>OU744265.1:10002500-19135000 GCA_916610215.1 Omphaloscelis lunosa | reverse complement strand
ACCTAACCTAACCTAACCTAACCTAACCTAACCTAACCTAACCTAACCTAACCTAACCTAACCTAACCTAACCTAACCTAACCTAACCTAACCTAACCTAACCTAACCTAACCTAACCTAACCTAACCTAACCTAACCTAACCTAACCTAACCTAACCTAACCTAACCTAACCTAACCTAACCTAACCTAACCTAACCTAACCTAACCTAACCTAACCTAACCTAACCTAACCTAACCTAACCTAACCTAACCTAACCTAACCTAACCTAACCTAACCTAACCTAACCTAACCTAACCTAACCTAACCTAACCTAACCTAACCTAACCTAACCTAACCTAACCTAACCTAACCTAACCTAACCTAACCTAACCTAACCTAACCTAACCTAACCTAACCTAACCTAACCTAACCTAACCTAACCTAACCTAACCTAACCTAACCTAACCTAACCTAACCTAACCTAACCTAACCTAACCTAACCTAACCTAACCTAACCTAACCTAACCTAACCTAACCTAACCTAACCTAACCTAACCTAACCTAACCTAACCTAACCTAACCTAACCTAACCTAACCTAACCTAACCTAACCTAACCTAACCTAACCTAACCTAACCTAACCTAACCTAACCTAACCTAACCTAACCTAACCTAACCTAACCTAACCTAACCTAACCTAACCTAACCTAACCTAACCTAACCTAACCTAACCTAACCTAACCTAACCTAACCTAACCTAACCTAACCTAACCTAACCTAACCTAACCTAACCTAACCTAACCTAACCTAACCTAACCTAACCTAACCTAACCTAACCTAACCTAACCTAACCTAACCTAACCTAACCTAACCTAACCTAACCTAACCTAACCTAACCTAACCTAACCTAACCTAACCTAACCTAACCTAACCTAACCTAACCTAACCTAACCTAACCTAACCTAACCTAACCTAACCTAACCTAACCTAACCTAACCTAACCTAACCTAACCTAACCTAACCTAACCTAACCTAACCTAACCTAACCTAACCTAACCTAACCTAACCTAACCTAACCTAACCTAACCTAACCTAACCTAACCTAACCTAACCTAACCTAACCTAACCTAACCTAACCTAACCTAACCTAACCTAACCTAACCTAACCTAACCTAACCTAACCTAACCTAACCTAACCTAACCTAACCTAACCTAACCTAACCTAACCTAACCTAACCTAACCTAACCTAACCTAACCTAACCTAACCTAACCTAACCTAACCTAACCTAACCTAACCTAACCTAACCTAACCTAACCTAACCTAACCTAACCTAACCTAACCTAACCTAACCTAACCTAACCTAACCTAACCTAACCTAACCTAACCTAACCTAACCTAACCTAACCTAACCTAACCTAACCTAACCTAACCTAACCTAACCTAACCTAACCTAACCTAACCTAACCTAACCTAACCTAACCTAACCTAACCTAACCTAACCTAACCTAACCTAACCTAACCTAACCTAACCTAACCTAACCTAACCTAACCTAACCTAACCTAACCTAACCTAACCTAACCTAACCTAACCTAACCTAACCTAACCTAACCTAACCTAACCTAACCTAACCTAACCTAACCTAACCTAACCTAACCTAACCTAACCTAACCTAACCTAACCTAACCTAACCTAACCTAACCTAACCTAACCTAACCTAACCTAACCTAACCTAACCTAACCTAACCTAACCTAACCTAACCTAACCTAACCTAACCTAACCTAACCGATAACTTTGCATCCAGGTGACGCATTCTGAAGCTGTTTTCAGCAGATTTGATCTTAAATAGGCTCCGTCCTACGTTCTGACTAATTTAAATTGACAAAAGCGAGAAAAAATTTTTCATCTTGGACTTAGAAAAAATTTCAACATTTTCCTTAAGAAAACCTAAATTAATTTTTATCTCAAAACATCTTCATCAAATCCATCTCAGATTTTAATTGCAATAGATACTTACCTGCCTTACCTGTATTCTGGTACGCGTTCCGCGTGCTCGAGTCCCGTTTGGTAGTTGTAATTCCCGGTTTTCACGTACTTTTCAGTCGAAAATCACGTTTTTTGACTGAAAGTCAAAATTTTTGTTCAGCAATAATTCCAGAAACTCCATAGGTCGCTGGCCCGCCCGGAGACGCGTCTTTTGACACCTCGCGCGTGCGCCTAGCGAATATAGAAAGTCAAAATTTTTTAAATCAAGTAAATTCACCAACAGACGAAATCCACCTTAGTGATACAATAATTTCATAAAATCGTTATAACTTTGCATCCAGGTGACGCATTCTGAAGCTGTTTTCAGCAGATTTGATCTTAAATAGGCTCCGTCCTACGTTCTGACTAATTTAAATTGACAAAAGCGAGAAAAAATTTTCCCCACCCGTCCACCCTGTTATATATAAGGAAGGTGGACTGGGTCTTTCGGCGAAAAATTTTCATTCGGGATTTACTTCCTTAATAATTGTACAATCCTTAAAACCGATTTTATAGAGTGTTGACGCCCATTTTGTACAAAATTAAGTAGGGATATAAACAATTTGACGAAAATTTTATTTAATCTTATATATTTTAATTAGCAGGACTAAGTCCCATATAAGGACCTATTTTACCCATAAAAATCATCATATATACACGTTATTAGTTTATTTTACCGACTGCATCCCCCCTTTACAGGGATCAGTCCGTACGTGTCCCCCGACCAACAAGCATATTCTCGTGATGTTAGGCATCAGGACCCCGCTGACCAAGGCGAAGGCCGCGGAAGAGAGGGTGGACGTAGAGGCATGCCCAGTACAGGAAGGCACTTCAGTGCGGCGTAGTATTGGCGAGTGGGAGGCAGAGAAACACAAATCGGGGCAGTCTCGCAAACCCCCAACACCTCCAAAAGCGATACCTGCCACCACTCCTCCAAAGAAGACACTCGTGCCCACTCCACCCAAACAACTCAAAATTAAATCTCTAGCCACCCAGCGGGTAAGATCCGACACCTACGAGCTGCCAGGAAAGGCCCTGGAGAGTCCACCTCGGGAAGGGCCACCCGTGAGATACATAAACAGAACCACGGAGGCAAAGGCGTGTCTCACCAGCGCCAAGCTTCAACTGGACAGCTCGAGGAATCTTAAAAAAGAAATAAAAGATGCCCTAACTAAAGCCGTAGACCGGCTATACCAGCTGGTCAAGGAGGGAGAAAGTGAGAGGGCCAAAACACCGACAGAGGCAGTCGAACCCGAGAAAGCCCCCAAGGACCTGACACCGGCTCCCAGCGCACCGACAGAGCTCATGTTGCGGCTCATGGAGAACCTCCGGCAACATAATAAGGCGCTGGAGGAATGCCAGCTGCAAACGCGAGCCCTGTCGGAGCACCTACAACAGGCACCTCGCTTTGTCGCGGGCCAGGGACCCTCGTTCGCGGAAATGGCCGCCGTCCCGAAGCAGCATATCCAAGCGCCTCTTCACTCGATGATCGTATCATCAGTCGATGACAAGGATACGGGTGAAGAGGTGATTGAGAAGCTAAGGACGGCAGTAGATGCCAGGAACGAGGGCACCAGGGTGGAGAGGTTGCGGAAGGCGAGGGACCAGAAGGTGGTGGTCGGTTTCAGGACCAGGGAGGAACTGACTCGGGTGACGGAGAAAATAAAGAGGGCGGGAAACCTCGTGGTGGAGGAGGTTAAAAACAAAGACCCGCTCATCATCATCATGGACGTTCTCTCCTGTCACTCAGATGTAGAGGTCATCGAGTCGCTGCAGCGACAGAACACCCACCTGATCGGGGACCTCCCTGCAGATGATGTGAAGATGGGGGTCAAGTACCGTCGTAGGACGAGGAACCCCCATACGTCTCACATCATCATGCAGGTGTCCCCTTCGGTCTGGCAGAGGCTGACGCACGCGGGCCGAGTGCACATCGACCTGCAGAGGGTGCGAGTGCTGGACCAATCGCCACTGATCCAGTGCACCCGCTGCTTGCGATACGGTCACGGCCGTAAATTGTGCACGGAGCCCGAAGACCTCTGCACGCACTGCGGTGACCCCCATCTGAGGGTCGACTGCCCCTCGCGGCTGGCGGCAGAGGCGCCGAAATGCAAAAATTGCGTTTCCGCTAAGCTGAGCCACACGGAGCACAACGCCTTCGACAGCCAGTGCCCAACCCGTCTCAAGTGGGACGGATTGGCGCGGCTGTCGGTGGCGTATTGCTAAGGGCGAGCCAGCGGAAACAGGAAACGACTCATCCAGGGATTCCCGAATGCACTCGAGAGCCCGTAAGGATTACCGGGTAATCCAAGCGAATCTGCAAAGGAAGAACCTAGCAACCCAAGAACTCATGATCGTGGCTAGTGAGCGGAGGGTTGCGTTTGCACTGCTCCAGGAGCCGTATGTGGGCGGGGTTAGAAGGATGCGAGACTACCGGGGAGCGAGAGTCTACCAGTGCGCTGAACAAGGAGATGGAACTGTGAAGGCGGCAATAGCCGTCTTCGATCACGACCTTGACGTAACACAGTGTCCGAAACTCACCACCAACAACATCGTGGTGGTGAGGATCCGTACCAGCGCCTGGGAAATTGCAGTAGTCTCGTTCTACTTCGAACCAGACCAGCCCATACAGCCATACCTGGAGCAACTTTTGCAGATTCGCGAGGAAATAGGCCCCACTAGGATGATCATTGGTGGCGACGCCAATGCCAAAAGCACCTGGTGGGGTAGCCTGGTAACTGACACAAAGGGGGAGGAAATGTCGGGAACCCTGGAAGACATGTGCCTGCAGGTGCTCAACGTCGGCAACACTCCGACCTTCGACACCGTCAGAGGTAACACCTTGTACAGCAGCTTCGTTGATGTAACAGCCTGCTCAGCGGAGCTGCTGGACTTGGTGGAGGACTGGCGGGTCGAAGAAGGCCTCACGAGCTCGGACCACAACGGTATAGTATTTAAAATAAATCTTCAAAAATCTAAAGGAATTAGCGTTAACAGGACCACAAGAATCTATAACACAAAGAAAGCAAATTGGAGTCAATTTCATTCGAAATTGGCCCAATTAAAAGCTGAAGCAAATATAAATTTAACAGAAATTGGCAAAATTAAAAACAAAATAGAATTAGAACAGAAAGTAAACATATACATATCCAAAATTAAAGAATCTTGTGAAGATACATTAGATAAAATTAAAACCAACACTCAACTTACTATACCGTGGTGGTCCAAAAAGTTCGCCGAGTTGAGGTCGGAGGTGAACACGCTGAGGCGTCGCATTCGATGCGCCGCGCCGGTCCGAAGGCAAAAAGTCGTCGATGAGTACCTGCAAGCAAAAGCAAAATACGAGTCACTGGCAAAAAAGGCGCAAACAGAAGGATGGAAGGGCTTCTGTCAAAAACAGGACAGGGAAGGAATGTGGGAGGGGATCTACAGGGTCATAGGACGGACCGCCAAAAGACAGGAGGACCTGCCGTTGGTGAAGGACGGAGTGCCACTGAGTGCACAGGAATCGGCTCAGCTGCTGGCCGAGACCTTCTACCCGGTAGACCTAGAGGAGGGTGAAAATGCTGACCACCGCCGGACACGTGAAGCGGCCTGTCGTGTAAACGACTGGGCGCATGATGAACAACATGACCCACCGTTTACACTTCAGGAGCTGAAAACCGCGGTGGAAAGCTTCAACCCGAAGAAGGCACCCGGGGCAGACGGTCTCACAGCCGATATCTGTGCCCAAGCAATTTCCCGGGACCCAGGGATGTTCCTTGCACTGGCCAACAAGTGCCTGGAGCAAGGACATTTCCCTGGGGCCTGGAAAGTGGCCACGGTAGTAGTCCTCCGTAAACCCGGCAAGGAATCCTACACCGCCCCTAAATCGTACAGGCCAATCGGCCTCCTACCAGTCCTAGGCAAAATCCTGGAGAAACTGTTGGTTGCAAGGCTGAAGTGGCACCTAATCCCGCGGCTCAGTACTCGCCAGTTTGGTTTCATGCCACAGAGGAGCACAGAGGACTCCCTCTACACCATGATACAACATATCAAAGGGAAGCTGAGTGAAAAGAAGCTGATCACTGTTGTATCACTGGACATAGAGGGAGCCTTCGATAGCGCATGGTGGCCGGCTATCAGGACCAGACTGGCTGAGGAAAAGTGCCCGGTCAATCTTAGGAGGCTGCTGGACAGCTATTTGACTGGTAGGAGTGTCAGACTCCGATACGCTGGTGCCGAGTGTCGGAGAAATACGAATAAGGGGTGTGTGCAGGGGTCCATTGGCGGTCCGATCCTGTGGAACTTGATCCTCGACCCCCTCTTAAAGGGGCTGGAAGAGCGAGGCGTCCACTGCCAGGCGTTCGCCGATGACGTGGTGATGATCTTCGACGGTGAGACAGCATTGGAAGTCCAGGGGCAGGCTAATGCCGCCCTCGAGTATGTTCGGGTGTGGGGCATCCGAAATAAGCTGAAGTTTGCACCTCAAAAAACTTGTGCAATGGTGATAACCAAGAAACTTAAGTACGATGTCCCACTCCTGAGCATGGGCGGGGTAGACATTGGTATGTCTAAGGAAATCAAAATACTAGGGCTCACCGTCGACCACCAGCTCACTTTCAACTCCCATGTCGCAAACGTTTGCAGAAAAGCTGTTAACATTTATAAGCAGCTGGCACGTGCGGCAAAAGTGAGCTGGGGCCTTCACGCGGAGATCATCCACACGATATACACGGCAGCAGTGGAGCCGGTAATCTTGTACGCGGCAAGCGCCTGGGCGCCGGCTGCGAAAAAGATCGGAGTGCAGAAAAGCCTCAACACGGTCCAACGTGGATTCGCGCAGAAGCTCTGTAAGTCCTACCGCACCGTTTCGCTGAACGCGTCCCTGGTGCTGGCCGGGATACTCCCACTCGACCTCCGAATACAGGAAGCAGCCGCTCTGTATGAGGCGAAGAGAGGGGTGCCACGGCCGGCACTTGCAGGTAGGGAGGTGGAGCGGGTGGTGGCATTTGCAGAGACTCCGCACCCGGCGAAGCGTGTGGCCATGGAGTTCGTGTGCCTGGAAGACCGGACGCTTGTGGACACCCACAATTCCCAAACAGTCAGGTTCTTTACGGACGGCAGCAAGATTGCGGGCAAGGTCGGAGCAGCGCTGTCACTCTGGAACAGTGATGCCGAGATCAAGTCCGTAAAGCTTAGCCTGCCGCCGTACTGCACGGTCTACCAGGCGGAACTTCTGGCCATATGCGTAGCCACGCGCGAAATCCTCAAGCGCAAAGAGGGAACCTTCGGTATCTATAGTGACTCAATGGCCGCACTACAGACAGTCACAAACCAAGGCTCCCTCCACGCACTGGCCGTGGAGGCGAGGGCGAACGTTGCCGTGGCTTTATCCCAGAGCAAAGATGTATCCTTGTTCTGGGTAGAGGCACACGTAGGGCTCGAAGGCAACGAGCGCGCCGACCACCTCGCGAAAGAAGCTGCACTCCGGTCCAGGAAGAGGCCGGACTATGACCGCTGCCCGGTTTCATTCGTCAAGCGGCAGATCCGAATGGTGTCGCTTGACGAATGGAACCGGAGATACAAGAATGGCGAAACAGCCTCCGTCACAAAGATGTTCCTCCCAGATGCGATAGATGCCTACAAAATAGTTAGCAAACTTAAGCCAACCGGAGTACTTACACAGATTTTGACGGGGCATGGTGGGTTCTCCGAATACCTGCACCGCTTTAAGCGCAAGGCAAACCCATCGTGCATCTGTGAGCCGAATGCGCTCGAATCTATCCCTCATATTTTGATGGAATGCCCTGCATACGGAACGGAGCGACTGAATGTGGAGTTGGAATTGGAGACAGAGATAAATACGAATAATATAAGCAAATTGATGATAGATAGAAAGCTTCGAAAAATTTTATTGGAATACTGCACAAGAATAGCTACAAAAGTAATTAAAAGAAATAAAGAAGTATAAACCTATGCTTTTAATATATAAGTTTATATACAGACAAAGCATAGAATAAATAATTAGATACTCAAGACGAAATAAAATATAAATACAAGACAATTAATAAAAACCACAGATAAAAAACAATTAATACTCGTAAAAACCCGTCTTAAATACTGTAAAACAAAAATAACAAAATTAATTGCAAATTAAAATAAAATCAGTTTAAAAAAAGGTCTCTGACTACGTCAGGGGGACACTTAGAAAGGCAGGAGTGGGTTTTAGCCGGTAAGAGTCCGGCACTGCCCAGACTGGCTCACCAGTGAGGCAGTCTGGGCGTCCATGAGGATTTCCCACTCCTGCCAAAACAAAAAAAAAAAAAAAAAAAAAAAAACCTAACCTAACCTAACCTAACCTAACCTAACCAGTTCCCCCCCAACTCTCGTGGCGGTCGGATCGTTTTGTGTGTGCTCCGCGTTCAAAAAATCGTTCGAACGGGTTTTTTCGCATAAAATACCAAGTGTGATACGTCAAAAAGTGCGCGCTCGCGAGTTCTAAACGTGTGGATAAAAATTTTGGAAATCGGACCATCGAGTGAAACACCAGGTTCAAAAAACTGAATTTTAACCTCAAAATCAGCATTCCAGACGAAACGCTCCCCGATTTTCCGCGGTAACCTATGTTTTTCGGACTGCTGTTCGAAGCGCTCTAGAAGCAGCTATAATCAGGCGAAGTCCCGGATTTTTCCGGGCAAAACTCGCTGAGCTACAGGTGAAAAAGTGGAAACCACGTGCTCACGAGCTCCCGGTTCCCGACGTCTGGTAAATATTCCACCAGCTGAACAGTGTGTATTTCACCGAGACAAATTAGCCGACACCCTGATCGTCGAAATCGGAGCACCCCTCTGGAAAATAAAGGACTTTAAAGATACTACAAACTTTGACCGTATCCAGAGCTGGAACAAGAGCGATGACGTCCCTTTTTCTGGACTTCAAAAAATTGCTCACCCACTGAAGAATAAGTGCGCAAAATTCCAGAATTTTTCGACAGGTAGTTTTGGAGCTACTAAAGAAACTAGTTTATAAGGAGAAACCTGTGACGTCACGACGAACCGAAGATACCTGTGACATCCTGTTCCCGGCAGTACCTGAACGGAAAAACTCTTCCAAAGAAGAAAACTCTTCGGAACCAACCCCCTAGGACGCGAAATTTCTGCACTAGGAGCCATTTGCAGAAAATTGTCAGCCACCCCCAACTTTGGCTGGCTCCCGAGGGCGGTTCAAGCAACGGAGGACCTCCGGACAGGCGGGACAGCAAGGACCGGTTCATCTCCTGCGGAACAAAATTTTTAGTCAGCAAGTAGGATTAAGGGTTAATTTTATATAGATTTTAAGGTAGAACAAGGGTCCCGGGCGGCATTACCGCTTAAGTTTGTACACCCCCTAGAGCCTCAGGGGAGCGAAATATCGTAAAAATAACACCAAATCGGTTCTCTTACGAGAACCAATCATAAGGTCGACCTCCCCGTAGACACCCTTAAAAACCACCCCCAACGAGATTTTTTGGAAAAACAGGAAAAATTTTGTATTCCTGATTTTCCAAAAAGAAAAGCAAGGGGCTTGCCAGTAAATTTGGGCCACGACCTATACCCCAATATTTTTCCCCGATTCGAGATCTCATTCCTAAGGGCGAAACCAAGCAAAAGTAGTTGGCACAAACCCACCCCTAACTTTGAGGGTGAATATTAAATTGACTAAGTGACCCACCCCTGTGGGACTCACGGGACCGGACGGCTCAACTAACCAGCTGTAATCCAAAACTTCTCCCGACGAACTAGGACGATTAGGAAATTTTTGACAGATTATTAAAAAACACCCTTCCAAGCCGTCTGACGGCAAAGAGATAAAATTGTTTAGGTATTTATAAGCCAAAATTTTTTCAAAAATTGCTCATATCTCGGAAACCGTGCGTCCTAGCTCAAAAATAACAAAAATTTTCCACCCCCCTCCCTAACCTACCCCCCTCGCTCCGCGAACCCGAAACCCCTTAAACTCACCCCCCCCCCCTGCACCCAACCCCTAGGGTCCCAACCCCCTACCCCTAAAAACTTACTTTTAATTTCTGGACTTAGAAAAATTAGAGAACAAAATTTTAAACACCGTCCAAAAATTTTTTATTTTATTTTCGTTAATAATATAGTATTCACATAACGTAGCATATAGTATATTAAGTCCCTTTAGGGGTCGCAACCCCTAAACTAAATAATTTTATATCTCGTGAACGGAGAGAGCTAGAGAGACGGGGTTTTTTGCTTGCTATAGGGCTCGGTCTGGAGAAGTTTTTGGATAGAGTTTAGAGACTCTACATAGAGCCAAAAAATTTATTTTATTTTATTTTGTAAATTTTACGTCCAACTTAGAAATAATTAGACTAAGTATACTATACGGCATATAGTGACTACAGTAGAGTCGACCCTACCTAAAGTGACTAAATAAAAATGTTTATCTTCTGTTTTTACTTTTAACTGGCACTATCATTAATAATACTTTAGGACATAAGTTGACGCAGCCAAGTGACTCTACATAGAGAAATTTTTCTTTATTTTATTTTACTATTTTTCTTTATTTTTAACTGTGTAATTTTACTAGCGGTCACGACAAAAGGGGTAGCTATTTACAACTTTTACAAATTTATCTGCCCCTCCGCATCATATTCCCAAAATGTTTGGAATTGGGCTCCATACGCCTATCAAAAAGCGGGTTGCAGTAGAGACCGAGAAGTCACCCCCAAAGGTGGCCGTCTGCAAAAGTATAGACAGACTGGAGGCCGCTGCAAAAGCAAGTGTAGAACCAGCAAGGACCAGCGTGACAATGCAGGCAGGCCCTGCAGAAACTACCTACCTGGTCACTAAACCAGCGGGAAACACTACAGCAGCGCCCAGGGTATCAACGGGAAATGAGGAATCCCCCAAAAAACTCTACGTCAGTAGAGCAGCGGAAGCGGCAGCCTGTCTGAACAAGGCGAAGGCACATCTGAGGGCTTCACGGAATCTGAAGACCGAAATTAAAGACGGCGTCGAAAAGGCACTTGCGCGACTCCTTGAACTAGTCAAGGAAGCTGAAAAGGAGCTCAAGTTGAAGGGAAATACAAAGGGAGGATGGGTTGATTTGGGAGTGGGAGCATATGCTGCTCCACCTCCCAACCCCACCCCCCCTCCCTCCTCTACCTCCGGCGAAAGCCTACTCATGGCGCGATTAGAGGAACACACAAACCTCATCCGGGAAAGCGGCAAGAAAATGGAAGAACTGAAGGCGACGATTGAGAGGCACGCTGAAAAGATTGAAAAGATAGAAACGCCTACCTACGCCGGGGTGACCGCGACCCAGAGTGACAGGGCACTGCAAAAGCGCACACTGCACTCGGTCGCGGTCACCTCGACCGTGGAGACGGAAACAGGAGAGGAAGTACTCGAAAGAGTTAGAAAGGCTATAGACGCTAAAGAAGGATGGGTAAAGGTGGAAAGGGTCAGAAAGGCCAAAAACAGGAAAGTAATAATGGGCTTTGGGTCCAAGGAAGAACGAGATAAAGTAAAGGATAGAATAGGAAAAGAAGGAGGCAGCCTCACCATCGAGGACGTGGAAAACAAAGACCCGCTGATCAGGCTTGGGGATGTCCTGTCAGTAAATACTGATGAGGACATCATCAAGGCTCTTCGGAACCAGAATGGGGCTGTCTTCCACGGTCTCGGTGAGGGGGAGGATAGGATAGCCATAAAATATAGAAGAAGAGCGAGAAACCCTCACACAAACCATGTGATTATAAGCGTGTCGCCCAGCGTCTGGAGGCGGGTGACGGAAAGGGGCTATGTATACATAGATCTCCAGCGGATTAGAGCGGAAGATCAGACTCCACTAGTCCAGTGCACGCGTTGCTTGGGGTACGGCCACGGCAGAAAGTACTGCCAAGAGACCGCAGACGCATGCAGCCATTGCGGCGGTCCTCACTTGAAAACGGAGTGCCCGGACTCACTAGCTGGAGAGCCACCCGCCTGCAGAAACTGCAATAAAGCGAAATTTACGCAGACAGAGCACAACGCCTTCAGTTCAGACTGCCCCGTACGCCGCAGATGGGACGAATTGGCCCGGTCGACCGTTGCATATTGTTAACGCCAACGTTGCCACCACCACATATGGCTATATGCAAGCGAACCTCCAACGAAAAAGGCTTGCAACAATCGAGCTGATGCTCGAGGCTCAAAAATACTGCGAGCCAGACAAACCAATTGAGCCATACCTAGACCATCTTAGGGAAGTAGTTGCCAAAAATGGCCCTAAGCCCATAATCGTTGGAGGCGACGTAAATGCGAAAAGCACTTGGTGGAGCAGTCAGACGGTCGACCGTAGGGGAGAGGAAGTGTGCGGGACTCTCGGTGAGCTCGGGCTGCATATACTCAACGCAGGAGAAATCCCGACCTTCGACACAGTAAGGGGTGGACAACGCTATAGCAGCTTTGTCGACATAACAGCTTGTTCGGCAAATATCCTCGACAAGGTAGCAGAATGGAAAGTCGTCGAGGGCCTGAGTAGCTCCGACCACAACGGCATCGTCTTCAAAATTTTACAGACCAAATCAAAAGGATTAAAGGTAGAAAGAACAACAAGGATTTTTAACACAAAAAAGGCCAACTGGTCTACTTTTCATGAGAAACTCACCCAGCTGAGCCAAGAATACAGAATCACAAAAGAAGAAATAGGAAAAATAACTAAAGTAGATCAACTAGACGAAACAGTAAACAATTACACAAAAATAGTAACAAAAGCATGTAAGGCTGCTATGCCAACCAAAAAACACACAGAAAAACTTACCTTGCCGTGGTGGTCGGAGAGACTCAAAAAATTGAAGAAAGCTGAAGCAACCAAAAAGAGGAGGATCAGATGTACTGCTCCAGTCCGTAGATCCATCGTTGTCGAAGAGTACCTGCAACAGAAAGAAGAGTATGAATTAGAAGCAGCCAGAGCCCAAACCGAGAGCTGGAAGGAGTTCTGCTGTAAACAGGATAGGGAAGGGGTATGGGAGGGGATATATAGGATTATAGGAAGGACATCGAGCAGGGTGGAAGATCCGCCGCTGGTAAAAGACGGGGAAGTGCTGGATGCAGAAGAGTCCGCCCGATACATAGCAGAGACCCTGTATCCAGAGGACCACCCAGCTGCGGACAACCCTCACCACAGCCGTGTCAGACTAGAGGCAGAATCAGTGAATGAAGGGGAAAATGGTGAGCCATACGACCCTCCATTCACTATAGCCGAACTGAAGGGAAAAAACAGAGATAAATTTTTAGACTACTGCACAAAGATTGCACAGAGGGCAATAGAAAGAAATAGAACAGCTTAAGAAAATATGCTTATAGTATATTTAGATATATATATATAAAGCATAGAAATAAGTACAAACATCATCAGCATAAGAGGTAGTATAAGAATAAATAGAAATAAGGTAATATTGTAAGAAAACTAAAGGTTAAAAATTGTATTAGAATAAGGAAAAAGTTGTGAAACTAATAAAAGGGCAAAATTGATTTTTTATTCCCCCTAAATTAGAATAAGTAACAAATAAAATAAGAAAGAAAACCTAGATAGGCAGAGTAGGGTAAAAACGGGACTCAACCCGTAAAAAAGAATGGATGATATGATGGATGCAGAAAGATAAAGTATGCGGCATGAAAGTACGAGAGGAAAACAAGCGAGAACTGGTATGACAAAGAGGATTAGGCTTAAGATAGACTCCGATAACGTCGGAGGTAGAGAGAAAAAAAAAAAAAAAAAAAAAAAACCTAACCTAACCTAACCTAACCTAACCTAACCTAACCTAACCTAACCTAACCTAACCTAACCTAACCTAACCAGCATAGCGAGATCGCGCGTCACCTACTGCTAAGGGCGACCAAGACAACACACCACAACCAGTCACCCTCCATAACTCAACTAGACCGACAGCGAGATTACCGTTCATCCAGGTGAATCTCCAACGCTCCAAGTTGGCCACAAACGAACTACATCTGGCGGCTCAGGCCAAGGGATTTTCTGTAGCACTAGTCCAAGAACCCTACGTAGGAAGGACTGGTGTTATGAAACAAAGCCCAGGCACCCAAGTCATCCAGTGCAGCCTCAACCGCCAAAAACCAGTAAAAGCAGCGATCGTCATCTTCGGCAGCAATATAGAGGTCATTCATGACCCTCAGCTTGTTACCGAGAATATCGCTGCCGTACTGCTGAAGGTGGGCCAACTTCGTCTGGGGGTGTTATCGGTCTATTTCGAGGGTGACCAGGAAATAGAACCTTATATAACCACTACACAGAACACCATCAACAAACTACACACAAAAAACATTCTGGTGGGTGGAGATATAAACGCCTGGAGCCAGTGGTGGGGAAGTATTTCCGAAAACCATCGCGGGGCGGCGTACAACTCTTTCCTCAACGAGAGGGATCTCCAGATCCTTAACACTGGTCAAACGCCGACGTTTGAGACATACAGAGGAGACAAGTGGTGTACCAGCATCGTTGACGTGACGGCCTGCAGCCTGCCGCTGCTGGGTAAGATCGATGACTGGCGGGTGGAAAGGAGCCTCACGTCTTCGGACCACAATTCCATCACCTTCTTTCTGCGCCTAGAAAAGGCCTTAGAACCTCTAAGGCCAATCACGACGCGTAGATATAATACTAAGAAGGCCAAGTGGTCCGAATTCACCACACACCTCAAGACCACCCTGGCGGAAAGTCATATCACACAAGCCAGTGTCTCAAGCGTCTCAAACCCAGAAGATCTGGAGACAATCATAACAGATTACACAACATTCATCCACAACTCATGCGAGGAAGCGATCCCAAAACTGGGGTCGCCAAAACACAACCACAATCCTATATGGTGGACTCCAACTCTAGATCGTCTGAAGAGAGATATGATGACGAAAAAGAGGAGAATCCGGAACGCAGCCGCAAGTCGGAGACAGTTCACCATACAGGAATACGTCACATCCAAAAACAAGTACATAACATCTGCTGAGGAAGCGGCCACTACAAGTTGGAAAGAGTTCTGCTCCAAACAAGACCGAGAGAGCATGTGGGACGGCATTTACAGAGTCCTAAGGAAGACAGCTAGAAGACAGGAAGACACCCTCCTGAGAAATACCGCAGGCTACACTCTTAGCCCGGAACAATCAGCGGATCTTCTAGCAAAGACCTTCTACCCTGACGACTCAACAGAAGCCGAACTGCCGTACCACACGACACTTAGGAGACTGGCTGAGGAGGAAACACCTCAAGGATTGTCAGCCGATGATCCACCTTTCACTGCCGCGGAGCTGGAAATGGTTCTCCAGAACCAGAATCCGAAGAAAGCTCCCGGCCCGGATGGATTGACGGCTGACATCTGCACAGCGGCAATAAACTGCGACAGGGAATTGTTCTTAGCGATGGCCAACAAGTGCCTGTCGCTGTCACACTTCCCTGTACAGTGGAAAGCCGCCCACGTGTGCATTCTCCGTAAGCCAGGAAAAGACGACTATACGAACCCTAAATCGTACAGACCAATAGGGCTGTTATCGGTTCTGGGGAAAATAGTCGAAAAACTCCTAGTCGGCCGACTTCAATGGCACTTCCTACCCACACTAAACACCAACCAGTACGGATTCACGCCACAGCGTGGCACCGAGGACGCCCTCTACGCCCTAATGGGGCACGTTCGTGCCGAAATCAAAGCTAAAAAGATCGTGCTTTTGGTTTCATTAGACATAGAGGGGGCCTTCGATAACGCGTGGTGGCCAGCACTAAAGAGACAGATGGTGGTAAAACACTGTCCGAATAACATTTACCAACTAGTCACGTCATACCTGGAAGACCGGATCATCAGGGTCAACTATGCCAGAGCGTCTAGCGAGAAGGGTACCACGAAAGGATGCGTCCAGGGCTCAATAGCCGGCCCGACGTTTTGGAACCTTATCCTAGACTCACTCCTACACAAAATGGCTAGTAAAGGGGTATTCTGCCAGGCCTTTGCAGATGACGTCGTCCTGGTCTTCTCAGACTTCTCCACCGGACCTCTACAGCGTTCAGCGAACGAAACGCTGGAAGTAGTATCGGAATGGGGCGTCCGCAATAAGCTGCGTTTCGCCGCGCATAAAACAAATGCGATGGTGCTGACGAAAAAGCTAAAGTACGACGTTCCGATACTCCATATGTCTGGTACGCGGCTGAACCTAGTCCAAGAGGTCAAGCTGCTGGGACTCTTAATCGACGCCAAACTTACCTTCAACGCACACGTGGCTGCTACTTGTAAAAAAGCCGCAGATATCTACAAACAACTAGCGTGTGCGGCGAGGGTGAGCTGGGGCCTCAACAGAGAAGTGATCAGGACGATCTACGTGTCGGTGATAGAGCCTATCGTGATGTACGCAGCGAGTGCGTGGGAGCCAGCAGCAGGAAAACTGATGACAAGGAATCAGTTTGAGTCGCTGCAAAGAGGCTTCGCGCAGAAGATCTGCAAAGCGTACCGCACGGTATCTCTAACATCGGCGCTAATTCTGTCAGGTCAATTGCCCCTAGACCTCCGGGTATTGGAGGCAGCGTCCCTATTCAAAATCAAAAAGGGACACTCAAGTGACTTCTTACCGCCGGGTTGCGAGCTGGAAAGAAATGTACACCACTCCAAAAACCCCCACCCAGCGGAACTCACCATAACAGAATACGTACGACTAGAGGACTCGACTCCCGGAAGCCAGGAACAACACCACCTAATCGGGCCCCAAATCTACACCGATGGCAGCAAGATCGAGGGGAAAGTAGGAGCTGCCCTTACCTGGTGGGAAAATGGCAAGGAGTCCAAGTTCAATACGTATGGCCTAGAGCCCCACAACACGGTCTTCCAATCGGAAATGTACGCTCTCACCGAAGCTGTCAGGATGGTAAGAGAATCCAGCGCGGCCTCTGTAAGCATTCTGAGTGACTCAAGGTCGTCACTCGACTTGCTGAGGAGTCCGTCTGCCACTCACCACCTGGCACTCCAGATAAAGAGAAGCGTCCGTAAGATCCGAGAGGAAGGTCGAAGCGTGGGGTTCTTTTGGATAAAGGCCCACGTGGGAACCGCCGGGAACGAGAGAGCGGACGAGCTGGCCAAGGAGGCAGCTCTAAACAAAACAACACCGGACTACAACAAAGTCCCCGTATCGTTCGTCAGAAAGAAGATACGGGAGGGGACTATCAAGAAGTGGCAAGCGCGTTACGAATCCTCGAGTACAGGAGCGGTCACAAAAGTGTTCTTCCCAGACGTCCTAGCGGCGAAAAGAACACTCAGAGACTCAGTCCTGACACCGCTCCATGTACAGATCCTTACAGGACATGGAGGGTTCTCAGCGTATCTCCACCGCTTCCATCTAAAAGATAGTCCCTCGTGTGTCTGTGACCCAAGCTGCGACGAGACAGTATGGCACCTGCTCTTCGAGTGCCCGAGATTCTGCCAAGACAGAATGGAGCTGGAACAAAAGATCGACATCCAGCTTAGCCAGTCCATACTCCACACCATCATGGGGAGACCGGCTACAAGGACACCATTCTTGGCATTCGCGAGCAAGGTCGCCCTAGTCGCGGCGAAGGCCAACAAGTCGGACACTAGCACCTCAAGGAGGACCACACCACCATCTGTCCTAACACCAATCCCAAGTACTGACACATCAACACCAACAATAACCTCAACAACGACAACAATGTCTAATACGCAATTGACAAACACCACTAACACACAAATGACAACAACCACTGCATCAAGAACAACAATGACAACTCACCCACTAACAATAATTACATCTACAACAACAACCACTACCAACACACAAAGGACCGCACAAAACACACGCATCATAACACATACTGTTACACAAGTCACACATATAAACACAAACACACAACCGGAGACAGTCGCGGCAACAGCAGAAGCCAGCCCACAGTCGGCTCCAAGTACCATGCCCATCACACAATTTCTGGCATGCGGAGGAGGCGGAACACCAAGCGTCCGACTGCGAGGAGTCGCTCTGTTCATGAACAGAGAGGCAGAGAGACTGGGTCTTAGCTTCTGCGTAGGGTCAAGCCGAGTAGGAGGCAAAGTCCACATTTCGCCGGGCCTTGCAGCCCTGATCAACGGGAGTACCACAAAAACGAGCATGAGAGGCAGCAAGTACGCCGCGCTGCCCCAAGTGGAGGTCGCCTCATACCGATGCCGATTAGTGCGATCCAAAGGGAAGACCATCGCGCTACTTGAGTGGAGAGAGGAGACCCCATTTGCTCAAGCGAGCTCAATACTCCAAGCGATCAGGGAGGCAGGAGAACACACGCCACTCACACCCCGAACCATAAGCGTGGACGCTATGGCGATAGGTACGGACAGAGGGGACGTCGCAGACCGCTTCGGCTGTTTGAGAGCCTCAGAACAGCATGAGGTAGTGGTCTATGAGGACAGAGGGGAAACTTTAAGTTTCCTCAAAGCCCCTCGAGACCCCACAGCAAAAACGACGAGCTCCACTACACCCGATAGCCAGTCCACTCTAAGCGGTTCGGAGAGGGCCCAACAAAAGGCAGCCACCGAAAGGGCCGAAAAGGAAAAGGGCCAATACACCAGCCCCGAGGACCGAGACCGCTCGAGGAGTCGCCTTAAGAGCTTCGGCACTTTCCTCAGAGCACTGCTCCCAAACCACAACACATCAACTGCGAAACAGGAGACAGCGGTGGAGAGGTTCTTCAATAAAAAGCCCAAAGAACCTAAGGAACCAAAACTCTTACCAACCAGAGCTGACAAAGGGCAAGTCAGCCCTCCCATCCCTGCGATGAGTTCAGGTACCACAGACCACGTGAGGAGCGCCTTCCTTGAGTATGTAGCGATCGTGAGAGCGACCAAGCAGGTCAACCTCACGACATGCAGTAAAATCTGGCAGACCTTCCAACTAAACTCAGAAGGTCTACTAAGAGTACTACTCAAGGAGGCAGGAGCAGCCATATACGACAACGCCACATCCCAAGTTATCGCTGGGGAAATGGAGGGGTCGTATATGGCAGCCTACAGCGAGGAAAGTGGTTTCGTGGCCCTGGATGAGCAGGAAACGGAGCGAAGGGGTAAGACAACCTTCAACACCACAGGAGACAGCCCGATAGTGGTTACCGCCAAATGTACCAAGATAATGCTGGATGATAAGATTCTCGAAATGGCGAAATCTATTTCGGGGACTTCAGAAGACCTAGCACCACAGGAAGTTTGGGCGGTACCCAGTATCAGGTGGGTGAATGGAGTGCCGGGTTGCGGCAAAACAACGTGGGTGGTGAAAGAATTCGACGAAGAAAGGGACGTCGTAGCTACCACAACGACCGAAGCTGCCAAGGATCTCAGAGAGAAGCTGGAGCCGCGCTTAGGAGATCGCGTCAAAACAAGAGTACGCACTATGGCCTCAATCCTAGCAAACGGGTTCAAGAGTAATGAGAAATGCTACCGTCTCACGGTAGATGAAGCACTCATGAACCACTTTGGGGCTATAGTCATGGCAGTAAGGTTGTCTGGTGCAAGTGAGGTGGTCCTAATCGGAGACGTTAACCAGCTACCATTTCTGGACAGAGAGAACCTTTTTCAACTAAGGTATACCCGTCCAAACCTGGTGGCTGGCATCACCCAGGAGTTGTTGTGTACGCACCGCAACCCGATGGATGTGGCGTTCACACTAAGCGAGATATACTCAGGTATATACTCGTCTAAGTCATCACCATCGCAGATTCACTCCCTGAAGGTGGAAGGTTACACAGGTGCGCAAATACCGAGTACCGCCCCAAAAACCCTATTCCTGGTTCACACGCAAGAGGAGAAAGCTTCCCTCAGTAACCAAGGATATGGGTCTGGCGAAGGGTCGCGCACCCTAACCATACACGAAGCTCAGGGATTGACCTACGAGAACGTCATCATCATAAACACCAAAAAAAGGAGGCTCCAAATCCACGACAGTGTATCTCACGCAGTAGTGGCGGTGTCGAGACATACGGTCAGCTGCGTCTATTACACCGATGACGCCGACGACGCCACAGGCAGGTTTGCGAGGAGAGCGATGGATGCGCCGACTAAAATGGTCATCGAGTACAACTTAAAGATGGCCATGCAGCATCGAGACGCCGCGGTCGTGGAAGCCTTGCTCCGAGTAACGAAGACCATGGTCGGTAGCGGAGCCACCTCAATCCCATAAATCCCAACATCCTCATCCCCAAGTCACCCAAGCATCCAATATTAAAATAGATTAAAACAGTGTAACATAGCTCATAAGTAATAGGTTAGTGAAAGTCGTAGTCTTAATTGAAAACATACAAAAAAAAAAAAAAAAAAAAAAAAAATAAAAAAAAAAAAAAAAAAGGAACTAAGAACCACGTAGATTTTTAAGTCTAGTTAAGGGTCACGAATCTAATTAATAAGTCAAATATATAAATCAGATAAATGTTTCCAAATAAAAAAGGGCGCGGACGTTTAAGTCTGCGGTAGTTTTATATACAAAAAAAAAAACCTAACCTAACCTAACCTAACCTAACCTAACCTTTTTTTTTTTTTTTTTTTTTTTTGTCGCTGAGAAATGCATTACGCATCCCCGCTCGTGGGGGACGAGTCGGGGTATGTGGGACTCCCTGTCACTAATGACAGTATACCCACTAAAACTCAGCGGTGTTCCCACATCGCCGTGATGGGAGGGTCATGGGAAACCGGCTCAGCCTTGACTTCCACAGCCTTCCCGGCGCATGCCCGCCTAACTGGCCGGCCCCACATGCCCCCCAGGCTGAGGGGCTACGGAAATGGCCGGGAACACCTGGCCATTCCCGTCCGGCACTGGTGGAAGCCTGTGCAATACAGGCAAGGGTGCCCCCGCACCCGTTGCCTGCTGGCCTCCACCTGGGAGGAGTCGGAGATGACTTTCGAACTGACGTCTTCTTCGACCCCTCCTCCGCCTTCGGAGCGGCGCCGCGGCAGGATCGTCCTCCCGCGTGCGCTCCGCCGCCTCCTTCTGGGACATGACGTGTTCGCAGAAGGAGGCGACTGCCGCCCAGGACCTCTCATCCCTCAGCATGGCGTTAACCAAGCCGGGGAGTGAGAGGTCCGGTCCGATCACCGCGATGAGATTGCGGCGCGGCTCGGACCACGATGGGCACACCTCGAGGGTGTGCTGCGCCGCATCCTCCGCCGCGCCACAGTGGTGGCACGACGGCGTCTCCTCCCGTCCAATTCGGTGCAGGTAAGATCCGAAACAACCATGTCCGGACAGCACCTGCACCAAACGGAAAGAGAGGAATCCATGCGACCGCTCGAGCCACTCTCGCAGGACCGGCCCAATTGCGTCGAGGGCTCGGCGGCCGAAGACTGCGGCGGCAAGGTCCTCCGTCCAATGGACGACGATGGCGTCCCTCGCCTCCCGCCGAATGGCCTCCCGCTCTTCCGGGAGTGGGCGTTCTCCTCTCGCCCTCCGTCCCGCCGTCCATTCATATACTCTGGCGAGCACCCATGCCTCGAGTTCCCAAGGAGGGGTGCCGGCCAGAGCACATGCCGCCGCAAAGCTCACCGTGCGGTGGGCCCGCGCCACCCGCTGGGCTATGGCCCTTTGGGGTGCCCTCAAGGCGGCGGCGTTCTCCCTTCTTTGGAGTGATTGCTCCCAAATCGGGGCCCCGTAGAGGGCCATGCTCCTCAAGATGCCAGCGTAAAGTTGCCGGCATCGCGCGCTTGGCCCCCCCAAGTTGGGAAGCAACCACGAGAGCGCGCCCGCCGCCTTCAGCAGGCGCGACGACAGCCCACTAAAATGTGGGCCGAAGCGCCACCTGCTGTCAAGTACCAGGCCCAGATATTTCATCTGGGCCTTCACCTCAATTCTGACGCCCTCCACGAAAATGTGGGCGTCAGGTGGCTGGCGCTGCCGCGGGCCGTGGAAGAACACGGCCTCGGTCTTGTGCAGCGCCACCGTTAAACCTAGGCGGCGGATCCTCCCCGCGACCAAGGATCCGCCCGCCGAGGCCAAGTCGGCCGCCTCCCTGAAGCTCCCCCCCCGGGCGGTGAGGAGAGTGTCATCCGCATAGCAGATGACACTCGTGCCCCGGAGGAGAGTTCCCCGCAGGAGCCAATCATAGCCGACGTTCCAGAGGAGAGGTCCTAAGACTGACCCCTGTGGAACGCCGGCCCCAACGGCGTACCGCCGGACTTGGCCACTCCTATTTACCAGGAGGATCACTCGATCCTCCAGGTAGTCGGCCAGCAGCCTGCGCATGTATTGAGGCACTCCGTGGAATCGGAGCGCCTCTAGGATGGTGGAGTGGGGAACGGAGTTGAAGGCATTGGCTATGTCGAATGACACGGCTAACAATCCGTCCCCCGCTTCCATCGCCTCCTTTACCTGGCCCTTAAGGCAGGCCAGCGCGTCCACCGTGGAACGCTCAGCCCGAAAACCGAACTGAGCGTCCGACAAATCTGGCCCGATACTCCGCAGGTGGAGCTTTAGGCGGGCAGCGATTATCCCCTCGAACATTTTGCTGACCTCATCGAGCAGAACGATGGGCCGGTATGCCGAGGGGGAATCTGCTGGGCGGCCCTCCTTGCGAAGGAGGCACAACTGCCCCTCCTTCCACGGTTTCGGGAACCTTCCAGCCGCAAGGCATGCGCTGAACAGGTCCCGAAACCTCTCCTTCATTTGAGTGGCAGCGATCGCCACCACTCTTGCCGGAACACCGTCGGGGCCCGGAGCCGTCTTCTTGGCGCGGATATGGAGGATCGCCGCGTCAAGTTCCGACTCCGTGACATGAGGGGCCTCCTCTTCTTCCTCAGCTGGCGGAGCTATCCCCCGCGGTGGGTCCATCACTGGTGGGGTGAAGTTGTCCCCGCATGGGAAAAGGGACTGAACCACCCCGTCCAGAAATGAGGGCTCCAGGGTCTCAGCCACCGGGGGACCAAAGGGGCGCAGTTTGTTGCGCGCTGCCTTATATGGTCTCCCGAAGGGGTCGTTGTCGAGACCCTCCAGCAGCTCCGCTCTCGCCGAGTCTCTGGCAGCGGTGATGGCCCGATCGAGGACCATTTTTGCCTCCATGTAAACCTCATAGAGGTGGTCCTCGTTGGCCTGGTCCCGTCGACGCCGCCGGCGACTCCGCGTGTAGGCCCTTCTTGCCTCCACACACGCTGCTCGAAGCCCCGCCAGCTCCGCCGACCACCAGTACACGGCGCGTCTGGGTAGTGGTCGGCGAGACCGAGGCATACTGGAGTTGCATACCTCGGTCAGAGACTCCCTCAGGTGCCCCGCCACAGTGTTCACGTCCAGGCCGGCAGAAGGCGGCGAAAGCCAGTCCTGGACGAACGCGGCCTCTGTTGCTGCCTCCCTGTCCAGGCGGGCGAGAGCCCACCGTGGGAACGGTGATCGCTCCGAGAGGGGCCGCGTCTCTCCGGGTTCACTGGTGGAGATGTCGAACCGCACGTAGCGGTGGTCCGACATAGTCTCCACCATGTCCACTCGCCAGTTCAACACGCGCGCGGCCAACGCAGAGGTGGCGAAAGTGACATCCACTATTGAGCCACCCTGCCGCCGCACGCATGTCTGGACGCTTCCTCTGTTCAAGAGGGAGAGTCCAGAGGAGGCTGCCCACATCTCCACTGCCCGCCCACGCGCGTCCGTGGCCCGGTTGCCCCAGGTCACCGACTTGGCATTCAGGTCACCCAGTACGGAGACCTGGCGCGGCGCCGCCCTGCTGACTACGGCAGCCAGGACTCCGAGATAGTTCTCGAAGTCCTGAAGAGGGCGGTTTGGGGAGAAATAGACGCCCACAAGGGCTAAGTCTCCCCACGCGGCGGCCACGTATCCCGGTCCCTTCTCTAAAAGCGAGAGGGGAGGGGAGTCTGTGGAAGACCGCGCCGCTAGTGCCACCGAGTCGTCCTCGTCACCCAGCCAGCTGCCGGGGATTGAGTAGGGCTCGGCGACCACCGCTACGTTCACCAACCACTCGGCCATGACCTGCACCAACAGGTCCTGGGCCGCTCTGCAATGGTTGGTATTCGCCTGGAGTATGCGGTAGTCGGAAACCATTATTCCGACATCGCACCCGTTTCCTCAGCTGCCACCGCTGGAGTTACAGCGGCGACGACAACGGCGGCGGCGGCGGTAGCAACAGGGCGAACCCGCGCCGGCACTATGCCCTTCTTCACAGGGGGCTTACAGCTCTTGCCCGTCATTTTGTGATCCGCGGGGCGGCCACTGGCGGCACACGCCGCGCAGTGTGGCGCAGTGGCGGTGCGGCAAGCGGCACTCTTGTGTCCCTCCTGCCCGCATTGGTAGCACGTGTCTCCCCAGTCGAACTTGGAGGGACACGTCGCTCGGGTGTGGCCGAACGCGAAGCACTTGAAGCAGCGAACAGGCTGTTCTTCAAGTGGCCGGACCACGGTTGAGCTGAACCCCACAAGCAGCCGTCCCTTGTTCGCAGCGAGGACGGCCCCAGCCGCGGCGACCGGGCAATCAATGCGGATGACGCCCATGCCGCGGCGGCCGGGCCTGATGGCTCCGCCCTTCACTGCACCAGCGTCGCAGCCTCCAGCCGCCGCGATGGCTGCCACCACATCCTCTTTGGTGACCGAATCATCCAGATCGGCCACCTCCAAGGCTGCGGTCTTAACGGGCCTGACGACCGTTGCCGCATCCGCGATGACCTCTTGCAACTTTGTTGCGAATAGGTCCGCATTTGTGCCGCGCTGTTCCCCCGAAAACTCGAAAATTCGAGCCCCGGTTAGGGTTGGGCGGCACGTGATGTTGCTGATCCCCAGCCGGGAGGGATCAGCATTGGTACGAGCCCGTTTTAGGACGGACTCATACGTCTCGCCCCGCTTCAAGGCCTCCGCGGTGACGGTCACGACGACAGCCGCGGTTTTGGGGGGAACCAGCTTTCTCCCGCCAGCTGGAGCCTTTTTGGCTGCAGGACCCTTTTTGGCTGCAGGACCAGTCGCAGCGG
This sequence comes from Omphaloscelis lunosa, assembly GCA_916610215.1. Lineage (NCBI taxonomy): Eukaryota > Metazoa > Arthropoda > Insecta > Lepidoptera > Noctuidae > Omphaloscelis > Omphaloscelis lunosa. Next base: position 19,110,032 of record OU744265.1, on the reverse strand, counting down.
GCTTTTTCCCCTTTTTGCCCTTTCCTCTCCTAGCCACTTTCGTCCACGGCTGGTTGGACGGGGTGGTGGACGGAAGAAGGGCGTCTTCCTCCTGCGAGTTCTGGGGAGCCGCTGCTGCTGGAGCAGCAGACGACCCAGACGCTCCCTCCGCGCTTGTTGTGGGGGTATGAGGAGCCGCCTTGGTCTTCTTCCCCTTGCCTTTACCCTTGGATGCCGGGTCTGCTAGAGGCGCAGGTTCTGGCTCCCTCGGCGGTGGTCTCTTGTCCGCCGCTAGCGGCGGGCGGAGCCGCCTTTCCGGCAAGAGCCGGTCCTCGATGCCTGCGAGGCAGGCTCTTATGAAGGCCCTCTCCTCCATAACAACCCCGCGAATTGTTGCCTCAAGGCTGGCAGAGGAGGAGGACGAGGAGCCTCCCACCACTGGACCTGGGGCAGATTGGGCAGGCCCGGCCGTGGCATCAGCCAGCTTCTGGTGTAGCTGGCTGACCTCCGCCTGCAGGCGATCCACCTTGGCCTGCAGCTGCCGTGTCTCGTCCGTGGCCGTCCGCTTCACAAGCTCCATAATGATGCCGTGCATGCTGGCGGCCCGGCATTTGAGGGCCTTCTGAAAGGTCCCCTTCAAATTTGAGGACTTTGAGGCGACCTCCAGGATCTCCTCCTTGTCCTCTTGCGCCATGCGCTCCAGTTCTGCCAGGGAGTGGTCGGCATACAGTACACTGGATGCACCATAGCCAGCCCTCGCCCTGGCAACTTGCGCCTGCTGCTCCTTGGCAGCGACCCTCTCCTCCAGGTCCAATTGGATTTGCCTCCTTCTTGCCAGACTAAGCTGGCGCTCGGCGTCCACCAAGCCCACATCGTGGGTCGAAGCCGCAGAAGAGGTCGTAGCCTTTTTAGACTTCGACTTCTTCTTCGCCCTACCTCCGGTCGACTCCGAGGAGCCCTCGGACCTCTTCCGCCTGAAGCGGCTGCCTTCGGCCGCCGACGTGTCCATATTGGAGTCGTCGGAGTCCGACAACTCGTTTGGCCTGCTGAAAAAGCTGGCCGCAGATGGTGCGCGGTCAGCTTCCGACGCCGAAGCGCCGCCGGCGTGGCCCTGAGAAGGGCCGTTGGGTTGGCCCTGAGAAGGGCCGTTGGGTTGGCCCTGAGAAGGGCCGTTGGGTTGGCCCTGAGAAGGGCCGTTGGGTTGGCCCTGAGAAGGGCCGTTTGAATCGCCCTGGGAGGAGCGTTTAATAAAACGTCCAGCGGCGTCACGCATTGGCTTGTCCATCTTATTCGCAGACGTCCGCATTAAAATCTACGAATCACAGCGCACTTTAGCCGCCGGTCTGCCACTCCGTTACGGTGGTCAGACACGGCGTTGCCCGGGGGAAACTGCGAGGAAGTATGCACTGTGGGGGATCCCCCAACCTAACCTAACCTAACCTAACCTAACCTAACCTAACCTAACCTAACCTTGTTATTCAATGGGAGCAGTGCGGTATCTCCCCCCCCCGTCAGATCATCTCAGACGAGGAAAGTTCGGTCGCGTCTTCCGCGGGTCAGTCAAACCGACCCGAGCGGCAGAGCCTCCTGTACCGAACACCGAGAAGGGGGACAGGAGTGGAGATGGACCTCGCTACAAGGGAAGCGAACGAGCTCCTGCAACGAGGTAAGGACGCGCTGGAGGCTGCGGGGAATATGCGGAGGGAATGTAAGACCTCAGCCCACGAGTGTCTCCAGGGCCTGTACGAGACAGTCCTCTCCCTTGCCGACTCCAGAGCCCGCCACAAATACAACCTCGAGAAGGAGCGCTCTCGACACGCACAAGAGCTTGTGCGGGTCGAGAGAGCTCACTCTCGGGAGTTGATGGCGTACAAGGTCGAGCTCTCCCTGATGAGATCGGATCTCACTGACACAAATAGGGAGGCCAAGGGCATTAGGGAATGGCTGGGCCATGAGACCCTTGAAGCCTTCAAGGGAATCAAGGAGGCCAAAGACGAAATTAAGGCGGCGAGCCTTAAAAACATCCAGGAGCATGAGAGGACCAGGCTGTTAGGAGACAGAGCACCGGGGAATTCAAACTGGGATTCCATGGGTGAAGGTCTCATACGCCTCGACACTAATCTCACCAGCGTGTCCAACCAGCTAGACGTGCTCCAAAAGGTGATAGACAACATCAAAGCCGACCTGACACAGCCAAAAGATGACGATACCAGCAGCCGGACGTCGGAGACGGGCGTGCTGACTACCATCATCTTCGAAGAGGGTGTCAAAAAATTACAGGCCCTCATCCAAGATATGACCAAATCACCAAAGACACCTCCCCCACCACCACCAGCACCACAACAAAACATCAAGGAACAACTGCAACCAATAGCAGAGAGACTGGAGATCGTTTCGGCGGACATCAGAGTGCTGCGAGACCGCGAACAGCCAACTCAGGCGCCGACAGGGCCCAGCCTGGATGCGGAACTCGCAGTGGTGGAAGTAAAAAAGACTCTCCAGTCTATAGAGAAAGGGGTAGCAGACCTGGGCAGAGCGGACAGACCACCGCTGCCACATCAAGGGCCAAAAACCTTTGCCCAGGTTGCCAACACGCCAAAGCCCCCGAAACCGAACACTTCTCAACCCAACCACACCCTGATCGTCTCGTCGACAGATCCCCGACACACTGGGGATAACGTGATCGAGAGGATCAGGACAGCCCTGGACCTTAAGAAGAGCGGAGCCCGTGTGGATACGGTCCGTAAGGCGCGGAACCAGAAAGTGGTCCTGAGGTGCGCCAGTAAATCGGACCTAAATCTGGTGAAAGCCCAATTTAAATCCAGCGGCGGGCTCAAGGTTCAGGAGCCCAAACCACAAAACCCCTTGGTATGCATCAAAGGCGTAATGTCCAGCTACAGCGACGGGGAGATCGTCGATCTTCTCAAGGTGCAGAACAAGGACGTTCTGCAAAACGTCGCTGTAGATGAACAGACCGCCAGGGTGCGTTACAGAAAGCGCGCGCGTAACAACCTCGAGTGCCATCCCGTCCTGGAGGTATCGCCGAAGCTCTGGCTGACCCTCACACAAGCGCGGAAGGTGCACGTGGGTATAAAGCGGTGCCCAATTGAGGACCAGTCCCCTCTAGTTCAGTGCTCTAAGTGCCAAGGATATGGTCATAACAAGTCCATATGCAAGGCTGAAAAAGAGACGTGTAGCTACTGCAGTGGCTCACACAACGGAAGGGACTGTCCCATTAGGGCGGACGGCCTACAACCCACTTGCACAAACTGCAAGTTAGCCCAGAAGACGGGAAGCGACCTGGCACACACGGCGTACAGCGAAGACTGCCAGGAACGCCACAAATGGGACAGCATAGCGAGATCGCGCGTCACCTACTGCTAAGGGCGACCAAGACAACACACCACAACCAGTCACCCTCCATAACTCAACTAGACCGACAGCGAGATTACCGTTCATCCAGGTGAATCTCCAACGCTCCAAGTTGGCCACAAACGAACTACATCTGGCGGCTCAGGCCAAGGGATTTTCTGTAGCACTAGTCCAAGAACCCTACGTAGGAAGGACTGGTGTTATGAAACAAAGCCCAGGCACCCAAGTCATCCAGTGCAGCCTCAACCGCCAAAAACCAGTAAAAGCAGCGATCGTCATCTTCGGCAGCAATATAGAGGTCATTCATGACCCTCAGCTTGTTACCGAGAATATCGCTGCCGTACTGCTGAAGGTGGGCCAACTTCGTCTGGGGGTGTTATCGGTCTATTTCGAGGGTGACCAGGAAATAGAACCTTATATAACCACTACACAGAACACCATCAACAAACTACACACAAAAAACATTCTGGTGGGGGGAGATATAAACGCCTGGAGCCAGTGGTGGGGAAGTATTTCCGAAAACCATCGCGGGGCGGCGTACAACTCTTTCCTCAACGAGAGGGATCTCCAGATCCTTAACACTGGTCAAACGCCGACGTTTGAGACATACAGAGGAGACAAGTGGTGTACCAGCATCGTTGACGTGACGGCCTGCAGCCTGCCGCTGCTGGGTAAGATCGATGACTGGCGGGTGGAAAGGAGCCTCACGTCTTCGGACCACAATTCCATCACCTTCTTTCTGCGCCTAGAAAAGGCCTTAGAACCTCTAAGGCCAATCACGACGCGTAGATATAATACTAAGAAGGCCAAGTGGTCCGAATTCACCACACACCTCAAGACCACCCTGGCGGAAAGTCATATCACACAAGCCAGTGTCTCAAGCGTCTCAAACCCAGAAGATCTGGAGACAATCATAACAGATTACACAACATTCATCCACAACTCATGCGAGGAAGCGATCCCAAAACTGGGGTCGCCAAAACACAACCACAATCCTATATGGTGGACTCCAACTCTAGATCGTCTTAAGAGAGATATGATGACGAAAAAGAGGAGAATCCGGAACGCAGCCGCAAGTCGGAGACAGTTCACCATACAGGAATACGTCACATCCAAAAACAAGTACATAACATCTGCTGAGGAAGCGGCCACTACAAGTTGGAAAGAGTTCTGCTCCAAACAAGACCGAGAGAGCATGTGGGACGGCATTTACAGAGTCCTAAGGAAGACAGCTAGAAGACAGGAAGACACCCTCCTGAGAAATACCGCAGGCTACACTCTTAGCCCGGAACAATCAGCGGATCTTCTAGCAAAGACCTTCTACCCTGACGACTCAACAGAAGCCGAACTGCCGTACCTCACGACACTTAGGAGACTGGCTGAGGAGGAAACACCTCAAGGATTGTCAGCCGATGATCCACCTTTCACTGCCGCGGAGCTGGAAATGGTTCTCCAGAACCAGAATCCGAAGAAAGCTCCCGGCCCGGATGGATTGACGGCTGACATCTGCACAGCGGCAATAAACTGCGACAGGGAATTGTTCCTAGCGATGGCCAACAAGTGCCTGTCGCTGTCACACTTCCCTGTACAGTGGAAAGCCGCCCACGTGTGCATTCTCCGTAAGCCAGGAAAAGACGACTATACGAACCCTAAATCGTACAGACCAATAGGGCTGTTATCGGTTCTGGGGAAAATAGTCGAAAAACTCCTAGTCGGCCGACTTCAATGGCACTTCCTACCCACACTAAACACCAACCAGTACGGATTCACGCCACAGCGTGGCACCGAGGACGCCCTCTACGCCCTAATGGGGCACGTTCGTGCCGAAATCAAAGCTAAAAAGATCGTGCTTTTGGTTTCATTGGACATAGAGGGGGCCTTCGATAACGCGTGGTGGCCAGCACTAAAGAGACAGATGGTGGTAAAACACTGTCCGAATAACATTTACCAACTAGTCACGTCATACCTGGAAGACCGGATCATCAGGGTCAACTATGCCAGAGCGTCTAGCGAGAAGGGTACCACGAAAGGATGCGTCCAGGGCTCAATAGCCGGCCCGACGTTTTGGAACCTTATCCTAGACTCACTCCTACACAAAATGGCTAGTAAAGGGGTATTCTGCCAGGCCTTTGCAGATGACGTCGTCCTGGTCTTCTCAGACTTCTCCACCGGACCTCTACAGCGTTCAGCGAACGAAACGCTGGAAGTAGTATCGGAATGGGGCGTCCGCAATAAGCTGCGTTTCGCCGCGCATAAAACAAATGCGATGGTGCTGACGAAAAAGCTAAAGTACGACGTTCCGATACTCCATATGTCTGGTACGCGGCTGAACCTAGTCCAAGAGGTCAAGCTGCTGGGACTCTTAATCGACGCCAAACTTACCTTCAACGCACACGTGGCGGCTACTTGTAAAAAAGCCGCAGATATCTACAAACAACTAGCGTGTGCGGCGAGGGTGAGCTGGGGCCTCAACAGAGAAGTGATCAGGACGATCTACGTGTCGGTGATAGAGCCTATCGTGATGTACGCAGCGAGTGCGTGGGAGCCAGCAGCAGGAAAACTGATGACAAGGAATCAGTTTGAGTCGCTGCAAAGAGGCTTCGCGCAGAAGATCTGCAAAGCGTACCGCACGGTATCTCTAACATCGGCGCTAATTCTGTCAGGTCAATTGCCCCTAGACCTCCGGGTATTGGAGGCAGCGTCCCTATTCAAAATCAAAAAGGGACACTCAAGTGACTTCTTACCGCCGGGTTGCGAGCTGGAAAGAAATGTACACCACTCCAAAAACCCCCACCCAGCGGAACTCACCATAACAGAATACGTACGACTAGAGGACTCGACTCCCGGAAGCCAGGAACAACACCACCTAATCGGGCCCCAAATCTACACCGATGGCAGCAAGATCGAGGGGAAAGTAGGAGCTGCCCTTACCTGGTGGGAAAACGGCAAGGAGTCCAAGTTCAGTACGTATGGCCTAGAGCCCCACAACACGGTCTTCCAATCGGAAATGTACGCTCTCACCGAAGCTGTCAGGATGGTAAGAGAATCCAGCGCGGCCTCTGTAAGCATTCTGAGTGACTCAAGGTCGTCACTCGACTTGCTGAGGAGTCCGTCTGCCACTCACCACCTGGCACTCCAGATAAAGAGAAGCGTCCGTAAGATCCGAGAGGAAGGTCGAAGCGTGGGGTTCTTTTGGATAAAGGCCCACGTGGGAACCGCCGGGAACGAGAGAGCGGACGAGCTGGCCAAGGAGGCAGCTCTAAACAAAACAACACCGGACTACAACAAAGTCCCCGTATCGTTCGTCAGAAAGAAGATACGGGAGGGGACTATCAAGAAGTGGCAAGCGCGTTACGAATCCTCGAGTACAGGAGCGGTCACAAAAGTGTTCTTCCCAGACGTCCTAGCGGCGAAAAGAACACTCAGAGACTCAGTCCTGACACCGCTCCATGTACAGATCCTTACAGGACATGGAGGGTTCTCAGCGTATCTCCACCGCTTCCATCTAAAAGATAGTCCCTCGTGTGTCTGTGACCCAAGCTGCGACGAGACAGTATGGCACCTGCTCTTCGAATGCCCGAGATTCTGCCAAGACAGAATGGAGCTGGAACAAAAGATCGACATCCAGCTTAGCCAGTCCATACTCCACACCATCATGGGGAGACCGGCTACAAGAACACCATTCTTGGCATTCGCGAGCAAGGTCGCCCTAGTCGCGGCGAAGGCCAACAAGTCGGACACTAGCACCTCAAGGAGGACCACACCACCATCTGTCCTAACACCAATCCCAAGTACTGACACATCAACACCAACAATAACCTCAACAACGACAACAATGTCTAATACGCAATTGACAAACACCACTAACACACAAATGACAACAACCACTGCATCAAGAACAACAATCACAACTCACCCACTAACAATGATTACATCTACAACAACAACCACTACCAACACACAAAGGACCGCACAAAACACACGCATCATAACACATACCGTTACACAAGTCACACATATAAACACAAACACACAACCGGAGACAGTCGCGGCAACAGCAGAAGCCAGCCCACAGTCGGCTCCAAGTACCATGCCCATCACACAATTTCTGGCATGCGGAGGAGGCGGAACACCAAGCGTCCGACTGCGAGGAGTCGCTCTGTTCATGAACAGAGAGGCAGAGAGACTGGGTCTTAGCTTCTGCGTAGGGTCAAGCCGAGTAGGAGGCAAAGTCCACATTTCGCCGGGCCTTGCAGCCCTGATCAACGGGAGTACCACAAAAACGAGCATGAGAGGCAGCAAGTACGCCGCGCTGCCCCAAGTGGAGGTCGCCTCATACCGATGCCGATTAGTGCGATCCAAAGGGAAGACCATCGCGCTACTTGAGTGGAGAGAGGAGACCCCATTTGCTCAAGCGAGCTCAATACTCCAAGCGATCAGGGAGGCAGGAGAACACACGCCACCCACACCCCGGACCATAAGCGTGGACGCTATGGCGATAGGTACGGACAGAGGGGACGTCGCAGACCGCTTCGGCTGTTTGAGAGCCTCAGAACAGCATGAGGTAGTGGTCTATGAGGACAGAGGGGAAACTTTAAGTTTTCTCAAAACCCCTCGAGACCCCACAGCGAAAGCGACGAGCTCCACTACACCCGACAGCCAGTCCACTCTAAGCGGTTCGGAGAGGGTCCAACAAAAGGCAGCCGCCGAAAGGGCCGAAAAGGAAAAGGGCCAATACACCAGCCCCGAGGACCGAGACCGCTCGAGGAGTCGCCTTAAGAGCTTCGGCACTTTCCTCAGAGCACTGCTCCCAAACCACAACACATCAACTGCGAAACAGGAGACAGCGGTGGAGAGGTTCTTCAATAAAAAGCCCAAAGAACCTAAGGAACCAAAACTCTTACCAACCAGAGCTGACAAAGGGCAAGTCAGCCCTCCCATCCCTGCGATGAGTTCAGGTACCACAGACCACGTGAGGAGCGCCTTCCTTGAGTATGTAGCGATCGTGAGAGCGACCAAGCAGGTCAACCTCACGACATGCAGTAAAATCTGGCAGACCTTCCAACTAAACTCAGAAGGTCTACTAAGAGTACTACTCAAGGAGGCAGGAGCAGCCATATACGACAACGCCACATCCCAAGTTATCGCTGGGGAAATGGAGGGGTCGTATATGGCAGCCTACAGCGAGGAAAGTGGTTTCGTGGCCCTGGATGAGCAGGAAACGGAGCGAAGGGGTAAGACAACCTTCAACACCACAGGAGACAGCCCGATAGTGGTTACCGCCAAATGTACCAAGATAATGCTGGATGATAAGATTCTCGAAATGGCGAAATCTATTTCGGGGACTTCAGAAGACCTAGCACCACAGGAAGTTTGGGCGGTACCCAGTATCAGGTGGGTGAATGGAGTGCCGGGTTGCGGCAAAACAACGTGGGTGGTGAAAGAATTCGACGAAGAAAGGGACGTCGTAGCTACCACAACGACCGAAGCTGCCAAGGATCTCAGAGAGAAGCTGGAGCCGCGCTTAGGAGATCGCGTCAAAACAAGAGTACGCACTATGGCCTCAATCCTAGCAAACGGGTTCAAGAGTAATGAGAAATGCTACCGTCTCACGGTAGATGAAGCACTCATGAACCACTTTGGGGCTATAGTCATGGCAGTAAGGTTGTCTGGTGCAAGCGAGGTGGTCCTAATCGGAGACGTTAACCAGCTACCATTTCTGGACAGAGAGAACCTTTTTCAACTAAGGTATACCCGTCCAAACCTGGTGGCTGGCATCACCCAGGAGTTGTTGTGTACGCACCGCAACCCGATGGATGTGGCGTTCACACTAAGCGAGATATACTCAGGTATATACTCGTCTAAGTCATCACCATCGCAGATTCACTCCCTGAAGGTGGAAGGTTACACAGGTGCGCAAATACCGAGTACCGCCCCAAAAACCCTATTCCTGGTTCACACGCAAGAGGAGAAAGCTTCCCTCAGTAACCAAGGATATGGGTCTGGCGAAGGGTCGCGCACCCTAACCATACACGAAGCTCAGGGATTGACCTACGAGAACGTCATCATCATAAACACCAAAAAAAGGAGGCTCCAAATCCACGACAGTGTATCTCACGCAGTAGTGGCGGTGTCGAGACATACGGTCAGCTGCGTCTATTACACCGATGACGCCGACGACGCCACAGGCAGGTTTGCGAGGAAAGCGATGGATGCGCCGACTAAAATGGTCATCGAGTACAACTTAAAGATGGCCATGCAGCATCGAGACGCCGCGGTCGTGGAAGCCTTGCTCCGAGTAACGAAGACCATGGTCGGTAGCGGAGCCACCTCAATCCCATAAATCCCAACATTCTCATCCCCAAGTCACCCAAGCATCCAATATTAAAATAGATTAAAACAGTGTAACATAGCTCATAAGTAATAGGTTAATTAAAGTCGTAGTCTTAATTGAAAACATACAAAAAAAAAAAAAAAAAAAAAAAAAGGAACTAAGAACCACGTAGATTTTAAGTCTAGTTAAGGGTCACGAATCTAATTAATAAGTCAAATATATAAATCAGATAAATCTTTCCAAATAAAAAAGGGCGCGGACGCTTAAGTCTGCGGTAGTTTTATATACAAAAAAAAAAAAAACCTAACCTAACCTAACCAAACCTAACCTAACCCAGTAACCGACCATACGTCGCAACGACAACATCAGCTCCGCGAAAAAAAATTCTCTAAAATTCAACGCGTAGAGTAAAGTGTGTAAAAAGTTCAGAAGTGGAATTGTGCAGTGTTGATACACCAAAATCAGTGTGGGCAAGTGTCTGCGTCAACGGGTTACAGAGTGGGACCCCCGAAAAGTCAACAACTAATAACACAGCCAAGGAGAGTGGAGTAGTGCTGCAAACACTATCCCGGTAAGACGCAGCAGAGACCTATCCAGCAAGACCAGGATCATTAAAATCCAGACCTTCCAGAGGAACACTGAAGGCCTGCTAAGGGTACTACTCGAGGAATCAGAGGCGGCAGTGTACGACAACGTCACATCTCAAGTCATTAAAGGAGAAATGACGGGGTCATACATGGCAGCCTACAGCGCGAAGAACGGTTTCGTGGCCCTGGACAAAGAGGAAACGGAGCGCTCAGGCAAGTTAAAATTCAGCGTCCCAAACGACGACCCGATAGTGGTTACCGCCAAATGTACCAAAATCATGCCGGACGATAAGATCCTTGAAATGGCACAGTCCATTTTGGGGACCTCAGATATCCCGGCATCGCAAGATATTTGGGCGGTACCCAATATCAGGTGGGTCAACGGGGTCCCGGGTTGCGGCAAGACAACCTGGGTGGTGAAAAACTTCGATGGGGAGAAGGACGTCATAGCCACCACGACAACCGAAGCTGCCAAAGATCTCAGGGAGAAGCTTGCGCACCGCTTAGGAGATCGAGTAAAGAGAAAGGTGCGTACTATGGCCTCAATCTTAGCCAACGGGTTCAGAAAGGAAGAGAAATACTACCGTCTCACGGTAGACGAGGCTCTTATGAACCATTTTGGGGCCATAGTTATGGCAGTAAAGTTGTCTGGAGCAAGCGAAATTGTCCTCATCGGAGACGTAAACCAGCTTCCTTTTCTGGACAGACAGAACCTATTCAACTTAAGGTACACCCGTCCAGACTCGGTGGCTGGTATCACCCAGGAGCTGCTTTGCACACATCGCAATCCGATGGATGTGGCCTTTGCACTGAGCGAGGTATACTCCGGTATATACTCCTCCAAGTCGTCGCTGTCGCGGGTCCACTCCTTGAGAGTGGAAGGTTACACAGGAGCGCATATACCGAGCACCGCTCAAAACACCCTGTTCCTGGTTCAGACGCAAGAAGAAAAAGCTACTCTTGTGAGCCAGGGGTACGGGTCCGGTGAAGGGTCGCGCGCGTTGACCATCCACGAGGCTCAGGGGCTGACCTACGACAGCGTAATCATCATAAATACGAAGTCCAGGAGACTCCAGGTCCAGGAAAGCATCTCCCACGCGGTGGTGGCGTTGTCGAGACATACTGTCAGTTGCATCTACTACTCCGACGACGCCGATGACGCCATAGGCCGCTTTGCGAAGAGGGCGATGGATGCGCCTACTAAAATGGTCATCGAATACAACCTTAAGATGGCCATGAAACATCGAGACGCAGCAGTCATGGAAGCCCTGCTCGGGCTAGCAAAATCCCTGGTCGTGACATCCCGCTTCAAATAATACTCCACAACCATATCCATACTCCCAACATTTCAACACTAACCAATCCCAACCCTCCACGAACCACCAAAATGGAATTTTGTAAAACTTCATGGCAGAGTGTCTGTCATGCTCACGTAAATGTCCCGCCGATGGTGGCGTTGTACATCTGGTCAATCGGCTCCCTAAAAAATGGTTGAGCTGAAGGGCGCGGATGTGTACGTCATTTCCGTGAACGGAAGCCGTCGCCTGGGGCTGGTCGGCTTGCACTGCCATGAAGTTCCAATCATAATAATAAATGTTATAAAATTAAGTTCGCATGAAATAATAATAAAAAATATATATATATAAAAAAAGCAATTTATATATATAAAACAATTGCATGTCTAGTGTATAATTTAAAAAAAAAAAAAAAAAAAAAAAAAAAAAAAAAAAACGGATGGACTCACATAGTTTTAAGTAGTAGATAAGCTGTAGCCCGAAGATGGAACGGCAATTGCATTTATAAAAAACAAGTAGATAAAAAAAAAAAAAGAAAGTAAACAAAAGCACGGACCACCATGTCTGTGGATTTATTGTAAGGAAGGAGTGTGGTTTTAGCCGGTAAGAGTCCGGCACTGCCCAGACTGGCTCATTTGTGAGTTAGTCTGGGCGTCCATGAGGATTTCCCACTCCTGCCGGAAAAAAAAAAAAAAAAAAAAAAAAACCTAACCTAACCTAACCTCTGAAGGAAAATAAAAATAAAAATCCCAGTAATAACTACAAGTATGTTACAAACTGACAACTTGTACACTAATCAATTATAGCTTAGCATATCAAAATAGATAGGTATAATATACCATATTACCTTTATGAAATCATATTATGATTTCATCCTATAGGTACAAGGGTATCACTTAGGACTATCTGGAAGATAACATTACCTACCAAATAACCAATAAAGGGTTAATTACATACACATTTACTAATACTTTTCATACTTGAATAGTCTCTTATCTCTGTTTTACCTACTAAATTACCAGTAGTGCCACTTACAGAAAACAAGGTTTTCTTACAATCTAACTTGACTGTTTATTTGGTAAAATATCAAGACTGCGATAAGACATACCAATAAATACCACTATAAGTGTGTTTAAATGTTTGGGCTTGAAAACTAATAATGCTATTTTTTAGGCTTGATTATTAAGTTTTATTTTTTCACTTTAAACAAACCTTGAAACACCAGTACTAAAAAAAAAAAAAAAAAAAGTGCTAGTAAACTTAGTCGCATTATTTAACATTACGCCCGGACTTCCCGAAGGGCTGGGCAGAAATGGGTGATCTTATTCAAAGCTTATAAAATCAAAATACCTAATTAAACATTTGATTGCCAACTACTAGTCTACATATTTAACAGTAGATTTAAATGATAATTGCAGCACTAAAGTGAAATTATCAAGGAAACAAAAAAAAAAAAAGGAGGGGGGGAGAACATTGTGAGGACAACGTAGGTATTGATGGATTGTGAGTAGAACATGAACAAGATAAGGTATAATACAATAAATGTAGGTACTATGAATGAATTATCTACAAATTGCTTTACTCTAAAACTCTCCATCTGCTCACCAAGTGCACATCATAACAAGTTCAATTATACAACTCCCTCACTTAAAAATGCAACTCATTACACAATCCCAGTTTTGGACATATTATGAGGTCAAGGAAAAGAGTTTATATCTTTATACTTCTAAAATGAATCTAGTCTCGATTAGCTCTAAACTCGTCAAGTAATTACTGCTAGCAGAATATGTGAAACTTATATGGAAATTAGTATTGTTGAGGAAAAACCCTAAGCATCTGAAATAGACCCTTTCACCTCAAATTTGTTCAAACCTCTCTCCTATCCAGGGCATAATATACTGCCCTTATTAATTGGTGCTTACAAGTTAAAAGCCTATTCCGTATTTGAAATTCAGTTTCCAAAATACCTTTAATAATTAAAGTTATGGAAAACTAGTCCATCCAAAAATGAAATGAAACCATATCATAAAGTATATACTTACCTAAACGGAAATAACATCAACTGATCACAAGAATTTGACCAAAAAATCCTACTAGATTTTAAAAAAAAAACAAAAAACACTAAGTTTGTCTGTCAGTACAATTTAGGTACAATACAATTCCACAAATGCTTACCAAAAATACCTCCCTGCTTACAACATTCAGGGGCTAAAAGATCCTGTTACACCCTATGAAAGTTTAACTACTAAGGACTTCACAGCCATGGTGCCTCTTATTCAGATCACTAGATAACTGACATTCTTTAAAATACCCTAATGATAATCTTTACAATTCATCTTCTAGACTCACTGAGCTCGACACTTACCTTGACAGCAAGATGTAATGTGCAACTCAATACTCACTGAGCACAACATTGAGCACAACAGTATCCCAAATAATTTAACTATTTACAGACAGATCTGAGAATGCTATTCTCAATCATGGAAACTTTTAAAGTAACATCATAACATTACGCCTTGTTTCCCCGAATGGTTGGGCAAGGGTTGGATGTAGGAGGGGAATTAAACTTTATTGTTACGCCACTAAGCAGCGCTCAAAACATAAATGTCAAAATTGAAATTATTTGCACTAAAATTCGATGACACACAAAACCGGCTAAACAACCTAGATGCTGTCTCGGTGTCGGATGATTCGACTTGCGACATTATTGTCTCATGATCAGTCAAAGCAGAGTGTGCGACTGAGGTAGAAGCAGGTAATCGGGTTTTCAGTATAACGTGGTCAAGACAAGCCTGTTGTCGCGTAGGTATTGTATGAGCAGGTAAAAGGCCATGGGTAGCCAGTAAGTTTAGGTAGGAATGTTTAGCGGAATCCTTGAAGTGTTCATGTATATTTATATTTATGTCTCCCGTAATAATTATAGTGTTGTATTTGGATAGCCTACTTAGGGTATTATTGATGATTTCCAACCCCAAAAAAAAAGGGTATTATTTAAGGAGTTTAGAAAATTATCTATGTCTTTGTAACCTGGCGGGCGGTATATCGCTAAGAGAATAGTATTTCTATCGATTTTTACTTGGAGACAGTTAGCATCTAAGAATGATGGCTCGTCTGCAACTATTTGCAGTTTTTTATGCACATACAGGACTACACCTTCATTTTGTGTATGATTATTGTTGGTAGGGAAATAGTTATAGTGCGTCAACTCGGGAATATTATGGGTGTTAGGGAGCTAACACTCGGTTAGTGCGATTATGTCCCAATCAAGTTTTGTCCGAGCAAGTGTAGTCATAAAACCTGCTATGTTTTTGTTTATACTTCTAATGTTCTGTGTAATGATTTTAAGTGTTTGATTAGGTATAAAATTAGGTGGGGTACAGTTTTCCAAGTCGCAAGTCGAATCATCCGACACCGAGACAGCATCTAGGTTGTTTAGCCGGTTTTGTGTGTCATCGAATTTTAGTGCAAATAATTTCAATTTTGACATTTATGTTTTGAGCGCTGCTTAGTGGCGTAACAATAAAGTTTAATTCCCCTCCTACATCCAACCCATATCCACGGCAACCCGCAAGGAAATGGGAAATAAAATGGGCAACGCGAATGTGTAAACAGGTCCCTTCCCTTGCCGTTTCTCTCATTTCCCTTAACGTCGCCACAGCAAAAATTTAGGGAAATATTTCCGGCAACGCGAATGGCAATGGCAATGGCCGAACGCAAACGAGGTATAATTGGGAATCAAACGAGCTTACCTGTTAAGCGAAGTCTTGATTCTAATTTTACGAACGGCGATCTGAAATATAATTCGTTAAACAAAGTAGTAATTCTTATGCACAGCGTAGACATCGCGTTCGTTTAGACATAAAATATTATATTTTTTTTTTTTTTTTTTAATAGAATTATCGTCCCCGGTGGCAACACACGCAGGAATGTCACTAATTTTAGAGATCCTTATGATGGAGAACAAGCTCTGTTTTCTGTACAGAGTAGTTCCGCATACTTACATTCACTAAGTTTTCCTGGAAAAATAAGTGAATTAAGTAGCCTAATTATTGCAGCTTTGGGGCTATTAGCTAGTGGCGGGTGGGTAATTATATTTCAGATCGCCGTTCGTAAAATTAGAATCAAGACTTCGCTTAACAGGTAAGCTCGTTTGATTCCCAATTTTACTTCACGGCGATCTGAAATATAATTCGTTAAACAAAGTAGATGTTCAGAGTTGTCTGCAATAATTTAGTTAGTTAATAAGTTACGGCATATTCTGATTTATTAGGAACTTTTATCATTCTTTCTGAATACAATATTTTAATTTTATGTAATTTAAGAAGGTTGCTTTGTTTTATGTGAATGTCATGTACATCTGTAATTGGTATGTATATAAGTCCATAACTGTTAACATTTAATATTTAATGTAGAATATATATGCTTTTGGCGTATCTATTTTAAATAAATTCTTAATAACGTTGCTTAATTAATAGTGTTTAACTATTTTTCATCAGTAATGAGGTATAATCATCAACACAATGTTGGTTGGCACTGTGTCTATTTCAATTGATGCCAGCACTAAGTTGAGCTACTGTATGTTTTGTGCTGTGGGAGGTGAATTATTAGTATCACTTTCACTTCCTACCACATTGAACCCAGCTTGTGTTTATACAAATTTTATAAAGTTGTTCTGAATTAATATACCAGGAGGATATTATGATATGAATACTTTAAAAGTGTAAAACTGGGTGAACCTGCTACAGGGACACCTTGCCCAACCATTCGGGGAAACAAGGCGTAATGTTATGATGTTACTTTAAAAGTTTCCATGATTGAGAATAGCATTCTCAGATCTGTCTGTAAATAGTTAAATTATTTGGGATACTGTTGTGCTCAATGTTGTGCTCAGTGAGTATTGAGTTGCACATTACATCTTGCTGTCAAGGTAAGTGTCGAGCTCAGTGAGTCTAGAAGATGAATTGTAAAGATTATCATTAGGGTATTTTAAAGAATGTCAGTTATCTAGTGATCTGAATAAGAGGCACCATGGCTGTGAAGTCCTAAGTAGTTAAACTTTCATAGGGTGTAACAGGATCTTTTAGCCCCTGAATGTTGTAAGCAGGGAGGTATTTTTGGTAAGCATTTGTGGAATTGTATTGTACCTAAATTGTACTGACAGACAAACTTAGTGTTTTTTTGTTTTTTTTGAAAAATCTAGTAGGATTTTTTGGTCAAATTCTTGTGATCAGTTGATGTTATTTCCGTTTAGGTAAGTATATACTTTATGATATGGTTTCATTTCATTTTTGGATGGACTAGTTTTCCATAACTTTAGTTATTAAAGGTATTTTGGAAACTGAATTTCAAATACGGAATAGGCTTTTAACTTGTAAGCACCAATTAATAAGGGCAGTATATTATGCCCTGGATAGGAGAGAGGTTTGAACAAATTTGAGGTGAAAGGGTCTATTTCAGATGCTTAGGGTTTTTCCTCAACAATACTAATTTCCATATAAGTTTCACATATTCTGCTAGCAGTAATTACTTGACGAGTTTAGAGCTAATCGAGACTAGATTCATTTTAGAAGTATAAAGATATAAACTCTTTTCCTTGACCTCATAATATGTCCAAAACTGGGATTGTGTAATGAGTTGCATTTTTAAGTGAGGGAGTTGTATAATTGAACTTGTTATGATGTGCACTTGGTGAGCAGATGGAGAGTTTTAGAGTAAAGCAATTTGTAGATAATTCATTCATAGTACCTACATTTATTGTATTATACCTTATCTTGTTCATGTTCTACTCACAATCCATCAATACCTACGTTGTCCTCACAATGTTCTCCCCCCCTCCTTTTTTTTTTTTGTTTCCTTGATAATTTCACTTTAGTGCTGCAATTATCATTTAAATCTACTGTTAAATATGTAGACTAGTAGTTGGCAATCAAATGTTTAATTAGGTATTTTGATTTTATAAGCTTTGAATAAGATTACCCATTTCTGCCCAGTCCTTCGGGAAGTCCGGGCGTAATGTTAAATAATGCGACTAAGTTTACTAGCACTTTTTTTTTTTTTTTTTTTAGTACTGGTGTTTCAAGGTTTGTTTAAAGTGAAAAAATAAAACTTAATAATCAAGCCTAAAAAATAGCATTATTAGTTTTCAAGCCCAAACATTTAAACACACTTATAGTGGTATTTATTGGTATGTCTTATCGCAGTCTTGATATTTTACCAAATAAACAGTCAAGTTAGATTGTAAGAAAACCTTGTTTTCTGTAAGTGGCACTACTGGTAATTTAGTAGGTAAAACAGAGATAAGAGACTATTCAAGTATGAAAAGTATTAGTAAATGTGTATGTAATTAACCCTTTATTGGTTATTTGGTAGGTAATGTTATCTTCCAGATAGTCCTAAGTGATACCCTTGTACCTATAGGATGAAATCATAATATGATTTCATAAAGGTAATATGGTATATTATACCTATCTATTTTGATATGCTAAGCTATAATTGATTAGTGTACAAGTTGTCAGTTTGTAACATACTTGTAGTTATTACTGGGATTTTTATTTTTATTTTTCTTCAGTATGATATGGTGGGATTCTTATTGCTCGGGATGGGTTAGACAGTCTTGACGATTTTTTTTTTTTTTGTTCATAATGAAACTGAATTTTCTATTTTGTTTGGGGCTGACTCAAATGTATTTTTCAGATAAATTCTTTGTAGATCTATCTATTGTATTGTTTGTAAATGCATCTCAATATTTAATAAGTTCTTTGGCGGTATTGAGAGGATCATCATCTACCCGGCCTTCTCCCAACTATGTTGGGGTCAGCTTCCAGAGAATGGCTTTGGGAGGTTAAGATATTGAATTTGGTAGGTACCAAATATTTTCTTATCTATGTCCATAGCCAATAGCAGAATCAGAGGAATATAACTGCTTTGCCAGCATTTATTCCAGTATTGGTCTTCTTGAATTGTTATTTTGGAATATAAGCCGGGTTGTTGTTGAGGTCCACCATATATATTGATTTTTATTTTCAGTGACAAAAATAGTTCATTTATTTTTCAGACATAGTCCATTCCAACCGATTAGATTAAACCAAAACATCATAAGATATTGTGGTGGTGGTTTTCAATGGTGTGATTCCTGTTATTAACCCGGTAGAAGGATGTTTTATTTTGTTATTTACAAAAGTAAGTAAATCAACTAATGTTGTGCTTTGTGGTTTTAATATTTATTGAATAGTTTTTATTGTTTTTGTTTGTAGCTAAAACATTGTGTACTCAAGTTTGTGATTGTTTCGGTTTGTTTATCAAATAGGATGAATTAAAGTTAATGTCAATTAGAGATTATATAACTTTTGTTCTGGTTTTAGTTTGGTGGCAGTGGGCATTGCCAGCTGGTTTTGCTGCATCAGCCAAGTTAATCAACAATTTGTGTTTGTCTTATGTTCTTCATAAGCATAGGGTCAGTCACTGCTTTCCCTATGATAGGGGTAATAACCAATACGGCTTGTTTCTGGAATATCTCAATTCCTTGTTTCCTCAGTTTAGAGGAATCTAAATGGGGTGAATAAGTATGGGAGCATGGAATAATACTTTGTATTATTCCAATTATGGTTTAGCCCATTGCACTTGTATCTGAAATCAAGAGTTTCCAGAGGTAACATTTATCGTCAGCCATTGTATCACAGAATCATGTTTACAAAGTATCTTGTGTATTTAAATGTATGCCTGTAAAAATTGCACAATTTTGCATTATTGTTTTAGTTTACAAAATAGATATCATTTATCAGTTTTTGGCAGGATAATTAAGCCACCTAGAGCTAGATAAGTCACTGAGTATCTCGTACACAGTGATATCTTTTAATTAGTTATATTTTGTTTGTTAAAAATGGCAATCCTTGATATGAAAGCTAGATCACGTAGTATTGAGATAACATGCTATAAGCATCTCGTGCTAAGCATGTGCACACCATGTCAGATATGTGCCAGTTAGCAACATAGAATCAATGTTGTTGAGAGTACCTTGTACTTGTTGATAACAATCTAGTTAGCGAGGCAGAATTCCACACTCACTATAGGAAGTATAATGCTTTTGCAAGTTTATAACATACAGACAGTGTGCAAGGTTAAGTAAGGCTGTCTCGCAACCTTCATGCTTGTAAATTAAAAGTATATAGAACCACTTTTGTCAATTCCTTAGCCAAGATCATAGAAATGTGACTTACCCCTGGTGACGAGTACATACCAGCGTTAGCTATGTAGAATAACATCGCTAAGTGCATCACGTGCTACATTGGAAGTTTCATATTCAGCTGGTAACGTAGAATTAGCGTTACTGAGAGCATCTCGTGCTTACTGAAGGGGTAATGCTGACAAGCGCGTACCAGCTAGCTATGTACAGTTACATCGCTAAAGGCATCACGTGCCTCTCTGGTAGCTTCTCATCCAGCTAGTAACGTGGAGATAACGTTACTAAAGACATCTCGTGTCCACTGGAGAGATAGGTAATGCTTTAACAAGTTGTGTTGTGTTAATGTCCACCATAGTGCTTGTAAAACACTGTCAGTATCACGTACAAGGTGGTCAGTTAAAGCCAGGCATTCTCGCACATTAGGATTGTGGGAGGCCTCCGGATCTAAGTACATCTAATGTGGGTCGGGAACTCAAGACTAAAGCTGCTTCTAGTTAGTTCTGATGTAGGTAATTTATCAGCTTTCCTGTTAATATCGTTGATGGACGCCTTGTCCGTCTCAGGTTTTCACTAACGATGCACTTATTGCACTTTCTATCACTTAACATAATTAACATTTGTTATTCTAGTAAAAAGTTCCGTAAACTTATTTTAAATGAATAATTTTAAGAGAGCAAATTTTTTCGTGCGATGAAAAAACGCGCGCGAAAGAAAAGTGACATTCCTGCGTGTGTTGCCACCGGGGACGATAATTCTATTAAAAAAAATATATAAATTTATAATATTTTATGTCTAAACGAACGCGATGTCTACGCTGTGCATAAGAATTACTACTTTGTTTAACGAATTATATTTCAGATCGCCGTGAAGTAAAATATACTGGTACAGAGCAGGTGCGATAGAACATATACTAGGCATATTTATACGGTATGTCGGCTGATTAAGTTTGTGAGCGTTATGGATGTGAAGTGCAAGTAACGTGATTGTATATATGATGTGTACATTGTATTTTGTAGGATGTATAGATAATGTTATTAACAAGCTTGTTTGTTTTGAACAGTGTATGAATAATTGATTAATTTTAGTGTTAGTGTTAATTATTAATGGAATAGTATAAGTTTGGACTAGTGTTAACAAAACTGTGATGACAAAGATAGCATGTAGTTGAAGGTACCGTGCTGGTCATTTTTTCTTACGGAGTTTCGCGAGGTCTTCTTCGGTTTTGATGAGGCGGCTTCCGCTTGACATTCCGTCTTTTTCACGAATATACACCTTGCCGTTTGCAACCCAACCTTGATGGTAACCGAATTCCTTCGTAAGTTCTCGGGCGAGATAATGCAGTCGTCTGTTCATAGCCGTGAGCACTTCATTTACATATAAGGGTTGCCTAGGTCCGTTTTCTACTAGATGGGATGTGTTCAGGCGATTTTCCTTGTTGTGCTTATTAAAGTCCTTGGTCGACTTTAGAAACTGTTCTTTAGTGGTTGCCGACGTGAATTCTACCAAGACTGGACCCACCGCGTCAGACTTGTTCTTGTTACGGAAGGTGTTTTTTATATCTGTTGCACTCACGGGTTGACTGATGATCTGACCCAGTTTATGTACTGCACCCGTAAGGGAGTCGCGGGTTGCAAGGGATGACGACGGTAGATTTTTAATTTCAAGCGAAGCCGCTTTTTGTTGCTTTTCTAAGATGTCTACCCTGATTTCAAGCGCTTTTATAACCTTTTGGTTACTGCTACATTCCGCCCGTAAACCGTTAATTTCCACAAGTGCATCATCATATTTTTCTGATAAGAAATCTATTGTCTCTTTGATTTTTTCATTCTGAGTTCTTATTTCAGAGTTTTGCAAGCTGATCGCAGTATTTTGGGACCGAATATCCTCAAGAGCCAATTGTAACCATAAAAAATCAGGTGTTTACAAGTTACATTGCGATGATTGTAATGGTATTTATATAGGTCAAACCGGTCGTAATTTTCAGACAAGATATAAGGAACATATTACAGCGTTCCGGAACAGTAATCTAGAAAAATCCCATTTTGCTCAACACTTAATAGATACAGGTCATTCGTTAATAACACTTTCGAAATTTTACACACATGTGATAAAGGTTTCAGAATGTTAGTACTAGAGAGCTTAGAAATAGTGAAAAATAATACAGGAAATGTTACACTGTTGAACGAATTAAATACGAGTATGCTAAGGTCACCTTTACTGCGATTGTTCGCCCCTTATCGCGCTGATAACGATCCGGGCCGAGGTGGGGGCGAGCAGTATATAAGTGGGTTGGACGGGCGATAAAGCTCAGGGACGTCATCCAGCGGGATCTCGGAATCGAGAGCCTGGATGAGTTTGTGCGGCGACTCGCGAAGGCCATGTTCGCGCGTGCCGACGCTTCTGCCTGGCCCCATGTCAGGCAGATAGCGCCCTTGCACGCGCGGCCGCCTGACGCGAGACCCCTGCCCCGCGACCTGGTAGCGGACCCTTGACCCCATCGCACCGGATATGACGCCTCGAGTAAACAGCACCCAGGTTACACGCAGCTTACTCGATATAATAAGACTCTACAGATGTACACATACATCTGTTGTGCGGCGTGTTCTAAGTTAATATAGGCATGTCGCGCAACTGCATACAGACAACCATATCTATACATGCATCTATACACAACACGAGCGGGCGCGACGCGGGCCGCGACGCACGTAATACACTGAGCGGTGTTACTCTACAACACTAGCCGCTCATACATACGAGACTGCCTGCCTCTCAATCCGCAAACGGCTCGATCTGTGAACGGGGCGAGAGGTAGACTACATATTAACATGTAGGTGTGTCGAGTCGGCATCCTCGTCGCTGGTCGTCTTCGCTGGGCCTCCCCCAGGTAACTGGGGGTCTCACCTGGCGGGGACTGACCGCCGGGATGTCGTGAAGAAAGCGGCGCTACAGGAGTTAGCGCCGTGGCGCGCCTACAATAATATTCATAGCAACCAAACACACAGACGCATCTTGCTCGCAAGATGCGTCAATTTCTACGACGCCGTCCGAGGCGCACAAAATTGAGGGGCCCATATTAATGGGCCACTGTATGGCTCCCGCGGGCGAGGGGCGATGCCCCGACCCCGCTCGCCACGTCCCCTTGCGGGGACGTCGCGACGACTCGAGATAAAGCTCAGGGATTGGCTCATGGTCACGCCGACTACTGGCCTAAACCGTTAGTTCGTCGGTTTCCCGCGCGGATCGCACTAAAAGTTACATTTTAACCTACTTGCTCTGTGTGCGTACAGGACGCCGTCGGATTCCTGTGCGGACACAGAGGAAGCAGC
This sequence comes from Omphaloscelis lunosa, assembly GCA_916610215.1. Taxonomy (NCBI): domain Eukaryota; kingdom Metazoa; phylum Arthropoda; class Insecta; order Lepidoptera; family Noctuidae; genus Omphaloscelis; species Omphaloscelis lunosa. The sequence continues at coordinate 19,086,957 of OU744265.1, read as the reverse complement.
CCCGTGCTGCCCGGCGATAGTCGCCGTCGCGGTCGCGGAGGCCTAGCCCTATCAACAGGCCTAATCCCGGCAAGCGCGGCTCGTTAGGCCGCGATGCCGGGACCCAAGATGAAGCCCGTCCGGCGCTGGATCGGGCGCTGTCGTTGCCCAACATAGGCGACGCCGCGTCCGGTGCACCGCCGGCCGGTCCACCGAAGAAGACCGGTAAGAAGAAAGGAGGAGAAGGAAGAAAGGAAGGGGGAAGTGAAGTTGTGGCTGCCGCCCCGCCGACGACATCGGCGCCTGCGCGCGTTGCGCCCACGCCGTCGTCGAGCCGGTCGCACGCCGTCCCCATCCGTCCAGCCGCTTTCCGACCGGTACCAATTCAGGCCCCAGGGCCCGCTACTAACACTGGTCGCACGCTGCAAGCGCGTGCACCCACTCCAGCCGCGCGAGCATCCGCTCCCGGCCAACACACTGCGCCTGCGCGCCCCGGCGCGCCGCGCACGGACTTTCCCGCGCTACCTGTGCCGCGTACTCCTGTACCGCCGGCGCGGGCCCGCGCACCCCCTGCGCGGTCTGTTGCACCGCCACCACGCTTCGTGTCGCCGCCTACTACAAGTAAGCAAACACATGCACGTACATCCACGCCGGCTCCTCGCGCCGCCGCTCCCGGCCCTCGCCTCCCGCTGGCGGGGCCGACGATGGCGGAGCAGGAAAGACCATCCAGTGCCGGGCCATTCATACGGCCGGCACATTCCATCTCTAAGGCGCCCGAATCCCCGGCGCCCCCCAGAGCCTCAGCCTACGACTCGCCCGCCATGCTGTCGGCATGCTCCTCCCGTGTGGGGTCGAGCATGTCGCTGGCATCTGTGGGCTCGGCCGCGTCCGATCGCGGGGACGTGTCTCCGGATACGATCTCGCGAGTCAGCCTTCGGCCCTCCGCGGGAAGAGCTGCAGCCGCTGTGGTGATGTCTCCAGACTCACCATCGCCACCTACTTCACCGACACCTACGCTGAGGTTCGGCTTCGACTTTGACCTCGAGGCCAACAGACCCCAGCGACGCCGAAGGAGCTCCGACGAGACCGCGTCGGAGGAGGCGAAACGTTATTGCCTAGACCCGCCGCGGCCACAGCGCGAACGCGCGCCGCGGGGTCAGGGCGCACCAACGTCGCCTACTTTCTCTGACGCGGTCCGTCGCTCACCGCCTCAGTCGCCAACTCCGCCGAGAGCAACCGGGGCGAGAACGCCGCAACCGTCCCAGTCCCCAAATACCGCCCCCCCCCCCGCTGAGGCCACCCAGAAGGCAACACAACAAGGGGGGAAGAAGAAGAAGATGCGATACCCACCGCTGGTAGTGGAGAAACTACCCAACTGGGCCATGCATTTCCGGGCCATTAAGGAAAAGCTGGGCCGGCCCCCAAATGCTCGTCCGTACGGGACCGGGGTGAGATTCACCCCGGAGACCGAAGACGAGTACAGGCTGGTCCAGCGCTACCTGACTGGCCTGGAGAAGGATAGTGGGGTATCATGGTTCGCTTACTCCCTACCAGCGGATAAGAACCTCAAAATAGCCATACGGGGCCTTCCGGCGGATACGGACCCGAAGGAGATAGAGGAGGAACTCCGGACGCTGGGATACCAGCCGGAGTACGTGCGCCATATTAAGGGCGCACAGGGAAGACCCGGCTGTGTATTTCACGCCATATTGAAGAAGACCCCAGACGTCCGGGAGATCTTTGGCACCACCACATTTATGTATATGCGGGGTGTCAAGATTGAGGCTTGGAAGGGGAAACGCGGGCCTGCACAGTGCCACCGGTGCCAACGCTTCAGACACAGCTCGCACCAGTGTCACCGCCCGCTCGCCTGTGTGCGATGCGGGGGCGAGCACGCGGCACGAGATTGCCCACGCCCGCGGGAAGAGCCGGCCACCTGCGCAAATTGCGGTGGCCCGCACCCCGCGAGCAACATTAAGTGCCCCGTCTTTGAGAGGGAGACGAGAAACAGGCGGGCGGGGACCGTCGCCATCACGGCCACACGCCGGGCTCAAATAGCCATACCTGCAGTAGGTACAATTGAGGCAACAGGCACGACGTTGATGGCGCCGGCCAACGGGCCCACTACTGCACACACACAAGCCTCCTCCTCCGGGCGGAGGAAGAAGAAACGTGGGGGGAAGAGGAAGAAGAAGAGTACCCCCCCGGAGACAATTGAAGACCCCCCTAAGGCTGCCCCTGCCTTCATTGCGTAGAATAACGGGCGAACCTACTAGTGGCGCCAACACGGCGCAGTGGCAAAGTAAGGAACCACAGAGGTTCGCCCGAAAACCGCCTGGCGCCGCCACTGCCGCGGTCAGAGTCGCAGAGACGCAGCGGCCAATCGTCGAACAGGATAACTTCCCGGCATCGACGAGTGGCGGCGCGGTCGTCGCACATTCGGCGAATAAATTGGCGAAGAAGTCGTCATACGACAAAAAGGAATTCACAACCTGCGCAATCAAGCTCCTAATGGACTTGATTAGAGCCATAAGGCAGGGCCAAGATATTGAGACGGTGATCCTTGATGGTCTGGCCACATTACTTGCGCTTTGTGATGGCTAGATCATTAAGGATCATACACTGGAACGCCCGCGGCCTTAGGGACAAGGTCGCCCCCCTCCGCCACCTCCTTCGGGATCAAAACATCGACGTGGCGCTAATAAGTGAAACGTACCTGGGACCCGAAGACAGGGTTAGGTTCCCAGGGTACCACACTTATAGGAAGGACGAAAGGTCGGCACTTAACGTCAAGTACCGTGGTCTGGCGGTGCTTGTAAAGCGAAGAGTCGTCCACCAAGAGCTCCCCTTGCCGTCTCTCAGCACTTTTTACGCGCTGGGTGTGCAACTACACGTTGCCGGCGAGGATATTAACGTTTACGCGTGCTATAAACCGCCCGCGACTCCCCTAGATTTGGTCGAGCTGCGGGCGCTAATCAGCACGCTAAACGGCCAAGCAGTCATCCTTGCCGGCGACCTTAATTGCAAGCACCCGGCGTGGAACTCCGCAAGTACCAACAGTGGGGGCAGACGGCTCTTCGCGGATGCGGAGGCCTCGGGGTACACGGTGTCTGGCCCTGAAACACCCACCCACTACCCAGATATGGCGCGCTACATGCCGGACGTGCTGGACATCGTGGTCCATAGAGGACTGCGCGGCCAGATAACACAGCACGTAATAGACGACGAGTTACAATCGGATCACCAGCCTGTGCTCGTCGTCCTATCTGGAATGCCGACCCAATTGAAGCCTCTAGCGCCACGTCGATCAACGGACTGGGACGCATTTGCAGAAAGGATGGAGGCCACCACGCCTACTCGGCCTATTGTTTCCTCCGCGGACGTAGACCAAGCAGCGCGTGATGTCACTGCTTGCATACAAAGCGCCCTGGAAGCGGCGACTACGGTGCAGCCGCAAGGGAGAGGGCGAATACCGCCCTTGCCGACGCACATAAGTGCATTGATCGCCGCGAAAAGGCGCCTTCGCAAGCAGTGGCAACAATTAAGATGCCCTTACTTAAAAACGCAACTCAACCGTCTCGCGGAAAGGGTAAAGGCCGAGTTAGAGGCCCACACCGCCGCGGGCTGGGAGGAACGAATTGACGCCACGACGGACAGTTGGCCGTCACTATATAAACTCTGCCGCCAGCTGACGAACACCCCAGCCCCGGTGCGCCCTCTAACAAACAGCGACGGGGCGCTTAAATATGTAGCGGAGGACCGGGCGGAGGTCTTCGCAGAGCACCTGGAGCGTCAGTTCCGCCCTAACCCGACCAACGACACCGAACACGTCGCAGCGGTCGAGAAACACCTTGGGGAGTACTTCGCACCGCCGATAGCTCCCGAGGAGGACCCAGTCTTCTTCTCGCCTGGCGCAGTCAGACGCGCCATCCTACAGACGAAGCCCAGGAAGGCCCCTGGGGCGGGCGGTATCGCAAACTCAGTGCTGCGCCACCTGCCGTTCCGAACGGTAGCGGCACTGGCGCGCCTGTTCACCGCGATACTGCGCACGGGGGCCTTTCCCGCCTCGTGGAAGGAAGGGCGCGTCATTATGCTGCCCAAGGCGGGAAAAAACACTACGAAGCCGGAGAGCTATCGGCCAATAACGCTGCTGCCGACTATCTCCAAGGTGTTTGAAAAACTCCTGCTGCGACACCTAGTCCCACACATTGTCCCACGCCCTGAGCAATTCGGTTTTAGGGCGGAGCATAGCACGACGCTCCAATTGTCGAGGGTACTGCACCAGTTAGCGACAGCTATGAACAAAAAGGAGTACTCGGTCGCAGTATTCCTCGACATGGAGAAGGCCTTCGACCGTGTGTGGCATGAGGGCCTACTGCATAAATTGGCCACCTCAGACGCGCCCCGTCGCGTCGTAAGGGTGGTCTCCTCCTTTCTGTCCCACAGGACCTTCCGGGTGGTGGTCGACGGGGCGCTATCGGGCGCCCGCCCGGTGATGGCTGGCGTGCCCCAGGGCAGCTGCATCTCGCCGGCGTGTTAATCTCGCCGGCGTGTGAAAAGTTAAGTTTATCCTTCACTCCGAATTTGAAAATTCGGGCAGCCGAGCAAGCACAGCTATGAGACGGAGCCCTCAGGCCGCAAGTTCTAACACTTGATCAGTTTATTTTATATGATTATGAATGCCTTAAAATACTAATTATTTATTTATTATTACCATTAATTTGTAACTCTAGAGCCGCCATTGACCACGTAATACCTACATGTTAGAAAGGTTAGTTTATGACTTTAAATTGTAATAACTTTTGGCAGAGTGGGCCGATTTTAATCTAATAAAGACTAAATGTTAAGGGCGCGGTTGCAAATCGGACAAAATTATGCTGTTTTTCGGTATATTTTATGACAAAACTAAACTGAATTAAATATATCTAATAACTATCACATATAGATTGGTTCTTCAGATTTTGATTCCAATATTTTATTTCGGTAAAAATAGGTAAGGTTTATAAATGCCTATTTGTCTAGGACTTTATGAAATAACCTGAGGGTGTACTTTGGTGACTGCTACTGGAACTCCTCGACGAGTAAAACTAGGTGTGCCGGGTTTGGGCTCTTTTTGTTAGTTATGATGAGATCTTACCTCCGGAACTGATGAAGTGACCTGAAGTTGCACTTCGGTGACCGCTACTGGATCTCCTACACGAGAAGAACTAGGTGTGCCGAGTTTGGGCTCTTTTTATTAGTTATGATGAGACCTTATCTCCGGACTTGATGAAAGTGACCTGAAGGTATACTTCGTTGACTGCTACTAGATCTCCTAGACCTCTCTCTCTAGATTATTGAAGAAGAACCGAAAAAATGAGAATTTTGAAATCAACCCACCTTTGGGGGATGATTTTACAATAACGCTGAAACGCGTAATTCTTTATTTCTTACCAAAAGCATAAATATGAAATTTAATATCCTTAACTTAAGAAATGCTGGGTTTCCCATACCAACCTTACATGCCCAATATCACCCCTTTAGGATTAGGTATTTTTGAAACAAAAAATCCTTCTACAGGATGCCATCTATTTCCTTGCCGAATTTTATCAAAATCCGTTCAGTGGTTTAGCCGTGAAACGGTAAAATACAGACAGACAGACAGTCACTTTTACATTTGACAATATACACTAAGTAATGGCTTAAAGTAATACATAAAGTTTGGGACTATCTGCATCCGAACTAGGTGGTAAACCTGTATCTCGGATTGCATTTGATGCCCGTACATAAATTTTGATCATTTGATAGCCATGTTTAAGGTTGTACACATTTAATAAGATTGCCATGTATCTAGAAACTTGGAAAGTATGCACAATCACAATGTAAGAGAAAAATATAAATGTGGTGTGCAGCTGTTTCTTTGTCTGTGTTCATGTGATTGAGTATGTGTTTATGTGTGTGTGCGTGCGTGCGCGCGCGAGTGTGTATATACACACACACTCGCGCGCGCACGCACGCACATAAATGAGATGATGATCATAAATGAGATGTGGATGGGATGATTGTTCAATATGAGTGGGTAAAGTAGTAGCTTGTCTATTTGGGGATGTTCAAAATCGCTTCTGTTTCACCGTAAGTAAGTTTCAATACTAGTTCTGTAGTTGTTTTTTACAGAGTGTCCTATTGAGTGGGTAAATATTAATAATTTTGTTGATTTTATCGTATATGTAAGGACCAAGAAAAATGAAGAATCTCTTAATAAATGATGTTTTGGGTACATATGTACGTTTGCATAATGCATATTTCCTACGTTTGCGTAAAGTGTTTGGATCATATATGAGATCACCGTGTTGCTTCATGATTATACTTAAAATAAAAAGTTGACGAACAGTCAGCACTTTACATGATTGGTATAGCTGCGTTGTAGGATACAGAATAGGTCGAAATGTGATAGTTTTTAAAATAGCTCGTTGAGCTATTTCAACTTTTTTCAGGATGGTTTTCGGAGCGCCTCCCCAAGATGAGATGCAATACATAATTATCGACTGGCAAAGCGCAAAATAAACTTGCTTGAGTAGTTTAGCGTCGGCGGCATGTCTGAGATTTTTAAAAGCATAGATTAGTTTCCGTACGCGTGCACTTAACTGTTTAATGTGTTCTTTGAAACTAAGGTTGCTATCAATTATTATACCCAAGTACCTGATCTTATTGGCGCGCTCTAGAGATTTGCATGAGCATCTAACGCCAGATAGGCATTCATGGGATATGACGTGACGATTGTTAATAACTTCACCGAAGCAGCGAGGACTAAACGTCAAGTATTTAGTTTTTTCGACATTTAAGGTTAAAATATTGGCCCTGAGCCAATGTTTCACCACATTAAATCCTGACTGGGCAGCGTTGAATACCTCATCCCAAGTATCGGCGGAGAAAAGGAGGGCAGTGTCGTCTGTATATGAGATCAATTCGCCTAGGGATAGATGGAGGTTAGTGAGGTCGTTAATGTAAACGAAAAATAGAGTTGGTCCCAAAATACTATCCTGTGGCACCCCATAGTCAACTGTGTGGTCACTACTCGTATGTTGACCTACTCGAACACACTGTTTTCGCCCAGTGAGATAGCTTTTAAAAAGATTCAGTTGCGTGCCTCTGATCCCTAGAACATCTAGTTTGTTTATTAATATTGGAATAGAAAAAGTGTCGAATGCTTTGCTTAAGTCGAGGAAGATTGACAGGCATTTCCTACCTTTATCTAGGTTGGTTGCAATATAGTTAGTTAAGACATGCACTGCTCCTTCTGTAGATCTACCCCTCCGAAAGCCAAACTGTTTATCTGAAAGCAAGTTGTTCTTTTCCAGGTAGTTCACAAGCCTATGATTGATAGCTTTTTCTAGGATCTTTGAGAATGCAGGTAGGATCGATATTGGTCTAAAGTTAGACTCTCCACCTTTGTGTATAGGATGCACAACAGATTTTTTCAAATGTTTCGGAAAGATGCCTCTCTCCAGGCAGACATTAAAGATGTATGTTAGGGGAGAAACTAGAGCGTCTTTGTTGTTTTTTAATAATCTGTTTGAGATTTTGTCCCAGCCTACTGCAGAAACTGTTTTTAGTCCTAAGATAAGACGTTCTATTTCGTCCTCGATGATGTTGCTCATTACAAATGAGTTAAGCTGGGAAGATCCGGGAGTAGTAATAGGGATATTATCAAGAGACCCAGACATCAGGTTGTGTTGCGTTTGAATACAGGCATTTGCCAAATTTTTATCTACACTTGCGAAATAATTATTGATGTCATTGACCGATAGTTCAGGAGTAGAGCATAGATTAAGAAGTTCGTCTGGGTTTTTGGGTTCTTTTGTTGTGTTGGTCATGGTTTTTATAGTTTTCCAAAGAGTTTTGGGATAGTCTCTAACTTCTGCAATAAGGGCTCTGTCGTATTCCCGTCTTACTTTTTTCAGAATAGCGTTGTAGTAATTTCTATATCGGACATACGTTATTTTCAAAGTCTCATTATCTGGGGACATGTTTGACTTTTGGTGTAACATGTCTCTATTTTTCATGCAGCGGATTAATCCTTGAGTGACCCACGGTTTTATAATTTTTTTTCGCCTCAATAGTTTTATAACGTTAGTATTCTGATCTAGAGCTTCTTGTATCTTAGTTGTAAGGTAATTAAGCAAATAATCAGGGTCTTGAGATGCATAGATAGGGTCTAGATTTATTGATGAAATAGCCATTTTTAATGAATCTAAATCGATTTTGGTAACTGTAGTGGTAGCAAAACGGCGTGGCAACTTAAAATTGAAAGAAAAGAAAGAAAGAAAGAAAATATTTTATTTGGGACACGCACAGGAAATACAAAACATATTAAAAAAAAAATTAAAAAAAGGCACAAACATGTTAAGACCGGAAAATGATCTGTCAGGTAAGTTCTTGGAATAACTGTGACACCAGAGTACTTAGTTTTTATCAGTACATGGTCAAGGCATGTTCCAGTAGCTTCGCAGGTCACCTCTGTGTGAGCTGGTAAGAGTCAGTGAAAGGCAGCTAGTGTAAGGTATCGCCAGGATATTCAATTTTTGAACAATTTATGGGTATATTTATGTCTCCGACTACCATAACATTTTCGAAATGTGCAAATTGTGATAAAATATCGTTTAATGAAGACAGAAATCCATCAATATTTTTGTGAAAGGGTGAGCGGTATATACCTATAATTACCGTGCGGTTTTCGCTTGTGATGACCAAACAATTACCATCTGTAAAATGAGGCTCGTGAATTGTGCAGTTAAGATGGGCTTTTTGGTAGACAACCACACCATCATTTTGTTTAAGATTATTTTTAGTGGCAGAAGAACGATATCCGGGTACTATGGGAATGGTGGATGAGGCTGATATCCAACATTCAGTCAGGATCAATACATCACACTCAACTTTAAGTCGTGTTAGCATTATCATGAAGCCATGTATGTTACAGTTTATACTCCGTATGTTCTGTGTAATGATATAACTAAACGACTGGATGGTATTATTTATATATATGTAAAATATTAGTATGGATTAGTAAATATAAGTACATATGCAATAAGTATATAAGTGTAAACTATGGATAGTACATTAATTTAATTTATTAGTTAATGTTATCAATCCGTTTTTATTTATTTTATATTTAGAATGCAATTTTTGTCATGATTATTACTACACTTGAAATACCAAAAAATATTGAATAAATGTATTTGTAAATATCCTTTTTGGCTTTGTATATATTATGTAAAACCATAAATGGTGCATGAGTAATTGTTGCACTTATAAACGTACTATTAACGAATTTATTTTAAATGTATTGTGTAAACGATTGTTGGCTAACCTAAATAAATAAATAAATAATATCAATTGTTGGGAATCGAACATAAGTTTGCAAAGCAGTCGTCGAACCGCAAAAATATTTGATTTGATGAAAGTTGAATAAAATACCCGTTTTTGTATATTTCCTGAATTCATGATTGACTGATTAGTTCCATAAAAGTGTAGCGGGATGATAATCATTTAAAAGGTTAAATTTGTAAGATAGCTACATTGGTTCCCTATTCAGCTCAGTAAAGTATTGGAATAATTTAACTGTTGTATAGTGCTATATTGTGATCATTTAAATAATAGTAAGTACCTCATTAAAAAGTTATTTCATCATAGAAAGGTATGTTGTGTTCTATCTCCTCTCAGGCTCATTTCCTACGAAATGTATGGGAAGTTTTTTTGCAATTTTTGACTTTTCTCGAACTCAAACCTCAGTTGGCCCGATATAGGTTTTTGTCCCTTACTAGGGATGCAAAGCTTTCGATGCCAGTCGGTTCTATTTATTATTACTATAATAAATAGAACCGACTGGCATCGAAAGCTTAGTGTTAACTCGGTCGAGTGAATCGACCCCCGATAGAATAAACTTTGTTGTCTGTAACAAACACAAGCACATCAATGAGTGACGGCTGTGATCGGAGAGCTCTTGTAGCACTGCTCGTAGGCTGTGCGGAGGCTTACCGGCTGGGCGCGTGAACTGGGTGACGGCGACGTCGCCGCCCGGCACCAGCGCCCGCCCGCCCGAGCATATAGACGGCAGGGACGTACTCGCTGCCTCGCCGAGACGGGACTCAGACCCGACACAGAATCAGTTTCAAAGGCTGTTTACAGACACAGTCGCAAGCAATGCACAGGCTACGGTAAATCAAAGAGCGAGGTGATCTCCCATACAAAAATCATAATGAACACTTGAAGTGATGATGCTTATCTACTCGACTGATTAGAGTGAAGAGCATTATTAGGATGATGAGGTGGACAAAGCAAGCATCATGTCTCGTGTAGGTGCGAGCTATACGAGCATAATATTGACGAGCATATTAGCATAGTGAGCAAGTGAGCAAATGTTTGGATAGCATCTGATTGCTTCCCTGGCGTGCATCTGTCTGCGGCCGGAGGCGCGCGTGCCAGCCACGGCGCGGCAGTGGGCGCGCGCGGCGTGAACAGAACGCCTCTACTTAATACTAACATACTTATTTTCAAACGAAAATATTACACGATACATAACTGGAAGAGAGGAATAGTGGTGTTGACACTCTGTGGCTGTTGCTTTATATTGTGTTGGTATTGAACGAACTCAGTGCGCGTTCCGGTGTTGTCGAGATGTGGCCACATTACAATATTGCAGACATTGTATCGTGTGGAGTGATCAAATAAAGTGCAAACGAAAATGAATGGCGGCAGATCAGACGCGTCCACTTCCACTGACGACGTTAAGGTTAGTTTTGCAGTTAAGCTAGGTCCTTCAATTCTCGGGGCATTACTGCTTCGGTAAGTACCTGTGTTGCATAAACAGGGAGCTGGACGTTCGGTGCCATCACTGCATCCAATGTCGGGAGGACAAGGCGCAGCATACACGGCAGGGTGTACCGCATGGGAGGAGCCGCAACGTGCCCTCGTATTAGAAGTTGGAGCCGATCTGTCGCTGCCGATATCGTCGCTCGTTCAATGGTCTGGAGTGCCGAGTGGGATGCGGTGATCTTCTTTTGTCAAACCGTCATTTCGCAAAAGGAGGCTGCGGACAGGGAGAGGGAGATTGAGATCACACTCCTGATCCGTAGCAGGCGGACTTGGCATTGGCGGAGAGCGGAAAACGCCCTCTTTCAGCCCCCGTAAACAGGTCCAGACGGACGGTGGACTCGGGGACGTCCGCCACTCCCCATCCAGCAGGACCCGAGGTAGCGGCGCGTAGTGTTAGACGCGCGCCCCTATTTGACGTCGCGGGGGTAGTCTCACGCCTCACTCCCCCGACGGGTCACCTCATGCCCGCAAAAGCCGGTACCGGTTAGGGATCATGGAAGGCGCACAAGATCTCATAATCCCCCGAGTGCGGGAAGGGAACACCGGGGTGGTTTTTAGTCAGTAGGAATCTGACAGACCTCTTCGCCCGCTTCAGGGCGGAGGACATCCATGAGGATTTTCCACCCCGGAACAAAAAAAAAGGTCCTTCAATCCACCGGTATTTCACATTCTTCATACATACAGTTAAGAGGCGTATTAACGTGGTCGTGTTGTGTTACAGAGTCGTCCGCTGTGCCTGTTTTACTTCACGCACCCGTTCGGCGTGCTGTCTGCCGAGCCGCCAACGTTGGCCGCCGCGCCGCCACACATCGCGCACGCCTTCCTCAACATGGAGCCCGTGCCGCCGTGGACGCTGTGGAGCCCCGCGCCCGAGCCTCCTCCCCCCGCCGAGCCCTCCGACGACGATTACAACTCTGCCAGCTCGTCGCGGCCCAGCTACGAACTGGGCGCCGCCACCGTGCACCGAACACCGCTCAGCCTTGTGAGCGTTACACGCACGCGCAAGTGCACGCTTGACTTTGGCAACAGCCGAGACTCAATCTCGTCGTCGCTGTTTTCCAGTGACATGTGGTTCAACTCCAGCTCGAGCTGCCGCAGCAACGAGTACCCGCGCCGTCTGGTGCCCTACAACAAGATCCTGCCGCCGCTGCAGCTGCCTAGCCCCAAGGACTCCTCTAGCCTTTCCAGCACCAATGACTTTTGGCCGAAAAAGTGTTTGAATCCAGAGAAGTTCTCCCTCCCACCGATCGAACTGCCCTCGGTGAAAGTGAACATAGTGCAGAGTAAAAAGTATAGCGCGAGCACGGAGGAGGCGTCCAACGCGGAGGGGCTGGTGTCGCGGTCGATGCGCGTGCGCCGACGACGCCTCGGCGTCAGCAAGCCGCGCCGCGCGCGCGCCTCCGACCTGCGCCGCCTGCTCGCCACGCTCATGCGCAGAGCACTCGCAGGTATGTACTGCTCAACTTCTTTTTCACTGGACGCGACGTGTGCACAGACGGCTGTCTGCAGCTGTTCTAAGAAAAATCACAAAAGATGAAGTGACTGTATCTCATAAATTACTAGCTTTTGCCCGCGGCTTCGTTCGCGTGGATATCGGAAAATATCCCACGGGAACGTACTACCGATACCGGAATTACATACCTAATAGCCGAGGAAAAATTCATTGACTCCTACCGCTGCGGCCGGGTAGGAGTCAATGATTTTTTCCTCGGCTATTTGCCGGTCTTGCCGGTTGCCGTCAACCATAATTATTTTGTTACGCGTAATTTTGAATTGTCATATCTTTTAAACCATTCATTTAAATGAAATGATGTCAAGCATATTTTAATCTAAATTAAATGCTCAATTCAAGTAACATAGTTTATTGGATAAGGATTAATATAATACCGGACAAAATAGCTTCGGAAATATTTTTTTTATAAATGAAATTTTGAAAGATATAATTGTGGGCCATCCTTAGAAGATAGATATATGCCATCGCGGACTTTTTTGTTGAACTTTTTAAGATAAGCAATACTGCAGAACATACATTTTATGTAACTTTTACGATTTCCGCGGCGCACACCAGTAAAGTTCCCAGTCGGCATGATTTTTTCCGACATTTTCAACAATAATTGTCAAATTTCAGCCAATTTACACAAAACCTTAATAAATTATACACTGAAACCTTCCGCATAAATCACTTCATCCATTGGTGAAAACCGTTTGAAAATCTGTTCGGTAGTTTTTGAGTTTATTGCGTTCAGACAGACAGATAAACAGACCGATAGACTGACAGACGCGGCGGGCGACTTTGTTTTATAATATGTAACGATCAATTTGAATTATTTTCAGTTTTCATGTAGGCAAGCACTACCACTTACCGACTAAAATCTCTAAGTTTGTCGTAACTTTTTGTTTCGCTTACCGACCTGTACCTACCTGTTTTGTTTAATACATGGTTTAATACATCAATATGTATCTTAGTGTCATGCACTTGTCAAGTGTCTGTTGTGTGTCAAAATCGGTCGGAATATTCCTCCTCCTGTGTCTCCCATACCCTATCGTACGTACAGAGAGGACTGCAGTGCTCGCAGTGTTGAGGATCGCGCACGTCTCTATAGTGCCTCGTGCACACTACGACAAAGGCCGGTGACAGAGGCGCCAGGCGCGAGGCACGCGACAGGCAGCGACATGGGCTACCTGCTAGAGCGCTGTCCGGAGGTGTACCGCTGCTGGTTCCTGCCGCTGCGCGAGGCTGCGCTGCTGGCGGGGCTGCTGGGGGTGGCGTGGGCGACCATGTACCTGTTCCTCTTCAGTGCACCGGGCGCGCGATTGGTGGCGCGCGCCGCGGGCGAGGGACAGCTGGCGGGCGCGCTGCGGTACGCGCACGGCGCGCTCGGCGTGCTGCTGTTGGCGCTGCACGCGATGCTGCTGGTGGGCGTGCGGGCGGAGAGCGACTGGCTGTGCGACACATACATCTGGGGCATGCTGGCGTGCTGGGTGGGGCTGATCGTGGCAGCTGTTACGTTTGCGGGCGCGGCCGTGCTTACTGACCAGCTCGTCGCCGCCACGCTCGTGCTTTTCGCCGTTCTGCTCTCTGTGCTCGTGTCCTTCTACTTCGTTGTAGTCGTCATCAACTACAGGCTGACGATGCCGTGATCTGGTTACAACTACCGGCTGATGATGCCGTGACCTGTTTTTTGTAAGCTTTTACCAAGCTTTTACTTTATACTCAATTATTTGTTGTATATCATGTACATAATGTAAGTACTAAGTTACTTAACATAAATTATTGAATAAAAGTAAATCGTCGTGACCTGTAGTAACGATTGTGCTGTATTAAGGCTCTCACAAACAAGCGCGACGCGACAGTGACGTGACGTGAGTCTAATAAAACAATTTCTAAGAAAACTTCACGGTAGAAGAATTTTATGGCTGGTGTCGCGCCAGTCTGCACGAGCCTTTAAGGTAGTAAGTAGTAAGCCATTCGTATCTGTAGTAAGGCCGGACTGTGCACGCGCAGGTGCAGCACGTGCTCACATCAGAAAGCCTACTCTTAGCAACGTACGAGTATGATATGAAACTCACTAGTGAACACTCAAAATAGTATAAAGATAATTTTATTTGTTTAGACATGCGTATACATGCGTATACATGCAAATTAAGCATGCAGGATGTCACAATATTAATATTTCGTACGTACATCTTTCACCCGTAAGGCATAAAAATTTACAAAAAATAAAAAATAAATAGGGAGTGCCTCCGCTGCCGGCGCCGGTTGCTGATTAGGCTGTGTTTGGAAAAAAAAGCAGCGAAAAACGGGGTTAGCAATTTGGGCATATTGGAGTAGACAGGCGGTGCATAATTAAAAAAAAAAACATGTTATAAAGCATTTTTTTTGCAGTATTATATTTCCATAATCGAGTAATCAAGTACTAAGTACTCGGAACTGAACTAGTTAGATTAGGTTAAATATTTTTATTCGTAAAAAAATGTGTGATTAGAACTGTGACTAGGGGTTTCGAATACCGGATTTTTTTAATACCGGTATTAATATAGTTTTTTTTATTCAACAATCACTAGAAAATAATAAAACACTGTTTTTTAAATATTAAGTCACTTTTTTAATATAACTTTAGTTGCAAACAAAATTTCTTAACAAAAATAACAAATTAACCTGATACAAAGTAAGAGAAAGGTACCTAAATAAAATTAAACGTTTAAATTTGAATAACAAGTATCTAAGTAATAACAATTTAGTGATCTATTTATATTTATATTTTTATAAAATAAATCTCATAATCAACATACAATATGTTTTACTAAAATCACATAAAAATCAGTCAAAATTGTTCATGGTGCTGTTAAGGCTCTTTCTTCCTGACTTACTAAAGTTACTACTGAGTGGATCATAGTATATATCTATATATATATAAAAATGAATCCCTATTTCCCTTGGTCACGGCATCACGCTAAAACGGCTAAACGTATTTGGATGAAATTTGGGATATGGATAGACCTTGACCCGGAGACGGACATAGGATACTTTTTATCCCGATATTTCCACGGGATCGAGACTTATGCGGGTGAAACCGCGGGGCGCAGCTAGTATAGCTATAAAGTAATATCATGCATATAATCTCTTTCAAATCAACAATTAAACAATAAAATAATATTGTTTTAAACTTAAATTAAATAAATCAGTCACAAATTCATAATGTTTGTCTCTCTCGGCTCTTTCTTTCTGAAAATGAGTTTCGTAGGAAGGAAAGAGCTTAAACTTTTATCTGAGAGCGAACTTCTTAAACGGTTGCACAAATATGTAACCGAGGAAAACGTTCTAGGTGGAATGCTACGCTCGTAGGTGGAATGCTAAGTAAATAATTATACGCCATGTCAGTATACATCTCTCGGGCGCCTCGAGTACTATCATAAATGCCCATTTCAACCCTTATAATAGACTGTATAGCAGTGCTGGAAGAAGCATGGGTCTTAACTTCCATTTGAGTTTTAGCTTTTATTTCTGCCTCCAATTAGTAGTGTAAGTAGTAATGAAATGTAACGAGATAATTAAAGTTCGCGGCTTTTTAAACTTATCCAGATGAAAAAATGGTTGGAAATATAATGTGTAATAAAAAGAAATTGTTTCACTGTAGTGTCTACTGACTGAATGAATAAATGAAATGCACCGATTCCAGCGTGGTTTAACCAAACTCGATAAATCGAATGAACACCAAGATTCGCACTAGCCCCTGCAGCCTCATGTTTCATGGTGCTACATAGGCCATTGCATATCAGGGAGTAGACCGGATGGCGCGGTAATGGTAGGGAAGACGTGCCCTCAGGATAAAGAGGGATTTGCGAGCCTACCGGATATGCATCCTTGATTAAGCAATGGAATAGTGGAGAGACGGGTGATATTTATCTATGGATAAGCATCTTTTTACGACGTCGCCGTTATGGTTGGTTCAGGTCGATTTTCACCGGTGAATCTTCTGATTAGGTTATGCTGCTTTCTCGGCCCTTTTCTATATCGTTGCTGTGCTGCGTTTTTTTAGCTGTTTCTATGTCTTCGTCAGAAGCCTCGCTGCCATCCGTTTCAGGTTTCTTGTAGATCTCGCTGGCAGCCTTCATAATCTTATATCGAAGTACGTTTAAGGTTGTCGTTCCATGTGTAAATAGGACGGCCAACTTTCTTGGATTTGGCCTTGTACTGCATTGCTGCGTGTAACAGGTGCGGTTTGCCGCGTCTGTGAACGTGTGCGAGATAGCACATCCTGTGATTCTTGATGCGTTTGGTTACTGTTTTTCCGTCTAAGATTTCGTGCATTTTCTTTTGTCTTGGTTTATTTCTGGCGTAGTTAATCAAGTCTCTCATGATAAATCTCTCTTATTTTCTCAGTCTTGACAACAGGTTTGTTAGCGATTGCCGAAATTTTAAAACCATATATCATGCAAGGTACGATCACCATTCGATACCTGAGTCTGGCTAGTTTCCAGTTCCTAGTTTCCATTTTTGAGTTTATTATGAATGGTAATAGTGACTTTGCGTTTCTGGTGGCCTGTTTGCACCGTTTTCTAATTGTTCTTATCCTGCTTAATTCAAATGTTATATATGTGCCCAGGTATTTAATTTCATCAACCGTATGTAGATTTAATCCGTTCATTGACTCGTAAGTCGCTTTTTGTTTACCTATGGGGTCTCTAATTAGTACTTTTGTTTTAGCTTTGTTTATTTGGAGGCCGACACTAGCTAGTAGGGGTTTAATGTGGTATACTATTCCTTCTAACCCTTTTAGATCATCTGTAATAAAGATGAGGTCGTCCGCGAATGATAGCACCAGGCTTCTCGGACTACTGAGATTTCACGATCTTTATCTAGTTTGATTAATTGAGTTTCCTCTTCGAGGGTTCTAAGGACTTCATCCATGACCAGTGTAAAAAGGCGAGGGGACAACGGGCAACCTTGTTTGACTCCCTTTCCATTGATAATCCAACTGCTTTGCTCACCACACCATTTGACATGTGTTCGTTCATTCATGCAAACCTTGAGTATCCTGTTGGTTAGTGGCTTGTTAGTTCTTTGTATTAACTGACCACACCATTTGATATGTGTTCGTTCATTCATGCAAACCTTGATTATCCTGTTGGTTAGTGGCTTTTTAGTTCTTTGTATTAAAATGTCTCGCAGTGCTTGGAGGTCGACGTTGTCAAAAGGTTTTTCTATGTTCAGAGCGAGTACATAAATTCTTTTACCCGCGCGCCATTCTTCGTCTAATACCCTTTTTAACGTAAATATGTGATCATCTGTAGATCTATTGTTTAAAAAGGCCGCTTGGTAGTTGCCTAGTTCTTTTATTATTGCATCTATTTTTTTTAATACGAAGGAGGCGTAGATTCTGTAACCCGTATAGCAAACCGATATTCGTTGATAGTCATTTGAATCTTTAGGGTAGCTTTTCTTCGGTATTGGTACGAGCACTGTTTCTAGCCACGTGTCGGGTGTTTCATTCTGTATCCAGGCTTTGTTCATATGCTTGGTGACGGCTTCCTGCAATATTTGGGGTATCGCTTTGTAGAGCTCGATTACTACTTGGTCTGTTCCGGGCGCTCTCCGGTTCTGCATTTTGTTAATGATATCCATTACGTCATCCACTGTGCGTCCTTCATTCTGCGCAATAGTTAACGGCTTTGTTATGTTAACCGTTGGTATAAGTGGGCTCTCGGATTTTTTTGTAGAATTTGCTCCCATTTGGACATTGGTATATAAGCGTTTCTTTTCCGATGTTTTGTTGTTTGCTTGTTTTTCCTGTAAAATAAATAAACAACCTGCATGCGTTTATAAGGATATTTTTTCCCCAGTCCAGTAAACAAGGCACTGCACTCTTTGTTTTTTGTTCTTTTGAAGTATTTCCTGACATTCTTTTACACGATTATGTCTATTTGGGTTATCTAGTTGTCTTCTTTGTAAGAATTTGGCCTTTTGGAGGTAAGCAAGAGATATACGATGATCCCTAGTGTAACTAGGCTGAAAAATCAAGGTTTCCTAGGCAGCCACTTTTAATACTCCAGTTATGGTACACCATGGTATTTCGATGCTTTCATCCGTTGAGTCTATTCCTATGTTTTCCAATTTTTTGGTTATGCAAGCTTGGTATTTTGCTTTAGTGGATTTCATGTTGAGAGCGGCATAGTAATATTGTTTGTAATTGAAATCCTTGGTCGAAATTGTTGTATCCATCTTTTGTGACATGTGTTTGGTTCTGTCATCTTTGTTTATAATTCTACTTGTTCTTAGCTGCCCCCAAATTATTTTATTGTCGGATAAGGCTCTACCTGCCCATTCGCCTTTAATATAATTAAAGAGTTTTTCTGTTGCCTGTGGCGTGATAATGTGATCCAATTGTGATTTTTGCGTGCCCTTTGACCATGTTATCCTACATGATGATCTCGCTTTTGTTGTTTCTATTTTTAGTTTTTCCCTGTTGACTATATCCATTAACATTTCCCCGTTGTAATTAGAATAGTCATGATGAAGATTTTGGTGAATCAGCCCTTTGCGTTGGAAACTTATTGTATCTTGTCTACCAATATGAGCGTTAAAGTCGCCTAGGATTAGTAATGTACATTTCCTTGGTTTTTGTCTAATCAAGTTTAATACACCTGTGAAGGATTTGGTTGTTTTAGAAGTACAACTATTGATGTGAGAGTTAATTATGTAAAGCGGAGTAGGTTTGTCACTTCCCCTACCAACATTAAGAGTGATTGACATCACGTCGGTACCTATCGTTCTTCCTGTTTATTATTTCAATTTGGGCATCCTTTCTTATTACAATTGCAAGTCCCTGGTGAGCTTTACCTGCGATTTCAGATAGGTGCCATTCGTAGAGGGGTGGAGTTGCACGTTCCTAAATTCATCCCTGTTTCTTGAAGGCAGGCTGCGTGAATGCCCCTATTTGAAAGTACCGTATTTATTTTATCTTTTTTCGCTGGTTCAAGGCCCCACGGACGTTCCAAGTTGCAATACTCAGGTCTGAACAAGTGCACTTGGTTGAAGCAGAAAGCTGATTTCTAAGTATTGTGTATCCAGTGTCATCCGCAACTTCATCCGATATCGGTGTAAGTAACGTTGATGCTAACTGTTCATACGGTGTTATTGAGTTAGCTAATTGGGGGCTGTTCCGGAATCGAGGTTTTGTAGATTGCCCTTGCTCGTCACTTTTTTTTATTTATTACCTATCGTTTTGGTATGTTGTGGTGTTATGTTGTGGGTTGTTTTTTGCGTTAAACTTTGCAGGTTATTGCCGTACTGTCCGTCGGCGATCATGACCAAGCTATCATAATGTTGGTCTTCGTAAAGGATATGTATGTCTCCGGGTACTGATTCACCGGCAGGTGAATACATCAATATGTTCTCGTGATTTATGTGCACATGCACATTTACGAGATAGAATTCAGCCGTGGCGGTTAGGATGTCTTCCAGAACGTCTCGTTAAACTGCGCGGTAATGTATTTTGGCATTATTTGTTCCTAAGAAATCTTGCTGTTAGGAATAAAATCTTGAATGTTATTTCTAAGTGCTAAGCAAATTCTGGCGTCACCGCGGTTATCCGAAACATAGGTAGCGAGGTCTCGGTGGAAAGACATGTGGTCGAAAGTTAGTCCCATTACATTGTTAATTTGGTAGGCTTTCGCTCTAAACAGACAATTCCCATCTTTTGTCATGGGCGCTATTATTACCGTTGTAAAACTGTTGTTCAAAAGTCAGAATATCGCGCAGCGCTTCCCGTTGCCCGAACGTGCGGGTTTACTTTCGAGACAGTTTTTATTTTCCTATAGAAATTTATATTGTTACGGAGTTTTTGTTGAATGAACTTAAGCTCAAATACTCATATGCCTTTTGTTTATTACCGAACTGGTAATGGGTTGAACTATGAACTCATGTGCACACTAATAGGATTGTAAATAAAACCACAATGGTGTACTGATCTAAGTTGATAGATTTAATTAAAATTGCGAGACACTAACTAAATCGTGGTAACGAAACCATAGCGAGATCTATTTTGACGCCAGCGTCATCTATCGAGCTTGACATCGAACTTTTCAATTTAAACGATAATGACTACGGTTTCTTCATGAACACCTTTCGTCACAAAAACTCGGGTAAATTGATCAACAAAAAGTAAAATAAAAAGGGTTGCCTCGGACGCGACTCTTTTTTACGGTTAGAGAAATTACCAATTTGTTTAGAATAGTTTCTGGGAGTTGAGTTATAATTATCAACATGCAAGAAGTTATAGCTCAGGTCAAACTAAGAAGTTTTGTGAAAAATATTTTTGTACGAAATCAAAAGTGACACTGTTATTTTGTTACAGTCATACAGTATGTTATTTTATCTTGCTATTCTACTTTTACTATGAACATATAATCTTATACCTGAAGCTTAAAAATAAGATTTTATTCTGCGCGTAGCATCAAACCTCCAAACTTCGTCTGTCACTACTCAACTGCAGATTTGCGCTCACAATATTGTACCTTAATCTATCAAATAATATACCGAACTTTGCCACTGGATTTTAGCCACGTAATCGAAATAGAGCCGAGAATTGAACTCAGTCCTCTTGGTCGCTACACTTGCTAGAAACTATTCAAAATGCAAGTCGTTTTGGTATCTGAATCTATCGTTGGAGCCAACTTTATCGTTGAGTTTGAAATACAGGAATTCGATTTATTGACTGAGTGATCAGTAGGTAGGTAGTTTATGAAATAGTGAGCTCCGCGCGTCGTGTTGACGCAGTCCTACTCAGGTCGAGTTGTGTATTTTGCAGAGGGATGCAATGCCCTGAAAGATATGGAATAATCTCACCGGATTATCCTGGATCCGTCGTTGAGTGGCCCTGGAACCTTCGACAGACGATTAGACCCTCGCTTGCCCTGGCTTGTTCGCATAGGTTCAAGAACGCCTAGCACACCTCACTTTTGCACTGTATTAATGTATTTATTTGTCGACACGTAAAGTCACAGCCACATCAAATAAAACACTGGTCAAGTTTGATGACCGGCAATTTTTTTTTTTCTTTTTAAAAAACGTTGCCCCACACTAGGAATTTCTCCTGTATTGTGGGTGCGTTTACAAACATTTAAACTCACATACACAAACAGCCAGACCCGGAACAACTACTTGTAGGTCATACTAATATTTGTTCCGTGCGGGAATCGAACCCGCGACACGCAGCGCAGCAGTCAATCTCTTAACCATTGCGCCAACCGTGCCGTCAACACGACGTTGTAATATGTGACGGGCGCAAGCCAAACGATACAAAAAACTACGACGCGGAGCGCTCGAGACGTCCTTCCGCTTCAATGTCCAGTCAAAGACCTCCCCTTTCAACGCTTCAGTAGGACCAACAGAAATAATATACCCTCGTGGACGTACTGATAGGACGAAAAAGTAGGTTCACATGAAAGCACCCCTTTCTTTCATGCAACACTGAAATAAGTGCATCAAAATTTAACCAGTGTCTAACACAAATACAGTGAACTGTTACATGGTAAGAAAAAAAAAAATAACGCATACATTGACATACACACAAGCTACAAAGACTGGTGTTGTGTGCGAATCTCATCACTTGATCCGGCGTGCGACTGAGTTCAACATATGGTGTGGTTATAGTCTGTTTGAAAAGTATCTGATGGAAATGTAAGCAAACGGATTAGAAAACGTACCTGTGGATGCCAATATGTAGTACCACTCACAAATTGTGTACTTTGAATTGATTATTGGAATACTTAAACCAGAAATTTCAATCACTTTAAAGATTTTTTCATTTCACTTCATTTCACAATTGAGGTTAATTTTATGACCTGAAAAACGTAGGGAAAAGTATATGTTACTAATTCAATTCCCTTTGGCGAGTGATTGAGAAAGAATTTGATCTGAACAGGGTTTGTATACACTTTTATCACATACTTTTGGTACAAACCATAGAAAAAACAAACACACTTTTTTTTTTTTTTTTTTTTTTTTTTTTTTTCTGTTGGGCATCTCGTAGCTGACCTCTGAGGTCATGACTACTTAACCGGTCAATCCTGTGGTTGCCTTAAGCTGCTACACTCAAAGCCTCCAGCCAGGGGCATACAAAACTAAGCTAAAAAGCTAGGTGAACGCTCGCTAAGGGCACCCCCTGTGGGGTACGAGCCTCGGCTTAGGGCGTCACCGGAGGGAGGACATCAAAGATGGGACGGGCTGGATCAAGGTTTTGATCATTATTATTAATCGGGGAATTTAAAGCTACGTGCACAGCCGAAACCACTGCTGGCACCTCGTTATCGAGCAAGGGTCGGGGAGGAGTATTATTTACTCGGGGGCGCGGACGCGATCGCAAAGGACCTCGACGGCGAGGTCGGAATGACGGGAGGCGTCTGTGTTTGTGTAGAGTGCTAGTGGCCCTATTGCTCTCCTGGAGGAGGGTTATGGGGTCATCTGGGTCGGTAAGAATGTGCCTAGGACGGCGGGTACGGCTAATCCTACTTGGGACATAACTGGCGGCCTCGACAACCAGAGGGTTGCGATGTTTGACCGCGGAATCGAAGTAACGCTTTGCAAGGCGTTTTAGAAATTGGTGGATCGTGGGAATTCTAAGGTCGAGATGGAGACTCTCGTTCCTAACATACCAGGGGGAGCCTGTGGCCCTACGGAGGAATCGGTTTTGGAGCGTTTGCAACCTATGGATATGATGGGGTTTTGCATGAGCAAAGACGGCACCCGCATAAGTCATGATGGGACGAATACACGCTGTGTAGATTCGCAATTTGCACTTAAGTGACATCTTGCTGCGTGCGTTTAGGACGGAATGGAGCCTACCGAGAGCGAAAGCGGCTCGCGAACGAACCTTCTTTATGTGCTCAGCGAAAGTGAGATGGTGGTCGAGGAAAACACCTAGGTATTTGGCTCGCTTCTCCCAAGGGATCTGCTTACCGAACATAGTGAGAGGTCGGGGGAGGGGGTCCCTAAGCCTTGTGCGCGGTTTCGAGAAGAGAACCGCTTGGCTTTTTTCGGGATTGACTTCTATGCGCCACTTTTGAAACCAGGCAGCGAGTCGATTGACTGCGCCTTGGAGAGTGTGGGCGATATTGTCGGGGTATCTAGACCTAAAGTAGATGGCCGTATCGTCTGCGAACAGAGCGAAATGCGTCCTTCTACCTGGGTTTGGAATATCGCTAGTGAATAGCGTGAACATGAGGGGAGCTAGCACGGAGCCCTGAGGGACTCCTGCACGAATGGGGCGGGGAGAGGAAAGTGCTCCTTCAATGCGATAGCGGAATACGCGATTCGATAGATAGTCCCGTAAGATGAGTACGAGACGATCCGGCACGCCGAGTTGGTACAGCTTGTATAATAAGCCGTTGTGCCAGACTTTATCGAATGCTTTCGCAATGTCGAAGAAAACTGCACCCGTCAAAGAGCCGCGTTGGAAACCATCGCTTATGAACTCAATGATGCGGTGGGCCTGATGCACGCTAGAGTGCTCAGTTCGAAAGCCGAACTGTTCGTTGGGGATGAGGCCCTTGGTCTCGGCGAAGTCTCTGAGACGCTTGTAAATAAGCCTCTCATAGATTTTTCCGAGAACCTTGAGCAAACTGATGGGACGGTAGCTAGAGGGCTCGGTACTGGGTTTACCGGGCTTTCTGATACCTATGACTGTGGCTTCTTTCCACGACTGGGGAAAGAAGTTGTTGCTTAAGGCACCATTGAAGATGGTAGTCAAAAGCATTATCAGGTGGGCAGGGAATAATTGGATCACCCTATTGGTGAGTCCATCTGAACCGGGAGCTTTACGAGCTTTAAGACCTTTGATAATGTCATGCACTTCGTCTGGAGCGACGGGAGGCAGTGGACAATCAGGGTCATCGACAGGAGGGAGAGAGGCTCTACGTTCGACTTCAGCGTCGACCTTTAGGAGGTGAGCTTGGTCTACTGGCAGGGAGCTGGGTGAGCATTGGGCCTCGAGGGTGTCGGCCAGGCATTCTGCCTTTTCAACGTCCTCGAAGGCTATGGTCTTGTCGGGACGGGTCAGGGGGGGCATGGAGGAAGATTGAGGGGATCTGAGTTTCCTCTGAAGTTCCCAAAATGCCAGATGGTTGGGCTCTAGTTCGCCGAGCATCTTGTCCCAGCCCGCGTCACGCAGCTCCTGTATGCGTGTCTTTACAGATCTCTGTAAATAGCGCATGTGGGCTTTGTTTGCGGGGCAGGGGAAGCTGCTGTAGGCACGGACGGCCGCGTTCTTCTCAGTCAGCAATGCACGCACATCGTCCGGCAAGCTCCAGTGACGGTCGTCCGTCACTGGAACCTCCCTTGAACATTCGTTCAGGACGGTTTGTACGTGATTAGTGAGTGAGTCGATCGCGGACGTCGTGTCTGCGATAGAGTTGAAAAGGTCGGGAATAGAGTCTAACTGAGGGGACGTGTTGGATTTCAGCTGAGTGCTTACTTTCTTCCAGTCCGTGATCCTCTTAGTGATAGGAGGAGAGTTTGGGTCGCGGAGACCTATGCGGGGGTCTAATCTCATGACTACCGGACGGTGATCAGAGTCGAGCTCGTTAATAGTTTCTATGGAGTCTAGTCTTAGGTTGACGTTCTTAAGGAGCGCCACATCTAAGATATCAGGGGCATGATTTACGTTAACTGGAAAGTGGGTGGGAGTCATTGGAGCGATGACGTCAAAGGTCAGAGAGTGGGAGAGGTCGAACAAGTGTCGGCCTCTTGTGGTAGTTACCGAACTATTCCAGGAGGGATGTTTGGCATTGAAATCGCCCGCTAAAATGAACGAGTTACTCATAGTGAGTAGAATCGAGAGGTCGTCAGAGAGGAGTTGGAAATTCTCCGAAGTATTAGCGGGGGGGAGATAGACCGACACGAGAGTGATCGGCTGGTGGC
Source organism: Omphaloscelis lunosa (assembly GCA_916610215.1). Classification (NCBI taxonomy): domain Eukaryota; kingdom Metazoa; phylum Arthropoda; class Insecta; order Lepidoptera; family Noctuidae; genus Omphaloscelis; species Omphaloscelis lunosa. The sequence continues at coordinate 19,061,705 of OU744265.1, read as the reverse complement.
CTGACATGCCGAGGCGGCAGGCCGAAACTTCTAATCGTGAGAGGGGAGGAGGGTCAATTGGGATGCAGTGAAGCTGCTTTTTGTAGTAAATCAGGGTACCTCCTCTATGGCAACGTGACCTATCGTTGCGAACTATCCGGTAGTTAGCTATTGATGGGTTTCGGTTGCAAGGTTTTAGAAAAGTCTCTTGGACTAAGAGAACGTCTATTTGATGATCGCGGAGGAAAGCCGCAATCTCTTCGCGTTGATTTTTAATGCCGTTTGCATTGAAATAACCTATTATTAGGGATCGCGGTTTGGACCTAGCTAAGACCGTGTTATCCATAATGGGGTTTAGTAGCGAGGGAGGTTAGGGCTTGCGTAATGTCCGGATACGCGTTGTAGATGGCCTGGATCTGGAGGAGATTGCCATGGGCCGCAAGGATTTCGTTGGCCATTGTCTTTGCGCGAGGGGAGACGAAGGCCAAGAAGGTTGACGTAATTACGTTGAACGAGTCAACGGAGACGTTGGGGCTAGCCATGGGAGTGGATTGAGAGGGACGCGTAGCTTTAGGAGCGGACGTGGGTTTCGCGGGGGGCGCGGCGGGCGCCGGAGGCGCAGAGGGCGCAGGGGGCGCAGAGGGCGCAGGGGGCGCGGGTGGCGCGGCGGCGCGAATACGGGGATCCATAAGGCGGGGGAGGGGAGCGGGGGGAGGGGGAGGGAAGTTTCTGAATTGAGAGGGCACCATGGCAGGGAAAGACTGCTGGTGATGGAGATAACTCCACGGACTAGGCCTCTGAGGGCCTAGTCGTTGGGGCAAATGGGATGAGGGAATCCTATAAGAGGAGGGAGCTTCCCTTTGCTGGCGGGCGTCGAAATGCTTGGCCAGTTTGGGAGAAGAGGCCTTAGGGGCTTTGGGGCAACCGCGGTAGTTGGCCGGGTGGCCTTGTTTGCCGCATAGAACGCAGCTGGGGAGGTCGGTACAAAGGGAACGATCCTTTGGACGGGGGCAATCGGAAGTGTCGTGCTCACCTAGGCACTTGACGCATCTAGGTGTAGCATGGCAGTTCCTTTGCGAGTGACCATAAAGCTGGCAGCGGTGGCATTGACCGACAATGCCACTCTTATGGGGTTTCTCAATTTCGAACCCTGTGAGCTTGCACAGGGAACGAATTTGGAAGATCGGGTGGTGGCCCTCTACGGGCGGGCAGATGACAAGGACCATGTCGTATGACTCTCCGCCTCTAGAGCGGTGCATGCGATGGACCTCATCTACGGGGACTTTCTGTGACTGAAGGTCATCAAGAATATCAGATGCTGGGATTTCGCGTGGGATATGTTTTATTACTACGCGGATCTGCTTTTCCTCTGGGAGTGAGTAGGTGTGGTATAACACACCTCTCATTCTCAGAAGTCGGGTTAGTTCCCTATAGTCGCGTGACGTAGGGACGGAGACTTTGATACCCTGTTGGGTATTTCGGGCGCTAGAAAAGTTTATTTTGTGGTCGACACACCATTTCGATATGTCGGTCCACTTCGCCTTGTCCTGAATGAACAAGGGTGGCGGGAGAGGGATCTTTTTGGCGTTAGGCGCGGGGGTGTCCTTCGCGGAGGATGACGCAATCGGACGAACGGTGGAGGGGGAAGCTACTGTAGCGCAGCTAGCGGATGACGTAATCGGAAGAGAGGTGGTGGGGGAAGCTACTATAGCGCAAGTCGCGGGGGTAGCGGGAGAGATTTTTAAGGACGGTACCAGTGGTGCGGGCGACGAGGGAGCAAAGTCTAAGTCCTCAAGCGCAACGACCTTGCTGGCCTGGGACGAGCTCTGCTTCTTGTTCTTCCTCTTCTTGCCCTTTCCTTGGACGGTTGTGAAACCATCGTCAGATTGGGAGGAGGATGAGGAAGAAGAAGAAGCGGCGGACTCTGCTTCGTCGTCGTCCGAACCATAGGGGTACGGGGTAGTGGGCCGCTTTGAGGAAGCGGCGCTGATGGGAGCATCAGTGTCCATTGACTCTGACGGACTGAGGGGTCGGGATGGCTCTGTAGCCGGGGGGGTTTCTAGGGCATCGCTAAAGTTAGCGATGCTATTGTCAGAGGGACAGGACTGAGATTCAGACTCAGCTTGGAGCCTGGCGAACCGAGCTCCATACTTCGTCTTCAGGGCGGGCTCTTCTTCGAGAACACCCTTGAAGAACTTGATAAAGAGCGCTAGGCACTTTACCGGGTCCTTCATAATGACGGGGGAGAGAGACTTTTACGCGGGAATATTCCTAACTTCCTAATAATCCTAACTCCCCGGTGGGTATGCCGGGGATGTGTAATCCCTCCCTGTCGGGTGTAGACAGGGAGGATGTGTGCCTATGGGTGAGCCCTAAGCTTGCTTTGGCCCGTTGCCTATCTTATTGTGCAACGGGGTCCTATCCAGTCTAGTGTGAAGGGTATCGATATACCCAACCACGCTAGGTGAGTCGCTGTGGAGGCAAAACTGTCACCAGTGCCGACTAGGAGACCCCCCAAGGCCGAACACTGGGACCCGGCCAATTGACTGCCTAACCCTGAAGGGGATCGGCGGGTGTGATTGGGTCAACACCCCCTCGGTTTCGTTGGCACCGTAAGGTATCCACCGAGGACCACGAAACTGTGGTTTTGCCCGGAAGGGGCCAAAATTGCCTCGACGAACGTTTTGAACGACAATCTTAAAGAAAGTCGATATTAATTGTGTCTTGAAAAAGACCCCAATTAATAGACGTGATGGTAGTCGGGTGACTACGGAGACGACTCGGGAACCACCAAGGAACGCTTGAGCCGGAATATCGGGAACTCTTGTACACAGCAGCGCAGCGCAACACGACCGTCCGCCACCGGTGCCGGGCGCAGAGTGTTGGTTGACAAACACACTGACATACTTACACACAAGGTAAACAACACAGGTGCAGGCAACCAAATTTCAGTCGACCGATGAAATTAACCGTTTAGGCCAATCCATTGTGACCTGTTTCACTGTAGTGTCTACTGATAATAAAATAAATTTGTTTTCATGGTTTTCGAGGGTGCTAAAGCCGATGTGAGGTCAAAATGTAAATCCAAGATGGTGTTTTTGTTTTAAATCATACGTGAGAAAGAACTTCGTTCCTGACGGGTCCCCCAGGTCGCCCCACGGGTCCCCCGACCGCACACTTTTTTTTTGTTTACTCAACGCAAAAACCTCCACAACCGACGCGCGCTAGCTGGTCGTAAAAACTGGCGGGTTGGTCACTTGTTTCCCTGTGTACCCTTGACTGTTCCCTTAATGATACAGTGGAAGATCAATTTTATCTGCTGTACCCTTGGCCGTGAAACCCGATCATATATCACGATCACCCGAAATTAAACGAACAAGTGTCATTAATTCAAATGTTATTTTCAAAATGTTTTATGGCTCAGTAAGTACCTACCTATTATAATAAGTACCTATGAAATTGCTGTTGTGCCGTACTGGCTATTTCAAGTCCATTTTTTCTTTTTTCGCTAAGAATTCTAAGTTCAAATTATTTTTATTTTTAAAATATGACCAGTGCAGTTAATTAACAAAAATTTGGTAAATGTGCCGAGTTCAAGCGCTTGTTCAGTCCCGAATAACAACGCCTTACGACAAATTATAAGGTGCGCCAAGAAGAAAGGAAAGCCAGTAGAACCCACAAAATTAGAAGACATAAAAATACCAGAGGAATTGCACAAGGTAGACGGAGAAATATTTTTGCGAGAGATTACAAGTTTGGCGAGGAACGTATACTGCTGTTCACAACTAAAAGAAATTTTGAAAGTATCTGAAGTTTGGATAATGGATGGCACTTTTCAGAGTTGCCCACGATTATTTTATCAGCTTTATTCTATTCATGGCATTATCGGTGAGGGAAAGCAATTAAGCGATTATATTTATTTTTTCCGTCAGGTCCGAGAATACGCCACTGAATGCAATATAGTTTTGGAGCCTTAACACGTCATATCTGACTTGGAAAAGGCAGAGTTGAACGCGTCTAAAAAAAATACCTAAAAAGCTGTCAGGGCCATTAAAAACGAAAAAAAACAGGACGTTCTGGTAGAGAGAGCCTTTCCTGTGGTAGTACTTTTACGCAGCTAGAAGTCATGTGTTCAATAAGAAAACAACATTTACTGCAAGTGCTTCCGTTTGGCACAAATTTGACTAAATCGAGCGATTTTCAGGGGAAAACTTATACTAGCGAAAATTTTCCACGTACTAGAAAAACTTGCCCACGTCATAGAGATTCTTTGGGGTATAAATCACTGGGATATTCGTATTAGTTTAATAGTTATAGAATTTTATTAACTTTATAACAAGGAGGACACATTAATTTTATTAACAAGGAGGTCATACTTTTACAATTTTCAAAATTAAAAAAATTGTTTCAAATAAATTTAAAGTTTTAAATAAATAAATAAATAAAACTCTCTAATTTTTTTACTAATAAGAATATCCCAGAGATTTATACCCCAAATAACCTCTATGACTTGAGCAAGTTTTTCTAGCACGAGGTAAATTTTCGTTAGGTAGTATAACTTTTTCACATGAAAATCGCTCGAAAATTGAGTAAAATTTTAGCCAGACCGAAGCCTGCGCAGTAAATATTTTTTTCTTATTGAACACATGTTTTATAACTGCGTATTACCACAGGAAAGGCCCACTCATCTACAACGTCATAAAAAAATCAACTGATAGCCCTGATAGCTTTTTTTAATGATTTTTTTCTTTAAGTAGTATGCGAAATGATTGAAAAAAAACAAAAATTAGTCATAACTTAACTTAACCGTAAAAAATTACACCAACATTCTGAGGGTTCAAAAGTTTGTAAATTTGTAATTTGTAAGTTTGTAATAGTTTGTAAAATAAACGCATTATGTAAATCCTTACATATTATAAAACATAGTCCCCCGCCACGTATCTGTCTGTCTGTCTAAACCCGATAAACTCAAAAACTACCGAACGGACTTTCAATCGGTTTTCACCAATAGACGGAGTGATTCATGCCGAAAGTTTTGTGTAAATTGGCTGACATTTGACGATTATTGTTGAAGATGTCGGAAAAATCATGCCGACTGGGAACTTTATTGGTGTGCGCCACGGAAATCGTAAAAGTTACATAAAATGTATGATCTACAGTATTGTTTATCTTAAAAAGTTCAACGAAAACGTCCGCGATGGCATATGTCTATCTTCTAAGGATGACCCACAATAACCATTTTTATCTTTACGAATTTGATAAAAAAAAAAATCTGAAGCTATTTTGACCGGTAGGTATTTTATTAGATTAGTCTATTTAAGTTAGTTATCAGTTATTTAAATTGAGCATGTAATTTAATTTATATTTAAATATGCCTTGACATCATTTCATTTAAATGAATGGTTTAAAAGATATCACCGATTCAAAATTACGCGTAACAAAATAATTATGGTTGACGCAACGCAGGCGCAGCGGTAGGAATCAATGACCTTTTCCTCGGCTATTAGGTATGTAATCCAGATATTTGTAGTACGTTCCCGTGGGATATTTTCCTACATCCATGCGGGCGAAGCCGCGGGCAATAGCTAGTATATTATATGTCCTACTTCTTACTATAATCCTACTAATAATATTATAAATGCGAAAGTTAGTGAGGATGGATGGATGTTTGTTACTCTTTCTCGCAAAACCTACAGAACGGATTTGAATGGAATTTGACACACAGATAGTTTTTAACCTAGATTAACACATTGGATGCTTTTTACCCCGATATTCCCACGGCATCGAGACTTATATGGGTGAAACCGCGGGGCGCTGCTAGTTTAACATAATCAACATTTTTTTTTTTCAGATCATTAACACTACTCGTTTAGACGTGATTATCAGTATAAAATCATTAAGGATGTGTTTGCAATATTGATAGGTATAGAATCGAACTACTACATTGACACAGGCCACATACACAAGTGTACGCACACGTCATGAATAGCACCAGCTTACAAGGCAATGAATATCTCTAGTAGTAGTCTAAGCTACTTGACATCAGATGGGCCATCGGCTTGCGATCCAATGACAATAAAAAAAGATACTGTGAGATAGCAGCCGACCGAAACTGTTCTGTTTTGTGTGTAAATATCGCGGCCATAGTGGTGCTCTACTTGCGGTGCTATCAAGACTATCAACACGTAGGTAATTGCATCTTAAAATCGTGTAATGTTGCGTAAAGTATTAGATCGGATCGTACATCCCTAGCAGCAGTAAATAGTATGTGGTGCATGCTCCTATCGGTATACCTATAAGTACTGTTTGGGTGTATGCGGCGCGCGTCGGAGGGTGCACAAAGCAGACCGGTCCACGGGTCGCGCTTCTTGGGTTACACTCACCGGGCGGCCCACCGCGCCTACCGCGGCCGCGGGACGCTTGTTTGTGTCTTATATTTGGGTCACCTATTTACATAATGATCCTTATAGGCTGCTCCCCACACCCCCCTCCGTGTCGTGCGTGCGGGACTGATGTCGGCCACTATTACGTTTTTACGGTTGATGCGATGCGCCCCGAATGTTATTAGAAAATTAGAGTAGTAAGTAATGTTTATTTATTTATAGGAGAACCAACAGCAACAAAAAGATAACAGTTGTTTATGAAACATAGAGCCAATTACAGGTCCTCACGGGTGATAACAGAAAAAGTAGTAGAAATCTTAGGATCACTAACAAACGCGATTAAAAAGATTAAGTGTAGATATTATATATACGATTCAATAAGCACTATGCACTTTAAAAAATTTAGCGTTCAGCCGAGCGCGTGCAAAATAGGTTTTGGTGGTAAATGGGTCAAATGAGAACTCTTTACGAAGAATATTAAGTCCTTACTCACTCGCACCATGTGTATGAGTTTTGCCTGTAATTAGAAAGGCGAAAAAGGAATTGAGATAGGCGGATTAAATGTAACTGATCTCTGAGAATCATTGAAAAGTAGTTTATGTAGGAGATCTGTACCCTAATTGCGCAATGCACGATCAGCCACAATTTGTTTTGATTTGAAACAGATTGCTATTCCATTTTGCTTCATACGTTGGAAAAAAAATCTGCTCAACATTGTAAATAACGCAATGAATGTTGTTGAACTATCAAAATGAAACAAATCTATATATATATCTATAAAAGGAAAGGGTGACTGACTGACTGACTGATCTATCAAGCACAGCTCAAACCACTGAACGGATTGGGCTGAAATTTGGCACATAGGTAGTTATTATGACGTAGGTATCCATTAGAAAGGGTTTTTGGAAATTCGACCTTTAAGGGGGTGAAAAGGGGGATTTTGTTTGTTTGAAAAAACTTTTTCCTTGTTTTAATAAACTTGAAACTTGACACAAATACTTATCTTTGTAAATTATAAAGTTTTCCATTTTTAGTTTTTCTAAACTACCCCCTAAAGTCCTCCTTTATGCAGGGTGCGCGCTTTTTGATTAACTTGAAACTCAGTATTTACACTAAAGATTGAAAATAATTAAAAACATATATCAGGGTTTTTTTGAAAATTTACCCCTAACGGGGTGAAAAGGGGTATTCATTTTTACAGTGGAGGATTTTACTGTGTGGCTTGATTAACTTGAAAATTGTTATAAATAATCTATAAGTCAAATAATAGAAACATTACAAAAGACTTTTCAAAAATTATTATCACGCTATTTGCTATGGGGATGAGCAATATTGCATTATGTTCGTATTCTTCCATAGTTTACCGCAAATTGTAAAAAGACTAACCAAAAAGTTAGAATATTGCAGATAGTTACGGATTTAAGCTGTTAAAAGATTATCATCACTCTATGCCTTTATGGAGCTAAGCACTCAATTGTTACATATATAAGGTGGATTTTGAGATAGGGCAATAAGGGCAGGTACCTTACCGTTGTCGCTACAAGAAAACGGTCTTAGGAGACTGTCCATAACTTTTTGAAACATTTTGATCTGCATTCACATTTATTTTGAAAAATTGTACAATCAGCAAGAAAATGGGCAATTTTCAGAAAAACTTTTTTGATGCCCGTCGATTATATTCCTTATTACTGGGGTCAAAAAACTAAATCGGGACAACTAAGGTTTGAGTGCGAGAAAAGTCAGAAATTGAAAAAAACTTCCCATACATTTCGTAGGAAATCAGCCTTAGGTACTACTACTAATACCTTTGTATGATGAAATAACTTTTTAATGAGGTACTTACTATTATTTAAATGATCACAATATAGCACTATACAACAGTTAAATTATTCCAATATTTTACTGAGCTGAATAGGGAACCAATGTAGCTATCTTACAAATTTAACCTTTTAAATGATTATCATCCCGCTACACTTTTATGGAACTAATCAGTCAATCATGAATTCAGGAAATACACAAAAACGGGTATTTTATTCAACTTTCATCAAATCAAATATTTTAGCGGTTCGACGACTGCTTTGCAAACTTGTGTTCGATTCCCAACAATAGATATTATTTATTTAGGTTAGCCAACAATCGTTTACACAATACATTTAAAATAAATTCGTTAATAGTACGTTTATAAGTGCAACAATTACTCATGCACCATTTATGGTTTAACATAATATATACAAAGCCAAAAAGGATATTTACAAATACATTTATTCAATATTTTTTGGTATTTCAAGTGTAGCAATAATAATGACAAAAATTGCATTCTAAATATAAAATTTAAAAAAACAGATTGATAACATTCACTAATTAATTAAATTAATGTACTTATCCATAGTTTCCACACTTATATACTTATTGCATATGTACTTATATTTACTAATCCATACTAATATTTTAAATTCAAAAGTAACTGTCTGTCTGTCTGTATTTTACCTTTTCACGGCTAAACCCCTGAACGGATTTCGATAAAATTTGGCAAGGAGATAGATGGCATCCTGCAGAAGGACATAAGGTACTTTTTGTCACAAAAATAATCCAAAAGGGGTGATATTATTATTAATTATTACTTAAGTCTTTGTCATTTATCGGGACCCTGGGGTCCCGGACCTTTGAAAGGCGTACGAGGGGCCTAAGCCAACTCACAGAGGCACCTTAGACTATTTTAAATGGAGTTTGGCACCAACCGACGATTATCACTGTATGCACTATACAAATGCACCCAAGGAGAACCCCCGGTTGGTGTAAGACTATTGCAGATCATGGAAACAAAAATATTATCAAAGTCTAAGTCAAATCATTTATTTTAAATAGGCCCATGTATGGCACTTTTGAACGTCAAAATAATATAATTGATTCTACTTGCCCCTTCCAAAAGGTAGTTTTCGTATGGAGAAGAATGGGTAAGAAACTCCACCGTTACTCTTTTAAAATGTTTTACAATAGTTTGTATAAGTACAGTACCGACCAAAAGTCCATAGGCAATTTCACAAAGCAACGTTGCGGTTTGAATTACGACCTTCTTCTATAAATTGTTACAATACTATAGACACGCACAGTACACACACACTCACTTTGTCAGCAACTCATAGTAGTTCATAATTTCTAACAATACAGTATATAGCATGCTAGCTCAGTGGATAACGTGCTTTGGTATGTGCGATTATGGCGAGCCGAGAGGGTTCGAATCTCATTTGCGGTTAGAATTTTAAAATTATTAAATTACTATTCATAGTTAGTGTTATTTTTTAATAATGACTAGTTCAATAAACATTAATTTTTTTGTTTCATTCGTCTTGTTCACATAAATATTAAAGTTTAGCAGGTAGACCTCACAAAACTAAGTAAATTATTTCGATTTCTGTAGGGTAGACAGATGCAGTTCGTTACGAGTATTCACTTAATAGAACTTTGTTGGTTCGTGGTTATTGTTGGTGACGAGTATTAGTGGTGTTGTGGTTATTATTTTAAAAATGCAGTTAAATATAAATATTGAACGGAGATCAAATAATATTGCGCTGCGTAAAAGTGAATGTAATTTGTAAATTACATTCACATTTTTCCAAGCACTCTTATCTTGAATATAATCCTCTAATTTGTAATATGCTTGTGTACTTGTGTGCAAAGTGTACTTTTAATATGACTTTTAAATTTTCTTTCATTTAATTGCAATACGTCACAAGGTATTTTGTTGTAACATTTAACACAGTACCCCATAAAAGATGTATGTACTTTAGATAATCTGAAAAATGGTTGATCTAGTTTATCTTTATTTCTAGTATTAAAATGATGTGTATCACTTATTTTATTAAAAAGATGTGGATTTTTCCTTACGTACATAATATTTTCATAAATGAATTGGAAAGGTACCGTCATAATATTAATCCTTTTAAATAGTTTTCTGAGACATTCGCGGCGACGTAGATTATAAATGGCTCTGACAGCTCTCTTTTGTAAAATAAAGATTGATTCAATGTCAGCAGCCCGACCCCACAGTAAAATGCCATACGACATAATGCTGTGGAAGTAGCTAAAATAGACCAATCGCGCGGTTCCTACATCTGTTAACTGTCTTATCTTTCTAACAGCATTAGCGGCCGAGCTTAGCCGCCCCGCAAGAGATGTTATATGAGGTCCCCATTGTAATTTCTCGTCTAGCGTGATTCCTAGGAAAACCGTTTGTTTAATCAATTCCAGTTTTTCCCCATTCAATATGATGTCACATTCGCTACTTCTAACATTAGGTAATTTAAATCTGATGCATTTGGTTTTTGTTTTATTTAGTACCAAATTATTTATCGTAGACCAATCTCGGACTTGCAGAATAAAGCTATTCACTTCTTCAAGATTTTGTGACCGTCGGTTTATTTGAAAGATTAATGATGTGTCATCTGTAAATAACGCCATCTTCTGTTGATTTTGAAGTAATTGTGGTAAATCATTAATGTAAACTAAAACGAGGAATGGACCCAATATCGGACCTTGAGTAACGCCCATTGCCATTTCAGATCCTAATGAGTTTACGCCGTTTACCTGAACCTTTCTATCTTTCAGGTATGATCTAAGTTAATCAAGAGCTGTATTCCTAATCCCATAGTGCTCTAGTTTCAGCAGAAGTGTCTCATGGTCTACACAATCGAACGCCTTCGAGAGGTCGCAAAAGATTGTAATGGTATCTTGTGCTTCTTCCCAGGCATTAAAAATGTTCTTTATTAGGGTGACACCGGCGTCAGTGGTACAACACCCTTTGGTGAAACCGTACTGTTGTTCATAAAAGATGGAATTTTTATTAAAGTGACGTAACATTTGATTGAGCATCAACTTTTCAAACACCTTACTGTGAACTGGCAGAATTGACACAGGCCTATAATTGTTGGTTTCTTTACTATCACCAGATTTGAACAATGGAACTACTTTACTGTGTTTCATGAGATCCGGAAAAACTCCTTGGTCTAAACTGGTGTTAAATATGTAAGCTAAATAGGGCGCAATGGTTTCGATTATAGATCTACAGACTTTTACAGACATTCCCCAGAGATCTTCTTTTGATTTAATTTTAAGATCTTTAAATTATTGGACTATGGGTTTGGGTGGCTAAAGTGGATTGGTTACCTGGAACTATGGAAGGACTATGGCCCCTGCCTGATCAATGTTTATATGTACACGGATAAAATGGCAGGGGGTGATTTGCACACTCAATAATGGGCCCCCGAAAACGGTCGCTACCACAAAAAGTAGTAGCGACAAGGGGGCAACATGTTCTGAGGTACTTATGAGGAGTGGAGAGGTATTCCACGGCTATCAGCACAATCCCGGAAGTACGGTCAAGATGTCTACCAGCATCTTAATGGAATACTTCCTTCCTCCGAGCACGTTTGCTCTTACAAATCTCCACTCAAGCCAGCCAATAAAGGCAAGAATGAGGTGGGAGCTCTGTTCCTCGTCAGTGTTCACTCTAGCTGGCCAATAAAGGCAAGCCAGAGGTGAGGAACAAGATTTCTCTCGGGAGATAGGGTCCGTGGGGTCGCTACTGCCCAACAGCTCGCCACATGCTGCCCTGCAGGTTTCTGTATCTCTCTTGGTCTGGCTCCTCACCTTAGGCTTAGACCTGTTTCGGCAAAGTAAACTTTAACGGCACAGACCTAGAGTTCGGAGCGCACAAGCCCCACCACGACGTCAACGTAGAGATACGGCAGTGGGGTTATTTTTTTATTTAATTTTTTACGGCCGAAGCCAATTCGCAGAGGCCCATTAGACGTTTTTTTTAAATGAAATGAGGCACCAACTGACGATTACCCCTGTACGCACTATGCTAGTACACCCTAGGACAACCCTCGGTTGGTGCAGGACTATTGCAGGATATGGAAACAAAGAAATGGATTATGGGTTTCGGTGGCTAAGTGAACAAGTTAACTAGAACTATGGAAAGACTATGGCCTCTGCCTGACCAATATTTTGTATAAAATACACAGGAGAATGGCAGGGGGTGACTTGCACACTCAATAATGGGCCCCCGAAAATGGTCGCTAGCACAAAGTGTTGTGAGTGGAGAGGTATTCCACGGCTATCAGAACAATCCCGGAAGTACGGTCAAGATCCCTTCCAGCATCTTACTGGAATACTTCCTTCCTCCGAGCACGTTTGCTCTTGCGAATCTTCACTCAAGCCGGCCAATAAAGGCAAGAATGAAGTGGGAGCTCTGTTCCTCGTCGGTGTTCACTCCAGCCGGCCAATAAAGGCAAGCAAGAGGTGAGGAACAAGACTTCTTCCGGGAGATAGGGTCCGTGGGGTCGCTACTGCCCAACAGCTTGCCACATGCTGCACTGCGGGATTTTGTATCTCTCTTGATCTGGCTCCTTATCCCAGACCTGTTCCGGTAAACTCTACCGGCACAGACCTAGAGTTCAGAGCGCACTATTTTTATTATTTATTTATTTCAATCAACTTTGGATCATACAATAAAGATAAATTAAAAATTATTAATCAAATTAAATAAAACAATAACATATTAATTGAAAATTATACATAAATAAGAAATTGAATTTATAATAGATAAGACAAACAAAATTAAAATAATATCTTAACATTAGTCAGTACGTGAACCATGCAGCAGCGGTTTACGTACTGACAGTCGAAACGTTCAGCGAAAGCGTTCAGGATACTGTTGCGGATGTGCACCGCTTGCGCATGATTGTGTGAAAACTATCCACACGCGCCTCGGCAAACATCCCCGACGCACTACAGAAGCGAGGCAGCCCCAAGAGCACCCAAAACGCGTTGGACGCGTAGAGCACTGTACTGTTTCTGCGTGTAACCCATACACAGACTGCCAATATAAAAGGAGGTACAAAATGCCCTAAATAGGGCTATTTTGACGCCCCCCGAACAACGAGCAAATCTGCGGGCTATCATATTCGCTCGAACAGACAGCGCTCTACGTTCCCTTTCAATGTCTGCATCGTCTTCCTGGTCAGAGGTTAATAAGTGTCTAAGATATTTAAACGTATCAACTCATAAAGTGGGCATCCGTTGAGCTTAATTGCCAGTAAGTAATCAGGACACCTCCTCTTGGCTCGAAAGACCATGCACTCGCTCTTGTTCATATTATACAACGAACCATGTTCTTCAGCATACTTTTCACAGATGCCAATCAGTCTTGACACACCATAGACAAAGGCGCTCAGGAGCGCCATGTCGTCAGTGTTACTGATATTGTTTAGGCACACACCTCCAATATGGCAACCGACATGCGTGCTTCTGAGTCTCTCTATCAGCGCATATATTGTATATATGTTGAAGAGTGTATGACCAGATGTATGAACGTAAACGAGGCAAAAGGAGTATGTAAGGATCGTAGCAGGTGGCGTTCTGTAGTTTCTGCCTACCCCCATGGGAAGAAGGCGTGAGTTTATGTATGTATGTATGTATGTTGAAGAGCTTTGGTGAGGTTAGCTCCCCTTGCCTCAAGCCGCACTCCAACCGAGTAAGCCCCCGACCATCGAACAACATTGACCTGATTGTTGTACCAGTACTGTAAGATACGGATCAGTTCGTCTGGCACTGAAGCTTGCTGCAGTTTTTGCCACAGCAGATCATAGCAAACCAAGTCAAATGCCTTCGACAAATCGAGAAAGCAAGCAAGCAAAGACAGGTGTACTTCTATTAGTGTAGTACCTGACAGTCTGCTTTAAACACAATATAGCTGTTTCTGTAGATAGACCGGCTTTGAAACTTAACTGGTTATCATGTATATTCAAGTACTTATCCAGCTGAGTGTTTAGCAAACTGTCAAGCTCTTTCGAAACAACAGTGGCCAATGAAATTGGCCTATAGTTGTTGTTATCGCTAACATCACCGGTTTTATTCTTAATAATTGGCACCACCACAGTTTTCATCATCCGCTCAGGCAGATGCGAATGTCCTCTATACAAGGAGTAGAACATCGCTAAGACTCTGGGCAGATGATGACCAGCATGCTTAAGGTGTTCAATACTTAAATCGTCGTGGCCTGGGGATTTGCCCCTCGACATAGACATAATGACTTATCTTACCTCCTTTGCCGTAAACCGGACACTGAACTCTTGACCACTACAACCAGCACTGCCTGTAATCTGTGACGGTCCCAACGGTGACGAAGAAGTGAAGTGCTGCCTAAACAGCTCGGCAATCCCTGTGACATCAGCAACGCCTCTGACACTCAGCGGCAGGCCCGGCCTACTATTGAGTTCATCGGTGGACTTCCAAAACTGCGGAAGTCGCTCGTAGAATGATGCGACGCTAACATGTCTATTTTTATTTGGACACTATTATTCTGGCACCATCGTAAGCGCGATTTAAAAATTGTTCGACTTGTTTGCATATCAATCCAAACTCGACCCTCACGCGGTCTACCATAAGACACCTACTGCTCAAACCTCAGCCTGGCCGGCCTGTGAGCATCACTCACGTGCTAATTCCACTCCATTACTGGTTCTCTATTTTGCACATGATTTATTTCGTAACCTTAAGAAGCTGCTTGGCATAAAATATTAAAAATTTCATCATACATTTTATCAATAATAAATTATTTATCATTCACTAATCAAATTAAACCTCATAATGAATTTAAATCTTTAAAGGCATCTTCTGTCTCAACAATACCTCTGTTTTATCAACAATACCTTTGATGTTTAGTAAAATATGAAATATTTAAATGCTAACACTCACACTTAGTCCGGTTTCATTAGATATTTGTGTAAATTACATTCATTTTTACGCAGCGTAATAATATTTGATCTCCCTTCAATATTTATATTTGACTGCATTTTGAAAATAATAACCACAACACCGCTAATACCTAAATACTCGTCACCAACAATAACCACCAACCAACAAAGTTTTATTAAGCGAATACGCGTAACGAACTGCGTCTGTCTACTCCATAGAAATCGAAATAATAAACTTAGTTTTCTGTGGTCTACTTGCTAAACTAATATTTATGTGAACAAGACGACCGAAACAAAAAACGAATGATTATTGAACTAGTCATTATTAAGAAATAACAAAAACTATGAATAGTAATTATTAAAAAATTACAAGTAAACCGCGGATGAGATTTGAACCCGCGCTCGGCTCGCCATAATCGCACATATCAAAGCACGTTATCCACTGAGCTAGCATGCCATATACTGTATTGATAGAAATTATAAACTACTATGAGTTGCAGACAAAGTGAGTGTGTGTGTCTATAGTATTGTAACATCTTATAGAAGAAGGTCGTAAGTCAAACCGAAGCGTTAGTCTATTGCTTTGTGCGATTGCCTATGGACTTTTGGTCGGTACTGTACGTAGCGTACACGCACTTGGGCGGTTTTTTTTTACGAAAAAAATTGCGTATGAACCGGGTATTTAAAATCAGGATATCTATGGAACTGCCAAATTTCCCGTGATATCCTTACAGTGAGGGCTTTAATACTAATTATACAGAACAGGTACCACAACTGAAAAATAAAAACGTTTTACAAAAAAAAAAAAACAACCGACTTCCAAAAAAACGCTACTAAGTGAAAAATAACTTTAATTTAGAAAGTCGGTGGCAAAAAACGAAAATTCAAAACCAAAGATACCAACTTCCGAAATTAAAGTTATTTTTCACTTTGTATCGGTTTTTTTGGAAGTCAGTTGTTTTTTTAATCTTATATTTTGAATTGCTTCTGATTATTTTTTGTGCATTGTTCTTACATATAGAAGCAACAAAAATGGTGTACCCAAGATTTTGTAATATCTATATTTAAAAGAGTGTCCTTGGAGTTTCTTGTCCGTTCTTCACCATAGAGATATATATCGTTATAGCACATTTTGGTATAGGCAACTAGCTTTAATTTTCTAACTGACGGACTCTTTGACAGTTCAAAAGAGCCTGTAAATGGTTTAATTTAAATAAATGCTTTGAGTTTCAGTTTGGTCCTTTATGTATTCCCACATAAATACCTACATTTATTTAATTGACTAGCTTTTGCCCGCAGCTTCGCCCGCGTATCCTATATTATCGCCCCGTAGTATTCTATGTCCTTACCAAGGCCATGGCCTATCCGTATGCCTTTCATCTAAATCCGTTCAGCCGTTACGGCATGAAAAGGTAACAGGCTGATAATAGTGCAAGTTTTACATAAAAATAAAACTTGTATTATTAAGCAGAGATGATGCACAGCATCTGTGAGAGGGCGTTGTATACTTCCCGTTAGTTGTCAGCAAATCACAGCTTTCGTGACGTCACATCCTTGACCAATCAGCACCGAGTTCCGGTAGTCACGTGGTCTCAAGTGGCGTGTTCGCTAATGGCGGACTTTTACCTCATAGAAGTCTCTCACCAGGAAAGCTTGAATGATGCTGTGCATCGTCTCTGCTTAATAATACAAGTTTTATTTTTATGTAAAACTTGCACTATTATTCGGCATGTGACGATGCACAGCATCTGTGAGAGACGTGTTTATAACTCCTGGTAACCATGATGACGCTATGTGGAGATATGATAATATTTACTGAAAATATGTAACCATATAAACCAACATGTATTCATTATACAAATAAGGATATGATATGTATCTCTAGCTATACTATCCAATGTAGGTACCTACAAATATTAATGTTGTACATCATTTAAAATATCGTAACGTAATAATCTAGAAAATAAGAGTAATCAGATTAACAACGATCAAGAGACCTACGATTTTATCTTATACCGGTTTAAAATTCTTCGAGAGATTACTACCTATAATAATCAGTTTACAATAATATTTGGCAAAACTATTCTGCACCAATTATCGCGAGAGAGGATATCTTCGATTGGAAAATTTCGTGTCAATTCTAAGATGCTACAGCTGAGCACCTACTGCCAGGAGATGCAGAGATGCCTGCATCTTTCATTAAACTTACCACGCGGTCCGTAATGTACTTTGCGTGGGACCCGAATTGACACAAACAATGAGTACATCTCACAGATTACATTCGGCTGTATGTCTTGGTCTTCCTAATTCCAACAATTTCCTTAATTAATTAACTGGACATATATTTTCATTAGCATGACACGATAGTGTCCAAGCTGATTACCTGTAAGCAGCCGTCTTTGACGCAAACAATGGGTACAGAATGTTGTGATCATCCCGATCGATAATTATTTGCCGAGACCCTGAGTAGAATAAGGTCATGGACTCATGTTCCTGATGCTAGCAATAAAAGACAAACCGATCGACGTGACGCTTTGAACAAAGTAAGTTATTAGGAGGATTCGTCTGCATTCCGGCAATAAGATGACTCGGGTCCCCAATAGGGGGCTTCTCTGAGATCTCTTAGAAATTGGAGGGAAATAGCTTTAAGAATATATAAAGAAGAAGAAAAAAAGAGAAAGAAGAGAAGAGAATATATGAAGAAGTCTGAATTCAAACGATCGTTGCAGGACGGTCGTCCAAAGGTAAACTACAGATTTATGCAACAATATGGTATTACGAGCTAGTCTCTCTTTACACCATTTGACCCATCGAGACCATGCCGGTCTGCAATATCTTAGTGTGGACTCCCTCCAACTAGATTGGAGCAGGGACCTTTCAGCTTCTGACCAATAACTAGCTATTTCGCCCCACCCGGTATTTTCCAAAGGCAGAGCTCCATGTTTTGAACTCGAGTAGATGGAAGACCCGTGCTCTGATCTACTCGAACTTGAGCTAGGTTGGAGATTCTCAAGGGTCTGCAGAGTGTTCGACGTCGAAGATTCGGTAACCAATAGGCTCTCTATCATATGGTGGAGCAACTATAAAGAAAACGCCTTGAGCTGAATTCAGATGGTGAAGAACACGAGGGATGAGCCTTAGTGCCGGGAACGTCCACGCTATCTGAAATTGCCAGTGACGACTAGAGGCGTTGCAAAAATAGGCCGATAAGTCTGATCAATCTTTGGTTACATACTTCCTCACCACACTGGTGTCTCTGGTGGCAAAGAGGTCTACCTGTGGAACTCCAAATTTATGAAAAACATTCCTTAGAGGTGGTCTTAGTAGATGCAACACTGCCACCCTTTTCCCGCTGGACAACCTGTCTGCGAGATCGTTGAATCTCCCTGGAATATATTCCACAGTCATGGAAATACGCTTTTTGTCTAGAAGACTCAAGAGTTAGTAAGTTATGTGAAGTAAGACCGCTGACCGTATTCCGCCTTCTTTTCAAACGTAGACAACTCTACGATTGTTAGATTGCAGGCACACATGGCGACCGCAAAGGCGAGATCGGAAATGTGACTGCTGCTATAGTGGCAAACATTTCCTTATGATTGCAGTGCCAGACCAACGCTGGTCTGGTTTCCATTATCCTGAAACTGTGCTCCCTACCCGTAACCTGCCGCATCCATGGTCATGAAACGGTGAATCAACTCCGGGTGCAAGCTGCTCCGGATTTGACTGTAAATTCTAAAGTTGTGACCCACCATTTTAAATTCTTTGCGACCGACTGTGATGTGGCTACCGGTTTGCGAGAAGACCT
Source organism: Omphaloscelis lunosa (assembly GCA_916610215.1). Taxonomy (NCBI): domain Eukaryota; kingdom Metazoa; phylum Arthropoda; class Insecta; order Lepidoptera; family Noctuidae; genus Omphaloscelis; species Omphaloscelis lunosa. Next base: position 19,042,782 of record OU744265.1, on the reverse strand, counting down.
CTTCAGAGGCCGAGAAAGAATTTGAAGTTGGCGTCAACGAAGACGACCTATTAGAACGACAAAGTTAGCAAGGTTGAGATTGCCTAAAAAATAATTTGCGCCTCTTTCATATAAATATTTCCCCTGCGAATAACTTTACTTCGCGAGAGCGATAGAATTGACAGGGTCTTTTTTGGAGGTAATAAATCAGTTATTAAAACCATTGATGGTTTGGAGATAAATGGCAGACGCATCCTCGTGATCATCAAGAGAAGGGCTTCCGGAGCCCGCAGCGTCTGCCACTGTCTCTGATGCGCTCGGAGACAGCCTCCGTAGAACTGGTGTTGCTGCGAGTCATTAAGTTTTCTTTGGTGTTCCAAATGAACCCGAGGAATTCAATACTCAATACTCAATACTCAATTCTTTATTGCGTTCCACAATGTAGGCTTAGGTGGTAAAACATTTATAGTAACAATCATGGACCCTGTCGGGCACTGCAAAAGAAAGAAATTTGGAGAGGACCTATCAAGAATCTTAAAATAACAATCGTTGGTATACAAATTGGTGCATTGATGTTATTAAGTTAGTTCTCCAATTACATTTTAATTATTATTGCAAAGTGCACCGTGCATGTCAGGAATAATGAACTAAACACAAGATTCTTATAATTTAACTTATTCTAATAACATGGACATTGAATCAATAAAACATTAATTTTCAAGTTTCAAGGATTTGTCATGTAAATATTCGTTGACGCTGTAGTAACATTTTCTCAATAATAACTTTTTTAACTTATTTGTAAATAAATGGAGTTTTTTTTCTTTTTTTATTGATTCAGGTAACATATTGTAAATTTTTATTGACATAACCAGAGGACTTGTTGAGTGTATTTTTAAGCGGGATGATGGTAGGTTGAGTCGTGTTTTGTGTCGGAGTGTGTATCTTGTTTGTATGTCTTTTCGTTTGGTGTAAAAGTCTTGGTGTTTGTGAGCGAATTTGCATATTTCAAGTATATATATACACGGCAGAGTTAAAATATTTAGTTTTATAAAATGGGGTTTGCAGCTATCTATCTGTTGTATATTTACTAGGATACGGATAAATTTCTTTTGGATGGTGAACAGTGTTAGTGCATCTGTACTGAATCCCCACATTATGATGCCGTAGCTTAGCCAGGCATGAGCATAGGCGTAGTATGCAACCAGGGCAGTCTGTAAGTTTGTGGTCTTTTTGGTTTCATGAAGAGCGTATATAAATTTTGAAAGTTTTGATTTTATATTTTGTACGTGTGATTTCCATCACTTGAGAGGGTTCGGTGATAAATTTCTTGTAATTTGTCTCTAGATAGTATCCGCCTGAGAGCGTAGAAGACTTCTCGATATGCATGCTATCAAATAATCTTTTAAGTAGACCATTACTCGCATTACTTTTGATCGTAGTTGGTCAATGCTGCGAAATCATTTGGTGCGCATGATAGACCGAACGGCAGGCAGGTTATCTGCTGTTCTACCTGGATCACCATCTCTGGCGATTGTGCGATCTTGAATTGGCTCAGGGTTTCTACTGATAGATGAATCAGTGGTGGTTTGGGGGTAAATGGCAAACGCATTCTCGTGATTATTCCGAGAAGGGCCTCCGGAGCCCGCAGCGTCTGCCACCGTCTCCGATACGCTCGTAGACAGCCTCCTGGCTGTTATGTCGCCCCACCCACGAGTCTGTCTATTCTGAACCTCCAATCGTAATTCTTGACGTAAAGCTCGCACGATTTCGTCAAAAGGACCACGACTGGAAGTTCATCATAACATTACTCTCAAAAGTGTCTATTTTGAAGTAAATACGCAATTGGTTTTCATCAAATATGCAATTAGAACTCGAGAGATCTTACGCAGACCTTCACGAAGGTTCTTAATAGCAATTCGCTCAGGATACGCTCCCGGCGAATCTCAATGTTTTCAGCTTTCCACAAACTAGCTGCACGATTTCCTCATAAATTTTGTGGATTTTGATGAGGGTAGATATAATTTCCGAAATTTTATCGAACAGCAAATAAGCAATAAGACCTCGCAGGGATCTTACGCAGACCCTCACGAAGGTTTTTATTAGCAGTTTCGCGTAGGATGCGCTCCCGGCGATTTACAATGTATCCAGCTCGTGTTCCGCAAGCTAGCTCCATGATTTACTCATTAATTTAGTGGAATTTTGATGAGGGGTTGAAAAGGCTAGAGCCAGGAAGTGTGGCATCAGAAGAAGCTATCCAATCAATGAAATTCTCTATGTTTGTTGAGTAAATCTAGTAATTAAGATATTACATAGAGCTGCTATCAATTCGGAATTCGCCGCATAATCGTTACCCATATTAAACTGTCGAAGTTAATCGTTATTATCGAGCTCGACAAAGGCAGGTACAGCTTTAAGAATATTCAATGCGTCCGCGTAGAGCCCATCCTTCCACGACGAATCACCGAACTTTTGTAATGCTTTAAGTCGCTTCAACCGATTTAGAGCGAGACACCTTGGGGTCCTTAAGCGACGTACGATGCTTAAATTTAAACGTGGAACCCCACTCGGTATGTAATTAGTAGCTGCGGGCGGGCGGTTCAAATTAAAGTCTAAAGGTATCACGAAGCTAGTTCCAGGAACTAATTCAGGCATATGTGCTGCTGTAGGTTATTTGATGTCGAACCGTATGCATCCACACATTAAAAAGTTATTGAGCCACATGATTAACAAGATTTAAAAATATCGCAATCCGTTTCTGAGGATACGGATCAGTATCCTAAGAAACGGATTGCGAAGAGCTCGAATCGTTTCGTGGTAGCCGGCGTTTACGGCTCGATGTAAACACCAAGTTGTTGCTAACCTGCACTTCTTATTTTTTTTTCTTACACTATTTATTTTCAACATATTAGATATTAATTTCATATCACTCGTCCGATCCGAATCCGGTTTCAAGATCCGAGTTCATTCCGAATTAGTAATGTTCTAAATTTGTACGGACAGAGTTTGGATCTAGTGCGCAACCCCTCATACAAATAGTACTTTCAAAAGTGAAGGGCCTATTTGAAATAAATGATTTGACTTTGGCTTTACTATGGTTACTTCAGACCGACATTTCTCGGATTCGGATAAGATTCGGATCGAATGTAGTGCGCAACCGCTCTTACTCTGTATTTCATTAGGTACTCTATTAAAAGTAATTTTTCAGTTCAAATGTTAAGTTTGTCCTTCAATTCAGATTTGGAAATTCGGGACAGCTGAGCAAGCAAAGCTTTGAGACGGAACCCTCAGAGCGCAAGTCCTACACACACGTCACACTTGTTCGGTTAAAAAATATATAATAATGATTCATTAATTTGAGTATTATTATCACCATTGATTTGTAATACCAACATACTCCTGCCGCCATTGAACTCATAATACCTACATGTTAGAAAGGTTAGTTTATTTAAATTGTAATAACTTTTGACCGAGTGGGCCGATTTTAATGAAATAAAGACTACATGTTAATTCAAGATACGGACTATGACTATATTTCCAATCCCTTAAATCTCTTGAAAGTAAGACACATAAAAAAAAAACGATATTACATGTGAATTTTAAAATCATCCCCTATTTTACCGTTTTGAGGGATGATTTTTGAAAAACTTCTTTTCGAATGATTAGTGACTAACCTGGTGGCAGAGTTTAAAGCCGCCCATGGGCTTCTGACTTGGCATGAGAAACGCTGAAATACGTAATTTTTTATTTGTTATCAAAAGCATAAATTAATTTTTTCTTAGCCCTAACTTAAGAAATTATAGGTTTCCCACACAAACTTTCATCCCGTATATCCCCGTATAGGGTTATTTTTGAGACAAAAAGTAGCCTATGTCCTTCCCCGGGATGCCATCTATCTGCTTGCCAAATTTTGTCGAAATCCGTTTAGTTGTTTAGGCGTGAAAAGGTAACATACAGACAAACAGACAGAGTCACTTGCGAATTTACAATAATATACATTATATTATTATATAATTAATAGGGTAGGGTAGGTAGGGTAGGGTAGGTAGGGTAGGAATTTTGTATTAATTTTAAAATCCTAAACATGCACATTCATTGACTGATAGGTGGAACGAAGTTCGCCGGGTCAGCTAGTAATAATATATTATTTTATTATATAATTAATAATATAATATATCAGTAAATAGTAAGTTATTAATATTATTATATTAGAATGGATTCAACCTATATTATTTGTTTATGAACGAGCAACAGCTTCGCACCGTCAGCGCTAAGACGATATCTACTGAGATCTTCGCTTCATCGGTTCGATACACACATAACACACATGTAAATAGGTATCAATGTGTTTTGACCACAAAATTATTATATAATTAAGTTAATTATTGTAATAAATTACCAGCCCGTCCCATCTTTGATGTCCTCCCTCCGGTGACGGCCTAAGCCGAGGCTCGTACACCACAGGGGGTGCCCTTAGCGAGCGTTCACCTAGCTTTTTAGATTAGTTTGTATGCCCCTGGCTGGAGGCTTTGAATTTAGCAGCTTAAGGCAACCACAGGATTAACCGGTTAAATAGTCATGACCTCAGAGGTCAGCTATGAGATGCCCAACAGGAAAAAAAAAAAATAGTCATCAAGCTGGAGAGATAGATAGAGTCAAGTGTGATTCATCTGCTATACCTCTTACTGTGGCCAAGACACCTTTAGCCATCATCCGTCCTATGAGTCTGTGGGATCGGCAGTGAGAAAACCATGTCCTGTGTACATTGCACGACGTTCACAAACCCTTTTCCTTCCCAAATTCCGTCTGTTTCCGTAGTATCCTTGTAACAAACTTCCCGAACGTATAACCAACGTAACACACGTTTGGTATGGTTTGTATGGTAGGTTAGGGCGTTAGGATAACTAGGGTGCTAGGTAATTGTAAAGGGCTAGGTTTTTTTTTTTTACTTAGGTAGCTATTAGGTACCAGGCTCGATTGTCTTAAACATAGCCACACTGTACGCATTTGGAATAAAACCGTACTAAGCTGTATGTCCTGGTGCGTACATTATTAATGAAACACAACAGGTCCTAGTTGACTTCCTTGAGGCACGCTTTGCATCACACAGCGGTATCACATGAGTGCTATTCACATAAAACTGACATCAGACGGTTCTATGCCTCTGCAAAGCACCTTTCTACTGTGCCGCTATCAAACGATACTGTTTCACGACGAATCCATGATCTGGCAAGCTACGTCAGACAAGAACTAGTTACACGTCTACAAAAAACACGATTGGCCTTGCAAATGGACGAGTCGACTGATGTCGCTGGTTTGGCTATCTTGCTGGTTATCGTGAAAGTTCTTTTGAAGAAGACATGCTTATGAGTTCACCGCTGCTCACAAACACTACCGGGGAAGAAATTTTTAATAAAATAAATATATTTTTTGAAGGAAATAATCTCAGCTGGAACAATTGCATTGACATTTGTACAGATGGAGCACAGAGTACATTATACTATATAGATGGAGTCAAGGCGATGACAGGTAAAACAGCAGGAGCAGTGTCACTAATAAAAAATAAAGTGCCTAATTGTAGTTCCAGCCATTGTATTCTGCATAGACAAGCACTTGCGATGAAGCAAATGCCGTCAAATCTAAAATTAGTTATGGATGAAGCGGTAAAAATAAATAATTTTATCAAATCACGACCACTACAATCCCGATTGTTCTCATTATTGTGTGAAGATTATGGCAGCAAACATAAAACACTGCTGCTCCATACAGAAGTGCGATGGCTGTCTCGGCGTAAAACTTTAACAAGGCTATTTGAACTTAGAGCCGAGTTACAAATGTTTCTTTCAGCAGATACTTCTTTTAATTTGAAGGACCGTTTGTATAATAAAACTTGGTTGTTCCGATTAACTTTTATGGCGGATATCTTTCAAAAACTGAACGAATTGAATTTATCATTGCAAGGTAAACAGATAACAGTGTTTCAGGCCTATAACAAAATAACTGCCTTCAAAAGAAAATTAGATTTTTGGATTGTTTGCGTTGGTAAGAAAGAAATAGAAAGCTTTACGTAACTTAGTGAGTTTGTTAGCGATAACGACTCAGAAATGTTTCTAGATGATGTGATGAAGAATTGGTCCAATATCTCAGTTCGATGCGCGCATCTTTTGAAGAGTATTTTCTCGAAGAACAGAATACAAAAATGAAACTGAATTCATGGATTCATAATCCTTTTTTACCCAACTTGCAAAAGCCCGAAAGTATGTCAAACGAGATATATGAACCTCATTTAGAAATGTCATTAGACAAAAGTAAGTCACTGTTCAAAACGACGCCTCTCAACGATTTTTGGTGCAGAATCCGTGATGAATATCCAATGCAAAATGGCTCTGAATATTCTTCTCCCGTTCCCAACAACATATTTATGCGAAACAGGATTCTCAACCTATGCAGCCACGAAAACAAAATATCGCAATAGACTGGACGCCGAAACTGGTATGAGACTTCAACTGTCTTCTATCAAACCTGATATCAACCAATTGATGAAAAATAAAATAAAAAACAGTTTCATACCTCCCATTAGTTAGATTTTTCTTTTTTAATATCTTCCATTATTATACTTGCCATGTGGTAAAGTAAGTAATAATTAGTAACTATTACATTGTACTTTTATTATGCTTATTAATAAAGAATATACTTTTAAAAACTATTGTTTTATTGCAGGGTTCCATCAAGTATTTTGCTTCCCAAAAGGGTTCCGTCACCAAAAAAGTTTGAGAGCCACTGTTTATATTATCTGTGGCATGGGTGTGTAGGGAACACCTGGGAACACCCAAATAATCCGAAATATTTTATTCCGAATTTCGATGTTGCGATTTTCAAAAGTCCGAATTTCATAAGTCCGAATTTCATAATACCTAAGAATGTCTGTTATTAAAAGTCACGAAATTTATTTTACCGAAAAGGCATTCTTATATATATTCATCATAGTTAATTATACCTCCTCATAATAAACATTATTATAATTTTCTCTGACGAACAATTATGTGCTTATTTCTCTTGCTATTCAGTTTTATGAGGCGGTTTTATTTAGGAATTCTAATTAATCGGTACTTTAATAGTCGGAGTTCGTATTTTTGATGTTTCGAATTATCATTAAGTCCGACTTTTTGTTATTCGATCTACTGAAAATCGGTAACTATTTTGAGAATAGTAATTATAAACGTTCAGGAATATTGACATTTTGGAATTATAAAAATAGGATTAATAATAAATCGGAGCTGTTATATTAGGAATTTTGAACCATTCGGAATTGTGAAAATCGGTATTTTGAAATTCGTATTTGTGACATAAAGTTTATTGTGTTTTTTATGTGTGGAATTAAGTTTTTTCGTATTTATGTAGTGTACACGGGTGTGTACGGTGTATAGGTAGTTCACATTGTGCCAGCTATGTTAAGGCCACTTAACTCGGGACGAACCCAACACCACCAGTCTCCAGACTCCAGAAGCAGTAGTCGTTGTAACGGTTATTAACTCGTCCAGATGTCGAAGTAGCTCACAAGTCACAGTCACAGGTCAAACCGGAGCGCGGAGGTTAGTGAGATTCATTGAGACTTCCGCGAGACCTCGGAGCGGGGCGGCGCGCAGGCGGCCGGCGGCGGCGGCGGCGAGCGCGGGTGGTGTGCGGCAGTGCCATTCGGCCACCGCCGCGGGCCGCACGACTCACGCACACCAGTTAGAGCCTTATGGGCTGAACTGCGACGAGCGTCTCACGCGCACTGCCTACCTGCCTACCCACTACCGACTTACGAGACTGACTCGTGTTTCTGCTAAATCCCTGTTGGGAGACGAACACGATTCTACTCGAAACTTGACTGACCAAACTTTTAAAGTCAACATAGCCTTAACCGCGCCAAGTTCCACCCGCGTCGGCATCAAGTGGGTCGCCACTTGACTTTTGTTATTCAACCGTCCAGCAGTGCGCCGCTTAGGGCCGACCAGGCCTTCTCCATCCAGCCACTGCTCGCCGCATCATCGTCAACTACGTTTAAAGTTAGTATCGATTTTCCGCTTCAACCGTTTTTGTGTTGACGTCCTGAAAGCTATCAAGCTGTATTATGTATGAACAAGTGTGTACACTGTACAGTGGTGTGCGGTGATGCGTCTTCGCGAGGTGTCCGCACCCGCACTGCCACAGTTTTGTGTTTACGTTGCGGTTTCCTTGACTCCCGCCAGCCGCAGCCGCTTGCCGGTCTGCTGCCGACACTAGATTAAGACTTGATTGTTTATTTAGCACTACTCACGCTGTAATTAAACAAGAATGATTCTAAGAAACTCAAGTAATCTGATTAAGAGTTTATAGTGCTTTTGAGCTTTTAGCTTGCAATTTTGGGTTGCATAGCCCTACCGTGCCGTGCGTGAAGTCTGTTGGAGTTACCTACCCTGTTTACTTTCGACGTATACCTACATATTCCTGTGTATGCTCGTGCCCATAACGATAAGATGCATACATATATTTGTTAGGTACCTACGCTATTGGTCAGTGCAGTAGCCAACACTTGAGTACCTACCCACAAAAGCGTGCAAACGGTTGACGTCACTGACGATGGAATTAGAAATATTTCACATAGCAGAAGGTAAAGGTTTTTTTTTTGTTTGACCTTGCTATATTATGACGTGAGCCAAAGTTTAATATCACAATTTTCTCTGCTAATAGTTTATGTACAACAGTAAGGTGTAGATTGTTATTTAGTAGTAGGTACCTACCTACCTAGTCAAATATGAACGGCAGTGATCGTTTTAAATTAAACTTTAATCACAATATTGACAGTAATTAAGAGGTGTGCTCGGTTAGAGTGATACAGACGGAATGCTTACGAACTATTGGTACCTACATATTTTATAAAAAAAAGGTTAATAAAAAAAAACTATATCTCGAATGAACCACCAGACCACTTCAGATAAACGTATGTGTTAGAACAAGGTAAAGTGTTCGAAAGAGATGTATAGTACCTAAATAACTGCAATCAGTGACATGGCTATTTAACTAAAGAATTAATACAAGAGGTTAGAAACAGAGTGTCGAGTGATTTCCTACTATGGGAACTGATGCCTGGTATGCAATAAGTAAGTTCAAAAACTAAAACCCGATTACTTAAAAATCACGCTCTAAAAAGTATGAAACAAGAAAATATATCAGACAGAAATCAAGACATAGGTACAAAACTTACTTTTTATTTAAATTATTTTCGGGTTATAATTTCGTGATAAAGTACCTATTTGCAGAGCACTTAATTTACTTTTTGTTTGGATTTTATTGTATAAAAGATATTAATTTTACAGCCACGCCGCGCGTCGTCCGTAGCAGTCTCACTTTTGCTTGTTTTTAACAATTTAAACATATTTATTTACTTAGACAATATGATATATATACATATTTGTAATGTGCTCGTCAAGCCCTTTTAATTGATACCCAACATGGCACAATTATATATTTATTTTTTTAGTTCACAACATTGTGTCCCCTAGAGGGCGCCATATTGCATTTAATGTGACGTTACATAGGCTATATAACCAGCGGACGATCAAGACGCTTCCAATGATACACCGATCATAATTTGACAAATGATGTCAAATTATGATCGGTAGTTTAGAAGTTATGAGGTAACAGATGAACATACATACATACACACATACATACATACATACCGGTCAAAATAATAACCCCCTTTTTGCTTCGCCATAGTCGGGTAATAACATGACACACGCGACAATCCCCTCTCGCGTGAGTAATTTTTTGCACCTGAAGTCGAGATGTTGGTGTAAATTTTAGTTCATGACAACTAATTTTATTCCACACCTTTTTAATCGCTATTAAAAATAGTCAAATTTTGTTGACAATCAAAATTTTAGGTGAAAAACGGAGTTCGGAATTCGTCGTTTTAGAATAGCAAAATTGCCATTTTCACTAAATTAATAACTCTGTGCCATCTTAGTGCTGTCAAACTAAAATATAGTTTTGTGTCACTTTCGTCTATTTCAGAATGGGAAATCGTCGTTTTGACAGGAATAAACTAAATTTTGGTGATTTTTAGTTTAGGTACTGTACAGGCATTTGTGAGAGAATCGGCACCATTAGCTACCTATCACTTTTAAAACGTTTCGTACAATCCTTTTAAGGGTTCCGTACCCAGAGGTAAAACAGGACCCTATTACTAAGATTTCGCTGTCCGTCCGTCTGTCCGTCTGTTACCAGGCTCTATCTCATGAACCGTGATAGTCAGACGGTATAAAATTTCACAGATGTATGTATTTCTGTTGCCGTTATAACAACAAACACTAAAAAAAAACAGAATAAAATAAATATTTAAGGGGGTTTTTTTTTGCTTGTTTTTATAGATAATGGTACGGAACCCATCGTGCACAAGTCCTACTCGCACTTGGCCGATTTATTATAGAAAGTTTGAGAAAGGTAAAATGAAAAAAAATAATAATAAGTAGGTAAGTAGGTATTTGCTAAAAACATGGTAATAGATTTCTTGCAATTCTTTTATTTCTATGTAAAGTAGGTACCTACTAGATCATAAAAATATGTTGTTTGATTTTCCTACTAAACATTAAACAGTATGTGATAACAAATTGAGTAAAACGCCATCTATTGCAAAGAGCTCATTAGAGCTATTATCTTTATCATTCTATGGGTTCGAATTCAAGTAAAAGGTTTCACTTATCATTTTTGTTGGAAATACGTAATTTATGAGTTTAAATCGATAAATCAGCATTAAACAAGGAAATTTTGATTTTGACTAATCTTATTTCAGCAAAATTCTGCCGTTTATCAGTTTTTAGTGATTGTTAATTTCATAATTGTTACCTATGCTGCCATCTATGATTTTTTTCAAGACTAATTATAACTTGTTAGAGTTGAGACCCCATGTCCTCGATTTTAACAACGAGAAGAGTAGACAAAATTATGATAGGTACATAAAAAAAAACTAGAAAACAAGATAGCAGATTCATAGTCGTACTTATTGTAGGCATAACAATTTCTTTTTTGTTTTGCTCCTTAAAAACTGATGAAATGTGGGTGTACCTGTACACTGCACTATAGTTCGTTTAGAACATGCTAGCTGGACAAAATTATTTATCGAATAACCTCCAATTCCAAAAATTATGATGCACCTGGGGTTGCGCTCATTAAGGGTCGCAGGTAAGTATAAAAACAAAAGGGTAAGTAAACTGATTTATCATTAGGAATTTTGCATTCAACGCGAATACTCATGACAGTGATTTTAAAAGTGGTGTTGGTTTAATTTAGTGATGGATATTGAAGTTAAAGGTATGTTCTATCTTATTTAAAAAAAAAAAAAAAAAATTGCAAGTTACAGTTACAGTTTTTGTAGACCCGTCACAGACCTAAAACTTACATATAAGGTAGCTTGAACTCTCTTCTTTCAAATAATAATAAATCTAGCCTGGGGACTACTGTGGAACATTTTTTTTTCTGTTACACCTTTTCTCAATCTCAAGATTAGAACTTTTTGAGGAGTGGCCTGACTAACAGGGCAAAGAAAACCGGAATAGCGGACTGTTTGGTCTGCTACCTTCAAAATACGAGCAATCCGGTATCACTGAAGATTCTTCGAGGGCTCTGAAGAAGTCAATCAGAGCATTACGCAAATTTGGAAAAAAAAATTGTACACTCACAAAAACTGCGGCGATGTTTTTTTGTCAAAAAATAAAGAACGGATATGAAAAGATTTCGAGTTAAAGGTGTCCCTTCACTATGCACAGCCATCTCCTTCTACTGCACCGTCAACAGCTGGACGTCAAAGCAAAGAGTTTGAACAGTCCAGTGATAAAACGAAAAGCAGAAGAGTTGACGATCTGCTAAGTACACGCGACACAAATTAGTGGCTGCAGCAGAAATTTATTATCAGCGCGAGCAACGTTCAAGCAAAATTCAAAACCGAAATGGGCATAATTGTAAATAAACCGAAACCAGGGTTTGGAAATACAAATGATGGAAATACCGCCCGTAGATTTTTTGGGAATGCTGAGCTTAGTGCTAATATTACAGGTATAGATGTGCCTCTCATCAAAAATTTGGACACCTTATTCCGAACCTTAGCTTCCGGTTATTATATTAACATCGAATAATTTAAATCTTTGACACTTGTTTATAAATCTTTATTCGTGGTATTACGTGCCTGTACACAAAATTCTTGTGCACAGTACAGATGTCATTCAATCTGCTCTGCTGCCAATTGGGCAGCTTTCTGAGGAAGATCAGGAAGCCCGCAATAAATTAAAGCTACGTATTGCCACGAATTAAGATTTACTCAATACATATGTTGTTGATCACATCTGACCCTTTAATAAACAACCTAAGAGAGGTTTCCAAAAAAAAAAAAAATTGTAGCCGGCCTAAAACAATTTAGAGAGTTATCGCTAAATTTTACTTGCTAGATCTTTTTTGTGACTACCTGCTACGTACCTGACTAATAGCCGTTAGCTATTAACGTGCAGATTACTCATGGTTGTTTGTTTTCATGTTGTATTTTCATAATATAAATGTTTTTTTTTTGTAATTTTTTTTTTTTACATATTCTATAACCACCACCCCCTCTCCCCCAAAATGGGTCCCCTTACACCAAAACGAAATTAGGTAGTCATAACAGGTTATAAGAAAGCCCCCTTTTTTTTGGGTGGCAAATTATCAAATAACTTCTCTCGCTCTGGGCGGAGCGGGAGGGCGTGTCAGACTCTTACTGACTAAAACCCACCCGTGTTCCTTCGGTTGCCCTATTGCCGGGGGCCATGATCTCCCTTTCGGTTTTCTTCGCACCCCCGGCAGGAATCGGCCCTAACGGACCCCGTCAATTCTGCTGACATCTCTTTGAGGCGCGCGTGGAACACATCGCGCCGTCGACCCGGGCCTGGTCCTTATCGGACGGCGCGCTATCCATTGCTCAACGTCCGCAAGTTCACGGTGCGGTGGCCGGAAATCGGCCTGCGATTTCCGACGCCCTGGGCGTTTCCTCCTGTGGCGGTTAGGCGCATGAGGGCGCGAAATTTGCCTCTTCCTCACGGGTACCTCCTTCGCGAGCATTACCGCTTCGCAAAAAGGAGGTGACGGCCTCCCATTTCCTCTTGCTCCGTATCATAGCCTGAACCAGGGCCGGACGCGAGAGATCATCGCCGCCGATCGCCTCCACGAGGTCACGGCGATGCTCCGCCCAAGCCGGGCAGACCTCCACCGTGTCCTCCGGGCGATCCACACAATGGTGACACCCGGGAGTTTCCTCCCGCCTTATCCTGAACAGGAACCTCCCGAAACAGCCGTGCAACAAATTAATTCCACAAAATATTCAAGGTTTTTCCTACCAAACAATTGGAATATGGGATTAAATTGTTTCTAGAAAAAACAATGTTTGACATTATATGTTTAACTGAGCATTGGCTAAGAGATTATGAAATGTTAATAAACTATGAGAATTATAGTGTGGCCAGTTGTTTTAACCGAAAATCAATGCTGCGTGGTCGTTCATTAATCTTAATTAAAAGTTGTATTAAATCAAAAACCCGTAATGACATAGTTGAACTATCGGTTAAACATAGCATTGAACTGTCTTGTATTGAGGTAGATAAGCATGTTATAGTGAGCGTTTAAAGACCCCCGAATTATCAAAACTACTCTATATTTGAGTCAGTAATGGAAGATGTTTTGGCAAAACTCGCAACTTGTAATAAATCAGTAATATCTGTGGTGACTTCAACATTAATATTTTAGACATTAATTCAAATACCAGTAGATTTTTAAATTTGTTCAAATCAGACCAATTTGTCACATGTGTTTGTAGAACCAACCCGAATAACTACGTCTACTGCTATGTATTGATAATATGTTTTGTTGCTGCCACTATTTAGATAAAGCCATCGTTAATTATCTCCCTTCTGATCACAGTGGTCAATCCGTAACTTTCCAACATACCAATACAAAAAATGCAGATACAAATCAGACCAATAACAGCTGTTAATTCAAATAAATATAATAGCACTTTAGTTTCTAAGTTAAGTAATCAGGTCCTTACAATGAACAATGTTAATATTTTGTATAAAGAATTCTTTTCGTTAGTCCAAACCGATTTCAATAATCATTTTAAGAAGAACACTAAAAAAAACTATCAGCCCGTTTGTAGTTTTTATTAAGTGATTGGGCAACTACTGGTCTCAGGAAAAGTAGGGATAGACTTTTCGAGCTGTATGGCCTGAAGCCTTATATCAACACGGAAACTTTTACTAAGTATGTTGCTACTTACTCTAGAACTTTTAAGAACACCGGTAAGGCAACTAAAGCCTTATACATTAGCAACAAGGTTAAATCAGCAGAAAATACAATACAGACAGTTTGGAAAATGATCAATAATGAAACGAACAGAAACAAAAAGCATAATTTAGGTTATACACTGAAGACGTCATGTGGTGGTCCCATTTGAGACAGCAAAGCAGTTGCTCAAGAATTTGTAAATTTCTTTACCAGTATCCCGCTTAAAACTACTGAAACCTTAAATTCCTCGCCCTCGCTTTCTTTTGATTTAGTAAGGGCCAACGTTCCAGCATGCCCAATTGAATTTAACTTTAAGCATATAAACCCCATAACAGTCGGTGACCACTGAAAATCAGCGCTGTGCTGTGGGCTCCCCATAGCACTGCATCATGCTGAGTGGAAGCCTTCTTGTCACAGTCATGTCGTGCAGCTGCCGACTAATTTCTGTTTTATGCTCGTGATTTATTATGTACTTTTTGTTGTTTTCATTTACTCTTGTCTTTGATGTATGCACGTGTCTCTGTGACAAATAAACCTATTTTTCTTTCTTTCTTTCAGTCATAAAAGCTTTTAAACAAATCAAGATCAAATTGACCGAAGATCTTTTGGGAATGTTCATTAAAGTCTCTACCTCCATAATTGAGACTAACTGACTAGTAATGCTTAATCAAATGCTCAATCATTTTAACACATATAAAATCCTTCACGATCAACAGTATGGTTTCACCAAAGGACGTTGTACGACCGACGCCGGTGTAACCTTATTAATACACATTTTTAACGCGTAGGAAGAGGCCCGAGACGCCATAAGAATCTTTTGTGATCTCTCCAAGGCATTTGATTGCATTGATGACGAAACCTTACTCCTGAAACTTGAGCATTACGGACTTGGAAAACTTGCGCTCAATTTAGTAAAATCTTATTTAAATGATAAACAACAGCAAGTTCACATAAATAGTATCAATTCACTAGGTTTAAAAGTAAAAATAGGTGTGCCACAAGGCTCGATATTGGGTCCATTCCTCTTTTTAGTATATTTTAACGATCTACTCCATTTATTAAAAAAATCAACCACAAATGGTGTTATTTGCTGACGATACATTATGTGCTGTAGGGCGTTTATAAAAAGTTTAGGAGATAGCAGGTCTCTGCCTTACTCATCTTCCTATTTTTATAGTGTCTCCAGTTCTATCCAGTTTGATTCTACTTCTGCTTTTACTGTAAATGTCTTTGATTATGTTTGCTTTAATGGAAAATCGAATCGAATGTCTTTTTGTAGTCAACAAATTATATAAATAAGTATAGAGGTGCATTAAACTCTTCGTATTTCTCTATTATTTGCTTTATGGCATTTATATGGTCCACTGTGGTCCACTGAATCTTTTGCGAAAGCCTGCTTGTTCCATTGGTTGATGTTTATGTCTTCTTTTATTCTATTTTCCAGACATAACGCATACAGCTTATATAACTTTAGGCTAATTGGTCGGTAATTTCCTACGGCGGCTGGATCTCATTTCTTAGTCTGAAAGTACCCATGATTTCGGGACTATTTTTCCTCTTAAGATTTTGTTGAACAGATGTGTCAGTGGTGATGCAAGAACACTTACACCAAGTTTCACCTAGACTTGGGTGGGATATTTCGAATTCCACAGCAGTAGCACTAAAACCAGTCAAATAAACCCAAACTCGGTTTACTAGTAGCCACTGAAGAGTTCCACTATCCACTCTTGGCTCCATTATCAGACCTTTAACACCAAGTGCCAACTCTTGGAATCATCAAAAATAGCTGTATCTATCTTTGTTTTGTACTGCAAATACTTAATATTGTTTACCTAGCACGTGATAATAAGAAAATGCTGTATTGACCCAAAATTGTTTCAAACATTTAGTTCTTTATTTTCTGTTGCTTCCTGTAATTTCTATAGTGTATACGAACGTTGGTAAATCTAAATAAATAAAAACGATGCATTTATATATGAGTCCAAACTCGAGGGTTTACAAACCACTGAAGAGTTCCACTATTCACCTCCTGGCGCCATCTTCAGATCAGCTCCAAGATACCAAATTATGGTAAGTATTGTCATCCGAACTACATAAACATACACAGTTTCATTTCGATGCAACAATAATTATAGAAGTAGGTTAAAATTTACTTCCAAGATTTGATTACATTGTTTGTTAGTTACAACAAGAGAAGCTTAAATAAAAGTCTGTTAAAAAGCGTGTTAATAATTAAGTGTGTTGTTAATATGAAAGTCATTACTGCAGTTTACATACCGCGTTTAGTTAGCGAGCTCATTCAACTGGACAAGTAGCATAATATTGTTGTGCGGGAGGTCGACGAGTCGGCGGCGCGCGCATGTGTGCCGTGTGTGTCGTGTCGCAGAGAGTGCGGCGAGGTCGGCCGCGACCCTTATCTTAGTGCCACTGAAATAGCCTATGACTCACTCGCGCAGACTTTACTGAGTGCTTAAATATTAGTCATGCGGGAACGACGCCACTCGTTCGGCCTCGCCACTACCAACAATGACCAAACTCATGGGACCAGTAATTACAAGTACCTAATTAGTTTCACGGTGACCGTAGACAGGGCCACGGCGGCGGCACGGCGGCCATGCACTGAGTTGTTGTCGATAGTATAATACACGACTACACGACGACGCAGCCGATCGATAGCACTCGGCCTCGCACTCGCACTAGCGTCGGTGAAATGATCAAAAGTAATTAAAAGCGGAAGTGACAACCGGAACAAGTGCGACCTCGCGCGCTCCCGAGTACTCCTGACAGAACACCGCCCTCACTGCCCCAGTCTCTACCTGCATTCTGCACCCACCAGCATGTGCCACTGTGCAACAATAAATTAGTCTTGTTTCATCCATCTCCATTTTTTTAAGGTTCCGTGCCAGAATGGTGGAAGTATTTTTTTAAGTGAGGTTGTTGTAAAATTAGAACAAAATGTAAAAAAAAAATAAAAAAAAAAATAACCTATGTTATTTTTATTTATTACATTATATTCAGTTGTGGGCTGTGTTGGCCTGGAGCTGCGCTTTCGGCCATCATCAGCGCTGCCAGCCACGCAGGCATTACAGACCGTGGCAGTAATGTACTATTTTTGAGATTTTATTTCACAACTTTGTTTACGTGTCACGGAGGATCGGTGTACCTACTCTTAAACATAATAATATGTCGTATACATAATAACAGTATATAAAAAAAAAACAACCGAACTCAACTTCAAAAAAATATTGGTTAAAAAGGAATCTTTTGGTGTGAATCCCTCTGTCTGCAATCTGTCTGTCACACCACACCACAGCTGCTTAATTTCAACAACTACTAATGCTATGGACGTGGGAACAGTTTGCTTGCCCACTGTTATTTGTTTGGAGTTTCTCTGCGTGATCAAATCTGAAAACGAGAGCCGCAGCAGAACCGAGGTGTAGGAAACTAGTATTATTGAAACAACTGTACCCGATCGATTACCATTTATTACTACTCATCTTATACGAATGCAATATAATTCAATTGAATGAAATACACTGAATTATCTTTATTTATTTTATTAATTATGTACACACAGTAAAATTCATAGGGAAATTACATAATTATAATTTGAGAACAAAGGTACTGCTTATTTCTTAAGAAATTTCTTCCAGCAGACCTGCGAAAGGAGAAATTAAAATCTTTCTTCACTTGCGACTCCCAGTTATTCTCCATTTGTTTTTAGCCAGTTCTCCGCATGTGATGTTAAGAAGAGCATACTATCGATTACTTCCAATGCAGTAGGAAGTGACTGTATCAGCCGTAATATTTATGTTAGTTAGTACCTGTGCTGGATTTATCCTTTCCGTCATTTGTCACATTTTCTGCATCTAGTGGTGTCCTTCCATGCTCATGGAAAGATACTCAAATAATTCTTTCACCTAAAGAGTCTAATCCTTCATCCAAAAGGATGAAGGATTAGACTCTTTAGATTAGACTTTTTTACTTTTTTTTTTTAGAGATTGGGCGGTATTCAGAAAACTGAATACCGTCCAATTTCCGTCCTACCATTCCTATCCAAAGTCCTTGAACGGTTAATTCACAATCAAATAAGCACTTTCCACTTTAAAAATAATCTCCTCAACCCCTTCCAGTCTGGTTTCCGTTCTGGTCATAGCACCACCACAGCGCGTCTGAACATTACGGATGATATAAGGTCAGCCATGGAAAACGGTAATCTAACGGTCTTAGCTTTGCTAGAATTCAGTAATGCCATTGATTTTGATGTTTTGCTTGGCATTTTATGCTCTCTTAACATATTTCCATCGGTAATTGAGTGGTTTCCTACTTACCTGTTCGGCCGCCAGCAACGTATTTGCATTGGAGAGACCTTGTCTTCCTGAAGTAATACTTCTGTCAGTGTGCCTCAGGGTGGTGTTCTATCTTTTTTACTTTTCGCAGTTTTTATTAACTCAATCTCCGACGAACTAATTTCTTTCTACCATCTTTATGCAGATGATGTACTAATTTACTCGTGAGCTCATATTGGAAATCTATCCGAAGCTATCTCAACGATTAATCGTGATCTGGCTCGTATATACGACTGGAGTAAGAGATATGAACTTATGGTCAACCCTATAAAGACGCAGGTTGTGGTGGTAGGCAGTTCTAGGACGGTCTCAAGGATCGACTGGACGAATCTTCCCCAAGTTTCTTTCGACAATTCAGTTGTTCCCTTCAGTAAGAAAGTTAAAAACTTGGGGATCTTCATCGATAAAAACTTTTCTTGGACTACCCAGCTACAGGAAGTTAGCCGTAAACTATTTGCATCCGCTGCATCTTTGAAGAGATTACGTAATTTTCTACCGACTGCCACCAAGATTGCGCTGACACAATCCCTACTTCTACCCATACTTGACTATGCTGATGCCAGCTATCTTGATCTTACCCAAGACCAACTCGATAAACTTGAGCGGCTTCAAAATGTTTGTATAAGGTTCATATTCGGTTTGCGCAAATATGACCATGTTTCCGAATTTCGTGTGAAGCTCAAGTGGTTACCAATTTGCCTTCGCCGGAATGTTCATATTCTTTCCCTTTTGTATAATGTGCTTTTTTCCCCTTCCACCCCTTTCGAAACTCTGACTCCCACACGAAATTTTTAAGGTCATCAGATAACTTAAAGCTTAAAATGCCTATGCATTCCACAACTTTCCTCGATAAGTCCTTTACTGTCCAGGCCGCTCGTTTGTAGAATGCCATTGCCAGTTCAAATAAAGCGCGCGCAATCGTTACCTGTATTTAAGAGACTCGTAAAGGAACATTACTTGTCGTTGTGATCTTGTTCTCGTAACTGCAATTATCTATAGTTTTCATTTATTTTTGTTGCTTATTATATATTTAGTAAGTATGTAGGTATTTATGTATCTATTATTTAGGATATGTAGGTACATATCCGTGTATTTATTCTAGTATATTGTATACTTATTATTTGCACCAACGACAGCCCCATTTTATGTCCAGGCAAATCACTGTCCATTTCAAGGTTGCCTGGAAGAGATCGCGCAAAGCGATAAGGCCGTCCATTGTTCAGTGTTTCATTTATTTTTTTAAATAAATATTTATAACATAGATCTTACATACTAAGTACATACATACTACACCTCAGAGGTAACCGACATAGCCAAAAAAATTGCCAAATTTAAGTGGCAGTGGGCAGTGATACGATATCACTTTTTCACTGATACCTGAGCGTTCATATCGACCAACATCTCAATTGGCATAAACACTAGACACACTCTGGTAGAACTCGCAAGCTGATTTACGTTTTAAAAAAAATACGCAAGTCTGCAGACAGGGATACATTAAGGGTGGTTTATTTTGCTTTGTGCCAATCGATCTTAGCCTATTGTATTCCAATCTGGGGTGGTGCTACTAAAAACCATTTCAGTCGACTAGAACGAGCACAAAGAGCTGTTCTGAAGGTTCTGCTCTCTCGACCGCTAAGATATTCCACAGTACAGATAGCTGTCATACAGCTGCCTGACGAAGAAGAAGTGTTGACTGTCAGGCAGCTATATGTCTTTCACTCAAAGTTTCGCAAACACTCTACTCGTCCGTCCTCGGAGGTAACAGGCAGAATTAAAAACACGGTTTTAGAACCCCATGAGACACTATTATGTCACCAGCACGAAATTTATAACCAGCTTAATAAAGTACTAAAAATTCATCCCGATACTAAATATCAGCTCAAATCTAAGCTATAGAAATATCTTCCTAAACTAACTTATCGCAATACTGAGGATCTTCTGTTGGGAAATTTTGGAAATATGAATAAATAAATAGTAATAGATTTTAAAGTAAAATTATGCAAATTGTTATACTCCAATTTGCATAATTTTACTTTAAAAACTTTACTACAATATTAACGTATACGGCTCGCATACTCACTCATACTTCACTCACAATCACACAACCTCAAACACCCACACTCATATAACTCCAGACAAGCACACGTGAGACATACACAACACTTTCATATGTTTCCATTTTTAATTTATTTTTTGTTTCCCTTTTCTTTTTCTTTTTGTTTCTTTTGGACTTGCCCTAATGGATTATTGTGTATAATTTGTCCAATTTTCTATGTGCACATCACTTTGAAGGGACACTAGCTTCTAAGATACAGGTATATAAACCTAGTTCAGAAGTCAGGGTTTTTCACTAACTTAAGCCATTTTTTTATCAAAATAATGTAATTACATTTATTGAGAAATAAATATTTATGTATTTAGTGCACAATACACGCAAAACGGATGGCCGATAGGACTGAAAGGATCTGGAATGGCGACCGCGTACCAATATGCGCGGCGTTGTCTCCAGGACAGGAACACGACATGTCCCGTTGGACATGTCCTGTACAAGGACCGTTCAATATTACAGCCCAGCCATTGGGTATTCTAACGGCTAACATCAGTGCGATAGATTTAGCAAATGAGCACAGTAAATAAGTGCACATACAGACAAAAAATTACTACATTACAACACAAATAGCGGAAAAAGAGATCAAAAGAAATTAGTCAGGGAGTCGCAGAGGAATGAGTGTTGACGAATCACTTGTGTTGTTGCAGGCGGTGCAGAGCGCAACGTGTCGCCGGCACTGCGCGACGCACTCAACACTATCCGCGAGGCGTGGGCTGAGCCGCGCTCGCTATTTAGTCGCTGGTCAGTATAACTAACGAAATACACGCGAGGTGTGTGCTGAGCCATGCTCGCTACTTAGTCGATGGTCAGTATTTACTTACGACACACACTACACTCAACACTATCTGCGAGGTGTGTGCCGAGTCGCGCTCACAACGTAGTCACTGGTCAGTATAACTAACGACGCACACTACACTCAACACTATCTGCGAGGTGTGTGCCGAGTCGCGCTCACAACGTAGTCACTGGTCAGTATAACTAACGACGCACACTACACACTATCCGCGAGGCGTGTGCTAAGCCGCGCTCGCTACTCAGTATAACTAACGACACACTACACTCAACACTATCCGCGAGGCGTGTGCTGAGCTGCGCTCGCTACATAGTCGCTGGTCAGTATAACGACACACACTACTCTCAAACTATCCGTGATGACCACCTACAAAGTATAGTGTGTGTCACACACTACACTTTAAAATGTTTTTTTTCATATAGTTGATGCGACAAATATTGCCCAAAGTCACAAAGCCTGACCTCTGTTCTGTATTCCAATATAAAACAGGTAAGGCCTGAATTCCTCCTACGCTGATGTCGGTCGCGTAAGTCGGTTACGCGTACGAATACATATACATTGTGTTCTATTACTTAGAACCAAACTGCACTGCGAGGCAAACGTCAGCGGCGCGTTCGTTGCTGCGCGGCGTACGCGGCCGACATCAGCACAGGAGAAATTCAGGCCATAGAACTGTGCACCTAGCTTCTCACGATTCATAAGTGCCCATGTAGGTTTAAGTGAACTAAAATATTTTGATATTTTTTTTTTAATTTTGCATGATGGTCTGTGAAAGTTTACGGGAAGCGGTGGTTAAAGGGGTCGTCACGGTATCACAAAGACACCGCTCGCGACGCGACGCGCGACGTACCTTTGTGTCGCGTCGCGTGTCGCGCCTGTTTGTAGGAGCCTTTAACCCTGCGTACACGTGTGTGTGTGACCCGTGTCAATGTAGTAGCTCGATTCTATACCTATCAATTTCGCAAACGCGTCCTTAAGCGCGCGAAAGAAAAGTGACACGCTGGAGTTGCCAACACACAGAAGATACGGTGAAATAGTGGTCGGAGTCGCACTACCGCACTACCTTCGAAGTTTGTTGGAGTTTGTTGATTCGCGAGACTTATTGATTTAAGAAATTACGAATAATGTTACAACTATAATTGCAGAGTCAGTTTATTGTGCAAGTGACGAGTGTGACTAACAACTTTATTCGTTCTGAAAGATGAACAAAATAGTTTTATAGACAATCGGCGTTTCCGGTGTTAGAAGTATGTGTAATCCAGGAGACAGCCCCTTCGGCCGCAGCCAATTGGTACGACGAAGTCCCCCACCGACGCCATCGTCTGCCGATCAAAGTCAGACAAGAGATCCAGCGCCGCCAGCAACCACTGAGAATGAATTACCGACTGAAGTCGTCTCTACGTCGGAGATTCAGAGATGGCTTGGGTCTATCGACACAATATTGAACGAAATTTGCGAAAAATGAATTCCGACCAAAAACTCCGTGTCACAAATCTCTGTCGGAAAGTTAACAATGGGACGTCTCAGATGGCCGTGCTGTACCAATCCCTGAAGCAGAAGTCTATCCAGGCGCACACAACCATCCATCACCTTCAAGTGCAGCAGAATGTTGCGGAATCCCTTTGCCAGTTCAAAGAAGTCGTGGAAACGAAGATGAGCCGAAGCAAACCAGAAAGTATTTCCTACGCTAACATGGTGATGAAAGGCTCTGATAAATTTATTCGCCCAACAAATCTCAGTTCGGTCGCTATATGTCCCAGTGATAAAACCAAAACCAGTGACGACACCAAGTTATTGGTACAAAAATTATCTCGCCTGAGGAATTAAAACTCCATTTTCGCGGTCTAAGGAAAATTAGAAACGGAGGCGACATCATTAGGACGGATAGCAAAGACGATGTTGATAAATTAAAAAGCTCACAGAAGTTACTTTCTTCAGGCTTTACAGTTGAAGAACCATCCAAACGCCGTCCTAGGATTGCTGTCATTGGTGTCCCCGTAGCCCTGTCTGAAAAAGAGGTATTTGAATGCATTTGCGTCCAAAACTTGACAAATAAATTGCCTAATATTACTCGTGAGACCTTTTTAGAAAGCATAAAATTGAGCCATAAGTCAGGAAAGAAAGATCTTTCTACTTGCAACTTCATATTGGAAGTCCCTGCTAATATCAGGAAAATGATAATGGAACAAGGCCGAATTTTCATAAATTGGACATCATGCCCAGTAAGAGATTTCACTATTGTAACCAGGTGTTTTAATTGCCAGTAATTCGGACATGCAGCCAAATTTTGCAGAGAAACGAGCCCTACTTGCAACCTCTGTGGCGAAACAGGACATTCTTTCAAGGAATGCAATAATAAAGGTTCTCCGCCTCAGTGTGCGACCTGCAAACGTTTCAAAAGAAAAAATGATCATCCAACTGGTGATGTAAATTGCCCAGCACGTAAATATGCAGAAAACAATTATATTAATTCCATTGATTATGAAGGCGCCTAGGAGCGCCACCGACTAACTAGTCAATTAAGCACATAGATAGTAGGTCAACTTTTACTTATAATTTATTTTATAGCCAATCAGCTAATCTGTGATCTAGATGGGTTGTCCGTGTCTGATGCTAAAATCTGTAATGTTGACGAATGCAAAAACATAGTCTATACTGGGGATAAAACATTGACTTTACTTACACAAAATATACGCAGTATAACCCGAAATTTTAACGGTGTCCAAGTGTTTTTACAAGATCTTGATATATGCTGTGACATTATCGTTCTAACAGAATGTTGGTTATCGAAACAAACGGCCAATATACTATCTCTCGATGGCTTTAATCTTCACAAGAGCGATAGAACATTCAACCAGAATGATGGCATAGTGGTTTATATTAAAAATAATTTAAGAACATTAGTAGATGAACCCCATTTTACACCGTAGAAATCATTCTACAATCTGTCATTTTGTCTTCCGCTTCTAACGATCTTTGTCTAGGTCCTTTTACATGTAGACTATTTCAGAAGAAAGTTTTCTATCCAAACTGTCAAAATCACTAAGGTAGTGAAGACAATTTGATTTTGTAATCGCCATGCTAAAGACGGTAGAAAACTTTTTACTCGACGGCCACAAAGTATAGACGGTTATCTACAAAATCATGAAACGCTCTCCTTTAAAGGAGAGCGTTTTGAACGCAAAACTGTGATAAGTAATAATTATCATAATTAAAATTCACACCAACACCTCGAATTCATGTGCAAAAATAGTATTGTATCTTTTGCTTATATCTCGAAAATGGTGTGTCTAATCGCAAAAATAATGAAAATTTCGACCTCCTTTATAAAACCGCCAAACCCCTAAGACTGAACATGTAGGTAATAATTTTTCTTATTTTCCATACAAAAAGTGAAAAATTCCATATAAAATACGTCGAGTCTTCGCGCCTCCGGCTCTAAAAAAAATCACGGGGCAGGACAAACAAGTACCACGTGGACTCGCGATTGTCAAATACGATTTAAGTTGTGTTAAAATTATATTTAAATTTAGGGATTTTTTGTTGCAGAATAGTTTTAGATTTTCATAGCCAAAAATAAAGGGGTTTTAGTGATAGTTTAGTAGGTATCCAATATTACTGTAATATTGTTTTCTTCCAAAATACGATACTTCGACACTCTTAATATCAATAAAAATTGAGAATCAAACAAAGAAAAAAAAAATCCTATGACAAAACAAACAATTCTGAGTCGAATTATGAAAAGAGTGAATTGCGTAAAAAGTGCAGTTGTGTCTTTCTACTTTACTGCCGTCCTGTCTACACGGAACGTCATTTTTGTCTATTCTCCTGTCGACACAACTCGTTTCTACGGTGGTCATGCTACGCGTGCAGGTGCTGTAAAAAGGCCTACAGAAATTTGGGGTTTATTATGCGTACTGTTCGTGGTTTCACAAATATTACGGCGATTATCGCTTTATACAACACTTTGGTGAGAAGCCAATTAGAATGCAACGCAGTCATCTGGGCCCCACATGAGACTAAATATAGTCTCATGTTGGAGCGAATACAAAATAAATTTGTTAGATTTTTATATTTTAGGCTCTATGGAGTATATCCTTTTTACCCGCTTATGTACCAACCTTGTTTATTTTAGGCATGGTTGGATACAATGAGCTGAGAGTTAGGCGTGAGTTCGCACTTGTCTCATATTTATTTAAATTAATTAGAGGCAAGATACATAACGCCAACATATTAGAGTTGGTGTGTTTGAGTGTGCCCGACAGATTTGTGTGGCGGCGACGCCGGCCTCAGCTGCTAGCTGTACCTCGTGGCCGTACTAATCTGGTAAATGAGGCGCCCCTGACGCGAGCGCTTCGCACCCTTAACCTTGTAGCGGAGGAAATTGACATTTTTGCTTGTACACTGAGTGAATTCACAAGAATAACATTTTATGTAATAAGTTTTAGAAACTAAGTTGTAATTATTAAGTTTGCTTCACTATTGCATTGGGTTGTACCTGTAATAATAGTTGTAAGTGATGATATAAATAAATAAAAATAAAAAAATACTTACAAAAGATATAGGAATTTCTGTAATAATCTGTAGAAAAATCTAAAAAACCAATATGATCGAAGTCAACTACAGAAAGCAGGTAAAAACAGTAAACTTATATGGAAATTCTTAAAAGCCAACACTATTAGGTCAAAAAATCCCGAACCCGCGCTTGATCTTTTATCTTCTGAGCTAAGGCCTACCGAAGCAGCAAATAAAGCGAACAACTTCTTCATTAACGTAGGAAAAAACTTAGCAGAAAAAGCCTTATTATCTAATAGATGTTTTTCCCTTCAAAGCCAAACTAAGACACATACAACACGAAACTCTATGGTCTTATTAGATACTGATGTTAATGAGGTAGTAAGTATAATAGATGGATTAAAGGAAATTTGTGCCGTAAGTTGTGACGACATATCTAATAGCATACTCAAAAGATTTAAATACGTCATTGCCCCTCCCTTGACTCACATTTTTATTTATGTTTAACAAGAGGAATATTTCCTAAATTGCTTAAAAAAGCCATGGTCACCCCCGTGTTTAAAGCCGGAGACAAAAATTGTGTAAATAATTACAGGCCAATCTCAGTTTTAACAGGCCTCTCAAAGATTTTGGAAAAAATTATAAACAGTAGATTAGTAAAATATCTTGAAATTAATAAATTACTCTCTGATCATCAATTTGGTTTTAGGCCTAAAAGATCAACAAGCCAAGCTGTTAACCATCTAATAAATATTATAAGCACAAACCTGGATAACGGCATACACACCATAGGGATATTCTTAGACCTTGCCAAGGCTTTTGACACAATTTCATGTTCCTTGCTTTTGTACAAGCTGGAAATGCTGGGAATACGGGGAGTACAATTACAACTATTATCTGATTACCTTAGCGACCGCCATCAGTGTGTAAAAATATGTCAATACATGAGTTCTGAACTTAAGAATACCTGTTATAGAATCCCACAAGGCAGTATTTTAGGTCCTACTTTGTTTTTAATTTATATAAATGACCTCTGCAACTTGACACTTCAAAAAGGTGCAATTATGTCATATGCGGATGACACAGCTTTTCTGTTCGCAGCTAAATCAAAGGCCGAAGTCTATGAGGCAGCACAGAATGGTTTTAACACTGTGTCTAATTGGCTTCATAAAAATCTCTTAACATTTTATTATCTAATCTAAACATTCAAGCGCATAACAATTGTAATTTACATTATGCTGACATTGCATGCACTTGTCCCACTTTAGCCAAAACCGACCATATCAAATATCTAGGCGTCACAAATGACACAAACCTGAATTTCCGCAAACACATCGAGCTATTATGCACCAGAGTACGTAAACTAATATACATTTTTAAAAATTTACGTAGCATTGCCGACTTTAAATTAATTAGACAGGTTTATTTGGCTTTGTGTCAAACTATTATTACCTCTCGCTAAATCAATTTTACTGCACCTCAAACGCGCCCAAAGAGCAGTTTTAAAGGTTGCTACTTTTCGTCCATTTAGATTTCCTACACACCAGCTCTATATGGCATGTAAGGTGCTAACAGTGCGTCAATTATTTGTTTTGAATGTAGTGTTATTACAACATACTGAACTCTATTTTAACCCCGTACCCTCAGATAGGAGAAGAAAAGATTTGGTTTGTGCTAACTCTCAGACTAAACATGCTTTTACTAATAGATTTTATTTATTTTTAGGACCCTACTTGTATAACCAGTTTAACAGAGCGCTAAAGATTTATAGTTTAAGTTATAATAGGTGTAACTTACTTGTACAAGAATATTTGGCAAAACTCAATTATGCAGACACGGAAAAACTACTAGAAAGGGGATTGCCCACCCACCATAGACATTTTGGCCCTAACTGCACACATATAATAGTATAGGGAAATGATCATATGTAATATAAAGAAAGGAATGGGTAAGGAATTGGTTTAAAAAAAAGTCCGGATTTTTAAGATATTATTGGTTTTTCTTTTTCAAAAATACAGTTTTTTAACCATCATTTTACCGTAAGACATTAAGTTTTTTAAGGTATTTTATGATATTATGCATCATTAGTATCATACACAATCAGTACATCATCCAGGAATTGAGCTGGAGGGAAAATATTACTCTGATGGCGTGCCCAACCCAAATACCATATTACTGTCATTACATGGGCACAGCATCCTACCGTTCGGCGGCCGACAATACAATTGCAACAATACTTTTTAATTGCACTTCTACCAGAATCATTGCCACTTATTAAAATATATATAAAATATACTTTACGACTGATGTGTCGACTTGCAATTCTAGCCCTAAGTAAAGAGCAGTTAGGACTTAAGTTTATTCCTTCCATAATGCTGCTCCTGTGGTCATTACATACTTCTATTCGGTAGCAACCATTAAATCTTATATGCTCACCATAATAAGAGCGAGCTTGCTGTAATTGGTAAGTACCACAAGCAATTAATATTAAGTTGCTGTAAGTTAAAACAGGAAATTCCCTAACATTTTCAGAGTCCACATTTATATTTCTAAAGTCTGCCCGAGCTCTATTTAAATTGCGTTCCCTAACATACTCAGATAAATCATTATTTGTTTCCATATTTTGATGAACTATTTCCAGTATTTGAGCCGCATCATCCCTGTCCCTTATTTTTGTGTGGAATTTATTAATTAGAGCAGCAGCTACAGCAAAGTCTGTCATCAAATGTGTAGAAGCCCTATTAAAATAATTTTGGCGAAATATTTTAAATCCAGTTTTAAAAATGCCATTTACCACCTCTACTACCCATCGACACATAGTCACGGCTCTGGACTTATTAGCATCTCTTGTTGTTAATTGAGATTCACCATCTTCTGGAGACAAAGGTACATGAACCTGATAACCACAACATTCTAAAAGAGGCAATGAGTCCCTAAACCCTCTATCTAGTATGAATACATCTCCAGATTCAAAATATTGCCTTAATGTACTGGATTCATCACCAAATTCATTATTTATTATATCTGCATCTGAGGTTGTTGCAGGATAAGGGCCCAATACATCTATAATGTAACCATCACTACAAACAAAAAGGAAAGGCTTTACAAGATTGCGATATTTGTGTAATGAGTAAGTTTTTTTCTGATATAGATAATTGGAACTTTTTTCTATGTATATATATGTACCATCGGCAATTATGATGGGACTCCCAGCTTCTCCCCCATAAAGTCCATTTGGAATAAGAAGATTCCTTTGAGCTATTTCTGCTCGGGAAATATGATTAATACCCACATTTCTAGGAACAAAATCCTGATTTAATATTTCGCGGGCCATATTCATGTGCCGCTCTAGCGTGCTTCTTGGCACTTGTAATAATGCCGACATGCGTTCGTCACTATCCCCTGTTCTTAATTTCATCAAATATGCAGCAAGTGCGAAAGAACCCCTATGTTTACTTGACAGTCTCGGGACGTCAGACAGAATTAGTTGATATTGTGCCTTTGTTAAGCCTAGATAATAGTGTACAGTATGCTCAGGCATACTCTGAATATCTTCAAAATCTATGTGATTGTGCATATTATCTTTCAATAATGTAGCAAAATCTTCAATTTGTGCTGCACTAAATGTTTTAATAGGATTATATATTGATTCTAAAAGTAAATCCCAAGAGTTACTATTTAAATGGTAGTTACAGATTCTACATTCTGGAGGTACATAATAATTGTACTCACAAAAAAGACGTATTCGCAATGCTGATGGTACAGTGAGTCGATTGGAATCATTACAACCAGGAAAAAAACATTGATTTTGTGTTATTGGTGCTCTTACATAATTAGGCAACAGTACACTGTGTGATGTTTCTAATCTTTGTGGTTCCGGATGCAGTACATTGCTAGCCACTTCAGATTGCAAGGAGGGCAGACTGGATGGTTCAGATTCAGATGGTTCCCGTTCTGCAGTTGTACGTGATGCTGCTCTATCAGTCCTTCGCCAGCAATTATGACACACACGAGATAATGATGGCAACTGAAAAACAAAAATAAAGGCCTAGTGAACAAATAAAATAGATTTCTTTAGTGTAAACTCGATATAAATCAAATATCTGTTTATTTAATACTATAGGCACATGTTAAAAAAATGGTACAAAGACGGACTTAACCCTTTCCCTGCCGTCACCGTAATATTCCGTGTTTCGATTCTGATGCCCGTGGCGCTAATCCCGTAATATTACGTTCTATTTTTTCGATATCCAATTCTTAACTACATTAAAAAAAACGGAAGAAATTTGATATTATTTATAATACTTCAGGGTGTGTACTTTACAACAATAAAACTTTTAAAACTCAGACTCATCATTTTGATACTTAGCAATGAAATCTAAATGCAGTAATCAAATGAGGTGCTTTTACAACCCTGACACACTGCGCCGAACCCGTAATTTTACGTGGGCTAGTGATGCGCTAGTAAAATCTAAATAATAAAAAAGCAATGGTTTTAAATTATTAATTATCTTGTTAATCCATGTCTAGACTATAAATTAAAACTTTAATGGCTTTTTTTTAAATTGTCATTTGAATAATGGACAACAATTGAAGAGAATCTGTAGAAAATTACGAAATCAAAAAAAATATATTCTTGGTGTCGATATTATTTTGGGGCGTCACTAATGCAGTTACAGCCTGACGGACACTGGCCGCCATCACCGTGATTTTCCGTGCGGCGCAAGCGACACGGACGCCTTATTTGTTGGTAAACATCAGTAGCCGCAGCGCCGTCCCCGTGATAACACGTACGCTTCGGATGCCTAGTGTTGAGAAACATTATGTTGGAAGACGACGAATTATTGAATATTTTAGAAGGAGATATCAACATTGGCAGTTCCAGTTCGAGTAGTACAAGCGATGAAGAATCGGTAAGTTAGTGTTCCCATAATTTTAGACTTGATAAAATATAATAAAATGAAAGCAAAGCTGGACAACATAAAGTTGACAATTTTACATTCCAAACGATATTCAAAATTTAAAATAGATAGAAAAGAAAGATAGTTTTTGTAAAGAATTGCTATGTACTTACGCGTTTCATTATGTTGTATGTTGGATAATTATTACGAGAGCAACTTGAAAATGTGTTTTTTGTTTATTGAGATATCTTAAAGATTGCTTGTCAACAACATATGAGTGTTTTATTTTGCATCAATCTTTATACCTACGGCTCTACCTTAAGGTTTTAAACACGATGTCGCAAGCAAGAGCTAGTACTTATATAATATCGATAACAATTTATTCAGATTTCCCAACACTGTTCGAAATTATACCTAAACACGTCTGGCCCTGGGGGCACGATTACTGTAGCAAAATCTGGCAGGGAAAGGGTTAATGTCATTTAATAATTTATATAAATTAATAATTAAGGAGAGAGGGACTACCAGTCATCCAACAAAAACAATGAAAAATCAACTGTCTCTTTTCTTTGGGTTGATATGCAAGCAGAGTAACAAGTATTCGTATGTATCACTGTTAGATATCAGCACAACACTTACATAAATTAAAAAATTGTTGAACACTTACCATACGTGGTGCAATCTGATGGGCAATCACATTTCTTATGAGTTCCTCTCGTGGTGAATCGGAACCGAGTGTGTGTGATCTTATTCTCAAAAGTGACTTGCCACAGCTGATGCACACATGTCCATGACCAACAATCGGTGCATTTTGCTGTTCACTAGTTGGATCAGTTGGATGTCGAATTTGATTCCAAGCTGCAGTCCAACACGAGTGGCACACTACACTGTCACTCGAAACTTGCACCTAATAAAGAAGCCATAATTATTAAAAATTGTTATTATTTTAAGTCAACTCAGTTAAACAGTATTTCTCAGAGGAAGACATAAAACATGGTGACATGGACCAACTAATTACCTGCTGTGGTCGAACCCATTGCTGTATAAGATTTCGGACTTCTGCAATTTCCAACAAATGTCTTCGTATTTTCGTGACATTTAAACCACAATTGACACAGCGTAAAAGTCCTCTTGAATGAGTTACTGAGGGCTGGGAAGAACTCTGGCCGGTGTGAAAGCTGGGGTCACCATTATCAGTGGATATCGAGTCCATGTTCGTGCAGGGGTTATCGTAAGAAGCGGGAGTGGGATCCATGTTCAGGCCGTGGTCAATAGGGTCAGAAGAATTCTCGGAGTCCATTTAGAAAGCTTGATCGTTGCTTGGATAACAAATCCGCAAGAAAACAAACAAACAAATACAAACGCAAACAAAATCGACTTGTGTTCCGTCAGTTATTAACTTATTATGATTCCACATGACAGTGGCCCTAGCTGTCATAGAGGATTCGATGTTGCCGCTTAACAGACTAAAAGTAGAAAAATCGATATCGATTTTTTGTTGGAATTGTAGTCGGAAAAAAAAAAATTAAAGCGCTCTAAGTTCTGCATTTCTTTTAGAAAAAATCTACTATAAATATATTTTTAAAAACAGATAAAAATATTTAATTGTGCTGTGGCGTTTTTGTTATAATCTAAAGAATTCATGATAAATCAACTAGAAATTCGCTTATTTAATTATTATCATAACATCATATAGTAAATATAGGGAAAAATGAATAATATTAGCATTTTAAAAATGACATAGTAAGTAATTATAATCGATTGAAAAATAAAAGTATCGATAATTTATTTAATGAAATTAGTAATTGGCAACACTTTTCATATTATCTATAATACTAATGGATTACGGATTTACCTAATTTCATCTTTATCGTTTCGATACTTTTTTTTGTGCAAACATGTTGCGGTCTTATTTAGATAAATGAATACCGCGATTAATAAACATAAAAGAAGATGTTTTTTTTTAATAATAGCAAATTGTTGGGCGTTTCGTGGCCGAAATTGGGCATCCCCTTTTTAAAATAATATTTCTATCTACCTACTCTTATATAAGTCTCTTCCTTTACCAAATTAAGAATACTTTATTTATTTAAATGTTATTCGTTAATTTATTTAAACATAATATATCTTACATAATCTAGTTTTAAAATAATATACCAAATAGTTAATGTAGTAATTTAGCTTCTAATAAATGTATTGGTGTCTTCTATGTAAATTGATGGCCTGAAACACAGGTTTTCATAAACCTAGATCAGGCAGGTCTACATTACAGTTAGAATTTTCCTCGATTGTAATTAATGTAAATCATAATTTTACTTTATCCTTGAATAAAATTTTTATTTTTATTTATTTATTATTACCTATTTAAAAAAGTTAATTACATTATTTCTAAAAAATCGCGATGTTATAAGTGTGTGTAGGAGATACTACTTTGTTTAATTAATTATATTTCAGATCGCTGTGAAGTAAAATGGTAAATTTTAGACTGAAACTTTATAGCACATTTATTTTGAGTTTTGTGAGCTAGATTAGGTAACTGTAGGTAGGTAGGTTGCTGTTCGTATCCGATAGTTCATTACAATTATAAGCCTGTATAAAAAACAGACTTCGATTTCCGTAAGGCTCTCTCTCATCTCTTTGTGTAGTTAGTGACTAACCTGGTGTCAGAGCCAAAGGGCCTCTGACTTGGCTTCACATGCCGTCAAGAAATAACTCTCAGGCATACCGGTTTCCTAACGATGTTTTCCTTCACCGTTTTTGAAGCAAGTGATAATTATACAATACGCACATGAATCCGAAAAATCAGAGAGTGGCAGTCTGACGGTCACACCACTAGGCTGTTACTGCTGCTCATCCGTAAGGCTGTGATATACCTAATTAGAGTTTCTCCGAATAAAGGCTCGTGCAGACCAGCGCGATATCGCGGGCGCTCCAGGCAGCGCGACCCTTGTAGCGTCCGCGATATCACTCCAGTTTGCACGAGCCTTAAACACTTCTGTATTTAAGAAAGGTAGAATCCTTGCCAGTTATTTCGCTTAAAGGCTCGTACAGACTGGCGCGACTTGTCGCGCGACGGCGACGCGACCCCGATAACTGTTCTACCGTGATGTTTTCTTAGAAATTGTTTTATAAGAATCGCGTCACGCCTGTTTGAGGGATATTTAAAAAATCTTAAACAGTAAACTTTTATAACAAAAATTCGATTTACTTAATTATAAAATTGCCTCCCTGGCGATCTTTGGTAAAATAAGATTAATAATCTAGGGTTAAACTCACATACACGTAAGTAATTGGTAAAACGTTCAATAAAACTATGATCGTGTCACATCGTGACATTTTTTGTGAGGCATTCCGTGATTCTGTGGTGGCTGGTGAGTGGCCCGCGCGCTTTACGGCGGAACACACAGGAATGAGTTTTGATCAATATTATTGTTGGCAAATGACACACTCTGCTCGGCCAGCACACTGGCGCATTGGTTAATATTAGGTAGGTAACTCTCAACTCGACCATGAAAAATTCGCACATTTCTATCCGCAGTACCTCAAACATAAAATAAATAGCATTCTGTTCATTCCGTATTGTGTTTGTGTGACTTTACGAGCCAATAATGCGCATACAGCACAACTACGTGTATGCGTACCAAACTAATAATCACTCAATTCAGTCGTAACTAAAACTACGTCAAGCGCAATGTGCAGGTGCGACTCCGATAACTAAACAAATATAATTTAAAACTGTTTCCAAAAATAAACTATTAAACTTAACAGTGGTTTGGTGTAACTTAACTAACTACCATATACCATACCACTTTCATATTTGAGATACATATCATGATACTCTTGATTTCGGTGAAATGAAATGAAATTGAAATGAAATGAAATGAAATTTTTTATTCTGTAAATAGGATATCGGAATCACTTTTCGGAGTCATATTTAAAAAAAAAATTAAAAATAAGCTAGTTGAGTCCGGCTTTTCCTATCTGACTACTCAGAGAAGAAAGGCCGAAACAAACTCAGAGGTCATAGTCTCTTTTAAAGTCCAGACATAATCTTGGTCAGGCCATATGAGAACCATGTAGATTAGTGTCTGAAATGGTATTTTGAGGAAAGAACAACACAGATTTGAGTGGACCTGTCCAGTCAGTGCAAGCATTTGTCAGTAATCGTGGAGCTCAACTCAGAACTTAAGGAGCTCAACTCGACGAACAATACCGAAGAAAGGACATTTGGGTAGGCCGCATAAACTACTCAAACTGCCAGAACATCTTTAAAACTAACTGAGAAATGAAAATAATAACGATATCCACATAGTCCTCACATTCACAATAATTAATTAAAATAATATAATACTTTATAAAGTAATCATGTCATTTTGAATATAACTTTCAACAATGTCAGTGTGTATATAAAACCTGTATATTTTAATGATTTTACATAATAATTAAAATGAGAAGTTTTATCAAAAGGCTTAGCAGAGCGAGCAGCTCTCTTTGAGGAGTGGCTAGAGAGGCGCCACGGCGTCCTCACCTTCCGCCTGACGCAGGTCCTCACCGGACACGGCAGTTTCGGGAGGTTCCTGCACAGGATAAGGCGGGAGGAAACGCCCGGGTGTCACCATTGTGTGGATCGCCCGGAGGACACGGTGGAGCATACGGTGGAGGTCTGCCCAGCTTGGGCGGAGCATCGCCGTGTCCTCGTGGAGGCGATCGGCGGCGGTGATCTCTCGCGTCCGGCCCTGGTTCAGGCCATGGTACGGAGCGAGAGGAAATGGGAGGCCGTCACCTCCTTCTGCGAAGCGGTAATGCTCGCGAAGGAGGAGGCGGAACGCGTGAGGGAGAGGCAAATTTCGCGCCCTCATGCCCCTAACCGCCGCAGGAGGAGACGCCCAGGGCGTCGGGAATCGCGGGGCGATTTCCGGCCACCGTAGGCGCGGGCTTGCGGGCGGTGAGCAATGGGTGGCTCACCGTCCGATAAGGACCAGGCCCGGGTCGACGGCGCGTTGTGTTCCACGCGCGCCTCAAAGAGATGTCAGCAGATTCGAAGGGGTCCACTAGGGCCGATGCCTGCCGGGGTTGCGAAGAAAACCGAAAGGGAGATCGTGGCCCCCGGCAACAGGGCAGCCGAAGGAACACGGGTGGGTTTTAGTCAGTAAGAGTCTGACACGCCCTCCCGCTCCGCCCAGAGCGGGAGAAGTTATTTGATGATTTCCCACCCTCAAAAAAAAAAAAAAAAAAAAAGAGCGAGCAGCTCAATCCCAAGCTTTTTTATCTTCTAATTAATCTGAAATTTTATAGTACCCTTTTTGCCAACATGTTCCCTCTGACCGCTAGAGCGTAGGGCACTAGCGGTCAGAGGGAACATGTTGGCCCGTAGATTTGCTCGATGCTCTGACCAAGTAAAAATTACTCTTTTTAAGACCTACTGTCAGAGCTTTTACACGAGCAATCTATGGGTCAGCTATACCAAGAGATCGCTGGATACCCTGCGCGTGCAATATAATAATGCTTTCAG
Source organism: Omphaloscelis lunosa (assembly GCA_916610215.1). Taxonomy (NCBI): domain Eukaryota; kingdom Metazoa; phylum Arthropoda; class Insecta; order Lepidoptera; family Noctuidae; genus Omphaloscelis; species Omphaloscelis lunosa. The sequence goes on along the minus strand of OU744265.1, from coordinate 19,006,298 downwards.
GATATTGTTGCGACTGCCCCGTTTCTGCAGCGCCTCGGAAATGTTCGCTGAGACCCACACAGATGGCTTTCATGCCATAATACGCAAAAAAACAGCATCGCTGTTGAGCAGAGTGCGGGGCAGTCGCAACTATATCCCGAGAGCTGTGGCGGAGAGCTATACTCCAAATTTAAAACATTTTGTGCGGAGGCTGCTCAGATAGGAAGCCTGCTTTCTTGTCTGGTCGTCCTCTGCATTGAATATCTATTATTTCAAATATTTTACATCAATACTACTAACACTAAATTATAAGTTATTTTGTAATACTAACACTATATGGATCACTGTTGTCTGAATTAAATGAATTTTAATTTAATTTAATTTAATTTTTTACAAAGTTTGGTTTTAATACAGATTTTAAATCTATTAATGGGTAAGTTTCGAATGTCAATGGGAAGTTTGCTGTAAAAGCGTATACATTGACCCATGAACGAGTTGCCTACTTTGTGGAGACGTGTGCGATATACAGCAAGGTTGTGTTTATTCTTGGTATTTAAACTATGAATATCGGTCATTTTCTTAAAATTTGATATATTTTTGTGTACATACAATAGATTTTCAAAAATATATTGTGACGCTACAGTCAGAATCTATCGGTCTCCCAGCTCATTGTCTAAGTCCTAATGCTTAGTGTCAATTTTCGTCCAGCGAGACCTTACCATACTTAACACATGATCGAATTCCCATTTCTCCGCTACAGCATCCATGTTGATACTTGAAACGGTATGTTCAAAGGCCTTGAAGTTGCTCGTCTGTTTCCTCATCATCTCATCTGTCTTACTGTTTGATCCCTGAGACTTTAAGGGTTGACCTAAAGGTTGCTGTACGGTGCTTGAGGTAGCTAGAGGAGTGGCAGGCTTTACAACCGGTGTTGATGGTCTTTCCTGTGTGAGTTGATGATTCTGAATAACTGCTCTGATTTTTTCATATCTCTCCTTCACAGTGTCAAATTCTTTCGAAGTGAAGTAAGTATGCGATCTGGAATATTCGAAGCTACACAATCTTATATGATTCGATTGATACTCTTGCCAGCATGCATCCAAATTTTATAACCTTCGGCGTATGTAGTCCGCGGTTTTGCGATCGGAGCCATCCTTTTTGAAGTTTGTGTAAATTTGCTCTATCTGATGGAGTAGTTGCTGTTGTCGGGCGAGAACGTCCTCCATTGAAGACATGTTGTTGATAGAAATGATAATATATGGAACGATCTTACTTGATTGTCCGAGCGGGAGCTTTGTTGTTCACCAAATGCGGATTCCTGTTGATCCCTGCCGATTGCTATTGCTGCTGCTGCTGCTTCTATGTACTGCACTATTATTGCTGGCAGTACAAACACCTTCACCGCTAGTTTGCTTGATGTCACTAGTGAAAAGCTTTACAGTACTTGATTGCTACACTGTAATGTACACACGCGACATCCGGCTCGAAGGACCAAAAATGTACGGGTAAGGTACATTTAAATGATAAACTGATTTGAGTTCAACTCGTGTATTGATAGTTATAAAGAAAGCACAAACGCCCAAAATTGATAAATGATCGACCCGCGGCGAAATAGTCTTTTTGTGCCCAACTGATGCTATGCGACTACTAATTGCTCACTCAAACACGTATATTTTATTCATTCGCTGCGCGTCTATGTCAGCATAAAATTGATACAATTGATATTGTACGGGTTTGCTCGTACAACAACAATTACTATCGCGGTATCCGTCAATGTTAACTAACTACCTACAACAATGACTATTGCGGTATCCGTCAACGTTAACTAACTACCTACAACAATTATTATCGCGGTATCCGTCAACATTAACTAACTACCTACAACAATTACTATCGCTACACTACTTTGATTTAAAAAAAAATCTCACGCTAATGAGGTTAACAGTAAAGTAATATGATGTAAGTATGTAATATAAGTGCGTAGGTGGTGAATGTGGCGAGCTTAGTGATGCGCTGTTCACCGACAGCGCGTCATTGTGTCGCGATCGCGTTGTGACTCCGCGCATGCTGCTGACACTACGCTGTTTATCACATTTTCAGTTTTGCGAGTGGTGCTTACTGCACTTGCACCTATGCAAGTAATTTTCTTCTTTATTGGTAACAAAGTTGGCCGCAGTTTGCACTCGTAAAGGTAATATGGCGTTACAGAGTTACGAGTCAAACTGCAATTGAGGTGATTTCAGTAGGTACTTATCAAAAAACTTATTATCTGCGCCCCGCGGTTTCACCCGCATATGTCTCGAACCTGTAAGAATATCGGGATACAAAGTATCTTATGTCCTATTGTCCTAACTAGTGAATAGTCCCGGGAAATCCCGGAACCGAAAGTACCGGGAAATCCCGGAAATTGGCGTCGTAGTAGGAACCGAGATTTTGAAAACCAAATCCCGGTTCTTTCGGTACTTTCGGAAAAAGATACAAATGTCACCCGTCTCTCTGGTTTCAAATTATCGGCAATCATTAAAGCTCTTCTCGCAGTTATTATGATAGACTTGATTAACCACGCTAGGAATAAACCAATACAAATGAAAATGCATCAAATTTTAGACGAAGTAACCGTAACCATCGCATCAAGAACCACAGGATGTGCTACCTCTACATGTTCACAGGCTCCGCAAACCACACCTGTTACATGTAGTACAAGGCCAAATCCAAGAAAGTCGGCCGACCTATTTACACATGAAATGAAAAGCTAAAACAGGACTCGACCTACTTCGACAAGGAAATCAATTTTTGAATGGACACAGTTGAAGACTGATATAAGATTAAGTAGACTACTAGCAAGATGTACAAGAATCCTGAAACAGATACTATACTATCTGTTTCAGGATTCTTTTTTGATTATCTCTAGACCTCAGACGAAAACATTGAAAACAAAGAGCAGGCGCACCGGTGAAGCTGGACCTGAACTGGCCTGGCGGCGACGTCGTAAAAAGATGCCCATCCATAGATAAATATCACCCGTCTCTCCACTACCCAAATCCTTCCATATCCTGAGGGCACGTCTTCCCTACCATTACCGCGCCCCTGGTCTACTCCTTGATATGCCTGGTAGCCCCATGAAGCATGAGGGTCCAGAGGCTATTGCAAATCTTGGGGTTCAATCGATTTATCGAGTCTGCTTAAACCACGCTGGGGTTGGTGCATTAATTCATTCATTCATTCATCATTAATGCTACGCTAAAACTCCACTGTTACTTTTCATTTTTTTATAGATATTACATAAATTTTAAATAATAATTTGGATATGCAGAATTGTAACAGTCATGTTGGTTTAAAGAATTGGTTTGATGAAACTGTTTTTTAATAAATGTTCCTGTTATAAAGTAGGATTAAGTACAAAAATGTTTTAATGTTAAGAAAATGTTGCTAGTAGAATATGCTTATTTACCAGAAAAAAATTATACTAAAGACTAATTTTGTGTCTATACAAGAAATAAAACGTTTTATTTGATTTGATTTTTATTCTTTTTATTTTGTCCTGTAATTTCGTCTTTCTCTTACTTTCTCCATTTTAACACTTTCAACTCTACTATCTTAAAGTATCGAAAGTACCGGGAATCCCGGTTCTTTAGCCAGAAGGTCCCGAAAATCCCGGTTCTTTAAAACAGTACCGGTTCTGCATTCCCTAGTCCTAACCCAGGTCATGTTCTACTCTTGTTCTATATTTAATCCAAATCCGTTCAGCCTTTTTAGTGTGAAAGCGTAACAAACAAACAATCAAACCAACTCACTTTCGCAATTATAAATACACTCGAGAGCAATGAATCCGGGTCACTTAAAGAATCCTAAAAATCTCGGAAACTAAAAATGCTAGGTTAATGCGCAACCGTCATCGTAAACGGTCGAGTATTACGCGTCTTCTATACGTTGGTTCCGTGTGGGGGGTCATTGACCTTGAGGCTACGCAATGGCCTCTAAAGTGTTAAAATGTCAAAACTGTAACATTGTGATCAGCGAAGTGCTGGCATTTGTGCAAAATAAAATTGAAGTGATGGATGAAGAAAGTCTAGTGCAAATCTGTGTGACAGCTTTTTCTGAGGAGGAAGTCGAAAATGCCAAAAGTCTGTTGTTTGATTCAGTTCAGACTTCAAAGCGTAACATAACGCGCAAAAATAAAGGCAAGACCAACAGAAATTTGGAGGATATTATAGGCCTTCTCAAACAGACAGATCCAGAGTTAATCCCAATTTTTGTGGCGCGCGATCTACAGAAATTACCGCCAATATCTTTTGACCATATAGATGTCACAAGATTACTTAAAGATCTCCTAATTTTGCGAAGTGACATATCGTATATTAAGGAAAAATATGTTACTGACGATCAATTCAGTGTACTAAAATGTGACTTGGAGAATCTGAAAAGAGCTTCATTGGTTAACGTTCATAATTTGAACGTTAATAACAAAAGAGGTGCTTGTGTTTACGATACCTATGATAGCGGGCCAATGGGTTTAGTGACACACTGCGAACAGCTGATAATGCGTGACGCGCAGGATCAGCTATCCCTTTCACCCGAGCGCGCTAACGATATGTGCGTCTCGCTTGCAAAACCGGATTCGCCGATACAAGTGAACGAGCCTGTCATCGGTACGGTGCGTGCGGCTTCACAGCTGAGTCATGCGCCGTCTCAAAGTTCGGTATCTACTCATGCGCAAATGAAGGTAGACAGCGAAACAATGCCTCGCGATTATATCGAAAAAGCAAAACAAAGGACCTTAGCGGATATTGTACAGCAGCCTGGTATTTGGAAAGGAAATAAGCAAGACGAAGAATGGATAGAAGTTAGGAAAAAACGATACAAAAATCGTTTTATTGGGCAGAAAGGTACAGCAAAGAATGATGTTGAATTGAAATTTAAAGCGGCAGATATTAAAGTCCCACTCTTCATTAATAACGTAGACAAAGGTGCATCAGTGAGCGATATATCGAGTTATATTTTAAGTAAGACTCAGGTGTCCGTACAGTTGGAAAAGGTTGTTATGAAACAGGAAAGAGAGTACAATGCCTATAAAGTTTACGTTCCGAGACATAAGTTACCAGTCTTCATGAATGACAACCTATGGCCTGAGGGCGTCAATTTCAGGAAGTTTATTTATTTCAGAGGTAAACCTGCTGAAAAATTACGAGTAACTACACCTAGTCATAATGGAACAAAGTCTAATTAATTTCGTAAGTTTCAACTGTAAATCTATTCATAGATCTATTGACAGTGTAAGATCACTTTGCCATTTGTCTGATATCATTGCACTTCAGGAAACGTGGCTCCTACCGCACGACATAGCTTACTTAGGAACTATCCACAAAGAGTTCGCTTTTGTGGGCAAATCAGCTGTGAATACGTCGAACGAGATACTTCGCGGGCGGCCATATGGTGGTGTGGCGCTAATCTGGAGACGGAGTTTGTTTACATCGGTGTCCGTCATTGAGTGTAAAAGTGTGCGTCTAGTGGCGGCTAAGTTTGTAGTGGCGGAACGCGTGTTCATAGTTGTTTCCGTTTACATGCCTACCGACTCAATGGACAACCTTATTGAGTTTACGGAGTGTTTAAGCGAAGTAAGTGCAATTATTGAGAACGAGAACGTTGAAAGTGTATTTGTGTTGGGAGATTTTAATTCACACCCAGGTGAGCGTTTTGGTGTTGAGTTACTTAGTTTCTGTAAAGAACAAAACTGGTTATGTGCAGATATAGAAAGACTTGGACTGAATTCTGATACATATACATATGTTAGTGACGCTCATAATAATTGTCGTAGATGGCTTGACCACTGTGTAGTCACTAAGGCCGCGTGTCAAACTATTGTAAATGTTAAGATTATGTATGATGTTTTTTGGTCAGACCACTTACCCGTACAGCTGACATGCAACCTAAAAGTATTGCAGCCAAAAATTGTTGGCAATAAGGCATCATGTAACGAGATTAAGTGGGGGATTAGAGAAGCTAGCCAGATAAATAAGTACCATAAGTTGTGTCATGAGAAGTTGAGAGAAGTTGACTTTCCGGTTGTTTTTCATGAATGTTGTGATAAAATGTGCCACAACCGGGAGCACAGACTGCATATAGATAAGTTGTATAAAACTGTTATTGACTTTTTAAGTGAGTCAGCAGCGGCGACTTGTTTGTGTCGGACTGAATTGAGGCGAAGGTATATCACGGGTTGGAACAAACATGTGAAAGAGGCCCATGCGGAGGCTCGACTAAGGTTTGAGCTTTGGATGCAATATGGTAAACCCGGTGTGGGACCCATTTATAGCCAAATGCGTGACTCTCGAAAAGCTTTCAAGGCAAAGCTTAAGTGGTGTCAAAATAACCAGCAGCAAATTAAGATGGACATTATCGCTTCTCACCACTCGGCGAGGAATTTTGGAAGCTTTTGGAGAGAAACGAAAAGGTTGAATCCTGAGTCGAGTCTCCCTTCGAGTGTTGGGGGCAAAAGTGACTTGGTCGATATTGCTAACTTATTCCGACAGCGTTTCAAAATTGATCCACCTCTGGGTCCAGCAGACCAAACATCGAATATAAGCTATAATGACCTAAGTGTACGTTTCACTGCCCGTGACGTGTCTTCCGTCATCAAAAACATGTCCAGGGGTAAGTCACCTGGTCACGATAGTTTAAGTATTGAGCATCTGCAGAACGCAGGTGTTCATCTCCCAAGGGTTCTTGCCTTACTATTCAACCTATGTGTCAGCCATTCTTATCTGCCGGCTGATCTAGTGAAAACAGTGGTGGTGCCCGTTCCTAAGAATAAGACCGGTGATATGTCTGATGTTAATAATTACAGACCGATATCCTTGGCAACGGTTACAGCGAAAATTTTTGATTGTTTACTTGACCGTTGTCTAGGTAAACAATTAAAAATTAACGACAGACAGTTTGGTTTTAGGGATGGGTTATCAACTGAGACTGCAATCATGACCCTTAAGAGTACAGTGCAATATTACACTGGGAGGAGGACACCTGTGTATGCATGCTTCCTGGATTTATCCAGTGCTTTCGACCTCGTCTCATATGACATCTTGTGGGAAAAGTTGTCTAATGAAGCTAACCTGCCGCCAGAAATAATTAATGTCCTAAAGTTCTGGTACGATAACCAACACAACGCTGTGAGATGGGCAGGCTCATACTCAGATGTGTACAGGTTAGAGTGCGGGGTGAGGCAGGGGGGTCTGACCTCCCCCAAGTTGTTTAACATCTATGTGAATAAGCTGATCGAGGAACTCAGCAGCACTGGCATCGGATGCACGATCGATGGTGTGTCTTTCAACAATATCAGTTATGCTGACGATATGGTGCTGCTGAGTCCGTCGATCTGTGCTCTTAGGAAGCTGTTAAATATATGTGAGTGCTATGCTGGAGCCCATGGACTAAGGTATAATGCCAAGAAAAGCGAGCTGTTAGTTTTTATGGCACAAAACAAGACCTATGAAGTTGTACCACCAGTCTCGCTCTGTGGTGCCACTCTAAACAGAGTAAAACAGTTCAAGTACCTTGGTCACTGGGTTACAGAGGATGGCACTGATAACTGTGATATTGAGAGGGAGCGGAGGGCATTGACCGTAAGATGCAACATGCTGGCCCGCAGATTTGCAAAGTGCGACAGCAATGTCAAGATTACTCTGTTTAGGGCTTATTGCCAGACCTTTTATACTTGCAGTCTGTGGACCAGATACACGCAAAAAACCTTTAATGCCCTGCGTGTGCAGTACAATAATGCTTTTCGGATACTGCTGTCGCTGCCTCGTTTCTGTAGCGCGTCAGGAATGTTCGCAGTAGCGCGTACAGACGACTTCTTTGCGATCATTCGTAAAAGATCCGCTTCACTACTGCGTCGAATGCGGGGCAGCGACAACAGTCTTCTGAGTGTTATTGCTAGTAAGACTGAGGGCCACCTTATGGGGCACCTGTGCGCAGTGCATGTACTATTGCCAGGTGTCTCCGTGAGATGGCGTAATTAATTATTATTAGTTAGTGTGTGTTTTAGTCTAATATACTAACATAGGTTAAGGAATACTAACACATTTATGGGTTCTACCTGAAATAAAGATAAATAAATAAATAATGCAATAAATTGTATTTAACAGACAATGTAATACTCCTTAAATGAAGGTATTAAAACTTCTTAGTTATTGTAAAGTTATATCACAAAAAAATCAAATTTGAAAAAGGGCCACTTTCGAAGATGGAACTACGAAATTACAGCATTTGGTTTTGCTTTTGTTTGTAATCTGTCATTTATGTGGGTACATAAACCATGTTGATAGTGCTCTATATTCATTATTCAAGCTGAAATTATGTCGCTTACGCCTGAAGAATGCACCAGAATACTTACAATGCTGGAAACCGGCCGGAGTCTGCGCGATACAGCCAGGACTGTCGGTGTGTCGCTGTCAACAGTACAAAGAGTTCTCCGACGTTACGAAGAAACTGGTTCTAACCTACGCAGACCAGGAACGGGCAGAACCAGGTGTACCACAGCACGAGAAGACCGATACTTGGTGAACACCATGCTTCGAAATCGCTTTCTCACAGGAACTGAACTCACAAATCAGTTTCGACGCCTCGGAGGAAGTAACCCAAGTGCATGGACAGTAAGACGTCGGCTTGCTGAATCTAACTTAAAACCCCTTAGACCTGCAAACGGCCCTAAACTGGAGCGTGGGCATCGTATTTCAAGACTAAGATATGCCCAGAGCCACGTAAATTGGAGTATTGAAGATTGGTCAAAAGTTATGTTCTGCGACGAATCAAAATTTATGCTCTACAAGCACGATGGAAGACACAGAGTGTATCGAAGACCAGGGGAAAGATTCAAGCAAGCATGCATCGAAGAAAAAGTAGCCTACGGTGGTGGGTCTGTACTTGTGTGGGCCGGAATTTCTTCTGAAAGTCGCACAGAGCTGGTGATCATAGAAAACGGCTCTTTAACTAGCGTAAGATATGTGGAAGAAATCCTCAATGATCACGTTGGTCCATTTATGGTCAATTTAGGTGAGGATGCTATATTTATGCATGACAATGCCCGACCTCATACAGGTAGGATTGTGAATGACTACCTTCAAGAGATGAACATTACTAGTATGGAGTGGCCAGCGCGCAGCCCGGATATCAACCCGATCGAGCATGCTTGGGACGAGCTAGGCAGATGCGTAAAACAACGAAACCCTCCCCCAATCACGCTTCGTGAGCTCAAAATTGCTCTCACAGAGGAATGGGAGAATATTCCCCAAAATCGTATAAGGAACTTGGTGTACAGCATGCCAAACCGCGTAAACGCAGTAATGGAAGCACGAGGAGGCAATACGAAGTATTAAAATTCAAGAAAATCGTAATAAAGTTCAAAAATTTCATGTTTCCTATTTTTGTTTTAAGGAGAGATCAGCGGTTTTTTTCTTTATGTAATTTTGTGTTAATAAAATGTATGGTGACTCATATTTTTTTTACTTTCATTTAAGGAGTATTACATTGTCTATTAAATACAATTTATTGCATTAACCTATCATTTTTAGTTTCCGAGATTTTTAACATTCTTTAAGTGACCCGGATTCATTGCTCTCGAGTGTATTAGTTAGGATAGTTAGGATGTTGAGACATTTTTAGGAGATTTAAGTTCAATGCGACATAGTTAAACTTGAGTTAGTTGTAAGTATGGATAACATGAGCACAGTGGTGAGTGCCGCCTCGCACGCTGCACACAATGCACCGCGCGTCGCACGGCTCATTGCCGGCTGCAAATATGTCAAGTATGTGCACAGTCGCTAGCTTGCCGCTCCGGTGCGGGGCCGGCCGGCGCGGGCGGCCGCGCCGCGCCGCCAGCCGCGCGCTATGAAACGCCGCGCGCTGCGTGCTTTCATGATACACTTCGCCTGAAATAATTATGGAATATATTTGTGTCCGGACCGCCACTGTCCGCCACGCATAGCCCGCTATTGCTGGCAGTCGACCGCAGACGGTACTTGCGGATACATGTACGTTACGAGTCTTATATATTTTTATCAATGAGTTCAACGAATTAAGAAAACGAAACGAATTTTGGTATCGATGTACAAAATAGTTAATTAATAATTATTTAATGAAGCACGTGATGTGTGCAGGGTGAGGTCGCCTCGTCGTCGCATCTGCGTCGTTCCCCGGACAGGTGAGAGTTTGTGTCAGTGCTTAGTTTGTTATTTTTTTTTTTTTTTTACAAAAACAAAAACAACCGACTTCCAAAAAAACACTGCTTGGTTTTGTATTTTCGTTATTTGCCACCGACTTCCGAAATTTAAGTTATTTTTCACTTTGTAGTGTTTTATTGGAAATAGGTTGTATTTTTATTTGTAAAAATGTTTTTATTTCTCGCTTTTTAATGGGTCAGTTTGTAATTTATCTAAGTTACAATAGCCTAATGTCAACTGCTCATCACCTTAAACAAAATATTGCTTTTCTCGGTGCCGGCAACATGGCAACTGAACGGAACACGGGTGATGGGCTTTAGTCAGTAAGAGGCTGACACGCCGCTCCGCCCAGAACGGGAGAAGTTATTTGATAACTTCCCACCCAAAAAAAAGGACGTTAATCGTTGAGGAGTTCTCCTGGTACTTCACCATCAGCTCCACTTCTTTACTTATATGCATTGTGACGAGCATAAATTACTTAGCAATCATATTTTAAAGTAGGTAATCGAATCGCAACCCGTGAAATACTTATTATTGAGTAGTTCCGGTGGCCATCTGTGGTCTTTATCATCAGTTCCACTTCACCGAATGGTGCTTTCCGCAAGCAACTGCACGAGTTACTATAAAAAAATACCCAAATTGCTATAGGTAGTGTCAGTAATATTTGAAGAGTTCCCTAGATTTCTCGTGACTTAATGACAATGGGACTAATGACATTCATACATTGATTTCTCGGAAGTAAAAATATTTTGCAATTCCGTCTATGAGTATACGACGGAGTTATGCCCGAACACACATACTAACATTCGTATTGATAGTCTCCTCCTTTTAGAAGTCGCACTTGAGTCGCACACGGTCCGAGGGGGGAGGTCCTTGGGAAATGACATGACCCCCCCCCCCCAAAATCGTTCAAGCTGTCGAGAGCCTTGAATAATTTACGTGTCTTAACTTCTTCGCGTCTTAACTAATAACTGTAAGTACTTGAGCCACAGAGACCCCATATACAATAACATTAAGAAAAAAGCCTGCTATAAAAAATAATAGTTTAAAAAACTAAAAAACACGCTTTATATAGAAAACCAAACTAAAAAATATAAAATAAATTTTAATAAATTTGAATTAAGAACTGTGTAAAAAATTCTAATAAATATAAATGAATAATAGTGTAAATAAGGAAAAAATTTTATATTTCTAAAAAATCGTGTGGTGCATGGTGTCAAATATAAATATTTTATTGATAGATATGAGAAGAAGGATTATCATTTCGATAATATCTTAAAAAGCACTCCACGCTTTTTTAAAAAATAAAACATTTTTTGCTTATTTATACTAATATTCATTTGTATTTATTAGAATTTTTTACACTGTTCTTAATTCTATTTTATTAAAATTTATTTTCTATTTTTTAGTTTGGTTTATTTATAAAAGCGAGTTTTAATTATTTTTTTGAACTGTTATTTGATCTATTCAACTATCAATTCCGTGATAACTATAAGTAACTGTAATTATTTTACAAATTATCATATGTACAACTGTATTGATGGTCAAATCTCGACTTTAGAAGCCATTCAAAGATTTTAACGTTATCAATATACACTTAGACTTAATGGTATAAGGTTATTGACCAAATAGTGATATCGCCAAGTCTTACTACGTGTTACTTCGTAATTGAATCATTTCATCTAATGCTTCTCCATGGGGTTTTACCTGTTAATCAAGCAATCAAGTTCTTCAATTCGAATTCCGTCCAAAGATCTTCCACGACTTAGTGCTACATAGGCTTGTCCAGCTGCAAACAGTCGAGAGCCTAGATAAATGACTGTATGATGAACTGTACAGCCTTGCATCTTATGGACGGTCGATGCCCAACTCAGAATCAATGGCAACATTCGTCTTTAAGGTGGAACTAGTTGATATTTTTTCCATACAAATTTCAGGGGGGTTTTACTCCACTGTTTGACATGGTACATCCAAAGTTAAACATGATATCGTTTTGTTTCATTATTAATTTTGTCTTTGCGGAAACAGAAGAGTAAAATATTAAGCCGTTAAAAAATTAGGAGCCCACAAAGATTCCTTTTTCTTGCTAATTTTAACGCAACTTTGGGGGTAAATAATCAATAAAAGAAGTGTAAAATCTCCAAAACAAAGTCGGCACCGACAAAGCTCAATTGTCGAAGAGTTCAATAAACTTTATTTGTAATTGATTTATGCAGTGGTTTTTTCATACAACCCTATTTTCAAAAGGACTTTTCGTAATTTTTTACGCGTTTTACTAAAATAGTTCGGAACGGTGTTTATGTGCGTGCAAACTAGACGTTGTGCACGTAGACCAGTGTCTAACTGCTCATCACTGATGCTATCTCTGTCGGACACGATACCAAGCGACACAGCGTGCTTTTCGGCCATGCCCACTAGTGAGTTCGAGCCCGCGATTAGTTTGAGTCAATTTTATCTCAGAAGTGAACCGTACGAAACTACCTGATTTTTCTGACAAGTAGTCATATGCTTGTCTCAATGAATAGGTCATCATGTATGTCTCTAGATGTGGCTCAGTTTTATTTATTACATGACTTTACTATTAAAGTGAATTTGAGTAGATATAGGCTGCTCCTAAAATATATATCGAATATACCGTGTTGAAGAACTACAGTAATCAACAATTTCAATATCCTGCTATGAATATCAATGATTTTCAATAAATTCAGGAAGTCATTGATGTTTATTCTACGTCAGTAACTTATCCGAGAAATGAGGGATTCGGGCGCCTGCTGCCTCCCTTAGATAAGATAGCTGTTTCTCAGGTTCCCTCTCCGAAAATTTTATCCGAGAAATAGGTGATCGGTGCGCTTGGTAGGTTCCCTTCTTGGTCTTGACGCCATGCCAACTTCTTAGCGGTTATTTTGTAGAATTGAAAATTCTCTTTGGTATTCGGAAATTGGTTAATATTAGAGAAATCGGCTAAAGTTAATGGTTGGAAATTAATTTTAACATCAATTCCTGCCTTTTTTATCTATAGTCGATAGACTATATATATATAGGTCGGCAACCGGTGATATCGGAGTGCCTCCCTGATGCAACTCCAGGGCATGGTTTTGAAGGCATTGGCGATGTCTAGAGACACCGCCAAGACGACCCCATCCCGGGCCAAGGCATCCCCCGTCGTGAGGGCCTGCACGCGCATGAAGGCGTAGAGCGCCCCCTGCGGAAACTGAACTGGCTCTCCGCCAGATCCGGCCCCACGCGCACCAGCTGCTCGACGAGGCGGTCTGCAATGACTCTTTCAAAGAGCTTGCCCACGTCATAGAGCAGCACGATGGGCTGATAAGCGGACTGAGAGTCCGCTGGGCGCCCCGGCTTCCTGATGAGGACCAGTTTCCCCGTCTTCCAACGAAGTGGGAACTGGCCCCTCTCCATGCATGCGCTTAGGAGCCCCCTTAGTCGAGGCCCGAGAGCCCCCAAGGCCAGGACCCAGGCTTTTCCATTATTCCTTTGGCCTGGATCTCAACCTCTCGAAATGTGAACAGTACTGACAGGCAACTGACACTTCCCAAATTGAACGTAATAGCTCCAGAAATCAAAATTATTGAAATAATTTGTCTTCGTCTTCTTGGGTCTCCAATCTTTGAAAATTCCTTTCCCGTTCCTAGCCATCACACTGATTAATTATGATGAGCCGTGCTTCACCGAGGCTATGGATGTCTGGAAGATGGATTACTGAGTGGTAATCTATCTGCCAAGAGGCGGTGGGATGACCCGCTCTGTAGGGTAGTACTGAACAATTTACTTAACACGTTTGCTACTACTGTGGAGCGTGCGCGCCTGCTGGCTGTGGGTAAGTGGGAGTCGGGTCTTTAGCTTCATGGACTACTCTGTCGTCGAACATACTCACTTTGTTCGACGACAGTACTTTCCGCCTCGCTGCTTCCATACGATTAGAAGCTCCATGTGGTTCTCCTCATCACTGCTACTGACGCAAACTTGTCAAAAGCCTCGGACATCACGGCCTTACTTGCAGCCGAAGTGCGAGTCCCTTAGTGTGGTTCGCGAATATTAACGATATCATCCGACGAGCTCTTGTCACCGTCGTTGGCGTTTCAGGTCTCAAGAACTCAATGACTTGGCACGCAACGACGACGAGCACGGGGTAATATCCTTCGTTCCAGTCACTAGAACAAAGGGTGCCGCCCTGTGCTGCCTTCAGTCTTATTATCCCGAGCGCCCGAGCACCAGAGCCCCGCCCCGCGTGGCACGAGTCCCTCAGAGTTCGCTTCACAAGCTCTTTACCATATTTTCTATGATGCGCTCTATTTGCTGCACTCGGTGGCGGTGTTGTATATTAATGAGTCGCATGTTGTGCTGTTTACGGTAATGCTATGTGATCAGCGCGATCGTGTTCGACGCGAACTATATTGTCCGTCTGGGTAGGTTCATCGGAATGCATTTATTATTCACATGATCACATCGAGCTCAGCTTTTGTGGTTCACTTTCTTTCCAACATCTGCATCTATATCTTTAAAAGTCAATTAACACATATCACCGGTCTATCCGAATATGCTTATCGAAATATTGGAATATGTGAACTTGGATTCCTCTTACCACCCGTGCCAGCGCCGCGGTCGTAGAGGACGCTAACGCGGCACGGTCTACACGTACGCGTTACCTTATTTTGTTTCTAAAACGATAAATATACTGACACAGCACGCCCTGTAACAGAGCATGTAAAATGATGCGCTTTTCTCCTATCTCTTCCAGTCGCACAGTACATCGCTCGTGCGTGGTATGCGAGCGAGTGCCCGCCGCCGCCCGTGCCCTCCCGCCGCACCCCGCGCCCTCCCTGATGGAGCGCGCTGCCGCCGAGCTGCCACCACGGCCGGGCGCTTCCCCCGGCCTCCTGCGCCGCCGCTACTCTGTTCCCGAGACTATCATGAGGAAGTGAGTTTTCCAGCTACGCTTCCTTGTACTCTCGTGCTCATCACGTCGTGATAAGTACTAGTTATCACTTGTGTCCTGTTACGTTGTAGGTATCGTCTCGCGCAGCAGAGATCAGACTCAGAGGAGAGCGCGCCGCCAACGAACCGTTCTGTGGCGTCGGCTTCACCGCCCCGGGACGCGAGTGGTTTGCCCAGCGACACGCCTCAGAGGTTCGTGCGCCGCGACCGCGAGCTCATGCGCAAATCGGCGCTCATGAGGCGCATGTGGGGCCGGCCATGCGAGCCAGGCCGCGCCTGCTGTTGCTGCGGCGCCGAACCCTGTGACCCGGCGCCCTGCGGCGGCTGTGAGACGCGCTCGCTGGACGGCAGCCGCTCCGAGCTACGCCAGCTGTCCAGTGGCCTGGCATCCTCAAGATACTCGCACGCCGCTGCCGGGTGGGCCACGCCCAAGCGTCAGCGGCTAGACTCCTCGCGAGACTTCCGCGGTAGCGACGAAATGCTCCGCGCCGCCATGAAGAACAACTATGACCGCGCTGAAGAGTCACGCAACGACCGCGCCACGAGAGCTGACTTTTCAGACTCTACGTATCGTTCCCATGTCCACGAGCCCTCGTCCTCTTATCTAGAGACGGTAACTGACACGTTCACTGACAGCGATGGTTCTAAATTCGACATCACAGGCGAGGGAAATGCGTGCACGCAATACTCAGAGCGGCAGTCGTCGGACACAACTACGCTAGAAGTTAAATCAACAACGGTGGACGATGTGAACGTGACGAGTGAACACTCCGCGCCGTTCGCCCTCAGCGACGAGCGCTCGCTATCCGACTCATCCGAGACGTGCTCGGCGACGTACCCCACCACGAAGGAGAGCGCGCAACTCACGCACAGCGCGCACTTCGCCGGGCGCGTGTGCGAGCGCTCTGCCAGCCTGCTGCGCGACGACAACGACGCGGTGCCCTACGACAAGCCGCTCTCCATCCACACACCCTCTTATGAACTTCTGGAGATCGCTGTGTCGGAAACACTCAACATCAGCTCTGTGCCGGCCGTCAGCGCGCGCACGCTCCCACCAGACAAAACTATGCACAACTTAAGAGCTTCCACTGTCAACCAAAAGTGTGCTCAAAATATAAATATCGACGAATACGTATCCAACATTTTAGTGGAGAGCCTGAATTCATTGACCGATCAATTGGAGTGCATGAACGCGTCCATGGGAAACGATAGAAAAATCAGTATCGTCGAAAAAGAAATAAAAGTAAAGTTACAAAATACAGGAGTGAACACGATAGTACACTTAAGCCCCACCTCCAACAACCAGATCATATTCGGCAACGAGGAGCTGTGCATAAACGAGGAGCGTAAGGATTGCTGCAACAACCCGCATGATGTGCACGACGCTCACGATGGACGCGACACGCTCGCCATCCGCGATGAGGCGCACAGTGTCGAGTCCAATAACAACCTGACATCGGCAGGCTCTCCAGGCCCCTGTCCGTGCGACTCTTTCGACCTACAGCACGACAACGTCAACCAAGCCGTGCTGCAGCAAATACAAAAGTTGTTCCAGGACGAACTGCACAACCGAGACCCAGATATAGACTATTGTGGCAAGACGATGCCTGAAATATCTCATATCGAAATATCGAATGTGACGGATGTGTTCATAGACAACGAAAACGAGCCAGCTCCGATGGGAGTTGAAAGCGGACAGGTGCGCGAGTACGAGCTCATCAGCGGCGTCGGCACCGGCAGCTACTACCCCGACGTGGACGACCAGCCTGTGGTGCCGCGCTTCTCCGCCTTCCCGCACACTGATTCCATGGAGGTGAACACCTCATCCTCCGAAGACGCGGACCAGATAGGATCCGACTGCACAAGCCTCGTGGACAGTCTAGACGACCCTAACTCTCCGCGCTCGGTGTTGCTGCGCAGAGCGTGCACCGGGCGGCGCAGCGAGCTTGTGCGCTCTGCTATAGACGTTCTTGACTTACTGCCGGAGAACGCTTACAACGAGGAAGTAATCACGCCCAAGGACAAGGGCGAGTCCTTTTTTATTAAAATAAAAGATAACGAATGTGACTGCGATAAAGAAAATGTAAACGTCGCCGACCGAATGCCCGAGAAAATAAAACAGAGACTTTACCGGCGACATCGCAAGAGAGAAATGCGCATGGAGTGCGCGCGACGCACGCGCGGCAAGCAGCGGCTGCGAGACAGAGATGAGGAGCGGCGCCACGACGAGCACTGCCGCTCGCGCCGTGATGTGGAGAGAGAGTGCGTCGCTATCGTCAACGCGCTCATAGATGACGTCACCAACAAGATCGCGCAGGAGGAGTACAAGTGCATGCGGATCAAGCACCGACCGAGCAAGATGGTCGTCTCCAAGTCTGACGACAATGTAGCTAAGCGGACTTGGAAGAAAGAACTAGAGCCAATCGATGACAGAGATCCATTCAAATCTTTGAAGAACAATACTTCTCACGACTCGTATAATTCGAGGAAACATAAAGGCGAGCGCCACCAAATACACGGCAAATTGTCGTTTGTGACGCGACCCACGGTTGCTTCTGACGACCGAACCGCCAAAAGGATATACCAAAAATCTGAAATACACGACGGTAACAAATGTGTCGAAATATTAGAAATATTAGAATATGTTAACGGCTCACAAAGCTCACCGGAAACTACGACTTCCGACGAAAATCAAAATAATAGTATAAAAAACAAAAAGTCACGTATTCCAATTCCCGTTTACGAAAAAAATCAAAGGTCCCCCAACAACGAGTCAAACAAGAACAACAGCAGACACAGCTCAGTGCGAGCCGAGCGCAATGGAAACACCAACCGACTGATCGCAGATATGCTGATGGGCGCGCTAGCTGAGTCAATCAGCCCGCCCCCTGCACCCCCCGCGTCGCGCCGCGTGTCCGTGCCGCACGCCGAGCCGCGCTCGCGCTCCAACTCGCTGCGCTTCAAGCAGATGTTCGATATAATCCCCGAGGAACGCAGCAGCCTCAGCCTGGACTCCGGCAACGAAGACCTCAACCACAACCGCCGCGCCTCTGCGCCTGACATCGCCGACCAGTACCGCGAGTCCACCGACGCAGAGTGCAATGATGCGTCACCCACGGCCAACGCACCCACGCCCCTAGCCAGCTGCAGCCCACCGCACAAATTAAAGCTTCAACCTGATTCATCAAGACGGTTTAAAGATATGAAAAGTGCAGGCACCTCTCCCATAACGGAAAGTAATGGAGACAAGCGGGCGCTCAGGTCCAAAAACCAAACAACGATGACATCCCCGGGCAGTAAATCGGTGGCAACCAGCCCCATGAGAGCCTCAGCAACAGAGAGCGGGGTGAAGGGGGAGGTGGGGCTGGCGGGCGGGAAGGGGAATGCAGCGCGGGGGCGCGCCTGGCTGGGCTTCACACGGCCCGGCGCGCACGCGCCTCACGACGAAGGTATCTCACTGTCGGTCTCGTGCGCAACGCCACTGCTGCCGCACCACACCGCTTCCTCCGTATCCGTCGAGTAGCGCCACACTCGTGCCACACTCGCGCAACGCCCGTGCCACACTTGCATTAGCTCAACACCAGCTAGACGACCACCGCCGTCTCGTAGTTTCATTTTTATCACGTGAATATTCCAGCACCAAAATAATACAAATACCTATATATTTTAATGAGACAGTAGTTATTATTACGTAGACGCGTATCACTGCTGAATGAAGAGCTACAGCACTCCTCCCTGCACGTCATTCGAGCTTGTGTTGTAGATTATGCCAGCACTCGCGAGTGGCATCCATCGTTGTAATAAGTAATATTTATTAGTTCTGCGTTAGGAGAGCATTTATGTAAACCAGAGATTGAATATTAAAATATTAAATTTTTAAACGTTGTTTTATTCACACGAAGGTTACAAAGAGAAGGCAGAGTCTGGTAAAGTGCGGCCGCGCAGGTCAGTGATCACCCAGCACGATCACACACAGGGTGCGCGACCGCGCGCAGAGCGCGGCTCCCGCCCCGAGCGCACTGAACGTCAGCCGCGTGCCCGCTCCCCGTCCACTGAGCGCGCGCCTGCCCCGTTCACCGACGAGCCCTTTGACCGCTCGCCGGACGACAACGAACACATCATCGGCGATAAACGAAAATCACGGAATTTTACTCTGGAAAAAAGTGAAGAAGACAGAATTCACGCGCCCTCTATAAAGCTGCCCGAATTCAAGGGTGGTGGTGACAGCGGTGGTGCAACCTCCAGCGACAGCAGTGAGTCTGGCGGTAGTCTGTTGTGCTCGCTCGCGCCGAAGTGGCTGTCACAAGGGCGGGCCCGACGAGCTGCGCGCCGCCGCGAACAGGAGCGCCCCGTGCCCCCCGCCCCCCCCGCTCCTGACCCCGCCGTGCCAGACCAGCAGCCACCAGGTAAATAACATGCACAGCTCGCCTTCGCGATAGTATCTCTAGGCAAAATTCAGGAACATTAGGCCATTCTTACACGAGGTGACTAACATAAAAGCAGTTTTCAACGCCGCGCGCCGACGCAAACAATCGCGTTCACACGACGGTCGAAACTAGTTTCAACGGACAAGGCTCGCCGCACAGGCAGGCACGACGCAACTCTGGTGGAACAATTTCTATGAAAACTCCTCGGAAATTGTTCTATCGGTGTCGCGTCACGTCTGTTTGCGTGAGCCTTCACGAGCCACTGGCATGGCAGTGCAGGTCGCTCGGTTGTTGCCAACACATTTTTTTATCAAATTGACGCGTTATCGTGTGTCATGTCGTCGGAGCAAAAATATAATATTAAAATTGATACAATCCTTGAGCTGCGCCATGTGAGAGTACTAGTTGCATCGCAGTTAGCAAAGCCCAATGCCAACCTGTTTAGATTGAGTTACCGTCACCCTGTGTGAGGATGGGCTTACTGAGTGAATCATATTAAAATGTTGAGTTCAACACCGAGCAGTCTACATGTTTCTTCTGCATGTATAAGTCATCGATGAATAGCCTTCCGATTTCCGATTCGCTTGCGTGCATAGTATTTTTGAACGGGATGAGCTGTTTTCTGCAGTGCGTGCCGTGCGGTGCGTGCTGACCGGTGCGTGCCGTACGGAGCGTTGTGCGCCATGTGTTGCTGACGGCATTTGTGTGTCTACGACAGGCGGATGGTCTGTAACGGTAGCGGGCTCGTGCCGCGCCACGCTACCCGCTGACGTCGAGATGCGCCTGCGCTTCCCGCACGAAACCCACGCTGCCGCCGACGGGCCCTGCCAGGTGCTTTACACGAAACTTTAACACATTTTCTCCCTCTACGTAACTTCAATAGCTGGGTCTACATCGGACGATCCAGTGCGCTCCGATCGGGTGCGGCAGGATCAAGATCCAAATGCGCTGTCGGTGTGGACGTACCACGCGCGATGAGCACACACGGTAGAGCGCGCACTTCCTGGAGCGGTGTCTGCGAATGTCTCTAACTAGCACAGTATTTTAGTAATTAGCAAAAATCCTTTACAAACAAACAGCTTAGTTTCGCGTTAGCAAAAATAAATATTTGCCTTTGAAAATACTACAACCCTTTCAAGGTAACACTGGGTAGACGAGTCCGAATCGCTCGGTTTTAGGGTTCCGTACCCAAAGGGTAAAACGGGACCCTATTACTAAGACTCCGCTGTCCGTCCGTCTGTCTGTCCGTCTGTCACCAGGCTGTATCTCATGAACCTTGATAGACAGTTGAAATTTTCACAGATGATGTATTTCTGTGGCCGCTATAACAACAAATACAAAAAAAAACAGAATAAAATAAATATTTAAGGGGGCTCCCATGCAACAAACGTGATTTTTTTTTGCTTGTTTTTATTGATAATGGTACGGAACCCTTCGTGCGCGAGTCCGAATCGCACTTGGCCAGTTTTTTATTATTATAACATCATCTGACAGGAATGCATGTGTCGCCACTGCGCCACGTGCGCGTGCTCAGCGCGAGCGGCCTGCGGGGCGGGGGCTATGGCCCGTGGTGCGGGACGGAGCGCGCCACCCCTCCCGCCCGCCACGCCCGCTGCTCTCACGCGACTCGCGCGCACTGATTCCAGCAAACTGACTCTCACCATGAAGAAGGAGGCACTTGGTATTTATTGCCCATTTTATATCACTAACTTCTGCCGCGACTTCGTCCACGTGAAATTTCTTGTTCCTTCGCATCGTCCGCCAGCGCTGTTACTTCGTTTCCGCTAACATTCTTTATAACTTGTTTACTTTTTGCTCAGCTCCTAGGGGTCATAGTGTGATGATAATCAACCTTGATTATGAAATATTTAGTTGGTTAAAGATTAATACGAATATCATCATCTTTCGATTCTACCCGTGTTTTGATTGACTAATTTGAACAAAATGCGGTAATTGTGACTTATCTGTGTTAAGGCCCACCCCCGCTGGATGCGGGGGGGGCCAGGCCGGTGTCCCTACTCCACGCGGCTGAGGGTATAAAGGCTCGCGCGCAGGTCGCGAGCGTCGTCGGACTTCAAAAACTTGTAAAATTGTATCTTATAATCTCCAAACGTGTACTCATTGTAAAACGAAATTAAAGGTATAAACTAGTCTTCGAGTTCATATTTCAGCTCCTCACACGTACCTAAAGCACACACAAACCAGTCTAAGCCTAGACAATCTGTAATACATAGTTAGTAGCCCAGTCAATATCTACACAAACAATGACAAAAACAATTTTTTATATCTTATTACTACTCTCAGGGGACCTGAGAGTAGTTTATACCCAAGTTTGCAACCCTGAAAACCTTGTGGTACTCCCATGGTGCTCGAAAAACTGTGAAATTGTAGCAATTGTTTTAGTTTTTTATTTTTTTATTTACTATAATGGCGAGTTTTTAGGTACCTAACTTTGTTCAATATTTTTGGGAAGCAAGCTGAATTTGCCACAATTTGAGCCCAACCCAAGCACTCTAGATTTATTGGTTGCGAAGATACCTACAGGTAGTCAAAAACCCCCCTGCCTTGAAATTTTTCTTTTACAAAAGTGCACTACCTACGCGGTAAAATTGTATGGAACATCTGATTATTTTTTTAAAATATCCAACGAAAAATTTAAACGCAGGGGGTTCAGATTCATGTTCTGAAACCACGGTAACAGTTTTCGCGTCCTTGTCCCTGCCACCCTGTATAATATACTAGCTGACCCGGTGAACTTCGTTTCGCCTAATGAATGTGCATGTTTAGGATTTTAAAATTATTACAAAATGCCTACCCTCCCTACCTACCTATCTTGGTAGATACTACCTAGATATCATCAAAATTCTTACAAGCCTAGCCTAAATAAAAAATAGATTACGACCGATTCTTAGATCTACCGAATATACATATAAAATTTCATAAAAATCGATCAAGCCGTTTTGGAGGAGTATGGCAATTAACATTGTGACACGAAAATTTTATATGTATATGTTACCGTTACAGTACGGAATACATTAATATGCGCATTAACTAGATAATCTGCAAATGACCGGGAACGATCCGTTGAAGTGTGAAATTTTACTTAAAGTAGCACATATCTGCACTTTACCTAGTTAATCTGCATATTATCGGATGTTACACCGTTAAATCACGGAAAACAGTGAGCGAAACACTTTTGTCTCGTTTTTGACCTAATTTGATCAGTTATTTCAGTGGAATAAAACAAGAGTTAATTTTAATTACATACTACTGTATTCATTCCTTTTTATTACTTTGTTTATGCGTTTAACAAATTACGTTTAATTAATTCATAATCATCATAATTTAAGCCGTAAGACGTCCACTACTGGACATAGGCTTCCTCCAAGCACCGTCACTTCGACCGGTTCTGTGCTTCCCGCATCCAGCGGATTCCTGCGGCCTTCACAAGGATGTCGGTCCACCTTGTGGGAGGCCTTCCAACGCTACGTCTTTCGGTATGCAGTTGCCACTCCAGAACCTTTCGGTCCCATCGGCCATCTGTTCTGCGAGCAATGTGCCCTGCCCATTGCCCCTTTAGTTTGACAATTCTTCGGGCTATGTTGGTTACCCTGGTTCTCCTGCGGATGTCTTCATTTCTGATTCGATTAAGGAATCTAAAAGCACAGCCCTGTCTATTGCGCTTTGGGTGACTTTAAGCCTTCTAATAAGGCCCAATATGGGCGACCATGTTTCAGTGCATCACTAGCAACATGCACTGGTCTTTTGTCTTGAGATACTGCGGTATATGGGACAGGAAGATATTGCGTAGCTTCCCAAACGCTGCCCAGCCAAGTCGAATTCAACGATTGGCCTCGACTTTCTCGAAGTTGGACCTATCTAGCTAGACAGTTTATCCTAAGTAAACATACTCGTTCACAACTTCGAGTGTAGCGCCTCCAATCTTCATTTGAGTGGGTGTTGCAGCAGCTCAAAATCAATAACGCGCCGGTTGATGACAGAATTACGGCCGAATTCCTAAAGGCCGGCGGAAAACCCGTTCTTAAAGACCTCCAGAAGCTGATTGATTCCGTCATACTCGAGGGCAAAACGCCACAGACATAGGTGTGGTGATACTTTTCTTTAAGAATGCCCTCCTTATTAATTCTAGGCCCATCTCACTTCTGAGCCATGTTTACAAGCTGTTTTCAAGAGTCATCACGAATCGTCTCGCGCGCAGGTTTGACGAATAAGTCGGATTCCGTAAAGGCTTTAGCACCATAGACCATATACATACGCTGCAGCAGGTTATACAAAAGACCGAAGAGGATAAATTGCTTCTCTGCTTAGCGTTTGTGGACTACGAGAAAGCCGTTGATTTGATCGAGACATGGGCTGTACTGCAGTCTCTTCAATGGTGTCAGATCGACTACCGGTACATCGAGGTGCTAAAGTGTCTGTACGGAAACGCGACTATGTCAGTCCGATTCCAGGACCAGACCTCGAAATCTATCCTTTTGCAGCGAGGTGTGAGACAGGGACACGTTATTTCTACGAAACTGTTCACTGCTGCGCTGGAAGATGTCTTCAAGGTTCTGGACTGAGAAAGGTTAGGAATCAACATCAATGGCGAATACATCACACCTCTGGTTTGCCGGCGACATAGTAGTCATGGCTGAGAGTATGGAGGACCTCAGTAATTTTTTATTTATTTATTCAGTTTCGCATAACAATAAAATCCATCTTGTTAGTGAAAAAATACCAATGTTGGTAATACATATCTCACAATTAACACCGGCAACACATAACGAGGTATGTTGCGCAGAGAACGATCAAGCAGGAGACAATGCTCGATGACCTCAGTAGAGCCTTCGAAAGAGTGGGTCTTAAAATGAACATGGACAAGACAAACGTCATGACAATTAAATAAATAATTACAATGATTTCGAATGTTTTATTCAAGCAAAGAACCTGTTTTATTAACTTAACCCTATGCTTGTTCGTTAGTCTGCAGATTACTAGGGAGTCTGCAGATTAACTAGTTAATGTAAGAACTGAAACTATTTTCTTCATTTTAACGGACTCGATCAGAAAGTCTGCGGATTAGAAAGTTAATCTGCACTCTAACTGATTACCGCACATTAGCGGTAACATACCTATAGGTATATAGATTAGTTTAAATAAAAGCCAATACATGCAAGGATATAGTTGAGATTTTTGAGTGGTACTAACTTAAATACCTACATAACCAGATGAATTTGTTTCTAATTGCAGACTCTTCCATTCTTGCCTCCAAGAGTTCGAAGAAGTCGGGCGAGCCGCTTCCCGACGTGGAGACCTACCGCGCCTCGCGAAGCAAGCTCAAGAGTTCCGTCAAGGTATAACACTCCTAATGCAGACTGCTTGCCTCGCGGTCGCGGCGCGCGGATCATCCACTTGTTGACCGTCGTGCACAGAGTCGCGTAGCGGTTAGTGTTTGTCGTTAGCAAGCATTTACACCTAGAAGGCGGTTGTTTCAGACGCGTCGGGGGTACTCCCTGCACTGCTGGCTGCCAGACGCCGAAGCCGCGCCCATCAGGTACATCGCTCATGCCTGATTGCCTGAACCTAACTCCTACCCAACGACTCTGGTGTTACTTCTATGTTGTTTGTATTCAAACTCTAATTTGTAAGTTTGAGAGGGCAAATTGCCTAGTTAATGACCATTTGGTGGTCATTATGTTATTTACTTACATATATAAGTAACATAACATCATAGTAGGTATGGTAAAACAGACCCATCACGAAGCCACACACCTACGCATTCGGTCGATACGTCTGTGTGTATACAACGGGACGGGGGACGCGGGGCTACTTGAAGTTTGGTGATTTTTAAATTTATTTACTACTAGCTTTTGCCCGCATGGATGTCGGGAAATATCCCACGGGATAGTACCGCCGGGAAGTGAAGCAATGATCACATACCTAATAGTCGAGGAAAAGGTCATTGACTCTTGTCCTAGCACTGCACCCGCATTGCCGTCAAACATAATTATTTTGTTACGCATAATTTTGAATGTGTAATTAAATAAATTTTAAATTGAATTTTTACAATAATTCAGACCTTTTTATTAAACTTTTAAGATTTACAATCCTGTAAAACATTAATTTTATGTATCTCATACGGTTTACTCGGCGTGCGCCAGTAAACTTAAAGCTCCCAGTCGGCATTATTTTTTCCGACATCAACAATAACCGTTATATTTCAGCTAATTTACACAAAATCATAATGAATCACTCTATCCATTGGTGAAAACCATTTGAAAATCCGTTCAGTTGTTTTTGCGTTTATCGCGTACAGATAGACAGACAGACGTGGCGGGGGACTGTTTTATAATATGTAAGGATACAGTTATATATTAAGGAAATAATAATTATACTAGCTTTGAAAAAAACTTAATATATTACGACTTTTATCTCTAATTTATCCATAATCATTCGGTGCCAGCTGTAAGGCCCAGTACGAAAAGTATCGTTAATAATTTCGGGAAGAATACGTGCATCTCGGCTTGGCGATGGGTCACCACACTCACCACCCACTAACCTGTATACAGCGTGGTCCATATAAAAAATATTTGATTCCAAATGTTCAGGGGTATCCGACAATACCCCATGTATGTTCCGCGATTCTTGAAAGTTTTCGAATGATAATATTTTTTTTTAATCTTGAAAATTTTAGGGACACCGCTTTAAAAAAAAACCGGCCATGTGCCACGCGCAATGAAGGGTTCCGTAGATGGGATGAATTTATTTCAAGAATAAACTTAACATTGTAGTTGAAAAACATGTGTTTGTCATGCGCAATGTATGGAAGAACATGTTTTTTTAACTGCAAATGAGTCTGAAGGAATCTTAGCGATGTTCAACTCTTTGTTTCCAATTCTATTATTTTGTAAATTTTGACGTTCAAAAGTGCCATACAAGGGCCTATTTGAAATAAATGATTTGAGTTTGACTTTTGTGTAGAGGACATTCTCATCTGCCTGAGCTGATGATGAAAACTGTGGTGCCAGTTTTTAAGAATAAAACCGGTGATGTTAGCGATAGCAACAACCATAGGCCCATTTCATTGGCCACTGTTATTTTGAAAGTGCTTGACCGTTTGCTTAACACTCAGCTGGATAAATACTTGAATGTATGTATATGATAACCAGTTTGGTTTCAGAGCCGGTCTCTCTACAGAAACAGCTATATTGTGTTTAAAGCAGACTGTCAAGTACTGATATGTTTCTAACTGAGGGTGCGGAGATTTATTTTATTTTATTTTATTACTTTTAGGAAAACTTACAGCTAATACATTTCTATAAAACTAGTACAATGTGTAAAAGATGGCCAATTACAAGTTTCCACAACTGATTAATGTGAGTAACATTGACAAATACACGCAAACAGCGACGTAAGAGATACGCAAATGATATAACTCACTCTCAAAAAAGTACAATAATAAAGAGAAGACAGAAAAAAAAAATACATGGTTATACATCAAAAAAACAATTGTTCAAACTTTTCTTTACTTTCTTAACGCTACTACAAAACAAATCCAAATCAATGTCGACATTCTGACACACCATATCGAAAGTACGACAAGCTCTTATCATGTACGAGTTCTTTCTGTAAATAGATGCACATGAAGAAGACGTGGTCTCCGAAGAAACACACTTGCCCACCAACTCAGGGACATCAGTAGATCCGTTCATAACGCTAAACAAGAAAGCAAGATCTGCGATTTTCCTTCGCTCGTGTAGAGGAAGAATATGATTTTTTTTACACCGACTCATATAATTCGGGAGATAGGTATTTGAGCGATATTGAGTGTACCTCAAAAATCGCCTTTGTATACCTTCAAGCCTATTAATGTATACATTATAATTAGGATTCCAAACCTGAGAAGCATATTCAAGGTGGCTACGGACAAACGCACAATAAAGAATTTTCATTGTTTTAACATTCTTAAAATCTGAAGAGACCCTAAAAATAAAACCCAAGGTTTTAGAAGCCCGGTTAACTATATTATTAATATGTGCATGAAACAGAAGCTTAGAGTCAAAAATTACTCCAAGATCCCTGATGACACTCACTCTGGCTACCAAAACATTTGAAAGCCTATAATCAAATGTAATAGGGTTTGGCTTACGCGTAAATGTACATACATAGCATTTGGATACATTTAAATCCAACCTATTCATAGCACAATATTCGTGGAACCTGTCTAGATCATCCTGCAATAGCCGTGCGTCCTCAACAGTTGATACTTGACCTAAGATCTTCATATCATCCGCATACAATAAGACTTTAGAGTTAAAGAAACAAGAGGCAACGTCATTTATAAAAATATTAAATAAGAGAGGTCCCAACAAGGATCCTTGGGGAACACCCGACGGAATGTACATCGCTCTTGACGTATACCCGTTGAGGACCACCGTCTGGCACCTATTCTCCACGTATGACGAAAACCATCTAAACAAATTACCCCTCACACCAACCAACAAAAGTTTACGCAGAAGAAGCGCATGATCAATTCGATCAAAACACTTGCTGTAGTATATATAACGTCGACCTGAGACCGTCTGGACATGTGATCTGTAAGATAGTCACTACAGATCACAAGATTGGATGTGGTCGAGCGACCCTTTAGAAACCCGTGTTGCTGTTCACAGAAACTTAATTTAAGAGAAGAAGAAAGTTGTCTGTGAAAGAAAATTAAAGATAATTAAACGAGTGTCTTCATTGAACGCTGGTTTATTACTGAACTGACATGGGTCCACTCACACATTCGCCACGCCACCAACTGTATAATGTATGTACAATGTGTAATATCGAAATAAACATTTTTGTATTTTGTATTGTATTTGTATTAAAGTAATCTTGACTCTTTGACATTCACAATTTATGAACTATGTGTGAGTAGCAAGCGCATACACATCATTTCTCGACATTAATTTTGAAACCTGTTGACAAAATAACATAATAATAATAAAATGATGATGTGGATATATTTAGTAACCTGTTCAGCTTAGCTATTTTTAAAGAGTCTGAAAAAGACTCTGAAAAAATCGACACGTGTTTCACCTCTGAACGAGTCATCCTTTGGATGACGATTGACTTGTTGCGAACTCGAACACGGCGTGTTGCCACACCAAGCACTGAGCGCAGACTGAGCCTTATCGCCCGTCAAACGCACTTGTATACTGCTCGCTCCACCTCGGCTCGGACCGTTATCAGCGCGATAAGGGGCTAACAATCGCAGTAAAGGTGACCTTGGCATACTCGTATTTAATTCGTTCAACAGTGTAACGTTTCCTGTATTATTTTTGACTATTTCTAAGCTCTCTAGTACAGACATTTTGAAACCTTTATCACATGTGTGTAAAATTTTGAAAGTATTATTATTATTTAACGAATGATGTGTATCTATTAAGTAGAAACGAAAGAAACGTCACAACATAGTTCGTTCACTTCTGAACCCACTGCCTCCAGAAAGACCACATGAATATTTAGATAGTTTGACATGTTTAGGATCAATAAGTGATAGGGTTTCAAAAACAAAAATGCACGGGAAAAATAATCGGCGACCAAGTTATTTTCATTAGATATATACTTACTGAACAATATAATTGTATGCAGATAATATAATAGCGTATCTTTGCAAACGTAACGCTGTAGTTGTCGATATTCCCGTTTTATTATTAAATATTGACACTAAGGGACGGTGATCTGTTTTAAGGACAAATGGTTCACTTCTGCCGTATAGGTATTGATAGAAATGTTTGACTCCAAATATTATTGCCGTCGCATCCTTCTGAATTTGTCTGTAATTGCGTTCACTCGCCGAGAGCGAGCGTGAAGCATATGCTAGTGGTCGTTCGTAGTTTACCCCGCTGAGTCAAAACTGCTCCGAAACCGTGCGGGCCCGCGTCCACCGTCAGCACTAGCTTTGCACTGGGCTCGAAATGTGCCAGGACACGCTCCGAGGCGAGCTCAGCGCACACGCAACGTACTGCACGACGCTGTTGCGGACCCCACTCCCACCGTGTGCCGCAACGCAGCAGCTCGTGTAGCGGGCTCATAATGCTTGACGCATTTGGAATAAAATTTCTGTAGTAGTTGACAACCCGAAGAAACCTTTTTACTTCTGTTATGTTTGTTGGTTCTGGAGCTTTTAATATGGCATTAACTTTATTAGGGTTAGTACGTAATCCGTTGTTATCGATAATATAACCCAAGTAAGTTACGTTCTCCTTAAAACCTGGGCTAACCTCGTCATATGAAGCATTTTCGTTGGCGCTGTTAAACAAATATCGTCTAACCATATACTAATACCCTCAATACCGAACAACAGTACTTCCATAGCCTTTTGGAACAAAGATGGAGCATTTGCGAGACCGTAGACCAGACGTGTATATTTAAATTAATTCCTTTGGTGTGTTAATGGTAGTCAGCTCTTGGGAGTCCTCAGAGAGTGTATATTGATAATACGCATTTTTTAAATCTTTTATCGAGTAATGTTTACCGCCGCCTGGTTTCGAAAATACTTCTTCAATTCTTGGTAACGGATAATTATCTATAACCATATCCCTATAAAGTGTCACTGAAAAATCACCTGCAATCTTAACCGTGCCATTATCATCTTTCAGGACCGGTACTATAATAATA
Source organism: Omphaloscelis lunosa (assembly GCA_916610215.1). Lineage (NCBI taxonomy): Eukaryota > Metazoa > Arthropoda > Insecta > Lepidoptera > Noctuidae > Omphaloscelis > Omphaloscelis lunosa. Next base: position 18,976,051 of record OU744265.1, on the reverse strand, counting down.
ATAACCCCACCGTCGTATCTCTACGTTGACGTCGTGGTGGCGCTAGCGCGCTCTGAACTCTAGGCCTGTGCCGGTAGAGTTTACTTTGCCGGAACGGGTCTGGGATGAGGAGCCAGATCAAGAGAGATACAAAAACCCGCAGGGCAGCATGTGATGAGCTGTTGGGCAGTAGCGACCCCACGGACCCTATATCCCGGGAGACCTCTTGTTCTTCACCTCCGGCTTGCCTTTATTGGCCGGTTGGAGTGAACACTGACGAGGAACGGAGGTCCCACCTCATTCTTGCCTTAATTAGCCGGCTTGAGTGGAAATTTGCAAGAGCAAACGTACTCGGAGGAAGGAAGTATTCCAGTAAGTGCTCGTAGGGATCTTGACCATCTTATGGGCTCTGGAATTGTTCTGACAGCCGTGGCCTCTCCACTCTTCAAGCACCTCAGGACACATTGCTACACCACTATGTGCTAGCGACCGTTTCCGGGGGCCCATTATTGAGTGTGCAAGTCACCCTCTGCCATTTTATCCGTGTATTACATAATTATTATCATCGATCAGGCAGGGCACATAGTACTTCCATAGTTCCAGGTAACTAATCCATTATAGCCACCCAAATCCATAGTCCAATATGTTTTGTTTCCATGTTCTGTAATAGTCCTACACCAAGTGGGGGTTGTCCTTGGGTGTACTTATATAATGCATACAGGGATACGTCGGTTGGTGCCTCATTTAATTAAAAACGTGTAACGGGCCTCTGCGAGTAGGCTTCGGACCCTCGTACGCCTTTCAAAGGTCCGGGACTCCAGGGTCCCGAGAAATTTCAAAAGACGTAAACGTGTACGTGTTTTTTGGCCGCCTGAAAAAAGTATTTAATAGTCTTCTATCAGGCGGAAACAAGGTGCGCGCCTTCAACGGTTAGGTCAACTCAGACCGAACTCAACGCCTTGATAGGAGGGTCCATACGTTGCTGACTGCATATCGAATGCATTACCCACGGTCATATTTAATGAGACTGTATATCCCGCGAAAGTGTGGAGGTCGAGACTTTTTAAACGTTAAGACCCTTATAAAATGCAATTGATGTGGATATATTTAGTAACCTGTTCCGCTTAGCTATTTCTAAAGAGTCTTAAGCAGGTCAGTCTGCGCTCGTGCTTGGTGTGGCAACACGTCGTGTTCGAGTTTGCGACAAGTCAATCGTCATCCTGAGGATGCCTCGTTGAGAGGTGAAACACGTGTCGATTTCTTTCAGAGTCTTTTTAAGACTCTTTAGAAATAGCTAAGCGGAACGGGTTACTAAATATATCCACATTAATTGCATTTTATAATGGATTTCCGCAAGGTCACGCTTGAATCAATTAACTACTGTTAAGACCCTCCATAATCGCGAGATATAAATAAATGTCTCAGGGAATATTTCCTAGAAGCCGACGTGGGGATGCATCGAGATGTGGTCGTGGTGGACAAGGGCCTTACCCCGCTCTCCTTGGCTAAAGAGAACTGGCGAAAGCTTGTAGTGCTTAACACTAAGGATCGCATGGAGATATGGCAGAGTAAGGAGCTTCAGGGACGCTACTTCCGGGCCCTGCATGGGCCCGATGTAGATTTACCAGCGTTCGTAGCCTGGCTGCGTTTTGGTGACCTCTTTGGGAAACCAAAGGTTTTGTCTGTGCAATTATAGATGAAGTTATGATGACGACCAATTAAAGGAGATTCATTGTGAAGGACGGCACGGTTGACATCTGTCGGGCATGCCACCGTCCGGGAGAATCAATCTGACATATTATCTCCAGATGTTCTCGTTTAGCTAACGAAGAGTACTTGCATAGACACAACCTTGTAGCCAGGATTATCCACCAGTAACTTGCTCTGAAATACAGACTTGTGGAATCGGAAGTGCCGTACTATAGATATTTGCCTGACCCAATCCTCGAAAATGGCAATATCACGTTGTATTGGGATCGATCTATCATCACTGACAGGACTATTGTTGCCAATAAGCCAGACATAGTGGTGATAGATCGATTAGAGCGTCGCACAATGATTATTGATATAGCAGTCCCACTTGACGAGAACCTCGTGAAAGCTGAAAAAGATAAACAGATTAAGTATCTTGAACTGTTCGCGAGGTTGTCGACATGAGGGATGTGAATACAGTAATCATTGTGCCGATAGTCGTGACGGCTAATGGCATAATAGCCAAGAGCCTCGACCAACACCTGAAGAGGCTCTCGTTAGGTAGCTGGATCCAAAGTCAAAAGTCAAATCACCCTTTGGAACGTCAAAATTTACAAAATAATATAATTGATTCTCCTCGCCCCTTTCAAAATATAGTTTTCGTATGGAGAAGAATGAGCAAGAAACTCCACGGTTACTCTTTTAAAATATTTTACAATCGTTTGTATACGTACGTACAGTAAGCGTTCAAAAGTGCATAGGCACGTTAAGAGTCGTATTGCTGTGATCTTGCGGTATAGTCCGTATATCTGTATGTGTAAGCAACACGGCACACACCGTCGTATCGTCACGTACTTGCGCCGCACTAGCGAAACAAATATATATTTCCGTCGCTTTTGTTAGACACGGTAACACACAAGCATCATGCGCTTGACCTTGGCCAGTTTATGGCATTGCTAAAATTTGAACAAAACTTATGTGTGCAGATAGCAGAACGCGTTAAGCGTTGGTCTAAGATTCAAACTGGCTTAGGTTCCGATCTCGTAAAACACAGGTCGGTTTTTTGCTAAAATTATTATTTTTGTTTGCAATAATAATATATTTTAACTATTGGTGTCTATTTATTAATGCTATTATTACAATAAGGGGCTTAGAATTAAAAATGGGTGATTTGTGATAACAAAATTAAAAAAATATTTATTCGTTATATTTATTTTACTTATAGCTAACAAATTGCTACAATTATTTGTCTTTACTTCAGCTATATATAAGATGTTAAATAGATGTCAAGAAACTTAGAAGCAATTTGTATTATTTTGACATATTTGTATTATGAAATGTTTTAAATTTTGTATGGATTTTTTTCACCATAAATATTAGCTAGCTTATTACTAGTTAGCTTTGAACATGGTCGAAGTAATTAAGCAATAAATAAGAATATTAGACTACTCAAAATGAAAAAAAAAATAACTACTTACAAAATAGGTGATTTTAAGGTTAAGTGTGGGCAGTTTGTTTACATTATTTATTTCACATTTTATTTGGCTTTAGTAAATATTGGTTGGTATTGAGGTTATAGCTTAAGAATTCAATTTCTTTACGAAAAGAGGATTGAAACTAAACCTCAAATTTTAATCGTAAAATAATAATATTACTAATCGGTTTATGTCGCCCGAACTTAGACCACGTTTACCTCGTTTGCCCATGCATAACAAAAATAGGGCGCTGGTGGCGGTTCTGGATTCGCAGTTGTCAAACTATTTTGATGACTGCGAAGACCTCACTGATACACATTCAATTCTGTACTGCGCGGCTGTAGCGGTATGTCGTGTAGCTCACGTCAAATTTTCTAATGACTCTAGAGCTACACGACCAAAACCAGCCGTACCAGCTTGGCAGTGCAGAATTGAGCGCCGTATTGATGGGGCCAGAACGCTCATTGGCAAACTAATCTGCTTCAGGGAGGGCAATACTCGCCCTAGAGTGATGCGCTTTGTTAGGCGGGCGTTCTTAGGGATTGATATCAGCCCTCAGGACTATATGACCCGTGTCACAGAGCGCATCGACTTCCTGAAGCAGAAAGGGTATGCATGGGCGAACCGTATTCGTAGATATAAGCGGCGAGTAGAACGATACACTCAGAATCGCACCTTCCAGAGCGATGAAAGGTGGGTTTATAGGACTTGGGAGCGACCAAACCAAGGTGTGGCTGACACGCATCTGCCGGATGAAGATGCCATGTGCTCTTTCTGGCGCAGCATCTGGTCGGTACCTGTCAGTCACACCGAAGGTGATTGGACTCGGGAAGTCGAGCGAGCCTGCGATTCAATACCAGAAATGGGGGCTATTACTATCTGCCCCCAAGATGTAGCTCGTGCAGTCCGTCCGTTACCTAACTGGAAGTCTCCAAGGCCGGACGGGCTGCACAACTTCTGGATCAAATGGTTCGTAAGATAGCATGCTCGCTTGGCGGCTCAGTACCAGACTGCTTTGGAGTCTGGTTCACTACCCCAGTTCCTAACGACAGGAGTTACCCACCTGCTCCATAAATCTGGTAGCACCGCGGAACCCAAAATTTATAGACCGATCACGTGTTTACCGACGGTCTATAAAGTTCTTACATCCGTTTTGAGAGCTAAAATTGACAAACATATTGACACCAACTCCATCATGTCTGCCTCTCAAAATGGATGTAGGAACGGGTCCCGCGGTACTAAGGAGCTACTCCTCATTGATATGGCCATTAGCCAACAGGTTCGCCATTCCCGAAAGGATCTGTCGACATGCTGGATAGATTATAAGAAGGCCTATGACTCGGTGCCACATACATGGCTCATGAGGGTGCTGGAGTTGTATAAAGTAGATATAACTCTGCGCACTTTCCTGATGTCGTGTATGGGGCAATGGAGGACGGTCCTTCGCTATCCATGATGTCGAAATATCCAGAGGAATAGCGAGCCGATAAGGATCGAGCGAGGCATATTTCAAGGCAACAGTTTGAGTCCGCTCTGGTTCTGCTTAGCCCTGAATCCTCTAAGCACACTGCTGGAGGATTTAGGTCTTGGCTATCGGTTGAGGAGAGGTGGTCAGGTTATATCTCACCTCCTCTACATGGACGACCTAAAACTCTTTGCCCCCAACAACTTGCAACTGATGGAGCTACTGAAAGTAACTGAAACTTTTAGTAGCGCCATCAGGATGGAATTTGGTGTGGACAAATGTGCGGTCATGCATGTAAAGCGAGGGAAGATTATGGAATCCGTGGGAACCCAACTCTCGGATTCCATAAACCTTAGAGCCCTCTCCGCATCCGAAACCTATAAGTATTTGGGTATGTCGGAAGCGTTGGGCACCAATGTTACTGACATGAAGCAATCGTTGAAGGAGCGCTTCTTTGGCCGCCTGAAAAAGTATTAAATAGTCTTCTATCAGGCGGAAACAAGGTGCGCGCCTTCAACGGTTGGGTTACGCCGGTTTTAATGTACTCTTTCGGCATACTCAAATGGAGTCAGACCGAACTCGACGCCTTGGATAGGAGGGTCCGTAATTTGCTGACTGTATATCGAATGCATCACCCACGGTCATCAGTAATGATATTGTATATCCCGCGAAAGTGTGTTGGTCGAGGCTTTTTAAACGCTAAGACCCTCCACAATCGCGAGATATGCAGTCTCAGGGAATATTTCCTAGAAACCGACGTGGGGATGCATCGAGATGTGGTCGTGGTGGACAAGGGCCTTACCCCGCTCTCCTTGGCTAAAGAGAACTGGCGCAAGCCTATAGTGCTTGACACTAAGGACCGCATGGAGATATGGCAGAGTAAGGAGCTTCACGGACGCTACTTCCGGGCCCTGCATGGGCCCGATGTAGATTTACCAGCGTCCGTAGCCTGGCTGCGTTGTGGTGACCTCTTTGGGGAAACCGAAGGTTTTGTCTGTGCAGTTATGGACGAAGTTATGATGACGAACAATTACCGGAGATTCATTGTGAAGGACGGCACGGTTGACATCTGTCGGGCATGCCACCGTCCGGGAGAATCAATCCGACATATTATCTCCGGGTGTTCTCGTCTAGCTAATGAAGAGTACTTGCATAGACACAACCTTGTAGCCAGGATTATCCACCAGCAACTTGCTCTGAAGTACAGCCTTGTGGAATCGGAAGTGCCGTACTACAGGTATGTGCCCGACCCAGTTCTCGAAAATGGAAATATCACATTGTACTGGGATCGATCCATCATCACTGACAGAACTATTGTTGCCAATAACCCTGATATAGTGGTGGTGGATCGAGGAGAGCGGCGCGCAATGATCATTGACATAACGGTCCCGCATGACGAGAACCTCGTGAAAGCTGAGAAAGACAAACAAATTAAGTATCTTGACTTGGCTCGCGAGGTTGTCGACATGTGGGATGTGGATTCAGCAATCATTGTGCCGATAGTCGTGACAGCCAATGGCTTAATCGCCAAGAGCATCGACCAACACCTAAGGAGGCTCTCGTTGGGCAGCTGGATCAAGGGCTTGGTTCAGAAAGCGGTACTCCTGGACACGGCTCGCATTGTCAGAAGGTTCCTCTCTCTGGAGCCCTGACCGCCGGTAGCTTGGACCCTGTTCCCGATACCGGTGGGCTACTATTTTTTATATTTTTAAATGTTTTTATATTTTTTATATGTTCTAATATTTAAAAATATAATTTATAAGTATGTAAATGAAATAAAGGAAATAACATATTACTAAAATAATCTTAAACATTTTCGGTCTATCTGCGAGAAATACGACAAACACCATATTAAAACGTGTTTTTTTTACTTTTTTTTTGCGTCATGTTTACCGCAAATAAATGTTTTTTCTTTCTTTCTTTTCTTTCTTTACAAAATCGTTACCACAAATTCATGCAATAACGAATCTGTTGTTTATTAAGTTAGTACGGTATATATTGTTACGAGCTGGGTATGGGATAAATTAATTACTACCAATCAACTTTATTAAACACAAAACACTTAAAACTTAATCACAAATACACTACTATATATATATATATCACTATTCGCTTAGATATCGCACTTCTAGTTCACTTCGATTCGCTTCGTTGTATCGCCTAAATCAGACTACTCCATCGTGTGTCGGCGCTGTGCTTTTATACCGCCAATATTCACGAACATTCCGGCGATGTGTAGAACGGTTCCATAAAAACATCAACAAAAAAACATTACCAAGAAATACAAAAGTAGTAGGCAAAAAAAATAATAATAACCTACTTGTACCGAATAAAGAAGTAGGTACTTTATGCCCTCGGCGTACAGTCGAAATTACAATGACAATTCCTAATATTTTTTATAAGTAGTTACCTACTTAAATGATAATGATAAATGATAAATGATTTTAATAGGTTTGTACAAACACTTTTACACGTCAATCATATTTTAAAAACTAGATGAGGTCGGCGTTTCCTAACTGACTACTCTGAGAAGAAAGGCCGAAACAAACTCAGAGGTCACAGTCTCTTTTAAAGTCCAGACATAATCTTGGTCAGATCATGTGAAGACTATGTAGATTGGTGTCTGGAGTGGTCTTTTGAGGAAAGCATCACACAGATTGAGAGGGCCTGTCCAGTCAGTGCACGCATTTGTCAGTTATCGTGCAGCTCAACTCAGAATTAAGGAGCTCAACGATTCGACGAACAATACCAAAGAAAGGACATTTGGGTTGGCCGCATAAATTACTCAAAACTGTTAGACTATAATTAGGACTAAGTGAGAAAAAATTAAAAACAAAAAGAAAAAGGAATGACCCACATAGTCTTCACATTCACAATAATTTAAATAATATAATACTTTAAAAGTATATAAAATTCATTAATGTCAATGTGTATATAAAAACCAGGAAATAATCTTGGTCAGAGCATTTCATTTGAGGACCATGTAGATTTGTGTCTGAAATGGTCTTTTGAGGAAAGAACCATACAGATGTGAGTAGACCTGTCCATTCCATGCACGCATTTGTCAGTAATCGTGTAGCTCAACTCAGAACTTAAAAGGAGCTCAATGATTCGACGAACAATACCAAAGAAAGGACATTTGGGTAGGCCGCATAAAGTACTCACAACTGCCAGATGATCATTAAAAGTAACTGAGAAAAATAAATATATATATATATGACCCACATAGTCCTCACATTCACAATAATAAAAAATAATAAAAAAATATTATACTTCACAAAGTAAATATTCATGTCATTGTGTATATAATTTTAAAGTTAGCAAAAAAAAAAAAACTAAGTTCCGAAAGTAAAACATAAAAAAATTTATAAAATTGGAGCAGCTCAATTCCATGCCTTTTTGTCCTCAATGTAATCTTTAACGGCATAAAAAGCCTTCTGGCACAACTTGCGTTTAGTAAATGATTTGAATTTATTAAGGCTTAGATCTTGTACGTGGCTTGGAAGTTTATTATAAAAGCGTATACATTGACATCTAAAGGAGCTACCTATTTTCTTGAGCCTTGTTGTAGGTACAACACATTTGTGTTTGTTCCTAGTGTTTATGTTATGGATATCACTGTATTTTTTAAACAATTTTTTGTTTTTATGGGCATATAAAAGATTATCAAAAATATACTGATAAGGCACAGTCATTATATTTATCTCCTTAAATTTCTCTCTGAGAGAGTGTCTCGGACTTAATTTATAAATAGATCGAACAGCTCTTTTCTGCAAAACAAAGATAGTTTGAATGTCGGCGGCATTTCCCCACAACAGAATACCGTACGACATTACACTATGAAAATAACTAAAGTACACTAAACGGGCTGTCTCTATGTTAGTTAAATTACGAATTTTTCTAACAGCATATGCTGCGGAGCTTAGCTTTTTTGACAATTTATCTATATGTGGGCCCCACTGAAGCTTAGCATCCAAAGTTAAGCCCAAGAATACTGTGCTATCTTCAGGATTCAATTCTTCGTCCTTTATTAACAATTTAGTTTTCACCTGCCTAACATGAGGTAGGGTAAACTTAATGCACTTAGTTTTTTTTTCATTCAGAAGTAAATTGTTAACATTGAACCAGTGAACTACTTTTGAGATTGCCGTATTTACATCGTCAGTAACTAGCTGCTGACGTTTAAGTTTAAACAAAAGTGAAGTATCATCTGCAAACAACACTATATCATGGTTATCCTTTATGAGGTAAGGCAAGTCATTAATATAAATAAGAAACAAGAAAGGACCAAGAATTGAGCCCTGTGGGACTCCCATTGTTACTAAAGATCCGGGAGATCTTTTTCCATTAACGTCAACGCTCTGAATCCTATTACTCAAGTATGAAGTAAGAAGATCTAGAGCGCTGTTCCGGATCCCATAGTGGCGGAGTTTCCTGATTAACGTGTCATGAAGAACGCAATCAAATGCCTTGGACAAATCACAAAAGATGCCCAAGGCATCACATTTATCTTCCCATGCATTATAAATGTGACCTAAAAGTTCAACACCGGCGTCAGTAGTTGAACGACCCCTTGTAAAACCAAACTGTTTGCTGTGTAATAATTTATGTCTATTAAAAAATCTTTGCAATTGCTCTAAAATTAATTTCTCAAAAATTTTACTAAAGGTAGGTAGTACTGAAATAGGTCTATAATTGGTGGGGTCTGATGTACTACCTGATTTAAACAAAGGTATAATTTTACTCTTTTTCATTAGGTCAGGAAACTCCCCACAGTCGATACAATTATTAAAGATAAGAGCTAAAGTAGGTGCTACAATGTCAATAATAGACTTGGCAACTTCTACAGAGTTACCCCACAGATCTGCAGTCTTTTTTACATTTAAAGTATAAAAAGTTTTAATTATGTCTCTACAGGTAATATGTTCAAAAAGAAATTCCGAATCACAAACATTAACATTTTCCTTTAGCAAAGACTCAGCAACAGAAGGTGATGAGTTTAGGGATTTAGTAGTTGAAACGGGAATATCTGAAAAGAAATTTTCAAAGGCCGCGGCGACTTGGGAGTCTGATTTTATTATGTTATCATTAATAGACAGGCTGTAGTTAGTATTTCGGTTATTAGACCTTCCCGTTTCACTATTTATAATATTCCAAGTCGTTTTAATTACATTATTACTATTTTTAATCTTCGAACTCAAATAACGCGACTTGGCCATACAACAAACTTTTTTAAATAATTTTGAATAATTTCTAACATATAAATTAAATTCAGCTGTGTTTACGTAAGTCCTTTCATAGTACAGTTCATAAAGCCGTGTTCTACTTTTATGTATACCAAAGGTAGCCCAATCACTAAAAGATGGGACTTAACTTCAAACTAATAATAATGGCATGCTTCTCGAAGTTTTTAGCGCAAACACACTGTAATCACGTGCTTTCTCGAAAGATCTCGTGCGTACGACGTAACAATATTTTAAGGTTAAAATATAACAGTGTCCCACTTGAAGCCTTAATATTATCGTGCGAAACTTAAACGTTCTTGTTTATGCCTTTCTGTCGAAAACGGCTTCCTAGCTGGTCTTCAGTGATGCAAGCCTTCAGAGTGCACAGCGAACGGTTCATAATGACGTGTTTAATAATTCAGCAAAATATCTCGTTGGTATGAAATCATTTGTTTCATATTCATTCACCATTTGACGTCGCTACTCCTCGATGATAAGTCTCTTCCTCATACCTCTTAACCCTCACAGTATTTCTCTAGAACAATGAATAACATTGTATTTATTACACATAATAATTATTTATCATTCACTAATCGAATTAAACCTCATAATAAATTTAAAACTTTAAAGGCATCTTCTGTCTCAACAATACCTCTGTTCTATCAACAATACTTTTGTTTAAGGTTTATGTTTAGTAAAATATGAAATATTTAAATGATAACACTGACACTTAGTCCGGTTTCGTTAGATATTTGTGTAAATTACATTCACTTTTACGCAGCGCAGTAATATTTGATCTCCCTTCAATATTTATATTTGACTGCATTTTGAAAATTACAACCACAACACCGCTAACACCTAAATACTCGTCACCAACAATAACCACGAACCAACAAAGTTTTATTAAGCGAATACGCGTAACGAACTGCGTCTGTCTACCCCACGGAAATCGAAATAATTTACTTAGTTTTCTGTGGTCTATCTGCTAAATTTTAATATTTATGTGAACAAGACGACCGAAACAAAAAACGAATGATTATTGAACTAGTCATTATTAAAAAATAACAAAAACTATGAATAGTAATTATTAAAAAATTACAAGCAAACCGCAGATGAGATTTGAACCTTCGCTCAGCTCGCCATAATCGCACATATCAAAGCACGTTATCCAATGAGCTAGCATGCCATATACTGTATTGACAGAAATTATGAACCACTATTAGTTGCAGACAAAGTGAATGTGTGTGTGTCTATAGTATTGTAACATCTTATAGAAGAAGGTCGTAAGTCAAACCGAAGCGTCAGTCTATTGCTTTGTGCGATTGCCTCAGGACTTTTGGTCGGGACTGTACATTAGTTAAATAATTATATGTGAAGACGATGCACCTAGAATAAAATTACTATGCCACAATAGGTAAAAAGAATTAAAAATGAAGCAACGACAGATAATTTAATTATGTGATAGATACATGGTGCTCACATATTTACAAACATTGTAAAAGTAGACGATTTTCCTAATGTTTTTAAAATTAATAAGTCAGTGTGTGAGGAAGTAATCACAGAATGTAAAATCAATGTCATATAACCCAACATTATAAATTTTACAATTAAATTAGCAACCTGTTTGATTTTGTCTTTATTCTAAATTGTCCTATGGAGCAGGACCAGCATGTTTCCAAGCACTCTTATCTTGGATATAACCCTCTAATTTGTAATATGCTTGTTTACAAAGTGTACTTTTAATGAGTTTTAAATTTTCTTTCATTTAATTGCAATATGTCACAAGGTATTTAACATTTAACACAGTACCCCATAAAAGATGTATGATTTATCTTTATTTCTAGTATTAAAATTATGTCTATCACTTATTTTATTAAAAAGATGTGGATTTTCCTTACGTACATATTATTTTCATAAACGAATTGGCAAGGTACCGTCATAATGTTAATCCTTTTAAATAGTTTCCTGAGATATTCGCGGCGACGTAGATTATAAATGGCTCTGACAGCTCTCTTTTGTAAAATAAACATGGATTCACTGTCAGCAGCCTGACCCCACAGTAAAATGCCGTACGACATAATGCTGTGGAAGTAGCTAAAATAGACCAATCGCGCGGTTTCTACATCTGTTAACTGTCTTATCTTTCTAACAGCATAAGGGGCCGAGCTTAGCCGCCCCGCAAGAGATGTTATATGAGGTCCCCATTGTAATTTCTCATCTAGCGTGATTCCTAGGAAAACCGTTTGATTAATAAATTCCAGTTTTTCCCCATTCAATATGATGTCACATTCGCTACTTCTAACATTAGGTCATTTAAATCTAATGCATTTGGTTTTTGTTTTATTTAGTACCAAATTGTTTACCGTAAACCAATCTTGGACTTGCAGAATAGAGCTATTCACGTCTTCAAGATTTTGTGACCATCGGTTTATTTTAAAGATTAATGATGTGTCATCTGCAAATAACACCATCTTCGGTTGATTTCGAAGTAATTGGGGTAAATCATTAATGTAAACTAAAAAGAGGAATGGACCCAATATCGAACCTTGAGGAACGCCTATTGCCATTTCAGACCCTAATGAGTTTACGCCGTTTACCTGAACTTTAACCTTTCTATCTTTCAGGTATGATCTAAGTAAGTCAAGAGCTGTATTCCTAATCCCATAGTGCTCTAGTTACAGCAGAAGTGTCTCATGGTCTACACAATCGAACGCCTTCGAGAGGTCGCAAAAGATTCCAATGGCATCTTGTGCTTCTTCCCAGGCATTAAAAATGTTCTTTATTAGGGTGACACCGGCGTCAGTGGTACAACGCCCTTTGGTGAAACCGTACTGTTGTTCATGAACGATGGAATTTTTATTAAAGTGAGGTAACATTTGATTGAGCATCAACTTTTCAAACACCTTATTGAGCACTGGTAGAATTGACACAAGCCTATAATTGTTGGGTTCTTTACTATCACCAGATTTGAACAATGGAACTACTTTACTGTATTTCATGAGATCCGGAAAGACTCCTTGGTCGATACTGGTGTTAAATATGTAAGCTAAATAGGGCGCAATGGTTTCGATTATGGATCTAGTCTTTTACAGACATTCCACACAGATCTTCTGTTGATTTAATTTTAAGATCTTTAAAAGCTTTTATAACAGCCTGGGGGTTTGTATGCTGAAACCTAAACTCTAAAGGGCAAGCCTTCACATTCTGTCTAAGTAAGGCTTGAGTAGTTTTAAGAGGAATATTAGCAAAAAAGTTTTCAAATTCTTGAGCTATTTCTATATCTGAGTTACTGGGACAGGGAGTTCAGTATTTCGCTGTTTTTCCTACCTGTTTCATTATTTATTATTTGCCAGGTAGTTTTTATTTTATCATCAGCTGATTTTATTTTATTGCTAATATAAAGAACTTTAGCTATTTTGCACACACTTTTAAAAGTTTTTGAATATTTTGCAACATGCTTGTATCTGTTGCTTTAGGCCATAAAGTTCAAATAGTTTTTCCCTGCTTTTACGAATACCTGGAGTCGCCCAATCACTAAATAAGAACTTTGTGTAAATACTTTTAGTCTTTAGTGGAAAAGTGTCATTAAATTGCGTGTTTAATAGTGAAAAGAACTCGGCGTAGAACTCATTTGGGTCATCTATATTATTAAAACTCTGAACACATAATTTATTGGCCAAAGAATTATTTAATTTCTCTAAACTTTTACGTGTAATTGGCCTAAACCTTCGATCGAAAGCCGAAGAGATATCATTTATCAGTTTTTGGCAGGATAATTAAGCCACCTAGAGCTAGATAAGTCACTGAGTATCTCGTACACAGTGATATCTTTTAATTAGCTATATTTTGTTTGTTAAAAATGGCAATTCAGTAAACAATTCAGCAGTATAATCTTGAATATAAGTATAATATCATCCTTGATATGAAAGCTAGATCATGTAGTATTGAGATAACATGCTATAAGCATCTCGTTCTAAGCATGTGCACACCATGTCAGATATGTACCAGTTAGAAACATAGAATCAATGTTGTTGGGAGTACCTTGTACTCGTTGATATCAAAGCAGAATTCCACACTCACTATAGGAAGTATAATGCTTTTGCAAGTTTCTAACACACAGACAGTGTGCAGGGTTAAGTAAGGCTGTCTCGCAATCTTCATGCTTCTAAATTAAAAGTATATAGAACCACCTTTGACAATTACTTAGGCAAAAGCATAGAAATGTGACTTACCCCCTGGTGACGAGTACATACCAGCGTTAGCTATGTAGAATAACATCGCTAAGTGCATCAAGTGCTACATTGGTAGTTTCATATCCAGCTGGTAACGTAGAATTAGCGTTACTGAGAGCATCTCGTGCTTACTGGAGAGGTAATGCTGACAAGCGCGTACCAGCTAGCTAGGTACAGTTACATCGCTAAGGGCATCACGTGCCTCTCTGGTAGCTTCTCATCCAGCTAGTAACGTGGAGGTAACGTTACTAAAGACATCTCGTGTCCACTGGAGAGATAGGTAATGATTTAACAAGTTGTGTTGTGTTAATGTTCACCATAGTGTTTGTAAAACACTGTCAGTATCACGTACAAAGTGGTCAGTTAAAGCCAGGCATTCTCGCAGTACATCTAATGTGGGTCAGGAACTCAAGACAAAAGCTGCTTCTAGTTAGTTCTGATGTAGGTAATTTTTCAGCTTTCCTGTTAATATCGTTGATGGACGCCGCGTCCGTCTCAGGTTTTCACTCACGATGCACTTATTGCATTTTCTATCACTTAACATAATTAACATTTGTTGTTTTTTGTAAAAAGTTCCGTAAACTTTTTTCTTTCGTTGCGATGAAAAAACGCGCGCGAATGAAAAGTGACATTCCTGTGTGTGTTGCCACCAATGACGATAATCCTATTTAAAAATATATTTATAATATTTTATATCTAAACGAACGCAATGTCTTACGCTGTGCATAAGAATTACTACTTTGTTTAATGAATTATGTTTCAGATCACCGTGAAGTAAAATTACACTTTCCCGATCCAGACAGACACGCTTCTAAGCCGACGTTCGCACGGACGCCGACGTACTAAAATCGCGGCAATTGTTTTTTTATGCACTAGATTTTCAACGCTCTGCTTAGCGCTGAGAGTAGAAAATCAACAGTGGCTTTTTACCAACGTGCTGGGAAGAGAGTGCGTCCCAGCGCGTTGGATTCACAACGCTCGGCTTAACAACGAGATTTGAAAATCTAGTGCGCGATAAAATCCCGCCGCAATTTTATTACGTCCGGCCGTGCGAACGTCGGCTAACCGAGCGAAACAACCCTTTGCTTTGCCTCGTGAGATAGATTCGCGAGGCGACTTGCTTGATCTAGCTGAGCCTGCTTGCTCGATCTATCTGAGCCGGCTATTTACTTTTTAATACAAGGGGAAGAGGTTTTTTACAATGACACTTAGGTGATAAGATCTCACCTGTACCAAAACAATGTATTTCTGGCAAATAAACCTTTGATTTCATTTGATCTTTATATAACATTGAAGTAATGGCTGAAGAGAGTTTGTGTTGTGTGTGCAGGCCGAGTAACGGTCTGTCGGTGCTGGGCAGCGCCATCATCCCAGAGCTGAAGCCGCGCGTGCCCACCATGAGCGAGCGCGACCTCACGCGCATCTACACGCCGCGTCACTACCTGCGCTCCTAGACTCCGGACACAGCAGCTCCAAACATTGTACAGATCTGCACAAATGTATTGTGTTTTTATAAATTAAATTGTTCATTTTTGTAACTTTTGACTTTGATTTTTATCATACAGCTCTCGTTTTCGAATGTACTGCTTGATTTCGAATGTCGAAAGGATTGTCTTATCCATCGAATGAGTATTGAGTCGACGTGCCAGTAGGGCAGTTGTCCCACCGCCGCCGCCAGCGAGGAAGCGACTAACTTTTGGATATTTTCTCTTTAAAGAAACGTAGGTACATTAGATATACATATCTACCTATTCTATTGATGGAACAGTGCAGGTTTAAGGCTCTTTCAAACAGGCGACCCTTTACTTAAATAAAACAAAGATTGCTAGAAATATTCGGATTCAATCCGTTCGGTTCGACCGCTGAAGTCAAGCTATCAAGTGTGTTACACCAATATGAAATAGATGGTTGTCATAGTATGTAGGGGAAGTACGTCCAAAATGACATACGGTTTTGTTTATTAATCATATATTTTTATTTAATATAGTAACAATGGTTGTTTGGTTTGATTCATCATCTTTGGTTCATTAGTTGTAACCCACGTAATCTTCTCTGTGGACCGTAACATGAATTGGAAGACACAGGTTGACACAGTGTGTACAAAGCTTAGGTCAGTATTAAGTAAGAAAACGCTGCGTGTGATTTATTTTGCTCTCGCCGAGTCTTTGCTAAGCTATGGATTAAATACTTATGGCCGTACATTTAAAACCTATTTGAACAGTATAAAATCGCTGCAAATTCGATTTATGAAATACCTTGTTAACCCAAAACTAAAACTCGAGTGTAAAGAAAATTATGAAAAACTTTTTGTTGTATGTAAGGTGCTTCCCGTGCATGAAAAGGTCAAGTACTTAGTAGTTCTAGAGCAGTTCTATAACGATCAATTCAAAGTACATGTGAAAAACACTTACAATACGAGAAGTGTTAGAGAACGTAAATTCGTTCGAGCACCAGTAAAAAATTACTATGGCAAAAAAACCAATAAGTATTTGACCCCTACACTGTTCAATAGTATCGACTGGCTGAGAAGAGATAGTGGTGTAATTAGCAGGTGAACACTGGGATGGTGGGCGCGTGGCTTCAATTGGCTCTGATTTGGGGTCGAAAAGAGATGTAGTAGATTGGATCATTGGACAAAAGTTATCGATAGTGTCTCCTTAATTGTACTTTTGAGCATATTTATTTTGTAAAACGATGCAGAAGTCCGTGCAGTTTTAAAGGTATGTCAAGTGAGAAGCCGGAAAACTAAAGGAGACTCAAGCCGTGGCGGTGGCCGAAGTCGACGATTTATCCAAATACCGCCTATTTTTACACGACAAATCAACCGGAAAAAAAATCCTAATCGACACAGGTGCAAATGTTTCTGTTTTACCCGCCACTGCACGAGATAAACAGCGGACACCGATCAACTACTTGTATGCAGCAAATGGCTCACAAATACCCACATACGGCGAGCGAACCATTGTTCTCAACATCGGAATGCGGCGTGCCTACAGTTGGCGATTTATGGTTGCAACAGTCTGTCGGCCGATAATAGGCGCTGATTTTTTGCACCACCACGCTCTAATGGTGGATCTCCATGGACGACGATTGGTGGATAAAAGAACCAATTTATCGGCACGAGGTTTCCTGTCACCCACAGCTGAAGGAAGCATCCGAACCATCGACGATAAGCTTCCCTACCACGACCTATTGGCCAAGTTCACAAATATCGCGAGACCAAACTTAAAGAAACTGGGAAATAGTGAAGTCGAACACTATATTGAAACCACCGGCCCGCCGATATTTACAAATGCGATACCACTGCCGCCGCATAAATATAACGCTGCGAAACAAGAATTACAACTCATGATGGACCAAGGAATTTGTCGACCGTCTAATAGCCCATGGGCTAGTCCATTACACATGGTTTTGAAAAAGGACGGTACCTACAGATCCTGCGGTGATTACCGTAGACTCAATGCAGTAACCACACCCGACCGATACCCGATACCACGACTGCATGACTTTACACATAACCTCCAAGGCAAGAAGATTTTTTCAAAAATTGATCTGCAGAAGGCCTACCACCAGATTAAAAACAGAGAAGAAGACGTGAAGAAGACAGCCGTGATAACACCTTTTGGCTTGTACGAATTCAATAGGATGTGTTTTCCATGCTTTAAATCTTATATCCTTCCCAGAAGAAATATTCATATATGATAAAGCATGGCTTTTTAAGCATTTTTGTTTCTATCGACCACTCTTTTTGTAATTTTGATACAGTATTGTAAAAATATTTCCCGGATTTTGTTGTCACCTATAATTTTGCATATATTTGTTTTGCTAATAATGGTCTCGAGTATGTTCTCCGTGTTTTGCCTCTCTTTGCAGAAGACCGGGCATTCCGTGAGGATGTGGGCGACCGACTCCTCTGCATCCGGTTCACAGATGCACGATGGGTTCTCCTTACACTTGAAACGATGCAGGTATTCGGAGAACCCACCGTGCCCCGTGAAGATCTGTGTGAGGATGCCGGTTGGTTTTATCCTCTTTACTTTTGTAAAAGCGTCGATCGCATCCGGAAAGAACATTTTAGTGACGGAGGCTGTTTCGCCGTTCTTGTACCTCCTGTTCCATTCGTCAAGCGACCCCGCACGGATCTGTCGCTTGACGAATGAAACCGGGCAGCGGTCATAGTCCGGCCTCTTCCTGGACCGGAGTGCAGCTTCTTTCGCGAGGTGGTCGGCGCGCTCGTTGCCTTCGAGCCCTACGTGTGCCTTTACCCAGAACAAGGATACATCTTTGCTCTGGAATAAAGCCACGGCAACGTTCGCTCTCGCCTCCACGGCCAGTGCGTGGAGGGAGCCTTGGTTTGTGACTGTCTGTAGTGCGGCCATTTAGTCACTATAGATACCGAAGGTTCCCTCTTTGCGCTTGAGGATTTCGCATGGCTGCGCATATGGCCAGAAGTTCCGCCTGGTAGACCGTGCAGTACGGTGGCAGGCTAAGCTTTACGGACTTGATCTCGGCATCACTGTCCCAGAGTGACAGCGCTGCTCCGACCCTGCCCGCAATCTTGCTGCCGTCCGTAAAGAACCTGACTGCTTGGGAATTGTGGGTGTCCACAAGCGTCCGGTCTTCCAGGCACACGAACTCCATGGCCACATGCTTCGCCGGGTGCGGAGTCTCTACAAATGCCACCACCCGCTCCACCTCCCTGCCCGCAAGTGCCGGCAGTGCCGGCGGTGCGGCACCCCTCTCTTCGCCTCATACAGAGCGGCTGCTTCCTGTATTCGGAGGTCGAGTGGGAGTATCCCAGCCAGCACCAGGGACGCGTTCAGCGAAACGGTGCGGTAGGACTTACAGAGCTTCTGCGCAAATCCTCGTTGGACCGTGTTGAGGCTTTTCTGCACTCCGATCTTTTTCGCAGCCGGCGCCCAGGCGCTTGCCGCGTACAAGATTACCGGCTCCACTGCTGCCGTGTATATCGTGTGGATGATCTCCGCGTGAAGGCCCCAGCTCACTTTTGCCGCACGTGCCAGCTGCTTATAAATGTTAACAGCTTTTCTGCAAACATTTGCGACATGGGAGTTGAAAGTGAGCTGGTGGTCGACGGTGAGCCCTAGTATTTTGATTTCCTTAGACATGCCAATGTCTACCCCGCCCATGCTCAGGAGTGGGACATCGTACTTAAGTTTCTTGGTTATCACCATTGCACAAGTTTTTTGAGGTGCAAACTTCAGCTTATTTCGGATGCCCCACACCCGAACATACTCGAGGGCGGCATTGGCCTGCCCCTGGACTTCCAATGCTGTCTCACCGTCGAAGATCATCACCACGTCATCGGCGAACGCCTGGCAGTGGACGCCTCGCTCTTCCAGCCCCTTTAGGAGGGGGTCGAGGATCAAGTTCCACAGGATCGGACCGCCAATGGACCCCTGCACACACCCCTTATTCGTATTTCTCCGACACTCGGCACCAGCGTATCGGAGTCTGACACTCCTACCAGTCAAATAGCTGTCCAGCAGCCTCCTAAGATTGACCGGGCACTTTTCCTCAACCAGTCTGGTCCTGATGGCCTGCCACCATGCGTTATCGAAGGCTCCCTCTATGTCCAGTGATACAACAGTGATCAGCTTCTTTTCACTCAGCTTCCCTTTGATATGTTGTATCATGGTGTAGAGGGAGTCCTCGGTGCTCCTCTGTGGCATGAAACCAAACTGGCGAGTACTGAGCCGCGGGATTAGGTGCCACTTCAGCCTTGCAACCAACAGTTTCTCCAGGATTTTGCCTAGGACTGGTAGGAGGCCGATTGGCCTGTACGATTTAGCGGCGGTGTAGGATTCTTTGCCGGGTTTACGGAGGACTACCACCGTGGCTACTTTCCAGGCCCCAGGGAAATGTCCTTGCTCCAGGCACTTGTTGGCCAGTGCAAGGAACGTCCCTGGGTCCCGGGAAATAGCTTGGGCACAGATATCGGCTGTGAGACCGTCTGCCCCAGGTGCCTTCTTCGGGTTGAAGCTTTCCACCGCGGTTTTCAGCTCCTGAAGTGTGAACGGTGGGTCATGTTGTTCATCATGCGCCCAGTCGTTTACACGACAGGCCGCTTCACGTGTCCGGCGGTGGTCAGCATTTTCACCCTCCTCTAGGTCTTCCGGGTAGAAGGTCTCGGCCAGCAGCTGAGCCGATTCCTGTGCACTCAGTGGCACTCCGTCCTTCACCAACGGCAAGTCCTCCTGTCTTTTGGCGGTCCGTCCTATGACCCTGTAGATCCCCTCCCACATTCCTTCCCTGTCCTGTTTTTGACAGAAGCCCTTCCATCCTTCTGTCTGCGCCTTTTTTGCCAGTGACTCGTATTTTGCTTTTGCTTGCAGGTACTCATCGACGACTTTTTGCCTTCGGACCGGCGCGACGCATCGAATGCGACGCCTCAGCGTGTTCACCTCCGACTTCAACTCAGCGAGCTCTTTGGACCACCACGGTATAGTAAGTTGAGTGTTGGTTTTAATTTTATCTAATGTATCTTCACATTATCTTTAATTTTGGATATGTATATGTTTACGTTCTGTTCTAATTCTATTTTGTTTTTAATTTTGCCAATTTCTGATAATTTATATTTGCTTCAGCTTTTAATTGGGCCAATTTCGAATGAAATTGGCTCCAATTTGCTTTCTTTGTGTTATAGATTCTTGTGGTCCTGTTAACGCTAATTCCTTTAGATTTTTGAAGATTTATTTTAAGGCGATTGCTACGGTCTGTTCCCAGCCAATCTCTCGCGAGATGGCGCTGAAGTCTAAATTTCTAGTTTATTTGAGTTTTTGCGTAATTGGAAAACTTTTAAGAATATTACCGAATATGCCGTTCGTAAAATTAGAATCAAGACTTCGCTTAACAGGTAAGCTCGTTTGATTCCCAATTTTACTTCACGGCGATCTGAAATATAATTCGTTAAACAAAGTAGATGTTCAGAGTTGTCTGCAATAATTTAGTTAGTTAATCAGTTACGGCATATTCTGATTTATTAGGTACTTTTATCATTCTTTCTGAATACAATATTTTAATTTTATGTAATTTAAGAAGGTTGCTTTGTTTTATGTGAATGTCATGTACATCTGTAATTGGTATGTATATAAGTCCATAACTGTTAACATTTAATATTTAATGTACAATATATATGCTTTTGGCGTATCCATTTTAAATAAATTCTTAATAACGTTGCTTAATTAATAGTGTTTAACTATTTTTCATCAGTAATGAGGTATAATCATCAACACAATGTTGGTTGGCACTATGTCTATTTCAATTGATGACAGCACTAAGTTGAGCTACTGTATGTTTTGTGCTGTGGGAGGTGAATTATTAGTATCACTCTCACTTCCTACCACATTTAACCCAGCTTGTGTTTATACAAATTTTATAAAGTTGTTCTGAATTAATATACCAGGAGGATATTATGATATGAATACTTTAAAAGTGTAAAACTGGGTGAACCTGCTACAGGGACACCTTGCCCAACCATTCGGGGAAACAAGGCGTAGTTATGATGTTACTTTAAAAGTTTCCATGATTGAGAATAGCATTCTCAGATCTGCCTGTAAATAGTTAAATTATTTGGGATACTGTTGTGCTTAATGAGTGAGTATTGAGTTGCACATTACATCTTGCTTTCAAGGTAAGTGTCGAGCTCAGTGAGTCTAGAAGATGAATTGTAAAGATTATCATTAGGGTATTTTTTTAAATGTCAGTTATCTAGTGATCTGAATAAGAGGCACCATGGCTGTGAAGTCCTTAGTAGTTAAACTTTCATAGGGTGTAACAGGATCTTTTAGCCCCTGAATGTTGTAAGCAGGGAGGTATTTTTGGTAAGCATTTGTGGAATTGTATTGTACCTAAATTGTACTGACAGACAAACTTAGTGTTTTTTTTTTTTTGAAAAATGTAGTAGGATTTTTTGGTCAAATTCTTGTGATCAGTTGATGTTATTTCCGTTTAGGTAAGTATATACTTTCTGATATGGTTTCATTTCATTTTTGGATGGACTAGTTTTCCATAACTTTAGTTATTAAAGGTATTTTGGAAACTGAATTTCAAATACGGAATAGGCTTTTAACTTGTAAGCACCAATTAATAAGGGCAGTATATTATGCCCTGGATAGGAGAGAGGTTTGAACAAATTTGAGTGAAAGGGTCTATTTCAGATGCTTAGGGTTTTTCCTCAACGATACTAATTTCCATATGAGTTTCACATATTCTGCTAGCAGTAATTACTTGACGAGTTTAGAGCTAATCGAAACTAGATTCATTTTAGAAGTATAAAGATATGAACTCTTTTCCTTGACCTCATAATATGTCCAAAATTGGGATTGTGTAATGAGTTGCATTTTTAAGTGAGGGAGTTGTATAATTGAACTTGTTATGATGTGCACTTGGTGAGCAGATGGAGAGTTTTAGAGTAAAGCAATTTGTAGATAATTCATTCATAGTACCTACATTTATTGTATTTTACTTCACGGCGATCTGAAATATAATTCGTTAAACAAAGTAGTAATTCTTATGCACAGCGTAGACATCGCGTTCGTTTAGGTATAAAATATTATAAATTTATATTTTTTTAATAGAATTATCGTCCTTTGTGGCAACACACGCAGGAATGTCACTTTTCCTTCGCGCGCGTTTTTTCATCGCACGAAAAAATTTGCTCTCTTAAAATTATTCATTTAAAATAAGTTTACGGAACTTTTTACTAGAATAACAAATGTTAATTATGTTAAGTGATAGAAAGTGCAATAAGTGCATCGTTAGTGAAAACCTGAGACGGACAAGGCGTCCATCAACGATATTAACAGGAAAGCTGATAAATTACCTACATCAGAACTAAGTAGAAGCAGCTTTAGTCTTGAGTTCCTGACCCACATTAGATGTACTCAGATCCGGAGGCCTCCCACAATCCTAATGTGCGAGAATGCCTGGCTTTAACTGACCACTTTGTACGTGATACTGACAGTGTTTTACAAGCACTATGGCGGACATTAACACAACACAACTTGTTAAAGCATTACCTATCTCTCCAGTGGACACGAGATGTCTTTAGTAACGTTATCTCCACGTTACTAGCTGGATGAGAAGCTACCAGAGAGGCACGTGATGCCCTTAGCGATGTAACTGTACATAGCTAGCTGGTACGCGCTTGTCAGCATTACCCCTTCAGTAAGCACGAGATGCTCTCAGTAACGCTAATTCTACGTTACCAGCTGAATATGAAACT
Source organism: Omphaloscelis lunosa (assembly GCA_916610215.1). Classification (NCBI taxonomy): domain Eukaryota; kingdom Metazoa; phylum Arthropoda; class Insecta; order Lepidoptera; family Noctuidae; genus Omphaloscelis; species Omphaloscelis lunosa. The sequence goes on along the minus strand of OU744265.1, from coordinate 18,952,736 downwards.
ACCAATGTAGCACGTGATGCACTTAGCGATGTTATTCTACATAGCTAACGCTGGTATGCACTCGTCACCAGGGGTAAGTCACATTTCTATGATCTTGGCTAAGGAATTGTCAAAAGTGGTTCTATATACTTTTAATTTACAAGCATGAAGGTTGCGAGACAGCCTTACTTAACCCTGCACACTGTCTGTGTGTTATAAACTTGCAAAAGCATTATACTTCCTATAGTGAGTGTGGAATTCTGCCTCGCTAACTAGATTGTTATCAACGAGTAGAAGGTACTCTCAACAACATTGATTCTATGTTGCTAACTGGCACATATCTGACATGGTGTGCACATGCTTAGCACGAGATGCTTATAGCATGTTATCTCAATACTACGTGATCTAGCTTTCATATCGAGGATTGCCATTTTTAACAAACGAAATATAGCTAATTAAAAGACATCACTGTGTACGAGATACTCAGTGGCTTATCTAGCTCTAGGTGGCTTAATTATCCTGCCAAAAACTGATAAATGATATCTATTTTGTAAACTAAAACAATAATGCAAAATTGTGCAATTTTTACAGGCATACATTTAAATACACAAGATACTTTGTAAACATGATTCTGTGATACAATGGCTGACGACAAATGCTACCTCTGGAAACTCTTGATTTCAGATACAAGTGCAATGGACTAAACCATAATTGGAATAATACAAAGTATTATTCCATGCTCCCATACTTATTCACCCCATTTAGATTCCTCTAAACTGAGGAAACAAGGGACTGAGATATTCCAGAAACAAGCCGTACTGGTTATTACCCCTATCATAGGGAAAGCAGTGACTGACCCTATGCTTATGAAGAACATAAGACAAACACAAATTGTTGATTAACTTGGCTGATGCAGCAAAACCAGCTGGCAATGCCCACTGCCACCAAACTAAAACCAGAACAAAAGTTATATAATCTCTAATTGACATTAACTTTAATTCATCCTATTTGATAAACAAACCGAAACAATCACAAACTTGAGTACACAATGTTTTAGCTAGAAACAAAAACAATAACAACTATTCAATAAATATTAAAACCACATGACATTCTCATGATAATAGTGAAACTTACCAGTTCTATGGCGAAAATGTAAAACAAGCACAACATTAGTTGATTTACTTACTTTTGTAAATAACAAAATAAAACATCCTTCTACCGGGTTAATAACAGGAATCACACCATTGAAAACCACCATCACAATATCTTATGATGTTTTGGTTTAATCTAATCGGTTGGAATGGACTATGTCTGAAAAATAAATGAACTATTTTTGTCACTGAAAATAAAAATCAATATATATGGTGGACCTCAACAACAACCCGGCTTATATTCCAAAATAACAATTCAAGAAGACCAATACTGGAATAAATGCTGGCAAAGCAGTTATATTCCTCTGATTCTGCTATTGGCTATGGACATAGATAAGAAAATATTTGATACCTACCAAATTCAATATCTTAACCTCTCAAAGCCATTCTCTGGAAGCTGACCCCAACATAGTTGGAAGAAGGCCGGGTAGATGATGATCCTCTCAATACCATCAAAGAACTTATTAAATATTGAGATGCATTTATAAACAATACAATAGATAGATCTACAAAGAATTTATCTGAAAAATACATTTCAGTCAGTCCCAAACAAAATAGAAAATCCAGTTTCATTATGAACAAAAAAAAAAAAAAAAATCTAGAGCAATAAGAATCCCACCATATCATACTGAAGGAAAATAAAAATAAAAATCCCAGTAATAACTACAAGTATGTTACAAACTGACAACTTGTACACTAATCAATTATAGCTTAGCATATCAAAATAGATAGGTATAATAAACCATATTACCTTTATGAAATCATATTATGATTTCATCGTATAGGTACAGGGGTATCACTTAGGACTATCTGGAAGATAACATTACCTACCAAATAACCAATAAAGGGTTAATTACATACACATTTACTAATACTTTTCATACTTGAATAGTCTCTTATCTCTGTTTTACCTACTAAATTACCAGTAGTGAGTGCCACTTACAGAAAACAAGGTTTTCTTACAATCTAACTTGACTGTTTATTTGGTAAAATATCGAGACTGCGATAAGACATACCAATAAAAGTGTGTGTTAGTGTGTTTAAATGTTTGGGCTTGAAAACTAATAATGCTATTTTTTAGGCTTGATTATTAAGTTAAAAAATAAAACTTAATAATCAAGCCTACAAAATCACTTTAAAGAAACCTTGAAACAACAGTACAAAAAAAAAAAAAAATAGTGCTAGTAAACTTAGTCGCATTATTTAACATTACGCCCGGACTTCCCGAAGGGCTGGGCAGAAATGGGTGATCTTATTCAAAGCTTATAAAATCAAAATACCTAATTAATCATTTGATTGCCAACTACTAGTCTACATATTTAACAGTAGATTTTAATGATAATTGCAGCACTAAAGTGAAATTATCAAGGAAACAAAAAAAAAGGAGGGGGGGAGAACATTGTGAGGACAAAGTAGGTATTGATGGATTGTGAGTAGAACATGAACAAGATAAGGTATAATACAATAAATGTAGGTACTATGAATGAATTATCTACAAATTGCTTTACTCTAAAACTCTCCATCTGCTCACCAAGTTCACATCATAACAAGTTCAATTATACAACTCCCTCACTTAAAAATGCAACTCATTACACAATCCCAATTTTGGACATATTTATTATGAGGTCAAGGAAAAGAGTTCATATCTTTATACTTCTAAAATGAATCTAGTTTCGATTAGCTCTAAACTCGTCAAGTAATTACTGCTAGCAGAATATGTGAAACTCATATGGAAATTAGTATCGTTGAGGAAAAACCCTAAGCATCTGAAATAGACCCTTTCACCTCAAATTTGTTCAAACCTCTCTCCTATCCAGGGCATAATATACTGCCCTTATTAATTGGTGCTTACAAGTTAAAAGCCTATTCCGTATTTGAAATTCAGTTTCCAAAATACCTTTAATAACTAAAGTTATGGAAAACTACTCCATCCAAAAATGAAATGAAACCATATCAGAAAGTATATACTTACCTAAACGGAAATAACATCAACTGATCACAAGAATTTGACCAAAAAATCCTACTACATTTTTCAAAAAAAAAAAAACACTAAGTTTGTCTGTCAGTACAATTTAGGTACAATACAATTCCACAAATGCTTACCAAAAATACCTCCCTGCTTACAACATTCAGGGGCTAAAAGATCCTGTTACACCCTATGAAAGTTTAACTACTAAGGACTTCACAGCCATGGTGCCTCTTATTCAGATCACTAGATAACTGACATTCTTTAAAATACCCTAATGATAATCTTTACAATTCATCTTCTAGACTCACTGAGCTCGACACTTACCTTGACAGCAAGATGTAATGTGCAACTCAATACTCACTCATTAAGCACAACAGTATTCCAAATAATTTAACTATTTACAGGCAGATCTGAGAATGCTATTCTCAATCATGGAAACTTTTAAAGTAACATCATAACTACGCCTTGTTTCCCCGAATGGTTGGGCAAGGTGTCCCTGTAGCAGGTTCACCCAGTTTTACACTTTTAAAGTATTCATATCATAATATCCTCCTGGTATATTAATTCAGAACAACTTTATAAAATTTGTATAAACACAAGCTGGGTTAAATGTGGTAGGAAGTGAGAGTGATACTAATAATTCACCTCCCACAGCACAAAACATACAGTAGCTCAACTTAGTGCTGGCATCAATTGAAATAGACATAGTGCCAACCAACATTGTGTTGATGATTATACCTCATTACTGATGAAAAATAGTTAAACACTATTAATTAAGCAACGTTATTAAGAATTTATTTAAAATGGATACGCCAAAAGCATATATATTGTACATTAAATATTAAATGTTAACAGTTATGGACTTATATACATACCAATTACAGATGTACATGACATTCACATAAAACAAAGCAACCTTCTTAAATTACATAAAATTAAAATATTGTATTCAGAAAGAATGATAAAAGTACCTAATAAATCAGAATATGCCGAAACTTATTAACTAACTAAATTATACCTTATCTTGTTCATGTTCTACTCACAATCCATCAATACCTACGTTGTCCTCACAATGTTCTCCCCCCCTCCTTTTTTTTTTGTTTCCTTGATAATTTCACTTTAGTGCTGCAATTATCATTTAAATCTACTGTTAAATATGTAGACTAGTAGTTGGCAATCAAATGATTAATTAGATATTTTGATTTTATAAGCTTTGAATAAGATCACCCATTTCTGCCCAGCCCTTCGGGAAGTCCGGGCGTAATGTTAAATAATGCGACTAAGTTTACTAGCACTATTTTTTTTTTTTTTTGTACTGGTGTTTCAAGGTTTGTTTAAAGTGAAAAAAAATAAAACTTAATAATCAAGCCTAAAAAATAGCATTATTAGTTTTCAAGCCCAAACATTTAAACACACTAACACACACTTTTATTGGTATGTCTTATCGCAGTCTCGATATTTTACCAAATAAACAGTCAAGTTAGATTGTAAGAAAACCTTGTTTTCTGTAAGTGGCACTCACTACTGGTAATTTAGTAGGTAAAACAGAGATAAGAGTCTATTCAAGTATGAAAAGTATTAGTAAATGTGTATGTAATTAACCCTTTATTGGTTATTTGGTAGGTAATGTTATCTTCCAGATAGTCCTAAGTGATACCCCTGTACCTATAGGATGAAATCATAATATGATTTCATAAAGGTAATATGGTATATTATACCTATCTATTTTGATATGCTAAGCTATAATTGATTAGTGTACAAGTTGTCAGTTTGTAAAATACTTGTAGTTATTACTGGGATTTTTATTTTTATTTTCCTTCACTATGATATGGTGGGATTCTTATTGCTCTAGATGGGTTAGACAGTCTTGATGATTTTTTTTTTTTTTTGTTCATAATGAAACTGGATTTTCTATTTTGTTTGGGACTGACTGAAATGTATTTTTCAGATAAATTCTTTGTAGATCTATCTATTGTATTGTTTATAAATGCATCTCAATATTTAATAAGTTCTTTGATGGTATTGAGAGGATCATCATCTACCCGGCCTTCTTCCAACTATGTTGGGGTCAGCTTCCAGAGAATGGCTTTGAGAGGTTAAGATATTGAATTTGGTAGGTATCAAATATTTTCTTATCTATGTCCATAGCCAATAGCAGAATCAGAGGAATATAACTGCTTTGCCAGCATTTATTCCAGTATTGGTCTTCTTGAATTGTTATTTTGGAATATAAGCCGGGTTGTTGTTGAGGTCCACCATATACATTGATTTTTATTTTCAGTGACAAAAATAGTTCATTTATTTTTCAGACATAGTCCATTCCAACCGATTAGATTAAACCAAAACATCATAAGATATTGTGGTGGTGGTTTTCAATGGTGTGATTCCTGTTATTAACCCGGTAGAAGGATGTTTTATTTTGTTATTTACAAAAGTAAGTAAATCAACTAATGTTGTGCTTGTTTTACATTTTCGCCATTGAACTGGTAAGTTTCACTATTATCATGAGAATGTCTTGTGGTTTTAATATTTATTGAATAGTTGTTATTGTTTTTGTTTGTAGCTAAAACATTGTGTACTCAAGTTTGTGATTGTTTCGGTTTGTTTATCAAATAGGATGAATTAAAGTTAATGTCAATTAGAGATTATATAACTTTTGTTCTGGTTTTAGTTTGGTGGCAGTGGGCATTGCCAGCTGGTTTTGCTGCATCAGCCAAGTTAATCAACAATTTGTGTTTGTCTTATGTTCTTCATAAGCATAGGGTCAGTCACTGCTTTCCCTATGATAGGGGTAATAACCAGTACGGCTTGTTTCTGGAATATCTCAGTCCCTTGTTTCCTCAGTTTAGAGGAATCTAAATGGGGTGAATAAGTATGGGAGCATGGAATAATACTTTGTATTATTCCAATTATGGTTTAGTCCATTGCACTTGTATCTGAAATCAAGAGTTTCCAGAGGTAGCATTTGTCGTCAGCCATTGTATCACAGAATCATGTTTACAAAGTATCTTGTGTATTTAAATGTATGCCTGTAAAAATTGCACAATTTTGCATTATTGTTTTAGTTTACAAAATAGATATCATTTATCAGTTTTTGGCAGGATAATTAAGCCACCTAGAGCTAGATAAGTCACTGAGTATCTCGTACACAGTGATATCTTTTAATTAGCTATATTTTGTTTGTTAAAAATGGCAATCCTCGATATGAAAGCTAGATCACGTAGTATTGAGATAACATGCTATAAGCATCTCGTGCTAAGCATATGCACACCATGTCAGATATGTGCCAGTTAGCAACATAGAATCAATGTTGTTGAGAGTACCTTGTACTCGTTGATAACAATCTAGTTAGCGAGGCAGAATTCCACACTCACTATAGGAAGTATAATGCTTTTGCAAGTTTATAACACACAGACAGTGTGCATGGTTAAGTAAGGCTGTCTCGCAACCTTCATGCTTGTAAATTAAAAGCATATAAAACCACTTTTGACAATTCCTTAGCCAAGATCATAGAAATATGACTTACCCCTGGTGACGAGTACCTACCAGCGTTAGCTATGTAGAATAACATCGCTAAGTGCATCACGTGCTACATTGGTAGTTTCATATTCAGCTGGTAACGTAGAATTAGCGTTACTGAGAGCATCTCGTGCTTACTGGAGGGGTAGTGCTGATAAGCGCGTACCAGCTAGCTATGTACAGTTACATCGCTAAGGGCATCACGTGCTTCTCTGGTAGCTTCTCATCCAGCTAGTAACGTGGAGATAACGTTACTAAAGACATCTCGTGTCCACTGGAGAGATAGGTAATGCTTTAACAAGTTGTGTTGTGTTAATGTCCACTATAGTGCTTGTAAAACACTGTCAGTATCACGTACAAAGTGGTCAGTTAAAGCCAGGCATTCTCGCACGTTAGGATTTTGGGAGGCCTCCGGATCTAAGTACATCTAATGTGGGTCAGGAACTCAAGACTAAAGCTGCTTCTAGTTAGTTCTGATGTAGGTAATTTATCAGCTTTCCTGTTAATATCGTTGATGGACGTCTTGTCCGTCTCAGGTTTTCACGAACGATGCACTTATTGCACTTTCTATCACTTAACATAATTAACATTTGTTATTCTAGTAAAAAGATCCGTAAACTTATTTTAAATGAATAATTTTAAGAGAGCAAATTTTTTCGTGCGATGAAAAAACGCGCGCGAAAGAAAAGTGACATTCCTGCGTGTGTTGCCACCAAGGACGATAATTCTATTAAAAAAATATAAATTTATAATATTTTATATCTAAACGAACGCGATGTCTACGCTGTGCATGAGAATTACTACTTTGTTTAACGAATTATATTTCAGATCGCCGTGAAGTAAAATATGCTGATCCATGCCTATTCACTCAAAACTAATAACACTAATGATTTGTAACAGTAGGAACAATTATTTCAATATTTAAATATTTCATAACCAACACATAAGAATAATTCATAAACAAGATACAACAACAAATCTAAAACATTATTTATTATGTGATAATAACCAGGAAGGTGAAAAACATATTTCCGATTTCGACGCACTCAACAAAAGCTTTTAGTAAAACATAGCAACGTATGGTTTCGCTTTTAGTTAGTAAGCATGTATGCCTAATGAAGTATTATTTCACCTTCTGATTTTACAGTAAATACAAAATAAAAATAAATATACAATTGTTATGTAGATTCTAAACAAACTACTACCAAAATACAATTAGAACAAAAATCATTTGACTTGTTGATTTCACCCTCTGCCTTGAAACTTCCTGTCTTGAAACCACTGCTACACTGGCGCTGCAAAGAAAACATACTAAGTATATGTGTTACTTTTTGACAAATACTGTTTGGCATTCACTTCAAAATGGTAGTACCATCAATCTCCAAAGCTTGATGGTACCTCCACGGCACTCTCTGCCTTGAAACTTCCTGTCTTGAAACCACTGCCACACTGGTGCTGCAAAGAAAACGTACTAAGTATATTTGTTACTTTTTGACAAATATTGTTTGCCATTCACTTCAAAATGTTAGTACCGTCAATCTAAGGCCAATTAATCTCTAAAGGTTCAACCACAGGTTCAGCTGTCACTGTGCTAGTACTAGGAGCACTGTAGGTGGCCTCTAAGCGGATTTTCGGTTTTACACGAGCATATGTTCTTAGTTGTGTATTCTGGTTACTGAAAGAAAAAAAAAAAAACAAATTGTGATGACCATAATAAAAGTATAATACCTATATCACAGATAATATACCCTATATCCTAGATCTATTTTCTCCTTTCTCAATATTTCGCGGGTTTTTTTTACGTCATCTTATGGTTTTAGACTAAAGCAGTCCACATGACGACCTACTGACCCTACATACACGTAGTGTTCCTTTTACGAGCAACAATAAACCATGCATAATTGATACATACATTATAGAGTTATCTATGACGATTTCTTCATTCACTGGCTTCTTCTTCGTTTCTTCAGAACGCCAAATTTTCACACGGCTGTAATACAATATATGAATGAAACTTTTGCCTACAGAAAATGTAGGTAAGTAGATACCTCGTGTCATCGTGAAATAGCGCGAAATCCCTACATCCAAACTTGGCCGTGTTTACGAAGAAGCCGGATGATGTGTATACGCCTTGTATAACAATATTGCCCAAATGAAACACTTGACTAACGAAAATGGTTTAATTAAACTTAAAAGTTGTAAGTTACATTGTAGTGAAGCGGACGGAAAAATGGAGTGTCCCGGGTTGCTAGCCCTGCCTTTTTATTTTTCCTTATTTAAAATTGTGTTGCCAGTAACTTAATGTTTTCTTATATCAAAATATACTACAATACTCCCCCTTTACAAATTCAAACGTTGAGGTGCTTTCCTCTGTCTATCAGAATGCCTCAGTTTGATTCTCATTACTACAGGAAACAACGGGTTGATTAACAGGTGAGTTTTTGTATGTACTATTACAGGTTTTTGCATCCTGGTAAGTATTTGAAATATGTGGGCTAACTTCAGAGACTTCATTAAAACTTTCAGGTATAATATTAACATTATCATTTACTTCTTGCAATATCTCTGAAATTGGCTCATTTGCAATAACATTAGATTCATCATTAAGAACTATTTGCTTATCACAATGAATATCTCTTAAATCCCCAGAATCTTGCAATAAACTATCATCTACTACAACACTGGTTTCATTTTGTTCTTCCTTTTGGTCTTGAGGCCAAGAACTTATAATCTGGTCTAAATGACGTTTCCAAATTAAGTTCTCCTCTAAAACTCTACATAAATAAGTTCTTTGTCCCAATACCTCATCAATTACACACTTAACAAATTTCTTTTTATTAGGATTCCTATAGTCCCTACAGTAAGCATACTCTCCCTCTCTAAATTCTTCTTCTCTTTTCCCTACATTACACTGTTTTCTATCTTTTTTAGTAGACAACAAATCTAATCTAGATCTAAGTTTTCTTTTAAACATAGCTTCCGCTGGTGAAATATTTGTAATACAATGAATTGAATTTCTATAATGAAATAAATATCTGTTCATTAAAGTTACAAATGACACATTTCTATTTCTAACATCATTCAAAGACTTATACATAGCATTTTTAAAACTTTTTACAGCATTTTCTGCAAACCCATTTGTTGCAGGATGGAACGGTGGAGAAGTTTCATGTTTAATACCATTTTTAGATAGAAATTCAGAAAATTCCTTAGAACAAAATGTAGCAGCATTGTCTGTAACAACTACTTTTGGCAAACCAAATCTACTAAAACATTCTCTGAATTTTTCTACCGTTGTATTAGATTCTAGATTCTTTACTATATATGCTTCTGGCCACTTAGTGTAACAATCTATTATTATTAATATCATTTTACCACTTATAGGTCCTAAAAAATCAGCATGTACTCTTTCATATGGAAAATTAGTTTTTGGCCATGTTATAACTTTAGATTTCTGTGGTTCTGGTCTAGCAGACATACAGACTTGACAGGATTTAACAAAATTTTCAATAGTACTGTCTAAATTAGGAAACCAAAAATAAGATCTAGCATTATTTTTCATTTTAACAATGCCTTCATGTGAAACATGAAGTTCATGTAACATACTTTTTTGTAAATTCTTAGGTATTACTACTCTATAACCCCACATGATAACCCCTTTTTCAACATAAAGTTCACTTTTTCTGTATAAGAATGGTTTCAAGACTTCACTATTCACATGTTTTGGAAATCCATACCTGATCATGTTATAAACACTACTCAAAACTGGGTCCTTTCTAGTTTCTGAACGTACTAAATTTAAATCTATAACATTTTGATCTTCAATAAAATTTATGTAATCACATTCCTTCCTGTTATTGTCTGAAATAGTTGATGGTAATGGCAATCTTGACATACAATCTGCTTTAACATTTTCAATGCCTTTTACTTGTTTAAATGTATAATCAAAACTTGACAAATATAATGACCATCTTTGCAGATGACCTGCTGCCATTTGTGGTAAACTCTTGTGCTCACCAAATAATGCTAATAACGGTTTGTGATCAGATAATAACTCAAACTTTCTACCAATTAAATATTGATAGAATTTTTGCACTGCCCAATAAATTGCAAGTGCTTCTTTATGAATCATAGAATAACTCTTCTCAGCCTTTGAGAAAACTCTAGAAATGAAACTAATTGGTCTGTCTGACCCGTCTGGCAAAATGTGGCTTAAAACTGCCCCTATTCCATTTTGTGAGGCATCACAAGCTAAACGTAAAGGCATATCTCTACTGTAATGAATTAAGACATTATCAGAAATAATATCCTTCTTAATTGTATTGAAACTCTTTTGACATTCTCTATTCCAATAAAATTTGCAATTTTTCTGTAATAAATCATATAAAGGCTTTAGTTTTATAGATAAGTTGTAAATGAATTTACCATAATAGTTTACCATTCCTAGCCATGAACGAACTTCTGAAACATTCTTAGGCGCAGGTGCATTAACAACAGAGTCAACCTTTGACATATCTTTGGATAATCCACTCTTTGAAATAAAATGTCCTAAATATTTTATTTTAGGTTGCATAAATTCACATTTACTTTTGTTTAAACGAATACCTGCCTCCTTAAATCTTCTTAAAACTTCCTTTAAGTTTTCTAAATGTTCAACATCATTAGTACCTGTGACTAGGACGTCATCAATGAAATTTACAACACCCCGAGCCCCTAACAATACTTTCTCAAGTTTGTTTTGAAAAATAGCACTAGCTGGCTTTGTACCATATGGCAATCTATTTACTCGGTATATCCCTTTTGGTGTTGACCAAGCTAAGAGTTCACTACTCTCCTTACTTAAACACAAATGATTAAATGCATTTCTTAAATCTAATTTTGAAAATGATGTACCACCTTGTAATGCAGTAAAAATGTCCTCAATTCTAGGTAAAGGGTGGTTAACATCTTTAATATATTTATTCACAGTAATTTTGTAGTTTGCACATAATCTTATTTTATTATTTTCCTTCAAAACTGGAACTAAAGGTGTCCCCCATTGGGATGTTTCTGCTTTTGTAATAACACCTTCATTCTCTAATCTTGTTAGTTCAGATTCAACCTGTTCTTTAAAAGCGTGAGGTACTTGCCTCGGTTTGTGAAAAATAGGCTTTACATTTTTATCAATTAACTCTAATGTAATTTCCTCACCTTTAATAATACCTAACTCACTTTTAAATAATATTTCGAATTCCTGTAACAATAATTGCAATTTCTCTTCTGTATTTTGCACATAATTAATTTGTAAAATTTTTGAAATATCTAAATTGAATTTCTGAATTAAGTCTCTACCAAATAAAATTTTACAACCATTTTTAACAATAACCATACTACAATTCACCTCCTTATCTTTTACCTTAATTCTACAGTTTATTTCTCCAACTGGTTTCAAAATATGACCATTATATGTTTTTAATTCAATATCTGAATTTTCTAACTTGATTTGAGAAAATTCAGACAAATAAATATTTTCTGGTAAACATGAAATTGCAGCACCGGTGTCCAGTTCCATTTGGACCGGTTTGTTATCAATACTACATTTAATTGAAATTGGTAAAACATAATTAACATTTTTCTCTACTGCAAAGATATCAATAGAATTATTGAAGGCATCTTTATTTACCTCTACATTATGAGTTTGACCCTTACTCTTACATACAATAGCTAGGTGTCCAATTTTGTTACATATTTTACATTTAAACGACTTAAATTTACATTTTGAAAAACTATGGTTTGGTTTACCGCAATGAATGCATTTTAATAACGATGACTCACCATCCTGTTTCTTCTCAGTCTTTTTAAATGTATTGTGGGAACTTTTATTCGCCTTGGCATGTCCGTACTGAGCTACTTGATGTACTCCCTGCACCTCCTTCAAAGCCATTTCCTTATTCAGCGCTGTATCTACTAAAAATGTCACCGACTTGGAAACGTCTTGTTCGCATAATTTTTCCTGGATTGGTCCTGGACGCAGACTCGTAACGAATTTATCCTTAACACGTTCTTCTAATGTATTCGTAAAATTGCATCCTGCAGCAAATTCTCTAACACGAGCATACCATTTGGCTATACTCTCTCCTTCCAATTGTTGTAATTTTTCGAATTGAATCCTTTTTCTAAAATGCGAAATTCTTTTCTCGAACCTCAGTTTTAACAAATTCTGAAGCTCCTCGTATGACAACTCCTTGGGCATCTTGGGATGACACATATTCTTTAGAATTTTGTATACATCCTCGTGAAGACTTATTAATAATATTGAGCATCTTTTTTCAGTTTTAGTCTCATTCGCTTCAAAATACTGCTCTATCCTTTCCAAAAAACACAAGATATCGCCATCTTGTTTGAAAGCGTCTATACGAAAATCGTTGGCCATGTTTCAGCCGTAAAAATGTACCTTTTATGCTTCGAAATTTTTGTTTATCCTCGTCGCCATTTGATGTGTATACGCCTTGTATAACAATATTGCCCAAATGAAACACTTGACTAACGAAAATGGTTTAATTAAACTTAAAAGTTGTAAGTTAGATTGTAGTGAAGCGGACGGAAAAATCATTCCATACATAATAAAAGTACTCTGTGGGAAAAATGGAGTGTCCCGGGTTGCTAGCCCTGCCTTTTTACTTTTCCTTATTTAAAATTGTGTTGCCAGTAACTTAATGTTTTCTTATATCAAAATATACTACACCGGATACAGAATTAGTCGTATTATGCAGGTTCAATTACCTCCTTTCAGCATAATATCTCCTTATTCCACTTCGAACTCGTTTCAAAGATTTGCGCGACCCCGAATATTCGTGTTGTCTGTACGACGCCTTGCTTGTTCGAACAGACATTGTAGACGTAATCTAAATCTGAAATATAGAAAAACAAATGAAATACGAAAGAATAAGTTTAGACACTCAATATTTGAATAAAATATTATAATATCGTAAGTCACAACCATGTATTACTAGTACTTACAGCATTCATACGTATGCTGTTTTACAAGTGTGGGTACTGTAAAGGTAGTCTGGAAAAGAGAAACTTACATCATGCAGGCTGGTAGCAAAATGATTCTGGTTGCATTCAACCACTCAAGTGAATTTTGTTTTTACTTCGTGATCTGAGCAGACCCTCGTCATAGTAGTAGGTATGCATTTTGTAATGCCGGCAATTAATCCACTGCAACTGCAGCGCAAAGGTGTTTTTGATGATTTTAGTCTTTACAAATTAGCTTGTAGAGACCCTCCTGCAATTGAAGCGCTCCTCCGCTGCCTTACGGTTGTACTGCTGAAAACATTGAGTTTGGCTCCGAGCCTACGAAATATATTATTATGCATTTAATGCTGGCAGAATGTCATCAAGGTGTTTATTTGTCAATAAACGTTGCATATACAGAGCACTTTGCCACTCGCGCTAGGTTGATAACAACTCAGAGATCCGTATCGCGCATTCTCGTCCAAAATTAATCAGTTTATATTATAATAAATAATGCTAATACAATAATTGCACGTCACTTCAGTGTGCCGATGTATGTACAGATAACATGTACAGGATGCGCCCGCGCAAGTTCCCGCCAATTTTGACAGTCGCTAGCGGTACGAGCGAGCGCGAGCACGCGTGCCATCCGCGCTGCCACTACGCTATACGACGCGCCGCGCGTGCGCTACACTATATACACAGTGACATTAATAATTGCTGCATCAGTTTATGATCCGTGCGAGTGATAACTCTAATAATTTACTCCGCTTTCCTTCAGAAGTAGGCCAGCCAGCGGCCGGCGCTGTGACGGTGTCACTGATTAGATTCTTTACCTAAGCTCTGATAATATCCAACATTCACTGATTGTAATAAACAAAACTCCAACTTCTGTGGAAAAATGAATCAGCGTCAACGATTGTAGGTATCATGTTTGATAACAATAACAAGTCTCATCGTGCTGCTAGAGAGTTTATCCTCTTCAACTTTAACCCTAGGAAACTGTGGAGGGCTCATTTTGGGCGTTATGCAAATCGTCTAAGCTTTGCTCCCAGCAACATCCGTCGCACCTGCACTCAACCGAGCATAAGCGTAGTCATTTTCCCCGTCATAGTCTCCTCCTCACCATCATGTTCATCTCTATAATCGAAGGGTCCTTGGAAACCATATCAACCATGTCCGCCATTCGCACTCAAGTGCGTACTCAAGTACGGAAATCATAAAAAATGCGAGATCAGCTTAAACTGGAAATGTATAGCTTGTTATGTAGCCGTGTGTATAAGTACATTATATCCAAAAATCCATATGCACTGGATAAATGAGTATACACCTACGAATAATAAAAGTCCACCTATTTAAATATTGCAGTCAAGTAACTTCACGCCGTGAGCTCGCGGTGACTTGCTTGACTCTACCAAATATTTGTAAACCCTGTATTTTTTGTCTGCTGTTGGCCTGTTGTGAGTGTTGTGATTACACGTGTCGGTCTGAAAGTTACCAGAAACACACTATCACCGCTATCACCTATCGCTATCTTTACTCACGTGTATTTGAATGTAAGTGAAAATCAAAATAATTATGCTCGCCAAGTAGCCGCTTGAGGCAGTGTCAAGAGTACGAGACTCGAACACACTCACAGCGCACTCTCGGTATCTATGGAATTCCTAATACAAACCACTGTGTTCCTTGAGCGTTCTTCTGATTTTCTGTCGATCTCCTTCATAGAATAATAATTATACTGCCCTGCTAAGTCGAAAGGCGCTTTCTCTGAGATACGCCCTTTTCGGGTTCCGTAGTAAACACACAACAGGAACCCTTATATTTTCGCCTTGTCCGTCTGTCTGTTTGTCTGTCTGTCCTAACTATAGTAGTAAGTAATACTAATACTTTCTAGTACTAACTAAAAAGCTGTAATCTGGCATGAATGTTATTTTACCACGTGTAAAATAAAAGTAAAGTAAAGTAAACGTGTATAATAAATTGGTAAAATAAAATTCGAAAAATATTTTTTTAGGGACCCCCTACACGGAAAGTGATTTTTTTTAATCCCGTGGTGTGGGGTATCTTTGGAAACGTCCTTTAAAAACATTGTGAGTTTGTGAAAACCATTTTTGGATTCAGGGATCCGTTTGCAAAATATTAAGCTTTAAAGTGCTAATTTTTGTTAGAGTCAAGTGTCCTCCCGCCTGCAAGTTAAATGGTTGGTTTTGGATATGTGAAAAAAATTATGGCTGTAGGTTATATAGCGAAATTAAAAGGAAAACTATCACAACTAAGTAGGCTCTACAATTTAACGAGTAATAATCGACCAAATTATATTTGTAGTTGCAAAAACATGTTTTCCCGTACATTCCGTATGGGAGAACATGTTTTTCAACTACAAAGTTAAGTTTGTTTTTGGGATAAATTCATCCCAACTACGGAACCTTTCATTGTGCGTGGTCCGACACGCAGTTGGCTGGTTTTTTATACTAGTCAATAGCTTTACTAATTTCCCATCTAATAGTATAAGCCAAATAACGCTATCTAACTCAAAACATTTGAAAAAAAATATACATCTCATGTTTAATATATATCTCATGTTTTCCTTATATTACAATTTACAAAAAGTCAATTTTCCCTTATACTCCGATTGAAATAGCGTCTTTTGGCTTAGCAGGACAGTATATACCCTTGACGCAATGTCGTAGATCTGCTCATATAGTTCTCTTCTTAGAGTTCACCTTGATTAAGTTCGAATCCTCAACGGCTCTGCCTCAGCGTCTAATTGCCCATGTTCTTGGTACAAGCGTGAGAACCTGTTCTAAGAACATATCCGTCACAGTATATTATTCAGTCTGGGAAACGCGATGGAAAGTTTCATGACGTCTTTCTATAGGGTACCAAGTTATCTGAATAGGTACCTGTCAAATCTTAAGTAAGGTATACAACATGTAAAAAAACCCTGTCCAATCCGTGAGGGTGTTGTTAAGTATCGTACTGAGAGTATATTTATGTGGAAATTTTCAGAAAAAAAGATAAAAAAATTCGCCACTTTTTTTTATGGGAAATTTGACCGGTTTACTACACGGGGCGCGGGCGGCCGTCGTTTGGCGGGTGTCTAGAAGTCATTACTTATAACCCTTGTTAAAAAATTGCTATTTGTAATGGAATTAGAGTAATTTTGGTACTAAAAATATGAATTTTAAATAGCAATAACTTTTTTATTTTCACTAATAATAAGTTTTTTTTATTATTTTTTGATAATGTTATTGCAGTACCTATGTGCCCCTTTCGGATCGGACAGGGTTTTTGTTTACATATTGTATGTAACGTTTAGCAGTTATGTTAACTGATGGCCGGTTGACGGTTTTTATATTTATACTAGCTGCGCCCCGCGGTTTCACCCGCATTAGTCTCGATCCTTTGAGAATATCGGGATAAAAAGTATCCTATGTCCTTCTCCGGATCATGGTTTACCCATACGCCAAATTTCATCCAAATCCGTTCAGCTGTTTTAGCGTGATGCCGTGACCAAGGGAAATAGGGATTCATTTTTATATATATAGATTGGTGATGCCAATCCCAGGGCAGGGTCATCGATAAGAATAACCTGATAAAATACGCGCTTAATCTTTAAAATGGCAAAACATAGTTAAATATACAGTTAATGTGGTCTCTGGTGGTGGGTGTCGGCAGAGCTCGCGCAAGCGTGCGCTGAAGGCTGCGTGCCATTGTTCACAACATTGCAGTGTAGGCGCCACGCAACCGAATGTCCACCTGATAGAGGAAAACAAGTCCCACTTCTAAGAAATAACAAAGACTTACAGCCCATACTACCTCAACTCAAATTCACTTTTTTATCTCGTTCGTACCATACTGCTCGCAGCCTGAGTGAGAGCTAGACCGAGTGGAATGCTGGTAATTTATTTTTACGGTGAAATTAATGGTAATAAAAAAAACAGTTTCTACTTTATATTTACTTCAGTTATTAACTTATTATACAAAGTTTCATAATCTAATTTGAAGAACGTTTTTAAGTAACTTTGTATTTTTTTTCTATCGAGAAAATTTTATGGAATCGTGTCGCTTCATCAAACATAGTACTTAACATTAATCCTCAACTTTAAAATATATTTATTTCAAAATTAATACTGCCGTGTTCGATATAACGGAGGATCATGCTAAGCAATTTGAGCCTTTGAGGTATTATAGACGCCTAAGATATCTGTTTTGCAAAACATGCTCAACAAATCGTTCAGACTTATTCCTTAAAGAAAGCTGCAGGTTTCAGACAATTTGACTTCGTAGGGCTGAATGTATGAATTACAAGTAGTGGACCTACTAACTGTGACATTTAAATATGTTACAACGTAACACTCGGGAATCAATTAAATGGAACCGTTTGTACAAATTGACGCTAATCAAGAGCACCGCCGACCGCAATCGCCTCGGCCACGTCTCGGTACCGCACCGCAATGCTCGGCGTTGTCACTATCACTATTGTTTGACTGCTTGCTCGTTTTGTTTCGAGTCAATAAGTAGGTAAGCGTTATCAGCGTGCCCTGAGACTAATTTATGATCAGATAACAATAGTACGTACATGCGACTATCGTTAGTACAATATCAATAAACTTAATATACTCATTGGCTATATTCGTCCGAGTTAGTACCTACAACTCAATTACAAGGTGCGGAGCCTGCAGACTGGAAGGCTTCAAGGTTTCTGGTTACACTGCGGCAAGTGTTGATAACGGTGCACATGTCATCAATAAACGATGTTTAGACTAATTTTCAAGTTCAAACACATTTAGAACAAAAACAAGCATACTTGGACGTAGTCGAGGGAGCTGAAATTATGGTCTTGAGTAGAGGCACGCATTGAATTTAGAATAGGCCACAGAGCCTCAGCGGTAGGAAAATAATAGAGATATATATATAATTAGCTTTTACCCGCGGCTTCGCCCGCGTGAATGTCGGAAAATATCCTACAGGAACGGACTACTGATACCGGGATTACAGACCTAATAGCCGAGGAAAAGGTCATTGACTCTTACCGCTGCGCCCGCGTTGCCGTCAACCATAATTATTTTGTTACGCGTAATTTTGAATCTGTGATATCTTTTACAGATGTCTTATCTCACGAAAGCGGGTGACCCATACTTGTGTGTGTAAGTGTACATGCACACTGTCTTTGCGTGCGTAAGCTCGGGAGCGCCCATTCGTGGCCCAGTCAGTAGTGCTTCTTGGTTCGTGCCAACATTATTTATCGAATAGGTACCGTCAGCATGGAAGGTACGAGCAAGGCAAATTAATGTTCATGTTTGGTGAGTATTAATGTTGTGTTTAATGAATTAATCTAATACAATAATTAATAAGAACATGTTAAACGAGATTTTAATAATGTATTGTTTATTTTAGGCTCGTCAAATGATTGCAAATATTTATAATTTTCTCAAAGATTAATTCACGGAACTTCACCAAGAACCAAATTGTGATTTATCACATTTGCGTAATATTACAAAACGCACTGCAGCAGCGACGCACAGTGGAACGAGTGAAAGGGAGAGGTTGGACTTAGGCATTTCCGAGAAAAAAAAGTCTC
The DNA here is from genome assembly GCA_916610215.1 of Omphaloscelis lunosa. Taxonomy (NCBI): domain Eukaryota; kingdom Metazoa; phylum Arthropoda; class Insecta; order Lepidoptera; family Noctuidae; genus Omphaloscelis; species Omphaloscelis lunosa. The sequence goes on along the minus strand of OU744265.1, from coordinate 18,933,538 downwards.
ATTTTGAAAAACGAATCATATTTGGTTATCAAGTGCCTTTAAAACTAGTACTGACAAATTTCTTTCTATCTCTCGTGTTTCCGGAGTTAATTGAGAAAGTGTGAAATTTTACTTTGAAAATGAGTGAATCCAACTCTCTGCCTCCTGAATCCGGTCCAGCATGTAATACCATGGGTACAAATCTACGTAAAGTTTAGCAGTATCAAAGCAGAAATCTTTGAATTTTATGTAATTTGTCTTCCGACCTGATGCGTCCTCAGCGTCTATTCCCGTAAGTTCAGCAGATTTAATGTAGTTTTTAAAAAGTCGCCTTGCCGAGTTGCCATTGTTGGTAGATCCACTACCTTGTTTCACAACATCGAGAGGTAAGCCCGTTTCTCTTCTTACAGCGTCTTGGATCCTTCTTTCCTCTCATCAACGTCCCTTTTTGTCACATCACCCTTCGCTTGCCATAACTTTATGTCTAATTTATAGGAAATGTGTAGGAAACATTCCATTGATCGAATCCAAGCGTGAAGAGAGCTTAAGCCGTATTTGTACATGTCCTCGTTTACTGGTTTCCCTCTTACCAACTCCAAATTATTCATTTCTTTAGGACTTTGAGCTTTGCATATGTCACACACTGAAGCTGTTGTATCTGATATAATAGAATGAATTTTACCATCAATCATTGTTAACAGCAGCTGGTGTGTTACACTAATTCCATCAGTGATGGTAGATGGCAGTAAATCCTTAATCTCATCTTCCATTGCTGCCAGCTCTGTCTGTACATTTTCTTTTGATTCTTTCATAAATTTAAACATTATGGGGCGGCAAAATGACTTTGAGGATTGTCGCCCGTTTTCCCAAATTATAAGATCATTTGAGGCGAGCCGCAGAGGCACAAGACTTATCATGAAATTACTATCCAGATTACTTAGCTCACTTTCCCTCGTCTTTTGATGATAAACGCTTTGGCTCGATGATCCATCAAATCCCCATTTGCTGGTCAAACAAAACGAGCTGTTGATTGGAATCAACAGGAGTTTTTAAATAACTTAAAAGTCTTTTCGTAGTCACATCCATCAGAGCTTATAATTTTATTTTTGCTGAGTTTTCTGTAACTGTCAGATCTTCTTTGGCTGGACAACACTTCACTTTTTCTTTAACCAGCATGTAGTAACTGGGGTGTTTTAAAACTCCTTCTTGATTGTTAAAATCTCGAAGTATTTTGTAGCGCCATTTTGATAAATTCATCGATACATACAGAGCCAATGCTTTCATAGGTGTAATTTCCCTAACCTGAAATATATTACCATGAATAAAAGCTTTAATTTTGGAGGCCTCTTCTGGATTTTTTATTAAGTATTTCATTACATCAGCTGTATCGATTTCTCCTGCTTTTCTAAGCGCCCTTTCAGCTGAAAACACGATTTCAGACCACTGAATCCAATTGCTGTTTCAGTGCGTCTTCTTTTTCGCCGGTTACCAAGGTCCTCAAAGCTTTTACGAGGACTAGGAGTTGTACAGGTTGAAGCATCTAATTAATCCGAGGAAATCATATGCTCGATATCTTCCCTTAAATTTACTGTAGAAGGGTCTTCGTTTTTGTTTTGTTTCGTTGGAAATTCTGGCCACTGAATTGCATCTTGCAGCCACTCTTCATATTTATTACGGAACTTATCAGTGCTTCTTCCAGATTGTGTCCATTTTGCAAAAATGCGGTAGTAAAATCGACGACACCAGGCTTTCAGAACTGTTCTCTTTTAAAACACTGAATAAGTAGTTATAGTCGTGTAATTCTTTATGTGGGCGTGCAAATAAAGCAACGTAAAGATCAAGATTTGTAGTAAAATTTGGAAGATTACGGAGATTAGCGTGACTATACCGAGGTGTAAATCAATACTGATTTTAAAGCTACTTATGGTGACTTATTTATACTATATCTAGGTACCCTCATTGATTAATTAATATTACATTGTCTTATTTGCTGATGAGGCATGGTAAATTAGTTACAAGCAGTTTATTGATGCTCATTACTGCATTAGTTATTCTGTGTAAACCATTAAGTAGTCATTTTCTGAATCACTTTTCTTAATAACCTTTAACACATTTAATTGGGTTCTCAGGAAAGTTATATTTTGTATCGATACTCCTAATAGCTACTTCAGAATACAGTCCTTGTGTGAATCATATTGCTATAAGTCTAACGAAACCAGTATACTATAAGGGCAAAATATCTTTTTTGTTAAAAATATATAAATCAACCTGTCAGAAGGCGCAGGTTTGGCGCACCATGTGTCCATTAAATAGCATTAAATGTACCTTTTGCTATGTTTAATACGATGGTAAAGCCCACAACTGGAACAAGGCCGGAATCAGGCGGCATAGAGCTCAATACAGTCATTTTCATAGTAAGTTTTCACATTTTCTCAATTAACTCCTGAAATACGAGAGATAGAAAGAAATTTGTCAGCACAAGTTTTGAAGGCATTTGATAGTTAAATACAATGGCATTATTCGTTTTTCAAAATGAGACTTTTTCTCGGAAATGCCTAAGTCCAACCTCTCCCATACACTCGTTCCACTGTAAGAAGGGAGTAAGTGAAAGAACAGTCCAAAAAATATTTAAAGAAGGAAGAGATGTTGCAAGTACATCTTCGAATTTTATGTCACCCATGAAAAACCGAAGAAAGAGAGAAAATAAAGTAGACATTGATGGATTTACAGCTGACATTGTACGGAGCATAATACAAAATTTTCATTTCGTACAAAAACAAATTCCAACATTGGCAAAATTAAGGTCAGTCTTGAATGAAAAAATTGGTTTCGATAGATGTCTCGCAACGCTTAGGAAGTTATTAAATAAATTGGGCTAGAAGTGGCGTAAAACCGATAACAATAGGAAAGTATTAGTTGAACGGCATGATATCCAGATGTGGAGAATAAAATACTTTAAAAAATAACCGAATACCGCTCTCAAGGTCGGCCTATTGTCTATATTGACGAAATTTATGTATTAACAACACATGTTCGAGATAACACCTGGGCCCAAAAAGACAAACCATCTCTATTTTAAAAAAAAACTTAGTTAAGGTACTCATTTTATTTTAGTACACGCTCGAACCTATGCCGGTTTTATTGACAACGTTTACTTAATCTACAAAGCTAATTCCATAGTTGGAGACTATCATTCCAACATGAGTTTTGGAAATTACGTAAAATAGCTGAATGAAAAGTTGCTGCCAAATTTGCCAGATCGTTCCGTATAATAATAGCAATACTAGATAATACATCGTACCACAATACACGTGCTGGGAAATTGCCGACGACAGCCTCAACAAAATCTGAGATGCAAGAATGGCTCACTTCGATACAAATTTGCGCAAAGTTGAGTTATATGATATAAAAAAAAACCATAAAAGTGATTTTATCACTAACAGAATCGATGACTACATAAAAAGTAAAATATTTGAAGTATTACGCCTCCTTCCATACCACCCTGAGCTTAATGCCATAGAGAATCTCCCCCAGATTCTCTATGGCATTAATCTCAGGGTGGTATGGAACCGGTCACCAAGGAGAGTGGAACCGGCGAGAGATGTCGTGCGGTGTCCCACAGGGATCGGTCCTGGGGCCGCATCTGTGGGACATCGGATACGACTGGGTGCTGCGCGCCGACCTCCCTAGCGGCGTCAGCGTCGTCTGCTACGCTGACGACACGTTGGTCCTGGCACAGGGGGGGTCGTACCAGGCGGCGGCCGAACTAGCGACACGCGGGGTTGCGACAATCGTCGACAGGATCCGGCAGCTGGGACTCGAGGTGGCCCTGCACAAGTCCGAGGCCATGGGTTTTCATGGACCTCGGAATGCGCCACCGTCGGGTTCCCAGGTAATGGCGGGAGGGGTTCACATCGGCGTCGAGTCGACGATGAAGTATCTGGGACTTGTCCTCGACAGCCGGTGGAACTTCGTCGAACACTTCCGACGTTTGGCTCCCAGACGCCCCCTTTACGGGGCACCGGTGTGGGCGCGTTCACTAAGGCTGCGGCCAGCCCGCCGGTTGAACGCGTCCCAGAGGGTCATGGCCATCCGGCTGGCCCGAGGATACCGCACGGTCTCCTGCGAGGCGGCAAACCTCCTTGCCGGATTACCGCCATGGGATTTGGAGGCAAAGGTCCTCGCGCACATTTGGGAGTGGCGCGAGGAGGCGAAACGCCGGGGCTTAACTCCGCTGCCGCGAGAAATCGCGGCACAGCGGACAGAGCTCCGGCGGGATCTCATGGCGTCATGGAGAGTGCGATTGTCGCAACCCAGCGCTGGGCACACCACAATTGCGGCGATAAGACCCCTCTTTGAGGAGTGGCTAGAGAGGCGCCACGGCGTCCTCACCTTCCGCCTGACGCAGGTCCTCACCGGACACGGCAGTTTCGGGAGGTTCCTGCACAGGATAAGGCGGGAGGAAACGCCCGGGTGTCACCATTGTGTGGATCGCCCGGAGGACACGGTGGAGCATACGGTGGAGGTCTGCCCAGCTTGGGCGGAGCATCGCCGTGTCCTCGTGGAGGCGATCGGCGGCGGTGATCTCTCGCGTCCGGCCCTGGTTCAGGCCATGGTACGGAGCGAGAGGAAATGGGAGGCCGTCACCTCCTTCTGCGAAGCGGTAATGCTCGCGAAGGAGGAGGCGGAACGCGTGAGGGAGAGGCAAATTTCGCGCCCTCATGCCCCTAACCGCCGCAGGAGGAGACGCCCAGGGCGTCGGGAATCGCGAGGCGATTTCCGGCCACCGTAGGCGCGGGCTTGCGGGCGGTGAGCAATGGGTGGCTCACCGTCCGATAAGGACCAGGCCCGGGTCGACGGCGCGTTGTGTTCCACGCGCGCCTCAAAGAGATGTCAGCAGATTCGAAGGGGTCCACTAGGGCCGATGCCTGCCGGGGTTGCGAAGAAAACCGAAAGGGAGATCGTGGCCCCCGGCAACAGGGCAGCCGAAGGAACACGGGTGGGTTTTAGTCAGTAAGAGTCTGACACGCCCTCCCGCTCCGCCCAGAGCGGGAGAAGTTATTTGATGATTTCCCACCCTCAAAAAAAAAAAAAAAAAAAAGGGTGGTATGGAAAACTAAAACTAAACCTTAAAAACTACATTGCTCTAAGAAACGTTGAGCAAAATATGACCAACACAGAAAAACTTATTCAAGCGAGTATTTCAAAAATATCAAGTGAGACATGGCGTAATACTTGCAATAGTGTCATTAAAAAAGAAACTGAATATATGAAATATTTTGACACTGATTTTGAATTAATAATAAATTTACAAGATGACAGTGAAGAAGAAACTGACTCTGAAGAAGAGTCTAGTTACGATTCTACTTGAAATACTAATTTAAATAATATACAAAATATTGCTAAAATTAAATGTTTCTTTAATATTAGTTTCTATTTTATTTTACCATATCTTATCATACCATACCATAACAAAAATCTAATAAATTTAATAATTTGTTCATTAACGATGAGCTTGCTAACGCTACCTGTAGTTACGCACACAAGAGCGCGTGTCTATACGCATTACAACTACAAGTATGGCTCACCCGCTTTCATGAGATAAAACAACTGTAAACCATTCATTTAAATGATATGATGTCAAGACATATTTTAATATAAATTAAATGCTCTATTTATGTAACATAGTTTATTGGATAAGGATTAATATAATACCGGTCGAAATAGCTTTGGAAAGAACAATGAAATTTTTATCAAAGATACAAATGGTTATTGTGGGTCATCCTTAGAACATAGACAAATGTCATCGCGGACTTTTTTGTTGAACTTTTTAAGATGAACAAAACTGTAGATTGTAGAACATAAATTTTATGTAACTTTACGATTTCCGCGGCGCACGCAAATAAAGCTCCCAGTCGGCATGATTTTTTCCGACATCTACAAAAATCGTCAAATTTCAGCCAATTTACACAAAACCTTAATTAATTATACACTAAAACCTATCGCATGAATTATTCCGTCCATTGGTGAAAACCATTTGAAAATCCGTTAGGTAGTTTTTGAGTTTATAGCGTTCAGACAGAACGATACAGACGCGGCGGGGGACTTTGTTTTACAATATTTAAGGATTTATTCAAAATTACATATTTTGTGTTTCAATCAACATTCTAAGTTCCTAATAAGAAACGTTACCATTACCCTTATAGATTAATATTCTTTATATCTTTGTACCACAGATCATATAAATTGTACCAAAGACAACTAGTGGTGTTTTCTATTAAAAGCCAACACAGTAGGTATCTATATATCTATATCTATATAAGGAAAGGCTGACTGACTGAATGACTGACTGACTGATCTATCAACGCACAGCTCAAACCACTGAACGGATTGGGCTGAAATTTGACACACAGGTATATTATATGACGTAGGCGTCCACTAAGAAAGGGTGGTGAGGCGTGTAAATAGCCTGCACCTTTTGAAGAATTATAAGGAAAAGTTAAAATAAGAACCTATGTCTTATGTGTAATGGCGGACCTCAAAATAAGTAAATTTCCCTACTGATGAATCCTCGACAAACCACTAAGAGAGAAATATTAGCAGCTAACATGCCCACGTACCTTGACAATCCAGAGATCCCACTCAGACCCAGGGAGATGGGAAGATACCTCGTTCATGCGCACTTGCAGGTATGGGCTGCCGGCCGGCGAGCAAAATCCTCTTGAATCCACCGGTGGAATGGTTAAAAACTCCAAAAATCAACACTGCACTATAAGTTCTCAATGAAGCAAAGATGCAGGTCCATTTATTTTTACGAGTATAGTCAAGATTTCACCCAAAAGGAATTTTAAAGCGGAGCGCTAATGCAAAAAACACCGTCTCATCAAACGGTCAAGCGAGCTGTCCGCACTCGCTAATGCCATCTATCGGCCCTTGCGAGAAGACTCAGGAAAGTCTCGATACATGGGCGCTGCGTCAACAGATAATGGTGCGAGGATTCATCAATTGAGAAGTTAAAATATTTAATTTGAAATACTAACATATTCTAATATATGGAGAAATCTTAAATTATTATTATTTTATTTTTTGATATTGTAAAAAGGCATTGACGCTTCACCATGCTCGGGGGCTTTGGAAGGACGCAAGTGCTTTCAGAAAGAAAGTGAAAAAATTATAAGTATTTACTGACCTACATTATGATCAGAAAAATTAAGCTTGACGACTGAATACGAAAAAAACAAACGATTTAAGTTATTTAATATATTTCCTAAACCTTAAGACTATGAAGTTCGTATAAGAGTTAAAAGTTTATTGCGTTGGAATAGGGTATAATTTAGCGACGGCACGTTTAAAGTTACCGAACTTTGTTTTTACCATTGCAACACGAACGACATTATCCGTGCCTTTATAAACCTCAGTTATAACTCCTAATGGCCAACTTAAAGGAGCTGAATTATCCTGTCCCACGAGTACGACAGTTCCAACTTCTACGGGTTTGTCCGGAGTTGCCCATTTTTGCCTGACTTGCAGCGTATGCAGATACTCTAGGTGCCATTTCTTCCAGAAGGATTGGACCATACTATCTAACAGCTGTTTGCGCTGTGATAAATTAATGCGCTGACCAGACAAATCGGCTGCCGGCAAATACTGCAGTGGAGTCGACATCAAAAAGTGAGCGGGAGTAATAACTTCGGGATGGGGATCGGAAGACAAAACGCTCAGAGGGCGCGAGTTCATAATGCACTCTATTTGAATGAGTACAGTTTGTAACTCCTCATAAGTGAGAAGCTGACTTCCGATCACGCGGTAAAGATGCGTTTTTAAGGTTTTAATATTCGCTTCCCACATGGAGCCGAAATGTGGGGAGCGAGGTGGAATCATTTTCCACATTATGCGGCGGGTTGACAACTCATGTAAAAGAGACGAATTGAAACTTGAATTTAATAAGAATCTATAAAGCTCGTCTAGTTGGGCCTTAGCACCAACGAAATTGGTCGCATTGTCCAAATAAAGACAAGATACTGGCCCTCGACGCGAGATAAAGCGTTTAAACGCGGCTAAAAAGGCATCAGAGGTTAAATCAGAGACTAACTCTACATGGACGGCCTTGGTTACCAAGCACACGAATAAACAGATATACGCCTTCTGGGCGTGCTGGCCTCTGCGCCGAGTGAGGGTTATGCGTATGGGACCAGCATAATCCACTCCAGTGTGGACAAACGCCTTTGCTTCCGATACTCGGTATTCAGGCAGGTCTGCCATCACTGGAATGGGATGCGTTGGATTTACCCGAAAACATGTGTTGCATTGTCGCAACTTGGACCTAATGACAGTCCTGGCATCTAGTATCCAAAATCGCTGTCTTAGAATAGACATGAGTAGTCCCGGTCCAGTGTGACAATTCATCACATGGTAATGACGGATTATTAGATCCACAACATGATCATGTTTGGGAAGTAAAAAGGGATGCTTAGCGTCAAATGGAAGGTGCGACTTCGAAAGCCTTCCTCCAATGCGTAATGTTCCCTCTTCATCCAAAAAGACAGCTAGACTTTGGAGCCTCTTTGAAAGCAATTTCCCAGATTTGATGAGCTTAATGTCATTTGCAAAATGCACAGATTGCACAGCACATACTATCGCTCGTTCCGCAGCTGATAAGCCCTGAATAGAACGAGGTTCACAATGAACCTTTGGTCTAGCGAATTTCAATATATAAGAAACAATGCGCAACAATTTATCCCATGATGAGGTACGTTGAGCAAGTTGATATAGAAGGGGTTGTTCTACTTGCGTGGTCACTGTTAAGACATTTGCCTTGTGCTCGGGAAGTTCCCCACAATTAATAGGAGAAAACGGTTTGACAGGCCAATCCTCAGGAGCACAACGAAGCCAAGAGGGGCCGTCCCACCAAAGTTCATGTGACATTAACTGGGAAGGAAGGATGCCACGAGATAGACAGTCGCTTGGATTCTCAACACCTGCCACATGGTAAAAATGTTGAGAACCCAAGTTCTTCTGACATTGAGCGACTCTATTGCTGACAAAAACTGACCAGCGGTGCGGAGAAGAATGTATCCAAGATAAGGCTATCATGGAATCCGAAAAGGCGTAAATTCCTGCAATAGGAACACGTAAAGCGTAAGTATCGCGAACAGTTTTTACCAATTTTGACATGAGCATAGCGGCACATAGCTCCAGACGTGCAAGAGTTGTGACTTTGGTAGGTGAAACCTTTGATTTCGCACAAAGTAAGCGGACTATGACACCAGAGGGACCAGTAGAGTGTACATAAATCACACACCCGTACCCACCCAGACTAGCATCAGCAAACGCGACTATACGAACGGAACAATCATCAGTAACACCCACATGGCGTGGTATGCGTAATGTATCTAGCAATGGAAACTCTTGCATGAGAATGGAGAAACGTTTAAAAATGTCGTCAGGAGCGGGATCATCCCAACCAATATTGCTCAGCCATAACTCTTTGATGAGCAACTTGGCATAAAAGATCACGGGGGCGACCAAACCGAGAACATCAAATAAGCGTGCGACTATCGAGAGTATATTTCTCTTAGTACATTTCTCAGCCACTTGAGCGGAAGTGAAGAAGAAATTATCCTGAGAAGGTTCCCACGAAAGGCCTAGAACCTTAGAAACATCACTCCCAGCGTGAAAATCGAGAGACTTACGATGCGAGTCAGGAAGACTGTTTAAAAGAACGGGTGAATTGCTACACCATTTAATAAGGTCAAAATCGCCCGATTTAAACATCTTTATAAGATCATGCGATAGCTGCATGGCGGTATCTTCATTATTCACAGAATATACCAGATCGTCCATATAGAGACTGGTCTCTGCTACTTTAGCAGCTTCGGGATAATGCGGACTGTCAGAGGCCAGCTGTCGCACAGTGCGCATAGCTATGTATGGACTCGACTTAAGTCCGAAAGGTAAGCGATTAAAAGCAAAGGTTAACACAGGTTCGTTCTCATTGAATCGAAACAAAATGCGTAGGTATTTACGCTGGTCAACGGGTACACCAATGCGTAAATACATTTGTTTAATATCCGCATTTATAGCGATGGGAAATAATCTAAAATTTATTAAAAGAATAAACAAATCTGTTTGTAAATTTGGACCAATATGGAGTACATCATTTAAAGATAATCCTGTATGAGTCCTAGCGCTAGCATCCAATACAATGCGCGGCATCGGTTTGTCTGGCCGAACGACAGCGTGATGAGGGATATAGTACCCGTCATCGGAAATGGCAGATTCGTCGACTTGACTTAAGTACCCACTGTCAATATACTCTTTGAGCACGGCATTATAATTTTCCCGCAACATCGGCAATTGGCGTAGTTTCCTTTCAAGCGCAATAAGTCGACGGTACGCGGCGGTGCGGGAGTTACCCAACTCGGCGGGATCCTTACTAAAAGGTAACGCGACGCTATAACGTCCCACATCGTCCCGTGACACGGTCGAGGCAAAAATATTCTCACATTCGGTTTCCTCAGGAGATAAAAAACGTTTATTCTCAACTTCTTCCAATTCCCAGAACTTTTGTAATAAATCATTGAGAGCCAATGCCGTGAAAGGAGACGAGTTAAGTAAATTTGAATTATCACTATTATGCGGAAAATCACCCATAAAGACATACCCGAATGTGGTGAATAATGCAGGTGGGGCGCGTGAACCAAAATCGACCCTATTCCCCAAGTAAATGTACGGAAACAGTTGAGCGCCCAACACTAGGTCAATATCCCCTGGAATATTCCAGCTTAAATCAGCGAGCGGAAGCGCGTGGAAGTCTACATGGCTATCCAAATTAACATGGTGCGATGGTAGCTGGTCCGTAATGCACTCAACTACTAACGCGTGAATAGTATATTTTTGATCCGGATCTACACGAGACTCGATATCTAAATGTACGTATCCTATGATCGGTCGCGATACAGAACCAACTCCTTTAGCAAAGGAATTACTCAAAGGAATTATCAGTAAGTTAAGTTTTCTACAACAAGCTGTAGTTATTAAATTATTCTGCGAGCCATTATCAATTAAGCACCTCACTATTGTTTTGTGACCCGCACTGTCACTTTTAGCTCGCGCGTAAACCTGAGCTGTCGATAACAGCACTATCGTCTTAGACCACGCTGCATCAGCTGCTAATAACACGGCCGAGTTGTGAGCCGAAGACGCTGGCGTCACATCACACAAATCAGACGCAATCACCCGTGCGGCAATATCGACCTTATTACTATGCACATAAGAGCGCGGCACCGCGACGGAAACCGGGGCAGACAAAGACGTACCGGGGGTCGAGAGGGGCGAGGGAGGCGCGACAGACAGCGGCGCAGGAGGCGACGCGACGACTACATTGCAATTCGTCGCTAGAACGTCAGCTGTTTGCGGTTTATTTTCTTTATCAAAATGTAATAGTGTATGATGGCGTTTTTTACATAAGTCACAGACTGATGTTGATTTGCAGTTACTCAATCCGTGCAATGTGCTCAGACAATTCGCACACCCGCGTTTGGATTTAATAAACTCGAACCTTGTTCTAGGAGTCAACGCGGATTTAAACTTAGCGCAGTTGTACAAATGAACATGAGCGTTATCATTACAGTACGCGCAGCACGGAACCACAATCGCAGGTGAACAAGCGGACGAGTCAGCTGACTCGCTCACAACAAACGCTTTCGTCTGTGTGCGTGACTCGCGAGGCGCGGAAGCGGGGATTCTACTAAAGTTTCTCGCGTTCGAATGAGACAAATTCGAGCGTGCCAATATCTTTGCCTGATCTTGAACGAAGCTTATCAATAATTTCGTTGTGGGAATTTCAATATCTCGAATGGAAAGTTCAAACGATTGAATAGTCTGTGAATCAATTTTTCTCATTGCGCAGTGCAAAAGAATAAAATCAGCAAGATCCGTAATCCCAAGTTGTTTCAAGGCAGAAATAGATGCACTAAATGTTTCTATGAAAGAATCGAGACTGTTAGCGTTAAATGAACAACTTTTTAAATCCAATATATTATTTAAATAATGCGTACCTAGTGAGCGCTTCTCTTGATATTTTTTAACTAAACTGCCCCATAAGAACTTGTACGTATCACCCGTAGGCACAATTCCAGCGGTAACCTTCAATGCGTTGTGCGTCAGTCTACCTACCAAGTACTGCACACGCTGCGAGTCAGTCAGCTGTTCATTCTCATGAATATTTGACTTGAACGACTCGTAGAAAACAGGCCAATTCTCAGTTTTTCCGTCGAAAGACGGCAGCGCGATAGGAGGCAACTTTATTTTCAGCGGTTCAAAAAGAGTCTTATAGTTACTACTGGGTGTTGATGGTGATTGATTACTGTTTATTTTATTCCTAGCGCGTTTAATATGAATGTACAAATCTTCAAAGGACTCTAAACAAGCATAATCGACACTTGCACCAGGATTTATACTAATGTTTATTTGATTAATTTGATCAACAAAAGATTCAAATTTATCTCGAATGTCATCAATTGTCTCTGACTCAGTCATAAAACTTTCATTTTTCCTCGAATCGAACGACGATATATTTTTTGTTAAATCGTACAATCGATTAATGCGTTTAAATAACAATCCTTTCTTTTCATGAAGAACAGTTAGTAAATCTTCCGGCTTCAGTTGTTTATCCGTCATTTTGTTAAATAACAAACGAAGACAAAGAAAAATACCTACCAGGCGGTTTGCAATATTATCGCACCTACCAACTATGAGTGGGTTTTTTATTATTATTCCGCACAAAGCCGAGATGCGTTGGTGACTGACTACCTACTTATTTTCATAATATCAAAACGAAATTTTAAATACGGATACCTACATAGAATAAACTTTACCAATAAATACGTAATGTCTTTCTATGTTAACTAACAAATAATTGAACAGATTTTCCAATAACCACGTAAAATCTATTGTCAAATATGCTGCGTTTTAAAGGGGAATGATTTACCAAAAGTTTATGTAGACTAAATACCTATTGTGTGTTATTGAACCTATATGATTTTCACCAAACAATTACGCAAAAATCTAGGTAACGGGTTATTAATCCGGTATCTGAAGGACCAAAATAATATGGTGAGGCGTGTAAATAGCCTGCACCTTTTGAAGAATTATAAGGAAAAGTTAAAATAAGAACCTATGTCTTATGTGTAATGGCGGACCTCAAAATAAGTCAATTTCCCTACTGATGAATCCTCGACAAACCACTAAGAGAGAAATATTAGCAGCTAACATGCCCACGTACCTTGACAATCCAGAGATCCCACTCAGACCCAGGGAGATGGGAAGATACCTCGTTCATGCGCACTTGCAGGTATGGGCTGCCGGCCGGCGAGCAAAATCCTCTTGAATCCACCGGTGGAATGGTTAAAAACTCAAAAAATCAACACTGCACTATAAGTTCTCAATGAAGCAAAGATGCAGGTCCATTTATTTTTACGAGTATAGTCAAGATTTCACCAAAAAGGAATTTTAAAGCGGAGCGCTAATGCAAAAAACACCGTCTCATCAAACGGTCAAGCGAGCTGTCCGCACTCGCTAATGCCATCTATCGGCCCTTGCGAGAAGACTCAGGAAAGTCTCGATACATGGGCGCTGCGTCAACAGATAATGGTGCGAGGATTCATAAATTGAGAAGTTAAAATATTTAATTTGAAATACTAACATATTCTAATATATGGAGAAATCCTAAATTATTATTATTTTATTTTTTGATATTGTAAAAAGGCATTGACGCTTCACCAAAGGGTTTTTGGAAATTCATCCTTAAAGGGGGTAAAAAGGGGGGATTTTGTTTGTATGAAAAATCTTATTCCTTGAGTTAATAAACTTGAAACTTGGCACGAATACTTTTATCTATGTAGGTTAATTATAAAGTTGGCCATTTTTAGTTTTTCTAAACTCTCCCTAAAGGAGGATTGGGGTTGTCAAAGTTGAAAAGGGGTATTCATTTTTACAGCGGAGGATTTTACTGTGTGGCTTGATTAATTTGAAAATTGGTATCAATTATCACAGATAAACAAAATTGAACTTTTATTTATGTTTTATGATGTTTCTAAACTGTTTCTTAGTAATTTGAGTTCGCTGATTTCATATCTACCCACAGTTTTTTTTCTAGCAGCTCTAATTTTTGTGATACAGGTACTTCTTAAAATTTCTCTACGCGGCTTACTAATATTTTTTTTAGTGCAAAAAATTTGTAAATTCTATAAATAAATCGATATGTCTACATTAAGAAGAACTTGCTTAAACGATCCAAATAGTTTTTGTGCTGTTTGTGGTGAATATATGTTTCGAGAATGTCGTTTAATTGCGTCTGAGTTTATAAAAAAGGCCTACTTGGACTTCTTTGGGACGCCATTACAAGTGTTTGGTAAGCCTTTTTTTTTTTTGTGGGTGGGTAATCATCAAATAACTTCTCCCGCTCTGGGCGGAGCGGGAGGGTGTGTCAGACTCTTACTGACTAAAACCCACCCGTGTTCCTTCGGTTGCCCTGTCGCCGGGGGCCACGATCTCCCTTTCGGTTTTCTTCGCAACCTCGGCAGGCATCGGCTCTAGTGGACCCCTTCAATTCTGCTTACATCTCTTTGAGGCGCGCGTGAAACACAACGCGCCGTCGACCCGGGCCTGGTCCTTATCGGACCGTGAGCCACCCATTGCTCACCGTCCGCAAACCCGCGCCTACGGTGGCCGGAAATCGCCTCGCGATTCCCGACGCCCTGGGCGTCTCCTCCTGCGGCGGTTAGGGGCGTGAGGGCGCGAAATTTGCCTCTCCCTCACGCGTTCCGCCTCCTCCTTCGCGAGCATTACCGCTTCGCAGAAGGAGGTGACGGCCTCCCATTTCCTCTCGCTCCGTACCATGGCCTGAACCAGGGCCGGACGCGAGAGATCACCGCCGCCGATCGCCTCCACGAGGACACGGCGATGCTCCGCCCAAGCTGGGCAGACCTCCACCGTATGCTCCACCGTGTCCTCCGGGCGATCCAAACAATGGTGACACCCGGGCGTTTCCTCCCGCCTTATCCTGTGCAGGAACCTCCCGAAACAGCCGTGTCCGGTGAGGACCTGCGTTAGGCGGAAGGTGAGGACGCCGTGGCGCCTCTCTAGCCACTCCTCAAAGAGGGGTCTTATCGCCGCAATTGTGGCGTGCATGCATACACGAAATGCCGCAATCTTGACACTCGAAACAACTTAGACTTCGTAAAGTAATAGTTCTAATATTATCAGCGGTCCAAATGACTTGATGTACTTCCATTGTTCCCTTAAAGCCTGAAATATTTGGTGGAAATATTCTACTTTCAATATCGCTCTCTGTCACCATCTCAAAGTACACGTTTGGTACATTTTTGGTTACTAAAGCCCAAAAATCTTCAAATGAACCAACGTCTCCACCATATTTCACATAATTATCAGCAGTTCGTTTTACGACTGCACCAATACCATCCGGAGCTCCTTTACCATGGCCCAATTCTTGGTAGTTCCATGTCACTTGAGTTATGTTATTGTTGATATCTTTTAATTTAGTGATCATATAAAAAATATTTTTATTCCTATATTGGCTAGAGGGTGAATCTGATAAGAAATGTACTATTTCATATGGTACTAGTTCTTGTGCCATCTTTAAAATAGGAGACAAGTGTGCCCATATGGCTCCAGCATCATGTTTCAAACAATTGCTTATCGTACAAAATGATTTGGTTCTAAATATACCTCCTGCATCACTGTCCTTATAGTAAAGAACTCCAGTATGTAAGGATACTTGTTCTCTACTTCCTCCGAAGTGAAAGGATTGTATCTCCTGATTATATTTCAAGCAATAGTTCTCACTGAAGTCCACGTGCAATAGTATCTCTTTGTCTTTTAAATTTTGTTTCAGTTGCTTGATAACCTCATACTGAACAGTAATATTTAAATTATGCTTAAGGAATGTATCCAGAGTTGACTCTAATTTGTAAATAACGTTGCGCGGATAATCTTCAAATCTTTTTTTTATACTGACTATTTTAATCTTTTGTATTCGATGTTTCACTGTATACGGCTTTTTCTCTACCACCCATTGATAGAATATAATTTTCTTGTCATTTTGAAATTCATGATAGTTCAAAACTTTACTTGCGCAGAGTTCACATTTACGTTCGAGACATTTTTGTTTTGCATCACAACAGAGACTATTAATAACATGTGTTCCCGTACTTTCAGTGATGATGTCCAGGTTTTTGAGTACCTTAATCAACAAATTTACGTTCGAATGCAATTTGCATTGACAAGTGTCTCGCTCTGTTTTAGGAAAAACCACCCAATAAGGTCTATATTTACAGAACGTCGAATAGCTTACACTGCATTGCTCCTTCAAGAATTTCACATGCAAATTTTTTAAATTATCATTTAGGTACCTTTTCTGTTTCTTCACATCTCTCTTCTTAATAAACTCTCTTTTTCCCGCGGCTACTCTACTGTTTGTATCTTCTTCAAAAAATGAATGGATTTTATTAACCAAAATTAGTTTTTTTTCTACATCTGCAATATTTTTTTTCTTCGGGAAAATGGTAATTTATGAAGCAGCTTATATTTTCTCAATCTTGTGTCATCTTTGATAACCGTAGCCACAAAATTCTTTTTATCTTTTTTAGGTATAGTTCTCTTGCATATTTCGAGAAATAGTTTCGCTAAAGAGCAGTTTTTTCTTTACTTCTTCCTTCTTTTCTGGTCTTATCTCTGCCAACAACTTTTTTTTCGATAGAATCACAAACTTTTTTAGTTATGTTACTTCTTTTACGTAACACATCTTTTTCTTTTTCTAATTTACTCATTTATCTTTCAATTTCTTTACCGTCTTTATATGATTGTAACGCATACGCCTTATTAGATTATTGGAGTTCAATAATCGTCCAGGTATATTTTGATTGGTTGTACTGGGACCTGGTTCAGATACCATCAAGGGATCTGGTCTGGGAGGCTCTGGATGAACATAATCTTCTGACTCGCTCTGGGGAGGTGAGTTAACCACCAATATTCTCTGTAATTCACTCTCTTTTTTCTTCCTTTCTAAGTAGTTTTGTGAGTTTTTTCGCCATCGCCTTCTTTGTTCTCGTTGTGCTCTAGGAGTCATGTTTTTAATACTACATACCTTATTCTTCTCTTTTCTTGCTAAATATCTACTTCTTTCTTTTTCTTTCTGTAGACGATATAAATCAGGATCGCTTTTTACTTGTGCATATTTTTCTCGTTTGCGTAGCCTATCTTTTGCCAGTTTTTCTTCGTTTGATAACTTTTTACGAGTTTTCCCCATATTAGTACTGAAAATAATAAAATACAGACTAATAGAATAATAAACTACTTAGAAAAACACGCGTCTAATGTTTATAATACATTTTTAACAGTACCTAATCAATCTTATTCGTAGTTAAAAACAAAATAAAAAAATGTTTCATTTCCTTCCAAAACAGTTCATTACCTTCCTGCAAAAAAAACGGAGGGAACGGACGGTAATGAAGTGGAGATGAATGAAAAAAATAAACCTTTTGTTTAATAATATCGTTACCGAATACATTAGAAACTTGAGAATAATATAGGATCAAAATCAGTTTGAAAGATAAACATATGAAGTATTTATAATGATTTGCTTACTACAATACCTTGTGAAATAGCAGGAATGTGATGAAATTATTTCTGGACGAAGCACTATCAACAATGCGGAGATCGTAAATAATTTTGACAGCGATAGACGTACGTCCGCCTCTCTCTCTGTTTGCCGTGGCTAACTGACCAGTAGAAACACGTTGTTACCTGAACTATATTAGGGACAGAATAAACCATCTACAAAATTTTGAAGTTTCCGAGTGTGGATGGCGATGAAGTTTATATTATGACAATTAGAAAAAAATGCTTTTCTTTTACTTTTACTAAGCCAAAGGTTAATTCAAAATACTTCAATAATAGGTCAGGGGTTTGGTTCTTATAAACCGTAATTATTAAAGTTTTCAATTTGAATGTAAACAAATAAACATGAAAACATCCGCCGAGGTCCCTAGTTGGAAACAGAGAGGAATGAATTTACACACAGTTTTATTAGCTTTTAAAATTAATTACCGAATTAAAATGTAATATTAGCGATACTCCTTTTAAAGTGACTATGTTTTTATCTATACTCCTTAAAAAATAAAAATAAAAAGATAAAAACATGGGTAAAATAGTCTGGAAATCCTTTTTGCACGAAACTACGGAACGACCCTCCAAATGGACTTACCCGAATTTAAATACATAGAACATAACTGACTGATATGATTCCGCTACACTTTTATGGAGCTAATCAGTCAATCATGAATTCATGAAATATATAGAATATTTTATTCAACTTTCAACAAATCAAATATTTTAGCGGTTCGACGACTGCTTAGCAAACTTATGTTCGATTCCCAACAATAGATATTTTTTTGTGATTCTTTTTTTACATTTTGATATACTTAAGTATCCACACTTATATAGTTATTGCATATGTACTTATATTTACTTTTCCATACTAATATTATAAATTCGAAATTGTCTGTCTGTCTATATTTTACCTTTTCACGGCTAAACCACTGAACGGATTTTGATAAATGGCAAGTAGATAGATGGCATCTTGTAGAAGGACAAAGGGTACTTTTTGACTGAAAAGTAATCGTAAAGGGGTGATAATATAGGGGATAAAAATTTGTTTGGGAAACCCAATTTCAAATTTATGCTTTTGGTAAGAAATAAAGAATAACGCGTTTCAGCGTAATTGTAATCACCCTCCAAAGGGATAAAATAGAGGATGATTTTAAAGTTCACATTTTTTTAGGTCTTCTTCAAGATGTTTAAGGGATTGGAAATATAGTCTCAAGTCCGTATCTTGAATTAACATTTAAACTTTATTACATTAAAATCAGCCCACTCTGTCAAAAGTTGTTACAATTATTTAAAGTCTAAGTCACCTTTCTAACATGTGGGTATTACGTGGTCAATGGCGGCACTAGAATAGGTATTACAAATTAATGGCAATAATAATGGTAAAATGAATAATTAATATTTTAAGGCATTTATAATCATATAAAAAAACCGTAATACTCAAATTAATGAATCATTGGAATATATTTTTTTTAAACGGACAAGTGTGAGTAGGACTTGCGCCTTAAGGGTTCCGTCTCAAAGCTGTGCTTGCTCGGCTGCCCGAATTTCCAAATCCGGAGTGAAGGACAAACTTAACTTTTCAATTGAAAAATAACTTTTAATATAGTGGATAGTACCAATATGAATGAAATATACAGTTTCCATAATACAGGGTGTAAGGGACAGCCCTCCGTAGACTGATGGGGTGAATTCAGTATATCATACTAAGATGACCGGTACATGTAATTATTTTAGGAACGCTATGGGAATCCAATAAACCTGATTTGTTTTATTACCTTAATGGTTTAATGTATCTTTAATGTATCGCTACCACCGTGGCAAAACGCACGCAGCGAACTTTTGGACGCCTTTCCCGCCTCTCCGCGGCGGGGAGAGCGGCCGCGCTCGAGCAGCGCCCTGCACCGCGTAAATTTTCACCGCAAAGTGGTTTTCCAGCGCCTTCCTGATTGGGAACTACGTTTTCTAGCACGCGTTGATAGGCATCGATAATTATTCGGGAGTCTGATGGATGCTGATGGTTAGGATAGTAGGATACCTATCAATGTAAGTTCTGAGCGTTTTCCCAGCATTTCCCGGAGCTTCCCGTAGCCCATTATCATTTTTCCATACTCAGGGGCACAAAATAGTAGTAGTAGCCATTTCTTACATACAAAAAACACCGCAACAAAAAATAAATCCACAAGCGTACGTAACCTAACTTCACAACGCGACTGTGCGAGCGATTCGCACCGAGAAAATTTTCGGTGGAATATGAATCAAAATAAGGAGCTGAATGCATCCTGTTAGTTTGCGGGGGCTGTCCCTTACACCCTGTATATACCTATCTAAAGATACATTTTTTTTTTTTGGTAGGCAAATCATCAAATAACTTCTCCCGCTCTGGGCGGAGCGGGAGGGCGTGTCAGACTCTTACTGACTAAAACCCACCCGTGTTCCTTCGGTTGCCCTGTTGCCGGGGGCCACGATCTCCCTTTCGGTTTTCTTCGCAACCCCGGCAGGCATCGGCCCTAGTGGACCCCTTCAGATCTCAGACCCAAATCTGCTGACATCTCTTTGAGGCGCGCGTGGAACACAACGCGCCGTCGACCCGGGCCTGGTCCTTATCGGACGGTGAGCCACCCATTGCTCACCACCCGCAAGCCCGCGCCTACGGTGGCCGGAAATCGCCCCGCGATTCCCGACGCCCTGGGCGTCTCCTCCTGCGGCGGTTAGGGGCGTGAGGGCGCGAAATTTGCCTCTCCCTCACGCGTTCCGCCTCCTCCTTCGCGAGCATTACCGCTTCGCGAGCATTATCTAATGATACCTAATATCGATGTTAGACATGATAAGAATGATGAAACAGTATTACGACGGAAGTAAATCACAAAATAGGTATATCATTTAGTACCTACTTGAAATTTTAACATTGGCTATAGCTCTTGAACCGGCTGACGAATATCGTCAGTTTTTATATTAATCACATAGGTATTGTGCATATTTTAACACTATACAAGTAATCAGCCTTCCTAGTGATCGTTCATTTTTTGTAACCATAACATGTCTTTGAGCGGCCATATCTAGTGAACCGGCCGATGAATAGCGTCAGTTTTTATACTGTTCACACACTTACTACTCATATCATAATGCCGTACTAGTATCAGCTTTCCTAGTTATTGATCATTTTTGGTAACAATAACTCGTCTTTGAGCGGCGATAGATGGTCACTTGGCCAGCCGCATGCGGGCAGACCGTCACCATTCTCACCAGAGGAAGGCCCTACACCCACCAAATACTGAATAAGCCTTCCTAGCGATAGTTACCAAAGTACGGCTATCTCTTGGAATACAAGCGTGATATCGAGTCTTCGCAACCTTTTGAGAAATAAAGCTTTACCGGTATGACAGTACAAGAAGTGCATCCAACATGCCAAGTATGAGATGGGCTGGCCTTTAGTACGGACAAGTGAACCCGTGTATTTATAGTAAACATTATAAATGTACTCCAGTGGTGGTGTGTGAATCAGCTGTAGCGACGCGGGCACGTCGTGTTCAGATGAAAATAAACTTAAATGTCAGACCACCAGCCACCGCGCCTGCTGCCCTTGCTATCTCTTTGACTTGTGTTTCTCCTATGATAACGCAATCAATGTCGTTCGAATTGAACAGCACTCAATTGCAGTCCAACTTTTCAGAGTATTGAGTAAAGTAGGTACATATGATACGCTACATATTGAGATAACGGGGCATCCATTAATTACGTGACATTATTTTGGCGATTTTTCGACCCCACCCCCTCCCTCTGGTGAGATGTCGTGTAATATTGCTCGAACTCCTCCCCGTCCCCATCCCCTAATCTCATGTGAGATTTTTTTAAATACATTCGTATTTTCTAAATGAGTTAAGGCTCGTGCAAACTGGCGCGATATCGCGGGCGCTACAGGCAGCGCGACCTTTTTAGCGCCCGCGATATCGCGTTGGTCTGCACGAGCCTTTAACCTGTGTTTGATTGCGTTGGGTTTATTAAAAAAAAAACAATTTGATTACTTAATTATTTTTATTTAAGATTAGTTACAACAAGTGTTTAAGATTTTTAAAAACGTAGTCTAGAATCACAGTCAGAATATCGAATAATAAAATACTTAAGTAAGAACTACTAAAATTCGTAAAAGAATATTCATTCCAATTCAACCCATGGAGACTCACGTATAATCTCAAGAGTGACAACTGGAACCAACATGTCCGTGTAATTTTCAGTAAAATCATCCGCTCCTTCAACCTCGCTCTAATTTAGCCACTCTAAACCATTATTGCCTGCACACAGAAGCTCAAGAGCTCGTCGTGTGACAATCCGCGAGGGTTGCACTTTGCGTGCTGGTGCAGCTGCTGCACGATGAAACACACGCCGCGCGCCGGTGCTCGGCAACTCTTGTAACAGATGTGAAATTTGTTTAGACGCAATGACGGTTTTTTTTACTGTGTAGCTACTTTATTAAAAAAGAATCAATGGAATTTCACTGATTCAAACCAGTGAATTAGAATTTCACTGGTGAATCAGTGAAATTCACGAATTGAATCAGTGAACAGAATAAGTACGCGCATGCGCATGAGTGTGTGCACTGATTCAACCAGTAAAATTCTCATTCGATGGTTTGAATCAATGAAATTCCACTGATTCATTTTAATAGTTGAGAATCATTTCTTATTTAATTAAACCCAGTTTTTTCGTAATTTTACACTGTTTCTTGCGGAAAAATAAATACGTGATATCTGCCGAAGCCGCGCATTCCCCCACGTGAGATTGGGTGAGATTCGGCTCAACCCCCTCCCCCCCCCCCTAAACGCCTCACGTAATTAATGGACGCCCCCTAAGATGTACGGTATATTATATACAGCTGGTCTGAAGTAGTCTGAAGGACAATCTCGACCTCAGCTGATACCTTTTTGCTGACCGTTAAGACTAATTTTCTGGGCTATTACTGAGAGGCTGTTGGTAGAGGTGTAGTTAGCGATATTCTTGTTCAGTTTTGGCATACATACGTAAATTCCAGATAAATAGTAATAGGTGGCTGCGCACGATTGCGTGATCGTCGCACATTCTCAGCTCCGGCGCATTCCGCAATGTCCGCACTCCGCAACTACTCACTGGCGTCAAAAGCAACAGTTTATCATATTCACACATGAACTATGTGCCGCACCTCTCTTCCTATACCTACTATAATGCTAAGTCAATTTGTATCGTCGCTTACACTCCAAACTCTTCTGCTTATTTGTTTGCTAACTGGAACTGGAATTTTCAGATTTTTCTTTGTACTTGACCTTGAAAGAAAGAAAAGTATTTTATTTGGAACACGCACAAAAAATACAAACATTAATAAAAAATAAAATAAATATTAAAAGGACAAGGAGCATCCCACCTTGCTTCTCGCGAAACTTCATGCTGCTGAACCAACGGGAAGTACCAATAAGCTTTGGTTTATTTGCGAGTGTCAAATTATGCGGCTTAAATGGCCGTATTTTTTATTGCGTCGACTTTTTTTTTTGGTGGGAAATGATCAAATAATTTCTCCCGCTTTGGGCAGAGCGGGAGGGCGTGTCAGACTCTTACTGACTAAAACCCACCCGTGTTCCTTCGGTTGCACTGTTGCCGGGGGCTACGATCTCCCTTTCGGTTTTCTTCGCACCCCCGGCAGGCATCGGCCCTAACGGACCCCGTCAATTCTGCTGACATCTCTTTGAGGCTATTGCGTTGACTTGGATGTTTTATTTTCGTTACAGATCCAAGGGACCGTAAACCTAAGGCTAAGCGCGCCCTACGAATTTTAATAGTTGCGGATAATAGTCATCAATTTGTGAACAATACCATTAACTAGAAATCGACCACTGCGAAAAGAAATCATTTACAACTCGCAAAAGATTTCTTTAGCATAGGAATTATTTTCTTGTGTGATTTTATTTCGCAGTTTAATAATCGCAACGATCAAGATTCGTAGTGCGCGCTTAGCCTAAGTTTTTGATATTTATTTCAACTTGATGCCTCCACGCGTTTCGGAGAAAAAAAGGTATTGATAGACAGCGAATTCATACTTTAAGGGTTTAAATTTTTACACGAGTGCCCAAAAAGGAGTGTAATGTTTTTCATTTTGAGGTGCGTAGCCTTAAAACAGATGTATTATTTGCCTGTTACCTTTTCATATCGTAACGGCTGAACAGATTTATATGAAAGGCATACGGATAGGCCATGACTTGGGTTAGGACATATGATACCCTGAATCCCGGTAATACGTTCCTGTGGGATATTTCCCGACCTTTACGCGGGCGAAGCCGCGGGTAAAAGCTAGTTGTTTATAGTATTAAGTGGAATTGGAGACAGAGATAGGTCATCTTGTTTCCATCTTTATCTTATCAGGAAGTTATTTTATTATCATCCACATCGACTAAGTGGGAACAATATGTTCCTGCGAACTTCCTCTACCAAATGAAAAAGATTTCTTAAACTCAGTCCACAATTGATGAAAAGATCGATGAACAAACGCATTTTATTTGCTACATCGGTCTCTCGTCACGAGAAAAAGAATTAGTGCCAAAATGCCTTTTTCGGGTTTACTAGGCATTAGGATGACTATGACGTCAGAATCGTAACATTTCGATAAATCGTTTTATATCGCGTTCTCGTGCTTGTCATGTCAGCCCTGCTAATCACAATGACATAATTATGTACGAGTATACTTTTACAATGTTTGTAAATATACGGGAACCATGCATCTATCACATAATTAATTTATGTGTCGTTGCTTGATTTTTAATTCTTGTTACCTATTGTGGTATAGTAATTTTATTCTAGGTGCATTGTCTTCACATAGGTATAATTTTCAAAAAAAAAAAAAAAAAAACTAAGTTCCTGTCAGTACAATTTAGGTACAATACAATTCCACAAATGCTTACCAAAAATACCTCCCTGCTTACAACATTCAGGGGCTAAAAGATCCTGTTACACCCTATGAAAGTTTAACTACTAAGGACTTCACAGCCATGGTGCCTCTTATTCAGATCACTAGATAACTGACATTCTTTAAAATACCCTAATGATAATCTTTACAATTCATCTTCTAGACTCACTGAGCTCGACACTTACCTTGACAGCAAGATGTAATGTGCAACTCAATACTCACTCATTAAGCACAACAGTATCCCAAATAATTAACTATTTACAGACAGATCTGAGAATGCTATTCTCAATCATGGAAACTTTTAAAGTAACATCATAACATTACGCCTTGTTTCCCCGAATGGTTGGGCAAGGTGTCCCTGTAGCAGGTTCACCCAGTTTTACACTTTTAAAGTATTCATATCATAATATCCTCCTGGTATATTAATTCAGAACAACTTTATAAAATTTGTATAAACACAAGCTGGGTTAAATGTGGTAGGAAGTGAGAGTGATACTAATAATTCACCTCCCACAGCACAAAACATACAGTAGCTCAACTTAGTGCTGGCATCAATTGAAATAGACACAGTGCCAACCAACATTGTGTTGATGATTATACCTCATTACTGATGAAAAATAGTTAAACACTATTAATTAAGCAACGTTATTAAGAATTTATTTAAAATGGATACGCCAAAAGCATATATATTGTACATTAAATATTAAATGTTAACAGTTATGGACTTATATACATACCAATAACAGATGTACATGACATTCACATAAAACAAAGCAACCTTCTTAAATTACATAAAATTAAAATATTGTATTCAGAAAGAATGATAAAAGTACCTAATAAATCAGAATATGCCGTAACTTATTAA
Organism: Omphaloscelis lunosa; assembly: GCA_916610215.1. Taxonomy (NCBI): domain Eukaryota; kingdom Metazoa; phylum Arthropoda; class Insecta; order Lepidoptera; family Noctuidae; genus Omphaloscelis; species Omphaloscelis lunosa. The sequence goes on along the minus strand of OU744265.1, from coordinate 18,908,078 downwards.
CTAACTAAATTATTGCAGACAACTCTGAACATCTACTTTGTTTAACGAATTATATTTCAGATCGCCGTGAAGTAAAATTGGGAATCAAACGAGCTTACCTGTTAAGCGAAGTCTTGATTCTAATTTTACGAACGGCGATCTGAAATATAATTACCCACCCGCCACTAGCTAATAGCCCCAAAGCTGCAATAATTAGTCTACTTAATTCACTTATTTTTCCAGGAAAATCTAGTGAATGTAAGTATGCGGAACTACTCTGTACAGAAAACAGAGCTTGTTCTCCATCATAAGGATCTCTAAAATTAGTGACATTCCTGCGTGTGTTGCCACCACGGACAATAATTCTATTAATTTATAATATTTTATATCTAAACGAACGCGATGTCTACGCTGTGCAAAAGAATTACTACTTTGTTTAACGAATTATATTTCAGATCGCCGTTCGTAAAATTAGAATCAAGACTTCGCTTAACAGGTAAGCTCGTTTGATTCCCAATTATTGTTTATAGAAATAATCGAGCTTTCGAGTTACTTATTAAACATTGGAAATATTTTAGAAATCTAATTTCTATTGCAAAATTACACTCTCTCTTTTTTCGTACTCATATTCATATTCATATTCATATTCATATATTTGCATTCCATAATCTACTATATAAAAATAAGTCGGGTTTTCCTTCCTGACGCTAACTCCAGAACGCACGAACCGATTTCCACGGTTTTGCATTCGTTGGAAAGGTCTCGGGCTCCGTGAGGTTTATGTAGGGTAAGTAGGGTAGGTAGGTAGGGTAGGTAGGTAGGATAGGTAGGGTAAGTAGGGTAGGTAGGTAGGGTAGGTAGGTAGGATAGGTAGGGTAAGTAGGGTAGGTAGGTAGGGTAAGTAGGGTAGGTAGGTAGGGTAGGTAGGTAGGGTAGGTAGGGTAGGTAGGGTAAGTAGGGTAGGTAGGTAGGGTAGGTAGGTAGGATAGGTAGGGTAGGTAGGGTAAGTAGGGTAGGTAGGTAGGGTAGGTAGGTAGGATAGGTCGGGTAAGTAGGGTAGGTAGGTAGGGTAGGTAGGGTAAGTAGGGTAGGTAGGTAGGGTAAGTAGGTAGGATAGGTAGGGTAAGTAGGGTAAGTAGGGTAGGTAGGTAGGGTAGGTGGGTAGGTAGGATAGGTAGGGTAGGTAGGGTAAGTAGGGTAGGTAGGGTAGGTAGGGTAGGTAGGGTAGGTAGGGTAGGTAGGGTAGGTAGGGTAGGTAGGGTAGGTAGGGTAGGTAGGGTAGGTAGTTAGGTGCGCCGTAAATAAGTTCTTAATGCTACCCGTGCGAAGCCGGGCCGGGCAGCTAGTATAGGTATAAAGGTGTTACAATGGCTTAAAGCTAAGGTACTCAATAGCTATTTTACTTAACGAGACCATTTTTTTACTCAAAACGGGACATCAGTTTATTTATTTCAATTATTAGGACCAATTCACAAAGGAAACTCAATTTTGAGAATAAATAGGTACCTACACAATGAAAAAAAAAACATACGTTACAAAAATTTGAAAAGTTAGCAAGAAAAAATTTCAGTCAGTTATAAAGATCATTCATTTTGGGTGAAAAATTATAAGTGCCAAACAAAAAAAAAAAAAAAAATGATATTCCGTTAGAACATGTTATTCTCTTCACTTTTCACTATTGGACCAAATCTGTAGGGCCATTCCCTGCGCTGTTATACGAGTTTGAAAAATACTGTTTCAGTATGTTTTAGTTAAAAGAATAACTGTAATCTAAAAATATAATAGACGTGGATATATATTATTTAGTAACCTGTTCCGCTTAGGTATTTCTAAAGAGCCTTAAAAAACCCAAATCGACACGTGTTTCACATTGACTTGTCGCGAACTCGAACTCGGCGTGTTGTCACAACGACTGTTGAACGCGTCCAACGCATCGTCCTGCGTCAGTCTGCGTTCAACGGTCGGTGTGGCAACACGCCGTGTTCAAGTTCGTGACAAGTCAATCGTCATCCTGAGGATGTTGGAAATTCCGTGGACTACTCAATAAAATAACATATTAGACTCCAAAATATATTGTGCATCACTACAGGCAAAACGATCAGCAGTACGAGCACGTTTTATGAAAGTGACATCTGTCTAGAAAACTTATTCTATATCAGCAGAGTTTATACTGGGACACATATACGAACTCCATGATGTGTATTAGGCACATACCAACATCATTGTTGTAATTATTTCCAACACTGGCCCTTGAACCAATATAAACTCATGTAAATCACATTACACACGTTGAACACTATAAATAATCTAAGCATAGATACATCCGCTGTCTAAAAAATAATAAAACATTACAACAGCAAAAGACATAGCAAAAGTATAAATTTATCAAAGTATCCGTCACATATAAACAGTAAATATTCAAAAACTATGTGATACGGATCTAAAACAAATTATACTTCTGCAAGTACCTATACCTTACTTACTGCTTAGAACCATTATGTCATTTATTTAACGATATAAATAAACGACATACAAACTTATCGTGTTTTTCCTTTGCCAACGGTTTCGTTAAAACGTCGGCCACCATTTCATCAGTAGATTGGTATTTTATAACGACTGTACCTTCCTCAACGATTTCCCTGATGAAATGATGTCTTACGTCAATGTGTTTCGTTCTGGCGTGGTACATAGAATTAGTGCACAACTTCAGTGCAGACTGATTATCATTAAACAATGTAATCCTATACTGTACCCCGTAAATTTCGAACAGAAACTTGCGTAGAAAAAGAGCCTCTTTACAAGCATCTGACAGACACATATATTCGGCCTCTGTGCTTGAAAGAGCCACGGTTTTTTGTTTTTTACTCTCCCAAGAGATGGTAGAATTTCCCACTTTGAACACATAGCCGGTATAAGATCGGCGATCGACCTCATTTGACGCAAAATCAGCGTCAGCATATGCAATAATGTCCAACCCTGACTTCTGAAAAGTTAAATAATGATCAGGCGTACCTTTCAGATAGCGAAGAACACGTTTTGCCGCCTTCCAGTGAGTCTCATCGTACGCGTCGTTGAACTGGCTGAGCGAGCTTACAGCGTGCGCAATATCCGGCCGGGTACATACCGCTATGTACATCAGACATCCTATCAGGCCTCTGTAGTCGTGCGTACAATCCTTTTTTGTAGATTTCACGAGCTTCAGACCTGCCTCCATAGGTGTTTGTGCAGGTTTGCAATCTGACATATGAAATCGTTCTAGCACCTTCTTAATATAGCTTGACTGGTCTAGAGTTATTTCCTTGTTCTGTCTGCAAAGCCTCATTCCAAGAATGTGATGTGCTGGCCCTAAATCTTTGATTTCGAAGGCCTTCTTCAGTTCTTCTTTGATTCCTGCCGTATCTCGGCAACCAGCTGAAGAAAATAGCATTATGTCATCAACATAGAGCGCAATTATAATCATAGATTTCCCGCTCGACTTGACATAAACACAAGGTTCGGAAGATAAACGTTTGAATTTCATTTTGCTCGTCAAAACGCTATTTATTTTCTCATACCAAGACTTCGAAGCTTGCTTCAGTCCGTATATGGCCTTATTCAACTTGTAAACTTTATCTTCTTGGCCTTTAATCTTGTAGCCCTCTGGCTGTTCCATAAAAACGGTTTCTTTTAAGTCTCCATTTAAAAACGCCGTTTTTACATCCAGATGCTCGATATTCATGTTATGTTCTGTTGCCAAAGCTAGCAACGTACGTATAGTAGAATATCGTACTACAGGGGAGAACGTTTCTTCGTAATCAATACCGTATTTCTGGGTATAACCTTTTGCAACTAGGCGCGCTTTGTACCTCAATATTTCCCCGTCAAGGCCAAGCTTTCTTTTAAAGATCCACTTGCATTTGACAGGCCGTTGCTTCGTATCGCGGTTAGTCAGAGTCCAACACTTATTATCGATGAAGGATTTATACTCTTCCGCCATCGCGGCTTTCCACTTACTCGCTTCTGGGCCATTCAGTGCCTCGCGCACTGTCTGAGGGTCCCCCGTGTCACTGCATACAGTGCGTGCTACACTAGCTGACTCAAACTCACTAGTTTCGTCCGTAGAGTTCTCGTAGTCTTCCAGTGTGGAATCTCCTGGGAGGTACGTCTCATCCGCAGGATCATCTGGGCTCTCACTACTGCTTTCAGAATCATTTATCACAATGGTCCTGTTATCTTGACAGTTTTCGTTAGATATTTCTGCGGGTTCTTGGGGTAAATCGGGCAAGGCGGGTTGCACTGGAATATTATCGGCGACAGTTACATTGTTTGGAAACAAACCAATCTGAGTGTAACGTGAACTGTCATTCATATCTGATGAAGTGTCATTCCAAAAAGCATGTTCTAGAAAACTGACATTTCTTGCTTTAATGATATTCTTCGGGCTCGCCGGATCTATCAATCTGTAACCCTTTGACTCGTCACAGTATCCGACAAAAATATATTTCTTACTTTTGGGATCCAATTTGTCCCGTTTGTGCTGTAGGGCATAAGCTTGACATCCAAAAATGCGTAGGTAACTCAGATTCTCCTTTTTACCTGTCCATTTTTCTTCCGGTGTACTCCCCATCACAGCCTTAGTTGGAGAGCGATTCTTCAGGTAGACGGCGGTGTTGACCGCTTCTGCCCAGAATTGCTTTTTCAAGCCTGCTTCCTGGAGCATGCACCTGGCTTTCTCCGTAACGCTTCTGATCGCGCGTTCCGCGACTCCGTTCTGAGCCGATGACCTTGGAACCGTGGTCTGATGTCGAATCCCATGCTTCTTCAGGAACTTCTGAAATTTAGAATTGACATATTCACCACCATTGTCACTACGAAGAACTTTTATTTTCTTATTGGTTTGGTTTTCTACGAGAGCTTTAAATTCTTTAAACAACTCGAAAACCTCATCTTTCCTCCTAAGAAAATAAACAAATGTTTTTCGTGACAGGTCGTCAATGAACAACAGAAAATATTTTTTTCCACCTAGAGACGGGCACGGCAGTGGTCCCATGACGTCACTGTGAACTATTCCAAGGATTTCCTTGGCCCTAGTCTCAGATTTCTTTGGAAATGGCAACTTAGTCTGTTTACCTAACATGCAAGAAACACACGACTGAAAGTTCTTGTTGTCATAAGAAATACCTTTGACCATACCTTTTCGCAGTAACTCCATGCTTCGGGTGTTCAGATGTGATAGACGACGGTGCCAAATTTGTTGCGTTGACTGGCTTCCAGTAGCAGGGTACTGCGGCGTTTGCTCCACGCTTACGGCAACAGGACGACTGTCATCCTTCAGTTGACATGCCGGCACCGCTTTGCTGTCACCTGTACCTACAGATAAAGACGAACACATGGCCTGCGAGGATAGCTCGCTACACGAAACAGAAACAGTTTCAATGGCATCAAGTTCATAAATACCATCTCTCAGAGTAGCTGTAGCCAAAACCTGCCCGTTGTCATAGACTGTACACACGCCAGAACGAAACACAATTTCGTAACCTTTCTTATCCATCGCACTAACAGATAATAAATTAGCAGATAACTTAGGGACTAAGTACACATTACTTATCGATCTCACACTGTTGTCCTTTAACACAGCTTGCGCAGTTCCTTTTCCAGCTGTTTGCAATGCTTCACCATTGGCAATTAAGACCTTCTTTGGCTTTCCAGTTGTAAAATCTGATAAAAACCTGCGATCATTGCAAAAATGTTGCGCCGCACCGCTGTCGACGTACCAAACGTCTCGCTTGACGCCTGCGGCCAACGCTGTGAGATGCGCCTGGCCTTTCCGGCCACTCTTCTTGCCGTCAGAGTTGTCAGGACAATCCTTCTTGATATGCCCACTCTTTTTGCATCTGAAGCACTTAATTCGTTTGGGTGCTTTCCGGGCTGCTAAAGCCGTAGCATCTTCGCCTTTTTCATCGCGTCTTGCATTTTCCAGAAGCAATTTCGCTTTGACATTTTCGCTTGACAGTGACGTGTTCGAATTTTCTAGAGCCATAATCAACGGGTCGTAATCGCTTGTCAAACCGCTGAGTAAAATCACGGCCACGAAGTCATCTTCCAAAGCCGCTCCGATGTCGCTCAGTTGTTGCGATGTATCCATAACCTTATTAACGTATGCCTCCATACTCGCACATTCGCTTAATTTGGTGGCGAACAATGTGCGAAGCAATCCGAGCCGTCGTGACAAGCCTCGGTCTTCGTATGCCTTCTGAAGGTTGCTCCATGCTTCGCGAGCCGTCTTGGCATTTCTAATTTGTGGAAATACACAAGGCTTCACGTTTAAAGCGATTTTTGCGAGCGCTTTCTGCTGTTTCTTGGCATCTTCGTTTTTATTTTCAGTTGTGCCCACACAATCCCAAAGATCGTCATTAATGAGCACCATCCGCATCATGAATTTCCAGGATGGATAATCTTGGATCCCGGATAATTTTTCAATAGAAACATTCTGAATGGCCGTTGCCATCTTTTGTTTCCTAGCGAATAAATTTTGAAAATAATTTTACGAAAACACACGCACACACTTGGAAAACGGTTATTAGAGTAGCGAATAACCACGCTCTGCTACCATGTTGGAATTCCGTGGACTACTCAATAAAATAACATATTAGACTCCAAAATATATTGTGCATCACTACAGGCAAAACGATCAGCAGTACGAGCACGTTTTATGAAAGTGACATCTGTCTAGAAAACTTATTCTATATCAGCAGAGTTTATACTGGGACACATATACGAACTCCATGATGTGTATTACACTATTTGCGCTGTAGCATGGTGCGGGTGACAGTTGCCCGTATGACGTTGACATTTGTCAGTACCACGTAGGGATGTGAGGTTATGCAATTCATTTTTATCGCTAACGATACTCGCAGCGTGAATCTAGTTCTCTTTAATATTGTTATGAAAATTAGTGTATTATTCAGTTGTGCAGTGTAACTACGTGTGTGCTACGTGTATAAACTTGTCAATATAAATGTTTTATGGCTACATAATTATCTTTGTACTTATATAAAATAATCAAAATCGGGTTTATGTTTTTTTTTTCGTGACAACATTTTTGCTCTATGGTGCATCGGCGCGGCGGCCATGTTGTTTACCCGTGCGATGCTGTGAGTGCGAGTACGAGTGCAAGCGCGTTATATTGTGACTTAATGTGACACGTATTACGATTTCATTGTTTGTTTTCATTTTTGTTAAATTGTTATTTGTTATAAGTTTGTTGAGTTTGTTGTTATTACCATGCCTAAGCATACAAAAAAAACTGTTTTGGGTAGTCAGGCCAGGGAGCTTGTTGTTCGCCTCCGAGACTACTTTGAAAGAGAACAACAAAATAATGGACCGTTGTTACCATTGAATCATATTGTAGAACGAGTAGCCGAAGCTCTTGATATTGGCCGCAATACTGTTTCGCGTATAACACGTGAGAAAATTGGCCAAGATGGGATGTTTGAAAATAAATTATCGACACCCAACAAAAAGCGGACCAAGGTGAAGCCAATCACAGATTTGGATGATTTTGCTAAGGTTGCTATTAGAAATCATATTTATGATTATTATAGAAGAATGGAGCTACCCACATTGCTCAAGCTTCTAAAATCATTAAAAGAAGCTGACTTGTTCAAAGGAGGTATTACTTCGCTACGGCAAGTTATAAAAGATATTGGCTTTGTTTACAAAAAAGTTAACAAAAGAAAGATTATTATGGATAGGACTGACATTGCCCTAGCAAGATGTAGATTTTTAAGGAAGGCCAAAAACATAAGTGATTGGAGCAAAGTTGTCTTTTTGGATGAAACGTGGCTAAACGCCAACCACACAGTGGGTAAAAGTTGGACCGACGATACGGCACAATCGTGTACCAAAGTGCCGGAAGGCAAAGGCGAACGCCTTATTATTTGTCACGCAGGTACAGCAAGTGGATTCGTCCCTGATTGTTTGCTGGCTTTTAAGTCAAAAAAAACTACGGAGTATCATGAGGAGATGAATTACGAAAAATTTAAAGATTGGTTCATAGGTCTATTAAACAATTTAAAAGAGCCTATGACCATAATAATGGACAACGCACCCTACCATTCGGTGCAAGTTAATAAACCCCCAAACCAATCCAACCGCAAAAGCGAGTTGGTGAAGTGGCTGAGTGAAAACGGAGTTACAGCAGATATAAAAATGTTAAAGACGGAGCTTATTGCCTTAGTCCGACGCCATAAGCCACCAACTCCTACCTATGCTCTGGACGAGATGGCAAAAGAAAAAGGCCACCAGGTCCTTCGACTACCACCCTACCATTGCCAGTATAACGCTATTGAGCTGATTTGGGCCCAAATAAAAGGTATGCTTTTAATTTCAATTCCCATTTTGAAGCTTTATAAAAAAATCAGCTTTCCGATCGTAGCATGTACCTAGTTTAAAAACATTACCAGATACTAGATTAGGCTGATTGATGATTATTTGAATACTTTTTTTTATAAGTTCGTTTATTTTTAGGTTACGCCGCAAGAAATAATACTTCGCCGCCATTTACGGCAAATAAGATGTTGGCCCTATTACAAGAGGCCATCAACAATGTTCAACCTGAAGACTGGTCGAAGGTCGTGAATAAAACAAAAAGGGACATTATGTCTGATTGGGATCGTGACATACATATTGACAACATAATTGAGTCATCGTTAATAATATCCGTCACAGATTCAGATGATGAATTGAGTGACAATTCAGATGTTCCTGACTCTGATATGAGTTTAGACGAATAACATGTATTTTTTTTTAGCAACCTTTTAAGCAACCTTACCCTATAAATGTTCTGTTGTATAATTAGACCTTTTAAAAATAAAAATTGACCTACGCACAATATACGTTTTTTATTATAAAAAATATCGACTATCCATCGTAGCAGTACATCCCATCACTAAATACGTCTATGGCGTTACGTTATACGCATAACACTTTGCTTAATTTTTCATTCAATTTGATTTTATTTCTTGATTAGAACATTCTGGTTGGGTTTAATTTAATTTACTACAGTTATTAATTATTTAATATATTACGAATGTGGTACAACTGAAATATTAAGTCATAAATTGTAAATCGCGGCAACTTTCAAGAGTGAAACGAAATGTTACTGAAACTGTCACCCGCACCATGCTACAGCGCAAATAGTGTAGGCACATACCAACATCATTGTTGTAATTATTTCCAACAGAGGATGCCTCGTTGAGAGGTGAAACACGTGTCGATTTCTTTCAGGGTTTTTTATTATCTTTTACTGTGAAACTAAGCTCTAGGATTATTCTCGACATAACTACAGTATGCGAAATAAAGTTTTTTTCGACAGTACTGGTATTAGCTTATTAAAATAGGTATAACTAATATTAACTAATTCAAATTCAAAAGTCATTTATTCAAACTAGGCTGAGAATCAGCACTTTTCGAACGTCAAAATTACATAAGACAGTCCCCCAAAACGCCCACCCTTCACCGCTTCCTAGTGCCTTTAGCTAGGAAACAGAAGTGGCGCAGCAAACTGCCCGCTTACATAAAGCTGTAATTAGAAGTTATAAATGATAAACTAGGACCATCGAGGTAAAATAAATAAACAGTTAATTACTAGTAACAATAACAAAATCATGATCAGCAAGACGACGAGTCACCACAAGCAGGTGGCACCACAAGCAACTGGTTTTCAGGCGCGGGCCGAGGGGGGCGGTCCTAGGTCATGAACCCCCCCCCCCCCAATTATTTAAGTTGTCGAGAGCCTTAAATAATGAACGTGTCTTACTCACTAAAAACTGTAGGTACTTGAGCCACAGTGACCCCCTATACAAAAATATTAAGAAAATAAAGACTGTTATAAAAATAGAGTATAAGGGATGCAAAAGCGAGCGAAGCAATCGCTCGCTTTTGCATCCCTTATACTCTACATCCCTTGTACTTGGGAATTTGGGCACCACTACGCCAGATTTCAAAAACTTAAACTGCTGTAAAACGAGTTTACACTTTTCTTCTCGACAAAGTTCTCTTTCTGTATAATGGTCAAAAGAAAACAAAACCTATTCAAGGTAGGGTACTAAAATTTTGAGGCTCACTTCGCTCGCTTGTCTTGATTCTTCTTATCATAAATCGACAAAGTAAGTAATTCTTAGTTCTTTTGGAATGATCATACGAACATCGAAAGTATACGAGTGTGCAAAATTTTTGAGCTCGTTTCGCTCGCTCTTGTATTCTACATTTTCATAGTGGCCTTTCCTGCATAAATCGACAATGTAAATCCTATTTCTGTTTGAAAATGTTAATCTAATCCTAACCTATTCGAGACGGGGTACAAAAATTATCTAGTTATCATAAAGCACCCATGTAAAAACTATAGCCGCATCCCTGAACAGCATAAGCAATGATAAACTAAAAAAGTATCTCCCTAAAAACATGACATGTATTTAATGGAATCCCAAATAAAATAAAAATACTAAATAGCTAACTAATTACGACCAACTTGGATGTAAAGCTTGTCCGCTCTGAAATGACGCGCCCCACTTCCACACTTTATGCAGTAATACGGTAGTGGGGCGCGTCATTTGAGAGTAGACAAGCTATAGCGCTCGCGTACTACCGTGGTACCACTCGTTTCGCTCGCTCGGCTCGCGCGCGGTTTGTCACTGACCTAACCCGTTTAATCAGGGTACCCTAGCTTAGTTACTGCGACCAACTGTGCAAAAAGATCAGAAATGTTTAAAAAACTGTGCATCATTAGATCAAAACCCATGATGAAACCGCGCCTGTGTATTCGCCTTGTGGCCGGGCGGCGCGGTCGGTTCGCATGCTGTGTCTAAGTGGGTGTACTGCATACTGCAAGTTCAACGTGCACGGCTATCTGTACGATGCAGAGCAGCCAAGGTGAACCACATACACCTAAAAATAAACCGAGATAGTCGCGAGCTACTCCACAGTAGGTACAGTACGAGGCGAAAGTGAAGCTTTGCCTGTGTGTGCACACCGCCATGACCCGTGCCAGGCGAAACAACTTGGCGATTTAAATTTAACATTTATAAATATTGCATCTTACCTAAATAATTATAGATATGTACATAAGTAGGCATAAATAAATAACAACAAAAACTTTACTCACATGTCACATTATTTCTCATCTGTCATTTCATTATAGTAGATCTTATCTATATGCCTCAATGTGTGGCTTCGGGATTGAAGGACATGGTCACGGTAATATTATTATAAATATTACCGTGACATGGTTCACTGTTATACCTACCTACTAATAGGTACCTACTTCTGTTTTGTTGGATGAGATGCTAACAGTCGCGGCCCTTGGAAAATATTTAGGTGGTACGAGATCTCAAAGTGGCGCCCCTCTAAATATAAAACCTTAGTGTTTCTATACTATTTGCAGTTGCGTATCTGTAATTATAAATAGTATCGGACCTACCAAATATACAGGTGTATCTGCGGGGCAGGCACAGTGGTGTCTGTCGCGCTTGACATTGCAGTTGTTCTGCTTTGTACATCCTGCTCGCATCACTCTGTTGCGTTCGACAACGCAACGCCACTGTGCTTGCCATGCCGAGGTGACAAATTGTACAGATAAGAAATAATAATAGTTACTTAATCATTTTGTTTGAAAATCTATTAGGTAGGGTTGTTGTTTTCTTCAGATAATATTCCGTCGCTACCGTTTGTGGCACACTTTTTGGTCGCTAGTATGGTTGCTATCTGCTACCACAGGTTTGACAGTCAATGATTTACTAAGACAATGTTGGAGGCTAGAGCGAGCGAAGCGAGCTCGAAAATTTTAGTACTTCCCCGCAGATAGGTTAGAATTTCTTTTGACCATTCATAGAGAAATACCAGCTACTTGGTCGACATAAGCAAAAAGTATCCACTCTGAATATTAATAAATTTCAGCTTAATATCCGGTCGATCATAGGTCAACGGTACGTTTCGGTCGATTTCGACGCCCCCCAAAGACGGCACCCAGTGCGGCAGCAGCATCGCTCGCACCGCCCTAGGGCCACCATTGGATGCTGAGAGTCGTAATCTTCGCTCTGCTCGAAAAGGGGCTCCGTTCATATGATACTCGGCTGCATCTAAAGTGGGTGGTAGAAGTGCAAACTTAAAGTACGCTGTTTTAAAGTTCGCGAACTTATTTGGCTCGCCATCGGTGACACACGTAAAGCTTTCTCACACGGTATCGTAATAAAAAAAAATAAAAAAAAACTTTATTTCAGACTAAGGTCCATAATTTTGTTAGTATAGTGGTTTTAGTAACAATGGTGCTTAAATAAGTAGGTTAGTATTGTTATTTATTATTATTATTTATTACAAATTATTTATTTGCGCAGAGCTATGACTGTCTCCACCCAGTGTCCCTGAAAAGGACAGTCCGGTCTGGCAGCGATCATTTTTAGAATGCTGTTGTCACTACCATGCAGGCGCTGTAGTAAGGAGGCCGCTTTCTTTCGCATGATGGCATGGAAACCATCTGTGCGAGCCTCGGCGAACATCCCTGAAGCGCTACAACGCCATGGCAGCCCCAACAGCATCCTAAAAGCATTATTAAATTGAACACGCAGGACGTTGTATGCTCGGCGCGTGTATGATACCCACAGGCCACTCGTGTAAAAGGATTGACAGAACGCCTTAAAAAGGGTTACTTTGACGTCTGTAGTACAACGAGCGAACCTGCGGGCAAGTATATTGCTCCTCACAGACAATGCCCTGCGCTCCCTCTCTATATCTACGTCATCTCTTAGGTCGCTCGTGACAATGTGGCCAAGGTACTTAAAACTGTCAAAAAATTTCAGAGCTACCCCGTTCAGACTTATGGGCGGAACACTGCGCGGCTGCTGCTTAGGTGCCTTAAATACAAGCAGTTCACTCTTTTTTGAGTTGTAAATTAAGCCATGTTCCGCCGCATAGGCCTCGCAGGTTGATAACAACGTCTTCAACCCACTCATCGAGGGACTGAGAAGCACCATATCGTCTGCATAGCTTATATTGTTTACACACGTTCCGTCTATGTGGCAGCCGACACGTGTACCGCTCAGTCGCTCGATGAGCTGGTTGATATAGAGGTTAAACAGTAGAGGCGAACTTAACCCCCCTGTCTGACTCCGCATTCCAGCCTGTACTCGTCCGACAGAGTACCCACCCACCTCACCCGGTTCTTTTGGTTAGAGTACCAATATTTGAGAAGGGAGGTACACTCCGCCGGCACACCCGCGTCCCTCAACTTGTCCCACAGTACGTCATATGCAACCAGATCAAATGCTTTTGACAAGTCGAGGAAACACGCAAGTACCGGCGTCCTTCTCGCTGTGTAGTACTTAACAGTTCGCTTCAGACTCAGAATAGCGCTCTCTGTTGAGACTCCTGCTTTGAACCCGAACTGGGCATCGTGTAACTTAACTTGTGCTGTGAGGCGACTATTCAGCAGACTGTCAAGTATCTTGGCTAGTGTGGTAGCGAGTGAGATGGGCCGGTAGTTGCCAATGTCAGACGTATCACCCGTCTTATTCTTAACTATCGGAACGACTATAGTCCGCATTAGAGGCTCCGGCAAATACGAGTGACCTAAGCACAGACTGAAAAGCATAGACAGTACTCGCGGCAAATGAACACCCGCAAATTTATAATGCTCGATACTGAGCCCATCGTGACCAGGTGATTTTCCACGCTGCATTTTTTTAATAATTTGAGCTACACTCTTGGCAGGTATCTTTAAATTCTGCCCCGTCACCATGGGCTTACTACCGCTTACTTCACCAGACGAGGGACCTAAGGGTGACCGCACAGTGAAGTGCTCCCTAAACGCCTCGGCAATGTCATTGTGGTCAGCCGAACCACCAACACTCATCGGGAAGCTAGGTCTAACGTTCATTTTGTTTGTATGCTTCCAGAAACGTTTAAAATCCTTAGAGGAGTGGTCGGATGCAAGGATGTCCATCTTAAAAAAAATCGAATCGAATTTTGTGAAACAAACTAAACAAACATGACACAAATTTCGAAAACAAATGGCGGCTCGCGACTCACGACGATGACAGACGTATGAAACCACGAACCCAGGCGGGCTACGAGCTAAATTTCAAACCTGTTGGATCACCGACGAACTTACTCAGCGGTTTTAAAGTACGCGTACTTAGTATGACAGACGGGCGCGTAAGGTCGCCGAGATATAAGTACGCGTACTTGCACGCACGTCTGTCACCCCTTTAACACGCGTGATTTAAGTTTGCAGTCCCGTATTTATGCGGGAATGCGCCACAGATGACTGTAATAATTATTGTAGTATTACAAGTTTACAGTATTATAGTTTATAGTGCTACAATGATCTTTTAGCGCCTGAATAATATTGACAGGTAAAATGTACGTACTGAAAACAGATAGCGCAATAACGCCTGCATCTTATCGCGCGATAAATAAGCGCTTGTGGGGCAGAGGCTTTAAAGTGCTCATTTTTAGGGTGCCGTACCCAAAGGGTAAAACGGGACCCTATTACTAAGACTCTGCTGTCCGTCCGTCAGTCTGCCTGTCCGTCTGTCACCAGGCTGTATTTCATGAACCGTGATAGTTAGACAGTTGAAATTTTCACAGATGATGTATTTCTGTTGCCGCTAAAACAACAAATACTAAAAAACAATAAAATAAATATTTAAGGGGATCCCATACAACAAACGTGTTTTTTTTTCATTTTATAGAATAATGGTACGGAACCCTTCGTGCGCGAGTCCGACTCGTTGTTTGAGTCAAGTCCCCCCCCTGCCATTTAAATGATTGTTTTTGGTTACTTATGTGAAAAAGTTCACGGCAGTAGTAGGTATATTACTTATGTTCTTTTATTTCATTAAAACACTTATAAATTACATTTTTAAGAATATAAAAACATTTAAAACTATAAAAAAATTGTAGCCCACCGGTATCGGGAACAGAGTCCAAGCTACCGGCGGTCAGGGCTCCAGAGAGAGGAACCTCCTGACAATGCGAGCCGTGTCCAGCAGTACCGATTTCTGAATGAAGCCCTTGATCCAACTGCCCAACGAGAGCCTCCTTAGGTGTTGGTTGAGGCTCTTGTCAATTAAGCCATTGGCTGTCACGACTATCGGCACAATGATCGCTAAGTCCACATCCCACATGTCGACAACCTCGTGAGCCAAGTCAAGATACTTGATTTGTCTCACGGTCCTGCATGACGGGAACCTCGTGAAAGCCAATTTCACGAGGTTCCCGTCATGCAGGACCGTTATGTCAATAATCATTGTGCGCCGCTCTACGTGATTGGTGAATCACGTAGAGCGGCGCACAATGATTATTGACATCATATTGGTGGTGACCAATATCATGTTTATTGGCAGCAATAGTCCTGTTAGTGATGATGGATCGATCCCAGTACAATGTGATATTTCCATTTTCGAGAACTTGGTCAGGCACATACCTGTAGTGCGGCACTTCCGATTCCACAAGGCCGTATTTTAGATCAAGTTGCTGATGGATAATCCTGGCTACAAGGCTGTGTCTATGTAAGTGCTCTTCGTTAGCTAGACGAGAACACCCGGAGATAATGTGGGATTGATTCTGCCGGACGGTGGCATGCCCGACAGATGTCAACCGTGCTATCCTTCACAATAAATCTCCGGTAATTGTTCGTCATTAAAACTTCATACATAATTGCACAGACGAAACCTTCGGTTTCCCCAAAGAGGTCACCAAAAAGTAGCCAGGTCACGGACGCTAGTAAATCTACATCGGGCCCATGTAGGGCCACATCTCGATGCAACCCCACGTCGGCTTCTAAGAAATATTCCCTGACACTGCACTGTCTCATCACCGATGACCGTGGGTGATGCATTCGATATGCAGTTAGTAGCGTACGGACTCTCCTATCCAGGGCTTCGAGTTCGGTCTGAGTTCATTTGAGTATGCCGAAAGAGTACATCAAAACCGGCGTAACCCAACCGTTGAAGGCGCGCACCTTGTTTCCGCCTGATAGAAGACTATTAAATACTTTCTTCGGGCGGCCAAAAAGCGCTCTTTTAACGATTGCTTCATGTCAGTAACATTGATGCCCAACGCTTACGACATACCCAAATATTTATAGGTTTCGGATGCGGAGAGGGCTCTTAAGGTTTATGGAATCCGAGATTTGGGTTCCCACGGATTCCACAATCTGCCCTCGCTTTACATGCACATTTCTCCACACCAAATTCCATCCTGATGGTGCTACTGAAACTTTCAGTTACTTTCAGTATAGCTCCATCAGTTGAAAATTGTTGGGGGCAAAGAGTTTTAGGTCGTCCATGTAGAGGAGGTGAGATATAACCTGACCACCTCTCCTCAACCGATAGCCAAGACCTAAATCCTCCAGCAGTGTGCTTAGAGGATTCAGGGCTAAGCAAAACCAAAGCGGACTCAAAATATCGCTCTAAAATATGCCTCGCTCCATCTTTATCGGCTCGCTATTCCTCGTGATATTTCTACATCCTGGATAGCGAAGGACCGTCCTCCATTGCTCCATACACGACATCAGGAAGGTGCGCAGAGTTGTATCTACTTTATACAACTCCAGCATCCTCACGAACCATGTATGTGGCACCGAGTCATAGGCCTTCTTATAATCTATCCAGCATGTCGACAGATCCTTTCGGGAACGGCGAACCTGTTTGCTAATGGCCATATCAATGAGGAGTAGCTCCTTAGTACCGCGGGACCCGTTCCTACATCCATTTTGGGCGGCAGACAAGATGAAGTTGGAGTCTATATGTTTGTTAATTTTAGCTCGCAAAATGGATGTAACATCGATCACTAATAAAGAACTAGATACACAATGCCAAGTAAAAATTCTCTTAAAACTGTCATCAAATGTGTTTAGGTAATTCTAGTTGAAATAAATGTACATTAATGTAAATTCAACCTTAAACGTAACGTTAAAAGTTGTTTTCACAAAGCTATGTACAAAAAGCAATATTTTTTTACGACCGATTCACTGGTCAACATACATCAAAACAAATTCAACCTTACACGCATGTCTTAAAGTTAGCAGTATAAAGTGCCAAAAAAAGCAATAAAAATTTACGACCCAGGCTCGCCGCTCAGACAAGGAATGAGCGGAGTCGAACTGTCTAATATTTTTTTACTGTAATTATAAATGACCTTTTTTTAATTTCGTTAAGTTTAATGGATAAAAAAAATGTGTACGTTTTAAATCATATTTTATTCTATTCCATGGTGTATACAGGTAGCAAAGATATCGACGCGAAAACAGTTACTATGGATTCAGTACACGATTCTGAACCCCCGGATTTGAAATTTTTCGTCGGTTATTAAAAAAAAAATATCTGCTATTCCATAAATTTTGACCGCGTAATGCTTGGAACATACAAAGCTTCCTTGGGTCGACTTGAAAAATTCTTCGGATCTTTGACGTGCTAAAATTGAAATCCAATCTCCACACCTCACTGGCTCTCGATGAAAGCTAAAAAAATAAAAAATAAACTCACATCTTTAATTTTATTATATGTACTTAATCAAAATTAAATTTATAAATGTTACTATAATATTTATAGAAACAGCAAAGCAGTCTCATTAAACAAAACAATCATTCTTTAATAATAAAAATAAAAAAACAATAGCGTCTCCAACAAATGGAACAGTGTCAACGCATATAACCTGAACAGTTTAAAGGCTCGTGCAGACCAGCGCGATATCGTGGGGCGCGACAATGGTTGCGTGCCTGTAGCGCCCGCGATATCGCGCCAGTATGCACGAGCCTTAAGTGAGCATGCGATAGTATGATTAATAGGTTTAGTAAGGTTCTTTACCATTGAGATGCTTTATAACTCCTGCTGTTTAATATGTCTTAATTAAAAAAAAAGTTTTTACAGTGATTTCTTAACAAAATATCAGCATTTACGGTACAGTGATAAGTGTGATAACAGTTATATAATAATAATGTTAATACTTACCGAAAATATGAAACTCCATCCTTTTTTAGCGTCCTGGATGTGTGATTTTTCAAATTATTAACAAGCACTGAGACATGTTTACCGTCGGAGCGTTTGAATGCTACTAAATGAAAAGCGCACTGCGCACAGTGCGCACCCAAATGTTCAAGTGGGTACAGTTCGATTCAAATGATGCGGTCACACGGTGCGAGTAGCTGCACCTCAGTAACTGACTCGGTCATCTCGCATGCCAGCTCGAACTGTGTAACCTAGGCTTCTATGATGGCGGTTCGGAAGTTAGCTGCGAGTGCAGGTGCGCGCAGGTACAGTCAAGTTGACAATAGTTTAGGCTCCATTTAATTATTTTTACAACTCAAAGGTTTGTGAGTGTTTTAAGTGCTATATGGTACATAAATGTCAATTGGCAAGTTCAGGGAGAGTTCAAGGAAAAATAAGACATTTTTATGAAATTTAATAAATAATGTTTTTATTTTGATTTTATTTTAACGGCTGTATCCCCTCCATAAGAACTTCTTTACTTGTGGTGTGGAAGGAACTTCCATGGAAATATCGCTTCCTTCGTCTTCACTGGAATCTGATTCCTCCTCAGAGTCGGGATCGGATTCATCGTCACTGACATGGATTATAAATAATTCGTCCGTCAATCTGTCGATGACAACGTCACTTTTTTATATTCTTCCTCTATGTTTACCACTTTTCGGCACAATGCCCTCCATTCATTTTCCCCCATTTCATTGACTTTTTGCTGGACTAATTCTATGACTGAATTTACGTTCCAGTTAACTTTTTTTTTTGCGACATATTGTTTAATTGCTGCCCATGCCATCTCGATGGGGTTTAAATCAGGTTGGTAAGGGGGGAGGCGCAACACTGAGTGGTTATTTTCTTTTAATATTTTATCTATATTAAATTTCTTGAAGCGATCTTTATTTTGGGCAATCAACTTGTACAGCTGTGGCTTCAGCATTGTTTCTTCAAATTCAATATTTTTTTCACGAAGCCAAGATGTCATGTCTGCTTTTCTTGAATTAGAGGTAGGTGCAGGATCTTCTTGTTTGTTGTGATAAGAAGCATTGTCTACCACAACAACTGAATTTGCTGGCAAATTTAGAATGAGTTGATTCCTGATCCATTTTTCATAATTTTGATAATTCATGTTATCATGATAGTCGCCAGTTTTTGTACCCGCCTTAAACATTAAAAGTGCGTTGGGTGCAAAACCGGCTTCAGAACCCGCGTGCACGATTACAACTCTTTGACCCTTTGAATTTTTTTTTTAAACTCCCATACGTGACCCATCGCCCCAAGACTTCGACTTGCTGTGGGAAGAATCGACATATGACTCGTCGGTATATACAATGGGTCTGCCTTCCGAGCGATACTTAGTAATTTTATGCAGATATTCGATGCGCTGTAACCGAATATTTGACTGCTCTATAAACACTTTCCTTTCATTTTGGGTATTTTTCCATTGAAACCCTAATCGTTTTAGTATTCGGCCTAAGCTGGTTGCAGAACCGTTGAAATTAATATCATCTTTTAATTTTCTTTGTAATTGCTTGAGTGTTGGCAACTCTTTTTCAGTAACGTGAAAGTTGTGCACGCACCTTTTGATGACACCTTGATCGAAGCCGTCAATATCTGTCACTCTCTTGACTCCCTTCCTTTTTTTGCCAGGCGTGCGAAAGACGGCTAACATATTCGACTCATTTGCTGTTGCAGCTATTCTTTGCACAGTCCTCAGTGAAACGCCTGTAGCTGCCGCCACCCGTTTTTGAACGAGCGTCAAAGGAATTTGGACGCCGTCTTCATTCTCCTTTTTCATGAATTGCATGACGTTGTACACCATTTTTCTGGCTTGCCTGCGTAAAACGTTGTATCGTCCACGTGGCATATTTAAACTACCAACAACAGTCTAAAATGTAACGTAAATAACGAATGGACACAGTCACAGTTTCGTAACAGTCAATAACAAATGCAAACTTAACAGAACACTCACAAAAAAAAGAACTTAAGAGCGTTGTCCCAAATTTAGGCGTTCGGGTTTTAGGTTTTTATTGCTCGATTCCACCTAGTGAGTGCGCGTGTGTGCATTTTTCCTCATGTACGGCACACAGTTGCAACGCTGCGACGACTAAACGATCTTGGTCTGTAGCTATGGCGTACCTATATTTTTAAAATAAATAATAATATATCTTTATTTCAGACATACGTCCATACATTATTAACAAATAATAAGTAGGGTTGTTAGTAGAACACATAAAAATAAAACATGGTGTTAGTAATTTGTTAGTACAAAATCAAGATAAAATATATATTACAGTCTATTTCCTATTACTGAGTAAGTGAACACTCGCCCAGTACACAGTAAACGGACCGTTTATTTTGCACACTAACGTTCTGAGGACAGTGTTGGTGCTACCCCGGACCCTGCTCATCATCGACGCGGTTCTTTTCCTGATGATAGAGAAGAAATCATCGATGGAAGCTCCCGCAAACATTTCGGAAGCACTGCAGTACCTGGGTTTCTTCAACACTGCCCTCAGAGCGTCGTTGTACTGAATACGCAGGGCATTGTAAGCCCGCCGTGTAAAATTGATCCACAGACTGCACGTGTAGAATGAGAAAAAGCTAGAGGTTTACGGAGAAAAAAAAAATACTGTCCAAAATAGATTATTAGTGTATTTTAATTAACATAACATCATAAACATAACATCACGCCTGTAATCCCCGGAGGGTTAGGCAGAGGTGTACCTATAGTACACCCACATTTCGCCAGTTATGTTTAAGTCCCATGTAATAGGGGGCGAGCCTATTGCCATCAACCGGGCACAAATCCAGACTCCGGGCTGTTGTTGTTTAATTAAGTTTGTACAAATGTGTCAACAAACCACTCTAGTCCATTGCAATCATTTAATCGATGAGAACGGCACAAACGACTGCAGTACAACATACAAGTTAGTAGAGTAGAATTTTAAAGTAATTATTAATTATCTCAATGAACTACAAGTACATGCGGATTACGTTTAAACACACGCGAACTAAGGACCAGTGACTAGACCGTGTCATGTTAAAAACTCAAAAGCCGCTTTGTGACTTGTGTCCTGGCCATGATAACCTGAGTTTGTAACGTGCAATGGATTCCTGGGAGGTTAGAAAGTAGAGGAATGGGATAAACCAGTTAATTAATTCGATTATCATACATTTTTTTATATTTCTACAATTTGCAAATTCTACCTTTGCCAGCATTATCGACTGTTTCATCGGCACAGTATTATGTTGATAGAAAAACAATAACTTACCCAACTGTTTTGACACCCTGTTAAAAAATTAAATAGATACTTACGCAGCTTCTCTTGCCTTCTGCAAATTATTAATCATTTTACTTTTTCGTGACCTAACAGATTTCTGCGATCCATAATAATATGTTTTGTCTATTCTACCCATGTTCTGTAAGTAAAATAATAACAAGTTTGTAAAGAAAGAAGTTACAAGTCCATAGTTCCACTTTACCTAATTAAAATAATAGGTCTTTAGATACCGATGACATTGCCGTTCTGCCGTACTGGATATTTCAAGTCCATTTTTTTCTTAATCGCTAAGAATTTTAAGTTCAAATTATTTTTATTTTTAAATATGGAATTCTTTTTTGAAAATTAGTCATTTGTTTAATGGTTAGCGTTTTGTTTTCATCGCATGTATATGTTTTTTGTCATCATGGGTACGTTAAGAATTCGAGTGATTATAGAGTATGAGTACCGTCGTGGCAGCAAAACGGCAGAAGCGACACGCAATATCAACCACGTATACGGAGCAAATACTACTAACGACCGCACCACCCGTTATTGGTTTGTCTGCTTCCGTTATGGAAATTTCGACCTAAGAAATGAACCCCGTGTTGTCGACTGAAACTTTAGTCGACAATGATGAATTAAAGGCGATTGTGGAAGCTGATGATTCTCAATCTACCGCTGAATTAGCAGTAGCCTTCGATGTTTGCATCAAAATAATATTGGTCCATTTGCGTCGAATTGGCAAGGTAAAAAAGCTTGAGAAATGGGTGCCCCACGAATTTAATTATCGCCAGCGCGAAGCACACGTCGAGTTGTGCCTTGCACTGCTCAACAGGCACACAAACGAAGGCATATTGAATCGCATTGTTACTTACGACGAAAAATGGATTCTGTTCGACGATCGCAAATACTTAGCAAGTTGGTTAGATCCTGGTTCAGCAACTAACAATGCCCCAAATGAAAACTGACCCCTAAAAAAGTGATAGTCACTGTTTGGTGGTCTAGCGCCGGTGTCACTCATCACAG
Source organism: Omphaloscelis lunosa (assembly GCA_916610215.1). Classification (NCBI taxonomy): domain Eukaryota; kingdom Metazoa; phylum Arthropoda; class Insecta; order Lepidoptera; family Noctuidae; genus Omphaloscelis; species Omphaloscelis lunosa. Next base: position 18,885,793 of record OU744265.1, on the reverse strand, counting down.
CTTCTTACCAAACGAGATCAGCATTACTGCAGATGAGTAGTGTGAAGAACTGAACATAGTGATGGAGAAGCTCATACGTCTCCAACCAGCTTTGGTCAATCGTTCGGCTCCGCTGCTCCTGCACGACAACGCGCGACCTCATACTGACCAGCAGACGGTCTCCAATTTACAAGAGCTGGGGTTGGAAGTTCTCCGTCATCCACCGTACTCACCAGACCTTGCCCCTACAGACTTCTACTTTTTCCAGAATTTGGATAACTTCTTGGCGGGGAAAAAAATCAATAACCGAGAGGCAGTTCAAAATGCCTTTGAAGAATTTGTTGCCTCCCGTCCAGCAGACTTTTTAAAAAAGGGCATCAATAAGCTTAAGGGCGTTAACTTATTTCATGAAAAACGGCAATTTCATAGGTAAAGACCTAATATTACTTAAATGAACAACCTCATTCATATTCACAAATAAAATAAAAAATACTTACGCATCAAAAATATTTAGTCGCACTATAATTTACGTATAATATATTACGCGTGGCGCTTGCGCGGGCGGCGGGAAGACAACCGACATAAATCCTGCGTCGACGAGTGCCAGAGCACGACTGATTTAAACCGCTCGTTGCACCCGATTTTATAATTATTTTGAAAAATTATTTTCATAAATGATTGAAGACAGATATTGTTTCTTTTTTATATATTAATAGTACTGTCTTTCTTCTTACGTATAAAATTATTTATGTTGCCAAATGACTTTTAGATTATGAAATATAACGTGTTTTCTTGTAGTCGATTTCTCGATTTATGATTTTCTTAGACGTGATAAAAATGCAAGTTAATGAATTAAAAATCGTATTTTTCTGAATGCATTTTAAATTTCAGGGTATGCCTATTCGAATGAATACCTTTTACCTTCTTACTTAGTACTAAAAATTGTTGTAATATTACTTCAAAGTTGAGCCTTCGCGCGTCATGTGGAAATCGTGCTTTCGAAATCCGCTGTTTTCATAGTCAAAAATCCAATTTGAACGAGTTTTTGTTAGTAGACTTTAAATAAAAATCTATGATAATTACGATGATTGAAGTCAAAAGAAGCTAAAACAATAAATTATATGACCAAAATCACTTCAAAATCTCCCAAGTTCTCGATTTACGTTTGTAAAATGCTAACACGCTCTTAACAAAACAATTAACAAACAACAACAAATTCTTATGAGCTCGACTGTACGTAAGCAGGATTGCGCGCGCGTGTGCAGTATACGGACGTAACTCACACACTAAAGACACGACGCGTAGGGCTATTGCGGGTGAGAGAGAGGGCGCGCGGGGATGTGCCCCGCCGCCGCCGCACCACTCTACGTCCCGCTGATACCTAAAACCTTGTTCCGAGCCGCCATTAAGGCGAAAGCGCCGACCCTGCCCGCGAAATTCAAATTTTCTTACGTTTTTTGTATTTTTTAGGTCAGTCTCAGATCTCATGTTAATGATTGATTGATTTGCGGTCGTAAAAATAATAAATATATATTTACAGAATGTTAATAATTAAAATCGTAAATACAATTCTCAGTGATGGTGTATAATGTCATAAATTCACGAAATTGACATTCTTAGCAGCAAATAATTTGATATGTTATTTAGGTAACCGTGAGATGTGGAAGAAATGGAGGGAGGCCATCTTTTATGACCGCCAATCAATCAATCATTAACATGAGATCTGAGACTGACCTACAAAATGAAAAAAACATAAGAAAATTTGAATTTCGCGGGCATGGTCGAAGGTTCCACCTTAAGTTTGAATCGTACTGTATTCATTCTGTAAGGACATTTTTTGTCACTGATTATGTATCTAGTTCTTTATTAGTGATCGATGGGATGTAAGAACTTTATAGACCGTTGGTAAACACGTGATCGGCCTATAATTTTTGGGTTCCGCGGTGCTTACAGATTTATGAAGCAGGTGGGTAACTCCTGTTGTTAGGAACTGGGGTAGCAACTGGGGTACCCAGACTCTAAAGCAGTCTGGTACTGAGCCACGAAGCGAGCGTGTGAACTCACAAGCCATTTAATCCAGAAGTTGTGCAGCCCGTCCGGTCCTGGAGACTTCCAGTTAGGTAACGGACGGACTGCACGTGCTACATCTTGGGGGCAGATGAATAACCCCCATTTGTGGTATTGGATCGCAGGCTCGCTCGACTACCCGAGTCCAAACATCTTCGGTGTGACTGACAGGCACCAACCAGATAAGTACTCCGCCATGGCATCATCATCTGGTAGGCGCTCGTCAGCCACACCTTGGTGCGGTCGCTCCCAAGCCCTATAAACCCAACTTTCATCACTCTGGAAGGTGCGATTCTGAGTATATCCCTCTACTCGCCGCTTATACCTACGGATACGGTTTGCCCTTGCATACATTTTCTGCTTCAGGAAGTCGATGCGCTCTGTGACATGGGACATATAGTCCTCAGGGCTGATATCAGTCCCTGAGAACGCCCGCCTCACAAAGCGTATCACTCAAGGGCGAGTATTGCCCTCCCTGAAGCAGATAAGCGCCGATTTGCCGATGAGCGCTCTGGCCTCACCGATACGGCACTCAATTTTGCATAGCCAAGCTAGTATGGCTGGTTTCGGTCGTATAGCTCTAGAGCAATTAGTAAATTTGCCGTGAGCTTCACGACATGCCGCTACAGCCGTGCAGTACAGAATTGAATGAGTATCAGTGAGGTCTTCGCAGTCATCAAAATAGTTTGATAACTGTGAATCCAGAATCGCCACGAGGGCCCTAGTGACAAAATACGATCTAGAGGAATGTGGCCGCTTTTCTTTAGATCGAATTTTGTTGCTTCGTGTCTCAATATGAAACTTTATAAAAGGTATTAGAAAATTCTAGGCACACTTACCGAGGACCCTTACTAGCCGTTATTCATTATTTCTTCTCAGTCACGAGATAATATTTTTTTAAAAGAGTGGCGCTAGTGGACCATAAGGCGCCCCCTTAAATCAAATACTTATGATAAAAAATGGATAAGGTAATCATATTATTAATTTTTGTTTATTGTGTTCGCGCAAATTATATTATATGTGTTGAAAAACATCTTTTGATATGCGTGGTAATTTGGCATTGTATAAAGTTTGCATCTTAATATGCTGTTAGTTAATTATCCATTATTAATCCTTAAATAACACAAATGTAAGTACTAATTTTGTACCTAACTGTAATATCTACCCTTAGGTACCTTGTTATAATAAATTGAAAGTGTAAGTGCTCAATATTACTTTCGTCATAGTTTGGGTTCAGTGACACTGCATTGTAAAGTAATCAATGCAAAGAAAAAGTAAAACAAAGTACGGTTTAACAGTTCAAGTGATTGTGTGGAATGTGATGTAGTGCAAGTGCAAGCCGCGAGATGGCATCGCAGTCGCCCATGCTGGCAAAGCGGAAAGTCACGTGGGTCGTGGAGATCGGAGACATATCAGCGTATGTGTACGCGCCTTATGAGAAACACCTAAGTAATAGTAAATGTAAGTATTTTATAAGGCGGAAAAGATTATTTCTATCATCATAATAATGTCTCCTGATCCCGATCTGTGTCTGCGATGACCATTCCTATGAGGTGCAGCTCATCCAACCTGTATTAAAAAATGCTTCAGCTTAATTCTATTTTTCTATTCTATTTTTAATAATACTAAGTTTATTTTTATATCCAGAACGGATAATATACCACATTAAAATAATTTAGACAAGATAATAAATCATTGTACAGCATGCGCAGCTTATCATACTTTCGTGGAAAATATTTATAGCAGTGACATCTATGATTGTTAAGTAAAACTATTCGGCTTTAGAGAATAAAACTAGATGGCCTTGACTGACCCACAATAAAATTAATAATGTTTCTCTTCAGTGAGGAATTTAGTTCCAGACTTAAATCTCAATGTTCTAGACAAATAAAACTGTGAATACCATTAGTTCTATTGTAGTATTAAAACCAAACTGTCTTTAATAATTTAATTTTAGTGTGGTCACACAGAACATTGCGAGTGTGCGTGACACACATACACAAGTACAGTAATTTCTACGTACTTACTTATGCTACTTAATCGTGCCGCGCGCTCTTTGAGTATATATGTTCTGCGGCCGCGCGGCTCCCACCCTCCCGCATGTCATTTCGTTCGCTCGAGTCGCTGTCATTTTCGTAGTTTTGGAAACTAACTTTGCTGTGCCCATTCGAGTGATGTTTTCCACGCTTTTTGGCGTTGCTTCACTATCTTAATTTTTTTGTGCGCGACCGTGAGGAAACAGTATTGATAATTGAGGTGAACAGTGGCGGTAATCGGCCGGCGGTCTCTCCGCGAGTTCTATTATTCTTGTTTTGAAAAGTTTGGACAAAGTTTCAACTCGGGAGTGGCGGTGTTTGTGAGCGTGTTGTCATGTCTGACAAAGTTTTTATCATCACATAAACTGGATTGAAAAGGCATCGTCGGAAATAGATAAGGCTCGGAGAAAATGGAGCAGAGTTACATAGGTAAGTGCGGGGGGCGTCACGCAGTGCCACCATAAAAGTTAGCGGCTAGGACCTTGAATAAACGAATGTTGAGGTGTAGTGCTCTGCCCGGTGATGTAAGCGTCCAGCACGCAGGCGCCACCGCCGCCGGTCGCACCTGCCTCCGTCGCCCGCGCTGCGACGCCGCCGCCGTATCGTTATCTTATCACACGGACACCATTTAACACTGTGTATATAGCCATCTGATAAAGTTGGATCTCACTCTCTTCTCGCATTTCATAAAAATATCCAATAGATTTCCATTCAATTTCACTGAGATAGACAAAGTATGGAACTATTTCTACAAAGTTTTATGTAGGGTTCCTTACTATAGTATAGTAGATACAATTACAATCAGTCTTTTGATTTGACTTAATACAACTTAATTACAATAAAAAATATGCTAATAATAAGAATATTTTGTTTTGTTATTGATTGATAGAATCAGTCACAGTCCGATAAATCATAGTAGGTATTGTACATAATATATTACAGTCTTCTGATTTGACTTCTTATTAGCATATTTTTTATTGTAATTAAGTTGTATTAAGTCAAATCAAAAGACTGATTGTAATTGTATCTACTATACGTACCTACTGTGATTTATGGGACTGTGGCTGATTAATAGAAAAACAAAAGAAATATTTGGAACTTATTTAAATACAGATGATTATAAACCTAAACCACTAGTCTTTAATTACATGTTATGTTGCAGTATGTGTGGCATTACTTTTAAGAATTAATATATTAAATTCTGTGGGGGACAAACAGGAATAAAAAGTTTCATCTGTCCCCCTATCAAACCGTTAAGAAGTGAATAAAGTTCGAACTGTCCCCTCATTGCTAACAGGGGGACAATCAAACTTTTTTTCCTATCTGTCACCCTAAGGGGACAAAGCGGGGTGACAGATTGGAATAATTCAAAAAAACTAAGTAAGTATCTTGAAGGGTAAGTAATTTATTTAAAAAAATACATTTACATCACACTAAAGCTCAGTCTTTTTGAGGTAACAAGATTAAATAATAATATTAGTAACATGCTCGGTCAGCAAGAGAAATCGATAATTACAAATCTAAAATAAAATGGCTGCAGTTGGTTAAATTGTGGGTTCTTAGTAGATTGTAGTAAGTTGTATGATCATGGAATAAATCAGTTTGTCAACAGGCATGTACTAGTGTGTGTGTGTGAGACTGTGAGTAGGTTGTTGTGTTGTGCAAAATCTGTCATGCACCAATTCTGTTGAAGAAAGCTGTGCATGAAATATTGGCAAGATCATCTTTCAGCAGATCATGTTCTTCCTTATGTAACTAGGTTGTGCTGGGTGGGGGGATTCAACAAAATATCATACATTCTATGCTTATACCCATCATATTTATAACATTACAACTAGCTGTAATGATTTACATAACAATGAAAAAAGCAGATATTTCAGACCTAAGTCTATTTTGCCTAATAACCAAAACATCTCTTGGCATTAAAAATTAGTCATTAAGGTAGATCAGGTGGCCAGGTTTTCTCCCTGATTTTCATAGGGGTGCTTTTGCATAACATGTCATTGTGTTTAGTTTACTTCATGTCAGATATTTTATTTCTTTTTATGGTCTACATTTCATACATTAAGTAATTGGAAACAGCTAAAGTTTATTAGTGATTCTTGTAAGTCATGTTATACAAATAAATATACAGTATGTGTTGATTGATATTGAAGTTCCATCAATTATTACCAATATTTTGCGGCCATGTTAACTGCTACTGACAATTTCTATAGCAAGGTACAATAAGTCGTATGAAGGCGGCGGTTGGCGAAATTCACTTCTTTAATTAAGATTCCATAGAGTCGTGTAGACACGCTTAGTGCCCGTTGTGTGGTGATGGGCCGCCGGTCGTCGGTCGACGTATTGACCAGAGACCGACTAAACTATTCATGAAATCATGACTCAACATAAATCCATCAGCAGCATTAGCTGTCAGCTCAAATTCTACTTGCTTAGTTCACATCATTAAGATATAAATTTACTTGTAATGAAGTTGCTGATTAATCACTTAATCACAAGTCCCGATAATTCTTCTGCAAAAAAAAAAGAATCTCGCTGAGACTTGATAAGAGTATTGTCTCGTGAATTTGAGCGGCGCGTAATGGGCGTGCGGGCATCTCGTAATGTTGCACAATTACTACGATGATGTCATGCCACTAATTTTATTGAGTGACTAACTATCGAACGAGAACTATGAGCTCGTTGAGCATGCAGCAGCCTGTAAAACTAATAGCCTCTAACTCGCGTGAGAACATTACGCGCAGCGAACTGTTCCCGATCTGTGCGCAAGCTGAACCTGCGCCGCGACTTTGAAGTGGCTGCAAAACACCCACTCAATACTCGTGTGTTCTGCCTCATTGGAACATCAGTGTCGTTTACAATGTAGTTCGTTGTATCTAACCGTATCGTTAATATTCCCTGAATACGGTTCAGGGAATATTAACTTGTGTTGACGTGTCTATTTTGAGTGGACTGGCACTAAGGCATCGCTAACTGTTCCCTACCACCAAAACTATTATTAACTAACTCGCAAAGGCCCCTTAGACAAATTTAAATGGAATGGCACCAACCTACGATTATCCCCGTCCGCACTATGCAAGAACACCCAAGAACAATCCCCGATTGGTGTAGGACTATTGCAGCACCTACATGGAAACAAATATTGGAATATGGGTTTGGCTGGCTATAGTGGATTGGTTACCAAGAACTATGGAGGGACTATGACCCCTGCCTGGTCAATGATATTATAATATACACGGATAAGATGGCAGGGGGTGAATTGCACACTCAATAAAGGACCCTTGGAAACTGTCGCTAACCCAAAGTGACGTAGCGACAAGGAGGCAACACTTGTTGAGGTGCTTGAGGAGTGAAGAGGTATTCCACGGCTATCAGAAAAATCCCAGAGCCCGGAAGATGGTCTAGATCCCTAAGAGCACTTAATGGAATACTACCTTCCTCCGAGCACGTTTTCTCTTGCCAATCTCCACTCATGCCCGCCAATAAAGGCGAAAATAAGGTAGGAGCACTGTCAGTTCCTCGTCAGTGTTCACTCCAGCCAGCCAATAAAGGCAATCCAGAGGTGAGGAACAAGACTTCTCCCGAGAGATAGGGGTCGCTACTGTCCAACAGCTCGCCACATGCTGCCCTGCGGGTTTCTGTATTTCTCTTGGACTCGTGGACCCGTTCCGGCAAAGTAAACTCTACCGGCAAAGACCCATAGTTCGGAGCGCGCCAGTGTTGTTATCGTAAAAATCTGTGCTGCCGTATGTCGCAGTCTGGTTTTCCGTATTATAAGGGAAAAAATACTAAATTGCCGTATTTTTTTTTTAAGTAATGCTCCGGGAGTGCCGACAAAAGTGTAAACTTGAAAAAAAAATCAGGAATCGGTAATCAACGCGTTGTTTAATGGTTAAAAGCTGGTGTCGTCAGCAACCTATGGAGCAGGAGTTTAGACGCGTGGAGCTCGTAGGCGAAGTCGTCAAGAGGCTAATAGTAACAGAGCTAGTTGTCATGCAGCGGGTGCGGCGGTGCATCCTCCGACCACGCGGGCACTGCATCCTCCGACCACGCGGGCACTGCGGCGCTGGGCGCATGTGAGCGGCGCAGTGTACCTACTACTGTACATATACTAGTTACTCGTCGTCGCTGGTAATCGCTGGACTTCCGGACCACTGCTGGCACCGGTGCTAACTTGCATACAAACAACACTTACGTGATTATTTTGTGGTTTGCCTTGCCACAGTTTAGTCGTAAAATATAATCGCATTCATAGCTGCATGATCCTCCAAATGGAAAAACGACCCAAGTTCCTACATGCTTTGTATTCTAGTCGTAGGTGTATTGACTGTAGAGCGGCACATGCAGTAAGTTGATAACTACGTAGAAACTAGGACAAGCGCAGTCAAAATCTTCGTAATGTACAGCAGTTTTTCGTTTGAATTTGTCCAACATTTTCCCGGAGTTAGCTAGACATGGTCCACAACGCGTGACGTCGTCCAACTCAGGACTAGCGTGGCACGCAGCTCACGTCATTCCCATCAATTCCCATGTATTTGTCATAAATGGTCCAATTTTCCGGCATGCTAGGATCATTGACACGGCGCGCGCTATGTATTGGTAGAATTATGTGCAGCACGTGTGCGCGACAGGCAGCGCACAAGCGCACACGCACGCTCCGCTTAACGAAGAGAAATTAGTGGAAATAATTATTGCTCCGCAGCGAAGAATGTTTCGGCATCTCCGCGCACCATCGGACATACCTTGTCTACTCTACGTCTGTTTTTACAGATCGTAACTTCAATTACTTATATGGCCATACATCGCTAAATATACGAGCGAGAGTACATAAGGCTAGCGCGGGTTATTATAATGCTGTGGTAGTTTCGCGCGCCGCGAATTATTCGTTACCTATACAACATCGTTCTGTAATGCACCGACTTCTATGTTTGTTGCTGGCACAAGGGATTAGCGGCGTTTCGATTGGTGTTAATGTAACACTTTCCTTACTTCACATGGTTGGACCCGCCCACATACAGACGAGCTCGTCGTGGGTGCCCTGCTAGAGGCGTCGCAGATGCGACATGTACTCTTACTTCCTATAACATGTCTTATCGAAATATTGACTACATTATCACTAAATACGTAGACTACTTCGAATACCATGAGTAGGTACAACAATTAGGCATTAAATTCAACATCTTAAAGGCTCTTTCAAACAGGCGCGACACGCAACGCGACACAAAGACAGTCTTTGTGTCGCGTCGCGTGTCGCCCCTGTTTGAAAGAGCCTTAACCAAATCACAGTTTTTGGTTTCAATTTGTTCATAGTAGCTTGTAACTTTGAACTTAACTGTTTAGTCATAAGCCGACGTTTCATGATGTAATTTTAATGGAAGCTTGGGTATGGGCACACATGTTTGTGTTGGAAGGGGAACAAAATAAATAAACAAACACAACCTGACGTGCGACGGGGGTCGCAGCCACGAGTCATAGCCGTGCGTGGCTGAGCTGCGTATTCATATGAAGTACCTACTTAATTAAGGGATTGGTATTCAACGCAGCAGTGAAGGTATAACGCCAAGTGACGACGGGAGCCACTGCGTATGTTACTTCATTCGCACGATGAAGAAGTCGAAGTGTGTTTGCACCAATTGCTGGCATCCAAATGTTTGTCGACTATAAGGTTATGTTATCAGCTACGTGCGCCTGTTGTTATAACTTCATCGACTTGGTTATTTTAAACTGCTTTATTTACATAGCTATCCTCCTTCATTCATGTCATAAGTATGTGTCGCATACAATGTCTGTTATTTTCCGCTATTATTTGCCGCGCGTGGACAAGTTTGGCAGTAAGGAGTAGGAGTGTAACACATAATGTTCTCGGTCTTCCTTAGATCTAACCTCTGGTTTAATCCATGAGCTTTCTTCAATTTGTGGTCAAAAAGACTGTTCAGAAAACAAGCTGCTCGCATGTACTTACTACCTACTCGGTGCACGATACAATTAACTAAGCGTCAGTTAATACCCAGGTGATCATTATGGTTGGTTTACTTACATCGCAGCTTAAACAAACAGATTTTTTTGAGAAAATTTGTATACTTTGCGGTCAAGTGCCAATTGATAGGAAATCTGTAGCGCAATAATATGCCTGATGATGTTGCCCTGTCGGGCGTGTGTACAAGTTCCTGTATTAGTCCACTGCTAGGAAAGGCTCGATCCACAGGGGTGGTCGGACCGGTCTGCTTCTATTAGATGCCTGCCATTCTCTTTCTTGTAAGTTGGAGTTACACATTTTAATTTTTCTTTTCGTGTACGATATTTACTATAAACATTTTACGAGCTCGGAGTTTGGAGGAGCTCATGGCGAAGTAATAACAGCCGCACGGGTTGATCCATCAAGTTAAGCTTGTTTGCCGGGGTTGGTCCGTGGATGGGTGACCATCTTTACATACCGAGACTCCTCCCGTGTTGGTTCTGGCTGTCATTCGTGGATCTTTGACAGTCGTTACGGGTCGTCAGAAGCCCGAAACTCTGACAATCAGTCTTACCAAGGGGTATCGTATTACCCATACCAAGTTACTGGGTTGTAGAGGTCAGATAGGCAGTCGCTCCATGTAAAATACTGGTTGCATCTGCTTAGAAACTCCACCCCAACAAAGTTGGGAAATGGCTAGGCAGATTGATTGTACTTAAATATTTTACGAACTCAGTTTACAAAAAAACCGTCGGCGATGGAACTTTGACGCTCAAATTCACATCGTTCCATTCAATTTTAATAAAAGCTAAAATTACTATGAAGTTGAATGTTTTAATCGTTTTTTGCAGTATTACTTTAAATTCCTTGAGTTTTCACGGAAAAAATCGTAAAGAAAAGCAATAAATGTCTTGATTCAGCGTCTATTATATTCCAAATAAGCACAATTTTATCAAATAAACTAATATGATATAAAACTTCTGTCTACAATGAATACGTTTCATTCGTTTCTCAATATAATAAGACAAAATTACAATAAATAAAATTAAAGTAGGTAGGTACCTACTGTATACGTAGTCGGGCCATAAGTTCTGTGCAGGGCCGTAGCTAAGGGGGGCATTGTGGGGCAATTCCCTACCTTAAAATACCAATGTAACCTTACCTTAAAAAAAAAAAAAACGAACTATTCTAAATATCAACTAATAATAAGCAAAGTACTGTGAAGCTAAGTTATGACATCTAAACAATTCCGAATTAACCACGGCATCTTACAATCACAGTAAAATAATTCTTTATTCTGAATCTTATTCGAATTCAGTTGTTTTAAGGAGACTTTATATTTAGTAGGTATGTTTGGACATGATTGGAGAAATAATAATTTATGTCAGAATAAATTTATTTTTATCTATTTGTCACCCTCGACAATTAAACATCATTCAAGAAAGCCAAAAAAAATCAATTGACCAGAACAGATCAACAATTTTACTTACGCCCTACGTGTACAGATATTCTATTTCACGAAGTCCGTTCGCCTGTGATTGTAGTAGTGACGTATCCCGACAAGCGCGCTTGTGTGTGTAAAAGTAGGTAACGTTAGCAAAAAAATCTGATATATATTCAAGTCGAGATTTAATAATCTAAATAAAATTTTGGTTTTAAAAGTATATACATTTTGTAAATAAATTAGATTAGGTTGCAATAAATACAAAAATATTAAGAATATGTAGGCATTTAATTAAGCATTGGTGTTACAGAATGGAAACGAAACAAGTAGGACTATTCAGTATTTTCAATCACTATCAGATAAATTTTCGATTTCCGATTCCGTTTTGCTGTCGTCAGAATCATCTTGTACATTGATTATAAATTCAAAATCGAGATCAAAATATTTCAAGTAGTCTTTTTCAATTTTTTCAACATGAGCACAAGTTTTTTGCCACGTTTCACTGCTAACTTGGCCCAAACTTTCATTGATCAGTCTTTCCGTATTCGTCATGTTTTGCTCGATATTTTTAGATGCGACATAATTTTTAACGATCCCTCAAATATTTTCAATCGCATTTAATTCTGGGTGATAAGGGGGAAGGCGTAAGACATCAAAACCCTTGCTTTTTATAAAATCGTCAATCTTGTAGATTACGTGTTGAGCTTTGTACTTCTTTATTGTATCGTACAATTCCAATTTAAGAAGAGATTCATCAAATGCTATACCCTTATCCCTGAGCCATTACTGCATATCGGCTTTCTTTGTAGATTGCGTCGGTAGTCGTTCAGCCCGTGTGTTGTGATAAGATGCATTGTCTAAGACATAATATCAGCTATGCGGACGACATGGTGCTGCTGAGCGCATCGGTTTGTGGCATTAGAACGTTGTTACGGATTTGTGAGGCATATACTGAAGGACACGGTCTGAAATACAATGTGACGAAAACTCAGTTTATGGTGTTTGAGGCCGGCTCTAAATGTCCTATGACAGTACCACCAATAAAACTCGACGGGGTTCCCTTGGTAAAAGTGAACCATTTTAAATATCTAGGGCATGTAGTTACAAACGGTCTCAGGGACGATACTGATATTAAGAGGGAGCGGAGGGCGTTGTCAATTAGAGCAAATATGATAGCCCGCAGGTTTGCACGCTGTTCCAAGTCGGTCAAGCAAACACTTTTTAGAGCTTATTGTACCTCATTGTACACGTGCAGCCTGTGGGTGAATCACACCCAAAAAGCATACGAAGCCCTCCGCGTCCAATATAACAACGCGTTCAGAGCGCTGATGGGGCTGCCGCGGCACTGTAGTGCCTCGGGCATGTTTGCCGAAGCTAGCGTCGACTGCTTCTATGCAACTTTGCGTAAGCGGAGCGCGTCTCTGGTGCGCAGGGTGCGCGGCAGCCCCAACAGCGTGCTGATGATGATAGCTGACAGGCTCGACTGTCCGTACATACGACACTGCAGTGACTTGCACGTCACCTACAGTCGTCGACCATTAATGTTGTGTTAATGTAAGTGTTGTATGTAAGGTGGTTTTTATGTTGTATTTTATTGTAATGTATATTGTTTGATTAATTAATTTAGTATATTGTGTATGAGTCACTGTAACTCAAAATAATAAATGAATAATAATAAGACAATGACAGAGCGCGGAAGTAAATTGGGTAGCAACTTTTCATTTAGCCATTTTACATAGTTATCATAGCTCATATTTGAATGATAATCACCAGCTGTTGAGTTGGCCTTATAAACCAAGGAAGCATTTTCAATAAAACCATCCTTGGTTCCCGCGTGCACTAAAATAAAGCGAGTGCCTGTGCTTATTTTTTTTTAAAACGGAGTTCTTTCCTTTTTTTTGCCCAGGTATTGTTTCGCACGTGTGTCGAAAGGACGTAGCTCTCATCGGTGTAGACAATGGGCCGACTTTGAGAGCGGTACTCTGTTATTTTTTTAAAATATTTTAAACTCCACATTTGTATATCATGACGCTCCGTCAAGACTTTACGGTTGTTCTCTGTTTTGCGCCACTTGTAACCTAATTTCAACAGTAACTTGCGAACAGTTTCTAAACAACCTTCGAATCCGATTTTTTCATTCAATGCTGTTCTTAACTTAGCTAATGTTGGAATTTCTTTATGGACAATATGGAAATCTTGTACAGTACTGCGAACCACATCGGCTGTAAAATTATCTATATCCACTTTATTATCTCGCTTTCTCCTTTTCTTCATAGGTGAAGTGAATTTTGATGAAGTGGATGGCAATTAATAATAATAATGTTTATTTTCAGTAAAATGTTTGCAAAGGTTACAAGTACAGTAATATGGTAAACAACATAAAGTGCATTGAGTATTATCTCCTGGCACCCAAACTAGGTTTATAGCCTGTGACTTGGGGACCATGATTTCATAATGGTAGATGAACAAAGTGTTTTTGTAAAACTGTTTCACCAGTAACATGGTTGACATAACAATATAATTATTATTTAAGTGTATAGAAAAAATAAAAGTAAAAAAAATTAATAATAAAACTGTTTGTGAGTGATTGAGTTAGAGTGAGTTGGTCGTGGTAGTAGGTATGTTGTGTATGTGTAGGTAATGTGAAAGTGCGGTTTATGTATGGTGTGAATGAGTCCTGGTAGGTGTAGTGGTGGTGGATGTGTGAGTAAGTGTGAAAAAGGGTGTGTGGGTAAGTATAGGAGTGTTTGTGTGTGAAAATACTTGAATAAAAGGATATCTGTCTTAAGCATGTGGGAAGAGAAGTTTTTCGGTCTCGTCATATGATTTCTCAATTAGCCATTCTTTAACTGTGCTTTTGCATTGGTGATAATTGAAATTGTGGATATGAAGAAATTGATTGATTTTATTATATAGAATATAGCTGAGGTAGGCGAATTGGTGTTGTGCGAAGGTGGTTTTGTGTCTAACTGGTGGAAGGGCAATGTCTGCACGACGTTTAGTACTTGCTGTGAACGGCAGCCGATGTTTCCTTAATACACACTGTAGCACATATAAGCCTCTCACTGTCAGAACCCTGCTTTCCCTAAAAAGTTCCAAAGTAGGGTATCTATAGGGCTTGCAGAACATAACTTTGAGAACTGCTCTCTGAGCTCTCTAATTTCAGAAAGTATGTTTTGCAAGCGCCACCCCAAGCTGGCAAACAATACAGGAGAAGAGACTGACAGAGTGAGTAATAGACTATCATAAGTGTTTCCGAGTCAGCCGAACAACGGAGTTTCTTAAAGATGGAAATGAGTTTACGCGTTCGGATGACTAGATTATCGATATGACTATACCAGTTCAGGTGTTTGTCAATTTGCACGCCCAAGTATTTTATACAAGATGTGGTTGCCAGAGTGGGACAGGTACAGCAGGAGTCTTGAGAACAACTATATTTTATTTATTTATTTATATATACTTTATTGTACACCACAAAAATACATAACAAAAAATAATCAAACACTACAAAATATACAATGGGCGGCCTTATCGCTTTCCGCGATCTCTTCCAGGCAACCTTGAAATGGACAGTGATTTGCCTGGACATAAAATGGGGCTGTCGTCGGTGCAAATAAGTATACAATTAAACTAGAATAAATACCTTAATAATGGGCGTTATGATTGGCTGAGTCTTATTACTTAAAGAAAAAGAAACGAGCTTCGTTTTTTCTGCATTCAGGGTCAACAAGTTATTGCTAAACCAGTTCATGACCATGTCCAACACCATCTGAGCATATTTTTCTGTTTCACTCCAATCATTCCCATGAACAAGTAGGGCTGTATCATCAGCATAGGTAAATATGAAGCAGTTAGTTAATGGAAGTGAACAGATCATTAATGTAAATGAGGAACAAGGTAGAACAACTATTCCTTCTCTTCTTTTAATATTCTTTGAACTGTTTTTTGGGAAGAGACTGACAGAGTGAGTAATAGACTATCATAAGTGTTTCCGAGTCAGCCGAACAACGGAGTTTCTTAAAGATGGAAATGAGTTTACGCGTTCGGATGACTAGATTATCGATATGACTATACCAGTTCAGGTGTTTGTCAATTTGCACGCCCAAGTATTTTATACAAGATGTGGTTGCCAGAGTGGGACAGGTACAGCAGGAGTCTTGAGAACAACTATATTTTATTTATTTATTTATATATACTTTATTGTACACCACAAAAATACATAACAAAAAATAATCAAACACTACAAAATATACAATGGGCGGCCTTATCGCTTTCCGCGATCTCTTCCAGGCAACCTTGGAATGGACAGTGATTTGCCTGGACATAAAATGGGGCTGTCGTCGGTGCAAATAAGTATACAATTAAACTAGAATAAATACCTTAATAATGGGCGTTATGATTGGCTGAGTCTTATTACTTAAAGAAAAAGAAACGAGCTTCGTTTTTTCTGCATTCAGGGTCAACAAGTTATTGCTAAACCAGTTCATGACCATGTCCAACACCATCTGAGCATATTTTTCTGTTTCACTCCAATCATTCCCATGAACAAGTAGGGCTGTATCATCAGCATAGGTAAATATGAAGCAGTTAGTTAATGGAAGTGAACAGATCATTAATGTAAATGAGGAACAAGGTAGAACAACTATTCCTTCTCTTCTTTTAATATTCTTTGAACTGTTTTTTGGCTCACACCCGTAGCTTCAGCTGTACGGCGTGTAATGTCTCGTAAATGAGACAAATCACAGTTGAGTTCCATTAATGATTTTGTAAATTCATATTCTTTTCGCAGAAAATGATAAACACTAGCTATCATGTTTCGACCCTAAAACAAAATGTTATATAAACATTTTATAACACAAAAAAACATTCATTTTATAAATACTTCTATTGCTATATTAAGTATCTTTGTATAACATTTTAATAGAAAACGTAAAAATAAATATTACCTCACTATGGACAACTCTTCTTCGTTTTGTTGCCATGCTGACCTTACTCCGTGAAACAATTTGGCGCGAACTAAAAACCACTACTGATCCGGACCGTGTCCCGATCGACACTGAGCGCTCTCGAGGTTACGCACACAAAAACAATGTGCATGTGCACGCTTGACAACATTCATAGCCAAACGGACTTCGTGACATAGAACATCTGTAACAATAGCTGCCCTGCCTTAAATTCAAGTCTAGCTACGGCCCTGGTTCTGTGACATAGGTAAAAATTCGAATTTAGAATGCAAGACGAGGAAAATATTATGGGCATTCGAAATTTGAATATCTCAAGAAAATGGGGGGGAATTTTCAAGGGGTTTCTGGAGTTTTGTTCATTTTATAAAAATGGAATGGACGCGCTAAGAGTCTAAGAGAGAGACAGAGTCGCAGTAATTGCATTGCATCGTTGCGGTCACGCGCCAACTGAGATTTTCAAACTGCTGAAATATTCGAAAATTTCACTGAGATTTATTTATCGTACTATCAAATGATTCAGGAAATATTCAAGATTAGAAGATCAACAAAGGAGCGGTCGACCTCGTACTGTTCGGGCTCCAGCGGTTATCAAAGCAGTGAAGGCGCGAATCCAACGAAATGCTGTCCGCAAGCAAAAAATTTTGGCTCTACAGCTGGGACTAAGCGGTACGAGGGAAAAAATACCGCAAAATACTTTTTTCGGACGAAAAAATTTTTAATGTTGAGGAGAGTTTCAACAAACAAAATGATAAAGTTTGGCTTGGGGTCCTAACAAACATTGTGGAAACTCTTTCACAAAATGTTCGAAAACAGGCCCTGGGTATTCCAGCAGGATTCTACGGCTCATAAGGCGAAAAGTAGCCAAAACTGGCCCACGACCCGTGGAATCGACTTTATCAGGCATGAGGATTGGCCCTCATCTAGTACAGACTTGAATCCCTTGGATTACAAAATATAGCATCATTTAGAGAAGAAGGTCTGCGCTAAACCCCATCGCAACTTGGAGTCACTTAAAGTATCCCCGATTAAAGTAGTCGCCGATTTTGACATGAACGTCGTGCGTGCTTCGATTGATGACTGGCATTGCAGATTGAAGGCTTGTATCGAAGCAAGAGGAGAACACTTCGAATAATTTTAATGTGGTTTTAATCTGTATTTTATACCCTTTCATTTGATATATAAACGGTTGTAGTGCGTAACTCATTGTGTCATTTATTTAACTTTCCATATGTGAACAAACTTATGACCAGACTACGTATTGTTACGAGCTGGGTATGGGATAAATCAATTACTACCAATCAGACAATTAAATAACTTTATTGAACACAAAACACTTAAAACTTAATCAAAAATACACCACTGATCACTATTCGCTTAGATATCGCACTTCTAGTTCACTTCGATTCGCTTCGTTGTATCGCCTAAATCAGACTGACTACATCGTGTTTTTTTTTTTTTTTTTTTTTGAACGGGCATCTCGCAGTTTTGACCACTAAGGAAGCCTCCAGCCAGGGGCAAAAAACTAAACTAAATTAAAAACTAGGCGAACGCTCGCTAAGGGCACCCCCTGTGGGGTACGAACCTCGGCTTAGGGCGTCGCTGAGGGGAGGCCAGCAAGAAGGGACAGGCTGGATAAAAATTGGTTTAAATCATGATTATTATGCGGGGTAGTTTAAAGCTACGTGCTCAGCGGCAACAACTTGCTGGCACCTCGTTTTCGAGCAAGGGTCGGGGAGGAGTATCATTTATTCAGGGACACGGTCGCGGTCGCAAAGGACCTCGGCGGCGAGGTCGGAATGAGACTCCATCGTGTGTCGGCGCTCTGCTTTTATACCGCTAATATTCACGAACATTCCAGCTATGTGTAGAACGGTTCCAGAAAAACATCAACAAATAAACATTACCAGGAAATACAAAAGTAGTAGGTATAAAAAATAATAACCTACTTGTACCGAATAAAGAAATAGGTACTTTATGCCCTCGGCGTACGGTCGAAATTACAATGACGAGTCCTAATATTTTTATAGGTAGTTACCTACTTAACTTCAAACTAATAATAATGGCATGCTTCTCGAACTTTTTAGCGCAAACACACTGTAATCCGTGCTTTCTCGAAAGATCTCGTACGTACGACGTAACAGTATAATATTCCGCGTCAATTCAGCAAATTACACGAAAATAATATGTAACTGAATCTAACAGGAGAAAAAAATATTAATAATTGAAAATTAGGTATCTTACTGCTGCTGATAATTACAGCGTCAAAAATGATGAAATTCCGTAAAAAAAAAAAAAAATGAACTCAAAAAGCAGTGTCAGTGAATGAATAAGTTATAATACTGCAAGTGTGCAATGTCCTGCAGCCAAACTGTCTATCGCCGCAGACAGAAGGGTAGTGGAAACGATGGGCGATAAGATTTGAATTAACCCGGTGGAAATGATACCTGTGTTCAAGTAGTTGGACACAAAAACTTGGGCAAAATAACAAGATGCAAGTAATTATGATAATTATGATGCAATAAATTGTTGGCGGCAACGAGACGTAACAGCTATAATGTAGTGTTCTAAAGTTATACTGTTTGCTGCTGTCGGAGACCTTTAGCTTTAAATCTATCTCGATGATATTTGGAACAATTTGTCAACAGAGTCAAAGCTACGATAATATATACGTTTTTTTTACTATTCTAATACTATAGCTGAACAGATGAGTCAAGTGCCTTGTGATTGGTTCCCTCATTGGCAAGCTCAAGGTTTGAGAGTAGTGATGGTTAATAAAACGTATAGCGCCAAAACATAACACGATATGGTTACAAAGCATCTAGCGTTGGCTACATCGACTAGAACTTCGCGCTAGAAATACGTATATATTACTTCAATAAACAGAACGGGATAGCAATATGGGCCTGTGGGTCAACCTTACTCAGCGGGCATACAGTGACCTACGCGTTCAATATAATAATGCACTGAGAGTGCTACTGCGGCTGCCGTGGCGTTGTAGTGCATCAGGGATGTTTGCGTATAATAATATTGATGGTTTTGCCGCTATTGTTCGAAAAAAATGTCCATCCCTGATGTCACGTGTTCGCTGCAGCACCAACAGTTTTCTCAGTGTGTTCGCAGCTCGGTGGGATTCCCCGATGTTGCGGAGGTGGTGGTGCAGCACCACGCTGAATTTTAATTTTGTTATAATCTGTGTTGTACCTACTAACACTAGATGTTAAGTAAAATTGTTACCAACCCTATGGACTCCGTCTGAAATAAAAATATTCTATTTTATTCTATTCTATATAGTTTTATAGTC
The DNA here is from genome assembly GCA_916610215.1 of Omphaloscelis lunosa. Classification (NCBI taxonomy): domain Eukaryota; kingdom Metazoa; phylum Arthropoda; class Insecta; order Lepidoptera; family Noctuidae; genus Omphaloscelis; species Omphaloscelis lunosa. Next base: position 18,866,043 of record OU744265.1, on the reverse strand, counting down.
TATCACAGTGCGTCGGGTGAACTCGGGCAGCAGTCCACCGGCGGTGGTGCACATAATAATTGGGAATCAAACGAGCTTACCTGTTAAGCGAAGTCTTGATTCTAGTTTTACGAACGGCGATCTGAAATATAATTTGTTAAACAAAGTAGTAATTCTTTTGCACAGCGTAGACATCGCGTTCGTTTAGATATAAAATATTATAAATTAATAGAATTATTGTCCTTGGTGGCAACACACGCAGGAATGTCACTAATTTTAGAGATCCTTATGATGGAGAACAAGCTCTGTTTTCTGTACAGAGTAGTTCCGCATACTTACATTCACTAGGTTTTCCTGGAAAAATAAGTGAATTAAGTAGACTAATTATTGCAGCTTTGGGGCTATTAGCTAGTGGCGGGTGGGTAATTATATTTCAGATCGCCGTTCGTAAAATTAGAATCAAGACTTCGCTTAACAGGTAAGCTCGTTTGATTCCCAATTTTACTTCACGGCGATCTGAAATATAATTCGTTAAACAAAGTAGATGTTCAGAGTTGTCTGCAATAATTTAGTTAGTTAATAAGTTACGGCATATTCTGATTTATTAGGTACTTTTATCATTCTTTCTGAATACAATATTTTAATTTTATGTAATTTAAGAAGGTTGCTTTGTTTTATGTGAATGTCATGTACATCTGTTATTGGTATGTATATAAGTCCATAACTGTTAACATTTAATATTTAATGTACAATATATATGCTTTTGGCGTATCCATTTTAAATAAATTCTTAATAACGTTGCTTAATTAATAGTGTTTAACTATTTTTCATCAGTAATGAGGTATAATCATCAACACAATGTTGGTTGGCACTGTGTCTATTTCAATTGATGCCAGCACTAAGTTGAGCTACTGTATGTTTTGTGCTGTGGGAGGTGAATTATTAGTATCACTCTCACTTCCTACCACATTTAACCCAGCTTGTGTTTATACAAATTTTATAAAGTTGTTCTGAATTAATATACCAGGAGGATATTATGATATGAATACTTTAAAAGTGTAAAACTGGGTGAACCTGCTACAGGGACACCTTGCCCAACCATTCGGGGAAACAAGGCGTAATGTTATGATGTTACTTTAAAAGTTTCCATGATTGAGAATAGCATTCTCAGATCTGTCTGTAAATAGTTAATTATTTGGGATACTGTTGCACAGTATATTTTTTGCCCAAAATTTCGGACATGGCTTTTTTATTATCTTATATCTTAGGACTTGCAATTATAAATGCGAGACGAGAACACCCGATTGCCTATTTGTCATGAAAGACAGAAAATTAGTACTTGAAAAAAATTTCTATGGTTTCCAGAAAAACCATAGAAACAATTGTAGCTCAAAAGTTTGATATCTTTTTAAGACTTTACTTATGGTATTGAACAGTGATTTAAAGACTTTACGATAGTAAAAAAAATTAGGCTTTATTTGTTCAAGATAACAGAGTTATAGCTGATTTTGTAAATTTTTGATTTCTTTTTTTTACCGCCATATTATTACGTATTAGGATTTGAAACTAGGACTGAAATGTTCTTTTTATTTACACTTATGACCTTACAAACAAAGGAATCCTAATATAGCAGGATATGGGAATTATTGTAATTCAAACTTTTTTGATTAGGGTTATCACCTCGTAAATTTATTAAACTTGAACTTTTAAAATATTTGAAGTTATTTTTTAATGTTAGTAAGATTATACAAGAAGACATTTTTATCACATTCTTATTGTATTTTGAGTGTTAGGTGACATTCGAAAATTCTATTTTTAAATAAAAATAGTAGGAAAACTTCCCAAAAAAAAAAAAAAACGGTGAATTCCGTAATTTCAATTTGGATCGTCTCCTAGCTAAACGTAGATCTTGATTAGGGGGTGGGGCGCTAGGCAGCGTGGCGCGCGCGCAATTTTTTTTCCCTTTTTAGTCAACGTCACGTGTCTGCACGTGACGGGTGTGTTTTTCCTAGTTCCGTCCCAGGCTCCCGTGAGCCGCGCCACCCGCCGCCAGCCAGCACGCCAATTTATTAAAACGCGAGTATTGTAAAATGGTGCGAAGTTAAGTTCATGGAGGATTGGAGGTCTTCCCTTGGCCGCTGCAGTCACTCAAACTCACCACCATTTACGTAAGTTGAATTCGATGCAAAACAAAAATGTTATCCGGATAGTGCGATTCAAGTAACAGAAAGAGAAGCCTTTGTTCCATTTGTTAGTTTACTTTCTCACACTCTTCAAAGATTAATAAACTCCTGCGACGAAAAGATACGGTAGATTGTATTTTTGAGGGGAGTTGGGGGTTTGATGGTAGTTCGGGTCAATCATTTTATAAACAGAATTTTTCTGATAATCAAGAGCCTGAAAACACTTTATTTGCCACTACATTCATCCCATTACGGATAAAAACAAAAAAAGACTTTGTACTTTGGTTAAACCCAACTCCACAATCATACAGATTTTGCCGTCCGATTCATATTCAATATCGGAAAGAGACAAAAGATTTAATACTAAATGAACAGAAATTGATAGAAAACCAAATTAGGGATTTGACTACTTTAGAAGCAACTACATCTAACAATAAGAAAATAAGGGCAAAACCACAACTTTATTTGACATGCATATATGGCAAAGTACTAAATATAATAACAGAAACCTCTTCTCAACTTAAATGTCCATTTTGCAAAGCAACTTCAACGCAATTCAACAAATTAGACATAATTTATTCTCAGCCAATTGATATATCGGTTTTCAAATACGGAATAAGTCCCTTGCATGCATGGATTCGCGTGTTAGAGTTCTTACTTCATTTGGGCTACAAGCTTCCTGTAAAGAAATGGAGGCAAAGATTCAATGGAATCAAAAACTGTTGAGGAAACAAAAAAACGTGTGCAAGAGAGAGTGCGAAAAGATTTGAAAGTGCTAGTTGATGTTGTGAGACCCAATGCTGGAACAACAAATGACGGCAACACAGCCCGAACAGTTCTATCGGATAAAAATCGTGCAGTCTTTGCTGAAATATTAGGCCTTGGTCTGTGGTTGTTGGACGATCTTCACACGATTCTGATTACTTTATCTTGTGGTCTACCTGTAAATGCTAATAAATTTGGAGATTTTTGCAAAAGCGTTGCATCTAAATACGTGGCAGAATATGGTTGGTACCCAATGACAGTAACAATACATAAGATTCTCATTCACGGTCAAGATATTATTAATAACTCAGCTCTTCCAGTGGGCTTATTATCAGAGCAAGCCGGTGAAGCGCGGAATAAGTTCTGGCGTTACGACAGAGAACACCATAGCCGAAAATCCGACCGCGAAAAAACCATGTTAGACTTGTTTCACAGAGCACTGGAATCGTCAGATCCAGAAATTTCCTACATAAGGCTACAGAATAGGTTGAAAAAACTAAAATCCTTACCGTTACCACCCAGCGTAGTTAGGTTACTGATACCGTATGAAATCTCAGCAGAAGACGATTTTGTGGCAATAGAAAATGACGAAAATTTTGAAATTATTGAAGGACATACCGACAATGTAACAGAAATTCTTTCGTCAGATCAAGCTGAAGAATGTACATCAGAAAACAATTAAGTAAAATGGCATAATGTAATTTACTACTAGTGAAAGAAATTTCAATATAGGTTCAGTACAGAGATCGTTTCCTACAAACTTTACCTCTTTATAATATTAGATATAATAATTATGTAGATTATGTTCAAAAAATTCCAAATTAGTATGGCAGGATTGGCATGTCAAATGAAATTCATAGTTTTTTTTTTATTATCTAAGCACGTCTAGGAAAACTGGGCTAAACCACAGCTCGATCCAAAAATGAAATAAAAAGTATTTTTTTTTGTTTTTCTGTTCATTTAAAAACTATTTTTCTGTGTAAATAAAGTGTTCCGATGCACACGCCCCAACCTCCAGTTAATATATTATTTACGAATAAAAAGTTATGGTAACTTTTTACAATAAATTCTATTTAGAAATATTGACAACCCTAAAATCATAATTACCATAGAAAACTTTAGAAGCTTCTAAGTTCGATATCCTTCAATATTTGGATCTGATTTTTTTTTCATGGATTCATTCACTTTTTTCTAACAATTCTATAGAAAAATAGAAACCAAATAATTAAAAATACGACCATAAAAAAATAAAATAAAAAAAAACATTAATTGTAAATAAATCTCTGAAAACTCGTTTAACAAATATATAAATCAATCAGTATTATGTGTCTTAAGATTATTGTTTATCAGGAAAAACAAGAAGATAATTCGTGAAATATTTCAAAAGTTATGGGTGATTTACAATTTTATCATAAAAAATAATTAAGTGGTTTTTTTTGGTCATAATGAGAAATAGGCGCTTGTGAGTTCTATTCATTAATTTTTATAAAACATTACAAACAAAGTTATCACATAAAAAAGACATGTCCGAAATTTTGGCCAAAAAATATACTGTGTGTTGTGCTTAATGAGTGAGTATTGAGTTGCACATTACATCTTGCTGTCAAGGTAAGTGTCGAGCTCAGTGAGTCTAGAAGATGAATTGTAAAGATTATCATTAGGGTATTTTAAAGAATGTCAGTTATCTAGTGATCTGAATAAGAGGCACCATGGCTGTGAAGTCCTTAGTAGTTAAACTTTCATAGGGTGTAACAGGATCTTTTAGCCCCTGAATGTTGTAAGCAGGGAGGTATTTTTGGTAAGCATTTGTGGAATTGTATTGTACCTAAATTGTACTGACAGACAAACTTAGTGTTTTTTTGTTTTTTTTGAAAAATCTAGTAGGATTTTTTGGTCAAATTCTTGTGATCAGTTGATGTTATTTCCGTTTAGGTAAGTATATACTTTATGATATGGTTTCATTTCATTTTTGGATGGACTAGTTTTCCATAACTTTAGTTATTAAAGGTATTTTGGAAACTGAATTTCAAATACGGAATAGGCTTTTAACTTGTAAGCACCAATTAATAAGGGCAGTATATTATGCCCTGGATAGGAGAGAGGTTTGAACAAATTTGAGGTGAAAGGGTCTATTTCAGATGCTTAGGGTTTTTCCTCAACGATACTAATTTCCATATGAGTTTCACATATTCTGCTAGCAGTAATTACTTGACGAGTTTAGAGCTAATCGAAACTAGATTCATTTTAGAAGTATAAAGATATGAACTCTTTTCCTTGACCTCATAATATGTCCAAAATTGGGATTGTGTAATGAGTTGCATTTTTAAATGAGGGAGTTGTATAATTGAACTTGTTATGATGTGCACTTGGTGAGCAGATGGAGTGTTTTAGAGTAAAGCAATTTGTAGATAATTCATTCATAGTACCTACATTTATTGTATTATACCTTATCTTGTTCATGTTCTACTCACAATCCATCAATACCTACGTTGTCCTCACAATGTTCTCCCCCCCTCCTTTTTTTTTTGTTTCCTTGATAATTTCACTTTAGTGCTGCAATTATCATTTAGATCTACTGTTAAATATGTAGACTAGTAGTTGGCAATCAAATGATTAATTAGGTATTTTGATTTTATAAGCTTTGAATAAGAACACCCATTTCTGCCCAGCCCTTCGGGAAGTCCGGGCGTAATGTTAAATAATGCGACTAAATTTACTAGCACTTATTTTTTTTTTTAATACTGGTGTTTCAAGGTTTGTTTAAAGTGAAAAAAATAAAACTTAATAATCAGCCTAAAAAATAGCATTATTAGTTTTCAAGCCCAAACATTTAAACACACTTATAGTGGTATTTATTGGTATGTCTTATCGCAGTCTCGATATTTTACCAAATAAACAGTCAAGTTAGATTGTAAGAAAACCTTGTTTTCTGTAAGTGGCGCTCACTACTGGTAATTTAGTAGGTAAAACAGAGATAAGAGACTATTCAAGTATGAAAAGTATTAGTAAATGTGTATGTAATTAACCCTTTATTGGTTATTTGGTAGGTAATGTTATCTTCCTGATAGTCCTAAGTGATACCCCTGTACCTATAGGATGAAATCATAATATGATTTCATAAAGGTAATATGGTATATTATACCTATCTATTTTGATATGCTAAGCTATAATTGATTAGTGTACAAGTTGTCAGTTTGTAACATACTTGTAGTTATTACTGGGATTTTTATTTTTATTTTCCTTCAGTATGATATGGTGGGATTCTTATTGCTCTAGATGGGTTAGACAGTCTTGATGATTTTTTTAATTTGGGACTGACTGAAATGTATTTTTCAGATAAATTCTTTGTAGATCTATCTATTGTATTGTTTGTAAATGCATCTCAATATTTAATAAGTTCTTTGATGGTATTGAGAGGATCATCATCTACCCGGCCTTCTCCCAACTATGTTGGGGTCAGCTTCCAGAGAATGGCTTTGAGAGGTTAAGATATTGAATTTGGTAGGTATCAAATATTTTCTTATCTATGTCCATAGCCAATAGCAGAATCAGAGGAATATAACTGCTTTGCCAGCATTTATTCCAGTATTGGTCTTCTTGAATCGTTATTTTGGAATATAAGCCGGGTTGTTGTTGAGGTCCACCATATATATTGATTTTTATTTTCAGTGACAAAAATAGTTCATTTATTTTTCAGACATAGTCCATTCCAACCGATTAGATTAAACCAAAACATCATAAGATATTGTGGTTGTGGTTTTCAATGGTGTGATTCCTATTATTAACCCGGTAGAAGGATGTTTTATTTTGTTATTTACAAAAGTAAGTAAATCAACTAATGTTGTGCTTGTTTTACATTTTCGCCATAGAACTGGTAAGTTTCACTATTATCATGAGAATGTCTTGTGGTTTTAATATTTATTGAATAGTTGTAATTTTTTTTGTTTGTAGCTAAAACATTGTGTACTCAAGTTTGTGATTGTTTCGGTTTGTTTATCAAATAGGATGAATTAAAGTTAATGTCAATTAGAGATTATATAACTTTTGTTCTGGTTTTATTTTGGTGGCAGTGGGCATTGCCAGCTGGTTTTGCTGCATCAGCCAAGTTAATCAACAATTTGTGTTTGTCTTATGTTCTTCATAAGCATAGGGTCAGTCACTGCTTACCCTATGATAGGGGTAATAACCAGTACGGCTTGTTTCTGGAATATCTCAATCCCTTGTTTCCCCAGTTTAGAGGAATCTAAATGGGGTGAATAAGTATGGGAGCATGGAATAATACTTTGTATTATTCCAATTATGGTTTAGTCCATTGCACTTGTATCTGAAATCAAGAGTTTCCAGAGGTAGCATTTGTCGTCAGCCATTGTATCACAGAATCATGTTTACAAAGTATCTTGTGTATTTAAATGTATGCCTGTAAAAATTGCACAATTTTGCATTATTGTTTTAGTTTACAAAATAGATATCATTTATCAGTTTCTGGCAAGATAATTAAGCCACCTAGAGCTAGATAAGTCACTGAGTATCTCGTACACAGTGATATCTTTTAATTAGCTATATTTTGTTTGTTAAAAATGGCAATCCTCGATATGAAAGCTAGATCACGTAGTATTGAGATAACATGCTATAAGCATCTCGTGCTAAGCATGTGCACACCATGTCAGATATGTGCCAGTTAGCAACATAGAATCAATGTTGTTGAGAGTACCTTCTACTCGTTGATAACAATCTAGTTAGCGAGGCAGAATTCCACACTCACTATAGGAAGTATAATGCTTTTGCAAGTTTATAACACACAGACAGTGTGCAGGGTTAAGTAAGGCTGTCTCGCAACCTTCATGCTTGTAAATTAAAAGTATATAGAACCACTTTTGACAATTCCTTAGCCAAGATCATAGAAATGTGACTTACCCCTGGTGACGAGTACATACCAGCGTTAGCTATGTAGAATAACATCGCTAAGTGCATCACGTGCTACATTGGTAGTTTCATATTCAGCTGGTAACGTAGAATTAGCGTTACTGAGAGCATCTCGTGCATACTGGAGGGGTAATGCTGACAAGCGCGTACCAGCTAGCTATGTACAGTTACATCGCTAAGGGCATCACGTGCCTCTCTGGTAGCTTCTCATCCAGCTAGTAACGTGGAGATAACGTTACTAAAGACATCTCGTGTCCACTGGAGAGATAGGTAATGCTTTAACAAGTTGTGTTGTGTTAATGTCCACCATAGTGCTTGTAAAACACTGTCAGTATCACGTACAAAGTGGTCAGTTAAAGCCATGCATTCTCGCACATTAGGATTGTGGGAGGCCTCCGGATCTGAGTACATCTAATGTGGGTCAGGAACTCAAGACTAAAGCTGCTTCTACTTAGTTCTGATGTAGGTAATTTATCAGCTTTCCTGTTAATATCGTTGATGGACGCCTTGTCCGTCTCAGGTTTTCACTAACGATGCACTTATTGCACTTTCTATCACTTAACATAATTAACATTTGTTATTCTAGTAAAAAGTTCCGTAAACTTATTTTAAATGAAAAATATAAATTTATAATATTTTATATCTAAACGAACGCGATGTCTACGCTGTGCATAAGAATTACTACTTTGTTTAACGAATTATCTTTCAGATCGCCGTGAAGTAAAATTATTCAGATTTATTACAGTTGTAATAGCAATCATGTAATTGCGTTTAATTAAAATAGGTTTTTTTAAAATAGGAAACGACCAATTCGAACCGTGCACCTAGCTTCTGAAGTTTTATAAGTGCCCATGTAGGTTTATGTGAAATAAAAATATTTTGAATTGAATTGAATCGCACACAGCGCGAGTGATGACCAGCTGGCTGCAGGAGTACGACGTATCTATCGGTCTTAGACTGGCCCGCGCAATCACTAGACCTAAACCCCATAGAGCACACGTAGGACATGCTTCAAAGAAGGGCCTTGAAGAATTTACCTGCAAACATTGCGACTGACGAGCAACTTTTTTGGCATATTAGTAGAACCTGGGACAATATCCCGCAGCAAGATTGATAATTATCAATCACAGACTGATTCAAAGCATCAAAAACCGTTGCCGGACCGTTGTTAACGTCATGGGTGGTTTTACTGATCACTGACTTTTCCTTTAATTACAGAAAACTGAATAATTCGCTTTATTTTTCATCGTTAGTTTTACCATTATTAAATTTTTCGTCTTTATTTAAATAACATTTTATTTACGCAGCAAAATTATTTTTGCTTTATTCTGAAGTATAGTATGATAAATGGGCTTTATAAAAATATACATACATGTATGTTATTTATAACAAAAAGGAAATTGAGAGAATGCGAAATATCCCTAGACGGTGTTGACGTATGTATTTTTGCTTATTTTCCATACAAAAAGTGAAAAATTCCACATAAAACACGTCAAAGCAGCGCACACCCGGCTCTAAAAAAAAAATCACGCGGTAGGGCAATCAATTACCACGTGGACTCGCGATTGTCAAATAAGATTTTAACAAAACTTTTGTAATAACATTTAATCAATTTTATTATAGACAGTCCTAAGCCTGGAAAGTATGAAGGAAAGTTCACTGATTTCTAACGCTTCATGAGAAAAATATTATATTATTTCATATACAGCATGTTGAGAGATAACATTCACCGCGCAACATTAAGTCCGTCTAGCGTGTTGGCAAATAAAATGGTGACGTCTTCACGTTGAGACTGCGGCCGAGTTTTGTAACAACGTATTATAATGATAGCGTATAAAATAACGCGCTAGAAAGATATATTTTATAGTCTATAACACATAGTCATAATCTATAGTGTCTAGCGGATTTGAACATCACTATTTGAGAGTTCCGAGACAGCCGTATTAGCTTACCTTCAGTAATGACACGGTGGGTTATATTAAATCTTACGTCATCTTATTTATTCAAAGCCGTGTTCGTCGCATTCGTAAATCTTACAGTGACCCTGATCAGATTTTGTCGTGGAATCACTAACCACGATGTTGAAGAATAGTTACGTATGACCGCCCGTAAAAAACGAATACGTGAAGAGAGTAAGTTCATGACGCGAGATGTCATAATCTCGCAAATTACACTTCTCCTTTCATTCGCTTACTTATATTGAAAGTAAACGTTATTATACCAACATGTAATCAAGTCTCGGTGACTTATTACCTTTTTTCCTTTAAGGCTTATATTAACAGTTGACATGTTGTGTGGGTCACCACAAGCTGTTCGTCTTCCTTTTTTTGCAATCATTGATGGACACAAGTGCAAACTATGTGAACCCTTGTGCGAGATTTGTCCGATATAACTGTATGAACTGTAGAGTAGTTAAAGGTTTTGGAATGCATCTGAATCTCAAGCAATAGATTCGCGTCGGTTGCGGCGCAAATGATCGAAGGTCGCGGTGACACTGCGATACATGTCATTATGCGACGGACCCCACAAACAAAGCGACTATAAAGTGCGCTGAAGCGAGGATAACGGGACCTCCGGCATCCATCGATGGCATAATGTATTAAGTTTTCAGTCGGCTCTCGGGACTTGGCAATACAACTAGCATGCCTCCCCCCTCCATAATGCTGTAAAGTTCCACACGTTCGTGTAGTGTTGATGAATGTAATGGCGCGTTGTTGATCTCGCTGGTGGAAGCGTAGGCGCGGGTGTGCCGCATCATGCTCACGCTGCTGAAAACCTGGGAAGCCTTCCTGCAGCCTACTGCCTCACAGGCGTTCGAAAGTGATCGTACGTCATCTTTGGCGTCATACAATATTGCGTCGATTGACCGGATCCCGCTCGCCATATTGTGTTCAAAACATGTCATTGTTGTTTCATATTGATGTTTAAGGCAACTTACTTTTTTCTTCACAAACTTGAGAACATTCATAAGTTCATAACATTATTTTCTTTATTGAAGATGCGTGCTATCGTTTGTTAAAAGATTGCGTGTTTTTTGTTTGTTCCAGATGAACGAGAAGACGTCCAGAAGAAAACGTTCACTAAATGGATAAACTCTCAGCTAGTTAAGGTAAAGACTGCACTAATAGACCTTGAAGTGCTAGTTGTAAGCGTTTGTACTACTCAGTTTGCATCCTTACATATTATAAAACAAATTCCCCCGCCTCGTCTGTCTGTCTGTCTGAATGAATGCGATAAACTCAAAAACTACCGAACGGATTTTTAAAAGGTTTTCACCAATGGACGGGAGTGATTCATGTGGTAGGTTTTAGTATATAATTAATTAAGGTTTTGTGTATATTGGCTGACATTTGACGATTATTGTTGAAGATGTCGGAAAAAATCATGCCGACTGAGAACTGTACTGGCGTGCGCCGCGGAAATCGTAAAAATTACATAAAATTTATGTTCTACAGTATTGTTCATCTTAAAAAGTTCAACAAAAAAGTTTGCGATGGCATATGTCTATCTTCTAAGGATGACCCACAATAACCGTTTTATTTTTCAGAAGTTGATAAAAATTTCATTATGTATCCAATAAACTATGTTACTTATATTGAGCATTTACTTTAGACTAAAATATGCCTTGACATCATTTCATTTAAATGAATGGTTTAAAAGATATCACAGATTCAAAATTACGCGTAGCAAAATAATTATGATTGACGGCAACGCGGGCGCAGCGGTAGGAGTCAATGACCTTTTCCTCGGCTATTAGGTATGTAAACCCGGTATCCCGACCAAAATCGGAAAATATTTCACGGGAACGCACGGTAGTACGCTCCCGTGGGAAATTTCGTGGGACATCCACGCGGGCGAAGGCGCGAGCAAAAACTAGTAAACTTATAAAAGCATCAAACTGGTAGTTACTATAGGTTATGGGCACATAATAGATACTTGATCAACTAAATTGTTTAGTTGTCAACCGTCCGCGCCGCCCACTCTACTGAACTAATGTGCGGTGAGTGGATACACATTGATACTTGTTTATTAGTATTGAACAGACGCTTTCGAAACATTGTAAAGGCTCGTGCAGACTAGCGCGACTTGTCGCGTGACGCGACACCGGTAATTGTTCTGCCGTGAAGTTTTCTTAGAAATTGTGTTGTTACAGTCGCGTCGCGCCAGTTTGCACGATGCTTAAGGCGCGGTTTATACAGAAGAGACATGGCGAGGGCGTGTGGCGGTGGCGGATTATCAAAGAAACCTAAAACTAATAGTTATGTCGCATATACTCGTTTTTGTCGGAGAATAGAATCCCTATCCATTACCTGGTGGCGGTGACGTCACCTGGAAGCGCGGGCGCAATTCTCTTTTATTCATTTTAGGTTTCTTTGATTATCCGCCATCGCTACACGCCTTTGCCACGTCTCTTCTGTATAAACCGCGCCTAAGACGTGTTGGTGGACATTGATCGGCGGTTGACTAAACTGTTTGATGTGTCAATGGCTCAATGACATAATTATCTATTTTTATTGGAGAAATTGTCAGTTTAGTTAAATTGATTGAAGTTACAGCATTGTACGAAGAGCAAGTTCTTTGACTATAGAAGGTTTGATATAAAAACTGGACATGTGCCTGCGCTGTAACCTCAATGTAACAACTACTTAATCAATAACACAAACTTCCACAAATGGCAGTATAGAAAGTCTCAAGTTTTTGTCACTATTTAATGTTGTCAGCTTAGAGCAGGATCAGGAGAAAAGCGTCGAGTGCGTCGTCTCGTAATAACATCAAACACCGTGTGTTCAACAAACACAGTGCGCGATGCTTACAAATTGTGTGCATGAAGTAATTAGGGTCAATTCTCGACACTGAGTGAGCGAGCCGCTGCCACTGTTTACAGCTGGCATGTTATAATATGGCGGAGGTGCAAGCTGCGACACTGCTGTAAATCACCCACTCAGCTAATACAAATAGTGGATTCCTATATACATTGATGACCTTTGCACTGTGTAGGTTATTACGTACTTAGTACCGCCTCTTATTAATAACTTATTACCTCTCTATTCCCAGTGTCTGGTATCAACACTCGTATTCATGTTGTGCCTAACTATACGTCTAGTTATGAATTCGGAAATATAAGAATATACATGTATCTAGTCTAGCGTACGAGTTTGCTAAAATAAGATTATCTGTACCAGCAATCACTTTTAGCGCGCTTAATGAGGTTGAGATACCATCTACAGTATCTACAGCCTACTAATTTCAAAACTACGCCACCTCTAAATAATAATGAAGGCCTTAAAACCCTTTAGATAGAACGTCCGTTCCTTGACTGTAGGAAGATTAAGGTGAAGGAGCCACACTTGTTAGAGAAGAATATAACTGCTTGGATCCAACACACCCACAGCTGGGCAATCATTTGCTGAAGGTTCCATTGCTGCGTGATGTGGATGTACCGCATGATGTGGATGTACCGTGTGTTTGTGTTACAGAACGACAAACCGCTGGTCGAGGATTTGTTCCTGGACCTGCGAGATGGAGAGATCCTGCTGTCGCTGCTGGAGATCCTCACCGCGCAGCAATATGTAAGTGCACGAGCCCCATCAACCGCGAGCTTGTAATGTTTGCTGTTCAGGGGAGAATACAAAGACCTTTGACTACAATGCCTAAATGCCAGGGCTGGAAAGTGCCAGTTCTGATTTTCATGCAGATTTAGATTGATTTTCTTTTGTGAGTCTCAGAGGTCAGACGAAATACACCTTCAGGTCACTCCATTACGTCCGAAGGTAAGGTCTCATCATAACTAACAAAACGAGCCCAAACTTGGCACACCCAGTTTTATTCATCGGGGAGTTCCACTAGCAGTCACCGAATTACACCTTCAGGTCACTCCATCAGGTCTGGAGGTAAGGTCTCATCATAACTAACAAAAAGAGCCCAAACCCGGCACACCTAGTTTTACTCGTCGGGGAGTTCCACTAGCAGTCACCGAAGTACACCTTCATGTCACTCCATCAGGTCCGGAGGTATGGTTTCATCATAACTAACAAAACGAGCCCAAACTCGGCACACCTAGTTTTACTCCTCGAGGAGTTCCAGTAGCAGTCACTAAAGTACACGTTCAGGTCATTTAATAGTCTTAGACGAATAGGCATTTATAAATCTTACCTTCTTTTACCGAAATAAAATATTAGAATCAAAATCTGTGATCATAAAATTATCTTACCGTATCAAAAATCAAATTTGGATTATCGAATATTTTGTATTTGTGCAGCGATCTTTTCCACACGAGCCGCTGCAAAAAGGCAATACAGGGTCCACTCACGACAACGGCCGACCGCCGACTGAGATTTCTTTCCAAATGTATACAATAAATCAAAACAGGGACCAAAAATAAAATAACCCGTAAAAGCAAAATATGTGAAGGTTAGTTTCGGTTTTCATTTTTTTTTTTACGATTTTTTGTGACATTTTGAAACATTGTTTTCCTTATCTTTAGAATTGAATTTCTGTGCCTACTTATAGTATTTTTAGCAATCCTAAATTAGGTTGAAAATAGAACAAGAAATGTACCGAAACTCAACCCGGTTTCGTTAACTTTGTGGAAAATATTAACGGATCTTCCGTTGGCATTTTTCATAAAATTATTATGGCTGGTGGGGGACCAGTTGTTAGCGCTTCCCCTGTAGAACTTCAGCAAGCCTAACATAACACACGCGACGATTATCCACTCTCGCGTGACTAATTTTTGTCTATTTCTATAGTTTTATCGTTTTTTGATAGCTACGCCATACAAAATACTCGACTCGTTCTGTCAAATTTGATGTTTTGTCGACAAACCCTAACAAGACACGTTAGTTATCTCGATTAGTAATCAGCGTTTTTTATATCATTTTGTCGTATTTTAGTCGTCCTCGATTTTGACGACGATAGACAAAAAGACAAAATAATGATACATAAAAAAACTCGAAAATAAGGTGCCAGATTCATAGTCGTACTTATTGTAGGCATTCTTTTTTTTTGACCCTTAAAAACTGATGAAATATGGGTGTACACCGGTGTGAGTTCCTTTCGGCGGCCGCGAGAGAAACTGTGGTGGAGGGGAGCACTATTATGTAAATGACTATTACTTTCAGTAATAACCAGTCACTTTACCAATTATAGTGATTAACTAAATCTAGGGATTATGGCTGTATGGCAATATCAAACCTTCGCAACATAATTACTAAAATCACCAGTTTATTTCCTAAGGGTTGTGATTAATCATTTTTATGGTTATAATAGCGGAATCAAATCTAGCTGCCAAATCATCTGAACGTCAGTCCTTTTGGTGAGTGTGGTGATTAACAAAATTTGCAATGACTTTATGGTGATTGTTGTGTGACAGATCGAAGTTTATTATTGAAACTTCGATTTGTCAAATGATGATCGTCGGCCCATTTGTCATTTGTGGTGATTATCTAATGAGTATAGGTGCCACTAATTTTAATTTCCATCATTTTGTATTTTAATTTCAGCATGCCAAAGAAATAATTTAAGTTTAATCAAAAAGTCGGTTACACAAAAAACTAAACATATATATATATTTTTTTAATTCTTTATTAACAACAGGGGGTTTTTGTCCATACGGATATGCTAACCCCATCGTACCTTATCAACTATTTAACATTTAAAATATAACATAACAACTATAAACTGTAACAGAATAATCATTCAATGACTAGGCACTACTTTCACCAGACCACATAACCTCTTTGCAATCGCTAATCTAGGGTTTGCTAAAATATTTTGAATTAGCCCCACGTCCAAAATGTTCAATTTAAATTCTTTGATCAACGATTCCCTTTCAATACATAATTAAAAGAGAGAATAATTAAGAGAGAGAGACGTTTATTCAATAAAGTACATATTAATACATGCATAAAATTGAATGAATGAAACGGAACTTCAAGCCGATGTTGCTATCATAAAATAATTTGTTTTAATAATTTGCAACATCGGTCTCTTGTCGCGCGATAAAGAAGTGTCAAAGTGCCTTTTTCGAGTTTACTCGTCGTTTACGGTCATGTTAGGCATTAGAATGACGTCAGAATCGTAGACAAATTACGATAAAACGAGAAAAAGAGCGTTCTCGCGCTTGTCATGTTAGCCCTGGTGCACTTCCTTTTATATGTCAATTTTCATTTTCTGTTAGCTCTGTGCAAATTAACTATGTCTTAGCCTCGGCAGACCTTTGTGTAAAGTATGTGTATGTATGTCTGTCACATGGCTGCAGGACCGACTTGTATAATAAAGTATTTACACTGTTATACATCGTTAATGAACCGCGCTTTACGAGACAGTGCCACACGCGTGGCGTACTCTCGTCATTGTGATGTGTTCTGAATGAAATACCGATGTTACAATTTATTTAGTTTACAACTGCTCCTTACGTCAAGACTCGTATCTGTAATTAGATACTTATCCAGCTATGCTGACCTTTGATACTTGTTAATGAAAAATAAGCTTTATAAAAGCCGTCGAATATTGTAAAAATCAGAAAGCATGTAAAGGACAGTTTGCAACCTGTAGTCCTGCGTATTGGCTTAGCCCGTGGCACATGATGGCAGTGCTGTTTGCTTGCGTGTTGCAGAAGCGCGAACGCGGGCGTATGCGCGTGCACCATATCAACAACGTGAACACGGCGCTGCACGTGCTGGACCAGAACGGCGTCAAGCTCGTCAACATCAGCTCCAACGACATCGTCGATGCCAACCCCAAGCTCACGCTAGGTATACTATCAATCAAAACAGTAACACAGAGGTGCTTATAGCAGCGTGTTGTTTTGTCCTCTGACATGCCCGAGCCTCCATTTCTGAAAGCTACACCTGGGGCGCAATGCTGCTCAACATTGTGGTACGGAAGGTATCCGACCTGGAGCCTAAAACACAGGTCTCAAGGTCGTTTAGAATATCTCGACGGTCGTCTCCGAGAAAGGCTAACCACCCATTGCATGGACTGAAATTAAATTGTATTTTTAGAGTCTGCATTGCAATACTAATGTTACAGGTCTGGTGTGGAGCATAATCCTGCACTGGCAGGTGCACTACCACCTCAAGGAGTTGATGTCGGAGCTGCAGCAGACCAACCTCGAGAAGACGCTGCTGGCGTGGTGCCGCACGCACACGCAGGTCAGTGCTCGCAGCAGAGGGGAAGGCTGCGTGTTATCGAAGTTTTCTAATACAAATATGGGTGTATACAGACCCAGCACCTAGCTGCAATCTCAAATTGTTAAATTGAGCAAAAATACGATACGACTTATATTTTTGGTATGATAACCGCTGTTGTTTGTAACGCGCGATGTAGGGTATACAATAGACTGTGCGTGTTTCGAGCGGGACGGGACATTGATGTATTTAAAGTTTTGTTAAAAATTTTTTTCGTGAAAACGTAAATTAACCGAAGCTTTGAACTTAAATGTCTCCATAGCTAGTTGGTTCCCAGTTAGGCGGTCTAGATCAAAATAAGCAACGTCTGGAAGAATATGTGACTCACTTTAGTGATGGATGGGTCTATTACAACTGTTAGCACTGCACTTTTATGTTGGAGTGTATATGAGTGCGTTTGTGTGTGCAGAATTACACGGGCGTGAACATAAGGAACTTCACGACGTCGTGGGCGGACGGGCTGGCCTTCAACGCGCTGCTGCACCGCTGGCGGCCGCAGCTGTTCGACTACGCGGGCGTGCTGGCGCGCGCGCCGCCCGCGCGCCTCGAGCACGCCTTCAGCGTCGCGCACGAGCACCTCGGCATCGACCGCCTGCTGGACCCGGAAGGTAACTGACTCGTTCAACACGCTGCTGCACCGCTGGCGGCCGCAGCTGTTCGACTACCCTTAAGATAGTTAAATAATAATACCCCTCCTGTTTGGTCCCAATATTGTACACTAGCCATTACCCGCGGTTTCGCTCCCGTAGTTTATCCCTCAGGAATCGTGCATTTTTGCTGGGATGAAAAAAGCCTCACATAATCTCCATACTCACCAGCTCATAATTATCTCTATGCAAAAAATCACGTGATAACATGTCATAACAACACTGACGCGTTTATATTGAAGGATGTTTAATATTTTCAATAAGTTTAGTCTATTTTACTTTTGTTGCCAGACGTGAACACGCCGAACCCCGACAAGAAATCCATCATGATGTATGTGATGTGCCTGTTCCAATCTCTGCCACACTCCAGCGAAGACGTGGGTGACCTGGAGAGTATCCACTCTGAGCCCAGCACCCCTGTTGCCACGCAGGCCCCCGAGGTAACAGCCAATCTATTAATGTTACGTCACTTTAATTAATAAAATCATCTTTCATCAACAACAGTACGGTTTCACCAAAGGCGTTTATACAACTGACGCCGATGTCACCCTAATAAAGAACATTTTTAACGCCTGGACAGAAGCACAAGATGGCAACGGAATCTTTTGGGACCTCTGTAAGGCGCTCGATTACGTAAACCATGACACGCTTCTGCTGAAACTAAACCAGTATGGGATTAGAATACAGCTCTTGATTTATTACGATCGTACCTGAAAGATAGATGGTTAAAATTCAGGTAAACACTATGAACTCATTAATGTCTGAAATGACACTGGGCGTTCCTCAAGGTTCGAGAAGGTGATATTGGTGTCTATTTCTCTTTTCTACACTAATATTATAAGCCGAAAATATTTGTATTTTTATTTGTAATTAATAAACTTAAAAACTACTGGACTGATTTTAAAAATTCTTGCACCAGAATGCGATACATATATATTATCACTGAGTAACCTAGGATTTATAAAGGTATCACGCGGTCGAAGTCTCTAGCGGAAGCTAGTAAGCTTTTATAATAATTTGCTCCAATTCCTTCAAAACAAATGGAAGATGGTGTTATTTGCAAGTGGACACATCATTGATTTCTTAAGAGCGTTTATTCTGAAAGTGGGAAACGTCGCAAATAGATGTCAAATATTTCGCTGTTTTTATTAATTTGGCAATATTACTGTATGGAAATATGAAATGTGGCTAACTAACGAACTAGAATATTAATAATGAATTGCACTTATAACACTGAAATGTTCTAACCGTTTTAGGTGTAAAAAAGGTATTTGGAAAGTTTCGAAATACTTTTGTACATCTAAAACTAAATATTCGTGTCAGTATAATAATTATTATACTAATAATAATAAATAAATACAAATAAAAATAAACAATAAAATGACTAAAGAAATAGACAATAATAAAAAAATGCCGTAACGGAGGTGACGTGACAGATGTCACCCCCAATAAAAACAAGGAAAATTGGAATTGGAAGAATTGGAACTAAATGTTGACGAGATCGGCCGCACGTTTAGCACGCCCACCTCCTCCGGACTCCTCGCTCAGCTCCGCCTCGCCGCCGCCGGTACCCAGCCCCACTGTGAGCGCTACGACGACACCGGCCGCGGTAGTGGCGTCGAGCTCGAGCGACGAGTATTTTTCCCCGCCGACGTCGCCAACACCTGTACGTCGGCGGGGGAGAGGCCGGCCACCGGAGAGCTTGGGACTTAGGGGCCAGCCGGCCCCGAGCCGGGTCCCCGCTGCCGGTGGTTGTGTGCAGCGCATGAGATGGACTCAGTCTATGAACGAGAACGTCATGCGCGCATATTACGGGTCTACAGAGGGAGGAACTAACCTCACTGCGTACCGTGTTAGGATGCCGTCTCTGTTTCAGGAACTAAAGCCAACCGTCAACGTCTCGGCCCCACGACTGTCGGATTAGGTGCGTGTCATCCAACGCAATCATAGGTTGGACGACACCGCACTTGATAGGCTGCGCTCAGAGGTTCTGAGCAACCATATCGTCTCAACTCGGGCACAAACCGCGGCACAAGCGTCAAATATTGATGCAACCCCGCCGCGGTTCAATCATGGTGTTGAAGAGGAGGATGATAGGGTTGCCACAGTAAGTAGCCAGTGTAACAACCAAGTGAGGAGCGCACTTGAGGATGCGTTTCGCGAGTATAGGTACACACCGACCGAACTTAGACCACGATTACCACGCCTACCCATGCACATAACAAATAGGGCGCTGGTGTGTGCCCTGGACTCGCAGCTTACGAATTTTTTCGAGAGCAGCGAGGATCTCATTGATACACACTCGATCCTGTATTGCGCGGCTGTTGCGGCATGTCGTTTAGCTAACGTCAAGTTTCCAAACGGCGACGGAGCTACTCGACCCAAACCAGTCGTACCAGCCTGGCAGTGCAGGATCGAGCGACGTATCGATGGGGCCAGGGTTTTCATCGGCAAACTATACTGCTTCAGGGAGGGAAATACACGATCACGAGTGATGCGCTTTGTAAGGCGGGCATTCTCGGGGACTGGAATCAGCCCGCAAGAATACATGTCCCGTGTCACAGAGCGCATCGACTTCCTGAAGCAGAAAGTTTGTGCATGGGCGAGCCGTATTCGGCGGTATAAGCGGCGGGTTGACCGATACACGCAGAATCGCATGTTCCAGAGCGATGAGAGGTGGGTATATAGAGCTTGGGAGCGACCTGAACAAAATGTGACAGACGTGTGCCGCCCGGATGATGCCGCCACGAGTGCATTCTGGCGCAGCATCTGGTCGGTGCCCGTCTGTCATACTGCGGCTAGCTGGATGCAGGATGTCGAACGAGTGTGTGAAACTATACCAGAAATGGATACTGTATTCATCACGCCATTAGACGTAGCCAGAGCAGTCCGTCCGTTACCGAATTGGAAATCACCGGGACCGGACGGACTGCACAACTTTTGGTTAAAATCACTGAGTAGTTCGCACACTCGCCTGGCATCCCAATTCCAGTCATCCCTAGAGTCTGGGTCGCTACCTCAGTTTCTAACAACAGGCGTTACCCACCTGCTCTATAAGTCAGGTAATCCCGCGGAACCCAAGAATTATAGATCGATCACATGTTTGTCGACGGTCTATAAACTTCTTACATCCATTTTGAGAACGAAAATTAACACACACATTGACAGTAATTCAATTATGTCAGCCTCTCAAAATGGATGTAGGAACGGATCCCGTGGTACTAAGGAGCTTCTCCTCATCGACATGGCTATAAGCCAACAGGTTCGTCGATCCCGCAAGGATCTGTCGACATGCTGGATAGACTATAAGGAGGCTTATGACTCGGTACCACATACATGGCTCATGAGGGTGCTGGAGTTGTATAAAGTAGATACAACTCTGCGCACCTTCCTGATGTCGTGTATGGGGCAATGGAGGACGGTCCTTTGCTACCCAGGATGTCGACAGATCCAGGGGAATGACGAGCCTGTATGGATTAAACGGGGAATATTCCAGGGCGACAGTTTAAGTCCACTTTGGTTTTGCTTAGCTCTGAATCCTCTAAGCACACTGCTAGAGGATTCAGGTCTAGGCTATAAGCTGAGGAGAGGTGGTCAGGTCATATCTCACCTCCTCTACATGGATGACTTAAAACTCTTTGCCCCCAACAAATTGCGACTGATGGAGCTACTGAAGGTAACTGAAACATTCAGTGGCGCCATCAGGATGGAATTTGGTGTGGACAAATGTGCAGTCATGCATGTAAAGCGAAGGGAGATTATGGAATCCGAGGGAACCCAACTCTCGGACTCTATACACCTTAGATCCCTCTCCTCTGCCGAAAACTAAAGTATTTGGGTATGTCGGAATCGTTAGGCATCAACGTTGCTGACATGAAGCAATCGTTGAAGGAGCGCTTCTTTGGTTGCCTGAAGAAGGTATTAATTAGTTTTCTTTCAGGCGGAAACAAGGTGCGCGCCTTCAACGGTTGGGTCATGCCGGTCTTGATGTACTCTTTCGGCATACTCAAATGGACTCAGACCGAACTTGACGCCCTGGACAGGAGGGTACGTACACTCCTGACCGCAAACCGGATGCATCACCCACGTTCATCGGTGATGAGAGATCATCCCGCGGAAATGCGGGGGTCGAGGCTTTTTAAATGCAAAGACCCTCCACAACCGCGAGGTGTGCAGCTTCAGGGAATATTTTTTTAAAGCCGATGTGGGTATGCACCGTGATGTGGTCGCAGTGGACAACGGGCTCACCCCGCTCTCCATGGCTAAAGAGAACTGGCGCAAACCTGTAGTACTTACTACAGATGACCGCAAGGAGGTATGGCAAAGCAAGGCGCTTCACGGGCGCTTCTATCGGGCTCTTCACGAGCCCGGTGTAGATTTCTTAGCATCCGTATCCTGGCTACGTTTCGGTGACATTTTCGGGGAGACCGAAGGTTTCATCTGTGCAATTATGGACGAAGTTATCTTGACGAATAACTACCGGAGACATATTATGAAGGACGGTACGGTTGACGTGTGTCGGGCATGCCATCGTCCAGGTGAGTCCATCAGACATATTATCTCTGGTTGTTCGCGTCTAGCTAACGGCGAGTACTTGAACAGACAAAACCAAGTGGCCAGGATTATTCACCAGCAACTTGCTTTGAAATATAAACTTGTAGACTCTGAGGTACCGTATTACAAGTATGTGCCCGACCCAGTTCTCGAAAATGACCATGTCACGTTGTACTGGGATCGGTCTATCATTACTGACAGGACTATTATAGCAAATAAGCCTGATATAGTAGTTATAGATCGATTAGCGCGCCGCGCAATGATAGTCGATGTTACCATTCCACATGACGAGAGCCTCGTGAAAGCTGAGAAAGAGAAACAAATAAAATATCTCGACTTAGCACACGAGGTTGTTGACATGTGAAATGTGAGCTCAGCTATCATTGTGCCGATTGTCGTAACGGCTAATGGCCTGATGGCCAAAAGCCTCGATCATCATCTCTCGAGGCTCTCGTTAGGCGGTTGGATCAAACGCCTGATTCCAGAAAGCAGTACTCCTCGATACGGCTCGCATTGTGCGGAGGTTCCTGTCTCTGCATCCCTAACCACCGGTAGCTTGGACCCTGCTCCCGACACCGGCGGAACTCTATTTTTTATATTTTAAATGTTTTTTTTTTATACTTTTATTTAAAGAAATATTTAAAAATGTAAATCTTAAGATCTCAAATGAATAAACGAATAATAATTATACTAATAAATAATTATTGCATGTCATAATCATTATTACTAAAATACTGATTATGAAATGCAATCACACGCTACACGCTAGTTAGCCACATTTCATATTTCCATACAGTAATATTGCCAAAATAATCAAAATAGATCAATATTTGACAGCAATTTGCGACGTTGCTAACTTTTAGAATAAACGCTCTTAAATAGAACACAGAATCATGATGATGTCCACAACTTTATACTTCAGGTCTGAGATAGGTTAACTGTAAAAATTTGGTACGGTAGTACACTGCATTACCTGACCTCGGTAACAAAGGAGAAGAACAATATCAAATTATTTATTTCAACTAGCCGACAAGACTAGGCGTAAATATAGTCACACTCGTTTCGGTACGAGATGATTTGTGAGAAGAATGTATGAGTGCGGGTCATACGTGTATGTCTTTAAGGGGGCGCCTTATGGTCCACATGAGAAACGAAGCAACAAAATTCGTCCTAAAGAAAAGTGGCCACATTCCTCTAGATCGTATTTTGTTGCTTCGTGTCTCAATAAGAAACTTTATAAAAGGTATTAGAAAATTCTAGACACTCTTACCGAGGGTCCTTACAAGCCGTTATTCATAATTCCTTCTCAGTCACGAGATAACTTTTTCTTAAAGGAGTGGCGCTAGTGATCCATTGGGCGCCCACTTAAGTAGTAAGTAGTACGTACCAAATTACACGCGGAATATGTTTGGTTTTACTATTCTTTTTAACCGACTTCCAAAAAGAGGAGGTTATATGCTCGTAGCGTATGTGTTTTTTATGTATGTCCGCCGATTTCTCCGTTAATTGTGGACCGATTTTGAAAATTCTTTTTTTTTTAAGAGTATACTCTCGAAGTGGGTTCCATATATGTTTTATTAACTTTGCTTGAATAGTTTTTGAGTTAGCTTCAATAATACGTATTTTTTCCCACTTAGTATTTGGGTGACATGATAAGTTTCTGTGACTACTATTTACGTAACAGGTAATGGTATTCGAATTTGTGTGGGGTAGGTACCACAACTAAAAAGTGAAAAATTAATACTTTCTACTAAACCGAAGTCACCGACTTCCGAAATTAAAGTTATTTGCAGTGTTTTTTTTGTTGAAAGTCGGTTGTTTTTTTTTTATTATTTAAATGAAGATCTTTAAAACCTTCATTAGAATTTCCCGCTTATAAACTCCATGCATTTAGAATATTTATTTTCCTTATAAACTCTGTGGTATACAAATTCTGGATTGACTATGAAATAATGAAGGAAGATGGCGCTAGTGCTGCCACGATCACTTCCGAGTCCGAGTTTAAAATATTGAAAAATCATAAATTGTGCTCTGTTTATAATCGATGTTATCTAAAAATGTGCTTAAACATTTAAAGCTCTAGTGAAATTATTAGTGAGTGAACTGTGACGCGTTAAATCTTAATAAAACGCCTCGAAAACTATCATCGTCAACTTCACTAATAAGTTGTCAAAAACTTAAAATTCTAAGTAAGAACAATACATAAAGACAAACAACGAACACAAAAGTGACCAGTTACAGTGACAAAACGAGTAATTAATTATAACAAACAATACAAAAAAGAAGTGAAGTAGTAGTAGCAATTGTCGAAGTAACGCTCTTCCAAGCGTTACTTCGATACTGCCGCCAAACATCGCAACCCGCTGGTTGTCGAGGCCGCTAGTTACACTCCCTCTAGTATCAATCGAACTCGCCGCCCTAAGCGAATCCTTACCGACCTTTACGACGCCATTACCCTCCTCCAGGAGAGCAGTAGGGAAACCAGCACAGTGTACAAAAACAGAAGCCTCCCGTCATTCCGACCTCGCCGCCGAGGTCCTTAGCGATCGCGACCGCATCCCCGAGTAAATGATACTCCCCTCCGACCCTTGCTTGATAACGAGGTGCCAGCAGTTGTTGCAGCTGAGCACGTAGCTTTAAATTTCCCGACTAATAATCATGATCAAAACCTTGATCCAGCCCGTCCCATCCTTGATATCCTCCCTCCGGTTGACGCTCTAAGCCGAGGTTCGTACTCCACAGGGGGTGCCCTTAGCGAGCGTTCTCCTAGTTTTTATTAGCATAGTTGAATAACCCCTGGCTGGAGGTCTTAAGTGTAGTAGCTTAAGGCACCCACAGGAAAGCCCGGTTAAGTAGTCATGATCTCAGACGTCATCTGCGAGATGGCCTACCTAAAAAAAAAGTGTCGTAGTGTGGCAAACATTTTTTCTTTATGAGTCACAGTAAAGCTCTTCATTGATTCAAATTTTGTACGAAGTAGTAAGCAGTGGATAATTTCAACATCGGTGTGTAACGACCAAGTGGCTAATTAGCTACAATAAGGATACATTATTCGACAACGCCGCGTGACTCCGGGCTTAAACCCAAGCAAGAGCAAATATTTTTGGGAACTTTAAAATTTCATACGGCGCCTTCGTTCTCTGTATGAACTGTGTTATCGGCTCGACCTGCGCAGGTGTCGGTGTCGCGGCCGCTGTCCACGGCCACGACGGGCTCGGCGGAGCTGGGCGGCTACTACGGCGCCTTCGTTCTCTGTATGAACTGTGTTATCGGCTCGACCTGCGCAGGTGTCGGTGTCGCGGCCGCTGTCCACGGCCACGACGGGCTCGGCGGAGCTGGGCGGCTACTACGGCGCCTTCGTTCTCTGTATGAACTGTGTTATCGGCTCGACCTGCGCAGGTGTCGGTGTCGCGGCCGCTGTCCACGGCCACGACGGGCTCGGCGGAGCTGGGCGGCTACTACGGCGCCTTCGAGGACGCGCTGGCGTGGCTGCTGGAGGCCGAGGAGCGCCTGGGCGCCACGGCCGCGCCCGCCGACGCCGACCTGGCTGCCCTTAAGGAGCACTTCCACGCGCACGAGGCCTTGCTCACAGGTACGCCGACTGGCTTTGCTTTATTTTAATAAATCAAAATCAGCCTAGAGCGAGTGGGTTTTTTTAGGTTAGTTGACAGTTAGAAAAATACCTTATAATTTTAGCTATGAGCTAATATTATCTTAATGCAACTTTATTTTGTAAATGGATTTAGATTTATTAACATTTGAGAAATAATTACGTAAAAATATAGCTGTCGCGTACCATGTTTCTCGACACGTCAATTCTTTTAATGGATAGTGTTTAAAATTTGTAAATAGAAACAAACTTTATGCAACAGACATAAAGTTTCCAATGCCATTAATAAATTGGTTTCTCAAAGATTCAATTAACATTGTATGCTAAAGTATCGAAATTGTTTCATATTTTCTTAAAAATATGTTGATTATTGTGTTATTTCCATAATTAGAAAAAAATCGTGTTTATTACATATTTAACTGTTCTTATTTACACGCCGTCCCATGTACCATATTATTCATATTGAAATATGGATCGAAATGGTCAGTGATGAAGATTACCCGCCGGTCTATTCTGTAAAAATCTCACCGTGAACGGCGAGCTCTCAATAGCGACAATCTCTACCATAATCAGGTGAGTGACAGCTCATTCACCTAAGTTTTTACGGTGAGCTTTTTACTAAGGCGCTCGGAACCGTCGGCCACTCTGACTCGTATCGTGTGCGCGCAGGGCTGGCGGAGCAGCAAGCGCGCGTGGGCGACGTGCTGGAGCTGGGCGCGCGCCTGCTGCACGACGCGGGCCTCACGCGCGACGAGGCGGCCGAGGTGCGGCTGCAGCTGCGCCTGCTCAACACGCGCTGGGAGGCGCTGCGCCGCGCCGCGCTGGCCACGCAGGCGGCCGGCCACGCCGCGCTCATGCGGCGCCAGCAGCTGCAGCTCGCCGCCTTCCGGTGCGTCCGCCCCGCCCCGCCCCGCCCCGCCCCGCCCCGCGCCCACTCACGCCACGTCGCTGTTCGCAGGCAATGGCTGACCGACACCGAGGACCGCATCTCCCGCATGGGCGCGCTGCGCGGCTCGTCGCACGCCATCCGCGCGCAGCTGGCGGCCGTGAGCGCGCTGCACGACGACCTGCGCAAGCAGCAGCCCGTCGTGGACGCGCTGGCCGACTGCGTGGTCGTGGTGGACGACGACGCCATGGACAACTGTACGTACCTCTGTACAACTAGCACGTGGACGCGCGGGCCGACTGCGTAGTCGTGGTACACAAACAGCAGCCCATCACCGCCATAGACAATATATTTTTTGTATGCCGCGAGTGCTACGACCGCACTGGATCTGATAACGAGTTTTTCAAATTGCTGTAAAGTGAACAAATTCGAGTCCACCCACTTTTCAAAGAGCTCTTATGCCATGTCACCGGTGACATTTGAATCAGTTTTGCTAGAACAAACGTTCAGACCATGGTCTACTACCATTCTATAGCATCCTTACATATTATAAAACAAAGTCCCCCGTATCTGTCTGTCTGAACGCGATAAACTCAAAACCTACCTAACGAATTTTCAAACGGTTTTCACCAATGGACGGAATGATTCATGCAGGCGATTTTAGTGTATAAGTCATTAAAGTTTTGTGTAAATTGGCTGAAATTTGACGATTATTGTTGAAGATAAAATCATGCCGACTGGGAACTTTATTGGCGTGCGCCGCGAAAATTGTAAAAGTTACATAAAATTTCTGTTCTTCAGTATTGTTCATCTTAAAAAGTTCAACAAAAAAGTCCGCGATGGCATTTGTCTATCTTCTAAGAATGACCCACAATAACCATATTTGTCATAAAATGTACAATAACCATTTTTGTCTTTCAGAATTTGATAAAAATGTCATCGTTATTTCCGAAGCTATTTTGACCGGTTTTATATTAATCCTTATCCAATAAACTATGCTACTTAAATTGAACATTTCATTTAGATTAACCTCTTGAGCCTTGCAAAAATGCGCGCGAAAATACTACTCAAGTAACACTTCACGCGGCTTATCGTGATGTCATTTGACACGCGCTGACCTCGCTCACAAAACATGCTGTAGTTTCATTTCTATTGCGTCAATTTACAATCTGTAAACAGATTCGGGTGTTTGAACAAAGGGGCCACTTATGATAATATTCATAACACTCATACGATTAGTTATTATTATAAATACCCTATTGAAAACAGATAACTGGCCTTAAGCCGACTTGTGAATGTATTATGTTGATGTCTGGCAAAAGTTATGAAACGTTTTACGCAAAATTTTGGTAATAATATCATGAATACACAAATTAGATTTTTTTCTTATTAGTCTTAAATACAATATTTCCATAATATTCCAACTCAAACTTCATAGTGCGCGGTGCTGTAATTTTTAATCGCATAGTTCAATTCTTGATATTGGAAACGATCATATGAGTTATAATGAGCATAATATCGATATGAAATCTTTCTAGGATATTACCTATACCTTCTTCAACTGATTGCTATCCATGAATCGTAAAAATATGTTATGGAAATTTATCTATTCCCATCGATCACTGATCGATGTCTATTCTAGATAGAATTGTATTGGAAAGTAAACAAGAATGAAGTGGTTTATCAATTTCATTCCCTATTTATAGCCCCTGTAATTAATTCACATGGTTACAAAACAAATCTAATATTATTTCAACAAATTTATTTAAGCTAAGCGGCGGCATAAAAAAAATACCCATTTTACCAACACATCAAAATGCTTCGAAAAATGGGTAAAAATGAATGAATACGCTTCGAATGCATGAAATAATTTCTAATACATAGAATCATTATTAAGAAATTTGAAAATTACTTATTAATCTTAAGTTAACCATTAAAATCTAAATTTTATTTTATAAATAAACAATTACTTCATTTCGTAAATAAATGGCAAAGTGAATTATATTAACGACCGCGGAAGACCCATCCCGTCAGACCGTCAGTAGCGACTGGGCCTTCCCACTTTCCCAGCGTGAGGACGCAAAGCGTCGCAGGCACGCACGTGTTCTATGTAAACATATTCCAGAAATTGTACGCCGTCTACCACATTTTGACCCGCATTTTATTTTGAGTACTTTGCTTGTTTTAAAAGAACATTAACATTTTGCATGCCTGGCAATAAATAAAATGTCGGTGTGTGTGTTCTTATCCTATACGGCTTGACTGATTTAGATGTGTTTTTGTCGCAGGACAACGTCTGCCTACCGGGTTCACTAGTTATATTTTGAATGTAGGTTTCATAGTTTTTTTATAAGTGAAAACTTCTTTAAGCGCGTTGAGTGATTTTTGGCACGGGAAAAACTTATGGGTTCACGTTACCGACATGCCCGCGCCGATATGCTGTAGTAGTAATTAGTAAAGTATTTTTGGAATGAAGTTCTTTAACGCTACTGAAGACTACTAAAAATAAAGTCCCAAGACGGACGCTGCGAATATTTTCAAATTTTTCGTCATGGGTGTCGTTTTCATAGTTTTCGAGGATGCTAAAGCCGATAGTGAGGTCAAAGTGTAAATCCAAGATGGCGACTGCGAACATTTTCAAATTTTTCGTCATGTGTGTCTTTTTCATATTTTTCGAGGTTGCTAAAGCCGATTTTGATGTCAAAATGTAAATCCAAGATGGCAGCTGTGAAAAATTTCAACTTCATAACATCACGATGTTATGAAGAAAATTCATTTCCGCAACTTTTTCACCTTTCGCGCAAGTGTCCCAGATCCATATGGTTACTGGTGCCAATTCTTTTGTCGCAAATGTCTAAACTAGACTAAAACCACCAAAATTTTATTTATTCCTGTCAAACTACGATTTCCCATTCTGAAATAGACTAAAGTGACACAACTTAACAATATTTTTGTTTGTATACCTTTGATATTAGTTTTATTATATGTAATAAACCTTGTAATGTGTAAAGAGGTATTTGTTTAATTTGTTCCCTAATGTCATATACCCTATAAATTTAGCACGGATGGAAGTAGTTTAGCATGATAAACAGTTAACAAACTACTAAGTAGCCGGGTCACACAGCACTAAGATGGCACTGATTTATTAATTTAATGAATTTTCTGAATTTTCACCTAAAATTTTGATTGTCTAACTAAATTTGACTATTTTAATCGCGATTAAAAAGGTGTGGAATAAAATGAATTGTTATGAACTGAAATTCACACCAACACCTCGATATCAGATGCAAAAACAGTACTTTTTTTCTTTTCTTTTGCTATATCTTGAAAATGTATGCTTTATCTTGAAAATCTCATTATTTTTGCGATAAGACACACGTCTTATCGCAAAAATAATGAAAATTTCGACCCCTTTTATGAGACCCATAAACCCCCAAAAATTCAACATCTAGGTAATATTTTTTCTTGTTTTCCACACAAAGAGTGAAAAATTCCATACAGCGAAAACTGTTACCATGGATTCAGTACATGATTCTGAACACCCCTGTGTTGAAATTTTTCCTCGGTTATTGTCCCTGCCACCCTGTATACAACACGTCGAGGCTGCCCCCGGGCGCGCCTCCGGCTTTAAAAAAAATTCACGGCGTAGGGCAAACAAGTACCCGGAGGACACGGTAGAACATACGGTGGAGGTCTGCCCGGCTTGGGCGGAGCATCGCCGTGTCCCCGTGGAGGCGATCGGCGGCGGTGATCTCTCGCGTCCGGCCCTGGTTCAGGCCATGGTACGGAGCGAGAGGAAATGGGAGGCCGTCACCTCCGCGTGCGAAGAGGTAATGCTCGCGAAGGAGGAGGCGGAACGCGTGAGGGAGAGGCAAATTTCGCGCCCTTACGCCCCTAACCGCCGCAGGAGGAGACGCCCAGGGCGTCGGGAGTCGCAAGTCAATTTCCGGCCACCGTAGGCGCGGGCTTGCGGACTGTGAGCAATGGGTAGCTCACCGTTAGATAAGGACCAGGCCCGGGTCGACAGCGCGTTGTGTTCCACGCGCGCCTCAAAGAGATGTCAGCAGAATTGACGGGGTCCGCTAGGGCCGATGCCTACCGGGGGTGCGAAGAAAACCGAAAGGGAGATCGTGGCCCCCGGCGACAGGGCAACCGAAGGAACACGGGTGGGTTTTAGTCAGTAAGAGTCTGACACGCCCTCCCGCTCCGCCCAGAGCGGGTGAAGTTATTTGATGATTTCCCACCCAAAAAAAAAAAAGAGGGCAAACAAGTACCACGCGAAGTCGCGATTGTCAAATTCGATTTTAGCTGTGTCAAAAATATTTTTAAAGAAATATTTTTTGCAGAATAGCTTTACGATCTGACTACCAGTCTTCCCAAGAGGTATCGTGTTACCCAGTAACTGGGTTGTGGAGGTCAGATATGCAGTCGCTCCATGTAAAATAATGGTATACACGGCTGCATCTGGTTAGACTGGAAGCCGACTCCAACACAGTTGGAAAAGGGCTTGGCAAATATTGATGGAGTTTCGTACCTTAGTAGGAGAAATATTTTGTAATTTTCTTAATTACATTAAATTTTTTTGCCATCGTAACTAACTTTGTTTATAAGGTTTTTTCTGATTTGTCAAAATCTGTGCTAGTTAGAGACATTGTTTTTTTTTTCAACTGGTAATATTTAAATAAACCTCCAACTAGATATGTATATTTTAGAATTTAGCTTTGCTAACTTTTAAGACAGGTGGTAATTTTTACGGAAAATAAGTTAAATAAAAATTGCTTGTACTTTAAAACCAACACGTATACTAATAAATCTTGTTAAAATATAATTTTAATTCTATTTTCATATTTTATAACGCTGTATTTGCCAAGAAAAACCTACATCGTAAATGAGTCCCCGGCAATGAATGTGTTCACACACTCATGTTCGATTTTCATATTGAAGATGCTCCCCAAATAAAATAAAAACATACATTTATATTTTTCAGCCGTGACCGAGATCGAGGACGAGTTGACGGCACTCAGCGAGCGCTGGTCCCACACGTGTCAGTGGACGATGCAGCAGTTACAGCGCTTGCGCGACCTGCAGGCTCGCTGGGCGGCGCTGGACACGCAGCACGCGGAGCTGCTGCAAGCGGCCGACACGTACGAGACGGAGCTGAAGCAGATGGAGGCCAACCCCGTCAGCCAAGTGGGCGCCGTGCTGCAGCGCGTGGCGGCGCTGCAGCGGCTGCAGCGCGAGCTGCGGGCGCGCCAGCGCGGCGCCGCGGCGCAGCTGGAGGCCACGGCCGAGCTGGCCCGCCAGTGCGGCGCGCCCGAGCCCGCGCTGCTGGACCGCGCGGAGGGCCTGCACGACCGGCTGGACGCGCTGCTCATGATACTCGACGTGCAGGCGCAGCGGGTGAGGGGCGCTCCTGTTATACGCAGCTCGCACCGGCGAGCCCGATCCCTCGCTGCTAGAAGCGAATTGCGGATATAATGGCAATCTTACTTTAGATATGCAAAGTTGAGCAAAAGCGTACGTAAATAATATAATGACCGCTTGTCTCCTCAGATAAAAGACTTGGGCTTCGACATCGACCTGGACTCCTCGGCGACGCCGGACCCGCCAGCGCATGACGTCACGGCCGCGCGTGACGCGGCGGCCTCGCGTGACGTCACGGCCGCGCGCGAGGAGGCGCATAGCGGCCGCAAGAAGCCGCGCCTGTCGCACGACGCGCGGCAGGACTTCCAGCTCGGGTACAAGGCCTTCGACGCCTGGGCCGACGACGCGGAGAAAGCGCTCGATGATGTGAGTATATTACAACTACATAAATACAATTTTGTAATGTTGATCTAACATTTTACCGCCCGGCTACTTATATGGACATGTAGGTTATCTTATGGTATCGGTTGACAATTGGATGTGAGCATCTTCCACAGGTCTGATCGAGTCGAATTTGGTACTCTGTTAGTTCAATGATATTAGAATGTTCTAATATCATTGAACTAACAGAGTACCAGATGATGCTGCAGCTTTTGCTCAAGGTTATCACATGGTAACCTTGAACACACCACCAGCATCACCTGGAATTTGTAGGATACCCAACTCCCTCACCAACTTATAGTAGAGGTATAGTGTTATGGCTCATTGAAAAGGTTATAAATATGTGGTGTTCAGGGTCTGATGATGGAGGAGGAAAGAGAACTGAGAATAAATTTGTAACTAGCTTCATTGTGGGAAAAATACGTACAGCTCGGCAGATTTTTGCGTCCGTCTCCCGACGCAACGATGCTTGGATCAAAATTTTACCTACAACTTAATATTTCTACACTTCGCGGAGGTCGAGTAGCTGTCAGCTGTCAACACGCGTAGATACGCTGTTGGATAATGAGTGATTTGAGACTAAATACGAAAGTGTCATTTAACATTTCCAAGTTTTTTCGATCCACCCTAAAAACTTTTATTAAATTCGATATGATAATTCAACGTCAAAATGTCATCTGACGTTTGGAAGAGTGTTGCCACAAAAATAATAATTTAAATCTCCATCATAATGAGTTCAAATAAAAATCTCACCAACAAATATTCCACTCTGGTTTATTCAATAGAACAAGGTCGTCATCTTTGTCTGAAATTCGAAATGACTAACAAAAGACTAACAGTTGCAATCCCATCAACGAACCCGAACCAGCTAATATAAATCAAATTCCTACCACCGTGACTGCTTGTCTACCTAGTTCAACCAAAGAGCAAGTACGCTATGTAACCCATCGGTGCCATCGCAAAGAGTACCCATACAAATACAAATTCATCACCAGATGAGACAGACAGAAACAAATTAAATTTTGTGCTAAAAGAATACAGTCAAGAGAACAAGAACTGAGTAAGAACCGAGGAATTAACACTCAAAACATTCAAGAAAACGTTCCAGAATTAAATACAAGCAACAGTTTCTTGATGTTAAACGTAGATGAAGCGGTTCGGGTCCCTATCGTATCCAATTAAACCAGAAAACCTTCCAAACCTCCGCCTATAATGCTGTACGGCATTGATGACCTAGAGAAATTAATTGAGTTTCTCGAAGAAGTGGCAAAAAAAAAACAGACTACACATACAAAGTGGTTACTAAAAACCAGTAAATTATTTTCCACGACCTCTGTTGAAACATACAAACAACTAATAGAACATATTAAAGCAAAAAAACTCATAGGGCACACTTTCGCCCAAAAGGATGAAAAGGGCATAAGAATTGTCACCTTCACTTTAGCACTCCCAAAGACGCCATAATACAAGTGATAGAAGTGACTGGCAATAAAGTAAAAAGTAAAATAGTGATAGCACGTGGCAATGGAACAAAGGAGTCATAAAAAAAAGAAAAATAGTTTATTATTCAGCAAGTGACGATACACAACATCTGGGAGAGGGCGTTGTATACTTCCCGTTAGTTGTCGGCCAATCACAGCTCTCGTGACGTCACATTCTTGACCAATCAGCATTGAGTTCCGGTAGTCACGTGGTCTCAGGTGGCTTGTTCGCTAATGGCGGATATTTACCTCATAGCGTCGTTACTTCTCGAGCAAGTAACACCTAATTTAGAGTTTACAGCTATTTTTTTAATATTTTGAATCTTTTTATAGTTCAAAGTGATATGAAATGATGTGTTAGATAGTTAATTTGTTGGCTGAGCTTGCTTTCAATGAAAATAAAACATCATTGTAAGACAGTGGTTTAATAAAGTTATTTACATTTTATTAAATATAAAAAATATATTTATCTGAAAAAACACAAGCATGACATAACATAACATAACAGTTGCTAGGCAATAACTAAAAAGACTACTCCTAGAACATGATGGATTATAACCTTCATGGTACAACACCCCCACTTAATCCACTATGCTGTGTGCAGAACACATGTTTCTGCTTACCAACTCCCTTCGTCATCATATCAGCAGGCATAAGGGCAGTCTCACAATATTCAACACAAACTACCTTTTGCTCTGCTAACTCCCTAACAAAATGCTATCTTATATTTATATGTTTGGAACATTTTCCAATAGCAGGAGTATAAACTAGCTTACTGGCACTTTGACTATCACTAAAAATAGTAACAGCAGTGTTATGCTGGCCAGTCAGTTCTGAATATAAACCGTTTACTGATATCACTTTCTTAGCGACTTCACAGATTGCAAGGTACTCAGCTTCAGCAGTACTTAACGCCACACAACGCTGTTTTATAGACTGCCAAGATACTGCAGCACCACCGAAAACTAGGATATAACCAGAAAAAGATTTCCCATCAGGCCCATTTCCCCAATCTGCATCTGTATAGGCAACCAAAGGTTTATTACATTTTTTGTAACAGTGACAGTTCCGCTGTCCCCTTTATATACCTAAGCACTCGTTTCAGTGCCGCCATGTGAGTGGAATCATTGCAGTGATTAAATTGACTTAACATCGTAACTGCGTACGATATATCAGGTCTTGTACAATATGCCAAGTACATTAATGACCCGATAGTTTCCTGATACCGCGTGTTATCATTCTTTTCACCAGATTTCAGGCGAAGATTCACCTCAACCGGTGTACTAACTGGCTTGCAGTCCAACATTTCATATTTCTCCAAGATTTTTAAAATGTATTTCTTTTGAGACAAGTGGATTTCACTTACACTCTTCCTCTCAATCCGGACTCCAAGACATTCTCTTGCCTCACCCAAATCCTTTATTTTGAAAGATCTTCCAATCTGATGTATCACCGTCCTGGCTTCACCAGCTTTATTTGTGAATATATAAAAATCATCCACGTACAGCGCTATGACAGTGAAAATTTCTTTCGTATTTTTTGTGTAGACACACTGGTCACATTTGGACCGAGAAAATCTCATCTTTATTTATTTATTTGCTCTCATGCACATTTTACAATATTTACTGTCGGTTTTTGTACATGAACCCTGTCAGGGCACTGCAAAGAACAATGTTGGTTTGCTGTTGAGTTTGTGAACAATTGTCATAAATTTTGTCAAAACTTATAAAAATACAATCAAATACATTTCAGAAATAAAAGTAAAATAAAAATACATGTCAAGACGTCGATATGATTTCAATTAATATTAACAGTAATAAACAATATAAAATCAAACACAATAACACGCATAGTCATATTTATTCAGATTAATTTAGAATAAAAGAATAATAAGGAATAGGTTAAATATAAAGTCATTTTACAATACAATACAAAATAAAATAGATTAGGTTTAATGTCACTGGAATATACAATATTTATGTCCTTGATCAGGCCGGAGCTAACAAAAATAAAAAATAAAAACAGTGGCACTCCGGGAGTGCCGACAGAAGTGAAAACTTGAAAAAAAATCGGCACCGCGGTAATCAACGCGTTGATGTCTTTTTAACCGTCTTACGAATTTTCGATCAGGTCACGTGTCCTGACGCTAGCTTAACATTTTTTACCCATTACAAAAAAAGTGCACAACGCCGCTAAAGAAGTTTTCACTTCAAAAATTATGAAGTACCTACATCTAAAATGTTTTATCCGTCATGAATTCGTTTACTGTGTTATAACATTTCCCTAATAAAAGTAATCTAAGTGCTATTGAATGAATTTATATTCTCGTCATCTTTTATGTAATTCGGTAATTTATTATAAATTGTTGCGATTCTATAGTTGGGGCTATTTTTCATTACTTTTAATTTTGGTGTTTGTGTAATCAATTTGTTTTTGTTTCTTCGGTTATAATTCTGGTTTGCTTCTAAGTTTGATCGAAAGTAATTCCTGTGTTTTTGCACGAACGTAGCTGTTTGTAATATGTAAAGGGAAAGCTTTATTATATGCTCATGAATCTTTTGGTTCCAACACCTGGCAGCTTGTTTAAGGCCATATATGGCTTTCTTCAATTTGCAAACCTTGCCTTCACTCCCCTCTTGAACAAAAGATTGCGGCTGTTCCATATAAATCTCTTCATGCAGATCTCTATTGAGAAAAGCGGTGGTAACATCAATATGATGAACGCTCAGGTTCTTCTCAACTGCCAGTGCTATTAGAAGACGAATCGATGATATCTTGACTACCGGTGCAAATGTTTCAAAATAGTCTTCACCAGGTTTTTGTGAATAACCCTTAGCAACCAGCCTGGCCTTGAAAACCCATTTCGTTTTGATAACTTTAGCGTCTAATGGTCGATCAACCAATTCCCAGGTTCCATTCACCTTCAAGGAATTGAATTCATCCTTCATCGCTTCTACCCAAAACTTCTTGTCAGAATGCTCCATGGCATCTTTAACTGAAATAGGATCAGGATCATCTGACACATGGAAATTGTATACCATGTCTTTCTCCCGCTTCGGAACCCTATTTCGAGCAGGGTAACGTTTCAAACTTTGCAAATCTTCTGCCACAGGACGCTGTAAGTCAACAGAATCTGAACTTTGCAAATCCTCTGTCGTAGGATTCTCTACATCGACAGAGTCGTAAAAATTCTCACCAGAATCCGATCTCGTCAGTGAACTAGCCCTCGTTGTACTAGATACACTTCCAGATTCTTCTTCATTAACATTCGAACTAGTCACTGGAACCCCCACTGCAACAGGATCAGCAATTCTTGGAACCTCTGGTTGAGTAGTGGTTCGACTAACTTCCGGAATGTCATACTGTAAATCTGTGACTACAGCATCTTTCTTATAAACAGGAACAGCGGCTTTTTGTTTCTCTTTAGTATTCACGGAAATATTTTTCATAAATGTAGCATCTCGAGCGATGATAATTCTCGTTGGATCATCCTCCAAATTGTGATAAAATACTGGCCTTCCAGTTACTTTTACTTTGTAATCCTTTTGGTAAACCTTACAAGAAGTCTCATCGAAAACAATAGTGCAACCCTTAGTACACATTTTACTTACCGATAGCAAGTTTGTCGTCAAACCTGGAAGCATTACATCCTCAAACCTGACAGAGTGTCCCATGACATACACATCCCCTTGTTCAAAAGACACAATTTTATCATTGTTCGCGGTCGTCACTGACTTAGAACTAATGTACCGTTTGTTTTCAAGAATGTGCACGTCAGACGTCATGGGTGCTGCCGGGGTTGCGAAGAAAACCGAAAGGGAGATTGTGGCCCCTGGCAACAGGGCAACCGAAGGAACACGGGTGGGTTTAGTCAGTAAGAGTCTGACACGCCCTCCCACTCCGCCCAGAGCGGGAGAAGTTATTTGATGATTTCCCACCCAAAAAAAAAAAAAAAAGACGTAGCTCCGGAATCTACGACCCGAGGTCGACCAGAGGTCTCCTTACTGCCATTCTTCTTATATAAAGATGTATCTTTGTTGTTTTCAGACTTGTTTCCCGTCTTACTACGTTGGCACTGTCACTTATAATGCCCTTTCTTTTTACACAAATGGCAAATAACACCCTTCTTACACTTTGACATCAGTGCCGTTGCAGTGTCATCTTCAGTTGTGTTCGATGTGCTGCTTTTCCTCAAGCTTTCTTTGAGCAACGCTGCCTGCACAGACTCTGTCGTAATCTTCATGTCATCACCAGAGGATTGTACTCATCGGTTAAACCGGCCAACATAATACTCCCATCAAATTCATCATCTAGACCTGCCTTAATGCTAAGTAATGACTGGCTGGTTGACTGGATGTCATTGAGATATTCCTCCATTGATGAAAACTTTGTCAATTTGACGTTGAATAACTTCCGCAACAGATATAGCCGTCGCAGTAATCCTCCATCAGCATATGATTTTTGCAACGCTTGCCAAGTATCTCTAGCTGTCTTGAGATTCATGATTCCATACACATAAGGCAGATTTTACTCCGAGCTTTGGCATCCTTCCTTTTAGCCTCCGCCAGTCTGCCACGAACTTCTCGCTCACACACTCCCACAGATCGAGGTCTATCAGGAACATTTTCATTGCAAAAGCCCACGTACCATAATTAGCTTGGCCTGCCAATCTCTCAATACTTTTTGTAACAGCTTGTTCCATATTTGAAATTGAGATCAGATACTTCTTTCCGCTCAGATATCACACCAGTTCACGCCTGGGCCCATAACCTGTTGGCTGAGCTTGCTTTCAATGAAAATAGAACATATTGTAACACAGTGGTTTAAGATAGTTAATTGATTCAGGCGTGACCTTGCGGAAATCCATAATAAAATGATGATGTGGATATATTTAGTAACCTTTTCCGCTTAGCTATTTCTAAAGAGTCTTGAAAAGACCCTGGAAGAAATCGACACGTGTTTCACCTCTCAACGAGGCATCCTCAGGATGACGATTAACTTGGCAACACGGCGTGTTGCCACACCAAGCACCGAGCGCAGACTAAGTAATGTTATGATGAGCTTCCGGTCGTGGTCCTTTTTACGAAAGCTCGCACGCTTTCGTCAAAGGGATTACGATTGGAAGTTCAGAATGGACCGCCAAGCAAAAAAAAATATTATGACAAATGACTCGTGGGTGGGGCGAAATAACAGCCAGAAGGCTGTCTCCGAGCGCAACGGAGACAGTGGCAGACGCTGTGGGCTCCGGAGACCCTTCTCGGAATAATCACGAGAATGCGTCTGCCATTTACCTCCAACCCACCACTGATTCATCTATCAGTAGAAACCTTGATCTGATTGAAGATCGCACAATCGCCAGAGATGGTGATCTATGTAGAACAGCAGATGACCTGCTTGCCGTTCGGTCTATCATGCGCACCGAATGATTTCGGAGCGTTGACTAACTGGGTGGTCCAACATCTACGTTCAAAAGGAATGCGAGTTGTAGTCTACTTAAAAGATTGTTTGATAGCATCCGTACCGAGAAGTCTTCTACGCTCTCAGGCGGATTTGTCCTTATACGTTCTAGAGACATTAGGGTGGACAGTAAATTATAAGAAATTTAACACCGAACCCTCTCAAGTGATAGAATTCCTTGAATTCATTTGGAACACCAAAGAAAACTTAATGTCTTGCAGCCACACCAGTTCTACGGAGGCTGTCTCCGAGCGTATAGGAGACAGTGGCAGACGCTGCGGGTTCCGGAGGCCCTTCTCTTGATGATCACGGGAATGTATCTGCCATTTACCTCCAAACCACCAATGGTTTAAATATCTGATTTATTACCTCCAAAAAAGCCCCAGTCAATTCTATCGCTCTCACAGGGGAAATATTTATTTGAAAAAGGCGCAGATTATTTTTTGTCTGACCTATCGGCCCACAGTATATCGTTAGAAGTATTATCAAGTAATAGAAACTGTGGTTTCATAAAAGAAAGATTATAAGATACTTCTAGGGGATAGTGGTCCGACCAGATGCAGTCATAGAACACCCTTACACTCAGTACAGACTGCCACGCAGACTCCGTTACTCCACAATGGTCAAGCCAGCTTGTGCTGCCGTGGGCATCACTAACGAATGTAAAGGTGTCTGATGAATTTCCCAAATTTTTCTATACCCGCACGTACCCATTGTTGATCGTTACAGAATTTTAGAAGTTCTTTTCCAAACAACGCACAAGTACTAGCATTAAAATCTTCTAAAATGTACACATTCGCAACTTTAATGTTTTCGATTATAGCACTTATTTCACTGAAGCTGTCAGTAAATTCAATTAAGTTCTCAATGGAGTTTACAGGCATGTACACAGAGAATACTAAGAAGGAACGATCGCACACCACTACCTTAATTGCCGCGATACGCACACAATTGCACGATATCACTCATCGATCTAAAAGCAAATCTTTTACGCCAGAGCAGAGCGACGCCGCTATACGGTCTGCCTCGTACTAAGCCCGCCGACCGAGTCTCTAGCCGATTTGCCACAGTAGTCAAAGTCCGGGTCGACTGTTCCAAGGATCGGCAAGTCGTGCGGGAACAACCATGTCTGCTGGGCGACACAGGGTTCTTACATTATACATTATAGACTTACAGTTAAAGGTAATAAAACTGCTAAGTGACGGTCTTCTTAATAGTTAACTGTTCATTTTGATTTTTAGTAAAGTGCCTATTTTTCCAAAGTCTATAAAACGCCGGAAAGATATCCCTTCTGGCCATATGCGGTCGTCCAAGAATGTACATGTAACAGGGGTTATATACGCTGACTTCCAGATGCTAGGCACTACCCTGAATTCAAATTACCGTTTAAATAATAATGATAACGGAAGCGATAGGCACCTGGCACATTTAGTTATAAAGATTGGCGAAATTTTATCAGGGCCTGCGGTTTTGTTTAGGTCCACTTGTTTAAGAAACCGAAACACTTCCACCTCCCGTACATCAATAGAGCTTATGTCTGATACGCAACCAGCAGTCAGACCAGGTTCATCCATTACCGCAGTGTGCAAATCGTGATCACTTCGTTATTGGAAATTAGAAAAGAAATAGTTTCCGAACATATCACAAACCTCCCCAATGCTAGATGAAATTTGACCAAAGTTAAAACAGACGGGCAACAGTTGGTTTGTTGTTTAGACTTTACACACTTTACGCCAGAAAGCCCTTGGATTTTTATAAATGGCCGATTCGATATCTGCAATATAATTATCAAACATTTCCTTCTCTAGATCTCTAGTCCCCTGACGTAAAGTTACAAAAGAATGATGATCAGATAGATTTCCATACTTTTAAAACTTTGAGTGAAATTAATTCAGGCGTGACCTTGCGGACATCCATAATAAAATGATGATGTGGATATATTTAGTAACCTATTCCGCTTAGTTATTTCTAAAGAGTCTTAAAAAGACCCTGAAAGAAATCGACACGTGTTTCACCTCTCAACGAGGCAACCTCAGGATGACGATTGACTTGTCGCGAACTGGAACACGGCGTGTTGCCACACCAAGCACCGAGCGCAGACTGAGCTTTATCACCCGTCCAACCCACTTATATACTGTTCGCCCCACCTCGGCTCGGAACGTTATCAGCGCGATAACGGGCGAACAATCGCAGTAAAGGTGACATTGGCATACTCGTATTTAATTCGTTCAACAGTGTAACGTTTCCTGTATTATTTTTGACTATTTCTAAGCTCTCTAGTACTGACATTCTGAAACCTTTATCACATGTGTGTAAAATTTCGAAAGTATTATTATTATTTAACGAATGACCTGTATCTATGAAGTGTTGAGCAAAATATGATTTTTCTGGATTACTGTTCCGGAACGCTGCAATATGTTCCTTATATCTTGTCTGAAAATTTCGACCGGTTTGACCTATATAAATACCATTACAATCATCGCAATGTAACTTGTAAACACCAGATTTTTTATGGTTTTCTAATCGATCTTTTCCGTTGCAAATCTGTTTTAATGAATTATTTGTTTTAAATGCTACCCTTAATTCATTTCGAAACAAAGTTTTTGAAACCCTATCACTTATTGATCTTAAGTATGTCAAACTACCTAAATATTCATGTGGTCTTTCTGGAGGCAGTGGGTACAGAAGTGAACGAACTATGTTGCGACGTTTCGTTTGAATCAAATCATCAACCATTTTTCTTATTGTATCCGTTACTCTCAGCTATATGATAAATAATGTTATGTTCTCTGACCAGTGAAATGATCAGTCTCTAGCTACCAATTCTTCAATTATGGCATCATAATTCGCAAGAGCATACAATAACTTGACTTTTGGCCGAGAATGCAGCTGGTGCAGTTGAACAAAGTCAGCAGTGATACCGAGTGCCTTATGGTGTAAGTCCTCAACTAAAGGATCCAGGCAGCAAGTGACAGTAACGTCGTTTGTCGATAATACGAGGTCAAAAATCTTGTCATTAACATTACGATGCGAATTTTTCTGTAACAAATTGCGCAAAAAAGCAAGCGGTTAGAGTATCACAAAAGGAGGTCTGGATAGGTCCGTGCAAATTACTGGGGCATAGATAATCATCAAGAATCAAAAACTTATCTGCTGGATTTTTAAAAACAATGCCAGCTAAGTTATTAGCAAAGTTGTGTAGTTGTACCATCAAATAGTTGCTAGACTACTGATTACATATATAAACCACACAAACATGCATTTTATAGGTTACCTTAGGTTGGGACTGCTGTAAAATTAAGGTGACCCACAGATCCTCTGTGGACGAGCACCATTCGTTGCAGACGTCAGCAAGAAGTTCCCGACGTATGGCTATTAAGACCCCTCCTCCCATCATTTGGTTAGTGAGAGAGTAATTTCGATCACGTCTCCATACATAATATCTGTCATCAAATAATTCACTATCAGATATACCATCTATAAGCGATGTCGTTTGACAAAACATCTATTTTCTGCAGAGAAAATAGATGTTTTTGTCCGTATCCCACGAACGTTTTGTTAAAACAAGCTAATAGGTGCCATTACGTATAAGTCAAATGAAACACTAGAATAATAATCGTGAAAATATAGGGCACGTTCATAATATGTCCCAAGTAAAAACTATATATAGTAAATAAAAGTCGGCGTAAATAACAGGTGTAGGCAAAATAAGGTGGTAGTTGTATTAAATAAAACAGATTTGATCAAACATGCGTAACAATTTGTGTTCAAGGTCAAGGAATAGTGTAGTACATGCTTTGTAAAGGTAGTAAACATAAAAAAAAAAAAAAAAAAACATTCAAGTGAAAGCAATTCCCGCTCTCATTAGCTAGCACATACGTAAAGTTTAAAATAGCAAAAACCAATGCTTAATCTATAAAAGGAAAGGGTGAATGACAGACTGACTGACTGATCTATCAACGCACAGCTCTAACGCTACGATCTCTCTTTCGGTTTTCTTCGCACCCTCGGCAGGCATCGACCCTAGCGGACTCCGTCAATTCTGCTGACACCTCTTTGAGGCGCGCTTGGAACACAACGCGCCGACGACCCGGGCTTGGTCCTGGTCCAGGGCGTCTCCTCCTGCGTCGGTTAGGGGCGCGAGGGCGCGAAATTTGCCTCTTACTCACGCGTTCTGCCTCCTCCTTCGCGAGAATTACCGCTTCGCAGAAGGAGGTGACGGCCTCCCATTTTCTCTCGCTCCGTACCATGGCCTGAACTAGGGCCGGACGCGAGAGATCACCGCCGCCGATCGCCTCCACGAGGACACGGCGATACTCCGCCCAAGCCGGACAGACCTCCACTGAATGCTCCACCGTGTCTTCCGGGCGATCCACACAATGGCGACACCCGGGCGATTCCTCCCGCCTTATCCTGGACAGGAACCTCCCGAAACAGCCGTGTCCGGTGACAGCCACGGCGTCTTCACCTTCCGCCTGACCCAGGTCAGGCGGAAGGTGAAGACGCCGTGGCGCCTCTCTAGCCACTCCTCAAAGAGGGTCTTATCGCCGCAATTGTGGCGTTCCCATTGAAAATCTAACCCTAACCGGGTGAACAGGGGTATTCATTTTTACAG
This sequence comes from Omphaloscelis lunosa, assembly GCA_916610215.1. Taxonomy (NCBI): domain Eukaryota; kingdom Metazoa; phylum Arthropoda; class Insecta; order Lepidoptera; family Noctuidae; genus Omphaloscelis; species Omphaloscelis lunosa. The sequence continues at coordinate 18,821,947 of OU744265.1, read as the reverse complement.
CGGATGATTTTACTATGTGGTTTGATTAACTTGAAAATTGGTATGATGAATAATCTATAAGTCCAATAATGGAAACGTCACAATAGACTTTTAAAAAATATTATCACGCTATTTGCTATTGTATTATGTTCGTAGTCTTCTATAGTTTACCGCAAATTATACAAGACTATCCAAAAGTTTAGAATATTGCAGATAGTTATGGATTTAACCTTTTAATATATTATCATCACGCTATACTTTTATGGAGTTAAGCAGTCAATCATAACATACAGCGTGGCGATGAGGTTATCACATTAATTCAAACCACGTATTCTACATTACGTATTTGAAGTATTCACAATAAAAATAATTAATAAAAATTGATATTATAGCCGTGGGACCTTTTTTTTCGTTTTAGTATTTAACGACATCATGTATGGCATAAAGAAAATCACTTGACCAATACTAGTAGATCAAAGACCGGTGGCCGGCGAAGATAGGTAGTTCAAACTATGTTATTCCGAATTACTTGGAATTACTAACAATTACAAAAAACTTAAATAAATCAAGCGAATAATGTCCTTACGGCTAATGGTTTAAGGCGTACTCTTGCACAAAATTAACAAATAAGGGAATGCGGGGAATCTCGCGGGGGAATGAAAAAAATCTGCAATAAATGTTCTTGCTGCTAACGATTTAACGCATAAATTTCAACGCGTGAAATGGACGGGCTAACAGGGGTGCGTGTCGTCAAAATTCGTATTTTTCAGCTGTGGCGTCTGCGTTTGTGACTCACTCAGTCCCTGCGCCGGTATCCCTGAGGATAGTCTTCGACTACGAGTTGCCTATTCGCAATTTCGCACAGGCGCCCTGCGTACTTTTATTGTTGTTATTGTTTTGAGGGCATTTTGTTTAGTTTCTTGTTTTGTTCGTAATAGGAATAGGATACTTTATTATTAGTTGTAGATTAGTTAAGTGTTGTGACAGTTCATGCGAGATTGGACGCTTTTACTGTTTTATCTTTTTTTTATTTGTGATAGGACGTTATTACATCAGCATAATTAGTTGTAGGTAACTTAGTCAAAGTGGTGTGACAGTTCATGCGAAATCAGACGCTTTTATTGTTCCTTGTTAGGGTCCCGTAGTACACAAGGAAACCTTATAGTTTCGCCATGTCCGTCTGTCTGTCTGTCCGCGGTCTAGCTCCGAGACTCTTAGTACTAGAAAGCTGTAATTTGGCATGGGTATATACGTTCATATTACGCCGACAAAGTGTAAAATAAAATTAAGAAAAAACATTTTTTTTAGTGTACCTCTTACCTACCTACCTTCAAAAACATTGTGAGTGTGTGAAAACCATTTTTGGATTCAGGTATTTTGTTGCGAAATATTAAGCTTTAAAGTGCTAAATTTCGTTAGAGTCAAGTGTCCCCCCCCCCCGCAAGCTAAATTCAAATAACAAAAGGTGCAGGCTTTATTAGGCAGAGATAAGCCAGTCCGGGAAGCCTACTGCCTGTGGCTACTGAGCAAAGTAGAAAATGACTCAAACTTTTTGCCCAACATAATGTGGACAGACGAGAGTACACTCACGCGCAACGGGATATGGAATCGTCAGAACCTACGATACTGGAGTCGAAGAAACCCGGACCTGATCCGAGAGTCCGCATACCAATACCGATTTATCGTGAATGTTTGGGCTGCAATACATGGAGATCACATAATTGGTCCCGTGTTTATCGATGGCAATGGGCCTAAGTGGAGTTCTACTTAGGCCCATCGCCATCGATAAACACGACACATCGATAATCTGTCACTGGGCCGTCAAGCAGTTGCTTGATGGCCCAGTGGCGTATTACATTGATCAACTACCGTTGGGTGCAAATAACCTTGTATGGTACCAGCTTGACGGAGCACCTGCTCATTCAGTACCAAACATACTCATATCCTTTTTCCTTTGCCAAAATCTTGGTTTTGTTGAGTAGGGCTTGGTTATCCAGCGTCAGGTGGAAGGAGTTCGATTCAGGTACATCCTTGATCTATGTTATTCATTCTGGACCTGTGCTCGTTGTCACGACACTGAAGTTCAAGACTCCTACAGCGCTCCTGCAAGGAGGTGATGTCGTCTTTGGTCTTCTTTAAACTAGCTATCTATGTCCTGTTCAAATCCCGAAACTTTACCTGTCAGATCTTTTATTGAGCTGTCTACATATTCAAGAGACTATTCCAGCAAAGGAGCTAGTGACATCAGACATTCCCCTTCTCATGGATTTCAGTTCCGCCGAATCCTTGTTGATAAGCTTTAAGTCCTCCATCAACGACGGTAGTGACCCCATCTGCACCGTCAGTCTCCTCAGCTCAGATAGCATACTCTCCATATCTGTCGCTGTGATTGAAGCTGACTTAACCCGGGGACTTATAGCCAGAGCTTTGCAGGAATTGCACCTCCGTGTTAATTTCCGATCATCGAGCTTTCTCCATCCAGTTTCAGTGATACCAGTGCACGGAAAAACAAACTGACCCTAACAGGCAGTACATTTGACCCCGTCATTGGCTGTCGCACCTCTAGCACGTGAATATTGTATTATAATTATTATAAAGTAATTCCGAGAATTGTTTATATATTTTTTTTATAGACTTTGTCGATACGGAGCGATGAGCGAATGCGTGCGCACGGTTCACAATCTACCGTTAACTGATGGTCATATTCTTATGAAGAAGGAAGAACTTTCACTTTTTTACATAGATTTGGCATTACTTGACAATGTCATTGCAGTGCTGCTTTGTGTATAAAGGCTTCCCACGGTTTTTGCGGTAATTACGACGTGTGCTATGGCAACTCATTTGACTTTTACTTTAGCTATTACCTGAGTGAAGAAACACTTTATTTTTTACGCGGTTCGGCTCTGTTTCATGTAAGGAACGTTTCATTTTATAAGTAGAAAAAAAAAAAAAACGTCGAAAAGTAGAATCCTTCGTTACGCTTGGGATTCAATATAGCGCCCGTGCCGTAAGACACTGCCCCCTGTCCCCTTACTGAATAATCTTGTATATCTATTTTGCCTTTATCGCCCCCTCGGTATCGTTTCGTTGCTACATCCTTGTATTTTGTTACAGTGCGCGCGGTCGCTGGAGCACGACAGCGCGCGGCGAGACTCCGTGCCTGCAGCGCTGGAGCGCGTGGAGAAAGAGCTGGAGGCGCAGCGCGCAGACTTCACCAATGTGGAGGAGATACAGCGCCGCCTCGCCGCTGACCCGGACCTGCAGGGTGAGTCTTTACTGGCATCGGAGCGCATGGAGAAGGACCTGGAAGCGCAGGGCGTAGACTTCGCCAACATGGAGCGAGTATTTTGAGGTTTCAAGCTGCAGGCTTTCACTTATAAGTCTTGTTCCTTTTTTATCTCATGAACCTGCCCATATTTAAGCAAATTAATGATTTTAATTTTGAATTTATGTCCATGTAAGCATTGTAAAGCCATAATCTAAGGATAATAATACCTTTTTTACGAACACAGCACTTAATTATACATCTTCTGGCACCTGACGCGGAAACTATTATAATATTAGTCCCCGTCTCGGTCGGTTGGGGACGGTCCAACGTCGGGGGCCCCCTAGATTGGGTAAGAGCCGCTTCAAGGCAGCTCCGGCCCGCTCCAGTATGGGAGCCAAACGTCTGAAGTGCTCCACGAAGTTCCACCGGCTGTCGAGGACGAGTCCCAGATACTTCATCGTGGACTCGACACCGATGTGGTGGCGCACCTCGGACTTTTTTGTGCAGGGCTACCTCGAGTCCCAACTGCCGGATCCTGTCGACGATTGTCGGAACGTTTCGTCAGCGTCAGCACCCAGTCGTATCCGATGTCCCACAGAAGCGGCCCCAGTACCGATCCCTGTGGGACAACGCACGACGACTCTCGCCGGTCCCACCCTTTGACGGCCTTGTCCGTCAAATAGGCCTTGACCACGCGGCAGAGATAGGTCGGCATCCGGTGATACCGGAGTTAACTGGAGTGCCTCTACGATGCAACTCCAGGGCAGGGTGTTGAACACATTGGCGATATCTACCCGACTACGGTGACGGCGATGGCGGAGGGCTTGCCTCTGCCTTTGGCTTTGGCAGGTGGGGTGCAGGCCTTGCTCCCAGCCCGGTGATCGGCTGATCGCCGCCCATACGACGCAGTGCGGCGTGGTGTTGTACGAGTCAGCCTTATGACCGAGCTGACCACAGCGAAAGCAGGGTTCATTGCGGTCCACCTCAGAGGTGCAAACCGCTCCCACGTGGTTGCCCATCCGGCAGCGGAAGCATCTCAGAGGTTTGGGTTCCAGCAGTTTGACCTGCAGGGAGACCCAACCCACAAGAAGCAGAAGCCTTCGGCCCTCCCCGGCTATCTGTTTGGCCGACACGGGGCAGCTCACTGTAACGGCTCGCATCCCCGAGGAGTCAGATTAAATGGTGTCTGCTCGGTAGAGCACCCCCCAGTCCTGGCGACCGCGGCCACCACCTTTTCCTCCGTCACGGAGTCGTCCAGGCCCCGGATTCGCAAGTCATCGCATTTGGTGATCCTGGACACTCGGGCGTCGTCCGCATTTAGGGACGCCCCAAGTTCATTGGCCAGAGGGTCTGCGGCCGGGCCGCTGTCCGCACCGGGAATGTCCAGCATTCAGCCCCAGTCGCAGTGACCTTCAGCCGGATGCCATTGGCGGTCTCTTTGATATCCACCGCCGGCTCCACCTCGGCGAACACGTCTTGGTAGGACACACTCTTCTCCGCATCCGGCTGTAATGTGATTACTACAGCTGCGGACTTCGGGGCACGGAGTCTAGCCGCGACGCTTCCCTCGTTGCGCCGCTGCCGCCTCACCTTCCTTTTGGGTCGCCCTTGCCGCCTTGCTAGCCTTCTTCTCCAGGGCTACTTGCCATTCGGCGTCGGCCGGAGGAGATTTAGGAGGTGGGGATGGCCGATTCGCCGCCTTAGCCGGTGCCCCCGCCGCCTTGGCCGGTTCCCTCGTCGCCGGAGCCGGGGCCTCGCCGCCTGTGCAGCCGACTTGCTCTTGGTCTGCCCCGACGAGCCTAGTCCGGCCGCGGCAGCTGTGGTGGCGGCATATGACGTCGCCTTCCGCTGGTCTGAGGCCGGCTGGCTTGCCGCCAACGGGGGGTGCAGGAAAATGGCCTCTAGGGCGGAGAACTTGCTTCGTAGAGCAGCTACTTCCTGCCGCCCCAGGGTCAGGACCCGGTCCTTAGCAGGCACGGGCCGTCGCTGCCCATGCTGCTCCCCCACCCTGCGGCACCTCACTGGGGCCGGCTCCTCAGAGCCCAGCCAAGTCCGCTCGGAGGTCCTGATTCACCTTACAGAGAAGCTCCATAGCGCCTGGCAAACAGGCGACCTCCGCCCGCATCTAGGACATTCTTTCCGACGGAGGCCTGGAGTGGAAGGCCTCCGCTGCCGCCAAACCTGAGGCTGTGGCCGCGGATATGGTCTTGTCTTTAGAGGATTTAATCCTCTTCAAGACCATACCCTTGATCGCGGCTTACGACCTCCGCAAACCTGGCCGCTCGCTCCAAATTGGAGCCGCCAGCGGCGCGGCGTTCAGCTTACCTCCAGGGTGCCCCTTCTTGGGCCGCTCCCGGGCTCGACAGGCCATTTCGGTAACCTGGTCGGTGGCGACCACTCCACCGTGAGTACGTTTCGCGGCGTAAGCCCGCGCCTTCATGCCCACAGGTGAGGCGGTGATTGAAGCCTCAGATGACGAGACCCCGGGGTCGCTCTCCGGACTGATTTTCTGCGTATCTGGCCGTTTGAAGCGACCCCGATTGCCCCGCCCTGGCCTTGAAGCGGAAGCTCCACCCGCAACCGCTTGTCCTCGGCCTCTCCTCACCGTCGGCACCTTCGCGACCGCTAGGCCCGCTAGGATTGCCCTGCAATAACCTGAAATTTTGGTGTAACTTTTGTTTGTCCCCGCCTGCAATACCAAAATTTTTGTAGATTATAATGCTTGTTTTTCTCTTTTCAGTTATGTTTTTGCAGTCTGGTTTTTTTTTTTTTTTTTTTTTTGCAATATATAAATATTATATAGCCTATGCCACTCCCACAATTAAGACGAATCTTACGACACCTCATATGTTAAAATCCATCAAGCCGTTTAGACTACAGAGCGTGCCAAAGAAATAGACATAAAAGTACAATCAAGGCTATTCTAATTTTTTAAATAATCATTACGTAAAAAATAAGTTAGATTTAAATTGCTTATTAGTCTTATAGGCTAAATTGTTATTAATTATTAAGAACCTGGTTCTTTTTAATAACGTATAAAAAAAAAACCTATACAGTTCCCACAAGTAGTAAAGGAAATATACGTCTACCTAGGCAGAGGATTTTACCTAGGTAAGCCTATATACTGTAGAGGTCGGCAGGTATCTACAGGGGAAGCACTAACGACTGCTCCCCCACCAGCCACTAATCTTCTCGCCACGTTTCAAATCTTAGGACTAGGTTGTTTTTTTTTCTTAGAGGTGTCCTTCCTCTGGGCCGGGCGGTTAAGCCCCCGACGGCGTCATTATTGATGCCTCTGTTCGCTGTCCATTTAATCTGGCTCAACGAACCCGCCGAAAGTTCTCTCCAATGTCAATCGACAGATGTCGATCGATCAGGAGCGACCCGCCTCCCTTGTTCTTCCACTGTGCCCTCTGCAAATCAGAGGGACACGTGGAATAACGTCGAGGAGCATGCTGCTCCCCCGCCCGCAGAAATTCGCCACAAACAATACCCTCTCCGAAAAACTCCCACACCTTTTTCGAAGAGATTATTGTCCATGTCCAGGGTGCACCGGCCCGACAACTGCTGTTACCCTCGAACGTGTCCATAAGGCACCAGCAGGTATCAGGCACACGAGGAGGTTTTCTGCCCGCACCCCGACAACTATCAGCCCTAACGTGGTCATGTAAATCAGTCATTGCCAATGCAATATAACTTGCTCTGAAATACAGCCTTGTGGAATCGGAAGTGCCGTACTACAAGTATGTGCCCGACCCAGTTCTCGAAAATGGAAATATCACATTGTACTGGGATCGATCCATCATCACTGACAGGACTATTACACATAACATCACGCCTTGTTTCCCCGAACGCCTTGTGTCCCGGTAGCAGGCACACCCACATTTCGCCAGTTATGTTTTAAGGCCCATATAATAGGGGGCCAATAAACCTGATATAGTGGTGGTTGATCGAGTAGAGCGGCGCACAATGATTATTGACAGAACAGTCCCGCATGACGGGAACACCGAGAAAGATAAACAAACCAAGTAGACTTGGCTCGCGAGGTTGTCGACATGTGGGATGTGGACTCAGCGATCATTGTGCCGATAGTCGTGACAGCCAATGGGTTAATCACCAAGAGCCTCGACCAATACCTAAGGAGACTCTCGTTGGGCAGATAGATCAAGGGCTTCATTCAGTAAGCGGTACTCCTGGACACGGCTCGCATTGTTTACCAACCACCGGTAGCTTGGACCCTGTTCTACTATTTTTTATATTTTTTATTTAAACATATAATTTATAAGTATTTCAATGAAATAAAGGGAAAACTGCTATTGTCTGATTTAGTGTCCCTATTTTCAACAACATTAAATTTTCAGTTTTACATTTCTTCAAAAAAATCATTTGAGTTGAATGATGTGATAAAACTGTAACGAACGCTTTGAAAAACTTAGTCATTAACGTATGCGAGATAATTGTTTATAATTTCCTGTCCGCCTAGTATCTACATCAGTATAGCTAGTGCTATTTTCACCTCGTGGTATCGTTTAACTTTAAAATACCCACCGTACCACCAGAGGTACGGAGCATTGGTGCTAATGTTCTTTTTTTACTGTTTATGTTTCGTATGCATGTTCCAAATAAAAAATCGAGCGAATATGCGATCTCATTCTCGTGACTATCGCTTTTAAATAGGTTGCGGCCTACGGACCCTTGGTGTGAGAGTCCGACTCGCACTTGTATTTTATTGCTATGCTCCGATATCCACGACGCTTGCATATTTTTGCCAGTAAATTTTAAAGGCTCTGTATAAATTTCTGTTTTTGTTATTGCAGAAGAGGCTAAACGACACGCCGAAAGTATAGACGACTTAAAGAAACGATGGGAAAACATACAACGAACACTATTAGATATACGTAACACCATGAACCTGCTCGAAGACAAGGAGAACTTCCACAACAACGTGGAGGCGCTGCAGAGAGAACTGGACGACGTGGAGGCGTGGCGACACAAGGTGCAGGCGGAGCGAGCCAGCAGCAACCTGCTCATCCACGTGCGCAACCGCCTGCGCGCCCTGCGCCAGCTGCGCGCGCGCCGCGAGCAGCTGGGCGCGCGCGCCCGCCCGCCCGCCGCCCAGCGCGTGCTCGAGCACTACGACCGGCTCCTGCAGCTACTCACCGCACGAGAAACCGAGATCAAACAAGCGATCAGCAAAAAATCACCCGAAACGATCGAAGACGACTTCAAATCTCTACAGAATAAGATACAAGCTTTGGAGTCGCAAATCATAGCGGAGCATGCCATGATTTCGTCGCGTGACGTCATGTCCGGCAAACTGCAGCAGCTGACGGCGCTGCGGCAGCAGTTCGGCGAGCTGCAGTCCACGTACGACCGCGTCGTGAAGGAGCGCCGCGAGAACTGCGAGAAGGGAAGCGTGCAGGAACTCAACTTTAAGAGCAGCCTCGAGAACCTGATCACCAAATTTGGAGACACCCGCACTATACTGCAGCAAAAGATCAACAAGCTAGAAAATGGTAAGGAACGACTTATTCTATTTTAAGTTTGACGTTTCGATGACGACAAAATTCGTTTTTTAATGATTTTTCCTTTGAGCACTTCATGTGAAGAGATAAAAGAAAACAAAAATTGGTCATAACTTTTGAACCGTAAAAAATGCACCGACTTTTTAACCCTGAGAATGGGTTAAAGTTTGTAAATGACCTTGCCCACGCCTCTATTCGATTTGATCGTTACTTCCAAGGACATCCTTTTATCGGAGCGGGAGGGCGTGTCAGACTCTTACTGACTAAAACCCACCCGTGTTCCTTCGGTTGCCCTGTCGCCGGGGGCCACGATCTCCCTTTCGGTTTTCTTCGCAACCCCGGCAGGCATCGGCCCTAGTAGACCCCTTCAAATCTGCTGACATCTCTTTGAGGCGCGCGTGGAACACAACGCGCCGTCGACCCGGGTTCCAGGGACATCCTGTATACAGATTAACTAACACAACTTGTTTTTACTTTTTAGTTCGTTTTTTGGCAGGGCAGTTGTGTTTGAGTCGTGCAATATCAAAAATATACTTTTTATCACATTTATTCAAAAAGAGCTAGTTTATTCTTCGTAAACAGGGACTAAAATAGCTTTTTAATCCTTAAGAATTAAAAGTGATTTGAATTTGGAATGTGTATATTGTTAGGAAAAATTCCAATCACAAAAGAGATCAAATATGAACATTGTATGAACAAGTAGCAGGCTGGCAAGAGAGAGAGAAAGTGTGAAATTGGTTAAAATGAAATTCCAAGAAGAAGGCTATGAAAATTTTAAAAATTTTCATCGTTTTCATGGTTTTCAAGGGTGCTAAAGCCGATAGTGAGGTCAAAATGAAAGTCCAAGATGACGGCCGTTATATATATAAAAAGATAAAAACTAGAGTGTTCACCTCGGGAGCAACACTATTTTAAGCTCGAGTGACGTAATTTTAATCCCTTGCTGCGCTCAGGATTCTCAATATACAATTTCTTTACTGCGTTACCATAATGTGTACTATATAATTTAGATCATTATGGACCCTGTAGGGCACAGCAAAAAGGGTAGGAGAGTGGAAGTCCTGTTTTAGGAGATTACCTCGATGGTCTTAGTTCATCATCTATAACTTCCAATTACAGCTATATATAGCTTTATGTAAGCGGACACTCCCTTTATGCCTGGAGGCTTTATTTAGATATTTAGTTCTGTTTACTTTTAGTTTTTATTTTTTTATTTCCGCTTGAGTATAGTTCTTGATGTTTTTGGTTGGTATATTGGCGTGTATATAAGGTGCTATAAAAATATCTGCCACGGCTTTAATGGGAGGTAGTATTGTGTTTATAGATTACAATAGTGAAGAACTTTCGTACCCCGGAACCTTTATTTCAATTTGAGAAAATAAACATTTAAATGAACATTGACTCTATTCTGCATAATGTGGTTCACAAATTACGCGCGATGTGTCGCTTTTTCAATGAAATCAACTGCTATCTCTTTCCATCTGTTCTGTGAATGAAAATTAATATCAGCTGACTAGTTCGTCACTACCCAATCTACTAGGTACACATAGTACGCCAAGTGTTTTAAAAAAGCAATTACTTATCAGCTACCGCATTCTTCCAAAAAACTGACGTAAATAAGATGATAAACTTCCCATCACACTTAAAACAGGCTTTGGACTGTCAAGTTAGTGTAAGAATCGCAATTTTTTTCTTATTATTTTTAAACAATAGGGTACTTACTTACTTAGATTAATATCAAATAACGATAAATTACAGTAACATGGCGTGTTTAAAGTTTAATCATCTTATTTACAACAATTGCACCGTATTTACAGTTATTTCCACACTCCCTACCTACTTCTCTACAAAACTGTTGCACTAGTCCGCCTTCGCGTTGCACACAAATGTAGGCACGCTTACGCACATGTCTCTTCACTTTATTTAATGTGTCCGTTTCACTTTTCACTTGCCTAAATGCGCGTTTGATGCACCTTTTTAGTTCTTCCACACTTCTAATGTCATGACCGGTTTGGCCGTACACAAGGTCCTTTACACGACCCCACAAAAAAAGTCTAGAGGCGTCAAATCTGGCGAGCGTGGTATCACCTATCACCGCCGTACCACACACCGTTTAAAAATTCCCTTACGCTGATGGCGAAATGAGGTGGTGCTCCATCATGTTGAAAGTGCAGCCCTCTTATCTCTTCAAGAGGAATACGTTCCAACAGTCTTCTCACACGGGTTCGTAGTAAGCGCAGATCGTGTCTCCGTTCAGTCTGTCCAAGAACACTGGACCTAGAATTCTGTTGCCGAGTATCCCGGCCCACACATTAAGGCTAAAACGAGTCTGAAAGTGGTCAGGCCGCACAACACGAGGATTCGCCTCAGTCCAATAATGCGCATTGTGTATGTTGAACATACCAACCCGTGTGAATGTGGACTCGTCAGTCCACAGAATGTTGCGGCGTTCTTCTCGAAGCCAATTACAAAACGAGAGGCGAGCCGCGTAGTCATGTGGATGCAATTCTTGCACTCTTGTGAAGTGGTAAGGATGGAGCCCTTCCCGATTTAAAAGTCGCCACACCTAGTTGTCGCTCACGTCGAAGACTCGAGCAGCATCCCTGGTGCTCGCAAGATGATGACGCCGGAAGAAGTCTAACACTTCCTCTTCGAGTTCGGCAGAGTATGGAGGCCTGCCTGCGTCAGGGGAGTTTATTGCGCCACTTCGTCATCCCAGCTAAAAGGCACTACGAAGACTGTTTTATTTAATTTTGACGTTCAAAAAGTGCTGATTCTCAGCCTAGTTTGAATAAATGAATTTTGAATTAAGTTGTTATTGTGGGAACAAGTTTTAACTTACATAATAGGTCTTTACCTATGAAATTGCCGTTCTGCCGTACTGGCTATTTCAAGTCCATTTTTTTCTTTTTTCGCTAAGAATTATAAGTTCAAATTATTTTTATTTTTAAAATATGGAATTCTTTTTTGTAAATTAGTCATTCGTTTAATTGTTAGCGTTCTGTTTTCATCGCATTTGTACGTTTTTCGTCATCATAGATACGTTAAAAATTCGAGTGGTTATGAGTACCGTCGTGGCAGCAAAGCGGCAGAAGTGGCACCCAACATCAACAACGTATACGGAGCGAACACTACTAACGATTGCACCACCCGTTATTGGTTTGCCCGCTTCCGTTCTGAAAATTTTGACCTAAGTTTACGTTTGTGTGCCTGTTGAGTAGTGCAAGACTCAACTCGACGCGTGCTTCGCGCTCTGGCGATCATTCGATTCGTGGGGCACCCATTTGTCAAGGTTTTTACCTTGCCAATTCGACGCAAATGGACCAATATTGTTTTGATGCTAACATCGAAAGCTGCTGCTTATTCAGCTGTAGATTGAGAATCATTAGCTTCCACAATCGCCTTTAATTCGTCATTGTCGACTAAAGTAGATTGAGAATCATTAGCTTCCACAATCGCCTTTAATTCGTCATTGTCGACTAAAGTTTTCGGTCGACCACGACCAAATTTCGACTTAAGAAATGAACCCCATTTCTGAAGTTGAAATTTCCAGAACGGAAGCGGGCAAACCAATAACGGGTGGTGCGATCGTTAGTAGTGTTCGCTCCGTATACGCTGTTGATGTTGCGTGCCGCTTCTGCCGCTTTGCTGCCGCGACGGTACTCATACTCCATAATCACTCGAATTTTTAACGTATCCATGATGACGAAAAATGTACAAATGCTATGAAAACAGAACGCTAACCATTAAACAAATTACTAATTTTCAAAACAGAATTCCATATTTTAAAATAAAAATAATTTGAACATATTATTCTTAGCGAAAAAAGAAAAAAATTGGACTTGAAATAGCCAGTACGGCAGAACGGCAATTTCACAGGTAAAGACCTATTGATTATATTTTTATAGATATTACGCTTGAATGTTGGTATGTTTAGCCTAGATTGGTGCCTAAGTGTGTACTCGATTGTACTGTGATTCGATATCTTCGACTTTTGTGTAGATTTAGATTCCACTCTAGTATCCCTCGCTACGCTCGGGATTCAACTCTAGAATCCTTCGCTCCGCTCTGGATTCAAACAAATACTCTTGCCTTAAAAATAGTTGTTTGTTCCCTTGGCAAAAAATCTACTATTTATTATGAGTAGGTATCACTGAATGCTATTGGCCATTTAACAGGATTTGTTGCGAGTTTGATCGACTATTACTAATATGAATAAACATAAAATGCATCTGTATAGGTCTGAAGCTGACGCAGCAGCTTTCGGAAGACAGCGAGGCTGTGTCGCGCTGGCTGGGCGACGTGGAGCAGTTCGTGCAGGCCAGCGCGCGCGTGCCGCTCGGCGAGCAGGACCAGCTCGAACTGCTGCTCGACCGGAGCAACGTGAGTCTAACTTTACTTGTCTTACTTGCCAAACAAATATGGCATACTGAGATTGAGATTTGTAACAAATAATGCGACACCAGCTGCTCAATAATGTTAAATTGTTTGTCATACAACCCTAACCTCAAGTAAGTTATTAAAGCCCTTTGGTCATTTCATTATAAGCCGCTGGTCAAGAATGTGATATGAATATGTAAAAATTCATTGAAGAAAACTTTAACCAAAAATAAAATATTTGAAAATCGTATTGCTTTTTGTTATCTCACAGAAAGTGTAAAAAGTAGTTTACTTCTCGGGTATAATAAAGGTGTCTTCGTCGTGAGCGAGTTTGAATTCGACGGAATAGAGTTTGAGAGAAAATGCCAATATTGGAGAAATGTGCCAATATTAACCAATAAGAGCGGAGCTCTGAAGCGGAAATTAGATTCTATTGGTTAACACTTTGAAGGACAGTACACGAGACACAATAGAAGTTTTATTGTTATGACGCCTATGGGCGTATAGTGTCCTTCAAAGTGTTAATATTGGCACATTTCTCCGCTCTGCTGCTTTGCTCCGCTCCAATGGACAGGCAGCCTAAACGTTCCATTACAAAAGTTAATGGAAACTCCTTGGTGATATTAACTTCTTGGATATGCCGTTTTTTTTTTTTTTGAGGGTGGGAAATCATCAAATAACTTCTCCCGCTCTGGGCGGAGCGGGAGGGCGTGTCAGACTCTTACTGACTAAAACCCACCCGTGTTCCTTCGGTTGCCCTGTCGCTGGGGGCCACGATCTCCCTTTCGGTTTTTTTCGCAACCCCGGCAGGCATCGGCCCTAGTAGACCCCTTCAATTCTGCTGACATCTCTTTGAGGCGCGCGTGGAACACAACGCGCCGTCGACCCGGGCCTGGTCCTTATCGAACGGTGAGCCACCCATTGCTCACCGCCCGCAAGCCCGCGCCTACGGTGGCCGCGATTTCTCGCGGCAGCGGAGTTAAGCCCCGGCGTTTCGCCTCCTCGCGCCACTCCCAAATGTGCGCGAGGACCTTTGCCTCCAGATCCCATGGCGGTAATCCGGCAAGGAGGCTCGCCGCCTCGGCATAAAACGAAATTTAAATCTTATATAAAACGCACACCATGCAGCCAAGCATATTATAAGTTGGGGGATTACATCGCTGATATAAATGCTTGGAAACGCTGGTCCTGCTCCACAAGGGCGCATAAAGTAATTGATTAGCATTTGAAAATACTGTAGGAGTTGCTGAAGATTTAAAAACTACTCATCTTTGCATTGTATAAATTCAATCCGTGTGAGTACTATGTACCTACTATAAAGCTACCATTTACTAGGTACGTCTTTCATTGGTTTGAATGTGCGCTTGCGGCTGAGAATATGTCATGCTCACTCTAATGTCTCGCTGACCGTGGCGTGTGTGTTGGATCATCGCATTCGCTCCCTTCAAAATGGTTGAGCTGAATGGTGCTAGTCCATGCGTCATGTTCAAAAGAGTGTCCATGGAGTTTCTTGCCCGTTCTTCACCATAGGTATCTACTACGCTTTGGAATGGGCAACTAGCTTCATCTTTCTGACTGACCGACCCTTTGACAATTCAAAAGTGCCTGTAATCGGTTTATTTGAAATAAATGCTTTGAGTTTGAGATAAAATACCTTATTGTATGGTCTTTGTTAACCTAACATGCTGGTTTTTAAGTCGCATGTATTCTAATTAATATCATGCATTTACTGTTCACAGAAATTCGAGGAAGAAAAAGAAACATACAAAATCAAAATTGAAATGATCGAAAGCACCAAAGAATCAATTCTGGAGGATTGCGACGAGGTGCTTGCGAAGACGATACAGAACGACACGAGAGCCTTGCGCGGACGATACGAGAGCGTCGCGGACAAGGCGTTCACTTTGAACGAGAGCTTGCGGAGAGGTCACACTTACATTCTACATTTATTTATCTATTTTTATAATAGACTGTGTTTATTTATTTACTGCCTTGTTTTTCAAGTGGTCGCAAACACTACTGCTGAATATGAGGTCCTGGGTTCGATTTTCAGATGGGTTTTTCCATCAGGAATTTCTAAGTACTCGCCAGAGTGGATCTGTGCACTGTTGATCTGTGCCTACATGTCGCACCGTAGCGCGTGCATGAGCAGACTGTTTGCTGAGCCTACATGTCGCACCGTAGCACGTGCATGAGCAGACTGTTTGCTGAGAGCGTCCTAAGCTCCCAGTACCTCGCACTCCAAAAGATCTGCTTTCGGATGAATGGACGAAGGTTTTATTAGCACGACGTCAGAAGTACTGTGACAGGGCTTCATGGAAGTATTATTAACCTTTCTATTTTCTGTTTTATGTGTGGGGGGGGGGGGGGGAGATAAGATTTTGTATGTTGTGTCTTTAATTATTGTTATTGAATTTTCTCGCATTATGCTGAGCGTTGGTCGTTTTGCGTTTTAGTTTACTTATTAAACATATTTGTTCTGTTGTTAGGCCTGGAGCGCACGGAGGCGGTGTTCCACAAGATCGCGGAGACGGAGGCGTGGCTCGCGAGCATCGAGCAGCAGATGCCGCGCGAGCACGAGTGCCGCATCACGGACTCGGCCGAGCTGTACCAGATGAAGGCGCGCTTCCAGACGCTGCGCGACAAGTGCGACGACCACACGCAGCAGTTCCGCAACCTCAACGAAAGCAGTAAGCCGTCTAGTACACATAGTATAAAGGCAGTCAGCTTGCAATACTGCATCACTCTTGAAAGTGCTTATTCCCGTTTTTGAAAGTATCACACTTGGTGAAACTTTATTTGCATTAAAATCTAGATTAGTTTACTAGCTTCTACCTGCGAATTAATCCCCGTGAAAATTTGGCCTGACCCTCCGCGTCGCATCGCATAGCCCGCCCGCGCTGTTACTTCGTTTTCGCTTAGCGTTCTTTCCGACTTTTTGACGTTTACTCCTTAAGAATCGATTTTCATAATGCGGGGGGCATTATGAAAATCGAATGAAAATCGGTATGGAATTTTTACAAGGAATTAAAGTTATACACAACTTTGTGTTTTCCTGGACTTTCATTTATAAGTACAAGAGTATGACAAAACTAAAAAAATATAATATCCTAACCTAACTAAAACTATTAGACTAAAACTAAACTAAAATTAAACTAAAATTAAACTAAAATATGGCGTCGAAAAATTCCTCCGCGTCGCTGTCGACTGGTAATGTACCCAAGAGACTGGCCGCATTGCCACGTTGTATGGCAATGCTTAGCCGCTGGCCAAGGTAAAAACCAGCCCTTGGGTCACGGGAAGTGTCAACCAGTCGTTTGGAGATTTCATTGAACAGACCGTGAGCACTCGGACCCCACGGCCCTAGGGTTTCAACCCCAAACGGCTCGAAAATATAGTGACCTATAAGGTTATTATACTTTCGCCGCTTGAGGTTTTCCGCAGCCGCAGCGGCAGCGCCAGCACAGCACGCCGAGCCAGGAAGATGGGATGGCGCTAGAGTATCGACACACGTTGCGTCCCACACTAAAGGCCTACCCACCTTCCATGGAAATAAAGACATGCCGTCCGGTCTCTTGCCATCGTCGCGTGCCAAACCGTTGGGTTCTAATACAGCTGGAACGCCGACGGTGACAAGAGCTCGTCGGATGATGTCATTAATGTTTGCATGCCGCGCTAAGCGACCCGCACTTCGGCTGCAGGACAGGCCGTGGTGTCCGAGGCTGTTGACAACTTCGCCACAGTGACAGCGATGAGGAGAACAACAAGGAGCTCCTAGACGCAGGGAAGCAGCAATGCGGAAGGTAGTGTCGTCGAACAAAGTGCCTAAGTTCGACGACGGTAGTGCATGAAGCCACAGGCCCGACTCCCACTCACCCACAGCCAACAGGCGCGCACGCTCCGCAGTAGTAACAGACGTCTCAAGTAAATTGTTCTGTACTACTCTGCAGAGCGGCTCATCCCACCGTCTTTGGGAAAATGGATTGTCGGGCGGATCTGAATTCGGGCAAGCGAGTCTCCAGGCATCCATAGCCTCGGTGAGGCACGGCACATCAAAATTAATCAGTGTGGAAGCTAGGATTTTCCTGATTAATTTCTCAGTACCGTGAACCGAGGATATGAAAGCCGGTAAACTAATACTAGAAATTTTGCGGACGCCGAGGCCTCCCATACGGATAGGAAGAGTAGCTTGTGCCCAAGCTCGGTCGTCCAAGGCCACATTTAAGATCGAGGTTAATGTATGCCGGATAATTTGGTCCATTTTGTCTAAAAGATGAGTGTGTTTCCATAAATGGGAGGCGCGGAGGAAATATGTCAATTTAGGACCGAAACAGCAGTAACGGATTAAGGTTATGGCCGAATGCATGTTAATTTGGAACAATCTTTCCGAAACGTCATTGAAATTTTGAATTTTTTCCTCAATAAAACCGGGGAAGGAGTCCTCAAAGATAGGTGACCCGAGGAGACGAAGAGAGCTTTTTTCAATAATTTTGATTTCTGGGGCTATTGTGTTGAATTTGGAAAGTGTATCATGTCTGTCAGTACTGTCCGCTAAGTATAGTTCACACTTCGAAAGGTTGAGTTCAAGGCCAATGGAATGTAGTTCATTTTTTAGGAAATGAAGGTCATTTAGAACAGTTTCTACATCGCCTCCCAGGGTTCCATCGTCGAGGTACCAAACGTTAAATTTGGAATTTAGCTGTCGAATAATTGGATGAATGGCTAAACTAAAAATCACTGGCCCGAGGGGGTCACCTTGTTGACAACCAACAGCAGATTCCAGAAGGTTGTCCCGAAACAGTAATTTAGATGGGTGTCTGTAACATTGCCAAAGGAAACTATAGATTTGGGGTATTTCTTTTTTAGTTTCTGCCAGCAAGGTGTCCCTATTCACTGAATTATGAAGTTATGTAAACACACTTTGTGTTTACATAACTTCGGTTTTACCCGAGTAAGTTTCGATCCCGTGGGAACATCGGAATGATATGTTATCGGGGTTTGGTTTCCGCCATCGTGCGTGGGCCGCGACAGCCGGCGGTGGTTATGATGCGGGGATATTTATTATCCCAATCGATGACCTTGATTGTAGGAATATTATGATAGATTCGGAACGTCACTATAGGAACTCCTCAATTAGACAAGATATCCCGTTGTGTTTCGGCCGTTTGGACTTGTTTTGACAAGTAGCTACTTTAGCCCAAGGTGTAGTCTAGGATTTAATGATGGAGCCAGGTGGTGGGAATAGGGATTTCTCCACTAAAAAAGATAGCCTCGCTGTTTTCTGGTTATTTGGATATATCTTGCTAAGCAAGTATGTTAGCCCAAGGTGTAGTCCAGGACCTGATGATGGAGCCGGGAGTACACTATAGGAACTCTCACAGAAACAAGATAGCCCCGTTGTCTTTCGGCTATATTGATTTATCTTGACACAACTATAGCCCAAGGTGTAGTCCAGGACCTGATGATGAAGCCAGGAGTACACTATAGGAACTCTCACAGGAACAAGATAGCTCCTTTGCCTTTCGGCTATATTGATTTGTCTTGACAAAACGATAGCCTAAGGTGTAGTCTAGGGTCTGGTGATAGTGCCAGAAGGTGGCCACAGGAACACCTCAACTTACAAGGTAGCCCTGACTCGTTGGATTTGTCTTGACAAGTACCTTACAAGTGAAGGTTATAGAACAGATATTTTATCTCTCAGGCTCTAAATAACTCGATTACAACCGGCTTCACTTCGGAAATTCGGAACACAACCAGTCTATCGTCATTGAAGAATCACACTATAAGTATATAATACACCATAAAATTAAAAAATTACAAAACGCCTATATAAATTAATTATTTTGTCTTAATATCCCAACAACAAAACATCTTGCGCTAAAATAACTCGAAGGCGCGTCAGGCTTATCGTGAATTCAATTTCTTTAAAAAATAAAGGTTTCTTAGCAGCCGGGTTTCGATAGCGATAGTACTACAAAATGCGCGCGCGGGATGGCTATTGCACCACCTCTAGAAAGACGTGGTGCAATAGCAATCATTCCTTTTAAAAATAACCGAATCAAATGCGTGTGCCAGAAGGCATTTTCGTTGATTCGATTATTTTCGTTGAATTTCGTAATGCGTTCGGCTCGGAGTTCGTAAACATTTCATCATTTGATTAACAATGTGTGGTTGTTTTTTGACGTAATCGCATTTGAACCTGTTTTTAGGGTTCCGTACCTCGAAAGGAAAAAACGGAACCCCTATCACGGATCACTTTGTTGTCCGTCCGTTTGTCTGTCTGTCAAGACCTTTTTCACAAGAATGCGTGGAGTTATCAAGCTGGAATTTAAATGAAATACTCAGTTCTACTGTTCCTTGGAGCTGTGAAAAAATCAAACTTCTAAGCCAACGCAATCAAGAGATACAGCCGTTTATGCCGCAAATTTCCTCAAATTTTCGACACTCGCAAGGGAATCAAAACCTACAGGGTACTTCCCATGATCTCAGAATCTTGAAATATGGTAGGAAGCAACGTCTTATAGCACAGATAAAAGAAAAATTGCGAAAACCTTAAATTTTTAGTTACATCATATAGTAAAAATATTTTTAATAATTTTAAACTTACTACTCCTTTCATTTTGCAATAAAAATACCTATGACTCGTTTGTCGTGCAAAGAAGCCCAAGTAGGCCTTTTTTATAAAGTCAGACGCACTTAACCGACATTCTCGAAACATATATTCAGCACAAGCAGCACAAAAACTATTTGGATCGTTTAAGCAAGTTCTTCTTAATGTAGACTGATGGCTCTTTTGTGCAGAATTAAAATAGACTCGATGTCTGCAGCCCGACCCAATAGTAAAATACCGTACGACATAATACTATGAAAGTAACTGAAATAGACTAGCCTCGCGGTATCTACATCCGTAAATTAAACAAACACTTCCAAACAATAGGCATAACGGACAGTCTTCTGCGCAGGACGTGCACGGAGGCTGAGGAAACCGTCCCGCACGTGCAGAATTAATGTGATAACCTAATCGCCACACTGTATAATTTTTTATGTTAACAGCGCAAAAGTAACCTTCATAAGAGGGCTGATAAGCCGTTTTCATACCATCTATCCGATTAGTTGGGCATTCCCGGATTTTATAGAATTTCGGGATTTATATTAAGAAAAACAAAAATAAGAAGCCACTTCCATACTTTCTTTGCAAAAATTAACTTTAGGTTAATATGCAATGATTTCTAATCAAATAAAAAAGAATAAAATATGACATCGAAATAAAGAAGGGACGGTATCGGTCCGTCACACAGTGGAACGAATGTATGGAAGCGGTTGGACGTAGACATGTCCGAAAAATAAGAGTAAAATTATGACAAACTAATGATGCCATCTTATTCGATTACTTAATGCCTTCATAAATTGTGGTGATGAATTTCTTCATAACTCCCATATTTCGGGAGTAATTTGAGAAAATGTGAAATTTTACTATGAAAATGAGTGTATTGAGCTCTCTCCCTCCTGATTCCGGGCTTGTTTCAAGTAGCGGTCTCTAATATCGTAATGCTATTACTAAGAGCTATATTTAATACTAAGACACATAGTGCGCCAAATGTGCACTTTCTGGGATAAAAGGAAATGAAAATTAAAAAAAAAAAACGTTTTTTTCCCCATTTGTATTTACTTTAAACCGCAGACAGACTTATTAAGAGGTCTATAAATATATTATATATATACAGAAATATATATTAACAAAAATATTCACAAGAACTGATGAGAGTATGACTTTTAAGTAAGTTGATAATAAATTACCTAGTTTCATTAAAAGTACAATAAATAATTAAGACGTAAGCTCTAATTTACTAAGTTACACATTTTAAAACAATAACATCATTTAATTATCTTCGTCATCATCATCATCATCAATTAATTCAAATTCAGAATCGATGTCCGCTAAATCATTTATGTTAACAAATTCGATATCACTTTTCTCAGAATCCGTAAGCTCATAAAATTCCTTAAAAGAAGATTTTTTTACAAACTTATTTCCTTTTGGACGGATACTTGTAACAAGTGGATCAGAAGACAGTAAAAGATTGTGCATAATATCTTCATTGCATGAGATACTGCTATGCTTTCGAGAATGCCCCTCTCTATATTTTCTAAAATCTTTATTTCTAGCCTCAGATGCCTCTTCGGATAGAAAACCAATGGGCACAATTGACATGTTCTGAACTATGTCTGGCCCATGCATTAAAATTTTATGAAGTGAAGAAGGCATATAATACCATGGGTATAACTCCACGTAAAGCTTAGCAGTATCAAAGCAGAACTCTCGGAATTTAGTTACGTTGATCTTCTCTCCTGATGAAATACACTGCAAGATCACACAGATTTTTCTTAAAAGCATAGCATCTATTCCGGTCAGTTCAGCAGATTTAGTGTAGTTTTCAAAAAATCTCCTTGCGGAGTTGCCATTGTTGGTGGATCCACTGCCTTGTTTCACAACATCGAGAAGTAAGCCCGTTTCTCTTCTTACAGCCTCTTGAACTCTTTTCTTCCTGTCATCAACTTGCCTTTTTGCTATATCACCCCTTACTTGCCATGATTTTATGTCTAATTTGTAGGAAATGTGTAATAAGCATTCCATTGAGCGAATCCAAGCGTGAAGGGTGCTTAAGCTATATTTATACATGTCCTCGTTTGCGTGTTTATCTTTGATTAACTCTAAATTATTCATTTCTTTAGGACAAGCCTTGCATATGTCACACACTGAAGCTGCTGTATTGGATATAATGGAATGAATTTTACCATCAATCATTGTCAACAGCAGTTGGTGTTTGACACTAATTCCATCAGTGATGGTGGATGGAGTTAAGGCTTCAATCTCTGCTTCGATTTCAGCCATCTCTCTCTGCACATTTTCTTTGGTTTCCTTTATAAACTTAAACAATATTGGCCGGCAAAATGAAGTGGAAGATGGTCGCTCGTTTTCCCAAATTGTTACACCTTTTGAGACGAGCCGCAGTGGTACAAGACTAATCATAAAATTACTAGCAAGATCGATTTGCTCATCTTCACTCGTCCTTTGATGATAAATGCTTTGGCTAGATGATCCGTCAAAACCCCATTTGCTGGTCAATACGAGCTGTTGATTGGGATCAACAGGGGTTTCTAACGACCTAATAAGTCTTCTTGAGGTTAAATCCATCAAGGCTTGTAATTTGATTTTTGCAGAGCTCTCTGTAACTGTGAGATCTTCTTTGGCCGGATAGCACTTAATTTTTTCTTTAACCAACATGTAGTAACTCGGGTATTGAAGAGCTCCTTCTTGAGTGTTGAAATCCCGAAGAGTGTTATAGCGCCATTTCGATAAGTTCATCGATACATAAAGAGCCAATGCCTTCAAAGGGGATATTTCCCGTACCTGAATTGATTTACCTTCAATGAAGGCTTTGATTTTTGAGGCCTCTTCTGGATTCTCCGTCAAGTATTTCATAACATAAGCTGTATCGCTTTGTCCTGCCTTTTGAAGCGCCCTTTCGGCCGAAAACATAATTTCAGCGCTGCTACTGCTGCATGAAAGACTATCTTCAGTGGTGCGTCTTCTTTTTTGCCGGTTACTAAGGTCCTCAAAAGATTTACGAGGACTAGGATGTGTACAAGTTGAAGCATCAGATTTAGCAGGAGAAATTATGGGCTCGATGACGTCACTTATATTTTCTGTAGAAGGTTCCATATTTTCATTCTGTAATTCCGGCCATTGAATTGCAGCCTGTAGCCAAATCTCATGTTTCTTCCGAAACTTATCTGTGCTTCTTCCAGACTGTGTCCATTTTGCATAAATGCGGTAGCAAAATCGACGACACCAGTCTTTTAAACTTGTTTCAGCACTTTCACATAACTGAACACAACTGTTATCTTTTAAAACACTGAACAAATAGTTAAAGTCGCGTAAATCTTTATGTGCGCGTGCGCATAAAGCAACGTGAATATCAAGATTTGTATTAAAATTTGGAAAATACATTGCGAGATTAGCTTGGATACAACGAGGTGTAAATCAACACTGATTTTAAAGTTACTAATAGTGACCTATTTATATAAAATCCAGGTATCCCAGGTATCCTTTGTTAAATATTGCAAGGTAATTAGTTATTGTGATAATTAGTAAATGATGCATGCTAAATTAGTGTATTAAGAGCCATTTAGTAATTAAATAATAGCAATGTTCTTATCAGTAATCATTAGTGCATCAGTTTTATATGTAAACCTTAAGTCCCTAATTATATATCCTAATTAGCTTATATCTTCTCTAATTGGCTGATCAGAAATGTTATTGTAATAAGGTAAACCTTTAGAAAAACGGTTTTAATCAACAAAATAAACAAAAAATTAAAAAATTGTGTTATAAAATAAACATCACTCTTTATCCCAGAAAGTGCACATTTGGCGCACTATGTGTCTTAGTATTAAATATAGCTCTTAGTATTAGCATTATGATATTAGAGACCGCTACTTGAAACAAGCCCGGAATCAGGAGGGAGAGAGCTCGATACACTCATTTTCATAGTAAAATTTCACATTTTCTCAAATTACTCCCGAAATATGGGAGTTATGAAGAAATTCATCACCACAAGTTATGAAGGCATTAAGTAATCGAATAAGATGGCATCATTAGTTTGGCATAATTTTACTCTTTTTTTTCGGACATGTCTACGTCCAACCGCTCCCATACATTCGTTCCACTGTGCGTCAGTCCGTTAGAATTTAAGCGGTATCGTCAATCTGTTTCTATCGGTCGAAGATTACATTTTACTCGCATTCGGATTCAGCCAAAGAAAGAGTATGGAAGTTCTTTAATATTGTCCGCGTACTGTAGCTCGCTAATAATGTCTCGAGCGTCGCACCTCGTGGGCCCCGTCGGGAAACGCGCGGGTTGAGCCGCCTGTGTAGTGACGTGTAAGTGTGTGTCGCAGGCAACGACATCCTGCTAGCGGCCGAAGGCGGCGCACCGGCTGCACTGGCCAAGCGCGTCACGCACCTCAACGCCCGGTGGACTGATGTCACGCACGGCGTGTACGAGCGCTATAAGTAAGTACTGTACATGTGAGCATGTGTCGCAGGCAGCGACATCGAACACTAAACTCGTCTAGTTATATAACAATTTATTTTTAACCTATAAAAGTGTTTTTTTTTTAACCTATTAAGGTATGAATCACTTATTGTTATCATTTAGGGTGCTAGCTGAGGCGTGGCACGAGTCGGGCGAGCTGCGCGCGTGGCTGACGCAGGAGAGCGCGTGGCTGGACGGGCTGCAGCGACGCCTGCGACGCTCGCCCAACGCGCCCGCCGACGCCGAAGAGATCTCCGACGAGCTCTACGTGAGTCAAAAAGCACTGCAATCATACTCGTACTGTAGTTAAGAAAGGTCATACTTATGAAAAAAAAAACATCTAAGTTAACAATATTATAGTCGCAAGATGACAAAAGCATCATATTAAGCGACAAATATAAAACTACAAGGTTGTTTATTCGCGTGGCCACACTTTGAACTAAAGTCGCCATCTAGTTTTTTCAATACTTTTCACAAAACAATATAGTAAAAATATTTATCAACAGCATCCCCCTGTCACCGTCAGTCGATGGTCAAAATATCCTTGTAGTACTGTATGTGGGCTATCGCACATATATCCACTCGTAACGCCCTGCAGTTAGTGATGGGCGGAGGATAAATACTCTGAGGATAATAACTCGAGTATCTATCAGAAATGGATAAATACTTGTCTTCACTCATTTTTAGTGTTCCGTACCTCAAAAGGATAAAAGGGAACCCTTATAGGATCACTCATGTCTGTCAGTCTGTCTGTCTATCTGTCCGTCTGTCTGTCTATCTGTCCGTCTGTCTGTCTATCTGTCCGTCTGTCTGTCTATCACAGCCAATTTGCTCCGAATTTAATGGACCGATTAAGTTGAAATTTGATACACATGTATTTCTGTGACCCAAACACGAACGTGTAACGATGTATGACATTTGAATATAGGGGTCACTTTTGGGGCAAATAAGAAAATTAATAAAAAAATTGCTAACAGTATCGTTTGACTATCAAATGAAAGGGCTTGTTGCGAGGATCTTAAACATATTTTTTATATAATTTTAAAATAGATGCTTTAAAAGATATTTTTAAAAAATGATGAAAATGTACCATTCCCCCCCTTTATCTCCGGAACTACTGGACCTAAATTTTTGACAAACTAAACTATGGCCTTTTACTCATAGATTACAGGAAAACCTATAAGAAGTCTATGGTCTTAAAATTCTTTCAATAGTGTGCGTACCAACTTACATTTGCAGTTGGAATGTATGAGAGAACATGTATTTCAACTACAATGTTAAGTTTGTATTTGGGATAAATTCATCCCAACTACGGAACCCTTTATTGTGTTTAGTCCGACACGTACTTGGCCGGTTTTTATCTGTTATATATAAAAAAAATCTAGTATTGTTCTTTGGGACTTCCAAAATACTACATTATTTAGTTCCGATGACACTGGTGACATTTAACCGCCTATCTGCTTGACCCAAACACTTAAGGTATCGAGTTAAATGAAGACTAAGAACTGGAAGCCATTGATTTTATTAATGAAGTGGCTGCGTTTGTTGAATATGGAAGTAGATGATGCCAGAATTAGCTGCATATAAAGCCAAGGAAGGTTTTTGACGAAAACCTTTTATTTAGGAAAGCATGAAGGGTCCGTGCAAGAAATCGACTGATTTTGATCAATTTTGTTCATTAGTTGTGAGAAAGGGAAACAGAATTTAAACAAAATTACTAACTTTTCATAAAATAACGCGAGACTGACCGTTTCGTTAGAAGAAACTACTTTTGATTTTGAAAATTAAAAAATATCATCAATATCAATATATGGTCTACTTGTACGGCATACATAACCACTTTATTCAACGTTCATACAAAAAATAGCAGAAAAAAAATGTTGAAATAACGTAACTTTCTCATAACTTCAAGACAAATATTTTTTTTTTTTCTAATACTTAGAAACACCTTTAAGACATTATAATTTCATATTAATCTTAAGTTAACCATTTAATAGAATCTAAATTTTATTTTATAAATAAACAATTACTTAATTTCGAAAATAAATGACAAAGTGAACTAACTATATAAACGACCGCGAAAAACCTATCCCGTGTCGTTTTCACGCTATTCACCAGCAACATCCCCAAACACAGATCGACGCAGTTGGCTCTGTTCGCAGACGATACAGCGATCATCTGCAAGGGCAAATCAGCTACTATGCTGCTAAACCTCCAAAGGGCTGTCAACAACCTTGGCGCCTGGTTTAGAAAATGGCGAATAGAAGTAAATCCCGACAAAAGTCAAGCGGTTAGCTTTTCAAAACCGAGAACTAGAACCCCCCCTTTCCCCCGACCTATCACCATGTTCGGCAAACCAATCCCTTGGGCAAGGCGCGCCAAATACCTAGGTGTTATCCTAGATCATCATCTCTCCTTTTCTGAGCACATAAAGACGGTTCGTTCGCGAGCCGCTTTCGCTCTAGGTAGACTCCATTTCGTATTAAATGCACGCAGCAAATTGTCACTTAAGTGCAAACTGCGCATCTACACATCGTGTATCCGACCCATTATGACCTATGCGGGTGCAGTATTCGCCCACGCCAAGTCCCATTCCATCCATAGGTTGCAAGCCTTGCAGAACCGTCAGGACCCCGTTGCACAATAAGATAGGCAACGGGCAAAAGCAAGCTTAGGGCTCACCATTAGGCACACAACCTCCCTGTCTATACCCGACAGTGAGGGTTTACACATCCCCGGTAGTCCGCCCGGGGAATTAGGTTATTAGGATATTAATTAGGTAAAATTAGGTCCCAAATTTAAATTGTCAATATGGAGGCCGTACAGAGTGACATTCAGTCACTCCGTAACGACCTCATATCCCTCAGGAGTAGTCAGGAGTGAAAACTCCAAGCTCCTCGACCTCCTTAGTAGAGTTCTAAAAAAGGAGCCTACCCTCATTAATGAGTTCGGTTCCGAACTCGAAGGTCTGGCTGCTTCACAGCAGACCAACATTAGGTCCTCATCCATCGCTGACTTCAGCGATGTAATCGAGGCTCAATTCAGCCCCTGTCCTTCAGACAGTAAGGACGTAGTTGAAGACTCGACCGCTATAGCCCGCGCCACGACCCCCCATCCATTCTATACCCCCGACCAAGAGGCTAAAGCCTCTGCTCACTCCTCCTCCTCTTCCCACTCGGATGACGACGGCTTCACCCAAGTCACCGGGAAAGGGAACAAGAGGAAGAAGAAGAAGCAGAGCTCGTCCCAAGCGAGCAAAGTAGTCGTCATAGACGACTCCATCATAGTTGCCCCTCAGGCAAACCCAACCGTCACTCCCACCGCTACTTGTGCCCCCGTAGCTTCCCCCTCCACCGCCTCCCGCCCGATTGCGTCATCCTCGCAGAATGACGCACCCCAATCCACGCCAACGTCCGGCCTTAAAAAGGTCGCGCCGCCACCTCCTGTCTTCATCCAAGACAAGGACAAGTGGACGGTAGTATCAAACTGGTGTGTAGACCTTAAAATAGGCTACACCAGCGCCCGTTCTACCCAACAGGGTATTAAAGTACTCTTCTCTACGTCGAAAGACAACAGGGACTTAACCAGGGTCCTGAGAGAGAGAGGTGTGTCATTCCACACTTACTCCCTCCCAGAAGAAAGACAGATTAGAGTCGTTATTAAAAAGATCCCGAAGGAGATTCCCTCCGCAGACATTCTTGCCGACCTTCAGTCGCAGAACATCCCCGTCGATGAAGTGCACCGTATGCACCGCTCGCGCGGCAGGGAAGCGTACGACATGGTCATTTTCGTGTGCTCCCCTACCAAGGGGCATCACCCCATTTTTAATGTCAAGACGATATGTCAGTTAGTGGGCTTCACCATCGAGAAGCCCTGGAAAAATAGCGCCATAGGGCAATGTCACCGTTGCCAATTGTATGGCCACAGTCAAAAGCACTGCCATGCGAAAGGTGCGTCAAGTGCCTGGGAGACCATGGCACTGCAGACTGCACCCGGCCCAAAGATCGCAACTTATGCGCCACCCCGCCAAATTGCGTGCTGTGCGGCCTCGAAGGCCACACTGCAAACTACCGCGGATGTCCCAAAGCCCCTAAGGCTAATACAGCAAAGCTGTCTAAGCGTCTAGACGCTAGGCAGCAACGTTAAAGGGATTATCAACCATTCCCCTCATCTCAGATGCCTCAGTGGCTTAGCCCTCAGAGACCTAGCCCGTGGTCTCAATTAAATTATAACCACCAGCAGACCTTCCCGGCTCTGGTTACCCCAAGCCCCCCTTCCCCTCACACCCCGCTATACTCCCTAATGGACCCGCGAGTCCGCCCTCCTCCTCCCCCCGGCTTCCCCGCTCCCCACGCGCCTACACAGAGTAGCGCACCCCCCGCACCCCCCGCGCCCTCCGTAAAACCCAACATAAACCCGGTTACCCCGCGTCCCGTTCCCACTCCCGTAGCTAATAATAATACAAACATGGACCCCGTTAAAAATGCATTCGGCATTATCAGCTCCACCTTTATGACCTTCTGTACCCCCAGGGCTACACAAATGGCCTTAGATATAGTAGAAGCCAGGAAATCAGGATGCTTCGAGCAAATCCAGAATGTATTCCTGGCATACGAAGATATCACCTACGCCCTCACATCCTTCACTAGACCCTCATAATGTCTAACGCCTCTTACGAAAGGTTTAAACCCCGATCCCTAAAGATAGGAACTTTCAATGCCAATGGCTTATTCAATCAGAAAGATGAAATCACGGAATTCCTCCGCGATCATCAGTTAGATCTTCTCCTCATACAGGCAACCTTCCTAAAGCCCCATAAACGAAACCCCTCCATAGCTAACTATCGTTTAATTCGAAATGATAGACGCGCTGTCACGCGGGTGGCACTCTCATTTACTACAAAAAGGATCTGTATTGCATCCCTATGGACCCTCCACCTCTCTCCCGATTAGAAATATCAGTCTGTCGCCTAGGCATGACTGGTCACCAACCGATCACTCTAGTGTCGGTCTACATCCCTCCTATCCCAGAAAACTACCAACTTATTTCTGATGACCTACAGCTACTCTTCGGCATGAGCGACTCTGTCATTATGGCAGGTGACTTCAACGCCAAACATCCTTCTTGGAATAGTCATACCACTAACCCCAGGGGTCGACACTTGTTTGACCTCTCTTCCACTCTTAACTTCGACATCATCGCTCCGATGAATCCTACTTACTATCCCCATATGGTTAACTACACCCCTGACGTCCTTGACATAACGCTCCTTAAGAACGTAAACTTACGACTCGACTCGATAGAAACGGTGCACGAGCTTACCTCTGACCACCGCCCAGTAATTATCCATCTTGTATCCCGCATAGGTCCCTCTGACCCTAACTCTCCACTAGAAAGGTGACGGACTGGAAGAAAGTAAGCGATCAGCTGAAATCCAACACGTCCCCCTTATTAAACTCTATCCCCGACCAGTTTGACTCAATCGCTAACACGACAGCTACGATCGACTCACTCACAGAGCACGTGCAAACCGTCCTGAGCGACTGCTCAAAGGAGGTTCCGGCAACAGATCCCTGTTACCTGAAACTCCCGGACGATGCGCGCGCCCTGCTGACGTAGAAGAATGCAGCTGTCCGTGCCTACAGCATGTTTCCCTACGCCGCCAACAAAGCCCACATGCGCTACTTACAGAGATCTGTAAGGACACGTATGGCGGAGCTGCGTGAAGCGGGCTGGGACAGGATGCTGAACGACCTTGAGCCTACCCACCTTGAGAACTCCAGAGGAAACTCAGATCCCCCCATTCAGGCCATATGCCCCCTTTAGTCCGCCCGGACAAAACATTAGTCTTCGACGACATCGACAAAGCCGAGTGCCTAGCCGACAGTCTGGAAGCTCAATGCTCTCCCAGTACCTTACCAGTAGACAAAGCTCACCTCGATGAGGTCGACGCCGAAGTCGAACGTAGAGCCTCTATCCCTCCCATTGAAGACCCTGATTTTCCCCTGCCCCCCATCGAACCAGATGAGGTATATGAGATTATCAAAGGTCTGAAAAATCGTAAAGCTCCGGCTCAGACGGACTTACCAATAGGGTGGTCCAACTATTCCTAGCTCATTTAATTATGCTTCTGACCACCATCTTCAATGGTGCGCTAAGCAATAACATTTTTCCCCAGACGTGGAAAGAGGCCACTGTCATAGGTATCCCTAAACCAGGAAAACCCAAAAACGAGCCATCTAGTTATAGGCCCATCAGTCTGCTCAAGGTTCTCGGCAAGATCTATGAGAGGCTTATTTATAAGCGCCTCAGAGATTATGCAGAGACCAAGGGCTTCATCCCCAACGAACAGTTCGGCTTTCGAACTCAGCACTCTAGCGTGCATCAGGTCCATCGTATCGTCGAGCTGGTCAGCGGTGCTCTCACCCAAGGCCGGCAGACGAGTGTGGTATTCTTCGACATAGCGAAGGCGCTCGACAAAGTCTGGCACAACGGCTTAATTTATAAGCTCTACAAACTCGGAGTGCCGGATCGTCTCGTGCTCATCTTACGAGACTATTGGTCGAACCGCACCTTTTGCTTCCGTATCGAAGGAGCCCTTCCCTCCCCCCGCCCCATAAGGGTAGGAGTCCCTCAGGGCTCAGTATTAGCCCCCCTCGTATTCACGCTATTCACCAGCGACATCCCCAGACACAGATCGACGCAGTTGGCTCTGTTCGCAGACGATACAGCGATCATCTGCAAGGGCAAATCAGCTACTATGCTGCTAAACCTCCAAAGGGCTGTCAACAACCTTGGCGCCTGGTTTAGAAAATGGCGAATAGAAGTAAATCCCGACAAAAGTCAAGCGGTTAGCTTTTCAAAACCGAGAACTAGAACCCCCCCTTTCCCCCGACCTATCACCATGTTCGGCAAACCAATCCCTTGGGCAAGGCGCGCCAAATACCTAGGTGTTATCCTAGATCATCATCTCTCCTTTTCTGAGCACATAAAGACGGTTCGTTCGCGAGCCGCTTTCGCTCTAGGTAGACTCCATTTCGTATTAAATGCACGCAGCAAATTGTCACTTAAGTGCAAACTGCGCATCTACACATCGTGTATCCGACCCATTATGACCTATGCGGGTGCAGTATTCGCCCACGCCAAGTCCCATTCCATCCATAGGTTGCAAACCTTGCAGAACCGTTTCCTCCGTAAAGCAACGGGAGCTCCCTTCTATGTCAGAAACGAGATCCTCCATCTCGACTGTAAAATCCCTAAGATTCACCAGTTCCTAAAATGCATGTCCAAGCGTTACTTTGACTCCGCTCCTAGACATCGCAACCCTTTGGTTGTCGAAGCAGCCAATAATGTCCCTTCCAGAATTAGTCAGATCCGCTGTCCGAGGCATGTCCTTTCCGACCCTGATGATCCCATTACACTCCTCCAAGAGCAGAATAGGGCCACCAGCACTATACACAAATACAGACGCCTCCCGTCATTCCGACCTCGCCGCCGAGGTCCTTTGCGACCGCGACCGTGTCCCTGAGTAAATGATACTCCTCCCCGACCCTTGCTCGAAAACGAGGTGCCAGCATGTTGTTGCCGCTGAGCACGTAGCCTTAAACTACCGTCCCTTCTTGCTGTCCTCCCCTCAGCGACGCCCTAAGCCGAGGTCCGTACCCCACAGGGGGTGCCCTTAGCGAGCGTTCGGCTAGTTTTAATTTAGTTTAGTTTTTTTTTGCCCCTGGCTGGAGGCTTTGAGTGTAGCAGCTTAAGGCACCCACAGGAAAGTCCGGTTAAGCAGCCAAGACCTTAGTGGTCAAAACTGCGAGTTGCCATGTTAAAAAAAAAAAACCTGTCCCGTCAGTAGTGACCGGGCCTTCCCAGCGTGAGGACGTATCACTTTGCGTCGCAGCACGCACACACGCACGCACGTGTCCGATGTTAACATATTCCAGAAATTGTACGTCGACTACCACATTTTGATCCGCATTTTATTTTAAGTACTTTGCTTGTTGTTGAAGATCATTAAATATTTGCAAGCCTGGCAATAAATAAAATACCGGTGTACGTGTGTTCGTAATTCTTCTTATCCTAAAAGCCTCGACTGATTTAGATATTTTTTTAAAATTCTTTTTGTGTCACTTGGATGGTTCTTAATTTCCAAGAGCTGGACTAAGGCAGGCTGCTTGTATGTCCTTGGTCGCAATGATGTACGGCGTCGAGTTGAGTCCCTCGCTGAATTGGATAAGATTGCGCCGAATCCCAGTGAGCCTGGGCAGAGTGATCAAATATCGGCTGTGCCAGCCTCTGTACCGGTCGTTGCTGCTGCAAAGACCGCAAGTTTGAAGCGTGCTGTTGCTTTCAAGAAGTGATTTCTCTCTTCTTGTTGTGTTTTCTCCTAAAATTATAGACATTTAATTTTGTGTTTTTATTTTATATTTTGGTATATTTTAGTTACCCGAACTGCGTAGTAGGTTTTAATTCTTTAGATTTAATAACGTAACCGGCAGGTGGACTAGCTGTTGTACGGTTTATTTTATTTTTATTAGTTAAGTTTTTTTATATATTTATAATGATACTAGCTGCGCCCCGCGGTTTCACCCGCATAAGTCTCGATCCCGTAAAAATATCGGGATAAAAAGTATCCTATGTCCTTTTCCGGGTCAAGGTCTATCCATATCCCAAATTTCATCCAAATCCGTTCAGCCGTTTTAGTGTGATGTCGTGACCAAGGGAAATAGGGATTCATTTTTATATATATAGATTTATTCCTTCCACTTCAATATATGGGAAACAATGAAACAAAGACGTAATTGCGTTGCTCAGTAAAAATTACGTTTCTGTGTCAAAAGATTTATTTAAAATATGTTCCCACAACATCGAATTACATCATCTATTAATGATTTATTTACCTGTAAACAAAAGAAACAACATTTAAAGCCTTTATTTTAGGTCTTGTTATTTCTTTAAGAAAAGCTTATATTCGCTATCAATGTAGTCTTCCATTGAATGTATGAAATGTCAGTGTCACTACTACTGTCAAGTGTCAGTCATTTCCACGTTTGTGGTAGGCGCGATAGCATCAATTGATAACGCGGCAAATTCAAATTTAAGAAGAGCAACGACAAGAGTGTCGTGATTTTCTTTACATATTTATTCATTATAATATTATTTTTACTATAATTTTTCTAACGTTTTTTTCTCATTACCAAGTAACAACGACAGTTTCGTGAGTATTCCTTCTCTTGCAGACAGTCATGCTGCGCATTTTTCTGATGTTCCTAAGAATTTTAATGTTATACATATTAACGCTCTGAGCGTTAATATGTATAACATTAAAATTAGCATTCCGGCTCATTTCCACGATATGTTGGCAAGCTTTGACTGTAAGAATATCCATGCTATTCTTATTTCCGATTCATGGCTTAAACCCTGTCTCTCTTCAACTAGTTACTTTCTTCCTGGCTTCCAGCTTATAAGAAACGACCGATCAGTTGGTGGTGGTGGTGTTGCTATATATCTTCGGGTGCATATTCCATACTCTTTTGCCAATGTGTCAGCGCAGCCACCGCTAGTCGAACTACATCATTTAAAATTACTTCTTGGCGTCTATTATTGTCCCTCTTTACGCGTTAATTTCTTTTCATCTTTTGAAAATCTCCTAACAATGCTGATTCCATCTTACAGTCTTATCATGGGTGACTTTAATACATGTCCTCTGAAAAAATACCATCGCTCTTTTTCTCTGACTAATATTTTGACTTACAAGTAATCTTTCCATTCTTCGCTGAGTGCCACTCACCATTTTCCTAACTCTACAGCTTCACTTCTTGACTAGATTTTTGTCTCTTCTCTTAATCACGTCGCTAAGCATGGCCAAATGTTCAGCCTATGCCTTCTCCTATCATGACCTGATTTTTCTGTAATATAAAATTCGCCCACCTAAGGCTAAAGCTAAGATTCTTATGCAACGCAATTTTGGTGCAATGAACGTTGACGATCTTTGCAAGGATGCCAACAATGTAGATTGGTCTGCTCAGTTTGCCTCTGTATCAGTCGATGAGCAAGTTAATATTTTTGCGGCTAAACTTATCGAGCTTTACGAGCATCACGCACCTGTTCGAGCTGTTAAGGTTAGACATTTGCCGACGCCGTGACTCACAAATGAGATTAAAACGCTTATGCAGACAAAAAGTTACGGAAAAGTCTTAATTTAAGCGTAGGGCTAATGACGCTAACAGGGAAAGATACCTCTCCATACGTAATCACTATAATAAGGTGTGTAGGAATGCTAGTCGTCATCACATTCTAACTTCTGTCTAAAATGGGGACGCATCCAAAGTTTGGAAATTTCTTAGATCATTGGGGGTCGGTTAAACACGACAAGACACAATTCCAAAAGACATGAATATTCATTTTACTGCCTCGTCCGATTTTAATAGGACAATCAAATTAAATACACTGAATTACACAGGCCGACAAAATTTTAACCAGAAACCAGACTATATATTTCGGAAGGTTTTCGATACGCTGAATCCAAATCTGGGGAATTGCTCTGTCTTGATTTCTGTCTTCTGATAAACTATTATATGTAATATTTTCTTGTTTCGTACTTTTTAGATCACTTATATTTTTCCGTAGTCGGGTTACAGTTTTTTAAACTTAATTTTTTGTATATAGAATTATATAAAACTGGTATATTTTGATGATTTTACATAATAGTTAAAATGTCAAGTTTTATCACAAGGCTTAGCAGAGCGAGCAGCTCAATCCCATTTTTTTTTTTTTTTTGTGTGGGAAATCATCAAATAACTTCTCCCGCTCTGGGCGGAGCGAGAGGGCGTGTCAGACTCTTACTGACTAAAACCCACCCGTGTTCCTTCGATTGCCCTGTTGCCGGGGGCCACGATCTCCCTTTCGGTTTTCTTCGCAACCCCGGCAGGCATCGGCCTTAGTGGACCCCTTCAATTCTGCTGACATCTCTTTGAGGCTGCAGCTCAATCCCATGCTTTTTTATCTTTTAAATAATCTGAAATTTTATAGTACCCTTTTTTACAAAGTTTCGTTTTAATACAGGTTTTAAATCTATTAATGGGTAGGTTTCGAATGTCAATGGGAAGTTTGTTGTAAAAGCGTATACATTGACCCATGAACGAGTTGCCTACTTTGTGGAGACGTGTGCGATGTACAGCAAGGTTGTGTTTATTCCTGGTATTTAAACTATGAATATCGGACATTTTCCTTAAAATTGATATATTTTTATATACATACAATAGGTTTTCAAAAATTTATTGTGAGGCTACAGTCAGAATATTTATTTCTTTGAATTTTTCTCTAAGGGAATCTCTTGGATCTAGGTTGTAAATGGCTCGAACAGCCCTTTTCTGTAGAACAAAGATATTAGTGAGTGAGTATTTATCCTGATAAAATCCCAACACTACCTGCAGTGCTCAGAAGACTTATCAGATTTATTTTATGATCGTTATGTGCAGGACTTGGAGAATTACATCCAGAACCACAGCGACGAGCGACTGTCGCGCATCCAGAACATTGGGCGCCAGCTGATCGACGCGCACATCATGCCGGGCTGGATCCAGGCCGAAATCGACGCTATCACCAACACCTGGAACACGCTTAGGGCTGAGGTATAGCTATAATCGTTTCGTTTCGCGTTTATTTATAAAAATAATACTATGGCAACACAAACGTCAACGCGTCTCAAAAATAGTTTCATTAAATTTCCATTGTTATATTTATTTTACACGCTGTTTTTGGTAAATCGGAAACCGAAAACAAGCTTAAAAGGCTACAAATCAAAATAAAACATAAAAAAGATCAAAATGACTAAAGAAATAGACAATAATAAAAAAATGCCGTAACGGAGTTGACGTGACAGATGTCACCCCCAATAAAAACAAGGAAAATTGGAATTGGAAGAATTGGAACTAAATGTTGACGAGATCGGCCGCACGTTTAGCACGCCCACCTCCTCCGGACTCCTCGCTCAGCTCCGCCTCGCCGCCGCCGGTACCCAGCCCCACTGTGAGCGCTACGACGACACCGGCCGCGGTAGTGGCGTCGAGCTCGAGCGACGAGTATTTTTCCCCGCCGACGTCGCCAACACCTGTACGTCGGCGGGGGAGAGGCCGGCCACCGGAGAGCTTGGGACTTAGGGGCCAGCCGGCCCCGAGCCGGGTCCCCGCTGCCGGTGGTTGTGTGCAGCGCATGAGATGGACTCAGTCTATGAACGAGAACGTCATGCGCGCATATTACGGGTCTACAGAGGGAGGAACTAACCTCACTGCGTACCGTGTTAGGATGCCGTCTCTGTTTCAGGAACTAAAGCCAACCGTCAACGTCTCGGCCCCACGACTGTCGGATTAGGTGCGTGTCATCCAACGCAATCATAGGTTGGACGACACCGCACTTGATAGGCTGCGCTCAGAGGTTCTGAGCAACCATATCGTCTCAACTCGGGCACAAACCGCGGCACAAGCGTCAAATATTGATGCAACCCCGCCGCGGTTCAATCATGGTGTTGAAGAGGAGGATGATAGGGTTGCCACAGTAAGTAGCCAGTGTAACAACCAAGTGAGGAGCGCACTTGAGGATGCGTTTCGCGAGTATAGGTACACACCGACCGAACTTAGACCACGATTACCACGCCTACCCATGCACATAACAAATAGGGCGCTGGTGTGTGCCCTGGACTCGCAGCTTACGAATTTTTTCGAGAGCAGCGAGGATCTCATTGATACACACTCGATCCTGTATTGCGCGGCTGTTGCGGCATGTCGTTTAGCTAACGTCAAGTTTCCAAACGGCGACGGAGCTACTCGACCCAAACCAGTCGTACCAGCCTGGCAGTGCAGGATCGAGCGACGTATCGATGGGGCCAGGGTTTTCATCGGCAAACTATACTGCTTCAGGGAGGGAAATACACGATCACGAGTGATGCGCTTTGTAAGGCGGGCATTCTCGGGGACTGGAATCAGCCCGCAAGAATACATGTCCCGTGTCACAGAGCGCATCGACTTCCTGAAGCAGAAAGTTTGTGCATGGGCGAGCCGTATTCGGCGGTATAAGCGGCGGGTTGACCGATACACGCAGAATCGCATGTTCCAGAGCGATGAGAGGTGGGTATATAGAGCTTGGGAGCGACCTGAACAAAATGTGACAGACGTGTGCCGCCCGGATGATGCCGCCACGAGTGCATTCTGGCGCAGCATCTGGTCGGTGCCCGTCTGTCATACTGCGGCTAGCTGGATGCAGGATGTCGAACGAGTGTGTGAAACTATACCAGAAATGGATACTGTATTCATCACGCCATTAGACGTAGCCAGAGCAGTCCGTCCGTTACCGAATTGGAAATCACCGGGACCGGACGGACTGCACAACTTTTGGTTAAAATCACTGAGTAGTTCGCACACTCGCCTGGCATCCCAATTCCAGTCATCCCTAGAGTCTGGGTCGCTACCTCAGTTTCTAACAACAGGCGTTACCCACCTGCTTATAAGTCAGGTAATCCCGCGGAACCCAAGAATTATAGATCGATCACATGTTTGTCGACGGTCTATAAACTTCTTACATCCATTTTGAGAACGAAAATTAACACACACATTGACAGTAATTCAATTATGTCAGCCTCTCAAAATGGATGTAGGAACGGATCCCGTGGTACTAAGGAGCTTCTCCTCATCGACATGGCTATAAGCCAACAGGTTCGTCGATCCCGCAAGGATCTGTCGACATGCTGGATAGACTATAAGGAGGCTTATGACTCGGTACCACATACATGGCTCATGAGGGTGCTGGAGTTGTATAAAGTAGATACAACTCTGCGCACCTTCCTGATGTCGTGTATGGGGCAATGGAGGACGGTCCTTTGCTACCCAGGATGTCGACAGATCCAGGGGAATGACGAGCCTGTATGGATTAAACGGGGAATATTCCAGGGCGACAGTTTAAGTCCACTTTGGTTTTGCTTAGCTCTGAATCCTCTAAGCACACTGCTAGAGGATTCAGGTCTAGGCTATAAGCTGAGGAGAGGTGGTCAGGTCATATCTCACCTCCTCTACATGGATGACTTAAAACTCTTTGCCCCCAACAAATTGCGACTGATGGAGCTACTGAAGGTAACTGAAACATTCAGTGGCGCCATCAGGATGGAATTTGGTGTGGACAAATGTGCAGTCATGCATGTAAAGCGAAGGGAGATTATGGAATCCGAGGGAACCCAACTCTCGGACTCTATACACCTTAGATCCCTCTCCTCTGCCGAAAACTAAAGTATTTGGGTATGTCGGAATCGTTAGGCATCAACGTTGCTGACATGAAGCAATCGTTGAAGGAGCGCTTCTTTGGTTGCCTGAAGAAGGTATTAATTAGTTTTCTTTCAGGCGGAAACAAGGTGCGCGCCTTCAACGGTTGGGTCATGCCGGTCTTGATGTACTCTTTCGGCATACTCAAATGGACTCAGACCGAACTTGACGCCCTGGACAGGAGGGTACGTACACTCCTGACCGCAAACCGGATGCATCACCCACGTTCATCGGTGATGAGAGATCATCCCGCGGAAATGCGGGGGTCGAGGCTTTTTAAATGCAAAGACCCTCCACAACCGCGAGGTGTGCAGCTTCAGGGAATATTTTTTTAAAGCCGATGTGGGTATGCACCGTGATGTGGTCGCAGTGGACAACGGGCTCACCCCGCTCTCCATGGCTAAAGAGAACTGGCGCAAACCTGTAGTACTTACTACAGATGACCGCAAGGAGGTATGGCAAAGCAAGGCGCTTCACGGGCGCTTCTATCGGGCTCTTCACGAGCCCGGTGTAGATTTCTTAGCATCCGTATCCTGGCTACGTTTCGGTGACCTTTTCGGGGAGACCG
This sequence comes from Omphaloscelis lunosa, assembly GCA_916610215.1. NCBI lineage: Eukaryota > Metazoa > Arthropoda > Insecta > Lepidoptera > Noctuidae > Omphaloscelis > Omphaloscelis lunosa. The sequence continues at coordinate 18,782,823 of OU744265.1, read as the reverse complement.
AAGGTTTCATCTGTGCAATTATGGACGAAGTTATCTTGACGAATAACTACCGGAGACATATTATGAAGGACGGTACGGTTGACGTGTGTCGGGCATGCCATCGTCCAGGTGAGTCCATCAGACATATTATCTCTGGTTGTTCGCGTCTAGCTAACGGCGAGTACTTGAACAGACAAAACCAAGTGGCCAGGATTATTCACCAGCAACTTGCTTTGAAATATAAACTTGTAGACTCTGAGGTACCGTATTACAAGTATGTGCCCGACCCAGTTCTCGAAAATGACCATGTCACGTTGTACTGGGATCGGTCTATCATTACTGACAGGACTATTGTTGCCAATAAGCCTGATATAGTGGTGATAGACCGATTAGCGCGCCACGCAATGATAATCGATGTTACCATTCCACATGACGTGAACCTCGTGAAAGCTGAGAAAGAGAAATAAAAATATCTCGACTTAGCACACGAGGTTGTTGACATGTGGAATGTAAGCTCAGGTATCATTGTGCCGATTGTCGTAACGGCTAATGGCCTGATGGCCAAAAGCCTCGATCAACATCTCTCGAGGCTCTCGTTAGGCGGTTGGATCAAACGCCTGATTCAGAAAGCAGTACTCCTCGATACGGCCCGCATTGTGCGGAGGTTCCTGTCTCTGCATCCCTAACCACCGGTAGCTTGGACCCTGCTCCCGACACCGGCGGAACTCTATTTTTATATTTTTTAATGTTTTTTTTATACTTTTTATTTTAAGAAATATTTAAAAATGTAAATAAATAAGATATAAAATGAATAAACAAAAAAATTAATATAATAGCTGCATTCATATCATAGTATTATCTACAGACGGACGAATATAAAGCCGAGAGTCACTTACACTCCCCATCATTGTAATCATTGTTTTGTACTGGACCATATCTGGGAACCTTCTGGTTACAATAATATTAAAGGTCAAAGTTTTAACTTTTTAAATGTTTTTTAAGAAACCAAGTTTTGAATGTCATAACTTACGCGCGTTTGGTCTATTTTAGCTACTTCCACAGCATTATATTGTATGGCATTTTACTGTGGGGTCGGGCTGCTGACATTGAGCCCAGCTTTCTTTGCAAAAGAGAGCTGTCAGAGCCATTTATAAACTATGTCGCCGCGAGTCTCTCAGGGAACTATTTAAAAGGATTAATATTATGACGGTACCTTGCCAATTTATTTATAAAATATTATGTATGTAAGGAAAAGTCCACATCTTTTTAATGAAATAAGTGATAGGCATAATTTTAATACTAGAAGTAAAGATAAACTAGATCAACCATTTTTCAGATTATCTAAAGTACATACATCTTTTATGGGGTACTGTGTTTAATGTTACAACAAAATACCTTGTGAAATTTGCGATTAAACGAAAGAATCGAAAACGCTCGCAAAAACCGCCGCTGCAAGTTTGTGCTCCGTATTATTAAATGTTTAAAAATAGTAAAACCGCTTAACCTGTCATAAAGTTAGTACAGTAACAAACTAAACTGTGTTGTGTACAAATGGAAGTGTTATAAAACTAATAATGCAGTGAACATTAATTATAAATAATGCAGTGAACATTAATTATATATTTTATTCTCATAAACTTATCAAGTGCTACAATCTATATTACAATGTTCAATGTGCAATACATTTCAGTAAAAACTCAACTTATTCACGCTAAAAGTGTTAAAAAGAAACATTAAAGTAAAACCACAGTGCAGTTACTTCGATTTTTGCCATTATTATATACCAAATGGAACTATAAAGGAGCACTTATACAACATAGAAAATAAATTGAAAGACTTCATAATGGTTACTGTATTATTTTCATTGGTGAAAATGACATAAAAGCTCAGACAAATGACATAAATATGATACGAGTATCGTTACAGAAGGTAGCCCACACCAATAATGTTATCTGCTTACCGCCGTTTATAACAGGAGCACGTATTTACAATTTTAAAGTGGACATTTTCAATCATCTGATCTATCTTGATCTACAAAATAATGACTATGCTTACCTATTTGACAGCAACAGTGAGCTATCACTAGACATGTTCTCCAACTTAACAGGAAACATAAAAAAAACAGGGAATGAAACGTATATAATATGACGACATTACGAATAATATTATAATTTATTTGTGGTCATTTGGTCATTTTAAAATACATACTGAATCGTACATTATCATAAAATCTCCTGTAATCAAGGAAAAAGAAACGGCCAACCAGTTTTTTCTCTGAGAAATATATGTATATCTTACATCAGAATATTGCAGGTTTAATTAATAAATCTGAGGCATTATGTGTTAACTTAGAAGAACTCGCAGACAGTAACAAAATTGTGGACGTCATATGTATTACTGAGCACTTTATGTTGGCAGAATTTGAGACAAATTTATATCTACCAAATTACAATTTAGCTTCATGTTACAGTAGAACAAATAGTAAAAGAGGAGGATCATGTATTTTACTTATAAAAGAACATAAATTCGAGGAAATTCCAGAAATTCACAAATTTTGTATTGACAGTATACTCGAAGGTTGTGCGATTGAACTTCTTGAATATAAAATTATTATTGTTAGCATTTATAGTGTACCTAAACAAAATAACTTGTATACGTTCTTTCATAAACTGGAAAACCTTCTGACTTATATTGCCAAATTGAATTGTAAAAATGTTATAATTACTGGTGATTTTAATATAGATGTTCTAAAACGCAATAATGTAACATTACATTTTGAATGTTTACTGTTAAATTATAATTTAAAATTAGCTTTACATGAACCGACCAGATTCGCCATAACTTTTTTTGCACATAACTTTAAAAAAGGTTGTAAATCTGAAATTAGGTCTGTCGGACCATACCGCACAATTAATTAGAGTTCCAGTAAAAAACAATCTAACATTGCATTATTGGCGTAAATTAAAACGCGATTATAGCATAGAAAATGTTGAGAAATTTAAATTGCGTATTAAGAGCTTATCTTTCTCAGATATTTACCTCACTGATGACCCAAACATGGCTTATCAAAACTTCATAGCTGAGTTTAACCTTTTTTACGACCTTTGTTTTCCACAAATCCAAATTTTAATAAAAGTCATTCATAAACCAAAGTGGGTATCACGTGGTGTAAAAAATTGCAGTCGAAAAAAAGGGTTTGCTATGGAAATTCAGATTAAACTCGACAAAAGACAGCAAATTAAAGTACTTAAATTATTGTCAGTTATTAAAAAAAATATAAAACTAACAAAACGTAATAAGACTAAAACAGCGTGGCGGATTATAAACAAAACGAGACTTAACACCCCAAAAGAAGCCATTGATAACATAAAAATTGATGAAAACAACGTCCTTAATAATCTTATAGAAATAGCGAATGCATTTAATCATTATTTTATAGAGCAAGTCAAGTCCCTTTCGGGTGCCGGGAAAAATGTAACATCTTTATTTAATGACCAATTAAATTCAATGTTTCTTGCACCTAGTTCAGCCTACCAGATTAATAAAATTATAAACAACCTAAAAATACCAACAGTGTAGGATACGATGGTTTCTCTACTAAAATAATTAAAGCAGTAAATGAAGATATATGCCATCACCTGAGTCACATTATGAACTTGTCGATAACAACTGGAATATTTCTACAAGATCTTAAACTATCAGTTATAAAACCTTTATTAAAAAAATAAAGTAAACGGTTGATGGTGAATTATAGGCCTATTGCACTATTATCAATATTTAAAAAAAAATCGAAAAATATCTTTATGGTGAACTTAATTCATATCTAGAAAAAAATAAAATGTTGTGCAATGAACAAAAGGGCTTTCGACAAAATAGAATCATAAATATGGCTATTTATGAATTCATCCAAAGTATTATCTGCCATGTTGACAAAACAGTTCCAGTTTGTGCTATTTATTGTGATATGTCACAGGCATTTGATTATGTAGATCATAATATACTAATTAGTAAACTTGACGCATACGGCATAAGAGGCAATGTTTTAGATTTAATTCGATCCTATTTAACGAATCGACAACAGATAACAGTAATAACTAGAGTGAATCCCAAAACAAAAAGAGAAGAAACATTCCTCAAGGCAGTGTGCTAGGGCCGCCGTTGTTTACTATTTATATCAACGATTTGCCAAAGGCAATGATTCAACCAATGACATTATTTGCTGATGATAGTACAGTATCAATTGCATGTAAGGACATTAATAATTATAAACTTGACATAAATAATTCGCTGACACCTACAATTTCTAGCCTTAATAATAATTTAAAAATAAATCTATTAAAAACAAATATAATGCACTTTGGGCAAAGATTGCATAATCCATTAAATGTGAATTTGATTCATGATATTTACACTATAAATGAAGTAACTAATGCCCGTTTTCTCGGTTTAATTTTAGACAGTAAACTAAATTGGAAAGAACACATTGAGAAACTATGTAAAAAAACAGTAGTCAATCATATGCTTTGTACCAACTTGCTCCAATCATCAACACTGATGTGTTACTCTCGGCTTATTATGGACTTGTTGAATCTGTCCTCAGATTTGGCATTATCTTTTGGGGCAACTCATCAAACAAAGATAAGGCATTTATAATGCAAAAGCGATGCCTACGTGCCATGTTCGGTATCCAAAGTACGGAGAGCTGTAAGCCACTTTTTATAAAGCATAAAATACTTAAACTTCCGTCACTTTATATTTTGGGAATAGCCCTATTTGTGAGAAATAACTCGCATTTGTTCCCACGAATATCGGACATTATAATACATAATCGCCGGGATAATAGTAAAATTCGTGTTCAGCCAGCTAAGACAGCGCTACTGTATAAAAGCGTTGTATGCAGAGCGCCAATAATTTATAATAATATCCCTAACCGTGTTAAGAAATTAAATATAGACCAGTTTAAGAAAACATTTAAAAAAAGACAGAAAAAACCTATTATAATGTTAATGAATTTTTAAATGATAAATCGCTCTGATGATACTGACTGGATCTATTCTATTTATTTTGAATCGCATGACTTGACGTATTTAATTTAATATTATGGTAATTGTTGTTTTATTTATATTATTGCTCATTGTATCTTAATTTTGAAATCCTATTGTCGTTCGACCTAATTTGCACACCAGCCATGTTCAAACATGTTAAGCCAAAAAATACCTTTTTACACTTATAATAAGCATCATACCATGTATATTTTCTACACGTTTTTGCAAATAAATGAATCTGAATCTGAAAAGGAGATGTTCCATAAATGTATGGAGCCTGGGCTAGCACCATGTACACTATATGTAAATATGGCCATGCAATATAGTAACCGTTTTTTTATGTTAATTTTTGTAAAATATTGATTTAATTGTACATTCAAATTATCTCGGTCAAGGACAGTAACACTAAATATGGTGGATCAGCAATAAGCGAATTATGTCATTTTGACAATGACTTAATTCAATAACAACTTACGATTCAGAAAATACTAGAGTATCGTTATAGTTAAGTAAAATAAAATAGGACTACAGGATATTCTACTCGATTGCGGCAACACCTTATATTAACTATTTGAGCAGCTAGAGATTGGTTATATCGGTGTGAAGAGCAAGAAACGAATAATTGAACGTTATTTTGTATAACAAACTGGCCTGCTGCTCGATTCTTTAGTGCCTATCAGTATACTCTGGACCTCAATAATTCCTAGAAGAGCAGTGAGCTGTGCAAAACCTGACAACTGCAAGTTATTTTCAAAGTAGTTAACTATTGCTATTACACAATAACAGCTGGGAAGAAACCCCAACTATTTTTAGGCACTACATATTTTACAAACAAGTTCTGTTATTTAGTTCCCAGTATTAGCGTCATTAAAGCTATCTGTCCATTGGAGCGGCAAGGCCCTACGGAGCGGAGACCTGTGCCAATATTAACCAATAGAATCTAAACTCTGGCTTGGTGTGTCTTATGATTTAATTCATTTTCCACATCATCCCTTATTAATATTCCATCCAGGTATGACGCCGGTGCTTCTATGCTCTCTTGGTACCAAGCCCAACCCAAATACAACACAATGGTCATTATGTGAGCATGAAAACCCACTTTTTCTTAAGTATTCCAGCACATTTCATTCTACATTGTTACATGCCAGCACAAAACAATGAGCACTTGTACAGACAAGTAGTAGGGTGTTGTGGTGTAAAATCATCAAGTGTTACTGATGCACTTGGTGGCTGGATATGTAGTTGTTGTACAACTTCTTGCTCCATTTCTATAATTTCTTGTGCACGTGTCCAGCAGTTGGAACAAAGAAGCGCATGCTCTAGTAACTGAAACAGTACAAGAAAATTGACTTACAGGGGCAACAGAAAAGGTTATAGTTACATTGTGAAAAAGTAAATTAGCACTGCTAGGTGAGGCTTAGCTCTTAGATTTACAATGGACTAATAGTCACTGGTTAGAGTTTACCAAGTGCACAATGATGTTACTATTAAATAGCGGTTTAATCAATTAAAAAATTTAACGTCATTGGGATGATTCATGCTGCAACTTCAGCTCTCACAGGACCACTAGGTACGTGTGTTGGCCTTCAATGTAGCAATATTCTACTCCATGCACACATAGTCTTGGTGAAGGTTAGGCGGCCTTGGAGTTTGGCAGTTATCCACAATCCTTGTAGCATGCTCCACATGTCTACATGCTGCTACCCAACAACTATACCAAACCAGTCTTGTTGGAATCTGAATAAAACGAAAGAATACATTATGTATTGGGTATTTTAACAATTATTTAATTCTAAAAATTGTTAATTAAGTAAGTTGTTAATGTTACCTCTATTCGATACATTAATTCTGTTATTATGGTCCGTCTAGGTTCTTCAGGTATGGAGTGTCTGCGTGTTTAAGCAAGAGACCGATGGCACCATACACATGCATTCATATTAACAGCAGTGTGCCGCTATGATTTTTTGTTGTTGAATTGAATACCTCCACCAACCTCGCATTGTACGGAAATTCTATGCAAAGCGAGATCAGCATAAACTGGAAATGTAAAGCTTGATGTATAGCCCTGTGTATCCAACAAGCAAAACATACTAAGCCAGCCTCGGGTATCTAATACAAAAAATATGAAATAGATATAGTAATATATATAGGCATTAGGTAATATAAAAATAATAAGTGTAGTATATAGGTAGTTATTTAGATAACTGTCTTAGTTCATAATTAAGAAACATCTGCATTTGTTTTATATTTAGGCCTGCCTTGTATGAATAAAAATAAAACAAAAGAGGTGCTTACCTCTGTTGGAGCAATTGTTTCAACAATATGTTGTCTTTCGAGACCCTCGGGAATAGTGTGAGCACGCCTCCTAAACAAAGATGCCCTACACCAAACACAAACATTGCTATCATGGGAATGCTGGAGTTTGAGATCTTCATGTGCCAGAGCACTATCAGAAGACATTTCTTGCATTGTGAGCACATTACTCCATTTATATTAACCTAAAACATAAAAAAAGAAGTTATACAGTGTTTATAGATGTAAGATATTACAGTATAGAAATAAATAAAATGTGTTTACCTGATGGCCAACATACCGCTCGATGACCGAAATAATTTCGGGACCCATATCATCGGCAACATAGTATTGTTCAATTTGATCTATTACAGAGGTGCACTGTACGCATGCCATTATCAATAAACTGCAATAAGAATGGTCAGTGGGTCGTCTTAAATTGGAACGCAAAACAAAAACAATCACTAAAAACTCCAAAATATTCAATCTAACACGCGCGGACACACAACAACGACGCAAAAATACAAAGTCAAACAAAGACGTAACGTCACGAATCTTGAAACTGTCAAACCCAACTGTCATGGCTACCCTAAAAATAGAGTTACCCTATTAAAAATCTTCCCAGTTAATCATTTTTGTACGCCTGTACTCTTCTTCAAATGAATTTGTTTGTATTTTATGAAAATCCCATTTTTTTTTTCCTATTTATCTATGTAGTGTACATAGAGGTAGCCCAAAATCAAACATCTTTAAAACTCATATTATTATTAGCAAACTTTGTAAACAAGCATATTACAAATTAGAGGATTACATCCAAGATAAGAGTGCTTGGAAACATTCTGGTTCTGCTCCATAGGACAATTTACGATCAAGACAAAATCAAACTGGTTGCTAATTTAATTGTAAAATTTATTATTTTTTGTTATATGACATTGATTTTACATTCTGTGATTACTTCCTCACACACTGACTTATTAATTATACAATTTTAGGAATATCGTCTACTTTTACAATGTTTGTAAATATGTGAGCACCATGTATCTATCACATAATTAAATTATCTGTCGTTGCTTCATTTAAAATTCTTTTTACCTATTGTGTTATAGTAATTTTATTCTAGGTGCATCGTCTTCACATATAATTATTTAACCAAACAAAACAAAAAACCAACCAATATTGTAAAACATTTTAAAAGAGTAACGATGGAGTTTCTTGCCCATTCTTCTCTATACGAAAAGTACCTTTTGGAAGGGGCGACTAGAATCAATTCTATTATTTTGTAAATTTTGACGTTCAAAAGTGCCATACAAGGGCCTATTTAAAATAAATGATTTGACTTGGACATTGAATATGTTACTAAATATATGAAAGTCTATTTATTGTATTTTATAAAAACTATCACCAAAAAAAGATGAGGTAGCGAGGTAGCGGAGGCACTCTGTGGCACCTCACGTTAGCGGGAGGTCCGCGTCAACGTCACACGTGACGGCGGACTGTGATGATGGTGGAGGCCTCTCTCGGAGTTGCCTGGCGCCACGCCGCTTGACGTCGGAGGCCTCTCTTATTTAATAGTGTGTTCCGCTGTATATGCTGTGGTGTCTTACGCCACGCGGCCAGAAGGGTGAAGCAGGGCCTCCTACAGGAGTAGGTTAGATGATAAACTGGTATAGTACAGACACACTCAAAGTTTATTCATAGATATCATTATTTGAAATTTAGGTTACACAGTAGGTATATTGAAATTTAGGTTATATTGATAGTTATATAGTTACCCGCATAAGTCTCGATCCCGTGGCAATATCGAGATAAAAAGTATCCTATGTGTTAATCCAGGTTATAAACTATTTGTGTGCCAAATTTCATCCAAATCCGTTAAATCGGTCGAGCCATTCTCTAGAAATGATCTTACATACTTGCGGCAATAGATAAGATTTTATGTACTCACTAGCTGTTCGTGCCCGGCGTCGCCCGGGTCTATTTCCGATTTTTCCGGTGGATTTTCCATAATTTTCTTTCATGCAAACCTTGTCTAGATAGTTACGAATCCAAAAAAAAAAACTGCCAAATCGGCCGAGCCATTTTCTAGTGATGATGGCGGAGGCCTCTCTCGTAGTCGCCTGGCGCCACGCCGCTTGACGTCGGAGGCCTCTCTCGGAGGGTAGCGTCGCCTGGCGCCACGCCGCTTGACGTCGGAGGCCTCTGGGAGTGTGGCGTCGCCTGGCGCCACGCCGCTTGACGTTGGAGGCCTCTCTTATTTAATAGTGTGTTCCGCTGTATATGCTGTGGCGTCTTACGCCACGTGGCCAGAAGGGTGAAGCAGGGCCTCCTACAGGAGTAGGTTAGATGACACACTGGTATAGTACAGACACACTCAAAGTTTATTCATAGATATCATTGTTTGAAAGTTAGGTTACACAGTAGGAATATTGACACAGTAGTTACCCGCATAAGTCTCGATCCCGTGGCAATATCGAGATAAAAAGTATCCTATGTGTTAATCCAGGTTATAAACTATCTGTGAACCAAATTTCATCCAAATCCGCCAAATTGGTCGAGCCATTCTCTAGAAATGATCTTACATACTTGCGGCAATAGATAAGATTTTATGTACTCGCTAGCTGTTCGTGCCCGGCGTCGCCTGGGTGTATTTCCGATTTTTCCGGTGGATTTTCCATAATTTTCTTTCATGCAAACCTTGTCTAGATAGTTACGAATACAAAAAAAAAAAAAAACTGCCAAATCGGTCGAGCCATTTTCTAGTGATGATCTTTCATACATGCGGCAGTAGATTTTTATTTATAGATAGCATTTTTTTAATGTAATCTAAATAAACTAAACGTGAATTCATGCAAGCCTAGTACTTTTTGTTAGTTATAAAATATTTGTGCGCAAATTTCATCGAAATCATATTAGTGGGCTAATACTAATAATGATTGTAATACTATCTTGAATTCATGTAAAACAACGTGTCGTGAACCGAATACAGTCTTGAAACAAATCCTAGGGAAGATATTATCTTACTAGCATTTTTGAAGTGAAAACTTCTTTAGGCGCGTTGGGCATTTTTGAGATGGGACTAAACCATTGATTTCGCGACATCGTAATGACACCACCTTTTGACCATTAAAAAGACATCAACGCCTTGATTGCCCCGGTGCGTGAAGTAAAAGACATCAATGCGTTGATCAACGCGGGCCGATTTTTTTTTTAAATTTTCACTTCTGTCGGAACTCGCGGAGTGCCACTGTTTTTTTTTTAATGAAGGCATTAGAAATCCCATATAAAAAATGTTTCTGTAAGTTAGCCTTTAATTCATCCTATTTTCTGACAACACTAATGCTTGGTATCGCGCAGGCGGCGTCGCGCAGTGCGCTGCTGGAGCGCGGCGTGCGCGAGGCGGCGCGCTCCGAGGTGTCCGTGGACCTGCTGCAGCAGTGGCTGGGGCTAGTGGAGCGGGAGCTGGAGCCCGGCCGGGGCAGGCTGCCGGCACAGAGGACACAGGTGCGTATGACTAGACAGGGAGTGACTACCGAGGTGTCCGTGGACCTGCTGCAGCAGTGGCTGATAAAATAAAATGAATCTAAACGCAAATAAATTCCAATATGCATCCCAGGAGCTGAGCTCGGAGTTCAGTGCGCAGCGCGCGCGGCTGGGCGACGTGCGCGCGCAGGCCGAGGCCTACCGCGCCGCGGGCAAGCTCGAGGCGGCCAACAGGCTGGCTGAGCAGCTGGAGCTGCTGCAGGTTAGTTGGGGAGATGTCTTATAATTTCCACTAGTTGATTTGATTTGTATGTATCTCTTTTATATAAATATCATTTTATGTGAAAATCTAGTTTTATTTATTTCTGGTACCTTAAATTTGGGTGCGATAAGACCACGATTAACACAGTGAATGCCGTAAATACAGTAATGTGGATACTAACCAAATTAACACAACCTTGTAGACCGGATTATCCACCAGTAACTTCCTCTGAAATACAGTCTTTTGGAATCGGAAGTACCGTTTTATAGGTATGTGCCCGACTCAGTTCTCGAAAATGGCAATATGATTTGGGATCGATCAATCATCACTGACAGGTTATATTAGGTACATATTGAAATGTTGTACAAATATTATTTTTTTCTGGCACTTTCAACTTGGGTGTGATATGACTACGATTGACGCAATCAAAGTCATAAATGTCCAAAGTTTCTTAGGTACGCACCACAATAACTAAACGAAAAAACGAAAGTTTAATAAGTAAACGAATTTAAAATATTGTGCTGTTTCTGTCAATCGTTTGAAAATGATAAAGACAGAGTGATATTTTAAATTATGTTAAGCGCTATAGGCATTTAGTAATGGTGCAAGTGAATCTTTGTCTGCCAACGATCTATTGGTCATCGTCGCGTAACGCGTGTGTCTTCCACAGCGCAAGTTCGACACTGCGGAGGAATGGCTGCGCCTCGCCAGCAGCCCCGGGGACGCGGCCGCGGCCGGCGCCGCGCTGGGCGCGCGCCTGGCCAGCGCCTGCGCCGCGCTGCAGGACGTGCAGCGCGACTGCGCGCGCGCGCTGCCGCTGGCCGGCCACGAGCCCGACAGCGTGCGCGCGCAGCTCAGGACCTGTCTCGTGAGTACACAGTGCGCACGTGTGAACACAAACATAACGCCAGTTTTCTCTGAAGGGTTAGGCAGTGGTGCACCTATAGTACACATTTCACCAATTATGTTTAAGTCCCATATCTTAGGAGGCGAGCTTATTGCCGAGGAAAAACAAACTGGTGGAAATTATGCGAGACGGAGCCATAGCGCTGGTTTTCAGCGAAATAATTGACTCAATTCAAATAAAGAAAAGTTGTGATAATTAGGGGGTCTGTATACGCATACTACAACATGTTATCCAGCTCAACACAGGACAATTCGATGCAATGTTCAACTGATAAATTAACTATGTCCACGTTGCTTAGATTTTAAACAATTTTTATCAAAATTAAAGAACCTCCACGCAGCATAGATTTACGTTTAAAACAACTGTCCACACTATATAGTTCTCATAATTAATTAGCATTTGGTAATCCTTTAACCAATGTTCAGTAAAACAATGTCAACCTTTGTTTTTTTTTCTAAAAACATTTCGATTTCTAATAATTTAAAAGAAATAGCTTGAATATTTTGATGAAATAATTTCAAGGCATTTTGCTGATCTCCTTTTTGAATTTTTTTTTTATTTTGGAGCAAGAAAACACTTTGTTGTTGTTAGTTATAAGTATATTCTTACTGGTACCTGCTGTTGTCTTACAAACTAGTTAAAATTACGCTACTTTTTTTTAGAGTTAACCCCAAGACTTCAGTGTCATCACCAGGCAGTGAGCTAATAGTGAGTGAGGGAGATGGAACCTCCTTCGAACAATTTGTAAAAGTATTTATAGCATTTGAGCTACATTTATTCAGGTTCACCACCTTATTATTATTACTAACTACTGTGGTGTTTAATAACACCACAGTAGTTTGACTCAGCCATAAGTAAGTAGTATGTCGCAGTCTTGTATTATTATTCAAAATGTGGGAAAGCACACAATATTATTTTACTACAATTTAACTTCAACAATTCAGTTACACAGTCAGTTCTTCTTTTTGACCTTAGAACAATCGTTCACACATAATTATTGTATTTATAGGATTGTATACATTTCCTGTTACTGATGCCATTATTCATTTGTAGCTAGACCTTGGCATACAATAATTTTGTGTAGAATAACACAGGTTGTTACTAATAAATTTACCCAAACATCTTCCTATACTATCCGAGAACATAACTGAATGATAATAATCATGACTACTGAAAGATGGACAACTACCAATCTCAGGGTGTAACACTTGAGATAGACCTTGTACTATATCAGATCAACAATTCACAAAATGTATAATTGTACCTAAGGTTACGATGAAATCTCATTTAATAAGAAATAATCAGTTCCAAGAACAAGGGGGTATCTTTAATTACAATGTTATATTAATAATAGCGAGCATAAATGATGATGATGATGATGATGATGTGTAAATAAATATACCCCATTTAGGGTTCCGTACCTCGAAAGGAAAAAACGGAACCCTTATAGGATCATTTGTATCTGTCTGTCTGTCTGTCCGTCTGTCGCAGCCAATTTTCTCTGAATCTAATGAATGGATTAAGTTGAAATTTGGGACGCATATGGATTCGTGTGAATCAAACACGGACGTGTAACGTAAATAAATTAATTTTGTATATGAGGGTTGCTTTTGGAGGGCAAATAAGAAAAAAAATGCAAATTATACCGTGTGACATATCAAATGAAAGGGCTTGTTGCGAGGATTTCAAATATGTTCTTTTTTTCATAATTTTAAAATAAATACATTTAATGATATTTAAGAAAGTAGATGAAAATTGACCATTCCCCCATTATCTCCAAAACTACTAAGCCTAAAATTTTGAAAAAAAAAAATTCAGGGTATGGTTATACGGGAAGACCTATAAGAAGTCTGTGGTCTTAAAATAACAGGCAATCTCTCAATATTGTGCGTACAAATTTACATTTGCAGTTGGAATGTATGGGAGAACATGTTATTCAACTACAATGTTAAGTTTGTATTTGGGATAAATTCATCCCAACTATGGAACCCTTCATTGTGCGTTGTTCGACACGCATTTGGCCGGTTTTTTTTATTTTATGTTGTACATTTTATCACACTTTATGCGATTGTTTGTCTGAGTTACCATGCCATTTTATATAGTAATAGCGGACCCGACAGATGTTGTCCTGTCTGAACAGCGCTACCTACCGGGTCCAATTGTATTATCAAACCATCCAGGGACCCACTCAATTATACTCACAAAATTTAATCCAAATCAGTCCAGCCGTTTAGGAGGAGTCAGGTGACAAACACGCTTACAGAAGAATTGAATATTTAAAGATTTTGTGGAATGTCATTGTAACACACAAAAAGTCTTAAACTATACACATACAGGGTGGCAGGGATTTCGACGCGGAAACTGTTACCATGGATTCAGTACATGATTCTGAAACCCCATTTTTTTTTGGGTGGGAAATTATCAAATAATTTCTCCCGCTCTGGGCGGAGCGGGAGGGCGTGTCAGTCTCCTACTAACTAAGGGGGCCCCCGGCGTTGATATTAAAAAAAAAAAAAAATCTGCTGTTTCATAGAAAAGTGCAATCAATACCTACGCGGTCAAAATGTATGGAACAGCAGATTTAAAAAAAATTACAATTTCCGCGTCGATGTCTCCCTACCACTCTGTATATATATGAAAGTGTAACTAATCCCTCGCTGACTCATATTTTCAAGGTTGGTTAGTCTTAACCGAAATCTGAGAGGTTTTTAAATCTATGACGCGCTCTCCTAAAGAAAAGTTACTAAATATTAGTTACAATGTTACCTGCAGGTGTCGATTGAAAGGGGTTCACCCCCTTAAATATTTTGCGACATGACTCAGGCATTCGACTATGTACATCATGCTACTCTTTTAAAAAAACTCGAAGCTTACGGCATTAGAGGCAATGTCCTTAATTTGCTTAATTCGTACCTACAAGACAGAAAACAAATAACTGAAGTCAATAATATTAATATAGTTAGTAAACATTAAGAGAGATTTCGGTCTTCAGAGCGTAAAGTATTATTTGGGGTACCGCAAGGGAGCGTTTTGGGTCCCTTCATATTTATTTTATACATAAATGATCTACCAAAATCTATTGAGCTACCTATAACACTATTTGCGGATGATAGTACGATTACAATAGCTCGTAAAAGTATAGATACGTATGAAAGTGAAATTAACAATAGTTTAAAACAGACGGTAAACTGGCTAGACGCAAACAATTTAAAAATAAATTTGGGGAAAACTAAAGTTATCCATTTTAGACAACAAACCTCTAGTATTAACTTAAATATACAGTATAATAATGATACCATAGAACAGTGTTCCGCAAAGTGTGTGCCGCGGCACACTGGTGTACCGTGATCATTAGTTGGTGTGTCGTGGAAAAATAAGGTTATCTTATAAAATTATTTTTAGTAAGTAAGTAAGGGTAAGTAAAATACCTACACAAATCACGCGAGTGCACGAGAACGAGGCGTTTTCTTTCGTTCATCTAATTCTGTGGTTTAGTTAGGCGCGGGCGGCGGCGGCCGGCGCGTCGCGGGAGGCGGGGACGGAGGCTCCCCGCCCCGCTACCCGAACACTCTGGCTCACCAGTCTGTCAGTACGGGTACGAGTGCGCCGTTTAAAATCACCGCACGCTTTTGTTTCGTCGCATATTGTTATGCTTAATACTCTAAGCGTAAAATAAGTATTAAAATAATGGATAAATTCATTAAACGTAGTGTAAGTTTGTCTGGTGAAAGTAATGAAGAAGAAAAAGAGTCAATGAAGAAGAAACCCAAAATTGTTTATAGAAAATATGACGAAAGCTACATAAATTACGGTTTTACATATTGCGGAGACGAATCTTGTCCTACCCCAAAATGTCTTGTTTGCGGAGAAACGTCGGGTAATAATTCGATGGTACCCAGTAAACTAATACGACATTTAACTACTAAACACCCATCAGTAGCTCAAAAAGACAAAACGTATTTTCAACGTTTGAAGGACCAATCGAAGAAGCAGGTAAATCTCATGAGTTCATCTTTCAAAACCTCAGACAAAGCACAAAAAGCAAGCTACGTAATCGTTAATATGTTAGTTAAAGCTAAAAAGCCGCACTCTCTTGCTGAAACTGTAGTTTTACCTGTCTGCAAAGAAATTGTCAAGATAATGATTAGCCAAGAAGCTGCTAAAGAAATTGAAAAAATACCTGCATCGGCAGAAACGATTTCACGTCGAATCAATGACATATCTAATGACATTAAATCGACGTTGATTGAAAAATTGAGAGTTAGTGGAGTTTTTGCGCTACAAGTTGATGAGTCTACTGAGATCAGTGGTCACGCGCATCTCATCTCAAATTTTAGATACATTGATGGATGTGAATTTTTATTTTGTCTGCCACTGCCTAACCATACAACTGGTGAAGAAATATTTAAAGTAACGGACGAATTTTTCAATGAGCATAATTTGGAATGGCATAACTGTATAAGTGTTTGCTCAGACGGCGCAGCGGCTATGACAGGAAAGGTTAAAGGCTTTATAGCTAAGGTTGCTGAAAAAAATCCTAATGTTCAAAAACAGCATTGTTTTTTACATAGGGAAGCTCTTATGACGAAGTCTCTGCCTGACGATCTATTGCGCGTTCTTCAAGAAATTATCAAAATAGTCAATTACATCAAGTCACGACCGCTGAACTCTCGTCTTTTTAATGCACTGTGTCAAGAAATGGGGGCAGATCATCAGTCGCTTTTGTTTCATACAGAGGTACGATGGCTTTCTCGCGGCAAAGTACTGTCCCGAATTTATGAGTTGAAAAATGAGACTGAGATGTTTTTGCAGTCCCAGGGTTCAGATTATGCACATTTATTTAAAAAAGAAGAATGGCTAGCAAAACTTGCATATCTGACGGATATATTTGCCCACTTAAATGAGCTCAATAAAAAAATGCAAGGCAGAAATTCCAATATTTTGACATCGTCGGATAAAATTGAAAGCTTTCGCGCTAAATTGGAACTATGGATCAGTCTCGCTACGAATGGTAATAATGAAATGTTCCCAAATGTCATAGCAGCTGATCCAGAAAAAAGGGTGCAGGCTTTGATTGTCAAACACTTAAAGTTTCTTGCAGAGAAAGTGAATTTTTATTTCCCTAAGCGTGATCTGCAACCTATGGACTGGGTTCGAAATCCATTCTCCGAGAACATTCCTTTCGGCCACTTGCCAATAAATGAGCAGGAAGAACTGATGGAAATGAAAACGGATCGCACATTAAAATTAAAATTTTCTGAAACTGATTTAGAACATTTTTGGCTATGTGTGAAAAATGAATATCCTCTGCTTTCTAAGCATGCTATTGCAATACTTTTGCCGTTTGCAACGACCTATTTGAGTGAATTAGGATTTTCGACTCTTACCACAATAAAAACCAAAAAAAGGGAACGCCTTAGGACGATCGACGAAGAAATGAGAGCAGCCTTGTCAGCGATTACTCCAAATTTAGACCGTCTATGCTCAATTAAACAGTCTCATGGTTCGCATTAAATACCTTTTCTGAAATTTTAAGTTTAAGTTTGTTGATTAATAATAAAAGTTGATTAATATTACTTAAAAACTGTTTTTTAATTTGTGGTGTACCTCAATTTTTTTTCGTTTTCCTAGGTGTACCTTGAACACAAAAAGTTTGCGGAACACTGCCATAGAAGAAGTTGAAACTACAAAATTCCTGGGTGTTCAAATAGATAAAAAAGTAAATTGGAAATCACACGTGGATACTTTATGTAAGAAAACGAGTATGTCTGCATACGCTCTACACACGTTATCACCTATAATAAGCATGGATGCCCTTCTTACTGCTTACTATGGGATAGTAGAATCACATTTACGTTACGGGATCATATTTTGGGGAAACTCTACTGAAAGAGAGACCGCCTTCAAGGCACAAAAAAGATGCATTCGAGCAATGTTTAAACTTAAACAGACTGTGTTGTGAACCGTACTTTAAAAATTATAATATATTAACATTACCTTGTCTGTACATATTAGAAGTAGCTGTGTTTGTAAAGACAAATCTGAGTCGTTTTAGACGTTTATCGGATGTAGTACCCCGCAATAGACGCGATAATAGTGTGCTATGTCTGGAGTCAGCCAAGACAGCACTTATGCGCAAAAGTGTCTACTGCATGGCTCCAGTCATTTATAATAAATTGCCAAAGACATGGAAAGAGCTTCCGCTTTCATTATTTATAAAGAAACTCCGAAGCTTTTTAGTGGCGAAAGCATATTGTAATATTAAGGAGTTCCTAAGTGAGAAATATTTTTTAAGCTAGTGTTTACGTATATATTGTTTTTTGTACTTAGTTCATTGTGTAATTTTAAAATTGTATTTAATGATTTAGTTATAAGTTGAATGTTTTAAATCTTTTGCATGCCTACATGGTAAAATATGGCTGAGCTTTTATTTTTTGTCATCATTTGCTGTTACCCATATTTGCAAAATAAAATTATCTTATCTTATCTTAAATAATGATTTTCAAAAAATCCCTGTATGGTCTTTCTTGTCTCCTGTACTATTTCTAAAACTTAAACGTAACATCAATACTTACACATTACTACTAACTGCCCAATTGCTAGTAAACGTGTACGATAAAAATTACTTTTCTGGATAAGTTACAGCACGATGTCCGTACACCAAAATGACATGGAGTAATTAGTTCCTGCTTAGTAAATTAGTTGAAGTACGAGTAACAGAATCACGAAACTACATCTCTACCTATTTGGACACAGTATCGGGTTACATATCGCGTGACAGTCGTTGCAAGACTTGTACATTTTGTGCGCGACAGAAGTGGTCGGTCGTCTTTGTATGACCACTCTTTTATGTACATACAAAAATAATACTTATCCACCCGACAAAATATTGTTCTCGGCGGCCAACCTCTCTGAGAGAAGTCAACTACACAGGAGTCCACAAGTGTGTGCGCAATATCTGGAGCACTTTCCGACTCGACTTGCGTGCCCTCCGAGGCATTGGATTCGGACCTGGAACCTCATGTCCCTCAGCCGTATAACAAGACCAGCGAGGCAGTTGAACAATAAACAAACCGTAAACTACGCGCAGAAGGTTCACTTCTCAAGTTTTGTTATCGTAAGACTCGGAAGTACTGACGTGGCGAGTGTGTTACGTGTGGAGTGTAGCCTCGGCCAATTTCCTGTAAAGTGGCGGCCGGAACTGAGCTGATTATGTCCTAACAAGATAATGTGGTTGATACGTTTTGTGCGCGTTATCGTAAGCGGAACTATTGTGCAACAGTGATGTTCGTAAACAATAACATTGTTCTGGCATCGTGCAACAATTTGGTCATAATACCAACTATCTGTGGTTTAGGTATAAGTATTTATTTTGTTACTGCGCGCATAATCTTTAAATATGATTTGTATGTATAAAAAACATTAAAACTAAAAAAATAACATTAGAATATTTACTACATATACATAAACATCAAACTATGTTGGTTCTTTTCTTATTTATATTTACACACGAAAAATTATTTGCCTCATTTTCATTATTTCTAGATGAGGCATTATGTTGGGTGCTGCCGAAGTAAATAGCAATAGCGAGTGCTTTGTTATCGTAGCATAATAAAAGGAAGTGTATAGAAGCTAGTTCTGTACAATAGCCTACCGTTTGTTGTGCCGACTAGTACAGTACAGCTAGGCGTGCGGGTCGCGTGCGGTCTCATCACTGATATTGAAAGGATTCTGTGATTCCATTTGTGATCGCGCCGATGTACGAACATCTCTATGAACGTGGAGTGGGCATCTTTGTTTACTTGATTCAACAACATATTCATGTCTCTTTTACTTGCGTATTTGTAATAGAGTAATTATTCTGGTATGGGTTTTGATTAAAATGTGTTGATCTTTAGAGTAACCCACAACTAATTTAACTTAAACAAAAAAAAAAAAAACATTTTTTTTCTGTTGAATGAGTTTATAAGTATTTGTATGTGATTCAATGACAGATGCTTTAGTACAGCAAACAACACGATGTCGTGTAGTGTTCAGTGAACAGCGCGGCGGTGTGCGCGCAGTGTATTCGCACGTCGCGCGCGCGGGCACGACGAGCGCGGCGTGCTCACACTCGCGGCACATCTCTCACACACTACACATTATTGACACTCCCGACATCGACTACTACTCATTCAATCACACGAAATGAATTGGGACTCCCTTTACTTACTTGTCATTCTAAGCCTCGCTTTGTACAAATGGCTCGTAAGTACGCACACCTACTTATTAAGCAAAATCACCAATGTAGTTAAAAGTTTATTAATATGGTTTATGTTTCGCCAGAAATTCTACCGCACACTGAGCGAGATCAAGTCGGAGGTGGAGGCCATAATAAAGACAGGCCGCAAGATGGTGGAGGAGGCGGCCGTGCCGGCCCCGCAGGAGTTCTCCAAGAAGATCGACATGCTAAAGGAGCTATACAACAAGCTGGGCGCGCAGATCACCGAGTCCAAGTCGCGCCTGGAGCGCGCGCTACTCACGGCACGCGAGCTGCAGAACGACCTGGCCGCGCTCGCCGGCTGGCTGGACGGGCTGGGCGGCCTGGGCCAGCAGACGCTGGAGCTGGAGATGTCGCGCATGCAGGCCATCCGCGACAAGCTCAACGCCAACTATGAGGACTTCGCACAGAACTGCGACCCCGCCTACCTGGACAAACTGAGGGAGCAGATCGAGGGGATCAACTTGCGCTGGGAGCAGCTGAAGAAGCACGGGCTGGTGAGGCGCGGCAACGACATCGACGAGCTGACGCGCTGGCTGCGCGAGGCCGAGGCGCAGCTGGAGTGCCGCGACACGGCGTCGCCCGCCAAGCTGCGCGCGCTGGCGGGCGAGCTGCGCGCGCGCCGGCCCGCCGTGCTGGGCGCCGACAGCCGCGCGCTCGCCCAGCTGTACGACAGGATCCGCGACAAGGTCACGGTGAGTGCCGCGGGTACCATTCAAGGGTTTCATTGTAACTCGCTCGGAATAACCAGCCTTTTCATTTGGACGGTTCGACAATATTCATTACGTTATTTTTGTTTTCAAGAAGAAAAATTTATCTAACATTATAACAATGGATTTTGTTGTATTGTCAAAATGAAATAGATCGCCATTCCGTGTGAGTTACTCAATTAGAATGTAGATAGTTTCATTGTATTGAAACCGTCGAATGTTTATTTAAATTCATAAATCAATGGATCGAGTTATCTCATCATCATTGTCATTATTACTTATGAATCTTAAATATTTGTACGAAAACGTAGATTTCCAATCATTTGTGAAAATGTCTATTTAAATGTAATGCTTGATCGGTTCACTGAATATATTTGCACGTAGTCGCTTCATCGCCACGGTAAGTGATCCATGGTGTTCGATAGATGTGTTACTTGTAAGTGAGAGCTAGAACATGTCAAATAACTAACTAATCGTACTGATGATGTTTGTCGTGTGCTCTTCACGTGCGCGTGTACACTGTACACTCACTGTACATTGTGTTCAGTGACGTACAGCGCAGACGTCTATAAATTTGTATATACGATGGTGTTGGTGTAAATGTGTGGTGTGAACTACGCTTAGTGTCTCACGGCATACAACCATTCTATACATTGGTGTCACCTCAAGCTTTTAACGGACTCACCTGTGGGGGATCATGCTTTATCACGCATCTCATCCAACGGCGCTCGGGCATCATCGTGCGAGGTACGAGCAGGTACGAGCAGGCGACACGAGTTCACTAACATGTACATAACTGTGTGACTTGTAACACATTAACGATGGTATGGACACTAAGCGCGGAGCGGTTTGTGCTTACAGGCCGCCACTGGCGCCACCACTACCACTACTGGCACTACCACTACTGCCACGACCACTACTGCCATGACCACTACTGCCACAACCACTACTGCCACGACCACTACTGCCACGACCACTGCCACACCGGCGCACACAGACGCCGCGGTCGTGGTCGAGTACGAGAACGTCACAGATACCATAAAGAGGCGCCTAGAGAGCCCCGTCAATACTCCCGAGACTGAGAAACCTGAGTTCAAAAAGTCTAAGATACCGCTGGCGTTGAAGAGCCCCGTGCCCATCAAGAGGGAGCTGAAGGACGGCGCCCGGCGCAGCCGCGGCTCCTCGCTCGAGCGCCCGCGCCGCCCCGCCAGCCCCGCGCCCGCCCCGCCCGGCCCCGCGCCCGCCCCGCCCGGCCCCGCGCCCGCCCCGCCCGGCCCCGCGCCCGCCCCGCCCGCCTCACCCGGCCCCGCGCCCGGCTCGCCCCGTAGGAACAGCAGCACCTTCAACCTACTCACGGACAGCGAGCTCTTCACGCAGATCTCCAATGACGAGATACTACCGGCGCCGGCGCCCGAGCCGAACCAACGGCAAGCCGACCGCTGCACCATGGTGGAGGTGAAGGAGCACGAGATAGTCAAGTCCACAGTGAGCCCGATAGAGCAAGAGATCTACCCGTTCGAAGCCATCGACGCCGTCGTCGAATTTATCCCGCAGAGCGTCGAGACAGTCGACATCATCGACGATACCGAGAATGAGTCGCTCAGCGAGTCCGACGAGGAGGACATCCCTCTCGGGCACGATGACAGACGACGCACCGTCGACCTGGGCACCGAACCCAAGACCTTCGTGATCGAGGTGAAGACTCTCGAACATCGAATGAAACCGACGCTCGGTATATTAAAACGGAAGAACAGTTCGGACGACGACAAGCCGATAGCGATGCGTGTGACTATGGTGGCAGTGCCCGATCTGATCCCCAACACGGAGAAGGGAGACAACGACGGGGCCATGAACACGCCGCTGGGCGAGCACGACTGTCCGCTGCTGTACGACCTGGCGCAGCGCGACGAGCGCGGCGAGCGCGGCGAGTACCTCATCCTGGACGACGTGCCGCGCGACCAGGCCGCGCTGCCCGAGCCCTCCGCCACCGACAGCTGCGCGCGCGACGCGCACGACGCGCCCGACACGGACGGCCAGCACGACAAGCACGTCACCGACTCAGCCACGCCCGAAAAGATCATAAGCAAGTCCACCGGTAGGGAAGTAGAGGAAGAAGTTATTTACTCGGAGGTCGAGGACACACCGCAGGTAAACGATTTATATGTATACGGGCTTATTTTTTATTAATTGGCGTATCTTCCGAGACGTGGTGTTTGGCACCCTATAGCAGTAACCAAAATAATATAATGATTTATGAAAAAACAAATCTAGTAACGCACGACATAACTGTGAAAAGCAGTGGTGGCCCAGTGCTAAAAAGGCCGCGACTTACGAGTTGTATGTCGTAGGTTCGAACCCAGACAGGTGCTTTACTTTGTGTAGCATTTCATCACCACTGCTCTCAAAACGGTGAAGGAAAAAGGGAAACCGGCATGTCCTAGAACCAAAGCTTCAAAGACATATGACATTTACCAACCTGCACTGGGCCCGCGTGGTGGACTACAGCCCACTCTCTCTCGAAAAGAGGAGGCCCGTGTCCCAGCAGTGGGATCATTATAGGCTGATTGATTGACGACACGCCGGTATCGACTCCGTGTTTCGCTAATTATGATTTTACATTTTTTTGTTTGTTTTATTGCAAACCTGTGAGGGCTTCGCCAATTAATTAAAATCCCTGCATAAGCTCTGAACCTAAACGTGTCTACGCCGGCGCAATTCCTTTAGAATTTTAGATAATTTAAGTTACCTTTAGGAATTAGGATATATAATATCCATTGCAGGAAATCAATAACCAGGATTATTGTGTGTTGTATGTACGTGTGTAACCAGAATATCAGATCAGATATCAAGGTCCCAGTAATGTAAGCTAGGCTGCTCTAAAATAAATAGTCAAAACGCTATCTACCCTGAGGACCGCTTGCACCACTAATCACTAAACACATTTAACGCTAAACGAATTTAAAACATTGTTCTGTTTCTCTCGTTTGTTCGTTTGAAGATGACAAAGACAGAATTGTAAAGACAGATTAAATTTATTTAGAAAGTAGGAAATAAACTGGCATAATCGGCAATAATTTGGCAACAGTTTGTGAAACACAAAATACAAATATTAAAAAAAGGGAAATGTTTTAACAACAACAGTGTGTGCCTCACGGCTGCGCCAGAAGGTCCATAGTGGTTTTTAGTGATTGGTGGTCAAAGCGTATGGTACAAGAGGGGCTAGTATCTCACTCGTGTGTACCGTTGCAGCTGCGCACGACGTCATGTAGCGAGTTCGAGGACAAGGCGCCGCTGTCAACGTCTACGCCCATCAAGCAGCACGCACAGGTGGTGGCCATGTCACCCAAGCTGGCCCACTCACCGCCAGCTGCGCCCACGCCGGGCCAGGCACCGCCAGCCCCGCCGCCGCCCGCGCCCGGCGACCAGTCCCCGCCGCTGCCGCACAAGTCGCACATACCCATCAGCAAGGACCGCCTCAAGGCGCAAACTGACAAATATCAGAAGACTGACGACTCTGTCAAGGTATCCTACCATATCCTACCCCTACTTGTTAACTAGATTTATTGGTGCTATCCCATTGTTTAGTAAGTCACTGCTTAATCGTATTCAGTAATATGACAGTTCGAAGTAATACAACATATAAAAAACCTTGTCTGATCTGTGAGGGTGTTGTCATGAGTCTATTTATGTGGAAATTTTCAGGAAAAAAAAAATTGTTTTTCAATGGGGAATTTTACCGGGTTATTATCTGGGGCACGGGCGGCCGTCGTTAAGCGGCTGTCTACAAGTCATAACTTATGACTCCTGTCACAGATTAATACAGATGGGAAACTCCGCAAAATCATTAAATAAAAAGCGACTCTTAATACGATGCAATAAAGTGCAGTTCAGGTCGCACAACGCTAATTACCTACAGTTATATTCACCAACAACTTGCCTCTCTTTCTATCGGGTAACTCTTATACTTTCTGACCACGTTAGGGTTGTCATATTTTAGAGAATAATTCATCTCAATATTAAATTACCAGTTATATGCCTATTACTCTACTTTTGTGAACAAATGACGTTTCAATTAAACCTAGGCTAGATACTTACTTTAATTTGTTTAGTCTCCATTATTTATTAATATGTACCTACGTAATTGGGGAAATAAAAAAGTAATACCCTGTTGTCTACATAATCAAAATCGTACTACATAATATTTAGTTATAGCTGTAGTTAGTCCGTAGTTGGTACCCACCAAAACAGAAATGCTATTTAAATAGGTACTTTCCTACCTATACTTATCAAAGCCTGAACCTGACCTTGTAAACAGAACTTGTAAGAACCTAACTAACTATATTTACTATAATAATAAAGCCTGAACTCCATAATAAAGTTCTCTAGGCATATGCCATTGATACCCGAGAAGAGCTGCATTTGATGCGCCATCTCGCTTTACAAAAACGATTTATCTCTGGACTTCAGGCGTCGTATTTACACCTGAGAGAATGCTCTTGCATGTGATAGGACTTGCCTTATCATAAAATTATGTACTTTTCTTCGTCTAATGCGTTTTATCTGAAAAACTACGAGAGCGGTGGCGACGGCGGGGGCCCCTCCACCATTTGTAAACACTTCGCGTGACTACGGTACCGGGACGATGTTGAATGCAAGGTTTTTTGGGTTAAAACCGTCAGTATATTTAATTCAATAGTACATCTTTATATTTCTAGTTGCTTGACAGCCTGGGGCGCTCGACCCTCTTGCAAACCAAATCACATTCTAATTCTATTTAAATATAAAACTGTCAAGGTAATTCGAAAGCTGACCTGTTTCTTTATCAGCCTGCATAACAAAAGGTTGCATTTCTTTATCTATCGGTGTCCTTTGGAAGTGAGAAAAACGTGAGGTTCGGATCCTTATTATTATTTAAGCAGCCAAATGCGATACAATATACTGTTGCCTTCATGTTAGTATTTTTAGTTTTAATATCTTGCGACGACCGGATGACGCAACGCGGCGCGTGAGTATTGACTTGATGCACGACCCGGCGCGGCGGCGGCGCGCGACTCCCCTGCCGAGCCGGCACAGTCACACGAGCCCGTCGCGTACTTGTAGCTTTATACCTAAATGCCCCTGTAAAAAAATTTTCCCTAGTGTTGGGGTAGTTAACGAATATGCGAAAAGTATAAATGGTAAAAATAGTTAAATTAATATTGTGTTTGTTCTATTGAAATATTCCTAGTATTATAATTACTTACTGGTCTTATAATCTTATATTTTTAATTTAACTTAGTCAAGCGTAAAGTTATTTTCAGTTCATTGACTTTTAAATAACGTAAAATTGGTCAATACGCATCGTTTTAGTTGTGTTATAAACAAATATAATGTACAATTTAAGTTATTAAATTCAATTAAAACTATGTTTACAAGGTGGCATACATCGACGCGCAAACTTATCATCGATTCAGTACATGATTCTGAACCATCATGCGTTGAAATTTTTCTTCGGATATTAAAAAAAATCTTCTGTTTTATAAGAACCACTTTCCTATGAGACAGCAGATTATTTTTTTACAATATCTATGTGGTCAAAATGTATGGAATAGCTGTAAATTTTTCATCGGTTAATAAAATAAAAATTATTTTATTAACCGACGAAAAATTTAAATGCAGAGGGTTTCAGAATCATGTACTGAATCCATGGTAAAAGTTTGCGCGTCGATGTCCCCGCTACCCTGTATGAGTACATTACAAAGTTCATTCAATTTAACTCATTCTTTATGTCAGAAACTAGAACTTTCAAGTCACTGAATTCGATTAAAAGTCCAAGCATAATTATGTCAGTGGTCGTTTAACCTACTGAGCATTGACTTAATCAAAAGTATTTATCTGTGCAGCCAAGTCCGGCCTCGGAGAGCCAGTCAACCGAAAAGCCGGGCTCTGCGCCGCAGGAGCCGGAGCTGGCGGGCTGGCAGGCGGCCGCGGGCGGCCTGGCGCGCCGCATGGACGCCGTGCTGCTCGCCGTGGGCGGCGTGGCGGCCGAGCGCGACCCCGCCAAGCGGCTCGAGGTACTACCCGGTGTTCAGCGCTCCCCGTCTTGGATTTCAGCGGCCCGCTTGTACAGTCGACCAAAATATTTTCGTCACCTTCGTCACCGCCACCTGTATTTTTATTTGCTCACTGAGCGATAGAATCTGCTTAACCGACTTAGCATTTTATATTGCATCGTAATTTCAATACCGTAGAATGACATTCAGCCTTCAACTTTATATTTTTTTAATGCTTCAGTCTGTGTATCAGTGTTGTGCCATTCGGTAGTAAATGCAAGAACGCGCCTCGTTCATGAATTAAATACTAAAAACGAAAAACGTATTATTATTGTACCGGCTCTCCGGCGTTGCGCAGATCCTCAAGCAGCAGCTGGGCCAGCTGGCGCCGGACGCGGCGGCGCTGATCTCGCGCGGCGACTCGCTGGTGTACGCGCAGCACAAAGACGACCCGCTGCTCGCAGACTACATACAGACGCACTTCCAGGTACACACACGCACACGAAGAAAAGTCATATCAAATGCAGTAATAAAATAGCATTCGTTTTTTTTTTAAACTTGTACAATATTCGTCACATCTGCGGAAAACTTGCGAATCTGCAGAAAATGCATTTTACAGGGGAGCGTTTTGAAAACAAACATCAATGATAACATTTTTTTTGTAACAGGTATAAAGGTGCCGCGGTACATTTGGTTTTCAAATGGTACTTTTTACACGACTGCCCAAAAAAGAGTGTAATGTTTTCAGAGTGAGCTTCTTTGTGGCACCATAACTTTTTAATGCCTCGACAGATTTGAATGTGTCATCTCTGTGTTTGAATGTGTGTGTATAGTCAAATCTCCATGATTTGACTATACGTTAAAATCCTTATATCATTCCGAGTGACATAGGCCATGTAAAAAATAAAAATAAACCAAATGGCGGCAGTATGGCTCCATATTCAAATGTGTAAATAAAATAATTTCTTCATTTATTTACAATATAGGTGGATACCCATATTGTAAATGTATATAATTCTTGAAACTCCTTACCGATGATTTATTACCGAAAATGAGGGTTAATTTTATCAAAACCAGAGGGCATTGATACACACAAACTCCTTGCACATAATAGAGCTTAAATTTGGAAAGCCAGGTAAAAAAAAAAACGAGTGCGCTTATGACCATACGACTGAAGTGAAACTTCTTTCGCTTCATCTGTATATATATATATGAATCTTAGATATACGGAACGTATTTGGCTATGAGAGGAAGAGAGAAAGAAAATGTGCGCGCGCACTGCTGTCTCTTGCTTATATCCCCCACTCAACTTCCGTTCGCCTTGCCCGATCACACTTTTCTTAACGCTTACGTCACGCGTTCGCCAGCTTACTCCCCAAGTCAAGCGTGCGTGAAGAAGTTTCACTTCAAAAAATGTTAGGCCCCCATCCCCCATATCTCTGCCCCCGTCCATTTGGGGTCCATTCGGACGGTACGGGGGGGTTCGGTATCACTTCAAGACCCAGATTAGCGATTGCCATCCGGTTGCCTCTCCGATAAAATTTTACGTGCCATTGCCTTGAATATATGGGTGTATTAACAAAACGCAGAATATGAACAATTTGTATTCTGTAACCGTTAAATTCGTAAATTTTCCACACCACACAACCCATTAGGTACAGTTTTTCATCAAAATATCAATTTAACTAAAACTGCAGATGCGTAAGTTTTCCGTGGATGTGACGTATTGTTTAATGATTTTTACGGTTCCGGAACCCTTATAGAATCACTTCGTTGTCCGTCCGTTAGTCTGTCAAGACCCATTTTGTCAATTGTTGGGGTCCGCTAGGGCCGATGTCTGCCGGGGTCGCGGGGAAGTCCGAAAGGGATACCGTGGCCCCTGGAAAATACAGGACAACTGAAGGAACACGAGTGTGTTTTAGTCAGTAGGAGTCTGACACGCCCTCGCTCGGCCCACAGCGGGAGAAGTTATTTGATAATTTCTCACCAAAAACCCATTTTCTCAGGAACGCGTGGATGTATCAAGTTGAAATTAATATCAAATACGTAGATCTATGTTCCATTGGAGCTCTAAAAATATCAAGCTTCTAAGTCAAAGCAATATAAAAAAAAAATAAACACCATATATATTATTATATATATATATATTTACATCCAGCAACGCATTTGGCGTCATGCACGTTGTGCATCATTACGGCGTCCCCCAGTTCCAATTGCAATTTTTATGATGTATTTCTGAATATTGCTTAGTTTTTTGATTTCCCGCCCCATGGGATACATAGTTTTCCTGCAATTTTATATGGGGCAATATTCTTCTTGCAGTCATGCCCAAACATTTTTGAACCCCCATTCATGGTGATAGATTATTGGCTTCCTAGATATATTGATCATGATTTACCTAATGCGCCGACAATTTAACGTCCTCACAGTGTGGTTGGTATTCGGGATTGCGACGTTCCCAGCTTTGGGTTTACTTGTCTCTTTCTTTTACTATCACTTGTCGCGTTGTCTGTTGTATACAGTTTCATCTTTAAATCTATTCGTAGAAGCTATACCTCGGCGCGTCGTATTCCACGCGCGTCGCAAGGAGCTGTCAGCAAACTGACGGTGCCCCAATACGGCCTAACGCCTGCCGGGGTCGCGGGACTGTCTAAGCAGGCCCTGGAATGCAAAGGGGAACCGAAGGAACAGGTTGGACTTTTAGTCAGTAACAGTCTGACTGTCCCTTCCGTCCCACCCAGGGTGGGAGGACTCATTTGATGATTTTACCACCACAAAAAAAGAAGAAGCTATACCTATACGGATGCCCGATATTGAAATATGTACTACTACGAGCATCTTATCCTTTGCTAAGATTGTAAATGTGAAAGTGTGCTATTGAACTGAGGATAGATGGATGAATTAATTGTTGTGTCGCTCTTTCACGCAAAAACTACTGAACGGACTTAGATGAATAAGGTCACCAGGCTCAATAGGTATTGATATTGGACGGCAGAGTGAGCCTGATACCCCAGGTATAGCAAGCGTTCATGGGGGTACTATTCTCTTAAATAATTAGCGCCGCGTAGGCGCTGAGGCTGCGGTTTGTCGTTAGTGGATTTTCAACTTTATACTCTAGAGTTTAAAGTTCAAAATCTACTAAAGACAAACCGCAGCCTGCAGCCTCAGCGTCGCCTCGGCGCTGAGTCTTTTAGAGAATAGCATAGAAGGCGGGCCACATTATGATATTTGTCGGCTACGTTGTCATATAGCTGTTGGACATCCGTGTACAGCTGTCGGACGTCCGTATATAGCTGCTGGACGTCCGTATATAGCTATTGGATGTCCGTATACAAGATGTAAGGGATAGCCCTCCGCAGACTGATGGGGTGAATTCAGTACATCATACAAAGATGACCGGTACCTACATGAAATTATTTCAGGAACGTTATGGGAATCCAATAAACCTGATTTGTTTATTACCTCACACGCAATGTATCGTTATCGTGGTGCCAATGTACCGCCACCTATGAACGCTTGCAATACCAAACTGTACCTTGGAGAGGTCCGGGCCTTCTTCCCTTAGGTGCTCGACCACGCACCATGATACGCTCAAAGAGCTTACACCTCCTCGAACAGTAATGTGGGGCGATATGCCGAGGATTACTGCGCAGGGCGCCCTTCCTTCTTGTTAAGCACCAGGGTGCTTATCAGGAACGAATGGCGCTCTGCGGAGTCTTTTCTACCTGCCTTGAAACCGAGCGGTTTCCCTCTCTGTGGCAGGTGGGGCTCTTGACTCCTGAGTCCCGTTTTCCACAAAGAGAAAACCGATCTGTTTGAAGGCAAGCATTAAAGATCCCTCAAAGTCGGTCCTGAAGAGCCCCAAGAGTCAAGGCCAGAGTACGGTCAGGGACTGCGTCCAGCCCAGGGGCCTTGTTCCTTACCCGGATCCGCAGTTTCACCACGCCAAACTCTAAATCCGTATACAGCTATCGGACATCCGTATATAGCTGTTGGATGTCCGTATATAACTATTGGACGTCAACATATCCCAATTGGACGTCTGTGTCTGTTATCGGGCGTCTGTATATTATTAGAGAAATTTTGCAGAAATTATTTTAGAGACGCATTCAACACCCTCTACGGCAGGGTGTTGAATGCGTTGGCGATGTCAAGTGACACCGCCAATTACACCCACCCGGAACCAACTGCTTCCGCCGAGAGGGCTTTACGCGCTAAGTGGCATTAATGGTTAGCCGACCATCTCGGAACCCAAACTGTACCTGGGAGAGCTGTATTTCCTCAGGTGCTCGACCAGGCAGTCTGTGATGGTATGCTCGAAGAGCTTACAACTCGTCGAGCAGCAATATAGGGCGATAAAAAGATGGCGCCCTGTGTAGTCTTTAACGCTTGAAACAGGTCAGTTTCAAGGCAGGCATTAAAGAGCCCTTGAAATCGAAGACCTAAAAAGTCCCAAGAGCACTATAACTATTTTCTATACGCAATTCATGTATATTGACGAGAGCTGATGATTGAAACTCAAGCGAACGTCATAGCTTTTCCGAGACAAAAATACTAAACGGAAATAATGTGACGCAGAAATAGTGCATTGCACTCAACGAATTCATCGATCCTCTAGCTATCGAAAGGTGTAAATAAATTTTGGATGTAGATGATTGATATGTAGCTGTAACACCAAACTATCCCCCAATTTTGTTATCAACAGTTTTCTGAATTGCCTTCCACTGTGATAGCAATTTAAATACGTATTTACGTCAAACCATGGTAACGATAACGCTTTACCTATGTCTTTGGCCATGAATGAAGTCATGTTGACATTGTTTGGAACAGGACAAGCTGCGCAACAAGTGGTCGATGGTGATGTCGGAGATCGAGCTGAAGCGCAATCTGGCGCTACAGGCCGAGGACGAACTAAAGGAGCTGGCGCAGCTGCTGGAGCAGCTGACGACCTGGTGCGACGGGTTGGACCACAAGCTCGCCACTGACCTGGTATGCTATTGTTCGAATCGATATCTAAACACGATAAAACAAAAATTATAAAAAAATATTTCGGCACCGTGGTAATCAACGCGTTGATGTCTTTTATGTCACGTACCGCGGTTATCAACGCGTTGATGTCTGTTTAATAGTCAAAAGCTGGTATCATCACGGTGTCGTGAAACCAATAGTTTAGTCCTATTTCAAAAATGCCCAACGCGCCTAAATAAGTTTTCAATTCAAAAATTGAAATTTTTGGGAGATCTGAAGTCTAAACTAAGTCTAGGCTTGATATGTAAAACTCTAAGAACCCCATTGTAACACATAGTAAAGGTTTTCAACACAGATATAGATATACCTAGATAACGCAAGAGCACTTATTTCGCGTTTCCGGTTTAAGCATAAAATGCTTAATGTGGCTCAGTCTGCGCCTGTCTGCCGCGCCAGTTAGACATCAGTAATAAAATAGAAAATGCCTATATTCCTAATACTTTACAGCTTTTACTTGGAGCGGTTGATGTGACGTTCTGTCTTAACGGGTGATGAATAGTAGTGACCTCGCGGAAATCCATTATAAAATGCAATAGACGTGGATATATTTAGTAACCTCAGTCTGCGTTCAGCGCTTGCTGTGACAACACGCCGTGTTCGAGACAAGTCAATCGTCTTCCTGAGGTCATGCCGCGTTGAGAGGTGAAACACGTGTCGATTTCTTTCAGGATTTTTTATGGCTCTTTAGAAATAGCTAAGTGGAATAGTTAACTAAATATATCCACGTCTATTATATTTTTTAGGTGATGAATATGGAAAAAAAATAATCAAAAATTTAAAATATTTTACTTCACATAAACCTACATGGGCACTTATGAAACGTCAGACGCTAGGTGCACGGTTCCCATTGGTCGTTTCCTATGGTGAAGAGCCGGCAAGTAACTCCACGATTACTCTTTTAAAAATAATTGGCTTTTACAATATTTCCAAATAACAGTGTTTTCTTTCAATAAGTTCCGAAACAAGTGATCCTATCGTATATGCTTTAGTTTCGTGGTACAGGCGCTTTTATAATTGTTCTGTGGATTGATTAGTGTTTGTTCTACGCAACTTAAATTGATTCTATGATTTTGTATTTTATACTTATTATGTAGATTTTTTCATAAATAATCTTAAAGTTTCGTGATTTTTTAAGTTTTCCACATGATGATGGTTCGGAATTACAGTGTTAGGTACAGACCCGCCCGATCTAGGTTAATTCAAACCTGTGTTTCAGGCCATCACTTTACGTTTGAATTAAATTGGAACACTTTGAAGTTAAACTGATATAAAATAATCGATTATCAACTATGAGAAAATAGTAGATTATATAGCAAGTGAAAAAAAGGGAATTTAATTAGAGGGATTAAGTTGGATCCCGAGAGCAGCGAAGCCATTATACCATTCCTGCAAAAAAAAAAAATGGCGGCAACAAATTATCTACTATAATTTCTGCTTTAGAACGAAATGATTCAGGAGTTAGTCTCTCCGTGGAGTTATCAAATTGTAATTAATATCAAATACGTAGGTCTATGGTCACTTGGAGCTCTAAAAAAATCAAGTTTCTAAATCAACGCAATAAAAAAATACGTCCATTTATGCGTCATATTTTGATACTCGCAAATAAATCAAAACCTACAGGGTACTTCTCGTTGACCTAGAATCATGAAATTTGGCAGGCTTGCTTCCGGCCAAATTTCATGATTCTAGGTCAACGAGCACGTTTCACGCACATAAAGGAGAAGTCCGAAAATCATTTATTTGTAGCCTTTCATATTTTTTTTTACTACATATACATTAGCAGTTGTAAAATTTATCGTGACGTACATCGATGTATGGGAGAACATGTTTCTCAACTACAATATTAAGTTTCTTTTTGGGATAAATTCATCCCACCTAATAACCCTTCATAGTGCGTGGTCCGACACGCACGTGGCTGGTTTTGTATATTATTCGTACTTAAAAAATACAATAGACGTGGATATATAACTAACTAATTAAGATTTGTGGATTAAGTAACTTTTCCGCTATTTCTAAAGAGCCATAAAAAAAACCACAAAGAAATCGACACGTGTTTCTTCGACACGCAGACTGCGTTCAGCCGTTGGTGTGGCAACACGCCGTGTTAGAGTTTTTTTTTTAAATATCTTTATTTAGAAAAAAATGGCATTAATTGCGAAGCGATTATGCCAGCCCCGTAGTTTTACAAAATAAATAGAAAGTAGGTAATAACTAAGATCTTAAATTAATTAATTTAACAACCAAGTAACTTAATAGCTAATTTGGATGTAGGTTTAGACAAGATCAAATTACACATGCCAACATCCCTTAATTTAAGTCCGGCTTCCGATTCCAAAATTCTCCGTTCTGCCCCAACCCGAGCACACTCCTCCAAAGCGTGGTAGGTATCCTCCCTCATATTGCAAATCAGACAGTTTGGGGTATCAACTACCTTCATAAGATGCCCGAACGCATTCAATGGAATGTACCCGGATCGCAGACGCATGCTTGTTACTAATAATCTTTATTTTGGAATTCTTGGTGGTTCAGACTGGATTGTCCTGTACCATATACCCTTCTCTTCAGATCTTTTGTCAAAGTATACTTTCCACATGTTATTGCAAATTATTTTAACATCTCTTAAAATATCAGTGAAGAAGGACAAATAACTGTCAGATATTCCATCATAGGTTCCTGTTTTTGCCATCTTATCTACTTGTTCGTTTCCCAACAGACTAATATGTGATGGAGTTCATTGGAATTTAATAGTTTTGCCACTTTCCCTCAATCTTAAATATAAATCTAGTATAGAATAAGCTACGGGCAGACCTCGAATACCCGAGGTGCACCGAGCTATATGCTGCAAAGCGCTTTTTGAATCGCAAAGTATCACTACCTCAGTACAATTGCATGACATCACGTACGGCAGACATTCCGAAATAGTATACAATTCCGCCGTCATTATGGATACCTTGCAGTTCAATATGAAACTAGCTCCCGTATTAGATTGAGGATCAGAAAAGGCTGCTCCTATACCATTATCGTCTTTGGACCCATCACTGTAAATCTGATAGAATCCGTCATAATTTTGTTCAATAGTTTCCACAGATTTCCTTAAAAGTGCTACAGAAGTATGAGATTATTGAGGGCCTATCATATCATTAACATTCAGGTAAATGTGCGACTTAATACCAATATTTGCTATCCATGTCGGCAGTGAGAACATCTCTAGAACTTTAGTATAGATGTTCTATGTCACGAAGTCCGTTTGGCTATGAATGTTGTCAAGCGTGCACATGCACATTGTTTTTGTGTGCGTAACCTCGAGAGCGCTCAGTGTCGATCGGGACACGGTCCGGATCAGTAGTGGTTTTTAGTTCGCGCCAAATTGTTTCACGGACTAAGGTCAGCATGGCAACAAAACGAAGAAGAGTTGTCCATAGTGAGGTAATATTTATTTATACGTTTTCAATTGTATAACATTTTACAAAGATACTTAATATAGCAATAGAAGTATTTATAAAATGAATGTTTTTTTTTGTGTTATAAAATGTTTATATTACTTAATTATTTTGATTACATTTTGTTTTAGGGTCGAAACATTATAGCTAGTGTTTATCATTTTCTGCGAGAAGAATATGAATTTACAAAATCATTAATGGAACTCAACTGTGATTTGTCTCATTTACGAGACATTACACGCCGTACAGCTGAAGCTACGGGTGTGAGCCAAAAAACAGTTCAAAGAATATTAAAAGAAGAGAAGGAATTGCCATCCACTTCATCAAAATTCACTTCACCTATGAAGAAAAGGATATAGATAATTTTACAGCCGATGTGGTTCGCAGTACTGTACAAGATTTCCATATTGTCCATAAAGAAATTCCAACATTAGCTAAGTTAAGAACAGCATTGAATGAAAAAATCGGATTCGAAGGTTGTTTAGAAACTGTTCGCAAGTTACTGTTGAAATTAGGTTACAAGTGGCGCAAAACAGAGAACAACCGTAAAGTCTTGACGGAGCGTCATGATATCCAAATGTGGAGTTTAAAATATTTAAAAAAAAATAACAGAGTACCGCTCTCAAAGTCGGCCCATTGTCTACACCGATGAGAGCTACGTCCTTTCGACACACGTGCGAAACAACACCTGGGCAAAAAAAAGGAAAGAACTCCGTTTTAAAAAAAAATTAGCACAGGCACTCGCTTTATTTTAGTGCACGCGGGAACCAAGGATGGTTTTATTGAAAATGCTTCCTTGGTTTATAAGGCCAACTCAACAGCTGGTGATTATCATTCAAATATGAGCTATGATAACTATGTAAAATGGCTAAATGAAAAGTTGCTACCCAATTTACTTCCGCGCTCTGTCATTGTCTTAGACAATGCATCTTATCACAACACACGGGCTGAACGACTACCGACGCAATCTACAAAGAAAGCCGATATGCAGCAATGGCTCAGGGAAAAGGGTATAGCATTTGATGAATCTCTTCTTAAATTGGAATTGTACGATACGATAAATAAGTACAAAGCCCAACACGTAATCTACAAGATTGACGATTTTATAAAAAGCAAGGGTTTTGATGTCTTACGCCTTGCCCCTTATCACCCAGAATTAAATGCGATTGAAAATATTTGGGGGATCGTTAAAAATTATGTCGCATCTAAAAATATCAAGCAAAACATGACGAATACGGAAAGACTGATCAATGAAAGTTTGGGCCAAGCTAGCAGTGAAACGTGGCAAAAAACGTGCTCATGTTGAAAAAATTGAAAAATACTACTTGAAATATTTTGATCTCGATTTTGAATTTATAATCAATGTACAAGATGATTCTGACGACAAAACGGAATCGGAAATCGAAAATTTATCTGATAGTGATTGAAAATACTGAATAGTCCTACTTGTTTCGTTTCCATTCTGTAACACCAATGCTTAATTAAATGCCTACATATTCTTAATATTTTTGTATTTATTGCAACCTAATCTAATTTATTTACAAAATGTATATACTTTTAAAACCAAAATTTTATTTAGATTATTAAATCTCGATTTGAATATATATCAGTTTTTTTTGCTAACGTTACCTACTTTTACACACAAGCGCGCTTGTCGGGATACGTCACTACTACAATCAAAGCCGAACGGACTTCGTGAAATAGAATATCTGTACGATCTAAAGTCTGATTGGACATCTCACTGTATAAAATAGTTAGCCACGGTTTTTTCTTATTGCGCCAATATGATTCCTGCTCGCATATCGATGTTAATTTCGATATCATTGAAATGGTGTCATCGTCAATAGACTTAGCTTTTAAGTATTTTGCAGCTAAATATTTCCGTCGAACAAACAATGGTGGCAGACATAATTCCGATTCCACGGCGTAGATGGGCAACTTAAAAAAAAAAAAACCGCCAACTATTCTCATGGCTTGGTTTTGAATTTTGTCTAATATCGAAATATTGGCCTTAGCGCTATTATATAACAGAAAACTTGCATAATCTAACCGACTGTAAATTAGTGCAATATACAGTCGTCTTAAATGCAATGGATGGACTCCCCATGACGAACTTGCTAGCACCTTAAAAACATTTAGAAATTTCATACTTCTTTTATAGGTTTCATTGATCTGTTTACGCCATCTCAAAGATGAAGATAAATCTAGCCAGAGTCCTAAATATTTAACAACAGGAACATTTTCCAAACAAACACGATTGATATTGCCATTTGGAGGCTGTTAAGTATTCCCTTTAGAAAATAAACATATTTTAGTTTTCGAAGGAGATAATTCCAAACCCAATACTTCTAACAAATCTGTCAAACTATCTATGACTTCCTAAAGAGTTGTGATCATAAATCGAATGTCTTTTCCAGAAATATAGAGGACAAAATCATCGGCGTAGGCGTATTGGGATAAATACACACTTATAATCTCTTTGCAAATATCACTAGCTATGTTAAATAATATTGTTGTTGTGTGTCCTTGGGCCAATCCCTTACATGTCCATCTTGTAATCAAAACATTACTCCTTACTTGTGACACAGCTAAATGTATTTCCTTTAAGTATTCCTATATATATCTAAATATAGAAGCTCCCACCCCCATCTCATCCAGATGTCAATCTTGTAATCAAAACATTACTCCTTACTTGTGACACAGCCAAATGTATTTCCTTTAAGTATTCCTATATATATCTAAATATAGAAGCTCCCACCCCCATCTCATCCAGCTTAGATACCACTTTCAATATATTGACATTATTATATGCGTTGTCTCTGTCAACGAAACATCCCAATGTCTTTTGATTATTGGTGAAACCTATTTAAATTTGTGAAAATAGTCGTATAAGATTGTCCAGGCATGACTGAGATCTTCTAAATCCCACTATATTCTTGCAAAAACGATCCTTATTTAAAAAAAAAATCAAGACATCGCGTTACAATGTTGTGTAAGGTTTTGCATAGACAAGATATGAGTGATATAGGTCTCAAAGATTTTATGTTGCTGAGATCGCGCCCAGGTTTCGGTACAGGCACTACTTTAACATTTCTCCACTGTCTTGGAGCCTCACCTTCAGACAAACATTAGTTAAATAAATCAACTATCAACTGTTTGCTGGGAAAATTATAAATTATTGAATAAAAAATATCGTCCTCCCCTGAAGCGATATCCTTCATCTTCAATACATTAGAGTTCCTATTCCGAAATCTGTGCCTCCAACTGTAAATTTGTTGAACTAAAGACAGGACAAGGTGGCAGAACGTAATCTGGCGTCAATTGTCGTAAAAACTCACCAGCCCTCTCTGCATCGAAACACATTCTACTAGTACGATATCCTTTGAGCCATCGCATTTTGTTCCACAACTCGCTACTAGACACCATCTCACCTATACTGTCACAGAACTTATTAAAAGATTCTGCAATAGCTTTACGAAATAGTCTCTGTGCTGTAGCTACCTTCTGTTTAAGAATGATAATATTTGTGGGGAAGGGGTTCTTCCTCACCTGTGCTAATGCCAATCTACGCTCCGCAATCGCTCTAGACAACTCGGGGGACCTATATGATCTTGGAATAAATTTACTGGTGGGGTCTTCGCATATCTTAATATCTGGAATTGATGCTTGTGACGAGAAATTAATTAAATCCATAATGTCGTCAACATTTGTTGGGTGTCGCCTGTCAAACTAATACTACTAATTTTACTTGAAATTAATTCCTTTTATTTTTGCCAATCAGTCTTTTTAAAATTACGTTTCAATTTTATTAAATTATTACATGTTATTTCTGTGGTTGTAAGAACCATTAAGTGATCACTACCTAAGTTTTCATGTAAAACACTCCACTTGAACCGAAGTGCAATATCTGATGACGCAAACGTGACGTCAGGCGAACTTTTTTGAAGCTTATTTAATACTAACTTAAGTCTGTTAGGGTCTCCAGTATTGAGGGAAACATACTGCCAATCATTAGCTGCATCGTGAATTTGTAAACCCCTGCGATCACTTTTGTATGACCAATTTGTATGATGCCCGTTGAAATCTCCCCCGATAAAAGTTTTACTTGACCATTTAGAAACTAGCACTTTCCAACCTTCATCTGTTGTGTAAATATTCGGAGGACAATATCTCGCAACAATATTTTCTAAAAAGAGCGCGTCAATATAATTAATTTGCAATTTCTATACCGTAATCGGTAGACGCGTGCGAGCGATCTACACGAGTGCCGTGACAGAACTGTGTTAGAGGTCGCGACAAGCCAATCGTGATCCTGAGGATGCCTCGTTGAGAGGTGAAACACGTGTCGATTTCTTCTTGGGGTTTTTTATGGTTCTTTAGAAACAGCGGAAAAGTTACTAAATATATCCACGTCTATTGTATTTTATAATGGATTTCCGCAAGGTCACACCTGAATCAATTAACTAATTCGTGCTTGTTCCAAATTCATTTTTTTTTATTTACTCAGTGAGTAAAAGAGAGTTTTATTCACTGTTATCGATGAAACAAATGCCCTTTTTCGAGTGGCAATGGTAAAAAGCATATTTCTACATCCTTACATATTATAAAAAAAAGTCCCCCGCCGCATCTGTCTGTCTGTCTGAACGCGATAAACTCAAAAACTACTGAACGGATTTTCAAACGGTTTTCACCAATGGACGGAATGATTCATGCGGAAGGTTTTAGTGTATAATTCATTAAAGTTTTGTGTAAATTGAAGAAAGAAAGAAAAAGTATTTATTGAGACTAGCACAGAAAATCACAAATTAAACAAATTAAATTGGCTGAAATTTATCGATTATTGTTGGAGATGTCGGAAAAAATCATGCCGACTGGGGGCTTTATCGAAATCGTAAAAGTTACATAAACTTTGTGTACTACACTATTTGTTTGTTTTTTTTTTCAAAAGTTCAACAAAAAAGTCCGCGGTGGCATAGTCTATCTTCTAAGGATGACCTACAATAACCATTTTTATCTTTCAGAATTTGATAAAAAATTCATTTTTATTTTCGAAGCTATTTTAACCGGTATTGTTTTAATCCTTATTCAATCAACTATGTTACTTAAATTGAGCATTGGTTGACTGCTAGAGAATGCCTAAGGCATTAAGTCCGCCTTTGTACCTTTTTGTGTGTGAAAAGTTTAAATAAATAAATAAATAAGTTGGGGAAAAAAAATCTGCTCAACAACGTAAATAACGCAATCAATGTTATTAAACTATCAAAAAGAAACAAATTAGGCATAATTGTTTACGAAAATAAGTTACGCAATTAGGGTATTGGTATGGGTAGTACGTACCCGTGGGATATTTTCCGGCACCACGCGGGCGAAGTCGCGGGCAAAACCTGTAAATATAAATAAGTAGATACGAGGGATAAATTATCATCATATCAAAATTTCTAGAAGTTTTTCTGTGTCTGTGTAGTTGAGTATCGCTAAATGTTCACAAAAAACAACTCGCACTGAGTGAGTGAGTGCAGGCGCTGGGCGGCGGGCGGCCAGGCGGGTGCCGCACGCGGCGGTGCACTATGTATAATGGTAGAACAAGCGCATATATAATGCTTTACTACAACATCTAGTGTCAACGTTACAAGAGTGCAGTGACACCCACGAACTTGCTTTAAATAGAATTGCAGGACTTTAACAAAAATTGTGTGAAACCCAAAAGGCGCTATCTCTCTCAGAGTGTAATAATAATAATAATAATATATTTATTTGCTCAAAACATGGTATAACAGGTCTTACAGTTTAAAATAGTACAAACATGTTTTGCCGGGTTTAGACTCAGCATGCAAATTTGATAATAAAAAGTAAGTACTTACTTAACTAACATTTTGTGTCAAAAAACTGTTTCAGACTATAAAAGTTATTTTGCACTCAATTTCTGCTTAAAACAGTATCTCGTATTTAACAATTTAAAGTCACCGGGTAATTTATTATAAATCCGTACACACATAGCTAAGCAGCTTTTGCTATATTTTGCAAGCCTAGAAGCATTGCTTACTACGAGCCTATATGGGTCTCGTCTGTTTCGAGGACATATATCGTTCGCTGTTTTAAATAACTTTTTATGTTTCCACACAAACATGCATATTTCGTAGATGTATAGACAAGGCAGCGGCAACAAACCAAGTTTTTTAAATACTGGTTTACATGATTCGTCAGGTTGGAGTCCATATAGAGCTCTAATGCACTTTATTTGTGCAACAAATGTTCTATGTTGGTCAGTACTGTTGCCCCACATTATAAGTCCATAGCGCAGTATAGATTCTACGTATGCGTGGTAAACTAATATGGCTGTTTTTAAATTGGTAACTTTTCTTACTTGTCTCAGCGCATACACAAATCTATTTATTTTACTAGAGACATTGTCTACATGCATTTTCCAATTTAAATGTTTATCAATAGTTACACCCAGAAAATTAGTCTGAGTAACAGATTTGAGTTTGGGTATATGAAGACTGAAATTAGATTTGTTGTTATTACATTTATTAAATTGTATATATACAGATTTGTCAAGATTTATTTTCAAATTTTGAATACGAAGCCAATTAATTAAGATGTCAATTGTGTTGTTAATGTCAACTTCATGGTCATAAATTGTATTATATTTTTTAATAGATGTCACAATAATAGAAATGTCATCAGCAAATAAGATGCATTTATGTTTAGTTATTTTAGTGATGTCAATTATGTACAATAAGAATAAGATTGGCCCGAGTATGCTTCCTTGAGGAACACCGAATCTGTTACAAATATATTCAGATGCGTATAGTGTTAGGTCCTTATCATAATTAATATTTGGTATAGTAACACATTGTTGTCTGTTATGAAGGTATGACTTTATCCACTGTAAGGGTGGCCCTCTGATTCCAAGTGATTCTAGTTTTTGTATTAGTAAATCGTGGGAAACTAGATCGAAGGCCTTTGATAAATCAAAAAACAGACCTGTGGTTAGATTATTATCATTGATACTAGGTAATACAGCTTTCATGAGGGCATAGATGGCTAATGTTGTAGATTTATCTTTTTAGAACCCATAC
The DNA here is from genome assembly GCA_916610215.1 of Omphaloscelis lunosa. Lineage (NCBI taxonomy): Eukaryota > Metazoa > Arthropoda > Insecta > Lepidoptera > Noctuidae > Omphaloscelis > Omphaloscelis lunosa. Next base: position 18,740,306 of record OU744265.1, on the reverse strand, counting down.
TGTTCATTTTCTATTATATTAAATTTATTACAATAATGCACGAGTCTTTTGTACATGCATTTTTCATATATTTTAGATAAAATGGGTATTAATGTAATAGGGCGATAATTATTCATGTCATGTCTTTCTCCTTTTTTGTACAGAGGCTTAACAATGGAAAACTTCAGCGCTTCTGGAAAAATTCCACAGCCAAATGACAAATTAATTAAGTATGTTAATACGTCAATGATTTCGTTAGCACATATTTTAATGATTTTTGTGCTAATTTCATCGTAGCCTTCGGAACTGGTATTATTTAAAAGCGTTATTTCCTGTATCAAGGTCAGCAAACAGGTTGCTAGCACCAGTAATCTATTTAGTGAGTTAGTGGGTAGTAAGTTAAAATCAGTGTGTGAGCCAGCTGTAACGATAGATTTGACTGGTGATGATACCATATCATTATGTCCTATTATTGTGAGTCATAATAAATTTAAAAAATACATTAAAATCAAGTAATTAATTAAATGGTCACAGAGAGCAATCAAAAAGAAAAACCTCTTAAAATTAAATATTTCACTTAGAAAGGACCGTGTTGTCTTATCAAAAAGTTTAAATACTTGTACTATTGAGTTAGATAAATGTAGGGAAAAATATGACACTGATATGCAGCCCCTCTATAATGATATACTACACAAGGAGCACTTGCTGAAGGATATTTTTGAAAAATATGAGACTTCACAACAGCAAGTAAGTGACCGCTTGCTTGAGGCTGGGGAACTACTGGATTTGGTGAAGCGCAATGCTGAGATGTATGAGTCCCTGACTAATAACCTCTCTTGCAGCTGTGCAAACCAACCACTGCCTACTCAGCCTCAGCCTAACTTGCCCCCTCCGGTGTTGGCTCTTCCAGCAGAGACTTGTGTTAAGTCACAGAAAAATAAATCAATATATTTTTTGTGACGAATTAGGTTCAGGCTTTGGGAAAATTTTACTCAATTACCTTAGCCATAGTTTTACCAATCATAGCTATCATAACAAGTTTTAAACAAATGATTAAAAGAATTGTAAACACAAACCTAGATCATTATTCTACAATGGTTTTATTATTAAGTAATAGTACTGGTATTACCATAAAGGACATAGTGGATGGTGTGGACACCTTATTAAAATTAAATGTAGGAAATCTCATGTTGTGTGCTTTTCCTTATTCTGATACTTTATCTTATGATGAAAATAACTATATTTGTAAGTTGAATAATACTATCACAGGCTGACATGTTGTCATAGTGACAAATTATTGTATTTTGACACTAACCAGTTTGTTAGTGGTTTTAAGTTAACTCAGAGAACTTTATCTCTGTCTTGGAAATGTAGAAATTTGATTGCTATGTTGATAGCATATAATTTTAATGAGGTTATAGATAATATAACAAAGTGTAGTATTAGTGACGAATCTATGTTGTCTAGTTATACTAAAGCATAGTGAATAATTATGTTTTACCATGTACGAAGGAGGATCCACCTACAATAACAACATACTTGGAGGCCACTATCAGTCAGATAGGGCATTCCTTTCCTGCTGGAACTCATATGGGCATTTTAGATTCTTCTGTTGTAGTTGTGGAGGTCACTCCGGATAATTCTTTAAACTAGGCAGTAAGACAACAGAAGTTACCCCTTCAATTAACCAATTATTATTAGAGAATAATAAAATGGTATCTTCTGGCAATATAACTCATAATGTTAAACCAAAGTGCAACATACTTTAAAATTATTTAATCAAAATATCCAAGGTTGCTCTTCCAAATTACTGGTAATAGAATTGTTTTTAGAAAATACCAAGTTTGATGTAATTTGTTTAACAGAGCATTGGTTAAAAGATCATCAAGAGATGTCAAATAATTATGAAAATTATTGTGTAGTTAGCCATTTCAGTCGAAAATGTATGATACATGGCGGATCATTAATATTGATTAAAAATTCTATAAAATCGAAAGAAAGAAAAGACATTATCGGACTGTCTGTTGAACACAACATTAAATTGTCCTGTGTTAAGCTTGATAAGCATGTTATAGTATGCGTATACAGACCTCCAAGTTACCAGAATCTATCTGTGTTTGATTCTGTAATGGAAGATGTATTAAAAAAACTTACTGCTAGTAGTAAGTCAATAATCATATGTGGTGATTTTAATATTAACTTATTAGAAAATAACTCTAACACTGTCAGATTATTAAGTCTTTTTAGGTCATTTGATTTGTCAAATGTTTTTATTGAACCAACCCGAGTGACAGCTTCTTCTGCCACTTGTATCGATAATATTTTTTGTAACTGTGATTACCTACACAAACAAATTGTAAATAAGTTGCCATCAGATCAAAGTGGACAAACAATAACATTTTGCTCCTACATACCTTAACGAAAAATTCAAATAAAGTTTAGGCCAATTACATGTAAAAGTTTAGAGAAATTAAATAATTCTTTGGCCAATAAATTATGTGTTCAGAGTTTTAATAATATAGATGACCCAAATGAGTTCTACGCCGAGTTATTTTCACTATTACACACGCAATTTAATGACACTTTTCCACTAAAGACTAAAAGCATTTACACAAAGTTCTTATTTAGTGATTGGGCGACTCCAGGTATTCGTAAAAGCAGGAAAATACTATTTGAACTTTATGGCCTAAAGCAACATATGAATAATATAAGCTTTCATAAGTATGTTGCAAAATATTCAAAAACTTTTAAAAGTGTGTGCAAAATAGCCAAAGCTCTTTATATTAGCAATAAAATAAAATCAGCTGATGATAAAATAAAAACTACCTGGCAAATAATAAATAATGAAACAGGTAGGAAAAAACAGCGAAATACAGAATTTAATTTAGAGACTGCACATGGCTCCATTAACTCAAATATAGAGATAGCTCAAGAATTTGAAAACTTTTTTGCTAATATTCCTCTTAAAACTACTCAAGCTTTAAATTCCTCATCCGCGCTTTCTGCTGCCTTACTTCGACAGAATGTGAAGGCTTGCCCTTTGGAGTTTAGGTTTCAGCATACAAACCCCCAGGCTGTTATAAAAGCTTTTAAAGATCTTAAAATTAAATCAACAGAAGATCTCTGGGGAATGTCTGTAGATCTATAATTGAAACCATTGCGCCCTATTTAGCTTACATATTTAACACCAGTATAGACCAAGGAGTCTTTCCGGATCTCATGAAACACAATAAAGTAGTTCCATTGTTCAAATCTAGTAGTATAGTATATAGTAGTATAGTAAAGAACCCAACAATTATAGGCCTGTATCAATTCTACCAGTGCTCAGTAAGGTGTTTGAAAAGTTGATGCTCAATCAAATGTTACCTCACTTTAATAAAAATTCCATCTTTCATGAACAACAGTACGGTTTCACCAAAGGGCGTTGTACCACCGACGCCGGTTTCACCTTAATAAAGAACATTTTTAACGCCTGGGAAGAAGCACAAGATGCCATTGGAATCTTTTGCGACCTCTCGAAGGCGTTCGATTGTGTAGACCATGAGACACTTCTGCTGAAACTAGAGCACTATGGGATTAGGAATACAGCTCTTGATTTACTTAAATCATACCTGAGAGATAGAAAGGTTAAAGTTCAGGTAAAAGGCGTAAACTCATTAGGGTCTGAAATGGCAATGGGCGTTCCTCAAGGTTCGATATTGGGTCCATTCCTCTTTTTAGTATACATTAATGATTTACCCCAATTATTTCAAAATCAACCGAAGATGGTGTTATTTGCAGATGACACATCATTAATCTTTAAAATAAACCGACGGTCACAAAATCTTGAAGACGTGAATAGTTCTATTCTGCAAGTCCAAGATTGGTTTACGGTAAACAATTTGGTACTAAATAAAACAAAAACCAAATGCATTAGATTTAAATTACCTAATGTTAGAAGGAGCGAATGTGACATCATATTGAATGGGGAAAAACTGGAATTTATTAATCAAACGGTTTTCCTAGGAATCACGCTAGACGAGAAAGTACAATGGGGACCTCATATAACATTTATTTATTTTTTTATTTATTTATTTTATCAACTTACATTTACCATTACAGGCATTACCCAATGCGATAAATGCGCTTATCCTAACTTAATTTAACAATATGCTTATCCTAACTTAATTAAAATAATTACACTAACATCTATAACTAATTACAAACAATGCATTCCTTGTGAATTCACTCAGACAACAACAAAATAAGTCCGTCTCACTCGCTATGAGGTTGAGCGTGCGGAGTGCACGCGTCAGGGGCGCCTCACTTAAAAGGTTGGTCCGAGCGCGCGGTTCCACTAGCAGTGGCGGCTGCCGTCGTCGCCACACGTACCTGTCCGGAACGCACAGACTCACCTGCCCTAAAATAACTGCATTATGCACCTTCCCTCTCAGTAACTTAAATATATACGAGGTGAGTGCAAGATCTCTCCTCACCCTTAGCTCATTGTATCCTACCATACCTAAAATAAATAAGGTTGGATACATTAACGGATAAAATGGATAGACCCCGTAATACCGCTTATATAAATACCTTATAAATTTATTTTGTACCCTCTCCAGCATGAGACTATATTTAGCTTCATGCGGAGCCCAGATGACTGCATTACATTCTAACTGGCTCCTCACCAGTGCATTATATAATGCTATAATAGCTTTCACATTCGTGAACTTTCGGACCGTACGAAGCATGAAACCTAAATTTCTATACGCTCTTTTACAGCTACGCATTATATGATCGCGAAACGTCAAACCCGTGTTAAAGCCCACCCCCAAGTCCTTGACTTCTGTGACCCGTGCCATAGGCGACCCGTCAATATGGTAGGTATGTAAGATGGGTTTCTGTGCGCGAGAAAAAGTGATTGTCACACACTTCGAGCTATTAAACTGCAAGAGATTTTCTTTGCTCCAGCTCACTACCCTATCAATGTCCCTTTGTAGCCTGACACAGTCATCACAGCTTTTTACCTCGAGGGACAATTTGAGGTCATCGGCAAATAACAGACACTTAGCATCTTGGACTACTTCTGGTAGGTCGTTGACCATCAGAAGGAAGCCCAAAGGACCAAGGTTACTACCTTGGCTTACTCCGGACCTCGTAAAATATGGATCTGACACGTATCCCGCATATTCCACATATTGTTGCCTATCTCTCAAATAACTGGCAAAAAACTGGAGTGAGTGTGGGGTGAAACCAACACCTGCTAACTTTTTAAGCAACATGTCATTTTCGACTAGGTCGAATGCTTTCCTGAAATCGAAGTAAGCAGAATCAGTTTGTCCCCCACTATCCACCGTCGGCACTAGATGAGCCATGTGGCAGAGCAGATTACTGGTGGTACTTCTTCCCGGTCGAAACCCATGCTGAGCGTCTGATAGCTGTGCGTTCACCTGAAGGTATATGCTTTTGTGAATTGCAGTTTCTAATACTTTTGCCGGTGTCGACAATACTGCGACTGGTCTATATCCATCCACCGATTCTGCTGACCTTCCCTTTGGAACTGGAACAACGCGGGTTACTTTCCACCTCTCCGGAAACACGGCAGCTTTTAGGCACTGGTTAAATATATGAAGTAGCGGCTTAGCTAGCACTAATCGACAATCCTTGAATATGTAAGGCGGAATGCCGTCTGGCCCTGCGGACCGTTTCGGCTTAAGATCTTGAAGCGCACGACATACGTCTACTAACTGTAATTGGTCCAAGTGCACCCGCGCCGCTGCATTTCCGCTACCTGCATTTGCTATAGCCGCGTCCACATCTAACTGTGGTTGCTCTGCCCTGTACACAGAATAAAAATACTGCGCAAACTCTTCCACAGACCGTTGACCAGACAATGCCACCCCGTCTTTCAAAATCGCTTGCGGACTTCTCCCACCTCTTTTAGACTTGGCATAATTCCAAAAAGATTTAGGATCACTCAGCATTTGACTTTGTACACGGTTCCGATATTGTTCCTGTGCCACTACTAACATGTTTTTAATGTTGGTCCTACACCGAGCAAACGCTTCGTAATCCACCTTCGACCCGCTTGCTTTGTACTGTTTATGCAGAAAAGCCTTTAATCTTATGTCGCGAATTATTTCAACAGTGTACCACTCAGGATAAATGTACCTCGAGTTTACACGACTTCGCTTTTTTTTCGGAACACAGTCATCTATAATAGAATTAATAATATTATAAAAATAATTTAAACCTGCTTCTAAGTCCATTTCATACAATGGAGTCCAGTCTACGGTTGCAATTAAAGAATACAATGAAAAAAAGTTGGCTTTATTAAACATCTCTTGTGGGGCGGCTAAGCTCGGCCGCTTATGCTGTTAGAAAGATAAGACAGTTAACAGATGTAGAAACCGCGCGATTGGTCTATTTTAGCTACTTCCACAGCATTATGTCGTATGGCATTTTACTGTGGGGTCGGGCTACTGACATTGAATCCATCTTTATTTTACAAAAGAGAGCTGTCAGAGCCATTTATAATCTACGTCGCCGCGAATCTCTCAGGAAACTATTTAAAAGGATTAATATTATGACAGTACCTTGCCCATTCATTTATGAAAATATTATGTACGTAAGGAAAAATCCACATCTGTTTAATAAAATAAGTGATAGACATAATTTTAATAATAGAAATAAAGATAAACTAGATCAACCATTTTTCAGATTATCTAAAGTACATACATCTTTTATGGGGTACATATTGCAAATAAATGAAAGAAAATTTAAAACTCATATTAAAAGTACACTTTGTAAACAAGCATATTACAAATTAGAGGATTATATCCAAGATAAGAGTGCTTGGAAACATGCTGGTCCTGCTCCATAGGACAATTTAGAATCAAGACAAAATCAAACAGTTTGCTAATTTAATTGTAACATTTATAATATTGTGTTATATGACATTGATTTTAAATTCTGTGATTACTTCCTCACACACTGACTTATTAATTTTAAAAACATTAGGAAAATCGTCTACTTTTACAATGTTTGTAAATATGTGAGCACCATGTATCTATCACATAATTAAATTATCTGTCGTTGCTTCATTTTAATTCTTTTTACCTATTGTGGTATAGTAATTTTATTCTGGGTGCATCGTCTTCACATATAATTATTTAACTAATGTACGTACTAATACAAACTATTGTAAAACATTTTAAAAGAGTAACGGTGGAGTTTCTTGCCCATTCTTCTCCATACGAAAACTACCTTTTGGAAGGGGCGACTAGAATCAATTATATTAGTCTGTAAATTTTGACGTTCAAAAGTGCCATAATACATGGGCATATTTGAAATAAATGATTTGACTTTGACTTTGACTTTGACATAGAAGACAGAAGTGCCAAGCTCAAGTCTTTGCGTATACATGTTTCAATACCATATTGTGAAAAAAATACTTGGTACAGATATGCAGTATTATACATTTTTAGAAAGGTTATTTTATGCTTTTTGCGATACAGCTTAATGATTTTAAAAGTAAAGAAAAATATTTCAGTAATTACTTAACAAGTGACATACCTTCTATGTTCTATGTTATGGGGTTTGGTTTCCGCACTTAGTCCGTCAGGTGGACCATTGTACGTGGGCCATGGCGGCCGCTTGGGGGGGTTATTCCAACCAGCCCACCTCCCTCCAGAAGTTAATCAAAGCTCCTGGTTTGTTCAGAACATCTGTGAAAGATCTGGGTGCCCCGAGGGTTTCTTTTCTAATCTGGGTGACGTCTGTGCATTCAAAGAGCACGTGCGCAACGGTTTCCTCGGCCTCCATGCACGCCCTGCACAGAGGACTGTCCGTTATGCCTATGGTGTGAAAGTGTTTGTTTAACGAGCAGTGTCCTGTGATGGTCCCCGTCACCAGGCGCAGGTCGTTCCTGTCCAGGCGTAAAAGACTCCTGGTTAACCTGCTATCCAGGGATGGCATAGCTACCTTGGACTGCCTGCAGCCTGGTGTCGAGGTCCACCAGTACTCCGCTTGTGTGAGGGTGAACTCTTGTAGCCACTTGCGTATTTGGTTGAAAGGGATTGGTACGATAGGTTCGGGTCCACAGACTGCCGTGCTAGATCCTCTTCTAGCAAGTTCGTCAGCCGCGTCGTTACCTAGCGATCCGCTGTGTCCCTTTATCTATTGCAGTGTCACCGTGTTGCGACTAGACACCGTTACCTGTTCTAGTGCATTGTGACATTCTAGTGTCAACTTCGAGGTAATATATTTTTTCTTCAGCGATTGGAGAACTGAGGCGCTATCGGAGAGTATGCGTATGTGAGTGTCCGTAACTCTCCTGGCCTCTATGGCGTGGACCGCTTGTATGATGCCCACACATTCCGCCTGGTAGACGGTGCTGAACATTCCTAGTGGTCTGGATATCTTTATGTTGAGATCGTGCGAGAAGACTCCGACTCCGGTACCAGAGTCGGTCTTCGATCCATCAGTGTAAACCCTCAGCTCTTTCGGGCATGAGTAGTCGCACTGTTCTTCTGTAAGTTTTATGTTGTAGTGCCTTTGAAAGTGGTGTGATTTCGGTGCTTTGTCGCAGGGTGTTGCCATCATTGGCCGACGCTTGATTGCATCTTCCTTTATGCGTGTGTGCTTAATTCTGGAGTCTTTGCTTAGAGTTTCTGATAAATGTAGTCTAAAGGCGGCCAGGGCCGCCTCCTCCCGCACATTGAGGTGCAGGGGCGGCAGTCCAAGCATTGCCTGTAAGGCGGCAGTAGGTGTAGTTCTCATACTGCTATTAATTGCGACACAAGCGAATCGCTGCAGTTTTTCGAGATCTTTTTGGGCTGTGCTCAGGTCTGTCCTGGGCCACCAGACCAGTGAGCCGTATGTGATAAGCGGTCGAATGACTGTAGTATATAACCAATGGGTGACCTTGGGGCTCCCCCAATTCCTGCCGAGCAGTCGTTTACACTGCCACAGGGATATGCTGGCTTTCGTAGTGATATAGTTCGTGTGTTTTGCCCAGTTCATTTGTTTGTCCAAAAAGATGCCCAGGTATTTGGTTTCAGTTGAGAGGCTAAGGGTTGTTCCAAAGAATCGTGGTAACTGTAGTGTCATCAGTTTCCTCTTTTTTGTGAAGAGAATCAGTTCGGTTTTTGTAGGGTTCACTGAGAGTTGGTGCTTGTTGCACCATTCCTCTACTATTTTCAGGGCTTGACGCATGAGATTGCATAGCGTGTTTTCGTGGGTCCCGTTTATTATAATGGTTATGTCATTGAAGTAGCCTACGGTGAAATAACCTTTGTCATTGAGTGTTTGGATGAGGCTGTCTACTACCAGGTTCCAGAGCAGCGGTGAGAGGACGCCCCCTTGTGGGCAGCCCTTCGCAACAATGGCCCTCGTAGTGTCGTTTACTGTCACTTGTACAGCTCTCAATTTGAGCATGTTGGTGATCCAGCCACTCAGGGTCGAGTCTATGCCGTGTTGGTCAAGGGCCATATTTATACTTTTGAACATGGTTTTGTCAAAGGCGCCCTCGATGTCAATGAAGGCGGCCAGTGCTGAGCATTTGTGGTCCACTGCGCATTCAATTTTACCAACCACGCTGTGCAGCGCTGATTCAGTTGATTTGCCTGCGGAGTACGCATGCTGTTGTTTGTGAAGTGGTATTACCCGGAGAGGTCCATCTCGGATGTGCCGGTCACAGAGTCTCTCGAGGGTTTTCAGTAGAAAAGATGTAAGGCTTATAGGTCTGTAAGCTTTGGGTTGTGTGTAATCGGTTTTTCCAGGTTTGGGTATGAAAATCACTTTCACCTCGCGCCATGCGAGAGGTGTGTATCTAAGTGCTATGCAGGCTCGATAGATCACCACCAGCTATGGTGTCAAATAATCTACCCCCCACTGCAGCAGGGCTGGGAAGATGCCATCCAGTCCAGCCGACTTGTATGGCTGGAAGGTATTGATAGCCCACTTTACTCGCTCTTCTGTCACTATAATGTGGGCTCTTGACCAGTCTAGGTTCATTGGGGTCCATTCTGATTCAGCCTCCCACGTCCTGTCTTCCAGGATTCTACAGTCTGGGAAGTGAGTTTCGAGAAGGACCTTGCTGGTTTCATTGTCAGTTAGTGTGTATGAGTTATCGGGTTTTTTAAGCGCGCCGAGGGTTCGGTCCTGATCGGTTGATAGGATCTTCCTTACCCTAGCGGCTTCATTATTTGTCTCGATGGATTCACAGAATTTACGCCATGCTGTCCTCCTGGCGGTTCTGATTTGTTTTTTGTATATATATTGGGTTTATTTGTATAACAGAGCCAAAAACACTAGACTCCCGGACGACTGGGTCGTCCGGGAGTCTAGTGTTTTTGGCTCTGTTAAATTGTTTACGTAGCGCATCTCTGAGTTTACTAAGTGACATACGTTATTTTTCACTTATATTTTTTTTCGTCGAAGGTTTTCAGTGTTACCCACGTTTGCCCAAGCACGACTTTTTATGTTGACTAGTAGTGTAACTATTCATAAATAGAATGAAAAAGAAATCAGCTGCGGATATTTGCGGTTTTAGAAGATATGAGAAAAAAACTGATAAAAGTCAGAACCCGAAAATTGTTATCTTTTGCGGTTTACCACTGACACCATTCACATGAACAATATAGATAAACTTTTTGGATATTTTCTTCATTATTTCGTGATAATAAAGGGACTTTATTAAATTTGCACTCGGTTTGCGTGGGAAATTACAAGATAATAATGCTGTAGGTACCAATTCGATATTGTAAAATGAGTATATAAAGGGAAGCAAAAACTATTCGAACCATCTACATCAGTGTAACTTCAAGTGATGCAAATCTCATCTATGCCTATTATTTCTGCAGATTGTGAAGTGTTAAAATGTCTTCCTTCAGCAGTACCAAACGAGACTTCATAATCCCCTATATCGAGGGCGGCAAGACCATGGAATCATTATCCAAAGTTTTAGTGGAAAAGCTCAATGTTTCTGAAAACAACTTGTGTTTTATAATTAGTGACATACAAAGGCACATTCTTCCTATTTTCAACAAGCGCTGGGCCCTGGCATCTCGGAAAAAAGAAACATTTTTACAGAAGAATTGGTTGGATTCAAGGTATTCGTTAAAGTTACCGGATTCTGAACAATATTCTACGCCATTAACATCTGGCCAACGAGGAAGAGCATGCGTGGCTTATGGAGACTCCTCAGAATCTACCAAGAAGAGGAAAAACACTCTTCTACTCCAAGAATATGGCTTCGAGCATATAAAAAACGCCTATGTGCAGGGACTACGGGCTTTACGTGAGTACACAGAAGCTCATCTTGTCGATGAATTAAGAACCGCTGACACTCAAAAGAAATTAGATATCTCAAGTAACTGGAACGACTCAGACCAGATGAAGTTTCTTTCCGATACGGAAGCATTGAGTGCTTTTATAGATTTGGATCTAACAAAAGCACAATATATGTACCTGAAAAACTTAACCAACGAACGAAAGTGTTGTATATTCCCGCCTTACTACAAAATACAAGAAATAAAAAGATCCTGTTATCCACCATCTTCTACAATCGAAATCACGAATACTTATGCTAAATTGATTAATATCCAAGATTTATTGGATCATACTGCTGCTACAATTTAAAAAATCGATTCTGTTTTCCAAAAACAACATAGAACATTGATCCTTTATTGTAAATGGGGATGTGATGGTTCATCTGGTCAAAGCCAATACAAGCAAATACTTGCAGAAGAGTCGGAAACAATTTCAGATGCCAATTTGTTCATCACTTCATTAGTCCCCATCAGATTAGTTGATGTGCAATCGGGATCCGTTGTTTGGCAAAATCCGGTACTTTAATCTGTCCGTTTTTGCAGACCCATTTCTATTGAGTTTTGTAAGGAAACTCCAGAAAAAACAAAGGCAGTTGTCGATGATATTAAAAAACAAATTAGGGCTGCACAAGCATCACTTATAAACAGAGATGGTGTTGTAGTCAATGTGAAGCATGAACTATTTCTAACGATGATCGATGGAAAGGTGGCTCAGGTCCTTACAGATACTCCATCTGGTTCTACATGCACGATATGTGGGGCTACTCCACGGCTAATGAATGACCTATCGAAAGTAACTGCCAGACCTGAAAACGAAAACGCCTACCAATACGGATTGTCCACCTTACTCGCCCGGATTCGCTGCATGGAAATGATATTGCATATTTCCTATAATCTTTTGTTTAAGACTTGGTCTGCTTCAACTGAGGAAAATAAGAGATTAAAAAAAGAAAAGACAGAACTTGTTCAAAAACGTTTCAGGGAGGAGTTGGGATTAATCGTCGACAAACCTGGGCAAGTTAGCGGGAATACGAACGATGGCAATACCGCACGAAGATTCTTCTATAATAGCACTTGCTCATCGGAAATAACAGGTGTAGATGAGGCATTGATTAAACGCCTATACATTATCTTGCAAGTTCTTTATTCTGGAATGATGATCGACCCTGAAAATTTTGGGGAATATGCAATAGAAACTGTAAGAATCTATGTAAGTAATTACGATTGGTATTATATGCCATCCTCCGTTCATAAAGTACTCATACACGGGGAAAACGTTGTCAAACATTTTGCGGTGCTGCCTATTGGACAGCTATCGGAAGACGCACAAGAGTCTCGCAACAAAGACTACAGAAACATACGACTTCATCATGCCAGAAAATGTTCCCGATCTGCTAAAAATGAAGATGTCTTTAAAACACTTTTATACACGTCAGATCCATATATAACAAGTTTGAGAAAACCGTACGTAAGATATGTGAAAGAACTTGAAGAAGAGGCACTAAGTCTTTTAAACGTGGTACCTGAAAGTGAACCCACATTTACTGACCCTGATCCTGAAGTGGTATAAGTTAAAAATAATATTTATATTTAATTATTACTTATATTTGTACCTAGCTACATCATTTCCTGAAGCCAGAGTATAGGATTTACCTATTAGTAGTGTGCTAAGTATGTACTTAGCACACTTGTGCATGAAATTTCTACTCCCAGTAGATGTCTACTGGAAGTATTACAAAGGTATTCCATCCACTTCTTCCTCTTCCTTGTTAACAATAATTGTGACTGACAGGACTATTGTAACCAAGAAACCTGACATTGTGGTGATAGGTCGTTCGGAGCGAGCAATGATTGTTGATATAACGGCCCCGCATGACGAGAACCTCGTGAAGCAACATTCAGAAGGCAATACTACTGGACACGGTGCATATCGTTAGGAGGTTCCTCTATCAAGAGTCCTGACCACCGGTATCCCGGACCCTATTCCCGATGCTGGTGACTGCTTTTTTATATTTTTAAATGTTTTTGTATTTCTTTTTTATTATAATATTTAAAAATGTAATGAATAAGTAAAACATTAATGAAGATTGTGATGACACTGAATCGGCTGATGATGATCAAGATGAAGAGTCCATAGGTAGTTGAAGAAATTTAAGTTAATAATCATTGTTGCCTTAAACTGAAGACTTATTTCATTAATTTTCTTATAAAAATTCTTATTGGAATAATTCAGAAACGTTTAGATGGTACGGTTGGCGCAGTGGTTAAGAGATCGACAGCTGCGCAGCGTGTTGCGGGTTCGATCCCCGCACGGAACAAACATTTTTATGACCTACGAGTAGTAGACTTTGGAACATAATTATTTATTTGATTGTGGATAAAAACTGTGTTTTATAATAAAAATAAACATTATGAATATGGATCACTAGTTTATTCCTTTATCTATTTAATGCAATATCCATAATTATTATTATCCTTCTTCTTGGACCTTGAACCAGCCTGGTAATGCTGTTAAATATTTTTGAGTTTTTCACTTATTACCGGTCAACATAATCAATCTTAGTGCACAAATGTATTAACTGGGGGGTTTTATATTTATTTAGCTATTTTGAAAAGGTAACGTTTAAACTAATATTACAATATTGTGATATAATGGAGTTAAAGGACTAGTCTTATGAATAAATGCATATTTGTTTTGTTATTTTACTTGGTTTTTGTACTATTCTTGTCTAAACTTTAAAAAACTTTAAAGCTCTCTCCTCAAAGAAGTCAATTTCGTAGTTAGTGCAATTGTGAACTAAGGCGACGATATAGATTTTGTTTACTTTGCTTGTTGTAATTAACCATGGTTTAATCTTTTTAGTCATTATAAACTTGTATTCCACTTGAAATAAATTTTTAAATACTTTTTTCGTGATTTTTCCCTTTTCTTTCATTCTATGCAAAAAAAAAACATACATAGATATACAAGAAAACACTATAAACTACACATCATTCGAATCTCCAAACCTTACTGCATATTTGTGCCAAATTTCATCACGATACGACTAAAATTCATGAAGTTACAAATTTTTGATCCGACCGATATATTTTCCATAGTGCGGCGGCGTCTTTGAATCGATTTGGGTTTCCTTTTCCCATCACTAAATAGTGCTTGTGACGTCACAGTAGGTAGTCAAAAAATGGTACTATGGTTTTCATACAGATCGTGATACTAGCGTTATGCATATTTCAAGGTATATCAATATCTGTGGTTCTCAACGTGGTGCAATTGCGAGTGTCTGATGGTGTGGGGATGTGTGCGTGTGTGTATGAGTCTATGTGTGCATACCTACATTTTTGTACATTTGCCTAAATAAACTCTCGCCTTCTTCCCATGGGGGTACATGGGAAGAAGGCGTGAGTTTATGTATGTATGTACATAGAAAACTACTAAGCACTTTTGTTACAATTTTATTAATAATTTTAGATTATTTCATAATCTTGATAAATAATTGCGAAAAAATATAGCCATTGGCCATTGGTCACGTGACATTGAACTCGTATCAAAGCATGAAAAAATAAAACCGGATAAGTGCGAGTTGAATTCGCATGGTGAGGGTTCCGTGCGATGAATATGTTATCTACTTGTAGGAAGCGGCACACGCCGAGTACGTGGAGCGTCAGGCGTCTATAGAGAAGATCCAGGCGTTGACCTTCTCACTGCGCGCGGCGCACGTGGGCGTGCCCGACCGCGCCGTGAGCGACGCGCTGGCGCTGTGGGCCGACGCCGAGCGCAAGTGTGAGCCCGCCAAGGGCAAGGTAGGTGCCCGGCATCCTGGAACACTGGAGAGGATCCAGGCCCTGACCCGCTCACAGCGCGGCGCATAGTAAAGTTTCACATTTTTTCAATTAACTCCCGAAATACTAGAGATAGAAAGAAATTTGTCAGAACAAGTTTTGAAGGCATTTGATAATTATAAAATACCTTCAAAACTTGTTCTGATATAGATAGCATTATTCGTTTTTCAAAATGAGACGTTTTTGTCGTAAATGCTTAAGTCCAACCTTTCCGATACATTCGTTTCACTGTGCGCCGAGCGCAATAGTGTGAGCCCGCCAAGGGTAAGGTAGGTGTCTGGCGACGTGTTGAATGATAGGAATAACTAGCTCTATCGTTTTCACGATTCAGTAATAACGGGTGTAAGAGGACGCTTCACGAAGCCGAGAATCACTTACATTTTCCGTAATTTTTAGGGTTCCATACCCAAAGAATAATGCAGAGCTTTATTACTAAACATCTGCTGTCTGGCCGTCCATCTGTCTGTTAGCGGGCTGTATCTCATGAATGTTAATAGATAAATAGTTGGCAATTTCACAGATTGTGTATTTTTATTGCTGTTAACAACAAATAATTAAAGAGGGCCATTGCACGCATTTTTGGTTTGAAAAATTGCTGTATTGACGTATACAGAGATTTAAAAGTCGTTTCCCAGAAATAATTTACAATGTTACTCAACTTGATGTACAGAATTCGTAAATAATGGCTATATGATGGGTCTTTTTACACCTAGTATGTAGAGTAAGACAACTTTTTCTTGTAATTTTGATTTATTGTATGTAACGAACCTATCGTGTTTCACAGGATACGTCAGAGTCTGTGTGCGGCGCGTACGTGACGCGCGCGAACCTGGCGCGCTCCGCCATCGCGGGCCAGGCGCTGGCGCTGCGCGCGCACCCGCTGGGCGGCCGCGACTACGACGACTTCCCGCTGCAGGAGGACGCGCTCGCGGTGCGTGCGGGGCTGGGCGCGGTGTCGCCGCTCACATCGTATCCTAACCATTTTGTCTGCGCAGCGCGTGAAGGCGGCCCTGGCGGACATCGCGGAGGCCGTGGAGGAGGCGGAGCGCGAGCACGCGCGCCTGGGGCCCGCGCCGCCCGCGCAGGCGCGCCGCGTGCGCGACAAGCTGCGCCTGGAGTGGGCCGAGCTGCAGGCCGCGCACCGGCAGAGACATGACAGGTGCGTCTCTCTATACCCTGAGCACATTAACCGCAAAATTCAGGATATCGACTGGACAGACCTTCTTGTCCCTTTGGGATCCGAAGAGGCACTTAGTACATTTTACAACAAGATTGATGATATAATTAAACAGCACACACCACTATCAACATCTAAGACCGCTGGTTATCCGGTCTGGTTTTCTAAAACATTTTTAGCACACTCAATAAAAAACAAAAGGCATGGGTGAAATGGAAGAAATACGGCAATATTGCAGACTACGAAAACTTTTCGCAGCATAGAGCCTTTTTTAAGGAAAATTGTAATAAATGCTTCTCTAAATACATTCAGTCGATTGAGGATGGTATACATAAAAACATTAAGGATTTCTGGACATACATTTCCAACCGCAAAGACAAACCCGGTATACCAAGTACAATTTAAAAACAATGTGTCCAAGGGCCCGCAATCGATTTGTAACATGTTCTCTGATTTCTTTTCTTCCGTGAATGAACCTGCTTCGTCTGCACTCCCTCAATGGGAGTTACCTTCTGAAACTGTGTCTAACGACATTGTTATTTCTGACCTGCACTTTAAGGAAGAATATGTTTTGGCTGATCCGTCTAAGGGTTCAGTTCCTGATGGAGCGTTTTTTCTTAAAAATACTGCTGCCTGTATCTGTAGACCACTGGCTATAATCTACAACAAATGTATCACAGAAGGTGTTAGGCCAACGATGTGGAAGCAAGCTAATATCACACCTGTACACAAGAGTCGATCTAAGCGTAGTGTTGAGCAATACCGACCTATTTCTATTTTATCTACCTTGTCGAAGCATTTTGAGAGACGTACATAACGAAGTGTACCCTGTCCTACATAACACTATTATACAGCAACAGCACGGTTTTGTGAAGAAGCGATCCACGACCACTAATTTATTGGTATTTTCTAGTGACCTATTTGATAACATCGACAATCGTATACAGGTTGATGCAGTATACACGGACTTTCAGAAAGCTTTTGACAAGGTGGATCATGAATTGTTGCTGAACCGAATAGCTTTCAATGGTATCCGTGGTAACTTATTGCGATGGTTCATATCATATATCACTAACCGTTGTCAGCGGGTTGTTATTAACGGATACCACTCTCTTGCTACTCGGGTTACTCACAAGGCTCCATTCTCGGTCCTCTTTTATTCATTATCTTTATAAATAATATAGGTCTATGTTTACATCATTCAAATTTTCTGTTATATGCTGATGACCTTAAAGTATACAGACCCATTCATAGCATTCAGGATTGCTACCTCCTCCAAGAGGACTAGGATCGACTGACGGACTATTGTTACAGTAGTAAGCTCCATCTGAGCATTCCCAAGTGCAATTACCTAAATTTGACCACAAACCAAAACATCATTAGGTTTTCTTACTCATTATATATAATGGTTTATTGAAAAAAGTAAATTCGGTTTGTGATCTTGGCTTGCTTGACTCAAAACTTTGCTTGGATTTACATATCGAACAAATTGTAAATAAAGCATATAAGATGTATGGATTTATAATGAGATCCACTCACGGACCTCTTCGTACCTCTGCCTGTATAAAACCCTAGTCCGTTCCCAGCTCGAATATGCTGTATCCATCTGGAACCCGTACTATGGCAAATTAATTGACATGATAGAAAACGTCCAACGTAGATTTCTTCGTGCAATGCACTAACACATTTATCTACAGTATAACCAGTTTCTCAGTAAATACAAGCTTTTGACACTTAGTTCTAGACGTAAACAATTAGAAGCAATGACATTGTATAACTTTGTTAATGGCAATTTTGACTGTATAGATTTAAATAATGTGTTGTGCTATGCAGTCCCCAGAACTATATATAGACGATAGGTGCGTGCAGGCAAACTCTTTGCAGTAGGTACCTGCCGATCTAACACTGGTCTACGTTCACCAGTTCGGCGAATGGCAGAAACCTACAATGAAGCATTCGAACACATAGACATATTTATTCTACATGCTCTTTGAATAGATATCGTAGCCTTTTATAATAAAAATAAAATACCCTAGCTGTCTAAACGCCCGAAACACCACAATATAAAAAAAAACCGCCGTTTTAAGTCCGTGGATACCGTAATATCCAAAGCGATAGCTTTAAGTGGTTAGCTTGGTGTATTAACATAGCTTGCGCCGTGGATTCCTTACGTTTTGCCTAAGTACTGATGTATACTCGCCTCGGCACAGATGGAGCCAGTGCCAGACGCAGTGGGCCAGCCTGTACTCGCTGCTGGAGGCGTGCGGCGAGTGGCTGGACGCGGCCGAGCGCCAGCTGCAGGCCGCGCACGACCCTGCGCTGCCCTTCAAGGACCTCAAGCAGAAGGTCCGCGACCTCGACCAACAGGTTCGTACTCGCTACCTGTACAGTCTTCAAATTCAGAATCGAATATTTTCAAAGGACATCGACAAAGTTCGGCCCAGCATATAAAATAGCTAATTATATTTCAAAATTAACTTGTAATTAATATTTAAAATCCCACCACGGCTTTCGTTACTCCGTAAAACTTCGCAGGCAATATTTCCATTTAAACGATTATTATTTTGATTCAGGTAATCGGGGAGATATTTATGTTGCCCGTTTTGGAAATGGGATGGTAATTGGGACATGTTACTTTTGAGAATTGAAATAACTTCAGTAATATTTTTAGAATGGTAAATATTAAAACTATATTTTAAACTTGTTTTTTTTATTATGGTACTCCAACGACTAAATCACAAAAACATTTACAGAGAGTATATCATATTATAATTTGTAAACTACAGCGAACTTGTAACTTATAAGTGTGCACAGCACTTACAAGATTTGCCTATTTATTAAGCTTTGCCTCTGCATGTTTTCGTGCTCTTGTATGGTTGAAAACATGGATGATTTTGATTCAATTGACGACAGTTTTTATAAATGTCTCGAAATATATAAATTTTCTTACGTTTTCGGGACGACATTATTTAACTATTTTAAACCACTAGGCTCAACTTTTAGTACCAAGTCGAAAATATAGTTAACACAGCAAATTTCTTTGTGACTGATCCATTTTAGGTAAATACGTGCCCACTCCTATCAACTTAGCTACAAACAACAACAAAAAAAGGTGTCATAATTGCCAACCATCTGGATCTTAACAAAAGATAAGAAATCTCGGCAAAATTTCAAACATACGTTTTGTTTTAATTCTTATCTAACACCTTGAATAATGTATCGGTGCATTTCGCTTGCACATAATAGTGTGAAGTTGTTTAACAAAGACCACAGTTAACTATTCTTCAGTTATTATACGATTGAAAAATTGAAAATATTTATTCGCCTGATAAACAACTAGATAATTGTATACGCTAAATAACTATTCAACGATTTAACTGAGGATTGAAAAATCGGTCCTTAATTAAATGGCCAATTTTAATAAAAAAAATTATCGGATAAGGATTAATACTGGTCAAAATAGCTTTTTTTAGATAAAAAAATAAATAAAATAAAAGATAATAATGTTTACTGTGAGTCATCCTTAGAAGATAAACATGCTATCACGGACTTTTCTCTTGATCTTGTTAAGATTTACAATCCAGTAGAACATTAATGTTATCTATCTGTTACGGTTAAGCAGCGCACGCCATGTAAGCGCTCGAAAGAGTATCTTTTTCACGACTTGATAAAACGTTAAGTTTCAGTACTACGTTTACGTTTAATATAAAAGAATTATATAAATAAACCTTCCGGAATACATTCTCTAAATTATATTGAAAACCTCATCAAATCCGTTGCGAATTTTACAAGAATAACGCGGACACACAGACAAACGCGAAAAGCGACTTTGTTTTATAATATTTAGAGATTTATGAATTTTTAAATGCGTGTATCAGAAAGGTGAATGAATGAATGAATGAAATGCACCGATCCCAGCGTGGTTTAACCAGACTTGATAAATCGAATGAACCCCAAGATTTGCACTAGCCCCTGGAGCCTCATGCTTCATGGTGCTACATAGGCCATTGCATATCTGGGAGTAGACCGGGTGGCGCGGTAATGGTAGGGAAGATGTGCCCTTAGGATAAGGAGGGATTTGCGAGCCTACCGGATATGCATCCTTGAGTAAGCGATGGAATAGTGGAGAGACGGGTGATATTAATCTATAGATGGGCATCTTTTTACGACGTCGCCGTTATGTTGGTTCAGGTCGATCTTCACCGGTGAATCTTCTGATTAGGTTATGCTGCTTTCTCGGCTCTTTTCTATATCGTTGCTGTGCTGTGTTTTTTAGCTGTTTTTGTCTTCGTCAGAAGCTTCGCTGCTATCCGTTTCAGGTTTCTCGCTGGCAGCCTTCATAATCTTATATCAATTTGCAGCCGTGTCCATCCAAAAGTTGATTTCCTTGTCGAAGTACGTCAAGTCTTGTTTAAGGTTGTCGTTCCATGTGTAAATAGGACGGCCAACGTTCTTGGATTTGGCCTTGTACTGTATTGCTGCGTGTAACAGATGTGGTTTGCCGCAGTCTGTGAACGTGTGCGAGCAAGCACATCCTGTGATTCTTGATGCGTTTGGTTACTGTTTTTCCGTCTAAGATTTCGTCCATTTTCTTTAGTCTTGGTTTATTTCTGACGTGGTTAATCAAGTCTCTCATGATAACTCTCTCATATCTTATCAGTGACCTGTTAGCTTGGGTGATTGCTGAAACTTTCAAACCGTATATCATGAAAGGTACGATCACCATTCGATACGTGAGTTTCCAGTCTATTTTGAGTTTATTACGAATGGTACTGCGACTTGACATTTCTGGTGGCCTGTTCACACCGTTTTCTTATTGTGCTTCTCTTACATAATGCAGATGTTATGTATGTGCCCAGGTATTTAATTACATCGACCATTTGTAGATTTAATCCGTTCATTGACACGTAAGTCGCTTCCTGTTTAGTTATGGCGTCTCTAATTAGTATTTTTGTTTTAGTTTCGTTTATTTGGAGGCCGACACTAGATAGTAGGGGTTTAATGTGGTATACTGTTCTTTCTAACCCCTTTTAGATCATCTGTAATCAAGATGAGGTCGTCCACAAATGATAGCACCAGGGGGGCTGAGATTTCACGATCTTGGTCTAGTTCGATTAATTGTTGGATAAGGCCCTACCTGCCCATTCGCCTTTATTATAATTAAAGAGTTTTTCTGTTGCCTGTGGCGTGATAGTGTGATCCAATTGTGATTTTTGCGTGCCATTTGACCATGTTATCTTGCATGATGATCTAGTGTTTGTTGTTTCTCTTTGCAGTTTCTCCCTGTTTTACTATATCCATTAACCTTTCCCCTTTGTAATTGGAATAGTCATCATGAAGATTTTGGTGAATCAGCCTTTTGCGTTGGAAACTTATTGTATCTTGTCTACCAATATGGGCGTTAAAGTCGCCTAGGATTACTAAAGTACATTTCCTTGGTTTTTGTCTAATCAAGTTTAATACACCTGTGAAGGATCTGATTGCTAGAAGTACAACTATTGATGTGAGAGTTAATTATATAAAGCGGAGTAGGTTTGTCACCGATCGTTCTTCCTGTTTATTATTTCAATTTGGGCATCCTTTCTTATAACAATTGCATGTCTCCGGTGAGCTTTACCTGCGGTTTCAGATGGGTGCCATTCGTAGTGGGTGGAGTTGTACGTTCCTAAATTTATCCCTGTTTCTTGTAGGCAGACTACGTGAATGCCCCTATTTGAAAGCTCCGCATCTATTTTATCTTTTTTTGCTGGTTTCCAGGCCCCACGGACATTCAAGTTCAATATGCAGGTCTGGGCAAGTGTACTTTGTTGCGGCAGAAGGCTGATTTCTAAGTACTATGTATCCAGTGTCATCCGCAACTTCATCCGATATCGGTGTACGTAATGTTGATGCTAACTGTTCACACGATGTTAATGAGTTAGCTAATTGGGGGCTGTTCCAGAATCAAGGTTTTGTAGATTGCCCTTGCTTGTCACTTTTTTGTATTTATTATAAACCTACCGTTTTGGTATGTTGTGCGTTGTTTTTTGCTTTAGACTTTGCAGGTTTTTGTCGTACTTTTCGTCGGCGATCATGACCAAGCTATCATAATGTTGGTCTTTTTAAAGGATATGTATATCTCTGGGTACTGATACACCAGTGTGTTCTCGTGATTTATGTGCACATGCACATTTACTAGATAGAATTCAGCCGCGGCGATTAGGATGTCCTCTCCTCCCCAGAACGTCTCGTTAAACTGCGCGGTTATGTATTTTGTTATCATTTGTTCCTGAAAAATCTTGCTGTTAGGAATAAAATTTTGGCTGTTATTACTAAGCGCTAAGCAAATTCTGGCATCACCGCGGTTATCCGAAACATAGGTAGCGAGGTCTAGGTGGACAGACATGTGGTCGAAAGTTAGTCCCATTATGTTTATTATTTGGTGGGCTATCGCTCTAAACAGACAGTTCCCATCTTTTCTCATGGGCGCTATTATCACCATTGTAAAACTATTGTTTAAAAGTCAGAATACCGCGCAGCGCCTCCCGTTGCCCGCACGTATTTTTCTATAGAAATTTATCTTGTTACGGATTTTTTTGTTTTTGTTCAATGGACTTAAGCTTAAATACTCATGTGCCTTTCGTCACTAAAACTCGGGTAAATTGTTCAACAAAAAATAAAAGCAAAAAAAGGGTTGTCTCGGACGCGACTCTTTTGTACGGCTAGAGAAATTGCCAATTTGTTTAGAATAATTTCTATGAGTTAATTTATAATTATTAGCATGCAAGAAGTTATGACTCAGGTTAAACTAAGAAGTTTTCTGGTTAATATTTTTGTATGAAATCAGAAGCGACACTGTTATTTTTTAGAGTCATACACTATCTTATTTTATCTTGCCATTCTACTTTTACTATGCACATATAATCTTATACCTGAAGCTTAAAAATAAAATATCCTTTTGCGCGTAGCGTCTAACCTCCAAACTTCACCAGTCACTACTCAACTACAGATTCGCGCTCACGATATTGTACCTTAATCTATCAAATAATATACCGAATTTTGCCACTGGATTTTAGCGACGTACTCGAAATAGAGCCGAGAATTGAACTCGGTCCTGTTGGTCGCTACACTTGCTAGAAACTATTCAAAATGCAAGTCGTTTTGGTATCTGAATCTATCGTTGGAGCCAACTTTATCGTTGAGTTTGAAATACAGTAATTCAATTTATTGACTGAGTGATCAGTAGGTAGGTAGTTTATGAAATAGTGAGCTCCGCGCGTCTGTTGACGCAGTCCTACTCAGGTGGAGTTGTGTATTTTGCAGAGGGAAGCAACGCCCTGAAAGATATGGAATAATCTCACCGGAATATTCTGGATCCGTCGTTGAGTGGCCCTGGAACCTTCGGCAAACTATTAGACCCTCGCTTGCCCTGAATTGCTCGCATAGTTTCAAGAACGCCTAGCACACCTCACTTTTGCACTGTATTAATGTATTATTTATTTATCGACACGTAAAGTCAAAGGCACATCAAACGACAAAAACACTGGTCGAGTTTGTGAACCGGCAATTAATACGACGTTGTCATGTGGCGGGCGCACGCCAAACGAAAAAACTACAACGCGGAGCGCTCGAGACGTCCTTCCGCTACGACGTCCAGGCAAAGACATTCAAATGCGTGTATCAGAAATGTGTGGTCAAATTTAAGGGTGTGGTACAGACCATCAAACTGAACAACTTTGACCGTGGGACCAATATCGTAATCGTGAAAAAATAATCACCCGTCCATACATTTGGGTCGACAAGATATTGAAGTTCTGTACCACCAGTTTTGACCACATCTCTCTGGTAAATGCTGTATAGTTTCTGTACTAAATAATGATGTGTGTCAGATGTCGTCCCGCGCGGGATCAGTACAAGCAGCGCGCGCGGCGGGACGCGGCGTGGTGTCGGCGTGCGGCGCGCCGCTGAGCTGCCACGTGCAGGACCAGCTGGAGCTGCTCAACGAGCGCTGGCACGCTGCTGCCGCCAGTATACAGAAGCTCAACGACAAGTAATTACTGATTTCCCATGAAGAGTGTGCGCTTCGGGAATCATCGTCTATCTTCAGAAACACAAACATGCGATGATGAGGTCCAATAAAACCATGGAATCACTTGCTTATTTTATATTACCATGATTATGTAGAGAGAAAACTTCATACAAATGCGTTATGATAGGTGCACTACTACAAAGCACGGCAGTGCAAAACATAGAAGCTTTGTCTGTGTGAAGGGTTACTCCGTGGCGCGACGTTCATGAAAGACGAAGAGCTACGAAGCGCATAGCTCTTTTACTGTACTTGTAACTGATCTATACACGCTCCCATGGAGCGCTCGCTAAAACAATACTTGATAAAAATAAAACAAAATTTGAAATATAGTATCTAAAAATATGTAAACAAAATATTTTCGCTACAGGATCAGTTCAGTGGAGAGTCAGACCGTGGTCGCGGAGGGCGGCGCGGCGTGGGCGGCGGCGGCGCGGGCGCAGCTGCGCGGCGCGCGCGAGCTGCTGCGCGGGACCGGCGCCAACTGCGCCGACCGCGCCTGCCTCGCCATCCGGCTCAGCCTCGTCAAGGTAACCCACGTGCTAGGTTTATATTTAGACCTTATTATTGGCCTTATTATTTACCTCGGGAAACCTTTAAAACCTATTTACAAAAAAATCGCATATTTTAATAGCCGCCACCAACCCAATAAACATCATCTTCGGTGTCCAGTATGAAAGCAAGGGTCGTACAAGATACGCAGGGTGGGAATCCGTAAAAAACAAACAGTGGTCGTTGAAAATAAAAATAATCGGGGAAAAAAATCAAAACGCATCGGAAAACACGAAACAAGTGACAGCTGTCTAATGATGATGAAACCGTTTTACGTCCTGGATTCAACTTCAAACAGTCTTCATTGCACAAACCAGTCTTTGAAGTACTTGGTGCGATTTTTTATTTTACAACTAAGACAATATAGTCGGGTACAACGATTCAACTACCTATCACACTCGTAAAACAGTCCTTCCAATAAAAAGTGAACTCTTTCACAGTTAATAATGTATTACCACTTGTCAATGATGTCGTTCGTGATGCGAAAAAACCATTTCATACATATCAAATCGTTGATAGTTGTAACCAACTGCACTCGACGAAAACGCAATTCTATTCCATGTTGGATAAGTTTCGTCTCTTAACCGTTTTCTGCACCCGTTTTCGTCGTCGGGAAAACGGTTTCATCCGTCAAAAATTCGACAACGAGCCACCACTAATGTATAGTGTCAATGTCAGTCAGCTCATGCCAGTACAGAATATGCACTGCGCACTGGCAATTCATGTTCTGTACTGGCATGACCTGACTCAGACAACATAATTTTGAGTTTGAGTTTAATCATATTTTGGTTTTTCAGTAATTAATTATGTTTTATTTAAATTAAATGCACTATATTATATAAAAGTATATATAGTGCATTTAATTATTTTGAGTTAATTATAATTACCTAGTGCTACCTATTAATCGATTACACGAGTACAAAAAGAAAACCTACCCAGGTTTTCTTTTTGTACTCGTGTAATCGATTACTTTAATCGATAATCTCACGAAAACTATCTTTATCATATTTCTCCGCTTCCAGACTGACAATTGAGCTGATTTTTGATATTCAAAGATATCAAAATATGTATAAAAAATATGACTAATTTTTTAGATCATACCTCAACTTATTAAAGGCGATCGGCAGGCTTGTATGGGAGTTTCGTACACCTAATAAAATATCGTGTTTTGGGATATTTTTTGTTTTAATTGGTAGTCAATACGATAGGCAAGCCCTTTTAAAATTCTTAGATTTATAGAAGTTGGTACTTAAAAGTTATAACCAGTTTTATGTTTGAGGTTATGTCCCAATAAATATTATTATGTGTAGACACATAAACATTGTTTTGGTGAAAAAGGATATGTTCTAGATAGCAGGTACTATCTTTGTAGTGTTTTACTTATCCTTACGTTGGCAAATTGACATGAGAATTGTACCTATTCAGTAGGGTGCTTTAGGAGAGACCTACGTCCAGCAGCGGACTGCATTAGTTTGATGTCGATGATGAATGATGAAGTGCTGATGGAGTTTTGAGTGTGGGTAAATAAAAAAGCTTTGTTTTTGTAGGAACATACATTTGTTTTATTGTTCTTAGAATTACTTAATCTATTCTTAATATTACTTCATCTAGGAAAGGGGCAGGTCGGGTCATACCTTCATGGCGAGCGTAACTAAGGTACCTACCAAATAATGCTCATAACATGTGAGCAGCATCCCACCGTTCTTAAACCTACAATGCAATTACAGCAATAACTTTTGATTGCGTTCCGACCATTCATATTTGTTTCTGCAACTATGAAAACAAAATAAGTTCTAGCAGAAGAATGGCGGGACTTTATTTTAGCACGAAGCAACATTGGGTTTATTCCCTGTAAGCCTTGTATTCTCTCTCGAGATACCTCTAATGTATATACTCAATGAAAGCGAAAATGCTCACCCACATATGAACGAGCCTGGCGAATTTGGTATATACCACAAGCAAATAATGTTAATTCCTCCATGGATAGCCGCGGAAAGGAGGGGGTTGTCGTGTCTATGGGTACAAACCAGGAACCGCGCCTGTTTAAATTATGTAACCTAACTAATTCAGCTACAGTATTCGTTAAAAACAGGCGCTCAAATATTATTGACACGAACTGCTCTGCATGTATATTTTCTGTAAATGGCGGAGTAAACGCATTCAGCAGAGCAGCTGCTATTTTAAAATCTGCCATTAAATTGCGACAACCACGGTTAAAATATTCATGGCGAAATATTTTAAAGTCTCTCTTGAAACGGCCATTCACAGCTTCTACTACCCACCTGTTAATAGTGACACAGCGTGAACGGTTGGCATCAAGAGTAGATAGCTGTGATTGGCCGTCTTCTTTGGTTTCAGGCCTATGACCTATGTATCCTTTCTGATGCAAACTATCCATGCAGTCACGAAAACCTCTATCTACAATAAAGATATCGTTTTCGTTATAAAAATCATAAAATTCAGTTTCGTTTAATAAATTATTCATTATGGTGGCATCATTTGTAGTGGCACTATATGGTCCGCGTACATCTATAATATATCCATCAGAGGCACAGAGGATAAATGGCTTTAATAAATTCCTATATTTATGAAGGGAATATGTATACTTTTGGAACAAGTAATTACTACTTTTTTGTGTATATAAATATGTTGCATCAGCTATTGTGATTGCAGGTTTTTGATCAGCCGGTGCATTAGGCTCACCAAAAATGTGATCGGCAATGTATGAATTTCTTGCTGCCACTTGCTCCCTTCTTAAATTAGAAAAACCAAGAAATTGTGGAACATAATCAGTTAGCAAAATACTTCTTGCTACAGACATTAATGTCTCTAGGGTCCTTCTCGGAACTTGAAATAGACATGAAAATCTGTCCCCTGAATCCCCAGTCCTTAATTTACACAATAAGGCTGTTAATGCAAAACTACCCCGATGCATATTCTTAAGCCTTGGTGTTACATCTAATATTTGTTGATGTTGTTGTTTATTTATGCCTATAAAATACTGTAATTGGTTATCGGGGTAGTTTTGAATATTCTCATAAGAGATGTTATGAACCCTTCCATTAATATAAAAATGATCTCCTCTATGTGTGTAAAGCTATTAAGGCTATATTCAGCAGTATACAGGTTTTCATAATTAGCCTCCTGTCTATGTAAGGAGCAAATACGAGCACCTCTTGGTATAAAATATTGATACTTAACCAATACATATTGCCTGGTTTCTTCAGGCACAATATTTCGTTCCGGTTCCATGCACTCTTGGAAAATGCAATGTCTTGGTGTTTCAGCCGCTCTTCTTATATTGGGCAACATAATATGTTGGGGTCTTTCTTCTGGTCCTTCTGGAAAATTGAAGCTTAAATCTCGAGCTTGGCCCCAGCAAACTCCACAAACTTCATTCATGGATGATATCTGTAAATATAAATAACATTGATGAAATAGAAATTAAACACTTAAGTTTGATAGACATAAATTGCGCCCATCATGACCAGGCTACAGAATAGTTCTTGACATACAATGATTGGTTTTCACCTTCCAAAAAACCTTTACCAAAAATATCTATGTTGTGTTAATATGAGTGAATAGGTTTATTGCTCACTGGAGTAGAGAAGGGCTATGTGACAATGGAAAAACCAGTATCCTTTTGTTGTTAGTAAAGCCAACATCATGACCGTCCCAGATTTAGCAACATAAAATAGTATTCAAAAAAAAAAACGTTGCCCCACACTAGGAATTTCTCCTGTGTCGTGGGTGCGTTTACAAACATAGAAACTCACATGCACAAACACCCAGACCCGGAACAACTACTTGTAGATCATTCAAATATTTGTTCCGTGCGGGGATCGAACCCGCGACACACAGCGCAGCAGTCCAATTAATTGCTCAGCCACTGCGTCAAATGTGTCTTAAAAGTAATTGCCCTTTGCATGACACATGTTCATAAGCTAATTGGTGCTCCAACAAACGAGCAGTATTGTCGGGATTCCACTCTTGATCTGATTTGGGGAGGATAGATTCTGACCACATACAGCACACATCAAATCAGATTGATCACCCTCCAGATGATCAGGTACAATGGGTTGAATATCTTGTGGAAACAACTCTAGTTCTTCTAGCTCTTAGCCAACACGGCACATATGCTTCATCTTCAGAATGAAGCTGAAATAAAAAATATAAATAAAGAAAAGCTTGCATTTAAAAATGCATGGTATTAGTAAGAAATTATTTACAATGACTTATTTCTTAGTTTAAATCAAATCAAGATACCTAATTGATAAAAGTTATAATAGGTACATGTTGTTTTACCTCTCGTGGTTGGATCCAAGTAGCAACTGTGTTAGCCAGTCTTTGTTCTTCTTCATTTGCACCTTCAATCAAAATCCTGCGACAACTGATTCTTAGTATGGATCGTCCGCATACAACACAAACACTTTGATGGCCTATGCATCTCCTCGGCATATCAGAAGAAGTGGATGAGTAGCTAGCTGCCAACATGCATGGCAAACATGGTCAGCAGGTGTTATCTGGAAATAATGAAGTTATTTTGAGTACGGTTCAACATTGCTGTATATGACTATGACAGTCATACTAACAGAGAAATATGTAACCATTATAACAGTGGGACGCAAACCAAGTTAGGCAACCAGTGTTTACAGGACAAATTGTAAATATTTTTACAACCACAACAGTGTTAGTTATTTTTTCAAATAATGTTTAGATTAGTTTTAGTTGACTGCCTCGTTGGTCTAGTGGTCGCAAGCGCTACTGCTGAGCATGAGGTCCTGGGTTCGATTCCCAGGTCGGGTAAAGTGTTATTGGGTTTTTCTATCTGAAATTTCTCAGTAGCAGCTCGGAGTCTGGATTTGTGCCCGGTTGATGGCAATAGGCTCGCCCCCTATTACATGGGACTTAAAACATAACTGGCGAAATGTGGGTATGCCTGCTACAGGGACACCTCTGCCCAACCCTTCGGGGAAACAAGGCGTGATGTTATGTTTATGTAGTTTTAGTTACATACATACTATTTTAGTATGTTAGCGTGTAGTTTAAATGGTAAGTCTACTTTTTAACACGTAAAAGTTATCACTTCGTAACTGGCACACTCGTACGCAAAATGTTATGGAAACTACTTACATCTCTAGGATATGTCCACAGCCGAATAGTATTGACGATATCTTCACTCTCATCGGATAAAGCGTGCCTTCTTATTCGCGACAAGCGAACGTTGCAATTGATGCATTGCAAACTCGTCATTTTAAAGCACGTACACACACAGCACAACTAATAAAGCGTCCGTTCGCGAAAGTACTATCAACAGATAGAGTACGGAGGAGCAGTTGCTCGACTCAACGTAAAGATGGCCAGATAATTTGCTAAATTGCTCAGATGCAGTTACAAACCACAGTCCAAAACAACAGCAAAGAACTGAACAGAGACTCGGAAAGATTTTCATAACCTGTTAATAAAGTAATTGCCAGTACAAAAAAAAACATTGATGGCGAAAATAATTCCTATCATTAAATAGTTAATTATTAAGGTTGTATGCAATAATTATTCATTTTAAGGTATAATGTGTAATTGGTTAATTATATTTACAGTTATTTCTATTTTTAAATAATTATTTATCATTTCGAGCCTCGTGATATTTTACAAATGGCAACTTCTAAAAACAGAACTACGTTTAGTCGCGTTTAGTTTAAGATTATATTACGTTTAATTACTTGAATCTTTTAGTTGGTATAATTAATTAATCCCGACTTATAAAAATACTAATGTTTCATGAAAATGAATGGTTTAGTTGCCTTAATAAGTGGTACAAATTCTATCACAAAACAACAACAAAAGTATGTTGTACGAATCCTGCCGATTGCCTTTAGGCCCACCGTTTTCCATCTCCTTTGTTTATCGCCAGAAACTACTATTAGCTAGACTGTGGTATTATTATAGTAATCTCATCACTGCTAAGCACGTTGAACCGGTACGGTGACATAACAATCAATGCGTATTTGCATGCTGCCGATCTATTTTGTAACGTAATTCTCTCGATAATTATAATCTGTAGTATCAAGGTATGAAATTCTAAGTCAACAGTATTATGTTGGTTAGAATTTCATATCATGTTACTTGTATTAAAGAACTATCATCGTCATCATTCTCCTGCGCATATCCCAATTTAGTTGCGGTCGGTTCAACATGTATTTTCTTCCATACTTCTCTATTATTCGTCATTTAGGTTAAATAAATGAATTTGAATCCAGGGATATTTTCACGTCCACAAAATTTAAGCTAAATACATTGTTCTAAAATTGTATGTTGCTTTCGCTGTTCCCGTAAGCAGGCTTGTTCAGTGAGCAGCACGAAGACTTCAATACGTTGGTATCGCTTGCAACCACGTGTAGCAGTAATAGTCTGTATATCTGTCCAAAAACTGTTATTATAATGGGTGTCGGTCCGGCTAGCGGGCCTATATATTAGTCTGTAGTATGTAGGCTCGCTCACTACAACGTTCTGAGACGCGGCGTGTCGGCCAGTGCGGCGCTGGCACCCGGCCAAGGCAGACGATGCACAACGCTGCAGGGGAAACTTAACTTTACGATTAAGTGCGTAAGAATCAAAGTCAAACGTCGTCGCTACTACACGGCAATGCAGTTCCCCGCATATACTCGAATGGAACCCATTTATTCCATGCAATTTTAAACCTTATCCCGTAAAATTTAGATTGTATATCGGGTCATAAGGTCGGTATCGCCACGTGTTCGTTGGTGTCGGTCGTGTCGTGTATACGCAGTTTCGTTTCGCTTCCTAGTTCGCTGTTGTTTTGGTAAAGGACAAAGGCCCGTTTGATCTGTAATTTATCCGCCATCAAGTTAGGAGTGAATCGCATGGAATCAGCATTTCTCCGTTCATCGGCAAAATGTTTTTATTTTTTTTTAAATAACTTATAACTTATGCACTTGCACACTAGTCTTTTTGTCAATGTTATAGTTCTCGCTAATGTGCAATTTAACTGCATAAAACTCATGTCACAGTAAATAATTCTGTGTTTGATACAAATGTAAAATTTTTTGCTCGCACGTGTTTCGGCGGGCGCACGTCGCACGTCCGCGTGCACTGTTTATGTTTATGTTTGTCGCATCTACGGCACTTTACGTCGCGCGCGCGTTGTGTTCCCGATGTAACTCCACTGAGCTAACAGATTTATTGCCACATGCATTTAAATAGATTGCTTATAGAAATGCTGGATTCAATATTTATGCACTTTACGTCGATACAAACATGTTTGTGGAACGAAGTTCTTTAACGCGGCTTGTAAACTTTCAGAAATCGTCACGCTAAAAAGTGTTAATACTTGTGACTGTCGTCTTCTAATTTAAAGAGAAAGAAAGAGAGAAAGAACGCCTACGCGCCGGCAGAAAAAAAAAACAAAAGAAAAAACAGTTCAGTGTCGTGGGATAAATTGTACACATCGGCCCGAGTACACTGCATGCGGAGAAAGTGTGAATTTGGTCAAAATGAAAATCCAAGATGGCGGCTCCTAAAATTTTCAAGGATCTGAAAATTTTCAAATTTTTCGTCATGGGTATCGTTTTCATGATTTTCGAGGGTGTTAAAGCCAATAGTGGGGTCGAAATGTAGATCCAAGAAGACGGCTGCAAAAAAATTGATTTTGTTTTAAATCATATGTGAAAAAGACCTTCGTTCCTGACGGGGGACCCCGACCGCACGTTTTTTTATTTGCCTTTCTTAAAAATAAAAATTTCGTGTCGATACTGGTCATTATTCAGTATATTGAAAGTACTCACAATGACTGCACGAAGAATCCAAAAGGATTTATGATGAGGGAGCGGGCCGTAATCCACCACGCGGGCCCAGCTTAATAATAATGGATAACTATGATAATATAACTTTCTATATATATATAACTCACTCTTTCTATATAATTGAGGTGCGGTGACGGTGTCGCGGTCACAACCTTATTAAGGCTCCCGCAGACAGGTGCGACGCGACGGCGCGACGCCTCTCTAGTGGAACAAGTCTATGAAAACTTCACGGAAGTTGTTTTACCGGTGTCCCGTCGCGCCTGTTTGTGCGAGCCTTTAAACGCGCGCAAGCGGCAAATGGCGTCGTCGCTGTCGCACGCGGTATATGCGAGGGACTGATGATGATGAGACAACGTGAGGGTTCTTATCATCTGTACATACATACAGTGCCGGCTGGAGGCAGTCGGCACTGTATTCGCATCTTTTAAATATCACAATATCTTTTAACCCGACTGTGTTTCTCTATCCTGTATTGACTAAAGCTCCCCCATAGCTTTTAAGTGTTGAGGGTAGGGCTACCGTCGCACACGCAGACCGCTACACGCTGCGCCGCGAGCGTACGCATCTCCGTGTATAAATACGGGCCGCGGATATTTACAGCGCGCTCTAAAAATAGAACTATGTTTGTTTTAAAAATACGCGCACTTCACGACGGGGATTCGTTATCGTTGATTGTTTACTATCACAATCTACAAAAAAATGAATAAAAAATCTATAGTATTTGTAAATACGTATGATATTGGTATTGCATTGAGTGCGCACAGTTCCAGAACAGATTTCGTCACAGTTCGTTGAAAACAAAAATATTTGGTCATGCTAGTTTCGGTCAGCTGGCAACACAAGAAGCTATTCCTGGTTTACGTGACGTGTGCTTATAAACTGGTATTTAGATGGCTACAATAAAAATGGCGCGCATCTCAAACCGCTCGATTAACGCTCACATCTATGCTCTCGGAAAGGTGACATTTATCAGAATTTGGCACTTAACAAGAATATTTTAGACGTTAATGTTCCTTGTACTCAAAGTTCATTGTGTTCAAGTACACAAATAACTAATAACTTTCTCGTGAACTTTGTTCACCACCGTCATTGGCCTAGTCTTTGTTGGCTGCTCACCATTCAGGGTAAATAAATTCTACAATAAAACCCTTCAATTTTGATGTTAGTTCAACATAAATACGTGAAGAACGTGATATTGATCAGGAGATAATTCAGTTTCGGTCTCTGCCGAGCTCGTCACTCATCGGGCTGCATTAGGAGCTGACCTGTATGTAATGACGTCAAGGCTCACTGTGATGTCGTGTTTTGGGGGCAGCTGTACACCCGCCTCCGCAGCGGAATGCGGTCCACACCATCTTCTGTTAATCTTCGCGCTCTTTGTATGTTTAATGATTTTGTGCCGGCTGTAAACAAGCAAACTAACCGTCATTGAAACGATGAAGCCGAGATCGTCCCGGATCTTTGTGAGCTTAAAATGAAATACATAGATGAGCAGATATTCAACGTATCTAAGGTACTTTGACAGGTTTACATGGAATTCAAACTTAATTAATTAACGAGTGACAGTGTTCCTAGGAACATGCGGTAAATAAATTAAATACGGTTCTGAGCTGAAGCACATCCAGCTTTATAGGTTTCAGTTCCATCGCTAAAGCACTTTGTTACGTTACCGAGAAGAGTCCCTATAAGGAAGTCAACTGATAGTTAGCAGGCTGGCGGATCCCGGCGGCATCGCGTCTATTTCTGAATCTATGAAAATATTCGTGTCCCATGTTGGCGGCCCACTTGCGTAAAGACGTAAGAGTTGCGTTAACCGCACTCAGATATAGATCTACTAGTAATCGGTGTAATGTTTACATTGGTATCGGGATCCTCTACCAATTTATATCGTAATGAAATATGTGTGCTGGTGGGCTTAGTTCGCCGGTGAGCACTTCCGCGAGCGAGCGTCGCAACAGTCGCGACGCGTCGCGTCTTAGTGCGATCGTATTATCAGTGCGTTGTGTTACGTACTTGTGTGACGAGTGACGAATGTTCGCATTGTGACTTAGCTTGAAGGAGTGAACTCTCCCCCGCCGCACCGCTTGTAATTGTATGTAGGTACGCATTTAATACTTCAAGCTTATATCCCTCGTTATAACTCTATCGGTAATTTCAGTTTTCATTCAAGAATACTTGTTGGCAATCTTTCAGAGGCACACGAAACATTTATTATGGCAGCTACTCTGAAATAGCAAAAAAAGGAG
The DNA here is from genome assembly GCA_916610215.1 of Omphaloscelis lunosa. NCBI lineage: Eukaryota > Metazoa > Arthropoda > Insecta > Lepidoptera > Noctuidae > Omphaloscelis > Omphaloscelis lunosa. The sequence goes on along the minus strand of OU744265.1, from coordinate 18,705,315 downwards.
CTGTTTTAGTCATTTTCATTAGGTAAAAAAAGCCATGGATTTTTGTATAAAACACCAGACATTTCAGAGCCACCCCGAAAGATTAACGATGCATGACAACAATAAAAACGGGTTTTCTTTGGGTTTTGTCGACGGAAGAATAGACAAAATGACAGATTGTGATTGTTTATCTGTCATCTTGTCTATTCTTCCGTCGATAAAACCTGTTTCTATTGTGGTCATGCTAAGCGTGTTGTATAGTGTAGTCTGTGCGGGAGTGCTAACCGAAAGTTATTGTCGGTTGTTTATACGTTCTTCTTTCCCAACGATCCGGATTCGTTGCATTTCTTGCCACTACCACGGATATAAACTTAGTATATAATATATATAGTGGCGAGATAAATGGTCCAAATCAAAATGTGACAATACTTACGGGGACATTTAAATTGTAATTCAGATTCACTTAGTCGTTTCTGTTTCATAAGCTCTGCATTTTATAGTTCATCTACGAGGCACACCAATAAGTTACTGTGTATGATGCTATCGGTAGATACTGCCGCCACGCTCGCTGTAGTCTGGGAGCGCGAGTGAACCTATGGGTGTTGCTGCGGTGATGAGAGCACTCGGCACGGGCCGCCTCCTTGCCATTATTGCAGTTGTAGGGCATGTAGATGCTCTTGTTACAAGTCCTGAAGATTCAGTTAATCGGAGCTTTATAAACAGTCCTCACAGTGTTGTGATCTCTCAATAAAAAAGTCATTACATTAGTCTGAGTAGCGTTTAGCGTAGGCAATGTAATTTGAATTCTACTAGTTACCTGCGACATCGAACCCCTTTTCAGTGCACCGCTTATGACACGTGCATGATTCAGTGTCAGCAGCGTGTAGGTATGTGTCGCGGGACACACGACGCGACGAAACGCTCAAATAAGCCGCGTCATTTAAGTAGTACGAGTACACAGGTGCGCGATTCTTGCATGTCAGCGTCTGTAGCCAACCTTTTCATTTGAGAGTATATGAATAGTATATTTTATTTTCTAGTTATTTGTACCTTAAAAATCTTTTACCGTACCTCGCGGTAATATCCTACAACTCCAAAAACCGCACGCTTGGTGCCAACAAAGCGTGCCAATTCAACGATCGATTCTTTCGTTCGATTAGATTACCTATTTGAGAAATTCTGAACTGGTTGCTCTAGAAATCGGTAGAGTATAAACTTCTCGTATTGTAAAAATAAATCCTTATTGCTTTGTATGTAGGCAGTAGTATGGTTCAGGCGTGTAGTTCCTCGTTAACTAATAGGGCCCAAGGTTCCTTCGAGTCGGTCTACCTAGTATCGATCCTGGCTGTAAAGCGTATCGTTGACACTCTCACACATCCCGCAGTGTAGCGCTAATGTCACTTAACGACGTCATCAAACTCGCTCACGATATCGTTTCGTGTTTTCTGCCTTTAATGTTAATGTGATTCAGGACGAGTGATATTGATTCAGTGTTATGTAAGTAATGTTTTGCAATTCTTAGCTTGTGACTGATAGGTTCTTTAATCTGTTTGCTGAAACCTACTTCAATAATAATTTGTGATTAAAATAAAACACGTAAGCTCTTACTGAAGGCAATAGGCGCCTTCACTTATTTCAGATTATACTTTGATTGTGAGTGCTAGAAGAAAAAATAAATATTTTGGTAATTCTTACTTCAACCTGCTGATATGAATAAATTCCTTATTTTAATATGTCCGAGGAAAACCAACATAAGATGTAACAATAAGATATTCAAATGTAAACTCACAGTTTACATTGGGTACAGACCAGACTACAGGGAGGAACATCTTTCATCTGGTAGGTACAGTTCTGTAAATAGAACAGTAACCGTACGTAAGTCAACACCAGGGAATTATAACGCATACATTCATATGTTCATAACTCATGTTCACGTCGGTTATATTTAGTTACTCTGGAATAATCAGATAACTGAAGGAAAACTAGTGAAGGAGTGAGTTAATGCAAATCTTATAACACTTTATAAAGCTACCGTTATTGCGTCAACTGCAGCGACGGCGGCGCGGCGGCGCTGGCTTGCGGCTGACTGTTGACGTCGTATTTTGTGTGTTGCATTTGTTAATGTCTAAAGAAGTATTTTAGTTTAATATAAAGGAAATCAGTAAATACCTAAATAACAAAATTAATTTAATCTTTCTATTTGAATGGTAACTTTGCATGCTGAATGAAATAAGCGAAATATGTAAAATTATTTTATGTTTAAGATCTTATTGTACGTATTTAATTTGTAGGGAGCAATGTTTCTATTCTAGTATGGATGTACATGTTGCGTTCTTTACTTACGTGTTTATATGCTTTGCTTGATCCTTAGGCTCGCGAAGAGGAGCTGGCCAGCAAGCTGAAGGACATGGAGGTGCTGCGCAAGTGCAACCAGCTGCCCAGGGACGAGCAGCCCGCGCAGCTGCAGGCCGAGCTCGACGCGGTACGCGCTCATGTGTACCTTAGTGCAGTATACTGTAGTATAGTAAAACAAACCCTGTTAAATTCTTACGCAATCACTCACTTAAGGGAATCAGTAACACATTCATCTGTGTTTAGAAGGTTTCTACTTTGTATCTCAAAAGTTTTTCCAACAAATATTGTTTGAAGAACATTATCAAATAGTAATTTTCAATACCTATCGTCAAGCGAGCATCTTCCCGTAGGGTCTTAACCTTCCGTGTTCCACTTTGAAGTCTCTGAACCGCTTTCGGACTCAAGTGCTAAGATGTAACCACAACTTCGTAAAGAGGCCACCTCGATAGCAGGCTTTGGATATGGAGCTGTGTCGCAAACTATGCTCCACCTCCTATTCTGCTCTCTGTGCCCAAAAAAATGCAGCCAAAGTGACTTCTGCGCTGCCACCGAGGAAGTGGCGAAGTTTGAGGCTAACAAAATTTAATAAACTGTCGTGCCATCGACACGACGAAGAAGAAGTAATTTAAAAATCTTCGACGAAAATTGAGGATATAAAATTAACTAGGAATGTAACGATTCCGATCCCAGTGCCGATATAACCGGCAGGGCGATATATCGGCATCGCCGATTATATACAACCGATTTGAAACAGTTCGAAAAGCGCGCGAAACATGTCAACACGGCAAACGGCAGTGTTTGCAGTTTACTGAGCGTTGCCTGCGCGATGTATTGTTTCGTGCCTGTTTCACGTCACCGCTATTCGTGATTCGTTTATTCTCACAGTGAAGTGAATACTATAACGCACTATTAAACAGTTGCGCCCGAATACAAAAGACATACAAACGCCCGAGGAACTATTTCATTATTTATTTGATTTATTATCTACTAAGCCATCGATATCGGCTTCGGTATCGGTATTGCCGATTATTTACTACAATAATCGGTATCGTATCGGGAAAATCATGTACTAACCTCAACTGTCAAATGAAACAAATCTTTTTTTTTTTGGTTTGGAAATGATCAAATAACTTCTCTCGCTTTGGGCGGAGCGGGAGGGCGTGTCAGACTCTCTAAAACCCACCCGTGTTCCTTCAGTTGCCCTGTTGCCGGGGGCCACGATCTCCCTTTCGGTTTTCTTCGCAACCCCGGCAGGCATCGGCCCTAACGGGCACCGTCGATTCTGCTGACATTTCTTTGAGGCGCGCGTGGAACACAACGCGCCGTCGACCCGGGCCTGGTCCTTATCGGGCGGCGAGCTACCCATTGCTCACCGTCCGTAAGCCCGCGCCTAGGGTGGCCAGAAATCGGCCTGCGATTCCCGACGCCCTGGGCTTCTCCTCCTGCGGCGGTTAGGGGCGTGAGGGCGCGAAATTTGCCTCTCCCTCACGCGTTCCGCCTCCTCCTTCGCGAGCATTACCGCTTCGCACGCGGAGGTGACGGCCTCCCATTTCCTCTCGCTCCGTACCATGGCCTGAACCAGGGCCGGACGCGAGAGATCACCGCCGCCGATCGCCTCCACGGGGACACGGCGATGCTCCGCCCAAGCCGGGCAGACCTCCACCGTGTCCTCCGGGCGAAAATCAAACACGTCTGTAAATATATAAATCGAAATTCTAATTATAAATGAAACACATCTGTAATTAGAATTTCGATTTATGTATTCAAATAAAGTAAGTGACACTGCGAACGGGAATATATATATAGATATAGCTAATTAAAACGGTACAACACCAATTACATTACATACATACATACATAAACTCACGCCTTCTTCCCATGAGGGTAGGCAGAAACTACAGAACGCCACCTGCTACGATCCTCACATACTCCTTTTGCCTCGTTTACGTTCATACATCTGGTCATACACTCCCGCCGGTTGCGAGTACTAGGCACTTGGCCTTTCTGAAGAACATCACCAATAAGGTCAGTATATGTCCTTCTAGGGCGTCGCCGACCGGCCTTTCCCTTCACATCAGCCTTACTTACATTAATTAACATAGAAACTTAAAAGATTCATATTGACTATTTTGTTATAATTTAATTAAAAATAACATAGAACAGTGGACTTCCTTGCATACTTTTTCTCACAGAACACCAGACATATACGCATAATTTTATTCCATTCATCCGCAAACACATCACATTCAGGGTTGGCAGTCAGGAGGGCGTTGAGCATCTTCAAAGTACGACACCCCCAGTGTGTCGTGTGTATTCAGCTCTGGTGACAGTATCGGTTCAGTTTCTGGTCAGTTTTGATCGGGCATTTCATTTTTGACACATCAGGTTTTGTCCGATATTTTAGAGTTAGTTCTGTAGTATTATTGTTAGACAATTTATTATTCTTTCTTCGAGTACTTATAGCTGTTCGCCATTATATTTTCGTTGGTATACGAGGTCATTGGCACCGCGTCGTCAGCGCGACGCATAACACCTACGTGGCGTGACGCGTTGATGATGCTGACGAGTTGTTGATACACGTTTTTGTAACGTTTGACGTTGAAATAGTCGTAGTTTTTCACAACAGATATCGGTAAATCCGTTGTATATCCCTTAGCCTTTTGGTGACATTGAGCGGGAGCGTAGGGTAGCTCTGGCGGTTAGGGGTAATATGTTGGCACGAAAATTTTCTCATTGTACTGAACAAGTAAAGATTACACTTCTTAAAGCTTATTGTCAGAGTTTTTATAGTCAACTACTCCAAAACGTCGTTGGATGTTTTACGCGTCCAATACAATAATGATTTTAGGATGCTATATATAGCGACTGCCTCATTTATGTAGTGCATCAGAAATGTTCGCGGTAACCCATACCGATTGATTTCATGCCATCATTCGCAAAAAAACGGCCTCACTTCTGAGCAGAATAAGAAGTAATCACAATAGTATTCTGAAGGCTGTGACAGCACATGTTTCCTCCGCCATAATAAGGCAATTTGTGCGACGACTTATACCATAGTTATACCATTACCATTTCTCATAAATTCGTCTTTAGTGTAAGTCACTAACAATAGTGTTTTAAATGCAAACATATTACTAATAATAGTAATAATTTATGGATCTTTTTGTGTTAGCCGAAATGAAATGATTTTATTTATTTATTTAGCATTTCCTCGCTACAGCTACAAAGCTCCCCCGACTTCGCATGATGGTGCCATTCCATTGAATGAATAAGTTCACAATGTTCGCTGATGCAGTGTAATGTTTGAGCACACGTATGTCTGTCATAACAAGCACGTAGCGCGGCAGACGGGAGAGCGTGGCTAGACTAAACAGCCCTCGAGCCGAGAGGGTCTGAGGGCAATTATGTGGCGCTCACACTACACTACTAAGTACCATGTACAGAAGGTCGGCTCCATACCACGAGTGATAAGGCAAGCACATGACGCGTACGGATGGCCATCTCAAACCATCGGACCAACGGACGCCGTTGCCAGGTCGCTTACATTCGTTGTACGTAGCCGCGTATGTATTTGTGTGCGTGCGTTTTCGCTCGTTGTATCGAGCAGACCTTCTGTACAGTCTAGTTTTTTATATCTTCGCCAGTTTTTGTCAGGACACGTAATAGTTTTTGAATTTACGACTTTCAACAGACTATTGCATGGTAAAAATGTATTCAATTACTCGATAACAAAGATAAATAAGAAAACTATACACCTTTTACCAATGTCGAGTTGACAACAACTTAATGGCTTTTACCAATTACACTATCATTTTATTTATCATACAAATATCATTTTATATCTGTCAAATTCTATAATCATAGTTAAATGATGCTGTTTTTCTATTTTACTTAGTCAAGATGGATAACGATTTAGCCGTTTTTAATTTAGCAATTTTTGGAATTAAACGGAGATCATATTGTACCTTTGCTGTCAAATATGATCCCTTAACTGTGGTCATAGACAATATGAATCATATGTAGTTATTATATCGTCATAGGTTCTTCATATGAAAATTACGTATACATCTTTGATCATATTTCTATGATAGTCTAACATGGATCTAAAACCTTTTTAATGGCGTGATGAAATATAAATCACATTTTTTACATGTAAAGAAGATGACTGAATATCATTCTGCGGTAATGACATTACGACGCAATATACAATATGTAAGAAAACCCTGTCCGATCCGAAAAGGTGCCCAGGGGCTCTGCAACAATAACATTACCTAAAAGTAATTAAAAAATCTATTATTTTTATTCCCGTGTAATAAACGCGGTAAAATAAAAATAAAGCCAATTTTTGTTTTCTTATTCCTGGACATTACCACATTAATAGACTCTCAGTACGATACCTAACAACACCCTCAAGGATCGGACAGGGTATTATTATATGTTGTATAATGCAGATTCTATCGTGCAACGAGCAGACAAAAACATATTTTCACTTCCTTCTTTTTCGTGAACACACACTTCCCTTCGCACATGAGTAACCGAGCACACGCACACACACACTCGCACAACTCCCGCTCACTCGGAGCTCAGGGGGCTACAAGGGCACTAACTCGCTTACTCGACTGAAATTCACGAACACACGTGCAACGAATTTAAGAAGAATAACCTGCATAATTCGTAATTCAGTGACGAGACAAAGCTTTAGAATCTGGATAGAAGTTCCTAATATGAATTAAAACGTTGAATTAATTGTTATTTCTCAGTCTTCCTTTCTTCAATCGCAAGATCTCTCTAGGAAAATATTTTATGGTTATTAATTGTTAACTAATCATTAGGTAATTGTCGATTAGTAAAAATTTCATAATACCTTAGTTCTCTGTGCATCACTGCATCTTGATCCTTAGCACTAAGTGAAACGAAACTATTTATGTAACTGTAAATAGCATATCGAAATCACTTTTACATTTCATTTTACCATACAGACAGACTGCATTATACAGTCTGTCTGTCCACGCATGTCCCTTCGTATCGCGTGTGTGTAGCGTGTGACGTGCTCAGCATACCATTAGCGACAGCTCGGGGTGACGTGATATATCGATCTAGACACCGCGACATGTGAAAAAAACCGGCCAAGTGCGTGTCGGACCTTGCACAATGAAGGGTTCTATGGGATGAATTTGTTACAAGAACAAACCTAACTTTATACATGAAAAAATGTTCTCCCGAACATCGATATATGTCACAGTCAATTCTCCAACTGCAAATGTAAGTTTCTAATAAATAAAAAAATACGATTTTCGGCCTTTTTCCTTTACTTACGGTGTGAAACCTTGCTTCTTGCTTTTTAACCGGCTTCCAAGAAGGAGGAGGTTATATGTTCGTAGCGTATGTACCTATGTTTTTTTTTCTGTATTTCGCCGATTTCTCCGTCAATGATGTACCGACTTTGAATTTTTTTTTGATCGAAAAAGTTTTTTTATTTTACAAAAAAAAAAACAACCGACTTCCAATAAAAAACTACATAGTGAAAAATAACTTTAATTTCGGAAGTCGGTGGCAAGAACGAAAATTCTAAACCAAAGACACCGACTTCCGAAATTAAAGTAATTTTTCCACGTAGTGTTTTTGGAAGTCGGTTGTTTTGTTTTATGATTCTAGGTCAACGGGAAGTACCCTAGAGGTTTTGATTTATTTGTGTATCTGAACTTAATTTCAACTGGATGCCTTCACGTGTTCCTGAGAAAAATATTCTTGACAGACCGGCAGACGGACGGATGACGAAGTGATACTATAAACGTTCCGTTTTTTTTTTAACCTTAAAAATCAGTTTAATGCATGTCAGAAAGTGGGGGTTCCGCATGAAAAACCAAAACTCAATATTTGGAAATTGCTATGGGTGACCAGACTTGTGTAGATGATAAAAACTCTTAGTTAAAAGAAAACTGTACGTTCCTGTATAGTGCCTAATTCTTATAATTTTAACCAAATGAGGAGTGGTGGCCCACTGGTAACGGTTGCGACTTATGAGTTGTAGGTAGTAGGTTCGAACCCAGACAGGCGCTTTACTATGTGTAAATTATTTCATCACTACTGCTCTTAAACCATCGAAGGGAAACATCGTGAGGAAACCGGCATGTCCTAGAACCAATAAATTCGAAGACATGTGACTTCTACCAACCGCACAGGGCCCGCGTGGTGGATTACGGCCCACTCCCTCTCACCGTGATGAGACCTGTGTCCCAGCAGTGGGAACACTATAGTCTGATTATGCTAAATGACAAAACTATGGGTTCACGTTTTTGTCGACAGCACGACATCATACGGAACCCGTAAAATCGAGTCGAAAGCACCTTCTTTTGTGTTGATAGTAAAAAAGTCGTCTATTGTGCGAAAATATACCTACATACCCACGACGTAGAGGGTTGTATGTAGGATATTAGTTTGTGTAGCTACCTCGTCCATTTCGGTGGTCATGTGTGCTTGCTATACACGGGTCTTCGTAAATAGCTCATTCATGACACATTCAGTCATACTAGTGAATGTCATGTCCAGTCCAATTCGCGTTGCATCCGGCCATTGATTAGGGGATCTGCAAAAACGCTTAGCTACAATGATCAACCGGTTCAATAAATGGGGTTACATACGGATAGGCGTATTTCCATTCTATACAAGGCCAGAACGCAAGGTTGTGAAACTAATCACGTATAAATTGGAAATCACTTTTTTACTAAGGTTTTCCAATCTATACAAGAGTAGTACGCAAATACTCGCGTATACTTCGTAGTGACCTAATTAAATACCTCATTCCATAATATAAAGTGCCAGCCTCCCGAGCACGGCCTACTATGATATGACTTGAGTCACACATTTTACACACATACTTGCACAGTTTGAGCAATAAAACCGTGTTTTAAATGCTAGCACGGGTCAACCATGTGACATAATCAGAGGCACGACATATTGTCTTTCTTGTTGCGACTTCATAGTCTGTCATACATAGTAAACGGGTTTTTGGAACGAAGTTTTTAACGCGACTTTATACTTGCGTCGGTCTTCTTCTAATTCAATAGAGAGAGAGATAGAGAAAGTGTGTATTTCAAAACGAAAATCCAAGATGGTGGATATGAAACTTCTCACACTTTTCATCATGGGTGTCGTTTTCATAGTTTTCAAGGGTGCTAATGCCGATAGTGAGGTCAAAATGTAAATCCAAGTTGGCGGCTGTATGGTTTACTTTATTTAAATAAAACTTAGTATTATAGTTTATATTCTATAACTTTATTTGCACAATATTTTCTTAACTCAAATCCGTCTTAGTCTAATCTGTGATGTCGATGACATCAAAGCTGTCAGTTTAGTAACGTTCCGTTACTACATCATCCCCTTTTATTTTTAATGTTATTCTTACATTTTCTTCTTTCTCTTTGTAAACAAATTCAGTATATCTTTTGAATATTTCTGGAGCCACTGACAAACCAAATGGCATTCTTAAAACAACCATAAGGGCTGTTAAAAGTACACAAGTCATTGGAATCCTCTCGAAAATTTTCTAATTTTTCGTCATGGGTTTCGCTTTCGTAGTTTTCGAAGGTGCTAAAGCCTATAATGAGGTCAAAATGTAAATCCGAGATGGCGGCTGGGAAATTTTCTCATTTTTAATCATGGGTGTCGTTTTCATTGTTTTCGAAGGTGCCAAAGCCGATAGAGAGGAGAGGTCAACATGTAAATCCAAGATGGCTGCGAAAATTGTCACGTTTTTCGAACAAACAACATTTTCGCAGCCTCCATCTTGGATTTACATTTTGACCTCATTATGAAACATTTAAGACAACTTTGTATGACATAAATATAATTTATCGTGTTGTGTCACAAACGTCTTGGGTACGCCTCTGCTCGCCGGGTTGTACGCATACGTACTGATTGTGTATAGATTGCGACAAATTGTGAACTGTTTGCGATGTAATGCACCTTGCGCTAATACATAACTTGCATAACTGAACTGTAAACCTACATCAGTTTTTATTTTAAACATATTTTTCAAGCTCAACAGTCAACCCATGTCGGATACGTAATAGTATTAAACGGAATCGCAAATAAATTACATACTAACATTATTTTTTTCTCAAAAATCTTATGCAGATTATAAAATACATTTTCAATTAACAACAATTTTAAAACGTCAGGAAATGAGAATACAGTTCTTCAGGATAAACACTTTTATTCACTTTGGTTTTACACTTTAAATGCACCTTACTCGACTAGAGTCCAAACTTGAATGCCCGTGTTCGCGTGTGCAACTCTTTTAGTGCCCGAGTGAATGAACGAATGAACGTTAGAGTGAAGTGTTGGTGAATGCCAGGTCATTCAATACACTATCTAAATCACGCGAACACGCACATTGAAATGTAAAATATGTATAAAATAAAGGATGATAAATATTACTACAAAAAAACAAGTAGTCCTTAATTATATCAAAAATGCTAACACAATGTTTCGAAACTTTTCGTTACCGACTGATTTTTATAAACTATCAGAGTTCAGTCAAGTGTACTGCTTCCTAATCTGCATCCGAAATTATTTGCTTTAAACAGATTCATGAGTGCACCCAGTGCACTGAGTGAGTTTGTAAGTTTTCCACCAAAACTTGTCGCAATGTTGACGGTTGCTGAACAATAAGTAAATGTGCAAGTGTTAAGTAGGACAGGCGCGAGGTGGGACCGCGGTCGGAACAGTGACGAGACAAATAAACCATCGAGTTCTGTGGACTAATTACAGAGCCGTGCAGTCCACTGTTACTAACAACTGTATTAGGACAATGGTTTAGGATATCTTAACAACATTACTGAACTTTAGATATCTTAAACTTGAAGCATTGAAGTTTACCAAGCAGATAGTGGAAATGTGTTGTAGCGGGATAATATTTGGTATTTAACTTACGTTAGGTTTGTTACCCAAAGTCAAATCATTTATTTCAAATAGGCCTATGTATGGCACTTTTGAACGTCAAAATTTACAGATTAATATAATTGATTCTAGTCGCCCCTTCCAAAAGGTAATTTTCGTATGGAGAAGAATGGGCAAGAAACTCCACCGTTACTCTTTTCAAATATGTTGGGATTGTCTTCTACTCCAAGCCCACTAAATTGTTATTAATATTCTTGCCTGTAGCGTCCCACTGCAGGACAAAAACCTCTCTCCATTTGTGTAGAGACGGTCTACAGACCGCCATTTGTGGCTAGTCCTGTAGATACGACACTAGCTCATTCCGCCGTCTCTGATAGCATTTCGCACCGAATTTTAAATCAAACATTTCTTGTCTGCTGTTTATGTTTACTTGATCTTGCAAACATTCTAGATTGGAAATAAACACATGATACTAAATTTACCATTGACAGAAGGTTCTGGCATGTATGGTCAGGCAAATAGTTTTTTTTAGCATTTGATTCATTAAGTAAATTGGCCGTGGTTTAGCAATTTCGTACGACTGTCCGATCTGTTTCCCTGACAGCGCAGTTCAAACGCTCGATCCTATTGATATGACAAAATTGTATAAAGTGTGTGTGGTTTGTCAGGCTCAGGCGAGTCTCGCTGCGCACGGCGAGTACATTAACAGCAAGCTGAGCGCGCTCAGCAAGTACAGCGAGCGGCTCGACGCGGCGCTGCAGTGGTGCGGTGAAAGCAACGCGCGTCTCGACGCCGCCGCCGCGCTGCCGCAACCACAGCGGCGTGATGTCACCGACAGCGTTGCTGTAAGTGTTACCTACACACAGACACGTAATACCGTCTAAACAACAATAGTAGATTATTCACCAAGGTGATAAAGCAGTCTTATTTCACGAGCGATTGATTGAATTTAGGCTTGCTCAAGACATGACACCTTTGCCTTACTGGGCCTTTATCCCCGAGAAGAACACTCTACTTTTCAATTCTTCGGCGAGATATAAAAAGCAAATCGACTAAAAAAAAAAAACTGTTAGGTTAGGTTAGTTTTTTTTGTTGATGTTCCAAATTCAAATAACATTTGATCCACTGATAAACACTAAACATAAAAACGAAAAAAAAAAGGTCGGTAAAAAATACCAATTAAACATAAATTAGGAAATAAATAGTACAAGATAAATAACAAACTATTTTGCTAACAATTACTTTTCCGTAAAGAAGCTTTTCACCAACAAATGCTTAAGCCGAGAAACACTGGTATTGAATATACAATGTGTCCCAGGGATAAGTGACCGCCCGGCGATTTTTGAATATTTGTACAAAATTATTAATAATTACATTTATATTTGTGACTTTAGCGGCTTTAGTTTTTTTAATGATTTTTTTTTTCTTTTTTTTTGTAAAGGCGCGTGACGTGCTGCAGTTTTTTTTACGATATTTCCTAAGTTTGTTCATCTATTTCCATTACTTTTTTTTACTGACTAGTACTTTTTTTACTCATAAAACATTTAGAAATATTCATTTCAAGTTTATTAAGGAGACAATAATTTTGAAGTCCATCTAAATCCCGCTGTAAACCAAAACAGTCGGAAAGTTCCGATATAGGGCATCAAATTTTCATATCGTCGGCGTAAAAAAATATTTTGGAACGGGTAAAGCACGAACCAATGTCATTTATAAAAATAATAAACAGTAAAGTTCAAATTCAAAATATTTTATTTCACATAAACCTACATGGGCACTTATGAAACGTCAGAAGCTAGGTGCACGGTTCCAATTGGTCGCTTCCTATGGAGAAGAGCCGGCAAGAAACTCCATGGTTACTTTTTTTAAAAATAAATGGTTTCTACAATGTTTTTGACAGTGTAAGCTATCAGCAAGTACAAAGTACTTAATAAAATAGAAAATGGTCCACAAGTCTATAGCCTACAACGTTCTCACATTCATAAAGTCTAAACTAAAGAATCTATATAAAAGATAAATAAAAATAAGGACCTATTTAAACCAAATGACATGATTATTCCCGATATTCATAGTATTCCCTAGGGTATTTTAACAGTTACAGAACTGAATCCATTCAGTAGGTACAACTGTTTGACAGCGATTATCAATATAAGATATAAACCATCTGATTAAATCGCCTCTGATACCCACTGCATGCAAGCACATTATTGACCAACGGGTTATAATTAAATTCAGGACAATATTATTGTCCGGCTAGGCTACACTCTAAGGCTATGACTTACTACTACTACTTTAGGTTAGGTTTGCATGACATATAATTTGACATTACCGAGTAGGTGGTGTGAAAAAGCAGTTTACATTTATTGTCACTATCCCCAGGCAAGCGTAAAAGACCGCGAGTCTGAAGTGCGCGAGATCCTAGAGAACTACAACAACATGGAGCGCGAGTGCGTCGCCGCCGAGCAGACCGTGGCGCGCGACGTGCGCGACGCGGCCGCGCGCCTGCGCGCCGCCTGGGCCGGCCTGCGCGCGCGCCTGGCCGGGCACAGCGGTGAGTGTCGCACGCACGCGCGGGTGGCGGGCTTGCTTGAGGGGGTCACCTGAACACCACTCTGTATTAACCGCGAGCAAACGATACGATCACACTCGACCACTGCTTAGTGTTCAACAATGCGTTAATGAAGTTGCTGAGCAGAAAATTTAAAAAAAAAATTGCTATACATAGCAAAATTTCCTTCAAAATCTTTTAGATTGTGATTAACAAGTGTTCGAAACGCAATTAGGGTGCAGATCTTTAAACATCTATGAACGATATTGAATAAATTTTCAGGCAGTTAAGCTCATTTTCTGAGCGTACAGTCTAGAGCAGGGGTCACTAATTAGTTTCATAGGCGGTCTGTTTTTTAAAATAATGAGTGTCGCGGTCCGTTTGGTAGACTATTACTAGTAACTAACATATTTTATTTTTATTAAATAACTAACTTCCGCCTGCTGCTTCGCCCGCGTGTTATGTTGATATAAGTAGCATATGTCCGTCCCCAGGGTATAAAGTATTCCCATACCAAATTTCATCAAAATCGGTTCAGCAGTTTAGCCGTGAAAACGTAACAAACAAATATACGTAATATTAGTTTAGATAAACAAATATTAAGTATGTACTGAACAAAAATAACAAAGTTAGTAATTAATATTAATGTTATTTTTTACATATATTTATTTCTGAAGTCTGGAGTAAAGTTTGTGCAAGCTATTACCATTAAATACGTCATGTCGACGGCAGAAAACTCAAAGCGCGCGCTAAATTTCTTTACTAAATTAAAAAAAAAAACATCGTTATAAATTTTATTGCTTACTTGTCAGCACAAAATAGGTCGGCGGTCCGCATTTGGGCCGCGGTCCGCCATTTGGTGACTCCTGGTTTAGAGTATCGTAACGTTTGCTCACAAATTGTAATCGCTAGAATTGTCAGAACATGTCAGCTTTGGTTATGGTCTGTTAATGTACTGGTGTTGGCAATAAACGATTGGGATACTAACAGCTCGTTTCATTCACTGATATGGAAGTTGTTTACATTAAAGTGATAATATTCTATTCTATGTTCACCTGTAAAGTGCACTAAAATGACGCTGGATGCAGTTTGACATCGAGCGTCGTTGTAGGCACCATGTCGACACGCACGGTTTGTGTTTGGTAGCTAACGAACAACTAACACTAAAAACAATGTAGTTTGATTAGTAGCAGACAGCTGTACTGTCACATAGTCTAACATCTAATACTGATGTAGTTGTGTGTGTACATGATAATATTATCAAATCAAATGCGCCGCTGATTGAAGCGGATAATGTCGTGTTATGATGACGTAAGTACGTTGTTTAGATACAACAGTCACGGTAATATTATCAACAGTGCAATCATATCGCTATTAGCGCGCGGGGCAGGAGCGGGGCACGTCACGTCGGACGGCGAACTTCCGACTAGCTAATCGGAGGTATATTAACGACGACACACCAGCTATTTACGTATAAGTGAATCAACTCTGATAAGTCTTCGAATTTTTTCAAATTTAAAAAAAATGTTGGAAAACGTTGGGTTCTCAGGTAACATTATGGTTACTAAGGATTTGATGCAACTTAGCTGTTTTCATTAGCTAACTGTGCATTAAACAGATATCTTTTGAGACTTGCATCTTTCTTGAGAATATTTTTCGTTCCTTTCGAAAAATTCAATTGATATGTCGCACAATTTGTGAAACAGCCTGAATGTTGTGTCACTGTAGTGCGTGTACTGCGGCAGAAGAGGGTGCGAGCACGGTAATATTATATTATAATATTACCGTGGTGCGGGGGTTGGGCTCGCGACAAGTTTTTTCATTAAACTGTGGCGCGAGGAGACCTCAGACCTCGCTCGTACTGATACGACGATTTGTACGACGGGATATGCGCGGGCGTTCATGTTACATATATAACTAATAAACTATCTTAAACACTGTATCGAGCAGGTATCTCATAATCTGTTTATATGTACTAGCAATAGACAGTATTGTGTGGAAAAGGGGGAGATGATACAGGGTAGTTGGATAATACAGGCTAGTTAAATACAAAGGGTTATATTAAATTACTTAGTGAAACTCCGCTGACGTAACGGATATCCATATTTAAACATGACGAAACAAAACTGATTTTCTCAAGTCATCTGTGAGTAGGTACTACACACCAGCGGTCGGCGACACAATTTTTTTTAAATCATCTTTTTTTTTCATTTGTTTTATTGTGTTTAGATAACGATACCGTCTCGTCTGCGGAGTTATGGCAGCTAATTTAATTTGAGCCTGTTTAAGATCAATCCAACATAATATGTACTCTGTTAGAACTACTAGTCACATTCACATACCGGTATC
Organism: Omphaloscelis lunosa; assembly: GCA_916610215.1. Lineage (NCBI taxonomy): Eukaryota > Metazoa > Arthropoda > Insecta > Lepidoptera > Noctuidae > Omphaloscelis > Omphaloscelis lunosa. The sequence goes on along the minus strand of OU744265.1, from coordinate 18,689,183 downwards.
GGTAATACTACAGATACAAACATACCAGTAATCTCCTAACGCGGCTGCTCTCGCGGGATATCGTACACTCAGCTGATAAGCCATCGGCGAAGTAGCGCGCTTTGAGAGTGCCGCATGCCATGCCGAGCATCGAACCCCGCACCCCACGCAGCAGCACGAAATTCCTGAATTATTCTCTTTCAGCCGTCTTCGCGGTTAATATTGACGGCAGTCTCGTTGCTCATAAAAATCTACCTAGGAGGCGTATCCCACCATCATAATCCTTGGTAAAGGATCGTATTAGAACTCAACGTTTGTTTGATAGCTTAAAATTTTAAATCTGACTTTAATTCGGCTTGCAATGTGGCCCTCATTGTGTGTTGAGGAAGAACATTAAACATTTATGCAAGGTTACAAACTTGGCAACTCCACACGGCCCGGTGGCCCGGTCGCTGCCAATGTTAGGTTTAGTTCGGAACATAGAAAATAGAGGGCCAACTTATCTAAAACTGCAATACGAAAACAAGTTTGGCAGTAGTGTTAGTTCTGCCTATAATAAAATGAAAAGAGCGGCAGTGAACCATGTGGAGCGCGGGCCTATAAAACGCAGCTGGCATCGCGTTCGATCGGCGGCACAGTGGTCTGAAAATCGAGCTTATGGAGCTCGATTTTCTCATAGAAACTTAAGTTAGGAAAAACATCTAATGTCTCTGGTATACTTTCCTATTTGTGGTATTTACGTATGGATGGTATAAGTAGCTTCACGCGTGAGAAAAAAAAAAAGATTTGTGTTTTTTTTTTGTATGGGAAAAAACACTTACAAGTATTTTTTTAAATTGAATGAAAGGCTGGTGCTCACACGAGTTATTGTACCATAGACGGTGATCAAGATGACATCCAATTCATGCACCAATGCAATTCAAACAATTCTGTTAGACTTATGTGTGTTCGTTGAGGAACAAATGGATCTCGTGTAATCGTACGAGACGTACATTCATAAAACAGTATGAGACATGGCTGCAACAGAACTTAAAATGGCCTGAGGGAAAAGATGACCGCCTCTTTAGTGTCAGTAGAGCAGCAACCATGTTCCAGTTCTGACGTTGGTGTAAATGAGGGTGCATCAACATCCTACAGACCGGAAACGTGCGTCAACATCAGTTGTGAGTTTATTATAACTCAACCATAATTACGGTGAATAACAAATGAGTTACTTAGTTCTTAGAATGCAATTTTGTAAAAAAAATGTATTTAATATTTTTTCTAATTATTCTCACCATAAAAGTCATTAATAGGCTAAAATTTGAAAAATCACATCGAAAATACAACATTTCTAAAATTTGCTACGCTCAAAGCGGCACTCAAAGTGCATGAATTGGATGTCATCTTGATCGCCGTGTATGGTACAATAACTCGTGTGAGCAACAGCTCTACAGTTCCATTCAAATAAAAAAAAAGTGTTTTCTCCCATACAAAAAAAGCAAAACTTTTTTTTCATTAGTGAAGCTCTAATACCATCCATACATTAATATCACTAATAAGGGGGTTATACCAGAGACATAACATTTTTTTATTACAAGTCCTGACTAAGTTTCTATGAGTATGGAGCTCGATTTTCAGACCACTGGGCGGCGCACGGTGGATCGAAAATCGGCTGTAGAAGACATAGGATCTCGATGTCTTAAATGTTATTTTTTTTGCTGGAAATGACTACTGCCGATCATTACTGTTCTATAAAATGTCATATGAAGTAATTGTGTGCACAAATGGAAGAGTTATAATTTTAATAAGAAAAAAATGTATGGAGCTGACATGAAAAATGAGGATATCTCCGGAATTGCAAGGTTCGCCGTTATATCCTTGCACACTGTTATAGCACTATTAATTTGTGAATTTTTGACATACTTAATATCGCAGAATCACTTGCGATTTTTTTTTTAAATCGTCAGAATTAAAAAAAAAAGAAAGGTATATATATTAATGCTTAAATATGGCTATACCAAGTGTAATTTACAATATTTTTTATGCTTAGACCAAAACATTCTAAGAAATCACAAAGTCGTATTACCTACTTTGTGATTTTCATTTGAAATGACATGGTAATTATGAATTACGTAATACGTAATCTTGTCTAATGCCTCAAGTCCACATTAGCTAATGATTAATAAAACTTAATACCTATATACCTGTTAAAAGGAAACGTACCAAAATAATTTGGGGTACTCGGTAATTTAGCAATTAGTGCAGGATTAAGTTAATGAAAGTAATTAGATAAATGTGATACCATCATTAGTCAATAACAATAAATAGTCAAACATTGGATTCACAACTTCAGTTCATTTAGAGCATTTCTAATACTAACATCTATCCTACCGTGTCTTTTTACTCAGTGATCGTGAATAATGGAAAGCATTATTACAAATTTGGATTTGTTTGTTATTCTGAGCAATCAGGATGCTTCGTCTTTCGATCACGAAATATTGTTCAACACACTTGTTATTCGACTGGGCTCTAGCCTTTTAGATGAAGACAGTGTTACCGTGAAAGAATTTTGTCGAAGATTTACACGGGCAGTTCAAAAGAAATGGTTACGATCACACAGGAAAAGTGAAGTTTTTAGACGTGATTACAGTAATTGGCTTGAGGCAAATATTGACTGGCCAAACTGCGTGCAAGCCAATTTGTTCATTCAAGAATCAACAAGTGAAAATATTTCTACTGAACCTGTACCATCAACTTCAACAATGAAATCAACTTCAACGATCACAAAAAGATCTCGAAAGCCGTTTGAAGATCTAAGTAACAAGCAGAAGAAGAGACGATCTGATGAATATATAGGCGATGACCCTAATGAAGTAGCTTATTCAGCTGCAGCACTTTTGAAAGGAGATGGTCGTGAGGATATTGCATCTGTTATTGAACATATGCTCGAAAATCCAGAAGCAGCAGCAAAAATCAAGGAAATGTTGAACAAACCAGCTCCTTCAACAATATTTTCACCACAAAAAGCACTGGGTTTGCTACTTTCATTAAAACTGTCGAAATAGCAATATATCACATTAAGGGAAACGACTATTCGAGAAGGTTCAAAGGAGATATATCCGTCTTGCTATAAAGTGCAAAAAGCTAAGCTACAGTGCTACCCTCCGAAGACATTTGTGACTGTAACGGATTCATCTGCTAAGATTGCACTACAAGCGTTACTAGATTTAACTGTGAACAGAATTTTTGAAACTATTCGTAGTCCTGATGCGATACAAGATAAACAATTGATATTAATATCAAAGTGGGGATTTGACGGTGCATCTAACCAAAGTAGATATAAGCAAAACATAGAGAGTGGTCAAGATGATTCCAGCATATTTATGACCTCTTTGGTTCCATTAAAGTTGACAGCTGACGGTGATACCGTATGGGTGAATCCAAAACCCTGCTCACCTATGTATTGCCGTCCAGTCCAGTTTAGTTTTGTGAAAGAAACCAAAGACGTTGTCATAAATGAAAAAACTGCAATGGATAACGAAATTGAAGCTCTCGTTCCCTCAAAATGTCAAGGACATGAAATTAGTCACAAATTAATGATGACGATGATTGACGGCAAAATTTGTACATATCTGTCTGAAGCTAAGTCAAATGCGGCCTGCTACCTGTATTTGGCTAAGCCTACAGAAATGAATAAGTTAGATGTCATTGCGTCAAAAACCATTTCTTCTGGTGTGTATGAGTTCGGATTATCATCACTTCATGCCCGCATTAATGTGATGGAATGTCTTTTACACATAGCGTATCGTTTCGACTTCAAAAAGTAGTCTGCAAGAGGAGAAGGTCATCAAGAGTTATTGCATTCACGAAAAAAACTCATTCAAGATCGATTCAAAGATGATCTCAACCTTTTGATTGACATCGTTAAGTAAGGATCAGGCACAACTAACGACGGGAACACAGCAAGGCGGTTTTTTGAATTTCCTGATAAAACTGCAGCGATCACTGGATTCGATGAAGACCTAATACGCAGATTTGCTGTGATTCTGCAAGCTATCACATCTCGAGAGATTGTAGACGTGCCGAAATTTAAAGAATACGCTAGAACAACCGCTGAAAAATACGTGGAACTGTATGATTGGTACTACATGTCATCAACCGTCCACAAATTCTTAATTCACGGAGGGGACATAATTGCAGAAAATGCTATTGTACCAATTGGAAGTCTTTCGGAAGAAGCTTCAGAGGCCCGAAACAAAGACTTTAGGAGGTTCAGAGAACACCATTCGAGGAAAAAGAGTAGACAAGCATCAAACGAGGATATCCTCAATATGCTTATCGTCTCTTCTGATCCTCTAATTTCTTCCACAAGACCAAAATTAGATGCCTACAAGAGGCAGGCATACTTTACGGAAACAGTAGAACTACTGAAACTTCTGGATCAGGAAGCTCCGACAGAGTTCTTAGAAGTTATATCTATTGTAGAGCCTGATTCTGAAGTGGATTCTGATGGTGACGAAGTATAAAATAAGTTAACTTTTATTGTTTATGTTAGGTTAGGTTAAGTTAATATTTTTTTTAATAATTTGCTTTTATTTTTAATCATACAATAGTTTACCATTTATTGTTATTGACTAATGATCACGTTTATCTAATTACCCTCATTATGGTACGTATCCTTTTAACAGGTATTAAGGTATATAGGTATTAAGTTTTATTAATCATTAGCTAATGTGGACTTGAGGCATTAGACAAGATTACATTATTATGTAATTCATAATTACCATGTCATTTCAAATAAGTAGGTAATACGACTTTGTGATTTCTTAGAATGTTTTGGTCTAAGCATAAAAAATATTGTAAGTTACACTTGGTATAGCCATATTTAAGCATTAAAATGTACATATCATAAACATTTTTTATTTTTTAATTTTGACGATTTAAAAAAAAATCGCAAGTGATGCCGCGATATTAAGTATGTCAAAAATTCACAAATAAATAGTACTATAACAGCGTGCAAGGATATAACGGCGAACCTTGCGATTCCAGAGATATCCTCATTTTTCATGTCAGCTCCATACATTTTTTTCTTATAAAAATTATAACTCTTCCATTTGTGCACACAATTACTTCATATGACATTTTATAGAACAGTAATGATCGGCAGAAGTCATTTCCAGCAAAAAAAAATAACATTTAAGACATCGAGATCCTATGTCTTCTACAGCCGATTTTCGATCCACCGTGCGGCGGCGCGTGGCGGTGGGACGCGACGTGGCGAACAAATTACTCGAGATGAGTGTGTGTGACGTGTGCGCGACAAGCACACGCGTCATGCGTCGCGCGTGTGAAGTCACGATCTATTCGATTGTTTGGCAATCTATTAAATTATGAGCCATTTTAAAAAGCGGGTTACATACGGTTGTAAATAAATGGATATTATCATCGTCGTCTCAACCAAAAGGGGACCACTGCTGATCATGGGTCTCCCAAGCCAGAAAGCATCGCCACAACGATCGTAAACTGAAAAAAGAAATCACCTAATTCTATAAAGGAACGAATACTTATTATTGTTATACGAATATAGCTTGTTAAATTGCGCAGGTTATCCTAAGTTTATGATGATAGTGCAGTCAGTAACATATGCGGGGGGAATTAATATCGGCCGGAACTTGTTCTCAAACAGCAGAATAATAGGAAGGCATCTGCATGCCGAGACGTGAGCTCATTTACACTACAAACAGAGCGACGCGGCGCGAGCCACGAGCGACGAGCGGGCGGGTACGGTACCTACCTAAGTACATAATATTTTTTTGTCATACAGTACAGGATTTTGTCTTTGGCATTTAAATAAAATAACTAGGTGCATTTGAGCTACTTAGACAGGTATTTTACAATGAACACCGATAGATCTTACCCAGTCGGTCTATTATCTTGCAATAATCTTCAAGTACCTATGGAAGAGTAAGACATGTGCCGACCCTAAATAAGGACAGGAGAATGATGATGATGAATCTTCGATAAAAATAAAAACACGGATATCATTATTACCTTATATTGGACTGTAAAGTCTTACTAATAAGGTAATAATGATATCTGTGTAACCTTAAAGGTACCTACTCACTCTTGTTTCCGCAAATGACTTCGTTTGACTAAGAAGGCCCGCGGCCTTCTGTCGCTTGTACTTCAGCAAATATTCTCACAAAGCTTGTAAATTTCCTTATTATTAGCGAGTTTGCGACTAAGGTTCAGTAAAGCCGGAATGCGGCGCACTACCCGCTTACAATAACGACGCTCGAGCGGTTCTAAATGCTAAATATTGTCGCGGAACATTAGTTCCTTTTCTTATTCATTTCTAGCGAAGCTTAGAAAGTGGGGCGACTGAAAGAGACACGGCCTACTTATCTGAGAACGTTGCTCGAAGACGAAAAAACTGGAATAACAAACAATAGGCGGCGTGCGCATTGTGGCTCGCGCGAGTAGCCGAGGCGAGGCGCGGCAATACGCGGCCACGCGTCTCCCGGTGCACACAAAGCGCGGATCTGGGGCGCGCGCGATGAGAGGCGCCGTAATCAGCGCCGACACTCGCTGCTTCATTTGTAACTGCGATACTACTCACAGAAACTCTCAACCGTTTCTTAAGAACGCAGCGCCGGGAATTACAACTGACTATCACGGTCTGGACTTTGTCACGGGAAATGCGACATTAGCAAGTAGGAGTACGAGATTAATAGAAGTGGTTTCTCGTTAGCTGTTAGCTGGCAACACCGACCTGGAGCCAGATGATGGTGATTCGGTAACGAATCGCTTCGTCGGTAGCTGTAATAAAATGCTTCGGCGAGTGACCTCGACAGGATCATGTACCTATTAATGAAGCCGCATCTGGCGATGCTCCCCCTCACTCCTCCTGCGAATATAACTAATAACCGAATAATAATTTGACTATTATTGAATTCAAACAAAGTTGTTGACTTGCAATTAAGCCAAACGAAGTGCCAATCGGGAGGCAAGTGGGGCGATGATGATACCATTTATAAAATTTCTTTTCGATATTTGAGCACTATAAGAAGACACAATTCATTGGTTCTAACCTTAGTAAAGTAGGAGGAAGGTGAGAAACACTTACTTTCTTTTAAAACGGAGAGAATGTTATAATTTAATTTCTCAATAGTAGGTATTTTGAGAAATTAAATTATTACCAACATTTGTTTACAATTAAGTAAAATCTTTTTAGTAAAAATGCATCAAAATAAAATCAGACAGTGTAGAATGTCACGCTCATTGACGCGATTCCGCGAATAGTTGTCGCGCACCGCCGCGGCTACACACGCGTCGTTCACACAAGCCGCCCCGCCGCCGCCGCCCCGCAATGCGCCTTGTTTATCCCTGCAAGTGCGTGGATTACTTAAGTCCGTAAAGGTATTTTTGTGAGTCTGGTACCATCACACAAATACATAAAAACAAAAACAATGCTGAACCATGTGAGTCAGTCAGCGTGATAATAGGTAGGTACCTACCAACCCGCTCGTTATCGCTCCAAGTCGCGTGTTATGCGTATATTATATATATTAGGTATATTTTTAGTTTTCGCGTCACGCGCGATGCTTCAAAATCATTTTTGGTTAATTATGTGTTTGTGCCACAAGAAATACAACTATTGGAAACGAGTGAACGTTTATCAAGGAATGCACCCTCGTTATAATACAAGATGATCTGAATTTAATCGTAATACGAATTCTAGCAATAAATTATTCTGAGATTACTATGGGAATCTGTCTATCTACTCATTTCTATTGAGCACAGTTCAGGCGTCAGGAGCCCTCGACTGAGCTGAATAGGTTTCATTACGAGAAGTGTCTCGTAATGAAACCTATTCATTTGTGATCACGTAGAATAGGTAGGTAAGTACCTATGACGGTAGCTTGCAGTAACGTTGATTGAGCCTCGTGGCCGCTTTCGACCGGACAGACGACGAACAAACGCCGGATGGCCGCCGGACAGAGGCCGCAACCGCAGTGTCACTCAGTTTGACACCGTCTCAAACACAGCCAGCGATGCTGTGGTAAATGTAAATGTAATAAATAATTACCGACGGGATGAGTTCAGGCAGTCACTGGTTCGGGCATCACAGCAATGGGATATTGCAGACGTTATTGTGTTTAGGCACCTTTTACTAATAGGTCCGCTACCGGAAATACTTTAAATCATTATTACTTTTGTTAGGTAAGTATTAAGATGCAGCAATAATCAGATCAAAACGTCTCTCGCAACTTAGAGTAGACGAATCTGCTGGTAGTTAACTCGAGGGAGTGCCATTACTCACTCGGACAGACCTACTGTTGTGTGATATGACTCAATATGCTGAGGTCTCGAGGAAATATGCGAGCACCACGTCAGTGCGGTGCAATGTACCACAGCGACGCGCTTTGTCAGTCCAGTAGCGGCAACAGTAACTTGTGCGGTCGATATCAACCTTAACATACAGCAATAAAGGCCAAAGCAGCACTTTCCGGTCAGTAATACATATGCTACCAGAATATCCTTGCATTTGTCATAGACTTTATGTTTACAACAATAGATGTTAGATTTAAAAATTACTGAGTTTACAATAAATGTGCAGCTCGGTGTCAGGAATGTGTAAGCGGTCGTTTCGCGCGGATCCGAATGGTGTCAGAATGTAAAAGTTTTATATCACGAGGTGTTTGTTGTTCATTTTTTAATGTGTTCTCCGCCGGTATGCTGTAAAGTGAGAGGAATTTACTTGTTGGCGGAATTCAGTACCTAACTTACTGTAAAATAGGAATTTTGAGTTTACAAACACATCGCGCTGTTAATGAATATTTTTCAAATTAGGCGTATCTTTTTAGCAAAAAGAAGAGACTTACCAGTTCAACGTGTACCTACAAGTACTTTCCTAACATACCTAACAAATCATTTTACTGGACTCGTTTAAAAATTACAAATTAATACATTGACCAGTAAAAATACTATTCAAAAGACGAAGAACGGTCGTAGACCTGCTGCTCAGTGCTAACTGTATAGCGTACTAGTTTCTGCCTACGTAGCTTTCTATAGGTGAAAGATTTTTTTATAATTGGTTGAATATTTTATGAGTTTAGCCATTACAAACAAACATAAAAAAGTTCAAATTCAAATCTTTTGTCTTTATAATATTATATTATCAAATACAAAAATATATATCTGTATATATAAAATTCAAAGTCCGGACTGACTGACTGACATATTAACGCACAGCCTAAACCGCTGGTCCTAGAGACATGAAATTTGGAGGGTGTGTTCTTTATGAAGAGCAGCTATCCACTAAGATAGGGTTTTTCGTAATTCCACCCCTAGGAGGGTGAAAAGGGGGATTTTTTAAAAATGAAAAATCATATTCCTCGAGGTAATAAACTTGAAACTTGGCAGGAATATAACATAACTAGGTAAATTATTAAAAAGTTTGTCATTTTTGTTTTTCTAAACTGCCTAAAGGTTGGATTGGGGTGTCAAACTTTGTAAGTATCGAATAATTTCAAGCGCGGTCCGATTTATTCAAAAGCCAGTACTTATGCTTAGAACCAAAAATAAAGAATAAAGTGTGTAAGGGTTTTTCAAAAAATTACCCATAATGGGGTGAAAAGGGGTTCTCAATTTTACAGGGGAGGGTTTTACTGCGTGGCTTGATTAACTCAAAAATGGGTACAAATAATATGTAGGTAAGTCAGACAAAGGAAACATACCAAACGTTTTTTTAAAAAATAAGCCCTGTCGTGGTTGAAAAAGGAGGAAAGTACGAAACCTACGCAGACGAAGTCGCGGGCAAAGTGCTATTATTGATATGGCCAAACGTCGACTGACATGTCATTAAATGTTGACGCTTGAACGATACGGTCAATTTTAACTGGCCATTTCATGAAACACAACCATTTCATGAAATGGTCGAACACTTCATGAAAAGATTAAATTTTTTTAATTTTTTTATTTCACATAATCCTACATGAGCTCTTATGAAACGTCAGAAGCTAGGTGTACGGTTCCAATTGGTCGTTTCCTATGGAGAAGAGCCGACAAGAAACTCCACGGTTACTCTTTTAAAAATAATTGGTTTTTACAACTTTTTCAAATAACAGTGTGACTAGGTATGGGAGGACAGTGTAGGTCTTTCAATAAGTACCAGATATTAAGAAAATAGAAAATGGTCAACAAATCTACAGTCCACTAAGCCTACAGCGTTCTCACATTCACAAAATAGAGAAGGATCTATACAAAAGATATATAAATTAATTATTTATATGAATAAAATGCAATTACATGATTGCTATTACAACTGTAATAAATCTGAATAATTATCATGTGCACAAAAGCCACTAATAAAGAGTTGATAAATTCTAAGACTGGCCACGACATCTCAATCTACCAATCTACCTAGTCTTTCCACAACTATGTTGGGGTCGACTTCCTGTCTAACCGGATGCAGCTGAATACCAGTTTTACATGGAGCGATTATCTATCTGACGTGCGCAACCCAGTAACTGGGTACCCCTTGGTAAGACTGGTTGTCAGACTTTCGGGCTTCTGACGACCTGTAAGGACTGTCAAAGATCCACGAATGACAGCCGAGACCAACTATTTAACGTACTTTCCGAGGCATGGAGGAGTCTCAGTATGTACAGATGATCACCGATCCACCGACCAACCTTAGCAAGCGTAGCTAAACCTGATGGATCGACCCGTGTGGCTGATACTACTTAGCCACAAGTTCTTTTTGCACCTGATAGCCCAATTCTTGAGGAAGGCTATAGACTATTCAACATCACGCTAGGACCTTTAGGAGCCCAACAAAATGAAAAAAGTCGGAAAGAAAAGCGAAAACGAAGTAATAGGCAGTCGATGCGATGCGTGATGGGTCGTCGATGGGGAACGAGAAATTTCACGCGGACGAAGTCGCGCGCACAAGCTAGTGTGACTATATTATAGTGAACAAGTAGTAAATATAAACATATATTATAGTCTTCTTCAGTGCTTTACTTAGCGGAATATAAATTCATGTCGGTCACAGATGTCTTTTAATTGACCGGTTAAATAGCCATGACCTCAGAGGTCAGCTATGAGATGCACTACAGAAAAAAAAAGATGTCTTTTATATCGCCGCAACCGGGAGGCTCTTGAGATGAGCGGCGTAGAGGGCAGCTCTTGTGCAAGTGGTGTCGGGGCCCTGTGCAGGTGATGTTGGGGGCTTTGGCCACGACACCACTAATAGTAGCCGCAAGCATCATTATAACTATAGACTACGCTTAAAGGTTAATTCAACATTTTAAGTCTCTTTAAATTAATTAATTTTAAAGTGTATCATCATTTCAGCAGCTTACAAAGACATAGGAACCTACAGATTGTCGACATAGCGGCTTCATATCTGTGTCCACCTACATCGTCAGGAACATGTGTCCGATCCTAACTAATGTATTGTAATTGAGCGCGTGTGTTGTCTGCACAACAAGATCAATCTAACCGGTCAATCAACTCGTTAGCGCGCACAATCGGCATACATTCTTATTCGCGCTCATTATGTTATGCTAATAACGTTCGTGTTGGTGAGGGGACAAGCATGCATATGCAACAATATGCAGGGATGTAGGGTCGAGGGTCGAGTGACGACTTTATTGAGGACTAGTTAATTGTACCTTGAGTATCTGTGTAATGTTAATTGAAGCTAGTTTGTGCAATGTGGTCTTGGATGGGTCATGGTTTCCGGTGCTTGCTTTGCAAGGGTAATCGTATTGCTCTAAAAGTTTAAAAAATATCCTTTTTAATATTTTTTACTTAATTTTTATTTTGGTTGCTTATTTTAATTTTTCTCTTTCAGGTAAGTACTCCATTGATTGTAAACTTGCCTGCGCCGGTAAGATATTTCTTTATATTACTATGTATATAATAATAATATAACAGCGGAGCGAGCGAACGGATCGCTCAACGCTCCACAAACTCAGGCTAACCGCTCAAATACCTACCGACGGTTAGAGAAGTGAGAATAATTTGAATTTGCAGCTTTTACTGCATTTGGGAGCAATAAAATCTTTTATAAATCTACTATTATTCGTTTGCCGAGTGTCCTCGCAAATAAAGCTCGGAACGGATTTACGAGTTTGTTTAAGAAGGGTTTCGTAAAATAGTTTAACCTAGATTTACTTATTCTTTGTTTTGCTGCCAGCAGTGTAGCTGTGCGCGTTCAACGATATTCAACGAACACTGTACAGATACGTACCTTCTTTAGTCCGTGTCAGTAGTAGTAGCTTCTAGCCATGCGCAGCTATCCGCAGCCAGTCGGGCATATCGCCGGCTAAACGGAAAGCCTCTTAACAAACAGTTACCTAGGTTCTAATCACGTATTCTCAATTAAGCTTTGAGGACAAATCCACCGCCGTCCCGCCGCGCCGCAGCCGCCGCCGGCCGGGCTCGGCCCCGGCGGCGGACCCGTGGTGGGGCGGTGTGCGTACGGACAGAAGGTGCACAGCCAGCTATGATACCAGCTTATTATTGTACCAATGCAGGGTAAAAGCCTCTTCTCATATGAGAAGGCATGACCATTGTACCCAAAACATCATTTATTAAGAGATTCTTCATTTTTCTTGGTCCTTACCTATACGATAAAATCAACAAAATTATTAATATTTACCCACTCAATAGGACACTCTGTAAAAAACAAATACAGAACTACCTATTGAAACTCACTTACGGTGAAACAGAAGCGATTTTGAACATCCCCAAATAGACAAGCTACTACTTTACCCACTCATATTGAACAATCATCCCATCCACATCTCATATACACACACACACACACACACACACACACACACACACGCACACACACACACACACACACACATAAACACATACTCAATCACATGAACACAGACAAAGAAACAGCTTCACACCACATTTATATTTTTCTCTTACATTGTGATTGTGCATACTTTCCAAGTTTCTAGATACATGGCATGGCAATCTTATTAAATGTGTACAACCTTAAACATGGCTATCAAATGATCAAAATTTATGTACGGGGATCAAATGCAATCCGAGATACAGGTTTACCACCTAGTTCGGATGCAGATAGTCCCAAACTTTATGTATTACTTTAAGCCATTACTTAGTGTATATTGTCATTTTTCATTTTGTAATACGTGTTCTTATTTTGGTGAATAAAATTATATTAAATTAATTATATTAAATTAAATTATTAAATTAATTAAATTATATTATAAAAATTAAAAATGATATTATTGATCACCACGTTTACTCAAAGCGTATTGTAGGTGATTTCAGACTTAGGTATATTAATTACAAGTCCAGGTTTCCTCACTATGTTGTCCGTTACTGAGGTCAGTGATCTTCAAGATAAACTTTTAATAATTATTATAAAATATGATCTAAAAACGTCGACCAGACCGCTTCACTATTTATAGGCTGTCCCGATTTGCTTTCTTACACTCTTTTTTGTCGTTAAATTCACAAAAATAGGCTTTTCGACAGGTGCCATTAGCTATTACGTCACTCGCTGCGTAAGTACGCTACTGAACTAACTGTAACGGAGTTCCACGCTGTTAGAACCTTCTGTCGTGTCGCGTGTCATGTGGCGGCTTGCCTCGTTCGGCCTCAACCATTGTTCTACACAACATGCGCTGACTATCATCAGATTTAGTCGGAAATCCGGGCAAACGTTAAATTAAGCTGCCTTAGATAAGTATTTATGTTAGCACGCTCTTATACACATACAGTGTGAGTCTTTATAATGTGCATATATCGAAACGAGGGAATCTATGCGTTAACTTTTAAACTAAATGATCTATCGCGATGAAACAAACTCTATAATGAGATTGGAAGTTATTAGGTCTTTATAAAATGAAAATTGTTGAAAAAACAAACATAAATTTAGATTTTTTTAAATATTTTTTCCGTCGATAAAATTAAGCATAGATACCCTCATTTTGATATGCGTACATTATAAATATTCACACCATAGAAATATAAATAACAGGAGAAGTGGCATGGGAGCGTGTCTGTGTCCACGCGTCATGATCACGATGCTCATCGATTTTTTTATTTTTTGGTTTATTATTGTTTTTATTTTTATTCGTGTTTAACTTGTTGTTGTCTTTTAATAAATATAATAACTTAGTCCACATATTGGCTGAACCCTATCTCTTAATATACAGGCCTGACCTAGTTTAAGGGATAGAGTTGAATTTATTGTACTCCTACGCTAAAGTTGTATTGAATAGCGTCAACTGAATGCATGCAGTGCAATGTGATTTTGTTTTATGCAATAAATTCTTTATTATTATAATTATTTATTATCATGTTATTGGAAAATTGCCATCTCTGCTAACTAGTGCGCTTTAGACCGCGATCGTGGCAACATTTAAGAATGCCGTGTTGTTCAGTGGTTTCTTGTAAAAATCGAGGCCTAACTAGAAACCTTATAAATCAATGAACCACTTTTCATACATCAACACAAGTATTTTACTATATATTTGTGTTGTACTAAATCATGAAAAACAACAAATCGTAAAATATTTCTTGCCTTTACTACGTAATTTTTGTTTTCATATATCACAGCGACTGTACTATTTTTGCAGTAAATACATTGCTTCTTAACCACTGTATGTCGTTAAGTGACTGGACAAGCAATGTTAAAATTGTGCAATGTTAGGCGGTTGCATCACATAGTACGGCCGCCGTATCTTGCGACGAGTTAGTGATGTACTTGTGCAGATCCACTAAAGTAGGCTTTCGACAACAATGTCGATTGTCGTATGAATTTATATTACTATTAAAGCTTATTCTTCAATTTGTCAACCGTTATAGCCCTGTTGGAAGATCTATGCGAAAAGTGTTTTATACTTATTTAGATTTTCTCATAATGTTGATTTGTTTTATTTACTTTACATATTTTTTTAGCTACATTTTGTTTAATATAAATGTATATCGTTTTTATTTATTATTTTTTCAGAAACTCCCAAAATTTTTAATACAATAATAAATGGGAGAATCGATAACTTTCCGATTAGTCAATCACTAGCGTATATATAAAATAAATGGCTTTTGCACAGCACAACGATAGCGATCGATGTTTTCGTGTGAGTGAGTTGTACAGTACATGGTAAATGCAGGCGGTGTTTGATGGGATAAGGTTTATAATTGATTGTGTAGTACGATCTAATTTATGAATTGAAATAATTTTTGTATGAACAATTATTTTCATTAGTGCAAACAGAGTTCAATAAGTCTTTTAAGACAAAAACTAAAACTATTTGCCCTCAGTTTTTATTCAGTGACTGGGCAACTAAAGGCATCAGGAAAAGTAGGGAAACATTATTTGAACTGTATAGCCTTAAGCCGTACATTAACACGGAAACTTTTAATAAGTATGTTGCTACTTACTCTAAAACTTTAAATCATATCTGCGAAGCAGCTAAAGCTTCTTTCATTAGCAACAAGATTAAATCAGCAAACAATAAAAAAGGCAGTTTGGAAAATTATTAACAATGATAAAAACCAGAACAAAAGATATTATACATATTACACACTGGACACTTCCCGCGGTCTCATTAGCGATAACATCGATGTTGCTTAGGAATTTGCAACTTTCTTTACCAATATTCTAATTAAAACTATTGAAACTTAAAATTCCTCCCCCTCACTTGCAATTGATTTATTAAAAGCGAGTGTTTCAGCCTGTTCTGTGGAATTTAAATTTAAATATATAAACTCTGTGGTCGTTGTAAAGGCTTTTAAGCATTTAAAGATTAAAATTACCGAAGATCTGTGGGGCATGTCTACTAAAGTTTGTCAGTAAATTATTGAGACAATTGCACCCTATTTAGCTTTAATACTTAATTTATGTGTAGATCAAGGGATATTCCCGGATTTCATGAAATACAGTAAAGTTATTCCACCTTTCAAATCCGGGGACAGCAAAGACACTAATAATTATAGACCCGTATCGGTTTTGCCGGTTTTCAACAAGGTCTTTGAAAAAGTAACATTAAATCAAATGCCCAATCATTTTAATCGTATTAACATCCTACACGGTCAACAGTATGGTTTCACCAAAGGACGTTGCACAACTGAAGCCGGTGTCACTTTATTAAAACACATCATTAATGCATGGGAAGAGGCACGAGATGCAATAGGCATCTTTTGCGACCTATCCAAGGCATTTGATTGCGTAGATCATGAAACACTACTCTTGAAACTTGAGCATTATGGACTGGATAAATTTGCGCTGAGATTAGTAAAATCATATTTAAATGATAGACTGCAGCAAGTTCAAATAAACGGTGTAAATTCATTGGGTTTAAAAGTCAAAATGGGTTTTCTACAGGGCTTGATATTGGGTACATTCCTCTTTTTAGTATTATATAAATGATTTACCTAATTTACTGAAAAACTGACCACAAATGGTGTTATTTGCTGATGACACATAACTGATTTTTAAAGTAAATAGACATGCACAGGAGCTTGACGACGTAAATAACGCTATGCTTAAGGTCCATAATTTTTCATAAAAAGGTTCACTGTAAATAATTTGGCATTAAATGAGAAGAAAACTAAATGCATAAGATTCGCGTTACCGAATGTTAGAAGTAGTGAATGTCACGTTGTATTGAATAAGGAGACACTAGAATTCGTCGAAAAGACGGTTTTCCTGGAGATAACGCTTGACTCCAAACTACAGTGGGTCCTCACTTAACATCACTTGCAGGGCGACTAAGTTCAGCCGCTTACGCTGTTTGGAAAATCCGCCAACTGACAGACGTGGATACCGCGAGACTGGTCCATTTTAGTTACTTTCATAGCATCATGTCTTACGGTATTTTGCTGTGGGGGACGGGCTTCAGATATTGATTCTATCTTTATTCTGCAAAAGGGCCGTCAGAGCCATCTACAACCTCCGCAGACGCGAGTCTCTAAAGGATCTGCTTAAAAAAAATAACATCATGACGGTACCTTGTCAGCAGTATATATATGAAAAAATTATGTATGTTCGAAAAATCTACATCTTTTTAGTAAGATAAGTGACAGGCATAATTTTAACACTAGACCTAGGAACAAATTAGATCAACCACGTTTTGGATTGTCTAAAGTACACACTTCTTTTATGGGGTACTGTGTAAAATGTTATAATAAAAGAAGAAGAAATTTAAAACATGCATTAAACGCACATTATGTAGACAAGCATATTATAAGTTGGATGATTATATCGTAGATAAAAATGCATTGCTTAATGCTGGTTCTGCTCCACAGCCAGTTGGGCTCACTAGTTAAAAATTTAAAATTTGGAAGAGTTGCTTCCCCTTTTTTAAATTTTGTTTTTGACATTACGAACTTAATGTTTATTTTTGTTTTACCAAGTAAATTGTTGAATGCTCCAGTTAGTAATGATTTTCTTTCTTTTTGGTGGAAAAATACTATGAATTTCTTTAAATACATTGCAAACATAGTTTTGTATAATTTAGAAGCATTTTTATTTTTGTAAATGTGAGACCATGGAGCCATTTATTAAGTTATTAAGATGTATGTTGACTTGAAAGAGCATGGCAGTTGAGAATATGTCATGCTCACTAAAATGTCTCGCTGATGGTGGCGAGTGTGTTGGGTCATTCGGTTCCCTACAAAATGGTTGAGCTGGATGGTGCTGATCCACGCGTCATGTTCGTGAACAGGCGCCGTCAGTTGAAACTGTTCATCTCTTATCTGCCAGGGCTTATTTTTAATCTTATATTTTCAATTGCTTTCGAATATTTTTTGTACATAGTTCTCACATATAGAAGCAACAAGAATGCTATACCCAGGATTTTGTAATATCTATATTTAAAAAAGTGTCCTTGGAGTTTTTTAATTGAAATAAATGCATTGAGTTTGAGTTTGAGAGCAACCTCGTATCTATTGGATTTATTGATCTGCATGTGTAGTTGTTGTGACTAGTGGCGAGGTAGTGGAGACAAATTGGAGACATTGGGTTTCGATACATTTTCAACTACCGGGCATATCTCCTTCTTTCTTATGTCTATGACTCACACTATAAATACATTAGTGATCGGGAAACCGATAAGAAATGTAAGTATTTATACGATTACATACATTTACTCACACGTTTTCACATAAAAACTGCAACAGATTGATCTAGCCTGCCAGACAGACATCCGCTGTTGCCTAATATAAAGATGAAGCTAACAGCAACACGGTGATGGGCGCGGGGTGAGGGGAAGGGGGCCGTGCCGCTGGTACTTGCTGACACACGAATTAAGTAAGAAACAGACATCCCCCGCAAGTGTGGGTGCGGAGAGCGACTAAGGCCCTCCCTAATCGTACAAGTGACATTATTTTTGTCGCTGACTGTACTATCGGAGACCGATACCTACCTCAGTAGTCACAAGGTAGGTCTACGGCCCTGCAGTGAATCCGACTCGAGCCCCGACCCTTTGCTTCACATACTCGTGTCAATTGCCTACAGGTATAAGATGTGGTTGTTAACTAAGTTATAAACAAGAGCAATGAATTGAATCAATATGCTCATGATACGTGAAGTGATTGTGGATTACGATAAATTCATGTTTTCAGTCTATTTTAACTAACAATATGTCACAAATGGTTTGGTTAAGAGTGCATGCTTGTACATTGCCTAAACCTAAACCGTAAATGTTTTGATAACTTGTGGATGAAAATACTATTAGAATAACATTCAACAAGGATTGAGATCACTCGTTCATGCATACTATTGTACAGTGTACTGTTATACATACGTACATGACTATAAGTTGAGTGAATGTATTGTCACCAGTTAACCGTTCTGAAGGTTCTATTGTAATCAGTAATGGTAGTGATCGAGCCCTCTCCAGCGGCGGTCGGTCGGTTTCAATCGCTTTGATTGACTCATCAGCGCCGTATACATAGGATGTGTAGCAATTACTATTGGCACGCTGCAATAATAATACTACGCCGTCACGCTTGCAATCCTCCGAGTAGTAGTAAGAGGGGCGAGTGCGTAATTTATAGCGTGCACTTCCATATGGGGCTATAAAGTGGAGCTATTTTCTGATAGAAACACTTTACTGAATTTTCTGCCTGGCCTTGTTAGTTCCAGAGGCATTCACGGTCCCAAACGTCTTATACTTTTTATTTTGTTTTGCAATTCATAATTGCAAAAAAATAAAATTTAGAATTCATTTCGCGTCTACGTGTCGACGTAGCATGCGTCATTCATTTTGACCGGTCGTAGCACGCGCGTAGCAAGTTGTAGCCACGTAGCACTCGAGCTGATACGTAACGAATATGCTACGCATTTATTTTCGTAGCAACGTTATTTTCTTTCGTGTTGCTGTTAATATTCATGCCGAGTATTAAATAAAATAAAATAATCGTTTTTTAAAGTTAAAAGATAAAAACTCATAAAACTGATGTGTGTCAGCAACCGACTTTTACGAGTCATATCAAATGTTTCACGTAGTCGCTTACCAACCAAATTGTAAAGACAAAATATTAGTTTTTTGTTTAGGTGGGTGTAAAAAAGCAATTAATAACATACACAAGGGATGAACTATGCCCCAATAATGAAACACTTTTAATATTTTACATTACATACAATGCGAGTGACTTGAAGTCACCTGCCAGTCTACTGTGTGACGTATGAATAGAACCTTCCACCGCGTCGCCTTTACAATTCACTCTCAAAGGAAAATTAATATCTCATAAATCACATTATTTTAATACTATCAATCGGCAATTCTTATCTAAAACGCAGAAAAACGGAAAAAAGTAGCGCAACTTCTTCGGAACCAATCCTTCAACATTCCGTGCACGGGTGAGCGCTTACAGGCATTCAACTAGCCAGGTAGATTGATGCGTGGCGCGCGCGTGGCGTCTGCGGGGCGGGAGCGGGCCGGCTGCAGGGCGCTGACGGGACATTTTTCCGTCGTAAATAATATAGCACTATGCAGACGCAGTGATTTATCGCCGCCAGTCGGTTGTTTGACGGATGTATTTTGTTCAGCTGATCAGTCGCCCCCTGTGTGTGGCAGTGTATTTTTGAATAAATATCAATTAGAACTTTGACCTGTGAGTGACGTGCGCAGTCCTTTGAGATGGATGGAGACTGAGGGCACCAACTTCTCTTTAGTTGCGGGTACCTAAATGTTCTGTTAACTGTGATGGTCCCCTTGATTTTGATTAACCCTTGTACTGCTTGATCTATGTGGGGATCTTATTCATTTTTACTGTAGTTTTCAAGAGATTCCATAAAGATTCGTCACTGTGCTACTTAGGTCACCAAATACAACCATGCGGTGAAATAAATGTTAGTAGATGCGGGTAGTACTGTGCGGCGCGTGAAAGTTGGTGCGCGGCGAACAAACATGCAGTGCCGACGAGCCGCGTGAAGACGGACAGTTTATAAACACCCTTTACTATGAGTCACACACACGGACACTCCGCGGAGGAAGCCGGCGCAGGCTGAAACAATGCTTGAGTAGTAGTTTCATTGAAACGTAATTGACAGACAGACGTAACCTCCCGACATGCGAGCGGCGCGTTCTAACTTCACTCTCACTCTAACACACATTGCAAAGCTACCGATAGTAATCTTCCTCAACGTCTTACCTCACGCACCGGAAGCATTACTCTACCGCCATCGAAAAAACTCGCATTGCAACCGTGAAAAAACATCCGTTTGGCTTGCGTCGAGCGGGCGTCAATGAAACAAGGCGACATTCACTACGCGCCGGGAAAAGTCACCTGAAACAAACATACGTTTTCTTACGCGTGTAAGAGGGAGAGAGGTCAGTAGGGGATGATTTCCCTCTCGTTTGGGCGGGCAGCAGCGACAGTGTGACTGGGGCGGGCGCGCGTGTCGCACGCAGCAGACGACGCGCGTGCTGTGTGTCACGCGCGTGCGAGTGAGTGAGTGATGTGACAGTGACGAGCAGCGGGAAGCAGATCACAAGTAACACGGTATACTGTAGTATAGTCGTTGTTAGTACAAGTGGTGGTTTGTGTGACTGGATGTAAGCGAGCAGCAGCCGGCGAGGCACTCGTGGGCGATACGTACGTACACCAGCTATTACTTTATTGATTTACATGAACAACAACAACATAAATATTTACAAAAATCAAATGGTATAATAATCACACTTTTGTTTTTATTTGTACAAGAAAGTTCAACTAACACGTATATCGAACTACGTTTGGTTTCGCATAAAGTTTCATGTATTTACAGTTACTTCACAGTTGGTTAACTTCAGTATGTCAGTATAATATAATCACGCAACGGTTGATTAGTTTTCAATGAGCCACTATCAAAGTGCTCATGTGCTAGTAATTAACTGTAATTGTGGCACTTAACGATAATTACCGAACACTAAATTAGATAATCAGTTCAATTGTACATGAGTATGGAATGTTAACTAAGCATACTAATATTCACTTCTCGTTAGGAGGAATTTTTATCCATTGTCGATTCTCTGGGTAAAGTGACGTTTGTCCCGTCAGCAACTTGCCAGAGTTTCACTTTCTGCAAGCTTTAAAATAAATTTATAGAATTAGAGATCAAAGGATTTTGACTAAAGACGCTGGAGCTTTAAAGCTCTTAAATACAAAACACGTATCAGCAAATATTCTTAGAGAAGGCGTTGAACTGTTCAATAATTTGATAATATCGGTATCTGCGCTGCACCGGGGTGCTGCCGCTCTGCCGACCCCGCGAGGGATGAGCGCCGTTATCTTATTATTTATTACGTCTTACCCTACCCCTTGCACTTTAAAGTACCTTCCGTAGAGTCCCCTACAATGGCCCAATCATTTTATATTACTGCCGGCTTTGGAGACTGAAAAGTGCATAAAGTTTCAAAGAAGTGTGTGTGTGAAGTGAAAGTTTGTGTGAGGTTGAGCGCATATGTTTAGCGAACGTTTTATTCAATAGTTCAGTGGAATTGCCAGTAGGTTTAAGAATTTATATTCCGTTGATTAGGATTATAAAAATCTTGGATTATTTAAGCGATATTTCAATTAGGTATATGGAATCTTACTTCATTTATTTATTTAAATCACAATTATAACAGCTTTACCGACTCATCCACGGCGATACATGTATAACATACCTACATGTTTTATGACACGTATGTTATACACACGTCTGTTATCATAACTATGTACGGTTCTGTTTAAAAAGCTCCTCTGTGTCTGTAATTGAATATTCAATTGCGGAGCCTATACTAAGTAATCCAATTTACGAACATATAAATTATCGGTAAAAGAGACGCGTTTCGGGAATGCCAATTGGTTACAAAGTTTTCATACCAAAAGAAACAGAAACACGCGTATATGGATTATCTGATAAGTAGGGTAGCTTTCAGGCATGTTTTATTCAAGCCCAGCCACACACTTCGGTTTTATTCAATAACGAATATCACAAAAAACATTCGCCGTCGATCCGGGAATTAAACAAAAACAGCGGTTACTCTCGTAGGCTTAACTTGCTACTATTGTAAAAAGTGAAGAAACAGGGTAGCGAGGGTGCCGAGCCTTTCACTACCTATTAATACTCTACCTTTGTTTGCAACCGTTAAAACGTTTTCGATTTTAATCTTACTTCGCTTTAAATAATTTTCATTTCACTTTCCCAGATCGGGAATGAAACCAAATGTTTACAAGAATCAATACCACAGCATGTCAGAAGCGAGCTCCACCACGATTTAACGGGTCGTTTAGGAATGTCTATTTGCCGATAGTATTTACTCTGTGTCCACCGGTCGTGGTGGGGTCTTAGCAAACATCGTGAACATCGTTGAAAAGTTCCACGGCTACCTCCCTCGCTAGTGATGCCACATGAGACTCCATAGGTCCATAATGGCTCCCTTCCTCTTATGGGATGCCACAATCGACAGTCCAGGCATAGCAACGCCGCATAAAGCCATGAACCCTGAACCTTTAAAATTGCTAAAAACACCCTTCAAAAAACTTTTCGGAATATACGTAGCCTGCTGGTTAAATTTATTTAGTTTGCGAAATTGCTTCCGTAACGATATCGTGACTTTTGAATCCAATTACATTGAAATATCAACCGCTACACAAGCTATCCTATCTGGTGACTGCATCAAAGGTACACACGACTGATGGACGTATCTACTGCACCGTACATGACAGACAGACAGCTTCCGCAAAAACGAACAACGTGCACGATAAACGAAACGTACACGATAAAACGTGCTGCTTAGGCTTGTGTACAGGCTTTTAGCTGATAGCTGCCGTGGCGTCAGAGGCATGAAACGGTGCAACGCTGGTGCAATATTTAAAGTGGTCGCCTTATTGCTAAGAGAATGCGAATGCGAATTACTACAACATAACGACATCAGTACGAGAAACAGCGACCAACATATTTTCCTTATTATTTTATTTTCATAAATAAGCAAATCGGGACAAAAGCTGCATGTTCTTCTATATTTTTGAGGCAGCGAGATCAAGGTCACGCGACCCATATCTTAAATCCACTCGTTGCGCCGCGCTTGTTCGACGTATCTACGTGAACACTCAAGTATTCTGCATAAAGTGCCACTTCCATAATATTGCTATGTAAAGCCGTAAAATAAGCGCGAAGGTCAAGGTTAACGCCGCCATTACTCCTCTCGTAACCCGGGAGAGAGCAACAAGACGCGTTTAATGTGTTTCAACGCGTTTCAAAAAAAAAAAACAAAATCTATTTATTTTTCTATTTGTTTTACATTCCTCTGTCAAACAGATGAACTGAACTTATTCTTCAACGTTAAGAATATTTAGGATGTCGGCTTGCAACCGTTCACTGCTATACCTATCTATGTACCTCTCAATATTTGCAGTTAGAGGAGGAATCGCAGTTATCGGTAATTGGATGCCAGTGACTTGCAATTTGCAGGAGTCAAATTAGGATGCCGTTGCCTTTCCTTTCATTAAAAATTGTTTGTTCTCTATTACCGAGAGATCATGGGTAGAAAAGGGTGACCTATTATTTGCAAGGATGTTTCTATGTGCTTTCAATCTCAATATTGTGTTGTAGCGGATAAAGTCAATGTCATACGATACTCTTGCAACAATCTCGTTTGTATTGAGTTGCATCGCTATGAACTCTCGTGCTAAAGAGTGAAACGTTTGCATTGTTATTTGGATACGTTTTATGGTACTGTGTTCAAGTAATCAGGTCAATTCATCGCTGTGCTTTTTATGCTGTGTTTACTTTTCAACTATATTTCTGGATTTATTTGCTAATCGGATTAAACTAACTACCACGAGTCATAAGAGCATTTTCTTCGTTACTTTATATAATTCTGTTTTTTACTCATAACAATTTCTCGTATTGGCACTCCATATCGCGATTGGTGGCGCCCATCAAATCCACTGTTGGCGCCTAACAATCCGCTGTTGGCGCCCAACAAATGATCCCTGTCAGTTCGCAGCTAAGTGTGTATTGTGACGAGCGAGGTCAAGGTTACATCTCGCGCGGCCTCATTATCTGCCCTGTTCTTTGCACTGATACTACTGATTTTATAACCTCATTCAATGGGATTTGTATGAACAAAGCTTTTAGGTTACAATATTTTTCGTGAAATGGTTATTGTTCGTTGGTTTTCTAGCCATATATGCACTAAAACGATAAAAAATACAGGATCATGTGAATAAAAGCAGTATTCCGTAAACGGCTCCCACAACCACGCATCAACTTGCGTATATTCGAACATTCGCGCACAATCGTACAATACGCACTATTCCAGCGGGTTTCTATTAGTGCTTGTTTATTGTTCGCCGACGCGCTGTAACATATACCGCGGAGTTTCATTTGCGCGTAACTCGGCTTTAGTGACACTAGAACTGTTTATCTACTATTTACCATAATGTAGCTACTATGTCACATCACGTGAGGTGAAATAATACTATCTTTTGTTCTATCATACTAAAAAACTTTTTTGTATTTATGGAATGATTATAATTCGGTACCGGCACAATACGAATGGAGTACATTAACCACTGTCCGAGCGATTTAGGTATCGAATACAAAAATTTAATTTTATCCTCGCAAAGATACGCCTATCAAATACGTACGTCCTTAAATTTCTATACCGGGCCGTATTTCTATACGCGACACAAAGACACCGCTCGTCGCGCGACGAGCGGTGTTTTTGTGTCGCGTCGCGTGTCGCGCCTGTTTGAAAGACCCTTTACAACATAAAACCAAAATTGTCCACTTAAAAAAAAATCCTATAATTAAACTCCTCTGTAGTCCTCACAGAGCTCCTCTCAAATTCTCAATATCTGGAGAGGGTGGGTGGCTCGTGACTGACGTCACGTCGTCACTCCGGACTTCGTTTACAAAAAAGTCAATTTGGCGAGATTTGGCGAACATTATTGACGTAAGATGGTCTCCAGATCCGAGAAGCCCACAGGATTAGGATGGAGAAGGCTGGCTAGGTGTTCAGCTTAGCAGTACGGGGCCTAGTATTTTACGTTTAGCTTGGAAATGTAATAACAGTATGTCATCGTTATTTTTTAACATTTTGTGTTAAAGAAAGGATTTTTTAAATTTTACCCGTTTGCCGGGAAGTTATGGTACATATTTTAGTTTTTTGTAGGAATAACGATAGCAGAGCTAAAGTGACATTACCTATTTGTTGAATTAATTTTTTAATTAGCCGTTGCACGTCTCTATTCCCAGGATTTTCCGCAAGTTAACGATCTTTCACTAATGGCGAAAGTAACCTATATAGTTTTCAAGATTCTTTAGTACCAAGAAACCAAGAACCTGCAATTATAATCCTACACCATCCCACAAGTCAACCTCCACTTTCAAAATCATGAGCACATCGCATATTCCCCCTGACTGATATTTCAACTACGAAATATAAGCTTGTCACGAAGAAGAGCGTCATTACGTCTGTGTGTGACAGTGACGGTGTCTAACGCGACGCTCGTGTGTCACCGGAGCGCTCCGCCGACGTTATTGCTCGTACAATTTGAGCTCCGAGATATAATGAACTGAGTCTCAGTAGGCTGACATTACGAGGATATTGCATGCGGTAGCATTACTGGGGCGATATTGCTTTGTAGGCTGTGTCTAGACTTGTAGTGGCTAACCAGAGCAAATGAGTTGACGAACTCGAGGTATAGTGGAGAAAACTTATTACTGGACCAGCGTGTGGATTACGATATAATTATCGTTTCTCGTTAACTTGTTACTGAATTAACTAATTAAAATTAAATTGATAAAGGTTACAAACAGCGTGAGGTTGTGGTCAACAAGCAAACAAAAGACAGCCCAAAAAGTCAGATCAGTAAAGCCAATGGATAATATAACATTTTTCATAGGTCCATCTTGGCCAAATGTCGTGAAGTATTGGATAAAAATATCGTATACTGTATTATAAGCATTTCGTCTGCGATTTTCCCTTGTTCGGTAGTTTAGATGTAGCTTGGCTGTCCGCTATTTATATGAGTATCGCCCGGGCGGTGGTGTCGTGTGGTGTGGCGTGGCTTGATATGGCGTGGTGTGGTGTGACGATGCGGATCGCATTGACTTTGTTTTCAAGTTACTGGCTGTATCGAACGGGCGGACACTTGGGGTTATGTATGTAATATGTTATAGTAGGTCCTGTTCTACAGTTCCTCCGCGTCATCGGGACGTGAATCATATTTTATTGTTTTGAAGTTCGTCCAGACTAAATGCATGCAATTCGTTATAGTTATTTTATTTTCATTATAAAATAAGTAAAAGACATCATAATTGTCACACTTTACTCTAGAATAGCCACGTAAATGTGTTAATTTTCAGATTAAAAGAACCAATATTCACTGTATTGTATTTTTTCCTTTTCACCATAACCAGTCCAAATAGTATACCATAATATGCTTGTCCATTGCTGGATGTACATTATGAAACCTGAACACTAAACTGCAGACTTAATGCTACCCTAAACTCAGTGTTGACACGATACGTTTCGATACAGGAATGTATCCCGCTCCGCACGTAGTCACAGACGAGACACACTCCTCCTGTGCTATGAGGTGGTCATTATTAAAGTTAAGCACATTTGTTTCGTCTAGACCGTCCCTATAATAGTACTAACATGTTGTCCCATAACTCGTCCCCGGCGTTATCCTGGCTTTCTGCCAGACACTCGTTTTGTGCAGTGCTATATAATAGCATCACTTAACTTGTTTTTTTTTTACACTTTTTAGGGTTCCGCATCCGAAGGGAGCCAAACGGAACCCTATTACTAAGCCTCAGCTGTCCTTCTGTCTGTCAGCAAGCTGTATCTTATGAACCGTAATAGGTCGACAGTTGAAAATTTCACAGATTATGCATTTCTATAGCTAAAAATTGTATTATTCAATTATTATTATCATAAAGCAGGGTTCACCCACATTTGGCCAGTTATGTTTTAAGTCCCATGTGATAGGGGACGAGCCTATTGCCATCAACCGGGCACAAATCCAGACTCCAAGCTGCTACTGGGAAATTTCAGATAGAAAAACCCAATAACAGTTTGCCCGACCTGGGAATCGAGGACCTCATGCTCAGCAGTAGCGCTTGCGACCACTAGACCAACGAGGCAGACGAGGGACACCTCTGCCCAACCCTTCGGGGAAACAAGGCGTGATGTTATGTTATGTTGTATTATCATAAATTAAAAAAAAAAAAAAAAGGTCTCTTTATAATAAACTTTTCTTTTGTAATTCATGTAAACTTTGTAATTCATAGTATCATTACGAAATACAATTTTTTAAACTGAAGAGAATTAAATAATAATATTCTTCGTTTAGTATTTTCATTTATTTGCAAAATATTTTATGGTGGTACGAAACCCTTAGTGTGTGAGTCCGACTCGCACTTGGCCGGTTTTATTTTAACACTGTTGCCAAAGCAATTTCTTGTTCTAGAGAATAAGAAAGAAACTAAACCCGATCGTCAAGCGCATTGAACCTTCAATATCGGACATTATGTATGCATTACTAGGAGGAACCACGACAAATAAATAAATCCTAGGACTTGCCCTCAGCTGAGAGCAGGAGGTGCACTAGTTCACGATCCATCGGAGTTTCTAGAGACGACCAAAAAATCCCAATCTGTTATATATATTTAAGTATACCTACACTGGACAAATCTTAAATACAATGTACAATCTAGCAAGTTTATAAAGGAAAAAAAGAAAGGGAAGAGCACATGGGGGATACAAAAAGATCGAAAATTCGTCCGCACCGGAAAGAAATGGTGAGAGATTGTTACCCCGTGGTACTCCTTATTACAATGACTGCTTACTTCAATAACGTTTTAACAAAACGTTGTAATAGATACCGTACAAGAGTACCCTACTAGCCAGCCTTCTGTGATACTACCAACGTTTATTTCTAGGTACACTCACTAATAAGTGTCACAGAACACATGATCGACCATGTCCAAAGCATGCTTTCTTTTACAAGCTAGATTGAATGCCCTGATCTCGTATATCTTAAATAGAATCATAAACCCTGCAGTGAGTTTCGCGTGACGGCGGGTGATGAAGGGGGTCGTTACGTTCTCATAAATAAGCCACCACCGTCGCTGTCCACCTCCGGAAGATAAGTAGCGTAATGGGCACGCCGAGGGGACTATTGATGATATTGGCAGACGATGCTAATGCTCTCCGCATTAGCATCGTCTGCCAATATCATACCAGCCCTTGCTGGCAGTAGTTGAAATGTCTGCAGTAAAATGAGACCCATAGACAGTACAGGAATAAATAAATGGAAATATCTTTTAGGTCAAACTATAAAAGTACCTATCTTAAACTAAAAGTAAAATCCTTAGATGTCGTTTAAAACTAATCACAAACTTGATCTCTTTTATATTCTATTTAGCAGAAAACAAAACAATAGCTATTAAATATATCTCACTTTGGTTTTCGTATACTTAATCCATTATCAGGCAGTGTGCAGGGAGCGTCTGCAATAATATCCATTAGTCGTGCGGCCCGCTGCGATCTGCTGCGGCCCGCTACGGCCTGCTGCAAATGCATTTGCTAAATGCGCGTCGCGTTGCCGTCGCACAACACAGTAGGTACGACCTACTGTGTTGTAATTGCTTACCTGCCGCGCTTTTCGTGATAGTGTTTTATTTATGCTTCCGAACGCAATAATAATAAAACGCTGCATTCTTTATTAAAATATTAGAACGCCAATAGCTATCCTTTAGTATGAACTTTAACACTGCAAACAATAGCCAAATCCACGCAGTGTTTTTACGAGTTGATTCCATACAATATACTGGGAGCGAACAGACGGACGCCGCACATTGTTGCAGTTTTATTATGAGAAGAGGTTTATTATTTGTTGTGAAGGGAGTGTCAGTCTGCAGTAAACTCTACAATACACCTCTTGTGTGGTGGTGGTGCATTGGAGCGCCCATTTTTGTTGTCAAAGATCGCGAGTTCTATGTAGGTACACATAAAAAATATGTCCTTATATCTTCAAATCTTCGTAGTGTATCATAGTAGTGTATAAATACATTGCAATATTTTGAGTGAATGTGCAGTTCACTATGATTTTCGATGTCTTTCAAAGAACCCTGTAGTGCTTCAGACTTTTTGTCTCATTTGTCTTACTAAGGAATTGCACGTACCTATTTTTAGGGTTCCGTACGTCTGAATTAAAAACGGAACCCTTATAGGATTTCTCGTGTGTCTGTCTGTCTGGCTGGCTGTCTGTTCGTCTGGCTGTCACCGCCAATTTGCTCCGAATCTACTGGAGCAATTTAGTTGAAATCTGGTACACATATGAATTTCTGTGACCTTAACATGGTCGTGTAAAGTAAATAAATGAATTTGGAATACGGGTCACTTTTCGGGGGCAAATTGGAAAAAATAATAAGTTTGCGGACTGTACCCTGTGACATATCAATTCGAAGGGTTTGTTATGATGATCTCAATATAAATACTTTTAAAGTTATTTAAGAAAATAGATGAAAATTGACCATTTCCCCCATATCTTCGAAACTACTTAGCCTAAAAAATACAGAAAATGGTTCTTTACACTATTAATAAAATGATTATTATTATTATTTACTCATAAATTACAGGAAAATCTATAAGAAGTCTATGGCCTAAAAATAACTTGGCAAATCTTTCAATATTGTGCATACAAACTTACATTTGTAGCTGGAATCTATGGGAGAACGTTTTTCAACTACATGTTCTCCCATACATTTCAACTGCAAATGTAAGTTTGTTCTTGAGAAAAATTCATCCCAACTACGGAGCCCTTCATTGAACTTGGTTCGACACGCACTTAGCGGTTTTTTTATATCTACGTCAATGCTTCTAATTCAATTTAAGATTCAATTTCTGAACGAGAAGATGTAACGGATTGAACTCAACCTTCAGTTGGAAGTAATCCACCATGAAACCTTTATCATAAAGAGTTAAGGATCGCTGTTAACCTGATTATCCTCTTCCTCCTGCGAACTCCGCGCGTGTCTTACTGCGGGGGGGTGTGCGGGGCGGGGGAGGGGGATGGGGAGCGAAGGTGTGTCATCCGTGATCTATGATCGCACACGATTCGATTACCATTGTTATGTGATTATTACGATATCTATTGGGGCTTACGTTTATGTATAGGCTTTTCTTATAAATTTTATTAACTCTTTATAAGAGTAAGATCTTTCTCCATTCCAACATTTATCCAGTTCAGTTTTGGTAAGCAGCTTAAGACAAACACAGTTACACTTTATGTTAGTTTCTTTTTGTTACTGGCACTTGAATCACTTCTCGATTTATGCTACAATGTTCTCCACAAGATCCCTCTTGTAGAAAAAAAATTGCTGTTTTGCTACTCATTCCCCTAGACATTTCCTTCGTTTAATTTCATGGATGCCAGCAAGTGATCCCTCTCGCGACGATAGGTCAGTTCAGTATCAGTCACCACTCCACTTGTCTAGAGAGGGATTTGGCCCACTTCATGTTTTATATGCAGTTGTGGAAATACCAGTGTCTTTAGTACACGGATTTTAGGTTATGTAAGAGCTACTCGTAACATTTAAATATTCAAGGTATAGAGAGAGACACGGTCAGATCCTCAGAAAATTAATTAAAATATTGCGCCGCTTGGCCTACCCCATATTTAACCAGATGATTTTCAGGTAGACCCTGACTATTATTTAGTCGCGACAGGTGGAGTAGGGTGCGTTTACACGGCTGTATTAATTTAGGAGGATTATCTTTACGGTTCGGTGCCGGTCCCACGGTGCCGGATCACCAGCATCACCCGCTGCCCGGCTTGCTTACCGATGGGACCCGGGAGACTGCGTAGATTACCGCAGTAGGCAGTGTATACCTGTGATAAAATAACTATAGGTAGTTACAGACAGTACAGAAGGTTCACTTCTAACCCGCGATAAGGGACTCGCATGGAAATCATTTGCTCCACTATGTTGACAGTGTCAAGTGACAGTCTCACTCACCCCCTATAATAGCTGCACTGCGGTTTGCGGGAAAACACTTGGTTGAAAATTTCATTGCTGGTGTAACCTAAAGATTTCGTTTGGTGTAACCTTGTTACATATTATACGTGCTTGGTGTAGCTACGATGCAATTGGTCCTAATAATGTACAACTAAGTGCATTAAAGCAACTCGTAGGAGTCTTCACGTATTCCGGAGTTGATCTTGTGTTTGCGTTACTTCGTAGCGCCAATCCTAGTGAAAGTGTTCGCGCCGCTTGTAGACCTTGTGTTAGTGATGACGGTTGTGTCGCACCGCGGTATCGACGATGGCAGGTAGGTGTTCTAATTCTAACATAGAAAGTATTGACCCACACAGGTTTAGGAGGAGCTGAGATATGTCTTGTGGTTATCCTATCCAAAATCGTTACTACAGGCGGTGGCAACTTTTGGGACAGCTAAAAATTAACTAGTACCCTTATTTCAACTTTTATATTGTGTTTTTGTTGGTCGTTAACGAATTACATAGTTGACATAATAAACATTCAGAGAGATATCGATCGGTATAAAAATATGAATTGATGATTGTCATTTAAATTAAGGTCGAATTTCACAAGTGAAACTGAATATAGAGGATAGAGTAAAGGCTCGTACAGACCAGCGCGGTATCGCGGGCGCGACATGGGTTACGCTGCCTGTCGCGCCCGCGATGTCGCGCTGGTCTGCACGAGCCTTAAATCGCGTTCAAGAGCTGTCAGCGTCATAACAACGATGACACTCTCAGCTCTTGAATGCGGCTTAGACGTGCTAAGTCTATAGGATGGCTGCGATTCCTAGTATAATCCCTACTTGAGTGCTCTTTTATAGCACCCATGGGAATTGCTGGGATGGTTCAATGTTACCTAGCGGAAATACCTCAGCTAAATCTTTATTATGACATTATATTCGAGAATACCCAGTTGGTGGTGAAAGATAAATCAGAAAAGGGTTCGTAAGGAAATGAACACTTTAGCTGACGCAACACGGGCAAGAATTATTTCTCAGTCGTAAGTAAATGAATAAAAAGGAGCTCGGAATATATTAATGTCACCTGGTTGATATAATGTAATGGGGTTGTACAGCTGACAGTTGCGTCGAACAGTTGACAGTGTCGATGTATCCACGTCACGGTGACATGCATGTGTGACTTTTACAATGTACATAACTAAAACATTCCACTCGATCTAATGTGCTGACTTCTGTTACACTGGTTCTTGAATAATGTATTGTCATGAAATTACAGGAGTGCTGTAGCAAACGTTTGGTCCGTACAATTTAAATTAGAACTGGAATTTGTCATTTTCAAAGCAAAAGGCTGTATTTCGAGATATAAATTTATTTCTTCACTGATCCTACGTCGTCTTATAAATACAGAAATATAGCACTTAAAACCCGCGGAGACGGTTCAAATAAACTGCCGTCACTTAGCTGGATTAACGTTTTCGAAATTAAAAAAAAAAATGGCCGGCGACCAATGTTTAATTTGACCAAAAATCAGCTTTGGGTGCCATCATGATAATTAGTGTGTGGAAGCTGCCGGAGTTTAACTCATTAAATGCGTTACGGAGAACGAGTGGACAGATAAATACAATTTAAAATAATAAATTGGCCTCAATACGGTTATTGGCAGCTGTAAATAATTTCGTAAGCACTTGTATCGCTGTGTCGAGACTAATAATAATAATTGATGGCGGATAAACAAACAGCTATGTATGAATTACCGACGCGAGCACGGATATCTATGGACGCGAGGGTTATGTATGTATGTATTTATGTGTATGAAACGCAATTGTAGTCGGTCTGTTGTCGTAATCGTGTAAGAAATCAAATTTACATAAGGGTCTCCATTCAAAAGATTTACTTTGCCTAAGGTTTGATGAATTGCCGGTGTACTTACTGGCTAAGTTACCAATCAACCCGTAGTCACGACAGACAGTTCAAAATCTGTGTAACAAACCCCTGTAAATCTATACTCACTATTCAGCGTTATTTATTGGTATAATTTCTTCAAGCACTTTCTAGTCACTTAGCATCGATCAATCCATGGAATTACTTCACTTGGCAATTTCCAAAAACAAACACAATAATCCCTCAGATACTTGCTTGTATCTGCTACTTACTTACCTTCCTATAAAAATACACGAGTCTTCACACAAAGCTAACAGCGGCGTGTGCTCGCGACGTCTGCGCCTAATCGCGGCACAAGGAGCCTAAACAATAAACATAAACAACTCGCCCCTCGCCCCCGCAACCCGCCCCCACACGAGGGTCGACTGAAGGACCATCACTGCAGCGCTGCATCGAGGGCTCACAATTATATTTGTTTGTAAGTTTCGAGTAGTATTTTCCATATTGCTTTGGTATGGGAATGCGATATTGTGGGCGGATGTAGGGTTGGAGTTTATGTCTGAGGCTTAACTTTTGTACGTAGATACAGGTAGCTTTTTTTTATTTTATCTCTTTATCTCCCGCTCTGGGTAGAGCAAGAGGGCGTGTCAGATTCTTGCTGACTAAAATCCACCTGTGTTCCTTCAGTTGCCTACATTGCCATGGGCCCCGGTAACCCTTTCGGACAATAACCGCAACCCCCCCGGCAGGCATCGGTCCTATCGGACCCCGTCAGTTCTGCTGACATCTCTTTGAGGCGCGCATGGAATACAACGCGCCATCGACCTTATCGGTCGGTGACGTACCCATTGATCACCGTCTGTAAGCCCTGTTTCGCCTACGGTGGCGGGGAATCGGCCTGCGACTCTCGACGCCCAGGGCGTCTCCTGCGGCGATTAGGGGCGTGAGGGCGCTAACTTTGCCTCTCCCTCACGCGTTCCGCCTCCTCCTTCGCGAGCATTACTGCTTCGCAGAAGGAGGTGACGGCCTCCCATGCCCTCTCGCTCCGTACCATGGCCTGGACTAGGGCCGGACGCGAGAGATCTTCGCCGCCAATCGCCTCCACGAGGACACGGGGATGTTCCGCCCAAGCCGGGCAGATCTCTACCGTGTGCTCCACCGTGTTCTCCGGGCGATTCATACAGTGGTGACACCCAGGCGTTTTCTCCCGCGTTATCCTGGACAGCAACCTACCGAAACAACCGTATCCGGTGAGGACCTGCGTCAGGCGGAAGGTGAGGACGCCGTGGCGCCTCTCTAGCCACTCCTCAGAGACGGGACTCATCGCCGCAATAGTTGCGTGCCCAAGGTACAGGTACCTAACTTCAATAAATTAACCGTGGTTTGTTTTCTACATACATTAATAGGTATTGTGTACATATACAAAAAAGGTAGGTCAAAAATGGTAGTGCTTGAAAGTTTTCAGTTGGTAACAGATGCTTGGGTTATTTTTTCCTTTTACTCATGCATCACATGACGTGTCCATTTATTGTAGACGACACTACCAGTCTTGTTATGACTTAACTCGTTTAGTGCATTCCCAAACATTATTAGATCCTTAAAAAAACATATTAAAAGCTATTCACAGATCCGATTGAACTCACTCGCCGTCGCACGTGCACAAGCATAGAGACACACACGTGTCGTTGCGCTGTCAAGCGACTTTGAACAGCGTCACGTCAATGCATTCAATCTGCCTACCTGAGGGTGTCGCGCTGGCGGGGTAGGCAGAGCACCCCTTGAGCGAAACGAGCGGAAAACAAGCACACTGAGCACTGAGCACGCGAGTGGGATTTGAAATAACTGAGGGGAACACTCTTCTATATCTCTCTACTCTGGTATGAGGGACAAGGCTCTTGACCTTCTGACTTCTTATCTGAACAACAGAATCCAGAGGGTCGATGTTAATGGCAAGAAATCTGCAGGATCTGCGGTCACCATGGGCGTTCCGCAGGGTTCAATTCTTGGGCCTTTCTTATTTCTAATTTATGTAAATGATTTACCTTATCACATAAGGGATAATCACAAGATAGTATTATTCGCAGATGACACTTCGCTCATTTTTAAAATCAAACGTCAGTTAGTCAACTTTGAACAAGTTAACGATGCACTCTCTAAAGTAGTGCATTGGTTTAATGTAAATAATCTTCTACTGAACGAAAAAAAGACTAAACTCATTAAATTTTCAATGCCAAATGTCAGGCAGCTATCTACCAATGTTCAAGTAAATGGAACAGAGTTGGACCCTGTTGATTCGACAGTTTTTCTTGGAATCACTATTGACAGTAAATTACAATAAAAATTGTCAGGAAGACTAAGTTCGGCCGCCTATGCTGTTAAAAAAATTAGACAGATAACTGATGTGGATACAGCCAGAATTGTTTATTTTAGTTATTTTCATAGTCTTATGTCATATGGGATTCTTCTATGGGGGACCTGTGCGGACATTGATACTATCTTTGTTCTACAGAAAAGGGCTGTTCGAGCCATATACAACCTAGGTCCAAGAGATTCCCTTAGAGAAAAATTCAAAGAAATAAATATTCTGACTGTAGCCTCACAATATATTTTTGAAAACCTATTGTATGTACACAAAAATATATCAAATTTTAAGAAAATGTCCGATATTCATAGTTTAAATACCAGGAATAAACACAATCTTGCTGTGCATCGCACACGTCTCCACAAAGTAGGCAACTCGTTCATGGGTCAATGTATACGCTTTTACAACAAACTTCCCATTGACATTCGAAACTTACCCATTAATAGATTTAAAATCTGTATTAAAACTAAACTTTGTAAAAAAGGGTATTATAAAATTTCAGATTATTTAGAAGATAAAAAAGCATGGGATTGAACTGCTCGCTCTGCTAAGCCTTGTGATAAAACTTAACATTTTAATTATTTTGTAAAATCATGAAAATATACCAGTTTTATATACACATTGAAATTGTTGAAAATTATATTCAAAATGGCATGATTACTTTGTAAAGTATTATATTATTTTAATTAATTATTGTGAATGTGAGGACTATGTGGATATCATTATTATTTTCATTTTTCAGTTAGTTTTAATTATTGTCTGGCAGTTTGAGTAGTTTATGCGGCCTACCCAAATGTCCTTTCTTTGGTATTGTTCGTCGAGTTGAGCTCCTTAAGTTCTGAGTTGAGCTCCACGATTACTGACAAATGCTTGCACTGACTGGACAGGTTCACTCAAATCTGTGTGGTTCTTTCCTCAAAAGACCATTTCAGACACTAATCTACATGGTCCTCATATGGCCTGACCAAGATTATGTCTGGACTTTAAAAGAGACTGTGACCTCTGAGTTTGTTTCGGCCTTTCTTCTCAGAGTAGTCAGATAGGAAACGCCGAACTCAACTAGCTTATTTTTATTTTTTTTAATATGACGTGTAAAAGTGATTCCGATATCCTATTTACAGAATAAACAATTTCAATTTCTAAAAATATAAAAGAGAAAAAAAAAATTGTGTTTACGCTTTAATCAACCTATTAATCTGGATTTATAGGATTGAAGCGTGAACACAAATTTTTTTTCAGCAGTTCAATGCTGGTTGACCTGTCCGCAGCGGGAACATCCCCCGTCGGTAAAACTCCTTTCAATTTTCTGCGTCGCGTTCAAAAGCCGCTTTACATAAAGTTGTAGCGCACTTACAAAATCAATAAATAATTCGAAGCTGTTTCAAGTATATTGAGGGTTTTATAAAACAGCTTTTTTTGCTTACCGTGAACAGCTCGCATTAGCATAATGATGTCGTAATAACAGCTGATATTAGCATATCACGGAACACGGCCAATGTCCGGACTTAATAACTACAGGTACTTATATTTTGTTCCTTATAGTTATTTACGCATCGATTACATTTGCTGGCTAATGGGAACTTTGGTTTTCAGGTATTTTCATGTCATATTTTTGTTCCCGTGATTGATTGTTTGATCGATCCCGAGTTTGATTGTGGAAGACAGAATAGGCATTCACTCCATGCAATATTATATAAACTTGTATTCGGTAGATTGGAGGCTACCTCAACATAGTTGAGAAAAGTCTAGGAAGATGATGACGATGATTTTTGTCCCCGCGATACAGAAAAATATAAATATGAGGCAACGTTTAAAATAGTCTTTAATTTTGTTCAGGCAATTTTCTCTTCATACTTGACTCTTTAACCGCGTGTTTGAATATTTCGTATAGGCAACAGTTCTGTTTCCATGACGATAACACGATGGTATTGAACGTTTCGAGCCAAACTAGATACCTAATGGAAATTAATGATACACGAACTAACTCGGGTTTCAGCGTCATCCATTTTGCCGATAGAAACTTGTTGTTTACGCCTTCAAGGTTGATTGATCAATATATAGGATTGACTAATGTAGAAATAGATTGTAGATATTTATCATAGAAATATGTAATTTTAGCTTGGTAGTTATTAAACAAACCTTTTAGGTACCTATGTATGATTATTTAGCTACGTAGCCGTCTCATTTGTCAGTAAATTAAATAAGTTCTTGGAATTCTATCATTTGAAATCTTTACAAGCTGCGAAACTCACATGTTTGTAAAGAGTAGTATATTTAAATAGGAAATTAATTTGTGGGATTATTAATTTATAGCTTTTAGAGATTCAAACGTAATTTAAATCTTTCTCATCAATGTACCGAAAGGGTCTTATTTGTGTAACATCTCATAATGAAGCCACCGTGACGTAATATTAATAAACGGGAACATTCACTCATCACACATATTTGCTTAGTACACACAGTCAGGATAAGGTTGGGCACACACCAAGTAAGTCGTAAAGCGAATAATTACTGGTTTATTAGCGTGCGGATCTCGCCCGAATAATGTTAACACTGTTTCACATGGGAAATTAGGAAAAAATGATAGCGAGGTCTTGTTTTGAAGATTATAAGATAAGATCTGATCCTATCTATATAATAAATTTGAAATTATGTTCGTTGGTAAGCGCATGACTTCAGAACGGCTGGACCGATTGGACAAATTTGTTATTTTAAAATGTTCGCTATTTTTATTTCAAGTTCTTAGCTTGGAAATTCATTTATTTGTGTGTAACAACTTATAAATAATTAATTGATAAAAATAACAAAATTATATACTAAATGTTTGTAGTCTTACGGAAAGAAAAAAAATAAAACTTGCCGGAGAAATGGGAAAATTCTGGAAAACTGAGTGTTTTCTATGTGATTTTTTATATATTGGAACTTGGACAGGACACCGTTTGTGGGGCTGCTAGTTGAAAATAAAACTCGGCTATTTGAAACCCCTTTGCAGTCGGGTACCTACATGATTTGTATTGTGAAGTAAATATAATGAATATTTACTTCACAATACAAATCATGTAGGTAAATAATATCATAGCATATTAATTTGATACTTATGCGCTAAGCTTCTTATACATTCAAATACACATGCTGCTTAAATCTGTATTTAATTAATGCCGCGGTTTCGGTCGCAGTTCCGATTAAGACGTAGGGGGAACCACGTTGTCATGTAAATTACTGTTTTAATAGAAAATAGATTCTATTGTAAAAGGAACGTCTAGTCGTACGCACTGGTTTGGTGTGAAACAGGCTTAACGAAGTCGTCACTATCTCATAAGTTCTAATGTTAGTGAATAGTAGTGGAGCTAGTAGACAAGTTTAGCGCTTGCTATCTAGATAAGCACTAATGTTGTCTGAGCGAACCATAATGTAGGAAGAGTTTAGTAGTCAGCCTTAATTCTCAAGTTTGACGAATTTGGCTGCTGAAATACATAAGTACATTACCACCTTATTATGTAATCATGAAGATATTTAATGTTATAAATGGTAAAGATTGTTGATTATTTCCCCTCTTCCTTTTTTATATACTTGTTCATATTATCATTAAAATGTCTTTAACATATCTCGGGACCCTGGGGCCCCGGACCTTTGGAAGGCGTACGAGCGGCCGAAGCCACCTCGCAGAGGCCCCTTAGACATTTTTAAGTGTTGAGGCACCAACCGACGATTATCCTTCTATGCACAATGCAAGTGCACCCAAGGACAACCCCCGGTTGGTGCAGGACTATACTATGCAAGATATGGAAAGAAATATATTGGACTATGGATTTGGGTGGCTAAGTGAACTGGTTATCTAGAACTATGGAAGCCCCTGCCTGACCAATATTTTTTATAAAATACACAGGTAAAATGGCAGGAGGCGACTTCCACACTCAATAATGGGCCCTCGAACATGGCCGCTAGCACAAAGTGTCGTAGTGACAAGGGGACAACATGTCCTGAGGTGCTTATGAGGAGTGGAAAGGTATTCCACGGCTATCAGGACAACCACAGAAGTACGGTCAAGATCCCCGCCAGCATCCTACTAGAATGTTTCTTTCCTCCGAGCACGTTTGCTGTTGCGAATCTCTACTCAAGCCGGCCAATTAAGACAAGAATGAAGTGGGAGCTGCGTTCCTCGTCAATGTTCACTCCAGCCGGCCAATAAAGGCAAGCCAGAGGTGAGGAACAAGAATGCTCTCGGGAGATAGAGTCCGTGGGGTCGCTACTGCCCAACAGCTCGCCACATGCTGCCCTGCGGGTTTTTGTATCTCTCTTGGTCTGGCTCCTCATCCCAGACCTGTTCTGGCAAAGTAAACTCTACCGACACAGACCTAGAGTTCGGAACGCACAATGCCCACCACGACGTCAACGTAGAGATACGGCGGTGGGGTTATTATTATTTTAAGTCTGTTACTTTTCCTTTTACAAGATTTGAAATCTTGTAAAAGGAAAAGTAAATATTTCACTAGAAAAAGGAAGAATAATTCTAAGTGTGTAAAGATATCAAAATTCAAGTGAGCATTAGATTGTTTCAGTGGAACTCCCCAGGCCATCTTGTCGATATAAGACGGTAACATATACCTGCCCCAGGGATCGCCTGCCCTCCACCGCGGGCAGGTGTGTACCCGACGTTTAATTAAAACTTTTTTAGAGAAAAATGTGATGAATTGTCTTAAATGTTGAGTGTTGGCAAGCAGAAAATTAAACACTTCCGTTGGTATGAAGACTCGGGCTATTTTCGCTGATATCTTGTCGTGTTTGTGTAAAGAAATCCCATATTCATATTAATGTCTCGAAACACAGAACGAGCTGATAACTTACGACATTTTGTATAGGATGCCATAACTGAGATCTGTCCTGTCTGTCTGTCTAATAGGTCGTCCTAATGACCTGAACTTTCCACATTAGAGGTCACGTTATTCATGATAACTATGTTGAACCACATAATAGTAGAACATAAGTTTTAACATTAAGGACAAGATTGATGGACACATTGAAACATACTATGTATGCTTACTAGTCCCTATTCTGTAAAACGATGTCAGTCGCTATGGTTTTTTCTGGTCATTAACAGATTAAAGACACTTATTATTATAAACTTATCGGTACTTTGTAAATAATCTTCAGCTTCAACTTTCTACAACCTTCCTATATACACCAAAAAAGGTTGGATTGGTTAAGTCTCAGTCGAATACTGTCAGTTGTAATCCACATTAGTTACTGAGGGGCCAATCTGAAACATTCTTACTTTTTGACCGTATTTATATCCCTATAGCTCCTCGCACACGCATCAGGAAGACTGGCCACGACGTCTGTCAGCTCTATAATCAAGATTGATGCCTACCTCAAAGGTATCGAATCGATGGCTCATTATTTATCCACACGTCAATGGGAGGACGTTAATATATCGCCCACAGACGCACGTGAGGTAGGTAGGTCATCCTTATAGTGATCAAGACAGATGAGTGTCCTACCCGTGTCAATAGTACTCGTCATTGCGAGTCTGTGATCTTGTGCACGCGCGATGATCCCCGGGATATGCGCGGACCACGAGCGACGCTGATTATACGGAATTGTGGAGAAAAATGCAGGATAATAATGTACAGTTCTTGAATAATAATGTTCATTTTAAGAAGATGGCAGTGTTCTCCGTTTATTTATGTCTGCTTTGTTTCAAGTTTTAGAACACTAGTTTGTTTAAAAAATTAGAAAATAAACATTGAAACAGAAGCAATAAGTAGATGGTAACATCAAAGATGACTTTTGCTGTATTATTTTATTTCTTATTACGTAGATTCTACTTCTAATATCCCTTTGATCGCTCATCACTTGGTTTGAACGACCAGCGTCTAATGACGTATGTGTGTCGCAGATCACGTAGGCACTTTCCGGCAATTGACAACGATCCAGTCTTACACTTCTGTCATAAAGCTACAGAGTGCAATCAGGTGACACCAATCCAGGTGGGATTCGAGCTCTCAGTTGCATCTCATCTTATACTATTACATCTTACATCTTATATGCATTATACTGCACTTGACATGAAATATCA
This sequence comes from Omphaloscelis lunosa, assembly GCA_916610215.1. NCBI lineage: Eukaryota > Metazoa > Arthropoda > Insecta > Lepidoptera > Noctuidae > Omphaloscelis > Omphaloscelis lunosa. Next base: position 18,647,407 of record OU744265.1, on the reverse strand, counting down.
TGTCTGTGAGATGTGGACCGAATGGATTAGATTGGGGTTAAGTCACATGGATTACATGGAGTGGAGATGTGCGTAGGGTGTTTGAAAAACCTTTTAAGAGAGTTCCATTTTAAAATTAAATAATTCGAAGATTTGGTGATGGGAAAATTTGGACAGGTAGAGGTAGCATCAGCCGGATACTTAATTATGCCGTTTAACTTGGTGCTCAATGTTGTTGTCATTTTTAGATGACACTTTTATATTATCCCAGTTAGTAGGATCCCTCTTGCTTACCTTCCATGTTACAATTTAGCACAATAAATGTGTTTTGAATAAACAAACTTAAGACCAGCAGAAAAGATAAGTTTACAACCTCGGAGAATAGCTTCAAGAACTTCATTTATTTTGAAACAAGATGTTTTATAATATACTTTCGAGTTTTTCATTTAAACGTTAAAATGAATTTTCTTGTGAAACACGCCAACCCATTTGTTAGTATTGCGACTTACTGTCAACTCTGTACTTTTCATAAAATTAACTCAGACATTTCCCAAAAAAAAACCTTTCAAAACGATTCAAGGATGGCGCGATATTTTTACGACACGATATTTTAACCCTTAAGAAAAGCATTTCAATAAGTTGTGCCAGAATTTTCATATGAAAATGATCAAGCAAGAGTTTTATCTCAACCCTTGAGCGCGAACGATTTTAATATCGCCCCTTATTTAAGGATTAGCGGAGACGAGATGGCACGGGCGGGGCGAGTGGGTCGACATCGTACGTGTGGCGGGCTTCATCCCGACCCACTTAATTATGTGGTAATATATGAATTTTAATTATGGGATCTCATTTGGTGACAAGGACGACGGCTTTTTGGCATTTTATTGGATATTGAGGCTCGGTATTTGCCCCCGGGGTTGAATATGTTTTGGGAACCGTACGAGTATTTCATTGTGGGCTTAATTGAGGATTTAACCCTATTAATTGCTTTTATGGCTACCTACAGCAGGGATTGCCAGAAATATTTATCTTAATTTAGCAACATTTAATTAGATAAAAGTAGAAGTTACATCAACGTTATCAAAAGCCACAAACAACTTTTTCTTCGTAACACAAAGGAGGCCAGTTTAGTAACAAAAATAACGAAAAACTGGAAGAAAGCAAAATTTGGCATTTAGCACAATACGTGGCCTTTACCGCTGGTACTTTGTTAGGTGGTACTTTGTGGTACCACTTCCTTCTAATCTGAGGTGTTGGGAGTTCAGCAAGTTGTCACGTCGGAGGGACGTGATGCGTGATTTAGGGATCGCTATTTAATTGGGGACTTATAAGTTCGATGAGGTTTTCGAGAAGTTTTCGCTTTTTTATAGAAATATGTTAGGGTGGAACAGTTGTAGACTGTAACAAAAATGTGGATTACATAATGAAATAGGTCCCGTTCTCTAAATTATAGGATACTAATTATCGCCAGATGAGCCAAAAAACATTTTTTTGAATCTGAGCGATTAGAGTATGTCACAGATGAACTATAGGAAAGTTTCGATTGCTTTAACAAAATCACCATGACTTTGCCCATGTACGAGTATATCACTGATTGGTTCACGTGGGTGGGTGGCCAAAATCTTATGCTATATTTATTATTTTATATTCTTTTATAATTAAATAAAGTAGAAAGAAGCCTCAGTAATGTCACGTGCGTGGGCGCCATGTCCGCCATAACGATGACGTCACGTATCTAATGACAGAAGACACGCGGGCACTGAATAAGAAACAACAGAAGGTTCACTGCTTACATATGTGTTCACGCGTAGTTAACAATTGTAAAAGAAAATAAAATATTAAAAAGAAAACTAGAAAATAAATAATGCAAATGAAAAAAAGCTGTTGATTAAAAATGCTGGAGTTTCCACCCGTATGTGCTGTAGTAATAGGTTTTCTTGTTTTCTTGTCTTGCTGTGTAGGACGTGAGCTTTTTTATAAATCAGGATCAGTCTGGTTTTGTTTTGGTTTGTTAATTAAATGTAGGGAATGTTTTTATGGACTTTGTCTAAAAATAAATGAATTATTATTATTACATTTTGTCTTCTAGAATCGATTGAGGATGAGGGTTAAACTTTAAATAAGTAATATCAGCTTCTTTGTAGGCAGATCTCTTCGCGGTTTTGTAGCCTAAGCTCTTAACACAAATCTTGAAATCTCAAGATCGTCTTGAAATCTTAATAAAACCGGGTAAAACGATGTTTGTGTGCCAGAATGAAATCTAACTCTTATTTCGCAAACTGTATGGACTGAAACTTCTTAATCTATCTTCATTATGTCCGTGTTCGCGATTGTATAGTAGTTTCGCATTAACGTTTTGTTATAGTTAGCTTCGCAGCGCGGCGGCTGTTCGAATCACTTGGCGTCGTTAAGGCTTTGTTCACGAGAAAACGCCATCCGTTGCTGTTTGCCTGACAACTGGCTTTGGTGAATTATTATTATTGTTAGCAAAAAATATGGCATTAGGAAGGTAAGGTGTATTGTCATGAATAAAACTGGGGTGTATTTAGAACGGATTAAATTATGATCTAACACCAGTAAACCACACCACACAACCTGAGATAAATGGTATTTGACTATACCCAAAAGTTTATAGTTTGTCAGAGGTCATTTCCATTCAACGTGACAATAAAACAGAACTGTATTTAGCGTTTATAATCTAGAGTTTGTTTTTAGTTTTAGCTGTGGGCGATGGATTGTTATGGTCGCGTTGTATGCAAATAAAAATGTTAGCATCGAAAACAAACTTCACCGATTTTTATGTTTTGGATAAAAGGCTTTTTATTTTTACTGCCTGTAGCAATCATATTTTAAAACAAACAGCAGCCGTTGTTTTTTATGAATATTGGTGATGTAGGTACATAATATAAATAACTTGTCTTGTAGAATAGCAAAAACAACACATTCATTTAATTCGTTAGGTATTGTTTAGGTACACATCATATTTTTCGATTGAGCAGAAAACGCTTTTGGAATTGCGGTTTATTTCTAAACCGAGAAGCGATTTAAGTAAAACCCTGGTAAAACAAAAGTGGGACAAAAAGGGTAATTAGATGATGTACTGCACGGCGGGACCTTTCAGCTCGTTTTTGTAGTTCTACCCTCACACGAGTCGAATTAGTAGGGTCGTGGAAATAGGGCGTTTCGTTAATGGTTTTTGCCTACCAAAGGAGTTGAGTGTTAACAAAATGTATTCTAACACCCTGATGTTTTTTAAATCATAAAACTGATGTTCCTTTTTCAGTTAGTAACATTGTTTTAATCTTCTTGTAATGTGACTATTGAACCTCAACTTAACCAACAATTCCCTGACAGCAAAATAAAAAAAAATGAGCAAGAAGTTAAATTTTTAACAAAATTACATTCTTTTCACACAATTACGCCTTCAAAATCTCTACTTACTGTATTATACTTCGTAAGTAAACGGCCATTCATCTCAATTTAATTTGAACTTTATATAGTGGAAGTAAGGCATAAAATAACTTGAGTCAGTTTTTGTGTTGTAAATGCAATTTGGGTACGGTGTAATGGTTGGGGTAGACGCCATTAGGCCGGTGACGTCACGGGCCCTTTGCGAGGTTACAGGGTAAAACGATAACAGTAGCACATTTTCAAACACACGAAGTTAGCTCAGTTCAAATCTCGCACATACTCGGAAATCGTCGCTACGATATTATTAGATCACTAAATAAATTAAAAGCTTACAGATTGTACTTTCTGACAACTCAGTTTTGAAGTACTATAAAGATTTTTTTGTACTAAAAAGAGTATAATAGGCCCTTCGGGACCGACAATAAGTTTTCCTCTCATATTTGATTTACTGTCCTAACTTTTGTCTTGATTTTCTTGGCAATATTACTTGTGCTTGTTGTACACTATGTCCTTATATGGGATGAGGACATAGTGTCCTTTCTGTGTTACATTTACTGTGTCCGTTCTGCTTGTTACATAGTGTGGTGCCGTGGCTCAGACCTCCAGTACGGGCATGATTGAGCTAACACTTTTATACTGTCGTTTCCAAACGAAGACATAGTGGATCTTCTGTTTTCCCTGTGCTGTGTCCGCCCCTGGTAGTGACGTGCCCTGGTGGCACCTCTAGCGCGGACATGATTTAGCTAACACCTCCATTATTGTGTTGCGACAGTTAATGGGCTGGATTCACGTTTTGCGGTGTTATCTGTCTCGTATTTATATTATTCGTTTATCACGGTGCTTCTGGGACAAACAGACACGATTATGTCGTCGAAGTAAAGCTATTTCCGGCAGTAGATATGTTTTGGGTTAATCAACGCTCAAATTTTTCAAGGCCGATGTTAACTCTGTTTAACGATGTTGCATAGTTGGTATTTAATGCCTTACCTATTAGTGCTGATAAACGGTTATAACAATACCTACCCAAGATAACACAAGAAACTTTAGAAGCATTCCTGTCGTGCCTCTCACAGTTCATCATAAAAATAGGAGTCGCTCCCTATCTGCAAACACTTCTGAACAAAAAACCCTGATAGTATCACAAGAACTGCCAAACGGAGCAATAACGCAAATTAAACATCCACCGTCTGAAGGGGACACATGTAACAATAAAATACGCTCAACGACTATAATAGTGCCGGGGCGCCCCGGGGGGGGGGGCGGGTACCTGGCAGGGGGACGCCACGGCACCCGGAGTGACTGCGACTAAAGAGCTAGTGATTCATATTAAAATTACATTTTGGAGTAAAGCTACCGGCGTTTTTGGTGACCGAACATTTTTTTGAGCGGCAGCTTCGTACAGCGCGGTGGCTACTGATTGTTAAGTGATTGCTTGATAGTTGCCGGGATACGGTTGTAGTTGTTTGCACAAGGGGATGTCAATCACAATTAATGTAAATGTTGTCGCGGTCTGTATTTAAGTGAAAACTGCTGCGATGGATGGTAGATAAGCTCATGAATTTAATTTTCTATGGAAAGTCCTGGAAAGAAATATTGTTAAAAAAACGTAGCAATCAGTTGCCGTCGACCTTTCTATAATAAAACGCCAGATTTACGATTTTAGTTTTTTATTCAACGTCTTGATAGGGGAGAGAATAAATTCAAGTGCATTCAATTTCGAACTCTATCTTATGTACTAAAAGTTTCATTTTCGTTTAACTTAAGAGCACCCCTGTTTCTTTCAAAGTACGCACGTGAGCTGAAGTTTTAAAAAGCGTCCAATTTCCAAGTTCCCCTGTATCTTGAATAACATAAATTATTGTAAAAACATCCGCAATTTATGAGTTTAATTCACAAATTGTATGTCTCCGGAACTACTGCGCCGCGAATGATAAAACTCTTGGCGTGATAACGTTTATTCTTTAAATTGAGATGAATGAAGCTAATAAAATTACAACACAGTGACTTGGAACAACGTGGATGTTTTATGTTTTGTTAGGAAAGTTCTTGCGGTATCGAGTTCATGGAGTATCATTATGACTTTTAGCTCTATTTTGTAATCATAATTATAATTGAAATATTCTTCTTTTACAACTATCGGCCATTCTACTGTTCACATAGGCCTTTCACAAAACCCACGAATAAAATTAAAACCGCCACATTACAAAAGGCACAGAGCCACACATAAAGTTGTTAACATAAAGGATGTAGCGGCGCCAGTGACACGTGCAACAAGTCAGGTGAGCGTAAACGTACGCGCACCTAAGCACGCCCTGTATATGAACCACACAAATATTACAGAAGTCACTTTCTATATTCCAGAAAACAATAGACGATCGCATATCGATACGTGCTCTTCATAGCCTATCAAGGTTCCCTTCAATTGTACTCTTACTACATTTCAGTATTGGTACTAGTTTAAGTCTAGTCGGAATTACCCGCAAAGTCACAACGAACACATCTTCACACTTCCTTTTTCGTTCATTTGTAAATATGTAGGTACTATGTTTTCTCGCGTAGTAAAGAGTTGGTTTTCTGCACTTTCTTACTCTGTGGCGGTTACCCCCACTCGTGGCCCTCATACTCACTGATCAGGGTTGCCCTTAACAAGTTTTTTATGGAATTAACTCTGAATAGAGGGTTATTATTGTTGTCCTACATAAGCTTCAAATATAAAAGGATGTACAATAAAGATGTTCCTGTATTTTTGATAAAATGTCAACTTTGTTGTGCTATAAATGTGGGTCGCAAAAAGATTGCGTAGTTATATAATAATTTTTAAACCCGGTAGGTCCAGTCAGCCTCAAAAAGATGTTTACATAGACAATAATTAAGATACTAAAAACACGAGTGGGAAACTTCAAAAATTGTGTTTACGAAATTGAAATTAGTTCAGGGACAATAAAAATCTGTTTTTCACGGCAGGACCTTCAAGTAACCTGCCGGGGTTGCGATGAAATCCCAAAGGGAGATCGTGGCCCCCGGCAACAGGGCAACCGAAGGAACACGGGTGGGTTTTAGTCAGTAAGAGTCTGACATGCCTTCCCGCTCCGCCCAGAGCGGGAGAAGTTATTTGATAATTTCCCACCCAAAAAAAAAAGGACCTTCAAATATCGGTTAAAGATTATAACGAAGTTATATCACAATTTCCCATATCATTACGTCAAGCTGTAACGTGTCAATCTATGTTTGGGGGTCAAGGTTTCCACAAACCCGCATGCAAGCCTTCAAAAACCTAATGCAGCACTAACAGATGTGCATGTTTCAAAAATAAATTATTTTGTACTTCCAAGTGTCATCAAAGTTTGTCATGCATCAACAAATGACTGAGAGTGTCTCAATTGTATTTTTTTTATTATTTTAAATTTAATTATTTAATTTTATCTTAGATACCTTTAAATACGTAATTTACGTGAATTATTTAAGACCAGACAATCGATATGATCATTTCATCAAAGACTTTTTGAAACTAATTTTAAGTGTTAATTTTGGTGTTTAAAATAATACTTTTCTGAGATTACCTATTTTTGTGATAATTTGTAGGTAATATTTTAGGGGATGCAGAACTGTTGTAATGTTGTTTTTTTATTTTTTTATTAAAAAAATTAGATTATGGCACTATATGTATAAGTTATATTGGTGTTTCCGCAGTTGTAGCCCGCGACATTCAAATTTTCTACGTTTATTACAATTTGCAGGTCTGTGTCAGTTTTTATCGTGATCAAAATATTATTCGCGACTATAACAGAATACAGAATTATAGTCTTTTGAATCATTAATACATATCTCTAACGTAGTTTTGTTCCATAAGAACGATTTTTTTTGGAACAAATCTATCTTAGAGAGATGTTTTAATGATTTCTAATGTGCATTATATAAATGCTTCACTATACCATATAAAATTAGGTAAAATGAAATTATATCAAAAATTCATTATATCATTTCATCGTTATATTAGAAAAATGTATTTTAAATGAAATAAGGTCATATAATCATTAGAAATTTTGCTATTATTTCAAACGTTACACACCTATTTCATACGTAGTTGAAATATCCAATATCTTAAAAAAATCTTCAGATTAATTATTCGTTAGTGCGATTAATGTTAGTTTAATCAAAATTATGTAAGTAAAACAGTAGTTGAGTCGACCAATGTGCGTTCAGAACATAAGTGAATCACCCGTAGTTGTCTCGAAAATAGAATAACTTTAGTTATTATAATACGTAACCGATCATTTGTGCCATTTAATATAGATTAAAACTGATTTTAGTGTTATTTTTTAAAATATTTAAGTAGGTAATAAAAATAATACTTTTCTAAGATTTTTATTACAAATTTTTATTACAAATTACGTTTGTACTTACAAGAGCTCAAAAGTTATTTCTTTATTTAGAATGTTTACTACACCTTAAACCATGGATATCGTTACTTAATGCTATGGCCAAACGTCGACTGACATATCATTAAACGTTAACGTTTAAACGATATGGTCAATTTTAGCTGGCCATTTCATGAAATGGTGGATCATTTCATAAAATGATGAATTCTAAGATCTGGTCACGACATATATATCTTTTTGAGGCTGATTGTACATAAGAATATAGGGCACTGCTTATGTCTAAGTCATAGCCTACATAAAGGAAAGCTTAAAACCAGAAACAACAAATGTGTTTTTGTTTTTAAAACAAAAACACAATTGTTTTTTGAACATTTGAACCATATTTTGAACATCAATTAAGAATCATTTTCGAAGTTCTTATTATAAAAAAAACAATTTCTATTTGGTAAAATCAGTAAAATTAGTGTTACAGAGAGCCGTTGCTCAAACACAAACATACCTATATATTCAATAATTCTGTCTGCCGCTAGAGATGCGCTCACCGTTCCCAGCGCGCTAGAGCCGCCCGCGGGCGCGAACCCGGTACCCGGGGTCCGGAATAATTGGTATTAAGGTGTTACTCTGTAAGTCACACGACTGAGGCGAGATTAGATGATTGATCTTACAGAAACTTACTTAGAAGACTTCGTTCAACAAATTATTATGAACATTGTGGAGGATGAAAATTACGCGTCAAGAATCTTAAAACTGTCCAAACCAGTCCTTTTCATTATTTGCATAATTATTATTTACTCGTGACCAAGCTTTAGTTGAGTGTTTATCAAGCTTTCCAAATTAACTGAACCGTACCGATACAATAATCACTTTCTCAAATGACTTTAAATGGTTCTTTACGTGACTTGCAATTTAATACTCGGTCGCTCTCTAATGAAAACTGAGGACCATTAAATCATCTCTTCGTCAAAATCAATTTTAGACGGACAATAATTGCTTAGTGCCTATCCACGTTAACATTTCTGACTACATATACACAGCCTGCCCTTCGGCAACAGATGTGGTAATCGGAGGCACAGAGCAACATCGTAAGGTAACGATTTAGACGATTTTAGACGGTGGTTAGTGAAGATAGTAAACAGAGGGGCGAGGGCTTTGGAGTGCACGCCAGAGGATCACTCCTTGATTTGTAAAATATCTGTGTTTGCGACGAGCGTATTGAAAATTTGTATTTAGAAACTAAATTAAATACCACACTAGTAATTCGTATATTACCACGTCTTTGTCGTCGACCTGCTGTTAAAAAAATTGTTAATTTAGTATCGACGGTAAATTTCTATTTATTTGTTGATAAAAATATATGTCAAAATCTTATCCAAATAATGACCTGAATTTCAATAACTCTTACCTCATTAGACGAACAAATCCCATCGCTAGCTCAAGCCTAGCCGTCCGAGTGTCCGGTGTTCGGACCGAATGTCCTACAGTTTAGTGTCCGGGCTAGCTGTAAATATCCCGCATTATCCCCACCCTAGTGCTGCACGTCCGATGTCCGGTGTCCGGTAGTGTCCGTAGTGTCCGGGTGGCCCGACACGGCCGGCTAATAGCTTCCTTAATAAGTACATAATGAGCGATATTAACGCCATTGTGCGAGTATACAAACGTGAACGAAGTTTGTTAGATCGCGATTAGCAGGATTATCTGATAGTACCTGAATAGGGGATTATTATAGCTAATCAAAGTTATATCGATAAAGAATGTGCAGTTAGTTATAAGCTGTGTTATTTGTTCCAGTAAATAGGTAAACGTGTCTATTTTTGTCGACGTAAACATGTTTTTATTTATCATTCTGTTTTAACATGTATTTTCGAGGAATTAGCATTAAGTATAAGGATTTGGCATAGAAGAGGTGACTGGTGGGCTGTGTCTGTGTGCCTCTCAGCTTTTATGAGCCCCAGGGGGCAAGACGCGGAATCTATTTTTAGCTTGAGTAGGTTCAGACTACTAAATGGCATGAGTCATTAAGTCGTCTGTGTTTACAAATATGCATGAAAGCCTTCGTTTTTCCATGCATTTTGACATTTTCTGGAATATTTCGCTCCAACATAAAATGTTGCTCTTCTTATGTTTTTCATATAGATTTACACAAGCATGTTATTTTTTTTTAAACTTCTATCTGCTGAAGATCGCGGCATCGCAAATTGAGTTGAAACTATCAGCCGCAGCAGAGCGAGGAAGGTATCGATATCTAAAGTTAGCTTGCCGATATAAGTAACAACACTTCGCAAAGTTTCCAGTTTCACTTACCAGGAAATACACGAAATATTACCAGGTGAGAAATAGTTTTGGTGGGAGATGGGGGATAATGTTGCCAGTTACCTTTAGTATTCCTAAATTGAGTTGGAACTTGGAAGTTAGGTTTCTTTGTGTATCGAGTATCGTCTAGGTCTTTGGTGCTGAAGATCTAACGTTTCGTAGATATAAAGTTGTAGGTAAGCGATATAATTGTCTCTGTCATAGATTTGTAAGTATTCTTCAGGTCAACCTCAGCTTTTATTTTGCTTTTTATTCTTAACTTTTCATTGTCTACTTTATGGATAAGGGTCATGAAAGCAACTTTTTATTCCCAAGTTCTCTAGTTACAGGCAACCCCAGTTAAGAGCAGTAAACAGTAAATTCAGGCGAACTTGCGCCATAACTTATGTACCACAACTTATGAACACAGCCCTGCCCAGTGCTTACCTGCCTGCTGGACAATGCTGCTAACATAGTGCATAGGTTTGTTACTTACATTGTACTTAGCGCATTGTAGGCTACCAGGTTACAAAGCATCGAAGTTTAGTAACAACGACAAAGGCTTTTCAGGCTGTTAGGCTGAAAATTGACTTTGTAAGTTTTTATATAAAAAGGAGATACGAAATTTTGTTTCGAGTGTGCTATGAAGAGACTATATTACTAAGGGCCTATTTCACCACCTCCGATTAGGTTCTCGTAAACTGACTTTGCAGATAATATCCTACAAATTCTGATCCATTTTTGAATTTATTCGGTAAGTAGTGGCTATTCGGACATCGTGAAATAGGCCCTTAGTGTTCTTGTTCCAGGCTGGTGTGAAAACTACTGTGTGTGATTAACATTAAGCTACTGTGTGTGATTGGTATCCCATTGTCCACTAGCCTCGTAAAGAAATTGAATTTAAAAAAAACGAATGAATCATCTAATCCAATTATCTGTTTATTCAGAATCCTTAACGAACGACAGCCAAACAAAATCCTTACAAAACAATGAACAGTATTAAAAATAACCGCAATCCTCCTTATATTGTTGATATTTTGGGAATCTCTTAACAATAGGAGTCTTGCCGAAGCTAATAATGGCGCTTTTTCCGAATATCCGGCACAAAGGGTTGGCGTCCATTGTTGTACGACATTCGAGCCGCAGCCGGGCCGCACAGCGGGCCGCTGGGTCGCACGGCCGGGCAGGCTTGTGCTAGATTGGTTTCGGGCTCAATGTGGCTATACATAGATGTTCTTGAACGCCTAAATGTTACAGGTACAGAAAAGTGACTGCCCTTTAAATACTTTTGCGCGATATTGTCAATGCATGACTAGATACCTAATTATGTATTATGTTAAAGGCAAATTATTTATTTCAAATAAGCACATAAAAGGCACTTTTAAATGTCAAAATTTACAAAAAGGAGAGGTGATTCTAGTCGCCCGCACTTGCCAAAAAGTAGTTTTCGTATGGAGAAGAATGGGCAAGAAACTCCATCGTTACTCTTTTATAACGTTTTATAATATTTTGTATACAGTTGTAGGTATGTGAAATTGATGCACCTAGAATAAGATTACTATACCACCAAAGGTAAAAAAAAATGAAGCAACGACAGATAACTAATTATGTGATAGATAGGTACATGGTGCTCACATATTTACAAACGTTGTACAAGTATGTGGGTATACGATATTCTAAAAAAATTAACAAGTAATACTAATAAGTCAATGTGTGAGTTCAAGTAATCACAGAATGTAAAATAAATGTCATAGAAATGATAAAATATACAATTAAATTAGCAACCAGTTTGATTTTGCCCAGACTCTAAATTATACTATGTAGAAGGCCCAGCATGTTTCAAAGCACTCTTATCTTGGATATTATCCTCTAATTTGTAATATGCTTGTTTACAAAGTTTACTTTTAATATGAGTTTTAAATTTTATTTTATTTTATTGCAATATATCACACGGTATTTTTTTGTAACACTTAACACAGTAGGTACCCTTATAAGATGTATGTACTTTAGATAATCTGTAAAAAGGTTGATCTACGTAGTTTATCTTTATTTCTAGTATTAAAATTATGTCTATCACTTATTTTATTCAAAAGATGTAGATTTTTTCCTACAAGTCTAAGTATTCTCTGCATTTTATCATTCAGCCTACCACGGAACTTGCTAAAAGTAAACACTGCTTTATGCCAACAGCGTGATTATAAACGTTGATATTGGCCTGCGCACATATTGTCCAAAATCTCGATCTGATTAATGGTTGTTTATCTTGAATCTCTGCAGTCTCACAACAGTCTTGTATTGAGAACTCGTATTGTGTGGACCGTACAGTCTGCATATTGAATAGCGCTGTGTAGCTCTCCGCCTCGGTTGCGTATTATTGTTGCCTTAAGAAAGTATACTCTGAGCGACTGATGGGGTAGTCATTTTTACTTTTTATGACAATATGTAGTATTATGATGCTACTATTCGAAAAAAAAAATGGAATGAGTTGGTGCAGATTTCACCCATTTGTGCATACAACCATTCTTACATGCAATACAGCCACGTTTGTTCGGCATTCGTGTCCGGAACACAATATGCTAGGGGAGCTATTGTCGATCAATCTGCACGTGACGTCTTTACGTATTGAATTCATGTGAATTATTAGATGTGCATGATGGTCCATTTAATCAGTTTAGGTAGTAACTGCGAATATGTCCGTATGATTTGAAATGAATATTAGTGTGGTTGGGCAGTTCAATACAATTCTGCCGTCAAAAATCATTTAGTAACGTCGTGTATTTCTATAATGGCGTAGTCATTTCCACTTTCATATCGGTGTGATCTGACCAGGAACACCAAAAGTGATCAAAATTGATTGAACTCAACAGTCTTATCGTCTCGTGTATGCGCACCCGGTTATCTTTTATATGTAGATCTAATACGATTCTCATTGATCTCTCCTTGTATGTATCGTATCCATAATCAATTATTATTATTATTATTATAATCGCCTTCTCGTGTATTTTGGGCTAAGCGAGGAATATTCTCGGTGCGTGTTTCCACAACGCTGGTGTTCATATCAGTCACTTCACGGTTCATTTATTCTATCGTTCGTTCGTTCGGCCGATACAATTGATATTCGGTTCAATGTCATTATTTAATGAAGGAAAATTTGTATTTCACGTGGCAATGATTCATGACGATTAATGAATGAATGATAAATGATGAAATGATGTTCTTCCACTTCGATCGGTTCTCGGCTTCTCCCAGGGCAGTCGTAACGAGAGTCCAGTGAGGGCGGTTACTTGGTCTGACCAGCGGTTAGGTTCCCGGCTGGCAATGTGACCGAAGTAATAGATCGTGGATAGCTATCTCTTTTGCGTATTTGTTCCAGGATACATTTGTTCGTTCTCTTGGCGGTCCATGGTATGCGGAGCATTCTTCGCCAACATTATATCTTAAAAGCTTCTATCTTATTCTGTTCTATTGCCCGAAAGGTCCACGACTCAAAGCCGTAACGAAATATCGAGAAAACCAGTGTTCGGACTACCTAGTATCATATATCTTGGCGACATTGGAGACCTTTCTATTCCTGCGAAATACGTGTCAGCTTATTCATCACAGCTTTGGCCCTTTGAGTGCTGCTCTTGATCTCTCGTTCGCTTGCGGTCGGTCAGAATGTAGCGAACCGAGGTATATGAACTCGCTGACAAATTCTAGATCATCGAGTTTTCACGTTCTGGATAGTTGACCGGTTGTGTCGATGAGCATAATTTTTGTCTTCGAGTTATTGACAGTGAGTCCAACCAGTTCACTCTCGTACTGTAATTCTGCGAAACAGACCAGCTAGCTCCTTTTCTGAAGATGCAAAGAGTGTAGTGTCGTTCAAAATTCCAGGTCTAGGATAAAGTCTATTCAGATGACCATGAATATTTATCACAATGACGCATCTTATATAAGTTACACAGAACACAAGTTATTGCCAAGGTGGCGCAGGGCAAACGACTGGCCGCTAAACTCTTTGCGCGGGGAAAATCGCATTTTGCACCGCTAGCATTATTGTTAACTATAGTGCCTACATACCTCTCCCCTTTTAAAAATAAATCATTAATCTTCTCACAATTACTTAGCAGGTACCTAAACGATGTTTTAATTACCTACTGTATTGTACCCGTACTGTTTAAAGATATGATGACAATGGCACGGTCCGCTCGGCCCGGCCTTCAAAGTGTGACAGTAACTAATGGCCGGGTTCTAGACGACCATCACTCATCTTCATTGGTCCAGGAGACGGCTTATAAAAAGATGGATCAAGAATATATTATTAAAATTATGAGATTGAAGGAGTCTGTAGGAGTAGAAATGAAAAGTTTAATTTTAACTACTGAACTATCATGCCAGCCTTAAAGGGTTCACTCCTGCACATATCTCTCATACATTGTCAAATGGATCATACACAGACCCTTTATTTTTCTTACTAACGTAGAACCTATCTAAGAATTTTCCAGAAAGTTTTTTTTCTCCGGTTGCTCTATAATCCAGTCATTTTATTAGCCATCCCTGTCTGAGGCAGTACCTATGTATGTTTTACAGATATTTTGTTTTCAAGTATACAAAATGGTCGTTGTGGCTTACAATTTTGTAAAATAATTACCATGTCCTTTTATACCCCAGCAAATCACAATTTCTCAGCTGTCACTAAGTAACCTGACTGAACTGACACTGGTAGAACAACACAATTAGTACCTTTACACCAGTACTCCGATCAGTACTGTTTAAATATTAATCCAAATAATCCAGAATCGCACACTAAGCCACGCTAAGCTGCGGTCGCAGTCGGGAATATTAACGATAGTCGCACGGTGCAATATTAACGATAGTCGCACGGTGCAATAATAATATGGTCGTGTCTTTAATGCTGGTTATTATCTTTAGGCCGTGAACTGGCGTGATTAGTGATAGTTGAGCTTATTCTAAAGTAATATTTAGAATACAGCGGCATGATTAAACTCCAACATACTAGCGGTATTATTTAGACGTGCCTACATGAAACTATGTAGATATAATAACTCCACAAACTTTTTCGAAGTCGTCGTCACTATATCTTTTATACTAAAACGAGACTCATTGGACTTTCAAATTCACTTAAGTTCGTCATTATGTCCTTACGACGCGTCCAAATAGATCTATTCATTAACAGCCTCTAGTTTATCCCCCTAAATACTATCAAACGCCAGACGACCGGCTGACAGGCGGACTACAATCGAAGTGCCCCAAGAAACTCTAAACTAATTTAACAGGATTAGAGCGTTGAGTCGTCAGCAACTGGCCTAATGCTGCCAATCTATTGTGAACCAGCTCAGGTACGCTCATCGGTATTCACAAGTGGAGCAGTCTAATTTTATTGAGTTTGTTTCACACTTATTTGCATTATCTTTATTGGTGAGGCTTTAATAAGGGAGCGTGCCCAAGTCTAAATGAAAAGGTACCTACATTTGTACGGATTTACTGAAGACAGCCTATAGAAGGTTGACAAAATCATACCTACGTATTGAACCGAAGATCAAAAGAAAAGCTTACGAATCTATTCATACTATTTCTGGAACAAAATAATATTATTTTCTTTAAATATTTGTTGAGAGACCCCGGGATCTGCGTCAATCAATTTCTCCGTACCTCTTCCAAGATGTTTTACAAATTCGGAAGAAATTATCTTAAGTGTATGGGCGGTAGCAAGCATTTGTATAATTTATCTCAGCGGTAACATCTCCGTGGCCACTAATCCGGCAGGCTCGGTGATTACAGCTCGAATATCGATCTTATAGCGATTTATAGATACGCATTTAACGTCTAATATGTATAAGGTAACGTTATATTATTGTAGGACAGGCTTGTTGTTCTCATGGTCGCTAGCGCATCTGGTAAGCGTGGGCTCCTGAATTGGACTCCCTGGTGGGGAAAAGTGTGTTTTTGGCTTTATCACTATACATTTCTCAGTAGCAGTACTTAGTAGCCCGGGGTTGGGATGATGGCTATTGGCTCACCCCCTGTCACAAAGGATTTAAACATATCTCGTGTAGTGCGGGGTAATACATACAAACACACAAGCACACACTGGACTATAAGGAAACACTTCTTTCCTTATAGTCCAGTGTGTGTGAGAGGTACTGCCAGTTAATCAGTTGATCCGTTTACGTGCTGTGAGTGAACGTTAATCAGTCGGGGCAAGGCTTCACTTCCGACGAGCCGACACTGTCGCTAGACTGACTCACTAGGTTGTTTGCAAGGAAATAGAATAAGAGTTAAGCTATTGTTCGTTACGGTCGAAAAAGTGATAACAACTGATTATGAGGGACTATAAATAAGTCGGGAGAATTTCTATATTATATTTTGGCATAGCGTCGCTTTAGGGCCAGTTCACACCGAGACGTGACGCGACGCTACGATGCTTGAAGAGGCCAGTGGTTTTGCGATGCGCAGCGCGCCACCGCGAGACGCATCGTGAAGTCGCTGGCAGCGCCATGTCTCGCTGCGCAACGAGACACAGCGCGACGTAACGGAACGTTCGCCGCGAGCTGGAGCCTCGCTAACTAATATGTAATAGAGACAAGCGGCCACGGCGGCTTCAGGCTGTGCCGCTCTTGCACGCCGCGCCTACCGGCGAAGCACCGTTGCGTCGTAATGCGACGCGCTACGCCGCGAGGCATTTGGAGGCACAGCACGGCGCGGCGTAGCGCGACGCCGCGGGCCATTTTCAAATTATCTCAATTAAATGTGTATCTTTTTGTGTAGTAAATTAAGTAAAATTTTGTAGGTATCACTATTTTAAAGAGTATGCGCAGCGTCGCGTCACGTCTCGGTGTGAACTGACCCTTACTTTATTTACGTAATAATTCACACCATTAATTTTCACTATAAACGAACCACTAGCATTTCAAGTTTGTTGATATTCGTGGCATCACTGTATCCTACCAACAGTGATTGTATGTGATCAGATGTCCACTATCTTGCCGCTAGTTACAGGTTACGACAATCACCACAGAAGGGTGACCACCCCAAAACGATCTACCCTCGGAAGGGGGAACAGAATAACAAGATTGGATTGTCCGAATTGTACCATAGCTTGTATTGTTGTCGTGTTCTCAATATTGTAGCCGGCTTATCAATATTTTACAAATACACGAATAAAGAAATCAATACGTCAAATGTATCTTATATCCTGGGTTCTGAAACTGAAATCTTGTAGATGAAAAGAAAACATTTTGAGGAATCTAGGAGTTTCTAAATCCCATTAAAGTCCAATCAATTTGAATTGAAGTTTTTGCTTACATACCTAAATATAAACTTTCTAGGGACACCTCATAGATAAGAACAGAAGGACCGTTTCATTTAAATAAATAAAAAAAAAACATTTATACGTGTTAACGATATATCATGATAGAAGTTATAATCGCGCATAAAATTGGTATTAAAAATCCGTTCGACGCTTGCCACAATGCACTGATAATAATTTCGATTTATCGTACTTATATTATAAACGCGAAAGTTTGTGAGGATGGATAGATGGATATTTGTTACTCAAACCGCGGGGCGCTGCTAATTTTTCATATGTATAATGATCTTCCCATATGTATCACAAAGCATGATTTGCGTGCTATATAAAGGAGAAACCCAAACTCCATAGAAACTTGGGCCTGGCGTTACAGAGCTGGAATTTGGCCATAAATTAGAGCACTTAGAAAGATTTCACGAGCCCAATTTTCACGTCTCTCAGCAATGGCCAAATTGGTAAAATCAGACAATGTTTACATGTTAGGTTATTTTTTGTATTTTTTAACTGCCCTACACTAGGAATTTCTCCTGTGTCGTGGGTGTGTTTACAAACATTTAAACTCACATACACAAACTCCCAGACCAGGAACAACATGTAGTTACCTAATACAAATATTTGATCCATGCGAGAATCGAACCCGCTACATGCTGCACACCAATCGCTCAGCCAACACGATATTTAAATTAAAAATGTGTTTTTTGAGGCTGTTTTCTACGTAACTATGGAATGCACATGCGCTGAGCTGTAGTGCTTGCAACCTATCATGATGAGGTTTAGATACCTACTTACATAAAAAGCGGTGAATTCAGATTAAGTACAATACGCGCCACGAAAGATGAGACTTGACTGCGCCTCCCGCCGCTCCTTCCGCCGCCCCGATGACGCCCCGGCGCGGACTTCATACCGCTAAAGAGACCCATAAATCGTCTACTGCGCAAGTCAAACCACGTGGTGTGTCAAGTCTCATCTTTAGTGGCACGCACTGTAATATTCCTGAAAACCTCAGCTGAAGGCCCACTTACATCACTAATTTTTAACATTGTGTTTACAACTAGGGGGTTTGATGCTATCTCTAAGTACAGTAAACTGAGATTGCAACAATAGGTTTATTAAAATAAAAAACCGTATTATTGAGATAGGGTTTTATTAATCACCTTTTTCATTAGGATTATCATAATATAATAATACATTATCTAGGAATTGTGCAGGAGGTAATTGACTACCCTGGTGCCGTGCCCAACCAAGATACCATATTATGCTCATGGTGTGGGCACAGCACCCAACCGTTCTTTTGCCAACGATACAGGTGCAATAATATTGGATTATAGCATCCCTTCCACTTAAAGAGCTGTCAACTAATATATAAACGTAATACATCCTATTACTAATATGTCTGGATTTTATTATTCCTCTTAACATCCAGGTTGAGTCCGATGTTGACAGCTCTTGCTGTAGGTCACCGGTCACTTCTCTACATACTTCTATGACATATGAGCCATTTTCTCTCATGTGTTCCCCATAGTAAGAGCGGGCCTGTTTAATTTGGTATGTGCCCAAGGAGACAAGAATAAGCTCGCTGTATGTTAAAACGGGAAACTCGCTAACATTATCTCTTTCTACATCTTTTGCTTGGAACTGAGCCCTACGTCGATTTATTGTTGTTAATCACATTTTTTGACGCTCTATTAAAAAATCTTGGCGAAATATCTTAAAATCTCGCTTGAACCTACCATTGACTATTTCTAAAACCCATCTACATATCGTCACTGTTCTTGATTTATTGGCTTCAAGGGTTGACAGTTGAGATTCACCCTGTTGCAAAGAAGATGGTACATATGTCCTATAGCCACATTCATTGAGTAAGGGCAGGGCATCCCGGAAGCCCCAGAAGAAGAAGGCAATCAGTTTCGGAGTCCAGTATTCGAGCAGAGGTTTAATATTGTAATAAGTCTCGAGAATTCGAAAAACACATCACTTGCGCAAAGATACGAAAAGCGAATGACACTAATTATAACGATGACAATTGACAGACGTTGACATTGACATTTGCCGTTTACTAGTGCAGTCCATGTGCAATACGCGTTGCAATCGATTTATTCGATTATTTATTTCCGTTAATGATTTTTTAATCGTGCTTACGTTTAAAAATAATTAGATTACAGATTTTTTTATTTTACAATGATTTCAATATCTAAAAAGCAATTATACTAAAATAATGGAGTATTATTCAATTATAATTTGTAATTATTGATATCCGCTTAATCGATTACATTCTTAGGGTACGCTCATTGTTTAATTCCAGTGTTTGCAAAGTAAGTGATGTATAATGAATTAAGTGCTGTAATGGTTTACAAAGGTTGTTTAAAACAAAAAAAATAGAAATGTACTTTTTTAAGACTTGGCCATTGTAATTGAGGCTCAGATTTAAACGGGTTAATTAAGCAAAATAGTAGATTTTTTTGGTACATATTTCATTCGTGTAACGACTAGGCCCAGAAATGGGTTTCTCCTTTGGCCTTCTATTCGTATTTTGTGTATGAAATTACCAACTTGATGTTTTTTCAAACATTGCTGAGAAGTTAGGAGGGTGACGAGCGCTCTCGAGTTCTCACAAATAAAACGACGGGACGCGACTTTGGACGACTTTTACCGAAGTTTTACAAAATATCTCCAAAGGGTCTCTGTAATCAGGCCCATTGCTAACTTCCGTTAATTAATATTAATTCTCTACGACCACTAGACATTCAATGATGAGTTGAGGCAAAACTTAGCAAGAAGTTTACCGAAACTCCGTTTTTAAGTAGACTGAGGGTACAATGTTTGCAACAAACAAATCCAAAAGAACAAGCATGTTGACTATGGCAGTATTTTTCTTCACTATATTTTAATAAGCAATGAGATTTTCAAGAATACAAAATAAATATCTTTAAGACTCAGACATTAAAAACACGGACTGGCTGATATAAAAACGAAACAATCAATCCTTCAATTTACAAGACAAATCCTTCTAATTGTAATATCAGCCTCACTTCTGTAACAAAACACATTTCTTAAGTAAATGATTAATGCCGTTACTTAGTAACTGAATCAGCAGCAGTCGTAGCGATCAGTCGCCGCTCGCTAGTTGCTACAAAAAAGTCGCCAACAACCACCAACAGTGAGTTATCGCCACAACAGCTACTGCCACAAAAAGTTCCGACTGTGCGAACTGCGCTTAACTGTTTGCTTTTAGTTACGGTAATTGGGGCAAGCCTATAGATTGTTGTTATTGGTTGGAAACTAAGGAAAGATATCGGTTGGGTAATATCAATTTGTAGAAGACCTTAGATAAGCTTGCTGTACATAAATGATATTATTAATATAACTGACCACCGATTTATATTATTTGCTGATGACATAGCTATTTTTATAGCGACAGAAAAATGTAACAATTTTAGAAATAATCATGAGACTGACATTAATAATACTATAGATAAATTAATACAATGGCTTGACATAAATCATTTAAAAATAAATCTTAATAAATCTGTTTATATTAATTTCAATAAATGTAATAATCCTAAATTAAAGAAGTATCACAAACGAAGTTTCTAGGCGTAATTATTGATGAGAATTTGAATTGGAAAGAGCATGTGGATAACGCTGCAAAGAGAATAAATAAATTTGTATATGCTCTTAAACAAATCAAAAATATTACAATCATAAAAACAGCTCTCATGACCTATCATGCATATGTAGAATCGGTACTACGTTACGGGCTTATAATATGGGGAAATAGTACCGATATAAACCGAGCATTTGTTGCTCAAAAAAAGTGCATTAGGGCAATTTACGTGATGCACTCGGAGGAATCTTGTAAACCCATATTTAAGAAACTAGGTTTGTTACCGCTGCCGTCGCTTTATATATTGGAAATATGTATGTTCGTTAATAAACATAAAGACCTGTTTATATCAGCCAATTATATTAATCCAAGGAGCCGGCGAGATCCACAGAGACTCGTTCTGCATGATCTTCCCAAGCTTGCTCAAAATAATAAAAGCTGCTTATATAATTGTGTTAGTATATATAATAACATACCGAGTAACATAAAAAACTTAAACTCCAGATTATTTAAGGGAAAATTGTTTGACTGGTTAAACTTGAAAATTTTCTATAGTCTTAAAGAATTTATGGATAACAAATTCTCATGTTAGTATTAAGTGAACATATGCATGCTAAGTACAATTCTGGCAAAACATGTAAGATCTTTATTGTAAATTATTGTAACACCATGTATACCATGTTTTATGCAAATAAATACTTACTTACTTACTTACTTACTTACTAATATAAGGTTCTTATCTAATAGTCATCAAGGCTGCACAATAAGTAACTAAAAATCTACTATATAAAAATAAGTCGGGTTTTCCTTCCTGACTCCAGAACGCACGAACCGATTTCCACGGTTTTGCATTCGTTGGAAAGGTCTCGGGCTCCGTGAGGTTTATGTAGGGTAAGTAGGGTAGGTAGGTAGGGTAGGTAGGGTAGGTAGTTAGGTGCGCCGTAAATAAGTTCTTAATGCTACCCGTGCGAAGCCGGGCCGGGCAGCTAGTCTCTTTATAGATTTTGATAATTTGCTTTCATTCGGTTTTAGGACGAGAGAAAATTGACATATTTTGTTTAAAGTGACAGAATGTCTACTCCAGCAGCACTGCTGTACTGATAAAATAAAATACCTATAAAATAAAAACAAATATTAAAATATGGAAAATCAAAGCACAGGAAAACATCGCAAAAGCAAAACAAACCCATGCAACTGTCCAATACAACGTTACCGTTTCAAATCAGCAGCAGACGTGAGACCATCCACACAGAACCTACGAACGAGTCCGTTTGTACATAGAGGAGCCTGCAGCTCAGGCGCCGGGGCGTGTGTGTTCCATCGCGGATTCGTTTCCTGGCGCCGGCCCGGCACGGCGGCGGCACGGACCGCCGGCGCCGGAAGCGACTGTTTATTTGTATATTTTCCACTGCAGAACGGTTCAGACTCAGACTTTTTAAATGTTGACCCGCAGTTTGTATTTTCATGTTCAAGCGTGGTGTTTCTGTTTGAGTTGTACTCATTGACGGTCGGAGTTGAGACTTATACATTAAGTTTTGATAAACCAGATGCGCTTGGAAACTTAAAACTTTAATATAAATAAGTATACGTTTGTTTCGCGACAAAATGTTGTACGAATTGGCACTAACACTAGACAGGATGCCACAGGCGTTTCATAGCTGTAAACCCCTGCTGTAAGGTCCTGAAACCGGATGATGCGATAGACGCTTCTATTGCAGTTTGTCATTCGAAATGTGTCTATAAGACCATTTTTCGCCTTTCTTTTATATCTTTGAAACGGCCCAGCGACGGTTCCGTGTCAAGGCACGCGTATATTGGTTATTGTTGAGACGAGACCGTCACCAGCCAAGCTTCTGGCCCGAAAAGTGCAGTGACCAAGTTCCGATATCACTGCCTGAGCTTGTATACTATTTGCATCATAAGTTTTTGTTTGCAAGTCAGTAATGTTAAGTTATTTGTTTCAGATTGGAGCGCGCGGCTGTCGGGGCGCCGCCGGTCCTCGCAGGAGTCGCCGGCCGCGCTGCTGGCGCACTTCGACACTACCGTGCTGCAGGTTTGTCACCTACTTCTTTGTTATCACCACCATTATCACAACTATACTGATCTCTTTGCAATCGGAGATCTTAACACAATGTTTAGCTTTGTCTAGCCATACGAGAGCGTATCGGTTAAAAATGCAATTAACTTGGTAAAAATTATATAAGCGTTTGTATAGTGTTGATAATGTTGTTTGTGTGATAATGTAATTCATCCATTATACTCTGGACAATAACCTTGCTGGGTAACTCATCGTTTTATCACATCATGAGCTAATCTTGGATAGCTTATACATGACACAAGAACAAGAACTGAAAAATAATATATGTCGATAGAGAATGTTTAGTAAGAATTAGTTTAATGTTACCCACAATGAATGTTATAATTGGATCAAACAGCCTCTCAGTTATGCGGTAGTATCTAACTACCCACATAAGGTAAGGGGGTGCTTTTTTTTTTTTTTTTTTGTGGGTGGGAAATCATCAAAAAACTTCTCCCGCTCTGGGCGGAGCGGGAGGGCGTGTCAGACTCTTAGTGACTAAAACCCACCCGTGTTCCTTCGGTTGCCCTGTTGCCGGGGGCCACGATCTCCTTTTCGGTTTTCTTCGCAACCCCGGCAGGCATCGGCCCTAGTGGACCCCTTCAAATCTGCTGACATCTCTTTGAGGCGCGCGTGGAACACAACGCGCCGTCGACCCGGGCCTGGTCCTTATCGGACGGTGAGCCACCCATTGCTCACCGCCCGCAAGCCCGAGCCTACGGTGGCTGGAAATCGCCTTGCGATCCCCGACGCCCTGGGCGTCTCCTCCTGCGGCGGTTAGGGGCGTGAGGGCGCGAAATTTGCCTCTCCCTCACGCGTTCCGCCTCCTCCTTCGCGAGCATTGCCGCTTCGCAGAAGGAGGTGACGGCCTCCCATTTCCTCTCGCTCCGTACCATGGCCTGAACCAGGGCCGGACGCGAGAGATCCCCGCCGCCGATCGCCTCCACGAGGACACGGCGATGCTCCGCCCAAGCTGGGCAGACCTCCACCGTATGCTCCACCGTATCCTCCGGGCGATCCACACAATGGTGACACCCGGGCGTTTCCTCCCGCCTTATCCTGTGCAGGAACCTCCCGAAACAGCCGTGTCTGGTGAGGACCTGCGTCAGGCGGAAGGTGAGGACGCCGTGGCGCCTCTCTAGCCACTCCTCAAAGAGGGGTCTTATCGCCGCAATTGTGGCGTGCCCAGCGCTGGGTTGCGACAATCGCACTCTCCATGACGCCATGAGATCCCGCCGGAGCTCTGTCCGCTGTGCCGCGATTTCTCGTGGCAGCGGAGCTAAGCCCCGGCGTTTCGCCTCCTCGCGCCACTCCCAAATGTGCGCGAGGACCTTTGCCTCCAGATCCCATGGCGGTAATCCGGCAAGGAGGCTCGCCGCCTCACAGGAGACCGTGCGGTATCCTCGGGCCAGCCGGATGGCCATGACCCTCTGGGACGCGTTCAACCGGCGGGCTGGCCGCAGCCTTAGTGAACGCGCCCACACCGGTGCCCCGTAAAGGGCCATGGACCGCACGACCCCCGCGTAGAGCCTCCGGCAGGAGGCGTTTGGATCCCCTAGATTGGGCAGGAGCCGCTTCAATGCAGCCCCGGCCCGCTCCAGTCTGGGAGCCAAACGACGAAGTTCCACCGGCTGTCGAGGACAAGTCCCAGATACTTCATAGTCGACTCGACGCCGATGTGAACCCCTCCCGCCATCACCTGGGAACCCGACGGTGGCGCATTTCGAGGTCCATGAAAACCCATGGCCTCGGACTTGTGCAGGGCCACCTAAGGGGGTGCTTGTGAACCGCTGACGTCACAAGTCAGCCGGTGTCAATATAATCTGAAGTCGCACCACGACTGCCCTCGGGGACCTGCCGTCACACAGCGCAGGGAGATGCAGAAGAACTACTTGTGACAAATACTGGAAAAGAAATAAATCTTATTGTTTATTATGGTGTTGATAAAAGGCTGATAGTATGGATCGACTTCAACTTCGCAGTATAAAGTTTACTGCTCTACATTGATACTTTTCTTACATAAAAGTTATCTTATACAATGGGCGGCCTTATCGCTTTCCGCGATCTCTTCCAGGCAACCTTGAAATGGACACCTTCCGCGACACGCGATCGTAGCCAAAAGTATGCTGCGACGCGCAATCAGCTCCGTTCGCCCATCGTGGTATCCGATCGGATCCTTTCGGCTGTCGTCGCGTGCGCTCAAAGCCGTGGCCAGGAAATAAATCATCAATCCAAAATTTTCTATATTTTCTTCTTCTAATGAAATAGCCAACAACTTACACCATTTTAAAAAATTCAAACATGTACACAAAGTAGGAATTAAACTATTTGACTAGGCGCAGAAACCGATACGTTCGCAAGTGACGGTACGGAATCGTTCGTATGGGTCGACATCCAGCCGAACGCGATCGGCTGTCGCCGTATCTCTTCATATCCTTTCCGATCCGATGCGATGCGAGCCGTTTGGTGGAAATCATCCTTGATGATTTCCATCAACTGGCCACATAGATGGCCATCAGTGTTATAAACGAATTCTAAACTGCATCCCTGTAAACATATTCTTACGCGTATTTACTAGGCTCGGCTATGGCAGAATAGAGGAGTTTTTCAATAATTTGTTACTCAGCAGACGATATGAGATGGAAGGAAGATTGTGAGAGCCCGATGGTTGCATCTCTCGCTACAAAGGTGTTTTTTGGTCCTTTTTTAGAGCCGTTTGCGGGTCTTGCTCTGAGTGGAACTTCTGTTCTTAACTTTTTTGTGTCTGAATCCAGTAACCACTCCGATTTAGCGGACACAACGCGATTGAAGCGCCACCAGTCTTTGTGGCGCTCTGTCGCTATGGCGTCGAGATATTAAATTGAACAGTCGCTTCAAATTAAATATAAATGGCGTGGCAGATGAAATTAAAATCTAATCATCGTAATAAAATAGGAAAAGCTAAAGTTACACGTGGAATTATTATTTAAAATAGTAATTGATCTATCAAAAGAAACGCAAATACCTATAATGATGATGATAAAAATCATCCTAAATTTATAGTAGGTATCTTGTTTAGATACCTAAGGTAAATTTAGGATGTATATACGCGAACAAAATACAATAGCAAGAATTCGTAAGTTCTTGAAAAAAGCAAAAAAAAAATAGGCAATAAGCAATTTTCCTGATCTGCGATCAAATGACGAGGGAATGTCACAAAATGGAATACATTACCTCTTCGCCATCAAACTCCGATTCAATTTCACAATAAAGTCGACGATGTAAACGGTAACATTTTTCTTCGGTGGAGCGACGTGATTGCATTGAGTTCTTAGTTGTGGCTTGTATCAAATGTTGGCGGTCGCGACACACAATAAGAAAGTGTAGAAGCTTCGCCGCCGCGCCCAGCGAATGTCGAATATTGGAAAAAATATTTAGGAAAATAAAAGGTCCAGCACAATCAAATAATCGTATCACACGGGAGCTACAACCAAACCGACATAAGGAGTTGGGGGAAAACGGCCATCGCTCAGCATAATGCAAAACTGCATAATTCGATCAAAGATAAAATAAACACATAAAATAAAAGAGTCTTTCCCAGCGTTTCTACACAACTAACTTCCTTGAAAATACGTCAACCTGGTCATATTAGCACCAGGTCGAGTCATGTGTAAGTCTTTAATCGCAAGTTTGTTAGGACTAAGCCTGCTGTATCTTTTCATTCAATGGCGACTGTAAGTTTATCTCTTCCGCACAATTTGGCGAGGGTAGGTACAGGAGTAGTAAGAAGCGGGGATAAAGGCATTCCTTTGAAAACACCGCGGTTTATTGCAGAATACCCGCCTTGCCAGCTCATTTCGGGGAAAAAATTATATTCCGAGTTGTAACATTTTACGTTCGGTTCGACAGACGGAGTCAATATAGACGCGGAGGGCAAACGATGCACTCTCAAGAGCATGTATGAAACTGTTCGTTGGTTTTTTTTTATGAAAAAAGTGCCTTTAAAACGTAGTTTGTTTATATGTTTTAACAAACATTCATTGAAATAATACAAGCATTTTTTTTTTATTATTTCTATTGGTCTTAGTTTCTGTTTGAAAAATATTTTTTGCTTTCTATTGAACAAGTAAAAGGCGTTATTTAGGCCACTTAATTTACTTTCATTACGTATGCGCCAATCCTTGAACCTAGCGATCGCAGTACACAAAAGTTTTCATAACTGCCTAATTTCCTCAAGCGAAGTCATTTACCGTAGTCAATTTACGAAAACAATAGTTTCCACGATACTATCGGAATATAAAACAAAGTAATTTTCAGCCAAAAAATAAATCCCCTAAAAATTCCGTTTTACCCAAGAAAGTTCCTAATCGAACAAAATGGCTATCGCTTGGAATTCATTACGACGGCTAACGACGAAAAAAGGTAAAAATTGTGAGAAAAGGCATTCAATCGAACACTTAATGAAGTAGTAAGTAAAATTAAATTAGGAGGTTGTGTTGGCAGTGAAGGTGTGTTCACATCTGGGAATAAACCCCAAACGGTGGCAATTTGCACGAAGACTGCATTGTTCGTGCAACCCGCCATCTATAATCACCATACAAATGAAATTCGCGTTCGGCGAACATCCGCAGATGTGTACGACCCTAACAGTACCGACTAAGTTCACTTTGAAAGTTAGCTCTATGGAAAGATTTGAAACTAGCACTAAGTACTACAGTCAGGTTAATCTTTTTGTTTGTAGAGTACAAGTCAGAGGAGGCAGCTACTGGGATGTTGCGGACTTTGTGTTCTAAGCCGGACTAATCCTGCTGAACTGCAGACGATAGGCTACCAAAGGTTATTAGTTTGTAGTCTTTTGCAAACTAAAACTTTTACAGAAAAAGTTGTGATTAATTAGACTGGCGTTAATTGGAGTGGCGTAAACTGTCAAAAGAAAAACCATTTTAGGATTTTGGGAAGGTATTTTGACCAAGACAGACGTAATACTTAAATACTTAGCTAGATAAAACTCTTCACAGAACTAGTCACTGAAAATACATTCAATAAAAAACTGTTATTTAGTTTCCAATTCCGATTGGTTCCAACAATAACCTACTGAACTGAATTTCATCAAAAACTCGAGTCGAATGCTTGACATTCCGTAGTTCGGAATGGCAGCATTTGATCCGGCAGACGACGTCGGGAGGCCACCGAAGCGCGGCTCAGAGCTATTCCCGCAAGTGCCGCTTACCATGTTATATTTCTTAGACGAATTCTGTAAACATAGGGGAGGGTATTGCAGACGTGCACACGAGTACTCGCGTAACTTGTTTAGTATGTTCGCGAGTGTAACGGAAGCCTAGTGGAAGAATTACAAAAGTTTACACTAGAACGTGAAATAGAGTTATCTAATAACTAGCTTCTGCCTGCGACTTCGTCCGCGAGTCTATAACCTTCCTCAAGAATTGGGCTATCCAAGGCAAAAATATTTTTTCAAATACGACTGGTAGTTCTGGAGATTACCCCCTACATACAAACTTACAAACAAATAAAATAAAATACCTCTTTATAATATTATTATAAGTAAATAAGTAATATGTATAAGTATAAAAGTATAACTTACAAGATCAACGCGAAAACATGAAACTCAAAGATAGTTAATAGCATGTCTCTAGCTCCACCCAGAGCGGGAGAAGTTATTTGATAATTTCCCACCCAAAAAAAACGGAGTCTAGAATCCGATGAGAGGTTTATTGATAGTGAATAAGGAGTGCATTTCATTGCATTCATATAGCCCTGTTCACTTTAGTGTGTGCACTATCAAACGACAGTAGTTTTACGACAGCATCGGCATAACCGATTTATTGCTAAAATATACGAGTACGATGCAGTTCGAATCTACTTGTGTACTACATAGTTTGTGTACAGGTATCGTCGCTCGGGTTGTTTTAATCAAAATAAATTCCTTATTGGTAGTTCCAATTCTAAATATTGGAAAAAAGGAGTTTCTTTGATATATGTTTTCTGTGAATAGGTACTACAGATTTACTCAATAATAGTCCTTACAAGTCGTACAATAGGCTTTAAGAACATAAATGGTTATCTGTATTGTATATTTCGATAATACAAGTAAAACTAAAAAAATAAACAAACAATATGCAATAATACAATACTGTATTTACAGTAGTCATATCATGTATACAATTCTTTGCTAAAAAAACAACATGTGAACAATAAAAAATATATATGTACATATACAGTGTGAGTCTTTATAATGTGCATATATCGAAATGAGGAAACTATGCTTAATTTCATCGAAGGAAAAAAATAAACTAAATATTTATTTATATATTTTATAGATTTTTTGAACAAAACGGTAAACTAAATGATCTAGAACGATTGGAAGTAATTAGGCGTCCTCATAAAATGAAAATTGTGGAAAAAAAACTAAATTGAAAATAAACAAGTCTTTTTTCATAAATTTTTACAATAATCGTAAAATTTCTCAATAAGTCAAGTCCATTAAGCACATTAAAAAAAAAATATATATATACATCGATAAAAAAAAAAAAAAACCGTCGATAAAATTAAGCATATATTCGTTCATTTCGATATGTGCAGATTATAAAGACTCGCACTGTAAAAGTAATCCTTACATATTATAAAACAAAATCACAGACAGACAGACGTGGCGGGGGCCACGTCTGTCTGTCTGTCTGTCTGAATGCGATAAACTCAAAAACTACCGAACAGATTTTCAAACGGTTTTCACAAATGGCCAGAGTGATTCATGAGGAAGGTTTTCCTTATGTATTATAAAACAAAGTCCCCCGCCGCGTCTGTCTGTTTGAACGCGATGAACTCAAAAACTACCGAACGAATTTTCAAACAGTTTTCACCAATGGATGAAATAATTCATGAGGAATTTTTTAGTGTATAATTTATCAAGGTTTTTTGTAAATTGGCTGAAATATTGATTATTGTTGAAGATGTCGGAAAAAATCATGCCGACTGGGAGCTTTACTGGCGTGCGCCGTGTAAACCGTGAGAGATAAATAAAATTTAAATTTTACAGGATCGTATATCTTAAAAAGTTCAATAAAAAAATCAGCCATGGCATATGTCTATCTTCTAAGGATGACCCACAATAACCATTTTTATCTTTCAGAATTTGACTGAAGAAAAATTTCATTGTTATTTCCGAAGCTATTTTGACCGGTATTATACAGGGTGTTTGGCAGAACGTTGAACATACGAAAATGGTGGGTAGGTGGGGTCATCTGCTACTTACTCAGCCCTAATTTATTTGGCCCTGGCCGACTGGGTATTTTTAAAAAAAAAAAAAAGTTTTTTTCTTGTTTCACCACTTTCCTAACTTTAAAGTGTATTTTTTTTATTAAAAATGGGCAATAAAACAGGCAATTTTTTTTTTTTTTAATCTTTGATGTTGGCAGATTCTTATAAAATTATTGCTTTGTTCAGATGTTAGCTAGAAAAAAAGTTATGAGTCCTCAAACTTACAGAAAGATGTAAAAAATACTTGAATGTTAATTTCAACTTGCATTTAAAAAAAAACAAAAAATGATTGAGGAGTTCCAATTCTAGCAAAACATCCCTAGTGTGTGAGCTTTCTAATGGTATGTAATTTGCTTTTATAAAAAAAAAACTTTAAGAGTTATTTCATAATTTTATCAAGTAGGAAATTTTTGACGAAACTCTACCTTTACGGAAAGTTAAATGTTTTGCGAAATTTAATACTGCAAAGTTGGTAAAAATTAAATGATCGATTGAAATTATGCTGTACCAGTTAGGTGCGTTAATGAAACAATTAAATAATTTTAAATAATTTATTTAAATAATAAATCATATTAGATGTTCAAATTGACGCCCTTCATTCGCAATACAGGTGCGGCATCTACGTCTGATTTCTACAGTTGTTGTGCGCAGCAGCATCTCCTGTCGCATAACTTCGAAAGCAGCATTAATTCGATTTATCAAATCTTCCCGACTTTCTACTTCTGTAGTGTAAACTAGTTCCTTTGCCCTTCCCCACACGTGAAAATCGAGTGGAGTGAGGTCGGGCGATCGCGGAGGCCAGGGAATTGGTCCTCCCCTGCCAATCCACGAATTTGGGAAACAATTATCCAAATGCTCACGTACAACTAGACTAAAGTGAGCTGGGCAACCATCGTGTTGAAAGACAATAGGCCTGTTTATGTCTACTTGGAACACTTCTTCCACTAATGGTGGTAAATCATTTATCAAAAAATCCAAGTAGTTGTTCGCGTTGATGTTGTCGGGCAAATAATGAGGCCCTATTAGCTTATCGCCAATCACTCCTGCCCAGACATTCACACTGAATCTCCTCTGGAAGCCTCTTTGTCTCTTCACGTGTGGGTTTTGATTTTTAAGTGCCCAATGGTGAAGATTGTGATAATTGACAATCCCTTCTTTGTCAAATTTGGACTCGTCTGTCCACAAAATACTTTTTAAAAAGTTAACGTCGTCCACATCGGTATGCAGCAAATGGTGACAAAATTGCACACGTCTCCCAAAATCACTGTCATCGAGACCTAGAACAAACAAAACATGTCTAAGAATTGATTTCAATACTGAATCTTTTCTTCCTCCGAGTTCAAACTCTACAATTATCCAAATTTTTCATCTTCAATTTTTAAGTACACTAATTGGCTTTATGGCTTAGCCATAAAGACGTAAGACCAAATTCACAAAAGGGCGTGCGACTTTCCAATTTTGTTCTAAAAAGGACCCATAAGTGCTGGCAAGTTTACCTACGCTGACCACCTGCGCAAACCGAATCCGAAATCCGAATCCTGTAAGCGCTGGCCGCCTGATTGTTACGTGAATGCGGCCGAATAGGAATAGTTTATTGAATTTAATTTGAAATTAGAATTGAATGCGCTAAAAACAACATGAGGCAAAACAACTAATAAAGAAAGTGACGAAATCAAGGTTAAATGGAACGATCAATTGAACTGTCTCATAATTTACTACATTCCACAAAATCGTATCAGATGCAGTGCATAAACGGCTTAATCTTACCTTGCACTGGAGTGTAGTGAAAAGCATGTCTACCATCTTGCCGGAGAACAGACCACACTTTCCATATGCTTAAGCCAAGTATTGAAGCTATCTGTCTAATGCTTTTGGTAGGATCCGCGTCAAACTCGGCAAGAACTTGTTCGTCAATGGTAGCATCGGGTCGTGCTGCGTTCACTCGTGGTTCTTGTAAGTTCAGGTTACCGGTTTGTCGTAAACGTCGGTAAGTACTCGCAAACGTCTGATGACTGGGTACTCGGCGGTTGGGATAACGCTCTTGATAAATTCTTCGCGCTTCACGCGAATTTGTATTAGCGCTTCCATACGCTAACAACATGTCCGCGTATTCCTCACTGGTAAAAGCAGCCATTTCTTTACCAATAACAACAGGTAACAGTAATAACAAAAAACTTAACAAACTTAAACTTAACTAGTGATAACAATAAAAGAAAACGAAGTGAACAAAAACAAACGTAAGCGTAACGGGCACGTGAGATCGCAGAGGCAGTTAAGTCTCGACTGAATAAAAGAAAAGAATTCATTCTGAGGCGTCACGGTGCCACGAGAGCGAAAGAGAGCAAAAATACGCTATGACTGCGCAAGAGTGAAACAAAATTTCTACCTGCTTTGTGTAACCATCTCAAGGGAATAGTGAATGTCAATTTGCACCACTGCTACTGGCAAGCCGTCGATCCATAATTTTTACCAACTTTGCAGTATTAAATTTCGCAAAACATTTAACTTTCCGTAAAGGTAGAGTTTCGTCAAAAATTTCCTGCTTGATAAAATTATGAATAACTCTTAAAGTTTTTTTTTTTATAAAAGCAAATTACATACCATTAGAAAGCTCACACACTAGGGATGTTTTGCTAGAATTGGAACTCCTCAATCATTTTTTGTTTTTTTTTAAATGCAAGTTGAAATTAACATTCAAGTATTTTTTACATCTTTCTGTAAGTTTGAGGACTCATAACTTTTTTTCTAGCTAACATCTGAACAAAGCAATAATTCTATAAGAATCTGCCAACATCAAAGATTAAAAAAAAAAAAATTGCCTGTTTTATTGCCCATTTTTAATAAAAAAAATACACTTTAAAGTTAGGAAAGTGGTGAAACAAGAAAAAAACTTTTTTTTTTTTTTTAAATACCCAGTCGGCCAGGGCCAAATAAATTAGGGCTGAGTAAGTAGCAGATGACCCCACCTACCCACCATTTTCGTATGTTCAACGTTCTGCCAAACACCCTGTATTAATCCTTATCCAATAAACTATGTTATGTAAATTAGGCATTTAATTTCGATTTAAATATGCCTTGACATCATGTCATTTAAATTAATAGTTTAAAAGATATCACAGATTCAAAATTATTGACAGCGGTAGGAGTCAATGACCTTTTCCTCGGCTATTAAGTATGAAAGACCGGTAGATGGTTCCCGTGGGATATTTTCCGACATCCACGCGGGCGGAGCCATGGGCAAAAGCAAGTATATGATATAATAACCGCGGTCCAACTCATTATCTATCCGTGTGTTTCCAAAAAGGTCGCAGAAGGCCTCAGTAAATCAGAATTGGGTGTTCAGCATTACACGCGGCGGCCGCAGATGACCTCAGGCCTTTATATCCGAAGAGAAATGGAAAAAATGCGCCGTCTTCGCTCTGATTTCTATAAAATTCCTCGCGCACCCATCCGAAGGCAATGTACTAAAAATATATTTTTTTCTACTGCTGGAGGCTTTTTTCTAAAGGACAGTATTGGAATAAAATCTTATTGTTATCGGTCAGGTCGA
Source organism: Omphaloscelis lunosa (assembly GCA_916610215.1). Lineage (NCBI taxonomy): Eukaryota > Metazoa > Arthropoda > Insecta > Lepidoptera > Noctuidae > Omphaloscelis > Omphaloscelis lunosa. Next base: position 18,613,552 of record OU744265.1, on the reverse strand, counting down.
GAGGTCGGCTGCATTGGTTTTTATAGAGAAATTATGTTAAGATGGGATCGCCCCTTATAATATTGTAGTGACATTATTTCTTATATTATATTTTTCTGTTCCTGACAAATTTAATATCTAAAAGGAAATGTTACCAAACATTAGACATTATTGAATGTATGTTATTGAGTGTATCAGTCAATATGCTTGTCTGTGGCGCTTCCGTAAACAATATTGTGAAGGAAATGATGAGGTTTCAGCGCAATGTAATTGATATAGTACGTCATGTTACTGTTTGTTCAATGGTGGGTATTGTTTCCCGAATATACATATATGTAGGTGTTCATCTGTTTATTAGTCTTCCCTTTCAGTGAGAGTTGTTGATCGTAGCGAAGTAAATGTGAGGGAATTTGAACTGCCGTGTCTCATAAAATCATTTTAAACTTCTTTTCTCGTATCGCACGAATTATAAAATAATATCAGCATGGGGTGGTGTACATATTATCCAATCCTCAAGATGGCAATTGGCACTCAAGGAACAGCAATTGACACGACTTAATCCTCCTTTTTATACTATTACATGTTCCTAATAATATCCGTTTTCTGTTGTAGATTCGCGACTGGGTGTCGGTGGAGGTGGACATGCTCCGCACGCAGTCGGTCGCCGTCGGCGATGTGGAGGACATCCTGCAGCAGCTCGACAAGCAGAAGGTATGTACCGTGTACCGCACTATTACTAAAGAAATAAATAAAATACAATGCTACAAGATTCTTTTGGCGCGTGGCCAAAATTGGAAATAATAATAACCCCACCGCCGTATTTCTACGTTGACGTCATGGTGGGGTTTGTGCCCCACCGCCGTATCTCTACGTTGACGTCGAGATGGGGCTTGCGCGCTCCTAAACTCTATGTCTGTACCGGTAGAGTTTACTTTGCCGAAACAGGTCTAGGGTGAGGAGCCCGACCAAGAGAGTTACAGAAACCCGTAGGGCAGCAAGTGGCGAGCTGTTAGGTAGTAGTGATCTACGGACCCTATCTAACGGGTGGTTTTGTTCGTCACCTCTGGCTTGCCTTTATTGGCCAGCTGGAGTGAACAATGACGAGGAACCAAGCTCCCATCTCCTTCTTGCCTTTATTGGCCGGCTTGAGTGGAGATTCGCAAGAGCAAACGTGCTCGGAGGAAGGAAGTATTCCAGTAAGATGCTAGTAGGGATCTTGACCGTACTTTCGGGATTGTCCTGATAACCGTGGAATACCTCTTCACTCCTCATAAGCATCTTAGGACGTATTGCCCCCTTGTCCCTTCGACACTATGTGCTAGCGACCGTTTTCGGGGGCCCATTATTGAGTGTGCAAGTCACCCCCTGTCTTTTTATCTGTGTATTTTATATAAAGCATTGATCAGGCAGGGGCCATAGTCTTTCCATAGTTCTAGATAACCAGTTCACTTTAGCCATCCAAACCCCATCGATAACCCAATATCTTTGTTTCCATATCATGCAATAGTCCTACACCAACCGCGGGTTGTCCTTGGATGCACTTAAATAGTGCGGACAGGAATAATCGTCGGTTGGTGCCTCATTTCTATAAAAACGTCTCCTCATTTAAAACGTTCGGGCCTCTGCGAGTTGACTTCAGCCCCTCGTACGCCTTCCGCAGGACTCCAGGGTCCCAAGAAATGTCAAAAGACGTTATAATAATATTAAATAATTAATTTCCAAAAGTAAATTAAATAAATAACACTGCCATCTTGTTTTGACAGCATAATTTCACAAATGTTTACCAACAACACCACCCTGCACGCGTAGCATGACCACCGTAGAAACGAGTTTTGTCGACAGAAGAATAGACAAAAATGACGTTCCTTGTAGACAAGACGGCAGTAAACTAGAAAGACTCATCTGCACTTTTTACGCAAGTCACTCTTTTGATAATTCGACTGAGAATTGTTTGTTTTGTCATAGGATTTTTTTTTCTTTATTGATTCTCAATTTTTATTGATATTAAGTCACGTCAACTACAAAAAAAAAATTCAATGTGTCAAAGTATCGTATTATGGTAGAAAAAAATATTACAGTAATATTGGATTTAACCATTTCCTTGGTGCCGATTCTCTTGTACACCGAACTATCACTAAAACTCCTTACTTTTGGCTATGGGAATCTTAAAACTATTCTGCAACAAAAAATCTCTAAATTTAAATATAATTTTGACACAACTAAAATCGATTTTGACAATCGCGAGTACACGTGGTACTTGTTTGTCCTACCCCGTAATTATTTTTTAGAGCCGGAGGCGCGAACGTTCGACTTATTTTATATGGAATTTTTCAATTTTGTATGGAAAATACGAAAAATTATTACCTACATGTTCAGTCTTAGGGGTTTGAGGATTTTATAAAGGGGGTCGAAATTTTCATTATTTTTGCGATTAGACACACCATTTTCGAGATATAAGCAAAAGAAAAAAAAGATACAGTACTGTTTTTGCACATGAATTCGAGGTATTGGTGTGAATTTTAGTTATGATAATTATTAATTATCACATTTTTGTGTTCAAAACGCTCTCCTGTAAAATCATGGTTTTGTAGATAACCGTATATACTTTGTGACCGTCGAGTAAAAAGTTTTCTACCTTCTTTAGCATGGCGATTACAAAATCAAATTGTCTTCACTACCTTAGTGATTTTGACAGTTTGGGATAAAAAACTTTCTACTGAAATAGTCTACATGTAAAAGGACCTAGACAAAGATCGTTCGAAACGAAAGACAAAATGACAGATTGTAGAATGATTTCTACGGTGCGATGTCAAAAATGGAGAAACGAAATGTCACTTTGTTTAGAAAGAGCTGTGTCTATTCTTCGTAGAAATAGAAAGCGTCATGCTACGCGTGCTGTCAATGTCATTCATACGCCAAAATATCTCTGTATCACTCTATGTTTCTTTGTCACATAAAATATCAAGTCCTCTAGTCGCTAGTCGTATAAAAACACTGGAAACATTTTGCATTGTAGCCGCGCTAAGTGGTCTGCTAAATTCTACGGAAAATTATGTTGCTTACAAGATGTCATATTACGTGCAACAGCTGACGAAAAGATGTCTGAAAGTGTTCCCGTGGTCTTCGATGAACTGGCTTGTACACACAAGCACACAAGCGGTAACCTTGTTTGGCCATCTTGTTTGGCTATCCTTCTGTATAGTTGTTAGACATTGTACGGATTCTTAACTTTAATGTTTTATACACTTCTTCAATGTTTCGTCTTACTCTTACGTTTATAATGTTGAACTGAAAATAAGTGTTCTAAAGTTAATGAATTACCACTTGACTACTTCACAATGAGTCCCAATGAAACAGAACTTTCTATATCTTCGACACCCAAAATATGCAATGAACAGAACGAATGCTTCTCCACCGACGACAGACTACCATTGGAGTAATTTAAAACGTAACATAGATCATTCTGCGAACATTAGGCAGAAGATTAAATTTATTACTACCCCCCATTGTAGTAAACTAATTTAAACTTTATTACTTATAAGTGAGAGCTCATTTCCGTCCGTTATTACGGCGGAACCCCGCGTGAGATCGGTTCTTTTATAGCACCTTTACACCACCCGATACGAATTGACGGCGGGGTGTGTCCGTATTATGTAGGTAACATAATAAAACGCAATCAACAAGGATTTCAAGCTAACACTTTTCTTAGTCCCGACTAATTAAAACTAAATGTTAAGGCTCCCGCAGCGATTCTGGTAGAACAATTTCCATGAAGTTTTCATAGAAATTGTTCTGAAGTCTCGTCACGCTGTCGTGTCGCAACTGTCTACAGAAGCCTTTAAAGAAAATGTACGATTTTGTTGTAAGCACCACAGAAATTAAGTTGTTACAGCATTTTGTTGTGTCAAATTCGGACAAATTAGATTTGTATCAATAAACATTACAAGCTGTTACTTATATTTTTGTCTAAGCGCTGAAAATGTGATTTAAAAAATTATTAGCAAGTTATAAGTCTGACCAGAAGCAGCTGCCAAAAAAAAACCGTAGTTTATTTTTAAAATAAGGGTAATATGAACGTCCCACAAGGCTCGGCGCAGGCCTTTGAGGCGGCTGCTTGTGACTTCCTCAACAATGGCTTGAGATTGTGTGCTCGTACCGTTCGTGTATACTATGCTCGAGCCACTTTCTTCGCAATGGAGTGGACTACTTTAATACTGAAAAAGATTGCTAATTGTTTGGAGATTTTGCAGTGGTAAAGTGACGTAACTTGATCTTGAAATCTGTGGCAGACGAACAAGAAAGTGATGAAGAAAGTGAAAAGGTGGAATCTGAAGGAAAGTGAGTGATGAAAAGGTTAACAGTAATATCGAAACCTTTTCATCACTCACTTTCCTTCAGATTCCACCTTTTCACTTTCTTCATCACTTTCTTGTTCGTCTGCCACAGATTAATTGTTTGGTTTGGATGTCATTGTGGCGAAAAACTAATCGTTAAAAAGGCACTCGCAGAATATTCAAGAGCAAGCTTTTACAGATAAAAGCTTGCTCTTGAATATTCTGCGAGTACAGTCAATCGCACATCAGTGGTAACGCTATCACAATGAAAATCACCCTTACTGCTGCGATATAATGTTACCACCTGACGTGCGGTTGACAGTACTACCTCCGCTAACTACACACATCAAAAGTGTCTAGGGATCAACATATATTTTTGCAATAACTTTTCTCCTGATTGATATTAATTAAAATTTTCTTTAAGGATTCATCAAATAAAGTGTTTTCGTTTGTCACAGTAACGATAAACCAAGTCACCTTTGCATTAATAAAGAAATTTGCCATTTTCCTAATTAAGGGATTTTTGACATTTGAACCACTAACATTAAAGTTCGAAAAAAAGACTGAAATAACAGTTTTCTTTAAAATTTTATTGGGTAACTTAAACAATTAATAATCCGTGTTTCTACCGCGAACACTAACAACACAAGAACATCGGTTTGGCATACTCAAAATGAGTTCATCCAAATCACGCTGTGGAATGGCCGCCCATGTTCGTTGCAACAACAAAAAAAGGTCTTCTTGCGACTGGATACCCTCCATATTCGGCAGAGCTCTTCTCTGTAGCATATCCCATGCATGCTCAATCGGGTTCAAGTCTGGCGACTGAGCAGGCCAGAGCAGGACATTGATGTTAGCTGCGGCGAGAGTCTGTCTTACAACTCTTGCGGTGTGCGGTCGTGCATTATCATGCATTAACTGAAATAAGGGACCGATTTGCACTTGTAGAGGAACGATGACGTCAGATACAATCGTCTCAGCATAAATTTGAGCGTTGAGGTTGCCTCTGATCCAAATCAACTCAGTTCTTCCGCCGATCCAAATACCCGCCCATACCATGATGGTTCCACCACTATAAGGATGGACTTCCTGGCAGGATTTTAATCGCTGTTGGCGTCCAGGGGTTCTCCAGTGTCGTATACGTCTTGTATCCGGTCTCATACCAAAACGAGACTCATCAGAAAAGCACACGAAACGCCATTGTTCTTCTGCCCAATTTCTGTGTTCAAGAGCCCATTGATATCGAATCCTACGATTGTGCATTGCTATAGGTGGTACCCGTAGCGGTCTTCGGGAATGAAGGTTCACTTCATGCAAGCGGTTTCTGACTGTTTGGTCGCTAATTAAGTTCCCTGAAGAGTGATGAAGCCTCACGGCTAACATCATGGCGGTTATTGTTGGAGCTCTTCGAGTTAAGATTTGAATGTATCGGTCTTGTCTCCGTGTGGTGCAGCGATACCGTCCTCCATGGCGCTCAGCCACGGTACCAGTGCTTCGGTAACGTGTCCAAAGTCGACTGATAACACTCTGACTTGTATTCAGAGCTAAAGCCACAGTACGTTGCCGGGAACCAGCTTCTATCATTCCCACGGCTCTGAGCATTTCTTCCCTGCTTAAATGACGTCGCCGCTCCATAATAACGTTGGTTTTAATCAGTAGTAGGGAAACAGTAGCACTAATAATGTCTTCAATGCGTTGTATGTTTTTATAGGGAAAATATTGACAGCTGATTTTCATCTTTTACTCGAATTTGATTAACAGTTCCTGTTTCAAATTATGAAATGCACCAAAAAGGATCCATATAAATTTATATAATCATAAATTTATTACAAAGCCACATCTCAATCTCAAGAAATCCGCATAAAAATGCTTGATCCCTAGACACTTTTGATGTGTGTAGATAGTAATAGATCCAGTAACCTATTTAAGAAAATAAACCTAACAAACAGGTGTAAAACTAAATAAATAAAGAAATACGTAGGAAAGTTGACCTTTGAACAACTTTTGTGTTAACCCTAATTCTTTGGTTGAATAGAAAAACCCCTTGAAAGGCTTGCCTTTCCCCTTGGGGTTTGAAGGGCATTTACATACAAATATGGATAAATAAGACCTTTAGAATACTATAGGTAGGTGCGTAATAGGCAAACTCAGAGCATTTCGGAGGGAAAGAGGAAAATACAAAGATCAAGTAAAAAATCGTCAGTTCTATAGTCGATTTTTAATTTGGCCGCATACGAAACGTTTTTAAAATATCTGTTGTTGAATATCGGCTGTAGCAGAGATGCAAACAAAAGAGACGGATATCAAACCGGCCAAGTGCGTGTCGGACCACGCACAATTAAGGGTTTCGTAGTTGGGTTGAATTTATCTCAAGCACAAACTTAACATTGTAGTTGAAAACCATGTTCACAACAATGTATGGGAATACATTCCAACTGCAAATGTAAGTTTGTATGCACGATATTGAAAGATTTACCATGTCATTTTAAGACCATCGTTTTCTTATGGGTTTTCGTGTAATCCATGTGTAAATAACCATTCTCAGTATTTTCAAACTTTTAGTCTCAGTAGTTTCGGAGATAAGGGGGAATGGCAAATTTTCATCTGTTTTCTTAAATATCTTTAAAAATATTTATTTTAAAATTATAAAAAAAATGAGATCCTCGCAACAAGCCCTTTCATTTGATGTATTACACAGCAGTTTGTAATTATTTTTTTTTTAATTTTCTTATTTGCCCCTAAAAGTGACCCCATATTGAAAATTCATTTATTTACGTTATACGTTCATGTTTGGGTTATAGAAATACACATATGTACTAAATTTCAACTTAATCGGTCCATTAGATTCGGAGCAAATTGGCTGTGACAGACGGACTGACCAGACCCACGATCCATTTTTTCCTTTTGAGGTACGGAACCCTAAAAATCTTCCAGTATTACAGACAGATTTTTGTTTAAAGGGTCAGTAGAAATGTAGAATGACTGCACTGGTCTAACGCACTGCATTCACAAAAGAAAGAGTAGAGATATACGGAAAGTGGTAAGGAGAGGCACATTTAGCACCGAACTGTCATGAACACACACTTTTGAACTCGCTTACACAACATGTTCCAGTTTCTTCTCTGCGCAGAGACAGAACTCCTACTTACAGGCAAAAGAAGAATATACGATTTCTTTTTTAATTAAGACAAGCAAAAAGAAATAACTTGTTGTGAGGTTAATTAATTGTGTCTCTACCAATTAAAGACTGTCAAAACCGCCAAAGCAGACCACTTTAAGCCAAATAATAACAATACACAAGAATACATTTTAACTATAGATATACAACACCTTCATCCCGAAATATGGCACCCACATTGTTTAATCACGCAGTCGTGCGCAAACCATCATCCGATTAGTATGCGCCACGACACTCTCCCGCGATTCACATCCATTGCGCGTCCACTACCCGGCTCGGGACACAAGATGGACATTTTATGAGCGTTATATTCAATGTATTCGTGGCTTTATGTGCACTCGTCAGGTCGGGTAAAGGAATTGGATATGTAGTTGGATTTTGGATGTAGATATGCGAAGGTTGTTGGAAGTGGATAGTTCGATTCTGGTTTCAGAAGATTCGGATTTAAATCAATCAGTATATAAAGCAAAAACATCCAGAAGGGAATTCACAGAGTGATATCCTAAGGAGCCAAGACTTAAGAGGATGCTCCTGTACAACCGTTTGGTAAAACCCTTCTGTTGCTTTTATTTTTGGCAGTATTTTTCTGGATGGAAACCACGCAGTCTGTATATTGCTATTACTTATACCTAAATGAAAGTATAATAAAAGAAATGCGAGTAACTTTTCGTAGAGCTAAGAATTTTCTGAAGATCGTTTCTTTTGCCTCGTAAAGAAGTTATACCGAGAGCATTCTTTGTATAGTTTTTACAAAGAATATGATTATGAGAAGCCTGTTCAAACAAGGTAGCTATTTGAACAGGAATTTCTTTATTAAAAGCCAAGGCTTTGGCAAAGGCTGAAGACTAATTTCTGGATCTTAAACATTAGTCAAAGTGGAAAACGTAATAAATCTTTTGATTTATATCATCGTTATATTTTTTTATTAAAGTTTACCTTTAACTCATCGTACAAAAGTGATTGCGGATTGCCAAAGAGAAAAAAAATATAATTATATCAACAATGCACTATATCTACCAAGACTTTTGGCAATAAATGAATAAGTCATTAAGTAAATTAATAATTAATAATGTAAGATATAACATTCTTCTTGTATTTTGTTCAGCAAGCAGGAAGCAGTAAACAAATAATTTCTGTACGTTCAAAATTAAACAATAACCACCTTTTTAAGAAGGTGCCATCTAACTACATAAATCACAATTGCAATCAATATTTGTTTATATTATTACTTAGGTACCTACTCTTCCTCCTTTAAAGTGATCAAGTCTGTGATCAGTAGAATCTATTTTTGTAAAGCCTTCCGTCTAAAATGTGTGTACGGTCAGGGAGCAATAATTATTCAACTAATTCTTTTACCACATCGCATGTCACATAGCGGGCGCATGTCACATAGCGGGCGCGTGTTACATAGTGCCATAGTGGGTGCATGTTACATAGAGGGCGCATGTCACATAGCGGGCGCATGTCACAAAGCGGCCGCATGTCACCTTTTCGAAGTTTCATTTTCATTCAAAACATTGGCAATGACGTAGTCGAAAAAATATAATGAGGCGCAAGTAAAAAAAATTATACAGCCCGGTGACAGACAGACGGACAGACTGCTGAGCCTCAGTAATAGGGTTCCGTTGGCATTTTTTTGGGGTCGGAACCCTAATTATTTTAAGGTGCCTAACAAATAATAAAATCTGATAACCTTGCTCATTACAAATTAAACACTTTTCAGTAACATGACAGGTCCTTATCACTTCTCCTGTAAACACCGCAGCATCTGCGTGTCACGTGACGTCACGCCCCTGACCCTGACCTGCCACATATTATTTATTTAGATAAGGGTTACCGCAAACCTACGAGTTGCGACCGTTCGACTACACATCGACCACGAACGCGTTCGTGGTCGATGTGTAGTGGCTCTACTTTTAGTTGGTTACTTTGAAATCTATAACTATGTAGGTAAAGAAGGAATAAACGGAACGATTTAGACCGTATCGTGTAGAATATACACTGCAGGCATAATATGATTTTGGAAGCGGCATAGGTATATGGAGGTTCGAAAAATTTGATTTCAATCCTAGTATTCTTCATATATCAAAACTCAGTCAGATGATAACAGCAGATGATAAGTCTGCATGAGTGCATTTAGGTAACCTGCCACATAGCAATACTTATGCGTAGCTTCCGCCTGTAGTCCTCATTACAAAAACAGTAAAGCTTTCAGCTTCACAATAAAAACCAAATAAAAAACGCCTCCAGCACCAATTTGAACACACCTATGTAGGATCAAATAAAATTCATACGTATTTTTTTCAACTGTTATTTTCACCTTGATTGGTGGAAACAGAGATTAAATAAATTTTTGTTAAACGATACTTGAAACTATGCGTATACTTCTTATAGTGTAATTATGTTAGGTTATATTTTCATTACCTGAAAGTACGCTCCTTTAAGTCGTGTGTCGTCTTCGCTTACTGAAGCCCGACTGCCTCGTTCACCCTCATTGCGCCGTATAAATAGACTGAGTATTTAACAGTACGCATGCGCGGGAACTAGTGGTGGGAACGTGTCGATAGGTGAATTTAATTTTAATATGGGGCGTGTTTTTCTTGTATGAACGAAATTCATAGCGATAGCAAAAGATGGCGTTGTAATCTACTGATCCATTTTTTAATAGCCGCCAGATTGGGTAAATATTTATTAACGTTAAATAAGAATAGAACTAATATTATTCCATCTATTGAGGCACGTTCAGGGTAACAATAAGTCCAAATAGTAGCAAAATGTACAAGGGTTCTTTAAATACTTTACTACTACTTAACATCCTATGTAAATCAACAAAAAATCTTTTTTTATTTTAGTCATAAAGACTTACGCTACCACAGTCTCTGGTCCGCAGACTACTCTCTTAGACAGTATTATACAACATGTACCGGAATTAACGCACATCACCAAACACCCCAATTAGAATATTATGTTATAATCATTATAAATACACTGAACTCTTATTATTAGGTATAAAACATTGTTAATGATAAAATTACGTATACTGATAGTACGAAAAAATTGTGGTCACAATACAAAGCGACCCACACACGGAGTCACTCACCTATGAGGGTCTAGCGTCGTAGGTACTTCTTTCTTTTTGGTTTGTTTTGAGTGTACAGTTTTGACGTTCAAAAGTGCCATACATGGGCCTATTTGAAATAAATGATTAGACTTTGACTTTGAAGTGTGACTGTAATTTACGTAATTTTTATTATTTTTGGCGAAACGCGGGTGTACTATAGACACCTCTGCCTAACCCTTCGGGGATTACAGGCGTGACGTTATGTAATGTTATTTATTTTTGGGATAAAAAACATTTGAATGGTAGCCATTTCCAACAAAAATCTAGGTTGTTAGTAGCTTCGAAACTAGTCTAAAAAATTATAATGAAAAATTAATAAAAAAATGCGCTAAAATATCATTTTACAGTCTAAAACAAACAAATTATTTCATCGATAACAAAACTATCGACACTTGCCTTATCGATATGCTTCACATCTCTCTCACCCCCTATCGCGGCGTTGCTAGGCAACGGTGCCCAACCGGCACGCCACACGTGCTACCGGACACTTAGCACCGTACTCTAACAACCGGCAGTCCGGCAGTAACAGTATGGCCGTGACTACGGTAGGCGGTAGACGTCACACCACATGTTATCTGAAGCCAATAACCTATCCATCCAGTATTGGTATACTGGAGATCGAAAACTTATCTATATATGGTTTTAGCGTTGCAATAATCTGTCAATCTGTCAGTGTAAAATGTCAGCTAGAATTATATTGTCTACCATCAATAGCGGTCTGACTGAAAATTGGTTATTGGGATCGGCAGTTAAACTTCAGCCAATCTATCTCCGTTGTCTCGTGCAAAATAGTTGCAAAATGCTCCCATAGCCATTATTAAAGGGAAACTTTTCGGTATTTTTTTACAGACGATTTTAACTTGCACGTCTTTTTACATTGTTCTTACATGTATAATTTCAACATGAATGATTGAAACCAATATTATTATTTAAAAGTGTCCGCGAAGTTTCCTACTACGCTTAGGAATGGGCACAGATATTATAATACTAGGAATGGCCAACTAGCTTCATATTTCTGACTGACCGACTTCTCAATTCAAAAGTGCCTGTAATTGGTTTATTTGAAATAAATGCCCTGAGTTTAAGGTTGAAAGGTATTAACCACCTTGAATTCAAACTCAAAGCATTTATTACAATTAAATCATTTACTGGCACTTTTTTTAAATTCGATATATGGCTTTAGTATACGTTGTTAAACTTTCTAGACCAAATAAAATGACTAGTCTCCCTGAACAAATGACTACTGGCAGTCAGCCAGCTTCAGGATGCACAGTAACACTGGTTCGAACACCGATTCTTGGACTGTTAATCGTCAATATTCTGGCATAGTTGCAATGCAAACACGGGGGCGACATTTCTAACAGTAGTTTTTTGTAGGTACCGCTAAAATGAGGAGTAAATACTACGCTAATATGGTGAAAGTAACATTTCTAAGGTCTGCGGGCGCAGGACAACGTCTATCAGGTAAGCTAATTACTATTAAAAGTAAGTCTAAGGCCGCAGACTCTGAAGTCAGCGGGCAGCGGGGCGGCGGAGGCAGCAGGGCGGCGTTGGCAGCGGCGCGATACTGGCGTGTTCAAATGCATAGATTTATATGGAACTGGCCTCGAAGGCAGCGACGCGGGGAGCGAGGGGTTCCATATAAAACAATGCGTTGCCGCGCCGCCGCCGCCCCGCTGCCTGCTGACTTCGAGATCGAGGCCTTAGGCGGCGGGCATGAAATTAGCGGCAGCCGAGCGATGGCGACAGCGGAGCGGCGCGGGGCGGGGTGATCCGGCAGCGGCGTAGGCGTGGACACGAAACTGGTGGTAAAAAAATACAACACTATACTGGAACGAGCGGCCATCGAACGGCGAAATCAAACAAGTTTGTTCCTGTCGCCCGGCCACCGCCCGTGCATCGCTCGATAGCGCCCGCCGCGCCGCTCTCGCCCATTTCGTACGCGTCACTTCAGAATGCTAAGATTTTGCTTACATCGCCGCCGCCCCGCGCCGCTTCGCTGTCGCCATCGCTCGGCCGCCGCTAATTTCGTTCCCGCAGACTAAGACTTACTTTTAATAGTAACTAACTTACCTGATAGACGTTGTCCTGTCAAAATTTAAATTATGTTGTTGGAGTTCATAAAAAATTCCATAGAAAAACGGACGGTTAATTTTTTCGAAATTTGAAAATTTTCGGAAAGAAAAGGAGCTGATAGTGACTTCACCATCAGCTCCTGGAGAACTCCTCAACAATTAAAGTCCCTGCATCGGGAAAAGCAATACTTTGTAAAAGGTGATGAGCAGTTAACATTAGGCTATTGTAACTTAGGTTAATTACAAACCAACCCACAAAAAAGAGAAAAAAATCTTTTTTCACCAAAAATACAACCGACTTCCAAATAACAAAGTAAAAAAAAATTAGTTTCGGAAGTCGGTCACAAAAAACTTAAATACGGATCCAAAGACACCGACTTCCGAAATTAAAGTAATTTTTCACTTTGTAGTTTCGAAGTCGGTTGTATTTTCGAAAAAAAAAAAACAAGTTTTCACTTCTGTCGGCACTCCCGGAGTGCCACTTTTTTAATTAGTATATTTATTGCGAAAGAAAATGTTTGTATTTCGAACTAAAGAGTTTTGCGAAGACGCTACTATACAAAATGCCAAAGTAAAAGAAAGTTGAATAAATTTGGTCAAAATCAAAATCCAACATGGCGGCTGCATTTAAAAAAAAAATTGACGTGGTTGTCGGTTTCATAGTATAATATAGATAATAATATAGAGGGTGATAAAGCCGATAATCACGTCAAAATGTAAATCCAAGATGGCGGCTGTGTTTTTTTTTGTATTTTTGTTACGTTATTACTCCACCAATTATGAATTGATTTTGATGATTCTTTTTTTTTTGGTAGGTCATACTTCAGAGGTAGTCCCATATAAATTGTATTAACTTTGTTTGGTTAGTTTTTGAGTTATCTTCAATAATACGTATTTTTCCCACTTAGTTTGTGGATGATATGATAAGTTCCTGTCACTGTTATTTACATAGCAAGTAGTGGTATTCGAATTTGTGTAGGTTAGATACTCGTACCACAACTAAAAAGTGAAAAATAAAAACTTCTTACAAAAATAAAAAAATTAAACAACCGACTTCCAAAAGAAACACTGCAAATTGAAAAATAACTTTAGTTTAAAAAAACGAATATTCTAAACTAAAGACACCGACTTCTGAAATAAAAGTAATTTTTCACATTGTAGTGTTTTTTTTTGAGAGTCGGTTGATATATGTATATATTGTCATCTGACTAGATATCATCTTTCGAGGATCTTTCTAAAAAGGAGTCATCGTTACTATTCTTCACGGAACACATTCCGGGCCCAACGTTGTATACTTACTTAAAATCTATTGCCTCATAAATTGAGAATAGGCCTTGGGTACCTCTATTTTCTGCCATTTCTATAACTTGCAAGTTAGGTACATTATCGTAAGTATATTTATTCACTACAAGTTTTTATTGCAATTCCTGAATAAGTTAGTTTCCAAGGACCAGAGTGTGGTCTTTTGAGCCACAATTCAGGTCACGATCCCGACCTAATTAATTGCTACTAGTAAGTACCTAATTGATATCATTATATACCGACCTACAATTTAATTTCAACTCTTTATTAGTGGCTTTTGTGGACATGATAATTATTCAGATTTATTACAGTTGTAATAGCAACTATGTAATTGCGTTTAATTAAAATAGGTTTTTATTCATTTATTAATTTTTAATACCTTAACCAAATGTAATCCACCAAATGGCCCATTAGGATGCTCTATGTAATTTATGAACTCGCATAAAAAGCCAAAAATTAAATCAGACCTTTTATTTACTTTTGTAAAAGGATTACTTCAAGTATTCTTATCCTTATTCAGGAATACGGTCGTTTTTTTAGCTTTGCTAGAAAAACCAACCACATTCCGGCATTGCTATCACCAATCCATTTTCAAAACTTGGTGCTTGGTTTGAACCAAGCACCAAGTTTTGAAAATGGATTGGTGCTGCCAATGTTTTACACTGAACGTCAATTTTAATATACCTAATCTAGCAGTAGTACCTTTATTGTGTTAACGCGTACTCCGTACTCATCCCAGTTAATGATACAGTATCGCATGGTCGTTACGGGCCGTCAAACATGCCAATACGCCACGTAATCCGTATTGTAACATGTGTTCAGTACGCCGGGCAGGATGACACAATACGACGGCTGTGAAATACTCCGCGTAGTGTTAGGTGCTTTACTTCATTTTATTTAAGTTTCAGTTTGTTGAGGTAAGTATTCTGGGTTTAAGTAAACTGGTGCGTGTTGTAATGGACAATGGTCGTTAGAAAGAGGATTATAAATCTGAAGACCAATTCTCGTACTTATAAAACGTTCACATTCAAGTCGCAGTGTCGTAAGAAAATTATCACACAAGGACAATGCTTGTCATGTTATCTCCTACTAATCAAGATGTTTCTCAGTATATAGATAATTATATTAGATGGTTATTATAGCCGGCTGTTATTCTAATACGAACAATTAGTGAAGAAAAGGAACAGCAACGTAGACTTATTCCACGAATTCTGACTTCACCAATCCGCGTAAAGGCGACACAAAGGTACGTCGCATCGCGCGACGAGCGGTGTCTTTGTGTCGCGTCGCGTGTCGCGCCTGTTTATAGGAGCCTTTATGAAACAAGCGGAACTAACAGTGAGATGAACTAGCAGTTTATTTAGTAACAAGCAACACTCTCATCAACTATTTTGCTTACGGAATGCGAAACAAACAATACTAGCGAACACGCCACACCGCCGCGCTTCAGAAACACAAACAAACAACCAACCCGCTGTTGTTGCTACATCCCACTGTAACATCATCATTTACACCACAGTACCATCAAATGGCCAAGTTTTAATAATGTCAATATTTGTGCAAATTATTAAGATAGAAGCCTTGGAGCAGCCGCGTCGGCTCTCGATATAAAAATGCTAATGTTACCTGGGCCCATCTGCCAGTATAATTTGAGCTCTTAATATGTAACACAATTATCCTAAATCGTCTTGTGAAGCACTTGACACGAGGGGGGAAGTAGTTCTTATTGGGTTGGTTAGTTGTTACTCAGTGGAGCGACGGGGAGGGGATCAATAAGGGGTGTCGCGGGTGGAGGGGGGTGCGCGCCGTCTGGCAGCGACACTCGGGACTCCGCCGTCGAGGAGTATGGACGCATGGGTGTTATACTTTGAGCTTTAATTGTTAGGGAAAATGAAAAATTAAATGAGATCATATTATTTTGCTAATTGCTCGTTGAACGGTCGTTTTGTAAGAAACCAAATCCACCAATTGTAGACTTTCATTGCAATTAGGTAGCGTCAAAGCTGTTCAGTTGCTCTATTTTTGACATTCTAAGAATTCCTGATTATTTTTACTCAGGTCTTGTCAAATTGTAAGATAAGTCCCTCCACGTCAAAGATTTCCCACGCATTCACAGATTTTTCAAATATCATTTGAAAGCAAAATAAAATGCGAAAAATACCAGGCAATTCGTACATAACCTTTTCAAAATTCCTCGTGTATCTCATAGCAGAGTTACTGACGATATGACAGATACGACTGAACTTGGTCGACTGTTCGAGTGTGTCGGGCCACATGTTATAACTTTTCGCTCAACTGTTGTGCGAACTTATTCATAATATCTTCACTGGAACTCATATGATTCTAAATTTCTCACTTATCTGTGGAATGATGCTGGTTTTAGATGAGAGAGTTCTTGTGATTATAAAGGAGAAAGAAAATAATGGGGGTAGGAGTAGGTGAAGTTGTTACGCTACTCTTGATTACATGGTACTTAAAGACCGTTATCGAACACGTATTGTCAAAACGGAAAAAATAATATCTTATCTTCTATCACTGTTTACTGATAGAAGCTGTTTTTAGGCAGCCAGGACAAACCTATGCAACATTATCATTCTCCTGCCCTTATCCCAGAAGAAATTTTGTGAAAGTTCTATTATGAGTGAAACCTGGTAGATTGAATCTTTATACCTAATCTTAAAATCTAGAATTTCTCATAACTTATAAGTGCTAATTACTAGCTTTCATTACAATAAAGTTCAATCAAGTTGTCGAAACTTAAAGTGCTTTCACCCGAAAACTTATAGTTGAGAACTGGATAATGTCAGTTTATCACACTTTTGATTTGTAAGTTTATGAAATGACCAGTTAACGACTCAGAGCACTCATAATTATTTACTGAATTGCTACTTTACATGATTGTCATGTGAATACTTACGACAGTCGTTACGAGAAATTAGGAGGTTAAAAGTGTGAATCACTTGGAGTTGAGTTTGTGATGTCATACTTCACCAGTACATTTTGATAAATGGGTGCTGAAATTCAGTCACGTCTGGTTAGACGCCAATATGTCCTTAGTTAAGGCTAGCTCAATTTTTTTTTTACCTAGCTTTCCTCATCGTTTTGTGAAAACTTTCTTGTGTGCTAAGAAGTGTAATTCCCTGTCGGAGTCTTTAAATCCCAGCAACCTGTTACCAAGTAAAGAATGTAACATATTCTAATGTATTTCGTAAAGCAAGCAAGCACGGTTGTTAAGCAACTATTCGCTGCTCTTAAAACTTGTGCTCAACTTAAAGCAAAGTACAGTCTTTGCTCAAATTGACTTCAGGAACTTTTACCAGAAGGAAACCTAAGCTTTTAACTTTTCTTGCTTCGGCGAGGAAATAAATAAATCGGTTTAGGTTAGATTAGATCTAAGGTTACCTCAGCGCGAGTAACTGGTACAGTCAATGAGATCAGGGTAATTTTGGCTTATGAAGGTTGGCAACATTCGTTTCTACGTTTTTTAATTTAAGTTCAAAAGATTGCGACGTAAAAATACGAGAACTTTACTCAGGAATGATATATATGTTACGGCTAAAACCCGAAGTGCGGCTACACATAGTTTTAGCCGGCTACAACTAGGTGCGGCCGGTAGCAGTTGGTTAATGTTGCCTAAATGGACTCGCCGGCAGTTGCCGCGGCACTGCTCACTTCGCTCGCTCGGCTCGTGCGATGTGTTATGTGGTCACAGTTCTAACCTAACTTACTTTTCAGCCATTTTAATTTGCTACAGCTAAATTTAACCAATTGCTACCGGCCGTACCTAGTTGTAGCCGGCTAAAACTAGGTGTAGCTGCACTTCGAGTTTTAGCCGTGACATATGTATATCGGATTTATAATAGTCGGAATTCATTTAATTACCAAGTGACTAGTAGCAAGCATGTGTATAAAGTACAAAATAAAGCCGCTTTTCGTGTCTGTGTGTGTGACCGGTCAGTTCTTCTAAACTCCACAATGGATTTTTACCATAATTTAGAAATAAAAATCCGGAAGGTTTATGTTAATATACATTCATATTAAATATCCTATACTATTAAACGAGCAATATTTGTTTGCTCACGTTATCGAAATCGGCTCTAACGATATCGATGAAAGTTGCAATACAGAGGTTTACGGGGGCGAAAAATCCATCTAGCTAAGTCTCATATCTGGGAAAATTCGTTTTCTCCATATTTTCACCCGAGCAGAGCTCGGTAGCCTAAACTTTAGAACAAGATAATTAATAATGACATGAGAATAATGACATTAGAATAATGACATGACGGCATGGAATTAGTATGTACTATACATGAGATTAGTATGAACTAATTTAATAGTATTCTCTATTTTCAGCAGAGCAGAGCTCGGTCGTAGGTACTAGTAATGAAATCTCGATGATCTTCTAAGTCGTTAAAACCGTGCGAAACAGGGGCGGGTCGCTAGTTAACTGATGAGGGCTTCAAGTTAGATGCTTCGTTTACTATAAATGATTTATCTTAACCAACTAATTACAGTTTAAATGATCGGAAGAATACAAAACATAGCTCTTTGGGTTTCAAATAACTTTAATTCAAATGGACAGAGCATTCCTATTGTACAACTATTTTATTTAAAAGTTGACTAACATCGTGAATGAAGTTTGTTTCGTAATAAGTAATAACTTTGTAATTGGTGATCGATCGATTGAAAATAAATTAAGCTTAAGTGACAGGCCCTGTCGCAGTGGGCGATGATAAACGAGAATGTTTTGTTTTACTAGAAGACATTTCATCTTATGGAGATTCTGAAACCCAGTGCTGTCCGATACTTTATAAACAGTATCCGCTTTTATAACAAGTTGCCAAAGTCTGTTACAGAACTTAGCGATGGAAAGTTCAAAACCCACATCAAACGTGTTCTTATCAAGAAAGCATATTACAAAATTAAAGACTATGTTGAAGACAAGGAAATTTGGCAATAATTCCTTCTGCACATGTGGCTTCCCTGGTATATCATTAACGGCATAATTATGTAAGAGTCTATTAACTGCTCCCAAATTACCATAATTATTATTATCTTATTTTTTTTTACATTCATCCTTGACATATTCATCGTATTATTTGACATTATATAGCTACGAGTTAATTTCAACTCTTTATTAGAGGCTTTTGTGCACATGATAATTATTTAGATTTATTACAGTTGTAATAGCAATAATGTAATTGCGTTTAATTAAAAGAGGTTTTTATTTTTATCAATTTATATATTTTTGTATAGATTCTTTTCTATTTTGTGAATGTGAGAACACTGTAGGCTTAGTGGACTGTAGATTTGTTGACCATTTCTATTTTCTTAAGTACCTGGTACTTATTGAAATACCTACACTGTCCTTCCATACCTTGTCATTTGAAACTGTTATTTGAAAAAATTGTAAAAGCCAATTATTTTTAAAAGAGTAACCGTGGAGTTTCTTGCCGGCTCTTCTCCATAGGAAACGACCAATTGGAACCGTGCACCTAGCTTCTGACGTTTCATAAGTGCCCATGTAGGTCTATGTGAAATAAAAATATTTTGATTTGATTTGATTTGACTTCTACTCTTGTACTTATAAACTGCGATCACAAATACTTTAGAGCCCGATTGTGGCGTTACTTGGGATATTAAATAACATTACATTTAGGCTCGTTTTGAAATACCGTGAACGAATGAATGTATGATCCTGCTCCATTCCCCCCGGGACTGCGCGGATCTCCCGGGAATGCGCGGGATATGAACGAGGTGTGTGCGCTACACCACGTGGTAATAGACATTGATAAGATTGTCTTATTATATCTACCTGCGAATATCATGCACTTTTGGCTAGAAATATATTTTGACTTTATTCAGAAACAAGAAATGTAGAGAGACGCCAATAAATTGAAAGAAATTATTACAGTGGAGTTTTTTATGGAAAATAATAGTGAAATGTTTAGTTACTTTCTCAAATTTATTTTCGTACCAATCCTATGGTGTGTTTTGTATGAAAATGTAAACTAAAATACAGGGTGTCCCGTAAATAATGGATCAAACGTAACGGGTAGGTAGCTTACCTCATTTCCAACAACTAATTTGAACAGTAAAAAAAAAAACCGATAAGGTAACCAAGATATTTTTTTTTTTCGATTTTTACTATTTTCTGTACCAGCATTCAGTGTTTTTAATGCTGTTGCTGCAAATGGTATCATATTTAGGTGTGATTTTTGTCAAACATTTCTGAATAGTTTACTAATGTTATAAGATACCATTTTTTTTAAATAACATTTTATTTGCCTTAGAAAAAAAATCTTGAATTGAAAAGTTTTGTTTTTACGATGAAAAGACCAGAATTGGAAAAATTCTCCTGTAAAAAAAATGTATGACACCAAAGTGTACCATTATTTTAAAAACTTGTAAAATTACTAAGGTTTGCAAATTGGTATAAAACTTACGTCTAGTCCTTGCGGTTACAAAGATATTGCTATGAATGTGATGAAGAAGACAGAACAGAAATTAAAATGGTACAATCTAACTTTTCTTTCTCGTAATGGCTTATGCTTGTAATCTAAGCATGTGGTTAAGCTTGTAGCGTAATTCCGAGCCGATGACGTCATCTGTTTGGAATTTGGGACCGCTACCTGCGGAATTACACCTCACTCAGTGTGAAAGGGATAGATAGCGCCGCTTTTGTATTTTTGGTAAATCGGTGTCTTTGTGCAGGTATTTTTTTTCCTTCACCCTTCACTCATACAGGGCTTCATTGTTGCATGATTTTATTTGTTTAGTTGACACGAATCTCTCTTCGAGTTGATACGTACGTCAGACTACTTTCGCTCCCGCTGTGCCTAACTGTTGTGTTCCTTAAAATTAAACTTGTGCTGTGTATTTGGACTTTGCTTTGCCTAACGATTTGGAACTGTTTGTGTTTTGGACGAATGACTTGGCAATCCTACAGACTTCGAAAACAATCGTTTGTGTGAGGTTGTACGTGTGTGCAGTAGTACGATGCCTCGTTACGAATACACGCCACGGGAGTATGCCGAAATGCATTTTATCTACGGAGAAGCAAGAGGTAATGCCAGGGCGGCCGCAAGATTGTATCGTGAAAGATACCCGAACCGGGATCGACATCCCGACTATCGCGTATTCATTAGAGTGCATAACGCGCTTCTTGAGGGAAGAATTCTTGGCACCGGAGTTGGGGGTGCCAGTGAAGGGCGACCGTCATAAGTCAATGACGAAATTATTATTCGAGAAATTGAGGAAGATTCGTCGGTCTCAATAAGCGTCATAGCGCAACGCACAGGTATTCCAAGATCGACGGTACATCGAGTTCTAAAAAGGCACCGGTTGCACCCATATCACTTGCAACGTGTTCAAACGCTGACGTCACGTGATTACCCGCAAAGAGTAGTATTTTGCCAAAGGATGCTTAGAATGATACGGGCGGACCCATAGTTTTTTAATAAAATTTTATGGAGTGACGAGTCTTCATGCCGGTGAGATGGATATCTCAATTTGCATAATTTGCACAGTTGGCAGCTGGTAAACCCACATTTGATGCGAGAGGACAGGAGCCAACATCAATTTAAAATAAATTTATGGCCAGGAATAATAAATGGGCAAATAATAGGGCCCTTTGAACTACCAGCAACTCTAAGCGCCGAATACTATCTGCATTTTTTAAGGAATGAGTTGCCAACGTTATTAGAAAATATTCCAGAAGACGTGCGGCAAGCAATGTGGTTACAAAATGATGGTTGCCCCGCTCACTATGCGACGGCAGTAAGGGCGCAACTCAATGAAACTTACCCTGACAGATGGATCGGCCGATTAGGACCAATTTTGTGGCCTCCGCGATCTCCGGATTTAAATCCCTTAGATTTTTTTTTATTGGGGTTGTTTAAAAGACAAAGTTTACAAACAACGAATAACGTCGGAAGAAGAATTACGTCAGCGCATCCAATCTGCTGTATCAGAAATAAACAACAGTCATTTTGTCCGTCGGATAAGAGCTTCCTTTATTAGGAGGTGCAGACTTTGCATTCTCGGAGGGGGACGTCAGTTTGAACATTTACTGTAAAACAAAATAAACGATTTATTTGTTTTTTTTTTTTTAATTTAACCTCCTAATTTTTTTCATACGCTGAGATACCTAAACATTTTTAAGAAAATAGTTGAATTGTGCACAGTTTTTCAAATTTTATTTTATTTCGTAATTTGGCACCTCTGACAGATTCATAGCAATATCTTTGTAACGACAAAGACTAGGCGTAAGTTTTATACCAATTTGCAAACCTTAGTAATTTTACAAGTTTTTTTAATCATGGTACACTTTGGTGTCATACATTTTTTTTACAGGAGAATTTTTCCAATTCTGGTCTTTTCATCGTAAAAACAAAACTTTTCAATTCAAGATTTTTTTTCTAAGGCAAATAAAATGTTATTTAAAAAAATGGTATCTTATAACATTAGTAAACTATTCAGAAATGTTTGACAAAAATCACACCTAAATATGATACCATTTGCAGCAACAGCATTAAAAACACTGAATGCTGGTACAGAAAATAGTAAAAATCGAAAAAAAAAAAAAATATCTTGGTTGCCTTATCGGTTTTTTTTACTGTTCAAATTAGTTGTTGGAAATGAGGTAAGCTACCTACCCGTTACGTTTGATCCATTATTTACGGGACACCCTGTATAAACCTACCTTTCGGGCTACCCACTAGTATTTTTGCAGCTTCCCGCGAATAAAAAAGGAAATAAACGGAAGTGCCGCTGTTCTTTGTGCCCGCCTGCTGCAAATCGTATTTCCGCCAATATTTTCAAAACTGATCCGCCGCCATGTTGAATTTCCCCGGAAGTCGCTACACGTGAACTATTCGAACAATATGAAGTTTAAGGGTTCATGAATATCTACGGACAAATAGCTTAATAAAACCTCGTAGGTACATATTCCACGTTCAAATCCTTGTTTCCAATTGATGTTATTTCCACTTAAACATATATTTACTTTATGGTACTGTTAATTAAGTTGATTTCAGAACGAATATAAAAAAATAATCATTTGTAACGCAAAGTGAACTTTATGTGTTAAGATAAAAGTTATTTTTTCCAAAATCACATATTTGTGAAATATGTTTGAAAACTAAAATAAAAATACAGCCTGCCGTTCCACTTTTGTATTTGTGTTCTTATGTCGAACCTTATATTTACATATATACCGAGCTCCTGTTGATTATTTTGCACCCATATCATCATCATCTGCTCTTTCTCAACTTACTTAAATCAAACTAATATTTCATTTTCAGATCATACAATCCAATTTGTTAGTACATATACATCTTAAATACTAGTGTTAGTACATGATAATATTTGGCAAATTTTTGGTCAGAATTACTAGTAATGTAAACAATAAATAATAATGTCAAAATTATAACTATAATGTAAAAACTTCGGGTCGGCTTCCACTCTTAGTGGATGTAGCTGAATACTAGTACTTCGCAGCCACATTTTTTTAATAAAAACAGCCTTTACCTTGACGCAATCAAACAGTTGAACGCAAGGGCTCGTTTTCACAAGGTTACATCAATTTAGAGCATTCCTTCCGAGAGGTTTATGTGTGTAATACATTAATATTGAACTTAAATAAAACCGAGAAATCTCGCATGTTTTGACATGTCACAGGTGTCACATGCGACAGGGGCGAGTCAGTGAGGAATGCAGTCAGTAATGGAATGTGCCAAACATCCTCACAACAGACCAGCACACTTAATTTCATTGAGTGGTTCTTTCATGTCGTTCTAAAGGTAGAGCTTTGGCAA
Organism: Omphaloscelis lunosa; assembly: GCA_916610215.1. Classification (NCBI taxonomy): domain Eukaryota; kingdom Metazoa; phylum Arthropoda; class Insecta; order Lepidoptera; family Noctuidae; genus Omphaloscelis; species Omphaloscelis lunosa. The sequence continues at coordinate 18,589,745 of OU744265.1, read as the reverse complement.
ATAATTGCCGAAGCTTTGGCGCTTAATAATGCACCTACTCAGGTAGTTTCGGGGTACTCTTTACATCTGCGAAAATTAACTGTAAATCTCGTCGTGACAGCGCAGCGCGGTAAAATTGATTTCGTGGAAAAAAATCGACCTTTCTTAAAGTAAAAAAGAAAGAAAGAAAAAGTATTTATTGAGACTCGCGCAGAAAATCACAAATTAAACTAAAACACACTCATTAAAATATTAATAAAAAAAATAAAAAATAACAGGAAGTCCTGTACGAAAAGGCTCCTATCTCAGCATATGCTGCGACATTAAAAAAAAATGTCGCAGCGTTGGTATTCTGATAGGGCCCGCAGTGATGTCACGGATAGATAGATACAGAAATAAATATTAAATAAAAAAAAAATAGGTGTGTGAAATACTTTAAAAAAATAAATATTTATTAAAAGTTAAATATAATCCGCGTGTGTGCACCCGACGTAACATCAGTTACTTGTGTATGCCTTTAGTGTAGTAAGTATTACTTTATGTTTTTAAAAAAGAAATTAATTTAGATCCATTTTGAATGAATGACATTTCGAGTTTGATTTCTAGCGCGTGCTTTGCTATTATTAAGTATTTATTAGTAGTATTTATAAGACAACAAAATTCTTGGGCGATTAAGGGTGACATGAAAAAAATTTAAATAATTATCGTCGTTTAAAACACAACAGCCTTAACTAGTTTTACACAAGATTCAAGCAATAATATAAATAAATAGAGAAAATTAATAGACTTTAAGTTCATGTTCAGTTGTGAAAATTTACTGAAATTCACAAAGTGACCCCGTAATAACAATGTTTTTTGTGGAAAAAGTCTGAACGAAAAAGAATCTGAGAGAAAAGAAAAAGTTTTAAAAGCAATGACTGATTTTAGTTCATGATTTAGTCATATCCAAAGCAAACATACAGTGCGTCGATGTGTGGCATGTCATAACAACTTTTTTTTTTGGTTTGGAAATTATTAAATAACTTCTCCCGCTCTGGGTGGAGCGAGAGGGTGTGTCAGACTCTTACTGACTAAAACCCACCCTTGTTCCTTCAGGTGCCCTGTTGCCGGGAGTCACGATCTCCCTTTCGGTTTTCATCGCAACCCCGGTAGGCATCGGCCCTAGCGGACCTCGTCAATTCTGCTGACATCTCTTTGAGGCACGCGTGGAACACAACGTGCCGTCGACCCGAGCCTGCCCATTATAGGACGGCCAGCTACCCATTACTTACCTTCCGCAAGCCCGCGCCTACGGTGGCCGGAAATCGGCTCGCGATTCTCGACGCCCAGGGCGTCTTCTCCTGCGGCGGTAGGGGCGTGAGGGCGCGAATTTTGCCTGTCCCTCACGCGTTCGGCCTCCTCCTTCGCGAGCATTACTGCTTCGCAGAAGGAGGTGACGGCCTCACATTTCCTCTCGCTCCGTACCATGGCCCGAATTAGGGCCGGACGCGAGAGATCACTACCGCCGATCGCCTCCACGAGGACACGGCGATGCTCAGCCCAAGCCGGGCAGACTTCCACCTTATGCTCCACCGTGTCCTCCGCTGTTAATAACAACTGCGGTCAGAATCACGTGCCTCGACAGCGACACACTGTGCTGTGTGCACGGTGTAGGTGATGGGACAACGCTATTCATTCGCTTGTAGCTAATTGCCATTTGATATGATGGTGTGAATGTGCCTGAAAGGACGACGCTTTCGTTTCATATAATTAAACTTTTTACGTAACTACAGCAAATCTTAGTTGAAGAAAACGCAACATTTCTTCTGTGTTTTTCGATGTCGAAATACTATATTAGCCTCCATTTCAAAATTGAAAAACCATGACGAAGTTGTTAAAAACAATCCACTAAGTAGGTAAATCTAATTGAAGAAGTTTAAAAATATATAGAATGTATAATTATTATAAATAACACCTAGATATAAACCCTATTTTTGCCATTGTTACCGAACTTGTTAAAAGTGTAGGTCCTTATAAAGCAGTAAGCCGTACTATCCCACACACACAGACACAGACAGGTAAACTCACAACTTTGCTTGTTATGCATATTGTTGAGGAGTTCGCAGGTCTCCCCTCCACTGAAACAAGAAAAAGTTGTAAGTAAGTGGAATAAGAAATACTGTTTCTTATTTAAAAACAAACTGATCGTATAAACATGTTCTACTATGTCTATCATCGTCAAAGCTCTATTTTTTTTGTATTTATTTTAGGGTCAAGTTTTGAAAGTGTTTCCATGTTCCAATTTATTTTCTTATAAGGCTTGTGTATGAAATTTTGTAATTTTTCAATGACCAACTTTCATACAAAAATTCATCGTCTATTTAATCCCTTCAGGGTTGAAATTTCGTCGAACACTTCCGACGTTTGGCTCCCAGACTGGAGCGGGCCGGGGCTCCGTTGAAACAGCTCCTGCCCAATCTAGGGGGTCCAAATGCCTCCTGCTGGAGGCTCTACGCGGGGGTTGTGCGGTCCCTGGCCCTTTACGGGGCACCAGTGTGGGCGCGTTCCTTAAGGCTGCGGCCAGCCTGCCGGTCGAACGCGGCGAGCCTCCTTGCCGGATTACCGCCATGGGATCTGGAGGAAAAGTTCCTCGCGCACATCTGGGAGTGGCGCGAGGAGGCGACACGCCGGGGCTTAACTCTGCTGCCGGGAGAAAACGCGGCACAGCAGATAGAGCTCCGGCGGGATCTCATTGCGTCATGGAGAGTGTGATTGTCGCAACCCAGCGCTGGGCAAGCCACAATTGCGGCGATAAGACCCCTCTTTGAGGAGTGGCTAGAGAGGCGCCACGGCGTCCTCACCTTCCGCCTGATGCAGGTCCTCATCGGACTCGGTTGTTTCGGGAGGTTCCTATTCATGATAAGGCGGGAGGAAACGCCCGGATGTCAACTTTGTGTGGATCGCCCGGAGGACACGGTGGAGCATACGGTGGAGGTCTGCCCAGCTTGGGCGGAGGCTCGCCATGTCCAAGGCGATCGGCGGCGGTGATCTCTCGCGTCCGACCCTGGTTCAAGCCATGGTACGGAGCGAGAGGAAATGGGAGGCCGTCACATCTTTCTGCGAAGCGGTAAGGAGAGCGAAGGAGGAGGCGGAACGCGCGAGGGAGAGGCAAATTTTGCGCCCTCACGCCCCTAACCGCCGCTGGAGGAGACGCCCTGGGCGTCGGGAATCGCAGGCCGAATTCCGGCCACCATAGGTGCGGGCTTGCGGACGGTGACCAATGGGTAGCACACCGTCCGATAAGGACCAGGCCCGGGTCGACGGCGCGTTGTGTTCCACGCGCGCCTTATAGAGATGTCAGCAGAATTGACGGGGTCCGATAGGGCCGATGCCTGCCGGGGTTGTGAAGAAAACAGAAAGAGAGATCATGGCCCCCGGCAACAGGCCAACCGAAGGAACACGGGTGGGTTTTAGTAACTAAGAGTCTGACACGCCCTCCCGCTCCGCCCAGAGCGGGAGAAGTTATTTGATAATTTCCCACCCAAAAAAAAAGGAGTGAAATTTCAACAATCCTTCCTTAATGCTTACTTTCAATAAATGAGGAACCTTTGTGCAACATTTCACGCCTCGGTTGAGGCCGTGCATTGTCGGTGGATGAATCAATGCATGAATTTATTTATTTATATTTTATTCTACACCACAAAAATACATAACAAAAAATTCATCAAACACTACAAAATATACAATGGGCGGCTTCGCTTCCGTGATCTCACGATTAAAGATTTAAGATTTTTATTAAGTAGAAGGTCGAATTGTTTAGTAATTTGATATCACCTTAATTCTTTGTATAATAAAATCACAATTATACTATATTGGTCGTATGAAACAGCTACAACACCACAAATTAGCGTAGTGGCTCAACCTGCTAAACAATACATTTCCCTGACCGTACATTGTCTTCTTGTCTTCACAGACCAGGTCACTTATCATTTCTTCCTCTCTTCCAGGGTGTACTTCGCGAGCTGGAACAGAAGAAACCGCAGCTGGACGAACTGCTGCATACCGCGGAGAGCCTGAAGGGCACGGAGAACCGCCAGCAGCTGCACGGCAAAGGTAGGAGTAGATGTATGCTTACAGGTGTTAGCGAGACTGTGGATGTCTTTGTAGGTGTGAAGGAAATAATTAGAACCACGGAATATGTTGTTACCAGATTTGTAGCCGTATACAACAGAGGAAATCATTTTACGCGTTTATCAGCGGATCTTTTTGTTGTTTACAAGTGAATTATTTTACGTGATTACCTGCGGAATTGATTTGTCGATGTTTTGAAAAGACGCGAAACAGGTTGAATGTAGTGTCTACATACTGAAAGAAAAGTCACTTATACTGCGGTAAATCCTTTTAATTAACAACAATATACGCTATGAACAATACACATAGTCTTACACTTAATCACTTAGTCTTTTTCGTATATCCTGCTCGATAGTCCAAAATATACTAACTCGAAAAACAGTATTCGATTTACTTAACAGCTCTGTGTTCATGTTACCAAAGTGGGGCAAAGCGCGCGAGTTTTAAGTCAATAGATGGACGTTTAATTTATATCAAATGGCAACTGTTTATTATATTAATCATTAATGCTTTGTATTTGGATTCAAGTTAATTATTACGTATTTAATCATAACATAATGTTTAAATACAGTATCATGTTTTATCGAACTAAATTACCGTTACTAGTCAAGTTGCGTACTAATAAAATGTTAAATTCATATTGAAATATCTTGATTTATTTTGTAATAGCTTACATTCGTCCATCCTGACCTATGAGTCGCGCCCTCGCGAAGTATAAATAAAAAATAAGTCCAAACAACTTAGTATAGGAAATCAAAATATTCACACAAAAAAAAAACAACTTTGCTTATATAATGTAATACATTTCTTTCATTAAGTACTAAATGAGTACTAAATAAACAAAGAAAAAAAATAATAACAATAATACTTTTTCCAATGATTTATGGCTTATCTGAATTAGGTTAAAAATTAAGTGCCAACAAATTTAATAATAGTTAATATTATCATTAAAAATTCATTTACAAACAATCTGTCAATAACAATCAACTAAGTACATTAACATTGTTTTTTAACAAAATAGAACCAAATTCAATTCTTTTCCGACAATCTTAATTCACAATTTACACTCGTCCCATTACACTATTGGAACCATATTACCATATCACAATACTAGATATTATCTTACCATACTAAAATACTATCATGTCAGTCGAATCTCGTCAACTAGTGATGTTTCACCATACTGCCATACTGCCATACTACCATACTACCATACTACCATACTACCATACTACCATACTAGCCATACTACCATACTAGCCATACTAGCCATAAAAACACATTGTAGCCTCTTAAAGGCGTTTACCTCTACTACCATACTATCTGATTAACTAAGCTATACTATTCGCAACTACTAATAACGAAACTGACCGTCTATAAGTAATTCACTTAAATTCATAAAGTGTTCAACATAACTAATTTATTGAAATACTGCCACAATTTAGTGGTCTGTATCCATATCCGAATGATTACCATCATCGTCTTCATTACTCTCGTCAACCGACTGATACACAAGCCAAGGGTAAATTTTATCAACCGAAAAAATTCCTACATATTTTTGTTTACCCTTTTTCTTTGTAATAGGCGTGTCCTCTACTTCGTATCTGTCATTTTGTAACACTTTGGTAATGCGGTAAGGGCCTAGACATTTTGGAACTAATTTCTTACTCTTGCCTTTCTGACCTACTTCTCTTTCTACCCTAACCAGCTGTCCTACATCAAACTGACGTGGGGGAATTCTAGCCTTATCAAAAACTTGCTTTTGTTTTTCCTGAGTACGTACTATTCTGTCTAGTGCTTCGTTTCTAATATCTTTTAGGTAACTGATATTGGTATCATCATTTTCCTGAACTGGTAAAGCCAGTCCACTCTCACTCAACCCTTTTAGCCGCAACCCGAATAACAATTGAGCTGGGGTTTTACCTACTGCTTTATTGGTGGTATTATTTAAACCCCATTGTACTTGTTGCAAATACTCATCCCATAGTCTTTCGTCTTTTCCGAAGGTCATGGCCGTTAATGAATCTAATACCGTCCGATTATAACGTTCTACCTGACCGTTTGCGCGAGGAGTAGCGACAGCATTTAGAATATGTTTCACACTCTTTTCTGACAAAAACTGCCTAAACTTTGAGCTCGTGAAAGTAGTACCTCTGTCTGTAATTATTCGAGAAGGTACCCCGAACAAACTAAAATATTCTTTAAAAACTGAAATAGTTGTGTGAGTTTTCGTATTTTTAACAGGCTTAAGGATAATAAATTTCGTGAACGCGTCAATAATGGCTAATATGTACTTATTCTTTCTTTTGCTCTCATTGAACGGACCTAGGTGGTCTGCATGTATGGTGTGGAAAGGTTCAGATATCTTCGGTATTGGATGTAAAAACCCGGACCTCTTTCCAGCCGGTACCTTTCCATGAGCGCATTGAATACACGCTTGACAATACTTTTTAACAATTTTGTTTATTTTTGGGAACCAGTAAGTTGTTCTAATTTTGTCTAAAGTCTTTTCATAAGAAAAATGACCTATATCATCATGGCAAGCACGTAACACTTGCCATCTGACACCTTTTGGCACATACCATCTAAGTCCATCGTCCGTTATTTTGTAAACTACTCCACGTTTTAAAATAAAATTTTGTTTTGTGTAATTAATTTTGTTTAAATCTTTATCATCTAGAACCCGTTTAATCCTTTGCGTCTCATCATCATTCATTTGAACTGTGGCTAACCAATCTACAGTAATATGGAAAACTTGTAAATCAATAGGGTCGGTACTGGAAGCATTTCCTTGCCAAGGGTTCCTACTTAATGCATCCACGTGCATCATAGAAGTTCCTGGTTTATAAATTATATTAAAATCAAATTCCTGGATGATACTCCACCAGCGAGCAACACGCGGAATCATATCCCTTTTAGTAAAAGTGGCACGTAAAGAGTTACAATCAGTAACAATAGTGAATTCTAAACCTATTAAGTAACATCGAAATTTAGTTAAACTATTTACAACCGCCAAGGTTTCTAATTCATATGATGAAAAGTGTTGCTCTTCTGGTGAGGTACGCCTACTAAAATAAGCGACTGGTTTCATAGTTTGATCATCCTGTTTCTGTAAGAGCATACCACCTACACCGTGTTTACTGGCATCCGTATGCAACTCAGTAGCAGCACTAGGATTGTACAAAGTCAAGATTGGTCGAGATACTAACTTTGCTTTTAACTGATTAAATGCGGTCTCTTCTTCTTTGCCCCAAGTCCACGAAACATTTTTTTTAAGTAATTGTGTCAATGGTCGAGCTATTATCGCAAAGTTTTTAATAAAGCGCCAAAAAAAACTAGCCAGGCCTAGGAATTGCCTAACATTATGGACATCTTTAGGGGTAGGAAATTTATCAACCGCGTCTATTTTACACTTCCCCGGTTTTATACCATTTCCCGAGACTTCAAAACCAAGAAATTCAATTTTTGAATGAAAAAAGTTGCATTTCGAGAGTTTTAATGTAAGATCTGCATTTCTAATTTTATCAAATACCGATTCTAGTTTTTTCAGACCATCCTCAAACGAAACCGAAGGTACAAGGACGTCATCCATGTATACGACGACCGTGTCAAATCTTAAGTTATCAAGAACTTTATTGATAGTTCTTTGAAATACCGCTGGTGCATTTGTCAGACCAAAAGGCATTCTATTAAATTCGAATTGCCCTTCTGGTGTGACAAAAGCAGTTTTTTGTTTGTCGCTTTCAGCTAACTCTATTTGGTAATACCCTGACGCTAGGTCTAAAGTTGTATATAGACCCTGCTAACTTTTCCATCTGATCCTCTATCCTAGGCAAAGGGTAGTGCTGTTTCACAGTTTTCCGATTTAAAGCCCTATAATCTATACAGAGGCGCTTCTCACCGTTTTTTTTTTTACTAAAATAATCGGACTTGCAAACGGCGAACAAGATTCTCTTATGATACCACATTGTAGTAATTCATCGGTCATACCCCTAACCTCTTGTTTTTCCTTATGCGACAACCTATAAGGCGTGTAAACTACAGGTTGGGGGTCCATTAGATCAATGTTCATCGTCTCTACATTAGTACAGCCTAACTCGGTCAATTTAGTAGCAAAACAAGTTCGGTAACGATTTACAACATCCAATAATTGCAATTTCTGATCCTGGTTTAAGCTATCGTCCAGAGACAAGTCATTTAAATGAAATGGTTCCAAAGGACTTGCAACATTAATCTTATTTATAGTAGGACAACTTATAATTTTTATTTGCAAAAATTGCCCTCTAGCTATCAGCTGGTCTTTTTTAAAGGTTATACATACATTTATACATACATACATTTGAGGAAATATTATCGACTAATAGTACACCTTTGCCATTTTCAATTGAGTAAACACCCTCTTCTATATTATGTTCTAAATTAGGGATGGACCTATAACTACCGTATACCAATATGGAACCTGTTACGTTCGGAGACGAGTCAACCTCTATATAGGAACATCCGGGCAGAATTGAACAAGATTCTTTTGAAAATAGTTTAACCACGCCAATAGTTTCTGGGAATTCACGAGATATTATTAATTCATAATCGGTTTTTAAGATTTTAACCCCCAATGCTTCGGTAAATGACTGACCAACCAATAATAGATACTTCAAAAAATGATCAGGTACAACAATAACATCTAATTCGACAATGACTCCTTGAATTCAAAACTACTAGACACCGACCTATCGCATGAACTACCGCTCCACCAAAACCCGTCATTGCCACTGAATAAGTCCTATCCCATTTACCTAATACTCCTACAGCATCGGCGTTTCTAATGAGCGTACATTCGCTACCCGAATCTAAATAACCTACTTTTTTGTGACCGTTGATAAAAACCGTTTGTACATACTTGTCATTGGTTTTAGGTTTGGTAATTGAGATTTCTAAGACAGATTTTGCGTCTTCCTTCTTACGATAACATTCATTAGAATCGTGACCGATTATAGAACAATTTGTACATTTCTTTAGTGGTTTTGTACACTTATTGATAACATGATCTTCTTCCTTGCAATTAAAGCACTTGATTGTGTTTGATTTATTATTAACGGGTGCTTTATCTTTAGTCGGAAATTTCTTATAAGATCTTTGAGTATTATCATTTCTTTTGGCTATACTTTTTGCATTGCGTAAGTATGCCAAAAGTTTGTCAGGGTTATCGAATTGAGCTGCTTCCGCTCCTATCCTAATGGCTCTATCGTCTATGCCAAAAATCACGCACTCTACCGCTCTTTTGCCCTTAATTTCGCACCTATTAAGTAATGCCATTTTGTCATAAAAATAATCCTCTAAGGATTCCCCAAACTTCGCTCTTTTGTCCAACATATCCGAAAGCATTTGGCCATAATTTTCATCGGACGGAAAAGCTGCTTTGAGCTTTTCCTGCCACTCAACCCAGCTGTAATTGACGGTTGTAAGACCTTCGTACCACCGCTTTGCATTACCAGTAAGTTTAGGTATAGTATTATGTATGATTTGTCGGTCAGTCCAACTATATATGTTTGCTATTTCATTGACTTTGTGTATCCAATTATTTACGTTCTGATTTTTTGAAGAAGGATCGAACTCAGGAACTACATTAAAATTACTTATTCTCTCACTACCCCTGCTCGAGATTTTATCAAGAAAATTGGCAAATTTAGAAAACACATCAGTTGTAGGAAACGACTCACTTGCACTGGTTCTTTTGCTCGGCGAACGGATATCTCGTCGACGACGTGCATCCCCGCTTCGCTGGTAATTTCGTGTGTTGCTCCTGCTGCATCTTGACCTTGATCTGTAATCTTGGCGGTGCCGCTTCTCCTGTGAACCAGGGATCACCCTGGTTGGGCTGCGACTCCGATGTGTTGCAATCCTTTCCAGCGGCGGCGGCGTCTCGAGCCGTCGAATTCGGTGACCAGGGCTCCATACACGACTGCGCTTGCGGCTATGCCTGTAGCTCTGCCTGCGGCTGTGACCGCGGCTCTGCCTGTTGCACTGGCTGCGGCTCTGGCTCCTGCTCCGCTTGCGGCTTGGCCCACGGTTCCGCCTGCGGCTCTGCCTGTCCAGCACTGGTGATGGGGTTCGCGGTGGTTGAACCAAACTTCCATCATGATCGTCATCCATTTGTAGACCTGGTCAATAAAAATAATATACGGACACGGCTATCCTTTTAAACCATCTAAATTGCTATTTAAATACTTAAAAAAAAAAAGAAAAAGAGATTACAGCAAAACATGAATCAAATCATGAAGGTACTTCTATATTTTAGTGTTATAATCACCAAGTATAAAATTGGCAATGGCATATTTAATGTAATCTTCGTAATTACATCGACCGTTAACATCATAAAAGCACAGACAATCGCAATAGAAATGAATTGAATATAAAATGGCTAATGATTCAATTAACAAAAGATTTTTTTTTTTTTGTTTTTTTTCTATATCCGTTATGGTAACTAACGTTCAAATATGCATAAAATAAAGTTAAGATTCACACTAAGTAATTTGAAAAGTAACAGAATACATAATACACTTACGTGAAATATCCCACTTCTGAACTGAAAGAAAAGTCACTTATACTGCGGTAAATCCTTTTAATTAACAACAATATACGCTATGAACAATACACATAGTCTTACACTTAATCACTTAGTCTTTTTCGTATATCCTGCTCGATAGTCCAAAATATACTAACTCGAAAAACAGTATTCGATTTACTTAACAGCTCTGTGTTCATGTTACCAAAGTGGGGCAAAGCGCGCGAGTTTTAAGTCAATAGATGGACGTTTAATTTATATCAAATGGCAACTGTTTATTATATTAATCATTAATGCTTTGTATTTGGATTCAAGTTAATTATTACGTATTTAATCATAACATAATGTTTAAATACAGTATCATATTTTATCGAACTAAATTACCGTTACTAGTCAAGTTGCGTACTAATAAAATGTTAAATTCATATTGAAATATCTTGATTTATTTTGTAATAGCTTACAATACACAGCAGGTACTAGCTATACATAATATATCCGGCAATCCATAGGTATTTTGAAGTTGCCGACGTATTTTTATTAAAACAAGACGTGGCGGGACGAACTTGACGCTTATAGGAGGGATTGGGCCATGTTGGCTTAGGATCGAGTTGAGTTGGAAAGGGAAAGGGCGGCCTTTGCCCAGCAGTGGGACAATGCAAGCTAATTATTTAGAAATCGACACGGTATATTATATTATAAAACTTACTCCAACTGCAGTCAGTAAATAATAAAAAACACCTCAACATCATCAACATTTTGTATTAAATCAACTATAATCTTTACTAATGACAATACAATAAGCTCACCGCACGGCGCGGTGCGTCGCCTTCGACACATTACGTGAAACTCTCCAGACAATTAAATGAATTGAAAACGTTTGTAATAGTCTGAAGGAGTGCCACCGTCTGAGTGGCCGGACATCGGCCCTGGCCCGAGTGGCCGCACATCGGCCCTCGCTGGCCGGAGTGGCCTAACATCAGCCGAGCTGATTGAAAAGTTCCGACAAGCCATTACTTTTATATCAGCCGTTCAATAATAACGTAATGTTTATTTTTTCTATTGATATTGTCCGCTCGTGAAAGATTGAACGAAAAGCAACTCAATTTGATGTGTTATGGTTAAATTATGTCTTAGATACAGTATGTTATTACTTAAACCTAAACTTGAAACTTTGCTAATATAAAAGAAAATTCTTGAGACCTTAGCGAAACAATTTAAATAAATCTCTTTCATGGTGAGGCACCATTACTTTGAAAATCGGTATAAATAGAACAAAGTCTGTTAACTATTTTTGTAAAGTGCGTGTCAAGAGTTACTATACAAACTTAAAAATAAATAATTATAATCCTTTTAATTTAAATGTTTAAAACACGCGAGCTCATCCGTGACTCGAAGCAGTAAGAGATTAAACGTTCCATAGCTTTAGTTCTTACAAACGAAGTATTTTTACATAAAAACAGTAAGCTGTTAGTGACAAACGTTTAGTAGCTGTTAACGCCACGTTGTTTCGACGTGTCGTGATCAACAGCGACGATTCGACGTGTTTTATTGCGTCGATGCGATGTTTACTTTTATTCACTTAAGTTTTATGAGCTGCGACGTTTATAAAGTGTTAATGAAGAAATATAACACATATTATGCTCTCTTCTCGTTGAATGAATTATAATATACTTAATAAAATTCTCTAATTTAATTATTCCGTGAAGTTTCTTGCCGGCTCATCTCCATAGGAAGCGACCAATTGGAACCGTGCACCTAGCTTCTGACGTTTCACAAGTGCCCTTGTAGGTTTATGTGAAATAAAATAATTTGAATTATGAATTTGAATTCATTGGCAGACACCACACAGCCTTAACCGCGGGGTCTAGAAGCATGAAATTTTGCAGAACAGTTCCATATATTTCGAAGGTGAACACGAAAAAAGGATTTTTGAAAAGTTAATAAGTTAATAGGGGATGACATCATGTAATTATGAAGGTTTCTCCAACTTTTTATTTAAAAATAAAGCTTACAGGTAGCTCTAACTAAACAATACTACGACAATATCAACCTTGTCTACTCTGTTAGCAAATTCAATAAAACACAAACATATTTGCGAGTGTAAAACACGAACAAGTTGTAACATAATTTGCTGAAACTTGCGCACAATCTCGCAGCGAGCTAAACGCCCGAGTCAGACGGTAATTACGACTCAACTGTGCAGTTACCAAGTGTAGAAGAACAACTTGCAGACAAGAAAACAACGGAGTATAAGTTATGATAAATAATACCTAATGCATTAATGTGTCCCGGGTTTAGTTTGACTAATGATAATGGTACCGCTACCGTGTATTGTCGGCTTTTGGAAATGTCCATGTAATCCATATGCCCAAGAGTGGATCATGAGCCGAAGTGGCTATAAAATGAAATTTAGCGTCCACAGTCTGAGAAGCTAAGCTATTTCAATAGTAAGAAATGCTTATGCCCATTGTGGATACTGTATCAAATAAGCAAGTTTAATGACTACCCAGCCGCCGTTCATAGATCGCCAGATCTTCATTTTTACCGAGTCCTTAGCCGAGTTGAGTCATAGGTTTATTCAAATCCCTGCTTCCGATCAATATCATTTAAATATAAACTTTATGCTGGAGTAAATTAAGTACATTTTTGAAGAACTAGTACTATAGAAAATATGTTTAAAAATTGAAGTTGCAGCGCAAACTGATCTTTGTTGGGTTAAAGTTAATTTTACAAAAACTCGTATATGTTTACATGTTTGGAAGCGAAATTGCGAACGCAGATTAGGTAAAAGAGAATAGTTCTATCCAAGAGTTCACACCTTTCATCTTCACTTTGCTCATCTCTGTGTATGTTTTGAAAAAGTAAACCTTCGTATTCTCTCTTACTTATGTATTGGGTGACAGAACTACAGACGTACTCGTCATAGCCTAAATAAAAAGACGTATGAAAACTATCTGCGTCTCGCCTAACTTAACTAGCGACCCTTGTGAGTGTTAGGGCGACGCTTCATAAGCGCGGACACTTCAAACTTATTAAATTAATTACGAGAGGAATTCACATTGTGTTGTGATGTGGAAACATTAATTGACATTTAGAATTGAACGAGCTTTTATTTCGTCTAATAGCTTTAAAAATAAGCTTTAAGATATAGGTACCATGTGGCGAAGACAATACGACATGAAAATATTGGCAATTCTAATGCCTGAGTATTTTGAAACTATCAAATAAATCCTAGCATTGAAATAAAAAAAGTGATTTTTGAAAACAAAAAAAAATCGTTGTGATGGTCCGACTAAGGGTTTTTCCAATATTTGACTAGATAGTGAATACGCCATTGAATATATTTGATTAAATTTTCGTATGCAGACTTATAACGTATATATTTAATGTCGTATTGTTGTCTTTACCTAGAATATAAGCATAGGTAGTTTGTGTTGTACACTTTGAAGTTTAGTTCAAGTACTCTCTAAAGAAATTTCAATATAAAACCCGGACATTACATGCCAAAAACGGTTAACTTAAAAAGTTCCATAATATAAAAAATGATAATATGACAACACGAACTTTTCTCTCATACAAAAACTTGCTAACACGAATAGAAACCGTCCAATGATCGCGTAAAGTAAAGCTGACCCTTAATCTGGTTACGCACCCTCCCTCGACCCTCGCCGGAGGGACACGCTTTATGTGACGAAGAGTGTGCTCAAGTATAATCAAGTTTAGGCAAGCTCTAGACCCGTGAGCGAATCAAGAGGGACTTTCGGCCATAATTGAACCAATTAGCGACCAATATTGAAGATTTTTCTTTCTGTAGCTGTAGTTTGATTAGAGAAAGTCTGAATTTTGGAGTACGGTTCTGGGATTGTGAATGGTTTGGAGGTATGATTGCTGATTCAATATATTTCTGCGTTACAAGAAGGTTAGGTGATACGGTTACAGTGCAAGCTTCTTTTAGTGTAAAATATTATACGTATGGATAAAATATTCCCTGGGTAAGGTCTGTTTCATAGTCGGAAGTTTCGGCTGATGCCAAGTAGCCTCTATTTACCACTGAATATTTCTGAACAAACATTTAATTAGTGATTGCGTACAACACACCGCAACTTTAACCTCATTACGACACCCTTGTATTACACGCACCCTCTGGAGGGTCACCTCGCTTTGTAGACCTGTGGGATGTGTTTTAAGAAGGGAAAAACTGCTTTAGGAGTAAAAGAAAACCACATTATTGGATTGATTTGCGAAAATAGAAATGTCTCATTATTTCTGTATCACGTTTAAACGTCTTTATAAATTATACCTTCATTCCAGTATGTTAACACTAACTTCATTTAGTTGTTCCTATAAAATATTTTGTCTAGACCACCAGGTTCAGTGTTCTTAAGTATACATAAGAGCATTCGTTCTGTGATCCTGAAGTAACTCTTACAAAATGAATCTTACTAACGAAATCCCCCAAGCATTCATAATTCCCTCTTCCCCGGATAAATTGATTCACTCCCTTCCTCTCAGCTGTTGATGATAAACATCCACACACACTCTATAATAAACCTTATAGGTTCTCGTTACAGTTGATTTTCTAATGAAAGATTTTTAAGATAGCACCTTGAGGGAGATGCAATAGAAATTGAATTTTAAATGCTAGGTGTTAAGCGTTAAGGCGTGCCGTGACCTGATAGTGCGGTCCTGCTGCTAATGTGCTCTAGGAATGGCTTTTAGGTTTCATTTTATTTTTACTGATAGATATGCAGTTCCAAAAATGAGTTGAATTTCCAAGCATGTTTGAGAAATTAATATTTATGTAATGTGTTTTATAACGCGTAATTAAAGAGGATTATGTAAAATAAAAACCGGCCAAGTGCGTGTCGGACCACGCACAATGAAGGGTTCCGTAGATGGGATGCATTTATCCCAAGTTGTTGCAAAGTTAACATTGTAGTTGAATAACATGTTCTCCCATACGGAATGCATCAGAGAACATGTTTTTTCAACTGCAAATGAAAGTTGGTCAACTATTACTCATTCACTTGTAGAGCCTACTTAGCTGTGATAGTTTTTCTTTTAATTTCGTTATATATACTACTGCTTTTAATTTTTCCACATACCTAAACCCAACCATTTAGCTGGCAGGGGGGGGGGACATTTGACTGTACCAAAAATGAGCACTTTAAAGCTTAATATTTCTCAAACGGCTCCCTGAATTAAAAATGGCTATCACAAACTCGCGATATTCTTGAACGACCTTTCCAACGACACCCCACACAATAGGATTGATGAGAAAAACATCTCAACTTTACGTGTAGGGGCCACACCCTAAAAAAAATATGGTTTCATTTTACCACTTTGTCGGCGTGATTAATATGTATACCCATGCCAAATTACAGCTTTCTAGTACTAAGAGTCTCTGAGCTAAATCGCGGACCCACAGACAAACGAACATGGCGAAACTATAAGGGTAACCTGTTGACTACGGAACCCTAAAAACACTATGCAAAGCTGTGATGAAAAGGGCACTTTTATATCCTCATGGTATTGCTCGATTAGTTCTAACTCGAACAGAGCCCTTTAATAAGAGCTCTTCAGGAGACCTCAAGTCGAAATGAGAGCGTGCGCTATCGTATCAAGTTACCTTCTAACATTACCCCTGACTGGGAACCATTCGTTGGTATGGGCCTGCCCATAGGGAGTTATATAAAAGATATAATTTGAAAAAAAATTGAGCTCGTCTTCAACTAAGCGAATGTCAGAGATGTGCGATTTTACCATTTTTGTTATAATTTTCATATAGTAGGAACCAGAAATTCTGACTTCAGGCTGCTTCTTAAATATTTCTTACTAGAAACCACCCCATAACACATGACTCGACCCGTACATCGAATCATGTACCCTAAGGTCCACAGTCAGTGTATGTCTGAGACCTCTAGACTAATGAGACAGTCTTAATAAAAAGCGCGAGACTAATACAACTATTACAAGTTAAGTTTGTATATTATATGTGTTATCTCTGATATATGATATCCACGTATTCCCGTGTACTTAGTGAGTGCTTGTGTTCCACGTGTGTTCCCTCAGGAGGCACTTTCTACTCAAAAAGTTACGCAGAATATTTGAGTCACAATTCTTTTTTCCAACTTTAGACATTGTTCTTTCAGACGAAGAACAATATATTTATACATATGGGCATACATGCGTCATACCTGTGGCAAGATGTAGCTCCAAAAGTTCTGGAAATATTTAAAGTGATACTAAATAATAAGCCCTTTAAAACAGTCCCATTTCATCTTATATTCATAGTTTCTGCAATACAATATTAATTTTGACAGCCTTAATGTAACTGAGCAGCTAAAATATCTCTGTATTTCAATCTTTAGCTCACCGACATGTCTCAAAGCGAAGTCTTTGCCTCCAAAATAATATAACGCCTTGCCAATCATAAGCCTTAAAGGCGTCTGTTTGCTTCCCTCCGCTTCTACAAACCAATTTGTGGCTCAATTATTAATCTTTCAGTTCTGTAACAAAGTTATACAAATATCTGTACACATTATTGTAACGTTGAAATCTAATTTTCCGCAAATTTATAGCCTTTAGAATATTCTGTGTTACAAAATTACGATCTTTGCTGGAATTCGTAGCGCTGCGTAGAGGGTGGGGCTACGAGGCTACGCGCTACGCGCTACGGAGGGTCGTAGGGCTACGGCGGGGGTCGTAGACGTCTACGAGCTAGCAGTCTTGTAGTGCTGTGTATGTGTCGATGAGTTTTACCTTAAGGTATTAACCCATTCAAGGCGGCTCAAAACGCCGCCCTTATTACATAGGTATTTATAGGACTAACGTCGATAGGCGTTGTACGCATCTGATATTGAAACACTTTGACGCCGACAGGCGTTTTTTGCACATGAAAATGGTTTCTAGCTTATTGTGACAGAATTTTACTAAAGCTTAGTATCATTGAAATATGACCAGGTATTGCAAATTGTAAACCCTTTTTAAATTTTAGTTGAAGTTAAAAAATCGTTTAAATGTAATAGTCAAAAACCCCGTGTGGTTTTAATATTATAAATACAAAAATTAAAATGGCAGCTTCAAAATATAATTAAACATTTCGTTCACTTGTATTTTTATTTAATTGTAAATGAATGCCATGTATGTACGGACTATTAATACGCACCACTACAGTAATTATATAAATACTTTCAGTACTAGTTAATTGCACTTAAAATCTACGAATAGTTATTCAAGCTATCGAGCGATCATTAACACGCACCGCACATCACTGGTCCTTTGAGGCGTGGTCCGTCGGTAAATATTAACTGAGGCGCGCGGCTGCGGTGCGTCTGCGTGGCGGCTGCGTGGCGGCTGCGTGGCGGCAGCGGTCACAACTCGCGTTCCGTTAACTGTGCGATTTCTACCTTTTTATTCTTTGTGACGGTTTGCTTGTACGTATATCGTGAGTTAGCATACGCAGTAATTACGTCTTGTTTTCTGTTCTATAAAAAGTAAAAAAGAAAGCCAAAGCAATGTCAAAGACTGAAAGTTTTATTTAAAGGAGAGTGAATGGCATTCTATAAAGTGAAACGTAAAGCAATGTTTTTTTAATCGCTTTCGTTGGCCGCAACTGACATAATTGCAATCATTTCACGTGTTCCTTATAAAAGTGCTTAATTTGTTGTATGTATGTGTTAGTGTGAAGGTTTCCGTGATATATTATTCCGCCTTGTTTTTACAATATAATATTATAATTTTCATTTAATAGTGATTATTACGAGGAAAATGCCTTCTAGTTTAATATCTTGCCTCTGAGATGACAAATTTATCTATACGTATGTTAGAATCGATCTTGTAAATTCTGGGAAGCGTGTCTGTTAGTTTCAATATGGCGGCAGTAACAACTATAAAAATAAATGGAACGTTTTTAAATCAACATGGCATGCTAACATACCAGTTTATGACTGTGTATGATAAACTATTAATAATATCTCATAATATAGGAATGAAATGGAATTTATTGACTATAACGCCATCTTAGAAAAACATGATCATTTGCACCGCAAATCGCTTTTTTCAAATAACTTCACAACTCCGCTTTTCAACATCGACTCGTTTAAATAACAAAACTAGATAGTCCATTCAATTCCCAGTCTGCCGAGCTGCTCACAGTATTCTCCAGTAGCTCCCAACACACTGGTTCCATATTTAGCGGCGTGTATCTCCGAAGACATTAAGGCTTCGAGGGAAAGTTCAGACGTATCATGATTTATTTCAGGCTTTGGCCCATAACGACGTCTGGCAAGTTTGCTGTAATACAATCGAACCTTTGGAACAGAAGTACATGCCGAGAATTTAGCCCTTTATGTCATACATTAAATCCTTTTGTTGTTTATTTATTTACTTAACCGTTTGTGTACAGATATTATACTGCTTTTTTATGTATTCTTAATTTAATTATGTATTCAGAGCATATGCACTTGATAATGTGTAAGCTAACTTGAGTTGAGCATTACAGGGTAATTTATATTAAACTAGCTTTATTATTGTATAAGATAATTGTAATGTATGTATCTCGTTGCTCGTTGGTAATCCTTACATAAATAAACATCTAAAGAGATAAGAATAAAAGAACAGATAAATACGTACACATGTGAGTGGTGCTTGTTGTGCGGGCAGCAGCAATGTTCTATTGCATGTGTGAGTTATGACTATTTATTGACGTCTTAAATCCGCTATTTTCATTTTATAAAAATAAAAAACTTACTGCATGGTAGAACCGAGACGAGTCGATAGATACCTCGTGTATTACAGCATTTAGTGTGCTTGGAAGCACCCCACGTACAAAGATACGCGTGAAATACATAACCACGTGTTTGCCGTCGCGCAGTTGTATAAAAAGAAAGCGTGTATATTTGCAACTCATTTTAACTTTCTGCACTTCTCTTAGAAAACAGAAGCGTTTAGTTTGTACTGTTTCTGTTCCAATTAGAACTAAGCTTTTATCGTAAAGTTGAAGATTGAAATTCCTGGAACACTTCATTCAGTTGTTTGAACTAACTCAAACTTAGACTGGCACTTTATATAGGTAAAACAGTTTCATTATGTTTGGATATAGTAGGTTACTATTAAACGTCGGTACTTCTACATAATACTATTTACTAATGACGTAGAGGTGTAAGCAGTAGCGTAAGGCACATCAATAATTTGCTAGTTATGTTACAAGTACATGACAAACCGACAACAAATAGACAACACAATATCCACAACAGGACATGCTTTATATATGTATTAGTGCATGTTGACGATGTTGTGATAACATACAGAAATAAACAAAAACATGTTGTTAGATGTTCCAGGCTGTTTGTTACACATAACACGCATTTTGGCCAGCAAACGAATCCATGTTCTCAAAAACATAATTATTATATCATGCCATTAATATGTCCACTGGTAAACCGAGCTATCAATACATCGATGGCATACGACCTGATAATCATTTTCACTAATTTCGCGTTATAACCAATCTACATGAAACTCAACACTGCAAACTTGATTTGCACTAATTTAATAAAGTAGAGATCATGAACAGATATGTTTGCTCTACACTACTCGATTGCATTTTCCTCACCCACTTTACACGAAAGCGTAATTTAATGGTAGACGAGACTATTTACCGCTTTAAATAGCTGAAATACTTCAAATAACATCAATTAATTTTCCAAATGGTACTTATTGGAGATCTTCCACTTCATTTGAAAGCGTACCGTGGAACCGAATGGAACCGCAAGCGCACAGCCGTCGGTAAATACTTGGGCAAAGTTGGCAAACAAGACCGTCTTTATCTGTGGGTGAACCTCGGAATAGCCGGTGAATATTCGATAGCGTTTATAAATAGAATTGTTTTATAGTAAATGGGTAAACGGTAAAGGGTAGTGAATGGAATGGCAAACAACGGTATCTAGCCGCAACACGGTGACACTGCAATGGATAAAAGGACACAGCGGATCGCTAGGTAACAACGCAGCTGACGAACTTGCTAGACGAGGATCCAGCACGGCAGTATGTGGACCCGAGCCTATCGTACCCATCCCCTTTAACCAAATACGCAGGTGGCTATAGTAGTTCACCCACACACAAGCGGGGAACTGGTGGACCTCGACACCGGGCTGCAGGCAGTCCAAGGAAGCTATGCCATTCTTGGATAGCAGGCTAACCTGGCGTTTATTGCGCCTGGACAGGGTCGGCCTGCGCCTGGTGACGGGGACCATCACGGGACACTGTTCTCTAAATAAACACTTCCACACAATAGGCATAACGGACAGTCCTCTGTGCAGAAACCCTCGGGTCACCTAGATCCTACACATGTTCTGAACAGACTAGGAGACTTAATTAGCTTCTGGAAGGAGGAGGGCTGGTTGGAATAACCATCAAACGGCTGCCATGGCCCACGTACAATGGTCCACCTTACGGACTAAGTGCGGAAACCAAACCCTATAACATAGAACATAGTAAATGGGTTGTTAGATAATGACATAGTTCTAACCTACATTTTCGCGAGACACATTCATGACTGTGTACGATTCTAATTGTGCCCTTGTTTGGATTATCAGAATAGTTTCGTAATCAAACTAATCCTACGCTGAGCACTCATAGGCCTTAA
Organism: Omphaloscelis lunosa; assembly: GCA_916610215.1. Classification (NCBI taxonomy): domain Eukaryota; kingdom Metazoa; phylum Arthropoda; class Insecta; order Lepidoptera; family Noctuidae; genus Omphaloscelis; species Omphaloscelis lunosa. The sequence continues at coordinate 18,568,446 of OU744265.1, read as the reverse complement.
ATACGAAAATAGCTGAGGCTTTAATAAGAGGATTATCTAGTTAGAAAGGTCAGTAGCACAGAGGGTGGGGTATAGTTACCCCACCCTTGATTTCAAAGAATGTCCGTGGAGTGTCTTGCCCATTCTTCTCCATAGGAACTTACTATGCTCTGGAATGGACAACCAGCTTCCTCTTTCTGACTGACCGACTCCTTGACAGTTCAAAAGTGCCTGTGTGGTTTAATTGAAATAATTGCTTTGAGTACTACTTTGACCCAGCTACTTAGCGTCTGACGAACTTAAGTATCATCTTGTTTAATGGCTGTTTTTTAATGTTACAGACAACCGCACATCAGTACTAACAGTTTGTTTGTTTGTTGTTTTTTTGTAGTTTGTATTTTATTGTAAACATAGGTTACATCTCACACACCTGTGTATCTGTTACCTATGTTTACAAATAAATACTCTGAACTCTAACATTGACAGCGCCTTTATGTCTTACAAGTAAGGGTTATTTTTGTAGTGCAAGTGTCACCACTGATTTGCGGTTGACTGTACTGAAAATTGCATGAAACCGATGTTTTCTTCAAAATAAAGGGGTTACGGACCAATAAATAGAATTCCCCGTATATTTCCCTGAACGTTTCAATAAGCGACAGGCACGAATAAAGCCGTGTGCGTCCATGATCGGTTGTTTCCTTACCACTTCCACATTGCACTGACTGGTAAATTGCAGTGCGTCGCAATATTGCCAACTGTCGATACATTTGTTTACTATTTCCTTGTAGTTATTCGAAGAGATTGGAATTTTCCTTCAAAGCTAGAAAAATATTACTGAAGTAGAAAATGTAAGGTGGCTAAACGTTTGCTCCATACTTGCTATTATAAAGCAACACTTTATGTAAAATCGAGTCCGTGGAATTCATACTTGAACATACAATTCATTTAGCAGATATATATTATTGATATTAGAGGTATCATAGTAGAATTTAGATTTTGGGAATAGAATAAAACAATTCTGTGGGTCAAAGGACCACTTCTAGTGATTGACCGAACCACACAATGAAAGCCTCAACAAACTTCGTCAAACAACCTGCTCTTCAGAACTCTTGACCCCTCAGCCCGTGGTCATCAGATCTTAACCTTCAATCGGTCCACAATCACAAATCAAGCTGAGCATTATCGCGGCTGTAAGGAAACGTGATCGTTAACCTATATAGCTCGGGACACCCGCGCCGCCCTTCGTCAGTCGGCGCCCGCCCTCCGGACCGAACGCACGCGCGCCGCCCGCCCAAACCAATACCCCGAAAATAATGTGCCGCGACCGGCCGGTCATACTAATCCGAGGCCTATATTAAACATATCAGCTTTTTAATTATGTATTCTAGTGTTATAGTGATAAGGTGTAATTTACAACGAGTTAGTGTCGGTGAGATGGCATAATGAGTGTAGCATTGTGATCATGGTGAATAGTTGGGATTTGCCTTTTGTTGGGCATTTTTTGCGTGATTAAGCTTTTCAATTTTGTGTTAAACTTAATTTGAATTCATTCAACACTTATTATACTATTACTTTCTCTTTTCAACATCCATCTGAATAAGATTACGTATTATATTTCCCCCCTTGGATATATTATTAAAGGAAATGTGTTAGGGGTGATCCACCGTTCTGCTTTCAATTTTTATTTTATCGTTATTCTGAGCTCGATTAAGTGATTTGTCTTCATTGGCATCACAGCTGACGAACAATCGATATCACATGTCTTTTCTTAAGTGCTCCTAAACGATAATAACCTTTAGTATAACTACCTTTATTTCTTTTGCATAAAGAGTCTATTTCTTTTTATTAGTTATCTTTCTACACTAATTTTACGGTTATCTTTTATGCATATTTGTATAACTAAAATTAACTTCTCTACTAAAGAACTTGTTGCGTTACTACCTGTTTGTTCTCGCGACGTCTCTTGTAATTAATTGTTTCACATATACTCACGACTTTACGAGTCGGCTGTTAAGGCTTCGCTAAATTATTCAAGTTTCAAGACGTGAAAGACTTATGTTTAAATACTTACCTTCAACACACTGAAGAAAATACAGTTTTCTTAAAGGATATTAGACGTATTATTAAGCTATGTGAACTTCACTAGAATTGGCTTCTTCATCCCCCCATCAGCGTTTTAAGAAGCAATTAAAGTAATATCAACCGGGTGGGTGTTACGATTTACCTGTAAAAGTAAACTGCCTATAAAATAATAATTACTACGCTGGTTTTATTAATAATAGCGGACATAAGGCAGCCCTCTCCATCAAATGAATGGAAGGACCAAAATTGGTCCTTTGAAGTTAATAAAAATGTTACGAGGTAGAAGATACAATTTCGTTTTTAAATGAATACCATCTAAGCGCAATAGCTCAACGGCTAAGATGTCGGACCGGATATTAAGTTTGAACTCGAACCCCTCCCATATGGACGTGATCCGCACACTCTCAGCAGTAACACATTTCGTAATAGTTGAAGGGTTATCATGGGTCATCATTGTTTATTAGGTTTTTTTTTAAAATAAACATAACATAATATCACGCCTTGTTTCCCCGAAGGGTTGGGCAGAGGTGTCCCTGTAGCAGGTTCACCCACATTTCGCCAGTTATGTTTTTTTAAGTCCCATGTAATAGGAGGCGAGCCTATTGCCATCAACCGGGCACATATCCTGACTCCTGGCTACTGAAATATTTCAGATAGAAAAACCCAATAACACTTTGCCCGACCTGAGTCCCCTTGAATCCTCTTCTCCTTTATACTTGAATTAGCAGTAGCGCTTGCGACCACTAGACCAACGACGCAGTCAGTTTTTTAAATAAAGTAAACATTTATTTGCATAAATTGTAGGTACAGTAAATAAGATGCGTCAGTTAAAATATGGTTGATCCTTGTACAATCTAGTTTATAATAGGCATGCAAAATTATTAAAAATAAAATAAGTTAATTACTTCGTATGAAATGAAATGCAATGATGACATAGTTATATTATTTTTGAGGTATTACAGTACAACAATAGTCGGCATGATACATTCATACAATCAAAAAATGATAGGGTGTTAATACGAACTGTTTAAGTTGCTGCAAGTAAATGAGTTTAAAAAAAATGGTTCTAGTAAGCATGCCCATATTGTACATTATGAATATGTAATTAGATTGTTGTTTAGGAGCTCGTTAATACATCAGACACCCGCCTCATTAACTAATTACATTCCGTCTTCATTATGAGCGACTCCATGTTATCACATCTAGAGATGAAAGGACACCGTCGAGGGAAGGAAAATTATATGTTATGTTCATTTCATAAAGTATTGATAAAAGTAATTATAAAGCCGGGATTTTAAAAGGCAAATGAGGTTTTTATAGCTTTAGATCTTGGCCTAAAGAATTTATACTACAGCCTAGGTAATTTGAGAAATCTAATTTCAGCATAATATTATGGTTTATACCTATTCACCGTCTAATTACTTTTCCGGAGAAGGGCTAGTATTTATACACTCCGCATTTGCAAACTTTCCACCCCGCAATACCTCATCGGTCTCAGTTGTCACACGAGTATCATTGACATTCGTCACGGCCAATCGGAAGCCCAAAAATTCGACAACCACTCACACTGAGCGGGATCGGCATTTGCCTCTAATTGGGCTGCAAACGACAGATCCTCATGGAAAACATGTGTGAAATGCTGATATTTAGCCTCATCTAGGTAGATGGGCAGCGTGTCGGACTACGCACAATGAAGGGTTCCGTAGTTGAGGTGAATTTATTTATCCCAAGAACAAACTTAACATTGTAGTTGAAAAACATGTTCTCCCAACCATTCCAACTGCAAATGTAAGTTTGTTCACGAGACAATGAGAGATTTCCCATGTTATAGTAGGACCGTAGACTTCTTATAGGTTTTTTTGTAATCTATGAGTAAAGAGCCATACTATGTATTTTTTTTTTCAAAATTTTAAGTCCAGTAGTTTCGGAGAAAAGGGGGGAATGGTCAATTTTCATCGAATTTCCTAAATATCTTTGAAAGTATTTATTATAAAATTATGTAAAAAATATCTTGAAGATCCTCGCAACAAGCCCTTCCATTTGATATGACACACGTTACTGTAAGCAAAACTAAAAATAAAAACTAAAACTTTTAAATTTTCTTGTTTGCCCACCAAAACTGACACCTATATTCAGAATTCATTTATTTACGTTACACGTTCGTATTTGGGTCTCAGAAATACATACCAAATTTCAACTTAATCGGTCCATTAGATTCGGAGCAAATTGACTGTGACAGACGGACAGACAGACACACGAGTGATCCTATAAGGGTTCCGTTTTTTTCTTTTTGGGGTACGAAGCCTTCTAAGTCTGATGAAAAATAAATATGCGAGACTGACAGTATCTCATGGACAGTCTTATTTACTGAATGCAAATGACGTCAACGTCCCTATATCTTGACGTGAAACTTAATAATAGTTTCCTTTGACCGCGACGAGAGCATGCTAATCCCGTCGGTGGCTCCGCGAACACGCAACGAGCAGCCTTTCTCGTCGGTGGCTCTGTGTGGGAACGAAAACTGTTGCATAAGTTTGATGAGTTTCGAGAGAAGCTGCTATCAGGTTTATCTTTCATCTTTGAGTTGGGGTTTAGGACATGTGTGTCCACTTGATTGAATTTTAATAATAGGTGATGGATCATTTGGTACTTGATTTGATTCGATGTGTTAACATTATAGAACCAATTTCGGAGATGTTCATTAGGATTGACCACAGCCTTACTTGCTAGCCGCAATCTCTAACTTTGGACTGCTAACTGGACTTGCTATATATAAACAGAATACACAAAAAAATTATCAGAAACATTTCAGACATCACGGTTCAAACTTCAAATTTGTAAACACTTTGAGCATTAAAATTACACACTGCTCGAATCCGTTGGCAATGTTTCTAAAATAACGTTGTTTTTTACTTTATATCCAAAAAGGGGTGTAGGTGTAATTTTAATTACTTTTTTCTTGTGAAAACCTGTATTATAAATTCTAGTTTCGTTCAAAAACTCATTTTTTCCATGAAATTCAGAAAGCGAAACAGGTTAAAAAAGTCTATGATTCCTGAAGCAACTATGAACTTTTCTGCAGAATAAAATGATTTTATACTTAAAATAAATATTTATACAATGTAAGCGAAAATTATTTTGATACACCAGGAAAACATAAGACATTCGTGAAGAAGAATTGCTCATTCCTCTTCAGGAATAGCTCTCTATCATCATAAACAGCGGAACACTTACCTACTCACCTAGTTTCGTAGATAAGCTCAAAGAAAAGCAAGCGATGCAATTTACTAACTCTATGAGCGAAGGAAACATTTGACGGAGCAGTTGAATTACTGCCGGATGAATAAAAAAAGAAATAATAAGTTTATTTGGTAATATCATAAGGTCTATTTTCATATTATCCGACTCGAAAAAGTTATGTGAGTAGTATTTTACATACACAGTCTCTCAGTGACAGAAAGATTTTAATCTGATAGGATTTATGGTCATTACTTTGGTATTTTAACTGGGATACGAACTTTTAATGCAGGAAGGGAAACAACTATAATTCTTTGTCTGACTCGTCTGAGTTTCAATATCCGATCCTAAGTTCCGTAGCCACGTTTCCATCGTAACTTTTACAAGATAGGATTCGTAACTGTATATTAATATATTAATTCATGTATACTCTCTCAAGCACATATTAATTAATTTAGGCATTATTAGGAACCTACTACGCTTTGGAATGGGTAACTAGCGTCATCTTTCTGACTGACCGACTCTTTGAAAATTCAAAAGTGCCTGTAATTGGTTTAATTGAAATAAATGCTTTGAGATAGAGTTTATATAAAGTTTCATTTACATCGGTAGAATATAAAGCCTTAGAATACAATAAGAAGGTAATCATCATCTTCCTGCCCTGGTCCCATGTTACGTGGGGTTGGCGCACACGTTTTCTTCTTCCATTCTCCCCTGTCAACCGTCACGCTATTATTCACTCCCTTGTCTTTCATATCATTCCTACATATTACATTATGAAACTAATAAAATCTGGTCCTGAGATCAACCATCACATTCCAACAGACAACGCATGAGTTATTCTGTCGGCGAAACAAGCAACACCACTGAATAAGCTTAATATATAAACACATACACTAATGCACGTAAATTGTCTGTCTGTCCGTCGATGATATTTGTGCTAATATTAGTAAGATGCGATGAAACGTTCACCGCGGACGGGAATAGATGAGTTTAGTATGAATGATTTGTGTTTTACAGACAATGATGGCTGATCGACTGACTGATATTGTGCGGTTTGTTGTTAATATTTGTGAGGAATTTCCGTTTACGAATTTAATGATTATCAATACAATATAAAACAAATCTTTCATGAAACAATAAACCGTGAATAATATTACCAAAGTGAGTTAATGACTAAACTTTCGTCATATCCCTTTGCTATTATAATTGCGTCTTTATACAGCTTCATAAGTTGAAAATAGTCAATTTAAAAAATAAGTTACTCTTTTCTTCGAATTTCAATTCAAGCCCGCACTATGACTCAAACAAAACTTTTAGCAATTTAATTAAACAAATATATCAACTTACTCCTTGTTAAGGCAGTTGGTTCTTTGTAATGGAAAACTGTTATTACCTGAGAGTACTTAAGCACTTTAGATACCTACCTACATATTTACTTCAAGATATTTGATTAAAGCTCGGGTAATCCTGATCTTGCTGCAGTGTGTTACACACATTTAATACCAATTGCAGGTTAAACACCCTCCTAACTTGACATTAATATTGTTTACACACACTCACACCCCCACCTGATACATAAACACACACACCTTCACCTCTGCTACACACACACACAGCTTAGGTATCAAGTACCACGCACAAACACACACGTAGTTCAAGTGACAAATATGTACGTATGCGAGTCGCATCGCAGCGTAAGATCGAGGCAATATCTTAGCGGTTCCGCCGCGCGCCGCTCGTTAATTAACTTAGTCTTTAGCCCATTTAGAGACTGTCTTATGTGTACTTGTACTTGATTATCGATCAGACAGCCCATCTTGATTGAGTGGACGGTATATTGAGTACCTGTTCGTTGGGCTTACCTGCTGGGCTCGCGAACAAAAGAGGTAGTTAGATGTTCTTCAAAGTTTAACAGAGAATACGATCCGTCACAGTTACACTTTTCTTTAAAAAACTATGACTACTTTCATGAAATTGATCCAAAAAAAGGATATTTTCTGTATTTCTTCATAAAGTTATACGATATATTGCAAGATAAGTATACCAATAATACATTAAGGAAAGTCTGGTACCTATACAGCTCCAGTAATGTCTTTGCAATGAAACCAGCTCGTTGCCAAAGAGATCCTAAGATATATTTCTACTTAAGTAACAGGATTTCCTCGAGTTCGTTCTGCGCGAAATGATAAGCAGCTGTTACACTTTGATTCCTTGCAATGTCGGTCTTATTTTCTAAGAAAGATTCAAACTTATCCTGTTTTTGAAGTTTCTTTGATTTTAAAATCGATATAATATTATGCTTACTACTGGCTTCGCTCGAAGAACCAAATTTTTAGTATCGAGATTTATTGAATCTTTTGTCATAATTTATGTATTTATCATCTCCGCCTATTTCACTTCACTACAAGACAAACATCTCTCCCAAGATTCAGCTCTATCGCATTAGTAATTATTCCATACACCTTTATAATGTTCATGTTTAATTTGTTTTGCTTTTGTTTCATTTTCATTATAAAACGAATTTTATTTTCAAAACCAACATTTATAAACTACACGTAACGACGTAGGTATACGATGCAAATCTAGGCGGATTTGGTGTGACGGTCAGCAAAACTTGTTGTGTTGGCAACACTAGTTGCCAAAACGTGCTATCAAAATGTTCTGGAGCAATTCTCAAATATGATCATTCGATAGAGTACATACAAATATATTTGGAGTTATCTATAACGAAGCTAATATTGCTTTTCTCTAGATCAAATAACTACACCATTAAAACGAAATAATGTTAATTGGATACTATGTCATTTCCTTAAATTTTCAACAATTGGAAACAAAACTGAATCTACTGGCAAACTAGATACGAACTATTGTTCATGTAGTGAAAAAAAAACCATCGTCTTTCTTCCCATAGGAAGCTATGCCATAAATCCATCTTGATTTAAAACCTAGCGTCCTGAAGTGATAGTACGTACTCGTAATGTCCAGACGAAGAATTTCTGCGCCCACTCGATATTCCTGTCGCAAGCTCTAGTAAGACTAGTGATGTGCTTAGCAATGTAATTATGATTCCAGTTATTCTTATTTTTAACCGAGACTTCATTTAAGAGTCTCTACTTCGACCTTACAGAATACAACTGTTCTTTTGTGTAAGTAAGAAAAGTTCGGTGTTAATAGGTAAAGCAATTTTGAATTTCACTGGTAAAAAAACACAATTCTAAAATAATAAAACTTACGTAAATCAAGCCTAGAGCTTCACTACATCAATAGCAGATATTTTAACAAAAATTTACAGCGAACATAAAACGAATGGTTTTCACAGCTGAAGAACTACTTTTTATAAATTTTATTTTTCACAAACTTGAGTTTATCGGCTCTCAATTCACCATCAATTAGTGTTTTAAGTGTAAAATGTCTGTTGAATATTTGCTATTTTCACCTTGTGCAATAAAACACCTCATCATAACATAAAAATATACTTACAGAGTTATTTTTAAACAGATTAAAGTTTAATAATATCAGTATTAAACTTATTATATCGAAGGTAAAGATAAATATTATTATCGATGATGTCTCCCATCACTATTGGTGCGTCTTGCCTCTTGGAGAGAGTCCAGGCGGGGCCGGCTCAATAAATATGTATGAATCGGACATGTCGTGTTTTATAAAGGATAATACGAGTATTCAGTTCGGAGTCGCCGCACGATATGCAATAACGTGTGATTTGCAATCCATCTCGCGAATATACTCCAGTAAAGGTTTATTTTAAATTATCGTAAATCCTTCATGATATATGATGTTAATACTAAAATTAATAATACTATGTGTTGTTTTATCGTTGCTGTGTTAATTTACCGTAGCGGAGAGCGATAAAAGTCGCGTATTACTGGCACTTACATTGTGCATGACTTTTCATTAGCACACACATAAAAAGATTTTGTAAAAGACCTTTGAGTAGACTTTTAATTTAGATTCTTTCAATATTAAAGGTCTATCTCCTTTCAACCTCCTTTCACTTCAGTGAGAATCTTAATAATAAATGTTGATTAAAATAGACGACACGAAAATTTCAGACTCTTCCAAAGCTAGTATTCTCAAGTTCAGGAATTTTACTTTATAATGTCTCTAATTGGTGGATCTCGAGCAGAAATATGACTAAAAACTAGAACTGAATAAAGTTTACAGTAAAAAGACTTCATTATGGTCGCATTTTTGCGGTTTCAAGCATACGTGCACGTATTTTGCTCGTGATAAAATTACATATTGATGTCATTTGGCACAAGATCCTCGTTTACTTATTCATTTTACTTTATTCAAATGGTTTCATGCCTTTTATTTTGTAAGTACTGGACACCAGTTTTGTTTTTGGAGGAAACCATAGAAATTGGGAATCATATTACACTCGATGCAAAACTATGTGATACTTCCCAAAACAGTCTTAAGAGACAGGTATCACACTGTGTGTATACCACCACACTCACCTGACTTGACACTATCTAAGTCAAAATTTGGCAACGATACAACGACACTCTTTTCGATTGACAAAATACACGTGCAATAAATCACATCGCGACACATAATCTCACAACACTAGACGTGTGTCACGACACTATTACACACGTAGTGGGCGTGTCCACGTCGCACATGTGTTTGTTTACATAGTGACGTCAGTAATGTGGGGATTATTGACCCCTTTGGGGATCGACGGAGGTAAACGTAATTGTTTTCTTTTTCAATTTTGTTAGTTTGACAGCCGCACGTGTCTTTGTTTGGTGCTTGACCAGTTGGCTGCCTCGTGGCATTACATCTGCCTTAATTATGTGCCACCATTGCGTATGAAAAAATGTAAATAAACAAATAAAATATTAATTATTTGGTCAATATTATTCCTCTACTCTACGTTATTAAATAATACGTAAATTGTAATTAAATATTCAAAACAGTAGCATCACGTAATTAAATTGTTAAGTACTGTTTTTTTCCAAATAACGTGCTTATAACTAATAACTTCAACGAATGCAGTTTTATTAATTCATGACTTACTCTTTGATGAATTATTCAACAAAAATAATTACCTTTGCATATTGAATAGGCGCTTATTATAAATATTAATGTACCCTAATTTTACCTCGCTTTTAATAAGGGCAAATTCTCATTACTCCTTCAAATACACTTAGTCTTATAAATCCTAAGATGAACGTTAAAGCCCTTTATAAATAGTTCAACATTTCAAATATTAAATATAATATTTTACTAAAAACATAAAATCCGACGATGTTTTAACTTTTCAAGCATTATGGCGCCAAAATCACCGACATTTTATTTATACTTTTTAATTACACATTGAAGGGTGCGTTCTATTCATGTCACGGCTTGTTAAAAAGCGCTCGGTGTTGCCATGTCATGAATGCATACAGAAGCAGCTCTGCATACTGTATAACAAGCTTTCGTCCAATTACATAATTATGAATGTTGCTATGTATTTTTATAGAATATCAGTTGTAGTTCTAGAAGGGGATGACATAGATGAAATCATCATATGTGGCCTCTCGTCTGAACTGTGACTGGAAAACCTTATTCTTGATTATGATCACCATAAACACTGGCTGCTACTTCCAATGGGTGTTCCACAGTTCCACTAGTTGTAAATAACTTATAGTTACATTGCTGTACGATCTTGTTTTACATTATGGAATACAAATAAAAATATGCGTATGGAACCCAGTAGTAACATATTGCTCAACCTGGAACTCTTCTCTCTTCTCAAGATCAGTAAGTTCAGCAACCTCGTAACTTGACCAATGAGATGAGACTATCTCCTTTTTCAACCAGTGGTCCATTTGTCCCTATTGCACTGTCACTGATGTACCATAATACCTACGTCGCGTCGCGTCGTAATGACGGCCGAGAGCCGCCTCGATACAGCTTACAGGCCGGAATACGAACGAACCTATGATACTGATAGTTGTTCTATTGATGATTCTACGGGACGTGACGTCATGGTCTCTTTTCTCGACTTTTTAATGATGGAAGTTTAAATATGATATCCGTTTTTTGTGAAAAACTTTATATATTCTTTCATAATATTTTTTAATAGAATCAGTTTGATTCTTTGTATTTTCGAGCAGTTAGGTTCTCACAATGATTACTAAGTGAGTGACATAATTCCTCTACTGTATCGGATTTACCATTAACATGGATTTATGATGGTACCTTACCGACCTGCCAAGCGTAGATATTGATAGTAAGGTCCTAAACTCATATACACAAGACCTTATCTTAATTATTATTTTTTCGTTGTTAGTAATATAGAATCTATGTCATATTCAGATCTGAGTCACGTCAGAATCTCCAATTCTTTTCAGTTTTATATTATTTTTTAGTAGAATTCCAGTCAGCCAGCCAAGCCGTCAATTATTTCACATGCACAAAACATTTGCATATACCTAATTGTACAGCAGAACTGTTTTATAGCAAGCGTCACAGTGACGGAAATAAATTCTCGTAAAACTATGATATACGGCACAAACACCGTGTGTGTTGTACATACACAGATGCATACATTTATGGATGTTTAGATCATAGTATCATATGTATGTGCTGGAGATTAAAACAGCTGTGTTTGTGGTGAGAAATCGATGCAACAGTTAATGTTTTCATTTCATTCCAAATTCCAACTCATTGGAAATAGTTTCATGTTAAATTGTTTACAGCATTTTAAAGTAAGCATTTTGGAATTGTTTTGGCTTTGAATGCGAGCATTTTCATAATTTTTAATTTGCGGATTAGAAAAGCAACTGCAGAAAGCAAAATAAATATGAGCATAAAAGTAGTTACTAAATAAAATTGAAGAAATCTTAGTCTGTATGGCTTACTGGACCGAAATTCCTGAAAACCCTTTAATCTATTGCCATTTGAAGATTGGTTTTCTTAATTTATTCAATCAATAACAACAGCTATCTTCCATGAATTTTGCCAGCAGTTTTTCTGCTCAAGGACATGATAACGCTTACAGAGACAGGTAAACATCTTCGACCAGCAAAATACTAATAAGACAAACACCGTAAAATCCAAGTCGTGTATAAACTTCATAATATCACCGAAAGGAGATCGTTTGCAGCTATTGTCGACATCTGCGCGCCTCCCGGCTCTGCCTAATGCGCTCTTTCCTAGAGAGCCCTCAGCCTTCAGCCCTCCGTGTCGTGGCGCATGTAATTGATTTTGTTAACGATAATCTTCGTATTTTGGGGAAACAAACGCGCGTTGATATTGTTACAAGGAGATATTACTTAGAGTAGTGGAGTAGCTTGGTGACTAGAATCTTGGTTGTCGTGTTGTTTGCTGGTTGTTTCTTCGTAATGTTTTTATCTTTTCATATGATATGAATAGAACGGCTCATTAGTAATGTTTTTTAAGCCTATCAAGCGACATATCAAGTTCTTTTTTACGATGCTGTATACTTCAAGAGTTTTTAAATATGCCAGAATGATGTAGAATGTATTTACGAATTATTGCTACTGTCATGTCGTGAATCTGTATCTTTATTCGTGATATTGATCCTATTCTCAAGTTGTAAGACAAAGTTTGAACACACTGCAAATGAGACTAATTACTTTAATTATGTTATAACATTACCACCTACGAGGGTACGGTGAATCGGGTATCGTAAATTGATTCACGCTTACTGAATTTATCAGAATTGTAATCTACCTAACTGTAACAAAATTCCGTTATTTTCCTTGAAATAAATCAGTGAAACTATTCAGGAATATCTTCGTGGAAGCTCCAAAGCTCCTATTTCGTCAAAATATTGACATAACGACGCCATTTTGTATTTTGTTGACACTGACATCATGACGAATGGCGGGAAATCTGAACATCATTGTGTACAGTCAGCCTCGAAAAGATGTATCGACAAGTATTCATTCGACTATGTACAATTTGTGTTCCACCATACTGTATCAATGTGTAATTAAATACACAATATGTATTCAGTGTTGTGGCTATACTTTGATACAATATTATGGAACAAAAATTGCATGTAGAAAATTTATTAAAGTCATTTTTGTCGATGTTTAAATCTTTTTGAGGCTGACTGTACTAGAGGCATTCAAATAATCTTCTTCTAAGAGTTGTGTCTAATATTCTGCGGTAAATGTGAATATGTGTAGTATGTGGGTGTTAGGATGTTTGGATGTGTAATTGTGTGTGAGAGTTGAGATAGCTGCGCTACATAATTTAGATAAGACTTCGTTCGCTAAATAAGTCAGATAAATAGACTTCGTTCTACAGTTTTAAAACTGTACTTCGTTCACAGATTCACAGACTGATGAAATATCGGCTAGCGTTATTGGAAATGACACTGAATTGACGATTAGCAGGTTTAGAGGATTCAGTTAGGTTTAACTATTAAAAAGCATTTGAAAAAATCATGTTTATATGTAGTTTGTTTCTAAAATTAGATAGGAAGCTTAGTGTTCTCGCTCAAGCAGCAGAGGGTTGACCACAATACGGCAAAGAGTGGTTTACCCCTCATTACCACTGAAAGTCGTAGAATATTTGTCGCTGATTAGTATTCAGCGCGTGCGACTGCACATCTCGCGATAACACCCGGGTGACCTTTTATGACACCCACCACATACTGCACATCCCACTCGAGGATCAACTGAGTTGAAGGACGAATGTATTCGGAGAGCCGGCTTTTATTAACGAAGGACTTATTATTATTTATTTTATTATTCTTATAGGAATAGAGTATCTTGAGAAGTATTCAGCTGCGTTCGGTTAGACTGGAAGCTGACCCCAACGTCAACATAGTTGGGAAAACGCAGGTAGATGTAATGAGAGTATCTTGAGAAGTAGCTAAAAATGTCACCCGTTTGTATGATGGGAAGGTTCGGTCAAAGTGGCTCACATGCAGAATATGGTTTATCCGTATTTTAACAAAATATTCTATTTCTTGAATATTTTTCGCTACGCTTACCTATTGTCTTTATTTTAACAAAAAATATCAAGCTATTTTATTCTAGACCTAGAATATTTTGAAACGTATAGTTTTATATTAATATTGGGGCTTAAGAACTAAGTACCGATAAACCAGCTAGAATAATAATGAATGTTTGTATTGTTTGCACAATAATAACATGATTAATAACCTGCCACCGCAAAATGCTGTGTTTATTGAAAATGACCTTTCATAAATAAGGCTTAACGGAACATATTACTATTATTTAAACATGTTCAACCATGACAATAAATATTGTATGTGCACACAAGCCGTGTACCATTGACGCAAATGATGAAAAATTACAAAATGACTTTCCAAAAGCTGTTTCTTAGTAGTCACTTTCGCTGTATTAGGAACTCATGTGCAAAATTTAATGCTTCTAGACCTAGCGGCTTAGCCTGTGCGTTGACTGTCAGTGATTGCAAATTGCCGAGCTGTGAGATAGTACAGGCTAACTATAATAATAATATACAGTTAAGTTGAACCTTCGACCCGTAGAGAGCCGCTAAAGTACCTATATTATGGCCGACCAATCACCTGCGTTATGATCGATTACGTCACGGCGACGGTTTGTTCCGTGTCGTCATCACTCAGGCGCTGAAGTGGAGCGCCGCGTTTGATTGGCTGCTTTTGTTATTTATGAGACCGTCGGGTGATTTGTGTTATTATTTATTAATTTGTATGAATGCATGTGATGTTATAGCACAAATTGTTCGCTCATCAGGCAAGTGGCTTTTATATCCATAAAGGAAACAGTAGTTATTTTGTTTTTCTTTTAAGAGTTTATTGTTTGTGGCCCGAAGTTTGGCGTTGCAGCCAATTTTAGATTGTACTGACTTGACTTCATGTGTCACTTACTATCGTTATGCTTTCAAAGAATAGAAACATTCAAACCTTACCAGATTTCTGTTAAACCAAGATAAGTTGACAACACAAAAATATCTTTGTGTCTTTCGAAGATAAGAGACTTTAATGAAAATAGTAATTTCTTCCTTCCTCTCAGGACGGTCTTGGCTTCTGGCCAATCTTACTTTACTTCAACAAAGTGTTCGTCTGCTCATTAGTGGGTAACAAGACCTTATAACGAATTTTACGTTCTATATATATTAGGTGCACAGCTTTAAAACCCAAGAAATATAGTTTTGTATAAGAGTTATGACGTTTTTATTTAGGGTACCCAGTTTTTTGTGCAAACGAATCCATTGCTTTATTGATATTTTTTTTACAGAAACTAGTATTATTTACCTTTAGTGATTTCGATTCTGTTTAAATTATCTCTTTCTATTCGACTGCGAATCCTTTTAAACCTTACAGATGTCCTTTTCTAAGCCCGTAATCAATTAACCTATTAAAACGTCCCTAAAACCCCACAGTACCCAATTTCACCGCAACATAACCTAGAATGGCATTAGATGAATCTTCCGACATTGATAACGTCTAATTCTGATGGGTCAAATCCGTCGGCGAGCGGGTCAGGGGGTCGGGATAACTTCCGATCGATATTAATATCGATAGGCAGTTGGATCGACGCCAGCTGTCGATATCGATAGTTGGTGCATGCTGCATGAAATAATGGAGAACCGAAAATTCACGTCTAATTAGAAATCAACGTCTATTTTTTTTAAATAAAAGCCTGAATGTAACAGTCGTGCATGACAAGGATTGAGAATTTGCAAATTAAACCAAAGAAAAGAGCTAGCTTATTTGTCTGCAGAATTACTGATCAAATATCTGATATGGCTTTTAAAAAACCGGGGATAGATAAATTTAAGAATGACTTGCTTAAATACATAGACTCTACTAAAGTATTAAAAAAAGAAACAGCTGGCCGTAGCCGTGAAACTACCGTACTCGCTGTGGCAATATTTTCTTGTAACCCCACCTCTAACTATGTATACAATTTCTCTTGTTGTTTTTTCATAGTGAGTCCTCTGTGCCCACCTACTTAGTGGCTGCTGCCATATTTCCAGTTGCATTTGATTGAGGTTGAGCGGGCTGTGCTTGCTGTGCTCGCTGTGCTCTTGTATACAGTTTTTATTATCGTGCAGTCGGGAATTATTGTTGATTGCTTTGTACCGGAATAAGGTCTCAGTAGCACGGATATAGGGAGCACGGTTGTTCATTAAAAGAGTTTATGAGGATATGTTTCAGGCTGATATAATGGTGAGGATGGCCGTATCAATGTTTTGCGCTTAAGCTTCCAAACTGTGAATGTAGTTTTTTTTTTTTACATAGAGAGTAGTTTGTGTTCACTGTTAGGAACACATAAACTTATACGTCAGGAAACGACTCACATTTTTTTATTGTATTATGAATGAGTGACTACCCTAGTTTCCAAATAATATAATAATCCAGATCATTAACACATTTACTGAGCATAATTCATTACAATATTTCATAGTTAAAACATGAACAAAACAAATCATATAGACTAGTGGCAGTCGTTACGCAGTCTTCCCAAAGTTGGCGACATGTTCAACTCTCAACGAGCGTTAGGCGATAGTCTTTGCGCAATTAATAGTACTCGTGATTCACCTTGTGGAAAAGGTCTGTTTAGAGGGTCCTTTACGTATGAGTAAGGGTTTTGTAGAATGAGATGATTTAGTGTTTAGTTAAGAAACTTTTAATTAATCAACTCAGCCATTTCTCGTCAAATGTTGGCCTTAATAAGTGTGCTTAGTAATCATACTTTTCCATAAATGACCGGTTCCTTATTAGTTAATTGCAAATGCTATCCTAGGACCGTCTTTATTTAAAACGTACCAGAAAGTAGTGAAACGTCGTTTATGAATGTATAAAAAACTTGAGCAACAAAAAATCTGCTCAGTACTTCTCTTATTAAAAAGAAATAGTACCCAACTACAACAACGCTACACAATCTCATAAAACCAGGCTCATTAACGCCACAAATACACTACGTCACAGTTCCAGTACGTAAACTTTACAGCGACTTACGTAAATACGTTACGGCCTTACGGCCAAGTTGTCAGCCAAGTGGTACGGCCAAGTGGCACGGCCAAGCCAAGGGCGGGCTCTAATTACGAATAATGGCCGAACTTGGGACGCCTCGAGCGCGTCTCGTTCTGAAGATAATGAGCTCCGATTGTTCCTGGCTGCTTAGGCTTAAAAATAGAAATAGTTGGTGACGCTAGTTTGAAGAAATTGTGGAAAAATGGCCTAGTTATTTACTCTTGGGAGAGTTTTTCAGTTCCTAGGTTTAATATCGTTCATCGTTTTTTGTCACCTCCACACTGGGCTCGCGTGGTAGATAACGGTGCACTCTCTCTCACAGAGAGGAGGACTTTTAGCAGCAGAACATTATAGGCTGATTGACATGACATTTATGCATCTTTCTTTGTGTTTTGAAAGTGTTTCTAACTGACAAAACATTGACATTCCCAATAAATCATCTAATAACATCACAAGATCAAATACCATTCCAATTTCGTAATAACAATATCAACAGTAATGGTTCTCTCAAGGCCTTGTAACTAGTAGGTATTCGGAGGATACCCAAACAAATTTAATTAAAGCAGTTAGGTTCAGAATAATTTGAAGGCTTGTTTCTGTAGCCGTACGCCATTCACATTCCACCCCGTTGCTTTGAATACGTTAGTGTATGCGGCTGATTTATTTAGGAAACTGTATCATTAAACATGAAGAGAAACCATTAATTACTTCTTTTATATTTAAGTTTATTTTGTTTTCTAAGGTAACATTTTATTTTGCCATCACTCATTATGCCAAAGTGAGAGATAATACAGTCAGTGAGTTGAGTGAAATCTAAACAGCGTTTTTCTTACCAGCTTGTATATTTGGTTGTGAATGTTTTCCTATAAATTTATTGCACTAATAAATAAACGTGACTACACTTTTTTTAAATATAATATAAATATATACTCAAATATATAACTTTGTGTATTCACGAATTTTATATATCCACTATTTGTGTAGAACATTTTAATATCCAGTGTTAGTGAGTGTACGTTTTGATGTATTTATAATATTAAAACAATCGAAAAAAAAAAAAACAACATGTCCCAACCATCGCAACAAGGTTTCGTGCCTGAAAAGATTCTGGAGTTCAATCGGAGGGCCTCTCAGGAAGTGACAGAGTCTATTTCTCATCCTAAACTTCGTCCGCAAGAGACGCCAAAGAAGGATGGTCATCAAAACGGTACTGACAAACAACCCGACAAGTCGGTCAGAGATGAGAAACCAAAGGTCGAAACAGGCTACGCATCCAGACAGAACCTGGAGAGCAAGAATCCTTTCTCTCCGAACTTTTACCGGAACAGCCGACCTCATGGTCACTTCGAGATGGGGCCGCGCGGCCTCGACTACTCTCCCCATCGAATGGGACTTGACTTCTCCAACCGATTGCGAGATTATGGTCCGCAAAGGTCCACGTCCATTCATGGACATGAAATGACTGATGCTCCCATGAAACCTGAGTATTTAGGACATCGAAGTCACTTTGGAAGTCAGATCGTGCCGGGTGCAATCAACCACCCTGATGTTGTCTTCAGACATGATTACTATAACAGCCAGATGGGGTTCTCTCCTCCTCGCGCGTCGAGATTTTCCTCCCAGGAGTACCTGAACGCACCAGCTCAGTACGGTCGGTGGCCCGACTACCGGCAGGAGTACAGGCAACGGCGCCGCTCCCAGCAGGATCTCCACTCACTCGGACAAAGTCCCGAAACAGGTATTTATTAATTTCATACTTGACTTGTTCCATAAACTATAAATACAATTATCTGTAAACGAATTTTCAAACTGTTTAGTTTCTAGAAAAGCTTAAACTGTTTCTCAATGAGAAAAGTTATACCGACCAAAAATTTATCTAGGCTTTAATATAACTTTTACCCGAAACAATAAGCGGCAATTTTGCCTTTTGGGTATTTGTTCCTTTTTGGTATAAATACTGTTCGCGATAGAATTGGTCCGTTAATAGATTTATGTTTGTGGAGTGGATTCGACAAACATTTTTATAAATTGGACGCGCAATGGCGCCCGCGTATTGATCATACGTTTTGTTTCTATTGACGAATGGCCTTTCTAAACGAACCGTGAACCGTGGACGACAATAAAACCATCCGCACTGAATTAGATAACGCATTGCTATTTCATTTTCTCTCAAAATATTCACAGCAGCATAGAAACTACGAAGCTAGGTATTAAATAACGTACTAGAAACGCTTCATTTCGTGTTCTCATCAAGATTTTATAAAGAAAAATCTGTTAAATGCGAAAATCGTTTTTATAGTGCCATCAGATAAGATTGGCAGCGCTTACAACACCGAACAAAAAGAATACCTCTAATTTAAAAGTACCGTGAAAAGAAATTCGCCTTCTTTAAAAAAAAAAATAGCATCATAGCAGAAAGTTCCAATATGTAATAATAAGACTTTCTTACGGAAGAAAAAATATATTCTAATTTTGCAATCAGGAAGGTAAAGGCAGGTGTCCAATAATCCCAAACTCACCCACTTAACCTGGAAATGTTGGCTTAAAAATGTTTGTTCCCGTAATCCTTCGAATAAATGTAATGTAGTACGTGGCACGTTCGACTAAGTTCGACTATGTTCGGCTATGTGTCGGAATTAGCCGACACGTCGCCTATATGACTGATTTATAAGTTTGTGCACACACGCGATTCCGACGTGAAGGTGTAACGAAATAGTTTTTATTTTAAGGAAGATGGATTTGAAAAGTTGTGGCGAACTTTGATTGAGTGTAGTTGCAATTGTTTTTTTGTTAGCACAGCTTGGAAATGCGAAGTATTCTTGTTGTGAAAAGTACCACTAGAAAGGTTAATGAAAAATGTTTTCAGTTTACAGAAAAATAGATAAAACAATCATATTTTTGTAAACAGACTTTTTAAAGTACTTATTATAGTTTTTTATAAATTGACATATTTATTATCATTCCTCCTGAGCCTTCCAGTAAGTATCTAATCATCCTTTTCATAAAGGTAGACATGTTTATAACAATTATTTATATAAATTATTATCAAAATATGCTTTGTATGACCCGACTCGACCCTCATAAATATTACTGCAGGAAATATCATTACCGAAACCCTTCCTCTAAAATACATTGAATTGTTTCACATTAAACACCCATTAGCCTCAAACTTGCAAGTGATTTGAAACCTTATGCTATTAGTATAATGTTCAATGTTCAGTGTATGTGCATGAGATTTATAACGTTGTTATACAGAGTGTTTTCAGCGCAGGTGATGGCTGAAAGTTTCAGCGGATACTTTACGGTTGTCGTACATATGAACGATCGGTTCTCAGTGTATTGAACGACTTTAATATAAGACTGATGCGAATTTTGTAGCAGAGTATTTATGAAAAAAAAAAACAACTTTTCAAACTTTTTACTTACCACATAAAGTATAAATTCATCTTTACAAAAGCTACCTACTTACTGAAATCATTTAAGGTTATTGCAAACCACTCATCCACTGTTATCTAAATTCTCCCTTCTGATCATAATTTAAAGTGTATGACATGTCATTAATACAATGTTAATAAAGTGTCAAAGAAACCGAAGTCTTTGTAAAAGATGAACGAGATTGAGATCAGCAATTCAAAGGAGTATCAGAAGCGTGTCGTCAAAGGTCGGCAGATTGCATCCGAGTCGATATCCCATTATAATATCCTGTTTATTACGCACCGCCATGAGATGAGGGGAACGTTATATTTTTCTAATCAGCTGTAGCTACTCCGACTCGCTAGTAAAGGCAGAGGGTAAACTCCGAGCAATGTACAAAGATAACTTCGAATAACAGTGTAAAAGTGTTAACGGAACAAAAATGTATCTGAATGACTAGGTACTTCTTAAAAACATGTTTAAACAGCACTAAAGCTGTAACATGATGATAATCGTAATAAAATATTAGGAAAAGCTTGAAAAAGAGGTTGGTAATATTGCCAGCTCCATTCCAATTCTAAAGTCGCCCTTTATTTCACCAGCTATCAACACTTTGGTCTTCTCGTCATAAGAAATTAGACACATATTGGTTTGAAACTGCTTGGTACGTTTTTACGTCTGTGCTACTTTCCATAAACCTTCCCCTAAGTGTCTTACAACGTATCATTCTAAGACAACCTTCTGCCTCCCTTCCCACATGGTAGTACAGCAACTCCCGGCGAGTCGCGCCCGGGCTCAGCTCGCTCGAAGGTTGCTCATCCCTCATCCCACCGCTTTCATTCAATTTTAGTGCGAATATGTTCCTTCAGGCCCATGTTTTTGTTACAATAACAATATTTTGCTTTGATATCATTTAGGCTCTGGTTAGGATACAAACAGTTCTCATTTTCGCGTCTGTTTGAAGTTGCCAAGACTTTGAATTCTGGGAAACATCCTTTAAACGAAAATGGAATAAAGATTCTTAGAATTGGTGGCAACAAGACGGAGTTATAGAAATCTAAACCTTACGTCTAATGTCTTGAATACAATAAATTATTGAAATTCAATTACCTGTTTTCTACAACATTCTCAATACATGCAAAAAAAAAATAGTCAACACGTCACCACCGTAGTGGACTTCCAAGTTCCAACACGATACGACTCACAAAACTACCCAAAACGTAAACTTTACTACCCTCAAAAACTTGCCGAGTAGTGGCGGGTTAACATTGACCCAAAGATGAGCGTAGCGCGCGGTTGTTGACCCGGCGTCGCGTATCGATCCCATTCATGCGTGGCGCTGAACATGCCGCTCACCTGGACGGCCATACTGCTACTGTGGAGGAGAGATAGGAAGATGGATAAAGAAATGTATAAAATTAACTTTCTATTACGTACCTACATAGTTCAGTCATCGATAGACATCTTAAGGCTGCTGCGATGATATATTTGTTTAACTTAAACACGTGTTTTTTCAGACTGTGTAACTTGTTGCTATTGTTTTCATACAAACAATTTTATTACCTATCGCAAACCAATATTTTCACAACCAAAATGCTTATGCCGCCGGTACAAAAATATTATCTATAAAATTTTTCGTCAATGCTTGTCCTTTAAAAATGGTTTCATCAGCAGTAAACAGCAATATTGCATTGAAAATTATCCTATAAACTAAAGTCAACTACTATCAACTAGTTAGCGGTTTCCCGCGGCGACGCCTGACGGGGCTTTGTTGTCAAATTACGAGATCAATCATTGTTTGAGTTTGAGGCCGGCTGACGTATTGCTTGCGGCAGAGATGTGTACAGTTCAGTAAGGTGGGGTTTAAACTTGGACATGTGACTATCTACTAGGTGCCGCGAATGCGTCCGCGTGAAATTTCTTGTTCCCCCGATCCATCGCGTCGCATCGCATCACCCGCCCATCCTATAACTTCGTTTTGGCTCCTACGGGTCCGAGCGTGATTTTAAATAGCCTATATCCTTCCTCAAGAATTGGGCTTTCAAGAGCAAAAAGATTTTTTTCAAATCCGACTGGTAGTTCCAGAGATAAGCGCTGTCAAACAAACAAACTATATTATTAGTACCTACCAGCGGCTTCGACCGCGTGATATCTTTATGAATTATGCCTATGTTACTCAGTGATAATATAGAATGCTACTGGTGAAATAAGTTTTTTCATTACAAACAAAAATACGAATCTTTTCTGTTTATAACGTATATTTGTAGTACACACACAGCATAGTAATTAGTATAAAGTACTTCTCTTGTTCGTTTCGTCGGAATATCCTTCGACTCTACTGACTGTCATGTCAAGAGAATCAAAAGTTGTCAAAGATAAAAAAAGAGAAAATTGAGGACAATTTACTGACAAGTATCTGTCAGCGCCAACTCGATGTTTTTTTTTTTGACAATCGTTGTTTGAGTGAAGTTGAGTAGAGTCAATGAGTTTTCCGGGCCACAAACAGGCTTTGGTAATCCGAAGAGTAGTCGTAAAACACAGTCGATTAATAGATACATTGTATCTAATACCTTTAAACGACCAATTCTTGTATATATGTATCAAATATGGTTACGGGAGTTTGACGAGTGGCTAGAGCCACGGCATCCTCACCTTCCGCCTAACGCAGGTCCTCACCGGACATGGCTGTTTCGGGAGGTTCCTGTACAGGATAAGGCGGGAGGGAACGCCCGGTTGTCACCATTGTGTGGATCGCCCGGAGGACACGGTGGAGCATACGGTGGAGGTCTGCCCGGCTTGGGCGGAGCATCGTCGTGGAGGCGATCGGCGGCGGTGATCTCTCGCGTCCGGCCCTGGTTCAGGCCATGGTACGGAGCGAGAGGAAATGGGAGGCCGTCACCTCCTTCTGCGAAGCGGTAATGCTCGCGTAGGAGGAGGCGGAACGCGTGTGGGAGAGGCAAATTAAGGCAGGCCGATTTCCGGCCACCGTAGGCGCGGGCTTGTGGACGGTGAGCAATGGGTAGCTCACCGTCCGATAAGGACCAGGCCCGGGTCGACGGCACGTTGTGTTCCCCGCGCGCCTCAAAGAGATGTCAGCAGAATTGACGGGGTCCGTTAGGGCCGATGCCTGCCGGGGGTGCGAAGAAAACCGAAAGGGAGATCGTGGCCCCCGGCAACAGGGCAACCGAAGGAACACGGGTGCGTTTTAGTCAGTAAGAGACTGACACGCCCTCTCGCTCCGCCGAGAGCGGGAGAAGTTATTTTATAATTTCCCACCCAAAAAAAGGGGGTTTCGGGGGCGATAAATCGATCTAGTTAGGTTTCATTTTTAGAAAACGTCGTTCAAAATAAAATAAAAACCGAGCAAAGCTCGGTCGTCCAGATATTAGATTCTTTAACAGTTACTAACCAACAACTAATACTTGATTAAGTTGTGGTGGTTAATAGAGTTTTCCGAGAAATTTTCCTGAATTCAGTTAACAATATTTCTAGAATTCTTGCTACCATTAAATTTTATTCTAAAGCTTACTGCTCAGGGCTTGTATATCCACAATTAATTGTAAATTCATGATATATGCAAGTCGGTTTCTCCTCAGGGAATGAAAACTGCAGAATTAAATTATACTCACAAGAATGTACGTAAAATTAAACAGTACAGGAGTTTTGTTAAATTCTCCTCTTTTAAAGTTAAGGGGGATTGTTATCTCAAGCCCCCACAGTTGGGGGGCCTTGGTCTCGACATCGGGAATAATAAGCCATAACAATGGGATAGCTTGGAGGCATACACTAATAGTATGGCGGATATTATTATGTTTCATAATGTTGTGTGTCTCGGCCTTTGCTCCCGAATTTCGTAGTCTGATTTGATTAAGGTTGGGTCGGTACGATGTTGCTGTGACCCCGGTTTGCTGGGGTCATGATTCTAGATTCGAAATGTAGTGAATCTGGGGTTGGTTTGACGTCGTATAGTTTCGGTCTAGAGGTATTTCTAGTTCGTTTGATGGTTTTCTGATAACTTGTATGTCTACTAGAGTAAAATACCCGCCGAATTGAATAGAATTGTCCGTGCCCATTAACCAATACTATTAAAAGAGCATCAAATCCTTTAAAACATGATCATATTAAACAATGATCAGATTATCTCGCTGTTCCAGCGTCGTCTTTACAAAAGTGTTAACATTCCTACTTTCAAATGTATAAAAACTACGCTAAAAGCTTGTGTGTGCTATTAGGGGCCATATATTACCATATCTTAAGTTCGGACCTAGATGTGTACGTATTTGCGTATGGACAAACAAACTCTTCTTGGAAATCTCCATGTTATGCCCTCCGTCTGGAATAGTCTGGCAGGAGAAGTCGGAAGGGCTATAAAGTCTCTTACTTATCTAGTTTCACGGTGCTTCCCCAACTTCCTTACGAGGTATACACTTGTGGGATTTGATACCATACACGGGAAAAGGAACACTGTAGGGTTTAGTCGGTAGAAGTTCGATATTTCCCTTTATCTTCTCTAGAGTGGAGAGTAGGAATCATGACAGATTGCTTCACAAAACGGTTATTATAGAGCGTACCTAATTACTGTATCCACTTACGTTCCAAGCCTTACAATTCTAAACTATAATCACAAATACCTGAACTTGATCCACAACACCACTAATTAATCCGTTCTCATTTATCACCATCCAACTATCCAGGCGGCCAGGCTGCGGGCCGTAGCTGTAATGACGATGACGGGCGCTCATTAGCGAATATAACAATAACGCGTAGTTACTGTGCTTGCGAGTGGTTGCGGGCGGTCGTTAGCGATCCTTATCGAGTGTAGTTACCGATGGTGGTACGAGGCGTAGATAGCCATGTTTTGGTTACTTCAAGTGCTGTTGTGGTGAGAGTTTTTGGCCAATAGCTTGATTGTATGTTTTCAAAATTGCGAATTGCGTATTGTTATGGTGCGACTCAGTCTGTCTGTCCGTTTGTCTGTCACAGCTGGAAATCTCAAGAACTATTAATGGTATCAACTTTAAATTTGGAAAAATTTTAGATGACGTTTGCCCAACAATTTTTCAATTAAGAAAGAAATAAAAAATATTTCTTTGCAACAGGGACTGAACGGCGTTTTAAAAATTCGAAGTGGGGCTACTAGGGCATGTGGGGTATCATATGAAAGTGCGCTACTTGCACATTCTCAAACATTATTTTTTAGGCCGCATAGTTTTCGACTTTTGACGAAAAATGTAAAAAAAAAACATACCGTTTCCTTATCTTCGAAATTTGCATAGAGAAAAATCTGAAATTATTTTTTGTAATAGAAGTTTATGTAAAGATTACAGGACAAAATGAAACGATGTCTTTAAACAGCACACTTTTTCAGAAATTATATTAATTCCACTATCGGTCAAGAGATGGCGCTGACCTAAAACTGCGATATTCTACACCGCAGTGTTAAATTTTTCTGACGAATATGGGCCTCGCCGATAAAAAATTAAAATGGTACGGAATCCTCGGTACGCGAGTCCGACTCGCTCTTGACCGATTTTTTTAATAATGTTTATGGTATATATGGCCACACAAATGTGTATGTTTCGTCCTGAAAGCAGGGCCAGGGAATGTAGGACAATAAGATTGGCCACAGTGGGTAATATGTACAAGTTTTTATAGTTTTTTAAACCTTTTGGTTTTTAGAAGACGACTATTCATTCAAATATCCTGCAAATGCATGGTTATCTTACTAAGAGGGGCTATCGAACTGCATCGCAAACTTGTCGTATCAATATCGAACAACTTGGTCCGTGGCCAAGCACATTTTTGTGTCTGTCGGCCGACTTGGCGGGACTTGGCAGTTTCTTTTATTCGAATATCGATAGCATTGATTTCTTTTTAATAAAACTTTATTTTACACTTCTGAAGTTCCTTTCATGATCTTGTTTACATGAGGTGCGATTTGAATCCTGGCCATTACTTTTTTCCAATTACCTTATTTTTTTTTTTTTAACATTAATTTAGTGCATCACTGCTTGACACAAGCTTCTATTATACCCTTCGATAATTGAAACAAACACAATTTAATTACTTACTTAGATTTATTCACAACAACAAAGCACAAAAAATCCGGAAATAAACCTCAAATCACCATAAAACAATCCCTTTTTCCGTCACACTTATTCACTCGTATCATCCGTCTCAACAAATTTAAAAAGCGTCTCTAAAGGAATGCGTATACAATTACTCGCATAACTTGTTTTGTGGCTATTTGCGCGCACGCTGGTGTGTTGGCGCAAACGTTGGCCAAATGCTGTCTGAATTGAAATTATGTCGATGGTAATGAGTTGGAGTATTACCATACAAGCCCTTATGGGGTTGCGGGGATAGTGAGCACGAGTGGAGCGGGGGAGAAAACATCATTTTTGTATTTGGCAAAATGGCTACAAAAGTTTGCTTTGCCTGTGGTTTCTTGCCAAGTTTGAGAGTATTATATTTTCTGCTGTTAGTTGCATATTACGGGCATTTATTTTTTACTAAACCTGCCACTGAATTAAAGGACTGAAAAAACCACCAACCTCATCCCTGTATAGTTTTTATTTTCTTCATAGCATAATATTATTCATATTACTAACCTTGTAATGAATTTCTTAAGTATTTCTAGGCTGCCTTCTAGCCACATAGTCAATTTGTCTAGGGATTCTAGTCGGAGGCGGTTGCCTTCAAAAAAATTAACAACCATTACAGGATATTCCTGTGTAATGAAACTAGCTACCCACGCAAAGCTCCCCGGCTGCTATGTAATAGTTTCATAACGTTTTATCTGCGAGGATGAGAGAATGCTAATATTCTGAGTCGGGAATTATATCGTAAAAGAAGATGGCGTCTTCAAAGCATGGAACAAGGTCGCTATGGTAACTACGAATGAAAAGTGAAGCTTTGATTACTTACTTGCTTTTCTTACTAAGTAATTGTAACAAGACTAGTTAAAATATATCTACAGTACATACGTTATATAACACGAAGAAAATCTGAACCCTTACTTCTGAGGCTTTATTATTTTCATAATTCTCTTGATATAATTAGGGCATTTTCATTGTTCCGTATTACGAGTAGCTATAAAAATTGGCTGTAAATCTGACATGCGACTGAATCATCTGTAGTTATCCAGCCATTCCATCGCTTCACATAACTCTGTAGGTACAAAAACATTGACACAGCGCTGCAGCGGAAGGTAATGATGCCAGCCTGTTGATTTTATTGCACGCTTCATAACTCACTTTGCGTAGAACAAACAAACAAACTAAATTCAACTACTTTGTTAGAAGTATGAATTTGAATTAGTGACTTCATTAATTTGTGTTTTAGTGATTTAGATTTCAAGGACAATTATGCCATCTTCTACTGTGGGTTTCGTGACTTTGGAATTATGACAAAATAATATGACGTCTAGTGCCTTAATTCAAACTTATTGCTATAACTACTAAACATATTTAACAGTTATGCCGGTTACCGTAATGTAATCATGATATGGGTTATGCATGGTTTTTCTTTATAGAAAACTGTAAAAAAAAAAAAAAAATAGTATCAAAATAATAATCTTATGCTAGGTTATGGGCGGTTACATAGTATGACATGTTTTTGTGGTTTTTCAACCATTTGGTTTCTACCGAAGAAAATATATAGGATTCTCAATAGCGTGTAGAAAGTATTAAATAGTCACTAGTCTATCAACCTCAATCGAGAGACAGAGATAGTAAATCCTGCCACAGGTAAGTACCTAATATCGTCAAGGCGAAGGTCACAAATAACATGAATCTTTAACAAAACGAATTCAGATAAAAACAAAGGAAGAACGAGAGAAATAAAAATATTCGTCTTGGTATTATTATGAAATGGTTCTAGAGGAAACAAAGAACAGTTTATTTTCCTGTACAGCTCATCAATCGAGAGGGGATTGAAGGGGAGTAGGGGGTGAATATGATGCTGTTCAGGTGACGAACGATCCGTCGGAAACCTTTATTGAACCCGATTTATTAGCGTTTTTGTTTAGGGTGAGAAATCACTTTTTATGTTCATGTTGATACGTACTTTTCTAAAAGGGTGATGTTAGAAAAGTTCGTATTTTAGAAACAAAAAACATATTTCTCTCGCTAATTCTTTGGGTTTGATTCATATACATGACAAGACCACAATTCATTCATAGTTTTATAATTTGCAATATAATTTCATTGATGTCAAAAAGCACTGAGCAATGTCTATGATGTCACAGTTAAAAAAAACCGTTTGTTTACTTAGTTGAATTGGACTTCCACCAAAATCTCTTATTATCTGTACCTTCGATCACAAACAGTGTTCGGTTAATATTCTAATTATTATTTTACGTGATCAATATTTTCTTTTTTTATCTTGATCGCGTTCCAGTTTGAGGATAAATAAATAAATAATAAGTAATAATTTCGTTAATCAATCATTTAAATCACAATATATTTTTTGAAATCCATTTATATATTTTCTTCTAGGTATCAACCGAGGTAAAAGACGCTCAATCAACAAATTCATTTAAACATTCACTAATTAAAGGGTAACAGAAGACAAGAATCTGAGAAATTCGCATAACAATAATTCACGGCCGCCCGCAAACTAAGCTAATGAAACATGGCGCGTTTACAGCGAGCAATGAATACTGGGAAATATTCATTCACGTACAATCACTTTACGAAAACGTTGATCACTTTTGGACTGTGTCACATTAAACTACATTAATCTCGCAAGTTGTTAATTGATGTACAATTGACAACTTACAAGTTTAATGTTCTTATATGTTACATTTTTGAGGTCGCCATTTGCTTTTTATTTTATTATTTTCATCAGAGTCAAAATCAGTTACAGGCTTAAGAAAATACAAGAAATCTTTAAAACTAAAATAATAAAAATCTAACCCATACCATCGTCCACGTATTATTATAATCATTAAAAGAAGTGAAGGACTGTGGGTACAGTACAAAGGTTGGATTTCTGTGATAGAATAATCTAAATCCTCTTTCTTGAATAATTGGTTATACGCAAATTCCATAAAGTGTTTCTTCATAATTATAAATGTAATATTAATATAATAAAACGGTTCTAAATATGATTAAGGTTTCGTAAGTCGACTGTACAACGACGTCGCGATCACGGCATCCAAATTGCCTCCAAAAGAGTTATTAAAGAAACAAGCTCAGACATTCAAAACCGTACCAGCATGGCGAATAAACCCATCGTTCCACAATTCCCCTTAAACATCGGCTATTTGCTCCATTTATTGTTACGTAATGGATATTCGGCGGTACAACAAAACTTCTGCTACCAAATTATTATTTCGTGTAAACTCGAAAATTCTACTTAATTTCGTAGACGATGTTGATTAAGTTTACTGCCTCATCAAATTGGATCGTCAAATGTATACTGTTTTGTTCTTACTATGAAAGTAAAATATAGAGGAAGTGCTGTACTTTAGATATCTCAAAATCAAAAACTGATCACGAAAAATCTTAGCTCTTTTCACCAGTAATATCACTCCGAAAACCCAAAACAGCGAGCAAAAAAAAATTCTGAAATGTTTCATTGGACCTTAAAATTTTAGTGTAACTTCAAATACTTATATCCAGGCTCAATATTATAGATGAGTATTTCTAACACGTTCGCCCTTCAGGCAATATTGACCCCTACTGGCTTTTTGATATGGTTGATATTAAGTTGGTTTATAAGCTTTGCGCCACTCAGCTGAATTCACATCGACCCCATCGCGGGTTTCTTCCGATTTTATTTCTCATATAATCTAAGCCAATTTTCCTAGACATCTGTGTTAGATATATTTCTGAAATGTCTGTTCCATCACGTCTTGGTCTAAACTAAACACTCTTCTTTTGCTTTTAACCTACTTTACGGAAGGTATACCATTTACAGGGTAGTAAAAGATTTTATGTCATGCTTTTGGGGGTGATTATCCGAGTTTTATCAACCCATATTTTGACATATATTTAGATAAACATGTGTAATAGCATATGTAATAATAATCTTAAGAGATCAACGCATGATGAATTAATGATTAGTTATGATCGGTATCATCATGTTACGTTCAGCACAGTTTATTTATCGATTATTACTTGTACGGAATCTCTAATAAGCTTAATGCTTTTTTTGTTTTTAGGATTAACGCGGAAACAATTTATGTTAGTAAATGTAATTACACATACACATAACAAAATTAATGAGTTTACGAATAAAATAAAAGTACGTGGTACCAAGTACCAACATAACCACGATATATGCGACTGTACGGCCATAATTTTGGTACACACATGCACAGTTGGTATAATTGTGAATAGCTGTGCGCACAGTGAAGTTACAACAGTAACTCAACACCGCAACATCCTTCGGTTTTGTTTACTATAAAACGATTTCGGTGGAAATAAAAGACGGGTCGTTGATAAGTAATAAAACAGGTGAATGGCAGCCAATGACCGGTGTGACGTCACAGGTTGAAAGTAACCTGTGCTTGGGTTATTTCTGTCAGAGTCGTGACGTGGGTTTTTATTTCAATGCTTTTTATTTGGGTAGGAATGAAGGCTATAAACAATGAAATCTTTTGTTAGTTCTTTCATGAATTTAAAAGAAGGAACTAACTCGTTTCATAAACCGTAAAAAATTAAGGGACTTATTATCATCTGCAAAGTGTAGTATGCAACAACAGCTTATGTATTTTATCGCGTAGTATTTAATATGATTATGAGATAAATAAATAGTAATCATACTTTTTCTAGCCACAGTTAAACCAATTATGAGCACAGAGAAAACAGTAATTGTCTTACTAACCAAGCTCGCACGCGCGACGATCATAAACCATACAGAACGCGGTTTTATAGCATTTTTACTTTTATTGCATTACTGAATTAGATTAACTGGCACACGGTGTTATACACGATTGAATAGTGATATAAACATTGAAATATGCAGACAAAGCGCTTTGAAACTGATTTATAACGGTTGAGTATACCTTTGTTGTAAAGAGATTTTAAAAGCGTCTAGAGATTGTTTATTTAATAAATATTGAGATACAGTATTAGACTTTTTCGATACATTGAAAGAATGGACGCATTCTTTGGTATAGAGAAAGTATTTGTTTTCATTGGTTCTTGAATCATGAGGTGATGAAACATGTTATTCTTCCATACCGTACGGGGTGTTGAAACGGTACGAACGTGAAGTATTGTAACAGATTGGATGAATCTTTTAACAGTAAGCTTATGAATCAAAGGTAAAGTACTCGCAATATTTGGCCTGTCCATCGTATACCGGTGTTATCTTTGATTATTTTGATTGATTTACAAAAACAAACACTCTGCTTTATGATGCAATCATAAAAACGTCGGTTTGTTATTGTATCTCCAGTTATTGTATCTTCGGAAAACAAACATTATATCCTTCAAAGTTTTTGCAGTTGAAGTTTCTACGAAAAACACAACTGTGTCAGTAAACCTCTGTAGTTTATTTATTTCTTTTTTAATCGATCAAATTCGAGTTATTTTTATCAAAGAATATCACTATCATTAAAAACTTCCGCTTCAAGGAACACTAAAGCTGTCTCTACAACACTTTCCTTCCACAAAAGCGTTTATTCCAATTTAATTTTTTTCCCGGAAAACTAGGGTAGTCGGTAACTGGAGCGAATGACAGCGGTCCAGTGGTCAAACGTCTGGAAGGGTAACAGACAACACGTAATCAACATTGTTCAAATTGTTGCTCGTCCGATGACCGAGTTTACCAATTGTCTTTATTTTAGACAGTTTTTAATTATCTTATTGACGGGTTTTCTCTCGTATCTGTCCGGTCGCCCTAATAGTTTCAGAGTCAAACTGTGGGCTCATACAACACAAAGATATTAATCTCGCAATAGCAACTCAATTATTAACCGCTTTATGTCTCATGCTGTCATTGTCACTTTAAGGTGAATTGTAACGACAGAAACACTAGCGAAGTATCGTGTGATTTTTCGGGGATATACCAAATAGAGACAGTTATTGAGTTAATCATCTAAGATCAGGCTAGGTAATAGATATAGGATAGCACGCTTAGCATGACCACAATAGAAACGGGAAACAATCACAATCTGTCATTTTGTCTACTTTCCCGTCGACAAATCCCGTAGAAACCCGTTTCTATGGTTATCAGGCTACGCTTGCTGGTCAGCAGTAAATACTGTTATTTTATATCTCCTTTCCCGTATGCCAAACCATCTTTTTGTGTCCATAATCTAAACGGTTCACACTCTTGCCAATCCATACCCAGAAGCATCCATCATATAAAATGTATGTAACATTCAGCATCTGTTGTGATAGACAGCCTTTTACGTGTTCCTCAGTAATAAATAAAGTAGTGACGTATTTGTTTACAGTCATAATGTTCCAATATAATATATTGGAGCTATACGAGATAAATGTGTAGTAATACTATATGTAGTGTTGTATGGCGCTGTACATTTGTATTGTAGTTTATTATTTGTATATGAGATTGTTTATTGCTGAGGAAATTATGTATCCTAGTTTTGTGCCCAATCGGTAAAGCATGTGGTATTTTGAAACTGTGTTGTATAATTAATGGCAATTTAATATCTATACCTAACAAATATTATTACTTAACATGAGATCACCCCGAAGTGTTGGGAGAGGTGTAACTACATACCTACAGTAGGTACTTGATGTGTATATAACTAGGGAGATACGAAGGAAACGAACGAGTGTATGGTACAAAGGCTAGTTTAATACTGTTCGTACATAAGGAGTCAACTGACAATATTAATATTTAGAGCATGTGGGTAAATACGCATCATTCCTCCACACTTAGTTTTGAAACCTGTTGACAAAATAACATAACATAAAATAACTTAACATAACATAACAATCTTATACTAATCTACTTATAATATTTAGAATAGTCTACTTTCTTTCTGGGACGCTCAGAACGTGCTCGTGACACAGGTGAGGTAACTGGTTCCTGTATGACGACCGAGGCTTGAGGCGCCTGACCTTCGGATACCTCACTACATGTCGGTCGTGCAAGTTCTCTGCTCACAGTTTCAGTGACCGCATTTTGATTCCTGTCAGCTTCAACACTAGTTTCTGTCGCAGTATCAGTCGGTGCTGCCCCCTTCACCGGTTCCTCCGTAGCTGCACCGACTACTGTGCTAATTATATTGGACTCGCTGACATTGTCTGGCATTGGCAATACTGGTGGTCTAGTGGGAACTCGTGAAGACATTGGACTGTACACAGGAAGTGAGGCTGCCGATTCAGGTTCATTAGAATCGACTGATCCGGAAATATTAGAACATTTTCCGTTCTTACAATGTAGCAATTGGTCGACGTGCCTTATGGAAAATCCATTTTGTTCTTCAATAAATATTTTAAACATTCTATTTCCTATGACCTTATTTACTACTCCTAGTTTCCAAGACTCTTTCCTACCACTATACCACCGGACCCATACCTTGTCACCAACTTTAAAATCTCTGATCTTACATTCAGTTGTCCTTAGTGTTGACGTTTCACGCGGTTTCGATTTTATAGGAAGTATTAAATCAAGACGCGATCTCAAATCCCTCCCAAACATTAATTTAGCGGGCGAATATCCGGTAGTACAGTGTATCGTGTTCCTGTACTCAAAAAGGTATCCTAATAATTTTGCTTGCAAAACACTGAGAGACAAGCTTTCACTTAAAATAATTTTTAACATTTTTTTACAAGTACGTACTGAATTTTCAGCTTGCCCGTTGCTACATGGATGATAAATTGGTGACGTCATATAATTAATGCCATTATTGGAACAGAAGTTGTTAAAATCCTTAGAATTTATTTTTACGTCATTATCTGATACTAGCGTACTAGGTATACCAAACACGGAAAAAATATGCTTTAATTATGCATCCAGATACACTCTAACCACTTTGAGTATGCATCAATCACGACCAGGTATGTTTGTTGTCCTATCGACAAGTAATCGATGTGGATCCGTTCCCATGGTGCCGCTGGACTCGGCCACGGTGCCGGCATAGCTCGTGGTGGCGCGTGCCGCACGCTTGTGCATTTTTAGCATGCGCCGATCCATCGCTCGATATCTTCGTCAATACCGGGCCACCACATCCTACTGCGAGCATTACATTTCATTTTTACAATGCCTAAATGAGTGCTATGAAGTTCACGCAGCATTCTTTTGCGTAATGCCAGAGGAATTACCACCTTATGTCCACGCATTAAAATACCCTTTTCATATTGTAAGTCTGTTCTACACAAAAAATATGGTCGAATTGATGCACAAACAATCTTTCGGGGCCAACCGACATTGGTATATTTAACGACAGTTTGTATGATTTTATCATTCTCAGTGGCATTCTTTATATCCGTAAACATTACGGCCGGCGCGATCGAGTCTAGAAAATTTAATGAGCAGTATGCGTCATAGCCCTTATCTGTCTCGCACACAACATCAGGTATAGGCGCACGGGAGAAATAATCGGCGACTAAGTTATTCTCACTCGATATGTATTGAACTGTATAATTATAAGCGGATAATATTATTGCATACCTTTGTAATCGTAATGCTGTAGTTATCGAAATGCCTGTTTTATTATTAAATATTGATACTAACGGCCGGTGATCGGTTTTAAGAATAAATGGCTCGCTCCTACCGTACAGGTACTGATGGAAGTGTTTTACCCCAAAAATGATAGCCGTCGCCTCCTTCTGTATTTGACTGTAATTACGTTCACTTGTCGAGAGCGACCGTGAGGCGAATGCCAATGGTCGTTCATGGCCATCGCTATCCCGCTGGGATAAAACTGCACCAAGTCCGTGCGGCCCCGCGTCAACTGCCAGGACCAGCTGCGCGCTCGGCTCGAAATGCGCTAACAAGCGCTCTGAGGCAAGCTCGGCTCTGACGCGGCGCACAGCGCGGCGCTGGCGCGGTCCCCACTCCCACCTAGCGCCGGCGCGCAGTAGCTCGTGGAGCGGGCTCATAATACTCGACGCGTTTGGGATGAAATTCCTGTAGTAATTAACTACTCCGAGAAACCTTTTGACTTCTGTTATATTGGTCGGTTCCGGAGCGTTCAAAATGGCTTTAACTTTGTCGCGGCTAGTACGTAAACCATTTCTATCGATAACGTAACCTAAATAAGTTACGTTTTCCTTAAAAAACTCGCATTTATCTTTTTGAAGGCGCAACCCGGCTTCGTCTAACCTACTCAAAACCTGAGCTAGTCTTGCTAAATGAAGCCTTTTCGTTGGCGCAGTTAAACAAATATCGTCTAACCATATGCTTACTCCTTCGATACCCGACAACAATACCTCCATTGCTTTTTGGAATACGGCAGGAGCATTGGCAAGACCATAAACTAAGCGTGTATATTTAAATAAACCCTTTGATGTATTTATTGTGGTAAGCTCTTGGGAGTCTTCCGAGAGAGAAAATTGGTTATATGCATTCTTTAGGTCTATTTTTGAATAATGTTCGCCCCCACCAAGCTTCGCGAACACTTCCTCAATTCTAGGTAGCGGGTACTTATCGATTATGAGATCCTTGTTAAGTGTGACTGAAAAATCTCCTGCGATCTTAACTGTGCCGTTATCTTTCAAAACTGGGACTATAGGAGTTGCATATTGTGAATTGCTTACTGGCACTAATATACCCAGACCGACTAACCTGCTCAATTCTGATTCCACCTTCTCTTTCAACGCAAAAGGTATGGGACGAGCCTTAAAAAATTTTGGCACAGAATTTTCCTTCAGTTGCAAATAAACTTTAAACTTATTAAAATAACCTAGTTCGTCACGCCATAAATTAGAATACTGTTCCAATAATGCATTAACTTCATCGTCTTGGCATATTTTATAAATGTTTGTTAAAACTAATCCAAAAGCGGACATAAAATCACGACCGAGTAGGGGCGGGCCATTTGAGTCTACTACATAAAATGTGACCTCTTTCTTAAGATTATTATATTTTACTGTTTCTTCAAAATACCCCAATGGTGAAATTTTATGCCCATTATATAGACACATTTTGATCTTACAGTTATTTAATTTACAATGTGAAAACATCTCCGAATACATTCTTTTAGACATGACAGAAGCGCCAGAACCGGAATCTAACTCCATAGTCACAATTTTATTTCCGACGGTAATTTGTAAACATAACGGTTTATCCGTCACATACCTGATATTAAAATTGTGACACTCCTCACAGCTTGCTTCCGTGTCCGTGTCACTGTTATTGTCCATTTTATTCACTCGCACACGGGATTTTTGCTTTTTGTCACACACTTTCTTTAAATGACCCTGAACACCACATTTTTGACATTTATAATTTTTGTAACGGCACTTGTCCTTATTATGGTTTTTTAATCCACACACTGAACAACGGAAATCTTCGTAAGATGGCTCACGATCGCGACTTGACGTGGACGCTCGCGCCTCTCGCGCGCTCGCCCGAGCACCGCCCTCGCTCCCGGCTCGCTTACCGCTCCCATCGCTCGGCCGCTTGTAACCTTTGCACGATATCTTGTTCACTGCCTCCTCTTTTATGAAGGCTGTGTCAGATATCTCCTTCCTCGCTTCCCTAGAGCTTTCAGCTCGTTCTGCTATCTCCACTGCTCTCGACAAACTCAACGCTGAGGCATCCTGCTCAAACAATTTGTCGCGCTCGGGCCCAGATCCCAGGCCAAGAACGAAACGATCAGTAAGGTTCGTGTCTAAGGCAGCTCCAAACTCGCAGTAGCTCGCCAAACCTCGCAATCGCGCCGCCCAATCGCCAATCGATTCGCCTGTGTTCCTTTTCGCCCCGTAAAACTTCGCTTTGTCCGCAAAGGAACATTGCTTTCGTTTGAAATGAGTATCGAGCAACTCCACCAGCTTCTTGAAGTTCAGCTCCTCCAAATCTTGCGGGTATGCCAGATTACGCACCAACCGGTACGAGTCATCTGACAAATGCGTGATCAAAATGGCACTTTTATTGTCTTCTTTAACATCGTTGATCTTCAAAAATTGCGTCAACCGTCCTTTATAAATTAACCACTTGCATGATTTATAATCAAACGTGGTTAAATTCCCCAAAAAAGTCTTCGCCATTTTCTTTTTTCAACACGCGAGGGTAAGACCGACCTCGTCGCCAAATGATGTGTATATAACTAGGGAGATACGAAGGAAACGAACGAGTGTATGGTACAAAGGCTAGTTTAATACTGTTCGTACATAAGGAGTCAACTGACAATATTAATATTTAGAGCATGTGGGTAAATACGCATCAGTACTACATTTCGCCAGTTTGTGTTTTTAATAATATTGATAATTTATATGTCACTATTGACAAAACATAGCGCACTATCAAATATTTAAGATCTTTGACCTAATTATGTTTCATAGATAAATTATTCTTATTCTTAGTAGGGGCGAGCCTTTTGCTAATCGGGCACAGGTCCAGACTCCGGGTTGTTACTGAGAACTTCCTAATGAAAAAACGAATAACACTTGCTCGATCTGGGAATCGAATCCAAGTCCTTCTGTAAATAGGTTCTACTACAGTTTAAGATCTCTTCTCAAAAGGAGAAAGAAAGCTCACTAATCACCATGCTTGCTCACAAGTTATTTTAGACCATGTTCAAGTTACCTCACGAAGTACACTGTACTGAGTAGGTGCAGTCTAAGATTTTCTAAGAAACTTCTAAAAGCACAGTGCATAGTATCAAAGTCACGCAGTCAGTATTCAGGAGCTATATTTAAGGACCTAAAACATTAACACCCGGTTTCTCAAGCTTTAAGCCCGCGAAGTTCATTATTTAATTGCAAAATTCCTTAGTAAAGCTAAAGTAGAGTTTGACAAGTTCTCAACCTCAAATTTTCAATTCAGATACCGAGTGATAATGAAACGAAGCACTGCAAAGACGAAACAGGAAAACTACCTATTACTAATCTTGTAACAGTGAAACAACTCGAAGCTATAGTCATGAACCAATCAATACAGCTTACCCAGCTTATCTTAATTCAGCCCATAAGCTAACACATAATCTCCTGTTACTAATACTAATCTATAAGCTGCAGTAATGGCCGACCTTTGCGTATGCAGGATGAATCAGTAGCACATGACTTGCGACTTAGTTAGAGACTAGACACATTTGTACGAAGTCGACTATCACCTAGGCAAAAATTCAGCCGACCTTTCGGTGGTATGACAGACTTCCAACTCACTTCACCTGTCACTCACCTTTCACGGTAAGACTTGTATAGAATAGACTGGAAGTTGTTTTATACAAATCTGAGTTTCTGTCCTAAGGCAGCTGATGCAGCTAAATTGTCGAGCAGAACTTCTAAGTGCACTAACATTATTGAACCATATTAATGCGTGTAAAGGTTCAATTTTCGAAAGCTCTGTTACTTTAATTTAAGTCTATGAATATATTAACGCAAATGCAGGCTGCAGTTAGATTCCTTTTCCTATAACGCTTACATTATAGCCTTCGAGTATAGTAGTGCAAGTCTTCCATTATGGCCTTTACATAATTATGTTATTTTTGTATTGCTGTAGGAATGGAACGTTGATGAATGCATGACAGTGTGAAAGAGCTGAATGCTAAGGTGTAAGTGAGACAGATGATGTATGCTTGGGATGACATGGAAGATATTTAATAAGACAGAATTTCAGTGGATTTTGAAATACAGAATTGCAGATAGAAAGACGTAAAGACGTGATTTTTTGTGTTTTTGTCATAATTATTATATTCGTTTTTTTTCCTCTGACCTAAGCCCCTATCCCCTGATTGCTTACTAGGAGGTAAGTGTTTTGTGCAAGAAAGAAGTGTACACGATATAAATTGGTTGCGTTGCGGAGCGTACGATTGCTTTCAGTCCCGAAGTAGTTGATAACAAATAGTATTCGAGGTTTATGGTAACTGCATGCGGCGGTGGTTACTAAGCGTAGTCACGCGGAACACCTTATGCTTTTATACAGGTGGAATTAAACGATAAATACAATGAAAGACTGTTTTTTAGTTTAGTTAGGTTTTCTTGGGAAAAACGATCTCAGTGTATTCTGAAAGCCCAATAATCTTTGGTCAGTAAATCTACTGTCAGATCAAAAAATAATATTATTCGTTTGAGATGAGATGAGTTTTGCAGCGGAATAAATTGGAGAGGAATCAAAGTTAATGAAAGACAAGATATTGTTACAGAAAAAAGGAATAAAATATAAAATTAGAAAAAAATTGCAACACAGTGCCTTTTTTTAAATACTTTACGAAGTGAAGGGTCAAAAACATTTAAAAGCAAGGTGTTTAAATAATCATTAAGATAACTTGCACGCATGTTCGTGCGTAATAATGCGTGTCACTAAAACGGGTCAGCAGGATATGGGTCACTTGAATTATTTAACGAAATAAGACTTTACAAGACATCTGTTAGAACATTATTTAGCTTAAATTTACGTCTGGCGCGTGCGACAGTAAACTCCAGTTAGATACTCTTCTGAACTTTTGTCTTTGAACATATACATACATAAACTCACGCCCTCTTCCCATGGGGGTAGACAGAAACTACAGAACGTCACGTGCTTACGATCCTTAAATAAAATTTATTTTGCTTCGTTTACGTTCATATGTTAATCTGAACAGAATCAGGTCATACGCGCATGCCAGTTGTGAGTCCTACGCAACTGACTACAAATGAAATGATAACAAAAAAATAAAATTTCCGCCATCAAAAGGTACAAAAGCTAGACCATTCTCACAATAAGACAACATTTACTTGACCCACCGTCCGAACGATTACCTGCTTAATAAACAAACAGAAATACCTACTCATGTTTATCATAAGAAAAATACAAAGGATACCCTCCCTAGTCCCTTGCTATGCGGAACCCGTGAAGACACAGCGAGATTTAGGGGTCCTTAGTTAATAATTAATCGGACGGAACCCGAGGAGGGGACCACTTGAGCCAAGTTTATGAAAGTCAAGAATTTTGGGGATGGCAGTAAGTCAGCGGAAGGAGGGACGGTTTGTGTTCTGTAAGTTTTGAAAAGTATGAGATATGAAGAGGCTTTACACTCGGTGGAGGCGATTTAAATTTATCAATGATGTGCGGATGACTTTACTAAGGTACCTATTTGTACTTGTGAGGGGTAGAGTCCGTACCTACATGACATACTTATACATATTTTCGGGTTTAAGTTAGCAAGATTGAGTCCGGGTAGGTAATTTGTTAGTTTATACGGAAAGTAGAAGACAATCATCTTGGTGTGCCTTAACTGAAACTGTAATCATAGTAATACAAAGAGGAAGTTAATAATAAATTATCTTATTTCTGTAAGTAGGCTTGCACAAACTTTAAAAAGTCAACCATATTTTTTAAACTAGATGAGGTGACCTTTCCTATACGACTACTCCGAAAAGACACAACTCAGAGGTCACAGTCTCTTTTAAAGTCCAAAAATGTGAGGACTATGTACGAGTATATTAGTATCTGAAATGGTATTTTGAGCAAAGAACTATAAAGATTTAAGTGGCCATGTCCAATCAGTTCACGCATTTGTCAGTAATCGTGTAGGTCAAGGGCACAGGAGTATAGTACCTAAGCATTGTGTAATTAAATTGGTATATGAAGGTGGTCATCTTTGCTCTCAATAATAATGCCGAATATGACGGAGAAGTTCCATAACGGAAATCGCGTCTGAACGATTTTCATTCGAAAACTTTCGACCGAAATAAGTAAGTAGCCCACGAAACAGCTCATTTACCCCCGTTTGTTATTCCACATAATACATTATTTTACTAAATACATAAAGTTTCCAGATTCGTATTTATTCACGTGTATTTTGACACACGGAGCTGAGCTCATTGAATTTAGCGCAAACAATAGCTTTGAGCTGAATGAAATCTAAGCTAAACGGATTATTTGAGCTGTTTGTAATTCTATTGTACCTTTGTTTTCATGCGTTTGGAGTCGGCGGAGGGAAATTATTCATTTTACTCCTGAAATACTTTGCGTTGTTTATTTTAAGTGGGAGGTATATTATGTCCCTGTTTTCTTTTCTTAATTGTGTACATAAATCCACTCACGTGGAGAGGCTCATTATATTTGGAGAGATAAGAAATGGGTAACATGTTTTTTAATAAAATCTACATTGGATTCAGTTCCAATGATTCTATACAATCTATAGATCCTGTGGACCTAAAAAAACAGCATCAAAAAAGTGCTTCTAAAGAAAAATAAATTCTCACGATTTCCAGTAACACAGCGATCGACTGTTGACTAGAAACAGTCGAGCTATCCTCCAAAGTCTTTAAACAACTATAGAATAGTTGTAAAAGCCTTCAGTGTTTGCACCGCACTGCGTCCTTCGTGAATAAAGTATTAAATGCGTTAACTTGAATAGCTAGTGATGGGACAGTCTTATTTGACTTCGACTTTAAGTACGAGGAGAGAGCTTTTATATTTGTGGTGCATCGTGTATTACACATGACATGCTCACGGGACTATAATTACGACGAAGATTGTGGGTTAATACTGTGTATGTAGATATAGTTGGTAAAACTTTAGGTATATATTTACCTGCCATAAAAAATACTTACTTGAAGCTCCTATCCGGGCTTGAAATTACGACAAAGATTGTGGGTTTAATATTGTGTATGTATTTATTTGGTAAACCTTTACATCAATACAAAAATAATAAAATAGTAATGAAGAATTTTTGTCCGTTTGTCTGGATTTATGTTCCGGATTGGTGGAAAAACGGCTGAACGGGTTTGGATGAAATCTGGCACACAGATTGTTTATATCCTGGATTAACACATGGGTACTTTTGATCCCAGCAGTACGTTCTCGTGGGATATTTTCCGACATCCACGTGAGGAAAGCCGCGGGCAAAAGCTAGTAAATAAATAAAACTTAGCCAAAGTGCCTCCGGGCTTAAGATCCGACACTTCAAATTTTCGAAAGAGCCCACGCACTACTAAACTGAACTTTTACTGAAACCCCACGTCATTTTTACGGAAGGGAGTGTTTCTTTGCAGCTTTTACTGGAAGTAGGAAGTAGTTCAATTCTCCTTATGAGCTATTAAACGAGCAATATTTGTATATATATATGTCGGAGACAGGTATGTGACTCCTTCGTTATTATCAGCGATTCGTTAACTACTGTGGGCGTACTGTAGTGTTGAGTCTAGTGTTGATTAATGCGCAATAAAAAAGCCGTTTGCAGTTCAGATCACATTATAATTTACTATTAAATTAATCATACTAGCAATACACGTATTGGCTGCGATACATGGCGTTTATTAAAATCACAAATTAACACAAATTACAATTAACACTGAAATTAACTGAGCACAACGAATCGAGTACAGTTCCGCGACAACTCCGATACAATCAGAAACTGAATCCTCCTCGCCGTGGCTTTAAAACATCACGACTCTGTAGAAGCGCTTTAGGTGTGGGTAGATCACGTGATGTTGCCAGTGGCGCGATTCGTTTCGTGTCCGTACTAATGACCGGATCTGACATTATTATGTATATATATATATTTGTAATCACGTTCTCGAAATCGGCTCTAACGATTTCTATGAAAGTTGCAAGATAGGAGTTTACGGGGACGAAAAATCGATCTTGCTAGGTATCATCTAGGCTCATATCTGGGTAAATTAGTTTTCTCCGTATTTTCTTCCGAGCAAAGCTCCGTCGCCCACAGTTTAGAACAAGATAATGAATAAAGACATGACAACATGGAATTAGTAAGTACCTACTATCATGCAGAATTAGTATGTACTATACATGGGATTAGTATGAATTATCCTATACTATTAAATGAGCATTCTCTATTTTCACCAGAGCAGAGCTCGGTCGCCCAGGTACTATGATTAATTGGGCCAAGTCACTGAGCCAATGTACGCCAACTTTGCTTGTCTTAATAAAAACGCGGAACGTTCTCAGAGATTCAAATAAAAAGTTTAGAAGTGAAACTAAAGAAAAGCTTGTAAAAATAACAAAGAAAACACCCCTAAAGAAGAGTTGAAAATCGCGCAAAAATTGTTTCATTTAGGACAGGAAAAAACATCAAATCTTTTTTTTACATTTACCTTGGAAATTTCGTAATTTGAACCTTTCTCTTTTGTAACCTCTAAAACGGTTATTTACATAAGAAAAAGTTACAAAACGTTGTCCCTTCACGAAATTAAAGTCGAGCCATTTTTGAAGTCGGAAACAACTGAAAATCTCAGAGGTATTAAAAAAAAGCCGGTACAAATATTCGGCAGGTGAGTGGAAACAATTGTATTAGTT
Organism: Omphaloscelis lunosa; assembly: GCA_916610215.1. Lineage (NCBI taxonomy): Eukaryota > Metazoa > Arthropoda > Insecta > Lepidoptera > Noctuidae > Omphaloscelis > Omphaloscelis lunosa. The sequence goes on along the minus strand of OU744265.1, from coordinate 18,524,423 downwards.
GTTACGACGATTTTACGAGTTATAGGGCTGTCAGGCATACGACTTTATATGAATCTGATTTATTTATTTTGTGAACACTTTTGCTTCGCATTTATACTCTAAATGAAATTCAACATAATTGTTTTCAAAATTATGAAAAACTATGTCGTAGGTAAATCTGTCTCTGGTAATGTTGTCAGAACTCTGTCCCACTGCTGAGCACAGGCCTCCCCCAAATCCTTCCAAGCATCCTTTTCCAGGGCCACCTCGATCCAACCTTGAAATCTAAAATACGTAAAATAAAAAACAGGCCAAGTGGGTGTTGGGTTCCATAGCCGCTTAGTTGGGATGAATTTATCCCAAGAATAAATTAATGTACGTGAATAAATGTACGTCACGGTCAATTGTCCATCCAACTGTAAATAAAAGTTTGTAATCGTGTTATTTTTTATGTGATAAAACTACAAATTAACTATTTCCGAACTTTTTCCTTTACTTACTTATGCTGCGAGACCTTGCTTATTGCCAAATTTCATGATTCTAGGTCAACGTGAAGTAATCTTTAGGTTTTGATTTATTGGCGTGTAGCAAAAAATATATACATTACGGTGACAGAAGCTTGACTTTTTTAGAGTTTCGAGAGACCGCAGCCCTACGTATTTGATATTAATTTCAACTTGATACTTTCACGCGTTCTTAAGAATAAGGGTCCAGACAGACGGACCACGAAGTGACCCTATAAGGGTTCCGGTTTTTTTTCCTTTTGAGGTAGGTAAGGAATTACAAAAATAAAAAAAAATAAATAAAGAAGACATTAACTGATGCTGAACCTGCATCGTAATTGCGCAATTAACACACTTTCAATCACAACCGGTTTTGAAGGAAATCTAATCCATGTTTAAAAATTTGTCTGCTCTACAACGTAAATAACCCAAAGAACGCAGCCGAACTGTCAAAAAGACAACAACAAAGACATTGCGATTGAATGCCATGATATACGTGTTATGCAATTACCCGCAGAAAATACCTATTAATTTAATTTACCCAACGTCATTTGAATAAGTAATCCAATTGAAAGCGAACCTTAACCTTCGAGCAAAAAAGGTAAGGAAGACCATGACATTCGAAATTCAAATAGTTAGGTACTAGACCCAACCCTACATCTACTGGTGTTCTTAATTTGATTGCGCGCAATTATCGACGAAGTAGTGACGTCAGCGCCTCCACCAGGACAAAGTGGGAAACTTTGTTTTACAAGTAATCTAGCAAATTGCGGAACGATTGGAATGATTATTTGGGCCTCACTTTGTGTTAGATTATTATGCTCTAGTTTTTGACAAACTTTAACAATATTGCTCTTGAATACAGTAATTAATCCTATATAATATGTTGTTTAGTGTTATTAGATCGATTAAGCTGCAGTCGATTTATTGCTGTTTTACACACATGAAATTATATATTCTTCAATCACCAGATTGAAAAATGTGACAACTGTTCTTACCTAAATGTATTCCCTTCCTTAATTGAAAAAATCTAACACGCATCTGTTTATCCTGAAAGCCACAAACATGTAAAGATTTCATTTCCAATGTAAATAAACCCGTATTTTTGTTCGTATAAGTCTGAGCCAAGAACCAGTCGCCCCTTTCATCCCTTAGGCACCTATTTATCATATTCCAGCCTCCAAATATTTTTCTTACCTTTCCCGAAATAACACCGATACATACAAATTAAGGGTCCTCAGGGGTAACAGCATTATGATACGTGTAAACACGTTTTCCCGGGTGACGTCATTATTAGGTTTGACCGGGCAAAGTAGCGACCATCCGCACGGCTTGTTTGAAGATCGGCTCGATGGACGCAAGTGAGGTTAATTGTGACGTGACAAATTTGGATGTTTGGTGACTACTTTGTGTAGGAAGATGGGTCATTTGTATTCATTTTATGTTCGTATTTTCGTCTAGGTTAATTATATCGTGCTATTATATCTACTCATATACCGCAGTGTCTCAAGACGAAAGTTGTTGATCAGTGCGTGTTGCCAGAGATGACTTATGGCATTGAAATATGGTCACTCACAATAGGGCTTATATATACCAAAGAGCAATTTAATGAAGAGGGCTACGCTTGGAGTTTCCCTACGTGATCGAATCAGAAATGAAGAGATCCGTAGGAGAACCAAGGCAACCGATATAGCCCGACGGATTGCCAAACTTAAGTGGCAATGGGTAGGGCACATTGCTCGTAGAATAGATGGCCGATGGGTTCGCAAGGTTCTGGAGTGGCGACCGCGTACCGGAAGCGTTGTAAGGCTTCCCACAATCCCACAAGGTGGACTGATGACTTTGTGAAGCTCGCAGGAATCCGCTGGAAGCACAGAAACGGTCGAAGTGACGGTGCTTGGGGGAGGCCTATGTCCAGCAGTGGATGTCTTTCGGCTGAAATTATGATGATGATATACCTGGTACTAACATGGCTGTATGTCATTCTAAAGTCGCAAATAAATCTATTTTTTTTCTTTCTTTCTTTACAATATTTTTTAAGTTAAGTTCTCCATACTGTTCCGCAAATGGATTATTTCAAGTGCACATATTGAGGTTTAGTTATCTTAACAGAAAAATATTTTAAACATAGTCGGAATAATCATCCATATTACGATTTTTTTAACTTTTGTGTATTCTTTTCCTACAGTTTGATGTTTGCGACGACCAGTATTAAATCATTTTTGCATTATATCGCCAACATTCCCAACTAAGCAAATTGTCGTGTAAGTCTTATTTTTAACCAATTTACAAAATAAATATCATTTGTCATTAGTATGGAATGTAGAATTACCTATAAACGTAAATACATTTATGTATTTCAGTCATCGCACCGACAACAATTACGAAACTGTTTTTCTTTAATTTCAAGAATATTTCTTTAGAAACCTCTATTCATAAGAAACCAACATCTTAGCACTACGGCCCGCCTGGCTCACACAGTGATATAAACTCCTACTATTTATTTATCTTCACGGAGCTGCAATTTTCTTAGTTTATTTGTTAGTTTTTACCTCAATCAGTTTAACTGTCTGCGGTGTTTTTTGTTTGAATATAAAAAGTCTGTTTTTAGGATGCAAGGTCAATATTAACATGTGGAATTAAAAAAATGTGTTTACGTGTGTGTCTTGAGAGGCAATGAATGAGTGAAACTAATTAGCTGACTAGAAACTCGGGTATCCTTAGCAGTAGGCGCGGGCTTGCGCGTAGGCGCGGGCTTGCGGACGGTGAGCAATGGGTGGCTCACCGTCCGATAAGGACCAGGCCCGGGTCGACGGCGCGTTGTGTTCCACGCGCGCCTCAAAGAGAAGTCAGCAGATTTGAAGGGGTCCACTAGTTCCGATGCCTGCCGGGGTTGCGAAGAAAACCGAAAGGGAGATCGTGGCCCCCGGCAACAGGGCAACCGGAGGAACACGGGTGGGTTTTAGTCAGTAAGAGTCTGACACGCCCTCCCGCTCCGCCCAGAGCGGGAGAAGTTATTTGATCCTTAGCAAATTCTGAGCGTTGACTTGATAAAGCTTGTAAACGTGATCTTGTTCCAAGATTGTAATTGGAAATTGTATTGGGTGATTGGATCTGCTGGATGCTGCATTGGATTAATAGTGCAACTGTGCAATGTTGTTTGTTTCATTGTATTCTGTTTAATTTTTGATATAACCTTCGTGCCAGGTCTTCGTCATCTGCGTAGCTTCATCCAACATTTACGCAAGTTTGTCGAAAGAAATATCAATAGGCATAATCAGAACTACTTCCCATTCAAATCTGCTTTCATATAATAAACTCAAGTTGTCAAATTTCAATAGATCTTTATTGATATCGATGACCATACAATCCCGTCTCTCGGCAGACACAACAAAAGCAGGGATATTCAACATTTCCCACTTTTCCACGAAGTGATATTACGTACACTTTACAGACAAATAACCTTCAGCGTATTTCCCTTTATTTCCGATATGAAACAATTCGTGAGCAAAGCCGGGACTTATCTGGTCGGTAATGCAATCGGGATTGGTCGATATTGTACTTGTAACTATAGCTGTGCTGTTATGCTGTAGTGGCTCTTTCGTACCGTATTTTACTGAGAAATGGGGAACAGATACATTCTTTTTTGGAAACTGACACAATGGAATGAACTTTTGGAGTAGGTAACGCTATCAGCCGTGACTCGTGAGGCACACAATATAATTTTTTGTGTTGTTTTTTATATTGTGTCATTGTATAGTCATATTTTCTTTCTTTTCTTTAAATTCAGTTTACTTTCTGTCTTACTAAGACGCCCCCCTTTTTTCCCTCCGTAAGTACCTACACAAACAAATAAGTACAAATTGCCGACAAATAAAGAGGTTATCGTGTTACAATTAAATAAAGCGACTGTGTATACTCCAAATATAGAAGAATATTGCAAGTTAGTTACATTTCCACTTTCAAGCATTTAAAAAGGAAAAACGTCTTTCAAACGGTTTAAATGAAGCTGCTCCAATGAACGGCGTTTTTACTTGTACAAATAAAATCATATTACATAGAAATTGTCTGAATAGCGCGACTGCACCTGTCTCAACTCTACAAAGTACACTGAGATAGTACTCGGAATAAAATTACAGTAAGATAAGACGTTCTACTGAAAGTGCTGAAAACTTCGCGCTGGTACTGAATGCAAGTAATTCTTAGAGTACACGGAGTTGAATTAAAAACTCGACAGCTTTTGTAGCTCTCAAAGAAATCTACATTTCTATTGAAGAGAAAAAGAAGTGTATTCGCTGATTATCGTCTTGTGAAAGATGTGGAAATTAAATTGAAGTAGAGGAAGGCTAAGGTTACAGCTTGTACTTATATGTAGATCGAACTCGTGTCAGGAGTATGGGGGTTGAACTTGTGTCGGTTAAACTACAAGTAACTGCTAGCAAGTCAATGGCCTCAGCTGAAAAAAAAAAACGCTGAATGTTGTTATCAATGTAACATACCATTACTCATACCTGTTTTTCTGAAGGGTTGCAAAGGTGCACCTATATTAAACATTCGTTTCGCTCGTTATGGTAAAGTCCCTCGTATTTTAATAAACCGAAAGTAGAATAAAAATTAACTCCGAAGTAACTTTTAAACATCACAATATAATCTACATCATTTTAAATCCGCCATACCAAGTGTTAACCAATATGCACCGCGTGTTATGGTTGTCTGCAACCATAAAGTACAAGAGATATTGCGATAGTCTGCTTGCAATATTAAAGCAGAATGCGACAACCCTCGCTTATAAACGGCTGTGGAGTGCCAACGTGGGGAAATTTTGTATGCGAACCATTGTTACACTGGGTGTACCGTGTCACGCAGTGGGGTGTGAGCGAAAAGAATTAGTCTGCAGCTCTAGTAGTTATTCTGTTATCGTCCTGATTTATTATCTAAGTTTCGAAGTAAAGATAGGAAGTCTAGACTTTGCGATTACTGTGATTTTGTTCATGTACACCATTGTAATTTTAAGTAGGTACAGTCTGCGACAAAAATAAAGATATGAACAGGAAAAGAAAATTTATTTTAATCTGAATTAATTAAAATTCTTGTCAGAATGGCAGTATCGTCTCCTCCACCTCTTGTGTCCATTGAGATTAGTAGATTAATTTTCTTATTAATTTGATCATTTTGAACAGTCTTTTCGTCCTATTTTTTGACACTGACTGTACCTTTTATGACTCAAGAGGAGTACTAACTCACAATGATAAAAATACGTATTTAATCCTAAACATTGCCTTCCATTAGACCAAACATATTAAAAAACCTCATCTCGTCCACTCGGCGATAATATGACTGGTCACAATAATCTGACAGCGCGGCAGACGACCCCATTTTGTGTCATTACGTCACTCGTGGGGACCGAGTGACGTGAGATAGACATTGACAACACAAATTGCTATGGGACAGAGAGATTCCTGAATTAGGGAACAATGCATTTCTGTTTACAAGGGCCAGATTTGAAAATTAATGTAAAACTTATGTTCTTAGGCCATATTGCGCTGATAGAAGTAAGATTGCAGCTAAGTTTTACGAAGGACTATTGTAAGCAAAGTATTAAAAAAAAAGAAAAAACGATTTTATAAGTTTTCATTAAGTTGAGCACGAATCCTAAGTAAATTTCCGCCAATAATTTACCTAAAGTACCTAATCATAAACTCTCAAACTGTCATTTGAATGCTCACAAAAATGATAAAATTCCGGTTTTAAGTAGTTTAATTTCCAATTCAAACTCGGATTCATTGTAACACCTGGTGCAGACCCATAAACGATTTAAAAGTCATCCCAACAGGCTAATAACAGGCGGACAAATCCGACGCAAGTGGGGACTTTGGGGGACAGCGGGGTAAACGGGGACATTGGTGGACATCGGGGGCGCCTTCGGTTATTACGCCACCTATCATGTGTGTGTTGTATAGACGTGCCGTGCGTGACTTCTGTGTGCCTGGTAGTAGGGGAGACGATTGTTACACTTCAAAATAATATTTGACAATAATCTGTGAAGAAAAGTCGTAATTTAGAAGTTTAAATTAATTTATATGTTTATATTGTGTATTCGTATATACTTTCAAGTTATAAACTTTTGTGAACAATAATTGTTCATGTGAAATGTTTAAAATTGACAGAAGCCCGTTATATAGAGAGAAATAGAGCATCGTGTAGCGTTAGTGATCTACAAAACTTATTCAACTACAATACATTTCCCAACTAACTATCAAAACACACACGAATCAAAAGCAACACTATATTTGTACATTACTACACAAATAGTACACTTAATAAAAATTCGATAGTAAGCTACATTGACCGCCCCCCCCCCTCCCCACCTGAGAAGTTCAGGGGTAAGTGCGGCTATTTCGAACCAGACAGACGAAAATGGCGGTGAATTTAAAAGGGGTGGGGGATCGGGTCGAGCGGAACACAGGTCAGCATGGAGATATTTTGTGGTGTCGAAGTAAAAAGTTGAAATCATTTCAACAATTCAATTCTTTTTCATTTTTTTTTTAACAGAAGAACAGAGTGCTTTATTATAATTAAAGCACGCACAAACATTATTGGCTTCGTAAAATTTCGTTACAAAATCAATTATATACAGAATTTCATACCATTTATTAAATAAATAAACAACTTTCAATATGACTAAATAATTTGCCAACTTCAAAGCACCTCCGCAGCCTCATATCTTGCACCTGATTAAAATTTCACGTTGGCCACGCGCACGCGGCTGAGACAGCGCACAATCCGACTGCAATTAACTTCAGTGCTGTACTTTACGCCACGTCGACCCTATTACATGAAATAAAGGGCAAGAAGGCTCACTTTTAACAATGCGGGATAATATGTTGCAAACGCGTGAAAAATCAGTAACCGCAGTACGGACACTTTTATTCCTATTGTACTTTTAAGTGACTGTTCCGCATGATAATAGCCTATCGCAGTCATCCTAGCTTTATACCTTATACTTAGTTTGCCATTGATATCATTTGGATTTAGCAGTTTTGGTCATGCCCCTTTATCATGACCCCTTTGTCGAAAGGAAAAGAAAGAGAGCGGAGGACTCTGTGCTCATCAAACGCGTCCCCAAAAAGTAGTGTTGTGTTCACTTTACGGAAGCTAGAACTCAGAGACATAGACAAAACTTAGCAGTAACGCTTATATCTGTCAAAATCACCTCAAAAAATGACAGATCGAAGCGTAAGTTCACGCTAAGTCTCGTGCCTATATTTTACCCCTATTCATTTTCCCATCGCGTAGCACCCTTTATAACCTTACCTTCTGTATATACCTACTCCATGGAGTCGTGCAATTCTTTACACCCCGAGCTTATTAGCTGCATTTTTTATTTACTACCCGCACTGGTTGATCGCGTATGGAGTCAATTTGTGTTGTATCGTTAGTAATGGGCTGTGTTTACGCTGGCTGGATGAATGCTTGTAATGAGGATTTATAGCGGTCTGCCAGGGGTGCAGTATATTGTAGTTTGTAGCTGCAGCCAATATAACTTTACATTTGTTTTTTTTTTTTTTGAAAATGTTCTTTTTAATCCTAATAAATCTTTTGACGCATGTGTTTCTACTGAAACTCATTATCACGTTTGTACCCCAAAGGGTTCGGCGAAGGGGTATGGCACACCCACATTTCGCCAGTTATGCTCATGTCAAAGCGAGACTATGCCTATTAACTGGATACAAAACTAGACAACTGCTACTGATGAATTACTCGTACCTGACTGCGAAATAGACCACAATACACTTTATATGATATGCTCTACGCTACCCAACACCGTACATCCGATAATACATTACACTCCCCCCAATTCCTCAATCGCAGACAGCATGCCCAATTAGTGAGTACATATAAGTTCCCTGCCCCTGCCATTAAGAGTTGCGTGACCACCGCCATAAACACTAGATTAGCATATCTATCGCGCCGCTCGCGCTGTGGCCCCGCCGCCCGCGCTGTGGCCCCGCCGCGCGCCGCCCGCGCTGTGGCCCAACTTATTAATCGCTTCATACCAAACTATATGAGTATAGTAATGGGGAGAAAATTGCAACTTATGTATAGGTTAATTGTTTTGTGGTACGTTTTCAAGATTTGTAGGTTCTGTGGTTGTAAAGTGGTTTTCGTGGTCGTATTCATTTGGGTTAATTTATGGTATTTTCCGGTTGTTAATATCTAGATTTCAGTTTGCAAAATTGCGTCTTAGACTCAATTGTTTTTATTTAGTAGTAACAATCCCGTATATGTATAACTATAGCTCTGTCGTCGTTCAGTCTTTAGTAATGTTGGTGGTAATGTTGCTCTAAAACACTTTGCCTTTCATTATCATCGGTGCCGTGGTCTAGCAGTAACACACATTAACAGTAACCTACCAAACAGAACAACAAACTCTTTCACATTTACAATTATTTGACTGAACGATTTTCCTCTCACCGCGTATTTGAATAAAAATCTCCTCTCTAAACATTATTCTCATAAATAACTAAACATACCAATATACATTATAATATATCAAACGTCCATTTCGTCCGTTCCTCCCCTTCCATTATACCAACCCGCGCAGTCGCGATGCGGTTTACACTGGTTTATATCGGTGTGCAGCACACGCGAGCGGTGAAATCTAACCCTTCGTCTGATGCTACCCGCCACGGTGGGTACTGTTACTGACAAACCCTTCATAGTTTGTCGGTAACTACATATTCGACATACAAAGATTAGTTATGATGTCATTTAGAGATAATATGGCGGTGGGGTTAAAACTTTATGCAATAATTTACGCCTGTGTTTCGCAAAAGGGGTAAAAGCTGTAGGTACCTCGCATTGTACGGAAATCCTATACAATGCGAGATCAGCTTATACCGGAAATGTATAGCTTGATATGTAGCCGTGTGTACCTAATATATACCTTATTTATCGGGAATATTTAAATAAAAACGACGTAAGTTCTGTGAAAACTATTGACGAACTGTTATTTATTTTAACGTCTAAAGAAAATAAACTTATACTAGACACAATATTTTATAGAGCTTACGAGTATCGATAGTTTATTTGGTGTTGCCACGAGAAGCAAACAACTTTCGAACGATACCATTATAGAACATCCACATTTTGAGAGTTTTATAAATTCCTTGTGAAAAAGAGTGAGACTATTACCATTATTGCCACAGCTGTTACTGAGAAATTCCAAATGAAAAACCCAATAACACTGCCAGACCCGTTGATTGAACTAGCACCCACGCACAACAGTAATACTACTGGCAACCATTAGTCCAACGAGTCAGTCCCATAAATTGACTTTATTAATGAAAAAGAAAACTTAGATCAATTAATAAATTTTAATATCTAATATCATATCTATTTATAGTGGGCATAGGTTATAAATACAGTGGGCACGCCACAATTGCGGCGATAAGACCCCCCTTTGAGGAGTGGCTAGAGAGGCGCCACGGCGTCCTCACCTTCCGCCTGACGCAGGTCCTCACCGGACACGGCAGTTTCGGGAGGTTCCTGCACAGGATAAGGCGGGAGGAAACGCCCGGGTGTCACCATTGTGTGGATCGCCCGGAGGACACGGTGGAGCATACGGTGGAGGTCTGCCCAGCTTGGGCGGAGCATCGCCGTGTCCTCGTGGAGGCGATCGGCGGCGGTGATCTCTCGCGTCCGGCCCTGGTTCAGGCCATGGTACGAAGCGAGAGGAAATGGGAGGCCGTCACCTCCTTCTGCGAAGCGGTAATGCTCGCGAAGGAGGAGGCGGAACGCGTGAGGGAGAGGCAAATTTCGCGCCCTCATGCCTCACCGTAGGCGCGGGCTTGCGGACGGTGAGCAATGGGTGGCTCACCGTCCGATAAGGACCAGGCCCGGGTCGACGGCGCGTTGTGTTCCACGCGCGCCTCAAAGAGATGTCAATAGATTTGAAGGGGTCCACTAGGGCCGATGCCTGCCGGGGTTGCGAAGAAAACCGAAAGGGAAATCGTGGCCCCCCGCAATAGGGCAACCGAAGGAACACGGGTGGGTTTTAGTCAGTAAGAGTCTGACACGCCCTCCCGCTCCGCCCAGAGCTGATGATTTCCCACCCTCAAAAAAAAAAAAAGCTTATAAATACAGATGTTAGGGAAAATTACAGTTTCATTATGTCAATAGGCATACAATAATTATGTCAACAAGCATTATAAAAAAAAAATCTTAGGTATCCTTACATATTTTAAAACAAAGTCCCCTGTCGCCGTCGCGTCTGTCTGTGTGTTTGTCTGAAAGCGATAAACTCAAAAACTACGGAACGGATCTTCAAACAATTTTCACCAATGGACGGAGTGATTCATGCAGAAGGTTTTAGTGTATTATAATTCATTAAGTTTTTGTGTAAATTGGCTGAAATTCGACGATTATTTTTGAAGATGACGGAAAAAATCATGCCGACTTAGCTTTATTGGCGTGCGCCGCGGAAATCATATAAGTTACATGAAATTTATGTTCTACATAGTGTTCATCTTAAAACGTTCAACAAAAAAGTCAGGGATGGCATATGTCTATCTTCTAAGGATGACCCACAATAACCAGTTTTATCTTTCAGAATTTGATAAAAATTTCATTGTTATGTTCGAAGCTATTTTGATCGGTATTATATTAGGTACTTTTTACCCAATAATCTATGTTACTTAAATTGAGCATTTAATTTAGATTAAAATGTGCCTAGACATCATTTCATTTAAATTTAAAGGTTTAGAAGATATCAAAGATTCAAAATTACGCGTAAAAAAATAATTTTGGTTGATGACAACGCAAGCACAGCGGTAGAAGTCAATGACCTTTTCCTCGGCTATTCGGTATGTAATCCTGGTATGGGTAGTACGTTCCTGTGGGATATTTTCCGACATCTACGCGGGCGAAGCCCCGGGCAAAAGCTAGTCACTTATAAAGCAAATCTTACAAAATAACAAATAGGTGTAGGTGAGCTGACAGATTGTAGTTGGCATTAATTATTAAGAAAATCTCGGATCGTGTAGTAAGTTAAAAATTGTGTAAATTAAATTAAAAAAAAAAATATTATAAGTCATTTTTTTTAAATCATGTTAGTAACTGAACTGGGTACTTTGAACACTATTTGATATTTATCTATGTAGGTTTGGCCCTACCGTGCCTGTATTTTCTTCCCTCCCAGCGAGTGCATTTCTGCCGCCTGATCTATGAGGTGATCACAAGGCGCACAGCATCGGTTGGTTGTACTGACACTTCCAATTAACGGTATGGACGGCTGGCTATAATTACTAGCTCTTTTTAGTTTACTTATTTAAGAATTAAATTAAATATTGTATACTATCCGGGTGCTGCGTGTTTTTATAGAAAAACGGGTAATAGGTACACTTGATTTAGATTGATTTTTAATGCACTTTTTTACGTTGTGTACCTATATGCTATGCCAGCGTTCATAATGTTTAGGTAAAGTTTGTTAATTTTTATATCCTTTCTAGGGTTCCGTACTTGAAGGGTGAAAAAAAAAACCCTAACGGAACAGAACCCTCTTACTAAGCCTCTATTGTCCGTCCGTCCGCCCGTCTGTCAGTGGGCAGTATCTTATGAACCGTAATAGATAGAGAGTTGATATTGCCGCTATGACAACAAATAATATAATATAATTAAAAGGCGTCCCCATACAAGAAACGTGCTTTTTTCGACTAAATATTGTAGGGTGGCGCGGAACTCTTTGTATGCGAGTCCGAATCGCACTTGGCCGGTTTTATATATTTCCATCATGGAATCCATGAAGAAATTGTTAAATGTTAAGTACTGGCTTTTATGTCGTTCCAATTTAAGTTTTGGGCCAAACGAACAATTTAGATTGCCATTGACACGCTTAGAAAAAGAATATTGAAGTTAAACAAAGTAAAGTTCACAAAACTTAGTTATCCTCCTTGCCTAATTGTTTTGACTGAATGTACTCAAATATCACCTGACCATAGTCTCGGCTTACTTCCAATTCCACAACAACATCATCACAATTTCCCGCTAACCTCTCCAAGATTGCTTGCTACTGAATCAGCGCTCGCTAATTGCCGCAGGACCCGCCAATCAGGACACGCAACGTGATTACCGCTGACGCTGCGACATGACGGAGACGAAGATGATTGGTGTTCCAGCCTGATGTTCCAAACTGATGAGTCGGTCTGATTGGTGGATTTGTAATTAACGGCTGGCTAGTGTTGCTTCGTGCTGAAATTGTAAACTTAGATCAGTTGTGTTATTAAGACCGACATAGCCAAAACAAATTTCAATTCAAAATACTTTATTTCATATAAACCTACAAGGGCACTTATGAAACGTCAGAAGCACAGGTGCACAGCTCTAGGTGCACGGTTCCAATAGGTCGCTTCCTATGGAGAAGAGCCAGCAAGAAACTCCACGGTTACTCTTTTAAAAATAAATGGTTTTTATAATGTTTTCAAATTACAGTATTAATAGGTATGAGACGACAGTGTAGGCCTATCAACAACAGCCATTTTAGTTATGGTCCTTTGTTACCGTAAATAAATATTTTGGTCATATTAAAAGAAGCGAGAAAGAGGAAACGCACCTTTTTACAATAGCATTACATAACAATACAATACCCTTTTACAATACTTACTAAGTAAACTTTTCTTTTAAAGCTATTTGTGCAAAACTCCCGAAAATAAATACGAAACGGTGTGTATTCAAAAGTCACTTTTAAACAAACTTCTCCCAAAGGCGGCTCACCCTGAACTTACTCCCATAGAGTCGGTCAGTGCGTTCCTCGTGTTTCCGACGTGGAAATATGGCGCTTTTTCTGAACCCTCCCATGATTGAGGAGCCACTTTCACCCTATCGCGCCCTGATTGTGCGTTATGTTCCCCGTAGGGGTGGGACCACGTCGATACCTGCTTGAATGAGTATTTGTTTTAGTATGGGCAAAGGTGAGACGTCAAAATGATTGAACTTTTATTTTTTGTTGTGTACAATGGCAATGGGAGCCAAGTTCGCTTGAATTTTGGCTTTTATCGTCAATAGGAAATGTAATTGGTTAGTACCAAGTTTAGTTGGTTTCTATAATTGGTAAGGCCGATTCCAATCTAAACTGATACAAATAGAAATAATTTGAGGAGAAAATCTATATCTTAAAAATTAAGTTTAATAAAAAATTGTAACCCGACTACGGGAAAATAAAAATGATTTAAAAGTACGAAACAAGAATATATAACAGACAGAAATCAAGACATAGGTACAAAAATGGTCAAGGTAAAGCCGTAGTCGTATGCCTGTATACCATGTGGGTACTGGGAACCCCTTCAAAATTATAATGGCATGCGACGACGGCTTTACTTTGACCATTTTTGTAACTTTTTTTTTTTTTGAAGGTGGGAAATCATCAAATAACTTCTCCCGCTCTGGGCGGAGCGGGAGGGCGTGTCAGACTCTTACTGACTAAAACCCACCCGTGTTCCTTCGGTTGCCCTATTGCGGGGGGCCACGATTTCCCTTTCGGTTTTCTTCGCAACCCCGGCAGGCATCGGTCCTAGTGGACCCCTTCAAATCTATTGACATCTCTTTGAGGCGCGCGTGGAACACAACGCGCCGTCGACCCGGGCCTGGTCCTTATCGGACGGTGAGCCACCCATTGCTCACCGTCCGCAAGCCCGCGCCTACGGTGGCCGGAAATCGCCTCGCGATTCCCGACGCCCTGGGCGTCTCGTCCTGCGGCGGTTAGGGGCGTGAGGGCGCGAAATTTGCCTTTCCCTCACGCGTTCCGCCTCCTCCTTCGCGAGCATTACAGCTTCGCAGAAGGAGGTGACGGCCTCCCATTTCCTCTCGCTCCGTACCATGGCCTGAACCAGGGCCGGACGCGAGAGATCACCGCCGCCGATCGCCTCCACGAGGACACGGCGATGCTCCACCCAAGCTGGGCAGACCTCCACCGTATGCTCCACCGTGTCCTCCGGGCGATCCACACAATGGTGACACCCGGGCGTTTCCTCCCGCCTTATCCTGTGCAGGAACCTCCCGAAACAGCCGTGTCCGGTGAGGACCTGCGTCAGGCGGAAGGTGAGGACGCCGTGGCGCCTCTCTAGCCACTCCTCAAAGAGGGGTATTATCGCCGCAATTGTGGCATGCCCAGCGGTGGGTTGCGACAATCGCACTCTCCATGACGCCATGAGATCCCGCCGGAGCTCCGTCCGCTGTGCCGCGATTTCTCGCGGCAGCGCAGTTAAGCCCCGGCGTTTCGCCTCCTCGCGCCACTCCCAATTGTGCGCGAGGACCTTTGCCTCCATTTTTGTACCTAAGCCTTGATTTCTGTCTGAAATATACATATTGTTGTTTCGTATTTTTTACATCGAAGGCATAGTCAAAGTCAAATCATTTATTTCAAACAGGCCCATGTATGGCAATTTTTCTACGTCAAAATTTACAAAATAATATAATTGATTCTAGTCGCCCCTTGCAAAAGGTAGATTTCGTATGGAGAAGGATGGGCAAGAAACTCCACCGTTACTCTTTAAAAATGTTTTACAATAGTTTGTATAAGTACGTACATTAGTTAAATAATTATAATATGTGAAGACAAGATGCACCTAGAATAAAATTACTATACCACAATAGGTAAAAAGAATTAAAAATGAAGCAACGACAGATAATTTAATTATGTGATAGATACATGGTGCTCACATATTTACAAACATTGTAAAAGTAGACGATTTTCCTAATGTTTTTAAAATTAATAAGTCAGTGTGTGAGGAAGTAATCACAGAATTTAAAATCAATGTCATATAACACAATATTATAAATGTTACAATTAAATTAGCAACCTGTTTGATTTTGTCTTGATTCTAAATTGTCCTATGGAGCAGTACCAGCATGTTTCCAAGCACTCTTATCTTGGATATAATCCTCTAATTTGTAATATGCTTGTTTACAAAGTGTACTTTTAATATGAGTTTTAAATTTTCTTTCATTTAATTGCAATATGTCACAAGGAATTTTGTTGTAACATTTAACACAGTACCCCATAAAAGATGTATACATCATATTTATTTTCCCGTTACAGTTTTTTACTTACCTTATTTTTTTATTTAATACTTTTCCGTTTTTAGGCTTGATAAACGTTATGACAACAAGACTAATACAATAGGTCAATAATTAACTTATTTTAAATTCCAATAACAGTGCATAGTGCTTTGAACGAAACCATAGCGTGATATATTTCGACGCCAACACCATATATCGACCTTCGAAGAAATCCAAAGTATAAATATTTCGTTGTACTTGTTTTTCTTGTGGGATTAGAAATCGTTACTATTTATTAAGATTTGATTAACTCTCACCTTTTGCTTGTTTTTAACAAATTAAACATATTTACTTTAAAAATATGATATTATATAGATATTTGTAATTTGCTCATCAAGCCCTTTCTTTTGATACCAAACATGTCATGATTATCTCAATTTTTTTTTTTCGAGCTTAGAAGTTATGTGTAAAGTCCACTATATTAAATTTAGGGAATGTATATAGCCTATGTCACCCGTACCATAATTAAGAATCTATTGATACCTCATTCATCAAAATCGGCTCAGTAGTTTAGGCGCTGCGGTGGAACACACGTAAATATAAACATACAAACATACATAGACTGCTAAAATCATAACCCTTCCTTTTGACTTTGCCGTAGTCGGGTAAAAAAGTACACAAACGTAATTAAAAACGGGTGTTTTATTAACGTAATTGTATTTTTTATATTGATTTTATTTGTATTGTACAGTGCGGTATATTACAGGGTTAAAATATTATATCACATTACACAATACAAATAACGACCTATAATTACCATTCGATAACAATATATCGATACAATTTCGTCCCCCCACAATTCGGGCGATCCCATCAATCCGTGGCGTCATTAGCCCATAAAAGCCTCCACTACACTAATGTCCCCCCACAAAGAACGTTTATTTCGACCGCCTTTGTATTGGGGACTTTGTCGCTACTTGTATTGGGGACTTTGGGTGAATCGGACTACTCATGTTGGTGAAATTACGAGCCGTTACAAACTAGTAATCTACTCGAGGTTTCATTAAGGTTGGTCGTGTTGTTTAATTCATTTGCTGTAGATTTTTTATTGTACACAATTAAACTTTTACTCGTTTAATCGGTTTCAATAATTTTCACGCTTACTTCATCTGGTTTATGATTGCAGTTATTTATCTGTTAGCCAGTACTGTTCACAAAAAAAAAAAAAAAATATGACTTACTACCTTTGTCACGAACTGAGTCAGTGACGTAGCGCGTTTGTGACGAATTGAGTTAGTGACGTAACGCGTTTGTGACGAGTAGAGTTACTGACGTACGGGTCTATGACAACCAGCGATAGTGTTCAATTACGGATTATGAAATACTACGTACGTTCCCCCCGCCTTATCCTTAAAGTTTTTGCTGCAAATTAATCAAAATATTGACACATTTAAAAACATATCAAGATATAAACACAAGCTCCAAGTAAACCCGTCACTCAAAACAATCCATGCACATAACAGAATCATATTTAACCTTCTCTCGCTGCATGCTTGACATTTGGCTCACTCTGCCATGCACTCATTTATTCATGAACCCCCCGCGCATTGTGTTTATTCTACGTAGAGTCAAGGAACTGTATTATTTATCAGATTGACACACTACGTTATTTTGCCGTATTGCAGCCGATTCATACGACTGGCTAAGAATGACAGTTGACGAACCAATATTTAAGTTGATAGTTAATTTACTAAACCATCCGTTTCCCTGACTGTACAGTTACGAGCATAAATATCTTACACTTACGCAAGATTCAAAAGCGATTTTCTCCTAAAGTATTGATAGATATTGTATGGTGTTGCGAACATTGTGTTATCGAAACCACACTATTGTGAAATAGGCTTTTCTCAAAGTTACAATTTATATTTCACGAGAGAAGCGCTTTTGAATTTTTCTAAGGTATTTATAGTCGTGATTGTACTGACAACCCTCACGAAACGCCTGTTGTCGAACCACTTCTAAGCGGTGGCATATTAACTTTTATGAGGCGTAAAGCTAAGAGAATAATCAAGGAACAGTGTAGTGTAGTTAGCGATGACAGCTGATGTGTATTTATTTAGGGGTATGTTTAGTGTTTAGTTATTTACGGGTAGGTGTGTCGATGTGGTGGGATCCGCATGTGCACTAAAAACATGCAAATTGCAATGATTTACTAATTTTTTACGTCATTCTTTGATCGTGAATGTCTAGCCTATGTAGAATTAGATTATATTGGTGAAACGTCGATAACAGTGGTTTAACACTTTTAAAAATACTGCGAGTGAATGCGTTGCATTACAAATCACAGTTTATTACATTAGTTTAATTTCAACTGTAGTATTTTCGATTAAGTTTTCGAAAATACAAACTTCAAAATTCAAACGCTGCAAAAAAAAAAATATTGAAGAACCCAGAATCTTTGGGGTGAAAAGCTGACTATCCATTACACCAGCAATCATTCATTTCTTGCTGTGTTCCCTCTTCACCAAATGATCAATTTCTACTCCAGTATGTAACGTGTGTATTAGACCTTCTACTTACCAATTACTAGTGCCTCCTAGTTTATTCTTGTATACAAACACTGTCAGTTTGTCTGTACGGCAGAACCCGTGAGCCGGTATCGTTACTCAGTGGATCGATATCCACTGAGTAACGATACGACTGTTTAAATACTGCGTGTTTTGATTTATTACATCAGGTGCGGAATTACGATGTGAATGTCTTATTGAGTGGGTAAATAGTTTGTGCTATGTAAATTGTGGCACAGTAACAATATAATTTAAATGAAAGTAAGTATGGTTGCATGTCTGATCGTTTGACGTTTCACTGCGATTAAATTGATTTGATGACTTCGCGGAGGTGTAAAGTTTAACTCATAAAAACATAACTTGTAAAAAAATGCAAGTTTCGTAACGCAGTTCTTTGTAAGTAATTTTGTAAAATAAAAATTCGATTACAAAGTTACTTATGCAGTTCGTATATCTAGACAACGGGACCGAAATTGCGGTACATTTCAATTTTTCCTTATTCTAAACACTAATTGTGTTCATAATTTGAAGCTTGTGTGTCTGCTAGAAGTACCTTAAAATTTTAATGATCGGTGAGTCATTGAGTCAGTATGTCAGTGAGTCAGTATGTCAGTGAGTCAGTATGTCAGTGACAAAATTAAGGATCTTTGACCTGCAATAGTTCTTAAACTACTGGTTCAATTGAATGTATTTTGTGTTTGTGTAATGTTTTTTTTAATACCTAGTTATAATAAGGCCTCTTGGTCACTGAAAATTCAGGCCCCTAGGTTTATCCACAACGAAGTTACAGGGGTTGAAAACGTCCTGAATGGCTTCGAGAAAAGATGGTACGGATGTGCCTTTGTGTTAGTTTTGCTCGACTTGGCAGGGCACTGCCGTGCCCCCGATACCTACTTGGGGAAAGACATAACGTTTTTCATTCTTTGGAGGTAAATAATGATTTCAGTTATTTAACCCACTGGTTTTTACCCACAAAAATGCGAGATAATTCATCACAATTAAATCTACAGAAACACACTGTCACGTTTAAGTAATTCTTTTCAAGCCATATTTTATTACAACACCACTAAACATTTCCAACACAAATAACTTGTTATTTTGTCTTGCTGAAAGAAAAAAAGTGTAAATAAATTAACTGTCATCTCCGCCGCGTCGATTGTTGAATAATTCAGTGTTGCCGACGATTTGACGTCGCTGCAAGGTTACATCACTTTGACAGGTCTCTTTATAAACCTATTGGAATTCTAAACGTCACTGTATTTTGTTATTTTTATCTGACGGAGGGTCAATGGGGTTAGAGGTATGTTATATATATAAAGCATCGGTAGTATAAAAGGGGAAGTTTCTAATCGGCGTATTTTTTGGTTTATGCTACCTATAATATTATGTTTTAAAACATCGTAGATTAGGGTAATGGATCCATTGATTGTGAAAAAAGCTCGTCTAAGTTTTAAGGCCCAATTTTACCCATAATAAGAGCAGATACAACCAACATTTTCACAAAATAAAATGCTTCTTTCAAAAACAGACGTTATCGTTAAATCCGGACGGAATTAAAAATGTTCATATGTATAAACGATTAAAAACAAACGTGTACCTACGTCCCACGGTTGACACGGGTCGCACGGGGTGTTTTTGTCTAAAGATAAACATTTGTGCGTTTGTAAACCCTCCCGTGTGAGCCGACGCGACGGCAGCTCGTGTGATGTGTACACGTTGTTTACGTTGTGTGTGTCACATTGCGCGTTACGTTCTTATATCAGAGGTTACTGACCGATAATAAAGGGTAATGGATCAAGTTTGAAGAAATCGCGGATCGCGTAGGTAAACAGTGGCCATTGCAGGTTTTACTAATACATTGTACGTATATTTCCTGCTCAATTGGTCAGTCCCTTGTCACCTGTCGTATTTATAAAGGCGCCCATGATAAACATGAGGGTGGGCAGAAGCGAATGAATAAATAAATTAAATAGGTAATTGTATGAAATAACATAATTTTATGATGTCGGTACACTTGAATATAAATACAGTTCTAAATTTCAAAGAAACTTAATATTCGTTTTCCACGGAAATCCCGGTCCACAAAATACAAAGATTTCAATTTTCTCCTCAAACATTGCAATTTTTTTAAAGTGAGTTTCTAACTCCCGAGTGAGAATGAAACTCTTCTAAACGTATTTTCTTATAAACGGTTCCCCCCCTCCCCCCTGGCGACATTGTTCAAATGCTCACTCTTGAACTCTGAAGCTGTTCTGTTTTATACCGTACCTAGTAAATTTGGCTACCATTTTGTTATGAAATTATATGGAAAATTAAATATATATATATACTTAGTTGTCCATTCACATTTACGGGCACATTTTCTTATTTTAGAGAAATGTATTTGGTATTATTATAGCTAAACGACTACAAATTAGTAATCCCAGTGGAAGTTTCTCGTTACACCTAAAACCAAGACTTTTATTTTCGTCGGTCTGCGTGCGGCGCTTTTAACATTTATTTACTGTGGTAACAAAATAAACAATACAGAACTGAATAATAACTTCCAAACATACACATACATCCCCACTACACACCACTCCACACCACACACCACACCACACACCACACCACACACTAAATAAACAATCACCTTTCTACATCTAAAATTAAACCTGTCCGCCTTGAATATTAGAAGTCCTGCTAATAGTTCATACATCATACCGGGTGTGCAATATTAATGCATTTTTGTCCGGAGTTCCGGACATCGCCGGCTTTCGGACGGTTATTATTTAAGATACCGCCCTCTACCGGACAGCGGTGATTCATCGCGGAAATGTTCCCAACGCTTTATTTCCGTGGCGTGTTTAAATGCGAAAAATGTTGGAGATCAGCAATGTGAAACTTTGGCATTTTTGCGGGTGTGAGGTTGTGAAATGTGATTTATGTGTTGTCTTGTCCGTATCTCTGTGTCGTGCAAATCTTTTTTTGTGTCGTTTTATTTGCATGGTTACTCGGGCTGACATTTTTTTTTAAGTTTTTGATAAAGGCTACAAAACAATATAAACAATTTACAACAGGAATAATTAAAAGATTTCTCTCAGATGCCAGAAATATGTTATAATCTGTCGTCGCAATCACAGCACAAAGTTTCTCAAAAAAAAAAAATCACAACTGCACTTCAAAGCATCCATCTTCTCTCATCCACATCAGTAAGCAGTCGACAATCTCGTGGTGTTCAGAGAGAACTTCCACAAGACGAACGAATAACAGCGGTCGTTTGAGTCGCTTCTGTGTGACGTCATGACGTGTGGCACAATGCGTCGCGCTCTCAAAGTGTACGCACTCTCATTTAGCGCGCGATGTGTAGGAGACATACCTGGAAATAGATTGTGTTTGTTTGTCTACCTGTTTGCTGAGGCTAGCAAGCGGGAACAGAGTTAGAAAGTTGATGTTAAAGATTATCTGCGGAACCACTATTATTATAATGGATCTATAACAATAATTCGTATGCAGGGGGAATAATGAGGATTAAAAAAATGAATGGTTAGTCTAGACCCATGATTTAGTGCCTAATCAAAGTTTTTTCGTATGCCAAGTCTATTTATGTTTATTTGTTTATTTGCGGAAGGTACTCAATTTTCCTCTCAAAAATTCTACAGAATGAATAATACCTACCAAAAATTACGTGTAGATCTATATTCCCAGTTTCGAAATACAATGATCCTATAACTTTGTCCAACACTGTTCTCGTTACACGTAAGTTTCAAGTTTCGTACAAAATCACCGGCCCTAGGAGACGCACTTAGACGACAAAAGAAAACAATATTTCTATTCATGTCCCCGGGGAGGCGCAAGTGCTCGGACACAAGTGGCCGAGCCCTTTGTCGTGACGTCACGTTAGTTTATTCTATAAAAACGTTTCGTTCAACTTTTAGTTGGGGCCGAAAGACCAGAATGTAAACGGGTATCATATTTCGGTACCGCTACTAACACTATGGAAACATCCACACTATTCAATAGGAAGAAACTATTTATATATTCTTCGCACTGTTTCATAGTAAATTATTCTTTCTGTGATTTCATCACATGATAATCTGCCTTTAATGGTTGTTATTTAACATGGAATGAAAATCATGTGGCATTTTTACTATTTTTTTTATTTTTTTGTTTGTTTCAGGTAATATTGAGTTTTAATAAGCTTCATTGTTAAATCGTAAGTTGTTAGATCTAATCACTCACATTTGTGTGCATTACCCATCAGTAAGTGTTTATAATTTTATTATTATTACATAAATTATAATTATGTACGCTCAAACACCAATGTTCAAGTAAACAAAAAAAAAACGATTATCACAAATCCCAAAAACAGATTTCGTTGATCTAAAACCGTTATGAATTAATAAATAATAGGTACGCCCGTCAAAGGTGCAACCATTGACCGACACAAAAACATCGCTCTGTATAATATTCCACGTATTTCACGATAGCACCCAGAAGAGGATGATAATGGTGAATGATTGATGAAGCCACGTCACGGGAATTTGATCAATTATCATTATTTTTTCGCCGCAGATTGATGATGGCAGCAAAATTAAATTATTTGAGAAGTTTGTTGTAGCACCGAGGGATATAATAAGGTGAGTTTTTGATAGGACTGTAAGGGAAAATCTATGAAAAACTGAGAAAGTGAACTCTATCTCGAATTAAATGGGTCAGTCCAATTTACTCTCGCAATTTAACAATAATGTTTTGCGCCCTGCAGTCTCATCTCAGTCAAAAACTCAGCATGCCATATAAAGGTTGACAATAGAAGAGCGATGTAAAAGCATTTAATTAAAAAAGATAATTGGAAATCGGTGTCGGTTCGTGGAACGACACCATAAAATGTCGAAAGTCGCTTTATATTTAAACTAATCTCTCTCCCGTTGACATGACAGACAATGAATTTTTAATACCCTTTGAGATTTAAGCAGCAAAAGATATATAAAACCAATTTTCTAACTTTCGCAAACAATTTGTGAAAATCTACTGAAAAGTGAACCTTACATATTGTAAAACAAAGTCCGCCGCCACGTCTGTCTGTCTGTCTGTCTGAACGCGATAAACTCGAAAACTCTTGAACGGATTTTCAAACGGTTTTCACTAATGCACGGAATGATTCATGCGGAAGGTTTACGTGTATAATTCATTAAGGTTTTGTGTAAATTGGCTGAAATTTGACGATTATTGTTGAAGATGTCGGAAAAAATCATGCCGACTGGGAACTTTACTGGCGTGCGCCGCGGAAATGGTAAATGTTACATGAAATGTATGTTCTACAGTATTGTTGATCTTAAAAAGTTCAACAAAAAAGTCCGCGATGACTTTATTTATGTGTATCTTCTAAGGATGACCCACAATAACCATTTTTATCTTTCAGAATTTGATAAAATTTTCATTGTTATTTCCGAAGCTATTTTGACCGGTATTATATTAATCCTTATCCAATTAACTATGTTACTTAAATTAAGCATTTAATTTAGATTAAAATATGCCTTGACATCATTTTATTTAAATGAATATTTTAAAAGATACGTATCACAGATTCAAAATTACGCGTGACAAAATAATTATGGTTGACCGTAACGCGGGCGCAGCGGTAGCAGTTAATGACCTTTTCCCCGGCTTTTAGGTATGTAATCCCGGTATCGGTAGTACGTTCCCGTGGGATATTTTCCGACATCCATGCGGGCGACGCCGCGGGCAAAAGCTAGTAATAAAATACAAAGAAAAATTTGTGCTTTTGTTTAATAAACAACAAATACGATGTAACGGAACAATAACACAGACTAAGTATGAGAAAACAAACAGTATCCCAATTAGGAGCAGAACTCACAGTCGACACGAACTAGTTTTGTTCCGCATAACCACCAATTTAAAGTTCACTACACCATTATTGCGCGCGACGTCGCTTATAATGTGGAGTCAGTTTATTAACAAGTAACAAGTAAGACTGTCTGTTGCAGTATTGCTCGCTGTTGCCGAAGAAGCATAAACCAAATAATTTTAATTTTTGCTGAGGAAGAACGGTTACCAAAATACTGTAAAACTAATTGATATAGCAACGGAGGCAAAAATATCCTCAAACAAATGAAAAGCTAGTCATAACAACCCTTCACACTAACTTTGAGAAACAAGGCATCAAACAACCGATATCAAATATTATTCACAGAGATTTAAAGCAGAGCCATCTTCCAAATAAAAATTACACATAAAATCAGAACTCAAAAACAAAACGTAGCCCATAAAAAGCGAACAAAATAGGAAAAACACAATACAGTAATAAAACGAATCCATGTGAATAATCCTTTGAAATATTTGGCGGCGTATTGTCGAGATGTCCCTTCACTAGCGCGTGACTAGACTTCCAATATGGCGGCCACAAAAACACGCGGGAAAACGTATTTTTTGGAAAAGCCGTTTTTAGGGGATTCTTATTAGTTACTTAATCTGGGTGTTATGGAGGAAAGATTTATAGGTATGTGAAAAGTATTAAACATGCGCAGCATGAAGCCGAGAAAACTAATAGAAAAGTTGTAAAACTGATTTTTCAAATCCACACTTTTATATAACCTTGCGTTGAGGCAAAATATAGCCGAAATTTTCACAATCTTTTATAAAATAGAATATTGAAGAAAATCTTGAATAGAAATCTAAGTTTTCCGTTTTAATGAAAGTAAACAGACTCGCTCGGATATCTAGCGAGCAAGGATTATCGGATCAAACCAAGACTAGGTTATTGAATTGAAAAAGTAGTTTTAGGAAACGACGGTAACTGCACCCATTATTTTTTGATAACCTAACATTAGCTTAAGTGGTTAGAGCTCTGTTTTTCTATGCTTAATTTTAATGAAAAATTCACAGACCCACGAAAATAAATCATTAGCTCGCATTTTACTAACAGGCATGAAATAGTACCTCCATGTACATCCTTAATAAAAAGAAAAAAAAATACACCCGGTCTGACCATATCCCGCCACCGCCGCGCCGCCGGCAGAAAGGGTTGCCAGCTCATCGACTGAGCACAACAGCAGATATTTTCTTTTCATCTATTTCGTTTAAAAAAAGTGACAAGTCGAAAAAAGGGCTTCAGTTATAAAATACCGATGGAAACGGACGAAATAAAACGGAATAACAGCCCCCAGGATGGTTAGTCGAGCCTTTTATGTAGCCCCTCCGGTTTACAGCGACTAATTCTTGTTATACGAATAATTCCCTAGCTCTGTCTATTGGGTCGCCATACGGCTGCGTAACGACGAATCTTCCCGACTTTTTTTCGCATTAAACATTCTTGTTGTCTAAATTAAAGCTCGGAGAAAAAATATCAAGTTGATATCAAGTCCAATTTTGAATAGCTCAAGTTCTGTAAGCACTGGTTGCGCTTAAGCGAATCAATATCCAGAGGGACTTTATACCAGAAATTACTTAAATAAAAATAAGCAGGGAGTCTCAAGTCAAGATGATGTTTCTTCATAATTTTATCTCATCCTTACTAAGAAGGACACGACAAACCCATCTTGTTACATCTTAAACACGGTCTACATATGAGTAAGGAGGTACCACACATACACTTAGCATAAATATGAAAGTTTCAATCTACGCCATGCGCCATGGTCGCCCTACGCAAGCATGGCGTTTCATTATTCATCCATTTTCATGAAATTTACTACACGAAAGATTTCCTGCGGAGAGCGTTTTGTTTAAAGTGATATATAAATCAGTGAAAATAAATCCATACTTATAAATAATAATAAGGTAAAATTTGTGAGTTTGTACGTAAGTGATAATCTTCGGCTGCCGGGGTTGCGAAGAAGTCCGAAAGGGATACCGTGGCCCCCGGCAACATGGCAACTGAAGGAACACGGGTCGGTTTTAGTCAGTAAGAGTCTGACACGCCCTTCCGCTCCGCCCAGAGCGGGAGAAGTTATTTGATAATTTCCCACCCAAAAAAAGGGGTAATCTTCGGAACTACTGATCCTATTCCGAAAATTCTTTCACTAATGGGAAGCCACAGTATTGCAGAGTGTCATAGGATATATAATGTTTAAATAAGATATTTCACATGGACGAAATGGCGGGTAGAAGCTAGTGTATAATGGAATAAGATTAATTGTAGATGAGGCAGTTTAATGTAATGGTACCGATTTTTTTCTGCAGTCTATATTTTATGAAGCAGCAGAGGATAATAGCTTCAATTATTTCATATATTTTTAGCTATAGAGTTCACAATGTTCAATTCCCATTTCCAGACTAACACTTGAGCAAAAAAAAACCATAACAATGTTAGTCACATTGTACCAAAGAAGTACCAATCTATAACTCTGACAAAATATCCTGCAACTCCACAGACAAAGACGCCATTATAAAAATAAGCCAATAAAGTATTTTCTTCAATCAGAACATCATATGACAACATTACTTTATTCTCTTTTATATTCTCCAATCAGTATGATCAAAGTAACGTTACTAACAAGTACGTAACAACTCGATGTAAGTTGACAACCCCGGAGCGGTTACCTCGCGTCTACCAACTTTTAATTACGTTTGGTTTCGCTCCTAATCGGTTACTAACTGTTAACAGAGGTGCTGGGTAAGTTGAAAATGAGAATAATACTATGGTGATGTTTGCCTCATTGGTCTAGTGATAGCAAGCGCTAATACTGAGCATGAGGTCCTGGGTCCTATAGCCAGGTCGGGCAAATGTTATTGTTTTTTTTTTTTTACATCTGGAATTTCTCAGTGGCAGCCCGGAGATTTGTGTTCGGTTGATGGCAAAGGCTCGCCTCCTATTACATAAGACTAAATGGCGAAATGTGGGCTCTGCCCAACACTTCCGGTAAACAAGGCGTGATGTTATGTTGTGTATTATTTGTGGAACGTAGGTCTGCGAGACTAATGCATTATTGTACCTATGATTACGGCACACGAGAGGTTAAATAAACATCCTAGTAACCTAACATAAACGCTCAACTTAACGAATTGCCTCACAAACTGCAGATATTACCAATCTACATCACCCCCTCAATATCTGGATATTGGCAATAATTCACCAGCCGTTGTCTGCGCTATGAGAGGCCAGGTATTGTGCGGTGGCCGTAAATCTGACGTCACTGGTCCGAGGGGACAGGCCATGATAAATTGTTGAGGTTTTTCGGGTTTTTAAATGAGGAAATCATCTTGTATGAGTTTATATGATTTAGTTGTTTACTAGATAATGCCGGGCATACGTTGCAATGCCTTTTTCATTTATTATTTTTTTGTTTGGACCCTTTTCCGGCGTTAAAGTTTCATCACAATCGATCGAGCCATTTTCGAGTTCTTGCGAGACTAACGCACAGAAATTGATTTTTATATTATTATAGATTGGTATATGCACAGGATGTACTATTCGCGACCTATACAGAATTTGCGAATATATTGGTTGTAGAATGGATTTAATTTAGTCTGGACTTGTCTCACACATACTATCAAATACTCTTACGTGCTGGTATACATGGATGATTTAATAGTTTTTAATCTCTCTCAGTGACCTTATCAGTCAATGATTTGAACTGTTTGTTAAAAACTGACTTTTAAATAATAATTATGTAGACTAAATTCTTTTTTCTAAGGCTAGCGAAAAAAAAAAGTAAATAGTAAAATTTCCTCGTTTTTTAAATTCTAATTGACATTGACGACCGACAAGTTACTTTCGGTGTTTTTTTTAAACATTCTTATTAATAGTGTATACACTTTCTTTCTTTCTGTTGAGCTAAAATTATAAATAAAGTTGTGACTTCAGTCTCAAGGGTGGCACCTTAGTCTACTTACACAAATTACTTTTGAAACAAAATAATCTTTATTATTCACTAAATTGCCGAAACTTATCAAAGAAAAGTTATGAGGCTTCAAGAAGTTATTCAGGTGAGAAATTATAAGTAGGTATTGAAAGTAAAGTATACAATAAGTGTTATGCTACTATGTAAACTCCGGGAAATTAATTGTTTATCAAATTGACTACCAGCTTAAATTGGTCGTATATTTAAATCATGACTGTAATTCTTTGACAATTGTATGAAATGGTTAAAACTCGCTAAGTTGACGTAGTGTGTCAATTTGATTAACGAGTAATTTTAATTTCCATGACTGTGCCTAAGTCTCAAAAGCCGAGGCACAGGCGTGCTATTGATTTTTTCGGTTGTTTTTAATACTCTTACATATTTGTATTGAAAGAGTGAGAGAAAAGGTGCAAACACAGCATGTATCAAAAAGTTGTGGTCAAAATTAAGGGTGTGGTACAGACCATCAGACTCAACAACTATCTCCATAGGACCAATATCATAATTGTAAAAAAATAATTAGTCGTCCCATACATTTGGGTCAAGTAGGTTTGAAGTTTGGTATGGGAGGTCTGATATTTTTTTTCTGTACCACACTCTTAAAGTGACTGCTACACGGTCGCCAACCGCGTCCCGACAGAGGTGACCTTGGTGGTTTACAACCGTAGAGATTGTGGTTTACGACCAAATTTCAAACAGCTCTGCCTGTCGCCAACCAAGGTCACCTCTGTCGGGGACGCGGTTGGCAGCCATGTAGCAGGCACTTCATTTTGACTACACCTTTCTGATACACCCTGTATAAGTCCATGATCAAATTTTACGACTAAGAAATTCCCTAACAGCTACCATAATTACTTTCCAGTCTCGGAAGCACAGGAACACATTTATAGAAATAAAATAATTCTAGTAAAGTGTGCTTGAAGATAACTTTATCGCCAATAAACAAGTCTTACACTCGACACTTTACGACTTCTCGCGAATTTAAAACGTACCTGTAAATGCTGTTTCATGTTATATGCAGTTTATCCGGTAGTCCTTTGTATAAAATATAGCCTTTACAGAAGACAAGGAAAATTCCTTGTATAATAATATGTTTATATTTTGTATAAGTCGCTAAAGAAAAACAACTTTAATAAGATTAATTATAACTTTAATTACCTGTTTTAAAATTAGGGTGAGCATAATTTTTGTTAAAATTATCGTTTGGTTTCGTTTTCGTTTGGGTTCGTTTTTTATTAGTTTGCACATTAATACTGTACCTCATACGAAATCCACTCGATTTGTACGGGTAAAATAATAAAATATCACAACAAATTTCCTAACAATACTGCCTTTTTTTTCAAAGTAGAACTACCGGACATATTCTCAACAAATAACAAAAATACTGCAAAAACTCCCCTTGTATAAGCTCCTCTGACATCAAAAGAGTGTTCTTCAAGCAATTCTTTCGCATCAACGCTCGGCTGCCGGCTATCCGGACCTTGTCGAACGTTTCCGAGGTTGCCCGAATGCTTTCCAATGACGGGTGGTATGTGGATCCGAGACTAGACACGTGTATATACGATGAAGGATATTATTGTATTGGAATTAGATAGTGGTATGGAATCCTAACTAATATTATAAATGTGAAAGTGAGTTTGTTTGTTTATTTTTTTATTACCCTTTCACGCTAAAATGGCTGTAAGGATTTGGATGAAATTTGACAAATGGGTATGACTTTGGTTAGGACTTTTTATCCCGATATTCCTACGGGATCGAGACATAGGTGGGTGAAACCGCAGGGCGCAGCTAGTAGATTAATAAAAAAAGCGTGTGATCGACTTCCTAGAGTTTTAAATATACGTACGTATGTACAGTAAGCGTTCAAAAGTGCATAGGCACGTTAAGAGTCGTATATCTGTATGTGTAAACAACGCGGCACACACACCACAGAGAACGCAGTTTTGCGCTTTACACACTGTCGTATCGTCGCGTACTTGCGCCGCACTACCGAAACAAATATATATTTCTGTCGCTTTTGTTAGACAACACGCATCATGCGCTTGATCTTGGCCAGTTTATGGCATTGCTAAAATTCAAACCAAATTTACATGTGCAGATAGCAGAACACGTTAAGCATTGGTCTGAGTTGCAAACTGGCATAGGTTCCGATCTCGTAAAGCAAAGTGCAGTTTTTGCAATTATTATTATTTTTGTTTGCAATAATATTATATTTTAACTATTGCTGCCTTTTTTATTAATGCTGTTATTGCAATAAAGGGTTTAGAATTAAAAGTGCGTGATATGTGATAACAAAATTAAAAAATATTTATTCGTTATATTTATTTTACTTATAGATAACGTATTGCTACAATTTTACTTCACGGCGATCTGAAATATAATTCATTTAACAAAGTAGTAATTCTTATGCGCAGCGTAGACATCGCGTTTGTTTAGATATAAATATATTTTTTTAAATAGAATTATCGTCCTTGGTGGCAACACATACAGGAATGTCACTTACCTTTCGCGCGCGTTTTTTCATCGCGAAGAAAAAATTTGCTCTCGTAAAATTATTCATTTAAAATAAGTTTACGGAACTTTTTACTAAAATAACAAATGTTAATTATGTTAAGTGATAGAAAGTGCAATAAGTGCATCGTTAGTGAAAACCTGAGACGGACAAGGCGTCCATCAACGATATTAACAGGAAAGCTGATAAATTACCTACATCAGAACTAACTAGAAGCAGCTTTAGTCTTGAGTTCCTGACCCACATTAGATGTACTTAGATCCGGAGGCCTCCCACAATCCTAATGCGCGAGAATGCCTGGCTTTAACTGACCACTTTGTACGTGATACTGACAGTGCTTTACAAACACTATGGTGGACATTAACACAACACAATTTGTTAAAGCCTTACCTATCTCTCCAGTGGACACGAGATGTCTTTAGTAACGTTATCTCCACGTTACTAGCTGGATGAGAAGATACCAGAGAGGCACGTGATGCCCTTAGCGATGTAACTGTACATAGCTAGCTGGTACGCGCTTGTCAGCATTACCCCTCCAGTAAGCACGAGATGCTCTCAGTAACGCAAATTCTACGTTACCAGCTGAATATGAAACTACCAATGTAGCACGTGATGCACTTAGCGATGTTATTCTACATAGCTAACGCTGGTATGTACTCGTCACCAGGGGTAAGTCACATTTCTATGATCTTGGCTAAGGAATTGTCAAAGGTGGTTCTATATACTTTTAATTGACAAGCATGAAGGTTGCGAGACAGCCTTACTTAACCCTGCACACTGTCTGTGTGTTATAAACTTGCAAAAGCATTATACTTCCTATAGTGAGTGTGGAATTCTGCCTCGCTAACTAGATTGTTATCAACGAGTACAAGGTACTCTCAACAACATTGATTCTATGTTGCTAACTGGTACATAACTGACATGGTGTGCACATGCTTAGCACGAGATGCTTATAGCATGTTATCTCAATACTACGTGATCTAGCTTTCATATCGAGGATTGCCATTTTTAACAAACAAAATATAGCTAATTAAAAGATATCACTGTGTACGAGATACTCAGTGACTTATCTAGCTCTAGGTGGCTTAATTATCCTGCCAAAAACTGATAAATGATATCTATTTTGTAAACTAAAACAATAATGCAAAATTGTGCAACTTTTACAGGCATACATTTGAATACACAAGATACTTTGTAAACATGATTCTGTGATACAATGTCTGACGAAAAATGCTACCTCTGGAAACTCTTGATTTCAGATACAAGTGCAATGGACTAAACCTAATACAAAGTATTATTCCATGCTCCCATACTTACTCATCCCATTTAGATTCCTCTAAACTGAGGAAATAAGGGATTGAGATATTCCAGAAACAAACCATACTGGTTATTACCCCTATCATAGGAAAAGCAGTGACTGACCCTATGCTTATGAAGAACATAAGACAAACACAAATTGTTGATTAACTTGGCTGATGCAGCAAAACCAGCTGGCAATGCCCACTGCCACCAAACTAAAACCAGAACAAAAGTTATATAATCTCTAATTGACATTAACTTCAATTCATCCTATTTGATAAACAAACCGAAACAATCACAAACTTGAGTACAGAATGTTTTAGCTACAAACAATAACAACTATTCAATAAATATTAAAACCGCAAGACATTCTCATGATAATAGTGAAACTTACCAGTTATATGGCGAAAATGCACAAGCACAACATTAGTTGATTTACTTACTTTTGTAAATAACAAAATAAAACATCCTGCTACCGGGTTAATAACAGGAATCACACCATTGAAAACCACCACCACAATATCTTATGATGTTTTGGTTTAATCTAATCGGTTGGAATGGACTATGTCTGAAAAATAAATGAACTATTTTTGTCACTGAAAATAAAAATCAATATCTATGGTTGACCTCAACAACAACCCGGCTTATATTCCAAAATAACAATTCAAGAAGACCAATACTGGAATAAATGCTGGCAAAGCAGTTATATTCCTCTGATTCTGCTATTGGCTATGGACATAGATAAGAAAATATTTGATACCTACCAAATTCAATATCTTAACCTCTCAAAGCCATTCTCTAGAAGCTGACCCCAACATAGTTGGGAAAAGGCCAGGCAGATGATGATCCTCTCAATACAATAGATAGATCTACAAAGAATTTATCTGAAAAATCATAGCTTAGCCAATCATAGCTTAGCATATCAAAATAGATAGGTATAATATACCATATTACCTTTATGAAATCATATTATGATTTCATCCTATCCGTACAGGGGTATCACTTAGGACTATCTGGAAGATAACATTACCTACCGAATAATTGTGTTTAAATGTTTGGGCTTGAAAACTAACAATGCTATTTTTTAGGCTTGATTATTAAGTTTTATTTTTCACTTTAAACAAACCTTGAAATACCAGTATGTAAAAAAAAAAAAAAAAGTTCTAGTCAACTTAGTCGCATTATTTAACATTACGCCCGGACTTCCCGAAGGGCTGGGCAGAAATGGGTGATCTTATCCAAAGCTCATAAAATCAAAATACCTAATTAATCATTTGATTGCCAACTACTAGTCTACATATTTAACAGTAGATTTGAATGATAATTGCAGCACTAAAGTGAAACTATCAAGGAAACAAATAAAGGAGGGGGGGGGGAGAACATTGTGAGGACAAAGTAGGTATTGATGGATTGTGAGTAGAACATGAACAAGATAAGGTATAATACAATAAATTTAGGTACTATGAATGAATTATCTACAAATTGCTTTACTCTAAAACTCTCCATCTGCTCACCAAGTGCACATCATAACAAGTCCAATTATACAACTCCCTCACTTAAAAATGCAACTCATTACACAATCCCAATTTTGGACATATTATGAGGTCAAGGAAAAGAGTTCATATCTTTATACTTCTAAAATGAATCTAGTTTCGATTAGCTCTAAACTCGTCAAGTAATGACTGCTAGCAGAATATGTGAAACTCATATGGAAATTAGTATTGTTGAGGAAAAACCCTAAGCATCTGAAATAGACCCTTTCACCTCAAATTTGTTCAAACCTCTCTCCTATCCAGGGCATAACATACTGCCCTTATTAATTGGTGCTTACAAGTTAAAAGCCTATTCCGTATTTGAAATTCAGTTTCCAAAATACATTTAATAACTAAAGTTATGGAAAACTAGTCCATCCTAAAATGAAATGAAACCATATCATAAAGCATATACTTACCTAAGCAGAAATAACATCAACTGATCACAAGAATTTGACCAAACAATCCTACTACATTTTTCAAAAAAAAAAAAAAAAAAAAACTAAGTTTGTCTGTCAGTACAATTTAGGTACAATACAATTCCACAAATGCTTACCAAAAATACCTCCCTGCTTACAACATTCAGGGGCTAAAAGATCCTGTTACACCCTATGAAAGTTTAACAACTAAGGACTTCACAGCCATGGTGCCTCTTATTCAGATCACTAGATAACTGACATTCTTTAAAATACCCTAATGATAATCTTTACAATTCATCTTCTAGACTCACTGAGCTCGACACTTACCTTGACAGCAAGATGTAATGTGCAATTCAATACTCACTCATTAAGCACAACAGTATCCCAAATAATTTAACTATTTACAGACAGATCTGAGAATGCTATTATCAATCATGGAAACTTCTAAAGTAACATCATAACATTATGCCTTGTTTCCCCGAATGGTTGGGCAAGGTGTCACTGTAGCAGGTTCACCCAGTTTCACACTTTTAAAGTATTCATATCATAATATCCTCCTGGTATATTAATTCAGAACAACTTTATAAAATTTGTATAAACACAAGCTGGGTTAAATGTGGTAGGAAGTGAGAGTGATACTAATAATTCACCTCCCACAGCACAAAACATACAGTAGCTCAACTTAGTGCTGGCATCAATTGAAATAGACACAGTGCCAACCAACATTGTGTTGATGATTATACCACATTACTGATGAAAAATAGTTAAACACTATTAATTAAGCAACGTTATTAAGAATTTATTTAAAATGGATACGCCAACAGCATATATATTGTACATTAAATATTAAATGTTAACAGTATGGACTTATATACATACCAATTACAGATGTATATGACATTCACATAAAACAAAGCAACCTTCTTAAATTACATAAAATTAAAATATTGTATTCAGAAAAAATGATAAAAGTACCTAATAAATCAGAATATGCCGTAATTTATTAACTAACTAAATTATTGCAGACAACTCTGAACGTCTACTTTGTTAAATGAATTATATTTCAGATCGCCGTGAAGTAAAATTGGGAATCAAACGAGCTTACCTGTTAAGCGAAGTCTTGATTCTAATTTTACGAACGGCGATCTGAAATATAATTACCCACCCGCCACTAGCTAATAGCCCCAAAGCTGCAATAATTAGTCTACTTTATTCACTTATCTTTCCAGGAAAACCTAGTGAATGTAAGTATGCGGAACTACTCTGTACAGAAAACAGAGCTTGTTCTCCATCATAAGGATCTCTAAAATTAGTGACATTCCTGTATGTGTTGCCACCAAGGACGATAATTCTATTTAAAAAAATATATTTATATCTAAACAAACGCGATGTCTACGCTGCGCATAAGAATTACTACTTTGTTAAATGAATTATATTTCAGATCGCCGTTCGTAAAATTAGAATCAAGACTTCGCTTAACAGGTAAGCTCGTTTGATTCCCAATTATTTGTTATTACGTCAGCTGAATAAGATGTGAAATAGATGTCAAGAAACTTAGAAGCAATTTATATTATTTTGACATATTTGTATTATGAAATGTTTTAAATTTTAAATTAATTTCTTCACCATAAATATTAGCTAGCTTATTATTAGTTAGCTTTGGTCGAAGTAATTAAGCAATAAATAAGAATATAAGACTACTCAAAATGTAAAAAAAACGACTTACAAAATAGGTGATTTTAAGGTTAAGTATGGGCAGTTTGCTTACATTATTTATTTTATATTTTATTTGGCTTTAGTAAATATTGGTTGGTATTGAGGTTATAGCTTAAGTATTCATAACGCGTAACGAACTGCGTCTGTCTACCCCACAGAAATCGAAATAATTTACTTAGTTTTCTGTGGTCTACCTGCTAAACCTTAATATTTATGTCAACAAGACGACCAAAACAAAAAACGAATGATTATTGAACTAGTAAAAAATAACAAAAATATGAATAGTAATTATTAAAAATTACAAGCAAACCACAGATGAGATTTGAACCCTCGCTCGGCTCGCCATAATCGCACATACCAAAGCACGTTATTCACTGAGTTAGCATGCCATATACTATATTGATAGAAATTATGAACTACTATGAGTTGCAGACAAAGTGAGTGTGTGTGTGTCTATAGTATTGTAACATCTTATAGCAGAAGGTCGTAAGTCAAACCGAAGCGTCAGTCTGCTTTGTGCGATTGCCTATGGACTTTTGGTCGGTACTGTATTTTCTACGTATTAAGACAGGCAGATGTGAGTGGAAACGCTGGGAGGGGACGTCCTGGAAGGACATAATATATAGTGAACTTATTGGTGATGTTCTTCAAAAAGGTCAGGTGCGTAGTCCTTGCAACCGGCGTGCATGTATGACCCAGATGTATGAAAATAAATGAAGCAAAAGGAGTATTGTAGCAGGTCCAGTAGCAGCGATCTTGTTGTTGTGTCTGCCTACTCCCAGTGGAAGAAGGCGGCGTGTGTTTATGTATGTGTGCATAAAATATGTCTGATAGTCTCGCGTTCTGTTACCTCACTTGATGTGAAGCTACTTTATTTAGAGTACATAAAATCATTATACCAAAACGATTTAACTTATCAAAGCTCCAAAATTCTGCGAGAATTTGCAAAATTTCAAGCTGATATAGGACACGCCAAAATGTGTAATGAATGGAATTGAACCGGAATGCTCAGGTATTAGCGTTTGTCGTATTATCGCTGAGCACTGGAACGGGAAGTTATTACGATGTTAGTGGCGGATTATCATTACTTTGTGCTAATAAATGAGGCCGTGTGGCTTGTTTGAACTAGTTTATCGTTTTTCAGACTAGACGGAATTTATTTCTAATTTAGTCATCTAAGGCTGTTAAGTTTATATAAAACTCGACCAGTTTAACTGACCTAATGTTCATTATATCATTCCACTTAAAATGATGACTTACAAACTAGATAATAATTTGTTTTATAACGTTTTCATTTGCCTGTATCGATGAAGCCCAAAAAA
Organism: Omphaloscelis lunosa; assembly: GCA_916610215.1. Taxonomy (NCBI): domain Eukaryota; kingdom Metazoa; phylum Arthropoda; class Insecta; order Lepidoptera; family Noctuidae; genus Omphaloscelis; species Omphaloscelis lunosa. The sequence continues at coordinate 18,487,681 of OU744265.1, read as the reverse complement.
CACAACCTTCCATTCTAGTTATTTTTAAGTAAAATACACAGAACTATTTTATTATTAACTATCTTATTCCATCACTAAACAGACTGATATCACATAAAAACAGCGACAACCTCCTTCCCGCTCCTCAGTAAGTGGACCTCGATCCGTGATCCCTGCTGGTCATCCATCACCTTCAATATAAGCTGTCTTCTTCCCTTACTTACGATCTACTTCTTATTATGATCCCATTGACTTAGTAACATTCGTGTAAACTACATGGGTTATGGAACATGCAACACTTTTTTTAAGTGTGTAGTTTTGTTGCAACAGAATAGTAAAAAATGTATATAAACTGCCTCACTATTCCAGACAAATTACTTAAAAAAACAGTGGCACTCCGGGAGTGCCGACAGAAGTGAAAACTGAAGAAAATATTTCCAAAACCTTTAAAGTAGAAATACTTGCATAGTACATTGATCCGTAACGTAGGTACAACGTAACAATCGCGTTTAAAACTACCAGTGTCGCGAGTTCAGATATTTGTTTTCATATTTATTTTGAACGTTATTTATTATGAACGTTACGAAAATTCAATTGAAATTAGATATGATCATTAGGGTGTCCCGTTCATGTATGGGGGAAAAAAAAATTGAGCTACGACTACGCAAGAGGTATCAAAAGTTGCGTTTTGACACATATATTACGATTATTATAAAATTTAATTAGATATCCGGCATCTTGAGGCCTCTACCAGTCCTTGAAGTTTTTCAAATTTGCTATTTTTAGGGGTTCCTAATATAAACTATAAATCATACAAAAATAACATTTAAATGGTTTTTATTAAATTTAAGGGTACAACAATGAGTTAAAGCAAGGTTTAAAATAGTTGAAAGACAAAATAATCAATGGCAACTTTAAAAACGGAACTGGTTTTTGTGACCAAAATTAGGCATTTCTGAGCGAGATTTTAATCTGTTCCTAATAAAACCATCCCGAGCTGTAGCGTCCGTGACGCTTTGAGAAGCCTCCGTCACTAGTTTTACACATCTTTCCACTGACTGTGTGTGGCAGGGAAAGTCAATAAGGATGTGTTCTTTAGCCTTAATTCTAAGTTCATCGTTGGAGACGTGTCGCAAAATTGGTGGAGCTGATATTTCACACTCTTGCCAAAATTTTATATCGGTGTAGTCTCGCGCACAGAAGTTAAGCTTTGGTGCTTTAAATACCCTGCGAGAGTTGCTCTTTTCTGCTTCTCTGGCCTTTAATATTTTGCGAGATGCAAGCTCTCGAATATGCTCTCTATCGTCGAATAACATGGCAATAAGCAAGTTTTCTGGGTGCGCAAAAAAACGTTTCTTTCGATCACCGAATTTACAATAGATCTCTGACTAGCAGGCAAAAATCGAGAGTATATAACCATTTGAAAAATATGCTTGGCTCCATCTTTAAATGATGAGTTTTGCTTGATTACGAACCAAACAGGAGCGTAAACTTTGACCACGTAGTTCACAAGCAGCTGCAAATTATTTGACGGCGAAACAGTACTTACGTAAAGTCTGAGTATGCGATTGGCAGTAGTGAGCCATCTCGAATGCGCCATTTTTCCAGGTTGGCGGTTCGCTAGCTCAAGGGAACAGGAACCAGCCATCACAGCATGACACATTTCGTACAGATACTTTTGATCCGTGCTTAGTTCCTTCACAATATTATCAGGTAATACTAGCAAATTGCCAGACACGGCACAAAAAGACGCTAGAGGTTTACTTTCACAAGCAGCTAGCTGTTTTCCAATAGGTCCTGAATATTCTTTTGGCCCAGATGTGCTACCATCCAGAGACATGAACAAATGACGAAGCGGTAATTCATTCGCGTGAAGCATACAAACACACCATTGCAACGGTCTCTTTAAATAGTTTTCCAGGTATTGAATGACACCTCCCTTCCAACCTGTATTCGTAGCAGTACCATCGCACCCCACACAGATCACCTCTTCCAAGTTCAACCCTTGATTTTCTAACAAAGATATGATAGAAGAGACGATCCTTTTGGCAGTGCCACGACTTGGCGTCATATGTCCCAAATAAATAGATCCCGGCTCTGTGAAACTGAAATGTGTTCTTGCAAGACTTCTCTGCGGTGGTACCGATCGCCTATTTTCTCGTTTATGAGTGTTTTGTCCTTTCGTCCATCAAAGTAGATACTTTTTATTACAATCGTATCAATGTCTTTGCTGGCCTTGGTCCGTGCTTTTGAAACAGCTCTATGAATTTTATTCTTATCAATAACAAGACTTAGATCTTCGGAAGATACCAATCCTACGTCAGCTAAGACCGCCGAAGCGACCGCAGCCGCAGATCGCGTTGATAGTCCATACCGATCACATACCTTAGCTACTGTTGGCAGCGCCAGAGTGTTCCGATTCAACGAAGTAGATGGAGTCTCATTTACAGGCACGTCACTATTCGCAGAAAGCTCTGTTACAGGCGACTGCGGTCGAGGCGGCAACTCGCGCACCGGAACAGGATTGGTTTTTAGTGATGCACTGGGAAAACATGCGTGCTCTGACTCTTTCCGATTCAAATTTTCTTGTCTCTGATGTTTCTTTAAAAGTCTTGCTGTTTCTTTTGTGTCTATACCGCTTATTGCCATTTTTCTATCACTTCTTTGATCCAGTTAAAAGTCTCTTTCAGAAATAGGAACTTTCTTAGGTTTTATGCAGGAACAAATGTCAAACGAAGTGCACTTACAAGCAGCAATACCCAAGAGCTTGTTCGACGATTCCAAAAAGCACTTCACTTTGCTTTCGTAACTATCATTTCTTTTATTTTTGGGATATCTTATCAATGACAGGTATTTGTCGAAATATGATTTCAGCAATTGGGTAACTCGTACGTTGGAAACGATAGGAATCGAAGCTTTGATCTAAATCGTATCAAGTTTTCCAGAAACGATTGAAAAAACTTCTGTGTTAGAAGGATCTTTCCCATTCTTCTGTAGTTTTAGTTCATTTTTAGTAAACAAAATGAATTTGATAACGTCACTTATCACTGGTAACTGGCGATCGTCAAGTTCTTTATATGATCCCAAAATAGCACAAGTAGTCTCACTTCGTCTTGAACCCATTATTATATATAACAAAAACACGTATTTTATCACAAGGAAGTGCAGAGCGACACCTTACAGCAATAAAACCGCAATAGAAATGAGACGAACTGCCTCACAGTAGAAGTAGAGAATTTAAGAAAAACAAGTCAAAACATGAATTTTGCGAGTTTGTTCCAAACCAATTCCTAACAGAAAAAATCCTGTCGTTGCCTGCAAATCATAACTTAGGGTTTCACTATCAATGAAATAAAAAATAAAATGGGAATAATGTACATAAAATAGAATAGACGACATTGACTGGAGGGTTATTTAAGTGATATATTTTTTTTTAAATGCCGGTAGAACCCTCAAGATATTTTTTTATGTTTTTTTTTATTATTTTTACGGTAATCTAAAACTAAACTTTTGAGGGGGCTTGAGTAGCGAAAAGCGAAAAAAAAATTTTTCGGGACACCCTAATGATCATTCACAATTTATAAAAAAAAAATTGAAGTCTAGAAACGTCCCGTTGTGTTTAGATTTAGACGCAACAAAGAATATTTAATAAACACTGGAAAGAAGCGTCTAGTTTTCAGCAAACTAGGTTACTGCGAGGTTGCAACTGACAGCCTATCAATATGTCTACCCACTACCCACACGATCTTCGAGCCAAATATGTTAAATAATACCAGCTCTATCGATAACACGTGAAAATAAGAAATATTTTTCTCTCACATAGCTTTTAAAAATAGGTATTTATTGGTATAAATAAAACGGCAAACTTTCAACAAGACAATATCTGATATTTCGCGTGTTTATCGTTTATTATTTTGTTACTGATACAAAACAACAAGAGCTCCCAATTCTCAAATAAGATTTGTCGAGTATTGACAATATATATTTTCACGAACACCATTTGACCAACACCATGACCAGCGTCACAACATTTTTCAGGAAACAGTTAGGTATTTTATTTTTACTTATTGTCAAAAAATGAACAACGTTTTCTGCCTTAGATAAAATTTCAAAACAGAACGAAGCCTTGTTATTTCCATAACGTACTGCCAGTTAACTATTTACAGTTCAACGAGGATAAAAAGCGTAAAGAGCATCGCGAAAAACTGGTTCGAACCGGTCGGAACTAGTTCCAGCTAGAATAAACTGGTTTAATTAGGGGTTCCGCTCTCTGCTTGTCATTTAGATTTTTGCACTTTTAAGTTAAATTTTCGTTTTGTGTTTAGGTACGTTTGGTATGGTATTGCTATGGTAATGTTTCTGCAAGATTTACTCCGAGTAAAGGCTCGTGCAGACCAACGCGATAACGCGGGCGCGACAAGGATTGCGCTGCTTGTCGCGCCCGCGATATCGCACTGGTCTGCACGAGCTTTAACACAGTTCGTGTTGTGGGAAATAACAATATTTTTACAAACGAGGTGGTGTTTTATACTCACTTCAAAAATATTTTGTACAACATAAATCAAGATTATCAAATCTTTTATCCTACTCCAGTCTCCAACAAATGCTTACGAAACAAAAACAGATCGTTTCTTGTTTCCTGCATTAATAAGAGCCCATTACGTCTCTGCGTATCTGTCTCAGTCCATTGCGGGCTCGCTTCGCTTGCGTCTCGTCTTCGCCGCAATCTCGTGAGACGTGTACAGCTGACAAATTGAATTCTACCCGTTAGGGTCGCCATGAGATAACGCGTATTTATTTTGTTTGGGGTGAATAAGTTTAGGTGCTGTGTTATAAGTATAGAATTTTCTTGGGTGGATAGGAAAAAAAAATACTAATCATTAAGAACCGGACAAGTGCGTGTCGGACCACGCACAAAGAAGGGTTCCGTAGTTGGGATGAATTTATTCAAAAAACAAACATAACTTTGTAGTTGAAAAATATGTTCTCCCATACGTCGATTACGTCATGGTCAATTCTTCAACTGCAAATGTAAGTTTGTAATGGCTAAAAAATATTTTTTTATGTGATAAAACTACGAATTAATGATTTTCGGACTTTTGCCTTTCCTTGTGCTGTGAGATCTTGCTTCCTGCCAATTTTCATGATTCTAGGTCAACGGGAATTACTCTTTAGGTTTTGATTTATTGGCGTGTAGCAAAAAAAAAAAATACATTACGGTGACAGAAGATTGATTTTTTTAGAGCTCCAAAAAATCGCAGACCTACGTATTTGATATTAATTTGAACTTGATACTTTCACGCGTTCTTGAGAAAAAGGTCTTGACAGACAGACAGACGGACAACGAAGTGATCCTGATCCTGAAGTGATTTTTTTGCAAGTATCAAAATATGTCACTTATATGGCCGTATTTTTTATTGTGTTACTTAGAAGCTTGATTTTTTAGACCTCCAAAGGGCCATCGGTCTACGTATTTGATATTAATTCCAAATTGATACCTCTACACGTTTTTGAGAAAATGGGTCTTGATAGACTGGCAGAAAAATAATCGGACATTGAAGTGATCCTACAAGAGTTCATTTTTTTCCTTTTGAGGTACGGAACCCTAAAAAACCGGCACCTAATTCGAATATATTTTAGGTAGTAAAATAAATTAAAATGGGAAGCCTGTAAACTGTCAGACGCAATAACAAAATCATACTTAGATGTCAATTTTTTTTTTTAAGATCCTGTGATAATTATTTTGTCCCATTCAGTGGGTACCTACTGTTTTGTAATTATTTTTACAAAATGTTACAACATTGTCATGGGTCATTTTTGTTTTTATGTCACAATAAAACAAATGTTAAAATAAATTTTTAATTGTTTACCAATTTTACGTGCAGAAATACCGTGAAAATAAAATCCAAAATAATTCCGTTACGCGTGGTCACCGCAGTTCGTTGATTGGTTCGTTGTTCGGGACATGTTCGGCAAATCAATCGCGCGCGACGCTCTTGATTGATTGGCCGATGCATTAGCTGGGCTAATATGCCGCCTATTCGCGTTCACTTCAGAATAAAATCTAATCAATCACTGATTGATTAGATTTTATTCTGAAGTGATGATGTTTGGATTACTACGTCACCGTCACTGTTAAATACGGCTCTACCGATTTTTTTTTGGTTTTAGCTAATTACAGTTTGATTAATTAAGGAGGATAAAAATATATACACTGGATAAACTCCATACTACATTAACTAACAAACTATTAAAATTAAAATATATAATAATAACCTAACCTTAATAAAAAATATTAGCAAACTAAAATATGGCGTCGAAAAATTCCTCCGTACGTTGTCGACTGGTAATGTACCTACTCAAGAAACTGACGGCATTGCCACGTCGTTATTACAATCTTAATTTTTATTGTGTTTGTTTAATATTTCTTTTCGTTCAGAAAAAGCGTCTAATCATAGCAAAAACGAATAATACAACATTTTCGATTTTTACCTAACTAAAACAGAAAGCCAACAAACAAAGAGTAAATTAAAAACACAAAAACCCGACTGCGTAAAAACTGAACTTTAAAAAAGATTTTAAACAAGATGACCTATGTCTATCTCCCACTTAATATAAATAATATATTAAACAATCTCATGCACTCGGAGGCATCTTCTTAAATTTAACAATAAAGATCTATTAACCCATAGGCTATATATAACCAGTCAAAATCATAACCCTCCTTTTTGTCGTTTTGTAGTTACCACTCGACTCGCCTTCTTTATATCTACTCAAAAATCTAATGAAAAATCCCATTTCTATTGTATGTGTACACACGATAATACAAATAGGGAAACGGAAGACAAAAGATAATATGCAAAAGTAATTAATATTCATCCGAATCCGTACATATCTACTGAATTTCTAGTTATACAGGATGGCAGGGATATCGACGCGAAAACTGTTATCATGGATTCAGTACATGATTCAGAACACCCGTGCGTTGAAATTAACCGTCCGTTATTTAAAAAAAAAATGCTCTTTCATATATTTTAACTGCGTAGGTATTGCACTTTTCTATGAAATAGCTGATTTTATTTAAAATAACCGACTAATAATTTCAACGCAGTGGGGTTCAGAATCATGTAATAAATCCATGGTATCAGTTTTCGCGTCGATGTCCCTGCCGCCCTGTATGATTTGATGACCTCTGGCTTGGTAGTTTCTTGATTAAGAAAATCTCTAATGATATGATCTTTCGTTTGTTGAAATCGGTTCAGATAAGGTTTAAGAACTACGCCCACGCACATGATAAGATGTTGGAATACATTACTCTTTGGGCTTTGTCACCAGGGAGTCTGCTAAAATAAAATTCCAGCAATCCAAGTGAATTTATACAAAGATTCAAGCCCAGGGCTACAAAAAACACGAAAAATCAATAACCTAAACCGGGCGACACCGGGACTCTGGAACACCGGGATCCCGGGACTCAATTGAGATAAAATAATTCGACGACAATCGGAACGAGCGCGACGTGTGAGCTCAACTCATTAGTGACATTTTGTGATTCATGATTTTCTTCAATTTTAACAACGTGTTGAATTTAGGAAAGTTTTTTAAATATAAAATTGTATACCTAGCTGTTATACTGAAGGCGCCGTGCACAAAAAAAACCTGTCTACTTTACTTGTCTAATTGTGAGAAAGCTTAAAATAATTGAAGTATTAAGTCTGTCTGACTATAAAGTACAGTTTTCGTGGTGATAAACCATTCTTGTCAGTCACAGTACTTGTTAATAGTTGCATCACCTTTGTGCTCTTGAAAATATGGTTTATTTCGCCTTTGATTTGCTTATTGAAGAATTATTTAAAAAAATTATTTAATCATTAAAAAATATATATCTCAAGGATAGCTGAAGACTAATGTGTGATTTTTGAATTTCTTGACAATATGGTTTGCTAAGTAATAGGAAAAATACATTGCTGACGGGTTTAAAGAAAAAAATAGGTTTTTCGTCATAATTGAAATGAAAACTTCTTTCAGCGCGTAGGGCATTTTTGAGATGCGAAAAAATCAATTGAACTCGCGACACTGTTACCTGTACCGACAACTTCATTAAAAATATTTCCTGCACAATAAAATTGTTCAAGTTTTCACTTCTGTCGGCACTCCTGGAGTGCCACTGTTTTTTTTTTTCGAGTACCGGTAAAGTGCCCTAACTTCGCCTGGCGTCCTAAGTTTGCCTATGATGAAAAAGCTGTAATATCTTTTTCATTTTACTTGTATGGCAATCGAAACTTTGCGTTTTCATAGAGAGCTTTAAGTTTCAATTGCCATACAAGTAAAATGAAAAAAATATTACAGGGTATATTTTGTATCGAAGCTGAACTTGCATGTGGCTGAACTAAGGGGGTTCAGCCACATGCAAGTAGACCTAATGATGTTTATGATATTTTTTAATGTTCAAAAGCAAAAGTAAAAAAAAATAGCATACGACTGTCTCGCGTCATTTTATGGAAAACTTGTTGCGAATATCAGTGATTTACCAATAATTTTTAATTTATTTGAAAAATCCCATTCAGCCACATGCAACACAAGGAACTCGACTTTTCAACGACGACAGCTGGTGGTATTAACAATACAAAGTAAACATAATTTACATAATTGGTACGTCGATTTCCGAAAACCTTAACCACACTTAAAACCTTGTCATATAATGTGACGAGTCGACGACGTTTTCAGCAATTGACAAGTTAAGTATTTTAATATGACAAAGTTCAAAAGTGATCAACGTTTCCGTTAGGTCATTGTAACACAGGGCCATAACAAACCCGACAGGCGAAATTCTGATAATTAAACAAGTTTCTTCCATACATTTTCTGCTTTATTAAAAAGCACTTGTCGAGAAAATGTGTAAATTTTCTAATATTTTGTTATACATGTCGCATTATACCTAACATTATAACTTATATTAAAAAGTAGGGCCATATCTTGGGCTAACAAACTCTCCCATGCTGCACCGTACTAACAATATTGTCCACTGTCCGTATTTTCTACTATTGGTAGCAGCTGCTGTAGAAGCACTTTCTAAAACGTCAATACCTTAGTTGCGTGTTTTAACATTGTTGCACGAGGAACTTCCTCCGCGCTCTCTAAAAACTTTGCACGTACACCTATGTGAACAGTCTTGCTGTTATATTTCACAAACGTGCGTCAATCATTGCAATTTATACCTTACTATGATGACAAAAGAGTCGCATGAAGTGCGGTCGTGTATTGCAAAGGCTACAATAATCATAGTTTCTTACATTCATTTTTTTACCACTAGCTGTCCCGACATACGTTGTTAATAATTCTCTAATATGTCCACTAATATATATATATATAAATGAATCCCTATTTCCCTTGGTCATGCCATAACTTGAGAACGGCTGGACCAAATTAGATAGGTAATTCATTTTTTGTTGTGTTCGTTATTCTCAGGGCAAGGTTTTAGGTGGATGTGGGTAGGGTAGGTAGGTATGTAGGTAGGATAAGTAGGTAGGCAGGCAGGTATGTAGGTAGGGTAGGGGTCGCCAGGATCGGGCGAGATTTGTCTCTACCAGCAGTAGTTGAATCTATGCTGGCGGTGTCGGAGAACTGGCGAGAAATGGCCTCCTTCTGTGAGACCGTGATGGTTCAGAAGGAAGCTGCCGAGCGGGATCGAGAGGGCTGATCCCGCTCCTAGGAAAAGGCGTCGGGAAGGCAACCGCCTCGACGCCTAACACGCCGAAACCTCGTCTGCAACCTTTAGGGGAGGCGGGAATTAGGGATCATGGCGACTCCGTCCGCCCACTGATTGACCTCAGAGTAGACGACGACCAGTGGTCATATGCTGCCTTGCACACTTGCACAGGTAGGTTTCGGGGAGACCCCTTTACAGTCTCCCCAGAGATGTGCCCTGACAGGCGCTGCATAGAGCGCTTGGGGGTTCCGGACTGGTCTTTTGAGAGGAAACGGTGCCTCTTCCATGTACAGATGTTGACCACTGGGGTGGTTTTAGTGAGGTAAAAATCCTAGACTCCCCGGTCTTATCCCCAAAGCCCGGGCGCCTTTTGAAGGTTTCCCCCCGAAAACAAAGGTAGTAGGGTAGGTATGTAAGTAGGTCGGCAGGTATGTAAGTATGTATGTAGCTAGGATAGGTATGTAGGTAGGTAGGGTTGGTAGGTATGTAAGTAGGTGTAGGTATGTAGCTAGGTGTAGGTAGGTACTGTAGGTAAGGTAGGTAGATAGGTAGATGCGCCGTAAATAAGTACTTAGTGCTACCCTTGCAAAGCCGGGGCGGTCAGTTAGTAATTAATAATTTCTCGCTTATTTGTGACAAAAATGGCGAATTGTAACTAACACAGATTGATATTTTGTGTTCGTCGCTATTAGATTCGCGAAATTTAATCTAAAACAGATATTTGGTTTGGAAACAGACTGTTTGAATCCATGGATTCATTTAGAACTGTTTATTGTAACTTAGTTAAATTTGCCGTTAAAATAACAATAGTTTGTGTACAATTAAATCAGAATTCAAACTAAAACTTTGTATCAAAACAGTACATAAATATTTCTAAAGTTCATTACAGTAAAAGCCTTTCCGAGAACCCAAACCACAACACAGACCAACAGCCAAATAATTTACACTTTACGTCTCCGTAATTGATTGTCCCTAATATCCCCTTTGCGAATATCCCTACTGGAGCGATGATCAAAGAAAAAAGCAAAAAACCTAACAATATATTTCGCTAAAGGCAAATAAAAATACTATAAAGTCGTAAACGACACACAAATTATATTTTATTTATAAAGTAAAAAGTACAATGCTGGCCGAAAAAACCGGGACACAGAAATAATCCGAAAGAAGTCCTATGAATAATGAAGCGGTATTCAGGGGAGCTCTGACGTCACGACCTGTGTTGCCAGGCTGGATATGACACAGTACGCCCACAATTTACTTATGTACCTTTATTATGAATGTTTCTATATCTGCTTTAAGGCTTAAGTTTTATTTTTGGCTGAATGATAGCTGTCCCGCAGAAATATGTTATTTTTTAACATGGTTACGATTGACGCACGTAAAATGGTTTATTACTAAGGACAGCGTCGTCCGTCATTAGTGGCACCATCGTCGTCACAATTGTGTCCTTTAGGCCGTGTCAAATAAACGTAATGTGTTTCTTTGTGTCATTACTCATGAAGCATGTCGCATGCTTGACACGATAAACACTTCAGTGGCTGATTTAACACCGGTCGTTCGTAGTTAGTAGTAACTTGTTGATGCCTTATCAAAAAATATGTTTCTGTGTATTTTTATTATTAACTAGCTGTTAGTACCTGGCGTCGCGCGGGTGAATGTTCAGGTGGATTTTCCAAAAAAAAAAATCATACAAACCTTGTTCTGACAATTACGAACACAAAAAAAAACTACCGATTCGGTCGAGCCGTTCTTAAATGATGATTTTTCATACATACGGCAATTGATTTTTATTTATAATCAACCCCTTCAACTAAGCTAACTACGAATACTTATTTATGGGAAGAATATAACTCAAGACCTCTCGCTCGCCAGTCCGCAGTTACTGGTCTTTTAAATAATATTTTATACATAGGAAAATAGTCAAATTTAAAATAGCGGAACCATATTTAGTACAATTCTACTTTCTGTGAAACACATGAGACAAAATATAGCCTTCGGGCTCTAGGGATAGGAAATCTCGGGCTTTAACGGCCACTGGCCTGACCGGCCCGCGCTTAGTCTGACGTATGCTTTATTTAGCCGTAGGTAAATAATTGCTACATTAGATATGCAGGTTTATGCAATTATGCTGCGTTTACACGATGATTTTGAACTTGCTACAAATATATATCTTAAAACTATCGGTGTCTGAAGTAGAAGCTTACTTTTAAAGATAAGTACTACCCAATGAAAAATTAATAGCGCTACTGTCTGAAATTAACAATTCTCATCATAAAAGTGTATGAAAGCCTACTCTGAATTTTAAAACAAGAAAAGATATTCTCAACACCCAAACAAAACATTTTCATCTTCAACAAAATACAATTGAGACTTACTATCGAGTTTTACAATACCGCTGAAAATCGCAGCGTCCCCGGACGATTCAACCCTTTCCTACCTTTACATTTCCGAGTACTTCCAAGTGCTTCCGAGTGGTCCCGATGATGACCGATTTTTTTATCTCCATTTAAACAGGTTTATTATTGTTAGCTGAGGTTTACGGCGGATGAGGCTCCGGCGGCCTGTGGACTGTTTAATCATTGTTATTGAATTATAATTACGGTATTGTCGGTCGAACGGTGGGAGTCAATATTTGATGTAGTCGGTGGCAATATTTATCTTTCGTGTGATGTTATATGTTACGCTACCGGGGCTTTTTGTTTAGTTGTAACATTATCAAATTAATCTTAATAAATTTATTATTATTGTACCTTGTGTGTTCAGTACCTACCTACATAAACCAAAGTGTACCCTACCTTGAGTAGTTAAAGAAAAATCAACACGCTTGTTTCGTTTTGTTAAAAAGCCCTGTCTTAGCAACTCAGTGATAACTGATAAGTTACATACGATACAACAATATTGATGGGGTACTGTATTAAATCAAAATGTTTTTTTTTCTGGCTTCTGCAGTATTGAAACAAAGAATTTAATGTGTTTTTTTTTCAATCTATAGGTATTTCTATTTAGTTTTTATGCACTTTTAGGAATAAAAACAAAAGTGTAATCAAACGAAAAGCAAAATAAAAACGCAAAAAAAAACAGTGTTCAAAAATCGTAAACAGTTAATAGGACAGCTAATCCAGGACTGCTAAAAGGTCGTCGGGAATCGCGAGGCGATTTCCGGCCACCGTAGGCGCGGGCTTGCGGGCGGTGAGCAATGGGTGGCTCACCGTCCGATAAGGACCAGGCCCGGGTCGACGGCGCGTTGTGTTCCACGCGCGCCTCAAAGAGATGTCAGCAGATTTGAAGGGGTCCACTAGGGCCGATGCCTGCCGGGGTTGCGAAGAAAACCGAAAGGGAGATCGTGGCCCCCGGCAACAGAGCAACCGAAGGAACACGGGTGGGTTTTAGTCAGTAAGAGTATGACACGCCCTCCCGCTCCGCCCAGAGCGGGAGAAGTTATTTGATGATTTCCCACCCTCAAAAAAAAAAAGGACTGCTAAAAGGTATTGCCAGCGATTGCAATCGATTGCCAATGGCAATTTAGTGCCGAGCCCCCGATTAATTGGCGTCGTAATAAGCTGTCTATTGCCATCGAATGCAGACATTCGCGACATAAATGAGCGATTCGACGATTCGGATTTAAAATCCATCGGAGCACTCTCGCATACAAATTATGTTGCACTGCAGTGTACGTAGCCGTTTCGTGAGTTCATTTGTCACTATTGTCGGTATGGAAACTATTATGCGTGAGGTTCAGTTCAAAAGGATATTGTTTTATTTCAGTCAGGGAAATTGATACGAATTGTTATCCTTACATAATTATTATAAAACAAAGTCTCCCGCCGCGTCTGTCTGTCTGAACGCGATAAACACAAAAACTACCGAACGGATTTTAAAACGGTTTTCACGAATGGACGGAGTGATTCATGCGGAAGGTTTTAGTGTATAATTCATTAAGGTTTTGTGTAAATTGGCTGAAATTTGACGATTATTGTTGAAGATGTCGGAAAAAGTTATGCTAACTGGGAGCTTTATTGGCGTGCGCCGCGGAAATCGTAAAAGTTACTTAAATTTATATTCTACAGTATTGTTCATCTTAAAAAGTTCAACAAAAAAGTCCGCGATGTCATATATCTGGGTCTATCTTTTAAGGATGACCCACAGTAACCTTTATTATCTTTCAGAATTTTATGAAAATTTAATTGTTACTTCCGAAAGCTTTTTTGACCGGTATTATATTAATCCTTATCCAATAAAACTTGTTATTTAAATTGGGCATTTAATTTAGATTAAAATATGCCTGACATCATATCATTTAAATTAATAGTTTAAAAGATATCACAGTTTTAAAATTACGCGTAACTACATAATTATGGTTGTCAACAATGCGGGCGCAGCGGTATTAGTCAATGTTATTTCCTCTGCTATTAGGTATGTTGTCCCGGTAGTACGTTCCCGTGGGATATTTCTCGACATCTACGCGAAGCCACGGGCAAAAGGTAGTTATTGATAATGTTTAAAATAGGACCTTTTTTTTTGGACTTATCGGACGGCGAGCTACCCATTGCTCACCGTCCATAAGCCCACGCCTACGGTGGCCGGGAATCGGCTTGCGACTCCCGACGTCCAGGGCGTCTCCTGCGTTAATTAGTGGCGCCAACTTTGCCTCTGCCTCACGCGTTCTGCCTCCTCCTTCGCGAGCATTACTGCTTCGCAGAAGGAGGTGACGGCCTCGGCTGAAAGCTTAAAAAAATTGATTGATTGGTTGATTTTAAAATTAGTATTGATTTCAAAATCTCAAAGTCAAAAAAGAAGAAAAAACTTGCTCATAAAAGGCACTTTTGAACTTCAGAATCTTACTCCGAAAATATTTATTTGATGATGGCTTTTAAAATAATAATTTTAAAAGCCATCATCGGCAAACGAAACCCGCGAAATAATAGTAGTATAAATATTAAATAGTGAGCGCATTTGTCGGGAGCCGCTCGTCGTATACCTCGACCGTGATTGAACTGCCTGCACACACGGTATACGTGTCATTTGCTATGTCATTTAATTCACTTTTTCCTATAAACTTTTTGTGGGATACTGGGAATGATTTTTATTTTTGTAACGAATGGATTTAAAGTTGATGCGACGGTTTTAGTGTGATTTTGATTGTTAATTATAAAAATAAGCTTTAAAAAGTAAATATTTTTCTACCGAATTTGAAAGAATATGTAGATTCTGAATGGAGCCTATGGTTTTAGTTAGATTTTGATATCCATTCTTCGCTACATTTTCGTTTAATAGGTACTCAACACCGTCTAAACTCTGAAATCAGTAATTAATATAACTATATAGAAATCTATTTGAGGTTATGTCTTGCAGTAGGTAACGTAACTATTATTTTAATCTCGTGAAAAAAAAAACTATTTGGCTCATTAAAAGTTACCAAACCTGTAACAACCAAACTATGGTCTCTTTGACCCCAAGTTCACCACATGAGTAATGAAGAATCTACCAAAGCTCCAAAAATTTCTCAAGCCGACTAGTATTCTCACAACACAGACGTAATAATTGTCAAGACGTCGCTACTTGTCTCGACCGAACATAAATTACCCACACGACGAAGATGTATGATTACGAGACAGCCTCCCTAAGGTTAACACTCAAATTATGAATCCTTACAAATCCTGCTGAGTAAGTACTGAGTACTGACTGTCATAACTGTATCACCCATATTGTCTACAAATATTTGTTTGAACTTATATTTGTTGAGTTTTAGCTTTTGGCCTGAAGTTGTTTTAAAATAAAATAGCTTCGTGAGATAGTCTAACAACAATATGACATAACGTCACGCCTGTGTTCACCGAAGGGTTAGGCAGACGTGAACCTATAATAAACACATTTTACTAGTTATGTTTAAGTCCCATTTAATAGGGGGCGAGCCTATTGCCATGAATCGGGCACAAATGTAGACTCCGGGCTGCTGCTGAGAAATTTCTGGTGGAAAAATCTAATAACACTAAACGAAATAGCACATATCAACTCGGAAAGGGATCGTCACCGTATCAACTCGAGCAATTCAGTATCCTTTGTATAAAACTCCCTACTGCAACGCACACTAATCGGAATCGTAATCGAATCGCCTCGCCTCGGGACAAGCTCACGAACCGCGGTGCGGTGCTAATCAACCTGCAGTTTCTGCGCTAACGGCTCGTCGTCCCCGCGCTTACGTCTCTCCGTATTCGAGCTTCTGTCTCTTCTTCCACCCTTCTCGCCCCTCCCTTGGTCTGTCTGCAGCACATTACTACCGCGCGCGCTTACGGCTTGCCGTAAGCGCGGCGTCGGGTCGCGTAGCCGTATCGACGTATCGGAGCTGCTGATCCGCTTTGGTTACGTGCTTACGTTAGGTTGACGCCTGTTTGACGGCGAGGCGAAAGGCAATACGGTGACGATCCCTTCCGAGTTGATATGTTTGCTATGACCTTGACACAGGACATTATGGTCAGCGGTAGCGCTTGCGACTCCTACACCAACAAGGCAGGCATAAGAGAAGCAAGAAACAAGAATAAGGAACTAACCCAGAAAAACAAATAAATTAGGTATTTTGTTAGCGTTCGTAATCAATATCAGCTTAACCCTCTAATGATCGCTTGGATACTGTTTCTGGTATAATATTATATTCAATTATAACTCCTATAGCCATAAGTAGTAGTAAGTAAACCCCTTCCTTTTTGCTTTGACCTTCTTTTATCGGCCACGTTAAAAGGGAACCGGAATTTACATTCACTACAAGTAAACATCTTTTTATTTCCTTCGTATTTTTGCATGCAATCGCCGAAATTAGGGATTCACAGTTCGTAAAGGGGTGCTCCAATTTTAATGTCGTCTGTGCAACCCCTTGTTGCAACCCCCTGCCCCCCAACTAATTAACTTGTTCGTTACGCTGTCTTTTTTAACACCTACCCCTTTCGCAATTAAATTAAAAAGGCCTTTGTTTCTTCAAGGCAATGGGGTTTATGTTTTTCCACTTTATTGTTAAGGTAGGAAACAGTTTATAGAAAATAGGATCTCTTTGTAGGCATGTGTCTTCTTCATTTTGGCATTTGTTTGGCTTTTTGCCAGAGTCTATTTATTTATTTTTTGAAACTTTGCCCATACTATGAATTTCTCCTGTATTGTGGGTGCGTTTACAAACATTTAAAACTCACATACACAAACAGCCAGACCCGGAACATCTACTTGTAGGTCATACAAATATTTGTTCCATGCGGGAATCGAACCCGCGACACCCAGCGCAGCAGTCTATAGCGCGTATAGTATAGTATAGCGCGACGTTTTTATAATGTCTCGGCAGTCGGCGTAAGTTTCGGCCTGGTGTACCAATACACTCGTATTTTAGGGTTAATAGGGTTGTAACTGATAATAAATGATTTAGACCTGTTTGGTGATGAGTTTTCGCGATGTTATTAGATAATTCGCCTTATTTTGTATGTTTAAAAAGTTTGGAGTATTATTTAGTACTTTAATGTAAATAACTGACTGTGATTGCCGTTGGTCTAGCGGTCGCAAGCGCTACTGCTGAGCATGAGCTCCTGGGTTCGATTCTCAGGTCGGGAAAAGTGTTAATGGGTTTTTCCATCTGGAATTACTCAGTAGAAGCCTGGAGTCTGGATTTGTGTCCGGTTGATGGCGATAGGCTCGCCCCCTATTACATGGGACTTGAAACATAACTGGGGAAATGTGGGTGTACAGGTACACCTGCCTAACCCTTCGGGGACACAGGCCTGATGTTATGTAAATAATTTTAAGATTGAGACACTTTTACAATACTTTTTAAGGTCAAGACTCATTGACTTTCATGGTCAGAAATAGCGCAACCATTTCTCAGGCAACAGGGCGGTAAACCTTAGTCTAATTAGGTATCTACTTCTCCCATCTCCAGACATCTGATAACTTGCCAACTAATAAGGTCTCAGTATTCCGTTAATTAGGCAAATGATGTAACCCGCCGCGAGGGAGATTCGTTTGATGTGACTCGAGAATTTTTACTTAGTAATTGGTGTTTAAAACTTTCGACTGTGTACAGCCGGCTTTTTATTTCGTTTTAATATTCCTGTCGTCAAAGGGAACTGTTTCGCCGATGTGGATAAACATCGTGTGTTATATTGACAATTATGTTTGTGAAGAGGGGGAAAAGAGTATGTTTTTGATTTTTTATTGGCAAGTAAATGTTGTTTGAAGTGTGATTTTTTAATAAATGATTGTATTTAGTTTCTTAAAGTGACCTGGATGTTTTTTTTTTCATGAAGTAAGTAACCTATTTATCAAGTTACTGAATTCGCCAATAAGTATGTACCTAAAACATTTGAATAGTCAAAATCAAACCCAAAAAAAACTGGGCAAAATAATAGTGTTTCTGACACCAGAATGAAATACCAAATAAAATAAATTAAAACTCAAATAAAAGTTTACACTTCCATGATTCAATAAAAAAACATTTGAAAAGATAAAACTATTATAAATCCCGGTATCACCGTTTCGAAGCGCGTATTTCGCAGCTGTTCCAGGACAAAACGAACTGAAACCAGCACAGGACAAATGATATGGATGTAATAAATATTATGATAGTCTTTAACACGTTCAGTGCCGGGACCCCTCCTGGAGGGTTCACCTAGTCATATATGGGATGCCGGGAGCCCTCGTGGAGGGCTCAAACTCAAAGCATTTATTTCAATTAAACCACTTACAGGCACTTTCGAATTGTCAGTCAGAAATATGAAGCTAGTTGCCCATTCCAAAGCACACTAGGTACCCATGGAGAAGAACGGGCAAGAAACTCCACGGACACTCTTTCAAAACAATTTTTTTTTTTTCAAAATATTGGTTACATCATTCATGTTGAAATTATACAAGGCTCATTTTAAATGTAGGTCTTTCTAAGCGAATACAGTAAAGCGTGAAAATAAAATCTGATGTATATTTTAACAAGGTTTGTTAGTATATGCGGTGGTTTTAAAATCCAAGCATTTTTTCGCGGACCTCTGCGCCTACGCGGGCTTAAATTACACTTTAGGGGTCTGGCAGACAAGACTACGTGAAGTCGGTTTTGCAGCGATTCGTTTCTGTCACAAAATTTTGTAGCACAACATATTGACTTTTAATGACACTATTTTAATTTAATATTGAAAATTGGTAGCATTTTAACCGGCTGTATATTTGTGACCAAATAATATTCCGTAAAATGTTGTTTCGGTGTGGTGAAAATATGGCAAATGAAAAAAGTTCAAAAGAGGCTTCGGCCAATGGAAAAAAGTTATTTTGTAAATCGGCGAAATATAGTTCGGTAAAATAATACTTATGACACATGATACTTCGATGATCTAAAAATATGTCAAATAATGCATATAGCAAAAGAGACGTCGATCAATAGTTTTCGGTAAAATGAAATTCGAAAAAAAAAAAAAAAAAACTGATAGTGGTCGGTTCCCGACAGGGACATCTCTGCTCTACCCTCCGGTCATTACAGGCGTGATGGAATGATATCTTTATCGTGTTTCTCGCGCCATCTCCATACATTTGTTCAGTTTTTCGTATAGTGTCAAATAGGTTCATTTGACTCTCTGTAACAATTTCCTTGAAAGATGGTTCGATGGCTGCAGCGTATCGATAACTTTAAGTAGAAAATCTAACTACTACTACGGCTTGTTAATTTAACGCTAAATAGAACTTTCGTTACTCTATGCACAGTGGGCGCAACCGTTGCATATTCTTAGACAAAAATCACCGGCCCCTCTTAATTATAGAGGTGCATTAGTTGGGTAGAGTGCACCCTCTGTCAAAAAAGTGATCAATAAGCGGTCAGCTCGGGTGAACCCTCCAAGGGCCACAAATGGCAGCCTATTGGCGGGTCGATTAGACCTCGTTAAATGAAGATTTTAGGCTTACCGGCTTTGAGCGAGCAGTCGTAATTTTTAAAACCTGTAACAATGTGGGAAGCTCTGTAAAGTGATTTGGGTTGGTGCGAAACGGTTTATTTTACGTCCATCGCACCTGGCTGGTCGAGGATTCTATTATAATAAAACTCCTTTATTTTATAATTCTGTGAAAATCGAACAGCGCGCTTTAAGTGTCGCCTATTGTTGGTGGAATCGGGCACTATTGATAAAAACCTGGAAGTTTGGATTGTAATGTATCCCCAAATTGGTTAGGAAGAGCCGTCCATTTTCATTATATATTTATTCCCTGCTTCTATCCGTATAACGATAAATAACATTTTAGTTTATGTAGTCGTATGTAATTTTCTATTTCAGCGAACATTGCCGGTTTCCCTGTGTCTCAGACGAGCGCTCCGCTCTTACACTTGCGGGCTCTGTTGAAAGGTTCGATGCTTGACTGATACAAATAACTAAATAACAGCAGTTAATTTATTAGTAACACTTTTATTATTAAATAAAGTTTTCTGCTAATAAAATATTTAACAGATTTTGTGCAATCTGATTTTAATTTAACAATAACAAAATTAAATGATAAAAATAATAATTCGATACCTAAGCGTTCAAACGATATTTTACGGTAAAAAGTTGGGATCACACATCAATATCCTCCACTATTCATACGGTTAAAAAAATACAGTAAAAAAAGCTGCCATGTGATCCTAAAATTATATGGTAAAATATCCTATCGATCAACGCTGAGGCAACGTGGACTAACAATAAAATAAAATTATCTCATAATTCGGGAACTTTTCGTTCTGAAACTAAAAAAAAAAATATTTCTACCCAGTTTCCTCTTTAAAATCAGTTCCTTTTGTCCAGTGCACAGTGTGTTCACTAGTCCGAACGCTGGACAAAGTTGTGTAGTTACGAACGCGACGATAATGTGTTTCGAGCGTTAGTAAGTTGTTAATGATAATGTTATTGTGATGTTACTGACTTCGTGACTGCTCCTTTATGTGTTTACCGATAGTTGCGCTCATTAATAACCGAGTGAGATATTGATAACATAACATCATGCCCATATTTCCTGAAGGGGTAGGTAGAGGTATTCAATTACTACACCCATGAATGCAGCTAATCAATCCTAATGCATTGCCACCGGAAAACATTAATCGAACTCCTATATTCATCAGTAGCGTTTGAAAACAAGAGAACATTTAATCCTTCAAGGTAATTGTGTGACACACCTACAATGGCAATGCCATTCATATTTTCCAGTTTACCCACATTCATTGTATTACTAACGTTGTCAAGCAGACGAATTTTTCATTCATACGAAGCAATAGATCTGGAGTTTCCTTCAGGATCCTTTGGATTGCGATTGAAAGTGTGTTATGCAAAAGATGTAATGTGGAAGTGTGGAATCAGATCTACTCCTTTACTCTGTCCATTTTGATACACTGAATAATTTTAAAAATATGAAGAGCAATTTAGTTATTGCTAAGTAGATAGCTCAAAGCACCTGAGCTCTAATAATATAACCAAGAGTTAAACGGTAGCAGGTGCTTGTAAAACTGCATGCTAACCCATTGTCACCCTGCACTATCCTTTACGAAATGTAAATTCTAATGACGCGGCCAAAGTAAACAGCGTGCGGTGCTCAGTACGCGCACAGTGTGCCGCGTCGCCCGCTCCGGGACAAAGTTTAGTTGGTAACTAAAGCTAAACAGCCGCCGTATCCCGTTGCGTAGTGTAATTAATTTTGTTTTACGTTGTCGTGTCGCATCACTGAGGCTTCTTAGGTGAGCTGCTGAGATGTCCGTGAAGATGGCGAGCATTTTGTAAGATGAATGCTCGTAATTGTAGAAATTTGTACGTAACTTGATAAGGAGTAGAACTATTATAATTAAGGTGACATTATTGTTATTGTAGATGCGATATCATAACAATGTTATCTAGTTACTATGACATTCTATTAAACTATAAATCAAGTCTAAATAAGACTACTCGAATTTTGAAAAAACCTATTTTCAAAGTTTGTAAAATAATAGTTTCAATGAATCTTCACCAAAGTTTCAATTTTACTAACATTTTACTTACATAAAAGTTATGAAATATATCATCCCTCTCAATCATCAAATAGGTACCAATACTCGAACATTTTATTAATTAAGCTTTTAAAACGCAACATTTTTAGTAATCACGTAAAAATATACGGTCGCCAGAATTGAAAATAAACATTTGTTGAGCAAAGTAACAGAATTGCGCCTTCATGTACACCACAGTAAAGGGATGTCGTGAAAGTTTTTACAGCGCCATAAGGAGTAAGTCCAGGACGTAAAATTGTATTATTGTTATTTTATTTGTATTTACTTATGTTTTAACGAGAGAAGAGGTTGTATTTTATAGCTGCATTGGTCTTTGGTAACAGCTGGAAAATTTAAAGTCATGGCAGGGACTAATCGAATAAGAGAAACAATACTATTTTATAAAAATATTTTTATGGTGTTGTTTGAATACTGATGTTCATGTCGTTACCTAAGAAATGTCTCAATAGCCCTTTTTAGGGTTCCGTGCCCAAAAGAGTTAACGGGATTCTATTATTCAGATTCCACGGTACGTCTGTCCGTCCGCCCGTCTGTCACAGGGCTGTATCTTTTAGACCGTAAAGGTAGACACTTGAAATTTTCACAGAATGTGTACTACTATGGCCGCTATAACAATAGATAGTAAAAATAAAATAACGTTAAAAATGCACCTTATTTAACACTACAAATTAAAAAAAAGTTGTTTTCAATATTGTACGATGGTACAGAATCCTTCGCGTGTGAGCCGTATTCCTGCTTTTTCTATTCTTGATAACTAGCCAAATGGCTCTGCTTAGCCGTTAGTTGATTACCGGCGTGATGTTTTGTTATTACAGTAAACTTGTTGTTGTGAGAGCCTACTTCACTTTAACAAAATCCCTGTGAGAATCACATTCATGACGTCGTAACGTTAAAGTTAACTTCATTCCGTCCACGATTTCAAATCCCACAGCAAACTGCAAACGAAATATGAAACCGACACAGTATTCCACTTGGCATCGCGTAACGACCTTAGTGCAACACTATTTGACTCACTGTGCATCTCATTTGCGCTGCGCCGAATTTTGTCCAGGAAACAGTGCGTCGGAGCACTGTGTGTTGAGTTTTTTTATATATTGCCTTTATTTGGGTGTGAAGTTACTCTTTAGTGATGGATATGGGATATGGATTTTGGAATGGGGTAGTATTCTGTGAATTTGTAAATATTTTGGGTAAGATTTTGTTAATTAAAAAAATATTAGTGTTCGTTTTCTTTACTAATGTTATAAGGAGGTAGTACCTGGTCGACCGAGCTCTGCTCCCAGAAATGAAACCCAGCTATCGATTCTTCGCCCCCGTAAACCCCTATATTGCAACTTTCATGGAAATCGTAAGAGCCATTTTTGAAAACGTGATTGCAAATATATAAATAAACATATATACAAATATTGCTCATTTAATAGTATAAGATTTGTGAATTTGTATGTCGGGGGTAACCTTCGGAACAACTGATCCGATTCCGAAAATTCTTTCATTAATGGGAAGCTGCAGTACTGCTGAGTGTCGGATACTAGTTTATATTAAAACAAGAAATTTCAGGTATACGATGTCGCGGCCAAATAAACATTTAAACAAAGCTGTTGCAATATAAGAGAATAATTAAAAAAATAACGTTTTAATTACCCAAAGTGTTTCGCTAGGCCGACATGAAAGACGTCGGTCCTCAGAACATACATCTTCATTATCATATTCACGTTTCAAACTCTACACATCAGCTTATTTCAACGAGAATCACCCTTTTTACAATCATTTTAAAGTAAACCCTATTTCAAATAGGTCACGGTTTAAATTCCAGTGAGGTTAGAATCTCAAATGCATGATATTTAATTCATAAAAGTCATACATTGGTCTGAGATTGCGTCTAATGTTTGTGTTTAGGTATTATTTGTGTGCTTCGTGTGTTTTGTTTGGATTAACAATGTTCGTGTACAAAATGGCGGCGCTATCGTGCAGAAATTGAAGGAAAACAAGATCTTGGAGTTGAAAGCTTATAGATGGCGGATAAATTACGTATTATGTGCCAGGAAATTTACTGAAAATCCCATTAAACTGGTATACCGTGAAATGTACACTGAATTTAGTGTAGGTAAACATCTGTGCCATGTTTCTAAAAGTCAGAATACTCCAAAAGATTTCTTGTTCCCATAAACTTAGCCATGAAGACGTCAAAACATTGTTTTTCCAAACAAACCATACCTAAGGCACTTTGTTTGACACATTAAAACAAATCTTTCTTTCCAAGAATCTTATCAATTCCACTGTGTACTTGTTCAAAAGCAATTTACTTCGAACTTATTCCATATTTACTTATCCAGTAGATAACGGGTACTCTGCAATCTCCGCCGCCACATCAATACTCGAATGAAAATCTGTTTTATAGTACATTGCGGGCTTCCTTCAATAACATTACTCAAAATACCCATCTACATCCGCAATGGAAAACATACATTGACGGTTCGTGTATTTTCAATATGAATTACGTTTCGTAGTATAGATATATTTCGAATGTGAATAAATATTTTAGTATACATGGGTTAGTTTGACAAACCGTTCCTTTGGGCGTTCTAGAATATAATCTATTTCTTGATACAAACATAATATAAGGCATTTGGGACCAGTAATATGGCTGTTTTTGTTGAGTTCCTCCTAATTCTTTTGTTAAGAATGTGTTGCGAAAATTCTAGTATTATTGGTTGGGAATATTAAATTGACGGAAAATACGATCGGGACAGTATTTTTTGGGTTCTTCTTATCATACGCTTTTCATACATAATGCTCGTATAAATTTTTTGACAAGGATAAAAAGGTATGAGGATATCCCTTTACGTTAATTTGCAATATATTTTCTTGATCCCTTTTCCTAAGGCTCAAAAAATGTTATCATTTTCCTTTTGAGTAGGTAAAGACGTACCAATAATACCTATTACCATTTAGGTACATATTTTGTGTGACCATTTTAGAATAAAGTATTTACACTAATTAACATGCTTAACTTGTCATCGAAAAAAACTACAAACCTTTCCAGCTACCTACTCTTTAACAGGACTAATTTAATTAATTAGGTCCCACCGTCTCGAGCTCTCGTAAAAGATATACAGGTCGGGAATAAACCCACAAACGGTTTCAAAGGTAAAATAAAAACCCCAGTAAATAATTAAATTGAAACCGTTTCACCTGAGGACTCTTTAGAGATAGTGAGGAAAGAAATAAATTGATAACTAAGTATTTAAGAGACTGCCGCCATTTAACAGTCAGAATTATAAAATCTTTCATGATAAGTACTAAAATAACCTATAAATGTTCCTCTGCAGGGTAAAAGTCTTTTCACATACAGAGAAGCAAGCGTGTTTGCTTCAGTTCAGACCATTATGTTTTGGTTTCCTTTACGTTATCTTTCGTGATTTAAACGCTACTTCTACATGTCAAGTTTAGAACCTGGTGCGCAAAACAACAGTCTTTAATAAACATAAAGATCTAACCAACCATTTGTCATTTTGTCCACAGTAACAGCGCTTCGCGAGCACTGGGACGAGGCCAATGCCCGCGTGCTTCAACGCAAGGCACAGCTCGATGCCATGCTCGGTGACTCGCAGCGCTATGAGGCGAGGCGGCGCGACGCGGACGCGTGGCTGTCAAGGATGGAGGCACGGCTTGCCGCCATGCAGCCGCCGGCGAACACCGCCGATGTGCTGGAGATGCAGCTTAGAGAGCAAAAGGTATGTAGATAATATAATAATCATAACGCTTGGAAGAAGTTCACTGAAAAAGGTCAGTTCAGGACCACTAACTTTCTGTTATCTGTCAATTTCATGGGTGTTCTGTGTAATAATAGATGATGAATATTGACAGTGTACCATTTTTCATGCAGCACAACATAAAAGTCAAATACAGTATTTATATTATAGAATAGGCGCAATCAGACTTCGTAGTCTTGCCTGCCGATCGTGCGGTAGGTAACTGAAAACATATTATGTTTTTCAGTTAGAAGGGAGCTTGTCAGTCTCAAAATTACTTTCAACCATAAACTCCAGACAAGTTTACTGGTACTAAAGAATGCCGCATGAAGTGGTCTCCCCCAATTCTAAAGCATTTGTATGCGTTACGGGTTTCCATTTAATGAAAGTGCCTGTACTATATGTAGGACTGTAGGCGTACTCATCATCTATCCCTCCGAAAATATAGTCACGTTGAAAGCCATATAAGTTGACACCCATTTTCTCGGAAAACCTATCTTCAGTACCGCCAACATGTAGACTTAAGTAACGTTTCTAAAATAGAAAGGTGATAAAATTTCCCTGCGTGGACCGCGTCGCGACAGTCTGTAGTTTTGTATTAGGTGTGGGACGTGACCCGAACTGTAAGTATGTGCCGTCTGCGAGTGTACGGGGCATGCTGGAAGATGTAGAAGAAGGATGCGGGGTGTGGTGTTATGGATTGTGTCTGGAGGGAATGCGGGAATCTGACCAATGTCGGGGTGGTATTCAGATTTTTGTAATGATGGTCTAACTTTAGTGCTTTTGTCAAATATTACTGGTCAGTTTTGAGGGTCAATAACGTTGATGCTATTAAATCTTAATGAGCTTTCATTTTCATATTACTATGTAGTTCGGAAAGTAGTGGCTCTAGCTACTTCATGCAAAGCTGAATATTGAAATTTTTTATATTTATTATTTATTTAAACCACAATTATAATACCTTTACAGAATCATCCAATGCGATGTTATAAGTCGATTGTTTACAAAAAATAAATGACCTGTAAGCAAAATTACAAAGAATTATCTGCTAATATAACAGTTATAAACATGACAACGTTTATATAAAATGTAACATGCTACGTAGGATTTTAAAGGTTTCTCGTCCTAGGTAAGAAAACCAAGACTAGTAACTCGATCAATTGAATTTCTTAGACGGGAAATTACTTACCTATCTCGTCTATATCTGATTTCAATACTAGAATGCGTAAAGAAAAATTAAGCATCTTTAAGCCTGTACAGTACCTGGCCATATTATCAGTTATGATAATGTGTACTCTACCTATATTTCATGAATATCTCGGTTATATTTTCTCTCTAAATCATGATGATCTACCTCTGAAGCTCGTACCTATGTAATGTGTAACATTTCTCATGACACACTATAAGACACAACGTCGCCGCGCGTTACCTCAGCTCACTGCTCGCGACACCGCATTGTCGAATACTCCCGAGTCCTGTCTGTATTAATATTATCACATATTATGAGCACACATACATATATAAACTCTCGCCTTTTTCTCATCGTAGGCAAAAACTACGACCATACCACGCCACTGACTACGATCCTTTCATACACCTTTTACTTCGTTTACGTTCATACATCTGTTCATACCTGTCAATGTCATTTAGCCACCAAAAGATCTTGGTAGCACTCTAATTTAGGACGTTAAAGAGGTCAACGTCTATATATCCTACAAAATAAAACATTGCTTTTGATTTTCTAGTTTTTTTGGTCAAAACAAAGAAATTTTTTTTTTTTAAACAGTTCAATATTCACAAAAATATTAAATTGATACTTAAAAGAAACACTCTGTACGTATGCACTTGTCGCACTTGTCTTGTTGAATGGTTTTTTTTTGTATGTAGGGACGCTATACTATTGCGGGTTAACGGGAACGGCCTTCGTTAATTAAAATACTGTATATTATAAAACAAAAACATAACTGGCCGGAGAAGACAACAGAAAAATGTTATGTATCCTTTTTGCCAGCTGTAGGGCAGAATAGAATGGAATGGACAGAGAAAATATTCTTCAACAATTTTCACTGGCTAATAGTTTTGTGGTTTTGCTTAGGACCACATAGTTTTAGTACTTGAAAGACATTACCTAGTTTGTTTCTTTTAAGGAATATTACAAACTGAATTTTAACAGCGTACTTAATATGGTCAATTAATGAAATAAAGATTTGATGACAATTGTCGCGCAATAATGTTAGATGTAAATTTTAGTTTTGTAGGCGTACGTCATCAGAGCTATTTTAATTATAAATGTAAATATCTGGATGACCAGGCCTTGCTCGGTTTTTTTTTCTGGTAGTGTTCTAAAAATGAAATCTAGCTAGATCGATTTATCGCCCCCGAAACCCCCTGCGTACTAAATTTCATGAAAATCGTTGGAGCCGTTTCCGAGATTCAGATTATATATATAAACCTGTGAAGTATTAACAGAAAGACAGGTTTTCATATTCCACACTATCCTCAAAATGCATGGTTTACTGACCTATGACCCTACAGCTTTTCAGCAGAAACGTAGTATACATACAGTCTGCGTATATAAAGCTTGCCACACTCATTTTGCTCAGAGATTTTTCAACTTCTTAGGTGGAAATTTGTTCAATAAATAACATAATATCCAAAAAATATATCCTTTACCTAAACAGCAATGTAAAACAGTTGTCACCAAACGGCTTCTAAGCCTTGATTATATCAATACAGAAAAAATACTGGATATTTTAAAATAGAATTAAAATACTGAAAGCGCAGCTACACGTTCGCGTACACACTCACACCCTACATCCACACTTCACCCATCACACACATTCACACCATATACTTTTATTACACACTCCACACACCTACTTACATCACCCACCCATCAAGTTTTAGATTTAAGTAGTTTCTTTCATAGTCGATAATTTTAAAGTTTTGACGTATGTGACTTGTAAGTTTTTACACCTAATTTAGCACGGAAGAGCACTGATTTCCAAGATACAGGTTTTACCTAGTTTGGAATTCAGAGTTCATTTAGCTGTCTACTCACTTACATTATTTGTACCCTAGTTCTTAGGAATTTATTATTAACTGTATTAGGCTATATTTGATTGAGTTCTCAGTTTATTATTATTATAAGGGTCTTTGACATTTCTCAGGACCCTGGGGTTCAGGACCTTTGGAAGGCGTATAAGGGGCCGAAGCCAACTCGCAGAGGCCCCTTAGAGATTTTTAAGTGTCGAGGCACCAACCAACGATTATCCCTGTTCGCACTATGCAAGGGCACCCAAGGACAACCCCCGGTTGTTGTAGGACTATTGCAGGAAATGGAAACAAAAATATTGGACAGTGGGTTTGGGTGGCTAAAGTGTCTGGTTACCTGGAAGGACTATGGCCCCTGCCTGATCAATGTTCATATGTACACGGATAAAATGACAGGGGGTGACTTGCACACTCAATAATGGGCCCTCGAAAACGGTCGCTAGCACAAAGTGTCGTAGCGACAATGGGGCAACATTTCCTGAGGTGATTATAAGGAGTGGAGAGGTATTCCACGGCTATCAGGACAATCCCGGAAGTATGGTCAAGATCCCTACCAGCATCTTACTGGAATACTTCCTTCCTCCGAGCACGTTTGCTCCTGCGAATCTCTACTCAAGCCGGCCAATTAAGACAAGAATGAGGTGAGAGCTCTGTTACTCGTCAGTGTTCACTCCAGCCGGCCAATAAAGGCAAGTCAGTGGTGAGGAACAAGACTTCTCCCGAGAGATAGGGTTCGTGTAGTCGCTACTGCGCAACAGCTCGCCACATGCTTCCCTGCGGGTTTTTGTATCTCTCTTAGTCTGGCTCCTCATCCCAGATCTTTTTCGGCAAAGTAATATCTACCGGCACAGACCTAGAGTTCGGAACGCACAAGCCTCACCACGACGTCAACGTAGAGATACGGCGGCGGGGTTATTATTATTCTATATACAAGAATTGCTCGTTTAAAGGTGTTAGATACATGCGAGTGAAGCCGTGGACTTCGGCTAGTGACATAATAAATTTGAAATATACGTCCAAGTAATATCGACATGAGGAAAATGACAAGTCGGAAATCCGACAGTAAATAGAGAAGATATTTTCTCGTTCATTCCGTTCATTCGTAGAGTCGTTCATTCGTTCAATCGTGATCGGATTCTCGATACATGAATCTGTTAATGAAAGCAATTCAAAGACGCGACACTTTCGTGTAATGTGAAATATTCTGAGTTTTCGATTAGAGACATATATTTGTGAACATGCTGTTGCTTGTTGAACTGAATTTAAATGACAAGACAAGACAAGACAAGATTTATTATTATATGTAGATACATCTATATGTTGTTGTAAATGTTTGTGGTTTAATTCATCGCCATTTAAATAGTAGATAGTATCATGATCATCATGATTGATAGAAGACTGATTGTAAATTGCCTAAGTTACTTGCCAGCAGATAACGACACCCGCTAATACCACTACTAAGACCACCAAAACTACCTCCAAACATAGCAGCATAGCATAGCATAGTTTATTACCCTGTTGACAAAAGGAGAAGGAGTTTCATTACACCTACTTACTAAATTAATTTAACAAAACGTCTTAACATAAAACTCAAATACAGAAAAACCGCCCAAAATAAAGCTAGTTTTATGTATCCTCGTAGGCATGTTTTTATTACAAAACTTTCGTAACATTGTCTTGAGTAATATCCCCCCGTTTATACCCTTTTTACAAAAACTTGCAAGCAATATAATTTCTTGCGGAATCGGCAAAAATATGAACGTTGTTGGGGTTAGTGCCGACGCCGACGGAAACTTTGTACATTTGCATAATTACCACGACGATACAGTACACGTACATCAGACGAATGTACTAAGTAGTAGTTATAATGTATATGTTTACGTTGTCGGCACACCCACTTGTAACCGAGTCTGTTTGTGTAGCGCTAACTTTGAGGTATTATGTTTTAGTGTACTTTGGTATAAAGCTGGGGAAATTCCTTCATTCCACTTCTTCTTTCGTGTTGATATGAGATAATAATTTATTTCGAAATCAAAAAACAATAGACAGTCACCAAGAAGTTCGTCCCACTCCTGACTCCAGTTGCAAATGCAACCATTTGTGTGGAAAATCTTTAGTACAGCTAGATACCCAGGCTACGCTGGAAATACCTACTTCTAATACTATCGGCCTGCAACACCCTACTGCTGGGTAAAGACCTCTCCGGTGACTTCCAGCTCTTTCGGTCAAAGGTAGACCTTTGTTTGTTCCGATACTTATGGAGGCTAATTTATACATCCGATAAAAAAGCTGCTGTTCTCTAGCCTATGTTTAAAAGTTTAAACCAAAAGACACGAATTGCACAAAATACTCAATAAACATCGTTTATTTCAAAATCCTATTCTTTAGTAAAGTCAGACTATTATTATTATCTAACCCTTAGATACCATCCATTCCATATCTCCTACTGCCTTGCAGGCGATATTACGTACAACTTAGTTCAAGTTACTCGTATGAACGCTATAAATCCTCGTTAATTGGGAGCCGGCCACGGTAAAGCCCTTTAATATTCCACTTTACATGGGAACAGAACTTGTTTTACTTACATCCTGGAAGTTGTAAGTGTGTACTAGAATATTGTTTCTATGTTTAACTACTGCATTATATTTTTATACACGGTGTAATCGAAATAATTGAAAAAACTTTACTATTGGAACAAAAACGTAATCGCAACAAAACACAGCTGTTCCCTACATTTTCTTGGGTTATGCGATCGATAAGCTGATATTTTTTCGAGTGCGGGCTCGCAGTCAAACCTCATGTTATTTCAATTAGTATTTGGGTAAACATGTGACTCTATGAAAACAGTCGTGACCGAATACTGCTTTTATCACCATTTTTACTGGACCACCACCACAATTTATTTAGATTGGTGATTAAAAAAATCGTAGTCACCGATGATTAAGGTTTTGCCACACCTCTTGGTATCGTCGTAGCTACCACACGAAAAGAGTTGAGCTAACACACGAAAAGAGATAAGGTTGTTGATGGCATGCAACTTTTCTCATCATGACAACGTTATCCAATTAAAATCATGTTAACAACGGGTTCACAGAGTTGTCAGTTACTAAGGAAATGCCAAAGAATTGTGATTAATTCAATCAAGACCTCAAAGTAACATTTCTTGGAAAAACATGACGTGACGGTAACCCACCGACTAAACTTTGAATAAAATTAATGTTTATATAACTGGAGTAATTTAACTACATTCATTATGCTTATCACAACGACCGATCTTTTTTGCTACAACCAGACATTTGTTTTGCTACCTTTGCTGACCCGGCTTAAATTTAGCGCCATCTATTGATGAAAGTTTGAAACCAAGTTGGATAGCAAAAAATTCCCAAGTCCGCCACTAGACGGCGTGATTATGAAAAACATTCATTCTATGTCATGTATTTTTTTTCATTATATTTTTTTTTCTTTACAGTCATTCCACGCCGAGGTGCATCAATACAAGCATCAGATCGAGCTATTCGGGCAGTTGACACAGCGACTGATCGCAGTGTATCGCAACGATGATACCACTCGTATCAAACGTTCCACTGAGGCTATCAACCACAGATACAATGAGCTTAATAACAGGTGAAATTATAAGATATTAATAATAAATGTTAAATTTAATCTAGAAATAAAAAGTTACATTCAAATTAGAATCAAGTCCCGAGCAGCTTGGTGGTAACAACTAACGCCATCTGTCCACAGTGAGTTGTTTCAAAGAAACAACACCATCAGATTGAAATTGTATGTTTGTACTTAATTGACCATGTTTAGGTAGGACTGAACTGACTGACTGAACAAAGTAAGTCTTTCGTTGTATTGGTTAGTTGAGACCAGATGGCGTCGTTTAAAAAATAACCTCAAAAAAATTATCCAAATAGTTATAAAACGAGTCGAAGTGAAGTTATTCTATGTTAACCTATTTATGTAACTGCTGGAGTGCTGTTGCTGTATGGTAACATTTAAATTAACCAAACGTTTAATATTCAACAAGGTTCTGTATAAACTAACTCATAAATATTCACCTTAAGGCACTGACTTCATAAATATTTCATTCGTAAACTGTTGATTAAAATAACAACTGTAATTAAAATAATAACTTGAACGTAAATTCTGTTAATAACATCGTTTGTTTCATTCATTTCATAAATAAAATATTCAGCTCTTATTGAGTTCAGTCGTTTTAAATAATGACGAAAATAAAGAAACAATGTGCTTAATTTTTAGGTATAGAAAAACATAGTTAGAGATATCATACATTTTAAAATCAATCAGCAAGTCTTTTAAATATCTTTAGAAAATGTGTAGCCTGTTTCAAAATAAGAAATTTCCATACTAAAAATGCTTTCTTTTACAGCATTGTTGCTCGAGGCAAAGCACTGCATTCAGCAGTTTCATCGCTGCAGAACTTCGATCGGTCGTTGGAAAAATTCGTCGCCTGGCTAAGCGAAGCGGAGTCGTTGCTGGATGCTGCTGAACGGGATCCTCATCTGTTAAAGGTAAGACTAGTTTAGAATTTTCTAATTGCGAGATATAACGGCACAATTGTTAAGACTTATATATATATATTATACATATCAAAAATAGTCTGTAGTTCAACACCAAAAATAATCTTCGGATTGTTGTGATTAGTTCTGACAGATCCTTTTTTATATTGTAGCATCTATCGGAAGTTCCGTGAACTACCCAGATGTGATATTAATTCTTGCGCGCTCCGCTAGAGGACTTTGCGGGTTCGGAAGTTCGTACTTTATCCGTGCGAAGGGAGGTGCCGCTGCAAATCCTCACAACGCCATCTCTGATAAGTTTTGCGTATTACATTTGTTCGGGATTCTTGAGGGTTTTGAAACTTTCCATTTGCTTTTCTGCAGGATAGATTTCGCTGCGAGTAGTTGATACTTTCTTTATTTAGTTAAAAAATACATAATTAGGTTTATATTAATAAGCTGATGTAAGGACATCAGCTTATTAATATAAACCAAATAGTTCGGAATATAGTTTATGAAATGATATGCGCTTATAATATTGGCCTTTATCTTTGTTCCGGACCGATATTGTTAAAAAAATATCTGTACTCTGAGAATAAAAATGCAGTTTTTTTGTTCTGTTTTAAAGCTGCACAATCACATTCAAACATTAGCGTCACAAAATAATCCTTTATTATCAACCACATTTAACTTATTCAAAGTCTCAAAAGCATACTTAATAAGTTTATTTGAAGTAAATTATAACGTAACGCGATCAAGAAACTTGTACCAAAGTAATCTAATCTCGAGACAAACGGGGAAGAAGAGAATTTAATACAATTCTGTTTCACTGACAACTTTGCCCTTTGCTTTAGAATCGCCCAGAAATAATTATATTAGCAGCATTTTGAAACATGTTACAAAAGACGGTACCTACAAGTATAAACACGAAGGATCATTCTGTGCTGTGTTCGAAATATTACAGATTTAGGTTGTAAAAAAAATAATTGAAAGCAAAATGCTTGAACGGTGTAAATCACTTGAATTTACTTGTTTTATTTGTCTTTTTATTAGTGTTACAGTATTGTAAAGTCCTATAATTTCAAATTTATAGACCTGAAATCCCCATTTTTACTGAATTAGAGATTTTTGGAACTCAACTGAACCTATTTTGTCCAGAATAACCGTGGCCCATTTTCTACTCAATATGAAATTTATTTTTGAGGATTACCTTACCTTCTTGTAAATTATCAGCATTTTTAAGTAAATCACATTGAATTACTTTCAACATCTAATTATTATATCGGGGCCACATGTCCGCGGCGTCATAAAGCCCCCAAATATATCTTCTGTCATTCCTCTGCATAGTGCTGGGAACGCAAGGAATGTGTTGTGACGAAAACTTCCGTCAATTCAGGGAAGTTCCCCCAAGAATCCCGTATGTTCGGCACTGCGGGGTTACGGCGCGGTTACTGCGTTGTTACAGCGGGGTTACGGGGCTACCCCATGTGTTTTAATTCACCATAGCGCCTTGATGGAAGAGTTTCATTTGATTACTTAAGCGGTTTAGGGAGAATACGATGTTCGTACGTCTGTTTATTGTGATTGCTCCTCGGGTTCGCTTATTTGAAATCTCTAGGGAAATTTTATTCTGATGAAAAACTACAACGCTTTATAAAACAAATGATTTCTAGTGCTAGGATTCTTAGTGATAGAAAGTACGTCTGCGAAGTCTGGGACCCAAATTCACGAGACACGAGAGCTGTTACAATAAACTATAGAGTTATTTCAATAAAGTTGGAAAATTATTCGTAGTGTGTGTTTTCATAATAATGAAAAATCTTACCCATAATTTGCAAACTGTAATGTGTCTGACTGATAAGCTCACCTTTTCATGTAATATTTGAAATGAATAAATTTTTTCAAAGCATATCAAGTTTTCAAGATTTTTTTTTATAGTATAGATGAGTATTTACACTCTCCGGTATTCAGATTATGATATAAATTCATGTATCATCATGTTTGTTTTTGTAAGCTACGAAGTGTTCGTAGCCGTAGCCCGTAGCAGTTCGCTACGCCGTAGTAGTTCGCTACGCCGTAGTAGTTCGCTACGCCGTAGCGGAGATTAGTTTTCCTTTGAGAATCCTAGTAATTCGTAGCTTCATGCTACGTGCAAATGTTTGAATTTATTTTTTGTTTTTGATTAAGAATTAAACGAGGAATGATGATAAAGTAACTTGCAAATTCTAAGTAACAAACAAATATTGAAGCAACGGTGAGTCTTCATGACTGAAATGAAACCTCTGATTACGTTCAGCTGAAATATTCTGAAGATTTTAATAAACCCAGAATAAATGAGAATAATATGTTTATCCAGATCCATTCCTGCAATAAGCAGCTTCTCAGTCCAAGGTAGAATAATTTAGGTTGCATAGAGAAAGATATTTCTGTTAAGCCTAGAATTCAATAATTATCGATTGTGACATAAATAATTCTGCTTTCAAAGCGCACAGTCTACGCTATCGTAGACTCATAGCATTATGCTAGCTATATACTACGCCGTAGCTCGATGTGTAGCGGGACGAACCGCCTCCGCCAGCCAGCGTTGATATCCACGATGAGGAAATCACGCAACTATTTGTTGTTTTTTGTATAAATATCTTCACATCGTGTAGGAACATATGACACAGTGTAGCGCTCGTCAGTGGTAACACGAGGAGGGACAGGCAGGGGTGTACTGTACCCACAATGGCCAGTTCTGTTTAAGTCTTATGTAATAGGGGGCGAGCGTATTACCATCAACCGGGTACAAATCCAGCTTTCGGGGAGCTACTCAGAAATTCCTGATGGAAAAACCCATTAACACATTACCCGACCTGGGAATCGATCCCAGGACCACAAGCTCAGCAGTAGCGCTTGCGGCCACTACACCAACGAGGCAATTATTTGTCATATTTTATTTATTTCCACAGTTTATATATTCACAGAATGTTCAGGTACATTATCTTAAAAGTGTTTTTTTCCGTAAAAACATCTTCAGATCATGTTAAAACACACAAAATTGAATTCAACAAAATGATGTTGTATCCTGAAAGGTTCCTCGTTACTCTCACAATATATTTATTCGTTCGGCAATCAAACTCGATCGCAGCTCATCGCGAAGTTTCCTAGTTTTAAATTGTTCGCTCAAGTTTATTAACTTTAACTCGCTCGCTCCGGCTGGTAGCTTATTATTATTATCATGTGCTTTATTTTAACTTTAAGTAAAAAAAGCACTGTTTGGACAACGTATGCATTAATTATATTTTAAATTGAAATACTAGTATGAATTTTATTTCTGTTTTCAGTCAGTACATATTTATAATAATAGGTTGCTAATTGTTTTCATAATATAAATTATAAAAGTAAGAAAGAGAAAGAAACGCTTTTGCCCACCAGTGGGACAATAAGGGCTAAATAGATAAAAATTATAGACCAACACACGCGTAACACACAATCAAAATCCGAGGGTATTGAAGGAAATTCCTAATTCATTGCTTCATAGGGTTGAAAAGTTCGACTGCTCAACCACGTAAATAACGCAATAAACTTGGTTGAATTGTCAAAATGCCATGTTACATGTGTGACGCAACACTCCGCCGGTAGTCCATTGAAGACTGCAATGATTTGATTTTATGGTTTATGGTATATTTCTGTAAATTCTATTTCTTTTTAAGTGACTACTTCTTTAGGCGCGTTGGGCATTTTTGAAATGGGACTAAACCATTGATTTTGCGGCACTGTGATAACACCAACTTTTGAGCATTAAAAAGACAACAACGCGCGATACATTATTTCCTGCACAATAAAATTGTTCAAGTTTTCCCTTCTGCCGCACTCCCGGAGCGCCACTGTTTTTAAAACATTATTCTAATAACATAATTAATTTAATTTCTTTCTTTTCTCACAGGTACGTCTGTTTCCTAGTTCCTGAGGGTAAGTTATACTTTTAAGATTTATTCCAAGTAACTTATTATCTCAACAAATGTCCCGAAACGTCAACAATGAGAGTTTTACCGACAATTGGAACAAGTCGTAGGAGGAACTCTTGAGAAGGTTTTATTAAAGCCTTAGACAAACGATGAGCGATGTACTTCGGACGAGTGGAGCCTTCGTCCGCTGTTTGATAACAATGTCTGTAGGACTGTTCAAAAATCTTGCCGAATTGTATTTAAATAGACGTAAAAAACGACCTCTTAGGAATTATTTTAATATATGTGGATCATACACCGAGTAAACGACATTGTGCGAGGTGCGGTTTGGTTTTCGTAAGATAATTGTTAAGATTGTCTCAACAAGGTAGAGCCAGGGAAATTAATTGATAAGCAAATTAACACCCTACGTTAATTTGCCGTGTTATAGCTATTTCATGCAATTGTAATAGAATGAAGGTTGTGATTTGAATATACCTTTGTTTGATTATTTCCCCGACTACATCACAAAACTCGGAATTGAAAAACGCGCTGCAAAAATGTACCTATTGAAGGTCTCACGTTTAAAACGCTCCAAGAGAAATCAAAGTTCACACATTTCATGGAACTCCTTACAAATACCGTTGCAAAACACTGGAAAAAGCTTCGATGAATAACTCGATAGCACCAAGTAAATGTTGATCAAAATATCCTATACTACGCTACGAATACAAATCGTAGCACTCTACGGCGTAGACGGCTACATCTATCACGCTACGCCGCTACGCCGCTACACCGACGAGCCCAAAACAAACTAAGAATATCTGAGAAATGGCTCTCCTTATGTTTTTGTCTCAGATCAAATAAATAAAGTGGATATGTTGTCTTCAGAACGATAGCTGCTGCCATTTTCAGGGTTATACATAAATGGAAACTTCTATTATATGGAGTAAACAAGCCTTTCTTGCGTCTCGAACTCTGAACCGCACACTCAAAAGTTGCGACTCCCTTAAATTGCTATACAAGGTGTTCCTTTTAATATTCCATTAGCTTCTTCCAGCAACTTCCAGAGTTCCAGAGATTACCCCTACATACTAACTTACAAACAAACAAATTTTACCTCTTTATTATATTTAGTATAGACAACTCTAGGGTATTAATGAGACCATGTCAAAAAATCAACTGTCTTATTATAAAAGAAACTTATTTATTATTTATTTAAACTTCTCGCACACAGTAAGCTGCAAAGGCGGACTTAATGCCTGCTTAATGCCTTTTTTTCTCTTTTCATTCAAAACAATTCGGCAAAGTCACGATCATTTATGTAAAACAGCCTTACGTGAAATATCAAAAAGAAAAATAAAATAACAAGTAATTCAGAATATTTTTGTTCATAAAAAAATGACAACGTTGCATTTTCTTAGCTTTAAATATGAATGATTGTTTGAATGAAAATGATTTACTTGTACCTACTTATTAATGAAACTTAGATACACACACCGAGAGACTTAGTGTAATTTCTTTAAAAAAAAACACGTGCTAATTGATTATTTGACATGGTCTCATTAATACCCTACAGTTATGGGATATTTAAAGGAACACTTTGTATAAGCCTTTTTTTAAATATTTTTTTTAGGTCATGTTACATTTACGAATGATATAAAAATTACTTTTTTATCCACATAGAGTAATCGACGACCTTGCCATCTCAACAATTTTTCTCTTCTAGTATATCTCAATTCTTTTCCTCCAAAGATATTTGTAAAAACAAAGACACTGTCTTCTCTCGTTCCCGCCAGTTCGTCAGGCTTCAGTGTACGGCTTCAGTTGTTTGTTTCACGTCCGTAAACCGAGACTTATTACTTCAATTATTTTTCGGATCGTCTTCTTTTTATACATTATCTGTGTTCATCATGCTTTACCAAATGAGGTCAATAGAAATATTGAGGTAGTCAATGGTCCAGTGGTCACAAGAGCTACTGTTGAGCATGTAGTCCTAGGTTCGATTCCCAGATCCGGCAAAGTTTTAATGGGTTTTTCCATCAAAAATTTCGCAGTAGCAGCCCGGAAACTGGATCTGTGCCTTATTGATGGTAATAGGCTCGCCCGCTATTACATGGGACTTAATCATATTGGCTTAATGTGGATGTACCTTCTATAGGTGCACCTCTGTCTTACCCTTCGGGGAAAACAGGCGTGATATTATGGTAGGTCAATAGTTCAGTTAAGATATTCTATTAGAAAGATCAAACCCAAAACTCAAAGCATTTATTTTAATTAAACCATTTAAAGGCACTTTTGAATTGTCAAGGGGTCGGCCAATCAGAAATATGAAGCTAGTTGTCCATTGCAAAGGGTAATAGGTATGTTCCTATGGAGAAGAACGGGCAAGAAACTCCACGGACACTCTTTTAAATCCTAATATTGTTGGAAAAATATTGGTTACATCATTCATGTTAAACTTATACGTATATATGTGAGAACAATGTAGAAAACGAGCACGTGAAAAGCGTCCGTAATAAAAATATAAAATGAAATTTAAAAAATTACAATAAATTCAAATAAGCCGCGTGAATAAGCTAATACGCTTGCTCAATGCTATTCCATTCAGGAGATCAGAAGTGTCACCACATTTCATCAGTTGTTGGAAGTCCCTTGTAACAGGTATCGGCAAACTTAGGTATATGTTCGGCCTTACCAAAAAAGGTTGATATAAAGCTAGAGCAGCCGAATAGGGGCAGTTTACCAGTCCATTGTGTACAGACATTTAGGATCGGTTTTCATTGAAACTCCCCTCTCTGTGCGATCGTTATCAACCCGTATGTTAGACTATCTGGACCTAGATAACAACCATTACATAGGCAATGAATAGTTTGACATAAAATTATGTACCTATGTGCTTTTGATTAGGATTCTCATGTCATGTGTTAAACTATAAAATAAAATGATTAGTATCTAAATAATTCATCGCGTCACAAGTTTTATCATAATGCAATTCTCGAAGAGGTACAGAATTATGTGAATGGGACCATAC
The DNA here is from genome assembly GCA_916610215.1 of Omphaloscelis lunosa. NCBI lineage: Eukaryota > Metazoa > Arthropoda > Insecta > Lepidoptera > Noctuidae > Omphaloscelis > Omphaloscelis lunosa. The sequence continues at coordinate 18,447,688 of OU744265.1, read as the reverse complement.
AGAATTATATACAGGTTCCTATTGCCAATGAAATAGAAACTCCCAACCTGGAAGTCAAACTTTGCTTGTGTATTTTTTTTATAAAGTTTTAACTGTTTCTCGTACGTTTTTTTATTTGTATTGTTTTACTTAACAGCATAACAATAAGCAAACTCAACTCCATAACCCACGTACTAATATTATAAACTCGACGATTAAACGCACGCGTTCCCGACCACGCCCTTACAATATACATAAAACATAAACAGGCATATAATAAGGCGTCGCGCATACGCGCGGCTTGTCGCGCGTGCGTCAAATAGCTGACGTTCATGCATAATGCGCATATCGCGCGTATTAGACGGTAGCACAATATTAATATTGGAGGGCGAACACCTGCGATGCATATTGACGTGTGTGTTATTGCGTTTTATATTTCGGTTGGTTCCAACTTTAATTTTGTTGGGTTGCAATATTTGCGAGGAATAGTGTGTGTAAAGATTTGTTTTGAATTTTGGTCCCCGGGAGGAGACGTGCTAGAAGGACATTTATAGTGACCTTATTGGTGATGTACCTACTTCAGAAAGGAGGTGTGTACTACTTGCAACCGGCGCGGCGGCCAGCGTGAAGCAAAAGGAGTATGGAAGGATCGCAGCAGGTGGCATTCTATAGTTTCTCCGTACTGACTCATGGGTCTTCTTATTTGTAGTTTAAATAGTAACTAGGTATTAGGTACTTTTACTTTGATGCGCTCTGCTTAGCCCGCGTGTACAACAAGGTGCTGTTTCCACACATAACATCACGCCTGTATACCGCGGAGGGTTATACAGAGGTGTTCCGTTTATCATTTACACCTAAAACCAGTTGTTAAGACTATTTAAAAATGTCAATAAGTTAATCAAATGTATGAATCGCTGACGTTGATTCACAACGTCAAAACATGACGTATCATACACTTGTTTTATACACGACATGTTTTTCATAAGTCTTTTACAAGACCTGTTAAAAACTAGTGCGCACCACAACTTTTGTAATTGTAGACGAATGTAAACAGAGTTACAATGATGTCGATAGCGATATGAAAAATACTTATGTCGTGGTAAACAAAGCCAGTCGAATAACAAATAGCTTAAATGCATTAAGAATTTTATTAACATAACTAAATGCGACAATAAAGTAACGTGAAAACGCATTTGACTCTCGCTCGCTTAGCTCCAAGATCTCATTTTATATATAAACACTGCATTATCCAGTAAAACTATTTTCTCCTCTTTTATACGAATTTACGAATCGCGCGTCTGAAATTAAAACAAGTAGGTATTCGGATGCGGGCAGAGCCTGTAGGTGTGTGTATGTATGGTTCGCGGCACCTTGTAGGCAATGTTTGGGAAATCTGATTTTACGCGTAACATTTAGTCAAATACAAAATCTTAGGTACTCTATTCGACGTTTAACTCAAACATTCTTAGTGAAAAACATGATTTACATCAATTGAATATCAGTTATGTGGCTTACCTACCTACCTATTTATTCTTATACTGTTCCTCTTATTGGATAAATAAATGATCTGGTATCTTATAGTCCAGTGCCCAAAGTAGATATATAAGTCGGGCTTACTATCGAAAGACATGAGTTCCATTAACATTATGACCCATGTAGTTAACAAAATGCAACATAAATAGGAACTCTATATCTTAACCTTTTAAAACTGACCCAATTCCCAATACAGTTAAAACGAATATACGACGTCTGTCCGAAGTGGATCGGCCGTAAAACCTCAAATTTCTTTACGACTTCAACTCCCATTTCCGGTGGAAGTTAAAAGAGCTTCAGCTGATAATAGGAGACCGCTCATCGGGTTCTATTACCGTCCTTTGGCTCGGCACAATTAACACTGCCTTCGGTTAGAACCTTTTAATTAAACGCCTTCTTAACGGCTGTTAAAAAATCGTAAATTTTATTTTTTAAAGTTGACTTTCTTTCATGATTCGATAATGACCCAGTAAGTAAAATGGTTAATATTGATTGTAATTTTCGCGGTACATCATGTCTTATAAAAATACTAGCGAGAGCCCCTGCTTCGCACGGTTTTTATGACTTGACAAAACATCGAGATTTATTTACTACATGTAATTTTGATATTCATTTATTATACAAATAAACCTTTCGGAATAAATTATCTAAATGAAGGCAAAAACCACCCAAAATCCATTTCATAGAAGAACAACGCGGTTACACAGACAGACACGAAAAGTGTCTTTAACATATGATATGTAGGTATATAATATATATAAACATACTGCGTAACATGGCCATTATAGGCAAGGATCGTAAAAATAAAGGGTATGAGTATTTGCCATAACCACCATGCTTAGCAAAGGGATCGGTGATGACATTTATTTTTATTAGCAGACAAAAGTACGGTTCTACTATCTACCCTCTTAAAACAATCCTTATTTCACATTTTACAAAATAGATGAACAAAAAATAAAGGTTTATTATTTGCCAAAAAAGGGCTCATTAATAAAAAGAAACCCTTATATATTTGCGTCTGTCATTCTCTACAAATAAACAGCACAACAGTCAACATAGGGTTGAAAACGGGTTAAAATAAAGAAGGTTCGCTACAGACGGATTAGGCAGTATCAACTGGTCAATATGTTATTTAATCTCATGTTTATAAAAACAGTTATTCTGAAAATCACTCTGCAGGCCATATTAATAAAATGTTTCGTGTTGAATTAACCGTGGTTGAGCGTTGAGCGTACATTCCCTCAACCACTTTGCTAAACGAGCCGTCAAATGGTCATTACTCTAAGCAATTGTTTTAATACAAACACGCAACCCATTAAAAAAACCGGCCAGGTGCGTGTCGGACCACGCACAATGAAGGGTTCCGTAGTTGGGATGAATTTATCTCAAAAACAAACTTAACCTTGTAGTTGAAAAACATGTTTTTGCAACTGCAAATATAAGTTGGTCGATTATTACTCATTAACATGTAGTGCCTACTTGGCTGTGATACTTTTCCTTTTAATTTCGTTATATAAACTACTGCTATAATTTTCTTTACCCATCCAAAACCAACCGTTTAGCTGACAGGGGGGGGGACACTTGACTCTAACCAAAATTAGCACTTTAAAGCTTAATATTTCGCAAACGGATCCCTGAATCCAAAAATGTTTTTGAATGACGAGACATCACCACTTTACGTTTAGGTACCCTAAAATTTTTTTTTTTTCATAATTTTGTTTTACTAATTTGTCGACATAATTAATATGTAAACCCATGTCAAATTACAGCTTTCTAGTACTAAGAGTCTCGGAGCGAGACCGCGGACAGATTCAGATTTAGATTAATTTATTTATTGTGAAACATAGGTACATTATAAGTCCTTATTTGGTAATACATTGAGGACGCTATGTTTTGCCTGTAGGCCGTAATACATGCAATGTAATTAAAACAAGAAATCATTATAGATAACCACAAATAAACAAGTAAATAAATTAGATCATCTATCGCATAAGAATTTTCAATCACACTGAACAATGTCGATTAGGTAAATAAAGTGTGTGAGAAAAAAATAAAAAATGTCTACAGTTATTGAAATAAAATTAAAATTGTCAGCACTTCATTATTTATAGAATGCTAAAGAAATTGAATGATGTCGTAAATTAAACTTAAATGTCACTAGGGAAGATCAACAATCCGTAATTATGAAATGTCAGAAATTTTATAACAGCATGTCATTCAAATATTCGTTGATTAAATAATAGCATTTTTCTATTAAAGTTAAAAAGAGACAGACAGGCAGACGGACATGACAAAACTATAACGGTTCCTTGTTTACTACGGAACCCTACAAACACAACCCTCTCCTTAATCACATCCACCATTTTCCCACTGACTAACTTTAAGAAAAACATTGTATGTTACAAGTATAAAAATCTCCTTCAACAGCAAACTATCGTCGACACATCGCATGTCCCCAAGTTGTGCCGCCACAAGTCGGCAACGTCGCCAACTTCCCGCACTCGTTGTTCGCAGCGGAATCCTCTTTAATCTCTGAGATATCGTCAAAGTCTAGGTTTTCTTTAAAACATTCAATAACACTAGAAGTTTTAGTTCTGCTGGAGTTAGGAACGGTGCTTTATCAGAACTCCATTTTTGTAAAAGGCCCCGTCTTTTATTGATTCTAAGAAGAAAATCGGGATTGAATGTCTAAAGGTAAAAACAACTTTTTACTGGTTTTCTCATAGATTTGAATAATAGATGTACTTCCAATCAAAATAGACCATCATAATTTTGCTCTCAAATGGTTAAAGCAGCGCAAATCCGTTTGCCAATAACGGTGATCATAGCATAACTATTTCTATATAAACCAATGTAGAATAGGAGAATATGAACATAAATATTGAATCTAACAAAGAAATTCTTCTTTCATAACAATATTACAAAAATATTCAAATATTAGGAAACCATTATTAGGCTAGAAATTAATACAAAAATATTTTCTCCCTCAATTTTTCTCTCCACCGGTATGCGGTAGTGATAAAGGTTTCAAATTTAATCTCCGTAGAAAATTGGTAAGTGTTGCTTGCACTCCTACTGCCAGGTACCAGGTACAGGTACTCACAGGTACCTACAGGTAGGTACTGCACCAACTTTGTGCATTAAACTGTCGTTAGTAACTTATTAACACTTCTCAATTGATTCAATTTAACTTTACTTTATTATAAAGATTAAGTTCCCAGCGTCAGCAGTTTGGAGAGTTTATCAAATATGTTTGTAACGTGCCACGATATTTAGTTGCATTATTATAATAGCAGCCATATCTTGTGTTATCAGTTCTCGTCCCGGTTTTTAATGCTTATTAACTTCAAAATCATCACCGCTATGGATAATCTTGAAAAGTGTGGAGTAACGAAATTATGAAAGAACTGTGTCCGTAAAAACACAACACCGAAATCTTTCAGCAATCCGGCCACTTGTAATACCCACAGAAACTTTTCAGACGAAAGAAATAAACTACACACACAGCAAATAGTCTTTTATTAAAAGCCACACTTTGAAATAATTCCTTCCAATACCACTTAAAAGTCCCACAAAACGATACAAAACTAAAGCAATTACAAAATGCAAATGTACTTCACATTGAAAAGACAAAACAAACATAAAATGACCTATTAAAAACTCGTTACGTCACACCATTGTAGTCCACCATTGTCTCTTGTTGCTATAGCAACGGGGTCCCCGAGACCTCGGGGTACAGCGGACCCCAAGTTATTGTAGTAAATAGCGCTAATGGAAAACTATTTGTACCATTGTCTGGTTTTGTATTAACTAGTACAATACAGTATACTGAGAAATATTTTTGGTTCGGTTTCCTGAATTTGGATCACTGGTTGTTGATATTACAAACAAGGTGTTGTTATTTGGGAGATACAGTTTAGAAAATCTTGCAACTGAACCAGTATAAAGTACACATGATTTTTTTGACAAATGCTTGAACTGGCTGGACAGGTCCAGTCAAATCTGTGTGGATCTTTTTTCAAAAGACCATCCCAGACACTAATTTGCATGGTCCTCACAAGATCGGACCAATATAATTTCTAATAAAATGACAAATGATTTTATTTCTGTTAATAGGTTTGTTCAAACACTTTTACACGTCAATCATATTTTAAAAACTAGATGAGGTCGGCGTATCCTATCTGACTACTCTGAGAAGAAAGGCCGAAACAAACTCAGAGGTCACAGTCTCTTTTAAAGTCCAGACGTAATCTTGGTAAGATCATGTGAAGACCATGTAGATTGGTGTCTAAAGTGGACTTTTGAGGAAAGCATCACACAGGTTCAGAGGGCCTGACCAGTCAGTGCACGCATTTGTCAGTTATCGTGCAGCTCAACTCAGAATTTAAGGAGCTCAACGATTCGACGAACAATACCAAAGAAAGGACATTTGGGTAGGCCGCATAGATTACTCAAACTGTCAGACTATAATTAGAACTAACTGAGAAAAAATGAAAAACAAAACAAAAAGAAAAAGGACCCACATAGTCTTCACATTCACAAAAATTTAAATAATATAATACTTTAAAAGTAAATATTCATGTCGTTGTATATATAAAATGTATTAATGTCAATGTGTATATAAAAACCAGGAAATAATCTTGGTCAGAGCATTTCATTTGAGGACCATGTAGATTTGTGTCTGAAATGGTCTTTTGAGGAAAGAACCATACAGATTTGAGTGGACCTGTACATTCCATGCACGCATTTGTCAGTAATCGTGTAGCTCAACTCAGAACTTAAAAAAGGAAAAAGTGTGTAAAAAGTGTTTGTTAAAACCGAAGATATAAGAAAGATTGTTTTTTTTTTATATTTCTAAGGTTAAAACCAATTCACAGAAATAATTATTACCATTTACATTTCAAAATTATGTTTTTGTTAGAGCAGTGGTGGCCCAGTGGTGTCGGCCCCTACTACTCTTAAAACATTAAAGGAAAACATCGTTAAGAAACCGGCATGTCCTTAAACCAAAAATTTGAAGACATGTGACATCTACCAACGCGCACTGCGCCCGCGTGGTAGATTACTATAGCCCCACTTCCTCTCGAAGATAGGAGGCCTGTGTCCCAGCAGTGGGAACATTAAAGGCTGATTATGACTATGTTTTCATCATGTTTTAAACACATCATTTTCATGTTTTATAACATCGTCTAAATGAGGTCTTATGATTGAAACTAACATAAAGTACTAACAAAGTGTCATCTTCAACATTTTATTAAAATCAAATTCATTACAAAAGAATGAAAGTGTTATTACCAAGCGTCCTCGTTTTATACTACACAGTTTCAAGTTAGTTACACGTTAAAACTTATCAAGTTCTCGTCAGTCGGTGTTGTCTTCCACAGAACAGCATAATTATGAATATATTAGCACAAGATTAATGAGCTAAAGGGACCTTCTTTCTTCGCCTATTTAATCTATTTGTTTTGTCAACAGTGAATTACGGGTAGGAGATACCTTATGAATGTCAAACGGTACAGCTCTGAAACTTAGGCTGGTTTCAAGTAAATGTATTCTTGATATGGATACCTTTGCAAGCCAGTGAAATATCGTAAAGTCAACCAAAATGCTTGTTAGTTTTTGAATCCATCGATAAATAATAAGCTATGCAGAGTGACTTTGAATTTATTCGTAATCTTTCAAGGGTATTACTAAATTGAAAGACATTTTGCTATGACTTATACTGAAATACGACAGGTTATACGGTGTGGTTTTATAGCTCCTGCCCAACCTTTCTGAGAAACAAAGCGTGATGTTATGTGTTAATAAGGAGATATCGAAAAAAAAGGATATTTCCCACAAAACACTGTTCTGATGAAAATTTATAAAATAAGTGTTTTTTAGCTTGCGATTTAAAATATGCTCCCAAAATAAATGGTTTTCGTACTGAAGAGTATTTTCACTTTTTTGGAGGATTTTTACTAAATTAAAAATTACTCTGTATGTTCTCACATTATTAACAAATAGTTGCTAATATTTTCATTGCTCAATGTCATTCCTACTCTGATAGCAATCATACTAACTACCAACTTCCAACAGAATGACGAACACAAATCTATCAGCTGCACTAATTGGCGAGATAAATCGATAACTAACAAGTGGATGTATCAGTTATCACGTCTGTCTGTCTGGATGTCGACTTGTAACTTGTTACAATTACCGACAAGTTATATACTTACATCGATAACGTTTGGGCGGATCTCTCAATGTTAACTTGTAACTTGTGACAACTACCGACAAGTTATATTCTAACATCGATAACGTTTGGGCGGATCTCTCAATGTTATGAAAATATTTGGGATTTCTTTTAGTTTGATACAATTCTTTTTTTGAAGTATGTATTTTTTTGGTATTTCAGTCTGATATCTGACTTCAAAATTCTAGATCTTTCTATCTAGAATTCTGAAGTAAATTTCATTTTGAAGGAATTTTCAATTATTTTTGCAAAGCAGTAATAACAGTACTTGAAAATATTAAAATTGTCATCAATAGGACGCAACAGACTAATTTGGCAATGATATAATGAAAGATAATTTTAATGATGATTATTTTTTGTAACCGAAGAGTAACCGTGGAGTTGATCAGCCGAAACTCACTATTAATATACAACTGAAGACCCACTTCTATTAAAAAAACCTTGTTTACTATGGAAACTAGTGCACGGATTACATTTTCATTCAACTATTTACATCTGCGATGTTTGAAGCGCTGCTCAGCGCTTCATTCAGCGGACCCTTCCATCTTGCTTGTAATTGGGTACTTTAATATCTTTGAAATGGTGATGTTTTCCTGACGTTCAAATAATAACAGTTATAAGAGTATTAAAACAATAACAAGGAATTCAAAATCGGAAATATTTTCAGAGCTCGCACGTCCGTATCCGTTTTCGGGGCAAAATAGAAATTTATTTTTGAAACCAATAAGCGTTCTCACTAAATACATTTTACATTATTACTAAACGCTTAAATTATTTAGCTCATTTAAGCAATATAATTTATTTTCGTATAGTATGTTGCTGGAGCATTCTTGCATTCAGCATTGGAATCGAAATACTTATAACTCCAAACATATTTCAAACATCATCAGTCGTCATCATCTTTCTGCCAGTCGTTTGAATTATACAGAGACAGAATGATGTTCCGATATCATCGTTATCAGCCTCCTACACTTATCCCAAACAATTTGCGATCGGCGTAGCATTCTTTTCTCGTTTTATTAACATTAAAGCTGTAATGATTAGTAGCGTAAGCGGGTCTTCACAGAAAGGTAACTTGTTTACATCATCCCATCTATAATTTCTACCATTTTTAACAGCATAACATCACATTTATTTTTCCCTAAGGTTTATGCCGAAGTGTAACTTAAGTGCATCCACATTTCGCCAGTTACGTCTAAGTTCCTTGTAAAAGGGGGCAAGCCTAGTGCCAACTATCAGGCACGAATCCAGATTCCGGGCTGGTACTGAGAAATTCCTGGCGGAAAATCTCTTCAATCTCATTTATAAAGCTACTAAATTCGTTTTCACAAGCATACTGCAGTATTCGCTGTCCTTCAGCAACAATCCTCGCCCGCCGGGCTCCGTCTCCGTCGATTGAGAACGCAATTACACGTCTTGAGAGCCGTCTGATTGATCACCGGCTTGTTTGAACGCATTGTGCTCGAGAATGAATGAGTGAATGAACGAGTCGGAGACGTGGCGCCATTTCGTGGGCGTGTTTTTTTAATGAGAAATTAATGTTTTGACTTGTTAAAGGGATGAAATAAGAATGACACATACTTAAATATTAAAATATACAGTTTTTCCATACGAAAGTGTCCCAGTGTCAGTTGTACGCGATCGAAATGTATGAAACTTCTGATTGTATGTTTCATATTTCTGATATTTTTCCCATAGTAAAATTTAATCATATTCATGAGTATCTGTACAACTTTGTATTAGGATTAAGTTCGACTTTGAAAAAAAAATCTAGACGGGTATAATTGAAGTCATAACCACTCGATCAACGCAAATTCAATATAATATTTCTCATAAAAAAAGGCATTACAAAGGACGATGTTATTTTAAATTTCCTTGCGGAATTAATATTGTAACATCTCATTTACAAGGTAAGCTTGTTCGTCCAATATTTTACAATTTAATCAAAATATTTTTTCTCGCTGCCAGCTAAGTGACCATTTATCATAGTCTTATTTATATTCCTTTCATAAGGCAAAAAGCAAGATTCATGCCACAAAACTATATTTATAAAAATAAATGGCAAACATGAAACTAGCCGCCTCTAAAATGCTAACTAAAACACTTTTATATAAATCCTGTGAAATCTCAATTAGGGATGTTAATTAAGCATTTAAAATTGTGGTATTAATTAAGTATACTGCCTGATTTGAATTTTCAAGATCCAATATTTTTTTTAACTGCGACAAAATTATATTTTTGCTTCGCTCGAGTGCAATCTATTAAAGTGACATCATGTCGAAACATCAAGATTTCAGTTTGCATTTGCTGTATCTGTGTGAATATGCTATACACATACACCTTCCGGAAATAAATGATTTAAATGATGATGAAACTGCACCAACATCCACTGGGCAGTTTAGAAGAACAACGCGGTCACACAGTCACACACGAAAAGCGACTTTGTTTTATACTAAGTATGTTAACGTAAGAATAACATGATGAAAATTTCAGCCATTTTGTAACTGGCAGTACCTACATTTAATATCAAAATCCTTACGCATGTCTGCCTTATTTAATTCATTTACAAAATACCTCCTTACCTTCGGAACCAAATTCACCCCACTGTTAATTCAACGATATCGTAAATTGACATACGACCATTTTGCCGACGCGATTTACTTTCAAACTCGAATCCAAATCGAGTGTGCTGACAAGTGGCTGCAAAGGGTCTTATGTGTGTTATAATATTAAATCATCATTTCCTCACTATTTGCCAAGGCCGTATTACTCGCCGTCCTATGAATAATAACGTTTACGTTTGTAATTTATGCGTGAACTGTGTGCTAAGTTTTGTTCACGAGAACAATTATATTGTGTAAAGCTTTAGATTCCTTTATTCAAACTCTGTTTCCTTATTTAGAGGAGTTTTTGTTGTGTGAACTACGTGTGCGTTAAATCTTGTATCTTCTTTTATGAGCGACGAAAGTCACATCAAGATGAAAATGTGGAAATGTAGCTGTGTTCTGGTATTTGAATAAGGACAATTGGGGTAGTTATTATAGTTGATAGTTTTAGGCACTATTTTGTTAAAAGGTCTGCTTTCAGCATATCATCTTTACGAGTTGCGAGAGGCATACATATTTCTTACTCATCCTTAGCCTATAATTACTTGAGCATACCAATTTATAGTACGAAAATATACCATTTTGAAAGAGTAACGGTGGAGTTTCTTGCCCATTATACGAAAACTACCTTTTGAAAGGGGCGACTAGAATCAATTATATTATTTTGTAAATTTTGACGTTCAAAAGTGCCATACAAGGGCCTATTTGAAATAAATGATTTGACTTTGACTTTGACCAACTAAAACTAAATGGCATCCTCTGTATAGTTACCCTTAAATAAATACAATAGTTGTGCAAGAGTGTCGTAAAACAATCGGTCGCGTTGTCACACATTCCGGGAATAGTTGCCGACGTCTGCGACAGTCGACGCTAATAGGCACGGGGCGCCCGGGTTCGGGACTACTAGTGATGTTACTTACGGGATTTTTCATTTTTGTTATTATTGGTAAGGCTAGGCGGATGATGGTGTTTTGAGTTCCTGTTTGCATAAATTATTGAGATGTTTTGGTATTTAACTACCTACGCAGGTCTTGCAAAAGTGACTACATCATAAGTATTAAAAGGTTTTTGTTTATTCAGTTTAAAAAGGTAATAATTTCGGGGAGGTATATTTGCTTTTACGTACCATTGCATGAGTTTATTTTGTAGGTGATTCTCACGTAAAAGTGAATAATAAAGTTCTACCTGTAAAAACTTGAAACCGATTTCAAAGACTACCTTCGAAATCGACTTAACTTTAAGAAGTGATATTAAATTTACGTTCTCAACTAAAAAACTTTATCCATAAAACTTCCACGTTGAGAATATATTTAAGAACTATAAATAAGTTATATCATTTATTAAACGCTTTATAACAAAGAAAAAAACACTTAACCGTACCGTGGAACTTCATCGCAATTATTCTACTTTCGTAAACATTCCCGCTAAAGTTGGAATATTAAAAATTTCTCCCTCAAAAGTATCGATAAATAAGTGGAAAGTTTCCCGTTATTTCCCAGCCCTAGTCGAGGAGGAATTCTGCCCAGTGGGCCGATTATCCCTTTTCAAGAACACAAATTGATTTATAGTTTCATATGAAAATTGCGTCTCACGCATTCCTGCTACGGTATTAAGGAATTACGAACATACATATTATACATATACGGAACCGAAGCATTTTAGCTAGACGCCCTTTGATCTCAAGAATCCCTTTTCCCCTGATTTTGTTTATGGCAGGATTAAAAAGGGATTTTCTTTGAGACTTTTTTTACTTAGGACGTGGTAAGGGATATGGATGTTCTGTTTATCCCCGGGATGTTTAATAAAATATATGAAAATATAGAGCTTAGTCCCGAATAGGCTTTTAGGGTGAATGGGATAAAAATGCCCTGAAATTGTGTGGCTTATGTAGGAAAAAAATATAATTTCGTGAGAATTATTTCCAGACCTTTATCATTATTTATTTATGATACTTACTCTTAATTATTTCGTGAATACAAACACCTAATAGAGAGCTCAAAGAACCCATAAAGTGTGTACTTAAAAGCCATTCAATTATACTTCTCATAAACTAACACTGCTCCGGTTATGAACCCCGAACGATCGATCGTAATTTTATTTTGAATCACCGCTCTGAAGTTCCTGTTATATTTAGATTTAAGACGGTAAATAATACTTTAGATGTTTAAACGTGAGATGAGAATAAAGATTAAGGTTCTTATGGCTCTAAAACAATATCTGTTTCACTATTATTTTAGGAAATTCTCCTCCATCTTTGCATGAAAGGGTTAATTTTTGCCTAATGGTCTAAAATCGCCAACGTTCACCACGTTCTTCAATGACTGTAATTTCGCGTTACAATTGAAGTTTTTTTTCTGAAATGCAGAACATTATGGTCTGACATAATTACCCACGTACTACATTAGTAGGTATAATGTGCATTAGGGATTTTAGTTATATGCACAAAAGAAACAATAAGGAACTCGTAGTAAAAACTTAAGACTGATATGTACACATTAATAACCCTCTATTTGTAAAAGTCACATCTATCTTTAGCACCAATCTATATTGAAGTTAAAAGCTACACAATATCACCCTGCACACCAATGCTATACAGCGTGAATAGCCCTGTTTCGTTAGCACTGCCAAGCCCGATGGGTGATTTCGGACAGATCTTAATGGGCTGGACGGCATACACCTCCACCATTTATGGGGCACATAGCAACGTGCTAGTTGTTACGAGAATTACTAGTTTATTCAAGGTTTTTAAAGGGTTAAAGCTAAGCTTAAAATGCTTCTATTGGTCAGGGATATAACCAGTTTTATCGAATTGACGCACTATGCCAATTTGCCGTATTAGTTTCGTAATTATTGTGATAATAGTATAATCTGTGGGACTCGAACTCGCAACCTCACGCAGCTAAATATATTCAAGGTTGAGTTATTGTGGCTTTATTTAAATGAAAAAAAAAAATGCCATTGTGAATATTACGTAGCGGTTCTCTGTTTCACATAGTTACACTCCTTGCAAAATCTTGTTATTGGCCGAACCGAAATATAAGTCCATCATTTCAGTATAAATAACTCCAATGTGCACTAAGTACTGGACATAAGCTCAGCAGTATATCTGCACAAGTACTAAACTGCAGAAGTTTAAAATTAAGGGAAGTTTTTTAAAAGGTAATTCCAACTAGTGCAGTACAACACACACGGAATCGAGTAGTTCGAAGTGTGTCTTTTCCTTCTATAATATTCTCTCTAGAAACTTGTGCCGTACTTAGCTAGTTTAATTCATAATTAAACTGGATTTTTTCTTTCCCTTTTCTGTATTGATTGAAAAGCGTTACTTTCCAAGAATTTCTCCTGTATTCAATAACTAGGGTGACATTTTCTGAATAGAAAAAAAAAAAAACCCTGTAACGTAATGCTGAAAAGATTCTTCTTAATTTCAACAAGTATGTCTTACTAACTGGTACCCACGCATTGTAGATATAGTTAATAAGTAATTATAAAAATAAAATAAAACCGGCCAAGTACGTCTCAGACTACGCACAATGAAGGGTTCCGTAATTGGGATGAATTTATCCCAAAACAAACTTAACATTATAGTTGAAAAACATGTTCTCCCATACATCGATATACGTCACAGTCAATTATCCAACTGCAAATGTAAGTTTATAATCGTAAATAAATGAATAAACTATTTTCGTACATTTTCCTTTACATGTGCTGTGAGACCTTGCCTCCTGCCAAATTTCACTAGGTCAACGGGAAGTACCTACCCTGTAGCTTTTGATTTATTTGATTAGTATCAAAATATGATGCATAAATGGCCGTATTTTCTATTGCGTTGACTTAAAAGCTTGATTTTTTTTAAAGCTCTAAGGGACCATAGCACCTACCTATTTGATATTTATTTTTGAGAAACGGTCTTTATTGACAGATTGACGGACGGACGGACAACGAAGTGATCCTATAAGGATTCAGTTTTTTTTTCTTTCGGGGTACAGAACCCTAAAAATATTTAAGCCGATAAGTCTCCCTAGGTGACACTCTAATAAAGTAGCGAAGATAGCCTGTTTACATTCCTTATTTTTCCAAGAATCACAATTTATAAACAATCAATTTTTAACCAATAAAATGCTAATAATCTTAATCAAAATCGCGATACAAAACATCCAACACCAATATTGAAACACGACCACCAATAAATTCCGTGTGTAATCCGTCTTATAAATAACCCTTTCAATGCGCACCTATTAATAAAGGGCCCTTAAAAACTGGTATTGGCTGCTCCAAAACTGAAATAACAGCACTCGAGATACATTACAAGCGATCCCGAGTTCGTTGCATCCACTTGAGTACTTAGTGTGGGTGTAATTTATCATATTGTATGAGTTTGATGCACTTGAGCGATTGTTGGAATAAGATTAAGAGGTTGTTGTTGTTTGCTGTGATTTTAGTAGGATGTGTAGTGAAGAAAAGCTTTTCTGTTTGTTTACCGCATTATTTTCATATTTAGGTTAATATATTGAGCGAGTACTTGTGAAAATAGAGAAAAGTACAAAAGGGAAAATAAATTATATTTAATGTTAGATTATTGACGATTCTTTTACACTACTTTTATAACCAAAATAAAGTACTTATATGTGTAACTCTTGATCATCAAAATCACAATTTTAATCACTACATTGGCAGATACTTCAATTCAAATATTGTGTTGGTTTTCCAAGCAAACTTGACACTAACAGTTAGAGTGTCAAGTTTGCTTGGAAAACCTAACTTGTTAGAGTCTAACACAAAACTTGCTGAAACTATTAGCTGACTGTATCAATCCTCCTTCATAAACAATATTTTTACAATAAATTATAGCACGTGAACAGATACCGCTGTAATGTACGGAGCTGTAAATCATAGCTTCAGTGCGCCGATACAGTGAGCGCCGGGCGGGGCGCGGAACCAGCGATATTTCAGAGTGACCCCTACTGCGGGTATCACGGCCGCTCTGCAGGCGAGGGGTTGACACACGTGGCCATTATTGTACGGAACTTTCGAAGGAATTGAAATAATGTGGGATGTAATGTTTAAGAGAATAGGAAAAAGTTTTCATGATTATCTGTACTAGATGGCTATGAACTTGCAATTACGGGTTAATGTTGAGAGTAATGTCAGTTGATTAAAATAAAACATCTACATAAAAGTAAAAAGTATTTTAGAAATCAACGGTTTCACAAAAACTTGTCGCTGTTTTATAAAGCATGTATTTTCCGATAGCTACTGATTTTCCACTCACCCAGCGTTTTCCAAACCAATAAATAACATCAACATTGAATTCGTTATAAATACCGATACACACGTAACTCACGCACGTCCAAAACAAACGAGCGCCTGAAAAAAACCGTCCACAAACCAAAACAGAGAGTGCGTCGATGCAGAGACGGGACGGATGCAGCGTCGCGACGCCAGTCGACCGGCGGACGCCGCGCGCGACGCACGCCGCGCCATGTGACGCGCTGCCGGGACAGGCCGCCATGACCGAGGGGGCGGCTCGGCCCAGGCCTCCGCCGCCCCGCAAGCCCGACTCCTTGGCGCTCAGCTGGCCGCGCTGGGAGGACCCACCGCCGCCTGCGCCCGACAACCAGCGCCCCACGCCCGCACAACTCAAAGACTTCGATGGCTTTAGCCCCTACACGCCGCCGAACCCGATACAGAACGACCGGCGTCCACGACGACCCCAGAGCGTAGTCTCCCCGAGACCCCCAGTGAATCACCTCGCGAGGAGGCCACATTCCATAGGCTCAGTGGACGATGAGTGGGGCCCGGTGCCGCTGCTGCAGCCGGTGCCGCGCCGGCCGCGGCCCATGCCCGGCGCCATGTCCACGCTGCCGCGCGCGACCCTCCTGCCGTCCTCCCGAAGTGACTATCAGTTGCAAAGACCGGCGATTATGACGAACGGTTACGGCGCCGTGCCGCCGTCCACGTCGCGCCGGTTGTCGTTACCCGGTGGTGTGCAGAATCCTCCGAAGACGTCGGCGACCTTCCATGGCTTGTCTGCCTTAGTGGGCGCGTACCCCACGCTGGGTACGCCGTGCACGCCGAGCACGCCGGCGGCAGTGCGCGAGGCAGTGCTACACTTGCTGCAACAGCCTCGCAATGGATTTCCCATCATGGATCAAAAGTTATCCCTGTTCATCGAAATCCTGGACGCTCAGGAGCGATTCTCACAGGTACGTCGGTGTTACCGGTAACTGCCCTGCTCGGTCAGCTTGATCGGAGTCATAAGATAAAATCCGTGTTTGCTCACTTTTATTTTGGTCACATACGTTTTATCCGGTGCCTTGATATTTACATTGGAAATGTAACAAAAATATTCAATGTGTGCAAGAAATATGCAGAAAAAGTAACAATTTATTAAATAAAGGCGGTACTCGAAATAGCCGAACTCAAAATTGAATTGGACAGTGTTGTGATAGTGTTAACAGCGAAATTAATTGAAAGTAATCACTAGCATTAGCGTAGCGATAAAGCCGCCAAAAAATTAATTGTTTGATAATGATTTTATTCAAAAGCGGTATCCGTTGTTTTCAGTGATAATGCAAATTCGGGTCATGTTAGGAGTTAACTTCGCTGTGTCTGAGGAACTCGGGTTGTGTCTCAATCATCCCTCCGAGAGTTTATAATGCTATATTGAATAATCCAATGCACGAGTTTGCGTCTGCCTCTGTCACAACTTTGAGTCAACACTTTGAAGTTTTTAAAAGCTTTGAAAATTCTGAAATGACTAAGAAAGTGTATTGTTGCGAGGACTTATAATGTATGGAGCGTATTAAGACGTAGTGCTAAGTTAAAGCTGGGAACTTGTGAGACATTTTGCTCATAAAATGTGAGATGAGCGTTTTCAGGCGTGCAGCCTCTCGGCAGAATGTAGGCATGCTCTTCATGTGTGTATGTGCTACGTATGTTTCGCATGTAAAGGCAGCAGATTTCGGTATTCTGTTTGCGATGCCTGGCTTGGTTATGTATGCACATACATTGTACGCACAACGCCGGCAGAAGTATTGAGTGCGATTCGAAGGTTTTCATTACTTTCTAGGAAATTTCGCTGTGGAATGAAAAGTGAATGGAAATTATGGAAACGTGTTTCTTTTACCGGCTGTGAATATTTGTATGGTGGCGATACTTCGTAACATTCAATGTAGGTAATGAGTCGACAAACTCTGACTGTCTGAAATTCAGTCATTAATTGCTATACAGTTTCATAGTATTGTTTATATTCTGTAAATTGGTTTCAACATACACTTTCCGTCATCAAAATATTTTTAAAAATTAGATGAGGTTTATTTCACTCGTAAATAATTCAATGAAAACCTCATAATTCACAAAAAAACCTAATAATACACATTATAATTCACGAAAACCTATTTGAAATTCGGGTCCATAATGTAAATTGCTACCTTAAAAGCCTATACACAGCCTTTTACAAAGCCTAACAACCTTTCACAATAGAAGGCCTATTCAAACTCTCACCAATTAAAATAATGTCATTCTGCTCACAATAACTCGTCCATTTGACGATATTGAATTCAATTAAAAAGTACGTACTCTTGAAACACTTGGCTGAAAGAACCTGAACCCAACCCCACAGTATTGTCGGCTGAATTTCATGGCGCCCACTCGACCCGGTTCTAAAAGAGGCTTTTGTTTCAATATGAAAAATTACTGAAACTGAAAATGTTGGGGAAAAGTATTACATCTTGCATTTGAAGATGTTCATTAACCTTCGTGTGACATTGTCGAGTGTTCAGCTGGAGGGAGGTTAAGTGGATTTATTTATAATGAAGGTAGAAACATTAAATATTTTATTATATCTAACTTTCCGAAGATCGGTGAACGATTTAATCATGTTTGCGTACATGTACCACACGGCCAGAATCGCACAAAATGGAGAGGTTTGGAAGGAAAAGGGAAGGCTTTTGCTCAGCAGTATATACAAAGTAGGCTAACAAAAAGAAGAAAGCTTTCTGAAGTTATTCCTTGCTAGCGATTTCTTTAAACGCAAACAAATTTGTTTTATGAGTCTATGATATTTGGCCGAGTAAACCTTTCTCGTATACAAAACTCTATCAAAAGTACATAAGTACACTTAAAACAGTAAGCAATAAGTATTAAACTTTGGTTCTAATACCGCCTAAAAACTTCACAGACTTACGTATCCTAAGTCCTGGATTCGGTTCAAGTTAAAGTTTTAAGCTACTAAGCCACATCCAGAATGAAATACTAACATCCACCGAACAAACTTTTGTAATAAACCTATAGATTTGACATGAATAACAGTATTCATGATTTTAATATACCTCAGTCGGGAGTGAGTCGGTAAATCGTAGCGCTACGAAGCTCGTAGCACCGTAGCCGCGTAGCTACGTAGACGCGTAGCCATGTGCTACGAATAGGCTGTAACTATTTTACTCGAGTTTAATGTATATCGAATTCTCGTTGGCTTTTTGGGAATAGTGAAATATGACTATATGTTCACGACTATATGCCTAGATAGGGTACCCAGATGTGTTCGTTTTTACTTACATAACATCTCCCCTGTAATCAACCGGGCACAAATCCAGACTCCGGCTGCTGCTGAGAAATCGTAAAACCCCAATAACACTTTGCCCAACCTGGGAATTGAACCCAGAACCTTATGCTCAGCAGCAGCGCTTGTGACCAACGAGGCAACTTATATGAAAAAGGTATTCGGGTAAATAAAAAGAGCAACCATATTTCGTGTCACTTATAAACCGAATGTATCAAATTCAATATACATCATGAAATAATAATCACTTTCCGGCTGTTTGATATAACTTCCATATTGCTTTTAGTTACAACTTTTATTGACAATACTTTGCTGTGAAGTTTATATTGTACATTTCTCGGAAAGCGTTATTTGATGGATTTGTAACAATATAATATACAATAAATGTTTAGGTATTGAATAGAATTTGATATTTAATAAATTACGAATAAAATATACATAAAAACAAAAGTACCGAGGCATCAAAAATACTTTTACCCGACTGCGTCAGAAGAAGGTTGTGTTTTTTATAGAGCAATCGAGTATAATCATTATAATAAAATTATGATTTGAACCCTTATACAACCATACTTACTTTTTATTATTTTCATTTTTTTATTTATCTTTTAATCTATTTCTTTGACATATTATTTCAAAACCCTAGAAACGTCACATAAAATAACCTCCCCAACTTTAGTCCTACTCCCCCTTGTCCCGTTTGATTGTATCGTACACGCGTTTTGTCTCCGTTTCAGCGCGTTTCAGCGCAATAGTGCATGCCTGAAATTGTGACTGCTCTGAGCCATTTACTGTAATGAGTGAAATTTTACGACTTACTTGCTTTTATTACTTCGGCTAAGTTCTTTTTAGCTTTATTGGTTATGATCCTTACCAGAAGAATCTGATAAAAATGTAAATTAACCCTTTATTCAGGTTAAATTATTACACAATCACTCATTAAACGAAAAAGGTATCATTTTCATCTTCTATTTTGGAAGTTACAACTTTATATTTCCCCACTTATTCCAACAACTATTGTTTAAATAACATTATTAAATTTTAATTGCAACGATATATTGAGGTCATAAAATTAACCTCAATTGCTTAATGAGAATCATCTTTGAGGATAATTAAAAAAAAAAATAGGTTAAGTATTCAAATAATCAAATCAAAGCCCCCAATTAGGCACCTCCAACTGATACCACAGACACGTTTTTTAATCAATTTGTTCATACTTTTCGAACCGACGATATACATCGTACGATAGAAAAGACATTTAAAAAATATTTTAATTTTATGTTGTATTCAAAATGCCACTAAAGCAGTCTTTTTAACTATCTCTTCTCAATGACAATGAATTTCAAGCGTCTATGAATTTGTCACACATTTGGAACTGATTTTCCTTACTTCCTTACCCCTCACACGACTGTAAACCTTAAGGCTTTTTTTACACCTCGCACATAACACGTTGATACATTCCACAACATCATCAATTTCATTCAACATCCAGTATGTTGGAAATATATAAAAATGTACAGTAATATAATAAGATAGATGTCGTGACGTCACTGCTCAGCCTGCATTTAGATATTATGCTGAATATTTTAGCGTTTGCTATCCCATCCATACCCCGGCGCAGTACACTTTATTTAGTTTAGTTTAGATGGCGGATCTGTTTTATGGTGATTTGGTAGCAAACTAGGTTTATGTGAATCATATTTTCTTACTTATCGTATCGAGGGGTACACCTGCACGCCAATTTTCTACTTTGGGTACTTTAGGCACTACTTTGTGAAAAAATAGAACGTTCTAGGTTACTTTTAGCCACCACTGATCTACGGAAAGAAAAAATAGAGGGAACTCTGTACTCGAAGAGATAAGGCTCATTTTCATTGGTCGATTTGGGTCGTATGCGGGGTGCGGGAGATTTTTGTAACGCATGGCATAGGTCCCGCATGCGGGGAACCGTTTTCATTAGGCGATTGGGCTCACATGTGGGGTGCGGGAGATTTCTGTAAAGCATATTATAGGGCCCGTATTCGGGAAACCGTTTTCATAAGTCGATATGAAATGATTGCGGTGTACGGATAACCTGCACTGCAAGTTTGACAGTTGCTTTGAAGGCTCATTTCATTGGTCATTTTCATTGGGTGTGAGTCTCCGCACGCTTTTTACCGACCGATGAATTACATTGGTCGCTACGTCCGCTACGGGGATTCCCCGCAAACAGTGACCGCGTTATAGACTACTGACTATCATTAGTCATGACCCCGCCTGCGGGGAGTCCCTGCATATTGTATATCGACCGAATTATCGACTAATGAAAATGAGCCATTCGAGATGGCTATATATCTGAGTAGTGAGCAAATGCTCTTTCTTAATTTTAAAAAATCATTTTGCTCTGCAGTGAGATAGTTTTAAGCTTCTGTCATTCTTGTTGGGAACAAAAGTAAAAAATACGGTACAAAAGTAATTAATGTTATTTTTCTGTTTACAATCTTTCTTTATTGAAACCTCTTTCATTTTTATTAACAGCCCTGTACCAATATGAAAAACAGCATAAAATGAAAGACTACGACCTTTTAAGATTCCTCCTTATCCACATATTATCCTATCCAACATATAAAACCATCCACTTTCACACAGGGTGGATGAAAAGAGTCAATATTATGTCGTGAACACTCTGTTTGTCCGATTGCACCAAAGAAAACACGGTACCGTGCCACTGTCCATCCTCAGCAATTAGTAAAGACCGATACTGGGTTTTATATCACACGACAACTTATTGTTTTAGTATTTTTAGCTTCAAGGAGTTATTTCTTAGTTTTAACTGTGAAAAGTTTATACAAAGTGGTCATGTCTCGTTTAATTTGAAATTGATCAAGTTGTTGTTTTTGATTAAATTAAATATGACATAATTGGGCAACGAAGGTGGTTTAAGCTGTCTATTCAGTTATTGAGTTTTGTCAGCGGTGTTATTATTTTATTTGAAGAATTGGTATTCATTATATAATCTTTTATTTTAAATATAAAGGAGTTTTTTTTAGTTAAAGAATTATAACGTAACACATGCCTATTGTGCTAAAAGTGTTAGGTAATTCACGTACAATAAAGAGCAAGTCATACCAAATAAAATAAAGTAAGTACATAATATATATTTTATTGTTCTCGCGCAAACCTAAAACCGTCACACATACCGACATAAAAACATTATTCAGGAACACATCACTCATTACTTCAAACAGTCGGATCAAATTATTCTAATTTCCAAACAACGCCACACGTTTCATGCATAATTAATTCCCATCAAAAGCCGAACTTTATGAATACTCGACAAAACAATGCAATGGGTTCTGAATTCCTGAAAAATCCATTTTACTGTGAAAATGGAACAGCGGTCGGAATTCCCGTATCGTGAATGCACCGTGTCGTCATCGTATCGTGTGGTGTTAAGGGGAGCTCTCTCGCTAAAAGCAAACGTGGCTTTTTCTATTTTGTTTCGTTTCAGAGTTAAAATTAGTGCGCGTTTTAGCGGCCGCCACACATGTGGTATAGACATAGCTACTGCTTTAAAACTTAGGCTATTCTTATTAAAATGTTCATGTTTTTGGGGAGTATTTTCGTTGTGTATGCCGCGAATATAACTCACTAAAAGAATAAATTTAAAATATGTTATCAAAGACTGCGATAGAATGACTATTTGAGTGTTATGATAGTTTATGGCTATTTGTTTACAATAAAATAATTTCTATGATGGTATTTTACCTACGTGTGATCTTAACCAGCACCCTACTCGTGTACCACACTTTCAGTCACAATCGCAGGATATTGAAGGAAATTCATAATCCATTGCTTCATATGTCTGAAAAATTCGTTTGCTCGACAACGTAAATAACGCAATGAATATTGTTGAGTTGTCAAAATGAAAGGCATTAATATTGTAAGTGTGTTACGCAATTGCTGCAGGTCTACCAAAAATTTCCTATATGAACCCAAGACTAGGTGTTCCAACCATCAAGTTACCATCCTATCATTAATCATAATTTTATTCTTCCTCATCCGACCACTAGTTCCCATCTTTAAATAGTTCCCTAATAACAGCTCATCTCTACAATTTATTATCTCGTTAGTAACGTTTCTTCTTCACCCGAAGCTCGTCGAGTGAAAAATTAAAATTTATTCTTTCACTGAACTTTAATCCTTTGACGAAGGCTTTTTTTTTTGTAAAAAGAGTATCTTTACGCTTGCTTTACCTCGTACGAGCAGAGGTAATCGGGTGAATTATTGCTTTAGATGCATCTGTGAGTATGCATTTCTTTTTTTGTAAGTAGTCTGAACATGTTAATGTGTAACGTATATTGGATGTACCATGATGATTGTGTGTGTGATACAGAGATAATATTGACAGAATAACAAATAATACAGTAGCTATGCTAAATAGTCATTGAATTCATGTATCATAGTGTATCAATGTCAGTATGATGACAAGCTTGCAGACTCAGCCTCGCAATCGCCACTATGACACTTTCACAGCCCCATAAAGACGCCATGCCATCACAGGTCGCCATCCGGTTGGTATAATCCCGTCATTGTTTCTGACGGCTATGGGAAGTCATGCGGTAGTTCTTTATATGGGATATATCGCTGTTTATTTCTTAAGTCTGAAGTAATATAGCCCATTGCTTTGCTTTAGGGCACTGTGCGTACTGATACTTTCACGCAAGCTTATAACTTGAGGATGTGAATGATTGATGATACAATAAAATGTATCCTTTGATGACTAAAGGAGGATTTTTATGAAAAACGTGACTGAATTTGTGTTGAGGGATGTATACCCATAATAACATAGATGTCAAAATCTACGTTTGGGAACTGAGGGATTGAAATATACTGGACGCTGTGATAACAGGCACTATCTTATGTTTAGGAAAGGCCACGTGCAGCGGTAGAATGCAAAAATATTTTTTTTATTTTTTATTACTACGGGGAAGCTCTTGGCCTGCATCTCACCTGATGGTAAATGATAATCAGGCCGAAGGTGGAAGCGAGCTTCACCCGGAATGCTCAACCCCAGTGGAACTGGCTATCTTACCTCTAACTGCTGAAACACAACAATGCTGTTAACATTGTTGTTATGGCGACAGATTTAGATAAGATGGTTGTAGCCAGCCAGGCGGACTTAGAACAAAACCGAACAGAATTTTTTCCCCCACTGGGAATCGAACCCAGGACCTCTAGATCTGAGACAGGTGGTCCAACCACTAGACCACAGAGGCGGTTAACTGGTTATCTGCACTAGGATTGACAATATAGAACTCTCAGCGTTTTCACTATTGTCACGCATAACCCAGTACAAACACAACCTTGTACATATTTTAGGGGCCAATAACAAAGTACACTTAGCTACAGAATGAGCCTATCATCGACGCCGTAACCCCGCTCATTACAGCGTGTTTATTTACCCATCACGCGTAGTTTTTCCCATAAAGTTGCTTCGACCGCTGCTGTTGGCAGCTGTCCACTGGTTCGTGCCAAAATGCGTGATACTTGTATGCTCGTAGCTATAGTAAATGGGTAATTATTAGTAACAGACCCCAAGGTAATGGTAATATTGCTAGTTTTAACGAGGACTACCTATGAGGAGGAATACCTGAAGGTTTTCGAAGAGCACTTTTCCGGCTTTTTCCACCGACCATGAGATTAAAATTATGGCAATATTTTCCTTCCCTTTGAAGTCATATTGGTCTATTCTATAAGGTAGTGTTCCAACACTCCCAAAGAAGAATCAAATACTTTTTTTTTCCATGATTATAAAATGTCAAATTACTCTGTAGACTTTCCTCGTACGTAAAGGCAAAAGGTATCTTCTTCCATATTGCCTTTTACCCTATGTGCGACAGTTTTACCTTTAAAACACAACAAATAATGTCAAAACAAATAACATAGAAGCCCACTCCCAATTGTATCGATACTCAATACGTATGAATGTCGTTTAGTTCACAAGAATGTTATTATGTTATTGTTTATTACTCATACGACACCCTGGAGGGAGATACCAGTACAGAAATTATAGCATTTTCTACGTGCTGCGAGTTTTTCACACGTTTTCGGTGAAAGATACTGAAATTGGAGTGTTTAATAAAAATTTGTACTTAACATTCTTTGTTGAACATAAATTTTATAATGCTTGAATAACACCAACTTAAAACAGTCTTAACTTTCACGCAGTACGTACTAAGTATTTGTTATTTCTATATTCGACGCTACTAACTGTTTAATTAATGTTCTGTGTATAATTTTAGACAGTAAATAAAAAATAAGAATAGTAATTTTTTTTTACTAAAGTAAAACCAATTTAACTTTCTGAGTTGACTAAAAATAGCCGCCCTCTACTGAATCATTGATTAAAGAGGCGGATGCGGAAGGCTGAGAACTAGGCTTAATATGGTATGTTAGTCCACCAGCAATATTGACTGTAAACAGGCTCCGTCGTTTTTTTTTGCCTGCAGCTTCACCCGCGTGGAGGTTGAACATAATCCTATGGGAACGTAGTACCGGGATACACAGTATCTTATGTCCAAACCCAGGTCATTGTCTACCTGTGTGCCAAATTTCATCGAAATCAGTTAACAGTTTATGGCATGAAATGGTAACAGACAGACTGACAGAGTTACTTTCTCATGTATGATACGAGTATGGCAGTATGCATTCTTACTTGATTTATTCATGATCTTAAATTTAATATTTAAAAAAACGAACTTCTCTAAATGTAAAACTGGCTTTCTAAAATAAAATGTAAAAGTATTCTTCTTGAATGAGCTGTCATTAAATAATTAAATGAATGTTTTAACTCTGTCATAGATCATTTTTTTGTTTATTTCGGCACTTCGTTTGCGAGTTATATAATACTAAAACGCTACGCTTCTAATAATTTGCTGATGGAAATACATTAACAAATATGTAGCACTTAAGGATAATTTTCCCAAAATTAAAGTTATCAAGACATATTTTATTTAAGTAAAAGAAAATTTCTAAGAGATAGTCCATACGGTTTCATAGGCAAAGATGATTTTTAACGAGATTAATGGAAATTGCAATTCATGTACGGAGTTATTTCCGTGAATGTCTGTAGTTATATTAAAAAAAAAAAACGAGAAAACTGCCTGAACTTGACCGATACCACCAACAATATAAATCAAATCATTACAAAACAGTTTTTAATATAAAATCGCGTAGGTGTTACTATAACCATCACACAATTCAGTTTCAATGTTTTCGTTTCAAATTGTACAAAGAACGACTTCAAAGAAGAAATTCCTTCCATTCATCTTTATTTACAAATTTAAACAGTGCCACGACTAAACATTTGCCTGAGAATAACCAACCTTATCTCCTAAGTCTAAAGATGATTTTAGAAGAAGTCAGTTTTTTAAATTGTAATTTGTAAAGTTGTGTTTCCGAAAGTACAGTCGACGAAAATGATTCCCAATTACTAGTGTCCCCACATCTTGTTCCCCTCTTAATTCCTTTGTGAGGAGTGGAATTAAAAAATAATACGCGTCGTTACAGGCCCGTTTAATTAAGAGCTTGTTGATACGAATTTATTTCCAGAACTTGGATGAAAGATGGTAATGAGATTTATGTTTAAGGAATTTTTGTTAAAAATCGTTAATTTTTTACTAAAATTCCTTCAACATAATACACCTTTTCTTAATTTATATATCGAAGTGATTTTTTAAAATGTTCTGAAAGATCTAGCTCGCTGCCAAATGACAGGTTCCAGCGTAGATCCTGAAGGCTTATTCTCGTTCTTAAAAAACGTTCAAATTGAAGTCGCAATCTCATCGCAATGACAATCAATGTCAACATCTGGTAAAAATGTGGATAGATAAGAGGTTATTTGCCAGGTTGAGACAAAGATTAGAATGCGATCGTCCTTAAAATTACGGGAATTCAAAATATTTTATTTCACATAAATCTACGTGGGCACAGAGCCGGCAACAAACTCCACGGTTACTCTTTTAAGATAATTGGCTTTTACGATGTTTTCAGATTACAGTGTTATTGGTATGGGAGGACAGTGTAAGCCTATCAACAAGTACCGGATACTTAACAAAATAAAAAATGGTCAACAAAACTACAATGTACAAGGCCTACAACGTATCAGGTAGGGCAATGGAGGTCCTTAGCAGCTACTCATAAGTTGGGTCTCTGTCCATTGCACGACAATAGGGCAACCCGTGAATGAGCCTTCGTTCAAATGTAAAAGTTTTATACCATAAGTAACAAGTCTGCTTCACGTCCGATTAACAAAAAAAAAATAACAGTGGCACTCCGGGAGTGCCGACAGAAGTGAAAACTTGAAAAAAAATCGGCACCGCGGTAATCAACGCGTTGATGTCTTTTTAACCGTCTTACGAATTTTCGATCAGGTCACGTGTCCTGACGCGAGTTTAACATTTTTTACCCATTACAAAAAAAGTGCACAACGCCGCTAAAGAAGTTTTCACTTCAAAAATTCTTAAAATTCATGTTATTTTAAACCTGTAATCCCTTAAAAACACCGAACGGTAAAGAATAATTCACTATTCAGTGTTCTCTAGGAATTGCGTGACAATATGTTTGTACAGGACGGCAGCGATATGTTATTTTTCAGCACGGTTTTCATTCGATCCGTCTTTATTAGTGTTAGTGACGCGCGAGTAACTATATTTGCGCTCACATACAAATACAGTTGAATATTTGTCTGGCTGACTGTACCTGGAGGTTGACTGTATCCGTATTGACATACGACTATCCATTATTGTCAATAATGAATAGTCGTATGTCGATACAGATTCATATAATAAGGTTAAAAGTTTTGAAAGAAAATGCTGAAAATAGGTGGTTTTACTTTGTCTTTTAGATTAATAACTAATTGAATCTTGTTTATTCTCAATTTTCGTATGGTCATAATTATGGTTTACTTTTACGAGTGTCATGTGCAAACTATTAACTAAATGAATAGAACATTGAATTAATTTAATAAAATTGCAGTTACATAATTCTGACCATCGCACTATGGTTCGTCTAGAACATGCTAGCTGGATAAGTCTATTTTCTGTGATTTGTGGTTCCCAAGGGCTTTCTTATAACATGTTATGACCACCTAATTTCGTTTTGGTGTAAGGGGAGCCATTTTGGGGAGAGGGAGTGGTGGTTATAGACTATGTAAAAAAAAATGCTTTTCATAATTTAAAAAAAAACATAAAAATAAACAACCTTAGTAATCTGCACGCCAACAGCTATTAGTCTAGTCTAGCACATAGCAGGTAGTCACAAAAAATGTCTAGTAGGTCGAATTTAGCGATAACTCTCTAATTGTTTTAATTATTCTAATTTGTACTTAGTGTTGTAAGTTAATGATTATATAATTATACTCTCTAATTATCGTTATCACTTATTTATTCCTCTTCTGATGAATTTTATCAGCAGTATAGTCCTGCAGCTGCATGTTAACATTGGGTCTAGGGATTTGAACAGGATTTAAAGTACTTATTAAATTTAACACAGCAGAAGCCAGGCTACCTGTTTTTTTTTTTTTGGTAGCCTCTCTTAGGCTGTTTATTGAAGGGTCAGATGTGATCAACAATCTTACTTGGCAGATCGTCAACTCTTGTCCTATTCGTTTTATCACTGGACTGTTTACTTTGACGTCCAGCAGTTGAAGGTGCCGTGAAAGGAGACGGCTGTGCATGGTGAAGGGACACCTTAAACTCGAAATCTTTTGACAACCATTCTTAAGTTTTTGCCAAAAAAAAAAAAACATCGCCGCTCTTTTTGTGAGTGTACCATTTTTTTTTCTAAATTTGCGCTAAATGCGCTGATTGACTTCTTCAGAGCCCTGGAAGAATCTTTAGTGATACCGGATAGGTCGTATTTTGAAGATAATAGACCAAACAGTCCCCTATTCCGGTTTTCTTTGCCCTGTTTAAGCCACTCCTCTAATTTTGAGTTTTTTTTTTTTTCAAAATATAATTGTTCCACAGCAGTCCACAAGCTAGATTTATTATTATATGAAAGAAAAGGGTTTAATGTACCATTTATGTAAATTTTAGGTCTGTGCCATGCATTGGCAATGCTTTCCGTGTCCAAAATATATAAGAAAATGGGAAAAAAAAAATTGGAATTTGATTTAAAATAATTAAAAAAACCATTTGTAACTTGCTAACTTTTTTATGTAATAAGATAGTATATACCTCTAATTTCAATAATAATCATCACTAAATTAAACTAAAATCCCAAGTGCATTATAATTCTTGGAATTGGAGGTTCATGGGTATTGTCTATAATACTACAAAATAATTTTCGACATATTCGATATCGAATTTTGTCCAGCTAGCATGTTCTAGACGAACCATAGTGCTTCGATACGAAAAAACTCACGACCTTCTAGTTGCGTAACTCCCGTTATAGATAAATAACATTCAAACTCCCGCAAAAACCTGTCAATAATTTACCCCAAACTTTGATACCCAAAAAATTATTAAATAATTTAGCCGTGTATATATAACATGTATACAGGCGTAATGATCCGTTCAACGATTTTGTTAACTCATCTCAACCGACCAGTTTAAAAAGACCTTTCCTGCCCTTCCTTCTTCGTCCAATGAAGGTCTTTAAAGGGGTTTTTTTATGAAACCAGGGGTCAAAATATGCAGGTTGATACGTTATAAATTGCGTAAACAAGTTTAGTGGGTGCGTCAAATAAGACTGATGTACTTTTAACTTGGATATCAGAAGAGTATTAAGTATTTTTATGGCGATTGAGAACGATAACGTGGCGATTAGTTTTTTGGGTAGAAAAAGTCGTCTGGACTGCTTATTACAAACGGCGATCAAAGGTGATTTTATTTTTTCGATCACATACCCACTTTTCTAGTTTGACTAACCTGAAGTTCTTCAAACTAGAGCCCTAAGTACTTAATTTGGTGTCGCAATAAGTACACCTTCTATCACATTGAAATCTTCTACCATCATAACTTATTAAGGATAACCAACAATTTCTTCCCAAACCACTTTATACACTCCAACATTAATACTTCTTTCGACATAAGCAAAACGAGGCATTTCGAGCCACGGACAGACGTATTGCTTTTATAATTTGCAGCCCTTTGTAGTACTCGTACTTTGTTAAAAGAGGAGAAAATATTTTATTGTACCGGTTTCGTGTTTGTGACGTCTGTCTTATTTGATTGACCAACGACTTTACGTGCTCTGGTAGGGACAACTTGTACGTTTAAATCCTTGAATCCCGTTGGATTAACCATAATAATAATTATTGAATAAGCCGTTGGTCGCGACTGTCATTCGTAGATCTCCATTCTACAGTCATTACAAGTATTCAGGAGCCCGAAAGTCTGACAACCAGTCTTACTAAAGAGTATCGTATTACCGATTACTGGGTTGTGGAGGTTAGATAGGCAGTCGCTCCATGTAAAGTACTGGTATTCAGCTGCATCCGGTAAGAGTAGAAGCCTACCCCAACAAAATTGGGAAAAGGCTCGACAGATGATGATTATGCTCCTTTTCCAAAGCTTTAATCCAGCGAATCTGTATTTTGTTTTAGACTAACTGTCTGAGCAAACGTAACCCAATTTCAGACTATTTATCATTAGCATTCGCCAGACGAAGACCCAAAAAACTCGAACTTCTTTATTTTCTTCGTGGCACACATCCCTATCTACATACCCACCATCATAAAACATAATAATGTCACTTAGTACTTCACTTGGCGTAAGTGAAGTACACTTGAGAGCGCATCAGACGACCTTTTTGACAAATTATCATGTCGCTTTGTGCGCGTGATGAATGGCGCTCCTGACGATTTAGTGAGAACTCGTCATTTGCTGGAGTATTCTGTGGACGGAGTTAAGTATGTGAATGATGGATATTTTTATACTGGTACTTTTGAGCTAAGTTTAGATAAATGTTATCTCTTAAGCACTCTTTATATTGTCGGCCTTGACCTTACTTTTTCAATGTTTACCTATGCGTTCGGTTTCACTTATTTAAATAATTATTACTCTCCCACTTCATTAACAGGTGGCAATTAAAAAGCGTTATTTTATAGTATTTCATTGAAACAACAGAAAATTCTAATAATACAGCACGTTTCGTCTTCCATAGTAAAATGATTTCTCAACAAAACATACAACTTTACAAACAACGCTAGATATTACAATTTGCATAGTGAAACTAACATAAAATTTCGTCCATTCTTCAAGTGGACGCCAACGGTACCCAGGTGCACACTTGCGGCTATGCGGAAAAAAAAGTCACGCGATTTTTCAACGCCACTCGCTTTCCGTCGCTGGCGATTTCGCGCAATTGACCTAATTATGACGTCGTGAAATTCAGCACTGTTTTAAAAATTACATTTTTCAGTTTCAGCTGAGCTCGGCACGAACTATTTAATTTTACGACTATTATATTATTACGATTCCTTTTGAAAACTAAATGGTTTCTAAATGAAAGCCGAAGCTTTCGTTTTTTTGTCGTGAAACTTCTTTAGGTGCGCTGGGCATTTTTAAGATGGGATTAAACCATTGATTTCGCGACACTGTTACGACACCAGCTTTTGACCATTAAAAAGACATCAACGCGCGATACATTATTTCCTGCACAGTAAAATTGTTCAAGTTTTCAGTTCTGTCGGCATTCCCGGAGTGAGGTCAGCAACATTTTGGTACGATTCTGAAATGATTGCTTAAGTAGGTTGCCAGCATAAACTAGTTAAGTTATTTAAGATAAGTCTTCATTATGAAGATACTAACTTAAAAAACACTACCACGTTCCAAGAATCTCTCGAATTCAGCACCTTTCCCCCAAACTAAACATATAACTCAACTAAGAATTAAACCGCTCCTAGTCTACATTGAGTGGTGTAAGATGCACCGCATCCCCCACCATTTGCTCCTCGCATATTTGATTAACTTGTAACAAAACGTTCATCATTTATTCACAGTTGGACGGCGTATAATTTGTATAGGCCCTTCCGTTACCACTGAGATCTTCGGTGGGATTACGACGGGTACTCGAATCAATGTTATAAATGGCTTCACTGTCAATAAATGTAATGTTATTAGGTGTGTGCGTTTGTTGTTTGAATTCAGTGTGGCGGAAAATTCGAGTTTCATCTGATTTGATGTTGGTAGTACTGTGACGGTGTTAAATAATATTATCACTGTGTTTAGCTGTGCTGATTTCATAATGGGTTTCTTATATTCTATAGAGCAAGTTCGAAGTTCTTGCAAAATATTCTTACTTGTAGTAATTTTTTTTCTATTCTGTGCTATGATATAATTTATACGTAACCAGTGCATAATAACAATATGTCAAAACGTCAAGCAAATAGTTTTATGACAGCTATGCGCACAGATTGCAATAAGTCTGCGGCGCGTGAGTCGCCGACGGAACGAAATGTTGCCATTTTAAATATATTTTTGTAAACATTTAGGACTAAGTATTGTATTTATTTTTATTTTTGATTTGTTATTTCACTATAAGCTGCACCGGTTCACGTCATCACGTCAGCGCCGGCTGTCGCTGAAAATCAGCGCTGGGGCTCTGTCTCGCATGGGGTCGCAGCATTTATGCTGAGCGATGGCCGTTTTGCGTGAATGTGACGCAAATTTTCCCCCAATTTGCTATTTGCGTGTTTTAAAAAAAAAAATATTATCTTTCTTTGCGTCATGTTTACCGCAAATAAACGTATTTTCTTTCTTTTCTTTTTTATATCTTTACACAAAATTATATTAATATCAAGCAACATGTGTTAATTTGCTCTTTTTGCATGCACCATCAATTTCCTTACCAAAATCTCATTACAATCTCAGTTTTAATATCGACAACATTTAGTACTAGTAATTTTGATGATATAGAATATTCAGAGGCCGAGGGGAGAGCGTCTCATTAAATTTTAATATTCTACTCCGTATTTACAGACACCCTTGTAATTGAGCGTGTGACGATGTTTTAATTCATTATTCCTTTGTTGCTGTTGCGTTGATTAAATTTGTAACATCTTGTAAGGGCTCTCTGAAAGAGGCCAGTGAAATGGGAACTGAAACAATATTTTAATGTTTCGTCAGGATATTAAACAACTAAATTATTCTTTCTTTTATCTTTAGGTAGTAAATAACGGACCTGAGGTCTTCATCTATACCTTAAATTCATCAGTTATAATATCATCTCCTACAAGAAAGGCATTGTTAAATTATTTCAATATGAAACCTGATAAGCCTCGCTCACAATCGATATGAAGGCTTTTTGTGACCCTCTCCTACTCACCGGTTCATTTGTCAGTAGGCTTTTCTACGTTGCGTTTCTCGGTTTTTGGTTCACAATTTATTAGCAATGGCATTGATATGTGGTCGGATGATATGTGGTCGGATGGGACGTCTAAACTTTTTTCTGTGTGAAGACTGCTTTTTATTATTTTCCTGTAAGGGGAGAGAGTTTATGAGTGGAAAACGAAAGTCAACATTTAATAGAAGCTAATCAATATGTTATTAGGAAATAGGTAAATGGGGCGGGACAGCTGGAATACCTATGAGTATGAGTATCATAACATGCCTGAAAACGTTTAGGCTATTAGGCTGTTAACATTTTGACAAACGTAAGGCGTTTTGGCTTACGTTTGAATCTTGAAGAATCTCGAAACATTAAAATCTAATTTAAAGTTTGCAATTGGACGCTCTCAAATCTCACTTCAGACATTCATCATAAAAGCAACCATATTAAAAAATCTATCGGAACCAAGATTTATAGCAACAAACAACAATATCAAGTGACACAGTATATTCCAGCAGCGACGAAGCCTGTCTGCGACAGCAATGGAACCTACCTGTTGGAACTTTTTGTAATCGACCGATGTAATATCCAGTGCAATCTGTTCGTTATTTAGTGGCCTGCCTGCCAAGGTAATCACGGAGGATCGTGTTGTGTTTCTGTTTATTTTTTATTTTTATGAATGAAGGTATTTCTATTGACATAGTTTTATGAATGAAATAATGTTTTATTACGACTTGTTTTAAGCTTGAGATAAGTGAAACAAGATTAAGAAAATATTTTACAGTTCAACTTGTTTTCTATAAAGTTTGTTCATTGGACTTGGCTCAGAACTATCACCAGCTTTTAAGTAGTTTTATTAACTGAATGGTTTAAAAACAAAATATCTTCAAACTAAAATAAAGTCGTTATAGTAATGCGTGACTCATATTATAATCAGTTAAAAGACAATAATGCTGTAATTAAATTTCAATTAATAAATCTAACGAATTCCTGGAACTATCCGTTTATCTAGATGATATGATTCTAGCATCTCGCATCCAATAAAACCAAACTAATTGATAGAGGAAGCCAGTTCATATTCCTTTTCTGCATTTGTAGTGTACTTTATTTTTAATTTCCTGTTCGTTCGTGCCGGAGCCGGAAACACGCGTTTCTCGTACAACTAGGCCTATTGTTATGGAAAAATGATTATGTGTTTTTCATTTTATAGTTTGGCGAATCCTTTTTCTCTCTTTATCTTTGATGACCGTTATTTTTCATATATTTTATTTGACTACCATCCAAATAATCATATCATATATTTATTTAGTGATTATCTCTATTTCTGCACTTAAGGTATAAAATACATTTTTTTTTACCTATAAAAGCTCTTTTGCTGATCAGAAAAATATAACACGGGAGCATAAAAAGAAAAATCAGTAATAACCCTTCCTTTATGAGAAAAACCCCTGTTAGTTTTCTAACGGAATACAGACATCGTTAAAATGAGTAACAACTACAAAGTACGGCGCAAAGAATAGCAGAACTTGAGAAAACAGATAATGATGGTCATCAATAATCACGCTGCACTCGTTACCGGACTAGTTAGCTACGGGTAGAAAACATAATAAACGTATTATTTATATTCTACTTTTATTTTCTATCGTTTATTAAAACTAATATCGCTTGGACACTTCTTAACATGTTCTGTTCAGAATTGCTGGCATCGTATCGGCTTTTGGGGTCTCAACCTATTTGAGAATACTGTTAGTACTTCGGAAGCGTTACGTTATATTTGACAGTAGTAGTGACCATACCTACAGCAATTTGAATTGATTCAATGAATATCTGAATTCAATGTTTTTATTTACAATCAAAAACTGGAAAAAGGAGGACACACGGCAAACAGCTACGAAAATAAAATCGTGTAGCCAAACAAATGTAAATACAAAACAGCTGGCGTACTTTATTCTTCATCATAAAGTATATCTTAATTACATTTCACCTATAAAGTCTAAAGATAAAATTAGGTAAGTAGATGAAAATACCACTGTAATTATAGATGAGATGTAAACAGAACTGATGAAGAACAGATACTTGTAGTGCATGTGACCTTGGTGGATCCCTAGCTCATAAATTGTGCTAATGTATTAGCAAGTTTTTAATACTTTTACTAGCTCTGCTAAAAAAAATACCTACTTGTAACTACTGTACTTATAACCACTGTTGTTTGTGTAACTATTTATTATTTTTACTTCTAAATAGTTTGTTGTAATGCCAGGAGAAGCCGTAATTCATTTGCGAATTACAACATTTCACAAAAACTTGCACTTAAAATCCAGCTACTGCAGCTACGAGTAATTCCAGCAGAAGTTAACCAAACTTGTATCCAAACAAAAAGCTAGGTGAACTTGCTAGCCGTGTGTCCCCCGGGCTAGAATGATAACTTCATAACGTGATTAGTCACCCGGTACTCGCGCCAGTTGTTCTATAACTTGTTCCTACTCGCGCCAGTAACTCGAACATACAGTTGGGGAATTACTCAGCCATTATCACTAGCTGCCTTGTTTAGGCCGTCTAGTTTAATGTTGGATGTATTGGGACGGGATCCGTAAATCCGTGAATCTATACTGGCTTTGCGGTTGTCATTTAACTTGCCTATCTGGATAACTATGAGTAGTGAAATGCTTGCGGCTTTTGTGATAATAATTTGCAACACTTTAGCGCTTGGAATTTGTATTCCACTGACTTTTTATTTTTTAGTGCATTAAGACTATAAAACAACCAATAAACGAACGGTATTAAGTAACCAAACTTTATACCCAATAAGGCAAAAATAGATACTAGAATCATCGGGTAAAAGTAGAAGGCGCTTAAGAGGAAGATGCTGTCATAATGACTACAACTGAAAATGATCTAACAGTTGCAGTATTATTGTCAATAATAACCAATTCTCAACTACCACTATATGCAATATTCACTGCAGTATTGATTCTATGATAGTAGCTACTGCTCTAGCTTCAAAATTACTGTCTCCGTAGTAATTCTACAATGTAATATCCAAAGCGCTGCTGTGCTTGAAATTGGCGTAATAACTTAAACGTGGTTAGCGTCCAACTTGTGCGTTTGTTCGTCAACTTAGTTCGCTCGCCATCTTGTCTGTGTGTTGCTTAAGTGATTGGTTTAAGTTAGAAAATGAGTTCGTCTTAAGATGAAGCTGAATAGAAGATAATAAATACGTTCTTCTTTTTAATTGTGGTGTAGATTCTTGGACGACGTTTTTAATTTAGCTTTGTTAAACATTTAGTTTTTTTTCCTTGAATTTATTAATAGGTAAGGTTTATCCTTAAAGTATAAAGATTTATTGAAATTCTTTGATCATTCAGTTTCGATACTATGCCTCCTTTAACCGAGCCGTAGATTTTAAATCAGTACCCATATTTTTTCTAAAGATACTATTTCTGTCAACCTAAATTAAAATCTAGATTCTATGAACAACTAAAGAAATCCATTGGAAAACGTTTCTTCAATAAACAGCGTTATTTCTCCACATCATCTTTAAGTAAATAATTGTAGGGTTCCTTCCATTGAGGTGTCAACATGACGAATGGGGCAGAGCCGTCGATTTCTTTGTGCTCAGATTATAAAGAAAATTCTCCGTTTTCTACTATTATTGAAAATGTTATATATGTTGTTAATGTTATTATGAGGTAGTATTGAAATTTTGCTCTTTGTTCGCTTTGTGGTTGGGATTATTGTTAAGTGTGAGGTATTTACCTGGAGTTCTGAGTTGAGGGAAGGCGCGATATTTTATTTTCTTTGTGAAAGATTGCTATATTTTACAAGATTTTCATCGGTGACTGTGCGCTCATCTACAGGCACATGTCGAGTTTTTTCTTAACTGATTAAATCTCAGTAGCTTTCAATATAATTCAAAAATATTTATTGTGTTTATCTACATAGTTGCCAATAAGACAGATTCTGAAATCATAGCTGATCTATCAAAATAGAAATCTATGTTAATAGCGCTTTTATGCCATAATAACCTAGATAGTTATTAATACAATGTTCCAACAATGCAGACTGTTACTGCAGAATATAATAATCGTTATAGTCCCATTTCATAAAAGTTGAAGGCAATATACGAGGCAGGGGAAGCCGGGGTTAGATATACTGTTACCATAGTATAAGAAGTAACAGAAAACCAAATCTCTATATTTCCTCCATGGCTTCGGTTAAAAGGAATATACTTAAACTGTAGTTCTAGGAGCGAATTTTACCTATAAAACTGAACCCGATCAGCACATCTTAACTGCGTTCAAGAGCTGTCAGTGATCAGTGTCATCATTGTAGTGGAATATTGACGATAACCGACTTTCAATGATTTTATACTGAAGATGACGTCTAAACGAGTAATGTTAATGATTTGGAAAAAATATACGTTAAATTAGAGCATTTTTTAAACATTTTAATATAGGCATATTTTGGATTATGTTTATATTACATAGTGAAATAATTTATAAAGTTATATTTAACGCGGATAAAAAACTGAGAATAACGCAAAATCAATCAAGCGTATTTTTCTGAAACCTTCACAATTTTAAAGATAATTTAATTATTGATATTTTAGTATACGTGTTTTATTAAAATATCTTTTGTTTTACCTATAATAAATTCATAATTTGGGACAGCGCTCCTTGATGGGCGAGTCCTATTACTGGCTGGACGTACGACGCGTTGCGTGAGCTCAGTACAGAACACGCAAGCTAACCACTCAAGGTCACTGGCATATATCTG
This sequence comes from Omphaloscelis lunosa, assembly GCA_916610215.1. Taxonomy (NCBI): domain Eukaryota; kingdom Metazoa; phylum Arthropoda; class Insecta; order Lepidoptera; family Noctuidae; genus Omphaloscelis; species Omphaloscelis lunosa. The sequence continues at coordinate 18,409,683 of OU744265.1, read as the reverse complement.
CGTCTGAAAATGTGAAAATTCTCCCTTAATTTTCCAAAATTGCATACACAGAGAGTGCAAGATGATTAATTCTGATTCTTTGTCTGTATGAAAGAGGCACTTGCCATGCATTATGAAAGTAATTAGCTTCTTTTATGAATATGCAAAGTCAAAGTAATTATTTAATTTAAACTATTTACGGGCACTTTTGAATAGTCGGCCAGTTAGTCAGAAATTAGTTGCCCGTTCTTAACTGAATGCTATTGATTCATGCACTCTGCTGCCAATGCGTAAGATTGGAATGAACCTTTTGTACTCTATGTTATATTGTGTCTCTACACTTTAAACACCAATACTGAGATATTGTCCGTGACACTTTAGTGCCGGAGTAGCACCTGTCTAGAATTGTATTAAGTTGCGGAATGGAGCTGAAAAGTGGGTCAGTCTCAGTTATGGTCGTACATTGTAAGGTGATGATTTAGTTAGCTGTATTGCAGAAGACATTAATAAGGTGTTGGCGACGAATTTTAGTACCATGTGATGACTGTTATTTATGCGGTAGGTATAAAAATTATGTTAGGAGGAGTCGTAATTGAGTTAGTACCTAATTGTTTTTTTTATATGGAACTAGTTTATTGGGGAACGCCATTTTATGTAGAATTATTGTTAGCTGTAGTTTTCTATTGGTTAGTCCAGACAGTGGCTGAAACGACAAACCAGTTTGTCTTTATCATAACTTTTTATAACATTCCATCACGATTAAATAAAACCATTTGAGGTAAGCAGCCTTGACGCAGATGTAGTGCGGTGCTTATTATTATTCATTTATTCAACAGACAACTAGATCCAATTACAAAAACATTAAATACTTACATTTGTAGATGATAGCTGAGCTGATGTGTTGTTGCACCAATAATTCATGGCGGGCCCACCGTGATTTGTGTCCCTATCTGTCTCGGTTCCCTTGACAACGCGGATGCGGATGCTTCCCATTGATGCGGTATTTTATGTCAGCTTTGCAAGTTATATTCTGGTTAGATTTCATTTTATATTCTGCTTAGAATTCATGATTGTCAACTTTAAAGTTTTGGCTATTCCTCTCTTATCCGTTACTATAAGATGATGTGCAGCAGTTTCCTCTTGTCAGCTTATTACAAGTAATTGCAATAATCAATCCGCTTTCGAACTATGGCGATCAGTGAATTCTGTTGTGAAAGTTAGAAAGTCCATGTTTATCAGTTGACGTGTACGGGTCATATGATGATCCACTGACACTAAACATTAAACAAACAGAACATTTTGAGAAAAGGTTTTTAAATTTTGCAGCAAGCTTAAATACAAAAGGTTAATAAAATTTAATATAGCACGGGCGTCCAAGAGTTGAAATAGTTTTAAACACTCCTGCAATAGCATATACGTAGGATTTATATTTTAACTCTGGCACATAATGCCTTATCATCAACTCTCCACAGAGTGATACAATCCATAAGTCTCAGTGACAAGGTTGAATTTTGCTTAAAGGTTCAATGTGAATTATATAAAACTGTTGAGGCGAAACATAGTGCAAGAACGGACGTGATCCATCAAAGTACAACACATTGAGAGTATGATATTAGATATATTGATGGACTGCGCAGAAATACTCTTTAGATATAAGTGACTGGTGAAAAAGTTGACAAAGATTTAACATGACACCGACTAGTCTCGAATGTCGTGGATCATTTGACAATGGATGAAAAAATGGTAAAAAGAGCTGGCAAAACGATCGGTGGCCATTTCGACTATAAGGGTTAACCACCATCATAGATATCATAGTGCGCTCACGAAGAAAACAGTTTAATCCGTTGTACACAGAATAAACTTAACATAACATCACGCCCGTAATCCCCGCAGGGTTCGGCAGAAATGTAAATATAGTACACCCACATTTCACCAGTTATCTTGAATCAACTTCTTGTAGATTTTTGACCTCATAGATTATGACACTATTTTGTTACGAGTCTGCGCTCCATTATCCTATACTATGAAACAAGCAATATTTGTTTGTATATATATTTGTACCTACTCACGTTCTCGAAATCGGCTGTAACGATTTCAATGAAAGTTGCAATATAGGGGTTTACGGAGGCGAAAAATCGATGTAGCAAGGTCTCATATCTAGGAAAATTAGTTTTCTTCGTATTTTAATCCGAGCAGAGCTCGGTCGCCGACAGTTTAGAACAAGATAATCAATAATGTTATGACATTATTGACTTTAGAATATTATTCAAATAATGATCATGGCAGCATGAAATTGATAAGTACCTACTATCATAGCATTATGGAATTAGTAGGTACTATACTATTAAATGAGCATTCTCTATTTTCACCAGAGCAGAGCTCGGTCGCGCGGGTACTTGTTTTTATAGAGCAACAGTGTCTTACGACAGTTTGGACTCAGGTCTGTGCAAAGCCTTAGAAACTCTATTTCATTCAAGAATAATAGAAAATCCTGCAGATAGATCCGCGGGTACACTCAGTTCTTTATAATAAGTAACAGCTACGCATATATCAACACCATCTCAAGAAAATCCCTGTTATCCTCCTGAAAGGAGTACATTTGTGATTCTTTCGAGATTTATTAGTACACATTAGATGGTGGCACTATCGGAATCTACTAGCACCTGGGAAATAACGCGACTGTAAAAATAGCTCGCTTGTAAAATAGCTCGTCCGGAGAAATAAACCTCATTCACTGCATAAAAGTATTTATGTGTTGCACATTAGTTAGGTTTCAAAGTATTTATGTTGAAAATGTTATAGAGATAGGATTTTGATGCATTTTGCATGTTTTAGAAGATAGCTGAGGCTTTTAGTTTATTTTGTATTTTCTTTTAAAGTAAGCACGTCATCATCGGCACCTGTCGGAGTTACTTTATAAAATACTTGTGACTTTCTTCTATATGTAGGTTTTCGTAAAGGGTTTTTTTAGATTTGTCACGTTATTTTTGCGAGATACAATTACGAAGACAGATTCTCCTATTCATGAATATTATTGTTAATGTCGAGATCTCCATTTTCCTTTTTGATCCGTGTGATGTATGCTTTGAGCCAACCCTTTCCTTTTCTTACCATAGTACTTACTCTAGAGATTCTTTTCTCCTGCAATACAATAGAAGCACTTGCTATTTAACGTCTACCTGTATGTGTCCCGAACAGACAGACACTTTATAAATAAATTCCAACGTCGGAAGGTTCACCTGGATCACAAACACAGGCTGATGTAATATCATACTAAATAATATAATTAATATCAAAATGCATGCCCTGTTCGGAGCGGGAGCGAATAAAACGAAAACAAGAACGCTGAAAGCTCATAAATTATATATTCTGGACACTTGGCGATGCAGCGATGTTAAAACAATTGGAATGTTTTCAACTACCCACATATTTTTGCTGCTTGTTTTATCTTTTTTCTTGTTGTTTTGTGAGAACTCTGTAGTTGTTAAGATTTAGTGATGGATCTCGTCTAGTGTAAAGAAAAAGTTTTTAAAAAGGTGAGCAATTCAAAGTTTATCATAGTCTGAAGTACACTATACGTTACTTGCATACCTAATATAAACACTATCTCTCATACAATTTGCTGTTGCATAACATTAAATTGTAGTATGTTTATCATACATTGCTTGCAAGTACGAGCAAACTTACTTGCAAGTACTTGCAATACAAAACTGCCTGTAGCAGCCCAAATATAAATCTAATAAAATACAACCTTCTAAAAAGTTGTTCCTTTTTCCTACGTCCACTTCTACTAATCCAGCATTCTTCCCATTCACCAAATAGGTTAATCCTGGACAGCTTCTAATATTTATTCCAGAAGCTGGCTACACAAGAATTCAACGTAAGTTTTGAGATATAAAATGCAAGTGCTCGCTTCTATTTAAAGCTGGCTACAGTTGTCGCGACAACTATTTTGGAACCTCACCAGGAGCGGGTCGCAACGACTTTTAAACTTTGAGGTTGTCGCTTGCATTGAAATGTTGAATTCAATGTGCATTTGTATTATTCGTATTTGTTTGTTTTTTCAATTGGTTTTGTGTTTTGTTTGGTTTATGAATAGAGTAGTTGCATTTATTTATGTGCTATTGGTGCTTATTGAATGTTCCGTTTGATGATATTTATGTCGGTTCAAAATATAGGTAAATGGAAATTATTATTGGCATATGTAAATGGAAATTATTATTGGATGCTACTAAAATTCTAACTGTTGTAATATTGGATTTCTGTTTTAACAAATATTGTTATTGTCTTTTAATTTGTTTTAAAACCATGATACCAAAGTGTAAAGTTGAATTTTACCCTTTGGTATCGTGACTTTTGTTTTACAAAGCAGAAGTAACACAATATCCTTCTCGTTTCCAAGCATTAAACTGCCACTAAAAACTCGTCGCTGACTAATGGCATCGGCGACAGTCGCCCGCGTGTATCCGGCCTATCAGTCGGACACATCCAGAATACTTTTTTCTCGTTCCCCTCAAAAGAATCGGCTTGAGTTGCCCGCAGTAATTACTTACTCATTTGATTCGTTTGATTCTCCCCATCCGGTTTTAACTTTGAAACTCTGAAGAAATTCTTATATTTTCGTTTTCTGACGATTTTTTTTTTCGAGTATTGTTGGATTACTTTCGAATTTGATGAGTATGGAATCTGCTTTGAGGGTTAAGTTTAATCAACGGTTGGGGGATTATAACAATATGATAAGTTTGGGGAAAGTTCTCCTTGCAATCTGGTTGGGGGAATGGGGACACATCAACAAAGAATAAATACAGTGACTCTCCCTTTATTATGTCTTTATTTTTTTTTCCAACTGATTTATCAAATTTCAAGATAAAAAAATATCAAAGGGAAAAACAATTTCAGTAGGCATGTCATTATACTTCTATTCAATCAACAATTATTACTATCATTTACTAAAATTATGACTCCTTAACACACATGACCCAAGTATGAACTAAACGAGTAACCTCTCACTGCCGCGCGGCCGCAGAGACCGCATATCGACAAAATGGGTCCCGCTCTAATGAAGCCACCAATGTGAGCCGTAATCACGCCACATGTTAGCCACACACTGCGTTTTAACGAAGACAAACCCACTAGTTGTGCGGAAAATTTTTTACTTGTGCAAGTATGCCGTGGTTTCTAAAAAGGTTTTTCATTTTATCTACTGCCAAATCGTGTAGTAACAAAGATTAGTATAATTATTTTTTTAAACCTGCTTGTATGGCCCCATTGCCAGGCAAAGAGCCGTTTCTTATAGAGAGCATTGATATCTGAAGTTGTTGTTGTTTTTATGGTCAACGAATCTTAGAGCCTTAAAATTTAATTGACAGCAGAGTTCCAAATGAGAGACAGAATCAGCCCCGAGTGTAGTAAAACTGTACTTATTTTCTACATTAGCGTAGATGTTGCAGACAAAAATACAGCTGGTCCCTGTAAACCACACTAGCGTCATCTATTCTTATTAACACCACGTTGTTGCGCGTCGTCCGTTAGTATTATAGACTGGCTGCTGCCCGCGGCTTCGCCCGCGTGGACTTTAATTCTTTTTCTAAAATAATAGTAACTCCTACATCAGCTATCTTCCAGTGAAAGCCCCGTCACAATCGGACCAGCCGTTTCAGAGGTTAGCCGGAACAAACAGACAAACAGACAGACAAAAAAAAAATTGTGTTATCGTTGTATGTACCGTATATACTTTCATATGCATTTAGTAAAAAGCTGTTTTTTATTTTGATATTAAAAAAAGACACTTCAAACATTACAAACAGACACTTCAATTTTATTTATTTGTATAGATATAGATTTCTAAGTTTCTATCTTGTAACCTTAAAAGCACATTCATGTTCGATATTAACTTTAAAACAGGTAGGTATCATAAAAAGAGCTTCTAAATGAACAGTTACATAGATCGGTCATCACTTCCAAGTATGTCGAACATTGTCACCACTTTCAGGATTATTCTCTTTGACGTACTATGAGCCGACTTAGCCCAGGACTCGAAATTTTCCAGCTGACATGTCCATAAAGGTTTTATTTGGTTTAGATGGCACTTATTTCCGGTTCACTGGAATCGTAAAGCCAATACGAATCGTACTGCAATCGTTTTAAAATTACGTCACACGAATAATAAGTTCTGTGTTAAATTTCAAAACGTTTGCAGCAATATTATAATATTCACGTTATTAACTAACGAGGTTTGTGGTATTTACTTTTGCAATCTTTGCTAGAAGAAAATTAGCTTTATCAGGGTTTCTTGTTATTTCCCAGCGGTTACTATGAGATTATGAGATAAAAATAAATATGTATTTATGTAGATAGGTAATTCATCTCAATATAGTTCTGTAGTGTCTATCAACTAAGTCGTAATATTTCCAGTAATTATTTCAGCATAATGGAGACTAAATATTAACAAGTAACCCTCAAAATGCCGCATCATGATCTCACGTTGAGTACGCCCGCCGCAAACTATCGGGTCTTTCGGGCTCATCGTATTGTAGTGGCGTCAACCCTCCCGCGGCGGACTGGCGACCGCGTATCGGGGCGCAGGCCGCAGCGGCCGCTCGCTAATTAACCACAAACAAAAGGTGCCCATTACTCACCGCCGCATCCCTCGCTGATTTTATTCAACTTCTACAATAAAACACGCCATTTTGTTTCGCGGGAACATTTTATTGTTAGCTTTATTGTGGATTGTGGGATTAAAATTTAGTTATATTGTTTGAATCGACCTTGAATGGCTTTGAAGTGTGTTTAACTATTCCACTTTGGGTTATTAACACAGATCTTTCTGAAATGGATATTTTTATTAAACCATCTTAAAAGCATAATAGTGTAGAATCTAATAGAAAATATCTTTAATTCCGTTAGGTTGGACCTGAAGAGATATTGGACCGGTCACATCTGTTACGGAATCGATAATATGGACCGTCTCATAGTGAATGCTTTGAAGCGACGACGGTTAGTTTCTGAAGAGGAAGGTCTATGTAATCTCTACTTATCGAGTGATTGAGCCTGATGATCGTATCGTAGTACCGAGGTATATTATGGACCCTAATAGTATCCTTCTAGGAATCTTCATGTGTTAAAACCTCACTGTGCCTAGATGGAATTATATGCTGTTTAAATCATGTTAAGAGCGTTTATACAGAAAGTGGGCAACATCGCAAATAGCTTCAAATATTTCGCTGTTTTGATTAATTTGGCAATATTACTGTATGGAAATAAGAAATATGGCTAACTAGTGAAATAAATATTGATTATGAAATGCAATACTTAATGTCGTAACACCGAATATTTAGTTTTAGATTTTAAAAAAGTATTTGGAAACTTTCCAATTACCTTTTTTACACCTAAACGGCTACAACATCAAATTCAGTGTTATAAATGCAATTCATTATTAATAATCTAGTTCACTAGTTAGCCATATTTCTTATTTCCGTACATTAATATTGCCAAATTAATCAAAACAGCGAAATATTTGACAGCTATTTGCGATGTTGCCAACGTTTTAGCTTTGTAGTTTATATGCATTGCACACTGCAATTCGTTTTATAATTTCCATACCAGCATAAATTATGTAATTAAACTTAATGATTAAATAAATGTTATTATACAAATCAGTAGGATACCTACTATAAGTAAATTGCAGAACAATCGGCTGATTTTAATTACGACTGGCGGCCCTCTAGCCGAGCTGTTGTGAATTATAATTCATAGCTGCAAAAATAAGTCGGTGAATGTAAATGAATATTGTAGGGAGGGAAGATCTACATTTGTGCTCGTGTTTTGTTTGAAAGATGTCTAGAAGTGGAGTGTAAAGTTACGTAGAGCGGTATACTGAGTAATACAGGAGGTATTTTGCCATTTGTTAGAGTCGGAATATAAGTTACAATTACTGTAGCTACGTTTTTTTAACTATTATTTACCATCATCATCTAGGATTCTAGACTTTTTAATGATATGATAAAAGGTCAATGAACTGCATCTGTCATTAGGTCTATCGTGGCGCGTATTACGTGTAAAATGTATCCGATGTTTATACTTGCACATCTAAATTGTATCTCTATTTCAAACTAATTGAAGTAATCTCCTCTAAAACTACCATAGACACATCGAAACAAAATAGCACAAAATGTAAACTACTTAATATTAGAAATAACCGGAACAATAGCTAACAATATCCGGCGGCCGCGCCGCTATCTCCCTCCAACGACTTGCATACAAAGTGGTCACATTATTCCGACCAGCGGTTGATTTTATTCATACCCAGCGCGCTGCATTTAATTCATTTTAATTCTCTGTCCGTCCAGTTTGCAACCGACAATTTTAATTATTAACTTTAAAATTATTTACCTACCATTTTAGGGTTAAATGGATGAACCTTTGTTACGTTTAGCTGTGGGCTAAATTGTGGTTCGTTGGTAAGTAATCTATTTTTAGGAGCACTGGGATTTTGTGAAAGCTTTTATCATATTACATTTTATCTCGTCTCGTTGTGAGGTACTTTGTTTGGGATCGTTAGACCGTTATAGATAATAGAATTAATGTTATTGTGTTCGCAGGGTTTGGAAATCAACTGAGAAGAACAGGGTAATTAATGCGTGCAAATGATAAGTTACTGTTATGAGTAGGTACGTGTAGGTAGGTAACTTTGTATTTTCATCGAGGACTTAAAAAGGTTTACGAAAACAAGAGTTTTTAGTTTGAGTAAATATTCAAATAACTGCCTGTAACTGAGTTGAGGAAGTTAAATATAGACATTTCAACATTTTTAAGCGCTCCGTGATCTGTACTCAAGGAAATAAAATGAACAGCCCAAACTCTCATTACATACTACAATTTCAGGAAAATCATTTTAACAAAGTAAATAATAATTAATTCATCCGTTCTCGAATGAATGCGGTAAGTTTAATTAAAAACGAGGTTTTACTACCGCGAAACTTAATATTATTTACTATACAGAACTCACGTACGAATTAATCATAGCATCACGCTTGTACCTGATCTCCGAAGGGTAAGAAGAAGTGTACTTATAGTAGTAGTACACCCACATTAAACCTGTTATATTTAAGTCCCAAGTAATAGCTTATTTACACAAACCTAGTGCCACGGAGAAGTTCCAGTTGGAGAAGCCCGTGTACGATTTAAATCTACTCATACTTACATATGACAGAATTCGATAAACAGGGCCGCTAGACCGACATTATCGCGGTCGACAATGGTAATCGACAAGCGACACATAATAACGAAAGCAGACCTAAAAGGGTTTGTGTAATGGAGCAATTGCCAGTTAATTACGCGTGTGGGTCTAACAGACCCGCCTCTTTTTGTAAGGGTTGAGTGTTATGGGAAACTAGTGGGTATTTGAAATGAAGGATTTGTATATTTGTGTATTGGGAATAACAGTTTTTATGTATTGTTTGCTAGTTTCAAATACTCGTGTGTTTTCATTTCCTAGGGGTCGGCAGCTTACCAGTATTTTGCCAATAAGCCTCTGTTTAAGAGGAGGCAAGTCAGATACAAATTTCAAGTCTGTTAGGTTAGTCAGTCCGCCTCGGAGATTTAAACGCTCAGCAACAGCGAGCGCTCGCTCTACCTACTCACAAGCTAGACCAGCAAGAGAGTAGATTTAAAATAATTTATATGAGTCGATTACAACAGGATTTGAATGTAGGTATATCGTTACCTTGGAAAAGTGGTAATTGTCAGGTGATTTTAAAATCCTCTAAATTAGTCTCTCTTGCCCCCAGATTAACGTAAATAACGACTTGCTCATCTCAATCAGCGTACGCCGACCGGTTACAATTTTAGTTCGCTATCGATCCGTCTGCCACCGCCCGCGCCGTCTTATTAACACTCTCTGTGTTCTATGATATGTCGCATTCTTATTTTGTGGATGGTATAGCAAATAAGGATTTTTTGTGTCTTTTGAAAAATGTTAAGACAAATAAATCGGAGCAAGAAGGGGAGAGAGAGAAAACTAAGAGAAAACGTGTTTTTATTTTGATGAGCTCGCTTTTGACCTCTAATATCGCATTTTGACTTTGCGCTTCTTTAAGTAATTGTTTAGACTGTAGCTGGACTTACATCGCGTGCAAACCAAATATTCAGACTTCAAAACGTATCGTTAGGCTATCAACGATAGTAAGCCTCCACAAAGAATCTGCATACTTGTATTTTAATGAATCTTGCGACCCTTAGTGTAAATTCCAGTTCAGTGGCCACTGCACTTACTGCGACCTTAATTATTATTTTTATAACTTTAAAGTAACGTCATCATCATCTTTAATACCTACAGTACTCACAATGCAACTTAAAGTGATTACAGCTGCAAGCCTGCGGTTAATTTTAAAAGCCGGGTATAATGCCGACTAAACCTTGCTCGCCCGAGTAACACCGGCACCGGGTAGACCCGGCTAATGCCCGTAATACCCGGGTAATTCATCTCTAAGATGTTTATACCTCGCCATTGGTTTTTTGTTATAGTTGTGTTATGTGTGGTCTGTTATTTATCTTTTTGTATTTACTTGAACCTACAACGTGTAGATGTTAAAAAAATAGGAATGTGATTCAACTCCGAGGAATTAGCCTTGCTACCTTACTGACTAGCTGCGTTAAAGGTTCGAATGTTGATGCCAATCTCGTATATATCGCGTTTACCATATCCATCGTTTGAAGAGAGGTGGCCTTTTTAAGAGTACATTAAATCGCACGTCATTGGTAAGAAAACCAGTGTAAGCTGGGCTCTCACACTATTGAAATAGGGCAGGTCAAGGTTCAAGTGTTACCACCGACGTACGGTTGGCTGTACCTGGAATTTTGCGGTGCATCTCTCGCTGTTGCTGTGGAAAACGGCATTGCCTCAGAGTTTGTGTACTTTCATAAAACTAGTACAATGTAACGTAGGTTTTAAACAAACCGTATTCTAAAGCAGAATAAGAATTTAATAAACTCAAACATTTACCATATTTTACACATTAAAACGAAAATAAAACAGTTTTATTTTTATATCAAGGTAAACGATATTATGTACAATGTTTTAACTTCGGGTAAAGTCCGGATAATATGCGTAATCTCCGGCTATTAACGTTTTTAAAGATAATACTGGCGCGGGGCCGGGTCCGAATGAAGTCGATTGAAAACGCTAAGGAAATGGAAATTGTTATTTTGGGAGATCAACAAAATAGTTATTGTTTCGATGTTTAAGGAGATTAATTCATTTTATTTGCAGGTAGCCTTAATAAATGAGGTACTTAATTATGTTTGAGAGATATCTACTCAATGCAGCAGTCTAAATCTTTACAAAAATACCTTTTCCTTGAAAATTATAATTATTTTAGTAGTCAAAAATAAATAAAATGGTTTTAATTAATCTAGTGAATACGTACCTAATTAGATATTTTTAGAAAAATATTACTAAAAAATACACATTTGTAATGAAATTTAAAACAAATAATAACAACAAAGTATCTGAAAAATATCTTCTTACTTATATTAATTATAAATGATTATATTTTTTTTTTTTAAAAAAAGCTACCTTCATAATACTCTTGATTAATAGCAGTCAGATTAAGGCGCCAGTACTATCCGTTGCCATGGCAACTGAATAATTAATTATTCACACCTGCTAGAATTTATTTTGTAGGCTCTTGTATTAATGATAAAGTGCTTAATTATTAAAATATTTAGTCTTTTGATTACTTTCATTAATTTTGTGTCTGTTCCTTTCAGGTAAGTGTCCTAATTAAGAAGATAAAACCAGTGACAAATATGTAAGTGAAGATTTTTTAGCACCCAAATATTTTCTAGCAGCCTCATAATTAAGGTTTGTTAGTGGACTGTAAAAAGATGTGATAAATGTGTTTTTACGGAAGGATTTGCCGTTCGCATTTTTTCGTGACCGCGCACTACGAATTTTCGACAAATCCTTTTCTAATCTTCATACACAAGAACCTAGAACATCATTTTATCTGCATGACATATTGGTTTCATAACGAAAGAGAGAAAGCAGAGTGCAGGCTCTGAATTCTATTATGTACATAGTCGATGCCGACCATTAACCTCTTTATAAAATTTCTTACAAAAAAAATCCACTTAAACACAACAATAGGGACCAGTACTATTTACTCGAAACAACTAGATACCCATTCTTCACATCAATTCATTCGCCACACAAAAGATAAGTACATAAATATAAGTTATATCTTTCTTTCATTCCCACGTCGCGACGGAATAACTATCAAAATATAATAGCGCTCTTATAAGAAAAACACGCAATTTCCGCCTCTAAAATAAAATAGGAAAAGCGGTTATAACTAGTTATAACTGGCTGTTACCGCTACAATCTGGTTATATCCGGAAATCTTTCCAATTACCGGACAAGTAGGAGTTTAAGTCAGATTAATAAAGTGTTATTCTTTTTACGATATTTTTATTTAGCAATTTCTTTAGCGGGCTTGGATTTGAATAAATATGGATTTTTAGATTAGGTTAGCTATTTCATTAGCAGGTACGTACGGTTGTCACACAATAATGACTGAAGTATGTAAGTTAGCTAAATGGTACATGTTGCTACTGATAGCATGCACAGTTAATAATTTTGCCGTGTGTACCGATTTTTGCGGTAGACATTTAAATAATGAAGGTATTGCGTTTGCATTACATTAAAAAACAAATTCATAATGCCTATCTTAAAAGATTTGTTCCAGAAGTTGTATTAAGTAGCCCTAAAGTTGGTCTTCCCAAAAAAAGATATAGATAAGAAAGATCATGTTTTCTTCGATTTTTCTTAAAAGTTCACAAAACTCGTAACATGATTCCCTTCCTAATACTGCTTCAGAGATTATCAAAAGTTAACAATATTAATAAAACAATATTTTTATTAGCCACCCTATTTAATCGAGATACGTATGTTTGCTCTGAAATAAAAACACTGACCCACGCATCAGAATTTCAACCTTATCACTTGTGAGCTAAAGTGGATATTTGCTTGGTATATAAAACCAGGTCTACTCCACACAGGGTCGGGCCGGTGTGAATTTTAAAAATTATTATTTGAGTGGGCTGGTAACTGGGTTTGCTGTAATTAGTGTCTGAAACCTGAAGCCTTCAGTAACTGTGTCACTGTGACAAGTTGAGGCGACGTGTTATCTAACGATTTCGTGTGTTATATCGTTCCCAGATTATTACCGAACGTTGCAAGTGATCAATTTTCGATTTTAGGAGAAACTTGTGAACAATAAAAGATGTTCTATGGCTTTAGTACGGTATTGCAAATAAACGTTTGATTAAAGTTTAACGCATTTCATATATTTCGGGCATCGGCATCGCTCTTCGTATCCTTAGATGGCTATAGTCTGAAATGAGTAACGTTCGCCTTGAAGTATTTTATAGTCGCATGTACCTTAAATAATTATGTACTTATAAATTATTTTAAATCAAACGTTGTGGTAAAAAAATCCTATACAAGCAGCGTCATCATGAAAATTGCAAAGATGTTGATTGCAGTTGGTCGCGTCATGTCTTGCAAAGTGTCATCAAAAGGGCCCAGTAATGTAACTGAATAAATTCTTTTTACATTGCATAATATTAGTATGATGAGGAGATCCATTAGTAACAGAGTTATATCCTTAACTACTTCATTATTTTAAAAGCAAATGCAAACTCTAAACTGAAGATTTTTTCATTCCATTAAGATGGCGTTTACAGAACAAAAACCAACAAAATACGGGACAACAGATTTCATTTCCTCCATTTAATCAACTTGTAAACATAATGGAATGCTAACCTTATTGTCGTCTACATAAAGTTGAAATTGTATTGTTTAGTGAGGGTTAGGTCAAAAAGGGGTCGATGGAACTTTTTACGGCTAGAAGTCACCTGTTGCAGGCAGCTACGAACGGTTATTGTTCAATAAAAACGTACAGTATTCTGTAATGACACCTCGAGAGCGTTGCGTTCATGAATTTAAAAGCGTGTCGTGGTAAAGTTTCGTATGTATTTATTTTAGTGGCTGTATCTTGTAATGTGATGTGTTGAGGCCTCACTGATTTAGTGAGGCCTTATGACTGTGTTGGTGAGAGGACGAATTTTGTGGCGGTTTTATTGTGGTAGGTCGGGTGACATCGGAAAGCGAGACGATAATTTACATCGTAAATATCGCTTTCAACATCGCTTTTACTGATTTTTAATAGTTTAGTCTAATATAAATATGTTTGTCACGCGTCAACAGTAGACTTTGGTAAATATTGAGGGAAAGTTGGCTTGAAGTATAGGGGAAAAGTTGGATATTTTACCCAGTTTTGAAGACAATATTTATTACACCCGGCGACTCCATAATCAGCCGTTCACCGAAGTAAGATTTCACATCTTATTCAGATCCAAATAACTACTAGGTATTATCATCAGCCTTATCCCACTATGTTGGGGTTACTAGGTATGCCTCCATTTAATCAAGCAACTCACTCCGTCTCTTTCTGCCAAAAAGGCCTGCTTGAGGACAATATTGTGCGCACATTACGTGACAATGAGCGGCGCAATCGGCCGCCGGCTTATATGCGGCCTTATTGTAGGCCTTTTTATGTGCTCTTCTGAATTACGCCCGCATTAAGTAAACCGATTTGTTGCCTGTATCGCCGTAAGGTTGCTGGGATGTCTGTGTTTTGCGGTCAGTTTTTCAGGAGTCAGAGTTTTTGTGCTAAGTTCCTTTTTTTTGGCTATCTAGAAATAAACGTGGCATCTACATGGTAACATACTTAGCTTAGACCAGTATTACTGTAAGCACAAATGGCAGGCAAATTAGTAATCTAGCGTCGTCTCTTGCGAGGTTACTTCAACATTCTTACTAATTTTAAGGCCCAGTTACAATAGGCATTTATCTGTAGGATTGTAGTTACACTCTTTGCTTCCACCATATCAATATTACTTTGCGAATCCTTTGTCATCAGATTATGTTTTAATTGTCATAAGACATAATCCATAAAAGATTGAGACTTTCCATTGTCGTGTGAGGAGAACAAAATATTTTTCTCCTCACATTACAAGAAGTACTAGCGTCAAATGGAACGTAATCAGCATGTAAACTTGAACAGAAGCCATACCTATTTCTACATAATTGAATAACTTACTACCCTCCCTCGTATTAGCTTTTAGTTAATTACATGTTATTATAATTTGTGATTGTATACGTTACTTTGTATTTGTTATTATAACTTTAACTAATTTCTGGGTGGTCTGAACTGTATGAGTTACTAATATATATAGCAAGAACTTAATAAGAGATTAGAAAGGTCCGTTTGATTGATTTTCAATATATAAGCTCACAGTCTTATAATAATAACAATATAATGTTCATGTACATCAAAACTTTTTACAAAAAAAACAACCGATTTCCAAAAAAACACTAAGTACAAAGTGTAAAATAACTTTAATTCGGAAGTCGGTGTCTTTGGTTTTGAATTTTAATTTTTGCCACCGACTTCCGAAATTAAAGTTATTTTTGCCACCGACTTCCGAAATTAAAGTTATTTTTCACTTTGTAGTGTTTTTTTTTTTTTTGTAAAAAGTTTTTTATTTTACCGTTTTTAGTTGTGGTACCTACCCCACACAAATTCGAATACCCCTACCTGCTAGTAAATAACAGTGACAGGAACTATTGAAGCTAACTCAAAAAGTACCCAAGCAAAGTTAATAAAATTTATAAGGGACCACCTCTGAAGTATAAACTAACAAACAAAAAACAATCAACAAAATCAATTTATAAATGGCGGAGTAATCGCGTAACAAACATACAAAAAAAAAACACAGTCGAATTGTGAACATCGGCTTTTTGAAGTCAGTTAAAAAAGTAGGGGAAAGAAAAATTCGTTAACATGGCTGATTACAGGAAAAGTGCACAAAAGGTCGGCAGCATTACCACGTTGTATGGTAATGCAGATTCTTTGGCCACAAAATATGCCCTCTGGTCACGTGAAGAGTCGACCGACGTATTGGCGAGGCCCATTATGGTTGAAATATCAATAGTTCGTTATAGACCAGAGGCTCCCAGACTTTTCTTCTCATAGGCCACTTTCAAAATTTAGCTGGTTCCAGTGGACCCCCCACAGCTACATTTCTACTATTTTCACAAAACTCGACAAAAAATGTGAAGATTAGATCTAATTATGGAAATTTGTGTTGCCAATGTAGACCCCCGCCAAGTCTCTCGTGGACCTGTGGTCCACCTGGACCACTTTGGGAATCACTGGTATAGACTCGCTTACTAGCTTTTTCTTTTAATGAATTAGTGAAAGATACAATTTTTTTATGTTTATTTTTCAGACACAGATGAGACATTATATTTTCATGACCTTTTTGAGGTCGTATGTGATAAATAACCGATCAGAAAAAGTAATATGCGAATAAGTGAATTTAAAGAATAAGTACACTGCACATATTTATTATGATAACTTTCACACAGTAATGCAAAAAAAAAAAAAGTGTTCAAAACTCACACTACTTTTCCCAGAAATAGAGCACGAAAAAGCGAAATTCTCTCTAAAATTAGGTGAGAATGCATAAACCAAAGTTTGCCTAATAAACGAACGCATTAACAATACAGTGTATAGTGGGGTTGAATCCCACCTGGTACCCCCCTTACCCTCCTTATACCCTGGAAATAATGTCGTCAACCAGTTAACACGATTCCACAATCTTTACCCGAGTACGCTGCGTTTAAAATTAAGCTTTATTTTGAAACAAATGCTAGTCCCTTTTGAAATAGGATTTATTAGTGGATTTTGTGGCTTTGTGGTGTAGTTGCATATCTGGGATACTGTTCCAATTATTTTGTTAGATGTATAACATATGGATAATATGACAAACGAATGGATGTTTAAGGTGCTGATGGCAAATTAAATATGTAGATAAATGCAGGCAACTGTGTCTTACCTGCGAGTGGAAAAACGCCCATTGAAATAAAAGGTGGCATGCAATTCAAACAACTGATTCCCAAATAGCGTACAAAAATGATTTGCTTGTACACATGTGTTACAGTGAACGAAAAAAATATAAAAAAATAAGTAAGTTCTGTTTTCAGAGCTTTACAGTGTTTTCATATTTGTGTTCATTCTATTGTAGTTGTACTGTACGTTTCTATGTTCACACAAACTTTCCTCATGAGCGCTGTTTCCTTCGACTTAATTCCTGCAACTTCCGTCGTTACGAACACAAATGTTTTCATCTAAATACTTGGGGACTAAAAGTGCTTGTTCACCAAATTTTTTCGCCAGTGTTTCGGACATTTCTTGTTTTCGACACGACGAAGTAATTTGGCACTTTTTTGCAAATCATCTGGGCTAAGCACGAGGGTGAAGATTCGACAGGGGCGCCCCCTGGAGAATTTGTAATGAAACTTGTTTACTCGGAGCGCCGCTGGCGACACCTGACGGTTTCGAAATGAACTAATTAAAGGAGGCTGCGAAACTTAAAGTGCTATAAAATGTTGAACGTAACATTTTTTATGAGATTTGCTTCGAAAAAATAATGAGATGTTTTTTCTTAGCGAAATAAAGTTGTTTTGGGTCTGCTGTTATTAATACAATTTCTTTGGCTTAGTTTGTTTAGGATTTGCTTTTAATAATGTTTTTTACGTTTTATTTTTTATTTTTGTGACTGAATTTTAAAGTTAGTAAAGAAAGTGCCGACCTTGAAATAATATAAGTTCTAAATATTTTTCGGTCCATCAAAAATAATTTGCTTACTTAACAGAATTCAATAGATTCAATAAATTACCCGTCACTTAGGTGATCTATCCAATTATTACTTTCAGCCCTAAAATAAAGGATCTTGTTAGTATTAAAAATATCTATCCTTTTAAACAATTTAAACATTCACCGCTCCTTTTTATGCATTGATCCAATTATTTACATGTTTCATCCCCTCTGAATACAAAATAAAGATATAAATCAACGGTTCGAGTAAAGGAATGCTCTGACGTATGCTAAACAGAATAAAACGCAACATAATAACATTTTGTACGTGAAGCGTTTCGTTACTGCTCCATGCAAAGTAATATTTTTCAAAGTGCTTTTGTGTATATGAATAATTATTGAATTTCATGTTTATTGGGTAAAAATAAACAACGTACAATAATTAAGTTATTAAATACCTACTATTTAATAACTTGATTATTTTCAAAACAAATTGTTTATGAATTTAGTTGTTCAGTTAACTGCACGTGTTGGTCAATTTGCCATTGACAGCGCCTTCAATTATTTCGTAGCAGTTTCATTTTCGTAGTTCAAGTTTTACCACTGACTGTTCAAGTGTTGGCTGTATACTATCGAATCCGAAGTAACATCGACCTTCACCCATCTGTTCACCGGGTGAATATTATTTTTTGTTAAATACAATATGTTAACAAATGTATTGCAAATGGGTAGCCTTAATTATGTTCTGTTCATGTCATATTTCGCTTTCTTGAACGAATTAGATTCCAAATGAAAGCTTAAAGCATACAAAACGTGTAACAGTTAGGTTGCCTACCTTTTTCAGCACCCTAACTGCTTAACACATGATCAATCACAACCTGAATCATCTTGCAGGATATTGCTAGTCTATGCTTCAAATCTTCGAAAGTTTTGTCTACTCTACAACGTAATTAAAGGAATGAATTTTTTTGAACTGTCAAAATGAAATAGATTGTGATTGATCATGTGTTACGCAATTAGGGTGCTGGTCTTGAACTGTTTATACCTGCAACCCGGTAATAGGCACCAGGAAAAGCCGCCCAATGAGAGCCTGCTAAGGTGTTCGAGGCTCTCCGCTATTAGGCCATTAACCGTAACTATTATCGGTACAATGATTGCAGAGTCCACGTTCCACCTGTAGCCAACCTCGTGTGCTAAGTCAAGTTACTTGTTTTTTTTTATCTTTCTCAGCTTTCACGAGATTCTCGTGATGAGGGACAGCGATATCAATAATTATTGAACGGCGGTCTCGTCGATCTATCACCACACAATCAGGCTTATTGGCAATATCGGCAGTACAATGTGGCGTGACCATTCTCGAGAACTCGGACGGGCACATATCTGTAGTATGGTACTTCGGACTCCACAAGGTTGTACTGCAAGGCAAGTAGCTGGTGGATAATCCTAATCATTAGATTGTGATTGTGGCGCAAGACGAGAACAACCGGAAACAATATGTCGAAAGTATACATCAAAACCAGCATGCCCCAACCGTTGAAGGCACGCACCTTGTTTCCGCTTGATAAAAGACTATTTAACACTTTATTCAGGCGGCCAAAGAAGCGTTCCCTCAACGATTGTTTCATGTCGGCAACATTGATGCCTAATGCTTCCGACATACCCGACTACTTGTAGGTTTCGGTTGAGGAAAGGGATCTAAGGTGTATGGAATCCGAGAGTTGGGCTCCCACGGATTCCATAATCCCTCCTCGGTTTACAAAAACGGACTCAAAACTATCGCCCTGAAATATTCTCAGTTCAATCCTGATTGATTTATCGATACCCCGGATCTGTCGATATTCTGGATAGAGAAGGACCGTCCGCCATTGCCCCCATAAATGACATCAGGAAGGTGCAAAGAGTTGCATCTATCTTGTACAACTCCCAACTGTTATTTTATTATTATTTTGATTTTACCAATAACTTTTCACCACAATAATAAAATCTCTACAAATACAAAACCTACATAATTATGTTTAATGTTATTTCGTATGAAGAAGCAACAAAGGCATCCCTCTTACCGGTTGATTAAAAACTCTCTCATATGCAGTCTCTGAAATAATTCGAATCTCCATAACATTACAGAAGCGTGCCTGTTTTATTGCTATTGATTCACATAAAAAGTCAACGTACAACGGCAATAGATGGCTTCTTAAATACAATACGGTTTTCACTGAGATAAAAGCTTAGGTTTAGAGAGAGACATATGAAAAACTGAAGATTCTGAAAACTGTTCTAAAACTAGGATGTAGATTTTTATATTTAGCGATGAGGGCGGGGGGGGGGTCAGATCGCTGTTTCTTCGTGAAAAATACTGATTCAACCCCTGCCTGCGGGGTAATTGCGTGACGCACTTACAATGGCAATGCCTTTTGTATTAACAACTCAATAACATTCATTGCGTAATTTATGTTGGCGACCACACGAATTTTCCAAAGATATGGAACAATGGATCAGATTGTGATGTGAAAGTGTGTTATGCAATTGGGGTGCTGGTCAAAGTCAATGCATTTATTACAATATTCAACGAGAGCTTTTCGAATCAACAAAAAGCTTGTAATTTTGTCCGAATGTTAGTTTATTTGATAGCAACTGACACGTAAAAAAAGATATTCATCATCAGTCATTAAAAAAATATAATTATTCCAACAAAGGTAATTTCTTCTAAATCCTGGTATTAGTTACAAAGTTTTTGTTCCCATACCTTTATAATAAAAGTAATAGGATACCATGTGTACAAGATATGCATTGTTCTCTTTTCTACTTAGAGGTCAAACACGAGCGCTGCACATAAAATTCTATGTATTTACGTAACGTAACTTAGATGTCGGTAGGTCGGCCATGTTACGTATATACCTATTGTTCTTTTATGAAAGAAGACAATAGGGCAGGCCGGATACGAAATAATGAAGAAGGGAGGAACAAAATTGATATATTTAGGTTCAGTGACAAGAAAATGTTTGGACCAGCTGTAAAAATAGTTTGTCTCATTGGTGACTACAGATAAAATAAATAGTTTAACTTCAGATGAACCTTATGACTTATTTAAATAAGATTCTGAAGTAATTTACAAAAATATTATAATAAAATGTATCTTTTAAGACTTTCATTTAAGACAAACTTTGAACTTTTTGACGGAGGTAAAAAATAAGCACCGCTAACTTCGATCTGAAAACAGCTGAAAACAAAAACTCAAAAGATAAAAATTCGTTCCTTTTTCTGAATTCTCGTAATTTCATAGACGTTTGGCAAGGTGTTCCGTATCTGGAGTGCCTCCCCTCTAACGAGCTGTCACACAGATAGGCATCTGAAGCGAAGTTGAATTATTGTTCCAACTTCCCCTGATTTTAGTTATATGAGTCTTAGAGAAGATATTATGTATGTAGGTGGATGTAATTCGGTGTAGGAGGAACACATAAGTAATGGGTAAATTAGAATTTTTTGAAACTGACAACATTGGGGTTTGTTTTTGTGGTGACATCGAGCTGTCAAACCAAAACGATATTCCTTAAGAGTCCTGCTACACTTTTTACAGAAGTTTATGATTTTTGACGGCGTAATTTTCAGCAACAGTAAGATATTTTAATTATTTGATTATGAATACCAATAGTGCCATTCTCCTTCTTGTAAGTTGGAACCACACATTTTAATTTTTCTTATCGTGTAATTTACTATAAATATTTTACGAACTCAGTTTACAAGAAAATCCGTCAGCGATGGAACTTTGTAGCTCAAATTCAAGTTGTTCCATTTAATTCTAATAAATGCTAAAATTATTAATAGATAATTTTTCTTTATGTTTTACTTGTTTATTGGAGTTCTAGAATTTCTTTAAATTCCTTAAGTTTTCACGGAAAAAATCATAAAGAAAAGCAATAAAGGTCTTGATTCCGCGTCCATTATATTCCAAATAAACAAAATGTTATCAAATAAGATATAAAACTTCTATCTACAATGAAAACTTTTCTTCAGTTTTCGTTTATCAATATAATAAGACAAAATTATCATAAATAAAATTAAAGTACTATAATTATATTCCGCGTCAATTCAGCAAATCACTTGAAAATAATGTATAACTCCAACTTACTAAAAAGAAAATGGCGCTTTTGTTATTATAATCTAATAATTTAAATATCGTAATGTTGCTAAAAGTAACAACGTCAATAATCATGAATTTCCGTAAAAAAATGTAACAGGACTCTTAAAGCTTCACTACTCATTGCCACTGACTAAAAGTGGTAAGTTTTATGACCACACCAATCAAAATTTTGTTAAACTATAAATGTACATAATTTAATAATGTAGTTGTTTACTGTGCCTTTCAATAAAAATATAAATATAAAAACTACCTGCTATTTGCCTAATATAATACTGACAAGTATTAACTAAAAATCAATATTTACTTCAGTACAATTGTACAGAAGGAAATATTGGTTTTTAGTTAATAGACAACTGCCTTCATCGTAACGCGGTTATAGAATTCTATAACCGCGTTACGATGAAGGCAGTTGTCCCACCGCCAGCGTGGTGAGAAAGCGACTAACCATCGGCTATTTTCTCACTCAAGAAACGTAAAATAGATATACATTCCGTGTAAACAAAAAAGATGAATATATTAATAGTCAATCGCTGGCTGTTCACACCGCCGGTGAGGACTCGCTTCACTAGTTTGTCGCTGAGCGACAAGAGCTATCAAAGATAGCTCTCGTCGCTCAGCGACAAACTATGCAATTAAGTTACTAACTAGCTCACTACAATTAGCTCATTACATTAATATACGCAATATTGTTATTTAAGTATCTCCCTCAGCGATACCTGCTCAGCGATGCTCGCTTGGCGGTCAGAACTAACGCCGAGACACCAAACAGCGGTCATTTCTACCTAGAACGCGGATCTGATTGCACATTTTATGAATTCAGAATACTAGAACTATCATTGTTGTCTAGTTCAGACGGGACGGGAACACGTGCGTAGTGCGTGCAGTATTGCGCAGGACTAAGGCCTCTGCCTCGAATTTTGCGGGCAGCGGGGCGGCGGCGGCGGCGGCGCGGGAGCGGCAGGATCTTATGCGTAAAATCAAATGGACCGGTTCTCGAAAACAGCGGCGTGGCAGCGGCGCGGGGGCGGGCAACGAGCGGTGCACTCCAGTCAAGCGGTGACCGCTCGCGCCGGCGCCGCCGCGCCGCCGCCGCCCCGCCCCGCTGCCCGCAAAATTCGAGGCAGAGGCCTAACCGCCCCGAGTGACGACTGAGAGCGAGTGGTGCGAGTCGATCGAAACTACACACTCTCTGCTCGCTGCTCGCCAACTCATTTTCAATTGCTAGTTCTACTCGCCACTCGTTAATCGCCGGCGGTGGGACAACTGCCGAACCGTTTCTCTTAAAATAGCCGTGAAGACTTTATAGATGACCTATTTCTTATCTAGAAAACTTTCGCCTACGTCGCGCGTCGTCGAAGTAAAAGTTCACAAAAGGCAATCATAGACAAATATCTTACGTCAATACCATTATTTGTAGAAAGTAAATCCCCTACCTATTCCGAGATCGTAAGCTGCTTAAAGACACATTCAATATTTTCTTATTATTTCTGAATCAGCAAGTTCCTAACATTTAATAAAATAATATCTTACGTATTATACTAACAATTCATATTCTTGACAGCCCTAAACAGAAAAATTATCACCTGTCACTTATACAGGACGTTACAAAAAATAACACATTCGCTAAAACGCACAAGTTGCGTGAAATCGCGCAAAAACGCGCCGCGTCGCGAGGAAAGCGAGGAGAGATTGTCGGCTGTTAGACAAATGGCGTGCTTACTTAGCCGTCTGCGTTTTTCACTGAGATACATTCGGCAGTGGCAGTTTGTACGAATTGTGTCGATTTGATAGTTTTTTCCGAGAATCAATGTTCCTATTTTGTAGAAGTATGTGTTGGATTTGGTGAAGTTTGTGTTAAATCTATCTTTGCAATTTTCATATCTACATTTTTGATGTAATTTGGTTATTAACGATTATGCTCAAGAGTTTCGATTCATTAAGAAGATTCTGTTTTATTTAAGATTGCAGTTCATTAGACAATAATTCAATTGTATGTTGTGACTATATTAAAGTTAAGAAACTCGAAAGTAAACATTCGAAAGTAGGCATTATTATTTGTATTCCTAGCATTACAAATTATAATTTTCGGTTTCTATTATTCAAATATTGAGCTCAGCAGCTACCTAATTTGGCGGAACATTAAAACAGACGTCTTCTACGATTTACCCAACATAAAAAAAAATTCAACAAACCTTTCAACAGGTCTCTGGGCACTTCAAAAACACCCTCTCGCAAACTTACTCCATTATTTAGTATCAACCTGTATATTGGGGCAACCACACGGCATTAAACCTTGCTTTCTCAACAATAAAGTCTGAATTTGACTGCGCAATTGTAAGCAGTTTACGTCTTTAGGGAATTGAGCTAAACTTTAGCCATTTTGAGGTAAGAAGAGAGTATTAGTTCGACAAGTTTAGGAGGTTTTCAAGTTATCTTGAGCGTTTAACTACTGTTGAGGTAAAATGGACCGTTTTACTGGGTGCTAGGAGTGATAGTTTGGTTGGGGATGGGGTTGACAAACAAAATTTGCACGCGGTGAAGTGCTGACGCAACGAATGTGCTTCGTGTTTATTTTAATTGGTGATTGTTTTTGTGGAGCGTTTATAGAGCTTTCGAGCAATATAGCTCGATTTGAAGTCGTTGTTGCTCAACGTGAAGTCGCTAATGTAGCTCGATTGGAAGTCGGGACACGTCGCGGGTCGCTTTAAGTTCATCTGCTTGATGGGAGTGTGGATTCAATTGTTTTTGTCTTACGTGTTGAGCTCCTGTTGCTTAGATTAAATTAAATTAAAACAACGGCAGAGTTTTATTGATATTGACGGCCGATTAAGCGACACGCGGGGTTGCGAAAATCGTCGACAGGATCCAGCAGTTGGGACTCCAGGTGGCCCTGCACAAGTCCGAGGCCATTTATTTTCATGGTCCTCGGAATACGCCACCCTCGGGTTCCCAGGTAATGGCGGGAGGGGTTCACATCGGCGTCGAGTTAACGATGAAGTATCTGGGTCTCGTCCTCGACAGCCGGTGGAATTTCGTTGAACATTTCCGACGTTTGGCTCCCGGACTTGAGCGGGCCAGAGCTGCCGGGAGCGGCTCCTGCCCAATCCAGGGTGTCAAAACGCCTCCTGCCGGAGGCTCTACGCGGGGGTCGTGCGGTCCATGGCCCTTTACGGGGCACCGGTGTGGGCGCGTTCCGTGAGGCGGCGGCCAGTCCACCGGATGAACGCGTCTCAAAGGGTCATGGCCATCCGGCTGGCCCGAAGATACCGCATGGCCTCCTATGAGGTGACGACCCTCCTTGTAGGATTACCGCCATGGGATCTGGTGGCAAAAGTCCTCGCGCACATCTGGGAGTGGCGCGAGAAGGCGAAACGCCGGAGCTTAACTCCGCTGCCGCGAGAAATCACGGCACAGCGGATAGAGCTCCGGCGGCATCTCATGGCGTCATAAAGAGTGCGATTGTCGAAACCAAGCGCTGGGTATGTCACGATTGCGGCGATTAGTCCCGTCTTTGAGGAGTGGTTAGAGAGGCGCCATGGCGTCCTTACCTTCCGCCTGACGCAGGTCCTCACCAGACACGGTTGTTTTAGGAGGTTGCTGTTCAGGATAAGGCGGGAGGAAACGCCCGGGAGTCACTCCTCACTGTGTGGATCGCCCAGTGGAGGTCTACCCAGCATGGGCGGAGCATCCCCATGTCCTCGTCGAGGCGATCGGCGGCGGTGATCTCTCGCGTCCAACCCTAGTACAGGCCATGATATGGAGCGAGAGGGCATGGGAGGCCGTCACCTCTTTCTACGAATCAGTAATGCTCGCGAAGGAGGAGGTGGAGCGTGTGAGGGAGAGGCAAATTTCGCGCCCTCACGCCCCTAACCGCCGCAGGAGACGCCCTGGACGTTGGGAGTCGCAGGCCGATTCTCGGCCACCACCGTAGGCGCGGGTTTGCGGATGGTGAGCAATGGGTAGCTCGCCGTTCGACAAGGACCAGACCCGGGTCGACGGTCCGTTGTGTTCCACGCGCGTCTCAAAGAGATGTCAGCAGAACTGACGGGGTCCGCTAAGGCCGATGCCTGCCGGGGTTGCGGGGAAGTCCGAAAGGGAAACCGTGGCCCCTGGCAACATGGCAACTGAAGGAACACGGGTGGATTTTGGTCAGTAAG
Organism: Omphaloscelis lunosa; assembly: GCA_916610215.1. NCBI lineage: Eukaryota > Metazoa > Arthropoda > Insecta > Lepidoptera > Noctuidae > Omphaloscelis > Omphaloscelis lunosa. Next base: position 18,383,683 of record OU744265.1, on the reverse strand, counting down.
AGTCTGACACGCCCTCCCGGTCCGTCGAGAGCGGGAGAAGTTATTTGATAATTTCCCAGCCAATAAAAAAAGTCTTTGGATATTACCTTACTATGTTTTCCGGTAAAGAACTAAACAGAAAAAAGAAAAGCAAAGCAAAGAAAGAAAATCAGGCTCTCTTATTCTTTCTCTGGTGGGTAAGTTGTAAAATGTGAATAAAGGATTCTGCACTTATTTTTATGACTGTGTTTGACTAAACAGAGTTCAGTATTCCCTAAAAATAAAATCTCACGCTATTTGGGTCACGAGTAGACTCCCTATTGATATCAATTAGATACTAAACACAAGTATTTCTAAGTAAACTGTCTTAAATCTAAATAAGCAGACTTGTGAACAGTCAACAATAGTTCTAAAGTTCTTAAGTTAATTTGACAAGTAATTAACATCAACTTGATTAAGATAAATGTTATTATTATTACGTTGGTTTGATAACAAATAGTAATCGAATATTATGAATAAACTCCAAGTCACTCGAAACTAATCCAGAATACAAACAACTTACCCCCGACACTTTGAACCCCGGCCTCCCCTAAACATGTCACAATTAATAATTTTACGTGGTGGAATATGATCGCAGTAATTTTAATTTAATTACGGTAGGTAAGCCAGTGTCTTTGAATTTTTATAATCTGGTTTCTCTCTAACAAAGACATCGAGATTATGAAAACCTCTGACAAATTCTGTGAGCTATTGTGATTGGTGGAACGAAATGATAACAGCCAATCAAATCACTTGACATTATTTAATTTAACCATATATTACGACAGGCTGTCCAAAATCTGTGGTTTTTAAAATACTCGGACCGTTTCACCAGCTCCACATTCATGAATCACCTCAGCCTATCATAGTCCACTACTGGACATAGGCCTCTCCCATGCTGCGCCGAAACACACTGTCTTCCGCCTTCCACATCCTGTCTGTCCCAGCCACCTTTTTTAAGGTGAGCTCCAGATGAGTTTCAGTTAACTTAGCTGACTCTCTGACAGATGATAAATTCTTCCTCTTCGGCAATAAATAATGAAATAAGTCCTAAATAAAACACAATCTATCTTCACTAAACACACGCCAAAACTCCTCACTTTGCCCACCTCGATGAGCACTATCCCTTAAAAGCTCATAAACGGATCTAGGAGGTGTAAAACGAATGGTGTAGAAGGTGTCTACACGCTGGCCCACAATGGCCCACAATGGCAGGCTTTGAAATGGGAATTTTAATGAACGTCGATGTGATTACTACGCGGCATGCGGTGCGAAGGTATGCTGCGGAGTTCCGCTTTGATTTTCATGTACCTATGTTTGTGGGTAGGTATTGTTTTGTTCACAATGAGAAATATATTATGGGGTAGAACCGTCTGTAGGTTTAGATATTGCCGACTTGCCTCCAGTTTCTCAAAGCTTGGACATGATTGGTTGTGGGTGTTTCGTCTAACATTATAACAGTTAAAATGATATTTTATGGCAGATTTTAATAACCAGAAACCCTGCGAAAAATAACATAACTTACCAGTTTTTCTAAATAACATACGATTACTTACTGAAACGCGAAACTACCTTTAATTAACCTGTATATACCAGTTTTTGTTTTACTGTTCAAAGAGTTCATGAAGCAATTTTTATTAAGCTTTCAACGAATGTGCTTCCCGTATCTGTAGCCATTATTTACCACTGACCACCTTATCGGGGCGAATAAATAAAATTAATGTGAACCCGCTATTTTAAAATTAACGACGCCATCAATAAGGTCTCTGCAAATGAGTATTATTTTCATAACGTTTTGATTGGGAAGGTTCATAATTATATTGATATCATTGTGGTTTAATGACATAAGGTACCCTTAAATGTAGCCCCTCATGACTCTAAAACTGAAAATACATTGCCGTGTTCAATTATTATGAAAAACTTGCGGCAATCTAGAATATTTTCATTTAAAAGTATTTGATATGACATGGTTCTAACCTCCTTCCTCCTAAACGTTGCTCCTATTCTATTATTTAATATAATTAAAATACGAGCAAAGACGATGTCGACTATTCTGCCAATGTCTAAAGTTAGCTGGAAAAACAAATGAGCATAACAAAAGCAAGCAGCAAAATAAAAAGCAGCAAGCAAAATAAAAGTTAAAAACAAATTAAATTCTTCGATTGATACAGTTGAACACATTGTAGATCTTGTTGGGTTAGTGCGGGAATAAATGTTGCATATAGTTAAGTAATGATTATTAGCGATTGTTTAGCCATACATTTCTGTCGTTTAAGCGTCTCTTAACTTTAAGCAACGTTTATGAATAAGAGGATAAAAGCTTATTTTAGAAATTTGAAATAACATAAAATAGACATAATAATAAATTGTTTTAGTGTAAAATCTGCTTGGAGTGAGTACTACATAAAATAATACTAAATCTTAGCCATGCAAATAGGTAGGTTTGTTGTAAAGATTTATTTCAAAATTTAAAATCTTTACCTAGTCATAAATATCTAAAAATTAAGACCTTCCACAAGAACAATCTCAAGTGCTATAATTAATAAAATAAAGTGAGTGAAACTGAAAATGTAGTCAAATGTAAGAAGGTGGTGGCTGGCATTTCAGCTTTTTAATTCTCCTTTGAGGCGCGTCCAGACTCAAAGTTAGTCGCAAATCGCATTACGTTTGTCCTTTGTCGAGGCATGTCTGATGCAGTCGTCTATATACCACTTGGTGTTTGCTCCTGCCAGTTTGTTCTCTGTTTTGCTGAAGGCATGACAATTTAGATTTCATTTTAAAGGGAAATTGTTTAAAATAGTGATGGTTTTTAACACAAGCATAACAGGTAGGAGTGTAGAGGGTATTCGTTGGAAGATTTTATCTAGGTTATTGATCTAGAAAACCGGTCAAGGCGAGTCGCACTCGCGCACCGAGGGTTCCGTACGTTTTAAATTTTCCTCGGCGAGGCCTTTGACAGAGAATTTTAACACTGCACACTGCCGTGTAGAATATTGCAGTTTTAGATCAGCGCCATCTCTTGACCGATAGTTGAACTAATATAAATGATTTCTGAAAAGTGTGCTATTTAGAGACATCGTTTTATTTTTCCTGTAATCTTTACATAAACTTCTATCACATAGAATAATATAAGATTTTTCTCTATGCAAACCTCGGAAATATGAGGGGGGGATGATATTTTTTAGGGAGCGATGGCTCTCGGATTGGCTGCCGGCGCCGGTTCCTGAATTACCTGCTGGCGCTGAGTTCGGAAAAAAAGTGGAAAACGGGGTTGCCAATTTGGCATATTGGAGTAGATAGGCGGAATAGGCATAATTAAAAAAACACGTAATAAAGCATTATTTTTCCAGTATTATATTTCCATAATCAATGATTTCCTTGTTCCAGCAATCAAGTACTAAGTACCCGGAACCGAACTAGTTAGATTAGGTTAAACATTTTTACTCGCAAAAAAGGTTAGGTTAGGTTAGAACTGTGACCCCCTACGACCAGAATAAATAGAAAAAAAAATACTTTAGTAAGGGTTAGTTAGTTGTAGTTCTGAATACTGGAAGGGACTCCATAAACGCCGCGCCGGCGGTGTCCATTATTCCAGCCGGCGTTGCCGATGACAGAGTATGTAATGTACCGGCAGCCGATGTTTTTAATCTCGGGTGCCGGCAGTGATGTCATATCGGTTTCAATGGCGTTATTTTTGGGAGCTGGCGCCGGCAGCGGAGGCACTCTCATTTATTTTACATTTTTCGTCAAAAGTCGAAAACTACGTATGCGGCCTAAAAAAAAAAATGTTTGAGAATATGCAAATAGCGTTCTTTCATATATGCCCCACATGCGCTAGTAGCTCCTCTTCGAATTTTTAAGACCCCCGTTTTGTCAATATTGCAAAAAAAAAATTTTTGCTACATTGCAAAATAGTTGGGCAAACGCCATCTCAAACTCAAACTCAAAGCATTTATTTCAATTAAACCATTTACAGGCACTTTTGAATTGTCAAAGAGTCGGTCAGTTAGTCAGAAAGTTGAAGCTAATTGCCCATTCCAAAACGTAGATCTCTATGGAGAAGAACGGGCAAGAAACTCCAAGGACACTCTTTTAAATATAGATATTACAAAATCCTGGGTACATCATTCTTGTTGCTTCTATATGTGAGAACAATGTACAAAAAATAATCAAAAGCAATTGAAAATATAAGATTAAAAATAAGCCCTGGCAGATAAGAGATGACCAGTTTCAACTGACGGCGCCCGTTAACATGACGCGTGGATCAGCACCATCCAGCTCAACCATTTTGTAGGGAACCGAATGATCCAACACACTCGCCACCATCAGCGAGACATTTAAGTGAGCATGACATATTCTCAACTGCCATGCTATTTCAAGTCAACATACATCTTAATAAGTTAATAAACGGCTCCATGGTCTCACATTTACAAAAATAAAAATGCTTCTAAATTATACAAAACTATAGTTTGCAATGTATCTAAAAAAATAAAAGAATTTAACCACCAAAAAGAAAGAAAATCATTACTTAATTGGAGCATTCAACAATTAAGTTGGTAAAACAAAAATGAACATTAAGTTCCTAATGTCAAAATATATTTTTTTTTTAAAAGGGTAAGCAACTCTTCCAAATATTAAAATTTTAACTAGTGAGCCCAAGCGGCTGTGGAGCAAGACCAGCATTAAGCCAAGCATTTTTATCTACGATATAATCATCTAACTTATAATATGCTTGTCTACATAGTGTGCGTTTAATGCATGTTTTAAATTTCTTCTCATTTAGTTGAAGAATATCGAGTGGTATTTTATTAATACATTTTACACAGTACCCCATAAAAGAAGTGTGTAAGTACTTTAGACAATCTTAAACGTGGTTGATCTAATTTATTCCTATTTCTAGTGTTAAAATTATGCCTGTCGCTTATCTTACTAAAAAGATGGAGATTTTTTCGAACATACATAATGTTCTCATATATATACTGACAAGGTACCGTCATGATGTTAATTTTCTTAAACAGTTCCCTTAGAGACTCGCGTCTGCGGAGGTTGTAGATGGCTCTGACGGCCCTCTTTTGCAGAATAAAGATAGCAGCATCTAAAACTATTCCAAATTTCAAGTTGATAGCATTAGTAGTTCTTGAGATATCCAGCTGTGACAGACGAATGGACAGACAGACTGAGTCGCACCATAAGGGTTCCTTATTACCATTTTGGTACGGAACCCTAAGAATGAGGTTAAAATGTCCTTTCTTGATCAAAACAATTCTACCAATTATACGGTATTTTTGAAAATGATAATATCTCCTTTGCTTTCACACTCAATACAATATGAAGATAAAAGTTAATAATTAATTGCATCTAATCCTCGTTTCTAAAGCTACAAGGAGTAATCTTCAATGTAATAGCAATAAAAAATGTACCAACCAGAGAACAATTTTCACGAGCGCCTGATAATTTTCTTACAGCAACGAGTGTCAGTATTGTTATTGCAGCCATAATTTTCAGGCTCTCATTAGATACTGGCCTAATACTTCTGAATTGTAAGGGTATTTTATGGTATAAATGGCTGCTGCTATTGTAAGATAATGGGGTCGCCGATACCATTGCAAAGTATTTTGCTATAACCAATATATTTAACTTAATAAAGTGAGTATTTTTAATCTCAGATTGTGCTAGGTACTTTATTATTTTCATTTAAGTAATACTAGTTATTTTACTTATTCGATGCTTCTTTCAAAAACAGATAATTCAGTAATTATTTTAACTTACAAATGTATTATTTATTTCAATTTCCAAGATAAAAAAATAAATAAATAAAACAGTTGTAAGTAATAATAATCTTATACTATTAAACGAGCAATATTTGTCTATATATTTATAATTATATATTTGTACTCACGTTCTCGAAATCGGCTCTAACGATTTCGCTGAAAGTTGCAATATAGGGGTTTACGGGGGCAAAAATCGATCTAGGTAGGTCACATATCTGGGAAAAAAAATTCTGTGTATTTTCATCCGAGCAAAGCTCGGTCGCCCAAATTTTGGAACAAGATATTGAATAATGACATGGCAGCATGGAATTAGTACCTACTATCATGGCAGCATGGAATAACTAGGTACTTGAATAAACTAGGAATACTAGGATTAGTATGAACTTTCCTATACTATTAAATAAGCAATCTCTATTTTCACCAGAACAGAGCTCGGTCGCCCAGGTACTAATTAATATGTGCAAGTTTACAAAAAGAGAGGCGAAAGAATACTTACAAATACATTTAAAACTATGTTTTAAATAAATACTCAACCCGTGAATTTTCATTTCAATGGAAGGGTACAGGTATATTTTTTGATAACTTTCCTTAACTTCCGACTTACATAAGAACAAACAATAGCTCCTAATTCAATCCTGTGAACAGATAAAAATATTTTCGTAAAAAATATATACATACAAAGTTTAAATAACAGGCATAAGCTCAATGTCTACATAGATTAACCAGAATATTCAAATTATCGATTCAGACAGTGTGGCAGTGCGTAACAGACGTACTACACGAAATAGGTTGGACTGTAGAACCCTCATCTCAGTCGGCTCCATAATTACTTCTCCACGTTAAATTTTCATTGCCTTCTCCGTAATAATATGAATATTAAAGTAAAAGGTCGGAACTAGTGATGTGTAACGACTCCAGTCCCGCCACACGTGTCCCGATTTTCCGGGACTTTAATTCCACCATGACGTCTCGTTGGGGACGCTCAAATATTCCGTTTTCTAAATGTCACCGTTCCATGCTTTATATTTTGTGTTTTTGATCCGTTGGTGTTGACTGGCTTTGTTATTCATTAATCCACATGCGAAGCCTTATTTTCATCATGTGTGCCGAGAAATATTTTACGTTTTCTTTTAGAATATGTATACAGGCAGCGTACGTTTATTACTTTTCAGGTCACGATATTTTTCTTTGAGCATCTGTTTTGTTTTGCAAGTAGCAGGGTGTGTTACCCCTATCAAAATATCGCCTACTTGTCGTTTGATTCAAAGAAAAGTTGTAATAATGTGAAGTTTTTGAATTCTTTATTTTACCATACTGAAAGCTATTACGTATCTTAGTTGCCTAATACATCAATTCATTATTAATTCTTTTTTAGGTTTAATAAGTGCAGACAGTGCAGCAAGTACTTCCAGAACCTGTTACTTAATACACACAGTTACACAGTTAGTTAGTTTTTACACATAGTTCTCCTTTTAAAAAATTCACAAAACCTCTAAATTCTTTTAAAAAATTACACTCCTTTTTGGGCAGTCGTATTACACGACTACCCAAAAAGGAGTGTAATTTTTCAGGGTTCGTGTATGTATGTGAGTTTCTTTGTGGCACCATAACTTTTAATAGATTTGGATGTATGGGATATTGTTAGAATCCTTACATCATCTCGAGTGGCATGGCTCCATATTAAAAAGTGTAAATAAAATAATTTCTTCATTTATTACAATATGGGTAACCAATTGAAGTCCTTGATGAGCACATTCCAGAACTATATAATTTATTGGCGTACATTTTACATAGGTAGGGTGTACCCACATGCAAAACAAACGTTTCATCCCCACGCCATCCAACCCTCGCCTCGCCTCGGTGAGAATATGAAACCACCTTTAGTGCTTAAATATTAAAGCCACCTAGCATGAAAGGTTTTAAAATAAAAATAAAACTTGACACTAAAATGTAAAAATTAAAATAAAAAAAAAACACAACGGCCCGGCTAAAAAACGAACTAAAAAGTAATAAACAGGTGGTATTCGTTAATCTGTATATACAAAGCGAAAGGTCACTCATTTACTCGCTGACTAAACAGATACTTAAATAAAATTGTCACTGCAATCGAGGGACCGTTGTGTCGATGTGTGGAACACTTTTTAATCTAAGAGGTTTGGGACTGCAATGAAAATTTTATTATTTTAATTTAAGTTCGGCTTTGTGGAGAGTCCTCTCTACCACTCATGTGTGTGATTATTTTTTTCTCGACGCGACGATTTGCTCGATGTGTCATGGTAGAACCCGGTAATATTACATTACAATTATTACAAACGATTACAACAACCTGTTCATTATTTTGTAGTATAATTATTTATAAATGGAAATGTAAAGTTTCGTGTCAAACAATAAATCCCTTTATCCTTTTGTATTCACACCAAAAGCCCGTAATGTCCCGTGTATTTACAACACTAGTGGGTACTTATTATAATATTAATTAAATTACGTTTTAGTGCTTAGTTTTACATTTTGTACTCTTGTTTTACTTTACGGTTAATGAAAATGATTGTGTTCATTGTTATTTTAACCCTCATCTTGCTTGTTAGGGTATTAATGTTACTGTTCAGCTTTCTATGTCTGACTTTCGATTAGTCCTAATAGCATTACCAACCAAGTAGTTTTTAGATTACGGGTCGACTCTGGCTTCGTGGCAAACTAGTTTTTTACTTCACATCCTATGCTATTAAATGAGCAATATTTTTGTATACATGGTTATTGGTAAAACACCAACAACTTCTTAAGGGGGTCATTATACTCATCATTAAGAACAACTTTTACTATGGGACTAAACCTGAAATCGCGAAAACAAAATCAGCTGTTCCCAACATTTTTACTAGTTTATGCAAACATAAATGTATGGGCAGCAGATTTTTTTTTTGCGATATCAGCTTTGTTCCCATAGTGAAAGTTGTTCATAATGATGAGTATAATGACCCCTTAAGAGGTTGTTGGTGTTTTACCAATAACCCTGTATATTTGTAATCACGTTCTCGAAAACGGCTCTAAAGATTTCGATGAAAGTTGCGATGTACGGGTTTACGGGGGCGAAAAATCAATCTAGTTAGGTCTCATTTCTGGGAAAATTCGTTTTCTCTATTATTTTTAAAGAAAAATGCTCCTAAAGCATTCTACATGCGCCTGAAATTTTTAGACACTAACGCATTCTTTTGCAACAAGCATCTCTTTCTGCAACAACCGGTAGGCGTTTCGTCGGCTTATAATTATTGAAACAGGTTTTACCACACAATGTTCTCCTTTGAAGTGAGTTGAGTGTGAAATTAGCATTTTATGAAAGTCGTTGTCCGTTTTATTTGTGATATAATATTGTTAAGTAGTTAAGTACCTACTTAGGTAGTGCTGTACCTATCTATAGTGTAAGGCTTTATGTTCATCATAATGGTTAAGAGAAATCTGTTTTGATATTCGAATAAAATTTAAGACTTTTAATAAACGGGAAAATTGTATTTTGTGTTATTAAAAAATGAAAAAAAGGAAGTCTGTCATTTGTTCACCACGAATAACATCAATATATTAACTGTATTAAAAATGTGTTTTTAATTAAATTTCAACGAACTCGTCCCTCAGAATAAACGTTACATTGTAAACATGAACATAATCTCAAATAACAATAGCCAATAGCGAAGGCCCGTCAAAGTTAACCCTGTGACCGCGACGTATTTATTTACCATTGCTAATCCGCCGTGTTGGTACGACCGACCCCGACCAATTTAAAGAGAACAAGCCTAATCCGCCCTTTGTAATGACCCAACTTGGGGTTTAACCCTTTCAAATACGTAGGTACGACTTTTTTCACCCCCTTTGAATTTATATCAGTTAATTTTTTATTGTGCCACTTTATGTGGGAATGTCGTTACGATTATTACATGACGTTTACGAAGTTTGGGCGGAAACGCCCGAAGTTTAGTCTCGGGTTGATAGTAGAGGGTTGTGTTGGTACGTCAGGGGTGCGGTGATTATGTGGTATTAATTTAAAGTTGTTGTTTATGAGTGTGGAATTTAGAATTTTATGTTTAAGTTTCAGAAACTAATGTCATACTGTGTTTAGTTTTATGATTAACTAGCTGCTTCCCGCGGCTTCGCCCGCGTGGTTGGTGGGAAATATTCCACAGCAACATGCTACCGGAATTCAGAGTATCCTATCTCCTAACCCAGCTTATGGCCTATCCGTATGCCTTTCATCTAAATACGTTCTGCCATGACGGCATGAAAAGGTAACAGGCCGATAATAAATCTGTTTTAAGGTTATATACTCAAAATGAAAAATTGAAACCTTTAAAGGATGACTTCGTTGTCTGTCAAGACCCTTTTTCTCAGAAACGCGTGGAGGCATCAAGTTGAAATAGATATCAAAAACTTAGATCTATGGTCCCTTGGAGCTGTAATGAAACTCAAACTTCCAAATCAACGCAATAAAAAAATACGGCCATTTAATTACACCGCATATTTCTGTTGACACTCGTAAATAAAACAAAGCCTAGATGGTACTTCCCGTTGACCTGGCAGCATGAAGTTTGGTGAGAAAACTTTCAAAAAGTGAATTATTTTTGAGACAAAAAGTAGCCTATGTCCTACCATAGGATACCATTTATCTCCTTGCCAAATTTTATCGAAATCCGTTCAGTGGTGTAAGCGTGAAAAGGTAACATACAGACAGACATTCTTATACTCAAACCTCAGTTGGCCCGATTTAGTTTTTGACCCTAGTAATAAGAAATAGGATCGACTAGCATCAAAAAAGTTTTTGTGAAAATTGACAATTTTTTTGGTGATTGTATTGTTTTTTTTTTTCAAAATCTGTGAATGCACATCAACATGCTTCACAACATGCTAGTTAAAAAAAACTAAAAATGGCAAATTTTATAATTTACGTAGTTTCGTGCCAAGTTTGAAGTTTATTTATTAACTGAAGGAATAAGAATTTTCATACCAACAAAATCCCCTTTTTCACCCCCTTAATGGTCAAATTTCCAGAAACCCTTTCTTAGCGGACGGCTTCTAACTATAAACTATCTCACCGCCAAATTCCATCTTTATACGTCAAGCGGTTTTCGATATTTCGTGATGAGTGAGTGAGTAACCTTTCGCTTTTATATATGTATTTAGATAGATTATATATTTAGATTTTTATTTAAATACCAATTTTTTCGTTATGTTTTCATGACAAGGGGTTACGAAACAAACTATAATTAACTACTTTTTTTTTTCTATTAGTCTGTCAGTCGGTTAGTCTGTAACCAAAAAATCGATGTAGTTTGTCGATTATTTTATTTTTTATTAATATTAAAAAGGGCAAAGTAGGTATTTGAAAGTCGAACTTACACACCCCCAAACACAGGTAATACAAGAAATTCAAGACTTAATCCCTTACTCGTACTCACCTACTTTCAAAGTGACCAAAACCAGCCAAGTTTTACGGTTCATTAAATCCTAAACAACCCTTAGTCCTTAGTCATAAGGTTGAAAGTCCAGTGGTGCAATGTTTTTGCTTGTGGTTAGCAAAATGGTCGTCTTTGAATGATACTCCACACAAAGGGCGCCTCTTGTGCGTTCACGGGTACTTTTAAATAGTGACCTTGACACGATGTCTTTCTAACTAAGAATTATACTAACGATAGATAGGATCTTTTTGTCGAATTATTTTGGGGAAATAGATCCGTCTTTTAAGTTTTTTTTTTTTTTTTTGGAATTTTGTGACCTGGTTACTGGACCTTTAGGTCAAATCTTATTTTATTTTCGAACACTGCACTATCACTTCGTTTTTAAATTGTTTTAATAGTATTTTTAATGTATTTATGTATCGGTTTGTAAGTATTTTTGTCTTTTAATAACTCTTCAAGTGGCGGCGGCGGCGGGCGGGATAAAGAATCGCACTTAATGTTCACATCACTAAGTTCACTAGCCAACACTAATCTGTCAAGTAAGAAGTTTTGACAGTCAAAAATAAGATGTTCCATTGTTCCTTCTTGGGATTCACAATGTGGGCATGTATTGCTTGTAATAATGCCAAGCCTAGCAAGGTGTGACGGAGCAGTATTATGGCCAAAGCGCAATCTATTTATCGTAGTGATAAAGTCTCGGCTGGCTTCCTTCAATCTATTGTACCAGGGTCTAACAGGTAATCTTTCTTGAATACTTCCATACCACTTTCCTTTGATGACTTGGTCTTTCTTCCACATTTCTAACCATAGCTTACATATATTTTCATTAATGCATTGCAGGAAGTCAGTCATAGGAATGTCCATTGCATTTCTAACATCAATAGCATTATTACCTTCATATGCGGTTTTATCAACTACTTCATTGCCAGAGATACCTCGGTGAGAAGGTACCCACAGGAATACAATTTTTATGTGCTTAAGATAATATTGATGAATTATTTCTTTGATGAAATACAGAATATAATTTGACTTAAACGAAACTGTAAGGTTAGTTAAGGCTTTTATCAAACTTAGTGTATCAGAAACAATCAAAAAGTATTTACAATTGCTAATTTGGCGAATATGTATTAATGCCTGATAAACGGCATAGGCCTCCGCAGTGAATATAGTACATGTATTGTACAGAGTAAAGCTTTGAGAGAATTTAGCTTGTGGATCATATATAGCAGCCCGGACATAATCACTCCCCTTACTGCCATCAGTGTAAATAACATAATAATTATTATTATCTGCCAAAAACTGTAATAAATCTGAATTATTATTAATGGGATTTTGTAATTCTTTAATGGGATGTGAAATACACTGATAAGAGAAGGAGTAACATGGCCATCGGCACTGTTTTCTAATACCAGTAAAACTGTTTTCTGTTTCTAACAATATTTTGGACAATGTTGGGGATTTACCATTCAAGAGATCCTCTCCTGTTGTTAGAGGCCCAAGAGTTCTATTTACAGAAGGTACAATTTTGTTTATTATTTTCCTGTTATTTGCAGCAATTAATTTAAGACAGAATCTCTCTGCTAGTAAAATGCGTCTCAAAATTAAGGGCATAGTTTTAGTCTCCACTTCCATGGCCCTTATGGGAGTAGAGCACATTGCACCAGAAATTGTTCTCAAAGCCCTGTTCTGCAATAGATCTAGTTTATTTACATGAGTACTATTTATATACACTAGTGAACTATAATCAAAATGACTTCTAACTATACTTTTATACAAAATTGATAATATTTTCGGGTCTGCTCCCCATGAGACACCTGCAAGACATTTAATTACATTTAAACCTTTTAGAGCATTCTTTGATATATATTTAATATGTTCCTCAAAGGTTAATTTCCTGTCTATTACTATGCCTAAAAATTTCTTTGAATTTACTGGATTTATAGATTCTCCGTTATAAACTACTTTTGAATTTGTGTTCTCATTTCCAAATATCATAACACTGCTTTTGGAGGGATTAATTTTTAAATGTAGCACATCATTGTAATAGTGAAATAGTTGGGACAAGGCTCTGTTAATATTGTCAATTGCAATTTCTACATTATAATTACTACTGTACAAAACAATATCATCAGCAAATTGCAGAATATCTACATTATTATTAATAAATTTACAGATTTCACTTGTGTATATATTGTATAACAAAGGAGATAGTGTAGCACCCTGCATTGTACCCCTAGATGCACATTTTGGACCTTGCAATGTATTATTATGTCTTACATAGAGTGTTCTATTATTCAAAAAATTATATATCCATTTACATAGTTGGCCAGGAACACCTAACCTAGACATAACTTGTACAAGTATAGTCGGATCTAGGCTGTCAAAGGCACCTAGAACATCTAGAAATACACAAACAGTGTTCAACTTTCTATCCTTTGCATGTTTCAGGTCTGAAATTTAGGAAGTGAAGCTGTCTGCACAACTTCGCCCTCGACGAAATCCATATTGTACATGTGGAATGATGCCGTTAGATTCCATATACCAATCCAAACGATTTTTAATCATGTTTTCAAATAATTTACCTAGACATGAAGACAGTGATATTGGTCTATAAGAGCTGGCAAGCTCTGAGGGTTTATCTGGTTTGAGTATTGGAATGATACATTGTGTTTTCCACGATTGTGGAATACATTTACAATGCCAGAGTAAATTAAGGATATTAAGAAACATTTTTTGTGCAGATTCATCTAAATTTTTAATAGTACAATAGGGGAGATCATCTAAACCAGGTGTAGTGTCTTTCCGAGATAACAAACTCATTTTAAATTCAGACCATGTAAAAAAATCTAACAAAAATTTTGAATTTAGATTATCATTGTTTAATTCGAAAATATTGCCTAAATTATTAACATTATTTAGATTGCTGTTGTCGGATAATTTATCTAGAAATTGAGAAATAAACTCATCCTTATATGATTTATTGCCAGCTCTTATACCCTTAAACATTTTTAGAAGATTCCAAATCTTACTTATAGGAGTAGTTCTATTGAATGTGTTACATAAGTTATCCCAACCTATTCTTTTTTGTTCCGATATGGTTCTTTTTTTAAGTGCATCTTTTCTTTTATAATCTAAATAGTTCTCCATAATAGGTTCACTTCTATATAGTTTTAATGCGTTGTAAGAGGCAATTACACTTTTTTCACAAATGTCATTCCACCAAGGAGCTGGAGGTCTGCTTTTAAAATTATTTGGTTTACTAAGTTTAGGAATTGTCATATCTTTTAAAGTATCCAATCGAGAACAAAAATCATTATAGGTTGAAATAGGATCATGCAATTTTAGGACTAAATCATTGAATATTGTTTTAGAAATAGTTTTATATTTTTCCCAATCTGCTTTTTTATATATAAACCTATCAACAGGGGGATTAATATGATATTTATCTATTTGTAGTGAAATCTCTGTTATTGTTGGGTAGTGATAGCTACCCATGGCATCATCATGTACAGACCATTCGCATATTGATGCGAGGTTAGCACTAGTAAAGCTAACATCAATTGCAGACGGATTCCGTCTCGGGTTGTTAACAGTTGTAGAATTACCATCATTTAAAATACATAAATCCAAGTCATCAATTATATTAAATAAATCATGACCTCTGCTCTTAGTCGATAGACAACCAAATGCAATGTGGTGTGCATTAAAGTCACCACTGACAAATATGGGCTTTGGAAGATCATTAATAATATTACGTAATCTATTGATCCGTATATGTCCACTAGAAGGAGGACAGTATACACAAAGAATAGTCAAGCTACCATGTGTAGTAGATAAGGACAGAGCAACTGTTTGAATGTCTTCATAAAATCTAGTGTTTAAAACTTTGTACTTTAAATATGGCTTAATCAGTATTGCTACACCATTATGAGTATTTTTGGAATTTTTATTATAAATATTATATCCAGGTATTCTGAAACTATTGTCTTTAAACCATGTTTCGTTAAGTAAGCAAATGTCAATATTTTGGTTTTGTAAGAATTGAATCAATAAGGGTTTTTTACTATTAGCACTTTGAATGTTATATTGAGCAATACGTAGCTTAGACAATGTGTGACTTGGATCCATTACTTGAGATTTTTAAGTAATATTTCTTTAATACTATTTACGGTGGTAGGTGTATTATCTCCCTTATTACCCAGTTCCACCAATGTCTGTACTAGGGCCATTAGTACATCATTGTTGGCAACAATTTGGGCTTTGATGTCTACTTTAGGAGGGACATCTTTAGATTTATTTACACTATGTACAGTATTGTTTACAAATCCAGACTTATTTACAGATGTATGTACAGATTTATTAACAGACTTATTTACAGATGTATGTACAGCTTTATTTACAGAGTTATTTACAATGTCAGTTGGTTTCATTTTTGGAGGTAGTAGAGGTGGAAATTCAGTATTATCACTCATGTGTTGTTTCGTCAATGTAGTACTTGCATAAGTAATCTTATTTTTCTTTTCTAAAATTTTATTTAACTTAATTGGACATAATCTAGAAATTGCAAGATGAGGCCCGCTGCAATTGCAACAGCAGATCTCTGTTGGTCTATCACATTCTTTATATAAATGCTCACCTCCGCAAATGGAACATCTTTGTTTGCCATTGCATACCCTAGCAGAGTGGTTAAATTTAAAGCAACGGAAACATTGCTGTAACGGGGGAACATATTCAAAAACTCGGTATGAAAACAAATCATATTGTACATTGTCTGGAAGAATATTCGATAGAAAAGTAATGCTAACTGTTTGTAGTGGTACTCGCTCCTGTCCTATCTTCTTAGTGAATCTTCTTATAGCTATTATTTCATAAATTGATGATAGTTTGGTGTATAGTTCTTTGTTCGAAATGTTTGCTGGTACAAATCTAATTATACCTGTTTTTTCTATTTGCGCAGCCGGAATAAATGCTTTCAAGCCATGCTTGTTAAGAAAAGCGCTGTTATTAATAAAATTATTGGCCGTATTATACTGTTTAAATATTACTGCTATTTTATTTGCGTTTATTCGTTGTATAGCCGTCACCCCTTTTATTTCGCTGGAAAATATGTGATTGAGATAGACAGGGCTCTTATTGCCTATTCTATCCTTATTGTTGGAAGCTTCAATGAATACTTTAAAGTCCACATAAGTGGCATTTTCTGGATATAGTCTTTTATAGTCTGGTTTCATGTAAGGTGGATAGTCAGAATTCTCACCGCCGCCGCCATCACTGCTGTCCATTCCAGTCCCTCCGCCTCCGGCCTCAGGCCGAGGACGTTTATGTGAGGTGGGCGGGTTATCCCCGCCCCCCTCATTTCCCACCATTTTTCAGTTTTGCGCACCTAGCACTATTGTTTTAATTAACTTTTAAGCAAAAAACTAGCGAATATTTAACAAAAATTAAAAATTAAAAAAAAATCCGAACCGCTCTTTTTTAAAGTTCCCGCCAGAATTCCTTCTTTTCAGATAAAAAAAAATAAAAAACAATTTTTGATCTTACTTAGTTTCCAGGTGGGGTGATTTTGGGTTTAATTGTCAATTATTTTGCAGTTATTAATATGATTTTAGTGACATCATTTTAGGGTTAAAATAATGAGAACAAAAGGAGAAAATTTAATATACGCTACATCTACACATCAAGGTACGTAACAACACAAATGTCTATTTCAACCTGTCTGTTAGAACAACTAAACGTACCCAAAACATATAAAACTTGAACCCCGAGCGGCCGAGCACAAAACAGAACTTTCCTTATCTAAGCTAGGTGAGCTATACGTAGGGTTAGACTCAAAGATGGTGGAGACACCTAGGATCTGCAGGTCGTATTGAACTTACAATCTTGTGACAATTTTGAACAAAGACTGTAGCTGAAGATATACTTTAGAAAGATATACACGGCTGTCGGCTGTAAAATATTGTCGATGGTTACAGCTTTTGACAGCGTTAACCATAGTTGTAGTGAGAGATACGCTATAGGGAAGATATACGTTGCTATACTTGTTTTATTAATGATATAATTAATTCATGCCGTGATTTCAAGATTGACGTTCAAAAGTGCCTTTTATGGGTTTGTTTGAATTTTTTTTTTAATATGCTAAGTGAATAGAAAATTTCTTGTTTTATTTTGGGAATAGAACCCAC
Organism: Omphaloscelis lunosa; assembly: GCA_916610215.1. Lineage (NCBI taxonomy): Eukaryota > Metazoa > Arthropoda > Insecta > Lepidoptera > Noctuidae > Omphaloscelis > Omphaloscelis lunosa. Next base: position 18,366,274 of record OU744265.1, on the reverse strand, counting down.
GACACTACCAGAGGACATAGATAAAGTGCCATGCAATCAGCGATAACGATGATGGAAAAGCCAAAAATGTATTATTAGGATTAACATTTAAGGGTCCGAAAATGTTATGTCAATCGTTGAAAGTCGCTGTAGAAATACCTAAAGCTTTGAAAGCGATTTCAACTTGTTTAGATCCTAGTAATGCACAATGTTAGCCTTTAGCGCAAGAAATTTCATTAGGTTAGGTTAGGTTTAATTTGGAAGATAATTTCTAACTTATATATCTTCGATAGCACTATACTAAGCCCTAAAAACTCGCAAGTGGCAACTACCGGCGAATCCTCAGTGACAAAGCGACGAAGACAAAAGACGACGCGACGAATCGCAAACGTTCTTGTCGCTTTGTGCGGCGACGTTGCCTTGTCGCTTCGTCGCCATCTTCGACGCCTCGGCCATGCTATACTGGCAACATTTTTTTTATTGGATCTTGTTAATGTTGCTAAATAGAAATATAGTTCTGGAGGTTTGTGTAATGATCTTGGGGTTTCTTAGGATTGTTTTAAACTCCGTTACACACAAGGTGAAAAATACAGGCAGATTGGATTGAAGGAATGCTTAACTAGGATAGAAGTTCGTACTGTATACCACGTAATTTCGGTCCTATTGCAATAATCTTGGGCTTTAATAAATTAACATAGACATAGTCATGTTCATGAATATCAGACACACTGTCACAGAATCAAACTCCATTAAAAATAAACCAATAGAACTGAAACATTCATCGAACCCACATAAAAATAGAGAAGTAGAAAACATTTCCAATCTGAACATACGACAAAAACACACACCAAGAAATGTATCTTAAAAAATCAACACATACGTGTATTTGTGGGACATTATTCATAAATGCAAATGCGGGCTTAGCAGTGAGTCCGTGGGGATTTGCACGGGATCGGGGAAGATCGGGGATGATCGTACGGGATCGGGGATCGCGGTAGATGGCGCTGCTAAATGACGCGATGCCTTTGCATCTTGGGATTCGTGGATTATTGAATATTTTTAAGCTGAGGGACTTGTTTACAATGTGATCGTCGGATGTTAACGTTGAAAGAGGGTTTGAGTGATGTGTTTATTTGGATGGCTGTGGAAAAGTAAGATGGCGGCTGAAGATTTTATCGCTAAGAAATGGATTTTGTATCAGAAACCTATTGACGAGCGACTGCGAATTTTCAAACGCTGCGTCGAAAAAAACATTATCTAATTAATGTCGCAAATGTATCAAAATTCAATTAGTTTTGCGCTTATATGTTTTTTCTTTGGAAATGGCATTAAGTAACACTATTTTTCCAACTTAATTTTCCAAAGACTATTCCAGATTTCGAGACAACATTTACCCCATTTTGATTACCCTGATCGTTTCTCCACACCAGCATCCAGACAAATAGCTCTAAATATAGCCCAAAATTCGCGCATAAACAGTCAAAGTCACCTTGAGACAATCTCATAGTGTCGCTCCAGCAATTTGCCTCCTGTAACGATACTGCCGACTTTAAGAACACCCCTATAATAACGCGACAGAATATCGTACGCGCTCCGATAGTTCGTCGGAAGTGTTTTCCAAATTGTATCAGGCCTTAAAAATTGGAAGGATGGTGGATAAGGGGACTGAAATTGGTATTGTTATGGAATAAATTGGTGACTATGTTTATGGAGGGTTTCGTGACAAGCGTGTGGATTTTGTTTATTAAGAGTTTCTATTTGTAAACGTTTGAATGTGATTGTATTCTTAAATCATTTCTAAAATTTTAATTTATCCAATCACGGCTGATGTAAAAGGTGGTTTTGACACATTAAAAGGATAGGCTGCTCTCAAGCTGTCTACTAACAATCAGCGATCTGCAATCTGTCTGCAAGCCGTAGTAATTTCAGCAGCTTTCAGATAAAATTTCTTCTAAGAGGTCATTGGAATGTAGGCCTACTATTTCGTAGTGGAGATGTCAAGCTGTTATCATGAAAATAGCAAATCTACAGCTTGTATTCCAGAATTACAATCTAGACTTTCAACAAAATTTAATTGTAAATGTATGATGTATATCTTGTCACCACAACTCAGGCGTTATTAAATTTAATATCAAAATAGCATCGTTTTATGTACCAACACGTCCTCTGGTATATATGAACGCGGAGCAAAACCCGTATGTGATCCTTTACACGGTTTCATTCAATTCTAAATACAAATATAGAAAATTCTGCTGTTGAAAATGCTATATCCTCGAAGCGCTTAAAACAATATTTAAGTAAATACAATGGCTAGTGACATAGATCTTGAGGAAAATACTTATGAATCACGTCATCATCATCATCGTACACACTCCCGATTTCACCCACTGCTGGGCATGCCTGTTTGCTTGTGCCAATCCTCCTCCTCCAGGTTGATGTCTTGCATACCCCGGATACCCCCAGGTAACCGGGTATCTTTTAAAGGACCACACAAAAAAGCAGTCTAAATTTTGTATTTTATGACGGACTTTTCTGGAAAACAACAGTTTAATTAAACGAGAATTTAAAGTTAACAGTTAGATATTTGATATGATTTAATTGAAAAATAATAATTACTGGTAGATATTACGTCTACAAACCTCGCGCCGGGCGACCAACACCGATTTCCAGACTACCAGTTATTTATATTTTTTTATTTTGAAGGAGTACTTTTCCTTAGCAACATACAATCAAGATACCCGGTTCCCTGGGGGAGTCCGGGGTATGCTAGACTTCTGACTTACTGAACCCCCTGGTGGCCGTATTTAGAGAAGGTTTGATGGGTCTTCAATGGTACGCCTGTATCTACCTACAGCCCACCATTCTAGCTGTTTTTATAATTGCTTTTAAATCATACTCAGTTTTAGTAAGAACTATCGTTGTCATCCGTCCTTGTAAAATAATTTGAATAATAACGAAAACCGCATCAAATTCCATCAAGGCCTTATCCGATTACACAAACAGAATTGGCCGAGCAATTGACTTTACAGTATTTAGACATCACAATATTTGTCTGGCCGATTATTAACATTCCATGAGTATTTATTCTTTATTTGTCATTTTTTTTCAATTAACTTTTCCACAAAGAGTATTTTTAGCCGGAGACCTGTCTCATCACAAGGAGTACGAATAATCCCTCATAACCAAACATGAGCCGAGTTTTACAGCGCATTTTACTGCCTGAGCAGATTTTTTTAATATTGACAATGATTAAGGCAACAGTAAGCGAAAGAGGAGGGAGGGGGTATTTATTAAAAAATAACTCAGATGTAAAAGCGGTCTAAACGCGTAAACGTGTAGCGGTTAGCGGTGTTAAGTTTGGAGCGTAGAGCGGAACGAGGAACGATGACCACTTTTTTTGGTCTTGTCGCATTTGACTCTTTATGCTTACATTTGTACGATCTTATTTGTACTACTATACCTATATCCTGAACTTTATTTTCCTTATCACAAAATCATAGGCTTCACATATGATTCTCTTTTATGGTTTATTATTTTCTGTTGTTGTTAAAGCGAGACTGCAACCTTTTATGAATTCCAAGAGTTTTTACATGAACTTAGATTATTTGTACTGTAGCTTTAAATATTTTAACTGACGTTCGGATCGTTATTTAAGTTTCCAATAACTAAAATGGGGATATATATAATTGGTCTAAGGGTAATATTGCAATTTGACAATTTTCCTCGCCGCTTTCTTAGTACGTGCTATAGTAACATTACCCACAACCTCCTAACACTTAATCCATTGGCATTAACAAACCCCCCAGCTATGCGTGAGCGCCGTCAAAGAGCCGACGCCGCGATATTGAACATTTTTGTACTGACTGATTAAAATAATGTTTGTAATTTAGTGATACTCCTCCCGTCATTCTCTTTGATGTCGTTGCGATTTTGGATGAAATTCTACGTGGTTTGACGCTGGCGAATATTTTTTTCTATATTTATTTCGGTAAACAGCAATCAGCCCCGCTATCGCGGTAGCAATCGCTATGTAGGTAGTTCTTGCTGGTATAAAATAATAATTAGCATTCTCATTTGTGTCAATATTAAATAGTAAAAGTAATATTTAAGAGTCACACTTTGGATTTATGTGAACACATAAACCCAACCAACTTTTAGACGTTTTTGGGTTCACAAGGCACGGTCTAATTATTGTGCGGTCAGGTAAGATGATAGACAGCTGTTTATTTACTTTGAAATAAGTTCAGGTTATCCTACTTGAACTTTGAATTCGCTGTTCTAGGAAGTCAAACAATAGTTTACTTGCTAGTTTATTAAGGTCAAATCTTACAACATAATTCCGGACAAACGTCGTGGTGAATTTAATTAAAATTTTATATACTCACTCCATTCTGATAACTAAACATAACCAAGCTTCATTTTCTACTTATACTTACTAAAATAACCCAAGCTCAAACTTCATTACCTATCTACACTTCTGCTTACCCCCTATCCTTCACAAGAGTACCAATAAAAGCTCTCAAAAGTAAATAAAGTACGATAAAATCAGTTTTCCGACCGACACCATCACTTATTAGATTTGCTCGACATCGAGGCTCATCTACTGTCTGTAAATAAGGTACTAGTGGGCGAATCCAATTCCTTTTCAAACTACCAGGTATCGGTAACTTTGGATTACCATAATGGTAAAGTTGGTAGTAGTCGAGGTACTGAATTTTGTGAAGTGTTTTGGAGTTCGGTTATTAGGTAGTTATCTCCTGAAAACTTTCTGTTCATAGTAAAATTGAAAGTCATGTGACATTTAAAAAATGATGATTTTAAATGGCGGTGTTTTTTGTGTTCTATCCTGGATCACATAATTGAATACGTGGCTTTATTAAAGGGCTCAGCATATGATCAAATAAATGATTGATATTGGTGAATTTACGTGAGTGAAATTGTACCTTCTGTACCTAATACTTCTACCACGAGTTAAGTCCGGGTGGTCCGGAGGTTCATTAATTCGCTTCTTATCTACTAGGTTACAGATTCACAACCTAGTCATTAATTTTAATCTATATAATACAAATTTATGTTTAAGAATAAAGTCGCAAAGAAACCTGAACTTGGTTACTGTATACCTAAACCAGTAAGCATGGTGTTAAATGGTTCTTCCTTCTCTGTATGGGGACTTTCCTTTTGCTTCAACAGCGGGACAGAAACAGACTAATAATATTTTTATTCACAAATTCCAGAGTTTCATGGCTCACAATAAACATTTTTGATGGCGTTGACCATACTTATAAGCTAATCCACTTTCCTTTACTTATGTAACTTGGCCGGAATAATAAGCAGCTGTACTTAGGGCGATCTATCTGTGAAGTTATATCTACTGAAGTGGTTAATAATGATAAACTTAAGACTTACTTACCCATTGTGAAAAGGTTATCAAAAGCTGAAACAAATTGTGAAAATAGAAACTTGAATGGTATTCGATTGCTTAATTTACATCAGTAGTGGGTAAATTAAAATCTTTTATTAGTGACTTGCTCTTGCTTCGCACGGGTTGTCTACGAAACATGTCAAAATATCGAGATTTCAGTGCCGTAGTGGTGCTATGTTTAAGTTAAATACTTTATTTTATTCACATAAACCTTCCGGAATAATATCATCGTTTAAATCGCATCAAAATCCATTGTGGAGTTTAGAAAAACTAATACATCTCACAGAAACACGAAAAACGACTTTGATTTATACTATGTACAGGCGACCAGCTGTTGTGATTGTGACAGTTACACAAATGACACAATACGATTGCCTAACAATGTTGCAGGGACTCCAGTAACAGAAAAAAAAGAAAATGTCATATAAACCCTGTAAATGCGAGACAGTAAGTTAACGGAACAAGTGCAAACTAGGACAAACTGCTCCTACATATGGACAAAGTGCTCCTTTGTTTGAGGACCAACCTTTCCTGGACAAAACTGGCATATTGTATGGGTCAAATGGATTTTCAATGGGTAAAACTATGATATGTATGAATGAACGTGTACCGAAAACAGCAGGAAAAACTCAATAACAAAGGTACACCCAGGGTATTAGATTAGGATATTGACTTTTTTGACATCTCTATGTTTTCCGTCTGTTTCGTGTATCAGTATATCTGTCAGTTTAGTTGCTGTTCAAAGTATTGATCTATTTCTGGATCAAGGACACCCAACGTAAATGTAGGCAACATGTTAGAATAGGCTAGTTCGATATTTGATACTAATATCCCGAGAGACGAGGCTGTCAAAATAAGTTTAAGGTTGAAGAACAATTGTTGGCTAAAGCAATTACCATCAAGGGATTAAAAAAAATACGCTTCTGAAAGATCTATTTATATCATCCAACTAAACATGACAGTACAAGGCACAAGTGAAAGCTAAAATCATAAGCTTGCTTGTGCTGCTTGTCTGTCATCCGTGTAACCTATTTAGGGGTCGAAACTAGTCCGGGCAACGCCATAAAATATTTATGAGGGATGCCGGGCGCAGGCAACGCACGCCCCGAGTTTTAAAGGAGAATGTTGATTTAAATTATTTTGCTGCTTTTTTTAATGTGGGGGTGAAACACAGTGCAGAGGGGGAAAATAAGGATTAAGTTTTGTGTGATGTTAAAATTAGCAGAACTGTAAATTAGGTATCAGTTAGGAAACCTGTTTAATAAAGGGTAAGCCAATTTTGTAATGTTCTGAACTCGAGTTTTTCACTCAAAGTAACACTAACAAAATATTTCATGAAACAGCTTTACATAATTAGTTACAACATAGAGAGCCCACTTTATTTACTACTCTGTTTTCACCAGAAAACGGATGAAGTTCTTTTAAGCTTTTAAATTCAGGATCTAATATGGTGTATTTAACAAATTCCATCTACTGAAACGACAATGTTTTAAAAGCTTTGAAAAATAGGACCCTTTCACTCACATCACATTTGCGACGGAATTTCCACATCTCTGCCATCAATTCTCCCTTCTACCCATAGAATTTCCCCCACATACATACAAACGAAATAACTCACACACACAATATGATTAATTTGAGTGTTGTTACGTCGCGTCATAACGTCGTATTAGCATACGTCAGTCCGGCGTGTGCCGACAATCTATTAAACGAAAAAACTGCCCCCGCTACGCCGTGGATACGCATACAATATTTATGAGATATTCTGCCAGCGAGATGGGATGCGGCATAAGGCGTAAGCCGCAGGCGACTTACGTAATTTAATTTATATCTTGTAGCTGTGATTGCCATGGATAAAATATTTCGGTAATTTGGTGGTACCTAATAGCACAATTGAGTCGTGGACTGTTTTTGACTCGTCAAAATTCAACTCAAATAGATTTTAAATATGTAACTTATCATTCGTGTTAGACCATGGCGACTGAAATATAACTGACTGATCAAACTTGAGGATACGAGACATTATACTTACTGGCTTGCGACTCTATTACTGATTTTCCTGAATTTTCATCTTTCATCCCAAAATATATTTACATAATTCAGTGCCCTACTTATTTCCGCTGTCGTCCTCAAACTTGTACCGTCAGTAGAAGTGGTCTCGGATTAAAGTTGGGTCGGACACAATCCGTCTCGGGAATCATGATCCACAACTAAATCTCCCAAGTTGACTGAGAACTGCCCGTTTATTACTACAAGCTAGATTATTTTAGATAACTTGGTGTGATTTTTGGATTTAATTAAGTTTAAGATTTGAATATTTAAGTTTTCGCTGAATGTGATAGACTTGATAAAGGACATTGTTCGGCGTCCATACATCGTTCGCCTAAGAACCAACAGAGACGGGCATTTACTTTCTGTATTCTAAATAATGGATACATTCGACTGGAACTAAATTAAAATCACGGACACTTCTGAGCATTGTAAAAAATCTAAAACACTTTCGGATTTTTAGGTTATAATTACGCCAATAAAAACATACTAACTTAGTGTTTATTAGTGAAAATACATTGGATTTTATCTTCAAACGTTTCATATTGTACATAACGTACTATTAGGTAGTCAGAACAATTCTTTCTTTTAGTAGTTACCTACTAATTATTTATGTGTAGTTTAGGGCTATGAACTGTTTCGTTTTTGTGTGATTTAGAATTATTTATTTTACTGCGAATACCTACTAGGTATATACTTACATAAAATCTCGCTTGTTTTTTGAAAAGTATTAGGCAGAGCAGCAGAGGTACCTACCAATACTGTAATAGACCCAGATTGCCTGATTTTTTATCCCATGTAATAGGGGCGAGTCTAACACCATATTCCGGGCGCTCATCCAGACTCCAGGCTACGACTGAGAATTCGAAAATCCCAATAACACTACTCGACCCAGGGATCGAACCTAGGACGATTAGCAGCCGGTTACAACCATAAGACGTTAACACTGGCAGCCAAGAGGAAGTAAACAGTCTTTGCAAGACTTCAGAAATAATATAATATGGGATCAATCTAAATACTTCATAAAATAAAACAAAAATGTTTTGCTTCAGAACATGTTTATTGAACAATTTATTTGACCATTACTTATCTGGTCACATCAGGAGGATCGTCTATATTTTCTAATAAAATATCATCCAAAAACTGTGCAGGGGGGTCGATGATAGAGTTTTGGTGTCTTGCCCAGCTCAAGTACCATATTATTGTCATGACATGGGCGCAGCAACCAATAGTTCTGCGCCCAACAATGCAATTGCAACAGTACTGTTTAATGGCTTCTCTGCCAATTTGGGTTGCGTCTACTAAAATGTAAACAAAGTATGTTTTTTGGCTTATATGGCGACTGCGTATTTTGCCTCGAAGTAGCCATGTATTTACTGCATCTGTAATTTGCAATTCATGTAGTAACTCTTCGTCGACCTCCCTGCATACTTCAATAATATATGAACCATCTTGTCTCATATGTTCACCATAGTATGAGCGAGCCTGTTTTAATTGATATATTCCTAGTGGTATTAAAACTAAATCATTATATTCCATTTGTGGAAAGCCTTCTACGTTATCTCTTTCTACAGTTATACTGTGAAATTGTGCCCGTCTCCTGTTTAAATTATTTAGTTCCACAAAATCTGCCAAAGAGTTATTGGTAAACATTTTTTCTTGAATTATTGATATAATTTCCCTTGCATCCTCTCTGTCAACTAAAACAGGGTGAAATCTATTTATTAAGGCTGCTGCGACCTTAAAATCAATCATTAAATGTTTTGAGGCTTTGTTAAAATATTCCTGTCGCAGCAGCTTAAAATCCCGCTTGAAGCGCCCATTGACGACTTCTACGACCCAACGACATAATGTCACTTTACGGGATTCATTTGCATTTTCTGTAGTTAATTGAAAATCACCTTGTTGAACTGACAGAGGGTAATGCACTGAATAATTAAGATTTTCCAACAGGGAAATACTGTCCCTGAAGCCTCTATCCAAAATAAATGCATCTCCTTCTCTAAAATATTGTCTCAAAGGATAAGACGCATCACTAAATTGGTCTGTTAAAATATCGGCATCTGATTTTGTGGCAGGATACGGGCCCAGTACGTCGATTATGTGGCCATCGCAACATACTATTATGAATGGTTTGACTAGATTTCTATATTTATGAAGTGAATAAGTTTTCTTCTGATAAGAGTAGTTGCTGCTTTTTTGCACATAAATATATGTCCCATCCATTATTGCAATGGCTTTTCTATCCTCAATGTTGCTTCCAGGGTTTCCGAACAATGAGTTTGGAATGTATAAGTTTCTTTCTGCAACTCCTGCTCTTGAAATGTGCTCCAAACCCAAATGTTGTGGCACAAAGCTTGCCACCATTACATCTCTTGCTTTATTTATATATTTGCTCAGTGTGCTTCTGCTTATATTTAATAATTTCGAAATCCTTTCATCGGAGTCTCCGGTACGAAGTTTCATTAAATAAGCTCCAAGTGCAATGGCACGCTTATGAAAATCAGGCAATTCGGCTTCTAATTCTCTAAATTGTTGTTTTGTACGTCCCAGCCAATACCACACCATATTCTCATCCATTTGGTCAATGTTTTCAAAGTCTAGAGTGTTTGTATCATTTTTAAGTAGCTCACAAAAATCCTCTATGTGGGCAGCTGAAAAACTATGCAGGGTATTTTCAGCCTCAAATAAAAGTGGCCAGAATTGGTTTTCTAGATGAAAACTGCATATCCTACAGTTTGGTGGTATGTAATATTTGTGGTCACTAAAGAGTCTCACCCTGACTGTAAATGGAACCGATTGCTGCGAGGTACTATTGCAAGCTGGAAATAAGCATCGAGAATGTGTATCAGGTGCTCTTAAATAATTTGGTAAATTAATTCTTTGAGGTTGTTGTGGTTGGTTACTTGCTGTAACTGCATCTGCACGAACTGCTGCTTCGGCTCTTTGGAAGCATCTGTGACAGATGACATCAGACGGTTGAATCTAAAAAAAAAACTGTTATTTTACAGAAATTCAATCGGATTGCATAATTATATTGTCTCTCGAAAAAGGGCATTTTATTAATCGATAACAGTGAATAAAACTCTCTTTTACTCACAAGAGAATAAAAACATTTGAATTTGGAAAAGCACGTATTATACGAATTATGTACAAAAAAACAAATGAAACGTGCTGAAAGTACATAGGCTGGCTAAATGGAGCTATTCCATAGAGATATTGAATTAAATTAAAAAATAATAATATCCCGTCTATTTTATTTAGGTTCTTTTTATCTGCTAACGTGGTTCTTTTAATGTCATTGGAAAAAACATTGTAGTAGATAATTTGTTGCCGCCAAAAATGTGATAAATATAAATAACATAACATCACGCTTTGTTTCCCCGAAGGGTTGGGCAGAGGTGTACCTGTAGTATACCCACATTTCACCAGTTATGTTTTTAAGTCCCATGTAATAGCGGGCGAGCCTATGGCCATCATTCCGGCACAGTTCCAGACTCCAGGCTGCTACTGAGAAATTCCTGTTGGAAAAACCTAATAATACTTTGCCCAACCTGTGAATCGAACCCAGGACCTCATGCTCAGCAGTAGCGCTTGCGAACACTAGACCAATGCGCAACGAGGCAGTCTTATAAATACTATAACTACGACAGTAAAATATAAATACTATGTCAGTTAAACTTAAATATAGTATACATAGATGGACATACTGATAAGTCGCTTACCTCTCGTGGGTGAATCCAGTTTAGCACAACATTTAAGATATGCTGGTTCTGCTCAGCTAGTACCGTGGAGTATCTCTGGTGTGCCACAGAGTGACCACATTTTATGCAGACATTTTGATGGCCTACAAACGCTGCAGAATCTTCTAAGGCCATTGGTGTATCATTCTCAAATATTGTGTGGCATGCATCACATATGTAGTCAGTGGCGCTCACCTGTATTAAAATTAATTTAAGTGATGAGAAGCGTTACTTTATTTTATAATAATTATGTACAAATAAATAAGAGAACATCAACACAAACTATAAGAAAACACTCACCACTTGTGGTGCAACACGTTGCTGTATTTGTGATAAAATTGTATCATTGTTTAAAATGTGTCGCCTCAACCTCGTCAAATCAATGTGGCAGTTTGCACATCTTAATGGATTGCTGGTAGTTGGAGTAGCCGATGACGAAGTTGACGGTGTTGAAAAATGCTTCGCAGCACGATCAGCCTTTTGCCAGCAAGGATGGCAAATATAATGTGATGCACGAACCTGAAAGTAATACACCATTTTACACAACCATTTACTAAACACAATTGGTGCAGTGGTTGAGTAATTAGCTGTGGCTTTACTATTTGCAGGTTTTATTCTTGCATCGTATAAATATTTGTATGGCCTGCAGATATTTGCTCCAAACTGGGTGTATCTGCATTTATCATTAAATGTCTGAAACTGCATCCACAGGCCACAGCATAGGTCTGTTAATGAAACAAAAGAGAAAGTATATTAGTTACCTGCAATGGCAGAAGTCTTTCCAAAATGATGTTTCTAATATTCACATGTTGTACAGTGTCTGTTCTCAGTGCAATTACTTGATGAGAACGCGTACGATGTGGCAACATAGTTTGACAGAGAGCACATTCTTTACCAATGTGACATACATTTGGAATGCTTGCTGTAGCCCTGGCTTCTGTCCAACATGTTGTACAAACAAAATCATGAGCTTGAACCTGAAAAAAGTTTGGGATTACTAATCAGTCACCGCTAACCACCACCACCAATCATTATTATCATCAACCTACTAATGCTCCCACTGCTGGGATACAGGCTTACTCTCTGAGAGAGTGATTAGGCCTTAACCTTTGCACAGTGCATGATGGTTCAATATGTTTTAAAACAGTCCGCATCTTGTTTAAAAAAGGAATCGGTCGAAAAAAAGAGAGGTTTTACTCACCAAACGAGGAGCAGTCCATTGCTGTATACAATGAAGAATGTTCTCATCTTCCAATACCATGGAACCAGAAGCTGATCCGCAGTTAACACAAAATACAGAAACACTTTCAAATTCCATGTTAGCTCCGTAAAGTCCGTTTTTTTAAATGCCAAGTCGTCGTTTTTAGTAGGTTCGTATCAGTTAATCACAGCCAGAGGTCGATATTTCAAGAGGAAATCACAGTCCTTTGTTCACGCCAAGTTGTTAGTTAAAATCGCAAAAAACAGAAAATGCAATAACTCAAACGAATACACACAACCAACGCAAGATGCACAGGAGTTAGGATGCGAATGCGAGTGACAAAATATCAAAATATTAACAACACTGTCATTACTATGAAATATCAAACTGTCAGCTGTCAATTCATCGACAGTCAGTGTCGGTGTTGCTCGCTTCACACAGCGCTTTCAATCGCTGTATTCTGTTTGTAACTAAATACCTTATTCATAGATCAAGCGCTGAGAGCGCTGAGCGTTGTAATTACGGGGCATACTACATAAATGGCTGCGCAAAAAGGCTGTATGAGCTATTGCCCTTTGCCTACACAAAAACGTCAAATTGAAACAAAAATAATGGCGCCGGGGAATAAGACCGAAGTGAATTACTTTTTAAATTGTTTTCGAAATTAAGAAGTGTCCGTTCCATTGTAATAATTGTAAAGTAAATAAAAAAAAATAAAAAAATAATCTGTAAAGGTTTCATACGTGTTGATTCATAGGCCATTTCTAACAATGTCCTTTGAATAAGAAACAAAGATAATTATTTATTAATAACTTAAAAATGAGTACTTTATCTGGATATGTTTATAAAAGAATTACTGCTTTGTATACTGTTACCTACCTATCAAAATTGAATTAGAGTGCACTCTGCAACCTCATAAGTGTAACAATAATAACTTAAGGATTCATATTTCTTACAACTTTGGGGACCTAATTTTCTTCCAGATACTAAAAAAGTAAAGTAAAAAGGTTAAGCTTTTAACAAACAAAAAAGGTACAAAAACCCTATAAAAAGTCCCCATAACCCAACGACTACCATAAAACAAATAACACATAATAATTCCCCTTTACACAACACACCTTCACGACGTCAACTTGAGGAATAGGGGTAGGCACGCAAAAAATTAACAAAGTCAGGTCCACAAAATAAAAGGAAGGGTCCGGTGCCGTATTAATATAATGGTTTCGAGCTGCATTCACACCGTTGTGTAGCACAGGTGTGAGGGACATTAGAGAAGTATAATCTAGTACCGTGTTTCGATTATTTTGGCTTTAAAATCAGATAGAAGTCAAGATTAAATTATCTTATGCCTTAAAGCCTTAATTGATTAAGCAGCAGCTTTTTGATTTATTGGTTTTCTTCGGTGTTCAAAATGTCTTTTCACCTTTGCAATTTCTCAACTTATTCGTGATAGTCTTTAGATTTAGAAGCTTCTCAATGCAAAACAAGGTCATTTTTAAAATCCTACGATCGACAAAAAAATCATTACTTCCACTCAGAACGTAAAAATCATTAACCACAGCGTACCAAATTCAACGAGGCAATTTGAACCACAGCCTATCCATTACCGACAAAACACTGACGCACAAGTTACACGTTCATGTAACCACGGCCATGTATAGGCACCTCGTATTTTACATCTAGATGTCCTCGGATACTGGTTGTTACAAGCCTGCGTTGTGCCGATAAAAAATAACTGTTCTCTGGAACAGTTATTTTTCGCGGTATGTTGTTTTTCGGAGCAGTTCCCGCGTTATTGGTTTATGCTATTATTTTGACGCATTATGGAGAAAATTAAGGAAGGATCGTATGGTGATTGGATATTTATACAAGTTTCTATATATTTTTTTTTTTTTTGAGGGGAATTTATATATTCAAGGCAATGGCACGTAAAATTTAATCGTAGAGGCAACCAGATAGCGAACGGTAATCTGGGTCTTGAAGTCATACCAAACCCCCTCGTACCGTCCGAATGTACCCCAAATGGACGGGGTCGGAGGTGTGGGGGATGGGGGCGAAACTTCTTTTTTTTTTACTTGGTATTCAAAATTTACGCTCTATTATGTCCAAGGAATTTGTGTGTATCAATGCTATCTGATTTAGATAAAATTCACCATCATTTTCGGTGATAAATCATCGGTAAGGAGTTTCAAAAATTGTATACATTATTTCAATTATAACGATGTCGGGGGGTGACAACCGGATGGTATTGGTGCGTGGAGTTCGGTATCACTTCAAGGCCCAAACTACCATTTGCCATCCGGTTGCCTCTCCGATAAAATTTTACATGCCATTGCTTTAACTAATACAGGAACCGTCTCTTTAAACGTCTTATTTTTATGTCAATTTCTAATATTCTAATGTATCTTATTTGTTTGTTTCAGGTAAGGCAAATCAATTGATATCAACATCAGTTTGTTATGAAAAATAATAAGACCATGTAAGTGCAAGACTTACTAGAACTTAACCATTGTGTCGCTAGGAATATATCGAATGAGAAAGTGAAGTTGCCTTTGCAAGGAACGACGCCAAGAAATGCTAAGATTTTAAACTAAGCTGCTCTATGTATATTTTTAACAATTTTATTTGTACATGGGTTGAAAGGGGGATTGAAATATGTAACTCAACCCCCTCCCCGCGAATAAACTTAAATAAGCCTCAATTATTTTCGTCAAAAAAAGTAGTCCAAGAACTAAGTTGTCCAAAAAAGTATTTCTTAAGTTTTTAGAGAAAGCTAAAGAACATATAAGTCCGAAGTGCGAAATAAGACAGCTTTATCACGAAAAACGTTTTCTGTTTCACGTCATTCTAAACACATGCCTAGGAAAGTACGCTCACTATATCGTGTAGTCATCAGTCGGTAGCCGACATGACTTCATTAAGCCACTCGGGTAAGCTCGGCCATGGTCGGTGTCACTCGGGTTTAACCGTTGACGAGGAGTTAGGTATACAGGCTTGCATTTGTTAAGGAATTTGAGAAAGGGTTTCTTAATTATGGGCCTTGTAATAATGTTGTAATTTTCTTATCCTGTGCTTCTGGGAAAATAAGGTATTTCTTATAGTCTAGTAACACAGAAACTTGCAGCTTTTCCTGCAATCTGTTATAAACTCATCTATGTAAATCATCCTGACAGCGTTCCATAGGAATGCCACGGCGACGAATCGCATTTTCAGAGACCCAATGTACGTAGTTTTTTCTTATAATTCATTAAACCACAAGCAGCTCAAGTAAAATAATCAACGATGCCTAGCACTGACTGACAATTATATTCTTCTTCTACAACTAATTCTTACACTAACGTAATAAGGCCATCATTTTATTCGTTAGCGAATTTTTACATAGCAATACCAAGCTATTCGACTAACACATAACGCATAAACCACTGGAGCTAGAAGCATGACATTTTGCACAAAAGTGCTTTTTATAAAGAAGGTGAGCACTAAAGAGGGATTTTTTATAATTCATCCTCTAAAGGGGTTAAATAGGGATGAAAGTTTGTATAGGAATTCGTCATGTTTGCCGAAGGCAAATCCCATCAGGCGCACGGTTTATAACATAAGAAAGTTGATTATCATATTTATTCAAAACTGCCAAAGAACGCACCTTTTTTATTTCTGTCAAAGTCAAATAATCAAAGTCCCATATCCCCGTACATCCAGTTATTAAGACCCACGTACACGACACTAGCGTCCGATGCAATCGAGCAGTACATGTACTCACTGGGGACTGCTGATTGGCTGCTGGATAACGTCATGCGCCCGTGTGTCCCCGCAGTGACGCGAGCGGGTAAATTAAATGTGGAGGATTTTGTGTGTTGTGTAAATGATTCAAAGTCAAAGTGATAGACACAGGGCCTAGGCGTAAATATGGCACATTTATGGAGCGTTACAGAGTGTCTGTTACCCAGGTATTCATCTGTGCTCAGATAAGGTATGAGTGATGTAGACGACGATCTACATAGCGAACTTTTTCTAAATCTGAATGTGCTATATTACGGTTGGGTAATGGCTGTCCAGATTGACTGACTGTCAGGCAATGCAATATCTAGTTCCAGACCACCGAAGATAAAAACAGCAAAGATTGTTTCTAGTGAAAAAGTGGGTAGAGGTAAGTACCATCGCGGAAGCTCATAACTAACTACTTTGATGACCATATCTGTTACCGCCCCGTTTCTAAAGCGGCCGAACGCTGCAACCAAGAATAGTCCTTACGGTAGTTAGTTATGGCTTTCTGCGATGGTACCTATATTTTAAGTATTAAGTCAAACTTCATTTTACAACTGAATGAAGTGTTACATATAAGTTACTCAGTAACATAAAAAAACATCACTTACATCTTACGTAAATTGAAAAAGACAAATGTTGCCCGCCCACAAAATATTTATAATACCTAAATATTTTAAAATGTTTTCAACTATGAAATATGAGACAAAAACATTATACAGCATTATTCATACTTATCATTTGTAGTGTAAAAACAAACTTCCCTGTTTGGCTCACCTTTTTTTTCAAAGCATATTCACCCTTATGTGTC
Organism: Omphaloscelis lunosa; assembly: GCA_916610215.1. NCBI lineage: Eukaryota > Metazoa > Arthropoda > Insecta > Lepidoptera > Noctuidae > Omphaloscelis > Omphaloscelis lunosa. Next base: position 18,349,307 of record OU744265.1, on the reverse strand, counting down.
CAAACTTAAGGTGCTTTTTATATTTTATCAGTTGAAAAATATATTTTTGTTAGACCGTACTCTGAGCATCCCGCAAATGAGAGTTGTCACCTGTGATACGTAAAAATAGAATATGTAGCGACAGCGGAAAAGTTTCACAAAGTTTGCCACTTTATCTTTGCCATGTTGAAGCTCTTTTATTGTCAATAAGCTAGAAGCTGGAATAGATTTATAGTTTTTTAATAATGTATACTTGTCGTAGCAAAAATACGATACCTACGTTGGTTTTGATAATGTTAACTCAAAGTTCTGGAAGGAAATTACTAAATTAAAACGAGCATCAAAATAGTCCAGTTTTCATATCCCTCATCCCATCCGAGGAAAAGTTATTAAAACAATACTACATGTGCCGGGAAGCATACTACAAAAACCTACCTGAAAAAGCACAACGTTCAATTTCAGTGTAATAAGGCGGGTTGATAACACTTTAGATTTTTACTTTACTTTCACACGCAACAACGAAAAAATGCTTTAAAATTTTTTTTTTCTATTTCACACAGTTTACCATCATCTGCTATGCATACGTGAAGATGATTACATTTTTAACACCTATTTCACTCTTTTTACTGCTCGTATTTTTTTGCTAACCGTCCTTTGTAAGCAGGTATTATGTAAATTGTCTATTACAAGCAATGAGCTGCACATTTATACGTAGAAGTTTGACAACACCCTGTGAATGTGAGGTGAAACAGATTGTGGAGGGGTGAAATATGTGTCTGAAGGTTTTAGGGGGTGAAATTCTTGTTAACAGAGAGATTCAATCCAAAGTTTTTTTTGTTTACACACTTGGTTTGTTATTGTTCTGCGGAAAACCGTCGATTTAAAGTTATTGAATTAGCTTTTCCTATGTTTTATTTTTTTGGTTGGGAAAATATCAAATAACTTCTCTCGCTCTGGGCGGAGCGAGAGGGCATGTCAGACTCTTACTGACTAAAACCCACCCGTGTTCCTTCAGTTGCCCTGTTGCTGGGGGCCACGATCGCCTTTTCGGTTTCCTTCGCAACCCCGGCAGGCATCGGCCCTAGCGGACCCCGTCAATTCAGCTGACATCTCTTTGATGCGCGCGTGTAACCCAATGCGCCGTCGACCTGGGCCTGGTCTTTATCGGACGGCGAGCTGCCCATTGCTCACCGTCCGCAAATCCGCGCCTACGGTGGCCGGAAATCGGCTCGCAATTTCCGACGCCCAAGGCGTCTTCTCCTGCGGCGGTTAGGGGCGAGAGGGCGCGAATTTTACCTCTCCCTCACGCGTTCCGCCTCCTCCTTTGCGAGCATTACTGCTTTGCAGAAGGGAGTGACGGCCTCCTATTTCCTCTCGCTCCGTACCATGGCCCGAATCAGGGCCGGACGCGAGAGATCACCGCCGCCGATCGCCTCCACGAGGACACGGCGATGCTCCGCCCAAGCCGGGCAGACCTCCACCGTATGCTCCACCATATCCTTCGGGCGATCCACACAATGGTGACACCTGAGCGCTTCCTCCCGTCTTGTCCTGAACAGGAACCTCCCGAAACAGCCGTGTCCGGTGAGGACCTGCATCAGGTGGAACAGGACACCATGGCGCCTCTCTAACCACTTCTTAAAGAGGGGACTTATCGCCGCAATTATGGCGTGCCCATTCTTACGATACCACTGACTTGTTTAATTTTACTTCTCTGCTAAATATTATCAGAATTAGCTTTTCTAGCCAAGTTCCAAGTATCTTCAGAAAGAAAAACATAATTTATTTTTAATCACGGCTAGTGTCACCCTTGGTTTCAACCCCAATCTTTCAAAAATAAAAAGTCAATGCCAAAGTGACTACGTTTCAACACTCGCGACACTCCACTGGTCCATTACAAATGCATTTGTACTCTATTGTAAACTATACAAAAAACACCTTTAAACCAATCTACGTAAAATTCACCTCAATGGCAATTTGACATTGTATCTCGTACTGCAGGCAAAATTACTTTTACGGTTGGTTTATACGAAATTTCACTTTATTTTGTTCACGTTAAGGGGTACTGAGCTGCAATACCACATGTGTTGCAGCTCAGTATATTCGGTGTCTCATCACATAGTCGTCTGTCTGTCTATCTGCGTGACAAATTGTTACCAGGGTACGATTAATGGTATTATGATGCCTTGTAGATTTATGATCTGATGTAAGATAATGGAAACTGATGAATGGCGTTTTGAGTGTACCTACGTGAGATTACGCATGTTACTGTGACTACATCATTAGCGCAGTGGTTGCAAGCGCGACTACTAAGCGTAGGGTCCTCGGTCCGAATCCGTAGTTCAAAAATCCGTAGTTCAAAAATGAACTTCATATATCTGGGAATCAAAAGCAACAAATAAAAAAGTGGCAATAAATTATCGATGCTGAATAGATGTTCGATTTTGTAATCACTTATTGAATGCAGATAAATCAAGTAGAAGACCCTGGGGTCCCGGACCTTTGGAAGGCGTACGAGGGGCCGAAATCAACTCGCACAGGCCCCTTAGACTATTATTATTATTATTACGTCTCTTGACATTTCTCACCTTTGATATGAGTACGAGGGGCTGAAGCCAACTCGCAGAGGCCCTTTAGACGTTTTTAATGAAATGAGGTATTATTATTATTTGTTAAGACACACTAGCAGCTAATTAGCTGATGCGTTTTTCAAATAGCTCGGAAATATTAATTTCATCGGTTGAGTCAGTACTTAAACCAGTTCAGTGTGAGAGCCGTCACAAAAAATTCCGGGAGCCTATTCCATATGTATATCATTAAATAAAACATCACTTCGGTCATTGTCTTTATTTCCACAAATCCTAAACTACTCGATCGAAATAGAACTTTGGTAGGTTCTTCTCCAATTCGGTGTTACTGATGTCAGTAGACTTTGATTCCGACTCACTAAATGCCTCACTTGCGGACTCCGATTCACTCGTCAACGCTACGCTGTAGTCATAGAAGAAATGAAAATTATATGGATGTACGCCATCCCTTGTACCATTAGGACATCGACGATCTGCTATCTTGGTGAACACTGCCGAAAAATAGAGATACAACATGAATCAAACTGTGAATAAAACAATCTTAACAAGATTTTATAATGCTGATGGTAACCTTAAGCATCAGTAATCGCATGTCTTCCCTCGTGCGGACCAATACTTATTGTAACGAAGGATTTGCCTTTTCTTAAAACTTCGAAACTGTAAGTACGCATCCAGCGTACTTACTCTTCTTTTTGCATCAAGCTAAGTAGAAACCAAAGCTAGCAAGCTTATTATATTCTCTAAAAAGACTTGTTACCCACTTGTGCCATCCTGGCAGTTCCTGTAGTACATCATACAGAGGCTCTTGAACGACCTCCTGGCTCGCTGGTATGCCCCGCAGATCCAGCCGATGGACGGGTTTCGCCATTTCTTCAGCATATCCTCTGGGCATTTTGTGCACTTACGATGCCATTTTCGCCTAAAATTAGACAATATATTTGATAGTAAGGGGGACCTTAGATTGCCAAATGGCAATTAATGATCAAGACATTGTGGTAAAAGATGTATATTATGTAAAACATTCCTTTACAATAGTATGCACCAAGGGGATAAAGTAGTGTCTTATGTAGCGAGCGCCGTATTGAATCCTGAGCAAAATGAAGGATTCTAGCGTTAAGTCGTTTAGCTAGTTAAGACAAGAATCCTGAGTGCATCGTAGGATTCAAGGTCGCCCAAGACAAAGGCACCTTTATCCCCGAGGAGAATACTCTACTTTTCACACCATCAACGAGACAATAAAAAGCAATAGTACTAGAATCAATGTATTTATTAAAATAATTACAATAACAGTTAGTAGACCTATTTAAAACAATTAAATATTAAAGGTAATGTTTGATACATTAGACCAGTTGTGGAAAAACACAGTTATGTTTTTATTCGGTACATTTAATGAAGTTGAGAGAGTTTATTTGAGTATTTCTGTTAAGCAAAGTTTCAGAAACTTGGGTTTGCTGAGGACCATTTTGAATCGTAAAAGTTGGTGAAGGTGGTGCTTGAGGCAGCAGGTTAGGTGAATGTGGAAGGTTGTGGTGACAAAGGTGTCCAAGGATCGGTTATCAACGGTGTTTTTAGTTTGATGTTATCACATTTTGTCACCAATGCGGCAGCGTCTTTTATCCTTATTTTGTAAAGTATTTTCAATGTAGCCCTCTGCTACTACATTAGATTTTCAGCCGCCGCGTCTTTTAATCTGGGTCATGTCTGCTCCTGAATCCGCCAATAGAGTAGTCAATGTTCTCCTGAAACAATAGCCCGTGTAGAGCTTGGCATTGGTAAATTTCAGGTATTTCGTAATTTCTTTCGGCATGCTGCTAATCTTATTTTTTCCAATGACTTGCCTGGTGCACTTGCCATTATTATAAGCTACGAAAAATCTGTTAGTGTTTATATTAGAGGGGCGTAGAGCTTGGTACTTTTCGATAATTCTTACGAATTCTCCATGGACTACGAATTACCGTTCTTTCTTTTAATTTGGTTCTGGCAAATTTACCAGCAACAAATCTGAATGTTTTTCGATATCTTCGATTTTAATGTTTACGAGTTCATTTCCACGACTAGCGCCATTCACTCCAAAAATCAATGGTACCTGTAACAAAAATTAAGTAGGTAGGTTAGTATTTAAGTAGGAAGATAACTTACGTAATACCTATATTAATTTTTATGTATTACATGTTATAAACTTCAGTAAAATCTAAGAAAGTTTATTATTTTTATAACACATAAACCTTACGAAGGTTTACAATAATAATTTATTAATGAACTTAGAGTCGAAACATCGCATCAGTAGATCGCACACAAGCGATCGATTCATGAGCGGGTAGCTAGTAGCTATATGTAGCTATTTTAGTTACTAAAAATTGAATCAGTAGGTAGGTACTTACTTTTGTGGCAAGAAAGCTGTGGTCAGGGGCTTCATTTAGAAACGTTTCCACATTTTGAGCTGTGAGAAATTTTGATTTCTTAGGACGATGTCCTTTCGATTTCCTTTTTAAAAATGCCAGTAATTTGGTGTATGTATTCATTTGTATATTATTTTTTATGCTTATCGTTGACTTGAGCATCGAATAGACGCACTATAGGCTACTTGGCTTATTTGTACATGATAAATGCTGGATGTAGATTAAAAGCACTGATTCAGATACATACTTGACGCCCTATGTAATTTTCCATATGTAAAAATCGTCGTGGGCTTTGATGTACGATTCCTTGGACTTTACTGGGAGTAGATTGTTGGCAATGTCAATGGCTTCGGATTTAATGTACTCGGAGTCAAATCACTATCGTCACCTGATATTTTTGTGAGAATTTGTTGTTAAGTAATTTGTTGTATAACAAAGCAATTTTCAGTATTCGCGCCACTTTTTAATTTGTGTTTTATTTTTCTTTTATTTATATTCTAGGTAGTCGTGGTGGCCAGTTCGATTTTCGAACAATTTATTTTTAGTGCAAATCTTAATGGTGAATGCATGGAATTAGTATGTACCAACAACCTATCGTAAATGTTCGCATGTGATTGTTGTGCTTTATGTTCTAAATTCAAATCACATTAATGACCAGCAGGTCATATAATGAAATTCAGTACAATATTAATCCCCTGCTAGACCTCAGGTCTTAAATGACTTACTAATTTGACATTGGCGAGCAGGTGATGTGAAAATATATTTTTTATATCTGATTTATGACTATAAAATCTTATTTCTATCTCTATTATATCTTCATACCATCCTTTGCGGTCTGCAGATGACTTAGGCGCTCGGTCCTTTTTTTTTTTTTTCCTAGCTTTCTTTTTTCCTTCACTATCCTCTGACGAGGATTCCGTAAACATCACATTTAAAGATTCTGACTCATCTTCATTTTTTCCACCTGTCAACAAAATAAGAGTAGTAATTAATGTAACTTGTGAAAAAGTCAGAAGTACATCTGGATAAACGGTATTCTGGTCCAGCCAAATACTAGAGGCATCGCAGATCCGTTGCCATCCCAGCGACAAAACCTGTAATTTCACCGGCACCCATACAAATCTTCCAACCCGGAGCAACACAGCTTGGCAACATAGTTACCTATCGTGGTAGTACGTAGTATCTGTCCCGGTCGAGCACTTTTACGAAAAGCTTTTTTTCAAATATTTTTGGAGTGAATACTTCTTTAGGCGCGTTGAGTGATTTTTGGTAGGGGGTAAACTTATGGATTCGCGTCATCACGCGCCGGAGTGCTGTAACCTAAAATATAGGTGACGCTAAAACCAGTTTAAAGTTTTCCCTTTTATCGGCAGTCCCCATGACTGATTAGGTTTTTTCTTTTCCTGTTCCCACTGCCACAAACCAAATGATAGATTGGATCAGATTCGCCTGTACAGTTTACTTTCTCCGTGAGCGCTAACCTTACACATTACTATTTCAAGATCTGTAATATTCTGTAGGTATACGTACCAACTGCATCGGAGTCGGACGACGTGGACTTTTCTTTGCGTCTTCTAGTTTTGATACCATTTAAATTAATATCATTGTCTTCTAGTAAAGTATCGTTGCATAGAAAGGCTGTCGCGATTTGCGCTATAATAGAAAGTGGTTTATTATCTTGTTCATATATAGGCTTAGTCTTCGTAAAAGTTAACTGTCCCATTTCAACGCAGTCTTTCTACACCTATTGTCGTGTAGAGAAGACACCTGTCTATGTACTTACTATTAGTACCTATCTTATTAAAACTGAAAAATTCCCACACTAGTAATACTTAAATCAATAAATCAATTATCGTAGAAAATTTAATGTCAAAACTTTTTAAAATTAAGAAAAACTTACCTAAAATCAATACAAGTACAATGTAAGCAACCCTTCGCACCATGGCTCCACGCCATTCATTTCATAATCCTTTAAAAACATGCGTAGAAACCCATAAATACCATGGCAGATTTATATCCATTCCATTTGATTTTACGATTAATGTAATTTTACTTATTTCATTTTATTTTTATGCGTTATGTTGTGTTATTTTTATTATTTCACATTCAAATCACACCTCCACAGCACACTGCTTGTAAAATATTTAAAAAAAAAAACATCGACGTCTCTGTTATATGTCATATGGATAATTTTAACTTTTCTTTCAATTTATAACATAAACGCAGCAAATATGCATATTTTCCCTTTCATTAAATGTATCTACCAAATCGTTTGCTCTTGCTCATTGTTTTCGAGAATGTAAATGTCGAAGTTGAAGCCGAAAGCTTTCAAGATGGTACCTAGGTTTATACACGAATCTATCATCACGGAATATTATTTCCACGGTTTAAGGGTGTTGCTACCGAAAGTGTATCCAAAAAACCGGCCTTTAAAACTATGGCCACGCTGTACAGTAACAAACATCATGCTCTACCTATGTACTTAAAACTAATTTCAAAAGGTGAGGTGATTAAAATAAAAGGCATTATTATCAACGTATTTTACTATTCACATTGATATCACACTCTGTAGTGGTAGAACCAGGTCCTGCCGTGGTAAGGGTCATCCTTGCATTTGTGTTCATATAACTTCACGAACACTGGAAATGTTAAAACAAACTTTGAACTCCAATTTCGTTGAGAGGAAAGCTGTCTTTCCAGAATTTAAAAAAATAATATCTGTCTATATCTATCCTCTCTTCCAAGTTGCGCCAATACACCCGGTTCTCCGTTCTCAAATCAATAATGACTTTTGTCTTAGATGTTTATTTATTTGTTTAACATAGGTACAGGAAAATAAAGATCTTAATAAAAATAATTATGAGTGCGCTATATCACGTCATGCTAGAAAGCATTCAATAGACAGATTTTAATCAATGCAATCGAATGAATCCAGTCCGTCCCAGATGCCTTTCAACTGTCACTAATGATACACATTAGAATTTTAATTGTTATCGAACATACTGAGTTTGCATGACAGTTGAGCTCTTAGGTCTATCCAGCTGGAGAGCATAACCATTGCCAGTACGCGGTTTCCGTTCGAGGCCTCCTCTACTCTCAGGCCAATCGATCACTCCTTTTTAGTTCATTAAGTGGCAAACAAGCATATTATTACCTAATAATATTTCTGTAATACTAACTAGTCCCATCCTGGCAATTCCTGTACCTCATCATGCATTCACTCTTGAAGGTCCGCCTGGCTCGCTGGTAGCTGGCACAGATCCACTTAATGCCAATGTTGGTGTGCTTCTTCAGCATGTCATGGATACATGGAGTGCAGGTCCGGTACATCGCTGTACTGGACAAGGAACGTTATTGCTTGGATTATAATGTTAATTTTTACGTAAACAGAGAAGTATATTAAAAAAATTATATAAAAAAATATTTTGATGATTTTGGAGCTCTATGTGACGATGAATATAGAAGGGCCTATATTAGAAAAAAGAAGTAAAAAAGATACATCTTACGCTCGTTTCCTCTCGCTTGTTTCTTTAGAGGAGCCAGTGGATGTGTCTGAACTTGTTTCAGAATATTTTGATAATTCACTGAAAAAATTTAAAGTAGCTTTAAACTTTTTTAAATAACACCAAAATATAGCAATTCCTTAGTAATTCCTTTCCGTAGTTTAACAATCGTTAGGTCAGAAGCGGAATAATTCCTTTAGGCAGCCTTCATTTAGGTGATATAAAGACAAACAATACTAGGTTAATGTTGATACTGATGGATGAAAATGTCTTTTTAGGATGAGTGTCGTAACAAGCGACTTTGGTGTCAACTATAAAAGCAGGAGAATGATGAAGACTACTTCTGTAGACATCATCATCATTTTCCTGCCCTTATTACAATTTATTTGTGGTCGTCGCAACATGTCTTCTTTTTCCATACCTCTCTATTACTCATCGTCTCAGTAGTCACTTCCTTTCTATCAATATCATCTTTCATACGGTCCATCCATTGTTTATTATTTTGGTCTTCTCCTACTCTAAAGCCATCCAAATTTATATTCAAAACTTTCCTGGTCATATTTTTCTCATACCTAAAATGCGCAGAAGAATTATGATTTAGTAATAAAAATATACTACGATCACAAAAGAACGACAAACTATAAATAATCACCAACAAATCAAGGCTTCTTCAACTTAATCCGCAAGCAATAAGCTTGTGAAGCTAACTCCTGCTAAATATTTCGATAATGTCCGGTTATTGCTAAAGGCGCTGAAAGAAGGGCTGACCGTGTAAAATGGCGTCGTTCCCCTGATTTATCTCATAGCGCGCGTAAATAAATTATCTCATAAATAAGGCGGGCTCTTTTCGCTGAACTAGTACATTTTCCTTTGGCTAAATGAGCGATATGAGTCTTATTTTAGGTTTCAATAAGGTTCTACGTAGCAGATTTGAGTAGAAAATAGCAATTTAAATTAACAAAATCTAAATCAATGCAGTTAAGACTTTTGTTTTAAGACTGCCGCAGACAGGCGCGATGGATGGCGACGCGGAACGGAGCGATGCAATTTTAGTAAAACAATTTTTAAGTATGGTTTTTTCATTAAAAAAATCGTAATAGAGTTGCGTTGCGCTGTCGCGTCCTGCCTGAATTGGGTCGAATAAAATGAAACTATAATTAGCCTCATTGGCTTGGTTTGCAAATAGTATATATACTGTATTACTATCAATAATTACAAAATCTTTCAAGAAATTCTTTTGCATATTTACGTGTAAGAATGTGGATGGTAGTGAGAGTAGACGAAGACCAAAGAAACGATGAATGTTTGAGAGTGCAAACCTAAATAAATTGTGATGAGGGCAGGAAGATCATGATGCTTCAAGACTTACAGCGGTGTGTCGACATCCGTCTCTAGAGTGCTGGCCGGCTCCATTAATTACTGCCCGCTGGGATAATGGCAGAAGGATGCTGATGACTGCCCGGTGGGATAATGGCATGGAGGATGATGGTGATGATGCCTACTTACAGCGATTCACTATCATCTCTCTCTAGAGTGCTAGCCGGCTCCACTAATGAGTCTCCTTCGTAGTCATAGAAGTTCGGGCCCCGATGTTGTGCATCATCAAACTGCGCCAGGTTATGCATATCTTCCAGACGCGGCAGTTGGTTCGATGTATGGCATTTTGACACTGGAAGTTTTTTCTATATTTTAAAGGTAAGCGTAGATTGAGGCGCATAGATGTGATCTATGCGCCTCAATTTGTACATTTTCTATGAACCAACACTTCAGGCGGACCGCACCGTTCATATTTATGAAAATGTGTTGTGCAGGTACCTTTATTATATTGTTGTCGTACCAACTGTTGAAGGCAATCTTGATAAGACACACATTTTTTTTTCCAATCTGGTTTTACTTTTTCTGTTATCTTTATTGTTGAGTTTTAGGTAGGCTACAGATCGGCTACCGCTACCTATAAATACTGTTACTTACAAAATATCAGCGCATACAAGTTAGAGACGACAATACGACAGTAAATTAAACTGCGTATTTCTAAAGACGTTTACAGTCTGCATAAGAAAATTCAATCAAATATATCCAATAGTTTAGTCACTAATCTATCGACAAAATCCATAGTCGGCTCGTCACTATTATTTAGTTTGTTAGATATTTTTTTTTTTTTTTTTTATTTCAATGTTAGGATTTATTTTATCTCACGGGGTTGCGAAGAAGTCCGAAAGGGAGATCGTGGCCCCCGGCAACATGGCAACTGAAGGAACACGGGTGGGTTTTAGTCAGTAAGATTCTGACGCCCTGTCGATCCGCCCAGAGCGGGAGAAGTTATTTGATAATTTCTCAACCAAAAAAAAAAGGATTTATTTGATAGTTCCTAAATATTCCTATGCATCTGTATTGCCAGTGTTTTCATTTACTGTCGTATTATCGTCTTCACAATCATTGTATTTATGGATTTGTCGATGCATTGCCAATTATTGCATATCTGAAGTCATACATTATTTTACGATAGAAAATGAAGGGTTTCCGCTCAAGATCATTTATTTCTCCTTTCATTAAATTAAACTAAGGCTCCATTGCTCTATTAGAGAAATAACAATACATTTAATCTCTTATTATTAAAATCCAGATCATAGATTCATTCTGCGCTCTTATGTAAATTCATACAAAATTCATTAGTAGCCGATAAGGTTATAATAAAAATGCGCGTGCAATTAAAAGTGTTCGTACGATGCATATGTGGGAATAATTATTTATTTCTCAAAATGAGGTGGGAGTAGTCACATTTTTTTTTGTGAGTTAGCCTGATTTTAGGTAGATATTGGAACCTGTAGGAATGTAACTAAGATAGCGGAAGATCAATAAAAGCCAGTAATCTCATGTTTGAATCTATACAAAGCTTTGCCTAGAACTGTGTCTCTGCAATTAGTATAGTTCTCCTCGTAATGACTAATATCACTTATGAAAACAATTCCTAGAATATTGAAACTTCAATAAGGTTGCAACTACTTATCTAACTTAGACAAATATTTCTTGTCGTTTTTAGACATACAAGTGCCATTCATCCTTAGAGTGAGTGGTCACGAAATTACGAAGTCGACTATACCTATGTTAATGCAAGAATGTATTACGAGCATTTAATAAATTTCTGACAAAGTTCAGTAAGCATAATATATCATTTGTTAGTCAGTAAAGAAACAATTATCTAAAATTCGCTATTATCAAATGCACGATTCAAACTATATATTTACCTCATTACCAAGATTCGAATATCACAAGAACTATCATACTTAAAAAGGAAGTTTTCATTCAAACGCGAACGTCTCAGACATTTTTACTTCAATACTAAGTTTCAACTTATATTCCCAAGTGATATTATGTGAAGTTGGAACTAATTTCACTTAGACCATAATGACTGAAACTTAATAAGATGTGAAAAAGCTGTCATTTTGCACGCTATGGGAAATGTTAAGTCTAATCCTTTAATTTTGTCTGCTCACCCACTTAGCAGATTTAAAGTGAAATGAATGATAGATGACGGAAATGCTATTTCTTGAATGTGTTTGAGTATCACTTTATTTAGAAATAATTCGTCAAGGAATAAAGTAAATTACGTATGGCATCTATCGGCAGATACAAATTAGTCGGAATTTTTTTAATTATTGTGTAACGTTTATCAATAAAGATTAGTAGATTTAAAATAATTGATATTCAGTAAAAAAAAACTTATTTCTTACCCCTTATAAGTAAAATCGCCAAAATAAAGAACAACATTATTATAACATACTTAGATTTTTAACAAAAATAAAATTTACATTATTCGTGCTATCGAAGTTCCTAACAATTGAGATTTATAGTACAACTTTATATCGTTTGTTTGGTTTATTACTTTTATTTCTAGTTTACAAAAATAGTGTTTTTATGTGAAACAGGCAACGAATTTTGCAACCGCACACTTTGAGAAGACGTTTGACTGTTTTATTAAATGAACTATTGTTCATTTAATAAAACAGTCAAACGTCTTCTTGTCTAATGATTTAGCAGGTAACGAAAATTTTATAGTGTGGGGCTCAGAATTATTCCCCAAAGAACCCCGCAAGTATACATTATCTCCATAATCTGTTACTACCGGAATGATAGTAATACCATTATGATCCAATATCTTCATCATAGTATAACGATGATTGAGAGTGATTGAAATAAAACAAAAAAATTACGATGCTTTTTCTTTACTATAAATATAATTGGAAGCATCATTTGCTGTGCACACTTCTTAAAACTACTCGTTGTCCATACCAAGCCATGGCATCTGTTTCTTATAAAATATTTATCCTGAAACAATAATGCTTTATTAGTTCAAGTCTCAACTAAATCTACGACGATATCTAAGATGCTATTATGTTTCTTCAGAGGAAGTTTTTGTACTGAAAGCATCTTTAGACGTTCCAACTTTTATTGGACAAATTCAGGCAGATTTCGAGGGTGAAAATTGGGAATTGAAAATACCAAATCAATTAACTATTGGTTATTCTGCCTAACTCATAAGAAACTTAAATGTAAAATTACAGTCTTATTTCAGTATTCCTTAAGGTAGTAATACCGATAATTAAACCAAATACGTTTCTGAACGTGATTTCAAAATAAATGGGAAAATATTCTAATAAGAGTTTTAACTGGCTTTAGTGAGCCAAATTACGGTACTAGTATTGTGTAACTTCTTTTGTAGCCTCCGCTGCTCTATAGTAACATAAAAAAATATTGATAAGCAAATATTGGATTACTTACACATTATTCATAACACATTACCGCGAGTTGTCATCTGGTCCATCTGAAAATTGTATACAAATAACTCGTTGATCAACTATCATAGATGAGGTTTTTACAAAGCACAAGTTTCAATGAAAGTACAAAAGAAATTCAATAACTAGTGAAGGCCCAAAGTTTGATTAAATATAATTTGCATGGCGGGCGTCCCACCATCTGCTTTCCTAATATATTTTTAATTTATGTCCAAAAAGTTGTAGGATCCGCCGGCATTACGGAGCGCTTGTTAAAAATTATACTGAAGTTGGAGGATTCCTTCGTAAACATCAGTGGATGTATGCTGATCTGGAGATTATTTATTTTTAAATCAATTATAGCTTTTGACTTGCAGGGCTTAGACAATATATTAGCTAACAATTTAAAACAAATGTTGGCAAATTGCTTCCAACTTCACTTTTTTGCATGTTGATAAGAAAGAATAATAACATAACATCACGCCTGTAATCCCCGAAGGGTTAGGCAGAGGTGAACCTATAGTACACGCACTTTCGCCAGTTATGTTCAAGTCCCATGTAATAGGGGGCGAGCCTATTGCCATCAACCGGGCGCAAATCCAGACTCCGCGCTGCTACTGAGAAATTCCAGATGGAAAAGCCCAAAAATAATTTGCCCGACCCGGGAATCGGACCCAGGACCTCATACTCAGCAGTAGCGCTTGCGACCACTACCAACGAGGCAGTCATAAACAAAGAATAATAACGTAGCTTTTATATCACTCATTTAATAAATTAACAGAGATTTTTTTGAAGTTACTCTGCGATGTGCCTACCTTTACCAGACTTTGAATATCCAATAGGTGCTGCGTAGTTTGGCGCCAAATTCTGGAGATCTGAATTTCAAAGTCGAGACATTATAAAACGAAAAACACAGTAAACGACAAGAACTAAGATACATAATTTAGTGGACAAATATTCTAATTGTACAGCACAGGCTACCTGCGGTATTGTGTCTCCTTCTGCCTTTAAGAGTCCTTTTACATTTTTTAAGCAAGTTCATGATTTTGTAACATTGTAATTTTCAGCAGCAGTAAGATATTTTAATAGGTCTGTATCCAATTATTTTTTTTTAATATTGGACACGTATTTTTTTTTGTCGTAATCAAAAGATTACGGCGATACATTGAGTTAAGATGTGGCATGACGTCACGCTTTGCTAGATTTTATAGTGCGTTGTGACGTAGCGAGCCCCCATACCCCAACTTTAATGCGTGTTTTCTTAGTTATTTTTAATTAATATGATAAAGCAAAAAATACGTGTCTAATATTTTTTTATTCCTTTTATTTACTTAGGACACAGGCCTATTATTTGATTTTGAATAACCATAGTGCCATTCTCTTTCTTGTAAGTTGGAGTTGCACATTTAAATTTCTCTTTTCGTGTAATTTACTATAAATATTTTACTTACTGATTTTACAAGAAAAACCGTCGGCGATGGAACTTTAAGGCACAAATTCAAATTGTTTCATTAAATTCTAATAAAAGCTAAAATTACTTAAAGATAAGTTGAATGTTTTACTTGTTTATTGGAGTACTAGAATTTCTTTAAATTCATTGAGTTTTCACGGAAAAAATTGTAAAGAAAAGCAATAAATGTCTTCATTCAGCGTCCATTATATTCCTAATAAACACCATTTTATCAAATAAACTAATATGGTACAAAACTTATACCGTTTTCGTTTCTCAATATAATAAGACAAAATTACAATAAATAATGTGTAGGTAACTCCAACTTACAAGAAACAGTATGGCACTATCGTTATTATAATTAAATAATTAAAATATCTTACTGCTGTTGAAAATTACAACGTCAAAAATCATGAAGTTCTGTAAAAAATGTAATAGTTCCTTAAATCCATCCAAATGTTGTCTTTAAAAGATCGCTTTTAACGATAAGACCACCTAATGTAAAATTTCTACTTTTACATCTATAATTCTTATGGTGTACATAATAAAGAGTATTTCTATTCTAAAACTCTGGTGAAATATTTTAAAACTCACTTGGTTTACCGAGTGCTGGTACCGGGGGTTTCACATAACCATTTCTAAGCTGAGGAGCATACATAGAAGGCCTCTCATAAGCTCTTTGGTACATCCCAGGGTAGGATGGTGCTGGAGCAGTCTGGAACCTCGGATCAAATGGCTGATAGTGCCCCTGCGGTGGGTAATTATTGCCAACCGCATCGCCTGGAGCGTATTGGTAGTTCGTAGGATAACCGAAATTGTTGGGTTTGTACTGTCCAATGGTATTACCAGTTCCAGGTAGGACTGGTAATCTGGGTGGGTATTCAGGATATTGTGGGTTCACGTATGGGGGTGCGTAATTCGGTTGATATGGGTAGCTAGATGATGGGTCTACGTAGCCGGAGTATGGAGGAGGCGGGTTCAAAGGATCCGCCGCTTGGTTGCTCCCAGGGTAAACGTTAACGGATCTTGGAGTGTACGAAGGGTATGCTGGTGGAGGTCTATAAGTGCTGGTGATTGGCTGCGACCCGCTAGATAAAGTTTGGACGTCTGGGCTGTTCACGACGTTGCCAAGTCCTACGTATGGCATATTGAAACCTGAAAAATTATTCAGATAGTTATTTAGAAGGAAAACTGGCATTGGCATGTTTGTCATCTTTTCTAGTTTAAAGCCAGAAATGAAATCGTTTTTGTTACATGGAACGGTAACCTAAACGAAAGTTTCAGGTATAAACCTTTCAATCGAAATTTCTTCAGTTCCCGACCAGATTTAAAAAAAATACGTTTATATCCCAAAAAATCATTAACAATAAAACGAAATTTAACGTTGACCAATAAAACAGTGATAACAGGAGTGGCACCTGAATGGAAAACACAATTACCCTTACGCTATCTCCTCCGGTAAATGGACATCGAGGTATTAATACACTTCAGGGGCAATCTATAGCGCGTCAGATTGCTCGATGGCGCTCATCGTCCGTTTCGAACCCAGGGTGGGTATTGCGTTTCCAAAACGATTCCCCGTATTGGTTTTCCTCAATGCTCTCCCATAATTAGGGACCGCTATCTCGGAGGAGGATTGATTTATGTACCATTGTTTGTTCTGTTATCTGCTATCAAAGTGCTACGTAGAGGACGCTTTACGTAATTTTTGGGTAAAGCTTTGTTTTCTCTCTAATAAATGTTTTTGGGGAAACGTTTAATTTAACTACAGATGGAGCAGATTTTGTGTTGTTTTTGGTGGAAGCGGTATCCGTGCTGAATTTTATCTATGAAATATATTTTTGTCGTGACTCGAAATACATACTTGAGCTCATTATTTTTACTGCAATACTGAAACTTGAATTTTATTAAATATTCTTTTCAATACGTCACCTTTCCGTATACCAACGAGTCCCGCTCCATATTTTTTTACGTCACCTGTATCTGCAATTTTGACGGCGTGTCGCAGTCGCTCGTAAATTTTTACTTTATTTGTTTGCTTTTAATGTTCCCGTTGATACGAGTTTTTTATTTCACCCTCTGTCATCGGGGTGTCGACCGCCCCCACGTTGAGGTGCAAACGAGCGCAAACGGTGGCATAAAATCGACAGTTATCACGCATTTGCGAAACTTTTCAACTGCCCACTGACGGCAGAACTTTGAATGGGGATCTTGAACTGGCGAATTTAATCTGAAATGAAAATGTTAGATCAATTTCGAGTGTTCTCTCTCACAGGAACAAATCTATGTAAAGTTGCTTTGAACACAATGCTTACCAATAAAAAGAAGTAGTTTACCTGGGAGTGCTGAAACAAAGGTAGTCATTTTGAGATTAGAATTTGAAAACAATACTAAACATCAAAAAATCTTTGTATTTTCAATCTCACCTTGCTTAACAGAATCTGGTGGATCTATGCCTGAAAGAAATGCCAAAACATATTAAACTGAATAAACATTTAAATATTTCAAAATAGATGAAAGGATACTAACAGCAAGACGGCTTGGTATAGCAGTTGATTTCGACGGTGATCATCCCAACTTCGGTGGCTTCGGTGCACACACAGACTTGGCACTCATCCCAGGGGTGCTGGAAGGTCTGGTTGGGGGGGTATGGCCGGCAGGACTCATCTGGGGAAATGATTCTTATGAAAATCTTGTTATAAGAGATGACAGTAGATATGAACGAAATACAGGATGAATTTAAGATACATAGTAAAAGTTATAAAGTAGTTTAGTAGTGTGAAACAGATAATGGATCACTTCTTGCTAAATACTTTATTGTTGTTTTTTAATATTCGTTACATTTACTATGTTATGACTATTTTAACATTATTATTTATCAGTTCTTTTTATCTAGACTTATCTTATTTTAACTTCATAAAAGTAAGCTCAACCAACTTTACGTATAATGTAATGAGGCAGGATATCGCAGTGTTTTCGATACTTCTCCTTTTCTTCAGGCGTCAAGACTAGATTCACAAAACTCACGTGGTGATGGTCCTGGTAGTGGCCCAGGTCGAGGAGTCACGGGTAGCGTAGGGACTGGTGCAATTGTCGTTATAGGAGGCCACGGTACTAGGAAAATATAAAATATTAGTGATACAGACTTCATCATCATCAGTTTAATCCTACAATCGATTGTATTGATCAATGCAATAGTATAGTAGTTTTAAACCGCTCGTAAAAAAGACTGATTGTTTGAAAAAAACTATAATCTAAAATATGGCGTTAAAAGTTTATCATTTTTTAACATTGTGCGAAGAAATATTTATATAACATTGCTTACATGGTTCCACTGTCACGACCTCTGGCAATGGCACAGGTTCCATCGGCTCGTAGGGTTCCCTCAGGGGTTCTATAGGCACAGGTTCAGGTTCTGGGTACGGCTTTACCTGGTAAGGATCTATTGGAAGGGGTAGAGGAGGTACCCCCTCTGTCGCTACTTCCGGTTTTGGTACTGTCGAAGAATATGACATGGATTATTATAATATTACTTATAAATACATGACTAATTAAGAAAGAAATGATGCATGACTAGAAAAGGGATAACTACTATTATTAGCCGTCGCTTATAGAGATGTATGGAAGAAGATGAGGATGCTGTGTTAAATTGGGATAAGAAAGATAATACATTTATTTAAGGATAGCGAGAGGAGAATTTAGATCAGGATGGACGTCACTAGAAAGAAGTAATAGAAAAAAAAATGTAATAAAATATTTTATAGAAGAAGCTTACCACAATCGGGATGTGGATAGCAAGTTATCTGCTGCTCATAAACTCCGTCTTCTGTCAAACTCTTAGCGCACTTGCAAAGCTTGCAAGATTCAGTCGGGTGAGGGAACAGCACGTCTTCGGGGAATTTCTCACAAATCGGTACTGCAAAGATAAATAAATTATTATGAATATCTTGCAAAGTTACATGATGACAAAGTGAGATGTTAGGTCACATTTTTCTGTACATTTGTGGATACATTTTAATGTTAACGTTTTCAAGAATCCAGGTTGTTACTCAACATGATATGACATTAAAACCTGGCACTTCAGATATCAACAAAGTTGCATGGTATGATTAAACTAGATTATTCCTCATCTTGCAACACCCCTTCAATAGGGTCTTTTATTAGGGGGACTATTGCCTCTAATAACTGATTCACCGGTACATCTCTTGAAGGAATTAGGGATACTCAACTGAGTAACGTTCTTCGTGAACACTTAACGTCACATAATGCATCTTCTGTGCATTGGTTGTTCACATCCGACATGAAAGTTATAAAAATTGTTTAATTTACTTCCCCTTCCGGGTATTTAAAGGAAATGTCACATATTTATAATATTTATTAGTACTTACGCGGTATTGGCATGGGCACATCCGGTATCGGCGCTGAAATATAAAAAAAAAACATTATGATACTTGGTATAGTTAGATGACATGGTACCTAGTTAAAAATAATGCTTTCGAGTTAAATTATGGTCTGTCTGAAACACTTACGTAAAGCAGTCACATCGGCAGGCGCAACTGAAAAATTTAAGAAATTGATTGTAATGCAGCTCTTCGCAATGAGAGACGTAGTGTGTTTCTTGATGCCAGTGAAATTCCGGAAGCTACTCACTGCACTGGGGATTCTCCTTGCACTCAATTTGAACATCAGTCTTGCCAGTCACGAAAGACTCCCTGCAGATGCATATCTGGCAAGGGTGCAGCGGGTTTGTGAACGGAACTCCGGTTGGCAGAGGGTTACAATGGGCTAAAATCAAATCAAATAATTGATTTTTTGTTCACGGGTAGAAAAATAAATACAGTTCATAAGATGAGGTGATAGAACGACTAAAAATAAAAATCTGTTGTCAGATGACAGTACCTATGTTAGCAATAATTTAGGTAAGAATTCCCGTTACGTAAAGTACTGAGATCAGATTGATTTGTGAACTTTGCAACTGATTTATTTGATTTCTAATCTATTTTGATCACAAACATTAAAACAGTTCTCCTCCGGCATTCGCTCAAAACATCAAATATGTCCAAATTTCGGTGACTACTGATATAAACAAACTAAACTAACATTTTCTTAAGGGGCCGTGCACGAAATCGATTGATTTTGATCAATTTTGTTCATTAGTTGTGAGAAAGGGAAACAGAGTTTAAACAAAATTATTTGTGATTGAAAAGTTGAATTCTTTGTCTTGCACATAGTGGAAAGGAATTTTTCAAATAAATTAAGGATTCGTGGAAAATCACTAAAATTCGCAACAAGTTTTTCAAAAATTGACACGAGAGACTTACGTTTGATCGTTTCGTTAGAAGACAACTTTGATTTTGAAAATTAATAAATATCATCAACATTATTATATGGTCTATTTCTACATAGGGGAACCACTTTTATTCAACTTCCATACAAAATATAGCATAAAAAATCTTGAAATAACCATTTTTTTTTAAACCCAATCAGTAATGTATTTTTTCCTATTATTTAGCAAACCATATCAAGAAATTTAAAAAACACACATTAGTCTTCAACTATTTGAAATAAAATCAAAATTTTATTTTATGATTATACTATATCTTAAAAAAATACAATGCGCTCGGTGTGGCAACACGCCGTGTTCGAGTTCGCGACAAGTCAATCGTCATGCTGAGGATGCCTCGTTGAGAGGTGAAACACGTGTCGATTCCTTTCAGGGTTTTATTTAAGACTCTTCAGAAATAGCTAAGCGGAACAGGTTACTAAATATATCCACTTCTATTGTATTTTATAATGGATTTCCGCAAGGTCACGCCTGAATCAATTAACTATACTATATCTTCATTAACTAAATCAAAGGCGAAATAAAATGTATTTTCGAGAGCGGAAAAGTGATGCAATTATTAATAGGTGCTGTGACTGACACGAAAGGTTTAGCACCACGAAAACTGTACTTTTATACTTACACATACTTAATGTTTCAATAATTTCAAGCTTTCTTACAATTGGATAAGTTATTGACGCAAAAGGGTTTTTTCGTGAACGGAGCCTTAACGTGAAGTTATTAATGAAAACTACAGACTAAGACAGCAGTTTAAGAAAGATCGTTAATATTTCTCAATGAAATATTATTTCTAGATCTTTGATTGTGTTCCTGTGAGACCTGCCTTTGGTAAATTTAAAAGTCTAAGCTTCTAGTTCTTATTAATAGAATATTCTTAAATTAAATAGGAACTAATATTATAACTACACTTAATTGCTGCTAGTATTTACTAAGTTGCTGTTTATGTAAATGATCCTTTCATTTACATAAACAGCAACTTAGTAAATACTATGATCAAAATGATCTTAATATCTAATATTATCTGACTTCACCTTTAGTCTAAATCTAGATTGAGTTTAGTCAAATTCTGAAATGTAGATTTCAAAAATATATCTTAGCTAGAAGATGCGGATTATTTCAAATACATATAACGAGTATAGCAGGAAACGATCTTTTTACCTTGGGCTGGTGGCGGTGGCAGCGTTGCGACAGGCTCTGGAAAAGTAACCGGGACGGGTGATGGAGGCGGAACAGGTTCTGGATACACAGGATAGGGCTCCGGAGTGGAAACCGGCTGATACGGCTCCTGATTAGGTGGCTCCGGGTTAGGTTCTGGCTGAGGCACAGGTGAATATGGCTCTGGCATTATTGGAATAGGTTCAAAGGGCCCAGGAGTTGCTGGCTGAACAGGAATGGATTCAGGTAGTCGTGGGACTACTTCTGAAATCTTCGGTGGAGGGTTATGGCATCCACCACAACTTGCACATACGGGTTGTAGGAGTCCGTATTCGTTGAGACAGATGCAGACCAGACAGTCGAGTTCTTGAGACCAAAAGTGATGGAATTCGTTTTCTTTTGTACACAGTATTGCGTTTTCTCCTCCTGGAAATAATATGATTTTTATTAGTTATGATGTTAAAGAATTATACATGTTTATTAGGGTTGAAGTAAATATTGGAAACAAAATCGTTATTACCGATTTATCGCAAATCACAAGCATTTATGACAATACATTCAAATGACACGTAAAAAAAACTCAATTCTGGTCCTAATACTGAGCACAGTATATTAATTTTTCACAACTTTACTATTCAAATAATTATAACAAACTCACCAGGCATTTTGTTAGGAAATACATATTCATGAGGCAAAATCGCTCTGGATTTCGCATCTGAAACAATCCATAATGATTAAATACTTTTATTCCGTACTCTGATGTCGTTATTAATTATTATAAATGAAATTATTACCCTCGAATGCGATCGGTGAACTTTGCCTACCTGAAAAACCAAATATTTCAGTAAACAAATGGAAAGTTTTATTACCGACGTTATTAATTGCTTTACGCTTCGATAATATTTTATCTGTTTGCATATGTTTTAAGTACATTGGTAAAAACATGATGATGTGGTTGGTATTTAAATAGGTTATTGATGATTTCTGAAGAAGATGATTCTGGAAATATTCACTTACTGGCAAAGACACTAGAAGGCGGCCTTTGTGCTTCGTTCTCAGCCGGATTATAACCTCCTGGTCGTAAAGGTGATTCTGATGGATAATCACTTGCGTATGAACTTATTCCCTGGCTATATGGATTAGGAACACCACTGGCAGCTGGTTTGAAATCAGGATATACTTGTACAGTCTCTGCCCCTGAAGGATATAATTGAGGATATGGACCACTGGGTGCATAATGGTTATATTCGTATGGGTCCCAGCCACTCTTCGATATGTCGGCATTTGAATCAATATCGTCTAGTACTGGAGCATGTTCACGTGATCTGCCTATATTATTAATAGAGGCGGAAGATACAGGAGCATCCGATTTTGTGTCGTTTGTACTGAGGCCGGGTTGATATTCATAATATGCATTACTTTCGTCTTGTACGTTTATTTTTTCCGATTTTTGTTCACTGAATTGGACCTTAGAAGATTCATAACGTGAAGATTCAGAACCTGGTACTGGAATAGACTGGTATGGCTTGATTTTATCTTGAGTTGGTTTCATTCTAAGTGAATTATTTGGAATTGGAATAGGCTGGTATGCTCCATTATTAACTGACTTCTCAGAGAAAGTTGATTCAATATATGGGACCATATAAGGTTCATATGATCCGGGATTAGGTATAGGAATAGCCTGATATGACCCTCTGTCAGCTGGTGATTGTAAATGAGCAGAATTATGTATAAAACCATTAGATTGCGAAGAAGGGTAATCAGCATTGGAATAGGATTTCTCGCTGTATAATCTAGATAAAGCCTCTTGTTCTTTAGGACTAGGTTTTGGGATTGGGATTGGTTGATATGGTTCATCATCAATTTGAGTTTGGAAAGGATTAGGATCTCTATATGGAACAAGAATCGAATCGTATGGGGAAGAAATAGGATCAGGTAGAGGAATGGCTTGATACGGCTCATTTTGACCATATGAGTGAGATGAAGCAAGATCGTATTGATTTTGTCCCTGACTCTGTCTTGGATTAGATTCATAATGGTCTTTAGATTTTATTATAGGCACAGGTTGATATACTTCACCATTGCCTTGTGTCTGAGTAGAACTAGGTCCTCTATATGGGACTAAAAAACGTTCATATGGTGAAAAGTTGGGATCTGGTATCGGAACAGATTGGTATGGTCTACTAATGTCTTGTGTGTGGGTAGAACTTGTACTAGACCCCGGACTATAAGGGTAAGATGAAGGAGAAGCAGAGAACGAATCTGAAACTGAGTTAAGCCTAGGGACAGGTTTTGGTAGCATAGAATTAGGCTCAATTATGGGTTGGTTTGACTCACTGTCGGCTTGGTCTGGAGGGAAGCTCGATCCTTGGCTATACGGGCTCACGTTAGGTAGACTATTATACCCAGGTTGATACAATCCATTATCAGCTTGATTTTGACTAGGGCTCAGTCCTTGGCCATAAGGGTTGTAAACAGGATCTCGTTGATATATTCCACTATCAGCTTGTGGGTTCAAATTAGCTGAAGGTTGATATACTCCGTTATCGGCTTGTGCTTGTGCTGAGGGCAATCCAGAACTGTAAGGGTAGGATGCAGGGTAAGGATATGACTTTAGCCCTTGGTTGTATGAGTCGCTATTGATTGCTTGAGCCTCTGCTTGTGAAAAACTTGATCCAGGTGGTGGTGGTGGTGGTTGTGGTGGTATGTAAGGGCCCAATTCTTCATTGAAAGGGTTAAATGGTGAGACTGGTGCTCTTCCAGCCACAGCTGTTGCTCTAGACTGAGAAAAACCTCCAATACTGTCAGCATAAGCTGAAGCAGATCCATCTCCACTTGATTGGGCTACAGCACTACTCACGGCTGTGTCTGGGAAATATAATAAATTAATTAAAATAGTAATTATCCTACTGCCATGCATGTGATATGAATTTATAAAAGTTTAAGGTATTGTTACCTTCAAAACTACGAGCATCACTTTGTGAGACATCCCCCGATCTCCCTTCATTGGCTCGAGAATTTGATTGAGTTACAGCTGAACTTATTTCTGAAATAAGATTTCAATCTTGAAAACGTATTATTTCAAGCTTGCCACTAACGGATTATTTAAAACGAATGACAAATTATACATATTAGTTATTAATTTTATAATGAATTAAGTGCCATCTGAGGATATGACTATTAATGGCCTTTCTTTTTGCCCTTTTTAGGGTTCCGTTCCTCAAAAGTAAAAAACGGAACCCTTATAGGATCACTCGTGTGTCTGTCTGTCCGTTTGTCACAGCCAATTTGCTCCGAGTCTAATGAACCGATTAAGTTGAAATTTGGTACACATATGTATTTCTGTGACCTAAATACGGACGTGTAACGTCAATATATGAATTTTGAATGTGGGGTCACTTAGGGCAAATAAGAAAATTTAAATAATAAGTTTTTCAAACTGTATCGTGTGACATATCAAATGAAAGGGCTTATTGCGAGGTCCTCAAATATATATACTTTTTATAATTAAAAAAACATTACGTTAAAAGATATTTAAGAACATTGATGAAAATTGACCATTACCCTTATCTCCGCAGCTACAACTAAATTTAAAAAAAATACAGAGAATGGTTCTTCACTCATAGATTACATGAAAACCTATAAGAAGTCTGTGGTCTTAAAATAACATAGTAAATCTCTCAATATTTTGCGTACAAACTTACATTTGCAGTTGGAATGCATGGGATAAAATTTATTTCAACTACAATGTTAAGTTTGTATTTGGGATAAATTCATCCCAACTACAGAACCCTTCATTATGCGTAGTCCGTCACGCACTTGGCCGGTTTTCTACGTGTACAAATTATTTATTATAAATTAACATTACGATTCTTACCACTTTTGAGATCACTGGGAGCTTCAGCACTTTTTCTTAAACCTACTGCTTCTTTCAAGTTGTTTACGTCTTGAAGAACTTTTGATTCCTTTAAACTATTTAATTCTTCAGCTCTGCCTTCAGATAACAGGAAGGCAAGGAAGCAAACGCCCCCAATGACCGCAACCTGCATCCCGGCTTATTGCACTTTAGCCCTGAACTTATGGTTCTGCAGTTACCATCAACGATAATTTCCATCAATGTGTTCCCAAGAATTATACAGACGTATTTATAAGAAAGACTATAATTCTGTGTGATAACCATTTGGCATTTTAATATTGGTACAGTATGATTTATGATGTAATTACTGCATGGAAGTGCGTGTGATTCAATTTGTTTCAGAATAATTTATTGTCTAGACGTCAAAGGACGTGTGTGTAATTGATTTATTACTTAAGAAGTACTCAAGGATGTAGGGTTCGGGTAGAGGACATCAAAGGACTAAATAAATAATAAGAATGTTTAATTGTTGTTGTGTGTGTACTTTTAAATGAATCCGTAAGCTGTGCAGGAGACTGGCCTTGGTATAAAATAATCAAATATTCTTGTATTTTATCTTTGATTCGAAAATCAATATTTTATTCGTCTGCTATGAGCCCGAGCCTTACATTTTATCACTTCTTAAAACCTCTCATTCGTTATGGTCGTTTAAGTTAGTGGACAGAGAATTTAAGTAATGCTTTAAAAGGAAATAAACTTTTTATTTTCATAAAACCTATAAGTCGTGGCCAGTGACGCAGATAGCAACTGAGAAAATAATAAAAATTACACTCTTTCAAGAAATGCGTGATGTGTCTAGTGAAAATAAAGATCCAAAAAGATTTTCTCGTGTTTCTACATAATTGTTATGAGAAATACGCTTTAATGTTTGGGTTATGACAAAATAAAATTGTAGATATAATATCCCACTAAATGCTTTATTATAAACAGATATAAGTATGAAGTTTGCTCGTCATTTTCTAGATGCTTCAATTAAATATAAACAAATTCGAATCCATATGCTTGCCATGTTTGTAGAGAGATCATTGTGATGAGTTTTAGTCTGTAATAAAAACAAATTGTCATTAGTATAACAAGATTTACCGTTTTCAGAAGACTTGATAGTCTTGATATTTTTTTCCATAGCAATTAATTGCAAAATGTTAGGTAATTGATTGATTTTATGTTGAGGTAACGTTAAATTTATTTCTTTTAACAGGCACAATGGTAGGCATCAACAAAATTACTGTAAAGTTTATTTTTATTTTGAACCCTCCCTTTTTAACTTGTGTAATAATGCGAATATCAAGTGCAAGCTAATGAATCAAAATATTCGATTTAAGTACTTACATATTCTTAGAATTCCGTGATACGTGATTATGCTCTCATTCTGAGCCTGTGCTTGCGTTGCTCAGCGTTGCGTTTCTTTCTCGATTCTTGCGAAGTAACTGGAACATCGTCCACTAATTCATCTGACTGGCCGGATCTAGCGAGATCAACATCGCTATCTGGTTCTCCACTACGTATACCAAAGCCAGCGTTGGCCATTGCTTGGGAAATAGCGCTTGATCCTCCGTAGCCGGCATAACCACCACCGGCGTTGGCTGCTGCTGCGGCGTTGGCACTGGCATCTCCATAGCCACCATATCCGCCACTAGCGGCTGCAGCAGCTGCTGCACTAGCATCACTATATCCGCCGTAGCCAGAAGCTGCATTGGCCGCCGCTTGAGCAGCTGCATTCGCATCACCGTATCCGCCGTAACCAGAAGCTGCATTAGCGGCAGCTTGGGCAACCGCTTTAGCATCACCATATCCACCGAATCCACCATAGCCTGGAGCTGCATTAGCAGCTGCATTGGCATCACTATATCCACTGAATCCGCCATAGCCAGAAGCCGCATTGGCGGTTGCTTGGGCAGCTGAATTGGAATCACCATATCCGCCGAATCCACCGTAGCCAGAAGCTGCATTAGCGGCAGCTTGGGCAGCAGCGTTAGCATCTCCATATCCACCGTATCCGCTAAAGCCTGAAGCTGCATTAGCCGCAGCTTGAGCAGCTGCATTAGCATCTCCATAGCCACCTAATCCACCATAGCCGGTAACAGCAGTGGCGACTGCTTGTGCGGCAGCATTGGATCCGCCGTATCCTCCATAGCCATTTGCAGCGTTAGTGGCTGCTTGGGCTTCGGCAACGCTATATCCACCACCATAACCAGAACCAGTCACGGCATTTGCGGCTGCTTGAGCCGCAGCATTGGATTCACCGTATCCTCCATAGCCATTTGCGGCATTAGCGGCTGCTTGGGCTTCGGCAATACTATATCCACCACCATAACCAGAACCAATCACTGCATTCGCGGCTGCTTGAGCGGCAGCATTGGATCTGCCGTATCCTCCATAGCCATTCGCGGCATTAGCGGCTGCTTGGGCTTCGGCGACGCTATATCCACCGCCATAACCAGAACCAGTCACTGCATTCGCGGCTGCTTGAGCGGCAGCATTGGATCCACCGTATCCTCCATAGCCATTCGCGGCATTAGCGGTTGCTTGGGCTTCGGCGACGCTATATCCACCGCCATAACCAGAACCAGTCACGGCATTTGCGGCTGCTTGAGCCGCAGCATTGGATTCGCCGTATCCTCCATAGCCATTTACGGCATTAGCGGCTGCTTGGGCTTCGGCAATACTATATCCACCACCATAACCAGAACCAGTCACTGCATTCGCGGCTGCTTGAGCGGCAGCATTGGATCCACCGTATCCTCCATAGCCATTCGCGGCATTAGCGGCTGCTTGGGCTTCTGCGATGCTATATCCTCCGCCATAACCAGAACCAGTCACGGCATTTGCGGCTGCTTGTGCAGCAGCATTGGAACCGCCGTATCCTCCATAGCCATTCGCGGCATTAACGGCTGCTTGAGCTTCTGCGATGCTATATCCACCGCCATAACCAGAACTAGTCGCAGCATTTGCGGCCGCTTGAGCGGCACCATTGGATCCGATATATCCTCCATAGCCATTTGCGGCGTTGGCAGCTGCTTGGGCGTCTGCTATACTATATCCACCACCATAACCAGTTGCGGCATTTGCGGCTGCTTGGGCATCAGCGACGCTATATCCATAACCGGTTGCAGCGTTGGCTGCTGCTTGGGCGTCTGCAATGCTATATCCACCTCCATAGCCAGATGCAGCGTTAGCGGCTGCTTGTGCATCTGCTAAACTATATCCGCCATAGTTGGAGCCGGCATTGGCTGCTGTTTGGGCCTCTGCAACACTGTATCCACCACCATATCCTCCGACATTAGCTGCTGCTTGAGCAGCTGCATTAGCACTACCTCCTCCGTAGCTACCATAGTTAGCTGCAGCGTTGGCAGCGGCATTAGCACTGGAATAATCTCCACCATAGCCATTAAATGAATTTGCGATAGCGTTTGCGTTGGCTGCAGCATTTCCAGCAGAATTGGCTGCTGTATTAGCATTCGCATTAGCCCAATCTAATCCAGCGAAAATATTTCCGTAGGTTCCACTTGCAGCATTCGCTGATGCATCTGCTGATGCACTGGAACTGTCAGGGAAACCGCCGTAGTTGTAGGGTCCGAAATATCCGTTATAACCACCGCCATTGGCGTTGGCTTCAGCGGAAGCTTGCGCGTTGGAGCCTGCGTTAGCGTTGGCATTCGCTGAAGCACTTGCTGAGCCCCAGCTAGATCCACCACCTGGGCCGACTGAAAAATAAATAAAGCGATTAATATGATTAAAATTTGGGCCTAGTCAATAGTAACACGAAACCAAGTTTTTACAAGCTCAGCCTGTGTGGCATTAGAAGTATGGCTCCAAGCTATGAGTGGACAGGAATTAAGACAGAGGCACCTCCTTAGACACGATTATAATTAAATTTTATTATAAATTTATTCCACGTCATGTGAAAATAAGTTGTATATTTTGTACTACTCACCTGATATTAAGGGCTCTGGTTGATATACTGTAATAAAATAATGAAAAATATATATAAAAAAATGCTACAGCTCAGTCATCCGATTCGTAGTTCAAATATAATTAGTTTCGTGCTAATACAGTGTATTGAATAATGATTTACATATTAAATCAATAACATTATTTGGTTAATCCTTAGAGAAATAAGTAGTATGATTTCGAAGATCCCAACAAGAATCGTCACATTTTAAAACTCCATTCAAGCAGATTAGTCTATGTTTAACGACATCATCATTCTATTTTACATTAGGTTGTGTATTAGTCAAAAATTATGTGTGTTTACTAACCTAAGCAAGTAGAGTCAGGGTGTGTTTCGATGTAGACGTAGTTGTAAACAACTTTGCAAACGTGGACTTTGCAAGGTTCCGAAGGTACGCGGAAAGGTACCAATGGTTGGTGGTTTTTGCATTCAGGAGCTAGACAATGTAAAACATTCACGATTATTTTGTTCAATTTAAAGATGCTAAGGAGTAGCTCAAAAATATAAAACACAGAACGTATCAATAATGAAATCATCCTTACCAACGTATAGGATGACCGGTACGGGGTAGTACTTGGTTTCTGCAAAATAAATAATATTTCTATGAAGCCTTCTTTTCCATTTCTTTTTGGGATCAGTTTATGTAATAATAAAATTATATTTTTAAGTAACGTTTAATTTCCACCAATATTTCTATTTGTGTAACTCTTACCTCCAGGTACTTTAACAGGTACAGGTACTGGGACAATTCTTTCTTTGCCAGGCACAGTGATGTAGTGGTTCACTGGGTAAGGAACTGCTACCGGTGGTGATGGAACTGGAACTGGTACCTTCACCTCAGGCCCAGGTACTTGCTCGAAGATCTTGATGGGCACTGGTACCAACCTAGGTGGTTGCTGTACTGGATACGGCCTGTATAGTAAAACAGCCAGTGTGTTTGATGAATTAGGTGATTTTACATTGTAAATTATTTTTTGAATATTCTTTTCTAAAATCAATCGTTGTTGGTATAAAAAAAAAGAAAAGTTGTTGCATTGTGGGAAAGATATTATAATTATGGCTAGGAAGGAAGTGAATCTAATGAAGATGTGTGGAAAAAAAGATGTGCTGCGCTAATCCTAAATATATTGAGGTAAGGTCAGGAGGATGATATAACGTTGTAAACCAATTCTTACCTGTCGACGGGATACGGTACAGGTATTTTCTTCTCAACCGTTACTGGTACTGGTATGGATGGTCCACGAATGTAGATCTTTTCAGCTGGTACCGGTACTGGTACGGGTACTGGTACCAGGATGCGTTTACCTGGTATCGGTACTGGTACCGGGTAAGGACGCGGAGGTCCTGGTATGAACATGGGAGGCGGACCTGAAGTGAATAAAATTATTTTGATGATAATTCAGAATATCTATCCGTATAATAATGCTTATGAGATTACCATACGATATGTGCATTTTTCACGTTATAACGAACTCGTTTGACGAAAAATGTCATCTGAAGGTAAGCGATGATATGGTTGACGATGTTATTCATTTTAAACTTTACATTTTGTAGTAGGTCGTGGTTTTGGAGAAAATACTACCTGCAACGTTCGTCCACCTATCTAACTTGTAGAGAGTGTTAAGTGCGTCAGTGGTTCTTTACTCAGTTTATAGCATAACACTGTCTTTTTATGATTGATAATAGTTACATTGAACGAATGAATACTTACAATACAAGAATTGATCCTTTGCTGTGGATTGAGGTTGCGGTTGTGGCAGTGGCTGATAATGAGGAATTGGCTGAGGTTCAGGAAGGGGAGAGAACGGGATTATGGGTGGCAGCGGTATCGGTGTCGGCAGAGGCTGCGGCGCCGGTGCTGCAAATCAAAATATCTTGATGAGCAAACAATATTATGTGGTTTGGTTAGTTCATTACTGCTGATAATTGATGATTTTAGCATCAGATTTTGTATAACTTTTTATAAATTAAAATGGAGCGAGAGAAAACCATTCATTGCTCAAGAAGTTATTGACAAAAATACGCTTTTGTTGCTGTTCTTGAGACTGATATAATTGATTCAATATTATTATGAATACGTATTATTTAATATCTATGTAATTATTAATTGATTTATTCAGCTTTTAATGAAATCGTTACCTGACGCTGGTTCTGGCCCTGTTAATAAACATTGCAATAAATAAGTTTCGTATTTATTTGCAGTGATTTTAATTAAAGTATGATAGCAAGCAAGAAAGTAATTGTAAGTGTAGTATAGTAGTGTTTATTATGTTTAATGAGTAGGTATATACATGATGGCACTGGTGTTGGGTATTCAATTATTTCAATTACTACACCGATAAAAAAGAAAAAGGTATAAAGCATTATGAATACCTAATCCGTTGAAAAACAAAATAGCTACGAGAAAGAAATAAGTATCGCAATATTTCCTTTAAAGGAACAGAAAAATGCGACAATAAAGTAAATATCTATGAATTTTGAAGTTCAGGTAGCTCTTTATTAGTCAATCTTCCAAGATCATTTATTCATATTATAATTATTTGAAGGTTTCTAAAGGAATTTCAAGTTAAATTAAAAGTTATGAAAATACACGTACCTGGTGCTGGAGGTAGTGGAAGAGGTTCGACCTCTGCAAAGAAACATTAATACATTTATATCGATCATAATACTTATTATTTAAAAAAAAAATGCTGTGAGCGATAACGACGATAGAGCTTTCAATAGTGTAAACTTTTAGAAAATAATAATATTTTTTTAACTACCAGCGTCACACGACAGGGCAAAGGTCAATCATTAATCTCAATTAAATTACAATCTCTGTAGAATGTCATTGCTGAAATAAAACTTCAAAAGTAAATGGCTAAAATAAAAGAATTTAGTCATTTACTTTTGAAGTAGGTACTGAAACACATTCATATTATAAAGGCAGTAAGGCCTTTAAGCGGTATCATTCCCTTATTTCATAAAATACCTGGTTGCGGTTGAGGTACTGGAGGTAGAGGCTCTGTGAAGAATGTGAGAAATATAAAAAGTTTAATCACTGTAAATCACTAGAGAATTTAAACAGCTTTACCTTTTTATCAAGAGAAAATAGAAAAATACGAAAAACCCTGCTGCAAGTACAAGTTTCTTGACGTAGATACAACATAGCGGTTGAACTCAAAGAAATTAATTTGGCTATAAATCATACCATTACAATAATGTGAAGAGATCCATCAGAAGGAAGAAGAATGTAAAGAGTACAAGATTCTTTAAAGCAAATGTAGAAACTATGAAATTAAAAGTGTGTTTAAATGGAAAGGCTATGATGTACCGAAGCCTCAGTAAGTAATTACCTAACAGAATAAGAAACATCGTCAATAAACACATAAAAATTGTGAAGAATTCATAAATAATAATGCAAGAGGAAGTAGATTACCGACAGATTTCATAAAAAAAAACAAACACTTTACCTGGAAACGGTAGCGGCGGTAAAATTATGTCTATTTCTGGAATTACTAAAAAAAAAAAGTCTCTGTTAATATTCCCGTTTTATAACATTTACATAGACCTACAACATTTATATAGTAAATAATATACCTGGTGGTGAAGGCAGAGGTGGAAGGGGTTCTGCAAAAAAAGTAAAAAAAAAACATGAGCTTTGTCTTTATTATCCACCCTTTAATTCCAAAATTAAATCCACTACAGAAAAATATTTAAGCCGAAAACTTTAAATTAATTCTAAGCAACAGTAATGATGTCGATTGTCTACACTGCAAGATAACAATATGATCTAAATATAGACTTACGATATAATTATGTAATTGACTATCCATAACTTTTGCTGGTCATAATTATAGTCTTTGGATAACGTAAAGTTATAAAACTCAAGCATAATTGTGTGGTCAGAGAAGACAAAGAAACACAAGATAATCTTTTCAATTCCGAATAAGGCTAATAGAAAATCCTGAAACTCCTAAAAAGACAAACACTAGAACCATAGGGCTCTGTACGTCTATACAAAGTAAATACATAATATGAATACCTGGTTCCGGGTAATAAGTGTGCGGAAGAGGTTCTGTCAACAAAATATTTTTATCATAACCAAAGGCTGCAAAAGACAACATAAACAGATTCAAATAAACGAGAAGTTACCTGGAGATGGAGGAGGTGGTACGATTATTTCAATAACTGAAATTAATGCAGAAAATACAAATTAGATATCATCAGTGATTAGAATTTAAATTCAAAATAATGTTGAGTATAATATATACCTGTTGGAGAAGGCGATGGTGTTGGAAGAGGTTCTGCAAAAAGAATTAAACCAGACTATAACTTCGCTTTTGATAAACAATCAATGTTAACAACAAACTCAGAAAAATTCTATAAATGGCACATGTTCATTCCCTCAACAGACAAATATGATTCTATACCAAGACCAATTCCCAACAAAACTACAGCTATTGGCGCTGTGAAAAGTTTAAATGTGTAAATATAAAGATATCAATTAGAAAATCAATATGAAGAATAAAGCAAACGTTACTGAGTTATTTGACACAATAGTGGAAGAAGATGAAGCAATCATTAAGTTTTACCTGGAGGTGGATTTTGTGGTATAATTATTTCTATAATTTCTGGAATTAATGTAAATAATTTGCTTTCGTAAATATACCTGGCTGCGGAGGCAACGGTGGTGGAGGTACGGGAAGTAGGTCTGTGAAAAAGTATGTAAACCATATAAGTCCACTTCAACCAAAAGATCATTCAGAAATACTTACTTTAGAATCTAAAGTAAATGAAGAATAATAAAACTGGAAAAACCGTCTAGTACTACTCAACAAGATAGTATTTACATATTTATTCAAAAGTCAATAACACCAATAAATAATTCCAAAATAAACGATAGTCGTTCCAAAACAACTAACCAATCTCACAAAGCTGAAAAGTGGACGACCACAAGAAAAATATAACGCTAAAGTTTTACTACCCGGTTGTGGTGCAGGAGCTACCAATTAAATTATATAATATATTGATGAAACACTAGAAATCCATAATTCAATATTATAATATTAATATAGCCTCAAAATACATCTGGTTGAGGAGTCAACGGAGGTGGAGACAATGGAAGGGGTGCGGTTGAAAAAAATTGTGTACCCGAAATTTTCACAAACAACTAAATATCCTAATACAATACTACAGATAAGAAAGTTATACCTGAAGACATAAAACCCATGTGAAACTTGACATTGAACAAGTGGTAGCATTAGGCCTTAAGAATAAAATTAAACAATCCAGAAGAAAGAACTGGCTGCAAGAAAAAGAAATGCATTAATATTCTTCTTTGAAATAGAAAATAGTAGAAGGTAACCCTTCTACTATTTTCTATTTCAAAGAAGAATATTAAGGGATTATGAGTACTAAATCTCAATTGAGGATGATTTTTTTTTATACCTGGTTCAGGGAGTAGCTCTGGCAGAGGTGCTGTTAAAATATTAATTTGTAAATATAATCATTGTATGGACTGAAAACATCAATAAAAGATAAACTGCAGATTTCTACAGGCACATAATTAAATGAGTTATAAATTTACCTGGAGGTGGAATTCCAGGTGTTTCTGGAGCTAATGCAAAGTAAATAAAAATTAGTAACTAATAATGTGTGAATTAACATAATTGTAGGCACTATTTTACTAACAAAATGGATCATGGTGTCTGATAAATAAATAAATAATATTAATCTCTTGATTTTAAATTTAATTTTATGTGCAGCCTTAAAATGAATCTGGTTGTAAGGGCAATGGCGGCGGTGATAATGGGAGAGGTTCTGTGAAAAGGTCAACCAAAATATTAACTTCGCCATAAACAACCTAAAGTTCAAACAATCACATAGATAGGTTAGAATTAAAACTCATTGTGTTTTAAGTTTTAATACATTGTAAGTATTATACCTGATGGCAGAAGTGGCTGTGGCAGAGGTACTGCAAAATAATAAAATGTTCATATTTCAAGCGCTAAGCAATATATTGAGTTAAAATTCAATGTTATAATAATGCAGCCTAAAATATACCTGGTTGAAGAGGTAATGGAAGTTGGGGCAATGGAAGTGGTTCTGTGAAAACAAACCCAAAAATAATTTGGCCTTTTTCAACCAAACAAAAAAACAACTACAAAAAATTAGAATCACAAAATCATTACAAACATTCTTGTTTGACTTACAATTAATAAAAGTAATATATGCAGCATATTAAATGATTATTGTATTAACTATACCTGGCGGTATTGGAAGTGGTTGTGGTAGTACTGCAAGAAACTAATGTGTCAAATTTCTTTAAGCCTTCTAATAAGGAAGGTAAACTTGAAATATTAGGTATTTACCTATGAAATTGCCGTTTTTCATTAAATAAGTTAACGGCCTTGTTTCTCTATATTTTTTATTTTTATTAATCAAAGTAATTACCAATGCAATCAATACATTTTCGCCAACGTAGTGGTAGCTTATTGATGCAAAAGATGATGAAAGACTGCTGGACGGGAGGCAACAAATTCTTCAAAGGCATTTTGAACTGCCTCTCGGTTATTGAATTTTTGCCCCGCCAAGAAGTTATCCAAATTCTGGAAAAAGTAGAAGTCCGTAGGGACAAGGTCTGGTGAGTACGGTGGATGACGGAGAACTTCCAACCCCAGCTTTTGTATGATGGAGAACGTCTACTGTGTAGTATGAGGTCGCGCGTTGTCGTGCAGGAGCAGCGGAGCCGAATGATCGACCAAAGCTGGTTGGAGACGTGCGAGTTTCTCCATAATTATGTTCAGTTCTTCACAATACACATCAGACCACAAAACAGTCACCATCAATTTTTTTAGAGGTCAGTTTTCGTTTGGGGCATTGTTTAGGTGCTGAACCAGGATCTAACCAACTTGCTGAGTGGTTGCGATTGTCGAACAGAATTCAGTTTTCGTCTCAAGTAACAATGCAATTCAATATGCCTTCGTTTGTGTGCCTGTTGAGCAGTGCAAGGCTCAACTCGACGCGTGCTTCGCGCTGGCGATCATTCAATTCGTGGGGCAACCATTTGTCAAGCTTTTTACCTTGCCAATTCGACGCAAATGGACCAATATTGTTTTGATGTTAACATCGAAAGCTGCTGCTGATTCAGCTGTAGATTGAGAATCATCAGCTTCCACAATCGCATTTAATTCGTCATTGTCGACTAAAGTTTTCGGTGGACCACGGGGTTCATTCTTTCCGGTGGTTCGATCGTTAGTAGTGTTTGCTCCGTATACGTCGTTGATGTTGCGTGCCATTTCTGCCGCTTTGCTGCCACGACGGTACTCATACTCCATAATCACTCGAATTGTTAATGTATCCATGTTGACGAAAAACGTACAAATGCGATGAAAACAGAACGCTTACCATTAAACAAATGACTAATTTTCAAAAAAATAATAATTCCGTATTTTAAAAATAAAATAATTTGAACTTAGAATTTTTAGCGAAAAAAGAAAAAAATTGGCCTTGTAATAGCCAGTACGGCAGAACGGCAATTTCATAGGTATACCTATTATTCAATATAGAACAAGTTTTAGGGAACAACATGACCGAGTTATCTCAATCAAAAGTAGAAGGCTTCGTATAAACTTATAAAAATGTGGGTTTACCTGGAGGTGATACCGGTGGTGTTACAATTTCTATTATTTCTGAAACTAATGCAGATCACGGAAATTAGGCTCTTGAGAATTTTAAGTCAGATTCGAAGTAACGTGTAAACGAAATAATTTAATGTACCTGGTTGAAGAGGCAATGGAGGTGGGGACAATGGAAGTGGTGCTGTGAACACGTCATCGAAAATGTAACTTCGCCTTAGACAACCACTCAAAGTCAGAACACATTGTGTTGTAAATTACTACAAAAATTTAATACCTGGCGCTGGAAGTGGTTGTGGTTGAATTACTGCAAAAATATTGTTAAAATATATTTGAGGCTAATAATCAGGAACGTAATTTTGAAGCATTAAATACGGATTAAGTTGAAGTGACCGATAAGGTTGAAATATCTTAGAAGAGAGTAGGGAAAGCGAACCTTATATTTCCTAAAAATGGGCTATAAATTACCTGGGGATAGTATCGGTGATGGTATTCCTGGAACTAATTCACAACAAAGAAAT
Source organism: Omphaloscelis lunosa (assembly GCA_916610215.1). Lineage (NCBI taxonomy): Eukaryota > Metazoa > Arthropoda > Insecta > Lepidoptera > Noctuidae > Omphaloscelis > Omphaloscelis lunosa. The sequence goes on along the minus strand of OU744265.1, from coordinate 18,312,109 downwards.
TAATCTACATTGGATAATTGAGTTAAAATTCAATATTATAATAATGCAGCCTAAAATATACCTGGTTGAAGAGGTAAATTAGGAGGTGAGGGCAATGGAAGTGGTTCTGTGGAAACAAACCCAAATATAATTTCGCCTTTTTCAACCAACCAAAAAAACAACTACAAAAAATTTGAATAATAAATTCATAATCCATTGTGATTTTATTCGGTATTACTCAACTATCGATATCCAGTTCAAATAGGATAAGACAAATGTTGGGATGTTGAATGATTTGTAATACCTGGTGATGGAAGTGGTTGTGGCAGTTGTTCTGCAGAAATTAAATTATAAATATATTTAATGGATATTATAAAAAGGGACTTAGCTTATAAAATAAAACAAGAAATATGGTAGAGTAGCCAACTAGGCGAATTACTGTTAATTACCTGGAGGAGGAGTTCCTGGTGGGAGAGGTAATGGAGTTGGGGGTAATGGAAGAGGTCCTGTGAAAAATTAAACAGAATATACCATCTTGTTTGACTTACAATGAATAAAAATAATATATACTGCATATTAAAATATTATTATATTTAATATACCTGGCGGTATTGGAAATAGTTGTGGTACTGCAAAAAACTAACGTGTCAAATATCTTTAAACCTAATAAGGAAGGTAAACTTGAAATATTCAATATGGAATAAGTTGGAGGGAACAACATGGCCGAGTCATTCCAATCAGAAGTAGGAAGGCTTCGAATAAACTTAATCAGAATCAGATCACGGAAATTAGGCTCTTGAAAAGTTTTAAGCCAGATTCGAAGTAACGTGTAAACGAAATAATTTAATGTACCTGGTTGAAGAGGCAATGGAGGTGGGGGCAATGAAAGTGGTGCTGTGAACGCGTCATCGAAAATGTAACTTCGCCTTAGGCAACCATTCAACTGCCGGGGTTGCGAAGAAAACCGAGAGGGAGATCGTGGCCCCCGGCAACAGGGCAACGGAAGGAACACGGGTGGGTTTTAGTCAGTAAGAGTCTGACACGCTCTCCCGCTCCGCCCAGAGCGGGAGAAGTTATTTGATGATTTCCCACCCACGAAAAAAAAAAAAGGCAACCATTCAAAGTCAGAACACATTGTGTTATAAATTACTACAAAAAAATAATACCTGGCGGCGGAAGTGGTTGTGGTTGAATTACTGCAAAAATATTGTTAAAATATATTTGAGGCTAATAATCAGGAACGTAATTTTGAAGTATTCAATATAGATTAAGTTGAAGTGACCGATAAGGTTGAAATATCTTAGAAGAGAGTAGGGAAAGCGAACCTTATATTTCCTAAAAATGGGCTCTAAATTACCTGGGGGTGGTATCGGTGGTGATATTCCTGGAACGAATTCACAACAAAGAAATTAATCTACATTTGATAATTGAGTTAAAATTCAATATTATAATAATGCAGCCTAAAATATACCTGGTTGTAGAGGTAATGGGGGTGGGAGCAATGGAAGTGGTTCTGTGAAAACCAACCCAAACATAATTTCGCCTTTTTCAACCAACCAAACAAAATTAGAATCATAAATTCATCACCCATTGTGGTTTTATTCGGTTTTTCTTGGTGTTACTTATCTATCGATATCCATTTCAAATAGGATAAGACGAGTGTTGGGATGTTGAGTGATTATGTTATACCTGGTGATGGAAGTGGTTGTGGCAGTTGTTGAGCAGAAAATGAATTGTAAATATAATTCATGGGCATTATGAAAAGGGACTTAGCTTGTAAAATAAAACAAAAATATGGTAAAGTAGACAACTAGGCAAATGGTTACTGTTAATTACCTGGAGGAGGAATTTCTGGTGGGAGAAGTAATGGAGTTGGGGGTAATGGAAGAAGTCCTGTGAAAAATTTAACAAATATACCTTCTTTTTTGACTTACAATGAATAAAAGTAATATATGCTGCATATTGAAAGATTTACTATACCTGGCGATGTTGGAAGTGGTTGTGGTATAACTACAAACAACTAACGTGTCAAATATCTTTGAGCCAATAATAAGAAAGGTAAACTTGAAATATTCAACATGGCATAAGTTGGAGGGAACAATATGGCCGAGTTATTTCAATCTAAATTAGAAAGCATCAAATAAATTTATAAAAATATGGGTTTACCTGGAGGTAGTAGCGGTGGTGTTATAATTTCTATTATTTCTGGAACTAATGCAGAACGAAGCATTTAGGCTACTGTGTAAATAGATTGATGAATTATTATTATATCCATTGTATAGTTATAAATTTACCTGATATAGAAGACATTGACGGCGAGTATGGTAAAAATGGTGCTGTAAAAACGTCAAATAATATATATACTTCTGTTTTGACTGCCAACTTATATTTTGTGTCAATCAATACGGTTCACAGTAGGGACAAAATAATATGTTATGTTGTAAAGTGATCGCAAATCATTATACCTGGTGGTGAAAGCGGTTGTGGCAGAGGTACTGTAAAAAATGTACCCGTAAAATATCGCTAGACAAATAGCTTGTTGTATTCAATATGTAAGTAAACAACATTGAATGATTTCAGAAAAAAGTAGGAGAACTCGAAAGAAACGAATAAATTCATGAACTCCAAATTATCTGCAGGTGGATTTTGTGGTGGAATTATTTATATTATTTCTGGAACTAATACAGAACAAATTATTGGACTACCGTATCTGGATTCATTTGAATTCGAATTCTATATAAAGTCGAGTCTCAAACATATACCTGGTTGATGAGGCAATGGAGGTGGGGGTAATGGAAGTGGTTCTGTGGAAAAATATGTATATAAACAAAATAATACTTCAGTACCAAATGAAGTGGCATATTAATGGAACACTTATATAATTTATTGATTAATTTGCCAATACGTCGGCATAAAAATATAATGTAGCCTTAAAATGTACCTGGCTGAAGAGGAGGTGGGGACAACGGAAGTGGTGCTGTGAAAAATTAACCATAATATATTTTCATATTTGACAACTAACCAATAGGTAACCACTAACTAACCTGTAAAATCATTGATTAAACCGAGTAGAACAAAAGTATAAAAGCTAAACTGCGGTTTGTGCTCCATTCCAATAAAAAATTGTAATGTTTTTACTACCGAGAGTGTTTACCATAATACTTAAGTGATTTAAAATTGCACTTTTAATTAAGGATCATAATAAAAGAGGAAGATATTTTTATAAATTAATAAGGAAGGTTACAAAGCGACCATCTTCACTACTGGGATATGTCACAATACGTGTTAATATAATTTGTTATGTATACCTGGCGATGGAAGTGGTTGTGGCAGAGGTACTGCAAAAATAATAATAGAGGCTAACTTTAAAGGATTTAAACTTGTAATTAATAAAGAATTGATAACAACGGTTAACCATTTTAGATAAAAGTAGGGAACGGCGAACCAATTTTAAATAATTATTGTAATATACATTGTACACTAAATTTATCTACTGGAGAATCTGGGGGTGGAGATAACGGAAGGAATTCTGTAAAACGAATCAAATGTTCATGCATTTAACTTTAAAGCAGTCGCTGTTAGCGTCGTGATAAGTGTCAGTAAATTTATATCTGGGTGGAACTGGTTGTGGTAGAGACACTGTAGAAATTTGTAAATATCTATTTACTCTGTTCATTATTTCATAGACGTATTTTTTTTTCTTAGGAATCATTTTAATTATTGAAATGTATGTAATGTAAAGTGCTATACCTGGTGGAGGAGGTGAAAGTGGTAGTGGTTGTGGAGGTAATGGTGGTAACGGAAGAGGTGCTGAAAATTATAATCAAATGCTTTGATATCCATGTATAAAACTTGTGGGGTGACCATGACCACAGAAATAAAAGGCCTTAAGATTGAGCAACGCATCTCCAAGTACCTAAATAAAAGATGGAGATTATTAAAGATAGTTTACCCAAATCTAATTTACCTGGTAAAGGACTCGGTAGGAATGGTGGAGCTATATTCGGATAAAAATATGTTAGTTTTTATAATTCACTACTAAATGTGAAACAGTTTTGCAGAAAGTCAGATTAAATCATTTTAACTTGCAAAAAAATACTTCTTTTTAATCTGACGACCCAACTAAAAATAAGTAGACATCTATGCCTACTATGTAATTTCAAGAATCACAAATAACTCAATCGACTGACCTCAAATAATAACAAACAGGCTCAAAACAATCAAAAGACGATGCTATTCGCACTACCATTGATGCAAACTCGCTGACGAAATCGTTTGAAGACCATTCTAAAGAGATACCAAAGACCCAAGACAAAAGAACGACAAGACAGTTTAATATTGACAATATTACTTACGTGGCCGAGTTGGCAAAGGTACAGGAAGCTGTTCCACTGTGAAAAGTCAATAAAATTTATATACCAACCTTTGAGCCTGGTTACAAAAGTGGTGGAGAATACAGAATAGTTTGGTTACTTACGGAAGCACAGGTTGCAGGCCGCACACTTGGAGTACAGGAGTCCTGAGGATTGGAAACAGGCGCAAACGAAGCAGATGTTGTTCCTCTTCTCGTAGTACATGTCACCTGCTGCGTTGCATTTGTGTATCGGCTCTTTAAGAAAAAGAAAAAACAAATAAGCGATTTTAATGTTCTCAGTTTTTTTTTAGACGTTTCTCTTGGAAATAACATAGATATTTTAACAAACACACATATATATGCGAGATCTAGGACATAGGCCAGGCCTTCTCTGCCCCTCAAGTTGCAGGCCTTAATCCAACACGCGGTCACAGTGAGGGTTGGTGGATGTCATATCCTTGAATTCTCAGTACATGCCAGTTTCTTCACGATGTTTTTCTTCACTGTTTTGAGCCCAGTGGTGATGATATTTGTTATTTTTAAGTAAAGAGAATTCCTCCCTGAGGTAGAACTCACGTTAGTTGGGGTCGTTAATATCAACCACTACTCATTACGGATGCTTTTATTTTTCTTAAATTATTTCTTTAAAAACCGATACTGAACTATAAAATAAAACTTGTATATACCAAAGCTGAGTTCTTCAGGGTTGAACATACGACTTTCATCAGATTCGGAGTCCTCCGGACTGGAATCAGCTACCTCATCTGAAAAAACACAATTTTCATTATGAGAATGTTTTTTAGATGATATACCTATAGAAAGGCAATTTTCAGTGTAGTTTTATTGAGACTTCTCGTTTTGTTTTTAGTGTTATTACAATCTTTGTTGGAGTAACTTTCCTTATTCTTTTCAATGTAGTTAAAATTTTCGGATTACTAACTTATTGGTTCTTTATCTGTATTCTTAAAAGCGGCTGGTTAAAATGTTTTTTTTTTTCTACCGTACCTACTGCAAAGAACGGCTATTTCTATAACATACTACAATGCAAAAGTGGAAAATATCCTTAAATAGTGACAATTACCTGATGATTCTTGTGACGCTGATTCAACTACATGTCCTGATCGGAGCTCGGCGCTCACTGGTGCGGAATCTAAGAGCTCATCTGTCACACCGTGATACAAAAAATATGAAAAAAAAAAACAATTTGTTTGTTGATTTTTATGTAAAGTAAGAAGTGTCTTAAATCTTAATAAAACAAAAAAACTTAGTCAAATACTGGGCAAAACATTTGAAATAAAAAACGTTCTGCCAGAGAAATACGTAAACCCTCTATTTCAATGACGTAAATAACTCCATCACTTGTCCGAGTGGAGTTTAGCTGCTTTAACGGAAAGAATGATAAAAGACTACGAGAAAAAGACGCTGGGCATGTAAGAAAAGGCTTACTTACCGCTTTCAGGTCGGGCTGTGACCCCCACAGCCAACAGGAAGAGAAGCCATAGGCTCCCTTTGATCTTCAACATTTTCTTGGACCCGAAACTATGGACCCAACAGCGAGTTGCATCCAACTCACCGAAGATAACATCTCCATCAACACTTCCACTATTTAAACCTTTTATTCTTAACGCATTAAAATGCGTGCCTAATCGATTTGATTATTAAAATCACAATAATATATAGTTTTAATCTTATTTTTAATATATTTAAACGAAGCGTAAATATCTATGGAAATTAATTAAGTAACCGTATGTTTACGTAACCTTTTGTAGTTGTTGTGAAGTGAAAAGATGTCATCGTTACGTTCCGGAGGAGGGTTGTGGGTGACATTCCAGGAAATGGGTCAATATGTCACTTGCACAGTATTGCCGCCTGTCGCCTTTGAACGCAATAGCAGTCATATTTACGTTTTCCAATACACCTCGTATATTATTTGCACAATTTCTATCTTAGGCCCCGCACTATGTAAAAAAAGGATTCTGGTCGCCTTTTAAACTACACACTAAAACCAATTGCCTTTCCACGTTCGAAACCTTACCGAATGTTAAAACATCTTCGTTTCTTTAAGTAAATGTTAATCAACCTTTGAACTTGAATCTTTTGACAACAACTTTGGTTTTGATTAAATTACAAATTGAATAAGTTTTAATTCCATCACTCCCCAAAGTATTTAACACCACAATGACATAGAATTACATTTAAAATGTCTGAAAAACAAGAGCAACAATCGGGGGGTTCCGCCACAATGGGGCGGGCGGCCGGAAGTGGGACGGGAGCCAGCGGAAACGGAAGTGCGACCCACTAATGACGCTCCGTGGCGCCATCTACGTGCAAGCCTGCGTGAACCTCCCCATTGTTGTTGGAATGAAATTCTCCAAATGTGTTTTGTGAAATTTTAATGAAATAATAATTGAAAAAATATCGAATTGTGGTCAAAGATATATGAAATTTGTAGATGGTCAGATTAATGATTTCTGTTGAAGTTAATCAAAATTAAAATAAAGTTTTTTTTTGGTAACTTTGAGTAATAAATAATCGTCAAAATATAAATTGAGCAAGACCATTACCAACATAAAAATCCCATGGGAAATCATGCTCACACAAATAACAGATTCAATTATCAGAAAAACAACTATTATAATAATAATTTCATCCAAAAGTTCGAAATCCAATCGGATTCGAGCAACAAATACTCACAGAAAAATACCGGAAAAATCTATTTGAAAACGAATCAGTCCCATTTGGCGGGAAAATGATTGATTAAAACCAAGATGGCCGCCATTGTTATTGACAGGTGACATTGCTGCGTGCGTCCGTTAGTTTTGAGAAAAATCAGGGATTTATTTTATTTATTCTGGACTTTTATCTATGCATGCGAGATGCGAGAGTAGCGCTAGGAATTTTACATTAAAGAATTTAAAATAATTTAAGAATAGGTACCTACAAATGTTACTTAGAAAAACATATCACACAAATCACACACATCATTTTATTTCACCTTGCTTTTGAAATTACCGACTTCCATTAAAAACACTACAATGTGAAAAATAGGTATAGGTATATCTTGTTTTGGAAAAAAAATAACATGCTTGGTTATTTTCCAAGCAGTAAAAAAAAACACTTAGTCTTTAGGGATGACGTTATAAGCAGTTCTTGTCACTGTTATTTATATAGCAGGTACTGGTATTCGAATTTATGTATGTGGGGTAAGTACCACAACTAAAATATGAAAAAGAAAACTTAAAATAAAAAATACATCCGACTTACAAAAAAAAAAACACTACAAAGTGAAAAATAATTTTAATTTCGGATGTCAGTGGCAACAAACAAAAATTCTGAACCAAAGACACCGACTTCCGAAATTAATTCGAATACCTGTACCTGTTATGGAAATAACAGTGACACAGTGGTTTTTTTTACTGCTTGAAAAATAACCAAGCATGTTCTTTTTCTCCAAAACATAAGATATACCTAGAAAAACTATTTGAAAAGGCTACTTACATATCATTACACGAGTTACCTGAATTACTGATTAAAAGGTTCCCCGGGGAGTTGTTTCTTTGCCGAAGTTTCCTCTAACTACTTGCTAACTGGCTACAAACATTTCACTTGGGTATAGATAAAAAGAACTCTACTTATTTCAGTGAAATCCCTTTAATTGAGGAAAATTACTTTTCTAGGTTTATCTCTGAGGGAATGAATTAATTATAGAAAAAAAAAATGATGGCTAGCAAATAATAACTTGGCCATAATTAATGGTTACATTTTGTAGGTACTTTGGCTTAAATGACTTAGCTCTATCCCTTTTTTAAATCTTTGTTATTTAGACTATTTATTCTATTTGATATCTTGTAACAATCAAATACCAAATTAATAATGTTTTTTTTTTACAGGTAAGGACATGAAACATAATATCCACATCATTATGCGGCAAAAAGGTAAAATATGTCCAAAAGACTACCATATTGATATTATTCTTGATCATTTTAGGAACAATATTATAAGAGCGGGCTAAATAAGATAGTGCAAAGCTCGCTTTTCCAGATTCCGTTTCTGGCTGATATTTTACAGAGAAATTAAAAATATTATAAGGATTTAGTTTACTTTGTTAAGGTAAGATTTTACTGCTTACCCTATAGAACCTCAACCGATAGACTTCTCGTTGGCCTAAAAATTAATTTACCCCTTTCGTGATAAGCATTACCAATACCAAGAGTCCTTGTCTACTCTTGTACCACACCATGCATCAGTACCTATACTCTCGGGTACTACATTCTTGTCTCATCGTGCACCACACCGTGCATCAGTACCAATACTCTCGGGTAATACATCCTTGTGTCCTCTTGCACCACACCATGCATCAGTACCAAAACTCTCGGGTACTACATCCTTGTCTACTCTTGCACCACACCATGCATCAGTACCTACTTTTATTTCCATTTCTAGACTTTTCTAGTATGTTAATGTACTACTAGACTTAGCAGCCTCGTTAGTCCAGTGTTTGCAAGCACTACTGCTGAGCAGGAGGTCCTGGGTTCGATTCCCAGGTCGGAAAATGAGTTATTGGGGGGAAAAGTAACTGTACTATAGGTGCACCACTGCCCAACCCTCCGAGGACTACAGGCGCGATGTTATGTTATGTTAATAGCTTGGTGGTGTGACCGTCGGACCGCCAAGCCATAGGTCTCGAGTTCGAACCCAAGGCACTCACCTCTGACTTTCCGGATTCATGTGCGTATTGTATAATTATCACTTGCTTCAAAAACGGTGACCGAAAATATCGTGAAGAAACCAGGATGCCTGAGAGATATTTCTCGACGGCATGTGAAGTCAAGTCAGAGGCCCTTGGGCGGCTTTAAAATTCTGACACCAGGTTAATCACTAACCACACGAACATGGAAGAAAGAAATGCACTACTACTCATGCGCTCTACATCTACCAGGGTCTACTCTCTCCCATCCCGTGGCCCTCGTTAGTCAGTAAAGTGCATAGCGTCACATCGCCCGGGTCGCTGCAGGTGTCCTGATCAAATCTACATACACAGTGTATACAATTTAAACTTTCCTCTTTGCGAGGTCAAGTTGTGTTGCAGTAGTCGTTGCTATTTGCCAGTAAATCATTTACGCGTGGAAAGTTTTTATTGTTGGGAAAGTTTCAGTGAATCTTTCATGGAATTCGTTTTTAAAGATGAGATTTACCTTTTATATGATTTAAGTAGTTAATTTTGAATTATGAATAACCAATTAATTATGGCGAAAACCGATTAGTAATAATTTAGATTTTAATTAATATTAAGATTACAGTTTCATTGAACACTGTGCGAAACTGTAAAAGTAATACATCCAGTGGACAAAAGAACACGGGACATATAATTATATTCCATTCTATTCGTTGGGAGTGCTAAGTAACAGATAGGTACTCGACGTATTCAACTCAAAACCAACATTTAAAAAAAAATCATAACCCGACTACCTACATACGTAGTATTTACCATAATATCCTAACAGCCTACCTACTTTACATAAATCATTTCTCTACTTATTTCAATTCCAAAAGCTCTATCAATATCATGAAACATTCCCAAATACCGGCTTTGAGCGCTCCCCAACTGTGCACGATGAACGAAAAGTTTCAGCGTTTAAAATACCGAACTATACATCAGTGGCGCCATCTGCTGCCGCCATAATGGAAACTGCCAGAGTTAGCACGAATACATGATGGAGATTTTCATGAAACGCAATTCTATAAGAGGTGCAGTTGCTGCTTGATTCATTTGGTTGGGTGTTTGTGGTTAGTTCATGTTGAGGGCCTCAATTGTGGTTAGTTTTACCTGAATTAATTTACCTTAAATTAGGATGCTAGTACTTTATATACACACAGCTTCATCAACTAGGTATCCCAGCAATAGACATGCAAGTTCAAATCCGACATAGATGCATAACAATTGAAATTTTTAAATGTTATATTTTATAATTATAATATGTTATATTATAATTATAAAATAGCTAAAATGTTATACGTACCTATGTACTAAAATCGGGTCGAAACTCTTCAATGAAGGTGATTAGTACTTTCAAACTATTTTAAATAAGTTCATTCAACAATCTTACCCTCGTATGTTGTGTAAGACTCACAATTACCCTTTTAATTACAAGGTTATTGACCAACCGTCCGACATGAAACTGTAATCACCTTGGAACACTCATGGGAGTGCAGCAGGTTGGCCTTTGTAAACTACATTGTTTTAAAGTGTAAACTTAAACATAGTAATTGTCAGGTTATCCTCTACTTACACAAGATTGTGTCTATGGAAAAGCTTATGCTTCAACCTTTCGGGATGGTTTTAGATTTTCAAAGAAAATACTGCTGCAATTTTACAGCTCTTAGTAAATAATTTTATATTTTGATGATATCATAAGTGCAGGAGCTCCTAAAAACACTTTTAGCTTGTTAATATTGTAGTTACATTAGCGCGAAACTGCAAAAATGTAAATGGGAAGTGATCATTGGTTACAATAGTTTAAACTTCCTGTCAGGGTTGCCAAGGTATTGAATATCACATGGTCGTGTGACGTTCACGTCACGGTTAGTTTTCAGGCAGATAACAGTCTCAAATCACCTTGTATATTGAAACTTGACTTCACTGATTTCGTCTACAAAAAACTTTAATAATAATATGTCTCTCAAAAATAACAGTACAAAAATTGTCTTTATGAGGCAATTTTATCATAAATCCGTTTCGAATTCTAAGGGTTTCCTAAGTAACATAAACCATTTTACTTCTCACATAATATAAACTAATATCCTTAGTATCAGAAGCGAAACTGTGACTATCAACAAAATGTTCATAACTCCTGGAGTATGAGAACTTTATGTGTAAAAGTCGCGCGGATGCAGCGCGTCATTTGTTGCTATGTCGCTCGGAACACGCGCGACTGTAGGGCTGCCATCGCCGTATCATTTTATGTTGCGATTTTACTGAGTTATTATGTTTTTAGGGGTTTTTGTAGGATGGTGAGGAAATCGATATTTTGTTTCTTAGTAATTGTTTTTCTTGTTAACCGTGGAACACCTTGTGTTTACCTGTTGTGACTTGTGATCGTTTACGTAAGAAGATCAAAGTCAAGAAAAAACAATGTTATAATAGTCTTTGCAGCAAAAACTCCTTCTATGCAGGACATTGGCTTCAGCAGGCATCGCCACAACGACCGTCGTATGTTGAACATAAGTATTCCTCATAGATCATAGTATGTATAGTCAAGGAAACGGAGCGCTTATCAAACTAATACTGTCCGTATTTTTTATTATAATGGTAATTCCTTACCATTTTTGTAAAATACCAGTTTGACGGCTTCATATAGTATCTCAATATGCTAAACGATAAATTTCCTAGACTACATTACGTTACAATTAGTTACATTAAATTTGCATAAAATCTATGCCTAGCCAGCCCTATATAACTTGAGTATTACTTGAAACTGTGTGTGCGACACCTCTGTTCCTTACCGCGGTAAATTCTCTTGCTATCCGTACTCGCAGGTACGTACCTGCGCTTTTAGCAAAAGGAGTCTTTGAGGCGCCCGGAAATGCCTTAATGAGGAATTGTTATTAAACTAGGGTGCTTGCTAAATTATCTTGGTCCGTTGGAATATGGAATGTAAGATTAAAAGAGTAAGGTGTGTTTGCAGTTTTGAGTGGATTATTATATATTGTGTGGTGTTAGAACGCATAGTTTTGTTACTTAGGTGGACGGATATTTTGTTGATGTCGATATTTCTATTAAATCTGTCATAACAAACCAAGTTTGTAACTAAATGACAGATTTTGACACAAAAATACTCAATTATAGGAACTTAATGCTACTAGAACAGTAGAAAAGTCGAGTTCGCGTGAGTGTTGCCACAGTGCAAGACTGACATTGTTTCTCAGTATTTACATTCATAATTTTTTAAGACTATAAAGCGTCAACATGTATCTAAACGACACTCAGTTCTCACTTCTAGACGAAATTAAATGTGCCGTGAATAATTAAAAGTCGTTGCCAAAAATCTTGAACCGTTTTACACAAAACGTAGTAGGTACTTACTGTAATTAAAAGTAACATCTGTGTAATCTAGAGTACTCTGAAGTGTCACAATTGAACCTCTCTTTCGATTGCTCGACGTTGCGAGTCACGTTCCACAATCTGAAGGATCTTAAGACTCAATTTACGTTCTTACGTTGTTAACTATCGTATTTTATAAAAGTTCAAACATTTTATTATTATGGGATGTTTTCATTTTGCTTAAATATTCGCGAAAAATCTCAGGAGGAATCCTTATAAGTTCAGCTGCTTTGTTATGTTAAGAGAATACGGTACCCTAATTGCGCAATACACGATCAATCACAATTTGTTTCGATTTGAAACAGATTGCTAATCCAATAATTGCTTCATAAGTTGGAAAAAAAATCTGCTCAACAACGTAAATAACGCAATAAATGTTATTGAAATGTCAAAATGAAATAAATTTGTCATAAATTTATTTCATCGTTTACGAAAATAAGTTACGCAATTAGGGTACTGATTCAGTTTCAAGTACAATTGTGTTTGTGTGTTGTATTAACATGTCAAATCGGGTTTAGGTTTAGAATCTGGGAAAGGAAAAACCAGCCAAGTGCGTGTCGGACCACGTTTCCTTCCGGGGCGTTTGCTTCCTTGCCTTCCTGTTATCTGAAGGCAGAGCTGAAGAATTAAATAGTTTAAAGGAATTAAAAGTTCTTCAAGACGTAAACAACTTGAAAGAAGCAGTAGGTTTAAGAAAAAGTGCTGAAGCCCCCAGTGAACTCAAAAGTGGTAAGAATTGTAATGTTAATTTATAATAAATCATTTGTACACGTAGAAAACCGGCCAAGTGCGTGGCGGACTACGCATAATGAAGGGTTCTGTAGTTGGGATGAATTTATCCCAAATAAAAACTCGATATTGTGGTTGAAAAACATGTTCTCACACACATTCCAACTGCAAATGTAAGTTTGTACACACAATATTGAGAGATTTATCAAGTTATTTTAAGAACATAGACTTCTTATAAGTTTTCCTGTAATCTATGGGTAAAGAAGCATTCTCTGTATTTTTTTCAATATTTTAGGCTCAGTAGTTTCGTAAATGGTCAATATTAATCTATTTTCTGAAATATCTTTAAAAGTGTTTATTTTAAAATTATAAAAAAAAAAAATTAAATCCTAGCAACAACCCCTTTCATTTCATATGTCACACGATACCGTTTAAAAACTTTTATTTTTATTTTTTGGTTTGCGGGGGGCAAAAAGTTACCCCTATATTCAAAATTAATTTATTTACGTTACATGTTCGTGTTTGGGTCAAAGAAATACATATGTGTACCAAATTTCAACATAATCGGTTCATTAGATTCGGAGCAAATTGGCTGTGACAGACGGACAGACAGACACACGAGTGATCCTATAAGGGTTCGGTTTTGCCTTTTGAGTTACGGAACCCTAAAAACAGAAATTAAACTGCCTTTTCATAGTTCGCTAGTTGGTTCATCCCTCTAAAAAGTTAAAGCTGATTTTTAAGCTAAACATAAACACAGTCTGCCTTTAATGTACCCACTGCTGGAACTTAGGCCTCCTCTCTGTTAGAGAGTGGGTCTGTGGGTCGGTGGCCATGTCTATGCAAATATTTGTAGCAATCTGGCAATTTAACTTATCAATCGACATCATTCTGTAATTTTCACCCGACTAGGGCGAAGCAAAAGGAGGATTATTTAATATTCCACTAATCTAAAAAAACTAAATTTACAACCGGGGCCCAATTTAATAGAACCACTGACGTATATGACAATGTGACATATTTGTCAAAAAATTACATAATTGACATTTTTATGACAGGTGTTGTTTGATTATGCAGAAAATGTATGAAAGAAACTTTTAAAATTATCAAATTGTCGCCTGTCGGTTTTATTAAATAGCCCCCGGAACAGTATTTCCAAGCTACCTCCACATTTTTCACAAACCCTGACAACGCTATTAATCAGGCCCGGCCTACAATCAGAGGACCACCTCCAACGCTGCAGACCCTCATTAGGCCAGCTTCCGCCACGGAAGGGCCTGTTCAATTCATCGGCACGCAATGTTTGGATTTCCTATTATTGTGTTTAACCTTATCGTCAAAACGAAAAAACTCGACCCAGATCAATGAAAGATTTTGATGAATTATGCAGGTAACATTTATACTTACATAACATAAAATTTCGACTGTATTCCCCGAAGGACTCGGCAGAATTGTGCAAAGAATAGGGGCGGCACACTCCGCGGTGCTACTGAGTAATTCCTAATGGAAAAACCTAATGATACTGCCTGATCTGGGCATGGAAACCAGGACCCCATGTTCAGCGGTCTCTTGCGATGCGAATAATATTTTCTACCATTCGCAAAACATAAGCATTCATATTTTACTAATTATATCTGGAAAAGCCATGGATTCGTATTCTCTTGTTTAAGAAAAATCCTCGCACTTTTAGCTCAGTAGGTTTAAACTATTTTATTTTACAACAGCATTTTCAGTCAGTCGCTCTTCCTAACATATTATTATTTCGTGAAGCTGAAAGCACCACATAACACCGCATAACGACTGTACCACAAAACTTTACGAGATGCTTACAGTAACAAAGTTATGGAAGTTCCTGTCAGGCATTTGCATGAGTAAGCATCTTTTTAGTTTGCCTTAACTCTTTCTGGTTTAGTCGTTAGAATCACTAACCACCCTTTCATTTTAAAGTGAAAACTTCTTTAGGCGCGTTGGGTATTTTTGAGATGGGACTAAACCATTGATTTCGCGACACTGTTACCGACACCAGCTTTAAAAAGACATCAACGCGCGATACATTATTTCCTGCACAATAAAATTGTTCAAGTTTTCACTTCTCTCAACAAAAAAAAAACAGTGGCACTGCGGGAGTGCCTCCGCAGTGCCACTGTTTTTTTTTAAGTTACGATCCGCGACATCTAGTGACGAACTTAATTAAAAATATATGAAAGTGTTTGATCGTTAGTGATACTAACCACTAAACCGGAAAGAGTTAAGACTTTAAAGCTAGAGTGTAAAACACTGGTTTAGGACTAAATATTAATGTGGGTATACAGCCGTTAAATAGTGTTTGGTCTGTGAGACTAATGCCCATTTTTTCAAGTGACACCTAAATGCATCCCTAAACAAAAGTGCATTGTTGGATTTTCAGCGTTAGGTTCAGCGCCGAGAGTTAAAAATCCAACTGTGCACTTTTATTTAGGGATTCATTTAGGTGTCACTTAGTTGTCGGTGAAAACGCGCATAAGCCTCTCTGATCATGATCAATGGGTTGCCGTTAGGTACACCTTTTATAGGGTTCCGTAACTCCAAAGGAAAAACCGCAACTCTTATAGGATCACTCGTGTGTCTGTCTGTCTGTATGTCCGTCTGTCACAGCCAATTTGCTCCGAATCTAATGGACCGATTGATTAAGTTTAAATTTGGTACACATATGTATTTCTGTGACTCAAATACGTACGTGTCTGTCTAGTCTTTTCCCAACTATGTCGGGATCGGCTTCCAGTCTAACCAGATGCAGTTGAATACCAGTATTTTACATGGAACAATTGCCTATCTGTCCTCCACAACCCAGTAACTGGGTAATTCGATACCTTTGGTAAGACTGGTTGTCAGACTTTCGGGTTTCTGACGACTCGTAACGACTGTCAAAGATTCACGATTGACAGCCAATACCAACAGTTTAACGTGCTTTCCGAGGTACGGAGGAGTCTCGGTATGTAAAGATGGTCATCCATCTACGAACCAACCTCGGTAACCGTAGCTTAACCTGATCGATCTGTGCCGCTGTTATTACTTAGCTTAAATGAATTTTGAATATGAGGGTCACTTTTGCGGGGCAAACAAGGAAATAAAAATATAAAAAAAGTTTTGCTAATAGTACCGTAACATTAGATGAAAGGGCTTGTTGCGAGGATCTTAAACATACTTTTTATATAATTTTAAAATAAATACTTATACATATTTAAGAAATTCGATGAAACTTGACCATTCCCCCCTTATCTCCGAAACTACTGGACCTAAAATTTTGATAAAATTACATAGTATGGCTCTTTAATCATAGATTATAAGAAAATCTATAAGTCTATGGTCTTAAAATAACATGGTAAATCTCTCAATATTGTGCGTACAAACTTACATTTGCATTTGGAATGTATGGGAGAACATGTTTTTCAACTACAATGTTAAGTTTGTTCTTGGGATAAATAAATTCATCCCAACTACGGAACTCTTCATTGTGCGTAGTCCGACACGCAATTGGCTAGTTTTTTGGAAGTTACGGTGTTTAAAACCTTGGTTGTTAGGACCACCAGCTTATTAAGTCCCTCACAATCAGTAAACAATCGCATGTAAACAGCTAGTTGCGTGTACTTCACTAGTTGTTCATACTAATAGACAGCCACTATTAAAACAACTACGTTGTCTGGACGACCAACTTGAACTAGAAAAGAACCAACTACCCAAAAGAAAAAATAAGAAAACACAATCTCCTACCCAACAGAGACCACGAAGACACTTCTAAAAGATATCCAATACAGTTTTAATTAAAGAAAAGCCGAGAAATTAAAGTGCACCGCCTTAATAATGTACAGTGGGTAGAATTACTGAAACTTTCACAAGTTTTAATAAGGCGGCGGCAGGGGGCGCTAGTTTCAGGAAGGAAGCTACAGAAACTTCCTGAAGCTGAAATATTTCAGGGATTGCTTTTGCCCTAAGAGAATGTCTAGATGAGGCGATATACGTGCGATGTCGGTTGCGAGATATTCTTTTGTGCACATTTGAGGCACATTGTGTGTTGTTCATTCTTAAGATTGACGTCAATTTTGTTACTTATTTCAAAACATGACGTCAAGAAGAAAGAAAATACATTATTTACGTCACGCCTATTTTTTCCGAAGGAATAAGCAGAGGTGTACCTAGTACACAAATTTCGCCAGTTATGTTTAAATCCCATGTAACAGGGAGCAAGCCTATTGCCATCAACCGGGCACAATCCTTTGCCCGACCTGGGAATCAAACCCAGATCTGCGTAGCGCTTGCGGCCACTAGACCAACGAGGCAGTCGAGGCAATAAATTAACTAGTTGCCAATTTTAGCAGAAAAGGCTTTTAGTATTACTTGAACGCTTGTGTTTCTTACATACTGTGTTTCTTAAATACAAAGGTGCGCGAATAACTTTCAATGTAACGAAACTCAGATTCGTTACATTGAAAGTTATTCGCGCACCTTTGTATTTGCGGTTATCTAAGGGCTAACTCACAGTCGCGCGTAAATCGTTCCGTCTGTGCAGGTCCTTAGGTTACTGATGCAGGTTTTTTTTTTTTGTTTTGTTTTCAAAATCATTATTTGCTGTTTGTTTGTTCTAACACTGAGATTGCTTGCTATGCTATCATAACTAAGTTTAATTTCCTTGATAGCAGAGCGTGTATGAAAAGTGCTCACTCTGCTAACAGTTTTATTAAAAATGTAGTATTTTAACATAATTGTGCTGCTCTGAAACGTATGAAGCTCTATAAATAGTAGAGATAGGTAAAGTTCTAATTATTATCTAAAATGGATGGCAATGTTACCTCTTTATGATTGTAAAACTGAAAGGTAAACTCGGAAGTACCAAATTTTACGGGATTTTGTCATACATTTTTCCATAATTTGTAAATAATTCTATGTAATATGCATTTAGTTCACTGTTATTATATTATTTGTATGGATTAAGACTTAAATCAATATTTTCCTTACCCAATAAACAACACAGTAGGTATATTCTGCACATAGCTATCCCATCGTGACGCGAAATCGAAATAATAAACTACAAAATAGATATATTTTATATTAATAGTGACGTGATGTGTTTGAAACTCCAAGTCGTCCGTCTGTCGCTCCTGTCGCGTCGCGTTGGTCGCAGTTGTCGTGTTTGTCGCACAGGTGCGCCGCCAACTTTGTTCGAAACTTTCTGTTTTGCATAAATAGAATTGCAATGGTGAAATTGAAGGATTTGTGAAGCTTTTGTACATTTTGGTTGCTTATCGACGTCGTTATTCAACATGTTGATTTTAGCGTCTATTTTTTTTTAAACTTGTGTAAAATAAAAACTAATATACGAGGTATCGTATATTAGTTTTTATTCGTATATCGTATATTAGTATTTAATCGTATCTCATTGTGTAAAATTAAAACTAATATACGAGGTATCGTATATCTCAACGTTCGAAAACTAAAATTACCGTCACGTCCGGTAGGACGTGACGGTAATTTTAGTTTTCGAACGTTGAGAACTTGAAATACTTCTAAGATCGGAGACGTATCGGAAAGAATTTTTAAAACTGTTTGTCCACCGCACGGGATGTCACCGAGAAACGAAATTACGCGGCCATAGTAAAGGCTCCTACAAACAGGCGCGACACGCAACGCGAGACAAAGACACCGCTCGTTACACCAATAACTTCTCTAAATACCTACCTACATGCGGACACTAAACCGTACACAACACAATTGATTACTTACACCAACCCTTCCAAACGAATGGCCGTCCAATCCCAATAAGAATTACGAAGAAAAACAAACAAAATGTATGTTCAGCAAAATAAATAACCAAATAAAAGTTAGTGGCGTTATATTAGGAGTTTAGGGGCTAACCGTACCGCCATCTCTCACGCCGACCAATCAGGTGAGTGCTCCCTATTTTATAGGAGTTAGTTCTAGGTTCGATTCCCGTTTAAACGTATTATAAAGCGTACTGGATCGGCAGTTGTGTCCGGTTTTTTTATCTATTTTTGAATGGCATAGATTCTGTTAAGGAGAGGAATTTTTATTAACTCAACGGTAGTTTTTATGATCTTTTTTAATTGGTGTGAGCGTTATTATTGAGCTTTGAATTGAATATCATTCAGGAGTCTTTTTGCAAATGTAAATTAGGATATTGAGAACTTGAGATGGCTATTGATTAGTTTGGGAAGTTTAAAATTTTTACACATGATTAGTCATTAATAAACCCAATTAGTTCAGTGTTACCTTTTTATTTTTTTACCAATTTTTACGGGATTTTAACATAAATTATTCCATAATTTGGAAATAATTCTATGTAATATTCATTTAGTTTGCTGTTATTATGAATTGTATGGATTAAGATTTGCTTCAAAACCGGTGAAAGAAAACCGGCATGCCTGAGAGATATTTCTCGACGGCATGTGAAGCCAAGTCAGAGGCCCATGGGTGGCTTTTAAACTCTGACACCGGGTTAGTCACTAACCATACGAAAAGAAAAAGAAGTTCAGTGAAGTTTCTTGTGTGTATATTTTTATCAGAAAATGTAAAAACGTACAGTCCATCTAAATAATGTGAACAATTCAAAACAAATACGAAAAGTACAAATAATACAGGCTGTTCAATTTTTTATTTATTTAAAGATAATCACAAACATATCCTCACGCCTTCTTCCCATGGGTGTAGACAGAACGCCACCTGCTACGATACTTATATACTCTTGCTTCGTTTGCGTTCATACATCTTCTGGCCATACACGCACGGGTGTGTAACGTTTGAAATAATAACAAAGTTCTAATGATCATATGCCCTAATTTAATTTAATATACTTTTTTTTTTAATATAATGATGAAATGATATAATGAATTATTAATAATTTCATTTTACCTAATTTTATATGGTATAATGAACATTTTCTAATACACATTTGAATTAATATTCAATTAGTATAATATTCAGTTATTATAATATTCAAAATCTATAAGTAATGTTTAATATACTTAATTAAGAATTGTGTACTTTGTTTAGTATATTTTTGCAAACACTGATTAGATTTTAAACGCCTGCCATTTGGGTTAGGTTAGATTAGAACTGTGACGAAAACGCGCGAAGGCGAGCGAGCGATGCGAGCGTGCCGCGGCAACGGCCGCCGGGCGCCAGATCCCCTTTATTGTTCGTGAATCATTTGGGTTAGATGAGGTTATAACAGTATGATGTTTTCTGATATTTACTAATTCATTACAGAATTTTTGGCTGAAAATGAGTTAATATGAAAATTTTATCAACTGAACGTTTTATAAAAAGAGCATTATACAAATTGAAAATTATATGAAATGAACCTTATACTAAATCTTATTAGAGCAAAAGAAGGCTATATGAAATATAACATTAGATCACATGAAATTAGCTTATTTGTTTTTATAGCATGTGAAAATTATATCATGTAAACGTTATTTCAAGTGATATTATACTATCTGCTAGTATACCATATATTACACATCCTACACGCACGCCGGTTGCGAGTATCACGCACCTCACATCTTAATCCCGATTTTAATACCATTGTCACATAAAATAAAACTGCAACACTCTCTAGTACACGCAATGTACGCTTTGTAAAAGTTTAAACAGCAATTTTATTCCCCACTTAGTGCCGACCGTGGCTCGTGGCTAACTAGTGCGGTCCATTGCAGAGCAACTTTGCTTGAATTGCAAATTCCTCTGCAAGATACTACTGTTTTACTTGCTGCAAGAGTTTAAAGCATACCTTTATGTAAGGAAGAACATGGTGTGTATATTATAGAGTAATTTGTGGGATATGGAGAAAAATTATGAGTGGGTTGTAGTTTTTCTACAACTTGGCAAAAGCCGCTTCTCATACTGAATAGGGATGAATATCACTCACCACGTTAACTTATTGCATATTGGTGACTTGAAACATTCTGACCAGGTTTTTCTAATAAAAGAGCATGTATCAGAAAGGTGTGGTACAGACCATCAAACTGAAAAATGGCACCAAAATCGTAATCGTGAAAAAATAATCAGCTATCCCATACATTAGGGTCGAGTAGTTGTTGAAGTTTTGAATGGGACAGTTGATGATTTCTTCGCGATTAAGATGGTGGTCCTACCATTAAACATGACCATACCTTTCTGATAAATGCTGTATATTCCACCATTAATCATTATTAACTTCTTGATTGTCACCTTGAATACTTAGGTTATTGTTATAGGTGCTAGGCTTTTATCATTATTTTCTAATCTAGAGAAAAACACACCGCTCAAAAAACCCCGACTCTCTGATCAAAATATTTACTCCACTTTTCTTAGAAACAAAAATGTAAAAAACGAAACGCAATTTCCAATACATTTCGCAGACGTTACTTAGAATTCAATATCAGAGATAAGATATCAGTAGCATCCACTGTCATAACTTCGCAGGGCGAGGCCTTTCCGAGGCCTTTCGATTCCTCCGGAGGACTTGTCATCCCTTTGTTTGGCCGAAAAAATATTTTTCCCATCTCCGTTGAAAGGTTTCCAGTTTATTTATTGACGGACTGATATTCCGATAAAAAATTATTCTTTGTAACGCCTTCGAGGACTCGGTTTGTGTCCTGCGCGACGCTTAAATTGCTTTAGAAAATGGAAGTGCTTTTCTTTTTTTGTTTGTTTATTGTTCAGCTTATTCGCTTCAGTTTAGAATTTAGTAGATTTTTTCGGGAATATTTTTGCTGTTTTTTGTGGTGTAAATAATTTACTTGTAATGATAATGATCTGGACAAGGACCAATGTGACTTTTTCAATTCATATGTACGAGCAAGCGTGGTGATCAATGCTCGTGCCTTCTCTGTATAAGAAGAGACCTTTTCCTTACAGTGAGACAATAATAGGCTGCTATTGATAATTATATGATATATAATTTATATAATTCTATGATATAATTTACAAATTTCCATCAACTAGGCGAATTTGTTGCAACGTGTTACATTTCATGTTGCATGTCAATTATGTGAAATAAAATCATACTGTTTATTGGTACTTTAGGTATAATATGTAGATGAAAAAAAATCCTCAGATTACAATAGGATGGATTATTTCTCAGTAACAGCCCGGAGTCTGGATTTGTGCCCGATTCATGGCTATAGGATGGATTGACTCGGTACACATGATATCCTTAGCTGCCAGAACCACCCCCAATCATTTTCCAAGAAGATCCTTTGACACATGACAACGCAATAATATCAGATTACCTAACATCCAAACCACGTAATTTGTGACGTCACAGTTCTGAAATTAGCCGCTAGATGGCCACATATCATTATGTCAGTGCTCTGTCGGTTGAGAGCTCTCGAGTATGCTTCAGCTAGCTAGTGTGTACTCCATGTTGGACGGATTGTGGACAGTCCTGTTTGATATGGCTGGGGGATTTTTAGTGGTGGTAAAAAGCTTTTGTATTTTTGAAGTAAACTTCTTTAGGCACACTTTGCAGCACACTATCTGAACACTGATTGTTATGCTCGGGTTGTTGACGCTGATTCGGAGATACTCGTTTCTAGTCGATCGATGACACTGAATCGCGTGTATTCGGAGCTGAATCGCGTATACTCGGCTCCATTCGTAATTTTTCACTTGTATCGTGTGATCACACATCCTCTCTTTTTCCAATTGTTTTTAAAACTACACTTGTCTTAATAAATATGCCATTTTGTTTTAAATTATAAGGCTAAAAGTATTTAAAGAGGATAGTTAAACTTTTACAAAGCGTACATTGCGTGTACTAGAGAGTGTTGTAGTTTTATTTTATGTGTCATTCATTGGTCAAAATGATATATTTGGTTTTGCTAAATGCTGAAACTTGCTTTACATAATATCACACCTGAAACTAGGTACATTTTTTGCATATCCGCTTACCAATTATCTACTGCTGAAAATTGAGCTGAATACTGGGTAAAATCTTTTTTATGCAAAGGAATAAAGATTATAGTTACTTAATATTGTTAAACAGTCTCGATTTTCCTACACAAACGATGGCTGCCACCCAATAAACCCGTGCCACTGTTATATGAAAGATTCGCCACTCCACTAGCATCGACACTAGCGCCAATACAAGTACTAGCCTCGCCTTTTGATATACCGGCCTCTGGGAACAGAAGTAGCTTCTTCGCTTTCAGCCTTGTTAAACTTTACTGTTAGAGGTTTCTTGTTTTTTTTTAGTTTTGGGTTGGTTTGCTTTGTGTTGAAACATCTAAAAGTAAATTTTAATAATATTATTTTCTAAAACTACCTATTGTTAACTTGTTGTCATTGATCGTTGAAGATTTAAGTAACTAATAATATTAATAAATATTAGAAAATTACAATCGTTTAAGAGCCTCTTACATTACATTTATATCAGTAATTTTTGTGGTGTACCTACATAATAAAAATATTATATTCTCTTTTTCTATAATAATAAAAAATATTTCCAAACCTGTAGGATTATAGGAAATTGTTTGTTGCCTTACATTTTATATATTTGTTTGTCCTCTTCATACTCCAAACACCTCCCAGTGTTCGTTTTCGACTTGGTTTCGTACCTTATAAAGAAAGTGTAGCTACTGTGTAGGACCTACAAATTTAAAATGTATGTCGTCAATTTGTTATTACATTATTACGTGGGCAGTGGACTGCTGTCATTAATACTCATTACCTTGTGTACGTAGCGATAACTTACTGATTGAGACATGGTCTTCTTGTCATTTGTGATAGTGAATGGCGTAGTATTATATTATTGTTGGTGAGTATTAAGGCCATAATTATGGGCTGTCAGTATTATGTTCCGTTGCGAAACTTTTAATTTAATGATTGTGTCTCTCTGTCATTTACTTTTGTAATCAAATTCGGTAGATGACTTTTCTCAATATCAATTCGCTAATTCTCTAGCCTTACCTTGGAATCTTCCGGCCTAAAGATATAACATAATCATTATCGGCCTAGTTTTTTTCCAACTATTTTGGAGTCGATTTCCAGTATAACCGAAGGCAGCGGAAGAACAATATTTTACACATAGAGACAAAATAATATCAAACGTATTTTAAATACCTTCCACTGATTTCTGGACACCTTATACCTATTTACCTTCTCCTGTGATTAGAAAATCCTTACGAAACACTCACAACAACCTGACCAAAATCTCATACCCTTCCCTCGAATAATCTGTCTCTAACCCTAAACCCAGGTGTGCAGAACATCTAATAACAAGCAACCAGAGGGCGCCACCATACACGTCAACCGTGACATGTGATTAACACCCGCTCGCCATCAATCATCTTGCGAAAGTTGTCACGCCGCTGACAATCAGTTACGCTAGTTACTTGCGCCAGTAGTGGGGCCAGTGTTTGGCCAAGTAGAATGTTGTTGGTCTTGTAATTTCGGTTAATGATAGATGTGATTATTAGTTAGTTTTTATGGAGGCGGTGCGTGGGAGTTTTGATTTTTTTTGTTTAAAATGTGCAGTTACGTCTTTTATTAAGTTGTATTACGGTACACCTGTGTACGCGAGATAAAGACTACTGTAACATACTGGTTCCAATTATTTTTCAAACCCAACCTTAGCCACCTTTTGTTCCTAATAAAAAGCAGTTACCTTCTCCGTGTCTTCAATTTCCTTAAAATTATCTAATTACTTATCTTTCTCCCCTTCCCTTACCATAGAAATTGTCATTACTATATTTGCTACTTATTTTCGTCATTCATCAATAATTCTTAAAATTCTTTAACCAAATCTGAGCACCCATAATTTCCATGCCCATCCATTTAAACTAAGCCACTTACATTCTCTACCGTCCTTATCTCCATAATTGATACAAGTTTATCATCTCGAGCAGTATTAACATCATAGTCGAGTCCCACGCACCCATCAATATGTATGGACTTACGAAACTTTACCTCATCAATGAACGATAATCATACGATATTTTGTTTAGTTAACGCTTTCCTTTACTATCTATTTTCGTGAGTGAGAGTCGAGTTTTTGTTAAATTCATATTTTTACGTATGTAGATAGTTTTTTTTTATAATAAATATATATTCTTGAAAGTTTTCCACTTATAACATTAAATATATAACCTTACCCTTATCAAGGTAGCCAAAATATTTACAATTTACTACCCATTTTTTAAGATTTTCACTGAAATGGAAAAATCTGTAGCTGTACATTCTTATTTATATATTATAAGACCTGTTCACTCATCGTTCACTAATGTTTTAGAAAATAAATACATCTTTATCTTTAAAAATATTATATCTATAGTTGACATTTCTTATAGCAGGTAGACATTGGAAATAAACAGTGTAGGTATGATATTGGTGTGTTTGTTTCCTTCCAAATATTTATCATTATGTCTCGGCCGGAAGGCGGACCCTCCATCAACGACTGCTCTTCTGAAACAAACAGATTGTTGACAAACAGCGCCAGGGGTTGAACTGACCCTTTGGGTTCTAAATCGTTTTGATTGATATAATAAGTATATTCATTGCAGATCCAAGAGTAAGGTTCTTGTTCCAAATACATATTAACCTTATTCTTAGAATGAGAAGTTTTCGTAAAATTAAGTAGAAAACTCGGAAATATTATTTCTTTCTTTTAAAATTTTCCTCGTGCTACGATTGTAGCAACTCATTTTTCTTCATCTACATTCAACCATGTGGTCATGATAGGTTTATTTTATTGTTGAAATATTATTTATAACTTAAAAGCACTGCAATCTCGACTCAAACTCACTTCATCTGTATCTACAACTCACCAAAAGTCTACTTCTCCCTTAGTAGCGGTAGTTCCTCTTCATTCACAAATCCATAGTGTAGGTGTCTGACCGTTAACGTAAACTAGTTCTGATGATGTACTAAAATGGCGGCACTACACGTCAGGTTGTGGGCAACCTGTTCATCTGAAGCTATTTTGTGTACGTTTTTGGAAGATATTGCAATACCATTTTTATGAGGAAGTGGGAAGTTACTATCTTAGAAGTGTCAAGTGTTTTTTATTTGAAAACATCAGTCTGCATTTTGTGTCATTCACTTGTCCGGGTCTTTGTTAACACTCAACGCCCTGAAAAAGAAAGTGATCAAGACAGTGCCTCATCAGTATTATTACTATTGCTGCCTACACCAGTCCACTGTTAGACTTAGGCACCACTGCAGACTTAGACCATTGCACGTTACTCTCATTCATAAAATAAGGCCAAGGTGATTCCCGTAATTAAAAATGTTCAGAATCTAGCCTTAATCTTACCTCAGCGTCAATCAATGTCAAAAAAATTATTAAAAATTGGAGGTATTTTGGTCAGATTGAAACCGAGATTAGAATTCGAACATTGTTAAAAATACGGGAGTTGCTCCTCAGTGCTTTTAGTCTTGAATCATGCTTGTATGATTTAGGCCATCGTTCAAAACTTTTATAACAAAACATACACTTCAAACCCCAACATTCTCGTCATACTACTGGCAGGTACATCAGGTTATGTAGCAACACTGACCCCATGTGGGCGACGAGGAACTGATCCAAACCTGATCTCGAAGATTTCACCATGGGCCGCTTTTGGGACATCCCACGTCTATGATGTGTCAAAGAGTTTTCTAAATATGGAGATTCGGTATCTACGTTACGATAGCCCATAGAGCCGTGTATGGTGTTCGATGGGCATTATGTTAGGACCCAATCAAATGCAACTTTTATGAGAATTGGATGACTTCCATGTAAATGATTATGTATTAAATACCATATAACAGAGTCAATCCCTACCATCAGATGGATGACAGCTCACTTCAAGCTCACTTCACCTAAGTAGAAAAAGAAATAGAATACGCCGCCGGCTGGTAATATTTTTAAGCAAAACCAAAAAATTATCGAGAGGTGCATCAAAATTAAAATATTGCTCTCACATTAGTTCATGTTTGTTGACGGAGTGTTTCTTCATTGATTCATATTCACACTTTCAATCGTGATAGCAATAATTAAATTTAATAAAACCATTTTAATAGCTATACAGACTTTAATAGCAAACAGTTCCTGATATCATCTACACGGCATTAACTACAACGATTGATGATTTCCACTCATTTACTTTGTTTAGTACACTCACACACAAAACCGTTTTCTTCAATTTATAGTCGCCATTTAATCTACAAGTTAATTTGATGACCAATTATTTATTATTTTGTATTAAAACAGTTAAAAAATCACGATCATATTATTATTATGGTTCCAACTAGAATATCTTTTGATAGGTACAATAATCTTTGACGATTTGTACAGTAATGTCTCCAATTGAAAGGCGACGGCCCTGTCCGCTCCGAATCTCTAATTCTGTCCAATATGGTTTCTGATTATCAACGCTTTCAACTTTCCGCCACGGTTGCCACGTAATAATCGTGATTTATAGTTTTAATTTTGTTTTTCTTTTCCGTCACAATGACTGTTGTCGCTTTGTTTAGACGGTTTGACTGAAACTTTATTGAAATTGATGTTTTGTGATTATGTTATGTCAGTTTGGGTTGCTAATGGATTGCGGCAATTTTAATATTGTGAGTATTTTTACACGAGTTTTCTTTTTGTTACTGCTCAAAGGATCTCCGTCTACATCTGTTTTATATTTACTAGAAATATTATTTTATAATTTCACGCTTCATACTTATTTACTCCAACAGAGGTAAAATAATTGTAAAATCAAGATAACAAGCATCTGAATCATTTCTTATTTTCTTTTAGTGCCTGTTTACAGTAGCCCTATCTTTTATCAACCTAATTTCCTATTTACTACCAACTTACGACCAAATCTCTCTAAACACTTACTACAGAAGTGAACTCACCCAAAACTTTAACCACTTCAGAACAGTACTAATATTATTTAAACAACAATACCACACGAACTTGAGCATCAATAGAAAAGTAAAAGTAGGCCCAAATTCGGTCAAGCACGCGTGTAACCTGTCCCACGATGGCCGGCGCCCACGACCATGATCTGGGAATGTACTACCTACTCGTAATGTACCTACAAATGTACCGACATGACTGCATTTCCGATGGGGTCGAAGATAAAGTCGGCGTAAAATAAAAAGGTTATCTTGAAAAGATTATGTAGATGTCTATAATTACCTAACACCCATGCGTTGATGACAGGATAAGTTCATATTTTGTACGGTTAAACATCCACTCCATAAAATCATATACACTTTATGGGAGTCAAACAAAAGGACTGCAAAATTTTGGTGAATAACATTAAATACAAAAACTGCATCAAAATATTTTGCATTTAAAATTTTAAAGTACCAACCTACAGTCACCAACAAAGTTCTTAAAAATTAGTTTTGGATTTCGCAATTTTTTACTATTATTTTCTACTAATGTTATTTCTAATATCAAATAAGTATATTACTTTTTTACATTTTATAAATTTATATACATATTAAAAGTAAAAACTTTCCGCGAAACCACACTTCTTTAGTATAAACTACCCTCTTCGTACAAGGGGCTCCACATCACCTACGATACGATACAGTATCGACACCTACGATATTGGGAGTGACTCCATCGATCGCTCTTGACACTATTCCACGTGAAAGCCTGTGTGTCGAGCCGTTTTCATGAAAAATATAACACAGTAGACCAACTTTATAAAATTTCATAACTTACCTAAGAGATGAAATAATTTGGACAAAAAATCAGAGTTATGTTTATTTTTAATATCAAGTCGTTTTTTACTCCTGAATGTATCCAAACATCAATTTCGCGATATCTTGCGATAGGATGAACATTGTCCTTGTCGAGAGGCACATGTCATATAAAAACGTAACGTTTGACAACTTGATTCAAAACTGTTCCATTTTACTTTCCGTAGAGAAAAGATGTCTAGTGATGTGCTAGCCTTCTGCATATCCCTGTCTGTTGTCATTGTTTGTCCCCTGCGGATACGTGCGCTTTTCACATGCAATTTTTGAGGTATTCAGGTTTTGTACTTGTAAATATGCAATAGCTCAGTATAATGTCACAATGGTGCGATGGTAAACATGAAGAATCCAGCCGCTTTAAATATCGATGCAACAGTTTTTTTTTTTTTCATGTCAATAATGTCAGGAAGAAATAAAATGTGGAAATTTGAAGCGCTTTTACTTTCCGACTGGTTTATGTAGTTTTACGGTAAACAATCCGATTATTTAGCATTATTTTCTACTGCATGTACCTGTTGTTTACATTACATTTACATTGTTGCGATTTTCAAGTTAATATGTTTGGTAGTGGTTATGATTGGAATCTACTTTCTCGATGTAGGTACGTACTCAAGAGTATTACGTTAGTCAGAAAAGAAAACATGATGAAAATCAATATATCTTAAAAACTTCATATATTATTATGTACTCACAATTTATTGTAAAATACAATGTTACCAACTTTAGAAATAAGCTTAACACTAATGTTTTACAATGTTTGTTTCAGGTACTTACAATTACATTTCCATTCTCCACAATTATGTGAGTATACCGCTATTGCCCGTCACTGTACACTTAGAGCAACACATAAAAACAATTGTTTTTGAGCAACCGAACAATTGTTACTGTGTGGCCTTTGGAATATTTTGTCGTTTGAATATTCAGTTATTTGTACTCACGTTTCAACACAATGGGTCCATAATTTAGTTTTACTATTTTCATTGCAAATCTTCGATAGTAAACTTGAAAATGGCAACTGTTTGGACCTTAGGATGTTATAGCAGCGAGAGTCCTTTTCACAGCCGTCGTTTGCTATAATATAAAGATTTTATATGGAAGGCATATCCAATACTGGGAAATACTATTATGATCTTCAATTGTTTTTCTATATTTCACGAAATAAACTCGACAGTTTTTTCTGCACAGAAGAATGTCATTAATCATGCACTTCTAATTACTTACTTAATCTATTTATACCAACACCTGGCTTATAAATTCATTGCCCAGCGGACGTATTCATAAACTATTCCTAATAACATCTAACTCTCAGTAAGCGTAGGGAATGAGTTCCCTTTACTTTCCTCTTGAATTCCGGGTAACTGCATTGCGTGTGCACAGAACAATACAGGAAGTAAACTGTCTGCATTGTGTTGTAGTCTGTGGTAATAATTATTAGGTCTGTCTTTTAAGGCCGCGGTACGCCGTTGTCCAAAACCGTGACCTTTGATGTCAAGGCCTCCAACGGCCTCAAGCCTCGCGAGCTGGCGGCCTCGAAAGAATAACATTCCAGTTCGGTTTAGTAGATCACTAAATTGTGTTTTGTATCACTCGATTCTATGTTAGCAATTGAATCAATAATCTATTTGAAGACAGTTCATTACGAACCGAAGAAGTTTTTTTTGTAAATTAATGTTCTGAACAACGCTATTATACAGCTTTTCTTAGATTGAAAATATCATTTGATCAGTTGTAAATCAAATTGAGACATATTTTTATTTATTTGATATTAATGTATTTTATATTCAAATTCTTTCTCATATCACGATCACACATCATTTCACATAACACTTAGATATAAAACCTATAATTAATGTAAATGTTAATAGACAGTGCATCGCACCGTATCATTACATTAATATTACCAATAAAATGCGTAATTTATAGCTACACATTGTAATTATTCACCTATCTGATACATCCGAAACACCTACACTGGGCGCCACAGACAAACTATGAGTCTTGAACTTCTTTCCGTTTATAGCCAGTAAACCAAGTGATTTAAAGCGCTATTGTGTAGTTTACGTACAACAGTTCACGTGGGCGCACCCGTAATTGTAAAACAAAGATTATTTTGTATGTTCATAAAATTGTTGGTTGTTTCTTTTTATTAAATAAACTTGTATATTGCAATATTTCAGCAAAAAGGAGAAATGATGTTAAACGTGCAAACCAAATTTAATTCCAAATAAAAATTATTTTTTTTTTAAAGTGGAAAATCTGCCCGAGAGGCATAAAAAAAATTGACACAAACTTATTGCTGGCAATCTATCGTTCAGAAAATTCATCAGCCGCATCTTAAACCAAGAATAAAAAATATTGTTTAATTATACGCTATCAAGTTACAGGACAAATAACAAAAAAAAACTCGAATACTGTTACGAACAGACGAATAAAAAGTGTGATGAATAATTTTAATGCGATTCGAAGCTGAAAAATTCAGATCTGACAAATTTTACTTACATATAAATCGCTGAATTATGCGATGCATCAATATTTCTTGTAATGGCAGCCGAGAGACAAATACTTTTTATAATTTTGCTGTTGTGAATATCCATCGACCATTAGTGATGTAGCCTTTGTGTTTTGTAACGCAAATACTGAGCTTTATTTCCAAGCTTATTTACAGTAATAATAATTTAGAAACATTAGCTTTTCACTTCGCTTTCGACTGAAATATTGCCGTCTTGAGCCAGCGAAAGTTCAAACAAAAGCCAATCAATGAAGTTTTAATTACAAAACTTCCTTCAGAACAGCAACTTATTTACTATACTGCCGTTCTGTACACAAAAATGTGCTTACTCTATGCCCCGTTAGTTGCGCAACTGTAGAGCGGGACGGACGGACGGACAGACCGTTAGTCAGTCAGTTGTGGCCGCACGAGTGAGCACCGCATGTTAAAACGCACAATAAAAATCACCAAATCACTTTACCGCGCGACTATACTGCGTTTGACAGTTGTCAAAATTCAAAATCTAATTTTTCTATTTTTTTTTTTCGGGCGTGTTCATTTCGTGTGTATCAGTGATTGTCTTTGTGTTTTGTGAAAAATCTGCGTTTATTCGTAAGTGTGCGTGTAAGCGAATGCAGTGATTTACGTTGCATATAAAGGCGTCATTCATAGAGATGTGTCAATGGGTATGCGTACGCGCATGGGCCATTCAACCGCGCATTGTTAGGTACGTATTTTTTTTGTTGTCATGACGAATCAGCTGGTTGTTACACGGAAGTAAAATTCACAAAAATGATATCATTGATGACTTAATGACTTTAAAGTATCAGAAATATCCTCCAATAGATCGATCGATGTGTATTTGAAGATGTTTTTAAAAGGTATTGGATGTTTAGCTTGTGAAGATGTGGGCAAACGTGAGAAAACTCACAAGTTGATAATAAACACGGGGAGGAACGATAAGTAACCAACACGACTGCTAGAAATGTGACTGTTAAGGGCATTCACCATTACAGAACTGTAGCATATAAGAATCTTATTTTTTGTAAGCCAGAGTTAGTCTTCTTGTTAATAATTCACTTTAAATTAGCTAATGCAAGTATGTAATTCCTAGAAACAAGAGTATGATAAAAATATGTGTTGTTTCCATATTTTCTAAAGACCTTTTGTAAACAAAATAAGTGGTAAATTACACTTCAGGATCCAAAAGTCGCAAGCCTTGCTTATTTTTATTTTTTTACAATAGTCTAATGTGTAATTCACAATGACGTAATTTCCCATATTTTTGACAGTCACATCATAATGTTTTGAGCATTAGATGTGTCATTTGACCATCATTGATTACCTCCGACCTTGGCTGTACCGTGTGATGACCACAGACGGTAGTCGCCAATGTTCACCGCCTGCTTTTAACTAGCTTGTTAGTTTTTAGTTTCAACGTTTGAAAAACTTGGGAAACTTCTCCAATGTCATTGTTTTGAGGCTATTGTTTTTATAATAATTAGTTTCCGAAACTAATTTGGCAGCCAAAAATGTTGTTTAGCAAGAAAAAACTAAGATTTGCTTCAAAAAAGTCTGAAGAATTTAATTATATTTAAGACTGAGTGATAAGAGCAACCTTCGATTGTTCCTTTAGAAACGAACGAGTATTGATCACCACATTTTCTCATATTAGTATTAGACCTATATATAAACTCCCAGGCCACTCGTTCTCTGTACAAGAAAGAAAGAAAAAGAGGCCTTTGCCCCACAGTACCACTGGTATGATTATTTATCAAACGCTTGTTCGTCTCGTACGGAACCCTTTCGCATGATTGTTCCACTCCACTTCGCCCGAACAAAGACCAGTTACGACATTCAATTAATACATATTTCCTTATTTTTTACTTGCGTTTCCATTCCATATTGGTTTGTGAATTAATGAATATTGGTGGGCAACTAATATAGAAGTAATACGGTTACTGATAGGGAAATACATAAACTGTTTACATTCCTTCAATGCAATATTGTTATTCATTTTACTAGCTCCAATACCAGTGTGTAGAATTTTATTAGTTTTTGGAGATTTTGGTAGTCTGGTCTCTTTAAAAAACTGAAGGTGGAAATTGATAAAAAGATCATCAGATGTTTAACAGTGGTGGCAAGTATGACTGTTAAGTTTGGGATTCAGTTCGATCCTCAGGTTGGGCATCGTTTTTGGGTGTTCCCAATAGAAAATTCTTAGTAGGAGCCGGAGAGCCCTGACATAGTGACAATAGATAGCAATGATGGAAAAGTCAAACATGTATGGGACTGACATAAACTACCGAAAGCTAACGTAAATCCCATTGAAAGTCGTTGGAAAAATTCGAAATGCTTTGAAAGCGATTGCCACTTATCTAGGCACACAGCAATTTTGATGGAGCCCTGAAAATGGTATTAGGCTCACCTCATTTTACATGGAACTTTAACATATCTGTGGCTCTCTAAAATAAATTCTGCCACGGAATCCAGGCTTGACTGATGTTACCTATGTTGAAACTAAAAACACCTGTACCGTGTTATTCATAGATCTCCTATCTCCGTTACTAAAATGCCATATTCCGAATAATGAATTCTGTTCGCATCCGAAGGCGCTGCTTCAAAGCCGCCATATGTATGTAAAGCCGGTGCATGTATGAAAAGCCGCTAGTTATGCAGGTCCTGACATGATAGGTATGTGTACTAACGTACTAGGTAAGCCGATGCATTGGAAGCTCGGATATTGCATATTAAATAGTGGCTATGTTGTCAATGTTTTGGTTCAGTTTTGTTTTGACCTGGCGATAGATTTGGTTCAAGTTATCTTTCAATTGATGGACAACTTGAAGTTTTGGTTGTCTGAGTGCTTGCTGTTTTTGATTTGATTTTAAATCGTGTTCAATAGAGTAATATACATATCTAGAGAACATAATATCACACCTGTAATTCCCGAAAGGGTAGGTTTCGTCAGTTACATTGTAACTCCCATGAACTTATTAAGAGGGTCAATTCCTGTATTTTTGAGAACGTTTGCATTCTAATCACAGTATCAATTTGTCAAAAAACTTGTATAAAACATTGATTTAGAGCTCTAAACCAATGTTTTATACAAGTTTTTAGATATTATAGCTGAAATGAAATTGCGACCACATTTTAAATGTTTATAAATACGAGAATTGGATTCAAGGCTGCTATTGAGAATTTCCTGGTGGAAAACCAAATATAGATTTCCTCGATCTAGGGGTCGAATCTTTTTTTTTTTTTTGAGGGTGGGAAATCATCAAATAACTTCTCCCGCTCTGGGCGGAACGGGAGGGCGTGTCAGACTCTTACTGACTAAAACCCACCCGTGTTCCTTCGGTTGCCCTGTCGCGGGGGGCCACGATCTCCCTTTCGGTTTTCTTCGCAATCCCGGCAGAGGGGTCGAACCTGCGGTCATTAGTCGTAATTCCGACCAATAGACCAGTGCCTTATCTTATTGCAATACTAGAAATCATATCAAAATCAGACTCATTTGTAATTCCGTATAATTATCAAACGCTTCTGAAGAAACGAACTAAGCAGGCATACATGTTTCCGTAGCTTCAATTAGATTTACATATTTTTGTCATAAAAAAATAACGAGGTGGCATTACGAAATGTAAGCTAATGCAATTATTTGTAGGTACGAGCACAGTACGAATGCTGGGAGTTTCATTTGAATTAATAATGGCTTGTTAGATGTTGCCTACGGCTCTGTTCATTTTAATAATATAGATTATCATATATATCTTCTATTCTAAAAAATGAAATGCTGTTTGTTGGTAAGCGCATCACTTGAGAACGGCTGGACCGATTTCGAACTTTTCTATTGTTTTAAAATGATCATAATAGTCCAAATCAGGTTTTTATGGAAAGAAAAATTGGAAAAGTTTCCTTCATTGAATATTTAATCATGTATTTTTTCGACTATTTAAAAGCTACATATTATGATAAAGTTTTTAGTGGAGAGGGTAGAGTGACTACGTCTCAGTGGCCCGAATTACTTAAAATACAAGTTTTCCGGCAATGTTCTCATTTTCATCTTAGATTAGGCATAGCTGCAGTACATGATCGCTTTCCATCAGGCAAGTTACAGGTCAAGAGCAGGCCCTATCAGAAACAACAGCAATAAAAATATTTAAAAAGTCACATTAGTACTTCTTTCCAACCGGAACCCTATTATCTATTCTAAAATTGGGTCTTTATCTTTGAGCTACCACGACTCAGTCTTCCTTTTTACACCTCTTATGACCTTTGACTGTCTTAAGTATTTATCTCAGTTCACATAGTTATAAAGATTCCTAGCGTGGAACACGTTGTATCGCGCTAGTTATCGCCACATCACGTTAGCTATCGCTACATCGCGCTAGATATGATCTATTGCTTCAACGTGATACAAGCTACCCTCAGATGTGGTGTGACTTGTTTACATCATACGCTAATGTCTATGAATGGTAGGGTTTCCGTATTCGGGATATCGGTAGGTAATGTAAATATTGGTCATTTTAAAGACGGTATAAATATTTCAAAAGGAGATTTTGTACATTATGCAATGAAAGGGAGTGAAGATACCTAAGTCTGTCAAGCGAACTTTGGGCACTCAGCCGCTATATATTTTAATATTTTAGCTTAATATTTTAACCACCGTACGAGCTTTACTCGCGAAAGACATTAGAAAATAAGTATGCCGAAATTACTTTTCAGAATGGTAATAACAAATGCTGATATTAATTTCTTTTGCTCAAACTACTTACCATTATTTTGCATCTTGTAATTAAAACTTAATCAATCAACTAACCCTACAATGTCAATATCTTTTTAAGTATTTAATTAAAGCCCACATGGTCATAACAACCGTATAATTGCCGAGGTCATTTCGACCCCATGCGTGTTTGCGGACAATTATTGGTGTGGTCGAAAGGGCCCATCAGTAAGGGTTAATATTAACATTCTTGATTTATTAAATGTGTGTTTTGGGGATGGCAACCAACATTCCGTATTTGGATAATTACTTTTAATTATTGTTTCGAAGACAGACGGTTATCGTTTTTAAATCAATAATTAACGAATGTAATTATTTCATCGTTATCGTCATAATTATTTCGTTATCCTTTTAACAAACTTTAACAACATAAAATTTAAAAACTGACAACGGCAGTAAAAAAAATTTCACATGCTCAGCGTACTATATTTCTATCTAATTAAACTTAGTACTACGGCAAAAAAAAAATATTTTCCTTTTTCCTCTATCTTTCAAAGTCTCCTTTAAAACGAAATATTTACTAAAATATCTTCACCCTATACCTCTAATAAAATCAGCAGAGCACTCCGAAGCTTTTAGCCATCTCTGGCCATTTCTCATCATTTATGTAATGTACTTATGTATGCCTTTTGTCATAAGCAGAGTTCCAAGTGGGACCAATGCAGGGATTAAAGGACTGTTTATAAAACAGATTTTAGATTTTAATATACATAGGTAGGTAGTTTTCTATGAGTGGGGTCGTCGGGACCGGAAGAACATGAGTTTTAATCCGGATGTTGTTATTGTGGTGAACCCGTTGGTGAGAGGGGTGATGTGTATTAGTGGTGTCATCGACCAATGGGTAATGGGAATCCATGTCTTCTATCGACGGTTAATCATTTGATTTTGGTTTCTTAGTATTTGGAAATATTTTTATCTTAAATTAAGATAATATTATGGATTTAAACATAACTCAATCATCATCAGTAGGTTTTATTACTGATTCATAAAATTATATCAAAACGAAGATTCAATTATTTCAAATAAATTCCACGGAAATTTGATTTTGTCCTTTTAAAATTTTTTGGCGTGATTAAATTGCTCGGTTTCAAACTTTCGGGTGGGTTGAATTCTACCCCACTTCGCGGAAAAGGGTTAAATACTTCATCCTACTTATAATTTGCTTAGGAAAGTATTTGTTAGTTCACATTTTAGTGGTTCCAGGCAACTTATTCAGTAACCTTCTAAGTAAATTAATTTTAATAACGTTGTTTTCTAGAGATTGGGTAAGTTGGGAAAACGATTAAAATAAAAAAGTCAAGAGGTGTCGTGGGACGTCCGGTTGGAACGAAGTTCCTTCCGCTGTATTTTCCCTTTTTTATGTGTGCTGACGCGCATTCCGTACGTCTATACTAGAGTAATATCTGTACGTAGACATACGCTTGTAAACACACAAACACACATACGACGAACAATGGCGTGACGGTCAAAATGTTACACTTTTTCCGGTCCAGCTCTCATTCGCCAAGTGTGCAGAGTAAGTATAACGTGCGATGAGGCACTTCGTTCCAAAAAGTCTTCTGCCTAATTCGTCAATGCAATATGAAATAATGGAAATGAGTCATTAAGACCGTAACTATATTTACGTTCAAAAGCTATTTTCACTGCCTTAACAAATCGTGACCCGAATTATGTCATAGCTGTACTAAATGTAACAATGCAAAGTAGCCATTATAACCCGATATGTGGCAGAATAGGGAACTAAACATAAAAATGTACTGAATGTAACATAACGTTGACGTTTTCCTTGGCCAGCAGCGCCACCCCGAAGTTTCAAAATATAATGGTCACGTGTGTTCGTCTTTCCCACGGCGGCTTTTTCTAAAGGATAAGAAACAATGGAATCGTTTATACATACATGCGTTTCTTGCTTTTGAATTAAACTGTTCGTAATTGTGGAGAGAATTTACCTTTTGTGGAACCTTGTTCATCTAAAATTGAATAGAATACTCTTTATTATGTACACCATACGAATAAATGTGTGTAAGGTAATTTACTAAAGAAAAATCTGATCATCTTCCAGCAGATATCTTATCATTTGTCACATAACGCAATCAAACTAGCGTGCGAATGTCACTTTTCCGGCACTGTCATTTTCATTCAAATGTTGGCAATGACGTAGTCGGAAAAACAATAAGGTGTAAGTAACCTCAAGGTGCTTAAGTTATTTATTCTTTGATAGTACCTATAGATTTAAGTATTGTATCTAGTGCAGACAATTTGGAAAATGGAAACTCCGATTACTCGTTCAAGCAAAGCATTGTGGACTATACAGCATGTATCAGAAAGGTGTAGTCAAAATTAAGGGTGTGGTACAGACCATCAAACTGAACAACTTTCTCCATAGGACCAACATCGTAATCAACCTGAAAAAATAAACAGTCGTCCCATACAAATCTTCTCAAGTCGACTCAAATGTATGAAAAGACTGATTGATAATTTTTTCGCGATTATGGTGTTGCTATACATAATTGTACTCGTACATATTGCTACACATAATTTATTCTTGTATAATTTACCCAAAGATACTGATCGCGGCGACAGATCACGAGCCAGGTTCCCAGTAAACATTATAGAATATAATTTTGCGTAAGTTTATAAACCGTTAACTAGTAAACGATGGTGACTATAATGTTCGTTATCGACTAACAAACTGACACTATTACAATTTATGAACCGTTACCTACGGCTGCAAGGAGAGTATTATTACTATTGATTTTAGAATTTAATTTGAAAGAGATAGGAAATTAAATATATCTGATGCAGTTAGGCTTCGAGCGATTTTGACTATGTAACAAAATAACGAATACTGGTTTACTCTGCAACTCATACATGTAATAATTCCCCTACTTGCTATGTGAAGCCCGCAAGCTACTTAAATAAGCTAGATCAAATAGTGGACTGCGGTGCGTTTTAAGATTATTATTATATTTACTGTTGTGATATTAGCTATTGCAGTAATTTAGTTGTAGAAGATATCGGTTTATTGTTTAGTTTTTTATTATTATTCTGTGATGGATTTCCCTACGAATGGCGTAACAAGAGTAGTTAGTGAACTTTGGTCATCGAAAGGCCAAACGTTCATATTCAAGGCACAATCTGATCTTAGCGACAATCACTGTTAACGTAATCTTCTACTATATAAAAATAAGTCGGGTTTTCCTTCCTGACGCTATAACTCCAGAACGCACGAACCGATTTCCACGGTTTTGCATTCGTTGGAAAGGTCTCGGGCTCCGTGAGGTTTTAGGTAGGGTAGGTAGGATAGGTAGAGTAGGTAGGGTAAGTAGGGTAGGTAGGTAGGGTAGGTAGATAGGATAGGTAGGGTAGGTAGGGTATGTAGGGTAGGTAGGGTAGGTAGGGTAGGTATGGTAGGTATGGTAGGTATGGGAAGGTAGGGTAGGTAGGGTAGGTAGGGTAGGTAGGGTAGGTAGGGTAGGTAGGGTAGGTAGGTAGGGTAGGTAGGGTAGGTAGGGTAGGTAGGGTAGGTAGGGTAGGTAGGGTAGGTAGGGTAGGTAGGGTAGGTAGTTAGGTGCGCCGTAAATAAGTTCTTAATGCTACCCGTGCGAAGCCGGGCCGGGCAGCTAGTATGTTGATAAATTAGAGGTTCCTAAAAATACAGAATAGCCCCTCTATTAAGACAGCACAGCACTACCAACCTTATAAACTAGCTTATCTTTTCGACATCAATACGGGATGGGTCTTTATTGTATTATTATTGCGTAGTACAGCTTAAACTTTTCATAAAAAACATATTTTCGAATTGTTTGTTCGAATAAAAATTCTTAGGTATATTCAAAAGAACTGGCGGTGTCTGCAATTTTAAACATTTAAAATGGGTATGCTTGGTGAACGGGAAATAAATTCACGAAATTCCCGACAATTTTTCACCCAAAATGAAAGTCGGCACTTTCGGCTTCCGGCGCGTTCGCCTGCCGCGCCGGCCGTCACTTGCACTCGGAGATATTATCACTCGTACCTGCCTTGTACCTACCGCTGACTTGCACAACTACAGCATCTGATAAGAGATAACAAGAGAATTACCTAACTCGTTGGTTAGTTGACGAGGATTTGATTTCATGATAGGCTAATAAGCTTGGACCACCATAGATCATTTTTTTTCCTAATTGTAGGAGAAGTGAGTAAATAATGATGTTCTGATTTTGTCATATTATTTATTCGTTAAAATACTTCGTTTGATGAACTAGGGTTTCCTAATAGGGAGCTACAAGAAAAGGTAGAAAATCCATTATCATTATCAGTCATACTACTCTTACGTAATGGCATATTATTAGTCATCAATCTTATTTACCATGAAAAATATCGGTGCTCTAAAGTAGCACAAACACTGTCATTTAGTTTGACCAGATAACAGAACGGCGTCCTGCCAAAAACTGAACGTGTCATGCAGTAAAATTTTGGTGACACGCAAAACCAGAAATCCGCCGTAAACCAGTGCGCTGAAATCAATTAAAGTAGGCCACTAATAAGACTGGCCATCGTCTCGTCACTATCCTAAAATAAAAAAAACAATCATAAAACCTCACAACGTGTCAAGAAACTCCTCAGTTCTATAGTTTCCTAGTTCCGTGACCTAGCAAAGGATTACTATCCTTGAGAGCGGTGTTCTACAAATTGGCAAGCAATTGACAAGCTGCTTAACATAATTATTCCAACGCGATCGATACTCCGATTAGAGCCTGCACGGGTTTGCACCGAGATGCGATACAGATGCACTTGCATTAAACTTGCGATAAGACTAGTCTGGGTTCGTGTGACTATAAGTCTGGTGTACAAGTGTGACAAATTCTGGAACACTTTTTGACATCTTTGATATTGATTATGCCTAAATTTTCCATTGTCCAAAACGGAAGAGCTATTTATTCAGACGCGGATTGTGTGATACATAGCTAGTTGATTGATTGAACAAACTATTGTACAGCAACACGTACATAAAGAGTTCCAAAACAAGATATGTAAACCGTAGATCGGTTTTTGTCAATTGCATATGATTATTTACATGCATAAAACCTCCTTTTCGGAAGTCGGTTAAAAAATACATCCAATCACTAAAAAAATATTTTATGTAGGTGTCATTTGGAGACTGAAAATACTATATTAATAAACTGTTCCACCGAACCGCACTTATCAAAATTTTATTTCATTGCGCTTAGTGGAAGTGCTCAGTTACGGTTCGGACAAGTGCTGTTGAAATCAGTGCTCGTAGTGGAATATCTCACAATTTTGTCCTCTAAACAGCTGGAAAATTAGCATAGTTGTCGTTACCAGTTACCACCCATATTCTGTTACCACCATATAAGTAATACTGTCCGCGGTATCAGCTCATCGCCACTCGATGTGAGTGATTAAATGACCAGCGTCAAACGGGACGAGAAGGCCCGCGGTCCTGTGTGGCATTTCAACGTCTTGTACGTAGGGCTGGCACGCACGGGTTGTTGCTTGTTTACTTATTTATTTATGAGAATGAAGCAACTTTTTATAATATTTGACCTGTACCTAATGAGACTGTAGTTTTGTTAGTGCATAAGATTTTATAGAGACAATTAGAGTCGGTTTAAAAAAAAATCAATATGATAAAATTTTATTTGACGATTTTATATTAACTAGCATATTTTTTTTAAATCTAAACCTAAATTAAATATGTTTTGACAGAAAACAAATTCTCCTCTTTACTTAGCTACTTTAGTTAAAAATATGCAAAATAGTCTCATCAAATTGTGATATAATTACTATTAGACATAACAAAAACCCTATTTGTATTTAAAGTTACTTAGGCAAAGGTTACAAGAGAAAAAATATATTTTGATTACATTACAATGATTGATGGACTCTTTGACACGCTAAGTAATAATAAAAAAAAAAAAACGTTTTTTTGTAAAGGAAATACAACATCATTATGTCAGTAACTAAAATTTATTGCCAAACACATCGGGACAGAAAAATGTAATCTGTTAATCCGTAAAGCACAACCAAATAGATAAAAAAAATCCTAAAAAACTTAAAAAAAAAAATACCTATAGATAGTTTTTGTTAAGTCGTGTTAAGAGTAACCTTTTGTAGTTTTTTATTGTCAATCAATCGAGAGGCGTGTTCAAAGTGAAGCTTTTTTTAAAGCCGTTGACAAAGCCTATTCAACAAATGTGTTTTTTTTTTGTTTAGTTTTTACATTGGCTGGTCTGTAAATTAAATTTCTTTTGTTTTAGATTGTGATATTAAAGCCGCTGTTTTTGAACAATATGTCAAAGAGTGAAGTATTAAAAAAGTTGGCTTTTATTTAGTGTGAGAGAAAATGTTACTGAATACGAGTACTTTATTTCTGAGACACGTTTGTTCTGTTTGTCTTGTTAACTTGTTATTTATATTTCAATGTTTAGCTGTACCATCTCATACTATCTGTGTGTTTACTTACTTAATAATTAAAATACCAAATCCATTAATTAAAATTCCATTATTTTTTTCTCGAATAGTTTTCAGAAAAGAACATATTCTTGTTTTATGTTTTTCTAGTACATTCAAGCGTTATTTTTCGTTGTCAGATTTTATTTATTTTTTATAAGAAGAAGAAAAACTGTAATCTGACAAAAATGTCAGATTACAGTTTTTCTTCCAGTGTAAACAAAATGTAACCAGTAGCGTTACTAAATAAAGTTAACTATTTGAAGCCTTGAGCTCATTAGAAACATTACAACAGCGTATTATTTTACACATTACTATGTTTCTGCTA
This sequence comes from Omphaloscelis lunosa, assembly GCA_916610215.1. Lineage (NCBI taxonomy): Eukaryota > Metazoa > Arthropoda > Insecta > Lepidoptera > Noctuidae > Omphaloscelis > Omphaloscelis lunosa. The sequence goes on along the minus strand of OU744265.1, from coordinate 18,269,168 downwards.
ATTCTAGATCTCATAAACATCACCTACATGCGTAAAGTTGGAGAATATCTTACTAAACATTTACTGAAACATAATTTATCAATATATCATGTAAGTTATGTAACATCAAAGAAAACAGAAGAATTTTTACTGTTAGCAAAATTTAGCCTAGATCAAATCCCTGATTGAATGGAAGCCTGATAATATTACGTTAATTAAAACATTGTGTAAGTCGGAAATCACCAATCCATCTAGTGTGGTAATCAATGCTCGTGCCTTCTCTCTATGTGCTCATATACAGAGTTATTGGTTATAAATTACGGCAATTCGTTAAGGGAATATAGGAGAGGTCATTTGCAACCAAATTACTTTACATGACCCCTACGCCAATTTCAACGATTTCCGAGTAATTTAACATTTTATATTTTAAAATGAATGAAATATAAAATGACTCAAAATTGTTGGCATTTGCATTCGAGTCAAAGGGGTCATTTCATGTCAATTACCTCTTCTACATCCCCTTAACGGAAGCAACTGCAGTCATCGACGTGTCGACGGCTGCAGTTGCTGCTCGTGTAAGCGCAGTTGCCTTGCTATGGGCACTAAGAGAAAAGACCCTGTAGTCGGACAATAATAGGCTGGTATGAAAATGTTTACCTCGTAACATTTGACGGCATAGTGATAATTTTAAAAAATATTTTTTTTTTGTGAACAGGCTCTGGTTCATTTATGAGTTTCTTTGAAACAAACTATGCCTTAATGAAAACGTCTCATGACAATAGCCTGACTAAACACTTCGATGTAGAAGAATTCTCTTGTTCATATTTGACATAGCGTTGAGTATATAAAAGTGTATGTACTTACTACGTGAATACATAGTCAATATCACGCTCGATCGATCCACAAGTTACCAGAAAAGTAAACAGTTATAGTGTAATTGGCTTTTAAGTACACGACCATTATTCTTTTTGCTATTACCTACTGAAGTATATTTTGTGGTAGAAACTATTGAAAAGCCTCACAAAATGAGGTTACTATTATACCATAGTAATAATGAAAAGGAGCATGTCCTAGATCCATTAAGTCACATTATATTTATAGACCCAGTTTTCATAATTCTTGAAATAGATAGACGTCACAAAACAATTAGTTTTGTTTTGTTTTGCCAAGGTTAAGAAATTGACAGTTTCTGATTGGTTTGTTAAAAAATGCTTTATACTTATTTCACTTATTTCCACAAATAAACTGATCTATAAAAACTGCATACTACCAACCCTACCAGTTGCATTTCGCGCAAAAACGGCGCAGTAAGGTCGTCGCACCGCGCAGACGCGCACAAATTTCAACTGTTTGTTAATTCAGATAAACTGTCCACTGAAAAAACTTGCACAAACCAATACCATATACATGTACTGTATACTTGTTTTTATTTTATTTGTTGAATGTGCAATCATGGCCCATTTTCCTGACAATATAGTTGCTGTGATCAAAATAGCGTGTTTCGCGTCCAATTGAGGTTTGGTTTATGGAATAAAAATCACGTTGCTGCAGTTGCTAGTTATTTTATTTGTATTGGTTTTTGGTTTTTGTTAGCTTGTTAATAATGTAAATTTCTGATAGTTTATTCTACATGAAAATAGAAACCGTATGAATCGTTATCGTCTTTTCCCAAATATTAAAAACAAACAACACTTAAATATGGAATCAGTTTTGAACTAACATCCATAATTTATTATTTCAATCCACTTTACCTCACTTCCCATGAAAATTCTCAAAGAAAACTGTTTAAGCTATTTTTCCATTAACTCGTTGAAAGAGTTCATTCATCACAATAATGACGAGCCGGGAATCGAACCCACTGTCTTTATTACTCGGAAGATGTATCGTTTAGTACATTTAATGGTTATTCTCTTTGATGTTTTAATGTTCAGATACTAAAACATTTTCATGTGGTACTCGTTCACGTTCAGTTTCTTGATAGTTAAGTTAAAACGAGACTGTTATAAATGTGAGTCCGTTCTTGCAAACGCTTTAATATATTTTTTTAAACTGGCTCCTGTAAATTTAACTACCTCTTTTCTTTCTCCATAATATATACAGAGTGGCAGGGACATCGACGTGATAACTGTTACCAGGGATTCAGTACATGATTCTGAACCCCCTGTAATTAAATGGTTCATCGGTTCTAAAAAAAAAATCGTGTGCGGTCGTGGGACACCCATCAGGAACGAAGTTCCTTCATATTCAGATTCAGATTCATTTATTTATTGTGAAACATAGATACAATATAAGTCCTTATTTGGTAATACATTGAGGACGCTATGTTTTGCCTCTAGACCGTACAAAAGTAGTTATACATGCAATGTAATTAAAACAAGAAATCATTATAGAATCATCATTATATAACCACAAATAAACAAGTAAATAAATTAGATTATTTATCGCATTAAGAATTTTCAATCACACTGAACAATGTCGATTAGATAATTAGATAAATTAAGTGTGTGAGAAAAAAAAAATGTCCACAGTTATCGTAATAAAATGAAAATTGTCAGCACATCATTATTTATAGAATGCTAAAGAAATTGAATGATGTCGTAAATTAAAATTAAATGTCATTAGGGAAGATCAACAATACTTATGAAATGTCAGAAATTTTATAACATCATGTTATATATATATTCGGCGACTAAATAATAGCATTTTTCTATTAAAAAAAATATTTAATTTTCTTTTAAAATTGTGCAAATTTTCATTCTTAATGCTATCAGGAATTTTATTATTACTTCTCACGTATGATTTAAAACATAAACAATATTCTTGCAGCTTCCATCTTGGATTTTCATTTTAACGTCACCATCGGCTTTAACACATTCGAAAACCATGAAAACGACACCCATTTTTTTTTATTGCCGACGAAATATTTCAACGCAGGGGCGTTCAGAATCATGTACTGAATCCATAGTAACAGTTTTCGCGGCGTTGTCCCTGCCACCCTGTATAGCTGCTGTCATCAAGCTTTCTGACTTTACCCTTTCACTATCGACTAACAGAGGAAGATTTTCCATTCCATTTTCCTAATACAAAATTCTTTTTTCATTGGTGTCACCATCGAATTAATCCATCGTTTGCTAAAACTATTCAGCGTTCTATATTTTGTTACAAAACCATGCTGTAGATTAAAAGTCGAAAAAACTAAACTCCTTCTTAATCTCAAGCTCCAATCATGTAAACAAGCGTAGGTTATTACAATTAGCTCGCGATCGATAATCACTGATCTTCAACTTGTATCCGATGATGCTCCAATCGATGTACGTACATCATCCATCGGACACGGCTTCCGGTGTAAACCACGGATACATCCACTTACATCGTATTGTGCTTCATTAATTATGTTAATTTGAGGATTCCCATCAATATTGTTCAGTGTAGACGATTTTAACGGAAAATACAGATTTTTAACTGAATTTTGAGCCAAGGACTACCTATCACTGAGGGTTAGAATCAACAAAGGCTGGTGACCAGGCTGTTTAGTTGTCATTAATGGTGGTGTTATAGTAAGATGAAAAAGTTATTAAGTTAAAATGAAAGTGATGGCTTCCGCCGCACACGGTGGTAATTTCAAATTGAGGAAAGATTTGATTGAGCAGCGGACCCTTAATAACGTTTGAGTATAAAGACGTTAACAAAAAGGAAATATTTACTTTCAACAAGGTACGTTATTCTACTTTTCCCGAAAACAAACGTCCCAGGACACGTCTGAAATTAGGACCAATCCCCACAAATCTGGATGCCTGGCGATCGTTATTCCGGAATGCTCATCGCTGGGCGAAATCAGGCACAATTATGAACCGCAAGGGAACCAATTATGTAATTATGCACGCACGCACCGAGCTACTAATTGCTCGAAATGAACCCATTGTAGATACTTTATAGTTGGCATGCGAGGCATGGGTTTCTCTCATAAATATTGCCTGGCTATCATGCGTTTGTTTTTTTAATGGGAAATGAAACAACATGCTCTCAGATTGTCAGCTCAACCGTCGAGAAGGTGTAATTAACATTAATTAAGTTGCCTATTTAATAATCATGTAGATACTTGACTATATTTATATTTCAATGCTGCTCTCCTTTTTCGTCCACCGTGTGGCAAAAAAAATGTAAGTAATTAGTTTAGGGAATGTTATTCCAATAATTTCCAAAGCTAAGATACAAATTTCTCAATGACTTAGAATCTGCTAGATAATCTCGCGTATTTTTTTTTAATCTGTTACTAAAAATTAACCTAAAATATGGAACAGTCTATTTTAAATCCATAGTTAGGATCATTCTAAGCAGACACGGCGATGGCCTACATTGCATTGGTAAGGCATGTTCTCATGTGTACCCCACTTTCATTTATATGTGTAAATAAATATTTAAATTCAATACTTATCTACATGCTAAGGCCGGTGTAGTCATACTTTATAGCTATTGACTATCTTCTTCTACTTTTCCATCACTATTTTTTTTTTTACTGCTGAGCATGAGGTTTCGATTCCCAAGTCTGGTAAAGTGTTATTGAATTTTTCCATCAAGAATTTCTCGAAGAAGAAGTTGATGGCAGTAGGCTCGCCCCCTATTACGCGGGATTTAAAATGGAATGAATATACTGTCGGAATGTGAGTGTGCTACAGGTACACCTCTGCCAAACCCTTCGGGGATTACAGGTTGGATGTTTCTAAAAAAAAAACCATTTACGAAAATCAAAGGTTAGTTAGGTCTCATGTGTTCCAAGTATCCATATCCCAATCGGAGCCGACGAATTGACCTGCTCTTAGAGACTAAATAATTCATACCCTGTAAAGAACGGTCACCCATCTCCCAAATGACCGCGTTTATCACAGCTTAACCACATAAATCAAACACCTAATTGTTTACGACTATAAATCTTATAGCCGTCCTATTAGCAAATTAAAAGAGCAGTCAATTAACATAATAGAAATAAATGGAGTTAGCGCTTTATCGGATCAGCGGCAGAACCTAACTCGATCGCGTAACGACGTAATCAAATATACAGCGCACCGGCATATCGTGGCGTACCTAGCGGGACGGCGCGGTATCGATACGCCGCTCGGGCGCCTGTTAAGAATTATGAGATTAAAACCATTGGCTTATTTGGATAGAGTGGGATGTGTTTGTACTTGCGTTTCGATGTGCTTCCATAATTTATGGAGTTGGTATTTTCAGAAGCTGAGATGTTTATAAGACTAAGTGTGTTCATGTGGCAGTTTTTTAAAATGTCATATCATATTAATTTATTTGCGTTCCACAAGGTAAAACAAGATGTTAACAAAAGGCTGTTACGATGTGTTGCTGGGTGCGATATTGAATGGCACTATAATATTTGTATAGCTACCAGATAGTTGTAGGAGATTCTGAGTCCTATGCATAATTACGTATATTATTAATGATTACCTATGCTTAAATTATTCATATTTTTTAAATAATTTTCTTCCAATTTAATTTAAATGCTGTATTGTACTGTAGAAACTGAAAATATTATCAATTCCAGTAAAATTATTAAAGGTAGGTGCGAAGACTATCTCACCTTTATCATACCTATAAAATTAATTAATTTTAACAGCCAAGCTATTCTAACCACATTTCTGTAAAGTAATTAATTAATAAACCATTTTCATTTGATTGCACAAAAATATAATAAATCAAAATATTCTATCTGTAACCACTTTAACCAAGAAGTAAATTGAATTTATCCCTATTTTCGGTAACATAGAGTCTAAGTTCATTTAGCAATAAATTTTCAAAATTCTATTATCTTATTTGCACAGGACGTTTTGAATAACGCTGTCCCGGGAGCTTTGACAAGCAATTTCCTTCTTTTCGTATTTAAAATAGAGTTCATTTTGGCGTGAATTCTAATGTTTAATTTTAAACAGTGAGTACCACTGTCATAGGTATTTGGGAACGTTGCATTTTTCTTGATAGTTTATTGACTCTTATTCCTTGAGACATAAGGTGCAAAATGAGGAGAGATATAATTTAAAAGCTTTCAAAATATCCTTCCGGAGATGGACGCTCGTGATCATTAGTTTCGGGCCTTCATTACCTTTGAACCAGGTTCGCCTTTCATTGAGAGAAAAATATTTTTTATATTTCCGTCTGTATTCAAAGTATTTTTTCGTATCGCTGTCGAAATTATTCGTATTGGCAAAATGTGAAATGTTCATTTCGATTTCACAGTATTTTTCGGTATGATCTGTTATTCCTGTTACTGTTTTCGTGAAAATATTATTCAGAAAGGTTAAAGTTTATTAATGGATTTATTTTTTAGGGTTTGCGGGCCCCGTTTCTTGACTTTTGAATGTCAATGGAATATGAACCAGCACAAGTTTTGCTATCACAGACGTGAGGTCTTATCAGAGCTTTTTCAACATTGACGAAAACTTTAAAAAAAGCCGGCCAAGTCCGAGTCGGTCTCGCATTCGAAGCCGAAAAAAAACACGTTTATTGCATCGAGACCCCATTAATTATTTACTTTATTTAATTTTTATTTGTTGTTATAGCAGCAATAGAAATACACAATCTGTGAAAATGTCAACTGTCTACCTATTACGGTTCATGAGATACAGCCCGCTCACAGATATTCGAACGGACAGCAGAGGCTTAGTAATAGGGTTCTATTTGGTACCCTTCGGGTACGGAACCCTAAGTACTAAATACTTAGAGCTATAAGCCGTGACCAGACCTGTCCATATATATTCATCACCCCAAACTAAAAAGCGGAACAGCTCCAAATCTCTCACACAATACAGGATGTTCCCCACTTGAGTTGATACAGGATGTTGATATTATGCTGTAGAGCTGTTGACAGACAGACAGACACGCCCAATTGGTTTAGTTTATTACTCTCACGGTCTAGCTAGATTGATGTGGGGGCTATGATATCAATCAATTAATTGAATAACTGGTTAATGGGTTTATTTGGTCAAAGGGCAATAATGTTATTGGTTTTATTGGTGAATGGTAATAGGGATTCATAGAAAAACAATTTGTTTGATTGGTGTGAAATTATTGGTTACCAATTTACCAATTTTTCCATTTATTTGTGAAACGAAAAAAACTGTCAGAGCGGAAGAAATACATTCGCCTACAAATAAATAAACTTCGCGGGAACCGGGTCAAGATTCTTTTTTTTTTTAAACTGTCGTTTAGCCCGTTTCGGGCGAGTAAAGTCGTGCGAATAACCAATAAGCCGGAAAAAGATGTCTATCGAAAGTTAAGATTACAAGATTTAAAACAATTCTTTAGTTTTTGTGTGACGGTAATCAAATTCCTTTACCTTTTAGCAAATAGTTGCATTTGCTTAACTCGTTGATTTATTAATTAATATCATCCCAAGTTATATCGTAGAGCTACATTCTCAGTTAAATAAATTCACATTATCATGTCCCATTATCTAATAAAAAAAATAAGTACAACACCCACATAAAATTCCTAGCACTATTTGTCGAAAACAATGCCTATACATACTTGCGTAACGAAACAAAAGAAATCAATAGTTATTGAAACAAAAGCGGTCTACAAAAACTGTTGATTGACGCCCGGACGCCCACTCCCAAACCCACAGCTGGGAGTTGGGACTATTACTAACACCCACTAGGTACAGTCAAATAAAAGGATTAAGGTATACAGGCTAACTTGCAACTATGTACTTATAAACAATTATCACAGTTTGCTGACTAGTCAATCAGTCAATGTTTTATATCATAATAAAACATCACCCCAAAGGGTTAAGTAGAGGTGTTCCTGTAGTACGCTCACTTTTGCATGGGAGCGAGCCTACTGTCATCAACTAGGCATTAATCCAGACTCCGGGATGCTACAGAGCAATTCCTGATGGAAAGCCCAATAACACTGTCCAACCTTGGAATCGGGCCTAGGATATCATGCTCAGCCGAAGCGCTTGCGACTACAAGATCGGCGAGGCAATCAGTGTGCTGAGTACTCAAGTCTTATAATTATGTTATCTACTCTTACGTATTTCAAGTGTAAAAAGTTATTACGCACAATATTACAATGAATATTGGCAGTGCAGTGGCATAGATAATTATGTAGTGGAAAGATAAATAATTTTGCCTGTATACCAAACTATTTGTTCGAATGTACTCTTAATTGTTCGTTCGTGTGAATCGGGTAGTGAAGCCAATCCAACGTTTTTGACGAAACGATTTCGGAGTTCCGACTTTAGGTTTCGGAGTTCGGGTGATCAAAAAATAGTTATACGGTGCAGATATTGTTTTATAAGTAAGTTTTTTCATTGTGAGTAGGTTTGTATCCATTGGGTTATTTATTTCCTAGTGTTTTCTAGCGGACCTGGCGGTCTGCTGTATTAAGAAAGGAAGAAAAATAGTTTATTCAGCGCAATTATTCTGATTAAATATAACCCTTTGTAAAAAGACTACACTTAGCATGACCACAATAGAAACGGGTTTTGTCGACGGTAGAATAAACAAAATGACAGATAACAGTCACAATCTGTCATTTTGTTTATTCTACCGTCGACAAAACCCGTAGAATCCCGTTTCTATGGTTGTCATGCTGTTAGTCTTAGCTAGAAGTCGTCATGTTAACAATATGTACGCAACCTTTACTTAGATTAAGTAGCTATAACTTGAACCAGAGGGCATAGGCAAGTGGCAATTGCTTTCGAAGCATTTCGTATTTCTAAAACCACTTTCATCAGGATTGACATAAGGTTTTCGGTAACCTATGTCCGTCCCATTCATTTTGATTAGACATGACTATTCCATTATCGTTAGCGCTGGTAATATGTCACTTTGTCAGGTCATATTATAATGTTCATTACCTTAAGCCTCATTTCGTCGTTCATTTGTTTTTGTATCATATCTACTATTTGGACCAATAAACGTGCCTCCTCACAGAATACCTCCTAGAGTACTATGACCCAGCCGCATTAACAACAACAAACCATAAACCATGGACCGAAGTATATCAAGGCCATAGAATATAGGCTATGCACACAACGGCTATTAGCAATAGCAACGGTTGTAAACTGTTATGAATGACTTAATGGTGGATCTGCACAGGTAGTAGCGCTATCAATCGGCTGTAGGTGTGTTGATTGATTGAGTTATTATGATGTGTGTGTACTTAGCTTTAGGTCGATGTTCATAGCAATTTGGAATAAGAAAATATTCCTATTCCTACTATTAAACAATAGTCAAAAAACACAATTAAATAGTGAAAATACTTTTGATCCCGTGGGCATTTCAGAGTTTTGAGAAATTGTTAAAGGAATCTTTATTTCTCTCCTGTATATGGAAAATGTAAATCGGAATACATTCTTCTGAATTACCTATTTCATACTGAATTGCTGCCAAAAATCAACGTGAGTTTATTTTCGTATAAAATAGGTCTTTAAAATAATATTAACCTGTAGTTTTGTAAGAGTTTTAATTTAAAAAAAAAAATTGATCACCCCCTATTTATTGTGAGTTGGCTCATCCACTTATACAAATAAATAAAATTGATGTGTCTGTTTGTAATGTAAAAATAACAGCTTTTTACTAAATGCTTATGAAAGTGTGTATAAACTTACGGCAAATATTAAAAAAAAAATTGTCTGTCTGCTTGTCTTTTTATTCCGGCTAATCTCGAAAACGGCTGGACTGATTTTGACGGGACTTTCACTGCCATAGGATAGCTGATGTTATATCGAAAAAGAATTAGGGTCCACGCGGGTGAAGTCTTGGGCAACAGCTAGTTACATATATTAATGGCACAAATGTTCGTTTATTTCAGAAAGAATAGAAAAAATCACGTCGGATTTAGAACTGTGAACTGTGTGTGTAGGTGTGTGGTGTGGCAAAAACTAAACTTCATAATTGATAGCATCTTAGCGAGTCGTAACTGGTAATAATGCATTGTGAAGTGCATTGTTTGGCGACCTACTCCAATTACTGCCGCGGTCAATGTTGTTAACAGTTACAGGACGTTAAACTGTTGTTTTAAAAGGAATTCCGTGTCTTTATAAAATTCACCGTAAATAGGTACAGTCAGCCGCAGGATCGTGGTAACAAAACCAGAATAAATGAAATGACAATATGAAATGAAATCATTTATTGCCAGCATTTTATTATAAGCTGGCCTCTTTTTCTATTGAAACTCTGTGCTACGCTAGATCAGCTCAAGTTCAAAGTGTTAGGTACCACCGAAGTGCGGTCGACTGTACCTACTGAGTCAGCGTGATGTACAATATTCTTTTGTTCCTTATATGAGAAGAAGTCAGTGTGAAACAATTATTGGAATAAATATTGGAAAATAACAAAATAGTTTTTTTCTAGAATTCGGTTATGACTTTTTGTGGTTTGGTGCATGTAACAATTATACGATGTGAATAATCATTCTAGTCAACTGTGTGGCCTGTCAAAAACATTTTTATTAGAACTTGAACTTTTTTATCATTAGTCATTGTATGATTGAGTCATTTTAATAGTTTAATAAGTAGATCCATACATGAGTCATAGATTTACGTATCCAATAACTATCACACTATCTTAAAACTCATTATGCTAAATAGTTACAGAGAAATATAGCGATGTTCCGGAATTTAATTTAAATATTTTGAATATTTCCGTCACTAGCGAAGATACCTGCTTGGAATTTTTCAAACCGTCTTTTTATTTTTAGAAATATTCACGCTGTAGTAATAATTTTATATATTCTACCGGTTATAGGAACATTTGAGGAATCTGCTAGTTTAATGACCAAGAAATCTTAATCATCAAGATGCAATTTCCATGATTACTCACTAAGGTCGATTTAGCTGCCAGCTGGACATAGGAGGTCTCTTCCAAGTTCCACCAAACCCGTCCTCCGCTTTCTGCATCCGGTCTTCTGCTGCCTGCTTTTGGTTATCAGAATTTTCAAGTCTATTTCAAATCGGACGATTACAAGTCCGTATAGCTGTTTTCTGACGGAAAAACCGTTGTCGACTCGGAGATCGAACCCCTCGACCAGCCGTCGCTTAACGTTTCTGTCTGTGTGCCGCTTAGTTCTCCTAAACTACAAAATGAATTTTGCAGTTTTAACATATTACATATATTAAGAATAAAAAAAAACAACATATTTTTTTTTTGTATTTTCTGTTGTAGGTACAATAAATAAAAAAGCACAGAAATGTAGATGTTTTGACATGTCGCCACATCAGTAGATTGCACCTATGTAAAGCATGGGCGGGTCGCTGGGTCAGTGACAGCTCGGCCCGAGTCAACTGAACCCGACTAGTGTATTTTATATTTTTCATTTATGAAGAAAGAAAAGGTAATATCAGCGTGTTTATAAATGAAGTAATAAATTCGCCGGAGACTAATTGTGGAACATTTATCTCAATTATTTGGAATAACTTAAGATAAGGAAACATTAACATTTTGTGGACGGAAACAACAGTTAAATGAATGGAATTCACGACAGAGTAATTTTAATTTGAGATTAACTTTGAAGGTAACGATTTGAAAAATCTTAACTTTTAAGTATATTTGATTTTTAAGTTAGAAATTTATTATAGTAAAGTTTATTAGAAGTTCATTTAATAGATAGAAAATAAATTTATTCGACCGATATTTGATTGACTCCCTACAGATCGGGTCTCGAATTCGATTCCCAAATAAACCAACTACTTATTATATTTAATCTGGTAAAGTGCGTTCACTATGTTTTTAAATATTGTAAAGTGTAAACAGTTTCTACTTTTATAGAGTGTTATTATTTAAATTACTCGCATCACCCAGAGATGCCATACACAAGATAAGAAACCCATACATACCCAAACTAGGCCATAACGACCTATAAACCGATGGGCTCTTACAGATTCACACTAAATTATGTTTTGTAATACATTAAAAGTGCCATAAAATTGCCATCGGCCCGCCATTACACCTTAGATCAGGGACGGTAAATTCTGGGCACGCCATTGATTTTAGTTGATTTGAAATCGTTATTTTTAAATGATATATTATATTTATTTCTGTAAGTAGGTCAGGACAAACACTTTCACGCGTAATTTTTTTTTCCTGTATTAGGTTAGCGTTTTTTAACTGACTACTCTGAGAAGCAACACCGAAAATATCTTAGACTTTTGCAACATAAAACTTATTACCTAAAATCGAATTAATATTAAAAGTCGTTCTTAACAAAGATCGGTTTTTACTGTGGATTACTTTGTTTAGTCTGCCTAACTTACCTCTTGAAGTCTTTGGTGATACGCAAGTCATGAAAAAAAGGGAATAAATAAATGTATTTTCTTTATTTCTAGGCATTAAAAAAAAATCTTACGTCACGCATAAAAGGTTTCCCATCCCTGATCACCGTGCTCTACATGGTGTGCGATCACACTAACCAAAGTTATGTGGTTTGATTTTTATGGCATTTTTATTTTTTCTGCTCTTTGCAAGTTAAGTTTGGTATGTTTTTATCTATCAGTGATTTAACGGACTCATTTTAAAATGGAACTGTATAAAAATGTGTAGGTTGTGTAATAAAATATCTGTATTCGTCATTTTTTGGAATTTTATTCGTTGTTAATGTATTTTAAAAATGTATGGCTTTTTTCATCACTGAAGTATAAATGAAGGGTTCAATTCGAGAATGGTTTAACTGTGAAATCAGCCATTTTGAGAAACTGGTCCTTAAATATTGGTGACTATTTGTTGATTTGGATAATGAAAATACTGCCAAAAAAAGGAGTAAACTTTCAAGTGTTTAAAAAAATACTTTTATTATAAAATGCAATACAAAAGTAGTTTTAAAAGATACATATTATTGTAATATCCACCATTTTTCATTTAAACCAACAGTGTTTATCGACATTGATACAGTTCTTGGGTGTAAAAACGGTTTATAACGGAACAAACCGTTTTTACACTCGGAATATATCACCAATTTGGCCTTTGCTGTTTAGGTAACTAGACAATAACCTGTTAATATATTTAAAGAATTGCACAATTGCAGGCTTATTTTCTTAGTAATTATATGAACTCAATAGGCTCGCCCCCTATTACATGGGACTTAAACATAACTGGCGAAATGTGGGTGTACTATAGATACACCTCTGCCTAACCCTTCGGGGAATACAGGCGTGATGTTATGTTATGTGTGTTATGTGTATATAAAAAAATGAAATTAATAATTATTATAATTATTGTATTGTATTATTGTAATTATTATAATTATTGTATTCTTTCGGCATACTCAAATGGACTCAGACGGAACTTGACGCTCTGGATAGGAAGGTCCGCACATTGCTGACGGCAAATCGGATGCATCACCCACGGTCATCAGTGATGAGACTGTACATCCCGCGGAAGTGCGGGGGTCGAGGTTTCCTAAATGCTAAAACCCTCCACAACCGCGAGATTTACAGTCTCAGGGAATATTTCCTTCAAACCAATGTGGGTATGCACCGAGATGTGGTCGCAGTGGACAAGGGCCTCACCCCGCTCTCCTTGGCAAAAGAGAACTGGCGCAAACCTGCAGTACTTGATACTAACGATCGTAAGGAAATATGGCAGGGCAAAGAACTACACGGACGCTTTTTCCGGGCCCTCCACGGGCCTGATGTAGACTTTTTGACATCTGTATCCTGGCTGCGTTTTGGCGACCTCTTCGGGGAAACCGAAGGTTTTATCTGTGCGATTATAGATGAAGTTATCATGACGAATAATTATCGGAAATACATTGTCAAGGATGGTACGGTTGACATCTGTCGGGCATGCCACCAACCCGGTGAATCAATCCGACATATTGTTTCCGGTTGTTCTCGTCTTGCTAGCGGCGAGTACTTGCATAGACACAATCTAGTAGCTAGGATTATCCACCAGCAACTTGCCTTGCAGTACAACCTTATAGAGTCCGAAGTACCATACTACAGGTATGTGCCCGACCCAGTTCTCGAAAATGGTCACACCACATTGTACTGGGATCGATCTATCATCACTGACAGGACTATTGTAGCCAATAAGCCTGATATAGTGGTGATAGATCGACGAGAGCGCCGTGAAATGATTGTCGATATCGCTGTCCCTCATGACGAAAATCTCGTGAAAGCTGAGAAAGATAAAAAAATCAAGTATCTTGACTTAGCACACGAGGTTGTCGACATGTGGGATGTGGACTCTGCAATCATTGTACCGATAATCGTTACCGTTAATGGCCTGATAGCGAAGAGCCTCGACCAACACCTCAGGAGGCTCTCATTGCGTGGCTGGATCAAGGGCCTGATTCAGAAAGCGGTACTTCTAGACACGGCACGTATAGTGAGGTTATCGTGCTTTCCTCTCATATCTTTTTTAGGAAGTATCTGCCCAGATATGTGTTTTTCTTGAATCACTAATCTACACTAATATTATAAAGAGGAAAGATTTGTATTTTTGTGTGTGTCTATGTTTGAAATGAATAAACTCAAAAACCACTGCGCCGATTTCAAATATTCTTTCACCATTAGAAAGCTACATTCACCCTGAGTAACATAGGCTACATAACATCACGCTATGACCCACGGGAACGGAGCAACCAAAAACCTAACTTAACGCGGGTGAAACCGCGGGGAACAGCTAGTTTAAAATAAAGTCATACCGTCAGCAGGTTCAATTATTATATCACCATAATGGTTTATTACTTCAACTAAATTTTCTCCCTCATCTACAGTGTAACTTGATTTTTCATATGGGCCAATAAGTTCACTAAGTTGTATCCTCCGGCGATGGTACTTCAATATTTTTTTCTGCAAACTCAATTCTTGTATTTTCAATAGAAGGAAAATTGTTCTGTTCCGAGACCTCTAGAGACGGGTCATTCTGCGGCCATTCATACGGTAGTGGTTCAATGTTAAAATGACTATGTGTTGATGAAGCCACTGAAAAACAAAACCAATTAAGTAGGTACAAAAAATATTCGAACTTAAGAAAATACACCACATAACTAATTCCCACTTATTTGAAACCTGAATGCCAAACTATCTCCTGCTTAGTTGGAACCAGAAAATATCCGAACATGATATTCTCTGGTTTGATTTGGGAAGGTAATTAGAAAATTAACCCGCCAAAAATATGAGTAGTGTTAGGTACTTACTTTCTTCGCCAGTGAAGCCACTATTTCGATTGTTGCACAATCCAACTAGTTCACGGCCACGTTTTAATTGGTTTCTTGACATCTCTTAATTAAGTCACAACACTTTTTACATTAAAACAATATTATTCACAGTAAAAAACCTGCTAGTGCACTCAAACTCAATCATTACGCACGACCAACGTTGTTGACAAGCGTTTACTAAACAAAATAACATCAAGCGCGCGACTGTCGCATTCACTCTACAAGAAATATAATGTAACCTGTCTCTTTTTCTCCTGGGAAAGAGACACAAAATCGCGCGCATTTTGGCGCGAGCGGTCTGCTTAGTACAAAAAGGGTTTATTATCGCTTATAACCAGAAATTTGCATGGTTTGTGTATAAAAAGTTAATGCAAGAATGATTTAAATTAACTTAATCCCGTATTCAAAAACTTTATTTAGGTCAATTATTGTCTTTAAGAACATAAAAACGGCTTTTAGTTCAATAATCCATTTCTGTATTAGAACAAAGTAGAATTATGTATATTTCATGGAGTTGTCGAATAATAAATCTTTTTTGCACTAGCGATCTCAACTTTTATAGCAGTTAAACCGTTTTTAAACTGAATATCTCGAGATTTAAGCCGAAATTTGCTATTTTGTGAATGTCATAATGTAGATAATTTTGCACTGAATCTAACGGTACCTATAACTCATTTTGTGGAAAAATGACAGTTAAACCGTTATCGAATTGAACCCTTCAAATATCAATACCATACCGTAACGTAACGATAGTGAAGTTATTTTTGGTGTAGGTTATGCTGTTATCACCACAAAGAAGGATATCCTTGTTGACATAATTCATTAATTTTGTAACCAACTCCCATTGTGTATGGGAGTTGGGACCCCTCTGAATAGTGCGTACTATCAACTTATCATTAAATAGTGCACCTTTAAACATAATCCAATCAATTCGTACACATAATGGAAGCGTTTTCTACACATTGTGACACCTCTGTTTGGTGTCCTCCAACAATTTGACTATAGTCAACACAAGATTGCTCTCAGTATCACCTAATCAACATGTTTATCAACCCTAGTTGCTTTAGTCGCCTACCAACATCGAAACTGCCCTTTTCCCTCTCACATATATCTCAACTTACCATAATGATCAACTTAACAGAAACACTCCCAGTCCACAAATTAACTAAATTAGCTTATAGTCCGCATACAGCTAAGAGTTATGCCCATTGCAGCCAGAAAGCCAGTGAGCCAATGAGCCAAGAGCCAGCATTCCTGGCTAATTGGCGCTGCACTTACAAAATACGCCTCATGACTGAGATTTGTGGGAATTTGCACTACATTACCGGTTTTGTATGGATGCATATGTTTTGTTGTGGAAATCAGGGGTGATGTATGACGAAATTAGTGGGGTTATAGGTTTTTGATTGCAGTTCTGGTTATGAAATCTTTGTGATTGAGTATGTTTGTGCTTTTCTTAAAACTAAATGGTGCCAGACTAGTAAAAATTTTTGTAGGCACCTATTAAAACCGTTATGTTTAAATAATTGAAGCTGAAGAGTTTGTTTTTTATTTGAACTTGCTAATCTCTAGAATTATCAGTGATTTGATTTGAAAAAACAATTTTTGGATTTGATAGCCCAATTCTTGGGGAAGGTTATTTATTTAATATCACGCTACGACCCTTAAGAACCTAGCAAAATTAAAAAAAGTTAGAAAGAACGCTAAGCAAAAACGAAGTAATCGCGCACGGGCGATGCGATGCGATGCGGTGGCTCGAGAATCAAGAAATTTCATGCGAACAAAGTTGACGCCTTTTCTGTAGCATGGAAAATTGTGCTTAATTCATCAGCTGCAGTTGCATCCAGAATGCGATGGAAATTCTAAACATATCTACTTAACATTACACAATCAATTCATCGCTTCTTCATTCACACCCTCTTTAATTACAAGTAGGTACTTACTACTTTTAATCTTTACACAAGCATCACACTAAAACCGTAAAACGAATCGTAAAGTGATCGTAAACGAGTAGTCATCGCAACGACGATACAATGACGAATCATATCAATCGTCGGCTTATGGCGGTTATTATTTACGGTGTACCATGGAGATGATGGAGTTTATGAGCCATTAACTATAGGTGTTAATGTAATGGTTCTTATGGCGGCCGCTGATTGGGTGATAAGGCGGTGAATAGTTTGATTTGGGTCATAATGTGTTGTTTGGTTCTATTGATGGGTTTTAAGTAGGTAATCTGTTTTGTACAGCGTTTTCTTGTGTTGCATTACTCTATTTTAGGTTGAATAGGGTAACAAGACGATACAGTTAGACTTTTGAATGTTAGCAAAAGTTAAAAAAATTGTTAGTGCTTAACAGAATCAGCACCATTTTTTCATTGAAATCTGGTTTTCTTTCTACAAATGGTATCTTCCGATATCATACATACTAATATTCACATAGCCAGCAATACCGAAAGACAAAACAAAACAACCGTTTATGAAGGTACCTCGTACGTACAATTGTCCACACCTGTTATATCCACATTGTAGGAAAAAGCTTCAGAAACGCATTAGTGTTGCCCATTAAAACATAAGCTGTTAACGATTAGTGTTGGGCGCTCGCCAAGCTAATGCGAGCATAAGCGGTGCGGCAAGGGAAAGCTATAGCTCGAAACAACTGTACAACACTAATCAGATATTGTATCAGATACCTTCGTCATCGACGAATTTAGCCGAATGCATTGTATTGTAACATAATATCACGACTGTATGCCCCCGAAGGGTTAGGCAGAGGTGCACCCACACTTCGCCAGTTATGTTTAAGTCCCACGCTATAGGGGGCGAGCCTATTACTATCAACCGGGTACAAATCCACACTCCGGGCTGCTATTGAGAAACTCCATAACACCTTGCCCGACACAGTAATCGAACCCGAGACCTCATGCTCAGCAGTAGGGCCGAACGGGGCAGTCCTTGTAACTATAATATGTATACTATATATAGACGAACTAAATCGCTTGATAAAGTAAACAAAAGTAATTTTGTTAACGGAAGGTTTCGGACATTTTGGCGTTCATTGACGGATTGGCTGGTGAAGTGATGAGCTTTTTGAATGAAAACGATGTGATGGATATTGAAGAGAAACCAATGAGGTATACAGGATGTTTTGATGTTACGACGTTACTGTTAAAATATACAAGTGAGACAAATCAATCCACGGCGGCTTATTGGGATTCTGTAGATACCTGTAAATCCCTTAAAACTTACTATTTACTGTAGATATATGTACTTAACATGAATATGGGACGTTTCTTTTCAAAAGAATATCCTTCGCGTATAACGCCTCTTTACGTGAACAACTGAAAACAAAATTACAATGTAAGCAATGCCATTCAGGTAACACAAAACATAACCTACTTATTGACAACACACGTCCCACTACAGAGGCACATAGCTACCTAGTACCTACTACGTTTCCTTCCTGCACATGTACAAACACACACATTGCGCACACGCATGTAGGTCAACTAGACTTCACTAATGTTAGCGATAGTAACAGTGAAGGGTTAAGTGATGAGGTGTTGAAGAGGTTAATCATAATTATTTAAGTAGCAACTTGAGTGAAGGGAATGATGGTATGCATAGTAAACATAGGAATGCATTAAATACTATCTGCAAATACATATTGTTCTATTATACAATATTATTTAGGTATTTTAATACAGTCTACAATTTGTCAGTTGTTGTTATTTGTGGCATTCTGTATATTCAGCGCACCACCTAACTAAACACTGTAAATAATATAATACTGATTTCAATGACCATAATCATAGGATATTAACAATCAGCCTTTGTGAAAATCTTAAATACTGTTGATGCTTAGGTCAAGAGATTTCGGTTTAAAACTTGAAAGTTTTTAATCAACACGATCATTATCTTCCTCTGCATAAAAGCGAATTGACTATTATCATGAATTAGAGTTATCATCTTCACTTCCAAACCCATAACTTCTTTCCGCGCCTTTTTAATTGTAGCGCCATCTCTTATCCAATATTGGAAACAATTTCCGCTATTTCTTATTACTTAGAGCTATCTGTGAAGCCATCGTAA
Organism: Omphaloscelis lunosa; assembly: GCA_916610215.1. NCBI lineage: Eukaryota > Metazoa > Arthropoda > Insecta > Lepidoptera > Noctuidae > Omphaloscelis > Omphaloscelis lunosa. The sequence continues at coordinate 18,249,927 of OU744265.1, read as the reverse complement.
AAGTGACATTTCAGTGTCATAAAATGATCGTATGGTAGTTTTATCGTTCTTCTAAACAGTAGGTATACGTAAACTTTACTATCTCATATTGACTACAGTTAGTGTTTTACTGGTAAAGTAGATGATGTAATGTAAAATAATATTTGATTTTGAAAAATTTTTGATGTCCTCGAAAAGAGTAAAGTTGTCATAAATGAATCCATATGGAGGAAGTTTTAACCTCGGATGCCTCCGAGCTTATCTTAAAGACATGGTTGTAATAGTTGTTACGGTGGCGGTATTTACATTCGTGTTATTGTGGTTTTACAAGTAAAACCGTGTAATTTAAATAAAATAGTTTATAAAAGCTTGTACGAAACTATCAAAGCTATAGTTATATATTTATGAACATTGTTCTAGTATTCCTGTTACCCCTCAAACTAAGTAAAACATAATAAATATAATTGTATGGAAGAAGTTTTAAGTTAAAAGTGCAATTTACCTAGTTGTTCAGTCTTTAGAATTTTTCATTCGACCATTAGGTATATAACCAAATGAAAAATAATGCTTTAGCTTGGTATAATGTCTTCAATTACCTGACACTGATGACCACAGTTCCACTAGCAGTGCTGCATAATGGTCAATGCCATTTAGGAACATTACCTGCGTGCTCGTCAAAATGCAGGTGTCCTAAATTGTAGATATTAGAGGCTCACTGAATTTTAACTACACAGAAAATTTCTTTTACCGCCACGCAAATTGGTAAAATGATAATTATTTACATAACATTTTTACGTAACATAACATTTTAAATTAACCATTATAACATCAGTTACAAAAATGAATCTCCAACCAACAAAAAAGGAACTTTTGGACTTTTGAATCCCAAACCACTCAACAAAAACTGACCCTTTCATCTTTTCTGCGCAGTAAACATTTGCCCAAAATAAAGGGAACACCACTTATCTTGTACCAAGAACTATTCAATGCATTAACACGAAACTCCGTTGCATAACATTCCCAAATAAGGAACCATATTATAAAGAGAAAAATTGGAGCACACGTGTGGTCCACTGACCATAATTTTGGTAGGGAATTTCGAGATCTTTTCCATTTTGTCACTTACAACCAAAACTCAACTCTATGTATAACTAAATAACGTAGGTTTTATGTTGTAAGTGGTTTCTTCTTAAGGGAAGTAATTATGTTAAGTACGCCATTGTTCCCCGTGTAAGACTGATGGCGAATGGACACCATCAGTCACATTAAAGCTTTTATGGTATCAGTGACTTTGAGGAGCTTTCTCCGTAGCATTGGTTATTTGCTTGAAGTTACTTGTGTGTTGCAAAAAGTGCTGAGTATTTGAAGGTTACTTTAGTAAAGCGATTATAGGGGCAGGTATAGGTAGGTAGCAAATGAAAGGACCTACTGAAATTACTTGTTTGAAGAATGTCATTATTTTTTGCACGAGCCTTTACAGCGCTAATGGACGAACGAAATGTATTGGTAGTGTTTATACTGTGTGTTTACTTAAAACTGATGATAAACTGTGGTGACTGGCTGTTATGATCTTTTGTCCGAAAATACTGTTTTTACAATTTGTCAAGGACTTCCTTTTAACTATTCCATATTACTCTTCTATAAAATACAAATGCCACAAAATACAAGCACACCGTCCATCCCCACACAGTTCTCATGTAATATTAATGCCAATATAGCGAGCCCATAAAACTGATGGTTCCGTACAAATATAACGGTGACCAAGCTAATAATGCTGCTATTATTTATTAATAGTGCAGTCCCATTGTGACCTTAGCTCGTAAAACTTTATTTTATTACCATCACAATGACCCGATGTGTAATTGTGGGTACATTTAAATGTATGTGCTCATAATAAATGGATTCTTTCATTTATATTTGTATGAATTTAGGATTTAGTTGAGTTTTTAACTGTTCGGTTTATAAAAAAAAGTATTTGTGGCCGCCGCTAACGTAAAAAATTGTGACTAATGTGTAGCCCATCCAATCAGGATATTTTTCTGCTATATTTTAGTCAAAATCAGCTCATTTATACGTGGGTAGGCTTTTTTACTTGAAAATAAAAACGCCTAATAGTAATAGCCTTTTTGGCGTCGCACAGGTCTTCTTTTTTATAGTTTTAATGATTTAAATAGGTTTCAATTAGTGCTCTGAGTGGAATACTTCATTCTTATTGTATATGCGTGTCTCATTTTTTTTTAAATATCTTTTTTAATAGCGACGAGTTCAAGATATGGTAATTTGGTCGTTTTTACTCTACACATATTTGTTTGTCTCTTGACAACTCAAACATACTGGTCTAATTTTGATGAGATTTTTTTGTAAAACGTCCGTCCTGCTGCAGAATGGCAAAGTTTTGTTGACATATGCCATAATATTTCGGAGGCCGAATTCCGAGCCATGCCAGGGGCGAACCTAGTTTAAAATTAAGTTTCTAACGGTGGAGATTGCAAACAATATTTATAATTTTTTGTGTGATTTTAATATTAGGTTTTTTCGCGGTTTGCTAAATGTAACTTTATTTCTGTTAGAACTTTGTATTTATAATTTTATTTCCTTTTGTTGCAGGTAAGTTCTCCATTCACATTAGTATGTAACCACACGTAATGGAATTACAAGACACAATCATCGTAAATATACGGAGATGAACCGGTAAGTAGGTACCTATTTTGATTTATCAAAGCAATAGGTACTTAGGTAAATAAAATAAAAACTCTCAAAGCTACGGTAACACAAACTCTAAAAATACATACTTAAAAAGACATAAAAACCGAACATAAAATAACTTTTTTAATTGCACAGTATTGTCTCTAGATTTAAAAAAAATACACTCCAAAAAAAGACCTGAAAAGAAAAACATATTAGTCTTAACATATATTAAAATGGTTGCGGGTCCATTTTCTAAATGACTGCCTCTGAAATCTAATTTATCTCACAAAGAACAGTCACATTAGCATATAATGCTCTTGTAACGAGCCCCTTGATCTTGCAAACTTATTTGTAATGCAATCATTTTCTATTGTCTTCGTGAATTAAATAACAACTGGTTCTACAGTGTCGATGGCCTCAGAAAGGTTGGCGTGAAGTGGGAATAGAATCTCTATGACTGACTGTTTGTTTTGATAATTAGTCGAATTTACTTACGTATGTCAGGTTTCCCACAATTTTACAGAAGTAAACTAATGCAAAATTACTTATATTTTCTTTTACATAAGTATGTAAGCAAACATTAAATAACTACGGCTAATCTATACCCATATTATGAAGAGGTATGTGAGTTTGTATGTAGATATCTTCGGAACTGCTGATCGTATTCCGAAAATTATTTCACTAATGGGAATCTACGCTATTGCCGAGTGCAATAGGATATATTTAATATTAAAATACGCGGATGAAGTCGCGTGTAAAAGCTAGGCATAGCTAAAACATAATTTAAAAACTTTTGTGACTGATATTTTTATGTTTAACGCTGGCTATGAGGTCGTGATAGTCGAGACTATTTTGTGTGCAACTTGACAGATAATCTTATAAATGCGGTAAATGTTATATTCCTAGCAATTCAATTTCTCCCATTCAAAAGTCAGAAAGTTCATAAAGTCAAGTAGACAACCTGACACATTTCTTATTTATAGTAGGTCCTTCTTATAAGAAAACCTAAAACATCAACCACCTATCAATACGAATCGTGTCAGAAACGAAGTCGGAACTTTTATCCGACAAGGTCTCACGCCACACATCAGCGTGTGTACCCTACTCACGATATTTGTTGTCACCCACCATAAACAGGACCGGCCTGACCGATGCGTGAATTATGGACGCCCTACTGTCACGTGGACAAGATACTGACGTACTAGTGGAAAGTGCGGTTTGGCTTTTTGAGGACCTACGTTTTCTTACAGTGTTTTTATTTTCCAATAGTAAATCCTAAATTAATGGAGTTCTCTCGCATGCTAATTTGAATGATGATTGTGGGATTCTGTGATCCTTGTGCCTGCAGTCCTTACACAGAAGAATATCATTCCCTGCTTCTTCTTCGTCGTGTCAATGATTTCAATATTTAAGTCAAATAAAATGAGCCTCGACCAGAACTTCTATCTATAATTCATCGATTCGTTAACATCGAATGCACGATGGCTGCAGTGGATGCAAGGAGTTCGATTTCAGTAAGAATCAAACATTTTCATACTACAGAATAGATATTTGTCTCGGATCGGAATAATTTTGGTTTGAGACTGGTGGCAACATTTTTAACAGCTGCACAGTCGTGATCCAAGGTTAGGCTGGCGCGGTCGAATCGTGGATGAGTACCATCCATTACATATCTAGACCCCTTTGTACCTCGGAAAGCTCGCTAAGGTGACAATAAGCGACTTTTAATGATTTTATACTGAAGATGTCGTCTGAACGAGTCGTATTGATTTGGAAAAAATATATGTTAAATTAAAACATTTTCTTAATATTTTAATATAGGCATATTTTGGATTATGTTTATATTACATGGTGAAATTGTAAAGTTATGTGTAACGTGGTTAAAAAACTGAGAATGACGCAAAATCTATCAAGCGTATTTTTCTAAAACCTTCACTATTTCAAAGATAATTTAAATATTGATCTTTTAGTATAGGTGTTTCATTAAAATACCTTTTGTTGTATGTATAATAAATTAATAATGCGTTTAATTTAGGACAGCGCTCCTTGAAGGGCGAGTCCTATTACTGGCTGGGCGTACGAAGCGGTGCGTAAGCTTTGTACAGAACACGCAAGCTACTGTCATATATCTGCGTCTTAAGCCATTGGTCCCGGCTGTCACTCGTAGATCTTTGACAGTCCTTACGGATGAAGCCCAGAAGTTTGATAACCAGTCTTACCAATGGGTATTATGTTACCCAGCAACTGGTTTGTGGGGGTCAGATATCCAGTCGCTCCATGTAAAATAATGGTATTTTGCTGTTTTCGGTTAGACTGGAAACCAACTACAACATAGTTGGGAAAAGGCTAGGCGGATTGATTTGTGGCAACATTTTTAAGAAAACGTGATTAAAAAATTTCCTCAAACATTAATACCAAGCATAACATAACTTACTACAGACGAAAGCTCTTATTTCTTCGAACATAATAATAGTAATGGATACGCCTTACACTTCCGCCTCACTAAAGTGTCGGTGGACAAATCAAACACACCGTGCCCGATGTGTGTTCCCCGCCTTATTGCTTCCGATACTCCCGGAACTTGTGTATAACATGTGTGTACCAGACGAACTTGTGAGCTGTGTACAGGCAGTTTGTGTACTAGGATACTAGTCAGTCTGGGGTCATGTTTGTGCAGATCTTCATATGAAAGTAAGTTTTTGGAATAATACGATTTGCTGGCTAGATCGGCTTGTTTTAATGTTAGTTCACATCGAGTTTATAGAGTGAAGCAAGAGGTTACAATCGCTTTGTTTGGAAAGATTGTTGGCGATAAAAAAATACATAGTGTACCAAAGAATTCAAAGTTATTGAAGACAGTTTGACTTAATGCCCGGTAATGTTAAAAAAATACCTAAATAAGTTAGTCCTTTACGAGTTCATCAACATTTGTACACTTTTACATCTGCTAATTATATACGAGCTACGATAAAAAACGACCTCAAAGTGACTTAAGTATGTCTAACATTGATTCAAAATCAAACTACCATTATCTATAACAAGTTCTCAAACTGACACAAACCGTGACGTAGGGATCCCTTACAAACCTATCGCTAATGTCACCACCTTTCACAGGCGACTTGACGACGGAAGGGCACTCGATCCGCTGTGGACGCTGTGGTGTGGGTTCGATTCCCGGGTAATGCGAGACGATCGGGTTTCGGCTATTTGTAGAGCGATCGATGAACTAGTGGTGGGATATTTCTGGAGCGGTTCGGCAGAGAGTATTGATGTGGCTTTTGTCTATAGTGTGTTTATATTTGGTGCTGCATTGAAGTAGGATTCGCAATACTTAAATGCTTTTGGCGGCGACAACAATAAAGGGATGAATATAAATGTGAATAAGACGAAGGTCATGGTGTTTGAAAGAGGAGAGGATGTATCGGTGTGTGATGTGAAAATAAATGATAAGAGCGTGGAGCAAGTAAGTGAGCTTGTATATTTGGGGAGTCTGTTTACAAGAGATGGGAAGTTTGACGAATATGTGGAAAGGACAGTAAATGCGGGCAATAAAGCGAATGCTGCTATACATGCGATTGTGACCAACCAGTTGATGTCCAAAAAGGCTCGACTGACTGTTCACAATCGCGTGTTGGTGTCCACGCTTATGAATGGAAGTGAATGTTGGGTGTGGAAAAACAAGTATGAAAGTAGAATAACACACATAACATCACGCCTGTAATCCCCGAAGGGTTAGGCAGAGGTGTACCTATAGTACACCCACATTTCGCCAGTTATGTTTAAGTCCCATGTAATAGGGGGCGAGCCTATTGCCATCAACCGGGCACAAATCCAGACTCCGGGCTGCTACTGAGAAATTCCAGATGGAAAAACCCAATAACACCTTGCCCGACCCGGGATTCGAACCCAGGACCTCATACTCAGCAGTAGCGGTTTGCGACCACTAGACCAACGAGAAAAAGCTAAATAATATAAAGCAGAAGAAGAAGTAAGCAAGAAAGAAAAGTAAGTAGGAAAAAAGCTATGGAAATGCGTACCTAGTGAAGCATGTGTGGTCTGGTGGTCTGACTATGAATGATAGGCTGAGAAATGATGTGATAAGACAGGGGTGTGATTTAAAAGAAGATGCAGTGACAAAAATTGAAAACGGTATAATGAGCTGGTTTGGTCATGTTGAGAGGATGAATGAAAGGCGACTAACGAAATATATTTACAAGGCAGATGTGTGTGGAAACGTCGGAAGGTGACGCCCTAGGAGGACATAATTATACTGACCCTATTGATGATGTTATTCAGAAAGATCAGGTGCGTAGTACTCGCAACCGGCGTGCGCGTATGACCAGATGTATGAACGTAAACGAAGCAAAAGGAGTATGTAAGGATCGTGTTTTTCTAAGTAATTCAATGTCTTTTGGGGATCATATTTTTGTACCTTTAAAGCTCTTTGGCATCTTCATAATCATCATCATTTTAGGAAAACAAGGCTTGAATATCGAAGCCCTAAACTACACCATTGATAATTTGAGAATGCGTTTAAATTAGGGTGCAAATAAAGTTGAAATTCGTAAAACATGAATTGTACTCAGCGTTGGCAGTTCTTTCATTTTTCCACCTCTTGACTTGATTGTCGATGATTTAAGATGTAAAATAATTGTGAAAGGACTGTAAGTACCTATATAAAAGGAAGGCATTCTCAAATCAATAATGGTGTATCTAGATCTATCTAATAAAGCCTTCTCTTTATGCTAACACTGAATAACTCTATTCATAACCCACCATACAGCATAATAGTCAACCTTCAGAGCCCATACATCATTGCCCCATATTCTTCAATCATGTCACCCAAGCTGACACGTTTGCTTCAACTCGTAACTAGTGAGGTCGACCCTACACTGTCTATTGACTTACCTTGGCGTTATCTGTCACTTTAGGGTCCGTGGCAAGTGATAAGGAGGGGACAGAAGGTTTATTTAATACAGAGTACAATATAAATCACTTAGACGTAGTTAATTTAGCATTGCACGAAAAAGTTTGTAGTATGTAGCTGTCAATGTGTTATCATTTACAGTCTGGCCGTCGGCGTCGGGAGAATGCGTTCCTGACACACGTCAGTTGGACAATTTCTAGTAGTAATAAGGATCAAATTCGCAAAACACATATTGGTTAGTATATAGGTGTCAAGAACGCATTTTCTCGACGGCCGGACTACCTAAAATTCTTTCTACCGTTGCTTCATGCGTAAGGTTATGCAGCTAATAAATAAATAAATAATATTTATTTACTTGTTTCCAACTCAAGACCTCTCAAGCATCAGTCTTCCTCTTCTTACTTATACTAAAGGGGGTTCTATACTCGCTGAACCTTCTGCCCCATTTCCCCCGAACCTCATATATTTATCATTGTCTCAAGATGAATGATTAGTCTCGTGGAATCCGCTTATGAATATACAATGTGGGTTATTGAAGTAAACTTGATTAATGTGCGCGTTGCTCTAATTTATTGCCAGTGGTTATGCTTGTCTTTAGCTTTGGATAAGCAGACTTAGTTTGCTTACTTAAAGAAATAGCGATATAGGTGGAAACTAATGAAGATAATTAATAAGAGAGAGAAAATAAATAGTAGTGATGATTATGAAAAGAGATGGAAGAATAAAAAGCGTTTGGTCCAAAACAGGAAAAAACGATACAAACGTTAACGAGGATTCTCATTCAAACGAAAAGTCTTAGAAGCTGATGGTCAATACTGATTAGAAAGAAATTTTCAAGATCAATACGACTTCCAAATACTTTTGTCGTGCATGCCACACTAAGTTGACGTAGTAGGTAGATAGCCAAAAAGCTGCAACATCTCCATCACGTGTTGATTTCTTGATATAACTATGTGACGAGATGATGATGATATTGTAATTAATAACCTGCCTCTTAAATGAATCAAAACTATCTGGATTGTTGACAAAATCGATGCAATAATTTCAAATTAGATTTCTTAACTCCTCTGGCACTTCCCTAAATAAAACCGATTCAGTATGTCTTCCCTTCAAAACAAAGTCAATCAAAGTAGTAAAACATTAAATCATACATGTTCAGTAGAATTGGCACACGTCTGCATGTCGGGACAGTTATTTGTGTTATATGTGAAATTAATGTTGCTGTCACTCAGATATATCATCGTAGTATATATTGTTATAACCAGATATATCACCGTACCGACTTAGTATATTGTTATAACTATATCACTAGCGTCTTAATATATTATTGTAACCGGTTATTAATTATTATAGGGGGTGTTAATTTTAATGGGTGGAACTATTGTTATTGGGTAAGAAGTTACGCCGGCTTTCCAAGGACGGGTAGGCAGATGACTTTCAATTGTATGTGTTGGGATATAGATTCAATTATCCTAATTCACGTTGTGGTTTTATCTGGTGCTCGCACATTATCAAGTGAGAATCATAACTCCGTTGCCCCGTTACCAAAATCTGGTCACTGGTATGGTCTCAAAACACCTTATAAGCCTTGACAACGGATTATAAGACATCATTCTGACGCCATCTAGAAATGAATTTGAAGAAAAAAGAAAAGAGGTTATTTAAGTCTACTATTACAAGAAAGGCTTACATATTTCAACGTACAGGTAGTTTTCATTTTCAAGAAAACTTTTATCAAAGAAAAAGCTTTACAACAAAACTTTTTCCTTTGCCATAATCTTTAAAAGAACTATTAAATTCTACCTCTTTCCATGTTTTGTCTGCCTGATAGCATCCAATCAACTATAATTAACAACATCACCAGCAAAACAGGTTTCGGCACCAGATATGGCTGAAAATTTAGTATTTATTGTATTACAACTGAATAACAGCAGATACCTTATACGGAGCAACTGCCAAGGTAGCATGATAGGCGCAGTATCTATATGATATGCCTCTGTGCTTGGGGTTGCGGTGTCTATTCCCGCTGGGCATATATTTGTAAGGCATACAGATAAGCAGCTGTGACTGCGCAAACGAGAGCTGAACCAGTGCCCACTGATTAAGTGTTTTTATCATGTTCTTGATTCAGGATATATTAGATTATAATTATCTTGTTTTGAGAATATTTCCCACCAGGACTACGTAGTGGTCAACAAGCGCTGCTGCTGAGCATGAAGTCCTGGGCTCGATTCCCAGATCGGGCAAAGTGTTATTGGGTTTTTCCATTAGAAATTTCTCAGTAGCAGCCTGGAGTCTGGATTTGTGCCCGGTTGATGGCAATAGGCTCGCCCCCTATTACATGGCACTTCAAACATAACTGGCGAAATTTGGGTGGAATTGTAGGTGCACCTCTGCCTAACCATTCGGGAAATATAAGAATGATGTTATATTAATGTGGCCAAAACGGTCACCCATCTAAATACAAAAACATGCAGAACTGTTTCTACTTGAAACACTACTTTGATTTATCTACGACCTCTTTACAGTAATGCATTATATCCATGACCTCAAAATCAGTCCACCACGGTATAACTAACACTCAGTGGGCGAAGACGTCCAGGATGTAGTTCTACTTACCAAACATGGCCGGTGCGTGTGCGCATGTACAGTGGCCATTCATCTCACTGCTGGCCGGTGCTGGCCCAGTATGGGCAGGGTATTGATGTCAACTGATGGGCCCATTAGGTGTTTTGTTATATTGAACAAGGTTTTTTTTATAGGGTATGGATGCGAAACGCATGTACTTACGTACCTATTACAATATCTGTAAATAAATTACGTACCTACATTCTAGTTTTCAATCGAAGAATAGTGTGGAGAAAAAACATTTTAAATATGAATATGAAACCTACAAGGCGTTAACGAAACTAAAACTCGTCCTGTGTCTATTTCGTGTGACCGTAATGTCGTGATAGCTCAGTGGTTAAAGCGTCGCCTCTCATGCACGAGGTCATAGGTTAAAATCCTAGCAAGTACCAAAGTAACTTTTTAAATTTATATGTACTTTCTGAGTTTATCTTGAACGAAAATCAATTAAAGAAAATCATCGTGAGAACACCTGGCCTTGAATACCTATAAGTCTTAAATCGCCAACCCGTCTTGAAGAAGCGTGATGATCTATGGTCGTGGCTTGTCTGTATGAGAAGAGACCTTTGCCCTACAGTGGGACAATAATAGACTGGTTTATAATCAGCCTATAATGTTCCCACTGCTGGGACACAGGCCTCCTCTCTTCGAGAAGGAGAGGGCTGTAATGTACCACGTGAGCCCAGTGCAGGTTGGTAGATGTCACGTGTCTTCGGATTTTTTAGGACATACCGATTTCCTCACGATGTTTTCCATCACCGTTTTGAAAGCAGTGGTGATGACATTATTTACACAAAGTAAAGCACCTGCCTGGGTTTGAACCCACGACCATCAACTTGTAAGTCGGGACCATGACCACTGGGCCAACACTGCTCATATCATAATAAGCTGGTATTACTAAAAATATTTATTTTTTTGCTTTCATATTCAATACTTATGAAATTATACTTCGCTATTTTAGCGAACCTTAGGTTTATTGCTTAGACTTGTCTGATATTTCTCCGAGATGAATACAGCACACATGAAATATCTATCAAAATAATATGCCAACAGAAATCGTACTTGTGGGTGGTCTGATCTAAATAAACGTTATTGCCGGATATTATCTACAGTTTTATTAACAAACTGTACCAATTTCTGTAGGAGTTACTGATAAAATATGACGTTTGTTTATTATTTGTAACTGTTTAAATGTAATTTACACATATTAAAAATGATGTGCCATGTGGCTGTTGAGAAAATAAACAAGCATTGTAACTCTACCAATTTTCTTAAATATTATTTTAGAAGTAAAATGAGACTCATGTCAAAGCTCTTCCCTTGGACCTGCATTATCATATCATAGACAATTCTCAATCCCTCTCACAGTAGATTCCTCTCAAACATAAAAAAGTAGGTATCTACAATATAAACCCAACAAATTTATCATTTCTGACAACAAATAACAAATCAAACCAAATGTACAACGACTCCGCATCAGAGAGACAATAAATTCTACTATCGCAGATTGAATATGAAATCTGCATAAAAATCCATTGAGTATTACCCGAACCCACCAGCACTCGCCTGAAAAACGAACCTTATCTGTACAAATATAGAGTTGAATATCCAATGGTGTTGTGAAAGTTTTTTCCCGATATTTTACGGTACAGCCAACGTTGTATCTATTGATTTTAGCTTTTTTTCTCGGTTCGGATAGCTAAGTGTTTCGACGTGACGTTGTTTTGTTTCTGTCCCTAGTGACGGGAGAAATGTGGTTGATAGTGGTACTTTTTTTAAGAAAAGAAGTCATTTCATTAGTAATTCATGAAGTTTATTTAGATGGCTTATAGTTGTGGTAAAAAGCGACTATGTGATAAGGTCCGTGAAGAGTTTGGGTAGTGTTGTGACGCAAAAAATTACAAATTAAGTACTAAAAAACGAATTGGGAACATATATGCGTCACATCCGGGCAAACTGGCGATAAAACGAAAAAGTCGTCAAAGACAAATCACCACACTTAGTGAATGGTTGCTTCAACTAGTTGTAATCGTAACATACAGCGCATCCAAATTCTCAATCTGAAGAATCTTACTTTATCAGAAATACCGAAATACCGGCCACAATAACAAGCACATAATCGAAAACTTTCCGACGAATGACCACAACAGATCCCGTAAGCCCGGCGTGATTAACAGTCCCGGACACATCCCCGGGATCCCGGGAGGATCCAATAAACAGTTCCCGCGATATCATTTGCGAGATTGCGAGATTCCGGACTAAGTGTTAATTTTTGTAATTGCTCCAGAGTATATTGGATTACGTCTCGAAGGGGCGAATCTTATATATTTCGGTTATTTTCACATAAGATGTTTCCTCGAGCTTGCCCTTACTTAATATTTAATGGGTATGTTATGGGAGAAGTGTGTAAATAAGGAAATATGGGAGAAATGCTTGAATCTTTACGAGTGACATTTGCACTCATTTCCTTATGAATTAATCCGAATCTCAGCGAAGTTTCATTGCAAAGGGAACATCCTACAGTTAGCTATTGCTTGAAATACTGGGTAAAAACCGGCCTGGTGAATTTTTGAAAACCATCGTTTTACATATACAAAATTTCAACTACACATAAGTTTCTATGATGCCCATCAGAAAAAACGTTCTTGAAAACAACTGCATAAAGAAAATCGCTTCTAACTTAAAGCCCCACTTTTTTACGATACCCAACTTCTTATTAAAATATAACCTCCAAAACATTATAAGCCTCACAAGCATTTCCTTTTATCTTGAAAATTTGTACCTCCTCGTACATACGCGGCCTTTCATCCACCCAACTTCACCGTTTCCTTTAATCTTTCAAGTTATTTCAGTGTTGACCGAACTCCCATATTTTGAACAGGCCGCAACTCTAAGGGATCCCGGGATCCCGGGACTTGGAGTTGCCCAATATTGCTGGACATTACTCTTAATTTACCCATATAAATTTCTTTGGTTACCTTGTTTTTGGGGAAAAGGTTTTCGGCCATTTTTTATGAGGCTGATCGATTTATCAGCTGGTTCATTGGTAAAGGCGTTTTGGTTGTAAATATGTCGCAGAAATTGTATGATACGATGCTTATCCCTGACTGCTGCCTTATAACATTATAAGTAGCTCTCGACTCGTTTTGAGTTATTGATAAAATAAATAGGTATTTACGGCATACGGTAAGTGGTGCTAGACACCGATAAACATTGTTATTTCCTGGAATTTCGTCTGTTGGAAAATAAGTGTTTCTTATTTTGTCCCTCATTTGTGATGTTCTATACCTTATCGAACGTGAAGCGAAAAAACAGAAAATAAAAGATATACTTTACCGGTCTTTCGTAGCGGTATCTCTCACCACTTTCAGAGTTCTCGATCGCATTCAAATTATTATCTCTATGCTAATATAAGATGTATTCTACCACTCTCTTCGCATCATCATGTTACGCTTACGAACACCCAACATTGCTTTTCTACACAATTTAAGAAAAGCAACTCTCTATAAAGCCGCCTTTAATCCTTAATGAATTTATATTTCGTAATTAATAACGTCTTTTTTTTTTCTACGGCACTTTAAATTAATATTAAATCGTTCAGTAATCAGGCTATTTCTTCTAATTTGGCCGAACCATTAGGCGGCCTTCAAACTTTCGTGTCGGGTCTCATTAAACAAATCCTGCTGTTGGCTCTGAGCCCCGCCTGATAGCCGTTACAAGGGTAAGCAGAAGATGCACTTCGAACGAGATAACAATTTAGACATTCAATGCTTAAATAGTGTGAAATCGCAAATCTATCTTGTTGCTCAAGATGATTGGGCGTGGTGACCAATGTTCGTGCCTTCTCTGTATCAGAAGAAGTCTTAGCCTTGCAGTGGGACAAAAATAGGCTGGTATTATATTAAATTGTCGTATACCTATCTTTTGTGGATAAAAGAGCAATATCATCCGGTAATAACATCAACTAACAGTCACATATCACTCAAACATGGTGATTTGATTACCTGCCTCTATTTCAGGCACTAACCGTTCATTGACAGCGATTGTTTGATGTTGAGGTCAACAGTGGATGACTGTCAATGAAGAAATTAACAATAACACATAAATGTAAATAATGATTAGCACTTATAACACCTTGGGGTGCGTTAAAATGCTTTTTATGTACCGTCACACCTACTCTTAATACGATACAGCCTCTACATTTTACCGTCGGAATGATGACACATTTTGTTGGTTGAACCTTTTGTTCTAACTTCTTCGTGTACTCTGTCAACAGCTGGTAATATTTACAATCCGATTGTTTCGCGCACTTTCTCCTTACACATTTATATTTAGATCTATGTACATAATTCTACATAGGCCGTCGGGTTTTACATTTTCCTTGCTGGGAATTTTCGCACTCGCTCTTTTACGTCACGAATTTTCTAATCTGTGATATCCAATCAAATACTAGACTACCTACTGATGTTAAGGTGACAAAAGAACTTACTGGAGGTGGCTAGTAGCTCTTTTCTCCTGCCTAGTTTTTGAAGCAAGGATAGCAAGAAAGTGCTAGTAAGCTGGCAAGCCAGTCATTCTGACCTCGTGTGCACAGAAATATCCTGATTTTTATGCTAGTAAGCTAGTGTGATAGATTAATAGGATGGGCTTCTATTTTTGAGCTAGTAGCACACCCCACCACTATTTATATTTACTATCCTGGCTTGTTGTGGCCAGTAAAGCTAGTACCCAATCGGATCATTTTACTCCACGGGTTAAATCACTGCAATACTATTGGCATAAAATTTCCTAGCATCATGTAAACAGCTCTAGCTTGTGCCAAGCCAGGATAGTAGCCCAGTATATCTTGCTATCCTATCATAAAAAACTAGCCTCGTGTGAGCCGGGCATTCATCCTCAAATCGTACTGATTGTGACAACTTCCTTTTGGCTGTTTATTGTAACCACCTTTGTCAGACCCATGTTTGGATGTGGAATTTTTCAGACTGAGACGACATACAGAGGTACGATCCGTACCAAATCGTATACATTGGGGTAAAACAATATACCTACCTGAAATATTGATTCTCGACAGTCCACTGATAGAACCTATTTGTCAACAAGCATATTGCTCGCTGCTAACACGCATGTTTTTCTGAAACCTACCTTACATCCGTACTTATTATAAATACGAAAATAACACTGTGTCTGTCTGTCATCGTTTCACGCCTTGACTACTGAACCAATCCTTATGAGACAGGTAGCTAGCCTGGGACCTGGGGAAGGACTTAGGCTACCGTGATACGGGTTTTTTTTAAGTTACCCCAAAATATACGCAGACGAAGTGGTGGGTACAGCTAGTTTCCTATTAATAAACCTCACATCCAAACTAAAAAAAAAAAATCCTATTTAAACTAAAAATAAAACAGGGAAGTGTATATAAGTGCAGCTGTTTCGTAGTTCAAGTTAATTCGACGGTCAACAGACAGGCGGCCGACGTTGCCTAGATGTAGCGTTACCTGGGCTAGGCATTGTGTTCTGTAGCCTAGATCTAGGTAATAGGCTGGCGGTATGAGGGATGAATTTGTGATGAATAGTGATGTAACTGTATTGTGTTTGTTGTTAATAATTGTTGTTTTTGTTACAGGTAATTGAAGTTCTTTTACTGTCTTTGGGAGTTATTTGTAAGTGTAATTAAAAAGTTTTATGCCAACAGAGTAGATTAGGCTATCTAATTGCGTAAACAATTTCTGTAAACGATTAAGACCAATCTGTTTCATTTTGCTAGTTCAACAAAATTCATTGCGTTTATTACGTTGTTGAGCAGATTTTTTTTCGATCTTATGAAGCAATGGATTAACAATCTCTTTCAAAACGATTCAGATTGTGATTGATCATGTATTACGCAATTAGGGTGCTGCTTTCTGGGCATACAACTTTTAGACTCATTTTACAATAGGTTATAGTAATAGTAGTTTTAATTTTTATAAAAATAACACCCGCATATCTTTGTTAATTTTAGAGTTACGGGTAATCTTTATAGCTTAGTTAAAGACATCCATTATTAGGAAGCATTTAGATATTTTATTCGCTTTTCCTTTCAAGAAAAGTTAAATAAAGAATTTATCGTTTATAAAATTAACAGAACCCCATTACTTTTAGTAATTATAACCGAAAAACGCTAATAACCTGCCTTAAAGCCAGTTAATTCGAGCAACCGCTCGCGTTTGTTTGTGGAGCAAACACACCTCGGGCCAAACACATTGGGCCATACACATCGGGCTCGATAAATCCCGCACACCACTCGATTTAATTAAATTCATTAGCGAAAGCGTTTACACCGCTGAGGTTAAGGTGTCTTGTGTAACAAGGGATGAGCGGTAGCGAGATATAGTCCTACAGTTACAAATCCTGGAATTTCTTAGTAGCAGCCCGGAGTATGGATTTGTCCTCGGTTGATAGCAATAGGTTCATCCCCTATTACATGGGAAACATAACTAGCGAAATGTGGTTACATTTTATTACAGGCGTGACGTTATGTATGCAAGTATAAGTTCTCCAGTCGCTAAACCTCTCGATGAAGGATCTCCACTCGTTCAATAAATCCGATTTGAATCTTGAGTAAACTTTCTGTCGGCCGTCAGGTATTTTGGTCCCAGAAGGTTGACCTCCTTTTTAGTATATCTTTGACTGGCATCGCTTATCTTAACTTTTAGTATTGAAAATAAATAAACACTTATATTGAACTTTTAAGAAACCAAATTCTCATGATAATTGAATGGAATCGATATAACTAAAAAACACATCGGTGTAGGTACTAAACTAGAGTACACCGATGTGTATTTTACTACTACCTAGATCTTTTTATTTACAACTATTTCGAATCTGACAAATAGATCTGTCAGATTCGAAATACGTAGTTGTTCCATACTGACTCTAATGAAAATAAACGCCAATCAACTAACACAAATCCCGCTAATTTCTTACTCCTTTCACCGCCTCCAGAGACTCCAACTAATCCTCCATTTATAATAAATGGCTGTGAATGTGTGTTTGCATGTTTACACGCTTATAACCCTGCAGAGCTAACTTTATGAACAAATATTTGTCGGCTCTTTCCACTTAATATATTACATAAATACAGACTAATTTGCGTTTCTCCACATATTCTAATTTGAGGGTTAAATTGGGGTTTGGGGGCTTTTAAATTCATCTTAGTGATAAGTACCTACAAATTGTATAACGCTAGAATGTCTTTTAGTTTTAAGGTATTATTAGTTCTTTTCGAGGTGTGCTCTTATTTCCCTTGGGTGTCTTTAAACGGCATTTTATTAGAGTTACAATATCTATCTGGATTCCGCACATGATCAACATGCTTGAAATATGGTAGCATTATTTATCCAGTACGCTGTACGAAACCCATATTTAGGGGTCAGAAAAAACTTTTTTAAAGTATCAAGAGAGTCTGCCGGTTGCCACCTTGTTTCCTGAATGCGAAAACAAGGTGGCCACTGGAAGACACAATTAAATAAAAACAGAACTCGTTCTACAGTTAACTTTACGAAAATGACGCCCAATTAATAACTTGTTCAAGCAGTTATTTTTCACCGCCCCTCTAATTACACGTTCACACCTTCCAAGTAAAGGCACGTTCAATAAATATTACAGACCGCAGCACGTGTGGTTATCGACGATATTTTATCGATATTACGCTTATCTGTCATAGCCGCCTTGGTGAAAACAACGGTTATGTTTGTTGATCATAATGTGATTCTTGATTATATTTACCTTCCTACTTTTAAGGGCTCTTTGTTGAAATTATGAGCAGACCTTGGGGAAGATATTTTCAAGAAAGTTCGCATTACAATCTCAATCTGTCAAAATTACATGTAATTTACGCATGTTTATGATAAGTTTTTGACATCAACTGTCGCTAAGATGGCATCGCGACGAGATTTTGAACGATTTTAATTAATTATGGGAATTTACCTTCAGGTATCTTGTCGTATAAGAGAAAAGTCAAAGAATACGGAATTTTCTTGATTAACAGCTCTGAAACGCAGAAATACAATTGAAAGTTGCTAGCTGTTTACTCAAAAAAAGAAAAAAGTATCCAAAAATGTAAGGTATGATTTGGGCTCTCAATATGCTGATAATAACAATAATGTCGGATTGCAACCATGCACATAAGCTATCATGCGGGCGCGATTATGATCGAATGGGGCGAGTTTATAGTAATATGACAATAAAGGACTATATTTCGAATAAATATAATGTGAAATTATGTGATCTAAAAAATGATGAAAAATGTGATCTAAATTATATGATATTAAAATATTTCTAGCTTATAACGTTGATGGAAGTATTTGAAATAATCGGTCTGTTGCTGGAATGGTTAGTGCTCATAGCACGGTTGATTCTAACACTAAAAGCTGCCTTTAAAAGGTTTGGGAACACTAGCAACCAATTCACTCAAACCTGGAAAACCCATTAGTAGGCCATACACATATTTCTTCATGCGGGAAACAAGCCTGCAACTGGTGCCATAGAAGTCTAACACAGAGTGAATACGCCAATATCACTATCAGTAACTATGCAGGCATTCACATAACAGTCAACATTTCAATATATTTTCAGGATTTATTTCGAAGCTTAAATGTAACGTTAATCTCTCCAACGTAATTCACATCCGGCCCACATCAGTTTATATACAAGCCATTTAATTCTTTTATTCCGGACTTTAATTCCCGGGAACGGTGACAGCACAAATCACAAGCCGGCACAATACCTGTCCGGAAAACAAGGTTGCAAGCCTTTGTAGCTCTTTTGACTGCTCAAACGTATGTAAAACTCCATTTTGTAAATAGGACCACTTGGCTTTTTGAAAGATTTTGTAGGTAGAGCATGGGAGTAACTTGACTTGAAATCATTAAGATGTAAGTAAAATTATATTAGGGTCTGCCTAAGCGAACAGGTATTTGTTCCAGAATCAAAACTTCGTTTATTTTTAAACATTTAATTTTTTTAATTGAGATAATGTTATTTTTTGTTTATTAACCTAATTACGATACTTAAGCTACATCCAATCATAACAATTGTAAAATACAAACACGAAATTTTACACCATTTAACTTTTCAGCATTAAAATTCAAAAAGTCATCACATTAAACCGTAAACCACTATAAAACCACAATCAGCCCGTTGTTAAAACTACAAATCCCGCATAATACTGCGCGTCAGCACATCACTAATGTCACACGGTCCCGCGATAGCGATTGAATTAAATGACCAAATGCGTGGTACACTGACACGGATATGAGTTCGACGTAATTTCGTTAATTTGTGGTTTTGTTGGCGGTTTTATACCTAACTCATAATTTTGTGGATATCTAAACTCTAAGGCAAAACCTTTAGTACAGATCAACCTAGAGATGTAGATACTTTGTGATTGTCTACTGTTTCCATATTTTTCTGACACGTGGATTTTATGTACGCCTGGAGACAACTTATTACCTAGGAATTACCAATAGTTTATGAAATGATTTAGTTAAGAATAATATTAGGCTATTTCCAAATTATCGAATAGAATTTACGTAAGCTCTTAACAAAACGCAGAAAATATGAAAACTCCTACGTTTTACCAATTTGTCTCTGACATTACCTACCTACAAAACAAAAAGCTTTTGCTTCCCAACTATTCATAATTTAATCCGAAAGTTTACCGTACCCGGAAAAACACGGAAGCTGACCTACAAACAAAATCCTCACATCACTCGCAATAAAAAAAAACCTTTTATGTCCAAAAGCGTTCACAATAATACTTATTTTAACCCTCACGCGATCATCCGCGAACATCACAGGTTACAAACGGATAAAATGAACATCCCACAATGGACAAGGGTTTACAGAATAGTTGTCCGGTTGTTGTTCGGATATTTTCCGGACAACAAGGGATTAACCTGTCCGCTGCTGGATTACCCGGTTTCATGGGGTTCAGTACAACTTGTAGAGTTTAATGGTAATTTTGTTTCTTGATGCTTAGCAACCATTTAGTATCGTGTGAATATTGTGATGCACAGGAATAACTTCTCGTGTACCTTTTAAGAGAAGACATAATATACAGTGTGAGTCTTTATAATGTGCGCATATCGAAATGAGGGAATATATGTTAAATTTTAACGAAGGAAAAACATTTAAAAAATCTAAATATCTTTTATATTTTTTTTGGAATTTATACAATTTTTGTAACAAAACGGTGTAACTTTTAAACTAAATGATCTATCGCGATGAAACAACTCTATAATGATTGGAAGTTATAAGGTGTCCTCATAAAATTAAAATCGTGGAAAAAAGACCCTTAATTTAAAATAAACATGATTTTTAGCAAAAATCTGCTTTTGTTTTGCAAACATTTTTACAATAATTGTAAAATTTCCCAAAAAGAGGCCAAACGAAAAAAAAAATTTTGGATTTTTTTTTCCCGTCGATAAAATTAAGCATAGATTCCCTCATTTCGATATGTGCACATTATAAAGACTCATACTGTATATTTAGTCTTCTCTTAAAGGTACACGAGGGAATCTTATGCCCGAGTGAAAATATTAGCTAGTAAGCATGTTTGGTAAGGAGGCTGACAGTCCAGGGTGTTTCTGTACACGTTATTAAGTCTTTAACCAGTAAGACTGGCGTCAAATTTCATATGAAGACCTCAGAGCCCATTCCATAATCATTTATAGGACAGTTGAAATGTAGGGCAGGGTAAGTTGATATTAAAAGTTGTACCGGACACGAAGAATCAAACAATTTTGAACGATGTGTTCAAAAGTTGCACTTTTTTTTCTTTTATAAAATTCCACAGTTGTTGATACTTTATTCAAATTACAATCTAGCCAATAGTTGTAACTTGAAACTGCTAAGTAACCATAAAATTAAGAAATCGTCTAATTACGTCTTTCTTAGGGCTCCGTACCCAAATGGTAAAACGGACCCTATCACTAAGACTCCGCTGTCCGTCCTTCTGTCTGTCCGTCTGTCACCAGGCTGTATCTCATGAACCGTAATAGTTAGACAGTTGAAATTTTCATAGATGATGTATTTCTATTGCCGCTATAACAACAAATACTCAAAAATATAATAAAATAAATATTTAAGGGGGCTACCGTACAACAAACATGATGTTTTTGCTCGTTTTTATAGATAATGGTACTTAACCCTTCGTGCGTCAGGCCGACTCGCACTTGGCCGGTTTTTATTCACTTCATGTTAAGCGGAAGACACTTGACCCACGTGCTCGTCATGATGGTCAGCACTTGCACTGCAATTTACGATCACTCACACTGCACCAAACTAACTCAAAAACTTCCTTTTTCAGTGTTGTCATGGAGTTGAGAGACACCGCATGACCCTTTGCTTTTTGTCAAATATTGAGTGCATGATAACCATCCAGGATATGAGTGCTGGACAAAACAAAAGAAGCTTTAAACTTATAAGGAATGTCTCACAATCGTAACTTAGCAGTGAGGCTCGTAACTTGGCAGTAAGACTCGTAACTTACCAGTGACAGCCGTGACGGAGCGGTAGGCAGGGTTATTGCGTTCCGCACTTTATTGCCAGTGGCCAGCCCATTCGCTTGATGAGAGTAACTGATAACCTTAGTCGTAATGCTTACTGTTGCTTCATTTTCATTAAGGCTATTGGGAGCTTTTTTAATATGTATTTCATATTTATCTACGGTATCTCAGTGGTTGGTGGTGTTTATTAAAAAGTGTCAGTTTCATGCACAGCTATATAAGTGTCATTTCATTAGTTTATTATTGTCAAATTCTTTGCACACCTTTTCTCATCAAAACATCATAAATTTTTAATCTCTCACAATTAACTCAGGAAGTAATGTTATCTAAATAAAAACTTTAAACGCTTCCCTCCAGCCACCTCAAGCAAACTTAATTTCGCCACCCGCAAATTTTAAACGTAAGTTCGTATTTTTAAAAGAGGGTAGTAGAGTAAAATAAATATATCTGAGCGGGTACCTCGAGGATAGAGATGGCAGATAGGCCACGATCCCCTTGTTGTGGCCACCTAATTATAATATTATGGCCGTCCTTGGAATAGGTAAGTTTAAGGTCCTGAGTTGATTAACGAAGGGAATTTGGGGAGATTGAAGTTTCTAAGGAAAGGCAAAATTGCCTTGAAGTTTTTTTTTTTGTACGTATAAAATTTTCATTCATTATCGCCTCGGCAGTTTTGAACTGAAATAATGATCAGATCCTTGATCCCCTTAATCATGAGCTGAACAAGCAGCGAGATCGCTCTTTATTAATATTCGTAACAGTATTTTGATTTAAAAAAGTGTCCATGGAGTTTTTATTCTCTATAGAAATCTACTACGCTTTGGAATGGGCAACTAGCTTCATCTTTCTGACTGAGCGACTCCTTGACAATTCAAAAGTGCCCGTAAAATGTTTCAATTGAAATAAATGCTTCAATTTTAATAGTAGTAGGTATAGAGAAACATAAAGCCTTGTTATCCTTTAATGTCTAGCGTTTGACCACTACCCCACTTAATGTTAAGCG
The DNA here is from genome assembly GCA_916610215.1 of Omphaloscelis lunosa. Taxonomy (NCBI): domain Eukaryota; kingdom Metazoa; phylum Arthropoda; class Insecta; order Lepidoptera; family Noctuidae; genus Omphaloscelis; species Omphaloscelis lunosa. The sequence continues at coordinate 18,227,153 of OU744265.1, read as the reverse complement.
ATTATTTACTTCAAACTACAACCTCTTTATAAGAATACGACAATACAACATTCAACCATTCAAGTCTACGTTTAAAACCCATCTTTCTCGCCATACTTCAGACTATTTCTCTTCTAAATATGTCTAATGCATTCACTGCTGCGTGAGGATAAATTGCGAGGTGACGTTCCCTAGTCATTTTGTGAGAGCCGGTTAGGTCACAGTGAAAGCGATTAGCGGAAAATTATACAGAGGCAGAGTTACCGATACATCCCTAGGAAAGGAAGTTGGTTGAAAGATAAAATTTTAATGTAATACCCGACTATGGCAAAGGCCAAAGAAGGGTAATGTTTGAAGAATTATTTAAAAAGAAAGATAGAAAATTCATTTATTTAACACAGACTAAAAGGCACACAACATTTATTCTCGGTACATTTATTCGGTATCATTTAAAAATAATTCCGGCAAAAATTTGTATTTCAATAAGTCCCACTGTTAGTTATTCGCACGGCCAAATATAACGATCCAATTAAATGTGAAAATATATATAAAATTTCAGTTTTTAAAAATAAGTTATAAAAAAGCTCCTAAATAATTTTGCCCGCTCCCCGCTCCCAGTCGCTCCTCACAGGGTTGTCAAAGGCGAGCAGAAGTTACAAGTTCAATTTAAAACAAATTGTTAGTTTATTTAGTCGACTCTCAACTTTCAGCCCGAAGCTGCTAAATTTAGTTTGCGGCGAGGTTTCCCTTGATTTTTCACTTTTCACTTTTCAACACCTTGGTTTGAAAATTATATTGCAGCAGCGAGATTTCGCCGAGTTGGTTTGGGTTTATAGTTAATAGATTTTGAAGTTTATTATAATTACTCTTATTTTATAAAAGGCCTTTGTAAATAGACATCCTATACTATTAAACGAGCAATATTTGTATATATATATATTTAATTGTTTGTATAAAGATTTCTCCTTACGTTCTCGAAATCGGCTCTAACGATTTCGATGAAAGCTGCAATATATACGGGGGCGAAAAATCGATCTAGCTAGGTCTCATATCTGGGAAAATTAGTTTACTCCGTATTTTCACACGAGCAGAGCTCGGTCGCACAAAGTTTAGAACAAGATAATGAATAATGACATAACATTAGAATAGGCAGCATGGAATTAGTAGGTATTATACTATTAAATGAGCATTCTGTATTTTCACCAGAGCAGAGCTCGGTCACCCAGGTACTTATAATTATTTGACTTTGATCTAACTTCTGAAAGTTTTCTTTGGAAGAGTTCTATTTCCAACAATGAACTAATACCTGAAAACTTACTTGAAATAATAAACGAAGAACTTGTTATTTCAATGACGGTTTAAGAACCTTTAGAAATATTAAAAGGCTCGTGCAGACCAGCGCGCTATCGCGGGCGCTACAAGGGTCGCGCTTGTAGCGCCCGCGATAGCGCGCTGGTCTGCACGAACCTTAACTGTATTACTCGTTGTGAAATTAAATCCTTTTGAAAATTATTATTTCTAAAGAATTTTTCGAGTATTAATTTACTGCAGGACCATTCAGTTAAGTAAGTCCACATTCCAAGCCGTTAATCTAAACTGGGTCACTTAGTGCTAATAGCCTAATTCCAGAACATTATCGTTAGTCTTCCGACTTCCAACTGAACTAAGAAACTAACGACATGCCTTAAAGAAAAATGGTGACTTACAAACCTGAGATATACATAGTGCCACAATATTAAAATTATGCTGAAAGCTATATCGTGTTAAGCCATGAAATGTCAAAGTGTACTTAAAAGCTATCTTTGCATACATAAGCAGGTCTTACACCGACTCAGAAAATAAAAAAGGGTATTTCTGAAATGAAACATTACGTCACATCATAACCACAATAAAAATCCAGAAAATAGATCCTAGTTACAAGAAAAACTCATTCCATATGGTAACCCTTACTTATTCTTTTATTACGCACACTAATGTTATATTAGGCCCAGGTCACAGCCTCAGCGGTGCGACTGGCGTCAAGCGACACGCACGCGTGTCACCTGTTTCCGTCCATCGCTCCGCAAGTCGTGTCGCACACTCTAAAGTTTAGAGTTGAAGTTGAATAAGTTGTAGAAGTTGTTTAGAGTCTAAACAACTTCTTTCATTTGCTTTTTTCCTCCGCAGTCGCTGTCACAAAACGTGTATCGCTTGAGCGTGTAGCTCGTGGGTTAGCGTAGGATACGCGCGAGTGAGCGTTTGTACGCGCGTAAACAGATGTCTGTGATTGATCTTCGCCGTCCACGCGCGTGTGCGTAACGCAGGGTTGACGCGAACGCGCGTACGTGAGATGATTTTATTTATTTCGTTAATAAATGGTCTGACGTTTCCAAGATAAGTTTTGTCTCGCTGAATGGAGAATAGTATTATTTCGAGATGTTTTTGTGGATCTAGATTTGGGGGAGATTATGTAAGCTGGAGAGGGACCATGTTTCTTTACTGGGACTGTAATGTATTATTTTTTCCTGGTTTAATAACTGAATGGGTTCTTGAAACATGTTATGTGGAAGATTTTTGATGTATGCAATTTGTTTCACAAAATGTTCCTTTCTTTATAATATCGTGAGACCATACCTAACCAGTTATTTATTCTTAATATCATTAAGAATAAATAACTGGTTTATTGGTAAAGAAACACGTGCACATAAACGTCATGACTGTGACACAGGGGTTCAGACTACTGAACATTAAAAATAGAATTAACTTATTCAAATTTTCTATGAGACCAATGTCTGAACTTTCATCAACCCAAACTAACAAACTTCCATGTTTCCTTACATAAAAACGATTGCATTTCCTTTTTCAATCACCAGAAACTGTACGACAAACTCTACCAACACACAACTTCGTAATAAAAAGTAAAAAGAGAAAGAGTGAAAGTTGCAATATAAAGCGCTAAGCCGAGTGACAGCCCTGACTTAGCGCGACCAACAAAGTAAGGAAACATGTTCGTCGGGTGACTTCTTAATCTTTCGCTCAAACGCTATTGGTTGGTCTGTGAGTTGCAGTTCAGCAGCGGTAGCGATTTTATTTCTGGACATTGAAAATGCCTTATTACATTGAAAGTACACAAATTATATTAAAGATGAAACAATTATTTAAGAATTCTGTCATAAATCTTATCAAAATCTAGGTCCTTAAATATTATAATTTATTATACAAACGATTGTTTTAAGCAGTTCTTTTAGGGCAGTTAGATAAATTAGGTTCACTTTCAATTTACATCAGAATAATCCGGCTTTACTTAAGAACCATAATTCTGTTTTTTACTTAACCATTTTTTGGAGACAATTCATTATCACTCCATTGTCCATAGCTCAGGATTCTTAATATCAATATGTCAGCATTTACTTGTGCCGAGTCACCTCTTTTAGTACACTAATAGTATTCATAACGCGTGTATTTATTTATCATGTAATCATACTTTTATCAATAAATCATTAGTTAGAGTATCGCAATCAACATCAACTGAGGTGTACAGGGCTAACATCCTAATGGTCCTTCGAGCCGGATTATAAGAATGTAGCCCAGTTCCCCGCTATCGCTCTTACCTTGTACCCTCATCTTAATCCTCGTCTGAGGTTCGATACAGGACAAAGTTTGTCATCAGCAACAAGGCCGTCTCCGCAGGGTTATATTTTAAGGGCTGATAAACTACCGCCGGATAAGCCGCTTGATCCGCTGAAAGGTTTAGACGACAAAAACATATTGAATATTATGTTGATAAACTAAGATGTGTAATGTTGCGCTAGAAAATAATGTGATTTGGACATGTATATTTTTATGAGAATATTATAGTGTTCAAGGGTGAAGGTCGTTTGTGTTTATACACGTCTGTAACAACAGTTTGACATTAACAGCGCCTTTATTTCGCAGCAGTTCACGGGGTTTTGTTATTCGAGTATTCAAATAATATCTCCTTGTTCCTGTACCTTGCAGTGGAGAGTCAATTGAATGCTAGCATATTCCAACTAATTATCACTGTTTCGAAATCCATGCTTAATATTATAATTGCGAAAGTAACTCTGTTTGTCTGTCTTTTACCTTTTCACGCCTAAATGGATTTGGATGTACACGGATAGACTATGACCTGGGAACTCCACGTGGGCGGAAATACGGGCGAAGACTAGTGCAGTATAATTGCATGAAAGGAAAGAGTATCTACAAGTACTCTTCATCACCTCTCTTCAACCTCATTAATTTACAAGCAATCACTAACCCGTGTCTGCGCCAACTACCGACAGACTAAACACTAATCTATGCTAAACCTAGCCTTCGTAAACTGGCACTAAATTCAATTGTTACTTAAGTCTAGCTCTCGGGTCTCCTCCTACCCGCTGTTCGACTCGGTTCGGAAGATACATGGTGGGTAGGATTAGAATTGTTCCCTTATCTAGAGGGTAGTTCGGATAATGCTTGGGAAGACGGTAGGTAGGTGCGCGGTTGTTATTTTGAGCTAAATGTGCTGTTCAGCAGTTCAGTCTTACTTCGGTTTGTGTCAGAGAACAATTTGATAGCTTTAATGATTTGAACTATTGAACTACTCATGCTGAGGCTCAGCGAAACGACGAGTGGTGTGCGAAGTTTAGTTCGCGACAACTCTACATTGTAGCCCCAGCATCAGAGTGGGTGATTCTTTACCTTTTTTTCCTCTGAAGTCTGCGGACATGCACATACGTATAACCGAAGAAATTTAAATGTCTTTATGTATAACCTTAAAGCTATTATAGTTCTCTGGTTCACACTCTTGCATAGAAACAATGAATATTTAAATTAAATACTATTGATTCGGGTTTGATTCTTTTTGTCTTGATTATGTGCCTACTCCAATGTTAGTATTAACATACTGACCCACTTAACGCACATGTTTTCCTAATGGGTAACCTGTGTTATTTCTAGAGTCACGTAGAAACGACTGAGATCTAAACTACATACATTTACAATATTTTCCGCTTTTTTTAAATACTACATAAGTAGTACCTAAAAAAAGCGGAAAATGTTGTAATTTTCTACTTTAGTTAATTATGTGCTTTTATAAACAATTAGCTTCCGTCAGCGGCCTCGCCCGCGTGATATCTTTATAAATTATAGCCTATGTTGCTCAGTGATAATATATAGTATTCTACTGAAGAAAGATTTTTTTTAAAGTGGCCAGTAGTTTTTGAGTTTATTAATTACAAACGAAAATACAAATCTTATAGCTGCGGCGGTTAGCTACGGATATTATATAGCCTAGTATATTTTGAATGCTAGTTTTCATTAAATAGTGAAAAATAATTTCGATTAATATGAGTGTTCTAAAATTGTTATGTTTGAATCCAAGATCACTAAAGGAAACAAACTAAAGTACCTACATTACCCACTATTTGTGCTTTCCCGCGTCTGGGTATAAAGCTTTTATTTATATTATATTAAAGAATCTAAGTTACTGAGCTGTTTGGTTGAGTCGGTGGATTACTTGGGGATTAGCACGCCCCCCCCCCTCATCCCCAACATCCAACTTTTATTTCCAGCCACATTCGCTTCCGGGGACAACGCGACATTTTTGAAAAAGGAATTTCTGTGTGTTACTGTTAATACCTTGTAATGTCTTAATCTTTGTACTATCTTAGATTATTGCTACAGTTTACTTTTCTTAAGTAAGTAAGTAAATGGTTTCGTATGGCAACTGTTACTTACTTTAGATAAACTAAAAATATTTGGCACTCTTTTATGTAAAGTTATTTCAACAATACTTTTTTTTTGGGTGTGAAATTATCAAATAACTTCTCCCGCTCTGGGTGGAGCGAGAGGGTGTGTCAGACTCTTACTGACTAAAACCCATCCGTGTTCCTTCAGGTGCCCTGTTGCCGGGGGCCACGATCTCCCTTTCGGTTTTCTTTGCAACCCCGGCAGGCATCGGCCCTACGCAACCCCGGTAGGAATCGGCCCTATTCACTATAACCCTGGGAATATAATAATAATAACGTTCATAGGTGGTGTCTGTTAGTGTCTGACTAATCTATGATTCCGCACTTTTTGAAATTTGGAATAATGTTTCATAATATCCATGTAAAACTGAAAACAAGACTTTTCTTGATAAATTCACTTACTTATAATTTTCACAGTAGAAATAGTCAATAATTTTAAACTGATAAAAACTATACATTTTATTTACTCATGTTACTTCGACATTCTCACAATACGATAAATCACAACCATATTTACACCGACCATACAACTAGGATCTCAGTCGGCGGAGAATTTCCAATAGGATCGCGTCTTACATGAATGCTAAGACAATAAGCCAATAGCCACTCGCCATGAATACGATCTTAGAACACAATGCTTGAGGTTTAACCACAGGACAAGAACTACGGTGGATCAAAATGTTTTTGTAATTGTATGTAACTTTACATTGATGACCACTTTCGAAGAGGTGAGATGCCATGTTGCGTCGTAAGCCTGTTAGCCTAATACAAAAAAGTATAACAGGAATTAGCACTAAGCAAAAAAAATTAAAACTGTGCTCATGTAATTGTGATACTATAAACACTTACCTCCATATTTATAAACGTTACTTAAAGTTAAGAGTCGTTTAAACGTCAAAAAATATATGGTTAAGCAGACGCTAATTATAACTTAACTTTAAGAAACGTTTATAAATAAGGTTAGTTACAAAAGCTCAATAGTTTCTACTAATTTCTAAACACTGTAAAAAATTGTTGGTTGTGACTGTAATGGATTACGAATGTGCTTTAGTGATACAATCTGTCTTAGACATTCACATAAATAAACTCCAAATACTTTCAGACTCACCGTGAACTCTACCCACACACACACACCTAAAAACATTCCACACAATTTATTTCTCACGCAAATAAAGTTTGTTATCAACATAAAACATTACGGTTAGATTAAAGTGCACCTACTGTTGATGGTACACTGTGGTTCATGGCCGTAGACCGTAGAGCCGTAAGCACACAACGCTTATCGACTAATTGATCGCAACGACCGAAGGCGCACCTGCGTGGTATAGAGCTGTGAATTGTTGAGTACCTATCGATATATTATTTATTTTTACGTAAAGTTATAAAGACACTAGTATCGGTATAGAGTCTTATTGTAGATGTTTGTTTGTGTTAGCAAATCCGTGTCCAATGTTCTTTATTGTGTTATCTGTAGCTCAATTGCTCATTTTTATTTTAGAAGATCTAGTCTTCTTTTAGAAAAACTAACAATTACTCAAGTAGGTATTTTGGTTTTTCACTTGGCATTAAAATTGAGGAAATTGTTATACAATTATCGTAAAGTTCGGAAAATAGGCGAAACGTTTAAAAAAACATTAGGTATATTGTACGTAATATAGCTCAGAAGGCATATAATTAATTAATTAATAATTCCATAATTTACCACCTGTGACTTTCTGAAACAAACTCAAAATATCAGCACATAATATATCGATACTATACCCACATCCCTATTATTAAGATATCAGCTCCAAGGCTACAGGCAGCGTGCTTAGTGTTGTGGCCAGATAATGTGAAATGGGTGGTCTGCACTGTTTGCTCGCATACGAATGTACTATCGATAAGGCCAGTTATCGAGCAATATAAATCACTAGTCGGAGGTTGGGAGAATACTATGCTGAACTGAACAAATATTAAATGGGTTTTCTCTTGTGATAAATATGTTTAATTCATCGAATTGTATTGAAAGGAAAAAAGTAATAACTGGCGTGGAAATTATTGTGAATGTTCCAGGTATTTATAGTCTTGATCAAGGTACTCCGTTTGTAATAGATATAATACATTTTCTTCGTCAATTAATTTTATTTAAGCATACTTCAATATTGAAACTGTCTAAAGTCTAAACCAATTGGACAAATTGAACAGTTTCTAATAATAAAATTAGTTTCAAGTCTAGGTAGTACTCTGGGCTTAACTACGGGTTAAGCCCAGAGGGATTATTTTAAGTTTCAATTTATTTTACGTAATTTTATGAAAAGTGCCTGCCTGTATTTAAAATATATGGCACTCAGTTTTAATCATAGTTAGATCGTCTGATATTCGATAACCTCATGTTTGCCATTTTCCTCACGAATAGAGATATTTTCAAACGAGGGCAACATATCGTATAAGTTTATTTATATCTTAAACGTAATAAAAATATAAAATCTCCATCCTTTTCGCTATAAAGTCGAGTGAAAATCTTCGCTTCTCAATGTTTGCACGATTCCTTTATTCAAATCTGTTTCAATCCGCCCCCAGTCCCGCACACGACACATAGTTTGCAAGATCAAGGGTTTCTATACTGCTCTCTAAACTTATGCAATATTAATACAGTGCTGCGATTTTATTTGTGGATGTTTTGTATATTTCCAGAATGAATTTTAATGTATTTTCGAACACATACTTTTAAAACCAGAACTCAAACTCAAAGCATTTATTTCAAATAAACTAATAACAGGCAGTTTTGAATTGTGAAGGGGTCGGCCAGTGAGAAAGACGAAGCTAGTTGCCTAATCAAGTGCACTCTTGTAGGTTGTGGTACACTGGTGTAGGTTCTTATGGAGAGGAACGACCAAGAAACTACTAGACAAACAATAATTACACTTATAAGTAATAACTGATCATTTTCTATCCTAACTACTGTTTATCTTGAATTTAGTTTAGTTCACTGTTTATAGGTAGGGCAAAATTCTCTCATGGGAGGGCCATGAGAGAATTTTGCCCTAAAACTTCTATTTTCAACCAGAAGTTTGGATCGAAAATCTGTACATGGTTGTTTGTCTTTGCATTTTTCATATTACGATAGTGTTCGCATCTTAAGTTTGGTTTTCAATAGATATTTTTAAGCATAGCTTCTCTCACCACTTCTCTTTCACACACCATTACTTCTAAACCTCAAGCCAGAACTTCTAAAACCGAGTACCCATCAATACCCCAGAGGTCCTTCACACCAAACTCTAACCAAATATAATTTAAACTGGTCCGGCTTACGAAATATTTGTTAAACTTCAACTATGTTTGTTGGTTAACAATTTGTAGTGCTTTGCATCAAACGCAGCCTCGTCGATACAAATAGTTAAGCTGAAGATGGTGGAGTAGTTACAAGTATATTGCGGAGCTATATTCAAGAAATTGGTAGAATATTTCTTGATGAAATGGAAGTTCTACGGAATCTGCAGTTTTTGCATTCCTTGGAACTGCTTTTCAATTTTATTTCGGAAGATTAAAACTTATGGCCAATAGTGTAAAAACCATAGTTTTCTATCGCATCGATAAATGTAAAAATCTTCAATACATAAATTTGAAACATTAACAAAACATTATAAAACTATTCGATGAAAAACGAATTGCTCACCACCCACAACACATACCCCACACTCCAAAGAATCGGTTTCTATTCGTTTCCCCATTCATCAAACTTTGCTATGAACAAACAATACATCAGCATTAAACAAGACAGACAGACGTATGGACATCGTTCCGAACACCCACAAAATCCTATTCGATACATCGGTTCTACAATCGGATGTAATCGGACGTCATTTAGGAAAACAAGTAGTGTCAAAGTTTGTGCGGCGCAAACAGAAGTGAGCTTTCTGGCTACAAGGGGAAAATAGTCGTTTCCTTTGCCTTCGGGGACGCTGTAAAAGTAACTAACTATGTAGGAAGGATACTAAAAGTTTTAAGGTAAGAGTATGATGGGTTAATTGAAAATGTGGCTGCAAAACAATTTGATAGGTTGTGGTTAAGAATACTGAACTTTATCTTAGACATTACTGACATTGGTGAAGGAAAACATCGTGAGGAAACCTGAACTTATAGTAAATATATGTTTGAAATCGCCCACCCGTCTTGAGCAAGCGTGATGATCATCGTGACCAATGCTCGTACCTTCTCTGTATGAAAAGAGGCTGTTGCCATGCAGTAGGACATTAATGGGCTGGTAATATTTATTATTATATTAATATCTTAGAAAACATTCTCGTCCTAATTTTCCTTTCACCAATAACAAAACCTTTCGCTATCACAAAACGCAATCAGAATCATATCAAATCGGACATCCAACACAAAATTGTCATCAAAACAAAAGCGTCTATATCATTTGCCACGGACAGAATCGTTTCAGAAGGGGAAATCGATACGGTCACCGGAATCCATGTTGAATTGCTATCGTTTGCTGTCCATTGGCGCGGGCGCTAACTTATGTGCCAATTTCGCCGGCACTATGTCACCGATGGACCTCGATCGCTGAATATATTGCTCGTAAATCTGTTGCATGATTTAAATTAGATATATTGTACTGTTATTTTAGGTTAGTTTATTTTGGTACAACGCTTGGTTGTTAATTTTCAAAGTGTAAGAGTAATACCATTTGGCATTTGCTTTTAGTCCACTCTAGTGTTCAGCAGAAAAAATAAAAAGTAACCATAAACCACCATATTTTATGCTAGACTACTTATTATATTACAAACTACATCCATCTTTAATGGAAACCAAAATAAATAACCCTCATTTCGAAAATGCGAAGGGTTTTGACGACGTAAACCCGCCGTCACATTTCCCACGTCATCACTCTCAAAATCTGTCACTAAGCTACCGGAAAACCATAAACAACATATTCGGCCCATTTTTTACCATCGCGGTAGGTTTCCCCATTACTTGGGTCAGGTTCATTACACCCCTGTATCCGATGACCAGTTAATCAGCTTGGACATGGGTTGTTTATACCATGAGGTTTATGGGTTGTACTTTGGGCTGTGGTGGAGGCTTTTAGGGTAAACATATTTGTGAAAAATATTGCTGTACTTTATTCATAGGTTTCAGAAGAATACCTGCTTTTTTGTGTGTTGATCAAGTTTTGCCGTTGCCAATCATGATCTGGATTGAAATACGATTCTTTGACGATAATAATGAAATGGGAAATGAAATAGACAACTCGTAATACGATAATACTACAGAATCAAATGCGCAAAGTTAACTACAAAATACGAACACTCATCTCAAGTACCGTTGGAACATCATCAATAATAATAATCGAGGCAAATCCAAGGAATTTCTTAGTAATGATCCTGAAACATGTGAAATAAAAAGGTGATACATCAACTATATGAGAGGGGAAGCGAATAGCAACAGGCGGAAATTGGTTCAGCTTGATGAATGATATTGACGACGTGATGTGGCGTTATGCTACTCTTGAACCAGGATCAAGGACTGAAGATATAATGGATATTTTGAGTGAAGGTAAGAAGTCGAAAGTAATGAAAGATTAGATGAGACTACTACTGAAAATAAATGTTTAATACGGACGCACTTAAGATTCTGAAGATTAGAAAGAATACTATAATAAAGTTTAATACTAGAAAGCACAAATCCAACCTAAAGTTATTCAGACCCAAAATTTTGGTAGAAACAACTAATTGCTGAGGCAGATGAAAACGGCCAATAAAACGATACCGACAAACCTTTATAAGATTACGACTAAACTCATTTTAAGCTGGCATGGCTACTGAAAGTCTGGAATATAGAAGCCCACTGATAACAAACAGAAAGGTTATAAGTAACGAAGAAGTATCGCATCTTTCCGAAACAAAAAACAAGATCCATCCACACTTGCCAACTATACTATTAAATAAGCGTGTAACCTGACAAATCACAGCCGTGTCAGTGTAGGGGGGTGGCGGACAGGCTGATTGATGTCCACGACCCTCGTCCACCCCCCATTCCCTCTCTGTCTCCCGAGCATAAAGAAAACTAATCTTGAAAACGTTTTGGTACATGATTGGGTAATTTTTTTCTCTGACCGCCTTTCCACATGTCTGCTTTGAAATAAATTAAGTGGTTGTGATTATTATCAGGTCAGGAAGATATGGCTAAGAAAACGAAAGGTTTATTTTTCTTAACAAATCATGTTTATCAGTCAGAGTAGAAAAATGGAAAAGAAGAAGTAAAATTGAAATAATAAAAACTGACTTTCTGTTGCAACATTTTTCTTACTAGAAATTATCCAACGGTGTCCATAAAAAAAATCACTGCCATCGAAACCAGATTCAACACACAGTCTAATATTAAAATCCAATTCTTTTAGAATAAAAGAATTTCAGATCGTTTGTCGATTCTTCACCTCTCGGCATCATTAAGTCTCCGTCGCAACAATCGTTCCTGACTTCCTCAATTTCTTAGAGCTACACAAACGATTTGTTTGGTCTACGTCTTGGCCGGGCTCGTAGGTAGCTCTGGGTTGTTTCGACTGTTTTTCACAACATTTGCAACCCCTCGAGTAGGACTGTGAATGATCGTTATTGTGGTTTATTTGGACGATATACTGTTGTAAACATATTGTTATATTATGTTCGTAGTGTTTTCAATTGTTAACTGGCGAAATTTGGATGCACTATACATAAAAGTAAATCTCTGCCTAACCCATAGCCCTTTGGGGTATACAGGCGTAATGTTATGTTATCATTCTTAATTTTAGATTATTTATAAAACTGAATCATTTAACCAAAGATGCACTTCAAAGTACTACAAATCTACATACAAAGGATGCTGAGCTTTTACCTATCTCTGCCACCAAAACATTCTGTTCATCAATACACATACCGAACTCAGCTACAGAAGAACATTAAATCACTAGATTATGGCACACTCAGACGGCAAACAGAGGCATCAATACAATCTGATCGGCAGTAATCCGTTCAGAGGATATCATATGAATATAATTCACGCTCGATCGCTTCAGACGCGATGTTTTCACAGATTCAACCATTTGTGAGCCGAACACACGGACTGGGGAATTGACAAGTAACTTTTCTTTGTATTTTTGGTTTTGCTTGAGTACCTATTCTTGAATCTTCATGATTTTAACTTTGGAGACAAATGTCAAATATCGTGCACTTCTGGTAGCGTCGTGACGTGCTGGTGAGCTCTCTTTATTTAAATACTTTCTCATCAAAGGAAAACCCATATCGCCAAGTAACCGGTAAAAGGCTTTGTCATTCAGCATGGTATTTAAGTCGTTTAAATACCATTTCATTTTCGACTTCATTATCGTGAATTATTTTGTCCTATGCAATAGTAGGAGTATATTCCTCATGGCCCTTGTATTTGTTAACCTGTATGTAATTGTGTAGCCTCTGTTGGAGATATAAATAACAATGATTAATTATTTATCGCCATGTATCTGTAAATAACTCAGAATTCTATTCACCACTTTCTAAGACCCCAAAACTCCTGCTGTTCCAACCAGTGTGTCAGATAATGTCGCCGCTCAGAGGCTACGTGTGAAATAGCCCGGAATGGAAATAAGTACGGTAAGCGATTCACGAGTGATTTGCCCCCGCAGACGCCGCTAACGTCCCGTCGCACCGCTCTTATTAGCTGGGGATTGTGACTTCTTTATTTTGACGAGGTTTTCATGTTTCTGAAGTTCGTTGGGTTTATGTCTGAATGGTTTTCCGATGCAAATTACTTGAGTATAGTTTTTTTTTTATAATGTGAGAAGATTTACACTTTTTTTTGTTTTATTTTTTCTCTTTTAGTGAATTCTGTCGCATTTTAGCGGTTTGGTTTAAGTTAAGTAATTACTCGGCTTACTTTGCTCTAGTAATCTTTTCTCACCATCAACATCATACTAAGATAGTTTTCAACCTCATTTCAAATCCAGATCAGCTGAGATATCAAGTACCTAAAGGTGCTGATAAACTTGAGCGTTCACTTATAATGAACATTCTAGCGAATTTTACATTACAAAAAACAAACGGGAGCGTTTTAGCGATCATTCTAGCGAAAGGACTGTAAATTTGCTTCGAGCTTTTTGCCGAGCCGAGCCATCCACACGCAACCGTCAAGTCTGACATCTTCGTGAAGAATATTATTTGACGAGCATTGACTAGAGCATTCTCTAGAATGATCTTGAACATGTTAGTAGCGACGTTTGGCTCTATGCTGGGCTCTGTTCGCTGTTCAGTTGGTAAACGGCGAATGCTCGATGTTCTATTACAAGTGAATGCTCAAGTTTATCAGCACCTCAACAATAAGCTCTGCAAATAGAAACCAAAAACAAAAGCCTAACACGCTATTGTAACAGCTAAAACAAACGCTTGTGTTCATATCATATTTAGTGCAATTATTCGCATCACTCTCTGCTTCAAGCATTGTAGGAAGAAGTTCACGTATTCCTGACATGCACATCAGCTTATTTCATAAAGTCAGCTGAACGATATTAATAAATATTTATGATGTCTGAAGATGTTTATGATATGAGTGTCACATATACATAGATATATGACCGTACGAATCGAACTGCAATATTTGGCGATTAGTTTTCATGAAATACTCGATCAATAATTTATGTTTTCTACTTCTGCCAGTTCGCTCTTTATCAGTCATCTCATCTTGAACTAGCTTTCTGACAATCCTTGCCTATTTTTTATACACAAATGTTATGAAATATGGTAGCTGTAATTTTCCCCAAGTCATCATGATATCTTCTGGAACCAATCCCTAAAAATATATTTTCTATACATTGAACAAAGAGGAAGCGAAGTCAGCGATAAATCCTATGATAGGTACGTACACACGAGAAGAATGCGAACAGTGGCTGAATAGTTGACGATGTGGCGTATTCGCGCAATGACACAGCGGAACACGGGAAATGGTCCGCGCTTGACGCAAACTGTTAGCCTAGCGATTTGACCGATGAAAATCTATAATATTTTGGATATAAGAATTATGTGTTTGATAGGATTGACGCTGTAGATGTGAAAGGAAACAACGGTATCACTTAGGAAATTAAAAACATGATCCTTAAAATTGTACGTAGTAGCACATGAAATAATATTACAATCCTTTCAATACACGAAACTATAAAACTCATATTTGACTACTCAGTATAAGAAGAAGATCAGTTAAATCAAGAAGCATCCCAGCAATCGCTTTAGCTAAATCAAAGTATATTCCCACGACGTATCACATCTCTCTGAAACGCGATTAATCTTTTTTCTCCCACGAGACTAGACTACACTACTTTAAACAGGAACGCCATTACCCTGTGCCTTGGACCGCACCATAAGTGGGAAATAGCTGGGAAGTGGATGGAAATAAGAGCTAAATGCCAAGAAGACAGATTTGTTTTATTCACAATTCCTAGCCAGACGAGGTTAGACTATCTCTGCTTGAAATTGCGGCTACATTTTATATTTTTACTTCTCTGTGTGCTGTTTAAAGTTTTGAAGATATTTGATTTTATGTCGGTTCGCCGGGTTTAATATGTCATGGAATATCGCTTGGAGATGTTAGAAAAATGTTACGATAATGGATACTTGCTTCACTTACATAGCTTTTAAACTAAGATCTATTTAATGTTATAGTGCTGCACTTCCAACTTTCAACTGATTAAAGTTTTTATTTACTTAAACAAAACTTTGGTTTGACCTTTTGTTATGATTGCAATGTCTAAGTATTCTTTATTTTAACATTCTTATTTTTTTTAAATCAATGCAGTGCTCTGCCCGCAGCGAGATAGTAATAATCTAGAGTGAGAACCTCCTTAATGATTAAAATCTTTCAAACTACAATGTCGCAAATAACTTAATCCATATCCTATATACCTAATAGTTCTATGTGAAGGGTAAGGTCAAATATAAATGTCTATTTAAATCTAACGGTTGACTAAAGGTCAAACCAAAACTAATCCGCGAACTAGAATTTATATCCGTTCGGAGAACTGAACGAACATAAAGTTTGCGGTTATTGCGGATATCCTTATTCGGATTTATACGCCGTTTGTTGTATCTAGATCATATAATAATCTATAATAGAAATCTGTGGTTATTGGCGTTATAATAGAATCAATGAGGATCTTTTTTATGTTCTAAAGCGTTTGCACAAACGTTTTGTAGAAACCTGGTTTTCTGAAAAGCAAAAGAAAAGATAGTCGCTCTGTTCAAAATTAAAAGGTTTCGTTAATTTTCATGAAGGATCTGTTCCGCAACAAACAAAGCCTTAGCTAGCCTTAAGGCTAGTTTATACACACCACCGGAGTAAAATCGATCGAGCCGTATAAAAATTTGTTTCACGAAAATTTATGAACACCAATATTATATTCCTCAGCGGTTTTACTAAACTTCGGGCCTCTATATCCGAAACTTTACGACTTTCAACCGCATCCTGGCCTGAGCAAAACACCTATCAAGTTGTGCAAATTATTTATAGGGTGAGAACACCTATTATCGGACCAGCGGACTTTAATTTTCTTGCCAAACAAATGGGCCATTAAACTGAAAGTTTATAGTCACTATTGGGTTCGAATTTAAATTTATTTAATCAATGGATTTAATTAAAATTGTGTTTTAGATGTTAACCGGCGATTGGATCGTTTTATTATCTTCGTGATAAATTGATTGATGTAATGGAATATCTGGTGACGAATAGTTGTCTGAATTTAATGTGCAGACTTTTGGTAGTTATTTTAATTACAACCATAAAGTCTAAACGACCTTCTTGCACAATTATTTTATAAAAAATAATACACCAATGTAATTAAATTGGAAAACATTACCTTCCTTCTGTGGCAGTGAGGTAATAGTACTCACGTCTATATAAGCTCTTTGAAACACATTCACTTATATGAAATTAAACTAAACAAAATAAGACTGAAAGTTTAAACATTATTTCAGCTTGAAATATTTTCACAAAATAAAATATAAGATACTTCGGATCAGCTAGAAAACAAGAGATTGCTTCTACAGTGAACTATGTGGAATATTTCTAAAAGAATAACAAACTGTGTCGACAAATGCATTATCTTCCATTTATGAAAACCGACCCGATAAGGATCAATAAAATTATTTTACGAATATTTATCCGGAAATCAAAAATTCCAATAAATAAACAGTTTATTCAAACCGCTTATTCGCCTCATCCAACGACCTGGTCCGTGGTCACAACCCGCATTCTCGTTTACTGCCCCTAAAAACAGTAAGTGATCAAGAATTTTACGAGTGCGGTTGATTGTAGAGTAAATTCGCGTTCTACTCTATTTCCCATGTTTATATACTGCGGCAGGACATGTGTTAGCTCGATTTTATACTGTTTTTATCGGTATCGTAAATGTTCGAATTATTTTGGGCTTAATAAGTTTTGGTATTTCAAAATAGTTATATGACTACAGACTAATGATAACTTTAAAAATTTATCAAAGAGCAATGGGTGAAATTCCATGTGCATAGCAGCAGTCAACCTGAGTGGTAATACTTCCCTACGAAAATTGCCAACGTCAAATTGTTAGCTCTGATGTGTACTCGACTGTACCTATAAGAACGCATAGTTGACTGTACTATGGTTTCTTAAAGAATAGTGGCTTCCAAATCTCACACATACTATAAGACATTCTCTCATTTAACTTATAATAGAATTATAAGACAAAGTTACGTAAGTTTAAGATGTTTTCCCTACATCAGATTTTATCATCCACCGCTTTGTAAGCGCCTGATGTTAAAATTATAACAAAATGTTGCGCAAGGAAGTTGCTCTTGCTTTTACTGTAGGCGCTTGTGGTAATGCTTCTTTTGGCGAACGATGGCGTGTAGACAAAACTAATGAATTTATAAAGTTGGTTGCGAATTGAATACAGTGGATCCTTGCTCTAGAGGCTTTAAGTTAAATGTAAATAATAATTAGTGTAAGTAAAAGAATGTAATTTTCCTAATACGATCCTCAATTTCGCATTTAAGATGCTTAAAAAAAAACATAAGCGTCTTGGGGCTCTCTAAATTAGAAATTGTGAAAATGTTTTGATTTATTTTCCTCTGATACGTAAAAAAAAATCAAGCTTTTTCGCTCCAACCGAGACCGGGCCCTCGGGACCTTTAAATTAAAAGTTACTTTCATAACAATTTGGGATGATTTCCCTCGGAATCAACTTTCATTCCTTAACATTGGATTTGAAAATTGGACACAATTTTCGGCTACTTAGATTTTTATTAAGTTTGCTAATCTGATCAAATTAACTATGTAATTAATATCCTTTGAGTGATTACCTACCGGAAGTGAAATCACTAATTGATGGATCATCGATTTCTTTAATTAAGTTTTGGTTACGGTTCATAATTAAAAACTTGTTTCAGGTTTCGTTCATTAAAAATGTAAATTACTAACTAAATGCTTTCCCTACCTTTAAAAGCGGTAAAACGTTTTCAATTTCAGTGGTTACTTCTAGGGAACATTAATTTGATAACCCCTTTACGCCGTGTGCCTAATGAGATTTCACATCGGCAAAAGTGACGAATTTCCATACAAAATTACATCTCCTATTAAACCCTTTAGGGGATGAACTTAGATCCTTCCCTAGTTCTCATTTTCGTTATATGTATATGGAAATCTTGTACATCATTTCAGAACTCAGCGGTTTAGGCCGTGTGTTGTCCGTCAGTAAATGATTTTTAATACGTAGATTTTTTTCTAAAATCATACTTAACAAACTGTTTTCCATTGTTCCAGGTACATAGCTGCGTTTATAAGCACGGCGGCATCTCAGGCAGGTTATGACGATCGATCGAAGTCGTCCCCTGGGTATGATCGCGCGGCTGATTGAATTGTTTCCTACATTACATGCTCGCTATTTGGATAGCTATTGTTATTAGTACAGGCTTTTAGATATTAATTTAGTTGGGTATTGGGCATGCCGAAATAGTGACCTCTTGGTCGTGATTTCAAAGAAGCTAAAATATTGATTTGGTAATAGAATTAGATTCTAATTTACTCCGGATTGGCAGACCAGATAATTTCAATAATGGAACTGAATATATTCAAAATTATCTACCAGATTGAATTGAAAAGAGTATGCTTTGATGGCTTGGTCATATCGAGCGGATGAATAATAATTAAAGGCGACTAACAAAAAATATTCACAAGGCAGATGTGAGTGGAAATGCCGAGAAGGGGGCCCTAGGACACATACCTATAGTGACCTTATTGGTGATGTTCTTTAGAAAGGTCAGGTGCGTAGTGCTCGCAACCGGTGTGCGTGTATAACCAGATTATGAACGTAAAGGAAGCAAAGGGAGTAGGTAAGGATAACAGGTAGGGGTTTTCTAGCTTCTGCCTACCCCTATGGAAGAAGGCGTGAGTTTATGTATGTCGTATGTGTATCTACCAGATACATATACACTTTTCTGTTGTTTTGGAAACGGGCTACTAAAGGTTAGAATTTCATGTAGGTACTTAGGTAGTGAAATCGGCCACAAAAATAAAAAGATTAGGAAAACTTGTGTACCCTACTCTGCCTTTCATGATTGACACAAAGATTCCCTATGTCAAGAAACCCGTAATAATTATCATCTGAAATAAAAAGGAGCTCTCTTTACGTTTTATAACGTCAACGTAATCCTTAGTGATAGCGTTCCTTCCTTCATTGTCTTCGATCCTAAATCATCTCATTCCGCCGCGCCCCGACATAATGCAGTGCTCAGTTCGTTTGCCTTTTGAAATTATTTTGACACTTGCACTTAGTTCTCATTGTCGTCCATCTTTTGATGATAAGGTGCAGATTCTAATTAACTTAGACTCTGTTTATTAGCTCTTTGAAATACTCAAAAGTAATGTGTAGGTGCCCCAGTTAGATAAATAATATCTTCTTCACCACTTCGTTAAACATCTTAACACAACCAAAATGTAAAAGACATCACATGGGTTATAATATATTAAACATTAAATAGTAACATTACTTGTATTATAAACACGTATGGGACTGCGTTCATTTTCTCGTACATGACTCTATTCCCATACAAAATCAAATTATTGAATCAATTTTTATTATGTTATCAACTTATCACTCATTGGATCAAAAGATATTACTTATGTCTACAGATTGCTTTTGCAATTATAATTTACAAGAAAATACATTTTGGGAAGATTGAGAGAAAAACATATTTTATCACTTAGTAACAAACAATCCTTAACTATAGACCAGTATACATATGTGTACCTACTTACCTACTTAATATACCGTGCTTCCAATAACTGAACAAGAACCAAAGATACAAACTGCGTTTATCTGTCTGTCTGTCCGCGGCGAGATTATCTCGAACCGACTTCAAACTTCGTCGATGTTGAAGTCGGTATAAAAAGGGTTACCTGTCTGTTTTGCTTGTAGGGATTCCCGACTTTGGGACCAGTTGAATGGGGTTAACGTTTGCGATTTCGGTTTTGTAGGATCTGTGGAGGTAGAAACTTTTAGAACGTTTTTATTTAATATAAATAATAAATGAATTAGTTTATTCTCAAATAAGAAATTTAAATGATGTTTTTAATAGCATTAGCGCCTACACAAATAATATCAGCAAAAACGGAAGATTGCGGGCTCAGATCAAGAATTCAAAAATATTTTTAAAATTGCCAGTCTTATCAGAGGACGCTTTCTGAAATTTTAAAGATAATGAATCACTGAATCATTATCTAAGCGTTGTGATAGAGCATTACTCCATAGTAAAATCGTAGTAAATAGTAAAAGCCAATATTTAGCAGTGGTTGTTCTGAAACTGTCGGAATGCTAATAATCACACAGTCACGTTAAAAACACCCAAGTTTTCTTCAATAAACAATACTTCGCTTTGATCGAACTCCACTTCATCAAAACATCACCCAAAAATACTCCCTAAACCTAACGATCGCTTAACCAGAGGTTAGACTTAACCAAACGAGTTAGATTGGAGTTTAAACGCGTCCTTTGATTGTGGCCGCCATGTGGTAGCCATCAGTCGCACTTAACTGAAACTTAAACGAGAAACTTTAGAGGAAGGCACAGATGTAGGTGTAACTAGAATTGAACCTTACCTAGGACGATTTTTCGCTTTTGTATACAAGATGTATCAGAAAGGTGTGTCATATTTAAGGGTGTGATACAGACCATTCAACTGAACAACTTGCTCCTTATGACCGACATCTTAATTGCGAAAAAAATAATCAGCCGTCTCATATATTTCGGTTGAGTAGGATGGTCTACCACATTTTTCTGAAACATGCTTATAGCGAGGCTGGTGCTTTACAATGATGATTATAATCTAGCAAATAAACAAATAATAATAATTGTAACTTTGCCTTCACTAATCTTCTAGAGGCTTACTAGCAGGCAAATGTGTCGACAGTTGGTGTAGGATAGCTACACCATTTAACTATCGTGTCATTTAGCTTCACCTTTTTTAAACTCAAATTCAAATATTAACATCATGTATTGTATTAACCACCTAAGCCAAGTCTCTCAACCTACTCTTTCATTATCTCAAATTATGATCGACATTACTATATTTATTCTTTTAGTCACTCAAAACCTGAACTTACAGCCATGTCACCAAAAGCAAAAACTTCAAGAACTCTGCTACGCTCAAATAGTTTATCTCCTACCTCTTACTGCGCTGGCCGCATCCAGTCACAAAGTATCAGCGACATTAATTAAGTAGTGACTGTTAATAAATCGTAAAGTTTTCAACTCGAATAGATTGTACGCCGGCTCTTCGGTTTATACTTTGCTAACGAACTTTAACTTAACTACTGAAGCAAGAGATTCTTAATTTTTTGTCAACAAAGACTTCTGTAAGAAGAATTATTAAATTATAATATTTGTATCATCAATATCATTATGCATCTATCAAATATAGGATTGGCCGAAGTGTGGCCAGTAAATTCCACTTTTTGTTCACCCAATGGACGGTATGGACACTCTATTAAACACAAAGCGTAAAAGAAAAACGGTCTAATTTGAGTAAATAATGATAGCGATAAAATTTCGTTTCTTCCAGAAATCAAATACTCCTGCATTATATAATAATTCAATTCAACGTACTATTTTTATTAGAGATTAGATTTGAGACTCAATATAGATAATATATAATAGCGATGCTCTTGTCATTTTCAAAACACATTTCTATGAGCTATAACATAACTATTCTGAATTTTACCAAGAGAAGAAAACATAAAATAAATTTCAACCCCTTGACCGATCCCCATCTCTGTCAAAATTAACCTTCTCTTTCTATCCATCTTCCAGCCCTGTAGAGCAATAGTTATTGAACGTAGCCTGCATTATTGAACAGCTCTCTATTGATATTATGATGTTCGCTTCACGGGACCGATATTGCAGCTATTTGCATGGAAAACTGCAATTTTCTGAGAAATGAGCAGTCTTTGTAATAATGTAGCTTGGCCACCCCATGTTTACGCTTGAGTGTGGAGTGCGTATAGGGTCATAAAAGATACATGAATAGGAAATCCTTCTTAACATTATCTTGAGAATATCTAAAAATCAAACCAAGCCCAACAAACCAAACTTTCAAAGCATTGATCTGTTTTATAAAAGCTCGCTACATGTAGAATATTGTTCTCTTTTGTTTTATACCTGAACTAACTCCAATTTATAGACATCTAAGTTGAATTTCAGTTTTCGCTGCACAAGCAGAGGTGAGCTACAGACTAGCACTGTGGCTCTGAAAGAACCCCACTTTCATCTATTTAATGTAATTTCCCTCTAAATTTAACACACAATACAAAACTCTCAGTTCAGAACATCCTCAAGAAACTTTCTTACTGTAATCGAAAACTTCAATTCGGATTTGCATAAAAGTTGAATGGTTTGACTCATGATGGAATACCCCCCAATGAAACATCTATACTAAATTAACGTACCTCTCTATCTAAATTGAAGTTATTTTTGGGGAAATTTTCTTCCAAATAATGTCCCAAGGCGGATGAAGGGGGGATGAAACAGAATTCTATTAATGTCATGCCTCCCCCAAGGACCGGATTTCTTCATTTCCTAAACGCCTCTTGGGGTAGAAAACACCCCACTCAGATATTTACCGCGAGTAGTAGAGGCGGTGGAGATAAAAATTGGTTATAGAAACTGAATTGGAATCTGACTGAAAAATTGGGACTTGAGTGGGATGATTATATTTTTTGTACAAATATGATTAAAATGATTAAAAAGAAATGTAGGCTTCTTTATAAAGTTTTAGCAATTACTTGTTCAGGAAATATATCTTTACTGTAGTATAAAAATGTTAAAGTTTGAGCTTGTGAATCGGTTCCGGCCTCTCTTTTAAAAAACGATGCTGTACTGGGTTTTCCTCGAACCTAAAGCTAACAGTTTACCCCTCTCATAATAAATTCTTATTAAATAACTCTATATAAAAATCCCATTACATTATTCTTAACCAAATCAAAAGTCCCTAACTCGCAAACGAACTCGACCCCTAAAATATTCTCTGCAAAAATCACCCCTTTCCAACCCTTCCGAGCTACCAATAATAAGTTTCCATGATTCAGGAAATTGCTACAACCAGATAAAGGAGTGAGCCGGGTAAAAATCAGCCCGAGACTGGTTTGTTCCGGTGAGAACTGGTTTGAATTTAGTCAAGACGTTTGTATGGAAATGTTGGTTTGGCTTTTGTTTGGAGAGAGATGAAGTTAGATATACCTAGATTTTATAGAGTCATTAGTTGTAGTGTAGTTTATATTCTCAAGTAGGAACTTTATTCCCTGAAAACTCGTATACAGTACTATCTACTTTACTTTCATATAAGTAACCAAAGTTAGTTAATTGCCAATATAAGAGGTTAGACTAATTCCGATACTAACCAGAAGCGAGTTAATTTGCTCTTTTTAAAAACTCAACTAAGATAGTCGGCTATTTAAATTACAACCATTTTCATATTTTTACTACAAAATATTTTCTTGCAGCTATCCTTACAAATCCGTGGAATAGTAAAAAAGATAGAAAACAAGTAACTGCCGCTAACGGCTATGATCTTAATACACTTCGCTAACTTCTTCCACTTCTGTAGTTCGCTTCATTTTTGTGTTCATAAACTATGAATTAAGTTTAGTAAAAACAACATGAGTTTATTTGACTTAACTGTTTCTGTTTATAGATGCTTCCAAAAATGTCCAGTCTAGTTTTTATGGGGCTTTATTGGAAAACACGTTTTGCCATATGTCCTGCTGGTCTCTGAAGTACAATTCAAAATCTTGCTTATTCACCGTTACTTTCAAAATATTGTTTAATTAATTAGAAATCATTTTTACGTGAAACATATATGTAGTTTTTGTGCATAAACATTAAGATCTTAATAACTTCCAATCAAAAACTCCGAGTTCATGACTTCAAAAGGCAGAGCTCCAAAATACTGTTACAACTCTTGTTCTTATACCAACTAAACTCCCAGAAAACAACATCAAGACAAAATGGTAGGCAATTAAAAACTGACTTGAAACAAATCCCCTAAGGAAGAAATACATAACGCTTACATAACAAAGGGGCAAGCAGAGTAGCAGGGTAATTGCCACTGGAACGTCGCCAAGACGTACAGACAGACGGCACAGCTATGTCTTAGTTCACAATTTATTGTAGGCTTTTCAAACTACTGTAATGGGTAATTTGTGGCCGAATATGGTATAATTAGTTTTGGGAAGAAATTGTGCCAATTTTCTTTTATTTTATTGGTAATAGTTTGTATCTGTGGGTGGAACGTTTCAACCCCTGCATTGAATGTGTGACCGCTACTCAGGCAAACTAGAGGTTGAATTTCGGAATAATACGTGAAAACAGTTTTTTTGTTGCACTGATCAAATCAGAAGCCAACCTAATTAAAATAGAAGCATGAATTCATACTCAACACCCTATAGCAGTCCACTACTGGACAAAGGCCTCTTCAAGTGCACGCTATTTGGCTGAAGAACTGATTAGTTGCCTTTATAGGATTGATCTGAACGCAAAGTAGATAATAGAGCGCTCCCTATTTACTAAAAACATAAATTAGAGCAAAGAAAACCTGCCCACACACAATATCAATAGATTTCAATTCATCTACTAAAGACCTTAAACACAGCCATACTTTTTAATCACAGCCTCCTTATCGTAAGGACAATACATCTATATTTGTTCGTCCTAGTCATTATTCCACGGAATCCCCACAATAAGAAATTAATCTGCCGTGGGGATTACACTCGCGAATTTATTTTCTTATACAGTAGTATTAGAGATTAATGAAGTTTAAGGGAAATAGATGCGGCATTATAATGAAAATAAATCCTTAAGGATTTTGTTGGAAAGACATTATTGATGAAGCTGTTTAGTTTATAATGTGGTGAGAGATTCAATTAAATTGGTTTTGTTAAGGCTAAATTAGATTGGGGCGGCGCCGCGACGCAACGCTTTGCAAAGAGACTCCTTCATCGCTTTTGGTACATTTTCTATGAACCAACACATACTACAGGCGGGCGCAGTTTTTTGTATGAAAATGCGTTGCTCTGTGGCCCGTTGCGACCGTAATGTACACTGGGTTGTACTGTGTTTTTAAAGTTCTTACAATTTGTAAGGATCTTGTCAATAGGGCAACCATTTTTCAGCTGATGATGATTATAAATTACAGTCTGGTCTGATTCGTGAATTAGGTTCACCGCAAATTACGATCCTCTAGTGAATCAGATTTAGGGAATCGGATTATCTTTGAGGATCTAAGTGAAATTAATTGTTAAGCAAAATTACCCTACGTCAATTTGCCGTGTTACAACCATTTCATATACTGTAAAAGAATGCCAGTTGTGATTTGAATATACAGACAATTTAAGTTAGTTTATAGCCAACTTGCTAACAATCAATTTCCCAAACACTGCTATCATTACTGAACAAAAATGTACAAAAAAGCATATTTCAAAATATATCTTGCTCTCATAATATATCTTGTTCTCGGAACAATAAAAACAGAAACATTTGTCACAGACCTCTTCTATATACCGCCTCCTCCACATACAGTCGCACACTTGCCGCGCACGGTACATCCGTTCTCCTTAATTTCAACGATTTCTTACTAATCGTTGATTACCTAATTAATCACAAGAGAGTTATTTGATTAATAGGCCTCTGATGCCAACGCTGCGAGCCAGGGGGGTAAGCAGAAATACAGGGGGGTGAGGCCGTGATTTAGCGATTTTACTTAAAGACGCCACTTCAGTTTAGATTTTCAGCGACTAATTAATAAGTAAGAAAGTGTCAAGTTTTAACGTTAGCAACTTGCGTTATTTTTTATGACAAAAAATATTTTTTAAAACAAGAGAGGTTTTCGAGCGCCCGTCAATTATTTTTCTATGCTGCTTAAAGAAAGTGGTTCTTAAAAGTTGAGGCTAGTACTTTTATTTTAGACAAAGTTTTTTTTTTTTTAAAGCGCTTACTTTTAGGATTCTTTTTAGGAATATTTTATATCTAACTTACCATTGACACATCTCTATGCCTGACGTCAAGCTCCATATAATAAATTTGGTAAAGAAACCGAGAGTAAATCAGCTTCACCTCTTCGCTTTTGAATAAACCAATCCCGAACTCCAATTATGTTGAAAGCTAATTACATTTAAGTACTCAGTCATTATTGAACAGAAATCGGAGTATCTTCACTGAAGAAGGCTATCATTAGCAAAGAGGTATAAGCCAAAAAGAGAACAGTTAACCCTCTAATGCGAACCGTGGACACAAAATACCTAATAGGACCCATAATTCGGGACCTAACAAAAAAACCGTCAAAGTGAGTGCCAAATAAAATTTTGAAAAAAAATCACGAGTGATATCCAAATGGAAATGGAAAAAGCCAGCTGATACTGGGACTTACGGAGACTGGAAACTGCAAAGGACTCAAAAAGGTCTCAGGCTACAGGCCAACGCCGGAACATGGCCTGGACGCCCCCGCATTGGCCTTGCGGGGGCGAAAAAGCACGGCCTTTCAGATGTTTGGGAGAAATTTGTTACCAAAGGTGTATGTTGGGGCTGTGGAGGTGACTGGGGGTATAACGGGGGGTTGAAAGTGGACATTGACAGTTTGGAATATACGGGTTATAGGTATTGTTATAGCAAACCGGGGTATCGCCAAAGGGCCAGGTCTTGTGAGGATGCGAGATTTATACATGTCAACTTCGTTTTGCTGGCGGAGGTGAAGCATTTTGAAAAGGTGAGTTTTTTTTTTTGAGTAATTATAGGTTACAGACACACACGGAGGTAAAACATTTATTAATTTATAAATTATATATTTCTAATATCAAATATTATATATTTATAATATAAATACATACATATGTAAATAAGCACATACAGATTCAGTTAACACTTATCACACCTAAATTAGTCATTAACACAAAACAAGGCAAACACATCATGAAAATTACAATAACGCAATCAAACATTAATTTCATCCCTTAAATATTCACTTACGTCGCACCCTAATTCATTTAATTCAACCCGAATTCAACCCTAAAATGTTTACGTAGGGGTGAAATTGGATTGTATACGGGTGTTGGTAATTAGATGTAACGCAGGTTCAAAGCGCGACACAGTTAGGGGTGAATGCAGGTGGGTCGAATTGAAGGTATTAATTAACTCAGTACCTAAGAGGCTTGGCGAGATGATTGGTGATGTTGTAGGTGGCATGTGAGATGGTGGTGTTATGCTGTTTTATTTTGGGATTACGTGTTTATGCGTTTTTGTTTGATTGGACATATTCAACGCGGAACAAAACCCAGAATAAAATTTCAGTGAAAGCATAGTCTAAGACAAAACGAAATGCTGTGCTATAGAGAGATTAATATAATAATGTTATTCAGTTCGCAAGCTGGCTAATCTCATCGTGTTACTGGCGATATTAGATACTGATAACACACAGGTGCTCCTCCCTTATCACTGAATTTACATACTTTTTCTTATCGTAGTGAGGAGAAAGGGAGATTTTGACATTCATTTCAGGGGCGAAATTACCCATGAAAAGGACCAAGCAAATAAGTCCTGTCCATGCATTTTAGTTGAATAGGCCTTTATGATATTTGAGAATAGCTTGATTTTTTAACAGTAATTTTCACTCCTAAAAGTTCTATGTCTGTTCACTTTGTTAACGAAAGACACGCTTTTTCAAAAAAAACATTCCTAGATCAATCAAAATATCACTAACAAACTAATTTCAAAACTTGATCGAGTTCAGGCCAGGTTCACACACCGCAGCCTAAGCAGAGCCACAGCTCTTAATCTAGTAAACGCAGCGACAAGCCTGCGGCGGTCGCCACTTGATTGAGATAACGAGATTAGTCGCCGCGGCTCGCTGCGACTGCGATTAATTTGTTTTCCCAGTTGGGAAAAGGCTAGGCAGGTGGTGATAAGTCATTTCAGAAGCCGACTCCAGCGTACTTGCCAGATGCAGCTGAATACCAGGATTTTACATGGAACGACTGCCTATCTGACCTCCAAAACCCACTTACCGGTTCAAATCCCTTAGATACTGAACTTAAAGAGCGAATCCTTTCATCTTTACACAATTTCTACTCAAAGTTGCTCTCTCGTGTTTTTTGACACACTTATTTTCATAACCCTAACTTACACACCTTAGGCCTACATGCAAAACATCTTAAATTCTACTTTCTCTTACACTCCATTAATCACGTCACAAACCTTATTTAATATTCTCAGTACATAGCCCCACGGAGTCATGACGTCACAATGTATAAGTACTTATAGTATATATGGTAATAACCCTGTATATTACGTAAGATATGAGAGTGAGGGAGGTTACTCTAATCATGTGGAAAGTCACTGTAAATTTTAGAAAAGGTTAGGTACAAAAATAAGGTACAAGGTAGTGTTTAAAAATAGAATACCTAAGTAGATTTCAAAAAAAGGTTTACATCTTATCGTTGCAAAACTTTTTTGAATAAAATTTTTATATGTAAAATAAATCGAAGCATATATTCTCAAAGCATCTCCACTTTACAAAAAATCTTACATTCACTGACTGATAAACTAAACCGCTGAGTTTAGATGATGAAATTTTCCTGCATAGTGAGCCTTAAGTGGGTATCAACAACATGGAACGTTAAATGGTGATGGAAAAATAGAGGGCAAAAGACCTAGAGGCCGAACCCCAAAAAGTTGGTCAGATCAAATAACCAAGCAACTGGAGATACCATCCCCTACCAGGCCACTAATCTTATCAGATGTAGAAAGACCGTTGACAATTTGAAACGGAGTCACGATTCTCAGCAGTGAGAGAGCGACTGAGAAGAAAGAGCAATTAGGAAATCCAAGGGGATTTGAAATTTGGATCTGATTGAAAATGGGGAGTACCCCTAAAAGGGTAAAATAGAGGATGAAACTTTGTATGGAAGTTTATAATTTCTGCCGATGGGAAATCCCATCGGGCACACGGCTTGAGTATTATAAGATCTTTCGTCCTTCAGAAGAATTTGCACTCTTGGAAGTAGGTACCCTTAAAATACTGTGTTCCTTCGAGACGCCTTAAATTCTGCTTACCAATCGTAAAAATAGGTAAATTGTTAAATAAGAACCGATCGTAATGCATTCAATTTTTCAACGGCACCGGCTTGAAGAATGGCGGCAATAATTTCCAGTAAATACATTTTCTGGGTGTCTGAAGTGTCGGTGCTGTCTAAAATGTCAGTGCCTAGTGTTGGTATGCAATAGTAATGCTACATGCAACCCGTGAGAGACGTGACTGGTTTTATCCGGTTACAGTATTAGGTAGGAATGTGCAAAAGGACCACAAAAATGTTCAAGGACTCTGATTTATTGGTCACTAGCGAGCGTCACCAATGAATATGAAATAATTATAAGCATTTATAGTATGCATTTTTTGACAACAAATAAGAAAGAAACGATAGTTGAACTCCAGCAAGAACTTTACCGTTATTAGGTATGCTAACGCATCGTCTTAATCAAAACCTATCTCCAAGTTTTAGTTTATCTTTTTCTTTTTATTTGAGAGTAAAATATTGTAAGACATAATTAGGGCCATTGTATACACCATTTTACTTCATTTATCAATGTTATCGTGTATGGTGGAACTTCTGTATCCATTCTATGGTCCTTACAGCCGCCAACCGGTGCGATCTGGATTAAACCGGATAAAAAGACAGCTGAAGTATTAGTCTCGCAGTGTAGTAAGTTTATCTGAGAAGCTTATTATCTAGTCCCCGTGTGAAGTAAGGAAAACGTAGGGATTATTCATGGAAGAAGGGAAAGATGAAAAATATTCGAATAGTGGAAATATATCGTGCTTACTTAATAATCGTGTTTTTTGAACTTGCAAAAGATTCTATATGTATAGCTTTTCAGCTTTATTATGTACTTGTAAATGTGGAAAAGCGGTGAAGGAAAACATTGTACAGAAACCTGTAGTGCTGTTCTGTAAAAATATCACCGTAAAACTTAGGTGAAGGGAGCTGTCAATCGCTAGAGTCAGGTGGGATGACAGTTCACTTCACTTGTCGTCCACCTGACGTTAGGGATTGACAGCTCACTTCATTGTAACTTTTCCCGGTAGATGTTATAATCAGGCTGTATTATTTAGTCTGAATTCGCCATCTCGTAGGAACCACTCAATGCATGTTTTTCCTTTGATTGAGAAGAGAGCGGTTCTTCTGTAGGCCTTCATAAAGTTACTTTTAACTTGTGCATACATTTTTAATCTATAATATAAAATCCAATTGATTAGATTTTTCTTTTGTTTTGTTCGCCTCGTTACTGGGGTTGTTTAAGAAAAAGAAAATTAGGAAAATCTCAAAGGGACAGCCGAAAAGTCGAAATTAACATTTTGACACGACAACGTCTGACGAGTCAGCCAGTAAATAAATAAATGTTTATTTAGACCATCATTAATTTACAAAAACCGCTAAACAAGATTACCATCTTACACAAATCCGAAACAAAACCAGTTCTAAGCAAACTATAATAGAAGAAACTCCCTCCTTCCAGACACTTGGAGTTCTGCCCACCCTCTGAAAGCAACAGATAAGTTATCCGTTATCTAACGAAGATGTCGGGCTGAAGCACAAGTTTCAGGTGTATCTGGCCCACTTTGTATAAGGCGGTATATTAAATTCATTTTAAGTTATACTTGGAGTTTGTGGCGAGTTGCGAAGATGGTTGTCATGGTTATAGCGGTGTTTGTGACGTTATAATGTTGTTACATTCAATAGGTAAAGGTCCTGAAGAAAGAAAAAGAAAAGGAAGAAAGAAAATTGTTTATTCTGAACAAACAGAAAAGTTAGTTCGAAAAGATGTATCATTTCTCTTTTTTTTTTTGGAAATCGGTAAAGATTTTTCTTGATTGTAAATATGAGCATACCGATGAAAGAATTGACTTTTTAACTTCTCACGGGAATTAATTTAAAACATGATTTTGGAATAGAGATGGGTCGTACTAGGTCCACCTAGTCCACGAAGTACGCATAGGTACTTTAAAGTATGCATAGTCTTTGCGTACCACCGTTACGTGTTGGTACGTAAGTACGCAGTCATTAATTGTAATCTTGCCTTCATACTTTACACAGGCTTAGCACTGTCAACGGTAAGATTTATCTATATTATAGATTGTTGGCGTATTTAAAATATTTCAATTATTTTTTCAGAGTAATCAGTTTTTATGTATAAGTTTTTTTATATTCACGAAGAAAATCAGCCTTAAGAATTTTGATTCAAGAACAATAATTGTTGGACTTACTAGGTAACAATACGCCGACCCAGCTTCCACCGAGATCACATTCGCATGAGTTCGTACTTGATACTCGACTGCATTGCATCTAGTCTTAAAGTCTTAATTCGCATCGAGTATTTACACTAGATACTTGTACCTAGTGTATAAAATCTGCCTAGTAAATTGTTTGAAGTCTCGACTAGTGTCGAATATTGACAGACAAAGATAGAAAGACTGCGGAATAAAGTAATTAAAAAAGGATAGAATATGCATGCACAACACGAGTGCGTTACATTTATGTTCATTGAAATATGGTTCAAATTCAAATGACTGGCACACGAATGATTTAGGCAAATACGAGTGAGCAGTAAAGTAGACTTGCTATCTCGCTTTGCCGCGCCGGTACTTCGATTAGACCGGGACGCGCGAGTGCCGTGCGCCGCCTAGGTATAGTGAGACTAGAGACTAGGTGAATCGAGTATTTTAAAAGTTGGAAGAGGTGCAACCTAGTCTCATTAAATACCTAGTCCCGGGATTTGTTTTAGTATTTACGCTTCATCTCTACTTTGGAAGCCTATACTTTTAAACAGGTTGCATTGATCATTGTCATCGGCAGAATGACTGTGAAGCAGAATCTGTTTTTCAAGTTTCGTAATTTCCTAGATAGAATACTTTTATTATGTACACTATATAAATTACATACAGGGTGGCAGGGACACCGACGCGAAAACTGTTACCATGGATACTTACTGTACATGATTCCGAACACCCCTTTTTTTTGGGTTGAAATCATCAAATAACTTCTCCCGCTCTGGGCGGAGCGGGAGGGTGTGTCAGACTCTTACTGACTAAAACCCACCTGTGTTCCTTCGGTTGCCCTATTGCCGGGTGCCACGATCTCCCTTTCAGTTTTCTTCGCAACCCCGGCAGGCATCGGCCCTAGCGGACCCCGTCAATTCTACTGACATCTCTTTAAGGCGCGCGAGGAACACAATGCGCCGTCGACCCTGGCCTGGTCCTTATCGGACGGTGAGCTACCCATTGTTCACCGTCCGCAAGCCCGCGCCTACGGTGGCTGGAAATCGGCTTGCGATTCCCGACGCCCAGGGCGTCTCCTCCTGCGGCGGTTAGGGGCGTGAGGGCGAGAAATTTGCAATTTGCCTCTCCCTCACGCGTTCCACCTCCTCCTTCGCGAGCATTACCGCTTTGTAGAAGGAGGTGACGGCCTCCCATTTCCTCTCGCTCCGTACTATGGCCTGAACCAGGGCCGGACGCGAGAGATCACCGCCGCCGATCGCCTCCACGAGGACACAGCGATGCTCCGCCCAAGCTGGGCAGACCTCCACCGTATGCTCCACCGTGTCCTCCCCGCGATCCATACAATGATGACACCCGGGCGTTTCCTCCCGCCTTATCCTGTGCAGGAACCTCCCGAAACAGCCGTGTCCGGTGAGGACCTGCGTCAGGTGGAAGGTGAGGACGCCGTGGCGCCTCTCTAGCCACTCCTCAAAGAGGGGTCTTATCGCCGCAATTGTGGCGTGCCCGGCGCTGGGTTGCGACAATCGCACTCTCCATGACGCCATGAGATCCCGCCGGAGCTCTGTCCGCTGTGCCGTGATTTCTCGCGGCAGCGGAGTTAAGCCCCGGCGTTTCGCCTCCTCGCGCCACTCCCAAATGTTCGCGAGGACCTTTGCCTCCAGATCCCATGGCGGTAATCCGGCAAGGAGGCTCGCCGCCTCGCAGGAGACCGTGCGGTATCCTCAGGCCAGCCGGATAGCCTTGACCCTCTGGGACGCGTTCAACCGGCGGGCTGGCCGCAGCCTTAGTGAACGCGCCCACACCGGTGATTCCGAACCCCCTGCGTTGGAATTTTTTGTCGGTTATTGCTGTTCGATACATTTTGATTATGTAGGTATTGCACTTTTCTATGAAAAAGCAGATTTTTTTAAATTATCCTACCAAAAACTTCAACACAACGGGTTTCAGAATCATGTATTGAATTCATGGTAACTATTTTCGCGTCGATGTTACTGCTCTACTGTATATAAATGTAGAATTTGTATAAAGTGTGACATAATGGGCGATCCTACATGTTGCTGGCCTGTAAACATTGCAAATTAATCAATCAAATTATTTCCCCCCAAAGTAACTCCAAAGCACAGTTAACCCTTCCACATCGCTAATCCCAGCTCCCTCTAAATCTATTTATTTAAACAAACCTTCCTCACAGAATTCCTTGAAATATTTTCCGCTCAAACGAACCACAAAGTTTAACTAGGAGATGTATAAAAAGAAATTTCAATTCGATGCAATAGGTAAGCACTAAGAAACTTGTAAAATTAACTAAAGAGAAGCTATGTAACGAGTGAGCGAGCAAAGCGAGTTAGGGTGCTACCACATTGCAGAGGATGACGTTTTTTTTTCTTGGTCGAGGTATCTGGGTGAACGATCCGGATAAGAATGACTTGAGTGAAGCTAGGTTATTTCAATAGTTGTGAAGCTAGCAAACTAGGTTTTAAAGGTAGCAATCTAGGTTTTAAACATATTTAAGAAGGATTTATTATTTTCAAAAAGAGATTAATCTAAAGTTAAAATGAGACAATTGCTGCATAGCCAATCATGAACCGAATAGTTAACAGAACTCGAGTGACAAGGAAGTACACCTCCAAGCTTACAGTTACCTAGCGATAAATAATGATAAAATGATATTTATTTTTGTAAATTGTTTAAACAGTTTTACACGTTTAAAAAAATACACGTTAAAAGTAGATGACGTCAGAGTTTTCTATCTGACTACTCTGAGACGAGACCGAAACGAACTCAGAAGTCACAGTCTCTTTTAAAGCCCTGACATTATTTTGGTCAGATCATACGAGGACCATGCAGATTAGTGTCTGAGATGGTCTAATGGTACCTACACCTAATATCAAGAAAAGGAATTTGACTAAAACTAGAAACAAATGGTTCCCCAAATAGTCTTGCACAATTTCCAAGTGCAGCCCAAATCCAGCTCAACCAAGTGTGGGGACACCTTAACTGAGCTCCATTGGAGCGCAACCGCGACGGGTCGTTATCGCAGGTGGCCGGCCCGGTTATATCCTCCTAAATCCGGTTACAACCCGGTTACCAGCCGGGGATTACTCGCTTGATCCGGTTCCCGGTTCCACAGTCGTTTGCAAGTTGATTTATTCACTTGGCTGTACCAAGTTTTTTACTTATGTATTTCCATTTTTTTCGATTTTGGATTATGGTTGATGTATATTCCGTGTTTTCTGATGGTTTCCGAGATTTAAGGGGGTTTGACAGGAGCTAAATCATTTTAGATTGGGTTCGGCTTAATGATGCTTTGTGTAACTGGTTGTAGGGGTCCGTAAATATATTTTTGGATGTAAATCAACATTGTTATGAATTCATGTATGATTCTTTTCCGCGCATGGCCTTTGTTAATTATGTTGTCGCCATTAATTATGCAAATTAATGAATGCAGAAAAGTTACGGTGAATCTGAATAATTACAAAATAAAGTTGTAGATTGGATGTAGATTACATGCAGCATTATTATTAATGAGTACCCTAACCTAGAACTTGCTGAAAAAGAAGTGAAAAAGAAATTCACATCCCTGTTCTTCATTTATTAAATTGTTCCGTCAAATAAAATACCATTAACCTGTAACAAACCTTCACACCCTAATAATTTCTAAATTACATTCCAAATGAAACTGTCCATTGGTGTAACAAATATGATTATTGCGAACATAAATTAGCTAACTCAAAGCAAAAACTGCCCGCCATTTTGTCGACCCGTGAGCTGGATATAACCAGAGTAATCC
This sequence comes from Omphaloscelis lunosa, assembly GCA_916610215.1. Lineage (NCBI taxonomy): Eukaryota > Metazoa > Arthropoda > Insecta > Lepidoptera > Noctuidae > Omphaloscelis > Omphaloscelis lunosa. Next base: position 18,191,805 of record OU744265.1, on the reverse strand, counting down.
AGAACCTTCATCATGGAAATTGGTACAGATACATGTAATTCTAAATAGGTTACAAACCTATTTAGAAAAGTCTTCAGTTAGCGAAATTGTACCACAAAGTCTGAATTTCCGTTCCATTTTAATTACAATTATTTATTTTCCGCTTTGAATATTTATTGCTTAATTACCTCTTTTTTTATCTAACGGTTTCTGGAAGCTTAATTAATTTAAAAAAGTTCCATCAATCTAAGATTTCACAACCAATTTAAGCCTACGAATAAAACAGGATAAATAATTAAATAATCTCTTCTTTTCACTACGACCAAGCTAGCAACGTCGCAACAGCTGTCAAATATTTACCCGTTTGATTAATTCGGCAATATTACTATATGGAAATATGAAATATCGCTAACCAGTGAACTGTAATATTAACAATGTATTGCAATTATGACACTGATTTGATGTTGTAACCGTTTTATTTGTAAAAAGGGCATTTGGAAAGTTTCCAAATACTTTTTTTACATCTAAAACCAAATATTCGGTGTTACGATTTCATAATCAATAATTTAGTTCACTAGTTAGCCATATAACAGTAATATTGCCAAATGAATCAAAACAGGGAAATATTTGACGTCTATATGCGACATTGCCCACTTTCAGAAAGCACGGTCCTAAAGATCAACTTAAAACCACATTACCTACTAAAATTAACGATTCAAACCACGTTTTGATCCTAATCAAACCCTGGTTACGTGTCCGCTGAATTTGCAACTTCTTACATTTGACGCCCGGGTATGCCCGTTTTGCCAGGGTCTGCTCACTTTGCCTGGTATTAGGGTTTTATTGGACGTTATAATTTGTTCCGGGACATGTTCGAACGTGACATTCGTAACGTGTTTTGAATATTACGGCGTTTTGTATAATAAGTTCTTGCTAACTGCTATCGTCCAATTCTAATTCAGATTCATACTGAATTTTAAAGAGATGGTTTTATTCTAAACCCTCGTAAAGTGTCAACCATTTGATTTGTTGCTAATCTCGTGTCATAGTACTTGGTTGTTTGTCGTTATTTTGATTTCTCAGTAATAACAGATGGTTTAAGATTTGAAATGGATCATTTTAACCTAGATATCTGCATTCTGACTCAATATTTAGGTATAATAAGTACACATCTAAAATTATGTCTGCGTTGTAGAGACAAGTATAAAAGGGAACTCTAATTAAGAGGTAAAAGTCCGTATAAGACGACCAATTTTACGAGAAAAACCTACCGTTTTGTCCATGATGGAGGTAGCTATTTTTATTTTTTTTAGCTTGTTATTTGCCTTACAAAGCCTAACTACAGAATGCTACCACATCGTTTTCTATACTAAGCTCCACAAAAAGTCCTTTTCCAAAGTCACAATTGCCTCAACTGACACCACCGCACAGTCTGGATGCTCATCTAAGCATGTCTATCCCACACAAAGTTCCGCAAACACTAAGTAGACGCAGCATTAAAGTTAGTAAAAGTAGTCTAGGAGCTAGTATTAAGGTACAAGCTGCAAGTAGGCCGAGAGACTGTATCAATTTAACGATACGACCTGCCAGGTTATGGCACACCTGTGACTTTCATAGATTAAGGGAAGGTTGAAGCGGGATTTGTGCCTAACTGCAATAATAAAGAGTTTAGAGTGTATTTGTTCGACTATTGAGTTTTTTTTTGTGATATTACTGTGAATGTACATTGCAATCGATGCTACGGAATTGGTCCAATTAGTGGTGGGAGAGACATTCTTGGTGTAATTAATGTTGAAGAGAATACAGAATGTAAAATAAAAAAGGGGTATTTGTTTAGTAATAATTCAAATTGTGAGTCATTTTTCAACCAGAATTGTATTTATGAGATAAAAATTACAATTCTGTTTGTAAATTTAACGGCTTTGTTAACAAGGTAATTTCAGTTACTTAATACATTTTAGCAGAAATGATTGCAATAATCTAGTTAAGGTAAAAAAAAAACAACCAAGTTGTCAACGCAAAGGAATTAAAATAGCCATCTTTCAGTAAATGAGCCAATTATTAAAGCTTTTCCCAAATTAAATAAAACCTAACTCAGTGTAGGCAGAAAACTTCACCTTCCGCAAAATAATCTTTGCTCATAACAAGCAGAATAAAAGTACTTAAGTAAATCTGGCAGGTAATAAATCTCGAAGGACCAGGTTTAGACAGGGGAAGATGGATCGCCCAGGCCGCTGTAATGAAGTGTTGCTCGAATTAAATGCCGCGGCCAGGGGAGGGTAGATTTTTTAACTTGTTAATTATTTGCTTAACAAGCTAATAAGCTGTACCTACTACTTCTTTGTACCTAAAAATGTAGAACACTTACTTTGTGTTGTATAATATTATACTAGCTTTTGCCCGCGGCTGGCTTGGCATCCTATGTCCTAACCAAGTTTCATTTATTTATTTATTTACACTTTTCACACTCAAAAAGGTACAAAGGCGGCCGAATTAACAGACAGAGTTACTTTCGCATTTATAATATCAAAATGGATTATTTCCTTATTGAAGGCGATTTTTTATTTAATTTCTCCTTCTAAAGTTTTCTTTCTCAGTGTATTTTTTTTTAATACAATTGTCTCGTCTTAGAGCTTATTATTGAGAAATAAGTTGCCAAATTTCCCCTGGGAGGCTAGGTTTTGGAGCACTGGGACCAAATAAATAATGAGCTAGTACAGCTTTTTGTCAAAGGGAATTTGTATCTACATACCTACTTTAGTATATGAACCCACAAAGGAAAAAAATTGCTTCTTTACAATAAATAAAAAAGCAATTTTTTTCCTAAAGAAACTAAAAAAAAAATACTCGAGCTCAAGTTTTATTAAACTTTAATGTTTAAAACTGAAATAATGAAAAAAACTAAGAGGAAATTTCAAAAACTACTACATATTGCGTCATTAGCTAAGATATTTCGTAATATTTCAACTAAGATTCTGAAGAATTGCGAACAAATTTTTCAAAAGTAAATATTTTATATTGCAAAGGGAATGTTCTCGGGACGCACCTATTTAAAATATTTATTAATAAATTCTTATAATTTTTAAAAAGAGCACAAAAGAAGTTATTTCTTTTCAGCCTGTGTCGGTATTTTTTATTTAAAAGCTTTTGATACAAAAGATTACATTCTAAGTACCGAAAGAATTTTTCTAAGTCTTCTTCACCCTAATGTTATTCAGACCTATGTATGTCTATTTTGGCCCGACTATTCCATTTTATATAAGGCTGAACGTTGACTGTTTGTCTTTTGCTTGCCTTAGCCTTTATGAATCCCCATTTGAATGGAAGTTAATTTATTTCAGGCTCAAAATATGTTATCTTCTGTCATCTATCACAATTGTATGTACAGACCAGGAAATTGATTATTAAGCAGATTGACACACTACCTCAATTTGCTGAGTTATAGCCATGTGAGTTGAATATACGGACAGTTCAAGTTGTTAGTCAATTTGCTTTAAAAAAAAAACATGCTGATATTCAGTTTAGGACACGAAGAAGTAGCCCGTGTGGTGCTGACTGTAACGTACTTGTTTATTTACTTTTCGCCCGGACCATAAAATAAATCCCTACAAATCGCTTCGAAAAGTTAAAACCGATAGCCGTATCACTACCCGGTTAAACCAACAACCAGTAACAGTCGCAGTAAACCGAATTGAATAGCGGGAATCCGGTTATTTAATGACCAAGTTTTTTTTAACCGCCACTGTAATCAACGAACAGTTGGACAATATAAACATTTGTACATAACGAATTTTTAATTAATTCTCAATTGAATTTTATTGAATTTTGGTACGTTGCGCGAATGTGAATGATTTAAAGCGATTGTTATTGAACTGTAATGAGTTTAATCGATTGGTTATTGGAAAGCTGCGAAATCTCGTTATGAATGGTATTATTGACGTTTAATCCGGTTTCCGTGGCTGTATGATTTTTCCTTTACTTACTTGTATGTGACGATTGAAAAGTGTTATTTTTTTTTTGCCGGACGGTCTTTCCTGTTTCATCGTCATTCTCTGCCCATATCTCAATTTATTTGAAGACGAATCTTTGGTCCCATTTTTCCTGTCTATTAAAATGAAATACTGCTTTTTTTTAATATCCCAAATTAAAACGTCATTGAGTTTTTTCTTTTGGGCGTTCGTCTGTTATCTCAATCACAGAATAATATTTGTGTACACTTTCTGAACCGTAATTCCTATAGGTTTTTAATTAAAAATTCAAGTCCAACTTGAACTTATATCCAAGTATACTAAATTATAATTGCTTAACGCGTTTCCGAGTAATAAAATAAGCGTCATAATTGCGTGAAGGGTCGTAACTTAGTTTTTAGAAGTTAGGATTAAGTTTGTTGTTGAAAACTCCCGCAGGGAGTGACGGCCTGCTCGCTTCCCATGGGCTGTTTCATAAAACCCATGGACAAGATGTTGCGATGGTGTTGTATTTTGTGATACACCCTGGAGGAGATGTTTCTTGAATGAAATGATAATAATATAAAGGGTATAATAATATAAAGCATTCGTAAAATAATTGAATATTCAAAAACGCAGTTCTCATCATCATTCTGCTGCTTTTATCCCAGTTTATTATTTGGGGACGGCGCGACATGTCTTTTTCTTCCATACTTCTCAGTTTTGTTTAAAAAGAGAAAATATCATGATGTTGGTTTTGAAAATAAATGATTTAAGCTCAAAACACACACAAAGTAGTTGCGAGTCGGGCGTGCGCGGGTCGGGCGCTGAGCGGGTCGGGAGCGGGAGCCGCGCTGCGTTTCGTATGCTGACATCCATACAATACAAGGAATTACAATAATAGATATCCAAGCCCGCCGTACTGCCGTCCCGACCCGCGCCCGACAGGCACCCGCCTTGTATGTGTTTTGAGCTTAACCTCTTACTTACTCATTATATTTTTTCCAAATACATCATTGCCAACATTTTGAATGAAAATGACAGTTGGAAAAGGGACTTGCGGTTTTTTTGGTGGGAAACGAATTTGTTTGATAGTTGCTTAACAATGCCGCTCCTTGACCGTACCTATTTTTATTTCTCCTGGCAAGTCATATTTCTGTAAACAAAGATTTAATTAGAAAAATATAATCCCTAATGACTAGACTTTATGATATATAATGTGTCCCTAGGTAGTGGAAAGTGGAACCCCGAAAGGGGGTGAAACTAGAAAAAAAAATGTTTATTATTTTTATTTAATGTTCGAAGTTAGTTAGTCATTTATTTATTTCTAGTGTAAATAGTTAGTTGTGTTAGTCATTTATTTCTAGTGTAAATAGTTAGTTGTGTTTATTATTGTAAAAGAAATAAGAATTGATAAACTGAATAAAATTGCCTTGCTAAATAGATCCCAAAACTATACCAGGGAATAAACCTTTATTCAGAAAAAAGGCCCCGGTTGATACCTAGATCAGTCTAAGAGGCTACCGTCTAGACCTCTAAATACTTCCAAACGACCGACAATCAGTTACATAAGGTTGCTAATAGCCTGCAATTTCGCAACCTAACGAATAGACACAAAAAATGACCGAAATTGGTCTGGAATATGATCGTACTAGACTAATTTATGTACACTGTTTCAGGGTTTTTCCTTATTTTATGATACGTTCAATCTTAACCTATTGTGTTTTTACACGCCGTGTCTACGTGTTTCATCCAACTCTCCAACTCCCTAAGTCTGCTGGAAGAAATTTCTAATACAATAAGCATCACCTTTGTCTCTTCTATCTCTGTGTATTTTTCTCTATTAATTATTTTCTATGTACCTACATAAAACATAAATAAATCTGAAAACTAGAGGACTGTACAAAATACACACACAATCAAAATAATCATAATGTACGTACTATTAAAACAATCTTAAATCTTAATGGTTGTTTTCAATATGTGTAAGTTACCCAATGTTATTGCTCCAGTGTTTCTGAGCGGTGTGGCTCTCACCAGAGTGTCACAATTTAGATATTTGGGACATATTATGATTGAATATCTGAATGATGATGCTGACATGGAGAGAGCGAGAAGGTCATTGGCAATCCGATGCAACAAGCTGGCCCGCAGGTTTGCACGTTGTACTAGAGGAGTAAAGGTGCTACTTTTGCCAGTCCTTTAAAAAGTGCAGCTTGTGGGTCAAGTATATCTGAAGAACCTATGACACCCTTCATGGGCAATATAATAATGCCTTCGAAGTGCTGTTGCGGCTGCTCGGTTCTGTATTGCATCAGGCATGTTTACTGAGGCTCGCACGGATAACTACTTCGCAAACTTGCGCAAAAGAGCTGCCTTCCTGATGCAGAGGAGCTGTGGCAGTGGCAACGGCATTCTGAGGACAATTTATGAAAGTATTGATGGTCCAATACGAAAGCACTGGGGGTCTTTGCATGCAATGTAACCTCTGGGGCTTTCGCATTGCATTTGTTTTGTTGAATATAAGTAGGTACGTATATAATACTATAATTTCTATTGCTTTTATTGTAACTTGTGATCTCATGATAGTGTGATAAATTAGTTACTGTAAGCTAATAAATGTATGTAACTCTAACTCTATAGAACTTATCTGAATTAAATGAATACTATTTTTATTATTTAAAGGGTCTTTGATATTTCTCGGGACCCTGGGGTCCCGGACCTTTGAAAGGCGTACGAGGGACCGAAGCCAACTCGCAGAGGCCCGTTAGACGTTTTAAATGAAATGAGGCACCAACCGACGATTATCCCTGTATGCACTATGCAAGTGCACCCAAGGACAACCCTCGTCTGGTGTAGGACTATTGCAGGATATGGAAACAAAGATATTGGACTATAGGCCCTGCCTGATCAATGTTTTATAAGTACACGGATAAAACGGCAGCGGTTGACTTGCACACACAATAATGGGCCCACGGAAACGATCGCTAGCACATGGTGATGTAGCGACAAGGGGGCAACATGTCTTGAGGTGCTTGAGGAGTGGAGAGGTATTCTACGGCTTTCAGAACAATCCCAGAGTCCGAAAGATGGTCAAGATCCGTACGAGCAGTAACTGGAATACGTCCTTCCTCCGAGTCTGTTTGCTTGCTCTTGCGAATCTCCACTCAAGCCGGCCAATTAAGGCAAGAATGAGGTGGGAGCTACGTTCCTTGTCAGTGCTCTCTCCTGCCGGCTGCATAAAGGCAAGCCAGAGGTGAGGAACTAGACTTCACCCGGGAGATAGGGTCCGTGGGGTCCCTCTGCCCAACAGCTCGCCACAACTGCCCTACGGGTTTTTGTATCTCTCTTGGTCTGGCTCCTCATCCCAGACCTGTTCCGGTAAAGTAAACTCTATCGGCACAGACCTAGAGTTCGGAGCGCGCAAGCACCACCACGACGTCAACGTATAGATACGGCGGTGGGGTTATTATTATTATTATTATATACTTGCTTATATACATTGAAGTGTAATTCAAAACTAATTAATCCAATAAAAAATAATAATCGTCATCAGAACATAAAAAGCAACCGCACTTTTGCGTTCTCTTCCAGCATTTAGTGACTAGTGATTTTTTCATCAAATCTATTCAAGTATATAACCCCACACACAACTTAGAAACTAAAATACCCCACCTGTATTAGCATGACAACAACAAAAGGTACCTTTGGCTCCCAAACCAGCTGATTTGGACCCTCATCGATTATCCCCTGCACCTTCCAGGGTATAACAAAAAGGCACCCTCATTATAATAAACCCTTCGTATTATTAAGGGCTGCGCGTGAGGCGCCGATAGCTAGAGTAAACAACATCAATATTGCCTGGGGTTGTCGTCACTAAGGGTGGGACGTGTCGCCTATCGATATTTGTAAAAAAAATTGTACGTATTTTGGTTGCAAGTATTCTACTGCTAGGCAAGGTGGCTTCACACATAACACTCTCGCTACGAATTGAGCAATTGTTTTTCTCAGTATTTATAAACACTAGTCGAGTGAAAATTTTCAAAATATATTTGTCACTTTATTTGCTAACCTTAAGAAAGTAAAATACACGAGCAAATACTTATGATCACAGGAAACTAAGTTGTGATTGCCTCACACACAATAACACTACATTTAATTAATTTTAAATACATTGTGGTTTATTTAAAAACGTTGCTTAAAGTTAAGTGACGTTCAAACGTCAAAAATATATGGTTAAACTTATGCAACGTTTATAAATAAACCCCTTTATACATTCTAAGCACCAAATATTCCATTAACATCATTCCTGTGCTGTCCATTGTGTTTATTCTTCGTTATAAAACTATCGACACTTCAACCACTATAGCTAACAGCACTAGGTAGGTACTGTTTCGCGTGCCGACCACTAGGTAAGCTGTGTGCACAGTACCCTGAGCACCACATCGTATAATACATACATAAACTTATGCTTATTAAAAGCATTAGACAGAGATAACATTTTAATTTCAATATCACACAAAAATGACTGCCAAACAAAAGGTGAACGTTAAATAGCGTCAGTGAAAGATGAACAAAACCGTAAGCGGTAAAAAGGATTTCAGTAGAATGTAGTGTTACATCTGAGGTGCAATTCCCGTATTTTTTAAAACGTTCGCATTCAAGTTACAATTTGTCAGCAAAAAAAAACCCTACCTACATTTTTGTTTAGTTTTTGACAATGATATTCCAATTCATTTTAGACATTGGCAATTTGGCAGAATGGACGACATTGACTTTGCTTGCAACATAAAAAAATTAACAAATAGAATAGACATTGGTCGTGTCACTTCTTCTTTTCGTGTGCTTATCGACAAAACTGGTGTCAGAGTTTTAAAGACCTCTGACTTGGTTTCACATGCCGTCGCGAAATATCTCTCAGGCATGCCGGTTTCCTCACGATGTTTTCCTTCACCATTTTTCAAGCAAGTGATAATTACATTACGCACATGAATCCGAAAATTCAGAGGTGCGGGCCTTGGGTTCGAACTCGAGACCTATGACTTCGCAGTCTAACGGTCACACTACTAGGCTATCACTGTTCTATCGTGCCACTAAGATGATATTATGACTGGAAATTCAAGTCGTAATCTCATCTTAGTGGCCTTCAGATTTCGGTATGTTATCTACCCTCAATTTTTTTTGCATTGTTTTATTTATACTCTGATTTTTAATTTGCTAGACTAAAATGACATTTGCTGTCGACATAAAAGTAATCTAATAAATAAACTAGTTACCGAGAGACTCTCACCAAGGACCACTGAATCATTCTCTGCAGGAGGTCACTGTTGTCGTGTTCTCTCTGTAATATTAATTATTTATCTTGTTATTTTTAAAAAAAGGTCGATTGCGGCTGTCTTTTTGGTCTAGCAAATAAAAAAAATGAGTTTGGTCAAGAACAGTTTTTAGCCAGACGGTTAGCCGTGTTTAACAAAAGTACTTGGTTTATTCTGCTTGGTGACATGATCATAAGAATCAACCCGTTTATCGTCCGTTTACCGATTCTACAAAATCCTTCAATCCGTTAATTCCACAATGAGTAAACAGTGTCCAAGGTGTTTGTGTGGCGAGTTACACGGCCATCGATTATTCATGAGCTAACTAACTTTCGCTCAATAATTCAAGTTGTTGTTTGATCCGGTCGATGTAAACAGGGCTCTGTGGTTACTAACGAACCTTGTTTGGGATTATATTGGATACAGATTTTATTTTGGGATATTTAGTTAATTTTAAGATTTAACAAATCGTTTTAACTTAGTGATTTTCCCTTGCATAAACAGATAATGGGTTCAGCCATTTCTAACAACGAAAGTTTATAGCCGGAGAACGGGTGTAAGAGAAACTCAGGTGCTTAAGAATGACACTATAATTACACGAATCACATAAGTTTAAATCTAACAGAACTTTTGAGTTAAAGCGCGCGCACATTCGCTCGCTGATGGGTAGCTTACTTGACTAACTCACGATTACCATTCGAACTTACTGGAGCTTGCGCGGGCGCTCTCAGACGGACGGCCGGGTAACCACACTGGGTTGCCATCGTAGCATTTACCTACTGCCACATGCTATAAGTTGAAGATATTTGTCTTAAATCAATCATTCAAACCAGCCCAGCACTCTGCTGCCATAAATTATTAATAATTATGTTTAATATTGGTATTCTCCTAGCAACTAAGCTCAACAACGAATCCTTTTACAATAATAAAGTCTCCATACAAACGCAAACGAGCGACTAGTCGCAAAATCTTCTGCAGTAAGTCCCGACAATTTCGTCGCAGTGCCGGTAAACGGTAGCGATGGTAAAATCCTACAAATGGACCACTTATTTCAACTGCGGAAGAGTATTTTCACTGAGCTCGAAGTAAATGCGAGGCGAAGCGATGCGATTCAAAACTGAAAGTATGCTGAAGCTTGAAACAATAAGTTGCTATATAGCAGCCAGCAGTAGTAAAGGTCCTTGCAATGGATTTATTTCCAAATATATACCCAAATCCGATCATTACTGGAATCTAATAATAGAACAAATACTCCTATGTCACTTCATTTGATTATGTGAAAATAGTGTCCTTCTGATCAAAGGTTATTAACAAATAATTAAGGAGGATAACAAAACCCAGTTGTTGCTTGAAACTGGCTAGGGGATGTTGCCGTTTGTGTGTTCAATAATTTCGCTCTCTCGCATCGTATCGCTTCCCTCCTTCGTAGGACGCTAGACCTTATCCTATGACATATCTCTGTTTTTATGAAATCACAACATGAATAATACATCGAATAATATTACTGTGGCAGTCGCAGTAGGTCCAGCGGTAATAAAATGGACTTGTTCGTTTTGTTACTCTGTGGATGAAAAGAAAATATGAACGGTATGTTCTGTTGTAGGAGGTCATTATGGATATGGATTTTATACTGTCTTCTAGTTTATTGATTGGTTTGCTGTCAGTTTGTAATGGAAACTAATAATTGATCTGGTTGCAGGGTTCTTTAGGAAATCGGTATGCTGATTAATTAGTTGATAAAGTTTCGCTGCTTTTGCTCCAGTTAGACTCTTGTTAAACTATATATGGACGACTATAGTCTTGTTGCACATCGATGAGTCAGAACAAAAAAAATGAGCCGTTTCGGGACGTCTGGCAGATGTGAAACATTGAATTTATGATGTGCAGGTAATATGTATAAAAGGATAGTTTACGACAGGAAATAAATATGGCGACCCGATGGTCTGACCCGCCGCTATAGATGTTTCACATCAACAAGGATTGTCAGTAACCAATTGGACCGATTTTCAGAAACCCGTCTAACAAGTAGTCTGTGAAGATTTTAGCTCGGTCATTGGGTTGTGAGTGATCAACATACTATAGAACTATGTGTCGTAGCGTCTGACTTATTTGAAATATAAATAAAACTCAGAAATAATCAATTGATCTTGTGTCTAATTCCTCCTCCTCATTGTTCCAGGACCTTCAATCTGAGATCGAGACCCACCGCGATGTGTACGCGTCGCTCACAGGCACGGGGCGCCGTCTGCTCGGCTCCCTGTCCTCGCAGGAGGACGCCGTCATGCTGCAGAGGAGGCTGGACGAGATGAACCAGCGGTGGCACCATCTCAAGTCCAAGAGTATGGCTATCAGGTTAGTAGAAGATGTTGGTCTTTGATGTTTGTATCTGGAAAAAATAGGGCTGATTTTCAGTCTTCCTTTCGTTTGGTGAAAACTATTTAAAAAAATCTTAAATTCATCCACTCACAGACAACGCACAGCCTAAACTGCTAGGTCTAGAACCATGAAATTTTGCACAAGGATTCCTTGTACCTATAACGAAAGACGAGCACTGAGGAAAGATTTTAGAGAATTCACCTCTTTAAGGGGCTATTTGGGCATGAAAATTTGTAAGTAAATTCTTATTTTTTGCTGATGGGAACTACCATCGGTCAAATGGCTTGTCAATTGAATAACCCGTAATCTCCACATTTAGTTGATGGATTGGAAATAGTAACCAAGCATTTTTAATAATTTATTAAATATTATTTATCAGTAAGCATCACGCAGAAATACTTTTGCAGTCTGTTTTAATATATCTTCAATACATTCATATTCTCAATTTTTTATGCCCTAACCAAAATGTAAATGGTGATTGTATATGGTACTCGAAAAATATAAAAATCATTTAATAACATAAAACAAAATATTGTGAATGCAGCTTACTTGTGAGCCGTAATAGCGTGAAAATATTGCGTAAGTAACCGATAAAAACAAAAAACAGTCGTTTATTTTTCATTTAGAAAAACTCGTGTCAAACATTCGCTTTTTGTTTTTCCCGCCAAACGACAATCTGTCATTCATGTATGACGTTTAAAAATGTGCGTCCGGATACGTTCCAATGTAATGAAACACTGAAGTTTTTATTTTTATTTTTTACGTAGGTATATATGTCATAGTGTATTTTTTGTGAAGCGGTTTTTACTATACTAACAGTCAAGTTAAACAATCTTGCACAAAATACTGCATATTCATTTTCAAGTCTCATTCAGAAAACTGTGATTTGAAAGGTGTTGGCTTTTTAATTTCCTTACAGAGTGATAATCATAATACAAATAATTAAATTCATACTAAATGAGCTCCTAACTATCCAAACATTATTATTTACACGCAATGTTAGTAATAGATAATGTTCAACCCTCCATTTGCTGACATACCCGAAAAGTTGCTACATCCTAACATTAATTATAGGGACTCGGCTATCAAATAAACTCAACAAATTGTCACCGGCTAAATAATATAAACCGGCTAACTTCAGCCGGTTTATATTCTGTAAAAATCTCTCCGTCAAAACTTTGATGAAGTGAACTTGAAGTAAGCTCACAATTGTGTTAATCCCTATCATCCCTGGACATACTATTATAGTCATGTTCCATTTTAGCGACATCCCAAATGATATCCAACCATTATTCGACACACGCTATGCCACTCGGATCCGTCTAAAGCAATCAATATGTCCTGTAACCCAATAACGGGCACGTTACTGCCGGCGACGGCTACTGCAACCCGTTGCGGCGACTGGTTGCTAGACCAATTACGTCACTGGTTGCTCGCTTAATTGCTCTTAATGTATCGAATTGCGAATAGATACGTATAGTAACAGTTATGGGAAAGTTTAGTTGGATTTATAATCTTGATATTTGGTTGATCAAAAATGGTTCAAACGAAGGGGTCAAAATTATACTAAATAAATTGGATTGAACCAAAACGCAAAAGGGATCAATATTTTCAAATTAAGTTGTTTGCAGTGAAAAATAACTTAATATTATTAGGACATTTATGTATTAGGTGGGTAGCAATATAACTAAATTCATACTTTCAATGGTCCCAAAATTAATCAATAATGAGGTCTCACCATTTCCCCATTATAGATTTTATAATAACCACAGAGAAAACTAACCGAACCTTCAAACTTTGACGAAGTCACCTCCACAAAATTTACACACACAGAAAATCATATTTAGGTGCGCACCATTTCCTATAGAAAGTTTTCAAACTACCCGCAACCTTTCGAACTAAAACTAGAAAATGAAACTCATTTCGCTGGACCAGGAATTAATTTGCGAAGTGTCACAACATCGCACTCCGTCTTTAGATGGCGGGGGAGGGGAGAAGAGCTGTAAACTACCCCCCACAAATTATATACACTTACTGCAGAAGGATTTTGATAGGAAATAAATTGAAGAGCTAATTCTATTTGGGATAGATCGATCTTCGGATAAGCTTTGTGGCTGGGGTATTAAGCAATTATTTCCTTACTTATTTTGTAAATTGGTTTGTAGGGTTGGCAAAAGACAGAAAGTGTGATGGCTTTAAAGTTTGTCTCAACGTTTTTAACACCAAAAAGTCAGTAGGTACACGAAATTATGTACTTTTCTGGTCTTAGTAAAATAACTTTTACATACTCAAACTTTACCCATATTGGAACATACATTATAAAATACGTACGACTAAAACAAAATAGGTACCGCGTGAAAGCCTTATAAAAACGCGAACTTAAATTAACCCTCAAATACCGCCGCACATGGGACTTTAAAAAAGTTGAACGTATTTACAGACGCTGAACAAAAACAGCCCATTACGTGTTATTTATGGAAGAGGAAAACATGGGGGAGTACCACGTGGGGTTATAAGGAAATATGTCGTTTAATATGTGAGACTGATGGGGGTTTTAAGTGTAGATTCGGTTATTAAATGTGCGCATGGGTTTTCCGACGAAATTCGTGTAGACAGTTGGCATGTTATCGGAAAACCTACAATACTCCAAAACTTTATATTAGCCATATGTTTCTGAATTGCGACTGGAAATTGAAAATATTCTTGTTAATTCTCCTTTTCTTTGGCGTCGCTTTTTCTCGTTACGCGGGGTCGGCTTTCCCAATCATGCGACGCCATTTATTTCGGTCTTCTGCGTCATTTTCCGTAAATCTCATCTCCCTCATGTCCTTTTGGACCTTCGCCATCCATATGGTTTGAGGTCTTCCTCTTCCCCTCTTCTTTGTAGCCATGGAAAGGCACTTTTTCACGACATGGTCATCTGTTCGTCGAAGTACATGACCGTACCATCTCAGTCTGGACTCTTTTACTTTATCTGCTATTTCTGCAATCTAGCAATCTAGAAGCTTCCTCTCTAATATGTTCGTTGTGCACCTTCTATTTGAGTGCCACTCCTCCTGCCCATCGTAGCATACGCATTTCTGTATTGTAGAGTTTTTGTTCCTGGGTCTTTTTCATCGCCCAGACTTCGCTGCCGTACAGAAGCGCTGGTGTAACAACTGTTTTGTAGCCTTTACCTTTCGATTTTATGGGCATTTTTACATCACACAAGACTACAATCAACATCCGCCAATTGTTACACCCCGACGTTATTCTGTGAGTTATATCCACTTTATTTGATCCATCTTCCGAAAGTACTGAGCCCAAATAGTTAAAGGTTTTTACTCTTGGCAGGGTTATATTGTCAAGCTTGATATCTGCACTGGAGGTAGCATCAGGGTTAAAGTTACAGAACATACATATATTCAGTCTTGGTTCTACGGATGCGTTAACCAAAAAAAACTTGTAGATTAATGATATTTTATGTATATAATTATATACACGTACAGTCACATATAACGTACAGCATAAATACCATAATACTTACAAACACAAAATAATTAAAAACGGGTTTTTTCTTATAATAACGATTACAACAAAATCAAAACATTTTAATTCACATAAACCTTCAAGGGCACTTATGAAACGTCAGAAGCTAGGTGCACGGTTAATAAAATAATTGGCTTTAACAATATTTTCAAGTAACAGTGTCAATAGGTATGGGAGGACAGTGAAGGCAAAGGCCTACACTGTCCTCCCATACCTATTGACACTTTATTTTAATAAGACGTACTTTTATTTTGTTAAGTACCTGGTACTTGTTGAAAGCAACAAGTTGTACCAGATACTTAAGAAAATAGAAAAATGGTCAACAAATCTACAGTCCACTAGGCCTACAACGTTCTCACATTCACAAAATATAAAAGATCTTTGAGAAAAGACCTATTTCACAATAGTATAGTTTCGAAAATACTATGATCGTAACAACATATCATTTCTATCAATACATGAGAAAGTATTTTAGGAGAAATTTTTATTTTAGATCTAACGTTAATGTAAGGTACCTACTTATGCTCGTCACTGTACACTATTATGGATTCGTAAGTAAATTTTTAAGAGGCGCTTTACCACTCCATAAATATCAATTTCCATAACAATTCGACTGTACTACATTTAATCTAATTTTATTCACCTTAAAATTCTTCGAATGGTTCTATTCCATCTGTCAACACATTTAGAACACTTCTATTAAACTAAAAATGTATTTCTGTCCCTCACTTCTAATAATTCTGTCCCACTCTACCGTTAAAAGGGTTGACGGGACTAAGGGTTGTCAATTAACCGAAAATTAGATACTCACATTGTCGAAGGATTTATGGTCCAAAAGTTTCTTTAGTATTGTTTTAAGAGATAAGAGAGAGTTTTGTGTTTTACCTTTCTTCTAAGAAACTATTGCGGATTTTCTTGAAAATTATATTATTGTATCACAAGGAACCCTGTTAAAGATACTATCGCTACAGTAATTGAATTTGTTGATAGTAACGATAGTATAATTTATCTTAAAAGGATATTAGGGACAATAGTTGTAGTGATTTAGAATGATCTATGGCGTCTTTGCTTATTAAGATAAAGGTTGGTACATATCGGAAATTGTAGGCGATAGATTCGTAAAGTATCAAGTAGTTTTGGCTATATACCACTACGACTGAGCGCGAGTCTCGTATGAAACTATGTGTTTTCGAATATCCTATACTATTAAATGAGCAATATTTGTAAATATTATATTGTATGTATATTTATTTGTAATCACGTTCTCGAAAACGGCTCTAACGATTTTGATAAAAAGTTGCAATAAAAGGGTTCACGAGGACGAAAAATCGATCTAGGTCTCATATCTGGGAAAATTCATTTTCTCCGTATTTTCACCCGAGCAGAGCTCGGTCGCCCAAAGTTTTGAACAAGATGGCTACCTTAGAATAATGACATGACGGCATGGAATTAGTATGTACTTATACATGGTTAGTATGAACTATCATATACTAATAAATGAGCATTCTCTATTTTCACCAGAGCAGAGCTCGGTCACCCAGGTGCATATAATGCCAATAAAAATTAACATAATGCTAAGAAAATTTGGTTTAAATAGGTTTGTATTTTTATTATTTTATTTATCTTTTATATAGATTACTTTCTATTTTTTGAATATGAGAACGTTGTAGGCCTTGTAGACTAGATTTGTTAATCTTTTTTTTTGTTTGTTTGTTAAGCTCCTGGTACTTGTTCACAGGCCTATACTGTCCTCCCTTACCTGTTAGAACTGTTATTTGGAAATATTGTAAAATAAATTATATGAAAAATAAATACCGTCTAGTTTCTTGCCGGCTCTTCTCCATAGGAAACGACACAGTGGAACCGTGCACCTAGCTTCTGACGTTTCCTAAATACCCATGTAAAGTAAATCGTTTATTTAAACATTTAAAATTACAATTTCATATAACGATACCTCGTTATATGAAATAAAACTTTGTGTTATGATGATCTGTCATCGCTTGAAACTGTTAAAAGTTTTAAGAGGAAGATGCTGCTGCGTATTTTCTTTCTTTCATTACGCCTGTATCTCAAGAAGGAATGGGCAGAGGTTTATAGAACATGCATATTTCGCCAGTTGTTTTCCTTAGTCGTTTAATACAAAACTCTTTTTAAGATAGAATGGTCCAATCAAATCATCAATTAATCAGTATTAAAATCCCAATTTCTCCGCCCACACGGCAGATATTTAACAAAAAGGAACGTTCTCCAATTAAGTCTGAAGTGCAAACAAGTAGATTTATTTGCGAGCGGCACCGATCGCCGGCTCCATAAATAATCCTTCAGTAAAAAAATAAATTTTCGCCTGTGTAACGGTCATTCTTAATATAGGCAGCCATTTTGTATT
Organism: Omphaloscelis lunosa; assembly: GCA_916610215.1. NCBI lineage: Eukaryota > Metazoa > Arthropoda > Insecta > Lepidoptera > Noctuidae > Omphaloscelis > Omphaloscelis lunosa. Next base: position 18,174,274 of record OU744265.1, on the reverse strand, counting down.
TGGAGCTAGGAAAATGGCGGGAGATTTTCAGATATACTTAGATCATAGTTCAAGTATCTGAAAAGTTGTGAAGGCTGCACATAACAGACTATTGGCATTAAACTCGCCCCTGTACATACTACATGTTTGCTTGGATTCATGAAACGAATAATAAACATAAGTTCAAAGGAACAGTCCTCTATCTTTTCTTCGTCAGAATTTTTCTCGTACACATACACTGATGAAAACTATACTCTTTTGTACTTCGAATACACTGGCCACCTATCTCAGGAACGGTTTGACCTTCGTAAAACAGCAATAAAGCCATCACTGGTAACCAAGAACTATCAAACTTGGAAAACCTTTATCTTTGAAAATACGTTACCTCGTTTCTCCCCTCGCCATTTTCCTGGCCCGAAACCGATCAGTGAATTAATCATTCAAACTTAACGACGTGTAATAAATCTGGAGTTTCCCTCGACGGGAATCGAACCGTAGACTGTTCGTACTCAATTACGATGTGCCATCTATGTAAATCATATTTGCTTTTGTTTAGCTCAGTTTCATGTTAATTCGTTCGGATATTTTCGCTTTTTGAGTTGACAAGGATTGTAAAAATGAGCTCCGTTCTTTATTCGTATGAAGGGAAGGCTCTATGAATAGTAGTAGTGCAAATACATTGTAATAGGTCACCGCAGTCGTCTTTTTTGAGCATTTTAGTCTTAGTAAAGCTGTACAAGGATCTTTTGACGCGTGGCCGAAATTTGAACCAGCGCCGACATCATGGTTTTTCAATACTTCCACAAAACAATTGTATAAAATGTTTACCGATAGCGCCCCCTGTCAACGTCATTTGAGCGTCAAAAGATTCGTGTAGCAGTGTTTGCGATATTGACACAATTATTTTCTTGATGACGTTATTTTTTTTAAATGGGGAAGCTTCTTTGATCTACTGAGTCTGGGGATCGATTCCCAGGCTATGCTTTTCCATTAGGTCAGTAGTGATAGTTGTAAACGCCTCTCTCACAAATTACTTGAGACAACAGAACAGGCTTTATGTGGGTGTATCTCTAGATTCTGATTTTGTGAAGGGTTCTAAATCAGAAAAACAATACTTTCATCTACTTGTAGTTGTATCATCGTCGTTATCTGGCGGTAACCGTAAAAGGCGACGATAAAATGATATAAAGAGATATATTACACAGTTTTATATCACTAAACAGCTACTACTTTATGCCGACACGCATGCAGATCGCGTTTTATTGAGCTTGGGGCGAGGCGCGACTGTGAGCGACTAGCGGGGCCTGAAAAACATACAGAACAAGATCAACCTTTCCCTTGTTTTTCTGCCTAGTATTATTAAACGCAGTTTTCGCCAAGATTTGTCTTCGATAATCATCTTGGTCTAAAAATGCCTGATCGCTGAATATTGGAATCATTGTTGATTGTTCCCGCAAAGATTGGGTAATACCCTCAAGGGATGGCCAAAAGCCGGACTAACGGACTACCTACATAAATAACAGTTTCATCATTAGGTATCTTCTCAAAATAATCTGTGGTGATAAGTCATAGGGCTACTTCAAGGCCTTAAAAAAAGAGTTTTCAATGGAAAGCAGGAACAGCACTCCATTATTTTGAAGCCACTAACATATGTACGTCACGTTCAATAACTACCAGCAGTATAAGGTGTTACGCAATTACGCATAGCATTTCTTTAAAAACCTAGAATTGGTTTGAGATAGCTCTTAATATTTTCCAATCTAAAACATCTGCAAGCTCAGATAACGAAAATTTTACTGCCAATCGACGGAGAATCGAACCTGCTATACTTCCACCGCAGAATAGAGTACTGTCGGGGTTTTATCTGCGCTATCACATGTAAAGTGGGTAGTAAAGGGTAGTGCGCATTCATTTTAACGGTTAGATTCTTATGGTAGCAGTTTTATGGGGTTTCATGGCGGAATTGAAGGGTGGTGGTTTCGACGGTTCTAGGAATTGTGGCATTATTTTTAGGGTTCCGTACCTCAAAGGAAAAAACGGAACCCTTGTGATCAGTCGTATGTCTGTCTGTCCGTCTGTCACAGCCAATTTGCTCCCAATCTAATGGACTGATTTAGTTAAAATTTGGTACACATACGAATTTCTGTGACCCAAAGACGTGCGCATCACGTAAACGAATGAATTCTGAATATGAGGGTCACTTTTGAGAAGCAAATAAGAAAACTAAAAAAAAGTTTTGCAAACTATACCGTGTGACATGCATGAGGGCTTACTATGAAGGTCTCATATAGTTTTTTTTTTTTTTAATAATTTTAAAATATGTAAATGGTTTCAGTTATTCAAGAAAATAGACAAAAAATGACCATTCCCCCCTTATCTCCGAAACTACTGAGCCTAAAATTTAGATAAAAAATACAGAAAATAGTTCTATACTATTACAGGAAAACTATTACTATTACAGGATTACAGGAAAACCTATAAGGAGTTTATGGTCTTAAAGTAAAATGGTAAATCTTTCAATATTGTGCGTACAAACTTACATTTGCAGTTGGAATGTATGGGAGAACATGTTTTTCAACTGCAATGTTAAGTTTGTTCTTGGGATAATGTAAATAAGTTGTGCGAGGTCTGACACGCACTTGGGCGGTTTTTCATTGACACAGCGGTGAATTTTTGTATCCAAAAGGTTGATTAGTTCTTAAGAAAAGTCTTATTAAAGCTCCCTAAGGCTCTCTTAATACATTTTGCAATAGTTCTACATAATAACTTTTTTTTTTGGGCCGTCTCGACCTCGCAGATCTTTTTGGGCTTAGTTACATTTTAGGTTATCCTATCAAGTTGTTGTTATCGACAGCAGTAGGGTAAAAGGGAGACAGTATTTTATCGGTTAATCATCCGCCAGAATTATTAAGAAAGAAATAAAGAAAAGTTGTTTAAATACCTACAATGATGCAACTACCAAAACAAAGAAACTCAAGTTCTCTCCACAAACAACACACTGTAACCTTATCATACACGTGTGACCATAATCTTATCAAAAATTAACCGGTAAACCCATCTTACTGTAAGCTCCTCTGCGGCGGCATGGAGCCTCTCCTCGGTTTGTGTTGAACTTGCGTCCTGTGGTCAGGACCCAGGTGGGCCCCGGGCGCCTGCGGTCGTGCGCCCTTTGTGACCCAGTACGCCCCTGTGTTTGTATCACTTTGCTGTCAAACTTTAGGGATTATGTAGGGATCTATGTTGTATGGTGCTTGAAATTCCTTTTTATGACGTGTTTAGTTCTGCAGATTATATCTACATAGGTAGTACGTAGGCATGTGATACTTGACCACCTCGGTATAAATTACAGTTGCGTGGCAATATACTTCATGCAACAAAAATATGCTTTTTTAGTTTTTGGAATTTATTTGGTAAAACAGGCCTTTTAATTTCAAAGTTTTAAAATCAAGTTAGGTACCTAACTAATATGAATTCTTAGTGATCGTAACTTCGATTCCCACTCCTACCACAAGCAAGTACGAAACAGTACACCATTAAAAACTTATTTGGCAGATATAATCACAGTTTATGAGATTGGTCTCAAAATGAAATAAACATAAAACCATTGTAATTCCTTGAATACAGCTTTAATCTGAAGTTGTGTGTAGAGTTGCGCGACTATCGATACTTTTAAAATCTAATATAAGAAGAACAAGATAAAGATATTAAAATCTCGTCTATCATGTTTTTTCTTACTCGCTTTATCTCCTCTTATTAATAAACACGGATTACAGTTATACCAAAATTAAACTTCGAAAAATTATTGGTTAATCTGAAGCTTGCACTGGATGTAACTTACTCCACGTTTTCTACTATGGAGGTTAGTATTTGGTTGAAATCGTCTGTTATTTAAAGGGACTATAAAATAGTAAAATGTTGTCTGCCATACGTCAAACCTTATACAAATTAAACTGAACTGGAAAAATCAGTTCAACGTTCTGTTAAGAGTTGGTCTCAGACAAATTTATTTATTTGCGTGTCCTACGGTGGCCTACGGTAGGCAGTAGCTGTCTCTTTTTTCCACTCAAATTAAAAATGACTATGACTGATTGAAACTTCTGTCGATACCACCATCCCATCTCTACGCGCTATCCAAAATCTCCGGTAACACTCGAGCGCCGCGGCCAAATTTCAACAATTGTACTTCCCTTTGTGCGAGAGCCAACTTTTTGAGTTATAGCCCTGGCTCGCTGCTTACCCGCTGTTCTTTATACGGCTCCATTTTATTGGGGATTAGCTTTATAGCGATCTTGAGGCAAGGAACGGGAAGTGGGATCACTTTGCGTGCTTGAAGATGCTTTTTAGGATGTGAAATTAAAGTTCTTGATTTTGAATGAGAATGTTGTCATTGTTAGTTATTTAGGATTTGTATGTATTAAATTCCTACTCCATTTCGAACTGAATGGATTTAGACTCCTTAAAACCAACGTAAACATTAGTAATCAATTAAAATTCGTCGACTTTAGAATATTTTATCGTTAATTTTTTCCTGGGTCTAATCTGCAGGGTATTTGTGCCTATTGCAATATGCTATTATGTAATTGTATATATAAGGTCTTAAACAATGACATAATTAGAATGACTTCTTTGAACCAAACTGTCCCAGATCAAGTATCTGTCAGCAATAATCGTTGTTTCCCATGTAATCAATTATGTCAAGTCTAATACATACGTGTTTATTTTTCCACAGCTACATTCATAAGTTCTTTCAAAAGCCTTTCAGTAACAATACTCTGTCTATTCTTCACAGAAACCGCCTGGAGAGCAACGCAGAGCACTGGTCAGCATTACTGCTGTCTCTGCGAGAGCTCACCGAGTGGGTGATCAGGAAGGAGACTGAGCTCAACGCGCTAGCTCCACCCAGGGGCGACCTGCCTGCCCTGTTGAAACAACAGGTATAAAGACTTTAGTTTATTTATGTGTTAATGTTAGTGAGACAGCTCACCGAGTGGGTGATCAGGAAGAAGACTGAGTTCAACGCGCTCGCCAGGGGTGACCTGCCATAACTAAATGCCAATAAACCCACATCTATATCGATTGAGAAATAACCAAAAAGTATAAAGTTTTAAGTCCTAGAGATATAGGCAGCTCTGGTTCTGAACGGGCTAAACGACGCAATTTTGGTCACAGCTCCACCTCAAAATGGGCGACCAAGCAACTCAACCAGGAGTAATTGTTTGGAGCCGGCAGTTTCAAATTGCCTTAAGAGCTACCTACTAGCAATAAACCTAGGAATAGATAGTAAACAGTTGAATGTGTTTGTTTTTATTACCCTTAGAGTATCTGGGTCGGATGATACTTCGCTTTCCTAAATACAGACTACATCTTCAATATGCATAGAAAAAACATTATATTTGAAAAACCTATATATTTTGTTATCTCTGCTTAGGTTTTACTGTTCAAACCAGATGCAGCAGATTTTCATTACATTTTGCGATGACTTACTTAAGGCTCGTGCATACCAGCGCGACTTGTCGCGCGACGCGACACCAGTAATTATTATACCGTGAAGTTTTCTTAGAGTCGCGTCGCACCAGTCTGCACGAGGCTTTATTATCAAGAACTCCGTCAGTCTTTTTCTTTCGAAAAGGTTATCTTAATTTTTAAAGCATGTTATTTCTAAAAAGCTATATTTTAAGAGTTCGTAGTATATAGTAGAACAAATCCTGTAACGAATAGATCCGTAACTCGAAATATTGTCACCCTAAATCGGCGCAAGAGTCAACAAACTACGCACAACGTTAAACAATTTGACCGCACTAATCCGTGGATCGCGGCTACATCAACCGCATACTATAGCCATTTTAAGTACAGAGACAGTAAGAATTGATACAGAAGTACTATGGAACATAAGAAGTTAGTAGGTTTCATGTCAAACCCACTGAAATCATGCCCTTTAAGCTTTTCACTTTTTCAGAATTGGAAGTGGTGTTTTCCATTCATCACTGTCCTTGTAACGACCAATCATTTTGTTGTAGTTATAGTGTCACAAGTTTCAGACATTAGTGTCACGAGTGTCGGACGTAAGTGTCACGAGTATCAGACGTGAGTGGCACGCCTGTCAGACGTTAATGTCAGACGTGTTACGAGTGTCAGACGTGAGTGACACACGTGTCAGACGAGGTCGACGACGTTGTCACAAGTGCAAGTTGTACTTCTGACTTTTATTGTCTCGTGGCAGAGACAACAAAATGGCGGGCTTAGTGGCGGGAATGTGTGGAATGTTAACAAGCGTTTAAGGGTACGGATAATCGGCCCTAATCGAATTCTGTGGCTAATGTTCAGGAAATATGGGCTTTAGGCAGATATTTTATTGAACTAACAATGTAACAGGAATTCTTAGCAAAGTTTCTAAGGCGTTTTAGTTGAATTTATTTAAATTAAGACAACACTACAATTTCTTCGTTATATCCTGCCCTTGTGACTCTTGGAACCTACCAGGAAAATATTGGAGCCTTCATTCATTTTCCATAGAGAATATTACAACAAACAATCTATAATGTTACGAATACTTTGGTCAGAAATAACTTGATTTTATTACGAAGTGCGCAGACATAGATTTCTATTGAATACGTGTTCTCCAATAGGAGGGTTTTCTCCTATACCTACTTTGGCTATGTTTATTTATAACTCTGCCATTGACCAGGCAATTCAAAATATTATCTATAACTTCAAATTTCCATTTCAGGATGACCACCGCGCGTTCAGAAGACAGCTGGAAGACAAACGACCAGTCGTCGAGAGCAATCTCCTGAGTGGCAGACAATACATCGCGAATGAGCCTCCGCTGTCCGACACTAGCGACACTGAGGGTAAGTGGCAACTCTGTTAGTGGAGTGGTGAAGATGTATGTTGGTAGTGCGTATTTGTTTTAAGAGATGGCGCTGTAATATATTAGATTTACAATCAAAATCATTAAATCAGACAAAAATTAAGAAATATACAGAACTGCACAGCATGTACCTATTAAGATATTTTATTTTGTTGGTTTTTAAATTGCTTACAAATTAATAGGAACCAACATCGAATATTTCATAGAGCATTCACCATCAGCAATTTTGATCCATAAAATTCCACGATATACATTATACCTACGGTATTTCAATATTCAAAATAAATTCCTAAAATTGTTTTCATAGTAGAATATTTTGTCATACTGCGCGCTTAAAATACTGTAAAACTCGTTATTCTTAATACTACCCACTATCAGAATGGAAATGAAAAACATCGAAAATATTTTCATTCCTAACTATGCTGGATCCAAAACACAAATTCCATCTGTCGTGCCGCCAAAACATCAATATTCACAAAATATAAAACAAAAATATGGACAGAAGGACCACTTCATATAACGTGCGGAAACTACGTCACGCATGCCTTATTTTGACTCAAAAGTTTAAAAATATCTCAAAATTGAGTATTTATTTGAATCACAAGAACGATACAGTCATTAATTTAAGTCCACCAGAGACTGGTGAATGAGAGATCCTAGGTTCTTCCAGGGCTGACACACATTTTATCTGATAAGAAACTAGCAATGAGCGGAATGGGTCTTATAACAGCGAAATAATAGACGGATTATGCTCTATTACCGACGATTTTAATATGGATAGGCTCGCGATTAAAAAGTACCTCACGTGACGATAAGCGATGTTGAATTTACATGTCATTTCCTGTTCTATTACCAAAGAGACTTTATTTCTTTATTTAACTACTTTAGTAGGTATATAGGTAACTCACTTACCTCTGCACATACCTTATTCGTTTCTACTCATCCTCGTTATTAGTAATGTTATGACTGCACCTTCTGCCAACATATACACTCCGTACGTAAAATCAATGTGTACATCACAACGCATTGTTCTGGAACGCTGGCCATTCACACCTTGATTGTTGCCTGACTTGCCAGATATTTGCATATTTGATGCTGACACCGTATTGTTATTGAGACGGGATCTTAGTTCACCTAGCAGTATGAATTTAGTTTAGAGCTGTGCCAAGCGACGTGCTCTAAGACAACATTAAATGGAGATACTGTCTGCCCTATCGCATCCGACTTCCCTTTACAAACTCATGCCTTTTCCCAAGGGGATAAGCAAAAACTACAGAACACTATCTGCTACGATCCTTACTTCCCCCTTTTCTCACCTAAAATTTCGTTCACACAATCTTTCACTATGCCAAATCATCATCATCTTCTCAGCCAAAACACGTCTACTGGTAGACTTATAAGCTTCCCAAAGCCATCAATCACCAAAACGACCAAAATTACGATATTCCATATAGTGACGGACGTTTCCATGCATTACTTTGCTATCACCATGTAAAGTTCGGAGCTATGGTTTGTAGGTATACTTTTATCATTTAATTTTCTTTCATCTTTGACATTTTGAAATTCAATTCGCAAATTTGTCAATTAAAAAATTTGACAATTCACAAACTGAGTAAAAAGAAAACCCAGCCAATAATAAAGACAGCTGTCGAACGATGCGCAAATCCTAACCTAAAGCGCTATATCACAAAAGCGCAGCAACAAAGCGGTGAACGAGTGAATGAATGAACGACTGAACGCAATTAGAAGCGTACCGGGGCCGCGCTAATTGCAAATTCCGTGCGGACCGGCTCAATCAATATAGTTTGCATTCACAAGGTGATAGCAATCGGCTAGCGCCAATCAATTGGCAGCTGCTGTGATTGATTGCGCCAGGCGATTATGTTTTTAAGCGGTAAGCGTTTGAGGGTTAAGTGAATTTTGATGACGAATCGCCTTTGTAGTGTGTTTGATGATTGTTTGTATAGATGGCCAGATGTAAGGTTGAATATTATTTGAGCTGGAATTTCTGTATCTTCGGTTACCTAGATTTGGATATAAATGTGAGTTTTACTGTAGTTATATTATTACGAGAATTGAGACTGAAATAAACCTCTATAATCTTGAAAGTTATAATAAATAATTTGCAGATATGGTATCAGAATTTGCAACTTAGTTGTAGTAACTACGTAATTTCTACGTTAAATACTTTCGATTTTCATAGTACCTCTGAATCCCAATACACCTTGCTACATTTGCTACTCAAATATGTAATCCAAATGCCAGTTTACAAGCAACCAGTATAATAATTGGCAAGTCCGCAAGTACCGAGCTTAGTCCTGCGATACTGCCAGCTGCCAGTCTCTAAGATGAACGGATTACACGTCTGGATGCCTGACAGTCCCCCTGTCGACTGAGATGTCGCTTTCAAAATGTCGGGTAGTTGCCAAATTATGTTTTGTTTTAACGTGATTAATTATTTTAATGATAGTGCTTTTGTTTGTAAATTAAATGATAGAGATGATTTAGATCTTTTTTTGTTTAAAGTAAAAGAAAGGCCTAAGCTTTTTCTCAGTCAGACATTAGACAAAAGCGGAACTTTCATGCTTCTATTATCTTCAGATAAAGTTAATAGAAGCATGAAAGTACAATCTCCAAGTACATCGTTCAATAGTCATTTTCAAATAGAAACTATTCCATAAATTCTAAGTAAGAAATCAAAGCTATATCGATAAAGTATGGGGGCGTACGTAACCGTCCGTAACGGCCATTGGTTGCGTCGTAAATTTGAAAATGGAACCGACTCGGCGGACCAATGCCGGGGGACGATTTGAAATACGTCAGCGACCCTTCGAACATGGCGTCATTTTTATCGCAGAATTAGAGATACGAGGTCGTTTTATTTGTTGTTATTGTTTCTGTGTGAATTTATTGTGTTTTGATTTGTTTTATTGATGCGTTTACACTATGGATACTGTTTGTTTATATTGGCACAAACCCCATCATTAATCAGGTTGATGAAGCTTAGTTTAAAGAAATCTCACCTAATTCCCAAGAATAGCTAAGGCAAGGTAATTTTTCTAACTATTTAGTTGTACGGAAAAACCATCCAATGTTCCACAAAGCTGTATCTACAAACAGGACGAACACGGAAAATTCTGTATCTCTTTTCCCAGCTGAAAACATTAAATATTCAGAAACTTTCTGAATTGCACTAAATATTTCAGGATTAAGTTCACCCAAATCCCCTGACAAAAATTGCACGCAAAAGCCGCTTCGTCCAAAATTCACGAAACTAGTGACAGGAAAAAACTCAACTAAACTCGTAAGTCGATTGGCGCGGTTGCCAGTGTTGCCAGTGCTGCCACTTAGTGAAAATATCGAGTGGCATTCCGAAAGTCTTGTTTAGATGACAGCTATTTTTCTTTCTCGTTTATCTCTTGTTGAGGTTTTATTAAAGGGTTTTATGTACAGAATGTAATGGAGTGTAGATCTACAGAAGCAGAGTAATTCAATTACATTTGTATTAAAAATAATACTTCTAGTTAATTCTATGCAATGCAAATTACTTCGCAACAGCGGATGTATTATGATAGGTATCGTTTTCATAATTATGTCTGTTGGTTTCCTCAGTCATCGACAAACAGTTAATGTACACTGGTTCATATACAGCTTCAAAGCTGGCCACCATAGCGCACTATTCAGTAGAAATAGTATTTTTATAATACATTCCGAATTATAACAGCTTCAAACGAAAATAATTTAAAATCATTATTAGACAGAACTATGCAAAACTATGTTCAAAAGCGACTCTAACTAAATTACTGAATCGTTACAGAGAAAAATGTTACAAGATGAAAAAAATTGAAAAATATTCGGTCGACAGCGCCGCGGCCGACGAGTGCCTCGTTTGAATTCGTGGGCGAGTGACAAAGCGAGTGGACTTGAAAATCTACTGGTTTTATAAAAGTAGCCTTGTTAGTTTGTTGTGGGGTATATTTTATAGGAATGTTGTTAAATGCAGTAGGTTAGCAGGTCAATGTAGGTATTTAAGTCTACTGCTGCAGTTGTTATAAGGGCATTTGTCCACCTATTGAAGGTTCAACACTAAGCTAGGTTGTAGTGAGCGTCGTGAGCGTTATCTTTCCATTTAGGAACTTTTCAGGAAATAATATTCATTCTTGCATTTATCCCGCATGCTATCTTGACGAATTTAGATCTCTCTCTGTAGACTTTTGCTTGTTCTCAATAGCCGTACTTCTGGAATCATTTATAAGCTTCTAAGCTTCTCTCTATACCGTAAGCCTTCGTAACCTACAAAATACTATCATCAAAGCTAACAAAAATTACTCTCCCTCTGAAATTCAGATAACTCCGGAAACTATGCCAGTGCAATATCTAAAGTGAACGCAGAAGAACGTCGGCGTGGAAGTAACGTTGTAATTATTAAATTCCCTCCGACCCCGCCTCCCCCCGCACTTGCCGGGGCACGGGGGATGCTCACGCTCCAAATATTGAGAGCTCAACGCTCGACGATGGCCTAAGTTGCTACTTAACACCGCTGTGACATGTTTAATTTTCGTTTGTTTTCTTTTTCTTGATGTGGCAATTGGGGTTTGTTTTCTTGGATTTATGTTCCTGCAGGTTACATTGATATGAAATATATATTATATGAAAATCACTTAGTCATTTGATTAATTTCTTGAAAAAATACTATGTTTCATGTTGTTTTTTTTTTTTTTTTAGAAATTTTCAATAATGTTTTCGTTTCAATTTTTATGTAAGTAATAAAGAAGCTGTAGGTAGGTATTTGCTATTGAGCAAAAGCCAATGAGAACTCGTGTCTCGATATAAAAACAAGCAAATCAATCAAATAATCGATTTATTCTTCTTCACCTGACATGCATGTTTGGACTTTAGAAGAGACTTTGACCCGTGAATTTGTTTAGCAATTTATTCTTGAGGGTAGTCAGATAGAAAATTTCGACTCCATCTAGCTTATTTTTTTTTTTAAACTTCTATAGGCGCTTTTTTCTTGTTCAAGTTTTCACTTCTGTCGGCACTCCCGGAGTGCCACCACTTTTTATTTTAATATGACCTGTAAAAGTGATTCTTATATACTCACTTACTATTTATAGATTAAACAATTTCATTACAAATATTTACAAAATCTAACGGTTCTTCTATTTTCCAGCGAGCCGCGAAAATGAAGGTGACTCCCGCGGCTACCGCTCTGCTGAGGAGCAGGCCCGAGAGCTGGCCAGGTCCATCAGGAGGGAAGTGGCCAAGCTGGCGGACAAGTGGAACACCCTGGTGGACCGCAGCGATGCCTGGGGACGGTGCCTGGATGATGCTGTTCAGGTAGGATTCTATTATTTTAGATTTAAATGAGAATGTGAGTGAAAATGACTAGTCATTACAAATTACATTAAGTTCACGACGCACTAATAACTAACTAATTACATATAATAACGCGTTAGTAAGTCGCGTCGTGTCAGGGCCGCTATTGATTGGAATATCCAGTAATACTGCAACATTCTGGCTACTCAATAGTAATTTAAGTTTTGTGACATGTTGCTTTTAAGTAGGTAGGGCCGTAGACGATGGGTACTTAAGCGAAAATGGTGTCAATGGGCCTTCTTCAGGTTCTTGTGGTACCTATACCTACCTATCTTAGATACGAAAATATAACTTGCGGAAGTTATCTAAAGTAGGTCATAGGAAATTACCTGAACACAACCTGAAACTTAACACTGATATCTATTGGACTTGACGTGTAATTAAAGCCACAGAAGCTTTTAATAAAATCTGCACAACACGCCATCTACATTTTCAAGCGCGCACGTCGACTTATTATAAGCTCACCAATCTCAAGCCGCGAATCACAGATGGCGCTACTATGCACTGACACATCGATCGAAGCTTTAATGATCTCATTCAAAGCTGCTTAGCCGGATGTCCGCTACAGATGAAAGGCACAATACTACGGTTTGACTATGGATTTAGTAGAAACTATAATGTAAATGCCGTATCACGTATTGTAAGTACTTTTGTTAGGTCAAAGAACTTAAGGGTGGGTCGTTCTCGTAGGACGATCCTAAGTGTGTTTTAATTGTTTTCCACTCAAGCACGTTCACATAAATAATGTTTTCTAACTTGTTCCATTGTCCTATTTTAATTAGATGCAATTCATTTAATTGATAGTACCTATTAAGTATTATCTAATGACATAAAGATCTTCCCGTGGGTGTACTTATCAAAAAGTACTAGGTAATGACAAAAAGATTGTATGGTATATATCAAACACATTTAAATAATTATAGGTACGTAGTATCTTGAAACTCTTTGTATAGATTATATATAATTAGTATGATCGTCTTATTGCGATCATTAATCCGCTTACTAAAGACACACAAAACAGAAGAGCCGCGCCTCGCAGCTTCCATGTTAAGCTTGTTGTAACAGAGTGAACCCACAGAAAGTTACTGAAAGCCTAATCTCTAATCTACACAAATTATTTAAATGTCCTGAGTTCTGACAAACATCAAGTCAGCATTTTTGGAAAAACAACAGTCATAACAAAAATCATCTGTGTGGTTATTTTCTCAAACGACCATTTCAGACACTGTAATCTACCTGGTACTCACATGATCTGACCAAGATTATGTCTGGACTTTAAAAGAAACTGTGTGAGTTTTTTTCGGCCTTTCTTTACAGAGTAGTCAGATAGGAAACGCCGACCTCATCTAGTTTTTAAAATATGATTGACGTGTAAAAATGTTTGTACAGACCTACTTACAGAAATAAAAAGCTAACTTAATATTTGACAGCTGATTACGATATTTAAACTTCACAAAACCGAGATAACCTGATTGATTGATTCACATTAACATCTCACATAACAACATAAAGAAGCTTAACCGGCTGCTATAAAGCAGGAAACTGCAATAAAGCAGGAAGCTGCACAATAGCACGGTAATGCAGGCGGAGGAGCGCGCAGCACGGCGCGCCCTGAATCGTTGCGACTCAATCAAGTAGCTAACACGGGCAATGATGTAGGTGCTGATGGATGTGGCAAATGTTAGTAGGATTAGGTTTTGATTTTAGGGGACATTGGCAATAGTAATAGATATTTAATAAGTAGGTGGTGACTAAGGTTTTTAAACCTACAACAGGTAATCGACAAACTACATTTTCTTTCTTTTTCTTTTTTTTTTCATTTTTTTCCTGTGGTAAATGTCTTTGCAGTGACCATTTGCCTACTGTTTACCACAGAACTATATTTCGGTGCCTGGCCACTTATTTCGTGTAACGCACGTAACCAGTCCATGATTAAAAGCTCCGATGGAGTCCGAAAAAAACAGACATTCCCAATAATCTAATATACCAACCTACGTAAGTAAAACCGTGAATACACTTATAGTTGTATAAACCTGTAAATGATCACATACATCAATGTATTCCACAAAATCCTAACTCCTATAACTTAACTTCCTATAAGATTGTTTGTTTTTTACCCCTTCACGCTAAAACGGCTGAACGGATTTAGATGAAATTTTTCACATGGGTAGAATATGACCTGGAGCAGGACGTAGGATACTTTTTATCCCGATATTCCTACGGGATCCAGACTTATGCGGGTGAAACCGCGGGGCGCCGCTAGTATTTATAAAATAAAAAAATATATCCAATTCTGTGAACAATTCCCGCTCTACAACCTCCTCCAACCCCGCTCACATTCGCGTCCAGTCCAGCATACCAACACATTACAAGGTGCGTCTGCCTTAATTGTCATCAATGGTGTCAGGATGCCCTCACAATGATCTGATATCCCACACAATGATCGGATAATATCGGAATGTGGAGTACGTGCTCAATGTACAGTGTACACCACTCCCTGCTGATTTCTCTCGAGTATATTGATGCTGAATGTATTAGTAATGCAAGCAATTGTGTTGTTTTGAAATTATTTGTAACTAGCGCCCCGCGGTTTCACCAGCTTAGGTCTCCATCCCGTGGGAATATCGGGATAAAAGTATCATATGTTAATCCAGGTTATAAACTATCTGCGTGCCAAATTTTATCCAAATCCGTTTTGTAGTTTTTGCGTGAAAGAGTAACAAACATCCATCCACACAAACTTTCGCGTTTATAATATTAGTAGGAAGTAGGATTAATAATAAATACGATAGGATGATATCATTCTCGAATAAAGAACATAAAACTGACATGAATAAAAATAAGACTCGGTTCAAAATACCTCTAGAAGCCAATCATTCAACTACCACCTTCTCTACGACTTGAGCTTCCCGAATAAAATCCCCGAATCACCTAATACAAATAAATTAAATAACATAAATTCGTGAAACGGCCTGCTGTTGTAGCGCATTCGTCAAAGTCACCATGCTTGCAATTGTTCAGGAAAATTAATTGTTGATACTCTGACTAAAGATTTGACTTTTTAAGTTATATATAGATAACATAAATAAGTAAAAGCACAATATACTAACTTATTCAAAAGTACTATCTCCAAAATAATAATTCATCATAACTAGAACACGTCCAACAATAAGCATGAACAGCAAAGATTAGCAACAGCTCTACAATGCTGTACACTCTACAGCTCCGCAGAGCTCGTAGAGTCGGTTCAACGGCTCGGGCGTCACAGTCGGCGCTCTTACACAAAAGCGCGCAGATCGGTAGAGCGCGTACTTACTAAGTATTGTTCTGCGATGATGTAGGTACTCTATCATTGCATGTTTCAATTAATGTAGGGAAATGGCAGTGATTTGAGAAAATTATGTTAGAAATTCGAGTAAGTAAAGATGAAACAATGGTAGGCCTATAATAGGCTCGCCCCTTTTACATGAAACAAACATAGGGCATAAACCCTATGTTTGTTTTGATTGGCCACAGTCGAAAAAGGTTTTAGGGCTTGCTGTCTTGGACTTGACCTAAACTAGCGAAATATTGTGCCCCTTCGAGGAATGCAGACATGTTATTATGCTATGTAGTTTTATGCACTTCTCAAGCGGTTTCCAGTAGACTGGTATTCTGGTGTATGACATACGCGTTTATTTTTCGCATTTATAACATAAGGTTTGCTCCTTGGCCCTGAATATGCACTGGTAAAATATTAATGCCGTTTTCACTAACGCTCGGCTCAGCGCCGAAAGTTGAGTATCCAACAGCGCACTTTTCATGGCTGCCTGTAGATGTCGCCTAGTTTTAGTGAAAACGGGCATAACTTTGTCTAGCTCGGCATTACATCGGCAATATTTTTTGTTAATAATATTGGTGGTAGTAACCTCTCTCCATCAGATAGGCTGTAGAGCCATTTTCCAACCTACAACATTAAAAGAATAGACCTTACCTAATGTTATAATAATAGTTTGATGTTACACCATCTAATTATCTTAGATTTGTATTTTTGTTTGCATGCAAGCAGGAATGTTCGTTGAAACTCACATATTTCGGTGTTCTCATCAGTGACTGCGACGACCCGGGTTCGACGTCAGCTAATGGCGATAAATCACTGAAACTATTTTAATTACGCAGACGTCCACTGACGCTAAGTTCCAGACAGGACTGATGTATACAAACATACATACATTATACACAAGTAAATACAGCATATTATTGTGTACTAAACATTAAAGTTACAATTCAGAAAGGATTCAACTTTTTTTAAAGTTGTTTTATAAATTGCTCTGAAAGACGATGTGCCTGAAAGATCTTGCTATGTATTACTGAAACCGATAAGCTTGTTTCAACATTGATTATCATTATCTCTTGTCTCTGAACGATATATTCGAGTAAGGGCTTCCACAGATAGACGCGATGCGACACCGGTAGAACAATTTCCGTATAACAAGTTTTCATAGAAATTGTTCCATCAGAGTCGCATCGCGCCTGTCTGCAGGAGCCTTAAAGCTGGTAGCGATTTTATTGCCCAAGTGCGCCGATCGTACCTACTAAAGTAGGTATCTGTTTCGAAAATTACAACGTATTTTTTTTTTATTATTATTACGTTACAGCATAAAACGGCTGATCCATTGCAGTTTATTGAAGTCCACTGCTAGAAATAGTTATATCTCCCAAATGAGATTGCATCATTCGCTTCAGTCAATCCCAATCTAATACTGAACATCGACCTCCCCAAATTACATCCTCGAGCCTGACCATGGCACGTGCTTCATCACTTCACCATTTCAGCTGAAAGATGTTCACTGCTGAACATAGACCTCCCCCAAGCACCGCCTCTTCGACCGGCTCTATGGTTCCCGCATCCATCATACACTTGCTAGCAACAATATCCAAAACAAAATAATTAATCTTGCGGAAACACAAAACCTCTCCTAAATCTAAGATAAAATAGATAATCCTACACCGTGAGTGCAAATCACCAAGAATAGAGCTTGCAGCACAAGATACAGCACTAATCCTGGTATATCAAGCTGCTTAGCATTTTGTCGATAACAATGCAGCGCGGTTCGTTATCGACGTCGTTATGCGAACACTTGCGAAGAGTGCTAGTGTGGTAGCTGGGGACGTTGTCGATCAATTGGGTGGACGTGATTTTGAGAGAGGCTTGCTGAATATGTGTAGACAGGGATTGGATATAGGAACGGGTGTTATCTTTTTGATTCAAAGGTAAAGTCACTTAATAAATTTCAATTAGTCCATTAAAAAAACACTTAACGAAAAAAAATACATTGAACGTCAAAATTTACGAGAAAATTGAATTGATTCTAGGCGCCCCTTACAAAAGGTAGTTTTGTATGGAGAAGAAAGGGCAAGTGACTACATAGTTACTCTTTTAAAATGTTTTACAATATTTTGTTTGAGATTTTTAGATAATTCTTAATTAACGATATTGGAAATAATATACATGGGTACAGATAAATTATTATTGTTGTTTAAAAACAAGGCAATTTTCAAATAAATTGATATAATTCGATTCGAAAAGCTTCGTAAAATTAGAATAAAACTTATTTTCTTCGGGCTACAGATGAGGGAAAATACAACTTAAGTTATTCGAAAACATAACATATTTTTCAGTCCAAATACTTTAATCATTTACTAGAACTTTTCAGAAAACTAAGTACTTGAATTTACAGTTTAATGATGTAGTGTACAAATCAGAGAAATCCTGACCTATTTTACCAAACATTCTCATGTATCGATATCGACTTCAATAATTAAAACAAGCCCATCCCTACATAAAAGATTCAGAGCCAGCTCTCGTTAGCAGCGATCGGTTCAATCCGCTACAAATTGTCATATTTTTTGTCCTACTCTCTTTGTATACGAACAGATGAGATGTTGACATCCTGGCATATACCAGAATAGACTGAAGTAATACTATATGATACTTTTTTAATTAACAAACTACAGTCTCCTGTTCTTATAATTTATGATTTTGTGTTATTCTAGTCTTGAATCTCGACGGAAAAACTAACATAACGAAACATCGCGCCCTTATTATCTGAAGAGGCAGGCAGACTTACCCACAGAGGTCTGTCAAGGCTCTAGTAGAACAATATCTTTTTAAACATCATGGAAATTGTTCTACCAGAATCACGTCGCACCGTCGCGTCACGCCTGTCTGCGGTAGCCCTCATCCTACACCTCTTAATTCACCAGTTATCTATTATACATTTTATAAATGAAAGTCCCTTTTCGTGTCCATCTGTGTGACTGAGTTGTTCTTCTAAAATACGCTACAGATTTTGATGCGGGTTTTCTTCAACATTTAGAGCATTTATTCAGAAAGATTTATGAGTATAATACATCAATATTAAACTTATATGTAATAGAGAGATCTTGAGGTTTTGTAAGTCATAGAAACCGTGCGACGCAGTCGCTAGTAATGTTATAAGACCCGCTCTAATACATATGAAAACTTTACTTTCAATGAAAATCCCAAACTTGTGTATAGGTCTAGGTATCTCATACCAGTGTGCATTAAAATAATCTATTTAATCTTCTAGTTTATTCTTTTCATCTTACAGTATGCTAATCTAACTGCAGACCATTAGAAAGAATAGCAGCATTCCGACGATATTAAATGCAGAATTGGCACCGTCCGACATATCCGCGGATGAATGGGACGCCGCAGAAGCAATTCAATATTGTTGTAGAAACTATTATATTAAAGAATATAAAGTGACCTTCTCGTGTTGTGTGGTATTAATATAATAATACTGAAACAGTTACACTGGTTATTGCTTTTCACTAGAGGTTCTTTGACAAAATCTAGTTTTGAAAAAGTTTTAAAACTGTGGCGGCATCTAGATCGCCACATGTGAACTACGCATCACACTGATGTCACGCAACATCCAGAATCGCGCAAGCACTGTTTACCGCGCGATCAACATATATATATATATATATATATATATATATATATATATAACTTCCCGACATCAAACGTTGGGCAGTTGCACACCAGACACGACACCCCTCAGGTCGGAGGATCCTCCCTTTTCTATAAAGCATGAGTGAACATTACACCCTGTTCCTCATGCCTCTGTTGTATAGCATGAGAATGTTACTCTAAAAGTGATATAATGCGAATATGAGATTTTTATATAGTCTGATACTCTGTTACTCGCTAAAGTCAGCAAGACGAATGGTCCAGAATCTTCAGAACGTGAGATAATATTGCTAAAGTCATCATATTATTTGGACACCATGTTACTTCTACTGTGCAGAATTACCGTCTAAAGATTTCGATACTGCTGGTCTAACTTTTGTGCATATTAAGTTTAACGTAGACACCTAATAACAATAACATAACGGTTAGAAAAGAACATCAAGCCACACGAATGAAATCTTGCATGAACAACTCGTTATTTATACCTCGTTTACTTTACTACCCTGAAAGGTTCCAGAATAGGAAACTCGTCATTCCAATACCTCCGCACCAGCACAATATCGGCAACTCTGGGTTCCTACACCCAACATATCGGCTCGTGAATGGGCTTCATTATAAATTCAATCGGATTCTATTTGCGGGCTCGCTACAGTGCGACCACGATATTTCAGCGGTACAGTGTGACCGCTATATTTCAGCTGCTCTATGACGTGAACTTTTTATATGTGAAAAATTGTGTTTGCAGTTTTAAGTGCTTTGCCAATACATGTAAATAAAAATGTCGTTTGAGCATAATGCTGGTTTGACCTATATTTTTTATTTTAGAGAAATTGGATTGCATTTTTTAATGATAGCGTAGGTTGCTTTTAGTTAATTAAAATTGTTTGTAAGAGGGTTGGAGTAACGTTGTGTTGATGATATTGGTATCTATTGCGGTTCAGAATCATGTAGTTTATCCATGGTAAGAGTTTTAAAAACGAGTTTTAAAAACGAGTTTTTTTAAAAACTTGCCACCTTGTATACAAATTGGTCTAACTGGCCCCTCTCACGTAGGGAAACAAGTACAGTGCACAAACACAGACACCCGATATTCCGACCTCGCCGCCGAATCCTCTGCGACCGCGACCCCGAGTAAATGAAACTCCCCCAGACCCTTGCTCGAAAACGACGTGCCAGCAGTTGTTGCAGCTGAGCACGTAGCTTTAAATTCCCCGATTAATAATCATGATTTACACTTTGATCCAGCTCGTCCCATTTTTGATATCCTCCCTC
Source organism: Omphaloscelis lunosa (assembly GCA_916610215.1). Lineage (NCBI taxonomy): Eukaryota > Metazoa > Arthropoda > Insecta > Lepidoptera > Noctuidae > Omphaloscelis > Omphaloscelis lunosa. The sequence goes on along the minus strand of OU744265.1, from coordinate 18,153,794 downwards.
CAGCGACGCCCTAAGCCGAGGTTCGTACCCCACAGGGGGTGCTCTTAGCAAGCGCTCGCCTAGTTTTAATTAACATAGTTTTTTGCCACTGGCTGGAGGCTATGAGTTATTAAATAATAGTCATGACCTCAGAGGTCAGCTATGAGATGACCTACAGAAAAAAAGGCCCTCTCATTTCTAAGTTCAAGAATAGTTTCTGCTCCGTACCCGTTCAGATTCAGGTCTGATTCTAAAATCCGTTAATGCTGAACCAATGCTATATTATGAAAATTTCTCCCCTTATACAAAAAGTACCCACCTAAACAACTAGCATTATTAATAAACATGATACAGCTAGAGCTCTGCCTACCTACACGATCAGCACTAACGCTAATGTATGCGAGATCACGCCTCGTATGCACGCAGCCGCGCGGATTACTGTCGCCATGATCCTGCCATAAGCTGGACATGTCCTATTACGTTACGATCAGGGAATGATGACGTAGGAAGGGGGTCGTCCATTAATTACGTCATGTTTTTTAGCTACTTTTTAATGTTCTCGAAATTGGCTCTAACGATTTCGATGAAAGTTGCAATATAGGGGTTTACGGGGGCGAAAAATCGATCTACGTAGGTCTTATATCCGGGTAAATTAGTTTTCTCCGTATTTTCACCCGAGCAGAGCTCAGTCGCTCAAAGTTTACAACAAGTTAATGGATAATGACATGACATTATTGACATTAGAATAATGATCATGGCAGCATGGAATTAGTAAGTACTATCCTATACTATTAAATGAGCATTCTCTATTTTCACCGGACAAGAGCTCCGTCGCCCAGGTACTAAATTATAATACCTATTCCTAAAATGTGCTAATATGGAGATTGAATATATGAAATAAAAATACTATTCGGTACATTGAAATAATTGAAATGAATCCACTCTTAGATACCCAAGCAGAATGTCAATGTCAATAATTTATCTTAGCTTTGACATGGTGAGAAGTTTCGAATCTCTAGAGTCTCGAATGTATCTATCAACACTACTCACAGTGACGCAACAGTGATAAATTATGCACAAGTAGTGATATACCCACAGAAACAGTGCCAAAATTAGAGCCCAGTTTTGGAATTTTGCCTAACAAATGTCGGATATTAGGATATGGTCCAAAGCAATAGGATTTTTTATGAACGATGATTGTATTACTGCACTTCAGCACATTTTACACAATAGTTATCGCTGGAATACAGGTTTTATAGCTTTAATATCACAGCTAGATTTCCCAATAATTTACGAAACCCTACCCACCCTACTACCATCGTGCCTAACTAAACGCGAGCAACCCAGGCGTGCCTTCGCAAGGGAATTTTTTGGACACACAGAAACACACACACACACGCGGACAGTTTGTGAAAATTGCTTTTAATTGACATACTGTGTTGCTGACGGATTTGTTTGAACGCCTGGATGTCTGCTGATACCGAGTTATAGACCTAGTGGTGGGCAAAATTAGGATTTTTATACAGGACTATATTTTAGGAATTGTATACGGGGTTGCGGATTTTTTGGCATGATTACCTACTCTGTATTGCTTGGGTGATAAAAATGAAAGTATTTTTCGTACAAATATGGCGTGTGAAATTATAAATGTTGTAGAGGTGGTGATTCGCTTTTGTGTCCGGGTAATTAACACATACCTAACGTAATTAATGCTTCATCATAATTATCTGTCTGTCCACTGTGGGACTTATCAGAACCTCCATAAATATCAGTAAGTAAACTTAAAAAATTCAACACTTTTGGGAATTTAACAAAAGCTCATCGTATTATCGTATTCGGAAATAAATAATAACATTTTTTTTTATAAGCAAACAAAGTTTGCAACTGTATCCAACAATAAATACAAATCTCTAAATTTATGTAAACACAGAAACGAATTTGAACCAATATTTGTGGTTTACCGACTGCATTTATAACGCGAATGAAATTAATTATTTTTTGACTCCACAGCTTCGTAATATCAACCTTATTCCCTTGTTATAAGGACGCAAATAAGTTGGGAAGGATTTGTTACTTTTTCGCGGAATGTGCGCACGTTGAAATGTTATTAAAATAAATCGCTCTGCGGTCTCCGCTTTCTGTAGCGTGTTTTTGGCAAAAATATTGTTTATTTTTTCGGTTGTGTTGACTTATTATTTTCACTTTGCACTATCTGTTACAATATTTTTTTGGAATTCATAGAATATGAATACAGGAAAAAAAATTAACCAGTGCGCAAACTTACAATTACGGCACAAACCTGAAATTGCGAAAAAAAAAATCTGTTGTTCCATACATTTATGTTTGTATAACTCGTTAAAATGTAGAGAACAGCAGATTTTTTTTTCGCAATTTCATGTTTGGTCCCATAGTAAAATTGTTCATAATGATGAGTAAAGTCACGTGTTTAAGTTTGCGCACTGGTTAAAAACTTACCCTGTATATGCCAAATAACAACTTTAAAAATAAATAAATAATATTGAAATATCGATATGGAAATGTCTCAAGATAAATTGAAGTGCGACTATGCGAATCATTTCTCGTTCACTTGACTGACGGAATTCAATATAATTCTAACGCAATTAAAATCAAATCCTCCTCGCAACTGTCATCGACAGTTGTATGACATGGCTATAGCACGGCAAATTGACATACGGTGTCAATTAATTTATCTTACTTTACATTGATAACAATATAATCATCATATCATGTTTTAATGGGTAATAAGGAGTGAGTACACCGCATGGAGCGAACACTAAACAGTTAGAGCAATATATCGTAAATCAACAGTTTATTGTGGCTATAAACCAAACTAGCGTGACTAATAAATACTTAATAACGGTACAATAATATAATAATAAAGTATTATAATAGTGCAATTAATGTAGCTATCTTTTAATAAAAACAAATACACAAATTAACATTATTAATTTATTTCCTGTCCAACCCTCCAGGGAAATAAAATGTGATGTTATATTAATGTCATTTATTTTCCTGAAACGTCAAAATCTAAAAAATAAATATAATTAAATTATATAAAAAATGAATATCCGTAAATTGAGTGCTTTGATTTGATTATTTAAATACTTTACTACAATAATAACTTCTGGAAAAAGTGGGAAGATATCAACTAGAAACCTTCTAAATACAGATGAATGTGTTACTAATTTCCTTTAGTGAGTGATTGTGTACGAATTAAAACTTAACAGGGTTTGTTCACACTTTCATCGGATACTTTTTTGACAGACCATAGGTAGGACTAGGATCCTGCCAGAAGGTCTAAACAAGTGACAATGGCATTCAAAACGCTCGTATTTCTACGATTTTCTACAGGATTTACATAAGCTTTTCGGTTGCTTTTATGTCGATCCAAGAAATTTTTGGATTTTTCATCATCTTAATCGCTGATAGAATATCACTTTGTCTAGACCCTCAAGATTAACTTTTTAGAGACATGAGGAACAGGGTGTAAAGTCACTCATCCTCTATAGAACAGGGAGGATCCTCCGACCAGACTGGTGTCGTGTCTGGCGGGTAACTGCCCAACGATTGATGTCGGATAGTCATATATGTCGTTCGCGCGACAAACTCTTATTGCGCCATGCAGGATTTGTGTGACGTCAGGTCCTATTTTTGCCAATAAAAATAATAATCCTCGTAAGGCATCGTTGGTTTAGTGGTCGCAACCGCTACTGCTGAACATGAGGCCCTGGGTTCGATTCTCAGGGCGGGCAAAGTGTTATTGGGTTTTTCCATCTGGAATTCCTCAGTGGCAGCTCGGAGTCCGATTTTGTGCCCGGTTGATAACAATAGGCTCGTCCCCTATTACATGGAACTTCAATGTAACTGTCGAAATTTGGGTGTACGATAGGAACACCTCTGCATGACCCTTCGGAGAATACTGGCGTGATGTTATGTTTAAAAACAATAATTATAGAAAATTTTCGTCCATACGTCTTCTAAATCGGGTAGGGTACACAGCCCAATAAACGGTAATACCTCTTTACATTGTGGTTACAATGTAGAGTCATAATAAACTTGCTACCCTACTACGCGATTTAAAAGCCTCTAAAATATTTTAACGACACCGCCATTTAGCGACGGCAGAGATTAAAGTTTCGTACGTAGTAAAAGATTGAAATTGCATACATAGGAAAACATATAAAATCATGTACGTGACCCCTTTTATAGGTATAAACATGGTGCCTTATGGATGTTGAACTTTAGTAATAATTACTTCAATTAAAATGATCCGCAAATCTAAAGATTGAAGAATTTTTGGTATTCATAATTGTGACATATTTTAGGAGCTTTACGTTTCACACTTTAACTGACAATAAAGTATTAAATTCTATACCTGTAATTTTATCTTATTTTTAATATACCACATTCTACATTTTTATTTATCTCCTTCCGTTTAGTATTTATTACATATTACATTTATACAATTTCATTCAGCAACACAGCTAATTTACTGCACCCTTTATAAGTACCAGTTAAAAATATCTAAAAATAAGTCTATATTCAATTCACACAAACATACACAAGTTTCATATACATACAATCCACAGTTCGCGAATTCCTGCAGTGAATGTGTGTCGGTTCTCAATGGGCGTTCAATAAAGGCTGCTGCGTTGCGCGTGCGCCGATTTAGTGACAGATATACGAGAGCGATGGCGCCGGCGCATGCTCGCCTGCATGCAAGAGTTAGGAGGCGGACATATTGACGGACAAGAAAGAAAGAAAAATTGAATTGTATTTAGCGGAAAAAAGGAAAAGACAGATTGTGTAAAAGGTGATAAGGTAAAGACGAAACTGAGCACTGAGATGAATGGAGGAAAAGACTTACTGACTTCAAATGAGTTGAGAAAGAGGAGGAGGTCTGATTTAAATCCGTAACACGTCCTCGCAACATAAGGTCCAGTTGATAACCAGCGTCAGGCACTAGTTGTCTGGCATCTATGCACACAAAACTGATACTATAACTAGATTTTGTCTGTTTTTATTTGTGCCTTTATCCTGGATCACATTATGTTTATTTTCTTTCTTTCTGTCTCTTTTTTTATAATGGTTAAGGACAAGGCACGGACAGCAAAAAGGTGACGAACTAGAATTATTGAAAGAAAAAATATCATAAAAAGTCAGAGAAAAGGGCAAGTTAAAAAAAAAAAAACTTTCGAGATAACTATAGAGCTACGAAATACTTTAATGAGTAGATGCGTCGTTGAGTGAAACATCGAGCTAAATAGCAACCTAATGGAACGTTCTAAAGACAAACATTTTAATAGAGCAAATAAACAGTTCTTAGGTACAGTTAATAAACCAACAATCTAAACCAAACTTAAACTTGCCGTCGCCAATTAACTATTTCAGCGGGCGCCACCAGTGTGCACACATCTTTAATTATTAGAAGTTATGACTTACTGCCACTTATTTACTTTGTATGCAACACAATGCTAGCAACTATATGAGAATAATGTTATGCACCATAAAGTGAAGGAAGGCTGGTATTTTGATACTCATGATTTTGAAATGAAAATGTTTTCAGATAATGAATCTAATATCTATATCTGTCTATACATACTTAGTATAAAAGAAAGTTGCTTTTCCTGTCTGTCTGTGTAACCGTTATGGATTTTTATATAGTTTCAACCATCATTTAGAGCATTTATTCCGAAAGGTTCATGTGTATATAATACATTAATATTAGATACATCACAAAAATCTCAATATGTGTGTGTGTGTAGTTTGTGTGAGGGGGTGTGTATGTGTGTGTGTCAAGCAGAGGCGCTTAGTATGGGTATAGTACGAAAATGACACATTTTTTAAACTTTTCTGAAGTTAGTCCCACTGCATGGAAAAGAAGCTGTTATTATTATTTCGTAGAGGCCTCTTCTCATTCAGAATGAACGAGCACTCATCCACACGTTACTCACTATTAATTGTCAATGTAAGCTCTGGTCAAACTGAGGGGCATCCTGCGCGCGGATGCGGGTCAACTAACTTGTTGTGGAGGTGTTCAACCTGGCGAAAACAGTCGCGTAACTTCCTAATCTTAAAACATTTGAGACACGCAGTCGCGTCCCGTGCTGGATTCGCCTCAGTTTGACCAGAGCTTTAAGATGTCAAGGTAGCAGATTTATTGCGATTTTTTTTTTTACCTAAGACAGTGATGCCTCAGATCAGAAAGTTAGATTTTGACTTTTGACGTTATAAACTTAGTTGGTTTATAAACTTCGGGGCCACCACATATTTTGCCTCGACTATTTTAATTTATTTACATTTTATTTACTACCCAATTCTAATGTAATCTTTCTCTTATTTACAGGTAAGCCACACTTGGATTAAGATATAATCGTAGACAAGTAAGTACCGTAGTTTAGACCGGTAATCACTTTTACGGTGAACGGCAATCGTCGGTAAATAATAAAACGTCTTCCGTTCCCTGTTCAGTTACTTTGATTTTATACCTTATTGCCTTACGGGCGTGCAATGAATTGTACATTGATAATGTTCATTTATAGACTTTATAAGGTTTTGCTTTTTATGGACACAAGGAAAGATAGTGATAGATGGATTGCCCCGTTGGTTTAATCGTCGCAAGCTCTACTATTGAGCTTGAGGTCCTAGGTTCGTTGCCCGGATGGGACAAAGTGTTATTGGGTTTTTCCATCTGGAATTTCTCAATAGTAGCTCGGAGTCTGGATTTGTACATGGACTTAAACATAACTGGATGTACTATAGGTTCACCTCTGCCTTACTCTTTGGGAAATACTGGTGTGATGTCATGTAAGGATATAATTAGAAGTGCAGTATCGTTCACTCAGATGCTATTATTTTTTAACTGATGTGTAGTCGAACTTCACGTATAAATCAAAATTTTCAAATAATTTCCTTCTTTGCCATTAACAGTAATAAAAATTGTAAAGACAATTTCAAGGATATAATAAAATAACAAGTTTTAGTTTATATTTATACTAACGAGAATAACTGTCAGTGGAATTATTTTCTTATATTTTAAGCTACTAGCTGCTTCCAGAGGCTTCGCCCGCGTGGTTTTTTCTAAAATAAAATTTATTACGCCTTATAATATCAGCTATCTGCCAGTGAAAATCCCGTCAAAATCGGGCCAGCCGATTCGAAGATTAGCTTGAACAAACAGACAGACAGATAGACAAACATTATAAAACTTGTTTTTTTTTTTATATAAGGACCGTAATATACTTTAATATGCATTTTGTAAAAAGCTGTTATTTTGATATTACAAACAAATACTTCCATTTTATTTATTTGTATAGATGCATGACTTCGAGTTCCCATTAATTTTTATTAATGCCACAAGAATACACAGTCACGTGAGCGAAGTCGCGAGCACAACCAGTAAGAAAATAATATACAGTGTGAAGAATATTTTTTATATTTATGTTTTCAAAGACTCACACTGTATATAGTGCGTCAAAACACACTGCATAATGTACTGTAATATGAAAGCTATATAGTGACATTTCTTTCTTGGCCCTTCAAACTTAAAAAAAATACTTTGAAACAAAAAACCTCCTGAAAATCATCAGCGATCAGTCGCCTGAAGCTCTGCTCACCCAATAATCAAAGCAGCGTGAACTATCAGGCATCAACATGGAACATGGCCGTCTAAGCTGGCCATCAGTTACCGCGCCTAATAACGTTTTGCATTAATATGTTAATGGCCGCACAGTGCGCCATCAGCTCCATCGCTTGGACAACGGCCAACATTCAAATTGCATATTTTTGTGCGCGTATGAATTGATAGCGTTTGGGATTACAATGGATGTATTGATTTACCTATTTTCCTGCTTGGCGCGCATAGTAACCTAACCTAAACCCTACCATGTATGAAAGGATAGAGTTGTGTTAAGAAAAAAAACTTATGGTGCAGTTGTTAACCTTCTAAAGATACAAAATAGTTGGGATGTTACTCCTCTAAAGATGATGTTAAAAACTACATGTTTTTGTTTTCAGTAGTTTAAGTTGTGCACCATCTTTCAGTCAGCTTGTGACACATAAGTATATTTTATAATACGTATGAAAATATCAATTTTTAACTTCATTGTTATACAAAGAATGTTTTATCAAGTATGGCAAGTACAATACAGACCGATGCATCTGAATATTTCGAAGAAATATGATTAAATTGTAAGATCTCTTCTTAGAATTATGAAGTGTAAAATGCTTTGAAAAGAAAAGAAAGAAAGTCTGAAAAGTAAATATTTACATTTCTCGCGAGGCTAAAAGATAATTGTTTGTGATGACATCATGAAACATTATAGCATTCCCCTTTTTATTTCATCACAATTCTCCCTATTAGATTTTATATTATAGTTTAACTAGCTTTCGCCCATAGCTTCGCATACGTGGACGCCGAAAATTATCCAACTGGAACATACTACCGTAATAAAAAACTATCCTACGTCCTAACCCAGGTCATGGTCTATCTGTGTGCCTGTGTGTCATTGTGTACCTACTGAATTTCATAGATTTCCGTTCAGGCATGAAAACGTAACAGACAGACACACAAGTGACTCTGTCTGTCTTAATTTCTGTTTCAATTAAAATATTCATTATGGATTATTTAAAGTTTAAAACGTATCATGTTACAGCAGTCGTATTTTATAAAACCAATAATTTTGTATCAGCAGACGTATAGTGTATTAATTTGAACAATAATTTAAACGTAGAGTATTTGTGTCCAGCATCGTTAACAGTGAACCCACTATGTGCTATCAAACGGTCCTAATTACTAGTGGCATCGTACGCGGCCCTCCGAACACGGCCGCTGACATGAGTACAAAGTTATTTGATCAACATGCTATAAATTACGACCGCCACTAATTATCTTAACGGATCACCGGCGAGAAATGAATGCTATTGGTATTTATTATTGATTCTAATGTTACTGGTACAGTAGCTACTGGGGTAAATGATTTAACAGGTAGAAAACTTCGGGTTTTGTTTAACAGGGCGTTTTACTTTGTGAGATTTGATTTGAGATGACATAAAGTTTTAAGTGTCTTGACAGATTTATAATTTTTTGTCGTAATATATCATATTGCCCAGTAACTGCGTCGTCGAGGTCAGTTATGCAGTCGCTCCATGTAAAATACTATTTTAAAGCTGCATCCGGTTAGACTGGAAGCCGCCCCAACATAGTTAGATAAAATATATAGTTAGAATAAAGCTAAGCAGATGATGATACAAATTGTTTGTGAATAATTGTAAGATTTTGAAGTAGGACCTTACCTTAAAAATTAACCCCTAAATAAACCCACTTCACGGTATATTTTTAAATAGCCAAGTGTGAACCTTAAACCAAAATGTATCTAAAATATATCTCACTTTTTTATGGCACTAGCACAAGTTTCAAGATAAAATACCCATTATTTTCCTATAACTCCCAACAAATCATCGTTCATTCGCAACAATAACAAAAACCTAACCTAATTTTGTCCACGATCCCCCTTGTTTGTCCCACTGTGCGATGTCATCAGACTACATATTACCCGCGACGCAGCGGCCCTCGAGGGCCGGCGGTTGCCATGACAACCGGTACATTATTAACATCCCCAGGCAACTCGGCGTAATTTTATACTGATTAATTTGCTAAATTCTGATGAGAATTATCGTTTTAGGTGGGTTGTTACTAATGTTGAGGTTAAATGGCTGTGGATTTGTGGGCATTGATATTGAGAATAACCTAACTAGGTATTTATGTTCGAAAATTGGACTCGCTATCAGGAAAATACCAGTTTTTTTTTTTTGACGATTAAATAAAATTTTATATTTTATGTGTTTTAATGTTAATACATTAAAATAGCTCGATACTTTGTGACCTATTGTACAACTGCTTGTGTTACCTGTCTTCCGCCGCCTGTCCTTATCAACTCCAAATGTTGTGCCATTATCCTCAATTTTCTTGTTATTATATACTTATCTTAAGTGTCATCAATGTTTTCATTCATATTATTATCGATGCGGGTAATATGCGGACATTTTTTTTTGATGTTTGGAAGTAGTCGCAAACTCCTAAATCAGCTTTGCAAGAAGCTCCCCCTGAACTTCAAAGATGCGTGCTTCCCATAAGAGTCGTAGTAAATTGGGGCATAGATAAGTCGACTATTTGGTCTAATTTCTTTTGTCTTATCTTTACAACCTCCGCATCACTGCGCGCGTAAGTTTCCTAATTACTTTTAACATAATTGTTCCAAACTGATTTGTCACACACTGTTTAGTGAACTCTAGTGTCATAAAGTGCCATTTGTTGTAACGCCGGATGACACTTATTTCATGGTACTTCAGTGTTTGTGTCCACTGTAGAACGTACCCTACTACAGCAAGGCCCAAAAGGAGGCAATTTGTCATAATTATTTTGACATGAAGACTTACGATTACGCTGTAGGACTAAAAAGCGTGAGAATCCTATTTCACTTCGAATCTCACTCTTTTTCATCACACAACCACCCACATCTCACTATTTACATGAACGGTTATCCCACTCCTTGAACTTAAATTAAGCTTTGTTTAAGGATGTACCTACATTACTAACAACAATATAAGTTTAAAGAACCGTTGCGTTCAAAATTAAATAACTTAGCGATACTTTAACAACATTTTTCTTTCCACGAGCCCGAAAGTTTTACAACCAGTCTTGCCAAGGAGTATCGTATCGTATTACCCAGTAACTGGGTTGTGGAAGTCATATTAACACTCGCTCTATATAAAATACTGGTTTTCAGCTGCATTCAGTTAGACTGGAAGCCAACTAGTTGGGAAAAGGCTTGGCAGATGATGACTGATGATTAGATAATACAATTTCAACATTTCTCGTGTCGTATAACTATGGAGATCTGCACACGTCAGCGCCTACGGTGCGACCCAGACGCGCGACCGGAACGCAGCAGTTAACGTCGCGATTGCAACATGGCTCCTATCTCCATATCCGTTGGATTAATTTGTTTGTTGCGCAGACAAATACACTGCCTATCAATTATGTGTTGCAATGAATTCAGAGCAAAGTCTGAAAGTGGAAATAGAAAAATCTAGCGGTTTCCTTCACCGAAATAAAATTAGTACCTCCAGCTGATATTTATAATAATAGCTACAGGCGCTATATTATTATGGTTCCTCACAATTATCTATCAAACAACCCGTGATTATCGACCAATCAAACGGACCGATGGGATGGAAGGATCTTATTAAAATTATTGTATGACTGTCGACAGCTAGACTACCAAAGTTAAATATTTCATAGATTCCTATTTATTGGATTTTTCCATCTGGAATTTCTCAGTAGCAGCCCGGAGTCTGGATTTGTGTCCGCGGTGGTTGGCCTATTACACGGGACTAATGCAAACTGGTGGAAAAGCATAACTGGTGAAATGTGGGTGTACTAAAGGTACACCTCTGCCCAAACCTTCGAGAAATGACGATATTTGCCTGTAGACAAATTTATTTTGGACGTGTAAAAGAGTTTTTAAAACCAATTTACAGAAATCATAACTAATATTATAAATGCGAAAGTGAGTTTCTTTGTTTGTTACGTTTTCACGCTAAAACGGCTGAACGGATTTAGATGAAATGTGGCACATGGGTAGATCATGACCTGGATTAGGACATAGGATACTTTTTATCCCGATATTCTCACGGGATCGCGAACTAAGCGTGTGAAACCACGGGGCGCAGTTAATAAAATATAATTTATCATTCATCAAAAGACGAACGAACAATCAACTCGGCCCATCCAGTTCACTGCTCCAAGTATGCATCTCCCAAGTAGCACCGCAACACCTAGTTTATCCATCTTTTCTTTTGAACTTAAATTAATTGTTGTTCTTTTAAATTGTTAAATTAATACCAAAGCCACTTACGTAATTACAATAAGTATCACTTAGTGCTTCATGCAGCTACTTGACTATCATCCCTCTGATACGTGTATTTACTGGCCAGCATTCAACCAGAGCTCGCCCGGTGATAATTATTTGCCGAAGCGAGTGCACTGTTCCAGTGATTACGTTGTAATGTTGGGTTCTGACGAGGGTAGTGGATAGGGTAGTTAGTTGACAGAGAACTTAGCTGAAAACTAGCATTCTGAAATTTACAAGAAAGTGTCCGGATTTTCCAAATTAATTTCATATTTTTCTCAGAAAAGCAGAAATAAGTCAGTATAACTTAACAGCAGTTTTAATTCTTACGATCTTACGATATCTCCTTCCTAATATACGAATTTCAAAAGCACACGTAAAGATGTATTAATGAAAAACAATTGTCAATTCCCTATTTTTAAAACGAATCGTATTTAAGAATACAAGGCGTCCCATTAAAACAACAACGAGACCCTTACTAGCAAACTAAATGATAAAATCTTAAAAAAAACAACGATTGTTACTATCTTCCAGCCACTGTCCCGTCTGCACCCGCACTAGCAATACTACAATTAATTACTACGCGAACACACACCTCTAATTAAACCTGGTCACCAATATAATTAATACATTAATTGAATCAAGATGATATTCACGCCATTTTCACTGAATGCAGTGCCAACTCTTAATTATTCAACTGGTTAATTATTGAATTTGGGCGATAAAGGAATTCGTTATGTTGATTGATCACCAAGCTGATTGGCCTGAATGGCGATTACTGATTTTGCTAATTATTTTCCCGATGATGATTGGCGGGATTTACTAGAGCTATTAGCTCGGGATCATTAACAATGATTCTTTTCTCTTTCGTCGGCACAAAACAAGGCAATAAGAATTGCTCATGTTGTGGTAAATTGCAATACAACTAGGTAGTAGGTACATAGGCTGATAACCGGACTGTTCAGGGTGCACCAAATGTAGTAGTTACTAGTAGTCGTATTTACCAACACATTGGTGGTTCCTTGCTAAGACATACCTGAGCATCGTAGAGATCGGCTTATACATGACCTATCACAAACCATTGCTGATTAAGGATTCTATAGATGCGATAACTTCTAGAAATCATCATCATCATTTGCCTAGCATTTTCCCAACCAAGTTGGGTCGGCTTCCAGTCTACCTGATACAACTGAATACCAGTATTTTACATAGAGCGACTGCCTATCTGACCTCCACAACCCAGTTACTAGGTAACGCGATACCCCATGGTAAGACTGGTTATCAGACTTTTGGGCTTCTCTCTACCCGTAACGACTGACAAAGATCTTCGAATGACATCAGGTCCAACGGCTTAACGGATGGTTACCCATCTACAAACCGACCTCTGTAAGTGCAGCTTAACCTTGCTTCACTTCTAAATAGCTTAATCTGCCTAAAATTTTCCCACTGCTGAGATACACGCCTCCTTTCAGTGGGAGGAAGTGGGCCGTAATCCAGCACGCGGGCCTAGTGCGTAGAGATAAATGTCACATCGTCCTCGCATTTTTGGTTCTAGGACATGCCGGTTTCCTCACTATGTTTTCCTTCATCGTTTTCAGAACAGTGGTGATGAAATAATTTTCCTCTATATGGAGCTCCTTTATTTTTATTTCTAGATATATAGATAGTATAATGCTTTATACTAGCCAGCTAATGAATGTAACAAAATATATTTTCCTTTAGAATGCTCCTCATAAAATGTTTTATATTACATTCTATTCATCGAGTCCGAACTCAGGCGAGCTCTAGCGTTATTTATTTAGACCGCTCGAAGTGCCACTCTAAACACTGTCTTAATTAACTGAAACTGAGAGATGCTGCAATGGTTTGGGTGTGCGTTTGGTCATAAGCGATAGCGATTTAGTGGCACGCTTATTACTGTATGTTACAGAGAGGCAAGTGCTTTTATGATAAATAAAGCTGCCTCGTTGGTCTAGTGGTCGCAAGCGTTACTGCTGAACATGAGGTCCTGGGTTCGATTCCCAGGTCGTGCAAAGTGTTATTGCGTTTTTCTATCTGAAATTTCTCAGTAGCAGCCTGGAGTCTGGATTTGTGCCCGGTGGATGGCAATAGGCTCGCCCCCTATTACATGGGACTTAAAACATAACTGGCGAAATGTGGGTGAACCTGCTACAGGGACACCTCTGCCCAACCCTTCGGGGAAACAAGGCGTGATGTTATGATTGTTATGTTATGTAAAGCTTACTCCGACTGAACCTAAGCAAAAATTTTTTTTTGTAGGTTTTTTTTTTGCAGAAAAACTGCATTTTATTTATGCAAAATTGAAATTAATGGAGTAGTAATAAATTAAAAAGCATACAACCTGCTTTAACAAAGATACATTTATCGTAGCAATAACATAATAGGAAAGGGACAGCGGAATTGTTTTCAAGTTAAGATTCTCAAAACATGGGCATGTAATAGTTGTAGTTCTTCCAATGAGGTCATGGCTCGTAATTATAAAAAGGATTTAGCAAGGTAATATTATTTCATGATAATAATCTATCATGAAACTCGCTCCTACTTCCGCCTATCAGTATGTCCACGCTACACTCAGGTTTGCATTTTGCCCGCTGTTCATAAATTCGTAATTAAATACTGAACTTCCGGCTTCTCTCGTTACTGTGGAATATATTTTAATTTTTCTCCCTCAAACTGTAGTCAGGTCTCACTCCATACACTTTATTAAAGCACGGGAAGTTGCAGACTTGAAGCATTATCTCATGAAGGTTAAAAAGAAATAAATATTTTTCTTTCGCTCCTTCTGGTCTGATGTGAAAATTACTTAACAACTTGTAAATATAAATGTAAGTTCTTACTCCACATGTGTAAACTAGGCTTTATTCATATTTTCAGCAAGTTGACTTATGTTTTCTTTTAAAATTTCACCGTAATTTATAATAACGAAGCTCATAACCTTCGTAGTTTAGCTTGGAAAGCTTCATTCTTTACAGAAGTCTTCGAGCTGAAAACAAAAAATAACGTTATCCATTCGTTTTTGCCCAACTCTCAGACTCAGAGGGACGGTTATTGAAGTAGGAACCGGGCTTCAGACAACCCAAATATCAAAGCAACGTATCCGCTTTCTGTGCGGTCGCCGGTTCTATTCCGGATTAGTACTTGTATGACCCATTTATTTTTAATATAGTTAGCTGTTTGTGTTCGTTGTATATTATCAGCAATGGCATATATTGCATTAAATATGACGTTTGCCACACATGTATATGAATTGCGTAAAACGATTCGCCAGATATACTAACTTTTGAATTGAATTTACACTTGATTTTAAATAAATAAAATGCGTTTAATTCTCATAAACCCCATATTACATCAAATAAAATGTGGCAATCATTATAACATTGATATAAAAGTTTGACTCTGACAGAGCACAATATTTAGAATAGTACAGCGATATATGTAAGTTTTGAGAATGAATGTGGATGACTGACAGACAGACAGAATGAATCATCATCATGAATTAATTATCATTCTGTCTGTGACGACAGACAGAATGATAGACACACGACCAGACAGACAACGAACGTCATACTTATAACACCCCCCTTTTTTAACGCGAATTAAATTCGTATAGACTGTCTACATAACGTTCATAGATTTACAGTTGACACATGAAACGTAACTCCATCGTAATTAACAGTAAATTACTCAGTAACAGTAGTTACTTAACAAAATGAAGTAATGATATAATTGATAGGGGCTGCTCGTGCGCTGTCGACTGTGTAGAATCAATGGGCAGTCGCTGAGTCAATCATCATTGTATAATGTGTGCTATTGATTAATTACAACTTGGTACTGAAGACCAATTTTCACTGACGCTGAAACTTCAATAAAATAAAATTATTGACAGTATTTTTATTTTTATAGTAGAAGTACCTTCTGCCAGCGACTTGGGCATCTTCCGCTCGCGCTTTTACTTTGTTTCGCTTGGCGTTCTTTATGATTTTTTTTTCTTTTTTGCTCGGCACCGTTAGAGTCATAAAGTGATGTAGGGTCGTAGGTAGCGTTCTGTAGTATATGCCTACCCCGGAAGAAGGCGTGAGTTTATGTATGCGTGTATGTTATTATGTCTGTAAGGCCATTTCAAAGTGTAAAAAATATGCCTATGCATTGCAATTTGCTTTGCAATAATACTGCACGCAACTGAAAAAGTTATCCATGGCTTGGGACCTTACGACACTAGAAGCCTAATGGTCGTAAGCGCTACTACATGAGGCTCTGGGTTCGATTCCCGGGTCGGGCAAAGTGTTGTTGGGTTAGGTTACTCGCCCCCATAACTGGCGAAATGTGGGTGCGCTATAGGTGCACTTTTGCCTAACCTTTCAGGGAATACCGGTGTGATGTTATGTTATTCTAACACTTTAACCGCGGCTTATCACCTAACATATACAGGACTATGATAAGTACTATCAAGTCACACACAGACAGTTCACTTTCCCTATTGATACAGCGTGTTGACTAAAGTAATCTGCTAATTGCTATCAATGTTGGTCGATCAAGTGTCGTATGTTGTGTTAGTTGGAGCATTAGTTACATTGAAATGGTCACAAGAGGGTAGTCTAATGAAAAGAACTTTTTTTTTAAATCCTGGGACTAGATGGTCTATCTGATGCTAAGTGGTCACCTCTGTCTATTAAAATTGAAATATCTTGTTGGTAATTTTTATGATTGATCTATGGATGGACTGTGTGGAAGATGGCTAGAAAGGGGGTGACTACCGAGATGACGACTAATTGGCGGCACGGTAGGCGCAGTGGTTAAGCGATTGACTGCTGCGCTGCGTGTCGCTGCTGCGATTCCCGCACGGAACAAATATTAGTATGACCTACAAGTAATTGTTCCGGGTCTGGCTGTTTGTGTATGTTAGTAAACGCACACACAATACAGGAGAAATTCCTAGTATGGGGTAACGTTTAAAAAATAAAAAAAAATTCGCCGACCCGAAATAAATTGCGAAAAAGGCAGAAGAATTATGATGGTGATGATTCTTCTCCACAGGAACTTACTACACTTTGAAATGCGCAACTAGCATCATATTTCTGACTGACTGACTCCTTGGCTATTCAAAAATGCCTTTAAATGGTTTTATTGAAATAAATGCTTTGAGTTTGACGATGATGATGATCTTGTAGGTAATGTTCACCTACCAATTGTAATTAAAATCAAAACATTGTTCAAACAATCATTCATACAAAAATTCCATAGAAAAAGGACGTTCAGTTTTTCCCGAATATAAAAAAAAAATTGGGCAACTTTAGCGATTTTTGTTTCTCTAAAACCTAATTAAATTAGGGTTTTAGGGAAACAAAAATGTTCATCATAGTCCACATTTCGCATGTCCGCGTCGAAGTCGAAAAATATCATGTGCTGATAATTTAATTCATTGCAATGACACCATAATCTTTCAAACGTGATATACATTCATATAGTAACAGACCCACAGAATTCGAAATGATTCTGAATTCTCTAGGTCTGTCATTAATTTTACTACTTTTTATTTCAAATCAGCAGTAGGAAGTACCTATTTCCTCGGACAAAGTCTTTCACAAGGAGATCTATTATTACTATTACTATTAATCCAACAGTTAAATACACAAAGCCACTTCATACTCCAGTATTATATTAAAAGGCCAAGTAGTATAAATAGTCATATACGCGGAAAAGGAATATCTTCCGCCGACCGATTCGGGAATCCGATCCTAAAGCGCCATTCCACGAACTAACTTTCAACTCGGTGCCAAAAACAACTTCATACCAACTCAGTTGGTTTCATAAAACGAATAGTTTAATTTAATTTTAGTGTTTTCTGCAACAAACTATTTGGAGTCATTTGTAATAATGAAATCTTGGAGCTGACTATTAAGTTGAATGTCTCGGAATACATAGTTTTCTAGAGAAACTTGATGTAGCTGAAGTTCTAGGCGACCGTTTATGACTGCCTTCAAGAATATATTTTAGCATCTTGGGATATGGGAGATATTTTTATAGCTACCAACTGTTTCATATTAGCTTCTACTGCTAATAAGCCTTCTATTTCAATCGCAATGAATGGTTTGTTATGATTATGAGTCACCTTCATCAACATTGTTGAGAAACAATTTGGATCGGGTAGTTAACTGTTTATCATCCTTCACAATGTTGCTGCTGCTCACATTCTTGACTTAAACCCTTACTCGTATTATTTTAATGGCACCTGCAGGAACTGAAGAAAAATAGTTCTTGCTAAACCACCATCTTCAATAACTATAGCTATCACCATAATCACTACGATTGGAAAAATAGATTGGTGATCGCATTCTCCTCAGTAAACAATTTGATTCATTGGTAATCCCTCAAGAGACGTTTTAGTTTTAAATTGGAATCATCAGCATCTTCCTGCTTTTATCCCAATTTATTTGGGGTTAGAGCTGCATTAGTTGCATGTTTTTCTTCCATAATTACATGTCTAACAGTCGTTATCTCAATATTCAGTTATTCACCCCATTTCAAGCCATAATATCTTTCACATCTTTCAACGTCTCTTTGGTCTTCCCTTACTCTTATACCCATTAACATTCATACTCAAACCTTTTCCCAATCACGGATGACTTTAATTAGAACACATTCAAAAACTTTTTCAGTGCATGAAAAGTTCTTTGATGAACAATAAATGAATTGCGCAAGTACTCTCGGTCAGTGAACCGAGGTGTGGGCAGGATGTTGCTAAATAGCTCACAATGCCTCCCGCGGGTAATGCGTTCGGTTCCGGGTTGGTGATGAAAGTTATAAGTGGACCTATGTATTTATGTACCGTCTTTATTGAGTTTCAGTAGATTTTCTTCTCAAAGACAGTATGGAAGTACCTTTGGAAGAGTGTTGGTAAACTCTTTTTTCCCCGCATGTTCCTATGGATTAGTTTTGGAAGAAATGAAAACACAGATTCCCATCTTAAATATTACAGTGTCAGTTACCTAAATATAAGCTTCAAAACTTTCCTTGTTTTCTACTTTAAACTAACAATATTTTTGCCTATGGTCTGGAGTCTTATACTCTAGCTATCAAATTCCTGACCAGTTATTTTCCATGTGTTATCGAGATTCTTTGGTTTACCCACGAAATAAAAAAGACCATAAAAGACCTTTGCGGTTTTCATCCAAGCGAATACTCTGACCTCCACATTCTTTATGGAATCCTGTTTTTATTGGAATTTTGGCCACCTTATTTTTTTAATTCTCGTATTTGATCTGGAGTATTGTCATGTTTTATTTACTTCGATAGTTGTCATCCTGTAGGTAACTGTTTAAGTTTCAACCACACAAGGGACAAAATAAACCAAAATTGTTCCCAGGTCATAAACTTCAAAAGCTCTACAACTCCTTGAAAGCTTTCTCACAACAAAATAAATGGCACGATCATTATTCCCTCCAATCACGAGCGCGGTAGCTTTAACGCAGGACCTAGCATAATAATAAATATGTAAATTGTACGCTGGCTGCGCGCACGCAACCCAGTGTCATGGCGCCGGCTTGCAAGGCGCACGCGCGCGTTGCGCCGTAAACCGTTCAAAATAAAAAAAAGTTTTTTTCTTCGTGCAATATTTTTTTCTGCAGTTTTTTTTTTATTTTATTTTTGTAAATTTTTTGTGTGCGTTGTGAGTAGTGTTGTGTTTATTTTCTAATAGGACTGTCTATTTTCTAATAGGTTGTGTTACTGTTTTGTTATCTTCTGATGTGTTTGAGTGTCATGTCATACTCGTGTTTCTAGACTAAGTGCATTCGACGGTTTCGCTTGAATTGGTTTTAAGTTCGTAATTAGTGCCCTTATACAATGAACCTTCACCTAATAAAAGAGGATTGGTTAATCACGGTTGAGTTATTTTGCAATTGGCTTGGCAATTTTAAAGCTTTTTGCAAAGAAATTAATGTGTATAAATAGAGATGCTTAGATTTGCATGATTCTATAACTGGGGCGTCAAAACAAAACATTATCGTTAGTCACGGTAATAGTTTTGCTTACTTAATAAGAATTGTCAGCTGACAAACGCAATTTGAATTTTAAACTCATGATATGTAGACAGAACTTCATCAATCTAATCAACTTAGTATACCTACAGTGAACTGCAAAACCAATATACGTACCTAACTACAATTTTTGTGAATTCAAACTTTTCCTTAAGTCTCCTGCTTCTGCTTTTCGAGTCCATCATTTCTTGTCCCCGTCTCTAAAATAGTTTTTGACCAGGAACTACCACTGTCTATTTATTTTCTCGTTACCTACCTGCATCAAGCTCTCCTTGGAAAAGATGAGGAAAATATTCCAAAGCAATACCAACTAATGTAAACAAATCCACAGCCTATATCCTGCATAAAAGTTCAAGATGCAAGATGAACAATATTTCTACAAGGGTTATTAAGATACTAAATTAATAGACCCTAACGTTCCTGAACAAATTCTGTACTGAAAAAGAACCTTTTCACCATAGAAGCCTACATTACTCTCACCCAATACAAATTCATCTTCACCATAATCTTTATCGTTTAGTTTGTCATAGTGCGATCTACATTTCTCTAATATTTCCATATCATGTTGATATTCAGGCTATTCTGTAACGGGACTGGTTTCCTTGGCCGGTTGCGAGGTGACGTCATCGGCTACCCGCACATATATACTGCTAAATATATCGCTGTAGGTATATATGCAACTTATGCAAGGAGAGCATGTTATATTTCTTGGTCCCGCGTTTGATATGGTAGTGTAGTTGTTAGCTTTAAGGTTATTTCGAAAAGGTTCTGTATGGTTTGTAGCTGTTTAATGAGGTAGGCATGGCTTTAGTGTAAACTTATTAATCAGGACTATTAACAAAATATTTTAGAAATAACGTAATGGCAGGAATAAAAACCTTTTATAAAAATCAAGATTCGTTTTCTTTCATATAGGCAAGCTTTTCCGAAACATTTTTCGCTAAGTAGTTTCCCTGCTACTGGAGCAAATGCATCTCTGTCAACTGATTAAGCACATTAATAGCTGGAAATACTTTCAAGTGTCTACATTACAAATTCATCCAAAGCTAGGATATTATTAAATATTGCATTTATAATGTGTATATCTTTAAGCAGCACCTTTGATCCCTCCTTAGTTCTATCGTAAACTTAAATAGACACAAGCACAACACATTGACTATCTACTACTACACCCATTTCTGGATAGACAGGCAATAAGCCAATCCTAGATAATGCATGTTCAATATTATTTATATTATCAGTTATGAATCGTGCTTATTACGCTTTCCTTATTATTTTAATGAATGTAATAGATCTAGCACACGCAAGTCTTGAAATTGCTTGGCAATTTTTGACAAGTAATAGAAATAATGAGTTCGCAATTTTGCGTGCGAATATAAAGAACGGAAATATAAATAATATAAACTAATATTCACTTAAACATGACTGACGAAATGTGGGTGTACTTATAGGTACACCTCTGCCCATCGCTTCGGGGAACACAGGCGTGAAGTTATGTTGTGTGGTTTCTTTCTATTTCTTTGTGTAATATTCACTTACCCCGAATCGCATGGATTAGTATTCCATGTAGTAGGGCCAAGTAAATTTTCGATTCGATCAATTCCTTATGTTTTTGAGGAGCAACTGACTCAAGAAGATTAATTAAGACGCTTCTCTAATAGAGACTTCAGCGTTTTATTTCTACCAAAAAAATATTTACTGGGTCCAAAATCTGGATCCAAAGCCCGTAGCAATTTATCTTCATCTTTTTGAAAAAGCGGCCTTTGCCCTACAGGACAACTTAGGCTAATTAGATTTCCTAGTTTGGTGTTTATAAATCAGATCCATAAAATTACAACTACAAAACATCTCTATCATCAAAATTGTACACGTTTATGAAAATAGAAACACAATATTCATAATAAGTAATTAATGGCCAACTAACAGCCGCAGTCGTACACAGCAGTGTAAAATACTCAGGTGCTGCTAATTATCACGATTTGACACTATTGTGTAGCCAGCAGCCTGCATTGTGTTGTCCTATCTATTATTGTAATACTTGCCTGGGGCCCTGCTTGCTGCTAATGATTTTAATTTACAGGATAATTAATACTGTAGAGAATCTGTGATGGTTTTTGGCAGAACTGTAACTAAAAAAATATATTATAATAACATTAATATGGTAGTTCCTTTTACTAACCAAGATACTGTTCTGCCAAAAACCATCACAGATTCTCTTTGACAAACATAGTCGCGCTTCCTCATAATAAAAGTATAATAATAATATCTTGTAGTGTATACGTGAGATATCTTGTCAAGCGAATGAACTATATGCCGTACTAAGAAAGTAATAACTTAGTCAATGATATGGGTAGTTTTATTCTTAGCACTTGCTCTAGCTCTTCCCTCGAGGGTCCACGGCATAGAAGAGCTGGCTTAAGTATACAAGGGAGTATAAGATACAACGGGTAGGTTGTATATTTAAGTCGGCTCTTTCATATACTTCCTAGTAAAGGAGAGGGTTGTGAGATGACTTCTCTTTAGGGTGATGGCCATTAGGTTAAATCCACTAAAAGATTCCTAGAAAATCGAGTAACACGAAGATACGAAATTCAAGATATATTCGCTTTTCTCCCCGAACACACAAACAGAAAAATGTGATCATACGTTTTGTATTCGCATCGTACACTGACCTATGAAAACTTACGATGTTGGCAAAAATGACGAAACAACAAAACAATATGCCACCTGAGTCATGACTTAGTTACTTCCGTTACTACATGTCATAATAGAACACATGCAAACATCACAGACATACATTTTAAAACATTATACGGGTTCAGTTTAGAACAATGCTAAAAACGGAGCGATTCCTTGTGTAATCTGTGGCTACAAGTAGTAGTAACTACCGCACCGTTTTATACAAATACTATCGGCTGTTCCGACAATTTGTATGAAGAGTCAAGTTTTTGAAGTAAAAGCTTCTTTCTGCGTACTTTGGGCTTGTTCTGAACAGTGAACGAAACTGACCCGTCACGCTCGGGTCGGTGACGCTGAATCGGGTATACTCGGCTCCAGTCAGTCGTTGACGCTGAATCCCATATACTCGGCGCGGAATCGCGTGTACTCGGCTCCAGTTGCAGTTTTCACTTTTATTGTGTGGTCATATGCACACACCCCTTTTTTCTCTCTCTATCTCGAATTTAACCTAGGGCTGTATGATCAGCATACACGCTTCCGGACATTAGGCTAAAATGTCAGATTTTTTATTTCATCGAAACAAGAAAGAAGTCCTAACGATCCTGAAAATGTAATAAAAACGAAAATAAAACATATTAAAATCCCAAAAAAAAATTTATGGCCTTATTATTCTATGACAAGGATGTTTGACATTTAATTTAATCAGTGTTGCCAGCTCGCATACGAAATACGCTACTTTAACGCCATCTATATTCAGGGCGCGTACAATCCAATACTGAATGCGATTTTCACTAGTTTCGAGAGAAATTCACTTTCTGCGCCATTTATCCGGAATTCGTCCTGTTTAACAGCCTCTGACCGAAAAAGTGTTATTTCGAGTCGGAAATGGAGGTCGTAATTTTTTAAGGATCATTGAAGTGAGGATGAAATATTGGGGATTTCAGTAAAATGTTATATACCTATTGGTGGTTAGTCTAACTGAGAAAGTAGGCCTTTCAATAGATTAACATAATTTGAATAGTTACATACTGTATTTTAATTATGACATCGTTTAATTGAATTCAATTCAAAATATTTTTATTTCACATAAACCTACATGGGCACTCATGAAACGTCAGAAGCTAGGTGCACGGTTCCAATTGGTCGTTTCCTATGGAGAAGAGCTGGCAAGAAACTCCACGGTAACTTTTAAAAAAATAATTGGCTTTTACAAATACTTTCAAATAACAGTATGACTAGGTATGGGAGGACAGTGTAGGTCTTTCAATAAGTACCAGGTACTTAAGAAAATAAAAAATGGTCAACAAATCTACTAAGCCTACAGCGTTCTCACATTCACAAAATAGAAAATAATCTATATAAAGAATAAATAAATTAATAAAAACCTATTTTAATTAAACGAAATTTTTACTTGATAGACTATGCTGTTAAAAATAATTTATCATAGGTCTGCCTCGTTGGTCTAGTGGCCACAAGCGCTACTGCTGTGCATGAGGTCCTGAGTTCGATTCCCGGGTCGGGCAGTGATATTGGATTTTTCCATCTGGACTTTCACAATAGCAAAATTAAGTAAATGAAATTGTTTCTTATCTGATTTGGTTTTGTAGCTATAGCTAGCTTTATGTAACTTATTTATTTATTACCACAAGGTAGTGTGATAGGGCCAACGCTCTTCCTAATATATATAAATGACCTTTGCACACTAGCCCTCCCCAACACCAAGATATTCACGTATGCTGACGACACTGCGATCGTAGTATGTGGAGAACATGGACTGATGTGAAATATCATGCAGAACAATCACTAAACACGGTTGTAAGATGGCTTCAGAATAACCTTCTGTCACTTAATTTGGCTAAAACAAACTACATTCCCTTTTCTATTAGCCACAGGACCAAAGCTCCTTCTAATTTAACTGTTCTTGCCCATACATGCTTAGACTTCTCTCTTTGCGCATGCTCATGTACAGCCCTATCCCGTGTCAGTGAAACCAAATACCTGGGTGTAGTGATTGATGACGGATTGAAGTGGTACTCTCAAGTCGAAAGCCTTACATCACGGGTCAGGAAACTAATTTTTAAGTCGTTAAAGCAATGCGCTGACCCTAAAACACTAAAAATGGTGTATCTAGCACTTTGCCAATCTGTCATCAATTACTGCATTCCGGTCTGGGGGGGCACCGCTAAGACTAGACTACTTGGGTTGGAGCGCGCCCAGAGGGCTGTGCTCAAGGTGATGCTTGGCAGGCCGTATAGATTTCCCACAAATGAATTATATGCGGAATGTAGGGTACTCACTGTCCGGCAGCTTTTTGTGCTCAACACTATCCTCCGGAAGCATAGTCAGGTTCCTCCTCTAGTTCCTACCTCTCGTAGAGCTAAATCCACATGTCCATCTGTCTCTCACAAAACCGCTTTCGCTAGCCGCCAGCTTTATGTTATAGGTTCATTTATTTACAGAAGGGTCAACAAACATATTCAAATTTGCAATTTAAATAAACACGAACTGAAAACTAAATTGCAAAACTGGCTGTATAATCTGGACTATTCCCGTACAGAAGACCTTATTAATAAATAATGTAGGCACGTCATTTTTACTTCAATTATAAATCTGCAAAACTGTAACCTTATAATATTATTTATAAATAAAATAATTAAATAAATAACACATAAACACGTACAGCACTACACGATCTCACCCCACACGACTACACACACACAAAATCCCCCCCTCACACATCACATCCCCATTCACACTCCCATCCCCCCTTACACACATACACTCACATTACAATCATACAAAATTCTAATTTTAAGGTCCGAATCATTGTAGCTTAAATGTTTGAGTATAGGTTTATTAACACACTTATTTTTAAGGTTTCTTTAGTACACGAAGTTACAGTAGAACACTGACTCCTAAGGCACAGGGTTCCCCTAGTTTAGGAGGCAGGGTTTTTCAATATTTGTGCAGCCTTTTCTAAACCTATCTACCTATAAAATGTATTTGTCTAGTAATGTATGCAAAGGTATTTCGTGTCAATAAACATATTTTATTTTATTTATTTATTTATTTATTTCAAAATATTTGTTGATTTTGGTAATGCTCGTCTAGTGGCAACCACTAAACCTTAAATATGTTTCACTTGTGGATAATGCAGTGGACTGCAACATTGTTACTAAGAGTTCTGTTAACCCTAACTACACACATCAAAAGTGTCTATGGATCAACATATATTTTTGCAATAACTTTTCTCCTGATTGATATTAATTAAAATTTTTTTTAAGGATTCATCAAATAAAGTGTTTTCGTTTGTCACAGTAACGATAAACCAAGTCACCTTTGCATTAATAAAGAAATTTGCCATTTTCCTAATAAAGGGATTTTTGACATTTGAACCACTAACATTAAAGTTCGAAAAAAAGACTGAAATAACAGTTTTCTTTAAAATTTTATTGGGTAACTTAAACAATTAATAATCCGTGTTTCTACCGCGAACACTAACAACACAAGAACATCGGTTTGGCATACTCAAAATGAGTTCATCCAAATCACGCTGTGGAATGGCCGCCCATGTTCGTTGCAACAACAAAAAAAGGTCTTCTTGCGACTGGATACCCTCCATATTCGGCAGAGCTCTTCTCTGTAGCATATCCCATGCATGCTCAATCGGGTTCAAGTCTGGCGACTGAGCAGGCCAGAGCAGGACATTGATGTTAGCTGCGGCGAGAGTCTGTCTTACAACTCTTGCGGTGTGCGGTCGTGCATTATCATGCATTAACTGAAATAAGGGACCGATTTGCACTTGTAGAGGAACGATGACGTCAGATACAATCGTCTCAGCATAAATTTGAGCGTTGAGGTTGCCTCTGATCCAAATCAACTCAGTTCTTCCGCCGATCCAAATACCCGCCCATACCATGATGGTTCCACCACTATAAGGATGGACTTCCTGGCAGGATTTTAATCGCTGTTGGCGTCCAGGGGTTCTCCAGTGTCGTATACGTCTTGTATCCGGTCTCATACCAAAACGAGACTCATCAGAAAAGCACACGAAACGCCATTGTTCTTCTGCCCAATTTCTGTGTTCAAGAGCCCATTGATATCGAATCCTACGATTGTGCATTGCTATAGGTGGTACCCGTAGCGGTCTTCGGGAATGAAGGTTCACTTCATGCAAGCGGTTTCTGACTGTTTGGTCGCTAATTAAGTTCCCTGAAGAGTGATGAAGCCTCACGGCTAACATCATGGCGGTTATTGTTGGAGCTCTTCGAGTTAAGATTTGAATATATCGGTCTTGTCTCCGTGTGGTGCAGCGATACCGTCCTCCATGGCGCTCAGCCACGGTACCAGTGCTTCGGTAACGTGTCCAAAGTCGACTGATAACACTCTGACTTGTATTCAGAGCTAAAGCCACAGTACGTTGCCGGGAACCAGCTTCTATCATTCCCACGGCTCTGAGCATTTCTTCCCTGCTTAAATGACGTCGCCGCTCCATAATAACGTTGGTTTTAATCAGTAGTAGGGAAACAGTAGCACTAATAATGTCTTCAATGCGTTGTATGTTTTTATAGGGAAAATATTGACAGCTGATTTTCATCTTTTACTCGAATTTGATTAACAGTTCCTGTTTCAAATTATGAAATGCACCAAAAAGGATCCATATAAATTTATATAATCATAAATTTATTACAAAGCCACATCTCAATCTCAAGAAATCCGCATAAAAATGCTTGATCCCTAGACACTTTTGATGTGTGTATTATATATGTTATAGTCGTTTATTATCCCTTAACACTTTGAAGGACAGTACACGAGACACAATAGAAGTATTATTGTTATGACGCCTATAGGCGTATTCAAAGTGTTAATAAATAAAATAAAATAAAATAGCAGCCCGGAGTCTGGACTTGTGCCCGGTTGATGGCAACACGCTCGCCTCCTTTTACATGGGAACTGGGCAAATATGGGTGTACCATATGTTCATCTCTGCCCAATACTTCGGGGAAACAAGTCGTGATGTTATAATTTATTTGGCGTATACTCAATGTTAGTTAAGCTTTATTTAAACTTAACGCTACGTTTTTACATAAACCCTAACAGAATATCTTTACCAGATCACGAACGAAGCATAATAATGAATATTAATTTTAACATTCAACATTTAAAAATTGTTACCAGAACAAAAATAATCCTAAAATTGCCACCCTCCGCATGCCCTTAATTGTACGGTATCTTTTTTTTTTACTGGCAGGAGATCGTCGACCTCAATAAAAAAGTCGTTAAGAGGCTCGACTGTATCTTTTGTGAGGAGAACTTGCATCTTGTATGAAAAGAATCACCTTTTGGTGTGCTAGAGCTGTTTCAGTATTCAGAAAATAGGTTTTGTACGTATTGGGAGCGATATCCCAATTTTAAGTGTTCTTTAGTTGAATGGAACGTCGGGTACCAGTCTTCTCACAGCCCATTTTGCATCCTTAGAGAAAGATATGAAACTGAAAATGATAATACTTCCAGTATTTTTTCCGGTTACCTTAAAACGCATTTTTTCAAAATTAATCGACTTGCCACGTATTATAAACATAATATTTAAAACATGACAGAGACAGATTGTTTAGCGCTAAACGTAGTCATTTGTGGAGCAAGTGGACATAACTGTATCGAGTTTAAGTTTAAATTATTCTGTTGTTCTAACTCAGAACTATATTTGTCGTCCAACAAGCACTTTGTCGATATCTATGTAGTTCTTTTCATCCCACACAAGTTGGGGTTAACTGAAAGGAATGTTGTCTTTACAGCCGATGGGCTAACGACCTGGAACTACTTGTGTTCAATTGTGGTCTTTTAAACTATCATTTGTCTGATAAACAGCTTGAACTGAGTTTAAACTTAAGTCGGTTGTAGGAGCTATTTCTGCGAGATGGGTGGGCTGACTGTTGTCTTTGGCAAACTTGATACTAACGTTCTATGGAGATAGTATTAATTCAAAGTTATGAGCAATCTTCAAATAGATATCCAAAAGCTTATTTTAGAAACCAAAGACTTCTTCATCTATTTAATTTCCATAATAATTATAACAGCCTGTGTCGTTATAAGCACACCTTGGGATGCTTTCCATATGCAATTACATAACTATCAACAGAGTGTTTCTTGACACTTAAACAGTACGGTCGCAATATGGGTGTCCTGTTCACCTCTGCATAACCCTTCGGAGAATACACGCATCAAGTAATGTTATTGTATGTATCCTATTTGCTAAAAACAACATGTTTCTAAGTCCTCTCTATCCAAATACTCATACATTTCCAAAGCTCAAAGTGGCTAAATCCGGGTGTTTGCCAAAGTTTCCACAAGAACTTAATAAATCCGGGTAAGTTCCGCAAATTGTAGACCAAGTTAGAGCGGAAGGCGACCAGCCCGATAATTTTTAGTCAAGTGCATGATCTGAAATAGCAGGCCTACCTGGAAACGTGCTAGAGACCATTCTGCGACATTCTAGCTAATTCCAGGACAT
Source organism: Omphaloscelis lunosa (assembly GCA_916610215.1). Taxonomy (NCBI): domain Eukaryota; kingdom Metazoa; phylum Arthropoda; class Insecta; order Lepidoptera; family Noctuidae; genus Omphaloscelis; species Omphaloscelis lunosa. Next base: position 18,124,635 of record OU744265.1, on the reverse strand, counting down.
TGTGTAGTTTGATTGTGTTGGTGGATATTCTCAGATGTAGTCTGAGAATGGTTTTCAAATTGTGATAGCCAAGCCATTATATTATATGCAACGAATGAAAGTAGAAGTTGCATGACAGACATAATTATCATACTTACGTGTAATAAGTAAGTATGATATGTCTATCGGTGATATGATATTGTCAACTATCTAGTATTATCTCGTAATATCCTTATTCGTGTGAAAATCAGCGTAAAGGAAACCATAATATTTAATTTTAATATTAATCAATCTGTCACTCAATTTTTTTCCTATATCTTGTTCTTGATAATTATATTTTTATCACTGCAATTTTTTTATTAGTATCCGTCCCAATGTACTAATGTAAATTCTAACGAAAAAACTTAAAAACAGACAACAGTGTATAATGATACGACCCTACCACAGATAAGCATAAGAGATACCTCCTCAGAAACACGATAGGCAACGTATTATTCTTATCTTCCTTAACATATGTTCTATCTCTTCTGTAATTTATCTCTGATTGGAGATCGAAGTGATAACCTCAGAGTTGGAAGGTCCTAAGGCCAACGCTCATAAGTTTAAAAGTTCATTCAGGGATTTCAGTAATTATAGCAAACCGTATGTAAGGACCAAATTCATGGATGAAAGGTTCTTAGTAGAATGACATTTAAGATGATAACGAATTAAAAGGCACAATGTTTATAATTGTCAAAATATTTATAGCCTTAATATTGAGTCTTCGAATAATATTATTATAGTAATTATTGATTAAAGCAACAATTAAGCTTGGCTAGATGGCTTTTACATCAGTATAGCCTTAAACATTTATTCCTTTGCCTGAACAAGCAAAAAATACATATCAGCTTTCGGTTCACGTCAAGTCTAGGAACACAAACCATAATAAACTTACTGGCTTAAAACGTCAACACGTAACGAAGTTAACTGTCACTTCGCACAAGTATTGGAAAACTGCCAAACGTTCATCACGATTTGATTCGATAAAGGACTGAGGCAACCAATCGATTTCTGATTCAACAGCAGTTTTATCAATGGTTTTAAATGCTTCAATTGGTTCTCGTTGTATCGATTCATGTGATCGATTTTACTATGCTGTTTTGTTTATCAATTCCACATACTATAAAATATTTGTAGTGCTTGCATTTTCCATTTATTTTGTTTGTCTTGTTATAAAATCCTGCCTCATTGAGATCAATGAGCTAAAACACTGTTGATCACGTAGTTACGAATAAAAATGTCTGATCGGAAAAAATATATATTTTCGTTCTCTTGCATTTATCAAAATTTATTTAAAGTTGGCGCTACATGTCTTCTTCTTCCACACATCTCTATTTGTCATAAAATTGTAAAATACTCAAATCAAAACCCAGCTTGCCCGTTAACAAATAATTTAGCTTGCACTGGACGAAAGTTCTCCTCACACCCGCATTCACGCGTAACTGCCTTAAGACAACCACACCTCTACCATAACGTTTTGCTTTAATCCTTTATTATCGCTTAAATCACGCACAACGTATTTATTGCCTTGCAATGCTTTCACTAGATACTTCAAAAGATCTTAAGTTTACCTTCCAACATGTAAATGTATATATATATATATATGTCAGCATTCTTTGAGTCTAAATCAGTACCGTCTCGAGCTGTAACGAGCTATGCAAAAAGGACAGGAGTGACTTAGCTCACGGCTTAGCAGCCCGACTGTGTATGTATGTGAGTGTTGCCTTATGGAGTGGGCTTTTAAACACTGCTAATAATGCAGTAGATTTATCTTCGAGACTTTGAAATCATATAGTACATTAATTTAGCTTATAAGACTGACAATGATAGCAGTCATTGCCAGTCTCTAAAAAATCCAATTAATTACAATATCATCATTGCTTTTAAAATTATCTATACTTTTTTAAAACCGATCTCAAAACCTCAATAAATTGTTTTCTATCACCACTTCTTTTAAGCTCTTCACTAACTAAGTCATCAACTGCTGACATATTCCAATTTAAATACTCATCACCATATCTTCAACGAATCTAAATCCTCAAGGATTACCACATTCCTCTTTAATCTAAGGATCAGTAGCCACAGCCGACTGAAGGCTATGAATAGCCCATGTAGATCCGGCGACGTCTCACTGAAGCATAACGAATTATGATATTTATGAACTGCCCTGAAGTCCTGGTCCTTAAGCACAGGATGGAGACGAGACAGTATTAATTATTACTGTACTTGATTCTTCATTTGATTGATGATGGTCTTATGAAGTGTTATTGCCAATTTTCGGAGTGCATTGCACTGCATGTACCGAAAGACCAAAAGTTTTCGCATCTGGTCTTAAAGCTATTAAAATTTTTGTGTTTGCAAAATTAACATAGGTCCCTGACCTGGCTTCATTAATATGTATTAGATGAGTAATCCGAATCAATGCAATATTTCATCTGGGGTGAAAAATATTAGAAGATGACATTGAATTTAAACCTGAGTTTTCTAGATTTGTATCAATTTAAGTACCAGAAAAAATAACCTATTAGAAAATAACAAACTGAACCCACCAAAGAAACAGTGAGTGACCATAATGAACCACAAATGACCACATGAAGATATATTTATTGATAGTGAAGTGTTTTCTGTGAGTGTTGGTGATATAAATAATGAAGATGCATCTGCAAACGGATCTGTCGTGTGAGATCCCGTACAAGGGCTGTGAGGAGAAGTTGCAAATCTCCCAGGAGGCGGAGATGCTCTACTATGAGCTCATCAGGGCTCTGGAAGAAGAGGAAACGGTGAGGATAATGTAGATAAATTGAACAAACCTTGACTTTTGTCCACTGAATTTTGAAAACTTATCCAAAATAATTTGATATCAAACACAGCTATCGGGTCATGTGATAGTAGCTTAAATTAAGAGAAACCCAATCAGGCTTCCAGAAATGGGGTGTGTATTTAGACACAGAGCTTGGAAGTCATTGCAATTAATTTAGGTACAGTAAGCGTTCAAAAGTGGATAGGCACGTTAAGAGTCGTTTTGCTGTGAACACGCGGTATAGTCCGTATATCTGTATGTGTAAATAACACGGCACAAACACCACAGAGAACGCTTTACACACTGTCGTCACGTACTCGCGAAACAAAAATATATCTCCGTCGCTTTTGTTAGAAACGATAACACACACGCATCATGCGCGTGACATTGGCCAGTTTATGTCATTGCTAAAATTCAAGTTAATCTTATGTGTGCAGATAGCAGAAGGCTTTAAAGAGTTGGTCTGAGATTCGAGCTGGCTTAGGTTCCGATCTCGTAAAGAACAGCGCGGTTTTTTTCTTTTCGAAATTTATTATTTTTGTTTTCAAAAATAATATTTTTTTAATATTGCTGCCTTTTTTATTAATTTTGATATTGCAATAAAGGGTTTAGAATAAAAGATATGTGATAACAAAATTAAACAATATTTATTAGATATAGATCTCAAGAAACTTAGAAGCAATTTGTATTATTTTGACATATTTAAATTATGAAATGTTTTAAATTTTAAATGGATTTTTTCGCCATAAATATTATCTAAGCTTTGATCATGGTCGAAGTAATTAAGCAATAAATAAGAATATTAGACTACTCAAAATGTAAAAAAAAACTACTTAAAAAATAGGTGATTTTAAGGTTAAATATGGGCAGTTTGTTTACATTAATTATTTTACATTTTATTTGGCTTTAATAAATATTGGTTGGTATTGAGGTTATAGCTTAAGTATTCATTTTCTTTACGAAAAGAAGATTGAAACTAAACCACAGATTTTAATTCTAAAATAATAATATTACTAAAATAATCTTAAAAATTTTCGGTCAATTTGCAAGAAATACGACAAACACCATATTTCAATATGGTTTTTGTCGTATTTCTTACATACTTAAAAAAATCGTTACCACAAATTCATGCAATAACGAATGTGTTGTTTATTAAGTTAGAACGGTAAATATTTTAAGGTTAAAATATAGCAGTGTCCCTCTTGAAGTCTTAATATTATCGTGCGAAACTTAAACGTTCTTGTTTATGCCTTTCTGTCAAAAATGGTTTCCTAGCTGGTCTTCAGTGATGCAAGCCTTCAGAGTGCACGGAGAACGGTTCATAATACCGTGTTTAATAATTCAGCAAAATATCTCGTTGATATGCAACCATTTATTTCATATTTATTCACCATTTGACGTCGCTGCTTCTCGATAACAAGCCTCTTCCCAGTATTTCTCTAGAACAAAGAATAACATCGTATTTATTACACATACTAATTATTTATCATTCACTAATCGAATTAAACCTCATAATAAATTTAAAACTTTAAAGGCATCTTTTGTCTCAACAATACCTCTGTTCGATCAACAATACCTTTGATTAAGATTTATGTTTAGTTAAATATGAAATATATAAATGATAACACTCACACTTAGTCTGGTTTCATACGATATTTGTGTAAATTACATTCACTTTTACGCAGCGCAATAATATTTGATCTCCGTTCAATATTTATATTTGACTGCATTTTGAAAATAATAACCACAACACCGCTTTTACTTGTCACCAACAATAACCACGAACTAACAAAGTTCTATTAAATTAATACTCGTAACGAACGGCATCTGTCTACCCTACAGAAATCGAAATAATTTTTTGAGGTTTTTGGAGTTTTCTGAGGTCTACCTGCTAAACTTTAATATTTATGTGAACAAGACGAATGAACCAAAAAAGAAATGATTATTGAACTAGTCTTTATTTAAAAAATAACAAAAACTACGAATAGTAATTATTAAAAAATGACGAGCTAACCGCACGTGAGATTCGAACCCTCTCGGCTCGCCATAATCGCATATACCAAAGCAGGTTATCCACTGCGCTAGCATGCTATATACAATATTGCTCGAAATTATGAACTAGTATGAGTTGCAGACAAAGTAAGTATGTGTGTGTGTAACAACTTATAGAAGAAGGTCGTAAGTCAAACCGCAGCGTCAGTCTATTGGTTTGTGAGTTTGCCTATGGACTTTTGGTCGATACTGTACAACTGGTGCAAATTGTGGTCATATTGGGATTCCGAATCCTAATAAGTAACATAACCACAATTTTTTGTAACATAAACAAAATATCTATTCGTAAATCTCAAGCCAAGGTTAAATTAAGAATGACAGATGTTTTTTAATCAGTGTTGCTAATTTATCCCAATCTATCTACATCATAAATCAGTATAACACCGTATGTGGTGATAAATTCAAAGTCACTACATTATTTATACGACACCGTTAAGTATTAAGTGTAGTCCTTTTTCTTTTTGGTGCAAAAGAGGATTAATATCTCGCAGAAAATCTCTGAAAGATTTATGTGAAACCTGTTGATAATTGGGTTGTTCGACATAGTCTGATAAGAATTTTGTCTCGGATCCGATGGCGACCACATTTTTTTGTGGTCATGTTTTTTTTTTGCAGTTATGTCTACCGTTGGGTTTATTGTAAACGTTATTGTTATAGCTTTTACGGATTATTGTAACCAAATGTGGTTTTTATTTTACCGGTGCATTGTTTTGTGGTCAAGATAATTTCTCGATTGTCGGTTCTCGTTTTATTATTTAAAGTGAAACCAATGAAGGCTTAGGTCATATCTTTTGTTGTCCTGTTATTGATTTTATTTATAATACAACATAGTTCTATGTTTATCAAGAAACTGCAATATTAAATCCTGAACAATGCCGCAGTCAGTGACCACATTCTATTATATTTTATACTATGAACACAATTAATAGTAACACTGACGATTAGTGATGATACATCTTGTTTAGAAACTCCCACGATTTCAACCATTACAATTCATTTTATCAGTTCTATGCGACCACATTACCCCGTCTATGTGCCCACACTACCCCGCTGTAATCTTGTTATTGACAACCACAACATGTGCCATGCTCGTAATTAGTCGTGTATTCATCAATTTGCTTTATTCGATTCTAATTATTTGATAAAGGGTTTTAATTTTTAATTTTAAATGCAAATCAGAGTGCCTGCACTGTTGTAGTGATAGTTTCGTTTATTTGTTTGCTGCTTTGATAGTTTCTTTTAATGATTTTTTAAAAGAATGTCTGGAATAGTTATATATACCTAATACAAAATACAAGTGAATTGTTGGTCCATAGAGAATCATTTTCATCAACTTCTTGTTATTTGTATCTTTAATTTTTTCAAGCTTTTATTTAATTTCGTAGACTGAATTTTCTGATCGGCTTACAACAACATGTTCTTAATTTTTTTTTAAGCATCCGTCCTTAATTTCTGTCATCTTAGCTTTTTCTAGTCTTTAAGCATTTTAATTTGGACATGATTCATTTTGTTTCATAATTGATACATAATTAAATTATGTGTTTCTTGTCTTTTGTGGTAAGCGCCAGTTACCAAGACTTACTGAAAACGTCTACTTTACCACTAAATTTACTGTCGATCAACACCGGCTACTGTAGGTATAAGTACCACCACAAATTTGTGGTGGCAATTACAATGTGGTCACCCATGTATGGGTGCAGTATGGTCACCCATGTGAGTCGGGCATTACCTCGCGAATTCGTTCCGCAAGTGTATCGAGGTCATTCACACCAAAATTATGCATACATAACAAGATCTGTCTGTGGATTTAGTCACTGTAGAGAGTCAGATAGAAGTCCTACTTCTAACAATACGCTATGAGGCATGTACCGTCACGAGCATGGGTACATTACACTTACCCAAGATTCATAAGCGATTTTTTCTTAAAGTATTGATAAATATTGTATGATGTTACGAACATAGTATCTATTATATTATTATTATACAATGGTTTCCCAAACGGCCGCGTGGGCCAGACCCCAAATCCCCATTACTATTATGAAATAGGTATTTTCTCAAAGTTGCAATTCCTATTTCACGAGAAAAATATTTTGATTTTTATGTAACTGTAAGATAGCTTAGGCGCGTTATTGTATTCTGAAGTTTCGTTATTATATTATGAAAATTAATTCCTTGACTTCACTTAACGTCACTCAAAGGGAGAAGGAATTTTGTAGGGGACGTGGTTAGGCTTACTCATGTGCATATTTTGGATATGCTTGACTAGTTTCGAACACGACTAGAACTCTAATTTGTAAGTTAATGTGAGGAATCAAAAGCCCAGCTGAAACTTAGACATAAAACAATGTTGCTTAAAACTCTTTTTAAATATCACCAATCAGAGCAGATTTAACATGTAATGCTATGATTTAGTATGCCTTCTATTAAGTTACAATGTGTTTTTTAAATACAGTCCTATAAAAGTATAAACCTGTAATGCAACTCAAAAACTGTTTTCCTGCAATCTAAAATCGTGACTGACGTGTCTGTTATCTGTCTGACAGATAGGGTCTAGTAAATCAATCAATCTGACTGCACGCTAGCATTCAAAATTTCAATCATATTTTCCTTGTAAACTTACAATGTAAAATATTCTGTACCTAGCTAAACTTGATTTTTATATACATCATAATTCTCGTCGTGATCCCAATTTAAGTGTGGTTGGGGCAACATGTCCTCTTCCTCCATACTTCTCTATTAGTCGTCATCTCAGTAGTCACCCCCTTTCTATCCATATCATCTTTCACAGTCCATCCATCGTTTCTTCTTTTCTTTGTCTAATCACTATCTCTTATTTTTCTTCCATTTCTTCTCTCTTTATTTACAAACCGATACTTCTGTATCTACTTGTTCAGTGTTAATAGTTTATTTATTTAGTTTTATCTTAACTTTATGTTTGCCGAGCTTAGTTCGGAGTTCGATTCGTTGTCTAAATATTATCGATACAGTATTTAAGTGTCTACAGTTGCACTGTTTGGTTTTGATGTCTTCTGTACATGTCAGTTATGTTAATAAGTATGTAAGTTGGTTGAGTGGGTGTACTTAAGTACACAGTTAATGTAAGTACCGACATATTAGTTTATCAGAAAAAAAGGAGTGGCAGTTTCAAGCTGTGGACATAATTTTATTCCGTTTATTACATGTAACTTAAACATAACTGGCGAAATGTGGGTCATATTATATAACCCACATTTAGCCAGTTATATGTTTACACCTCTGCCTAACCCTTCGGAGATTACATACTAGTAATACAAGAGCAAATTATAAATTAACTGGCGAGACTTCACAAACTGATGAGTTGCAGCTTGAATGAGTTGGCAGCGACCGCTTTCCACATAATCAGCTGTAGTTAGGTACTTGAACTTATGATTTCACTATGTATTACGTTTTACGTTCTATTTAATTTTTATGTAACCGAGTTTGGAAGGCGTTGATGTCTGTGATATAATGATTTTTTCCGAAATAAAAATTCGTATTTATTATAGTTTAAAAGACATTTTTTGTTTGTTTTATTACCACTGGATAATTATTTAATTTTTACACTTTTTCTGTAATGTTCCTTTTTTACTAGAAAATTTGTGTTTGTGAACCTTGTATGTGTTGATCAGAAATAAAAAAATATTATTCATTAGTTTGAAATAAATAAATTTATTAGTTTAGAAGATATTTTTTGTTTGTTTTATTACCATTAGGTAGATATAGGCCTATAAAGTTTCACCTGATTATTTTTGACCTTGTATAAACCATTATTTTAGTTCCATTTATAGAAAATTGCTAAGTCTTCAATTTTGAAGAATACCTACAAAGATTTTAGTCTCTCATTTCACTCTTTGAGAATAGACTTGTGACGACGATAATGAGGGCTCAGTTAATCCAATAAGCTTGATTTACTGATAATAATGAATCCTGTGAAAACGAATGAAAGTTTTCTCTTTGTAAAAATCGACAGGATGGAAAAGATAGTTAGAAGGTTTTCTCACAATTTATGCTTTTAACTGAATTATCAGGGATCAGAAATTGTGCTGCACCTTTGCTCGCGATTTACAAGCAAACACGTGTCCTGGTATCAAACACGGAACTTTCTTTTTAGAATTCGGTTAAAAAAAACCATTGTGTAAATAGGGCTTTTTGACAGTTTCGACATACAAATAAAAAAAAATATCTCTTCCACAAATCGTAATTATTTTCACTTTCAATAAAATTGTGAGAAAGACATAAAAATAAATAATATCTTAAAAGAATTCTTGTAACAGTCAATATGGACAGTCAAGCAAGTCTCATAATGTACCCAACGAACTGTAGACAGTTATTGATAATTATCTTTTATTTTGTAATAAAGATATCTTACTGAAAGTTAAGTTAATTAAGTTTATCTTAAACCAAGGCTGAAGTAAGATGTTATCGATGACCAAATCATACAACTGACATAATATCTTAATCATCTCTTACAAAAGTTGTCAAATTGTTTGGTAATGCCTGTTTTGTGTCCATGGTACTTAACAGGATACGAATTAATTAAAGAGATTTTTTCAAAACAAAGAATGATCCTGGACTTTATTAGGTCCACGTTGGCGCAGAATCAAGTTGACTGGAAAAAAATAATGATAAAAAAGCACTTTAAAAATAAGCTTTTATTTAATTGCCCTAAAAAGAAGAAAATATACTTTTAATTAAATCAAACCAATCAATTTAGTACGTGTATTACACAATTTAATAAATTATATAAAAGCCTGTCGCGAGATTTACCTGTGCACTAACTAGTCGGGCTTGTCATACTTATTAAGGTGGCTTCCGACGCGTGCGCAATATCGCGCACGCACGCGCACCGGCCCGCACGACGCACCGTGGGAAGGGTTACGTGCGTGGTAGCGAAGCCGCGTGCGTGGCGGTGCGTCGCGGTGCGTCCGAGTTTGGATACATTCCCTTTGAAGTTACCGACTCGCCGCGGATCAGCCCGCACGGACACGCACCATGGGAAGGGTACCGTGCGTGGTAGCGCAGACGCGTGCGCGGCGGTGCGCCCGATCCGCGACGAGTCGGTAAACTTCAAAGGTGCGCGCGTATGCCCGGTTCCTATAAACTAAAACGAATCGTTTTGCTTACCAATGGTAACGTTTTTATTGCCCAACTTGGCATATAAATATGTATGTAAATTCGTAAGCAAATTTTTAGACATGGACCGTTTTTGGATTTTTACGCAAACGGTTAAATATTTGATATCAGATTATGAAATCGTTTTCAAAAATCGTTTTTAGAAATCAATTTCTGGAGCGACTCTGGCGCCTCTGGCTCGCAGTTTCGATCGTCTCTAGTAATATTATAATTCGGTTGTAAGTTCATCGATCAAAACTATCTAAACATAAACATATACTTGCTTACGCAATCTACTCTTGCCGTGGTTTTGTGAAATCGGTTTTTCTAGTTCGGATTATCGATACGATACAATTTTTGACTGAAATGGGATTTTAAATATGTTTAGTTTCGATATATTTGACGCATGTCTACTAATTTTACCTTTGATAGCTAGTTCCATAGTTTGCATAGTAGATGTAAAGCTATGAGGTCTTTGCTTCCAGTTAGTCCCCTATGCCCTAGTCCCTCTATGCTCGACCTAAGAAATACCTACTAAAAAGTATCTCTATGCACGCAATTCTTCGATTCTACGTAAACAATGGAAGGTATAGTTGGAAAGAAAAGTGTTAGAATTCAAGTAAAAAAAATTATAGCGAAATTCGTTAAAGCGTAAGCGTCTGTGTAAGTTAAAATTTATTTTGTCTCGTTCTGACAGTCAAAAAGGCAAAGTGACAGACAAAGACTAACGAATTTCAGAGCAATTCTAAGTTAAGAAATGTTTATGATTAGAGCTGTACTTAATACTGGATCCACAAGATTTAACGAAGTCTGTAGACAGAAAACTAAAAAAATATAAAAGAGCGATAAAAAGTCCGTTCTCAAAGTCAAATCACCTGTATTCATAATATTTCTTATGAATAACACAAATAAAATACAAATAAACAATTAATTAAAAAAAAAAAACAAATAGATAATAATGAGATGTAAGTATTACTATTTAAATCACAGACTTTAATACGAATCAAATTATTAGTACTAATTTAAAATTAACATTTATTTCTCGATAATTAGGTTTTGGTCTCATTATTCTTTGCTTTATCAAAGAGAACCCTAATTACGTAAATTATTTTCTTAATCAATTATGACTAATTTGTTTCATTTTGACAGTTCAACAACATTCATGGCATTATTTACGTTGTTGAGCAGATTTTTTTCCAACTTATGAAGCAATTAATTAGTAATCTGTTTCAAATCGAAACAGATTGTAATTGATCGTGTATTACATAATTAGGGTACTGGTAATGATTCGCGGAAGGGCTCATTGTTATAGTCACCCTGAAAAAACCAGTTCGACACATGCATCTCATCAAGCGCAAAGCTTGACCCGTTTTATTATAATAAATTTTCTTTTTATCGTGTGATCAGTGACTAACCAGCAGGCCTAACATGACCCACGCGACAATGATCCACTCTCGCGTGACAATTTTTTGTCTATTTCAGTAGTTTTATCGTTTTCTGACAGCTACGTCATAAAAAATACTCGACTCGTTCTGTCAAATTTGATGTTTTGTCGACAAACCCTAACATGACACGTTAGTTATCTCAATTTTTGACAATTCAACACGAGATAATCAGCTTTTTTTTCTATCATTTTGTCGTATTTAGTCGTCCTCGATTTTGACGACGATAGATAAAAAGACAAAATTATGATACATAAAAACCTCGAAAATAAGATGGTAGATTCATAGTCGTACTTATTGTAGACATTTTTTTTTTTTACCCTCGTAAACTGATGAAATATGGGTGTACACCAGTGTAAGTTCCTTTCGGCGGCCGCGAGAGAAACTATGGTGGAGAGGAGCACTATTACGTAAATGAGTATTACTTTCAGTAATAACCAGTCACTTAACCAATTATGGTGATTAACTAAATCTAGGGATGATGGCTGCATGGCAATATCAAACCTTCGCAACATAATTACTAAAATCACCAGTTTTATTTCCTAAGGGTGGTGATTAATAATTTTTATGGTTATAATAGCGGAATCAACTCCAGCTACCAATTTATCTGAACGTCAGTCCTTTTGGTAAATGTGGTGATTAACAAAATTTGCAATGACTTAATGGTGATTATTACAATAATAAACTTCGATTTGACAAATTATGATTGTCGGTCTATTTGTCATTTGTGGTGATTATCTAATGAGTATAGGTGCCCCTAATTTTAATTTCCGCCATTTTGTAACTTTATTTCAGCATGCCAAAGAAATCATTTAATTTTAATCAAAAAGTTGGTTACACAAAAAACTAAACATAAATAATTAAAAGAGAGAATAATTAAGAGAGAGAGAGACGTTTATTCAATAAAGTACGTATTAATCCATGCATAAAATGGAATGAATGAATGAAACGGAACTTTACGCCGATGTTAATATCATAAAAATAATTTGTTTAAATAATTTGCAACATCGGTCTCTTGTCGCGCGATAAAGAAGTTTCAAAGTGCCTTTATCGAGTTTACTCGTCGTTTATGGTCATGTTAGGCATTAGAATGACGTCAGAATCGTAGACAAATTACGATAAAACGAGAAAAAGAGCGTTTTCGCGCTTGTCATGTTAGCCCTGCTCGTGTCAGAGTTTTAAAGCCGCCCAAGGGCCTCTGACTTGGCTTCACATGCCGTCGAGAAATATATCTCAGGTATGCCGGTTTCCTCACGAATATAATTAATGATGATTAAGAATAAGAAAACATAATATATTTACGTACTAGGTTTTCTTAATCACTGCCTACGAATATTATTTCGTGCATAGCGAAACTTTTTAGTAGGTATTTTACGAGTCGAGGATAGCAGGACGAGCATAGGGGAGTAACCGTTTGCTTCATTATTGGTAAAAATACAAACAAGTGGTGATGTATCAAATTTTGGCATATTTGACTTTTTCGTCGAATTTGAAAAAATCTTTTTTTTAAAAGGTATACTTTCTAGTTGGTCTCATTGTCATTTGGTCACAATCTGATGATGGGATTTTGGAGAAATCGAAGGAACTCTTCAAATATTATAGGCTAAACCTATAGCGATTTTGGTATTTTCATAGTAATTAACTCGTGGATTTGCTCTTGAAAAGCAGCATTTGGAACTGATGATGAAGGCCACAGATGGCCAACGGAACTTCTCAATAATAAGTAGGTAATTGCTAACTCACTAAAAAGCGAGAAAAAAACTTTTTTACAAAAAAATAAACAAACGACTTGCAAACTACAAAGTGAATAAATAACTTTAAATTTCGGAACACGGTAGTAAAAACTAAAATACTGATCCAAAAAAAAACCAACTTCCGAAATTAAAGTTATTTTTCATTTTGTAGTGTTTTTCGCGTTGGTTGTTTTTTTTTTTTTTTGTTAGGTTTATAATAATAATATTTGTTTATATGTCTATTGTTAAACAGCCCAAAATACTGGTTCTTTATTAAACTTCAACGAATTATAACGTTGCTAAATTGAAAAGTATAACTGTGACATAGCATGACAACTGAAGTGACACGTATTTTGTTTAGTCAGTTAACTAAGCCTCCGCTGTCCGTCCTTCCGTCTGTCTGTCTGTTAGCGGGCTGTATCTCATGAACCGTAATAGGTATACAGATGAAATTCTCACAGGTTGTGTATTTCTATTCCCGCTATAACAACAAATAAAAAAAATAGAATAAACTTAAAAAAAAAAACCGGCCAAGTGCGTGTCGAACCACGTACTATGAAAGGTTCCGTAGATGGGATGAATTTATCTCAAAGAGAAACTTATAGTTGAAAAACATGGTCTCCCATACATCGATATACGCCACGGTCAATTCTCTGCAAATGTACATAAGTTTAAATTAACAATTTTCGGACATTTTCCTTAACTTGTGCTAAGACCTTGCTTCTTGCCAAATTTCATGATTTTAGGTCAACGGGAAGTATCCTATAGGTTTTTGATTATTTTCAAATATCAAAATATATCGCATAAATGGCATATTTCATCCTGCTCACTAAGCGAAATTATTTTGCCATACTACAGCGCCATCGGTTAAAAAATATTCTGCAAATTTATCTCTTATGGTCTTAGCAAAAATATTAGAAAGAAAGCAAGAACAAAAAGTTTTTTATTTTGGTACACGCTCCGGAAATACAACATGAAAACTAGGGCATGCTATCCGGATATCTGGATATCCAAATTATTCTAAACCTTCGAAAATTTTATCCGGATATCATTTGTTTTACTATCCGGATAAAAAGAGTAATACCGATAGTTTCTTTTATTCGTTTTCTATATTTTATTACATCAAAGTCAGTAATAATATAACATTGAACGTTGTGTTTTAATAAAAATAGGTATTCGCAATCATTACAATTCATGGTATATCATCTAAAATCCATGTGATGACACAATTACTAGTTTCATCATAAAGATAATTCAAAAATGCTTTTGCTCAGAGCTCGACTTCAGTTGTCGACAGCAATGATGACGACGTAGTGCTCAGTGATTACCAGCAGCAGAAACTGAAAAATCATCATATAAGCAAAGAAAATAAGCATAAAAATTCATTTCGATATATTTTGATCGAAAGGACCATGCCAAAAACTCTTTCAACTTCCACTGGAACTGATCTCAGTTGCCGGGAACGTAGTGCTGTTAAAGTAAATAATTTTTTGAAGTAATGACCATCATCGCTCATCAACTGAAGTCAAGTGTCAAAGAAGATTTAGAAACTCTTTGCTGAGCACAGATGGCACACACCAAAAAAAATTCATCTTCGTCAAATAAACAACCTCCTAATCACATTCCTCCAACCAGCATCGAAGCTAAAAAGGTTTTTCCTCCACTGGTTACATCCAAGTGTAACAAGATTATATATAATTATATATTATTATTATATGTAATATAATACGTATATAAAATCGTTACATCCACGATAAAGTTGCGCATGTCTAATTTTCGCATAAAACTGTTTTTTGTCACAACCCGCTCCCAATGTGGTAATACATACTGTGGCAAACTTTCAATCGTGTCTGTAATATTATAGTTTACCAGATATCATAGTAGTAAATGTGCGAATCACAGATTTTACGAATTGCAGGTTTTCACGCCTGCATATTTTTAAAATAATTATCCTATTTCGTTTAAACCATTTCATTGTTTACAGCCCTATTTGATTACCGGTAGTCAATTTTATTGGAGTTTTGAATTGTTCGGTTGACGTTATTTTTTCTTTCTTGCGACTCATGTCATTGTAATTTTTTTTTTTTTTAATGGACGATATTTTTTAGACTATGAAAATACCGAAATTTATTTATCCAATGCTATATTGCTTTCATTTCATTGTTAATTATAAATGCGCTCACTGTGATTCGGTGATTTATAAACCCAGTGTAGTTAAAAGTTGTCGTGCTGGGTACGTATTCCTTCTTTCTCATGTCACTGGCAGGTTCTCGAAATACTGGTGATAGCTTCTTGGTATTAGGACATCGTTACATAATTTTAGTAGATCTGTCTTTTTCACCTTCGAAATAGGCAATCGGCCACTATAAACAGATTTAGGTATTATAATTTTATTGTACTTTCCCTTTCTTCGCTTTTAATTTAAACTCAATGAAACTTTCACTATTATAATCTTTTTTGATGAAAATGGATTTTGGAATTTCTTTGCAATATTGCACACACACAGAATCTTAAAACTTTGAAACATCATTTTCAGTAAGGGTTTGGTGCCTTTTCTTTAGTGGTTTGCTTCTACTGCGAACTGAAGTACTTTGGTACACGATTTTTGGAGAGTTTTTGTAATGAAAATGTCCATTGGAAACTTAAATAAGTTTGATCTACCTTTTTACAGTGGTGTCCAAAATATCCATACTATCCGGATATATCCGGATAGTTGTCTAGAAGTATCCGAAAAATCCGGGTAGTCAAATGTGGTGGATAATTGCATGCCTTTATTAAAAGTAAGAAAATTATAAAAACAATATCAATTTAAGAAAAGAATATTAAAATTTAAAAAATAATGTATTAAAAAATGTTGCTCTTCTTGGTACATTCCTCATAGATATCAAGGAAGTATTTCCTTTAGGATCATTTGGCCATGAGCCTGGATGCACTCCACCTTCATTTTCAGTATCAAAAGTACCAGGGGGTGTATATATTCGTGACGAATTTTTAGATCGCCTTAAAAAGTTGTGCAATAAACAACACTTCATAACAATATTGGATACCTTCTTTGGTTCTAATAAATATGGTTTATAAAAATGGTGTATAAAAATGGTACCCTAAAAATATCCGACATTATGCCGAAAACGTTCTCAACTATTCTCAGAGCACGAGAAAACGATACTTAAAAATTCTTTCTTTTGTTCCCGTGGCGTGGAGACGGCTTCAACGTATTTTCAGTGAGAGCAAATGCACTATCTCCCACAAACACGTAGGGAAGTGGTTCCTTCTTGAAGGGCAAATTAGTTGATGCTGGAAAATCCAGTTCATTTCTGTTTTTTTTTTTTTATACATCTCTGTATTTCTATAAACACCGCGATCATTTATTCTACCTTGACATCCGCAATCCACAAATGTGAACTTATAGTCAGCATTTACCAAAGCTAACAGAACAATGCTAAAAGTGGCTTCGAATCTCAAGGCCCACACAGACCGACACGCAGCGTCGGAAAAAGCCAGGTGTGTGATGTGTGGGTCGTCGGCCATGTGGGCTGGTGCGCGTCCGTGCGCAATATCGCGCACCGTGGGAAGGCCCTCGGTGCGCGGTGCGTGGTCGTGCGCCGTGCGGTCCGGTGCGCGTGCGTGCGCAATATCGCGCACCGTGGGAACCCGCCTTTATAAGTAATTCTATGAAAGAAAATGTTTCGTATAAAATATGCAAATCTCGCGACAATCTTTTATATCATTTAATAAATAGCTATATTATTATTGCTAATAAATTACTATATTGCTATATTATTTAAAGTCAACAAGCAAAACTTTTTTATCAGTGAAGTATCGACATTACCAAAAAAGCACACCCCTTCCCCTACTCAAATAGAGAGTACAGACAGTCAAAAAATTTTAATTAAAAAACATGCTCCGTAAAATAGTGCATATTTTTCAATATTTTCGTTCCATTTCAATATTGATTCGAATTTTAAATTGAAAATCTCTCCTATATACCCGTAAACGCGACCGTATTTAAATAACGAATTTGGAACAGTTCACAATCTCACACTGTGATGGTTAAATCGCAGTATGATACAAAAGGCTTGGCGCACGCGATGTTTTCTCTGGTGCACGATTTAGGATTTTATTTTTTTAATCGCTGTCTCGCGTGTGGATTTTGAAAGGGCAGTGGACTGTTTGTATTTTGTAAGTTGGAGCGAAATGCCGAGATGGAAAGGAAGAGTCTGCTACTTAAACATGTTTATGTCTTCTGCTGTAAGTTGAAACTTACTTTATCTTCACACTAGCGACCCGCCCCTGCTTCGCACAGTTTTTACGACTTGAAAAAATATCTAGATTTCTTCGTATTGACATAAACCTTTCGGATAAAATCTCGAAATGATGGCAAAACCGCAACGAAATCCGTTGCATAGTTAATAACGCGGTCACACAGACAGACACGAAAAGCTACCTTAATTTATAATAATTATGCATGTATAGATGCCATCTAGTAGCTTTTTAATTCCCGACGGCCATTGACAAAAGAAAAGCATGTTCAAATAAACAATTATCGCTTTAAAGCGATTGTTTTTTTAAAAGAGCAGCTGACTGCAGTCGCGCTTCATTCGTTAAACTGATATATTTACAACTTGTACAATGTACGGTATTGTTATTGATATTAATGATTGTGAGGGAAGCATCTCCTGTTAATGTAGTGCAGGTTTTTATTTCTTACATAAAATCAATCTGTACCTAGATATGAATTTGCATTAGAAATGGCATGAACTTTTTTTTATTGTAGATTGACAAGCTATGATTGAATAATCCAAATATGTGTACCTTATTAATAACTTACATAATTTACTTAAGAATTTTACATAGAAAGTAGTAATTATTAGTAGTAGCTTACGTATTTTCAAATTGCTGCATTGTTACAAAACAGGAATGTAGATTTAAGTCATATGCGTGGGTAAACTTCACAGATCTGAGTCTTTCACAATCCTTCACATTCGAAATAGTTGCATAACGATAAAGATTGTAGGCACCCCACTGCGAGTGAAGAAATATTCAAATTGTTTTGACTCTGAAGTCTTTTGCAAGGCCCGTATCCTTGAACGTGTGGAGACGTTTAAAAACAAATAAGTAAACATGTGGACTCTATGCATTATTTTCTTTTACGCAAATATCCTGGTAATTCTGTATCCACCCGGTCATCCTTGGTTGATACATGGGCTATGTGCCAGATGCTCTTACAAAAAAAAAAAAATAATAATAATTTGATTAGAAATATAGTTTTAAAATCTCTGTTTTAGAATACAATCGCAGTAAACGGGTAAATCCATAAAATGTTGCTTATGTGGCAAAACGTAATTGGCCACTTCTATTTTCTCCCACACCTACGAATTACCAAAAGTTACAATTTAACTTTACCCTACAACCACTGGATATTATTCTTAGTTCACCATTACTCATCGTAAAATCATAACCATCCTACAGAATACCGATGACATCACATCTCGTTGACGGTACAAAAATAAGTGAAATGTCAAAACATTCCCGCGACTGACTCATGAGCACGCGACGATCGCACCGCATTGTTCTCATATTCGAAATTCTAATTTGACGTTTCCTGCGCGTATGGCGACACTGACAAATAGACAGCCATCTTGTTCTTTAGGCTTTTTCGAGATGACAAGTGTGAAAAATTGATTTGAGGGTAAAGTTGAAATATTAGATGGCTGTGATTGAAAAGGTCGATATTATGTTACTTAAACCTGTTAATTAGTGGTGATTAATTAGCTGTTTTCGGAACTGTTATATATTAACTGTTACTTCCATTTTTGGGGAGTTGTACAGTTAGACTCCATGCTATACATACAGGCAGTTCCTTAAAGCTTGACGTGCTAATGATGTGTTTTTAAATTATATTATTTTTATTTACTTACCATTAAATTATTATAATAGGATTGGCGATGACAGATGTTTGATAAAATAAGCTGAATTTTCTGAAGTCGGTCAAAAATATAGACACCTCTTCATAAAATAGTTTTATTTATCATCATGTCTGGTTCATCAAAGTCATCACCGACTAAATACCTAGCTACGTAGTAAATCCGATACTCGTTCACATGGTACTGAACGTGTTTCGAATACATTAATAACTACTACTTTGTTCAACATAATGGTCAATGGTAAACGAATTACCATACAAGCTGGTAATAAAAAGCTTTGTATTAATATTTTATTTATATCCTCACGGGAAATGCAAATGACAGTCGCATTTTTGGCTGTCAATTCTGTGAATAAAGCTTGCGAAAAATACCATTGTATTGGTACTGCTATTAATACTTTTAACAGTTTTGCAATCGCTACATGAATATCCTTTAATACATCACTACGAATTTTTCGACTACATGCAATTAAGTTTGCCAAAATATTTCCTGCGATTAATCATATGATATCATTCAAACTAAGTATTAAATCACATATTTTTGAAGTGCAACTTCTTGGCGGTGATTCGATAGTTGGACGAGAATTGAGAGTGAAATTTCAAGGACGCGTCACGTTGTGGCACATTTCATTACATGAGAGAGAAGAAAGATATTATTCTCTCTCTTTCTCTCACACACACTAAATCTGTCTTATTCTTTATTTTTTAAGAAATTTTACTTCTATCAGGTGTAGATACGTTGCACGCGCAATTTTTTTTCTCAATTTTTTTTTGTGTCTTCCCTAATATCCAATATCAATTAATTTCCTGTTTTTATCATTATTTTTATTAATAATTATGTTTTACTTGTTACAGGTAATTTGTGAAATCTCAACTATTTCGTCTAACGAGCGAGGTATAGGATCAGCAAAGGTCAGATATTAACATACTTGTGCAGAAATTTATACATCTTATATTTATTAAGGACACACAAATTCGTTATTAATTAACAGAGAATAGATAAAGTAAATTAGGAAGCGCACAAACTAACACTCTTCATTCAACGTTTCAAACTATTTTAGTAGTGTACAATGCTCTGAGAATACAGAAATAACTGTGCTAGTCTGTATTCTGCAGTCTGCAGTGCAAACTTATCAGCAGATTGCAGATAAGCAGGCAGGGATGACTAGCTCTTACAGGTTTCAAGATTAACCAACGTACGGTCGGTTGCACAGTTGTTTAAACTACGGTTAAGGTGCGATTAATGATAAGATTTTCAACGAGTTTATTTAGTTCCGTAGCTGTTTGATTTGTAGGTTATTTTAACGAGCAGTTAAGAACAACGCTATTCTTACTAAAAGACAGTAGTAGACATGAACCATTTGGTATTTATTTTTATATACATTCAACAGAATTCAATTCATTTTAATTTATATAAAATCAACCTTGTTGACATGCCGCACCTAGTGCCTAATATGTAGATTAGTAGTAAAAATATGCATTAGCATTTGGCCGTGACCCTTATTGCACTTTATTATTATGAATAATTATGTATAACGAAATGCATTTCATATAATTATAGCAAGTCCTCGACATTTCGAAATTATCATTTAAATAATCACAAGGCTTTTTCCACTAAAAAAAGTATCCGATTCTAAATGTAAACCTCCAATCTAACCAAATTCACCTCATCATCGTAACTTTAACCTACACAACTTTAACCGTAGTTAATTGAACTCTTCGCTTAGAATTGTGCAACAGTGCTGGCCTGTGGGGTTGACAGTAATCGGAGTATGCAATCGACAGTCGGGACCAGTCGCAAACTGTGCTGTGTATCTTTGATAAACTAGCTGTTACCTGCGACTTCTCTCTCTTTCTAGTATTTTAACTTCAGTAAAAGAAGTGGTCACTGTCATAATGTTCCAATAAACTGCAGTTTTTAATTACTCCAATATTTACTTACAACAGAGAAGGTCCATCTTAATATATTTGTAAGTTTATCGGAACGCGTAAAAGGGAACACCAACTGAAAAAAAAAACAGTGTCACTCCGGGAGTGCCGACAGAAGTGAAAACTTGAAAAAAAATCGGCACCGCGGTATCAACGCGTTGATGTCTTTTTAACCGTCTTACGAATTTTCGATCAGGTCACGTGTCCTGACGCGAGCTTAACATTTTTTACCCATTACAAAATAAGTGCACAACGCCGCTAGAGAAGTTTTCACTTCAAAAAAACAAAATTCAAAATATTTTATTTCACATAAACCTACATGGGCACTTATGAAACGTTTGAAGCTAGGTGCACGGTTCCCATTGGTCGTTTCCTATGGAAAGAAACTACGCGGTTACTCTTTTAAAAATATATGGTTTTTAGAATGATTTCAAATTACAGTGTTAATAGGTATGAGAGGACAGTGTAGACCCATCAAAAAGTACCAGGTACTTAACAAAATAGAAAATCGTATACATTACAAATCTACAGCCTACAACGTGCTCACATTCACAAAATCTAAAAGAAATCAATAAACAAGAATTACTGCTAACTCACTAATCACACTTCAAACTTCTATCCCAAAGTGTGAATAGAAACATATGGCTACTGAAGCAACACTGGCTAACAATAAATAGTACTTGTGTATAATAAACTATGTAAAATAATACCTTTTGGTCCCACTCGTCCGTGAGTGCATCAGCTGGTTCCTGTCGAGTCGTTAAAGTCTGAGAGGTACCTTACTATTATTTCAGAGTAGGTTACTATGTAAAACACAAATTACACTGTGGCGCTAATTTTGAGAGCACAACACTAAGCTTAAATTTCGCCTGTGTCATCACCACTGCTCTAAACCCTGTGAAGGACAACAATGTGAGGATACCGGTTTGTCCTATAGAAGCGTAGGACTAAAAATTCGAAGACATGTGACTTCCAACTACTGGTACTGGGCCCGCGGCCGCGTAGTGGGTTATGGATCACTCCCTCTCCCAGAGAGGAGGCCTGTGTCCCACCAGTGGGAACCTGGAAATATTATAGCCAAGCTGATATTGAAATCTGCCAGTTGTGCCAACACTCTCAAGAGCCGCAACTAATGAAAAATTATTTATCTTCATTACGAGTGTTAGTTATTTTAGTGATTCTGGTAACTCCTTGACACCAATTTCTCTGATCCTCGAAGTACACTAAATTTCATCATAACTTCAGTGTTACCACACAACATAAAAGATTTTAATCTTCAGTGTTGCCATGTACGGGTCTTTTAAAAAATGTCGTGTTTATCGTCGTAATTTTAAGCTTGTCCGTCTGTGTGTCCCGTTAAATTTTGTAATAATCATGTTTACGAGGTATAAAACTATAACTGTTACTGGAAAGTACATTGTTTTGATAAGTCTTGGCTGTATGCCCATAAATGTAAAGGGTTTACATTTTTCTAAATAAGGACTTATTAAGTAATTAACTTCAATTAATTTGATAATAGCATAATCAGCCTATAATGTTCCTTAACTGCTGGGACGCCTCCTCTCGGTGAGAGGAAGTGGGCCAGTCCACCACGCGGGTCCACTGCGGGTTGGTAGATGTCACATGTTTTAGATTTTTTGTTTCTATAGGACATCATCATTTTTGGTTCAGTGGTCTCCTCCCGATGTTTTCTTTCACCGTGTTGACAGCAGTGGTGATGAAATTATTTACACAAAGGAAAGCTCCTGTCAGGGTTCGAAGTTTCGAACTAATGATTTGTAGGTCGTGCCTACAAATCATTAGTCGGGACCGTTATCATTGCCACCACAGCTCCCAATTTGATAATAATAGTACCTAGGCGACTGAGCACTGCTCGGTTGAAAATAAAGAATACGAATTTCCCAGATATGAGACCTAGCTAGATATATAGTAAACCCCTATAGTACCACTTTCATCGAAATCGTAAGAACCGTTTTCGAGAACGTGATTACTAGCTGCGCCCCGCGGCTTCACCCGCGTAAGTTTCAATTCCGTGGAAATATCGGGATAAAAAGTAACAGCTATGTACCTATCAAGTTTCATCGCAATCGGTTCATTAGTTTTTGCGTGAAGAAGTAACACACGTCACAATTATAGTAGTAGTATTGGCAAATCCTTCGGTATCATCGGGATACGCGGAATGTGTGCGAGCTGCGGACCCGGTGATGATGGTGGCTACAATGACATTGTCTCGAAATTCTTTGATGTAAACTCTTGTGCCACTACACAGGCTTGGAGGGTTTAAATTTCTTAATATCGTGCTACGTATCGTGTACTTTAATCATGTCGTGCATAATTTTTATGTATCGTCAATAGTTTTCTCAGCGCACGCCAAATAATGAATTTTATAGGCTGAATTTTGCTACTTTGGGTTACATTATTGCAATTTTCTTTCGGTTTTTTTTCTGGTAGTTTTCTAAAAATTAAGCCTTATATTATATATATACATATATACAAGAATTGCTCGTTTAAAGGTATTAGATATATATAAATATTGCTCATTTAATAGTATTGATTGGGAATAATATCTATTTTTAAGATATTCGACCTTTTTCTGTAATGGACAATGAAATTCTCATAAAAATCACTAACATTTTCAGGCATAAAGAAAGCTTAATAGTCACGAGTGTGAACTAAATTAGACTCTCCTCACGTGTAAAATATGGCAAAAACAACATCTAATCACCATTTAAGCCAGAACAAAGTTGTAACAAAACATTTAAAAAATCCTTTGTTACTCATACATAAAAAACATAGACATTGTCCTACACACCCTTTCATTCCCAAATACAACTTCATCTAACATGACATAAAGTTCAGTTTCGCAATGAAACGAGGTAACTTAAGTCTATTTTTAACCCAGAATTTCTAAGAAAATTGTGCCCTATAAGGATTCCTATTATTAACGTGTCATATGAATTTGGACGTTACGAGTTTTAAAGTAAGGTGTGTTTTCTATTGTATGCTGGTAGCTGATGCCTTCCATTCACAACACATGGTGGGAGTGAGTCACCTTTGTTCTCATGTAATTTTATAGGTCACTTTTTATATTTTGACCTCAAATCGTCGACTCTCGTTATTAGTCTTTTGGGGCTTCACCAAGACTTTTTATGTAAAAAGGTAGATTTGTGCAGTCTTTAAAGAATGAAAGGGATGCAAATCCGGGAACTAAACCGGTCTGTCTGCATTTAACAGACGTAGGTAGACATCGAACCCACGACCCTGAATTTTTTTAAAAGGAATTTTCAATTTCTGGGCCGAACTTTCTGTATCTTACTAACATATAGTAGGCTTTTGGGCATTCGGTCTGTAATTTTCCGCGTAACTATACATTTCTGGATCAGCTTCCAGTTTTGTGGTTAAAGAATATTTATTTAAAAAATAGTTAATGAGAAACATAATTGGTACTGTTCCCAGTCCCAGATATACGTATTTATCTGTTCTTTTCCTCTTGTCTGTTTATAATTATGTGTGTACATAAGTGGTTAAATAAAATAAAAATAAATAAACGTTACACGCCAATAACAATGACAGCCTCAAAACAAAAATATTAATCAATCACAATTACCCTTTATCACGACATCGTACCAAAAGAATCCCTCAATCCAGATTCATTATTTATCTAATATACCGATATACGGCCAAATCCCTTCGTTTCTGACGTCATAAACCGGATGCCGGCTGCCGGCGCCGGTATAAAACCGGGTAACGGCCGATAGCCGGATTTCTTCGTGTAATGAAACTGGGATCTTTGGCCGGTCCGGGGAAAATGTGGAATTATCTGGAGACGGGTAATATTGCGTTCTGTCTGGGTATTGTTGTCTGAAAACAGTGTTAAATTTTTGCTCCACTGAGGCAAAAACAAATGGGAGCATCTCACAGGCTTTATGTGGTGAGATAATACAATCCTAAACTACTGAACAAATGGCCGATGATATTAGATATTTGTGCATTACAATTCTTCTCAAATTAATACAAAAGCCAATTTAATAGAAATTTTATATATATATTATAGTGTCTCCTTACTAGAGATAAAAGCCAGATTTCAAATAGAGAAGGAAACAGCATTAGTATTAAAGGCAACAATATACTTAGATACTTTAAACAGCTTTGACCAATAATTTCTTATCTTGTTTAGTAGCTTTGCCTAGCCCACCAATCCTGCTTACCCCCAACAATAGCCAAGCAACTAGCTGGTACAAGTCTCCGACCCACGCTACGTCCACTTCTAAACACCCACTCACTAGTGATGTACTACTGACCACAAATGGTACCAGCAAATCGATTCGCAATCGTGTTCGGTACCAAAATGGTAGTAGGTAATTTTGTGGGGATTAAGTTTGCAAGGTTGTTATTCCCTCTTCTTATATGTATCGTGAGTTATACATGCAAATGATAGGTTACAATTTCAATGGGTGGAGATCAAACTGTATGGTAATCATTTCCGTCTGTGGGAAAAGTGGATTTAGTAGACACCTTTTGTCAAGTAAATATACCTACCTAGGCACTATGATCAAATCCATATCTTATACAGATCAGACACAAATAGCCAGATCTTATTTGAGTATTGGGACTTAGAAAGCCTAAGTTATAATGTAAACGTACATAAAAGCTCGTTCATTATTGTAATTCTACACTTTTTCTACATAGACGATATCATTATTGATAATTTGGGAGGTCTGTGAATAGACCGTAGTAAGTGGAGTTTATTGATTCCACTATCTGTACAGAAATAATTGTGTCATGCCATAGCATAAAATTTTCGTGTACACGGCTATTTTAGGAAACAAAACTGTATTATACATAAACGTACAACTCATATTCCAATTTTAAATAAATATAAGCGAAACATAGGATGGTTGTGGGGAATTCGGGATATCTCAAATCAAAGGTCGTTCATTTAACTAAACATCTGAATGTCAGACGTTCGAAAAATCTAGATTTTATTTTATCGCAGTAGAACTCGTAGAATTTATACATAAACAAACGTACCATTATCAAAAGCTCGATACCTACCTACTCATGTACATAATGATTATGTTCGCACCAAAGTGACAACAGTTATTGGCACTTCGGTACTAATAGCCCATCACTAGTTGTAGTGAAAACTGGCCGTATGCCAATTAGTGAGTCAACCAGTTGGCGCGGGTTCGATTCCCTGTCGTGATATGTTTCTGTTATTAACAGTATCACATAGAGATAGGTACATAAATGGTACTTTAGGTACTACAGTCTGTGATTTGTTCCTGGATGGTGTACTTAATCATTAACTTAAGTACGGATAGTGGATTTGCAGGAAATATAAATTAGCTTAGACGTAGGAAATGATACAGGAAATATTGTATTTGTAGGGTTATTTATCTATCTTAGTATTGGCGGCGATTAACGTTTAATGTTTCCATACCAATGGAATTTACCCAGTAGAAGATCTGTGAAAGGACGAATAGATTGTGAGAAAGATGATGTGGCTAGAAACGGCTAATAGAATAGAGATAGAAAAAGAAAAGAGAGAAGGGTGATGAGATTTACTTTTCATTAAGTTGGGCAGGTTTCTTCAAGTGGAGCTATACATTAATTAGGAACCTTAATTTGTGCATCATGGTCATGTGATTAAAATAATAAATTCTTCTGTCAGACCGAAAAAATACACCTTCCAACCAAATACAACTTTCAATTTTGGACTTCTCAATCCTTTGTACATTCAAAACCCAGCACCATTTGCAACCAACCAGTTGTCTTCAACACTACACAACAAACCACTCAACAAATTCAGGTTAATCTCTCATTAACATACAGTTTTAGTCTCATCCACTTTTCCATACATGTCCAGTTGTCACATAACGGCTAGACGTGTACTGGACTTGTTTTTATGCTGATCCCACTTTGTACTACTGTTATATCGTGAAGGACGTCGTGAATGTCCTTCGGTGAGGTCAGGTGCGTACGCGCAGCGGCCGTAACTCGCTCATATGTGCGTGAAAGAGAATTTATGCACAGACTTGAGTAGGTGCCAATGTTTTTTTTGTGTTAACTTAGAACTAGTTTCGTAGTAAGCACAAAACTCCAGGCTCAAAGGCAGACGTGGCTTTTTACATTTTTATGATAATCTTGTTCTCAGTTTTTGGATATCAAACGCTTATGGCATGACTTGTGATAGAAAAGATCAAACGTGTACTGTGAAAACTTGTGATTACTTATGATTAATGATCGTTCCTTCTCTGTATGAGAAGAGATCATAGTCACCTATTTGATACCCACAGGTTGGTCTATTCTTTCCAAACGGCCTTTGCCTAAGTATGTTATGCCTATTAAAGTTAGCTTACAGTCCTATACGTATGTACATATTAACAACAAATCTCAGCCAGCTAGCTGCTACACGGAAGCGGTAACAAGCAGATAAGCGTTATCGGGAAGCAATAACCTCAATCAGTGCAGTACATCTGTACACAAACAGTACACAATAGTACACAAGTTATATGGGGGCTACCGCTCATGTTCCTATTAATGGGCTACAGATTAGTAAGTTAGAATTATGTTGTGTATTGTTTGTATTAACTGAGTTATGTTTTCTTATGAAGTTTATGAAAGTTTATGGCTTAGATCCCTATTCATTTATAAAATCTTATGAACTTTGAAGTTAAGATGTTTTTCTGTTGTCTCGGTTTGCCTCATATCATTTGTAAAGTAAAAAGAATACCAATAAATCCAATTTCATTAGCAATTGATTTGGTCCTCTGATTTTTTCACAACAGAAAGCTCTTCACACAGCCTCAGTTAAACATTTGTAAGTAGTCTATCTTATCAATCCAAACAAAATAACAAAACCCACCTTCAATTTAAAAAAATGACAACAACCATACATACCAAAGTTAATCAATTCTTTTACTTTTCTACCACAAATTAAATTTACTTAAAAAAACAAAACCCAACATCAATTAACCAAATTGACAGCAACCAAACACAAAAATCACTCACATCAAAACTTCACCCAGTTCATTGGCCCATTGCATCTGATAATGAGCGCCTCACACTGCGCAGATGCAGGGCGGGCGCCATCATGAATCACTCACTGTGCGGTGACCTTGCTGCTCTATTTAACTGTTTGTTTGTTTACAACTTGGAAACTTCCGGTTTGAACGCACTTTATCTGTCTCTGGTTTAATTTTAAAACTTTTTTGTCTGGTAATTTGTAGGAATGTGCGTTTTCGGGTGGATTGATTTTAAGTTGGGTATCTGCTTGTTATTTAAATAATAAGAGCGAGTAAATATAATACATAAATAATTCCTACAAAACATTATACATATACATATTTGTGAAATTATTAATTGAGCTCATAAACTTAGGCTGCAAACAGATAGGATTCAAACTAAACCAGTCCATAAATATAAAACTAACATAAAATTGGTTTAGACACCTCAAAAAGTCAGAAAACGCCATGTTTTTGAAAGCTGTCTTTTAGTTTCACCTGATAGAATTCATATTTTATAAAAGTTTACTGTATGCTGTTCTAAGTATATCTAAAATTAGGATAAAAATTCTCATATCAGCCGATTTTAAGTTATCCAAAATGATAAAAAAATTAATGATTGATTTAAAATCAGTCTAAAGAAAGAAAGAAAGTTTATTTTTATTTTTATTTGGGACACGCACAGGAAATACAACATTAAAACTAAGAAAATTATAAAAACAATGAACACACAGCAATAACAGTTTAGTATGACATCTGAACATGACATTATGTCAAAAGATAAAAATTGCACAGGCTTTCTGGATCTGGATCTTCTATCTACCACACCTATATGCTCAAAACAGTACCATTTGTCTCAACAAAGTCAACTGAAATAATGAAAGTTCCATAATAAATTATTGTAGAACGCATTACCCTACATCGCAAGCGCACCCATTGTATAGTGTTGTAACTCTCGGTTCAGCTGACACGTGCGCAGGAGCCGATTGTGTATAGTTTATTATGGTCATGTTAGAATTATTGTGAACTTATATGGAGAGGTTATTAAAAGAAGAATGAACTTAGATCTTAGTTACTATTGTGAATGAGATCCTGAAGATTTGCCGAAAACGATACGCTTAGAAATAACGGTGATTTTTCAATAGCATTAACAATACTAACTCTTTTAGCTCATTTTTATGTTATTATATTCCAATTGACAGTTGATTTACAGTTCATAAAATAAAAATGTGGAAAATTGAGGTAAACTAAATGCAGAAAAGGTTTTCTGCATTCAGTTCACCTCAATTTTCCAAATTTTTCTCATTTTCCAGTTTTTTTTTGTTTTTTCCAACTGCACTAATTCATTGCCAGATATGCATGACGAAATGGTTCCTTATGATGTGATTTTAATTAAAATAAAAAAAATCAAGAAAAAAACTTGCAGATATCCATGTAACCTAAAAGTTTATTTCCCTTTTTACTAGAGAAAAAAAAAAACAAATGAAGACAGTACACACCACTCTCATAAAATTTTACGCGGTACTTCTATTCCGGCATTTTTTGCGAAGTTCCCGAGATAAGGGGTGACGTAAAACAAACCATACCTCATGTGTTATCAGCCTTACAATCTCTAGTAGTCCCGATGGAGTTGTGGTCAAAATTGTGGAGAACTGAAATTCTTGTTAAGAATTCTAGGTATTCCGTATTTGTACAACGAAGTTTTTAAAGGGTCGGCCCTAAAATGGCTTGATATCTAAATTGTTTTGATGCTATCTAATTAGTTCGTGAGTAATTTAGTAATAAGTGCAGTCAATCCTAGGAAGGCATAGTTTTTTATGATTTTATTTCTGGGATTTATCTATAGAACGCTTAATAGTTTAAAATCGTAGCTCCCTAAACCAGTCGGCCAAAAAAAAAGTGTAATTATGTCTTTCGTGGTCAATAAAATCGTAGGCAATTTAAGCTTTTGTATTTTATTTACTTTATCAAAAGACAGAAAAATAAATAGACTAACCTATGAACTTATCTGTCTGGGCCCACCACCTACCCTTTCAAACTTACCGTGAAGATAATAACACAATACACCCTTACCCTTTCTGCGTAGTCGGTTAAATGCGGGTGACTATCGCGTCTTGCCATCTCGACCCGGGTATAATGTCCGATACCACTACCAACTCGGGTACCCGGTTATCCGGGGGAAATCTCGTAAAGTGCACACGATGAACAAGGGAACTATGTAGTTGAGTTGTTACATTTTTCCCGTTGTTCCGCTCTGTATTTGATGGTCAGTAGTTTTTGATAAGAATTTATGATATTAAGGTATTGTGTTTTTTGCTGAAAGGCCAATACTTGCTGAAATATTTTTTTGTGAAATGGATAATGGAGAAATATGAATGGCTGATACATTAGCAGGATTAGTTTAATTCAATAGGACAGAAAATATTATTTATTCCTTTTAGATACCGATACCCAACGTCAATTGCAAAGTGTGTTCGGTAAAGAAATAACAATGCCACGAATAAACAAGAAATGTAATTAACAAAATTAAATAGTGAAACAAGTTTTATCGGATTTTAACGTTACAGTTTAACTTGAACCAATCCATCTCCCTCACACTGTTGCTACATCGCTTCGGCAAACGTCTTGGGTACAATTATTCTATCAGCTCAATTGTCTGTCTGTATGTCAGTCAAGTAGTTAATAGATGGTTAAGAAGAGACACCAGTAGCTTTGTTTTCTTTTAATTACTTAATTTATTTGTTGAACGGACGTGTCTTTGTTTTTGTTTGAACATTCTGGTTCCTAGGTACAATTTACTGGTCCTAGGAATAAAAATGTATCTCTTTCTATAGCTTTCTTACCTCCCTGCTGTCTTTAGCAGTCTCTAAATTGATTGTAACAGAAAAAACAACTTGGAAATCAGGAAAATGTTTAAAATTAATTTTTGTTTAGGCTTTTTCCCGAAAATATATCTAGTACATATTTAGATTTTGCCAACCTGAACACGTGAGTAGCACCCCCCATTAATCGAGTCAAGCTTAAGTTAAATAATATCTATACTCTATTTCATATTATGAAACGCGTTATCTTTTATACCTTTTACCTCGATAACAAGTAACCAGTGCCCATTGTTATCCAGCAAACATTCCAGTAGGTAACGTTAGGAAGTTGCGGTCGTCGGCAAGGTAACTCTATCTCAGTTGCAAGGCTGTAGCAAGGCCAGTGCCGGCGACCGGTCCAGCGGTGGTAGGAAGATAAAGATGCTGTCTTTGTTCAGATGATTTAAAAAAAAGTATTTTATTACAACGCGTTCTATGCAACGGACGGTTTCCGATTTAAAGTTGAAGATGCTCCTAGATTAAGCAAGTGAAGTGATAAATATGGTTCAGCATTAGTTTACGGTGATACATTGATCTCTCGAGATAAAAAATACGTTAAGATATTAAGATAAAACACCCACTGGTATGTGGCATTTACGTAGTAGGCTTTCCATAACCTTAAACTGACATATAAATGAACCAATCTGACTAACTACAGAAATTCCAATGGAAAAAGAAATAGCTCTTTATTTAGGTATCTTCCATTTCTATCTTCCTTTTTAGCAAACTTCAAGTTTTCGCCAAATAATTGGTTTCTAATATTTTATTATTTTTTCTCCTTCCAGCGCGTCCGAACCTTCACAACTTCTCTCGACGAGCTCGCGGGTCGCGTGCAAGCTGCCGAAGCCGCGCGCTCCTCATGGCGTGGGCCCGGCGACGCACGCGATGCGCGCGCGCAGCTCGATGCAGTCTCCCGCGCACGAGCACAGCTGCCGCCCCTCAGAAGACTGGCTGATGAACTGCACGCGCAAGCACAGCAGCTGACGAGGGATAAGATCCAGCTGCCGGACCATTTGTTGGCGAGACTTGATGATTTGAATACTAGGTAATTTTCTAACTCTTTACTGGTGTCTGAATTCTACCACAATTTCCAATTATTTTGACAGGTGAGTCCGGTCCGGTTTTTAACATCCATTGTTTTTTCTGTTCTTCTATCGTCAGCATGACTCAGAATTTTAATTTCTGCATTATAAAAAATTAAAAGGTTCTACAAAGGCAAAGGTTTTGGGTCACAGGAAGTGTCAATCAACTATTTGGAGATATCGTATTTTAATTGGTTGTTAGTATTTAGTTCAACCAATCACAGCAGACTACACAAAATTTGAAAGTAGATTTAGGTAAATAGGTACCCATTGAGCGATGCTTTATACCATGGTGATGGACATTCCGACCTGCCATTATTTTATGTACGGAACAACTCAATTTAAGTTATTAATTTTTAACTAGAAAGAAAAGACAATGATCTTGATCTCGTCTATCAGAAATAATAGTCATAACAATAGAAATGTCTGCGCGTGAGTAACGTATCTCGAAAACTTAGATAAGTCACGCAGGAATCGCTTACAACTAGGTACTAAAGTAAATATTAGCATGTAGGGAATGTTAAACAGTGCTACGATGATTGAAAGTCAATTAAATAACTGTTTATATTCATTCTAAGAGGTGCATGTTAAGGTCAACCTACATTCTTATGGGCTTATGGGTATTCATGCGATGCTATCTACTAGGGGTAGGCAGGAGAGGCAGGGCATCAAGTGATAGGTACTCTTTACACTTTTTTGCGAGAAGTCCATGAGGATATCCTCTGCTTGAGGCTGGTTGAGGGTAATAATGAACTTCCACTTAGAATCCAGTGGATTCGTATGTGCCTTACTATTGGCACAGGGGGACCGAAAGCTCGTAGAACTTAACGGCAGTTCTTGGAGAGTAAACTACTCTACATCTCTTTCTCTGAATGAATTTTGATGTAGGTATAGATATAGTTGACCTGCTCGTTTTGCGATTCATTGTTTATTACAAGAGCATTGATTAGTTTAACCACTCTTTGGAACACAAAAGATATAGAGTGGCTTTTATTTTTAAAAACATATTAAATACAATCTGATTCCTAGGTCTTTAAAGCAAACTTTTACGAAACTACGAAGTAATCTCCACTCACTGAACCTAATTCATCATCATCCACTTGATCTTCCAGAGTATCAGGCCTGGTCTCCGGTGGCGAGGAGCGTGTGCGTCAGCTCGCCGGTGTCGCAAGAGACGGCGGCGCGGGCGCAGCGCAGGGCTTCCTGGCTGGCTCTGTTGAGCCACCCTGGGAGAGAGCCGTCACTCCTGCTAATGTACCATATTATATCAAGTGAGTAGATTGGGGTTTAACTATTGCTTTACCCCTTCCTGTATGGTCAAGTCTTAGGGCACAGACAAAGGCTTCAGAAATGAACAAAGCTTTTCATGCATAATAACTCTGCAGATACATCCGCATTGTTTACGTGTTGGTTCGTAGATTCAACTTCTACGTAGTTTATTTCCTTTTTTATTTAAACACGGCAGTAGATGCAATAGGTATCTATGCATTTACCTGCTAGCCAACACCAAAATCATATGACCTAATTGATTTGTAACCCTATTGAGGACGACGGCGACGTTCAACTGTTATTATGAAAAGAAGTAAATCAAAAAAAAAAAATGGCATCCTAAATATTAGAGATTTTTCCAGCCGTCAATTAAAGAGTGATAGTTTACCGACAACTTTAACCTGTGGTGGCATCTACATCGCCACATGCGAACTACGCATCAAAGACCTGTCGTAATACAAAATCACACAAATCCTACATCGCGCTAGCAGAGTTTACCGCGCAATAAACGTATAAACCTATAACTTTCCGACATCAATCGGACAGATATGACACCTGTCTGGTTGGAGGATCATCCGCTTTCTATAGAGGGTGAGTGAGCTTTACCCTAATGCTGTAACTCCCTCCTTAGCCATGAACTGGAGACGACCCACTGGGACCACCCGAAGATGATCGACCTGATGAACTCTCTGGCTGACCTCAACGAGGTGCGCTTCTCCGCGTACAGGACCGCGCTCAAACTTAGGACGGTGCAGAAGGCGTTGTGCAGTAAGTAATTCCTTTATATTACGAAGTTTTATTGTTTTTCAATGGAAACCACTAGTATCCATAAAAAGACAGCCGGTCGTGGACGTTGAACACGTCTGTTAGACTCTAATTATGTTTGCCTTGATTATTTAGAAAAAAAAAACCTAGGTAGACGCACGGAATAGTTCGCATTAATATGGCCTTATATTTGGCAGTATTTTTTCTTCAACCAGGTATCCACTTTTCTCTGTGTTTAGCTTTTAGCAATCACTTAACCATATTCATCTGTGTTCCAGTGCACATGCTACAGCTGCCGGCCGCGTTGGAAGCATTCGACTCGCACGGACTGCGCGCGCAGAACGACCGCCTCATCGACATACCTGACATGATCACTGTTCTTACTTCGTTGTATGAGGTTTGTACAAGTATAAACCAAGTAGTATTAGTAGTAGTAATTAGTTTACTACTAGGATTGACTTGAAGTATTTAAAATGAGAAAGATCTTCAGTCAGATGCTGCATGTTTTGTCAGCCTGAATGTTTCCAACTTAAATCTTCGGAACCACTTCTCTATAATCTAATCAGCAAAGGCAACAAATTATAATACTTATAGTGTTTCCGAATGCATCCAAAAATATCAGACATGTAAGATATAGCAGCTGGTCGTTCCAACCTTGTCGCAGATATAGCTGCAGAGGACAAAACCACGACAAAATAAAGATGAAATTGAAAACTTTTTATCTAATACATCAGATACATCTTCGCTTTATTTCAGACTAGCCAAAATGGATCTTGCAGCTAATAAGAACCAACCACTAACACTTCTATCCCCCACCAGGTAATAGCAGCCGAAAACCCCAGCCTAGTGAACGTGCCACTGTGCCTGGACCTGTCCATCAACTGGCTGCTCAACGTATACGACAGCCAGAGGACCGGACAGATCCGCGTGCTGAGCTTCAAGGTGGGACTGGTGTTGCTGTGCAAGGGACATCTGGAGGAGAAGTATAGGTCAGTGGAGGATTTAGTTTAGTAATTTAAGATCTCCAAAAAATTACAATAGGAATAGTGAAGTACGTGGTGCAGGCAAAAGATGAAACCCCCAACATTATTATTATGGAAAAACTGAAAGATGACTTTTAAGACTTAAAATCACTCATATAATCAACTAAAACAAACAAAGCAAACCAACATTTAAAGACAACAGAACATAGAACAACTGACTTATTTTTCTTGAATTGTGGAGTCAAGAAAATACAAGATATGCCAAGGTCGAAACTGTTGAATTGCCACGTTCTTAAGGTTATTAGAATTAAGATAATGTTTTATTTTTCAGGTATCTATTCCGACTGATCGCAGACCCATCGTGTAGAGCTGACCAAAGAAAACTCGGACTATTGCTGCATGACTGCATACAGGTAACACAATTTTATTATGAGCAAGACATGTCAATTCAACTTCTACTGGAGCCTATAGATTTACAAGATTGTTCTTTTTGAACATTTACTCATGATATGACGTCATTTTGTTCAGGTACCAAGACAACTGGGTGAAGTAGCAGCCTTCGGAGGGTCAAACATCGAGCCTTCAGTCAGAAGCTGCTTCGAACAGGCTTCTGCTGCTACCAAAGAGGGCAACAAAGCAGGGACTCTTGACAGGAAAGTTGGTAAGTACCTTATTACCCGACTGCCCCAGAAGGAGGGTAATGTTTTTTTATAAATATTTATTTGTTCTACTTCACGAGGTAATTATATTACTAAGTTCTCATTGTCAGATTTACTAGGTAATTATATCATAATGTGAAAACTTTTATGCATTAAAATTATAATACTTTGGACGCAGAAACCCGTAAAGACCTGGTTGTACCTGGTTGTCGAAAACCTCTTAAGGCGACCATAACCGACTTTTAATGATTTTATACTGAAGATCGCGTCTAAACGAGTAGTAGAAAAAATATATGTTAAATTAGAATATTTTCTTAATAATTTAATATATGAATATTTTATATATGATTATGTTTATATTACATAGTGAAATTTATTTGTAAACTTATGCCTACGCGGATAAAAAACTGAGAATCACACAAAATCTGTCAAGCGTATTTTTCTGAAATCTTCACCATTATAAACATAATTTAATTATTGATCTATTAGTTTACGTGTTTTATTAAAATACCTTTTGTTTTACGTATAATAAATTAATAATGCTTCTAATTTGGGACAGCGCTTCTTGATGGGCGAGTCCTATTATTGGTTGGACGTACGACGCGTTGCGTGACCTTAGTACGGAACACGCAAGCATCATAACGTCTTCCCATATTGCCAAGCTAGTTTCGATCCTTGAGAATATAATTAAAGAACGTACGGTCAACCCCACGTCAAGTATCCCAATCAAGCTATTAAAACCTCCTCACTGCTATGAAACAAAGTCAAATTACTACCGTATTCGTACGATGACTGTATAAAAAAACCTTATCATAGAAAAAACTAACATTTTCCTTCCTCTTCAGTTAACCTTCCAGAAAAAGAAAAGGAAAAAGAAGACCCACTAAACAAAGACAAGACCCTGGAACGCGACGCGGATGGACAGCTTCAGTTCATAGAAGCGTTCCACTTCCTCCAGTGGCTGCAGAAGGAGCCGCAGTCCATGGTGTGGCTGCCCGTGCTGCACCGGCTGGCGGCTGCTGAGACTGCCAAGCATCAGGCCAAGTGCAATATCTGCAAGGAGTACCCGATTATTGGGTTCAGGTAAGCTTTTGAATAGATTTGTGAAAGTTGTTTCTCAAAATTGTGTCGTAGGTTTTGACTGTTAAGCCCCATTTCCACGACGCATTTTCTTCCCTGTGGTATACCATACGGTGCAACTTTTGTTGTTGCTTTCTTGGAGAGTCCTGGGTTCTACGGAATGTGTTTGTCCAAAAAGAAGCTTGGATCCTAATTAAATTCCAGGTTTTGATTTATTTGCCCATTCTAACCAGCGGATTTCAACGTGAGTTTAACGCTATTTTGTCCTATACAGATATCGCTGCTTGAAATGCTTCAACTTCGACATGTGCCAGAAGTGCTTCTTCAACGGCCGCAAAGCTAAGAACCACAAGTTGACGCATCCCATGCAGGAGTACTGCACTGCTGTAAGTTAACGATATTTCTACATTATT
Organism: Omphaloscelis lunosa; assembly: GCA_916610215.1. NCBI lineage: Eukaryota > Metazoa > Arthropoda > Insecta > Lepidoptera > Noctuidae > Omphaloscelis > Omphaloscelis lunosa. Next base: position 18,087,489 of record OU744265.1, on the reverse strand, counting down.
TACTTCAGTTCATTAGTCTTAGTTCGAAATTGTTTGATTTGATATTTACTTAGGATTTAATTTTACAATATACATCTAACAATAAAATATGTAAATTATGTACAAGTATACAGAGGAAAAAAAAATAGGAACAAATCATTGGGCATCAAAATATTCATCCGCATCGCTGTCAGTGGGAAAGGTGCCCAAAAGGCTGGCAGTAATGCCACGTTGTATGGCAATGCTAATTCTTTGACCTAAAAATTGGCCAACCCTCTGGTCACATGAAGAGTCGACCAACCGCTTGGCGATGTCCCGAAATAATTGATGAGCACTCGGACTCCTCAGCCCTAGTGGTTCAACTCCAAACGACTCAAAAATATAGCTACCAATAAGGTTGTTATATTTGCGCCGTTTGAGGTTTTCTGCACCTGCAGCATCCGCCCCAGCACAGCCCGCCGTGCTAGGAAGATGGGATGGCGCGAAGGTGTCGACACAGGTTACGTCCCACAGCAAAGGCCTAACCAACTTCCAAGGCATTATGGTCATTCCGTCTGGCCTCTTCCCATCGTCGCGTGCTAAGCTATTGGGTTCTAAAACAGCTGGCAAGAGCCTGACGGATAATGTCAGGTTATTTCGTACCAACCTGCAAAGCGGCTCATCCCACTGTCTCTGGGAAGACGGGTTCTGGGGCTGTTCCGGGTCCGGACTAGTTATTTTCCAGGCGTTCATCGCATCGGTCAAACACGGCACTTCAGAGTCAATCTGAGAAACGGTTAAGATTCTTTTGTTTAACTTTTCGGTGCTGTGGACCGAGGACAGGAACGCGCTTAAGCTAACACTAGATATTTTGCGGATGCCGAGCCCACCAAAACGAATGGGTAGTGTGGCTTGCACATTTTGAACCGCTTTTGATTTTTTTACCTTCATTTTTTTATCCAACAGCTCTAAAGCTTAGACCCTTATGCACTTCACACTGCAATGTTGGCAGATTATGTAATTTCAAACATCATTATCATCATTTCAGCAAAAACATTTGTTTTATTCATCCGACTCTGTCCCACTGCTGGGAAAAAGCCTCCCTCAAATTCTTCCAGGTATCTTTTCCTGAGGTTTGGTTGATGGACTCGCCGCCTCTTCCTGGGCCAGCCAAAAGATAATCATTTTTAATATATAATATTGCTATTTGCAGACAACATCAGGCGAGGATGTGCGCGACTTCACCCGCGCGTTACGCAACAAGTTTAAATCAGCTCGCTACTTCAAGAAACATCCCCGAGTCGGCTACCTGCCCGTGCAGACTGTGCTTGAAGGTATGGTATCTCCTACGAATAATAAAAGTCGGTATCCTCAAAACAGCCCTCTTAGCGTATCGTGGTTACGTGGCTTCTAACATTAGATACGGCATTTTGCTATGTGGGAATTATGTTATTATAAATAGGATATTTATAGCCCAAAAACAATGTATCCGTGCTCTTTGTGATATGCCACCATTGACTTCATCTAAACCTCTTTTTAAAGATTTAAAAATATTAACAGGTTCCGGTATGTACCATCGAGGTAAGCATATTTAAGCAATTTGAAATCAAAATCCTGTGCACACGACCCTTTTTTTGTAGGTTAGCGATACTATAGCGGCCGAGCGCTGCAAGCAAGAATAGTCCTTACAGTGTACAGATATGCGTTTCTTCGATAGTAAATATTTGAATGCTGTAAATTTGTTGAAATGCACTCCGAATTATTTCAACTTCTTGGAGACACTGTTACGTTTAAATACAAGATATCCTGATAGACTAATTATTCCTTCAATGAAAAGCCACTTATATCACAGAAGTTGCTTACCAATGGTTTTATGAATATATAATAAATTACCAAATATATCATATAGGGAACTGCCAATCAATCGTTTAACAGCGATATTCAAATGGCTCATAGAAAAATCTTTCTATTCTATGAGTGAGTACCTACATTTTAAAGATTTACACTGACATTTTACTATTATAATTTGACAAATGATCGACATTTTAATTCTTAATTTAATAACTATGATGTATTTTCCAATTTTGTTAGCTTATTATTTCATTTATGTAAATTTGCATGCTAGTTTTACCGAATTGTTTTAGATCTTGTTAAAAAACCGGACCATATGACGTAATGTACTATAATTTTTGGAAATAAAATTTCATTTCATTTCGTAAATTATGTGAACTTATGCTCATTTGCGAAGAACTTTGTTTATGACTAGGTTGGATTTTTACAAGTCTTATAGTAATAGTAATTTAATAGTAAATATTATTAAATTATTAATATATTAGTATATATTTAAATAAATTATATTCTTAGTATCAAAAAATGGAATAGGTACCTACTCAGTTTTGGGGCAAGGATCGATTCTGGGTCCATTGTTAAAAATAATTCTGCCGGGATGCTTGTATATACTGTGTCAATTAAATTAATGAATGATTCATTATTGTGTACCTAATTGGTTTTTAACTTTTTTAATTAAGGTTAATAAATTGCTAAACAAACACAGCAACTCAACAACACACATTAGCTGCCCGCACCCATCAAGTTCCGAAAAAGAAGATTTAACTAAAATCCTACAATTTCCAGGTGATGCCTTGGAGTCTCCAGCACCATCACCACAACACGGCAGCGCTTCGGGCTCTGCTCTTGGAGGTGATGACATGCACTCGCGTCTTGAGTTGTATGCCACCAGACTGGCTCAGGTGGAACTGGGAGCTAAGCCGGGGGATACTCCTGACAGGTCTGTTAATCGTTCAACGATTGTATTGTAATTTATATCGAGCTGGTGACCGCAACTCCACGTTCCACGTATTTTGCAGACGTTCAACGAGATAAATATTTTCTTTCTATTAATATTTTGTTTTAAATTCTCTATAACCTATCCACAGTGACGAAGAACATCAACTGATTGCACAATACTGTGCATCACTCAACGGCGGTGGTGAAGCTGATGACGCACCACGTTCACCGGTGCAGGTTGTGTCCATCATCCATCGTGAGCAGAGACATGAACTGGAGGCTATGATCAGGTATGACCTCAACTCAATATAATGTCGCCTTATAAGACGACCTATTAAGCGAGACCTGAAATAAACATGACCACTCCGCCATGACTGAACGACAAAGAAGAATAAAAATGCCATCGACAGGTAGAGCTGACAAAATAAAGTCATCAGGGAAATTTAAACAGTAACCTCACCGAACCTCTTTCACATTACAGGGAGCTGGAAGAAGAGAATGCCAGCCTACAAGCTGAATACGAACGTCTGAAGGCGAAGCAGACCCCAGGATCAACTCCTGAGGAACAACACGGTGTCAATGATAACAGGAACGCTCCTGTTGATCAGGTAAACTATCCTAGAACTGAAGGTTTTAATTAAAGGACCTTAAAATTTAAAATTACAATCATGACGTTTAAGGTATTGCCGAAACTGGAGAAGAAATTGAAAATTGCGAAACCGGTAACTGATGTGCCTCTTGAGTTTTAAAAGACATCTTCAATTAGAAGAAAACTTCAACTTTTACAGTAAAGTTCTGTGTTAGTAAATTACCCCAAGAAAAAATTAGCTAGCAACATAAAGTAGATAATCTGATATAGCTACATCAAAATACATATATTTTATTTAACACGCGTGAAAAACCAGAAATTATGCTTAAAGCACAAAAACCATGTGAATAACGGCGATTATTTTTGCAATTCTAGTAATAACAGTAATGTCGATTGCACTTATAATATATTTTGAATCAATAATTATTATTGTGGCTAAAACTTAAATGTCACTATTGATGCCGAATCGCTTATTTTATACTAGAAGAAAACTAAGCAATCTCACACACAGCTTTCACATACCTTCAATCAAAACAACCCATAAACAGAATATTTAAACAAAACCATTTTATTTTTCCGTTTGCAGGACATGATGGCCGAAGCCCGTCTGCTACGACAGCATAAGGGTCGTCTAGAGGCGCGCATGCAGATCCTCGAGGAACATAACCGACAGCTCGAGGCGCAGTTGCAGAGATTGAGAAGACTGCTTGATGAGGCATGTAACGATACAATATTGATAGAAAAGGATAGAAATAAAAACGTAGAATTTTGTGAAGAAATGAAGAACGAATAAATCAGTTTAGGCCCACTTGCACAGGCCCGTTTGCACCACAAATCACTAAATAAATGCATTAAACGCGCTCAACGAATTTAACACATCATTCTGTATTTTCAATATTTTTAGTCTTTAGTTACATACAATGTTATGTTTGTTTAATTAATTTTTAGATGTGACATGATCAACGGACATGCCTTGCATAGTCGCTACCCCTTAAACGTGTGCGAATTTATTTATTTACTTCGATTAAAACGGTTTACAACCAATTACTATAATTAAAGACACAATTTAAAATAATAGAGAGAAAAACACCAGGATACGAAATAACGTAGCAATATACTTAGGAGCAAAAACTTTTGTATAATATAATAATATAAATTTTTCTTTCACATTCCAGCCTGCCCAAGGTTCTCCACCAGCTCGCACTGGCACACTTCAGACTCGCTCTGTGACCGCTTCACAGCTTGCTACCGATTCGCCGGCGAAAATGCATAATGGATTATACCATGAGTCGCAAACTAGTAAGTATCCACATCTTCCCCCCTAAAACAGACTGACTGAGCCCTTTAACAGTGTTGTCATTATATTATCCAAAGTATGCCTTATTAATACAGAAATGGTCCATAATATAGTAGAATCCTTATCCAATACTCCTGAAAATATGGCAAGACCAACCCTATTATGCGACAAAGACCACTCAGGACACGAAACCAACATAATAAGTTGTCTTATCCCCAAAGGTACCATTCTGAGGCCCATACTCTAGGTTGGAAATTGTTAATAGTGTAGGTGTTTCCCAGGATACTAATAAAGGTCTGGCAAAAATAACATGTCAAGTTAAGGTGTCCCTCAAGGAACCATTCTATGTCCTATCATAGAGGAAGAGTTTTAGTAGAGGTCTCTCAGGGTACGAAGCTAGGTCTATATACCTGCCCTAACCCGGAGTGTGCCCTAAGACGGCGGCTCGCGCTGGGCGGGCGCCGAGCGCGAGGCGCTGCAGCGGCCGCCGCCGCCGCCGCACGCCGTGCACTCGCTCATGCACTGCGCAGGTCAGACGACTGCCCGCGATGTTTCTACGAATCTTGTGTTGCCCTGAGTTTCCAAATTATGTGATTTCTGAAAAGTTACTTGAATTCCTATACATTAAAGTCCAGTTTCCGCTGCAACTTCTTTAACATTTTCTGCAGTAATTCTGTAATCAATCTTATTACTATGTAATTTTAATATTAATTGTTTAAGAGGAAATAACATCAATTGGAAACAAGGATTTGAATAGACATTAGCTTTTGTAGCACTGTTGCCACCAGATTTTAACTATTGTAGCAGCTATAGATTGATTGTATTGCTATTGACACACATAGGCGTGAATTTCGTGCAGCCATCACTGTAGCAATGCAAAATGGAATATGTCCTCTTGCACTGAAGGCGCTTTTTGCTAGTTTTTAGGACTTTGTCTTCAATTCACAAATAATTTTCTTTGTGTTTTCATTGGTTTTTTATTTTTCTTTCGTCGTCGTTTGTAGGTTTTTGCATGGTTGTGAGTGATGCATGACTAATGGCGTCGTTTTAGCAATAATATTTAATACTCACGGTTTTTTTTCTGTTTTCTGCAACCCTAACAGGACGCATACCTTGAGGTAATAAATATTTGATGTTGTTACGTGAACTTTATTTAGTTAAGTAGGTATATTTTACGACAGCCAAGACCCATTAAAAATAATTAAATGGCAGAATTATTCAGGCTGGAAACCATCAATTAATTCGACACTACCTAACGAAAACTATATCACAATAATGTAACCAGTAATCAATCACCAAAAACAAAATACATTCCTGGCATTATAACCAGCCATGAATCTAAATAACATTTTCAATTTCCAGATGACCTAGGCCGCGCCGTCGAAGAACTAGTGTCAGTAATGACGGAGGACACACAAAACCAAACATCGAACTCTCCTCCGCAGTACACCAACGGGAAACCCCCCACCAAAGAGTAGCCCTCCTGTGACGTCACACGCACGTATGGTGCTGCCACCCAGCGGAGCCAGCCGGCAACCGCCACCTTCTCTATGATACCTTCGAACTAGCAACACTGTCGAGCAATACCAAAGAGAACGCTTTAAATTTCTATCCTTGCTAAACATCGAAGTATTATAAAAAGTGTACAGTATTTCTACTAATTTTCGACTCATCACTAACAATACCCTGCACATGCTGTTTCTACCTTATTATACATAAGCTCTAACATTCCACACATTTTCTAATCGAGGCTTCGCGGGGAAAGATACTAAAAAGTAGAAGCCTGCAAGGAACCGGCTATATAGAACTAACGATGATTTTATCTAGATTTAGTTCCCTGTAGCGTCGTTTTCGAGACGATAGTCGTATGCAACGCTTATTGTATTAATAAGGGCATGCCATTGTTGCAGTACGTATCGTGATTGAGTCGCTTTTATTTCTACCGTTTTTTTTTTAAATTCTTGTAGGCAACCCTGACAGAATTTCTACTATTTTTGTTTTTCCCCTCCGTAACCCCGACAGTGTTGCTAGAACGAGACGATCCAACGAAAAAGACACTGTAACGAGCATTTATACATATATATTTAACAAAAAAAAATGTACCAAATTTGTGGATACTTGATATTTTAATTGTTTAAGTACATATCTTGTTAGTACAATCTCCATTATATATCATATCACTTCTTGTATACTTCCATATCATTTTGCTGTGTAAAATACAGGCATATGTATTATATCACGTGAAACGAAACTGAGGCGACATGGTCACCGACTAATCGGTGGTCTATATTATTTACAAGACAGCTCGATTGGTTTGACCACATTTTTACCATATCAACGAGGGAAATATTCAACTGAAACCATATCCATCTTTTTCTATAATTATACAAAGAGCAAACAAAAACGCGACAAAACAATTTTAACGAACTACTGCAATAGTAGGAATTTTGAAATGTGGTCACACTGAACATTATAAGCTGAAAGCTTTAATAGGATCACAATTAGCTTTAAAACCACAACTGTGACATATTTTGATAAATAATGCAACACAATGGATGAATCCTCCATGTTTTTACCGCGCAACCACTGAAAGGGCCTAAGTTTTAGTGGAAATGTATTGTTATATAGATTGACCTCTCCGATTTTCGAAAATGTATGCCATATGTCTAGTATGGCCGTAGTTAAAATGGATTCGTTAACAATTTTGCGAGTAGTATTTAGATGTAGCCAAAATGATATCGAGCATGTTATTTATATGCATGTTTGTGTAAGTTAAACATTTATCGAGTTATCAAAAATGTATCGTTAGATGATGAAAAATAATAATCGAAGTGCTTCTATGCAGAGTAGTAGCAGTTTCCTTTCCTTCACTGTTAGATCTTGGCGAGCCGCGAGTACTGTGCTGTGCTATTGAAAAATCGCAACGAACAGATGAACTAACAAACTTCACCTTGACGGAAGCTCGTGCGATTAATTAATCGCGTTCAATAATCGCGGGGCGCGATAGATAGTACTGTCGGACTGTAGGGACTCTTCTTAGGAACTAAAAACATGTATCCAAAACTTTTTCACTATTACAAAAGGCAAGATGACACGTTTTTCGATTAGGCTAATTTAGGATGCGACGATTTTTATGTCGCATGCCGATGTATCTCGATATGTACCGTGTGTCTACTAGTAAGATGCTGCCTACCTTTTTTAGATAAGGATATATTGGAGAGACTTTTATACGATCGTTAAATAATCCTGTTGAAGCTAACTTTAAATTAAGAACTTCGGATCTAACCATATCATTGTTTATTTTTTTTTTTTTCCGTCGCAACCGTGCGCAGAAATTTCGAAGTCCCGACACTTTTTAACATTTGTAACATTTTGAAATTTCGGCGCATCCGCGACAGTTACTTAAATTCTTATTAATTTCGCTAATATAGTATATAAGAAAAAAAGCACAATCTTTATTATAATTTTTAACGAAAATAGAAAATAAAAATTTACACTAATATATTGTTAATAATTTTATTTTTGTTTATTGTGTAGTACCTACGGTAGTTTTCTGTTTACGAAATTTAATTATTATTTTAATATTGGCAACCTTACGAAATGTACTACTTCCGCATTTATTTGTATATTTTACTGTGTTTAAAATGTTTTTAGAAGTTAAACACAAATAAACATTCAACATAGTATTCTGAAGTTTATTTTTATGATTCACACCTAACCCTTACAAAAAACAAAAACGTGCAATCGAGGGACTCGCACGCACACACACGTAGTATAATAGAAAAAGAGAGACAAAGTCGCATGGAGGGGCATAACGCTTTTTCGTTACGTGACGATTTCTACCGCAAGCTGCGTAGGACCTGCGTCCCCAGAAGTATCATGAAAACAAGAGAAATAGTGGCAAAGGCCCAACGGATAAAGCTGCGACCCAACTTGTAAACCCGGATTTACACGGGTGCGGTTTAATTGCCTGTGGCATACCTCAAGTTGAACCAACAATAAAAGTTGCACCGTCTATACACCCTTTAGACGATGCAGTCATTTTTTGCTTTAATTGACAGACTTTTAATTGACCTTGACATTAATAGAACGTTGTTGAATTAACATCGGAAAGCCTCGTTTTAGAACTTACGTGAAGCGAACAGTAAGTCCAAAAAAAAATTGACCATGGTCCCGTTCAAGGTTAATTCAGTCATCCTTCAATCTGTAGACAAAAACCCTAGGGCAAGAGCAGTAGCAGTGTTGTTTTTCAAAGATCTCGCCTACACGGCTGCCCCATTCCAAAACCTAGTAAGGACTTAAAACGAAATTTTACATGATAGCGCAAAAACATAAATAGGGTCAGCATTTGAAAATTATTTATGTAAGGTAAAAAATGCTATTGGTTATATAAAATACAAAATAATGAACACATAGTACTATCAATATTTTAATATAAGTATGTGTATATTACCATATTTTAAACTAACTTTGATATTGACACGAGGTAGACTCATGTAGCAACTAGTTTCATAACATAGTAAGAGCACTTTTTTTATGGTTTAAAAATTCTAGTAGGTAACTTTAAAGGGTATTAAGGCGGGGTTACCCAGATACACGACGTTTTCTATTTTCTTTTATTCGTAGATAACACGGATTAAAATTTTGAAAAAAAAAAACATTACATATTTCACACTTTGATCTTTGACTTTCAGCCGTGCGATACACGATTACTTGCACTTTACTGCATCCAATTAAATCGCAAAAACATGTCTAAATTATGTTCAAATTTTTTTTTATTTGAGTTATATTAGGTTTTGAATAATAAAACTTATACCATAATAAAGGTCGTAAAAAAAGTGATATAAACTGGCCAAAATAATGTGAAATATGAGAATACCAATACCACTAATTCCAAAATCAAGCGTTTTCATCTTTTCATGCGCTCGCCCGCCCCGTGCCATTTAGTCCCGAGCGGAACATGTTGGAGGTCGAACGTGTGCCAATTTTTGCAAGACCGCCACCCCCGCTAAGTTTTATTACCGACTGAGCCAAAAAACATATTGTAAATTATAATAGGTAACTAGGATTAGGATATCTGGATAAGGAATTGGGTTAGGTATTAGGATAGGTAATTATTATAGTTAAAATTTTGAATAGTTGTAAATAGTTAGTTTTTATTAGATACTTAGTTATATTTTTTTAAACAAAATGGGCAAAACTAAAAAAAATTAAAAGCTGTCAATGCTGGGTCTAAATAAACAAAAAAGGTAATTGAAAATATTATTATACACTAAAGTACCCGTCACGAGAAGCTATAAATTATGTAAACAAACATCTTTTACTAAGTAAACATTTTATACTGCGAGATAATAATAAATTGACCATATTCAATCGACATGAAATATAGACGGGTTATATGAAAGTAACAACCTATTTAATTTAGTCGGATCATATTTTAACGACGCAAAGCGCTATCGTTTGTGTTTCTTGGTACCGGAACGCGTCCGTCGCAGGGATTGTAAACAAAATACAAATTTTAAATTTGACGAGGTAAAACAATGATTACAAGAGGGACTGCAGCAGATTACTTCGGAAAATTGGAAGCGTTGTGTGGAGCATGTTATCAAGGAAGACGATAATTTTAACTGTAGACAGCTTCGTGATACATGTCACTGATTCTGACACAGAAATGGAAACATCTGAATCTGACGAATAATTATTCTTAAATAATATATGTTAATTAATATTTGTTACTTAATAATTTATTAAATCTTAAACAAATTCATTTTTTTTGTTGGTCCAAATGTTGTGAACTCCTGAACACTTGTTTACAAAATTTATAGCTTCTCATGACGGTTACTTTAGGTACATTATATAAAGGTATTATATTTTACTTTACTAACGAATAGATTTACAAAACGCAAATATGTGTGTAAATCAGTTGAATTTCAACCCTATGGCAATGTGAATAAAGACGCCACGCGCGCAAAAATTATAATGGTATATTTTTCTCGCTGAATAGATTTACCAACCGCATCAAGGTGTGTGAATAGGTGAATTTGAAACGTATATCGCAGTGCATAAAGCCGCCACGCGCACTAATGTTGTAATGGTTTACTATTTTCAAATGTCAAATAGGTAGTTCACCCCGCGCTGAGTTGGTCCGGGTGGTTTTTATAATGTTTATTAGCGTAGGTAGGTACCTACTGTACAGTCGACCACACGTCGCGCGTCTGTGGTAAGTGATAAATAACACTATAATCTTGAGCTGGCCCAACGTACGGAGTTTCATTAGAATAAAGGCTCCTACAAACAGGGGCGACACGCGACGCGACACAAAGGTACGTCGCGTCGCGCGACGAGCGGTGTCTTTGTGTCGCGTCGCGTGTCGCGCATGTTTGAAAGAGCCTTAAGAGACCAGTTTACACTGGTTTTGTTTCCACTGACATGACGTGCGGCCTACTGTACGTGTTTACGCGACTCGCAGGACATACTGCATTTCGACGGGGTCCGCTAGGGCCAATGCCTGCCGGGGTTGCGAAGAAAACCGAGAGGGAGATCGTGGCCCTCGGCAACAGGGCAACGGAAGGAACACGGGTGGGTTTTAGTCAGTAAGAGTGACACGCTCTCCCGCTCCGCCCAGAGCGGGAGAAGTTATTTGATTTCCCACCCACAAAAAAAAAAAAAAAGGACATCCTGCATAAACGAAGTTGATAGGTAATAAAAGGTACCGAGCGCCTGCGTAATATTTCAACAAGGTTACAAAACCCTAATAAAACCTCAATATGTATAATAAGAGCCTTTGCCTAGTCTTATATTTGTTATTTACTGCTGATATGTCCGGTTTCACTTATCGTACATCTAAATAGGTAAATGCCTAAATAAAAGCGCGTATTTCCTACGTGAGAGTTGAAAATTCAACAGTGCAATAATATTTAGGCGTTCATTTAGAAGTAAGCGATGTATCCCACAGCCACCAGTGCCACCACAACACAACAAATAATAATATTTATGGCGTCTGCAACGTTTGTGTAGGTCTTGTCTATGCCATGTAATACGCGCTGCACACTCGTGCCATAGTGTAGAAATGTACAGTATGACCATTTCCTACAAAAATATTATTTATTATTTTCGGTAACGTTTAGGCACAAGCTCGTTTATGCGCAGTACACTACTTACTAAAAACACTGTATCAAATTATGACAAATAAATAAATAAAAACTACATATATATAGCTAGTTTGGCTATACACACGTTATCCAAGGCATAACTTTATTCAGTGTTTATTGGCAAGAGGAAAAGTATTTAGAAATTGTAAATTACATTTATCAGACTGTTTTTAATCGTTTTTGAGTAAATAAATATATTATTATTATAATATATTTATTATTATTACTATAGGGTCTATGACATTTCTCGGGACCTTAGGGTCCCGGACCTTTGGAAGGCGTACGAGGGGCCGAAGCCAACACGCAGAGGCCCGTTAGACCTTTTGAATGAAATTATTATTATTATTATTATATTTATTTTTAATTATTATTCATTAGGTTCAAGTTAATCAATACCTACCTAATCTATCTATAACCTTCAAAAATACTAATAGAAAAATAAAATAAAATAAACTTATATTAATCAATTCAAGTTGATCTACTGCATTGCTCTGTTATGTGACCCAACTTACTACCTACGCGAGGTCGTGAACTCATGAGCGGTGCGCTTGGCGCTCGCGTTTCCCGCGCATCGTAATTTGTTACGTATCGCTACTCGTTGCGGGGGCTGGGGTAAGCGTTGTATGCCTACTGCGCTCGGGCTCACCCCGCCTTAAAGGTTATGTAAATAAAATAGTGATTAATTGAATACAAAAGTTTATTCATTTATAAAAACCGGCCAAGTGCGTGTCGGACCGCGCACAATCAGTTTCCGTAGTTGGGATGAATTTATCCCAAGAACAAACTTAACATTGTAGTTGAAAAACATTTTCTCCCATGCATTTCAACTGTAAATTAACCTTTTGAACGCCATGGTCGGATATAGCCGACAAACGAAAACGTGCCAAACACGCCACCGTCGTCTACAGCCGACAAGAAAACGACATAATCTAAGTACAAAATAAATATACTAAATTAAGTTTTCAGTGTTTCTTTTTCCTATTATTTAAAACTACATTAATGAAATATTGTAAAATAGCACAAACATATATTCATTATTTACATTTCACTAGAAAAAACAATAATCAAAAATTGCTAATCGAAATCCGTAAAAAAGTGTTCTTCCTCATGCCACAGTCGTCAAGACTCCACAGCTAGTGATGGGTAAATAAGGTAACTTATCTTTCATATTTATGAAATATTTTATTAAAAGTAGCTTACTATTACTTCGAAAATTATTTTTTAATGACAAATATTCGTATCTGAATATTCCCAATGCATATTTGTAAAATTGTGGAAAAAAAATCAAAATTGTTATCCATAGATCGACAAATTGTTATCCATAGATCAACAGTTTACTGTCCACTCTCGCGCATCCCTACACAAAAGCGCATAAACAGTGACCCAGTGACCTGTACGTGTGCAGTGACCTGTACGCCACAGTCGGGAATAGACGTTAAGCGGTGACGTCATTAGCGCTATGGGAGAGTGCTAGTGATTTCCTACATTTATAATTATGATCGGGGGTAATATTTGTAACGGCATTATTATTGTGCGAGTGTATAATAAAAATGGCTGGCAGTCAAATGACTACTGAAGAACTCCTTCGTCGACCCACGAAATGCTGCGTTCGCAAGACTGGTCGCTTTTGAACTGGATCGAGTGCCAGAAGAAAAACGTTCAGTTACTTACGTAAATATACTGAACGTTATTAGAAAAGTACGACAGCAAAAGGACTTGGATGACATAAGTTTGCCAAGTTACGAAGAATCGGAGTAATAATAAGTAAATTGATTAAATTGCTTAAAATACTATATGATTATTATTTATTATGTCTCACAATATCACATCCCTACTCGCATGCGAGAAAGTTGTCAAAAGTCGGGCCTTCCTGACAGCGGATGACGTCATGAACGAGATTAGTGATGTACCTTATTATTATTTGATTTATTCGCTTGTAGTTATAATGTCTGCTTTTAGGTTGTTTAGAGCTTTGTATCTGGTGTTTAATGATAGTATGATACCAAATAGGATCAAATTAAATAAAAGAATAATGCAACGAGTAATATTTTATTTTAAAAATATGGAACGAAAAGCAATGATTAATTGGTTATCGATAACTTATCGATAAGATGTTGCAATCCCTATTTTTTTTTTGTAGATAATATTAAGAAGTCTATGGTCTTAAAATAACATAGTAACACGAGCCTTTACTATGTTATTTTAAGACCATAGACTTCTTAGATTTTTCTGTTAAAGTATAGAACGATTTTCTGTTTTTTTATTTTTTTTTATTTTAGGCTCAGTATTTTCGGAGATTCGTGAAACGTGAAACGAGTAGTGTTAATGATTTGAAAAAAATATATGTTAAAACAGAGCATTTTCTTAATATTTTAATATAGGCATATTTTGATTTATGTTTCTTCACCATTTCAAAGATAATTTAAATATTGATCTTTTAGTATACGTATTTTATTAAAATACCTTTTGTTTTATGTATAATAAATGAATAATATGTTTAATTTGGGACAGCGCTCCTTGAAGGGCGAGTCCTATTACTGGATTCAGCAACCGTTCTCCTAAGACCGATTCGCCATTGGACTGTTCGTCGACAGGATGATTCATTTATTTCCGTTTCCCCAGCAGGGTTTTTCACCTAGGGACATTTCGCCGACAGAACCTTTCATATGCGTCATTTTCGACGACAGCCCTTTCCAGCTACTAAATGTTTCACCGACACGACGATACACCTATAACTCTTTTAACTACAGACCTTTCCATCTACGACAAAGAATTCGCCGTCAATCTTAAGATAAACAATATTACAAAAAATGCACATATCTATCTACAGCTTACTGTGTCTTTACTAAGAGATCAGGGCCAACAACTTGCCCTAGAGTATTTATACTTTGCTTACAACTCAAAAAGCTTAATATTAAAAAAAAATTGTCCTACCTATAAAAAAGCATTACCTAGGTACTTATTTATGTAGTTTTAATTACTTATATCCTATTCTATTAAATAAAAATAAAACAATAAAATTATCGTAAACCGCACTTATACCTATGTACGGCAGTTGCATCATTATCCTTTATTGACTATCTATTACACCGGAAATGATCTATATAAATATTGCGCTACAACTCATTTATTTTGCATACAAGGAACACATTAAAAAGTTGCCAGTGATAATAAAGTAGGCGCTAGCACTTACCGAGTAATTTTAGAAAAATTAAATAAATGCGGGTAATTTCTTAATTATCATCAATAATATATTTTTTAACTTGTTTCTGGGTGTAGTGCGTCTTCGTCTTATCTAAATTAACTATTTAATGAATTACAATGAGTGACTGTGAACTTGTGAAGTCTAAACGTGGTAAAGACATTTTATTCCATGAAGGTTACTGCTATCATCTAAATAATAGGCGTGATGCGAAGTTTTACTGGCGATGTTCGCGAAAAGATTCGGCTCGGGGTGTGACGTGTTTATAACAACTCTGTTCACGGCAGATAACATTCATATTATGATGTCACAAAATCATAAACATGCACATTTGCCAGATCCTGAAAAACGGATAGAATTCAGACTGAAGGAAAATTTAAAAGAAAAGGCCAACAGCTCGATGGATACACCTGCACAAATCATTCAGCGGTGCATCCAAGTTGTACCCAGTACTTCTTCTCCTCATAGAATAGAACAGAATAGAATAAAATTTATTTGCATAAAAACATGGTATAGAAGATGGTACAAAAATTAAATACAGAGCATAGATACATGTCTTTGCTTAACATTATAAGCGCGCAAATTTGTCGTGCATACATTTCATTATATTATTAATTAATTAATTATTATATGACATTTGGTACATTTAATTATATAATACATTAAAATTTATAATTTATACATTTAAAATTTCAGTCATTTAAATTTTTTGTCAAAAAATTCTTTTACACTATAGAAACTATTTGTGGACAGCCAATCATACAATTTACTTTTAAATAATCTTGTATTTAGAATTTTTAAGTCGCTCGGTATTTTATTAAATATTTCTACACACATATACAAACAGCTTTTATTATATTTAGCTAGCCTTGGCATGACATCCAGTACGAGCCTGTGAGGATCGCGCCGGTTTCGAGGAACTACATCATCTGTTTTTTTAAATAATTCCTTATGCTTCCACACAAACATACATATCTCATATATATATAGAGACGGTAGCGGTAACAAACCAAGTTTCTGAAATACCGGCCGACAAGAATCGTCGGATTGAAGCCCGTAGATTGCTCGAATGCATTTTTTTTGAGCAACAAATGCTCTATTTTGATCGGTGCTATTACCCCACATAATCAATCCATAGCGTAACACCGATTCAACATATGCATGATAAGATATTATTGCCGTTTGGACGTTTGTTATGTTCCTATTTTTTCTCAGCGCAAATACAAACTTATTTATTCGTTTTGAGACAATATCGACATGGGATTTCCAATTCATATCTTGATCCAAAGTAACACCTAGAAACTTAGTTTGCGTTACTTCACTAATTTTATTTATCTTCATTTTATTATTATTATATTTAGAATTATTTGATCTGTGAAATTGAATATATACAGACTTTGCAAGATTTAATGATAAATTATTTTATTTAGCCATTCAATCAGTATGTCAATTGTGTTATTAATGTCAGTTTCATGATCGTCAATTGTAGTATTCTTTTTATCCGATGTCACAATAATGGAAATGTCATCAGCAAATAATATACATTTATGATTAGTTATGTCAGTAATAGAATTAATATAAAGAATGAATAAAATTGGGCCTAATACACTTCCTTGTGGGACGCCATATTTGTTATATTTGAGTTCAGAAGAGTGTGGTGTCATGTCGTTCTTTCCAGTCACTTTTGTAATTATAACACGCTGTTTTCTGTTACTCAAGTATGTCGATATCCATTGAAGTGCAATACCTCTAATGCCAATTGCCTCCAATTTCTGTAGCAACAGGTCGTGAGATACTAGGTCAAAGGCTTTCGATAAGTCAAAAAACAACCCTGTAGTAAGGTGGTTTCGGTTAATATTAGTCAATATGGTTTTTACAAGAGTGAAGATAGCTAGTGTTGTGGATTTCTTTTTTTGGAAGCCAAATTGATCTTTTTTTATAATGTTAAATTTATCACAGTAGTCAATCAATCTCTTACACATACACTTCTCGAAAATTTTAGATATAATAGGTATTAATGTTATTGGTCGATAATTATTAATGTCAGATTTTTCACCTTTTTTAAAAAGTGGCTTAACAATTGATACTTTTTAAGATTCTGGAAAGTGCCAAGTGAAAATGAAAGATTTATTAAATATGTCATTACAATAATAAGTTCATCAGTGCATGCTTTTATAATCTTCGTATTAATTTCGTCATAACCTGCCGAGCTTGTGTTTCTTAATGATGTCATCACCGCTCTGACTTCGTTTTCAGACACAGGTTTTAGAAACATCGAATGAACTAGTGAACCTTCATCGTGGTGCGGCTTTGTACTCGTGCTAGAAGAGTGTGCTGTATTAATGTAGTGGTTATTAAACGCAGTTGCTATTTCTACGGGGTCTGTTAGTACTTTATTGTCAATTAGGATACTATCCACATCGTTCTTATAGTTATTACCCATAATTTCATCCTTAATTACTTTCCATACCGCTGTACATTTGTTTCCACTTTCATTAATAAATTTGATATTTGCATTCTTCCTTGAGCTATTTATGCATTTCTGTAGAAGTTTTGAATATTGAATATAATGAACTTTATTTGTTGCATTTTTATTTTTATAGTATTGATAACGCAAGAACCGTTTCGTTTTACAACTTTTTTTAAGTCCTTTACTTATCCAGTTCTGTTTATTTTTATTTTTAGTGTTTACCTTTACTTTTATTCTTGGGAAGCACAAATTTCATGAAGAACAGGCACAAAGTTTCATGAAAAGTACTAAATGCTTTGTTTATGTCCTTCTCTGCGTAAATTTCTGACCAAGACAAATTTTGTAAGCATTCTTTGAACTTCTGAATGTTATTTGAACTGAAAACTCTTTTGTAGGCATAGTACGTTGCTTGAGTTTGTGCATTATGTCTCACAGGGAAGCTCAACATTTGTGCTGTGTCATGGTCGGATAAATGGAGTGGCATTACTGTACCAATAGCATTATGAATGTTACTGAGAATGTGGTCGATACAAGAAGACTTACGAGTTGGTTCATTAATGTGTAGTTTAAGATTATAATTGTATGCTAGATCTAGTAATTGGTTTGTAATATTGCCTTGTTTAAGAGTGTTAATGTTAAAGTCACCTGTTAGGACCACGTTTGTTTTCGAGTTATATTTTTGGAATACCTGGTACAAAAGACTGTTTAACTTGATTAAAAATTGGTTGGGGTCGGATTGAGGTGTCCTATAGATACATATAATTATCAACTTATGACAGGTAATTTCTATGCCACATACTTCGAACGTATTTTGTATTGCATGGTTATTTATAAACGGCAGATCCTTGTAGACAAGGTCACGCTTTACGAAAATGCAAGTCCCACCTCTTTGTTTTTCCCTGGAGAAACTGGTAGCCATTTCGTAATCATGAATATGAATAAAACTTTCATTACCTCTTTTTATAAATGTTTCGGAAAGGCATATAACATCTGGGCTATTCTGTTCTTCGCGTAGTTCCTGTAAGGTTAATTCAAGGATTTCTTTTTTGGATAAAATACTAGCGATGTTTTGATGAATTATTTTAAAATTATATCCTACCGATGGTGGAGCCTTAAGCTCGAAAAAACGTTAAATTTTTTTGTGTCACTGGAAAATAATAAGGAATAGTTCCCTTTTGTGCTTTTTCTGTAGGATTAATAAGGTCATTATTTTTTTTGTGTTTTTAATTTCATGCGATCAAAATAGAAGGGAATTGTGCCTCTCTTGGGTTCATTAATATTGTTAAGTAGCTTAATACTTGATCTGTTACTTGCTATTCTCTTTACAAGCTCTCTTGGATTTAAATAGTTCTCCTTATAATCATTACAGTCAATTAAATAATTTATTTTAGTGCACAGTTCAGATATTTTCAATGTTTCGCAGTCTAGAAATTTACATTTTTTGTAACTCATACACACATTTTTGATACGATAATTGAGTTTATCAACATCTAAATAATTATTTTTGATCACATTTAATACAATAATCATATTATTGTAAAAAGTGTCTAGAACAATTTGTAATTGAGATAAAGTATATTTTAAATTATGATCATTCTCTCCTAAACAAATTACAAGTTTATCATTCAAGTTTAACTTACCACGACAGCAGCTCGTTATTATTTGGCTCGTTATTGTTTGGTTTAGTATCCGCGACAATCTTGTACTTTTCATACATTGTATTTCGTCTTGAATCTATCATGGCTGCTGCTAAGCCGACACATTGCTGAGAGCCGAAAATAAGTATCCTATTTGTCGGTTCATGTTTTTGCTCCTCTGTACAAATAGGCGTTTGTGTGCAGATCTTTGATACCGGTGAATGTGCCGTACCGGTGCATATGCCTAATAAGGATGCGATGAGGAAGATGATACAACGAGAACGGAATAAAAATTTACCAAATATTCCAAAAGATATCCGGCAAGTTGAGATTCCCGAAGAATATAGTATGATTAATGGTGAACCATTTCTCATGTGGCATTTTATGGAACATGCTCAATGTATTATCGTTTTTTGCACGAGAGAAAATTTAAAATTGCTGAGTGAGGCAAGTTTTTGGCTAATGGATGGGACATTTGACAGCTGCCCTCTCCCATTTTGTCAAATTTATACGATACATGCCATAGTCGGAGCATCGGAAGGGACAAACAAAATAGCTCCCCTAGCATATGGTTTGCTCTCGCATAAATCAGAAAGATGTTACACGATTTTCCTAGAAATTTTAAAATTTCAAGCTTCAAATAAGTTGAAAGTGCAACTGAACCCTGAAATCATCTTAACTGGACGAACGACGCATTGCGCGAACTCAGTACAGAACACGCAAGCTAGCCACTCAAGGTCATTATCGTATATCTGCGTCTTATGTGTATTTAATATAGCATAGTAGTACTAGTAACCTATATAAGAATGATAAATCTTGTTCTCAAGGAATTGATGAAGATGAAAAGACTTTCCTTCGACGTATTGCCCGTATAAACCTTTATTTAGTTAACAAATATTAAATATAATTAAATACACTAACTTAAATTATTAGTCACTTGAAATTCGCACCATTATATTATTATGAATATAATAATTATGAATAATATACATAGCCAGTATTAAAACTACATTGTTTAACATACTTATATATATTTCTTAGAAGGCAAAGGCATCTTGTATTAAAAGGAATTATCAATTATTAATTGAAATAATTATATGCCCCAAGTAGAGGACATTTTAAGGCCGATTGTAATGCCAAGCGCACAATACAACCGCATCGCGTCGCAGCGCATCGCATAACAATACAAAAAGCGCGGCGCGGCCCGCCTGTAGTGTGCGATGATTCATACAAAATGTATGAGCGTGATGTGAGAGGATTTTTGCAATGGGTTGCTGCCCCGCCCATATCTGTGCCAGATATACAAGACCTGACAATGGACTGCAATAGGCTGATCTCATATTCTAAATCAAAAGAGTCAAGGCTTCCTATGTTTAGCGAATGCATTGACAAATCTATAAGATATTTTTTTAGACCATCATTTCTGAAATAGGTTTGAAAAAACTTCTTTTTTTTAAATGAATTCATGAGCCTGAAGCCTTCATTACCAAAATAATAATTATAAATTTTCAAGCAAACAGCTTAAAGGCACATTTTTTTAATTTTATTATTATTAATCAATTTCACTTAAATAAATCTTCAGTCATGAATAGGAACAACCTACTATTAACATTGTATTTCATTTTATTAATTTTATTTGCATAACACGTAAAATGCAGGTAAAAATCATCTAATTTTCACTTGTAGTGGGTTGTAACAGTATAATATTATCTCTGCATGCTATCTAACTAAAATATAATAATTTTATACTACATTGTTATTAGATTTTGCAGTGTGCTAATTATCCATTAGATAAAATATCAAGTGTTTGATAAGACTTATCTTTCTAAGTTAATTAAAGTTTTGTATTTAAAGGGACCACATAAAAAATGTTTGTCTGTCTATCACAAGAAAAACTTTGTCTTTAATCCACACAGTTCTTAACAATAGCTAATAGATTTTTTGGACAAGTATTTTGGTCATAATACTAAATATTTTATATTAGTCTTATATAGTGAAAACAGTACCTAAATATTATCATATGAATTGCATATAGGCTAACTTCATTAATTTGTTTAAATATAATAACATATTTTTATAGTTTCTTTATAGGATACATGGCTGGTGAAAGAACATGGGGTTTTTTATTGAAAGGCATGTAATGTAATCTTTGTTCCAATTGAGTATAAATTTTTGAGCCATGGCTGTTTTTCTCTAAGAGGCTTGTGGCTAAATAATAACAGCCGGATGGGTCGATCGAAGGCTAAGCTACGCTTGCCGCGGTCTGTTCGTGGATGGGTGACCATTCATTACATGTCGAGACACCTCCATAACTCGGAAAGCACATTAAGCCATTGGTCCCAGCTGTCATTCTTAGAGCTTTGACAGTCATTATGGGTCATTAGAAATCCTGACAGTCTGACAACCAACGGCACGCCACAATTGCGGCGATAAGACCCCTCTTTGAGGAGTGGCTAGAGAGGCGCCACGGCGTCCTCACCTTCCGCCTGACGCAGGTCCTCACCGGACACGGCAGTTTCGGGAGGTTCCTGCACAGGATAAGGCGGGAGGAAACGCCCGGGTGTCACCATTGTGTGGATCGCCCGAAGGACACGGTGGAGCATACGGTGGAGGTCTGCCCAGCTTGGGCGGAGCATCGCCGTGTCCTCGTGGAGGCGATCGGCGGCGGTGATCTCTCGCGTCCGGCCCTGGTTCAGGCCATGGTACGGAGCGAGAGGAAATGGGAGGCCGTCACCTCCTTCTGCGAAGCGGTAATGCTCGCGAAGGAGGAGGCGGAACGCGTGAGGGAGAGGCAAATTTCGCGCCCTCATGCCCCTAACCGCCGCAGGAGGAGACGCCCAGGGCGTCGGGAATCGCGAGGCGATTTCCGGCCACCGTAGGCGCGGGCTTGCGGGCGGTGAGCAATGGGTGGCTCACCGTCCGATAAGGACCAGGCCCGGGTCGACGGCGCGTTGTGTTCCACGCGCGCCTCAAAGAGATGTCAGCAGATTCGAAGGGGTCCACTAGGGCCGATGCCTGCCGGGGTTGCGAAGAAAACCGAAAGGGAGATCGTGGCCCCCGCAACAGGGCAGCCGAAGGAACACGGGTGGGTTTTAGTCAGTAAGAGTCTGACACGCCCTCCCGCTCCGCCCAGAGCGGGAGAAGTTATTTGATGATTTCCCACCCTCAAAAAAAAAAAAAAAAAGTCTGACAACCAACAACCAGTCTTACCAAGGAGTATCATGTCCCCAATAACTGGGTTGTGGTCAGATAGGCAGTTACTCCATGTAAAATACAGCCACATCCGGCTAGACTGGAAGTAGACCCCATAATAGTTGGGAAAAGGCTGGGCAGATTGATATTGGCTGTTTTTCTCTAACATCTATAAGTCCATCTGACAACAAATAATATTATGACATATATTTTCCTATTTTCAGAAAAACCCATTCCAAAGGTCAATTTGCTGATGTCTAATCTCAATGTTAATTTTTACAATGAGATAAGATTGAAACTAGAATTTAGCCTTCTGATGTTCAACAGTCTGACTTTAATCAAAGACTGTCCCAATAATTGACACTTTGTGCACTATAACAATTAATAATTTGGACATAACATTTGCAAAATTATTGCTGTCAAAGATAGAATATACATTGTTTGTTTTGCTTGATTTTTATTGTTTAAAATAGTGTATTGTTTTTTGTATAGCAGGTAGAACTATTTGCTATAGTAAATAAAAAATGTTTTGAGCAATATTCTTAAAAGTAGCAATTGAGTTAGAATGACATCATGTTGTTTTTGTAAGACCAAAAAGTTACTATAAAAGTAAAACTTTTCATTAAAACCTAAATGCTCTATCACCAACTACATTAAATATTAAATTACCTAGCTGCATCAACCTCATACTTTGACTGCTGAGTTTGTATTACTATCGAGACCATTCACCGGAACTTGGTTATCAGTCCGTGGTCGCCTGAACAGCAAGACGTGGGGTTCAGGGTTGTGCACCATGAAGTGTAACCATCCAGGGCTTTGCTGGACTCCAAGGTTGCGCCATTCTGTCTCCGTCATGAGGTGGGACTTTGGTACCAGACGGGCAATGTCTGGTGGCAGGATGACATGTCTACAATCAGAAATACATAATGATATTATAGTTACATAAGAAAACAAGATAAGGCCATAGTAGTAAAAATAAATAATCAATCATAATCAGAAATATTTCTTTGATAAACCTTGTGCTCTGTAACTAGTTCATTGATCCTATTCTAAATTACTCTAGAACAAAATATTAAATGTAAATGATGGGACACAAATGGTAGGATGGCCGACTATTGATGGAAACAGTTTTAATCACATGGCACATAACCACTAAGCTAGAGCCAACGACAATGACTCTTGCAAAATTTCGTTCCACTACAGGCTAGTAGAAAGAAGTCCACATCACCCTTTACACGTAGATTGAATGTGACCTTGCACCCGATTTATCTCAAATTATTTGAGTACGTACTAGTGAATCACCGTACAATTTTATACGCATGAATTTCTCGCAATCTGATGGGAAAATGACGCAAAATGACTGAAGGAAACTGCAACCATATTGTGCAACGAAACACTTTTGTGGAAGCAAATTAAACACGTAAATGACGTACACACTTCATAAAGGAATAGTGAGGTTCGGGCAGTGCATTTTGAACTAGATTTATATAATAAAAGTTTAAGAAAAATGAAGAAACTCACCTGTACTCATAGACGTCATCAGTATACCTTTCCGAGTATTGAATTTGATCCACAGGCATGTTTAGCGATAGTTTATCAGCACTGTTTACTTAATAGAATGAAGTTAATTTTAATGGATAGAGAACCGAAAATTTCCTATTTCTAGAGAATATTCCGGCACCGATTTTCTGTAACGAAGAAACGTAGAAAAATCAAATTTCAGTTTGACATTGACGTCCGCGTTCAAACTTCGAAGACTTCAAAGCGAAGCATCGAAACTTTTTCACGTCTATTCAAAGTAAACCATTTTCAAAAATCCTCATGTAGAAAAAATATTTTTCAAGTACTTTTTCTTCTTTACAAATACTTTTAAAAGCCTACTTTTTCAATACTAAGTTATTTCCAAACTTTTGCATTATAATACGGTTATGAATAAAATTTCGACAATATGAACGCACATTCTGGCGGGAATGTCACTGTTGTCAACTTGATAAAATCGTTCCGTTTTAAGTAATCTCTCGCGTAAAATCGATCAATAGTGTAAGTACTATGAAAAAATTTTCCTCCCAAAAAGGTTTTCACAGATTAATAAAACAAAACTACCTAACTGTAACTTATTTGCCCAGTATTTAATACATTCATAGCTCTAATTAAAACCAGAGAAAAACTAGGTACCTACTAAGAGGCCCGTTTCTATCATTTTACATAATTGGTTCGGGAACAATCTTGGATCTTGCGCAAGAGGGAAGGGCAGATGATAGACAGCTGAGTGCACGTTAACTACTGAAACAACCGGTGATATTATCCAATCACGGCGACCCCAGCCGCCTGTAACAATTCAATAATGCGCCCCACATCAATAGAGTGACCATGTCACATGAATAGTTTTAGCTTTAAGCTTAAAGCGTATTAAAAAATTGTAATCAACTTATTTACAATGATTTTAATAACTAACCTACATTTCACAATTCGCTATATACAAAGGTACGAGTAGGTAAGTACTTATACTTCCGGGTAACGATTTTCTATCAACCACTGGCAAAAAGTAATTGTGGCCGACGCGACGCCGACGCAGCGCGGCGCATTCGCTTTCGCAATCGTTTTCGTGGAGTGCATAAAGTGTACGAAAATGAAAGGGATGCACAGTTCACAGTCACACACACTTCACAGTTGTTGTGTGTATCGTCTTCCCAGACGTAGTATTAGTTTGCGTCAAACTTAGCCGCAGCCTTACGAGTACTTCGACGAGGATTCCGTTTGAAGTACTCCGCGGGGCGGGGGTGCGTGGGAATAGGCTCGCCACTGCCGCCCGCGTGCGTGCGGACTAGTATATGCCGAATCACTACGCGCGACAGCTTATTTTAATTTACGAACTGCTCTTCGCTTCGTCGAAGCGAGCAGCCACGCTTGCGGTTCGGAATACCTACGATATGTCTGGTGGCTACTATTGTTTCTCACACTTTCAAGTTTAAGTATAGTTATTTGTAAAGTAAAGTAAAAATTTATTTGCTTAGATTGCAGGTACAGTAAATAAGATGTGACAGTTAAAATATGGATGATCCTTGTACAATCTACCTTATATTAGGCATGCAACATTAATATAACACGAGTGAATTAATATAGAATGAAAAGCAATTATGACATAGATAAATTGTTTTTTTTTTTTGGTAGGCATACACATGAACAAATAGTAGGCACCAGGAACCTTCATTCATTTAATAAAACATTAATTTACATAATTATCTGAAATACAATAAACACAGTAGGAATAAACTTAAATAAATTGAAACAAAGTCATAATTAGGTAGGTATGTCAAAATTTTCATAAAATTATTCAGTAAGTATATAAGTCAGTATCATAAAGGAAATCGTTCACAGAATAATAGCATTTTGAAATTAATAATGCTGTCAGTTTGTTTTTAAAGTTTTGGATTGTGTAATTTTTAATTATGTTTGGTATTTTGTTATATATTATTGGGCCCATACTAATAATCCTTTTTTTTTGTGAAGCAGTATTACAACTCTCAACATGAACTAGATATTTATACTGACTTCTTAAAGGTCTCTTTCTATCTTTTGACATTGCAGTGAACAGGTTTATGTTACATTTAAAAAAAATTGCGACTTCTAAAATGTATGTAGCCGAGAAAGTTAATCATTTGAAGGACTTAAACACAGTAACGCAACTATCTGTTACTTTCATATTTAAAAACAAAAAACAATTAAATTTAAGTTTACCTATATGATTCATAGTACTACTAAGGGCAAATCGTTCTGCCGCGGGAAAACAACCATTTCAGCGTGTATATGTACCTACATATTATGTATATTTTATATAGGTATTTACTATTTACATATTTCGTTGTGTAAAATATTGTATTTAAATAAGTACTTCATTTTTATTGTACCATAGCGACGTACTCCAAATTGGAATAACTGTAATTTCGATCCATTTTATTTATTAAATTCAGCAAATAATTTTATGTAATATAATAAACTTGTTTTTCAATTTCGTGTTCCATAAGATGTAGATAAAAAAACGTGTGCGGTCTTGACATTGAAGCAACCCCTTTATCAATAGTAGCATTAATAAAAATCTGAAAATCAAACTTACCGTGTGCAATATTCGGAAAACAGTCCTCTTTTTGATGCATAGTCGCCATTCCAGCCAGGAGATTGTCCATAGTAATCTCAACGCCTTTAGGTAACCCTGTAGTTCCACTTGAGAATGGTATACAAGCCACATTGTCTCATTTCCAAGTTATTTTATCTAATAGACCAAAAATCTGCTTCACCCGATTCTGCTACTTCTGAATATCTTGTTACATCACTAGGAACTCGTTTGCTGGGATTATCAACTAGGATTCATAGATCAATAGGAACGAAGTTCTATCTCACGTATGATTTAAAACAAAAACAAAATGTTTGCAACCACCATCTTGGATTTACATTTTGACCTCATAACGGCTCTAGCACCCTCGAAAACTTTGAAAATGACACCCATGACGAAAAATTTGAAAATTTTCTGAACCGACATCTTGAATTTTCATTTCACCCCACTATCGGCTTTAACACCCTAGAAAACCATTAAAACGATACCCATGTCGAAAAATTTGAAAATTTTCAGAGCTGCCATCTTTTTTTTTTTTGGGGTGGGAGATTATCAAATAACTTTTCCCGCTCTGGGCGGAGCGGGAGGGCGTGTCAGACTCTTACTGACTAAAACCCACCCGTGTTCCTTCGGTTGCCCTGTTGCCGAGGGCCACGATCTCCCTCTCGGTTTTCTTCGTAACCCCGGCAGGCATCGGCCCTAGCGGACCCCGTCAATTCCTCTGACATCTCTTTAAGGCGCGCGTGGAACACAACGCGTCGTTGACCCGGACCTGGTCCTTATCGGACGGTGAGCTACCCATTGCTCATCGTCCGCAAGCCCGCGCCTACGGTGGCCGGAAATCGGCTTGCGATTCCCGACGCCCTGGGCGTCTCCTCCTGCGGCAGTTAGAGTCGTGAGGGCGCGAAATTTGCCTCTCCCTAACGCGCTCCGCCTCCTTCTTCGCGAGCATTACCGCTTCGCAGAAGGAGGTGACGGCCTCCCATTTCCTCTCGCTCCATACCATGGCCTGAACCAGGGCCGGACGCGAGAGATCACCGCCAACTAAAAAATAAACATTAATAGACAAAAATAAAATAAAAATAACATTAATAAACAATTTCAAGGTTTATTTATTAATAAATAGTAGTTATTTATGATAAAACTAAAAATATAATATCCTAACCTAACTAAAACTATTAGTAAACTAAAATATGGCGTCGAAAAATTCCTCCGCGTCACTGTCGACTAGTAATGTACCCGAGAGACTGATGGTATTGCCACATTGTATGGCAATGCTTAGCCTCTGGCCAAGGTAAAAGCCAGCCCTTGAGCCACAGGAAGTGTGAACCAGGCGTTTCAGTTGTTTCGTCGTCATTTCATTGAACAGACCATGAGCACTCAGACCCCACAGCCCTAGGATTTCAACCCCAAACGGCTCGAAAATTATAGTTACCTGTAAGGTTATTATACTTTCGCCGCTTGAGGTTTTCACCTTCCATGGAAATAAAAACATGCCGTCCTAATACAGCAGGCTTTATGCTCTACCATCATCGAACTTAGGCACTTTATTCGACGACACTACCTTCCACATTGCTGCTTCCCTGCGACTAGGAGCTCCTTGTTGTTCTCCTCATCGCTGTCACTCTGGGGAAGTTGTCAACAGCCTCGGACACCACGGCCTGTCTTGCAGCCTAAGTGCGGGTCACTTAGCGCGGCACGTGAACATTAATGGCATCATCCGATGAGCTCTTGTCACCGTCGGCGTTCCAGCTGTATATGAAAGCCGGTAAACTAATACTAGAAATTTTCCGGACGCCGAGGCCTCCCATACGGATAGGGAGAGTAGCTTGTGCCCAAGCTCGGTCGTCCATGGCCATGTTTAAGATGGAGGTTAATGTATGCCGGATAATTTGGTGATGCCAGCGGCTCTCGCCTTGCTTGGCACAAAATAGTCATTTCGGGCGAACAGTGTAGGCGCGTCCAATTTCAACGGCGGATCGTACTGTACATATTAAACACGATTGAATTACTGTAGTCCCAAATTTTCCTACAACGATGGTCGTCCTAGGCCCACAACTAGATAATGATAGGAGCAGCTCTTCAGTTGAATTCAGTCGTCTATCCAGCCAGGAGGTCCTCCTGACTAATCGGTGTGTCATGTCGGAGATCACCCTCGATTTCCTGCAGAGTCTGCTTAAAGATGAGTATCCTGATGTCAGTATACAGCAGTTTGAGGTAGGTGCAATAATTAAAATTCAGAATTATTAAAGCTAGTCCCTGCAAGCAGGAAGTTTCAAAGTGTCTTGCTAGTGAATAGAGTAAAAATCGTTTGTAATCGTAGTAGGTGAGTAATTTTCAAGGTTTCAAAATAGGGATGGACGATACATTTATTTGCATCGATACTTGTGATCGATTTGAACCGCAACGATGCAATACGATACTAGGATTATATCGAATAGCTTCAATCTGATTCTCCAAATATATAATTGTATCCTATCGTTATCCTTTAACTTTGTCTTTAGGGGGCACCGGGCTCTAAACGAGGCGACAACTACACCTCCATGGTATACCGGATTACCTTGAAAGGCATTCAAAGACACGTGGAACCCGATGGCTCTAGCGAAACGGACGAACCCTGGGAAAGCTCCATCATCTACAAGTGCCTTCCCGAAAGCATCCTGCGAAGAGAAGCCTTCAAAAGCGATGAACTGTTCTGCAACGAGGTTGCATTCTACAACAAGATCTGGCCAGCTCTACTCAGCTTCCAGAAGCAATGGAACGTCCACAACCCGTTCAAGTCGATCCCGAAGTGTTACTTGGCTCAGAATGACTGCGTGGTGCTGAAGGATCTGAAAAGGGAAGGGTATGTCATGCCGGAGAGGCGGCAAGGTCTGACTGTGGAGCAGTGTTACTTTGTCTTAAAACATTTGTCACAGTTCCATGCGTTGTCGCTGGCTATGAAATGCCATAACCCTGAGGCGTTCTATGAACTGCTGAATATTAAGGACGGGATTTCAGAAGGTGAGCTCTTCATTGATAATATTTCATTTCTTTCCAATCAATTACCAATCTCGGACCGTGACTTCAACTGTTTCGCAACGAAACTTATAGCTAAAAAGGCCATCCATAAATTACGTCAGACTTTTTGTTTTCCAGAGCCTTTTTTTTAGTTTTATAAAACATAGGGACATGGCATTGCTAGATATACATTATATCGTAATAAAATATAAATTTGAATTTCATTAATCAGGGAGAAAACAGGATGTTAGTATGGAATAAACGCCAATGGCCACGTGACCGCGTTTCCTCTTAATAGGTACTTTAGATTTATACATGACATGTGACGTCACGAAGCTTATAAATCTGTGCCACCCTTTTATTTATGGACGACCCCTAACATGGCCCTAGCTTCAGATTGCTATTCTGTAACTTGTAGCTATTTTACAAAAAGACTTTTGTTATCAGGGTTTTTCAAACACTGACAAATAAACTTACATTGCAGTATTCTACGTCGAAGAAAACGTTGATTACTACAAGAACTACTACATGGAAGCGACAGCCAACGCCATAGCCTTAGTAGAACAGGAGTTAGCTGATGCTGAAGACAAAGAGGTCTACCTGGATAAGTTTCGAAGCTTCTGTAGCGAAGAGACCTTCTTCCATACCATGGTGGATCTAGTCACTCCTAAGGAACCGGTCGCAGTGATTGGACATGGCGACTGCTGGACTAATAATTTCTTGTTTAAGTATGTGGATGGGGATATTGCTGATGTGAGTAGGTGTCGTATTCTTCTTTATTAATCATTATCATGATCCTGCATTATATTGAAACGTTTAGTTTTTCTACCTTTACACATTTTCAACCACTGAACCAAAAAAGATACATAAGTATTATTATTTTCCTAAACTAAAAGTCACGAAAACATACATAATTGATGTAATATTATATTTGAGAATTCTAATTACTTCATAAAACATTGATATTCAGGCATCTGATGGGACTAAAAGCAGAACAGAATCTATTCCTGTGACAATGATGAAAAAAAGACGCAAAATTATTTTTCATATTTTCCAGATGTACATCGTAGATTTCCAGGTTGTACGCTATGCCTCCCCAGCTCTCGACCTGGCTTACATCATGTACATGTGCCTCGACCGGCAACAGAGGGCAGAGCACCTGTCCTCACTCCTGGAGTACTACACGGATGAGCTGCATCGAAGACTGGTGCAAATGAGCGATGAAGATTCTGTGTTCAATACCAGCTTGAACAGGGATTCATTGTTTGAATTGTAAGTGAACCAGAAGCAGTAAGCTCTTATTTTCAAGAACTCTCAGAAAATATAAAACGAATGTAGTAAAAGACAACTTAGTAATAGAATTTCTTATGGTTTCCACAGATTACAAGAAGAATTCAAACGCGCTGGCAAATTTGGTCTCGGCATAGCGGTTGACATGTACCCCATCATGACATGTGAAAGCGACGAGGCACCCGACTTGTACCAACATGAGGTAACTGACGTCCGCTGACTGAGCAGTTTAGCATTTCCCACTGCCCAAAATGTACCTGCTTACCTATAATAAAATAATATAATAAAAATGTTTATTTTCTTCCACAAATAACACTTATTAACTATAAATTAAAAACGGAAAAAAAAAAATATGATGTAGGACAATGTTCATTTGTGGGAGACTGGTGCCTAAACTAAGCCGTTACTTGTATTTCAGGACACCAGGGACTCCCCCCTAGAGGCAAAGATACCTATAGCTCAAGGCAATGACTAGAATTAGAACAACTCTGCGACTGCTCGCTAAACGGTGGTCATGTTATCTTTGCCGTCATACTTAAACTTCTTTATTAAATGTTGGTCAGTTTTTGAAGCGAAAACTTCTTTAGACACGTTGAGCGATTTTTGGAAGAGGGTAAGCTTATGGATTCGCCTAGTGCTGGGCTATAGAATATAGATGACGGTAATAACAGTATTAAGTTTTCACTTCTGTCGCTAGTGAGACTGCCTTTTTTTCCAGTTCGTGACGCTTGTAGCTGCTGCTACTTAAAGAAATCGGGGTACAAAAATCGACTGAACCAAAGCCTCCATAGACAGACTCGCGTAATTACCTTGTTGGTCCTTTTTGCTCCGCTCCTATAGATTCGTGATCCCTCTGCCCTTGTTAAAAGTCATGCACTGGTTTACGTATTTCATAGGTACCTACAACTAAACGTGAACACTTTTTCATAATCAGGATAGCGAATCATCGTCCACGTCGCGGGTCCAGCCAGTGCAGAGTAGCAGTGCGGCTTGCAGCAAGAAGATGACCGAGTTGGTTATAGAGCTGGTGGATGCAGGGATCCTCTGATAATGTAGAAAAGTATATGAGGAAAAGGGGGGAAATATGGAATGAATATAGGAGGAAAAGGGCAAAGGAGAAAAAGGTGAAGAAAACGGGAGGAAGACGGGAAAGAATATTGGAGGGTTGAAGACAGAATGGATTGTAATCTGGGTTTTATAAGACTGCACGGAGAATGTATCTCAGTAAATGAATATTGTTAAAGGACATTACAGTTCCTGTTTTATTGTATTTTTAAATGATTTTGATGCAATACCTATGGCAATGAAATCAAGCCGTTATTAAATATGAATAGGTTTGTTCTGGCGAAGTAATTTCCATTATTGATGGAATTGTTAAAAAGGTTAATAAAATAATACAACTTTTATGTCGTAGGTATGTCAATTTATTGTATATCGTTTCGTTAATAAACACGTACAATAAAATATTGGGTTAAATTCTTAAAATTATTTTTATTATACTTTGTGACAATGTGTCCCTTTGATCAAGATCTATGGATATCATTATAAAAATCAGATCATTTTCTGCACGTATTTGAATTAAAAATGTCTATATTACTTATCTATTTCATAAAATATTTATATTAGTATATAATTCAAAAAAATAATTAATGACTTCGATAACTGGTATGCTTCCGGCACAATTTGTGGTAATGTTCAATTTTCCGTTATATGAAAATAGTAATCAGTTTTTACGAAAACTGTAGGATATTTATCTTTTGAAATAAAGCGCGCTGCCGAACACAAAGCTATCACTTTTTCACTTACTACGACTGAATAAGTTGGCTAAGGATAGCGATTATTTTATTAATAAAAAATGTGCTTTATCGTAGAAAATAACATTTTACAGTTTCCGTAAAATTCTCAACTCTTCCTTATTCAAATTACGAATTTCCAAAAATTGTTATCTCGGTGCTGCCCTTAAATTTATTTAATAAAAAATGGTAATTTAAATAAAATACCCGTACTATCTCGTGGCACATTAATTGAATTTATATTTTTATTAAATTAAATAAAACATATAATTATAATCATAAAAATTACGTACGGGTTCATTACGTATAAGACAACTTCTTTGTAAACAGATCTAATAATAAAACTTAGATTAAAATAATCAGTCATTGAAAACTTCAGATTTTGTTTCAGTTGAGATTCTAGCGCCTAATGTCATCTGAAGTTTCCAATAATTACCTGTTTATTTAAAGATAATATTTTTTGTATTTTATTTAAACTAATAATAACAAGTCTGGTTGGAAAACAAGGCACTGGATTCTCACAAAAATAAATTACCGTGGTGAAAAGTAAAAATAAGGTTAAAAGATAACATAAATTACAACAAATTTTTTTTCGCTTTTACACTGGTTTACTTTTTTCCTGCGGTAACGTTTTGGTTCTGCCTTTTTGTCTTTCAAAACTTTGATTAGAATTAGCACCAGAACACATAGATGAACTGTCAAAGACACTTTGTTCTGACAGTTTTTCTACAGTTTGAAATAACAGCACTTTACTTGACGCTTGCTCTCAAGACTTGTTGCGCGGTGAGGCCTACCTTTCCTTTCGAGGCCGCAGTGGGCCTCATGAAGCCTGATGTCGTCGTCCTACTGTTGACACTCTTCACCGGTGGCCTGGAGGTACCTACTGAGCTACCACTGGAAGATGACCTTGAAGCGGGCATTCTGGAGACAGGTTTCGGCACAGGCTTAGGCACCGGCTTAACAGGCGCAGGCGGGACCCGTTTGACAGTCGACACTGATGTAGAGCTGTTCAAAGAACTCCTAGAACTCCTCAGCGATGCTCTAGAAGTTGACCTCTCCACTCTTAAAGAACTAGCCCGTTTTTGGATCACGCGTTTGGGGTCTATGGGCGTTCGAGGGGGAGTCCTCGTCTCTTTGGTAGGAATCTTCTTTGGTTGTCCCATTTTGGGGACCGGGGACTTGGAGATTTTCGGCACCGGTGACTCACATTCAACATTACAGCCTGAGGAAGCACCCTGGGATGCACTTTCTGAATTCAGACTCTGAGTTTCCTCAAAACCTTCGTCGTTTAATTCATGTTCACTTTTGACTTTTGACATCCTAGGTGACGTTGTTCTTTCTGGAACCTTTTCTGGGGCCCTTTCTGTCCGAGTATTGAGAGATTTTCTATACCCATCCCTCGACCAGACTCCGGTAGGGGCTTCAGCAGGAGACTTCAGTTCCCGTATCGCCTTTTGTACGTCCTCTTGGTTTATGGAAGTCTGCCGCCTCATTCGAAGGTATGGCTTTGTATCTTTGGTCGGTTTGTCTGTGCTTTGGTTCTTAAGTCTATCCTGCCACCTCTTTAATCTGGTTTCCTTTTCTTCCTTCCCAGCTGCTATCGGTTTCGCCACTGCTTGTGGTGTCTCGAGTTTGTATGACGCTTGGACATCTAATTTCGAAGGTCTGATGACTTGAGTCTCAGCTACGAATTCAGGCGCTGGTTCAGGTTTCTTTTCTTCTTCAGGGGAACTGTTAGAATCCGTGTTCCTCTTATACCTTCGTGTCCTTCTGGCTGCAGAGAACCTATCGAATTGGCCATCTCCTAAGATTTCTTGACAGAGATCCTTCATTTCGGCAGAAGCTTTGTCGCCGAGGTTAGTACGGGTGGGTAGGGAGGGTTGAAATTTCCTGCAGGGCTCTCTCACTGGTGGAGGGTTGAAGGAAGAGGTGAACTTCCTCTGAGCTGGTGGGGTTTCAATGTTATCGGAGTCAATTTCTACCCTATCGGACTTTTCTATCCTCTCTTGCCTGATAACCTTCTGTGGGATTTCGCTAGTGACCTTTATATCCGGTAATTTCCGTTGTTCCTCGGTGATGGATATGAGTGGTTGCGGTGATTCTATCTGCTGCCGTGATCGCTGTCTCCTGAGCCGTCTCATCTCCTCGTTCTCCTCAGTTTTCCTCCAAGGTACTCTGTTGTCCTTCTTCTGTGGTTGTACATCTGGAAAGAGCATTGCATTCATTGAGAATACGTTAGTCACTTGATGTTTGGACTTAAATTATTTTGCCCTTGTGTTGCTCTTCGTGTTTAGATGCACTTAGTATACTTGAAATGGTTAAGCATTCAATATAAAATGTAGGCCACATAAGAAGATATTCATGCTTACCTTCGACTGTCTCGAGCGCCTTGACGACGTCGCTGTCGGGCAGCACGGCCGGCCTCCAGTCCGCGCGGCCCTCAGGGAGGGGCTCGAGGGTTGCGCTACGCTCGCTCTCTGCAATGCAGTAACGGCGATAAAAAAATAGATAAAAGACAGAATATGAAAGAGTGGAGACCATGATTCCACTACACAATGTGTGATTCCACTACTTAAAAAGTTGAAGTCCGCTTTTGGGGAGACTGATTACTTATCCATCACTAAAAATTATAGCACCTACTTATCTTACGCCATACTCTATTGACTATTTACTGCTTTATTATTTACTAGCGGACGTCACCCGGTTTCACCCGCGTAGTTCCCGTTCCCGTGGGACTACGGGGATAAAATATAGCCTTTGTTACTCGCTGATAATGTAGCTATCCATTGCTGAAAGAATTTTTCAAATCGGTCCAGTAGTTTTTAAGTTTATTTGTTACATACAAAAATACAAGTCTTTCCTCTTTATAATATTAGTATAGATATAGATTGTCAAAAAATCTGTTGACCTTCTAGTAGCATATTATTAGAGCTCCTGACGCCTGATACAGGATTATCCTAGTACAGGCACATTGTAATAGGTACCTACATTATGTATCGGAGATCCATAATGTATTTTACCAATTTAGATTCTAAATAAACTTTTTTTACACATTGGAAAAACATCTCTAAGCATCAGTAAGTTGCCTATCAAAGACGTACCGGAGTCGTTTTCCAAGGAGCGCTTGTCTGAGTGGAGGCGGTGCGCGGCGCGGCGCGGGCGCGCGTCCTCCTGGCTGCTCGCGCGCAGCCACGACTCGATCTTCTGTCGCCATTCCCTGCAAATAAAGGACATCTATTATTTTGTACAATGGTACAAAGATTTTTGGCGCGTGGCCAAGAACGGAACTAACGGCGCCATCTTGGTTTCTCTAATGTTTACGAACATCGAACAGATGTCTTTTATGAAACTGCTTATTTATAAAAACAAAGATACAACTCAAAGTAGTAGTAATAGGCATGAAACTACTGAAATGAATGGTTTTAATATCGAGACGAATTTATGACAGTATTTCCGAAGGTGTAGAAAGCGTAGGCCTTTGTCGCGGGGAGGCGTTATGCCCAGCAGTGGATGGCTTTTGTTTGACTGTCTCTACCTCTTTAAACGTTATTGAGCATAGGAATTGTGATGAGGTGTGCCATTCTTTGAATATAAGGTTTACATACTTGGGCTTAGCGGGCGCGGTGTCCGGGGAGGCAGGCGCGGGCGCGGGCGGGGTGTGCGGCGCGCGGGGGGAGGGCGCGCGCTCGCGGCTGCTCTCCGGGATCTCCAGCCGAGCGCGCGGCGCGCCGCGACGGGACCACGAGCGATCTGCACAACAAACACCACATCAACATCTGGACGAGTTCATATTGATATCTTTATTTGCATTTCATTATGTTATAAGATCTTACAAGACTGATAAGAGAAAATTACGAACCCTGTAGGGCACGGCAAAAATAATGAATTTTATTTTGATAGCCAAACAT
This sequence comes from Omphaloscelis lunosa, assembly GCA_916610215.1. Lineage (NCBI taxonomy): Eukaryota > Metazoa > Arthropoda > Insecta > Lepidoptera > Noctuidae > Omphaloscelis > Omphaloscelis lunosa. Next base: position 18,051,104 of record OU744265.1, on the reverse strand, counting down.
ATCAGATGGCTTACTTATCATTGCCATAATGCTGACTTTTTACCAAAGGTATGCGCAGAAGCGGAGCGGTGAGTGAAAAAACAATCCACCGAAAGAATGCGTTCATATTCAAACTTAAGTAATTCTTCAAAGGTTCACAGCTATGCTACTTCGTAGTTATAGAATAGCCAACTTTGAACATTTTTAACTAAACTTCTATCTTACGATGCAAAAAAAAATATTATTACTTTAAATTAATCTCATTATTTTATATTCCAAAGAACGTGAAAGCTCACGAGAAGCAATCATATCCAAAAGTAATCGGGCACAAACAAAATAATTATGCGCTTAAGATTATTGTGCTGGAATGTTGACTTACCAAGACTGCCCCAAGCACTCCTCTCCCTCAAGTCGTTGGCGGCTGGTGAGGAGTGTCGGAGGAACTCCAGCAAACCTTCTTCATCATCACCAGGACTAGCCCTGCTTCTGCGACGTAGGCTGCCCGTTGGAGTTACATCTGAAATAACATAACAAATATTTGTATTTGTTTCATTCAAGATGTGTTACGTCAATGTCTCATAAGTACAAACAAAGGGCGGCTTACAAGGATAGAAAAATCGTTCTCCGAGGTTAAAAAATCTAAAGTGAATACAGACTAGTCGGCAAAACGGGTGTTATGGGGCTGATCCAGTTACCATCAGCACACTCGCAAATGTCAACATTTGACCCTAATTTCCGACAGTGGATTGCAATACCTATTCTGCTAATTAGTATTAGTAGGAATATCACTAACCAGGTGACGGTGACAGGTCATGTGGTTTCCTAAGCGATCTCCTTCCAAGTCCGTTCCTGATGTCCAGAAGTAGCGACTCCATGAGGGACTCACATTCTGATACAGGTGTACTGCAAACGCTGCTGGTACCTGCAGGGAAAAGTTATGGTTTTCGTTTCAAAGTAAAGTAACTGCAGTACCCATCCTGTTTCTGTGCAGTACTTTCTGAAGCTGACTGACATTGACATGACGGCAAGGTAGTTTCATTTAGAAAAGAAGTGACAATATCAATGGCTAGTTTTCTTGCCTTCCTGCCTGAAGTTTCCTGGAGAAGACCTCGGACCGTTACGCCTTTCTTTCGAAGAGGCTCTTTACATTTATTCGGCTGGATTAAACTTCGTATGATACTGATTATGATAATGTTCAACTTACCAGTCTTGACCCTGGCTGCAGCCAGGTCTCTAGCCCGTCTTCTGGCAGCAGCCTGTTCTTCATTAGCTCTCCGCCGTTCATTATCACTGACTGCAGACCTAAACTTACTGCAGAACCATACGAACATCTAGAATGCAAAGTAAAAGATACTCTTTAGCTAAAGTACCAAGGTTACGAATTCGAGACCAAAAATAGAGTTTGGTGGCCGGTGACATTAAATAAGCAATTTAAAGAAATTTGTCTTAACGTCTAGTATATTTCAGTTCACCATCAAGACTTTAAGGGCCTTTGAGGGCCATATGGTGTTTTTTATAAGACTAAGACTAACCTTGAAGCATTCCTCAAGCTTGAAAGACACAGGGTCTTCACAGAAGAATTCGGCAAGTTGTTTCCGTATGCTCTCTACTTCTTCCATATCTTTATTCAGAGCTGAAACCTCTTGTTCTGCCACCTGTAATTACAAAATCATTTTTATTTGAAATCCTTGAGATTTCACTTCAAGAGTACCAAAGTCAAGTTATGCTCTACCGAAGGATTTAGAAAGAGATTTTTCATATTGACATCTCCTGGTATCCTAAATCGAGTTGTTTTCAAGGATACGCCTGAAAAGACAACCTCAAAGATATGGAGAAAAGATAAGGCCCCATTATTATAGATAGAGGAACGAACTGATGTCAAAGAGACTTTGGTCTGTCATTAGCCCAGATTCATTAGTATTCTGGCAGTAATCATAATCCTGCTTTCAATTTTGTCTCACCTGCAAGAAATCCCCCATCTGCTCCTTAATATCTTGCTGTGTAGTGGGCATCTGTATCTCCTTCTTCAGCCCCTGTATCCTGTTGGCCAGCGTCTTGATCTCGTTGTGGACCTGGTCCACGCTGGCTTTAGCTGCTTCCTCTAGGACGCGTGTGTCGTCAGCAAAGTGGATTAGTTCTTTGTTCTTACGTTCCGCTTGCTGTTAAAGGAAGTTTTATTTGTAAAGTATTATATAATTGGTTTCCCATCTTCCAGGTAATTTAGGTAATTTTCAGCTTATCCGCTTTAAGGTTTAATAACCTCGACTTTTGACTAGACAGCTTTGAAATAACTATCAGGTTTTTCGAGAGCCGGTGGTTCTCGAAAGACGTCAATCGTGCATTATATTTAACTGTATATTCATTATTTTCTTTATAGTGTTGAATGTTAAGATCAAAATAATGACAGTATAATATTATCAGTGAATACTGCCAACCATTTCGCGGAAGATTTGAAAGAATATTCTAACTAAAGCAACATACAACTATGTAGATACTTTTAGCTCCCCGAATTTAAAAAAAGTTAAATTTATCCTTACCATAGCGACATAGTGCATGAGCGTCATCCCAGGTTTATTCGCCCTGATGTCGGGTAGTTTCTGCAGAGAAGACAGCTTTACTCCCGCTGCTCCTCCAGCGTAGCCACCAGCGTTCAGGAAGTTACCGGCGATCAACGCTATGTAAAGCACCTCCTGAAAACAGATAAGAATAGTGTTTCGCATTAAAGGTTTCAATGATTAGCATCGCAGTAAGATAGTATCAAGCTAACATGCGCGAAGAAATTAAATTTGAACAAACAAGTTTCACACTAGAATAGGACAATAATACACCAATTGTTATTAATTTGAACAGATAAATAAACTCTGCGGGTTTTCTAAACATGAGTTCTTAGCGCTCAAAATAAGAATCAATCTCGATTATTTCAAGCTCGGTTACTGAGGTCGGGATTCACATTTAAATTAATGGAAAACCTAAATAAGTTAGTGTTAGGTGTCTACAGAAGTATTACCTGTAGCGCTCTTGAAGACATGAGATCGTCTCCAGCGACTAGGATAGAGTTGATAGCACTCTCCAAATATCCTGATGTTGACGCCCATTCCTCTTTCAAAAGCATGCATTCAATGCGTAGTTTGTAGCTGTGAACATGATAAAATATTAATAGATTGTAGTGGGTAGTGAGTGGGAATAATAGGTAGTGAGAAAATAAGAAATTCAAAGTCAAAACCAGACATTTTTTTTAGTAGACCAAAAAGATCAACAGTAGACCGAAAAGACTACTCACTTAGGAAGCTGTATGAGCTGCAGCAAGAACTTCTCAGCTGTCCCTAGTTTCGTTACGTCACCGGTGAAGGATTTCAACATCTCAGACTCGTCTACTTCAGGTAATATCTTGAGAAGACCGCGTAACTTCTCGGTGCCGATGTCGTCGTGAGCACCCTCGCGGATCAACTGGATTATATCCTCGTTGCAACTAGAAAATTAAATGCGATAAGGAACGATAAGAAAATGGAAAATTTGTTTCGTTTAAAATCACAGTTAAGGCTCGTGCAGACTAGCGCGACTTTTCGCCGATAATTAAGCCGACACCGGTAATTGTTTTACCGTGAAGTTTTCTTAGAAATCGTTTTGTTAGAGTCGCGGCACGCCGGTCTGCACGACGCTTCATTCGATGATTAGGTTAGTTAAAGTTACATAATATAATATATTATTATGAGGATGGTGATAAACTGACCTGCCACCGTTCACCATGGACAATTTTAAACCCAGAAATGTATGTCTTCAATTTTTATGCATCTTATTCTCTTTTAATTTTGACTTTTTAGTGCTCAATGGAGGGGAGCTCATGACCCAGTACCCAGCCCATAACAGTATGGGAATATAATAATGTAAAGTGATCAACAACAGCATATACATATATTATACACTACACATGCACGTATGTACCAGTACCAAGGCTTTTTAATCTTATTTCTAGGCGACTGTAGTTTGTTTTTGGTTTCCAGCAACCAAAAAGTATTAAATAATGTAATATTGTAAGGCCTTACCTCCGGAACTGCTTCAAGAATATATTAACGTTAAGACTCCTCTTCCCATCCAAAAGTGTGATTTCTGAAGACTCCTTCCTCGGTTTCCTCTCTCCTGAACTGTCGCAGATGGGAGATCGACCTAGCCTAGGCGATGAGCCTGCAGATCCTGTTGGTTGTATCTGAAAATCATGAAAACAGAGATATTTTAGGATAGTCTAGTGAGCTAGGCACACCTAAATTCCTACTCCCAGTTATAAACACTATTCGAGAAACAGTGAGTTAAAAAAAACTACTTGCATGTTCTCTTGATCTATAAATATTAATTAAATATCCTCACTTATAATACCTTTATTTTGTAAGATTTCTTCCCACGGAAAAACCGTAAAAACGGTTTTGTGGGGCATACTTTTATGTACAAGACTACTGTAGACTTTTTATAAATAAAGAAACATAAGTAATAGATTATACAAACAGTTGAAAAGCCAAAATTTGGCTGTAAGATTATGTCTTATCTTCTCCAGCACAATCCTTTCCAAAGGAGACATCAAGAGGAATGTAGAACATTTTTCTTAAAAGTTCGTGATTTATGTACTAACCTGTTGACAAAAGAGTCCTTCGATCTCCGTCCAGTCCAGATCTACCTTCGGAGAATGTTTGTGACTTGATGCTACTAGTGACCAGATATTGTTTTGACCGATGACCTGGAATTATTAAAAAGGATCGAATCATTTTTATGGAGCCATCAAAAAGAATATATATCGTTATAGCTAGTCCACTCTGAAATGACGCGCCCCACTACCGCATTACCTAAAGAAATTCGCATTACCGTGTGCGTAAATGCGGTAGTGGGGCGCGTCATTACGGTGTCAGCAAAGGATGGTTCCATGAAGTCGTTCTCACGAAGACCGGAAGACAAAATGATTATAGAACAATGTCTACGGCACATGTCAAAGACGCAGGAAAGAAAAGTCATTTTTCATAAAAACAGAGATATGTCTATATTTTACATACTTCGTGTGCTAATTGCTAATTATGGTCACAGGAATCAGTTGGATGCAGAAAGGTGCAGCAGAGTACGTCTTACTTGGTTGAATGATGCTGATGATGCAAGCAAGTTTATAACACACTACTCACTTTATTATTAGGAATTTTATTCCAATTGATAGTTTTCATCTTAGTCTTCGGTATTGGAGTCTCCTGTTGCGGCAATTTGATATCCAATGCCGGCGCAGGGGGAGACGGCGGGCACGCGGACGGGGGGGGCGGAACCGGTGGGGGAGGGGGGCCGAATGGAGGAGGTGGGGGCAGCATTGGTGCGGGAGGAGGAGGTATAACTGAAAAATAGAGAAAACCTTCCATTTAGTAAAACTTATAAATTCTGGCACTTTATTCAGGCAAGTGAATGATTAAATGCAAACTTTAAGGTGAGAAGAGTTTTTAAGTTTTATGAATAAAGCACTGTCATTAAAAATACTAACTAGAATGGAATCATTCATCGTCAATAATGTCATAAACTTAAAAGTTAGTTAACTGCAGCAAATAATGATACACAAAGCATTGGCAATCTCTTCTTTATTGCAGATGTCTATGTATAGGCCATCAAAATTCTGATAGGTAACAGATTCACCAAAAAAACCAAGGTATTCAAATGTTTTAAAGTGAAGATTACCTGCACTGGGCATCATGACAGGGGGTGGGGGAGGCGGCGGCGGGGACAGCGCTCGCTGTAGACTCTGCTTTCTGCCGCCACCAGACATGTCGCGGTGTTGACATGTGCAACCCACTTTAGCCTGGAAACAGTAGCAACAATGATAAATTGAATAATGAAACAGGGAGATGATCTTGACTTTTAAGGAAATCATGATTGGTATTGAGGTTTTCATTTTAGTACCTTTCTGTAATTGCAATATTTTAAATAAGAATATGTCTTAAGATGGACAGAGACTTTCACTTTGTAAACGGCTTTAAGAATCCAAGATTTAGTTACAACAAATGATTTTGAAGTGCAACATAATAAAATTCTATAGTCATGCATGGGACTCGTCTTTAGACTGCACAGCGTACAACAGGATTGAGGAGTTTATATTCCTGCATCAAGATTTGACTGCTTACAAATAGTAGATCACACATGCTATTCTTAGATTAAACCATAGATTGATCAATTTAATTTCTACACACCTGCACACTAGGAGCCCTAAGCAGCTTGGCAGCATCTTCTCTGGTCTCCAACAGCGTGGCGCGGTGCACCAGCGTCTCCGCCGTGTCCCACACGATGTCGCTTACCGGCTCCTTCGGGTCGATCCTCAGTAAGTGCTGCAGGATGCTCAGGAATGGGATCTCTTGAGGAGTTTCTGCCACCTGAAAGCAGAACAAGTAACGTTATGGTTTTTAATTCTTTTTTTTTTTGAGATGTAGAATCAATTTCTACATTGAAAAAATATTTAATTATATTTTTGCGTGCTGGACTGCGTTTATAGCTTATAAGATGGAATCATACTTCAGTTCTTTTATTGAATGGCAAAAATAATGAAAAACTGTTGTAAGTATAATAATTACGAACCTGTAAAAAACTCTAAAATAAATTATTTTAGCACTTGTACAGTATATATTTTTTTGTTTAGGAGTCCTGTCCTGTAATAGACAACATCTTAGTGTAAGATTTTTTTCTATCTGCCTTACGAGTCTTGTCACGTTATTTATTTTCCACCACAAATCTTAACATTTAGGACTAAATATGGTATTTATTTTATTTTTGATTTATTATTTCACTATTTGCTGCACCGGTTGACGTTATCATGACAGCGCCGGCTGTCGCTGAAAACCAGCGCTGGGGCTCTGTCTCGCATGGGGTCGCAGCATTATGCTGGGCGATGGCCGTTTTGCGTTGATGTGACGCATATTTCCTGTTTTTTTTTTATCTTTCTTTGCGTCATGTTTACCGCAAATAAACGAATTTTCTTTCTTTCTTCTCTAAATTCCACTCTAAAAGTTACCAGTCTAAAAGCTTACCTGTTTAAGTATCGCATAGAATACATCGAGATGCGAGTTGAGGTTGATGCCTCCTGGACCCTGAGCCTCATCGCTCTCCCGCTGTTCTTCAAACACGTCCAGTTGGACGCCCAGGTCTGAGTGGCTAGCTGCTTCATGTCTGGAGAAGATTAGATCAGTTTTACAAAATGTGGAAGGTAGAAAAGGTGCCAAATGTGATTGTACATGACATGAGATTGAATTTGGAGATGTTGGGGAATTTGCGACTTCTGTGAGAAACAAAACTGGATATAATGTGAGAGAGAGCTTACCAAAACACAGCTCTATATCTACGCTGTTCGATGTTTTCATTTATTTTAATTCTTTTTTTAAACACACAAGTTTCGGGCAGTTTTGTTTTGGCATTATGACGTAATGCCAGTCGATAATCAATAGCCCACGTGTTGAACTTTGTTCAAGTGGTATTTCACAATTTTCACATCGGAAGAAATACAAAAATATGGTTTTGAGGGAAAGTAATAGAAACGACGCCTTCAGGCAATGTAGCTTGAGATCACAACCACCACTTATGTGGGTTTATGGTCAAATTTCAAATATTACGATAAAATACGTAACACGCTTGGAATCCATATTAGGAAAAGCAGTAGGTACTAGAAATGCAGCTGAAGTACTTGTTAGCAGATTTGGCATTAAAATGAGGAAAGGGCTCTTAACTTTTAAGAATAATTTAAGATTTTTTACGTGATCATTAATACATCTACAAATTGGCATTACCTTAGTAATTATTGTTTTACCAGAAACTGCAGAGACCATGCTTTCTTTCTCTCTCTTGCGCCGGAGTTGAATATTTTTACATAGATAAAATGCATACAACAGTACCTAAATTTTACAATATCATCGCGTACAAAGCAATTAACTTCATTTTCTTCAATTCCTTATAAAGAATTAGTAACCCACCATCTATTTCCAGCAAATATGACACATAATAATTGCATAAAATAAATATACCTAAGCGAATCGAATGAGCTAAATATAATCACAAACCGGTTACAAGGGTTTAGTCACATTATCAGTTGAGGCTAATATATTAACGAGTAATATTATATTATTCACGACGGATACGAAGCCATATTTGGAGCGGGCAGTGGACCAAAAGTTGCGCCTACGCAGAAGGCGGTTACGTTCGTTTTTCAAATGAGAACACTGTGGTTTGTTTTTTGATACTTTTGTATTTAAAGGGAGAAGGTAAGAAGGGTTGCAGGTAGTTGGGATAAGTATCGGGTTCTTATTTTGTGTTACAGTATTGTATTTTGATATGATGAAATTGATTGATGATTAAATACATGCACTAAAAAGCTTATTCTTAGATGAAATATATTTACGTCCTTAATATAGAAACTGCTTTTAATCATGTAGTATTTCTCAGTTAAGTATTCAGCTGCGGTTAGACTGGAAGCTTCCCTCAACATTGTTGGAAAAAGGCTGAGGCAGATGATGATGATGATTTTTTAGAAAATAATATTACTTTTGGCTTTTATTTAACAAGCAAACTAAGTAATTTATATGTTTGTACTTCCTCAAGTAGAAATTGTTTTATTGATGTCTTCCTAATACCTACTTCATTTTTGTTTCATAATATGTTGTAACGAGGCCGTAATAACTAAATTACGGTGCATATTATAATCAACTATCACAATATAGGTATCTCTGACTACCGAATGTGTTTTAATTGTTTTTATACCAGAATACCCGCGAAATGTCGTGGTTTTTTTTAGGTTTTAATTTCAATTTCTGTATGGCATCTCTTTAGGTCATGACCATGCTTACCATCTTTAGATCATTTTAAGGGGGAGGCGTGAAAATTGATTCGCTGTTACAATGTATAACAGATGTTCCATTTTTCATCAGCATTACTTCTTAAAGACACCGTTTTGTTCTGTGTTTGCACATGAATACATTACGGTTGGGAACTAAAGTCAGTGATTAATTCAATAACGGATAATGACATCGCTTAGGTGTTTTTATATAAATTAAAGTACTGGCTGTAATAAACTTTTGTCATAATTAATTCGTAAAATGACCTAAGTATTTTGTCTAAAAAGTAGATCCAAAAAAGTGATGTTATTTATGAGATTATTGCTCTGATGCTAAGTTGTTCAACCTTAGGCGATTTAGAACGAAATGGGCTATAATTTTATAAATCAACATGCATCAAATGATCAGATTAAAACAGTAATTCGATCCTGTTTTTGTGTAACTATACCTAATGGAGAGTACTATACAATTTAGAAAAACTAGCTGCTAGTTTCCTATTTCTATATTAAAATTAAACTTTAAACATACTGCCAGCCTAACTGCACTCCGCATTTTGGGTATGAAGCTATACAAGTACGCGGCGGGCTCGACTTGTCGGGCCAATTCAATGGGTGTACCGTAGTCAGAAGATAAGAGTAACACTATAGAAAGAGAGGCTACTTCTAGGTGAATATAACTGTAGGTAATTAGCGATATGAGTCCTGAATTACATTTTATTGTATCGTGGCGAATGTCGCTATTTACTAAAATGATTTTGCGGAGTGAACCCTCTGTATTTGTACTATATCCTATTCTGAGATACGGCTCTAAAACCAAAAGTCTTAACCAAACTCCCAAAAAACTAATAATAGGATCTATTTACATATATTTATATCAAATTAGCCAAATTGCTTAATCCCAAAACTTCACAATACACACATAAATTACCATATTACTGAATTACGATCGACAAAAAACTAAAACGTATCAAAAGTTTTTGTATCACTTAAATTACCGTGCCCGATCAACCGACACTGTCAAAAAAACCGTGTCGATGTAATTGGCTGATACACATTTAAAACTGTTGACTGACTGACTGGCTCATTTACTGATAATACACAGCCTAAACTACATCATCTGCCTAGCCTTTTTCCAATAATGTTGGGGTCGGCTCCAGTCTAACCGGATGCAGCTGAATGCCAGTATTTTACATGGAGCGACTGCTTATCTGACCTCTACAACCCAGTTACTGGTTAACACGTTACCCTTGGTAAGACTTGGTGGTCAGGCTTCTAAATATCCGTTGCGACAGTCAAATTCCCAATGAGAATACCTAATAACACTTTGCCCGACCTGGGGGTTGAACCCAAAACCTGACACTCAGTCACTACTGAGTGTCAGGTAGTCACAAACTTCACTAAGTTTGTGACTGTAGACCAACAAGGCATTCACTTAATTATTCTGATATCAACTTGTCTTATTTGTCCATATAACTATAAACGGTGGAATAATAATTCCTAGTTTGCCATCGGAATAAAATGTGGTAGATTTATGCGTTTTGCACACTGCCCGGTTGAGATAATATGTTAATATTATGATTATGTATTAAATATCCTTATTTGTTCCTTATGATCTTTATGAGTATCCTTTATGGGAAGGCTAAGTATTATCTAACGGTTCATAAATTCCAAAAAGGGCCTCTCTTGTGGACGTGACCTGTCCACTTGTCATATGGCAACGGTTTTTTTTTAACAACGGACTTGAGGAAAATGTTTTAAAGATGATATATGTAAAGATAACCTTAAAAGATGTTTCTTACCTTAGGTTGTTTAATGTTGGCAAAAGACCCAGTCCTGAAAACAAAAATAAAATAATTAATGATTATGGAAACACCAGTGAATCGGTAATTTCAAATCTAGAAACGAATCAATTAGCGTATCTTTTGTAGCATTTGGAAATTCGTACTAACACTCTTTTCATTATTTGAGAGCCTATAGAAGTATTCTTCGGAAGGTGACCGCAAGCGGCAACGTCGCGTCGCCCAATCGCAATGACAGACCGTAGCGACACGACTGGTTTCTATTGACATTGCCAATACGCATCGTGTTTATAGAGTTACATGCGGTTGAGCGACGTTGCCGCTTGCGGTTTGCGGTTGTGGTTGCCTTCGGAAGTGTACCTTAAAGGTTAGACACCTGAAAAAGTAGGTACTCGGTAGTTTTTCGTATACGCTAATATACATGGTGGGAGGGACATCGACGCACCAACTAATACCATGGATTCAGTACATGATTCAGGAAACAGCAGATATTTTTTTTTAATAACCGACGAAAAATTTTTTAATGTTTTTTCCAGATTTTTTTTGAGCAAAGTCATGTACTGAATCCATGGTAACATGTTGTACGTCGATGTCCCTGCACCCTGTATATAATAACACCTGAAAGTTTCTGAAATCCTCACTGAAAGTGTCCGATCAATAAATCTTCTGGAAATGCTAGCTGATGGGATTGGTTGACATCACTAGCCAATAAAATCACATAATTGGGCTTAAAAAATATATCTGACTAACTGTCTTTCGATGTTTCTTTTCAGAGTAGTCAGTTAAAAAACAATAGTAGCAGTTAATTTTAAAATATTATTACGTCTTTTTGATGCGTAAAAGTCTCAGGAACTGTTGGTAAAGTGTAGTTCATCAACTTACCAATAAACTCGTTCCTGACTCTGATCCTGTCAGGCAGCCGAGGAGCTGAGATGATAAGACAGTTGATGAACGCTACCAGCGCCGTCTTGTAGTCAGTGGTGGTCGCATTCTTCAGCTCTTCCACCACCACGCTCAGACGGTAGCGCTCGCCTTTCAGGGACTAGAAGGATAAGACAGGGTTATTGTAGATTCACGATGATAAAGTAATCATACCTATCCTAATACTGTTCGTAACTGGGTATGTTGATATGAGAGAAGAAGAAGGGAAGAATGACATGGCAATGGATTAGGTAATGGCGCGCTTGTGAAGAAGTCTATCGACAAGACGTAAATGCTGATGAGATGGTTAAATAAACACAAAAATTCTGTTGAGATCTTTTGTAATCAAGAGGCCGAACTCATCAGAACGAGAGGTCAAGGTTTTTCCTGAATTATCATTTTGGGGACTTGTCACTATCGTCATTCACCAAGCTGAATAGCTTTTTTGGTGTTGGGAACGGATTAAATACAGAATACCTGCCTGTAGAAAATGTATTCTTACTAGCTCATTACTAAATTCATTGCACGTAAAACGATTTATCAGGGTCTACGCAATGAAGTAAGGATTCCGGACCTCGATCAAAATCAATGCAAAGTACATAATAAATGCATGTGCCACATCACATGTGTCGAGATCAACATCAGAAATCTGCATAAACAGTAGAAGATACAGATCTTTTACTTAATATGGTCATTGGCTTCTGAACGGTCGCAAATACCGGTGCTTACCTCTAATGATTCATTCGGTTTGCACGGTATTAATAAGCAGTTTAAATTGATAAACATATATTTAAGTTGTCTTTCTAATGGATGTTAATTGAATCAGCATCCTAATTCATCAAAGCCACGTTTTATGATAGCTTATCAAACGCAGAAGTTGTTGCTTTGATATGTCACGTCAAGCTTTAGAAAGATACTGAAACACACATAAAAGACAGAGACGGTACTCTACAATGTTGAACACATAACATCACGCTGTATTCCCTGAAGGGTTAGGCAGAGATAAACCTATGGTACATTTATATTTGGCCAGTTATGTTTAAGTCCCATGTAATAGGGGGCGAGCCTATTGCCATCAACCGGGCACAAATCCTGACTCCGGGCTGCTACTGAGTAATTCTTGATGGAAAAACACAATAATACTTGGCCCGACCTGGGAATCGAACCCAGGAACTCATGCTCAGTAGTAGCGGTTGCGACCACTAGACCAATGAGGCTGTGCAACAATCTTGAATTTTTCTAAAAGGCCGCGGTTAGTATATTATTGAGTTATGCCAATCTTTAAAAAGTGAGTAAACGGTGATTTTCAGATTTACCTTGTATCTTTCTAGGGTGTCAGTAGCCCTGGCGTAGCCGTCAGCATTGTATACACATAATGCTGATAGCAGCTCGAACACCTGGAGAAAAAAGCAACAGTCAGGTACATGAAAGAATTTGCAGAACATGAAAATTTTGTGTAAACAAGTTGATATGTCGGTGAAAAGCAGATCTGCTCGACAAAGCAAAAACCATATAGAAATAACTTATATTGGTACAGGTATAGCACAAAGGGTTCCAAATGTCATGTCATCCAAATTTGGGAAAAGTATTTGCAGATTTGTTCCTAATTATATAACACCTTTTCCTTTCACGCCATGAACACCTAAAAGGTGGCTGGGACGGACTGGCGGAGAACTAGTGGTCTGACGCAACTGGCAGGGAGAAGCCCTTGACTACAATTGACCTGAATTGATTGTTTGAAAAGAAAAATAATTAGCTTTCTTTCCATTACAATCTTTTATACCAGTAATATGGCGTAATGATCAACAATCACCCGCACGTTGATTAACCATACATAATGCGTGAACGTAGATATTCGGAGGTGAATTTAAGGCCTGGTGCGGGCCAATTTTCTGTCCCATTGATTCCTGTCCTATTCTGGATAGTATTTTATTTTTGGCCTTGGTACCTGCCACCATTTGACGGGTTTCAAGAGAGTTTTTATTAATACATCTATGATTTTTAAAGCAAATATTATACTTGTTTCTTAACAGGCGCGGCTGGCGATGTGAGCGCGGCGGCGAGCTTGCCCGTGTACTCCGCATGTTCTACGATGTAGTCCAGGCCTACTCGGCTCTCCATCGCCTCACTGGAAAAAATTACATTGGTTTAGAAACGAATAATAAAAACATAATTAGCTCCTTATTCCACTACAACAGTTTATGGACATCAAATTATGCTATTGAAGGCTAACTGAACCTAGAGCTCTGCTAAGTTTTGCCAGCATAACCGGCACTGGAAAAAGCGATGAGACAAACTGGAGTAGGACAAAAGACTGTCGATGATCATGATGAACATAAAGAACCTTTTCACGGCACTGACACTGCATACAGTGGGCCATGGGCCTAAAAGGTTCTATAAGTTATTCGACCTAACAAAGTATAATCCTCATGCTTAAAGCCTTCATGGATCTAGCTTAAAATTTTCCGATATCACTACGTTTTTTCACTTCATATACTCTTTTATTAAGGAACCTACGAAGTACCTTAGCACGTCCGGCTCTCCATGGGCATTTAGCTTAGCTATTAACCTTACTATCTTGCCGACATTTGCACCACGGTAGAACCTATTTTGAACTGCTCGGTCTGATACAGATGTGATACACATTTCAAACACTTTTTCAACACCATCTACTTGTAAACAATTTGACGACTTCTTCCCTAAGAGACAAAAGTCACAATCACTTGGAACTTAATTATAAAGTTAATAATAAATAAGGGTATTGTCACAATCATGACGTGCCCTCAAATGCAGCATACTGATGATGTTGTTAAGTTTATATGCTGGTTAGGAGTAAAGGAATAATCAGAATGATAGCGAATGGAAAATATTATCTTAAAGGTAAGTGCTTGGTATTCTGTTCGCGCTGGTCGGTGTGTTTATGGTAAGAACTTAGTAGTCTCGTCAGGAATACATTGATGTATTGTCGATACCAGGTTGGTGTGCTATTAGATAATGATTAGCTTTGTTATCGTTATTATTCTAGCCATTTCTGAGGGTCGGTTTCTTCTGTAAACGGTGAGTCCAATCGACTTGTGGCCCATTATCTTAGGATTGCTTTTCAGTCTGTCTGACTTATGTTAACCTATCAAATAATATATAATACTATATAACTGTAAGTAAGTATATTATTAAATTGATTAATTAATTTAATGGAGTCATTTTATATAAAATCCAACGTGTTTAAAATCCATTAGGTAGTCATAATGTCTGTTTCGACACCACAGAAACGTGTCTAGGTTCCTATTAATCTTTAGCACCTATGTATGTATCTACTTAAATAATTTAAATATTATATATTTCACATGTTTTATCGCAAAAAAATACCCATCTGGGTCTCACAGTAATTAATGCAAATTAGTACATAAATAGAAATTAAAGAAACAAGTTACCGATTAAGATAACGTTGTTTAAGGCTTACTGCCAGACCTTCTACACGAGCAGCCTCTGGGCCATCTATACGCGGAAAACAATGGGCGCCCTGAGGGTCCAATATAATAACAGCTTCAGAATGCTTTTGGGACTGCCGCACTTTTGCAGTGCCTCTGGCATGTTCGCGCAGGCGCGTGTTCACGACTTCCACGCAATGGTGAGGAGAAAAACGGCGTCGCTGCTAGAGAGAACGCGGTCAAGTCCCAACAGCATTCTGAAGATGTTAGTGGATAAATTTAACTCGCCGATAATGAATCACTTCATGCGGGTGTTGGTTAGGCAGGAGTGTTCATTATATCCGGTGAATGTTTGTAAATATTGTTTTTCTGAGTTCTAGTACTTAGTTATAATTGTAACACACTAACATAGCATTTAAGTTTTTTTTTTTTAATAATATGAACTAAGTATGTAGATGCCACCAATGTCAATAAATTACATACATAAAAAATATATTTTATTTTTCATTAAATTATTAAAAATTAGCTCCTGGTTGTTGAGGTTTTATTTCAATTATATTACTTTACAAATTACGATTGCCTCTATATCCGCTTAATATGTTCAAAGACGCCTCTATGGCTCCAAAGTTCGTTTTATTTTTATTTAGATATAGATCATGGGCTTCTCCTAGCTTCTCTATATGGCGTCAGTGGCATTTAGCTGTGCGTAAATAATAATGATTGTAACTCAATAAATAATAATATAAATAATAAATATTTCTAACAATAAAATAAAAGCTGTGTGGCAGGTAATTAACAAAGAAACTGGAAACACAAAACAGCGAGATCAGAATGAATTGTCTTTAAAAATTGATGATGAAACCATTTCAGATAAGTTAAAAGTTGCTGAGAAACTAGAAAATTTCTTTACCAACATCCCAATAGAGGTTACTACATCTCTCCCCTCATCATCTATACTAGCTAAATCTCTTATAAAAGAACACTTCAGTTAGGACAATCCAAGTTTTGAATTCAAGCCCATTTCTATCTTCATAATTAAAAAAGCATTCAAAAGTCATAACATAAAAAACACTGAAAACTTATGGGGGAATTCCGTTAAGGTTCTTGAAGATATCATTGACACAGTTGCCCCTGTCCTAACAAGCATATTTAATCAATGTTTAGATAGCGGTACGTTTCCTGATTTAATGAAACATAGTAAAGTACTACCAATTTTCAAATCGGGTTGTAAGAGTGATCCCTCTAATTATAAACCAATGTCTGTGCTACCAACAGTGAGTAAGATATATGAAAAATCATGCTAGACCAGATGTTGTCACATTTTAATTCAAATGGGATTTTACATAGTCACCAGTTTGGTTTTACGAAAGGTAGGTCGACGACTGACGCTGGAGTAAAACTCATCAGTCACATTTTGAAATCCTGAGAGAAGTCCCGGGATGCAATAGGCATTTGCTGTGACCTCTCAAAAGCGTTTGACTGCGTTGACCACTGATCTGTACATTACACCACTACGGAATGCGTGAACAAGCTGCTGATTTTGTTCTTTCCTATCTATCAAACAGGCAGCAAAGAGTCAACAATAATGGGGAGACGTCTTCGGAGTCTCTAGTTAAAATGGGCGTGCCTCAAGATTCAATTCTCGGCTCTTTCTTATTTCTAGTTTATATAATGATCTTCCTTACATGATGGCTAACTTATCGGATATAATTCTTTTTGCTGACGACACTTCTCTTATTTTTTAAATAGACAGGAAAGATACAGATGTCTTACATGTCCACGATAGCCTGGCTGTTCTTTCAAAATGATTCGCAGCTAATAATCTTTTACTTAATGCGAATAAAACTAAATATTTATATTAGGATAGAATAGGTTTTTATTTTTATTAATTTATTTATCTTTTGTATAGATTCTTTTCTATTTTGTGAATGTGAGAACACTGTAGGCTTAATGGACTGTTAATCTGTTGACCATTTCTATTTTGTTAAGTACCTGGTACTTATTGAAAGACCTACACTGTCCTCCCATACTTAGTAACACTGTTATTTGAAAGTATTGTAAAAGCCAATTATTTTTAAAAGAGCAACCGTGGAGTTTCTTGCCGGCTCTTCTCCATAGGAAACGACCAGTACACAGTAGGTTTATGTGAAATAAAATATTTTGAATTTTGAATTGAATGCAGCCAATAGAACCATAAATAGCAATTAAAGAAAGACGTTTTAAAACGCAGATGTAGTCAATGTCAATATTCTAATAACTTAATAGTATCGATATTATCTATTATATAAAAATAAGTCGGGTTTTCCTTCCTGACGCTATAACTCCAGAACGCACGAACCGATTTCCACGGTTTTGCATTCGTTGGAAAGGTCTCGGGCTCCGTGAGGTTTTAGGTAGGGTAGGTAGGTAGGATAGGTAAGGTAGGTAGGGTAAGTAGGGTAGGTAGGTAGGGTAGGTAGGGTAGGTATGGTAGGTAGGGTAAGTAGGGTAGGTAGGGTAGGTAGGGTAGGTAGGGTAGGTAGGGTAGGTAGGGTAGGTAGGGTAGGTAGGGTAGGTAGGGTAGGTAGGGTAGGTAGGGTAGGTAGGGTAGGTAGGGTAGGTAGGGTAGGTAGGGTAGGTAGGGTAGGTAGGGTAGGTAGGGTAGGTAGGGTCTTAATGCTACCCGTGCGAAGCCAGGCCGGGCAGCTAGTTACTTATAATAACATAATTATGAGAAAAAAACAACTCTATATTGGCTACGGGTGGTGAACAGTAATCATAAGTTTTTGTGATTGTAAATCAATGTTTTTTTGTTTTATTTGTATGTCAATAATTGATGTTTTATAGGGTTATTTACACTATCGAATTGGTTTTCCTTCTTCCATGTATGTACTTACCCTTAATTTGAATGTTCCAGCTAACGTCTCTAACGCCCGCAGCCACAGACGTCAGTCAAAGTTAAAATGAAGCATCAACTTACGATTAAATCATAAAAATCGCCATTTACCTGCTAAATGTAGGTACGAATACACAGAATGTCTACTACGTTTTTCCGCAATACTTATTTAAAACAGTGTGGCCAATATTTCTTAATCAAACAACGTAACCATGAATTTAATAGCGTTAAACCATTACCGAAGTTAATTCACGCAAGTAATTGATAGTTTCATCAGAAGGAGATAAGCATCGCAATCAATCGTAGTACTCACATATGCAAACTAATTCTAAGAGCACTACGTACTGTTGCAACCTATCTGCTTATTTACTAAGAAATGTATGTAAATTACTTATTTATTAGCCCCAGGCTTAGATGTTGGCTAAGTTCTATTAATTTTGTGGGAGATAAATCTTTTGATAATTTTATAGGTACACATTCGCGCGTTTTCGCCCGCGAGATATCTTTATAAACCATAGCCAATATTACTCAGTGATAATACAACATTTTAATGGTGAAAACTTAAAAAAAAAACGGCACCGTAGTAATCAACGCGTTGATGTCTTTTCAATGGTCAAAAGCTGGTGTCGTTACAGTGTCGCAAAATCAATAGTTCAGTCCCATCTTAAAAATGTCCAACGCACCTAAAGAAGTTTTCACTAAAAAAAAAACCAGTAATGGTGCAGTAAGTAATAGTAATGACCAGCAGTTGACCTCAGATGCGCCTTCTTCTAAATTTATTTCGCCTATGTCAATTAAGCAGGTGCAGCATGGCGTCTTCTTCCATAGTCGAAATCAACGTAGTTATTTTTTCACAATGCGTTGAAAAACTCAACCCGATCCTAATAAGCCAGCAGAAAAGACAAACATCTTAATCATTGCGCCAACCTAGTCAAGAATCAATCTACTTGGGTGTCGCTTTGTAGTAGGTATTCTCTGCTTTGTAGTAGGTATTCGCAATTGTGCATTGTACAAGCCTTTAGGGATGATCTACAAAAATTACATCAGAAAAACTATGCGTTACCTACTTTATTGTATAATCTGCCTATAATGTTCCCTCTGCTAGGACACAGGCCTCCTCTCGGTGAGAGGGAGTGGGCTGTAATCGGCCACGCGGGCCCAGCGCGGGTTGGTAGATTTCTAGGACATACCGGTTTTCTAACGACGATTTCCTTCACTGTTTTGAGAGCAGTGGTGATGAAACAATATTTACAGTAAGTAAAGCGCATGTCTAGTTACGAACCTACGACTTACAACTCGTATGTCGCGGCCGTTACCACTAGGCCACCACTGCTCTCCTCTACTTATTGACACTGGTCTATTTGGTACGTAGATATTTCAGTAGATAAATAGCAAATTATTATGAAAACTCTAGATAAACTAACTTCTTTGAGGTTCTATCTATATGAAGATTTCCATTGATAATTATTTAGTTACTAGAACTGGCAAGAACCTATTAGGAAAATCTATGTTGTAGATAAGTACTTAAGTAACAAAAAATATATTATAAAAAAAGTGGTCGAAATGCATTGATAGTATTTGCCTCCATTTATCAAACTTTTAATAAAGATTAGCATTTTAATGTGAAACAATAATAGTAGAAAATAAAACCAGATCAGGTTTCCTCCATGTTTTGCCGATCGAAACTTGTTCTACAACAGTCATTAACCGATAGGTATTATGTAAACACATATTGTCATACACTACAGAGTAATTAAGTCAGAAGTCCAACTTCTTACAATTATAAGAATCGTAGAACGTGGCGTTTTATAGTTTCTGCCAACGCCCATTGGAAGAAGGCGTGAGTTCAACAGTTTTATTTTATGTTTAATATTTACTAGCGATGGAAAACTAGATAGTCGTCTTACACTATACGACCTACTTATTCGCTTTTAGCATAATATCCCGTAACCTTACGGCGGTGCAGGCAGCACGTGAGCCCTCAAACTGTCACAAGGGGAATGTGTGAACGTGCAAGCCCTTTAACGTACGTTGTGCTAACACCACTTTGACATTGAAATGACGATACTAAATACAGAACTACAATAGACCCAGTTGAAACTATAGAATGATATTTGTAGCGAATACAAATACTGCAATCCCGTTGAGTTTACGGTTAAAGATATTTATTTCTCAAATATAAATAAGTTCAAACAAAAGTTTTGTGTCATTAAGCGTAGCTTAAAATAAAATATTACCACAAGTACATATTATTATCTTAAAATAAAAATTATAAATGACATAATAGTTTTGGCATACCAAACAAAACATATCAGAAGTAGGTAATTTAACGCAAGAAACAGTAGACTTTTGAGCGATGCGGGTGGGGTGCATTTCAATGGTTGAGCGTCTTTACTAATGCTTTTAAACAACAGTGGAGAACAAAAGCAAGAAACGAAAAACTAAATATATTTTTAGTTTAAAAATATTTACCCCAAAAAATCTCAAATAATACCAATGTTGACTACTCCACGTAAACTTTAGGACTTTTGAGTGAATACAGAAATATAATTTAAGTCAAACCATTTATTTCAGATAAACCAATTACAGGCACTTTTGAATTGTCAAGGGGTCGGTCAGTCAGAAAGATGAAGTAAGTTACCAATTCCAAACCTATACCACAGATTAAGCCTATACTGCAAATAGGACTTCTGCAATTTCTTCTGATACTTATATTTTGCACAAAAGTCAATAGTTTATTAGTACGAAGCTATAAAAGTCCTCAAATACTTTTGATACGTAATTTACGAGTAAATGTTAAGAATACTGATTAATTTTATGCAAATTTTTGTTACAATGTTGATCCTTTTTTTTAATAAAACGGTCGTTTTGCCTATATCAACCGGTGAATGATTTAATTTTTAAAGCGAATGTTGGAACGCTACTTATGTTACTATGAAGCAATTTTATTTTTATTAGATTTTCGCAGAATTTTGCGAAATTATTAGGCCAGTTTTTCTATATTTAGATAAATAAGATCGTTGCTGTGTTGTTTTGTTAAAAAAATCAAGTGTAGTTTGAAAAATAATTCTTGGGTAACCACTTTTACCCTTAAATATGGCAAAGCCTAAGTATGAGAGGAAGACAGCCGAATACCAAAGGCAATTTGTTTATCGGACGTCAAGGAACATAAGTTAATGACATCTCATGACATAGATATAATTTGATCGGGAAGTATTTATAGAAACTCATATTTAAAGTTATTTAATATGTAGGTATGCTAATTTCGTAACTATTACCATAAGATTTTATTACTTTTATTTCATAAAGTTTAGACTTCATAATCATGAGCGTTAATTGACTTTATCGACGACTAGATAAAGAACATTGGTTTTATGGAATACTAACAACTAAGGAAGTGTTTAAATTATCATAGCTTGCTGACTGCTGCTTAGGTATTATTTTCATAATATTTCTTTGAAATCAATATCAAAGCACAAGAAACTGTAATGTAGAATGAACATACAGGACCCAAAATATACCCTTGGGGAACTCCAAATTTGATTTGGCGATTATTTACCAAAAATACCGTTAATTTAACATTATTTTTTATAGTCAAGACAATTGTCATTAAATAGTGACAAGGGTTTGCTCCTAATTCAAAACCCTTACTTTGATAGCGTATTTGACAATAAAACAGTCTCTAACGCTTTAGAATGTTCTAGAATCGCCAAAGGGTCTTCGCCTTTAGAAAACTAAATGGCTTTATCACCCTTCAGTGCAGTTGTAAAATGTCTAAGGCTTATATAAAAAAAAGAAAGAACATGGCACCTCATTGATTTATCACTTTTTGATATATTATGATTAATCATCACTTCATTGCAATAACAAACATCTTGCTCAGCCAATTACTGCCATTGACAAAGCCAGCAGACCACCTGCTTTGATCACCATTTGTCAAATACCAGATACCATCTACCATTTGTTGGTATTGGTATTTAGAACCGGCTCGCACTTCGCGATATTGTCCGACAATATATTATGTTTATTAAGTTACGAAACTAGCTGTCTGGTTATTTTAACGATATTGTTTATTGTTTAAATAGTTATTGAGGAGATAGTATTTTCTTGCATAAGTTTTTGGTATGTGGTTTACCTTGGAACGGAAGTTTTTAAATAAGTTATTGATTGTTACGGAGATGGCATGTTATTTTGTAAAAACAATGATAATTAGGGGTTTCTTACCGTTGTGCAAAGTTTAGAGATTGGCTGTGAGGCTGCATAAATCCTTGCTACCCTGGAAGGACTAAGAAAAAGTTAACCTTGGCCGTCATAAGATAGACTGTCAGAAGCTCGAAAGACAACATTCCGATATTCTCCTTTGTTTTGTTATTGTAAGGGTACGGATAAAGGCTGAAAAAGAAAAATATAATATTTCCAATATTCTCCAATATCCTCACTATTATATGTAATCAATGACATAGCCTCTAGCTATTCATTGTGAACATGAAGACCACTACAATTAACAGTCATGAGAAATTATATTGTGTTGTCTCTACTTGGATAAATATGTTCTTTTAATTAGATGCGTTAATTACACGTGGTGTCGAATGTAACTCGATAGGGATGCACGTGGTTAGGATCGTATCTAGTGTTGACACAGTTTTACATGAAGTACATCAGATCAATGAGTTGCTATCAATGAGTAGCTAGGAAGATAAAAACGTGATAAAATATTGTTGTGACAACTTAATTCGTAGATTCTTTACTGGTTATCTTATCATCATAGAAAAAATTACTAACTAAAAGTTCAATCTTAAGTTAACAGCCATGTTGACCCTTAGAGACTCTACCGTCATCTCCTTGTAACCAATGCATTGTTTACTTCGTTTGTTTACAATGTTTATGTTAATTTGTGTATTACATAAATTATTGCTAAGGACGAGGGACTCGATAATAAGTTAGTGTAGGTTTGTAACTAGCTTACGAGTTTTAAGTAGATAAAATCTACTTAAATCTATTGAGTACTTAAATCAAAATAAAACTTAAGGCAATCATTATACATAGCGTGTTCCTCTTTCCATTCTTTTGTGAAGAGATATTACAAAGCATTAACAGGATACAGAAGAGAGGAGCGAAGATGCTTCACGACTGACAAAGTTTATGTACGTCCAGTGCACTCTGGGCAGTCAGCCTAACCAACCAACGGCGGCTTCAACCGTTTTTTCAAAACGGTTTGAGCTTTTCTTTCAAAGTTGCCAACTTGACACAGGCACATGCCACAGCCATAAAACCGTTTGAAAATTGATTCAAAACTAAAATGTACTTAGAACTGAGAATCAATTTAACCTTATAGTCAACAGCCACATTAACAACCACAATCAAGCAGGCAATCTCCTCAGATTATTATTAAAGCCGTAATCCCAAAACGTTACGCGATACTGAATAGCTTCACATCATAACCCTGACGTAACAGTTACATGTTATAATATACTTTATTGCGGCGCGAACATTAATTGATATCACTTTACACGTTTGATGTGAATGGAGGCGTGCTTTATCAATTAAGAATTAGTACGAAAACTCGACCAAGAGAGACTTATCTACATAGAGCGGCGCCTTTAAAACATATTCTATTTCTGTTTAGCCTTTATTTTTTAAGAAATGTTGCAACAGGAATTTGTGTGAAAAAAAAATTACAATGAAAACAACTAAAAATAAAATTAGTGAGAACTTCAAACTTATGGAGCTTTTGCTAATCTATGTAGCTTACATGAAACTCGCCTCGATACTTTTTTCTTTTCTATCTATACACATTTCTACCTTTTCACCTATTTATTCCGACTAGTTTCGGTATATCACGGAATCCCTTCTCGTTATCAAGAAGATCAGACTGGGAGACCGCAGTTGAAAAAGTCATAAAGAAAGTAATTAATACTGTAATTTTTACTCCTTTTAGTTCACGAATGTTCCTGCGACTCATGTTAAACTCTCAGCATTTATTTCAATACCAATTACAGGCACTTTTGAATTGTCAAAGAGTCGGTCAGTCAGAAAGATGAAGCTAGTTGTTCATTCCAAAGCGTATTAGGTTCCTAAGGAAAAGACAGGCAAGAAACTCCATAGACACTCTTTTACATCAATGCAATTGACTCACTTTCGTATCCCACAACCCACAGCACGTTCATTACTATGCCAAGGTAGACCAATAAGGGACAGCCGATGATCCGACGTCGCGTTGCGCGAGCACGTCTGCGCCCGCGCACCAAAGTTCACTGATCAATATCTATGGTTTGTAACGCTACTGGTTAGTTTTAATGATGGTCTTGTCGCCTCGAGGAGTTGGGAATGGAGGGTCATTTGTGTGACCTTGGTTAAGTCTGGTCGTCATACAGTTATAATATTAATTGTAGGAGATACAATATGGGTCCTGGAAGGTTAAATGAGGTATTATGGGATAAGTGGACATGCATGAATTTTATGTCAAAGATTGTGTTTTTAACTTCCCAAATAGTGAGTATCTACTTTTAGGTCATCCATTTCTAGAAGATGAATAGAAAAAGACACTACTTAGTGACTTACTTTGAAAAAGCCTCATGCTCTCTGGACAAATTGTAGAGTTTCTTCGAATAAAAGAACGTAAATATGATACAATATTCCAGCTAAATGAAGACCCAGATTCCATTACCGGATTAGACTCAAATAACCACATTCCAGTAGCCAACCATTTCTATTCAAATGTAGTACTATTAAGAAACTGTACGAATTAAACAGATTATCACGGTGTCGTTACAAAATGTGTCAGTATTCGTGCAATGTGCTCGGTGGCACTTTATCAGGGCTCGGTCGAGAGGTTGTAACTTAACGGCGTTAAGTTATGCTCGGAGACTGATTGGTGAGCGGTTTAAGTTATAAGCGGAAGGAACTCTAAAACTTTCAGAATTTGTGTGACGTCTTTAGATTAAGATGCATGGGTTTTAGTGATAGTGGTTATGTCCCACTCCTAACCAAATCAAAGAACTTCCAATGGTTCGCTTCAAAGGGGCTTTATAGGTGGCTAATAGAGAATTCCTTCTATAATATATAAGAATTCTTTCAGTTTAAATGTAAGTAATAATGTAATTGTACCTACCTATAAAAAAAATTTGCATGTCATTATGTTATGATTAAATATGCTAAGCTACTAATATTACCTACCATTTTAAGAACTTTTGTAACCATATTTATCTGCAAATAAATCTTTGGCTTTGACTTTGACTTTAATCAAACTTTTTAAAATAAAAATTAAACTTTTTTAAACAGCTTTCCTTACAACAGTTTTCTCTGTCTGACTTTCAGTCATATTTATGGGAGCCAAGAATCAATAAACAGCACTCAAATGCACCCCATTTAACATACATAATCTAATGATATGGCTGGCTGGTTCCTGAAAATTAATTAAAGCGTTTTATGATTTTAACAACATACTATCTGAAAAAATCAACCAGGATTTTAAATGTATATAGAAATTATACTTTCAGTTTTCTAATAATTTCGTTTCGCTGACCCTTTTTGCTTGTCCCACAACCTAGTTCCTCGCCACGCAGGCATGCTGTCTGCCTACCCACGCATTCTGAGTGCTTCAACATGAAGAATGGTCTGTCTGTCTGTCCCCTATCTCACAAAGGGTTATAAGTTTACCCAGTCGCCTGTTTACGAATATCTCATGCTATATCATTACTGTAAGGTGCAATAAATGGTACAAGTACCAACTTGTTCCAACTATTTGGATTACAAGTATTACATTCCAATCTGAAATTTGTCGATAAATCAAAGGTGAATTCAAAATATTATGGCTACCAGATTCTTGGGCTAACCTTACCAAACGCTAATGGCTAATACAGATTAGTATACACATTTTGTCTTCGCGAAAATCGAATCGTGGTTTTCATAATAGCTTTGCGTTCAGAAGTAAAATCTGACTGAATTGTTAAGGACTAGATAAACAGGTATGCACAGGTAGATATTCAACATTTTTCTGATAGGCTTTCGACTACATAATATTGTTAAGCAGGTAAGAAAAACTGATAAGTTTCCGACTAGAAACCTGGCATACCAAGAACAGGAAATGGCAAATTCTAACCAGGATCTAACCAATTAATAGAAAATATTAAAATATATTTTACCATCCTTGACTTCGAAGCTGTTTCCAATAATTCAGGAAACAAACCCAATAACAAAAACTATAATCGCCTTTTCGCAGAATCTTGACTAGAACGTGTGTTGCATGACTAACACAGCTAACAATTGACATGCAAGGCGTTGACAAGTTCAGATCATTTACCTATAGCTCTTGGAACGTGGAGATCGATCTCTGATAACGCTCTGATAAGGTTGCGTGATTCAAGTGTCAGGTACTATTATTTATGGTCTGATTATCATGGAGGTTTTATCACAGTTGGTGGTGGTTCCGTGTTATTTCCGGTGGAATGAAGCTCTCATTTCCGATTTTAAATGTCGTAAAGGGAACCGAAGCGATTAAAAAAGAACAACATTCTGCTATGGGCACCCACAGGAAAGCCCGGTTAAGTAGTCATGATCTCAGAGGTCAACTACGAGAGGTCATACCTAAAAAAAAAAAACATTCTGCTATGACTATAATGCATTTGCGCATCATCGAGCTTTTCGAAGAACATAAGGCACACCGATGAATAGGTGAATCTACTGAAAGAATGACCGTTGTCAAGCAGTTTAATTTTGCAGTCCGTTTTTGTAAAAAGTTTTCGATACGGGGAATTCACACATTTTTATAACATCAAAAAGCAAAAAACTTAAAAGCTTATAGAACAATCTTGATCTAACAGATATTAAGTTTATTGCCATTGACGTAGATCTTGATATCGATCTAAGATATTATTGATCCAGTCTAATTGTCTGATGGTTTTACAAAGTGAGAATCGTTGATCTTGATCGAATTTTTTGCGGATTATACGAGGTCTCAAGGTGTTTATGATAATGTTTTATTCAATGTAATTGGTAAGAAGGCTAGTGACTACATTTTTTTATAGGCAAAAATAGGTTATCGCTTCTTTACGTGTAAGTTTTGTTAAAGGCGACTAAAGGAATATAATTTAATGGGCATTCAATGGGTGGAATGGCAGGTGTTTTATATCTTCTAAAAACTGTTATCATGAAACCACCAACGAGGAGTGGTGGTTTTGTCAATTCTTCTTTAATTGCTCATTGGAGTACTAATTGTAATCTTTTACCATTTTAATATTTATATATTCATTTTATTTTCTACATTAATATCCTGTCGCTTGTCGGTCTTTTACAGACTCCTTCGAAGAGTGTGCGCAGGAGCTTCACGACCATCCCACCATCGCACTATTGGGTAAGCTTTGATGTGTGTGGTCTACACGCAGTCTAAGCTTACCAAATCCTTTCACAGAACTATTTATTATCCTAGCACTATCAGACTGTCACACATCTGACATTAAGCATCATCAAACGTTTTGTAATTGTCGTATAAGTGAAGTGTAAGTACAATATTGTGGTTTCTTGTAAGAGCGTGTAAACATGTGTCAAATGCTAAAACTGGAAGGTTTCATAATTTCTTAATTCTTAGGTGGCCTTCGCTTTTAAGACCTAGGCTTTGAAATAACCCTAGACTGTTTTACATGTTATTGTTGGCAAAAACGGCATTAATTAAATATTATTAAGATTGATCTATGTTTTAGGAACCGTCTGTTTCGACTTTTTGTAAAGAGAAATCGTTGATTGAGCTGGAAAAATACTTCTGAGAAATAAGCACATCTCATTAGGAAAACGTTTTCGGCTTATAACGACGCCATTTTTTATCCGCAACATTTAGAGGCTGTGTGATACTTGATTAATGTTTAATCTGTTAAAGCTTACTAGAATCACCTTCAAATCTAAATCCATACGATTCATGAAGACTTTAATCTTCTAAATGTGTAGTAGGTACACATTTTTAATCCTCACTTCTACACCCAATTCTTTCAACAATTTAAATCCTCTAACTCGATCTAACCCTCGTCTCGCCCACGCTAACCTTGCTGAGACGGCTCATTGTTGTAACGTTGATTGATAACAAGCCTCTGACCGTCTGGTATCGATAGTAATCGATTCAATGAATAATCGATTTGTGAAGACAAAAAGGTGACACTTTTGAACTTGTTTTTGAGTTTGGTTTTTGTGAATTGCGTTTTGCGTGTGTAGTTATTTAATTAGATAGTTCTTAGCAATGGCCAGAGATGGCACTAAGACTAAGTTGACTTATCTTTAAGTAACCACTGCTGACTCTAATGGTCGGCAGTAGATAGCCTCCCAAAAAGACCATTGCCTCAAAGTCTCTTGACAGACGGCAGTGATGGCACGGTGACCATTGTTTGTTAAGTATTATTAACAGAGGGAGCTCGGTAATGCCAATCCTGATAAAGTACCTATTCCCCTTTCACCCTAGTCACCTTTATCAAAAGCTTTTGATAAGAACGTCTCAAGAGGCGAAATCGTACAAGTATAATGGAAAACCTTTGAATAAAAAAGCGAGTTTTACCTTGCAGTCAGTTGCAGTGGGACAACGACACGCTGATGCCTTTACCTATTAATTTATTCTCAAACACCGATTAGATAACACCACATAACAGCACTCGGCATGCAAGTCACAAAAAATGTTGTAAGATTAAAAGATCTTCCGCGCATACGTACACCCACCAGCTCATTACGATCTTCACTTATTCTAATAGCATTAACAACCGCCATCATGGTTATAAATTAACCATCAACCGTGATGGTTGACCTTGACAACTACCTACACGGGAACCAACCGTTGAAACATTTGCAAACCTAGCTTTGGCTTCAATTAAGTTTTTGTGCCTATTTGGGTGAAAAAAAGGATTACTATAATTGATTGTTTTTCGGATGATTTGAATACGATTGGATAATGCATAATTAATTTTGTCTTTTGGTCTGGATGACTATGATGAGTTGCTCATCATAGTTTCAAATCATAAGTTCTTGGATTCCATTGGTTATGATATTGTTTACCAAATTGACTACTACCTAACTTAAATTACCCGTATATTCAAATGAAAACTGCCAGTCTTCGACAGTTATATAATATAAGCCGTTTTCATTGGTTTTCACAGCCTGTACCTACCTACAGCTAAATAGTTTTAAATGCTACTATAGTTAAGTAATTTAAGGATTCATATGCATAAGAATAAGACGCTTCTGACAATAGATTCCATTCGATTTATAGATAAGCAAACTACGGGTATCCTGCTAACTAAGCAACAGTTATTAAACTTGTCACGAATACACAATAAACGTCTAACCATTAGATTTGTCGACCTCTAGAAGTTCTTAGCGATGACTAACACAATAATACAAAACCTAGGTATCATAAGTAATAGACCTACTGACTATATTATTAAAACATAGTGCATTCTGTATATTTCTCTTTTTAATTTATTTCTAAGCAACAGTGTTTCTCATTCTAAATGATCTAAACTATATATATACAACTAACTATAATATACAAGTATATTTCTTTGATTCTGAGATATAAATATTTCAAGGAAGATTACAAGGTATTATAAAAGTTTCAAGAAATCCTTGAGGCGATTTAGAATAAAATTATGGTCCTAACGATGTTCCAGTCATAACGTTACCCTTTTTGGGGTTTCGATGTTAATCTGACGTTATTTTAGGATGTCCTTTTTCCTTTTTTAGTTAGTTTTGGGAGTTTTATCTAATGTGCTTTAAAGTACTGTAATTAAATGGTTTTATTATTATGAGGATTACTTTACAGCAGATAGATAGATGACTATGTCATGGTTGGGAGGAGCCGTTGGATACAAACGCCTTAAAACCGAAATGATCTTTTGAAAATCTCTGAGATGTATCTATCAGAAGATTGCTAAGAGAGGGCAGAACGAGTGTTGGCAGACGAACAGCAAGATAACTTATATAGGAGTAAACGGGTAAGACCTAAGAGACTCGAACAGATCAGGGAACCGTGACACAAAAGGTAAGAAGGCCGATCAAAAAATAATTGATCTTTTTCGGACAACAAAGATCCACAATGTTAGTAATTCCTTATAGCTAGTGTCAGTACACATTATAATTTAACACTAGCTTTTGAATGACTCAAGTGCCACTAAAATCGTTATATCCGATTCCAGGCCGCGCTTCCAACTTTTTACGTTTAAGAAAAATCTTGTTATTTACCTTCCAAAAATAGCACCAATGAATCATCAAGCACCATCAGGCGTCATTTCAGTTATTTACGCATATATTTACAAGCCTAAAACTCTTGAAATATTTCTGGCCGACCTCCGATCCGATCGACCTTGCCTGATTTGGTCGGCGCGGCGGCGGCGGGTTGTGCCCTTATGGCGAGTAACATTGACATGTGTATGCAGGCCTGTGGATGATGGGTTGATGAGTGATGAATGGAAGATTTTAAGTAGGTCCTAAAGTATTTAATTTTCGAAGATTTGTTTTTGACATTTCTTCCCAAAGATTCAGTAGTTTTCAACAATTTGTTTTAATAACATAACTCATACATATTTATTTACAATCAACAAGACATTAACAAACGAAGGTTTTATATGTTAGATAGTAACCGTTTATTGTCAAATGTAAAGATATAATAGAGACTAGGTATCTTGTTATTGTTTTATTATCGAAGACGTCTTCTACACAATTACCTCCAGCCCAATAAAAAACTAGACATAAAACAGTGTTTTATTATTTAAGTTCAATTTAGACATTAATCATTTCATTTTTATAATCAATAGCAACGTGTGCTCGCAGTCAAAATCAAATAATAATCAACATAAAAACAAATAAAACAAACCAATTAGAGGCGTAAAATGTTATCCAGATTAGCTGCTCAAAAAAATACCACAAAAACCTACTTAATATATGATAAAAAATACAAGTTGGTTCAACTGCGATGTTTGCAGGTCTGTAATTGTATTAATTATACGTTTACCGAATAACAGAGCTGATGAGAACTTCAAGACTTTTATCTTATTTCGTATGATGTTGGCACAGTTGTGTTTTTGAATTTATGCAATTTTACCGAGCCATGAATGTTCGAAGTTCGTAAGTATGTAAGCGTAACATAACATCTCTATAAACTTGCACAGATTAAAATTTTCTAGCAAAGGATCTTAGAAAAAAACACTTTACTAACAAAAGTGAACTATAGTGTTAAATTTTATCCTTTGTTAGGAGGAATATAACGTCCACATTTTATATCAAACTAGGTCCTGCCTGCGACTTTGTTCGCATGGAAGTTGATAAAATACAGCCCATGTTACTCGCTCATCATGTAGCTTTCTATAGGTGAAAGAATTTTTTTAAAACGGTGAAGTATTTATTGAGTTTATCAATATATTCATTTTAAAATTGAATTGTAAGTGCAGTTCAAGCAACATACAGCACAGCCATGCCAATAATAATATCTCAAAACCGAAAATACATATTTATTTATCTAAATTAACCTTTCGCCGGTAAAGTACCAATTTTATCAAAATTAATAACAATACCTTTAATCAGACCCAAATATGTCAAAAACAAAATCATTTCCCATCAAAAAAAAGTATAAACCTTGAATATAGATCAGTATTGCACAAGCTGCCCTTTAGGTACACTGCATTGCCAAAGGTCAAAGCCGCGGGTCACTTTCACCCACGGAGCATGCGCAAGCGCGAGCTCAGATCCAATATGGCGGAATTGAATTCTCGGGAACAATGGATTTTGAGTTATGTAACGTTTTGCTTATTTTTTGGTTTATGGTTATTGTTTTGTTAAGGAGTTTGTTGCTGTATAGATCAAAACAAAGAAAGTTCACGATTGTGCATGAAATAGAGCAATTGGACGGTCAACAATATCAATCTTTTCCCAAATTTGGAAAAGATACGTTTTGCTGTGAACAACGAATCGATTGATTGCAATGACCTGTTGACACTACAGTACGAAACAGCAAAGCAATAAGTGACCTTTAATTGTGACTCTTAAACCAGACATGAAGAAGAGTAAGGATAATGGGAGCCAAGAATGACTTTTTAAAGGAATCTTGCCGACAACCATTACTAGAGCTCTCTTTCCGAATCAATCCCACATTTTCCCTGTGTAACATATTATCAGCATTATAATCTGCCACCACAGATCGTTAGTCACAGGAAAAGCCAGTTAGCAACAATATCAGTATCACAAACTGTCTCAGTTACTCTTAACTGTTGCTTTTGACGGTAGTATCAATGTCGGACTACCCACATATTATTCCACTTGTGAAGATATCGGGTAACTAATGGTTCGGTCAATGATCCGGGTGGCAGCAGACGTTGT
This sequence comes from Omphaloscelis lunosa, assembly GCA_916610215.1. Lineage (NCBI taxonomy): Eukaryota > Metazoa > Arthropoda > Insecta > Lepidoptera > Noctuidae > Omphaloscelis > Omphaloscelis lunosa. The sequence goes on along the minus strand of OU744265.1, from coordinate 18,018,932 downwards.
GGCTTTGTTTTGGATTAATTGAGCTCTAGTTACGCGTCCTGGCTTGGTTTGGGTACTTTTATACTTACTTTTTATTCTTGCGTGCTTGGATGATCGTTCACCAAGTCATTATTCTCGTTACTATCACTTACTACCGCCAGTGCATAAAATATTGAGCATTTAAAATTGAAAACGTACTATGTGAGACTAGCTTATCAATATAAAGCTTTTTAATGATAGACCAGGTATCTTACTAAACAATAAAATTACAGCTCTTAAAATAATTAAAACATTGTTCTGAGAAAGCTTCTTTGACTTAATTTTCTGAAATTGAGAATGCTTTACCAATAATTTATATTTTTCAAAACGAGACAAAAATACCGCATATTTTCTATAAAGAATAATTATAAGTATATATGTGTAGATGATGATAAAGAGATTAGTTTTTATATCGTCAAGTAGTTTGTTTTCATAAAACGTAGTGAAGCGTAGAAGATTGATCCCAGAGATCTGTTTACATTGAAGATTTAAAATATTGGGTTACTGTCAGTTAAGACTTTGTGAATGAGTTGAAAGGAAGCGGCTTAATCTGAGGAGTGATTCAGAGATTCAGAGCTTATAAAAAGAGTAGGCCAGATGGGTTCATCCGAGGTCTCTGAATGAAGCTATAAATAGAGTGAGTTCTTAAGATGTGTGGGTCCTGGTTGTGCTTAGGATTAAGGATGTTTTTAGTACTTATAAGACTATCAAGTTTGTTTTTTTTTTCTATAAGTAATGGTCTAGATTTATATTTATTAGGTTTTTAGAGGTTTTTAGGTGAGTGTGAATTGATTGGAAAATCGTTATACCTGATGGAAAGATGTATAGTGTTTCATATTGACAACTACCTTGGACTGCAGACGAGCAACCGGCTTTGAAACAAAAATTGAAAAAGCGAAATGCCATAATAATGTTATTTTAGTTAAAATACCTTAACTTGAAACATGAAGATGTTAATCAATTCTATAACTTTGCGGCTAATTAATATAGCCGTGCTTAATTCTATGTTTTAAACAAATCAATCAAGTTACATCAGGTTCTGAACCTTACTGATAAAAAAGCTTTTTAACTTAGTCATTGTAGATTCTAAGTAATACCTATCTATATATAGGTAGGCATTGGTACTAATGGTAGGGAAGTGGTTTATCTTCGAGTTTTTACTCACAATGAGTATTAGTGTTTTTCTGTTTTTGGCTTTTTTCTGAACTGAGGTTTTTCACTTGAATTTTCTGCTTGATTCGGTACGTTTTAGGTACGTTTACAATTTATACGATATTTTTAAAAATATCCAAATAACATTAGAAGAAGAAGAGGTCTCAATACCTTTGGTGTGCCAAAAAGATGAAAGGAATTTTATCGACATTAACCGATTAATAATATACCTATATCAAACTTTAGTTGTAATTTCTGAAACCTTTAATCAAATAAAACATATAATAAAACTATTTTTAAGTAAGAGGGAAACATAATTAAAATTTTCATAATCGTTAAAGTCTTGTCAAATTTTTTTCATAATTGTTAAATATTTAAACTGAGTCAAGCTTATTGTCAAAACATGCTGTCTTTATGTATGTGCATACATTCTCCCATGTTTTGGATTAATAACATAATATTGATTACATTCTATCTCTTTCCCTCTCTCACACTTAAAAGAAACACTTAACCAAACAAAAATCTCGACCGTAAATAAATGAATAGCATCGCAATCTAAACAAAAACGTCCATTATCATTACAAGCTGCGCGCGCGCATCCGACAGTGACCTTCAAACCAGTGCGCTGCGTTATGTATTATCCAACGTAAATTATATTGACAGCCTCCGGGGACCAAGATCTTAAGCGAGATTATTTGTTTATTGTTTTAATGGTGGTTCTAAAAGAAATAAAGAGGGAGTAGCTGGTGAGATATTGTTTTTTTTTTTTTTTAATATTTAGCATAAAAAGGAAAGAAGAAGGAAAAGAAAGGCAGAATTTTACTGCAGCATTTAAGTTACTTTGAGATAATGTTGCTAGCGATAGCAGATAGGCTACAGCTGATTTATATACAATATGTGTAGATGACAAACATGGAAATTAGAATGATGATGATTTCAAGATGGTAAAGCTTCTCTTAGAGAAGGGGATGAATTTACGGAAGACACATTAATCATCGTTTTATGATAAATTTCAGGTTAGTCCGACTGATTTCGGAATCGGTTGCTCTGGATAGTTTTGAGGACCATAGGGCCTTGCCGTGTGACCAGCTTACGAATAAGGATTGCGTTCTTGTCCAAAACTAGTCGCTCTTTACAAAGTTTACATATACCACATGTGTAGGTAAAACTGAAAAATACCAGAAAAAGAAGAGGATGACCTATTTCGACATTCCTAGTAAGGAATAAACCTATTGAACAAATACTTCAAATTCAAGTACCTACACAATTGCTTCACCCACTGACAGTAGACTAGACCTTGAACTGGACCGGTGTGTTATGCAACGGATTATAATATTGACAGCTCTGCCTCCGGCGCGGGCGCACGGCATGCTGTTACCGATAGATCAGAGGACTAGTATAATATTTATTATAGTCATCTTATTATAATTATAGTGTTTGAGGAGCTAGAAGTATTGACATGGTCAATGTTTGGGGGATTTGGATTTTAGGTGCTTGAAGAAGCGAAGCAAAAAGGCAAAACGTTCAGTGTTTGTCTAAAATATAGCATGAGGTGTTTAGTTTTTATCGTAACCTAATTGTTTTACTAATATAAAACTAGCAGAGACCAGTTTTATGGTCGATTTATTGAATTTAGACCGCAAACCAAAATCTTGAAAAGCTAGGTGGAATGGACACCTATGTAACACCAATTCTTTTATCTCTAGCGGGTGGAATAGCTGCCCTATTGATTCGTTTTCAAAAACCCATCCATTATGTAAAGGTCGCCATGTCCTGTATATAGTACTGATTATCAATAAAAATCTTAAAATTGTATCTTCATCGATAAATAATATTTACTTAGATAAAGCCAAGATGTTGGGCATCATAATTCTTTTGACAGTTTCACCACACTCCTGACAGCTTAATTCAAGGACACGTCCACCGACATGCCTTTAGAACCAGTCCATTGATAAGTAAGTTATCATTTATAAGAAGACATGGACCTTGAATATGACCAGTATGTTGTATCATGTATGTTATTCAGTGGATTATCACGTTGAAAGGTAAGCCTAAGGCTTCACGATGCTGTCCACTTCAATCATGTTGATAACAATGTGGAACTTGACCGTATTTTTATTGGGTGTTGCGTGTAGTATTATCATTCTATTGAAGAATCATTATATATTATCATTTTATTCTAGAGCATAAACAAGTGATGTGCTTGGAGATTTTAGTTAAAAACTTGTCATTCTAGAAATTCCACAGTTTGTTAGATGCTTCAACCAGTCTTTATTTATCACAGGACTCCTCCCAGAAAGGTTTGCTTGGTGCTCCAACTGATTAAGACTTATTTATTTGCATTTAGTCGTAAGTAGCCAAGTGGGTAGACTGAAAGATAATCCCTAATTGGATTTTAGAAATAGGCAAGCTGATCTTTTGTAAGAACTGGACTAGTAACAACAAAAGGTACGCAATAGCGAGTGAATTTGAGACTGAAATGGTGTTGATGATGATAATTATCACTATACACTATACAGAACACAACTGATTGACCGAAATGATCGCGTAGATTGTTATTTCTAAATCACGAATCCTCGATAAATCTAGTACCTATTACCGTTGAAACAATAAAGCAGTTCAAGTCAGTCGGCATGCTCAAATGATTTGAAGCAATAAAGCTGTCACAGTGCATATTAACGCAGTAGTGTAGGTCGTTGATGTGTCCGGTTCGTAAGCGTTGTCTCACTGCACAAGTAGACGCTTCCTGTCATAAAGTAGGGGTGAGAGTTAGAGGTGATTTGTTTGTAGAGATAATGGAGAAGTTTGGTCAACTTTATTCATTTTATTAGGCAGATAGAAATGGTCATTGTACCGTGACATATGGCGTGATTCTTCTTCCCAGCTTAAGCATTAGGAAATGGTGAAGAGTGGGCGTTTTGAGGGACTGTCTTATGTAATTTTGACGTTCGAAGAATGCTGTTTCTTAGCCTTATATGAATAAATAACTTTTGATTTTGATTATTTTGCCACATTTTTTACTAAAAGCTGGGGAGTTTGCTTCTTCCTAGCTAAAACACTAGGAAATGGTGAAGAGCGGGCATTATTGAGAACTCTCTTATGTAATTTTAACGTTCGAAAATGCTGATTCTCAGCCTTATCTGAATAAATGATTTTTGATTATGATTATTTTGGCACATTTTTTTACAAAAAGCTGGGGAGTTTACTTCTTTCTAGCTAAAGCACTAGGAAGTGGTGAAGGGCGGGCATTTTGGGGGACTCTTTCAAGTAACTTTTACGCTCAAAAAGTACTGAAAAGTGTTTGAATTTTGAATTCAGTTCATATAACTTTTCAAGAAACTCCGAAATGCTACTACAAATTCACTTTTCGTGTTTTCTGTACTGGGGTTCCCAAGCCTTTTTGATGATGGCATCGCTATTTGGCATCAAAAAGAGTTCAGAAATTGAAAGGTATATCAACTCCATTCTACATAATTTTATCAATAACCCCCTCTAGACATAATATCCCAATGAGACTTACTTTCCTATTACACTCTATGCCATCCCTAAATCTACTGTCACTTCAAACAATAAGCCTTTATGTCCATCTATAGCCAGCATCGTCCATTACCGGCCATCCATCGATGAGCCGCGCCGTGTCACCGGACGTCCAGATGATTTTATCGGTAATCAAGTGTTATAACGGCGATTAGTGGGCTTTTATTGGTAAATAGGTGTTGGGTACTTCCGGTTTATGAGTTGAACGAGTGCTTTGTTTGGAGGGTGGTCAATCAGTTGAGTTTTAGTGTTACAGTTATAATATTTATGTTACAATTGGTAAGAGTCCAAGCTGTGGCACTGCCTCTGATGCTTCGATTTTTTATATTTTTTTTTTTCTGATTTAATTCAAAGTTTTTGTTTGTTTCACTGTGTTCGTTTGAATTTATTTTTCCACATGTATCCAAACTAAAATTACCAGTATCCGAGTCAAAAGTCTGGAACGCAACGTGCACCACGTTGCGTTCCAGATATGTTCCAGATATACAGACTGGTCATATTCGTTGCAATCATAGCGAGAACTTTATAGTTAGCAAAGGAAAAATACAAGATTGAGTTGTCTTGTAGTACTTATACCTACTTTAACAAATGTCAAAGCGTAAGGTCACTATCTGGAATATTTTGCGGTTGAACTTAAAAAATATATTACTATTTAATTTAAATAAAATAATGAGACAGTTGTCTTGAAACTTGTCGCCATATGCAAAATATTTACGTCGTTACAATGTTAGTGAGTCATGTTCCCGTTGTTCTTGATACAATACGCAGTGGTGGAAGTATTTCAATTATTTTTCTTTGCAGGGAAAATTAAATACGAAGTAGCGTATCTGAAGGGTATTTAAAGAAGAAGTACAGACCATAAACTTAACAACTTTCTGCATGGGACCAACATCGTAATCGCGAAAAAATCATCAACTATCCCATACTAAACATCAATACAGAAGTTGTTCAGTTTGATGATCTGTACCGAGCACACCTTTTTGATACCATGACATGCTGTATAATGATCACTATTAATCTTAGGTTTTCTTCTATACACGATGTAAACATCGACGCAAACTGTTACCATGATTTTAGCACATTATTCTATTTATTCTGTTCCATACATTTTGACCGTGTAGGTATTGCGCTTTTTTATGGGACAGCTGTTTTTTTTTTTAACAACCGATGCAAAAATTTCTACACTGGGGTGTCTCAATCTCGAGTCATTTTCAGAATTCATTGCATTCATTCATTTTGTGTGCCCGTCGATGATACCCATCATCGACGGGCACACTGTTACAAACTTCCGTTTTTATCTATTCTTGATATAAAACATATCTATTGGTCACGAATACCTATAGCAACTCTGGTCCACTAGGAAGGCAGGAACCATAAACATCCAACCTTATAAACAACAAAATAAAAATCTATTACACATTTACCACATAAGGTAAAGCGACGTTTTTGCGCTGTACACCAAGGTTTATACAAACAGTACTCATGCGCCATATTTGGAACCTGCGCGCGCGCTTCCTAGGCCCGATCTAGATAGGAACAAAAGGCCCATAATGTCGTATCTCAGAGATTAATTACCGGTTTTTATAACACCATATGTTGTGCTAATATCGTCGTAAATGTTTTGTTTTGGTAAATTAAGATAAAAATGTGACGTTTAAGGCATGTGCTCGTTTATGTCCCAAATTTTGTAGCAGAGGTTAAATTGTCGCAAGTCACATTTGTTAGATTTTGATGTTAATAGACCATGCAATGAGAGTCTTTTTAACCGACTTCAAAAAAGAGGAGGTTCTCAATTCGACTGTACTTTTTTTTGTATGTTTGTTACGCGATTACTCCACCAATTATGAATTGATTTTGATGATTCTTTTTTGTTTGGTTGGACTAGACGTAGACTTCCAAAAAAAAAACTACAAAGTGAAAAATGATTTTAATTTCGAAAGTCGATGGCAAAAAACAAAAATTCAAAACCATAGACACCAAATTTCAAAATTAAAGTTATTTTCCATTTTGTAGTGTATTTTTGGAAGGCGCTTGTATTTTTTTTTTGTTACTTATTTGAGACATTATTTCAATAGATTTTCAACAGAAACCAGGAATGGATTTCCAGCAGCTTTATAGTATAAAAAACTGTTTTACAACTTATGACGGTAACTAAAAATCATGTCAATATCTGGATTAACAAATAAGATTCTTCAAAACCAGAAAACTAGAAAAAATGGCCAGAAAAATAGTCTTGGCTCTTGAAGTTGGAATAATTTAAATTTTAACTTATTTTTTCAGTTAATTGAAGTAAAATATCGACAAAGTACACAAACAAGGAGCTAGATATTTATTTAAAATGATGTACGTAGGAACGTAGGTATTGTAAGCCATCTGTTCTTTTTATGTATTATTTATATACCTAATAGACGCATGTGTTCCAAAGCACTTACAATAATTATCTTATACAGGATACCATGAGGAAACCTGTAACAAGAAAACATTGTCATTATACATGTGTCACGTTTAATGGCGATAATAGATCATATTAACAAGATAATGGTGTTAATGGAATGTATAAACTAGTTATTGACATAAAGATTAAAGTGTTTATACAATAAATATGACCAGATACAGATTCTTGAAGACGTAGATTGATGTATAGTCTGACCGAAAAAAGAGACGAGCTTAACTTATTTATCAAGGACCGTCCCAAATTCCGGATTGAAACTGAGACTTGACAAAAATGATACCCCATAGTTTTGCCTAAGTCAGGAACAGAAGCCAAAACTTTTGCTTGAGAGCCAGATTTAAGATTACTGGGTCATTGGAAATCATAATATTTATACTATGCATCTTCTCACGTTAAAAACGGTTTCATAGAAAGTCGCCTATGACGGGTAGACAGACACCGAAGTGGTTTACCGTTTTCAGTTCGGAATACAAAAAAATCTCGAATCACTTAATCATAATCCAAGTTCCTCTAAAGGAATCTTGTATATTGTCAGGAATATTAACTATTCAAGCCTGTATTACCATATAGGGTGCACAGATATCACAGTGTTGAATAACATTGGAAGCTAGCAACATTTCTTGTACCATATAGATCAGGAATTCAATAGAGTACCTACATTATAATGACGATAATATGTAATCGATCCAATCCTTTCCTTAAGCTTATGCTGTATATTATAAAAATCAACCGTTCTTGGTCTTGCATTCCGTTAGTGCGCCTTTAACTCTTGAATCACGTCTCTTATTTCTTTAAAACTTAAACCATTTATTTTAATTAAACCATTTACAGGCACTTTTGAATTGTCAAGGAGTCGGTAAGCTAGTCAGAAAGTTGACCTTCCCAGAAGTTGCCCATTCCAAAACGTAGATGTTTGTAAAGGAGACGCGACTCTACGTAATATAACAATTACTATGAAAACTTCATGGAAATTGTTCCACCAGAAACGCGTCGCGCATGTCTGCGGGAGCCTTAAAAAAAGTTACTATATTTCATATAACGATGTGCAAGGTGTCGTCGTCGGCGAGTTCAAAGCTGGCGGTATGCGGTAGGTAACCAGAAGAGTAGTAGCTGCTGTGCGGTCACCGGCAGAGACTGTAAAGAGGTATGTGTGATCGCACCGGAAACTTATTGGTAAGAAGTTATGTGAAATGTGCATCTGTGCTTATGTGATAAACTTTCATAGGCACCTACTTAATTAAATCAAAATTTTAACATAAAAATTCTAAAGTGGTGCAACATTGTGGCATGGCAAATTAAGACTTGGTTAGTAATTCAATAACGTAATCAAGAATAAAAGTTAGTTTTGGTGCTAAACTAACATAGGGATGCCAAACTTTTTAACATTGACACAATGTTTCTAGTTGAAAAACAAACAATTCGCCGAAGTTTAAGCTCAAACACCAAGCCAGTCGATAACAGCGGACTGTATTTCCTTCCTATATTTGCATTAAATATATCTAAGGAATAAATCAAATCTTTCTTTTAATCAACAACAAATAACGTTATTTCTGGAAACAGCTACATTACTCTACATACTCACGCGAACATAACCGATAAGTGGTTTATATCTTAACTCCTGCGCATGGCGGCGACTTCAAAGACACACGCCGCGCCGCCGCAGTGGGCGACACTGCAGTAGGGATCGTGATTTTATATGTACTCGATAAGGACTGTGTTACATCGCTAGAGATAATTATAGCAGGCTTTTAGCGACATAACCCATGTTAAAAACAAGAGGAAGAATGAAATATTTCTTATACATCCGCAGAGTTATGTTAGCAAGATTGAGCTGCAGTGTGCTAATGAGCTGTTTCACCTCGCAAAGGACAAGGAGAAATATTCGGAGTTGATGGCCAACATTAATTAATTGGAGAGGCACCAGAAGAAGTGCTCGTGGCAGTTTCTTTATAAAAAAAAACATCTAAGATCATGCGATTATCGTGGGAGGCGCTTGATCAACAGTAAATATTCAGTGTTTACCAACAGGTGAAGCTACATTTATTAATATGACGTACATATATATTAACATTATTTTATCATTCATGAATGACCGGATGTGACACAGATTATATACAAATCAATTAAAGAGCAACAAATTCATTGACTATTGCTGAGCAGTCAATTTCATAGCAAGAAAGCGAATACATCTTAAGGTATAAAATATTTATTTATTATTCTATAAACTGATAAAACAGCATTAATTGATCTATAAAGATACCCGGTACTTTGTTATCGAAGACAGTTTACAACTATGTGTGGAATTTTAAGTTATAGCTTTGTGTTCCAGGTGAGTGTAACGTAACATTGAATGTCACACAAGTTGAAACAAATTCGCCCAGTTGTTATGTTACATTTCATGATACTTTTCACCAATCTGTACCCAGCATAGTGTAGTTAACGCAGCGTAGGAATCAAAATACAGACGATACTTTCTATTATTCAAACACATTGAGAAAAAGCCATGGCAACTCGAACTACTCTAGGTAACTCGAAAAGGAAGAAAAACTTAAGAAGAAGTTGGTAGCTTTGAGTGGGTTACAAGCTTTATCAATAGCTGATAATTCATTCTCAATTACACTATCTTAGAAAAAGTTATGTTCAAGTAGGTTCCATTTACACTATACGATTATCAAACTGAAATAACACAATAGGTACCATGAGTGAAAAGCAGATCTTAATTTGTGTATTCCATGTATGTTTAATTATAGTATAAATTTATACTTACAATTTTAGAACTATTAATAGGCATATTTATCGAACCTCAAATAATACCCATTTTGCTTTCCTAAAAATATTATTGAACCCTCTAATATTACAATGATTTCGCCTGTATTTGTGAACCTCAAATAATTCCTACTTTGAGGTCCTATAAATACTTAACAGCCATGTATCTACAACCAACTTAGATATAGCTCGCGCTCGCCGGTCGCGACCCACGACACGGCTCGCTTTGCTCACTCGGCTCGCTATTAGTCACAGTTCTAACCTAACCCAACCCATTTGGTCAGGGTGCCTTAGCTTAATTACTGCAATCAACTGTGAGAATAAGCCAGAAAGTTATATAGAGACACCAAGTTTTTAGAGGAACAGTTAAATATTTCCGAAACCTGAAACCGGTATACATACAGCAACAGATACCCGATGAATGTTTAACTGTAGTTTATGAAAGAACAAAGAAACGGTTCTAACTGGTTTCAAATAATATTTTATCAATGAAATCACACATAATAGAATTAATACGGCAGTGAATGCCAACAAAAATATTACTAATTCCTAGATAATGATCTCGGAAACAAACAAATTAGCATTATTTATCTTGAAATCAATTTTATGTAAATTATATGAAAATGGAAGTCATTGAATATTTTTCTGGGTAACGGTAACAGTATTAAGTAGGTATATTTTTTTTGTTGTCTACTTAATTATGACGATTGACAAACCAAAAACTTATGGTAAGGTAACGAAGTACTTTGTAATTTCTAAACACAAGTTTAACACGACAACAAATTAATTATCAATTAAGCTTTGATTCGTTTATCGGCTATTATAATTTTGTTAAATACATGGAACTTAAACATAACTGGCGAAATGTGGGTGTACTATTAGGTACACCTCTGCCTAATCCTTCAAGGATTACGGGCGTGATATATATGTTGTTGTTTTTTTTTTTTTTTGTTTTCATAATTTGAGTAAAACATAAGAACATTCTAATACTGGTAAAGCTTTCAACCAATTTGTGTTTTTAAATTTTTACCTCCATTCACGATCAATCGTATAGTGTAACCAATCCTCGTAGTATACGACATAGGAACACTTTCCACGGGTTACTTGTCGTGACTTATCTGTGATTTCTTTTAACAGCTGCAACCTGATACATTAATCTAAACCTGTTGAGTAACATCACCCTTCTCAGTATCCAGGTTAGCAGCGATCTTAAAAATATATGAATCTCGGAAGCAAAATTGTAATTAGAAGGTAATAATGTATTCGTTGCTCAATTTTATCAGAACAAAACTTTAATGTAAGTATCTTCATACACTAAATTAATTCTAAGTAGGTACTCTACTTAACAGTAGGATATGTTTCAATTCCCTGAAGGCCAACCCACCTTCCCTGTCTTTATTTCCATGGAAAGTGGGTAGGCTTTTAGTGTGGGACGCAACCTGTGTCGACACTCTTGCGCCATCCCATCTTCCTGGCTTGGCGTGCTGCACCAGCACAGCACGCCGAGCCAGGCCAATTTGTCGATGCTATATTTTAGTTAGTGAATAGTTTTTAACTAAGTATTAATTTTGTTATTTTTATCAGTTAATTAGTTATAAGTTTCATCATGCTAAACAACCTAATTATTAAATGAATACGAACATATTAAACTTACTTTCCCTGAAATGTTTTTTCTTCGCTTCGTGTGGCGAAAGTCCATACCAGCCCAACTATGACTGGTTTTCTTCTTCTTCTCGTATGGTTAGTGACTAACCTGGTGGCAGAGTTTTAAAGCCGCCCATGGGCGTCTGACTTGGCTTCACATGCCGTTGAGAAATATTTCTCAGGCATGCCAAAGTTTTTGAAGCAAATGATATAATTATATAATACGCACTTGAATCCGAAACGTCAGAGGTGCGTGCTTTGGGTTCGGACTCGAGACCTATGACTTGGCATTCCGACGGTCACACCATTAGGCTAAGACTTTACCATGACTGGTAAAAACATTTGACACTCAGCAAAAGTGGCAGTGCGACAGCTCAGTTGCTGCTGTTTTGAATGCAGTTCATATAAGAACAACAATACGTATACATAACTATTTAACCCAGTACCAGGGATGTGAAGATCAGGATTGGCAGTGGTTCAGTGTAAAATACTGGTGTTTAGCTTCAATCCAGTTAGACTGAAAGCCGACCCCAACATAGTTTAACAAGGACAGGCAGATGTTATAAACATACTGTTTTACATGTTATTTCCTCAATTTCCTGAGCATGTAAATTAAACATTAAACAAGTGTCATCCTCGTATCCTTAGCGCCATATATTACTGAGAACGATTGTCTCCGTGGCCCTGAAACAAGGTTTTGACCTACTTGCCAACATGTGTTTAGTTGGTGATACCACCATGAAATTAAGACAGAAAGCCCAATACGAAAACAAACAAAATACCTTGGCAGAGGAAAGCATGCACTATACAGCAGATTGCGCGTGAACATGAAAACAGTTCAGTCTCTTTTGAAATGTAACTAAAGTTTGATGAAAACCTAACACATTTTTGACCGGAAAATGATTTCATTTTCATCCGTAACGCTATTCGTTCTCTTAGAGAATTGTGGCTTGCAACATTGATGGCCGATGTCTACGATCGTTTTTCATATTTGCTTTGATGACGGATTCAAGGTACACTGATAAGTACGCAATATCTCATCGAGTTTGTACACAGATATTCTACTTACAGGTATTGTACTTCGTATCGATGATTCCATTTCCATTTTGTATATTAAATAAGCTTCGATTAGAATTCAGTAAATCAGTAGTTATAGGAACAACTCTCCAATCTCATGGTTCCGACATCTTTTCCGTCAGCAACGTCTTACAAAGTGGAACTTCTGCAATATTTCTCCTCCGTGGTTGTTTCGGTCATGCACACTTGTTTCAATGATTAATGATATGCGACATGTTTGAAGTATGTCCTTTTGGGGACGGGGATGGTTTTAGTGTTGTTCGTATGGCTTGATGCTCATTAATCAGGCTGTTACAAATGGTTATGATTGCTGTTTTGGGTTATAAAAGGCGGTTGCAATGTGGGAGCGATGTTTTTGCACGGAATTAAAGGGTGGTCTAGGATCACTCAAATCCAGAGTAATGGGAAGTTTTGAAGTCCCTACAGATTACTTGTTACACAGAAGTAAGTTCCAATATTTTGATAAAAGTTTTTTTAGCACCTTGTTTTTCTGCGTGCCCTGTTATTTAAAGTCAGCGCAATATGTTCATTCTCCCCTTTCAGCTGTCACGTTATCATTCACTTCCTTTTACTTTATAATAGTTTATTCCTTGTTTATTTATGAAATGAAATGTATATATGGATCGTAGCAGATAGCGTTTTGTAGTTTCTGCCTACCCCCATAGGAAGAAGGCCGGAGTTTATGTATGTATATGTTTATGACTAACTTGGTCACCACTTTCACGTTAAACGATAATTTCAACAAGTGTCATGGCGCTATCATATCTCAACTAAACTCAGGAGTTTAAGATGCTATTATTAAACAGTATTATCTAAAAGATAAGGTCGCGTGACTTGAAAATAATATTGCAGTGAACTATCTATTATGTGCATGCACTTTCATTATTCTAGTAGTCGCAAGCATAGCTACCGAGCGTGGAGGCTTAGGTTCGTTCCCGAGTCGAACAGCTATGTGTATGGATATCCCGATTTTCGATCTGTTTTGCAGATTATGATTTTCATTTTAACCTCTCTAAATACTTGCACTTTAAAAACGCGACCTAAATACACAGGTCACGTTTTTAAAGTGCAAAGGCTCGTTTGTGAAGAAATCGGGGGTTAATCTTACACAATATTTGTCCCAAAATTACCGGAAGCCAAGTCTGCACTATTAAAACTACAACTCGGAGTATATATTTGACAAATATAACAAATTTATTTAACACAATTTGAGGTTAGAACGCGGAACATCAGTTTGACCTTAGTGAGTCGTCTTGAAGGCTGCATCACTTTAAATTTTGCATATCGTGTGCAAATACGTTCATAATTATCGTGTTTGAAGTTAAATAATGGGTTTTGAAGTATTTGGAAGGTAGAATTTAAAACTTTAGGTGCATGTGAAACGTTCACTGCAGTTTGCATTTAAAACAAAGTGTTAATGACATTGAAAGTACAAACACGATCAAAATTATGAATCCGTGCATTTCTGGAAAGAATATTGAATTGAATATTCATTATTCGTAGGGGTACAATTTCCATTTTGGATATAGAACAAATCACTCTTATCAAGTAGAGAGGGCAATAAGATAAAAACTGACAACCATATCGTCACAAATTTTAGTCTTCTTCTGACTTGCCAGTACCTACTCACAAAAATCAATCTGCCTAGCCTTTTCCCAACTATGTTGGGGTCGGCTAACAGTTTAACCTGATGCAGCTGAATATGAGTATTTTACATGGAACTACTGCATATCTGACCTCCATAAACCAGTTACTGGGTAACACGATTCTCTTGGTAAGCCGGGTTGTCAGACCTTTGGGTTTCTGACTACCCGTAACGACTGTCAAAGATCTAAGAATGACAGCCGGGACTAAGGGCTTAACGTGCTTTCCGAGGTATGGAGCGTTCGCGCTATGCCGCGTCGGTTTCTGGTTTGGTGACCATCCATTTCACCTAACCAGGAACCGACGCGGCAATCGTAGTTTAACCTTCGATCGACCCGTGAAACTGTTATTATTTAGCTATGAGACCCTACCTACTCACACTATAGGCAAATACTAGGTTGCTGACCAAAACATTCAGCCTTTTAACACCAGAGACAAAATGCTGGGTAAATCACTCAATTTAAAATCTTTGCTGTGCGCAATTCAATGCACTCAAGTGGGATAAGTGCAATACACACAGTTAGAATTTCAATTGCTATGACTAAATCTTATTGTCACCATTGAAGAGGCTCTGTGCAGCACGTGTACAAAACAAATAAGCTCTGAATTAAATAGACATTATAGTTTGTGTATCTTTCATGAAGTTGTGATAAATACAAGTAGGTATCGTAATACGGTAGTGGGTGAGTAATATTTAGTAAATGCTGTGTACCAAATAGTAAAGATATGGTAGAAGGCATACCGTGGGGCTTTGGTCAGGTATTATTCTGGACAAAATATTTGACTCTTCCCCTATGGACACAGTATGCCAGGGTTTCCAATATACACGTATAATAAATGACGGTTTAAGGTACACCGTGTACGAGTCCCAATACTATATCCAGGATCTCGCTATCGGCAGTCGGGAAATAAAAGCAAATAAAGACAGTGCAGTGCGATTTAAAGGACCTGCACCATAAATTCATAAGCGGCTCATTAACTATCATTTAAATTCAATATACACCTATCTTATATAATAATTCCTACATGCCATAGTTCACATTCTAACATGTCCCTTGCACCTTATTAGATAACGCCATAAAACCATGGAACAAGTTCATCGACCTCCCATGGCGTAACACGGGCGGAATCCCTATACGACGATATGGGGACATACCGTCTCGTAATGAGGATGATGTAGGTGAGGAATTTATATGGGGTAATAGAGGAAGATAAGTGGGTTCCTATGGAGGTGTGGGAACATTGATACTTTTCTTTATGGAGTGACTGACCTATATCTCCACTTTCTACAAGGTAAGTAGGTAGGTAGGTACTTGATAAGGTTGTAAATTAAGATTATTAGAGCCTAAACAGGTACTCATGAAAGTCGAGTAATAAACAAATTAACAAGTAATTTGCCTTATACTTGTCTATCCTTGTTAGCAGTGCTTTCATTTATGTTAAGGACCATAATTATGAGTATTTTCAAGAACCGGCAGTACCAACATGCAGCTTTAATTTAAGTAAACAAAAACTTTATAACTATAGGATAAACTAATAAGTAAGTACAAGACTTTAAAGCATATTTATGCAAATTCATCCATTCCCAAATACCGCCCTCTACCTGCTGGTCAGAGTCGCGTAAAACTTTTATTAGTGAACCAGTAGGTCACTCACAGATTTCTCTCGTAGGCGGTGACTTTGTGTTCATCTCATTTGCATAGATTTGATGATCTCCGAGTACTTTTGACACAGATATCGCCACTGTACGTAGTGTCAAGGTTGAGAAGGCGAGTTTGAGTTTGAATCTGAATTTTCAGATGTAAATACTTTTTAGAATGGGTCAGTGTTATTAGGGTTCCGTACCCAAAAATAAAACGGGACCCTATTACTAAGACTCCGCTGTCCGTCCGTCTGTCTGTCTGTCTCATGAACCGTGATAGTTTTCAACCGTATTTCTGTTGCTGCAATAAAAACAAATACTAAAAAACCAAATAAAATAAATATTTAAGGGAGCTCCCATACAACAAACGTGACTTTTTTGCCGTTTCTATAGATAATAGCCCTTCGTCGCGAGTCCGACTCGCACTTGGCCGGTTTTTTTTAATGTTTGCGAACATGGAGGATTAGATTTTTATTCCCGAGTCTGCTAAATTTTTTCTGAAAAATAAGTATAAGGTACTGCCAAACAAGATGAAATTATGCGCTTTTATGAAAAAATTCAAGAAACAGATAGTTTTCAAGAAAAACACAATTTCAAAGGTGATCTAGCAAACGAGTCATAATATACTGTCTCTATATCTCATTTCAGTCGGGGAAATTAATTTCTATGCAAACTGACACCCTACGTCAATATTCGCCGTGATAGAGCCATTTCTTAAACCTGACAAAGAATGACAGTAACAAGAACACGCCACCCCAGCCAGATCATAAGTGACGTAAGAAAATTGATTCTATCCGGAAGATGGCCTGCAGCGGTGAATTGCAATCATCAAATCAGTGGCCAAACGTAGCCGTAATTGTAATGTCCCCCTGAGATTTCTGTTATAGCTGAGTGAGGGAGGAGACTATATTTAGCATTGATACACTCTTATCTAAACCAACCTACACCGGTAGTTTGAAAAAAAATCTAGGAAATTAAAAGATGTCTAACTTATTCATCGTCTTCTTCGTTTCGCTCTTGACAGAGCGGTCGTGGTCACAATGAACTGTGTCCAGTCGCAGGTGTAGTCGTTGCCCGCCTCACGATCTCCCTTCATCTGGTTCTGTTACATGACAGTCTGGCGCATTCATTAACAGGGTCTCCAACCACGGATTTTATTTGATCGGTTCACCTCATCGGTCCAACTTAACACCAGACAAAGTGAGAAAAAAAGCATAAGTATTGACAACTTATGATAGTTTCGTTTCAAGTTATTTCGGTCAAACAATCAGAAAAGCTAGCATAAATTTTGACAACAGATTTACTTATCGATGACTGATATAATAAATGAGCAGGTTTAAAACGGCCACATTAGCAATTCCTCTAAAAGCAATTCATTTTCTGAATTCCCAGCAATTCCTCTATGGTGACACAAATATTTTAGCTGAATCATATTCATATCAGAATCATATTTGGTGTAAATATTGCCGCATGAAAAAATGAAGACCGTAACTTTACCGGATAAGTTTTCTTTACATTTTTTATTAACCAAATGAGAATTTTATTTTTTTATTTCTACAGTTTAAAAGTTATTTCATTATATCAAAAAAACTGTTAAATATATGAATTGCGTAATATGAATTGTTACTTTGTTTATCATCCATGTTTTGTATCAATACTACACAATATGCTACATTAATATATTAAAATCACCCACATCTCTGCTTACACTCCACAAACACACATAATCATATAACTTGGTACAAAGCGTGATTATGCTTAACTTCCTGTTAGCACAGTGAGATACATCAAACATAGTTAACTTAAGTAAACTTACTGTTTGGAGACACCGTTGGGTAAGTAGAAGCTTTAGTTTTGAGTACAAGTGTCACTTAGTTTCAAGTACTCTTGTATGTTACTTAGCGATTTGTGTTACGTTACGTAAAGTATTATTTTTTTCCTTGCAGTAGTTTTATTTCTTTATCACTTGGTGACACTTTTTTCACATTACAATCTAGCCTATTATCTATGTTATTAGTAACTATAAAATTAAGAAATCGTCCAATAACGTCTTTCTTATTCAATTTAAGTTAAGGGCACGACACTTCATTCACGTGTTCTAACAACATACTTGAAATGTAATTTGTACTTGGTTAGTCAGGTTAGTAGTAGAGCTACTTGATTCGAGAGAATCAAGGAGTTCGAAACGGCAAGTACTGTCACCATTTTTATTTCTGCCGCTTAACCGTTTGATTGCTGTGTTAAAGTTTAAAGAGTACCGGTGATATCACAGGCACATAAACAAATTTTCAACTAAACTATGACAGGCAAATTGCTAAGCTGCTCTATGTGGATATGAATAATCAGGTCAAAAGCAGTCTATTTCATATGCTGTATCTCTGATCCTTGGTTAAGAGGTAATCCCGTTGTGAAATCATCAGATAATGTTTATCAGAGAACCCTTTCCGTCCATTTTACTGCTTCTCCTGTATGAAAGGTAGTGCCAATTCGACCTAACCCAAGTGCAAATAACTTTCATTTTCACCTTCCAATCGCAACAAATAATTAATACAACCCGACCTCCGTCACCTCCCCCGCAATGATACGTAAAACAAATGTTATTAGCACACAATTAACGGCAGCCCAAACACAGACAGACTGACAGACGCAATAACATACATTATACATATGTAGTACATATGTACTTGGTTGTACAATGAAAGTAAGGTGTACAGTATGCATGTGGTGTCCAAATTTACGCTGAAAGAGGGACTTTTAAACTATTTAGGAACTAGCTCCTGTCCGCGAATTCATCCGCATGAAATACTTATTTTAATATAAAATATTCTATGACACTCTGCACTAATAATGCAGCTTCCCATTAGTGAAAGAATTTTCGGAATTGGATCAGCTGTTCCGCAGATTACCCCTTACATACAAACTCACAAATTTTACCTCTTTATATTATGACTATACTTACTTAATTGCTTCAAAGTTTCTCCCCTTCGTAAGGAAAGTTAAAAAACATGCACTATTTTTTGAACACCAGTTCGCTAGTTAGCCACATTTCTTATTTCCATACAGTAATATTGCAAAATTAATAAAAAGAGCGAAATATTTGACATCTATTTGCGACGTTGCCAACTTTCAAAATAAACGCTCTTAATGTCACATTAAAGACAACAAGTGACGTGCTTAGTCTAAAGCCCCGTGCAGACTGGCACGATGCGAAAACGCAACGCGACACCGGTAATAGTTCTACCGTGAAGTTGTTTTAAACATTGTTATGTAAGAGTGGCGTCGCGCCGGTCTGCACGAGGCTTAATACTGGGCAAGGAACACGAGGAAAACAGACCCAACTACCATGTGGGACTGAAGCTGGAAAGAAAGACAGAGAATAACAATAATAAGAATTTTGATAGTAAACGTATCACTGTCACTGACTATCGTAGAAGAAAAACATAAAACGCAAGAGTAGCGATCAGCCCCATCCTCAGACGATTACAGACCTCAATAAATAAGTCATAAAACAGAACTAGCACCTTAACAAGCTAAGTCACAACCAAATCATACTCACCAATAACAATGCCAACATTAATTTATGTAGCAAGCAAAACTGCGCGCGCGCACACGCATCGCTTTTGGCAGCTAATGAATGGGCTCGTTCAGCTTCCATGATAGAAGATAATGGTAGTTTATATGGGGAACTTATATGTATTGTATTGTACATACTCATAAGTGAACTTTTATGTATTGTTTGTCATCTATCAGTTAATACTTTCGTTGATGTGTCACTTGAGTTTTGGGTGAAGGATAAGTGTGCAGTTTGGTGTTGTTTTGGCAATCATTTGCAATGTTTGTTTTTATAGTTGTAAGTTACAAATCTTATTGCAAACAGCAGGACCGCATATACAGCATGTATTAGAAAGGTGTGATCAAATTTAAGGGTGTCGTACAGAGCTTCAAACTGAACCAGTTTCTCAATGGGACCAACATTGACCATAATCGCAAAAACATTATCAACAGTACCTAAAAAAACCTTCTCGACCCAAATGTATGGGACGGCTGATAATTTTTTCGCGATTATAATGTTGGTCCCATATAGAAAGTTATTCAGTTTGATGGCTGGTACCACAACCTTAAATATGACCTTCCGCCTACATAAATTCTGACATTATTGATTCAAATAGTTCAAGTAGCATACTTTGTAAGTTAACTTAAGAATTATTTTATTCAACTTCTGAAAACATGTATAAGAGATCGTTGCAAAAATGCCAACAGGATGGGAGTTCATAAACATAGATAATGATTCTATGAAACACCATGCACACCTACATGTACTGTAATTGAGCCTTAAGGTATCAAGTTATAAACATGGCATTAATACTAAGCAAAATTGGTGCCAAGACATTGATAATTTTTAAGAATAATCAATAGTGGTAATATGAATCATGTTCAGGTTCTTTTATCAATAATTGCTAAAAATAGCTCACATGATCATTTATCGTTATCGTTAATCAGAAAATATCACTAGGTACTAAAAATATACAAATAAAAGTTTTTGTTCTGCTGTAATAGCATCATCTCTTACCATTATCTCAATTAATTTGTGGTCGGCGCAACTTATCTCCTTCCGTTTTTCTTCTTTATTTTGTTTTACTTCTCCATTAGTTGTCACCCCCTGTCTATCCATATCATCTTTCACACAGTCCATCCATCGTTTCTTTGGTCTTCCCCTACTCTTATAGCCATCCACATTCATACTCAATATATTCCTCACATTTTCCTTATTCATACATGCACCATGAAAAGATTGCCTCGTTGATCTAATGGTCGCGCTAGTGGCGCTACTGCTGAGCATGAGGTACTGAGTTCGATTCCCAGGTCAGGCAAAGTGTTTTTGGGTTTTCCATCAGACATTCCTCAGTAGCAGCACAGAATCTGGATTTGTGCCCGGTTGATGGCAATAGGCTCGCCCCCTGTGACATGGGACTTAGATATAACTGGCGAAATGTGGATTTACTATAGGTATACTTCTGTCTAACGATTCTGGGAAAAGAGAAGCGATGCTTAAAAAAAAAGGAACATCAATACAAAGTGTGTAAAAACATGGTATAAACGGTAGCAAACACAATCATTATTTACGTCTATTCAAATCACTTACAAAAACGTATTCCATTTTAAAGTAGCATTCAGTAGCAAGCCTTGCCACTTACCTATGACTAATGGCATAGAAAGTAAGACAATGCAAGGGCGCGTCACATTTCTATTATACTATACCAAACGCATCGTGCGTCCAAACGTAATGCGTTTTTAAGTCGCTTTCCTGGACACGCCATTATGTAACTTAGGGTTGGGGAAAGTTGGTTTCATAATAATTGACTTATTAGGATTACTTAGGACTTCAGTGTTTGTGTCATGAATTTTGATTCAAGGAAAGTTATGGTGTTTGACAGTATGGAAATAATATGAACGTGCCATTAGATTTTATAATGATTTAGAAATGACGACATGAAATGTTTATAGAATAGTGCTAGAGTAGTGAAGTACGAAATTATGGATTTTTTAGTTAGATATAAATATAACAATTATACCTAAATATGTTCCATTGTTAAATTCTATGCTTTTTTCCTGTTCGGAAATAGATATATATCCAATTTAAAATAGACTGCAGCATCATCCTATTAATATTATAAACGCGAAGTTTGTGGGGATGGACGGATGGATGTTTGTTACTCTTTCACACAAGAACTACTAAACGGATTTGGAAGAAATTTGGCACACAGATAGTTTATAACCTGGAATACTTTTTATCCCGATATTCCATCAAAATAATTATCATAACTATTAGCATACTGTTGCACCAAATAGGCGAAAGATAAAAATGAATGAGATTATACTAGTAAAATATATTAATCAAAGGCCTATCAAATTTCGTAGGTAGATAGTAAATATTTGTAAATGCAAAGCACGCAATATTAGATATTAAATAACGCTATACCCTAAGAAACAATTGACCAGCCTCCTAACGAGATCTCATTACCACTTTCTCAGCTTCCTGCATATCCATCTAATCAATCAACCTACCCATACGCTCTCGGACAGCCCTGCAGCTCGGGCGTGACACACACGTCAAGACTTCCTGCGACAATCTACACTCGATGGTAATTCAATACGTTTGTGCCGACACTTCCTTTTATCATAGCGTTGATTGTAGTCGGTGATAATCCAAATAAGAGCTGATGACGTCATTAATAGGTACTTCTTTTGTCTATCTGTCAGTTTAGTTTTTTTTTGAGGTTATGTTGGGTCGATTTCGTAGGAGAAAAACTTTGTCGGCGTTTTTGTGAGGCGGCGATGGAATGATATGGGTAATGTTTGATTTATTTAATAAATGTCATGAATAAAGACACGTGACTAGGCTATTATTAATACATAATACCGGACCCTAACAACGGCTAAAATATAAATCACTTGCTTTTGTTAGGTTTCAATTTATTAATACATAATTGTTGGTTATTAACTTATTATACTGGCAGCACCGAAAGATTTGATGTGTCAAAAGTAGCGCGCATACGCCCTTCTGGGTCGGGCGCTCGTGACGGTAAGACGTGCTTAGTGGCTGTGTCGGTAAAAAGATAGATTGGCTTAGTATTGGTTGGAGATCTAATGTAAATTATGGTAACCTATGATTAGTTTTATGGTAAATATTAGAATACTGATTAAATAGTGATATTATGTGGGGAATAGGAGATGTGATGGTATGGTGTAGAATATTGAATTTGATGTTGGCAAAGAAATATCAATGAATGACAAAATATCTTGGCGTTTTGTATTATTTTCCTTATCCCTGAAATATTGTAAATATATAGTTTAATTAAACAGTTTTAGATTATGATATTGGGGTAGCGACTTTAAGGTTCATTTGGGGATTAGTATCTATTTTGAAGTTGAATAATTATATTCGGAATTAAATTATTATACTTGGTTCTTATTATACTTTTATACATAGGAAAAAAATAATAGTAAAAAACAACTTACACAAAGGTCTCCAAAACCCTTCACTTTTCTTCTACGCTTTCAAAAGATGAGATATGATGTACATGAAGTATAAATAAATAATAGGTATACCTATATTTTTGTCTCAGGAATCAGAGGATCTGTATACGATGTATTATTCCCAAAATTATAACGTCACAGTCTTGGATAAATAAGGAAAATAATGAACGAATCAATGGGTGTTTCCTCTCAAAATACGAATAAAACTATTTTCCCTGTTCCAATTTTTACACAAATTCAACCGAACTTCACAATTAACAAAAGCAAATTATTTATTTACATTTCCCATTATAGGTCATGAACACTGCGGTTAGAACCGTTTAAAACTTCACGTGACGCATTAAATTATTATGTATATAATATAACGTATGTAATCCCCGAAAGGTTAGGCAGAGGTTTATAATAGGTACACCCACATTTCGCCAGTTATGTTAAAGTCCCATGTAATAGGGGGCGAAAATATTGCCAACACCCGGGCACAAATCCATATTCCGGGCTGCTACTGACAAATTCCAGATAGAAAAATCCAATAAAATTTTGCCCGACCTGCGAATCGAACCTCATGCTCAGCATTAGCGCCTGTGACCTCTAGATCAACGAGGCAATGCGAAAATTTAATCACATGTGACAATAATTAATCGGAATCATGTTTTATTTTAACTGTTTGGTTTTTTGCTTCGGGGCATAATTCAGTAACATATTTCATGTGCATTATGATAATGATCTGATACCGGTAAAGGTAAACTGGGTCTATTTCCTTATGGAAGTAATTTACTGTCAAATTGTGTTTATATGACCCTTCAAATTACCCTTTAATCTATGCTGTGTGTTATGTATGGGGGGCTTGTTACTGCTTTTCCACTTTTGACAAAAACGCCCAGTAAATTGTAACTCACGTAAAACTATCACATTGATCTTAAAGCAAATTGGCTACTTACTTTGTAGTTTGTATTAGTGTGTGTATTTTATTTTCGTTTACGTGTTTGTTTGTTTGTGAAGAATAAACAATTTTCCGTTATTTCATGTAAAAAATTGACCTTGATGTTTTATGACGTGGAATTGGTGAATGCCAATTGCACGTCACTTAGGGTGGTAGAACAATTACGAGATCGATTATACCATCGTGAAAGAGATTTCGTTATGAGATTAAGAAAAAGATCATCCTGTCTGCTAAAATAACAACAAATTGCTAATACCAATCTGTTTGCAAACACCCGGTTTGCAAACAGTTTGCGCGACCTTTCGCGAGACCTATGTTCAGATGTAAATATTGATGAGCACAAAACCAGACTCCGGACTGCTTCAAAAATATTCAAATGGAAACAACCTTAATACTTCACCCTTCCCGAGGATCGAATTCCAGACCTTTCGCTCAGCATCCACAGTTGCGACGACGAGACCAATGATAAGTCAATCATACAGTATGATGTCTGTTTATACGTACAGGGGGTTTGTGAAAGTGAGTTGTCTTGTCTTACGACCTGCTGGCCTCAGACCTTAGTGTTTGTTCTCGTGCCTAGAGAAACTAGCTTCGTTGACAGGGGATGGCTTCCGTATAAGTATGAAAAATCTTCATAATCATTTCTTCGTGTTTTGGACTATCTTGTAGGGCTAGTGGGCACAAGCGCGGCTTCTAAGCATTTGGTTTCAACAAGCGATAAGGCAGTCAAGCAATTATGTACATATTATATGAAATTATAAGATTTTAAACATAAATGCGAATCGAATAAATGAGAGATAATTGGAACGAGAGAAGTAAAGCCTTTGTCAAGCACTGGGACAATACGGTCTTATAAAAAAGTAAAGTAGGTAACTTTAGTAGATGACTCACACCAATTAAAATAGTCGAATTCGAACTGTACTGTTTTCACTCTTTAACATTTTCCTTACAATATAATTCAATTTAAGTGTTGACTGCGCAACTACAGAACACCCACAACATAATCTTGAGGTATCATCAATATAAAAAACCGTCAAATTACAAAACAAAAAACTCCTTCAATATCACTTAATGTCATGTAAATAGGTATCACCTCATACGTCAATTGATATTATTGCAAACATACTTTCACTAACTAATAGTTTAGTGACATTAGGCCCACTACAACGTCTCCCAAATATCTACTCCGGCGCACCGCATCGTGAGAATTGGCAAGTGTTTACGTTGAACACAGAGTAGAGAGCAAATGGAGTAATAATGCGCCGGACAGATACAGCTACATAAAATAACACCACGCCTGTAATCCCCGAAGGGGCAGAGGTGCATCCACGTACACCCACGTTTCACCAGTTATGTTTAAGTCCCATGTAATAAGGGGTGAGCCTATTTTCATCAACCGGGTACAAATCCAGACTCCGGGCTGTTCCTTAAAAAAATTCAGTTGGAAAGAATAAGCCAAATTATGCGATAGTAAAGAATTCCACAAAAAATCGCAAAGCAAAAATAACATTTTTTGAGCACACAGGTGCAAGGGTCGATGTGTATCTTGTCATAGGTGATATAAAAGATATCCCCACAAAATCCCGTTCTTTTTTCCAATGACTGAATGACTGAAATTGAACATGTGGTGTTCGGCTGATTTGATAACACTTGACCGATTAAATGGAAGTAATAAGCTAGGATACTCGGAAAAGACAACCCACGCAAGGAAGAGAATTGAATTTATGAGCTTATAAAGAGACAAAGCAGACGTGAATATAAATGTTGATGGATGGAGAGGAAGGTCGATGAAAAGATAGATGGGTTGTGTGAGGAATGATATGAAAGAGAAGGGAGTGAATGATAGCGTGACGGTTGACAGAGGAGAGTGGAAAAAGAACGTGTTGCGCCGACCCCAAGTAACATCGGACAAGGGCAGGAAAATGATGAAAGAGACAAAGTACACATACGAGTACTCCATTCGTTAGTTTTCCATGTTGTTAAGCAACGTTAAGTAATATGAACGTAATTATGTAAACGGTATTGCGAGTAAGACGAATTGTTTGAGAAAACTTGTCGATTTGATACGCCTGCGCCCGCGCCTCAGTTTTGTATGTGTTTTGTTATTTTGCGGTGTCTCTACATGTTAGTTTACTTTTATTGTAATTTTTGTGTTGCAGCAATTCAACCATTACCATTATATTATTGGTAGGTTTAATGGAAGGGTATAGCAACAAAACGAAATGAAACGTACTATAGTAGGGCTACAACTCAGTTCTATTTCCTAGATGTAATTAAAGGCATATGTAACTGGTCTTGCATATTAATCGTAAGGAACTTTGTACACGGCACGTTTTCTTTACGGTACGGTTATTGGGATTTTCCATTATGGACTTTTTCATTAGCAGCCCGGACTTAAACATAACTGGCGGATGGTGGATATACTATAGGTACACCTCTGCCTAACCCTTCGGGGAATACAGGTGTAATGTTATTGTGTTATTCTTATTATGAATCAATCAATTGCTTGCAATCACTTTCAATTATTTTCTTTTAGCTTATCAATCCTCTGTCAGAGTCAGTGTCCATTTTGGTTCGGACCCAGCAAGTTCTTTAAAAACTTTTTGTCCGGTCGTAACCTTCACTTTTAACCATAACCAACACCATTACAACATGGCCTTGACAAAAACCTTAACTTTCCATTGAGCAACAGCACCCTTATACGTCGAACTTAACACCATAAAGGCACTCACACACTGACGGTGATTGTTCATGCCTTATACAGCAACGAAAGCTTTACTTGTTACTTTTGATACGACGCTGCGATAAAAAATAATGGTTTTATGAATATGGTGTTCAAATTGTACGTTTATGAAGATCGGTTATAATTATGTAGGTACTTACGTATCATTATCATTGATGATGAAAAGTGTCAGTATGTGTGTAGTAAAAGTTTCATTCACAGTTTGATGAACAAGCAAGGTTGTTAGACGGAAGGATGTCAAGTTTTTTGTCAGAATTAATTTGACTGCGTGTTTATTTATTTTTTTATTGATTTGTGGTATATAAGCGCAACTGTGAGCTATTCTAATACCAATTTTGGTATTCACTGTTACATTGTATTGTTAAAGATTTTGTCAATGTCAATGTAATAATAAGTTTTCAAGATTTCTTGCGTAAGAAAAGGTGATGATGACAGACAGTAAGCTTACATTAAATACAATTAAGTTTGTACATTACAATGTTTTGGTTTAACCTGGGCCGGAGTGCAATTGAGCAGAAAAAAATATGTCGGTTGACAAGACTAGTTTATAGGAAAGCGTATGTGTTGTGTGTGTGTTTATGTGTGCGTGCGTGTGTGTGAGGGTGAAAGTGTGAGAAAGAAGAGGTTTGTTGTTATTCGAAGATATACGAAGGATATAAAAGACGATCATATATTATATAATTATGAGTATTCATACGTAACAAATTAGGCAAATAAGGTTCACATTAGAGCAATATGAGACCTAATACATAAATTAAACAAATTTTAGTCGGCATCATTAAGACCTTTATTTCCTTCATAAGGAAAGACCTAGACAAATTACCCAGTTACAACCATTGTACCTATTTCAAACGCTTTTCAGTTAAAAGCTTATTATTCGCATCACATCGCCTCGCCATTCAGTGTACCGACAGCCTAACAAACTATTGTTTAATAAGTATGCACATAATTTATAAGACGTTAACTGTACAACCATTTGAAACAGACCTGTAGTTTGTAATCATTTTCAAACAAACTCATTCGTAATACGGGTCACATTATGCTGGTGCTAAAACCAGTATAGGAAGACCTCTCGGACCAGATTATTTGGTTTGGATAAGGGATCACGTTACTTTGGTTTCGTTTTTCATTATGTAACGATGTTTCTAAGTTGTTTATATACAAGTCACGATCCTCATGTCTTGAAACCTTCCTGACTTCACACTATTGATATTGTTTAAGGGAATAAAGATTCTTAACAATTTCTGTGTTGAAACTGCAACAGCTATATTAAATAGTTGAGAATATATTGGTGTTATTGTGAGTATTTCTAGAGTTCCGGACACAGTAGATACAGCTGGTCTATTTAATTGTTGAATGCCACGTGCAGTTCGATTGTTTAAGTTAAATAAACAGTAAACGATGTCTTCTTTACTATAATTAAGTATAAGGAAGAAAACAGTGTCTATGGAGTGTGCTATATTGTATATCTCAACTTAATAAACTCAAATATTACTTACCGTTATGTTTGTCTTTGATCATCAACCTGAAGGTTGAAGGTTGATTTGCTTCTAAAGCCACCTCATCAAAATAATTCTCGTTTGCGTTTATTTGTTTACTATAATCACACAGCCCGACTTCACCAATAAATGGGCAAAGGCCTCTCATTTCAGCCGAAAGACCCACTGCTGGACAAAGGTATTCCCTAAGGGTCTTCCCACCGACCAATCCTGTACTTCTCTCATCCAGCGGATTCCCCCCCACCTTTTTTTCGATAGCTCTCTCTAATTTGTTACCAATTAACGTTATCCTATTAAGACTCATTTCTATCGGTAAAACCTTCACCCATTTAAATCTATCTACGTAATAATAACATCAAAAATAGAAAAAAAACAACACTGTCTTAATATTATGTTACCGTGATCGCTGCTTGAGAGTCATAATTCCACTGCATTCCTCAATATTACACACTTTTTTGCAACACATTGATAACCGATTTTATTTTGACACTTAAATATTAGTCACATCACTATCACTAGATCGAATAACCCACAAAAATACTGATGATTTGGTTTTTATTCAACTTTTCTTGAATCTAACTTTAAATAAATAAAAAACATTATCGCAATATACCGCTGAACTTTAGAAGTGCAAGAATTAATTGGATGTGTTGTACTTTTGCAGTTCACGTAAGTATGTTTCAAGACGCGGCACAATACTGAAAATTTTCAGTTTCAAGATAATGAAAAGGTAATCAACACGACTAAATTAACTCCTATCTTGATGACGCGTGTGACTGATAGCAGATTAGTGATAATGTGATAACAAACGACCTTCCCAGGCATTTTTGTGATATTATTATGATTTTGAAAGTGATAATTTTTGTTTTTGGCTAATAATATTTTTTAATCCTTACTGCAGACTTATCACACGATTTGTCACGTTGTTTGACTGATGTTCATGCAGAAGACATTGGGTATTTTTGTAGATCAAACCAAAGATTGATAAATTGATTCATACTAATAAACAAATTGATAACTGTAAATCAAATAATTTTTATTATTCAATCATCAACTAATTTCTGCGTCTAGGCGCTCCTTGCGGGGCTCCACATCGCTGTCAGTGCGGTGAAGCAGTCGACCGCCTCGAATACAATGACCTTTCCTGCAGCAAGAACGATGGCCGGTTGGCAAGGCATGCAAGCATTAATGACATCATCCGTCAGGCTCTTGTTACCGCCGCCAGCTGTTTTAGAACCCAATGGCATAGCACGCGACGATGGGAAGAGGCCAGACGGAATGACTATAATGCCTTGGAAGTTGGGTAGGGCTTTGGTGTCGGATGCAACCTGTGTACCTCCATCCCATCTCCTGAGCACAGCGGGCTGTGCTGGCGTAGCTGCTGCAGGTGCAGAAAACCTCAAACGGCGCAAAGCAGGGGCGGATCGCTAGTTTAAAATAAAACTAGATATTACTATACAATTTAACATAAAAGGAAAACTTAATAATAATGTTATCTAGCTATTTTCCCAATCTCTATTGTATTATCAAACGTTATATTTTTCTATCGGTCATATACTTACAAAGTATGTATTTAATAATTGCTCATAAATTAATGGCCACAAAGCCACAAATTCAGGTATTAACGATTTATCAATCATGGGGATTACGAAAGAATGTTGTTTTCTTAGATAGAGCAGATAATGCGAGCGACTATCATGGGAAAATACAAGGATTATAAATAAAACGGTTAACTTATAATAAATAAATGTAATATAAAATAAATAACCCACGTGGGTAAAAAAAAAATCAAGCAGCTGCACAAGTGCTGTGTTTTCCATAGATGGTTTCCATTCAGTGCCACAACACAGCAACTCGAGAGGACTTTCAAGTCCTGACGAGTTGTGTTATACCTACATATGTATAAAGCAAGACCGAATAGCTATCATTCAGCGAACTATGAGAAACATAACAGATAGTCAAAAGTCGATGCTATTGTATATCATCAAGTTTTTATAACATAACAGACTAGAAGTCGTGGCGCAACAGGCTGCTAGGGAGTTTGTTCCGCTACTTCTGCCCAGCTAATGCACTAAGAAGTGGAGAAGGGCGGGCGTTTAGGGGACTGTCTCATGTAATTTTGACGTTCAGACAGTGCTGATTCTCAGCCTAATTTGAATAAATGATTTTTAATTTTGATTTGGATTTTCCGAAAGTGTGAAACTTTCGCATAGATTTATCGACTCTTGTTCTTTCGTGTTGGCACCGTTTTTCAAGAGTAGCTTATACCGTACTGATATAGCGCTGATTGGTACAGGGTACATTGGGCGAGGACTATGTATCTAATATTGTGATGGCTTTTGGATACACCCCAGCAATGTATTGACCAGTACTCAATCTGCCTAACCTTTTCCCAACTATATTTGGGTCCATTTCCAGTCTAACCAGATGCAGCTGAGTACAAGTATTTTACATGGAGCTACTGCCTATCTGACCTCCACAACTCAGTTACTGAGTTACACGATGCCTCTTGGTAAGACTGGTTGTCAGACTTTTGAGCCTGACTACCCGTAACGACTATTAAATCTACGAATGACAGCCGGGACCATTGCGTTCTCTGGCCGGGCATGACTATTACTGATATAATTATGTATTATATAGGTACCCTTAATAAAGTATGTAAGGACTAAAGTCCAAATAAAAAGTTCCGTGTAGATTAGTCTTCCATAGCCTGGCGTACGTGAGAGCCGGGCTATGAGCAATCCGTGAATAAATCTTATCGATATCGATAAGGCTATAATAATAGAAATGTCATGTTAGTCTGAGTCAGGCTTTCAGCTGGTGGTTTTCGTTTTCTTTTCAGTAGGTAGAATATAAACAGTGTTAAAAGTAGGTAGTGAAAAATAAGTTATTGAACTATGCAATTGGATCGAGCTATTGCGTAAGCTTCCTTTATTCTATCTGCGATTGGTTGAGTCAGGTAGAAAGCTTTTCATCACAAGCGGAAATTAAACGATTTTTTCAGTTTGTAAAGTAGATATCTGTGAGTGAAACCATTACCTACTAACTGCGCCCCGCGGTTTCACCCGCATAAGTCTCGATCCCGTAAAAATATCGGGATAAAAAGTATCCTATGTCCTTCTCCGGGTCAAGGTCTATCCATATCCCAAATTTCATCCAAATCCGTTCAGCCGTTTTAGCGTGATGTCGTGACCAAGGGAAATAGGGATTAATTTTTATATATTACCTATATCAGTATTATTTCTATATCCTGTATTTTTAACCGACTTCCAAAAGGAGGAGGTTCTCAATTCGACTGTGACTGTATGTTTGTTACACGATTACTCTGCCAATTATGAATTGATTTTGATGATTCTTTTTCTTTTTTTTAAATCCATATAAATTTTGTTAACTTTATTTGGGTAATTTTTGAGTTAGCTTAATTTCGGAAGTCGCTGGCAAAAAACGAAAATTCAAAACCAAAGACTTCCGAAATTAAATTTATTTTTCACTTTGTAGTGTTATTTTTTTGGAAGTCGGTTGTAATTTATTGAAAAAAGTTTTTGGTAAGTTTTTAGAACCAGAAGAGCGTTTGACTTGTAAGTTTTATTGCCTGTCAATTTGAATGCGTGGCAAAAGAAAAGGTAAACAATACTGAATGAACATGATCTCATTGCCCATAACCAATCAACGCCTAAACTGATGGATTATATAGAATCCTATAACATTTGATGACATTAACTCTACAATACCAGGTAACCCTTCCATACTCTACCATTTCAAAACAAAACAATTCATACCCATCGTAAGATCGAAACTTACCGATTATAAATTTAATCAGGAGCACTTAATCGTACCGTGCCCATAATAGTGCCACTATGGACCAAATACAAATATAGTTAGTCGGTCAACTCGCGCGCATCGTGGGTTCAATGCCCGCCGCATGCATCGACTTGGTTATGCGAAGATGAGACAGCTGCGTGCGCGCTGTTCGCGCAAATTCGTCCTTTTGACGAACCTTGGCCTAGTATGTTTTAGTTTTTATGAGTGTTGAGAAAATTTACGTGATTGCGCATAGATTTTGTTTCGTTAAATTGTTGTTTTAATGTTAGTAACACTTTAATTACTATGTTTAGTAATTATTTTATAAATAAACAAATAATTATTATATCTAGAGTCACCAACATAGACGAGTTAGTTAGTGCCATATAAAACATAATAAATAATATTGCCTGACACTAATGCATAAACCAGCCACGGTGACTAATCTATAGTCTGGCATCAAGATTTTGATCGCATACTGTGAACATCACTTTAGCAACGATTAATAAGTTAATGCACAAATGAATGCATGCTTCATATCATCGTGATACAGGTTGTAGTTTTGTACACCGCAAATAAAATGACTGACGACACAATAGACATTTCCAATTACCGGACTGCTTTTAACAAATGCACAATAGAAAAAAACTTAACATAATTTTACCGAACTGGGAATTAAAATTAGGACCTCAGATTCGGCAACAAAATACACAAACAATAAAGGAAATTATAGCTTTTTGTCTCGCCACCATACATAACTTTAAAATAATAAGAATTCTTTAGAACTTAAAACCACCTTTAATATTCAACACACGTCTATTAAATCCATTTATTATATGCCCATAAATTCATGACAAGATTATTAACCAAACACTTAACTACTCGAACAGTCCAAAATAACGTCCACTTGGATTACGAGTCTCGATACAATTCGTCATACCGAATGATAGCAGTTACTCATATGTATTAACTCGACTAAAATTAGAGTCTGAACGAGACACAGAAGAGACGGGACACTTGGTTGAAATAATGAATTGATTATACAGGATCTATTAAAATTAGCTAGCAAAACTCGACAAACGATGATATTAACAAAAAAAAAAGTTTAATGAAAAAAATTCAAAAAATTATTTTGGGGTTTAAGGACCTCTGGTATTGTAGTAATTTGAAGCATCAGTATTTAAAAAATATGGTTTTTGGGATGTGATGAATATCGATATTTAAACACTATATAAAACTGAATCTCTAAACTCAGACTTCAAATAACTACAACAGCGGTAAAATACTGGTGCTGCTTCCGATTAGACTGGAAGCCAACCCCAACATAGTTCGGAAAAGGCAGATGAGTTGCTATACTTTTTGTTGACTGGAAATGTTATTGCCCTAGCTGGAGGCCTTAATGAGGCCGGCAGCCACTCCAGTCCGCTGCTTAGCCCACAACCCCCTAGATTGACTCGCGAGACGCCATTCATAAAAATTAAAAAGAGAATGTAACTAAAGGATCTGTTACTACACCAACTAAAATTCCGTGCTTGTAATGTCATGAGCTTTGGGTCCTATGAGGACTGTTATTGAAGAAAGATTGGTAAATCAATATAAAACTTTGCAATGTGATGTGTCAAACGTCTTGTTTATTTCTAAAAGACTGGGCGAACGCTCAGTTACTAACTAGCTCAAAAAGAATTACATAAGTTATCAACTACTTAAGTATTGTTTTGCTTTCTAAATATCCTGTAGTGTTATGTTAAGGAAATTAATAATTCAATTTTGGTGTACGTACAATAATCAATATGTCTGTTAGAATGATGCATTACGATGATGACATTGCACCATAATCTACACCAGACAAAAAACAAACATGACACACGAAATTCAACGCTTATCACGATTGCCCACAAATTGACACATTTCTGAAACATTTGACACATTTCCGAGACATTTGACATCTACTGAATACGTTTGACACATATTTATGCAATTTTGCATCTGCTACTACCAAGCCTCGTTCATTGCTACGGCAGTACTAGAGGATACCTACATTCCAAAGCGTTCTGATTTTGTAAACATTTCGGTCTCCTGAGTTATGATTCTAATTTCTTAAAATTCCTGACATAGGACACTATTTAGGATTGCATCAAAAACACCAAGAGTGGGCTAAATACCGTGCTGCGTGAAGTTGTGTAATCAGTAAATTCATAGGTTTAAGTTTAACTTCCTTTCTAAAGCACAAAAAAAATCTACAGCTTTTCTTTAAAACTTATCATATTTCTATTTTTTTTTATGTCATAGTGGTCGATGGTGCACACTTGCCTGGAAGTAATCTTGGTGTTGCTGGTGGTTTAGTCGTAAGCGCTACTGCTGAGCATGAGGACCTGGGTTCGATTAAATTCCCAGGTTGGGCAAAGTGTTATTGGGTTTTTCCATCTGGAATTTCTCAGTAGCAGCCCGGAGTGTGGATTTGTCCCCAGTTGACGACAATAGGCTCGCCCCTATTACATAGGGAAGTACACCTCTGCCTAATCCTTCGGGGATTACTGGCATGATGTTAGAGTTGAAGACTCCCATATCGGTTATTTTCGCTTGCCAATTCCTCTTAATCCCTTAAGACGATGTCTCTTCTGTAAACTAATCTATACAACAATAGATGTTTAACTAAAAGCCAGTACTCACGGTACACAGCGAGTGGAATGCATGAGTCAAATTGATTAAGCATGCGTTCAAAGTGGCCTTAATTTTGAAACGGGCAATTTTGCGACATTTTATTTGTAAGTTTCTGTATTTATGTAAGATTGCCTTTTTAAAGTTTCTAATTGTTGCTGATCTAGATTATTGGTGCTGATAAGACGTGGGAATTTTATTTTGAAAGGGAAGTATTACCAGCACCCTTACCTACACATGTCATGTCGATGGAAAGGATTTAAAAGGCTGTGTGGTAAATTTATTTTAGTAGAAACAAAATATCAAAAAGAACTCAATTATTACGTGCATATCTTAAAACTATCCCTACTTTCGAAGCCAATACCTGCGCACTTCTATATATAAATTCAGCTAAAGAACTGTCTGGAGACAGTTGCCTGGAGGCAAAATCTCATCTCCTAACTAATGTAATGTGTCTGACTCTGTCTAGCTTAAAGACGTAAGTCAACCAGGTTTTTGAAAAGGCTAATTTCTGACGAATTTTGTCAAAATATTACGATAGTAAGGCTCTACATTACATAATCATGTAACCTACCTATTACCTTCACCCATTTCACTGATACCATCTCCGGATTACCCAAATGACGGTCATAATCATAAAAGATGCAAGTAATAAGTCCTAGTGATAATGAATATTATAGCTGATGCACTGCTGATAAAAGTTGTTATAATTATTTTGTAACAGTCAATATTGTGTGACCTTCTTATCGATTTGTTTTGTAGGCGTGGCCTGTTACGGATTTAGATAACTCTTTTGAGAACGGTCTTTTATTACGGACTAAGTGATTTTGGTAAGCAGTGGTGACCCAGTGGTAACGGCCCCGACTTACGGTCGTGGGTTCGAACCCAGGCGCCTTTACTTAGTGTAATTTGTCATCATCACCACAGCTCTCAAAATAGTGAAGCAAAATATCGTGAGGAAACCGGCATGTCTTAAAACCGAAAATTCGAAGACATGTGACGTCCACCGACCTGAACTGGGCCCGCGTGGAGTACTATAGCCCACTCCCTCTCACGGAGAGGAGGCCTGTGTCCCAGAAGTGGGACCGATACAAGCTGATTATGCAATTGATTTTGGGATTAGTCTTTTGACAAAGACCTAAGACTCTTTTGGTCTTGCATACGTATCAAAATACCAATCTCTAAAGAACATGGCGCCTGAAGATCTTCAAATGCTTTTGTAGCCACAGTCACATGCAATCAATAATATTATTGAAAAACAAATAATGAAACTAAAATAAAAATAAATAAATAATTAATTATTTTTCATTCCTATAGGTATCTACTCCAATCTACTCAAAGCCACTATTACGGTACAAGAAACTATTGGAATCTTAATTATTGTGTAAATTTCAATTTGTATTAGTACAATGTATACGTGGTAGTTATTTTTATCCCGATAAACCGCAGTATTTGTCTTGTTGGCAAAGCTATATATATATGTATATAAATTCAATCTAATTTAATTTAATTTCATCTATGTAATTTATTGTAATCAATTTAGCTTTTAATAATTTATTTTTTACTTTTATCTAAACTATGTATTACTTGTTTAAATTTATTGTGTTATTATCTGCGCATAATGTAGTGCGTGCTGTGCTTTTCTATAAGTAATGAGGCGCTTAGACTTAAAGCAATGTTCAAATTGTAAAGTACTCTTTGTTGAAGAGCCAAATATTATATAAATAAATTAAAAGCTATGGACAAAACTCTTGGTGATATTTTAGGAAGCCAAAACGTATTTATTGCGTAACCGCAGCTATTAGATGTTTTTAGCAGCCCATAACCAGCTTGGCATGTAGGCATCTTATTAGTGCTAATATTAAGGTAACAAAGTATAAAAAAGAAAGTTTTACAGACATGGATAGTAATGTCTAATTAGAACGTGTTATTAAAACTTATATTTGGCAGTAATAGTCGTTGTAGTTTGTGGGTGGCGCCATGTTGGTCAATTGTATGCGCTGTTTTCCCCCATTATGCCAGTTTTGACTGATATTAACATGTTTTTGTCTACAAAAATGTAGGCACGCCTTCTAAAATGTAAAGAGTTAATGATGCTTAACTTTTCCTGATGAAAAGTAAAGGATATGTTAACAGAATTTTTTATCCTAGACAAGAATTAAACGGAGAAGGGGTTGGCTTCCAGTTTAACCGGATGCAGCTGAATACCCGTATTTTACATGGAGCAACGCCTTATATCTGACTTCCACAGTTTTTGGGTAACACGATACCCCTTGGTAAGACTGGTTGTCCGTATTTTGGGCTTCTGACTACCCGTAACGACTGTCAAAGATCTACGAATGGCAGTAAGAACCAACGTCTTAACGTGCTTTTCTTGGCACGGAGGGGTCTCGATATGGGTAATCTTACCCAACGTTGGAACTAGTTTTTGTGTAAGAAAATCATCGCCGAATAAACCAGCGGGGTAATTGTGTAACACACTTACAGTAGCTTCAGTTTTGACAGTTCAAAAACATTCATTGCGTTATTTACGTTGTTGAGCAGACAAATTTTTCGAACATATGAAGCAATGGATTAGCAATATCCTTCAAAATTATTCAGATTGTGATTGAAAGTGTGTTACGCAATGAGGGTGCAGGCCTGAATTTTACCACAAAATGTGCCAAAATGAGATTTAAAATACCGCTACCACACCGGATTAGACCGGCGAACTGTTCTAGTTACATCACCTATATATATTTTATATTTTTCAGCCACAGGATGCGGGTACTTGATACAAATAGCACATACAGTGACCCGTCCGAGTGTCATTCACCTTGTAATAACATCTGGGTCAGTTTTTGCGATCGGCGTTAAGGATCGGCACACAGTGGGGGTCTCAAAAATGAAGTAGGTTTTATTTTATAACAATTATAAATATATATTATATTTTTTAAATATATTTTTTGTTGTTTTCAAACTATTATTTAGCTTTTAACTAATATTGGTTTAAAGGTGTCGAGATATTTCTCATAAAAAAAAACTATACTGTAAATAATTTTAAAAAAATTGGCTGAAATCTCGTGAAAGTGATGTTTTGAAACAAAGACACTTTCACAAGGATTAGGATAGGTAGAATAAAAATAAAATTGTCGATTACAATGTTAGAGCCGTTTAACAGACTGCTGAAGTGGTCACGAGTTTTTATAAGGTCAAAAGTTTATCGTGCAAGTTGCTAAATGCAACAAATAAAATTGAAGATCTAAATTGATTTTAGGGATGGGATTACTTAAGATAGCTTACGCATGCAATTAATTATTAGCATAAGTTTGTTAATTAATCATCACAATATTTCTAACAAAAATTCCTATTTTAGAGCGAAGTAAAAAACATTTCCTTACCTTTACCTTTCTCCCGCACAAAACGCTTGGGCAACAAAAAAAATAAACATTGAAAAAAAGTCCTTGAAAAAAGTCAAAATAATTACAAATTCAATATCACTACACACTGCACATCTTCACTTGTCAACTTATCTTAACCGACTGCCAAGAATTAGGTTATGTTAGTTTTAGACACATTACGACATGTTTGCCTGTCTCGCAAACGGAGAAAGAGTAATAAATGCCAATGTCAAATAAATAAGCACTAAGTTCGAACTAAGTTACGTTAAGTAGCGAGTATGTGCGAAAATGTAGAAGGTCAGACATAGCTGTAGAAATTGACAAACGTTTTGTTTTGGTAATTAAAATAAAAATAAGGTGTGTCCTCCTCACGACAATTCCCATTCTTTTTTCTAAAGATGCACGGCCACTGCCTCCTTGGTCTAGTGGTCGCAAGTGCGACTGATTCCCAGATCGGGCAAAGTGTTATTTGTTTCTATTACCCGGGACTTAAACATAACTCGCGCAATTTGGGTGCACTATACTATAGGTACACCTCTGCCTAACCCTTCGGAAAATACCGGCGTGATTTTATGTTATATTATGTTAAGCACGGCCAGTTTATTTTACAATAACTTTATGTCAGTTGACAATCGTATTCACCAAGATTCTAATAAGTACCCCAAAAATTATGTATACTCAATATTGTAATTTCTGTGTACCAAAATCCGAGAAAAATAGACAGTTTTTTTATTGTGTAGAATAAAATATTCCTAGTTCATCGAATTAGTGTTTTAAAAATGGAATTATTCATTCATCGTTCGTTCGTTTCGTTTAATTCATTTTCGAATTAGTTTCTATATTTTATATATTTTCACGTCATTTTTGCCATCGACTCTTAAAAAAGAAGTCAAGGCCATCGAAAGTGCAATATTTAAGCACTACCTACCTTGCACCATTGAAGAGTTTATTAATGTTTGTTCATTGTTTAATAGACTGTAAATCAAACAACATTAAAACAATAATGAGATTGTTGTAATTTAAGCTTGTAGGCCTATCGTGAGCAACCTTCAGCAGCAGGTTATTTTATTACAGAGATAGATTGAGCTATAAAATGATCGATGAAGATTGAACAATTGATTATGGTCAGTTGGAATTACATCGACAGTACATTGTGTAGTCTTTAATCATTGACGTCAGAATTAATCACAAAACGATTAAGAAGTTTTATATTAGAATCATAATAAGAATTGTGTTATTTATTTTATTATTGTTTTATTTCAATTTACCAATTTAAATTTTAAATTAACCGAAACTAATTCATTCAGTTAGAGAATAACAAAAAAAGAACGATTTTAGAATTCTACACTAGTAAAAATAGAGAAAAAAAAGGAATTAGCAAGAATCTTACAAATAATTTAGTAAAAAAAGGAAATAAACAACTCCCACTGTGTGTCAGTCCTTATTAACAATAATCCCATCCCTTATATGGCCACCAAACCTAGCCTGTTCAGCGGCCATAATAAAACATGTTCCACGGGCCATATTAAACTTGTTCACATGTTCCGGTTGATCTTATCAGCTAATTCGTGATCTTTGCATATGTTTTCACCAAAACTAGCTCTTATTAAAACTGTTTTCTGTGCTTGTATGGCCCAGATTTCAAGGATTCGAGATAAGAAGTACTACTTACCGTATATGTCATATTTGTAATAAGCACTTACGTTAGTTAATCCTCTAAACGAGTGATGAACTGTGTGAAAGATGATATAGCTAAAAAAAGGGGTGACTACTAAGATGACTAATGAAAAAATCTAAGGAAGAGAAGATAAAAGAGAGAGAGAGAGATGAAAGAGAATAAATTGAGATAAGAGCAAGAGAATGATGGATCGTCTAAATTAAACCTTGAATAGAACTAAATATCATGAGAGCTGCGACTGAAAATCTAACATTCAGTTAAATTCCTTGGTTTTAAAACAGACCTGATAGATATTTTTAAAGCCAGAACTTTTAGACCTACAAGTTGATCGGTTGCTTGTCTCCAACAGCTACGCTATGGAGCGAAAATAAACTGTGAGTGCGACAAGCATGCGACTGGCATTAGTCAGAAACAAACATTTTTAAATGCCACAATACAGCAAAAAACTTTCATGAAAAATATTACTATTTTTCTTTGCTTTAGCCTTAAGGTTCAGGCTGGTACTTAAATTCTAGAGGACCTGGACAGTATCCTATACTATTAAATGAGCAATATTTGTATATATTTGTAATCACGTTAAAAACGACTCTAATCATCTCTAATCATAGGCATCGATTTCGATGACAGTTGTGTGGTGATGACAGGGGTGAAAAATCGATCTAGCTAGGTCTCATATCTGGGAAAATTAGTTTGCTCTATTTTCATAGACTCGGGAATATGATATAATGTTGGTATACCTGGACGATGTTTATTTTATCTATTTTCACCTGAGAAGAACTCGATCGACCAGGTACTTTTTCTTAAAGTACGCGTTAATTTAAACTCTCTCTCTATGATAGCCTTTTGAATATTTCAACTTGCAAAACAAACTTTACTTACGAAGCAACAAAAAAAAGAACAAAAAACTGCAATATCTAATCGTAACTAATTGGTTATTGCTCAGCAGCATCCATTTCCGCTGTTTAAAGTATTATCCAATTGAACAGTACTAAATGTCACATAAATCTCAATGACACTGATGGGCATTGCCTGGCCCTTTCTCATGGGCCCGTTACCATGGGAACCAGACAAATAGGATAAATACCTATAAAAACATCGATGGGCCACTTGCTATGAGGCTCGAAATAACAGTATTTTTTTGGGAGGGGTAGTGTTGAAAAAGTGAAAAGATGTGTTGTAATATTACTTTCTTAACTATTGTTTTCTTAGATAGTTATGTGCATAAAATTAAATGTTTCTTTACACTAGTAATGATTATTCAAGAAGGTGCAATACAATGATTATTCCAGAATGCAAATAAAATAAGAAACTTCATTATCTTAGAAAAAGTTATTTGATAATACTAACGTTTAAGCACCACCACTTAAGTATATCAAATAAGTATAAAAGCAGCCAACAATATACAAAAAATCGAAAACAGAACAAAAAAGTTACCGAATACCGGCGCACGCGACAGGTGCGCGAGCCCGGCCGAGCTCGCCCGACCACCACCGAAGGTGCACGAAGGTGGCCGAACGCGTTTGTTTTTATTTTTTACCTTCCAGATATAACGCGCGCCGCTCATTCAGGAATCGTGACACTTGCACTCACGCGCATTTTTTTGTGTTTTTTCAAATGTTTCCGCTAATACGTTTGTCGGCAAATAGGCGGGGAATTTATGAGAGGATGTGGTTTTATTGCTGACGCCAGTTTGAAGTACTTAGGTATAGCACAGATTTGACATCCAGTCTACAGGAAGGTTAACAGTAATTTGACATGCTAAATTGAGATTGCTGTAATTAAAGCGTATTTATGAGTTAGAGGGGCGCGTGGCTAAGTTATAACAAACGCAAGGGTCGATCGAAGCTACGCGCGAATTAAGTAAACGACAGTCAGAGAGTTTAAAAATAACTTTATTTAACTGACAGAGTGACAGTAAAGATAATAATAATCTAATCCTAAAGATACAAGGTTCTTATAGCTAAATTATGCTAAGACGACAATTGTTGCGTGACGACAATGTCCTACATTATAATTACTTATTCACTAGATTTGGAAGAAGCTGTATTGCTGACAAAGCTAATTGTAGTAGGGTTACCACACTTAACTCGCGCGGTCTGTTTGTGGATGGTTTACCATCCATTACATATCAAGATCCTTCCGTGCTTCCGTTGGTCCCGGCTGTCATTCGTAGATCTTTGACAGTCGTGACGGGTAGTCAAAAGCTCAAAATAATAACCAATCTTATCGTGTTA
Source organism: Omphaloscelis lunosa (assembly GCA_916610215.1). NCBI lineage: Eukaryota > Metazoa > Arthropoda > Insecta > Lepidoptera > Noctuidae > Omphaloscelis > Omphaloscelis lunosa. The sequence continues at coordinate 17,977,029 of OU744265.1, read as the reverse complement.
CCCAGTTACTGGATTGTGGAAATCAGACAGGCAGTCGCTCCATGTAAAATACTGGTATTCAGCTGCATCCGGTTAGACTGGAAGCCGACCCCAACACAGTTGGGGAAAGGCTAGGCAGATTGATTATATTAATCGAAATAATTGATTGAATTCCTCCAAAATCACTTAAAACTTCCCCACAATCGGCGTATCGTGTATAAAAACATTCACACTTTTCGGGATCTCAAAAATATTTTTTTTTGGTCTACTGACTCATCTGAAATCATTTGTGATTCTAAATAAAGATTGTTTTAAAAAATTCAGCAGAAAAGGAAATTCCAGTGACGCACACAAAGTTACAACAGACTATATTAACTATATTAACAGACCTATTTAAATTTAACAAAACGTTTATTCAGCTGGAGCTAAATAAACGTTGCAAAACGTGAGTTTGGAGAACACCTATTTTAAATTGTAGGAAAATGGGTGACCTGTATATCTGCAAGTAATGTCTGGTTCTAGCAAGAATACTGAAATTGCTCTGAAAATCCCATCCGGTGATTTTATATCTGGACCAAGCTAGTGAACATACTATGAAATTTAGATTTGCTAGCTGTTGCCTCAGACCAAATTAAAAACCATCTCTCCTAAATCTAAATCCATCTCAAACTAATCTGCATGGTTCTCATATGATCTGACCAAGGTTATTTCTGCACTTTAAAAGAGACTGTCACCTCCGAGCTTGTTTCTGTTTTTCTTCTCAAAGTAGTCGGATAGGAAACATCGACCTCATCTAGTTTTAAAATATTATTAGTTGGCTTATAAAAAAGTGTTAGTTAAACCCAATTTACAGAACTTAATATTATTTAACACTTAACATTACAACAACCTTAACATAATCTTACATTAAAGTAACATTTTTTTTTCCTTATACTAAAGTTTCCTATGCTATTTTCCGTGTCCGGGTTTAGCTATTTGCCGTCGAATGCTTAAAGAGGTATAAAAAAAAAAACTGACTTACATGTAAATAGTTCGAATCACAGGGTAAATTGGTAGCAGTCCCAATAAAGTTTCACAAAACATCAAAATTATAGCATTTGATGACAGTTTCGTCAGATTATTTATTTAGGAAAACCACCCTCTGTTAGATCAACAACTTATTGATTGCCTGGCACAGGTAGGTACTAAGGTTTCGTGCTAGGCACCGACCACCCTAGACTGCAAGTTATGGTGTGCCACCTAAAATAAACTATCGTATAAAGGGTACTAAATCAATCTGCCTAGCCTTTCTCCAACTGTTTGGGTCGGCTTCCAGTCTAACTGGATGCAGCCGAATACCAGTATTTTACATGGAGCGTCTGCCTATCTGACCACTACACTCCAGATCTGGGTAATACGATACCTTTACTGGTTGTCAGACTTTCGGGCTTCTGACGACCCGTAACGAATGTCAAAAATCCACGAATGACAGCCGGTACCAACGGTTTAACGTACTTTCCGTCTAGTTTCGATATATAAAGATGGTCACCCATCCACGGACCAATCCTGGCAAGCCTAGCTTAACCTGGTGGATCGATCTGTGCGGCTGTTATTACTTAGTCACGAACTCCTCAAAGGGTACTACATTATATATATATACCTATATATTAAATCGAAAACAACTTTATTTATACGAGTCTACCTAGTCACTGTAGGTATAAATAGTATATTATTGTACTCCGTGATAAAAAATCTTCTAGTAGTTAAAGGGATAACTCTACCACCAAGCTTTCTTGGGATTTATAAGGATTTGGTACAGGCCCCCAGCATCTAATACATAACGAGATCCCTCCGTGCCTCGGAAAACACGTTAAGCAGTTGGTCCTGGCTGTCATTCATTGAATTTTGCAGTCGTTAGAAGCCCAGAACTCTGACAACCAGTCTTGCCGGGGGGTATCACGTTAGTCAGTAAGTAACTGGGTTGTATAGGTCAGATAGGCAGTCACTCCATGTAAAATACTGGTATTCAGCTGCATCCGGTTAGACTGGAAACCGACCCCATCATAGTTGGACAAGGAAAGGCAGATGATAATGTGATACAATCATTTTCATAAAGAGTAACCTAAATGCCGAGACCGCTACGATTATTATCATTCAATAATAACTAACAGTGAAGCGTCAATCTTTTAAATTACACTCAATAATGCAATACTAAATGAGCATTTGCTTTACGTACATTGAAAATTATGTGATTTAGATTGAAAAATATAGCTATTTACAACAATGTTGTGCAACGATGGAAACGTTACATGGAAAACACAGTAATATCTTATTAAGTTAATTTGTTATTATTGCAGAAATAACTGAAATTGTCTATTACAAACAATTGTAAAGTTGATGGTTCTATTAGCGTCGTTAATGAAATAGACAGGATTCTGTCAGAAGTAGATGATGTGATACAAGACACAATGCAATAGAATCAAGATCATGACAAACTCAAATAAACCACAGTCGGTATAACTTAGAAGCTCCATAATCATAGCTTTTATAGCAAGCTAACTAATTAAGCCAAAAGGAACTGTTAACAGTGAGTAAGCTCATTACTAACGTGCTAATATCCACACAAAAGGTGTACCGTTGTTAAGTGAACTTTACCTAAGAGTAGATAACTGACAGAGACTATGTCCCATGTCTTGAAGAAAGTTTTAAGTATGAATGTGGATGGCTATAAGAGTAGGGGAAGAAAGACATAGAAAACCTTTCAAACAATCCATCAAAAAGGAAAGGGGGTGACTACCGACATAGCGACTAATAGAGAAATAGACGAAATAGACATTTTGTGCCGACCTCAAATACATTGGAATAAGGGCAAGAGAATGATGACTATGCCCCTTATAATAAATAGCGTTGCGATAGGATCACAAGATACTATGATAGATACTATGCATTGCACACCTTTCAAACTCAAACCCAAAGCATTTATTTCAAAGAAACCAATTACAGATATATTTGAATTGTCAAGGAGTCGGTCAGCCAGATAGATAGCCCACTCCAAAGCGTAGTAGGTACCTACGGAGAAGAACGGGAAGAACTCCATGTACACTCTTTTGAATCAAAATATTGTTACAAAATACTGGTTACATCATTTATGTTCAAATTATACTTGTGAGAACGATGAAAATTACTTTGTCAATGCATTGAAATGACGTGATCTACCTGATTGCAAGCATCGTCCACCAAAATGTCTATCATTTTAAAAATCAGAGTGATCACAGATGCGTTGCAATTCCGGAGATAAAGCACAAAATATATCTCTTGCTAAAAACTTATGTTGGTAATCTTAAGATTTACAAGGACTTTCTTGTAAATCTTACCAATAATATAATAATGCCTTCCTTCGCCTTCGAATTGCCTAAAGCTTGATCTCTGTTGTTTATCTACTCTTGAGATTTCAAGTCGTCAACCTGTCATAAAACGCCGGAATTTATCGCTGAACAAGACACGGCTTATTTCTAACTGTTTTGCTTGAAGTTGTCACGCGCTGTGTAAAGTGGTCGGTGGTCCTGGTTATGATGGTATTCGGAACAGGTGATATTTATTTAGTCTTTTTGTAGTGGAAAGATGTCTGAACTATATTGGGCTTGCAGATAGTTTGATTTAAGAGTAAATAGGCCTCAACTGGCCCAGAAGAGTCCTATTTATTAGCGTACCCAGAAGTTCGCAGAAGAACGCTGTTTCCAGAAACCTCTTTCTGAATACGAACACCTCCTTATACGGCAATCCGATAAAAAGTATAGCATTTTACTGGACTGAACATGAAATCTATTTAGACGACATCAAAGTCTTTTGCTTCAAGATCATGATATCATTATTTCTCAAATTCTTATTAAAAGTCAATATTTTGACAACCGATTAACAAGCACACTTTTTACCCAATTCAATATTCATGCATATTAAACATAAGTGTATGTTCACATACATTGTTCATGTTTTTATATACAGCGTTGTCAAGATATTATTGTGTACAATAAAACTTTTTGTCGATTATCGATGAATCATGTTACCTATAGATTTATCGATAGATGCTGTGAGGTGAAGGTAATCAACTTATCTTGAGATACTATAATCAAAAAGTGTAGGATTCGATGTTTATTCGCTGTGATTTTTAATGAAGAAGATATCATAGAGTGTTGTTAAGAAAACAGATGTTAAGGACTAATTTCTATGCGAGTTTATGTAGTGGTTCTAAATAATAATAATATGTTTATTAGGTTACTCTATGTAAAAAATAATTCAAATACAACGTAGTTAAGAATACAACATTCTTAAGTATTTGAATATTGTTGTATTTGAATATTTTCAAATATATTCAAATATGTTGTATTTGAATATTTTATTATTAATGATTTAAATACCTCATCTTCTCATTACCTCAGACATAATTTACAACATATCTAACTTTTTATAGTCCTTTTAATTAAAACAGCCCAACAAGACGCCACACAATAGCTTCGAATGGCTCGGTAATTAATGAGACTCGTACATCAACACGTCGCTTGCTGTGGGCGTCCTTGGTTCGATTCCCGGTAACGTTAATAATAGGCTGTCGGTTCACTGCGGTGAGCTGTTTATTAATCACCATTAAAGATATTTGCCTTAAAAGGTAAGATTTGATGAGTAGATATAGATACAATGGTTTGGATGATTAACACCTCTTTCATCTGTTCTTTGGTCAACACATATTTAGTGTCGTGTGTAGAAAATGACCAAAAACCGAAATATTGTTCAGATTTGCTGCATTTCTGGGCATAGGACACGTCTATTGAACCATCATGTGTCTTGGGACTCATGAGATCTCTGGACTTTTCTCCAAAATCACTGTGTGAGTGGAGTGGTATCCATGAGGAATTCAAAACTATAAAAAGAACACCACGTTCTTTAGATGCTACAGAAAGTTAAGAATTATGTATATCAAAAAGATGATCGAGATGATAAGAAAGAAATTACAATAAAGACTGAATAGACTAGAAGTGAGTTCACGACTTCAGAGCAACAGGAGAGGTTAGGCAGAAGATCTATCCAGTCCTACCTATAGCCACTGAGCTATTACTGATTCAATGTATTGCTGTTGCTACTAAAACATAGTGGGACGAAACTCATAGTTCTAAATCCAGAGCCATGTTTCCAAATACCGGAATATTACTCAACGCGGCAATTCTCCGTGATTTAGGTGCACAATATTGTATGTGATGACAAAGTAAGCATACTTCTCACTGAATAAATGAATACTGACCTATTTCACTTAGTTCATTTATGACTGCTATTAGTATTATACTGCTTATGTCTGCTATGATTTTCGTTACAGATTCTTTGTTTATATATAGTGTACAACTTGTTATATTCGGCAAACATAAATACGCTGCATGGAGATTACATTTTTTCAGAAAATTATTAATTGCAACCACTGCATTGTAATCTGAAAAACTTTTAAGATTTCGTCTCGATTGTTGTTAGAAGCAACCTTAACAACCCCAATGCAAATAATCCCATATGAAAACCGTTATCTTATTGATGTTACTGATGTAGCTCCTGTTCTCTGGGACCACGATTGCCATTTTATGTAAGTACATAAAATAAGCTCATACCAGAAGGCCAATATTCCTGTTAAAAAATTGAAAATCTCGTCGCAATCTTATCTCAGCGACAAACACTGTCAAAAAGTCAAAAATGTTGGGAAATTAAAGCTATAGTTGTATCACTTTTGCGCTCTTGAAAATATTTTTAAATTTTTACATTTTCAACGGTTTTTTTTCGGTTTATTTCGCCTTTGATTTACTTTATGAAGATATATAATATATTCATAAAATAAAATTTTGATTTTATTTCAGTGACAGCTGAAGAATAATGTGTGATTTTTAAATATATTGATATGGTTTGCTAAATAATAGGAAAAAATACATAACTGACAGGGTTTAAAAAAAAAGTTATTTCAACATTTTTTTTTCTGTTATATTTTGTATGGAAGTTGAAAAAAGTGGTTCCCCTATGTACAAGTAGACCATATAAAGATGTTGATGATATTTTTTAATTTTCAAAATCAAAAATAGTTTCTTCTAACGAAACGATCAAACGTTTGTCTCGCGTAAATTTTGAAAAACTTGTTGCAAATTTTAGTGATTTTCAACGAACCCTTAATTTATTTGAAAAATCCGTTTCCGCTATGTACAAGACAAAAATAATTTTGTTAAAATTCTTTTCCCTTTCTCACAACTAATGAACAAAATTGATCGAAATCAGTCGATTTTGTGCACGGAGCCTTAAAAATTCGGGAATTGCTCCTCAGAACTACCCTTCCGTTAGACTCCTACCTACCTTTAAACTGTAAGAGTTGGCAGGAGAGTAGGGTCTTTATGCTTATAAAAGACCTACTCCAAGGCTTGGACTCTTGGAGTGTCCCAATCTCATACTCAAGTCAAGCAGAAACATCAGTTCAAAAATTAGTAGCCCCAACATAGTAGGTAGGTATATGACAAAGCTTGCATACCTCACATCTCGCGGTCACTCGACACGACTCATTCCTCGAAGCGCCCGCGCATTTCAGATTGAGCTCTCCCGGTGCTGTCGCCGCGTTCAACGCTCATTAATTTATTAATTGGCTGTTGTGTTAATTGAGAACTGCATTCCTTGGAATTTTATGCACTTATTGTTCGCACGAAGACTTAATTGTGAAATCTTTTTTTATTTACGTAAAACCTATGTGTGTCATGCAAATCAGTGTGGGATTAATTATATCGCTTTGTTAAACTAGGCCAGATTTGAGTCATAATCAGTTGAATTCTAGACAAAAAAATACTCCAATAACTAACGTTGCTTAGTATTTTTGATAAAAACTTCACTTCAGACGAAAACAACGACTAAGTATGACTAAACTGTAATTATCATGACAACGTACCTATACACAGCTCAGATTAGATGCAAAACAAAATCAAATCAAAATCGAATGTTATATTAAAATAGTTCGTACTTACGTTGCGTTGCTTGTTTGAAAGTGATTCAAAAGTACAACTGTCTGCTTTTATTTAATTTCAATAAAAAAGAAGTTCAGACGTCAATAACTAAACCAAAATACAACGCATAAATAATGACTCATTGTGGTTTTTTTAAAGATTTTATTTTCACCTGCCAGATGCGAACTGATAAATTGACGTTTAAAACATGCTCTCACGCGCTTTGGATTTTCGCAACATTTAAAACAAAACATTTTTCAAAGAGAACAATAAACTCTTTAAACTGATGTATATTACCTACATAGGTAATGTGCATCACTTTAATACCTTACCTTCTCAAAAGTTCAACAACTCAATTTTACGATCATCTAATTTACGGCCTCACAATAATTGTTTTGGTAATTATATTAGCCTATTTTGTCACAGTAGAAACGGTAGCGAATAAAAAAATAACACAATAATAAAATAGTGTTTGGTCAACATGGGTTAAAAAAACGTAAACCTTTACGCGAATGCGTTGAAATAAAACATTCTAAAAGTGTTTTAATAAGTCACATTGTTCTCAGAATATTAAGCGTAGAGTTTCAGAACTAAGAATATATTTTGTAAGTTTGATCCTAGATTAAAATTGTTATAAATAACGATTTAAATTACATAAAGGTGACTAAACTCTTTTGACCGCAAAAGGAAATATCGTTTTAACTTTTACGAAATTATTTGTAGGCCATTAAATATTTTTTTAATTGAAATAACTGTATGGATACTTGCCAATACAATCTATATACTAATTTAATACAACTGAAGAGTTTGTTAGTTTGTTTGAACGCGCTAACTCCCGGTAGGATTTAAAAAAAAAATGCATTTGATAGCCCAATTCTTGAGGAAGGTTATAGACTTTAACATCATGCTACGCTCTTTAGGAGTAAAGAAAAAAGAAACAATTCGAAAGAAGGCTAAGCGCAAACGAAGTAATAGAGCGGGCGAACGATGCAATGCGATGCGGTGAGTCGGGGCACAGGGAGTTTTATAAAAATGTGGCAGTTATTTTAGTCAATTTTGTATCTATGTAGACTTCTATGCGAACGAAATCGTGGACAGAAGCTAATACAGCCAATAAAAAATATTACATAAGAAAAAAAACGAAGGAATGTATGCAAATATTGATGGCACGTTTTTCTATTAATTAAGATTCGTAAGTAATTAAAACGTGTGTATTTACGCAAATTGATAACGCCTAGTGATGTTTTTGATTATTTAATCTGTTAAAACACTTTCGTAATTAACTAGAAGTCTTGAGAATCGTTCCAAATAATCATAAAAAGCTTAGCTTGCCGGTAATTATTTATTTTCCTGCTATTTCGAATTGCTCCGGTAAATACTTATGAATATTCTAAAATAATGGGACAAGTTTAACGTCCGCAGACTTCATCGTTATACTCGCGTCGTCATACAAACATGTTTCTTAATTAACAAAAAACGCCGTTTTACTTAAATTAGAAATATTCAGATATTTCAAACTGGCCTTATTAGGTCAATATCAATTCGAAAATATCCGAATGGATCTTCTAAGTATGTTAAAATGGAATAAAGATAATAATCAAATGTGCTTCATTTTTGTTGAAAATTCAATCAACCGTAGCATATTTAATTAACACGTACAAATTATAAAACCTCGCCAAGGTACACAAAAATAAGTAGAAGATAAGTAGTAACTTTGTATTCTTCTATATTTTTCTCTATTGTTTTGTGTGCACAAAAATAAAAGTAGAAAACTCTTCCAAAAATAATCCACAGCCCTTAATAAATATTTAAATACCTTTAAATACGACATAAGTCAACGTCTCTAAACTTCAAAACACCATAAACCCATGAGTAATCACGATAATTCCACTCACAATAGATAACAATTCATCATCACCATGGATTCAATTTCTCTCTCCTTTATAATCCTGATAAAAATACCTTTAAATCCTTCCTTAATCTTCTAAAAAGGAAACAGGACGTTTGTGTAGGTCAGGATTAAAAACAATTTTGTTTTTGAACTATTAAGATTAATGGTCGCATCTTTGCTTGATCGTAAATATCAAAATAATAGTATTAATAGTTCAATAATGTGCTTTCGTGAGTAGTGGTGTTGTAGCTCGGAGGTTCGAACCCTGACAGTCGCTTTACTTTGTGTAAATTGTTTCATCACCAACTGCTCCCAAAACGATGAAGAAAAACATCGTGAGGAAACCGGCATATCCTAGAACCAAAAAATACAAATAAACATGTGGCATCCACCAAACCACACAGGGCCCACGTGATGGATTACATCCCGCTACCTCTCAGAGAGAAGGTCTGTGTCCCAACAGAGGGATTTCTGATTATGCTATTATATGTAATGCTATTTGTTATGCTCTCGGTAATATGCCTTCCTGAATCTAGGACCGTGTAGAGGTCCCGAAAGCGACTGCTGACCCCCGCCTGTATGCGCAATGAGACAGTTGTTAGCCATATGTGAAACATATAGCCATATAGCATGGTTTATTATATAATTGTAAGAAGAGTGAGTAAATGGTCTTAAGGGCCTCCGGTAAGTATCCGTCAAATGTACCTGCGATTAAGTTGAATGGTATTGAACTGAAGCGGGTACAACAGTTCAAATGTCTTGGACATCACATTACCGAGGGCCTTGACGATCAAGTTGACATAGAATGGGAATGTAGGGCATTGGTGGTCAGAAGTAGTATGCTGGCCCGCAGGTTTACGCGTTGTAGTGACCACGTTAAAGTCACACTATTTAGAGCCTACTGTCAGACTTTCTACGCGTGCAGCCTGTGGTTTAGGTATCCGCAGAGGCCGCTCAGTGCCCTACGTGTCCAATATAACAATGGATTTAGGATGTTCCTAGGGCTGCCCCGCTATTGTAATGCCTCTGGTATGTTTGCGGAGGCCAGGGGAGACGGCTTCCTGCCGGGGGTGCGAAGAAAACCGAAAGGGAGATCGTGGCCCCCGGCAACAGGGCAACCGAAGGAACACGGGTAGGTTGTAGTCAGTAAGAGTCTGACACGATCTCCCGCTCCGCCCAGAGTGGGAGAAGTTATTTGATAATTTTCCAAACAAAAAAAAAAGGTAGGTGGCTTTCATGACATCGTGCGCAAGCGGCTCGGGTCGTTACTATACAGAGTCCGGGGTAGCACTAACAGCATCCGTCATTGCGGATAAACAGGACTTAAATATCCTGCAAAGACTTATTCGTTGTCACATTTTGTAACCCTACTTGTAATTTACCATGAGGTCCTGGGTGTTTCCTTACATTCCTTGTTTTTCCATAAGGGAATTCTACATAGCATCTCTGAGTCTTACCAAGGGCTATCGTATAACTCAGTTACTGTTTGTGGAGTTTGTGGAGGTCAGATAGGCAATCGCTCCATGTAAAATACTGGTATTCAGTTGCATCTGGTTAGACGAAGCCGACCCCGACGTATTAGGGCAAAAGCTAGGCAGATGATGATCTTGGAAGTTTGAATTTGTGCCCGACTATTGGAAATAGACACGCTGCATATGACATGGGACTTACAGCTTACCTGACAGGAAAATGGGTGTAAATACTATATCCCTATGCTGTTCGGGGTATACAGGAGTGAACAACGTAGAATGCAAATAACATATAATTGCTTGTTTAAGAAATAAATCATGACATTTTATGTCCTACAATAAATACGTCTCTTTGACAAACAGATTCAGGCAATGAACTTTCAGAATGAAAACCTCAATTTGTAGTTAGGAGTATATTACTTAATAATATTAAACAGCAGTCAATTAAAAAATATCATATAAACTTATATTTCTTGACAAAAAAGGCAATTCATCAACCTGTTGCCTTTGAGCTTTGTGAGCATCCGGATGTCGGGACCAAGTAAGAAATAAAATTTAAGCAGTTCAAAGTTTTAGTAATTACCTACCGATTGTACGCTTTCAAAATTTCTAACGTGACGATATTATCGTGGAAGTCCACGTCCATATGAAATAGATATACGTGCACGTTATAACATTATCGTGGACGAAAATTTAAAAGCGTTCATATATTTCCATACGTTTTACTTCCGGATGTTATCGTGATGCCGTGACGTAGATATAGACATCCGCGATAATATCTTCACGTTAAGAAATTATAAAAGCGCACATTTGGTCTCCATACCCGACATTTCATAGAGTACAAATTGGTAAAATCCTACAAATGTTTACGTTAACTGATTGTGTAATTACCTAGCGTACTATCAATAATTTTCCCCTAGTCACAGTATTGGCTAAAAATACGCACAAAGTGACAGACATCGGAATCACTGGTGATAAATCAATGCCAATGTGGTCATGACCAGTTTTCCCCTGGTTTTAGAAAATGTATGCCCAAATACGATGACTATTTAAACATCATTAGGGTTTATGTACTTATTTTAGTAAGTGATAGAGTAAAAAATCTTTCTTTTCGTCCAGTAGTAAAAGTTAGGAAGAGTGAAATGCATTAGAAGAATTGATTTATTGTAATTTAGAAATGGAATCATCTCTGCTATACGCCTCCTTTCCTGTACCTGGTTATTCTGATAAACCCAAGGCTCCTCTTTGCTTTAACAAATGGAAAAATCAATTCCATTAAACACTAAGAAGTTTATTTATAGCGTATAAGTTTGTTTATTTACTCTTGATTAGCATTTAACCATATATTTGACGTCAAAACTTTCAGCAACGTTTATAAATAAACCCCTAAATATAGTTACATAGTCTTGGTAAAAATTGTGATTAATATATCCTAAAATTCAGCGGAAAACCTTCTTCATAAAAAACGTCAAGACCAAAAAGAACAGCCCTGAGTAATTTCTACAAAGGCAAGGATGCTAATCAAATAGGTATGATAGGTATAGGATCTCTTAAAAGTTAAAAAGCTCTAGCATATGGTCAATAAACACAACGTTACTGAGTCAGTAGCATCGTCCCACACTTGACTATATCAAGTTATGGTTTCCAAGAAGCCAAGTTACTGACTGATGGCACAAAAATGTTTATTTATAACTTAGACGTGACTTAGAGCTTACTGGCGCAGTCTGAATATAGATCGCGGAGTAATACTTGCGGGAACTCTGAGGGTCTGGATTTCAAGTTAAATGATGTCATAGGAATTTATAGGTTAATAAACAGAAAAAAGATTAGCGTGTATAGAAATATTCTCACATTTATTGAAAAAATAAATAAAGAAGAGATTGAGAAAACTACACCCAAGATTAACAACAAATAAACAAACATATCTTCACATAAAAAAACATTAAACAAAAATGTCAATGTTCTGAATGAAGAAAATCTGGGAAAAGAGAGAATATATATAAAGTTATTAAACTATAAGCTCAGATCACATTAGATTTCCCAGTATCAAAGCCAACACAAGCAAATTCAGCTAATATAGCATACTCTAACTTCAAAAATCTATAACATTAACAAGTCTTACCTCTATCAAGAACAACAAAACACCTATTACAACAGCCACACAACTAAAACAAGCCATCGACCCAAATTACGCTTCGTTCTACACCACAGAACAGCATGATAATATGAATACGTGGCTGGCGCCAACTTTACACCAAAGTTAATAAATTCGCCTTTCAGGGTTTTCCTTAATAACCCAAGATTGCTTTACGGCACTGCTGTTACTCGTTTTAGGTCAAGGTCATCTGTAAGTAAGGTAAAAGGTCACCCGTTGACCTAACTCCCTTCAATATTTTACAGGTCACGAAGTAATTATAACAGCCTGTAATGTTTTACGCATTTAGACATAGTATTTCTCCTTGACGGGTTTGATATGTGGATATTAAAAAGTTCCGCTTATTAAAACTTTTTAACCCGATCCGACAATACTACAGCAAATAATATAATCATAACACACACCGACATAATTAGGAAGTCAAATTGACGAGGACTGACTCTTCAACCACAGGCCATAATTATGGCGCCACTTTCGATAAATCTATACAAATAAATAAAATTAAAGTGTCTGTTTGTAATGTCAAAATAACAGCATTTTACTAAATGAATATTGAAAGTTTATATGGTACTACTTATAAAAAGTGTGTCTGTTTGTTCCAGCTAATCTCCGAAACAGTTGAACCGATTTTGACGGGATTTTCACTGGCAGATAGCTGATGTTATAAGGAGTAACTTAGTAGTATTTTACTTTTATTTTATTTTTTAAATATTACGGTCCGCGCGGGGGAAGCCGCGGGCAACAGCTAGTTCACCCCACCTAGTAACCCCATCTTTCTGTCACACACTAGCGAGCATCATCAACATCAATTATTATTCCACATCTCATTATTATTACTCATTTTAGGTCAAGGTCACAAGTGCACTAGTCTATTAATTAATTTTACAATAAACAATGTTATCCTATACTAATTTTGATGCCTGTTTTATTTTATACACAAACACTCGCCTATTATATATTTTAGCCAGCGCTCGAATAAAGATTCATAATTAGCATTTTGAGCTTTTTAAGTACACACCTACAACCGTGTTACAACTCTGCCTACACCATTACAAACACCTCCAAAATACACGTCACTATAGGCGCCATATAAATGACGTAGCATCCGATAAATTCGCCATAAACCACTATTTTCCTCGACTTGCGCCCGCGCAGTGTTCTCATCAATTATTATTACTCACTTGATTATTATTACTCATATTATTATAGCTTATTTCAGGTCAAGGTAATCATTTTAAGCAATGCTTACGACTCTTGTTTTCGTGGTTACCGTTTTAATGTTTATTATTTCAGTTCCGTATTGTGACGGTTTCCGGTTTTTGTATTAACAATAGTTTTCACAATTTTGGTGTGAAATACCGAAAAGGGTTACAATTTTTAGGGCTAAATTAAATGCACTTGAGTTGAATTGACTGTTTCAGTTTTTATAACAACAAATTAGGGAGAATTTAAAGAGAACGAGATATTAAAAGGAAATAGGGTATTCAGAGAGCTAGAAGGTTTTTGCCAATTAGCATCTGTAGACTGAGTGTATTTTCGTTTACTAGTAGGTGCGAACTTTGTATATAACAGTGGCAGTCTCAATTACTGTAGGTCTGCTTTATAGCATAAATATTTGAATAGTTTTCCTAATTTCCATTCAAAGAAAATGTTACACCTGTTTCCAATACCAGCTACTAAAACAATTAATATTATTATTATATCAAATCAAAGTAAAATAAACACGAGTGTACTGCGTGCGCTTAAGGTCGAGTTCCAATAGCAATGACCCGTTTCTCCATATAAAGGAGTGGTTGCGAAACGACACCTTAACATTCCCGTCAACAGATGTTCATTGGTGAAGGTTGCTGCCTACTGGTTGGCTTCATACCTTGTTGTTCTGAAGGTAGGCAGCAGAGTACGGAAGTAATACAGTCTGAGATGAAGTTACGAGAAGATAGTTTACGATTGGAACTGATTTCTATGGAAGAAATTGAAAAAACCAGTGAAAAGCTACGTTTTATATTATTCAGCACGCGTATTATGATCATCGTAGAAACGAAAGACAAAATGATAGATTGTGGAAAGATTTGATGAAGTTGTCAAAAATGTACAAAAAATCGTTCACTTTCTATATAATACTAGTAAAAATTCTCACGGTTTTTATGACTTGACATCGAGATTACTTTATTATAATCTTCCGGAATCAATTTTCTAAATTCTAAATGATGGTGAAAACCGCATCAAAATCCATTGCGAAGTTAAGATGAACAACGCGGTCACAGAAACAGACAGGAAAAGCGACTTTAATTTATAATAAGTTTAGATATCTAATAGATATAGATAGATAGACAAAATATACTTTATTGTACACTAAGATGACGACTTATAGAGAAGTATGGAACAACTTTTTGCGCCTGCGTCGACCCTAAATAAATTGGGATAAGGATAAGAGAATAGAATACATTTTTTTTTCTTTGTAGAGAAGACACAGAAGTGGTCAGGCTACACTTGCAGAAGACAAATAACTACTGCTGGATAAGCTTTCGAATAGTCCAATCCAAAGAGTCACCGGATCGGAAAGGAAATATTGGCTAACAAATAATTTGCTAAGCAACAACGAAAAATGATTGTGTTGTTACAAGCGTACTGGATAAGACTGCTAAAGATCTAAGTTTAATAATATTCCATAAAGACACTTATAAACAAAAAATGGATCATTGGCTCCTGCCAACTTAATGATCACGATATTTTTACACAGCAATTAAAATAGTTGACTACCAGTAAAGGTCGCTGAAACCAGTATGAAATGTATAAAAAGAAAACACAAAGTTTACCTTATGAATGATGTACCTGATGTTTACGATACTAAATAATATTTAGTACCTTGGCGACGAGCTCTGCTCTGATGAAAATAGAGAATGCTCATTTAATAGTAGGTATAGGAAAGTTCATACTAACTCCATGTATAGTACATTCTAATTCCATGCTGCCATGTTATTATTCTAAGGTACCCATCTTGTTCCAAACTGAGCACCGAGCTCCACTCGGTTGAAGATACGGAGAAAAAGAATTTTCCCAGATATGAGACCTAGCTAAATCAATTTTCACACCAAAAACCTTTATAATACAACTTTCATCGAAATCGTTTGAGCCGTTTTCGAGAACATGATTACATATTTATATATGTAAAAAATATTGCTCATTTAATAGTATAAGATAGGATTGCATGCATTATTCACAAAATATCTGTATATAATTAATATCATTCTAATCTTAGCATATTTTACGTATCAATATATAAAATATAAAGATTCTATAATATTATGTTAGGAAATATTCTCTAAACTCTTTCCTAATGACGTTTAATATGCGCTACTCAATCATGATTACCGGAGAGGCGCCAAAGTCACTGTCTCTAGATATGACAGTAAAGAAATGCAGAAGACCCGATCAGAAACCTAAATAAACAAATAATTCATCACTGATTCTGCTCAATAAGATAATCTTAATAACAAACAAATTAATCTTAATATGAAAGAAGACCGATGATCTTATAAAGGCCGCAGGAATCCGCTGGATGCGGGAATCACAGAACCGATCGAAGTGGCGGTGCTTGGGGGAGGCCTATGTCCTGATCATCATCATTTCGACTAAAATGATGATGATGAAAGAAGAAGATTTAAGGAACAATGAATATCATCACTTCCAAGTGTCTAGACTGCGCGAAGCAAACACAGGATTATTATTTTAGATGCTGAATTGCTGTTGTAACTCATCACCTGCCTAGCCTTTTTCCCAACTATATTGGGGTCGGCTTCCAGTCTAACCGGATGTAGCTGAATACTAGTATTTTACATGGTAAGACTGGTTGTCAGAAGCCCGAAAGCCAACTAATTAATAGAAAGGAATACACTACTTCTGCTTCCTCAGTTGCCTGTAACGATACCCAGGGTCCGGAGATTAGGTTACTCCTATTCTTTGCTTTGTTGCAAGGGATCGTTATTTTCAGAATGCTATTCAGGTTAAATGAAGAGTGACTTAAAGATACTTTAAATATCCGGTAGGTTGTATTCTATTGCATATTATCATAAAGTTTGCAATTACTTTTTGTCTAAAGTGGAAATTCTGTATCAATATTCATACAGGTATGTGCAGCCAGTCAGAAAACAGTAAGCCAATTAGTTTAATACTGAGCGTTACTTCACTCGTTGCCAATTTGTTTAACACTAACTTGAGTTATGGTGTAATGCACAGGTTAAGAGATAGCGATTCTGGAGCTCCAATTAACTTATCAGCTGTAGGTAACAATCAGAATGAAAACTGTGTATGAAGGAAATAACAGTTGCAGGGGGAAGTATAGTTTTATATATAAAACTATACTTTGTTGATACACGCTGTTCTAAGTATTTTAAAAGACATCGTTATTTACTGTAGTAACTTTTCACAAGCAAGAAACACACGCATTCTGGAATAAATGAATTACTTCGTGTTCTAAGGTTTAAGCTATACTTACAAATGGAAGTTTACAGATGCCTTTCATGCCTTTAGCTATATTCAAATATCTACGTGCTTCAAAACATTCTCAAAGCTTTTGCACACTTTTGTGTAAAAATTAACATCTTTTTCCCGCTGTCGTTTCTGGTTTCCACCACCCAAATCGATGAGCGTGCTAACCGGCTTCAATTATGCAATGCCAATCAATCGGGGCGACGTGTAATTGATTGTGAAGAGGCGACACTCACTATTATGTGTTATTATTATAATAGTAGGCATACATGCTTGATAGTTAATAGGTATGGTAAACATTTGCAAGTGCTTGTTTATAAAATGGTCAATTTTATTGTAGTTTCGTTTTACCTCAGAGGCTATATTATAATTATAATATCACTCAGCTACACTAGCTGCATCCCGCGATTTCACCCACATACGTCTCAATCCCGTGGGAATATCGGGATAAAAAGTACGTAGATCCTATGTGTTAATCCAGGTTATATAGTATCTGTGTCTGTGTTTTATCCAAATCCGTTCAGTCGTTTCTGCGTGAAAGAGTAACAAACATCCATCCATCCTCACAAACTTTCACATTTATAATATTATAAAATAAAATAGTTAGATATGGTAAGATGTACAGTTAGTCAATCTTCAATCTGTATGTTGACGTGTCGGTGATATTATTTAATTCAAAGTGGTTCATTATAATTTAGATTAGAATATATACAAAAAGGGTTACTTTTTTTTTAGAAAGGTCGGAAGTTTAATGTTAAGATTGGAGGGAAAAGGCGATTGATATTTCTTTAACATCATGTTAACATAAAACTGAAGCGACTGTGTGAATCTGCGAGTATAAGTTTAACATTTCAATCATAAATTACCACCTTCATAATTCTCACCACAACTAAATCCTAATCTTTATTGACATTTCAAATAATATTTGACAATATAAGATTAAACTTGTCACATAAGAAACAAGAATTAACAACAAATCTTCCAATAAAATCGTCAATAGCTTCCATAAATATGAAATATGACAGAAACCAATATCGCCCACTATGCAGCCGTATGTCTGTATGTCATAAGCATTAGGATGACCTACATGTTTCTAAGTTTCTATTGACATACTTACAGCCACTTCGAAGGGCTAGTCACTCTGCCAGGTCAAAGTTATTGTTATTAGGTTTGAAGATGTTATTACGTTTAGAAACGACGTAAATATTAAGTAGTAAGTGCATCTTGTAACTGCCTACATGTGTCATAATTTCACACCAGAACTTTAATGTGTGAAATTAGTTTTATTAATCGATTTTCCGAGTTTAAAATTTGCTATCTAAATGTGTGTATTCATTTTGCGTCGCAATAAAATTCTGCTACTTTTCTAACAAAACCAATTAGTAAGAATAAGTCATACGCAGTTTTCTATTGATATCTGATTATTTTTCTAGTTCTTTATTGATACTAAGAAATTGGTAAAAAATGAAAACCGTTACATTATTTGGAGAAGAAAAGGACCCGGAAGTGAGCCCTGTGGCACGTCTATTTTCACATGGGATCCCAAAACTGTTATACCATTATCCATGTGTTTTTTTTTTTTTTTTTTTGTAATCTTACAAACAGACACACTATAATTTGGGAGCTCATTAGAATCTCCTAAACATGTCGTATCTTTTAGGTTTTAATAGTGAGTTACTCAATCGAAAGCCTTGGATAGTACACAGAAGAAACTCAAGAGATACCTTATATTTAAACAAGAAATCAAAAGCTGTACTCACCAATGCAGTAAAATCCGATACACATAGACACTTATCACAACACTAACACTATCACTCACTTAATATTATTAATAATTAGTAATCAATTCGTTATAGTTTGTTAATAGTCACGGCATTTTCGCAACCGCGCCGGTCGGTACAACTGGAACACGTCACTGGGCATAAGTTTTTGTAAACCTGAAACAAAATTAAAGAAATAAAATATTTATTAAAAATGAATAATTAAAATAAACAAGGCGTGTAGTCTTGATATTTTGATGTAAAACGGGGCAATTTATGCTTCATATTGTCAGTTAGTTGACTACCATTTTATCACGGACTTTAACTGTTAAATTATTTGAACCCACGTTAAGATTCTAATAGCCTTACTACTAGTTGACCTCCGCCATCGAATATTAAACGGAGTATTTTTGTAGAAGTGAATACTGACAAACGAGACGGTTTACTGAATGTGACTGATTATGACGCCCGGTCTCGTGTTTTGACACTACAGGCGACCAACAATATAATCATCCTATATCCCTTAAGTTACTCATGAAGGAGCCAGCATCTTTCATCGATTATCCCTTACAACTAAAAAGCAATCCATATATAACGCAACACCGATTAACCTCTTTTCAAGAACCCAACTGACCCAGAGATTAAAGACGATATATACTATTTGAACTGCCTAGTTAAATTTAAACCTAGGCCTAATGTCAGTCGACCGAGTAGTGAGTAGGTTACTAAACTGTTTGTTTTGATATATTCTAGTGTGTACGATGTTAGTAAACTGTTTGTCAGCTGCTTGTGAAATGACAGCATTGATTTGATGAGTCAGATATCTGAGGGTACATAAAATAGTATAGCAGATGGTTTGCATAAACTTGGGAATTGTTGACAAAAATAATAAAGTTCTTAATGTTAGACCAATGACTGGAAATAAATCGAGTAAGGTGAAGCTTTTCAGATATATTTTGTATACTTAGATTTTTTAAATCTATGATAGGCTCACATAAAACCAATAAATTGAAGATGATTTGTACAGTTCCAGCTGTTTTGTTATAGTTTAGTGTAATTTTTTTTTTTTTTACCATAAATACATTTACTTTCAATAGATATTTCCTGTCTTTCTATCGAATTCAGAAGAAAGTTTCATTAAATAAATATACAGTTTCTGTTATTCTACTGTTTGTCTCAAAAACAGAATCCACCAACCCATCTTTGTATAAATCTCCAGACATATGTGAATCCTTTGTTTCATCGAACCCTCTTCCCTTCCAGTTGAGTCCATAAGGAGTGACTAAGTCGATTCTTATCAAATCCTCGCTATTAATAGCTGCAGTTCTCAGAGCGGCCTCAACAAAGAGTCCGCTAGTTAGCCCTTACATTTATTACTTATCTGTGGTTAATGCATGCACAGATAATGTGTGCTTCGTTAACATTACTTTGAGATGGTTTGTTATCTATGGTTTGTGGGTGGAATACTGATTTGTTCATTATTTTAATTTTGTTATTAAAATATAGGTATTGGTCATTGTTTTGATCTCCACTTTTGGAAAAGGATTATTGAACGCAGTTTCTAGATCCAAATAAAATAAAACAGAAACAAAAAGGTTTTGATCAAAAATAAACTTGCTTGTGTTTTATTTTTGTTATGTAAGACCGATATAAAGGATATTCTTGATAATTTATTCAATGTCCATTAAATTATAAATAAATCCCCTCAAAAACAATGAAAATAAAAGTGTACCTAACTAATCTTTATAAATTATCGAAAGTTGTTTTTTGAAATCTATTGGATTGTAACCATATTGCATGAGAATTATATTTCACATTTTAGATAGATATTCATTTAGATTAACAATCTCATATGTCTTATTTATTATCTTATTAAACTATTTATAATTCACACTATTGTTTATGTAACGAAACAATTTACATAAATGCAATTTACTTACTAATGTCCTTTAGAAAGATTTATGGCGTGCCGATTGTTTGATTAAAAAATTAAAACTCTTTCTCTCTTAAGTATTATTGCCAAAATGGAAACTATAGAAACTAGTATTTATGGCATTTTAAAGGAGACGTTTATTTCACAGATACACACACACAACACAAATTTCTTTTTTTTAAGTAAAAAACAAATACAAGTCTGATGCCGAAAATATAGTTTTTAGAAGTTTTGTCAGTTTGTCGGGATGTATGTTCCGGATTCGCGCAAAAACAAAATGGATGTTTGGCGCACAGATAGTTTATAACCTGGATCAACACAGGGTACTTATAATCCTGATAGTACATTCCTTTGGGATATTTCCCGACATCCACGAGGGCAAACCTGCGGGCAAAAGCTTGTTCTCTAATGAAGTTATTTCCGGGAGCCTAAATGCAATTTTATTATATTAAAATTTATTAAAAAAGAAATGTCATTTGTTACCTGAAGCAGAACTCGAAAAGTCGAAACTATTTGCCAAAAGCTTAGGTACTTAGTATAAGAATACCTATAATTATAGTCAAAGGCCAAAAGAGAATTCAGTAGAGAAGTAGGTGGTGGTTTGCTGGAGATTATAAAATGACATCCTATAGCTCACTGGCTGATCTTGCCTTGGCTGGAGACCTTAATTTATTAAAGACATCTTACAAGATATCCCAGTTAAGCAGCCGACAGCCTCCTAGGTTGACCTGCGAAATGCCATAATCAAATAAAAAAATGATGAGTTGCTAATCGTTTCACCACGACAGCTATTCAAATTCAAATAATTTTATTTATAGAACACAGGTAAACAAAAGTACAGATGTTAATATTTATTCAAAAGAACGTTTTGTCTTGCCGTCAACTTACGGCGTACGCTTGTACGGCGATCGAAGTCCTACTCTTGTCAACACAAGAAAAGAAGCACCCACAACGTGAGCATCCAACAGACGTGAACCACTACTGGCCTAAATCAAAGCTAGGCCAACAACAAGACGAATCAATAAAAGAAACGTTTCCATCAAATATAAGCCGTGAACCGGAAAGTATGTGGATGCAGTCGCTCGTAGGTACAGGTAGTGGTAGGTGCGGCGCGGCGTGCCCACGCGTCACCTTGGGCCAGCGAGTGTCGCCACGAACGGCAGGTTCCGAGATCGGCACCGCGGATGGACGAGAACGCATTTGAAATTGTAATGTTTTATTTTAAGAGAAGTATTGGTTACTTGGTTATAAATGATCCGTTTGGTAACGAATTATTAACTAGCTGATTAATTAAATTGGAAATGAAAGATACAAGAAAAACAAGTAAATAGGCACTATCTATTCTTTAGAATAACAGTGTGTCAATTCTTTGTCATATGTCGCTAAGGGCGCAAATGGTTACCAATCTACGGACTGGCTGCAGCAAGCGGCAACGCAAGCCCACAGATATAGCAAAGAGTAGCATATAATTTAATTATTTTTATTTTTTTACCTAATTTAGCTACCATCGGCTAAGGATGAAGAATCACTTTTATACAAGAGTTTGCTTAATATAGAGCGGGCAAACCTTCAAATTTACAAAGCTATAGGAAATCAATCCATGCTACCATTTTTTTTTTAATTGGCTTGTCTTCTAGTTCTCTATATCTTTGCTACACCACACCGTAAGGCTCAAAAGATGTCCCAGTAACACTGTGAGAAAAAGAAAATATAGCTCTAGCCACAAATTCAAACAAGCCGGTATTTGGCGCCCTCCTTACTACAGAAACAGTCATGACAAACATACCTAAATTCGTTAGCGTGACCTCTCGTTAACTAACACCATGAACATGGCGTGTTTACCATAAAAATTAGCATATAAATGAACACATTTTCTAAGACAAATAAAATAGTGGAAAGTGTTGAATTTTTTTAAAGTGGTAATATTTCATTTTGACGCCTTTCGTTACGTGTGCCTTGCGGCTTGCTCACGTTTAAAAAGATTAATGTGATAGCTTCTTATTAGAAAAAAAGACAACAATTAACTTAGATTATTTTTTGTGATTTATTTCTGAGACAACAAAACATAAAACGCCTGAATTCTCCGAAGAGTTACGAAGAGGAATAGTCCCTATTTGACCAGTAATACAGATTGGTGATAGTAAGTAAGTAGTACCTACTTTGGACACAATGACTTCAATTACTAGTAAGAGATTTGTAATAAAAATAACATAACAATTCAGCCGACCTATTCTATACATATCTCAAAGTGAAAACTCAGGTGAAATGAACTGTCAATAGTCTCAAAATGGTAAGATTTTTACCAGCTGAACTCCTGATTCCTTTAATAACACCTACCTTCTAGTTGTATCACAAAATCTAGGTGCTATCTACTTTATAATGTCTTTATAATGTATAAAACTAATTTACAAAACGCCATTGGCAGTAACAGACGCACGCCATGCGCCAGTTACAACTGCGGTAACGTATCCATCATATACCATCGGTCATGGGGTTACATACTCAAGGTCCCATGGTGGAGGTACGTACGCGAATTAAGTTATTATTTTATGTAAGTGATGGTGGAACTTTATGTTTTAGTTATAGATATGGAAGCTGAACGAGATGAACTAGCCAAGATTACCTACATCGCCACATGCGAATTACGTATCAAAGACCTGACGTCATACAAATCCTAGATCGCGCAAGCACAGTTCACCGCGCGATCAACATATATACATAACTTTCCGACATCAATCGTTGAGCAGTTGCCCGCCACACACCACACCCGTCTGGTCGGAAGATCCTCCCTTTTCTATGGAGGATAAGTGAACTTTACACCCTGTTCCTCATACCTCTGGCAACCCCGAGTATGAACGTCAACGCAGCCTTCGTGCAACTACTTCAGTGTAACGTTATCATCATCATCACCTCCGCAACCTTTCGTGAGGCGGGTCTCGAGAACTTTACACCCTGTTGCTCATACCTCTAAACTGCTTTAGTTAAATAATACTTATTTCTGTAAATTGGTTAAAAAAAAAACACTTTTACACGAAAAAAATAAGTTATGCTTTAAACTAGATGAGTTCAGTGTCTCCTATCTGACTACTCTCGAGAAAAAAGACCGAAACAAACTCAGAGGTCACTGTCTCTTTTAAAAAGTCCGAAAATAATCTTCGTCATGCCATATGAGGACCATGCAGATGAATGTTTGAGATGGTCCTTTGAAGAAAGACAAGCAATAACCATTATACGATAGGTTAGGTACTCTACTTCAGTTTTATAAAATTGCTCTATCCCTTTTTTGTTGCATAATACAAAATTGAGAGATTTATCATGTTATTTTAAGACCATAGATTTTTTATTGGTTTTCTTGTAATTTATGAGTAAAGAACCATTATCAGCATTTTTTCAAAATGTTTTGCTCAGTAGTTTCGGAGATAAGGGGGAAGAGTCAATTTTCATCTATTTTCTTATATATCTTTATTTTATTTATTTATTTATTTAAATTTAGATTTAGATTTATTTAAAAGTATTTATTTTAAAATGATAAAAGCTAGCTTCCGCCAGCGGCTTCGCCCGCGTGATATCTTTATAAATTATAGCCTATGTTACTCAGTGATAACGCAACATTCAATTAGTGAAAGAATTTTTTAAATCGGTTCAGTCGACAAACATACAAAAATCAAATCTTTATAATATCAGTTAAGATAAATATTTTCTTTCATTTGATATATAACGCGGTACAGTTTTTATAACATTTTTATTTAATTTTCTTATTTATCTCCCAAAAGTGACCCACATATTCAAAACTCATTTATTTACGTTACACGTCCATGTTTGGGTCACAGATATATATGTAATAAATGTGTACCAAATTTCAACTTAATCGGTCCATTAGATTCGGAGCAAATTGGCTGTGACAGACGGACAGACAAACAGGCAGACAGACACACGAGTGATCCTATAAGGGTTCCGTTTTTTTTTCCTTTTGAGGTAGAGTAGTCAAAACAGTCAGAAACTTGATTCTGAGGTACACCTCTTATATTCAGAATTCGTCCCGAATTTTTTTTTGTCCAACATCTACCTTCTTGTATTTAACGTGAAAGTGTAGAAAATAAAATATCAGAGTATAGGAAAACCAAAGAATCGATGGATGGTCTGAGTGAAAGAGGATATGGATAGAAAGGGGGTGTCTACCGAAATGACGATAGGACGACTAATAAGTATGGAAAGTATGGGAGAAAAACACGTTATGCCGACCACAAATAAATTAACATAAGGACAACAAAATGATGAATGGTGATGATCATGAGTGTATAAAATAAAATAGTTAACTATTAAAGCCTGGTTATAACACTTGTTAACATGAAACTAGTAAGTCATCATCGAAACATTTTATGTATGAACATAATGTATAATCAATTGATAACAATACAATAGAAATATTTCGATAATGTATGTATTATTCAACATACGGCAGGTATTGTGAGTCTTATACATCGTGATGACGAGCATGTACCGTCTGACGTCACCATTGTTATAAACTAGGACACCTTGCCAACTATGTGCTGAAGGATCTTGGAGAATAAGTGATTGATAGCAGCTGCGATTTCCCTAATTTTCGTTAAGCTATATTAATGTCGGTGCCCAGACAAAATAAAACTTGACTTTGACCATAACCGACTGAATATCCAAAATATTATACCCAGAGCGAGAAGGAAGTAGGAAACCTTGGTCCATTAAAGCAGAAACAATAATACTATTTTATGGCATCATAAATTAAGTATAACCTAAGGATGGATTGGAGAAGATTGGAAAAGCCGGAAAGAGGGTGACTTTCCCAACATATTTTCTCTAGCCCAGAAAAAAGGGTTCATAATTATTTTATTTCCGGAATTGACTCCCAAGTGGTATCTTACAAGTTCACAACATTATTGGGAAGCCCTCAACAAGTACTGATTCCCAAGCACTTCCCAAGCATGTCCACTAATGTTCAGCGTTCTCTGTTTGTTCACTCTATTCACGAAAAGCTCAAGCTGACAGGGAGACGAAAATTACTGGCAAAATGATTTAGAGCTAACAAAAATATTACAATTAATCTTACTAACCCAATGTCATACAAATCGTTTCACTATTTCTCTCTCCTTACTGACAAGCAACACAATACGCTCCACATCCCACACACAAAAGGACTCAATACTCATTCAAAACAATAAAAACTGAACATTTGCTTCACATTGGGCACAAAATTATTTAATAGTTGTCCAGCTGAGCAAGTAAGGTCGGTTCTGAACCTCGGCCGATTAGTCACAGGCAGACTCATGGTCGAACTCCATATACAGCCCAGAGATACTCACATGCGATTGTAGACTGTATGCCAAAGATAGGAGAGGTGTAATTGGTGTGAGATGATGTAGTAGTTCCATGGAAGAATACGGTTTTATTAGCTTGCAATATATTTTAAAAGGGACGAATTGGTATATAGTCGGGGTTATGTTCTAGGTTTCTTTATGTGAGAAAATTGTCAAGGAAATAATATTTGCGAAGGAGTTATGTTAAAAGAAAAAATCAGCAATGATATTGACCAGAGAAGAACAAGAATTAAAAACATGAAAAGTTTAGAAAGTTAGTATAAGCTAAGCTAATAATAAAAGGGAGAAAAGGAGCTAGCCAAAACTGCAGTCTTAAGTGGAGACCAAATGTAGCAATTGACATTAATGAGTTCGACATCCCATCCCTTAATGACAAAAACTGGGGTGATGAAATAAGCATGGCGTATAGCAGTGAACTGAAATAAACTAATTGTTTGTGATTAAAAAAAAATAGTCAACATATTCCTAGGTTGTAAAAGTCGATTACAAATTGTTTACTTGTTTAAACTTTTATTCTCCCGAAAGAACCATGACAATGTTAACTGTACCAAGTACCTACATAGTGTTTAATTAGTCGCCACGGATGTCACAAAGTAAGGAAATGGTCATGAAAGTGTTAATGAGTACGCGATTGGATTGATTAATCGATCAATGCGGACACTAGAGGAAAATACCTAGGTCAAAAAGGTTCTAGTAAGGAATCAGATTTTTTTAAATTAAAGACAGCTAATAGATTATGTTACGATGGCCAGTAGAACCCAGTCATCCTGCTGCAATCGACAATAGACTAGTTGACAGTAAGTAAAATACCTTAATCCACCACCAAATGGAAATAGACCATTTATCGGTTTCTCAAAAACGATTTCCTATTCGGTTCAGTCTAGTCATCTTTCAATATATTTTAGCAAGCTGATAAAATGATATACGACAAAGCCTATAAGCCTTCAGTCTTTAGCGAAGAATTTAAGACAAGATTGGTGTAGGACACCATTTCTCATCTATTCAAATAAGTGATGGCATTGGCTGTCTGCCCAGCGGATGGTAAGAGGTAACCTTTGCTTATTGTAATTACTGCAATAGCTTATCAGGTATTTCTAGGACGTGACTGACGTGCCAATTGATCGCAATGGACAACAACATGACCTAGTCTATTATTAATGTCCAACTGCAGGGTAAAAGCTTCTCATAGAGAGAAGGCACGAGCACTGATCACCACGCTTGCTCACGATGGATTGATGATTCAAGAATTATATTAACTATAAGTCCAGTTTTCATCACAATATTTTTCCTCGACCGATGTTAGGAATTAAACTCAGATAGTATAAATGAATTGAAAAAGTCACATTGGTAGTTGCACCCATACGTTTGAAGAATAGTTATAGTGGTAATTCTTCCCCAGACCAAGTATTTTACGAAGAGTTTTACTACTAATACCCTTCTTTATAGCCTCCATGACCAGATACTGGAGGGCTGACTGGCAAACATTTTTTCTATAAGAAAATAGCCAATACATAGAGAGAGCGAAATGTTTAAATCAACAACTTTATTAGAATTAGAACTCATCTACAAATCAACATCTATTTCCGAAACAACCTTTTGCGTTGATCCGGCTCGAAGACAACCTCATTAAGTAGTTAATTTGGAATCTATTGTGAAGCAAAGAAAGTGATTCATTTGAAGTAGTCAGTAAGTCACGCAACACTTTCACTGTTGCTGATTATGTTTCTGTAAGTTGTGTGTGACGGATGTTGACAGTAAGGTGGTGGACACACTAGATAACGAGAATATGTGGTTCAGAGTCCAGGCAAGTAACAAGCGGCAGTGTTGTTGGTGCGGAGTCTGGATCTGTGCCTGGTTGATGACAATAGGCTCACTCCTGTTAAATGGGACTTAAACATAACTGGCGAAATGTGGGTGGGTGCTTCTGCCTAGCCCTTCGGGGAATACGGGCGTAATGTTATGTGTGAATGTGTGTTATTTGTGCCAGAGGAATCAACGACCATGAATACTCGCTAGAACTGGGTTGACTGCAGAATTCACCCTTTTAGAAACCATGTAACCTGAAATGAGCATACATAAGCTTCCAGGCTCTGGAGAGGATTTACAGAGTTTATAATTGTAGATTGTGCTGCATTGTAAACCATATTGTTACTTGACATTACAGTAAAAGTGGTCGAAACGGAATTAAACAAACGGTATGAAAATCAAAGTGAAATAAGCAGTAGCCTCATGTAGGAAGACAAAGCTGGCTACTACTAGCTAGCAACTTGTATTGTGTATTGATAATATTTTTAGGGTTCCGTACCTCAAAAGGAAAAAACGGAACCCTTATAGGATCGTGTTTCTATCTGTCCGTCTGTCACAGCCAATTTGCTCCGAATCTAATGGACCGATAAGTTGAAATTTGGTACACATTTGTATTCTGTGACCCAAACACGAACGTGTAACCTAAATAAATTAATTTTGAATATAGGTAACTTTTGGGGGGCAAACAAGAAATTTAAAAAAAAGTTTTGCTAACAGTACAATGTGTCATATCAAATGAAAGGGCTTTTTGCGAGGATCTTATTTTTTTATTTTTAAAATAAATAATTTTAAAGATATTTAAGAAATTCGATGAAAATTAACCATTCGCCCCTTATCTCCGAAACTACTGGACCTACAATTTTGAAAAAATACATAGTATAGCTCTTTACTCATAGATCAGGAAAACCTAGGAAGTCTATGGTCTTAAAATAACATGGTAGGTAAATCTCTCGATATTGTGCGTACAAACTTATATTTGCAGTTGGAATGTATGGGAGAACATGTTTTTCAACTACAATGTTACGTTTCTTCGTGGGATAAATAAATTCATCTCAACTACGGAACCTATCATTGTGCGTAGTCCGACACGTACTTGGCCAGTTTCTAGTTGCCAGTTTCTAGTATGTTATTTGTGTTGTGTTGCAAGTATACGGTGACACGCTTGGTTTATATGGAAACTGTTGACAACGCCCTAGGAGGACATAATAGTGACTTTATTGGTGATGTTCTTCAGAAAGGTCAGGTGCATAGTACTCGCAACCGGTGTGCGTGTATGACCAGATGTATGAACGTAAACGAGGCAAAAGGAATATGTTAGGATCATAGCAGGTGGCGTTCTGTAGATTCTGCCTACCCTCATAGGAAGGAGGCCTAAGTTCATGTAAGTAAACATGTGTAAATATATTTTCGTTCTTTTCTTTTACCTTTTCTTTGTCAGAAACCAACTTTATCTACAACAGCCTAGTGAACCCACCTTAACATTATCAAAAAGATCGGCGTCTGTGATGTTACTGGACAAGTTTATCACCATCACATCGATCATAAATTTTATCACTGATTTCTAACGGTGATTAATTAAGTTAAGGAATGGCGTGAAGAACAAGTTAATTATAAAATTGAATTAGTGTATAGCATTATCATTATGGTTGATATCTCTATTAGCCGCTAGCAGCCGGACGTGTGATTGGTGAATTTTAGATTTATTAGGTCTCATAACTGTCGCAGACGGTGCTCGGTGGATATAAATCTAAAATGGATATGTGAAGGGGAAATTGCAATTATTATCACGGTTAGCAGTTTGTGGCAGACAGACCTCTAGATCGCTTTGTCTGTGATCATGAGTGGAAAAGGGGTTGCCTATGCTTTGGAGCAGCGGAGACTGAGTGGTAATATCGCTGACTTCTGACTCGTAGGATCCCAGGCACGTGAGCACTTTATTCTGTGTGTTCTGTTTCATTACTACTGTTTTGAAAACATTCAAGGAAAGCACGAGAAGAATCCAGGATGTCAAAGAACCTAACATATTCTTAGAAGTCCACCTACCCGCACTAGGTCCGCGTGATGAATAACGACTCTGTGAGAGGAACTCACAAAGAGAAGACGTAAGTCCCAGCAGTGGACACCTTGTAGGCTGATTATGTAGTATAATGACTTACCGGTAACTTCAAAAAATATTATTAAAGCATCTTGGTTAACATAAAGCAAATCATCTGACGCTGATCTAACCTTAAAAGAATTCGATCTCAAATCGACCAGGAAAGATCAAAATATAACCAAACCTGTCCGTCTGTCGGTGCCACAACATCAATCAAAGAGTCGCTGACATTGTCTGACAAAGCATTGTTAAAGTTACTTCCACTAGTCACAGAGACCACGGCCTTAACATTTCCAGCATGTTTTAATATTATCAAGATTTAAAATGTTACCCAATTCCTATAATTTACCGGACGTTATAAGTTGGATTATTGCTAATAATTAGCGGTAGTCTTAATAACGTATCGCTTCAGTATTAATTGAAATTTCGCTAGGAATGAACACTGGTCTAAATTATATACACGTCATTTATAATTTTTTCAATATTTTGATATTTTTAGCCACATTACATGACTCCAAGGACTTAAAAAACAATTTGATGTTGGATATGCAAACAGAAATAACATTCTCGAAAATCTGTAAGATATAATGTTATAATAATAATGTAATGTTGAATAAATTGCTTTAGAAATGTGAGTCAGTTTCCATTGAATTCAGCAATGTGTTATTTATTATGAACGATACTTTTTCCATCCGGCCATTCATTTAAACTAAAACGGAAACGTGATTAAGTAGTAGTTCATAGTTAATGTATAAAATCCTAATTTCACAATCACTTACTTTAATGAGTCTTTGCATTATATTATCATCGTCAGCTACTATGTATGTTGGGGTCGGCTTCCAGTCTAACGAGATGCAGTTGAATACCAGTAATTTACATGGACAGACTGCCTATCTGAGTAACACGATATCTTTTGGTAAGACTGGTTGTCACTTTTAAGCTTCTAATTACCCGTAACGACTGTCAAAAATCTACAAATGACAGCCGGGACCAACGGCTTAACGTGCTTTCCGAGTATTCCGAGGCACGGAGGGGTCTTGGTATGTAAAGATGGTCACCCTTCCACGGACCAAACATGGCAAGCGTAGCTTTACCTGATCGATCGACCCGTGCGGCTGTTATTACTTAGCCACAAGCCCCTTAGCCCAAGTCTTTGCATGATAATTATTGTAAAATAATTGCTTATATTTTTGTATAGTTATTCATAAACAATAATGCAATATCAAAAAGTACCTACCTACCTTTCGACTTGGAAAATTTATATTTATTAATTAATATGAAGCAAACATTACACAGCCAGTCTCCCGGACTACGCAGAACAATGCCTCCATTTTATTACATCAATACGTCGAACCATCATTCAAAAACGGTATTACTTATTCACATCAGGTGTCAACCGCTGCCGTCCATGCCAACGACATAAGGACTCTTAACTGTTATGCGAATTCAACCTTATGCCGAAGAAAATAGAGTTTAAAAAATAACTGTTGGAGCCGTATGTAACTTTCAGAGGTTTTCACTTGAAAACACCAGTTTTGTATACAACGAATACACGGCATCAGTATACACATAATAACATCACGCCTTCTTTCCCCGAAGGGTCAGGCAGAGTTGTACCTACCTATAGTACTCCCACATTTCGCCAGTTATGTTTAAGTCCTATGTAATAGGGGGGCGCGCCTATTGCCATCAACCGGGCACAAATCCAGACTCCAGGCTGCTATGGAAAAAATTCTAATAGGAAAACCCAATACTTAACTAACTCTTTGTCCGACCTGGGAATTGAACCCAGGACCTCATAGACCTACATCAGTATAATAGGTAGATTATACTAAAGTAGACATTGTTTATAAGTAATAAATCTTATTAACAATGACTCGCTATCTATGCCAACATCGACAGCTGTTAATAGAGTAATCAGCTTCTGTGTAAAACAATCATTAATTACTTTGGAAACTTTTAA
The DNA here is from genome assembly GCA_916610215.1 of Omphaloscelis lunosa. Lineage (NCBI taxonomy): Eukaryota > Metazoa > Arthropoda > Insecta > Lepidoptera > Noctuidae > Omphaloscelis > Omphaloscelis lunosa. The sequence continues at coordinate 17,945,150 of OU744265.1, read as the reverse complement.
ATTTAAATTAGTGTAAGTAGTTACTTACGTAGCGACGCATGTTGTTTTTCAAAAACTTTTTAAAACCATAACTTACTCAAATCAATACAATAACACCATCAAAAATGTGTGTATAAAACACTTCATTATAAAAACCCAAACTGCAAATGCAATATGCATTCCATCATACCACTTCCTAACGACCACGATTCCTTCATAATTTATTTTTAACTCCTCCAGACAGTTAAATTATACTTAAATTTTCATTCCGAAAGCATTTTTATTCGAACAGCGTCCTACGATAACGGGCTAGAGATTAAAATCGGTTGATAATTGTGTGTGACAGTTGAATGTCCGCCATTTTGGATCCAGGAAGTGTGTGTCACGCCGCCATGTCAAAATAGAAACAGTTATGCCGCGAAATTGGGTGAACCCGTGACGGGGACAGAATTAGGGGGATTAATTAGTCCCCATACCTTTAAACAGTTATATTTTTTATGTATTTCAAATATCAATCAGCTATTAAAGTTTTTGTATTGAGAAAAGCCGTTGTTAATTTTTTCTTCATATATTAAACAAGGTTTTTTTTAGAACAAAGCATTGTTCAAGTACAAAAAAAACTTGAATGACTGGCAGTTGAAGTTAAACAAATTCTTTTTTTCTCATAACAATGTTAAACATTATTAATCAATGCCATGTTTTATAGAATAATAATAATAATAAAATAATAATAATAAAAAGGAAGAAATCCATAAAAAATCTGACGCACATCAAAGGCACTAAAACGTAACAACACGCTATAAAGTGCCATCAGATGGCGCCACAATGTTACGAAACGGAACGTAAATAGGTGCAGTTATTACAAAGTTATTAAGCATAATTACGGTGAAAATTAATCTCTTGCTGAATATATTATCTTTGATCTATTTCCCGACGAGGAAGTGGCCGAGACTTCGCGACCGAAATGTCTTACTTTTATTTAGTTTCGGGCATTTTCCGGCTTTCCATGTATTCTAAATCAGTTTGGAATTTTAACTAGGCGTACGTTGAAAACAAAAATCTGTTTGTCGGTTTGGATATTCTAGTTCAAATGCAGTTTTAGAATGTTGACGGTTCAATGCACTTCACTTGATATTCGTTTTGTAATTTACATTATATACTAGTCATTATTTATTTAGATAATATTGTTGGCTGACAAACTCATGACTTGATGTTTAAAGCTAAAGCTTACTCCAGCATTCAAAATACGATTGCTAAAAATCGGATATAAGGACCAAACGAGAGCAAAGGCTTTTACGGTGAGAAGAATCATATTCTACAGATGATTAAGAATGATAAAGTACACACAAAATTAAGTAACTGTGACTCAACAGACGCGAGAAGAGTAATAAAGTAACAAATCATTTAAAATTAAAACGATTAATAACTCGCAACGCAACATTACAAAGTGGGCCGGTCCAGTAAATATCAGATAATAAGTAAATAATGGATTATTAAGATGTAGAAAACTAGATAAAACGCAAGATACGGGGCGTAATATTAACATATCTAAGATAAAACATTATCATGTAGGCGTAATTATGTAATTGCTACAATCTCATGTTGTGTTTACTGGCGTTCTGTGTATAAACTATATTTTTATTCATAAATACAATGTGTTTCATGTTCTTAACAAGAAAACTGGCAATGTTATGAATGAAGAAACTTGTTTTGCATTTGCTATTTAAATATCTAGAAGCACTATTGAAGTTGAATATATATTCAAAGTTGCAAATAATACTGACAACGACAAGCATTAAGACGAACTACAGAGAATGATATGTATAAACTTGAAGAGTCAGGTATAAACAAATAAATAATAATCGAAACAAAATTCTAAATTATTCTACAACCACAGTGAAGTCAACATTTCTGTATCATGGGTGCTTTACAAATTCACAAAAAAAAATCGCATCGACATAGATAAACTTCGAAGAACCAATATTTGTACACTTATTTTCACATAGATACTAGATAAGGTGTAGGAAGTCGTTGGGTTACACCAAAAGATATCTATGTCTGGAAGTTTGGTCAGTGCAGAAATGACCCGAATTTAAATAATTTGTTATAGCGCAGAAATAATATCAGACTGGCTTATCCGCCACCCACTGAACTTATTGAGTTACCCGTCTTACTGAATCGAGTGTAAGAACTCGTTTAGACGAACAACCGTTTTACGAGTGTATTTATCGTCATTTAGCAAGGTTTACAGTCCTTCTACAATCAGCGTGTGAATGAATAATCTCCCGTTTCGCGTTAATTTCGTAAGATTCTTAAGGCTAGCGTATACATTCTTGATACTAAAGATGCTACAGTCGTCTTCTTGCGTCTAAATCACGCGAATCTTAACCTTGAAGGTAGAATTCATGTTGAATACTAATCTTCCCACCCCAAATTCTTGGAAATTTATCATAGTTTGGACGCCACTTATATTTCTGTCCGCATGGTCCGTTTCCTGTGTAACTGCAGTAGTTACACATCTAGACTAGGACTTACTTGGGCTATATGATAAACACAATTTAAATTATTTCGTGCTAGACCACTTTGGGAATATGTATGACATTTATGATTATACGTATATTATCTTGATTATCATATTTTATCACGAGTATACTAACACCCACACTTATTATTGTAAGGTAGAGCGTTGAGCTATAAAATCATTATTTTAATATGATCCTGCCGACTGGTTCGCAGTTGCGATTTATCGTTTCGTATAAAAAATTACTGCTTTTGATTATACGCAATCGAATTGATTTCGTTATTCTACTTAATGTAAATCATATTTGTATGGTTTAGTTAAACTGGACTATGTTTAAATGCAAATTAAACTTTTGGTGATGTAACTTTTACACGCGAGTGTTTTCTTTTTTTTAAATTTCTGACTCATAGGACCAAAAATTGGAGTTAGAAAAATTAACCTAAATTATGATGCTCAACGCCAAATCTTTAATAGATGAAAAATGTTATAGCTAAATTAGAGGATCATCATTTCAGCTCAGGTTTTCATAACATAAGAATTTTAAGAGTAGTACCTGTTTTCTCATTGCTTTTAAAGTTGAATTCCGCCTTTCTTATTGGATACGACCCAGTTCTACTATTCCCAAAAGGGAAAAGAGCAAGTCGATAAATAAATACAATCAACCAAAATCAAACACAAACAGTACGTCGACTAGATGACCCTAAGCTGTGACATCTCGGAACACGGTTACAAAACTTGTTTAGAGCAACCTAACCAATTTTAAAAGGCAATCAAACGCTGGTCACCAATCCAGAGAGAAAGTCATTTCAATTTAGTCGAGTTCTCGTCTAACCACGGATGCTCCCGATAACTCGAAGGGCCCATGAATAATTCATGAAAAGTCAGTTTTTTTACACAAATCGGATATAGTTTTAGGGTTAACAGGTCTCTAAATGTGTTATCTTATCAGATATATTATTGTTATGTAAAAGAAAGTTGACTTCTTTAATTTTGACTTTCTCACTTTGTAATGTTATAAATCTATTACTGGTATTTAGAGAGTTCTTAATGTTTGTATGTTAATGTTTTTTGTGACAAAATAATTTTGGTGTTATTGACCAAGAGTTTGTGTCAAGGTTAATTTTAAAATCGATGTCTATTATTATGAGCCTTGTTTAGATTTAGAACTTGCTAAGTATCTTTCTCGCCTTTTCAGATACCTAGATAATTTCGTGTGGTTATGTTTCTGATGTTTTTGTGATATATGCTACAACATTACTTTTTCTAACAATAGTAATAGTTACAAAAGGAATAGGGCCTAATATAGGACCCTGAAGAATACCGATTTTACTAAAACGAATTTACTAATGAATGCTGCGATTTAGGACAAGAATCAATATGCAATTTAGGGGAAAATTAAGTCCCGTATAAAACTAAAATCACAATATTGACTGCAGCAGACATACTACTGCATATTCAAAAATCTTCTTAATAATGGTACCTAATTAGACCATATCAAAATCTCTGAGCATTGCTAATCACTGCTATTGAATTCGCTAAAACTTATGGATGACGTAAATAACAACAGGCCACAAATAAATATAACAAAACTTGTTCTGGAAGAAAAAAGAAATAAAGAACAAGCTAATGGAACAGGGAACGTGGGAGGTCTAACAAAGAAAATTGCAAATTATAATTACGGATGTGCATGAGATTAGTATAGGACCGAGAGAAATTATTTTAGAAAAGAAAGGACTATTAATGAAAAGTTTGAAGGAAAGAAAGAAGATTGATTGCAGCTATTATTAATGACGTTGAAGATAATAGAATGAGGAATTAGGGATACCAGATGCTGTTTCCAATAACTCAATGTTCATAGCTTTTGATGGGGTTTAGATTCGTTTGATTCATAAGCTATAATAATGGCATTGTGATTCTAAAAGAATATAATTATTTTGGACACTTTTTTAGACTTCGTTATCTCTCATAAGATTTAAATCTATCTAGAATCATTGCAAAGAACGTTATTATATAATTGATTTGAGAAATAATCTAATATTTGAATTAATTCATCTATCCAGTTCTACTATAATCCTTAATTTATTGGTATCGACAAATTAGTTATTTTTCTTTACTTCAAAAACCTGTACAACTTTGACAAAGGTCAATATACTGATCCTTCGATACGAATATATAGAATTTAATACAATTAAGTCTTTAACATTTTATTTTAACATTTTTATCAACTTGTGTAATTAATTAGCGCCCTTGTCTTTTCAGGTAGTAAGCATTTAACACAACGTCCTTAGAGACGAAAATACATTTAAAAAATACAGGTAGCGTTGTTTTCACTGTCGTTAGTGATCTGTCACCGAATTATCTTGGTGATTTATAACTACCAGTACCAATATCGTTTATATTAGGCTTATATTCTGGTAGCAGATCATTAGAAATATGGTCTTTGCCCTTATTGTACCCACTGGCCTCAATACTTGCCCTTGACCAAAATCCCACGTCGTTTTGATCTCATGTTTGCTGAATGTTGCTGAGACAATGTAAAGTCTAGTTATGGAGTAGTCTCTTTGATATGTAATGGCTGTAATTACAGCTCATTTTTGTTGAGTACCATTGTAAATGGTAGAGTTGTTACTGAAAGTGCATTTACTATTTAATTTATAACTTAGATTTCAATCAATAGTAACTGTTTCATATCTTTGATTTTTATAATTAATTGAACATTAAATTTTTCTGATATTATTCGATTATTGGTTTTCCGTTTTTAATTTTCCGGTATAGGAAATTGGTTTTAATTATAACAACCAACTGTGAGTAAACTTGTTTATAATTAATATGTATCTAATAAGGAGCTATGTTAATTAATGATCAACTTCAGTTAATGGCAAATGGCAAAGGTCTTTATTACTGTTCAGCCATATTTGTATTTTATTAGTTCCTCAATACCAGACAAATAGTAGGTAGGTAATTAATGTAATATTGAGTTATTTTAGAACAAAAACTAAGGAAGGGCTTTTAATTCTTATTTATTTATTTCAAGTATCAAAACATAATAATTATTGTGTAGTTACCAACGAATGACGATGTAATGAATTTTATGTAGATAAAAGCAAGTAAAAATCAAAGATTTTGGGAATTAGGTAATCTATCGATTAAAATCAATCGTGTTTAGATTAAAAGGAATCAATTTTCATCTAATGATAAAACAAAAAGTGATTAATTAAAGTTTGACACAAGTAGTACGGATCTTATGATAGTCAATGAAAACGTCGCAATTCGCGCGCTTTTCGGGACTTTTCGTAATTGAGACGATCCTGAAAAATATTCCTTTCAAGATTATGCATAATTAGTTCCTTGTCATATTTTGCCAAAAGTAGGCCGTCAAGGTAAACATTAAGTTGCCGAAAGCCTAATGTATGCACGCCTTGAAGCCATATTACCACCGACAACAAATTCGCGACGGTGACCGTTTAATTCAAAACACAACACACGGATACAACTTCCGGAACAACAATTACATAAAAATTACAACAAAATAAAACTGACATACTTAAATCAGTTGACTTTTGTCGTATTCCATTCAGTATCGTAAATCGTAGCACAACACACGCGTGAGGGGTTCGTTTGTATGACGAGACGCGTGCTCGCGGCTTGAGCGTCGGCAACGCACTGCTTGGAGCCGCGACCCGCGTCCTTCGACCGCCGACTTTCACTGCAAATGATAATACTAAAACACTACCAATTTTAACTGCATCTAATAGTTTGTTGTTCACTCCCATGCCTGGTATTCTAAAACTGGTCGGCTATCCCATGGCGCTGCTCCTTTTGTCGAGGGTGCGGTGCTTGCATAATGTGAAGTTTGTTTGCAGTTGTTTTGTTTAGAATTTTCCTCGGGCAAGAAGATTTTATCTTGAATTTATAGCCACCTTGGCTTAATTGTTTATTTACTTTGGATGTGCTAATCTAACCTTCAGTGTTAGACGGAAAAATTGTGCGTTTTCGGAAAATAGGACCATAGTATTATTTTTGATTAGTTTATTAAATTAAACAAAACTTTGAAAATTACTTAAATTTCTTTTTTTTATTCCAAAATTGTTTTCTTCAAAACAGAAATAAACATGTCTAAATACGAGATTTATACGTTAATAGCGTTAACTGCCTTCAAAAAGCCAAGCTTCCTGTACTTACCAAACTTTAAGAAACATATTAGACTTTTCCGGGATGAATGGAAAAATCTTGGAAAAAGAAAATCGTTTATCACGATTTCCTGTAACGGACCCTTAAAAACATAATAACATTTCCTGAAATAATATCTTGAATATCATAATAATAGAACATGGATCAAAAGACCAATATAAAAACGCTACAAATTCTCATATTAATCTATCACAAAGTGTATTACAACCATTACAGTGTAGTGTAACCACAAAATAATATTTATTCTATAGTACGACCTTGTAGTTGGCATTGCACACAATTTACTTAAGTGTACTGCACGTAACTATATTGTCAGGAAACTTATGTTTTACTGTTGGATGAACTGTAGGTACCTATATATATATATATTTACTGTGCGTTTTTGTAGGATGTAATAATTATGAGATAGAAAATCCAATGTTATCCAAATTAAGCTCACTGAATGCACTGAATTTAATTTTACAATTTTCTAGGAGTTCTATAGAAACCTGGCCTTCAGTTATATTTATAAATGATTAAATAGAAGTAGAAGGCAGACTGAGTAAAAATATGGGAAAATCGAAGAGACAACTCAATATATTAGAAGCGGGGGTTATATTGGCTCAATATCAAATTTAGTTCAAAAAGGTCCTTTGCCTAGCTAAGGTACAATACAGGCTAAAATATTTAACGAATTATTAATATCACAAGACGATTTTAAAAATAATTTTACGCCTTTAGAAGAGTTTCACATAAACCTGTCGTAGCAAAAGACCAAAAACGTACACTTTAATATGTCAGTACAAATTATGAAGTCAAATTATTAAGATTTTCAATTTGACATCAAATAAATCACAGTATAATTAGACTAACGAAAGGAACCACTTTAATTGCTTTGATATTTGGCTCCCAATGACGAACTCATCATCATTGATTAGAAATTATTTTGACATTTATGTTTCTATTACCTCAGTTATGCAACTAATGATGAAGCAGCTCTCTTTGACAAATCCAGATTATTTATTAGGACTTAATTGAATATTATTTACTATTTATTAATGGTAATCAAACACCTGGTATTCAGGATCGTATCTGATTGGTTAACATGGTATGGGCCTGTGATGCGGTGGAGCGAGGAAAATGTCGTGAGGAAAGTTTTGAGTATGAATGTGGATGGCTATAAGAGTAGGGGAAAACCTAAGAAGCGATGGATGGACTGTGTGAAAGACGATATGGCTAGAAAGGGTATGACTACCGAGATATCGACTTATAGAGAAGTATGGAAGAAAGGGATATATTATGCCGAACACAAGTAAATTGGGATATGGCAGGAAGGAAAATGATGATTGAAAAGTTTAAATTCAAATAGGTACAGTTTGTTAGGTTAAAGAAGAGAAATACTTTAAGGGAGTGTATTACTTACTCATGCAAATGAACAGCTTATACTACGGCAACAATGCTGAAACATTTAAAAAATCATCTGCTTTCCATACATTTTGATCGTGTCAGTATTGTACTTTTGTATAGCACAGCAATTTTTGGTGTGTAACATTTTTATTGCCGAAAACCGAGCCAAAAGACTCGGTTTTCGGCAATAAAAATCTAAATTAAAAAATAACCTAAATAATTAAATCTGTGGGAGTGATTTCGTAAAAAGAGATGGAAGTGTGTAACGGGAAGCGCGCGCTATTTGATTTGACCAATGAGCGCGCGCGGTGCTAGTGTTGGTCAGAAACGACCTTGATGAGGCCCCGCCCCTTTAATGTTGCTTATTATCAAGGTGAGATGTCAGATCACATCATTAGGTATGTGAGTACAGTAAGGCTCGCCCGTTTTTTTTTTCATATTTTAGAGTCGTATAACGGCTCGGGCTATATGATAACAGCCGCACGGTTCGATCGATGGTTAAACTACACTTACCGCGGTCTGTTTGAGGATGGGTGAACTTCTATTAAAGACCCCTCCGTGCCGGAAAGCACGTTAAACTGTTGATCCCGGCTGTCATTCGTAGATCTTTGACAGTCGTTACATGTAGTCAGAAACACAAAACAACCAGTCTTGCCAAGAGGTATCGTGTTACCCAGTAACTGTGTTGTGGAGATCTTATCGGCAGTCTCTCCAAGTAAAATACTGGTATTCAGCTGCATCCGGTTAGAATGGAAGCTGACCCTAACATAATTGGGAGAAGGCTAGGCAGATGGAGAGTCGCATAGTTAAAGTTGAATATTTGAATGGGTACTACACTCCCTTTCTGTTACCAAACATACTGTATAGTACCTAGGTTACATTACGTCACACCTTGTTTTCCTAAAGGGTTAGTCAGAGGTATACCCATAGTACACCCACATTTCGCCAGTTAGTTTTAAGTCCCATGTAAAAGGGGGCGAGCCTATTACCACCATCGGGCACAAATTCCAGACTCCGGGTTGCTACACAGAAATTCCAGATGAAAAAGCCCAATAACACTACCCGACCTGGGAATTGCACCCAAGACATCATGCTCAGCAGTAGCGCTTACGACCACTAGACTAACGAGGCTAATTTTAGACTAACTTTCTGATAATGAACTTAAAAGCTATAAATATATGCCATGACTGATATAAGAGAATGCTTGAGTGCAGTTCACGGCTAAAAATACACCTTTCCGTCTCTGTTGATTGATTCATCGCCCATAACTCATCATTCCCTCCTCTTAGGTTCAAGTACATCGATCTTGTGTATAATTTCCGATACTATCATAATATCATGGATAAAATCTCATAACTTATTAACGGTAACTGTCCCACAGCAGGGCAAGAACTTTTCTCATACAGAGAAGGCACGGGCGTTGATGACCACGCTTGCTCAAGACTGCTTGGCGATTTCAGACTTATATTAACTGTAAGTCCAGGTTTCCTCAAAGTTCTGTTGACTTTATTTGTCCGGATTTGAACCCATATACTCGTGCATGAAAGGCGAGGCCTTAAGGTTCCGCTAGTCCTCGGCTCCAACTCGTTGGTGGCGTGGCTAATATGCATGCTATTTAGTACAGTTATTTATTTATTTAGTGACATAGACGATGATTTATAATGAAAACGAGCGCGTAAAATATCATGAACAGACCTTTGGGTGTATATTATGGAAAAAACTACTGGATGTATCTTCTTAAAATAAAATTATTTTAACTTTTAAATAAATTATCTATCCCAGCGAGGTTGCTATTTGGCCATTTTCATACTACAAAAGTTATTTATTTACGCCCAAAAATAAGTTAAAATTATTGATGAAATATGGAAGTTTCGACGCTCATAACTTTCAATTATTTTTTCCAGTTTTGCTTCCATACAAGGCTAGACAATGACAAGCCAAATTGATATAATTTTTAGTTTTGTACGTAGACCGTCAAATGGATGAGTAATCATCAAACTCCACGGACACTCTTTTAATTTAAACCAAAATATTGTTACAAAATATTGGTTACATCATTTATGTTGAAATTATACATGTGAGAAAAATATAGAAAGACGTGCACGTTAAAAGCGTCCGTAATAAACATATAAAAACAAAAACAATTAAAAAAATAATATACTCTTCATAAGGAATACTCTCAGGAGGAAGATAAAGGAGAAGGAGGATATTAGTCTTCAACAAATTAAAAACTCACAGGAAACGCAACAAGGACCGATCTGGGAACACCAGGCAACAATATCGATATGTACTGCATCATAAGACCTCGTGTCTAAATAATAACAGCCGCACACAGCCGCACGAGTCGATCAAAGGTTACACAAAGCTTGCTGCGATCGGTTCGTGGTTGGGTGACCATCCTTTACCTTTTGAAACCCTTCCGGGCCTCGGATGCTTCGGTACCTGCAAGATCAAGATCCTTGACAAGATCTTTGACAGTCGTTACGTGTAGTCAGAAGCTTAAAAGTCTGTTAATCGGTCTTACCAAGGGGTATCATGTTACCCAGTATCTGGGTTGAGGAGATGAGCTAGGTAGTGGCTACATGACTGGAATTCTGCTGCATCCGGTTAAACTGGAAGCCGACCCCAACATAGTTGGCAAAAGGCTAGGCTGATTTACTGTATCAAAAGACCTAAGAAACACCAGGACAAAGAAGGAATATCCTTATTATTAATAATTGAATACGGAAGACTATTAAAAAACTATCAGGCGTGGATAAAAAATATTAAGTTCAAGGCGTATATTTTGCCGGACTCGAGAACATTCTTGCTTTTCCCAAAAACGGCATAATGTCATGAACATAACAGGGGCGTTTTTATAATGTCCGTCTTGAATGTCGTCTTCAAGTCGTCGACGAGTCGAAGACGTGATCTGTTTGAAGTTACAAACAAAATTGGTTTGATACAGATTCAAAAAAGCTTCACTATTGAATATTAAATTTTTGTGACCTGTTGGTAAGTTTGCATATCATCATCATTATCATCATCCACAGACCGACTATACCAATTGCTCGGCATAAACTAGTCTTTAAAACGGAACTTTATACTTATACAACACCTTTATTACCTGGCCTTTGATTAGCTTACAAAATGATAATATCATTAGATACGTAGTCATTTTGATAAGTCATATAGCTACTAGGCGGTCTATATCTACATCATTTTCCCACTGCAGATCAAAGCCTCTTTCTTTTCTTCACACTTCGGTTTGGCAAAAAAGCGGGTCAGACCTTTGGTAAGAGTGAAGCTCGTCCTGCCATCTTCGACTCAGTATGCCACGGTACTGTTTTTTTTTTTAAGTGAAATCTTCTTTAGGCGCTTTGGGCATTTTTGAGATGGGACTAAACCATTGATTTCGCGACACTGTAACGAAATTTACCGACACCGTGGAGTAAAAGACATCAACGCATTGATTACCGCGGTGCCGATTTTTTTTTCAAGTTTTCACTTCTGTCGGCACTCCCAGAGTGCCTCTGTTTTTTTTTTAAGAAGTTGTCTTGCTCTTGACCTTGATCACACCTGATGGAAAGCGATGGAAGAGGTCTGATGATGGAACGAACGTGCACAAAAGATCACTTCACAAAATTTGCTTTGAAGGCTGACGGGTTAAATGTGGAAGGGAACACAGACCCTGGCAAAGAGTTCAACACTTTGGTCGTTTACATAAAGAAGACCATGACAATTGACAATCAAGTCTCTCACGTGTCTAGAAGCTGATTATCAGCAAGCCAAGTACTGCTTCCCCACGATACAAACGCTAGATCTATTCATAATACCGAGACTAGCACTCGACACTCAACAGGATTTGAATTGCACATATTTAGTTATTCTAATATTGACAAGCTGTTTATTTATTGCCGGCGACCCATTCATTCTAGTTAATGGGTGGACTAGTGGCACGGAAAGGAATGTAAATGATATTTACTACAACATTTTTGTTTGCAGGTTTAGGGACTCTTTTGCGACCTTCAATAAAGGCTTGAAAATCTCAAAAATGACATTAAAAAACTTAATTTGAGGAGTAGAACTAGGATTTAGTACATTATTTAAGATTCAGTATAATTTTACGCCTGTAATCCCCAAAGAGTTAGGCAGAGATGTAACCTATAGTAAATGTAAACCTAGTCGCCAGTTATATTTAGGTCCGATGTGATAGGGGGCGAGCCTATTGTAATCAACCGGGTACAAATCCTGGTTGCTAATGAGAAATTCCAGAATAAGAATTTAATTATTTGCGATTAATTATTGTCAACTATTTTGGAACGTGTTAGTGTGATTGTTGATCACACTAACACGTTCCAAACTGAAAAATGAATGCCAATCCAGAAGGACTAGACGAGCATAGTTTTAAATTCCATAACAACTAACAACCTATCTGTAATATCACAAGGAAAATGCTTAAATTTTAACACATAAGGTAACTGGGCTGCAGACGTAAATCCCAAAAGATTATAATTTAGATACAGCAATCTTTACCAAACTTTTAACATTTACGTGCATTCACAACAGCAACAACAACATGTATTCTATTCATACTTCCCCATCATTTCCACCTTTAGAATAAAACATACGCTAGCAGGCTCTATTTACTTCAGATTACACAAATACCTTTACTCAACAATTAAGAATCCACCTTCCGACCTAAATACGCAATAATATAGGCATTAAACTAGTTTAATGACCTTGCCTGTATCCGTTAATTGCGCATTCATTGAAGTCTTCCGCGTGCTCAACCGTGTCTCTGACTAACCGCATGCTGATGAGTTAACTACTAATTATTTTGTTCGTTAATACAAAATAATCTGTGGCTCAAGAATAACAGCCGCACGGGTTGATCGAAGGGTAAGCTACGCTTGTTGGGGTCAGTTTGTGGATGAGAGACCATCCATTATACAGGGTGTTTGGTGCATCGTGTGCCGAATTGAAATGGTCGACTGGGGAGGTCACCTGCTATCCTTTCAGACCCCTAAACACTTCTCATGCCCTGTGGATTTTTTTCATCGACTTTTTATTGTTTTATTAAAAAAATACCCAAATTTTACAGTCAAGTACAAATTAAAAAAAAAGTGTAAGTCGTAGCCTCTGAATTTTTATTTTATTTAGCTGTGTATTGTATTACAGTACTTGTACGGTTCACGTACAGGCAAATTGCTAACGCCGCAACCTACTTTACGCTACTCGTTTAGTTTACTTTTATAATTACTTATACTTATTAAATTAGTTGACCAATAGCTGCCGTAGCGCTATAACCGCGGATTAGCATCCAAACATAACTTACGTGTAACTTTACAAATATACTGAGCTAAGGTGAAATCTGTGGTTTTCGTCAACTCACAACTTAACTACCTCTGAGCCATACATAAAAATGGTCCTTCGAGCCGGATGACACGGCATATCATCTCGTGAGTCGTCGTGTCTCCTCATCAGCAGAGTGCTTAGCGTGGTATATCCCAGTTACGTTAGCAAATCGTTGCTATTGGCCTCCCACAAGCGGGTCTCACCAGTAGCATTGAGACGTTGCACATAGCGTAAAGGAGGGTGATCTACACTGAGTGCCTGTAACTTACGAGCTAGCAGAGATCACGTCTGCTGCTACAGCTGAACTATCGGCGAAAACTTCGCAACTTGGGTGAACTAGTACCTGTGGTGATACAACTTTACTCCACCAACGGTCAACCCAACAACTAACAAAAATGGTTCAGAGCTTGGCAGAACTGATAAGTCATCAGGAAACTACTTTCAGAGACTTAAAACTGATCTGCACAAACTACAAGAAGGACAGTGCCACCAGGAAGAACTTGGCATACCTGGAGGAGCGTCTTTCTCGGTTGAACAAAAACTGGGAGAAGTTTGTTCATAACCACCAACTGCTGGAAGAGTCTGGAGCGACAGACCTTCAATACTTCAATGACGACATTTTCAACAGTACGAAGAAGATGTATGAAGAAGTGCTGCAAGACATGTTGAAACGTAAGTCTGAATTGCCACCTCCGTCTACTAGCAAGACGGAGCAACCACCTGCGACGCCTAACCAAGGGAAGGGGCAATCGAAATTTACTTTCGACGATATCAAATTCCACATACCTCCTCGGGGAACAAGCGAGTCGACGGAGAAACAACAAGATCTTTTGCGTCAACAATACTGTAACTTTAGAGCATTCGAACGCACTGTGGAGAAGATCACCATAGCATTGGCAACACCAATGGAAAAATGGGAATTGGAAGACAAGTTAAGCACCCTGAAAACGAAATGGGAGCACATAGAAAAAGCAAATTGGGAGTTAGACTATATTTTACAAGATGACGACTCAACTTACCAACTAAAATATAATACAGCGGAAAACCACTATGATGACCTGAAAAGGCAACTTCAAAACAACATATGGAAAAATGCGCATTATGAGAAATCTACGCCAAACATACAAATACCGGATTTTCATGGCAACTATAACCAGTGGATGAGTTTTAGAGACCTCTATCTGGAAAGTGTACACAACAATCCGACACTTTCAAAGGCACAAAAAATGCAGCACTTAAAAACAAAACTCAAAGGTGAGGCGGAGAAACTGGTTCAGCATCTTGGCATCAGTGCTGAGAACTACGCATCTTGCTGGGAGATGCTGGCCCACCGCTACGACAACAAACGGCTGTTATTCACCTCATACATGAACACGCTTCTGAATCAACCTAGTATTCAGCAACCAACCGCTGCAAGCATACGGAAACTTCACGACACCATGATGGAATGCTTGAACGGGCTGAAAAACATCGGGCTAGACACCACCAATTGGGACCCGATCGTGGTTCACCTATTGGTTCAAAAACTAGATAGCGTTACATATAACGAATATATAAAGGAGGTCAAACATCCCCGGGAGTTTCCCGACCTAGAAGAGTTTATCAAGTTTTTGGAATCAAAATTCATGTCACTGGAAGCTCTGCAAGGAAATAGTCAAAAATTATCATCATCTAGCAAACCATGGAAAACGGAAAAGCAGCCGCATAAAGGGTCAGAAAACCGAAATAACAACTACAAGAATAAAACGCAGGGGTCATCGTACTTTAACAAGTCACAAAACTCGCCAAAAACCTTCTTCACGACAGCAAAAACATGCCCGATTTGCAAAACTAATCACGTTTTGATGAATTGCGAACAATTCCTGGCGATGAACATAAACAAACGGATTGACGCAATTCGCAAATTGCACATTTGTAAAAACTGCCTATTCAGCCATGGAGAAAAACAATGCAAATCAAGAAAGATGTGTAAATTGTGTCATAAGGCACACCACACACTTATGCATGAAGATGAAACTGAGCTAACAAGCCACAAACAAGCAACAAGGGAGGAAAACCCATCTTCGATCCCATCGACGTCCTATGGGGTCAATAACTTAACGAATGAAGAGAGGGAAGTGCTGTTGACAACAGTACTTCTGAAAGTCAAAACAATTGACGGAAACTTCGTAAACTTGAGAGGTCTACTTGACCAAGGCTCCCAAGTAAGCCTAATAACAGAAAACGCGGCACAACGCCTCCGATTGCAGCGACGAAAAATGAGCGCTGTTGTATCGGGTGTGGGAACCCTTAGCGGCAACTGCAAAGGGGCAATGAACTTAGAATGTCAGTCAATACATTCAGACTACAAATTCAACTTTGAAGCGTTAATAATGAAAAAACTCATAAGCAACTTACCTACCGCATCGTTCTCAATCAGCAACTGGGACTACTTAGAAAACTTAAAACTAGCGGACCCACAGTTCAACCTGTCGGGTCCGATCGACCTGCTCCTGGGCGCGGACATCTATTCCGAACTTATCCTGAATGGCGTCATCAGGAGTGACAAGAGATACCCAGTAGCTCAACAAACTAAAATGGGTTGGATTCTATGCGGGAATGTAAAGACATTCAACTGCTTGGTGACACTTAACGACTTCGAAAACATGACAAGATTTTGGGAAACAGAGGAAATTCCAGACAAACCATCATCAACTACTGAGGAACAACACTGTGAGGAACATTATAACGCAAATTATTTATTAAAAAAATACCCAAATTTTACAGTCAAGTACAAATTAAAAAAAAAGTGTAAGTCGTAGCCTCTGAATTTTTATTTTATTTAGCTGTGTATTGTATTACAGTACTTTTAAATTCAAAACTAGTGACATTAACCATGTAGTTTTTTTTTTATTTACTCGCAAAGTTTCGGACTTCAATTAAAGCTGTCCATGTTACAGCTATTTACATGGCTATAAAAAAAATACAAAAGCGACCGGGATCTTCCAACTCCCTCAGAAATTCTCTAGTCTATTCTCTTGCTAGTGATTTGCCACATGCCATAAAAATCTTTTTACAACTTTGTGAATTCGCTAGAATTGTGAATCGAGTCACAAAATACTAAATTCCAAATTATGATTTAAAAAAATATTTTTGCTTAAATGATACCTCAAAAACTCATTAAATCTGTTATCTCACTCTTATAAGGTAAAATCTGTCTCGTATCTCTCTCTGTGGGGGGGGGGTTACTAGAAATAAAAAATAATTGCATTTTTAACATTTATTTAATAATTTTTACATATTCTGCCCAAACTGTTGGCCGCTATTGCGAATGCAGGCCCGACATCTATTTCGTATTTCCACAGTTGTTGTACGAAGTCGTATTTCCTCCTTTATTTTAGTGAACGCCGTTTCAATGCGTTGAAGTAGTACCTCCCTTGTTGGAACCTCCGTGGCGTATACCAGCTCTTTGGCACGTCCCCAGACATAAAAGTCTAGCGGAGTTAGGTCTGGGGAACGTGCCGGCCATGCAATAGGGCCATCGCGCGCGACCAATCCACGCATTGGGGAACACATCGTCGAGATATTCCCTCACAGTCAAACGCCAACGTTTGGGCAGGAGTGACTGGGAATCAGGTAGTTGGACCGCATTACCTGCCCGATAACCTCAATGGCGATAACTATTTGGAGTTCCTTCAAAACGACCTGCCCGAATTAGTGTCCGAGGTGCCCGTATTTAATTAAAATGTGCCCAAAGTATTCCAGCATGACGGCTGTCCCGCGCATTGGCGTTTGACTGTGAGGGAATATCTCGACGATGTGTTCCCCAATGCGTGGATTGGTCGTGATGGCCCTATTGCATGGCCGGCACGTTCCCCAGACCTAACTCATTTAAAAAAAAATGCAATTATTTTTTATTTCTAGTACCCCCCCCCCCCCCCCCAGAGAGATACGAGACAGATTTTACCTTATAAGAGTGAAATAACAGATTTAATGAGTTTTTGAGGTATCATTTAAGCAAAAATATTTTTTTAAATCATAATTTGGAATTTAGTATTTTGTGACTCGATTCACAATTCTAGCGAATTCACAAAGTTGTAAAAAGATTTTTATGGCATGTGGCAAATCACTAGCAAGAGAATAGACTAGAGAATTTCTGAGGGAGTTGGAAGATCCCGGTCGCTTTTGTATTTTTTTTTATAGCCATGTAAATAGCTGTAACATGGACAGCTTTAATTGAAGTCCGAAACTTTGCGAGTAAATAAAAAAAAAACTACATGGTTAATGTCACTAGTTTTGAATTTAAAAGTACTGTAATACAATACACAGCTAAATAAAATAAAAATTCAGAGGCTACGACTTACACTTTTTTTTAAATTTGTACTTGACTGTAAAATTTGGGTATTTTTTTAATAAAACAATAAAAAGTCGATGAAAAAAAATCCACAGGGCATGAGAAGTGTTTAGGGGTCTGAAAGGATAGCAGGTGACCTCCCCAGTCGACCATTTCAATTTGGCACACGATGCACCAAACACCCTGTATATCGATACTCCTCCGTGCCTCGGAAAGCTCTTTAAGATGTTGGTCCTGGCTGTTATTCTTAGATCTTTAACAGTCTTTACGGGTAGTCAGAAGTCCAAAAGTCTGACAACCAGTCTACCAATAGGTATCGTTTTACCCAGTAACTGGTTTGTGTAGGTCAGCTATATATATTCAGCTGCATTCGGTTAGACCGGAAGCCGACCCCAACACAGTTGGGAAAAGGCTAGGCAGATTGATTAGTTGCAGCAATAAATATTAAATTGGGCCCATAATCATCAGAATACTATTGAAAGTTGTAACGATTTAATTAGCAAAAAAAAACTTTCCATCCTATATCGTCCTAGGAATCTGACCAAGGAAGCGACCCTGACATTAAATTAAACTGTTTGTTTGACAGCCATAACAGAGACAAGTAATTGTTTAAGCAAACTCAATAGGCGGTAACATAAAATCCAAAAAATATAAACAATAGAGAAATAATAGTTATTTGTCACGCATCACTATTTAAGAAAAACAATCAAATCATAAAGTAATCGTATCGTATCACATAAACGAGTCCACGACATGCCATAGGTGAACGATCTCACAGTGTAAAAATAAAGTTAAGGCCGACATTACATTAATTGCAGCGTATTGACTTTTATTGTCATTTAATTGTTAATCTGTGGAGGTCGGGAAGAAGGGTATATGCGTTGTTGGAGTTACGGTGAAGATCCTTGTTTGAAAAGATCATTTTTTATTAGTCAAGTTCATCATATTGTGGCTGTCCTTTGTTTAATGATGACGGACACGAAATTTTAATGGCGCTGCGCGTCAAAATTATTATCTGCATACTGTTCGCACAACACAAAGATGTTATTGCCATTGATAGAATAGGATACTAATTCTATCAATGGCTATAAATTATTCTGACTATACAATTATTTCAGGGCCCTATACCACAAAACTTTACAATAACAATTTACAAGTTACAATTTACGTTAATGTTACAAGTGCGTGTACCACAAAACTCTAAGTGACACAATTGTAATAGAAGAACCTTAAAAATAAGTAAATTTTAGTGACAAATCTACAATATTGTAACTCATACATATTTGTAATTTCTGTGTTACGCATTTTTTTCTACAATTTAACAATTTTGTAAAATTGTAGACTTGTAAAGTTTTCTAGTATAGGGCCCTAGTCTATTTTCAAACTATGTGTATTCTATGACATAAAAAACGATTCTTAAATCTGGTTAAATTATCAACTCACTCCAGGACAGTACTATTGGGCAAGTTGTACACTTGAAAAACCTCCTTCACATAGTAAGTACTAATATGCATTTTAATTTAATGTCAATTAACGTCTTTGTATAACTGGCTATGCCAAAGCTACCTTAGCATAGTTAAGGGCTCTAGAGATGATGATAATAAAACTAAATAACCACATATGATTCAATAAATTATTATAATTTAATTAACTTATTTCACTCGAAATCAATATACATAATTATATTAATAAATAGCATTGATATTAAAATTTAATAAATTAACATAAGAATTGTTATAGTTGTTAAGTACAAGATTTTTTACAAACAACAAATTATTTATCAACCTATACCAAAAACCTGTTCAAGATCATCATTTTACTCCGCACGGAGTAAAATGTCCGTGTGCGTGTGCATATGTGCAGAACAGAAATGCTGCAATATACAAAAGACGATTCAAAAAGTAGTAACTCAGTTTAAGAAGAAAGAAAAAGAAGTTAAGAAGAATAACTAAAACAAACGTTAACACAATCGAATGTCAAGATATTGCTACTAATGCTTCGATGACACTTTCTTGCATTAGACTAAAAGTATTTTTTTGTTGGATTTCCACACTTTTCCAAACCCATTTTGTTTCCCATATGCGAGATACTCAATTCCAAAAATCATAATGTGCATGCATGTTTTTTACTTCCCATTTCTTACTATTTTTGGTTTTCAAATACTCTGTCCAGGTCTAACTCTAACAATTTCTGGATGATTCGGGTCACCATTCCCTCTAAGAACATACACCACATCGTCTGTTTTCAATGCTTTAGGTCTTTTTACGTAAAAATTGTGTTTATGATCAAAATAATACTCTTCTGGATTTACAGGAGTAGTAGTTTGATAGTTTGTATTTATTTGATAATGATTTTCTCCTGGAAATAATATATGTTTTTCTTTCCTGGGATAATCTCTGGGCATTTGAATTTCTCGCCTATCATCTGATCTATTATCTGGGAATTTTAAAATTTTACTTCCTCTAGATGGTCTCTCTTGTTTGTTTGCTTGCGGTGGTCTTTTTGGTCGCTTCGTTATTTTTATTTTGTCTTGTTTGTTACCCTTTTTAGTACTTCCTTCTTCTGGAAACGACCATTTAGAACCTTTATTTGAACTTTCGCTTGAGCTCAAATCGCTTTCAGCTTCTATGACATTAACACCTGGTTTATTTTGTATCCGGCCTTGTACCTCAGTATCAATATTTTTTGCGTTTCTATATCCAATCTGTTCGTTGTAGTAATTCTGTCCATAGTTATAAAGATGAGCATAAGAGTTCGGGAGGGGAAAACCAAAACCATAAAGCCTTGGATATCCATAGTTTTGTTGTTGCGGTTGCTGAGGGAGACTGTTCTGACCAGATAAATAATTGTAAAATTGCTCCAAATTGTGTTGCTGCTGTGGTGCCTCTGGTTGCCCGAAGAACCTGAAGAAGCCTCCGTTGTGGTTGTTGAGGTAGTTGATAAGTTTTTCAGGGTCATTTGGACACTGTGGGTAAGCACGCTGGCAGGCTGAAGGGTTTCCCTTGGCCGTCACTCCCGTGACAGCTGCACGACCGAATATGAAGAGTGGAGAGGAACTCACTCCATTGTATGTCTGCAGAAGCCTGAAACGAATTTTAAATTTGATTTTGCGTGCTTTTTTTACGAATATTCTTTAAAATAGTATTTATAAATACGAGGTACACCTCTGCCTCTCATTGCAAGGAATACAAAAGTTTATTATTCGTAACGAATAACGCCTAACTTAAAAACTTGGCAAATTTTATGAAACTTGCTATATTACATTTTATTTGGTGACCAACATCAACACGTTGTAAGTTAACAACTGAACATAAAGTGTTCCCATTTGTCTTCACTGATGATTTGTCTACCACAAACCTAAATTGTAAATTGTGAAAGTTTACGACTATGTCTAGAAATAATATTATCTCAGAGATTTCAATCGTTATGTAAGAAGGCGCCAGATTGTTTTAAAAGAAAACTTGTGGCGGGCCCACCCAAGGTTCGCACGAGTGCAATGTACTGACATGTTGCGACATGTCAAAACATCGAGATTTCTGTGCTATATCTAAATTAAATATCAATATTAAACACATAAATCCTTCCGGAATTAATTCTCTATAGTGGTGAAAACCGAATCAAAATCCATTGCGTAGTTTAGAAGAACTAAGCGGTCAGACAGACACCAAAAGTGACTTTATTTTATTTGCAGTAGCTTTTACCAGTGGCTTCACTCGGTCAATACCGGAAATTAACCGACAGGAACGTACTACCGAGATAAAAAGTATCTTATGTGTTAATCCAGGTTATAAACTAGGAACCATAAATTCGAAGATATGTGACATCTACCAACACGCACTGGGTCCGTGTGTTGGGTTACGACCCACTCACTCTCACAGAGAGGGGGCCTGTGTCGCAGCAGTGGGAACGTTGTAGGCTGTTACATATATTATCATACATTAGTTGCATAGTAAGGACTATCTATTGTTTATACGATACTTACGAAAGTAAAGGCTGCAGACTAGCAGAAGCTTTCAGCAGCGTTGGCGATGATGTCGTACTGCCTCCAGCCACCTCACACAGTATCCTTGGAACACACTGCTGATCATCGTACAAGGCTATGGAAGTCAGGGCCTCGGCGACTGCTGACACTGCACGCTGAGTTAACGACTTCGGCCGTCGGAAAGGTCCTGAAATGATTTTTTAAAGAAGTGAACTTTTAAAAGAAAAATGAAAAGAGTTTGCTTAGATGGTTTGGTCATGTTGAGAGGATGAAAGAAAGGCGACTAACAAAAGATATTTACAAGACGCCCTAAAAATTAATTCAGGTGATGTTCAGAAAGGTCGCGTACGCAGTACTTGCTACCGGCGTGAGTGTATAACCATATGTATGAACGTAACGTAAAGCAAAAGGAGTATGTACGGATCGCAGCAGGCGGCGGTCTGTAGTTTCTGCATACCCCCATGGGAAGAAGGCTTTCTCATACATCTGGTCATAGCTCTCTGGCTGATTGTGAATACTACGTACCTGACTTTACTGAAGAACATCATTACTATTATGTCCTTCTAGGGCGTCCCCTCCCGGTGTTTGACTCACATCTGCCTAGTAAATACATTTTTTTGTCGGTTAGACTTTTAGGATTAAATAAGATGGAAAGTTTTTGCTCATAATCGTCACAACTTTCAATAGTATTCTGATGATTTTGGGCTCAATATTGTCAAATATGTGTGAACATTTGAAACATCAATTATATTAATTACGTATATGTTACTGTACCCGGCCGTTATTATAACACATCGGATTTAAGAAAGAGATCGTCACACTGACACACACACATACACACACTGCTATGAAAGACATAGATAGACGATGCTTTACAAAGCTGAACTTTTACAAAAGCGCTGGTTCTTACACAAAATATTCCGAGATGTTTCTATAAAGAGCGCTAGCATATTCAAATCTAATATTAAATTTTTCCATAAAATAGCAATCAAGATAAAATATATGTAGGCGTAACAATGGCTTCAATTTCAAATAGATTTGGCTACCTATTGGATGTTTATGCAACATAATAGCTTGTAGATGACCATTAACCTTGAACTCTTCTTAAATAACTTAACAATAATCAATCTTTAATTAACGATAAAATACACTAAGTTCCTTTAACACGGTCGCTTTTGTAATAATTATTATCAATCCACGACATCTTTGTTTCAAGCTGACTGTGTAAATTAGTCACCCGTTGACCGCTTGCACCTCTCACCTAAGCATTGTTTCATCGAATGCGCCTGTTGACCGCGACCCCACACAAGCGTGAGCAAATGAACGCATTGTTATTGTGCGAAAGGTTTTAGTGCGATTTTATCGGCACATATAAAGCTATATTAGTAAGTACCCGGCGTTCAGAAGAAGTCAGAAAAGGAGATCGTGGCCCCGGCAACATGGCAACTGAAGGAACACGGGTGGGTTTTTGTCAGTAAAGTCTGACACGCTCTGTCCAGGGCGGGAGAAGTTATATGATAATTTCCCAGCCAAAAAAAAAAAAATTGTATCCAAGTGAAGACCTAGAGAGAATTTGATTAAAACATTTTAGAGTCATCATCATCATAATTCAGCTAAAAGAAGTTCACTGCTGGACAAAGGCCTGACCCAAGCATTCCCACGATCTCACTTAGTTTAACAATTAAAATTTATCGTACTTACTTTGAGTTCCTTGCGGTTGATATCCTTGCTGGAGAACCCCTGTGTATACTGGAGGTCTGTACTGGGCCTGATTTTGAGGAGGATATTGTGAATTCGCATCGCTTGCATAAGGCGCAGGATATCCAGGTACTGGATAGCCCTGGTAATATGGGTATTCCGGGCCTAGGAATGATGGTCCTGGTTGGCCACTTTGTGGGGCACTTGGGGCACCAGGAGCTGGGGATCCAGTATATTGACTAGGATACTTTATATCAGAATGCCCACTTGGGTCACCCTGAGCAGGAGTTGAAAACGCGGTAGGGCTTGTTGGAGGCCTTTGATCTCCTGGAACTTGATACCCCGGAGTTGGGTATGTACCGTATCCTGGACTCATTGGTAGGTACATAGAAGGGTAGGGTGAGTAACCAGGATACGCCGGAGTTGGGGATGCCATACTTGGATACGGGCTAGGGTAATTAGGATAAGAATATCCGGAGGCTGGGTAGCCGGGCGTTGGGTAGCCTGAATATCCTGTGTTTGGGTCTCCTGGGCCTGGAAAACCGGGACCTGGGTAGCCTACCCCTGGATACCCAGGATATCCTAAGCCAGGATAAGGTGAGTTTGGTGGCATAGGTGCGGGATTCGTTTGTTTTGCTTCGTAGTGTGGCTTCCGTCTTGGTTTTCTTTTCTGCTTTTGGACAGGTTCTTGATTCCGATGACTATCATTTTTAAAAACCACTCGTTGGGTTACAGGATTCCTATCTGACTCTCTATTATTTGTATTCGATTCATTATCTTGATTTTCGAATTTAATCGGTTTGTCAGTAGTTTCTGTTTCGATTTCAGATTCATCTGAATAATCAGACCCATCTTCATCAGCTTCACCATCTTCTTCAAATACTACTTGGCCTGCACCAGTTTGAGGATCATCATCTTCATCATTATCTTCTTGGTTATCAGAATTCTCTAGCTCATCAGTGTTGCCTTCAAATTTTATCTTATTTTCCGAATTATTAAATTCACCTTCATATCCAGATCTAGTTTTAGAAATACGATCATTTTGAACAAAACTTTCATCATTATTAAATGATATGTCTGCAAGGAGTGACCCAGGGTCAGCTTTGTCAATGTCAATATACCCATGTTCTTTCGGGTCATCTTCAAATTTGATGCGTCGTTTTAGAGATTGATCTTCAAACCTGATGTGGCCTTGGTTTTCAGAGTGATGATCAGGATTGTCGTCTGCTGTCATTTCCCCATAACGAGGAAACTTTTGGGATTCTCTGAAAATATTTAAAAAAAGATTTAATTTAAACATCACATTTGTGTTACATCGGCAGGGTCAATTAAATTAGCTAGCTAAACTGATGATGATAGATGATGGGTATTGATATCTAAACGAAATAAAACGAGAAAAATCCTCGTTGATTATGTTTGGTGTCAACGATTGCAAGTTACTTGAAGTATGAGTTCCCAGCACAGCACTCTGTGTCTCGCAGGTGGCTACAGGAGTTCACCCATACACAAGTGGCGTCACCCAGATTAGAACAGAAACCCTCGGGAAACCCAGAGCTTTCACAGATGTTCTGAACAAACCAGAAGATTTAATTAATTTCTGGAGGTGGGCTGGTTGGAATAACCAATAATCGGCCGCCATGGCCCACGCACAATGGTCTTCCTTACAAATTAAGTGCAAAACCCAAACCATAGAACATGAGTTTCCTGTAAAATCCACATACATAATGGGTATAAGAAAAAAACTACTTGCGGTCGTTGATCCCAATAATATAAAATCATATTTTTTATAGTTTTATCATGTTTAATTGTTTAGATATCGATACCCATCACGTCTGCGGAGTTTCGAAGATTAAAGCCGCGGTCGCAAGCCTGTACACCTACAAAATGATAATAGCATACGACCACGGCATTACCTTGACCATTTTTGTACCTATGTCTTGATTTCTGTCGGAAATATTTTCATGTTTCATTCTATTTAGAGCGTGATTTTTCAGTGGTCAGATTTTATATTATACTAGCTTCTGCCCGCGACTTCGTACGCGGATCCTGTTGCTTATGCCAGCGACAACGGGGTCGTCAAAATCGAAGATCTGAAACGTCTGATGTAGAATTCTAAGGCCCGGGGACGGGAAAACAACGGGATGAGCGAGACGATTGGAGTCGTTCCAGATCTTTCATTTTTGTATGTCAATAGGAAATGCCCATCAGACTAAACATCTTTTGCTAAGACGTCATTCCTTAATATGTTATAGTACCGCTGGGCTTTGTAGTTCCACAACAGGTGTTCCAGATCTTCAAATTTTTTCTCACAGCAGAAAATGCTCTTCACGTGGAATATTTTTTGCTATGGCACCATTTTTATATCTCTTATATCTGTTCATTTTCCAAAATAAATTATGTATAGCCTAAGGCGATCAGAATTCAAACGTTCGTTGCGCTCTTCTTCTGTCTCTTCATACCGTAATCCAGCAATTCTTTCTCTCTCACTTTCTAACTGATTATGAATATTTTGTTGTGTGCGTGTTCGGGACAATGTATGATAATCTCGATCAGCAGTTAGTCGCGTATCACGTTCATCACTCGTTTCAAAAGACCTGTTCGTAGATGTGCGAATTCGCTGAGAACTCAAGCGTGATTCTGTATCGGTAAACGTCTCCGACTCGCGAGACAATGCGTGACGTTCACGATCAGCGGACAGTCGCGCATCATGTTCCGCACTTGTCTCTAGAGACCTAGCAGCAGATGCGTAGATACGCTGAGAACTCAAGCGCAATTCTCTATCAGTGAACGTCTCCGACTCGCGAGACAATGCGTGACGTTCACGATCAGCGGACAGTCGCGCATCATGTTCCGCACTTGTCTCTAGAGACCTAGCAGCAGATGCGTAGTTACGCTGAGAACTCAAGCGCAATTCACTATTCGTAAACGTCTCCGACTCGCGAGACAATGAATGACGTTCACGATCAGCGGACAGTCGCGCATCATATTCTTCACTGGTCTCTAGAGACCTGGATGTGGATGCATAAATACGCTGAGAACGCAAGCGAGCTTCGCGATCCGAAGAGGTTTCTACGGAGCGAGTTGCAGCCTGATGTTCTCGAGCAGCATCAAGTCTATCCTGACGCTCTTCGGTAGATTCTTGGGATCTTATGATCCTCAATCTTTTAGCTCCTTTGGAACGTTGGGAAAGATTTGACCTCTTTCTAGTCATGGTTATAGTTTTATTCTGAAGATACCTGATCAATTAAAATCTAAGTGACTACTCCCCTGCGTTACCGGGTAGGCTACCGTGTCACGAAGATAAATGGAAAAGGAAATTAAACACTCAAATAACATAAGCCCGAAGGCATATTTACTCGATAAAATAAAATAATAAATGGGAGTTTTAGCCAGTAGAGTCAAATTTTCAATGATTCATAGAATTTCCATCGAAAATCAGTCCTAACCTGTTACCGCCTTCACCGCGTGGAGGTACTCCCAGCTTATGTTATTTTATAATTATACAGTGAAATTAGTGAAAGCTTTGATTTCCACATCAGGGGTTCCAGATCTACAATCTTTATACGTCAACAGAGAGTGCTCATCAAGTTGAACAACTCTTGCTAAGACGTCATTCCTATATATGTTATAGTGTAGCTGGGCTCTTGAAGTTCCACATCAGCTGTTCCAGATCTTCAAATTTTATACGACAACAGAAAGTGCTCATCATGCTGAACAATTCTTGCTAAGACGGCATTCCTATATATGTTATAGTGTAGCTGGGCTGTTGGAGTTCCACATCAGCTGTTCCAGATCTTCAAATTTTATACGACAACAGAGAGTGCTCATCAGGTTGAACAACTCTTGCTAAGACGTCATTCCTATATATGTTATAGTGTAGCTGGGCTGTTGGAGTTCCACATCAGCTGTTCCAGATCTTCAAATTTTATACGACAACAGAGAGTACTCATCAGGTTGAACAACTCTTGCTAAGACGTCATTCCTATAATTTTGTTATAGTGTAGCTGGGCTCTTGGAGTTCCACATCAGCTGTTTCAGATCTTCAAATTTATTCTCTTAGCAGAAAATGCTCATCACGTGAAACAATTTTTGCTATGGTACCATTTTTGTATCTCTTATAGTTTAGCTGGTCTGTTGCGGTCCTGCATCAGGTGCTCAAGTTTCCAAGATAAATTATAGCCTATATGTTGGTCAGACTTAATACCTAAACAAAAAAAAGAAAATCATTCAAATCCGTCCAGTAGTTCCGAAGATTAGCGTGTACAAACAAACAGACACACAGACAAACAGACAGATTTTTTTTTTGGTTTCGTGCTCTATTACTGTTTCTAAACCCCCCTCAATTATTTTTTTTTTAATATATTCAATGTACAGACACAGTTTTTTTACTGTTTTATTATATGTATAGATGTATAGATAAACTATTGTCATTTTCTAAAATCGGTCTGATGCATTTTAATAATCAGACAAGGTCATGAATGAATACAAAAAAAAAGCACATCAATTAAGCTAATCACTTACGACATTGCCTCCGTGATCAAAATGTTTTGTTTGCTCTTCTCGTCTGCGCGCGCGTTGTTTGTCAGTAAAACAACGATGACTGCACACAGTATGCATATTTTCATGTTTCCTTACCTGGAAATCATAATTTGGTGATGTTAATAACAATATAGCTACATAACACGACAACTGTATTCATGAAAGGGATTGGCAGAGGCATTGGTCTATATAGTAGTACCTTTTTTCTCACACATGCTTGGAAATTCGAGCATTATTTTGACAATCTTCTTCGAGATAAATCGAAATTGTTGTACTGGGCGAATACATGCGAGCGCCCGGCCGGCAATGTTTGTATGAAAATCCATATCTTATTATTTTATTTAGCGGTTACTTAAAAATGGAATAAACTTTTTACTTCAACACATGGTAACCAAATACTAGTCTTCAGCATCATCTGATTAGACTCGAAACCGAACCCAACTTATTTGGGAAAACAATCATCCGCAAAACAGATTGATTTTTTGACATGGCAACCAAGGAGGTAACTTATCAAAGATTTTATTTAAATTTCGATTTGGCTTGCAAATAGAGCTGTTTAAAGTAAGGAACAAACATGGATTTAATGGCGCGTGAAAAATTATGGTTGTTCGTCATTGATTCTGGAATTCTATTAACTTACTTAGTTTGAACTTCGACGCATTATTTAAGAAAAGTACTATACAAGCCTAAGCCGCAACCAGGCATTGATGGACTCACAATCGTCCATCAATGCCCTTGTTGCAGGCCGTGACAGTAATGTACTATTATCTATTCTGTAAAACACTCACCGTGTAAACTTACGTGAAGAGCTGAGAATGAACTTGATGAAATAAAATTCTTTAATCTGTACATAGGATATCGGAATCACTTTTAGACGTCATGTTAAACAATATTAAAAATAAGCTGGATGTGGTCGGCGTTTCATATCTGACCACTCGTAAAAGAAAGGCCGAAACAAAATCAGAAGTCGCAGGCTTTTAAAGTCCAGGTATAATCTTGGTCTGGCCATATGAGGATGTAGATTAGTGTCTGAAATGATCTTTTGAAGAAAGAACCACACAGATTTGAGTGGACCTGTCCAGTCAGTGCAAGCATTTGTCAGTAATCGTGGAGCTCAACGAAGTGAACAGTCAATACTGTCCATCCCTCATCAGGTGGAATGACAGCTCTATTCAAGATTTTTACAGAACAGTTTGGCTGTTACCTATAAGTGAAGTTCCATGTGGCTGGTGGGTGACCTTTTCCACGTTAATAGTGACAATCAAGAAAGTAAAGGGTCGGTCCACACAAATTTTCCTCCAAGAATTACGCAGATCACAGATCGATAGCTAACTCTATCCGATCTAATAGTGGCGCTGCACTCAAACGGCGTTAAGGAAATGATTGTAAAAATTAACGTTTTACTTTGATACACCGATATGAAATGACACTATTTCTTCCAGTAGTACGTTCGGTGGCGCATGTTTGCTGGCACGTGCCTCGCTTTATTGTGCAAAGAGGGGCACTGAATAGACTTTAAATATGTAACCTAACGTCACTCCGTCATATGTTTTATTTTCGTACTCTCCGAAGGGTAAGGCAATGGTGTAAGTACACCATTTCGCCGGTTATATTTAAGTCGTATGTAATAGGGGGCAAGCCTATTTATTGCCACCAACTGGGTATAAATTCAGACTCCGCCCAAGTAGCAAAATTCTCTTAAAGTCATCGACTTATAAGACTAAACGTCTTATAGGAATCCAATAAACGGTTTGACTAAGATCACTGATCTTACGTCAGCATTTTATAAGACGATCTGCGCTTTTGATATTAAAAATGCATTTAATAAGATTGTTTACTCTCGTTAACGTCTTATTTCATTCTTCTATAAGACTTGCACTTCTATAAAAGTCTTACATATAGCTGTTATAGGTCAAGGATATTATAGGATTGATTTGACTTAGTCGTGACTTCTTACGGATTGTTAGCACCAAACTAGCATGCCCTCCGATTTTTATAGGTAAGATTCTACTTATACTTGTCCTACTTTTGCTTTTACTAGAGTAATCGCCCTAAAAGTTAAATATGGTGAAGTAGGTATGTCCTGTAGTAGTCGTAACTTTGACTAAATTGTATTAAAAAAGTTTTGATAATGCAATATTAGGGCATATGGTCCAGATCCAATGGTCGTTTAAGTTTTTGTTAAGATTATTGAATAAAGAAATGATAAATATGTTTAGTTTAAAGGGGCATGAAAACCTATATGTTTATTATCATCGAACATTTTATGAATAAAATTAATTTCGCATGTTTAGTAGGCATTCTTTACACAACAGTTGAAACACAAAAGTTCTATGTTTTTATTACTTTCCCTTTGAAAATAATATATTTCTTAAGACACAACCACGTCACCATTACAAAAAGAATGAAGAACGAATGCTCTAGTAATGGCATCACGCTGACAACTGTTGGATCAATTACACCAGTAAAAGCACCTAATAAGATAATTATAAAATCGAACTGCACTTTTATATGATTTCAATAGGACTAAAAAATACATACTTCTAGGATACTTACAGAAACAGATTTTGCTACTTGGGCGGGCTGCTACTGAGAAATTCCAGATGGTAAAACCCATAACACTGTCCGATCCGGGAATCAAACCCAGGACCTCATGTTCAGCAGTAACGCTTGCGACCACCAGACTAATGACGACTTTAGTCACGGCTCTTAAGGTTGAACTAGTCGCAGGCTCAAACTCACTGGTGGGCGTGGACAAAAAGCTCGCTGTCTCACCTGGCATCGTGTCCGACAGAGATAGTATCAGTGATGAGCGGTTAGACGCTAGTCTCGAGTTTTACGAAAAACCCATTGTATAAATCAACAACAAATAAAATTTATTAAACTCTTCGATAAGTGAGCTTTGTCAGTGCCGACCATGTTTTGGAAATTTTACACTTCTTTTATTACTTATAAATTTACGCCCAAAGTTGCGTTAAAATTAGCAAGAAAATGTAAACTTTGGATGTACGATGTCAAACAGTAGAGTAATAGCCTCCCGTTTGTATGTAGCAAATATCGACCAGTTCAACCTTAAGAAGCTGATATATGCCAGTGGCCTTGAGTAGTTAGCGTGTTCTGCACTGAGCTCACGCACTTCGTCGTACATCCAGTCCGTAATAGAACTCGCCCATCAAGGAGAGCTGGGTCCCAAATTAGACGCATTATTAATTTATTATACATAAAACAAAACATATTTGAATAAAACACGTATACTTAAAGATCAATAATTAAATTATCTTTAAAATGGTGAATATTTCAGAAAAATACGCTTGATAAATTTTGTGTGATTCACAGTTTTTTATATGCGTTAGACATAGCTGTACAAATTAATTTTACTATGTAATATAAACATAATCTAAAATATTCATATATTAAGTTATAAAAAAAATGCTCTTATTGAACATATATTTTTTCCAAATCATTAACACTACTCGTTTAGACATGATCTTCAGAAAAAATCATTAAAAGTTGGTTATCGTCGCCTAAATGTCAAAATAACAAAAACTGAATTGTATACTTAAAGTTTCGTAGCATCTTCCATTTGCGCAAAATACATGTCCTACATATTATCAAGAAGATTAATTATACCATTCACTTTGCGAAGAATGGCGGCAAAATTATTATGTAAATAAGTATAATGCACATCATTATATCGCACGCACCTGAAAACACGTATCCGCAATCTATAAACTCTCACACACACACACACACAATTAAACACTCTCACTCTACACTCACTCTTACACTACACTCATCCTTACACTACACTCATCCTTACACTACATTCACCTCTCCACACACATATATTAAATAGATAGGTAATACATAATACTTAAGTATTTATTTTCAGTTGTTTTTCCTAATATAACATTTATACAATAAGTTACACTCCACAATGTGTCTGGCAGGAAGGAACGCTGATACCTAACACAGGGTATCAGGAGTTTTACAAATTCGTGCATGTACTTAATCCAATTACTATAAGGATCTAAGTTAGTTAAGAAATTCATTGGAAACCTTTTCTCCCATTCCTTATGTATTAGGTTTATGAAATTAATTTAATTTGCTATCAAATAATGGTCAGGCGTCGTCGATTGAACAAGGACTAAGAAAAAACTTGTTTAGAACCTGTTTAGAAATGTTACGTTATATTTTAATTAATAAGTGTTTAAATTCAAAATCACTTTCGCTTAAGATTGTCCAACCGTTATACCTAATAGTTAAATGCCTATATTTTTAATGTGTCAACTCTCCACTGAAATAATCTAATATAGTAACCATACTGGTGATGTTCTTCAGAAGGATCAGGTGCGTAGTTATCGCAACCGGCGGCGGCGGGCGTGTATGACAAGCGGGTCTAAAACGGCCACATTAGCAATTCCTCTAAAAACAATTCATTTTCGGAATTCTCAGCAATTCCTCTATGGTGACACAAATATTTTAGCTGAATAATATTCAATTTAATTCATATCAGAATCAAATATGATTCTGATATGAATTGGCAAAAAAAATTAAGGCCGCATTTTTACCGGATTAATTTTCTTTACAGTTTTTATTAATCAAATGAGATTTTTTATTTCTACAGTTTAAATGTTATTACATTATTGGGACATTTCACCCTAGCGTTCTCAGATGTAGATTGTAAACGAAGCAAAAGAAGTATGTAGGGATCGTAGCGGGTGGCGTTCTGTAGTTTCTGGCTACCCCATGGGAAGAAGGCGTGAGCTTATGTATGTATGTAACTATTCCTACGTAACTTACAAAAATACCTAGCTACTGCAAATAGTCGCCTTTCAACATTTCATTCTTCTGAAGGATTAATTGAATATTGAGTGTCGTTACCTAGATACCTATAAATAAAGGTCAGAGAATAATATTTTACGTCTCAATTTGATAAAGAATGAATGTTAGTGAAATGCATTAAGTATGAGGAAAAAACCGTAATTTTCACAACAACGATGGTTTTTTGATCCTTATAAGAAACAGAATCGAACGGCATCAAAAATGTTTTTGTGAAAATTGCCCATTTTCTTGCTGCCTGTACTTTTTTTCCAAATTTCTGAATGCAGATCAAAATGTCTCACAAAGTAAAGGACAGCGTCCTGAGATCGGTTTCCTGTAGCTACAACGGTGAGAATAACTACCCTTATTGCCCCATCTCAAAATTCCACCCTGTATAGGTGTGTGAAAAGCTAAATTTACAATAAGGTAGGTAATCCAAGTGTTGGAAAATAAAGGTTAATTTAAGGAAAAAAAAACACAAAACACAGGGAGAAGTAGATATACATTATATCGTTACAAAAGTATTTGGACTAGTATCATTAACCAGGGAGAAAACAGAGGAATACGTTTGTATTAGGGGTTTCGAATACTGGATTTTTTCAACACTGGTATATTAATACCGCATAGAAAATTTCCAATACCGGGATTCCGGGATCCCTGTATAGGACTCTATTTTTTTACTTATTATGTTTTTTTTATTCAGCAACTAATAAGTTACACTATAAAATAATAAAACACTGTTTTAAATATAAAATCACTTTTTTAATATAACTTAAATTGGAAACAGAATCTCCTAACAAAGATAACAATACAATTAACTTTTTCAATACAAAAAATTTAATTAAAGTTAATTAACAATACAACAAACTTTTTCATACAATAACCAATAACAAATGACACAGTATGAAAAAGTACCTGAAGGGTCTTTCAAATAGGGCGGGTCGATGTTGACAGTTTGTGGCGGCCATGGTGTTTTGGCGGCATCTGTCAAATGCGTTGTTATTTCTTCAGTTACTGATGCCAAATCACCATGGCAAGTTACACGATTGAGCAGCACGTCCAAATGATAAAACTTTATTATCAAAATGAGTGTTCGTTAGTGCAAAAGTTGCGCGCATTACGTCCATTTTACGGCAGACGCGGTGGCCCTTCAAAGTCGACTCTCCAACGTTTGGTGACTAAATTCGAGACGACTGGTTCGGTAAACAACTAACCACCAACCAACACTCTTACGTTAAAGGAACGCCAGATCGGCCGAAAACATCGCTGCTGTCCGTAAGAGTGTGCAGGAGACTCCAAAGCATTCAATTTCTCGCCGTGTACAAGAACTCGGCCTTTCGCAGACTTCAAATTGGCGAATTTTGCGTCGGGACTTGGGCCTACACCCGTACAAGATCCAACCGACTCAGGAGCTCAAAGTGAATGACCATAGACAACGCCGTTTGTTCGCTGACTGGGCTACAGAACTTTTGGAAGAGGACCCCGATTTTGGCCATCATCTTTAGCGACGAGGTGCAATTTTTGGATGAATGGTTTTGTTAATAAGCAAAATTGCCGTATATGGGGCGACCACAACTCACATGAGGTTCACCAGGTGGTAATGCATCCACAAAAAGTTACTGTTTAGTGCGGATTTTGGTACAGCGGCGTCATTGGCCCGTACTTCTTCGAAAACAATGATGGCGAGGCCATTACTGTCGGCGGCGAGCGCTAAAGATCAATGATTAACAATTTCTTTTGGCCTGAATTGAACGATATGGACGTGGACAACATGTAGTTCCAACAAGATGGCGCTACGTGCCACACAGCGAGCGACACAATGGGCATTCTGCATGAACGGTTCGAGGGTAGGGTTATCTCTCGCAGAGGTTACGTGAATTGACCACCAAAATCGTGCGATTTTACCCCGCTAGATTTTTTCTTGTGGGGTTTTCTCAAGTCACAGGTCTATGCCAATAATCCGCAATCAACCGATGCCTTGAAAGTCAACATAGCGCAGGCCATCGCTCAGATTCAGCCGGATCTATGCAGTAGAGTAATAAAAAATTGGACCTCTCGGATCCGTGCCACCAGCCGCGGTGGACATTTAAACGATGTCATATTTCATAAATAATGGCATAAATGGGCCTTTCAAATAAAAAAAATAATTTCTTTAATATCTCACATACAGCTTGTTTTACTTAATTTCAACATCGACCTGTCCTTGTTGAAAGAAAGACCCTTTAGATAAATAAAATAAAATGATTAAATTTTAATGATCAGTATCTAAGTAATTACAATTTAGTGATCTATTTATATTTATGTTTTTCATAAAATAAATCTCTTTAAAATCAGCATACAATAAATTTGACTAAAATCACATAAAAATCTGTCAAAATTGTTCATGGTGCGTTTAAGGCGACGATAACAGACTTTTAATGATTTTATACTGAAGAAAACGTCTAAACGAGTAGTGTTAATGATTTGATAAATATAAAAAATCTAATGTATCATAGATTTTAAAAAATATATGATACATTAGAGCATTTTTTAATATGTTAATATAGGCATATTTTGGATTATGTTTATATTACATAGTGAAATTAATTTGTAAAGATAGT
The DNA here is from genome assembly GCA_916610215.1 of Omphaloscelis lunosa. NCBI lineage: Eukaryota > Metazoa > Arthropoda > Insecta > Lepidoptera > Noctuidae > Omphaloscelis > Omphaloscelis lunosa. The sequence goes on along the minus strand of OU744265.1, from coordinate 17,909,760 downwards.
TCTAACGCGGATGACGATGAAGTATCTGGGAGATGATGAAGTATCTGGGACTTGTCCTCGACAGTCGGTGGAACTTCGTCGAACACTTCCGACGTTTGGCTCCCAGACTGGAGCGGGCCGGGGCTGCGTTGAAGCGGCTCCTGCCCAATCTAGGGGATCCAAACGCCTCCTGCCGGAGGCTCTACGCGGGGGTCGTGCGGTCCATGGCCCTTTACGGGGCACCGGTGTGGGCGCGTTCACTAAGGCTGCGGCCAGCCCGCCGGTTGAACGCGTCCCAGAGGGTCATGGCCATCCGGCTGGCCCGAGGAAACCGCACGGTCTCCTGCGAGGCGGCGAGCCTCCTTGCCGGATTACCGCCATGGGATCTGGAAGCAAAGGTCCTCGCGCACATTTGGGAGTGGCGCGAGGAGGCGAAACGCCGGGGCTTAACTCCGCTGCCGCGAGAAATCGCGGCACAGCGGACGGAGCTCCGGCGGGATCTCATGGCGTCATGGAGAGTGCGATTGTCGCAACCCAGTGCTGGGCACAACACAATTGCGGCGATAAGACCCCTCTTTGAGGAGTGGCTAGAGAGGCGCCACGGCGTCCTCACCTTCCGCCTGACGCAGGTCCTCACCGGACACGGCTGTTTCGGGAGGTTCCTGCACAGGATAAGGCGGGAGGAAACGCCCGGGTGTCACCATTGTGTGGATCGCCCGGAGGACACGGTGGAGCATACGGTGGAGGTCTGCCCAGCTTGGGCGGAGCATCGCCGTGTCCTCGTGGAGGCGATTGGCGGCGGTGATCTCTCGCGTCCGGCCCTGGTTCAGGCCATGGTACGGAGTGAGAGGAAATGGGAGGCCGTCACCTCCTTCTGCGAAGCTGTAATGCTCGCGAAGGAGGAGGCGGAACGCGTGAGGGAAAGGCAAATTTCGCGCCCTCACGCCCCTAACCGCCGCAGGAGGAGAGGCCCAGGGCGTCGGGAATCGCGGGGCGATTTCCGGCCACCGTAGGCGCGGGCTTGCGGGCGGTGAGCAATGGGTGGCTCACCGTCCGATAAGGACCAGGCCCGGGTCGACGGCGCGTTGTGTTCCACGCGCGCCTCAAAGAGATGTCAGCAGATTTGAAGGGGTCCACTAGGGCCGATGCCTGCCGGGGTTGCGAAGAAAACCGAAAGGGAGATCGTGGCCCCCGGCAACAGGGCAACCGAAGGAACACGGGTGGGTTTTAGTCAGTAAGAGTCTGACACGCCCTCCCGCTCCGCCCAGAGCGGGAGAAGTTATTTGATGATTTCCCACCCTCAAAAAAAAAAAAAAGGTCTAACGCGGATAAAAACTGAGAATCGCGCAAAATCTATCAAGCGTGTTTTTCTGAAACTTTCACCATTTTAAAAATAATTTAATTATTGATCTTTTAATATACGAGTTTTATTAAAACAAATTAAAATAAATTAATAATGCGTTTAATTTGGGACATCGCTCCTTGATGGGCGAGTCCTATTACTGGCTGGACGTACGACGCGTTGCGTGAGCTCAGTACAGAACACGCAAACTAACCACTCATGGTCACTGTCATATATCTGCGTCTTAAGGCTCTTTTTTCCTGACTTACTAAATTTATCACTGAGTGGAACATAGTATATTGAGCTACAAAGTAATATCCTGCATATAATCTCTTCAAAATCAATAATTAAATAATAATATAATATTTTTTAACTTAAATAAATCAGTCACAAATTCATAATTGTATCGGCTCTTCCTTCCTGAAAATGAGTTCGTCGGAAAGAAAGAGCATCTAAACTTTTATCTGAGAGCGACCTTCTTAAACGGTTGCACAAATATGTAACCGAGGAAAAAGTTCTCTCTGCCTCTACGCTCGAAGGTGGAATGCTTAGTAAATAATTATACGCCATGTCAGTATACATCTCTCGGCCGCCTCCAGTACTATCATAAATGCCCATTTCAACTCTTACAATATACTGTATATCAGAGCTGGAAGAAGCATGGATCTTAACTTCTCTTTGAGTTTTAGCTTCTATTTCTGCATCCAGTTAGTAGCACAAGTTGTAATTAAATGTAACTGTCTAAATAAAGCGCGAGATAATTAAAATACGCAGTTTAAAAAAAATACCTAGACAAAAAATTGGTTGGAAATATATATTGTTTCACTGTAGTGATAGTAAAATAAAATCACCAATACCGCTAGCCCGGTATTGGACATTTCAATACCGGTATTGAAAAATGACAAAAAATGTCCGGGATCCCGGTATTGGAAGCCCTAGTTTGTATGGAAAGATCGCCAACGACCACGTGACCAAGTTCCTTCTTTAAGGTGGAACTAGTTGATATTTTTTCCATACAAATTTCAGGGGGATTTTACTCCACTGTTTGACATGGTACATCCAAAGTTAAACATGATATCGTTTTGTTTCATTATTAATTTTGTCTGTGCGGAAACAGAATAGTAAAATAATGAGCCATTAAAAAGTTAGGAGCCCACAAAGATTCCTTTTTCTTGCTAATTTTAACGCAACTTTGGGGGTAAATAAGCAATAAAAGAAGTGTAAAATCTCCAAAACAAAGTCGGCACCGACAAAGCTCAATTGTCGAAGAGTTCAATAAACTTTATTTGTAATTGATTTATGCAGTGGTTTTTTCATAAAACCCTGTTTTCAAAAGGACTTTTCGTAATTTTTTACGCACTCGTTTTACTAAAATAGTTCGGAACGGTGTTTGTGTGCATGCAAACTAGACGTTGTGCACGTAGACCAGTGTCTAAATGGTCATCACTGATACTATCTCTGTCGGACACGATGCCAGGTGACACAGTGTGCTTTTCGGCCATGCCCACTAGTGAGTTCGAGCCCGCGACTAGTGTCACCTTAAGGACCACAGCTATGGGTACCGTACTTTCAGAATAACCAACAAAATTTAAACAATGCAAAATTTAAATAACGCATATACCTATTTAAATATATCTAGTAAGATACAATTAAAATTGAGTTATTTGAACCGGATTTAGTTATTTAACTTATTTATAGAAACATTTTGCCGTCGCCCGTATAAGCCCGGTTATTTTGCATACAAAATCTACATAGATGTCACAAAAACATTTGGTTGAAAAAGTTTAATAAAGCGTAATAATAAACAAAAGGGGTAATTTTATTTTCACGCAAAAAAGCTCATTAATGTTGGCAGATGCCTAATCTACCCCAACATTTTTGTGCTTCACCGAGCTTTACTTGAACGCATCTTTGGACTGCTCCGCAAAAACCGGCCAGCGCCTCAATTCCACGGTAGTTTTTCAGAGCAGTCAATCAAAACATATTTAACACGACGAAATGAAACCAAATATTTAAAAGAATAAATAAAAAATAAAATAATTAAATTATACTTACTTTCTAAAATCCTTAAAACACTCACAAACTGTGCAACTTCGCAAAGCTCCTACGATCAAATGCGTGTAAAAATGAAAAATTTCACTTTGTTGACTGACGAAAGTTGTCCACTATGCATTGCTAATACGGGCAGCTGACGCGGCCGGCTAATATGGTGTATCCTTGTTCAAAATGGTCATAGTTGAATAATAAGTTACGTTAACTTATGGTATAATATAATGTAGTTGAAAAGGAAAGCGGTGCCATTTTTTTACAGTTTATCTGTTTCTTTGACTAGCAGTAGATAGATGTTTTGAAATAACTGTCATTATTTGCATTTGTATTGATATTTTATTGAAAAATTTTGAGATATGGGCGTGGTTACGACTGTTCTTAACAGAACAATCGGTTAGACAAAGCGACAGGAACATCATATAGGGAACCTATGTATTACCTTGCACACCTGTCAGAGACGTTACTTCAAGCAGCACCCTATTTGCGTACACACCTTCAACCACAATCCGAGAGTTTAGCAGGAAATTCCTAATCCAATGCTTCATAGGTTCGAAAAATTCGCCTTAATAATACAATGAACGTTGTTGAACTGTCAAAATGAAAGGAATTGATATAAATTGTCATTTTATGAATGCTGCGTGTCATGCAAAAACGTTTTTTTTTATTTTTTTATATGAAGTTTCAAAGTGATTCCGATATCTTATTTACAGAATAAAAGTTTTAATTTCATTTCATATCTATCACCTCTATCTACTGAAAAAATATGTACATAATCGCCCACAATTTTGTCGCGTAAATGCTATACATATATGTATAGGTATACCTACCTACTTAAATAATTATGGTTTGAAAGAAAGCGCATGTTGTTTATTGACACAAACAAAAGAAGCATAAAATTAAACCACATCAATAATACCTACAAGTTTTTTCAATAATAAAATTCAAAATTTCATCAAAAATAAAACTTATAATTTTTTTTAAATGTATTTTTTAAAGAAATAAATGAGGGACTCGAGGCTAAGTAATAAAAGCTGCACGGGTCGATCGATCAAGTTAATATATGCTTACCGCGGTCATTCCTTGGACGGATGACCATCTCTACATACCGACACTCCTCCGTGCCTCGGAAAGCACGTTAAGCCGTTGGTTCCGGCTGGTATTCGTGGATCTTTGACAGTCGTAATAGGTCATCAGAAGCCCGAAAGTCTGGCAACCAGGCCTACCCAGGGGTATCGTGTTAAATTGTAGATAACTGGGTTTTGGACGTCAGATAGGCGTCACCGCCGCGGGAGACGCCCTAGGCGTCGGGAATCGCAAGCCAATTCCGTAGGCGCGGGCTTGCGGACGGTGAGCAATGGGTAGCTCGCCGTCCAATAAGGACCAGGCCCGGGTCAACGACGCGTTGTGTTCCACGCGCGCCTGAAAGATATGTCAACAGAACTGAAGGGGTTCGCTACGACGGATACCTGCCGGGGTTGCGGGTTTATCCGAAAGGGTTACCGTGGCCCCTGGTAACATATAGGCAACTGAAGGAACACGGGTGGGTTTTAGTCAGTAAGAGTCTGATACGGCCTCCCACTCCGCCCAGAGCGGGAGAAGTTATTTGATCATTTCCCACCCAAAAAAAAAATACTATATGTACTTATCTACTCATTAGACTAAAAATTAAAATCGGAATCAGCACATGTTATAATTACCAAATTGTATAATTAATTAATATGTTTGACCTGTTAAAACTGGTGTGTTACGCGGAACGGCGGAAACCCTATAGTTATAAAATTATAAATAAATATATTAAAATTTATGAAAGCAATAATGTGCCGACTAAACGATGAATATTAAGTATGTCATTATAGTTAGGCCTTCTTGAATAAAAGGAAGCTCATTAATTAAAATAGAATATTTATCTGTGTTTTAGTAAGTTTTTAGGGTTCCGTACCTCAAAAGGGGAAAACGGAATCCTTATAGGATCACTCTGTGTCTGTCTGTCCGTCTGTCACAGCCACTTTGCTCCAAATCTAATGGATCGATTAAATTGAAATTTGGCACACGTATATATTTGTGTGACCCAAACACGCAAGTGTAACGTAAATAAATGAATTTTGAATATAGGGGTCACTTTTGGGGGGAAAACAAGAAAATTAAAAAAGTTTTGCAAAGTATACCGTGTGACATATCAAATGAAAGTACTTGTTGCGAGAGTCTCAAATATTTTTTTTTTCATTATTTAAAATGAATACATTTAAAGATATTTAAGAAAAGAGATGAAAATTGACCATTCCCTCTTATCTCCGAAACTAATAAGCCTATATTTTTGAAAAAATACAGAGTATTGTTCTTTACCGATAGATTAGAGGAAAACCTATAAGCAGTCTATGGTCTTAAAATAACATAGTAAATCACTCAATATTGTGCGTACAAACTTACATTTGCAGTTGGAATGTATGGGAGAACATGTTTTTCGAATTCTATTTGGGATAAATTCATCCCAACTACGGAACCCTTCATTGTGCGTGGTCCGACACGCACTTGGCCGGTTTTATGTGTGAAAGTGTGAATATTGAAAAAGAATAATTCTTTATTTCTTTTTTTTCTCAAAATGAACCAAACATGTCATGCATGTAGTTAGTAAGGAAAAAGAAGTGAAATCATAAGTTGTGAGCCGAACACACGACGGCCAGTTTGTAAAAAAAATTGAACTTTTGAATACTGCCGCGATCTTCCACCTTACAAACGACTATTTAGAGACAAAGCAGTTCTTTAAATTTCGTCCAAGGATCAGAATGTGAGTGCTAAACGACCAACAGTATATTGACGGGAGACCTGGTAACGTAATAAAAAGTAAGTAGTGCAAATAAAGAGCCTTTGTCTAGCGCTTCCATTGAGAGTTAATGATAATTTAGCAGCCGACTCAAGCCAAAGTTATAGGTCTCGAGTTCGAACCCAAGGCTCCTCTGACTTTCCGAATTCATGTGTGTATTGTATAATTATCACTTGCTTCAAAAACGGTGAAGGAAAATATCGTGAGGAAACCGCATGCCTGAGAGATAATTCTCGACGGTATGTGAAATCAATTCAAAGGCCCATGGGCGGCATAAAAACTCTGGGCACCAGGTTAGTCACTAACCACACGAAAAAAAGAAGAAGCGGCCGACTGCATGACCAGAATCAAATTTTTAAGGTTCCGTTCCGTACCCAAAGGGTGCCAATGGGACCCTATTACTAAGGCTCCTGTCCGTCCGACCTTCCGTCTCTCACAGGGCTGTGTCTTTGAACCGTAATACGTAGACATGTGATAGGCGGGGAAAAGCGAGCACGTCCTCTTGAAATAAACAGCGACAATTCAATATTGCTTCTTATTTTCTCATGTAGCGCCTACCCTTTTCGATTCCAATCCCGCAGTACACACGCAAACACAAGTCACTGGCGATTCCAAAATCTCACGTCCTCACAGATTTTAACATCGTTAGCGACAAATTGGCTGTCGAAATCTGTATGTATATATTATTTGGAGAACTTAGGTTCTCCAAATAATATCTCAACTGACCACTACTACTGGATCAGGATCTACCCACCAAGCATTTCGCAACCCAAACACGACTTCAAATAATTGGAACAAAGCTTCACATTGACCTTGAGCATAGTATCGACAGTTTCATCACATACTGGCCGAGCCGGTATCGATAATAATCGGCTAACGAGAATCGTTGGGCAACTCTATTGACGGGCTGACAGGCTCGTGGACGCACCACTCTAGTAGTGACAGATAAGTACCCATGTTTGAAGTTGAAGTGGTCTGGCGCATTGTGTTGATGTTATAGATATAGTTAGTGTGAGCACGTATCATGAATAGGTAAAACATAAAAACAATTTTTTTTTAAATAGCTTGAAGACGGTTGTTTTTTTTTTGTTTTGTATTTCTCTTTATATTTTTAACTTTTAAGTTGTAGTATCTAACCCATACAAATTCGAATACCCGCTATGTAAATAACAGTTCCAGAGAGTTATTATAATATCATCCACATAGACTAAGTGGAAAAAATACGTATTATTGAAGATAGGTAACTCAAAAACTAAACAAGCAATATTTTCCAAATCGGTCCAGCCGTCTTCGAGTAATTGGGGGACATATAAGAGAACCTGGCAAATCATACCTTCCAATTACTAATAAATCATTGTATGGAATCATCGAAGGATTTTTAATATTTATTTCAAAATTCTTAGCAATGCACACTTGCTTTTCCAAATTCACTTTACGTACACATTGGTAGAATGGTCGACATCGGAAGTGGAATTACGCCGCGCGCCGGTTTGAATGAAATTCGATTATTAATGCACCTTCTATTACCTATAATGTGAGGTTCCCATCGTCTCTGTAGATGTTTTCTGGTGTGAATATCCAATTACGTCAGAAATCTCCAATCGGGTGGAAAATGGAAATAAAGCTTTTTGAAAATTATTTCTCAATATTTGTCATGCGATTTTACACCTTCCTGCCTGCAAATCAGCTGCCCTACAAGTGAGTGTCCTTTCTAATCTTTGCACAGAACAAATGATTACCTCGTTGGTCTAGCGGTCGCAAGCACTACTACTGAGCATAAGGTGCTGGGTTCGATTCCCGGGTCGGGCAAAGTGATACTTATTGGGTTTTTCCATCTGGAATTTTTTAGTAGCAGCCCAGAGTCTGGATTTGTGCCCGGTTGATGGCAATAGACTCGCCCCTAGTACATGGGACTTAATTATAACTGGCGATAATAATGTGTACTTTAGGTGCATCTCTGCCTAACCATTGGACGAATACAGGCGTGACGTTATGGAAATAGATTACTTTCTGCGATGGTTCAAGTCTTTCAACAGTCTTTCGCTGCTTGTCTATCTACAGAGCCAGCACTTCGATTCCCTGAAAAAGTACCTATGCGTTATCTGATAAATAATTCTGGAAGTGATTTAAATGTATCTGGTTAGTGTATTCTCATTAAAACATGTCAGTGTTTAATGAATTGGCGCAATATTTACTCACAAAAAAAAAGCTTATTTTGAAATCCGTCAGGATGGTTGGATGAAGGGGGAAATAAGCACACTTAAAGTCTGAGAAGATTTATATTTGTTTATGTGGATTTAGCGTCAAATCTTTAGAATAAAGAACGATTTTTCCAATAATTAATATAATATCTGATCAAACTCACTGCATCCATACTAATATTTATAAATACGAAAGTAAGTCTGTCTGTCTGTCTGTTACTTTTTCACGCCATAACGGCTGAAATTTGGCATAGAGGTAGATCCCGACCTAGGTTAAGAGCTTAGGACATGGGATACTTTTTATCCCGGCACGCGTAGCCTGACCACAATAGGAACTTAAAAGTCTCAGGTCTGAGGGCAATTCCCGTATTTTTAAGAACATTCGCATTCTCAGTATCTATATGTCAAAAAACACAATTATGTTTCATTTTTGTGCTTAAATGTTGTACTTTTTAATTTGTGGTACATAGGCTTTTTATTTTTATTTTATTTAAGTGCAGCAGCGTCTTCCTGTCTGTCAGTAACAAGAACTGTGTTCACCGTTCGACAATCTGTAAAATAAACAACTTATTTTTCCCCATTTCTATTACGTATCCGACTCTGAATTAAAAACATAACTTCCTTATAGACGTTAGAGCGTTGGCTGATAGGTGGGACTCTCCAAACTTGGAGCGGTGGATAACACTGCACGCAGTCAAGTATTTAGGCATTCCCCGGGATCGGTGTGCCTCACGCATCTTCAGAATAAATTTTACTAACACTAGTTTTATAAGTTTACGTTGTTTCTGAGAAATATGGAAGTGATTCTGAAATAAACTATTTTTATTTATTATTCATTGAATACCAAGCAGAACTTCCGGGTCAAAAAGCTGACAAATAATTCCATACTTGGCCCTTGCCCATAACTGTGTTTACAAAAACAAATGACGTAGAAAGATTCACATAGAAGCCGGTAGCCAACCGCCCACTGAAACTAAATGACACACTTTCCTTTATGAAAATACACGCAAACGTTTGTTGTTGAGCATGGGCCCTATAGAGTTGAGGCTTAAGAAAAGACCAAAAGTATGAAAATGTAAACAAAATGTATCAGAAAATGTACCTGTAGAGTCAAAAAGACACTTTGACCCTGAGTTGGTTTCGCCATCTCAACTCCATCTAGCTTATTTTTTTAATAATATGACGTATATAAGGGAAACGACTGGAAATCCGGCAGCATTTTTGGCGGAACTGATAGAGGGAGTACTTGGCCGAGGGCCAGTAGAGGTCCAACTAGCGCACTAAAGATACTCTATTGAACGTTGGTGCCTTAATGTTGCTTCAAGAAGACAACTTACCACCACTATGTTGGCGTACATGCAGCACCAGCAAACTCTTCCCTGGTCCTGATGGAGGATGTCGCGTAGCAGACGTGAAAATCTTACAAGATGTTACCGAAGGCCAAGTATCAAGCGGCTTTGCGTTCTGCCAGCGACGGAGCATCTAATTAAAAATCTGACACTTTTAATGAGGGGACGATGTGTGCGCCTGGAACCTTTATGTTCGCGTCACGCACTTCATGCAACAGATGCCAATGCGTATTTCTCAGGCGCTTATAATTAACGGGGAATAACTTTAACCTCATATATTTATGTTTTCTTACATACTTTCTGCAAAAGGACGAATATCGGTCCACATAATAAATCTCTTAAAAACTAATATTATAATTAAGATACAGACACGACATACGAACTTTTCAACCCATTCACCTCGTAAGCCTTAGTTCCTCGCGTCACCCAGATAGTGTTTGCTGGAAATCGCACTAACCAGAACTGTTACTCCACTCATCATGTCTTGGTTCTTGCGAATATCCTGCAGGGTTCTGTTTACAGCTTCCACTGCTTTCCTATTTGCCATAATGCATTCATCTCATACGATGAAAGCACAATCCCTAATATAAGAACGCGCCACTTGTCACTGTTGCGTGACACCCCACAAACAGGCGTTTCGTTGCTCTCTAAATCGATGGGAATCTTAAACATGGCGTGCGCTGTTTTTCCACCAGGAAACAGTGTGGCGATTCCGGAAGACGCTACCGCAATTGCATTTTTGCCTTGCATCCTGACCTCTGTAAGAAAGCCAGTGGTAATAAATAAATATTTTCCCTGTTCCAGCACGATCATACCAAAAATACATTTAACCCTGACTGAGCCTAACGCTTTGGAGAACGGTGTTAAAAATGTCACTTTTCTCTGAGGTTAACATAGATATGTGGTCATCGTGGACGATGGTACTCATTGCGCACGGATCGTAATTAGTTTCGGCGGCGTATTCCCGCTTTCCGCGGTCTTGATGAGCCAATGATTGCGGAGCCGGTAACCCATACTCGATCAGTTGAGTGCTACCGATGGAAATTACCACGTCTTGAAGTGAATTAAGACAACAGTTTAGAACGTGTTTATCATTTTGTTCAATGTCAGCTTCATTATTACGCCGCAAAGTTCGTAAAAAGTCTTCAGTTAATAATGCCGGTATTTTTCCCACATTAGAAATGGGTTTGCGATTCTACAAAACACTAAAATGATGGCAAATAAATGTCGCAGACAACTGGGATTGTCGCTGACGCTAACCTCCGCCAGAGTATCACCCCAGTGTTGGTCACCGTCAAAAAGGTGACGTGCTACGCAGGCTGCGCGGAATGTGAGATCAGGGATGTTACGGAGCTTCGGTTCCGGTTCCGAAAAGTCGGGACTTCCGATTAATTTTTCACCACCGATTCCGACTTCGGTTCCGATAATTTTGAATCGGAGTTATACCAAAGTTTGAAACGCAGCGATACAAGTGACTAGAACGCGTACAAACAAGTTTTACTTGAGTAATTACTTTTACTCAAGTAATCACTTTTACTTGTCTATAAATACGGGCGTTAGACTAGTAGAATCTGCCCCACTAACTCGAACTAGTGGGGCAGATTCCACTGCAAATTTTTAGGCATTACACTTGTCCGAAAAGAATCCAAACAACACACCGAAGTTCAAGAACAAGAGTTAAACAAAAAAAAACACAAAATAATGATCTACAATTGGAATTCCTCGAATTGCAAAATTATAAATTACAACTAGAAATATTGGAAATGGAACGCAAGTTAGATGTCGAGCATAAAAACTAACCAAAGAAATAAAACCTATGTCTCAGGAAAATACAACAAAACACAGCTGTATTCAGGATACTCAAGTCAAATTTTATTAATTACGAACGACATTATAATTTTAAATAAAGATGGTACTCAACCGGTGGTGATATAGTGTAATACTTGTACGATTTGCTACTCCTATACTTTAGTATTTGTTTTTAATAGTATAGCTTACATTTAAATTTGATTAAACTTAATTAATATTAATTTCGTTAATTTGTGAAATAACTGATTATTCTTTCGAGATTGCTCCGCCCCCTATCGTATTGGACGTCTTCAAATACATTATCAGAGTTGTTTTTGTTATTCAAGACGTTTATCTCGTCTTCGTCGTCGGTTTTCCCTAATAAAATTACACAACGTCACGCAGCAATTAAAAACATCGCAAGCAAATCTGAGTTGAACCCGTAAATAATTTAAACACAGAAACTTTTCTTTCAGTATACCAATAGCATTTTCAATAACTCACCGAGTCGATTTATGAGAATTAACAAATCTGATGTTTGGTTGATCATTGCCATCTATTACTAGAAGAGTAATCAGCCATTTCTTCAGAAGGTACGCAGAGTCGCCAAGGAGAACCCCTTATGAAATAGGTCTCCAACCATTTTCAAATTGCTCATATTTATAACTGACTGTTTCCTAAAACTCTACTGTCATGGTTGCTTCCCGGCCAATTAGCATAGGAATAGTAAAACTTCCTGTTAGGATTAGGACCACACACAACCAAACAGTTAATGGAATGATTTCCGTGTCGATCTTCGTAGATTGACACGAATTGATGCCCCACATGCACCAACATGAAGAAGTATTTGTATACTTCTTCATGTTGGTGCATGTGGGGCATCAATTTATATCAAGGTAATATTTATACAGCCACAAATTAATAACATTTCTTTCAACATATGAAACTTGTGTACTACCTCCTTCATATTATTTGGCTATAGTCTTTAAACATTACGGTATTGATGGTTGCATTGCATACACTGCCTCTTGTTACACCATGCATGTCAGAAACAGCATGGTATTGATCTCCAGTTTCCAACCAATGTAGGCAATTTGTAATATTAATTTGATAGGCAGGGCGTTCTTTCTATTTGAATTTCTTTCTAAATGGCTACCCAAAATGTTAATTAAATGTCCCAATTTTTCAACTTTATGACGAAACCTTTCGTTAAATTCATAGTTCATCTCCATGCCGACGGTCATCTCCATGTCGGGCGGGGGTGCGAAGAAACCCGAAAGGGAGGTCGTGGGCCCCGGTAACAGGGCAATCGAAGGAACACGGGTGGATTTTAGTCAGTAAAACTCTGACAAAAAAACAAAAAAAATCTCCATAAAACCGTAGTCAATTCTTCTTTTATAAGTTATTCTAATATTTTCTTCATCGCTTGAATCACTTGACCACATTTACTTGTGAAATAAATAACGACACTTGCAACTCGTAATTTACACGTGTAGTTTTGATAAACAGAAAATTGTAAAAAAAAAAATACAGGAAAATTGCTTGTACAAGGCTACAAGTTTTGATAAACAGATAATTTATTTCAAAAAGTCCTGTCTTGTCACCGTTATGACTTTAATCATGAGGTTTAAGTTGCAATAACTAACAGGACTTCGGGAAATACTTTAGGCAATCTGTGGGAAAAAGGCTAGCGGCAACGTTTTGCGGCATTGTTCAATATTTCATTTCAAACATGCATGTAAGTATTTCATGCATATTTGTTTTTTTGATATGGAACTACTTTTCAATATGATTTTTAATATGATTTTAAAAGTAAATAGCACTAAAAATATTGTTTTTTTTTACCATTAGGGTTATTCTATGACCAGTGCAACATCCTAAAACGATCAGTAGAACACAGCCGTGAATGTTTTGTGACTGTAAAGTGTTAGTGACTTACCAGTTTCCTATTGCTTACGAAGTTTTCCTTTTTTAGTTAATTAATATGTACATAATTCAAAATAAAAAACGAATTCCAAAAAATACCATTAGTTGGGAATCGAACTTACAACCACAGGTTTGCAAACCAATCGTCCAACCAATAATTGCTTTGTCGAAAGTTAGCTAAATTAGCCGTTATTTTATATAATTTTCATGATTGACTGCTTAGTTCCATAAAGATATAGCGTGATGATAATCATTTAAAAAGTAAAATCGGTAAATATCTGCAATATCCTAACTTTTTGGTGCGTCCTTTTACAATTTGCGGAGAAGAATACGAACATAATGTTATATTTCTCATCCCAATAGCGTGATAGTTTATACCCTACAGTTTGACCAGACTTAAAGGGAACATCTTTGCAAAATTTTAACAGCATCCATCCGATAGAATTTGCGTCATGCTGGAACATACATTCAGACAAACAGACAAAAATTAAAAACACACGGTGTTTTGTTTGGTTTTTTCCAGCAAAAATAGAGTGTCACGGGTTATCAGCGGATGGTATCGCTCGTAACGTATGACGATCGCTCATTGTTCGATGAGCATCCGAAAAAGGACGACGACGACAACGCCGACAATGTTGCGTTTGAAGATATTTATCTCACTGTTAGCGATGGCGACAACGAAATGCTCCGCCGAGATCGACGTTCTATCCACATACGAAGCGTTCTCGGACACTGGAAAGAGGTGTATTGGCGATTGCGGTAAAGTGTGGGGAGTGTCAAAGTGTTTCATTACATGGCATGGCGTGGAAACGTGTCAGAAGAAACAAATCAAACGCACCACACACTACATCGGTCTCGACGGCAAATCGTGTGTGAGCGATTGCGACGCGTTCGACGATTACGAGAAACAATGGTGTGCGGTGGCGTTTGAACATTGGGATTATTGTTCGCGCACATTGGCGACAATGGGCTATGAGGTGGTGCAATCGAACTACGCGTATTCCACGTGCCTGGACGAATGCAATAAGCGCGACAACAGTTGGTCAAACTGGTGTAACGCAGGCGACGGCAATTGGTATCGATGCGATCCCACCAGAATCACGGTAGCGTACAACAACCCCACAAACACGAACGAACGATGCGTGACACGATGCAAGAGAGACGGCCCAGATCTAGAATCACCGTCACATTGTTACACGTCGTCGCACCAATGGGTCAAGTGTTTCATGAATCCCCCGCCGTCGGTGTGGCAGTTCGGCAATATCAGTCGCATTATAAACGAAGAGTGCCTGCTGTGGACCACCAGCGATGACGGTCAAAAACTCGTGCAATGTCGGCAGCGGCGGCGTAGGGATAGTCAGTCATCCACTACTTTGGCTAATGAGATGCACTTTGACTGTAATTTAGACGTGGAGGACGTTCTGTTGATGCACGAAATGCAGTTTCCCATAGTGGAATTGAGACCGTTCATGACTGCCAATCCGATAACGACGAATTCCAATCCCATACTCAACTATCGCACCATAACCACGTCCAGCTACTTTAACGAAGAACAGGATTCGGTGGACGTACCTCTCAACGTGGAGGCGGTCATCACCACGCACACGTTGGACAATACCCGCGAACCCTTCACACCCGAAGTGAATAATAATTTTTTCGCATTGGACGTGGGCATATCGGATGCGCACAGAAATTTCGACGAACGTGGTCACATGATCGCCGCTCGACTCGGCGGACCGACGAGGTTCTACAATATTTTCCCGCAGACGCGATGGTCGAATCGAGGCTCCCGCTCACCGTGGTATGCCTTGGAAGCTCAAATAGAGAGATTCATCAGGGCGTCACCGAGCGATAGATACGTGCGAATGTGGGTGGCGCTCAGCTATCCGGTGGACGGTGCGAGCGTCTTAATCCACCGACCCGACGGCATAGGCGTACGCGTACGCGCCTACCACAACAATCGGCTGGTGGACGTGTTCACCGGTGCGCCCGTCACCGTGGCGACGAACCCCCAAGAGAATATGTTCTTTACCAACGATCCCGCTCGTCGTTGTTAGTGAGTGACGCGACCGATCGAATTTTGTTGTTGTTACTGAAAAAGTCATGTCTCGTTTGCGTTTGTTGTTTTATTGTGTGCTTGTAAATCGTGTCGGCCGTTGGTCGCCGTTGTGTTAGTCCTAAGGTTTAAATTGCAATAACTAACAGGACTTCGCGCAAACTGTGGGCAAAATTCAAGCGGCAACATTTTTCGGCTTTTTCGACATTTTTCAGTTTAATTTCATCCTTGTTAATATAAATATAAGTTAAAAATACCAAAAGATTGAAAACATGCATGTACGTATTTCATGCATTTTTTTTTGTGATATTGATACTTAACAATATGCTTTTAAAAGTAAATAGCATTTTAAAAAATATATTGTGTTTTTCACCATTAGAGTTATTATTCTATGAGCAGTAAAAAAACCTAAAGGCACTTTCAAACAGACGCGACACGCGACGCGACACAAAGACACCGCTCGTCGCGCGACGAGCGGTGTCTTTGTGTCGCGTCGCGTGTCGCGTCTGTTTGAAAGTGCCTTAAAACGATCAGAACACAGCCTTGAATGTTTTGTGACTGTAAAGTGTTTGTGATGTAAGTTTTCCATTGCTTAAGAAGTTTTCCTTTTTTAGTTAATTAATACGCTTCACATAGGTACATACATACACAATAAAAAAAATAAAAAAATCGTATTACAAAATGTAAAAAAAGAATCACAAAAAATACCATTAATTGGGAATCGAATTTACAACCACAGGTTTACAAAGCAATCGTCCATCCGCTTAGTTATTTGCTTTGTCGAAAGTTAGCCAAAATAGCCGTTCTTATTTATTTCATGATTGACTGCTTAGTTCCATAAAGTTATAGCTTGATGATAATCATTTAAAAAATTAAATCGGTAACTTTCTGCAATATCCTAACCTTTTGGTGCGTCCGTTTACAATTTGCGGAGAAGAATACGAAAATAATGTAACATTGCTCATCCCAATAGCAAATAGCGTGATAGTTTATACCCCTACTATGCAAAATTTTAAGTGTACTCATCCGGTAGAATTCGCGTCATGCTGGAACATACATTCAGACAAACAGATAAAAATTCTAAAAACTATATTTTCGGCATTCGAATCGATCCCACATCCTAGTTGCAATAACTTTTTTCAAAAATATTCAATGTATGTACAGTTTTGACTTCGCTGGTATTTATTGTAATGTATAGATTTGAGGCTCTGCCCTCAGGTGCTAACACAGCCGCAGGAGGAGACGCCCAGGGCGGCGGGAATCGCAAGCCGATTTCCGGCCACCGTAGGCGCGGGTTTGCGGACGGTGAGCAATGTGTAGCTCACCGTCCGATAAGGACCAGCAGGGCTAACATGACAAGCACGAGAACGCTCTTTTTCTCGTTTTATCGTAACTTGTCTACTATTCTGACGTCATTCTAATGCCTAACATGGCCGTAAACGACAAGTAAACTCGAAAAAGGCACTTTGACTTATAGACTTATTTATCGCGCGACAAGAGACCGTTGTTGCAAATTATTTAAACAAATTATTTTTAATTTTGCATGGATTAATATGTACGAGTACTTTATTGAATAAACGTTTCTCTCTCTCTCTCTTAATTATTCTCTCTTTTCATTATTTACGTTTAGTTTTTTGTGTTACCGACTTTTTGACTAAAATTAAATGATTTCTTTGGCATGCTGAAATTAAAATAAAAAATGACGGAAATTAAAATTAGTGGCACCTATACTCATTAGATAATCACCACAAATGACAAATAGGCCGACAATCATAATTTGACAAATCGAAGTTTATTATTGTAACAATCATCATAAAGTCATTGCAAATTTTGTTAATCACCACACTCACCAAAAGTACTGACGTTCAGATAAATTGGCAACTCGAGTTGATTCGCTATTATAACCATAAAAAATATTAATCACCACCCTTAGGAAATACACTGGTGATTTTAGTTATTATGTTGCGAAGGTTTGATATTGCCATACAGCCATAATCCCTAGATTTCGTTAATCACCATAATTGGTTAAGTAGTAATACTCATCTAGGTAATAGGTCTCCCCACCACCACAGTTTCTCTCGTGGCCGCCGTAAGGAACTTACACCGGTGTACACCCATATTTCATCAGTTTTTGAGTATAAAAAAAAATCCTACAATAAGTACGACTATGAATCTGCCATCTTATTTTCGAGTTTTTTTATGTATCATAATTTTGTCTTCTAGTCTATCGTCGTCAAAATCGAGGACGACTAAATACGACAAAATGATAGAAAAAAAGCTGATTATATCGTGTTGAAATGTCAAAAATCGACATAACTAACGTGTCATGTTAGGGTTTGTTGACAAAACATCAAATTTGACAGAACGAGTCGAGTATTTTGTATGGCGTAGCTGTCAGAAAACGATAAAACTACTGAAATAGACAAAAATTTGTCACACGAGAGTGGATAATTGTCGCGTGTGTCATATTAGGCCTGCAGGCCCGGGTCGACGGCGCGTTGCGTTCCACGCGCGCCTCAAAGAGATGTCAGCAGAATTGACGGGGTCCGCTAGGGCTGATGCCTGCCGGGGTTGCGAAGAAAACCGAAAGGGAGATCGTGGCCCCCGGCAACAGGGCAACCGAAGGAACACGGGTGGGTTTTAGTCAGTAAGAGTCTGACACGCCCTCCCGCTTCGCCCAGAGCGGGAGAAGTTATTTGATGATTTCCCACCCAAAAAAAAAAATGTTGCTAACACAACCCGGCAACTAGATGAGCTCACTTTCGAGCAGGCCACTTAAAAATAAACGAAGCCGCTTTCAAAAAAAAGAAAAACAAAATAAGAAAATGTCTATTAAAACTAATTGTGAGTAGAGAAATATTATTACTAAAGTGTCTTTGGCAATGGCGAAAGTCGGGCTCAGCGATTACGAGTTTCCCATACAAAGTTTCATCCCCTATTTTATGCTCATATGAGATGATTTTTCATAAACGCTATACATGTAATTATTAATTAAACTAAAAAGCTAAATACTAAAATTCATGGTTTGAACTAAAAAACTAAGGGGTCTCCCATACAAAATTTCATCCCCTATTTTACCCCCTTGATTTTCCAAAAACGCTGAAACACGTTGATTTAAACTAGGCTAGGATACACAACACAACATACACAGATAACAGCCGCACGGGTCGATCGATCAGGTTAAGCTACGCTTGCATCAGTTGGTCCGTGGATGGGTGGCTATCTTTACATACCATGACCCTCCGTGCCCCGGAAAGCACGTTAAGCTGTTGGTCCCGGTTGTCATTTGCAGATCCTTGGGTTGTTAGAAGCCCAAAAGTCTGACAACCAGTATTACCAAGGGGTATCGTGTTACCTAGTACCTAGGTTGTGGAGGTCAGATAGGCAGTTACTCCATGTAAAATACTGGTATTCAGCTGCATCTGGTTAGACTGGAAGCCGACCCAAATATAGTTGGGAAAAGGCTAGGCAGATGATGATGACGTAGATTTGAAAAAACTTATTTTTCCATACAAACTTTCATCCCCTATTTTACTACTTTAGTGGTTTCAAATCCTTTCTTATTCCTTGTCTACATTATAAAGGGCACCTTTGTGTAAAATTTCAGCTTTCTAGGTCCAAGGGTTTGGGCTGGGCGTTGATGAGTCAGTCAGACTTTTCTTTTTATATAAATATATATAGGTATCTATTTCAATAGATAGATGGATATACTGGGGAAACTTGACAAACGTACAATCAACATAAATTCTCCAAAAAAAAAAACTTGAAAATGGACAAAATCGTTTTTTTCCTAACACTGACTGGCATCATTCTCGAATTATTTTTATTTGTACAAATTAATATGTAATATTTTAATTTCAAATCTGATTCTAAAGTGCCTTCTACACGGTCGCCAACCGCGTCCTGACAGAGGTGGCCTTGCTGGTTTACAATCGTGTAGATGGTGTTTTATGACCAAATTGCAAACAGCTGTGCCGGTCGACAACGAGGGTCATCTCTGTCGGGGACGCAGTTGGCAACCGTGTAGCAGGCACTTAAGAGATACATTCGCAAACTGTTTCTATATGACAGCATTTGAGTCGTGTTATTCATTGAACTCATAAAAACGAGCTTAATTTACGAAAGATCGTCATTAATAACGAGATCTATAGGTCAAATCAGTATATAAGAAAGAGTAGGTAATCTGTGTATTTTTTTTTTGCTGTAGACAGCAAAATATAAATAAATGCAAAAGTTGTGAAATAAAAATAATTATATAATAAAAACTTGACATCCTATTGTTTTTCACTTCACTGTCCAACATAGGGTCCATTATAATAATAGGTATCTACATTATTTATAACAATTTTCACGCCTCCCCCTTCAGACTTAAGTTAAAAATTTGTTTTTATTCGGATAGCTTATGACCTAAAGAGGTGATATAACTATGACTTTTGGCCGTAGGACGTGGTGTTCCGTCGCTTCCGCGGACAAGTTCTACAAGAGGGCATTAAGTCAAGCTAGTGCAAATTGAAGTGCTACTAACATAGTCTAAGCCTTATTTATTAACTCAAGCGTTGTTTATATTAGAATATGTGTGTTTAGGTTAAGGTATTTTTCTATGGACCTGTGTCGCCTGCAGTAAATGATATTATTATTATTATTTAAGTCCTTGACGTTACTCGGAACCCTGGGGTCTCGGACCTTTGGAAGGCGTACGAGGGGCCGAAGCCAACTCGCAGAGGCCCCTTACACTATTTTAAATGGAATGTGGCACCAACCGACGATTATCCCTGTATGCACACCCAAGGACAACCCCCGGTTGGTGTAGGACTGTTGCAGAACATGGAAACAAAGATATTGGACTATGGGTTTGGGTGGCTAAAGTGGACTGGTTACCTGGAACTATGGAAGGACTATGGCCCCTGCCTGATCAATGTTTATATGTACACGGATAAAATGGCAGGGGTTGACTTGCACACTCAATAATGGGCCCCGGAAAACGGTCGCTAGCACATAGTGACGTAGCAACAAGGACCAGCTCAGGACATGTTGCCCAACATGTCCTGAGTGCTTGAAGAGTGGAGAGGTATTCCACGGCTTTCAGAACAATCCCAGACCCCGGAAGATGGTCAAGATCCCTACGAGCACTTACTTGAATACTTCCTTCCTCCGAGCACGTTTGCTGTTGCGAATCTGCACTCAAGCCGGCCAATTAAGGCAAGAATGAGGTGGGAGCTCCGTTCTTCGTCAGTGTTCACTCCAGCCGACCAATAAAGGCAAGCCAGAGGTGAGGAACAAGACTTCTCCCGGGAGATAGGGTCCATGGGGTCTCCACTGCCCAACAGCTCGCCACATGCTGCCCTGCGTGTTTTTGTATCTCTCTTGGTCTGGCTCCTCATCCCAGACCCGTCCCGGCAAAGTAAACTCTACTGGCACAGACCAGGAGTTCGGAGCGCGCAAGCCCCACCACGACCTCAACGTAGAGATACGACGGTGGGGTTTATAATTACTATTATTTAAAAAAAAAACAGATATATAAATCCGCGAAATTTCGCGGTTTAAAGCCATCGATTTACATCTATGGTTAAAGCTAGTGTTAAGCAAAAGAATATATTACTTTACCTGTAATGATATACTGATACAAACGCGATTTGCGCCGGTTTAAGGAAAGCCATTCGCATCACGTATTATGTAGGAAGAACACATCATAGTACGCGGCCTTACTAGCTACTTAACGTTCAATGTTAGGTACGGTATGTCGCTGGTCAAGTGAGTAATCGTACATTTTAGAAATACCTACATAGGCAAATCGTTACTGTGCCATTTGAAACATGATTAGTAGAAATCAGTTGCCATGGCATTAGAATGTAATGCGCCTCCGCATTACACAGTGAGGAAAATATCGTGAGGAAAATTTTTGAGTATGAATGTGGATGGCTATAAGAGTAGGGAAAGACCAAAGAAACGATGGATGGGCTGTGTGAAAGATGATATGGATAGACAGGGGGTGACTACCGAGATGATGACTGATAGAGAAGTATGGAAGAAAAAGACATGTTCCGCCGACCACAAATTGGAATAAGGGCAAGAGAATGGTGATGGTCCAAATATCTAATATAATGTCTAATATATGAAAAATATGTAATATATGAAACTATTACAAACTTCGCGTTAAGGCGACACTGACCGGCCCCGTCCTTTCGGATCGAATCTAAGGCTAGGACCATCATTCATTTTTATTTTTAGTTTTCGGCAATTTTCGGCTGTATAGTATCCGTTTTTGTCTATTGGCGTTGTCGCTTTTTTTTTTCGTAAATCGCTAATCAAGCCGAATTTATGTTTCGATTGGGACCGAAAAAAAAATATATTTTCAGTTGGACATATTGATATAATCTAAATGATATACTTTCGTACACACCTACTTGAAATGTATAGTGTGTCTTAATAATGTTATTAAAAAATGTATCGTTTACCTAATTTATATAATCAACGACATTTAATACATAGCTTTTTTGTGGTCTTCGAGTTTGTTATGCAAACGAGCGAGCCAAAGAATAATATTACAGCACTATCTTATAGATTCTCACGCTATTACATGAAAATGAATGAATTTGGGTGTACTATAGATACACCTCTGCCTAATCCTTCGGGGAATACAAGTGTGATGTTACGTTATGATAAGACCGTAACTAACTACCTCAGTATTCTATATCTACGTCATACCAAGAAGGTCCTCTCTGTTTTGAATACAGCCTATTTAAATGGTTGTTCTGACATATTCACTCATGTTCCAGTCAGTATTAAAGCCCGATCACAAGTACCACAACCAAACCAAAACGAGAACCCGTGGTCAGGCGCTGATGTGTACCGACCGTAGAATTTTACCGTAGAAATCAATTATGTGGACGATACGCCACGTCGCAGCCACAACGCAACCACCAGCGAGACCGCGCCCACGTCGCAGCCACAACGCAACCACCAGCGAGACCGCGCCCTATCGGCCGACCATATCGCAAACACAACGTTGCGTCGACACGACGACACTGTGCGCACGAGTCCCGCCTGCACCCTCCTCCCATGTCTGCAAACACTAGCTCACTCATGTTCTTGCAAATAAATAATATTCTTAATTTATTAATAAAACTGTTATCTTTATTTATTTCTTTAATTGGTTCTGGTAACTTGTTGTATATTTTTATAGACATAACAAAAGTACTGGAGGAATGCATTTTTAGTCGGGAAGTTGGTATGTTTAGTCTGTTTTTACATCTAAGTGTAATTCTAGTTTGTATATTTTCTCGTTAACTGCCTCGTTGGTCCAGTGGTAGCAAAGCGCTACTGCTGAGTCCTGGGTTCGATTCCCGGGTCGGGCAAGGTGTTATTGGGTTTTTCCATCTGGAATTTCACAGTAGCTGCCCGAATCTGGATTTTTGCCCGGTTGATGGCAATGGGCTCGCCCCCTATTACATGGGACTTAAACATAACTAGCGAAATGTGGGTGTACAATAGGTACACCTCTGCCTAACCCTTCAGGGAATACAGGCGTGATGTTATGTATGATATTTTCTTGTTTACTATAGAATTCCCGGTATTTGCGAACAAATAAATTTGCATATTCCAAAGATATTTATAGAGACAGGGTAAGGTTAATAATAATTTTAGTTCCTGAAAGTGGACTTTACAGCTGACGGTTTCTTCAATATTTAATAAGATTCTAATAAATTTCTTCTGTAAAGTAAATAATGTGGGTGCGTATGTACTATTACCCCGTAGGATGACTCCATATTAGAGCCAGGCATAGGCATACGCGTAATAGGTGACTAGAGCAGTTTTAAGATCTGTAGATTTTTTGATCTCGCGGAGAACATCAGAACATTATATTTTATTTTCTCATAAGAACATTTTGATAGCTTAGCTCTTATTTTTTTTATGTGAAACTTCCAATTAATATGTGAGTCTATGTTTAGACATAGACTCACATATTATTTAGAAACTTCAAAAATTGACCCGTTGATGCTGAAATTTGTATTTATGGGTATTTTTTGACAGGGGTTAAATGCTATTATTTTTATTGTGGCGTTAAACTCAGAATTAAATTTTTCATTTAAATTGATGTTAGATTCACATGAGGTGAGTATTGATACATCATTTGCGAGCAATACACATGGTTCATTAATATTGTTTATATTCCAAACTGTACTTTATCATAAGCTTTTGTCATATCAAGCATTAAACCGACTGCAAATTTTTTATTATTAATAATATTGAGGGCTTCTTGTATAAACTTGTAGACTGCTAATATTGTGGATCGATTTTTATGAAAACCATATTGACAGTCGTTCAATATGTTATACTTTTCACAGAATGCGTAAACTGACAAAACACACACACACATGGCTTTTTCAAATATTTTTGAAGCTGTAGGTAAGAGAGCAATGGGGCAATAGTTGTTTGGGTCGATTTTTATGTTTTTCTTATGGATTGGTTTTATAAGGGATTTTTTTAAGAGATTTGGAAAAGCGCCTTCTTCAAGAGATTGGTTTATTATGTAAAGAAAACACTCTTTTCTTGCTAATACTTTTAATCCACACCACTGTACTATTTCACAACTGAACGACGACTAACTGCATTACATTTTACAATTTAAATCGACTTTTGCCCCACCCAGAAATAACGTTATTATCATAACCGTCATTTCTAAGTGTTGCCAAAGTAAAACAATACATTCACTTGCCATAGTGAAATACATTTAGAAGTTTCTTATAATATTAATAATTTGTACTTTAACAGTATTTCCACAGTGGATATTATAAATCGATATTAAAATAATACATTTTTTAAATTAAATCAAAGAAATCACGACAATTAGTAGGTAAAGCGGTAGAGTTAATTCATCTGCACATTGTCTCAATAGAGTAGGCGGAATTTGGTATACCAGTCATGGTATACCAAATTCCGCCTACTTTTACTTTTTACGTTTTTTAATGTATTGACCTCGTAAGGATCTACTGGACTAAGGAATATTGTATTTTCTGTTGGTGAGATCACAGGAGCTCCTTTCGGTTTGCTACCATTTGAGTTCGCCTTCTTGGGCTCTGAAGTTTCGTTATTATTAATATGTAAGGTTATATTATGCTTTTCACTTTTCATCTTCCCCACAAAGTTTTAACTTTATTTTTTGATTTTCTCATTTTATTTTTAAAGTGCAGTTTTTTTCTGCAGCTGTCACTACAGTTTTCTTCAATATTTTTTTATAGATTTTGTAATATTGTGTTAGAATTGGATTTTTAGTTTTTGTTGTTATTATTTTCAGTAATCTTTTGTTTTTGCATGAATTTTTTATGCCTACAGTGAGCCTATTTTTTTTTTAATTTGACGGTAGTATAGGATTTTAATGAGTGTATCGTTATGCGCTTTATAATTGTCGCCAATATTTTTATCACTTAATATTATATCTTTCCGATTTATTTCTTGTAATTTAGATTTGAAATTTATTATGTTTGTGTTATTGTATAGTCTTTTCTTTGTGTACCAAATGGTTTATTTTGTGTTTCAAATGTAAGAGTAAATTTAAAATAGTACTGTTATGGTCTGAAAAACCTAGCTCTTCCACTGTCGTATATATATCTTTTTAGTAAAAGTTTGTGAATATTAGATCTAGACATGTTTTAGTGGTAGGTGTGATACGTGTAGGGGTTTTTATGTGTTGTGTTAGTTTATATTCTTGCATTACATTTAATAATTGGTTAGTTTTTACGTTAATAGATAATATATTTACATTGAAGTCTCCTCCTATAACTCTATTAAATTTAGGATATTTATTGTTTATATATTTCAGAATTAGTTTCATTTGTTGATAAAATACTTCCTACTTCTCTCTTCTATTCCAATATATGTATTGGAATAGAAGAGAGGAGTAGGAAGTATTAATTAGGAAATGTCTAAAGAAAATTTTTCAATAGCACATAATAAACTTTATAGACACAACTCTATAATATACTTTATAAACATGTCTGTAATGTCATCTCTTGGTATGCACTCTATATGTTCTTGGAGCAAGCTACAGACACCGCCTCCTGCCCGAGCGCTGCGACAATAAGATGATGCTAGCTTATATCCACTAATGTGAATAATATCCGACTTTTCTTGTGATAGTCACGTCTTTGAGATACACACCTATAATTTTCCCACTGCGCTGGGACTCAGGCCTCCTCTCTGTGAAGGGAAGTGGGACGTTATCCACCAAGCGAGCCCCATGCGGGTTGGTAGATGTCACATGCCGGTTTCCTCACGATGTTTTCCTTTACCGTTTTAAGAGCAGTGGTGATGAAATAATTCACAAAGTAAAGCGCCTGTCTGGATTCGAACCTACGACTTACAACTCGTAAGTTGTGGCCTTTAGCACTGGGCCACCACTGCTCGACCACTGCTCTCACTAAGCCACTAATTCTCTTCTGGGCCACCACTGCTCCAGAGGGCCACCTCTGCTCTACTGCTCCACTGCGCAACTACTATACCAAATCTAAATTTCGTAATTATATCACAATGTCGCTGAGATGTGGTGGTACGTGTGATTAGCCCCACTTTCTTTTTTTTTTCTTTTTTTTTGGGTTCAGAAATTATCAAATAACTTCTTCCGGACGTGTCAGACTCCTACTGCCTCCAGCAAGCATCGGCCCCAGCGGACCCCGTCAATTCTGCTGACTCTGTAAGGCGCTCGTGGAACGACCCGGGCCTGGTCCTTATCGGACGGCGAGCTATCCATTGCTCATCGTCCGCGAGCCCGCGCCTACGGTGGCCGGAAATCGGCCTGCGATTCCCGATGCCCAGGGCGTTTCCTTCCTGCGGCGATTAGGGGCGTAAGGGCGCGAAATTTGCCTCTCCCTCAAGCGTTCCGCCTCCTCCTTCGCGAGCATTACCACTTCGCAAAAGGAAGTGACGGCCCCATTTCCTCTCGTTCCGTACCATGGCCTGAACCAGGGTCGGACGCGTAAGATCACTGCCGCCGATCGCCTCCACGAGGACACGGTGATGCTCCGCCCAATCCGGGCAGACCTCCACCGTATGCTCCACTGTGTCCTCCGGGCGATCTACACAATGGTGACACCCGGGCGTTTCCTCCCGCCTTATCCTAACAGGAACCTCCCGAAACAGTCGTGTCCGGTGAGCACCTGCGTCAGGTGGAAGGTGAGGACGCCATGGCGCCTCTCTAGCCACTCCTCAAAGAGGGGTCTTATCGCCGCAATTGTGGCGTGCCCAGCACTGGGTTCCCGCAATCGCACTCTCCATGACGCCATGAGATCCCCACGGAGCTTTGTCCGCTTTGCCGTGATTTCTCGTTACAGCGGGGTTAAGCCCCGGCATATCGCCTCCTCGCCACTCCCTGATGTGCGCGAGGATCTTCACCTCCAGATCCCATGGCGGTAAACCGGCAAGGAGGCTCGCCGCCTCACAGGAGACCGTGCGGTATCCTCGGGCCAGCCAGATGGCCATGACCCTCTGGGACGCGTTCAACCGGTGGGCTAGCCGCAGCCTTAATGATAGTTTTAAAATAGATTCAACTTTAATACACTCGAGAGCAATGAATCCGGGTCACTTAAAGAATGTTAAAAATCTCGGAAACTAAAAATGATAGGTTAATGCAATAAATTGTATTTAATAGACAATGTAATACTCCTTAAATGAAAGTAAAAAAAATATGAGTCACCATACATTTTATTAACACAAAATTACATAAAGAAAAAAACTGCTGATCTCTCCTTAAAACAAAAATAGGAAACATGAAATTTTTGAACTTTATTACGATTTTCTTGAATTTTAATACTCCGTATTGCCTCCTCGTGCTTCCATTACTGCGTTTACGCGGTTTGGCATGCTGTACACCAAGTTCCTTATACGATTTTGGGGAATATTCTCCCATTCCTCTGTGAGAGCAATTTTGAGCTCACGAAGCGTGATTGGGGGAGGGTTTCGTTGTTTTACGCATCTTAGGCAGATGCGTAAAACAACGAAACCCTCGTCCCAAGCATGCTCGATCGGGTTGATATCCGGGCTGCGCGCTGGCCACTCCATACTAGTAATGTTCATCTCTTGAAGGTAGTCTATCACAATCCTACCTGTATGAGGTCGGGCATTGTCATGCATAAATATAGCATCCTCACCTAAATTGACCATAAATGGACCAACGTGATCATTGAGGATTTCTTCCACATATCTTACGCTAGTTAAAGAGCCGTTTTCTATGATCACCAGCTCTGTGCGACTTTCAGAAGAAATTCCGGCCCACACAAGTACAGACCCACCACCGTAGGCTACTTTTTCTTCGATGCATGCTTGCTTGAATCTTTCCCCTGGTCTTCGATACACTCTGTGTCTTCCATCGTGCTTGTAGAGCATAAATTTTGATTCGTCGGAGAACATAACTTTTGACCAATCTTCAATACTCCAATTTACGTGGCTCTGGGCATATCTTAGTCTTGAAATACGATGCCCACGCTCCAGTTTAGGGCCGTTTGCAGGTCTAAGGGGTTTTAAGTTAGATTCAGCAAGCCGACGTCTTACTGTCCATGCACTTGGGTTACTTCCTCCGAGGCGTCGAAACTGATTTGTGAGTTCAGTTCCTGTGAGAAAGCGATTTCGAAGCATGGTGTTCACCAAGTATCGGTCTTCTCGTGCTGTGGTACACCTGGTTCTGCCCGTTCCTGGTCTGCGTAGGTTAGAACCAGTTTCTTCGTAACGTCGGAGAACTCTTTGTACTGTTGACAGCGACACACCGACAGTCCTGGCTGTATCGCGCTGACTCCGGCCGGTTTCCAGCATTGTAAGTATTCTGGTGCATTCTTCAGGCGTAAGCGACATAATTTCAGCTTGAATAATGAATATAGAGCACTATCAACATGGTTTATGTACCCACATAAATGACAGATTACAAACAAAAGCAAAACCAAATGCTGTAATTTCGTAGTTCCATCTTCGAAAGTGGCCCTTTTTCAAATTTGATTTTTTTATGATATAACTTTACAATAACTAAGAAGTTTTAATACCTATATTTAAGGAGTATTACATTGTCTATTAAATACAATTTATTGCATTAACCTAGCATTTTTAGTTTCCGAGATTTTTAGGATTCTTTAAGTGACCCGGATTCATTGCTCTCGAGTGTATTATTATGCAATCAAGTTAAGTCCCCAAATAATAATATTGAAGCACTTTTGACCCCTCTGCCTAATCCTTCGAGGAATACAGGCGTGATATTATGTGTGTGTGTGTGTGTGTGTGTGAAACCCGTACTAACTACGTCAGTATTCTCTACCTACGTCATGCAGTAAAGATCCTGGCTGTTTTGCATACAGCCTAATTTCATGGTTGCTCTGACACATTCACTAATTTTCCTCTCAGTATTAGTTTGACTGTGACTTTGACAAGTGATCGTGCTCAAGACTTTAATTTTAAAAACATTAATTTATTTTTACTGTGAAAAAAGCTGTAAATAAAATAAGGTAAGTGTTGTTATATGAATATCCTCGCATTTTTATTTTATGTGTTTGTTGTGTTTATGTGAGGAAAATTTATAAAAACGTGCACGAATCTTGTACTAATAAATATTGTCAAAGAGATTTAAAAGATATATTTATTTTTAATGACTTGAGTAGGTTAAAAGGTGTTAGTCAGGGAGGTAGGTGTTAGTTTTTTTTCTGTGTGTGTTTTATTTATTTGTGTCCATACTACGTGTACTAATTAACACTTACTTTACTTAAATATTTACTAGTACTTAAATAGTTACTAATAGTTACTTACAAATTTTAATGAAAATGGCCAGACATACCTACCTCCCTATATAAAAACAACTGTTTATACAATGTGGACACTACAATAAGAGAATGA
The DNA here is from genome assembly GCA_916610215.1 of Omphaloscelis lunosa. NCBI lineage: Eukaryota > Metazoa > Arthropoda > Insecta > Lepidoptera > Noctuidae > Omphaloscelis > Omphaloscelis lunosa. The sequence goes on along the minus strand of OU744265.1, from coordinate 17,880,383 downwards.
ATGGAAACACTGGCAACACTAATGCATCGCAGTATTTTGAAACTATCAAAATAGATCCTAATCCTAACATCGAAATCGATACTGTGATTTCTTCACACTAAATAGTGATAGTCCGACTATGGATTTTGTCAATCTTTGACTAGCTATGTAGTGACTAAACTATTGAATATTATTTGGTTGAATTTTTGTATGCGAACTGGGAATGTCATTATGTCATTAGGCACTTATAGGTACGAAGTTTAATTTATTGTGGTATTATCGTCTCCACCTTGAGTTGACAAGAGATTTAACACCAGATTAAAAAACCTAAATATTTTAATGATAGGACACAAATCAAGCGATTTCCGGCCACCGTAGGCGCGGGCTTGCGGGCGGTGAGCAATGGGTGGCTCACCGTCCGATAAGGACCAGGCCCGGGTCGACGGCGCGTTGTGTTCCACGCGCGCCTCAAAGAGATGTCAGCAGATTTGAAGGGGTCCACTAGGGCCGATGCCTGCCGGGGTTGCGAAGAAAACCGAAAGGGAGATCGTGGCCCCCGGCAACAGGGCAACCGAAGGAATACGGGTGGGTTTTAGTCAGTAAGAGTCTGACACGCCCTCCCGCTCCACCCAGAGCGGGAGAAGTTATTTGATGATTTCCCACCCTCAAAAAAATTTCTTGATTCTGTATAGGTACCTAGACCTACGTAAGGTCAAATAATTTATTTCTAGTAGACCAATAAAAAGCACTTTTAAAAGTCATAATTAACAAGGAAATAGAATTGTTTAAAAGGTAATTTTATTGTGAAGAAGAATGGACATAAGACTCTAATAGTTACTCTTTTAAAATATTTTACAATATTTTTTAAACATTAATTATAAATTAAGGCGATGTACTTACCTAGAATAAAACTACTTCAAAAATACGAAATTCAAAATATTTTTATTTCACATAAACCTACATGGGCACTTATGAAACGTCAGAGTGTAGTGTCTACTATACAGCAATAGGCTGCGTGTGTCTGATATGATCTAATTTGTGTAATGTGATAAATGTATGGTAAGTATCAAGAGTTTGTCTGCATATTCCGGATAAATAAACATTCCGCAACAAAATAATTCAAGGTTTTTATAACATGCAATTGGTCAGTTTTTTGTAAATATAACATCAAGGCGTTCGAGGCTCGGTGACCTGAGAACTAAACCTGTTTTTTTTTTTACACGAATTCGGGGACTACCCGTAGAATAGAATAAAATAGAATAATATTTATTTGCTTAAAAACATAGTATCAAAATATGATAAAATACAAAACAAAATAACAAGAGCATACATGTTTTTGCTTAACAGTCATAAATAAGCGTACAATTTTTCACAAGCATAATTTAACATTTATTTTCAAAGAAGCCTTTGCCACTATAAAAACTATGACTACACAACTATTCGTGCAATTTATTTTTGAATAATCTCATATGTAATGTCTTGAGATTACTTTCTATCTTATTATATATACATACACACATAGATGTAAACTTTTATTATATTTAGCTAGTCTCGGAAGGACATCCAGTACGAGCCTGGGGGTCTCGTCGGTTATGAGGATATAAATCATCTGCAGTACTAAATAATTCTTCTTACTTCCTCACAAACATATACATATTTCGTATATGTAAAGAAAAACCCGTAGGGTTAGGCAGAAGTGTACTTATCCTATAGTACACCCACATTTCGCCAGTTATGTTTAAAGTCCCATGTAATAGGGGGTGAGCCTATCGCCATCAACCGGGCATAAGTAAAGCCTAATTTGCTACCTAAAAATTCTTGTTGGAAAAACCCAATAACACATTACCCGGTCTGGAAACTGAACCCCTGCTCAACAGTCGCGCTTGCGACCACTAAATCAACTAGGTCGTCATGCTACATAAAACGGTAAAGCGTTCATTTAATCAAACAATATAATAAAAAGTTCTCTAAAATGGTGGGATTTGATATAAGGAAGTCCAAACAGTTTAGGCGTTCTAAAAATAAATTTTATTTCGTCCGTTAGTCAGATAATAAAAAAAATATTAGACACGTATTATTTGCTTTATCATATTATTAATAAAAAATGACTTAAATAAAACGCATTAGAGTTGGGGAGCGGGGGTCGCTACGTCACAAGTAAGTATAAAATCTACATACTCGTGACGTCATGGCACAATTTAACTCAATGTATCGCCGTATTCTTTTCATAACGTAAAAAAAGAAAAAATATGTGTCCAATATTTTTAATAATCTACAAGACGGACAAATAAAACAATTTTAGCCATCATTCCTGGTGCTTAATTCGTAGCATATTGGAATATTGTAGCGTGATCTGGCGACCACACTATGCCTCACACTCGTTGCCTCTAAAACGGGCTTCATCCATACTCATCCCCGGTTCGAACTCGCCCGCTTTTTTATATGCCTATCAGCTACAAGTGTACAGTTTGTCGGAAAAGTGCTACGGTGCTACGATGTAGAAAATAAATACTCTTCGTCTAAATAATAAATACTGATCACATATTAATTTTACTATAGCAGTCTTGATCTTTTTCTATATATTTTTTTAACAAAAAGACCTATTTAGATTCCGTACAAACATACACACACAGGAGTACCTATAAGTACACCCACATTTCGCTTTATGTTATGTTTAGGTCCCATGTAATAGGGGGCGAGCTTATTGCCATCAATCGGGCACAAATCCAGACTCTGGGCTGCTACTGAGAAATTCCAGATGGAAAAACCCAAAAACACCTAGACCGACCCGGGAATCGAACCCAGGACTTCACACTCAGCAGTAGCGCTTTGCGACCACTAGACCAACGAGGCAGTCTGAGATTCCGTACAAATAAGTACACAGATCAAAAGTGTCTAGGGATCAACATATATTTTTGCAATAACTTTTCTCCTGATTGATATTAATTAAAATTTTCTTTAAGGATTCATCAAATAAAGTGTTTTCGTTTGTCACAGTAACGATAAACCAAAACACCTTTGCATTAATAAAGAAATTTGCCATTTTCCTAATAAAGGGATTTTTGACATTTGAACCACTAACATTAAAGTTCGAAAAAAAGACTGAAATAACAGTTTTCTTTAAAATTTTATTGGGTAACTTAAACAATTAATAATCCGTGTTTCTACCGCGAACACTAACAACACAAGAACATCGGTTTGGCATACTCAAAATGAGTTCATCCAAATCACGCTGTGGAATGGCCGCCCATGTTCGTTGCAACAACAAAAAAAGGTCTTCTTGCGACTGGATACCCTCCATATTCGGCAGAGCTCTTCTCTGTAGCATATCCCATGCATGCTCAATCGGGTTCAAGTCTGGCGACTGAGCAGGCCAGAGCAGGACATTGATGTTAGCTGCGGCGAGAGTCTGTCTTACAACTCTTGCGGTGTGCGGTCGTGCATTATCATGCATTAACTGAAATAAGGGACCGATTTGCACTTGTAGAGGAACGATGACGTCAGATACAATCGTCTCAGCATAAATTTGAGCGTTGAGGTTGCCTCTGATCCAAATCAACTCAGTTCTTCCGCCGATCCAAATACCCGCCCATACCATGATGGTTCCACCACTATAAGGATGGACTTCCTGGCAGGATTTTAATCGCTGTTGGCGTCCAGGGGTTCTCCAGTGTCGTATACGTCTTGTATCCGGTCTCATACCAAAACGAGACTCATCAGAAAAGCACACGAAACGCCATTGTTCTTCTGCCCAATTTCTGTGTTCAAGAGCCCATTGATATCGAATCCTACGATTGTGCATTGCTATAGGTGGTACCCGTAGCGGTCTTCGGGAATGAAGGTTCACTTCATGCAAGCGGTTTCTGACTGTTTGGTCGCTAATTAAGTTCCCTGAAGAGTGATGAAGCCTCACGGCTAACATCATGGCGGTTATTGTTGGAGCTCTTCGAGTTAAGATTTGAATGTATCGGTCTTGTCTCCGTGTGGTGCAGCGATACCGTCCTCCATGGCGCTCAGCCACGGTACCAGTGCTTCGGTAACGTGTCCAAAGTCGACTGATAACACTCTGACTTGTATTCAGAGCTAAAGCCACAGTACGTTGCCGGGAACCAGCTTCTATCATTCCCACGGCTCTGAGCATTTCTTCCCTGCTTAAATGACGTCGCCGCTCCATAATAACGTTGGTTTTAATCAGTAGTAGGGAAACAGTAGCACTAATAATGTCTTCAATGCGTTGTATGTTTTTATAGGGAAAATATTGACAGCTGATTTTCATCTTTTACTCGAATTTGATTAACAGTTCCTGGTTCAAATTATGAAATGCACCAAAAAGGATCCATATAAATTTATATAATCATAAATTTATTACAAAGCCACATCTCAATCTCAAGAAATCCGCATAAAAATGCTTGATCCCTAGACACTTTTGATGTGTGTAGTTATTAATTATTAAATATTCCATTCCTAGAAATTGTACAATAATTGAATAGAGTTATTGTTTATACAGACAGTGTTTTTTTTTTGAGCTGTTATTGTACAAACTGTGTTTTTTTTTAGAAAAAAAAAATAATTTAAAAAGGTAATTAAATTTTAATTATTGTACTTACGAACTATGAGTTTCAGAGTTTAGTTAAACGAATGGCTATTTTAAACGAGCGTTGAATAACTATGTTTTTAATTAATGTTGATTCTATTTTATAGAAGTTGAAAAAACACGAATATTACCTTCCTACTGTTAATTTTATACCGCGTATTACGACTGAATAAAAATAAATAAAAATCGTACTAACACTTTTCTTACCATCAGTGTTTTGTGCCTTCTAGCTATACATGTAGTTAGATACATGCGAACCGGGCGAGTTCGAACTGTTCGGGATGAGTATGGACGAAGCCCCAGTTTTCTGGTGTGCAAATATTATTCGAACATGGAAATCTAATAAAATATCCAAACTACCTATTTATAAAATATAAAAAAGAAGCAAGACAATACAAATATCAGGATTATGTATGTGTAATACAAACATGTAGGTAATCCTAAATGATAAGACATTACATTATTTTTACTTTGGTTACGGGACCCTTCTTCTTTTTTCGAGTCGATGGCAAAATATTATATGATTTGAGACTGGTAGATGGCCACACTAGTCGGGGCATCAATGGCGTTTTTTATGGGACCCTAAAAATTGATTATGAGAGAGGCTACAAAATAATAAGCCTCTTGAAAAACCCATCGCTAATCGCACGGGCATCAGTTTATTTTAACGCAACCTTGACATTGCCGCTCAATATCATAATATCGTTCGTAGTTTTTATACTCAACTACTTTTTGCTTAATGCCGATCGATTATGAAGATTAGCTGTTTTGAATTGTGTTTTGGTAAAAAGGTTCATTATAAAATATGGGAAGTATTTAAATGATCCTCTAAGAACTTATTCACCTTCTGATTATTTATTAAACACTCGTATGCATATAACCTGCACAAGTGCTTGAAGCAACATTAGAATTCATGTTACTAGTTAATATACAACTAGTTAATATGCAAATAGCATATTAATAGTTATAACAACATGTCTCAATATGTAGATATTCGGTCATACTCATAAGTAAGTACAGTAGGCCGCACGTCAGTGATAACACTTTGACCTTGACCTGGCCTAGCGTAGTAGCATAATCAGCCTATAATGTTCCCACTGCTGGGCCACAGGCCTCCTCTCTGTGTGAGGGAGTGGGGCCGGTGTGGGACGTAATCCACCACGCGGGCCCAATGCGGGGTGGTATATGTCACATGCCTGTTTCCTCACAATGTTTTCCTTCACAGTCAATGTGTGTTATGTTCCCATACAATGTCTCGCAAATACTGTTGTTTTGTACGAGTACATAGTAGAGGCGCCGAAAACAGGCGCAACGCGACTTTGGTGAAACAGTTTCTAAGAAAATTTTATGGAAATTTTTCTGCTGGAGTCGCTAATGTATCGAGTAGTTATTTAACATAATAATAAGCAACTTAACAACTCGAAAATAATAGTTACTACCTTGTAAATTCCTCGAAAGATTTGAATATTTTGTAATACAAGGAATATTTATCAGCGGTAATATAAGTGTACCAGAATGAAAGATGTTATTTTTCACACTTCGTTTCACATTATAGTTTTGGCGCAGTTATAAAAAATCCAAAAAAATGAGCCTACGCCGCGCCTCGTCGGTAAAAATCACCTTTATGATGACGGAAACGTTTCCGTCATCATAAAGGTGATTTTTACCGACGAGGCGAGGCGTGGATGGGATGGGCGAGAATTGAAATCACGCTTGTTTACACTGAAAGATGTCTAGCGCTATACCACGCCGTCTCGCGATGGCCAACGCTGCCTCGCGCTGGCTCGCGATGTCACGCGCCGGCCATCGTTACCTAGCGCCGGCTCGCGCTATCACGCTCCGCCCGGCCAGCCGAGAATATAGTATGCAGCGATGTCTCGCGATGATCGAAGCGAGCCGGCGGCGGCGATTTTTCCCGTTGTCCACCACTTGTTTGGGCACCTCTGGGGGACAGCGAAACAACTTTTAGAAGTTATTCTCACTGTCCACCGCTAGGGGACAGCGAAACAACTATTAGAAATCATCCTGTTGTCCACCACTGGGGGACAGCGTCACAACTTTCTAAATTATTTCTGCATACTGATGGATAGCGACATGGATTTTTAAACATTCCCTATGGTTACCGCTGGGGGACACTGGCATAACTTTTGTTCCAATTCCCAATGGCCATCAATTTAAATTATTATATTTAGAGACCAGTAAAGGATAGCTTAATATACTTACCGATATGTTTTTTTTTTACAGATAGTGATAAGAGTGAGACTAATATAAATATTCCAAAATTAAATAGTAGGTAATTAATAAAGTCATAAATACTTTAATCACCTTTTATTAAATGTTTCATAAAAATATATTTAACAATCCTACAACATAATAAAGCTTGTTTATTTTTTATTACAGTGGGTAATTACATAAATCGACGTAATATTTTCACAGCCGGTTATAATTAGTTACAATTTTTAAAATAGACTATACTCCATTTGGAATAAGATTCGACATTTAAATAAACCATTTTTACAGTCCGTTCGAGCACTAAATAAGGTTTGATATAATATTATTATGGACTTACCTTGATTTTGATAAGTCCTTTACATTTGTTCTTATTCCTGTTAGCGCACTCCCAGATTATTAAGCCACTTTTATGTTTTCATTTTGTTATATATTCATGTCCTCCATGTTATAAAATTGTCACGCCTTTTCTATTTACATATCGATGGTGGAAATTTCAAATGTCGCAAGGGACATTGTATTCCCTGTCCCTTACGACGTTTGAAATTTCCAGCGTCGATATGTTAAATGAAAGTGCATTTTTTTCCTGATAAGTGGAACCACTAGTATTTAAATCGCGGCGAGTGCACTAATGACGTAGTTATATTGATGTATGCTGCGTTTGCGCGAGTAGAGGGAGTAGAGTAAAATAGATGTGTTTTTTATCTCTTATTAACATTATGTACTCTTTTTCCCTTATAGCAACACTTTTTGTAAATATCTTGATGAAGTGAAATTGATTTTTAGTTTCATTAGATAATAATAATAATAAGCATTAGCAATAAATAATATTTAATTTAAATTAACTACAATTAATTAATAATTAACTATTATACAAGAAAAATATTATTTTATTTATATTACGTAAATATTTGAATTGGATAAACATAATTTCAACATTATCCGCTAAAACCAAATCCGTAAGTTTATTAGGCTATTCTTTACTGAAAGTTGTGATGCTATCCCCCAGTGGTGGACAACGAGAATAATTTCTAAAAGTTGTTTCGCTGTCCCCCAGTGGTGGACAACAGGATAATTTCTAAAAGTTGTTTCACTGTCCCCCAGTGGTGGACAGCGAGTATAATTTCTAAACCTTGTTTCGCTGTCCCCCAGTGGTGTCCAAACAAGTGGTGGACATCGGGAATAATCGGGCGGCGGCGCGTAACAGCGCGTACCAGCGCGAGACAGCGAGTCAGCGCTTGATGAAAAGAGACCGTGCGTTGTATATCCGTTTTACAAAGGAAATACTCTATTCATACAATAATAAAGTTCGATATTGTACTAACAAATATTTCAATTCTCGCCTCGCATATCCTCGTGCATCTAGACCCTTTACACCGATGGGCAGGGCATGGATAGAATTTTTTTCCATACAAAGTTCAATTCTCGCCCATCCCATCCACGCTTCGCCTCGCCGCCGCGCCGGTGGTGTAAAGCCACCGTAAGAGTAGAAAGTTGTATTGATGAATTTAATGTTTGTAATTATGTACTTAATTAAATACATGTTTGTAACGGTCGCGAATTATATTTTAATGAACATGCAACCTAAGCATACTAACTGACACTGACCTGCAAATTTCAAAAAACGTAAGAAAACTTCGCCTTAAGACGAAACTCCAGTTATTAGGTATTAATTGAAAAAACTCTTGCTGGCTTATAATAACCTAGAATATTATAATTGGTAACACGTGTAGATTCAACAATTTTCCTTGAATTAAAATCTTAGGCACCTGTCTCATCGCTGGCGATTACCTACCGACAAGCGAGTAGAGCGAGTTAAAACGAGTTGGCGAGCAAAGAGCGAGAGGGCGCGACGACGAAAAAAACATCAGCGGTTATTGTAAGGAACATTCTTAATGATGAGTAGTATTTAAGAGGATGCCCATAAATTTCACCCTGTACTACATTGTACCAAGCGTGAGTTTCTCAGCGAATGTTCTGCCCGCCAAGCGAGTATTACTCTCTTTAATGGATAGCTCTCGTCGTTGCGACAAACGAGTATCTACTCGCCCGGCGGCGGCGGCGGCGGTGGTGGTGGTGTGAACAGTCACCGATCAACTATGAATATTATGTATCTCTTTTACTTACACGAGAGCTACAATCTTTTGAACGTTTCTTGTGCGAAAAAAACTACCTGCCAGGGTCGGCGGGCGGTTGGTTAAAACTAAAGGGGAAAGAAAATAGAAAGTCCTAAGGAAATAATATCAACACACAATCGTTAAACAAACTTGATAAATTAAATACTTATCTTGAGACACGAACAATAAGTTTTATTCCTACTTCACTAAGTTTTATATTACTATAATTCAAGGTCTTTTATTACAGGAATCTTAAATATAACTTTACAGTTTTTAACATAACTAACTATTTACACTAGGTACTAAATTAAAAAACTAACTACCTATCGATTATATTACTATTATATAAAAACTTAGTGTAAATACCTAATTAGTTAACGGCTGTGATAGTGGCTTGATGAGATACCGTTTTAGGTAATGATTCGATTTCTTAGCAGATTCCGGTTTATGTGTAAAATACATGAATATTAAAAAAAACATTTAATATAAAAATCTCGATGTTTTGGAACCGTGCGAAGCAGGGACGGGTTGCTAGTCCTGCTCATATTATAAATGTGAAAGTGTGTACGTTTGGATGAGGCTGAACAGATGTGAATGTTTGGCACAGAGAAAGTTTATAACCTGTACCCTAATTGCGTAATGCACGATCAATTACAGTTTGTTTCGATTTGAAACAGATTGCTTCATAAGTGGGAAAAAATCTGCTCAACAACGTGAATAACGCCATGAATGTTGTTAAACTGATAAAAATTAAACAATGTCATTATAGTTTATGAAACTAAGTTACGCAATTAGGGTACTGGACTAACACATAAAATACTTTGTATCCCGGTAGTACATTCTCGTGCGTTATTTTCCGATGTCACGCGGGTAAAAGCTAGTTATAAATAAAATACCGAATGAACCAGTTCTACCATGTTATTTACTCAAGTTATACTTCCGTTTCGTCACATTATTTATAACGTAAATTCGGAAGTACCAGTAGGTATTTGACTTTAGATTACAGATACTCTATTTTATCTCTCGCCTTGGAGACTCAGATAAGGAAACAGTGCAAAATTGACACATGGTTGACTACGAGGTGAACAGCGATTACCGTGGAGATGAGTTAGTGAATATTTACTCGGTATATTTACTCGAGACTGCTTCATTGGTCCAGTGGTCGCTGGTTGCAAGCGCTATTGTGCTTGGTTTAATTCCCAGGTCGGGCAAAGTGTTATTAGATTTTCAATCTGTATTTCTCAGTAGCAGCCCGGGGCCTGGATTTGTGCCTGGTTGATGGCAAGGCCCGCCCCCTATTACATGCGATTTGATGGGACTCAAACTTAACTGTTGAAATGTGGGTGTACGATAGGTACACCTCTGCCTATCTCTTAGAGGAATACAGGCGTGATGTTATGTTATATGTTACTAGATATTTTCGTTTTTGAGTTCATCAATAAGATCTCACGTGATAAGAAGCCCTGATTCGGCTACGACTGACTGCGTTTCACCTGCAAACCTGCAGTTTAACAAGTTTGAATGCAGTTAGTAAGACTGCAATGAACACACACAGTCGTAAACTACATTCAAACTGCAACGACTACCTTCAAACTGCAGATTTGCAGTTGAAATGCATTCCGTCTGTCTCGAGCCTAAGATCTAATAAAAACAACTGACTTCGAAAAAAAACACTAAGTACAAAGTAAAAATAACTTTAATTACGGAAGTCGGTGTCTTTGGTTTTGAATTTTCGTTTTTTGCCACCGACTTCCGTAATTAAAGTTATTTTTGACTTTGTAGTGTTTTTTTTTGGAAGTCGGCTGTTTTTTTTTTTTTGTAAAATGTTTTTATTTTTCACTTTTTATTTGTGGTACCTACCACACACAAATTTGAATACCGGAGTAATCACGTAACAAACATAAAAAGAAAAACACAATCGAGTTGAGAACCTCCTCCTTTTTGAAGTCGATTAAAAATGTAAAATGCGCTTGCCATCACCAGGAAATAAGTACTGATTTAATTGCCCACGTAGTCTAAAATCTCACCTCCAACATGTACTTACATTTAGCCAGCTATCATTCTATTATTTTCGGAAACTCCAGGGCTACATCACTGACCTACCTCACTATACCCACCCAAACAGATTATTAAATAACCACTAATCAATCTGTGCCCAGCCTTTTCCCAATTACGTGGGGGTCGGCTTCCAGTCTAACCGGATGCAGCTGAATATACCAATATTTTACATGAAGCGACTATCCGACCTCTACAATCCAGTTACTGGTAACACGATACCCCTTGGTAAGATTGGTCGTCAGACTTTTGGGCTTCTGCTGACTACCCGTAACGACTGTCAAAAGTCTACGAATGGCAGCCGGGACCAACAGCTTAACATGCTAGGCACAGAGGGCTCTCGATATATTATGGATGCGGGCATCCACCCATCCACGGATCGACCTCAGCAACCGTAGTTACACTCCGATCGACTCGGTTGTAAACAACCGTTGTGAACAAAATCACCAACATTTATGATTAACATCCACCAAAGTCAATATTCAAGGTGACAGTATTCTCAGCACAATGGTCCATGAAGGTCATACGTAGGCATATGACCTTTCACCTTTTTTAATAGGTACTTTCAATAGGTGAAGGACGGTCTTTTGTTTATCTAATGTTTTAAGTTACTGCACTTATCTAAGTTAATGTGACTAAGATTAAAAGAAAAATTATGGAGTGAATGGTCTTGAACCTTGCAAAGGGATTGGGCTGCCGATTTAACAACAAATAAGTATTATTATAATTTTATAGATGTAATAAAATAGTTAAAGTGATTTTTGTTAATACTTTAGAGAGGTTTTTTTAAGGTCGAGCATTTTATAAGCGATTATCTTGGGATATGGTTGCTAGTTCGATTCCTGCACGGATCAGCATAGCTATCACATTTACAACCGTGAAGGCTTCCGAATCGAAAATTACACATTTTCGTTTCCCTGATCTGCCCGCAAATAGCCGTCGTAAGAATACCGATTGTCGGGTATTAAATTTGTGAACAGCGTTTAGACGGCTCCTTCGATAATAGATGATCGATCCGGCAAGCGTATGAAATATGTAGTTGTGAACAGCTATTTCGTCTGGCAATTGTCGAACTATTAAATTAAGAAACTTTACTAAGAAAATACTAGTTTTACAAAAACCTTGTCTTATTTACAAACAGCGAATAATGTTGCCAAATTGGAACAAAAGTATTAGCAAATTCGACTATTACCATACCCGTTAGTTCTAGGTTAGTTTGATTGGTTTTGGATTCAATGACATCACAATTACGCTTCTTACGGAATATGAATACGTTTCTGTAATTTCGCCATCTTCTATAATGGTCATTAAACCTCCCACGCTGGTCCTAAATGGTCATATCCACCATCGTTCCGGATTTTAAAGGCTATACAATATTACACATAGAACCTTAAAATGTATGTCCTAGTACTCCTTATTATAATATATTATACATATACAGCTTGCAATGAAAAAGGATTAACATAGTAGATAGACGCATTAGCACATTAGTTCACAGATTTTCCAAGAAATTTAGGCGCTTCGGGAACCACCGTCTATCTTCGGAAATACGGACGCGTGATTATGAGATCTAATTTAAAGGTAACAGTTATTTAAACGTTAAGTACTTATCATGTGCTTTGACTAAGGGTCAGTTTCTTGCAAAATTTATGCCACAAATTGTCAAGCGCGCTTAAACTATTGTGATTGATTGAATGATTTATCAACAGCCAATCGCCGACGTTTACGCGCGTACACATTTTGACAGCTGTGTGACAGTGACAGGAGTAACCCTTAGCTAAAGAACGTGCTAATATCAACCTTAGATTATCCATTAGACTTTGTGGTCAGCCTATTTTCTTGCAGTAAGTTAAATTGGCCAGACATCCATATTATAAAAACATAAATAATAATATTATAGAACACACACACACATATTATTAACACACACATACATATTATAAATTAAATTCGCTTTTCGTGTTTGCTGTGTGACTGCGTTGTTCTTTAGAACTTTTTTTTTTGTGTGGGAAGTTATCAAATAACTTCTCCCGCTCTGGGCGGAGCAGAAGGGCGTGTCAGACTCTTACTGACTAAAACCCACCCGTGGTCCTTTGGTTGCCCTGTTGCTGGGGGCCACGACTTGCCTTTCGGTTTTCTTCGAACCCCCCCGGCAGGCATCGGCCCTAGCGGACCCCGTCAATTCTGCTGACATCTCTTTGAGCCGCGCGTGTAACACAATGCGCCGTTGACCCGAGCCTGGTTCTCATCGGACGGCGAGCTACCCATTGCTCACCGTCCGCAAGCCCGCGCCTACGGAGGCCGGAAATCAGCTTGCGATTCCCGCAGGGCGTCTCCTCCTGCGGCGGTTAGGGGCGGGAGAGCCGCCTCCGCCTCCTGCTTCGCGAGTATCACCGCTTCGCAGAAGGAGGTGACGGCCTCCCATTTACGCAACGGATTTTGATGCGGTTTTCTCCATCATTTAGAGAATTTATTCCGGAAGTAAACTTATTTAATAATATAGGACTCGCGATGTTTCATCAAGTCGTATGAACCGAGTGAAGCAGGGGCGGGGCGCTAGTAGCACTTAGCAGGAAAACCGGAATGTATGACAGTTTTCCTAATGAAGTAGGTATCCTCCGAAGCAATTGTCTACAAACTAGACACATATTTGAATATTTAATGACAATTAGTGTATAGTTTAGATAAGGCCATTTTGTAAACAAGTCAAGGTTATAGGACATTTTTAGCACATAGACTAATATCAATGTCAGTTATCTTTTATTTCAAAAGGCTTTAACAGGCATCTACCAAGTGACACTTAACGAATTTAGTTTGCATAGAAATAAACCTACTACCTATATGTATATGTTCTCTCGTGTTTTCTCGGCTCATGCAGGTGGTTAAAAGATTGTGTACTTCCCTGTGACTATATTTTTAAACTAATTTGAGTCTTTGCGCTCTCTGTAGTGAAGCCGCCTAGTAAATTATCAGTTAATCGCATCAGTAGAACAATGAACGATAATATTACACGATTATCATATTGTTAATTATTTCGTAGGCACTTTGCATACTCACTGTTTTACTAACTACAATTTTATGGGTCAAAAACGAAACTAAGTATGTTGTTTCTTGTTTTGAATGAGGCAATCATTTTTCGTCAATAGATATAATCTTACATCAATGCTTCCTTTTCTGTATGAGTAGAGATTTTTTATCTTGTAGTAGGACAGTAACAGGCTGGCTAGTATGAGAGAGAAAGTGATAATTTTGAGGTGCTTTGGTTGTCCAACTGCTTTGAACATAGCAAAATATAAGTGGATCGTCATATTTAACATTGCGTGCCCTTCAAAATGTACTATAGCTACAAATACTTTAAAGTACTTACTATCACTGTTGTAGGGATGGGCAATTCTAAATTAGACGATCTATTCTTCGGCAAGGTCCGAGAGATCGCCAACAACATTGAGGGATATTAACTATTATTTTGTTATGAAGAAACAGTATACCTCCTATGTCTATCAAAGTAGTAAAATGTTTAATTGGACGGATTTTCCTCAAATGTACATTATCTACATGACTTCCTTAAAAAATCGTTCACAGTAGGTAAAAAACCGGCGACATTGGATCAAAACCTTAGACTTTATTTAGAGGTTTAATTTTCAGAGGTATCTACTCAAAAAACCATTTGTCTTGAATGAAAAAAAACATCTGACGAGTAAAAGTATTTTACACTAGCTTCTACTCGCAAGTTCTTTTGCATTTACCGGGATAAAAAGTATCCTATGTCCTTACCCAGGCCATGGTCTACCCATGTGCCAAATTTTATCCAAATTGGTTCAGTCGTTTTAGCGTGAAAGCATAACAATCAAACATAAAAAAATCTCTTTATATTATTAGTTTAGATAGTTTAGATCACAAGACTAATTTATTCTTGTGGTTTCGATAACCAACTGACTGACCGTCAATCATTAGGTGGATCATCTAATCTGTCTACCAAGAGTATAATTACGGTTATATTTCCTGTATAAGTACCTACTTATAAAACATTTATATACCGGTATTTGGGCAGACCAATGGCCAGCCAATTTAAAAGGAGTGATATATAAATCAGCCCATAATCTTGAACATCCGCATATGGGGTTTCCCCGTTCTAAAGACAGAAATTAATTGAAAATGTATTTAAAAGGAGAATGATTGGCGAATAGATCAGTTTTGCTTCACTGTTGAACACCACACTACATTTCAGGTGCGATTGACCATCAAATGAATTAAATATTTATTTAAAAAAATTAAAATCAGAGCAATAAATCTTAAGGAATAAGAATCAGGTTTAAACTAATTACAAGAACAATCAGCGAACTAAACAAATCAGTTTTCTCCCATGCAACAAAATATAAATCTTCTTAAACAAATTAAGCACCTCACAAAGCACATAATTATAAACTGATACTTACTAACCATATTTACTATCTTAACACCCAAAACAATGCATCGTCAACCCATAACCAACTAATACTAGAAACACCAGTACTAATGATAACCTCGAAACGTGTCTAATCTAAAAGATTGCTTACCGACAGGTAATACGGAGCAGGCATCGACGGAGAACACACGCGTATACGTCTCGACCGAACTAGAAAAAAAAAAAAATCGAAGACAGAATTAAAAGTAGTGCTCATGAAAAAGACTTATTATAAATTTCGAAAATGGTGATCAAATTAACGAATCAAGTGACAAACAGTGCGAAAAAAGAGGACAGTTTCGCGAAACTACTCGGGGATTTTGGAAAATGGCAGTTCTTAGTTTTCGGTACAGTGTCCTTAGTGAAATTGAGCTCGGGATGGGTTCAAATGGCAATATTATTTCTGACACCCAACTTAACTTTTCGGTGTATGGATCTGGGTAATTCTACAGAGGAGATTACGAACTCTACGTGTTATAAAGACTGTATAGGATATGAATATGATACAAGTCCGTTTGAGAACACGATTGTTTCGGAATGGGACCTCATTTGTGATCGGCGGTGGCTCGCCAGCTTGAATCAAATGGTGCTACAAGTTGGCATCTTGATTGGCAGCACGATATTTGGATTTATGTCAGACAGGTGAGACGAACTTTTTTTTTATTATTATGTTTAAATCATATGATGGAAACTTAAAGCTTGGAAGGCGCATTCTTTAACCAACCAAGCTTAAAGGACCCGCCTCCTAAACATTAAGTTACGGGTTCTATCTATCAATCAATCATTTATTTACAACGAATGTAGGTTACTTTAAATTACAGGTGAAGTAGATAGGAGTGAACCATGTACATCCTGCCTGAAAATAGGCACGCAAAAATTATACAAATTGTTAAGAAGCTATCTAGAAATGAAATTACAAATTTAAATGTCACACTTAGAATTATTACAATTATACACAAATTAAAATGTTACTATAGAATAAAATTAAAAACAAATGTAGATATATTAGGTCCATGTTCAAGATAATATTAATTATATTTATTATACACATTGCTGATTAACAAGTTTTTTACATTCAAAAATCATTAATCGAATAATAGAAAAATTATATTAGGTAGGCCACTAATTTATTTTTTAAATTCTTAATTGTTTCATTACATCTGGCAATATATTATACATGGTAGAACCCATACAAATCGTCGTGGAGGCGATTGGCGGCGGTGATATCTCGCGTCCGGCCCTGGTTCAGGCCATGGTACGGAGCGAGAGGAAATGGGAGGCCGTCACCTCCTTCTGCGAAGCGGTAATGCTCGCGAAGGAGGAGGCGGAACGCATGAGAGGCAAATTTCGCACCCTCACGCCCCTAACTACCGCAGGAGAAGACGCCTTGGGCGTCGGGAGTCGCAGGCCGATTCCCGGGCACCGTAGGCGCAGGCTTGCGAACGGTGAGCACTGGGTAGCTCGCCGTCCGGTAAGGACCAAGCCCGGGTCCACGGCGGATTGTGTTCCACGCGCGCCTCAAAGAGATGTCAGCAGAATTGACGGGGTCCGCTAAATCCGATAGGGAGATCGTCGCCCCCGGCAACAGGGCAACTGAAGGAACACGGGTGGGTTTTAGTCAGTAAGAGTCTGACCCGCTCCGCCATCTCCCACTAAAAAAAAAGGGCATTTATGAAACGTCAGAAGCTAGGTGCACGGTTCCAATTGGTCGTTTCCTATGGAGAAGAGCCGGCAAGAAACTCCACGGTTGGTTCGCAACTGTCTGTGGTCAGTCTTCAAAGCACACATTGCTCTAATGCAACGTTTTTGCGCCTTAGCCCTGAGCTGCAATTGCCCTAGAAAGTAATACCAAATCTTAGAATGAGTAGAACTGATGCAACCAGACCATAATAAGCTACCAATGTTGTTTGAATGTCACCTTTTTTGGACAACTTTGCAAATAAATATTTATAGGCTGTCATCACAATGTTTGTTATTTTTAATATTTGTTTTTTTTTTCACAATGTTTATTAAAAATCAATTGCAGTCAAGATTTTGGACGCTCTGACGTCGGATATACAGGAAGAGGCATCCTGGTGTATGCTGTTTGCCGATAACATTGTTCTTGTCGGTGAAGATGAACTGCTCTGGATTTCAATCCAGAGCAGATTGGAGAAATGGCAACAGAAGCTAGAGAGTGTTGGCTTGAAAATCAGCAGAACCAAAACTGAACACATGTTCTGCGATTTCGGCGGTCTCTCCAGTTCTGGAGCCATAGCGCTTAATGGCGCGCTTCTCCCAGTCACACAGGACATTCATTATATTAATTTGATATAGGTATTTATAATAACACGCGCAATTGTGCTGATTATTAGCTTGTCACTTTTTATTTTACGATTTTGTTTAGTTTAAAATGACTTAATTTCTGACTTATTAATAAATCTTTATACAGAAACTATAGGACAGGCAGAAACTACAGAACGCCACCTGCTACGATCCTTACATACTCGTTTTGCTTCGTTTACGTTCATACATCTGATCACACGCGCACGCCGGTTGCGAGTATTATGCACCTGACCTTTCTGAAAAACATTACGAATAATCTTTATTCAATAATGTATTTAAATTATAAAAAAAACTTGCTTCACAAAAGACTCACGGACGTCGACAGTATTCCATTTTGAAATAAGAATAAAAGATGAAGATAAGCAACATGTTCGTATTGGGGACAAAGAATTTGCTATGTGTTGCAATTATTATAAACAAGTAATAATATTAAAAAATACATTAAATTAAAATATAATGTTGATATAAAAATCACACATAAGTTCACAATAAAATAATCCTCAAACATTCAAATCTAATAAAATAAAAATACATAACATATCATTTAAATTAAATCAAATATAAAATACATACTTATGTCATTCAAAACAAATATAAATTTAAAATACGTACATACAAATGTCATCCAAAACAAATAAAATAAAACAGAACACAACATAAAATATTACATAATACGAGGGGAGGCGCTACTATGGAGCTGCATCCACCTCTGTAACAGAGACAGATCCCACCGCTCGGATAATACCTTCAGGACGCTGTTGGACCTGTTTTGCAGGTGACTTCAGCCCCGTGCAGACTGGCGCGACGCGACACCGGTAATTGTCCTACCGTGAAGAGTTCTTAGAAATTGCTTTGATAGAGCTGCGTCGCACCGCGCGCCGTCGTCACGTTGCGCCGGTCTGCAAGAGGATTTAGTAGCGAAGCGTTCCGTTTCCTTATGTAATTAAGGACGTGTTCAGACTTTTAATATTTTGAGACGCAGCCTTAATAGAGCTACGTCGCGTCGTCACGTCACGCCGGTCTGCAGGAGGCTTTAGTAGCGAAGCGCTCCGTTTCCTTATGTAATTAAGGACGTGTTCAGACTTTTAATATTTTGCGACGCAGCCCAAGATTTTGGATACAACCTACATACAATCTCCTGCTGCCTAGGGGTTGATTCTTAAATATGTAGTTCGTAAGTAAAGAGTAAACACCAAGAGAACTATGTTTATTTTCTGACAATCTAATTATTTTTATCAATATCATCGCCGCAAAAGAAAAAAATACTAACAAAAAAGCAGCAACAACTCTTACAATAACAAAAAAACAGCAATCAAACTTAGGGCTTCATACGTCGAGAGACCGCCGGAACACAAAAACCTTGTAACATTCATAACCGTTAAAATATTTTAATCTGTCCAACAGCTCCGAAAGAAAAAAACTGGCCAATTGTGTGTCGGACAACGAAGGGTTCCGTAGTTGGGATGAATTTATTCCAAAAATAAAATTGTTAATACATCGATATACACCACGATCAATTCTCCATCTTCTAATGTAAGTTTGTAACCGAAACAAAAAAAAAATGGAACTAAAAATTAACAAATTTCGAACATTTTCCTTTTCTTGTGCTGTGAGACCTTGCTTCTTGCCAAATTTCATGTTTCTAGGCCAACGGGAGTAAGTACCCTAGGTTTTGATTTATTTGCGAGTATCAATATAAATATGTCGCATAAAGGCTCGTGCAGATCAGCGCGACATCGGTAATTGTTCTACCGTGAAGTTTTCTTAGAAATTGTTTTGTTAGAGTCGCGTCGCGCCGGTCTGCACGACGCTTTAAATAATCGCCGTATTTTCTAATCGCATTGACATGGAAGCTTGATTTTTTAGAGCTCCAAGGAACCGTAGACCTACGAATTTGATATTAATTTCAACTTGGTACTTCCACGCGTTTCTCAGAAAAAGGGTCTTGACAGACAGACAGACAGACGGAAAACGAAGTGATCCTAGGGTTCCGCTTTTTTCTAATGAGGTACGGAACCCTAAAAAACGCAACTTGTTGGCAATTCACACAACAGAGTTACACTGCACAGCATGTAAATGTAATGTAAAGATCAAACAAAACATGGCCTATTGCCTAGTCGCAGTCTAGCCACGTTACATAATGTATTACAAACATTATCTCGTTGACAGCAATAGTGTTCAGTTACAAAATATATTACTTATAGTACACAAGAAAACATGTGCGATCCAAGCTAAGATAGTAACAAACATTATAATAAATGCGAAAGTGTGTCACTCCGTCCGTTTGGTGTTTCTGTAGCTTAAGTGCCGTACCAATTTTGATTGGATTTTGCTGAGAATAAGTAAGCTTGATAAGTACTTTAAGAAGAATATAGTTTGTTACCCGCAAAATTGCTTTTTGAAACTGTAATTAACAATAGGTAATTTTTTTCTTTAATGTTTTTTAATTTGTTTTTTTATTGGTATATATATAATTATATTCAAAAGATCGACAATAAAGTCGAGAATACGATGTGAGATAGCGTATTATGATAAGTAGTAGAATAATACAAAAATGCTATTAATATTTATTAATTATTAAACATAAAAACCTGTACATGTTCAGACAATTCAGATAAAATCTCTTTAACGTCTTTTAGTTTTTGTTCATTCAAAAATAACGCGGTATAATTTTGGTTTTGTTTTTTTGTTTATTCTTAATTATATGAATGGCAAGTCTTTGTAACTAGGTAGGTAAATATTAAAACTTGCAAGCGAAAAGATGGCAGATATCAGCCAAAACCAATCTTGCTTAGCTTTTTCCCAGCTATGTTGCGATCGGCTTCCAGTCTAACCGAATGCAGCTGAATACCAGTATTTTACATGGAACGACTGCCTATCTGACCTCCACAATCCAATAACTAGGTAATATGATATTCCTTGGTAACACTGACTTTTTAACTTCTGACTACCCGTAACGACTGTCAAAGATCTACGGATGAAACGGCACGGAGGGATCTCGATATGTAATCCATGGTCAACCATCCACGAACCGACCGCGGCAAACGTAGCTTAACCTTCGATGAACCGGTGCGGCTGTTATTATTTAGCCACGACTTCAAGACTAGTAATAATACAATTATTTCTTTGACCTATTTATATCTTAATTATATCTCAAATACTAGATAATATTAATCGG
Source organism: Omphaloscelis lunosa (assembly GCA_916610215.1). NCBI lineage: Eukaryota > Metazoa > Arthropoda > Insecta > Lepidoptera > Noctuidae > Omphaloscelis > Omphaloscelis lunosa. The sequence continues at coordinate 17,859,462 of OU744265.1, read as the reverse complement.
AATATCTTGCTAAGTCTTATCATGTTATCAACGCGCGCATTGTCTCTGGCGTCTATAAAAAATACAAAGGTTTCAGGCATTTTTTAGTTTTTATCATTATTTTGTTTCCTTGTGCGAGTAATTAAAGTGCCTTATCACGAGTCAAGCACTTGTCACGACCGACATCATTGAATCTATCGCGATTAACGTCATTTACAAAAGAAAACTAAAGGACTGAATATGTCAATATTTTTTATTATTAAAATGATATCACATTTGACAGATCACTTTATTTTATATTAATAAGTAAATCCTTTTAATCTTGATTTTATATTAATAAATAAATGCTTTTAATTTTAATGTCAAGGACCATTTTGTAAAAATTGGATTAAATGGTTTTATTAGAATATATACATATATCTACACTGGCGTTCAAAACTTAGTACACTTTAAAAAAATTGCAATTTCTCCTAAACTATAAAAGTCAGAGTTTCGAAATAGAAAACGTTGTATAGCAAATTTCATCAACTTCCTTTGAAATTATAGTTTGTTATACATTAGTAACGTTTTTACTTAAAAAATGATAAACACCAAAAAATTACCATTTTTAATTATTAGCAAAAAACTCAAGTGTGGTACTAAGTTTTGCAGGCCAGTGTATATTGTTTTATTTTTATCTCCTTACGAAATGTAATCTGTGACAAAATATTGATTGGAAAAACAGCACTTAGCGAAGGTTTTTTTTAAACTTGATACAACCTTGGTTGCAACCTTTAATTTTTATCAAAAATAAACTTGGACCAAAGACCAACTTTTTAATGATAAATGATAAATGATTTTAAATAGGTTTGTACAAACACTTTTACACGTCAATCATATTTTAAAAACTAGATGAGGTCGGCGTTTCCTAACTGACTACTCTGAGAAGAAAGGCCGAAACAAACTCAGAGGTCACAGTCTCTTTTAAAGTCCAAACATAATCTTGGTCAGATCATGTGAAGACCATGTAGATTGGTGTCTGGAGTGGTCTTTTGAGGAAAGCATCACACAGATTGAGAGGGCCTGTCCAGTCAGTGCACGCATTTGTCAGTTATCGTGCAGCTCAACTCAGAATTAAGGAGCTCAACGATTCGACGAACAATACCAAAGAAAGGACATTTGGGTAGGCCGCATAAATTACTCAAAACTGTCAGACTATAATTAGAACTAAGTGAGCAAAAATTAAAAACAAAAAGAAAAAGGAATGGCCCACATAGTCTTCACATTCACAATAATTTAAATAATATAATACTTTAAAAGTATATAAAATTCATTAATGTCAATGTGTATATAAAAACCAGGAAATAATCTTGGTCAGAGCATTTCATTTGAGGACCATGTAGATTTGTGTCTGAAATGGTCTTTTGAGGAAAGAACCATACAGATGTGAGTGGACCTGTCCATTCCATGCACGCATTTGTCAGTAATCGTGTAGCTCAACTCAGAACTTAAAAGGAGCTCAATGATTCGACGAACAATACCAAAGAAAGGACATTTGGGTAGGCCGCATAAAGTACTCACAACTGCCAGATGATCATTAAAAGTAACTGAGAAAAATAAATATATATATATGACCCACATAGTCCTCACATTCACAATAATAAAAAAATATTATTTTTATTATAAATTTTATTTTCACCTGCATTTTCCATATTTTCCAGATACGGCCGCAAGCACACCTTCCTCGTTGCCATATTGACTCTGATAATCTTCGGTCTTGGGATGCCCTTCTCTCCGAACTACCTGGTCTTCACGATTCTGAGATTTCTGGTCGGCATGGCCACTTCTGGCACAATGGTGGTCTCCTTCGTCATAGTGATGGAGTCTGTGGGCCCTCGGTATCGGGAGGTTACTGGCTGTTTGTTCCAGATACCTTTTATTATTGGTAAGATATCTTATTGTCTATATCAGCTTGAAAATAATCAAATCCATTGATATCCATTTATTTTAAATTATTATCAACTCTCTACCCGCCTCTGCTTCGCACGGGTGCATTCTACTGAAGTTGCGATTTCGCAGATGGATTGTTAAACCCGCTGTTTTATATAATCGCTAGCTGTTTTACAAAACAGCTGCGTTATGTAAAACAGCTGAACGACGTGTAGCGATATTCCATCTGCGACAGCGACTCGTTGTCAAAACGTCTAGATTTCTGTGCTATACCTATTAATACCTAAGTGAAATATATTTTTTTATACGCAAACCTTCTGGAGTAAATTCTCTAAATGAAAACCGCATCAAATTCTGTTACACAGTTTTTGAAGAGCAACCTGGTCACATAAAACACGAGTTCCTAGTCGGCTGAACTCTGCTGGAATGAAAATAGATAAACATATCGTCCACTGACACCAACTTTGTATCACATTACCGAGGCTGTGAAAATAGAGAAAACTAATTTTCCCAGATATGAGACCTAGCTAGATTAGATATAGCAACTTTCATCGAAATCGTTAGAGCCGATTTCTAGAACGTGAGTACAAATATATGTATATAAAAACAAATATTGCTCGTTTAATAGTATAGGATAAGCGACTTTGTTTTATACTATTTATTTATGGATAAAGAAGAGGACAAAATATTTACGACGCGTCGTTTTGTTTTTTTTTAAATGTTAGTTCATTTAATTCTAGATTATACATATAATATCTATTTTTGGTCTGCTTGGTTAGACCGGTAACGGGACGTGAAATAGCGCCATGGGTGTCGTCTGCGTAGTGCATTAATGAGATAAAAATACCAGTTTAGTGAGTGATTCGAGAAGTCATTAAGGTTCCCAATTACCAACCTATAAATTATAATTCATTAGATAATTTGTGATACATAAATAATTGCCTATTTGCCAAAACCCGTCTTATGGGTTCTTGACATTTGTTTTAATCAGATAATTTACATAGTTATTTCTATAGTACGACACGTTTTTCAAATGCGCTAAAATACGGCGCAGATTTTGCAATAAGTAATGAATCAGAGGTCAAAGGATATTGCCAGTACTACGCTTGGCTTGGCTACGCACGGATATGATTTCATTTTGTTGGTAGATTACCTACCTACCAATAAAGTGAGCAGGCAGGAAGACGCTGCTTTAAGGCTCCCCTCAGATCGGCACGAGACGTGACGGACGGTGCAACTCGATTCTGGAAGAACAATTTCCATAAAGTTTTCGTAGAAAATAACAGTTCTACTTACTACAGTCGCGTCGCACCTATCTGTTCCAGCCTTGGCAGCCTTCAATTATGACCCTATTCACACGTTTAGACCTATCATATGTACAAACTAGTGGTATCTTTTCTATTACTTTTGTAGTGTTCTTAATGCCTGCTGTAAGTAATAACAGCTGTACGGGTCGATCGATCAGGTTAAGCTACGCGTGCCGCGGTTGGTCCGTGGATGGGTGACCATCTTTACATACCAAGACCCCTCCGTGCCTCGGCACGAGCCGTTGGTCCCGGCTGTCCGGGTCGTCAGAAGCCCGAAAGTCTAACAACCAGTCTTACCAAGGAGTATCGAACACGATCGCCTTGGTAAGACTACTGAGACTACTAAGAGTTATTGGGTAACAACCCAGTAACTGGGTTGTGGAGATCAGATAGGCAGTCGCCCCATGAAAAATACTGGTATTTAGCTGCAACCGGTTAGATTGGAAGGAAAAAGCTAGGCAGATGATCAGTGTCCTTAAAGCCTCCACGCGAAAACTATACGAACTCACATTTTTTGGGTATACCTTTAAAGGTGCATGGGAGTGTGACCGATCTGGGATTACCTCACTAAAACCAACCAGGTGGGACAACCATCTTTAAAGACCGACCATTTCACCGCATTTAGGTAAATACTTGGAGTGACTGGAACTGGTCTCCCTTGATTTATTGACTTATTTCCGTGTTTTTTTTACTATCTTTCTTTGCGTCATGTTTACCGCAAATAAAAGTATTTTCTTTCTTTCTTTCTTTTCTTTTGACTGTGGTTGTGCAAGTCCTCACTTCCTATTCTTCACTTTAGCACGAGTCAAGACTATTTTTCACACCTTTTCATTTACTTCTTCAGGTCACATGACGGTCCCTCTCTTCGCCTACTACTTCAGGAGCTGGAACACGTACCTCCTAGCCCTGGGCCTCCCGCCGCTCATCTACCTAGGTTACTTCTTCGTATTGACGGAGTCGCCCAGGTGGCTCGTCAGTGTGGGCAGGGTTAAGGAGGCCACGGACATCGTGACGAGGGCTGCTATGTTGTGAGTATACGTTGTCCTAAGAAGATTAAAGATTAGATTAAATAGATATAGAAAGATTAGATAGATTTTTAATATTTTATTTATCTTTTATATTCTTTTCTTTTAGATTTTTTGAATGTGAGAACGTTGTAGGCTGTAGACTTGTGGACCATTTTCTTTTTTATTAAGTGCCTGGTACTTGTTAATAGGCCTACACTGTCCTCTCATACCTATTAACACTGTAATTTGAAACATTGTAGAAACCATTTATTTTTAAAAGTGTAACCGTGGAGTTTCTTGCCGGCTCTTTTCCATAGGAAACGACCAATTGGAACCGTGCACCTAGCTTTTGACGTTTCATAATTGCCCTTGTAGGTGTATGTGAAATAAAATATTTTGAATTTGATCACTCGTGTGTCTGTGTGTCTGTCCGTCCGTCTGTCACAGCCAATTTGCTTGAATTCTAACGGACTGATTAAGTTGAAATTTGGCACACATATGTATTTCTATGAGCCGAATACGAACGTGTAACGTAAATAAATGAATTTTGAATATAGGGGTCACTTTTGGGGCAAACAAGAAAATTTAAAAAAAGTTTTGCTATCAGTACCGTGTGGTATATCAAATGAAAGGGCTTATTGCGAGGATCTAAAACATATTTTTTATATAATTCTAAAATAAAAGCTTTTAAAGATATTTAAGAAATTCGATAAAAAAATTACCATTCCCCCGTCTATCTCCAAAACTACTGGACATAAATTTTGAAAAACAATCATAATATGGCTCTTTACTCATAGATTACAAGAAAACCTATAAGACGTCTATGGTCTTAAAATAGCATGGTAAATCTCTCAATATTGTGCGTACAAACTTACAGTTGCAGTTGGAATGTATCGAAGAACATGTATTTCAACTACAATGTTAAGTTTGTATTTCGGATAAATTCATCCCAGCTACGGAACCCTTCATTGTACGTAGTCCGACACGCACTTGGCCGGTTTTTTAAATTATTTCTGTGACAATTTCACAAAAATTCACCAACAACCTGTACCCTGTCAATGTAATTCTCAATTTATTATCAATATTTATCTCTTGAAGTGAGGCCCCTATCACATTCAAGATGGAATGAGAACTGAGCGTCACGCTTGCGCCCTAAAGACGTGGAGATGCAAAGTTTACCGTCTAAAATTATTCAAATTAAAACAGCTCATAGATCATTAGATAACATTACAAGAGTCATTATCTAAGAAATATTAAACTAGAAACAAAATAAAAAGAACTAGTCTCCGGGTCTGTTGAGTTGAGCATTTAATTACTATACGATTATAATTAATCTTTTTATTCCTCATGTTTGTGAAATATTATTAGGTACCTATGTTACATTAATTTAAGCAAAGAATTGAACCGTGTTTTGTCATGTTTACCTACGGTTAGTAGGACATTTTTTTTTTTTTTATCTAATCCAAAAACAACGACTGATAAAGGTTAGGTTTTTTTTTAGGGTTCCGTACGTCCGATTGAAAACAGGGAACCCTTATAGTATCACTCGTGTGTCTGGCTGGCTGGCTATCTGTGTCTGTCCGTCTGTCACAGCCATTTTGCTCCGAATCTACTAGACCGAATAAGTTGAAATTTGGTACACTTATGTATTTCTATGACCCAAACATGGACGTGTAACGTAAATAAATGAATTTTGAATATGTGGGTCACTTATAGGGGGAAAATTGAAAATTTTAAAAAATGTTTGCAAACTGTACCGTGTGACATATCAAATGAAAGGGCTTGTTGTGAGGGTCTCAAAAATATTTTTTCTATAATTTTAAAATAAATAGTTTCTAAAGTTATTTAAAATAATAGATGAAAATTGACCATATCCCCACTTATCTCCGAAACTAGTGAGCCTAAAATTTTGAACAAAATTCAGAGATTGGTTCTTTACCCATAGATTACAGAAAAACCTATAACAAGTCTATGGTCTTAAAATAACATGGTAAATATGTCAATATTGTGCGTACAAACTTACATTTGCTGTTGGAATGTATGGGACAACATGTTTTCAACTTTCAACAATGTTAAGTTTGAACATGGGAAAAATCGTCCCAACTACGGAACCCTGCATTGTGCATGGTCCGACACGCACTTGGCCGGTTTTTTTAATGGTACACCACATACTTGTTCACTCTGAAATGTCGTGCCCCACTACAACTTTACCCATAGAAATCCGCATTACCGTGTGCGTCGTAATATTTATGTCGTACATAATAAAGAGTATTATATCTTCTATCTAGCTATCTAATTTTATATGATAAAATAAATGATACTAACATTCTCAAGAAGTGTCTATCATTTTAGACGAACTGATAATGATATCCTCTGATCATTGGCATTCAAATACCTAATTGGTCTAAAAGACCCAATGAGAGCTTTAAAAATAATAAAATAAAAACTGAACACCTCGTTAACTGACCAGCATCTCTCCTCTTTCAGAAACAAGCTGCCAACAGCGAAAATCGAAGAAACTTTAACACAGCTATCGAAGGAAATCTGTGCTAAAGCCGACGAGCCGAAGCTGAACTACTCAGCCCTGTTCCAGAAGTCTCTCCTGCTGAATACCTGCTGCTGCTGCGTTATGTGGCTCATCACGGGGGTCTCCTACTTCGGGTTCAACCAGTACATCACTCAGACAAGCCCTGATCCCTTCGTTAGTGTGGCCTTGGCTGGTGCTATACAGGTAACGTCTTAAATATTTTGTCAAATTTTAAGAGCTTTTGCAAGATCTTAATATTAAAATCTACATGGTAAACATGGATTTGCATAGTTCGGCTAGTAGCGGCATCTACATCGCCGCATGCAAACTACGCATCACACAGGCGTCACGCAATATCCTACATTCAGCAAGCTGAGTTTACCGTGCAAGTAATATATACCTACGTATGTAGATACAGCGTCCCGACAGCAATCGTCGGACACAGACCCGTCCGGTCGGAAGATCTGTCCTTTTTGCTAAACCTACGTTGACATACATCACACTAATAAGGTTTTTCACCAGTGTGAATTATTCGAATAATTTATCTTGATACCTAATCCTTGATACCCTTTACACTAAAAACTAACGATAAATATTATAATCATTCATTTTGTTCGACTTCTCTTTTTCACTAGCACCGGCACGAAATTAATATTTTTCCTATGAAGTTTTTAAAGTAAATTACTTAATTTTGTTTTACAAGACCAAAACTATAAAAAGAAATGTAAATTTTAAATATATGAATTTATTTTTATTTAAATATTTGTTGTTGGAAATATTTTTTTATTTCTAAACACAAACATTTATTCATGTTTTCTACAGAAAACTGTGAGCAACAAATCCTGTATCAAATTCCAGATACCATCAAACCTGTGCTCTATTTGGCTCATCAAGAAGCTGGGTCGGAGGCTCACCACCACCGTGTTCTTCACCCTCGGAGGCGTTTTCGTCATCGTCCTCTACTTCGTCCCCAATATCTTCGCTTTGACCCTCACACTCGGCACCATGGGCGTCAGTTGCGCCGCCATTGTTGCTTCTACCATCTACATCTACACTTCCGAGTTGTACCCCACGGTGGTCAGGAATATGGGAATGGGAGCCTGTTCTACCGCCATGCGGATTGGGTCAATGGTTGCTCCATTCATATCCAATACTGCGACGACAATTCCATGGTTACCTACGTTAATCTTTGGATTAGCACCTATTCTAGCTGGATTGGTGTGTCTGTTACTGCCTGAGACGAAAGGCCGGAGTTTGCCTGACAGTATTGAAGATGTTAGGATTGCTGATTGAGTGTATATTGAAAGTATTTGTGAATTATGGTAATGGCTAGTGATAATATTGTGGAATTGACAGAATTTATAATCATGTCTGTTGATGATATTGAAGTTGTGAACTACAATTATTTGTGATACAGTAATCAATGTGATATTTAAACCTAGTATTCCGAAATGAAGAACGATTTGCTGATTGTGAATTGAGATCAAAAAGACAACTTTTAATTTAGGAATAGTGGTAGTTAGATATTAATAATTAAGTGAGCATTACAAATACAGGGTGGCAGGGACATCAACGCGAAAACTGTTACCACGAATTCAGTACATGATTCTGAACCTAAAATTATGTACTGAATCCATGGTAACAGTTTTCGCGTCGATGTCCCTGCCACCCTGTATGTACCTACTTTATAAGTGATATAATTTAGTGAAGATTAGAAGTTCCATTAATTAAAGACGTTTTATAAAATTAATTTAACAACTCCATGGGATTTATTAATCCCATACCTTCTCGTTTTTTTTTTTAATTTGTATAGAAACTATTATTAAAATTCTATATCGACTAGAAAATCATGTTCAATATTGGATTAATATTACTAAACAACAACAACATCAAAAAATCCGTTTGTCACATGAAAGTATCGGGAGATACGGCTTTATAAGTATTGTAGTTTTTATGATTTTACCATTTTTTTCCAATGTTTGAGGTAAACGTAATGATCTGTTTTTAACATCTCTTGCATGCTGACAATTTGTGTTGTATGGTATTGTATTCATGTTTGAGCAAATAAATGATTACTTATCTTACGATTTTTTTACTTTTGTGTAAATATAGATAATAATTGATTTTCTCAAAAATGCCTGGAAATTCGAACATTATTTTGACAACTTCTTCGAGATAAATTGAAATTGCGGTACTGGTCGCGAGCGCCCGGACGGCAATGTTTGTATGAAAATCCATAACTGTCGTGTTTAGCGGCCTAAGCTATAAAAACTCATATAAGATCACATTATTAAAAAATGGAACTTTTTACTTCAACACATGGCAACCAACTAACTCTTATGAGATTTTATTCAAATTTCGATTTGGCGCGCAAATAGAGCTGTTTAAAATTAATAAGAAACAATTGAACATATTGGCGCGTGAAAATGTATCGTTGTTTGTCATTGATTCTGGAATTTATAATTAATTTATCCAACTTTGAATTTCCGCGCATAATTGAGAAAAGTACTATACAAGCCTTGGCCGCAACCAGGCATTGATGGACTCAGGTACGTGTGCCTCGGCTTCGCCTCGGCCCACATTTTCGCGATAGTCCATCGATGCCTCAGTTGCAGGCCGCGACAGTAATGTACTATAGTTCTGCTATTTTATTGTATTATACAATATATCTTTAATGTCTGTAATGACGAAAATAAAATATATTATTAAAAGAACTTCGAAATGTAACAATTTATTTATTCACAATTGATCAATAAGAGTTTTTCTAACTATACCTACATGTAACACGCGGTCTAATATCGACTGTATTTTTATAATAACCGACATACAATTTCAACACTGGTGGGCGTAGCATCAGGAACTGAATTCATCGTAAGTAAGTAACAGTTTGTGCGTGCTGTCCCTTATACACCTTGTAGATGTTTGTAGGTGGGTCACAGTTGTATATGGGCGTTCCTCAGCATTTGGGGAACGACGAAGAAGAATTATGATATAACATTCAACATCTTCTTTTACCAAGTATAGAATATCTTAAATCTATCCAAATATAACTAAGGCGTTTTACACAAATCCTACAATCTTATTTAGGTATATACCTACAATTGAAGCCGCATAGTTTTCAAGGATGAATTCGAAAATTATGCGAATTCTAATCCCCCATAAAATCCCATCACTTTGACTGCCTATTTCAGACTTTCTTGTGTACTTCGATACCATGGAGCACGGTGACGCTTCGGCGGCAGCTGCTAGAGGCGGTATTGTCAACACATACATATATACTGCAGTGTTTCACTCCAAATTAAACCTCTTCGGTTAAAAACAGAGTGTCCAATTTTATTTTTTCGAGAAATATCTTTTTTTCTGACACTGATTCAAATTTTATTTGATGAATGAAAAAGATTAGAGTTTTTTGGGTTGTCAACGCTCAGTCGTCAGCTACATTCATACGTGGCCGTCGTCAGCTACATTCATTTGACATGTATAATTTTTTCTTGGATAGCCACATAGTTTGTGAAGCCCTTTGCCGAATCAATCGTGCTCATTCCCGGGACCAATCGGGAATATTCTCACCGCTCCGAATATATTTTTGGTACTTTGTGAGTATTCCAGTTGTTTATCTATCACCTAGCCCACTTACTTAATTTTACATTTCCTTCTGGTCTAAAATGCTGTTTATCTCGGATCAAATTAGAAAAGGTCAATGTTGGCCGCACCCCAGGACCAGAGCCAGCCAGCCGGCCCTATACGTCGCGGTGCCTCCGGCATCCATGAGCAAGGGCCGAATAGAGTGCCGCGTACCGGCGCTCCGCAGGTACCGCGGGCAGATCGGCGGTTGAACCCGGTCGCGCGTTGCTGAGAACGGCCCGACACACGGAAGGCTGAAAATCGCCTTTCATGGACAGAGACTTGAATTCTAAAGGGTCCTTTTTTTGGCCAGAAATAGATTCTGCTGATTTTTTAGAATGTTTTGGCCTTTAGTATAAAAAATATTGTAAACCAGACTTGGCATACCTATATTTAAAGCATTTAAGCCTTTAAATCATTTTTTTTTTTAATTTTGTTAACTAAAAAAAAATCTGCACAAATGGTGCCGCAATACGAAGTATGACAAAAAATTACAAATAAACAGTACTATATCTGTCTAAGGATATAATGGCGAAACTTATGATGTCGGAGATAGCTTCATTTTTGCATACAATTTTTTCTTTAAAAAATCGTAACTTTTTCATTTGTACACGCAATGTCTCATCTCAGCAGAATCTATTTCTGGCCAAAAATGGGGCCCTTCAAAATTCAAGTCTCTATGTCTATGAAAGGCGATTTTCAGCCCACCGTGCGACGTCTCGCTCTGCAGTGAGCTACCCCGAAGCGGACCAACCACCGAAGTTTCCCTGCCATTTATTTTACTGACTCAAATTCATAATTTTCAATTTTAGTTAAATTTGTTTTTAGCAATTAAAAATTGTGTGTTAGGTTCGAAGTAGGTTCATCGCAACCAGTTCTAACACGCGTTTTTACACGAAAAACGACGCGGAACCATCATCAATAGCTATTGAAGCGTCCTCCCGTGCCATATCGGGCATCTTGTTTAAATTACGTAAACGGATGGGCCTAACGCCTTCTAGACTAACTTACGGTCCAACCTTGTTAATTGTATTTCAGTTTTTTTTTTACTGCCATACCTGACTGACGGCTATTATTTTTATATTATATTATTTTTATATAAGAACAAAACGAAAAAACGGAACAAACGTTGTTCCGTTTTTTTCCTTTTTTTAACCAACTTCAAAAAAAGGAGGAAGTTCTCAGTTTGTCAGAATATTTTTTTTAATTTTTAAATATGATCCCCGATTACTCGAAGACAGCAATTCTTTTTTTGTTTGAAAGAGTATACTTCCAAGTTGGTCCCATTGTCATTTGGTCACGATCTGATGATGGGATCTTGGAGAAATCTTCAAATATTATAGGCACACCTATAGCGATTTGGGTATTTTTTAAAGTAACTCGTGCATTTTGTCTCGAAAAGCACCATTTGGTAAAGTGGAACTGATGAAATACGACAAACCCACTAAAAAGTGAAAAAAAAAATATTTTTACCAAAAATACAACCGACTTCCAAACTACAAAGTGAAAAATAACTTTAATTTCGGAAGTCGGTGGTAAAAAACTTAAATACTGATCCAAAGACACCGACTTCCGAAATTAAAGTTATTTTTCACTTTGTAGTTTGGAAGTCGGTTGTATTTTTGGTAAAAATATTTTTTTAAACGTATAGAATTATTTTACTCGAACCACTTTTCATTCCTTAGCCTACGTCGTCCAGGGTTCAATTCCCGGCCGCCATTTGACATGTTGCAAATCGTCCATTTTTGCTTTTTATCGTATAAGTACATAAACTTCTTATGCTTTGCTACATAAACTACTTATATGTAGTATAAGTAGTTTCTGTAGCAAAAACTACAGAACGCCACCTGCTACGATCCAGACATAATTATTTTGCCTTGTCTTGTTAACGTTCATACATCAGTACCCTAATTGCGTAACTTATTTTCGTAAACGATTATGACAAATTTGTTTCATTTTGACAGTTCAACAACATGTATTACGTTGTAATTATAATATAATAAAGCAATGGATTAGCAATCTGTGTCAAATCGAAAGAAATTATGATTGATCGTGCATTACGCAGTTAGGGTACTGGTCAGTCACGCCTTTCTGAAGAACATCACCAGTGGCAGTAAGTTCACTATTATGTCCTCCTAAGACTTTGTCAACACTTCGTATATTCGCAACAAGACACAAATGACGAACCTATTAGAAACTGCTGGCTTTGAAGGCAGTCTGTGATAGAAGCTGTGTGCTCAAGGCTCTGTCGCCGCCAAGAATTTTATTAGTACTGCCGTTTCTACACGCTGCCGGCACTGCGAATGTGTGCTCTGCGTTCGCTACGGATGATCCATACTACATCTAACTACACCAAATAGGTTTTTTTTTAATTATTGTTATCAGCTAGCTCCTCTCAGGTTCAGTCCGTATGGCGACTTCGCTCCAGTTCGCAGGTAGAAGTTTCCTCGTAAACTGGAAATATAACAGGGATTATTGAGTTTAGTTAACAAGCTTTAACTAAGTTATACATAGCCAGGAGTTATTTCCAAAAAGCAGAAATTGTTTAATATCTATTATTTGTTAAGTTCTTGGTTACAAGTTTTTTTTTTTTTCCTGAAATGTATTAATGTTGGTAAATGGACGCAAGTAAATTTACCGTAAAATCGAACAATTTTTGAAATTTAAAAGACGCGTTTCGCATATAATATTTACCCAGTTTTAAACTTTATTCATATCTATGGCAGATATGAATTGTCCTTTACAAAAATGGTATTATATTCTCGACTCAAAAATCGTCCGAATTTGCGTTACGCTTAAGTAACGTGCATCCTGGTATCGGCTTAATAGGTTACCACACATAATGTAGGGCTAGCAATAGAGCTACTAGCTGGTATTGAAGACATCTCACCAACGGAGTCACAGATTCTTAGACAAATCATAAAACCGACAGCGCCTGATCAAAACTTTAAAGCAACACAATCTCAACTCACTCAGGCGTAGCTCTAATCCCCATGAAGACAACAGGCTCCTCCGTGCACTGTCCTCTGAGGAACATGTCGTAGTCCTGACACCTTCGAGCCAGGAGAGCATCCCCTATTAGAGACTCTGACCAGAACGCCCATGAACGCCAGTGGCTGCAAAAGTCTGGGGAAGAAGAGGAGATTTATTAAGGAGTCAAAAATTATACTACAGTATTTATTTTTAGAAGTTTGTGTGAAGAAACATTGCAAGTATACCTACTTTTAATAAGGGGCTGTTTAGAGTCATATTTTATGTGACCTGCATGAGAGTCAAAATATTACGTAGCGCAGAATTAAGAAAACGGGAATACCCAGATAAGGAAAAGTGACAGACCCCATAAAAGTATAGGACAAAAAAATTGTTCCGTCCGAAAATGGATTTTGAGCCAAAAACGAAAACGTAGCTTCGGTTTTAGTCCTATTTTCGGCCGAAAACGAAGTCGAAAACGAAAATGGTTTAGACATTAAAGTATGTTCATATTTCCGCTGTACACTGAAATCTTGTTAGTATTTTTTACACCTAAGGAGAGAAAGGCAAATATAGATTGAAAAAACACGATAATTTACGAACCAAACTTTACGAAAAAGGCCGAATGACGCGCGACAATTCACGAATTTCTGATTTTCGGCTTGGACGAAGCTTAGGCTGGTTAATGGCCGAAAACGAAAATATGGCCGGTCACTAACAAAAATTAACATAGTGAAATGTTCGTCATTTACGTAGATTGAGGAAATAAACCCTTTCAAAAATATAGAAGTTTATGACTGGAGGAGACTAGATTCTATATTATCTAAGAACTTATCATCAACTTCCTGCCCTTGTCCAATGTTACTTGTCTCGGCGAAACACGATTTTTCTTCGATTCTCGCCCGTCAGTCATCACTCTATCATTCACTCCTTTTTAAACTTTTTTTTTTTTCTTTTTAAGTCCTATCTATTATACATATGTTCTACTGATCTTACCTTCATTAGTAAGTGGTATGGTCGCTGACAGACAGCCAGGCTGCTTGGCTTGACCCCCGTTGGGCCAGAAGTCGGCGTGTGCCGTCGGCTCCGGCGTGCCGTACCCGCCGCCGTCCGTGTGGATAGCGTCCACGAACGTCGCGTCCGAAGCGGACATGGGGGGTGCTGCTAGAGGCGGGTAGAAACCAGGGTAGGCCGGGTCTAGGCCGGTTAGTCTGTGAAGAGAAACAGATTAGGATATTTAGTAAATGATAAATTATTTATTTCTTAAAAAGGTAAAATAAAATAAGATGAAATCGGGGTTTCCTATCCGGCTACAAAAATGGAAAATCAATCACCGCACCTACTCAGCCTATTGCAGTCCACTGCTTGACATCGCCTCTCCCAGGCTGCGCCGCAACACCCTGTCCTCAGCCTTCCACATCGAGTCTGTCCAAACCACCTTTTTAAGGTAGCCGGTCCGTAGCGTTTTCTAATCAATTATTAACAGGCGTAAAGTGAGATTCATATTTTTGTCTTGCTTGCTAGTTAAAGGCTAATGTTTTTTTTTTTAATACCTGTTATTTATTTTTCACCACCATTACTATGCAGTTCCAATCTTTTGCCTACAACTACGGGATGGATTCGCAAATTCTCTCAAATTCTGCAAGTTATGCAGAATTTCGTTCAGATTAGAGATACCTATAACTTATATTTTAAAAAATATTCATGAGTTTGCCTACTTCGTGAAAATCTACTGGTATATCTCGTGTTGCCGGAACCAGCTATTTTTAGTCAGTAACTACTCCGTAGTCAGTAGTAAATATAACATACTACTACTAGCATACGACTAAAAAACCAGCCAAGTGCGTGTCGGACCACACACAATGAAGGTTTCCGTAGATGGGATGAATTTATCCCTAGAACAAACTTAGCAGTGTACTGCAAATGTAAGTTGGTGGATTATTTGTAGAGCCTACTTAGCTGTGATAGTTTTCCTTTTAATTTCGTTATTTATACTACTGCAGTGAATTTTTTCACATATCCAGAACCAACCATTTAGCTGGATTCTAACAAAAATTAGCACTTTAAAGCTTAATACTTCGTAAACGGATCCCTGAATCCAAAAATACTATTTGCAAACACAATATTTTTGAAAGACCTTTTCAACAACACCCCACAGTATGGGATAGACGAGAAAAAAAAACACCCCCCTTTACGTGTAGAGGACGTACCTACCCTAAAAAAAAAACATGTTTTTATGTTACCTTTTTATTGCGTTATTAATATGTATGTATACTCATGCCAAATTACAGCTTTCTAGTACTAACAGTCTCTGAGCTAAGCCGCGGATAGACAGACGGACATGGCGAAACTATAAAGGTTCCTTGTTGACTACGGAACCCTAACTCGCTTTACCCACGACTTGGCATGCGTGGTCGTCAAAAAATATCCCACACGAATGTACTCCCGCAATAAAAAGCATCTCATGCCCTAACCCAGATCATGGTCCACCCATATGCCAAATTTCATTCAAATCCGTTCAGCCGTATTAACGTGAGAGTTACAAACAACCTCACTTTCGCATTTACAATATTAGTTAGGATTTACTACTGACCAAGGAGTAGTAACTGACAGTGTTAAAAGTCAGGGTACTCACCCTGATTTTTAATACTGTGTGTAACTTAAACTCTGTGCTTTAACTACAGTCATTTATTTAAAATCTTGATTAGCATGCCACGATCGCATCTGACATCCGTCTAAGTCATTATCAGATGCATCACTGATATCCTTGGGTTAATGCAGCTTAGTGCAGTATGAATCGGCGGCGGTGATCTCTCGCGTCCGGCCCTGGTTCAGGCCATGGTACGGAGCGAGAGGAAATGCGGAGGCCGTCACCTCCTTCTGCGACGCTGTAATGCTCGCGAAGGAGGAGGCGGAACGCGTGAGGGAGAGGCAAATTTCGCGCCGTTACGCCCCTAATCGCCGCAGGAGGAAACGCCCTGGGCATCGGGAATCGCAGACCGATTTCTGGCCACCGTAGACGCGGGCTCGCGGACGGTGAGCAATGGGTAGCTCGCCGTCCGATAAGGACCAGGCCCGGGTCGACGGCGCGTTGTGTTCCACGCGCGCCTCAAAGAGATGTCAGCAGATTTGAAGGGGTCCACTAGGGCCGATGCCTGCCGGGGTTGCGAAGAAAACCGAAAGGGAGATCGTGGCCCCCGGCAACAGGGCAACCGAAGGAACACGGGTGGGTTTTAGTCAGTAAGAGTGTGACGCGCCCTCCCGCTCCACCCAGAGCGGGAGAAGTTATTTGATGATTTCCCACCCACAAAAAAAAAAAAGTGCAGTATGAATGTAATTAATTAGTCTAATGAGATAACACAAGAAGTAAGAAGAAAGAAAGAAAGAAATGAAATGGCGATTGATCTGGGTAAATCTGTAATTATTTTAATCGGAAAGAGTATTTCGATTATTTCGACGACTTAATAACTTAAGGTCTTCGGGCACCTGAACAAATTGGCCCTTCCTTCCTGGGCGTAAAAAGGAGGTAACTTATGCTTTGCAGTGGATGAAAATTTCTGTGGTTCCTGTGAATGTCATTGATGATACTTGTTGACAGGTCTACAGTAGTGGTGCTCCCATTCCTATTATTAAACACTATATCATTTGAAAACATTGTAAAAGCCAATTATTTTTAAAAGAGTAGGTAACCATGGCATTACCGGCTCTTCTCCATAGGAATCGTGCACCTAGCATTTACGTTTCTTCTAGACGTTTCTTATGTGCTCATGAAGCGTTACGTAAAATAAAACAGCGTGTACCTAACAAATAGTAACATCATTAAAAAAAAAGATTTATTAATATTTATACATACTTTATTGTACACCACAAAAATACATAACAAAAATATATCAAACACTACAAAATATACAATGGGCGGCCTTATCGCTTTCCGCGATCTCTTCCAGGCAACCTTGATTCCTCATGTCCAGGAGTATCTCAAAATACCTCATTATGTTCCGCGATTCTTGATAGCTTACCTAATAATTATTTTTTAAATATCTTGAAAAACTGATGGGAACCGCTTTAAAAAAAAAAACTATTTTTACACACATTTTTCCCATTTATTTTTTACAGTTTTTACTATTATGGAATATTCTTTCAGACAAAATAGACATCTTCCTATCATTAATTCAAGATACAAAAATTTTGGTCAAATGGGAGGAATTTACGTTTGAGTGACACAGAGTCAAAATGTGCTACAATTTTTTTTAAGTGAAAACTTCTTTAGGCGCTTTGGGCATTTTTGAGATGGGAAAAAAACTCGCGACACCGTTACCGACACCTCATTTTTGTAAACGAGATTGTGCTCTTTATTTATATTACGTTACTGATCTATGTTCTATACAAGTATTTTTACTTAAGTTTTCACTTCTGTCGGCACTACCGGAGTGACACTGTTTTTTTTTTTAATATTACCTTGCTCCTAAATTTTTAAAACCTAGGCGGAATGTAGGCTTACACAATATCACAAAAATTTTGACTCAAAAATTTCAATTTCAAATCCTGAATTTTGATTAAGAGATTTCATTCTCCCTGCACCCCAATTTAGCAGCTCTTGGTCACTCGTCCATCTAGTTGAAGAAAAATATATAAATAATTCTTCTTACCTCGGCACTGTAAATCCCCTGGACTTGAGGTACCTAGCAGCATATGCAGCTAGATGACTGCCCATAGAGTGTCCGACTAGATGTAGACCCTTGACTGGTAGACCCCGCTTCACTAGCTTCAGTAGCGCCCTGCCTACGTGCGCGCCTGCCTGGAAGACACATTATCCAACATCAGATACAATTCGAAAGTTATTGGCTTTTAATCTTTTCAATTTAACACGTTCAGTGCCGGGAGCCCTGCTGGAAGGTTCACTCAAGTCGCATGAGGGCTGCCGGGAGCCCTCGCGGAGAGCTAATTTTGAAATTTAGGTTTTTTTAGCGAATTCGGCATTATAAACTGTGAAAATAAATTCAGTTGTATATTTTAACAATATTTACTTATTATAATGTGCAAAAATGTATTCGTCCGCTGGTCGGAGTTCATATTACCTAATCGACGAGTGCCTATTTAACCATTTTTTTTTTAACATGTTCTGAGCATCTAATGTAATTTTTCTTTCTTTCTTTTTCAACCTAATAATGCAATCCACATACATCAGGCAGTGTCTTGGCGATGATGACGTAGTTCCCGAAGGCGATGTTGGACCAGTCCAGCAGCAGCACGTTGTAGCCTCCTCGTTGAAGGTACGCAGACACCACGGTAGTTATGCTCTCGTCCGTTGACAGTTCCACGTACCTGTAAGTTATCAGACAAACTGGTGTTATTTTGCATTGCTATATGTGAGGACTATAACGAAATCCATATTAAAAATAAAACTTTTTACAGAAACTTCACTTCTGAAAAGAGTTGTTTATACTTGCCTCTTATTATTATTTTAGCACAAAGCTTAGAGGCCTTCTAAATTGAAAATCTACATCAATTTAATAATATTATGGTGCCATTTCCTTAGCCCTGGAGCATAAAATACACAATAAACGCTATTAAGCGTAACTTCTTAGGGTGATCTTGAATATAGATGTCACTTACCCATGTGCGTAGATGACTGTAGGTCTTTTGACGTCGAATTCAGGATCAGTCAACAAAGACTTGATATTACCGATGCGATAAGATGACGGAGATGTGAAATTTGTCCTGAAAATTAAATTGACAATGCTTTAAGACCTGATAGGTTTAGACAATTTAAAAGATCAACATAATAGTACTGGTAGGTGCCTATTAACCTGTTGGCATCTACTGCTGAACACAGACTTAATAAAACATATAAAGCTTATAGCAGCAGCGTACTACTTTCTGCCTGCTTATCAAGAACTTACTGCTATCATCAATCCGTTTTCCAAGCATGGGATTAGGGATCATAAATAGTCTTCTTGGTTTCTGGTATCAGAGTTTTAAAGCCGCCCATGGGCCTCTGAATTGGCTTCACATCCCGTCGAGAAATATCTCTCAGGCATGCCGGTTTCCTCACGATATTTTCCTTCATCGTCTTTGAAGCAAGTAGTAATTATACAATACGCACATGAATCCGAGAAGTCAGAGGTGCGTGCCTTGGGTTCGAACTTGAGACCTATGACTGGACAGTCCGACGGTCACACCACTAGGCTATCGCTGCATATTATTCACAGTAATAGCAGTCTTTATAAGGGGCAGCAGTAGACGTCACTCATCTGGTTTAAAAGGAGGTCAAAAACCATTTTCATTACATAAGACCAAAACTAAGGAAGCGACGTATTACCCACTCCCATTTGAATGAAACAGTTTCGTCAAATTATCTACTTATGTACATTATTACGAGATAGTTGGAACCGTTTGACCCAAGACAATGAACACAAAGGTATACCTATTAAAGTCATCAAAACGTAATTTGTAGTTTTTTGCATGTCCTACCTGTAATGTCGGATGATTATGTCGGACACAATTGGAGACCTGCCAGGGACCGCTGAAAAATAGAATGTTTGGCTATGGTTTAAGGCTTAACCATTCTGTCTAAACTTTAAGCAGAATGTATAATTTATACTATAGGTATGGGGCCACACTTAGGGGTTTAGAACGGAGTATTCTGGGTATTGACTGCCTCGTTGGTCTAGTGGTCGCAAAGCGCTACTGCTGAGTATGAGGTTCTGGGTTCGATTCCCGGGTCGGGCAAGGTGTTATTGGGTTTTTCCATCTGGAATTTCTCAGTAGCAGCCCGGAGTCTGGATTTGTGCCCGGTTGATGGCAATAGGCTCGCCCCCTATTACATGGGACTTAAACATAACTGGCGAAATGTGGGTGTACTATAGGTACCTCTGCCTAACCCTTCGGGGAATACAGGCGTGATGTTATGTATGTATGTATTCTGGGTATCAAATTAACAAACCGGGTGAGGAATACGATCTGTTCTATCACAAAGATACCTGATGTCAGTTGGAAAGCTGGCATGCTAAAATGGAATTGGGCTGGACACATCTGCCATATGTCGGACGACGAATGGGCCAAACTCACGACCCAATGAGTCCCGCAGGAGCTGGGCTCCTTCAAGAGAGAAATGGAAAGAGATTAAGAGGCCTTTGACAATAGTAGGAAATTACAGGTTTTTAATAATGATAAGTACGCACTTAGTGTAGTCGCTAACGCCTGCTGATATCAGAATTATCAACAAGCTGACACTCCCGTGATGTCAGACACTCGCGTGACCTCAAACGAAAATACAGCGAGTGTCTGACACATAGAGACGTAATATTGCGAGTGTCTGACGCTTGACGATAAAATGTCGCGAATGTTGGACGCTTGACGACACTTTCGTCTTATTAATTACTTTGCACCTTTGGTATTAGTTAAGTGATACTAAACGTGTTATTATAGGTACTCACTGCTGAATCCTCGTTCTATCGTTCGGAAGCTGGAAGGACTCAGAGGCAAGGAGGGAGGCCTCTGTCCCTCACACGACAGCGCTACTTGAAACAAAATCATGTTGATAATTCAAAAAGATTTTAGTCAATTACACGTCCATGGATACTATGACAGTAATTTATAAAAGTAAAGTTCACATTCGTATGAGACGCTTACTTCACTACCTACTACAAAACAGGGACCGAAACCGGTATGATCAATACGGATGTTTTTTCGTTCACAACATTTATATTTTTTACAGGTATGTTTAAAGGTTACCTTAAATTGAATATAATTACATCTATCTTACACGTGCCGTCGGCATTTGTTACATGGCGCGCATGGCCTTTGTGTGTGTAACCGGTATTAAAACGGTAACCTAAATAGGGTAACGTGTTTCTTCTTCTTGGTTACCCAGATAGCGGTAACCTTAGTCGTAGAAGTAACCAAAACTCTAATATTGGTACACACGGCTACACATCAAGCTATAGGTACATTTCCAGTTTATTATGCTGATCTCGCATTGTATAGGATTTCCGTATAATGCGAGGTCAGCTTATACTGGAAATGTATAGCTTGATGTGTAGCCGTGTGTACCTATACCGTAATTTATAAAGTTTTTCAGTCCCTGCTACAAAGTAAAGTCAAAGTGCGGTCTATGAACCTTGCCAAAGAGCAGCCTGCCACTAACCACCTAGAACGTGCAGTTAACCGCACATTTAAAAGCTTATAAAAGCAAACCAATGCCTTATAATGGATCTTAGTAAAGTTTTGAAGTTACTATTTTCAATTTTTACCTCAGGAAATGCCAATTTTTCCTTCGGGAACTGCTAATAATACCTCAGCTCAAATTCAATCTTTATCTCGCTCGCATACTATTCCTCGTGGACTGAGTGAGAACGAGACCAAGCGGCGGGGAGAAGGCTCCAAGGCGCCGCAGATAATTTTTGTTTACGGTGAAAATAATGATAATTAAAAAATAACAGTATCTGCTTTCCATTTAGTTCAGTTATTATGCAAAGTTTCATGATCTTTGAAGATTTTGTTTCTAAACTTGCGTTTATTGTTGGGTTTGGAGGTAACTTTGTAACTGTTTTCTTTCGAGAAAATTTTATATATTCGTTTTTTCATCATTGTATGTAGGATTAATCCTCACCTTTAACATATATTTATTTCAAAAGTAATGCTTCAGTGTTTTCAATATAACGAAGGCTCATGCTAAGCAATTTGAGGTATTGTAGACTCTTTAATTTTTTTGAACGTAACGTCAATTGATCGTGGTCGTCAGTCACATTATTCAGATTCTACGAAACGATCGTTTTGATACGAAGCAAGTTTTAAGGGCCTTCTGCTATATCTTGGAAGCTCACAGTAGCACCATGTTAACGCTTCATAGATAGATAATCATGTAGCGTCAACATGGAGGTACTACAAAATAATATATTATTATGGTTTTACATTGAAATAGTAAGCCAGGGCCGACTGCCCTTGCCGGGGGTGCGAAGAAGTCCGAAAGGGAGATCATGGCTCCCGGTCACATGGCAACTGAAGGAACACGGGTGGGTTTTAGTCAGTAAGAGTCTGACACGACTTCCCGCTCCGCCCAGAGCGGGAGAAGTTATTTAATAATTTCCCACCCAAAAAAAAAAGGCCGACTACATTTTATTCTATAACCATTGGCATTTACCTTGAAATCTTCAAATCGGCTTGTTGTTTGCTCAACTTCAACGATGTTAAAAGGAGGATGATGTGTTTAACGTGTATGTGAATTAAAGTTAGCTGTCAGCTCTTTATGTTCCGCGTGTAAGTAATGTTTTCCGGTCTACTGCATTGAAAGGCTAGGTAAAGGTCGAATATGCTCAAGTTCGTATACATTTTTTATCACTCTATCATCTATAAGTATTTACAGCTAAGTGTTAACTATTTTAAAAGCAGCACTAAGTTTCCGTGTAGCTTCCGTATTTTTTTTATAGATTTTTGTAATAATCGTTCTGATAATAATTTTGTAGGTGTTCCTGGCACCCACATGGTATACAGGCATTCGACCATGGCTTTACTTGACCATTTTTGTACCTATGTCTTAACTTCTGCCTGAAATATTTTCTTGTTTCGTACTTTTTAGATCACTTTTATTTTTCCGTAGTCGGGTTACAGTTTTTTAAACAATTTTTTTTTAATACTTTTCTGTTTTAACGCTTGATAAACGTTGCGACAAGGTAAATAATAGTAATACAATAGGACTGAAATACATATTTTAATCATGCTTTTTATTATTTAATAGGTATTAATTTTACTGCCGCGCCGTACGTATCGCAGTCTCGCTTTTGTTCTCGTTATTACCAAATTATACATATTTATTTCCCTAGACAATATGATATATACACATATTTGTACTGTGCTCCTCAAGACCTTTCTTTTGATACCAAACATGTCATGATTATCTAAAAAATTTTTTTTCGAGGTCATAAATTTTAAAGTCTACCATATTAAATTAAACGTCAAAATTATATAAGACAGTATTCCAACACGCCCTCCACCACTTACTAGTGCTTTAGCTGGGAAGAAGAAGTGGCGCAACAAACTCCCCAGGCGCAACTGTTAATGGGTAGGTACAAATTATTTTAATGATACAACGACCATCTCCAAAGCGTAGTCACAATTTTACAATCCATACTGTAGCTTAGAAGATCCTTTCATTCGTGGGTAGAATCTGCAGCTAAAGTTATTTTTTTAATAGATAATCGGCCAAAGCATCGTGATTTACGTTCTACCTATAAAGTTACTATATTTATCAATACTATACTGTTCCTATTCTATACTATACTGTTATTATCTTTATCTTTATTATAATATGTAAGTTTAATAACACATATAAACCTTCAGGAATAAATTCCCCCCATTAATGTCAAATAATTGATTGATCAATATAAATGGTCACCGATTTAGTGCCGAATTGTCACTCAACAAGGAAATGTTAGTAGAGAGAGAGCAGTTGTGGCCCAGTGGTAATAGCCCCGACTTACCAGTTGTAGGCCGTGGGTTCGAACCCAGGCGCTTCACTTTGTGTAAATAATTTCAACACAACTGCTCACAAAACGGCGAAGGAAAACATCGTGAGGCACCGGCATGTCGGCCTACCAACCCGCACAGGGCCCGTGTGGTTGATTATAGCCCACTCCCTCTCGAAGAGAGGAGGCCTGTGTTCCAGCAGTGGGAACATTAGATAAGTATAGGCTGATTATGCATTATGCAAGGAAAGGTAATGGTCGCCCAAAATTGAGAATTTTGACATATGTTTGCGAAACGAATTTATGTAATAACGATAATTGGGGTTATTACCTTTGATAATAAGTAAATGCTCTTAGGCTCCGAAGGTCTGGCCCGGTTAAGATTGCATTATCATTGCTTTTCACCGATGCCATAAGCTGCATTCTTGAGGAATGTTCGAAGAATAAGTCTTTCTGATCAGTCTTTTGACAATATTTCGGTCAACAAATCTGTTATAGTAGGTACTTAAAAGAGCGCACGTCTCTAGAGGTAGTTAATGTAATACAGAGACGAAACTTAGCGTAAACATACTCCGATCTGTTAAAACCACGCCAAAATAATATAATTTTGTCAGATCGAAGCGTAGGTAGGCTCCGTGTATAAAGCTAATGAGCTTTCCGTAGTGGACATTAAGGGGTTTATTTATAAATTTTGCTAAAAGTTAAGTGACGTTCAAACGTCAAAAATGTATGGTTAAACAGTCGCTAATACCAGCGCTGCGACATTTTTTAAATGTCGCAACATATGCTGAGATAGGAGCCTTTTGGCCTCATACAGGATTTTCTGCTATTATTTTAATTTGTTTATTTTTATTTTTTTTTATTAATGTTTTAATGAGTGTGTTTTAGTTTAATTTGTGATTTCCTGTGCGAGTCTCAATAAATACTTTTTCTTTCTTTCTTCTTTTTTCTTAACTTTAATCAACGTTTAACATAAATATACCCCTAAGTTTCCAGCGTGCTCTATAGACGCCTAACTGATGATCGCACTTTGTTGTTATTATAGCAAACAAGACTGCTGCCCACAGACACCCTTTATTAACGACCCCAATATCTAAAAATCCAGCTTTACGTAACCTACCCATGTTTGGGGTAGGTATGTAAAGAGGTATATTCTTTGTTAGGAACCTCCACTGGCCTTCCAAAAATGACAAGTACAATTTTAACAACAGGTTAAAATTTAAAAAAAACCTACAAACGTTTCCTCATTTCTCTTACCTACTACATCACCAGACCGTATTCACCATCTATCTATAACCTATATATTTCGCCTCTTTAACCTCTTTTTGCATCGGGGATTAAAAACTACCTCCTTTTCAAACTATTCTCCTTGTAATTAATTTTCAGATGCTTACTAATCCATTTTATTGGGGGGAGAACTGTTTCTCCAGAACTGGGATAACTTAGAAATAAATAACTACCTATTAGGCACACAAAATCAATACATACCAACAAATATAACCACGAACCACTTCATATTAAACATCCACTAACTACTACACAAAAAAACAAAACCTTTTACAGTTTTGTTAATAAGTTTTTTTCACGTTCTCTTCACGCTCGCTGCACTGGACCGGTGTAGACCGACTGGTAAGGTCTCGGTCACTACGAGATACAACTTGTAACATAGTTATAATTTATACATAATCCTTGGTTGGGATTTACCTACTTCTGACTGCATATTTTAGTTCCTCATCAGAAGTAAGTTTGGTTGGGTGAACTTCCGAGTTGGTGCAATAGAAGATTTGCACGTATTATCGACTATAAAAGTGGACGAAATATATTATGTAAAAGACTACCTCGTTGGTGTATTGGTCGCAAGCGCTTTTGCTGGGCGTGAGGTCCTGGGTTCGATTCCCAAGTCGGGAAAAGTGTTACCGGGCTTTCCTATAAGGAATTTCTCAGTAACAGCTCAGTCCGGATTTGTGCCCGGTTGATGGCAGTAGGCTCGCCCCCTATTACATGGGACTTAAACATAGCACTGGCGAAATGTGGGTGTACTATAGGTACACCTCTGCCTAACCCTTCGGGGATTACAGACGTGACGTTATGTTATACGAGCTGTTGCCCGCGACTTCGTCTGCAATCCAAAAGCCTATGACCTCCCCCAGGTTCATGGTCTGCACATGCAAGCCAATTTTCATCCAAATTCGTTCAGCCGCTTTAGCATCAAAGAGTAACAGACAAACTCACTTTCGCATTCATAATATTAGGTAGGATTATGTAAAAGCTGAGGTAACAGAAAACTATCATACCCGATAGGTATCTTTGTGAAGGAGCTCGTCCGGAGAAGTATTACCTATCCACCACTTTACGTAGGCCTACTGCAGCGATGCTGTGTTCCGGTTTAAGGTGTATGGGTGCCGATGGCTGCTGTCTTCTTTAACCAGGAGCCTCTTATATAAAACCACAAAACCAACAGGCGACGTTGACAAGTAATAATCCGATTATTTTAGAGAAAATGTATGAAAGAAACATATGAACAGCGTCGAGCACAGGCGTCAATTTAATTATTTTTTTGACAAATTTGTCGCAGTTTCAGTTGGTTATATTAAGTAGTATATTAATTTCGGATGGCTAATGATGAATGAATGACCAAAAAAAAATTATGGATCCTAAGAGAAGGAACAGGTTCTAGGGGACGCCAAAGGAAAAGATGGGCAGACCTGTTTATACAAAGACTAGGGCCGAACTGGATGACCAAAGCCAGAGACAAACACTACTGGAAATAAATGGGGGAGGCCTACGCCAAGGAGGCGACTACTACTAATTTAATTATATAAATAAATTATTATTACATAGAGTTAATACAATTACAATTCTATCAGACAATTAAACAATACAATATCATACTATTAAAATATTATATAAATCTCGAATAATTAAAAATGCACCGAATATAAATTTAATTTTGCATCTTTAAAATTGTAGATATTTTAAAACATTTTGTAAAAAAAGTGTAATTGGGTAGTGGAATAAATGGCTTTTTTATTTATTTAAATTAAGTAGGTACCTAATCAGGGCCTAAGTGCAAAGCTTGGGTATTTCTAAAGCCTGAAAGATATGGTTTGATTTTTTTTTTTATAAAACCATATTTTTTTACACAGTTTAGGTACCCGATGCCGCGATGTTCCAAAAAACTGGACAGAATAAATTTGAACAATCTATTGATGTTTGGCGAGCAGTAATGTTACTTGTCGTGTCTACCAATATTGAACCATTACAAAGCGTACACATAGATTAAGTACACGACCGTGTGAATTTAACTATGAAGCAATAATAATACCTACATTATGTCTTATGACTTCGAAATCCTAAGTATCTACTATTATTTATTCTGTGTCCTAGGTGCAAAGCTGCAATGGCTCTTTGTCCAAAAGCCCCTTCCAGACATGGCCCTACATTGTTAGACTGACAATAACATCATATTATTATAACGTTTGGAATTTAAAAGAGACCTCTGTATCGGCATTTCTTCTCAGGGATCAGTCACCTAGGAATTGCCGGCGCCATTTAGTTTAAAATATTGACCAAAAAATTTATGTGTAAAAGTAGACTTTTCCACTGACGCGCGGTCTATTATGGGTAGGTATACCTACCTAGATAATTTATGCGTTATGTTCAGTGGTCTTTTTTTAGATATCTTTATTTTTAATGCTTATATCTAGTGATAAGAGTAAATAAACATTATTATTGAGGAAACACGTGATAAGCTATCTGTGATATCATGTTATAATCAGTTGTTTCACGTCAAAATAAAGATATCAGTTAATAAATCAATTAAAATAGATTATTAGGTAATATACTATAACGTAGGTAATGCGTAATAAGATGATCTGTGTGTTTTGAGCCTTGCAAGACAAAATGTAGAGACAACAAATGAAATCTCACGTCAAAGTAAAAAAGTGAACCCGAACGCACCACATTTTTTTTTTTAATTTTACATGTCCCAATCCAGGGGCCCACCCGAAGCGTT
This sequence comes from Omphaloscelis lunosa, assembly GCA_916610215.1. Taxonomy (NCBI): domain Eukaryota; kingdom Metazoa; phylum Arthropoda; class Insecta; order Lepidoptera; family Noctuidae; genus Omphaloscelis; species Omphaloscelis lunosa. Next base: position 17,831,638 of record OU744265.1, on the reverse strand, counting down.
GCCATCTTAGAGCCTCCGCTTTCCTACATCCCCTTTATACGATAACACTTTTATTATTATTCTCACTACGATTACAAAACGACTCCAAGTAGGCTTAAAAGTCGTAATAGTTTCTTACGCTCTACACAGGTCATCCAGGACAAACCACACAATGAGAGAAGCAAATTGTGGGAAGAAAAGCATCCACCACCTTGACTGTCCACCTGACTTCGTCGAACCTCAGGAACATTTGGGCATGATCTGTAGTGTCCTGTATGAAAAGCTCTCAATCGATTCCGTACCCAAGTAGGCCGCTGCAGACACAATTTGAGGGAGTAGGGGCGATAATCCCCTACTCCCTCAAATTGTGTCTGCCCATCCAATACCCAGTGCGACTGCGGTGCTTCTGATCAGACCATGTCGCGCTTGCTGGAATGTCCTAAGTGCCCTTTCACTTGCATCTTTGAACCTAAAAATGCCATGAATGATGCTGAAGTTAACGTAGCCACCTAGCGGGCTCAAATAGTAATAATTATTAACATTTAAGCACCGTCGTCACGATAAGGAGAGCTTAGAGACAAAGCTATTTCATGTTCCTGGAATTAATAACAATATGTAACGGTCTGCCAATATATTTAGTAGGTACAAAACCTGAAGCCACACTTTATATCTCTATACATCAATAGGATCAGTCTTTATCTGAGATATTTCATTGTTTACAGTCATATCTGTCTATCAATGTACTATAATTCCGATACTTAATGCTGTCTACATAGTCGTACGGTTAAATAGATGTGGGAGCTGGGTAAGATAGCATTAATTTATACAGTCAGCGATAAAAATATCTTGACCAAAATTCTGTCCAAAATCATCTGATGCATAATTATTCACTTTGTGATAGGTAAAGATTAAGACTAGAATCGGCCCGTTTTTAAAAATCCGGGTAATTGCCCCTTTTAACAACTTACAAAATTAAATTAATCACAATGAAACAAGGGGTTTTCAAGAATAAAGTTATTTCTGTCAAAAATCCAATGGGCTCATAGCTAAATAATGACAGCCGCACGGGTCGATCGCAGGTTAAGCTACGCTTGCCGCGTTCGGACCGTGGATGATCCATTAGGTACATATCGCGACTCCTCCGTGTTTCGGAAAGCACGTAAAGCCTGTCCCGGCTGTCATTTGTAGATCATTGACTGACAGTCGTTACGGGTGGTCAGAAGCTCAGAAGTCTGACAACTAATCTTACCAAGGGGTATTCTATTACCCAGGAACTGGGTTGTGGAGGTCAGATAGACAATCGCTCCATTTAAAATACTGGTATTCAGCTGCATTGAGAATTTCAGGAAGTTTTTGAAGCTTATTTTCCGAAAGACTAGTAAAAATTTGCAAAGTTAACAAAATTACCACCCACCCAACTTCGAAATAAAAATTAAGGTTAAAATAAAACACCAATTATGGAGATGAACACTCATTGTATTTTCAATTAAATAGGAATGTTTACAATATAAAGAATACATAACTATATCTACATACGCTTAGTGACACTGTGACACTATGGCACGTTGGTGCCAAAAGTGTCAACGTGGTTTCTAATCGAGTGACAATTTTCTCACATTTGGGCAGGCTAGCAATGTTGTGACAACACAAATAAGTCACAAATTTTGTAATAATAACAGAATATATAATAATATTATTATGACATAAACTTATATTTTAAGTTTAAACTGTTACAGTCGCATTCGTTTTATTCAATCACGTTTTAATAAGCACTTTTATTGAATTACCTGGCTGTATGTCATTCGTAGATCTTTGACAATCGTTACGGGTAGTCAGAAGCCCAAAAGTCTGTCAGCTAGTCTTACCAAGAAGTATCGTGTTACCCAGTTACTGGGTTGTTGAGGTCTAAAATGCTGATATGCAGCTGCATCCGGTTAGAGTGGAAGAGAGCCCCATAATAATTGGTAAAAAGCTAAGCAGATGATGATGACTGATTATTGAATTGTCAAATTGAAAGCGTTTGCTACTTTCATTGTGATACGTGATAATAATGCAGCATCCAATTTATTTAGTACTTACCTATGTAATCATAATTGTTATTGTGTGAGTCAGAAATGAAAGTAAGAATATTAGGCGACTGTTTTTCCAACATCATCGCGGCAGACCTAGGCGTAGAGGGCGGGACGAGTTTGACGCTTATAGGAGGGATTGGGCCATGTTGGCTCAGGATCAACTTGAGCGGGAATGGAAGAGTAATGCGTCTCTTTATTTAAAGAAAGACAAGGACACGTATTTTTATGTATAAAACCATAATTAATCAAAATTATTTTTATTTTCTCAATTACGGAAACGAATGTTGAAAGCATTATGATTATGACTTAGTTCATCACTTGGTTTTTGAGAAAGTGAAAGCCCACAAAATTTTGCCAATATCGATATTTTGTTTTTACTTTACCCTAGGTGTGTGCATGAACCATAAATATTTCCTCAATAAAATGGACCTGAATACCTATTTAGAAATCTTGTTTTATTTTTCGAACACTTCGAATGAATTAGGTACGTATTTAGTCTTTGCAACTGTTCAAACAGAATAGCACGAACGCACGACCTAAACGCAAAGTAAATTCGAGTGATTTTAAAATTGCATATCCTCGTTTCATACAACAAATTCTTTAGTTTTAAGACTTTATTCATATCTAAGGGTTATACGAATTACGCTTGCCGCAATTTTTTTAAACAAATGCCACAGGTTAGTTGTATTTTCGATTTAAAAAGGGTTCGAATTTACGGTACGTTTACTTCACGCGTTCGTCAAAGGGGCTAAAGTGTCAATGGATTATTATCATTTAACTTGGTATTGTCATTAGGATTTTAGTTTGTCATATACAGTTTATGAACACACTTAGCGGATTGTCTTAATGATATAATATTTGAACCCATCGAATGCTTTCAGAATGGTACTTACTTTATTTCGTCATTATTACAAGGTGATCGACTTTTATCTGTCTTTTTTTTCGACTTTTGAAAGTTCATGTTAAGTCAGTGCGTGTGAAGAAATCATTTTGCATCATATGTAATTACCTATGTTATGAACGTTTTGTGTGTAAGAGTGGAATTTCTAGAAGACCACTAAGACCAGTCAAACAAGAATAAAATCTTAAGGTTTTTAATAAGGTAGGTAAGTATTTTGTTGTTCGGAGATTTTTTTATATTACAATTATAAGTTAAATCGAACATTGTATCCATGTTATACTACTTTGTTTATTATACAAATTATTTGAAAATGAACTTGAACAAAAATTATAAATAAGAATGTGATAAAATATCTTCCTCAAATTTGCAACTAAATTATTGTTTGTGTATTTACATAATAATACAATAACCGTAGAAAAAGTACAAAAAACCATTGAAAAGAATCATGCAAATAATAAGCGATCAGGCCGCCCATTGTATAATTTAAAATATTTTGTAGTGTTTGATTTATTTTTTGTTATGTAGTTTTGTGATGTACAACATAGTATACCTACGACATGTCCCCAAATTAACGCACACCACCAAACACGCAATAAGAATATTATGTCATAATTATGATGCATACATAACACTGAATTTGAATTATTGTGTATTAAATATCGTTTATTTATAAACATAACATAACATAACATCACGCCTATATTCCCCGAAGGGTTAGATAGAGGGTTATTTATTAAATTAGTTAATATACTGATTGTAGAAGAAAATTGTGGTCACATTACAAATCTACGCACGCACACAGTCGCACACGTACAAGGGTCAAAACAAACCAAAACGGACGAAGTACCTACTACGCTTGTAGTAGGTACTTCGTCCGTTTTGGTTTGTTTTGACTGTACAGTGGAAGTGTGACTGTAATTAATATTTTTTTTGGATAAAAGTTACACCTATATTAAAAATAACAGAAATTAATTCTGAACAAACTACTTTCATAATGTGCATTAATTCAGTTACACATTGTATAAATATCAATAACCCAATTATTTAAAAGCGACAATAGTTCAACGGATAACACTAACGACTGAAAAGTCCTAAGTTTTAATCCTAACAGTTGCACTACTGACACTTATACACTATAAAAATTGAAAGGAAAATAGGTACAAGACGTCTATCATAAAATTTTGTAAACATGAATACACGACTACTGCGAGCATAGCTATAAAAATTATTTACGTTGAAAACGAAGCAAACAACAACAAAAAAAACCTACACGGGCATATGAAACGTCACAAGAATACGAACCGTGCATAAATTACAGTATTAATTAAAAAGTATGGGAGGGCAGTAGTTTAAAATCCCAAATACATTGAATCGTCTTGAATTCTGACTTTTTCGGCAAACACTTAAATCGTCCAAAACTATTCATTTGTAAAAATAGAAATCTTAGTTTCAATGAATGCACAGCTATCCCCAAGATAACAAACTAAAACAAAGCTCTATACAATATTTACAAAAACTATACATTATACTTTACTAGCATTTAATATTTGGAAGTAGAAGAATATTAAGACATTGAAATAGGGCAAGCACAAGATAACAAATAACGGCAGTCGGTATTAGCGAAGTTTCCATTAACGCTGAAACTTTAAATTGAAATTTAAAAGACACACTTTAGAATTTTTTTTCGAAATAGAGTTATATACATATTTGGAATCAGCAAAAAAGACGATTCCGAATATAGTAGTATATAACGTAGAATATATAGTATATAACACTATTTCGAAAAAAATGTCAGATACGTCTTTTCTCCTTATGACGGCAGCATGATGAATCGGTTATATTGTACCAACCATTACCCGGTAGGTGTGCTGACGAAATTTATGGATATTACATATGAAAGTACAACTCACCCGGCTCCGCCACCGGTTCTCCAGGTACCCGTTTGAAAAGGAGGTTGTTCACTTCTGATGAAGCTCCTCTTTGTATTATGAAGATAATGAAATCTTAACTAGATGTAAATAATGGAACACGCATCTAAAACTGACAACATAACTTTAATCTGCATGGAATTATATCATTATCGGGTTACTTACGTTTAATACCAATTTATTACAATAATAAATAAAATTAAAGTTATCCTTTCGTAAATGTTTTTTACCTGTAAGTGCTATATTAATCTTTCGGATTAGCGCTGATTCTGTTACGCAGGAGCATAATGCTGAGCAGTGGTGGCGCAGTGGTATCGGCCCCGATTTACCGAGTTTATAGGTTGAGGGTTCGAACCCAAGCAGGCGCTTTACTTTGTGTAATTTATTTCATCAGCACTGCTCTCAAAACGGTGAAGGAAAACATCGTGAGGAAACCGGCATGTCCTAGAATGAAAAATTCGAAAACATGGGACATTCACCAACCCGCACTGGGCCCACGTGATGCATTACCTCTCGCTCCCTCTCAGAGAGGTATTTCTATCTTTTTCTAATAGAAAGAGTAAGAACGAGGGGTTGACAGTAATACAGAGCTGTCAAACTAGCGTACGTGCTAAAACTACTATAACTGAGAGTAGAAGATGACAAAGTTTGAAATGTCTTTAGTTAGGTGTTCAATACTTTTACCTCCTCTGAATGTGCCCCTTTAAATATGCTAACGGATTATTCCACTTTGCCCCAGTACGAAAAAGTAAACTCTGAGTTTAAGCGAGTATAGTTCCCCCCCTCCCAATTAGTGGGACACAGAGAACGACAAAATAGTATTCCACTTTGGCCCAAAGTGGAATAATCCAATTTAACTAGGAGTTCTTTTTTTTGTGAAAAATCTTTCCTACTACCTATGTTATTGAACAAAGCAATTTTATACATAGGAAGAATTAGACAACGCAAACTTATTACTAAATAATAAATATATGTTTTTTGATAACTTTATCTTTAGACTACAAACTTGACAAAATCTAGCAACACGAATGATAGAACTAGCATTTTATTATAGTTGAAATACAGCTGAAATATCCCTTACCCCGCGTCCTAACTAAAAATATCGTTCGAGCGAATACGCGATCGTCGCGTCCATATGTCATTCATTTGTTCGGAAAACTGGAACTGTCGACGCGACCACGCGTTCGGATTCGCCGAACAAAATGAATGCGATGATCGCATACTCACACGACGATCGTGTTGGTTAGGACGCAGCCTTGTACTAAGACCCACTTGCATGATACCTCACTAAATAGTACTAGCGAAAAAAAATAAGGAAATTCGTATTATCTTTACTGATTCAGAATAACGGTATTATTATGTTTAGTGCTAACTTTATTTAGTGAGACGTCTTGCAGCCAGCCTTTATTTTAACATTATTTTATTTATAACTGTTAACATTTTTGTAACATAAGCTGTAAGCCTAAACTCCTGTACTGAATGGGCCATGCTACTGTCATAATCTAACCTTTTCTATCATTCAATAATCTGGAGTAATACATGAACACTTTTTAGTGCGTCATATCGATAACAGCTATCTTTTATCGATATGACGCACAAAAAACTCAGCAGCCACATAATCGCAATAGGTTTAATTTGATAAAACAACGCAATACAAATTTTGAGTTGTCAACAGGTACGCTATTGCGGTTGTATTTATTTGTCGTAATAAGGACGTAAATTTAGGAATTCCCAAGACTGCGGTGACCGCCACATAATGTCCTCAATTTATTGTTCTGAAAGTAAGTTGGTGTGTTTCCCTAGAGAGCATTTTTGACACCGTAAAGTCAAACCCTGCTGCCATCATTTTCAGGACGACCGTCACTGCGGTCGTTATGTGGCGGAGCCCGCTGTCGTACCACGCAAGCTTTAGTTTCCACAATGTCAATATCGGAAATAGGAGACGGCAGAAAAAAACCCTCGTTTGGCCTAGGTTTTGTTGCCGACATATTCTCCGGTCCCACTTCTCCTCCCACAGTTTTGTTCTGAAGTGGGACAATAATATACTTACATTATTATAATTACTTTCGTAACAATCCCTACATAACTTCCAAACCAATCAGCCCATCAAAGGCATTTCTAATTTTTTATTGACCAATCTCTACGAATTGCCTACGTCAACCATGGCCCATCGTGTACAGGAGAGGAATCACAAGCATATATAAAAGCATTGCGCAGTGAGGTCAATGCACCCTTACATAATGTCTTCATAAGAATTTAATTGAGCTCCGTTTGCCAACTTTGGATTCCGGCCCCTTTATATTTTTTTGTAGGTATTTAAAGTAACATATTATGAACTTTATCAATAAGCAGCCTTGAAAAACAATTAAAATCATAGAAAAAAAAATTAAAATATTTTGTAATATCCTTTTCATAGCACTCCACATAAAATTATGACTAATAAATTCCTTAAAAGAAAATAAAAACTTAATTTAAAAAATAATATCATTTAAAAACCTTAAAGGGGCCAGTCTATGTATATCAGTTGCGCAGCTACATAAGTCCATGGTCTACTCGGTCTACTCCGGTCTTCTGCCAGTAGACCGCGGTCTACTTAAGGTCTATATCGTCTCCCAGTAAATCTTCGCACTCCTTCTCCCATTGTTTGTCGTCACCAGCTTTGTCTGCTACTACTTCATATTCTTTCAGTTCAGCTTCTAGTTCTTTCTCCCATTGTTCTAAAAACACGTTAATGTTATGTATTAGTTAGTATGTGGTTAAGTTAAAGAGTTAAACAGTAGTCTTTGCTTTCTGAAAGCTAGAAAAAGTTTCTAACTTAAATCTGCACTCATGTAAACCGTTGTTAGTGGTTTATCAAACGAACAGCAATCAATTACATAAGAGTTGACATTGATGACAACAGATTTAATTGTAGGCTTTCAGAGAACCAAGGTTACGTTTTTATTTCATTCTCTATTTTATCGAATTAAATATGCAAAAAATACTTCAAAATCTAATCTAAATCCGAGACCCAATGGTCGATTAAGTAAATCATTTCTCATGCAATCCATCTTGCTGCACATTTCCGAACAGATTTTCGTGACAACGTAAGCCTGAGAATAGGGTACTATATATTTTTCTCATGATATCGTATCACGTTATTGTTCTTATCACATTTTTCTCTAACGTAGTACAATGTTATTATCTTTAGATACTTTATCGATATAATACTTTAAATGGATAATATGGCTGTGTTGATATGATAGTGACGCGTGCCTTTTATCTAAAAAGATACCTAAACTTGGTGAGTGATTATAGTTCGATTAAAACTGAACAAGTTCACCTCTAAGATGTATTTACTGTTTGCTGTGCGCGCTATCGCGTAAACCCAGTCTTAGTGCTAGAATACTTACGTTTTCACTTTATGGTAAATGGTGCTTTAGTTCTTTAAACGTATCTCATTCAGAGTTTCTCTTTCTCATTCTTACTCTTCGGAGGAATTATATTTGCAATAAATATCAAATGCTTCTATTTATATTTTAATAGAATACGGACTGTATTTTTAAATATATCAAACTGACAGTGGTATTACTATTGGCATAGTCTTATTATCATTAAATTACCAGGCTCTATCTACAATTAAACCTAAAATAACAACACCAATATTATTTTAGAATAATATAATTATTTCAATTCATAATAACTAACTATAAATGCCAATTTTTCATTTTTAACTATACGTCGTAATTTCACTAAACAATGTTTGAGTGTCGAAGAGTATATTATATACTGTCGCTAGATACATGTGTCACATGTGTAGGGAGCTACCGGAAGAAGCAGACCACACCGAGCCAGGTTTAGCCAGGGTTACCAAGGATAATCTCGAGGTAGAAATAACATTTAAAAGGAAAGTCACGAAGACACACAGATAGCCAAATTATTTAGTATTATTTCGGGACTATGATTAAATGGACACCGATTTACGATTATAATCACGACTAATTTATTGCTTACCACTTTTGGCTGGAGTTGCTAGAGACTTGAAATTGAGGGTCAAATAACTTGTTGGTGGAATGTATAAAATAGAATACGCGAATTCAATTCTTGAGACATTTTTATATACATATTATTATTTAAATGCATAATATATAGTTCTCAACAATGAACATTAGATATTGATACATATTTTAAACGTAGACAAATACATAAGGTAGCATAGTGATATTTTTGGTTCCTTAACAGATACTCTTAAAAGTGTCAATACTATCACACATACATATATCGTTTAATAAGATCATACTCTCGATATAAATACAGATGAAAACGCTGCTATTCTTGACCAACATCAAGCCTCCAGCAACAAAGCAAGTACTAATGACTCGGTAACAAAGAAACCCGGGCGACAGCATACTAGGCCTGTAGTTCACAATCGATTCAACCATCAAACTCTATCATAAATGAGTCCAACTAGTTCTACACAACTTTAATAACATTGGATTATTCTCCTGATTAATATAGACCTAATGCTAATTGTAAATAATTACAAAACAAACAGGGAAGATAATGTGTTGTCAGTAAATGTTCCAAAGAGTTATCAAGACGGCAGTTTGTACGGATTTATAATTGACTGTCACCCATAAGTGATATGTCGCGGCTGTGAAGGGTATCTGCTTGCGTACAAACAACACTAGTATTTTTTTTTATTATCAGTTGATCAAAATTCAATCATTCTATAAACGTACCCTTCTTTTGTAAAAAAAGACCTTTTTGAGTGTTTTTGTAGGTCCTTTAAGAATAAACGTTCATGATCATTAAATGTCCAATTTGTTGTTAAAATCATTATAGTAAGATTAAATATTTTAGATAGGCTGACAACACAAGTTTATGTACAACAAGATTTGAAGTTTCAACATTGCTACGCGAAAACAATTTAAAGGCAGTGAGAAACAAACGCGAAGAAGTAACGACCAACTTTGAGAAATATGTAAGCGGATATATTGATAAGAACATAAGACAAACAAGCAATAATAGACCATAAAGCTCAAGGAAGAGGATTGATATACAAGTAGCAATGTCAAAACCTGAACAATATATACTTACATTTAACGCTACTGAGCCGAATTTTAATGAACTGTGTGATATTATCAGCTATATAACCTTATCGATACTTAGACATATATAACATTTAGTAGACATTAAAATAGGTTCCATTGAGAAAATTTTATTTGATTTTTATTCTTTTATAGATAAGTATACAATTCAACCATAGTGGTCTTTACGTCAATAGCGTAATCATAAACAGGAGATCGTTTAAATCTGTTAAGATGATGCTGCTAGCTATTGAAATACAGACCAATGTGCTACCAGTGACATACAACAGATTATAAATAAATACATGGTTATATATACATTTAATATAGTCCTTATAACAAGGACAGAAAAGCTATATTGTCATATAACATTCACTTTGTATATATATACGACACACGAGATAACAACAAGGATGAAGATATGACACAGTGATATATCTTTAAAAGTTCAAATTAAAATGCAAACAGCGATAAATTCTATATAAGTAATAACGCTTTAAATTATATTTATAATGTGTGAGAGGATTAACAGTGATGTGGGCTTGACACAACAATGCCATGACTTTACTGTCAAGCTTACAGCATCAGGCCGGAAACAATAAAATCATCGAGATAAACTAAAACGTTTAGGAAAAGTCTTCAATATAGGGGTAGATAAGTTTAGGTAATACATACAGGAATTTTACAACCCATTTTAAATATCTCAGAGCGAAATAATAGCTAGAGCGTTCAATATTAACAGTTAAACCGATATTTAGATTTCTATCATTACATGTGCGTACTCGCTAGCTAAATCGTGATGGCATTATTTTATCAAGATTGAAACAATTCTCATGAAGATAATAGCATAGTACATTCTTTGATGCAAGCATCGTATCGACTAGATATTTACTGTTCTATACATTACCCACCCCCTAGTACATAAGGAGGTATTCTCAAACGGTCTACAACGCTAGAACCTTCAGAAACCTATTTCCAATATACTGATTCATCATTCTTACATATGTGTTCAAAGAGGCAACATGAATGATGGGTACAATGCAATTAAATGTTAAACTTCAATTATTGTAACAAGAACCACGGAAAATACACTAGATTTCTTAGTAAATATCTAGCTAGACCATATAGTTAGAGAATAATATATAGAACAGTGGTGTTATAATATTGTGTGCTGTGGATGTAAAGACGTCCTTTAAGCTGCATTCCGGGAGAAAGAAAATATGCGTTTAGCAACATTATTAATATCTATTTAGTAAATAGAGTCTAATGATGTTTTCATGATGCTAATGGATTCAATTTTGATATCGACTGTAGGATATTGAAAAAAAAACTGAAAATTATATTTAAATGAGAGAGATTTTTTTCATTTTACGTAGAATAAAATTATTTTACAGTCAGTATGTTGCAGTCAAGTAGGAGTAGTGGAGGTTTTCTTCAGTGGGTTATAGTAAAAAGTGGGTGGTCAAAAGTGTAGTAGCCAGACAAATATTTACATATACAGAGAGCATGCAATGCAATATATTCCTCAAAGTTGGTTGTGATTTATAATGTGAATAGTTTCGCGACGACACGCTAGTTTTGTGTCGGTCCTAATTAAATAAGATTTAAAAAATAAAATAACATAAAACTAAATAATATGGCCATGTGTGAAAACTTAAATGAAAGAGATAAACTCAAAAGTATAGTTAAAATCAATTATTTCAACAAAATAAAATAAATTAAGATAGACCAGAATATTTTAGAAGCCTTTGCGTGTGTTATTTCCTTATCAAACTAAGAAATACTTCCATAACTTAAATAACAATACTTCTCGGTATTAATATATTATTTACGCTGTAAATAAAAATCAAGTCTTACCATCTTCGTTCTCTCTATCGACTTTTAAAGATTTTATTAGTTTCTTGGCGTCATCGATCGACTCTTGCGACGATTTCTCATTGGCTATCAGATTCTCGCTTGCCGATTTATCATCGTCTGATTCGGGAAGAAAACAAAAATAAAACAAATAATAAAAAACAAAACAGTGATAAAAATAAGGAAACCAAAATGAAGAACGAACTTAAGGTATGATGTTGTGTGGAAAACTATATTTGTTTCAGTTCCGCGGATGTCTTAGTTTAGCTTATAAAGAAAACTGATAAGTCACCCCATGTCATGAGCTAACTCTATCCCTATTCGAAAGCATGATTAAAATCGATGACTCTGTTATAGGTCAGTTACACAAGAAGAGTTTCACGCTTTGAATAGGCGATTATGACAAAAGATTGTACAAAAATTTTACTGTTGCTAACAGTCCGTACGATAAAGCTTCTCTTTGCAAAATTGAAAGCATCCTTGAGAACGAAGAATCCTATTTCGAGTTGTCAAATAACAGTGAAAGAAAATCACTTAACGAGCTTCGTATTGCGATTATCGGCTAGTGACTCTCGCATGTTTAGTCTCGTGTATCGACGAGAAACTCTCCTTGTGCCAACGAGCCTTTAAACCCATGAACAATTTCAGTCTGTATCTATGTATGTTTCCTTAAAATATGTTATCATGAAGATATATGAATCAATATGTATTAGTATCTATGTTTTTCATACCCTGGGAGTCGTCGGCGCTGCTCTGACGGCCGGCAGCCGCGTCCGCTTCGTTAGCCTGGCAGATGAGCGACATGCGGTAGAAGTAGTTCCGCCAAAAGTTCTCCTCCGTGATACTGGAAAAGAAGAGTCAGAATTTGAGCATCATCATCATTCAAATACCTCCTGAGCATTACAAAATATAAAAATCACAATAGTAGGTATTGCTTTTGTAACCAACCTCAATATACACATTATTCTTAGGAATCTATTATTGGTTGTTTCCGGAAAAGCCATCGATATAAGCCCAAACTTACTGATACAAAATCATTCGATCATTTTAATTTTTCAAGGAGGAACGAGTCAAGACAAACTTTAGAATATAAGGCCTTAGTAATCGCAAACTGATACTGACAGACTGATAATGAAAGCTACCTCTCTACCCGTAAATCTCTCAACGTAATTGCCATATCTATCAAAAAGTCAAAGTCAAATTATTTATTTCAAATAGGCCCATGTATGGCACTTTTGAACGTCAAAATTTACAGACTAATATAATTGATTCTAGTCGCCCCTTCCAAAAGGTAGTTTTCGTATGGAGACGAATGGGCAAGAAACTCCACCGTTACTCTTTTAAAATGTTTTACAATAGTTTGTATTAGTACGTACATTAGTTAAATAATTATACATATGTGAAGACAATGCACCTAGAATAAAATTACTATACCACAATAGGTAAAAAGAATTAAAAATGAAGCAACGACAGATAATTTAATTATGTGATAGATACATGGTACTCACATATTTACAAACATTGCAAAAGTAGACGATTTTCCTAATGTTTTTAAAATTAATAAGTCAGTGTGTGAGGAAGTAATCACAGAATTTAAAATCAATGTCATATAACACAAAATTATAAATTTTACAATTAAATTAGCAACCTGTTTGATTTTGTCTTGATTCTAAATTGTCCTATGGAGCAGGACCAGCATGTTTCCAAGCACTCTTATCTTGGATATAATCCTCTAATTTGTCATATGCCTGTTTACAAAGTATACTTTTAATATGAGTTTTAAATTTTCTTTAATTTGATTGCAATATGTGTTTTGTTGTATTTTGTTGTAACATTTAACACAGTACCCCATAAAAGATGTATGTACTTTAGATAATCTGAAAAATGGTTGATCTAGTTTATCTTTATTTCTAGTATTAAAATTATGTCTATCACTTATTTTATTAAACAGATGTGGATTTTTCCCAAAAACACTTGTGGTAGTCTGAGTCAGTTAAGACTAATCTTTTATTGTCAGAACGAAATAATACGAGATATAAGAAATAAGCTTATTAGAGAACAAAGTGTTATGGTCCCGATTTGGTCTATGACTACTCGGGACTGGTCAGTTCTGCGAAAATATAAACGTGCCGTAAAATTTATGAATTTACAACCACAATCTTATCACAAACTAGTATTTACCAGTCACCAAGGTAACCGTGAATTTTCGGCTTCGCTTGATGAAACCACTCAATGGTATATAGATAGTAGTAATCCTAAGATATCAAGTTATGTCAAATCCTTACTTAATAATGTCCATAACATATCAGCGAAACACCCTAACTTTGAATTGTAGAAAATGCCTCAGACATTAAGTCCGCCTTTGTATGATTTTTTTTTACGTGTAAAAAATGTTTGAATAAATAAATAAAATAAAATAATGTCATAAAGCACGACAACTGCCAAAATCTGAGACGTCATTTAAAAATGATCAATAATTATTTTTAATTGACCAGCATACTCTCATTTTCACAATTTAATTTTGTTAAAATCGAGCAGATGTTAACAAAATTAAAATGTTAAATATGTTATGTTAATGTAATTTAAATGTTCTCATAACGTAATTTTTTTTAGTGACCAATCTATACTTGTAAATGAACCTTAATTATTAAAATAAAACCTTCTCTGATTAACCTCCATCGTTTGATGGTCCTCAAAATACCTACGTGATACTGACAAAATTGTGGTATCTGTTCCACAAAAGCCATTAATTAAAAGTTCATTAGTTTTAGTGACGGCTCAGAGTGCGGCTGTAAGTTTTATCGGTGTTAAGATAAGTGATTGCACGGAAGCCCTCTTATATGAAAGTTATCTTATTCCTTTCATTAGTTTTCACGATACTGGTGCAGTGACTTTACTGGAGGACCGCGCAGGTAAATCTATAGTTATATTTTTTTAATAAATAATAAAACAAAAGTTAGATTTTTATTATTAAAAAAAAAACATTGTAATACAAGATTCTAATACATGTAATCCAGTTGTAAAGGTGGGCTCTAAAAACATAAATTATTTTTTTTTTTTTTTGTGAGCGCCCCTGCTCACTAAACATCGAGATTTATTTATTACTAGATGACCCGGTGAACTTCGTACTACGTTTCAAATTTATCGTGTCTTTAGAATTTTCAGCTGTTCCTTTGGGTTTTTTGTAATTTTCTTTTTTCCTAAATTTTATAATTCAATCAGTCGAGCCATTTTCAAGTTTTATATATACTTATATACGTATGTAAGTTTAATATTAACGGTTTTATACACATAAACCTTCCGGAATAAATTCTCCTAAAGTATGGTGAGAACCGCATCAAAATCCGTTGCGTAGTTCAGAAAAACAACGTGGTCACACAGACAGACACGAAAAGCGAGTTTAATTTATAATATGTGTATGTACTTATAAAGCTATAAATACCATTGTTTTTTTTTTGTGTGGAATACTTATGAAATGAGGAGTTCCATATTTAGAGCAGCTAAATTAATTTAGGAAAATAAACGACTAGATTTCTGAAAATATTAAACCTTTTTGATGAATATTTTTTATGTTGATAATTCAGTATTGTGCAGTGCATGGTCAACATAAAAGCTACTGCAGCTATACACCCTCGGGTCTGGCTTATAACATTTTGGATAACCGGCCCAGAACGAAAATCACTCAAAAATCTTAATTTACAATTACTTGGTATTACTACTACTATTAGAGATATTTCTCGACGTCATTTGAAACACCAGGTTAGTTACAAACCACACGAAAAACAAAGAAAATATAAAATAGTATTACTTCCTGACGGTCAAATAAATGTCGGAATCAGTCAAGTAGTTTTTGAGATAACCCCCCGTAATACAAACAAACAAAATAGACACTATCAATCGTCATAACACTACCATCAATAGTATCTAGGCCTCCTTTATCTGGTCTCGTCATCTATTTGTTAGATAAACGCCTAATACTATGTTGATGTTGATGTTGTACTAGATACCTTTATCGTCACATTATATGAATGAAAAGGGCTTAGCACCATGTCCACGTGCTCAGTTGACATTTCCGCCAAAAACTATCCAATTCAATTCTTGAATAAGCCAGGGCTACCCTTAACAGCAAAAAAACATTTATATTAACTACAACAGGAAGAGAGAAACATTTCCACAAAACCTGACGATATGAACAATATGTACTACGCTACTTCAAATGACTTTTATCAGCATTTATGGCCTGTTCCAATCTATTTTCTACTTAAGTGGCAGAGAATTTCATACTGTGCTTCTTATTAATTTACTAGTGACTGCACCGCATCGCACGGGTGCTATGGCGACACGTCAAAGCATTGAGATTTCTGTGCTTTATCTAAGTTAAATATTAATTATACACATAAAGCTTCCGGACAATACAATATGGTGAAAATTATAACCTATTGTGTATATACTTTAGAAGATCTCAGCGGTCACACAGGCAAGCCACGAAAAGCGACTTTTTTATTATATCCTAGCTTTACCAGACCCGGCTTCGCACGGGTAGCATTAAGGACTTATCTACGGCGCACCTACTTACCTACCTAACCTACCCTACATACCTACCTACCTACCCTACCTACCTCCAACCTATATACCTACCTATCTACCAAGATGTCATCAAAAAAGCCGATCCGCGCAAAATGTATGAGAACGTGAATTTTCTTCACATTTCTTTTTTTCGTGAATTTTCCGATGTTTTATAATAGTTATTCCGCTATTCGGGACGGAGACAAATCCAACAAATTAAAGATCACAAAAATCAGTACATCCCTCCGTTCTTGAGTTTATAAATGGTGTAAATAGCCCGACTTTGTTTTACATATTTATCTTGATTCTTCTTAATTCTTCTGTAAATGTGTTTGTCACCTAACTCCTCCTAAACGGCTGGACCGATTTGGATTAAATTTTGTGTATATATTTGAGTGAGTCTCTGGATGGTTTGAAAATACAATTGGACTCGGTAGGTGGCACTGTTCGGACAGGACAATGTTTGTCGGGTCCGCTAGTATAAAGTATAAAGATTTGGTAGAAAGTATTTTAACATTGAGAAGCAGGTCCACGTATCGTATTCCTCAATGCTAAGGCACGTCATCTGGCAATCACTCTTTCGTACCGACCTTTCCAACTAATTCAATCACCTGCAGCTTGCATCAGCCCTAAATCTAGTCAATCTGTAAATTAACTTACACTTTTGGCACGAGATCGAAGCGCATCTTCTCAAGGTTGGGGTCCTCGCCCATGATGGCCACGGCCACCGGGTACATCTTGTCGTAGTCGAAGTCAAACTCCACGCCCGCTGGCGGAGCCCGCACGAAGTTCCGCCGGTCCTGAAGGGTGACATAGATTTAATTAATGTCTGCTTTAGCTCCAGAAAGGAATATTACTGGAAACCATATTAAAGTTTCTTTTTTATGGCTTTTGGTACAAACAAAGTGAAGCCTTAACTCCTACGTAGGTAATACACCTGTGTTACAGGAGCCAGTGTCTTCTCCCAATGAATAGTTTCTGGATTGTATGCAATATACAAACACATATAATTAATTTGAATAAATATATTATCCTTATCGTCATGGATACACCCTGTGCCTAGAGCAGGTGGAGTGATAACGGACTAGAAAATAATGATGGATCTCAGTGCGGATTATGAAGACAACCTTAAAGGTTTCTCGTGGATTGTACCTATACTCCGCTTCCTAAAGGAAAGAAAGTCCATGCGGTACATGGTAATAAAGCAAAAAGTAGTGCTTAGCAATAAAATTATAAAGAATTCAAGGCTGGTTTAAAGCTTATTTTTATTGAAATTATATTTATTCAAAAAGCCATAAATCGTTTCGTAAATATGTATAAAAGTGAACCTGTTTTTTTATCGAACACAACTTCGATAGGCAGATGAAAAAGTTGAAACCGCCAAGCATATTTTGCATAAAACTCCGTAACCTAGTTAAAAAATCCTATCTGTATTCGATACCTTATCCTGTATTCGACACGCAGGTCGTGTTATTACATACATTTCAACTGCTAGGAACAAATACAACGTTTCCACGTCAAAAGTTTGTATATAAAGTTTTGATGAGGATATCAAAATATTTCTGACAGAGGATCGCCTTCGGGATACTGATGAAGGCAGTAATTTGTTTAACTGGCTCACGGCCTTGCCTTTCCTCAAACTTGAAGTCGGCTTTTGGTCTGGAGAGATGGAGCAAGAATGAGTACGGAACTACATACGAGCAGCACATTCCTTTATCTGAACAATACTGTATTTTGGAATTATATCTATTGAGAAGATTCCAAGCGTTTCATGCGTATAAATTGATTCAAAAATATTTTTTTTATAAAAATTAGGTTCCTTTTCACATAAAACGCTACTTTAGGTACTTCTTGAGTAGCCAAAGTTCGTTCTATAGATCTCAGGGTTATGAAGTTTTGATGCCTGACTTATTGGCACTGACAGTTTAAATGCGCCTGAGGCACGCCGGAATATACGAATGGTGGTGAGCCAACTATAGACTGACTCTCGCAAGCAGATCGTTTGCCCCACGATGTTGTTTTGTTCTTAGTAGCCCGGTCAAAACTCGTATTGAATCAGAAGACGGATCAATAGTGCTAAGTAACTCATAAGGATCAAGTGACTTAAACTTTGTAATCTTTACTAAGAACTTCCTTAATGCTGGGGATTGAAACTTTATTGGTAAAGCTTTGGGAAGATTGCGATTGTTTCTGCCGAACGACTGTGAAGATATGGACACTTCTACCGAATTTAGCAATTTATTGTGACTACTCTTGCAGTGCAATGAGTTGATTGATTTGCGCTCGCGCCTCACGTACTCGGTGGAACGTCGTTTACATTATTGCTCATTCCATTCTCTAAAGTGATTATGATTGTAGGGTGTTCAATACTGAAAAATACTCACGGTGGACAAGGAGAGACATTCCTCCTTGAGGGCTGGCTCGTTCGGGGCTCCGACCCAGGGAGGTACAGCAGCGGCGCTGCCACGGCCCTCCTGTCCCTTGATGAAAGCGTCCTGTTCGCGGTTGAACTCGCCAAGGATGCTCTGTTGGACAAAAGAGATACATCATGAGTATAAATAAGATATTGCATATAGTTATTGTATTTTGGTGTTGAAAAGATAAGCAAAGCTTGTACTAGGTTTAGCCCCAGACAACTTTTCAGTTAGTATAAATGTGGTCTCCAAAAGGTCTTTGAATGCACCTCCAAATAGTTCCCAATTGAAATAATGAATGACGACGCAGAATGATACGATGGATTTATCATTATCATGATTTATGAAGTGTGATTGATTGGGGCAATATAATATTACATTCTAATCTTGTAGATTGATTAGGCACAATACAAGATTAACAAGATTAACTAAAACTATCAAAGGGAAGAAACCATTTTTTTAAATGAAGGAACGTCTATTTCTTTCTCGCTATAAAATACCATATAAAAACGTATCGAATAGACCTCCAAACTGTGTCGTCATTGACCTGAATTTACTTACACAAGAACTATCTTTTTCTTAAGACATTACTCACGTTACAACTGACTTCTATCATTAAAAGAAAATAAAAACATTTACTTCTGTATCTATTACAATTTACGAACAATACTATATTATCGTTTGTCTATAAATTGTATTTTAACTAGCATTCAGTCCTTCATGTGCTTTGTTGTGAGAAACACATAGTTTTGTGTTACTGTTACCGTGAGTCGATGACATTACTTATCAATTAATACGATGATAGAAATTAATAATTAATTAGGTCGTAAACATTAATTTTATTAATTAATTCATGACTTAATTTCAATCGTCGGTAATAGGCATATTTTTATCAAAAGAAATTTTTTGCTTTTGCTATTTTATTCAGCATATTTATATCTTTATTTCCATTCCATAATGTTTAAAGATCTCACAAAGGCGAAAAGCTAAAATACAATGCTTAGGTGGTATAATTTTCGGAATGAGAAAAACGTAGTAATGAAAGTTTTGAGTATGAATGTAGACGGATATAAGAGTAGGGGGAGACCAATGAACAAAGAAGATCACAGAACAGATAAAATAGTTTTTATCTGTTCTGTGGAAACGATAGATGGACTGTAATGAAGATGATATTATGGCTAGAAACGGGGTGAATACCGAGAGACTAATAGAGAAGTATTGTAGGAGAAAACAAACTGCGCAGATCCCAAATAAATTGGGATAAGGGCAAGAGAATTATGATTGTTAGTTATTTCAACTGTTATAAATACGAGAATCGCAAATAAACACTGCCATTTTACACGTGTTTGAAGATATCTTGATAATAGTATTCGTCAGTTTATTACACTCATAAACCGTCTGCTGTAAGTAATAATTAAGTAAGTTTAAATAAGCAGTGGGAATTTTGATAATAAATAATAATACAAATTGGTCTATTGAGTTGATTATTGATCTTCAAGAGATAGCACGGTCTCTATAAATAATCCGTTAAATCTTATAATCTGTCTAATCTGACAGCTCGTGGTCCTCTTCTGTGCATCTTTGATAAGGGATTGTAATTTGTATAAGGTTTTATCTGCGCTGTCAAAAATAACTTTAAATAAGTAGGTACATTATTTTGTCATTGGCTTATTGTTATCTGTCTGTTTTTCGATTGTTATCGATTAGAAGAGTATGTATAGAATTTTGTATTGTTTTGGAGGTTGCATTGCAGCGTTTGTTTTTCAATATTCTTACTATTCTCTCTTTAGGCCCTGTTTCACAGTGTCCGGAATAGGCATTACCGATCAGATTCAATATCATCATCACTATTATTGGCAACCTTGTTCTACCCACTGTGGAGGCGGTTTAAGCGTCATTTCTTTTGTGTCATGTTTCCCGGTCTTTGCTAGTCTCAATTACCTAAATACTTTAATTAAAACAAAAAATATAACATAACATCATGCCTGTATTTCCCGATGGGTTGGGTAGTGGTGTACCTTTAACGCACCTACATTTCGCAGTTATGTTTAAGTCCCATGTAATAGGGGGCGAGCCTATTGCCATCAACCAGGCATAAATCCCGACTCCAAGCTGCTACTGAGAAATTCCAGATGGGAAATCCAATAACACATTGCCCGATCTGGGAACCGATTCAACGATCTCATGCTCAGCCTACTGCTGAGCATGAGGTCGCTTGCGACCACTAGACCATCATATTTATTTATTTGTATTTCAGGTCTTGGAAGTCTATTATATTCTATCCGTCTGGGAAAGATACAAAACCCAACGGGGCTCTACTGTTTGGTAAGTCGTAACATAACTGTTACGGTACTCATAGTTAGTTTTGCACTTAGCTGGAATCTAAGTGGAAGTCAAGTTGTTTTACTAGCATAATAAACGAGCTGGAAAATAAATGTTTTGCTTGGCAAGCTTCCAGTTCCTGTGAGTTTTTAACAGCAACTACGAAACTTACCAAGTTAACTATTTGTTTACCACGTCTTTCAGTTTTATTTTATAACTTACTAGTTTCTACCGGCGATTTCGTCTGCATGAAATGATCGCCCACCCGCGCTGTTACTTCGTTCTAGCTTAGCGTTCTTTCTGACTCTGCTAGGCTTTTTAGGGTTGTAGCGTAATGTTAAATAGCCCAAAACTTGCTAAACCTTCCTCAAATATTAGGTCTTTACCTATGAAATTGCCGTTTTTCATGAAATAAGTTAACGCCCTTGTTTCTCTATATTTTTTATTTTTATTAATCAAAGTAATTACCCATGCAATCAATGCATTTTTGCCAACGTAGTGTTAGGTTATTGATGTCCTTTTTGAAAAAGTCTGCTGGACGGACGCAACAAATTCTTCAAAGGCATTTTGAACTGCCTCTCGGTTATGGAATTTTTTTCCCACCAAGAAGTTATCCAAATTCTGGAAATAGTTGAAGTCTGTAGGGGCAAGATCTGGTGAGTACGGTGGATGACGGAGAACTTCCAACCCCAGCTCTTGTAACTTGGAGACCGTCTGCTGTGCAGTATGAGGTCGCGCGTTGTCCTGCAGGAGCAGCGGAGCCGAACGATTGACCAAAGCTGGTTGGAGATGTGCGAGCTTCTCTATCATTATGTTCAGTTCTTCACAGTACACATCTGCACTAATGCTCATTCTGTTTGGTAAGAAGCTGTGATGAATAATACCGGCGCTACACCACCAAACAGTGACCATCATCTTTTTTAGAGGTCAGTTTTCGTTTGGGGCATTGTTTAGGTGCTGAACCAGAATCTAACCAACTTGCTGAGCGTGTTGCGACTGTCTAACAGAATCCATTTTTCGTCGCAAGTAACAATACCATCCAATATGCCTTCGTTTGTGTCTGTTGAGCAGTCCAAGGCTCAACTCGACGCGTGCTTCGCGCTGGCGATCATTCAATTCGTGGGGCACCCATTTGTCAAGCGTTTTTACCTTGCCAATTCGACGCAAATGGACTAATATTGTTTTGATGCTAACATCGAAAGCTACTGCTAATTCAGCTGTAGATTGAGAATCATCAGCTTCCACAATCGCCTTTAATTCGCCATTGTCGACTAAAGTTTTCGGTCAACCACTGGGTTCATTTCATAGGTCGAAATTTTCACAACGGAAGCGGGAAAACCAATAATGGGTGGTGCGATCGTTAGTAGTGTTCGCTCCGTATACGTCGTTGATGTTGCGTGCCGCTTCTGCCGCTTTGCTACCACGCCGGTACTCATATTCCATAATCACTCGAATTTTTAACGTATATATGATGACGAAAAACGTACAAATGCGATGAAAACGCTAACCATTAAACAAATGGATAATTTTTTTTTAAAGAATTCCCGATTTAAAAAATAAAAATAAATTGAACTTAGAATTCTTAGCGAAAAAGAAAAAAATGGACTTGAAATAGCCAGTACGGCAGAACGGCAATTTCATAGGTGAAGTCCTATTATTAGGCTATCAAACGGAAAAAATATTTTTTCAAGTCCAACTTGTAGTTCCAGAGAACAGCACTTTCAAACAAACAAACTCTTTACTTTATTATTAGTATACCTAGATATTGATGTATAAAACTTCTTCGTAGAATATATTATGTACTTTGTAAAATTACTTGTTGTTTACGTACATCAGGGTTATAAGTCCAGATACCTATCCGGATTTATAACCCTGATGTAGGACTATATAAATCAAAAGAAAGTTGTGATTGGTAAAGTAGGTCGGTTATTAATTTTATTATTATTGTTAATTGTCCAAGAATATTGATTTATGTTGTAAACTGTTACTGAGCTCTTTTTAAAGTAATTTCTGTTGTTTCTTTTAAGGAAAAATATGCATATAAATTACTATCAAGGCTTAACATAATGCTACCATAACCATCAATAAAGTTAGCATACCAGAGCGCATTGCTACATCTATTTATAAAAATCTTACCTATTCTGAAAATAACTATCTGAAGCGAATAAGTTTTCCAACTCGCAATCCCAAGTTTGAAGAAGACCTGAATTGAGCCATAAACGGTAAACCACACAGTTTACTGTAGGAACTCATTAATATTTATACAGTTTCATGAAATTATATTTACAGCTCAAAATTTATTTTATCTAATAAAATCTTTGTTATAGTTTTGATTCCACCGCAAACTGATATTCAACTAGGATCAGATTTAAACTCAACTGATAACACCGAGACCAACATCACTACTATCACTATAACAGCGTCCGTATGCAAACAATACTTACATTCAATCTGCGACCCTCAAGATAACAGTTAATACTGGTGTAATTACTACAGTAGTACGCATACTTTAATAAGATTATGAATACAGAAAGGTAGCAGAGAGTGAAACAGAAATAAAACAAGAAATAAAAATGTGTAGAGAATCGAATACAAAGACATTTACGAAGGATTTAAAAATGGAAACGAAAGTAGAAGAGCCAGACAAATTGGTAAAGGCAATAGGGGAGTTTGGGAAATGGCAAGTAATGCTCTGGTTACTAATAGCATTCCCAACAAAGATGTCATCGGCGTGGCACCAACTAGGAATAGTGTTCATAGCACCACAGACCAAATATATCTGCACAGAAACAAATCTAACGGACAGTATAGAAATGAGCACGTGTTATAGTGATTGTGTAAGTTATGACTTCTACACGGACTTCGAGAATACTATAATTTCGCAGTGGAAATTGATTTGTGATAAAGCTTGGCTAGCAAATTTCACTCAAACGATTTGCATGTTCGGTGTCCTGATCGGGAGTATTGTCTTCGGATACATAGCTGACAGGTAAGCAAAGGTACTTATATTGTTAATAGATCCCGAGTAATTTCATATGTTACACAAGTTGAAACAAATACGCCAAGTTTTTGCGTCACATTTCATGTTGCATTGTGTAAGTTAGTCGGCTTATTTGTATTTCATTACAATTCATGTTACGGTTCACCAATCTGTACTTAGTTTGCAAGCTTTGCAACTCAAAACAAGAGCTTTGATCATGATTTATACGTGACAAAAATCTATACCACAGAACGTATACGTTTTGTATTAAGTATAATAAGGCGATCATCACATATTAGGTACAGTTTTACGTGTACTAATTAATTATGATTTGGAATTAGGTTTCTAGCATTCGAAAGTATAATTCTTGTTACCTATATGAGCAAAGGTTACGAGTTTATGACACAGTGAATGCTATTTATTACAGGTTTGGAAGACGTCCAGCATTGCTGATATCTTGCTTGCTGCAGCTAGTAACTACGCTTGTCGAAGCCTTCTGCCCAACCTACTGGCTGTTCACTACGGTCCGGTTTTTCATCGGTGCAGCCACCGCTGGAACAATTCTATGCTCCTTCATCTTGATGATGGAAATTTCCGGGCCATTGAAGAGAGAACTTATGAACTGCCTCTGTGCTTTACCAATGCCAGTTGGTCAAATGCTTATGCCACTCTTCGCATACTACTTGAGAACTTGGGACAGATTTTGCCTGGGCGTTGCAATTCCCCATGTGTTGTATCTGGCATATTTCTTTATATTGCCCGAATCTCCGAAATGGTTATTGAGTGTTGGGAAACTAGAGGAGGCTAGTAAGGTGATGACACAGGCTGCGAAATGGTAAGAAGCATTGACATGAATGTATTCAAATATTTGAATAAACATAACCCATCTATTTACCTTATACTAATTGGTTTTCAGGAACAATCTACCATCAGATAACATGATAGACGTAGCTAAAAGTATAGCTAGTGAAAAGGTGAACTCAAATGAGCCAATCCGCAGAGCCACCTACTTGGACCTACTCACGACTCGGGTACTCAGGATCAACACTCTGTGCTCTTGCCTAATCTGGTTCGTACTTGGCATGAGCTACTATGGAAGCAACCAGTACATTGGACAGACGAGTTCCAACGTTTTTATTTCTGTTGCTTTCGCTGGAGTATTACAGGTAATTATTATTTTCTTATTTAATATTACCGTAGTCACAATAAAGTCTGTCCGCAGTAATAAGACTTGAGTATAATGTTAACTAAGATCACTTGATATTGAGATAAGCTCGTTATGTCATCGTTATGTCATACACAGACGTAGTATCTGCATAATTTAAAACAGATAAGTACTTAATCAAATAACAACTAACAATCTTTGACACAGATAAATAAAATTCAACTTTTTTTTTTGTTTTATGTAGTTTCTAAACTGTTTCTGAGTAATTTGAGTTCGCTGATTTCATAACTAACCTCAGTTTTTGTCTAGCAGCTCTAGTTTTTGTGATACAGGTACTTCTTAAAATTTTGTTACGCGGCTTACTAATATATTTTTTTAGTGCAAAAAATCATTTAATTCCATAAATAAATCGATATGTCTACATTATGAAGAATTTTCCTAAACGATCCAAATAGTTTTTGTTCTGTTTGTGGTGAATATTTGTTTCGAGAATGCCGTTTAAGTGCTTCTGACTTTATAAAAAAGGCCTACTTGGACTTCTTTGGGACGCCATTACATGTGTTTGGTAAGCCATGGATCCCAAATTTTGTATGTGGTAGTTGCGTAACATCATTGCGTTTATGGGTTAGTAAAAAAGACCTACTTTGAAGTTCAAAAGTCCTGTTATTTGGCGTGAACCGACTAATCATCACGATGACTGAAATTTTTGTGTTGTGAATATTAGCGGAATAAACCCCAAAAATCGTTCCAAATGGACTTACCCGAATTTAAAATTAGCTATTAGACCATTATATCACCCCCTCTCCATATAAAATTAGGTTTTATAAAACAGTTTGTAAAAGCTCTCAAGAAGTATGGGGAATGTTTTAAATATATCAGTAAAATATTCCCAAAATTGAGCACAGAAAAATTAAAAGCTGGTATTTTAGACGGTCCTCAAATCAGGGATCTAATAAAGGATCAAAATTTTACTGACTGTATGACAGATAAAGGGAAATCTGCATGGATTGAATTTGTTTGGGTTGTGCAAAATTTCTTAGGAAATAAAAGTCTCCAGGCTACATTCAACACATTGAGCAGCTCGTGTTGCACTTTCAATGACTACGATGTAACATGAGCATCAAGATGCACTTCCTCTTCAGCCATTTAGGTCGCTTCCCAGAAAATTTAGGCGATTTAAGCGAATAACAAGGTGAACACTTTCATCAGGACATTCGCACGATGGAAGAGCGATACCAGATCGTTGGAATGCAAATATGATGGCCGATTACTGCTGGAGCATTCAAAACAAGGCTGAAGTTTACATTCATGCAAGAAAATCTTATAAAGTTTTTTTCATGTTAGGCTAACCTAACATGAAAAAATCTTTCCTTTATAATTTTAAATTGTTTCTCTTATTTTAATTTTTAATTTTAATTTAATTTTTTTTTTATCCAAATTTTAAATTGTTTCTCTAAGGAAACAATTTTTTTAATTCTAGTATTTTTGGCTAAAAATGTAATATTTCAAAAACTAGAGCTGCTAGAGAAACACTGACAACAGATTTGGAATCAGCGTGGCAGAATCATTCAAAATCATAAAACCAAACTACTGCTTACCAGTGTATAATTATAACGCCAATGCAAATATGTATTGTCGTGATAATACATAACGACAATAATGCATATTTGCATTGACGTGTTTGTCTATCTATCTGTCTTTCTACATATTAGACTCCTTCGTCATTCACATCATCGTTATAAAAACTATATTAATCCTTTCTATTTTAAATACTTTTTGAGAAATTTTCTTTTAGCTGTATTTTTATTGGGCTCTTTATGACTTTTATCACCTTGCTATTCCTGTTTCCTAAGATCTTGTTTATTTTAATATTTACAATTAATTCCAGTTCCCTGGCATCTTGCTTAGCGGATTTTTGTGCAAATACTTCGGCAGGAAGATCACGATGATTAGCCTCTTCATTGTGTGCGGAGGAAGTAATGCCTTCCTGGTAGTGCCAGAAGACTGGTTCGTTGTAAGACTGGCTATGGGAGCCATTGGGGTGGGATGTGCTTCGGGAGCGTTCGCTACCATGTGAGTATAGGCTTTATCTTTATAGTATAGTTAAATGAGTTTATTTTGTCTTGAGAATGGTCCAAGGGTGCAGATGAATTGGTCCTTGTGCCTAAAGTTATTTGATATGCTTCAAGGCGATGAACCTTAATTCACAATAAAATAATTCAAGAATTTCTTAAAACATCTTCTGGGGCAAAAACTAGTATCACATTTCCAAATCCAAATCTCATTTAAACGATTTTTTTTTCGGTATTTTGAAAAGATGCTCGTTCATAAAGGTTTGTATTGCATCATCTTTAATTCCTCAATTTCCTATCCTTATATCATTCCAGGTACATGTTCACTACAGAACTGTTCCCGACTGTAACCCGTAACATGGCTCTGGGAGCTTCCTCAACCACATCCAGGGTGGGCTCCATGATAGCCCCCTACGTGGCTGGCATGACAATCTTCGCTGCATGGTTACCCCCGGTGGCTTTTGCAGTATTTCCTGTGCTTGGTGCCATCACCTGTTTCTTCTTGCCTGAGACAAGGGGCAAAACCTTGTCGGATCATTTGTCTTAGACAGTGCATGGACATACTTTTTTGTTTTTTTTTTTTAATGTTTTCTGACAGCAGCTGTCAACTTGAAGATTTGACGTTTGTCTTTTTAAGTGTTTTTTTTTTTAATGTTTTTTCGTTAGTTATTGGCTAGGGAAGTGATATTAGTGTTACTGTGTTATTTTATACATATTATTCTTTAGTTATAAATAGAATTGACAGTTTTGAATGCAATCGGTTAAGTAAAGATGTTTATAAAAAAACTTTTTGGATGATGCATATGAATTATCATAACATAACATAACATTTTCTTGTGTGATAAGTTTTAATTTAAATATCGATTCAGCTAAAAGAAAACAATTTTTCGGTTCAATGAGCCACAATAATCGATTCATTTGCGCCTTAACTTGAATGTTAAACAAAGTGTTCCACGTCAAATGAAATTCGCGTTTCCTGTGTAAATAAACGACAAAATTAATGTTGTATTCATATTTAACGTGCACTCGAATGTAGCGGATATGAATTGTTTTATTGGAACTACTGTTTATACGGAACGGGTTTTTGTTTTCTGAAATATAACTAACTATTCATTAATTTAGAGTAAGTAGCCTTTAATAGCCTCATTTTATGCGGGTGCTGCTATGTACGATTAAAAGGACTATGGGTTGCAAATCAACATCAAGATATTTACTACATAGTTTTTTTTTGTGTAAATAAAGAGTACCTACATAGCAATCCTCGGCCAATTCGCTTGATCTGTGAAACACAGGATAGTCTAACCGTTATCAGAAATAGGAGGCAAGACAGGTTAAGTTTCAACCTAATCAAGCCAGTAATAAATTTGTCGCGAGCGAAGCCCTGGGTAAAATCATGACTGTGAATATTAATCCAGCACGTAATATAGGATAAATCGAAGTCAAACTTCGCTGGAATATTATTACTGGGAAAGCTGAACAACAATAGCTATAAAACAAATTAAATTTCACATTAGCACCTCGACGGGCGTGACGAAGAGGGGTGAAAAGGGGGGTATTCATTTGTGAGAAAACTGGGTCAACTTTGAACACAATTTATTATTGTTACGGAAACACCGAACAATTAAGTAATTAAATGAAAAGGTATGAGCGGCACGATATAAAAATTCATATAAATGTGATTACGGAAAATGGAGTTGACAATAAAAAAAAACCAATAGAAGATTAATTATAAAGGGGATAAACAGAATGAGGACAAACTGAATTTGATAATGGGTACAGTTCAAAGAAAACTACACATTTTCTATTGAAGCATGACAACGATAACTGGAATTACATTAATTATGCAAGTACGAAGAAAAGTAAACAACCTTCCGATAACTGTTCTATCCATAGAATAAATAATTACCAGTTCGAAAGAAGCGATATTTTAATTGATTACAGTGAAATTCATGTCAAGTAGTAAATGACCTATGGTTAGAAGTATTATGACAAACGTATTCACATACATATTTCTTTATCTCAGTTGAACCAAGCCTGGTGCTGATCGGCGTTGATTTTAAACAGGTTCTTGTTGATGATTAAATTAAAATATAGACCCGTACCAAAAGCATTTTTTTTTATTATAAGAACTGTCACATTAAAGAGTTTCAAAGAGCCTATTAAAGCCATTGTTCCGCGTATCAAGATGAAAAGGTATGCAAAAATTGACAAGAATTAAAAAGAAGTGCTCTCGAAAAAGTTGTTTGACAAATTATGCAAAGTATCAAGACTGTCCAGTTCGTTGTGAGAACAGCCTCATAAACCCGCGAAGGGAGAATCGTAAGACTAAAGGCCCTAGTACGAACGCGCAACGTAAACACAACGTGAATTCGAACGATTTTTGAATCGAAAATACAACTATCCTATAGCATTTTGGTTTACGTTTTTGCTTCAGGCACAATTAGTATTTTTATTTTATTTATTCAGGGACAATAAACAGCTACAATATATATTGAAACAGAGAAAAGATAATACAAAATATTAACAATATTGCAGCCCACTACATTATCCGCATATTAACAAAAGAAAATATGATAATGAGTACCACTAGATAGGAAATAAATAATTACATCACATTAATAATAATCAATTACATCACATTAATAATAATAATAAATTACATCATGCAAAATAAAGATTCTAATTGATTGCTTGGCAACAGATTGATAAGTTAACACTAGTATCTATACAAATAAATAAATCTGAAGTGTCTATTTGTAATGTCAAAAAACAGCTTTTCTAAAAAGGTATATGGAGGTATATACGGTACCTACTTATAAAAAAAAAACGTTTTTATGGTTCCGTACCTCAAAAGGAAAAAACGGAACCCTTATAGGATCACCCGTGTATCTGTCTGTCTGTCACAGCCAATTTGCTCCGAATCTAATGGACCGATTAGGTTTAAATTTGGTACACACATGTATTTCTGTGACCCAAACACGAACGGGTAACGTAAATAAATACATTTTGAATATAGGAATCACTTTTGGGGGGCAAAACCAAATATTTAAAAAAAAGTTTTGCTAACAGTACCGTGTGACATATCAAATGAAAGGGCTTGTTGCAAGGATCTTAAACATATTTTTAAATACATTTAAACATATTTAACAAATTCTAAAAAAGATTCTGAAGATGAATATTGACCATTATCTAGCCCACCTTTATCTCGGAAACTACTGGACCAAACATTTTGAAAAAAAAACACATAATAAGACTCTTTACTCATAGATTATAGGAGAACCTATTAGAAGTCTATGGTTTTAAAATAGCAAGGTAAATCTCTCATTATTGTGCGTACAAACTTACATTTGCAGTTAGAATGTATGCGAGAACATGTATTTCAACAACAATGTTAAGTTTGTATTTGGGATAAATTCATCCCAACTACGGATCCCTTCATTGTGCGTAGTCCAACACGCACTTGGCCAGTTTTTTTTTATTATTATTGTCTCTCTGTTTGCTTGATCTGGCTAATGTCCGAAACGGCTGGACCGATTTTGACGGGACTTTCACTGGCAGAAAGCTGATGTGATAAGGAGTAACGTAGACTACCTTTATTTTAGAAAACGAATTAGGGTCCACGCGGGCGAAGCCGCGGGCAGCAGCTACTCATCCATAAATATGAGTAAATTCATAAAACTACATAAACATTATGTGCGAGACGAGTATTTTCAATTTTAAAATGGTTCGAATTTACGTTACGTTAACTTCGCGCGTTCGTGCTAGGCCCAAAGAAAACATTTGCTCACTCTGTCACGCCTCGTAAACGGCTGCCTTAAAAAGAAATAAAGAACTTTAATTCCATTCCGTAAAAAAACAAGGCACTTTGGACTCTGAAACTCATTTAAAATATTGCTGTTTCGCGATGAGGACCAAACATGCTTTATTATTATTATTAATGGCAATTACTGTTGAAATGAATTTCCATTTCGACGAAATATAATTATTTTACAAATTAATGAAACAAGAGTGTCTGTATTTTCGTTTAATTGGTTTATGAGCTGACATTTACATTATTAAAAGCTTAAAAAATTAAAGGCACAACGAAAATGGTCACCTGCCATTTGACATCTTGCATATGAACCAATTTTATGCAAATCCCAACAAGGGGTGAAAAGACTGGAATAATGAAGATTACATAAAAATCTTAGATTCATCCATTTACTGACGAATGACGCACAGCCTAAACTGCTGGGCCTAGAAGGATGAAATTTTGCACAAGAGTGCTACATATGTTTAACGAAAATTAGCACTAAGGAAGGATCTTTGAATATTCGTCTTTTTCTGTTCCTAAAGGAGTTAATTGAATGTTTATATGGAAGTGATAAATATAAATGTTGATGGATGGAGCGGGAAAGGAAGGCCAAAGAAAAGATGGATGGATTGTGTGAGAATAATATGAAAGAGAAGGAAGTGAATGATAGCGTGACAGGGGAGAGTGTAAAAAGAAAACGTGCTGCGCCAACCCCACGTAACATGAGACAAGGGCAGGATGATGAGAATGGTTATTTGAGTTTGTAATTTTTGCCGACAGAAAATCCCATCGAACACACGACTTGTATTCATATCATATGCAATATGGAAGCCTAGCATTAAAACCAACACGAAAAATTTACCTCATACTAATCTGCTCTCGCAAGATAAATCTGAATATGAACGAATGAATGTACGACTGAATGCTGAAACCATTCACGGAATATCAATCCGAGTTGATTAATACCGAGTAAATGTAATCTGTACATCTGTTGCGGCGAATCAATGGGACTGGTATAAATGGGTGGGATAGACTATTTATTGTAATTGGACTGAAAGACAAGAGAACCTATCTTTTTGAAACCGGTTGGTAAGAATTACTCGAAATACTTATTATCTTAACCGTTCCTTTAATTATTATATCTAAGCTATGTACGCATTTTTTAACTTTATATTTAAGTTTGTAAACTCAGGACATCTAGTACGACGGGAAATGCCCAACATTTAGACCAAAAATCGATTCAATAAATTCTGGAAAAAAGCCTTCACGAAAACAAATCCTAAAACAACCAGTTCAAACAGAACTGTATACAATAATTCAATGCAAACAGGAGCAGTTTATCAAATAAAAATAAAACTGCAACACCCAGTAACACATGTTGGGAACTTTAGGCAACTTTTGCAGAATTCACAAAATATAAATCCGTATTGAATACTCAGAAACAGTTGAAAGACTGTGATCAAGTTGGGAGGTGACAGCGTTTTGTGAACGCTCAGTTGGTTTTTGATAAAACGCGGGTTGATGTGGGATCGCTTTGGCTCAAAGGACCGTTAGGTGTACTGCTTGACGCGCATGGATGACCTCAAGCTTTTGAACTGAATAGTCTAAAAACTTAATAGTCAAAGAAAAATCAAATGAATACTACTACCTACTAATAATAATAACCCTCATCTTAATTACCACACGCTGCATTTACTTAGCTTTAGCCCGTAAATGTAGCTAAAACCAGCCCAAGAGCTGAGAAAAAAAGACACTCCCAATAATAATATGTTGTTGCTAATAGTGGTGGTGGATCAAGTAGAGCGGCGCATAATGATTATTGACATAAAAGTCCCGCATGATGGGAACCTCGTGAAAGCCAAGAAAGATAAACAAATTAAGTATCTTGACTTGGCTCACGAAGTTGTCCACATGTATGATGGATGTGGAGTCAGCGATCAATGTGCCGATAGTCGTATCCGCCAATAGCGTAAGGGGACGATAACCGACTTTTGATGATTTTATACTGAAGATCACGTCTAAACGAGTAGTGTTAATGATTTGGAAAAAATACTATGTCACATGAGCCCATTTTGTTAATAACTTAATATATGAATTTTTTAGATTATGTTTATATTACATAGTGAAATTAATTTATAAAATTATGCGGATATCTTTTAATATACGTGTTTTATTAAAAACCTTTTATTTTATGTATAATAAATTAATTATGCGTCTAATTTAAGACAGCGCTACTTGATGGGTGAGTCCGATTACTGGCTGGACGTACGACGCGTTGCGTGAGCTCAGTACAGAACACGCAAGCTAACCACTCAAGGACACTGGCATATATCTGCGTCTTAATTGCCAAGAGCCTCGACCAACACCAAAGGAGGCTCTCGTTGGACAGTTGGATCAAGGGCTTGATTCAGAAAGCGGTACTCTTGGATACGGCTCGCATTGTCAGGAGGTTCCTCTCTCTGGAGCCCTGACCGCCGGTAACTTGAACCCTGTTCCCGATACCAGTGGGCTACTATTTCTTCTTTTTTTAAACGTATTTATATTCTAATGTTTAAAAATGTAATTTATAAGTATTTAATTGAAATATTAAATATTATAAATGTGAAAGTTCTATGTTATTGGGTTTGGTTTCCGCACTTAGTCCGTAAGGTGGACAGGAACTTTCACATTGTGCGTGAATAATGTGAAAGTTTCTGTATTTGGATGTTTGTTACTCAAACACGCAAAAACGGCTGAACGGATTTGAATTAAATTTGGCACACAAATAGTTTATAATCTGGATTAACGTATAGGATAGATTTTATCCCGGTAGTACTTTCCCGTGGGATAATTTCTGACATCCACGCGGGCGAAAGTTAGTAGTATAACATAACACAACACCTGGATTTGCCGAAGGGTTAGGCAGAAGAGTACCTGTAGTACACCCGCATTTCGCCAGTCGCTTAACATTTGTAATACGACTAAAACAACATTATTCTGTATAAGGACTGCGGAAATCTGGTAGCATTCATAACATCATTGGAGCTTAGTTTTACGGAATGATACAGTACTTTTAATTTGTAGTTATTAGTTTGAAGCATTTTTCAGATTGGCGATTCTTTCTATAAAGTGGACTGAAACTCGCGAAACACATTACAAATATTCAAACCAAAATATAACGTTTGCAGATATCTAAACTTAGAGCAGCCAGCAAAAAATTCGATTGACAAGCAATGACACTGCCGCCGTTATACGTTGTTCTCCATTTTTAACAGCTTTGACGACATAGTAGACGAATCTTTTTCTTACTTGGGCCAAGGTTGCTGAATTTAGCATTGGGACAACCATGTGTAATCTATCTTAACTTACATGTGAAATCTTTATCTTTAACTGACAATGTGATTGATGAAGACAATGGGGATTAACCCCACAAAGAATCATAATGCGAAGATATGGAATACAGGGATGAATTGGAAATGAGATGATTCTCACAAATACAGCGATGATGATAAGTGACTCATACTTACAGTCTTGTTTTTCTGTTATCCGAGATTAGCATGGAAAAAGTGGAAAGAGAACATTTAATAAGTGCACAGACATAGACAAGAAATAGCACACAAATGGTGAAAATGGACACAAATAGGGTGAAACATGAGAAGAGAAAGCAAAATCATTGCATGAAATATTAAACAATTTACAAGAGAATGGAGTACATATTAAGTCACTGGAAAATGAAGAAGCAGGCAATAGTCTTAACTAAGATCAGGATGACGATTAAGTCAATTAGGTTCATAAAATTAATTACTCGAGGTCGAAACTAATCCGGAAAGGCCGAAATAAATACGTTAGTACTACCATAATCATGAATAAATATAGAAAATAAGTTGTTAAATATAATTCTACTCAGTTAACACGTGATAAAAGTGACTGACTATTAATGCCCCTATTTCAAGGACTCTCGTTATTGGACGCGGCGCGGTGACAACAAGAGCTATCGAAGCGAGTCCGCTGAACCGTGCCAACTAGCTACTGACAGAGAGATGACTAACTGAATGACACTCGATCGGTAACGAGCGATGTATCATTTTGTAGTGAGTCTCAAAGTTATCAATGCGAGTATAGGTTTCAAACTCTTGACTGTGACGCTGCTAGTGAAGATTCAAAGTGATCAATGCGAGTATAGGTTTCAACTCTTGACTATGTGACGCTGCTAACTGCGTTCTTGCTTGCTGATGACTGTTTGATATATTACCTTTTACTAGGCTACTATGTTTTGATTTAAAAGAGTGTCCATGAAGTTTCTTGATTGTTCTTCTACCTAGGAACCTACTACGCTTTGGAATGGACAGCTATCTTCCTGACTAACCGACTCCTTGTCAATTCAAAAGTGCCTGTTATTGGTTTAATTGAAATAAATGGTTTGAGTTGTGTTTGTCTACCATAATTTACTATTTATACGACCACGGACTGCTTTGAGTGCTAAATGTTTTCTTGCTTCTTCATGGCTGTTTATCATTATCTTTTATCTAACCTATTGTGTGTGTCATATCTTTATGCTTGGGACAAAAGGGAGGAGGTCTACACTCAGCAGTGGGTGGAACAAGGCTGCCAATGATGATGAGTGGTTGTGTCTATCATTGACTGCTGAATGTAGACCCTTAACTTTAACTTAACCTAACTAACCTTTACCAAATTTTTTGACTTTGGTCGTGTAAAGGACAACTCATTTTCACGATTTTCAACTTTATTGTACCTTAACTCGCATTCGACTCAAAAACTGGATTCGTATAAAACGCTTTGTGCGCGCGTTCCAAGTGGGACAGCTTTTCGGATGAAAGGCTCCGAACGTTTCTCATATGAAACGAACTACGTTTACCTCATACAAAGTGTTCCAATGTGGGTCACGCTAAGGTGATTTTTTCTGATTTTTTCCGACACTTTTATATCTGTGAACGCTTTTGTTTTGTTTTGTGATGTCATATTCAACAGCCATTGATCTACCTCAGGCAAGCTACCAAAACACAGTCATATGTATCCAACCTCATATATATGACCAAACAGGAAGTAAGTCCCGCAACCGCACATACAAATCCGAGGCTTTGTGTAATCCGGTCGAATGGTCCGGACATTCGGCCCGTAACCGGTGGGGAGGGGGTAAGGGGAGGAGAGTAATGAGCATCTATTCTGAACGTATGGGGTACCATTCATTAACTGTCAATTGGATTTTGTGTGAACTTAGCATTATTGCGTTTATTGACACGTACGTAAATGTAGGTCACCGTGTTCAAAT
The DNA here is from genome assembly GCA_916610215.1 of Omphaloscelis lunosa. Classification (NCBI taxonomy): domain Eukaryota; kingdom Metazoa; phylum Arthropoda; class Insecta; order Lepidoptera; family Noctuidae; genus Omphaloscelis; species Omphaloscelis lunosa. The sequence goes on along the minus strand of OU744265.1, from coordinate 17,795,254 downwards.
ATAGGTCAACATGTGAAATTATGCTATTCAATTTCATATGGCCTTCGATCCGGAACTGCAAGGTGACTTATTGGCAGAGATCAGATAAATTAACAAAGCATGAATTAATTCATCGATTTTATCGATGTTGTTTCGAAATTGATGTCTGTATGAATCACAAATCAAAGCCATTATTTACAAGCGATTCGTTTTATTATCTAATACTTCTGCATCAGGCCCTATCAGAAGCTTATGTTTTAAGAATCATTTATGCTTATTAGAGAATTAGCTATTCATTTGAACATTTGGTTATGACAGTGAATACTTACGGTAAAATACCCTTTTCACTTCTATATAATTCCATCACATGTAACGCCTGTAAGTTTTACAAAGGTCAAAAGTCTCACTGCCCTTTCAGTAAACTTTTATATGTCCGTTAAAGCATCATTTATAACAGCTAAAAGCCTCCTGAAAGCACTCTCTGTTTACAACTTTTACGGCCTCTGACATCAAAATATATGTACTCAACTCCCAACTGAATTGTATACCTACCTTCTATCAAATAAAAAGGATTCTTTTTTTTGCATATCTAGTATTTATAAATACCTAGTAAGCTTATGTCTGAGACTAAATGAAGTCTCCGAAAATAAATTCTAAATTAAACATTAAGAAACCAATTTGACCTTCAATGATTTTCTAAAAGATACTCCATTTCATCGTATTAACAAAGGTAAATGTCAGATCCTTAACCAATCCTTTCTGTGATACCTAAGTAAATAACTTACTCTGTAAACAGAAAACAGACTTTTCTACTTAGCGACAGAGACAGAAGTATTTATCTTTATATACCGAGACATTAATCAGCCGACATTAAGGGAATTGAATCAACAACAGAATTACAGAAATATCCTACCGACGCAAATTAGGGAATATTTAATAAAGAAAGGTATCATTTCTGTCTCGCTCAGAAAATTGCTAAACGTAATACATGATAATTTTGGGAAATGACCGCGATAACATTGCGACAACGACGTAATTCCGCGAGGAATATAAAATTGCCTGACGTATAGACGTGACTTCCGCGGTGAGCTCGGAAAGGGGAGCGGCGCTCGAGTTACAGGACCGTGTGTGTGTTTGTAAGTATTGATCGAAACTCGTATATGGTCTAGATTTACACCGTCTGTGGCGCCAGGAAGTCTTGAAAAGTTTAGAGGCTGTGACTGAAACTATAGCATTGTATTAAAGTTGTGTTGTGTTCAGACAAGGAGTAGGTACCTATGTTTAGCAGAAAACAGAATTGCGTGGAGAAGAACGGAAGATAGAGGCTTTTGCCTTGGGGAGAGACAATACAGGCTAGTTAGGTTAGATGAATTGTCTGTGTGCTTTATATAAATACGGTGTTTTTAATGCTAACCTTTTTTATTTTCTATATGTTATCCTTACATACTCTACAACAATAAAATGACAACACGAAATAGTTCCTCTAAAGAATCAATATATAACCCATTCATTAGCTAATAATACCAATTTATCTTGCTCTTACACAAAACCGTCCGGATCGCGATCCCTCTTGAAAGTCCTCAAGAAATCCTCAATATCTTCGACCATTAACTACACTACTTATAACAGGACATAAGCCGGACAAAAGAACAGTCAAGGGCTCATTTATTCATTTATTTTAAAAAAGCACAGCCACATCACATACATTAAACTTATGCTAGAAATAATCTTAATAACGAAAGGACAATTACGGCGTACATAGCATTGATAACAATATCTTGTTGCCTTGCAATTGAATAAATTAAACTAAACTAAAATAGACTAACGTAAATAAGACTGGCAACAACAAAAACAAAACGTAAGAAATTAAGAAAAACTTGGCAAGGATAGCGTGATGTTCCTTCTGAGTTACTGTAGCTTGTCGCCGATTATATCTAAGTCAGGCGGGTTTATTATAGTATTATTGTATTCGCTGCTCATTCGTATAACTGGAGACTGCAAACCTAAATTAGTTTTTACAGAAGCTTTCAAGCTTTATTTTTGTCGTTTTTTTAGCCCTTGGGTAACTGCTAAAGAAATACTTTGCAAAAGGAAACTGCACTGTATTTTTCCATTAATTATTTTATGGAAGAAACATAAATATAACAGACGTCTGCGATCGCGAAGGGTTATCATTTTGATGGCTGTCTGTGGAAAAATCCTCTTGTAGAGAAAGCAAGATGTCTCGTGAAAGCTCGCTATATGCTTTCCACACGTTGCGAGTGCACTGCATAAAAAGGGGTCCATACACTGCTTGCGTACTCAAGATGACTGTGCACTAAGGCATTGTAGAGCAACACCTTGGTTCTCTGGTGTTTAAACCCTCTGGGATTGCGCTTCAAAAATCCTAGCATTTAGGCGGCCTTTGTCAAGGGCTCAACGGATTGGACAAGATGCCATCTGAACAAATTGGAATTCATCTTGTAAATATGTTTTGAGTTTAACACATGCGCTCTGAACGAATTTAGGAAGAGTTTAAGTTGTGCCTTTTGGCCCTAAAAGTTTAAGGGAAAGTACCAAGTATGAAGGTTTGAAAATGACGTGATTTAGCAAGAAATGCTGAAATCAGGTAGAAATTATAACTGAAATTATCAGGTAGAAGTCATCACTGACAAAAAGGGCGAAGATCGCAGGAAGACAAGGAACATCCTTGTCTTCTTGGGCTCCTGGTCCTTTCTGGATGTCGTCAACACACACGACGATTAACACATTATTTGCAGCTTTTCGCTGAAAAAAATGTGGTACTGTCGATATATAGAAGTAACCCCTTAAAATCAAGTGGAAAATTTGGAGGCTGTGACTTTTGTTACTTACTCATGCTGAAAAGGTACCTATAGATACCATACTTACTAAAAGGGTGAAACCTTTATTCACTAATCTAAAATTATCTTTTACACTCAGTTAAACTGAGCGAATGTTTTTTTACCTTTACAAAAAAGGTTTTTATGTAAGTAACTAATCAATAAATTGAAAGGGCGAAGAAGGATCTCATAAAGTTGCGTCTTTTTGTAGAACTTTGTGTTAGGGGAACTTTTGTATAAATTAAATTAATGACCCAGATCCAGTCCAAGTATTTCAAGAAGAATTAATGGGGAAAAGCACTGGAGAAAAATTGGTTAAGTAATCCAATTTGTATTAAAAACGAGTTTTACGTTTCCTTCGTATGAAAATAGATATATACCTTTATAGATTATGATGACGACAATGAGTTTTAGTACTAGGTATAAAGATTTCAAAATAATTACGAATTTTATTTTTTCAACTCAAAACAAAAAAGATATTACTATTGCGCAAATTATAGAGGCTCACGTGAACGCAGAGTTTCAAAGTGACCTAAATCGAGACAGTTTCATTAGAAAATTTACAGACAACTATTCAAACAGTGGTTAGTACCCCTAGTATTAAGGTCAATGAGGTGTCTTATATGGTCATAGTCGAAGTGCGGCTGTCCGATAGAACCAACCCCTCTGAGGATTAAAAACATGGCGGTCATATAACATTGAAGCAAATTGGGTAAAGTCGTGTCCATTTATTATGCGGCGCCCAGGACGGGTGGCTCCACGCACGAGGACACATCTAGTAACCCGAGTAGGGTGTTTACATAAAACGGCAATTATCCCTTTTTACAAATCGGGGGATTTAAATAAAAGGGGGGAGCGAGGTTTGGTAAATAAGCTTATTCGAATATAAACAAAAACCAGATTGTAAATGGCATTCGTTCTTTACATAGGTAGATTATGTTTAAAATAGAACTCCCCGCCGTCAATGATAAAAGCAGGCGTGGTCGTTGACTATAAAAATAAATACAAGTTTGAAATGGTAACCAATCACACAACAAGCTACCAAGTTACGTTTATCGTTAATACCTTTACAGCCTTTGCTACATACACTTTATCATTGGTATTTAATTGCCTACAAGGACCGATGTAATCTCTACCGTCTTCATTTGAATTTTATAATAAGAAGTCTGTCATTGAATCTTAATGAGTAATAAGTGGTCTGGTTATAAGTGGCATTAATAGTATGACCAAACATATAAACAACAAGATTCTCAGGGCTACAGAAAACCGACTACTGAACTGAAGGGTTCGATAATAGTATAAGTGTCCAAAAAGCCATTAACCGCACACAGTCTTAAAATGTGTCCAGTTGAAACTTTTGTAGCAGAAACCCAATAATATGGCCCGATTTGGTTCGAACCCTCATTGACCTACTTCGGCTATGTACCAGCAGTTAAAAACTGACACACCGCTCCGATTTCCATTCAGCCATTTAAATATTAAAAAGCCACGTTCAACAAACATTGTGCAATGTTGCAACTATTCACAACATGCCACACAGTTACAAAGTGCTTTGTGTGTTCGCCATTTTGTAACCGTGCTACCTACAAACGCACGTCACTCGCTATTTTTATTCAACATTGTTATTTTTACATGAACACATTAAAATGTCAGTGGGTGACATTTTGTAGTTAACTTTGTAAAGGTATAGTCGGGAAACTAATATGATGAAAGAGGTAGAAGCGTATGCAAAGGAAATTGTGCAGGAAGGAATGAACAATACAAAATCGATATTAATAAGGCAGAGCAGAGGATGAAACGGTGCTGCGGTATAGGAGCACTATAGCTTATAAACTCCATAAGCCAGGAGACAAAGAACCAAATAAAGATCACATTAGGAGAATTGCTGGAAATACTCGCGATAGAAAAAAAAAAGAAATATTGCAAGCAGTTAATACGTAAGATGACTATAAGAATCAGACACCAAATGATGATATTAAAATTAAAAAAACCAACTGCTACCGTGAAAATAACTACGTAACGTACAAAACAAAGACACAGAATCCTGCACAACCTAGAAATAACAAGAATAATGAAAATGAGAGATGTTGAGAGCCATATTTCTCAACTCGTTGAAAATTGCGAATGCTCCCCACATAACAAGGTAGACGATCACACATCCTGCTACGTTATATCATTGTCACGCTTTTTATTTACCTACCTTGTTAAAAAAGAAGAAATATAGACTGTGCATGAGTATAATGAGGAAATGTTTTACATAAAATAATATAAAAACTTTAAAGAAAAGATTGAACTACAAGTAGGTTGTGTAAATCCTGCCTGAAGATTTACACAACCTACTTGTAGTTTAATCTTTTCTTTAAAGTTATTTAAAGCTGACAGCGTACACCTCTTCGTTTTAATTTTTGGTAGTTTGAAACCATGTCTCAACTTGTGTTGTGACCTTCATACACTAATTTCAGACACTAATCTACATGGTCCTCATATGGCCTGACCAAGATTATGTCTGGACTTTAAAAGAGACTGTAACCTCTGAGTTTGTTTCGGCCTTTCTTCTCAGAGTAGTCAGATAGGAAACGCCGAACTCAACTAGCTTATTTTTATTTTTTCTATGACATGTAAAAGTGATTCCGATATCCTATTTACAGAATAAACAATTTCATTTCATTTCATTTCATTTCATGGAACTAAAAGTCAGCAGACTGTTGTAAAAATTAACGTAGGAAGGTGAAAAATAGTCTCTAATTTACATTGAGAAAACAAGAATGGGAAAGTTGCGTCTAATCTCAACAGAGAACAATATAGCAAGATAACCAAGCTCGAAACCAGTAAATCTAATATTCTAACAGTCAAAGCGAACAGCACTGTAAGCCTTGTCGGTAACACCACACGTACATTCACAATACGATACCATCGGAAATCGACGTTGTTTTCCGTTATTCGATTCCATGTGCGGAAGGACAGAAAAACCGTATAATCTAACATGGCCATCAGGAGTAAAAATGGAAGATGGGCCAGAGACGTTACAGAATGGTATCTCAGTGAAAAAAGAGGAAGACCGTTTCAAAGATGAGAAGACTAGACTAGACTACTACTTGGGGAGGGATCATGAAGGAGAAAATCCCACAACCGTGAGCTATCGAAAAGCCTGGGGGAGGCCTATAGTAAAGAGCAAATCAATCTGGAGGTTTCTGATGTCTAAATCTTCGGTTTATATAAATTGTCAAACTAGTTTTAAGATTGCTAATAAAGGCTATTTGAAATTGAAATCTGACATGGCCATCGAAACCAGTACAACCAGACTTTTGTCAATACAACTCCAGACATTGTTTTACCCTAACGCAAACAATTATACGATTCACAAAGGCAAAGCTTTTCATAAATAAGTGAAACACTTCAAGAAAAATAATGACGTCTCCTTATTAAATCAAGCTTAGGAGAAATAGTTCACGTAACCCCGGTGAGATTGGATACTGAAGCTGCAAACGGTAAGAGAGACGTGAGAAAAATGTTAAGAATAACTCGAGGTGTTCATGCGAATATTATTCTACCATTATGCTGGTGTAAAGATTTATCTATCATGATTTCGTTTTAGTGGTAGCAACATTTTACAATAACTGGCACTTCACCAGCTTTAACCATTGTTCATCTTCATCAATACACTTATTTATTATATTTGTTACTGTAAAAGCACGAACTGCTACCGGTAAATCTAAGGATTTACCGGTAAATCCTCATATTTAGCAAGTCTCACCGGTAAAAGAACGAATTGTTTTATAATAATCATCAATTTCTGACTCTTATCGGTCATTCAGTCGGTAAATCCTATGTTTTACCACAGATACCGGTAAATGTTAGTTTTCAGAGTAAAACAATACATTTAATAATCAGAACCTATTTAATATTTTGATTTGATATATTGTAATTAGACAAAATCAAACTGGTTCCTAATTTAATTGTATAATTAATTATATTTGTTATATGACATTGATTTTACATTCTGTGATTACTTCCTCACACACTGACTTATTAATTGTAAAATTTTAGGAAAATCGTCTACTTTTAAAATTTTCGTAAATATGGAAGGTCCATGTCATTTTTAATTATTTTTACCTTTTGTGGTATAGTAATTTCATTCTAGGTGCATCGTCTTCACATTTAATTATTTAACTAATGTAGGTACCTACACAAAATATCGTAAAACATTTTAAAAGAATATAGCTGGAGTTTCTAACCAATTCCTCTCAATACGAAAACTACCTACGAAAAATACCTTTTCGAAGGGGCGCACAATGTGTAATTTCCATAATCTAGAGGGACAAAAGTCAAATTCTACACTAGTTTATGCAGGTAAAATAATCATTGCTATGTAAAGAAGACAAACCATATTACGTGTCCCTAAAGGTTATTTTCCAATAACTCGTAACACACAATTAAAAAAGGGTCAGAACGGCCGGCTACCTGAGTTGTGTCGACCGAGCGCTCAAAGAGACGCGTCATTCGGCTGAGTTCGCTCGTTGAATACACTCGGTTTATGTGCGCTACTAGCTATTGTGAGTTTTTATTGTTTTCTTCGAAGTATTGAGGTAAGTTTTCATATGTATTTGTTTTGATTTGTCTTAAAATTTAGTCACGAGCGCCATTTTACTAAAGAGAGATAATTTTTTAGTCAAAATATTAATAAGTGAATTTGTTGTTGAGTTTTAGTTTATTATATCGAAGTATACAGATGCCGTATTATATTTTTTTGAAAGTACTATTTGTTAGCTACAGGAAAAAGGTTCTGTTGTTTGCGAATATTTGCGACACTCATATAACTTTTTTTAATTTTCAGAATGCCTTCACAAATATCTCGTAGAAAATTTTTCGACGTTTGGTTTGCTAACGCAAAAGAAATAAGAACGGATGCTTTGCTACACCATATATTGCAAGAACTTGGTAACCCGTCCTTTTCGGATGATGTTATAAGTAGTTTAAAAGTGACTATCAGAAGTTTTTCCCAAAAAAACGAACAAAAATGGTTGAAGTCGGGAAGACATCGAGATCGATTCGTAAAAACAAATTCTGTGTGGTTAGAAGGAAACTTACCGTTACCTGATATTGCCTCTGAAGCGCTCGGAGGTGTGTCACTACCTGAAACGAGTTCGGGTTCGCTTGGAAGACCGCAAAAAGACTTTGAAAGTTCGAGCACTAAAACAAAAAGACGACGCATACAACATCTTCTTGAAACATCGAGTCTGCAAGAGATAGCAATGGCAACTGAAGTAAAACTTCGCAAAGATGGAAAAAAAGATTCGGCAGCAATTGTAAAAGAACTTTGTCAGTTTTCGCCTAGAAGAGGTACTGTTATAAAAAAAACGCGAAAGAGTTTAGAGACCTCAAAACCGGTCGGACTTTCGGCAGATCAAGCTCTCGCGTTAATGGTCGATGCGAATCTCTCTACACACCAATATTATATTATAAGAGAGCAAGTTAAAAGAATTAACAAAAAAATTATCCACCTTACTACAGGGTTCAAGCGGCAAAACAATTGTGCTACCCTAATGGCATTAATGTAACAGAAACGTCCGCCGAAATTAACTTGCAATCTCTAATGGACCACACAATTATACGATTGTGTAAAGTGCAAGAGGAAGTACTGAAGACTATGAGTGACTTGAAAAGTTTAGATATTATTGTAAAATGGGGATGTGATGGAGCGGAGCAAAATAAATACAAACAAAAATTCTCTGAAGAACATTGTAGTGATGAAAGTTTGTTCAGTATATCGATGGTGCCTATTCAAATTAATGCAATAAATGAACAGAGCGTCAAAAAGATTGTGTGGCAAAACCTTTCACCTGCTTCGACCAGATATTGTCGTCCCATCAAGTTCGTGTTTGCCAAGGAAACCGTGAATGTTATAACGACGGAGGTGAATAAAATTAAGGAACAAGTAACTTCACTCTCACCTACTAAAATTATTGTAAATGACATTGAGGTCTTGGTTAAGCCAACATTGATATTTTGCATGATTGATGGCAAAATATGTAATGCCGTAGCATCATGTGCTTCCACACAGACTTGCTATTTATGTGGTGCAACGCCAAAGGACATGAATAATGTAAGCCGCATCTTAGAAAATCCGGTAAATAGCAATCTTCTTTCTTTGGGCCTATCACCTCTACATTCATGGATCAGATTTTTTGAATGCATATTGCACATTTCGTATCGACTTGAAATAAAATCGTGGCAGGCTCGAGGAGCTGAGAATAAAAAAAAAGTTGCCGAGAAAAAGAAACAAATACAAGAAAAGTTCAGGAGTGAGTTAGGCTTATTAGTAGATATGCCTAAACAACAAACTGGAAATACCAATGATGGTAACACAGCCCGTAAGTTCTTCAGAAATTCTGAAAAGTCAGCTGTAATAACAGGTGTTAATGTTGAGCTTATTAAGCGCTTCCATAAGTTTCAGGAATTTGCTAAGCAAACGAGAGACTTATACATCAAAGAGTACTCATGGTACCCGATGCCCGTTAGCGTGCACAAAATACTCTTTCACGGAAAAGACATAATTACTTCTTGTGTCCTTCCAATCGGCCAACTTTCGGAAGAAGCACAAAAGGCTAGAAATAAGGACAACAGAAAATTTAGGGAACTTTTTACGCGAAAAACTTCAAGAGTGCACACGAACACAGACTTAATAAATCAATTATTAATAACATCAGACCCCTACATTGCAAGCTTACGTGCTGCTCCCAAAACTAGACGTAGCCAAATGAATCCTGAAGTCTGTGAACTTTTACAAATAAGGTCTTCTGACATTGAACACGAAGGAGTTCGGTCAGATAATTCAGATTCTGATACCCAGAGCGACTTTGAAGAATCCGACTATTCTGACTAAATTTCTTCATGTTCAAGGTCTTCATGATTCTTAAAATTAATCTCTCTCTCTTTATAAAATCTGCTTTGTTTTGTTTATTTTTGTACATTCAAATAATTACTAATTCGTGTTATATGTTATATAATATGGTTGCAATATATGTCTAAAACCTCGAAAACATCTTTAAATTTCATTCAATACATTTTATCCCGTAGTAAATTTGTATAGTTTAGGTTCAAGACTTTTGTCCCTATAGATTATGGAAATTACACACTGTGGGGCGACTAGAATCAATTCTATTACTTTGTAAATTTTGACGTTCAAAAATGCCTTTTATATGCCTAATTCAAATTAATTATTTGACTTTGACGACTAATAGAGAAGTATGGAGAAAGGAGAAATGTTGCGCCGAAAACAAATAAATTGAGATAAGGGAGAATGATGAGTCAATTCTTGAAACATTTTTAACATGCATTAGAAAAATAAAATGCAGAAAAAATAACACAAATAAAAATTACTTCTCACTAATATAATACCTACTTTGGATAAGTAAGCTAAACAGACTTTTGATAATCATTTCTTTATTCGGTACGATCATTATTATTATCATCCTTTATTTCATTATTTACCTATAAATTACATTTTTAAATATTAGAATAAAATAATATTTTAAAAAAATGTATATAAAACTAGTAGCTCACCAGTATCGGGAACAGGGTCCAAGCTACCGGCGGTCAGGGCTCCAGAGAGAGGAACTCCAAACAATGCGAGCCGTGTCCAGGACTACCGCTTTCTGAATCAAGCCCTTCTTAATCCAGCTGCACTACGAGAGCCTCCTTAGGTGTTGGTCGAGGCTCTTGGCAATTCAGCCATAGGCTGATACGACTATCGGCACAATGATTGTTGAATCCACATCCCACAAGTCGATAACCTCGCGAGCCCAGTCACGATACTTGATTTGTTTATCTTTCTCGGCTTTCACGAGGTTCCCGTCATGCGGGACCGTTACGTCAATAATTATTGCGCGCCGCTCTCCTCGATCCACCATCACTATAACAGGCTTATTGGCTACAATATTCCTGTCAGCGATGATGGATCAATCCCAGTAAAATGTGATATTTCCATTTTCGAGAACTGGGTCGGGCACATACCTGTAGTACGGCACTTCCGTTTCCACAAGGATGTATTTCAGAGCAAGTTGCAGATCGATAATTCTGGCTACAAGGTTGTGTCTATGCAAGTACTCTTCGTTCGTTATTGATTCTTCCGGACGGTGGCATGCCTGGTTACCGTTATTATTATTATTCAAATCTTAACACTTAGAAAAATAAAATGCAAAAAATATCTGACTGGAGAGCACACGGGCAGGCGACGGCAGCGGGGCACGGAGCAGGGGGTTGGGGGATTATACACTACCCGCTAGCCGAGCGGGCGAGACACGGGTTGACACGACTATTACATTATATTTGAATCTTTGATTTCGGACATTTACCGACTGAATGCCAGTAAAAGTTCGAAATCAAAGATTATTATAGAATAATTCGGACTTTTACCGGTGAGACTTGGTAAATCTTAGGATTTAACGCAGTTGGGGCTTTTACAGTAACATATTCGTGTACAGTAGTAGTAGTACAGGTAGAATTAACGCCACAAGGCGTTCTCTATGAGTCAACACTGTTATTTTTCTTTCTCTTATTGGTATGAACAACATGAGAATAGCTCCAACCGAGACAAAACAGCCAGTGAACCAGGTTGTAGCAGGGTGTACTATTCAAGGATGTCGTATGAATGAACATGTTACGTCACTAGTGGAGGTTAAACCTAAACCTATTGTGATCAGTGATATAGTAATTTTATTCTACGAAGCTCGTCTTCACATATACACTATAATATAATGAATGTATACAAAATATTGTAAAACATTTTTAAAGAGTAACTACGAAAGTACCTTTTGGTAAGGACAATTAAATCAATTATATTTTCTTGTAAATTTTGACGCTTTTTATGTGCCTGTTTTACTTACTTTATTTTAACGCACCAATTGATCGCAGTGTATCACTAAAAAGAATGACCGTAAAAAAACACCATTGCATAGACTGAATAGCAACATGTTTCAGGACAGTAACGAGCTTTCCGAAGGCGATCTGGAGCAATTTATAGGCAAGGTTAAGCTTGTTAATGAAGCCTTGACAATTTACAGGTTTTAATTTATGCGTTGGAACAGACGGTACGTCAGGAAAAGTATCAATTTTCTCAAGAGAACTTATAAAGCAGAAATTTCGATGTTTTTACCCGAGTTTTGTAAGAAATTCTCCACACATCCAATCAAGAACAGCTGTATTCATACCAGTCTTCGTAATTAATAATATAAATTCGATGTGAAGATCATATTAACAATTGTAATCAACGTTACATATAACATTGGCATATGAGTCTTATAATATCGAAAGATATTACGAGTCGGTTTTTCTTGGCTGATGTTAAATAAATATTGCTGTTCGTGTTGATACACGCTTCAAGCGTGGGAGTGTTAGATTAAGAGTAAGGCGTCTTCACGTAATCATATCAATTTCTTATTAACTTTCCAGCGAGCGACGAGGGAGAAATTCTTAAGGTACTTACTTATCTTTCTATCGGCTCTCATCAATATTTTAAAACTGAATTGGGTTTTCGGCGTTACATAAAACTAGGGCAAAACATACATGGAAAGTGTCTACAGTTGATAATAAGGACGAAGAAGTTATAACAACACGTACTGGTGGCGTAACTGACACTAATAACATTATACTGCAATCAAATAATCCAACTAAAGGGGTTGCAGCAGTCATAAATTATGCACGTATCTAAGCTATCAATTCTCCTTAACTACATCAATTATACTACGGTACTAAGTGCATGAACTCTCATACTACCCTACTTAAACGGAATTACCCAGTTTCTACGATACATTCGTGTTAAACCAACGCTAATCCGATCATGCTCAGCACAACCTGCGGAGATATTAAGATGAACTTAATTAATCTGGCATTTCAAATTCCGTTGAGCAAAATTTTTCATTTTCAATTTGCATATCCGTCAAGATTTTTGGTAGAGTTAAAAATATGTAAGAGGATTTTACTTTTTTTTACTAATTTCGTAACACGAAATGGCTTGAGCATAAATCGTGTTACGAAATTTAAATACCTGGGGCATTTAATTACCGAAGGTCTTGAAGACGATCTGGACATTGAGAGGGAGCGCGGGGCCCTAGCGGTCAGGGGTAACATGCTGGCCCGCAGATTTTCCCGCTGCTCTCCACTGGTTAAAATAACGTTATTCAAGGCATATTGTCAAAGTTTTTATACGGGAAATCTGTGGGTCAGTCACACCAAAAGATCGCTGGATGTCCTGCGCATCCAGTATAACAACATCTTCCAGATGATGTTGGGGCTGCCTCGCTTCTGTAGTGCATCGGGGATGTTTGTCCAGTATCGCACCGATGGCTTTCATGCCGTCATCCGCAAGAAGACTGCATCCCTGATCTGCAGAATGCGTGGCAGCTGCAACGGTATTCTGAAGACTGTAGCAGACAGGATCTCTTCTCCGTTATGGAGATCCTTTATTAAGAGGGTTATTTGAATGGAATTGAATTGTATTTAGTATTTAAATTTTAATGTTTAATTTTAGTGAAATGTATGGATTTATAATTATCTGAATTAAATGAATTTTATTTTATTTATTTATTTACATTTTTCCGTAAAATATTTAACTTTGCCAAATGGCAGAAGGAAATCACCCAATTTCTTTTTAAGACGTACTTCATGTCATGTGACTTCAAATTCATCATAATAATCAAAATCGTAAAATATGACTAGAAGTTCAAGTGAATCAGAAGTATAAATAATTTTTATCAAATCTGTCCCAACAAATCCGGTTGTGAAGCAGAATGTTTTATATTTTTAACGAGCCACCTAATGTAGCATGAATCTTCCCAAGCCGCTGAATGTATGCCGTTACTCTTCATGATCACCAAAGCGTAACACATAAATTTTGGATTCAGGACGAATCAGCTAAATCGTAGTAAGTTAAGTTATCATAATATCGGTGTGTTGTTAATTTCTTTATCTGTGCGCTCCTTTAAACTTCACTTCTGTAAAACGGAGCATGAGCTTTTTTTCATGTTACAAAATATCTCATTGTGATGATAGAAGAAAGAAGATTCCATCCACCAAGACAAGTGTTGGGCACTTTTGTGTAGCATTTTCCATCTTAGACTTTGGCTGCTTAGGAAAAAGGAATGTAGACATCTACATTCGTTTTTCATTCAGTTGGTTCATCTGCTACCCTATCTCCCTGTGCACTCAGCTAGGTTGAAATACCCATATCTTCATATCTATTCTTATAGCAATTCTTATCGTGGTCACAGAATTTTCCAATTAAGATAACTAGGTCACTGCAGTGATTGCTTTTTCTATGATCTCCAATCTAGTATTACCTGACTGGAATTGTGATTCTATTGTGCAACAGAACAGCCGCAACGATCTTTCAGTAATTAACAGATCTGATTAATATTTGTCTTCTCCTTTATGTATTTCCACTATTTCATTCAATCTTTTTATCTTCTCATATCAGTACAAACTAAAATAGCTGATGGCGTAGTTAAAATGTTAGCAAGGTTGTACCGGGGTGGAATGTGCCCATATATTAAGCTATTGCCACAGTGAAAACTATTTTAACAATAAAACTACTACTCCACTAGGCAAGCCTAACCCAGATACCGAACCAAAATAACATATTGAGCCTAAGAGACGAGTTGAGCTGAATAGTGTAGCTGCACATATATTAGGAACGACGGATTCATGGTCCATTACGAGGTATGAAGTAAGTATAGACCAGCAGTCGTAAAATACCTCAAACATAAGTGTAAGGTGTTAGGTTACGGCAGGAAGATGGATAACTACTATTAGTAGTTTCCTTTTCTCGAATGTATCGAAAGATGTAACAAGAAACAAATCACCAGCATTCAGCACCATTCATCACTCATCTGAGCTTGTTAGTGGATATTCAAAAGAAATACATGACGAACAAATTATTGTTAAAGAAAAGTCCAGTATCCTATATTCATCTACGTCAAAAACATTAACGGTTGTATCTTTTCAGGTACACTACGCCTAGAGAAAAGGACTGCAAGAAATAATATTTTTCTTACTTCCTTATCTTCAGATATATTGTCCGTCATTTTCTTTCTCGGGTAACAAAGGTAGTCATTATTTACCGACGAAATTACGTGAGGCAACGTATTTTCTGAATGAATTTTTTTCTTAAGAAATCAAGTGGTGTGAAACTGTTGATTGTAGCAGCTGCTCTGGTTATTGAAAAGGTCATATATATTACAATAATTCAAAGACGTTAGAATGGCGACAAAAATAAAGTCTAAACGGGAATTTACAATCACCTCAACTCAATAGAAAATCTGAAGACAAGAATTTTGTAAAAGTTAACCAAAACAGAAAGAGACACAATATTTAAAAGGGGACTCAGCAGTGGGTAAAGTGTGACTGTGGATGGTGATGCTGAAACAAAAATAACAGAAACAAGTACCTCCAAGGGATTATAATCGGAAAACAACATTCAGCATCAGAGTCTCCAAAGCCGGAAACCCAAATAGTATGTACACCAGACCAATAAAATCTCTAAGAGCGAAAGCGCAGAGTGTACATCCTCATACAACTCATATCCAACTTTTACAACCAGCAACACAATTGTTCTTAAGATAAGCGTAGGTGTATCTGAAGACGAGCGTTGCTTAAAAGCATACAGTTTTATTGAGGCTCCTTTATCTGGTTGTTATGTGACCATTTTTATTGTTCTGCGCCTGGTCGTAAATGGACGACGATGGTTCTATTGATTTAATTGTAATGGATGGGCCAGTGCTTATGGTGGAAGTGTCTTTATTTCATGGTTGTTTGGCAGGAGATTTTTTAGAAGAGAGAAGTAAATCTTTAGTTATAGGATCAACGAATAGGATTTTATTTGCGTTTATAGCTATTGGATGGCTTTGGCTACTTATGTTTTTTGTTTAGGTACATCTCTATAAATTTTCGATTCTGAGAGCCATTTGTCTATTTAGAAGTGTAAACCAAGGCCAGAAAGGTAAAAGCTTACGTCTTCTATATGACGTCAATACCACAAGTAAAGGCACATAAAATAACCAAAACGCGGAAAATAACTTAGCTTCAATAAATATCTTTTCGCGAATATTTCTTCACCGTCAACGCCTATATTACCATAATACGTAAATGTGCTTACGTTCACAGCATGGGATGTCATAATATATCATAGCATCATAAAGGCAAAATGTTTTAAAGTCGCATTGACGGCGGATCACTCATATCAGATGAGACGGTTTAAGGAAATATGAATAGGTAAATGCGTACTATAGGAGTATCACCCTGAGAGGGATGCGGTTCATGATTTAAAGTGATTAATAGTGGTCCTGATAGTGGTATTATGAGCGATAAACACAATTAATGGGGTAATTAAACTATGCCGTGATTATGGCATAAAGATTTAAAGACGAGGTTGTAAGTAGGTTAATCAATGTTTTAAGACGCTACCTCGCTAGGAGCATTCACTTACTTATAATGTAACAATCTAAGATTCCACTGCAACGGCAGCAGTAGACAGCATACCCATTAATAGATTTAAAATCTTTATTAAAACCAAACTTTGTAAAAAAGGGTATTATAAAATTTCAGATTATTTAGAAGATAAAAAAGCATGGGATTGAGCTGCTCGCTCTGCTAAGCCTTATGATAAAACTTAACATTTTAATTATTTTGTAAAATCATCGAAATATACCAGTTTTATATACACATTGACATTGTTGAAATTTATATTCAAAATGACATGATTACTTTGTAAAGTATTATATTATTTTAATTAATTATTGTGAATGTGAGGACTATGTGGATATCATTATTATTTTCATTTTTCAGTTAGTTTTAATTATGGTCTGGCAGTTTGAGTAGTTTATGCGGCCTACCCAAATGTCCTTTCTTTGGTATTGTTCGTCGAGTTGAGCTCCTTAAGTTCTGAGTTGAGCTCCACGATTACTGACCAATGCTTGCACCGACTGGACAGGTCCACTCAAATCTGTGTGGTTCTTTCTTTAAAAGACCATTTCAGATACTAATATACATGGTCCTCATATGGCCTGACCAAGATTATGTCTGGACTTTAAAAGAGACTGTGACCTCTGAGTTTGTTTCGGCATTTCTTCTCAGAGTAGTCAGATAGGAAACGCCGAACTCAACTAGCTTATTTTTATTTTTTATTTTTTTAATATGACGTGTAAAGTGATTCCGATATCCTATTTACAGAATAAACAATTTCATTTCATTACAGCTCAAGCTGTCTACTGCTAGGTAGTGTAGAGAGAAAGTTGAAACTAGTAGGATAGGTTATAATACACATCATTAAATAGGTAGAAGTAACACGACTAGATCGCAATAAAAATTACATTACAAGCGATTGCGGGAGCATTCACCGAGAAGCGATGGAGCGCCTTAATACTAACATAGAACTGGCTAACTCTGTGGTAGAGGAAAACATCCTGAAGAAAATAAAGCCCAGCGACCTTAAATAGCAATAAAGAATACTCATTCTTTCACTTAAACAAATACTAGAGCCCAGCAGTGGCCCAATTATAAGCAGGATTTATGTTAAAGTTATGCAACGATCATGAATTCATAATGAAATTAATAATTATTGTACATTTCTTTACGGGCTTTAAGCTGGCCATGTCGTAAAGCATGGTAGTTGTAAATAAGTTGCTTGACTCAAAACTCAAAAGCACCATTTTAACCTATAATGTCTCCACGCTCTCATGCCATCCTACTGAGCATAACAACATACACCAGCAAATCCTCATTTTCGTCACTATTAATTCCGACTCTCTCTTGATGTTACTTAATAAATGGAAATATCAGCATATAAAAATATTTTATATCAGCATATAAAAATATTTTATATTCTGAAAAACCTTTTGGTCTTCTAATGATATACGCTTTTTTTATAAATTAACCTCTTTTTAGGTGTCTGTTACAATAACTGACTGCCTCGTTGGTCTAGTGGTCGCAAAAGCGCTTCTGCTGAGTATGAGGTCTTGGGTTTGATTCTTGGGTCGGGTAAAGAGTTATTGGGTTTTTCCATCTGGAATTTCTCAGTAGTAGCCCGGAATCTGGATTCGTTCCCGGTTGATGGCAATAGGCTCGCCCCCTATTACATGGGACTTAAACATAACTGGCGAAATGTGGGTGTACTATAGGTACACCTCTGCATGCTGCATACATGTTATGTTATGTTACAATAACTTGTAATAAATCATTTTTCGCTATATACATATACGTAATATAGCTATGTACAAAGACACATAGAAAACATTAAGACACGAGGAAAGACCACAAACCCATTGTCAGTTCAGCAACACCAGTACACCCTAGAGGACGAAGCGAACGTGCCGCACATGACGTGAAAACCGAAGAGGAGTAAAGAGTAGGCTTGTGTCGGGCGCTGAATGGTGCGCATTAGACAAAAGTACGAAGCACCCTTAGCTACATTTACACTATACGAAAATAAGTGACAAAATGTAAAAAGCCTCATTGTAGTGATCCCAAGCACTACTGCTGAATATGGTAATACTTAAATTCGATCGAATACGGTCGGGCGGATTTAGTTTTCAGTAGCATCCGGCAGTTTGGATTTATGTCCAACTAGCTGCGCTCCACGGTTTCACCTGCAAGAGTCTCGATCCCGTGGGAATATCGGGATAAAAAGTATTCTATATCCTAGACTAAGTCGTGGTCTACCCATGTGCCAAATTTCATCTAAATCCGTTCAGCCGTTTTAAGCGTAACAAACAAACATACAAAAAACCGAATCTTTTCTGTTCATTATAATAATTAAAAGTTTAAATGAAGGCTTCACCACCTATATCAGACATAAACGTGGATGGGATGTGATTGCGAAACGTGGATGTACTGTAGATCTGTCTACGCCTTCGGGGAATACAGACGTTATGTTATCTTATATCAAAAGGATTTTAAGGATGTTCATGTATGGCATAAGGCTGATGTAAAAGAGGTCAAAAATGCAGATAGAATCTTTTAATCCTAGCAAGAATGTAAACTTACATTAAAAAAACCGGTCAGTGCATGTCGGACTACGCACAATGAAGGGCTTCGTAGTTGGCATGAATTTATTCTAAATACAAACTTAACATTGTAGTTGAAAAACATGTTCTGTCATACATTCCAACTTTTTTTTTTTTCTTGTTTGCCCCGCTAAATTGACCCTCATATTCAAAATTAATTTATTTACGTTACACGTCCGTGTTTGGGTCACACAGAAATACAATTGTGTACCAAATTTTAACTGAATCGGTTTATTCGATCCGGAGCACATTAGCCGTGACAGACGGACAGACAGACAGACACACGAGTGATCCTATAAGGATTCTAATTTTTCCTTTTGAGGTACGGAACCCTAAAAAAGTCTAAAATAAGTTCTAACAACATTCCAAAGAACATCGTTTCATATTAAAAAAGGAAGCGACGACGGCTAATGAGTGCTCCGAGTAGAGTTATGAATGGCCAGCATTAACTGCAAATGGGATGAAATATGTACGAGATGAGATGCAAATTCAAATTTCAGGCTTTACTGTTGTATCAATTTAGGGAAAATGTAATCCCTGGTTCTACAAAATTGTGTTAAATTTCATGAGATTTAATTAAAAGAAACTCATACACTCTAGACGGCAGACGACAAAAAAAGTTGCAAACATGTATAAAGTGAAAACAGCTTCCACAATTTCCGAAGTCCAAATTGCAGCCAAAGCCAAACTGATAATCACAGCTACAAATAGATACCTACATGACATGTTTGATATGGGACGTACGGACGCGAGGGGCGACGCGCCCTAATGAGAGAGCCGACCAGCTGATGAATACCTGGCATTAGCTTCTAATGGGATGAATCATGAAATACGTGTACATTGCAGACAGCGCTGTATATATTAAGAAGCTGGATTTGTTTAATTTCCGGCTCACAGCTAAGTTATTGTAAATCTACAACAGTGCTGGGTGAATAAAGGGAATTGGAGTACTAATTGAAAGTTCAACATTTTGTTAATATCCAGTGAATTTCTTTATCTTTGGGCAGGGTTAGGGTATGGTGATATTTTAATCCAATTCATAATATGAATAAAGGTAAAATAGATATTACTTAGACAAATAAGCAACATTTATCTATAATCAAGTACACAATTGACCTTTCTCTAATTAGCACTTAAGCGCACACGTTCTACGCTTGCTAATACATATATAACTTCTTTGTTCTAATCCCGCACCTCTTTCCTTAATAGGTGTAATACAACTTTACTACCTCTTTATTCTATAATTATAACCTTTCTTGCTACTAGTGGATTAGATAAGTACAATCATTGTTACTATAAGCTTTTTATCCCAATCTCATATAATGACTTCTTCTTTCTCATAAAATTACCAACATCATCATTCAGTTCATCTATTTGCGCACCAGTAGCTTCCTTAATTAATTTTCCACTTTACATTACCCACATTTCATAAATATCAATTATGCGGGTAGGCATAACAGTGTCAGCAGTCAGAGTTAATACAACATTTCAAATTTCCGCCACTGTAGCGTATTTCACATTTGAAAAAGCCAATGCAGTGCTTGCAAGTAGATTATGTGGACGTGCATTTAATCCTCTGTTGGCATTGCATAATGAAATTGTTAAGGCTTCTACTGACATTGGTCAGCTATCCGAACGGATTCGGTATTGATCCGTAGATGTCATTTATACATGTTGCATTTATTGATTCCGATGTACTTCTATTCAATGTGAATTTCTGTTTCAACACAGCAACTGATGAATATATTACTTATTTTAAATAGTTGGGATTTACCTTGGCTTTAGTCATAATAGGTACCAATGATTATGCTTACATAACGCTACAATTTTCTTTAAAAAATGTACCCTAAATATATCAATTAATTCGATATTCCAAAACTATAAACGCCGTCATACGTATAAAATCACTTATTTAGACATCCAAAGTCATATGGTAAAATCAATAGCCAACATTCCACAAGTATTCGGGAACTATTTGAGGCATGGGTCCAACTTTTTCTATCGAACATTGCGTGATACAAAATATATGGTGCTATTGGCGGATATGGCAGCCATCATGGGCAATAGCTCGTAATATTTATGATCAAAAGATGTATACAGACTTCTTCTCACAGGGAATATCACGCTAAGTAAGGGAGAGACGTCACGCCAACGTTTTATGGCAACAGGGGTTAAAAATGATGAAAGAACTTTTTGGGTCAGCATGTGCTTTGTAGTAGTATAAAATATACTGAGGAAAATGTTGAGTGTCTGCTCATATTCTACGCTTTCAAAGTAGAATTTTAATTTCCTCCAAACCGCCTTCATGAAGACAAAAGCGAAATATTATAATAAAACCAGGTGACTATAAACTACATTTCTTCAATACCAATTTTTTGTTTAAACTGCGAGATGTTTTCAAGCATTATGTTTTTACTACTACAAGAACTGTTGCAAACTTAATAGCACACATATTTGCTAGTACACATTTAAACAGAATCTAACATAAATCATGGCACATATTTCACCTATTTTACGTATAGCAGCATCATCAATTTCGCAGGGTCATCAGTAATGCGAAGAATAATTTAGCAGTTCTGCTCAACAGTGCGGAATGTTGCTATGTAGCAGACATGCATGAGGAGGATGACGTAGCTACACAATGGTAACTAATGAAGGGGAATAGTCACGTCACAGCACATTGCGTCGAGAATCCGAGCTAAGAACAAAATGGCGACACTACTGGGAATATGTAAGCGTCGTCAGTTTTATGGTGGAGTGTGAGGAACATAAAGGAAAGGGGTAAGTGATAGCGTACTTATGGCCGCCCTACTCTTTTGTATCAAAGGATGCAATATTTTGAAATAGAAAATCAGAAACATGTAACCCGGATAGCACAAAGAAAAAGATAAATGACAAGTAGAACTTAATTGAAAATAATATTAAATTACTTTGTATTCTGGTATAACGCGAGAAAATAAATCATTATTAAACAAGACCCCAATGAAATGTGACCTACAATAAATAACGAAGCAACAGTCTAAGAGAAAAAACTCGCGATATTTTAAAAGACGCGACGTTTGAGGCAAGAACGAATTAAAAACAAAACGAAGTATACACAGAGGTAATGGAAGCAATTACTGAAGGAAATAAGATGGTTCATATATTAAGACAGGAAATGGGAAAAGCATACCAAAAACTACTCATAATGTTTGTATTATAATATGAGCTGCTTTACTAATAGGTAGTAGGTAATCTAAAAATAGTGTATTTTAGAAAATGAATAACCAAAGTAAATAATATTCATTAATGGCAATTACCTTAATAAGGATTTACAATATTTGGTCAAGTTAATTACATCGTAAACTACGTTGATAATAGGTTCTAATAAAGGTATAAAATAAATCACAGCTAATTTGGAACAAATTAAACCAATTTTATTAATAAAAAACTAAGTTTGAGAATATAATTATTTACTCAGCCAAAGGTTTTTAGGTTCGGTAAGCTTTCGAGAGGATTATAATGCAATCTCGATTAAACTAATGACAAAATATTGGATTTAGATTTTAAAGAAGATTTCAAACTTAGTTATACTAATTGCCAATTCGCTAATAACAAACGTAACAATAAACTCAAAACTACCCACATAACAAATAAAACAGATAAACCTGTCTCTATTAACAGAAACATTAGCAATTAAAATATTAACTGAAACAGCAAAATAACTGCCAAAACCGCAACTATTTGCAATTACGAAGACCAAAAGCAACAACACTATACAATAATTAAATTCTCAGCATGGACACGATAAAATAAGTTGCAAGCTATAAATTACAAGGAACTACCTTCGTTACTGGAAAATGATAAAGTGAGTACAAAGTGCTAACAAATTGGCCTAGATCCAAATTCCGAAGTGCTACTACCGATATCGTTACATAAGGAGAAACATGAGTTTCATCGTTAACTGGTAGATATTGATCAGGCCTCTCTCTCGTGTTTCAAAATATAACTTTGATAGTAATAATGAAATTGTTTTCAACTCTCGAATAATGGTCTTGTGATGAGACTAAAAAGCAAAAAGATGGTGCTCGATGAAATACGATCGGTGGCCAGCTTTCAACATGCATGATAGAAAAACTTATGAAATAACATTTTCAGTTTGCAGTCTAGATTAACTTTTCTCGTGTATTTTTCTCTCCATTGAATACAAATATATATTTTTAATTAAACCTGCAGCGTCCATCCAAACAGAAACTCGAGAGGATACTAGTCTTACGTAATGTTAAGTGTAACTTTATATCTCAGCGTGACCTTTCACATCGGGTAACTTACTTTTACTGAGAAGTTAATACGTTTTATGTTTATCTTTTACACCGAAATCAACAAAGAAAAGACATCATTCCACAAACAAAACAACGTTATCTGCACTAAAAGTGAGTGAAAATTACGATCTAAACTTCAGAGAGTGCAGCAAATAAAATGTCGTGAAATATTTCTGAGAAAGGCTCCCAGGGTGGTTTTATAGCAGATGAAATAATTATTATCATTTATAATAACTGCCTGTACAAAGGCCTAATAAAATGTTGAGGTTGTTTGGGTCAAAATGTGAGGCTCCTTACGACTCCTTAAAACGCCTCAAGTCGTAATTGCGAGTCGTATCTTGGTTAGTTCGATAGCTGGTGTCAAGGAGTGAATACAAATTTAAGTATTTGTTACTTTAATGTGTACTGGTCGTTACTGGTACTTACGCGGGCCGTTGGTAAAACCAACCTGTAAGCATTGTGTGGTGATTAATAGGAATTGCGAGGCAAAAGGAGTATGGAAGGATCGTAGCAGGTGGGGTTCTGTAGTTTCTGCCTACCCCGATGGGAAGAAGGCGTGAGCGTATGTATGTATATGTGTGTAACAGGAATTATATCTTTTACCTTTAAGAAAACGACTGGGATCCAGAAATAGATTTGTAATACATATATTTCGATATTACCTACTTTGAGCAAAATCTTTGAAAAATTAATTTTAAAACAAATGTTAGGACATTTCAATGCATATAATTTACTTCATCTGAAACAGTTTGGTTTTACAAAGGGTCGTTCAACTACAGACGCGGGCGTGGAATTACTGAAGAGCATATTCGAGGCCTGGGAGGAGTCGCAAGATGCTCTTGGCATTTTCTACGACTTGTTTAAGGCTTTCGATTGCGTACATCATGATACACTCACCAGGAAACTGTACCACTATGGTATGAAGGACAAGGCTCTTGACCTTCTGACTTCTTATCTGAACAAAAGAATTCAGAGGGTCGATGTTAATGGCAAGAAACCTGCAGGATCTGTGGTCACCATGGGCGTTCCGCAGGGTTCAATTCTTGGGCCTTTCTTATTTCTAATGTATGTAAATAATTTACCTTATCACATAAGGGATAATCACAAGATAGTATTATTCGCAGATGACACTTCCCTCATTTTTAAAATCAAACGTCTGTTAGTCAACTTTGAACAAGTTAACGATGCACTCTCTAAAGTAGTGCATTGGTTTAATGTAAATAATCTACTGAACGAAAAAAAGACTAAACTCATTAAATTTTCAATGCCAAATGTCAGGCAGCTATCTACCAATGTTCAAGTTAATGGAACAGAGTTGGACCCTGTTGGGTCGACAGTTTTTCATGGAATCACTATTGACAGTAAATTACAATGGAGCCCACACATAGAAAAATTGTCAGGAAGGCAAAGTTCGGCCGCCTATGCTGTTAAAAAAATTAGACAGATAACTGACGTAGATACAGCCAGAATTGTTTATTTTAGTTATTTTCATAGTCTTATATCATATGGGATTCTTCTCTGAGGAACCTGTGCGGACATTAATACTATCTTTGTTCTACAGAAAAGGGCTGTTCGAGCAATTTACAACCTAGGTCCAAGAGATCCCTTAGAGAAAAATTCAAAGAAATAAATATTCTAACTGTAGCCTCACAATATATTTTTGAAAACCTATTGTATGTACACAAAAATATATCAAATTTTAAGAAAATGTCCGATATTCTTAGTTTAAATACCAGGAATAAACACAACCTTGCTGTACATCGCACATGTCTCCACAAAGTAGGCAACTCGTTCATGGGTCAATATATACGCTTTTACAACAAACTTCCCATTGACATTCGAAACTTACCCATTAATAGATTTAAAATCTGTATTAAAACCAAACTTTATAAAAAAGGGTACTATAAAATTTCAGATCATTTAGAAGATAAAAAGCATGGGATTGAGCTGCTCGCTCTGCTAAGCCTTGTGATAAAACTTGACATTTTAATTATAATGTAAAAATTTATATACACATTGACATTGTTGAAAATTATATTCAAAATGACATTATTACTTTGTAAAGTATTATATTATTTTAATTAATTATTGTGAATGTGAGGACTATGTGGATATCATTATTATTTTTATTTTTCAGTTAGTTTTAATTATGGTCTGGCAGTTTGAGCAGTTTATGCGGCCTACCCAAATGTCCTTTCTTTGGTATTATTCGTCGAGTTGAGCTCCTTAAGTTCTGAGTTGAGCTCCACGATTACTGACAAATGCTTGCACTGACTGGACAGGTCCACTCAAATCTGTGTGGTTCTGTCCCCAAAAGACCATTTCAGACACTAATCTACATGGTCCTCATATGGCCTGACCAAGATTATGTCTGAACTTTAAAAGAGACTGTGACCTCTGAGTTTGTTTCGGCCTTTCTTCTCAGAGTAGTCAGATAGGAAACGCTGAACTCAACTAGCTTATTTTTTTTTTTTTTTTTTAAATATGACGTGTAAAATTGATTCCGATATCCTATTTATAGAATAAACAATTTCATTTAATAGGTAAGGTTAATCTGATTAAAGAAAAGAGCACGAATTTATGTTCCATGACTACATAACGAACTAATAGAGATAACATCCACACGTACAAAACTTCATTTATCATCAAGCTAGGACAAATCGCAAGTCAACTAAGGAAAACGGATTAGGAAAGCATTTTAGAGGGTACCCCTGTAATCCGTTTTTCTCAACTGGCATTGACTTCGTTTTCCTTGCTTTATAAAAAAACAAGTAAGCAACATAAACTTATATGAAATAACTTCTGTTGTTGACGACAAAGTTACTACAAACATAATAACATCGTTCAAGACGTCAATCGCAATACAGCTGATGATAACCCGGACCTTAATCCACCGAGAATTCCCAACCTTTAGCTCAGAATCTAATTTAAAAAATATCTACTTCGTTACGAAGTCTGCACCACCTCTTCGTCCCGGCTTATGGAAAGTTGCGAGTTTAAAGCGAATTGGCTACTTCCCCAACGAGAAAATTTCTACGTAAATAAACTTTAATGTAACTAGATCGTACGCTACTTAGATACGAAACTACATTTTTTATTCGTTTTATTTTTCCTCTTTTTTTATTACACAATAAGATAGAAAAGGCTGGCTGTTGTTCAAATCTGAGCGAAAGCTTGTAATTAAGCACTACAAAATGATGAAAGAGCCTCCGTTCTAGTTTTTTATTAATTACTGCCTATCCATTATAGCCAAATATGGTGTTGATGAAGACTTTTCAAAAGTTATTTTGAGGAAAACTCACTTTTACGAAATATCGTTAGAGGCATGTTATTTTAATTAATCATTCGATTTCAATAACATCAACAATGAACGTCAAACCTATAAGCCGCCAGTGACAGGTAATAGCGCCACAAGCCACAAATGCGTCGAACACAAAAGACTTAATTAACCGTTCCTGCCGTAACTCCGACAGTAGCGGGTATACCTACCTCGTACCTACATAAAGGCTCAACAAAGCTTCACAATTTCTGACTACCCACAAGGTCGATAAAACGTAGGAAGTTTCGCACTCCGGGACGCGACTAAATTGCATGCACGTCGGCGAGCAACGTGTGTTATAATGTACCTGCTGCGTTCAAATTTAATAAAGTTTCAACGGACAGGTACAGTTTCTAACTAGGTGGGTAATGGCAGAATGTTGTAGAGTGTTTATCATTTAAGAATAAAGCGCTGCATAAGTTATTTTCTTTTTGATGGAATTTATAGTGGTAATTAATGTTTAGTTACTTCAGAAAAAAGAGTTAACTTTGAGCTTAGCAAGATAGATACTAATGTTAAACGAACCTTTAAACTAAATCGTATTGGCAATGTAGGTAAGCTTACACTTTGTTTTTTTTTTTTTAAACATACATATAATTCAAATTAGGCAGCATTTGCCGGACTTCCGGATCCTCTTTTCATACAAAAAATGAAGTTTGGTAGGGATCACACCGAAACTAGGAATCATCTAAGTAAACTTCAAGTGTGAATTAGCACAAAACAAGGCAATAATATCCAGACTTGGCAGCAACTATCAACCTAGTCTAGTTGTTGAAATTGAAACATTGAGCGCCTGTAATGTGCAGGCGGCGACGACGATGGTCATAACTTCAGAACTGGTAGTAGCTGTAAGCAAGATCTAAACTTACATATTCACGAGATATTTCTCTATCCAGAATAAAAATGTTGTTTAGCTGATCACTAAAATTTTATATCGGTATTATCAATACAATTGTTTTGAGTTATGGAGGATTAATTTAGTAGGTTTGAGCATCGCTTTGTGATGCAAATATTCCCGTGTTCAGTTAATTTAACGTTCATGTCGTCATTTCAAATAACAAACATAATAAAATCAGAGAAGAGATTTTCATTATGGGAGTGCTTCACTGTTACTATTTATTTCTAGGACTAGTACACTCTTCTGAGAAAATAAATACCGGGGAAAGCTTACTACACTTTTACGAAATTACTGCAATTAAATTAAAAGTTATCTCGCACTAAAAGTGCCTGAGTCTGTGCAGGCTGGAGCATAGTTCAGAACAAAGTACAAAATGGCGGTGCTAATAGATGAGACAAAGAGAACTATTTAGTGCTAGAAACTTTAATTACATTACCGTTTAAATATAGCTTTTGAAGTCAACAAATTATCGAGTCCACTAAGTTAGCGAGCCACTTTGATTACATCCCAACTTCATCAATTGGTTGCGTAACCCATTAGTTTTCGGACAGGGACCAATTGGATTATAGCCAAATGAATCGGTATCTACCTCCATAGTTATTTGCGTCGGTTTACTGTCTCGTGTGTTTATTAGTCTACCGTCGGAAATTACCCCGACGGGTGCTGATAACATCGGATGTCTTTTATGTAGGTGAATAAACACACAAACATATTTTCGGTTAGTATGTGGACGCTGGATTGAAAATGTTATAGAAAACAGTTTTCTTGTTCACCAGTTCGTAGTTGACAGTGTGTCACGTAGGTTTCGTGATTTCGTCCACAAAGTGAAGATACGATTTCCGAAATGCAGCTCTAAAACTTTGATTCTTATCACTAGCAGTAAATTCCATTCCAATTCCACTCTGGGCATGTAGTCAAACACCGATTCCTAATAAAAACCAATAGGAAACCAGTTATGTATGCAGCTGAATCTATTTAACCGTAGTTTCTATTTTCGAAACTGTATTCAGGTCGACTTTTCTAACTTTGAAATTTTCCCGTTATGTTATAATGAATGTGTTTAACACTCTTTTATGGGGTTTTATTCTAAAAGAACTCAAGATTTTATGCCACCATTAAAACAAACTTAACGCTGAGTTTTGCATAAAATGCTTTGCAAAACATCATCTAAGCAGTTTTGGTCTTCAAAACTCCCATCAGCAAACAGCACTTGAAAATGTTTAGAGCGTCGTCACAGACAGCCGTAATTGGCTGCCGCTGTGTCAGGGTTAAGTACGTCTCTAAAGTATAGGCTAAACTGCCTTTACGACTAAAGAGCATGTGGTGCACCTACCGTGGCGTGCGATTACGTTTTGATAATGAAGATGTTGGAGAATGTTAACACTTACCTGTAACAAAAAAAAAGGATTGTTAGAAGATTGAAAAGTGATAAAGTATTAAAATAAATGCAGATATGGATATCAACAGCATCATAGTCTACGACTTAACATTTACCTTAACAAGAATCCGTACGACTACATTTCCAACGCACAATAATGCGCAAAGAGAGTTAAAAAAACCACTCATTACCAAGTTAAACGCATTGATTCATAAAAAGTCGCTCTGAAGGAGAAAAAAAATCGCACTAAAAATAACAAGAATTAAAGAAATTAGGTAGCATAGCAATAAAGTAAATTAACGAACCGTGTCACGACCTGGAAATATACTTGAAAGAAAAAGTAATTCTCCCTCAAAATCAATCAAAATCAAAATATTTTTATTTCACATAGACCTACATGGGCACTTATGAAACGTCAGAAGCTAGGTGCACGGTTCCAATTGGTCGTTTCCTATGGAGAAGAGCCGGCAAGAAACTCCACGGTTACTCTTTTAAAAATAATTGGCTTTTACAATTTTTTCAAATAACAGTGTGACAAGGTATGGGAGGACAGTGTAGGTATTTCAATAAGTACCAGGTACTTAAGAAAATAGAAATGGTCAACAAATCTACAGTCCACTAAGCCTACAGTGTTCTCACATTCACAAAATAGAAAAGAATCTATACAAAAAATATATAAATTAATAAAAATAAAAACCTCTTTTAATTAAACGCAATTACATTATTGCTATTACAACTGTAATAAATCTGAATAATTATCATGTGCACAAAAGCCACTAATAAAGAGTTGAAATTAACTCGTAGCTATATAATGTCAAATAATACGATGAATATGTCAAGGATGAATGTAAAAAAATAAGATAATAATAAATATGGTAATTTGGGAGCAGTTAATAGACTCTTACATAATTATGCCGTTAATGATATACCAGGGAAGCCACATGTGCAGAAGGAATTATTGCCAAATTTCCTTGTCTTCAACATAGTCTTTAATTTTGTAATATGCTTTCTTGATAAGAACACGTTTGATGTGGGTTTTGAACTTCCCATCGCTAAGTTCTGTAACAGACTTTGGCTACTTGTTATAAAAGCGGATACTGTTTATAAGAAATGACTTGCTTATTTTAGTTAATCTAAATTTGGGTATCACAATTTCATGTCTGCTACGTGTATTTATATTATGGAAATCGCTTCTTATTTTGAAAAGTCCTAAGTTTTTGCGAACATGCAAAATATTTTCTATGATATAAAGAGAAGGCAGAGTCAGTATGTTAATTTCTTTAAATTTGTCTCTAAGGGACTCGCGAGGACCCATTTTATAGATCGCGCGGATTGCCCTCTTTTAAAGAATGAAAATTGAATCTACGTCAGCTGCCGATCCCTACAGCAGTATGCCATAAGACATAATACTGTGGAAATAAGCAAAGTATACTAACCTAGCTGTGGCTATATCAGTCAATTGCCTTATTTTTCTAACTGCATATGCAGCTGAACTTAATCTACCTGAAATAGTTCTAATGTGGGCACCCCATTGCAATTTTGAATCTAAAGTAATGCCTAGGAATATAGTTTCCGTTATTGCATCTGTTCTTTGCCATCAAGTTTTAAATTTAGGCCTACTTGAGGTACATTTGGTAATGAAAACCTAATACATTTAGTTTTGTTCGCATTAAGTAAAAGATTATTAGCTGCGAACCATTTTGAAAGAACAGCCAGACTATCATTGACATGTAAGACATCTGTATCTTTCCTGTCTATTTTAAAAATAAGAGAAGTATCGTCAGCAAATAAAATTATATCCGATAAGTTAGCCATCATGTAAGGAAGATCATTTATATAAACTAGAAATAAGAAAGGGCCGAGAATTGAACCTTGAGGCACGCCCATTTTAACTAGAGACCCCGTAGACGTCGCCCCATTAACGTTTACTTTTTGCTCCCTGTTGGATAGATAGGAAAGAACAAGATCAGCAGCTTGTCCACGAATTCCGTAGTGGTGTAATTTACAGATCAGTGTATTGTGGTCAACGCAGTCAAACGCTTTTGAGAGGTCACAGAAAATGCCAATTGCATCCTGGGACTTCTCCCAGGATTCCAAAATGTGAGTGATGAGTTTTACTCCTGCGTCAGTCGTCGACCTACCTTTCGTGAAACCAAACTGGTGACTATGTAAAATCCCATTTGAATTAAAATGTGACAACATCTGGTCTAGCATGATTTTTTCATATATTTTACTCAATGCTGGTAGCACAGATATTGGTCTATAATTTGAGGGATCACTCTTACTACCCGATTTGAAAATTGGTACTACTTTACTATGTTTCATTAAATCAGGAAACGTACCGCTATCTAAACATTGATTAAATATGCCAGTTAGAACAGGCGCAATTGTGTCAATGATATTTTCAAGAACCTTAACGGAAATCCCCCATAAGTCTTCAGTGTTTTTTATGTTAAGACTTTTGAATGCTTTTTTAATTGTGAAAATAGAAATGGGCTTGAATTCAAAACTTGGAATGTTCTTACTGTAGTGTTCTTTTAGAAGAGATTCAGCTAGTATAGATGATGAAGGGAGAGATTTCGTAACCTTTATTGGGATGTTGGTAAAGAATTTTTCTAGTGTCTCATTTCCATAAATAGAAGTGAGTGTTACACAAGCAAAACATTAAGTCAGGGTGATTATATGGATACTGGTGCAATAAAAATAAATCATTCCAAGTTAAATGGGTCTCGTCTAGGGCCTGCGTAAGAGTATTTTTATGAGAATGCTAAACGTGCTTGCGACATATTTTATGTAAATATTCAAAGAGTCTATTCTTAGGGATCTTTCATAGTCTTAAGTTTCGTGGGAAAAGGTCAATCTCAGCATGTTTGTGAAAACATATTTGAAAATTGTCATTTCTAAAACCAGCAAGATGCTCCTGCCTAAGTACCTCAAAAAGCAGATAGCATCCGGAGGTCTAAAATACCAATTTAAATCCAGTCCGATTCCATTCAAATAAATCATGACGATAGGAAAATAGTTTATATACCTAGTTACCAAAGAAGCTTAATCAAAAAGAACCGCAAATCCTAAGTATCAACTAGGTTGCGATTTAAGCGTAGGCAGATCTAAATTCTGATTCAATGTACAGTAAGCGTTCAAAAGTGCATAAGCACGTTAAGAATCATATTGCTGTGAACACGCGGTATAGTCCGTATATCTGTATGTGTAAACAACACGGCACACACACCACAGAGACCGCAGTATTGCGCTTTACACACTGTCGTATCGTCGCGTACTTGCGCCTCACTACCGAAACAAATATATATTTCCGTCGCTTTTGTTAGACAACACGCATCATGCGCTTGACCTTGGCCAGTTTATGGCAATGCTAAAATTCAAACCAACCTTACGTGTGCAGATAGCAGAACGCGTTAAGCATTGGTCTAAGATGCAAACTGACTTAGGTTCCAACCTCGGCAAGCACAGTGCAGTTTTTGCAAATATTAATATTTTTGTTTGCAATAATATTATATCTTAACTATTGCTGCCTTTTTTATTAATGCTGTTATTGCAATAAAGGGTTTAGAATTAAAAATGCGTAATATGTGATAGCAAAATTAAAAAATTGTATTCGTTATATTTATTTTACTTATAGATAATTTATTGCTACAATTATTTGTCATTACGTCAGCTCAATAAGATGTGAAATAGATGTCAAAAAACTTAGAAGTAATTTATATTATTTTGACATATTTGTATTATGAAATGTTTTAAATTTTAAATTGATTTTTTCACCATAAATATTAGCTAGCTTATTATTAGTTAGCTTTGATCATGGTCGAAGTAATAGTAAGAAGTAATCAAAATGTAAAAAAAAAACTACTTACAAAATAGGTGATTTTAAGGTAAAGTATGGGCAGTTTGTTTACATTATTTATTTTACATTTTATTTGGCTTTAGTAAATATTGGTTGGTATTGAGGTTATAGCTTAAGTATTCATTTTCTTTACGAAAAGAAGATTGAAACTTAACTTCAAATTGTAATCCTAAAATAATAATATTACTAAAATAATCTTAAACATTTTCGGTCTATCTGCGAGAAATACGACAAACAACATATTGTAACTTGCTTAAAAAATCGTTACCACAAATTCATGCAATAATGAATCTGTTGTTTATTAAGTTGGTACGGTAAATATTTTAAGGTTAAAATATAGCAATGTCCCACTTGAAGTCTTAATATTATCGTGCGAAACTTAAACGTTCTTGTTTATGCCTTTCTGTCGAAAACGGCTTCCTAGCTGGTCTTCAGTGATACAAGTCTTCAGAGTGCACAGCGAACGGTTCATAATGACGTGTTTAATAATTCAGCAAAATATCTCGTTGGTATGAAACCATTTGTTTCATATTCCTCCATCATTTGACGTCGCTACTGCTCGATAATAAGCCTCTTCCTCATTCCTCTTAACCCTCACAGTATTTCTCTAGAACAAAGAATAACATTGTATTTATTACACATAATAATTATTTATCATTCACTAATCGAATTAAACCTCATAATGAATTTAAAATTTTAAAGGCATCTTCTGTCTCAACAATACCTCTGTTCTATCAACAATACCTTTGATTAAGATTTATGTTTAGTAAAATATGAAATATTTAAATGATAACACTCACACTTAGTCCGGTCTCATTAGATATTTGTCTAAATTACATTCACTTTTACGCAGCGCAATAATATTTGATCTCCCTTCAATATTTATATTTGACTGCATTTTGAAAAAAATAACCACAACACCGCTAATACTTAAATACTCGTCACCAACAATAATCACGAACCAACAAAGTTTTGAGATTGGCTGGGAACAGACCGTAGCAATCGCGAATACGCGTAACGAACTGCGTCTGTCTACCCCACAGAAATCGAAATGATTTACTTAGTTTTCTGTGGTCTACCTGCTAAACCTTAATATTTATGTGAACAAGACGACCGAAACATAAAACGAATGATTATTAAACTAGTCATTATTAAAAAATAACAAAAACTATGAATGTAATTATTAAAAATTACAAGCAAACCACAGATGGGATTTGAACCCTCGCTCGGCTCGCCATAATCGCACATACCAAAGCACGTTATCCACTGAGCTAGCACGCCGTATTCTATATAAATTGAAATTATGAACTACTATGAGTTGCAGACAAAGTGAGTGTGTGTGTATCTATAGTATTGTAACATCTTATAGAAGAAGGTCGTAAGTCAAACCGAAGCGTCAATCTATTGCTTTGTGCGATTGCCTATGGACTTTTGGTCGGTACTGTACGAGAAATCCGTTAAATTACTTTGGGACCGATATATAAATTGTATTGGGACTGCGAGATCTTTACTGGCAAATGCGATCAATTCTGTATTGGTCTGACCTGTCTCAACCCTCGACCAAGATGAACAACTGTGTGGTTATGTAATTTATGAGTGGTTTTCTTTGCACTTGGGGAGAAAATAATCCTTTTACAGATTTTCGGAAAGGCATTCGGAACGAGGTTTTCAATGTTTAGTTTACGTTGCAAAAGGGTGGAATTGGTAATTGAGAAAGATGTATTATCAAACATAATTCATTGCCAGAACCAATATTTTTAACATAAAATACATGACCGAACCTGACCACCGAGCCGTATCATTCATCAGATATAACTTTTATAAATCGCCAAAATAAATCATAGTCAATTACGTATATTTGCATAAAAATGTAAACGATATAATGCAGGACACGGTGGCAGGACATTAATACTGTGTTATTCAACATGAAGGTCCATTTGTCATTAATCTTCATTACCCTGACGCTGATGGGAGCAAAAAATACATAAAAGCCGCTTTTGTAGGCGTGTAAGGGTAATTTGGAGTTAACATGGATTCAGGTTGTGTTAGCAGCTAGATCATTTTCAGCTTTGTTCTTTGTCATCGTCTTTTTCAGTTGATGTAAAATGCTTGGAATAGTTTTAATCAATACTTTAAATATATTCTCGAACTTTTCCTGATTACATAGTTTATAATACTGAGAAGCTCCTACGGAAATTTGACACATATATACAATTGATGTCTACTATAAATATGGCAAAAATTCAACTAAAGAAATTACTTATAATCCTACGCAAGTACAAACAACAGATCAGATAGTCCCAATAAATAATACAAATTCACAAGATTAAACGTTACTGATTAAACAGTCCGTAACAAAGAGGATAAATCCAGAATTTATAAGCTCCAAGGTTCAGACATTCTATTATTCAAGATTTCTATCGGCACTCGAAACTTTATGGAAGACGGACATTTGAATACTCCGGAGTTAAGCCTCTGAACGAGCATGACCGCGCATTTTTCAAAGGGTACATCTCAGCTCATAGAATATATTTTCCGCTATTGAGGATCTTGTGAAGATTTCCTTGAGTCAGTCTATAATAGAGGTTGTTTTGTTTAAGATAAATCTGATGATTACAGTCAGTATAACATTTTTATATTGTACACAATTATGATAAATCCGTTTCCTTTAATTATATCCTATATCTTCTTCTATGATTTCTTCTTCGTATGAGTCCTTACTAAGATCCACCCCTGTAGGCTGAAACTGATTATATGTCCAACATAAAATTGAATCACATACAATACAATCAATGAACAATGCAAATAGAAATGCGTTTCTTTCAAAAACATCTTTTTCCTTGATTTATGTTATGAAATCATATTTCCCGATAAAAATATGCTGAAATACAGAATTAGATTTCGATTCTTTATGAAAAATGCTTTGACATTCGATATATCCATGTTCTGTTTAATGCACGTCTCAATTGTCAGGTGGCGCTCGGTATCGCAAGTCGCACGATTAGATTTAATAATTGAATATCTGGAGTTTTGCTCGGTTTTTTTTTGGTAGTTTTCTAAAAATGAAACCTAGCTAGATCGATTTAACGCCCTTGAAATCCCCTGCATACTAAATTTCATGAAAATCGTTGGAGCCGTTTCCGAGATTAGGATTATATAAATATACATATATACATATAAGAATTGCTCGTTTAAAGGTATTAGATATGATAGGGGTGAGTCGTAAATTGTTCGTAATATGCAGCTACGGCAGTACCTCATAGATGCGCAACGGAAGCTAGACATGACCAACCTTAATGTTTCATTGATATAAATTGTATTATGATAAAGTTATATATTATATTATTTATTGACGGACAGTCCTTTGTTTATTGTGCAACCATACCATTTTATTTATTTTGTAAAACACCTTTGTATAAATCTTTAATTATTTTTTAAACTTAATTGTACCATGTTGATTTTATTATTAATTGCTACTCTCATCTATTAATATTTTTTATTTTATTTAAATCTTTACACACATTATAAAACTGATTTACATCCGTAAGACGTACTCGTAACATAAGGTTCAGTTGAAAACCAGCGTCAGGCACTAGTTGTCTGGCATTTATGCTGAACTGGGCCTATTTGTCGCAGCCGTGAGGCACACAATACTGTTTCAAGCTTTCTGTGCTTTTTGTTTTTTATTTGTGTGCCTTAACCTGGGTCAAATAAATTTATTTTCTTTCTTTTCTTTCTTTCTTTTCTAGCTACTCTCTTACGAACATAAATAGAGGATCATACAGTGTTGGTTTCCCACGATTCTAATTTTGAAAGGGTTTGATTTCAGAGTAATTTTATAGACAAAACAATAACTTTGGTAAAGATGGGAATTTTATGCTAATTGAAGCCGACAACAATTTTGTAATGGCAGAATTGCGTAAAGTTGACGACAAATAATAAAGGACAAAATACAATTTAGTAATTTCAGCAAACA
Organism: Omphaloscelis lunosa; assembly: GCA_916610215.1. Lineage (NCBI taxonomy): Eukaryota > Metazoa > Arthropoda > Insecta > Lepidoptera > Noctuidae > Omphaloscelis > Omphaloscelis lunosa. The sequence continues at coordinate 17,758,646 of OU744265.1, read as the reverse complement.
ATTCGAAATACAAATATTACAAAAGCCTGCAAAATCGTCTAATTTGAATCTTCCATTACAAAGTTGGTATCAGAAAATTCTCGCAACTAATTCTGTAAAGCTACTATGTTAACTGATCGTCGCCGTAAACACAACTTCCGAAACTTGTGTCGGATGTATGAAGGAATGGCGCCGAGAGCCCAAGAAAGTTCAGCATGAGAAAATAAGCTCTATGTACCTTTAAATTGGTTAGATAATAGTACGAAAGGGTGTTGTCTAGTAAGGCGGTGACTGCCTCTGTTACGTAACGCGTCTCGTATTGATCGCGCCCCACACTCCGCGCAGTCGCGCACACCGTCAGCCGACCAATCACGGCGCTCGGTTTAATTTTAATTTAATAGCCGTTCGGTGCGAGGCGACCTCTGATTTGTCGGCTCGTTACGCATCAAGACGATGCGCTATAAGATATTTTTTACAACGCACGTGCTTTTTGTCGTTTGACACCGTACTTGGGATAATTAAAGAGGGCCCAAAACATATTTTTTTCTTATTTTTTTAAATAAGTATTCTACTTTTCTCGATGTTGTACTTACATAAGTTCTTGCCCTCGGGTATAAATGTGTGAGTTAAAGGCAATTTATTCGAAAATAACCTTTGACAGCCCTATTCAGAATAAATAATGCGTGGGTGCGTAACTTATTCGTAACAATTACATTGAACTTTTTCAGACGTCTTTTCAAGGTTTCACGGGCATCTACAATTTCATATCAGCAGTCAGGTCCTAACTTTCAAGATAGTTACTTTATTTTGGACTCTTCTTAATAAAACGTGAACATATTCGTAAGAAGTTGGCAGAATCATCCCAACCTGATTTGCTGGATTCTGGTTTTCTCCTCTACCTATCGTTATTTCTCCTGACTAAGTTTATTTTGCTAATATGTATGTATATATGTAGATATTAGTATTTATTCTTTTTCGAGTTATTTATCAATTAAGTATGTTTCACCTGCCATGTTTTGTCTCTGCATCACCCTAAGGTTGACTGATAGAAAATGCTTTAGGCATTAACTTTCTACAAAATTATGTAACTTGTGCATAGGTAAAGTTTTAATAAATAAAATGAATTATGCGTTGTTTTTGCTTTCAAAGCTCATGCATTGTTAAAATCTCACTTAGTCTACACCCTTTCATCTTTTGACTCTCTTCCAGCTTTTTCTTGAATTAAGTTCTTCGATGCCAGTCTTCTCGAAACTAGAGACGTCTACACGAGGCGTGATAATTTACGAGTATTAGACGCACGCCCACTACCGCCTACTCACAAGAGGTATGACTTCATCATCTCTTCATATTCTTCTATATTGTATATACAAAATTAAAATGGATATTGCTATAGGGAAGTATATGAGATTGATATACTCGAACACCGTTTGACCAATTATCATAAAAGTTGGCATATATAGGAACGTATTTTTTCATGGAGAGGTTTATATGTAAGTTTTTTATTCCAAACTCTACACGGGCGAAGTCGCGGGCAAAAGCTAGAAACATATAAATAAGGAGCCTACATGCTTATGAAGCAAAGTTATGTTACATAAGTAAGGACGTTCTTGGGTTTATTAAACAGGCGTTTGCGTTGTTATTTTTTTGCCTTTTCCATTCAGCTACTGGTTGAGATTTAAATATTCATTAGTTCGAGACTTCCCTCTAGATTTTGACCTAATTGCAAGGCCATCGCCAGGCATGGTTCGTAAAGCGATTCTTGTCGCAAAAAGCCTTTTAACAATCATCATAAATCAGCAATCTCAGTGCTAAATATGGACGTCTGAAGACCATTTAGAATTAACAACATTCTAGGGAGGAATGCTTTATTCATCATTTGGAGAGGTGATTACAATTTGATGTTATTATCAGACGGGATGATCGAGGGGAATGATACTTCACATGCTTTTAACATAATTCCTAACTTACTTTTACGCCACCACGTCAAGCAATTTGGGAAGGCTCTTGTTTTTAGCATACCACACAAACCTTACAATTTATTTACCAAGCAATCAATAGAAGTCGGAAATAAGCCTCTCTCATTAAAAAGAATTTCAAAACAACGCGACCTTAATATTAAAATCAAAATTATACATTGCCCTTAATTATAAGTGACTCACAAACTTATGAATAATCGATGACCGAGAACTTTAAATTAACGAATCGGTTACTAACAATCTAACTTTGCGGTCAACTGGGACCTCACATTATGTATTCATAAACTTCACCCCAAGTTTAATTTATTTAGTTTATATATAATTAAGAATATTGGTGTGAAAGTCAAATATAAATTGGAGAAGTATAATTTGTATTAAGAGGAATAAAATCACAATCGTTATGGTCCACTTCTCGAAAATGAAAGAATGATCGTAAGTAAAGATCAAACACAACTACACAAACAGATCTATCATTGACAAATTGTGTGCATAGGAACAAAGGGTGCTAAAGCTGATCCTTCTAACAACACCGCAAGGACACAAACAGGAAAAACAAAGACGAAGTTTTTCAACCTGAACCACACGGCACAACACAAACGTTGCCAAAAGATAGCTCTGAAAAATACATGCCCAGATTTGGCAAAAGAACTTTATTTATAACGGAAGTCCTGCCTCTCAAAACCAAAAACCATCTCCACCTATCAATTGCCATTAAAGACGAAATTAATCGACGTCAATTCATTTCACCGCTTCATCTTAAGCATCGAAATTCTCGAAGCGAGACGAGCCGACGTCAAATACCGACATTCAATATCAGAAACTTAATGTTCCCGCGAAGAATTAATATCACGCGGAGGTCGCAACGATAGGGAATCAATAGGGATCAGTGTCGTGTGAACGGACACTAAGGCAGAGGAGAGGGACAGAAGTTTAACTCATGTAGACGTTGACGGTAAACGAAACAAAAGTATTGAACAATCTGTGACTGTAGAAGTCAGTTTACAATTCCGATTTATCTCTACAGTAGCGGCAATATATCTGCAAATGCTTCCTCAGTTGTTATAGTGGGTTTACTGTATATTTCTGCTCTGTGTAGTGGTCGATACGCCCTCGCTGTTTGGCGCAGAGCTTGGCCGTGGGACGGGACATTTGTAATTAGTGCATTAACGATCGGGTGCGTTTCAGCGAGAGTTTTTAACGACACGCCCTTGTAAATGGTTAATTTTTGCACCAACGCTGTTTGTGTTTGACTTTTAGATTTTACTAAGATTCTTGTTTTATAGTTCAATTCATCATCATATATTATATTCATCAAGTATTAGTGCTTTCATCATGGCAAACTTTATCCATCTCATAAAAATATTAATATCTCTTATCACCTATGTCTTATCATACATTAAAATCTAAAAAAGATCTATTACATTGCTGTAGTTAGTTATGACATAATATTTTCCCTTCAACGTTCCCTTTTCCTATATAAGTCCTATACAATATATTTATTTCACTTCAGCAACGGAGCCAGCCGTGTGACGCATGCTACTGTAAGTCACCATAACTTATTATGTGTGGAACCAGTGCACAGATTTAGGTCACAGATTTATGTCTTTATAGGCGACGACAATATTAGGGGCTGAAGTCACGTAACGAGAAGATCAAGTATTCACATATTTTTGGTATTTTATTAAGAGATACCCTACCGCTGTCGTAAATTTACAGTTCTGTGAAATCTATGTCAGAAAACAAACAAACATAATACTATCTTATGATCATTTCTGATAAGTTAGATATGATTATCATCATCAGTACCATTGGTAGCCTTGTTCCACCCAGTGCTGAGTATAGTTGATACGAGTATACATGTTAGATATCTAAATAAACAAATAAATTACTAAATGGTCCCAAAACAATGGTCGCCTATATGTGCAGTGAAATCTTCAATTTAATAACAGCTTCTACCATTGCAATAAAATAGTTCTCTGCTACCCGTAATTCACTCAAATAATTGGCTTCAATATTTCCATTAACATCGAGTCCTTTACCATAAAATAGTGCGTATTCAGTAACAGTTCGGAGTCGAGTGCAGTAATATCGCATTGAGTTTACTGAACGTTCTAGAACACTACTGACAATTTCGCCTCGCATTGCTTCCTAAGGTCGATAGTTATATTGCATTTGCAATATAACTATCGACTATACGAACTATCTCCTGTTCCCGAGGCGACTGTTATTGCTTCTATGTTCTTGACAATGGTATTCTTTAATATATCGTTTACAGTTTGATATTTGATCGGTTACAAGGATTCTTATTTGCTAGGTATTAAATTGAGTGTAACTCAACAGAAATCAGAATACTGCAATGATTTATATAAATCTGTTTTTTTTTATAAATACAGGGTAGTACTGAAGTTTGCAGTCCGGCTGAATTCAAATGTAACCGTTTAAAAACGAATATACACACATCAAAAGTGTCTAGGGATCAAGCATTTTTATGCGGATTTCTTGAGATTGAGATGTGGCTTTGTAATAAATTTATGATTATATAAATTTATATGGATCCTTTTTGGTGCATTTCATAATTTGAAACAGGAACTGTTAATCAAATTCGAGTAAAAGATGAAAATCAGCTGTCAATATTTTCCCTATAAAAACATACAACGCATTGAAGACATTATTAGTGCTACTGTTTCCCTACTACTGATTAAAACCAACGTTATTATGGAGCGGCGACGTCATTTAAGCAGGGAAGAAATGCTCAGAGCCGTGGGAATGATAGAAGCTGGTTCCCGGCAACGTACTGTGGCTTTAGCTCTGAATACAAGTCAGAGTGTTATCAGTCGACTTTGGACACGTTACCGAAGCACTGGTACCGTGGCTGAGCGCCATGGAGGACGGTATCGCTGCACCACACGGAGACAAGACCGATACATTCAAATCTTAACTCGAAGAGCTCCAACAATAACCGCCATGATGTTAGCCGTGAGGCTTCATCACTCTTCAGGGAACTTAATTAGCGACCAAACAGTCAGAAACCGCTTGCATGAAGTGAACCTTCATTCCCGAAGACCGCTACGGGTACCACCTATAGCAATGCACAATCGTAGGTTTCGATATCAATGGGCTCTTGAACACAGAAATTGGGCAGAAGAACAATGGCGTTTCGTGTGCTTTTCTGATGAGTCTCGTTTTGGTATGAGACCGGATACAAGACGTATACGACACTGGAGAACCCCTGGACGCCAACAGCGATTAAAATCCTGCCAGGAAGTCCATCCTTATAGTGGTGGAACCATCATGGTATGGGCGGGTATTTGGATCGGCGGAAGAACTGAGTTGATTTGGATCAGAGGCAACCTCAACGCTCAAATTTATGCTGAGACGATTGTATCTGACGTCATCGTTCCTCTACAAGTGCAAATCGGTCCCTTATTTCAGTTAATGCATGATAATGCACGACCGCACACCGCAAGAGTTGTAAGACAGACTCTCGCCGCAGCTAACATCAATGTCCTGCTCTGGCCTGCTCAGTCGCCAGACTTGAACCCGATTGAGCATGCATGGGATATGCTACAGAGAAGAGCTCTGCCGAATATGGAGGGTATCCAGTCGCAAGAAGACCTTTTTTTGTTGTTGCAACGAACATGGGCGGCCATTCCACAGCGTGATTTGGATGAACTCATTTTGAGTATGCCTAACCGATGTTCTTGTGTTGTTAGTGTTCGCGGTAGAAACACGGATTATTAATTGTTTAAGTTACCCAATACAATTTTAAAGAAAACTGTTATTTCAGTCTTTTTTTCGAACTTTAATGTTAGTGGTTCAAATGTCAAAAATCCCTTTATTATTAAAATGGCAAATTTCTTTATTAATGCAAAGGTGACTTGGTTTATCGTTACTGTGACAAACGAAAACACTTTATTTGATGAATCCTTAAAGAAAATTTTAATTAATATCAATCAGGAGAAAAGTTATTGCAAAAATATATGTTGATCCCTAGACACTTTTGATGTGTGTAATAGAAAATAGATTTAAAATAGACTAGAAAAAGCTCTAACATGTGATGGCACCAAGAATAAAAAACCTTTAAAAGTTAGATAACAAAACCAATACTACAAAAAACACAATCAAGCTAACATAAGAATCAACACGAGAATTCGTAACAAAAGTCAATATCCATGGGAACGTATAGCAGACAGAGAAAGAACACGCGAGGATGCGATTTGGAAAAATACTCCGCTTAATTGAATGGCTGATAACAATATAGCTTTCTGCAAACCTTTGGCACTGTAATATAGCCATTTTATTGAGCATTGACTGCCACCTTTAATAAGTCAAGGACATAAGGTATGTAAACGATTATTTTATCCGGTCAAAAAAAAAGTATTGACGATGAGTACATGTCGCACCCTTAGTAATATAAGGGCACAACTCGAAATATTGAGGTTTTAAATTTTTGTGTTAGATACGCTCAATATCAACTGTTTTACCACTTGGCTTTCACAGAAAGAGAAAAAAATCAATATTAAAGCGAATACTGTAATTGTGTCCCTTTCACACCACCCTCTCCGTGATTGATATTGAGCCCGTCTTACACAAAAACTCAAAACCTCAATATTTAGTTGTGCCCTTATATTACTGAGGGTGCGATGTATTGCCCTATTCAATGTTACCGGCCGATCCTATTCAAGGTTACGAAACCGATCTAGAAAGTGAAAGTGCCTGAAAATGGACACCTACGTGGGCAAAGGAACTTTTGGGGAAATTGGATCTGACGAACTGATGAAATATCTCCAATCACTAGGTAAAGTACCTAAAAGGCTATCGATTAGAAGCGGCCTAAGGAGGCTAAAGGCAGTAAACATTACTACAGGGGTATTTTTACTACTTTACAAACGTTGCAATGGTCTCCATTGTGATTTTTTTACAGATTTACCAAACAAATTTTTGGCCCCCAGATTTTCGACGATGAATGATCAGGCAAAATTTAATTCTGTGGCCAAATTTCAACAGCTAAGATCATAAGACCATAACAGCTAGTGACCAATAATTCCTCAGTCAAAATCCATCAGTTTACGACCTATATATACCTTAGCAAAGCCTGAACAACGCGAGGTGTTACACAATGTTAAGCCAGCCGTCTAACAATACCATAAATGGACAGAAACCGTGTAATTGCTTAGTTAGAACCTCAGAATATTGGGGCTCTGGGAAATGGAGTAAGTGTTGATGAGCTTGCTTGCGAAACTAGTGACATGAATATTAACTTTGAAACTGATCTCGAGTTAGCAGACGAGAAATGAATCTAAACTAAACTTATTAAATCCTTATCAGAAAATGAAAATAACATAAGGGTTTTCCAGAAAAGGGAGGAAACTACATTTTTTCTTCATAATAACTAAGTTCATAAGCAAACAAATGCGCCGATAGGCGAGAAAAATAAAAACAGGAAAAGAGAGCTTTCAAAAAAGAAGAAAAACTGTTTGCTTTTGTTTGAAACAACTCAGTATGCTTGAAAACTACTCTATTGATAAATCCCATTCATGTTTCAACAAATATTGCAATTTACTTGTGAAAATGCGCATTTCCTGTTTGCTAAACGTTCTTTGCTTCGTTCTGTTTGAAGTTGACACCAAATATGGCGGCATAGCACACTAGATTTAGAAGCAAACTTATTGCTTTGCGCTAGAATGTTTGCCTCAGGGGTTAAAGGTATGTGGGCTGTTAGAATGATAACATTGTGAGGACTCTACGCCAAGAATATTGTAGTTTGATCATTACAGTCTTCAGGTTTGTTATCTCAAGTGTGTGGAAGTAATGAATTTACGTAAATACATCAACTATACATTTCAAAACCATTCCCTAATTCTGAGATGTATATAGATTTCAATCTCCCACAAATTAAGACATTAGCAAAGACGCCCCGTCTTCAAATAAGGTATAATATGTCTGTGCAAATACTGGATACCAAAGGGATTTCGGTTCACCACATTAAGTTGGTGACAACTTCGTTGACCTTGATGAAGGTTATTAAATGTAACCTAGACACGACGAGGTTATTACGCCATTTCAAGTCTAAAACGAAACATCACGCGTTCTAAATTCTATTTTAGAAACTGAAACCTTCTCAATTAGAGAATGTTATCAAGCGGGGGACTGTTTCACTGTTTTAAATAATTAAAGTTTTATGAATGAACTACACATACATATAAGACAGTTTATCCCTTCACAAACCAAAACTAACTCCACTCAACATCAAAAAAAAATCCGAAAGAATTACTAATTAAGAATTAAAAAGAAGTTAAGAAACCTTTCATACTTTTGGAAACTTGCAAATAAAGGCTTCCATTAAAAGACTGATTCATTCGCCACAGGCTTTTGCATAAATAAACTCAGCAAACTTAATTTAGATTCAGAATTGTATAGAGCTGTAGGAGATATATTTAAGTAGGCAAAAGGTTTACTGAATAAACCCGAATATGAGAAAAAGAAATCAAATTACGTAGGCGTCGTGTTTTGAGTTACTCAAAAAAAAATCTAATTATTACACGCCGACGAATAATATGCTTTGATTTATTTGGGTCTTATTACGTCAAGCTTATAATAGAATAATACAATATGGAAAAGAATCTTGCAACAAAAAAAGAAAAATATATTTCCATCTCAAAGAGAATGTTGAACAAAGTCTCACAGACGTTAGATCCAATATATTCAATACTTCAACTATTCTCAAAGGTAACACTCTAGACACTGACTAAGAAGAACTCTGGACCTTATTGAGGACCAAGTTAGATAACGAGACAACCAACAATATACAGAGTTAGCGAGTTTCCAAACTAGAATATTTATATGCAAATATTTGTAAGGAAATGTTCAAACTTCCTTGTGTTTTCATAACAAATGTGACTTTTAACGACACCAAGTACCTCGAGAATACTGAGAACTACTTAGTAATCTTAGTATATATATTTTGGAAGAACTATATATTACGAAGGATTCACATTAATAAAACTTCGGGATGGCTTAGCAAATAGCTTTTTTGCCTTTCTTTCGGAATAAATTATATACGTATAAATAGGAATGAAAATTATACACGGGATATTCATAAATCTGGGGAAACATTTTATTATCCGGATTTATTACAATATACATAACTTAGCTTTGAATGTTACTTGATATTAAGTCAATGAACAATAGTACCTACCTAATGAATTAAAAGGATAATCTAAGAAGAGGACAGTCAGATAACATTCCTTTGTGCTCTATTTAATTACGTTAGCTTGCTTCATTAAAGGTGGAATTAAATAGAAAAGGCTACGGGCCTTAGCCTTAGCCTAAAGCTGATAGAATCAAATACAATATTGATATTCTAGTAAAGATAGATGGGTCAGGATCGTCACTCAGTGGGAGCCTGAAGACGGGCTTCGTCACCGAAGCCTGGGCGTCGGGAATTGCAGGCCGATTTCCGGCCACCGTAGACGCGGGCTTGCGGACGGTGAGCAAAGGATAGCTCGCCGTCCGATAAGGACCAGGCCCTGTCGACGGCGCATTGTGTTCCACGCGCGCCTCAAAAGAGATATCAGCAGAATTGACGGGGTCCGTTAGGGCCGATGCCTGCCGGGGGTGCGAAGAAAACCGAAAGGGAGATCGTAGCTCCCGGCAACAGGGCAACCGAAGGAACACGGGTGGGTTTTAGTCAGTAAGAGTCTGACACGCCCTCCCGCTCCGCCCAGAGCGGGAGAGGTTATTTGATAATTTCCCACCCAAAAAAAAAGGCCTAAGAAACGCTAGCTTGACGATTTGAACTCGTTTTTTACCGTTTCTGACCGGCCGAAGAAGGCACAACATGGGAGGACACAACTGGGGGAGATCTTTGCCCAACAGTGGGACAACATGGGTTAAATAAAAATGCAAAAAGTAAATTATAAGATATTATTATAATCAGCCGCCAAAATGTCTGAACTCACAAACTATATCGAATAGATGACGACGGTCTGGCCCGAATCAATCATATTAATAATTGAACTTTTCTGTTAAAAGCAATTTTAGTCATAGCTAGGTATTGGAGTCGTGCCAACATTCGCTTTCGACAGATCGGCCCGTGGGATTAATACCATTACCAACGAACTGAAAATAATCAAAATTGAGACTATTGGGAATTGCCTGGACCTGAAATATTATATACAGTGAAAACTGAAATAAGGACAAGCCAGTAAATGTTCAACGTTACAGTTTTATCAAGAGACCGACTTGGACATTAACCTCCTACATGGTCTTCATAATATAATCTAACCATTGCCATAAAATTGTATGGACTTTAAACAGGAGTCTGGACTTGGTTTCGGTGCGTCTTCTTATAAAAGTCGCCTAGGAAACACCACCTCATCTAATTTATATAAAAATTAGCTTCTGCCCACGACTTCATCCGCGAGTCTATAACCTTCCTCAAGAATTGGGCTATCCAAGGCAAAAATATTTTTTCAAATCCGACTGGTAGTTCCGGAGATTACCCCGTACATACAAACAAGAAAAAAAAAACCTCTTTATTATAATATTAGTATAGAAAATACGTATAAAAGTGGTATTTTCAATTAATTTACAAAATAAAAGCCTATAGCAGTTCACTACTGGCAATAGAGTTTTCCTATTGTACTTTATTTAGCTCAACCTATTCTTCATCTATTTTTCTCAGCTATTCTTATTCAGCTGCTACCAGCCACACTGGGAAGATCAACACTGTACGTAGCCTAACTTAACAATTTATAAAATGACAATTTTACTACACTGTCGTTATTTTAAACTCATGAAGCCGAAAATTCTCTCAATAGCTTTAAAAAGCCCATATATTTCAATTTACAATTTCGAGAACTTGGTAAGCTTGGCTTATACAAAGGTTCCTTGCACGTGCGATGTGCCCAATATTATTATATAAAGGCGTAAAAGCGTGGCCTACGACGAACGGAATTCAACCGTACGTGTAACCCGCCTTTGAAGTTATGCCTGCCAGAATACAAATTAGGACGATCCCAAATTCGGTTTTAGTAGTACTAGAAATTTGAAAGCAAACGCTATTTTAATTTCCCATTTGATTTATGATGAATTTCAGTAACAAAAGGGATTCAAAAACTTTGATGCCAAAGGATTTCATTTTTGTGCTTCATTGGAAAGCTTTTACCGAAATAATGAACTCCAACATTAACGCCCTCATAATTACTTTCCCATACACAGTTCTAACTTATTAAGTCTCCGTCAAAGTTAAATAAATGCCTTAATTAAATATAAAGGTGTTTCGTCATAATCCGCACATAAAACAACATATTTAAACGGTATTACAACTTCGGCGCCGACATTTTCTCGGCCGCCATCTTTGGTCTGTAATGGCGGCGCCGTTTTCCAAGACAAATGTCAACCGTTATGTCAAATACAGTACATTTACTCTTAGTACCCTTTTTGGTCGTAGATCAAGATAAACTGGTTCCAGAGAGTAAAGAACATTGTTCGCGACATTAATCAAAGTTACTGAACTTAATCAGCGCTGCAAAGAGTTTTGTATCGTTTTAATAGATTTTCGAAGCTCGTTAGTGGCAGCTAATTGTCCGGTGAAGGTTACAAAGCCCTTTTAATGCGGCTTTTGAAAGGTGTTATAGCAGAGCAGCTTTATTTTCTGTGGCAACGACGGATTTTCAAAAAAAAACACTGAAAATTCGAAAAGTTTTCAATATTAAGATTTTCAGAAGAGTGACGGAATAAGCACGAACAATACTGATGTGTATACATAAGATTGGAGAAGGTAAAGGTAAGTTCTACCAGATACAAAAGGAAATTCGTAACATAATTTGTCATAAACTTGGAAGGAAGTTGATTAATAACAACTAACAAGCACCTTCCTGTCCCAAAAAGGTCCAGACAACTTGACACTGACAAACAAAAGGTCACTGACCCCGAATATTCTCGACAATCTCAGAAATCACAATGTTAAAGAAAAACAAGTCCTTGCTAATAAAAGGGAACATTTTGTTATCACCCTTTTCTCGACAGTATATCGTCTGTCTCGACATTGTGATACACCAAAATTGGGGTCTACATTGAGATGTCCAACAAGTAAAGACAATTTAACTAACTTGAAATAAGTAGAAATGTATTCTGTAATGAAGACAATGGAGTCTTTTATAAGTCAAAAGTAAATGCTTGAAACATTTTTTTGTATGTTGAATGATGTGAGTTAATAAAGCTTAAAGGGATTTTTTTTATTATTATTTGATTCTTGCTGAAGCTGCAGAGCTGACTTTCATCAATATTCAAGACTGGAGAAATTAACATAAAATGGTTACAACATAGAACAAACTTTATTATTCCCAGAAATGATTTTCAAGGTAAACTCAACATTTTCAAAACGGTAACAATTAATTAACCAAATTTACACAGAGGCGAAAACACCAAAAATATCTTTAAGATAAGAAGCTATAAATCTTTCACACCGTGGCAAACAAATTGGAGAGTCCACCAAAACAAACAAGTTGGAGCAAGCACTTAGATTCACGGAGTTACGGGCACAGATCCATTACAGTCCGGAGTGATAAAAATGTGAGCAAGTTCGAGAGAGCTTTCTGTCGGGGGTCCTTTAGTGTCTCGGTGGGTGAGCATGTTAGCTACAGTCCTAAGTAAGTGATAGACGCTACAAATAAATGATGTTTGCTACCTACTCCTAAATATTACTCCGGTGTACTTAACCTTACTCGATCGATATTTATTTAGCTCCTAAACCCCACAAGTCGCTGTTCTCTTCACAAAAATCAATAGCGACGCAATAACACTATTATATCCTTTTATTAGAAATTGGTGATAAGGGTACCATAACGCGATAAAAGCAGTGCCAATACCAATAAGCGACATTAAGCACTTAACATTTTGACGCATCGATTCTCTGTCTGCCATTTTGTGTCGCGTTGCGTAAATTTGTGGCGCTTTTCGAACATAGGGCGACTTCAATACCTACGATCCCTCTGAAAGTCAGAGTAACGACGTTTATTTCTGCCGACGACAGACGAAGGGCGATAATTTACTAAGTTAGTCCGCCGACCCTCCCTTATGGAGGTACTTTCTGATCCCAACTGCTAGGAGTGACGAAATCAATTTGGAACTCATTAATTTGATTTTTGTTCTGAAAATACATGACGATTTGTTCTGGGTAGCAAAAAAACTTACCATCAGATTTTTTTTTTGAAGTGAAACCTTTAGCCGCGGTGAGAATTTTTAAGATTGGACTAAGCCATTGATTTCGCGACTCTGTGACGACACCAGATTTTGACCATTAAAAAGACATCAACGCGTTGTTTACCGCTGTGACTATTTTTTTTTCAAGTTTTCACTTGTCGTGACTCCCGGAAAAAAAGCTATGGAAAGTTTTTTTTTACTTTTTTTATTGTGGTACCTACACACAAATTCGAATATCTCTACCTGCTGTGTAAATCACAGTGACAAGAAGTTATTACAACATCATCCACATTGACTAAGTGGGAAAAATACGTATCATTGAAGCTAACTCAAAAACTACCCAAGCAAAGGTAATACAATTTATATGGGACCACCGTGCAAGACTAAAGAATTTTCAAAATCAGTCCTCAATTGACTAAAATATCGATGAACAAAAATAAAAAATACATACAGGCGAACAGAGAACCTCCTCCTTTTTTGATGTCAGTTTAATATCTGTTGTGTAGGTTATATTGCCGTAATCGCCAAACTTATAAAATGCTAGATATCACAGTGTAGCGGTGAATATTCTGTTCCCATATTCATGTCATGACTATATTATGAAACTAATATAGTCACAGGAGCAGTGACGTCGTGACCTGTCTCCAGCTCGTTGGTTCTGGAATATATTACCCAATATCTCTTAGTTGACTGCACAATTGTGAAGCAGTAGCTCTAACGATGTTACTCCATTCCAAAATTTCCTTTAAACAAGCCTTACAGAATGTGAAAACTCACGAGCCCATCCAAAAATAGCAAAATTATTATTCTTGCTCCAAACACAATTTTATAAAAAAGTCAGACGCGTGCATTTATATTGTAGTTATATTTTCATGTCACCAAGTTGGAACGCCCACACCTCCAATTTCAAATAAAGAGCCGGTTTAATTTCGCTCCAAGTGACGGCGATATTACCCGAACACTCGAATAAAGTCAGTTATTGAAATGATCGGGAAATTACGCGCAAATCGATTCCGGGGCCAGAAGGTTGAACTCGTAAGTGTTATGATTTTTTCATCACGAATTCATGATTATGCCTAACGGGTTCAGGAGAACTTTTTCGATACATTTAATTTGTTTGGAATTACTTATAGACTTAATTTATTGCTTGAGAAATTGCTCTGCCGTCATTTCATTAACTGGATAATGTTTCGGCTAAAGAGCATACATGTATATCTTGTTTATACACGCCTGATATAACCAGCATAGACGAACTGTTACGTATGACCAGAAATAGAAAAGTAAATGCGAAGCAATCGACCAACCTGTAATAATGGAGACACTACAAGAAAACATTTTGACATCTTCACCGATAACCAGAAAATAAGAGTTCTATTTTTAAATGCATAGAGCAATATATCAACGATGATTACAGTCAAACTGCTACAAATACAGTATTTTACTTACAGCAACTGCAATATATTCTACTTGGGCTGCCCATCTGACATCATCTACGATCATATTTCACACAGAAAAACCAAGTTATAACATTTTAGAAGCCGAACTTCCACGATTTATATAACTCTGGCGTTGAATATTCTAAGAAAAGTGGGTAGTCGGGAAAATCTAAACTAGGTAGAAGCGAACACCTGGGGTTGGCTACATTTTACCTGCCTAGGTTGGTAATAGAATGTATTATCGTGAGCGCCTCGGAGCCCGCTAAGACTTTAAGCCGTTTAGCCGAGACATTGAAATGAATGGGCTTAGCATTGGGATAGATTTAGAATTTATTGAATTGACGCCCAACGTGGGGCCGTTAAGTCTGCCAGGAATCTTTTAGTAAAATCCTATCTTATGGACGGGAATCGTTAGAGGCAGATGAAAGATATGAGATTTTTATAGAAGAGCTTTATTTAATCTTCTTTTTTTTTAATGGCCTTTCTACTATTCCCTCCCTACGGAAATATTTAATCAAAATCATAGTACATCAAATACTTCTGAATCTCTCAACAAATATTTTTTTGTAATACGAGCCCGTACTTTAAGGTAAACACCCCAGGGAAATTCTGCCTCAGCGACAAAAGAGCAATATTAAAAAAGGTAAACCCAAGGCTACCTCGTACTTTTTAGGCCCATCGTCCACAAGGGTAATTAAAAAACTCAAATCACAAATTAGTAGCCAGAATGTCATCGCACTAATATTTCAATTGCGGTCCGTACACGACGCAATCAATCATAAACTAGTAAATACCGCGTTGGTAAGTCGCGGCGTGTACGGATCACCATTGAAATACACTAGTATTTCATCATGATCATCATCATCATCATCATACTGTGATATTCTGTAATATTCCGGCTACTCATTGGTGATTTGAGTTTGTATAATGTTACTTTTAACTAGCGTCGTGGACGATGGGCCTTAGAAGCATTAAAAACTTAATAAAACAAATTAAAAGAAAGGCCCCAAAAATTTAGGAAGAACGATATGGTAATGTCCTTTCTACAAAGACTTGCAATGACTGTAGTGTGAAAACAAGGATCTTTTTGTGTTGAATATTGTATTGTTTCTTTTTTGCGAGGGACGCTAATTTTAGAATGTATTGCTTCATTTATTGGTAGGAGGCATAAGATTTAATAATTACAATACCTAGTTTCGGCACACGTACATAATTAATTACAAAAGAACCTAAGTGCCACGTTCTGGAATTGCTATCCTTTCGTAATGTAATTGTTATTGAGAAGATTCTGTTGGGGAAAATAAAACAAAGCTTCATCATTGAGAAATAGATAGTGTATTCACGGAACTCCCTCGTGCCGTCAGAATGTACCCCAAATGGACGGGGGCGTAGATATGGGGGATGGGGCAAAACATTTTTTTTTTCTGACATGGCATTCAAAATTTAAGCTCTAATAAGTGCAAGGAATTTGTGTGTATCAATGTCATCTGATTTTGATAAAATTCACCCTCATTTTTGGTGATACTCGTAATTCATCGGTAAGGAGTTTCAAGATTTGTTTACATTATTTCAATTATAACGTTGGGGTGTGGCAACCGGATGGTATTGGTACACACAAATTCCATGCAATTATTAGAGCTAAAATTTTGAATGCCATGTCAAAAAAAAACGATTTGCCCCCATCCCCCATATCTCCACCCCCATCTTTTTTGGGTCCATTCGGGCGATACGGGGGATTCGGTATCACTTCAAGACCTAGATTACCATTCGCCATCCGGTTGCCTCTCCGATAAAATTTTACGTGCCATTGCTTTAACTAGTGGGTTTGCACTGCTGCACGACCAAAACTAGAGTAGCCGGGAATTAAACCGCATAAAGCTTACCCACATGCATAATAGGAACTATATAAAATATACAATCTGTCATACAATATGCCACACAACACTCGTTAGTAGTAAAGTAACGAATTCAGCTCCATTTGACTAACAATTGGAAATCACTCATGATAGTCATGGTTTAGTAAAAGCATACATCCTAAATGTTCACACATTTTTTATACTAAATTGTGCTTTTATTCAAAACGTGACGAATCGGCTCTTCTACAATCAATCAATAACTGGGAAAGTAATTACTTTCGAAACTGTTATCATTTACGAGTTCGGCGATACATTATAAGTACCTACTTTTCCTCGACTTATTTTAAAAAGTTCGCGTGACAAGTTTTCTACGCTGTTCGATTTTTGCGGTATTAAAATAAGCCGGCGGCTCTAAATAATATCTATACTGGAATAATTGGACACTCAAATATAAAAAGACCTAGTTCAAAGCCACATTTCACCTAACGCACGGTTTTGGACTCGCAAAAGTTTAAAAAGCAAGCACACAAGAATCCAAAACGCTTGCATCCCAAGTTCCACCCCTTTCGTTCAGATTACAGTGTGCACTTCCAATTTCCCGCTACACGTTCATAGTTCGGCATTACAACACATTAACTAGGCAGTTAATGGTTTGCAACTAGGGAGCAGACCTCGGACAATTTCACAAAGTGCTGTTCGAAAGTCCGAGTCGAATAAATACTGTGAATTTATAGCACAGGGGGGGATTAAAAATGCGGGGATGTTTGCTAATTGAATTTTCCCTCAACAGACACAATATATTTTAGAAATGATAGTGGCGCTAACTCTCAAAAGTGTCAAAGAATAACAGATATTTTTAAAACAGTCCATCTATTCTGTAAAAATTACACCGTGAAACTTAGGGAAGCTTGAAGTTAGCTCCCAGTCTCGAGATCTCTAGCATCAGGTGAAATGGCAGCTTTCCTCAACCTCACTTCACCTACCACGTTTTCTCAGTGAGATTTTACCTTATCTACCAACTTATACATATACCTAAATACTTGCCTTCCTACAACATTGACTGAAACAGAGCTTCAATATTTCTTGCGCTTTACAAAAAACGAAACCTTACGAATAAACTGTATTCAAAAACCTTTTCTACCACAAACGGTAAAAGCAAACCAGCCAATTCAGTCTAACCGCAAAAATAACAACTTACAAAAACCAGCTAGATACTGAAAATACATGCACTTATTCCATTTAGACGCCTTTTAGATGCTCCAGCAAAATCGATTCTCTCACGATTCCATCCATTATGTATCTAGGTCGTATATTCTCTAAATCTCGGAGTACTCCACCCAGTACTACGGAGGTCCATTTAAAAACAAGGTCAAAAACTAAATCGGGGACCTTCGACGGCTAAAAGCTATTTGCTCCGTCCTGTTCTGATAGCCTGGTACAAAGGCTAGTGCATTGGCACGAGATGGACCGAAAAATTAAATAAAAATTCATTGAGAGAAGGTCGAGAGGCAAAGGTCGAAACGTTAATTTTTTTATTATCCGTGAAGATTTTGCTGTTGACATTTTATAGTATTATATTTTTATTATGTGCTTGATAATAAAACCATTTTACAATGGAAATCCATCACAATTAACACTTTAGCACTGTTGCTACCGTTATTTTTTTCCTGCGTAACGGCACACTTTCGCCAAAGAAGCCGTTACAGTTCAGATTTATCATATTTTTTTGTGACGATAGGCCTTTAGGCTCAAGAGAGTCGTACATTTCCTTGTCAACAACCCCGCAATGCGCCACAGCCTACACCTAATCCATCATACGGCCACTAATCCGGGGAGATCGATCGGTTGACTCATAATCTATTCTGTGACAGATCTTGCCTGGGTATGTATCTCGTATTGAAGCTAAGCTGGCGTAGACAACCGATAATGCCTCGGTTAGGGTTTGCTAATAATTAATTACACATTTATATGTAATTTTGGGTTGTGTGTAGAATGTTCTGGATGCCTAAAAGGTATCTCTAATAGGTCTCAAATAATTTGATCCTAATAACGGTACATAAGATGTCTGGGTAGTTTGAAATTACTACTGGATCTATATACAGCATTTGATTGAGTTAACAATTAACATCATTATCCCCATCATGATTCTCTTAAATTCATCCCAATTTATTTGGGGTCGCAGCATGTCTTTTATAAGAATATTGTGTCCAATTTCAAGAGTTTGTATTAAAAACTCCACTTCAACGGTGTCATTATCGTCTAAAAATTACACTAGTACAAAATAGTACACCGCATCTAAACCCTTTAGGGATGGGGCTTGAGGTTAAGTATGTATGTTATCCATATAATAAAAATGAAACGCATTCGTTGGCGCATCACTTCAGAACGGCTGGACCGATTTGAGTATTGTTTGTTTTAAAATGTTTGTAATAGTCCGAATCAGGTTCTTATGGAAATAAAATTTGAAAAGTCACTTTCTATTTCCCCACAACATCGACAATATCTTCAGAAAAAGGTTTTTTCCCCATATGCTAAATCAATCCGATGCTGCTTGGCCCCCTGCTTTTGGGGTAAAAGTAAATTTAGATTTAACGTTAGAATAAGATTTCGATTTTTTTAAGGGTCTAACCCTTAAAAAAGAAAATGGATCCTATTACAAAGTTAAACGTTAAAGATCCGAAGCTATATGGGGCATGAAGTTAAGATTTATAAGCACTCGTTGAAACAGTTATCTGGTCGTAACGATCCTCTAAGCCCATCTCAAAACGACATTTATTGGTGCCGCAATGCGTAAAATAGAAATAGTTTTAAAAAACCGGCCAAGTGTCAGACTACGCACAATAAAGGGTTCCGTAGTTGGGATGAATTTATCGCAAGAAGAAACTTAACATTGTAGTTGAAAAACCGTACCGTACGTACCAACTGCAAAATTAAGATTTACCTTGTTATTTTATTTATAAGTTTTCCGGAAATCTATAAGTATAGAACTATTTTCTGTATTTTTGCAAAATTGTAGGGCCAGTAGTTTCGGAGATAAGGAGAGGACCGGTCAATTTTCTTAAATAACTTTCAATTTAACAATTTCGACTCCTCAGACTTTCAAAGAACTCATACGCCATGCCGCCATACATATTGGAAGTGAACCCTCCGGGAGGGTTCCCGGCATTACGTTTGCGCTATAGTTAACCATAGCAGACGGTTAACGGCATTAGGTTTAAAACCGTGTTATAAAACACTTTAAAACGAAGTAAAATAGTGTTTTCAGGGGGTCTTGTCGCTATACGTAGTTTCCAACCTTTAATTTTTTTGTGAATTTTGTAACAACGAACAAAAAATAAAAACGCATAAAGTAATAAATCTTGTTAATTTTAACTCTTGTACGCTTGTAAAATAAAATCTGATGTATAAATATACATCAGATTTTATTTTCACGGTTTAGAATGACGAAAAACTTATATTGAAAATGAGCCCTACGGGAGGGCTCCCGGCATCCCATATGCGACTAGGTGAACCCTCCAGACGGTTTCCCGGTACTGAACGTGTTAAAACTACCTATTTATTTTAAAAGTATTAAAAAATATTTGAGAACCTCAACAGTACATGTCACACGGTACAGTTTGCAAACCTTGTTTTAGATTTTCTTTTTGGCCTTTCCACCCCGCATTCAAAATTCATTTATTCACGTTACTCGTCCATGTTTGGCCTTAATCGGTCCATTAAATTCGGAGAAAAGTAGTGTGACAGACAGACAGACAGATAGATTCACAAGTGATCCTATAAGGGTTCCGTTTTTTTTCATTCAAGCATACGGCAACCTAAAAATAGAGGATAATACATATAATTCTTTTTTTTGCAACCAACCATAAACTATTAAATAACTTACGGACCACCATTGAAATACTAGTGCTGTGACATTCTGGTTACTCGTAGCCCTGACCCCGCACGCCACGCCTCCTCAAGGGGGCGTTGCGATATTTCGATGCCTGTCTGGTTACTCATTGGAGATTTGAGTACGTAGCATGTTACTGACTGACGGACAATGGGCCCAAGGAAGGTTTTATGGGCGTCTATTTTATAATAACACTGCTTGGCTTCTGGCGACTCTGCGTCACCTGTGCTCAAAGTTAACTCTTATTTATTGATGTATCTAAATCAGGGTTGGGACCGCAAAACTCTCTTGGGAAGTAAGAAGCTCTTCACGAACAAAACCAAGACAAAATAGGTTTTAGCGGGTTTCAAAAGGTCAGCATTTATTTAAGTCAAAGACTTCAAATATAGGTAAAAAATACATTAAATACGGTGTAGCAATAACTTCGAAAATATGCAAGTAAAGAAAAACGTATTTTACTTCAACCATCCAATTCCCTTTGTCTGTATTTATTCCGTAAGTGTACCTTTCGATTTCTCGGTCGTGATCAAAGGTTGAAACCGCTCCTAATCTTAAAAATAACATTTAGAAGTTCAAAGGGACACTCTTGGGGCTTCTGACCTGGTACGCGCAATGTGAATACTCTAATATTCCGCCTTTTCCTACGTAGTCCTAAGATAATCCTGAAGTTACATGAAAAAGGAAGCAGAAAAAGGCAACAAAATATACTTCAGAACGAACTAGCTTTTGCCCGCGACCTCTTCCACGTGAAAATCACTGCCTCCTTACCACCTTATCCTTTGTCGATCGGCAATAGTGAAGCTTTCTTTCAGTGAAATATTTTTTAATGGTATCAGTACTTTCAGACCTCTTAGAAACAAACAAAAAAATTACTTCTTTATAATACTAGTTTAGATTTAGATCTAGTACTCCATTTCCAGTTTCCTAATCTTTGCAAGCTATCAAACTAAACAATATCAATTCAGAAGCAATTGCTACTACCAAACATTATTTCCGTCAAACAAAATGGCCGGCTCACCCCAAGTAAGGTCGACAACATCCATTTAACGGCGGTTAACTTCCCCAGTTTAAGGCACAAGTCAAAGGCACCGGTAAAATATATCTGGCATACCAGAAAAGCCCATAAAAAACCGATATTCAGACGTTCCTGACAAGGGTCAAAAAGGTTATGTGATACCGGCAGAGGTAGGAACACGGCACGATAAATATATTGAATTTTATTCATTGGATACCGGTTATCATGATCTACTACTATAGAGGGAAAGAGTATTTCCTGAAAATCAAAACCGATTTCGAAAAATAGGCAGTATAATTTGGAAAGGGGTGTTTGTAAATCTTATTTCAAACGATCTCTGAAAGAATTACATTTTCATAAACCGAATAAGGCTTCCATCATCATAATGAATGCGCTGTTTAGCAGGTAAATTAACACAAGGATAGAAATAAAGAAAGAAATATTGGTTTATTGTCACAGAAAGACGAGAATATAATAAGTTAACCCGAATAAATAAAAAACCCGTTTAAAAAAAAAATGGTACTTATAACAAAACAAATCTATAATGACGAGCTATCAATCTTAGGCTGATTGATTGGCCCTCGCGCGTTTTTATTCAACTATTTTAGGCTCGGATTCGGATCTAACCGGATGCAGCTGAAAACCAGTAGTTTTCATGGAGGCTATCTGACATGATGAAAAAAAATGTATTAGTATATTTGTTTTAGTATAGAACACTAAGTTTTCAACGCAGGGGGTTCAGAATCATGTACTGAATCCATGGTAACAGGTCAACGTCCCTGCCACCCTGTACAGAAAATACTTCGGTACCAGGTTCCGTCAATAGTTCATGTTACAACTATTACAAGACAGGTAGTGTCTGTCACTTGACTCCGAGCGTTGACCTTTTCAAAGCTATCAGCATTAACTTGTTCTATCTACACACAGTAAAATAACATGACATAACATCACGCATGTATTCCCCAAAGGGACGGGCACAAGGTATTTAATTCGTCACCCTTATTTAGCTAGTTAGGTTTAAGTCCCATGTAATAGCGGACGAGCCCATTCCCATCGCCCGGGCTCTAATCCAGAATCCGGGTTGCTACTGAGAATACTCCTTCCTTCCTCGTCCATTCAGGAAAGGTCAAGTTTCTACGAATATAATAATGCATTTATCTCAGCACTGCTGCATTTGACGGCAATATAATCATTCCTGTATTATCCGTGCCTTCATTTACAAAACGATCTAACAGTGTTCACAGCTTCATCCAAGGGTTCTGTGTTGCATAACCATCGATTCCATTTCCTACGAACATGTTCTCAAGTAGAAACTTCCCATCCGCATTACGTCACTATAGCTTACGTCAATTGTTTCACGGTCTGACGGTCACGACTACTCGAGAACGTTCTAGACACTTCCCGATATTTCTCTAACAGAAGGAAAACGAAAAACGAATTTATTTTATAATATGCATACATAAATATGTATGCATATTATAAAAAATAACCGACTTCCAAAAAAACACTACAAAGTGAAAATCGACTTTAATTTCAGAAGTCTTTAGGTTTGAATTTTCGTTCTTCGCCACCGACTTTCGAAATTAAGGTTATTTTTCACTTAGTAGTGTGTTTTTTGGAAGTCAATTTTTTTTTTTTTTGTAAATGTTTTTATTTTTCACTTTTTAGTTGTGGTACCTACCCCACACAAATTCGAGTACCACTACCTGCTATGTAAATAATAGTCATAGGAACTTATCATATCATCCACATACTAAGTGGGAAAAAATACGTATTATTGAAGCTAACTCAAAAACTATTCAAGCAAAGTTAATAAAAATATGGGACCACTTCGAGAGCATACCCTTTGAAACAAAAAATATTTTCAAAATCGGTCCACAATTGACGGAGAAATCGGCGGACATACATACATAAAAAAACAAACATACACTACGAACATATAACCTCCTCCTTTTTGGAAGTCGGTTAAAAATGAATTCGTTTTTCGTGTCTCTCCGCATGACCGCGTTGTTCTAAGCTAAGCAACGAATTTTGATGCGGTTTTCACAACCATTTGGATCATTTATTCCTGAAGATTTATGTAAACATATGAGACTACAATAAATGGAAACACTGAAGAGTATTTTGGAACTATCAAATAAATCCCAACATCGAAATTGAAAACGTGATTATTTCAAACAAACTAAATAGTAGTGATGGCCCGACGATTGGCTTTAACTAACTATAATGACTAAACTATTGGCTTTATTTGGTTGATTTTTTGTATTCAGACGGGAACATCATTAAGCCTGCTCCACATTTTCGGCGGGAGGTCTCGAAAAGAAAATTTTGTCGAGACAGGTTGAAACGAGAGCGTTGCTCTACATTCTTGCCTGCACAGTAGTATTGGACTCTCGTAACAAGATGGATATCTTGAAAATATCTACCACTGTATCATTAGGCGCTGCTGCAGCCTACAATTATTTATTGATCCGTGAAAAAAAAGTTGACTGCACATACACCATTACAGATGATGTTGAGATGCACTCGCTACGGTGACTGGCGGCCGACCGACCCTGACAGCGAGAGCGAGTGAGATTGTAGAGGCATGAATTCCGACACGGAACGGAGATAATACGAATATACACGAGACAACAAGAATATAGACGAATACTCCCTCTACAATCTCGTATTCGACAAGTCTCGTGTAGTTTTGCAGAGAATGTGGAGCAGGCTTTAGACTTACGAATTTCAATTTATTGTCGTATTGTCGTTTAAGCTTGCATTATAATAATAAAATCTCAATGTTTTGTCACCTCACAAAAACTTTTCGAAGTAAGGGCGGGTCGCTTGTACTTGAATATATGTAGATAGAATACGCTGGGGAGTACCTATAGATATCTAGGAATAACGTTACCTCGGGCACTGTGAGTCCGTATGTAACTTCGCGACGACCTTTACACGAGAGCCTTTGTATTGTTATTATATGTGGAGAATTTTATATTACATATTTTATGATAAAGACGAGAAGGAGGTTTACTTTGAATCCGAGGTTTGTGTGTTGTTGGTACCTATGTGCCTTTGGTTGAAAGCTTTCTTACTGTCATTTTCAGAACCTTATTCATTCAAATCTGAGTATAATTGTGACTTTATATCACAACATCCGTCAGAGGACGTTAGAGGTGTGAGGAACAGGGTGTAAAGTTCACTCAAACTCCATAGAAAAGGGAGGATTCTCCGACCAGACAGGTGTTGTGTCTGGCAGGCAACTGCCCGACGGTTGGTCGGGATCTTGTATATATGTCGAATTGTCGATTGCTCGGTAAACTCTAACTACGCGATGCAGGATTTGTGTGACGTCAGGTCTTTGATGCGTAGTTCGCATGTGGCGATGTAGATGTCGCCACAGGACTATTTGAAACAATAAATGATGTTTATCTATAAGTAGGTTTATACACTCTTACACGTCAATAATATTTTCAAAATCTAGCTTTCTTTGGTTTTTAGTCTCATCTATGAGCTCGGCAAAAAATCTGCTCCCCGTAAATTGCGGAGGTTTTTAAATCAAATCCACTAAAAGCTTCCAGCACCATTATTTACTACATAATAGTTAATTAAATTGAATAAAGTTGAGTTGTTAAGTGAATTTTGGTGCCCGATTGATGGCAATAGGCTTGCCCCCTATTATAACATGGGATTTAAACATAACTGGCGAAATCTGAGGGTACTGCAGGTACCTCTGCCTTACTTTTCAGGGATATTATGTTGTAACACTTAATTGTTTATATAACCATCGTTATCTATGATAAACTGGGAGTTGGAAGCGAAAGCTCTGGGATACCTGATCAAACGCAATTAAAGGGACCATAACTGAAAATGTCTCTAGTATAAGTAGGTATACTCTAGCTTCTTGACACAGTTTGTTAGCGATGTGGGAATGATATGACTCCTGTAGATTTGTCAATTAAGTCAATTAACGGGTGACTGTGTTTGTTGAAAACAGGTTAGAATTTAGGGTAAGAAGTTGGGCAGAAATTAAATTATGTTTCCTGTTGAACGCATAATTGCTAGATTAATCAAAAATGTATACCCAAGAACGGGTTCAAATAATCCATGAATTAATCAAAATCAATGTATATTCTAGCCCTAAAATAATAACGTTACTGGCTCCATAATCATCGTCAAAATGACAAAGTTTAATGAAGCTGGACACGTAAAATAGGAAAATTATAATCCTAGTGCTTATAAATCTCAGAATAAAACGCCCGAACTTCAAACACAGATATATCACAAAAACATTCTACATGTTTTAAAGAAGGCGGCATAGAATTCACAGAGTCCCAAGTCTAATCCGATCAATGGTTACACCTCGAGCAAGCCTTTCTGCGCAAAATGATGACTTTTGCTGGTGGATATGGAAATGAAACAATATTCCATTGTAAATGAAAACCTTTAGATAAAACGCGAAAGTTTTGGAGATTTTGCGGTGACGTCATTCGGTATTACATTTCATTGGTGATTTCATTTCACGTTTTGGCGAACGAATTAAATGTAAATGGAAATGGATGGACTATTTCTAGTGCCTTAATGAAGCTGATGGAGTGATGCTGTAACCATGTGTCCATACAATGATAGTATACTTTCTATGCGACTCACATACCTAGGCCTACCCATGGAATAAACTTGACGACTTGAAGATTTGTATAGATAACTATCAAAATTTTGTAATCATTCCTCGATCAAAGATAACTACTGGCGTTGGTAAAATTAGCCCTAAGTCTGACTTAATTAATAGTATTTTATTTTATGAATCGAAAAGTATATCAATATAAAAACTATTTGATGACAAAGCTCGAGTTGCTATTGCGAATTACTTTTCCGAAGCTTTATTGACTCTTTCTACACAAAAAATGGGGGCCATCTTTGACGACACCAACGCTAGCAAACAGCAACTAGGCAAACAGGACACAAAGCACCGTGACATTCGAGAATCGTTCCAATATTTAACGAGTAACCTTTTCTCCCGCCAGCTTTGTCTATCCGTCTGTCACAAAGCTACGAGGGGGTGTAAAGACCCCCTTGCGTCATACCCGCATTATGCCTCGCCCTAATTCTCCCAGACCTGGCTCTACGCCAAATAACACACTCATGTAGCTTTTCAACTGTTCAGGAATTCACACTGTCTAAGTTTCCACTTCAGGGGAATCGAACACTGTATTTTGTAGTGTCAACTGTGTCCGAAATTTCGATGAAAAAAAGCGCGGTTTCCGGAAATGCATTAGGTGTATCACTTGGAATTTAATCAATTCTGAACAAATGCTGAAATAAAGTTTAGTTATTGGGAGTTGATTTGAATATTTACGAGTTTGGATAAGTCTCAATGCGCAAAGCATTAAGCTAACTTTACTCTGGCAGAGTTACATTAGCTATTCCACTAGGGTATTTCGGTCTAAATTGTAACATCGACTCAACAATTCTCGCATTATGGCAGTAATGGGAAACGCTTGTTCAGCTTAGTATGTCCTTTTTATCGGGACTTCATGGAACATCACAAATGACTACCATCAAATATAAGATATTTTATGTGTCAGCACTTCATGGCTTTTATTTTCAGAGAAAACAGGAAAATAGTTTCCTTTTTCTGAGTTACCATTAATTTTCCCAGTAGTGAAGGCGTTCGCTCATCGTTACGAGAAAAAAGCATTCAAAATCAAAACCACTTATTCAATTTATCCTCTTAGGGAATCAGCGCTTTTTGAATGCCTAAATTACATAAGACAGTACCCCAGCACGCCCGCCCTTCACCACTTCCTAGCGCTTTAGCTGGGAAGAAGTGACGCAACAATCTTCTTAAAAATAACTAGAGAGTGGAAAATATCACGGACATTTTGAGGCGTAAGTACCTACTCATATTTATAGCTTTAATAACACCTGTAGCAGATGCCTTCTGAATATTATTTCCAGACTTTACCATTCAAAGGTAACCCAAAACAATCTTCCAACCTACCATAAAAAAACCAAAGCGAACTGATCTCCGATAACTCAATTTGGCCGGCGAAGTAATTCAAAAGTTTTTATCTCGCGACGCACTCATCTGGACCGCCTCAGCTCCGTTTTGTTCACGGTAATGACTTTCTTATCTAACTTAATTAATGGTGGCTCTTTCGGCAAGTTATATTAACTCTTCTAGTTTGTATTCAAAATTAAACATCATTAATGGTAAGAAGTTATATGAGTTGACAGCGGGGCAAATGCGTAAAGCAAGTCATTTCAACACAGAGGAGTGTTAGTAAAGAAAACTTTTTATAAAGACCCAAAATATTTTTGGGGCAACCATTTCAATCATGCACTGTCAGCTTAATATACACACATCAAAAGTGTCTAGGGATCAAGCATTTTTATGCGGATTTCTTGAGATTGAGATGTGGCTTTGTAATAAATTTATGATTATATAAATTTATATGGATCCTTTTTGGTGCATTTCATAATTTGAAACAGGAACTGTTAATCAAATTCGAGTAAAAGATGAAAATCAGCTGTCAATATTTTCCCTATAAAAACATACAACGCATTGAAGACATTATTAGTGCTACTGTTTCCCTACTACTGATTAAAACCAACGTTATTATGGAGCGGCGACGTCATTTAAGCAGGGAAGAAATGCTCAGAGCCGTGGGAATGATAGAAGCTGGTTCCCGGCAACGTACTGTGGCTTTAGCTCTGAATACAAGTCAGAGTGTTATCAGTCGACTTTGGACACGTTACCGAAGCACTGGTACCGTGGCTGAGCGCCATGGAGGACGGTATCGCTGCACCACACGGAGACAAGACCGATACATTCAAATCTTAACTCGAAGAGCTCCAACAATAACCGCCATGATGTTAGCCGTGAGGCTTCATCACTCTTCAGGGAACTTAATTAGCGACCAAACAGTCAGAAACCGCTTGCATGAAGTGAACCTTCATTCCCGAAGACCGCTACGGGTACCACCTATAGCAATGCACAATCGTAGGATTCGATATCAATGGGCTCTTGAACACAGAAATTGGGCAGAAGAACAATGGCGTTTCGTGTGCTTTTCTGATGAGTCTCGTTTTGGTATGAGACCGGATACAAGACGTATACGACACTGGAGAACCCCTGGACGCCAACAGCGATTAAAATCCTGCCAGGAAGTCCATCCTTATAGTGGTGGAACCATCATGGTATGGGCGGGTATTTGGATCGGCGGAAGAACTGAGTTGATTTGGATCAGAGGCAACCTCAACGCTCAAATTTATGCTGAGACGATTGTATCTGACGTCATCGTTCCTCTACAAGTGCAAATCGGTCCCTTATTTCAGTTAATGCATGATAATGCACGACCGCACACCGCAAGAGTTGTAAGACAGACTCTCGCCGCAGCTAACATCAATGTCCTGCTCTGGCCTGCTCAGTCGCCAGACTTGAACCCGATTGAGCATGCATGGGATATGCTACAGAGAAGAGCTCTGCCGAATATGGAGGGTATCCAGTCGCAAGAAGACCTTTTTTTGTTGTTGCAACGAACATGGGCGGCCATTCCACAGCGTGATTTGGATGAACTCATTTTGAGTATGCCAAACCGATGTTCTTGTGTTGTTAGTGTTCGCGGTAGAAACACGGATTATTAATTGTTTAAGTTACCCAATAAAATTTTAAAGAAAACTGTTATTTCAGTCTTTTTTTCGAACTTTAATGTTAGTGGTTCAAATGTCAAAAATCCCTTTATTAGGAAAATGGCAAATTTCTTTATTAATGCAAAGGTGACTTGGTTTATCGTTACTGTGACAAACGAAAACACTTTATTTGATGAATCCTTAAAGAAAATTTTAATTAATATCAATCAGGAGAAAAGTTATTGCAAAAATATATGTTGATCCCTAGACACTTTTGATGTGTGTACCATACAATCAGTCATACCAAAGAGTATCGTGCTGCCGTCATAAGGAGAAAAGACGTATCTGACATTTTTTTTCGAAATAGAGTTATATACATATTCGGAATCAGCAAAAAAAGACGATTCCGAATATGTATATAACTCTATTTCGAAAAAAAATGTCAGATACGTCTTTTCTCCTTATGACGGCAGCGTGTGTCCCACTAACTGGGCTGTGGTCAGATAGGCTCTCGCTCCATGTAAAATACTGCAACATAGTTGGGATATTACTTTAGGGCGACTAGAATCAATTCTATTTTTTGAAAATGTTTACGTTCGAAAGTGCCTTTTATATGCCAATTGATTTTTTTTTTACTTTGAGGTCAAAGACTCCTAGAAAAATACAGCACTCTTCACAGACAATGCACAATGCTATTATTTGTGATAGAATGCAACGAATCCCAGCAAATACACATTTTGCGGCTGGACCAGTGAAGTGTTATTTCTACTCATTGAAACTACAGTTGCAACTGTTGCTATTCTGAAACGAAGCTTGTTTCCGTCTATAGTGTTATTCAAGTTGCTTGGTATCAATTTGTATAAAGCAGACAATAATTGACTAAGAGGGCTACAGAACAAAGAATATTTGTTTATATTGCATAAATAACATACACATTATGAAATAAATATAAAATCCGAAGATTACAACACTAATGAACCCATGTACTCTCTAGGAACAAGAAAACCAGAGTCTTCGCAAACAATTGGAAGATGGAACAGTTGGACCAGAGGCAAGAGCGAGAGAAAGCTGAGAAGTTAGATGAAACTATCAGCAATCCACGGTCATAAATACACACCTTTATCCAAAATAACCAAAAGTATTCGGCAAATAAAACGCAATAAAAACAAAAAGAGAATTAAAAAGTTAAAAGGTTTACAATATAGTCTATTGCATGAAAAGCCCTTTTAATGCGTCACTGCAAGCCAAATACCCTTTTGTCCTATTCAGAAAGAATCACCATTAATCAACAACAGTACCTATTACATGGCTACAATTTTTTTGACAAGTGCTGAGTCTGCAAAACCCATTGAATCGCCTCAGATGCCTAACGTCATGTTGATTATCTCCTATGACGTAATCAAGACTAATGGTTAATGCCCAAAGCACTAGACAGTGAAGTAACTCCGGTAGTCTGGTCATTCGAGACATTTACATACATAACTAATGACGTTACCAATATTAGGCAATTCATTGGCATAAGTAAGTTGTCTTGCTTTAGTCTGCCAAAATACTTATCAGAACAAGTTGCCAAATAACTTGGCTACTTACAGACATAAATGAAAATAATGTGTCTGTTCCAAAAATGTCTAGAAAAGCCTATTTGCATTATTAAAAGCACTAGCGACGCGCCCCCACTTCTCACGGTTTTGTAAAACTTAACAAAACATAGAGATTTTTTAATTATATATAAGTTTAATAACAAATGTATTTTAAACATAAAACTTTCCGGAATAAATTTACTAAATGATGGTGAAAACCGCATAATGTGGAAGTTAGTTTGAAGTTTAGTTTGGAATAACTTAGCAGTTACACAGACAGGCACGAAAAGCGACTTTATTTTATACTATTTATAGATATATATATAAGCATTAAGGTTTTTCCCTCAGGAATTTCTAAGTAGCAATCCGGAGTCTAGATTTGTGCCCGATTGATGGCAATTGGCTGCTCTTATTACATGGAACTCAAACTGGCGTGATGCGAGTGTAGGTCACCTCCACCTAACCGTTCGGAAAAAGAGTTGTTATGTGAAGCAAAAAGCAAAAATAGCCATGTCTGGCTGTGTGCAGCCTGAAGAACGGCTGAACAAACGCAAATAGTGTTGCGCAGTATGCCAAGACTGGCTGCATGAAATTAATATTTTACACTGGTTTCTTTGTCATAATAATATGAAAGAACGTGTAATTGACATTTGTTATTTTCATGCCAATGAACGGCTGTGAAAATACAACAACTGTTTCGGTTTAAACTACGCACTTTACTAACAAAATAATATGAGTTAGTAACTTGCGTATCATCAAGAATGACAAACCCATTTTTGTATCCGAAATTATGCCAAAATAGAACCACGTCCCGCAATTTTTTTTAATAATTTGCTAAAACTTGGGTCTGCATTAATATTTAGTGGCCTAACACTTTTAGGGTAGACAAATAAAATATAACCACCACTTATCCGAAGGACCTTTTGGCCAAAGCCTCGAATAAAACGTAACGTTCTCAATGAGCCGGCCTCAATGGCGACATTAGCAGACCGGGCGCATAGTAACATACCAATCCTGTAATCTACCGAGATCAGAGCAATCAACCCGCTATACTTAGCTAAACAACCCATAGGGCCCATAATAGCACCCTGGGGGATGCCATTGTGAATTCCCATACAATTCTGTGAAAATAATAGTTGGTTTTATTAGGGACACAAGGATAATTTCCAGCGCGAAAATTGAGTATCAAAGTGGTGGCACACTCCTTTGATTTGAAACTGGCGCAGATAATGGGTATTTAATTGATTAATTAAAGTGTTTGTGCTGATAACACTAGTTTACAAAATTTAAATTTTTGTCTCTTGCCGTGAACTTTATGGTTGATATTGTTTACTTATGACATATTATTTTAAAATCTACCTTTAGTCATTTTTGGGCTGCTCAAATTACTTCATTTTTCTTTTATCATCTAAGCCTATTTGTCAGTAGATAGCGTGCGTGTTTCACTTTGTTAATATTAATATCTGAAGCTTTTACGATATGAGTACTTCAAGTAGAAGTTGTTTATACAATTCAAATAATTTTTGCTACATATGTTGTGGAGAATGTGTTTCAACATTGTAGAAACGTTATCTAAGAGTTCGTCAAAAACACCTGCTTAATGTATTTTGGAATGTTGTTGGATAAAAATTAGAAGCCTTGAGCACCTGATTGTGTTTGTAAATTGTGTAGAAAATAATACTGATTTTGAAGATGTATCCAACGAACCAACATGTTTTCCACAAAACGAATTAGATGATCTTGTACGAAATTTGAATCTTTCTAAACAAGGTTCAGAATAGTTGGCATCAAGACTGAAAGAAAAAAATTGCTTTGTCCAGGTACTAAAGTTACTTTTAATCGTGAAAGAGAAAAATAATTACGGAGTTATTTTTCTGACTATTGCTGGTCCCTGATACGCCATTTTCCAAAGTCAGCACATAAGAGGAGAGCTTTAGAACAACATTTTGTAGAACTAAATGCTTAATTCAATTTTTTTCAGTAACTATATGTGTTTTCTGTTTTGTAGGATATCTTAAACTCAAAAACTAGAGCTGATAAAAAAAATCTAATTATGTATTTGAACTTGGCATACTATATGTAGTCAGCAACAGCAAACATTATCCCGGCAACAGATTCACTGTAAACTAGTGTAATCAGTACTGTAGTTACGAGCTAGTTTCCTGCATATCGAAGAAAAATACAGTTTTCAGAGCGAACTAGCAACTTTTTTTTAATATTTAAAATCAATATTGATTTCAAACGCACTTAAATATAAATATTTATATTTTTTTTTAATTTGGCAAAGGCCTTTGATACTCTCAATCAGGGATGTTGCGGATGCAGATTTATTAACATCCGCGGATGCGGATTTTTGGTCGTTCACATCCATGGATGCGGATGCAGATCTCAAGTTTTTTTAAGGGACCTGTCAAGGCGGCGAGGCGAAATTCAAAATTTCTTACGTTTTTTGCAAATCTCGTTGCGCTGTTTCGTTGTATGTTGATCATAATTCAATTCGCGGCAATTATAATAAAATAATTACTAAATTATAATCATTTAAAAATCTATAAAGCTCTCGAAATTTTATATGTTTGATTAATACTAATTATTATTACTACTAATAATTAATATTAATTACTTACGTTTTCCTCGACGGTCTTCTTGATCTTAGCGCTGGCCTCGCTGACTTTGGCACCAGCCTTGTTCACAGCAGAGTAGAGGAAGTTGCCCAGGGACTTAGCTCCGGCAACCGCCTTAGTTGTCACTGTCGAATTGATGGAAGTTGAAGATATTTTTGGAAAAGATTATTTTAGGTTGAGAAGGGAGGATGTGAACATTTAGATTTTCTTCTTCGTTCATTCATACTTCTTCATAGGAACCTACTACGCTTTGGAATGGGCAGTTGGCTTCATTTTTCTGAATAACCGACTCCTTTGACATTTGAAGAGTGCCTCTATATGATTTAATCGAAATAAATATTTAGCTCAAGTTTGAGTTTGAATTCGAATTGATGACTACAATAATATAAAGAAAATATTTGGCTAAGAAGTGCCTAAGATTTTTTTTTTGGTTGGTATCAAATCATTTTTTTGCGCCCTTACTTTGGGAATAAAAATATAAAGAATTCACGAACATATTACACAAATTTAAGACCTGGAATAGTAATAAAAGCGGACTTTTGTAAGAGCTACTTTCCTTAGTCGGAACGGTTTTGAAATACGAAAAAGGTATTGAAGATAGTGTTGAATTCTAATGGCTTTGCAAACAACTTTGAGCTAAAAGGACGAGAGGCAATTTGAAGGCACTTCAAAGACAATGAATTTAACTTGGCATTCGTTTAAGGAAGATTTAGTAGATGCTTCAGATCATTGCTTCTGGATCTAAGTTCCAAATCTTTAAGAAGATTCCGTTCGGTGTGTTTTTAATTAACCTACACTGCCATACTGCTGCAAAGTCCTCCCCCTAATTTTTACATGTATATTTTTCCGGAACCGCCAAAGGTCGGTTTAAAAAAAAGTATTAACGTTGAAATAAAACTAGTTTTACGGTTGTATAAAAAATGCTGAAAATGAAAAATGCTTGAAAAATTAAAACCAACCACAATAGGCCTTAACGGCACGGACAATTTACTGCTTTGCATTTTTATCGTTTAATTTCAAGCCAAAAATTTTACCTCGAATTTTCCGCGCTGATAAAAACGGAATCTGTATTCTGTAATCGCTAAAGCAATTTCGGCGTCAGTAAAACCAGTTTTATTTCAACAAAAATAAAATTAAATAATAAACAAATAATAATTACTAACACTCTTGCATATCAGGTACTTCAATAGCATCAACAGTAAACAGTTTTCTACTCTGGTTACCTGGAAACGTGGGAAATAAAAAATTGAATAAAAACAAAATAGCAAACTACAAAATAATAATAAAAATCATAGCAAAATCAAAAAGTAACAAAAAAAAACTATAATAAAAAAGGTATCGAACACTTTTGGGACAAACGACCAGAAAATAAAATAGGTACAAAAAGTGTCTTTGAAATTTTCCGGAGACGTCCAATCAAAATCTATCAAGAGGTACATAAATAAGCAGTCCCCTTTATTGTCCAGTTCTGAAAATACGCGGTTACATAATAACTGGGTCCTGCGAAGGTCTTAGTGAAAGGGACTAGCTACGATAATAAAATCTAGACCAGTCAATTCAACCATTAATTTTGCTTCTACTAAACAACTTGATTTCTTAACCATACCTTGTGAAACATGTGTATTTTTTGTAAACTAGCGAGGAAACAAAATAAGTCAAAATTTTCATAGTTACTTAAGAATCCAATTCGAGGAGACTGTCTGATAAAAAGGATCAAAGAATCTAGCGCAAAAAATTCACGTTTGCCTCTTTTACTCACGTTTAAAAAAAAAAAAATACTCTATGGATGGTCCTGCTCTTCACGTAGCCATTTTACCTACATACACAATATTAGCAATAACTACAGATACATACCGTTTCCAACACCGCCAGGCTGTTCTTCAGTAGGGGTGCCTCCAGTCGAAGCTGGCCTGCTATCCGCACCACCAGTGGCGCTGCGTCCAAGCATACAAGTTTAGTTAACATTCATATTATGACCAACCCTGGGCCGTAGGGTCTTTGGAAGACATTGAGGGGGTACTACGAACCTTTAGTAGTGTACTGTTGTAGTAAGCTAAGCATTATTCTTGGTATTTCGATACGCATGATAATTGCGAGGATCCCTGACTCATTGGAAACTCGAAGTCTACCTAGATTACGTAACTGTCTGAATTAAAGACTCCTATATCACTAAAGAATAAATAACTGCCTAAACATTACCGAAGGACATTTTAAGTTTCACTAGAACCTTTATAATACATTATAAGCACTATAGCTGTAGTTAGTTCTGCTGATCATTAGAAATTCCTAAAAAACTACACATTCCAAAGAAACCCAGCCATATACCCCGAATCACGAGTTGCGTTGAAAATCAATAGCACTAATATATTCACAGGTCCTCGCTCGATATATTTGCGACCTCGATCTGGGAAGCTAAGCGCAAAGTTGGAGCGAATGATCCGTTTATTGCCCCTGAACTATTACGTAATACCTCCCTGACGAAGAGGTCGATGGTTTTACGTGATTCATCGAAAGACACGCCTCTTTGGCGATATATTACCCCGAAATCTTGAGTTGGTATAACAATAATCTTCAAGGATAGGTATATAAATTATGATTATTTCATTCAACCCTTTTTGTCGTGCTGTTGAACAAAAGAGTTTCCCCGAATTTTCCACCCTGCCCTATTATTGTCAAAAAATATAAAGAAGATCCTTTTCTACGGGAAAAAGGAAACGGCCTAATTTTTCCCTAGAGTATATCAAAAACTAAATCATTTTCCCTAACCGATTTCCACAGCTGATTCAATGCACACATTCAATCAATTTTCTCATTTCAATGGTGACGCAAATAGTTGCGTCACTTACACGCGTGTTCATTGGTTTTACAGCAAGGGAAACGAAATAAAAACGGTTTAATTAACTAATACGTTAGAAACTTCTTATCTAGAACTATGGAGACTAAGTTCAAATCTAGTCAAATTCGATTTCCGAAAGAGATGAAATTGTTCAATGCAGTTCGATTTTTTGTTTTACTATCAATATTTTTTTAAGGGATTTACACCCTGTGTTTTTAGAAAGAATGAGTTATTAGTTTCGTAATGTTAATGAGGAGTAACTAGGTTCGAAGTTTGTCTAAAATTC
Organism: Omphaloscelis lunosa; assembly: GCA_916610215.1. Classification (NCBI taxonomy): domain Eukaryota; kingdom Metazoa; phylum Arthropoda; class Insecta; order Lepidoptera; family Noctuidae; genus Omphaloscelis; species Omphaloscelis lunosa. The sequence goes on along the minus strand of OU744265.1, from coordinate 17,722,347 downwards.
AAGAATGTGACTAGACCAAAACAGAATTTATCAAAAAACAGTACACTAAAGAGAATGCACAACAATGAGAAATTAAAAATGGGGTTTGAGCAGAATAAATGAGTTTGTAAAGTTTGCATGTGCATCTAGAAAACTATGTTTAAAATCAGTGATTTTTCTCTAATTGGTTCTAAAATGTTTCAGATATTTTCATGAAGTAATTGTCCCTACACTATGTTATGTAATAATTCTGCTGAAAACTTAAACTTGATGTATTTGTATCTAGTCAATAATGTAAGTGTTAATGTCACGAATCCAATTGAAATTCGAATATTCATGTACAGAATAATTGATGAAATATTTCGAGAAATATAAAGTGCTCGATAATTTCAAAGTGAAATGTGCCGAAAAGCTGTGAAAATAAATTTGTGATTAAAATAAGCGAAAGCGAATTTGTTTATAATACAATTTTGATTGTGCCATATCAAAAGCATCCTTGTGTCGTAGAAGGCTTATAACAATATCCATGAGCATAACATTCTGTGTAGCAATAACTTGTCAAATTAAATCAATATATATGAGGTTGGTGTATTGTTACTGATTAAAGCACTTATAATCAAGATATCTTTTATGTTATCTTATCAAACCGCCTACTGCCTTTTTTGCTACCTTATGATGTTCTGATAAAAGGAGTAATTTACTAATGGATGGATACTACTGCATTCAGTATCTTTTCTCTTTTCTAATCAACTCTAAAATGTTAAAAGACTGGAAGGATCAAACATAGTATAAAAATTGATTTTACTGATTTATATAAAAAAAGTTCAAAATAAAAAAAAATTGCCAGGAAAATGGAAAACCCATTTAGTTCCACTATGTGTGCAAATCGGGTCACCAAACCGTTTCTGAAGTCTATTATCCTCCTTTACCATCAGAAACAACACACCAACCGAGAGAATCGAAACAGAAAAAAGCATAACAAAACTCCGTCCAACTCATTACATCCGCCAACCCCTCGTACCTAATATACCTAGAATTATCATCATCATCTTTGCCCTCAGCTCTAGGCTCCGCAATCTCTGCAGGTTCAACTGGAACAGCTTCCGGTTCTGCTGGAGTGGGCTCATTTTTCCTAAGACCAGGGATAGGGATCCCGGAACCGAGCCATCCAGTCATCTGGGATTTGACATTGGTGATGAGGTCCAGTTTACTGCCAGCTTTTGTAGGACTGTGAAAAATGGAAAATATTAAAATATGAAAGAAAGAAAAGAAATATAAAACATCTTTATGTCTTTATTTATATATATAATTCTTCTGTAAATGTATTTGTCACTTAACTCCTAAACGGCTGGACCAATTTGGATGAAATTTTGTTTGTATATTTCAGTGGGTCCCTGGATGATTTGAAAATACAAATGGACCCGGTAGGTGGCGCTGTTCAAACAGGACAATATCTGTCGGGTCCGCTAGTATAATAATAAAATTTTATTGAGTGAAAGCAGAAAATTAAAAAGATTGTAAGTGTACAATTAAATTTAATATTCCGGTGTATAATTAATGTTTTGCAGCAGATATAAAACTAGACTTAAAGGTATTTTCCTATGTCTGGTTTTACCTAGAATGTTACATCATTCAGCCCAACCCTTAATCTGGCCTGTACGAAAACTATGCCAATTTCTCAAAATTAATATAATTTATTTTGAACCCTTTCATAATCCCCATAAAATAAGTACATACTTCCATGATTATAAAAGTGTAAGAATTTGTGATAAATCTCTGTCTAAACAACCAAATAAGTTCAATGAAGGTGTTCCCATTCCAAAAGAAATGCAATGGTAAAAGTACTTGACCCAGATTAAATTTCATTGTATCTGAAAATCAATAATTTACGAAAGCTCTGTTACACACAATAAATTATACTGTCGACGTAAAAACTACGCAATATTGAAAAATCACGTAAGAATCTACTTCTTGAAAAGTAGCAAGAATCACAGATTTTTGTAAATAAAAAAAAAATGAAGTTTTGTCATAAATACCCGTTTGAATAAAGAAAACGCCTATTTTAGTACTACCACCGGATAGCAGCAAGATGAAACCAAGGTAAAAAGAATGTAAACAATAAAATTCCATTACCTCAGCTTTTCGCCTTCTGCCACTGCCGCTGCTGCTTCGCCAGTCGGTTCCTTCGTCGGGGTTGGAACTTCCTCATCTTGGGGTTCACCCTTAGCAGCCCCCATCCACGAGCTAACCTGATTCGTAAGTCCTGAAAACATTTTCACTGGCACTAGCTACTCAAACAACTACACAACACAATCACTCAGCGAATTCACTACGCTGCGACAGTTTCGCACATGACCCACGACACGGATGGTCTGCTATGCGGCTGTAGAAAGCGTGATCAGCTGAAAAACTAAATGGAAAACCACGATCGACCAGGGAAATTGAGGAAGAAACCACTGCGCATGAAAACTTGCGCTCCTGCGCTTTATACGCTTTGTAATGTTTCCACACAAAGCAACGAGATTCGGAATGCAAATCTAGTGCTTCAGTAGCTACAATAAAGTCCAAAATGGCGTGTAATGTTTCTAACATATGCTATTGATTTGAGGGCTGTACTGTAGACGTCAAAAATATGTCATAGCACAGAGTACCGTATCCTTTAATTACGTTTAGTTACGGTCTAAGCAACAAAAAAATTATATTGCTTTTCCACGTGTACGAATATATATAAATGATAATGTTATCTCTCTAGTTGAAAATTCTTTTGAATGTTAGTCACTATTTAAGCTAAGGGAAAACTAGGAAAAGAATTGATTTTCTCAAGCACTTTCCTGAGTTTCTATTCTACCTAATGGTCCTTGAAAGATTTACAGGCACAAAAGCTCATTAATCGAATAATTTCAATAAGCTAAATCACTTAAATAAATAAAAAATTTCTTCTACTCTTGGCATAAACTAAAAAAATCGTATTATAACATCAGGAAGCTTCAGAAAAATTTTGTTGAGAAAAAACATTCGTATAACGAAGCGTTTTGTTTAATTTTAATCTGTATTGAAAACTGGCAAATAAAAAAAAAACTTGACATTTTCTGATTTGATTCACAATTTTTGTTTGCAGTGAATTTTTACAACAATCTCTGTGTTTTATCTAACAAATGTAGGATTCCGTAGTCCCGGAGACTTTAAATTACGGTAATACCTCGAATAAGACGTAAAGGTGTGCAAAATTTCATCATGACAGAAACGCGAAGAATACAGCTTCACCTTGGCAAATGTATAGAGGATTTGGACCAATTACACAATGTACCAGATTTGAAGTCGAAAAGGGCTACTCTGTAAGTAATCTCAGCCTTTTCCAGCAAAAAATCTCATATTTAACCGAAAAAACGATATAAAATTGTTATTTTTCTTGTAGGTTATGCAAAACTGCTCAAAAATTATTCGAAAGTGCAGAAGAGGCTCGTGAGAAAGGAGATGAGGAATACTCTTATGTTTACTACATGAAATACCTTCGCGTGATAGCTTATATCAGCAAAGATAAGGATTATTTAAAGGACAAGTCTTATTTCAACAACATGTTGGGTGCCAAGAACCCGAACAAGGCAATAGATTATGCTGAGAAGCTGAAGAACAGCCTCATAGACAGGTAAATAGAAATATATATTTGCAGGTAATACGTACATAGACAAAAAACATCATTATAGTTAATAATTAACAGTAAAAGTATTACCTATAGCTATTTTACACAATTAGTGTTGCCAGTGAGCCCCAAACTAGACAGTTATTCTGTATCTTGACGCAAAATCTAGAAGTTAAAGAAGAAAGAATAGTTAAAACTATTGTTTATGATAAGAATTGTTGTGATTATAGAAATATTTACTTTGAAATAACATTCTACTATACTTATCATTATCTATAAACGCTAAGTTATTGTGAGTCATAATGTAAATAAAGTTTGGTTGTAGTTTTCGTCGAAAAAAACTGATAAAAGCTGTGTTTGTTATTAAACATTGTAATTCAAAATGGCCAACTGTGTTCAACATCTATTCAAGTAGTGAATTTATTCCGAGGGATGTGGTTATATGAATACATAATTTCATAAAAATTAAGTAAAATGAAAAACAACTCAGTATTGGCAAAAGCCGCTTATTTTAGATATCATCATTCTCCTGCCGTTATCCACATTAGATATAATACCTAATATTGAAATGAAATTATTGTTACTATTTAATACTTAGCCATGCCAACCTTGCTGACTGGCTAATCTGTTATTCATTGGATAAATGATAATTATTTTTGTCAAATTGGCTTAAAAAAAACACCTTTGCATGTCAAAAATAAATCATGTCTTAAAACTAGATGAGGTTGGTATCCGACTACTCTGAGAAGAAACACAGATTTATTTAGTTTTAATATCACATAAGCATTTTTCTATGCTTGAACAGACAGAACTTTCAATACTGGAATAATAATTGAACATTCCACATAATGTAAATAAAGAGTAAACTCTTCTAATAATGTAACCACCTCTCACCTGCTATACCTATAAATGTCCCCAAAGGATTGTAGCAGATGACTGAGGTGTATACTTGTGTAGTAGACCCACATTTAACCTTTTAACTTTATGCCCCATCTAATAGGGGACAAATTGATTATTTCAATTTTGATATTAATATACCCAACAAATAGCGGTTTCCTGTATAAGTATTTATGCAAGTACGGCTTGCACTCATATATGTACGTATATCAGGTTATAGCAGTTTTATGTAATAGGACAGGATTTAATTCGTTTTTTTTTTTACTTTAAAGGTACCAGAAAGAACAGAAGACAAAGCGGCTGAACGACATAAAAGATAATGAGTTAATCAAACAGAAGATAGACGAGAGCCGAAAAAAGATAACGGAGACCACACCGGTCATTGAATCACCACAACCTCTTGGATTACCAGGTAGGCTCTTAAATTACATAAACATAAACATCCCATAGGGGTAGGCAGAAATTACAGAATGCCACCTGCTACGATCCTTAAGTAATTTTCCTTATTGAATTACCAATCTTAAAAAAGAAAACGCTTTTATTTTTAGTATACCTATTTGATATTAGTATACCATTATCGGCAAAACATAGATATTTCTGAACTTACCTATTTTATTTAAAACTATGTTTAAAAAATAAAAACTGGCTTAAAAAGTTTTGTTCCAATAATAGTTAAAAGAAAGTTCAGAATTTTATATTATATTTATGTAAAAGCTATGGCATATAAATGTAATACAATATGCCTTAGCAGACCTGCCCTGTTAAATGTAAGGTTTTATCTCTATTTATCTGGAATCCTAGATTTTACATGTTTCAGGAGGAGTTTTGTTGCACCACTTCTTTATCCTAGGTAAAACACTAGGATGTGATAAAGGGTAGGCATTGTGGGGGCCGTCTTTTGTAATTCTGATGTTAAAAAAAATAACGATTCTTAGCCTAATTTGAATAAATTATTTTTGTTTTTTTTTTTTTTTTAACTTTCCTACATTTTGGGAGTATTATTTGGTATGCAATGATTCAGTTTGGTGGCTTATTGATTCCCTTAATGAATAAAGAATCTAATAGCGTCCATTTAGGATATATCAATGATTATAAATTATTTTCATGTTCAAATAGATATTTTGTTGGTTAATGCCCATAAATTATTATAAGACCTATGGGAGTAAACTTCCTATTCCTAATGTTGTTTGGACTTTTACATCATTTGATGTTAAAAATACCTAGAAATATATTTCTATTACTGAAGCAATGGTCCTTGAAGAAATCCCACAAGACCAGATAATTCTGTCATTATTTTGCAGTGGACTATCTATAATTTGATTAATTTACAACCTATATTTTCTAAATGATGATAAACTTTCATATTTGAAAAAACCAAAACAAAACGTTTTGTCATTTATCCTCAAATCATCAACACAACAATGTGTGCAGGCTCATCATCCTCGTGAAATAAGCCAATTTAAATTCATGCAGCAGATATAACCACCAATTAATTCGTAAATTTTCCCAATAGGTATACCTTTTACCCAACTCAAGATCGAAAAACCTCAAATCTGCCGTGTCAATAAGGTGAACGAAAAAGTATTTTCTAAACACATTCCACCTTATTACATTGAACTCCTTGGTTCCAGGTCCTGATGAGGTGACGATCAAGAGTGAGCAATTGTACACGATTCTGAAGAGTGGTAAGCTGAAGGTGATGATCTTGGATGCGAGGCCAGGGAAGGACTATGTGGAGTCGCATATCAACTGCCCAGCGTGCATCAGTGTGCCTGAAGAGTGTATTTCTCCTGGGTAAGAGCATAAAAATAACTCTTTGTTTGGAATTGTCAATGCCCAAAATGGTGGTCTCGATATTTTGAGCGCGTTCGGATCGTATGAACTTTGAATGACTGGATGAACGTATTCTTCAATCAGTAATTAAAAGTTCACTAGTTAAAAGTTACTTGGTACTAGCGCGATTTTTGAGATTAGCTATACTTTTGTAACAGACTATTGTGTCACTTGTTCACAAATGCCCTCTCCAATCCACAGACAATCAGCAAACGTGTTGGAACAGAACCTCCCCGCCGCCTCCCGACCGGTCTGGGCAGACCGCGCTACCATGGAGCTGATCATCATGCTGGACTGGAACAGCACCGCCGTCATACCTGGCAAGACGCTGCATCTGCTCAAGACTATACTCCTCAAGGTATACCATCCTAGTTGTATGGAAAACGAATTAAAATAGAATTGTGATAGGAGTGAGGCCCTTTGTACAGGCACGATTTCTTTGCGGTACGCCGTATAAACCGCGCCATAGAAAAAACGTGTCTGTTAACAAGCTTCCATAGTGATCCATACAACACTGACAACCGTGCCTACACACGGCGAATGAACCGTAGGTTTTCACTGCAAGAAAAATGTGTGTGGACAAAGGGCCTGAGTGATTGAGTTGCTGTGTGTGCTGCGAATAATTTTGACATTGAATTTACACAACAACAAACACTCAAACACGACATTATGTGTATCTTCGAAAAAAAGATTATTGTGTGATAATGATATCTGTGTGTGTTACAGTGGGATGTAAAAGTCCAGTATTCGCGCCAGCCACTGGCGCTACACGCTGGCTACGAAGACTGGCTGCTCAAGTACCCCGCCTTCACCACCAACCCGCAGGCGGTGGCGCCGCGGCAGGACGACTTCATGGACGACATGCTGGGTAAGCCAACATGTTCCATGTTCAAGTCTGGGTTATCAAGAATTTGACCAGGGCTTGCATCTTTTTAAAGAAATTCGTTCTAGTTTTGTGATAGCTTGTAATAGGAATGATGACGTTTAATATTTTAAACTCTAAAAATTGCAAATAGTGCAAAGAATATTCTCAAAAATTGGTAAGTTATAAATGTTTTAAAATAACTGCTTGACAAAGACGGCACTATCACAGAAGTGACTTCCCGACTGCTAGCACCATACATGAACAATGTACCGCGTGACAAGTACAGGAATAATCCCTTCCAAAAACTTTGAAAGCGTGTAGCTTCTCCATAATTTCATCGAATTTTCAGCTTTTTTCGATTATCTCAATGAATTCGATTATCATAATTAATATGCCTTCTTTGAAATTACATTATTTATTTGAATATTTCAAATTTTAGTCATCATCCCAATTTGGGTTTGCTTAATTGAAAGAAATTTAAAAAATATGTTATTTGGCACATGTCTTAAGACCTATAATATAAAACTCTTGCTTTGTCGTTTGTCCGTATTTCATACTTAAGCATTGAAAGATAAAAAGTCTTTAGACTTTCAGGGACTGGGCGTAAATAAGGCTACACAAAAGTAATGGAAAAGGCGTAGGTATTTAAGTTCTGCCAATATCTCAACGATGTATTTTATTTTCCTCTTGCAGGTGAGATCGACTACCCGAACTGGTCGGACCTGAGTCCTTCTGCAGCGGCCGCGCCGCCCTCTTCCCGCGGCAAGCCAGGCGAGCCTGTCGTAGACAGGACTAGTAAGGTAACAGGTTTCTTTTGTGCTACCTAGCGACCTACCCCGGCTTCGCATGGTTTTTACGACTTGACAAAACATCGAGATTTCTATATTAATGTAAGTTTAAAATTAATGCGTAAACGCATAAACCTACCGGATTCAATTAATTAAATAATGGTGAAAATTGCATCAAAATTCTTTGCGTAGTTAAGAAGAACAACGCTGTCACACAAACAGATGTAAATAGCGACTTTAATTTATAATTGTATAAACAGAAGATTATGGTGAATACAAGGTGAGGTTTTTAATTCCTAAAGTTTCATCTCAAAAACTCACACGGTATAAAAGTTGATTGATCATGAAGACAAAAATAATTTGATATTAATTTAAAATTATCTGATAGATATATGGTGCTCACATATTTACAAATATTGTTAAAGTATACGATTTTTACAAAATAATCATAATTTATGGCTAAACAATATTAGTGAGTCTAATCAATTCTAATATTATAAATGCGAAAGTAAAGACAATCTCCACAGGTGGGGTTACTCGGACGGTTCCGATCCTCAATGTATATGCGGCGCGTGCCCGCAGACCATCGCCCTTTCATCTTGCGCCGCATGCCCTGTCGCCTGTACACGTGAGGACCTTGTGTCTGCGTCAGCGAATGGTGTTCGTGTTGCCGACTTCTGGGCCAAACAGGAAATTTAAATTAATTTTGGCATTGACACGCTAAGAAGAAGAGTACGAAAGTTACTCTGTCTGTTACATTATTACGCCTTAAGAGCGTGCATTCTAAAAGTGGGGAACCTCGCAAATAGATGTCAAATGTTTTGATTAATTTGGCAATATCACTGTATGGAAATATGAAATATGGCTAACTAGTGAACTAAAATATTCATGATGAAATGCAATAATTAATGTCGTAATACCGAATATTTAGTTTTAGATGTAAAAAATGTATTTGGAAACTTTTCAAATGCTGTTTTTACACCTAAAACGGTTACAACATTGAATTCAGTGTTATAATTGCAATTCATTATTAATATTCTAGTTCACAAGTTAGCGATATGTCATATTTCCATACAGTAATATTGCCAAATTATTCAAAACAGGTAAATATTTGAAAGCTATTTACGACGCTGCCAAATTTAAGAATGAACGCTCTTAATGGCTTGGTATGAAATTGGACACAGACAGACCACGACCTGAGTTAGGACAAAGAATACGTTTTTTATCCTGGTAATATGGTTCTGTGTGATAAATTCCGACTTCCACACGGACGAAGCCACAAAAGCTAGTTACTTATAAAAATTCTTGAAGTCCCTGAAGAGCAGTGGTAGCGCAGTGGTAACAGCTGCGACTTACGAGTTGTAGGCTCGTAGGTTCGAACCCAAGCAATCACTTTGTGTATATTATTCCATCACCACTGCTCTCAAAACGGTGAAGGAAAACATCGAAAATGGCATGTCCTAGAACAAAAAATTCGAAGACATGTGACATTCACCTAGCTGCCGGCCTGATGGATAAGGGCCCACTCCCTCACAGAGAGGCCTATGCCCGAGCAATGGTAACATTATAGACTGATTATACTTATGCTATAAAAATTCACGTATTTACAGTTCCTATTGGTATACTCTCGTTCTTAATACAGACTTGTTTTACAATGTTAATATCTAACCCATGTCCTTCCCTCTACAGGCCGCAGCAGTACAGGTGTATACAGAACGCTCGCGCAACATGCAACTGATCTTAGAACAACAGGAGCGCATCGCAGACACGTCGCTCACGCTAGAGATGCAGCGAATAGAGGCCGAACAGGTATGTGAGATACTAATATATTGATCTTTCAAGAAATAATGTCTTTACATGCGTACTGGCATTGAAAAAAAAATACTTTGTATAAAAATAACTTTGAAAAATAACCAAGTATAAGGGAAATTGAGCGTATCAATCGCCCTTAAGGCTGAGGCTGCGTCGAATACGCGATCGGTCGCGTGCATATGTTAGTTTTTATCGAAAAACCGAAAAGCGCCCTCTGTCGGTGCAACCACAAGTTCAAGTTCACCGAACAAAAAGTTCGAACGATCGTTTATTCGCGCGAAAATCGATTTTAAATAGGACGCGGGGTAATACGGGACGCGTTTGTTACCTTTTCGGTTAGGATTGTAACCGGTTTGAAGCAGGGTATTATCGTAATATTTCTGATATTTATTTCCTGTTCAGATTTTTGTTGTTCAAGATAGGCCTTGTAAACATGATCACTACCTGTTGCAGTTTTAGACCTCCAAAATGGTGGAGAGTAGTCTGACCATTTTCTCATCGCGCTCCTTTTCCTATTAGCTTGCGCGGTACTTCAAAATAAACTTGGAATGTAGGTCATATCTTAATTACTATTTACTGCTTCTCAGGATTGGGAGAAAGTACGAGAACAGCGAGAAGGCGAGGAACAAGATGATCTGCGAGCGATGTACAAGTTGCGAGAACAGGAGATCATCTCACAGCTCATGCAGCTCGAGAACAAGCAGTATGATATGGTGAGTACAAACTAGAATAAAACTCAATCAGTCTACGTCGCCTTTCCCCAACTACGTATGGAGTGGCCCAAAGTTTAAACAACCCTAAGATTCCAATACTAATGAACCCATGTACTTTTTAGGAACAAGAGAACCAGAGTCTCCGAGAACAATTAGAAGATTACCAGAGGCGAGAGCGAGAGGAAGCTGAGAAGTTAGCTGAAACTATCAGTAATGCCACGGAGGAACCCGAAGTGGCTGATGTCGAAGGTAAAATAGATGATAGTATTTAGAATACTCCTTATTATGTACATTGTACACCATATAAATTACAGATATTAAATGTAGAAAAAGTACAAGGGGTGACACAATGGGTGGGCATATCGCTAAAAGTGATCTCGAAAATCAAAGACAACTTTTGGATGGATTGAAGGGAGTAGGAGAGACGAATATTTTTTAATGTAAATGTCTTTAATCGAATCTTGTAAAAATTGTCCATTCAAATGCAATGTTTATTAGAGAAGTTTCATCAGTAAGATTGATTCATTTTGACGTTCAACAAGTGCTGATTCTCAGCCTATACAATTAAAATAAATGATTTTTAAAAGAAACAAGTCTCGTCTGTAATTCGAGCACAATTTTTTTCATCATATAACTTGATAAATTGTTTCCCGCAAAGAATAGTTATTTATGCAACAAGAGGAGCAAAGTTGGTTTTCCTGCGAGTGTTCATTTTGAATCCCGAGTAAGCGAAGGATTCTATAATTGAATCACGTGCGTAGTGAGTCACGAGCGAGAAAGACACGAGATGCAAATAACTTTGGTCTCGTGTTACATATACAACTTTTCACCTCAGCAGCGAGAACATATAAAGGTAAAAAAATACAAGCTAGATTTCGTATTTTTTTCTTCGGAATGAAGTTCTTTCTCACGTATGATTTAAAATAGAAACAAAATTTTCGGAGCCGCCATCTTTGATTTACATTTTGATCTCTCTATCGATTTAAGCACCCTCAAAAACTATGAAAACGATTCCCATGACGAAAAATTTGAAAATTTTCACAGCCGCCATATTGGATTTACATTTTAATGTCATTATCGGCTTTAGCACCCTCGAAAACTATGAAAACGACACCCATGACGAAAAATTTTAAATTTGTCACAACCGTCATCTTGGATTTAAATTTTAATGTTAGTGTCGGCTTTAGCACCCTCGAAAACTATAAAAACGACACCCATGACGAAAAATGTGAACATTTTCGCAGCCGCCATCTTGGAGGTGTTCAAACCAAATTTCACCAAATTCACACTATATATCTCTTTTTTTCTTTAATTAGAAGAAGACATTCGCAAGCGGGATTTCTGCCAGTGCACTCCTACTGTAAGCCGCGTTAAAGAACTTCGTTCCAAAAAAAAATACTAAAACAGCATTTAAATAAAACCTTAACAAATGATTTTCAATTTAACGGTTTATATATATATATACGAACGTTTTATTGTTTTGTTTCTTTTTTGGGTCTACTACCTATGGAGTTTTAAAATCGATCTTCGATTCGATTTGTTTCTATCACTCGCTCTTTTCGTATCGAAGTGAAAGTGACAGAACAAAGTGAAGTTCATAATCTTTCGAATTTTGTGAGTAGACCCAGCACAGTTCTCGGCATAAAAAATAATAATTAAAAAGTTACTTTGTCTCACGCTCGCAGCAAAATCGAATTTTGCTCACTGTTTATACACAGCAAAATCTGCTAGTCTAAGGTGCTGAGGTGAAAATGTATGTAATACCTATCAATTTAAAAAAAAAAAAAAAAAATAATATATATTTTATTGTACACCACAAATATACATAACAAAAAATAAATCAAACACTAAAAAATATACAATGGGCGGCCTTATCGCTTTCCGCGATCTTGGACATAAAATGGGGATGTCGTTCGTGCAAATAATAAGAATACAATATACTAGAGTAGATACACAGATATATACATATCCTAAATAATAGATACATAAATACATACATACTTACTAACTATATAATTTAATCTATTACATCGCGTATTCATATTATTTCACAATGAGGCCGCCGATCAGTTTTACCCTGCGTCCTAATCAAACAGATCGTTGCGTTCGTATGTCACAAATTTGTTCGGAAAACCGGAAGGCGCCCTCTGTCGAAGCGACCTTGCGTTCGGGCTCGCCGAAAATAATTAACGCGACGGTCGGGTATTCGCCCGCCTATCGCTTTAGTTGGGATGCAGCCTTTAAGTTTGAAAAGAGTTGTTTTAGAATTTTCTTATTTTATTTAAAACAACAATGTTGTCCCTCCCACAGAACGCCAGCGCATGGTCTCCGAGCAGGCCGCGGCCGCGCGCGAGCTGGCCGCCGCGCGCGCGCGCATCGCCGCCGTGCGCCAGCAGCGCGCCCAGCTCGACCGCACGCGCGAGCTGCTGGAGGCCGAGCGCAAGCGCAAGCTGCAGCACGCGCGCGACAACAGGAAGCCCGACCTCGACAAGCCGCAGCACGGGGTGAGGACACTGTTGGTTAATGTTGAGCTGGCTTCCCGCGGCGCGTGATATCTCCCGCCACATCAAGCAAATTTGTACAGGTTCCCACATGCAACGAGCTATCGCGCGCTTTTTGAGAAAGAGCCGGGGAAGCGCAGACCGGGCAAAGTGTAATCAAGAGCTGTTTTCATTGTCAACAACCCGAAGTGATTTGAAATAAAATTTAAAATAATTAAGCTGAGAAGAGCTATGTCCGCTTTAATGCTCTCTTTGACTTTTTTTAGCCTATACTGTCTCACTGCTGGGCAAAGCACTCCCCTAACTCCTACTAGGAACTCACGCCACCCCGAACCAGCTCTCTACGCATCCAGGTTGTTTCACCACATCTTCCTAATTCGGCCTCAGCGATGCCATCCATCTTCAAACACCCACTGTGTAGAGACTATTGCCCAGTGGTCATCTTGCATGCAATGCGTTTAATGTGACCCTACCCAATCCTATTAGAGCGAATAGTTTATTTAAGTTTATTTATTTTCAACTTTATATCAACATACACAGGGTTGACATTTTTCTACAGTGAAAACCGCGCTTGCCTACAGTCTTTCCACGACACATATTTATGTAAGCTCGAGTTTTAGCAACGTAACTCGTGATATTAAACGCCGTGAGAAACCAGCTTAATATTTATTGGTGGTTTTCAATATGCTTTGAATGGGGAAACATGCTGGGAACTGTATGCATGTTTGTTTGCATCCTGTGTTATAAAAATGTCCGATTGTCCATTATACATTAATTTCACTACATTATCACTCTCCGCGAAACATAATAATTGAACACTGCTCTACGGAAGAATTAAACATTTTACAAACTAAAAGTGCATACATAATCCATTCCAATCAATATGCACTAACTAAACAGTTTACTAGATTTTGGTGCAATTAACAATGTAACAGATTTTCGTGTACACTGAGCCATTTAACTGTTTTTTGTGCACTATACAATTTAACTTGTATTTGTGTGCACTAACAATTTAACTGATTTTTTGTGCAACAATTTAACTAAGTTTTGATTGACACAATAACTACCCTCCATAACAAAGTCATGATGTACAGGACGAGGACGGCGACTCGTACATGATGTCTCCCGATAGTCCGGGAGCCGCCGGACTTAATAGGTCACACTCCTCGCCTAATATCGCTAAGGTAACCATTATATGTCATTTACATAGCTTTGTATTGTTGCTTGTGTTTTTGCATGGGGATAGTAAAAATGTGTAATGAAAAAAAATATTATCAGCCTAGTGGCTCTAACCGGCCCAGGAAGAGGTGGCGAGACGACCTAGACGCGTACCGCAAAGGTTGGATGGAGGTGGCCCTGGAAAAGGTTGCATGGAAGGATTTGGGAGTGGCCTTTCCTCAGCCTTTCCTTTTCCCAGTGTAGGCTAACATTAAAAAAAGGCTCATAAACATAAGGATAGTTACTCGTCTCAAATAGGTGATTATCGAAAGAAGAAAACAGATACTCGCTAAACGCAATGAAAACGTTCGAGTAAACAAAAAGTCTACGAGCGAGAAACTCTCCTCGTGTGAATGAGCCTTAAAAGTCCCATCATATATGGCCTGGTTGCCGAATAGCCGGAGCTGGGACCCCGATAACAAATGCATGGCCAAGGAATGTATGATTACAATGTTGGCTCACTTGTGTTCGTTGATCCCATGGACATACATACATAGTTGGGCAAGTTCCTAAATGCATTTTTGACGTTCAAAAGTGCCTTTTATGTGCCTAATTGAAATAATTTATTTGACTTTAATACCTAAACTTCATCTATAGATTCAGTTATTCAACTTTAATCAATCCATCGAGTTATAATTTTGATGAATATGCCATACACAGTTGAGAAAAAAACAGTCCAGTTACCATTTAATCGGTTGAAGGACTCTGAACGAGACACAATAAAAGTTTTATAGTTATTATTACGTCTAGGGGCTCTTAGTGTCCTGCAAAGTGTTAAAATTGCGTTTTTTGTTATATCCAATCTATATTTTGAATCATCGCTTAGTACGGGACTTTTTTTTGGGAAAACATAGTGTGGAAACTGCCATGCCTGAGAGATATTTCTCGACGGCATGTGAAGCCAAGTCAGAGGCCTATGGGCGGCTTTTAAACTCTGACACCAGGTTAGTCATTAACCACACGAAAAGAATAAGAGGATGGGACTTTTAGCCCCATATGCATAGTAAATAAAAGTAGAAAACATATGCTTTAGCGGCAGTGTACTAGTTCTTCTTTTAACGCCTCACCCCTTTTCTCAGGTGTCATCAGATGAAGAGGAACCTTGCATTCCGGCCTTCGACCGCAGCACGAAGCCAACGAAGGTGGCGCCATCTAGCGATCTTCACCAGAGGGACTTTCAACCTGTTTGGGGAGATGTGGTGAGTTAGATTGACTAAAATTATACACGATGAATTTTCCAAGTGTGCGTCGATGGTCAAAATTGAAACTATAAGAAATAGCAGTTCATTATGCTATCTTTTTATTATTATTATCTCCTCTCAATCAGAGCACCTGCCATCTTATCTCTTCACCACCTTTGGTTGACTGGTAGAGAATGCCTAAGGCATTAAGTCCACCTTTTTACCTTATTGTATGCGAAAATTTTAAATAAATAAAAACACTCTAAGAAGTCTCAGGGTCGATTTAAAAGGGAAAAAATAAAACGGAATGGAAGATGAATGTGGGAAATTATAAGATTACAGAACTGGCCGGATAATGGCTCAGTTCTTGATCAAAAGTTTCGACGCAAATACGATAAACAAGCAGACCGAAAGTCAAACAGTGGGGCAGATACCTATCGTAGACCGTTTACGTTATATTACTGCTGATACTTCACTGATCAACTGTGTTTATCATTCTGAGAAAACTGAAATAATTCCTTTTCAAATGTGCAAAAAATCTGGGGTTTTTAACAATATTACCTATTTAGCGTAGCGATAATCTGTGTTGACTCACTGATGTCGTTATAGCTTGTCTTTGCTAAGTTTGTGTATTTATTGGTTATAGACATATTATTCTGACATCTTTTCGAAATACTTTAAAATAATTAGGAAGAGCGGATTTTCCAAAATTTTATATTAAATTTTATTAAAATAACTAAATTATTTATTTATTTTATAATTAAAAGCATTCGTCATAGAAAACAGTACATGCATTTTGATACGCTAAGCCGTTGGACGCACGCACTTTAATATGTGACTCATTACTACGTTAATGCATTGTTTGTGCAATACAGTTGCGTTGCTAACAGTAGGGACACTTGTCTTTGATATAAAATATGGATAATAATTAATGTAATATTTTAATGAATTGAAAATATTAAATAATTATGGCTAAAGGGAACTTGACAACTTCTGCGAACTCAATACAATCTACTTTAAAAATCTTAAATTCATTCGTTTATTTACGTACTAACAGACAACGCACAACCTAAACTGCTGGGTGTAGATTCTAGACCCAGTAATTTCATGTTTCTTGACTCCAGAACCATGGAACTCTTGTACAAATTTCATGGTTGTAGACTCTAGAACCATGAAATTTGTACAAGAGTTCCTTGTATAACGAAGGTGAGCACTTCATCCCCTAAAGGGGTTAGATACAGCATGAAAGTTCGTCATTTTTGCCGATTGGAAATCCCATCGGGCACTCGATTTGTTTACTGAATAAATCGCACTTGCACTGTACTGCAGTAACAAGAGCGAATCCTTCTTTTATTATCGCAAGTCCTCAATGCGAACATTATAGACTGCTTATGTTATCACAAATCTTCCCAAGTCTTAACTCACTGCACCGCATGCACTAGTGAGCGTGGGTGCGATGACGAACATCGCAGTCAAGGCGAGGAATCCCACCGCGTGCGCTAATCCGCCGCTAACTAGCCGCAAACGTGCCGCCATTACACGCTCATCAATAATAATAAACATGGAAGGGTATGGCTCTCATTTACATTATAAAAATAATAATTGTTGTGCCCGACAATTCATGAGAACTTGTAATTATTATTAGATCTTGTAAAACATGCGATACACAATAAAGAATTGAATTGACGTACTATCAATTCAAATCGAATTTCAAATACTTTGGCTATGTAGATTGTCTTCTCTGCCACTGACTTGCCACTCATACCTGTCTCACAGTCTCTTTCGAAAGATCAAAGATCAAAATCTGAACCGTTATTGGCATTTACGGCTTCAAGATTTACCCCAGACTGAAACGGTTTAGACCAACCTGCTTCTCTGGTTATGGAGGTCCCAAAAACACCTTACAAGTCATTAAACTCTTCGCTGCCTCTAAAGAAACCACAAAGTCACACCTCAACACGTCAAGACAAACGTGACACAAATCGTGACCCGCTAATCTCGCCAAAATGCTCCACCCTCGATGTTATCACATGGCTAGTCGCATGAATGTGATGGAGCTCGTCCAAGGAAGTGCTACAACCATACCTACTTCTGCCGCCAAGCAGCATTGCTGTTCCAGCTGAAAGAGTATGTGTGCCGATGGAATAAAATGCACATGAGACATTTCAGCTGGTTTTTGGTCCGCTTACCGATCGTGACCACTTACCATCAGGTGGGCTGTCGACTTGTTCTCCATAAAATAACATAAGAAATCGTCATTAAAGTTGATTTGTCGGAGTGAAGTGACATAAGTCGTGACGTGACGTGGCTAAGCCTGCCAAACCCCCCCCCCCCCCCCCCCAATTTGATGTTATCACATGTCTGGCCGCATGAATGTGATGGAGCTCGTTTGAGCAAGTACCAGTAAGCCTATTTATTACTTCCGCAAAGCAGCGTTGTCTACTTCCCTTTTGAGGGGTGCTGCTGTAATTACAAGCACACGACTTATTTCTCTGGGATGGCAACGCACCTGTTATGCCGTTGGTATTGCAGATGTTAATAAACGGCGTTGACCAAAAAGAGTATTAGCGTATTTTAGGCAAGTGAGACACTACAGTTTTTCTCTGGGATGATACCGCATCTGCATATCAAAATATCTCGCATGAATGGCCGTGTTTTTTATTGCGTTGACTTAGATGCTTGATTTTTATTAGAGCTCCAAAGGACCGTAGACCTTTTTTTTTTTGGGTGGGAAATCATCAAATAACTTCTCCCGCTCTGGGCGGAGCGGGAGGGTGTGTCAGACTCTTACTGACTAAAACCCACCCGTGTTCCTTCGGTTGCCATGTCGCCGGGGGCCACGATCTCCCTTTCGGTTTTCTTCGCAACCCCGGCAGGCATCGGCCCTAGCGGACCCCGTCAATTCTGCTGACATCTCTTTGAGGCGCGCGTGGAATACAACGCGCCGTCGACCCGGGCCTGGTCCTTATCGGACGGTGAGCTACCCATTGCTCACAGTCCGCAAGCCCGCGCCTACGGTGGCCGGAAATCGGCTTGCGACTCCCGACGCCCTGGGCGTCTCCTCCTGCAAGGACCGTAGACCTAGGTATTTGATTTTTGATAAATCTAAAAAAGATTTATTATTAAATCATGAAATCAACTTAATGGCTCTGGGAAATCAACTTGACCGCGCGTTCCTGAGAAAAAAAGTCTTGACAGACACACGAACAACGAAGTGATCCCATAAGCGTTCCGTTTTTTCCTTTTGAGGTATGAAACCCTAAAAATGACACAAACCCCCTGCTCGTCAACTCTCAAGCAGAGATGTACAAAACAGTTTTTAAAAAATATTTAAACACAAAATGCAAATAGTTTTTTAATTTACCATTTCAAATGCAAACAAAATACTTCTGCTTTTTGTATTTTAAATACTAAATGCAAAATACGTATTTTCAAAATACTTTAAGTATTCAAATAAAATACTTTTAGATGAAATTACTGTTAAAAATTCAACACTTTGTTTTTGATAATAAACACTATTAACGGTGTCGAATCAGAAAGACCGGTAAACGAAGTAAAACAAATCTCAAAAACGTTATAATACAGATAACGTTCATTTTGTTTTGTTACTTGCACACAAACTCGCAAGGTTGCAGCACTCGCAGCACCTCTAGTGACTATTTGTCGAATCGCTGACCCTTTGACATGAAAAGTTGAGTGGTAATGTTGGCGAAACTTAGCAGTAAAGTATTTTACATTTTACAAATATAAAATACATCTATCTTGAAAAGTATTTCAAAAATAAAATACGCATTTTGTATTTGCATTTTAAATACAAGTATTTCAAATAAGTCGCAACTCTGCTCTCAAGTCACGCTAAACAACAAGACAAACGTGACGCAAGTCGTGACCTGCTAAGCCTGCCAAAACGCCACACATTCGACGTTAGCACATGTCTTGTCGCGTTCATGAGTGTACGGCTTCCGAGCCACTCCAAATATTTGTAAGATTATTGCTGTTGAAGTTCACATGTTTGTTAATCTGTAAAGCTGTCAATAATTATTATAATTGGTTAATCGATTCCCAGGACGGGCAAAGTTTTATTGGATTCGGAAATTCCTAATTAGCGGGAGTTTGAATTCGTTTCCATGAAACTATTGTCATGGATTATTATTATTACATAGCCGGCGAAATGTGGGTATAATAATCCTCTGTCTACTTCATGGAATACCAGTGTAAAATAATTTTATGTTCTAAGAGCGTAAAGCCCCAACAGTTTTCTAATCGAATTCAATGAAATAATTTATCAGCCGTCCACATATATTATAAGCCCCTCTTTTGTGAGCATACACGTACATTGCACTAAGAACTCCCTGATATATATTTTTCGATACAAAATAAACTTGAACCTATAACCTTTAAAGCCAATTTTCTAGTTTATGGAATAAATTCACATTAAACTTTCAATTAAAATGCCATACTGTGTGCATGTGTGTTAGGTAATTAGGTAAAATAC
This sequence comes from Omphaloscelis lunosa, assembly GCA_916610215.1. NCBI lineage: Eukaryota > Metazoa > Arthropoda > Insecta > Lepidoptera > Noctuidae > Omphaloscelis > Omphaloscelis lunosa. Next base: position 17,702,425 of record OU744265.1, on the reverse strand, counting down.
AAAAAAAAAATTACGTTCATTGGTAGAAGTATGTAATGCTAAATGAACGTGACATACGTCCATTTATCGTAAATTGACGACGATGACGATGATTGACGCATAATACTTTCCGATCACACCCCACAGCTTGACCCTGATGCACAACAAAGCAGTTTTCTGATAACTATAGCCATTTACATGAAAGTTGGCAAAAAAGTACCCAATAATATGACCGGATTTTTAAAGATCATCAAACTTAATCCACTTCAGGGCACAACAGTCCTTCCTTTCTTTTCCCCATATCTCATTGTTTTGTGCCCATATAATAAAGCCGATATATAAGCACTATTCTTGGTCAATAAGTGTCTCATACCTCACCTTTTATCATCATTTATGTAACTTATGCTAAATTTAAAAAAAACTTATCCGTATTTTATACTAATTTACAATCGCCGATTAATTAGCCCGTCTACCGACCCCTAGGTGAAACAATAACTGCCAGGCAGCTTGATTAATGTTCTCTTGGCCACCGCAATATGTATGCGATTTAAATAATAGTAGAACTGACCTCGACTTTGTCAGAAATTCGTTTATTATATTATTAAAGCCGCAGGAATGGGGCAGTTAAAGTTAACTGTTATAATAGGTCACTCTTGTTGGTAAGGTTACGAAAGGCTTAGTAGGTTTATGGTGTACCTAGTTATTTTAAATTCCTCTTTCTTGCAGGCCAAAACCCGTCTGACCGAAAAAAACTCTCAAAAAATACTTTAAATCTTGATATATGCTCGGGTTAGGCTTGCCTTCTATTATATGGAGCTTCTAATTTAAAATATTTTATTTCACATAAACCTACATCTTATGAAACGTCAGAAGCTAGGTGCACGGTTCCAATTGGTCGTTTGCTATGGAGAAGAGCCGGCAAGAAACTTTACGAATATTTTTTTTAATAATTGGCTTTTAAACAAATTCATATACGAGTGTCATATAACAGTGTTAATAGGTATGGGAGGACAGTGTAGGCTTGTCAATAAGTATCAGGCACTTAACGAAACCAACATTTAAAACACAAATGGCGAAATACCCCTTCAAAGAAAAACTGTCATGATTTTCACTGACAAGAGTGAACGCCTTTCGCGTTTGCTGAGCAGCGTCAATACATCGCGTGCTAGCCTGGCGTGCAGGGAAGTCTATACTAATAAGATATAATCCCTTCCTCGGCGATATCCACGTGGCACACGCAAAGAGCACGGCTTATTACTTATTATTAAGTAGCCGAGGACTACGTCACATTTACTGTTAAATTGCTACTGGTACGGTTTTAATTTTTATTAATTAAATAAGACCTAGTAACTGGGTTGAAAATCTCGGCTTGACGCTACATATAAAATACTGCTTTCAGCTACATCCTATTAAGCTTGCCAGCTGACCCTTAAATAGTTGAGAAAAAGCTAGGCGGATAATAAAAATGATAAATCAAATAAAGGGTCAAAATCGGGGCTATGTTTGGAGTTACCCTACTTGATCGAATCAGAAATTAAGAGATCCGTAAGAAAACCAAGGTAACCGACAAAGCCCGAAGAATTGCCAAACTTAAGTAGCAGTGGGCAGGGCCGTACGGTTCTGGAGTAGCGGCCGCGTACCGGAAGACGTAGCGTTGGAAGGCCTCACACAAGGTGGACCGATGTCCTTGTGAAAGCCGCAGGAATCCACTGAATGCGGGAAGTCCAGAACCGGTCGAAGTAACGTCTTTCGGCTGAAATGATGATGATGGCCAAATCGGGAATGTTTAGAGTACACAAAACTATGTTGAGTTTTTCTTAACGCTATCCTCAGTTACCAGGAGTTTGAAATCATGTCCAGACACAAAATAGATACATAATCAGTCAATAAATGTTCCCATTGCTTGAAGGCTTTCTATCAAGGAGTGGAAGTCGGCTATGATTCACCACACAGGCCCGGTGCGGGCAGCTTCAAATATTTTGATTCTAAGATCGAACCGATATATATCGGGAACCTGACGATATTCTTCTTCACGGTTTTTTAAAAATGATAGTCAAATAAATTGCACAAAGTGATCGTTTGCCTGGGTTAGAAATAAAAAATACATGAGAACCAAATATTGCCCGATGCAATGACATAGGGGTGGTTGGAAAACAGTAAAGCTATAAAAATAATCTCCTTCAGAATTTTTTTTCGTAGCTGTACCTACTCATATTTTTACTAGACGAAACCTTTCCAAAAAGGCGTTTTGTACATCGGTCTCGCCCTGTGCACACAGACCCCATCAATCATGCGAATGTTTTGTTAACCAAACAGTGTACACGCGCCTTTTCTTATGCATAGGGCAACATTACACGAAAGAAATGTGGACACTATGCAATACACTGAAAAATATAAGACTGTGTACTTATATTTTTCTGCGACATAAAAATAATCGTGTGCTTCTGATGTTTTGGTACTGTTAATCATGTATTACCTACAAGAAACTTTCACGGCGGAGGCATATTAGGCATTTGAAAAAAAATAGAGTATTTTATTATAATCTTATTTGGTTTCCTTATAGGAGGACGGTTTGGTACATATTGGCTCAGGATCGAGTTGAGTGGAAAAAGGAAAGGGAGGATTTTGCCCTGCATTGGGACAATATAGGCTAATTATTATTATTATTATTTAAACGGGATAGACCTTTCACTGTTAAATTGAAATTAACGCCATTTATTGCCAATAGGCCAGGAAAACTCACTTTAGATTCTTTCACATTTAAGTTCGTATTTCTACACATCAATTCTCCAATATTGTGACTACATTTACAATCACAAACCCATAAAAAGACCACTATCGCACTAAGAATAAAGACAATATACATGCATTTTAGAAAACAAAGCGCACAAATAACACAGACATATACATACATACTAATAAATACTGAAGACTTAGCCACCCTACTTACACGCCCCATCCCTTACTTACGAAGGAAAGTGCACACGTGAACTCAGTTCCAAATCGACTATGCTCACGACTACACGCGGGCAACGTACAGAAATATAAATAAATAAAAATATTAAAGAGAAAATTGGAAATAAAAAAAGTGTTGTGTGTTATGCTCCCGACAATATTGTCAACGTTATTCATGTTGTACTTATTAGTATTAATTATTCTAGTGTTTCCTTTGTCTAGGTATACCAAATCTAATCTTTTGTTTGGGTATGATAATTGACGTGTTTAAAAAAAAATTTAAGATTTCTAAAGTTCAACGACTTGAGTAAAATAAACAATGAAATGTTTTTGTGACTGTATTGTTTAGTTGTTTTTGTGAATACATGAATATTTGCTGCTCTCAAATCTTGTTAGAATAATGTGTTTACTGAAACATTTTACCATCTTGTAAAAGAAGGAAGTTTTAATTTCATGAAGAGAAATTGAAAACGACACACAGTGTAAAGTCAAAAAAACATAAAAACTGTAATCTCAGCTACACTAATTTTAACTAAAAGTCAATAAACCAATAAATCACTGCAAAAGAAACAATATTAATTACTGACGATTTAAAGAGAGAAAGTTCAGCAGTACAAAAATACTACAGAAAACTAACAAGAAAATAAACCAGCTCCAAACCTAAACCGTCAAACCAGCAGGCCTTACAATACCGTTCAAAAAGGAAGACCGCACTGCGATAGCGGTCACCAAGGACGGTACGATCCTCAAGATTCTGCGGTACGAACGGCGATGCATCCCGCTGGACACGGCCAACATGGTGCTCAAAGTCAAAGTCAGGCTTAAGTACTCGCAGAACCATATCGTGTGGCTGTTCAGACGTGTAAGTTATGTTTGTTGATAGAAATAAGACTTCTCTAGATTTAGATTTATTACAGAACATCAGTTTACGCTTGAATTTCCCGACAATAGACAGAGTTTGTAGATATAGGTGTAAGGGTTTATAGTGCAGCCACATTTCACCAATTATGTTGAAGTCCCAAGTAATTGGGGGCGACCCTATTACCATAAACCGTGTACAAATTCAGACTCTAGGCTACTACTGCTGGCTGCTGGCTTTTGGCTACTTTTGTATTGTGTTTATTTAATGTCTAGTTTTTTTAAATGTGCCTTTTATTTGTGCAAAATAAACAACTTGATCTTCCTTTTTTTTTCTTACTGAGAAGTTTCTGATGATAAAACTATTTTTCCCGACTTGGGAATCGAACCCAAGATCCCATGCTTGCTCAGTAGTAGCACTTGCAACCACTATACCAACGAGGTAGTCAACTAAGAAGTTGTTGATGGATAAACCCAATAATTTTTTTGCCCTATCTGGTGATCGAACCCAATACCAGCTCAGCATTCGCGCTTGCGACCAACAATGCAGTCTAGAGTACATTCATAATGTTGCTATAGTAATAGCCTGCCTAAAATACCATATATTTACATACCTGTAATACATACCATATCCATCTATTGTGGGAGTCCCGTTTCTGTATGACGCCTTACCTACCTGAAATATTCCATTGTAATTGATACTGACTTTCAATGAAGTTATAACTTTGCCGTTTGAAATTTATCTAATTCAAAAACTCAGCAGCCACGCTTGCAACCTTAAAACACAGTGGAGACCCAGGTCAATAAAATTAAAGGAAAAAAGATTTGGTTTAAGTCACATGCTTGTGTAAAATATGCATAGTAACAGTAAAAAACCGAGAGGCGGATTTTTTTTTTTTTATAAAATAGAGGTCTTCTCGCCGCTTTTATCTATTTTGTGCAAAGTCAAAGACAAATCATGTATTTCAAGTAATAAGGAATTAAAAGAGACTTTTGATCGTAAACATTATAAAAAAATAGAATTGATTCTAACGGTAAAGGAACAAGCTCTATTTGCTCCATAGTTGTTTTTTTTTTCAATATTTTATAATAAGTACAAGAAAGTAATTAATAACATAAAAACTAAAACCCAACTATCACAAAAAAATCAACTAAAAAGATATAAACAAGGGACCACAGACAAACAAATTAAAAATCCAGAGTTATGACTCAGGATTTTTTTTTTGCTGTGGTGCCTTGTTTATTTTATTTTTGAAATGTGCTAATTAAGCCCTTTCATTTGAAACCCAACTTGGCAAGTTTAAAAAACACCTTTTTTATTTAGTTCATGACTTTATGTCCTTTAGAGGGCGCCATACTCAATTTAATGAGAATTCTATAACCAGCGGACGATCAAGACGCTTCCAACGATACCTTATTTGTCAAATTATGATGACAAGTTTAGAAGTTATCAGGGAACAGATAAACATACATTCCGGTCAAAATCATTACCCTCCTTTTTGCTTTGTCATAGTCGGGTAAAAATGAGAAGACGATGTACCTGGAATAACGTTACTATCCCACCATAGATAGTAATGTAAGTTTTCATTAACAATTCAAGATACAAAGGGCATAAACTAATCAAAAATACATGACACGAACTTCCAATACCTACGTCATCAAGAAACTGCACCGACCTTTTCAAATATACACAACTACTACCAATCAAGTTGTCGGGTCTATAATAGAACTGCTCACACACCCACTCGGTTAGGGTTTCCGTAAGTTCGGATTGGTTCGGACATGTCCGGCTTTCTAACGAACTTTGTCAAAACTTTCGTTGTCCAAGAAAATATAATCCGAAAATTACCAAGATGTCTGCCTCGTTGGTTTAGTAGTCGCAAGCGTGACTGCCTGAGCATGAGGACTTGGGTGCGATCCCCAAGTCGGGCAAGCTGTTCTTTGGTTTTCCAATGAGAATTTCTTAGTAGTTTCCCGTAGTCTGGATTTGTGCCCGGTAATTTGCAATAGGGTATAAATAGCAAACGTGTTGCGCCGACGCCGCGTGTTGTAAAATCGGACAAGGGCAGGAAGATGAGGATATAAGCAGAGTCGCTCCCAAGAACATGGAACCTGCTATTTGGAATTAACAACTAGCTTCAATTTTCTGACCGATCAGCTCCTTGACAATTCAAGTGTCTCTAAATGGTTATACCATACATTTATTTGATTTGATGGGATGATGGGTCTTAAACATAATTGGAGGAAGCATAAACAGTCGAGGAATACAGCCGCGAAATATGAAAAAAAAATGTTGTTACTGAAATATTAGAACTGTTTGCAAATACCCAACCTTTTGTCCCTACTTCGAAATGGTAACCCTACACTCGATAAATTAATGTGAGTTGAAAACTACGGTGTATACGGTTGTTTCGCCGTGAACTTAACCTTGACCTGTGACTTTGCGACGTGATAGCCATCGGTCGGCGGTCGACGCCGTAATGTGTCTGAATTTATATGCGAGGGAATAAGGCGGCTTGGGTAATTGTTTTGATGAATTATTTCTGTAAGGGTGTATGGATTCTTAGGAGGGTTTTGCCCTTTTGAAGATGGAGTACCTACATAATAAAGAGTATTCTATTCTTTCGTAGGTTTTAAAACAGAAAAAGCGAGGGAATAGGGCGGCTTGGGTAATTGTTTTGATGAATTAGTTCTGTAAGGGTGTATGGATTCTTAGGAGGGTTTTGCCCTTTTGAAGATGGAGTACCTACATAATAAAGAGTATTCTATTCTTTCGTAGGTTTTAAAACAGAAAAAGCGAGGGAATAGGGCGGCTTGGGTAATTGTTTTGATGAATTAGTTCTGTAAGGGTGTATGGATTCTTAGGAGAGTTTTGCCCTTTTGAAGATGGAGTACATACATAATAAAGAGTATTCTATTCTTTCGTAGGTTTTAAAACAGAAAAAGCGAGGGAATAGGGCGGCTTGGGTAATTGTTTTGATGAATTAGTTCTGTAAGGGTGTATGGATTCTTAGGAGGGTTTTGCCCTTTTGAAGATGGAGTACCTACATAATAAAGAGTATTCTATTCTTTCGTAGGTTTTAAAACAGAAAAAGCGAGGGAATAGGGCGGCTTGGGTAATTGTTTTGATGAATTAGTTCTGTAAGGGTGTATGGATTCTTAGGAGGTTTTTGCCCTTTTGAAGATGGAGTACCTACATAATAAGGAGTATTCTATTCTTTCGTAGGTTTTAAAACAGAAAAAGCAGCAGAATAGAATTGACTGGGCTATGATCATTATACATCATAGCCAAGAAATAAAAAATGCATTAGCGTGCGTTTCGATCCCTTTTAGCAATTGTCAAAACGGAAGTAAACACATTAGTTCTTTAACGGTTAACTGAGTATGTTCATCGATTGAGTTTATACACGAACAGCTAACTTAGCGTACTAACTTTTTCACCTTTTTTGCGTTGGAGAGCGTAAGTTTCGGTAAATATGCGATGATGGGCTTGCATAATGATGGAAGACCATCAACGGATATATCCAATGGGATAGATCGAAACTTACCCTGAGGGCTAATACTTTTAGGCTTACTTTTACGATTGGTATTCACATAAAAAAAAAACCTGAATCGCCGAGCTATCTTTAATTTTAATTTTACTAACAGTTTTCAGAGACGTAAAGTCTTGGCGAAATTGCAAGCCATTTTCTTCTAACATATCGACTGAAATTATGAGATATTATAACTTATGAAATACACGCAATAATAATAAAACCGGTTTAATTTTTGAAAGGACAAACTTCTTCCATTGAAACAATCGAATTACTTGCTTTTTACCTTTGCTAAATGGAAGCATGTCTTGCCTTGATAGTATAACATGTAACTAATCCTCCCGTTCTACCCAGGGCCGCGGTCTGACGGGCCTGAAGAACCTGGGCAACACCTGCTACATGAACTCCATCATCCAGTGCCTCAACAACACCGCCATACTCGTCACCTACTTCTGCAACGGACAGTACTTGGAACATGTCAACAGGTATGATAGAAAATTTTATATTTCATATTCATAGGAGTATTTTTTACTTTATTGGGTGGTAAACCTCTGAATTCGATACAGTATTCAAAGAAGTTCAAGAAAGGCGAAAATAGTTAGATTGGAGACTCGTTTACACGAGAAGAATGTCACACTTAATTGGTATATCCACAAACTTAACGTTAAACACATAACATAATATAACATCACGCTTGTAATCGTCAAAGGGTAAGACAGAGGTGTACCTATAGTATACACACATTTCGCCAGTTATGTTTAAGTCCCATGTAATAACGTCGTATGTTCTGCAGGTCCCACAGCACTCGCGGCGCGATCGCAGAAGAGCTGGCGGCGGTGGTGCGTGCGCTGTGGTCCGGGCAGTACCGGTTCATCGCCACGCGGGACCTGAGGGTACGGAGCTATCCGTATGAGCTCATGTAGCAGACGCTGACATCAATATCAAAGGCTATAGTCCTCCGGACATAGGCTTCCAAACTCATAATGATGCTTTTTTTTTCACTTAACGCACAGCCCTCCTTTGTAATAAGGTTATTAAAAATACTAGTTAACTACACTGCCATGATACAATTTAACATTGCTGGGTTTTGTAGTTTTTATTGATACCATGTCTCTTCAGCAGTAGCATTCTAGCAGTAGACATTGACATGATTTTAATAAACTATATTTCCATGTATAGAACGAGGTCGGCAAACACCAGCGCGCATTCCGAGGCTGTGAGCAGCAGGACTCGCATGAGTTCCTCACCATCCTCATGGACTGGCTGCACCTGGACCTGCAGTTCAGCATCAACGTGCCGCCGCACAAGGTAAGCAGTTCTTGCTAAATGTTTCTCGGCAAGATGATGAGGTCCACATTTTCAGCGCGAACGGGCTACAACTTAGACATATACTAACATCTAAATGTTAACTTATTCTATACAGAGGTTTAAAACACGTAGCACTTTATAGAAACTTATATTAATTTTTAAAACACGTCTCACGGCTTGCGAGCCATAATGCCCGGGGGAGTCCCTCCCTTCCCACTTTACTTCTTTCTTCTTTTACTTCACGGCCAACGCCCAGAGTAGCTTCACTTGGTGCTGCCAACATAAATACAATTAAATCTTAGAGGCAAAGTGCAAATTATGTCGGTTTTTTTAGTCAGTGGAAGTCAAAAAAGTCGAAAATGATAGTAAGTGATCACCGACGCCTATGAGCATATGTAATACTAGATCCAGCGTGGTAATTTCTGGTCATCCCAGAGACAAAATAGAAATGTCTCATGTGTCTGTACTTACATCAGCAACCTTCAAACCGAAACACATCAAACAGCAACACTGCTTGGGGGCAGAAAAAACTATGGAATAAACTCTTGCTAATACAAATTGGAGAGTTTGAGATTGCTTGTTTGTTCTACAGTCCGGGGGCGGTCGCTCGTTCACGTGGGTTTCACGCGCCAATGGTACGCATCCAATGAACCATCTGTTTAACGACCCGTAAACATCTTTGAGACCTCATAAGTTATGTTTTTATGTAGTTCGATAATAGTGCTTTACGATAAAATAAAAATATAAGGTATTAATTGCAATAGTTTTTATTTTTCATACACACAAATTTTAAATACTCAACTTCTTAGTATCATGTGCCACAAAAGTGTGTTTATTTTAAAATATAGAGTGACTAGCTTTTGCCCACGGCTTCGCCCGCGTGGATGTCGGAAAATTTCCCACAGCAACATACCGGAATTCAGAGTATTCTATGTCCTAACCCAGCTTATGGCCTATCCGTATGCATTTCATCTAAATACGTTCTACCATTACGGCATGAAAAGGTAACAGGCCGATAATAAATCTGTTTTAGGGTTCCATACTCAAAATGAAAAATTGAAACCGTTAAAGGATGACTTCGTTGTCTGTCAAAACCCTTTTTCTCAGAAACGCGTGGAGGCATCAAGTTGATATAGACATCAAAAACTTAGATCTACAGTCCTTTAGAACTGTAAAGAAAATCAAACTCCAAGACAACGCAATAAAAAATACGGCTATTTAATTATACCGCATGTTCCCGTTGACCTAGCAGCATGAAGTTTGGCGAGAAAACTTCCATCCCCTATATATACCCCCTTTAGGATTATTTTTGAGACAAAAAGTAGCCTATGTCCTATCCTAGGATGCCATTTATCTCCTTGTTTACTCAAACCTCAGTTGGCCCGATATAGTTTTTTGACCCTAGTAATAAGAAATAGGATCGACTGGCATCAAAAAAGTTTTAGTGAAAATTTCCATTTTCTTGCTGACTGTACATTTTTTTAAACTCTGTGAATGCAGATCAACATGTTTCAAAAAGTTAAGGACAGTCTCCTCAGACTGTTTTCTTGTAGCGACAACGGTTAAGGTATCTGCCCTTTATTGCCCCATCTCAAAATTCACCCTGTATATGTTATGATTCAATCCTTAAAGCTATATATAGCGTGATGATAATCTTGTAAAAAGGTTAAATCCGTAACTATCTGCAATATTCTAACCTTTTGACTAGCCTTTTTACAATTTGCGGTAAACTATACAAGAACACGAACTTATTGTAATATTGCTCATCCCCCATAACAAATAGCGTGATTATCATTTTTGAAAAGTCTATTGTGACGTTTCCATTATTTGACTTATTGATTATTTATACCAATCTTCAAGTTAACCAAGCCACACAGTAAAATCCTCCCCTGTAAAAATGAATACCCCTTTTCACTCCGTTAGGGGTAGATTTTCAAAAATCCCTGATATACGTTTTTATTTATTTTTAGACTTAAGTATAAATACTGAGTTTCGAGTTAATCATACCGCGCGTCAAAATTATTCCATACAAACTTTGACACCCCCGAATCCTCCTTCAGGGGGTAGTTTAGAAAAACTATAAATGGCAAACTTTATAATTTACATAGGTAAGTATTCTTGCCAAGTTTTAAGTTTCTTAACTCAAGGATTAAGATTTTTCATACAAACAAAATCCCCCCTTTTCATCGATTTATAGGTCGAATTTCCAGAAACCCTTTTTTAGCGGGCGTCTAATAACTATAAAGTACCTTTCTGCCAAATTTCATTTTTATACGTCTACTGGTTTTCGATATTTCGTGATGAATTAGTGAGTGAGTAACCTTTTGCTTTTATATATTTAGATAACCTATACATTTTATTATTACATACATTTCATTTTATTTATTGATCTAATGTTAATGATGTACCCTAACAAATAAAACAAACACAATACAATAATTACAATAACAGCTAAAGTTATAGACCGTCGAAATACGACAGACATTTTCATAGGTGTCAAAAAGCATAAAATGCTCTCGCATTCTAGTAAACGAAAACTAGCGCCGGCTACGGCAAAAATACGTATTATTTATCAGATAAAAGGATAGAAAATGCATTGAAGCGAGTAAATATAAAGGTTAGAACGGAATAAACATAATATTCAACATGTACCCGTTGGACACTCTAGTATCCGCGAGATAAGCGACGGCCTTTTCCCCACGGACACTATATTATCCAGAAATTAGTTCAGCGGATAAACGACCATTCTAAATAATGGAATCAGGTGTTCCTTTGCGTGGAACATCGGATACGACTGGGTGCTGCGCGCCGACCTTACTAGGGCTCCGTTACTCCGCACTTTTCTCCGAAAGGGTTACCCTGACCCCTGGCAATACAGGCAACTGAAGAAACACGGGTGGGTTTTAGTCAGTAAGAGTCTGACACGCCCTCTAGCTCCACCCAGAGCGGGAGAAGTTATTTGATAATTTCCCACCCAAAAAAAGGTGTTCCATTGCATGGTGTTCCATTCTTTATTTATTGTAATTACATATTTTGACTATTTTCCATCAAACTAACACAAACCCAACCCTCTCCCCTTACAGGACAGCCTCCAACCCTCGGAGAAAGCATGGCACGAGTACACGAAGTCCAAGGAGAGCCTCATCCTGCGGCTGTTCTACGGACAGATCAAGTCCACCGTGCGCTGCACCGTGTGCGGCAAGCAGAGCGTTACCTACGAGTCCTTCTCTAACCTGTCGCTCGAGTTACCGGCCAATGCTAATAGATGCACGTTGAGCGTAAGTATACTGCATATTTAAGTTACAAAAAAGCGTGGCACGAGTCATCATCTGCCGAGCCTTTTCCCAACTATGTTGGTATCGGCTTGCGGTCTATCTAACCGGATGCAGCTGAATAACAGTATTTTACATGGAGTGACTGCCTATCTGACTTCCGCACATTTTTTTAATTAAAAGTTTTGCTAACGGAACCCTGTGACATATCATGTGAAAGGGCTTGTTGCCAGGATCTCAAATATAGTTTATATATAATTTTAAAGATATTTAAGAAAATTTCTGAATCCCCGAAACTACAGAGACTAAAATTTAAAAAAAAAAATTGAGAGTGCTTCTTTATTCATAGATTACAGGAAAACCTATAAGACTACGGAACCCTTCATTGTGCGTGGTCCGACACGCACTTGGCCGTTTTTTTTTAAGGATATTGCTGGTTATTGTCCACGCTTGCACGCAGTTACTTGAAATTAAGATTGATATGATTTAATGAAAACTTGCTGCAGGACGCTAGAAATTTATGCTCAAAATTCCCTTCGATTAGTCTGCATTTTGTAATTCTGCCTTAGTAAATACTTTTATTTCCTTTACAGGACTGCCTAAAACTCTACTTAAACGGCGAGACAATACCTGGTTGGAACTGTCCGAACTGCAAAGAAAAACGAGACGCAGTAAAAAAACTGGACATCTCTCGCCTCCCTCCGGTTTTAGTCATACATTTCAAGCGATTCTACGTCGACCCTAAGGAGTATATGTGTAACGCATACAGAAAGAAGCAGACCTACATAGATTTCCCTCTGGAAGACCTGGATATGAGGCAGTTCGCGCTGCACTGTCCGAGCAATCATTCGTATAATCTGTATGCGGTATCCAATCACTACGGGTCGATGGAAGGGGGACATTATACGGCGTATTGTAAGAGCAGTGTTTATGGGAAGTAAGTATGACTTTAATTTATTCACTTTTAAAGAGGTTCTGTGTTATTCCATTGAGTTTTCGTCAAGATACTTAATTATTTGTAGAAACATCGGTTAAACCTGTCGTGTCGTACATTTGACTCGTCTTGGATATGTCCACGACACGATGTTTACAAGAAAATTACATATAATTTTCTTGTACACATCAGGACTTTATTAGTTTCTTCATCTGATTTCCCAGTCATATTCACTTAAGCAAATACATAAATAAATAAAACGGGCGTTAAACAGGTGTAGACAGATTTTTGAAGCCTGTTCAATGTTGAAAATATTACCAAATATGTTGCAACCATTTTTGTTCAAAATTAAGTATATATTGGAATCTATAAATCTTTATACGCTTTTTAAGTTCATTTTTTAATAACTACCACTATAATATTTTAGTTCAAACCAATACTTATAGTTCTAATACCCGATCCGCCCCTCCAGATGGTACAAATACGACGACCACGTAGTGACCGAGATCTCGTCGAGCGAGGTGAAGTCGAGCGCGGCCTACATCCTGTTCTACACGTCGTGTGCCTCGTGATGCTCCGCGCTGCACAAGCGCAAGCACGAGCACGCCGCGCACGCATGTGCTTGACTGTACGCGAGGTACACTGTGACTGTGACAAGTTAGAAAGGAAATTTTTAAGTGCGTCGTTGTGTGAACGTTTCAGTGATTAACGATGACATGGATGTAGCGTTATTATAATATTTATATACAGGGTCATATTAAATTATTTAACGAAACTCCGAGATGGGTTACGATACCTAAACATGATAAAACTAACATGGGGAAAACTTAAAACTGGTATTACCGCCATCTATATTATTTAGTAGAGCACTACGGTGCGCGCTGAATCCACAAGTCTACCCTACCAAAAATCGCTCAACGCGCCTAAAGAAGTTTTCACTTCAAAAATTATTTGATGATTTTCTATTGGGGTTTACGACCGTAGGTATTGTAGTTACTTGAACAATGAATTTTTTTTTTTTTTTGTTTTGTCATTTTTAGATATCTGTAACTGTTACGTCTATAAAGTTTAATTCAAGTACGACACTAACTAGTTAACTACAGTCGTTGACCCAATAAATAATATTCAGAATATCGTTATTTTTTTTTTTATCATGTGTACCCTCTTGTTTACATTTGCGGAGTTTTGTTGACGAATTTAACGTGACCAAGTATTACAGTATAATCCACTAACGTTAGATTTCGAATAAAATCGATTAGATGTCGATTTAGAACGATTTGGTATCGATTGGTAAAAGACATGGACAATTATATTTATGATATACGAGTTGTGTTGAGAATCCACTGCAAGCGATGTTATAAATTACTAAGAAAGCAAAAGTTAGTGTTTGTACGTTTGTAACTCACACGCCGAAACGGCTGAACAGATTTGTATGAAATTTGGTAAAGTAGTAGTAGAAAGTATCTAGGAATTACGTATAGTCTTAATTCAGGCGGAACTGGGTTGATTGGAAGCTGACCCCCAATATTTAGGATGAATTCGCCAAACTAACGAAGAATCTTTTGCAGTACTATATTCGATTTCAGTGGATTCTTACCCAAGAATTTTATAGGATCCATTATATGTGCAGTAACTTCGTCGAAAATATAACACATCGATAGTCTCTGAACCTGTTGACCACCCCAGTCGGATTAATACGACAAATCTTTTCGCACCCGTGCCGCCTCAGTCTTATTTATCCAACTGAGAACCTATCGCCATCCCCGGAGAATAGAATGATAACTACAAAAACGCAACTTTTCAGGAAAAATATAAAATATGTTTTCATCGATTGCTTCATAAATAATGGACGTAGAGAGATGATTGACAGCTTTGAAAAAAAGTTATTTTTTGTCACGAGAACATAATTCTAGGGCTGTTTGTCAACAAGTGGGAATACATTTTGATCATATTATATTAATATATTCTCGTAATTTAACACCTGTGTTAATTTTATAAAATCACGAAAATAATTGAGCAGATGTATTAGCACCCACAGATTCCAAAAATTACATAATACTAAGATAATGGCAGTTATCATTTTATTCTCCGGGTACGGCGCTATGTTCGTTTTTTGTCCGACAAATCGTTGATTTTTAACTGGGCCCTGAGGGTACGACATTTGATATAAAACCAAGTGGTCAATAGGTTAAGCTTGGTGTGTCATATTTACGACCCGGTATTATTTTAATATGTAACTATATAAAATCTACATGTATGCCCTTTCAATACTGTCTACGAGCTATCTCTAAACAAAGAAGTTTTCATTCAAAAAAATATCACATTGATTAATGGTTTTTGAGAAAAGCCAACAAGCATGCTTATAGATGTAATACAATTGATGTATAAACTATGCCTTGTACAAATAGCTTTTCCATGTTGCGATTACATAGGGTTAATATTTCATTAATTTATTGTAATATTTTTAGTTATCTTTTCTTTTTAATGTTTCAGTTATTTTTTAAAGGGAGTTAATTCAGTCATTTGTCTAAGTATTCCTTATATATCTTAAGAAGTGGCATGGTTTCTACTTTCTTTAAGGCACTGGATTACTTTTGTACTTACAACCTTTTTTTACCCGACTTTGGCGAAGCCCTATAGAAGGTAATGTTCAAATATCAAATATTCTGTCGTGTAAAAACCATTTTTTTTTTCTTGAATTAACTGTGACTTTAAAATATAACTGGGAGACATTTTCGCGGCTAAGTACATTGTACAGTCAGTAAGAAAATGAAACTGCTTATCAAATTATTGCCTGGAATTTAATCTTACTGTACATGTTAATAATGACGTTGACAGATGTCACTCGCCGCCGCTAGAGTAACAGCTAGAGTGAATGATATTCGTGAGTGAACACTTAATGTTTATGAATGAAAGACTGAAAATGATTGGTATTGTACCTATAGGTGTATTTCATTATTGTATTGCACATGGCTTCTAACTGTTAACTTGTACTGGTTATTTAGTTGTGCAATTAGAAAACTGCTAATTTTATTTATTGTGACAGGGTTTTATGCTAACCATTTAATATACTTTGCAGCCTGAGAGTTTTAGAGATAGGATACGATGTAATAGTGTTTTCTTATGAGCGTTGACGTTGATTCAATGCGATGAATTTTCGATTCGATAATTCCGACAGACGCTCACGCTATCCCAACTCCACGCGAAGGCTCCTTATAGTGTATACTTATTTTATTATGTGACTGCTTTTTTCCTATACTCCATTTGAAACAATTCGACCGATTTTGACTGCTATACCATAGGCACGGACGGCATTATAAGTAAAAAAGGTGGTTACAATAACAACTGTTTACTGCAGCTGCCATTTGTCATGCCACCAACGCAATAGAAGTCAAAATCGGTTGAACGGACTGTAAAAAAGGTTTATTTAAATGTCTGATCTTATTTCAAATGGAGTATAGATGTTTATTAAAACAATGATTTCAAACTGATTGCATAGCTAACTTGCCCGTATAAATGATAAGGCAATGTACGCATTATGCGATTGGAATAATACTGATATTAAAACGATGCTGTGTTTTAGCGATTTCACTATGCACTGTGCTTCTAACTTATAAACGGTTTATATACGGTTTATACAGGCTGCGATTAATCGCATAATGCGTACATAACTTAACAAGAAATCGGCTGATGATTTGAACACACATAGCTGTGATCAAACATCACATTTTATTATTTTAACTTATCAAAAATAACGACTAGCAGTGCCTAAATTATATATAGCAACTTTCCTTTGCTGGGCACATGTGCCATTTGCAATGAGGTTTCCATTAAATAACACTATTTGGTCTCAAAAACATATTTTTTGTTATAAACTGTTGTATGAACATTTGTATATAGCATACATTGATGGTTTATTGTATGTAAAGGTAAATGTAAGACAAACTTTATTAAATTCTTTGTTAATATACATGTTTTCTTATTACTTCTCTAGTTTTAATGAATTAAAAATAATCTGACAACTTTGAAAATTTAAAAAATATAAAAAGCAATCACTTGTTTCATTCTGTTTTAATCTTTATTACCCATTCTTATTTATATTTGTACAATTAAGTATATCTAAAGTATCATATATTTTAATACAAATCACAGTAACTTATGAATTAAATTTAAACTCGAAAGAATAACAGACATTTCTCTTGTCTACTTCATAATACAGAAGATAAAAGAAGACAAACAACAACAGAAGAAAGCTTATAACTCTGCTATAAACTTTTGTTTCAATTAGCTTCTCAATATTTTTGAAACAAGATAAAAACAATACAGATTTATACTTTTTATTTTTTCACAGCATTACAAAATCTTAACCTGACAATTATCGTATCAACCAGCAATTGGTCATAAGATAATCGTGAAAACCATTGCGCACTTCGGCTTCTAGTAGGCAATGAGTTACTCAGATTTATTACCACATCGCCTGCTGGGGCATTCCTCTGTTGTTAACAAGGCTTGGCTTGCATTAACATGTTCATTTCTATCAAAGCATTCTCCATGTCCTCCTCATCATCCAAGCCGTTGTCCAACTCATCGTCATCTTCTTCAATGTCCAATCCATTGAATTGCTGATTGGCTGGAATTTTTAATGGTTACGTTAGTTTGATTTGTAATGTGAAGTAAAGGGGAACTGGACACAATACGGATTGAGAGCTACTAACTAGTTGTTATTTATTATATTGCTCTTAATAGTATTTGGGATAAAAACCGACACAATTTTTTGGGAGATCGGGGTTGTCGGGCGGTATGGTATGGCTCACTTCATCCGGCGCTCGGCGTGGCAACACATCGTGTTCGGGTTCGCGACAAGTCAATGATAATGATAAATGATTTTATTTCTGTAAATAGGTTTGTACAAACACTTTTACAGGTCAATCATATTTTAAAAACTAGATGAGGTTGGCGTTTCCTATCTGACTACTCTGAGAAGAAAGGCCGAAACAAACTCAGAGGTCTCTTTTAAAGTCCAGACATAATCTTGGTCAGATCATGTGAAGACCATGTAGACACCACCTCTGAAATGGTCTTTTGAGGAAAGATTCACACAGATTGAGAGGGCCTGTCCAGTCAGTGCACGCATTTGTCAGTTATTGTGCAGCTCAACTCAGAATTTAAGGAGCTTAATGATTCGATGAACAATACCAAAGAAAGGACATTTGGGTAGGCCGCATAAATTACTCAAACTGTCAGACTATAATTAGAACTAACAGAAAAAATTAAAAACAAAAACATTCACAATAATTAAAATAATATAATACTTTAAAAGTAAATATTCATGTCATTGTATCATAAAAATAATTCATTAATGTCAATGTGTATATAAAAACCAGGAAATAATCTTGGTCAGAGCATTTTATTTGAGGACCATATAGATTTGTGTCTGATATGGTCTTTTAAGGAAAGAACCACACAGATTTGAGTGGACCTGTCCAGTCAGTGCACGCATTTGTCAGTAATTGTGTAGCTCAACTCAGAACTTAAAAGGAGCTCAATGATTCAACGAACAATACCAAAGAAAGGACATTTGGGTAGGTTGCATAAAGTACTCACAACTGCCAGATTATCATTAAAAGTAACTGAGAAAAATAAATAAATTATATGTATTACCCAATCGTCATTCTGAGGATGCCTTGTTGAGAGGTGAAACACATTTCGATTTCTTACAGGGTTTTTTATGACTCTTAAGGAATAGTAATGCTAGATCTGAATCTACTGTGTTTTATAATGGACTTCCGCAAGGTCACGCCGAATCAATTAACTAGATAGGAGATGTCACATCACAAAATTCTATTTTCTTCCATTTTTATTTATTTTATACTAGCTGTTGCCCGCGGCTTCACCCGCGTGAACCCTAATTTTTTATAACATCAGCTGTCTGCCAATGAGAGTCCCATCAAAATCGGTCCAGCCGTTTCGGAGATTTGCCAGAACAAACACAGACAGACAAATATACTTTCATATGCATTTAGTAAAAAGCTGTTATTTTGACATTACAAACTCACTTCAGCTTCTATTAATTTATTTGCATGCAGGGGTCGAAACTAGTCAGTAAAATCAGTAAAAGTCAGTTTTTTTTAGCATGGTCAGTAAAAGTCAGTTTTTTGAGAAAATGGTCAGTTTTTTCAGTTTTTTGAGATCAACACATATATTGCTCCATATATTTTTTTGGAACCTTATTAATTATTTACTGACACAATTTTGCCTGTCTGTGTCGTTCCTTTTTACGCCTACCTTCTTCATTCTAGATTTTGCTTAAGAAATATATATCTTATAGTATACCTACTAGCAGCCAAACCCGGCGTTGCTCGGGTTTCACCTTTCAAGTCCATTCATTTCATCAGTTGCAACACTTTTTCACATTTTCGCCACCCACAACCGCGACCAAACTTCCTTACTTTCACCAGGAGACCAAAGGGGAGATGATTGGAGTTGGTGGTCATAGAGAAAACCCTGTCTTCCCGTCCTAACATTAGCATTTTAAATATACATTTAGATTGTGTCAACAAAAAACAAATTTCTAGTCATTTCTAATTTTCTTAGCCGGGCCCAGTGATGGTTTGAGGGCAACTAACAGCTGATGCTCTATTATGATGTCTTGTGGCAACTTAATATTGTAGCATCATTATTTCGAGGAAAAAAGTCCAATCCTACTTTTTTTCTCGAAATAAATACATATTTTATTATTGTATGTTTAACTTTGCATATTTGTTACAGCTTCAGCTTTTTAACCTGCATTGTATGTGATTTAATTTGACTGCTGTGTGATTTGTTTGTGGCTACTAACCAACTAACTAATATGGGGAAATGTAAATTTAATGAGGACGGGCTTAATAAAAAAGATAAAAATGGACACTTTATATCTGAATGGGGAAAAAGGGATGGTGAAAATGAGGTTTTTTGTTGTGTGTGCATGAAAACATTTTCTGTGGCTTGGGGATTTGAGGCTTTGGAGCAAAATGCATCATCAAAAAAACATATTGAACAGTCAAAGGTGAAGCTGGCTGCATCTCAATTACATCTAGCAAGTGTTCGGCCCGTTGAGGACCCGACGATTGGTTCACCCGGTAGAGCACCCGTTCAACTATATAGTGTTAAAGATGGGGCTACCAGAGCTGAGATTTTATGGGCTATGAAGATGGTAGCATCTGATTATTCTATAGAGCCATCCTGCAGTTCAATAAAAGAGCTTTTCATGGCAATGTTCCCGAATTCGGTACCAGAAGATTTTTCTATGTCTACAACCAAGGCACGATATCTAATTTGCGATGCGATAGCGCCATATTTAAAAAAAGAGATGCTAAACGACTGTAAAAATTCTTATTTCACTCTTTGTTACGACGAAACGTGTAATGCTGCATCGAGAAAAGAACTTCAAGTCGCTATCAAATACTGGTCTCCAATAAAGGAGATGATAGTTACGAGTCACCTGGAAACCTTTTTCATCGGTAAAGCAACCTCCCAAGATATTTTCAACAAAATGAACGATGCTTTAGACAATGCTGAGCTTTCCAGAAAAAGACTTCTTATGCTAGGATCTGATGGTCCCAATGTGAATAAAGGCGTCACAAGATTAATGAACGAGGCTTTGGTATTATTGGACAGACCAAAACTAGCAGATATAGGAACATGCAATATACACACTGTGCATAACGCTTTTTTAAAGGGTTTGAGCGAGCTACGCGAAAATGTATCAGATTTCATTTATCAAATTCACAACTTTTTTGATGGCTGGCCATCTCGCTGGGAGGAGTATGAAGATATCCAAGCAAAGTTAAAATTACCTGGTCACAAATTTTTAAAACATGTCTCTTCCCGATGGCTGACTTTAGGCACTGCCGCCGAAAGGATTTTAGAACAGTGGCCTGCAATAATTGAATATTTTACGAAGCACTTACCAAAGAAAAACAAAGAGAAGACTACATCTGTTAACTTCAAAAATATACACAATTTCTTAACTCAAAAGACGGCGAAAATTGAGGTCATGTTCTTTGCTTCAAGTGCACAAATTTTTGTAAAATTTACAGGATTCTTTCAGCGGGAAGAACCCCTTGTTCACTTGATCTACGATGAATTAAAACATCTCGTCAATAAAATAATAAACAGAGTTTGCAAAAGTAATGCACCAAGAACCATTGACGCGTTTCAGGAAAAGTATTATTGTTCTGGAAGAATCCATTAGAGAATCTTTAGCGCAAATCCAAGAACGCGACAGATTGACGTTCCTGATGAAAGTGAGGAATCACTATGTTGCTGCATGCAAGCACATATTAAAGAAGACATCTGTATATAACTCATTGGCGAAGTACCTGCGCATTTTGAGACCCAATGCTCACAGAGCCGCTGATTGTTATAAGGAATTTATAAAAATTGCAAAAGCCCTTCCCATTGAAATACAAGAGTCTGAATTAATAAATGAATGTCGTCTCCTGGTTCAATTGCCCTACGAAGACAACCCTGATAAAATACGTATTGAAACGTATTGGGTTAAGATTTTTAAATCAACATTTGAGACTGGACAACCAATGTACCCAAATTTGGAGATATTAGTCAGAGCCGCGTTATCTCTTTCTCATGGCAACGCAGACGTAGAAAGAGGATTTTCACGTTCCGGACATATCCTTACACCAGAAAGATCTGCAATGTCTCAAAGAACTCTAGACGCACATTTGACAGTAAAGTCAGCTCTTACAAATATGTATAATAATAGAGTAGATCTTGTGCCTCTGACTAAAGAATTAATGAATTTAGCTCGAACAGCGTATATAAGATATAGACTGTATTGTGAGGAGCAAAAACAGTTGGAACTAAACAAGAAGTTGAACGAGAGAACACGTCAAGAAGAAGACATTAAAAAAAAGGAATTGAAGAGAAAGTATGAAGATACAAAAAAAAGCATTGAAGAAGGAGAAACAACTTTAAAAAATAAATAAAAATGAAGAAAAAATCAAGAGGATGACCGTTGACAGGTATATGATATTTTTAACGGTTTTATGGTTTTATTATGTGTCAGTGTTCTTCTACTGTGTGGTGGGAGAACTATGATATGACACTAACTTAAGATTCATCGAGAACATCGATGCTCATCGGGTCTCAACGACCCGATAAACCTTAGTCATGGTTCTTAAACCATCTTTAATAGGAATTGAACCTTGTAGATTGAACCCAAACGAACCTGTCTTAACGATTTTTTTATATCCTTCATATTTCAGGTTGCTCGATAACGCTACTGGCATGTTAAAAGAAGGAATTAAGGACAAAGACTTAGTCGCCGTTAATATGGTCAAGACATTACTAGATGCCACTGTTAAAGAAAGAAAAGACTACGAGGAGAAAATTAAAGAAGAAGAAAACGTACAAAAAATTATAGATAAAAAGAAAAATGCTTTGATTACTAACTTCTTTAAGAAATCATAATGTCTAATGTTTCTAACTTTTAATTATTATTTGCATGATTGGATGTGTGTCATTTGCTTATTAACAAATATTAAAACTGATAACTATTTGTAAACTTTTTAATAATAAAAAGGTGGTGATGGTTGGCTATGGGGATGGTGGAGGCCAATAATATATTTTTTTTCAATTCCACATGAAACTTTTATTTTAAGTTAGTTCAGATGGTCAGTAAAAGTCAGTTTTTTTAGATTTCTGGTCAGTAAAATCAGTATTTTTGAACACTGAACCTGTTTCGACCCCTGGCATGTATAGATTTTAAAATATAAATTTATACTACCTTTATAAAATTGTACAACTTTTGAAGCATACAAGTCATTTTGATTTTCCAGAACCAATTGTACATAAATGAACATTGCAGATAACACCAAAAATTACAACCACAAACAAAAAAGTTGTGATGTCATTTTGGGTCATTAAAAAAAAACATATTATCTCCATTAACTACCATAACACTTGGGCCTATTTTACCACCTCTGATTAGGTTCTCCTTAACTTACTTGTCATATAATATCCTACAAATTCTGTTCCATTTTTTAATTTATTCGGTAAGTAGTGGCTATTTGGACATTGTGAAAATGGCCCTTAGACATAGGTTTTATGGGTGAAAACTAGGATAATGATGCTGCCTATAGTTAGGAATATTGTGTCAGTCCTACTAAACACACTGTATAATACCTGATTTGCCCTCACCATACTAAGTTGGTCGAAAAAGTGTCCATACTGAGAGTTTCCATGACAGTTAAGAAGTCTCTGCAACTGTCAGAGGTGTCAAAACAAAACAGAAAAAAAAACGAATTCACCACCAACCAGTTCATAGAAATCTGTGGTATAATATCTAAAGCTCTCAATTTCACTGCACCCTAATTATAAATTCTAGGTCCATAGTAATGTATCTATCTCCACTTTAAATTGAATTTTTACTACAGTATCTATAAGTCAAGTATCGATAAACATTTTTGGGTTACTGTCGTCGACTTGTAAAATTTGCATCTAGTGAATAAGAAATTACAAATTAAAAAAAAAAACTAAAAATAGATGCAATAATATTTGTAAAACTAATATTTGTCTTGAATTGACCAACTGCTGACCAACGCCTGATTAATGCAAGCAGAAACTAATAAAAATAACAGGTAAAATATCACTTACTGAACACAGAGTCTGTTACAGACAGATTGAGTTTCTCATTGTTGCACATCTCATCATCAATGCCGGCCACTGGTACATTGAACTGTGATAAGGTTGTTGTTACAAGTATATTTTTTTCTGGTGGAACTACCTGTTTCGGCGCCTCGGAAGATGGTGGTTGAGGAACCGTAGTTTGAGGGGTGACTTGAGTATTATCAGAAGTTAAAAGTCTTCTCAAATCTTTGTTGTCTACAGTTGCTCTTAGATTCTCTAAGTGCAGTCTTTCGATCTGAAAGAATGACGAAATGAATTTGTGTGTGTTACGTAACAATAGACCTAATATTATATTGTGTATAATAAGGCACAAAAAAGGCGAAAACAGCTTGGCAACTCGGTTGGAAATAGAGAGAGTGGTCGTACACTAACCTGCAAACTATTTCTTTGTTGTTTTAATGTTCTCAGCGCGTCTATAATCCATTTCTCTTCAGCTAGAAGCTGTGCCTCTTGAGCTATTCGTTGGCTCAGACGCGCGTTAGCCCTTTGCATTGTAGTTTTAACTTGCTGCAACTTTATTTACAAAACAAAACGGTAACAACACCAAGATTCTCCATTGTGATTAGGAGTGAGGCGTATTTATCGTAACAGGTAGAAATAACAGATATTTAAAAATAACAAATAACAATTGTTCCTAACAATATACACTCGAGAGCAATGAATCCGGGTCACTTAAAGAATCCTAAAAATCTCGGAAACTAAAAATGCTAGGTTAATGCAATAAATTGTATTTAATAGACAATGTAATACTCCTTAAATGAAGGTATTAAAACTTCTTAGTTATTGTAAAGTTATATCATAAAAAAATCAAATTTGAAAAAGGGCCACTTTCGAAGATGGAACTACGAAATTACAGCATTTGGTTTTGCTTTTGTTTGTAATCTGTCATTTATGTGGGTACATAAACCATGTTGATAGTGCTCTATATTCATTATTCAAGCTGAAATTATGTCGCTTACGCCTGAAGAATGCACCAGAATACTTACAATGCTGGAAACCGGCCGGAGTCAGCGCGATACAGCCAGGACTGTCGGTGTGTCGCTGTCAACAGTACAAAGAGTTCTCCGACGTTACGAAGAAACTGGTTCTAACCTACGCAGACCAGGAACGGGCAGAACCAGGTGTACCACAGCACGAGAAGACCGATACTTGGTGAACACCATGCTTCGAAATCGCTTTCTCACAGGAACTGAACTCACAAATCAGTTTCGACGCTTCGGAGGAAGTAACCCAAGTGCATGGACAGTAAGACGTCGGCTTGCTGAATCTAACTTAAAACCCCTTAGACCTGCAAACGGCCCTAAACTGGAGCGTGGGCATCGTATTTCAAGACTAAGATATGCCCAGAGCCACGTAAATTGGAGTATTGAAGATTGGTCAAAAGTTATGTTCTCCGACGAATCAAAATTTATGCTCTACAAGCACGATGGAAGACACAGAGTGTATCGAAGACCAGGGGAAAGATTCAAGCAAGCATGCATCGAAGAAAAAGTAGCCTACGGTGGTGGGTCTGTACTTGTGTGGGCCGGAATTTCTTCTGAAAGTCGCACAGAGCTGGTGATCATAGAAAACGGCTCTTTAACTAGCGTAAGATATGTGGAAGAAATCTTCAATGATCACGTTGGTCCATTTATGGTCAATTTAGGTGAGGATGCTATATTTATGCATGACAATGCCCGACCTCATACAGGTAGGATTGTGAATGACTACCTTCAAGAGATGAACATTACTGGTATGGAGTGGCCAGCGCGCAGCCCGGATATCAACCCGATCGAGCATGCTTGGGACGAGCTAGGCAGATGCGTAAAACAACGAAACCCTCCCCCAATCACGCTTCGTGAGCTCAAAATTGCTCTCACAGAGGAATGGGAGAATATTCCCCAAAATCGTATAAGGAACTTGGTGTACAGCATGCCAAACCGCGTAAACGCAGTAATGGAAGCACGAGGAGGCAATACGAAGTATTAAAATTCAAGAAAATCGTAATAAAGTTCAAAAATTTCATGTTTCCTATTTTTGTTTTAAGGAGAGATCAGCAGTTTTTTTCTTTATGTAATTTTGTGTTAATAAAATGTATGGTGACTCATATTTTTTTTACTTTCATTTAAGGAGTATTACATTGTCTATTAAATACAATTTATTGCATTAACCTATCATTTTTAGTTTCCGAGATTTTTATCATTCTTTAAGTGACCCGGATTCATTGCTCTCGAGTGTAAATATCTGTTACTTAAAATAACAGACCCTCAAAGACTGTTGCCACGGCTGTTACTGTTAATTCATTATAACAATCTCTCACAGACTGTTACTACGGCTGTTACTTACAAACACACTCACACAAAGGAAGAAATATTGAAAGGTTAACAATTTATCATTCTTCCTCATTAAAGAATGACCCTTGCTAAATAGAGTAACACCAATTATTTACTTCGAAATATGTTTATTTCTCACTCTTACTAAAGCGATTTAAACTACGCTAAAAAGAGAACTTACTAGTATTTATTGTGCCTAAAAATACAGTTGGTGGTCTTAGAAGAACAAACACTTACGAAAAAGTGACTCCTAAATTAGGTCGTGTACCTGTTACTGACCGGTTACCATTATTCAATAGATATTTAAATACGTATTTATCGTTCGTACAAAAATAACAGGCTGTTATTTAATAACAGATATTTGGATCTGTTATTATTGTATAACAGTAATAACAGATATCGTGTTTAACCTGTTACAACCCATCTCTAATTGTGATAGTAAAAACACGGAGGCGCCGCGATATTCTATACATAAGTTTGCTTATACAAATATGGGTGAAAAACGAACTAGAATGTGAAATATCGTGTTATTTCACTCTTTCTAATGTGGTAATCGTATTTGATAAAAGAGACAACAATATTTCAGTTGTTCCTCATAATGGCAACATTTTGTTGAGACGCAGTAACAGTTGTAGGTAAGTGCCATATCCGCCATAATATGCGACAAGTACATGGTAGTTCTGCTGTCAAGTGGTTGTTTACTTTTTGTTTTATTGAGATTTGTGAGAAAATTACGTGGAGTTTTCCTTTAAAACTACATATATACGTTGGAAAACACCAATTCAACATGCCTGTGTGTTGTATTGTGAAGTGTGGTGCAAGAAAGAAGGAAAATCAACCTCAATTATCTTTGCACAGGTTAGTAGCCGGTTTTCATGCAATAGTACATAAAGTTATAAACTTTCGATGAAAAAATTGCTAGGTGATCATTAAATACGGCTTAAATTTTAATATATGGGTTTATTTCCGTCCAACAGACCTTTTTATTATTTCATAATTTCATTCGTTTGTTTACAATGATATGTCATGGTGGAATAGTGTTGTACCGTTTCCGTCATAGTTTCTGATACTAGTTCCTTCGCTGCGCTGAAATGATATTGCTAGGTCCGGCCCGTGATTTACAGCAAACTGTACTCTTTGGTTCATAGCACCGAGAGACCGTTCCGCAGAGTTTTATGTAGTGTATACGATTTTTTTGTTGAAGTTTTTAAGATGAACATTACTGTAGAACATACATTTTATGTAACTTTTATGATTTCCGCGGCGCACGCTAATAAAGATCCCAGTCCGCATGATTTTATCCGACATCTTCAACAATAATCGTCAAATTTCAGCCAATTTACACAAAACTTTAATGAATTATACACTAAAACCTTCCGCATGAATCACTCCGTCCATTAGTGAAAATTGATCCGTTTAGTAGTTTTTGAATTTTTCGCGTTCAGACAGACAGAAAAACAGACAGACGCGGCGGTGTACTTTGTTTTATAATATGTAAGGATGTGTATTATTCAGAATGTTCATTTATGATAAAATTGTTAAAAATTTAATTCACTAATGCCCGTTTTCACCGACATGACAGCTAAGTGACACTTAAATGAATACCTAAATAAAACTGCACTGTTTTTCAACTCTCAGCGCTGAGTCTACCGTTGAAAATCCAACAGTGAACTTTTATTAGGGATTCATTTAAGTGTCACTTAGTGAAGGTGAAAACAGGCATAAGACTTGCATGCTCACTCGATACTAAATATTTGGCTTCGTTTAAACGTTCACTTGCCAAACATTAGGTTTGCGTTACAAATATTTACAAATATTTGTGAAAACTTTATTTGCTAAGTAATAATTCTATAAATGAAATTATAATTATGCGGAAAATTGTTTGAGAAGTGATAAATTGTCAATACTCGTATTTTTTTGTTACAACGGACTATTAGCTAATATTTTTTTAAATATGATTCAACCGTGATATCTAGTAAGATTCGTTATACTATTACGTACTAGTATCGATACTCGAAATAGTAACACCATGTTCCCTGATTGACACAACCCTAGCATTGGCAGCCATTTTATGCGACATTTTGAGTTGTAGGTATGCACCTTTTTTTTGTAGGTATTTCCAGTCCATTATTAATGTCTATGCTAGAAACACACACAACGACTTTATTGCCACTATTCTCTGTCTACGTTATTGCCACTCAATGTTTGAACACACTTATTTTCTTCTATGAAGGTTTCCATAGCAGAAGATTCTATTAATTTTCATTTTTTTTTTTCATACACATTCAAGATAAATCATAAACGTCAAACGAGATTTTTTTTTTAACATGGCAACTCGCAGTTTTGACCACTAAGCATAGAGTATAGTAATAGAGGTCTTGGCTGCTTAACCGGACTTTCCTGTGGGTGCCTTAAGCTGCTACACTTAGAGCCTCCAGCCAGGAGCAAAAAACTATACTAAATTAAAACTAGGCGAATGCTCGCTAAGGGCACCACCTGTGGGGTACGAACCTCGGCTTAGGGCGTTGCTGAGGTCCGGCCCTGGTTCAGGCCATGGTACGGAGCGAGAGGAAATGGGAGGCCGTCACCTCCTTCTGCGAAGCGGTAATGCTCGCGAAGGAGGAGGCGGAACGCGTGAGGGAGAGATAAATTTTGCGCCCTCACGCCCCTAACCGCCGCAGGAGGAGACACCCAGGGTGTCGGGAATCGCGAGGCGATTTCCGGCCACCGTAGGCGCGGGCTTGCGGGCGGTGAGCAATGGGTGGCTCACCGTCCGATAAGGACCAGGCCCGGGTCGACGGCGCGTTGTGTTCCACGCGCGCCTCAAAGAGATGTCAGCAGAATTGATGGGGTCCACTAGGGCCGATGCCTGCCGGGGTTGCGAAGAAAACCGAAAGGGAGATCGTGGCCCCCGGCGACAGGGCAACCGAAGGAACACGGGTGGGTTTTAGTCAGTAAGAGTCTGACACGCCCTCCCGCTCCGCCCAGAGCGGGAGAAGTTATTTGATGATTTCCCACCCTCAAAAAAAAAAAAAAAGGGCGTCGCTGAGGGGAGGACAGCAAGAAGGGACAGGCTGGATCAAAATTGGTTTAAATCATGATTATTATGCGGGGTAGTTTAAAGCTACGTGCTCAGCGGCAACAACTTGCACCTCGTTTTCAAGCAAGGGTCGGGGAGGAGTATCATTTACTCAGGGACACGGTCGCGGTCCCAAAGGACCCCGGCGCGCGGCGGTGAGGTCGGAATGACGGGAGGCGTCTGTGTTTGTGTATAGTGCTGGTGGCCCTATTCTGCTCCTGGAGGAGTGTAATGGGATCAACAGGGTCGGAAAGAACATGCCTCGGACGGCGGATCTGACTAATTCTAGAAGGGACATAGTTTGCTGCTTCGACAACCAAGGGGTTGCGATGTCTATGAGCGGAGTCAAAGTAAGGCTTGGACATGCGTTTAAGGAACTGGTGAATCGTGGGGATTTTACCGTCGAGATGGAGGATCTCGTTTCTGACATAGAAGGGAGCTCCCGTGGCTTTACAGAGGAAACGGTTCTGCAAGGCCTGCAATCTATGGATGGAATGGGATTTGGCGTGGGCAAATACTGCACCCGCATTGGTCATAATGGGTCGGATACACGATGTTAAGATGCGCAGTTTGCACTTTAGTGACAATTTGCTGCGTGCATTTAAAACGAAATGGAGTCTACCTAGAGCGAGAGCGGCTCGCGAACGAACCGTCTTTATGTGCTCAGAAAAGGAGAGATGATGATCTAGGATAACACCTAGGTATTTGGCGCGCCTAGCCCATAGACATTTAATAAGTATGGACTGGAAATACCTTCAAAAAAAAGGTGCATACCTACAACTCAAAATGTCGCATAAAATGGCTGCCAATGCTAGGGTTGTGTCATTCAGGGAACATGGTGTTACTATTTCGAGTATCGATACTAGTACGTAATAGTATAACGAATCTTACTAGATATCACGGTTGAATCATATTTAAAAAAATATTAGCTAATAGTCCGTTGTAACAAAAAAAAACGAGTATTGACAATTTATCACTTCTCAAACAATTTTCCGCATAATTATAATTTCATTTATAGAATTATTACTTAGCAAATAAAGTTTTCACAAATATTTGTAAATATTTGTAACGCAAACCTAATGTTTGGCAAGTGAACGTTTAAACGAAGCCAAATATTTAGTATCGAGTGAGCATGCAAGTCTTATGCCTGTTTTCACCTTCACTAATTGACACTTAAATGAATCCCTAATAAAAGTTCACTGTTGGATTTTCAACGGTAGACTCAGCGCTGAGAGTTGAAAAACAGTGCAGTTTTATTTAGGTATTCATTTAAGTGTCACTTAGCTGTCATGTCGGTGAAAACGGGCATTAGTGAATTAAATTTTTAACAATTTTATCATAAATGAACATTCGGAATAATACACATCCTTACATATTATAAAACAAAGTACACCGCCGCGTCTGTCTGTTTTTCTGTCTGTCTGAACGCGAAAAATTCAAAAACTACTAAACGGATTTTCAATCAATTTTCACTAATGGACGGAGTGATTCATGCGGAAGGTTTTAGTGTATAATTCATTAAAGTTTTGTGTAAATTGGCTGAAATTTGACGATTATTGTTGAAGATGTCGGATAAAATCATGCGGACTGGGATCTTTATTAGCGTGCGCCGCGGAAATCATAAAAGTTACATAAAATGTATGTTCTACAATAATGTTCATCTTAAAAACTTCAACAAAAAAATCGTATACACTACATAAAACTCTGCGGAACGGTCTCTCGGTGCTATGAACCAAAGAGTACAGTTTGCTGTAAATCACGGGCCGGACCTAGCAATATCATTTCAGCGCAGCGAAGGAACTAGTATCAGAAACTATGACGGAAACGGTACAACACTATTCCACCATGACATATCATTGTAAACAAACGAATGAAATTATGAAATAATAAAAAGGTCTGTTGGACGGAAATAAACCCATATATTAAAATTTAAGCCGTATTTAATGATCACCTAGCAATTTTTTCATCGAAAGTTTATAACTTTATGTACTATTGCATGAAAACCGGCTACTAACCTGTGCAAAGATAATTGAGGTTGATTTTCCTTCTTTCTTGCACCACACTTCACAATACAACACACAGGCATGTTGAATTGGTGTTTTCCAACGTATATATGTAGTTTTAAAGGAAAACTCCACGTAATTTTCTCACAAATCTCAATAAAACAAAAAGTAAACAACCACTTGACAGCAGAACTACCATGTACTTGTCGCATATTATGGCGGATATGGCACTTACCTACAACTGTTACTGCGTCTCAACAAAATGTTGCCATTATGAGGAACAACTGAAATATTGTTGTCTCTTTTATCAAATACGATTACCACATTAGAAAGAGTGAAATAACACGATATTTCACATTCTAGTTCGTTTTTTTACTATCTCAATGGCCTAGCCCAAGGGATTGGTTTGTCAAACAGAGATCAAAATACAGAAAATATATACAGGATGTTTGGCAGAACGTTGAACATACGAAAATGGTGGGTAGGTGGGGTCATCTGCTACTTACTCAGCCCTAATTTATTTGGCCCTGGCCGACTGGGTATTTAAAAAAAAAAAAAAAGCTTTTTTCTTGTTTCACCACTTTCCTAAATTTAAAGTGTATTTTTTTTATTAAAAATGGGCAATAAAACAGGCAATTTTTTTTTTTTAATCTTTGATGTTGGCAGATTCTTATAAAATTATTGCTTTGTTCAGATGTTAGCTAGAAAAAAAGTTATGAGTCCTCAAACTTACAGAAAGATGTAAAAAATACTTGAATGTTAATTTCAACTTGCATTTAAAAAAAAACAAAAAATGATTGAGGAGTTCCAATTCTAGCAAAACATCCCTAGTGTGTGAGCTTTCTAATGGTATGTAATTTGCTTTTATAAAAAAAAAACTTTAAGAGTTATTTCATAATTTTATCAAGTAGGAAATTTTTGACGAAACTCTACCTTTACGGAAAGTTAAATGTTTTGCGAAATTTAATACTGCAAAGTTGGTAAAAATTAAATGATCGATTGAAATTATGCTGTACCAGTTAGGTGCGTTAATGAAACAATTAAATAATTTTAAATAATTTATTTAAATAATAAATCATATTAGATGTTCAAATTGACGCCCTTCATTCGCAATACAGGTGCGGCATCTACGTCTGATTTCTACAGTTGTTGTGCGCAGCAGCATCTCCTGTCGCATAACTTCGAAAGCAGCATTAATTCGATTTATCAAATCTTCCCGACTTTCTACTTCTGTAGTGTAAACTAGTTCCTTTGCCCTTCCCCACACGTGAAAATCGAGCGGAGTGAGGTCGGGCAATCGCGGAGGCCAGGGAATTGGTCCTCCCCTGCCAATCCACGAATTTGGGAAACAATTATCCAAATGCTCACAACAACTAGACTAAAGTGAGCTGGGCAACCATCGTGTTGAAAGACAATAGGCCTGTTTATGTCTACTTGGAACACTTCTTCCACTAATGGTGGTAAATCATTTATCAAAAAATCCAAGTAGTTGTTCGCGTTGATGTTGTCGGGCAAATAATGAGGCCCTATTAGCTTATCGCCAATCACTCCTGCCCAGACATTCACACTGAATCTCCTCTGGAAGCCTCTTTGTCTCTTCACGTGTGGGTTTTGATTTTTAAGTGCCCAATGGTGAAGATTGTGATAATTGACAATCCCTTCTTTGTCAAATTTGGACTCGTCTGTTCACAAAATACTTTTTAAAAAGTTAACGTCGTCCACATCGGTATGCAACAAATGGCGACAAAATTGCGCACGTCTCCCAAAATCACTGTCATCGAGACCTAGAACAAACAAAACATGTCTAAGAATTGATTTCAATACTGAATCTTTTCTTCCTCCGAGTTCAAACTCTACAATTATCCAAATTTTTCATCTTCAATTTTTAAGTACACTAATTGGCTTTATGGCTTAGCCATAAAGACGTAAGACCAAATTCACAAAAGGGCGTGCGACTTTCCAATTTTGTTCTAAAAAGGACCCATAAGTGCTGGCAAGTTTACCTACGCTGACCACCTGCGCAAACCGAATCCGAAATCCGAATCCTGTAAGCGCTGGCCGCCTGATTGTTACGTGAATGCGGCCGAATAGGAATAGTTTATTGAATTTAATTTGAAATTAGAATTGAATGCGCTAAAAACAACATGAGGCAAAACAACTAATAAAGAAAGTGACGAAATCAAGGTTAAATGGAACGATCAATTGAACTGTCTCATAATTTACTACATTCCACAAAATCGTATCAGATGCAGTGCATAAACGGCTTAATCTTACCTTGCACTGGAGTGTAGTGAAAAGCATGTCTACCATCTTGCCGGAGAACAGACCACACTTTCCATATGCTTAAGCCAAGTATTGAAGCTATCTGTCTAATGCTTTTGGTAGGATCCGCGTCAAACTCGGCAAGAACTTGTTCGTCAATGGTAGCATCGGGTCGTGCTGCGTTCACTCGTGGTTCTTGTAAGTTCAGGTTACCGGTTTGTCGTAAACGTCGGTAAGTACTCGCAAACGTCTGATGACTGGGTACTCGGCGGTTGGGATAACGCTCTTGATAAATTCTTCGCGCTTCACGCGAATTTGTATTAGCGCTTCCATACGCTAACAACATGTCCGCGTATTCCTCACTGGTAAAAGCAGCCATTTCTTTACCAATAACAACAGGTAACAGTAATAACAAAAAACTTAACAAACTTAAACTTAAACTTAACTAGTGATAACAATAAAAGAAAACGAAGTGAACAAAAACAAACGTAAGCGTAACGGGCACGTGAGATCGCAGAGGCAGTTAAGTCTCGACTGAATAAAAGAAAAGAATTCATTCTGAGGCGTCACGGTGCCACGAGAGCGAAAGAGAGCAAAAATACGCTATGACTGCGCAAGAGTGAAACAAAATTTCTAACTGCTTTGTGTAACCATCTCAAGGGAATAGTGAATGTCAATTTGCACCACTGCTACTGGCAAGCCGTCGATCCATAATTTTTACCAACTTTGCAGTATTAAATTTCGCAAAACATTTAACTTTCCGTAAAGGTAGAGTTTCGTCAAAAATTTCCTGCTTGATAAAATTATGAAATAACTCTTAAAGTTTTTTTTTTTATAAAAGCAAATTACATACCATTAGAAAGCTCACACACTAGGGATGTTTTGCTAGAATTGGAACTCCTCAATCATTTTTTGTTTTTTTTTAAATGCAAGTTGAAATTAACATTCAAGTATTTTTTACATCTTTCTGTAAGTTTGAGGACTCATAACTTTTTTTCTAGCTAACATCTGAACAAAGCAATAATTTTATAAGAATCTGCCAACATCAAAGATTAAAAAAAAAAAATTGCCTGTTTTATTGCCCATTTTTAATAAAAAAAATACACTTTAAATTTAGGAAAGTGGTGAAACAAGAAAAAAACTTTTTTTTTTTTTTTTTAAATACCCAGTCGGCCAGGTCCAAATAAATTAGGGCTGAGTAAGTAGCAGATGACCCCACCTACCCACCATTTTCGTATGTTCAACGTTCTGCCAAACATCCTGTATACTGGATTAAAACTAAGATCGAGAATCAGTGTTTCCACTTTTAGGTATTTCTCCCTATTTTAGGGAAAAATTACCAATATTATGCACGATCTAGGGATATTTTATTTTGACAGAGATTTTGTGGATTTAACTTTTTGAATTGAAATTTAAACAGATCACATTCGAGTTTTAGGGAAGAATTTATTTTGTGGTTCCCTTACTCGTAATTAAAGTAATCTGTCTAAATGTTAATTTCATTGTGCTATTATCGTAGCTAAAGACGATATCGAAAAGTCGCATTATATCTAAAGTTGGTTTGTTTTTCATTCTGCATCGCGAACAGATCGTGAAACAACAGCAATTAAATATTTTTAAGTGCTATGTTAGCCCGCGAAAAAGTGTAAAAGTAATGCTTCAGCTTATCCGATCTTGTAAATTTATGAATGTTTTGTAGGTGTTTTATGTTAAGTATGTGGAATGATGTGATTAATTATAATCATGTTCCCCAAACCAAAATGAAATTTATTAACTGGGGAAAAACCAAAAACGTAAGTGGAAACACTGTCGAGAATATCGTCCAATTTTGTCTATGGTTGGAAAATTACGCAAAAACCAACAGTTTTGTTCACTGAAAAATTAAATTGTATTTAATCAACATTGGTCATCGGCACCAGCACAAGTGGTCATTCTATCTCAATAAAGACTTCGGTCTCCCTTAGTGCTTCCTCGATCAGTGCTGAGTGCATCTATTGCTTTATAACAGTCGCTAGTTCTATACTGTCATCTTGTGTAAAAATATATAAATAAAATGTCTGATTACGATTCTGGATCCGATTCCGGCCACGGTTATGAAGAGGTGTGCACCCGCGGCGGGTCCTGCAGGAACGCCGCTTTGCCCTTCGATCCTACGTCTATCGAGAATGTGATCCTAACAATTAGCGACCAATTCGACTTCCGTGTGATAATGAGCGATGAGAGGGCGAAGGGAGCCTTGCTGGTGACGACGGGGCTTGCAATAGCGGGGGGGCTCATCGGACGCCATTATGGTGGGAAAATGGGGGCTGCACTCGGTGGAGCCGTTGGTGGTGCGTGCGGACTTGGCGTTGTTGGTGAGTTTGATTACAATATAATCAAGGTTTTTTTTACTTTCATCCATAATGTTAGTGATTTTTAGAATGTAGGGTAGAAGAGAAATTTGTAAAAAAAAATGTTTTTTTTTTTAATCATATATTTACATGGGTTAATTGTTAATGGTATAAAACAAAATAACCAGCTAAAAATAAATATTGGAAACAACTGACTTCTCAGTCGCATGCGCATCAATGTTTTACCAGTAACATTACTCACCAGCCGGGGTTACAAAGAAAACCCAAAAGGAGATCGCGGCCCCCGGCAACAGGGCAAACGAAGGAACTCGGGTGGGTTTCAGTCAGTAAGAGTCTGACACACCCTCAATTATTTGACAATTTACCACCCAAAAAAAAAAGTTACATTACTCACCTTTCAAAGCATTGTATCATCAATTTGGGAATTTAGTATATTTTTAAAGCATTGTTGCCTAATCTATTTTTCATTTTTAAAGGAAATTTCAAACATTTTATTTGCCCACATTTTTGCAACTACCTCACATAAGTTCTAAACTATTTTTCTATTTGTACTAGCTGTTTCCATGAGAAGTATCTGGGAGGACATCAAGAACAAACTGTCAGAGTTATTTGATATAGTATATGACTACCTAGCTGGCATGGGTTTGGAGGACTATCAGCGTGCAGCCATGTTCCTCACCCAACCCGGTGACAAAACCCAGCTTGCTATGGTCATCCTGAACACCGCTTCCAGTATCCTTGGCAAGAAGATTTTGTCAAGTATCACTCCAGCATAATATCCTTGTTAATTTACATGAAAAATGTTATATGACCAATCTTGAGCTGTAATAATTTTTAATGTTGTAGGTATGAGCCATTTTTGCTTTGTAAACATTTTATAATTTTCATTTTAATGAAGACAGAGTATTTTAATAAATGTTGACATAATAGAATTCTAGAATTGTATATTTTTAATATGATTATAGTAAATGTAAGAAGCTATGACATTCGAAATGTGACAGACACACTCGCTAATCTTGACACAATAATATATAATTTGTTACAAATATAATATTTTTATTATTATCATGTAGATTGTGATACTAATAAATTATCATTGAGCTTGACTTATTAGGAATTAAGCATAATAAAATTATAATATTGGCAGGTCAATTATTAAATTAGAATAGGTAAATTGTCAATGATGATGACGATGAATGATTTATTGTAAATTAGAGATAGTTTTGTGTTAGCATTGTATTTTGTAAGCAATTTTATTGTAATTATCCATGCAATCGATAGATCTTGTTAAGTATATGTATTATTATGTTTGTATTTTATTAATGTAGGTGAAATATAATAAATAATGCCTTTATAATCTTGACAATAATAGTTGTTTTTTTTTTTTTTACTTCTATGTAACGCTTCGGTGCTTCTCCTCGAGTAGGATGGAGTATACACGACGACCGTAGTCGACCACACACCAAGCTACATCCACAGTATAAGCGGACCTAATTGGCTATAGGCTTTCCGTATAATGGTAGGTAATACTTAGATCATTAATTACGAGCTGGTGCCCGCAACTCCACGTTAATGCGCGTATTTTGTGTCGATCCACCTCAGCCGAAATACTTTGCTCTGTATGTGGCGATCACTGGGAAGTTTTAGTACTACAAGAGCTACTGCCTCGTCGTCCTCCATGCAGGCCCTGCACAGCGGATTGTCTATGACTACTATGACAACGAGGGTTTATTAAATGGCCCATGGCAAGTTAAGGCTGCAGTAATTGTACGCAGCTGTTGTTTATTTAGTCGGAGAACCTGTTTCGTGAGGCGGCCATTCATTGAAAGGAGTGCCTTCTTTGCCTACCTGAACTCACCTTGGTCCAAACGTAGTTTGTGATGTTGGTCCTTGATTCGTTTCCTTACCAGAGTGCGTAGGTACCCGAAGGGGATTGGTGCGATGGGTTCAGGCCCCACTGGTGACATGCTCGAGCGCATTTTAACAAGTTCGTCGGCTGCATCGTTGCCAACCGAACTGCTGCGCTCTGTCCTTTTATCCATTGAATAGTTTGAGGCTACCCACGTATAATGATAGGGCAGCATAAACTGGACATTTAAAGCTCGATGTGTCATCTGCCGTACATTTGAAACAGTTTTGCACAGCAGCGGACTAGGTAGGTACTGTAGGTAGCTAGATTCCCTTCTTTTGCAAGCTAGGACATATTTCGAGACTCCAAACAGAACAGCGATTTTAAAAAAAAGATTTACGGGGTCAAAATAAATTAGTTAGCACAACTCCGCAGATATGATGAGTATCCAATGTCGCCCATCGGCATGTGTCCGCCAGTATTCTGAATATTCAGGAAAAATTATCGAAAAATAACTTTTAAAAGGGGGTCTATCTTTCATATTTTTCATGTTATTCTTTTTTTATGTTTTGAGTAGCGTTTGCCATATATCCGATGTTACTGGCTCGATTTGGATTCTGTTTATTATTTCTAAAAGCTTATGACTTATTTTGTCGTATTAACTAACATATTAATTAAAATTTGTCGACTATGCAAAAGAAACGGAGGTGAAAATATTTTTTTCCAAAAAAAAAAACTGTATTTTTTTATACACTAGTGTATGTACCTACATAAAATAGATTTTGAAAAAAATGAATATTAGGAAAAATGAGGATAAAACTTAATGTTATTTTTCGATAATTTTTTGCCCATGGGCCGACATTGTATATGCACGATAAAATGAATATGATACAAAGATTTTTTGGGGTCAACGTCTGCAGTACTTGAAGTAAAAAAAATTAAAGCACAACAAAAATAAAGTTTTTTTTTGTTTTATCATGTTTAGATAACGATACCCGTCTACGGAGTTACGCTAGCAAATTTATTAACTTGAATGTATTAGATATTATTTTGGGACGACCTACCTCTATACCCCATTAAGAAAAGAACACAAAGTGTCACCCTCTGTCCAACAAGGACTGTAGTTTTCTATTTATATACTTACTTGGTGGTTTACTGATAAAACGAACAGGAAAATACAATGCCCACTCAAACGCTAAGTAGGTAGGTATATGTGGGTAAATTTGGTTAAAAGACAATGTTACACTTGATACCTAAATGTTTCATCAATCAACATTACTAAACAATATTTTGAGCAAATCGGTACTGGACTAAAACGTGTTTAAGATACGAATCGGCCTGCCACCAGTAAATACCAAAGGGGACTCTCCCGAAATTTAAAAACCTTATCAAAATGATAAGGTTTATTTATATTATACTTTATTGTACACCACAAAAATACTTAACAAAAAATATATCAAACACTACAAAATATACAATGGGCGGCCTTATCGCTTTCCACGATCTCTCCCAGGCAACCTAAGGTTTTTAGCAAAAGAACCTATCTTTGTACCAAAAAGCTTTGAACCTTATTTTAAGAAAGATAAGGTCATAATTCGTGTCTATAATTTTAAGGGAATTCCCCAAAACTTCTATGTGATTGCCATTTTGGGAAAAACATTTGGTAAGTACGAAAACAATGGGGAAGATTTCATGATCAGAGGGCGCCACGCGTATGATCTATTTACATTCTATGGTTCGAAGCGGTTCATTCGAAATATTTTTGTATTAACGTTTACCTGTGCGACGTTTACCTGTCTGACGTTTACCTGTGCGATGTATTGTACCTGGAAATTAAATCAACTCAAAGAAGAGGGGTGCTTCCTGTAGTGGAAGAAAGGCAGACCTTGTAGAGAGGTTAATAAATAAAAGTAAATAAATTACTCCAGTACTTTATATTTTCTTGGTGAATGTTTTTACTGATTAGCATTAAACTCTTGACCATAATTCTATGAACCTTTATTCACTTCGTTTATTATTGTTTGTGAAAAACAAATTCTAAGCTATCTTCTGCTTTTGTAGGTTAGAAACGTATGATAGAAATTTTAACTTCACTGATAAATCATGTCCCCCAGAACCAGTAGGTACAAACCGAAGTTATGGTCATACCAAAAGATTATCTGAATTTTAGTATCGCTGTAACTTGCACACTGCTGTTCATTTATATTTGAAATTTTACTATCCAGAGTTCCGGTAACACTAAAACCTAAGAAGTTTGGTGCGAATAGTTGTTTTTTTAGGTTTCTATTCCGCAGTCTCTCTTCCCTAGCAGCTGCGTAAGGCGGTAGAACCTTTGACAAAGGGAAAATAGATGGTATCGCATTCTTCCTCAAAATTCGGCGCTCTAAATTGAAACCTGCAATTTACGCAATCATGTTACATATGACATTGGTGAAAGATTTGAACAAAGAAAAAATATAAGAATATACCTACTCACCTGTAGACGATTTCACAGTTTTATAATCATTTTCTGTAAAATGATGTCCACATAATCGTTAATATGAAGATTGCGATTTCGCCTATTCTGGCCGTTTTATTGCTTTAGCCCTTTTCTGATTTTTATCTTTTGGGAACAAATGATAACCATTTTCTTTGCATCCCGGCACTGCACACTTCGTCATTTTTAATAGATTTAATATAAAAACTTCAAAAAGATCTAAAATATAACGATGCACAGATAGGCATAGCGGATCATAAGAATCGCGACACCTAGCGGGGAAAAATGGCAAAAATCTTCCCCATTTAGCAAGGTACTTTCTCAATGTAGTATCGTCGGCCTATAAAACTTTTACCATAAAGGTATTTACACTGAAATCCTGCAGAGCCCTATTCAACAAAACAAAAAGCACGACTCTTTTTGCTGGATTTCGATGAATGAAAGAACCGTATTGTTACGAGCTGGGTATGGGATAAATTAATTATTACCAATCAGACAATTAGATAACTTTATTAAACACAAAACACTTAAAACTTAATCACAAATACGCCACTGATCACTATTCACTTAGATATCGCACTTCTAGTTCACTTCGATTCGCTTCGTTGTATCGCCTAAATCAGACTGACTCCATCGTGTTTTTTTTTTTTTTTTTTTTTTTTTTTTTTTTTTTTTTTTTTTTTTTTTTTTTAACGGGCATCTCGCAGTTTTGACCACTAAGGTCTTGGCTGCTTAACCGGACTTTCCTGTGGGTGCCTTAAGCTGCTACACTCAAAGCCTCCAGCCAGGGGCAAAATACTAAACTAAATTAAAACTAGGCGAACGAACATGATTATTAAGCGGGGTAGTTTTAAAGCTACGTGCTCAGCGGCAACAACTTGCTGGCACCTCGTTTTCGAGCAAGGGTCGGGGAGGAGTATCAATTAATCAGGGACACGGTCGCGATCGCAAAGGACCTCGGCGGCGAGGTCGGAATGACGGGAGGCGTCTGTTTTTGTATATTGTACTGGTGGCCCTATTCTGCTCTTGGAGGAGTGTGATGGGATCATCAGGGTCGGAAAGTACATGCCGCGGACGGCGGATCTGACTAATTCTAGAAGGGACATAATTGGCTGCTTCGACAACCAAGGGGTTGCGATGTCTAGGAGCGGAGTCAAAGTAACGCTTGGACATGCGTTTTAGGAACTGGTGAATCGTAGGGATTTTACAGTCGAGATGGAGGATCTCGTTTCTGACATAGAAGGGAGCTCCCGTGGCTTTACGGAGGAAACGGTTCTGCAAAGCTTGCAACCTATGGATGGAATGGGACTTGGCGTGGGCGAATACTGCACCCGCATAGGTCATAATGGGTCGGATACATGATGTATAGATGCGCAGTTTGCACTTAAGTGACAATTTGCTGCGTGCATTTAGAACGAAATGGAGTCTACCTAGAGCGAAAGCGGCTCGCGAACGAACCGTCTTTATGTGCTCAGAAAAAGAGAGATGATGATCTAGGATAACACCTAGGTATTTGGCGCGCCTAGCCCAAGGGATAGGTTTGCCGAACATGGTGATAGGTCGGGGGAAAGGGGGGGTCTAGTTCTCGGTTTAGAAAAGCTAACCGCTTGACTTTTGTCGGGATTTACTTCTATTCGCCATTTTCTAAACCAGGCGCCAAGGTTGTTGACAGCCCTTTGGAGGTTTAGCAGCATCGTAGCTGAATTTCCCTTACAGATGATCGCTGTATCGTCTGCGAACAGAGCCAACTGCGTCGATCTGTGTTTGGGGATGTCGCTGGTGAATAGCGTGAAAATGAGGGGGGCTAATACTGAGCCCTGAGGGACTCCTGCCCTTATGGGGCGGGGGGAGGAAAGGGCTCCTTCGATGCGGAAGCGAAAGGTGCGATTCGACAAATAGTCTCGTAAGACGAGCACGAGACGATCCGGCACACCGAGTTTGTAGAGCTTATAAATTAAGCCGTTGTGCCAGACTTTGTCAAACGCCTTTGCTATGTCGAAGAATACTACGCTCGTTTGTCGGCCATGGGTGAGAGCCCCGCTGATTAGCTCGACAATACGATGGACCTGATGCACGCTAGAGTGCTGAGTTCGAAAGCCGAACTGTTCGTTGGGGATGAGGCCCTTGGTCTCTGCATAGTCTCTGAGACGCTTATAAATAAGCCTCTCATAGATCTTGCCTAGAACCTTGAGCAGACTGATGGGCCTATAACTGGATGGCTCGTTTTTGGGTTTTCCGGGTTTAGGGATACCTATGACAGTGGCCTCTTTCCACGTCTGGGGAAAAATGTTGTTGCTTAACGCACCATTGAAGATGGTGGTCAAAAGCATAATTAAGTGAGCTGGGAATAGTTGGACCACCCTATTGGTGAGTCCGTCTGAGCCGGGGGCTTTACGATTTTTCAGACCTTTGATAATCTCATGTACCTCATCTGGTTCGATGGGGGGCAGGGGAAAATCAGGGTCTTCAATGGGAGGGATAGAGGCTCTACGTTTGACTTCGGCGTCGACCTCATCGAGGTGAGCTTTGTCTACTGGTAGGGTACTGGGAGAGCATTGGGCTTCAAGACTGTCGGCTAGGCACTCGGCTTTGTCGATGTCATCGAAGGCTAATGTTTTGTCCGGGCGGACTAAGGGGGGCATATGGCCTGAGTGAGGGGATCTAAGTTTTCTCTGGAGTTCCCAGAAGGCAAGGTGGGTAGGCTCAAGGTCGCTCAGCATCTTGTCCCAGCCCGTTTCACGCAGCTCCGCCATACGTGTCCTCACAGTTCTCTGTAAGTAGCGCATGTGGGCTTTGTTAGCGGCGCAGGGAAAGCTACTGTAGGCACGGACAGCTGCGTTCTTCTCAGTCAGCAGGGCGCGCGCATCGTCCGGGAGTTTCAGGTAACAGGGATCTGTTGCCGGAACCTCCCTTGAGCAATCGCTCAGGACGGTTTGCACGTGCTCCGTGAGTGAGTCGATCGCAGCTGTCGTGTTAGCGACAGAGTCAAATTGGTCCGGAATAGAGTCTAGTAAGGGGGACGTGTTGGATTTCAGCTTTTCGCTTACTTTCTTCCAGTCCGTCACCTTTCTAGTGGGGAGAGGGTGGTTAGGGTCAGAGGGACCTATGCGGGATACAAGATGGAAGATTACTGGGCGGTGGTCAGAGGTAAGCTCGTGCACCGTTTCAATTGAGTCAAGTCGTAAGTTAACGTTCTTAAGGAGCGTTATGTCAAGGACGTCAGGGGTGTAATTTAACATATGGGGATAGTAAGTGGGATTCATCGGAGCGATGATGTCGAAGTTAAGAATGGAAGAGAGGTCGAACAAGTGTCGACCCCTGGGGTTAGTGATATTACTGTTCCAAGAAGGATGTTTGGCGTTGAAGTCCCCTGCCATAATGACAGAGTCGCTCATGCCGAAGAGTAGCTGTAGGTCATCAGAAATGAGTTGGTAGTTTTCTGAGGCCTGAGCTGGGATGGGAGGGATATAGACCGACACTAGAGTGATCGGTGAGTGACCAGTCATGCCTAGACGACAGACTGATACTTCTAATCGGGAGAGAGGTGGAGGGTCCATAGGGATGCAATACAGATCCTTTTTATAATAGATGAGAGTGCCACCCGCGTGACAGCGCGTCCTATCATTTCGAATTAAACGATAGTTAGCTATTGAGGGGTTTCGTTTGTGGGGTTTAAGGAAGGTTTCCTGTATGAGGAGAAGATCTAACTGATGATCGCGGAGGAATTCCGCGATTTCATCTTTCTGATTGAATAAGCCATTGGCATTGAAGGTACCTATCTTTAGGGATCGGGGTTTAAACCTTTCATAAGAGGCGTTATACATTATGAGGGTCTAGTGAAGGAAGTGAGGGCGGAGGTAATATCCTCGTAGGCCAGGAACACGTTTTGAATTTGCTCGTAGCAACCTGATTTCTTGGCTTCAACAATGTCTAAGGCCATTTGTTGAGCCCTGGGGGTACAAAAGGTCATGAAAGTTGAGCTAATAATGCTGAATGCATTTTTAGCGGGGTCCGAGTATATGTCTTTTTTATTAGCCACGGGAGTGGGAATGTGACGCGGGGGAGCCAAGTTAGTATTGGGTTTTGCGGGGGGCGCGGGGGGTGCGGGGGGTGCGCTACGCTGTGTAGGCGCGTGGGGAGCGGGGAAGCCGGGGGGAGGAGGAGGGCGGACTCGCGGGTCCATTAAGGAGTATAACGGGGTATGAGGAGGAGGGGGGCGCGGGGTAACCAGAGCCGGGAAGGTCTGCTGGTGGTTGTAATTTAACTGAGACCAAGGGCTAGGTCTCTGTGGACTAAGCCTCTGAGGTAACTGGGACGAGGGGAAAGGTTGGTAAACCTGTTGGCGTTGCTGCCTAGCGTCTAAACGCTTAGACAGCTTTACTGTGTTAGCCTTAGGGGCTTTGGGACAGCCGCGGTAATTAGCCGTGTGGCCTTCGAGGCCGCACAGCACGCAGCTTGGCGGGGTGACGCATAAGCTGCGATCTTTGGGACGGGTGCAGTCTGCAGTGCCATGGTCTCCCAGGCACTTGACGCACCTGGGTTTCGCATGGCAATGCTTTTGGCTATGGCCATAAAGTTGGCAACGGTGGCATTGCCCAATGGCGCTGTTTTTCCAGGGCTTCTCGATAGTGAAGCCCCCTAAATGACAGATGGTCTTGACGTTAAATATGGGGTGATGCCCCTCGGTAGGGGAGCACACGACAATGATCATGTCGTAAGCTTCCCTGCCACGCGAGCGGTGCATACGGTGGACTTCATCCACGGGGATGTTCTGCGACTGAAGGTCGGCTAAGATGTCGGAGGAGGGGATCTCTTTGGGGATCTTTTTGATCACTACCCTGATCTGTTTTTCTTCTGGGAGGGAGTAGGTGTGGAATGACACACCTCTCTCTCTCAGGACCCTGGTTAAGTCCCTGTAGTCTTTCGACGTAGGGACTAGAACTTTAATACCCTGTTGGGTAGAGCGGGCGCTAGTGTAGCCTATCTTGAGGTCTACACACCACTTTGATACAGCCGTCCACTTATCCTTGTCTTGGATGAAGACAGGGGGTGGCGGCGCGACCTTTTTAGGGCCGGAGGTTTGCGCGGGACGCGGTGCGTCATTTTGCGATGATGACGCAATC
The DNA here is from genome assembly GCA_916610215.1 of Omphaloscelis lunosa. NCBI lineage: Eukaryota > Metazoa > Arthropoda > Insecta > Lepidoptera > Noctuidae > Omphaloscelis > Omphaloscelis lunosa. The sequence goes on along the minus strand of OU744265.1, from coordinate 17,657,445 downwards.
GGGCGAGGGGCGGTGGAGGGGGAAGCTACGGGGGCGCAAGTAGCGGCGGGAGTAACGGTGGGGGCTGCCTGAGGGGCGACTATGAGTGAGTCGTCAATGACGACTACTTTACTCGCTTGGGACGAGCTCTGCTTCTTTTTCTTCCTCTTGTTCCCTTTCCCGGTGACTTGGGTGAAACCTTCGTCATCCGAGTGGGAAGAGGAGGAGGAATGAGCAGAGGCTTGAGCCTCTATGTCGGGGGTATAGAAGGGATGTGGGGTCGGAGCGCGGATTGTAGCCGCGGTTGCGTCTTCTGCAATGTCCATGCTATCAGAAGGACAGGGACTGAATTGGGCATCTATAACATCGCTGAAGTCAGCGATGGAAGAGGACCTAATTTCGGCCTGCTGTGAAGCAGCGAGACCTTCGAGTTCGATACCGAACTCGTTAATAAGGGTGGGCTCCTTTCTCAATACTCTATTAAGGAGATCTAATAGTTTGGAGTTTTCACTCCTGAGGGATATGAGGTCGTTACGGAGTGACTGAATGTCACTCTGTAAGGCCTCCATATTGACTACTTAAATGAATTGGGACCTAATTTTTCCCTAAATTATAATCCTAATAAACCTAATTCCCCGGGCGGACTACCGGGGATGTGTAAACCCTCCCTGTCGGGTATAGACAGGGAGGTTGTGTGCCTAATGGTGAGCCCTAAGCTTGCTTTTGCCCGTTGCCTATCTTAATGTGCAACGGGGTCCTGACCAGTCTAGTGCGCCGGGTGTAGACACACCCGACCGACACTAGGTGTGTAGCTGTGAAAGGAAAACTGTCACCAATGCCGACTAGGAGACCCCCCAAGGCCGAACACTGGGACCCGGCCAATTGACTGCCTAACCCTGAAGGGGCTCGGCGGGTGTGATTGGGTCAACACCCCCTCGGTTTCGTTGGCACCGTATGGTTTCCACCGAGGACCACGAAACTGTGGTTTTTCCCTGAAGGGGCAAAATGACTTGAAGAGTCAGTTGACGATACTCCGATAAAGAAACAGATAATTAATCGTATCTTGAAAAAGACTCCGATTAATTGGTCGACGATAGTCGATTAATAATAATCGACTATGAAGAGCGTCGCAGTACGCGACGAAACGATGACTCAGCAACAGGATCGCTTGAGTCACTATCAGGAACCACAATCAGCAGCGAGACTCCATCGTGTGTCGGCGCTCTGCTTTTATACCGCCAATATTCACGAACATTCTGGCGACGTGTGGAACGGTTCCAGAAAAACATCAACAAATAAACATTACCAGGAATTACAAAAGTAGTAGGTATAAAAAATAATAACCTACTTGTACCGAATAAAGAAATAGGTACTTTATGCCCTCGGCGTACGGTCGAAGTTACAATGACGAGTTCTAATATTGTTTATAAGTAGTTACCTACTTAACTTCAAACTAATAATAATAGAATGCTTCTCGAAGTTTTTAGCGCAAACACACTGTAATCCGTGCTTTCTCGAAAGATCTCGTACGTACGACGTAACACTGCCCCCTCCTTAGACATGCTCGTCCCGAGCATCATTAGCCCCGTAGTATCGGGCCAATCGGTCTACATGAACAATCTTAGGCGCACCTCGTAGACCCTTCTGTATTCGGTAGGTGACATCGTTGATCCTAGTCACGACTCGGTATGGTCCATCCCAATTTGCTTGCAATTTCGGAGACTTCCCCTTGCTCCGCACTGGGTTATGTAACCACACCAGTGAACCCTCGTCGAAACCCCTACTGTTTGCCTTGCGGTCATAACGGGTCTTCATCTTCTCAGACATCTGTTGGCCGGATTGTCGGATATGCTCATAAACATCATTCAACTTGTTACGCAAATCATTTGCGTAATCTGTTACACTACGTGGAGCATCAGGGGGAGCTCCAGTGATTAAATCTGCAGGCAACCGTAATTCTCTTCCAAAGTTCGCGAAGGCTGGCGTCACAGTCGTACTTTCGTGGACTGCGCTGCGGTAGGACAACAGAAACGGCTGTATGTGCTTGTCCCAATCCCTCTGCCTGCTTTCCACGACTTTTGCCAGATATCTCTCCAACGTTTGGTTGAATCGTTCCACCATTCCATCAGATTGTGGGTGGTAAGAGGTGGTTCTGGTTTTGTAGGTACCCATCAATCGACAAGTTTCCTGAAATACTTGCGATTCAAAATTCCTGCCTTGATCGCTGAGTATTTCTAAGGGTACTCCAAAACGACAGAAAACTTCCTGAACTAATTTATCTGCGACAGTTGTAGCTTCTTGGTTAGGAATGGCGAAGACTTCTGGCCACTTTGTGAAGTAATCCATGACCACCAGGAAGTACTTGTTTCCGTTCTCACTTTCTGGAAATGGTCCCGCAACGTCTAGTGCTATCCGTTCCCAAGGGGCTCCAACGTTGTACACTTTTAATGCACCTCGGCTGCGTGTGTGGGGTCCTTTCACGGCCGCACAACTGGTACATTTGCGACACCAGTCCTCCACATCATCTCGACAGTGGATCCAGTAAAAGCGTTCTCGAATTTTTAGTAGAGTCCTTTTTACTCCCATATGTCCTCCTGAACATCCATCATGGTAGAGCCGTAGAACATCCGGTACCTTAGCTTTAGGGACAACCATTTGTAGATGACAGCTGTCCCCTCGAGCGTTTTCCCATTTACGGCACAAGACTCCATCCTGGCTCACCAAGCTGTTCCATTGCGCCCAATAACTCTTCGTGATGGAACTCATCGCAGCCACATCACTCCACTTAGGTTTAGGAGCACCAGCTTTGATCCACTCGAAGATCGGTTTGATGTCCGAGTCATTTTGCTGAGCCTGCTGTAGGGTTTCCTTCCATACATCGCTGAGATCTGTTCTAAGCATCCTCACGGGCACTACTTCCTTAGTCTCTTGCCTAGCACAGTGCTTACAGTCTTCGGGACAAGGTCTTCTTGACAAGGCGTCTGCGTTACCGTGAGTTCTCCCACTGCGATGTTCAGTTATGAAGTCAAACTCTTGTAGTAGTTCAATCCATCTCGCCACTTGCCCCTCTGGATTCTTAAACTGTAATAGCCACTTCAATGCAGCATGGTCAGTTCGTAATTGGAATTTATGTCCCAGCAAATATTTACTGAAGTGCTGCAATGTCTTTACTACGGCGAGTAGCTCCCTTCTTGTAACGCAGTAATTTCTTTCTGGTTTGGATAAAGACTTGCTGAAGTAAGCTATCACAACCTCTTGGTCTCCTTTCCGTTGAGACAGCACGCCCCCAATTCCAGTATTACTTGCATCAGTGTCAACTATGAAGTCATTTTCAGTGTCAGGATATCCCAAAATAGGTGTATTGCACAGACGTTTCTTTAATTCCTGAAATGCGACGTCGCAGTTCTCGTCCCAACAGAATTGCCGCTTTTCCTCAGTGAGTTTGTGCAGAGGTTTCGCAATGTCGGCAAAATTCTTGACAAACCTTCGATAGTAGGAGCACAAACCCAGAAATGCTCTGACCTGTGTCTTGTCTTTCGGAACTGGCCAATCCTTGACGGCGATTACTTTTTCTGGGTCTGTTTGAACACCTTCCCCCGAAACAATGTGTCCTAAAAAGTTTACTTGTTGTCTGAAAAACGAGCACTTTTTCGGACTTAACTTGAGATTTGCTGTTTGGATTTTCGACAGCACTCGGTTGAGGTTTTTAAGGTGATCTTCAAATGTACGGCCCACGATGATAATGTCGTCTAGATATACAAGACATGCGTCTCCAATCAATCCGGCGAGTACTTGCTCCATCAACCTTTCAAACGTCGCAGGAGCATTGCACAAACCGAATGGCATAACTTTAAACTGCCACAACCCTTTTCCTGTTGAAAATGCAGTTTTCTCCTTATCCTTGGGGTCTATTTCTACTTGCCAGTAGCCACTTTTCAGGTCAAGTGTGGTAAACCACTTCATACCAGTCAGCGTATCCAGTGTGTCATCGATCCTAGGCAGCGGGTAGCTGTCCTTCTTCGTGACGTCGTTCAGTCGTCGATAATCCACACAGAAGCGCATACTGCCGTCCTTTTTCTTTACCAGGACCACAGGAGAACACCATGGACTCGATGAAGGTTCTATAACACCGTCCTTCACCATTCCCTCAATCATGGTTTCCACCTCTTTTTCTCGTGCAACTGGCAGTCTTCTTGGTCGCTGACGGATTGGTAACTCGTTGCCTGTATTAATCTTATGCTGAACAAGTCCAGTTCTCCCTATGTCAGCATCGTTTGAAGAGAAAGTGTCGGCGTACTGAAGTAACATCTTCTTAGCCTTGTCCATTTCTCCTTTAGTTAAATCGCAGTTCTCCAAAAGCGTTGACACGTCAAATTTTGCACTACGAATTTTATTTCCGGTAGGTGGATCCTGCAATTGACGCATCCAAGCTACTTCCTCGCAAGTACCGATCAAGGTGCCTTTCTTGATCACATGCTCCTTGTTACTTGGATTCAGTATACGTACTGCTGAGAAGTTGGTGGCCTTGACCAGAGTACGTGCCATCTTCCATGGGAAGTCATTGTTCACCCTTTCTATCAGAACACTTCGATCTTTGTGTCCAGAATTCTGTGGTAAACTAATTGGCACAATTGTTTCTGATCTGCGAGGAAGAACAATCTCTCTCAAGCAGTACACTTTTCCTGATGGTGCACCTTCCATGAAGACTTCATCTGAACCACATTTCAATACTCCTTGATCAACGTCGATCTCGCAACGATGTTTCCGCATGAAGTCCAAGCCCAAGATGCAATCGTCCACTATATCGGCCACGATGACATTGTGCTGGTAAGTTCTGTCACCCAATTTTAACTCCACCTCCTTCTTGCCTCGGACGATTATGTGCTGACCGGTAGCTGTTAGTAATCGTATACGGTCGTGGTTATCGACGTAGTCCCCAAGAAACCGACTTGCTAGGTGAGAATTGACGACCGTGTGAGAAGCTCCAGTATCCAACGTCAGTTTGCATGGTGTTCCGTTGACTTCGCCTTTGATGGTCAGGCTGTTCCCATCATGTGCTTGCGAGATCAAGATTCTCGGGGCTCTTTCAATACCAGCCAGCACCCGCCCCCCAGTCCTGGCATTTACTCGTTTCCCTGCTGTGGCTGGGCAGTCACTTCAGCCACCCTTCCCTGCTGGTCTTCTCTCGGGGTGCTGCGCTTAGGACAGCTTGACCGAAGATGACCCCTTTCTCCGCAAGTGTAGCACCTAGGACTGTACCCTTGCGGCCGGTCGCGTACAGGTAATGCTACAACCTCCCTGACGCGGTGCGTTCGGTGGTCCTGCCTCACTGCCTCTACTTCTAAGGCATGGGCCAAGGCGTCTTTCAGCGTCTCATGATGCCCAAGTCTCACGGCGGCTCTAACTTCTAGGTCGCGTATTCCATCAACGAACGCTTGTACCAGATTCCCATCGATAAGTGCAGGGGCAGACTGGTATGCTTTCCGAACCAGCTTTTCAACTTCGAGGGCCCATTGCTGTAGGTTCTCGGCACTACGTTGAACACGATCCTTCAACTTAGCACGAAATACGTGCTCCAAGTGCGCGTCGCCGTATCTGCACTCTAACGCCTCCAGCAGCTGCTCGTAGGTTACATTCTTGCCGAGCGCCTCAAGAATGTTTAGGGCCTGGTCTCGGAGGCCCAAGGTGAGCGCGGTCATGGCTTGTGGTTTTGACCATCCATTCGCCTTCATAACGGCCTCAAATTGAATTTTATAAGCCGACCACGAAGATGTGCCATCGAATGGAGGCACCTTAAAGCCCCGCGCTGAAGGTGCAGCAACTACTGAAGCTACAGTCACGTCTCCAGTCTTCAGTTCCCCCAAAGCCTTCTTCACCCCAGCGATCTGAACTTCGGCTTCTGAGAGGCGATTCTCGTGCTGCTGTACCTGATCCTTCATCACCTTTAGGTCTTTGCCAAAAGTTGCATGAAGATCCTTTATGAGGAGCATCTGCTCGTCTTGGCGGCGGACCTGCTCCTCTTGGCGGCGGATTTGCTCCTCTTTGTCTCGCTGCAACTGCTCTTCCAACCGGCGAGCCTGCTCCTCTTGACGGCGAGACTGCTCCTGTAGCAGCGCCATTAAAGCTGACAAGTCTGGCGCCATTGATGCTGTAGAAACTGCGGATGGGCCAGCGACTGGCACTGACGTAGGCTGGACACCACCCGGTGTCTGTGTTGGAGAATGTCCAAACCGCCTTTGGTCCATGTCCTGCTGTCGCTGACTCCTGGTACGGATACCGTCTGTGTCGTCCTTCGGTAGAATTGGCATAATTTATCCCTCACTTCTGACACCAAATTGTTACGAGCTGGGTATGGGATAAATTAATTATTACCAATCAGACAATTAGATAACTTTATTAAACACAAAACACTTAAAACTTAATCACAAATACGCCACTGATCACTATTCACTTAGATATCGCACTTCTAGTTCACTTCGATTCGCTTCGTTGTATCGCCTAAATCAGACTGACTCCATCGTGTTTTTTTTTTTTTTTTTTTTTTTTTAACGGGCATCTCGCAGTTTTGACCACTAAGGTCTTGGCTGCTTAACCGGACTTTCCTGTGGGTGCCTTAAGCTGCTACACTCAAAGCCTCCAGCCAGGGGCAAAATACTAAACTAAATTAAAACTAGGCGAACGCTCGCTAAGGGCACCCCCTGTGGGGTACGAACCTCGGCTTAGGGCGTCGCTCTGAGGGGAGGACAGCAAGAAGGGACAGGCTGGATCAAAATTGGTTTATATCATGATTATTAAGCGGGGTAGTTTTAAAGCTACGTGCTCAGCGGCAACAACTTGCTGGCGACTCCATCGTGTGTCGGCGCTCTGCTTTTATACCGCCAATATTCACGAACATTCTGGCGACGTGTGGAACGGTTCCAGAAAAACATCAACAAATAAACATTACCAGGAATTACAAAAGTAGTAGGTATAAAAAATAATAACCTACTTGTACCGAATAAAGAAATAGGTACTTTATGCCCTCGGCGTACGGTCGAAGTTACAATGACGAGTTCTAATATTGTTTATAAGTAGTTACCTACTTAACTTCAAACTAATAATAATAGAATGCTTCTCGAAGTTTTTAGCGCAAACACACTGTAATCCGTGCTTTCTCGAAAGATCTCGTACGTACGACGTAACAGTATTTACTTCATGAATCCTAAAAATGTAAATATTGTTGTTTACTTGCATGATAGTGATAAAATAAATCAGAGCTCAGAGCGTCTGCTGTAATATTATCATTTTAAATTTGTTTGGATATATGCCAAGTCCTGTGACCAATCTAAGGAATCAAACATTTGTCTTAAATATTGATTATAACCAAACTGCTGATTACGTAAATCGTATTAGCATTATGTTACCGTGACTACGCGGTCAACGAACAACGATCCGTAACCTTATCTAAGTAAAAAGTACAATCGCGTTCACCAAAAAATAAAAATTCCGAAACAAAAGTAAAAATACTTGCATAGAACATTGATCCCTAACTCTATATAGATAAAGAGCACAATCGTGTTTATAAATCATTGAAGTAAAAATACTTGCATAGAACATTGATCCATAACATCATATGAATAAACAGCACAATCGCGTTTACAAAACCTTTAAAGTAAAAATGCATAGAACATAGATCCGTAACTTAATATAAATAAAGAGCACAATCGCGTTTACAAAAATGAAGTCTCGTCATGGTGTCGCGAAGTCAATGGTTTAGTCCCATCTCAAAAATGCCCAACGCGCCTAAAGAAATTTTCACTTCAAAAAACCTGCACCGCGGTAATCAACGCGTTAATGTTTTATTAATGGTCAAAAGCTGGTGTCGTGAAATCAATGACTTTGTCCCATCTCAAAAATGCCCACCGCGCCTACAGAAGTTTTCACTTAAAAAACAATGTTGTGATATTTCATCATTCGCTTAGAGCATTTAACCTCTCTAAATGCTCTAAGATCAATGGTCGTTAAATGCTCTAAGATCAATCGGTTTTCAAGTGTCTTTCCGTCTAGACCACTTCTAGATGGAAATACGGAACGTATTTTTTTAATCTGTTCTATTTACAATTTTACATACCTACGATACGTTTTACGTCAAAGGACCTAGTGACGTTTGTAATATTTTTGTTTACTTGCCAAGAAATTGTATTTTGGTTAGTTTAATTCATTTCATAATAATTTTAAGTATTCGCAGACGATAATTTAATAATAATATAGAATACAAAATGGATATGCAATTGGAACCTTATACTGAACGTGAACTGAGATTTGACCGAGTTTGGATGGAGCAAATACTTTTGCAAATCGGTAAGTAAAAAATTTGTAACTACCTATTTTATTCTTCATTTTTACGCGAAGTTTACCATTGCATATTTTCGATCATGTCGAAATGATAAAGACTGAAATACCGACCGTTGTTAACTAATTCCTTTTGTAACAAGTTAAAGTACAATTACAATAGTCCATTTATTACCCACTATTTTTATCGTTACGAAGAAAAACGAATCGCCCGCTTTAAAAAATGTAATCCATTATAAGCTGAAGCTGACCTTACTTCAGCTTATAATGGATTACTTAATGTTTTTAATTACAATGTTCTTATTTAGTCAATGCCATATTTGTTAATATTGTAATTTATTCTTGTGTCGGGAGAAAACATCATATTATGTCGCCGCTATGACTTGCCAGATTAAAACCTAAAATATGTCTTTGTAAACACTTGGGCCACGGATATGAAGAAACAAGGCTGTGTTTGCAATCTGTGTGAGGCCAAATCTTAAATTTCTTTCTTTTCCAAAAATGTGACCATTTGATGAGCTCAAGAAAAGCCTAGCTTAAGATAATAATAATTTATTATCTTAAGTTCGGTTTATTATTTCTGGGCATATAATTATGTTCAGAAATATATATTATCTTGAATCTACTAAAGCCTCTTATCTGGCAGCCCAAAGTTCAATTTAAAATATTTTTTATCATAAAAGCTATGTAATTCTAACAGCAATTCTTTTTGTACCAAAATGCAAGTTTTGATTAATTTCCTGCAACTTATGTATAAATTAGAATTCACCTACATTATCTAATCTGTACTTTCCTGTCTATTCTATGTAGCAGATGCATTTGAGATCCGCATAGTATGGGACAAAAACATAGCGTTACTGACAACTGCTCTGGCAGTCGCTGGCGGAGTGGTGGGAGGATATGCCGGAGGGAGGCTCGGGGTAGCACTTGGTGCCGGTATCGGTGGAGTTACGGGGCTTGGAGTATCAAGTGAGTACATGAATATATGTGAATAACATCATCCAAATATATTTACCTCGGTGCTGTTAAAGTATGCAAAATTCCTGATTAGGATGTTGGAATTAAACAAAGATATTAGAAAAATATGACATCATTGTGATGCCATGGATATTGTTGTGGACCAGTTCTCAAGTTTCTTGACTTACTTCTATGGCTTTGACAGAAAACACATACACAACATTTGCCACATGAATGTCCCACGGTTTCCAATGATTCCCATCAAGATCCTAATTCCTACTGGCCTAGAAACATAATTAAAAACTTTTCTGAATATAACAAAATGTCTCACAATAAAAAAGCAAATCTAAAATATTCTTTCATTGTTACAGCGGTAGTATCCCTCCGAGAACTATGGGAAAGTGTCAAAGAAAAATTAAACGAGTTACTATATATAGTGTTCAACTACCTCCGAAGACTAGACCCGGTTGACTATGTGAGAGCCTTCCAGATCCTAATGGCGTGCATGGCAAGTCGAAGGGAACTGGTGTTCACAATCCTAGAGTTTATTGCACAGAAGCTTAGCACAGAAGTGTTGTCAAATGTTACGTATCAGTGAAACGGTTATGTCTATAGTTTTAGTAATAATGATCTTGATTTTATAATCATTTGAACAAAGGTGAGTAATCAAGTGTATACAAGTTTTTACCATAATTATGTGAAACTTTTGTGATAGTAATTAATGATGGCTCCTAAATTAACAGTTGTTATGTTATGTTATCCTTCATTGTTTTTTAAATGTCATTTTTTAATAACATTTTATTTTCTAAAATGAGTAGTACTTAAAGGAAAAGGAAGCATTGATTAATAAGAATTGTTTGGCAACAAGAGCAAAGCAATCTGGATATTAATAATTTGTTAAAGTGCATAGTTTTATTTTAAGATTGCTAATACAGGATTTTTTTGGAATTGAAAAAATACTGATACTTATTATTTGTTGATTTTTTTTTAGTTTGGCATTCGTAAAGAAAGTTCTGCACTCATTAATAAGTACAAAATAATAGCCATAGTGAGGCAAATAGGTTTTTATGCAGGAAGTGAATAAATTGTTCTCGAAACATGGCGACTGCATGCCTACAAAATAAAATTATAGATTTTAAATAAATGAATGACAAAATCTTAATATATACTTTTTGATACTAGTTTTTTAATAACATAGTTTTAAAAGTACACTGCATAATAGTTGCTCAAATGCTTTGTATCAAATGACAATTAAAGTATTAGTACATATCAATATTTATATATTTGGTTGGTGGTATATAAAATGGGGCCTTACAAACATTTTGGGTGATACCTACTATATGTTGAGAAGCATGAAAATTATATACAAGCTGGATATACTGATAATTTTTTATATTTATGCTGGAATATACTTAGTATATAAATATACAGATAGCTCAATTCTAGGTATAAAACGCGACCGTCCTGTTAATGTTAGAATGCTGGATGTACTGTACTTTGCAGTTTGCACCCATGTGATAATCTTGTTGTTATATTCTGTTCAATGTATAAACTTGCTATGGTTACATACGTCAGTTATATTGCTAAAGTGAACTGAAAATTATTGTCTGATTTACGTCTTATAATTGTAGATTGTCTAAGTAGGTACTTACATTATTTTGTAAACATATTGTGATTTAAAAGAGTGTCCATGGAGTTTCTTGCCCGTTCTTCTCCATAGGTACCTACTACGCTTTGGAATGGGCAACTAGCTTCATCTTTCTGACTGACCGACCCCTTGACAATTCAAAAGTGCCTGTAATTGGTTTATTTGAAATAAATGCTTTGAGTTTGAGTTTGAGCATTAAAAAAAAATGTTTTTATTATGTAATTGTTCATATCAATAAAAAAGTTGCTGAATATTTGCTAACGATATTGTGTGCTCTGTGATTGATTTTTAAGTACTTACCCAAAATAAGTAGTGAGAGGAGGATAATATGGAAAAAAAAATATTGTTTTAAAAATTGGATGTGTTTTTTTTCTAACAATGTATACGTAAAGGTGATATTACACTTTAGGTGTTATCTCACGCACTCCAATGCATGTCGTATATATATAATATATTATCTTTGTGTCTCTCATCACAGTTGTAGTTTTTACTAGTCCTTATTGGGGGTCATTTTACTCATCATTATGAACAACTTTTAATATGGGACCAGACCTAAAATCGAGAAAAAATCAGGTGTTTCCTACATTTTGAATAGTTAGGCGAACATAAATGTAGGGAACAGCCATTGAGTTAAATGTACTACGTAGTATATTAAACTCAATGGGAACAGCTGATTTTTTTAGCGATTTCATGTTTCGTCTCCTAATAAAAGTTGTTCAGAGTACAATGACATCATAAGAGGTGTTAGTGTTTTACCGATAACCCTGTATAAAATTGTTGTCTCTAAATATTTTTCTTATGGTCTAAAGATTAATGTGAGTTAATTAATTGAGTTATTAATGTGATTATTTTATGCTTTGACCCAAAGGCCGTGTATGCCAAAGTAGCGACAGTACATTTCCTATGACCGCGTAATCTCGTTTCTCGTTCGTTGACGTCCCGTTCACGGTGCGGCGGACAAACAGTGTAAGAAACATAATATGAGGATATTCCAGTAGATTAAGTATGATGCACCTTTTTAATTTGATTTTTAATCTGTAGTGAATGTTTTGTACAAAATGCTGTTGGAAAATAAATCGTCTTCTTTTAAATGGATTTTTCATTGAGAATGTTTTTGACTGCCTCGGTGGTCGCAAACGAAACCCCAGGTTGAGCCAAGCGTTAGTAGGTATAGGATCTGTGGTATAGGTACAACTTTGCTTAGCCCTTCGGGTTAAGAGGAGGCTCCCTAAATTGTATGTTAACTTGCATTAATATTCTGAAAAAGTCACGCATGCAATCCAAATGTAACTTTATTATTGGATCTTTTTCTTTACATATATAAGACAGTTACGTAATTGGAACATTTTCGCTGGATTAATTTTTTATTCGAAAATCATGTATTTTTAAAGATTATTTGAAACAAAACAAGATTATTCGGCTTTTATATCTAAAATAATTATTGACAGTAAGAAAATATAGTTTATTACCCAGATAGGTATAAGATATTTTTTCTCTAGATCAATTATTACTTCCTTACATACAGGGTAGCAGGGACGCGAAAACTGTTACCATGGATTCAGTACACGATTCTGAACCCCCTGCGTCGAAATTTTTTGTCGGTTATAAAAAAAAATCAGTTGTTTCATAGAAAAGTGGAATATACCTACGCGGTCAAAATTTATGGAACAGCTGGTTTTTTTTTAAACGTACTGAATCCATGATAACAGTTTTCGCGTCGATGTCCATGCCACCCTGTATTATAAAACAACTAGCTTTTGCCCGCGGCTTCGCCCACGTGGATGTTGCAAAATATCCCACGGGAACGTACTACCCATACCGGGATTACATACCGAAAAGCCGAGGAAAACGTCATTGACTCTTATCGCTGCGCCCGCGTTACGGTCAACCATAATTATTTTGTCACGCGTAATTTTGAATCTGTGATATCTTTTAAACTATTAATTTAAATGAAATGATGTCAAGGCATATTTCAATCTAAATTAAATTCTCAATTTAAGTAACATAGTTTATTGGATAAGGATTAATATAATACCGGTCAAATTAGCTTCGGAAATAACAATGAAATTTTGATAGATAAAAATGGTTACTGTAGAGACGTACGATGACGTACGATACGTACGTAGATGTACCTTAGAAGATAGACATTTATGCTATCGCGGACTTTATTGTTGAACTTTTTAAGATCTTCAATCCTGTAGAACATCAATTTGATGTATCTCTTATGGCTTACGCCAGTAAAGCTCCCAGTCGTCATGATTTTTTCCGACATATTCAACAACAATCGTCAAATTTCAGACAATTTACACAAAACCTTAATAAATTATACACTTAACCTTCCGCATGAATTTCTCCGTCCATTAGTGAAAACTGTTTGAAAATCCGTTCAGAAGTTTCACACTGGCGTCACAGCTAAAATAAGTTTGGGAAGCCCTGCCTTATCGAATAAAATATGTTATTAAAATTGCGCATTTAATTTAGATTAAAATATGCTTTGACATCATATCATTTAAATTAATAGTTTAAAAGATATCAGATTCAAAATTACGCGTAATAAAATAATTATGGTTGACGGAAACGCGGGCCAGCGCGGCAGCGGTAGGAATCAATGACCTTTTTCTCGACTATTAGGTATGAAATCCCGGTACAGATGTTCTATGTCACGAAGTCCGATTGGCTATGAATGTTGTCAAGCGTGCACATGCACATTGTTTTTGTGTGCTTAACCTCGAGAGCGCTCAGTGTCGATCGGGACACGGTCCGGATCAGTAGTGGTTTTTAGTTCGCGCCAAATTGTTTCACGGAGTAAGGTCAGCATGGCAACAAAACGAAGAAGAGTTGTCCATAGTGAGGTAATATTTATTTATACGTTTTCAATTAAAATGTTATACAAAGATACTTAATATAGCAATAGAAGTATTTATAAAATGAATGTTTTTTTTTGTGTTATAAAATGTTTATATTACTTAATTATTTTGATTACATTTTGTTTTAGGGTCGAAACATGATAGCTATCATGTTTCGACCGAGTGTTTATCATTTTCTGCGAGAAGAATATGAATTTACAAAATCATTAATGGAACTCAACTGTGATTTGTCTCATTTACGAGACATTACACGCCGTACAGCTGAAGCTACGGGTGTGAGCCAAAAAACAGTTCAAAGAATATTAAAAGAAGAGAAGGAATTGCCATCCACTTCATCAAAATTCACTTCACCTATGAAGAAAAGGAGAAAGCGAGATAATAAAGTGGATATAGATAATTTTACAGCCGATGTGGTTCGCAGTACTGTACAAGATTTCCATATTGTCCATAAAGAAATTCCAACATTAGCTAAGTTAAGAACAGCATTGAATGAAAAAATCGGATTCGAAGGTTGTTTAGAAACTGTTCGCAAGTTACTGTTGAAATTAGGTTACAAGTGGCGCAAAACAGAGAACAACCGTAAAGTCTTGACGGAGCGTCATGATATACAAATGTGGCGTTTAAAATATTAAAAAAAAATAACAGAGTACCGCTCTCAAAGTCGGCCCAATGTCTACACCGATGAGAGCTACGTCCTTTCGACACACGTGCGAAACAACACCTGGGCAAAAAAAAAGGAAAGAACTCCGTTTAAAAAAAAAAATAGCACCAGGCACTCGCTTTATTTTAGTGCACGCGGGAACCAAGGATGGTTTTATAGTCTGGCACAATGGCTTATTATACAAGCTGTACCAACTCGGCGTGCCGGATCGTCTCGTACTCATCTTACGGGACTATCTATCGAATCGCGTATTCCGCTATCGCATTGAAGGAGCACTTTCCTCTCCCCGCCCCATTCGTGCAGGAGTCCCTCAGGGCTCCGTGCTAGCTCCCCTCATGTTCACGCTATTCACTAGCGATATTCCAAACCCAGGTAGAAGGACGCATTTCGCTCTGTTCGCAGACGATACGGCCATCTACTTTAGGTCTAGATACCCCGACAATATCGCCCACACTCTCCAAGGCGCAGTCAATCGACTCGCTGCCTGGTTTCGAAAGTGGCGCATAGAAGTCAACCCCGAAAAAAGCCAAGCGGTTCTCTTCTCGAAACCGCGCACAAGGCTTAGAGACCCCCTCCCCCGACCTCTCACTATGTTCGGTAAGCAGATCCCTTGGGAGAAGCGAGCCAAATACCTAGGTGTTTTCCTCGACCACCATCTCACTTTCGCTGAGCACATAAAGAAGGTTCGTTCGCGAGCCGCTTTCGCTCTCGGTAGGCTCCATTCCGTCCTAAACGCACGCAGCAAGATGTCACTTAAGTGCAAATTGCGAATCTACACAGCGTGTATTCGTCCCATCATGACGTATGCGGGTGCCGTCTTTGCTCATGCAAAACCCCATCATATCCATAGGTTGCAAACGCTCCAAAACCGATTCCTCCGTAGGGCCACAGGCTCCCCCTGGTATGTTAGGAACGAGAGTCTCCATCTCGACCTTAGAATTCCCACGATCCACCAATTTCTAAAACGCCTTGCAAAGCGTTACTTCGATTCCGCGGTCAAACATCGCAACCCTCTGGTTGTCGAGGCCGCCAGTTATGTCCCAAGTAGGATTAGCCGTACCCGCCGACCTAGGCACATTCTCACCGACCCTGATGACCCCATAACCCTCCTCCAGGAGAGCAATAGGGCCACTAGTACTATACACAGACACAGACGCCTCCCGTCATTCCGACCTCGCCGTCGAGGTCCTTTGCGATCGCGACCGCGCCCCCGAGTAAATGATACTCCTCCCCGACCCTTGCTCGATAACGAGGTGCCAGCAGTGGTTTCAGCTGTGCACGTAGCTTTAAATTCCCCGATTAATAATAATGATCAAAACTTTGATCCAGCCCGTCCCGTCTTTGATGTCCTCCCTCCGGTGACGCCCTAAGCCGAGGCTCGTACCCCACAGGGGGTGCCCTTAGCGAGCGTTCACCTAGCTTTTTAGCTTAGATTTGTATGCCCCTGGCTGGAGGCTTTGAGTGTAGCAGCTTAAGGCAACCACAGGATTGACCGGTTAAGTAGTCATGACCTCAGAGGTCAGCTACGAGATGCCCTACAGCAGGAAAAACAAGGATGGTTTTATTGAAAATGCTTCCTTGGTTTATAAGGCCAACTCAACAGCTGGTGATTATCATTCAAATATGAGCTATGATAACTATGTAAAATGGCTAAATGAAAAGTTGCTACCCAATTTACTTCCGCGCTCTGTCATTGTCTTAGACAATGCATCTTATCACAACACACGGGCTGAACGACTACCGACGCAATCTACAAAGAAAGCCGATATGCAGCAATGGCTCAGGGATAAGGGTATAGCTTTTGATGAATCTCTTCTTAAATTGGAATTGTACGATACAATAAAGAAGTACAAAGCCCAATACGTAATCTACAAGATTGACGATTTTATAAAAAGCAAGGGTTTTGATGTCTTACGCCTTCCCCCTTATCACCCAGAATTAAATGCAATTAAAAATATTTTGGGGATCGTTATCGAGCAAAACATGACGAATACGGAAAGACTGATCAATGAAAGTTTGGGCCAAGTTAGCAGTGAAACGTGGCAAAAAACTTGTGCTCATGTTGAAAAAATTGAAAAAGACTACTTGAAATATTTTGATCTCGATTTTGAATTTATAATCAATGTACAAGATGATTCTGACGATAGCAAAACGGAATCGGAAATCGAAAATTTATCTGATAGTGATTGAAAATACTGAATAGTCCTACTTGTTTCATTCCATTCTGTAACACCAATGCTTAATTAAATGCCTACATATTCTTAATATTTTTGTATTTATTGCAACCTAATCTAATTTATTTACAAAATGTATATACTTTTAAAACCAAAATTTTATTTAGATTATTAAATCTCGACTTGAATATATATCAGATTTTTTTGCTAACGTTACCTACTTTTACACACACAAGCGCGCTTGTCGGGATACGTCACTACTACAATCAAAGCCGAACGGACTTCGTGAAATAGAATATCTGTAGTACATTCCCGTGGGATATTTTTTCGGGCCAAGCCGCGGGCTAAAGCTCATTAGTTATAAACGAAATAAGAATTGAGACTTAAATTTAATTCCGTGCTCGAACACGACCAAAGAGCGCACGTGATATTCAACTTTATTTACGTTTAGCACATAGTGGAGTGGCGGGGTGCATGGGGGGCGGAGTTTGCGTAGAAATTGTCTTTGGAGTGCCTGGGTCTTAATACATGCGTGACTGCGTTGTGAATGGTGGTTGTGGTTGGTGGCGTGGTGTTTAGAAATAAAACAAGTAGAATCTTTGAATATTTGTATTGAGTGCTCAGTTTACAAATCCAGGAACAATTTACTGTAAGCTATCACATCTAGTAATATAAGGCAACTGATGACGATCACTCGGGCCCAGATTTATTAACACTGACAATAAATAGTAAATACACATTATTTTACAAATTATTTTGATCCCAAAATTAAGGATTTGATGATCTACAATCAATGTTAAGACCAAATAGTTACAAACTAACATCATATTTAATCAGGGATATGAATAGTGAGGCGTTCCTATTAATACAGTCAGGGAAATAAATAAAATTATTTATCAAATTTACGACCAACTTAAATTGTCCGTATATTCGAATCATAACTTACATTTTTTTGCAGTTGTATGAAACGGCTATAACACGGCAAATTGACGTAGTTTGTCAATTTAATAAACGATTAATATCTCTGAGTGTACTGTGAACATATTCTAAAAAACGGACATACATGAAACTAAAGAAAATAATAATAATACAAATAAATAACACGTCTGAAACAGGGAATATTGATAAAATTTATAGTTTTGATAGTAAAATATTGTTCTAGGAATTTAATTTACAATACTGAGATTTAAATGCAAGTTTTGAACTACATTACATCAGTTGGTATTGGTCATAATAATACTGATACGAACTAGTATTATACAATAAGGTAGATGTTTGTGTTAACGCGCAGAAACAATATAAGTACATCTTGGACAGACAGCCCGTGACGTAAACAGTCATGGAATAAAGCAAATAAAAACATAACACCACTTTGCTGTCACACAGTCGGGCAATAAAAGCGTTTTAACAAAAAAAAAAACAAACTTAATAAGATTGACATAATGTTAATAATTACTATAATAAGAATTTGTCATAATTTAACACAAATTGACAGAGGTAATTATTAATTGAATTGTGATGCCATACTTCAACATTTCAATTTTCTATTAGAAATAATGTCAGTATTAATAAATAAAAGCCACTCACTCATAGTAGATATATAAATATCACTACATTACATAAAGTTTAATCGACAGATCATTCCGTCTCTTTCACACAGCACAAGGACGGCACACAATCTGAATCGATTAAAGTCGCGACGGATCGCACCGAAAAACATTTTGATTATTTTCTATTTAAGGGTTTATCTTACAAACGATTTCAGATGATAATGGCCGACATATCCAAGAACTGAAAAATCGAAGACATGAAATCGAACAACAACAACAATTCAACTCAACTCAACTCAATTCAACTTCATCAATTGAAGACATGAAACAAGAACAACAACAACAATTCAACTCAACTCAATTCAACTTCATCAATTGAAGACATGCTACATCTACCAACCCGCACTGGGCCCGCGTGGTGGATTACGGCCCACTCCCTCTCGAAGAGAGTAGGCCGGTGTCCCAGCAGTGGGAACATTATATAAACTGACTAGCGACCGCCCCTGCTTCGCCCGGTTTTTACAACTTGACAAAACATCGATTTTTTTAAAATTATAATATGTAAATTTAGTCATGTATTATACGCGTACCTAAACCTTCCGGAATATATTCTCTAAACGTCAAAACCGCATCAAAATCTGTTGCGTAGTTACGAACAAGGCGGTCACAGACAGCGATCATAATTTCTAATACTTATGTAAATGTATAGATTATGCATCCGATCGTTCTCGCTAGAAATTCACTTGTATGATAAAGACCCTCTATTTATTATTTTAATAGTGTTATTTAACTACTGCCTACATTATTGTGTACCTGCAGGTGCTAAGCTTGAAGATATGTTTAAGTTTCGGTACAATCCATCCTTCTCATAGTTATTAATTTAGTTAAACCTACAGGAATGTCTAAATAGGTGCTCTAATGAAGGAATGCAAGTAAAATGCAATTCTTCAGGTTTTTCTAATGTTTGACGATAGCTACGGTTTCCTTAGACACCGTAAAGTCAAACCCCGCTGCCATCATTTTCATGAAGGCGGTCACTACTCCCGTTCTATGGCGGCCATCGCTCTTTTAGGAAACAGTAGCTTTACACATTAATTACAAAAATAAAAATACTTTGATTTTTTTTATCAACCTAGATGATTGATTAATCTTACAGGTTAGGTTGATCATCTATCAACCATTACAAATACATCAATTATTCTGGTCGAAATTAAAATATCAATTTTTCTTTTGGTAATGAAAGTGCAATGAATCTTATAAAATAAACTAATGCATACTTAAATACCTACAACTAATATAAGTTTCAAATAAATTATTAAAAAACAAACACTGGAACAAACTGATTGACTGTCAAATGATTCAAATTAATAAAGACTTTAGAAAAAGTACTTGGTATACATATTTGTGTTTATCAATCTTAATGTAACAACCAAATTAATTGATCACTGGCTATTAATCGCTAAGCAGAATGGCCTAAACGATTTAAATAATAATATTTTGTATTCTAAATTAAATAAAAAACAATGTCATGGCAACTATGAGATTTCTAATAATCCACCGTAATACAATTTTTATTAAATAAATATATTTTATATGTCACAATTTCACTGCAGTTGTGCATATTTTTATATTTATCACACGTTTTATAAGATCTACTTATTTTGTACTGCTTAGCACATTTTAAAATACTTGTAAATTTTTCAAGTGCATTATTTTTTAATGTTGCAACATTACAATTATAAAGTACTAATCGCTATTTAGGATCAAATTGTGTTGCCAAAGTTTAGGAACGAATTTTGTGATGTACTCTAAAATAAATAAATAATTTAGTAAGCCTAATTATTTTAGGTGCTGGTATACTTATTTACCTTTACCATTAAGGTTAAACTAGTCGCGGGCTCGAACTCACTAGTGGGCATGGCCGAAAAGCACGCTGTCTCACCTGGCATCGTGTCCTACAGAGATAGTGTCAGTGATGAGCAATTAGACGCTGGTCTACATGCACAATGTCTAGTTCGCACGCACACAAACACCGTTCCGAACTATTTTAGTAAAACGAGCGCGTAAAAAATTACGAAAAGTCCTTTGGAAAATCGAGTTTTATGAAAAAACCACTGCATAAATCAATTACAAATAAAGTTTATTGAACTCTTCGATAATTAAGCTTTGTCGGTGCCGACTTTGTTTTGGAGATTTTACACTTCTTTTATTGCTTATTTACCCCCAAAGTTGCGTTAAAATTTGCAAGAAAAAGGAATCTTTGTGGGCTCCTAACTTTTTAACGGCTTATTATTTTACTATTCTGTTTCCGCACAGACAAAATTAATAATGAAACAAAACGATATCATGTTTAACTTTGGATGTATCATGTCAAACAGTGGAGTAAAACCCCCCTGAAATTTGTATGGAAAAAATATCAACTAGTTCCACCTTAAGATTAATTGTTAAATAACACTGGAAAAGCGAATTCTACCAATCGCGTAAAAGTTGATTAAGTAAATAAATAAACAAAGCAAAAACACTGGAAAGTAAGTTCTAAATTAATCATATGAATCACAAATGATAAATTCCCATGAGATTATTAAAAAAAAAATAACAATGTTTAATGCTAGCAACCCCAAAGTGGAATAAGTGACAATAAATTAAATTACCTAGTTAAGTAACATTATTAAGTTTTTTATTACTTGTTCTACAATTAAGTAAGGTTTTGTACTACGCGTTAATTATTAAATGATATAGGATAAGTACTTATAGTACCGACCTGCAATACGCTAGAAGGAGGAAAATACACTCAAATAATCACTTGAAATTTGTGTTTCACTGATGATTGAACAATGGCGGAAAGTATCTAACTTGTAATCATAATCTGGCGATGCCTTTCATTTTGACAGTTGAACAACATTCATTACGTTATTTACGTTGTTGAGCAAACGAATTTCTCAAACATATGAAACAATAGATTAGCAATTTCCTTCAAAATCTTTCGGATTTTGATAGAAAGTGTGTTTAATTAGGGTGCTGAGTCAGTTTACAACATTCATCGATAAAATACAAATTTAAGTGAACTGAGTAAACTATTTGCTAGATAAAATGACTATTATTATTATAAGTACATTTGTTTTTTCACTAGCTTTAGCGGAATCATATTATCACTATAGTCTCAACTATTTTACAGCCAAAAACGAACTAACACTAAAACTTTTGAGAAAGACTAAACTATTGTGTGAACAATGTTGCCGATGCAAAAAATAAAAACCATGCTGGCAACATTGCAATAAATATTTTAACTCGATTGCAATAAATAAATAAGTTACTTACGTTATTATGACGGAACACTTTTCGCGAACTCAAAGAAATGTTGAAACTAGCACAAAATTAGTCGGGTCGCAACGCAACGCATTGTAAAAAGAACTTCTACATTGCTTGCATACATTTTGTATGAACCAGGACCGGCTTTTTGTTTTGCAATGCGATGCCTTGCGGTCTGATTCGCTTAACTTTAATTCTGAATCTTAGATAATTATCAAGTTTTACAATAACAAACTCTATGTTATACATGACGCAGTTCAAATTCTGTTGCAACCTTTTTTGCAAATGGTCACAAAAAAAAAATGAACTTAGTCCACATAATACTAAAGTTGATTATTGACTAAGTGGCAATTATAGATTATCTTAAATTCTGAATTCAAGTATAGCTTTTAATGTAAGGAGTGTTTACAGCCGTTGTTAAATAGGCCATTTTTTTCCTAGTCTCTACACGCCTAACAAATGTCACAGATTTTGTCGTATTTTTATAGGAAATTCGACATTATCTCTTACAAGGTCTTTTAAGGTCACGAAGACTTAACTCATTACTATTGGCATAATAGGCAATAAATAAATAATACGTGCTAATTAATAAAGTAGTTGCTGGTATTGGGCCCTCACTTGTCTTCCATGGCGTTCTTCAGCTCCATGGCTAGTTTGTAGCCCAATTCCGGCCGTCGGTCGCGACCCTCAACCATTGCTAAGACCTGGAATTTCGATATTAAGAATGTTTACATGTATGGTTGGAAAATAGGCATTGATGGAACCGCTAGCTTTGATGGATGTGTCATGGATATAATCCTGATGATTGATACATGGAAAATAAATTTTCTAAAGTATGAATGGCTTGGTTCATGAACTCACGATCCAAAATTATTCACTAGCTTCCACCAGCGGTTTCGCCCGCGTTATATCTTTATAAATTATATAGCCTATGTTACTCAGTGATATTATACCATTCTAATGGTGAAAGAACTTTTAAAATCGGTCCAGTAGTTTTGAGTTTATTCATGAAAAACAAAAATACAATATAGTGTAGGTAGATAATTGAAATAGAAGGCAAGAGACTAGGAATCCGTGGGACGTGACAAGCACAGGAATCGTCGATGTGGCAACGCTTATGTCCAGCAGTGGAAGTCTTTCGGCTGAATGGCGATAATGAAGATCAGATCTAAATTTTTCGCTCCAGTTACGAGTATAAATAGCACCTCCTTTTTTTTTTGGGTGGGAAATCAAATAACTTCTCCCGCTCTGGGCGGAGCGGGAGGGCGTGTCAGACTCTTACTGACTAAAACCCACCCGTGGTCCTTCGGTTGCCCTGTTGCCGGGGGCCACGATCTCCCTTTCGGTTTTCTTCGCAACCCCGGCAGGCATCGGCCCTAGTGGACCCCTTCAATTCTGCTGACATCTCTTTGAGACGCGCGTGGAACACAACGCGCCGTCGACCCGGGCCTGGTCCTTATCGGACGGCGAGCTACCCATTGCTCACCGTCCGCAAGCCCGCGCCTACGGTGGCCGGAAATCGGCCTGCGATTCCCGACGCCCTGGGCGTCTCCTCCTGCGGCGGTTAGGGGCGTGAGGGCGCGAAATTTGTATAAATAGCACCTCCTATGCCCTTTACACTCGAAACTAATCTAAATTAATACTTTAAAAAAAATTGAGATCCCTGCAAAAATTGCAATAATGTAACTAACCCAAAGTAACAAAAAAATGCGTATAAGACATTATTTAGCATGCACTGCAAAAACTATTGACGATACATACAATAATGTACTACAAGTTTATAGTACTCATCATTACCCACAAAAAGACCGCGAGGCTATATGTCTAACTATTAAATATAACCGTTTTTATTCAAATTAGTCCAAAGGAAGTATTACCTCATCAGAGTTAACAATAACGCCATTATTGTTGACGATGGTGGACTTGGTCTTCTCAATGTCGGCGAGGTCGACGCCTCGCGACGCGTCCTCGATCAGGATCGAGCGGTAACCGATGGCTAGCGCGTCGGCTATTGTGGCTCCTGTACAAAACAATGTACTCAATATAATTCATCCTTACTAATACCTATTACAAATTCGAAAGTAAATCTCTCTGTGTCTGTCTATTACCTTTTGACGGCTGAACGGATTTGACAAAATCAAACAGGTTGCTAATTTAATTGTAAAATTTATAATTTTGTGTTATATGACATTGATTTTACATTCTGTGATTACTTCCTCACACACTGACTTATTAATTTAATTATTTTTTTGGAAAATCGTCTACTTTTACAATGTTTGTAAATATGTGAGCACCATGTATCTATCACTTAATTAAATTATCTGTCGTTGCTTCATTTTTAATTCTTTTTACTTATTGTGGTATAGTAATTTTATTCTAGGTGCATCGTCTTCACATATAATTATTTAACTAATGTCGTACTTATACAAACTATTGTAAAACATTTTAAAAGAGTAACGGTGGAGTTTCTTGCCCATTCTTCTTCATACGAAAACTACCTTTTGGAAGGGGCGACTAGGGGGTCCATAATTGTGACTAATATAATTACTTCCCTACCAACTATATACATTATGGTACGCAATAAAGAATTTGAGAATTTGAGAATCAATTATATTATTTTGTAAATTTTGACGTTCAAAAGCCATACATGGGCCTATTTGAAATAAATGATTTGACTTTGATTTTGAAATTTGGCACACAGAGACCCAGGCCATGGCCAGATTAGGGTATCTTTGATACCGGTAGTACATCCTCGTGGGATAATTTTCGACCACCAAACGAGCGAAGACGCGGGAAAAAGCTAGGGATTAATAATAGTGTTACAGTCAATGTAATAACAGCGGAGAGAATTGACCAACACCTGAGGAGGCTCTTGTAAGACAGTTGGATCAAGAAAGCGGCAACCCATCCCATGCAATATATATGTTCATATTAACAGTATTTTTATAGATATTCGTGGCTCTTTGACAGCCGTTACGAGTCGTCAGAAGCCCGAAAGTCTGACAACCAGTCTTACCAAGGGGTATAGTATTATTCAGTTACTGGGTTGTGGAGGTCAGATAGGCAGTCGCTCTATGTAAAATACTGGTATTCAGCTGCATCCGGTTAGACTGGAAGCCGACCCCAACATAGTTGGGAAAAGGCTTGCAGGTTGATACGCAATGCAACGCATAAATAGGTCTACGTCTACATACGAAAGTAATAAACTGTGAAATACATAAAATTTAACAAAAAAAAAAAAAACAAAAATGACGTTTATGGGTCCACAATCCTTAATTTCACTTTGGACGAAATCTACTCATAGAATCGGCGCGTATTGTTAATGTTAAGAGGTTCCTCTCCCTGGACTCCTGGTCGCCGGTAGCGGAGACCTTGTTCCCGATATCGGTTGGCTACCTACCTACACACACGTCATACGCCAGCCCACATATGTAGATGTCGGAGGCTCCTCTGTGACGCAGCTGGTTGCCCAGACTGGTGTCCGTTAACTTCTTGTTGTCCCAGAACACGGAATATGAGTCCACTTCGGGGTTTGTTCCTTTGTAGACCTTTACTGCGCCGTCCATTATCTGAAAAGATAGGAAAAGTATTTGAATAAAGTAGATTAAAAGAGAGCGCTGGAAATGAAGGTTACTCTGAGTTCAATGACGGTTCGATTTAAACTTATACTCAAAACATTTATTTCAATTAAACCAAGTACTTGCACTTTTGAATTGACAAACAGAAATTTCGAAGCTTGTTGCCCATTACAAATAGTTGGTTCGCATGGAAAAAAAATAACCCTTCTTTTTTGGCTTCGTCGCAGTCGGGTAAAAAGACAATGGGCAACATCATGCGACTAGCGTTATTCTATATTCATGCGGAAGGTTTTTGTGTATAATTCATTAAGGTTTTGTGTAAATTGGCTGTAATATGACAATTATTGTCGAAGATGTCGGAAATTATGCCGACTGAGACCTTTACTTGGCGTGCGCCGCTTAAGCCGTAAGAGAAACATCAAATTCATTTTCTACAGAATTATAAACCTTAAAAAGTTCAATAAAAAAGTCCGCAATAGCATACCTTTTTTTTTTTTTTTTCAATAGCATACCTATGTCTATCTTCTAAGGATGACCTACAGTAACCATTTTTATCTTTCAGAATTTGATAAAAATTTATTTGTCATTTCAGAAGCTATTTTGATCGGTATTATATTTATTCTTATCCAATAAAATATGTTATTTAAATTGGGCATTTAATTTAGATTAAAATATGCCTTGACATCATATCATTAATTAAAAAATAATTTAAAAGATATCACAGATTCAAAATTGCGTGTAGCAAAATAATTATGGTTGACGACAACACGGGCGCAGCGGTAGGAGTCAATGACCTTTTCCTCGGCTATTAGTATCTAGGCTCTACTATTATTATTTTATCTAATCCCGGTAGTACGTACCCGTGGGATGTTATCCGACAGCCACGCGGGCGAAGCCGCTGGCAAAAGCTAGTTTCCTTCAGACTTAAGCCAAAAATTTGTTTTTATTCGGATAGCTTATGACGTAACGATGTGCTATAAAGAATATAATTTAAACATTAAAGTGAGCCTACGTGCCGCAAAGCCAAACGCACCGGTGTACATCTCCCGCTTGCACTACACCACTAACATGGAGGACATCGTGGAGTACGTGCGCCAAAAGACGAGGTACGCACCGAGGGTGCAGTTATTAGAATCGCACCGGAAAGGCGTTCGTCGTGCGTGCACCGAACTTTTATCTGCCCCTCGTTATGCAAGAAGTCTTTTGGCCGTACCTCAAAGGAAAAAACGGAACCCTTATAGGATCACTCGTGTGTTTGTCTGTCCTTCTGTCACAGTCAATTCGCACCGAATCTACTAGACCAATTAAGTTGAAATTGAATTGCTATGTTCCAAACACGGACGTGTAACGTATCAAATAAAAGGGCTTGTTCAAGGATTTCAAATTTTAAAGAAAGAAAGACATTTATTTGGACACAGTTCGTGAAACACAAAACACAAATAACAAAATGAAAATAATATTTTAACAACAATAGTGTGTGCCTCACGGCTGCGCCAAAAAGGTTCATTTCATGATTTCAGCATCAACCAGACACCAGACAGATGCTGTCTGGTTTTCTAATAAACCCTTAAGGACTAGTGACGGGGAGTACAAACAGTTGCAACATACCTAATACATATCAAGTCTAAGTGCTGGTAATTGGGTAATTTGGTGCCAATAACTGAAATATAAATTTATTTGACCCAGGTTAAGGCACACAAATAAAAAACAAAAAACACAGAAAGCTTAAAATAGTATTGTGTGCCTCACGGCTGCGACAAATAGGTCCAGTTCAGCATAAATGCCAGACAATTGGTGCCTGACGCTGGTTTTCAACTGAACCTTATGTTACGAGTACGTCTTACGGATGTTAATCAGTTTTATAGTGTGTGTAAAGATTTAAATAAAATAAAATAAAAAATATTAATAGATGAGAGTAGCAATTAATAATAAACTCAACATGGTGCAATTAAGTTTAAAAAATAATCAAAGATTTTTACAGAGGTTTTTTACAAAATAAATAAAATGGTATGGTTGCACAATAAAGAAAGGACTGTCCGTCAATATATAATAGATAACTTTATCATAATACAATTTATATCAAACTGGTAACAATTGTGCCAACAAATGGAGTTAGGTTCATTTTTCAATTGTAGTTTAAAAGCTATTTCATTAGCTGCAAAATCCGATATATTTTAATTAAACATCATTAAACAAGAAGTTTTATGAATACATCAATTTAGGGAATAATATGTATGTATAGTTTTATGTTTAAGAAAATAAATCAATTAGAGGAATTCTTAAAGTGCTGATAATAATTAGGTCAAGGGCTGGTTACTCTACAACAAATCGAACCGCTTAAATCGGTTGAATTTTCAAAAAAAAAAAGATTGCTGTTGGTCTAGATCGATCAATAAATTCCAATTGTTTAAGTAAAGCTGAATCTTATATTCGGCGCGATAACGAAACCATATCGAGGCCAATTTGACGCCAACGCCATCTATCGACCGAGAGGACCACTTAATGGTTCGACGGATTTCATTTGCACAATGTTTTTATTACGTTTTTGAACGAATTTCATATTTTTATGAAAACCTGGGCCCGCCTGGTCCTGTACCTAACCTACATATTCCTTTTTGCAGGGCAGATTAAGCTTAGGGCAGGTTATAAACTTGTGGCAAATATTAATGCTTTGTGTTTCTTTGTTTTGCAATGTCAATTGCTTTCCGTACTATTATATTGAACCAAACTGCTGGGGAGTTTGTTGCGCCACTTCTTCTGACCAGCTAAAGCACTAGGAAGTAGTAAGTGGTGAAGAGCGGGGATTTTTGGGGACTGGCTTATGTAATTTACGTTCAAAAAGTGCTGATTTTCAGCCTTGTTCGAATAGATGACTTGTCTTCAACCTACAAGTGTCATGAGCTCCTCACCTTCAAGTCCTTGTGCAGCTCAGCGCCCCAGGTGTCCTGCACGCAGTGGCGCGGCCACAGACGCTGCTTCATGGGAGGGGGGCCCGCGAACACCACTGTGTCGTACGCTTGGGCTTTGTCTGCGGGGACCTGTAAGTGGAATGATGTAGAAAAGGCTATAAACGGAAGCCTTTTTTACTTTTTACTCGTTTATGATCTAATTTATTAATTTAATTTCCAGACTTTTTTGAATCCGTCGTAATTTAGTAACTTAGTAATTTAGTAATTAATAGTTTTACCACTGTTTTTTGTGCTAGCGGTGTTAACCTATAATTAATTGTTGCACCCGCAATTGTATCCTATTATACGTAATACACTGCTAATGTACTGGCGTAAACAATTGTTGGTTGACCTTAATAAAATAAATAAATAAAAAGCCCATGTTATTAATACTAAAATCATCTGATGATGGTATTAAAAACTTGGGATTACTTTTACACGTTAACTCACACCCAAACAAGTGTGATGATTAATGCTCGTTCCTTAAGAAGAGGCATGATATGATACCTACTTATTTTTTATTTTCGGAACTTTGTTTATTTTGCTAACTTTAAAATTATATACACAACGAAATGAATATTTACTTTGTGAAGTATAATATTATTTTAATTATTGTGAATGTGAAGACTATGTGGGTCATATATATTTATTTTTCTCAGTTACTCTTAATGATAATCTGGCAGTTTTGAGCACTTTATGCGGCCTACCCAATGTCCTTTTTTTGTTACAGTTCGTCGAATCGTTGAGCCCCTTAAATTCTGAGTTGAGCTCCACGATTACTGACAAATGCGTGCACTGACTGGACAGGCCCTGTGTGGTGCTTTCCTTTCCTCAAAAGAACATTTCAGACACCAATCTTCACATGACCTTACCAAGATTATGTCTGGACTTTAAAAGAAACTGTGACCTTTGAGTTTGTTTCGGCCTTTCTTCTCAGAGTAGTCAGGAAACGCCGACCTCATCTAGTTTTTAAAATATAATTGATGTGTAAAAAGTCTTTACAAACCTACTTACAGAAATAAAACAATTTATCATTATCATTTACAGTATAAATGACTAGCTTCTGCCTGCGATTTCGTCCGCGTGAAATATCGCCCCCTGACACACCGCGTCGCATCGCATCGCCCGCTCACACCATTACTTCGTTTTCGCTTAGCGTTCATTCAGACATTTTTCTGTTTGCTCGGCTCCTAAGGATCGTAGCGTGAGATTAAATAGCTTACAACCCTTCTCAAGAATTGGGCTATATAATGTAAAAAATAATTTTCAAATCCTACTGGTAGTTCCAGAGATTAGCGCGTTCTAACAAACAAATAAAGAACAAACTTTTCAGCTCTATTATTAGTATTGATAATAGATAAATGATTTATTTCTGAAAATTGGTTTAAAAAAACTTGTTACACATCAAAAATAAATTTTATTATGTTTTAAAACTAGACGAGGTCGGTGTTTCCTATTCGACTACTCTGTGAAGAAAAACTGAAAAAAAAAACTCAGAGGTCACAGTCTCTTTCAAGTCCAGAAATAATCTTAGTCAGGCACTCAGGCCATATGAGCACCACGCAGACATCCTTCCTATAGCAGTCATACGAATCGGTGGTACGATCGGTGGTGTCGAAATGATCCTGTAAGGATAAGCTTTTAACACCATATGATTACGTTTCCATGTCTTGATCATCTGTATGATTAGAATAAATGCTGTTTCCATTGAGAATTTTCTAATATTTTTGTAATTAATCTCCCCTTAAAATTGTATCAATTCGTGTTACTCCCACCGCGGTACTTCTCGACTAATCAATTACCGAACAAGTGATTCACGATAGATATCGATTTAATGACGCGATTGAGTAACAAAGGGATGCGTGGATACCATCGACTAAGTTTAGCACGCACGGCAGACCTACTTGTGGTGTAGGGCTGGCATTGGCAAGAATGTTAATGGAGGGAGGCCTGGCAAGTAACATAAGCAAAAATGTTAATGGAGGGAGGCCTGGCAGGTAACATAGGCAAACATGATAATTTTGCGAGGCCTGGCAGGTAACATAGGCAAAAATGTTAATAGTGGGAGGCCTGGCAGGTAACATAGGCAAACATGTTAATAGTGGGAGGCCTGGCAGGTAACATAGCCAAAAATGTTAATAGTGGGAGGCCTGGCAGGTAACATAGGCAAACATGTTAATAGTGGGAGGCCTGGCAGGTAACATAGCCAAAAATGTTAATGGTGGGAGATTACATAGGGTAAAAAAAATCGGCCTCGCAAAATTATCATGTTTGCCTATGTTACCTATAGGCAAACATGATAATTTTGCGAGGCCTGGCAGGTAACATAGGCAAAAATGTTAATAGTGGGAGGCCTGGCAGGTAACATAGGCAAAAAAGGTAAATAGTGGGAGGCCTGGCAGGTAACATAGGCAAACATGTTAATAGTGGGAAGCCTGGCAGGTAACATAGCCAAAAATGTTAATGGTGGGAGATTACATAGGGTAAAAAAATCGTCCCCGTAATCGGTTCACGAATAGGCAATTTCTTCGCTTGGTCATTTGTGCCTCTTTCTACAATTTACAAACATACACCTTTAGCTTCGCTCTTATTTTTCAGTCGGCAAACCCGCGAAGTAATTTCGTAACACACTTACAGTAGCAATGGCTTTCATTTTGACAGTTCAACAACATTCATTCCGTTATTGACGTCGTTGAACAAACAAATTTTTCGAACATATGAAGCAATGGATTAGCGATATCCTTCAAAATCATTCGGATTGTGATTGAAAGTGTGTTACGCAATTACGATGCAAGATGGATAAACTACGGTTAAACACCACCTGGGGATAACGAAGGTTAGCAGACTTTATTGAATAAAACCAGTCAGTAATAAGTTTGGACAAGTTCTGGTGGTAACGCGGGCATCAAGCCACAGCTACCTCTAAGCGTTGTCAGAATCGGTGAAAGACTACCTTAAATCTGCCACCAGAAGACCAGATTTTATGATGCCCGGGGATTATTTAATTCCCTCGAGCTAATCCTTCTTTCGGCCTGATCATCACTTAACATCGGTTGAGATGCAGGCCAAGAACTCCAAAAAAGTAGTACTAGGTATCTATTAACGTTCACAACAATAAAGTCTATATTTGAGACAGCCCTTAAAATAAAATCAAGGACAAGTTCGAATTGAATCGGATGTCCTCAAAAAGTTTGTACCGTTAAATTTTTATTGGAATATTTATGAGGACTTGCCTGAGGATACAATGTACCACTCCAACCTTTATTGTTTATCGTTCGAGATTTCACCCTGAACTCAATAATTTTGCGAGGAGGTTTTATTAATAAGTACTTGTCCAGGTTTGATTATCGGGGATGATATTTAATCTATACTTTCCATTCTCTTGCGCTTACCCCAAAAACGTGTTGCACCGACCCCAAGTAACAAAGGCAATGGCAGGAAGATGATAATCATTCTTCTGCCTTTATCCCAATTTACAATTATATATGCTGTTTAATAAACATTTACGTACGTAGAAAACGCCTGTAGATTTCGATGACAATATTGTATTTACAATTAGGTAGTTGAAAGTTACAATTCTTTTAGTAACATTCAATGTAAGTTAGTGCATATTCTTAATAAATGAGGATAGATTTCTCACTCTTAAGTTTATAATTTAAGTGTTTCACTAAGTTATCCTTTTACGAAAAACTCGCCGTTGTCGCTATCACATATTTATCACCACTAACATTACTACTTTCACTACCTACTCGTTGTTAGAACCATTTGTTTGCTTATACTTAATATTTTAATTTCTTTAGTCTTTAGGTTGAGGCACAAAATTGTAAAGTTTTGACACATAGTGATACTACCTGTCGGAATTATATTATTACAATTTACAAAATATTTAAACTTGTAATTACAATGTGTTCAATAAAGTAGTTTTCCCTAAAATTATGTAAACTTACACCTGTAAAGTGAAAATGTTTATTTAACAGAAATATGTAAAATTGTTGGTACAATTTTACAATTTTGTAAATTTTCCACCATGACAAATTTGTAACTTGTAATTTTTATTATTTGTGTTTTTTAGTATTTGTGTTCGGGGCAACATGAGTTTTTCTTCAATTTTTTTCTTTTTTCTTTCTTGACCTCTGAGATCATGACTAGTTAACCGGGCTTTCCTGTGGGTGCCTTAAGCTACTACACTTAAAACCTCCAGGCAAGGGTTATTCAACTATGCTAATTAAAACTACGTGAACGCTCGTTAAGGGTACCCCTGTGGGGTACGACCCTTGGCTTAGGGCGTCAACCGGAGGGAGGACATCAAGGATGGGACGGGCTGGATCAAACGTGCTCAGCTACAACAACTGTTGGCACCTCGTTATCGAGTAAGGGTCACGAGTAACTTTTCCCCATAGTTATCTATATCTATAAAAGGAAAGGGTGACTGAATGACTGACTGACTGACTGACTGATCTATCAACGCACAGCCCAAACCACTGAACGGATTGGGCTGCAATTTGGCACACAGGTAGTTATTACGACGTAGGCATCCACTAAGAAAGGGTTTTTGGAAATTCTGCCTCTGAGGGGGTGAAAAGGGGGTATTTTGTTTGTATGGAAAATCTTATTCCTCGAGTTAATAAACTTGAAACTTAGCACGAATACTTATCTATGTAAATAATAAAGTTTGCCATTTTTGTTTTTTTAAACTACCCCCTAAAACAAGATTGGGGGGGGTGACAAAGTTTGTATGGAAGAATTTTAAAGCGCGGTCTGATTAACTCGAAACTCAGTATTTATACTTAAAACTGTACTAAATAAAAACGCATATCAGGGTTTTTTGAAAACTTACCCCTAACGGGATGAAAAGGGGTATATTTTTACAGGGTAGGATTTTACTGAGTGGCTTGATTAACTTGAAAATTGGTATTAATAATCTATAAGTCAAATAATGGGAAATCACCATAGACTTTTCAAAAATTATTATCACGCTATTTGCTATGGGGGATGAGCAATATTGCATTATATTCGTATTCTTCTATATGATAGCTTTTCACGGCTAAATCACGGAACGGATTTCGATAAAATTTGCCAGGAGATAGATGGCAGCCTGTAGAAGGACATAGGTACTTTATGTCTCAAAAATAATATAATCCCAAAGGGGGTGATATAGAGGATGAACGTTTGTATGGGAAACCCAGCATTTCTTAAGTTAGGGATATGAAATGGTAAGAAATAAAGAACTATGCGTTTCAGCGTTTTTGTAAAATCATCCCTCAAAGGGGTAAAATAGGGGATGATTTGTAAATTTACATTATTTTGGGATATTTAAGGGTTTGGAAATATAGTCCTAAGTCCGTATCTTGAATTAACATGTAGTCTTCATTACATTAAAGTATTTTAACGTATTTATAATCTATAAAAATACCGGACAAGTGTAAGTAGGACTTGCGTCTTGCGGGTTCCGTCTCAAAGCTGTGCTTGCTCGGCTGTCCGGATTTCCAAATCTGGAGGGACGTACAAACTTAACTTTTCAATTGAAAAATAACTTTTAATAGGGTGGAGAGTACCGATTTGAAATACAGACTAAATGTTACTTCAAGATACGGCCTATGTTTTGATCCCAGATTGAAGAACAAACTTTGTAGTTCATATATAACTAGAAATTACCAATTTAAGGATTTTGCTCTGTACTAGACCTTGCTTCTCACCAAACTTCATGCTGTTGGGCCAACGGGAACAGATGCTGTTGGAACCAAATAGGCTTTGGTTTATTTGCGAGTGTCAAAATATACGGCATAAATGGCCGTATTTTTTATTGCGTTGACTTGGAAGTTTGATTTTCGTTTCAGATCAAAGGGACCGTGGATCTAAGGCTAAGCTCGCACTACGAATTTTAATTGTTGTGGATAATATTCGCCAATCTGTGAACAATACTACTAACTAGAGTCCGCAAACTGCTAAAAGCAATCGTTTGTGAGTGCGCGTAGGTATTATTTTCTTTTACGATTTTATTTCGCAGCTTAATAATCGCAACGATCAAAATTCGTAGTGCGCGCTAAGTTTTTGATATCTATTTAAACTTGATGCCTCCACGCGTTCCAGAGAAAAAGGGTCTTGACATACAGCGAAGTCATCCTTTAAGGGTTTTCGTTATGAGGTACAGAATCCTAAAACAGATTTAGTATCTGTCTGTTACCTTTTCATGCCATAACGGCTGAACAGATTTAGATGAATGGCATACGGATATGCCATGACCTGGGTTAGAGCATGTGATAAGTACTTTGAAACCCGGTAGTACGTTCCTGTGGGATATTTTCCGACATTTACGCGTGCGAAGCCGCGGGCAAAAGCTAGTTATTAATATTTTATCAGTCGTCATCTCGGTAGTCACCCCCTTTCTATCCAAATCATCTTTCACACAGTCCATCCATCGTTTTTTTTTATGCCTTCGCAACTCTTTAAAAATCCTGTTACGGCCGGAATTATGAAACTGATCATAGGAAAAAATTTACTTACATTATTTATTGGCTAAGTGATAATAGCCGCCCGGGTCGATCGAAGGTTAAACTATGCTTGCTGCGGTCGGTTCGTGGATGGGTGACTATCTATTACATATCGAGACCCCTCCGTTATTCGTAGATCTTTGACAGTCGTTACTGGTAGTCAGAAGCTCATAAGTCTCACAACCAGTCTTACCGAGGGATATTGTGAAATGAAATGAAATGAAATGAAATTGTTTATTCTGTAAATAGGATATCAGAATCACTTTTACACGTCATATTAAAAAAAATAAAAATAAGCTAGTTGAGTTCGGCGTTTCCTATCTGACTACTCTGAGAAGAAAGGCCGAAACAAACTCAGAGGTCACAGTCTCTTTTAAAGTCCAGACATAATCTTGGTCAGGCCATATGAGGACCATGTAGATTAGTGTCTGAAATGGTCTTTTGAGGAAAGAACCACACAGATTTGAGTGAACCTGTCCAGTCAGTGCAAGCATTTGTCAGTAATCGTGGAGCTCAACTCAGAACTTAAGGAGCTCAACTCGACGAACAATACCAAAGAAAGGACATTTGGGTAGGCCGCATAAACTACTCAAACTGCCAGACCACAATTAAAACTAACTGAAAAATTAAAATAATAATGATATCCACATAGTCCTCACATTCACAATAATTAAATAAAATAATATAATACTTTACAAAGTAATCATGTCATTTTGAATATAATTTTCAACAATGTCAATGTGTATATAAAACTGGTATATTTTCATGATTTTACAAAATAATTAAAATGTTAAGTTTTATCACAAGGCTTAGCAGAGCGAGCAGTTCAATCCCATGCTTTTTTATCTTCTAAATAATCTGAAATTTTATAATACCCTTTTTTACAAAGTTTAGTTTTAATACAGATTTTAAATCTATTAATGGGTAAGTTTCGAATGTCAATGGGAAGTTTGTTGTAAAAGCGTATACATTGACCCATGAACGAGTTGCCTACTTTGTGGAGACGTGTGCGATGCACAGCAAGATTGTGTTTATTCCTGGTATTTAAACTATGAATATCGGACATTTTCTTAAAATTTGATATATTTTTGTGTACATACAATAGGTTTTCAAAAATATATTGTGAGGCTACAGTCAGAATATTTATTTCTTTGAATTTTTCTCTAAGGGAATCTCTTGGACCTAGGTTGTATATGGCTCGAACAGCCCTTTTCTGTAGAACAAAGATAGTATCAATGTCCGCACAGGTTCCCCAGAGAAGAATCCCATATGACATAAGACTATGAAAATAACTAAAATAAACAATTCTGGCTGTATCCACATCAGTTATCTGTCTAATTTTTTTAACAGCATAGGCGGCCGAACTTAGTCTTCCTGACAATTTTTCTATGTGTGGGCCCCATTGTAATTTACTGTCAATAGTGATTCCAAGAAAAACTGTCGAATCAACAGGGTCCAACTCTGTTCCATTTACTTGAACATTGGTAGATAGCTGCCTGACATTTGGCATTGAAAATTTAATGAGTTTAGTCTTTTTTTCGTTCAGTAGAAGATTATTTACATTAAACCAATGCACTACTTTAGAGAGTGCATCGTTAACTTGTTCAAAGTTGACTAACTGACGTTTGATTTTAAAAATGAGCGAAGTGTTATCTGCGAATAATACTATCTTGTGATTATCCCTTATGTGATAAGGTAAATCATTTACATAAATTAGAAATAAGAAAGGCCCAAGAATTGAACCCTGCGGAACGCCCATGGTGACCGCAGATCCTGCAGATTTCTTGCCATTAACATCGACCCTCTGGATTCTGTTGTTCAGATAAGAAGTCAGAAGGTCAAGAGCCTTGTCCCTCATACCATAGTGGTACAGTTTCCTGGTGAGTGTATCATGATGTACGCAATCGAAAGCCTTAGACAAGTCGCAGAAAATGCCAAGAGCATCTTGCGACTCCTCCCAGGCCTCGAATATGCTCTTCAGTAATTCCACGCCCGCGTCTGTAGTTGAACGACCCTTTGTAAAACCAAACTGTTTCAGATGAAGTAGATTATATGCATTGAAATGTCCTAACATTTGTTTTAAAATTAATTTTTCAAAGATTTTGCGCAAAGTAGGTAATATTGAAATAGGGCGAAAATTTGTGGGATCAGTTGTGCTGCCAGATTTGAACAATGGAATCACTTTGCTAAGTTTCATCAGATCAGGAAATACACCAGATGCAATGCAAGAGTTAAAAAATGTGTGTGTTACCCAGTAACCGGGTCGGGGAGGTCAGTTAGGCAGTCGCTCCATGTAAAATATTGGTATTCAGCGGCATCCGGTTAGACTGGAAGCCAACCCCAAAATATAGTAGGGAAAATGCTAGGTAGATTGTTTGTATTTATGAATTAATAATGAACATGAAACTCAAAAAGGACTTTCATTGCCAATAAACAAGTAATTTTAATAGTTTCTAATGTCATTACGACCCCACCATTCCGTGCTTGAAGGCCGAAGCTTCCAATTCACAAGTTAATTTACCCAGTTATTATTACAAGTATACGAATTTAGTAATTCCTTATTAGCAGGAACATAGTTTATTGCAATTGGGTTCAAATAATGTAATTGCTAGTAAACTAGGCCGATCGTTGATAATTTAATCTGCATGGCATTGAATTAATTGAAGTCTATCTCGGTCTAAGAGTTTACTTAATGGTCTGGATACTGACGTAATAGGAACATCTGCTGATGTGCGTGCCTTTAAAAGTTCTGGACACAATAATTATCGAATAAAGATACTTAAGGGCATCCGGCGCACCATGGGTAACCTTTTTTTTTTTTTTTTTTTTGAGGGTGGGAAATCATCAAATAACTTCTCCCGCTCTGGGCGGAGCGGGAGGGCGTGTCAGACTCTTACTGACTAAAACCCACCCGTGTTCCTTCGGCTGCCCTGTTGCCGGGGGCCACGATCTCCCTTTCGGTTTTCTTCGCAACCCCGGCAGGCATCGGCCCTAGTGGACCCCTTCGAATCTGCTGACATCTCTTTGAGGCGCGCGTGGAACACAACGCGCCGTCGACCCGGGCCTGGTCCTTATCGGACGGTGAGCCACCCATTGCTCACCGCCCGCAAGCCCGCGCCTACGGTGGCCGGAAATCGCCTCGCGATTCCCGACGCCCTGGGCGTCTCCTCCTGCGGCGGTTAGGGGCATGAGGGCGCGAAATTTGCCTCTCCCTCACGCGTTCCGCCTCCTCCTTCGCGAGCATTACCGCTTCGCAGAAGGAGGTGACGGCCTCCCATTTCCTCTCGCTCCGTACCATGGCCTGAACCAGGGCCGGACGCGAGAGATCACCGCCGCCGATCGCCTCCACGAGGACACGGCGATGCTCCGCCCAAGCTGGGCAGACCTCCACCGTATGCTCCACCGTGTCCTCCGGGCGATCCACACAATGGTGACACCCGGGCGTTTCCTCCCGCCTTATCCTGTGCAGGAACCTCCCGAAACTGCCGTGTCCGGTGAGGACCTGCGTCAGGCGGAAGGTGAGGACGCCGTGGCGCCTCTCTAGCCACTCCTCAAAGAGGGGTCTTATCGCCGCAATTGTGGCGTGCCCAGCGCTGGGTTGCGACAATCGCACTCTCCATGACGCCATGAGATCCCGCCGGAGCTCTGTCCGCTGTGCCGCGATTTCTCGCGGCAGCGGAGTTAAGCCCCGGCGTTTCGCCTCCTCGCGCCACTCCCAAATGTGCGCGAGGACCTTTGCCTCCAGATCCCATGGCGGTAATCCGGCAAGGAGGCTCGCCGCCTCGCAGGAGACCGTGCGGTATCCTCGGGCCAGCCGGATGGCCATGACCCTCTGGGACGCGTTCAACCGGCGGGCTGGCCGCAGCCTTAGTGAACGCGCCCACACCGGTGCCCCGTAAAGGGCCATGGACCGCACGACCCCCGCGTAGAGCCTCCGGCAGGAGGCGTTTGGATCCCCTAGATTGGGCAGGAGCCGCTTCAACGCAGCCCCGGCCCGCTCCAGTCTGGGAGCCAAACGTCGGAAGTGTTCGACGAAGTTCCACCGGCTGTCGAGGACAAGTCCCAGATACTTCATCGTCGACTCAACGCCGATGTGAACCCCTCCCGCCATTACCTGGGAACCCGACGGTGGCGCATTCCGAGGTCCATGAAAACCCATGGCCTCGGACTTGTGCAGGGCCACCTCGAGTCCCAGCTGCCGGATCCTGTCGACGATTGTCGCAACCCCGCGTGTCGCTAGTTCGGCCACCATGGGTAACCTAACTACAGTATTTCTATTTTCTTAATGTCCCTTGGGAATTATCACATTTCCGAATGCTAATTTACATGTCCATCAATTAGATTTATCGTCTATAATAATTTGAATTCAGAACTAAGTACTTTATTGTTGTTTTGTTTTGATTTTGGTGTGAACTTTAAGGAGCTGTAAAACTATTTTCCTATGTGTCGTGCACTCGTGCCTGCGACGTTAGCAGCTTTCCACCCATTTAACAAATAAATGACATTAAGTTAAAATAATATTAATAACTATATATACTTCCAAGTCGATTGAGAGCGTCCGGTCTGCACCAAGTGCAAAGGGCAACTGATAGAAATCCGACGATTGACCAAACACGAAGGTTGCCGAGGGACTTTAAGTAAATAGAAACACTGTAAATCATTTTTTCAATCCATTTTCACCATCAGTAGGGTATAGATCTCGTTCAATAAGTGTTGATCTTTAGTAACAACCCTGCACAAGAAATCAACCTTACCACTATAACACTATTTCTGACACCAAGCAGTGATGCTGAGTTAAAAGTTTGCAAGGTTATGGGCCCCGGTGCAATTTTATTAAATTATTTATTTCATTAACAATTTTGACATTGTATCGAGATATATTAAATTAAAAACTAATTATAGCTTACTTGATCAGGTGAGCCTTCGGCTTGATTGCCATCCAATCACCTTCATCTGCCTAGCCTTTTACCAACTATGTTGGAGTTGGCTTCCAGTCGAACTGGATGCAGTTGAATAACAGTATTTTACATAGAGCGACTGCTTATCCAACTTTCACCACCCAGACAAGAGAATAAAAACTTGTTGACCATACCATACCCTAATAAAATAAAAATACAGAAGTAGATTGTCTATGACTTACCGGGCTTGAAGGATGCAGCTCTCGCATGTGCACGTTGTCTATGAAAGAAACGTGGTCAGGTGGGTGCCAGTCCAGCGAGTAGAACAGAGCATCGAATGGCACCGAGTCCAGCAGACGGTTGATTGGTTCCACCACCTGCAGGCAAAACCACAAAGATTTAAAATACATTATATCAAGCCTGTGTTCCTCAAAGGAATCGGTGAATAGGAATGGCAGAAGTACACCTCTGCATAACCAAACATACCTAATTGGCGAAATGTTGTACAGAGTACAGCTACATTTCGCTAGTTATGTATGTTTTGGGGAACAGGACGTTTATCTCACACTCCATCGTCGCGCGTAGTATATGCGCTGCAAACGCAAATAGTGCTGATATTTAGGGTTCCGTAGTCAACAAGAAACCCTTATAGTTTCGCCATGTCCGTCTGTCTGTCTGTCCGCGGCTTAGTTCAGAGACTCTTAGTAATAAAAAGCTATAAATTGGCATGGGTATACATATTCATCACGCCGATAGTGGTAAAATAAAATCATGAAATTGTTGATTAAGAAAATTGTATTTAGGGTACCTCCCTTACACGTGAAGTGGGGTTGTTTTTTTCTTGTCCGACCCATGGTATGGAATCTCGTTGGAAAGGTCGTTCAAAAATATTGTGAGTGTCATAGAACCATTTTTGGATTCAGGAATCTGT
This sequence comes from Omphaloscelis lunosa, assembly GCA_916610215.1. Lineage (NCBI taxonomy): Eukaryota > Metazoa > Arthropoda > Insecta > Lepidoptera > Noctuidae > Omphaloscelis > Omphaloscelis lunosa. The sequence continues at coordinate 17,617,123 of OU744265.1, read as the reverse complement.
TTGCAAAATATAAGTTTTAAATTAAATTGTTAGATTCAAGTGTTCCCCTTAGCAGCTAAATGGTTGGTTTTGGATATGTGGAAAAATTCAAGGCAGTAGTATACTATATAACGAAATTAAAACTATCAGCTAAGTAGGCTCTACAAGTTAACGAGTAATAATCGACCAACTTACATTTGCAGTTGCAAAAACATGTTAAGTTTGTTCTTGAGATAAATTCATCCCAACTACGGAATCCTTCATCGTGCGTGGTCCGACACGCACTTGGCCGGTTTTTTAAGTTTAACAAAGCATAAAACGCGCCGTCGTCATAAGCCTTAAGTGAGATGTAATAGGGGGCGAGCATATTGCCTTGAACCGGGCACAAATTCAGACTCCAGGCGCTACTGAGAAACCCAATAACACTACATTTGTAGTCTGAAAAAAAGGTTTTAGTCTTTATAGATTCCTTATAAATAGCTAAATAAGGATTATAATCGTGATTTATCTATCTTACGTAAGGACATAGCCAACGTAAGATAATTGTATACCTTACGTCAACGATTTGACGTCGTTTGACCGTCTTAAGACCTAACCTTCTCGATAAAGTCAGGACTAACCTAGGTCGTCTATTTAGACCTATAATTTACCATAATTTCATCTAACAATTTTCATAACATCAAACAAGTAATTCAGTTCCAATACATAATAATGTGGTTACAGGCCATATTCAAGAATGTCATGTAAATTGATGACCGGAGTCGGTACCGAAGGTTTAATACCTTAATGTATGGCAATGTAGACTGGGATATAGCCTACAATATAGGCTATAATATAGCCTGTAGTACAGCCTGTAGCTTGGCATTGAAACGGATATAAATAGGAACTTGTATGAAGATGTTTTGACGTCAACCAATAAAATTTGCTTGGGTTGCGTAGTGTTTTAGTCGTGTGTCTTAGAATAGATTCCGTCTCTTTCTTTTCATTTGTGTCGGAAGAGTCAATAGCTTTTAGAAAGAAGAGTGTGAAATGGGCATAGAAGGGAATAAGTCCTGCGTAAAGCTTGAATAAATGGTCTTATGAAATTAATATCGCGAGGAAAAATCAATTGCCCAAAATATGACAGGTTTTATTGACACATTCGACAAAAGGAACTCAATTTATAAAGTAAAAAGATGAAAATTCGCTAGAATTTTGAGCAATAAAAACAAGTATGTAGGTATGTTAGTAATCTCAACATTTACAAAGGATTGCGTCTCTGAAACAATAATAATAAAAAAAAACTTCCTCTTTGCCCTAACTAAAGACTTCATGAAAGAATACATAAGGTAAAAATCGACGTAGCAATCATACCAATAAATCAAGTCACAGACCTAGCGTGCCACACTAAATATATTGTCGTAAAATTGCGAATGACTAAATTAATCACATCGGTAATCTGAGAACAATAATTTACGAATTACATACTAATATTATAAAGAGAGCGAATTTTGTGATTTTTTTGCAAAGTTTTTATATGGCAAGCCTATACTAATGTCAACCTCAATTTGCCAAAACAAGAGGGAGTGTTGTTGGTGTCTTGTTGTGATCTTCATACAGCATTTACTAACTCAAAAATGACAAAGCAATGACACAATCTGTCAAACTTGTCAAAAATGTTGGTAAATTGATAGTATTTTTGACAGATTGCGAATGAGATGCAAATGCAAACGTTCTTGGGGGATTGCCCCTCTAGAATAATGTACCTGTCAAATGGTGAAAAAACTTTTTTAAATAGTGGCTATGGTTCCGAAGATTACCCTCCTCTTAAAGAGTCTGGTGAAGGTTTTTTAAGTACGGGAATTAGCTCTCTTATGGACATAGAGTCTGCACCACCACTGAAGTCCGGTGGAAAATTGTGGAACTACATTTTTTAAATGTAATTTGGTGCAATGACAGACACTAGCGTCGCGTCAAAAGGACTTCAGTGGTGGCGCGGACTCTAGGCTATATATTATGTACATATTTACAAAAAGACAAACTTAATAATACTAATGAAATACTATCTTGAATGCATACATGCCTAGTACTTTTTGGGTTACTGCTCAGAACTTGTGCACGTGTCGTGTCGTGTCGTGAACGGAGTACTGTCTTCACAAGTAAATTGCACCCGTGCGAAGCCAGCGATGTCGCTAGTATAGTATACAAAACTGGATTCAAATATATGACATTATAGTTAATAGCTATTATTTATAACAATGCTGCCATCTTTCATGAATTGACATGGCTATTGAAGGCAAACAAACTATTGTGGCAGCACCATTGTTGATCGTGTTTGTGGTTTCAATAGCTTGGTTTTCAATAGGATTAACAAAATTAGTCCGTATTTATATAAAGAACGGATAAAGGTAGAGTCCGGAAACCTTTTAGAATCGATTATAATCAGCAAACACGGTGGGTGTAATTCGAAGAATGGGCGAACCGCTCCCTTATAATTATGTCGATGGGGTATCGTTACCTATCGAAAACAAACAATATAGTTTCTTGAACGACTCTCGTTAGGATAAGAATGTTGATTAGTGACATATTTACACAAGAAAAACGTCAGTATTCCCTGACATTGGATGTCCTGTGAAAAGAGCGTTCACGAAATCACGATTGACGACACTAGTAGGTACGACTGGAGTACTACTGTCTGACTCCTTCATGTCTTTACTACGACATGAGATATTGGCATTAACCGATATGAGTTAAAAAGACTAGACACCTATTTAATAAAGAATTCTGCGGGATTTTGAACCTTATAAATAGTGCCGACAATAGCACAGGATACAGGACTGATTAAAAATCCTTTTGAATTACAATTGTTAGAACATAATTGAATGAAAATGTGCAGAATATAACAATAATTATAATAGTTAAAAGCAACCTATTATCCTATTGTAGGCTTCGTCCTTCAGACTCTGTCAATAAAGCCTGAATTACACGATACAAGTTTCTGGAACATTCAAGAGTAATATACTTACTGAAGGTTGAAATTTTCAATGAGGTGTTTTAAATGGAATTAGGTTTAATAATAAGTGTTGTTTTCTTTTGTATATAATGTGTGAAGTCGGTCTGTCAAATACATGGAAATAATTTTAATGTACGAGGAACTACCACAGCCTCTACAGCTAGTTTAGCCAGTTCAAATTAGTAAGAGACGTGAGCAAATTTCTGATAAAAAAGGCAATCTTACTTTGGTATGAAAGCTATAGCTATGATGATACTAAAACAATTAGCAGTAATCTAACCTAGTGGAGACCCAGACAACACACACATCCACACATATGCTGTCCCCCATTTTAATCCCAAACTGGATATTATGTTTTTAGAATCTATATATATAAAAATCAATTGCCGTGCGTTAGTCTCGCAAAAAAGGCTAGAACGATTGTGATAAAACTTTGGTAAGATGTTTTGTGCGCGCCAGAGAAGGTTGCTAACAAAAAACAAATAAATGAAAAAGGCATTTTAACGCATTCCAGGCATTAGCAAGTTATTAATTATTCATTAAAGTTTGGGACTTTCTTAATTTATAAATAAATTGTTTTAATTGCTTAAAAAAATAACTGTAAATTATTCGGTCTAAGCCTTCATGCTAATCCATGTAACTGGAGAAACCTCGACTCCGTCATACAGGATGTCCTAGTCCAGGGGTCGAGAACTCATTGATGTAACGTGTACTGAAATTTTGGAAATAAATTATTATAATTACTATGGATAGCTTTCGCCGCACTTAAAAATAACCATCAAGTCTCATTCTGACCTAGGACGGAATCTCTGTGTAATTTCCTGACCAATGTTTCGGACGATCTCCAACCATAAGTTACTTTGAAAATAATCACAAGTTATCTAACCTAACTTTACAATCTTAACACCACACAATTTTCTAATAGACGAACCTTTTGGAAATAGTTTCCGAACCTCGGTAACCGCGCATTATTTACGCATTAACGCCTTGGCAAATTGCTATACGAGGCGAGAACTTCCTTCCAACTCCAAGTCAATTATCAGTGATACCAAAACCATCAGTATGCATTAATGGATGAATAACAAATGGAAAGACTTCTTGTACATAACAGGCCACAAGCTCCATTGCAGAAAGAAATCATTTATCATCATCGGCCTAGCCTTTTCCCAACTACGTTGGAATCGGTTTCCCGTCTTACCAGATACAGTTGAATACCAGTATATTACATGGAGTGACTGCCTATCCGGCCTCCACAACCCAGTTACTAGGTAACACTATTCCCCTTGGCAAAACTGGTTGTCAAACTTCCGACTAACCGTAACGACATACGAGTCAATAAAATTTGGAATATCACGACAATCCAAGACATAAGTTAGATTGTAGACTGAAGGTTGTCTTTGCGTAGAGCTGAATATCGCCTATATTAAAAACAATATTGATTTAAACTCTTTATTAATTATGAATAAAGCCACAAGTGATTGAAGTCTGACTAAATACAATAAGCGTACAATTTTCTAACATCATGATATATTTGAAGTTGGCAGGATTGAGCCTTCATTATTTTCATCCTCTTGCCTTAATATCAATTCATTGACGTCACTTAGGCTTCTCATGGAAACTAGATTATAACATCCGCAATATTTTCTGAAGCCGAAAAATTTACTTAAACTTCACCTACATTTGTTTTATCAAAACTTTCACAATTAATCAATGCAGCGGTTCCTTCCGTACCAGATGGTGCATTTACTTTCATTTGTCTGCGATTACCTTCCGTTTCCTGCAGTGACCTTGGCACGACAGTGCAGGTCTCAAGACACGTGGTATGGCATGAATCTATTGATTTACGTAGACTTGACTTAGTTTGGGAGTTGGTTTTTTAGGTAGATTTGTAGGTATTTGGCAGCGTGCCTATGCTTATAGCTTCTGCAAGGTCTTGTCCGAACTAGAAAGATAGTTTATTAAATTGAAGTTGGTTCCGCAAGTACTTTCCGCTTAGCGAATTTTTTTGGCAATGTTGGTTTCTTATATACCTTGCTAGTTGTTTGTTGGATGGGCCTTGTGGAAATATGTTATGATTATTTAAACTAAAGGAATATTTCATTTAAAATATTATTTGGATAAGTGTAACTGAATTTTCCAAAATGGTTAGTGGGTTAACACCACTTTAATATTTAGATTAGGTAGACGATAACGCTGGATTCGTGAAGTCGAAGACAGTTTCGTTCACACTTATGGCAGATCAACTGTAAGCAATTTTTTTGTACAATCCGTCTATTAAGAAGCAAGTTTCTTATCATTAGCTCTTTGAATACCGTCATCATCTGGCTACCCTGGCTGTTGGGGTCGGTTAACAGTGTAACCGGCTGCAGCTCAATGTCAGTATTCAGCTTTTTAAAAACCAATAACCTGCGGTCATTCACCAACACCCCACTTGAATACAAGTCAAAAACCCAATTTTAGAATACCCAATTTTCAATGTTCAACCCTTCTAATGCGGCATCACGGTACCAGGTACGCGGCTATCGGCCTGATAGTCTAATTGCGATCCCCCGATAAGTGTGAACTTCAAGCGGCTCCGAATTAATCTTTTCAACATTATTTTTGGGTTAAGTCTCGAATTTGACAGGCAATTTGCAGTTCCGACGGAGTTTGGAGTGAAACTTGGTGCATGATGGCGTGGTTTTACATGGAGAAGGCTTGGCACGGTTGAGAGATTTTTAATTGACTTTAGTAAGTTGGAGAGGTTTATTTTTAACGTATAGAAAGAGTGTTTTTAAATAGGTTGGCAAGCAAATCAATGGGGTATGATAAGGGTTTGTCGTCTCTTTAGATACTAAGCGTTTGATGATGCGTTGCCAAACTTGGTGCAGTTTAATAGTCTATTGTACTTGTAATTTGATTGGTAGACTAACAAGCGGTTTCAGTAGGTTTTGGGTGCCAAAAAGTAGACTTATCCCACTTGCACGCTTAGCATGACTACAATGGAAACAGCTTTTGTCGACGGAAGAATAGATAAAATGGCAGATAAACAATCACAATCTGTCATTTTGTCTAATCTTCCGCCGATAAAACCCGTAGAAAACCCGTTTCTATGGTTATAGACATCTGCATTTCCGGTGCAATGCCATTCCAGAGACAAAGCGGTAATGGTCCGAGTAATAACACTTACTTATTTTTTAAGTGATTTTAGTTCTCTTTTTATTATAATCATTTTGACGCATGCAGAGCCTCTTTATGACGTAAGATATCTAGAAAAGCAATAATATGTTTTAAAAACGAGTGCACTTATGGTGTAGTACTAAAATATAATAGTCTTCATGTGAAGTGAAGTTGCAACGCCCGTAGATATTTTGAGATAATACTAAAGTGTTGAACGTTTGCATCGTAAAATATACAATGTTACAACTTTTTGTATGTTTCAGAACTCATTTAGAAGACAACTTCTTACTCATCGAGCAAATAAAACGTAGAGCTGATTGCGAAATATTTTCTCCGGGGAAGTACAGTAGGCCGCACGTCAGTGGTAACCAAAACAGCATAAGCTGGCCTGTTATTCTGTTAAAATTCCGTATTTACGATAGACCAGCTCGAGGTCAAATTGCTACCACTGATGATGTGCGGCCTACTGTACCTACCACCACTTAAACAGAAAAAAGTTTCGAAGGGCATATCCTTTACACCAATACCCGCCTCGTGGTCTAGTGGTTATTAGACCACCTGTCTTAGATCTAGAGGTTCCGGGTTCGCTTGTTCTAAGTCCGCCTGGCTAGCTACCACCATCTTATCTAAGTTTGTCGCCGTAACAACAACGTTAACAGCATTGTTGTGTTTCGGCAGTAGAAGTAAGATAGCCAGTTCCTCTGTGGTTGAGGATTCCGGGTGTAGCTCGCTTCCACCTTCGGCCTGATCATCACTTACCATCAGGTGAGATGAAGGCCAAGAGCTGCAATGTTGCGGTTAAAATATATATATATATCTTTGCACACGTTATTGATAGCAGGCACACGATTTAATGATTTTTTTCTCAAAACGTTGGTTCAGTAATTCCTAATTCCCTTTGGTTCTCAAATATCCTAATTCTCCTAGCGAAAGTGACATCCGCACAAATGAAAACATTTTTTTTTTTAACCAACAAATTGTCATCATCTATTTTCGTGCAAAGTTTCACAATTGTCTATCATTTCATTGCAGGCACGATGAAGGTAGGTACCTCATAGCATGCAACCCTGAGTTACGGCTCTATTCCACTTTTGTGCCGATTGGACTTCTAAAAGTGTTAAATTGCTGCTTTCACGCGATGTTTTTCGCCTGATAATATCTACATGGGTAGTCATGATACAGCGTTTATGCGCATGTTAGATAATTAATTTTGAGGTTAGTATTATTTTAAAATATTGTTTGTTTGATAATGACATCCGTCACATTTACGGGTCTTGGGGCCAATGTAGAAGTACCTAATTTGACTAGTTATTGTGTTTACCTAAAAATTACATTTGACTTATAAAATTCATTTAGATATTATTACTATAAATTATGACGTGATATTTAATTATACTTATAGTATATCTTAGACTTTATATTGCCATTTTAATATAATAAGCTGTTTCAAACGATTGTCACGTGATCACACCACCTTGCTTACAAGAACCGATGTTATAAAAGAGGGAACTTGCGGTGGGAAGTCAGTTTCTATTTGGCTTTTGACTTAAACACTTTCGACAAGTGTACTGGATCAAGTGATCGAATAGTCAGTTGCTCTGTAGATGTTCAGTTGGTTGGTTCTAGTGCCGTTGTTATATGGAATAGACCGATCAGGTGTCACGTAAGTGAAGTAATATTATACCGTAATTATTGCTGATTATGTTGTTGTGTATGGTATATTATTGCTAATATGTTAAATTCCCTCGTTGGTCTAGTGGTCGCAAGCGCTACTGCTAAGTATGAGGTCCTGGGTTCGATTCCCGGGTCGAGCAAAATGTTATTGAGTTTTTCTATCTGAAATTTCTCAGTAGCAGCTCGGAGTCTGGATTTGAGCCCGGTTGATGGCAATAGGCTCGCCCCCTATTACATGGGACTTAAACATAACTGGCGAAATGTGGGTGTGCCTGCTACAGGGACACCTCTGCCCAACCCTTCGGGGAAACAAGGCGTGATGTTACGTATGTTAAATTGTATAATGGCATATGCTTTTCCTTGTTTAACTGTCTTTGAGATACCGACAATTGACAGAATACTGTAATACTGTTTCCATGGAGTTTCTTGTCCTTATTCTCCATGAAGACCTAGCTTTGCGAACAGACAACTAAGTTTCTGATTTAATACTAACAAGCCTAATTAAATAAATATCTAGCCTTGTCTTTCTGTGCTTTACTTCATGAAATCATTTCCCTACAAAACATATTCATCAGAACTTTCATACACAGTAAATAATATATACACTTCTACTGCATACCGCACTTTCTAACACGCTCTAAAGGACTTATCATAATTTTCTCTCTTACCCAGCTGTGGTTTTCAAAAAAGCAACTAAAAGATCATTTTAAGAAGAATCATTAGAACATCAGAATTAAATTATTAAAGCCATTTGAAGTAATCATTTTATTAATAATTTAATTCTGATGTTGATTGTTGTTTTTAGTCTTAGTTTTGAAAAGCAACATATTATATCGTTTTAATAAATACAAAAAAAAATTACCGAAATTAGTTTCTTTAAAAAAAAACTTTGGTCCTGCCCAACGGATAAGGATAAATTTATTTAGCAAAGTTTACATTCAAGTGCATTGAATTCCCAGACCCCACACTAGGATTCCCTGTGTTGTGACATCCAAGGTCCTTCGTTCCGTTAACAATATTAAATTAAAAAGTACATTTCTAAAAATTCACATAGATATAAAAAAGAGTGTATGCATGGTGCTGTGATTTGTGTTAGTTTTGTTGGTGTTGAAAGTGTCTGTATGCCATAGGTACCTATGTTAGTGAGTGCACGTGTATTTGTGAATTGTCAATGTGTATACTGTGAGTTTTTACTTAAGCTAGGAAACTTTCTGTCATGTCGTAGTCCAGTGTAAGAAGCCAGTTTGTTACCGTCAATCTGCTGTTTTTACGCCCTACTATGCAGTAATTAAGAACGGATTGACACAGTGAAAAGTAAATCATCTTCAGGACAGAATCATCAGCAATCTTGCCTGCTTACATATACGCAGCATTGTTTTAATCCTGCCCTTTAAAGCGCTCAGGTGTGCGGACCATATCAATCTGTTATCTACAATAACTCCTAGATATTTAATAGAGTCAGTCTGTTCAATGCAAGGGCAAGAACACTGGTCGGAACGAATGCAGGAGTGCAGCCGTATGGGGGAACACCAAAATGTACTGTGGTTGGGTCACTAGAATATTTCCCTAACACAACTCTTTGCGTTCTTTCATAGATATATGAGATAAACCAGTTCAAGGCAACGCCACGAACTCAAGAAATGACATTTTCTTATCAGAATTTTCCTGGAGATCGTATCGAAGGCTTTTGCAAGGTCCAGGAAGATGCCAGTACATGCCTGTCCATGACCTAGGTTCGGAGTTATAAAGTCGGCTAAGTTAGTTACTAAATCCTCCGTGGACCTGCCAACCCGAAATCGATACTAATTGTCTGACAGTAATTTATTTTTTCCAGGTATTCTCTTGTTGACAACTTTCTCAAGGATTTTTGAGAGGGCTATCAGCAGAGAAATTGGGCGATAATTTGCGGGTGCTTTTGGATCTCCACTTTTTAAAATTGGGCAAATATTTGCAATCTTTATGCAGTTGGAAACTACACCTGAACTTAAACTTAAATTAAATATGAAAGCAATCGGCCCCACTAAAACATGTGCGCACTGCTTAAGGAATGTGTTGTTAATCCCATCATGATAAAAAAGTGACAAACCTAAAAAAACTAATATTTGACTATAAATTCTAAAATCCACGAGATTAAGATAGGTTTTTGTGAGCGGCTTCGCCCGCGTGGATGTCGAAAAATATCCCACGGGAACATACTACCGGGATTATAGTCATACCCAATAGCCGAGGAAAGGTCATACTTTAATACCGCTGCGCCCACGTTGCAGCCAACCATAATTACGTAATTACGCCTAATTTTGAATCTGTGATATATTTTAAACTATTCATTTAAATGATATGATGTTTGCAAGGCATATTTTATCCAAATTAAAAGCCCAATTTAAATAACATATTGTATTGGATATGGATTAATACAATACTGGTCAAAATAGCTTCGGAAATAATAATGATATTTCTATCAAATTCTGAAAGATAATAATGGTTACTGTGGGTCATCTTTAGAAGAATGACATCGCGGACCTTTTTGTTGACGTTTTTAAGATGAACAGTACTGTAGAACATACATTTTATGTATCTTTTGCGGTTTACGAGGCGCACGCCAGTAAAGCTGCCAGTCGGTGATTATTTCAGACTTCTTCGACCCTAATCGTCATATTTCAGCCAATTTACACAAAACCTTATAAATTATACACCAAAACCTTTCGCATGAATCACTCAGTTTATTGGTGAAAACCGTTTGAAAATAGGTTCGGTAGTTTTTGAGTTGATCGCGTTCAGACAGACAGACGCGGCGGGGGACTTAGTTTTATAATATGTACGGATATCTCTGTCAACTGTAACAGTCATGATGGTGGTTAAGGCCTCGCCTCTCATATACGAGGTTGTGGGTTCAAATCCGGGCAAGTACCAATGTAACTTTTTCAATTCATATGTACTTTCTGAGTTTATCTTGGACATTACTGACATCGGTGAAAGAAAACATCGTGAGGAAACCTGGACTTTATAGTTAATATAAGTATGAAATCGTCAACCCGTCGTGAACAAGCGTGGTAATCAATGCTCGTGCCTTCTCTGTATGAGAAGAGGCTTTGGCCCTGCAGTGGGACAATAATAGGCTGGCATTACTTTATTTATTATAAGGATATCTCTTCCTAAAACAGAAAAAAATATGATCTTTCTGGCTCTAAGCTATTTACGCGATTCTTTAAAGCTTTATCAAATGAAGCATAAAATACACTTTTGAACTACTTAATAAAACACTTTTTTATTGCAATTCGTTTTTGGTGTAGATTTTTTTTAAACTTTATCCAGCCGAAAATTTGAGAGTATAAAAAAAGCCTACTTGATTGAAGCCATTTGTTTTGTTCATTTTCAAAATACAGTTTTAAAATGTACAAAAGAGGGTGGTTTCTTGTATCTCCTACCCAATAGATATAATACGTTTGTAAATACATCAAGTATGTGTAAAACATTTTCAGCTCGGGTAATAATTAAAATGTGCTAATACTTGTTTCATGAGATAAAGTTGTGATCATTATTATTTTAAATGCAACTATTTAGAGTTACAATAAAATAATAATGCAAATATTTATGTATATTCTTTTTAAGATATTGAAGAATGTTTTATTGCTGAAAATTACTAAGATCTCTCTGACGATACAAAGCATGCATCTTTTTTACAACTAGCCTATAAACAGCTGCGTCATACATAATTCTAGATGGAACGGACGCGCCTTGGGACACTCCCGCGCAGACTGACAGATGATCATTGTGACGATGCGCATGAGTTGCTATAATGACTATGTCCATGTATTGTGTTGTAACGATTGTGTAATCGTTTCAGTTATGTAAGTACTAAATTGTATTTGTGTACTACTTACGATACTTGATTTAACAGAATATCTGCCTGAAAAAAGATTATTTTGTTTATGAAAATGAAGAATGGCTTCTATAACAGGGTGTCACAAATAATAAGTTTATTTCTTAAGATTGCTACATTATTTCCATGTGACACTGGATCCCGCAATAGGATACGCTGTCCCAGTATCCAGTCTCGTTCGACAGGTATTGTTTCGGAAAATAGGGTTCAAATGTAACGGTGTTTGTGTGCGAGCGCATTTTTATGACTGTAATTGTGTGTTATTAAATAGTTTTAAGACCTAGCAGACTAGCAGCAGCCACTCATTAAGACCAGGCACTCCATAGACAATTTCCACGCAAACTCCACCACCATGCACCCAGTCCACTATGTGCTAAACGCTAACATATCAGTAATAAAGTTCAATATCGCATGCACTCTTTGGTCGTGTTCGAGCACGGAACTAAATGTCGTAAGTCTCAATTCTTATTTCATTTATAACTAAAGTAATAATTGAACAAGAGAAAAAACAGTTTATATCGGGATAATAAACTATTTTTCTTACTGTCAATAATTATTTTAGACATAAAAGCCGAGTAATCTTGATTTTGTTTCAAATAATCTTTAAAAAAGACATGATTTTCGCATAAAAAACTAATCGAGCGAAATGTTCAAATTACGTAACTGTCTTATATATGGAAAGAAAAAGATCCAATAAATCATATACTAAAGTTCCATTTTGATTGTATGCGTGACTTTTTCAGAATATTAACGTAAATTAACATACAATTTAGGGAGCGTCCTGAGGTAGTTCTTTCCTAGGGGTATGCAAATCACCAACATTAACTATTTACTGCTGCTAAATATTTTTTTACTAACTGGGCAAGCTTATTACTGAATAAACAATTTTTGAAAAAAATTAAACTTTCTTATTTAGTTCATTCCCTTTTTCTGTTTAGTAAAACTTTCATTCTGACGTCAAAACTACATAAAAAAAACTTAGTTTTATTCAACGTTGCATGTTTACAGGAAATAATTGTTTGTTTAGAAGAAACTCCCTCCTAGTACTTATTGTCAAATGATATATTTATTGAATAAAACTACGTCTTCTAATGTAAGGTGCGGTGACCTTAGAAATGTTTAATCGTTACAAATAAAACTTTTTAGAAATTGGAATGCGGCGAGAATATGATAATTTTAGAATATTAGCCTACTCTTGTCCCACTGCAACAAAAAAAAAATGAGCGACCCTTAGGCTGAATGTCCACTGGAGCGGAACGAGGCAGCGGAGCGGAGAAATGTGCCAATATTAACCAATAGGAGCGGAGCTCTGAAGCGGAGTTTAGATTCTATTGGTTAATATTGACACATTTCTCCGCTCCGTTCCAGTAGACAGGTAGCCTTACAGTAGTCGTATATGTGCAACATCCGATATTTCACCTTAGTAATAAGCAACATTAAGGTAATTGGCAAAATTGGGGCGGGGCTTCATCAAAGTCGTTTCTAGCACCGCGCGCGCTCATTGGTCAAATCAACTAGCGCGCGCTTCCCCGGCTTCCTGTAATACACTTCCGTCCCTTTTCATGAAATCACTCCCACAGATATCCTACTCTACACATTTCAGGAAACCGAGAGGAAAGATTTGCTGGAAAGCGAGCGGAAAGATGTTACACATCACATCATCTTTCTCCCATACAGAGAAGGAAAGTGTACTTATTCGTTTATTATCACGATGTTACTCAATAAGCCTCTTAGATTTTCCTTCAGTCAATCATCTTGCATTGTGATGTATTCCAAGTTTTGATATGTGACTTGTACTTACGCGTAGTCAGGTGCCCGAAAGTCTAACAACCAGTCTTGCCAAGGGGTATCGTGTTACCCAGTGACTGGGTTGTGGAGGTCAGAAGGTATAGTCCCCGTATATAAAATACTGGTATTCAGCTGCATCCGGTTAACATGAGAACCGATCCCAACATAGTCGGGAAAAACCTAGTCAGCGCTTTTTACAGAAAAACATAAAATATACATAGACACGCTAACTACACTTTTTTTCCTTTTTTCGTGTTATATTTTTTAGTCATGTTTGCTTTAGTTTTATTCTCTACAAAGAAAAAGAATGCAGTTTTGCCTAATCAAGACAAAACTGTATTCTTTTTCCGTATGCACATGAAATAACATGAATTAAACTAAAACATTTTCCTAGAGAAATTCAAATATGTAACTTATATTTGATTTGTAAATACTAAATAATATAATGTTAAGTCTTCATTCGTTCACGAATTGTTGTGGATAATGATGAATATTTTTCTTAGGTAAATGTTTAACAGACATCGTAATTCAAGCCGAATCAAGACTCCTAATTTACTTCCATTTCTATTTTTTCTAAACTACAAATAAAGGACAGAAACATTAGGAACCTAACGAAAAAGATCCACACCACTTAAAAATCTACCAGCAAAATTCAAAAGACATTTATTCAAATCAGCACTTTTCGAACGTCAAAATTACATAAGACAGACCCCCAAAACGCCCACCCTTCACCACTTCCTAGTGAACAAAGCGTAGTACTATAAAATCTATAATTTAGAGGGCATCTCACCACGGTAATAGTATCGACCCAACAGAGCCCTTTGATTGGTCACGATACACGCGCGTGTGTTACACACGTCACGACATGCGCCACCGGCTCTTAAGGACGTCGCTAATCAATGTTCGAAGACTTCCAATTGCGTTAATGTTGCCATGGTAACCAGTCTTTGTTGATGTGGCATGATTAGAAGTGGATTACGTTAATAATGAACAGTTCAAGGAAACGTAGTTTTAGCAGGTTAGTTGAACTGAGTGAAGACTATCACTCTATGAAAATAATGAAAAAGCAAGAGTGAACAGGCATCTTTTGGGCTTGCTCGTTTCATGAGACCTCATCGCTTTCCATCAGGCGAGATCGAGGTCAAGACATGGTCCAAATCACAAAAAAATAAAAAAATGATGGCGCACACCCTAGCAAAAAAAAAAGTCCCTTGATTGACAAAAATATACTGAGAAACTTGTTTTGACACAAAAAATGTTGTCTACGACTAACAAAACTCTTCTGTCTACAATTAATCTGCCTAGCTTTTATCCATCTATGTTGGGGTCAGCTTCCAGTTTAACCAGATGCAGCTACACCAGTATTTTACGTGGAGGGACTGCCTATCTGACCTCCACAATCCAGTAACTGGGTGACACGATACCCCTTAGGAAGACTGGTTGTCAGAATTTCGGGTTGCTGAACAAAACAATCTTATAATAAAACCATCGAAAATCTACTGCCCAGATAAAACTGTTTTACCCAAGATAGACAAAATTGTTTTGACAACGATAGTCAAAGTTTTCTAAAGAGGCTATGAACTGGTCATTTTCTATTGAAGGTCCATTGAACCAGAGAAGTGGTCCTAGATAGACTGGTCGCCTCAAAAAGGCGATCCGGAAGGCGGGTGATCGAGTGCTTCGGCACTATTTATAAGAGCCTATGTCCAAATAGCTGGAAGTTATGGGGAGGCCTTTGAGAAGAGCAGTGGTGGCCCAATGGTAACGACCCTGACTTAAGAGTGAGTGGGTGAGTGGGTGTCGTGGGTGGGGCAAATAATTTAATCTCAACTGCTCTCAAAGTGGTGAAGGAAAACATCGTGAGAAAACCGACATGTTCTAGAACCAAAAAATCGAAGACATGTGGCATCTACCAACCCGCATTGAGCCTGCGTGGTAGATTGCAACCCACTCCCTCTCGAAGAGAGGAGGCCTGTGTCCCAGCAGTGGGAACATTTTAGGCTGATTATTATGGGGGAGGCCTTTGTCCCGCAGTAGGATAAACACACACACTGTTGTTTTTAAACATTATTATTTATTTTATCTTTGTTATTTGTGTTTTGTGTTTCACGAACTGTGTTCAAATAAATGTTTTTCTTTCTTTCTTTCTTTCTTTAGGATGATGCAAGCTGACAGTAAGAAAACGGTAACCATATGTCCAGCAGTGGACAGACTATGATCGGCAAATGATTTACATCTTTCCACCTACGAGTTGTACTTATACTTATGCAGTCTGACGCAATAATTTTATTATTATCTTTGGATGTCGACGTAATCCCTTACGAAAAAGAATGTATGACGTCAGTCACTATTCATACTTGGCTCTGAATGAGTCAGTCTTATCAGAGTATACGGGGATTAGTTTTTAAGTGGACGAGGGGAAATTTGAAGGTGGTTTTCCCTGCAAAATTGGCAGTTTAGCATTCACTAGTAAATACAATAGTCAGTATTTCCTGTAGATGCGGCAAAACTAGGTACTAAGAACAACTAACTTCATTGTCCCGGAGTTTTTCTAGTACAGGAGATATAGTGGTTGTGAATAAAGCATGTCCCTTAAAACCATCAATTGATACACTGCTCTAAGTTCATATGGCTACTGAACGACTATTTCATGAAATCATGCCATTTGAAGACAATTCTAACTTAGAGAGATATATTGATGATTCTAATTCTATAATAAACATATTTGTTACGCTCACGATTCATATTTCGATCAACATACAACCTGACATTGACTTGCAAAATGAAAAAAATAAGAAAATATTATTTTATTTTATAGAGGATATTTGCATCCTACTCTTGTTGCGGTCCTTATTTTCACCAACTTAGCCATTACGCTTAAAATTCTTGTTACCAATAACAATTTGTATAACATAACAAATGATTCAAATATTACCTAAATATAACCAATTCTACTTAACTTTCAGTCACGTATCAGGAAGTCAAATGTTCCGGTGGCTTAAATAATAATTTATACAAATGAGTGGCTCCGGCTCACAATAGACGTCCATGTCTTGTCGTAAGTCCCTCAACATGGGCTCGATATCGGTATCAGTGGAATCGACAGAAGCATTCGCCGATAACATCACTGTGAAAACTTAGTTTCCTTATAGGTAGATGTGGTTTGGGAAGCTAAGATCGATCTGTTTACATATAAACTGTTTATATTTATTTTTTGTGAGCTCTAGATCTTTTGATAAGCTAGCTAGCCAGTAGACTTAAATTATGTGATTTTACCAAAAACAAAATATTTTATTTCACATAAACCTACAAGGGCACTTATGAAACGTCAGAAGCTAGGTGCACGGTTCCAACTGGTCGTTTCTTATGGATAAGAGCCGGCAAGAAACTAACCACGGTTACTCTTTTAAAAATAATTGGCTTTTACAATGTTTTCAAATTGCAGTGTTAATAGGTATGGAAGGAGAGTGTAGGTCTGTCAACAAGTACCACGTACCGTACTTAACAAAATCGAAAATGGTCTTCAAATCTACAATCAATCAATCAATATTCGACTATCAAACAACTTTTTTAAAGGCAATTAATATATCTAAGGATCTATATTTTACAAGAATAAAACTTGTGACATAGATTGTTGGCAATCGCCGTGCATTCAAAGCAACGCAAAAAAAAAAACTGGTATTAAAAAGACATTGTGTTCAAGCGATTTTCTACAAAAAATTGTGACAATTAATTCAGTAGTTCAACCATGAATCAGTAACGTGAAATAACAGAATGACACTGGAAAATACTTCCGGATTTCAAATATGAGTGTTTATAGATGTTTATTTTCCTTCACATTTCAGTATCTTAAGAGTATAGAGACAGAGAGAGTTTTAGAATACTCTATTCTATTCTTTTCTTTTTAAGATGGCTGACTGGCAAATTTTCCAATGCACCCAATGATTTCTACTGGCATTTCTGCCATATTAAGGCCTCACGCTACATTATACCAGTAGATGTAAGATCAGCGTTCGTGCTAGTCCCCCATATCGACGGCATTAGCATACCGCGTACCTGCTTATCAAAAATATATCCGTGAAGTATTAATGCGGTACGGAAAAATCACGGAAACTAACCTCTGTGTACCTACCTACCTGCTGCCAAGTTCAGGATGACAAATCATGGTGTAATCAGGATTTATTTGTTGTGGAGGTGTGTTTCGATTTACGTTTAACTTTTCAAGGTTCTCGACCGCTCAAAAATTGATCAGACCAAAACAGAAGATATATGAGAAGGTAAACTTGCCAAGTTTGGTAGGTAGACACACGAATTTCACAAATTTCACTAATTGACGCATTTGGGTTACAAACATGCAAGAAACAAAGTCAAAGTCAAATCATTTATTTAAAATAGGGCCTTATAAGACACTTTTGAACGTCAAATTTTAGAAAAACATTGAATTGATTCTAGTCGCCCCTTCTGAAAGATAGTTTTCGTATGAAGAAGAATGGGCAAGAAACTCCATAGTTACTGTTTTAAATGTTTTACAATATTTTTATAGATACAATAGTTAAATAATGATATGTGAACCTCGAATAAAATTACTATACCACAATAGGTAAAACTAATTAAAAATGAAGCAACGACGGTGCTCACATATTTACAAACCACAAACAAAACGAAAGTATGGCTGGCCCAAAAACAAGACGAAAAGAGTAGCTTTTCTAAGAGGCCTTCAATATAATGGGACAGAAATTAGTATTCATTAGTAAATTAATTTAGTTTATTTTTTCAGATTCCAAAACTCACAGTAGGTTGCTCAGTTTGCGTCGCGTTTTATTGTTAGAGAAGCTTCTTCAAATGGACCCGTTCATCGATTTATTTTCCATAAAATGAATTTCAGTCAATTGTAGGACACTGCAACCTATTAAAGTGACATTATGAAGAGACTTGACCTGACCTAATTAATAGCAACCTCAACAAACGGCTTACTATTAGATACTACTAGAATTAGGCTTTGATCAAACTGAAGGAATTAGGGCTAATAAATATTATACTTAGTAGTACCAAGATCTACACGTATATAACATAAAGTCGCTTTTCATATCCGTCTGTGTGGCCGCTGAGATCTTCAAAATTACACAACGGATTTTGATGCGGTTTCCACGAACATTTAGAGCATTTATTCCGGAAGGTTTATGTGTGTAATACATCATTTTTAAACTTGGCTGTAACACAGGAATCTCGATATTTTGACATATCGCCATTTCACCCGAGCGAAACGGGCGGGTCGCTAATAAAATAAAGAATACTAAACGCGAACGACCACTGGTCCGCAACGGCCGCAACGCACGCAAGGCACGCACCGCCCGCACCGAGCGCTCGGTTCCTTTCTTCTTAGTAGTTCTTTCTTAGTCAGTTGCGGGCCGTGTGTGTGTCGCGGCCGGTACGGACCAGTGGACTTTCACCTTTAAATGGATTTCTACCTCTTAAGACGACCGACGTTCACAAATAAATATTGATTGATTGTAAAACTGTCAACTAAGTTATTAATTACATAGATTAGATACCTAAAAATCCGGTTCTTGTGTAAATTATCAATACTTTTCGACACATATTTCAATTGATAATAAAGATGACGTGGATTTATATTTAGTTATTGAAAAACTGCTTGTAATGTTTACGTTTGTTTTCGTGTACCTACCTTCAGATACTGGAGAGAATGCTGAAAGTTTAAATTGATGTCTACGGTGTCTTGGATTCATGTTCAGGTCTGGAAATTATTTTATTCCACGTTTACAGGTGACCGAAAAAAATTACATAGAAATGAACGTTCATCTGCTCCTTTCATTTGATTTTTCGATCATTTGGTAGGTTAATGAAATATGCAGAGTACCGAAATCCATCATCTTTGGGTCGGTTCACTTATTAATTAATTTTTCACTTTTGATTCATTCTGTGTTTCTCTAAGACGTTTCACTTCGAGCGAAAATGAATGAATAGTAAAGCGTCCGATTTCAGTTGTAATAGAGGGGTTTTACGTGGGTCGTCGTGATATCTAAAGAGTGACTGACCTCACTGCCATCCTGCTGCGCGTTGCACTTGCTGATGTTGAGGGTGCCAGATATGAAGTCGTTCTGCACGTCCACTATCAGGAAAGCGCTCACCGGACGCACGATCTAACGACAAAAACATCCTAAAATAATATTTGTAACAGAAGGGCGTATGTTCAGAATTTTAACCAGCTACCACAAATGGGCGTGAAAATTCAAACTTTTTATAAATGTTATAGTTAAATCCATGCATAATTACGTATAAAAACAAACAAGCTATAACTGCAGAGAAAATAAGTCTGTAAATCCTATTCAAAATACGAGATTAACCTAAACTTGCCTCTATGAATAAAGGAAGAGTTATACCAGTATCGGCAATAAACTGATTATAAACAAATGTGCTTTTCGTACGCCATAAAAAGGTGTTCCACCAGTTCATTAATTGCGCGAAATCCACTGATTCACACATAAAATTTTATTTCTATTCTTCTACCCAAAATGGTAAGTCTAATACATGTTTTCACTTAAACTATTTATAGGCGACACCTAAATGAAAGCTTCGTTGGAAATCCAACAGAGCGTTTTTTTTAAGGCATTTATTTAGGTGTCGTGTAGTGTTAGCAAAAACGGGCATAAGCCTAAAAATAACTCGATAAACTCACCACTTTAATCCAATGGTTCCAGCAGAAGGTGAACTCCTCTTTATCAATGAAGCCATCTCCGTTCTTGTCGAACACCTGAAAGATGTGCCGCGCCCTCTCCTCCGACAGCGGATAGATGTGGCCCTTGTCGTTGCGGAACAGCGCCTTGCAGATCACTCGGAACTCGTCGAGGTTTAATTTCCCGTCCCTATATGAAAAGAGGAATGATTTAGCATCTCGATTTTGCAAAAAGAGCAACGAGAAATGGTTTCGCTTATAATCCTCTTTAATGGCTCATTTTCATTAATCGATAACTCGGTCGATTTACAGCATGCCATGCGGGACTCCCCGCAGGCGGTATAATGACTAATGGAAGTCTTAAGTCGATAACGCGGTCGGTACACCGTTTGCGGGGAATCCCGTAGTGGGCGTAGCGACCAATGACATTCATCGTTCGGTAAAAAGCGTGCGGGACTCAAACCTTATGTAAGTACTAGTAGTAGTTACTCAAACCCTAGTTCGAAGCAAGGAAAACCTGCTCAAGTAGAGAATCACAGATGACTCTGCCCTTTTTTTTTGGGTGGGAAATCATCAAATAACTTCTCCTGCTCTGGGCGGAGCGGGAGGGCGTGTCAGACTCTTACTGACTAAAACCCACCCGTGTTCCTTCGGTTGCCCTGTTGCCGGGGGCCACGATCTCCCTTTCGGTTTTCTTCGCAACCCCGGCAGGCATCGGCCCTAGTGGACCCCTTCAATTTTGCTGACATCTCTTTGAGGCGCGCGTGGAACACAACGCGCCGTCGACCCGGGCCTGGTCCTTATCGGACGGTGAGCTACCCATTGCTCCTCGTCCGCAAGCCCGCGCCTACGGTGGCCGGAAATCGCCTCGCGATTCCCGACGCCCTGGGCGTCTCCTCCTGCGGGGGTTAGAGGCGTGAGGGTGCGAAATTTGCCTCTCCCTCACGCGTTCCGCCTCCTCCTTCGCGAGCATTACCGCTTCGCAGAAGGAGGTTACGGCCTCCCATTTCCTCTCGCTCGGTAGCATGGCCTGAACCAGGGCCGGACGCGAGAGATCACTGCCGCCGAGAGATCACCGCCGCCGAGAGAGATCACCGCCACCGAAGAGATCACCGCCGCCGAACACGCTTCCCTATTGACTAATGAAAACGGTTCCCCGAATACGGCTAACGACCACTGAAAATGAGCCTTAACTGAACTGGAGGTGTCTGTCCCATCGCCGCGCCGGTGATTAACGAGAAGCGAGTAGAGCTACCTTTTTTTTTTCGAAACATTACACAAAAAAATCGAAACAAAGAGGCGTGGTCATACACATTTGTGTTTGAAAACACGATGTTTTTGTTTTCCGAGCTGCATGGAATACATTCCCCGCGGAGGTGAAGAGGGCAAGGTTTGTTTCATTTTCAACCACTGCGCGCACCGCGGACGCCTGTCACTGTCATTCAACACAGGTTTTGAGGTTATATTGTCTTATGAATAGTTGTGAACAAGTTGTGATAAATTGACGATGGAACAGATACTTTTTAAGTACTTCTTTCTCGTCGTACGAGCGACGTTCCGAGTCGTAATGTGTAGATGTAATCTAAAAATATTTTAATACGCAGGAGACAACTTGTATATGAAAACAAATGTTTACGTGTAAGATTTTTTTGTAATGTTTTGAAAACACACGCGCAGGACACCCGCTTTAACGAGTGTTCTGCCCGCATAGCGAGCGTCGCTAAATGATAAATGATTTTAGCTGAGGGAGTACTCGCCGGCGGTGTGAACAGTCACGATCAACTATTAATGTATGTATCTCTTAAACTTACACGAAACCTACAATCTTTTGAACGTTTGTTGAGCGCGAAAATCGTTAATAGCTAGTCGCTTTCTCGTTGGCGGTGGGACAGGTGAATAAGCCTAACATTGTTTGTCGACCACACCGAGAACGTCAACGAGAAACGGGATTACGCAGCCATAGTAAATGTACTATCACTACTTGGGCGTCATCATCTCGTTCTTGTTAACGTTCACGGGGCGGTGCAAAAACGGCCCAAGGCAGATTTTTGCAACGTCAGATATCTTTTATTCGTAGAATTCCTCAGATAAAGATATTGCGTTGGAAAAATCTGCCTTAATAATATTAATGCGAAGGTGTGTGTTAATTGGACTGTTTTTCTTTCACGCAAAAACAGAACGACGTGAGTTTTGTCCCGGAAAAGTCATGGTGCATTTAGCTTCCTTACTACCTAAAAATTTTTAGAAAAGGCTTGGCCTCTGAACTCGACAGAATGTGGTAAGTTTAAGCTTCTTAACTATTACGAAATAGGAAAGTTTTAGCAACTGATCTTTGAGAAATTAGCATTCTTAAATATTAAGAATGCTGCTTTTTCCTTAACTTACATAATTAAGTTTAAGGAAAAAGTTGTTACTTGGCGCAGTGTTTTGCTATATATCTGGCAAAACGGATAAGGATAAAATAACGCTTTAATATAACGAAGCGCCCACGTTTGATTAGGCACGAGTCCAGGGTAAAAGAGTAAGCTAAAAAACTATCTGTGAAGAAAAGGAAGTAAGACAATTTTCGTAAATATTTCGATGACTAAGCAACCACACCTGTACAAGTGCCAATCTAAATTAAATGAAAACATAACTAAGTAAAGCTGCAAGTAAACAATAGATACGCGATAACAGGTTCAATCGACGCCGAACTTGACTAAATATCGATATAATAGCGTCATCTGTCGATGCAATGTTTTTGTTTGACATCACATGTGCGAGTCATTTATTTGCATACGAGGACGGAATACGGAACCCTAAAAATACAGCTCACTTTTTAGGGTTCCGTACTCGAAGTGTGCCAACCGGAACCCTATGACTACGCCTCCGCCGTCCGTCCGTCTGTCAGCGGGCTGTATCTCATGAACCGTAATAGGCACACAGTTGAAAGAAAGAAAGAAAGAAATCATTTATTTGCTGATAATGTAGGTATACATATAGGTTGGAATATTTTCACATGGCGAATTGTGTATTTCTATTGCCGCTATAACAACAAATAATAAAAATTAAATAAAGTTAATAATTAAAGGGGGTTCTCAAATAAGAAACCTGTTTCTGTTTCAGCCTTTTTTGCTTGTTCCTAATTCGGTGTGGAACCTTTCGTTGCGAGCCCAACTCGCGCTTGGCCGGTTTTTTTTTAATAGGTGCATTTTGGTTGAGTTTTTTGACTTTAGCAATTTAGCATATAGACCATAAAGCTGATATAGGGACCAGGGATGTTACGGAAATCGTTTTACCGGAACCGGAATCGGAGTTTTTAATTTGATTGTTGAAAAAAGAGGTACTTAAAATGATTTTACTTTGAATAAAAAAAAAAACTAAATTTTTACAACTATAGGCACAAGGAATGTCTTTTCTGAATAAAGAAAAAGTTATTTAAATTGAGTGAAAGTATTCTTAGTTTGATTTGCAGTGACTATTACAGAATAAATCTTGACTTTTATAAGAAAACTAGCTGCGCCCCGCGGTTTCACCCGCATAAGTCTCGATCCCGTAAAAATATCGGGATAAAAAGTATCCTATGTCCTTCGCCGGGTCAAGGTCTATCCATATCCCAAATTTCATCCAAATCCGTTCAGCCATTTTAGCGTGATGTCGTGACCAAGGGAAATAGGGATTCATTTTTATATATATAGATTTATACAAATAAATAATACAAACAGATAAAATTGAAAACAAATAAATAAAATTGAGAAAGAAAGAAACTTCACTAAATGCATATGAAAGTATATATGGTACCTATAACTAAACTATTTTTTAAATTTCGGTGTCTGTCTATTTGTTCTGGGTGATCTCCGAAACAGCTGGACCGATTTTGGCGAGACTTTCACAGGCAGATAACTGATGTTATGAGGAGTAAGTAAGGCTACTTTTATTTAAGAAAAATAATAAGAGTCCACGCGGGTGAAGCAGCAGGCAGCAGCTAGTTAAATTGTAAGTTTAATGAAGTTAAAAAAAAATTAGTTTAATATTGACAAAGTATTGTAATCTGTCTGTAAAATAAAAATTGCCTTCAAATTGAGTTACTTATTTGTATGAAGTAGTACCAAAGTGCTAATTGAAACAGTTTAAGTAGTGCCACTCAGGACACTGACATGTATAATATAATTTTTCTGATTGTGTTGTGTTTTGACTCAATTTATGTTAATTTAAAGTTCCTAATGTTTATAAACTCAACAGCAAACCAAAATATATGTTTTGCAGTGCCCTGACAGAGTTCATGTACAAGAACCGACAGTTATCTATTGAAAAATGTGTGATGTGTGTGAGAGCAAATAAATAAATGAATAAAAGAAAATAAATCCTTGTGAATGTGTGTAAACACATTAAAATGATAACATGGTAATTTTATTTAATCAAAACTACTCATTCAGTCTTTCATTTGCACATAATTTTTTTAAGTATGTACGTAATTAGAAAATTTGCATTACAAATGAATTTAAATTCTACTCACATACATTCTATTATAATAACATTATTTAATTTTTGTAGAGATTTTTTAGTCAAGTAAGTTTTATTTTAATGACTGCAAGATTACTTTTAATTATTAGGTCTGTATTCTTGAAGCTACATTTCAGAAGACAAACTAGATTAAAGTTTTTTAATTAAATGCTTGTGCCAAAATAGTAGAGAAAGGAGACAGAATGCCACTTTCATTCATCCATGAGCACTTTAAGTTTACAAGGGCAACAAAAACAAACAAATACAGCATGAACTTTCACTGATAAAAACAAAGTTAAGTTTTCATGACTTCTTTTATAAAAACTCCATGCAAAGACCTCCTTAAATTGAGTACATTGACCTGTGCATAGCTGTAACTTCTAGGGCTAGCTTCCAATCTAGTTTTCCTGAAAATAATTACGATAATGTTATTAAAAACATACCCATCTTTATCAAATGTCTCATAGCAGGCGTCCATGTCGCTGCAATCGAACTCGTCGACTGGTGTTCCGTTGCTATCCTCCAACATTGGTGGTTGGATCGAAATGAGTCGCCAGTCCTCGCGACCACGGCTTATAAGCACCTCCAGCATGACTACCGAACTCTGCGTAACCTTTTGTGACCTATAACGTAAACAACACTTGGTAACGCTTAGAATCACACAAAACTACTACTTAATGAATAGATTTTAGTATTATCGAAGCTCACGTACCTTAAAAATATATTTATAACTATTTTGATTCAATTTTTTCTTAGAAAATATTATGAAATCATTTCGAAATCACTCCGAAGCCCGAAAATACAAGTCCGAACAAGTGAGATTGACGTTACGAATGGCTTTAAAATGTCACTGTCAAAGTGTCAATGTCAAAGCTGTAACGTTCCTAGAAACGCTATCACGCAATCCTTTTTTTACCCGACTACGGCGAAGCAAAAAGGAGGGTTAGGATTTTGACCGGTATGTATGTAAGTATGTATGTTCATCTTTCCCTTATAACTTCTAAACTATTCATCATAATTTGACAAATGAGGTATCGTTGGAAGCGTCTTGAACTCTTAATCTTCCTGACGTCCCATTAAAATGAATCTGACGATTATGACAAATTTGTTTCATTTTGATAGTTCAACAACATTCATTGCGTTATTTACGTTGTTGTGCAGACATTTTTTTCCAACTTATGAAGCAATGGATTCGCAATCTGTTTCAAATTGAAACAAATTGTGATTGATCGTGTATTACACAATTAGGGTACTGGTGATGAACTAAAAATAATAATAATGATGCATGCTGGGTATGGGTTGTCTCCAAAAATGATTTCCACGTACGACAACATTATATTATACATAGTCGTCTGTCATCCGTCAGCTGTGCAGCGCACCAGGATACATTTTATGAAATCTGTTCTTCGCCCCAAAACCATATTGTTTTCATAATATGGAAGAAAGGTCTTCGAAAAAAAATTTTTTTTTTTTTTTCGAAGCCGTTATTTATTGGAACCCGATATTTCGTGGAGACTATATGGTATCCTTTTTAAAATTGAAGACTTTTATGGGAGAAAGTGGTATAATGGTGATGCTCCTAAGAGAACTAAGTATGTTTTCATTACCCACAGGCACTTGTAGTGTGATATTATAGTAAATTATGTGTGTGTTTATATTATCATGTTATATCAGTGCTAGAAGTGCTAACTCTGAAGTTTTTCAGTCAGGAAGATCATGCCCAAGTTAGTTTTCACCTAACCAGTTTATTTCTGTCATACGCATCCAGTCTTCGACAAAAACGAACTTAAAGTCAACAAACACAAAATAACCTACAAATTATAAAACGTTCATAATTTATTGACTTTTCCACTAAAGCTGCTTTTTACCAGTGGTAGACGCTTCCACTGTCCTTAGCTCGTCTTTTAAAAGTACTACACTCCAAGTCTCGTATATGTTTTTCTAGTTTTTGTATAATTTGTGATCGACACAAAAGTTAATATAAATAACAATAGCGTTTTGAAGACGGACAACTCTGCCAGCTAGCTTTCAGTTTTTAACCCCATTCTTTTCTATTCCTATTCGCGTAAGCCACTTGCGTCACCGCCTGCGCATCATCACTATTGTAGTACTACTTAGTCTGTGACTATTGTAGTAGGTAGTGTCTGTAGTCGCGCACAGATTTGCTACTTATTAGTAATCTGTGGCACAGATTATAAAATTTTCGCTGCGCGCGAGCGTCATTGAAAATTTTTCGCCGTGTTAGTGCTTGTTTCATCTAAATATTTGTATCAAATTACGCTGAAATACGTATTATATCAGCAGCAATGCCGTAATGGCGATTGTTGTTCATTAGTGCAAGTTATCGTTCGATTTTCTGTGGCTGTTGAGGTTATTTTTTGTTTAATACCCTCAGTTTAGAAAGATGGTAATAGAGAAAGTGCATGGTCTTCAGGCGACGGGGTTGAGCCTCAACGAGCGATTTTCGTTGTTGACGAACGCAGCACCGGACCGTGTTGCTATGCAGCGGAAAAGACGGTCCTCGGCGGGGT
The DNA here is from genome assembly GCA_916610215.1 of Omphaloscelis lunosa. Taxonomy (NCBI): domain Eukaryota; kingdom Metazoa; phylum Arthropoda; class Insecta; order Lepidoptera; family Noctuidae; genus Omphaloscelis; species Omphaloscelis lunosa. The sequence goes on along the minus strand of OU744265.1, from coordinate 17,589,944 downwards.
CTATAATAAGCCAAAATTACAACTATAGCAACCGGTTGATCGAGCAAGTCGCACGCCGGTTGGAGATGCAAACCAAACGGGTAAATAGTAACACGAGCTCACTTATATTCAGTAAATAGCAAACACAACGTACTTTTCGTGTAATTCATGTACATTTGTTAAATTTTGTGGACTGGTAATAGAGAACATTGTATAAAATGTTTTACATTTAGCCTTGCCTCAAAAATGTCTATCTGTTGTCATTATTGTTTGATGTAATGTTTTGATTTCTTTCAACTAGGCCCACTTAACACTTTGATTTAGGTACATTATAGAATGACTAAACTACTGATCACTATATTAACCCAACATTTGTTGTCTTGTTTTCTTCACATGCAATATATATTGTCTTTACATTTGGAACAAAACTTAACATCTCAAGTATAGCACAAATGGGTTTAATTAGTTAAATTAAAAAAGACTTATAAAATATTAAGCCTGTATTTCCTGGACGGGAAGGCAAAGGAGTACCCATAGTACAACCAATTTTCTCCAGTTACCTTTTTATGACTCTTTGGTATAGTGATTTCTTCAAACAATTATTTGCAGCTAGCAATGAAGCAGCGGATAGGCAACCAACAAACTGGAGGTTTTCGCCGTTTCGGCAGTGAGAGCAGCTTGCCGGGACTCAAGAGATCTAATAGTTTCGGAAACCTTAGCCAGCAGAGTGTTAGGAGTAGAGTTTCCTGGAAGCAATCTAATAACAATCTAAGGTTTGTATAACATAATGTCTTTGTGTTTTAAATCTATCTGAAATAATATTATAAAGAGAAAAGATTTTATTTTTTTGTATGTTTGTTTGTAATTGATAAACTCAAAAAATACTAATTTATAAAATTCTTAGAGAGCTATCAGCGAGAACCTAACATGGGCTGTATTTTATGGACTTCCATGTGAACGAAGTTGCGGGCAGAAATTCATTATTTATTTATTAATAATATATTTATATTCACCAGTATTCATCACAAAGTAATCACATACATAGTCTTTGTAAAGTACTAAATATTGCAAAATAGTGTGTAAAATGATAGTACACTATTAATGGCTGCTAATTTTACAAACATCAGATACCTTTTATCCTTGGAACTAAGTTAGCATCTGCTGATAGTTTTTGTATGGAAGTACATAACATCATGTCTAAAATACAAACTTAAAAAAAAAGTTCAAAAGTCATTTATTCAGACTAGGCTGAGAATTAGCTCTTTTTGAATGTCAAAATTATATAAGTCAGTCCCCCAAAACGCTCACCCTTCACCACTTCCTAGTGCCTTTAGCTGGGAAGAAGAAGTGGCGCAACAAACTCCCCAGCAGCACAGCTGTCTGTTCACATTAGAAAAAAAAAAGATTCTATACAATAGCATGCAAAATAATTTATATTATGCAGCACAAAAAATAATTTAAATGATAAATTATTGGCCATATGTCAGCTAGCAGTGCTAGCACACACCAATATACTGACCAAAAACATTGAGAACTATACTCAAGCAGAAATAAAAAAATAAACAGAACTAGATATCTAAATAAAGCCTCCAGGTGTAAAGGGCATGCCAGCTTACATAAAGCTATATAAAGGTATAATTGGAAGTTATAAATGATAAACTAGGACGTCAAAATAAAAATAAATAAACAGTTAATTACTACTAACAATAACAAAACCATGATCAGCAAGCAGTCTGTTCTCCACGAAAGGTTAAGTCCCACGTAATAGGGGCGAGCCTATGGCAATAAACCGGGCACCAATATGTGTGGAAATGCTATCAAGAAAACAAAATTTGGATGAGGATGTCTAGCACTGGCAAATTCAGTCTTAATTCACAAATATTTTAACTAGAGTTTAATCATTTAATAATAGTTTGATAATAGTTAAAAAAAATATCTTGAAACTTCTGAAAACTCAAGAAGGAAGTCAGAACTTTGTTGGACCATTGATGGAGAGTTAACTGAAGAAACTAGGAAATCAGACAATTTGAATCGTGCATTCAGTATTAACATTGAAACTGATGGTTCTTTTTTTTTCTTCTGCAGTAGATCAGCATCATTTAACAATTTGACAAACCTCGCGTGGCGCGGCAAAGCGCTGCGCGGGTTCCGCAAGCGAGGAGGTGGCCAGCGAGCACTGCGTGGACGATTCAGGTAAAACAACTTATCAAACAATACACACCAGTTATGGGAGTAGGAATCAAACAGAGGGATTATTTTGATCCAAAACCATTGGTTGACTGGTTGAAGATTGCACTAAGTTTGTCTTTAAAAAATGTGTAAGTAAGTAAGGATGGTAGCCTATAGTGGTCTTTAGTTTCTGTCAATCTCCAGGTAAAAAGACTTGCATTTATGCTATTATGTGACACTCAAAATCCGAATGATTTAATAGGGCCATTTAGATAAAATCGGCAGCTTACGTATCGCCTGGAATCTATATACATCTTAAACTATAACTATTTGTGACGTCATCTTCCAGGGGTGGTCGTCAAAATGGCCAAGTAAATGGCTTCCAACAGCAGAACAGATTCCAACAACGCATAGGTGTGCAACAACGCAGAGGCATGCAACAACGCAGAGGCGTGCAACAGCGCAGAGGCGTGCAACAACGCATAGGAATCCAACAACGTGTGGGATTCCAGCAGCGACAAGGATTCCAGCAGCGCAGGGGGGCTCAGCAGCGTCGGGGGGCTCCGCAGCACAGGGGGGCGCAACTCCGCCGGGGGGCTCGACGTACGAGCCAGCCGCAGAACAATGGGCTGCCACAAGAGTCGGGGGCTCAGGATCAACAGCCTCAGGGACAAAGGCCTCAGGTGGCGAGACGTGGGGGCGCAAGAGGAAGGGGCAGAGGTAAATATACTTTATTATTCATGTCAGCAAAAAAGCAAAAGTTGCAATAAGAATAGTTCTTGCCATAGTTATGAAATGAGCAGCCGGTTGACAGCAGGGCCGACTGCCGTGTGTTGGATGAACTTCAGTATAGTATGTGGAGAAAGATCTCTTTATTCAAACTAGACAACTATCTTTGACATCTAAATCACAGGAACTTGTATTAAGCTTTTAATGTTTTTAGTCATAAGGGTCAATAATTAGGCTGTTGGTGGAATAAAAAGTATTATCTCTAGAACTATGACTGGCTATGACTATGAATGATAGGCTGAGGAATTATGTGTTAAGGCAATGGTGTGGTTTAAAAGAAGATGTAGATACAAGAATTGAAAAGGGTATGCTGAGATGGTTTGGTCATGTTGAGAGGATGAATGAAAGGCGATTAAGAAAAGGTATTTACAACGCAGATTTGGGTGGAAACGCCGGGAGCGGGACACCCTAGGAGCACTTACTAGTGACCTTATTGATGATGTTCTTTAGAAAGTCCAAATATACAACTGTAAACAGCGCAAAAGGAGTATGTAAGGATCGTAGCAGGTGGCGTTGTGTAGTTTCTGCCTACCCCCATTGGAAGGCGTGAGTGTATGTATGTACTTCTAAGGAGAGAACTGAAGGCCAAGCTGAGCGTTACATTGGATTTTATGCTCCAAGTAATTATGTTGAAATGATGCATTGTTCCTTAGTTACGTGTTTGCGTTAATACACAAATATATGCCAGTGACCTTGAGTGGTTAGCTTGCGTGCTCTGTACTGAGCTAACGCAACGCGTTGTCCGTCCAGTCAGTAATAGGACTCGCCCATCAAGGAGCGCTGTCCCAAATTAGACGCATTATTAATGTATTATACATAAAACAAAAGGTATTTTAATAAAACACGTATACAAAAGATCAATAATTTTAAAAATTATCTTTAAAATGTTGAAGGCTTCAGAAAAATACGCTTGATAGTTTTTGCGTGATTCTCAGTTTTTTATCCACGTTAGACATAACTTTACAAATTAATTTCACTATGTATTATAAACATAATCTAAAATATTCCTATATTAAGATAAAATGTTCTAATTTAACATATATTTTTTCCAAATCATTAACAGTACTTGTTTAGACGTGATCTTCAGTATAAAATCGTTAAGTCGGTTGTCGTCGCCTTAAGTTTCTTTAGTTACGCTGTTATATCGGGTTTCCCAAAGAAACTGTGAAATACTTTGAGTGCGCTACTGACAAATATACTGCAACTAACTGGGTAAAAAAAAGTTATTACTGTCAATAAGTCATCAGAAAATGGTGTTCAATACCTACAACTGACGCTTAAAATGAGCTCATTTCGATAAACTTCATTATAATGCTGTGTTTTCGCAATTTCACTCATCTGCACCCTAATTGCGTAACACACTTTCAATCACAATCTGAAGGATATTGCTAATCCATTGCTTCTTATGTTAGAAAAAATTGTCTGTTCAACAACGTGAATAACCCAATGAATGTTGTTGAACTGTCAAAATGAAAGCCATTGCTACTGTAAGTGTGTTACGCTAACCCCATTGGACTCTCGTCATGTATGAAGTTTTTTTTGTTGTTGTTTAATTACGGTATAGGATTGTCCCTTACCGATTCGACGTTTGATGAACCGATTTTTTTGTTTATTCCTCTTAAAAACTTATCACTAAACATCCCCATTCCCAGGTGGCATAACTCGCAGCCAGTCACAATCCCGGCTGCTCCTAACCAAGGACCAGTTAGACGCCCAGCTGGACCAGTACATGTCCTGCACGAAGGCAGCGCTGGACCAGGAGTTAGACAACTATATGAAGAATGCGATGGAGCTGGAGTGAAGTGATCTAGTGGATAGTGTGGTGTGTGTGTTCGTTCTAAGCAGTGAAAGGGGACCAGTAGCTTGGCTGCCCTGAATTGAGTTTTTGAACCAAAAAATAATAATATGTAAACAAGGTAGAAATAACTGAAACCTTGAAAATGGGCCATTGTATTAATCATTAAGAATTAAATTTACTGAAGGACCATGAAATCGCGACAAAAAAGCCAGCTGTGCATGGAGCAGCTGATTATTTTTTCGCGACCACTATGCCACCTTGGTAATGGTGCTACTACTGCCAAAAAGCATTGTGGTATTGATCCTTCATAGCTCCAACTCATTCGTGACTCATGGCTCTAACATATGGCTGCAGTTATTTCATTTGACTGCCCCCCATGGTAAATAACCTATAATCGGCTGATGTCAAATTAAATGTGATGATATCAAACTTTATAAATTAGATATGAAAGAAAGAAAAATAGGTTTATTTGTCACAGAAACACGTGCATACATAAACGACAAGAGTAATCAGAAAACAACAAACAAGTACATAATAAATCACGAACATAAAACATAAATAAGTCGGCAGCTGCACGACATGACTGCGACACTCTGGCTTCCGCTCAGCATGAGGCTGTGGGGGACCCACAGCACAGCGCTGATTTTCAGTGGTCACCCGAAAAAGATGTACGGAAATCAAGTCTGGTTCAGTTATTTGTCTGTTAAGTAGGTAGGTAACAAAATAAAATAAACAGTGCTTTGAATAAAATACAACTATCCAACGAATTATAAGATTAAATATTATTAAATAATATAAAAGATTATCCACAGGCATTACCGTACGTGTATAAATAATGTAGATACCTAACTATAACATATTATTACATGAGGATATACAAGTGTTTTGTCTCGCTCCCACCCTCACCTTCGCGTCGCCTGCGCGCGCGCTCACAATCTAAAAAGTACCGTTGCATTTCCCTATTGCATCTATGAGCGTAATGACGTACTGTGCTGTCTGTGAGCCATCAAGCGATTATATATAACACATATAATAAATTATATATACAATGTAACAAATTTTGCATGTAAGCTTTTTACACATAGAGAGAGATCTTAGGGCTTATATTAAATCCCAAGCTACTTAACAGCCTAACAGTATCAAAATCCGCTAGGGAGTTTATGAGTGAGAATATACCAAACGGACAGTGATAATTAACTACCATATTTGTATGTAATAATTAATAACAGACTAAACTTTAAATATTTGTATTTTTGATAATCCTAAATGAGTTAAATATGATTGTGTTAGGAGTGGATTTTGGGTTCACATCAATGGGTAGGGTTCAAACTGACTCCTCATTCTAACCAGTTTGGCGCCCTAAACACTGAGCTTTTGTCAATTTAAAAACTAGAATAGTAATAACAAGCGTTTTATCTAATTACTACTAAAAGCTACCAAGTAGCAATTTACAATACGCGCGGCCGAAATATGGTACATAGCGTTATTATTGTAGCAGGTGGCGTTCTGTAGTTAGTGCCTTAGCTATAGGATGAAGGCGTAAGTTAATGCATGTAAATATCGCAGTAAGATGGTTACAGCGGTTCATACACTGAACCGCTTTCATGTAACTATATCACGGTATATAGCTATATCCCTAGCGATATAACTATATCACGGTTATAACCATTTTACTGCGACATACATACATAGAGTTATTGAAAAAGTTCTGCTTTGTAGAGCGGCGTCTACGTCACACATAAAGTCTAATTAAATCCTTGTTTCCAATAAAATTGATGTTATTTCAGGCAGTTGTTTTTCCTAACACTCTTGTTTGTTTACGTTTGGAAACAAAATTGTGAACGCAGATTAGATGGTACCATCCACTCTTACGCGCCCCACTCTTACAGTACAGTAAATACTCAATACTTGTTTCCTTCTCAAACTCATGTTCCATATTTACACCAGGGTATTATACTTTTGTCACACTGCATGTCATGCTTCCTAAAAACCTGTATTAGAAACAACAATCTACATACAAGGTGGCAAGTACATTGACGCGAAAACTGTTACCATGAAATTTTTCGTCGGTTATTAAAAAAAAAAAACGATGAAAAATTTCAATTTTTCGTTCACTGTTCAGAATCATGTACTGAATCCATGGTACCAGTATTAGCGTCGATCTCTGCCCCCTGTATACTTAGTATTAGAAAGAGGTAAAGTTGTTGGTATGATTAAAAGTAAACTAATTCGATTACAAATAGATTCGCCCTTCATTACATGGGGCTTAAACAAAACTGGCGACCCCTACTGGAAATTAAAGCGTGATGTTAAGTGTGTTATTTGGATCTTATTTATGAAGCAGCTAAATACATCTTATGATCATAACTTGGTACAAAGAAATTGTCCAGAAAACTAAATAGAATATAAGACTTCTTACTAACATAACATATTATGTTAGTAACTTTAAAATATCCTTATGTGTATGTAAATAAAACATTTGATATATTTCTAACTTAGAATGAATACACACATCTTTAATCAAATTGAAGAAAAACATTTTTTTTTTCCAAACTATTTTCTGTAAATGGCTTTGTTGCTTAGCCTATAAGCAACAAAGCCATTTGCAAGAATAGTTTTACCTCCAGGAATATTAGAGTAATGTCATTGACTACCCGGCAACTAATGTTTTAAGTAGTTATGCAACGAATACGAATATTCGTATTCGCCGAATACTTTCATGGTATTCGTAATTGGTGACTTCCAAGAAATTCCACATAGATATTGCGTTGCGACCCAGTTGACAGACAAAGATTCATGCATAAAATCATAAAACTTTCATATCTTTTGTTTACCTCCACAGATTGTCAGCAATTGTGGCGACCTTTTAGTTTTTTGTAGCTAATTTGGTAGGAGTGGGGCACATTTTTAGCTACAAAGGATCAGTGACAAAGAAAAAAATACCTATAGTTAATTTTAATTATTAAATAACATGTTAATATGTATATTGCTTAGCGAGTTTAATTTCCGTTCACATTCTTTGACTAATAATTGCGTGCAGCTATAGTAGAATCAGGTATTCATATTCGGCGAAAAGTATCGGTATTCGTATTCGTAAAGGTAGTATTCGTTGCATCACTAGTGTTAAGCTATAAAGACTAGCACTGACTAGGGACAGCCCTCGGCGTACTTCTAAGATCGAGAGAAGCACAGACGCCTTAACGAGAACGCGCGACATAAACGTAACTAATATGTATAATAAATTTGAACGATTTTCTATTGCCAACAATGGACAAAACTAGCTGATTGACCGCAACTTGATTCTAGTAATTACATTGTTCTTTGTAGTTGAATTTTATTGATTAGTTGTGTAAATGAAAACCTGTACCCTAATTGCGTAATTTATTTTCGTAAACCATTATGTCTAATTTGTTTCATTTTGACAGTTCAACAACATTCATTGCGTTATTTACGTTGTTGAGCAGATATTTTTTTCCAACTTATGAAGCAATGGATTAGCAATCTGTTTCAAATCCATTAAATCGAAATCGATTGTGTTGTATTACGCAATTAGGGTACTGATTCTGGAAGAAAAAAAATATTTTTGGACATATGAATCGAGCATTATATAAGAAATTAAAATGCTCCTTAATTTGTTAAATCGACAAAAATCATTTATAAAATGATTTGTATGTATAAAATTAAAATATCTGTTGTGGATAGTTTTTAAACCATAGACATCAGTCATTTCTGTCTTTGGCTGACACAATGCCAAACGATGTTTTTTTTTTCTTATTATAACTATTTTTCAATTACACATGAAAGATCTATAAAAGTGCCTGAGTCTTTGCCTATCTAAAGACAGTACCTAATATCTTTTTTAAGGTTTTGCATCACTAATATGCGGTTTACCAATTTTTTTTTTGTACTCATAAGCGACATTGTCGTTATAAGTCATACCATTGAAAATGTAAGTGTAAATACGTAGCCGTAAGATGTGATTCGGCATAATAAAGACTTAAGAAAGTTATTTTCATTTTGTTTTCTTTTTCCAAGATTATTCTACTATATTTCTTTGAACTATATAGGCTGGCAGCGATCGACGCGTAACCTGTTATTCAGTAGGTCATGATTCTGGCGCCCTGTGTTAAAATTTTTCGTAGGTTATTTAAAAAAAAAAAAAAAAAAAAAACGCTATTCGATACATTTTGACCACCTAGTTAGACTTTTGTAGGAAACAGCAGTTTTCTTTTGATACCCGGCGAAAAATTTCAGCGTTTCCAGAGTAATTTATACTGAATCCATGGTCGGGTTATGCGTCGATATTCCTGCGACCCTGTATTTGTTTTATAATCATTCGTAAAGCAGAAACTGAGATTCTATAGCAATAAATACGTGCTTACTAAATAGAACCGTAACGCTTGTTCTGCATAGCTATTCACAACCAGAGGTGGGCAGTCTTGGATCATTTGCATTTGGGTCACTGAAATGATCCGAAACACTGATATGTTTCATTTGGATCATCGGGCTCAAACATAAACAATTTGCCGCGTGCCGCATCAACGTTAAAAACTGTAGTAAAACGATAACTTGTTAGTGAAAACATTATATGCAAAAAACGACCATATAATATTTGATACGTAAGCGCCTTAGTGGTAATTTTTACGTGCATGGATAACGACAATGAATGAATGAAAATCTGTGATTGTATGAGTGATACGCGTCTCATTTGGTATCTCTTTCTGATTTGTATAGATTGTAATTATGTCGCCCGATCACTCGCGACTCGAGTAAAAAAACTCAGTGTGTCTCAGTCTCCCTCTCTCGCTCGCTCACTGCTCAGTCGCCTCGCGAGCGACGCGTCGCGCGAAATGAGCCAGAACAAAGTAACATTTCAGATCCAAATGATGCGTTTGAAACGTTGTTACTGAACCAATCTTTTGAATCACTTCAATGACTCGGATCAGTGAGTCGGTTCCGTAAAAAGTTACACACGCCACAACCGTTCACAACCATTTCGACTGGTTTCCGAGTCGAAAATTACACATTTTCGGTTATCTGATTTGCCTAGTCCCCGACCGCAAATAATCGGAAGAATAGTGGTCGTATATTTGGTTTAAACTGTCAACATTTTCGGGTTTCGGATTTGTGAACAGCTTTCAGAGGGCTCCATCGATAACATTGATCGATGTTCGATCCGGTACGGAAGCGTATCTAATGGTTGTGAATAGCTACAAAATCCTGCAGGGGCGTACGAAAAGCGAAAATTAACTTCTTCCCAATAGGTTGCGTATCTAAAAACAGAGAAAGGAAATAAAACACAGTAACAACATTACAAAAGAAAATGCCAAAATTAAATATTTTCATTAATACTACGCGTTTATATCTTTTGTATGAAACTTCGTGTTTTAGGTAAAAGCGCACCGCTATCTATTATAGAATATTTTCGACCTATCGCAGAATAAGTTTGGTATTCTATTTGTTCGAGAATTTAGCCTAATAAAACAAAAACCTCTAACCTACCGTTGTTATTGAGGGATTCAGGTTACGATCGGTAAAAAAAAACGAGTTGAAATAGGAACTGAGCACCATTATCCAATATGACTTGATTCCAGAAATAAATCGAGAAAATCTTTGTAAACTACGTCACACAGCTAATACATGCATATTTCATTCTCATATCAAAACACACAAAAAGCGATGATACTTTTATCTTATTGTACATTTTATTCATAACGGTACATCAGGACCATGAGAACCAACTGTAAATCCGTGTGCCATTTATAAGGTTATATTTAAAATGTGATGTTAGCCACAAAGTATTGAAATTATATCAATGCGTGCACGCATGGCGGCGCGGGCGCAGGGGGGGTGTATGCGTGGGACGGTGGGACCTCCCGATGAAAGAGTTGAGCCGTAATGTTGTTGATATCGGTGATGTGGCAAAGAGTAAGGTGACGTGGGTGCGACATCATTTTGAGGATTGAATGCAATATCATGCACCAACCCGCACTGTGCATAGTGGATCACGGCCTGCTTCCTCTCATAGCCTGTGTCCCAGCTGTGGGAACATTACCAGTAGGCTGATTATGTATGAAAATTGCAGATGTGGGCAGCGCCAGGCCTGGCCGTTTTACGATCCATGGGGAGGTTGCTTGTGTGCAGAAGTGAACATCTTTCGGCTGCAATGGTAATAACGATGAAGTGCAGTATGCTTATGTTTATTGAAATCTACATTGGTACCATGTCTTCTATTATTTTGTTTTCATGATAACTTCTTACGGGATGGCGGTTGATTGCCTATAGCAGAATCAGAGTCTTCAGGAAATAAGAGTTCTCATTTTCCGGTGGAATGTAGATGGATACCAATTTCTGCGGCAAAGGAGTCAGGATGTCGTAGAGCCGAAGGTTCAGGTACTTTCAGTAAAAAAACAAAGTGGTTTTCTTACTGAAAGTAAGAAAACCACTTTGATTCTTAAACGAATGAAGTTTCATGAGCTAAATATGGCTTTCACCAGCCAATTTCTGTGGCTTTAACGTTAAGAGAAAAGGCAAACTAGCGGGGTAATTGTGTAACGCACATAAAATGACAATTGATCGCAATGGGTTTTATTTTGACAGTCCATTGCGTTATTTGCGTTGTTGAGCAGACGAATTTTGCAAACCTATAAAGCAATGGATTACCAATATCTTTCAAAACTCGGATTTTGATTGAAATTGTGTTACGCAATTAGGGTGCAGGTCGTCGAAGTTTAAGTAGGTAAATAGTTGGTATATGCATATAGCGGTGAAAGCCTAATGGTGTGACCGTCGGACTGCTAAGTATAGGTCCATAGGTCTCGAGTTCAAACCCAAGGCACGCACCTCTGACTTTTCGGATTCATGTGCGTATTGTATAATTATCACTTGCTTCAAAAACGGTGAAAGAAAATATCGTGACGAAACCGTACCTGAGAGATATTTCTCGACGGCATATGAAGCCAAGTCGGAGGCCCATGGGCGGCTTTAATACTCTGACACCAGGTTAGTCACTAACCCCACGAAAATAAGTAGTTGGATGGCAGTGAACCTATAGGCAAAATGCTTTGCCTTTCTACTCTAATATTCTATGCCGGCCAGTCCGTCTGCCAAGTCCCGTTACCCCGGCGGGAGTCCACAAGGCCGCAAATTAACGATCCGCCGTGTTTTGAAATAGCCGCCTGCGCCGGCGCACGTCGATATCCTCTGTTTTGAGAGATTAATGGCCGCTTGTAACACACACGCTCGTGATCCTTTTATTGGCAATGAAATCTTGAAATATGACGACGGGTTTTGATTTTAAATGTATTTATTGTAAGAGGTTCTCTGGATTGTTTGTTTTAGTGATATTACATATCGTCAGGCCATTAACGATATTGGCTCAACGATGAAAGGCGATGGTCGAGTCGTAATCACCATTCACCACGTATTCTAGGAGGATAATGAGGATTACTGATAGCTGAGTGTAGTTCACATAATCTGACCAAGATACTGTGTGAAATTTAAAACAGACTTTGACCCTGAATTTGCTTGGCCATTTCTTCTCAGGGAAAGTCAGATAGGAAATGTCGACTTCATCAGTGAGTTTGATTCTGATACCTATCCTATTTACAGAATAAACAATTTAATTTATTTTCAGATATGCTGACGATCACCATCTTGAAGCATCCTTTTGTTTTAATCCTACTTAAATTATGACCTTACCTATGAAATTGCCGTCCTGCTGTACTGGCTATTTCAAGTCCATTTTTTTCTTGTTTCTCTAAGAATTCTAAGTTCAAACTATTTTTATTTTTAAAATATGTTTTTTTTTTTTTGAAAATTACTCATTTGTTTAATGGTTAGCGTACTGTTTTCATCGTATTTGTAAGATTTTCGTCATCACGAATACGTTAAAAATTTGAGTGATTATGGAGTATGAGTACCGTCGTGGCAGCAAAGCGGCAGAAGCGGCACGCAACATCAACGACGTATACGGAGCGAACACTACTACCGATCGCACCACCCGTTATTGGTTTGCTCGCTTCCGTTCTGGAAATTTCGACCTAAGAAATGAACCCCGTGGTGGACCGAAAACTTTAGTCGAGAATGACGAATTAAAGGCGATTGTGGAAGCTGATGATTCTCAATCTACAGATGAATTAGCAGTAGCTTTCGATGTTAGCATCAAAACAATATTGGTCCATTTGCATCGAATTGGCAAGGTAAAAAAGCTTGACAAATGGGTGCCCCACGAATTGAATGATCGCCAGCGCGCAGCACGCGTCAAGTTGAGCCTTGCACTGTTCAACAGGCACTCAAACGAAGGCATATTGAATCGCATTGTTACTTGCGATGAAAAATGGATTCTGTTCGACAATCGCAAGCGCTCAGCAAGTTGGTTAGATCCTGGTTCAGCACCTAAACAATGCCCCAAACGAAAACTGACCCCTAAAAAAGTGATGGTCACTGTTTGCTGGTCTAGCGCCGGTGTCATTCAGCACAGTCTCTTACTAAACGGGATAAGCATTACTGCAGATGTGTACTGTGAAGAACTGAACATAATGATGGAGAAGCTCACACATCTCCAACGAGCTTTGGTCAATCGTTCGGCTCCGCTGCTCCTACACGACAACGCGCGACCTCATACTGCACAGCAGACGGTCTCCATGTTACAAGAGCTGGGGTTGGAAGTTCTCCGTCATCCACCATACTCACCAGACCTTACCCCTACAGACTTCTACTTTTTCCAGAATTTGGATAACTTTTTGGCGGGGAAAAAATTCAATAACCGAGAGGCAGTTCAAAATGCCTTTGAAGAATTTGTTACCTCCGTCCAGCAGACTTTTTCAAAAAGGGCATCAATAAGCTACCACTACGTATGCAATAATGCATTGATTGCATAGGTAATTACTTTGATTAATAAAAATAAAAAATATAGAGAAAGAAACAAGGGCGTCAACTTATTTAATGAAAAACGGCAATTTCATAATATTTTTGTACCGCTTGAACTAACAATAAAAAATTCTATTCTTTTTAACCGACTTCCAGTGTCGAAGCGCGTACGGTGTTGCTTAGACGTGTTTTTTGCGGTCATTAGCTAATTACATCGTTATCTATTGTGTGCCTACCTACCTTAATCGGCCGCTCGGCCGAGTCATCGGTTATCGCTCGCGCGAATCTACACTTTATGAGTAATGAATACGGACGAGAATCATAATGAAGACTTAATCAACACGGTTATAATGGACGACGAAGAAAATACACATTTAGAAGACTTAACACAATTATTTGAAATGGAGGACAACGACACACCGACAGACAGATTGCGACCTACGAAAAGAGGGAGAGAAGATGATGAATGGAGTGAAGTTAGGAGTAGAAAACACAGGATGAGAGTAGTAAGAGGGATTACGGAATTAAGTGTAACTTGTAAAGATAAAGTTCCTAAACAATTCGCCCTAGCTAAATTATTTAAGGAACAAGGAATATTAAATATCACCAAAGTGAAACATATAAATCCGTACAAAATTATTATTGATTTTAACAACGCCGACAGCGCTGAGAAATTAATCAACTCCGATCATTTTAGTGGTTTAGGATGGCGATTTCAGCGGCCTTTTGAAGTTGGATTATCTTATGGAGTCATTAAAAATATCGACTTAGATATCTCGGAGGACGAATTACTTACATGTTTATCAAGTGTATGTAAGGTCGTGAATGTAAAACGCCTACAACGAAGGGACAGAGAAGCAGCCACATGGACCGATAGCGAAACATGGAGAATAGGATTTGAAGGACCATCGTTGCCCCCTTATGTTCTTATATACGAAATGAGAGTTTTGGTAGAACCTTACGTTTTTCCTGTTACGCAATGTTCCAGGTGCTGGAGATATGGTCACTCGGTTAAAATGTGTCCGACACTTAAAGTTACATGTCCGAAATGCGCAGGTAAACATAATGTTGATAGCTGTGAAACAGGTTCTTTTAAGTGTGTTAATTGCTTAAAGAATCACATGTCATTGGACAAAACTTGCCCTGTGTACATAAAGGAAAAGAAAATACGCAGTATAATGAGTGAGTTTAATGTTTCTTATAGAAAAGCCATGGGTATGTATGAACCTCCTCCTGCACCCCCCTATGAGGCAGATGTCATCACGCAGACACTACCTATGAGGCCTATGAGGCTACCGGCCTATGAGGGAGACGCAGTTACGCAAGCAGCTACTTCGACCTCAACTACGCCTATGTCACCTGTGTTACAATCAAAAACTATTTACGCCCAAAAAATAGCACGCCCTATACCAACTAAAGAACCTATATCCACGCAAAGAGACAAGGTACCACAGTCACAGACAGATAAACCACAGAAGGAGAAAGAAGACGAATCAATTAAGAATAATAATAAGAAAAAACAGCAGGAAAAATCACCTCAATCCGAAGCTCCCCATGCCCGGGAAGGTGACAGGGACATTCAGGAGGATACGTGCAGGGGATACGCTTCTGAAGACGACACAAATGAGGATTCGAAAGACAATAATTCATTTGGATGGCTGGTAGATAAAATTAAATACATTTTATTTGTGAGGTCTGACACTTTTAAAAACAAAATTATATCTGTTGTTCAAATTAGCGTGGAGTGGGCAATATCTTATTTTCTAAAGAAGATAATACCTAAGAGTTGTTTTTCCTTTAAAAAATATTTTAGTAATGAATACTATTAAAATAAACATTTTGCAATGGAACTCACAAAGTGTATTACCTAAAAAGATAGATTTAGAACAAATCTTGTTTTTGGAAAAAGTTCACATTGCCGCCCTATGCGAAACGTGGCTGAATTCTGACTGTAACTTTAATATAAAAGATTATAACGTGTTTCGTTGCGACAGACCAGATTCATACGGAGGAGTTGCAATTCTGGCTCATAAATCTATCAAGGCACAACAATGTCGCAGTACTATTACAAATCCGGGTATCGAGATAGTTCATGTTAAAATTTTTAACTGTAGTTCCATTGAAAATGTTGTTTCAATTTATTGCCCACCTAACGTCCGCACTACACAAAGTGATTGGGAATCGTTGTTTTCTATAGCTAATTCTAAAACCCTAATTTTAGGAGATTACAATGGTCATCACTCAAGTTGGTCCACGAAAACAGATCAAAGGGGGACTCAAATTTTTGACTCTTTAATTGACCATAGTTTTGTAACTTTGAATGACGGTAAGCCGACTCGAGTAAAGCTAGTTAATGGAATTCTACAAAAATCGGCTCCTGATTTGTCTATTGTTTCTTCAGACGTATGTCTAATGTTTGAGTGGAGCGTAACTAATGAATCCCTAGACAGTGACCACATGATAATCAAACTGAAGACGTCAGATAATTATGTTCCACGTACCGTAAAGAAAAGAAATTTCACAAAAGCCGACTGGACAGCTTACCGTAACTTTATTCAAGACGCACTAGTTGAGTATACTTTGCCTGTTAATCCCCAAGAAGCTTATAATTCCTTTTTAGATATCATCAACAGGGCAGCAGATGTAAGCATTCCTTATTTTAAATTTAGCCAAAACCCCTGTAATAAATTTAAACCAAAGACTTATTGGTATCCAAGGTTGTCTAAAGCGGTGGCGGAAAGACGATTAGCTTTAACGCGTTTTAGAAAAAACCCAACTCCAGATAATTTAGACTTGTTACGGGAAAAAACTCGTGAAGCTCAAAAACTAACTAGAAGGGCTAGTAAGGAAGGATTCCGTAAGTTCTGTTCTTCAGTGGATGAGGTCACTTCGGCTAGTGACATGTGGCGACGCATGCGCTGGCTGAAGGGATATCGTTCAGCTGGACTCCATGTGGAGGAGACGTTGGCTGAACAAGTCCTCTTTAATTTAGCTCCTGATTTTACATGTCCCCCAGGACCTACCTTTTCCTCTCTAAATCATAAATTGGAAATAGATATAACAAGACAGGAGTTTGACAAATGTGTGAAATCTAAGGATACTGCACCGGGCTACGATGATATTTCATTTTCGATGATTAAAAATCTCCCTGACCTTGCTAAAAATATTTTACTACATCTTTATAATTTGTTTTTATCGTTACATTTTGTTCCTGAACAATGGCGCCAAGTACGCATAGTACTAATCCCCAAACCAGGTCGAGATTTGACTTCTGCTTCTGCAATAAGACCTATTTCGTTAATGTTCTGTCCATGTAAAATCTTTCATTCCATTATTAATAAGAGAATTGAGTGGTACATAGAAAGTAGAGGATTATTTGCGGAAGAAACTGTAGGTTTCAGGAAAGCTCGCTCATGTCTAGATAATTTAAATTTGCTTACCTCGAAAATACAAATTGGTTTTTCAAAAAAACTTGTG
Source organism: Omphaloscelis lunosa (assembly GCA_916610215.1). NCBI lineage: Eukaryota > Metazoa > Arthropoda > Insecta > Lepidoptera > Noctuidae > Omphaloscelis > Omphaloscelis lunosa. Next base: position 17,572,861 of record OU744265.1, on the reverse strand, counting down.
ACTATCGGATGTTTCCTTGATATCGATAACGCTTATAATAACGTTGACGTCACCGCTCTTCTGTTAACCTTGGACCAACTTTGTGTGGGATCACAATACTGTAGATATCTATGGGAATTTCTTAAAGAAAGGTATTTATCAATTAGTGGCATAGATAATACTGTAACTAGAATTGCCAGAAGGGGCTTGGCACAGGGTGACCCCCTGTCGCCATTACTATTCAATATTGCGACCATCCATATCTGTAAAGCAATACCCAGCTCCATAACTGTCTCTCAGTACGCTGATGACTACGTACTTTATATAACTTGTGATAATATTGATCAAGCAGCCGCTGAGTTACAGGAAGCGTTAAATATCTTATGTGATCAATTTGATTCCCTTAATCTCAACATATCATCAAATAAGAGTAAAATTTGTATTTTTGACAGAGGCTATAGGAGACGGTCGGTTAGCTTGTCAATTAGAGGTAATAGTTTGGAGGTTGTGGACACGGTACGATACCGGTGGTTGGACCGTTCTCTCAGATGAGGAAAACATATAAATGAGATTAGCCAAAAAGTTCTCAAATTCATTAAAATCTTTAAAGTGTTGGCCGGTTCGAGTTGGGGTGTGCATCCAAAATATTTAAGAAGACTTTATCTAACTTTAATTAGAAGCCGTATAGATTATGGAAGCATTTTCTATGATAACAGTGCAAAAACTCACTTAGAAAAATTAGATAGATTACAGAACCAAGCCATGAGAGTAGTGGGTAGTTTTATTAAATCCACACCAATTCACGTGATGGAGAGCGAATTATGCCTACAGCCACTATACCTACGTCGACGCTTCTTGGCTAGCAAATTCTGGCTTAAGACTAAAGCTTTGCAGGCAAATACCGGAAGTATCAATTTACTATCCGAACTATCTTCATTATGTAATAATTCCTCATATTGGCAAAACAAAAGAATCCCCCTTTTAATCTCGGTTAATGACTCACTACACAATTTAAAAATTCACAGCAGTCAGAAATTAGATATGTTTTCTCTGGATACTTGGGTTAGTAAAATAGATAGTGATAAAATAATAAAACACGACGTAAACTTCATGTCTGGGCCTAAAGGGCAATACAATCCTGTTAGCTTAAGAAACTTATTTATTGATTACCTTACTTCCGAATACTTGACTTACGTAAAAATATTTACAGACGGATCTAAGAAGGGTGACAATGTAGGGGCTGCGTTTTACGAGTCAGAAGAAAATTCAATGAAATTTCGAATAAATGCCAGTGTGTGTATAATGGAAGCTGAACTGATCGCGATCGCAGAAGCTCTGTCTTATGTCGAATCAATCCACCAAAACCATATTGTAATTCTCACAGATTCCAGAAGCTCGCTCCAGCATTTGGCTCGGTGTACCTAGACCTTTCGAGGAACACCGATAGCCTACACTATACTAAAAATTATTTTGAAGTTACAATATGACGGAAAGCACGTAGTCCTTCAATGGATTCCATCACATATTGGAATTAGAGGCAATGAAATTGTTGATCAACTAGCCAAGCAAGCCATATGTGATGGAATTCCTGTTAACATTTCTCCTTACTTTTCAAACTTTATACCAAAAATTAAACAAGACTGCTACTTACTTTGGAAGGAATATTTTAATAAAAGATCTCGAGATAAAGGAATCTGGTACAAAACGATCCAACCACATCCCTTGAACTCGCCATGGATAGATAACCAGTTGTTGAACAGATGTGATACTGTTATTGCACTAAGGCTTCGTTCCGGACACATTCCGTGTAATAAGTTCTTATACCTAATGGCAAAATCAACAACGGATAAATGTGATTTTTGTATTAATTCCGTTGATGATGTTTATCACATATTGGCAGAGTGTGTCCGCAACGCACAATTTAGACATAGATTAGATTGTAGGCTTAGAGAAATAGGTTACTGCAACAGTGTTCTGGCTGCGCCACTTTCTGACGCAGCTAGAGCACTTTACAGACTAGCTATGCTAAGATTTGGTTAAAGACTGTATTATTAGTTATAAATTGTAAACCTTACCAGGGCGGCATAATCGCATGCGCGACAAAGCCCTTTTCTAGATTAAAAAAAAAAAAAAAAAAAAACCGACTTCCAAAAAGGAGGAGGTTATATGTTCGTAGCGTATGTTTTTTTTTTAAATGTATGTTGCCGATTTCTCCGTCATTAATAGAACGAATTTAAAAAAAACTCCTTTTTATTTGAGGGTGTGCTCTCGAGGTGGTCCTATATAAATTTTATTAACTTTACTTGGGTAGTTTTTGAGTTAGCTTCAATAATTCGTATTTTTTCCCACTTAGTATGTGGATGATATGATAAGTTCCTGTCACAGAAACACTACAAAGTGAAAGATAACTTTAAAACTTCGGAAGTCGGTGGCAAAAAATGAAAATTCGAAACCAAAGACACCGTCTTCCGAAATTAAAGTTATTTTTCACTTTGTACTGTTTTTTTGGAAGTCAGTTGTTTATTTTTATTTTGAGTAAAAACATAATTATTAAGTGAGTAGGTAGGTACCTATAGATTCAAATTTCTTATCAATTTGTGTTTCCCTACGTGACTTTTTATTAGAGCATAGCGAGACGTAGGTACCTACGAACTAATTGATAAATATCATCATTCCCTACTTCTACTGTGCTATAGCGGTTAACGTTGATAGGAATTAGTTTAAATAGTCGGTAGATAAGTAATCTGTTGTCGCCATATCATAGAAACTGTACTGTTACCTATTACTGTACTCTTTTTTGTACTCATGGATAATCTTTGTCTAAAAAAGAGAAGAAATCAGAGGGGAGATCTGAAGACCTGTTATTTATGTAAATGACCGGTAATCTCCCAACGATACTTTTGGCAAGTTCTTGAGGCACCTATCATTGTTTTCTCCAGGCTTTCCCTTACCCTGGGAGCAAAATTTGCCGTTGGGTACCAGAATATTTCATGAACTAAATAGGCTGATTTATACTGATCCAGTATCAAAATTCAGCTTTTGAATCTAGTAACGTCGGATCGAAAGATGAATTAAAGCTGCTTTATTGTAATGCAGAGATTCTGGATGCTGGACTGGATCTGAATTGAAAAAGATTCCTCCTTGGCTCAATATCGGTCATTAGATTGAAATACTGGATCAATCTGAATCAGTCTTGAATTATCGATATCATCTCAAAATACTAGTTGAAGCCGGCCTCAACAAAATAAGTAAAAGGCTAGGATTCCATGATTACTTAGTTAGGCAAATACTTCTAAAGCGCCAGCTGACTGAGTGAGGCGACTAACGAAACGTATGATGCTCAAGAAACTTTCTCTTTTTACTACTAGCCGCTACCGTCACTTGTTTTAGTTTACAGTTCCAAACAGGTCCGCCCGGAGTCGAACCTACTGCCCGCTAGCTAATATGTACCGTAATGTCTACATAATTATGCTTATTGGGTGAATGATTTTATTCTGTGGGCATGGTTTAACCCTGATCAGGTATTACGATAATTCCTACATTAATTTAAGATCATATTATACCACGAGTTAAGGTTTTAGTTACAAGAGTTAAGGTTTTGAAAGCAAAAGAAGTTGCTTGTGACTGACTAGATACTTGTTCGTCTGTTAAGTATATATCTACGCGTGTCACCACGGGCCAAAGGTTCATACCTATAGCTATAGCATGATTAAATTAAACCTAATACTTTATTGCATACCACAATGTACCAATATGCTTAGGTGACTGCCCCTTGATCTCGTCAAAAGCGCGACTGCCTGAGCTTAGGGTCGTGGGTTCGATTCTCGGGTCGAGCAAAGTGTTATTGGATTTACCATTAGGAATTCCTTAGTAACAGTCCGGAGTTTGGAAGTTGGCGATGTGATACCCCCGTGCCTCGGAAACCACGTTAAGCCGTGGGCCCTGCGCTTGATCTCTCTCTGGTCGTGTCGGATTGCCGTCCCATCGGACTATGAGAGTGAGAGAAGAGAGAGTGCTGCACTATAATAACTCCCGCGCCGAAGGCTAGTCTCCGTTGAGATTGACCGCCACGGCCGAAATACAGGACTATATATGCTTAGGTGGTAATCATTTACTTAAACACAATCGTGGACCGTGTCGGACATAGCAAAAGAAAAATATTAGGTAGAGATGAGGACCTAATCTATCGTGTATTTATAATCTAATTTATTTTAAAAAACATTTTTGTGAGTTTTATATGAGATTTAGGGACTTATTTATCATTGTAGAAGTGTAGGGCGAGCATAAGCTTTGAACAGCTGTAAAAATCCAAAGTCAAAAATATATGAACAGACAGTGAGGCACACAATTGACAAACGCTTTCAAAGCGTTTCATATTTCTACAACGCCTTTCAACGGGATTGACATAAGCTTATCGGTTAATCCAATACATTTTTGACTTTTCCCAGATCGACAAATATCAGCAGAATGTCACTTGTTACCCTCTGGGAATCAAAGAAACTTCTCTCGCGCTCAGCAGCCGCATTTTTATACAACGCAACCATAAACGAATTCCTAAAGAATGTCTTAATAGATATTGGCTATTCGGAAGCGAAATTCCAGGCCATTCCGATTATCTAAAGGCGCAACATAATATAAAGTTGGTGCGCTAGGTTGAAGTAAGGCCGTCGACCCACTAGTGGGACTATAAATTCAAGCCTTGCCGAGGAAGGACATCTCTATTCTAACGTGATATTCTATTACACTTGTCTATTTATATTTTTACTAGCTTTTACCTGCTGTTTCGCCCGCGTGGGTGTCGGAAGATATCCCACCGGAACGAACTACTGCGATTAAAATTACTCTATGTGTTCATCCAGGTAAACAATGTATTAATTCCGTAATATTGGTTATTGTTTTAAGGATGATTTCCACCAAACGGTTCGCACCGCAGCGGATCGGAAAGGATAAGAACGGATGGAGCGATAGCCGATCGCGTCCGGTAGGATGTCGACGCATACGATCGGCTCCGTACCGTCGCTTGCGAACGTATCCGTTTCTGGGCCTCGTCAAATAGTTTCATTCCTAACGTGTTGACATGTTCTAATTTTTGAAAATGGTTGAAGTTGACGTTGTTGGCTATTGCATCAGAAAAAGAAGAAAATAATCATAAAACACAGAAGAGGAAAAGATAAATTTGGATTGATAATTTATGGCAAAAACCGAAAGCCGAAAGGATCCGATCGGATACGACGACAGGCGAACGGAGCCGATCGCGCCTCGCAGCATACTTTCGGCAACGATCGCGTGTCACGGAAGACGCCCGCGCGTGGTCTATGTGCTGTGCGCGACTGGGTAATATAGACTTTAAAAACTGTGTACACGATTTAATATCGTTTAAAGATTGTAAAATCCATTCCGATCCGATGCGATGCGAGTCGTTTGGTGGAAATTATCCTTTACGCAGTGCACGCCAGTAAAGTTGCCAGTTCAGCATAATTTTTTTCCGACGTCTCCAACAATCATCGTCATATTTCAGCCAATTTACACAAAACCTGAATATAAATTATACACTTAAACCTTCCTGATTAATTACTCCGTCCATTGGTGAAAACCATATGAAAATCCGTTCGGTAGTTTTTGGGTCAATTTAAGGTTGGTTGGTTGGTTGCATAAGGTTGAATGACATTTCTCGCTCTACTCTCAGCTCGGTTTTCACGCATTTTTTTTACACAATAGATCGTCAGCTGTTAAGACTGTGTCTTCATCTTTTCTTTTTACGCTATTATGACTGTGTTTATGCTATTTGGCGGCAAACTGGCAGGCGACCTATCGTCACCTGCAATACCAGAGGCGGTGCAAGTGCGTTACTATGCCAGAAACAAAGCAGAGACTTTTCATTTCGTTGGCATAACACTAACTTCTACTCTCGAATACCTTCCTATAACCCGCTCAAAATTATACATTTTGAAAAATCCTTCCTTAGCTCACATCTACATCATCTGAGAATCATAATATCTTCAAATGTTTCTGTCTGCGGTGGCTTGGACTAAGCGTTTGTCTTTCAGTCAGTCAAGATACTGTTGACTCTATGATCTGTTTATTGCGGTTCTCGTGTTTTACGCTCTAAAATAACAGACAGAGCAGGGAGACATCTCGTTTCAAAATAGGACGAGTTATGTGCCCGATGGGGCAATACCATACTTTCATTCGCTATCCCCTTTAGGGAGTCAATTTTCAAAAATTATTCCTTAGTGCTCACCTTCCTTAAAGGAACTATTTTGTGCAAAATTTTATGGCTCAGAAACAGCGGTTTGGGCTGTGCGTTGACTGCCAGTGAATTAATGAATTAACTTATGATTTTCATTAAATATCAGACAACGATTAACCCCGGCCAGCCCTACCTAAACGTTTCTCATCTCGCATTGAGAGCACTATCTTCTAATAGGTGCAAATTACACTCGGACGCTCATGTATGTATGAAACGACAAATGTTGACCGACTTACACTCACTTTAAAAGTAAAAGTTGGTGATGTAGTGTGTAGTATTTAGTCGCTGTCGAATAAATTGTAATACAATATGTTACAAAGGGAAAATTTCCAAAATTGTACATGCATTAGTGATCATAGTTTGTTGTTACTAACAGACAGAAGTACGCTGCTCCTTATAACTTATCCACCTACTACAGAATCCACAAACAATGATGTAAAATTATTTGCCTGGAACCATAATAACCACACAGTAAGTGGTAGAGGAAAAGATAAAGTGAAGCTCCTTGTAAAAAGCAGAGATACGATTTAAAACGATCGTAAAAAGAGTTTTTTCAAGAAACACCGCCATGCTTATTTATACCGCGATACTGCATTTATTCTGGTTAGAATTAAGGTGGACGAGATTGTATTACAGTCAGATTGAGTATACCGCTTCAGCATCAGTTAGGAAATCCGCTTGTTCCACTTACAAGAAAATCTAATCTACATCGGTTATTCGTATTCAACAAATTCCTATTTTCTGAGAGTAGAAGAAAACGAAAAATCTCTAACTAAAGTTTAACCAATTCATAAACTTAAAAAAAAAAAAAAACTCGTGTTCTAAGTTCATGGTTGCTCGGCACTTTAATAGATACCTTACGTATCTATTGATCTATGAATTATATCAAGTAGTTCCCGCGAAAGTAGTCAGTGACAGCTATGGAGACAGGGGACAGGTCTAGGCCCCGCGGGGTAAACGACCCGACGACGATAGGCACTGCGTATACGCACCTAAGATGGATATCTACTTGTACTTACTTACTGTTAATTGAAGTGTTTATTTACCTTCAAACTGTTGCGGGAATCTTCATTTTTATGTCGAATCTGGGTAAAAACAAGTTAGCATTTTGGGTTTTCCAGGCATATTTTTTGGCGGGTAGGTACGATGCGTAAAATTGTCAATGCAAAGTGTTGTGGATGTAAATCGCTTCAATGCAATTTGGTCGAAAAGTATCGATTAAAAAAAAAAGTAGGTACTATTACGTGTTCAAATCAAGAATGTTTAAAACATAATTTCTGTTTACGCTGACCAAAGAATCGATGGAACGATGGATCTAAGGGGCTCAAGCCCCCCCTGAAAATCATCCAAGTTCTTCCGTGACAAATCTTAAAGAGAATTTGATATTTTATTTTTTACTGTTTAGAGACTTTGCTAAAATCTACCCTTAGCAAGGTCAAGCCCCACCTAAACGACAATCCTGGAACAGCCACTGTTTATTTCACAGAATAAGTATGTAGTTCCATCAGTGTCATAAAAATGATTGATTTAGAGTCGAAAGAAACGCTGTTTGCTAACAAAACTTATATTCTATTGTCCATTTAAGTCCATATCATTGAAAGAAAAGCATCTCATACTCATATTCATACTTTCATCGCCTTCTCATGAAGATAAGTAGAAAGAATGTATTAGATACCTATTAGTCAAGGAAGCATCTTTTTATAGATAGGTACACATTTTAAGGCCATTCTGGACTACGGAAGACACTATCATGGTGTACTACATGGTCATAGATGGGTACTACGTGGTCATTCATGGGCTACACGTAGCCATTCATGGACCATCACGTGGCCACGTCGATGGCACTACTTGCAATAATATCGATCCGCGGTAACCAGCATTTGCCGTTAAGTGATGCTAATTTGGACAAAGAATATAAAACAGTAGATGTGCCAGGCATGTTAAAATGGTTTTTTGCCTATAATAATATGCAGTTGTGTGTGTGTAGTTTATTAATTATAATAATAAGATTTTTATTACTTTTTGGTAATGTTATTGCAGTACCTATGTGCCCCTTTCGGATCGGAAAGGGTTTTTTTTACATATTGTATAAGAGCTTTACTTACTATAGTTTGTTTCAATACTATCTGATAAAAATGTAAACAAACCCTGCTCAGGTTACATTCTTATAAGCGATCACTCACTAAAGAGAATTACTAACACATTCAGATGAATGTGTTAGTAATTCTTCTAAATACAGACTATTTAGAAGGTTTCAACTTAATATCTCACAATCATTGGTTGAACAACATTTTGATTAGATTGTAAATAATTGTGATTAAAATTGTTTAACCTCAATTGTCAAAAAATATATCAATAAATAAGGTGATTTAAAATCAGAATTTCGGGTTATTTTATTAAAATGAAATCAAAGCATTTGTAAGTATCACGTATTCTGATCTATTTGTTTACATTTGATCAAATACTTTTGAAATGACCATGCCATTAGAGGTAGTGCTCCGAAATCAAGGTTTCAGGAACTGGTTGCATGATTTGTAATTTCTGAAGTTTGTGTGATTGAGTTTTTAATATTTAATTTACGATTTAGGGGTAGGTAATTCAGAGTACACCTCACGAAAATCATGTGAAATTGGTCCTTAGAGAACTGAGTGGTCCTTCGAGGCGCTTTCAAGAGCACCAACTGTCGCATCTGCACAACTTGCTCACCGAGCTGCGCTTACGCACCCAAACACGTTGGTGGTGGTGGAGGACAGTGCGCGCGCGCGCGAGTCGGGCAGTGGACGCGCCATGCGAGATAGCGCCATCAGACAGTGCAACCAGTGACCATGACAGTGGCGCGCTTCAGTGTGGCCGTGCTGGCCATCGCCGCCATACTGCCCCATTCTCACTGCCAGGAATCCTTCGCCAGCTCCCTGTTGTCCGGTGAGGCTCTTCCCTAAACAGGTCTCCCTTTTGGGTCAGTGTGCTGTGCTACGAGAGAACTATGATTAATTTGTGATATTAGCTCCTATTTGCGCTAATTTTCCATCTCGAGATCGTGCTACAAAGATTTTCTAATCTCCTACAGCGCCATTTTCTATCATATATCAAATGAAAAGTTTGTAATACAATCCTAGAGATATTATTAAAAGGCGTTACCAGCAAAATAACGGTACGCGAAGTATTCAGACTTTCCAAAAATTATATGACGGACGCATGTTAATGAAAATATCAAGTAACAGGTTTTTGATCTAACAATTATCTGCTCTATGCGTACGAGTTGATTAAGTTTAGCATATTTAGTGAAGGCGGAAACAGAAAAGTAATTTAGAAATGTGTTTTGATAGTGGTAGCGCTGAACTTATAAACTAGAATAGCTTTCGAACTGAGAGGAACAACTCACAGCCTCACGCTAGGTCAGTAACAGAGTGGGTAGAAAGATATCTGCGCAGGCGGCTACGGTCCGTACACATTGTTCAGAGTCCGACTGCTAACTTTCTTGGTCCACATTCGTCATCCGGGGTACATTCGAGCTATGAGACAAGGAATCAGAGCATTAAACTAACAAATTAGGAAGTACTTACTAAGTTATTAAAAACACAAATATGTATGGACTGTAGTAAGTATTTAGAGTTACTTGTGAGAGTCAGGGGAAGTACAGTGATCGTAAAAATCTGAAGACAAACCGTTTTGAACGTAGTGTTCCGGTTTGAAACTGTCAGTGAAATATCCTCTATATTAACATCATCATCCTCAGCTGTTGCCAACTAACTACAGACCGTAAATATACAAAATTTTCTTTAGCTAAGTATTCCCTTTTGCGCCAGTCTCGTTCAGATTGAAATGTATCGATCCAATTTGCCATACTATCCAAGCTATACCAAGAAATAATATGTACCGTTCATATCAGACCACAACCCACTGATTTTGTTTAAGGGTTACTAAATGATATTTCTTCAATGACCATTCCAACCGTATCACTGTAAATGTACAATTGGCCAGCACGGTCTTCGAATTTGAAGACAAATTCAAATTCCGGTAGTGATTTATAAATAATCTATGTATTTAGTTATTACGTTATATTGTTGAAATCACGGCATTTTAGAGTTATTTATTTGTAAATGTTGAATATCTACATTTCTTTGTAATAATGGTAAAATAACAGAGCTTATGCTTATAACGAAATCACGATGGCGTTATTTTGACACTTGTCTTATGTTATAAAAAATGTAGAACTTCACAGGATCGGCTTTGATTAGCTATGTACCCTGAAATAAGAAAACATACCTAATCTATCGGGTAGACTCCAGACTGATGTTTTGCTCTTGTGTGCAATATCATTAATAGCCAGTCTGGTACGCCTTCGGACCGAAAGACCAAATGCTACAGCTAGTTAACAAAATTTAACGTCATACAGATTATTTTGTGCTCTTCAATAAGAACGATGTTAATTATTTTCCTCCTAGCACTTTCCACCCTCTTTATCTTATATATCCTGTGCGAATTTCGCAAAATTTTAGCTTTCTACCTTGTCTAAGGGATTGGGCTGGTATTAATGAGTCAGGCAATGAGTAAGTGAGTCAGGAATTTTCTTTTTAAATGTTCCTACTGATTTATGCTGTCTTCCGTTGATACATATTTGGTATTCTTAGACTTGATTAGCATTATGATTTACTAGACCTTCCACAATTTGTACTAGAGCATACATTGCCCCTAATCTTGGTGTAAGACTGTAAACTACTAAATGCTTAGTGGCCTGGTTCACATGACACGCCCCTGTACTGCATCGTAGTCTTGAATAGAAGAATTATTTTATAAAATTACGGCCGTCGGAAATTTACAGACGGTTAAAGTTGTTGTGATTTGAAAAACTGGCAGATTGCCAAATCAGAAAGTATCTTAAGGGGTCAGTGTGGGTATTGTAATGTATTTCATTTTTCGTACTGCTGTTTAGTTCAAATAAAACATAAGTTAACGGAAAATATCTTGAAGAGAGAATATTACTTAGTATGCATATCAAATCATGTTCACGTACACGTATTGTAAGAATCACCATTAGGCCTAGACTTTTTCCAACTAAATTGGGGTCGGCTTCCAGTCTAAGGCAGAAGTAAGAATAGAATAGATTTTATTTCTGAGTACTGATGTTTCGATCGGTGATCGAAAGGGTCGATCAATTTATTCCTCTGTGCATGAGAATAGCAACAGTGGTAATATAATATAGTGTCTGTTTAACTGTTAGTAGCTCAAATATGGACGGCATCATATACATTTAATTTCATACGTAATTTTATTCCATTAATTCATTAGTTTATTTTAGGATGTCTGGCTATTTCCAGATAGCCAATCTACATATTTGGAACTTAAAGTCCATAAAAATGTTGATGATGTACCAAAAATAATAAGATGACCAGTTCGCCGCAATGAATCGGACTCTGTTAAAATATTTTCACACAGTTGACGATTTTTGAATATTTCAATGTCCGAGTGGGTGATCATTAATAATTCACCATATTAGTGAGTTGAATGACATCGCTTGGACTGACTGCTTTATGAGGAGACCTTCAGCTCCCTCCAGCGTCCACAAAAGATTAATTTTAAATAATAATACAGATAACTGTTTTCTTAGAGAAGTAATTATCTAAGAGGTCCGAGCTCTATGTATAAGCACCGCGATTATAATAACATTATCAGCCTATAGTCCACTGTTGGGCAATAGGGCTCTCCAATCTACGCCAGTTTAGCTCCATCCTTGGTTACTTTTATTACACGACTGCCCAAGAAAAGGACTGTTATGCTTTCAATGTTCATGTATGTATGTGTGTAAGTTTTCTATACAGTACCATCTGGAGAAGTCATCCCTTCAGTTACCTTCAGGGGTATATTATAATATGCCCAAATATATTCTTAAAAGACATGATTTTTGTCATAGCCAGTAAAAACAGTCTATACGCATATATGTTACAAATATCAAGTTAATAATAAAACCAGGTAATTATAGTCTTGATCACCAAAACAGAATCATTTATATCCTATAACTTCAACGTTTTCATAGAAATTCGTGCACCTTACTTACTTCAGTTACAGGTAACTTCCTCTTTTTTGTTTGAATGGAAACGGAAAGTATATCTAATTGATTGTACGGAACCATGTTGTGTAACGAATTCGTGTTCTTTGTTTTTAGATTACCAAATGTTTTTAAGGATAATACATTTTAAAAATAATATCATATAGTAACGTCCACTGTTTGACATCGCCCTCTATGGCATCTGCTTTCAGGGCCTAATATAACTGTGATAATGCGACATATATATTTGTCAAAAATGTACAATATTTCACATTTGCACGACAAATGCTGTTGAATAAAGTACTAGAACTATGAAATATTATTAAAAGTGTTGGATTGTCGCCTACCAGTATTATTTAATAGGCTGAGAAGATTTATTTACCATATATTATGTAGTTTTAAATTGCTATTATTGTTATTATTGCTTGTCTGTGTGCCTTCGTGCTCTTAGTTTGTTGTTGTCAGCAGATAAGAAGATGCTGCTTATCCTCATTACTTTCTCATACGTTTAGATCAATTCATTATTCTACGTAATTTTCAGTATTTCGGTTTCATTTAAGCATAATAATAGATTCACAGCTACAAACATACATAATTATAAAAATGGTATTCAGGCACTCAAAATGTTATTTTGAATGACTTAAAATGAAGAAATAAACTGAAATGAAAACAGTCTGCTATCACACTACCTTAGTATCTAAGTATGGCTAAGCGGTGGTATATGGGGCGTGCTAACGGTGAGCCTGCGCGAGCTCCGTTAAGCATGCGCGTCGGAGCGCCCGCGCCGGCACGCACCTTATCACTGATAGTGTTGTACGCATTTGTAGTTGATTGGAAAACGTTTTCTTTGGTAGTAAGAGCTAAAGTAGTAGCGTTTATTTAGAATAGGTGTTGATAAGAATGAGGCGAGGGCACTAATAGTTAGGTATGGTAGGTTCTGGTGTGATTAATGTATAATATAAATTGATGAGTCAAAAATTTAATGAGCATTCATAAGGCAAGCTTAAAGATCTAGTTATTTATCAAGGATAGATAATTAGTGCAAACAATATGCCAACTAATACTGATAGATAACTAATGCCCTCTTTGATCTGAAAAAATTGTATTTACGGTTTCAAAAAAATACGGAGGTGTGTCATACATTAAAGAAAACAACGCCAAAATAATTTGAAAGTAATTTATCTTTACTTACATACCGTTTTCTCACACACACTGTAGATCTCATATTGTAATATTACAGGCTCGCAGTTGGTTACAGTTTTGGCAAAACAAATTACAACGAATGTTACAATGTTACTAGGTTTATAGCATTCTTGCGCCAATTCCGCGCGAACTCTCCGCGCGTACAAAAGACATCAACGCGTTCACTCCGTTCAATTAAATAATGAAAATTTAATTCATTACAATTCTAGTATAGTTATTTTAAGTTTGAAAAATACTTAGATTAACATAGCAGAAAATATAAATAGCATATTATATTTGTACGACAAACATCGACTCGGAGATGTATTAAGATAATAATATAGAAACAGGCGTTTGTTACTTAAGCTGAGTTAGAATAGATTTATAATGTATCGTTACAATTGCTCATCACCTAGATTCTTATACCTAAATCCGTTGCATAGATTTACAACGAATTCCAATTCCGTTTGAAAATGGCAACACAAGTCATAACATCCTCTTACTCACATAAAATGTTTTAAAAAAACATCCGCAAACATCCAATTTCTGAAAAACCGATTCACCCATCAGTTTCGTAACCGCGGCAAGCAACAGACGAAAAAGAAAGCTTCTTCGTTCTCCGGTTAATTAATCGGCGAACGTTTGACATGCCGATATGTGCGGGCGCATGATTCATGCTCGCTCGCGGTGACATTTCACTTCGTTATACATTCTGTGATTCAGTGGCGATGTAGACTTGTAGCATAGATATGATGCTGTTTGTAACTATATCATTACTAGTGTAGTTGCGTTTATTATAGGTCATTTTTATTTGAATAGGTTTTGATTTTCTTCTTATAAATTTACTGCGTGTTAACAGTGTGTATGAGAGAATGAGAATGCCTTTTTTGGGAAAATGAAAACTTTATTTAAAAAATACTCAAAATATTTTTCTAGCATGTTAGGTTCAGAAACACGCCTTTTTTTCAATCATAGTTTTTAAATGTAGTTATTTAAAAATCATATAAGTATGATTGAAAATTGTATATTTAGCTAAGAAAACAGAATAAATAACAATAAAAAGAAGTAGTTAAAATAATAAATTTATGTCTGAAGCTCATAAAATGCATCTAAAACTAAAAAAAGAGGAACATAAAACCAATCTCATAACATTGTAATAGCCAAAACTCTTGCAGCACGCAAAACAAACAACTCAATAGATTACATGAACACCTTTCAGCTCCTTACAAAAAACGCCCAAAGCAACCACAACCGAACCAACCATCATTGATGAAAAAAGAAAAAAATATGACGCCAACGCCACAATATAACAGATTATTCAACCTCTATCACATTCAATGTCGCGTAATCTTGCAGCTCTTGACCATGGAGGAAAAGGCTGAAGGGGGAGGGAGAAAGACGGGGAGGGGTGGCTAGTGAGGAGGTAAGGGGAGGGGGGATGAGAGAAAGTCCTGCAGACGCGTCGACGCCGGACTGCGGTGGGTAGCCAGCGCTCCCACGATCGATTACCGTTGAGTATTGACAATCTGGTTTTGTTGATTATGTGAGAGAATCAGGCTTTCGATCATGGTCAAGTATATATTATTACATGATGGTCGATGCGGATTAGGGGAATTATTCTGCTTTAAGAGTAATAGGCTCCTAATCTAAGCTTATCATCATAGGTTGTGGATTGATTTGAGGTTTTTATTGGGTTAGTCATAAAACAATTTCCGTAAGCAATTAATTACTATAAGATTGCGTTGCTTTTTATCCGTAATTGAGTAAGTAGGTACATATATCAATATTTCTAACACCAAAACCCTTCAATATCACCTTATGCAACACAAATGTAAATAAATAACAATGTATATTTCACAACACAAACATCATTAAAAAAAACAACCGTATAAAAACTGAAATAACACGGTATTCAGTACATGTTATTAGATGGACATGTAATTATTTATTATTTCACGTTGCTCTGAAACTCGGTGAAAACCTCACGCGACGCGACACGGCGGCTGAAAGTGAATTAATATGTAAAACATGGCCGGAGAGGCTACAGAATGTAATGTACTAGCATTTAGTTATTTACACAGGTGCTATATTGAGTTTCATTTACAGTTCCGGAATGTTCTAGCTTATTGTTGTCATTTTGAAGCTTTTGTATATTTTTTTAAGCTATTTAAAAGATATAAAAGATATAAAAGAAAATGTTGGTAGAAAATTGTTGTGTCTTGTTCATTTATGACAGATGTTGATTTATTAAAAAACAACAGCAAATTCATTCTGAAAATAACAGTTTTAAATACATTTCCCAATCTGTTATTCCATTTATAATTAAAAAAAAAACGCGTTGAAGTCTTTTGTTTCCAAATTTAATATGCAATGTAAGCTAATAGTAATAAATTAGTTTATTTTGTTTGTAGAAAAGGCTGTAAATCGTCGAATCACGAGGCACATGAAGTCACAGCACAGTTGTATCATAGCCGTGGCAGCAACTTTCGCGCGGTCATCGACCCCGTAGAAAGCACCCGCTTGCTGATCTATTGATTATTAAATAGTTATCGGCTACAGTTTGTCTCTACTTATTTAATAATAGCTTCGGAAACATATGTTGATAGTAAAATATAGTAATTGCATTAGGTATTATATTCTAGTTCTCCGAGGGGTTCATGGGGGTTGCCTCAGAATTTGAAATCGTTTTGGAAATTTTCCTACGTTGTCGTCAGTTTTAATTCGAAAACAAAATTATTGTAAAAGCCTTATTTTATGCAAACGATTAATTCGCTCAAGGAATAAGAATAGAACAGTAGATATAAATGCGTCAAATTATTCTAAAAATCCTACTGTAAGTACGGCGAGATGCCAGTGATACTGAAGAAGAAAGCTCGTGATAATCAGAGGATTTCATAATATTGGATACAACGGCATTCGTGATCAATGGGGAGATTCTTCATTTATTGTATGCAATGGAATTGCACTTAATTTGAGGCATAGGCTCTATTTCTATTCTCGCCGAGTTCATTGAGGCATATGTTGGAGATTATATAAGTTCTCTTCTCTCCAAATCTGTTTTCTTCCTTCTCAATCAATCTGCCTAGCCTTTTCCCAACTATGATGGGGCCGGCTTCTAGTCTAACCGGATGCAGCTGGATACCAGTATTTTACATGGAGCGACTGTCTATCTGACCTCCGCTACCCAGTTATTGCAATGGATACCACGATACCCCTTGGTAAGACTGGTTGCCAAACTTTTGTTATCTTCCCTCTACATACAATTTCGTACCTAATCTTACTCCATTAGGACATAAATGTGGCAACTACAAAATGGTGTTTATCTTCCTCCTCCAACTGTTACACTGAACGCGAACGATGTCAAGTGTCACTGGCCTAAGGTCTTAAGAAAATATGTGGAAAACTGACAGCGCTGCGCAAAAACTAACATTCCTACTCATAAGGAATTATAGCTATATACAGTTGCTCATATGTATTAATATATATTATATGTAAAAACTTAGCCAGAGAAATTATCTATTTATCAAAAGAAACGTCACTCAAATTGGATAAGTTGTTTTCGAGTTATATACGCACAGACAGACAGATCGTAGTATTTGATATGTAAAGATGATGAATTCCGAATTTAAATGAAACCACAAATCAATCAATAATATTATTAATATAACACTGATTGATCTGTGGGTGTGTTTGATTGTGAAACTTTATTGTGAATACCCATAATGATATTGTGGTTTATATTGTAAACTATGAATTGGTAGAGACAGGTATTCAACATATTTTTTTATTATATTTGTCTGCTAAGAAAAAATACCGGACATGAAAACTATTACAAAAACTTAAGTAAAGGTTATTGCGCGGTTATAGTTCTCGACTCTTGACCCCACATTGCCTTGCCCAAACACCATGTATATTCTTATCTAAGGACATGTTTACACTTCATCGCATCCGGCGGTCTACCACGAACACAGACGTAACATGACAAGACATTTGGCACGTACGTTATCTCTCATAGAGCGGTAAGGCATGGCTTTTAATGAACATAGCGAATTGGACAACTAACTTGAAATGTAATACAGGGCCGAAAAATCGTGATAATAGATAATTTTATAATATCGGGTAGGTACCTACAATGCTATTTGTGATAGAATTGGCAGGATAACTGTCTACTTGTTGATGCGTTAGTATTGCAGTTGCATACTCTATTGCACGGACTCATAATGCGAAGCGTTAGAGAGTGATCTGCGATCGAAAATTTGCTTGGCCTCCTTTCTGCAACTGTTATTTATTGTTACACTCCTGCTAGTACACAGAACCTACTTAATTTATATACCATTAAATACATAATTTAATGGAGATTAATACAGTACTTTTCAAAAATTTATTGAATGCAGTAAAACGAAACAATTATCAAAATACATACATACATACATAAACTCACGCCTTCTTCCCATGGGGGTAGGCAGAAACTACAGAACGCCACCTGCTACGATCCTTACATACTCCTTTTGCGTCGTTTACGTTCATACATCTGGTCATACACTCCCGCCGGTTGCGAGTACTACGCACTTGGCCTTTCTGAAGAACAGAATAAACAAAATAGAATTATCAAAATAGTTTTAAAAAAATCCCGTAAATCAATGTATGAAACCTGAAAACATTATAGCTTGCGAGAAAATTGATTAATTGAGTCATGTTTTAGGGTTTATTGAGTCATATTTATTGAAAATGGCTCTTTTATTCAAAGTAGTTTAATAAACGGTACTAACGCGGTACAGTTTGTAAACTTTTTTTTAAATTTCCTTATTTACCCCCAAAAGTGACCCCATATTCCAAAATTCATTTTACGTTACACTTCCGTGTTTGGGTCACAGACATTCATATATGTACAAAATTTCAACTTAATCGGTCCATTATATTCGGAGCAAATTGGCTGTGACAGACGGACAGACACACGAGAGATCCTATAAGGGTTCCGTTTTTTCTTTTTGAGGTACGGAACCCTAAAAAGCAGTCAAAACATACTTCATGAAAAGTCGTTTAAATATTTTTCTGTTTTTGAATGAGCGTTATGAGGCGTGCACTTTTGGATTTTCCAAATATTTAGTTTTTCTTCGAGTTCATTGAGAACCATGTCGGAGATTATGCTTGTTCACTCCAAGTCTGTTCTTTTCTACAATTTTGTACCAAATCATATGCCTTAAGAACACAAACGTGACAATACTGTTACGAGCTGGGTATGGGATAAATTAATTACTACCAATCAGACAATTAAATAACTTTATTGAACACAAAACACTTAAAACTTAATCACAAATACACCACTGATCACTATTCGCTCAGATATCGCACGTCTAGTTCACTTCGATTCGCTTCGTTGTATCGCCTAAATCAGACTGACTGCGTCGTGTGTCGGCTCTCTGCTTTTATACCGCCAATATTCAAGAACATTCCAGCTATGTGTAGAACGGTTCCAGAAAAACATCAACAAATAAACATTACCAGGAAATACAAAAGTAGTAGGTATAAAAAATAATAACCTACTTGTACCGAATAAAGAAATAGGTACTTTATGCCCTCGGCGTACGGTCGAAATTACAATGACGAGTTCTAATATTGTTTATAAGTAGTTACCTACTTAACTTCAAACTAATAATAATGGAATGCTTCTCGAAGTTTTTAGCGCAAACACACTGTAATCCGTGCTTTCTCGAAAGATCTCGTACATACGACGTTACACTGCCCCCTCCTTAGACATGCTCGTCCCGAGCATCATTAGCCCCGTAGTATCGGGCCAATCGGTCTACATGAACAATCTTAGGCGCACTTCGTAGACCCTTCTGTATTCGGTAGGTGACATCGTTGATCCTAGTCACGACTCGGTATGGTCCATCCCATTTTGCTTGCAATTTCGGAGACTTCCCCTTGCTCCGCACTGGGTTATGTAACCACACCAGTGAACCCTCGTCAAAACCCCTACTGTTTGCCTTGCGGTCATAACGGGTCTTCGTCTTCTCAGACATCTGTTGGCCGGATTGTCGGATATGCTCATAAACATCATTCAACTTGTTACGCAAATCATTTGCGTAATCTGTTACACTACGTCGAGCATCAGGGGGAGCTCCAGTGATTAAATCTGCCGGCAACCGTAATTCTCTTCCGAAGTTCGCGAAGGCTGGCGTCACAGTCGTACTTTCGTGGACTGCGCTGCGGTAGGACAGTAGAAACGGCTGTATGTGCTTGTCCCAATCCCTTTGCCTGCTTTCCACGACTTTTGCCAGATATCTCTCCAACGTTTGGTTGAATCGTTCCACCATTCCATCAGATTGTGGGTGGTAAGAGGTGGTTCTGGTTTTGTAGGTACCCATCAATCGACAAGTTTCCTGAAATACTTGCGATTCAAAATTCCTTCCTTGATCGCTGTGTATTTCTAAGGGTACTCCAAAACGACAGAAAACTTCCTGAACTAATTTATCTGCGACGGTTGTAGCTTCTTGGTTAGGAATGGCGAAGACTTCTGGCCACTTTGTGAAGTAATCCATGACCACCAGGAAGTACTTGTTTCCGCTCTCACTTTCTGGAAATGGTCCCGCAACGTCTAGTGCTATCCGTTCCCAAGGGGCTCCAACGTTGTACACTTTTAATGCACCTCGGCTGCGTGTGTGGGGTCCTTTCACGGCCGCACAACTGGTACATTTGCGACACCAGTCCTCCACATCATCTCGACAGTGGATCCAGTAAAAGCGTTCTCGAATTTTTAGTAGAGTCCTTTTTACCCCCATATGTCCTCCTGAACATCCATCATGGTAGAGCCGTAGAACATCCGGTACCTTAGCTTTAGGGACAACCATTTGTAGATGACAGCTGTCCCCTCGAGCGTTTTCCCATTTACGGCACAAGACTCCATCCTGGTTCACCAAGCTGTTCCATTGCGCCCAATAACTCTTCGTGATGGAACTCATCGCAGCCACATCACTCCACTTAGGTTTAGGAGCACCAGCTTTGACCCACTCGAAGATCGGTTTGATGTCCGAGTCATTTTGCTGAGCCTGCTGTAGGGTTTCCTTCCATTCATCGCTGAGATCTGTTCTAAGCATCCTCACGGGCACTACTTCCTTAGTCTCTTGCCTGGCACAGTGCTTACAGTCTTCAGGACAAGGTCTTCTTGACAAGGCGTCTGCGTTACCGTGAGTTCTCCCACTGCGATGTTCAGTTATGAAGTCAAACTCTTGTAGTAGTTCAATCCATCTCGCCACTTGCCCCTCTGGATTCTTAAACTGTAATAGCCACTTCAATGCAGCATGGTCAGTTCGTAATTGGAATTTACGTCCCAGCAAATATTTACTGAAGTGCTGCAATGTCTTTACTACGGCGAGTAGCTCCCGTCTTGTAACGCAGTAATTTCTTTCTGGTTTGGATAAAGACTTGCTGAAGTAAGCTATCACAACCTCTTGGTCTCCTTTCCGTTGAGACAGCACGCCTCCAATTCCAGTATTACTTGCATCGGTGTCAACTATGAAGTCATTTTCAGTGTCAGGATATCCCAAAATAGGTGTATTGCACAGACGTTTCTTTAATTCCTGAAATGCGACGTCGCAGTTCTCGTCCCAACAGAATTGCCGCTTTTCCTCAGTGAGTTTGTGCAGAGGTTTCGCAATGTCGGCAAAATTCTTGACAAACCTTCTATAGTAGGAGCACAAACCCAGAAATGCTCTGACCTGTGTCTTGTCTTTCGGAACTGGCCAATCCTTGACGGCGATTACTTTTTCTGGGTCTGTTTGAACACCTTCCCCCGAAACTATGTGTCCTAAAAAGTTTACTTGTTGTCTGAAAAACGAGCACTTTTTCGGACTTAACTTGAGATTTGCTGTTTGGATTTTCGACAGCACTCGGTTGAGGTTTTTAAGGTGATCTTCAAATGTACGGCCCACGATGATAATGTCGTCTAGATATACAAGACATGCGTCTCCAATCAATCCGGCGAGTACTTGCTCCATCAACCTTTCAAACGTCGCAGGAGCATTGCACAAACCGAATGGCATAACTTTAAACTGCCACAACCCTTTTCCTGTTGAAAATGCAGTTTTCTCCTTATCCTTGGGGTCTATTTCAACTTGCCAGTAGCCACTTTTCAGGTCAAGTGTGGTAAACCACTTCATACCAGTCAGCGTATCCAGTGTGTCATCGATCCTAGGCAGCGGGTAGCTGTCCTTCTTCGTGACGTCGTTCAGTCGTCGATAATCCACACAGAAGCGCATACTGCCGTCCTTTTTCTTTACCAGGACCACAGGAGAACACCATGGACTCGATGAAGGTTCTATAACACCGTCCTTCACCATTCCCTCAATCATGGTTTCCACCTCTTTTTCTCGTGCAACTGGCAGTCTTCTTGGTCGCTGACGGATTGGTAACTCGTTGCCTGTATTAATCTTATGCTGAACAAGTCCAGTTCTCCCTATGTCAGCATCGTTTGAAGAGAAAGTGTCGGCGTACTGAAGTAACATCTTCTTACCCTTGTCCATTTCTCCTTTAGTTAAATCGCAGTTCTCCAAAAGCGTTGACACGTCAAATTTTGCACTACGAATTTTATTTCCGGTAGGCGGATCCTGCAATTGACGCATCCAAGCTACTTCCTCGCAAGTACCGATCAAGGTGCCCTTCTTGATCACATGCTCCTTGTCACTTGGATTCAGTATGCGTACTGCTGAGACGTTGGTGGATTTGACCAGAGTACGTGCCATCTTCCATGGGAAGTCATTGTTCACCCTTTCTATCAGAACACTTCGATCTTTGTGTCTAGAATTCTGTGGTAAACTAATTGGCACAATTGTTTCTGATCTGCGAGGAAGAACAATCTCTTTCAAGCAGTACACTTTTCCTGATGGTGCACCTTCCATGAAGACTTCATCTGAACCACATTTCAATACTCCTTGATCAACGTCGATCTCGCAACGATGTTTCCGCATGAAGTCCAAGCCCAAGATGCAATCGTCCACTATATCGGCCACGATGACATTGTGCTGGTAAGTTCTGTCACCCAATTTTAACTCCACCTCCTTCTTGCCTCGGACGATTATGTGCTGACCGGTAGCTGTTAGTAATCGTATACGGTCGTGGTTATCGACGTAGTCCCCAAGAAACCGACTTGCTAGGTGAGAATTGACGACCGTGTGAGAAGCTCCAGTATCCAACGTCAGTTTGCATGGTGTTCCGTTGACTTCGCCTTTGATGGTCAGGCTGTTCCCATCATGTGCTTGCGAGATCAAGATTCTCGGGGCTCTTTCAATACCAGCCAGCACCCGCCCCCCAGTCCTGGCATTTACTCGTTTCCCTGCTGTGGCTGGGCAGTCACTTCAGCCACCCTTCCCTGCTGATCTTCTCTCGGGGTGCTGCGCTTAGGACAGCTTGACCGAAGATGACCCCTTTCTCCGCAAGTGTAGCACCTAGGACTGTACCCTTGCGGCCGGTCGCGTACAGGTGATGCTACAACCTCCCTGACGCGGTGCGTTCTGAGGTCCTGCCTCACTGCCTCTACTTCTAAGGCATGGGCCAAGGCGTCTTTCAGCGTCTCATGATGCCCAAGTCTCACGGCGGCTCTAACTTCTAGGTCGCGTATTCCATCAACGAACGCTTGTACCAGATTCCCATCGATAAGTGCAGGGGCAGACTGGTATGCTTTCCGAACCAGCTTTTCAACTTCGAGGGCCCACTGCTGTAGGTTCTCGGCACTACGTTGAACACGATCCTTCAACTTAGCACGAAATACGTGCTCCAGGTGCGCGTCGCCGTATCTGGACTCTAACGCCTCCAGCAGCTGCTCGTAGGTTACATTCTTGCCGAGCGCCTCAAGAATGTTTAGGGCCTGGTCTCGGAGGCCCAAGGTGAGCGCGGTCATGGCTTGCGGTTTTGACCATCCATTCGCCTTCATAACGGCCTCAAATTGAATTTTATAAGCCGACCACGAAGATGTGCCATCGAATGGAGGCACCTTAAAACCCCGCGCTGAAGGTGCAGCAACTACTGAAGCTACAGTCATGTCTCCAGTCTTCAGTTCCCCCAAAGCCTTCTTCACTCCAGCGATCTGAACTTCGGCTTCTGAGAGGCGATTCTCGTGCTGCTGTACCTGATCCTTCATCACCTTTAGCTCTTTGCCAAAAGTTGCATGAAGATCCTTTATGAGGAGCATCTGCTCGTCTTGGCGGCGGACCTGCTCCTCCTTGTCTCGCTGCAACTGCTCTTCCAACCGGCGAGCCTGCTCCTCTTGACGGCGAGCCTGCTCCTCTTGACGGCGAGCCTGCTCCTCTTGACGGCGAGCCTGCTCCTCTTTGTCTCGCTGCAACTGCTCTTCCAACCGGCGAGCCTGCTCCTCTTGACGGCGAGCCTGCTCCTCTTGACGGCGAGACTGCTCATCTTGACGGCGAGACTGCTCCTGTAGCAGCGCCATTAAAGCTGACAAGTCTGGCGCCATTGATGCTGTAGAAACTGCGGATGGGCCAGCGACTGGCACTGACGTAGGCTGGACACCACCCGGTGTCTGTGTTGGAGAATGTCCAAACCGCCTTTGGTCCATGTCCTGCTGTCGCTGACTCCTGGTACGGATACCGTCCGTGTCGTCCTTCGGTAAAATTGGCATAATTTATCCCTCACTTCTGACACCAAATTGTTACGAGCTGGGTATGGGATAAATTAATTACTACCAATCAGACAATTAAATAACTTTATTGAACACAAAACACTTAAAACTTAATCACAAATACACCACTGATCACTATTCGCTCAGATATCGCACGTCTAGTTCACTTCGATTCGCTTCGTTGTATCGCCTAAATCAGACTGACTGCGTCGTGTGTCGGCTCTCTGCTTTTATACCGCCAATATTCAAGAACATTCCAGCTATGTGTAGAACGGTTCCAGAAAAACATCAACAAATAAACATTACCAGGAAATACAAAAGTAGTAGGTATAAAAAATAATAACCTACTTGTACCGAATAAAGAAATAGGTACTTTATGCCCTCGGCGTACGGTCGAAATTACAATGACGAGTTCTAATATTGTTTATAAGTAGTTACCTACTTAACTTCAAACTAATAATAATGGAATGCTTCTCGAAGTTTTTAGCGCAAACACACTGTAATCTGTGCTTTCTCGAAAGATCTCGTACATACGACGTAACAATACTATATAATGGAATTTAATCTTCCTCCACAAACTGAATAACTGAACGCGATCCGTGCCAAGTGTCACTGGTCTTAAGTAAAAACGTAGAAAATGCGCTATGAGATAAAAACTAAAAGCGCTGTGCAAAAACTATTACAGTTTTGGAAATATAACTACATATTACTAGCTGCTCCTGTGGACGAATCTAAAGCCTGGCGATTTAGTTATCTGTATCCCTATGAAACTCATGTGATTCGTGAAAAATAAAAATTATACAATAATATGCAGCAGACAGACTCATTTCGATGCATTTATGAAAAGCAGTTTTTTTTTTCATAAATCATGGGGTTTCAAGTTAACAAAGATACATCACTCATATCGGTTATAGTGGGTGGATTCGAGTTATTATATAGGTACGTACATTCAAATGGTCCGATAAACGTTCCGTTCTAATGTAATGTTAGGATAATTAACTTCGAATTCAAATAAAACCGCAAATCAATCAATACTACATATATTTTTTATATAAGGACTGATTGATCTGTGATGTTATTTAGATAAATACATTTCAATATCACAATTTCATACCACAATGATCTTGTGGTTTATATTGTAAACTGTGAAATGATAGAGGCAGGCACAAAACATTTTTTTTTTTCAATGTGCCGTATTATAATCAAAAGGAAAGATTTTGAAAAGATTTATTTCAGATTACGAAAGAGCTACAGTTTTATATGGGTTTCATAGTAAAATAGCGAGAAATCGGGGTTTAAACGCAAGCAGTTTGAAAAGGGGCGGGGCCACGCCGAGGTCACGGTCAGACTTTTTTTTAATGTGTTTGACAGCTGTCAGTTGAAGGGATAAAAGAGAAAAACTGAACATCTAAAATTTATCAATAGTAAATATAATATCAATCTCAGGTAATATTAATTCTTCCTTTCCTCTTCTTCATCCCTTGACCTCTCCTGACCACATAAAAACGTTAAAAACATAACCCTGTCTTTGCTGTAGCGCAGTTGGGTAAAAAAATACAACATTACAATTACAATTTTTTTTACAAAATTCCAATTAAATTAAAAATGTACAGTTCACAGTGATTTCGTTAGTTCCAATTAAAGCTTCCGGGCCAGATTAGCTTGTTGTTTGTTAACTTTGCATTTTCTGTTTGTTTCAATATCTGAGTTATCAATTGATAGACAGTCGCTCCATGTAAAATACTGGTATTCAGCTGTATTCGGTTAGACTGGAAGCCGGCCTCAACATTGTTGGGAAAAGACTAGATGTTGGTCTGCGCTTTGAATTTCTCAGTAGCAGCCCAGACTCGGGATTCGTGCCTGGTTGATGCCAATAGGAACACAGGCGTTATGTTATGTATCTGCGCTATGACACACGTCACGGTAGCATGCTACAGACTTCAGTCTTCTTATGTTCTTTTCCAGCATCATGTGGCGCTACCTGGCTCCCTTTCAGCGAAGTTGACGTCCCGCGTCGCCGTCCAGTGTCGTGCGCGCACGCATGTACTTTCGTTTTCGGCGCTTGCGGTCGATTTCACCGCCTGCCGCGCATTAGGTCATCGGGTAACGGTTTGCGACCAGAAACAAGCGTAATTCATGAGAGAAAGAGAAGATAAGAAGCGGAATTCCGTACGGGTGAAGCGGTGGAGCGGTGGAGCGGTGGTTACTTTTTCGTTCGAACGAAAAAGTAATTTACGTTTTCGTTTAATTTGTTTACTGCGAAAGAAAACCCGAATCATAGCAAGATTTTCTGGTATTGCAAGTAGCTAAATTACGTAGATAATACTTTCATGTACTGTGAAATCCAATTTTCACAAGATAAGGAAAAATACTCTAAAATGTTTGACATGACGTTGAACTACTAGAGCTTGTAGAGCCTATGGATTAGATTGGATTGAGCTTCATGTACAAAACTATCTCAATGGGGTGTATTTTTCACCTCTGGGCTCTGCCTAGTCCTTCAAGAATACAAGTCGACAATTATAAAAAAAAGTTATTAAGTTTATTTATAAGATCATTACACTATTTAAATGTTACACTGGATCTGGATGTACCCCTCTATTACAGGATCCAGTTAGTTTAAACGACAATTAACCAAAACTACAATTTATCACCCGCTGCCGCTTATCAACGAGGTCGTCGTCTGTTTTCCTTTCATTTGGCTTCGACTAATTCTGTGTCAGTGGCGTGAGGTCGCTGGGCGTCGCGAGCGCAGGCAGGGGGCGGGGGGGAGGACGGTCACCCATCCATCGGACGGGAGGAGCTAACGGCACTCCGTTTTAGAGCACCATGGGGCTTGAGGAATGTAGCCGTGCGGGTTACGGGTGATGTTATGAGATGAGATGAGATTAGATTCGGTTATTTGGAGACCGGTTGATGATATTTATTGAGGGATTTGGGAGGGTAGTGAGGAAGTGGAGGGAAGTATAATTTCTTTTGGGATTATTTGTGTTGGGCAGTTCTTTTTTCTCACACAACGGCAACATATGAATGTAATAAATATACACTTGTGACACCATTTTGAATTATGAAGGTTAAGGAACTAACTACATAGCATAACGTGGTAGGTACTTTGAAAGATAAATCTTGCGATGTCTGTTACCTTACAAAATAGCAATAGCAGTAGACATAATACTATTACATAGAAATAGCATTGAATATGTAAATAAACTAAAACTTAAGGAAAAACGTGATAGGTACGTAGGGAGACAAAAAATTTACAAAAGTAGAGTAGTTAAAGCTATTCAAGAAGTAATTAACTTTTAAGATTGATCTAATTCCGACATCACCTACATATTACTGATCTCTTCACCCCTTTTTTTTTTTTTTGAGGGTGGGAAATCATCAAATAACTTCTCCCGCTCTGGGCGGAGCGGGAGGGCGTGTCAGACTCTTACTGACTAAAACCCACCCGTGTTCCTTTGGTTGCCCTGTCGCCGGGGGCCACGATCTCCCTTTCGATTTTCTTCGCAACCCCGGCAGGCATCGGCCCTAGTGGACCCCTTCAATTCTGCTGACATCTCTTTGAGGCGCGCGTGGAACACAACGCGCCGTCGACCCGGGCCTGATAACAGCACACAAGTCGCCTCGCCTCGAATAGCACACATTCGTACAACAGCCGCTAGCCGGCGCAGGCGCAATGCGTGCACAGAATGCGGACGATACTAACGGGCACGGCGCCTGCCATTTTTGTAAATGGCGGAAATTAGGCCTGACAGTAATTAAGGACGATGGCCCAGTTAGATATCGGGTAAGGCTTAGCCTAAGGCTTTGTATTTCTATTCATAAATCTTGATGGGGACAAAAAGTTTCTGTTTATAATGGAAATCCAATATCGCAGTACGAGAAAGTAGAGTATATCTAGGTTGTTTATCAGAGAGCCATATTTTGAAGGTTCGCATTCCGAAAGGAACAGGAAATAAGTCTTAGTATGTGACATAGTAAAAAAATGAGACTTTCAATTGGTTTTCATCATGAATGATATATATATTATAGTAAATATGTATGTATGTGTATTATAAGTTTGTACCTATTTTATTTATAATTAATTCTGTTATCTTTTTAGTATTGTTTATTATTATTATCTCCTCTCAATCAGAGGAGGTGCCATCTTATCTCTTCACTACCCTAGGTGTCAACCAAGGGTGGTAGAGATTGCCAAAGGCATTAATGTCCGCCTTTGTACCATGTGTGCGAGAAGTTTATATAAATAAATGACACGACAGTTTTACACTGCTGTTATTGACCATAGATTACTGGTTACGGAAGCATTTTCTTCTCGGCTAAGGACCAACCTAGGATGGCTATCCACAAGAGCTGTGTGGAATAATGGTGAATGAGCGAGGAAAAGACACAACAATACTCTCCATTTTTAAACCTAAGTAATTATTTGAGTGCAATAATTTCTCGTTTAACAGTCCGCCTCCTTTATCAGCTCTTATGAGCTCTAGTAGAAAGAAGAAAGAAGACACGAAGATTTTTTTTGCATAAATTCATCGCCCACAAGAATAAGATTAAAACTGGGTTTAGATTGAATTATGAGAATATCCAAGATTAAAATCATTTAAATTAAAGAAACTTTGCCTAACCCTCCATTTTCTCAATCTTCCAGGTCTACTCGACACGCTGGACACGCAGATGGAGGCTAAGAACTGCCCAGGCACATGCATGCACGCGCTCGCGGCGCTGCTGTGTAACGAGGTGCTGGAGGAGGTGGAGTGCCCCAGTCCCTCCATGAAGTGCTGTGCTGACGAGACTAATAGTGAGATGGATTTGTTATTTTACTTTTTTGTTCGTTTTTCGGTTGGTAAGATTCTGCTGGACTTCTATCGAATACAAACAGGTTGGCTACATGTAAGGAAGAAAAAAATTACATTTTTTAAGGAGGAAGAAACTAACGTGCGTGTCTCCTAACTACCTTGGCATTTCACATTTCATTTGGTATTTCACATAGTAGAGAATACAAACAATTAAACTTAAAATGAACGATAATGTAATCAACAGTGTTATTCACAGCATGTACAAGCCAAGTATTAATAACTTCAAAGAGGTTCAAAGAGAACTTAAAAGTAACTAAGAAATAATAATTAAACAAAAGATTAATTTTGCACTTTACAATTCTATGTCCTTCTCAAAACGAGGGTGAGATTCTGTTATTCACGTCCACAATACCAAACACACTTAACCAAATATACCGATTTTGATCTGAGATGTTTGATATTCTCAATGATCTCAGGTTTTGATGTTAATAAATGTCCATTTCATCATGCCTGGCAGACGTATTTGTTATCCCAGTTTTTTATCATATGAGACAGGAAAACATTGTCAAATGCCACAAGTTACTCATGCCCTTAACGTAACTGAACACTACAGGTCCTTTCTTCCAAACCTATATTCATAATAATCTAATCTTTCAGATAATGAGACAATGATAACGACGCAGCGTCCGCGGCCGACGCGCCACACGACGGTATCTGATGAAGACTACGACGACCCCACCACGCAGGCGCCGCAAGACAAATACAAAAACAGTGGTAATTATTAGGTACACCCTATTAACTATTAGGATTAATCAATTCTTTCGACACATCCTACAGAACATAGAAGTAGTCGACATGGCCCACAGGACAAGCAAGCTTTAGGGATTATATGTAACAGATGTTGGAGCAGATATTGTGTTCTGGCGTGGACACCGCGAATCGGCAAATGTATAGGGTACTTACTACCTTCGGAGACACCTTTAGATTAGGACGCGCGAGTATAAAAAGACTACGTAAGGCTGGATAGAGGATGGACCATCATAGTACCTATTGGAAGATTGGAAATTCGAAAATAAAAAGCGAAATTAGCATATGCTATCTATCTAACTACTGCCATGTTTATCACGCTTGGCAAACGAATTGGTGATCGTTGTTTGTTATTACAAGCAGTCAGGAAGATGGTTTAACCATTCTCATTAATAGTTTTGGCAGCTTACAACTACGAAATAGGTAGAAAAATGTTGGCATGCGTGTTTCCCACTATTTTATCCGATTATTTTACTACTCAATATTTGTTATCCAGATTTCATACATACCCTTGAGGACTTAGACAAGTGGCAGTAACGTTCAAAGCGTTTCGAACTTCTAAAACGACTTTCAATAGGATTGACATAATCTGTTCAGTAGCAATCAATCTATAATTTTGACTTTTCCATCATTGTTATTTATCACTGTCCTGTATTAAAAATCAAAATCAAAAGTAATTTAATCAAATAAGGCAGCAGCACTGTTTGAACGTCAAAATTACATAAGACAGTCCCCCAAAATGCCCGGAAAAAAGAAGTGGCGCAACAAACTTCCCAGCTCACAGCTGTCTGTTTGGCATCAATGTTACTTAAAATACTCCCATCACATTATAGGTAACATCGCCTGCCCTGGAGTATGCGTGGAGGCTCGCCTGTCTCAGTACTGCGAGGCCTACCTCGACTCCCCGGACCTCTGTGTCAAGGGTCGGCTCTGCTGCGTCTCGAAGGATAACTACGGAGACAGACCTCCCCCAGACCTGGTCGTGCCCAACGAGAAGAAGTATTCGACTAAACGACCGACTACTGCGGTAAATATTTACTTTTACTTAGTAATTAAGAAACAGAAGCAACGATAACAGAATAAACAATTAAAAAGTTTTTATTTAGAACAAAAACAAATTGACATAATTAATTACAATGGAAACGATGAATTAGTATTATATTTTCTTTTCTAATTGATTGTGTTTTTTCAATTTTCAATAATGAGGGGTAGTTGCAGACTTGTTTTATTTTAGAATATAAATGGTCATATCGTCATAAATGACGTCAATTCTATTTAAGGAAATTCTTATGACAACATTTATAAAAAAAATAACTTTCTCAAAGTATGAAAATATTGTTATATCAAAAGAAATTAATGTGTTGTTAGATTTGGGTGTCATTAATAATACTCAAGGCAATGGCACGCAAAATTTAATCGGAGAGGCGACCGGATGGCGTAATCTGGGTCTTGACGTGATACCGAACCCCTCCGTATCGTCTGAATGGACTTCAAATGGACGGGGGCAGTGATATGACGGGGGGAGGGGGGCAAAACATAAAAAAAAATTGACGAGGCAACCGGATGAAAATGCGGTTGCTTTGAAGTTTATACCCCTCTTTATGTAATAAAAAAATTGCCATCCGAAACACGCGGGCACTAGCGAATTTAGCAAAAAAAATATCTATGAGGCAAACGCTCCAAAATTGGTGAGGTTAAATTGGTTATTAATTGATGGCACTACATGTTACAAAAAATGCCATCCGATCCTGCTGGGCAGTTTCTGAGAAACAACGCTTTAAAGTCGCCAAAATACCCTTTTTTTACAATTTTTTTAAACGATGGATGGCATTCGAAATTTAAGCTCTAATAAGTGCAAGGAATTGTGGGCATCAATGCCATCCAGTTTTGATGAAATTCATCCCCATTTTCGCCACCTCTAAACATCGATATATTTGAAATACTATTTATAATGTCTTACGCTGATAAATAGTTCTTGAAACTCCTTACCGATGATTTATCACCGAAAATGGGATGAACTTTATCAAAACTGGATGGCATTGATACACACAATTCCTTGCACTTATTGGAGCTTATATTTCGAATGCCATCCGATTTAAACTATAAAAAAAAATCAACCCAGATTACCACTCACCATCCGGTTGCCTCTCCGATAAAATTTTACGTGCCATTGTTTTAGCTGTAAGTTTGCACCTGGTCTGTCCGAATGTCAAGGGAACTGACTCCTGAAATAGTTTTCAGAAGGGTGAAAGTTCGCATCGATTTCCTGTAAGATTTGATTTGAAGCTGAAGTTCAGAATGCCACTGTCTAATACGAAATTACCTTTAGGCGAACTGCTACCGTTCTTTGGACTCACCTGGCGTCCTAATGGCGCCTATTTAATGTTCAGTAAATTCCTCTCAAGTAAAAACATTTGAAACTTCGCTTCCACAGCTAACAACAACACCATCTCCAAAGCAGAGGCCAGGTCATAAGTGCCGCGGAGAGTGCATCTCAGGGCTATTCTCCTTGCTCTGTGACAACGTGGACGAGGATGCTGTGTGTCCCAACGAGGGCGTGTGCTGCATCACCGAGAACAAAGCTGCGGAGACAACCACCAGGCGGCCCGCGACGCATCGACCGCCCACGCCGGTAAGGGTTCGTAAGGTAATGGTGCTTGAGTGAAGTGATTATTTGTATTCATCATCATCATCATTATCATCATCTATTTTAAAATCACAAACAAACACACACATAGGCCTCCCCTCTAAATAGTGCCAGAAATACCGGTATTAAGCGGATTCGAAACCAGAAGCGTATTCCTGCGATTCCAAGGGCGAGTATAGCCACCCACAAGGTGCGCCAACCACTTTGTAGGTTGCTGTACTCACGCTGCGCCTTCCGCGGACTCCAAAACATTTTGGCCTTAGTTGCCATTCTTTCTGCGAGCGTTGTTGTCCTAAATTCTTTGAGCTGTGTCAGTTACTTCTCTGTGTCGGTTCTCCCATCTCATATCATACTGAGCCGGTACCGGACTCAGAGTCTCAAAAGTTATGAATTTATGACGAGGATTTTGACATTTTGAGGAAGTTCCAACTGTCCTAAGTGCATATGACCTCTTGTATCTCATAAAATATAAAACATTGGAAACATTTCCTATACAAAATTTTGGACCCCTAACGATAAGTATCTGCTTGTGTTTCCAGCCCCCTCTCCCGCGGTGCCCAGGTTCGTGCATGCACAACATCATGGCCGCCTTCTGCAGCCCCCCGGCGGTCATCCTGCAGCGAACTGAGTGCAACTCTGAGGGATATATATGTTGTGACAACACTAGGTATGTATCACGTGGCGTTAAGTTACGACCATAAAAATACCTTTCAGTTATGCAAAATGCGAAGCGTGTTTCTCTTGAAATTAAAATTGCAACTTTGAGAAAAGACCTATTTCCTAATAGTAGGATTTCGATAATACAGGGTGTAAGGGACAGCCCTCCGCAGACTGATAGGGTGAAGTCAGTATATCATACTAAGATGACCGGTACATGAAATTATTTCAGGAATGTTATGGGAATCCAATTAACCTGATTTGTTTTATTACCTTACACGCAATGTATCGCTACTGTGGCAAAACGCACGTAGGTAGGTAGCGAACGGCAGCGCAGCGAGAAATTGAACAGCTGATTTCACGCGTCGTTTGTTCAACATCCATTGCTGTTTTTCCTGTTCTATTTACATTAATGGAGTACTGCGCGTACAGAGAATGTAATTTTACATTGAAAGAAAGAAATAGTAAATGAAAAAACGCAAAAAAAAAAAATCCTGGGAACATTTTCGGTGGAATATGATTCAGAATAAAGAGCTGAATGTACCCTGTTAGTTTACGGAGGGCTGTCTCTTACACCCTGTATATATGTATGTTCGTAACACCATAAAATATCTATCATTACTTTAGTAGAAAATCAGTTTTAAATCTTGCGTTTGAATAAGGTATTTGTGCTCGTGATTGTAAACAATCAACTATAATATTCCCACTGATGGGACTCAGGTCTCCTCTCTTGTGCGTGGTACACCACGCTGACCCAGTGAGAAGTTAAGTCATGTGGCTCAAATAAAAAACACAGAAAATGTAACTCAAAGAAGAACATTACGAAGCTCCGAGCGCATAGCGTTCTCCTGCAGTTAGCTTTATTGAAAAAGAAGCGTGGTGGCACTCCGGGAGTGCCGACAGAAGTGAAAACTTGAACAAGATCGCCTTGGTGGGAGAAAAATACTTGTATAGAAAATTGGTCCGTAACTTAATATAAATAAAGAGCACAATCGCGTTTACAAAAATGAGGTGTCGTTACAGTGTCGCGAAATCAATGGTCCATCTCAAAAATGTCCAACGCACCTAAGGAAGTTTTCACTTCAAAAACATCGTAATAATTGTGCTCATTTTAGTCGAACCAAAGATGAAAGCCTTGAGGTTCTGCAACTGCTAACGAATATGTTCTTTTTCTTTATTCGTGGCTGCTCAATCTATACGAAAATGTTCATGGTGGTATAAAGGTTTACCAGTCAGTAATTTTCTAGCACGGACGACTACCACCCAACTTGACCATGACGATACGTATTTACGTCTGGAAACCGACAAAACAGTGGTTTCGTGAAATACAGAACATACGTTTAACCCCCAGAGGTCCACCACGCACCACTCGCCGTCCCACCACCACCACCACGACCACCACCACTACTTCAGCGCCAGCAGACCCTCGCCCCGACTGTCCTGGCTCCTGCATCGTGTCGCTGTTGTCCTTCACCTGCTTCCGTGAGTATTGTGATGCTGCACAGCAATCTCTTCGGATTCACTCCTTTGATGCGGTTAGAGTTCCACTTGACAGGGAAAATAGAGCCTAGCAACCCAGCCTAGCCTAGGCAGCAACTGGGTTGTGGAGGCCAGATAGGCAGTCACTCTATGTAAAATACTGGTATACAGCTGTATCCAATCAATCTGCCTAGCCTTTTCCCAACTAAGTTGGGGTCAGCTTCCATTAGATGCAGCTGGATACTAGTATTTTAGATGGAGCAACTGCCTATCTGACCTCCACAACCCAGTAACTGGGTAGTATGATACCCCTCGGTAAGATTGGTTGTCAGACTTTCGGGCTACTGACGACCTGTAACGACTGTCAAATATCCACGAATGACAGCCGGGACCAACGGTTTAACGTGCTTTCCGAGGCACGGAGGAGTCACCCATCCACGGACCAACCCCGGCAAGCGTAGCTTAACCTGATGGATGCATCCATGCGGCTGTTAATACTTAGCCACACAGCTGTATCCGGTAATTATAATGTAAAGCCTTGGACAGTGCGTCACTAATTCAAGAGGGCTTGTAATGGAAACTTTAAATGGTTTGCATCCACCTCGCCAGCCTACAGTGAGACCAGTCAGTGTAGGTTATTGACCTCTACAATAAACTTGGTATTTCTACCCTTTGCTGAATTGCAAAGAAATGGCAGTTTATCTCATGGTGAAATTGCTTAAACAGTTGCTGGCAACAGCTTGCTGTAAGACAAACCTTTCTGAATTATCAGCAGGACAATTTCTACAACACATGAAAATAATGCTGTCATGCTTTCTGGCAAAAACTCATACAAACTATTTCCACAGGTAACGCGGAGATGACAGACGTATTCAAGTGTAAGAAGGCAGGCACCCAATGCTGTGCCCCCAAGTCGAAAGTGCTAGAAGTGGTGGGGGGCCGGCCACCCAATGACACGGCGCCGTTGACGCTGCCGCAGCCGTCGACCAATTACCAGCATTATACCACGGCGCTTGCGAACACGCATACGACGCCTATTGGTGAATCCCAAAATAACGTTCTATTAAGTCAAATTGAATGTAGGTATTTGTTTTTGGTGATAGACTGGATAAAATTACTTGATTTTAATATAACCCTGTGTCCTGACCGGAAGCGATTGTTGCACTAATACTCGATCATATACTGGTACATAAATTATGACGTACAAACGCGACTCGATTGATCGCGCGAGTACGTACTTATCCATATTTAAAACGAGCGCGACGATCGCGTACTTGCGTGATAATTGCTTTCGGTTAGGTCACGGCCTTAGACTATCAATACTTTCTCGTATCAAATTCCTGCTTATTAATGCTAACTTCTGGTTAGAATTTTCCTTTCAAAGCGACCGCATATATTGACCCCATATCAATTAATGTTTTATTTAGCGTAGTATTTATTATATTATCTGTGTATTTAGATACCCCTTACTACTAATATAAGAAAGAATATTAGAAGATTTCAATCAAATGTTTTAATTCCTTGTATTTCAGCACCATACGAGCCGAGCTATGGCACAACACTGTCTTCAACTGAGAAATACAACAAATACGTGTGCGGAGTCAAAGGTAACTCATCAAATCCAGGGTTTCAGGATTGTTAAACTGGTTTCAGTATGAAAACACTTAGGGCAAGATTCACATCTCGCACTTTTACTTTACTAAGGGCTTCGCTAGTAATAAGAACATTATTCTTAAAAGATTAACGCTCATATTTGTATGTGACGGTTATGTTACTGAGCAAAGTCAAAGTTCGGTCCTCAGACCAAATAAATAAAAAACCAAGACATAGCGCTGCGAACAATACAGTGAAGCATGCCAAAACTACGCCTCCGCTCTGTGCATACACGCGCACACGCACACATTTACTATCAAACTACACCTCACTAAGTGCACACATGTTAACGAAACCGGTCTCACGTCGTTTCGTCAAGGTAGTAGATTTAGCGGCCGATATAAACCCAAGTCTTGAATTTGAATGCCTCGTTGGTTTTTTTGGCCAGTTTTTTCACTATGAACCAAAATAGATACCTAAATAAAAGCGCACTGTTGGATTTTCAACGCAGAGTTGAAAGTACAATAATATTTGAGCGTTAAGTTACGTGTTTTCTAGTATTTGATACTGTGTCACAGAACAAAAATGCGTTTTAAGTTGGTAGGATCTGTTACAGTTACACTTTATTTATCATTAGGTACTGCTAAGGATCTTTTCACTAACGCTAGGCCAGGGATCGTCAAATTTTTGAGACGGAATGAGCCAAAACTTACAATTAACAAAATTTCCTCGTTTTTAAAACGGGTTTAACGTGGCTTGTGGTGCAAGAGGTCCTTAGGGCGAATTTTACAAATGAAACTGAACGCGATCAGCACATAGCTCTAAACCACGCTCAAGAGTTGTCAGTGTCAATATTCCACAAAAATGATGACACTGACAGCTTTTGAACGCGGTTCAGATGTCAAGTCTGGAATCTATATTATCTAGAACATGTCCTCCTTGTTTCAGGTACGACATCTCGCACAGCGCGCGTGATGGGTGGCGAGGACGGCGAGCGCGGTGAGTGGTGCTGGCAGGTGGCGCTCATCAACTCGCTCAACCAGTACCTGTGCGGCGCCGCGCTCATCGGGACGCAGTGGGTGCTCACTGCCGCGCATTGTGTTACCAAGTGAGTGCACTCATCATTATACCATCACACCTGTTTTCCTGCAGGGTTAGGTAGAGGTGATGGTGGTGGTGGTGTGTGAGAGGTGTTATTTTAAGACCATTTAATGATTTTTTTTTGTCACATACTCGAACCTCACATACTGTATTTAATAGAACCTCAAATTATTTCTATTTTGGGGTTCTAAAACTACTAAATAATGCCAAGTAACGGCAACCAACTTTGAAATAGCGTGGTTGGTCACAGTTCTAACCTAAACCATTTGTACGAAAAGACCAGAAAATTAAAAAGATGCTCATTAATTTAAAACAGCGTAAATCATTAGAATGTCAATAAATTTTTAGGCATCACGCCTGTATTTCCCCGAAAGGTTAAACAGAGGCGTACCTACAGAACACTCACATTTCGCCAGTTATGTTTGACTCCCATGTAATAGGGGGCGAGCCTATCGCCATCAACCGGGCATACATCCAGACTCCCGGCTGCTACTGAGAAATTCCAGATGGAAAACCCAATAACACTTTGCCCGACCTGGAAATCGAACCCGGGGTCTCATGCTCAGCAGTAGCACTTATGACAACTGGAGCAACGGGGCATTCTAAGATAAATATTTAGACGTTAAATATTTCCCAAATAAAATTGTGAACGCTTGGTACTTATTTCCAACATTTTCCAGTATCGTCCGCTCTGGCGACGCGATCTACGTGCGAGTGGGCGACCACGACCTGACCCGCAAGTACGGGTCCCCTGGCGCCCAGACTCTGAGGGTCGCCACGACGTATATACATCACAATCACAACAGCCAGACCCTGGACAACGATATAGCGTTACTGAAGCTGCACGGAAAGGCTGAGCTTAAAGAAGGTGGGTGATTTGATTTTATTTAGTGATATCGAGTTATACAACAAAGTATCTACTTATCAATGTAAAATGGAATTAGCCACGAAATTTATGAAAATGAATATAATCGTGTTTTTGCAAAAGTCTTCCCTAATTCCCAAACAGTTTATATTTTACCTACATAAAATCAAAATTTTTAGATCTCATTCACATTACGAACCTCTGAGCCAGTTAATCTTCTATATATATACTTATTATAAAGCTGAAGAGTTTGTTTGTTTGAACGCGCTAATCTCTAGAACTACCAGTCGGATTTGAAACATTCTCTTTGCATTTGGTACCCCAATTCTTGATGAATGATATATCTCACTAAGACCCTTAGGAGCCGAACAAAAACATAAAAAGTAAAAATTAGACATAAAAATTAAAAAGTTAAAAAAAGTACAAAAACCTACAACTGATAGCGAATTTCATAAATAAAACTGAATGCGATCAGCGCGTAAACCACGTTTAAGAGCTGTCAGTGTGATTATTTTCTTTGGAATATTGACACCGACAGCTCTTGAACTCGGTTTAGATATGCTAATCGCGTTCAGTGTCATTGGTGAAATTCGCAGTGAGTCTAACACAGATAAATATATATTTCTATAGAGTCTAAGTTGTAATTTTTTATTACTGAACACTACGTCATTCAGTTGGTATAAAATTTAAAAAAATAAACTATAACTGGCTCAAATGTTTAAGCTTAAACTAAACTTGAACTCGTTTTGTGATCGGATAAGTGTTGGAATTTCACAAGCCTTTCTGATGAATACAAAATCTAACTTATTGTATTGTTCAACAGGAGTATGCCTGGTTTGTCTACCGGCTCGAGGAGTGAGTCACGCTGCCGGCAAGCGGTGCACTGTCACCGGCTACGGGTACATGGGAGAAAGTGAGTTGATATTCCTTCTTATTTCCTATCTAAATTATATATTTGTTCCTCCTATACGAAGCGGCTGGATTACTGCCGTTTTATCTCAACAAGGATAGGCTGTGCGGGGTCAGAATATGGATTACCATTTCGATTATGAGCCCAAATCAATCGAACTACTGCACAGGTACTTATAAGAACCCAACACTATTTACAGAACAACAATAGATGGAAAAATATTGGAACAAGGGTGTTGAATATTGTGGCTGCGCGCAGCGATGACTTCCGCCGACACAATACTGTGTCGTGTTGTGTCGTGACGCGGGACACACCAATCAAACGAATCTGTTCAGGACTACGTCAAATCACAATGAGTTTTGATTGGCTAACACTGTGTCAGAAGGCATCACGACAGGACACAAAACAGTAATATAAATCCGGTCATGCGTAGGTACGTGATTCTTGAAGGAGTTCTACGTAGATTAACAATAATGGAGGCTAGGAGAACCAATATTAAATTCACTTTTAGAAACTATGCAGGGCCTGTGTTGGTAGGCCGACCACATACATACGGAAAAAATATAAACGGAATGTGATAGACCCTTGATTTGAAATTCCGTTCGGAATTTTCGGAACAAAAGCAAGGATCATCACATATCCGTTCAGAATTTTTCCGTATGTATGTGGCCGACCTTACAGTGGTAACAAAAACTAGTACAACCTGGCGTTTTATGCTTGTTTTAACTAATACTAGGAGACACCTTAATGCTAAAATAAGTTGTTCATATGCAACTTTTGTTAACTAAAAAAATCTGACTTGTCCTCAATTTCCAGCGGGTCCCATCCCCTTACGAGTACGCGAGGCAGAACTGCCGATAGTCAGCGACGCGGAATGCATCCGTAAGGTCAACGCGGTCACCGAGAAGATCTTCATCCTGCCGGCCAGCTCCTTCTGTGCCGGTGGCGAGCCCGGAAACGATGCTTGTCAGGTTAGTAGCAGAAAAGTAATTTAAGGCGCCAGTTAAAGGTAGGTTCCTTTTTGTAGAGCAACATTTTGCAACATGTCTACAAGGGCCTATCACATATCACACTTGCGATTTACGAGCGTGTTTCAAGCGAGGCGATTGTTTGACCATAGACATGACAATGGACTGAGCGTTAGCCTTACAAAAGTGACCACTCTCTAGAAAGAGACAAAGCGACTGTGCGGTCCGTGCGGTCAATACCTGGCTCTTTTCTGCAAGCCTATAAAAGAAAATTCAATTTTGACAAATTGCTCAATTAAAAAAGCAGCTAAAGCAGTGATGGTAGTGGCCGCCACCCACGACTTGTAGGTCGTAGGTTCGAACCCAGATAGGCGTTTTACTTTGTGAAAATTATTTTATCACCACTGCTTTCAAAACGGTGAAGGAAAACATCGTGAGGAAACCGGCATGTCTTAGAATCAAAAATTCGAAGACATGTGATATCTACCAACCCGCAGTGGGCCAGCGTGGTGGATTACGGTCCACTCCCTCTCACCGAGAAGAGGTCTGTGTCCCAGCAGTGGGAACATTATAGCCTGATTATGCCCAATTTAATTTGAATTTGTCAAATTCAATAGTCTATTCAAAATCAGAATTCTAGAAAGAGAAAACGACTGGCCGCACATTCGCTTTGTCACCCTCGTACTTGTCGGGCTGTAATCACTGCACATCGAATGCGGAACGCTCAGTTCATTCTCTATGTATATTTATTTATTTTATTTATGTAAACTTTATTGTACACCACAAAAATACAAAACAAAAAAAGTCTATGAGTTTAACAGAAAAGCTGTTCTAACTACGATTGGTTGGATTTTTGCCTACTTGGTGAAACTGTTATGAAATCACAAAATAAATTTAATAAATAAAAATATGCAATCCAATAACAAATCAATAAATTATTTTTAATTTTTTTATTCAGTGATCCATATTTATGTTAGTATACCTACTTAAAAATTACGTTAGTAATCAAAGATTAAAATTTTTAAATACATGCAATAATAATAATTATTAAGTTATTAATTGATTTTACAATTTGATTTTATGTACCTATTTCTATTTCGACTAATCAAAAAAAAAAAAAACTAATTGTAAAATAAATTAATCGCATCTTTAAATTCATTAAAATCTTTAAAATAATTTACATTCTTTAAATTCATTAATTAAATAATATCCTAGTGGTTTAATGTAGGTAAACTATTAGGTAGGGTAGTAGGAGGTATGTGGCCCAAACTATTTGAATATAAGATCACAAAACAACAAAAAAAAAATACAGACGAACATAGAACTTCCTCTTTTTTTGAGGTCGGTTACTAATTGGAAAGGATTTCAGAATAGT
This sequence comes from Omphaloscelis lunosa, assembly GCA_916610215.1. Lineage (NCBI taxonomy): Eukaryota > Metazoa > Arthropoda > Insecta > Lepidoptera > Noctuidae > Omphaloscelis > Omphaloscelis lunosa. The sequence continues at coordinate 17,531,570 of OU744265.1, read as the reverse complement.
GTAAGAAGCTGTCCAAAACTGCATTCAACGCGTTTTAACTTTTAAAAAAATATATATTTTGGATTGGCATTTTCAGTTTCTCGTAATATCCAATTCCTTTTCGCATGTTTTGTACCTATAAATCATGGCTTATAATTTATCTTCACAGGGCGACGGCGGTGGTCCCCTAGTATGCCAAGACGATGGCTTTTACGAACTAGTGGGGCTGGTCTCATGGGGTTTCGGCTGCGGTCGGCAAGATGTCCCAGGAGTCTACGTGAAGGTGTCCTCATTCATCGGCTGGATCAACCAAATCATATCCGTCAACAACCTATAGTACATCGCAATAAATCTATGGTTTCTAAAGTAAGGCGCGGTTGAACGCTAGTTTCGGTTTAAAGCAAGCCGAATGAGCTAGTGTGCTTTATAAGAAAATTGAGTTTGGTGAATTTTTGCTGTTGATGCAAATAATTTGCGTATAGGTGTTCATTTTGGGTGAGATTGAGAGTTTATTATTCAGGGCTAGATTTACAGATCGCAGTTTGAAATTACTTTACTAAGTTAGCGTTTCAAACGAATATCAATCTTATTTTTAACAAAGCAAGGTCTATATTGCCATGAAACGCTTGATCACATTCGCTTATACGAATATGAACATTATTCCCATAAGATAAGGTTCTCAGACTTGTTTTTGACAGTTAATATTTTTTTTGTGGTGTGACGGGGAATTGTGGGATGTGAATATTTTTGTATGGCAACTAAGTCAGCGTTTTATTAAAAAGTAATTATCAGGTGTTTTGTAGCATATGCTAATAAGTGTCACATAATGAATGTACCTATGTGCACAGTTATTATCAAAACAAAAGAAAAAATCTGCTCGTTATACATTTTTGTTCATACAATATCCATCTTTATTTTTTTATTTTATTTTTTTCACTTTTAGTTTTACACTTTAGTTTATTTTTTCTTCCAAGTTTTTACTTTTTAGCAGTTCAAAAGGAAGTTTCACCTTCGTTGAGTTTGGATTTATTATAATGAAATGACTGTATATCTGCATTTAAATAATATTTATTTTAAATTATTACTATTTCCGCACAGTATTCGATTTGCTGTCGACTACGCTGCAATGTAAATAATTACAAAACAACTTCTTTAGATTTAAGTTATTTATTTATTAACTGTTATGTTATTTATTTTTGTCGGCATTTAGACACTCTCCCACCATCTTCTCAGTCAAAGTAAAGTCGAATTTATTTTTTTCAAATTGTACTGTTTTTCAGACTTCGCATTTTTTATATTTTTTTAGTCAAGACACGTTTTAAGGCTTTCTATTTTAACACACAATTCGCGAAAATCAACTTAAAAAAGGTTATATACAACTTGCAGGTGACAGTACGACAATAAATGAATACACTGACAATAATAATGCATAGGTTTTTTGGAAAGTATCAAATCAATCCTAACACTAAAATAAAAAAAGTGTTTTTTATTTAATAAACTAAAAATAGTTATGGTTCGAGTATGGGTTTTGCCAATCTTCTACTAGCCATAATTGATTTAATTTTTGTATGCAGACTAGGAACGTCAATAGATATACGCAATTGTCATATTGTCCACCTTATTAGTTATAGTACCTATTGGCTTCTAATATATGCAAAAACTATGCAGGCTTATTTAAAACTAAATCATTTTGAAAAAGGGCCCGATAAAAGTGTGGCACCTAATATTTTAGCTTATAATGTCTTTCTTGTGCAATAAATAGTATTGTGGTCATAGGTAGAAAGCCTTCCTTGAATAAAATATTTATTAAATACATCGCTATACATACGTAACATTAATTTATTTTAGTAATAAACAGATAATCTTAGTTGTAGTACGAAAAACCAAACAATAACTATTATTTATATTATTTACATACACAATTAGTATTTCTAGTTAATATAAATTTCATGGAACAAGAATCTGCCTGCACTTCTACAGAGCTTTTTGTGTTTTTTTTTAGATCAATATTTTGTAACTTTGTTCTGAAACAAAATAATACATTAACTTCTTCACGAGATACGTCAAATTTAGACCTTAAATTTTTAAAAAATGTACGCGGGCAGAATCTGATAGCTTATTTATTTTTATTTAAATTCATAAAAGGCTATGCTGTTAAAAATACATAATCTATGTGTTTATCGTAGAGTATCCAGCCATAATTGTCGGATTATAAAATAAACTATTTATTTTTAGTTTACGCCTAGTTCCACCACTGTACAGGACACATAGTTACTCGGATCAACATTTTATATTATGTTCAAGGTTCATTCGGGTATTAGTTCTCAAATGGCATCATTTAACGAAAAAGTCATTCAATTCACCTTAAGATGAAACTGTCACACACAACGATCTTGAATGAAAGCAACTAAGACCTCATCGCTGTAGGACATGTAAGTGACATTCCATCTCACGGTGGGAAAGCAAAGCAATTTCTGACGTTGAATGTACTAGGAACAAGTTTAAAATAATGTTTTATTATTAAAAACACAAAACTTCTCATATGCTAAAATTTTGGTGGAATCTAGTACCTATCTCTTCTTGTGAGGTTGTAAATATTATTGAGCGGATCAGACTGATTCGATGTTTCGCGAAATGTTGGTAGGTGTAGTATTACCAAGTATGCAGTTGACTGTGGACTCATTCTCCAGTTTTAGTCTATCAAACGTTCAATTTTTTTTTGCAATTTTTACCTTTTTGGCTTGTAATGGAAGTCACCATTCAAAGTAAAATGTAGAAGATCTTGGAATTGTGAAAAAAAGAATATTTGATCCACTGTTTTCAAAAACATATCACGGGATACGAATCAGCCTGTTCTTATTTCAAATACTTGTAAATGTAGGTAGGTACTCTATATGCTAATAAATACGATAAAAATATCTTGTGTTTTATTAATCACTAGTTCATCAATCTGCCGAGCCTTTTCTCAACTATGTTGGGGTCAGCTCCCAGTCTAACCGAATGCAGCTGAATACCAGTATTTTACATGAAGCGACTGCCTATCTGATCTCCAAAACCCAGTAACTGGGTAATAGGTGCGATATCTCTTGGTAAGACTTGTCAGACTTTCGGCCTTCTGACGACCCGTAACGACAGTCAAAGATCTACGAATGACAGTAGGGACCAATGGCATAACGTGCTTTCCGAGGCACAGAGAAAGTCGGTATGTAAAGATGGTCACCCATCCGCTGACCAACCCCGACAAGCGTAGCTTAACTTGATAAGTCGACCTGTGCGGCTGTTATTACTTAGCTAGCTTAGGGAACTCGCTTGCAGCTTGATATAATCAGCTGGGAGCTCGCCTGCTGCTCGACATAGTCAGCTGGAATCTCGCCTGCAACTCGACATAGTTAGCTGGAAATTTCGTAATTTAATCGTGCCGCACTAAGAGCTGCCATTATTTTTGGGAAGGACTATTTAAGGCACCCAGCCTATCACACTAGAACACCCATACATATAGCCTAAGGAAACTGGATTGATGATAAGAAAAACTCATCTTTAATATTAGTAAATTATATTTTATTCAGAGCTTACACTCACGTGAATACAGAAAAGCATGTATGAAATATATCAAATATTTGCTTCATTTTATACATGAATGAGCTTGTATTGTAATATAACATAGAATAATACCTGACAGAAGGCTTGGCTACTAGTAATATTAGGCACAATTTACATTGCCGCGGGATAGAAGCGAATTTTTGTAACGAAATTGTACAAAGCATTATGAACTTTATGTCAATTGCGTAACGTACAATATAGATATGAAGAATTGAGCATTATGAGACACGCAGTGTAATGTGGCTTGTATATAATGTCTGACGTTATAGCATTGGTTGTTTTGTCTAAGCCAGCATTGGTCCCTTATAAGAATTAATTTTAAATACTTTTTAAACATGGTTAATATATTTTCTAACAAACTATTCGATATTATTATCGAACCACATGCACACGGTACACATTTGATATGTGGTAAACTAAATAATATAATTATCTAAAATAATATACTGAACAATAGAAATCTTAACATAGTATAGTGTCATTACAATTAAATTAAACTATTTTATAAAATTTCAAATTAAATGAAAGTGAAAAGTACTTTTAAATATATTAAAATGTTCCGAGTGAAATATAGAATCCAAACTGTTTTGCGTAAAAAGGAAGTAGAAATAATAAATATCAGAAGAAACTTGTTTGCAATAAAAAGCTACGATAATTATTATTTTAAGATTGACAGATGACACAATATATTTGTTTCAGAAAAAAATGTTATTTTCGTTTTCTATAATATTGTGTGTGAAAAATAAATTATGTTGGGTTTATTTTATATGAGTTTTTGTTAATATATTGTTCGTAAGTCTCCCCTAACGATATCATCAAACATATACTGTTTTAAACTACATAATTTTTTATCCTCGTCAAATTTTATACAATTTACAGTTTGTCAACTGCCTTAATATAACTAACTATGATTACATATCAACAAGCCAAATCATCGACACACTGAATACATACTTACTTCTTATAAAAATAACATTTTTATCCAAATCCGTAATTATACCAAATCGGTGAGATTTTTCTACGAAAACTGCGAAAATTGTCGCTGAAAACGCTCGCGAAAATTGTCATTTTTACATATTAGATGATGAATTATAACCGACTATTTTAATAGTATGAAAAAGGATTTAGTTCAAGAGCATAAATACCGCCTCTAGCGGCGACAATTCGCAACTGAACTCACATTGAACACAATTATCTTCGTACTATCTTATCTAAAGGTACAGGACAGAATACTACGGTATATTTACTGTGACGTCAGTTTTCGTTCCGTTCCACAAGAGGTTTCTTGTGAGATGAGGGCGCGCGTAGTTTGGAAGGCTTCTTGCTTGTAATGGAATGGTTCGCGTTTTCTTTGGCGTTTTCCTGTTGCTGTGAACGAAAATTAGTAAATGGTTTAACGATTTTAAAGTCAAAATATAACAATTGCTAAAATCACTGTAGACGCGAACATAATACAGGGTGGCAGGGACATCGACGAGAAAACTGTTACCATAGATTCAGTACATAATTCTGAACCGTAAAAATTTCAACGCAGGAGGCGTTGAAATTTTTCATCGGTTATTTAAAAAAAAAAATCAGCTTATCAAGGTTGCGGTTATTGTCCAAAAAGGTTACCGTGGCCCCTGGCAATATAGGCAACTGAAAGAACACGGGTGGGTTTTAGTCAGTAAGAATTTGACACACCCTCCCGCTCCGCCCAGAGCCCGAGAAATTGTTTGATAATTTCCCACCCAAAAAAAAGTCTTTTTTTTTGTTGCCTATATTGCCAGGGGCCACGGTAACCCTTTCGGACAAAAACCGCAACTAACGGCAGCTGAACCTAGGATCTAAAACTCAGTCGCGGATTTTTGGGTGGGAACACTGACAAGCGAAAGCGCTTTAACCCAATGGTGTAGGAAAATATCGTGAGGAAACCGGCATGTCCTGGAACCAAAAATTCAAAGATATGTGACGTCTATCATCCCGTACTGGGACCGCGTCGTGGATTACTGCCCACTCTCTCTCGAAGAGAGGAGGCCTGTGTCCCAGCAACGGGAACATTATTGGCTGATTATGTAAACACGTAATGTGCAACGATGATTAATCCACAGAGTTACTTCTCTGTTATGAGAATACTGTTTGCCGTGCAAGATTCCAAATTACAGGCCATTTCTATTATATTTTACATGCTTACCTTTTTCATAGTATAGAGTATGTCAGTCTCGGAGGTACTTTTGACGATCTGCTTGTTAGCTCGGCTGGTGGGCACGTTCAGTAGTGGCGGCGAGGGCGCGGCGAACACTGCGGAGTCTTCAGACGTCGAGCATTCAGAGTCGCTCGCTGCAGGAGCCTCCGGGTCGGATTCTATTACTACGCAGTCCTGGACGGAGAAAGAGGGGTTAAAGTTTATGCTTTAATAAGAAAAGAAGGTTTGTTTGCACCACTGACATAGATTAGTTCAGATGGTTCATTCCGCAAAATCATTTAAATAAAAAGCGACTTTTGCTACGACAGAATAAAGTGTAATTCAGGTCGCACAGCGCTAGTTACCTACAGTTATATTCACCTAGAAGTTGCTTCTTTCTATCGCGTAACTTTTATATTTTCTGATTACATTACGTTCATTTAATCGGTCCGACAAGACGAGCTCGCCGTGTAATTGTAGCTTCATACCTAAAATGGGGAGGGTGCCTTCTGTACCATTCGGCGTCACCGATCACTGAACACATTTAACGCTAAACGAATTCAAGACATCGTCCTGTTTCTGTCAGCTATTTGAAGATGGCAGAATGATGATTTAATAGCAGTACTCACATCATCCAGGTGTTGCCGGGCGGCGCGGAACCTCTGCAGCAGGCGCTCGTGCGGCGACGTGGCGGCCAGCTCGCGCGGGTAGCGGTACGCGCGCCGCGCCGGCGTCGCGCCTGCGGACCACACCACATCGCTACTTTAATGAAGGGTTGGCTGGAGGTGGGCACGGGGCGCGGGGCGCGGGGAGAGGGGCACACAGCTGATCGAGCCAACGGCGGCGATCATCGACGGACATACCGTGTAATCTATTTATTCAATTATAGTTTGTAACCGAAATTTACTGTATTAAATCAAGTTATTTCCAAGCGAGTCATATTTAATTTCATATCTTCGACACCCACATTTCGCCAGTTTAGTCCCAGGTAATAGGAGGCGAGCCTATTGCCATCCAGGCACAAATCCAAACTCCAGGCTGCTACTGTTCCAGATAGAAAAGCCCAATTACACTTTGCCTGACTTGTGAATTGAACCCAGGACGTCCTGCTCAGCAGTAACTCTCGCGACCACTAGACCAACGTGGCAGTCAAGGAAATAAGTGTTTTTTAACATAATCATTATATTATACCCATATATTTAGAAAGCTTCTGATCACGCTACACTGAATTAATTACACTGGTAAGCAGTAGCTTTGTTTTATGAAATTTCATACATGTTTTGTATGATTCTGCCACGCTAATTTCAAATCTGTTGTCAGTTTTTCTCTGACAGCTCTAGTTTTTGAAATATTAACATATTACATTTTTAGCGAAAAATACTCGAATTATAAAAGGAAAAAAAAAAAAAATCTTTAAAACTTTCTTTTATAAAATTTTCTTGCATGAATCGAAACTTCAGCCTTGTTTTGCAGCAGTAATCAACCAGCATATTTGCATTCCAACGACCTGGTATCTATCGCACTTCCATCGTGCGAATGTCCTGATGAAAGCATTCTCCTTGTTCTTTGTTTAAATCACCTAAATTTTCTGGGAAGCAGTCTAAATGGCTGAAGAGGAAGTGCATCTTGATGCTTATGTTACATCCTAGTCTTTGAATGAGCTTCTCAATGTGTTGAATGTAGTCTGGGGACTTTTTATTTTCTAAGAAATTTTGCACAACCCAAACAAATTCAATCCATGCAGATTTCTCTTTATCTGTCATACAGTTAGTAAAATTTTGATCTTTTATTAGTTCTCAGATTTGAGAACCGTCAAAAATACCAGCTTTTATTTTTTCTGTGCTCAATTTCGGGAATATTTTACTGATATATTTAAAAAAATCCCCATCTTGTTGAGAGCTTTTACAAATTGTTTTATCAGACCTAATTTTATATGGAGAGGGGGTAATATAATGGTCTAATAGCCGATTTTAAATTCGGGTAAGTCCATTTGGAACGATTTTTGCGGTTTATTCCGCACAAAAATAATAGTCGTGATAATTAGTCGGTTCACGCCAAATTATAGGACTTTTGAAATTCAAAGTAGGTCTTTTTTTACTAGCCCATAAATGTAATGATGTTACGCAACTACCACATACAAAATTTGGGCTCCATGGCTTACTAAACACTTGTAATGGCGTCCCAAAGAAGTGCCAAGTGTGCCTTTTTTTTAAAGTCAGACGCACTTACGGCATTCTCGAAACATATATTCACCACAAACAGCACAAAAACTATTTTAGCAAGTTCTTAATGTAGACATATCGATTTTTTTATGGAATTAAATATTTTTTTGCAGTAAAATAAAATTGTTAGCTGCAAAACGAAATTTTAAGAAGTATTTGTATCACAAAAACTAGAGCTGCTAGAAAAAAACTGAGAATAGATATATGGTAAAATAGGTATTAGAGATATCGCACTTGATCTGTTTAGGAATTATCTTTCAAATAGGAAGCAGAGTGTCAAAGTGGGGCAACATATAAGTGATGTCACAGATGTATCATACGGCGTCCCCCAAGGTAGTGTGTTAGGTCCAACGCTCTTCTTGATATATATAAACGACCTGTGTAACATGAAAATTCCTAATGCCAAAGTCCTGTCGTACGCCGATGATACAGCTGTCATTTTCTGTGGTAGGTGGCATGGCATAATGTGCAGCGTAGTGCTGAGCTGGGAATGTCCCAGGTTGCGAATTGGCTCAATTCTAATGTTCTCACATTAAATGCTTCCAAAACAAACTTTATAAGTTTCAGCATCTGCAATCGTACCCAACCAACCGGCGATTTTCGAATCATTATACACACTTGTGATGGTAATAATGTTGATAATTGTAACTGTTCTAGTATTGGCAAAGTTTATAGCACAAAATATTTAGGGGTAATGCTGGATCAGAGATTGTGTTGGTACCCCCATCTTGAGCAGGTGGCGAATCGGGTCCGCAAGCTAAATTGGATTTTTAAGAATCTGCGTCACGTGCTCCCTAGGTCTACACAGAGTAGCGGTAAGCCTACTGTTCGAAATGTGCTCACTCAAATCTATATTTCTCTTGCGCAATCAACATTGATATACTGTATTCCTGTTTGGAGTGGGGCAACAAAATCTAATTTCATCCAATTGGAGCGAGCACAACGAGCCCTGCTCAAAATTATGTATTTTAAAAAAAGGAGATATTCTACAGAGAACCTCTACAAACTTAGTGATGTACTGTCCGTTAGGAAACTATACATTACACAATTATTTTAAAAATGCACAAAACTACCTTACAATCCGGATATACTCTCTAGGAGAAGAAAACACAATATAGTTCAAATACCTTTAACCAAGACCAAATTCGGATCTACGCAATTTAGTAAACGATCAGCTCAATTATATAACAAAATAAATAAAGAAATTTTCATATATGAAAAATCTTATCATTTAAGTAAAGAAATGTTGATTGGCTGGATAAAACCACTGACATATGATAATACTGAAGCTCTCCTACAAAACGTAACTTAACAAGTATACGACCCGCTCATCCTACACATACATTCACACACACATACTCATACAATCACACATCCAAAACACTCATGCACACTCAACAGCACATACACACTCATGCACACGCTCACACAAGTTCACATAATTATAATTTGTCTTTTTACTGTATTTTTTGTTTTTTTTGTACTGTTTTTTTATTGTGTTTTAAGTACTTACTGTTGTGAAGGAGCGGAGTCCTCTAATACAGGCATTGCTTAAATGAAGACTCCAAACCCAAAATTGTTTATGTATAATTTTTTTGGACACAATAAACGTTATTATTATTATTATTATTATATGGAATCAGCAAATTCAAATTACTAAGAAACAGTTTAGAAACTTCATAAAACAAAAATAAATTTTGTTTATATGTGTTATAATTCTGTAAATACATACAATCTGACACTGAACTGCAAAATACAACAAACGTAAAAAAAAATTGCATCTTCACATAAATTAGTTTTTTTTTTCGACCTGTAATAACCCACAGCCGGACAAAGGTCTCCCCCACAACTTTCCACTCTTCCGTGTGTTACCTTCTCAGACCAAACTCTCATAAATGCCTCTTAAGGTGGAACTAGTTGATATTTTTTCCATACAAATTTCAGGGGGGTTTTACTCCCCTGTTTGACATGGTACATCCAAAGTTAAACATGATATCGTTTTGTTTCATTATTAATTTTGTCTGTGGGGAAACAGAATAGTAAAATAATGAGCCATTAAAAAGTTAGGAGCCCACAAAGATTCCTTTTTCTTGCAAATTTTAACGCAAATTTGGGGGTAAATAAGCAATAAAAGAAGTGTAAAATCTAAAAAAACAAAGTCGGCACCGACAAAGCTTAATTATCGAAGAGTTCAATAAACTTTATTTGTAATTGATTTATGCAGTGGTTTTTTCATAAAACTCGATTTTCCAAAGGAATTTTCGTAATTTTTTACGCGCTCGTTTTACTAAAAAAGTTCGGAACGGTGTTTGTGTGCGTGCAAACTAGACGTTGTGCATGTAGACCAGCGTCTAACTGCTCATCACTGATAATATCTCTGTCGGACACGATGCCAGGTGAGGCAGCGTGCTTTTCGGCCATGCCCACTAGTGAGTTCGAGCCCGCGGCTAGTTCAACCTAAGTCATAACGCCAGCGTTTCCTAGATCTTCCTTGACGACGACGCCCGTCTTCTGACTCCCACTGCATGAAGACTGGCCCATCACTCTTGATGCATCCTCCATACATACCCTTAACATAAAATAAACCTCAACTCACCAGTAGGAGAATACACTTTATACTCTTCACTGAGGTACCGTCCCTCCAACTCAGCATGTTTGGCGATGGCGTCACACAGCTGCGCCCGCAGCCGCGCCACGTGCTCGTGTGCGCGCGCGCACGACACGGAGTGCGCCGAGCGGTGCGACTGCGACAGGGAGATCAGCTCGGCAGTGGATGTGGCCAGCTGGGATAGTTGTTCCATTGCGGAGCTGGAGTTTGACTGGAAATAAATGTTATTTGTTAATAAGTAATTAATAAAGTTTGTTAATATTTTTCGCTAACGAGCAGTTCTATTGATATTGCCCATATTGTCATTAGAAGTGCCTTTAAGTGATGCCATTCTTGAATAAAGATTTCCCTATTAATATTATTGGACGACTCTTTATATGGCAATACATAATTACAAGAGATATTCACATCATTATCATGCGACGCAATGTTATGTAAGTCGGGCCGTGGATGATGATGATAATTTTTTACTTTCTTTCTTTTTCTAAATGATTACCCTGTGTGATATAGGCTTACCGCTTAACTGAGACGTTTCCTGAGGTAGGTGCCCGGTGCGGGAGGGGTGATATTTGTCACAAGTTGACGAATCACTGTGCTCTCGCATCACGTCACCACACCTCTCCCGCACCGCGCAGTTGCCTCAGGAAACGTTCGTCGCACAGTGGAACGAATGTATGGAAGCGGTTGGACGTAGACATGTCCGAAAAATAAGAGTAAAATTATGACAAACTAATGATGCCATCTTATTCGATTACTTAATGCCTTCATAAATTGTGGTGATGAATTTCTTCATAACTCCCATATTTCGGGAGTAATTTGAGAAAATGTGAAATTTTACTATGAAAATGAGTGTATTGAGCTCTCTCCCTCCTGATTCCGGGCTTGTTTCAAGTAGCGGTCTCTAATATCGTAATGCTATTACTAAGAGCTATATTTAATACTAAGACACATAGTGCGCCAAATGTGCACTTTCTGGGATAAAAGGAAATGAAAATTTAAAAAAAAAAACGTTTTTTCCCCATTTGTATTTACTTTAAACCGCAGACAGACTTATTAAGAGGTCTATAAATATATTATATATATACAGAAATATATATTAACAAAAATATTCACAAGAACTGATGAGAGTATGACTTTTAAGTAAGTTGATAATAAATTACCTAGTTTCATTAAAAGTACAATAAATAATTAAGACGTAAGCTCTAATTTACTAAGTTACACATTTTAAAACAATAACATCATTTAATTATCTTCGTCATCATCATCATCATCAATTAATTCAAATTCAGAATCGATGTCCGCTAAATCATTTATGTTAACAAATTCGATATCACTTTTCTCAGAATCCGTAAGCTCATAAAATTCCTTAAAAGAAGATTTTTTTACAAACTTATTTCCTTTTGGACGGATACTTGTAACAAGTGGATCAGAAGACAGTAAAAGATTGTGCATAATATCTTCATTGCATGAGATACTGCTATGCTTTCGAGAATGCCCCTCTCTATATTTTCTAAAATCTTTATTTCTAGCCTCAGATGCCTCTTCGGATAGAAAACCAATGGGCACAATTGACATGTTCTGAACTATGTCTGGCCCATGCATTAAAATTTTATGAAGTGAAGAAGGCATATAATACCATGGGTATAACTCCACGTAAAGCTTAGCAGTATCAAAGCAGAACTCTCGGAATTTAGTTACGTTGATCTTCTCTCCTGATGAAATACACTGCAAGATCACACAGATTTTTCTTAAAAGCATAGCATCTATTCCGGTCAGTTCAGCAGATTTAGTGTAGTTTTCAAAAAATCTCCTTGCCGAGTTGCCATTGTTGGTGGATCCACTGCCTTGTTTCACAACATCGAGAAGTAAGCCCGTTTCTCTTCTTACAGCCTCTTGAACTCTTTTCTTCCTGTCATCAACTTGCCTTTTTGCTATATCACCCCTTACTTGCCATGATTTTATGTCTAATTTGTAGGAAATGTGTAATAAGCATTCCATTGAGCGAATCCAAGCGTGAAGGGTGCTTAAGCTATATTTATACATGTCCTCGTTTGCGTGTTTATCTTTGATTAACTCTAAATTATTCATTTCTTTAGGACAAGCCTTGCATATGTCACACACTGAAGCTGCTGTATTGGATATAATGGAATGAATTTTACCATCAATCATTGTCAACAGCAGTTGGTGTTTGACACTAATTCCATCAGTGATGGTGGATGGAGTTAAGGCTTCAATCTCTGCTTCGATTTCAGCCATCTCTCTCTGCACATTTTCTTTGGTTTCCTTTATAAACTTAAACAATATTGGCCGGCAAAATGAAGTGGAAGATGGTCGCTCGTTTTCCCAAATTGTTACACCTTTTGAGACGAGCCGCAGTGGTACAAGACTAATCATAAAATTACTAGCAAGATCGATTTGCTCATCTTCACTCGTCCTTTGATGATAAATGCTTTGGCTAGATGATCCGTCAAAACCCCATTTGCTGGTCAATACGAGCTGTTGATTGGGATCAACAGGGGTTTCTAACGACCTAATAAGTCTTCTTGAGGTTAAATCCATCAAGGCTTGTAATTTGATTTTTGCAGAGCTCTCTGTAACTGTGAGATCTTCTTTGGCCGGATAGCACTTAATTTTTTCTTTAACCAACATGTAGTAACTCGGGTATTGAAGAGCTCCTTCTTGAGTGTTGAAATCCCGAAGAGTGTTATAGCGCCATTTCGATAAGTTCATCGATACATAAAGAGCCAATGCCTTCAAAGGGGATATTTCCCGTACCTGAATTGATTTACCTTCAATGAAGGCTTTGATTTTTGAGGCCTCTTCTGGATTCTCCGTCAAGTATTTCATAACATAAGCTGTATCGCTTTGTCCTGCCTTTTGAAGCGCCCTTTCGGCCGAAAACATAATTTCAGCGCTGCTACTGCTGCATGAAAGACTATCTTCAGTGGTGCGTCTTCTTTTTTGCCGGTTACTAAGGTCCTCAAAAGATTTACGAGGACTAGGATGTGTACAAGTTGAAGCATCAGATTTAGCAGGAGAAATTATGGGCTCGATGACGTCACTTATATTTTCTGTAGAAGGTTCCATATTTTCATTCTGTAATTCCGGCCATTGAATTGCAGCCTGTAGCCAAATCTCATGTTTCTTCCGAAACTTATCTGTGCTTCTTCCAGACTGTGTCCATTTTGCATAAATGCGGTAGCAAAATCGACGACACCAGTCTTTTAAACTTGTTTCAGCACTTTCACATAACTGAACACAACTGTTATCTTTTAAAACACTGAACAAATAGTTAAAGTCGCGTAAATCTTTATGTGCGCGTGCGCATAAAGCAACGTGAATATCAAGATTTGTATTAAAATTTGGAAAATACATTGCGAGATTAGCTTGGATACAACGAGGTGTAAATCAACACTGATTTTAAAGTTACTAATAGTGACCTATTTATATAAAATCCAGGTATCCCAGGTATCCTTTGTTAAATATTGCAAGGTAATTAGTTATTGTGATAATTAGTAAATGATGCATGCTAAATTAGTGTATTAAGAGCCATTTAGTAATTAAATAATAGCAATGTTCTTATCAGTAATCATTAGTGCATCAGTTTTATATGTAAACCTTAAGTCCCTAATTATATATCCTAATTAGCTTATATCTTCTCTAATTGGCTGATCAGAAATGTTATTGTAATAAGGTAAACCTTTAGAAAAACGGTTTTAATCAACAAAATAAACAAAAAATTAAAAAATTGTGTTATAAAATAAACATCACTCTTTATCCCAGAAAGTGCACATTTGGCGCACTATGTGTCTTAGTATTAAATATAGCTCTTAGTATTAGCATTATGATATTAGAGACCGCTACTTGAAACAAGCCCGGAATCAGGAGGGAGAGAGCTCGATACACTCATTTTCATAGTAAAATTTCACATTTTCTCAAATTACTCCCGAAATATGGGAGTTATGAAGAAATTCATCACCACAAGTTATGAAGGCATTAAGTAATCGAATAAGATGGCATCATTAGTTTGGCATAATTTTACTCTTTTTTTTCGGACATGTCTACGTCCAACCGCTCCCATACATTCGTTCCACTGTGCGTCGTGATCATTTGTCAGGCAAACCAAAGTTTCTTCGTGCCGATAGTTTCGCTCGGATCGAAGATCACGTATACGAGGGACGATCACTTATGTTAGGACAATGCCTTCATCTTACATGAGATACACTAGATCAGGTATGGGCAACCTTTGACATGTTGAGGGCCAAACTTTAGCGTGCAAATACGTTCGCGGGCCGCGTTTAAAAGTAGGTAAGTACTTAGTGCATTTTTAAGTAGTGATCATATTTTTTGCGATAGATGTTAGACGTGAAATAATACGACAATGTTATTATAGTACAATTTATTAAAATAACAAAATGAAATTTAAAAAATGGTACATTATAATTAAATCGTTAAATTTGCAATTGTTACCAACTACGAAAGTTAAATACACCGAAATCAATGAGACACTTGAGCTTGAATTTGGGAAACTAATCCATCGATATTTGGATTAATTCGACTGATACAAAGACGTAAAGAAATTTCCAAATTATCGTCAGTCAGTCTTGTACGATGTGTTGTTTTATTAACTTTCATCAATGAAAAGAATTGTTCGCATGTATAAGTACTGCCAAACACACAAATCAATCTTCTTGCGAATTTTCTAAGCTGCGGATAATTGTCTTCTTCTAGGTATTTTTTGTAGAAATCGCACAACTCTACGTCTTCAAATTTGGATTTTAGGAGTGAGTTTACTTGAATCTCGATCAACTCCATTTGTAAGTGTATTGGAGCATTTTGTACATTACATTTAGTAGGAGTAGCAAATAAACTGAAACAGTCTTCCATGTTTTTGAAGTTGCTAAATCTGTTCGAAAATTGTTCCGACAGTAACTTGAGTTCTTCAGCATATTGAGCATAAGCAATATTTTCATACGCAGAGAGCGTGTTGAAATGGCAACTATTACCAAACAGCATCTGTGACTCCCACAAGCGTAGTTTGATCTGAAACGCTTTCAAATGGCTGTACAAATCATTTA
Source organism: Omphaloscelis lunosa (assembly GCA_916610215.1). NCBI lineage: Eukaryota > Metazoa > Arthropoda > Insecta > Lepidoptera > Noctuidae > Omphaloscelis > Omphaloscelis lunosa. The sequence continues at coordinate 17,515,919 of OU744265.1, read as the reverse complement.
CTAACTGTCCTTGTTTTTGAAGTTTCAAATTTAAATCATTTAAATAGTCTGTAAGATCGACCAGAAATGCTAAGTCACATATCCATTTTGGGTCACTTAATTGAGATAGTGGTTTATCTTTTATTTTCATAAAGTCTGCTATCTCATTTCTAAACTCGGTAAAACCGTTTCAACATTTTTCCTTTGCTCAGCCATCTGACTTCACAATAATATGTTACGTGTTATATTCAGCTGATATTTCATCCAAAAACGCCTTGAACTGACGATGGTTAAGACCTCGGGATCGAATAAAGTTGATGGTTTTTACTACCACATTCATAACATTCTGGAGTCGAATGGACTTAGAACACAAGTTCTGTTGGTGGATAATGCAATGACGGACTATCAAATCATCTTTTTGCACATTTAATTCTGTTGCTTTTTCATTCAAAATTCCGATGAAACCTTTACGTAAGCCGACCATAGAAGGTGCACCATCAGTGCATACTCCAATTCATTTTGACCATGGCAAGCCAAAACTTGTGAATACCTTTTGAACTTCAATAAAAATATCCTCTCATGTAGACCTACACTTAGTTCGCAATAAAGAAATTTGAATTTGAATTATTTAAAGTTTTATTTGAATACATTGTGTAATTCACATTACTAAACCTCCTTTAATTTTGAATGAATCCTAACGCCAAATAAATAAGTTCTTACCTCAATTTTACTGACCAGCGCGTCAGTAATCTGTTTAGTGGTATCCACAATGTTGGTCAGCGTAGTGTCAGCCTCCTGCACAAATTGTTTGCACGTCGCCTCGTCCGTCGATATCACGTTGGATACTTCTTGCTGTGAGAGAGAAATTAAGATTATTTTTAGATGACCCTATTATATGCTAGATTGCCAGCACATATTATTAGGATCAGCTTAGGCAGTCAGCTGCGATACTGACTGGCAAATCCTACGAAAGTTAATATGTTTGGATGTTTGTTACTCAATCATGCAAAATCGGCGGAACGGATTTAGATGAAATTTGGCACACAGATAGTTTATAACCTGGATTACCACATATGATACTTTTTATCCCTATATTCCCAGACTTATGCGAGTGAAACCGCGGGGCGCAGCTAGTACCCACATATTTTGAAAACAGTCTAAGCTATTTTCATGTTGTTAAAAAAAGCAAAATAAGTGACTCTTTCACTCACAGGGATTTTTCTTCGATTCCTTGTTAAACCTGTACCCTAATTGCGTAACTTATTTTCATAAACGATTATGACAAATTTGTTTCATTTTGACAGTTCAACAACATTCATTGCGTTATTTACGTTGTTGAGCAGATTGTTTTTTGCCAACTTATGAAGCAATGGATTAGCAATCTGTTTCAAATCGAAACAAATGTGATTGATCGTGTATTACGCAATTAGGGTACTGATTCTTAAGGTAAAAATGCAGTTTATCTTTTCTACAATAACCACCAATTTAAAATAATTCAAAATTCTGTCCAGCATTCATCTTTTCAACAAATGGTTTCTGATAGAAAAAATTACAAACAGAACATTTAACAAAAAAAAAAAAAACATTATACATTATATTATACAAACAACTATGAACATACATGTATGGAAGAGCTGTTGTTTTAGCAATTTCAGGGTTGGTCCCATATCAATAGTCAAGATTTTCCAAAATAATTAGTTAAATGACCCCTTTTCGGGTTTTTAGTTATTTCAATTACACCTTGATATGTAAAACATTAGTCACTTACCTCAACTTGCACCCTGGTCTGTTCCAACACTCGTAGCATCTCGTTATTGATATGCTCCACAACCTCTACCACATTCTTGCTAAATATCTCCATATCCACGTTGATCGCGTTTGTACCTAAAAATACAATGAGTCTTCAATCATAATATTTAAGGTAAAGTAGAGGTCTGAGGAACAGGGTGGAAAGTTCCATATCCTCCTTAGAAAAGGGAGGAGTGTTGCGTCTGGTGGGCCACTGCCCGACGATTGATACCGGGACATTGTATATACGCTAGTCGCGCGTCGAACTTCGCTTGCGTGATGCAGGTTTTGTGTGCCGTCAGTGTAATACGTAGTTCGCATTTGGCGGTGTAGATGTCGCCTCAGTAAGTTCACGAATGAGATGACTTGCCTATCACAACAACACCTATAAATACTAACAATAGCTGTCACTCTATTTTGTAATGGAACAAAAAGAATTATGTCTACAATGATAATCAGAGTATGACCATGGTATAATAATATACTTCGCCTGGTATTCTCTTCCCACGATGGCCTAAGACTACGTCACGATAAGTGTTGCATTGATTATCCTTTTCAGTAAATTTAGGAACTTTCTCATTTAGTTAATGAAAATAAAGTAAATTACTAACTAGCTTAACTATTTAGTAACTCGTGTGATTCATCTATTTAGTTTTGCATTAATGAACATATTGAATTATTAGTTCATAATTGCTTTGTTAAGTTACAAATGCATTTTGCACGGGTAATTCAATCACACACAGTGGCCACACATAGAATTGACAAGTGTCATACTGACAGCTCGCCATTTCATCGCTATTGTCGTGTCGCTCATATCTATAGCGTTGTTTCGCTCGGTGAGCAAAATACTGTGGTTCCCAAACATTGGTTAATGTGAAAAGGAAAACCGTATAAGCTGTGAAAGATACACAATAAAAATGGTTAATTGTTCCATACTAAACTGTAAAAACAGAAGTAAAAAAGGCGTTGATTGAGTTGATTTCTTTTCCCAAAGAGATGCTAGCAAATGTGTGGCTTCAGTATTGTAGCCCGAAAACAACAATACGAACTGGTATGTACCTTACTACATATTATTTAATTTATCTACGCGTTGTAATTCCATATAAGGCATAATAGTGCCAATCCGGCTGTAGGCCCGAACATAACCTAACCCAACTAGTTTTTTACTTATTTACGAAAATATCCACATCTTGGATACGATACACGAAAGATTGATCCAGGTAGCATAGCCTGTGATTGGATTTTTTTTTGTGTCTAGGGGACAACTAATTTACCCTTGCAATGAATTGATCAAAGTTGCTGATATAATGGAGAGAGAACTTAATAAATACCACGGTGAATCGTTGCACGATGAAAAATTCATTTTCACAAATTTGACACGGATTGTTCATGATGCCACAAAGGACTTGTATCCTCGAATTCATTATGAAGTAGTACTCTGTTTAGTTCGAACGAGGATCTATCTACGAGTAAGGGAACTAAATAAAACCATAATATGCAATCAATTAAAAAGAAGCAAAGTAAAAAATACAAAAGTATCAAAAATGTCGATTTATTAAAAATGATAAAAAATGAGTACCCGTTGTATTTTTTTTTTCCCCCACTAAAAAGTTTGAGAGCCGCATCGCAACTGATGACGTATTCTTAGGCCAATCACGTGACCCAGCTGTCACGGGAAGAGAATACCAGGCGAAGTATATTATTATACCATGAGTATGACATTATCGATATAATGGAACTTACTCCAAAACTTGTGAAATGTGGGTACCTGTTCATCTCTGTTTACCCCTTTGAGGAACAGCGTGACAATATACTAAATATAAAAAAAAAACATGTATTTTAAAACATACCTTCCTCAAACTGCTTGCCATACTTCTTGATATCTTTAGCACATTCTTCCCTCCCTTTCTCGCACTCTTGTAATTCTCCCTCTGCTATCTCCAACTCTTCCCTATCCGCCTCCGCTTGTATCTGTTGCCACTCCTTGTAACGCTCCATTCGTTCTCCTAACATCTTCTTCTGTATCTCTATTTCCGTCACCTTCTTCACCAGTCTGTCCTCTAAAGCCTGTTTCTCTGTAGCCACGTGCTTCGCTAGCTCTTCTTCTAGTATTCTACGTTTTTCTTCCATCCATTCTTGGAGTCTGTTTTCTGTTTGTTGTCGTTCAGTGTCGATGTCGGAAAGTTGTTCGGTTAGAAGTTTTTCGAGGCGTGCTGACTCTTCTTCGATTTCCTGTGTGTAATGAGGATTTAAAAAAAAGAAAATATTGGGAAAAAGAGAGGAGGGTTTGTTTGGGAATGTGTTCTAAAAGTACTTTGATTGTCTGTCTGCAAAAACAGTGGCAATTCTATTTGTGTCCTGAATTCTTTAGGTATGGATAAGTTGAGCCATTCTTAAAGCATTGTTTGTTAAAATAAACTTGCTTTGTTGGAGTATTTCAAGACAAGAGTATTATGCAATGTCCATTTAGCCATTCATTCACATTTCATGGTTATTAAATCGACAACTTGTCGAGCGGAATCAGTTGTTAAACCACTGAGCTATGAATGCTGATGTATTATTCATAGAGATAATAATAATAATTCTTTATTGGCACAAATATTTTTCAACAAAAGTAGTGAGGCCCTGACTCCTGCGCTAGGTATAGTACCTGTGTTACAGGAGCCAGTGTCTTCTCCCAATAATTATGAGTCGAGTTTTATGCAATAAGAATTAATTAAAAACACAAGTACAAAAATTTAAGTAAAAAATGAAAATTAAAGAGAAAATTATAAACACGAGAAACATTTCCCAACGTGGAGTTATTTAAAAGAGTGTTAGTGGTACAGTGTATAAATATGGTGTGTAGTGTTTGTGGTGTGTGAATGTGTAATGTAGGTATGTGGTGTGTGATAAAGTATATACTATTTTAAAAGGAGTTCGGTTTGTTCGTAGTCGTGCGTAAGTAGCCATGATGAGATGTATTTTTTTAACAAAATTAAATAAGCAGGCATTTATTTATCTGTATGTATAGCTGACTAATCCTTTCATCGCGATGGCAGATCCAAATGGCTCTCTTTAGAGGCATGAGAAAAGGATTATTATTATTATCGATTCGGAAAGAAGAAAAAGATCTGTACGTATGAACTTACCGCTAGACATGCTTGTGCCTTGTCAGCTCGTCGCGCGAGCTGTGCGCGCCTGTTGTCGCGCTGCGTGCGCTCGGCTCGCGCGCGCTGCTGGCAGCACGCGAGCGCGCGCGCGTCGTACGCGGCGTGCGCGCGCTGGAGCGACGACACACGAGCTGCTGCGCCGCTATACTGAGGAATTCAATTATATGACCATATATTCATTTGTGAAAATAACTGGTAAATAAGTGCAGTTCCTTATTATGTTGAACTTTCAGCAGCAGCAAATTTCGTTTTTAACTTCAGCAGTCATCCCAAGGAAGAATAATTTACCGATTGTAAATATTATTATTAACTATAAATTTACAAAGGTGCCTGTATACAAAGTTAATATACGTACCCACGCCAGCTTTGACAAAAGCATCAAGCGACTACTAGTCGCGTTGAGCTGACAATTTCCCTAACAAGTACACTGGAGCGAATATACTTACAACTATCATTCAACTAACAATAATCTCCCTTGACAACTTACCCACTGCTGCACGAAGGCGGCAACATTCCCTTTAACATCGACAGCCTGCGCGTGCTGCAGTGACGTCACGAAGCTGTGCAGGAAGGCCGCAAGAGTGCTCTGAACTGCACTGCAGTGTGACGTCACCGACGAGTGCAGCTGAGAGCGGTGCGACGCGCTGGATTGGATGAGGGTCGTGTGACTCTCTGATGTTGCTGATTTTATCTGAAAATATTACGATTTTACATAAAATTTACACTTTTGAGTCTCCTGTCAAAGAAAAAACCAGTTACAAGAAGCGTAACGGTAGCTACACACTTGTTCTGGTCGGCACAGCCGGGCGGCAAAATATACGAACCGAACGAGTGTGTACCACGAATAAGGACGCAAATTCGGACTGCGTAGCGAGGTTTGTAATAGAACTTCTCATGTAACCTATAACTGACATCATGTTAAGTTACTTACCTCATTCATAGTGTCAATGAAAGTCTGCACCAAGTTCTCTAATTGTTGCTTATTTTGCTCTTGCGTCTGCGTACTCGAAGTTGTGTATGTATCTGCAAAAGGAAAATACTTTCTTATGAATTTTATTAAGTTAGCAAATAATCGGTTTTGTGCTCAATAAATGTGCTCCGAATCAAGGGGCAGTTGTGATCCCAAACATACAATGTGACACAATTTTGTTTTGCAATTTATTACATATTGGGATAGCGATTTAATTACGTTATTGTATTACATCTTTAAATAATATAAAAGCCGCTTTTCGTCTGTATGTCAGTTTAGTTTTTCTAAACTACACAAAAGATTTTAAAGCAGTTTTCACCATCATTTAGATAATTTATTCTGGAATTTATTCTTTGTGTATTGTACGTTCATATTTAATTTGGATACAGCACAGAAATCCTGGTACGTCTTGGCAGGTCGCCACAACAGTAAGTTACACCCGTGCGAAGTAACTAGTAATCCCCTCTGGATTTCTAGTTTGTTATAATATAATACGCAATAACCTAGTGCACTCTGCAGGTTACTGAAGGCACTGTTGACGGTGTCAGCAAAGTGCTCCACTCCGGTACGTATAGTGCCGCGCTGTTCTTCAGACTCCTCGCGGTATGTCCGAGTTATCTGCAGGTTGGTTGATTCCACATTTCTGGGAAGGGAGAAATTGTTCATAACTCACTGGATACAATGAAATTCATGGATGAAACTCGCACAGATCAGGGTGAGGGAACAAATGGGAGGAGGCCTATGCTCAGCGGTGGGTTAAAAAAATCTGCCAATGATGATAATGAATGAAATTCAAGACTTTTTAAGACACTAGAGAAAGGGATATCTCAAGGGAACAGTGTCACTCATAACGACGAAATACAATACGGCCGAAATAACTTGGCAGTTCCGAACTTCGCTCAGAAGGCTCGCAATAAAATTTTTTAGGAACCAAATAAAGAAAGAAAGAAAAAGTATTTATTGGGACTCGCACAGGACATTACAAATTAAAACACACTCATTAAAACATTATAAAAAATGGTGACATGAGGCGAGTGGGAGTGACAGAATATGCGCCAAAGTTAATAGTGCCTATGTTCAGAACTGCCAAGTTATATCGGCCGTATTGTACTATCAAAGGTTGTGATTAATTATATTTCATTAGTATGTTGTTTTGTAGTAGTTAGGTATTTTATACATTTAGTGTACATCATGTGGAAAAATAGGACCTAAGACGTTGTGCTATTAATTCATCATGAATTGTTTCAGTCGATATAAAACGATGGTTAACTGTAACCATCGATTTATATTGCTATGTTGCTATGTATAACTTACTTGCGCTTGTCCACATTGTCGTGTAGACAGGCGACGTGTTTAGTAGCCACGTCGGCAGTGGCGAGTAGTTCCCGCGCCTGCGAGCTCAGAGCTACCTCAGTGCTGCAGTGAGCTGATACTAGCACTTGTTGTTCCTCACATGCTTGCTGGGTGCGGACCAGTTTCTGAGAAAAAAGATGTGAGATTTCGGTATTTAGGAAAAAATACTCTGAATGTAAAATATTATGAGGTCTAGTGTGTTTCAGACTCTTTAGAGAATATTGTTTACGGACGGAGTTAAAAAACGGTTTGAGGAAAAAAGGAATGTTTAGGCTAAATTGTGTTTTTATTTTTTTATAACATACATAAGTACAGGCATGCATAGTAGTGGTTTCAATGTTGACAGCACTTTCTAGTCGTAGCCATGACCTGCAGTTGATACCTTTGAGGTGTGGTTAACTATATTATCTGTGTTTCGTGTTTAACTAATCATCAATATAAGTAACACAACATCTTTAACTCTTTGATGAGAAAGAGATGCAAAAATTACAACATCCGTGCGAAAATTACTTCATTCAAGGTCTACTCACATGGCTAGTACTCGCCAACTCCTGCTTCGTTCCCTGAAGCTCTGTGGCGGTGCTCGCCAGCTCGTTACTCTTCACCTCTAGCGTCTGGTTCAACTCTTGGAACACCGTCTCCATGCGATCCTTCTCCTCTTCCATAGCTCGTTTCTTGAGGAGCAGTTCTTGAATCTCCTTGCGTTGTTCCTCTTCCTTTAGCGTCAATTCGGCGTATGTCTCGCTGGCTAGGTATACGCCTATAGGACACAAAAGGTTTGAGTCAATATTTTTGGCCTGTTATTGAAGAATAGGTCAATCTGCCTAGCCTTTTCCCAACTATGTTGGGGTCGGCTTCCAGTCTAACCGGGTACAGCTGAATACCAGTATTTTACATGGAGCGACTGCCTATCTAACCTCCACAACTCAGTATTACGATACCCCTTGATAAGACTGGTTGTCAGACTTTCGGGCTTCTGACGACCCGTAACGACTGCAAAAGATCCACGAATGACAGCCGGGTTTAACGTGCTTTCTGAAGCACGGAAGAGTCTCGGTAAGTAAAAATGGTCACTCATCCACAGACAAGCGTATGGATCGACCCGTGCCGCTGTTATTACTTAGCCACAAGCCCCTAAAAATAAATAATAAATAAAATTATGTAATGGTTTTTCCTTACCATTCCTATCCCTCGTAGCCTGCAAGTCCCTCTTCAGTCTATCAATTTCCTCTGCATATTCCTTTAATATAGCCTTCTTAGTCATCTTCTGATTGACTTCCGGCTTGTTCTGTATGTTCTTGGCGCGATGTGCATACTCCAGGGTGCTCATGGTTTCCTCCAGGTCCTTGTGTCCAGGGGATATGGTCGCTATGATCGATGTCTTGGTCCGACCGCCCAAGGATTCTTGGAGGATACGGGTCAGTTTGGATTCCCTGTGGAAGATGTGAAGATTGATTCACAAAGGAAAGATTTTGAACGAGTCCATTGCGATAAGTTCGTAAGGGAGATGCGCTTAGGTAGCACGCGAAATTTAAATTTTTATACGTGCAATTTGCAGGTCAGTGTTAGGTTGTGTTTTGATCAAAAAAAGATTCGCGACCGAAAAATGCATGTATTACGGCGACGATAACCGACTTTGAATAATTTTATACTGAAGTTGACGTCTAAACGAGTACTGTTAATGATTTGGAAAAAATATATGTTAAATTAGAGCATTTTAACTTAATATAGGCATATTTTAGATTATCTTTTAGTATACGTTTTTTATTAAAATACTTTTTGCTTTATGAATAATAAATTAATAATGCGTCTAATTTGGGACAGCGCTCCTCGATGGCAGAGTCCTATTACTGGCTGGACGTACAACGCGTTGCGTGAGCTCAGTACAGAACACGTAAGCTAACCACTGGCATATATTAGCGTCTTAATAGAATTATAACCATTAAAACCAACAATACAACTCTCGGAGTTTACATTACCCTATCGAATGACTATATGAAATCATGTTTTTTTTAAATCATGACATTTGAGGGCAATTCTAACTTAGAAAATCGCAAATCATATTTTGATCAACATTGTGAATTTAAAAGAAAAAATTAAAATGTCGTGGGTTACCCAGGTAACTGAACTTTACTGACCTGTAAGGTATATGCGGATGTCTCTCAACAAGCGCAGTGATGACCCTCCCGAGCGTCAACAATGACTGGTTGATATTGACGCACTCTCTCGCGCGTTCCTTTTTCGCCGGGTTATCAGACCCTGCCTTGCTGATGTTCTCAGATCCAGCCAGGTCTACCAAGTTCAGTTTCCCGATCTTCATCAGCTCTTCACCTTCGGGACTGTTCTCTTTCATGTGGACTACGATGGTGAAGACTGTGTGGGAGCGGCTGCGGATAAAAGGTGGGGTTTGTTTGTTAAAATTTATCTATCTGTGTCAGTATCAGTAAGAGTAATTATTTACAAAAGACAATTCGCGTCAGACACCTATCCTCGTAGAGTATATATGTTCTGTGCACCTATCCGTGCATGGCTACCTCACATCGGCTTACTGAGGGCTGTATTATATTATTATTCGTCTTTAATCTCTCTTCGTACATATTCTACAGACAGTTAAATGACTCCATTTCTCAGTATAGTTATCGCGTTTTAGCATAGCAACAGCGGTCATTGACCCACCTGCATTTTCTAATTTATTTTTAATTTCGTCCATGAACGTCCTGAATCAATATCTCTCGTGATCTTCTACATGTTCTAATAACGAAAAAACAGCACATAGTTTATTGTATGGGTTCCTATGGAGAGATAATAATCCGCCTATAATAAGCATTAAGTCCGCCTTTGTACAGTATTTTTTATAAATATTATAAATTAAAAACAGGGAAAGGGCAATGAGCGCTATTCCCATGCTAAAACGCGACAACTATAAATCTAAACATTAGATCATAAAGGCTCGCAAACTGGCGCGACGCGACAGTGCGACACGACAATTTCTAAGAAAACCTCACGGTAGAACAATTACCGGTGTCGCTTCGCGCCTGTTTGTCTTAAGTCTTTGTGGCTCAACTAATCAGGAGTTACTGCAATGTACTTTCTAGCTATTTTGTAAATAAGTAACGGTGTTACCGACTATAATTCTAATACGTTGTTTCTAGGAAGATCAACTATTTATTATAATTTATTATTTAAGTCTAAAGAACCGAACTAGGCTAGGCTCTAAATCCTGTATCTACAAAATCTATCATGTTTGATCATGCTTCCTCAGCATACTATTGAAGTAACCAACCCAATGCAAAAAATTAAGAAATAAACAAATAAAGAAAACATGAAGAAGCATAAACAAAACATATTTAGTTCTTATAAAGACTTACAACATATTACTTTTGCCATTGGGAAGGCTGCTGCAATATTAAAATTATTTACAATTAATTAAGAAAAAGTAAAACAAATATAAATAAGATAGCATCTTGTTTAAAAAATCTTAATTTCATTCATCAATTCACCAACAGACAATGCATAAACTGCTGTATCTGGAAGCATGAAATTTTGCACAAGTTCCTGATTCACCCTCTAAAAGGGTTAAATAAGGGATTTAACGTTTTTATGAAAGTTCGTAATTTTGGAAGATGGGAAATCTAATTGGGAAATAATAATTAGTAACAGAGATAAACTTGTAGTGTGGTCAATAAATTATTTGGTCTGTATTTCTAATCTGGTGTCGTCAATGCCCATCAATTAAAAAACAAGCAGTATTATTAGGAAATATGATATCTTACCTTGATTGAGCATTCATTAGTGTAGAGGCAACCCTTTTCCTCTCTTGACCCTGAGCCATGATCTTGTATACTTCATTTTTGTTGTAAACCTGTAACAAAAAAAAAAATTGCAGTTTTGTTATTAGAGAAATATTAGATGCCTATGAAATTGCCGTTTTTCATGATGAAATAAGTTACCCTTGTTTCTCTATATTTTTATTAATCAAAGTAATTACCCATGCAATCAATGGATTTTTGCCAACCTAGTGGTAGCTTATTGATGCCCTTTTTGAAAAAGTCTGCTGGACGGGAGGCAACAAATTCTTCAAAAGCAGTTTGGACTGTCTCTCGGTTATTGAATTTTTTCCCCGCCAAGAAGTTATCCAAATTTTGGAAAATTACAAGTCTGTAGGGGCAAGGTCTGGTGAGTACGGTGGATGACGGAGAACTTTCAACCCCAGCTCTTGTAACTTGGAGACCGTCTGCTGTGCAGTATGAGGTCGCGCGTTGTCAGGCAGGAGCAGCGGAGCCGAACGATTGACCAAAGCTGGTTGGATATGTACAGTAGGGTGGAGTGAAACATATGAAAAAAAAATTTTTTGCTCTTTTCAAATCTCCTGTATTATTAATAGGTGACCATATGTAAAAGCTTTATGCATGCAAAAAATCAATGGTCTACGACTTTATTTTCAGGTGGCGCATTGAGATAATAGTTTCAAAAAAACTAATATTTTTACTTATAAGCTTACCCTCAAAAAAGAGTTATTCTAACATGCTTTGCTTACAAATATACTGTTTTTAACTTCGTCTAAGTGTGATCTCGAACGCAAATATAGTATTTTCTTATAAAACTTTAATATATGGTTTTGAAATAGTGCCAACGTTAAGTAAATTTTTATAAAAAATGCCTAAAACGCGTAAAGATTTCCGGTGTCCTGTATTTGGTGATCCAATCAAATTCAGTGATAACATGTTACCTACATATTGTGATGTGATTAAACATTACTTATGGATTAGAAACGAAATGTTAGAGTTGAATAATGGAAAGGACCCTTCAGTCAAAGATTTATGTGAAATGATTGCTTCCGATATTGAAGCAATCTGGAGTAAAGCATCTATCCCTACAATTACCCATCAACAAGTCGTGTCTAGACTGATTTTATATTATCAAAAGTACAAGAATGTGAAAAAATTACGTAATGACTCCAAAAAGCAGATATTCTACGATGACTCAATGAATAAGTTGTTTGATATCGCAACATGTAAATGTGTATCCCGAGAACTATGCAAATGTGTGACTAAAGTACCCGTTGCTGAGGAAAACTTCTTAAAAGATCAACGAAATGAGCGCAAAACGTATATTGGTTCTGTGGATAAGGTGACAACTCAATCTATGCATTGTCGTGAAATTAGGAAGCAAAAGTATGAAGAGTTTGTTGCAAAATGTAACGTCACTCCAAGTACATCATCATCTGCCCCAGCTATAGTTTGGACGTCTGACAGTTCTTCTGCTGAAACATCAGATGAGGACGATGAATTTCGTACTGCAGAATTAGTATCTAACCCATCCCTTAAAAAAACTCAACAGATGAGAGATAAGCTGAAAAATCTTGCTATAACGTGCGATAGAACTGGAGTTTCTGATCGATCGGCAGCATTAATTGTAAATGCTGCGTTACTTGACTTAAATGTTATCAGTACTGAGGACTCATCAAAAGTAGTAGACCGAAGCAAAATACGCAGAGAACGGCAGAAGATTCGTAAAGAATTGCAATCTATAGAAAAACACGAACCTTTAACGGCTATTTATTTTGATGGTCGTAAGGACAAAACTTTGACTATAACTAAGGCTAATAATATATCCCAAAGGAAGATTATAGTTGAAGAACATATCTCAATCATATCAGAACCTAATTCTGAATACATCGGTCATCTTTCTATTGATTCGGGTAAAGCGGCTGATATTGAGAAACATATTGTCGACTTTCTTGAAAACAAATATGAATTTTGTTCTTCTTTGGTGGCAATTGGATGCGATGGTACTGCTGTTAATACTGGTCGGAAAAATGGAATCATTGTTTTATTAGAAAAACATTTGAAGCGCCCTTTGCAATGGTTTGTGTGCTTGTTACATGCAAATGAATTACCACTTCGTCATTTGTTCTCCAGTCTCGACGGTAAAACTACAGGCCCCAATACTTTTTCTGGCAGGTTAGGAAATGTTGTAAAATCTATTTGGAAGATACTTTTTGTTAGGTTTTATGTCATTAATAATGTCGATAAAAAGATATTCGAAATTTAATATGCTTGTAACTTGACGTTTGAAAAGCAACCATCGTACAATGTTTTCTGAGTCTTTCTTTTCCTTTCTTATTTCCCTATTTCCACGAACGTGATTCTTCATATCTATTATCATACCTATTACAATCACAACACATACAATGTTTTCTGAGTCTTTCTTTTCCTTTCTTATTTCCCTATTTCCACGAACGTGATTCTTCATATCTATTATCATACCTATTACAATCACAACACGTTATCAGCACGAAGCTTTGTATATTTTATCTACGATCGAATTTAAAAGGAGATTGGTGGTGAAAATATGTCGTCTGCAGTTTCTGGTATGTCACTAAATGGTATTCCGATACTTTGTAATAGAGAAGGATACACTGTGTGGAAATTTAAAATGAGAATGCTATTAATCCATGAAGGATTGTGGGAAACCATAAGCGGAGTAGTTGTCGAAGGCAATAAGACGGCCGACGATGTACGGAAGGATGAAAAGGCTCTTTCTAAAATATGCCTTACTGTGGATGGCGCTGCTATTTCGGTTGTTCGACCAGCTAAGACCGCAAAGCAAGCGTGGGATGCTCTTATGAAATCCTACGAGGATCGAAGTTTGGGTCGTAAACTGTCGTTGGAACGTAAGTTGTACAGGTACACCTTATCTGACTTTTCTAATTTAGAAGCTTACATAAATGCAATAACTACAACAGCACTAGACCTGGCCGATATTGGCAAAACTATAGAAGATAGTTCTTTAGCAGCTATTATATTGGGAGGTCTAACGTCTCGCTACGAGCCTATGATAATGGCGCTTGAGAATGGGAGCGTTGAAGTCACAACAGATTTGGTGAGGACTAAGTTGTTGAGTGAAATGACGAAGGAGACTAAAGATGATGTGGCTGCGTTGAATGCTAACAGGCAGGTTATTTGCTATCGTTGTAAGAAGCCAGGGCACAAGAGTCCTAATTGTCCTCTCAAAAAGAAGGAGAAAAAGGCAAAGGCGAGTTGCTCTATAGAAAATTGTTCTAAAGATAAGGGAATGAATGTTTCTAGTTCAGGGAATATGGATGCATGTGTCACGGAATTGGCTTTGGATGGTGTCAAGGAATTGGCTTTGTCTGCACCAAGTATTCAGATGTCTGAGAAGTGGATTATCGACTCTGGTGCGTCTACTCACATGACTCCACATGCTGAATGGTTTAATAGTTACCGACCCTGTGATGGGAAGATAACTGTAGCAAATGGTAAAAGTTTGCCGGCTGTGGGTTTAGGAGATGTTGCTATTGACACAAAAACCGATTTCAAGAAGATTAAAAATGTTGTACATGTTCCTGGCCTAGATTGTAATTTACTCTCAGTCAAAAAGGCAGTAGAGAAAGGTTTCTCGATTGTTTTTGATACGAATGGCTGTAATTTTTATTATTCTAATGATGTTTCTTTTATAAATGATCCTGTTTTACATGGTTCTATTTGTGGTGGATTGTACACTTTAGATTGTACAGTAAAACCGCAAGGTGTTTCAGCTTATAATGTTCACACTAATTTGTCCCAGTTTCAGCTTTGGCATAAGCGTCTAGGACATCTCTGCCGTATTGGTATGGATCTACTCAAAAAAGGTCTAGCTGTTGGTGTTGAGTATACTGAGGTTGACAAAGAACCATGCGTACCTTGTGTAGAAGGTAAGCAGGCCCGGAAGCCTTTCAAAGGGATAAAGTATAAGAAGGCTTCGTCACCATTAGAATTGGTCCATACGGACGTTTGTGGTCCCCTGACCACTGAATCTTTTAAAGGTAATAAATACTTTATTATTTTTGTAGATGATTATACACGTTTTATATCCCTTTATTGTATGTCATCTAAGACAGAAGTTCAGAAGTATTTTTGTGCTTTCCAAGCACTTGTTGAGAGACAGACTGGCAGTAAGATTCAAACCCTTCGGTCAGACAATGGTACTGAGTATGTCAACAAGGAGCTGACAGATTATTTGCAGGCTCAAGGGATTCGACATGAAACCTCTGTACCATACAGCCCTCAACAAAATGGGGTAAGTGAACGTTGCAATCGTAGTATTGTGGAGAAGGCCCGTTCCTTGCTAGCACATAGCTCTCTGTCGAAAGCTTTTTGGCAGGATGCTGTTGAGACTAGTGTTTATTTAAAGAATAGGTCACCTCATCGTGCACTTGATGGTAAGACGCCATATGAAATGTGGTGTGGTAATAAACCCGACCTGTCTCATTTAAAGGTGTTTGGTTGCCGAGCTTTAGTTCACGTGCCTTCATGTCAGAGAACTAAGCTTGACATGAAAACTTCTGAACATATCTTTGTTGGATATTCAGACGATCCAAGGAGTTATTATTTCCGTAGCGCGGAAAACCCTCGGAGGTTGATTAAGTCACGGGATATTACGTTCTTTGAAAATAATTTTTCAGGATTGAAGGATAAATCTGTTCAGCCTGAAGTTGTTGTGAGCCCTAATGTCATTAATCTTTTTTCACAAACTTCTTCAGATACCACATCGCCACAGGAGATTTCTATCTCATCTGCTTCTATTTCTTCACCTACTTCAGAAAGTGTGGACATGGAGGTAGAGCAAATTGACGATTTTGTGGACGCGACTGATGAAGCTGGTGGGGTTGGCGACACAGAGTCTCTACATTCAGGTGAACAACGTGATCTGTCCTTGGTTCCTTCAGATGAACCCAACGATGTATGTCCTGAGAGAAGATATCCTAATAGAGTACGTAAACCTCCAGATTATTATTCATATGGCATTCACGGTGTTGATTTGTTGTGTGATGATCCGAAAAGTTATCGTGAAGCTATTAATAGCGATGATAAAGATAACTGGATTTCCGCAATGAAGGATGAGTACAATGCCTTATTGAAAAAGCAGACTTGGACATTAGTGGATAAACCAAATAAAAAGGTTATACCGTGTAAATGGGTATTCAAGGTAAAGAGGGACGCGAACGGTGCAATAGTTAAGCATAAGGCGCGACTAGTTGCGAAAGGTTTTAGTCAAGTTTGGGGGACTGACTATAACGAGACTTTTGCCCCTGTAGTTCGAAATTCATCTCTACGTACGCTTATAGCGTTGGCGGCAGAAATGGATTTAAAGATCCAACACATGGATGTTGATACCGCATTCCTCAATGGGGACTTAGAGGAGGAGGTGTACATGCAACAGCCTGAGGGATTTGCTGAGCGCGGGGCAGAAGGTAAAGTCTGTTTGCTCAGAAAATCAATTTATGGTTTGAAGCAGGCAGCTCGAGCCTGGAATATCAAATTGCATCAAGTTCTATCGAAAATTGGCTTTGCACGAACATCTGCGGAATCATGTGTTTACTTGAAAAAGTTTGGTAATGAAATCATAATACTTGCAGTCTATGTTGACGATCTAATTGTCTTTTACAAAGAAAAATGTTTGTTTGACGCTGTCAAAAATGACTTAGAAAAATTTTTCTCGCTAAAAGATTTAGGTGCATTATCATATTGTTTAGGCATAAATATTAACCGTGTTGACGATAAAATCATGGTCAGTCAGAAGACCTTTATTCAGGCAGTGTTGGAGCGGTTTAATATGAGAGATTGTAAGGAGATGTCTACACCTTTGGAGAATAACAAGTTGGAGAAAGGTAATCCATCATCTCTTGGTGAATATCCTTACCAAAACTTGATAGGATGTTTAATGTACCTAGCTGTGAATACGAGACCCGATATAGCTTATGCCACAAGCTATTTAAGTCAGTTTAATAACTGTTACGATAAGAGGCATTGGTTGGCCGCTAAAAGAGTGTTACAGTATTTGAAGGGTACTATGGATTACTGTATTACTTACAGGAAAGTCGGTAGACGTTTGTGTGGATTCACGGATGCTGACTGGGCGAACTGTGTACATGACCGTCGGTCGTACACTGGTTTCTACTTCACGCTAGCGGGCGGACCTATTAGCTGGGAGTGTAAGAAGCAGCCGACGGTAGCCTTATCGTCTACAGAAGCTGAGTATATGTCCTTAACCAGTTCTGCAAAGGAGGCTATTTTTCTCAGACGGTTAGTGTGTGACATTACTGGTTTTTCTGATAGGGTGTTGCTATACAACGACAGTCAAAGTGCACAGAAACTTGTGCTAAATCCAATCCACCACAATAGAACCAAACACATTGATACGAGATATCATTTTATTCGTGAAAAGGTTACTGAGGGTGTTATAAATATAAAGTTTATACCTACGGATAAAATGACAGCCGATGTTTTAACCAAGCCCTTAAGGCGCATAGCTCATCTTAGGTGCGTTGTTAATATGGGTTTAGTGATAAACAAGTAGAATAATCTTCTATTTATTTATTTTTCGTCGGTTTATATTTTGTATTTGTGTTTAGTCTGGTAGTAATGTTTTATTATTTTCAATTGTGTTTAGCATTACTACTTTATCTTTTTATTTCCATTAAGGGCGGATGTTGTAAAATCTATTTGGAAGATACTTTTTGTTAGGTTTTATGTCATTAATAATGTCGATAAAAAGATATTCGAAATTTAATATGCTTGTAACTTGACGTTTGAAAAGCAACCATCGTACAATGTTTTCTGAGTCTTTCTTTTCCTTTCTTATTTCCCTATTTCCACGAACGTGATTCTTCATATCTATTATCATACCTATTACAATCACAACAGGAAAACAGCTTGATAAGTGACTTGACTTAAAAATAGAAACATTCGAACCCATCTCCACCGAATTGCCGGATCTGGATATTGATTTGTTGAGCACCGATCAAAAATACCTTTATCAGATATGTTCTGCTATTTCTTCTGGTACAGTTCCACCAAACTTAGCTAACAAAGACCCAGGAAAACTAGCCCATTCTCGATGGTTAACTTGTGCTAACAGGATTCTTCGCTTGTATATTGGCACAGCTAAACCGACAAATAATTTGAAAGAACTGGCCACTTTCATCATGAAAGTTTACGCACCAAATTGGTTTGATATCAAGTCAAAATCCTCTTGTAAATTTGGTCCGATTCACATCTTTAATATGGTCAAAAGAAGTATGTATTTGCGAGATGACTTAAAAAGTGTTGTCTTAAATACTATTCAAAGAAATGCTTTCTTCATGCACCCAGAAAATCTATTGCTGGCTATGTTACAAGATGATAATCAACAAGTACGAGAGCTGGCTCTTCAGAGAGTTTTAAAGGCAAGAAAAGAGTCCAAAGGCAAGAAAGTTCGTGAATTCCAGTTACCAGAGCTAAAAATAGATGCGACAAACTATTATGATTTGATAGAATGGGCGAAAGAGAAGATAACGGAACCTCCTGTAACAATGAAATACAGCGACTCGGAAATGACTACAAAAATTGCATCAGGAGAAAAATTTTTTGATATTGAGAAGTACCCTTGCCACACTCAAGCAGTCGAAAGGTGTGTCAAACTTGTAACTGAGGCTTCGGCGTCTGTTTGTGGACCCGATGCTAGAGATGGTTTCATTCGTACTAGAATAAAATCCAGGCAAGAAATACCTACTTTCGACACCAAATCTCAGTATTTCCGCCAAAAAGAAGACACTGGGACTTCTGGTACTGAACATTAAAATGTTATTTTTATGGTAATTTAATATAGTTATTCATTGTACTAGTAGTTTTAAGTATAAATTCAGTAAAATATAAAGTATTATTGTCAGAAATAAATGTTTATTTGTAACTCTTTTTTTATCTTATTTTTCTACCTTCATACCTAATGCGCCACCTCAAGATATTGAGTTAGAAGGCTGGTATTTTGCATGAACATTTCCATTACGATGGATCACTGTTTGAGAAACCAGGTAACTTAAAATTCAGAAAAAAAAAAATTCACTCCACCCTAATGTACAGCTTCTCCATCATTATGTTCAGTTCTTCACAGTACACAACTTCAGTAATGCTCATCCTGTTTAGTAAGAAGCTGTGATGAATGACACCGGCGCTAGACCACCAAACAGTGACCATCACTTTTTTAGGGGTCAATTTTCATTTGGGGCATTGTTTAGGTGCTGAACTAGGATCTAACCAACTTGCTGAGCGCTTGCGATTATCGAACAGAATCCATTTTTCGTCACAAGTGCGAATCAATATGCCTTTGTTTGTGTGCCTGTTGAGCAGTGCAAGGCTCAACTCGACGCGTGCTTCGCGCCGGCGATCATTCAGTTAGTGTGGCTCCTATTTGTCAAGCTTTTTTACCTTGCCAATTAGACGCAAATGGACCAATATTGTTTTGATGCTAACATCGAAAGCTGCTGCTCATTCAGCTGTAGATTGAGAATCATCAGCTTCCACAATCGCCTTTGATTAGTCATTGTCGACTAAAGTTTTCGGTCCCACGGGGTTTATTTCTTAGGTCGAAATTTCCAGAACGATAGCGGGCAAACTAATAACGGGTGGTGCGATCGTTAGTATTGTTCGCTCCGTATACGTCGTTGATGTTGCGTGCCGCTTCTGCCGCTTTGCTGCCACGACGGTACTTATACTCCATAATCACTCGAATTTTTAACATATCCATGATGACGAAAAACGTACAAATGCGGACAACAGAACGCTAACCATTAAACAAATGACTAATTTTCAAAAAAGAATACCATATTTTAAAAATAAAAATAATTTGAACTTAGAATTCTTAACGAAAAAAGAAAAAATTGGACTTGAAATAGCCAGTACGGCAGAACGGCAATTTACATAAACCTATTATATAGTCTCATAAGGAAGACCGAAATGAGAATCTTTTGAGTTTTAAATAAACCACTGATAAAAAATGCATCACTTACTTACTTACTAAACTTACAATTTTTTTTTGCATCTGAAATAAATACATAGTTAATCATGTCATCAATCATCTGAAATAAATAAAATAGTTTCAGGATCACTAAATCCAGTGTGATTAGTGTTGCAATGCTATTTTTTATTAGTCTAGAGACATTTGCACAACTGAAACCTCTCACAGCTCTTTCCCTCTGAAAGCTCTCACACTTACCGTAATCTCCTCCAATCCATTAACAATATTGGATCCCTTCCTTGTCACATCTTCGTAGATCCTCAGCTTGGAGTTGTCCTCGGAACTGGAGAGCAGATCGAACAGCTCTTCGTTGTACAGCTCGAGGTAGGACACACGCACTGTGTACTCGGTGTTGGTGAGACGTAACTCGTCGAACAGCTGCGAGAGCGCGCGCGGGATTATACCGGCCAGCGGGTCCTGGGTACATGGAAACATACAGGTTGAATTAAGAACCTTCTATTGTTTTTGAAGTAGGATAAAAAGAGGCTGGTTAGATGGTATGGTAATGTTGGATAAGTAAAAGTGAATTTGAAATTTGTAAAATTTCATAATTTTATTGGAAAACCCCTAACCTGAAAACATATTATGTACTAACTACTTCTTCGAAAATCACTGAAACTGTTTTAGTCTATGCAAAGTTTTCTCTCTGCATGCTTTTATTTTCTCTGGCCTGTCCACTGTCTCTTGTTCTTCTCTAACAATATCAGACAGAAAACTTGTAATTCACCTTCCTTCACCAATGTTTCACTATCAATATCCAAATTTTTTTTATAAAAGAAACCTTTTGCAATCTAAATGTAGGATATTTCCCAGAAAGTTTCACCGTGCAAGTTGATTTTTTGGATGGAAATGTTACAACTATTGACTTGCTGTATATTTACACTGCAGGAAGGTATTGTGAAGACAGCTTATTGTCTATGGTGCAATTTTTGTACAATAAACTTTATATTATTATTTGTAAGTCTTGGTATACTCACATTCTGCCAGTGTGTATCAGTGCCAGTATGCTCTCCGACCATGGTGTGTGTCTTGCCAGTGCCGGTCTGCCCGTACGCAAACACTGTGCAGTTGTAGCCACTGAGGACCTCTTCTATCAGTGGACTCACCACCTCTTGGTATATGTGGAGCTGAAAGTAAAGGAATATTTTTTTAAAGATGTAGGATGTAGGGTGGACTTTGAGCATGGAGCTCTCTTATAAATAAGGTTTGGTGTAGACCATTTTATCAAACAATATAGCCAAAGTGTGTGGCAAAGCTGACCCTAAAGGTTCATTAGAAAACCAGCATCAGTAACTGTCTGGCATTAATGTTGAAATGGACCAACAGATTTAAAAACATTTTCACTTTTTTATTTCTATTTTGTGTTTTATGAACTATTGCCATATAAATGTTAATATTTCCTGCTTCCTTTAAACTTGTTCTATGAAATAATCTTATAATTGACCTAGGATCTTCTAATTGCTGGAAAAAATACTACAGCACCGTGGATTATCATTGCATTTTGCATTGCAAAAACTTGGTTGATGCCTTCATATTTTAGACCATTTTAAATTGCATCTGAATTGGTAACTCTACCAATTCAGATGCAATTTAAAATGGTTAGTTAATCCAGAAATTGACCAGTCCAACAACCACCAGGCTTATGGCCCACTAAGGACAAAAACTGCACAGAACTGGAGACTGAACAATCCACAAAATTATTTTATTACTTTACAATAGAATTACTTTATTTTGAATAAAACATTCTATCAGTTGTTTTTTCATTGTTGACCACTGCTCCCAGCACGCATAGCATGATAACTATAGAAAGGGGTTTTCTACAGGTTTTTTTCAACGGAAGAATAGACAAAATGACAGTTTGTGATTGTTTATCTGTCATTTTGTCTGTTCTTCCATCGACAAAACCCGTTTCTATTGTGGTCATGCTAAGCGTGCAGGTTAGATAATTATATATTTGCATAAAAATAAAATGGTCTCTCACATGATCTGAATAGGGTAATATCGGGACTTAAAGAGATCAGTATTTTATCTCAAAGTTGTTGAATAGGAAATGCCAACCTCATCTAGTTTTATTTTAAAGTGTTTGATGTGTTAAAGTAAGCAAGACCCCAATGGGGGTATTAATCATGATATTCAAGCTGTTATGATGTGTAGGTAATTGATAAGGACCTGTTGCAGATATTAATGTGTAGGTACCTTCTACCTAACCTTTACTACTTTCTATCTACCTAATTAGTCTGTGGTGTCCCAATGTAAGACAAAGAAATGCCTCTTCCTTTTCCACACAATTCTGTCTTTTAAAATACTACTTTATAAATGATGGAATTGTAATTGCTATTAGAATTTATATTTGAATATAGTACAACGGGCTGGTGACCTGAACTCGTTACCTACTTTAAAAAAATATGTTATTACATATTATTATACCTGACTAGCATTGGGTCCGAAGGCACGGTCAAAGGTGAACTTCTTAGTGTGTGAGGTCTGTTGAGACTGCCGCACCACCACTTCACGGTTGTTCACCACCTCGATCACGCCCAGTGACTTGATGTCCTTCTCACGCTGGTTTAGAGGTCTGGGGAAGGGTAGATGTTTTATGATATTAGTTCTTTTACCTATGATGTAAGGAAAAAGGAATGGTTTGTTTTTTATCTTTATATTAGTGTTCTATTAGCCTTAAGTATAAAATTGCCTTATTCTGTAAGCAATGTTTCATTAATGAAAAAATCTGGAATTTTAACCTGTTAATAATATGGAATATGTGACTCGTATTTATTTATTCAACATTATTGTAGTGGTATTTTATTTGCCACATTAACTACAGATGATTTTGGTTATCTATGGTATATATTATCTAAAACTTTTTGTTTTAAATAAGCATCTCAGGTACTTGATATAAATGTAATACTCATCTGTACTTGGTACTTTAAATCCACCCAAGACTGTGGTCATGATTACATACAAGAGTTATTCCAGAATGTTACTGACCTAAATTCGACACACCTCATGACTACATAGATTACTTATAGGCCAATTTTACAGTT
This sequence comes from Omphaloscelis lunosa, assembly GCA_916610215.1. NCBI lineage: Eukaryota > Metazoa > Arthropoda > Insecta > Lepidoptera > Noctuidae > Omphaloscelis > Omphaloscelis lunosa. The sequence goes on along the minus strand of OU744265.1, from coordinate 17,492,796 downwards.
AAAAAAAAATACAAGAATTTAGTGGATGGATCTTATTAACTGGTCAGAGGGATGATGTGTTACGAATAATTCATAGGCATTATGCTGTACTTAAAAATAGTCATTCAGCTCACAATAGATTTATGACAATACATTATTTGTAGTGGTATGATTTTGGGAAGAGAAGAATATGGGATCATTTGTTTGTTTACATTAAATTATTACACATTAAGTAAAAGAACCTATTAACATGAGTTGTTATTCGAAATAAGTAAACAATTACGGTTTTTTTGGTCAATTGAATTGAGCTCATAGTTTTATGTAGCCAATTCCAGCATGATTATATTTGAGAATTGGACGACTGCACAATAAATGCAATCTTATAATATAGATTTGAGGAGTTTAAGAAGAATTATGATGAAATACAACGAATAATCCAGTGAGTCACGCCGTTAACGAAAAATTAGTGTACCAGTCCAAGTTATATTTGAATATTTACCTCAAACGAATGGAAACCTGAATGTTCTGGTTCTTGTCCTTCCGAATCTTATCGGTCGTCATCTTGACACAATGCACATAAAATATTCGCAAATAAACACTCCACTACAATTGTTTTTTTGAATAAATTCACTAAAAACTCGTCACTATATTTGAAATTGTCAGAAAATCCGTTGAACGTTGCTGCGCTTCAAACAAAATTCAAATCGAATCACAGATTACATAGAGAATGAATCGAATGCACAGATTACATCTGATGTTGATATCCAAATTGGGGCACTAACTTTTTGAGACAAAAAAAATCAGTTTTATTTTCGAACAGAAATACTAAAATACAAATGGGTTTAAAAATTGCCACTTGCTCACTTCAGATGGCGCTGATCTTCTGCGTCCTATAATTTGACAGCTAGCCATACATTTTTTGTGAACAAGCGACTTCTTTTACGCATAATTAATTATTGAGCCCAGTTGCGCAGCTGTTTACTGCAAAAATACGGTGCCCTATATACTTGCCAAAGATGTTATAAGAAGAAAACTGTGGGAGAAAGCTCTCCGAAAATAATTGGAATCCGATATTTCGTCGAGACAATGTGCTATCCTTTAAGCCTTTTATAGGAGAAAGTGATTTGTAGGTGATGCTCCCAAGATAACTAAATTTGTTTTCATTACATACAGGCACTTGTGATGTGATAATGTGTAAATTATAGTAAAGTATGTGTGTTTTTATTTTCATATTAGATCAGTGCTAGAAGTGCTATCTCTGAGGTTTTTCAGTGAGGAAGACCAAACCCGAGTTGATGGTAATAAGCCGGTACTTTGGAGATGTTGGTAGGCCAGCATGACGACTTATACATATTAATGTTATTATTTTAAAACTGCAAGATTTTAAATTATGTAATTAATATCTTGAAAAAGAAATGAGGTTAAAAACTGAAAGCTCTTAATAGGTGGCAGCACACTAGTACATCTACTAGTACCGCCATTGTGTCTATGTTTACATTTTTGTGACAATCACAAATTATACGAAAACTAGATAAATATGTATGAGATTTGGAGTGCAGCATTATTAAAAGACGTGCTAAGGATAGGGGAAGCGTCTACCACTAGTAAAAAAACAGCTTTACTGGAAAAGTCAATAAATTATGAACGTTTTATAATTTATAGGTTATTTTGTGTTTGTTAACTTTAAGTTCGTTTTTTGTTAAAGACAGGAGGCGTACGATAGAAATAAACTGATCAGAGTTGAAAACCAATTCGGGCATAATCATCCTGAATGAAAAACTTTAGAGATAGCACTTCTAGCACTGATCTAATATGATAATATAAACCCACACATACCTACTTTACTATACTTAAGAAATTTACATATTATCACATCACAAGTACCTGTGTGTAATGAAAACAGACTTAGTTCTCTTAGGAGCACCATCTGTACACGACTTTCTCCCTTAAAAGTTTTCAGGTTTAAAAAGATAGCACATAATCTCGACGAAATATCGGGCTCCTAATTTTTTGCGGAGAGCTTTCTCCCACAGTTTACTTCTTATACTATCTTTGGCAACTACACGTTTCCCCATGTTTTTGCAGTAAACAGCTGCGCAACTAGACTCAATAATTAATTATGCGTAAAATAAGTCGTTTGTTTACAATAAATGTATGGTTTGCTGTGAAATTATAAGACGCTAGATATCAGTGACATCTGAAGTGAGCAAGTGGCAGTTTCTTCCACATTTTTTAAAACGACTATTTACGTAATTTAACCGGCTTTAAAAAAAAAGTTAATGATAGCGAATGACTATATTATTATACTACATTATATATTTATTATACAATACTTCATCATGATAATCGTTCCATCTCGGTACCCAACAAACCCTTCTTGTTCTAGGTGAAATCGTCCAGTGTACTTTTAAGTTAACTCTGGCACTAAGTTAGAAGTTATGCCAGAGTCAATTCTAACAAAATAGTAAAGTGCTTTACCAAACGCGCAGTTAGAAGTTCTTCACATTTTATAGCTTTTTACTTACAATTTACAACCACAATCAATACCTAGTTAAATATGAAGGGCGGTGATTTAGATTTAAAAAAAATACAGTTGTGCTCGGTAAGAGCGATACAGACGGAATGGCCTACGAACTATTGGTAATTTGGTACATATTCTAAAAAAAGTATAAAATATTTGAAAATATATAGAAAATATTTCTGGAATTAACCACCAGGCTACTTCAAATAAACGTCAACTTAAGTGTTAGAAAAAGGTGTCTAAAGAGATGTAGATATAATAACTGCAATCGATGACATGGCTATTTAACTAAATAATAATTACAAGAGATTAGAAACAGGGTGTCGAGTGATTCACTAGCTATTAGGGGAACCGATGCCTGGTATTTATGCTTAACTACCTACCATGTTTTGTAGCAACAGTGGGCCAAGTTTTGGGCACTATGTACATAGGTACAGAATGCCCAGTATAATATTTTAGTGTGCAACTGCTTGTTAAAGTAATTGTATTTATATACAGGGTGGAAGGGACTTCGACGCGTAAATTGTTACCATGGATTCAGTATATGATTCTGAAACCCGCAGTGTCAATATTTTTCGTCGGTGATTAAAAAAAAAAATCTGCTGTTTCATAGAAAAGTGCAATACCTACGCGGTCAAAATATATGGAACAGCTGATTTTTTTTTTAAACCGGCGAAAAGTTTCAACGCACGGGGATTTAGAATCATGTACTGAATCCATGGTAACAGTTTTCGCGTCGATGTCCCTGCCACCCTGTATATTCAGAATATATGTATAAATTAATAAACATCTATAGGTATATCACTGCAAACATGTCGAAATCGTCGAATAAAAAAATACGTTAACGCTCATAGCAAGCAATTCTGCAACAATTTTATGCTAATGGATTAATACAGGCGCTTTATAACACGTGCTTTTTTAACGCATGCCTTGTCTGCTAGTCATGCTCGAACTGCAATCTCAAGACTTCATCATGTAGCACATTCACTTGTGTTTTAAAAGGTTCATATATTTTCTGTAGATTTTCACTTTTGACTTGATCCACAACCCTTGTCGGTTACAACAACATACCTAGGTACCTGCCATCTCCAATCCAATATTTTTATTACGTCGTCGTCTGTGGTCGTAGTAAACCTGATATATAAATAAATCATTTCCTAGGTAGGCATTTTCAAGTGGTGTACTTACTTGCAGGTACCTACTATATGCCTACGACTTGACAAAAACTTGGGTTAATTTCAATATCTTTTACAGTAAAAATAAGCACATGGCATGAGTTTTCTTTCTATTGAATTACACAGTTCATCAATAAAAAGGTTTATTTTATGACCTTATAAATTCTTGAATACTTTTTGAATAAATCATTGTAAAGTACGCGAAACGATGGTAAGATGGAATGGATGCATGGTAAGTAATTGGTTACAACTTTTCTTTTGTTTTAGTTGTACGTTTTATTTCATAATTGTATTAAAGGTATAAAGGATTGTTAAAATTCTCTGCGGCTTCCGGTAAACTAAAGACTGTCCCACCATCATCATTGTCATTCATCCGAAAGACGTTCACCCACTATTCTGGAAATAGGTCCATGCATAGCAACAACGACTCGTCCTGTGATCATCCAATAGGAATGAATAGAATGTTGTAAATGGGGACGGAGGAGAGGATGGGCAGCAGTGACTGCCTTTCTGTCGAAGCCAATAATCTGCTACCTATCTATCACCAAACCTACGCCTGCTTATGCATTAAGCATAAAAGCCTAAAACGTTTCCAATGCTGGGACAAAGGTTTGGAGTGGGCCATAATGCACCACGCGGAGCCAGTACAGATTGGGGGACGTCACATGACCTCGATTTTTTTTGTTACTAATCGCCTGGTTAGCGTGGAAATATTTATTCCCTTGAAAAGTAGACTTTTGACTTTTGTCGTTTGCAAACCAATAAGATAATATTCACTTACTATTCCAATTCAAAGTGAATTGTGAAAAGAATGTTTACCTCCGTGTAGATTGGCATTAGCAGCCTCGCTCGTACCATTATTTATTACTTTTCTATTTAATGCTTCAAACGGATATGGGGCTTACATGAATGCAGTGCAGATCCCATAATTAAAATATCCATGCATATGTAAGACCTCATAAAATGCAAAATTATATTCCAAAGAACAAATAAGACCATACAGCCACCACAACTGATTACTTACCTATGTACAATCCGTTCCCATTACAAATGGACGACCATTACCTATACGCTCCCGTTTCTTATTAGATCTAACATTCTTCAATCATGTCTAATAGGAATGAGGCTTTTAAAACATTGCTACGCGCACTTTTTACATATGAACCATCAAGAACAGAAAAATAAACTGGATAAATGAGCTACGTCATTATACAGATAGTTTTTGCGTCTGGCAACACTCATTACCTACACCATTTCCTCCCGCGCTTTCTTGAAGAAAATTAAAGAGTCGCCGCATTAATTCTATCCGTATGTCGCAACGTTTTTGCGTCGGTTAGCAGCGTTATGGCGGCCCTCGTTTGCTTTTTGCCCGCGACGAGAGTTGCCGCCGAGCGCTTCCCAGACTCCGCAACGCGCAAAAAGTCGCCTCGTCGCCACCACTGGAATCTACACAAAAACATTAACCCCGCTCAATAACTGGCGACGTCGATGAAATACTATGAGTTCCTTTCAGTTTTTACCGCTCGCGAGCTTTTTCCGCGCACAATTTGCATCGGACGCACGCCGTCGGCCATTTTATAGTTTTTCCCGCGCAAACGATTCGAAATGATGGTCGCGTTCCGAAAATTGCGGCCTGATAAAAAGTTACCGATGAAATTCTTGTTTGGAGAATGGGCGTTTATGTATAATGATATTTTTTATAGCTGCTTTAACCCTAATATTATAAATATTTCATTTTGTATTTAATTTTGACGAGGCGTGTAAAAAGTGTAAAAGAGCAGAGTTAATTCAAGTTGTTGACTGTTACAGTTTAATGAAGTTTTTGTAAGTATGTAATGTTAGTATCTTACCATTGGATGAATTGAATTTCGATCATATCGTTTGCTGTATGCCATGCAAGCGTGCCTCTTGTTTAAAACTCTTGCGTCATCGCTCTATAATGCAGCAATTTTAATTTTTCTCTACTCGGGGTTTTCCAATGTTTAGGTACCTACCACTTAGGTTTAGGGTACCTTTTTGTGAAGTTTTATTTAAATCGTAGTAATTACATAGGTATAAGAAGTGTTGTCTCTTTTCATGAATCTCGTATTTTCATATTTGCTCAAGTACCGAGGAAAAATAAAAGAAAAAAGCCGGCATGATGTTGAAACCTACTTTGCAAAAAACTGATGAACGTCGTTACGTTTTTTGAAATAAGTATGACTTGCACATTCGTTAAATCGTACTAATTTTACGTTACAATCAATCAAATTAATAATTTACCGTGTGAATAAATGTAAAAATTGTATGATTAGTCAACAGCCTTGGACATTTCCCTCACATTTTCGTCATAACCCTCTCACGGTAACAAGTCAAGACGACTAACAGCTCGTCTAGAAAGCACGAGTAAGTCCACGAATCTTTGCCTAACATATGAAAATGTTCAGCGAGCAATGTGTGGAATTAACAGCTTGTATGTAGAGAGGCGTGAGGCCGGTCACCGTGAGAAAATACTCATTCGAGAGTGTCTTTACTGTATACGCGGGCCAGGGAAGCAGTGGAGTGATGGGCAGAGCGGGTAGCGATTTAAGCAGTTGAGAGGGCGGTTTTCTACAGACTGTACTTCGGAGAGTATGTACAGAAGCTTCACAACCATCTTCCTTTCCTTTACCGGACTACCAGACGCGCTGCAGGGTACCATCCGCATTTGGCCAATTTACCGACTAGTCGTACTAAGTATATTTATTATGCACACGACCAAAATGTGGAACTTACTGCGGCGTCTAACATAACCCGACAGCCTTCAAAGAAAGAGTGAACGGGCATCTTCTGGGCACGCTCGTTCCATCGTAAACTTCATCCGTCACTTTCCACCAGGTGAGATCGAGGTCAAGAGTAGGCCTAAGTATAACGCAATAAAAAATAAATGGGAATGAGATCTGTCGTATGCACAAGTAACTGACGCACAAGTGCTACCAGTAGTTAATTCTTCGTCTTTGTGTGTGTTCTTCGTTTACCTTGAATTGTAATCAGAAGCCGTATTAAGGTATGCTGTATTGCATAAACCTGAGGGGAAATTGTTCTAAACTTTAATCTATGTTCTTCAAAATTCACACCTAATAAGAATCCATGTATGTATCCTAGTTCGAGATGGATTCTTATTGGGAACGAATTTTGCTTCTCTAGCTAGGTAAAAATAAATTCTAATCCTTATTTATCTTATTCCACCATTCTCGCTGTGATGGAAATTCTTAAATCGTTCGTTAAAAGATAGATTTTATGAACAGTTTTAGTATGTACACACCTTTGGTTGTCTTATCGTTAAAAAAAAAACGGCCAAGTACGTGTCGGACTACGCACAATGAAGGGTTCCGTAGTTAGGATAAATTTATTGAATGAAACAGTTGTTTGAATGAAAGGTAAATTGCGGTTTATGATTTATGACGTATTAAAAAAAAACTACTTACTAGATCTCGTTCAAACCAATTTTCGGTGGAAGTTTACATGGTAATGTACATCATATATTTTTTTTAGTTTTATCTTTCTCTTATTTTAGAAGTTACAGGGTGGGGGACATACATTTTACCACTTTGGAAGTGTCTCTGGCGCAAACTATTCAGTTTAGAAAAAAATTATATTAGAAACCTCAATATTATTTTTGAAGACCTATCACCTACCACACCTACGAATTTGATGAAAAAAAAAATTGAGTTTCAGTTCTAAGTATGGGGAACCCCCAAAATTTTTTGTTTTTTTTTTTCTCTTTTTGTGTGAAAATCTTAATGCGGTTCACAGAATACATCTACTTACCAAGTTTCAACAGCATAATTCTTATAGTTTCGGAAAAAAGTGGCTGTGACATACGGACGGACAGACAGACAGACAGACAGACATGACGAATCCATAAGGGTTCCGTTTTTTGCCATTTGGCTATGGAACTCTAAAAAGAGGGTGTACGCTCATGATCCTCCGTTTCGTTCCATTTTTCCTTTTGAGGTACGGAACCCTTATAGGATCACTTGTGTGTCTGTCTGTCACAGCCAATTTGCCCCGAATCTAATGAACCGATTAAGTTGTTTGGTACACATATGTATTTCTGTGACCCACCACGAACGTGTAACGTAAATTAATGAATTTTGAATATATACGTAGGGGTCACTTTTTCGGGTGGTAAACAAGCCCAATGAAAGGGCTTGTTGCGAGGATCTTAAACATATTTTTCATATATCGATGAAAATTTACCATTACCCCCTGTCTCCGAAACTACTGGACCTAAAATTTTGAAAAAATGCTGAGTATGGCTATTTACTCATAGATTACAGAAAAACCTATAGGAAGTCTATGGTCTTAAAATAACACGGCAAATCTCTCAATATTGTGCGTACAACTTATATTTGCAGTTGGAATGTATGGGAGAACATGTTTTTCAACTACGGATAAATAAATTCATTGTAACTGCGGAACCCTTCATTGTGCGTAGTCCGACATGCACTTGGCCGTTTTTTTTTTTAACTTCTATTGAAAACTTACGACTGGAGCCGATTATACGCGATTCAGCGCCGAGATACGCAATTCAGCGTCACTGACACTGGAGCCGAGTACTCCTAAACCCGATTAAGGCTCATGCAGACCAGCGCGATATCGCGGGCGCTACAAGGGTCGCGCTGGTCTGTATGAGCCTTTAGCGTCACCGACCCAAGCGTGACGGTTCAGTTTCGTTCACTATTCAGTAAAAGTGCAAATTACCTATCGATTTCATAAGCCACCCGCTGTTTTCATTACCTCACTTTTTCTGTAAATAATATCCGACCGACTTTTAAGGCAGTGTAGGTTTTTCCTTGAGCCGGTGAAAGGTTGTCGCAACACTAGATAGCTAGAAATATGTCGATATGATGATAAACTAACGGCAGCACTGTGGGAAAACTATGGTGCCACCTTTTTGTAGGCTTATGTGAAAAAGGCTGAATACAACGACTTCCTAGTGCAACGAGAAAATTTGACGTAAATATTTTTTTTTTGTCTCTGCCTCTTTAATTTATTGACCAAGGAGGTCTAATGGTATTAGGTTGTAATGAAAAATTACAACGTACCTACCTGAAAAAAAAGAGATGATTCCAATGTTTTTTTTTTAACTTAATTACAGGAATTACTTATATAGTTATATTTTATTTGGTGTTACAGAACGGTGCAGCACTCGTTTGATCTCAGCAAAAGCGTGCGATGTAATGAGATGAGATCCTGTTCGAAACACAAAAAAAAAGAAACGCCAAGGCACAAACAAAATTATACACTCGGCCCATAAGCCCACAAGAAAATTATATTAACCCATATACCAAAGGCCTGTTAACCCGAAAAATAGGATTTTTTGCAACATCACCCGTATACCGTTGTTGGGTCGGCAGTTTTATGTATTTTTTACAGTTTCCGAGAATCCGCTTTCGTATCTCAACCGAATTAAGCTCTTGCACAAGCTGATTATCATTTTTAATTTGATACCGGCACGAAACATTCTGTGGGCTGTTTTTTCTCGTCAGATAGAAGTTTGCTGAATTGTTTAGCCTTTATCTACCTGATTTTTTTGGGGTCGATAGAATTATGTGCTTAGCGCTTAGGCTTAGGCTTGTGGCTTAGGCTTTTGGTTTTAGATTTTGATGTAGGTATGCTCATAAATTAAGTTCCTGGATCGTGGTCCTAGTATCCTGTTTCATAGACTGTGCAACTTTACGAAAGAATTAAAGGAAAAAAATCGGGAGGTGCCACGGGACACCCTGTTGTTACGAAGTTCCTTTCGCTGTATACTGTATATTATATAATAGACACAATGAAATAAATTAACGAAGTTGGAAAGTAACTACCCGAAAAAAAAAAAGAAACACACATATTCTATCAAAAGTGTTGTAACGGTCAACATATTTTCGGTACTTAAAGCTCTCATTCGCCAAGTGTTGCAGAGTAGGTATAACGTGCGATAATTAGGAACTTCTTTCCAAAAACAGTTGCACACAACACAAGTTTGTGTTATTTTTATTTGATGCACACTTTCAAATTATTTGTCTATTTACACAAGGGGCCCTGTTAACTGGCTGACTGTGTTAAATATTGGTAAACAAAAGATCTGCCATTTCCATTTCATTTCAGGGTTTTCTTCCAAAGTTGCTTTAGGTTTCCATTTACACATTCACATGTTGGAGGGAACTGCCGGGCAAAGGTCTTCGCTTATACAGAGGAGGCACGAGCATTGATCACCACGCTTCCTCAAGACGGGTTGGCGATTTCAGATTTATATTGAATATAGTCCAGGTTTGTTCACGATGTTTGCCTTCACCGATGTCATAAATGATTATCTCACAGTTCACAAGCGGTATATTGTATTAACTTCTTCCAACATTCAAAGGATGCGTATCTAAGGACAATTTTCCCAACTAACCAACACACAGCATATTACATAAATGCACTTTCTCGAAGCATTCGTTGCATTCGATCATTAGAGCCAGTCCTAGCCCTTCGCTTTCTATTACTTTCACTATTATTATCACGTTGAGTCCGTGTATTTGCATATTGTGAACTCCGTTGTCGTTGACTTGTTCCCCTATGTACCTCTGCCTATTATTATTTGATTTTAAGAAGAAGATATCTTCAATGCGTATTATAATCTCGTTCTTCAATCTTTTTTATTTGTTTTTCTAGTCCATTTTCATTCGTCCTGGTTCAGTTCGTAAATTCTTGCAAACAGTCAAAATTACATAGAGAAGTAACAACCTAGTCATTGTGTACTTATCTACTATTTTTTTCAATAATAATCGCTATCCTTTGCCCTATTTTTCTTCGTAGCAAAAAACGGTAGATAGCTCTTGAAAAACTTCAGTAAATACCCATAGAATAATTCTTTCTCTCCGCCATCGCGCCGTCTTCAAAATTCTTGTTCTCAATTAGCGCTGGTCCTTAATGAGGCCCATTTTGCAGCACTTAACTCAAAAGCCAACAGTTTACGAGTGAAGCCGTCGTATTATGTCCAAACTGAGCATTTTATAAATAACTCGCTTCCGCCGTCCGTTGATTTATACGTAGGTACTTACAGCTTGCGTAGGGCAATGTGCCCTCAAATATTATGTGCCAGGTTTTTTTTGGGGTTTTCATATAACCGTCACGAGTTAGGGCCTAACCCTTTCTACAACTGTGGGAGTTAGCATAGGGTAACGCAGGCATAACTGTCAGGCCAATGTGCGTTATTTGAATCGCCAGAACAAAATTTAAAATCAGAACAGAATATTGACCATTTACTATATTTTGACAAATTAACTCCGCTGAAGGGTTTCTAAAGATTTTCAAGATTTCTGATGTAGGTAGGTAGGTATTAAGTACTAGTAAACCAATTACAAGTTACTTGGGCATTTTCTAGACAAAAGGCTTCAATACAGCTTGTCCATGTCCTTTGAATCGAATTCAGGACGTCTACATCTACCTACTACAAGTTGTTACAACTACTGAGTTAAAGGTACCACCGGTGTATTACAGTGTCTCTTTCGTCGATGTTTTTTAAGACGTGTTTCGTTTTTCAAATGGCTGCGATTAACATATGGCATTGTTTTATTTATTTTCAATTATATGACATTCTTAGAAATCTAGACACAGCAGTGGCACTGTCGGCGCTTCTATCATCATCACCTCTCTCTAAATTCTTTAAATAACTTTCGTATTTATCCTCCCGTAGAAGAAACGGGTAGCTAATCAATCAAATTGATGTCTTAGGATTTGTAGCAAACTAATCTTATTTTATTTATTTATTTTATTATTTATGTACACACAGTAAAAATACATCATTATAATTTAGAGTACAAAGGTACTGTTTATTTCTTAAGAAATAATCTTCCCCGTTTTCTTCAACAGAAATGGTGACTTGTGGTTTTAGTTACAGCAGTCTTACCATGACCGAAAATTCGAACATAGTACGATCGATAAGAACAAGACTGATTTAAAAAAACACAATAATGATCACCCGTCGACCCTCAAGTCGTACCCTTTCGGCCCCTTCCCGCACACTACGACAATACAAACTTAACGCACACACTCACGAATTTAAGGCCTTTATGTTTTTTTACATAAGCCGAGGGCAAGGAAAGTGTGGGGCCACGTGGAGGGGTCGCGTGGGGTGCTGGGCGGGGCGATGCAGCTGCACTAGGGCTCCGCCGGCGGCCGCCAGTCGAGGCGCGCGCGTCATCACGACACGTCACGGCTACCCTTCAAATTTTACCGCCAAAATCGGAGTTCGTCACGCCATTGTTCCGAAATTCATAATATACATTTCTTAAAATTCGAACTGTGATATCGGGCTTTTTATCCTTGAAATGTAATTTTTTTCGTAAAAAGTTACCAATATTTTTGTGAAGTTTTCGAATTGGCGGGTGTCGGGTTGATGTGTGCGAGCGAGAGGTGTGACATGGAAAGCCCGGGCGAGGAAACGGGACGGGTAGTACCTCCCGCACCGCACACCCCCGCTGGCCCGCAGCCGAATGGCTCCAATAAGATCATCGGACGAAATGTGAATGGGACCAGTAAGTCACGCAGTGCAATTAATTTGTTAATGTTTTATATTTTTTTGCTTAATTTTGAATGCCGCCGGCACCTTTCATCGTATTTACGGGCCTGTGTGATGTGGACGGAATTTTGTAGTACGTTTACTAAATTGCCTGCAATTTTATGTGAATTAAAAAGTTTGTGTCAACTGCGTTTCAAACTTTTGCAACAGGAGACAGCAAATTATGTTAGTGAAAGCAACTTCTTTTGTAAACGACATATAAAAAAGGAGGGAAAATAATCATAGGTAATAGAAAACTAATATAAATCTAAGAGTAACGCTACTCAAAACTAATAATTTAAAAAAAGTAAAAGTATTCGGACTTCCTAGTTTTAAGATGGATAAAGTTATAGAACTGTTAATTAAAGATTAATTTAATCAGGTCTGCCTTAGTCGACTGTTGTTATTACTTTCTGTAGGTTACAAGCGAGAATTCTTCTTCTGGCTTAAAAAAAATGTATATCTATGATCAATAGATTTTAGAAATAGTGTAGCATTTTAATTAATATGTATAGTAATGCTCCAATACCAAATTCAAAGTCTCTCGCAGCCTGCATGATCCAACTGCTAGGAAAAAGCCTCCCCCTATTATCATCATCCTCTGCCAGGCCTTTTCCCAACTATCGGCTTCCAGTCTAACCGACTACCAGTATTTTACATGGAGGGACTGCCTATCTAACCTCCACGACCCAGTTAAGTAGGTACTGGGTAACACGATAGTCCTTGGTACGACTGGTCAGACTTTCGGGCTTCTGACGACCCGTAACAACTGTCAAAGATCTACGAATGACAGCCGGGACCAACGGCTTAACGTGCTTTCCGAAGCACTGAGGAGTCTTGGTATGTAATGATTACTAGTATATTATCTGTGGTAATGATGGTCCCCCTATTATCACTTCGAGCTATTTCGGTCATTAATATTGTTCAATTTCTTCATAGAACACAATTAATTGATACCCCCTATTACAGAGGACTTAACCCTACTGGCTAAATGTTTATCCTAACTTCTTATGTAGATACCACTCTGTCTAACCCACCGGGAAAGACAGCCGTGATGTTATGCTACATGTGTTGTTATCTACTATCGATAATTTAGTCTCCGAGTATTCACTTGAATCCTACCGCAAATTTCAACAAGAACAGACATAATAGATTCCTTTATCTTAAACCGAACCTCTGAAGTTATTGACATTTGTATGTAATAAAAAATAACACCAGTAAATAATACTCAGTTAGTTATGGCACTGGAAGAGCAGTCTCCTAACACAGGCTTCTTTGTTTAAGAGGAGGCTCCAATCACTAGTTGTTAAGGGTAACTTGTTAACACGTTCAGTGCCGGGATCCCTCCTGGAGGGTTCACCTAGTCGCATATGGCATGCCGGGAGCCCTCATCGAGGGCTCATTTTAAATGTAGGTTTTTCTTAGCGAATACAGCATTATAAACCGTGATAATAAAATTGGATGTATATTTTTACAAGATTTGTTAGTATATGCGTTGGTTTTAAAATCCAAGCATTTTTTTTTTTTTTATTTTTTTTTTCACGGTTCACAATAAATTTAAAAGGTTGGAAACTACTTATAGCGACAAGATCCCCTGAAAACACTATTTTACTTCGTTTTACAGTGTTTTATAACACGGTTTTAAACCTAATCCTGTTGACCGTCTGCGATGGTTAACTTTAGTGCAAACGTAATGCCGGTAACCCTCCCGGAGGGTTTACTTTCAATATGTATGGTAGCATGGCGTATGAGTTCTATGTAAAATTGGATGGAGTCAAAAGTGTTAAAATAATAAAATATTTTTCTTTTTACTTAACCTAGTTTAAAAAACCGGCCACGTGCGTGTCGGACTACGCACAATGAAGGGTTCCGTAGTGACAATGAATTTATTTATCCGTAATTGAAAAACATGTTCTCCCATACATTCCAACTGCAAATGTAAGTTGTACGCACAATATTGAGAGATTTACCATGTTATTTTAAGACCATAGACGTTCTATAGGTTTTCCTGTAATCTGTGAGTAAAGAGCCTTACATGTACTTTTTTCAAAATTTTAGGTACAGTAGTTCCGGAGTTAAGGGGAGGAATGGTTCATCGAATTTCTTAAATATCTTTAAAAGCAATTATTTTAACATTATATTTAAAAAAAAATGTTTAAGATCCTCGCAACAAGCCCTTTCATTTAATTTGTCACACGGTACTGTTAACAAAACTTTTTTTAATTTTCTTGTTTGCTCCCCTCAAGTGATCACTATATACAAAATTCATTCATTTACGTTACACGTTCGTGTTTGGGTCACAGAAATACATATGTCGTACCAAATTTCAACTTAATCGGTCCATTAGATTCGGAGCAAATTGACTGACACAGACGGACAGACAGACAGCCAGACACGAGTGATCCTATAAGGGTGTTTTTTCCTTTTGAGGTACGGAACCCTAAAAACGGAAACGATTGGTTAGCAAAACAACCCGTGCCTATTAATTAGTTTTGGTCCTGTGGTACAGAGTTATATACCTTAAGACCAAAACAAAAATAAGTACCATTACGTAAGTTCATCATCACAAGTAACATCATCATCATTCTCTTGCTCTTGTCCAAATTTAATTCGGGTTGACGCAACATGTCTTTTAGAAAAATAAAATAGTAAGTGATTGCCGCCGTAACTCCCAACAATAAACGAACGACAAATTCAGGAAAACTAAGTATATTTGTGACAAAAAATACAGTCGAAAAGAACGTCTTATCGTCTCGGGTGCCCCTAATTAAAACCACTCGTAAGTACCGCAAGAACAATCGTTCACAGCAGTGGCTAGTTTTTCTAAGTTCTCAGTGTGAGCGTGCTTTTTCCGCAGTTTCCACGGTTTTTCCGACATCCATGCAACTAGGCTTTTTTGTGGGCTGACTGTAGATGTATCGTGGATTGATATGTTTTGATACTTGTTGTCACTTTCATGTTGTCATTTAATTAGTCAATTTTGAGTCTAGGAATGATTTAAGTCGACTTTAATTAAATATGCACTTTGTTTACGGTTTATTTTAGCATTGGTTATTATAATAGGATAACCATAAAAAAATGGCGTATTTACATGATTTTAAAAACTAAGACTTAATAATAATAATATGTACAAGTATATAAATAAAATGGCTCTGTGTAATTAGAAAACACCATAATAAAATAACCACTGATTACTTCAGTATTAAATATGTCGATAAAAATATGCTTAATCAGCAGTTCAATAATACCTTTTAACCTCAAATTCTACATCCCAAACGAATTTATACATAGAACTAAATTTGAATAACGCATTATACTGAAGTACTTTTTTAATTATAATATTAGACTAGCTGCTGCCCTTAGCTTCTCCCGCGTGGACCCTAAATTATTTGTCTAAAATAAAGGTAGCCTTCGTTACATCTGCCAGTGAAGGTTCAGTCAAAATCAGTACACCCGTTTCAGAGATTAGCTGGAACAAACAGGCAGACAGACAAAAATTTTAAAGAATGTTTTTTTGTTATATATAATTATATAACAAACAAACAATACCGTATATAGTTTCATATGCATTTAGAAAAAGCTGTTATTTTGGCATTCAAAACAGACACTTCAATTTTATTTATTTGTATGTTTAGATTGTAGAGAAGGAACTATGCATAGTTCCTTTTCTACAAACTCATGTATTAAGCATAATTTATCCGAATGGGGCAAGAATGCTAATCTCTCAGTTCGTTGTGAAAATAACGTTATTTTACGCTCCCATTTTAGACACAAGAATGCTGTGTGAATGTAATATGTTTTAAAATGTATAAAGAAATACTAAGGAGAAATATATTAAGTTGTGAGAAACTAATTTCAAGTCAATAATATGCCTGGTGTCCTTTTATTTATTTCGGTTTATTAATTTCAACCGACTTCAAAAACGGTTGTCAATTTGTCTTTATTTTTTTTTACTGTAACATTATACTTTAAGCGAATATATTATCGAGGGCGTCGATGATGGTGATTAAAAAACTTATCAATAATTTAACAATAAACTATGAAGCTTTTTGTTAAACCAAAAAATCAAAACAATGTTTATTTGAACTTCAAAAAATTTTTCATCCAGATGTTATGAACAGCTCTCTAAGCCAAACGATTAATTATTGTTTCTGTATGCGGGAACAAAACCATAGCACAGGAATATAAATAAGACATCTTCCTAAATACATGAAATCCTTGGTTTGCTTAGTCTAATTAACACACATAAACTCACTAATTCTTCCCATTGTGGAATCTGAACTAATCAGTTTTAAATTCTTCACACTAACGTCACCAACTATCAAAACGACATAACCGCGCTATAACTATCAAGAAGCGAGGCAGAGACAAAAACGTTCATCCCAAGACTAACCGACGCCAGGCTTGGCGCAGAAAAAACGCAAATTACGCGACGCAACGGGTTCGATTCCCATCGCGTGCGTCTTTGAATATCATACGTTTTTGTCACATGCTCATTGGAAATGTTATTAAAAAACGCATTTATTGTTGTGTGGAATTGTTATGATATGAATGTGCTTGTCCCTTGTAGTTTTAATTTTGTTTTTGTTGGTTTATAAATACTTATGGATTGGTGGCATGATCTTGACATTTTCCTGATAATGTGACTGTGTATTTTTTTGAATATGGTTTTCTAAATTCACTATTTGAAGTCATTAATAGTGGAATTGAATTGGCATTGGAATAATTTAATTCTGTGTCAAAAATAACGTGAAGGGAAAAGAGAAATTGAAAAAAAGGCTTTTATACAGTCAAAGTAGGCAAATGGTGGTTTTTCTTGTCGGCATTCCCATTCTTTTACTACCAGGAATTACATTATCAGGAAAAAACATACTTACTTATTCATAATCTTCTGTATTGTAATCCCCAGGCAAACTCCTACCTGCGGTACACCCAAAGTAAAGAAGGCTTTTCCTCATCGGCTTTCCCAGTCTTTTACTACTTACCAAGAACATTTTCAAGCAAAAAAATATTCATAATCTTCTGCAACATGTAAAAAAACCCTGTCCAATTCGTGAGGATGTTGTTAGGTACCTATCGTATTGAGAGTCTATGTGGTAATCTATGGTTAATTTTACCTGGTAATTAATTACATGGGGCGCGGGCGGCCGTCATTTAGCGGGTGTCTACAAGTCATAACTTATGACCCCTGTCGAAAATTATCTAATTTTTGATAGATTTGGGGTAATTTTAGTACCAGAAAGCAACTTAGTAAATAGCAACTTTTTTATTTTCAATAATAATATTTAAAAAAAATCTTTTAGTTAATGTTATTGCAGTACGTAACTATATATGTGTCCCTTTCGGATCGGACAGGTTTTTTTTTACATATTGTGTATTGCAATCCCCAGAAAACCTCTTTCATATGGCTACAAAGAAAAACAAGCAAAAGCTTCTCCACAAAAGTATCAAGTGTCAAAATTCTTTTTCGTTTCTCGTACAACGCGGTAAAAAAGGACATTATGCAAAATGGTTCCATAAAAATGCAAGTTAGTAAAAACATATCTTGACTGAATTTAATCCGTTCGTAATAAAGTATATAACTATGTCTGCCGCGCGCCTGAAAAACTAAGCGAAATGAAACAAAATGGTTGGTTGGGAAAAAATGCGAGAGTTCGTTTTAAAATGGAGGTTCCGTAGCGTCTATTTTGGTGGTTTATTTGTATTTTTCGTAATCTGACAAACAATCGGGCGCTGGCATTGTATGTAGTGCTAGTACGGGTTGCCTATACGCGCAGTAGGATCCAAAAGATTGATCGTCCGAATCATTATTATGACCTGATGATATTTACAGGACGATATTGAACAGTTTCCCACTAAAGAACAAAGGTCTTCTCTTATACAAGGACTGAAACATTTGCAATTTTTATTTATTTTTAACTAGCTTCCACCAGCGGTTTCGCCAGCGGTTTTAGTACTATGTTACTCAGTGATAGTATATAGCATTCTATTGGTGAAAGAATTTTCAACATCTGTTCGGTAGTTTTTGAGTATAATAATTACAAAAAAAAAAAAAATACAAATATTTTCTCTTAGTGTAGAAAAGCTACATAACTGGAAAACTTTCAAAAAAGCCGGAAAATCTTATATATTTATACTGGACATAATAGCCGTTTCACATATAATTTAAGTAAGGTCACAAACAAATTAATCACTTAAGTATTGTTGTATGGTACTTACTTAGTTAATTGATTCAGGCGTTAAATCCATTATAAAATACAATAGAAGTGGATTTATTTAGTAACCTGTTCCGCTTAGCTATTTCTGAAGAGTCTTAAAAAAAAACCCTGAAAGAAATCGACACGTGTTTCATCTCTCAAGGAGGCATCCTGAGGATGACGATTGACCTGTCGCGAACTCGAACACGGCGTGTTGCCACACCAAGCGCTAAGCGCAGACTACTTACTTTTTCAATTGTTAAACATATTACAACCATGTTAAATAAGCTTTGTTTCTTATATATATTTTTTAACCTATTTTTTTTTATACTCGCTATCTTCAAAACAGGGAAGCTAACGATCTAAACGAATCCTATTAGAACCTACTTGGTAATCCCTGAGTGTTTCTCTTTCTCCGCGGAACCCTGTTAAGGTGCGGTGCAATACTTTTATTTTTAGCGAAGTTTTTTCCGTGTGCAGACGGGACGGAGCCAGTCCTTGCCTTGCCTTGCTAACTAATGTTTGTTAAAGGGAAGTTCTGTTCTGTGTACAGCGATCCAGAAATTTCTGATTTTCCCTGAGGTCCTGGGTTCGACTCACAATGGGGGCTAAATTTTCTGCTCGGTTTGGTTAGTGGTAGGGCTTGTTCTAAGTTCGCCTGGCTAGCTACCACCATCTTCTCTAAGTTTGTCGCCATAACAACAATGTTAACAGTATTGTTGTGTTTTGGCAGTTAGAGGTACGATAGCCAGTTCCTCTGTGGTTGAGGATTCCCGGTGAAGCTTGCTTCTACCTTCGGCCTGATCATCACTTATAGGGCAAGAGATTCACTGGAGTGGTTAAAAAAAATCTTTCAAAATTAGTTTGAATGAAAACTTTTCATCGGTAAATACTTGTGTACCTACATAAGTAGGTTATATAAATTTTCTATCAAATTAAAGTACAATTCTGTAGCCAATTGCAGGCGAGTGACGTTTCGCTGCGACACAACTGGATTATACATATATATTCTTATGTATTTCTATGAAGGCGACGTGTCGCTAGCTACGAAAGGTATTTCATAGAAACTGTTGTGTCGCGGCGACGGAATTGTACCTTTTGACCCATAATTCCGCAGTTTTATTATGATAGATTGTGAAAAGTAACAACGCCTCTCTAATTTCCGGTCCTTTGGATACAGTAGTTTTAGTTGAAACTTTCAAGGACTAAGTTCTCAGTTCTCGCTACCTATGAAAGAGCCTACCTTTAAGCAAGCACAACTAAATCTGCATAATATGTAGATGCGAGCCAATTTTTACGAAACTCTAGCATGATATCATACATAATATTTTAAAACATACAAATGTATGCACCTCCGTAAATACGCTTCCTTTCTTGAAATAAAAACTTTTATTTTAACTTGATTCGGATGAAAAATGTACCGGATAAGCTGTCACATTTTTCCATAATAGAATATGAAGTGACGTCACCTGTTTTTTTTTAAGTATTGTTAATGTTTTGCACAATTTGGTCCTTAACTACGTAGGGAGTGGTACATAAAGACTACCCTCCTGAAAATCTTTTAGGATTTAATGTAATTTTTACATAAAAAACAACAGAATTCCATGAAAAAATAAAAACACTATAACGTGAAAAATAACTTTAATTCCAGAAGTCAGTGTCTTTGGTTCTGTATTTTCGTTTATTGCCACCGACTTCCAAAAAGAAAGTTATTTTTCACTTTTTAACCGATTAAAAAAAAAATGGTGCTTATAAACCGACGTGTCGAATTGATAACCTACTTTTTTAAGACGGATAAGCGGTTTTTTAAGTATTACCTTAGCTATATTTACACTTACATATTAAAAAACAAAAGTCAAAAGTCACTTTTCAACCGTTTAAATCTTCTAGACATCACAATTGTTTTTCTTGCGGTTCTGACCATAATTAAGAATGTATATTTTGAAATGTTTATGTGTATAATATATTCATATTAAGAATCTATACTACCTCAAATTGCTTAGCACGATCCTCCGTTATATAGAAAATTCTGCAGCATTAATTTTGAATTAAATATATGTTAAAGTTGAAGATAATTGTTAAGTACTATGTTTAACGAAAACACGATTCTATAAACATTTCTCTATAGAAAAAAAAAAAAACCAAAGTTACCTCCAAACCGAACAATAATCCGGTGGTATACAAAAAAATTACTTCAAATTAGACCATGAAACTTTGCTAATTTACTATATAGCACAAATTATGTTTTTTTTTAATTACCGTTATTTTCGCCGAAAATAGGTTTTTTTTTTGAGGCATTGAATTACCGATCATCATATCACATATAGATATTTGAAGATACCTAGTTCCGATCGCCGATAGATTTTTAGACGTGAAATAAAATAACATCACGCTTGTATTTCTCGAAGGGTTAAGCAGAGATGTTGATGTATTACACTCACATTTCGCCAGTTATGTTTAACTCTCGTATAATAGAGCAAGGAACCCAGGACCCAACGCTCAGCAGTCGCGCTTGCAACCACGAGATCTACGGATAGTCTGAACGTACGCTACACAGAAGACTATCTACATGTTCTCTTAATAAGACCTCTGCCATTACTTTTATTGGCTCCATTTAAAGTAATATAGCGAATGGTCACCATATATCGACAAATGCTTTAGTTTTTTCACTTGTATGAAATATCACGCCACTTAAGCGGTTGACATGGAGTTTTTTTTTTTTTTAAGAAACTGAGCAGAGTTAAAAGGTCATCTTAATTAATTTCTACGCAGTTTAACTTGTGAGGATTCGTAACAGCTTGGTATTAAAGAACAATGCTACAGATGTCACTACGAAAAAAATACTTAAAGCACTATTAAAGCATTCTTTATTAAATTGGTTTCACAAAAAGTAGGTACTTAGGTTATTTTTATTTTAAAGTTACTGGTTAAGTAATGTGGGCTCACATGTGAGTTGCATACACATAAGTAATTTAACTTGACCCCTGTAGCTAAGCTGGCTATACCACTAGCAGCGCCCCACGGATTCACCCGCATATGTCTCGATTCCGTGGGAATATCAGGATAAAAAGTATTATATGTTAGGACATAGAATACTTTCTTAGACTGGATTAGGATCCAGGTCATCGTCTACCCATGTGCCAAATTTGCTCCAAATCCGTTCAGCCGTTTTAGCGTGAAAGCGTAACAAACAAACTGATGATCAAACAAACTCACTTTAGCATTTATAATATTAAAGTTCGGATTAAGTATAATTAACCTATTAGCCATAAGCCTGTATTATAAATACCATGTACCAAATTTGTACCTTTTTGAGAGAAATAAATTATTATTATATTATATTATTATTATAAACAATAAATATTTAGTTTACACTTATTAGTTACTTACTACATATTTGTTATTAGGTGAATGTAAAATATTTAGATTTAGATTTTTGAATAATGGGTTCTTCACCATCTCCAGTTTTCTAGCATTTTAGCCTTTCGGTTTTAGTATTTTACTTTCAACTCTGCACATTTTTATTTTTCTACAAGAAAAAGTATTGTCGGTCGCCTATAAAAGAACCATCTTTTTTTCTTCGGACGGACCAGCACTAATATTTTTACGATAAGTAAATATCAGAACTTGGTGCGGTGTTTTATTTGATTTCTAGTTGGCAAGATAGCAAGGGTATTTTTAATAACATAAGAAAGAAAAGCAAATCCAATTAGGTAGTAGGACCTAAATACAGAAACGTTTTAGAGGGTCATGATTGAGATAAGGGCACAGATATTGTGCGAGTGATTTTTTACTGGTCCTGTTAGCACACCCCCGCTCAAACAATGCCTTTCCAGTCATACAATTCGAATAAAGAACTCGGTTACGCAAAGATGCGTTCGAAAACAGCGAAACGTATTTGAAAAAAGCCTCCTTTTTACCTTTCATTCGTTGAATCAGCTTATTTAACAATACCGCTGTGTGAATATGCAAATCGTATAATTGTCTTGGCGTTTTTATATTTTTTTTTGTGAGCGACGCTACTGTCCGTTGACTTAAGTTGGAATGACGCATCTGTCATTTCTGATATTATAACGCACCGCTTGCCACATACGTAAAACGGAACATTATAATGACTCTGGTTTTTTGTCGCATAAAAATAAACGCGCAACTGCAGCGATGATGTATTTTTTAGCCTAAGATGTGATGAAATATCTCGAAAGGAATGAGGTCCAATGTTTTTCAGGGCCACTCGCTCGGATAATGCATCGCTGAATTTTCATGAGTAGCAATATTTATCGTGTTTGACGCCATTACGGTCGCTGTCGGTGCCTGGCGTAGCACCCGCAGTACCCTTTATTTTATTACAAAAACTGTTCGCGACAACGCCTATATACTTTTATCGAATCGTGTATTTTTTTACCGTTGTTAATTCCGCAGATAATGGTCAGAGTCAAATGACCGGGCGGCGGTAAGAAACAGCGGGAATTTCAGCGATGCTCGCGCACTCTTTTAAGCGTGTTTTTTGTTTGGGACGGGTTCGGGCGGCGGCTCACGTTATTTTTTGCAAGTCCACCGATGAAAACCGTAATGGCATTTTATCGTGCATAAGAGCGGACGGAATCATTAATTATTTATAATAAGTGGCTAGCGCCGAATCGCGCCGTCCATGTTTATTTTAGACCGGAAAGTTGAGCATCTGTTTTTTTGGCGCGCCGCGGCTATTTTCGCGCGCTTTGGTTCGCGACCACAGATTACCATCAAGCGCTTCGGCTTATACATTCCGACCCAATGTAAAATTTTTAAATGTTATTTATCTTAATAACTTTATTAAGATAAATAATAACGACTTTGGTGAATGATAAAGATTAATGATGAGAGGTCTTATTTGTTGATTAAAAATATTGTAAATAATTAGGTTACTTGGCGTCATCCAATAAATGATCCTCACTCATGACTCATGAGGATCGTTGTCAAATCGTCAACTCATTTCATCTTTAGGTCTCCAAAGCTGTTTTTATTTTCCAAATACTGCACTCATTCCTGCTCAATGTTTGCTCTTGGATACTAACTTACCTAAGCACTTGATGTTTAGCAATGATTGTGGGCTTGTAGGGTTCACGCTTTTTGCGTACCTATAAGTTATCTACTCGTGACTTAAATACTCTCAGGCAGTGTCAGGTCACCAGCCTCAAGCAGTTTGATGTTGGATTAGGTCTCTGGACTTATATATCAAGCTATGTAACTCGGTCCTTATCTATTTTCATCTGGCTTTCGCTACTAAGTATCAGGAGATCATCGCTTCACCTGAGAGCTTCCTACCCTGTTTTTCTTTCGAAACTTAAATTCAAAGTAGATATTTATATCAATTACAGGCATTTTTGGATGAGAGTTTTCTGAAATGGCGTTTGAATGGCGACTAGCTGGCAGCACTGAGACGTCAGGTCCAGGACCTGTCAAAATTCTCAAAGAGCCTAGGCTATAATTGCTGTAGTCGTGACTGAATGATGAACGAGTGAATGAAACGAATGATGAACGTCATCATATATTTTATTTTCATTGTCGAAATAGAAGACCTCTTGCCAAAGTAATGCTAACTGTTGGGGTCGTCGGTTAGTCACAAAGATGAAGTTAGTTGTCTTACCAAAGCGTAGTGAGCTCTTATGGATAAGAAGAAGAAAATAATAAATTAAACACCTACGGAACCTTTTAATCAAACAGCAACATTTATCAGCTCGCCATTTACAATCTTCCATAATGTTCACATTAAATCAACTGCAATTGGCCGCGTTGTTTTTGTTGCCCGTTGCCATACATAAGAGAACGATTGTTAGTTTTTTTGCTACCTCGAAAGTAGGTCACTCGTGTGCTTAAGATCGTTAACGATACTGTGCCAATCACAGCTGTTGTGGTTTTGTGCGTATTCACAGCTTTTTCTAGGCGATTGGTAGACTTTCGAGTTTAGTGGAGTTTCAACTATTACCCACTAGGGGCCTCTGATATCTATTTTCTACATCTACACTAATATTATAACGAGAAAAGAATTCTATTTTTGTATGTTTGTATTTTTAACTCAAAAACTACTAGACCGATTTTAAAAAGTCTTGCATCAGTAGAATGCTAAATTATCATTAAGTAACATAGGCTATAATTTATAAAGATATCACTCGGGCGAAGCCGCTAGCGGGAGCTAGTTTGGAATACATAGAATTTAAATTAATTTTCCAACGGTCGCCATAAAACTTCACACATTTTGTTTTTTTCTTAAAATCATTTTGCCAACGTTGATAGTGCTTAAGACTTTCACTGCTGGAAATAGGCCTCTCCCAGGCCTCATGCATCACCATATTGATATTATGCTCAACGCAGACATTTTTGTAAAAAAATATATTCCGTTTCTGATATTTACCTCGATGACATTTTGAAAACAACCTCTATGGTGACTGGAGGAGTGCACCTTCAGTCGTATGGTAGCCTGAAATGGAAATTAAAAAGTTTTTAAAGCTTTAAAATAAATAAAATACTTGCATGTTTTATCAGTGGCTATAAATAAAGTAATGAATAATGTCAACATGTTAACATATTGTAAACATGTTGACAAGTAAGTAATCTTCTTATCTTGCATTAAGTATGGTCTTTTTACACGGCGAAAGTGTTCAGGAAGTTTTTTGAA
Organism: Omphaloscelis lunosa; assembly: GCA_916610215.1. Taxonomy (NCBI): domain Eukaryota; kingdom Metazoa; phylum Arthropoda; class Insecta; order Lepidoptera; family Noctuidae; genus Omphaloscelis; species Omphaloscelis lunosa. Next base: position 17,467,718 of record OU744265.1, on the reverse strand, counting down.
TATATTTTTAATCAATTTATGAAAGCGTTATTAAAAAGAAAAAATTAAAGAATATGAAAGTGTTTTTCACTTATTTTGCTTGAAAAGAAAACATTCATACCTACCTACATACATATGGAACTCACGCCTTCTTCTAAAGGCGGTAGGCAGAAACTACGGAACGTCATCTGCTGCGATCCCATACTCCTTTTGCTTCGTTTAAGTTCATAAAATAAAAATACAACTTATATTTAAAAACGGAATTCTCATAAGCTTCTAATCTTAAATCTAACCTAATCTTTAATCAACTCTAAGCCGTTGATATTCTTTTTTTAAAGTCGAAGCTAACCCTTCGTTTGCCGCGGTGCGTTGATTTCCACCGGACAGGTCCGATATGATCAGCAGATGTGGGGCAGATGTTGCTGCTCGGACAATTGTAGCAGTCGAGTGTTGGATGCTAAGGCGGATATCCGAACGGATAATTGAAATAATTGATTTTAATTTAAAGATTTTTTTTTTTTGAGATAATATTTAAGACACTTTTGGTATTTTCTTCGTAAATGGCTTGGCCTGGTGAAAAGCGTGGACTTTAAATATACTTAGTATTAGAAATCCTAACAATTTACAATATTTTTCCTAAGTCATCTTCTGCACACTATTTAGTTATCACGTATTTTCACATTTTTATTAACAACTAACGAAATAGTATTTTCCATTTTTTTTTTTTTTCGTAATTCTAACATCAATGTTCTTATTTAAAAAAATATCCTGGGTTTCGGTTCAAGTTTAATGTCTACAATTGAAATCGAACCTTGAAACTGGATGTTAAGGTTTAAATTGAAACGACTTTTTTGGTCCTTTTGTATGCGAAAGGTCGAAGACCTCGGCCAAATGTTTGTATAGATACAATTATTTATTTGTGTACTGACAGGTGTTGAAGGGGATGTCTGTCGTATTGTACTGACTTTCAATATTGATTTTGGTAAACAAATTAAGATTCTCAGTGTTCCGAATTTTAATATTTTTTATAATGTTAATTAGAAGTAATTTTTTATGCTATTTAATACTTTTAATTAAATATGTTCATCAATTTCATTGATGATTATCGTAATTCCTAACCCTAAAACGCTGTCTGAGATCTAATTTTCTAAAATCAGTTGTAATAAACCGCAGATATTAATAAAATTACGACCACAGAATATGAAATTGATTTAATAGCTAGCTAGTCACAAGTAATACTAGTCAGAATCAGAAAAAATCAAAGCCAACTGTCTTGACCCAAATGACATGGCTGTACTTAATCTATAAAATAGTTCTCATATTACCAGTAATTTTTATGCGATTATCAACCTTATAACAATGGCTTTAAGGTGACGGTCGACAGGCAGTGTGTATTAATGTTTGTAATTATTGTAATGACAGGATATGAGGACTGAATCGTTTTGTTTGTTTTGAGAAAAATGATTTTTAAGGGACATGTTTTTTGTGGGGTTATTTTTTGTGAGATGATTTGTATGGCTTGATTTTATGATGTCTTCTTCATTCTTTTAGTCTTGATTTACTTTTCGCGCAATCAGCACATATTTAATAATACCAACGTACCTACCTATATTGGAGCCAAACTAGAACCCTGGAACTGTCGTAAAAAAGAACCAATTTGGTTTGAAATTAAAGTGTTTCTTAAAGAAATTACTTATCTCAAAAACATAATTATCAATAAAAACGTAATAGTCGAAATTGGATATTTCCGCCGAAATGGCAAAACACAGAAAACGAAAACGAAATTTGGTCGGACTCTATTTGGATCCTCGATTCGTTTACTTCATTTATAGTTTTATTATTATAAGCAAAAACATAATGTTAGGAAAGATAAAAATAGTCCCTAATGCTAATAATGTAGCATTTTGACTGCGTCTTTCCTTTTTATTGATTCTCTTATCAAAAACCTACAAGTACTACCTACCTTGATCTTCATTTTTTTGCCAGTCTATCTAACGAGTTTTCTAGAGAATCGTATCCTCAGTTGACCTCCAGACGTTACACGGGATGTCAAACAGTTGACTCACTCGCTTTTTCCTTCTTTCCCATATCCCAATAGACACAGATTTATTTTTTACAGCCATGACCGTGGGGTTACTCGAACAGCCTGGCTGACGTCACAAAAACATTATCACACCTACAGCGTAATAAATTACATCCTTCATTGCCCATTCGATTTCAATATAAATAGAAAAAATTACCGCTCGCGGCAAAGGGGTAACTTTCAATTTCTCCAGTAATTAATTAACGTACCTAACACATGTTTAGACAGACTATTTGTTACGCTTTCTCTATAGGCATTACATCACTAACCCTTTGCCACCTGTTGATTAAAAAAAATGACAACAGTTGTTTCCCGCCACGATTTGTTTTATTTCTTTTTAATTGTCGATCTGAGACATTGGTTTTTCGGATACGTTTTAGGGTTAACTGATTTTAATGGCCGACGCATCGGAAGTGACATGTGTCGATGTGTTCGTCATTATATTTAATTTTATTGTTCGCTTCCAGTTTTTTCGACCACTGAATCGAGTTGTGGACAGACAGACGGACAAATTGTATTCGCATTTTAACTTATCTTTTTATTTCTTTTTAGTAGTCGTACATGTTTATGATATATATAATATTTAAATGGCCTATTAAGTATGATACCTTTCAAAGATCTGTTAATTTTTCATTTTTGTTGCATTTTTATCGAAAATTCTTGGCTACTATGATCACGTCGACATAATTCAAGAGCGTTTTATTAGCACGTTCTTTAGGAAACTGATGTGAATGTCATGGTCAGAAAAAACAACAATATAACATCACACCTTGTTTCCCCGAGGGTTTGGCCAGAGGTGTACCAATAGTACACCCACATTTCGCCAGTTAAGGCTCTTTCAAACAAGCGCGACACGCGACGCGACACAAAGACACCGCTCGTCGCGCCACGAGCGGTGTCTTTGTGTCGCGTCGCGTGTCGCGCCTGTTTGAAAGACCCTTTATGCTTAAGTGCCATGTGATAGTGGGCGAGCCTATTGCCATCAACCGGACACATCCGGATTATTCTATTTTGCCCCACCAAGCCGCCCCACTGGTGGGGCAAAGTGGAATGCTTAAAATTTTGCAGTGGCATCTGCCCGACTAGTTCGACTGGGTAGGGCAGATTGCACTCGTCTAAAATCTTGCTGGGTTCTGCCCCACTAGGATTGGCACCTTAGAATTTGTGTAGGTAGGTATGCTCGAAATTTATATTTGTTTGGAAAAGAAATAAATGTTTGTCTAAGTAAATTGTAGCTAGGACTGGTAATGTTGGACTTAGTTCTTAGGTAGTGTTTTTATATAAAAGTACAAAAAATAATTGTTAGGATTTTTGAAGTGAAAACTTCTTTAGGCACGTTGGGCATTTTTGAGATGGGACTAAACCATTGATTTTGTGACACTGCATGTTACGACACCAGTTTTTGACCATTAAAAAGACATCAACGCGCGATACATTATTTCCGGCACAATAAAATTGTTCAAGTTTTTACTTCTATCGGCACTCCCGGAGTGCCACTGTTTTTTTATTTACTATTTGTTTCTGGAAGGATATGGGTTGTAAATCACAAATTTACACGATTTGTTACAAATAAATAAAATCTTGGTAAATATAACTAAAGAAAACCTTTAAAATTACAGATATACAATGATTGGTTTTTACTAAGTCCAACGTTACCAGCACTAGTTACATTTTACTTATTTATACATTTCTTTCTTTACATAAACTCTAAGGTACCAACCCTAGTGGGGCAGAATCCAGTAAGATTTTAGACTAGTGGATTCTGCACCAGCAAATCGAACTAGTGGGGCAAAGTGGAATAATTCACAAATCCAGACTCCGGGTTTCTACTGTGGAATTCCAGATGGACAACAAAAACAATAATTATTCACCAAATTAGGTTCTTCAGAAATGCTCATCAAACAACTATTAAGATATCCCCCTACAAGTTCATGGCTGCTCATTCCCATACCAGCTTTGAATAAATGCTAAATACTCAATCCCTATTCATCATAATTTAAAACCAAAGTAATTAAAACCTCAATTGAAAAAGTTTTGATGCAGAAAAACGCGGGAACTCATATTGACGTACACAGTCTATGGTTAATGTTTTTTGTAAAGACACCTGTAGGCGAGAGGGAGGGAGTGCCTGACTGCCTGAGGATGAGAGCCAAAAAACTAGAAAAAAACTTAATGAAACGAACGTGAGAATTAGTGTGGAGCGGCTGTCTGTTTTGATAAGATAGGGAGCTAGGACAATTGAAATTAAGTGGAGTATAAGCGTAGACTGGTAGATATCAGTGGGGTCAAGAGTTCGGATATCCAAGTTTAGATAGATAGATTTCGTCATTACACACATCCAATGAAAATTGATCGTAATGGGTTTTATTTTAACAGTTCACCCACGGCCATTGCGTTATTTACTTTGTTGAGCAGACGAATTTTTCAAACCTAAAAAGAAATGGATTAGCAATATCTTTTAAAACTCTCGCATTGGGACGCAAAGTGCATGACATAAACACTTTTTAGGTACGTACGTCGTTATACGTACCTCAAAAGGAAAAAACGGAACCCTAATAGGATCACTAGTGTGTCTGTCTGTCTGTCACAGCCAATTTGCTCCGAATCTAATGGACCGCTTAAGTTGAAATTTGGTACACATATGTATTTCTGGATTTCCAAACATGGACGTGTAACATAAAAAAAATATTTTGAATATCACTTTTGGGGTCACTTTGGGGGGGGGGGGGGGCAAAAAGAAAAAAGTTTTGCTAACAGTACCGTGTGACATATCAAATTAAAGGGCTTGTTGCGAGCATCTTAAACATATTTTTTATATAATTTTGAAATAAATACTCTTAAAGATATTCAAGAAATTTGATGATAATTGACCATCCCCCTTATCTCCGAAACAACTGGACCTAAAATTTTGAAAAAATAAATAGTATGGCTCTTTACTCATAGATTACAGGAAAACCTATAAGAAGTTTATGGTTTTAAAATAACATGGTAAATCTCTCGATATTGTGCGTACAGATTTGCATTCGCAGTTGGAATGTATGGGAGAACATGTTTTTCAACTACAATGTTAAGTTTGTTCTTGGGATAAATAAATTCATCTTAACTACGGAACCCTTCATTGTGCGTAGTCCGACACGCACTTGGCCGGTTTTTATGTTAGCTAGTAGCGACAGAGATCAATAAAATATAAAATTATTAACAACTATAAAACCCCCAAGAGATAATTAACTATTTACACATAATTTAAATCGAATACGACCATCGTTAAAATAAAACGTAACATCAAAGCCACCTTTACATTTTTAAATCAGATAATACGCATCAAACCTATTTATTATTCATTTCAAAGCAAGAGAGTTTTTTTATCCGACAACTGTCCACTCGCCCCCATTTTATTTTTTACGAAGGACTTTTTCTCTATGGTCATGTTTGACGTTCTCACGGAAGAGGCTGAATGGACTGGTGTTCTTCGGACTTGAAAAAACACGGAAGGGTTGCTAGTATTAAAAATTATTAGTTTGTTTTTCGTGTACGTAAGGTGCTGTGTGCTGTTGGTGGGAATAAGTGACCCTCGGATTTAACATCCGGGAAGATGTTTGAGGTTTAATGAGAGGATATGGAGAGATAAAAAGTTCATTATTGGGTGGACCGAGAGTGTTCGGTTACATACGTAATGTTATAAAGGGATGGGGTGCAAAGGGTTGTTTTGTCGAAGGGATCTCATGGTCAAGATTCTATAGATGTTAGTGTGATTATCTAAGTATCAAATAGACATTTACTCAATGTGAATGCTTTCCTGCTACTTATTGCTAATGGACACAGCGAATTTTCCCATAAGGTCATAAGATCGTGATATGCGGTCGCTCTTTTCTGATAACTCTGCAACAGAAAATGTATTAAAGCTTTAGTAAACACCTGCATGCTGAATATTCCTGTTCACCTATTTGTTCAGAATTCTAAGAGTAACCACTAGTTAGTACGATGTCAACGGCCCTTCAACTAAGTACAAATTACTTCGATCAATTGAGCATTTCTGAAACACGTTAGGCACCTTTTGGATAATTGGATAATAAAATCCTGTGATAAAAATACTTTCAACTAATTTTGTGTAAATTGCGTTTTACGAATCAGAAATCAGAGATAACTTTTGCTAAATTATGTCTTTTCACACCACCTGCCCGACAATGTCAAATTATATGTCATGCAAACCTAACATAAAGTAAGTCATTTAAGACCTGAGGTCTAGCAGGGCATTAATATTGTACTGAATTTCATTATGACCCGCTGGTCATTAATGTGATTTAAATTCGGAACATAAAGTAGAAATCGCATACGAACATTTACGATAGGTAGTAGGTACATACTAATTCCATGCATTCACCATTAAGATCTGCACTAAAAAATAAATTGTTCGAAAATCGAACTGGCCACCACGAGTACCTAGAATATAAATAAAAGATAAATAGAACACAAATTAAAAAGAGGCGCGAATACTAAAAATTGCTTTGCTTTGTTAAACAACAAATTACTTACCTAACTACAAATTCTCACAAAAATGTCGAGTGACAATAGTGATTTGACTCCCGGAGTACATTAAATCCGAAGCCATCGGCATTGCCAATAATTTACTTCCAGAAAAGTCCAAGGAATCGTACATGAAAGCCTACGACGATATTTAAAAATGAAAAATTACAAAGGGCGTCATGTCTGTATCTGAATCAGTGCTTTTAGTGTACTTCCAGCATTTATCATGTACAAATAAGCCAAGTAGCCTATGGTGCATCTATTTGATGCTCAGGTGAATAATAAGCATCAAAAATATAAACAAATGAATACAAACACCGAATTACTGTCATTTTTAAAAAGGAAATCAGAAGGACATCGTCCTAAGAAATCAAAAGTTTTCACAGCTCAAAATGTGGAAACGTTTCTTAATGAAGCCCCTGACCACAGCTTTCTTGCCACAAAAGTAAGTGCCTACCTATTGTTTCAATTTTTAGTAACTTAAATAGCTGCATACTTACTATAGGTAAGTATAGGCTCATGAGATCGATTCATGAGCCTATACTTACCTATAGTAAGTATGCAGCTATGCGCTTGTGTGCGATCTACTGATGTGATGTTTCGACTCTAAGTTAAATAATAATTTAATTATTATTGTAAACCTTTGTAAGGTTTATGTGTTATTATTAAAAAATAAAAAAAAAATTCTTAGATTTGACTGACACACGCAATCTAAGAAAGTTTATAACATGTAATATATCACGTAAGTTACCTTCCTACTTACATACACAATACTAACCAACCTACCTATTTTTGTTACAGGTGGCATTGATTTTGGCTTGTCGTGGAAATGAACTTGTAAAAATTAAAATCGAAGATATCGAAAAACATTCAGGATTGTTGCTGGTAAATTTGCCAGATAAAAAATCAAAGAAAGAACTAATACTAATTATAAGTCTACTAATTTATTGTCTCGTAGATAGTGTGAAAATTCTCCTCAGGGATAAAGGTGCCTTCGTCTTGGGCGACCTTGAATCCCACGCTGCACTCAGGATTCTTGTCTTAACTCCATCGCTTGGCCCGGGAGTTAACGTGAGAATCCTTCGTTTTGCTCAGGATTTAATACGGCGCTCGCTACCTAAGACACTACTTTATCCCTTTAGTGCATAATCTACTATTATTACATGTTCAACTAAAAATATAATAAACAACAAAATTACTCACAATCAACAGGCAATGCACTTCATTTAACACTAAAACGTATAAATTTGTAGACCCCGTGTCAATAGTACCCAGTGTAAACACAGTCGCCGTTGAAGGGTTAACCCGCGCCTGTCACTCACTGACAGATGGCTAGCCGCGAGACGGATAGGGTTGCCTGTCATTTGAATTTTTTGTTACATTTTCGATAGCGATGCGGAAGTAAATTTTTGGGTTATTATTTTTGTTTTTGACCTAATAAATATTTTTTTGTGGTATGGTTTGGTAATGGCGTTCAAATAATATCACAGTATTGCTTTGTGCTTTTTACATCAGATGAAAAATAAATAACAACGAAAAGATAATATTTGAACACATCAGTAAATGTCAGTAAGGGTCAAGGTTATTTCCTGTTTTTATAATAATTGAAAGATTTTAATTTACCGTGCATTATATACGATGCATATTTTAAATAAGCAAAAATAAATAAGCTATTGATTGTAGAGACACCCCTATCACCTAGCATAAATTTAACCCTACCACAGCCAATAGTGGTAAAAAAGCGGTAATTATTCAAAACGCAATTTTATAAAAATAAAAAAAAAAACGTAAAAAAACCTCGACCGTAGAGGTGCTAAGTACGAAACCCTCAGGCCTAGGGTATCAATTAGACGCTCGGGGTAATGGAAACAAAGAACCATGTGTAAAAGTCCTAAGTGGCGCTTCGGGGTAAAAACGTTTTTGTGGCGTTACAATTTATTGCCTTTAGAATTTAGAATAAAGGTCGATAGAATAGTGAATTGATTATTAGTGGTGGTAGATGAGAATGTATAAGCAAATTGTTTCAAGCAAGGTGTTCCTTGTTTAATAGGAACATAATTAAAATAGTCTTTTTTTTTGTTAGCCTGTTTTGTTTCCCACTGCTTCTTTTTATTTTCGTGTGGTTCGGCCTCTGACTTGGCTTCACATGCCGTCGAAAAATATCTCTCAGGCACGCCGGTTTCCTTACGATGTTGAAATGGTAATTATAGAATACACACATGAATCCGAAAAGTCAGAGGTGCGTGGCTTGGGTTCGAACTCGAGACCTATGACTTGACAGTCTGCCGGTCACACCACTAGGCACTATTTAAAATGTAGGTAATTCAATCCAAGTAGATTTCGTTTTATTTTTAACTACATTCATCATCTTGGTAAACATATAAAGAACGAACAAAGAATCATGACCATCAACGGTACTGGTTTTTCTCATGCATCAAGATAAAAATTATATTACAATTATTTTCTTTATTTTTGAAGTCATTCTGCAATTAGAATGCCAATTTTGTATAGGGGTTTATTTTGTAAACTTAATAAGTTATGAAATTGTTTTGATAAAATGAATTACCTACTGCCGGCTATTCTTACGTTAAAGTGTTGCCATAATCAAAATAAGTAAATATATTGACAACTCTAATCGATTTTTTTGTATACGATTACAAATTAATATAAATGTCAAGTCATTGGAAAGGTAAATCGCGGGGTTTTTATAAATAATAAAGCGAGATGATACTACTGTGGTGTGAAATAGTTAGTATTTCACACACACAGTAGTCGTATTATTTTGCTTTCAAAACTTTTTAAAGCAATTTCACTTTGTTGGCTAACGATACATATGAATGATTGCATAGATTTTTTTTTAAATTATCTTGCTTCGGTTTGATATAAATCGAACCTTTTTCATAAATTAATGATTATAGAACTAAATCAGTCATTTGAAATAATTATGTGTCGAGTGTATTTATTCGTGTAATCGATTTTCATTTTAAACTCTAAAGTGGCAACATTGGTGTTGGTGTCTCAAATTGAATTGTCATTGTCAAAAAGTCCAATGTCAATTGCGCGTGGTGCATGCTAAGTTTGTTCATTGCGATTTAATTATTACAGTTTTTTTTGTTGTGTATACAACAATTATATTTAAAAAAAAATTGTATGAACTGTTGGCTGCTGTGCTCACATAATGACATTGGTGTGGTTTTTGACTTGGGCTCGATACAATGATATCACTGCTCCAGCATCTTATTTAGATGATTTTTTTAATGAAAATGATGAATGAAGTCATTCGCTGTTCCTATATGTATAGGTACCTACCTACTTACTGTAAGGGTTAGATATACTATGATTGATTATATACCTACCTACATGTTTAAAGTGCTACCAGTGTCACTGGATCAAATTAAAGATCTCTTTGAATTCTATTGTTTTTTTTTTACAGCTCTCCTTTTTTTGTATTTGTAACTGTTTTAACAGGAAATATAAAGGCAAGGTACTGATTTATTTAAGTCTCTCCCATCAGATATGCTAATTAATATGCTCTCCAAACTACGACCTATAAACTTACCTCTATACACGACGAATATTTCTATTTTGAGGTTAAGTTACGTTTTCTAAAAAAACTTGGAAATGCGGGTTTTGATTCCAAAATGGCAATTGTAGATGGTTATTTGGTTAATTTATAAACCATCTAAAACAACTTTGGAATTGACGCAACTCTGTACCGTGGTCCATATTGTCGTGGTCATTCTCCTTTATTTGGCAAAAACAAAATTCAAAATAAAAATGTGGGTCCTTGTTGGGCACAAGTAGTGTCATTAATTTCATCATCATATGAGTAATAGTTAGAACTATTACAATACCTAACCCTTCTCCTCACTATTCCCTTTTACAGAAGAATGTTTGATAAAAAACGTACGTTTGTATAGTTCAGTGGCGCACTGGGTCATTTTACATTTACTTAGGGGTCGACTCAAACCTGTTTTTTTGTTATGCCTTCCTCAGGATGAGAGCACGGTTTAGAAGCAGGGTTGTCTATTTACCAATTTAATTAATCATTTGACGTAAGTAATAAAAGATTAAACCAATTTAATACGGAAAATTCAAAAGTTATAATTCCTGCTACGGCGTAGCTCTGCGTAGTCGCGTACTACGCCAAGCTACGCCGTAGTATTCTTTTTATCGATTTGAAAACGTTTTTTAAAGTTATTATGATAGTAATGCTTTTCTTTCGAATTGTAATCTAGATTTTGTTAAAAGTCTGATTTACTTCATGATTGATTTGAAGAATAAATGATGATTTTTCTTAAAATCTAGATGAATATAATTTAAAAATAAAACTGCCAAATATTTATTTTTGCTTCCTATTTATTTCATCCCATACACGGTGTTTTATTCTCGTGAAAGCCCTACATTAAGACATACAAAAACAGGGTCGAATCAGTATAAAAACCCGAGGGTTGGCGATTTATTGTTAATCTCGGGCGGTCACTCTCGCTGCGATAGAGTGAAATATTTTACACGATAGAGACTTCTGATAAACTTGTTAACATACGAGAAATTAGATTTATTGATTTCTTCGAGATAAGCTTGGAAACAAAAAAAACATACTTTGTCACCTGTCATAGAGAAACGAGTGTCTATTTCGATGAAACCGGCCTAGTTAACCTAATCTAACTTTATCTAGTTTTAGATCATTATTTATCTTTGATACGTAAAAGTGTTTTTTAAAACTAATATACTATATGAATATTATCTTAATCAAACGTTTTTGTAAATTGCAAGATAAACGAACAAAGAAAACCAGAGTATGTAAGTGAAGACAAATAAACAATTTTGATTAATAATCCTTTATAAATGTTGTAAGTTGAACTCGGTTTCAAATGCTATAATATGTTTGAAGTTGTCATATATTTCGTCTGGAAAACACAAAACTATTCGAACTAATTACTCGAACGAACTAATTACTCCAAAATTAAGTCTCGGCAGCTAATTCAAACTGCATACCAAGAGAAACACATGCCGGTCAAACTAATTTCTTTATTATATTTGATTAACCCTTCAAACGCGACCGGTAGGTCGTAATTACCCAACAGATGCAACACTGATTAATTACTAGAAAAAGCGTTTGGGTCAGAGCCACCTGCCCGAAAAATCTCACTCTCGATCGGTGGAAAAAGATCTAAAAAAAACTGATGAGGTGGATGAGAATACTCTATTGTAGATGGTTCTGTAGGTATAGTCTTCCAAACAAAAAGCAGTAAAAAATCGATAAATGAGTGATTGAAGTGGAAAAATGAAATTAATGGTTTGAAATATTAAAAGCTTTTCTACAATTTTCGCAAAGTAAATTAGATTAACCATTTCGGAAATATAGTATTTTCGATATCTAGTTGAGCAGAGTAAATATACACTAATTAACGTTACCTACATTATTTATCCTTAGTATACCTACTTACATTAAAAAACATTTATTAGTAAACATTAATTAATTGCCAATTTACCTGTCCTATCTAAAATGGCTTTGCTGATTTTCCTTTCTATATCGAACGAACAAAACTGTGATCAGCTGTGTGACGTCGAATTTTACCCGAAGCGGCTGCAGTCTGACTTCGCAACCCTCCGGGGTAACTCCAACGAAGATTCGTTTTAATCTTTTTTGTGTGGAACCCCAAATCGTTACGTATGAAGAAAGTTTTTTCGGTCTAATCTCGTATGTAAATCGACCAGTCATTGTCTTTTGTCGGTTTTTTTTTAACCCTACGTCAGCGGAAGTCATATGGGATTAGAATTTTTATAATCGAGATTTTTTAAATTAACTGTCATTAGTTTTATTTGGGAAAACAAATAGAAATTGTAATTTTTCTTAGTTTAAATGACAGTGTAGTGTAGATAGTGCGAATTTTTGAGGTTGATGAGGATTTATATGTTCATTAATTTATGGAGCTATGGTCTAGTGGTCGCAACCGCTACTGCTGAGCATGAGTTCCTGGGTTCGATTCCCAGGTCAGGCAAAGTATTATTGGGTTTTTTCCATCAGGAATTTCTCAGTAGCAGCCCGGAATCTGGATTAGTGCCCGGTTGACGGCAATCGACTCGTCCCCTATTACATGGGACTTAAACATATCTGGCGAAATGTGGGTGTACTAGTTACACCTCTGCTTAACCACTTTTGTGATTACAGACGTGACAAATTAAGTTATGTTGTTGTGTTAAATGACAGTGTAGATAGATAATACTACTTTATGAGGTTGATGAAGATTTTTAAGCACATGTATTTATGAAGATAAGAGACCGGAAATACAAAAAAAACACAAAAAAGTGAAAAATAATTTTAATTTCGAAAGTCGGTGACTTTGGTTCTGTATTTTGCCACCGACTTCCGAAATTAAAGTAATTTTTCACATTTTGTGTCTTTTTGGAAGTCGGTTGTTTAATTTTTTTCACTTTTTAGAATGTACCTGTTAATAACCCGTTTATTTTTTTCGATATCGATTTTAACTAGTGTGTAAAACAACATAGGATCTAACTATTCTATTTTATTTTTACTAAATGGCAAGCAATGAAGATGTCGACCATAGGATCTTACTAAGAACTCATCTTTGGTTATGTGGCAACAAAAACACAACATTACGCTTACATACTTCTCCGAATGGCTATTTGTAGGTAAAGACTAAAAGTCTTGCAGATTGAGACACTACACTTAGCCTCACCTATGCACGATTAACTGTAATTAGTTTATTTGAATTAATTAGATTGAGAGAAACGATTAAAACCTGGCATTTTGTTTTTATTTCCATGTTCACGTAAACACACAGATTGGCAAATTATGGAATTAAAAATATTAATCTACTATGTTGCATTCGTACCGCATTTATTCACACGTTGGTACTTACGTTTTTTTTAATATCACCAATAAAAACATTCGCATGATTTTTTTAACAAGATGAACAGACACGACACAAAATTCGCACGGAAGTTTGCCAACAGAAAATCCGAAAAAAAAAAACTTTAAAAATACCTTGTGAACCCAACCTGTATAAAGCCGTATAAATATTCATACATCGGCACGATATTACGCATATCAATCACTATGCAAGTGCTAAAAAGGATCTAATGGCATGCGCAAGCACACCCCGCCATTTTGTCTTCTACTGTCATTAGCGCCTTTTCATAGCGAATCTCTTTTTGTGTGGCTTATTCAAATTCGTGACAATACAATGTTTTTGTTTATCCGTTAATCATACGCATGATAATGTGAAGACGTTTTGTGAAATGTTGGAGCTATTGGGGTTTTTGTATTTGTGAACATAAAACAAATAATCGCCACTTTTCAAATACGAGCTCGTTTGTTTCCATAATTATACTACATACTAATTCCATACTTGTAGGTAAGTACCTAATAATATATTATGAGGTCCGTCTGACGTTTTACCGTCAAAATCAATTTTTAATTATATCCTTTAATTAATATAATTATGGAAATCTATTATATTATTTATATTTATTTTGTATGAATACCTTTTTAGTATAATATCAATAATAGACAAAAACAAATAGGTACCTAATAGTTTTCGCGCCAAACAACCAAAGACAATCATCCCGCCAAAATAAAGATGCCTTCAAATTATGCGCGAGCACACCATAGAATAAAGGATCAAGTTTTTTTTTCGATTCCTTTCGATCTAACCCTCAAAAGCTAATTACCGTATTGAGGAATTAGTTTATATTTTCGCACGGTGCGAGATGCACGTGTGTGTTGCGGTAACCGAGTAGGTAATTAGATAGGAAGTTGTTTGTTATGCTAATTATTTGTGTTTCTTTTGCGAGAATTAGTTTATTTTCAGTTATTATGTCATTTGATATTAATTTTAAGTTAGTTTGGGATTTTATGGGATCTTGTCTCACTGTAAAAAGGGGCTCTATAATTAGCTTGTTTCTACATTTGTTAGATTCATGACTGTTTATTTTTTATTTATTTCTTGAAGTGTTTATCTTTCTGAAACAATTAATTGTACACATTTTAATAACCACTGATATTATAAGAGCAATTTTAGTCTTATCATGAAGTTAAATTAAGGAATAATAATTTATATGCACTATACATATGTCTAGAATTTAATAAAAACACCAACCCTTATAATTTTAGTCCGAGTAGGTACCGTTTCTTACTCGTGTCCATTCCGAATTTCCGACCCACCTTTTCCTGTACTCGATTATATTTGCATACTCTTAATGATCAACGATTTGATAAAAATGACCGGCATGCTACCATTTCAGTATGCAAATTGACAGGCTATGACTTTTTGTCAAATTCCTCAAACCAGAATGGTTCAATTAAACGAGGGCAGGACAGGACAGCTCTAATAAATTTAAAATAACTTTTTCCACGTTGTTATCAAGATTTTTCTGTTCATCCTAAATTAATGGGTTTGAAACGTCATGTTGGCATCTGCGGCAACGTTGCAACTATGTTGATACATTTTCCAAGTTACTGAAATTATTTTAATTTATGTTTGCATACCAAAACAAAAAGGTCTAAATAATAGTAGATGCAAAATAGTCACTATAAATGTAATCATAATATTTTATAATAAACAAAATAATAATAACAATAAAAAGTTACAGCAAAAAATACAAGTAATCTAGAAAAAAGTACTCTCCATATCTTCTCACGAATGCGTACCGTAAGTACCTACGCTAATTAAACAAAGGTGCACTAACAAACTGGAGACAAGAATAAAACTTTTTACTAATCAGCAAAAAACGCCAAGACATCGTGAGAGATGCATAAAATTAACTTATAATACATACATACATGTATGCAAATATCTACGTGACCACTTTTTAAAGAGTAAAAAAAAGACAAAAGTACTCACTGTGGTCGCTGCTACCCCTTCGCTGAATCAAATCGAAATTTGCATACGACGGTGGCGATTTTTTTACTCAAAAAGATTATGTAAATGTGTTTTTTGGACATCGGATGAGTGAGAAATACTTTTCTTGTGCTAAAAAAGTGCGTCGGCAGAGATAGGGTTGTTTAAAGTATGAAGAAATGAGTTCTCATACTTCTCATGTGAACTTTTTTTTTGTTTAGTGTAGAAACAAAAATGTTTTGGGTGTTTTATAATATTGTTATTTGTTGTGAATAATTTGATTTATCCTAGACATTCTTTACCGTAGGTATTTCGTTTGGATAAAATTATGATAAGATGGTTTTAAGTATATAAGTACCTATAAAACTTTATAGTCGTAAGTCTATTAAGGTGTAGGTATTAATTAAAACATGATGATTGTTTTGTATTGTAATACCTACAATAAGTCGGTGTTTTGTCAATCTTTGCTTATTATTTCGAAAGACCTTTAAACAATCTAAAATGAAGAACGTATTTTCCCAGATAAGTATTTGTCTATGGTAAAATAACAATAAAATTTTGAGGAGGTTTGGAAGCAAGACAAACAGACAGTGGCTTTTAGTTTAATAGGTACTCTTAGGTAAAGGTTAAAAATGTAAACAAAGTTATTAAAGGGCTGTTCGAGCCATATACAACCTAGGTCCAAGAGATTTCCTTAGAGAAAAATTCAAAGAAATAAATATTCTGACTGTAGCCTCACAATATATTTTTGAAAACCTATTGTATGTACACAAAAATATATCAAATTTTAAGAAAATGTCCGATATTCATAGTTTAAATACCAGGAATAAACACAATCTTGCTGTGCATCGCACACGTCTCCACAAAGTAGGCAACTCGTTCATGGGTCAATGTATACGCTTTTACAACAAACTTCCCATTGACATTCGAAACTTACCCATTAATAGATTTAAAATCTGTATTAAAACAAAACTTTGTAAAAAAGTGGTATTATAAAATTTCAGATTATTTAGAAGATAAAAAAGCATGGGATTGAACTGCTCGCTCTGCTAAGCCTTGTGATAAAACTTAACATTTTAATTATTTTGTAACATCAAGAAAATATACCAGTTTTATATACACATTGACATTGTTGAAAATTATATTCAAAATGACATGATTACTTTGTAAAGTATTATATTATTTTAATTAATTATTGTGAATGTGAGGACTATCATTATTATTTTCATTTTTCAGTTAGTTTTAATTATGGTCTGGCAGTTTGAGTAGTTTATGCGGCCTACCCAAATGTCCTTTCTTTGGTATTGTTCGTCGAGTTGAGCTCCTTAAGTTCTGAGTTGAGCTCCACGATTACTGACAAATGCTTGCACTGACTGGACAGGTTCACTCAAATCTGTGTGGTTCTTTCCTCAAAAGACCATTTCAGACACTAATCTACATGGTCCTCATATGGCCTGACCAAGATTATGTCTGGACTTTAAAAGAGACTGTGACCTCTGAGTTTGTTTCGGCCTTTCTTCTCAGAGTAGTCAGATAGGAAACGCCGAACTCAACAAGCTTATTTTTTTTTTTTTTTAATATGACGTGTAAAAGTGATTCCGATGTCCTATTTACAGAATAAACAATTTCATTTCATTTCATTTCACTAATACGCATTTTTGCTAGGTACTTATCTACTTAATGTAAAAAATTCACCTAGGTAAGTACAAGTTTGTAATTTCCTATCCAAAGCTATTACTTAGTAGTGTGTTACATAGACAAATACATACATAAAACTATTTAACGACAACCCAAATTTTTTTCAACCAATTTTTTTTTGAAGCACATAATCTCCTTTTACCTGCGACTCGGGGTGGAGTCAAACCACCCCACAATTTTTTTCACATCACAAAAACCCAATAGTGCACCAGGGGGTGTCAACATTTTTTTCGTAGCAACCCTGATCGATATTTTTCCCGCGCACACATCGCATTGGTGAACCCTAGCTAACAAAGAAGTCTTTATGTAAAATTTATTCATTTATTTTTATTATAACGGTCGTCCGTTCTCTATTCTTTTCGGTAATGGCAGGGGTTGTATTAAAAGGGGTTATTTTTTATATGCGCGTCTCCTCACGCGATTTCTGGCTGTTCAAATTGTTTGGGGCACGCAAATGATCGGGCGTCGTTTTCTAGAACATTTTTAGTTTCGTTTTGAGATGGAATAGGCACTAATTTTAAAGGAAGCTTGATGATCAAACCTATGCTTCGTAATTTCAAAACATTAATGAGATCATAAGATGGTTTCATCTAGTTTTATAACATTCAACGACACAGTTGGATAAGTTAGGTTATTATATTTTTATTTTAATAGTTTGATATTTAATTAATTTAGAATAAGAAGTCTATCCAGTGTATATATTTTATCTTCTTTAATAATAAAGCAAACTTAAAAAAAAAAAAAAAAACTAAATTACATTCGATTTTGGTGGTATGAACACAAACGTTTTATTTGTAGTTGGTACCTAAGTATGTATCATTATTATTAAAAATATATCTTAAATAACAACAACATTTAATTATTCGGCTTTACATAATGTTTTAATAACGCTTTGAACATACTATTTGCAAGAGTCACAGAACATTTTACTGAAAACAGCATGCCTAAGCAAAAAACCTCAGTGGTGTCTAACGGTCTATTTTCTGTCCTTCCAGTGGTGGTGACGTCAGCTCCTGCCAATGAGGCTGAGCTGCAACTATACAGGGTGATGCAGCGAGCCAGCTTATTGGCTTACTACGATACGCTGCTTGAGATGGGTTTGTATTTATTCATCATACATATATCATATAAATCATTTATTTAGTGCGCACAAAAGAAATAGCACAACACACAAAACCCACGATAGTAAATTACATAAATATATAGGAAATGTAAGGTACCAATATAAAAAAAGTAAAAAAATTAAAGAAATAAAGTGACACTATGACCATGACAATCCAATTGACCAGATTCAAACCTGCTAACCTGTACAATAACAAACTGCTAAACCTGCTCTCTAATATGAGAAAATAATGATTGATTTACTTAAACATGTCGTTATTTGTGGCAGGTAAAATAAAAGTTGATAAGGCTCCTGGATCAAAGGACTTTTCTGGCGAGTTTTTTCAAAGATTGATTATACAATTGACAAAAATGTAACATGAGTGACTCCTCAAAAATGTCCTAACAATTAGTTATAATTGTTGTAATATAATAGTTAGATAAAATGAGTAAAGGTACTAATAATCCAACATCAGACAATTCACTGAAATTACGAAAAAAAAAAAACAAAAATGCCATCAAAAGATAATAATGTGTCCCTCCTCACAAAACACAAGATCATAGGAACTCAAGAAAAAACACTTTCTCATATCGAAATAAAGAAAAAGACGAAAAAACTATACAAAATCTCCATATCGCTAAAAAACGCGAGCTCAGCGTCGACATGCAAATTACTTTTTTAATCTTTTACTTTTTAAAACCGCCGATTACTGGAGCTAAGGAAGGGTTTGGCCAGTCAGCCTTATCCTTTTGTTTTTTTTTTCGGCGCCCCTTTGCAAAATGGTCACGTAGGTATTTGCATATTTGCCTAAATTAAAACTGGTGTGTGAGCTTCTATTTTTTTATGGTATCTCACGTTTTTGTGAACAATCATAGCGAAATGAACTGGTGGCACAAGAAAGTCTTGCATTTTAATATTTATGGGACTAATCTATCTGTTTGTAACAATGGTCCAGTTTTTTCTGTCATGTGAATGTAAAGAACTGAATATCGCGGTCCGTTTTTTTGGACTCTGAGAAATAATTATTCTCCTCGTGTTTTCTTGGATCGTGATTTTTAAATAATGACTTGCCGAGTTCCTTTTTAATGTAGTTTTGTGTATGACTCAGAAACAAAGCTACATTCATAAGATAAGAGCTTTGCATTTGTCATTTTACGGAAACCTACTTTGTTTTAAAGGTTCTACATATTTTATCGTTCCAGGTGGAGATGACGTACAACAACTCTGCGACGCTGGAGAGGAAGAATTCCTTGAAATAATGGCCCTAGTGGGCATGGCTTCCAAACCGCTCCACGTCAGACGACTGCAGAAAGCTCTCCAGGAGTGGGTTAACAACCCTGCCCTGTTCCAAATACCGATCGTTCCTAACCTCTGTCCTACCGAAAACCCATTCATTCAATGTAACCAAAGACTTCTTAACATGCCTCCGTCAATTCCTAATGTCTTGCCAAGGACCGTGGCCTCTCCAGAAAGCAGTAGACCAATGTATAGTCCATCTCCAGGTGCCCCTGACAACAGTTGTGGCTCAACTACCTCAGCCCCCAATGCCAGTCCAGTTCACCAAGCGAATACCTTCGCTAAAATAGTCTTACCGCCGTCCCCTGCTCCAGCAGCCCCTGTAACCTCTACCGCTTCTAGATCCTTCTCTCCACAAAGTGCCTGTCCTCCTGCCTCAGCTGGTTCTAGTCCGAATTCGGTCACCTCACCAGTTCAGTTGACACCAGTACTCTTAGATGTTCATGTTCAAAAATTGGCGGCAGCGGCTGAGAAGTTGAGTAAACATTTGCCCCAACTGGAGCCAAAGCCGCAGAACACTAAGAAGAAGATGTGCAAGGATCTGGAGCTGGTGATGATGATGCCGGAGTCGGATCTGCGGCGGATGGAGGAGATCCGGAAGTACGCGGCGATATACGGAAGGTTTGACTGTAAGAGGAAGCCTGAGAAGCCGTTGACGCTACATGAGGTTAGTATCTTCATAGATTAATATTTGTTAAACTTATAAAAAAAAGATAGCCTCTTCATATGACCTATTAAATAACTAAAGGTTATTCGGATGCCGTGCTTTAAACAAATATTGAAAAAATATGACGTATATGTAGGTACTGTTAGGTTCTAGACTAATCCAGCCTGATATTCATCAAATGTTGTAGCCATTTTTAGCACCATCTCTTTGAAATTCACGGTAAATTATTGAAATGGGCTGAAGTCGAAACAATTATTTATTTATTTCTTTTTGCTTTAGGTATATTGGTAAAGCTTGATCTGGAAATGGCTTAATCCTAATCTTAATCTTGGACAATATATTTTTTAATTTAGATTTTTTTTATTGTTAGTAAATATTCCCTTAATTGTAAGGCTTTCCGTACTCCATTTCCAGGTGATGGTAAATGAAGCAGCAGCTCAAATCTGCCGCTGTGTACCGGCACTCCTGACACGGAGGGATGAGCTCTTCCCGTTAGCGAGGCAGCTGGTAAGGAGGGCTGGCTTGCACTACTCTAAGCACGGGTAAGTTTTGTCTTTTGATCTAAACAGTAAAAACGAAATGAAGGAAAATGCTATAAACTCTGACTACCAATCTTACCAAAAGAAAGAAAAAAAAATACTAGGTTTAATTGTGCATACAAAGACATTAGGTAGTTAACTCGAGTAATAAAAATAAAAAAAACGAGCCAGCCTTACAGTAGTTGCATATGATGCGTAACATCTGACATCTTTGCTGACAGTACCAACCTCTCGGAAAATAGGTTGCTACCATCTGACGGCCAACTCTAGCACCGCGCGCGCTCATTCGTCAAATCAAATAGCGCGCGCTTTCCCGGCTTCCTGTTACACAATTCCGTCCCTTTTCACGAAATCACACCCGCAGATTGCAGTAAAGCGAGATGAAAGATTTGCAGGAAAGTGAGAGGAAAAGATGTAAAATAACACGGATACATATTATATTTATTACGATTTATATTACGAACACAAAACTGCGTCGTAGAAGTCAGATAGGCAGTCGCTCCATGTAAAATGCTGGTATTCAGTTACATCTGCACCCCAATTGCGTAATACACGATCAATCACAATCTGAATCATTTGAAGGATATTTCTAATCCATTGCTTCATATGTTTGAAAAATTCGTCTGCTCTAAAACATAAATAACGCAATGAATGTTGTTGAACTGTCAAAATGAAACAGATTGTGATTGAACGAGTGTTTACGTAATAAGGGTGTGGTTAGAATGGAAGCTGGAAGCTTACTCCAATATTGTGTTGGGAAAAGGCTAGCAGACGATGAAGATGCTATTAATGATGGTATAATTGAAGACGAAATTAATACCATTTATTTTAGTATAATTTTAGTACCAGAAGGAAATAATAATATTTTTAACATTTTAATCTTGAGTTATTCAAGAGAAGCAATATGACCAGAATGTTCAGAATCTGGACTAAGGATTACACTGATTGATTTAGTCTTAATGTAGACTTCAGGCAATTTTTTTTTTGATTGTGCCCGCCGTCACTCTGTTTGAATATTTTATTATCAATCAATCAATCCACTCAGCCTATTGCTGTCCACTGCTGGACATAGGTCTCTCCCAAGCTGCGCCGCAACACCCTGTCCTCCGCCTTCCGCATTCAGTCTGTCCCAGCCACTTTCCTAAGGTCATCGGTCCATGTAGCTGCTATACTTGTGGATACGCGATCTCCACTTAAGGACTCGTCTGGTCCACCAGCCATCGGTCCTTCGACAAACATGGCCAGCCCACTGCCACTTCAGTTTGCTTACTCTGCAAGCCATGTCGGTAACTCCGGTTCTTTTCCGGATAATTTCTTTCAAAGAAACCCCGAGCATAGCCATTTTATTGTATGGCGTCAGTTTTACATACATGAGTGGTCAATCAATCACATAATACATAATGTAATCAATTATATTGACATACTTGACTGTGGTTTTCCTTTTTCTTAACACGTTCAGTGCCGGAAGCCCTCCTGGAGGGTTCACCAGGTTACATATGGAATGCCGGGCTCCCTCGCGAAGGGCTCATTTTAAATATAGGTTTTTCTTAGCGAATACATATATAATCAGGGTTCATGTACAAAAACCAAAAGTAAATATTGTAAAATGTGTTATGTGCATGAGAGCAAATAAATAAATAAATAAATAAATAATAAAATCTGATGTATATTTTAACAAGATTTATTATTATATGTTTTAAGTCCCATGTAATAGGGGGCGAGCCTATTGCCATCAACCGGGTACAAATCCAGACTCCGAGCTGCTACTGAGAAATTTCAGATAGAAAAACCTAATAACATTTTGCTCGACCCGGGAATCGAACCCAGGACCTCATACTTAGCAGTAGCGTTTGCGACCACTAGACCAACGAGGCAGTAAAACATAACTGGCGAAATGTGGGTGTGGGTGCTACAGGGACACCTCTGCCCAACCCTTCGGGGAAACAAGGCGTGATGTTATGTTTGTTATTATTATATGTGTGCGTCGGTTTTAAAATCCAAGCATTTTTATTTTTAACTTTTTTGTTCACGGTTATAAATATTGACTAAAAAATTAAAAGTTTGGAAACAACTTATAGTGACAAGACCCCCCATTTTTTATTTTTTTGTGACAAGACACTTTTTAACTAACACTTTTTAATTCGTTTTACAGAGTTTTATTACACGGTTTTGAACCTAATGCCGTTGACCATACGCGATGGTTAACTTTAGCGCAAAAGTAATGCCAGTAACCCTCCTAAAGGGTTCACGTCCAATATGTATGGCGGCATGGCGTATGAGTTTTATGAAAACTGGGTGGAGTCGAAAGTGTTAAGAAGAATATTTTACTGACTACATTCTGCAATGTGCGCAAAATTTTATTCAATTCTTTTTTGTTACTAATACAATTGAAGCTGATTGAAATAATGAAGACCCATATAAAATGTTTTAAATCATGAAACAATAGTATGATGATAAGATGAATGAAGGTGAAGAACACTAAGATGCGACACGTGAGATAAATATGTAACTGCATTCCCGTTTGGCTGTATCGATTAGTATTCTATCCATGAAAACACTAACGTGTAAGATAACGATTAAAAACATATTATAATTCATATGCATCATGTAATTCAAGGTCATCAAGGCGATAATGAATAACGAAATTTTCCTTCTTTTATCGTTGTATGGCTTCAGGATTGCCATAACTCATTGTTTTAAGGATCCTTCTCAAGAGCTGCATATGCATAATTGTTATTGACTTAAAAACCATCACCAAATTAAATAAATTTCGTAAACGATTAAGTCCGTCACAGACGTAGCTATAATATATATTAATATGCTTTTTTTGCGTAGTTTTTGGTTACGTACTAGAATTATAATAATATATTATAGCTCCGTCTGAGGTTGCTCGAAGATTATGATGGATAATATATCATAATCTGTCTAGCTATGATTTATATTAATGACGGCCTTTACACTGTTCTATATTTTTATTTGTGTGTATAAATGTACCTATCTGAATAAAAGATTATTATGTAACCCTCTGTATGCGAATCCGATTCGCACTTGATCGATTTTGTAATGATACGATTGATTGAATATGGGAAAACAGGGACATTTCGCGAAAGAAACATTATGAAAAATGGAAATTTTGTTTCCGGTAAACATTTTTCGAGTGAATCCTTAGCTATGCTATCAAAACTTATTAGATTTCTCTTTCTCATTGCAGCCTCCCACCAACCGCGTCAACAGGCGAGGAGCGCGACGAGGACGAGGCGCCTGCGAAGCGACCGCGACAGGTGGCGCCCCCCACTGTAGACCTCACGAATTAGAACTAACACTAGGGGAAACTGCCACCGATTAGAACTAACATAGAGAATAAATATCTAGAAGGCACGGTCGGGAGACGTGGGTTGTGGAATCTTTGAGATGACTGGGGTCAGTCGAGGGAATTCGTATACTTGTGGACATATTCTTCGCACTTTTCATTCGGTCACCCTAATCTAGGCTTCATAGAATACGATAGTTAATAACGTTCCCAAAATTATTATTCTTAATTCCTCTTTTTTATTGGGGTTGAAAGGTGTGAAATTTTTTTGCGAACGAAATAATAACTTTTTTTGGATTACTACAACTAGCATGCAAAGCATAGTGTTGAAAGTATACTCTACGAAAACATTGCATTCAGTTTCAGAAAACGTGATACGCCATCTCCGTCAAAAAGATAATTAAAAGGTTCCATAATTCACGGTCTAAAACTGCAATAACAATAACATTCTATAAGGGAAATCGTTACTAACTGGAATGATCGGTTTAAGGACTAATCTTGTTTCCTATTCGAATGAGATAATTCATATGAAATTATCTGTTTCTATAAAAATTCGACAAAACTATAACTTAAAATTAAAAAGCCTAAAATACGTCCCTGGGGTACTCAAAAAATTTTCAGAAGTTTTAAACTAAATTGCATAACATATCTATTTTATTTAGGTATTTTTTACTTCTATTATTTGGTACTTACATGCAATAAGTTTCCTGTACTTACGTTTATTTTTAATTTGCATTCTTATGATAAAAGGTAAGCATGACTGAATCAAACGCCAGTTCTAATTCTTATTAATTTGGTATGCACTGTAGTACATTTTGTTTTAGAATGGTTATGGCAAAATATTGATATGGTGAGTAGAAAATTCTTATTTAACATTATGTGCACGGTTTATTAAAATTGTATTAAGTTGCTTATGATGTTTATTAAACTAACCTTTTGCTTTGATTATTTTTGAATAGTCACAAAGATGTTATGTTATTAAAAAAAAAAACATAAATAGTTAATAGTAAAAAAATCAAAAACGAAGTTTAACTTAAAACAGCACTCCGTAAGTCAACATCTAGATAACAACACCTTTTCAATATTATAAGTAAATAAAATCTTTTAATTGTTGTTATATCTAGGAAGGCGACGAAGGCAATGGCGTCCGAGCAAGTCCTGATGCTGCCAGAAGCAATTGTAATAGGTACCTTATCATCTTATTTCTAATCAGAACTGTTCCTATTACAAGAGATTATTCTTTTTCTGACATCAATAAGCGTTAAAAAGGACCAACTACATAGATTTATGTTCCATACATTTTGACCGCGTAGGTATTGCACTTTTCTATGAAACAGCAGATTTTTTTTAATAACCTACGAAGAATTTCAACGCCCCTTGCGTTGAAATTCAGGTTCAGAATCATGTACTGAATCCATGGTAACAGTTTTCGCATTGTTGTCCCTGCCACCCTGTATATGTCCAATAAGATCCATTTCCTGTATCGTATCTTGTTAGTTTCTTCATCTTCATCGTCATACACAGCCTGACTTTACACACTGCTATGTTCCTCTTTGCTTATCTCATTCTCCACGTTCCTATGGTAGTCTCATCCAGGTTCACAATGTTATAGCATAATTCTGTTTCTGATCAATTACAATAGGCAGTGCTATAAAAGGTGGTTGGTGTGAAAGTAAATATTTAGTTTCGTTTTTTTCCAGCTGGTGGGGCGTGAAGGCCGAGAGCGACGACGCTGACTCCAGATGTTCATACTCCAGTACTAGTACTCCGCCACCGGTAAATTAACAAAAAAGAAAATGAGCTCTGGGGCTCTTTCATTGTCTGCTCTGCTTAGCTTTTCTGATGGTCACTTTCCTAAATTTCGTCTTCATTAATGTTGATGTTCAGGTGTAAAGGAGATTCACATTTCTAACAAGCATCTGCTTTCAAAGTGGTGCTTTTTATAATAGCAAATGGAATCGATAAATATTCCAATGGGGATAATAAATGCCACTTGCTCACTTCAGATGGCGCTGATATCCAGCGTCTAATAATTTGACAGCTATCCATACATTTTTTGTAAACGAGCGATTTCTTTTACGCATTTAATCATTGAGCCCAGTTGCGCAGGTGTTTACTAAGGGTACCCATGTATTTGCCAAAGATGTTAAAAGAAGAAAACTGTGGGAAAAAGTTTTCAGAAAAAATTGGAACCCGATATTTCGTCGAGACTATGTGCTGTTCTATCTTTTTTAAACCTGAAGACTTTTATGGCAGAAATTCGTGTACAGTGGTGCTCCCAAGAGAATTTAGTCTGTTTTTGGTGTGATATTATGTAAATTATAGTAAAGTATGTGTGTGTTTATATTATCATATTATGTGAGTACTAGAAGTGCTATCTCTGAAGTTTCTCAGGAAAATCATGTTCGAGTTGGTTTTCAACCCTGATCAGGTTATTTCTGTCGTACGTCTCGAGTATTTAACAAAAAAAGAACTTAAAAGTCAACAAACATAACAAACAAGTAAACATAAACACAACAATGGCGGTTTGAAGACGGACGCCTATGCTGCCATCTATG
This sequence comes from Omphaloscelis lunosa, assembly GCA_916610215.1. NCBI lineage: Eukaryota > Metazoa > Arthropoda > Insecta > Lepidoptera > Noctuidae > Omphaloscelis > Omphaloscelis lunosa. The sequence continues at coordinate 17,441,095 of OU744265.1, read as the reverse complement.
AAAAAGCTTTCAGTTATTAACCTCATTGGAAATCGTGACAAATAAGAAGACGGTATTGAAAATGTGATTTAAAAAAGAATCATGTCGATTCTAAATCTAGCTAGAAGTATAAAGTAGTTGATTATTATAAGTACAGCTGGAGACAGAGCGGTTAAAAATCACCTTGAATCAAATATTATGTAGTCGGGAACAAAAATGAAAAGTTACGGATAAGAAATGCAATATTGTATTATTCAAGAATGTAAACATCCCAAATTTCAGGATGCCGACGAATCCCGTCCACAAGTGGTAGCCGCGCGGGGCGACAGCATCATAGCCGTGGCCAACCCCGCGCTGCACCCGCCGCACGCGGCGCACGCGCACCTGCCCACACACGCCACGCACACTCCACACCCTGCTAGGAACCACTCCAACTGATTACCAGCACCAACGGAGATAGAAGACAGGGAACTAACCTAAGAGTATACAGAGCATACTAGTTACTTTAAAAAAATAACAGATGATGAAGATGGAGGACCGAAAGTGGACGTAAAAATATATCCAGTAATTGACTGTGATATCTATTCGATATATAGAAGTGACGTAATTGATGTTGTTTTGGGCATTGAAAATACTGCACTAAGATTAAGTTATGGGTAGGGCAAATATGCGTTACAAATTGTTGCGTACAGAAAAAGGGCAGGTCCGCGTGGATATATACACTTAAAAAAAACGCCGTGAAATTAATGAAAATGTGTTACTGAAATAAAAATAATTGAACCCAGACAAGTAATTGCAGAAAGTGTTGTTTTCAGACGGGACACAGATGTAATAAATGGTTAATATTTGATCATTAACCATAGAAAACTCTATGTTTTCAAAACTGAAATTAAAAAAAAAGCTTGTCAAGAATTTTTCGTAACACTTCCGAAGAAATACTTCACCATTATTATTTTGAATCACATCTCGTAAAAATATTAACAAATCTGCTTTCTTCGAACATTTCTTTACTCGATTAATAAACATGGAATCTTCATAGTGTTTTTAAGACTCCCATGTTGTAGGTATACCATACCTCTTGAGAGTCTTAGAAACAGTCCTTATGAAGGATGAAGGCAATCCTTTGTTCCCCATACGGAACTTAATTAAATCTGACACAGAGTGTACAAAATACATTCCACCAAATATAAAACTAATTTGTATCATTTTGTAAATAGTTAGTATAATATTTAAGACTTAGTAAAGCCATAATATGCCTTGTAGTCATTATATCTATCAATTGGTTTAAACGAGTGAGTTGCACCAATAGGTCATTTTGTTTTCAAATCTGCACGTTTGTAAGAAAACGCCTTATAGTCGACCTTTTGTCTGGTTATTATGAAGTCACTATCAATCACTTGTATTGTAGCTATGTGTTTATGTAAATACATAATAGTTTTTGCACATAAACCATAGCTGATATGGCTTATTATAACAGCCTTAAAAGATTCTAAGTGGTGCTTATGTGGATTATAAATCAAATAAAGTGTCTATGTAGATGATGTACTTGTCAATATAAATATTGATAAAGTGGTCAATTTTGTAGCAATTGTAGCTTTACCTAGCCAGTAAACTAAAACATTGAACATAACTTACAACTACTAATAAATAACTTGTCCCACATGTCAATTAATTCAACTCTATAACATAGCGAACTCTTTATTATCTTTATATACCATTATTATTGTACACCTATGTTAAACAAATGAATAAATGACTTATGACTTATCAAACATAAAGTTATTTCTTCATTATGCAGCAACTTATGTTTTATATAATTATGAATATATTATTTTATTTTGATTAACACGGCATCCATTGCGCGATTGTAATTAATTTGCATCAAACGATGATATTTTATTATAATTTTTAAATGACTTTATCTTACAATTTATCCATTATTTCACATAATATAACATTATGAAGTAAAATGAACTTTGGTGCAATTCACTCCTTGCGATGTCTTCAAAGGGTTTCGTTTTGTAAAATTGTTTACGCTTTATGACTACGTTAGTTCAGAAAAAATGCAAGTGACAAAGAAGAAATCCATATTTTGATTTATTTTCAGGGGGGTGCATCTTTAGCTCCACGAAGCGATCTCGGTCATTTTTGCGGTTCACCTCGGATATGTTAGGTTATCGTTTGTCCATTCATACAAAGAATAACTTTGTCGACTTATGCAGAAAAGCTTAATAAGAGGTTTATCTATCTCGCCTCGAATGGGATAGGTTTTATTTTGTCCATTCATACAGAAATAGGACTAACTGTGTCGACTTATACAAAGAAACTTAAGAATTAAGATAAATTAGGATGCAAGAGCGAGCGAAGCAAGCTCGATAATGTTAGCACCGCGCCTAGAGCCGATTCTATTTTCGGACATAGGAGTCCGGTACTTTGTTGACTAATGCACAGAAGCTATAAAATTCAGATTTTGCAGAAATTTTAGGATCTCGCCTCGAATAGGTTATCTAAGTTATATAAGTTCTCTATTATTGTGTTAGGCGTTTTCAAATATTTCTTTAGTTCTGAATGTTTTTACACCTATATTTATTTTGAAACCAGGGAAGTGCACCCCCTTGCACCCCGCCCGGCGTCCATGCATGGTGTCTTTAAACATCGCGGTATCTTCTTTCATATAAACCATTATTTGATTCAATGTAGCAGATGATTTATCTTGATTTGCACATCATCCGTTACGATCCAACAAGAAGTCATAAAAACGTGAACACAATACAAAAACTATAAATTATAAATGTGTAAATAATGTATAAACGTTAGAGTTGAAGTATTGACCATTGCGAGCCATAACGTGTTTAAATAGGTAAAACGTAAGGAAAATAAAAATACTATGTTTATACCAGACTGTGTTTTATTGATGATGATTTGAAGGTTATGCCAGAAACTTGCAGAGGGTTGTCTCGTAGAGACGGGTTTTATAAAAAAAATGACATCATGTCAGTAGATGCTTAGAATACAATCGCATCGAATCTAATTTTAGGTTTTGGTATTTTTACCCGACTACGGCTAAGCAAAAAGGAGGGTTATTATTAATTTCTACATTCTAACCTACCTACTTTTAGCTTATCTGCAAAATAAATGTGATGCAGATTAATAGAAAATATGTATTAGAATGGAAGTAAGGTATTTCTTAAAAGTCTTAAACCTTGACTAAAAACTTGAGAGTAAATCCTTATGATTATAGATATGGATCGACCATTTAGTTGTTTTTTCCGTGGTAAATCAGTGGGTAACTGCTTTCTATTTATCTGATAAGACAACAGTTAAGACAACTTCATGCCTCCAGGTTCCAGAGATCCTGAACGAGTTCTTTGCGGAGGTATAATGGTGTCACTGCCATAATTAAATTAAGACTGATGTAATCAGTATCGTGTGTATATAGATTTCCTGAGGAGAGAATGTAGGAACTTAGTTGCTTTGGGTATTTCAGTTAATAAATAACAATATAAATACAATCATCAACTAACGATCTAAACCTTCGGGGTATTACGGCTATGATTAATAAAAAAACCAGCAACTGCAAATTATCACAACATTATACAGATATGTTACCTTGTGAATGTGAAGATTCATGCTAGTGGCTCTGTCGGTGCTAATGAAGCAAGGGCAAGGTTAGATTTGATTAAACTTTCAACTAAGTACCGGCGGATTTTAGATCTTTATCAATGATTTAGTATATTGCATACTATTGCGTAAAACATTCGCGGTTGCGAAAGATTAAAAAAGAGAATATTATTTATTAATGACAGTTCGACGACTTATTCAGATTTCAGTAGCTCACCAAATTAAATTACCTTAACCACGAGATTAAACTGATTAAATTTTAAAAGCAGGTAGACTGAAATACCTACATAATATTTTCTATAGGTAGGTAACCTTTCGCCTAATGATTAAGTCTGCCTGCACTTTGTATGCGTTTTCGTACGAATTTCAATCGTGTGTACACGTACGACCATAGTTGTACGAATTGAGTGCGCACATATAAATAGAACAAATCCCAAAAAATTATGATTGTTTTCGAACGTCGGAACTATACGTACGTATACTTACGACTAAGTCGCATCCAGTATGCGCGCTCCCTTCGTACTTGGAAGGTCGGGATCGTTCGTGCGTGTTCGTACATGTACGCACAAGTAAAATTCGCACGAAAACGCGTCCTAAGTACGCGCGGCCTAACGGTAGCCTATTACGATAAAACATTACAACTTTGAGACACACAACTGACAGACTTAGAGCGACTTGGTATTTAATAAAATCCCGTAAGTAGGCTAGAACCCTTTGGCTACAGAACTCCAAAAACACAATCTTTAGGTACTGCAGCCAAGGACACTTTCAAAATTAAAGTAATATTATTGGGATTACGACTGTGTTGCACCATAAAATTAAAGGTAAACTCAGTGGTGAAGGCAATTTCGTATCTTGTGTAAATTATGATCTGGTTCGGTTCATGGCAAGATTTTGTAATAGCAGTAGACTACTGATCGATTAATGCGTCATTTGACCATCGTGTTATGGATTTTCCAAACTGAAAATAGTTGTAGGTTAAATAAAGTGTTTAACCAATGCAAAAATCGATTTAACAAGCAAACTCTGTGTAGGTTAAATTCTTACGCAATCACTAACTAAAGGGAATTAGTTAGACATTCATCTGTATTTAGAAGGTTTCAATTTGATTTGATTCTCACAACTTTTTCCAACAACGATTGTTTGAATAACATAATATAATTTTAATTGAAATTCTCGACGAAAATTGGAGTTATAAAATGAACCTCAATTTTCGAATGAAATACATCTTTAAGGTGATTGAAAATGAGAACTTCGTGTTTAAATGATCAAATCAAACGACTCAATTTGTTAGTGTCATTACAAATTATCGTTTACAGGTTAGGTACGTTTTCTGATCCATTTCGTGACTGTCTGTCACGTACCTACCTACTCCATTTTGATAACAAATTATTGTGTTTATTTGAAAACTTATTTCGGTCCGGCTTAAAAAAATATGATACAAAACTCAGTAAAATAACGATTCTTGGGTTTCGATTCTCAAATCTATTATCTAATAATTTTTGAATGTTGTATTCTTCATCTCAGATCAATAATTCGGTCAGACTGATATGAACACGTTTCTTGCAGATATGCTTGTTGTCCAAAGGGTGAACTTTCAGGGGTTTGGGGGACCACATCTATCTCATATTCAAACTCAAACTCAAATTCCAAAGCATTTATTTCAAATAAACCAATAACAGGCACTTTTGAATTGTCAAGAGGTCGGTCAGTCAGAAAGATGAAGCTAGTTGCCCATTCCAAAGCGTAGTAGGTACCTATGAAGAAGAACGGGCAAGAAACTCCACGGACACTCTTTTAAATCAAAATATGGTTACATCATTCATGTTAAAGTTATAAATGTGAGAACGATGCAGAACGATAAAAGCAGCCGTAATAAAAAATAAAACAAATAAAACAATTCAAAAATCAAATTAAAATAAGCCATGGCGGCCAGAAGATGACCAGTCCCTACTGACAGCTCCTGTTCACGAACATGACGCATGGATTAGCACCATTCAGCTCAACCATTTTGAAGGGAGCTAAATGATCCAACACACACGCCACCGTCAGCGAGACATTAAAGTGAGCATGACATATTCTCAGCGACATAGTAAATGGTAGCTTTATAGTAGGTACATAGTACTCGAACGTGTTTGCAATTATACAATGCTAAGGGATTAAACTTATACAATGCAAAGATAAGTAGTTTTTTAAATCTTCAGCAGCTCCAACAGTATTTTCAAATGCTAATCAATTAGTTTATGCGCCCTTGTGGAGCAGGACCAGCATTTAGCCAAGCATTTATATCAACGATGTAATACCCCAACTTATAATATGCTTGGCTGCATAGTGTGCGTTTTATATAAGATTTAAATTTCGTTTCATTCAGTTGAAGTATGTGGGGAAGTATTTTATTGTAACATTTTAAACAGTACCCCATGAAAGATGAGTCCACTTTAGCCAATCTAAAACCCGGTTGAACTAATTGGTCCCTATTTCTAGCGATATAATTGTGTCTTGCACCTCTTTTACTATTCAGTCCAAGGACTGATAGAGACCCTGTCTCCTTAAGAGCATGATGCCGACGCAATGCCGCTGGAATTAGCCACCCCGTTGCTTGATAAGGGCGGTCGCACGGGTGCCGCAGGGAAAGCCGCTTAGTCACGTTTATCAGTTCGCTAGTATAAGGGTTAGTTTATATAATAATATACTTTGCATCCCTCTTTTATTTATTAGCTTTCTTAACCCACAACCAATGTATTTTCATTAATATGAATTCCTATGTCTTATTTACCATTTCTCTCAATCCTTTCCTTGCCTTATGAAAGGGACAAGGCATCAGACTTCTTTATGTTTGGGAATTCATTTAAATCAATGCGATGGAAAGGTGTCCTGTCTGGAGTCGAGCTCTACAATGTCGTGCGGGGTAGAGTGCGGCCCTTTCCCCTTAGGGGGAAACCTCTGACCAAAACATTAATATTAACATAATTAAGAAAACGAAAATTTTATCAGCCTAGGGTTATTTAGGAACAGTTACAATTTGTCAAAATTTTCATCAAATAGTTTCAGAAAAGACTAAAGATTCAACACGATTTGAGGAAAAACCAGTGGTTTACGTACATTTTTATTTATTTATCGTCTAAATATTTAACATTCGAGTCAGATGGTGAGCGGTCATCTTGTCAAACCCTGACCTCATTGTAAGCCACTTGAATCACTAATATGGCCGCTAGCTGATCAATACACATGCTATGAATATTATTAAGCTGATACAGATTGTTGATATGTTCGTTATTTCCGAAATGACCTCATTTTGAGTGTGGTCCTTTTTGGGATTCATAGGAGCAATTTCTTACATTAATTTAATTGAAGTAATTTGACAATAAGGCCAATTTGGCACAAATGTCGTGACGGTCCTATGTTTAAGTTTGCTCATGCACGAGGTTGTGGGTTCAAATCCGGACAAGTACTAATGTGAATTTATCAATTCATATGTACTTTCTGAGTTCATCTTGGACATTATTGACATCGGTGAAGGAAAATATTGTGAGGAAACCTGGACTTATACCTATTCAATATATGTTTCAAATCGCCAACCCGTCTCGAGCAACCGTGGTGATCAAAGCTCATGCCTTCTCTGTGTGAGAAAAGGCTTATGCCCTGCTGTGGGACGAGGTAACAGGCTAATATTACTATTATTATTTAAGACCAATTTCGAAAGACCATGAGTACAGTCAACCATACATCAGTGGTAACAGTTTGACATAGACGGCACCGTTATGTCGTAGCAGTAAGTGCAAGTGTTAGCACTGATGAGTGGTTGACTGTACATAGATTATAGTAAACATCTCCACCACCACCATCATCAATCTCACTTATTCCTGGAAGTCTTTAACACTTTCAACTCATCCATTTTTCATAGAACTCATACGCCATGCTGCCATACATATTGCAATTTTTCTCCAGGAGGGACATCGGCATTACGTTTGCGCTAAAGTTAACCCTCGAGGAGTGTCACCGGCATTAGGTTTGAAATCTTGTTAAATTAAATAATTAATTTTATTTTTACAGTTTATAATGGAGAATTCGCATTCGCATTCGCATTCGCAGAAATCCCTACATTTAAAATGAGCCCTCCGCGAGGGTTCCCGGCATCCTATATATGACTTGAGTGAACCCTCCAGGAGGGCTCCCGGCACTGAATGTGTTAAATAGACTCCGGAACCATGTAGTTCGAAGCAAGGAAAACCTGTTCAAGTGGAGATTCACAGATGACTCTGCCCTGGAGTGTAAATGTGGTGCTGTCTCACAAACAATGTGGCACTTAATATCGTGTCCCGCGTGTCCTGCTGCCTGCACAATGCAGGAGCTGATGGACGCTACTGAAGATGTCAAACCCGTAGCCAAATTCTGGACTGACTCTATAAAATTTGCCATCGACACGCTAAGAAGAAGATCGTCATCATTATGCCGATATACGTCCACTGCTAGACATGGGCCTCCCCAAAGCATCGCCAAAGCATCCACTGGGCTTGTGCTTCTCGCTCTCCAGCGATCTCCTCTTACACTTATGTTGGTGCTAGGTTATGCCCGCGCTGACGCAGGTCCTCACCGGACACGGCTGTTTCGGGAGGTTCCTGCACAGGATAAGGCGGGAGGAAACGCCCGGGTGTCACCATTGTGTGGATCGCCCGGAGGACACGGTGGAGCATATGGTGGAGGTCTGCCCAGCTTGGGCGGAGCATCGCCGTGTCCTCGTGGAGGCGATCGGCGGCGGTGATCTCTCACGTGCGGCCCTGGTTCAGGCCATGGTACGGAGCGAGAGGAAATGGGAGGCCGTCACCTCCTTCTGCGAAGCGGTAATACTCGCGAAGGAGGAGGCGGAACGCGTGAGGGAGAGGCAAATTTCGCGCCCTCACGCCCCTAACCGCCGCAGGAGGAGACGCCCAGGGCGTCGGGAATCGCGAGGCGATTTCCGGCCACCGTAGGCGCGGGCTTGCGGGCGGTGAGCAATGGGTGGCTCACCGTCCGATAAGGACCAGGCCCGGGTCGACGGCGCGTTGTGTTCCACGCGCGCCTCAAAGAGATGTCAGCAGAATTGAAGGGGTCCGCTAGGGCCGATGCCTGCCGGGGTTGCGAAGAAAACCGAAAGGGAGATCGTGGCCCCCGGCGACAGGGCAACCGAAGGAACACGGGTGGGTTTTAGTCAGTAAGAGTCTGACACGCCCACCCAGAGCAGGAGAAGTTATTTGATGATTTCCCACCCTCAAAAAAAAAAAAAGTTTTGCCCGCGACTCCATCCGTGTGGAGGTCGGAAATTATCTCACGTGAACGTACTTTATCGGGATCAAAAGTTCAACCCTATGTTCTAATCATAGTCTACCTTTGCGCCAAATTTCATAAAAAAATATTCAGCCATTAACGCTTGAAATGGTAATAGCAAGACAGACAGCCAGTTACTTTCCTATATATTTTTTTTCCAAATCATTAACACTACTCGTTTAGAAAGCCGTGATCTTCAATATAAAATGATTAAAAGTGGGTTATCATCGCCTTAATTAAAATAGATGCTTTGACTTTGAGTCTGTTGAGAAAATTAAATCTTCATGCCCTAGCAACATCCTCAGAGTATGTTTAACTATCCAATAAAAACAAAATACTGATTATTTACTGAAACCAGTTGAGTGACTATATAATTATAAAGGACACAAAATTTTTACTAAAAACGTGTTCTTACAAAATCCCCGACAGTTTTATGAAAACTTGTTTTAATCAATAAAATGCGACTGTTATGAATTCTACATCACACATACATACATTACTATCTATTTATCATCACGCCGGTAATCTTCGAAGGGTTAGGCAGAGGTGTACTTATAGCACACACACATTTCGCCAGTTATGTTTAAGTCCCATGTAATAGGGGGCGAGCCTATTGCCATCAACCGGGTACAAATCCAGACTTCAGGCTGCTACTGAGAAATCCCTGACGGAAAAACCCAATAACACTTTTTCTGACCTGGGAATTGAACCGAGGAGCTCATGCGCAGTAGTAGTGCTTGCGACCACTAGACCAATGAGGCAGTAAATTCTGGTGAAATATTACCGTGGTATGTCAGCAATACATGCCTCCTTTTTAGGGTTCTGTACCTCAAAAGGAAAAAAACGGAACCGTCTGTCACAGCCAATTTGCTTCGAATCTAATAGAATAGAATAGGTCTTTGCATTTATTAGAATGTAGGTACATAAAAATAAGTTGTTAAATCATATAATAGGATCCATGTACATTCGGCCTTAATATAGCATGTAAATGTAATACAAAGTAGAGGATAATCAAGACATTACAAAAAATTATCATTTAAGAAATCTTGCACAGAATAACAACATTTATCTACAAGTAATTCTGTGAAACGTTTTTGAATTTTTTTGCTAACGTTAGTTTTTAATTTGGTCAGGTATTTTATTAAACATTACAGGAGCCATACAAATAAGATTTTTTTTAATAAGCTAGTTTTAAATACGCTCGTGCATATATAGATTCTGGTATTGAGATCTCATAGCTGTACTTCGTTTTCTAGTTTCTTCGTCTTCGCGCGTTAATGGTCACTGTTTTAACCTAACCCAAATCACGACGATTCTAAATTATATTATTAAACGTTATTTATAGATTTTGAATATAATAGTAACTGAATATTATTGTACGGTCTCATCGCCATACATTTTTCTGCTTACTCTGTAACCTACTTTAGGTCAACGATGCGCGTCATAATTTAGCATAATAAAATAACATGAGTAACGAATTTAATTATTAGTGAACTTATAACTGTGTAGCTATCAACAACTGAGAGAAATAATCGCCTTCCACTCTAATACTGTTACTTACTCTTAACTTAAATAAACTTAACTACTTAGTGCATCTTAGTGGAAAGTGTTTTTCTGAACTAACTGAACTTACAAACCTTCACGATAAATCAATGTACGGAGTTAACTACTACAACCCGTACAATTATACTAATTGAATATAAATTCAAATGTGCATTATAGAAAATGTTCATTATACCATATAAAATTAGGTAAAATGAAATATCATTTCATCGTTATATTAAAAAAACTATATTAAATGAAATTAGGTCATATGATCTTTAGAACTTTTGTTATTATTTCAAACGTTACACACCCTGTTGCGAGGATCTCATTTTTTTATATTAATCACTTTAAAATAAATACATTTAAAGATATTTAAGAAAATGGTGAAAATTGAACATTCCCCCGTTACCTCCGAAACTACAGAGCCTAAAAATTTGAAATACATAGAATCGTTTTTCACTCATAGATTACAGAAAAACCTATAAGAAGTCTATGGTCTTAAAATAACATGGTAAATCTATCAATATTACGCGTACAAACTTATATTTGCAGTTTGAATGTATCGAAGAACATGTATTTCAACTACAATGTTAAGTTTGTATTTGGGATAAATTCATCCCAACTACGGAACCCTTCATTGTGCGTAGTCCGATACGCACTTGGCCGGTATTTTTTTTTTACTTTGGCGTGGACGCTGAATAAATGAAGCCTGAATCTCATCTGATGGTAAGTGATGATCAGGCCGAAGGTGGAAGCGAGCTCTACCCGAAATCCTCAACTACACAGGAACTGGCTCTAACTCCCAGAACACAACAACGCTGTTAACATTGTTGTTATGGCGACAAACTAGCTATCCAGGTGGACTTAGAACAAGCCCTACCACCAACGAAACCAAGCAGCAAATTTTATCCTCACTGGAAATCCAAAAAATATATCTGTATTTTATCTAAACTCAACCGGACATCTGTGGTTTGACATTAACAGAACCTTTACCATTGCCATAGCATAAAGGACGATTTTCGTAGAGCAAGTGTTACCAAGTGTACGGACTGTACCAACTGTACTTGTGTAGGAAATACCAATAATTACTCAAGGCGTTAAGTACACTTACTCATGTATTACGCACGATAATTATATTATAGATAGAACAAGTTATTAAGGCTAAGGGTAGAGGAAACAACCCTGTCCTTACGGGTGTTCCGGATTTCTGTTCCTTTAGGCCTCTAACGAAAATCAATTCCCAAGTAACGCAAAGTGTGGTTTGGAATATCTGACAAACATGTTTATTAACAGATCGATAATGTTATCATTATCATTCAGCCGAAACTTTTCAAATGCTAATACATTACTGACATAGTCATACCTTTATCATATTACATTGTAAATCTAAAATTAAAGAATATCTTTTAACTCTTGACTACAGAAAACCTATTAAAATCGCAATATACATAACGAATACAATGACCACTCGATCTATACACACACACCCTCACACACACCCCCACACACACACTCACACACGCACTCACCACACCTTTATCACATTAGAATTAAGCACATAATTGTTCCCCTAAAAAATAAGTACTACTTACTTGTAACCTTGTATAATGGACGGATGGGTGACCCTTGTAACGCAAGTTTCCACTTAAAATTGGGTCATTGATCAAATCTCTGTGCACGTTTGTAAGTCCTACGATATAAATGCGCATAATAACTTTGTACATTACTTTTGGAAATAGAAATAGCGGAAAGGTATTTTTAAATAAATTAAGGATTCGTAGAAAATCACTAAATATCGCAACAAGTTTTCCAAAAATTGACGCGAGTCTGACGTTTGATCGTTTCGTTAGAAGAAACAACTTTTGATTTTGAAAATTAAAAAATATCATCTATAGTCTATAACTTGTATATATGGGAACCAGTTTTTTCAACTTCCATTCAAAATATAGCAGAAAAAAAAATGTTGAAATAATGTAAATAATGTATGTTGTTGTTGTTTGACGGCACGGTTGGCGCAGTGGTTAAGCGATTGACTGCTGCGCTGCGTGTCGCGGGTTCGATCCCCGCACGGAACAAATATTTGTATGACCTACAAGTAGTTGTTCCGGGTCTGGCTGTTTGTGTATGTGAGTTTAAGTGTTTGTGAAACGCACCCACGATACAGGAGAAATTCCTAGTGTCGGGCGACGTTTTTTTTTTAAAAAAAAAACCTTTTTTTTAACCCTGTCAGTAATGTATTTTTTCCTATTATTTAGCAAACCATATCAAGAAATTTAAAAATAAGCTATCTTTGAAATAAAATCAAAATTTTATTTTATGATTATATTTTATCTTCATTAAGTAAATCAAAGGCGAAATAAACAGGTGCTGTGACTGACGCGAATGGTTTAGCTTGCAATTTGATAAGTTATTGACGAAAAAGGATTTTTTTCGTGCACGGAGCATTAATACTTATTTCTGAACGACAGCGAAGAAGTTTCATTTCCATAAACAAAAGTACAAAATGACAAAGAATTTGCAGGTCAAGGATGTAACATAACACACAGCAGCAATGGGTTTCATTTTGAAGTTCAACAACATTCATTGCGTTATTTACGTTGTTGAGTTATAATTTCTTCTCCATTGAGGAGTTTCTTGGACATAACTTGTAACATCTACAATTTTGCATGCTTTAGTTTCACTTTCGACTTCACCCATTTTTCATAGAGCTCATACGCCATGCCGCCATATATATTGCAAGTTGACTGCAGGAGGGTCACCGGCATTACATTTGCGCTAAAGTTAACTCTCGAGGATCGTCGCCGGCATTAGGTTTGAAATCTTGTTAAAATATACGACTGATTTTATTTTCACAATTTATAATGCCGAATTCGCAAAGAAAAACCTACATTTAAAATTAATCCTCAGCAAGGGCTCCCGGCATCCTAAATGCGACTTGAGTGAACTCTCCAGGAGGGCTCCCAGCACTGAATCATTCATTCATCATCATCATGAAATGGCATGAAATTTCTTGTTTCTTCATATTTAAATTATTTTATTTTACATAAAATATCTTGAATTTTTCGCATCGTTTGCCCGCGCTGTTACTTCGTGTTTACTTAGTGTTCTTTCTAACTTGTTTACTTTTTGCTCGGCTCCTAAGGATCATAGCGTGATGATGATCAACCTTGATTATGAAACTATTTAGATAAGGATTAATATCATGATACGAATATCATCATCTTTCGATTCTACCCGTGTTTTGATTGGTAATTTGAACACAAAACGGTTGTTGTGACTCGACTATAATAAGTAGTTAGACATATAATCTCGAGGACTTTTTTGTGGGTAATTATGAGTATCTACTATAAACATGTAGTACATTATTTTATGTATCCTCAATTGTTTTCTTAGCGCTCGCCAAATAATGACTTTTACGCGCAAATTGTTGATTAAAAAAAAATTGTGATCCCTGCGAAAATTGCAATAAAGTAACCCACCTTGGGTTACATTATTGCAATTTTCGCACGGATCACAATAAAAAAAATAAAAATAAAATACGCCCATTTTGTAGCTTTCTATAGGTCAAATCGGTTAAGTATTTTGGTATGTCGTTTGGGTTTATCCATTACAAACAAATATAATAATCATAATCATAAAATATTTATCTCATCGTCATATAACAAGCAGTGGTTAATGAGGTGTCTGAGTTAGAAGGGTCTTGAGTTAAAGATCAACCGGCACTCTTATCTAGGACATGTTAATTTACAAAAATAGAGTCAACATATTATTGTTATAACAAAAGTTTTAAAAACCTAAGAATATTGAAACAAAATCAAAGAAAAGAAATGCAAGTCAACATAAACATGAAATCGTTTCTCTTTATTATATTAGTTTAGATGGATTTAGTAATAGCCTTCAAAATTATTCAGATTGTAATTGAAAGTGTATTACGCAATTATGGTGCAGCTTAGGGAACGTACCCATACTACGTGACTCATTTTTTATAATTTTTTATCCCCTCCGCCTCATCGGTGACCACCCATATAGTTTTAAATATTTTTTTTGCCGACAGAAAGTTTAAAAAAATCATTTGGCTCATATTTTGTCATTCAGCGCTTGTCGGGTGACGCTAAGAGTGCGTATACACCTACAATAACAAGTGAACAAATATTACCAAAAAGAAAAACTTATGTAAAAACATATCGTAACAAGAACTTAACACACAAAAACTTGTCTTCTCTTCATCTTTTATTCACATTTATTTTTATCTTATTACTAACTGTCAGTTTTCAATCGGCTGACGTCCCGGCATATGCACGTCAGTGTTGCCACTTGTGAGTTTAATTAAAAAGCGCTAAACGCTGCGCGCCATATTTGGATATAGCTCGAAAAAGCATGAGTTTTTCCTAGAAGATATTGACTACGTGACAAAAACCTGAGTCCCCCTCCCGCCCCTGTGACCAAGCGTGGTATTATGAAGACCCCCAGAATGGGTCACGTAGTATGGGTACGTTCCCTTACAATATAAAAACCCCGCATTCGCTTAGGACCAGTTCCAATAAACCTCGGTACAGTAGAGTCGGAAGTTCTTTAGTCAGTAAAGTCGGAACAATATCAAGTGAGATCGCAAATTCAAGGCTCACATACAAAGTGTACGCTGACTGGATGGGTTTTCTTAGCGGATGTTAATTTGAAAACATCCGGAATTCCGGACTGTCAAGTGAGATAAGTTTCATAAGAAATCATTGAAATAATGATAATGACTAAACGAAATTATTATTTTATGCCACATGGTGGCCGGGAATGCCGTGACGTATGTGAACACCATAAGTTATTTTTTCCGTTTATTTCAATTTGCAATCGGTCGTCAGTCCATAAGCGAATTCGTTGCATGACAAGTGGCGTTGTGGTGGAGCAGCCAGTGCTGCGCCTCCCACTTATAGAAGGTGGTTCCTCTTCAGCCTTTTTACCACCGCTGTCGGGTTTAACAGTTCAGCAACTAGTGGGTTTGGATGCAAGGTTAGGCGTGTCTTGTGTTGTCTTTTGTACCGCTCGATTTCAGAGTTTACTGATGGCATTTGTAGATAGTCGTGGATTTCTTCATTCCTAGTAAACCACGGGGTGCCTTTGCTATTGATTTTAGGATACCATTCTGGTCTCTCTGCAGAGTGTGTTGGTTTCCAACACACCATAAGTGACTAACTTATTATCACCTTGCTTTTCAACTGTAGTTTTACCGAGTTTTAATGACTACCGATCACAAAGACTAAATGGAAAATATTATAATTTTAATTAATGCGAAATATAAATAAATAATTTACAATTGAACAGTCTTAAAATAATAATAATATTAATGTGTAGGTACATGAATTAAAAATAGGGGGGACAGAATTATAGAGCCATCAAAAAAAAATCCGTTCCGCATCGCGGTCAACAGGAAAAGTGTCCAAACGACAGCATTGGAACGTTGAATGGCGATGCATCTTTGACCTCAAAATAGGTCAGCAAAATGAAAAATTGTTAATCCTAATCCTAACAAATATTATTAATTCGAAAGTTTGTTTGTTATTTTCACGGCAAAACGGCTGAACAGGTTTGGATGAAATTTAGCACATGGGTAGACCATGTACTAGGTTAGGACATTTTTTATCCCAGGTAGTACGTTCCTGTGCTATAATTTCCGACCTCAACGCAGACGTACCCGCGGTCAAAAGCTAATTGTACGATATTTTCTAAAACTGAATCCAATTTTAGTAGGATCCATGGCTTGACGATTCTGATAGATCGAAATGTTTAACTTTCGTTAGCAAAGCAATTGGGTATCTACGGCTGTTAATGTGTAGGTGATGCTTGTAATATAATTAATAACAGAAACTTAAGACATTTCAGCTTAGTATCAAGGGATAAAAAGCAACGGCAATGCTTGCAATATTGCAGTCCAGGTCCAAAGGCAACGACGGTGACACAGAAACACCTACATATTTTTAAATTCAAGCATTCATACACATCACTTTAAATTCCTTTCACGTTTTTTCTTAGAAAATGAGTAAATTTAACTATTTATATTGACAAAAGTACATCGTAAATTAACGGCTGACTCATTAAATAAATGAAATAAAACAGGCATTGCAGGTGACATTGATGAGGTGATGTTGACGTCACAAGATTGTGGTTTATCCCGTTGACGTATCATTCATGGTTCGAGGAATATAGAGCGAGCTTAAGTTTTATTTTCAAGAGAAAGTCAAACACTCTATTATTTGGACAGCCATCAAATTCAAACTAATTCCATTTATTTCAATTAAACTATTTACAGGCACTTTTGAATTGTCAAGAAGTCGGTCAGTCAGAAATATGAAGCTAGTTGCCCATTCCAAATTGTCCCATAGGGATGTAAGTTAAGAATGTAATGTCGCATTGGTCTGATTGACCACCCATCTTCTTGTTAGAGTATTTCAATTGAGTCAGCCCAGAATCTGGCAACGAGTTTGGCGCCTTCAGTAGCGTCCATCAGTTCCTGTAATTTTCAGATAGCTGGACACGAAAAGACAAGCTTTAGGCGTAGTTGCATGAGCACTGAAAGTCTGAAATGGGGACAAAATGTGCAGGAATACTAATAGACTAATCAGCAACATAATGTTGCGGCGTTTCAATGGTAACGCACATTTATTAAAACTCTAGAAACGGGAACATAATGTTTTTATTTCTATAGTTGTGGTATACAATGGCAAAGCTAATAAAAAAGCTTGTAAAAAGTCGGAAAACTAGTTTTACCAAGGGGTTTACCATTACCCAGTAGCTGGAAGGTTAGATACGCAGTAACTCCATGTAAAATACTGGTATTCAGCTGCCATCCGGTTAAACTGGAAGGTGACCCCAACATAGTTGGGAAAAGGCTAGACAGATTTATTGATTTGCAACATGCAATACTACAACCGATTTTAAACAGAGCTAAAATTAAACATTACAACACAAAATAAAACACAAGGATTTTACAATAAAAATAGGATGCAATTATATTAGCAAATACTATCAAGTACCATTATGAAGCAAAAAGCCTGATGTACGTGGGTACATAAAATACCGGTTTCCAGTGTGGGCGTTCCTTTGCCACTCTTTAAGTAATTAATGGTCAATTTTAATATTAATTAACACAGTGTGTCATATGTTGTAATGTTTGAGTTATTTCTGTGCATAGAAAGGTCTGTGAGTGTGTTGCATTCATAATGGTGGTGACATTTCCTATCGCTGTATTGGAAAATCTGTGTGTCATTTGAAAAGTATAATTTATTAAAATCAATCTGTCTAGCCTTTTCCGAACTGTGTTGGGTCAGCTTCCAGTCTAACCGGATGCAGCTGAATACCAGTATTTTACAAGCGACTGCCTATCTGATCTCCATAATCCCTTTACTGGGTAACACGATAGCCCTTGGTAAGACTGGTTGTCAGATTTTTGGGCTTCCGACTACCCGTAATGACAGCCGGGACCAACAGCTTATCGTTCTTTCCGAGGCACGGAGCGGTCTTGTCTTGATATGTAGTGAACGGTCACCCATCCACGAACCGACCGCGGCAAGCGTAGCTTTGTGACTATGTCACATTCAGAATGGTGTCATTTCCTACAACTGTAACGGACAGTCTGTGTGACATTTGAAAAGGATAATAATAAAAGGCTTTTATTAGTTACGTAAGTATATAAGTATGGTTTTACAGGCAATATTTAAACGATGGGCTTATGCTATCATCCTTTCCTTTCACTATATCAGTAGTTGGAGGTTTTTCTCCATAATTATATTAGGCTATCTACTCATCTTAAGTGGCCATTTATCTATTAAATCTTTTCTTTGGTTGTGGTCTGTGAAACACCAAAATAGGTACTACATAGAGTTTTTGCTTAAGCAACAAAGTAACAACGCAACATATCAAGAAACGACTAAGTATATATCTAGTTCTCGTAGATGGAATTTTTGAAACTCTGCAACGACAACAAATAAGTTTGAGTGGTCATTGTAGACTTTACAAGGCCGCATTTTTTTGGCTTATTCCGATCGAATCCCGCAATCCGATCCCACTTTGTAGGATTCGTTAGGAATGTAAATAAAATTAACATTTAGTTCCGATCTCAGTACGAAAATATGATCCCGAGGTCCATGAGGCGTCGCAAGGCATCTGCAACGCATCGTGTGGCCTCACTTTTAGAATGTTGTAAAAGTCTTTTTATTTGACTATATTTTACTCCCATTTACTTTAATATGTATGTCGATATTATGTACTCTTAATTTTCATTTCCATCTATCGTTTCTCAGCGGGGATCATATCGTATAAGAATCGGTTCGGAACAAAATATTAATTTTATCCCTATTCCTAATGAATCCCACAAAATGAGATTGGATTGTGGGATCCGATCCGAATAAGCCCATTTTTTTCGCTACAACGCATTGTACGCTACAATGCGTTGTAGCGAAAAAAATGGGCTTATTCGGCTCGGATCCCGGATTCGGCTTATTTTCATTGATAGATTCAAGATAGACTATGCTTTATTGTTAATTGATTTTATTAATTTTGAAAACTTTGCTCCTTATTGCTGCTGGTACAATTCACAAAGCACCTAGTGATTAATTAACAAGTGACTTTGAACAGACATGCTAGTCATCGTGTCCAAGAATATCAACGACAAACCTTCGGCCGAGAAAGGGCGACCGGACATATTATAAGTGGGCAGTAAATCAAAATGTATCAAAGCTTGTCAGAATGTGAGTCAACTGCACCAACTTTGTTTTGTGTAAGCAAAAAGTCACAAGCATATAACATACAATATAGGTTGCGAAGTTAATATTGGTATTCTTAATTGGTTAAACTTATTGGTTAAACTTATTGGTTAAACTTATTGGTTAAACTTATTAAACTTATTGGTTATTGGTTAAACTTATTGCTACTCTTAATTGGTTTTGAAGTAGGGACATTGTTTTTTTTGCCCGTTTTATTTAGCGGCCGATGTTTAAGGATTTTTCTCGATGGCATATGAAGCCAAGTCAGAGGCCCATGAGCAGCTTTAAAATTCCAACACCAGGTTAATCCAATAAACACTAACCAACGGAAAAAAAGTTGCGACTTAATAAAATTTAATCAAAATTTATTTAGTAGTCGTCAGAATATCATACGAATTTCATTCATTTCTCAGCTTAAACTTATCGAAAGTAATAATCCCCCATGGATTCTTGTGGCTGGGAGAAAGTTAGCATTACTTATAATAATCTGTCTGTCAGCTCTTAAAGACAATATTAACTTAAACTTCCCAACGACCGCAATATTTAGGAAAAATTGCCAGATTGAGAGTGCAAGAGAATTCAAATGCTGCCAAGCTCCGCGATAAAATATTACGAAAAAATTCTTAAGAGACTTTGTAGGCCTCAGACACTCACAAATGGCAAGGCTCAATTTACAAGTAACCCGGTAAACCGAGTCTTAAATGCTTTAACAAAATACAAGAGGCCTGAGTCAACAGTCAGCACCATTGACCTCGCTTGATTCGAGTAAAAAATCTCTGTATTCTCAGTCGATTACGTTTTTGCCAAAAAACTTGATATGAAAACATAATTGTTAAGTTTTTGTGGCATTTTATTAGTAATGTTCTTGGAATTTCGCGGTTTGTCTTGTTTAGTATTCCGTGTTATATCATCTTGATAGCCATCAGTCTAAAAGTGGTGCCGGTGACTGAAAAGTTTCATGGAAATCGGTCATGGTATGGGCCATGTGGTGCTGAGGAATGAAGAAAATGTCGTGAGGAAAGTTTTGAGTATATGAAGATTTATAAAAAAACCGACCAAGTGCGAATCGGACTCGCGCACCGAGGGTTCCGTACAAACATGTAGGTACATAAGTAAAAGTTCACCCATCACGACAATCGAGTCATAGTTATGGTATTTTCCAATAAAACATTTAAGGTTTTCGGAATTTTTCCTTTATATGTGCTACGAAACATTGCTTCATGCCAAATTTCAACATTCTAGGTCAAAGTCAAAGTCAAAGTCAAAGATTTATTTGCAGATAAATATGGTTATAAAAGTTCTTAAAATGGTAGGTAATATTAGTAGCTTAGCATATTTAATCATAACATAATGACATGCAAATTTTTTTTATAGGTAGGTACAATTACATTATTACTTACATTTAAACTGAAAGAATTCTTTTATTTTATAGAAGGGATTCTCTATTAGCCACCTACGTAAAGCCCCTTTAGGTTTTGATTCCCTTGCGAGTAGTTGCGAGTTTGAAAATATGCGGCTTAAATTGCTGTTTCTTTTGATTGCGTTGACACAGAAGTTTTATTTTCTTACAGTTTAAAGGTATTATAGACTTGAGTATTTGATATGAATTTTAATTTAATACCTCTAGCATTCATGAGGAAAGGTGTAGTAAGTTTAAAATTATTAAAAATATTTTTATTATATGATGTTACTTAAAATGTACGGTTTTCGCATTTTTTCCTTTATTTGTGCTATAAGACGTTGCTTCGTACTAAATTTCAAGATTCTGAGTTCACGGGAAGTACCCTGTAGGTTTTGATTCCCTTGCGAGTGTCGAAAATTTGCGGAAATTTGTGGCATAAACGGCTGTATCATTTGATTGCGTTGGCTTAGATGTTTGGTTTTTAAACAGCTCCAAGGAACATTAGACTTGAGTATTTGATATAAATTCCAGCTTGATACCTTTACGCGTTCCTGGGAAAAAGGGTCTTGACAGACAGACAGACGGATGGACAACAAAGTGATCCTATAAGGGTTCCGTTTTTTCCTTTCGAGATACGGAACCCTAAAAATAACATAAAAACTTTATTCAGTTCAGAAAAAACAGGTACAATATTAAAAAAACTGGCCAAGTGCGAGTAGAATTCACACACAAAGGGTTCCGTACCACCGTAAAATTATTACAAAAAAAACGCCGAAAAAAGCAAGTTTTGTGTATACAACCATACAAGAAACGTGCTTTTTTCGGCGTTTTTTTAACTTTATAATATTTTTACTATTTTTTATTATAGTGACAATAGAAATACACAATCTGCAAAAATTGCAACTGTCAAACTATTACGTTTCATGAGATACCGCCCGCTGACAGGCTGACAGACAGACAGACAGCGGAGTCTTAATAATGGAACCTTAAAAACTAGTAACATAGGGATTTTTAGAAATTCAAACCAAAAATGTCCATTTATTTAGGTGAAGTATATATTGCACAATGACATTGTGTGTTTTTGTCGCATAATGCGGTCAATGACATTTCAGTTATCCAAATTAAAAGGGTCACCTAGGTGACCCTTTTAATTTGGATAACTGAAATATACCACCAAGTACCTCACACCTGCAACTATGAATAATAACTTAGACTTAGGACATGTTCTTTACTGTTTTAGATTTCGACCGTCATCTAGAGACACAGATTCTTTAATATCTTTACAAATACAAATAGTTTATTTTTCTTAATCAACATTTGTACTACATATCTAGTGATAGAGGTGTCCTTTTAAGCAACTATATGCCTGTATTAGGACACTCCACTCTTCCGCAACTTAAATTTCTGTGTCTCAAGTCTCGTATGCCTGCCAATCATAGCCTTCATAAGTACCCTTCAAAGAACTTCATACTGAAACGCAGCAACGTTGTAGTGTTATATTTTAATTAATGTTAAATAGTTGATAAGGTACGATGGGGTTGGCATATCCGTAAGGGCAAAAACCCACTGTTGTTAATAAAGAATAAACAAAAAAAACGCAGCAATGTTTTACCGACTTTAATATGTTCCTGCGTTAAATCATTAAGTACTAGGTACGTACAATTCTAGGAACTAGAAGTGTTTTCATGATAAATCTTGTTTCATATGCGACAAGTCACAACTCCCGAAATCCTTGAGAAAAATGTAGCCAAAGAAAAACCAGAACAAGTCACTCAAATCTATTATAATTCCACCTACTCACACGTGACACGCACGTTCAAAGAATCCCACAAATGTCAGATAAATCGAAACGGAATTCCGTATGTCAAGAATTCCCATTAAAGTTTCCAGTTAATGTCACTATAATACTAATTATGATCATTGTTCTCTCGCCGTGACTAATAGGATATAAGACAGAAATGGTATCATTTGAAAGTAAGGTGTCATAAACAAAATTGTTATAACAACCTTGTTAACTGACAGTGACGAATTAGATTTCCGTGCTGGCCATATTAAATGTGTAACTTTAAAGTGCATTGAAGGATTAGTAAGAGATTTGGTTTAAGTCTTGCATACAAGAGCTGCAGTGAATGTTAAAAAAATACTCTGACCTATTGT
The DNA here is from genome assembly GCA_916610215.1 of Omphaloscelis lunosa. NCBI lineage: Eukaryota > Metazoa > Arthropoda > Insecta > Lepidoptera > Noctuidae > Omphaloscelis > Omphaloscelis lunosa. Next base: position 17,418,337 of record OU744265.1, on the reverse strand, counting down.
GCAGTTATAAGCTGACTTAAGATCAATGTTAGCTGTGATTCATTTAACGCAACGTCAAAGACGGCTTCGGATAGATAGATCTACTTCCTATCTCCTTTTGTTTATTAGGTTGGGCTCGTAATTGAGCAAGCATGTCAGAATCCATCAATTAACTTAGTTTATTGCAGTTCACTGTTGTACATAGGCCTCTCCCAAGTTGCGGCGGAACCTGACTCTCAGCCTTCCGTATCCAGTCCAACCCAGTCTTCTTTTTAAAGTCGACAGTTCATCTCGCTGAGGGGTGTCCCACACTACGCTACCCAATATGCGGTGACTCTGTTTCAACGGCTATCAGTCCTTCGACAAACGTGGCTGGCTCACTGGAACGTAAGCTTGCTAACTCTGCAAAACTATGACGATGACTCTAGTTCTTTTCATGTCTGAATTATCAGGTTATAATGTTCCCAGTGCTTCCCAGCCTTCACCCACACAGGCCTCCTCTCCATGAGACAGTGGACTGTAATCCACCTTAAGGACCCAGCGGGGTTCGGGTTTCCTGTCAAAATAATTTCTCACCACGCTTGAGGAAGAAATTGTTGGACCCTGTTTATTATTATATATGCAGACAAGGATCCTGCTGCCTATTCTCCAATCATCTTTAACTAATACCTACTAACATAAAACGGTAACAGGTAAAATTGTCCTTATGATCAAACCTTATCCTTGTGGTCAAACCTTGTTCTTGTGGTCAAATGTTTTCCTTGTGGTCAAACTTTGTCCTTGTGGTCAAACCTTGTCCTTGTGGTCAAACCTTATCCTTGTGGTCAAACCTTGTTCTTGTGGTCAAATGTTTTCCATGTGGTCAAACCTTGTCCTTGTGGTCAAGCCTTGTTCTTGTGGTCAAATATTTTCCTTGTGGTTGTTGAATGTTTCTCCAGTCACCATGCGCATGCATTGGATATCTTGGATTCTATTAACTAGAATGGGTAATTCCTTACCCATGCTTAAGGATGCTCATACAGTTAATCGTAACAGATCTGATAAAAATTTGGTACGATAAACACTCCATGTTACATCAGAACAAAATTAACTGCAACCAAAAAAATAGAAAGTAGCCTAGTTATTTTTGGAAAATCCAGATCATATCGATATCAAACAGTAACATAATCGCCACTACACTGTGACAATACCCAACACAATAACTTCTATATCTATATATCTATTAATAATTGAACTCGCTTTTCGTGTCTATCTGTGTGACTGCGTTGTTCTTCTAAACTAAGCAACGAATTTTGATACGAATTTCACCATCACTTATAGAATAAATTCCGGGAGGTTTGTGTGTGTATAATTAATATCATTAATATTAAACTTAGGTACATATTATAAAAGGTAATAAAAACCGTGTGAAACAGGGCCGGGTCGCTGGTGTAGTTTTAAAATACATGTCATTTATAAACAACTTATGCATTACATTACTCAATACACAAAACAGTTTAAATTACGAAATAAATAACGACTGATCGAACGATAACCCAATTTCGGGAAAATTACAAAAAAATCTCAATTTTCCGATCAGTTTCATTCGACATTTCACCAGTAACACACCATGACGGTCAAAGAAGGGACAATTTGTAGTTTAATCCAGTCTTTCCCCGTGTTTTTAATACTGGCTCAGAATGCCCAGAGGTGTATCAAAACTCCCTTAGTGTACAAACCTCCAAGCCCTACACATTCACCGGAATACTATGAAGCTTTAGATGCGTTATTCCAAGGTATATATGGCAATGGTTACCATGGAAACCAAGGAAACGATCATGGCTACCCTGTGTACCAAACTCCGAGTGTATCTAGCTGTCAATATTTTTCTGGGTACGGGAAAAAATGGTCAAGCAGTCCCTCCTACGGTGGATCAAAGCCATGCTACCAATATGTCTATACAAATGGCAATAATTACCACACTTATGGCTCCGGGCTACAGGGATACCCGAGCTATGGAGCTTACGGACTGAAGAAAGGCAATATTTACTCGTTAAGTGGCAATATTAGCAGCACAGGATATGCTCCGACTCAAGTTTATAATACTAAGAATCGGTACCAGGTTGTGGTGAAAAAAACTAGGATAGGAGGCAGGAAGAAGAATGGGAAAATTCTAGGAGGTAAGATTTACTAAATAACATTTTTATTTTAACACACTGTGCTCAAGCACTTAGAAAAAAATAATTAAAATACATCTATTTGCGGTAAACATGACGCATAACGGCCATCGCTTAGTATAATGCTGCGACCCTATGCGAGACGGAGCCCCAACGCTGGTTTTCAGCGACAGCCGGCGTTGACGTTGGTTTAGCCAATGCATGGCTTAGCTACGGCGTAACCCTTTGGGGTAATAGTACAGATGCACTGACACTCTTTACCCTAAAAAAGGAATTACTTAGAATCTTGATAAACATTGCTCAAACTGACAGTTATACAGGATCAAATAAAATTAGCTAGCGAAAATGTGCAGACAGAATCGATACCCAAATACAACAAAATAAAAAAATAAATGATCTGATGTTTTTATTTTTTTAAAGTCAACTGCTGCTGTTAATGTTGTTACTTGTATGAGGTGAGAAAATCTGTTTTTTTTTTGTTTTATCATGATTCGATATTGATATCCAATGATACCCCATATCACTTCATTGAAGCTAACACAAAAAAAAAACTAATATTACGAATGAAAAAAAAACTAATCAAATTAATTAACTTTTTCGTTTAATCATATTTAGATAATCGATAACCATCACATCGAGTTTCCCTAGCTAATTTTATTTGACCGTGTATTATTACTGAACTCTAAAATGAAGATAGAATCACTGGTTTGTTTGAACACAATGCTCGAGATGTAAAAATGTCACCATGAAAACTTAGGTGAAATAAGTTAGTAGTGAGCTGTCATTTCATAAGATGGTAGAGGTTGATTGATATTATCACTTCACCTCAGTTGCTCGGATCTCTAACTGTTATCACTTTTCCGTTTATGTACCTAGCGTGGTGCTTGTGACTATAATATTTGGGATTACAATTGTTTTATCAAAACAAAATTGACAAATAATTATCTCTTCCCAAAAATAATTCCGCATAATTTCCGCATATTATATTAAAATGGATTCTAACCTAACCTACAGTTCTGGTAGTAGTTCGTTTTTCAAATGATGGCAAAACGGCAGGATCCCAGATTTTTGGGACATTTTACCGCAATCATTGGTAGGCTTTTATCATAACACACCTGTATTCAATAAGGGGCCGTATTACCATCATTCAAACACAAATACAAACTCCGGGCTGCTACTGAGGTATTCCTGATGTAAAAGATCTAATAACACTTTGCCCGACCTGGGAATCGAACCCATGCTCAGGAGTAGCGCTTGCTACCACTAGACCAGCGAGGCAATCAGGCTTACATTCAGCAATTACATTTTTCATGCAAATTAAAATAAAATAACCTAGATAAATAGTATGTTAACTAAAACCGTTCCCGTTAACCCGCAACAGTATAGCGTCCCGCAATAAACGCAAAAAAAATTGGAATTAAAAAAAAAATGGAATAAAAAGAAAATGTGTTTCTTTTTTACGTGTCAGTTTAATATTTTTTGTGAACATTTTATTGTAGGTAGTCTTTTTTTAAATGTAATCATATTTGTTTTTTAATTCTTAATTTGAGTTTAAATTTTGATTGTATTTTTAATTTTGATTTTAATCTTATTTTTATTTAATTTTCATTATTTTATTTCAATTCTGTTTTAATTTAATTTTATTTGTAAATGTGTATGCCTATTCTAATGATAATATGAGTCTATATTACTCGAATTAAATTATTTGAATTTGAATTTGCATTTAATTTAAGTTTTTTTTTTTCTTTATGGATGCTATATTATTGCGGGTTAATGGGAACGCCCTTCGTTAGTTAACATGACATACTGTATAATGCAATACAAATGGGACTAGTTTAGGATAAATAAATTCGAAAATTAACCTTATCATAAACATAGTATTTATGTATCAGTTTTATTCTTTTTGGTTTTCCTATCAAGTTTAAAAATAAAACACGTGTTGATTTCTATTGCATGATTATATTTACTTTGCAAAATAATAATGATATAGGTATCTACATTAGTGACGCTAATGATCTGACGGATGACTACAATTATAGCAATTTTGTTATTTATCTTATGGATAAACACATAAACGCATGATTATACCATATAATTTATGTGCCATTAGTTGTAGGTACGGTAAACATTTGATGGTCTCATCCCTTACTTACAAATCTGTTGATACCCGTCCCAAAGCAAAGAAATATGGATTACTAGCTTTTGCCTGCGACTTCGCTCGCGTGGATGTCGGAAAATATCCCACGGAAACGTACTGCCGGGATTAAAATTACCCTATGTGTTAATCCAGGTTATAAACTATCTGTGTGCCAAATTTCGTCCAAATCCGTTCAGCGGTCTAACTATCCTAACTTTAATATAATTTTTTGTACAATATAATCTATAATTATAAATTAAAGTCACTTTTCGTGTATGTCTCTGTGACCAAACAGTCATTGAAAATAAGGACCTAAAGTCGCCTGTCTTACTCTTTTCCTATTTAAAAGCCAATTATGTCACTATACTGGCTCATCACCACACCGAGCTTTTTCGTGTAGGCACACTTCACTTTTCACTGTTTCCCGCCATTCGTGGTGAACTGACAGTTGTCATTAAGGACAGCTACCTCACTGCTGATGTACATGAGATAGTGTTTAATCTATTAAAAATGTATTTTGCAGGCAGATTGTATGATTCGTCATTATATACACGGCGCCAGTAACCGGCGTTTGAATTCTCCATCAAATGTTGTGGCATATTATAAAGTGACAAGGCAATTTATGTTTTGCCCTTGGCATATTTCATAACTGCGAGCGTTTGTAAACGGACGACGCCATTTGTAAAAAGCGGAATCATACGAATTGCCTGCGACGGATACACTACAATTACCATAACCATTAAATATACAAATTAATAAGATAAATACTTATACCTACTATGCAAATAAGGTAAAGGAATTTGTGATGTTAATTATATAAATAAATAAAGGATTCAATTACATACATAACTAGTTATTAATGAAGAATTTTCTAGAGGCTTTAGTGAAGTCATTCATTTTGTAAGTATCATTGTTCAACTGGTGTTAGTTCAAAGGACGGGAAAGAGAAGTGGCAGAGGAAATAGGGCTGCACCCTAATTGCGTAACACACGATCAAATACAATCTGAATCGTTTTGAAGGATTTTGACAAATCCATTGCTTCATATGTTCGAAAAATTTGTCTACTCAACAACGTAAATACCGCAATAAATATCGTTGAACTGTCAAAATGAAACAGATTGTGATTGATCGTGTGTTACGCAAATAGGGTGCTAATCATATTACCATCTACAGTGTGAGTGTTTATAATGTGCACATATCGAAATGAGGGAATCTATTCGTAATTATATCGACGGAAAAATAATCATTATTATTATTATGGAATTTTTAAACAAAATGGTGTAACTTTTAAACTAAATGATCTATCGCGATGAAACTACTCCATAATGATTGGAAGTAATTAGGCGTCCACATAAAATGAAATTTGGAAAAATAATGATGAACACCAAAGAAACGAAGAAGGGCTCGTGGCTAAGTAATAACAGGCGCACGACTCGATGCCGAGGTCGGTCCGTGGATGGGTGGCTATGCATTACCTACATATCCAGACTCCTCCGTGCCTCGGGAAGCACGATAAGCCATTGGTCCCGGCTGTCATTTGTAGATCTTTGACAGTCGTTACAGGTCGTCAGAAGCCTAAAAGTCTGACAACCAGTGACATACCAAGGGGTATCGTATTACCCAGTAACTGGGTTGTGAAGATCAGATAAGCAGTCGCTCCATGTGAAATGCTGCTATTCAGCTGCATCCGGTTAGATTGGTGGCCGACCCCAATATAGTTTGGAAAAGGCTAGGCAGATGATTACCAAAGAAACGATGAATGGATTGTGTGAAAGATGAGGCGGTGAATACTGACAGAGGTGACGGCTGACAGACATGTATGAAAGAGGAACATAGGCTGCATCCACCACAAATAAATTACGATAAGGACGCGATGATAAATCCATACTAATATTGTAAAAAGAAAAGATTAAAAAACTACGGCACCGATTTAAAAAAAAACTTTTTCACCAGTAGAATGCTATATTATCTGTAAGTACCTGGGCGACCGAGGTCTACTCTGGTGAAAATAGAGAATGCTCACTAAATACCATAGGAAAGTTCTTACTAATTCCATGTATAGTACATACGCTACATACTATAATTCCACGCTGCCATGTCATTATTCTAAGGTACCCATCTTGTTCTAAACTTTGGGCAATCGAGCTCTGCTCGGGTGAAAATACGGAGAAAACTAATTTTCCAAGACAGGAGGCTTAACTATATCGATTTTTCACCCCCGTAAACACCTATATTGCAACTTTCATCGAAATCGTTAGCGCCGTTTTCGAGAACGTGATTACAAATATTGATATATGTACAAATATTTCTCGTTTAATAGTATATCACTGAGTAACATAAGCTATAATTTATAAAGATATATCACGCGGGCGAAGCCGCTGGCGGAAGCTAAGTACTTCTATATAAGATCGTGGATTCATCGAAATTTGCCGACAGTTTATTTTTTATAAGCATAACATAACATAACGCCTGTAATCCCCGAAGGGTTAGACAGAGGTGTACCTACAGTACACCCGCACTTCGCCAGTTATGTTTAAGTCCCATGTAATAGGGGGCGAGCCTATTGCCATCTACCGGGGATAGCTTAAAAAAATTATTTACCTTTATAGGTTGAGTAGAATCAAAACTAATATTTTAAAGAGAAAAGATTTGATTTTTTGTATGTTAATTTATTTGTTTGTAATGAATAAACTCAAAAACTGCTGGACCGATTTAAAAAACTCTTTCACCAGTAAAATACTATATTATCACTGAGTAAAATAGGCTATAATTTTTAAATATACTAGCAGACCCGACAGACGTTGTCGGGGACTTGGGACCAGGACCTAGTCAAATATACACACAAAATTTCATCCAAATCGGTCCAGCCGTTTAGGAGGAGCTAGGTGACAAACACATTTATTTAAGAATTATATATATTAGGATTACGCGGGCGAATCCGCTGGCGAAAGCTAGTAAGAAATGAGGTAGCATCTTCAGCACCAAGTCTTGGGTTCTTAAATACCAATTTCCACAGTCGTCCGTATTTTCAAGTTAATTCAATGCACCAACGGCAAAGAAAACTACTGTGAGATAACCTTATGTACTCAGCTAATCATCTTCGTCACGAAGTCAACACGCTACAATCATTGATGTTCATCAAACTCAAACCATTTATTTCAATAAAACCATTTTTTTCAGACAATTTTGAATTGTCAGGGAGTCGATCAATCAGAAAGATGAAGCTAGTTGCCCGTACCAGATTGTAGTAGGTTCCTATGGAGAAGAATGAGCAAGAAACTCCGTAGACACTCTTTTACATCAAAATCTTGTAACAAAATATTGGTTACATTATTATTATGAGAACAGTGATAGATCACTGGTCTCAACTTAAGAATTGTTTCTTGGTCGCGGGTTCCAATTCAACACTTAGCATTGCATGCACTTAACTTTGTACAATTAATTCATCCAGTAAAGAAAGAAAGCAAAGAAGAAAAGAAAGAAAATAAATTTAATTGACCCAGGTAAGGCACACAGTTTTCAAAACAAAAAAAAAAAACAGAGAAAGCTTAAAACAGTATTGTGTGCCTCACGGCTGCGATAAATGGGTCCCCTTCAGCATAAATGCCAGACAACGAGTGCCTGACGCTGGTTTTCAACTAACTGTACCTTATTTTACGAGTACGTCTAAAAAAAGAAAACGAAGAAATACAACGTGAGGAAACATGCATGTCAAATTCGAGGACATCTAACATCCACCAACCCGCACTGGGCCTGCGAGATGGAATGCTGTCCGCTCCCTCTAAAACTCAAACCATTTATTTCAATTAAACCATTTACAAGCACTTTTGAATTGTGAAAGGAGTCGTTCAGTCAAAAAGATGAAGCTAATGTCCCATTCCAGAACGTAGTAGTCTTCTCCATAGGAACCTATGGAGAAAAACGGGCAAGTAACTCCACGGACTCATAGAGAAGAGGCCTGTGTACCAGCAGGCTAATTGACAACCTTGACGACTCAATTGGTATTTAAAAGACTCAAGCGAATTCCAACTACCCAACTACCAAATATATTAGCTGTTTATGAATTTCCCTGTCTTACATATGTGACGTAAGCAATCGTTAAGCTTATATCGCATCAGTTCGACCGTGAAGTTCAGTCTTCGTAGATATTCGGAATCTGTCGGACGCTGCCGAAGTGTTATTCGAGTCCAAGTGTTCGTGAGAACACGACGTGTGTGTGTGATAATGGCTAAGGGTTTTTGTGCTTTTTTGTGTGTTTGTTTGTGTGTGCAAACTGTGGTGTGTCAGTTCGGTGAGTAAATTTAAATTTCCAAAGTTTTTTTATTTTTTTTTATTTGGTATCTTAACATTTTTGTTTTAAAATCGATTCACAAAAATATTAATGCTAAATTATGATTTCTCATCCTCAATATTATAAAATGTAAACATGAATAATCTTACATAAAACTGCAAGGTTTTATCAATAACATCATGCAATTAGTCCAAAGAAAAAAGTTAATTACTCGTAACTTCGATTCGATTTGCTATATTACGACCATCATTCTGCTGTTTATTACAAACACAGATTATGTATAATAAAAACATTAATTTATTTTTTTCTTCTATATTTTTATTACTGAATTCGTGATGAGGTTAGATTATTTGTGAAGGCTGTATGGGGATATATGCCTTTGCGCTGGTCTGAATATCTCCGGTAATAGACATATAATAGAAGGTATAGTGTCTGTGGAGTTTTTTTGCTCGTTCTTCTCCATGGGCTACTACGCTTTGTGATGGGTAACTTAAGCTTCATCTTTTTCGGTCTGACCGACCCCTTGACAATTCAAAATTGATACATTTTGATAGCTTACAGTCTCTTCTACAGATTGGATCCCCTAGCTTAGTAACAATTAGCTTACTTTGAGAAATAAACTAACAAAAATACAACGTAGGTAGACGAACAATGTATTCAATTTCAGGCACAACGAGCAAAAAATATGAGAGTAAAAAACATTAGATTGGCGCTTGGTATCGCAAGTAACTAACATTACTTACAAATCATGTTATCTAAGATCAATGGGTCAGTGGCATGGATGTAAATAGGAAGGGCTTCCCCTTTTCTTCATGTCATGAGTCGATCGAAGGTTAAGCTACGCTTGGCGCGGTCGGTCCGTGGATGGGTCAGGATGGGTCACTATATTACGTACCGAGACACCTGCGTGCCTCGGAAAGCGCGTTAAGCCGTTATTTCCGGCTTTTATTCGTAGATCTTTGACAGTCGTTACGGGTCGTCAGAAGCCAAGAAGTCTGACAACCAGTCTTATCAAGGAGTACCGTGTTATCCAGTATTTGGGTTTTGGAGCCCGATAAGCTGTCGCCCCATGTAAAATACTGGCATTCAGCTGCATCCGGTTAGAATGGAAACTGACCCCAACAAAGTTCGGGAAACGCTAGGCAAATGATGGCTTAATTTTTCAAGACATAACTACCTATGTATACTCTATAACTATGTACTCTTCAAACTTATGATAACTTATATAATCATTCATATGTCAACAGCTCATAACATAATATAACATCACGCCTGTAATGCCCGAAGGGTTGGGCAGAGGTGTAGTAACTCCCACATTTCGCCAGTTATATTTTTAAGTCCCATGTAATAGGGGGCGAGCCTATTGCCACCAACCGGGCACAAATCCAGACTCAGGGCTGCTACTGAGAAATTCCAGTTGGGAAAACACAATAACGCCTTGCCCGACCTGGGAATCGAACCCAGGACCTCTTGCTGAGCAGCTGCGCTTGTGTCCACTAGACCAGCGAGGCAGTTGGTGGAGCATATTTTTTCAGACTAGCTTCTCCCGCGACTTCGTCCGTGAGCCTATAAACTTCCTCAAGAATTGTGCTATCCAAAGCAAAAAAAAATTTACAAATCCGACTGGTAGTTCCGGATATTACCCCCTTCATACATACTTAGAAACATTCAAACGTACAAACAAATAAATTTTACCACTTTATAATATTAATAATAATTGAGTTTAAGTGTAGATAGAAGTGAATTCTCGTCAACAGTGCAACAGATTAAAATGCAAGGTCTCCGTAAGTTTGATTCCTTAACCTGCTTGAAACTGATTAAATCAAGCATTGCCAAATCATTGGAAGCTTCTTAAATAAAACAAAATATGCATACTTAAAGTAATTTATAGAACTAGCTAGTTTTCGTGATTTATGCCTAAATTATGATTACTTATTAAACCTGGCTGCTCAGTTCTAGTATTCTTATTAGTACAGAATTTCCAGTTTGTGTTTATTGAAGAAGTGATTCAATAAAAAAAAAATGGCCGAGTGCGAGTCGGACTCGCACACGAAGTACCGCTGTACAATATTTAAGACACGTTCCTTTAATTTTTATATATTTTTATTATTTGTTGTTATAGCGGTAATAGAAATACTTAAACAATCTGTGAAAATTTCAACTGTCTACCTATTATGGTTCATGAGATACAGCCCGCCAATAGACAGACGGACGGACAGCTGAGACTTAATTAGTAATAGGGTTTCGTTTGGCACCTTTCGGGTATAGAACCCTAATAAAACAACTCGCTGTTATGCAAATACGTACGTACAAATTCTCGAGCACGCTTAACATGACCACAACAGAAAAGAATATTGTCGACGGCAGAATAGACAAAATAAACAATCACAATCTGTCATTTTGTCTATTCTGCCGTCGATAAAACCCGTAGAAATCTCGTTTCTATGGTTGTCATACTACGCGTGCTGTATAAAGATATTAAGTAGGTATTAGTGATATTGGTGGAATTAAATTAACTAATCCGAGTATTCGTCGCGATGGCTCACTCATGCTCAAAGGTTGGGGTTCAAATCCAGACAAGTACCAATGTGACTTTTCAATTCATATACTTATATACTTTCTGAGTTTATATTGATATCGGTGAACGAAAAACATCGTGAGGAAACCTGGACTTACAGTTAATATAAGCCTGAAATCGTCAACCCGTCTTGAGCAAGCGTGGTGATCAATACTTGTGCCTTCTCTGTATGAGAAGAGGCTTTTGCGCTGCTGTGGGACAGTAATAGGCTGGTATTATAATCTGAGTATGACTGTACGACGAACAAGTGTTAATCACATAGTGTCTGGATAGACATTGGTAGGGAGTGCTCCTTCTATCTTCTATCTCTCTAAAAACACTAGTCTTTATTGTTTGTAAATCTCATTGACGGTCATTATGTAATCCCAAATCAATGGTTATGTACGTAGAATAAAACAGAATCATAAGGCAGCCTTGACCCTCGAGTATCAGGGCTATGAACCATAAATTGAATTTTATTATGGCCACGCCACTCTACGGAACCGTATAATTTATCTTAGTATGCTCATTGTATACAGTAATTTTCCTCATGAATCGAAAAAAAAACCATCTAATTAGCACCTTTTGAGAGCACATCCGGCATTTTTTATTTACATAGCAATATATATCAGTGTGTTATTATAATATTTGCAAAAATACGTTAAAAAAAAACCCATGCAGTGTTGTCTGGTTGTGATTCCCCCTTGATCTTCATGGTTGAGTTACTTCAAAATATTGGCATTGCGGCTAGTTGAACTGTCATTATAACCAAGTGTAAATGGCCACGACTGACGGATATACTTTGTTGAATAATACCATACCAATGTCATGAATAAACAAATTGGTATCACACTGTAATTTGGATGTCAGTTTTAATTTAAACTTCACCGAAATTACTTTATAGTCGAGCAACACAACTTAGCTATAATACAATGAATAGTGTTCATTTATAAAAACATTTTATTTTTAATTAAGTAGCAACATTTAATAAAAGCTCTTGCAGACCAGCGCGATATCGCGGGTCAAGCTACAAGGGTTGCGCTGCCTGTCGCGCCCGTGATATCGCGCTGTTCTGCACGAGCCTTATTACGAAATCTCCGCTGTCCGTCTGTCCTTCCGTCCATCTGTCTGTCAGCGGGCTGTAGCTCATGAACTGTAATAGGTAGACAGTTGAAATTTTTACAGATTGTGTATTTCTATTGCCGCTATAACAAAAAAAAAGTTTAAAATTAAAGGGGGTTCCCATCAAGAAACTTGTTTTTTTTTGTACTATGTACGGAATGGTATGAAACCCTTCGTGTGAAAGACTCGCACTTAGCCATTTTTTTATGAAACCTCACGTTTAATATCACTTGACGTTAATAGGCTGGTGTACCATGTATGATTTAAAACAATCTTAAAACAAAGAATTATTATTATAAAAAAATTGGCAATGGCGTCCTATTCGGCCACCATCTCATTCTGGACCATAAAATATTCATAACTAAATACTTACATAGAAATAATTAAAACCAGAAATCTTAGCAGGAGAACCTATACCAGTTTGAAAATCAACATTTGGATCAAAAATTCATTTCTTCTAAACTTGCACCGTCCCATGAAACAGGAATCTGCTGGATGCGGGAAGCACACAACCGGTCGAAGTGGCGATGCTTGGGGAAGGCCTATGTCCAGCAGTGGACGTCTTTCGGCTGAAATGATGATGTTGATGATGATACCGTTTCATGAATAGACAATGATCTCCTGCATAGTCTGCCTCACCTCTTTACACCAACATAACAAGAAATGAAGAGGATTGCCTTCTTGGTCTAGGGGTCGCAAGTTCTACTGCTACGCATGAGTTCCTAGATACGAATTCCGTCAGGTCGGGCAAAAAGTTATTGGGTTTTCCATCAGGAATTTCTCAGTAGCAGCCCGGGGTCTAGATTTGTGGCCAATTGATGGCAATAGGCTCGCCCACTATACATGGGACTTTGACAGCGGAAGGAAATAGGAAAGTAGATAAAGAGATGTAGACAACGTGTGTAAGAGTAGAAGAGAAAGAAAACAGAATACATGAAATAAAAAACTTAACTTTTCACTAATTTAACACATTTTTTTTTTAATTAAGAGAATATACTTATATACATACTTCTAAAATACATATCACTAAAATACATATTCATAATTCATTATAATGTAGTATAAAAAAAAATGCAACTATGACGAGATAGTGTTCTTTCACTCTTCTTTTAAAAACACCAACAGTTATGTTAAAAAGAAATTTAAAAAAAACAGTGGCACTCCGGGAGTGCCAACAGAAGTGAAAACTTGAAAAAAAATCGGCACCGCGGCAATTAACGCGTTGATGTCTTTTACTCCACGCCCCGCAGTAATAAACGCGTTGATGTCTTTTTAATGGTCAAAAGCTGGTGTCGTCACGCAGTGTCGCGAAATGAATGGTTTAGTCACATAAATGCCCAATGTGCCTAAAGAAACTGTCACTTAAAAAAAAAAAAACATAAATACACACCACCTACTACTGTCAACAATAATTCTAGTTAGGTCACGTATATGGAATCTCATAGAATCTAAGTTTAAATAATAACAAGTTCCGCTTGCTATAAAAATAATAAAGTGTCGGAGGTAACTAAACGATGCCAATTGACACTGAACACAACGACTTGTTATGTGAACAGGAAAACACCATGTAAATAGTAGCGTGGAAATACCATTTCACATGGTTGGGATATATTTTGATAATGTATAAAAAATCAAGAAGTCATGTCACCACACACACACTGACTCATCATCGAGTACCTATACTTCGATAAATTTATAAAGCGAGTACAGTTAATAAAAAGGCGAAAAGCTAGAAGAAAAGACCAAAACACACAGATTGTGTAAAATAATGAAATATCTAGGACTAGCTTCTGCCTGAGACATCGTCCTCGAGCCTGTAACCTACCTCAAGAATTGGGCTATCCAATGCAAAAATATTTTTTCAAATCAGACTGGTAGTTCCGGAGATTACCCCCTACATACATACAAACAAACAAACAAATTTTGCCTCTTAAAGTTTTTTGGATGGAGTTTCTTGCCCGTTCTTCTTCATAGATACCTACTACGTTTAGAATAGGCAACTAGCTTCATATTTCTGACTGAACGACTCCTTGACAATTCAAAAGTGCATGTAAATGGTTTAATGAAATCAATGCTTTGACTTTGTCCAAGGAGCGGACATTAAATAACGGATATATGTGTGAGAGAGAGAGAGATATATGTGTAGATATCGATGTGTCGATGCTTGGGGGAGGCCTATGTCCAGCAGTAGACGTCTTCGACCACTACTGGACATAGGCTTCTCCCTAAGTCAAATAAATAGGGATAAGATCAAGACGATATTAATTTATTTATACAGGATGACTTGTAATTTTACGTATTCCTTCCAGGACGTGATAGTGTGACCCATTTGCGACAATTAAGCACCTTATAAAGCCTAGGCGAAAATTCATGGAATTCGAGAAAACCCAATTTTTATGTTTTTTTTTAATTTCCCAGAATTTGTCACTAAATATCACTTTTCTAAACTCACAAATTGAATGGCCTTCATTGCAATTCCACTGGGTTTGTTTGGTTACATCGAAAGGTTTACTAACCTTTCGATGTAACCAATTTTCTAAAACATCAAACAGTTAAAAAATAAAGGAAGAAGTTTATTAATTATTTTCAACAATCATCTACGTACTTGAACTTTGACACCAGTTATCTCAAAATTTTACTACGGCATTAAGCGTACAAATTACGGGGAAGACATTCATTTAATCAACTATCTAACGAGGTACAAAAAAATAAAAAATATTTGGAGGTGCCGATGATAATGCGATAATGCTTAAAATACCTTTTGTGTGTTCACAGAGCAAAAACAATAAAGATGACTTTAACATATTCAAGGACAGTAAACAAGACACAGTAGAAGTTTTATTGTTATAACGCTTTTAAGGGCGTTTAGTATCCCTCAAAGTCTTAATATTCAGCTACATCGTATATCGTAAGTAGCAGTTGCAACAGCAAAATGATGCAGCATGTATCAAGAATCTCAATATTGCATCGAAGAGTGCAATGATTCAATAGATTCGTAAAACGATACAAGAATACATTATGATCAAGGGCCCACAACATCTAACAAAATAATGCTAACAATAGTTCGATAGTTAATGATGTATTCTGAAGTTTTAGCACATCTTTTCCTCCCATTCTTTCTTGTTTGCGGATCCATGAACTTTATAGTTTGTGCGAGATGCCAAAATATTTGTAGCGTTAGTCACTAATTACTGTTGCTCACGGCGTGTTGGCAATATCAGCCCGCTTATTTATAATCCTACATTTTCCAATTAAGATTATAGCGAAGTAATTATTTACGGTCAAAATGACACCGGAATTTTAAATGACGTCAAAAATTATAGGTAAGTGGTCAAACCAGCCGACATTGTCACAACATAATGTTCTTGAACAGTAGTTAACTCCGGAACGAGTATTTTTAACCGGAATAACGCGTAAATCGAAGCAGGAAATAACGTGATTGTTATGCTGTATGTAGTTATGGATAAGTATGTTTATAAGATTATTTTTCTTGTAATCTAGAAATGCGGCTCACGGTCACTTCAATCAATCAGCTTGGGTATTTGCTGTTCCGTAGCGAAGGATGTGTTTGATATCAACCAATGGAGTGTTCGGTTTTCATAGTTTGGCTAATTTTCTTACATACGTGCAAAGCACATCTTCATAGCACATCTTACCTGCTGCGCTACAACAACTAGCTCAGCACCCTATTTCCGTAACACACTTTCAATCGCAATCCGAAGGATTTTGAAGGAAATTGCTAAACTATCGGTTCATACGTTTGAAAAAGTCGTCTACTGCTGAACAATTCTCAAAATTAAAGGCATACTGCTAATGTAAATGTGTTACGCAATTGCCTCGCTGGTGGAAGTAGGTACATAGTTTTAAAATTTAGCTTCACCGCTTGTTTAACATTGATCCAGTATATTGCTACAGCGCAAGCAGCAACCCACCCGCTTATTAAAGCGGCTGTTCTATTCAAATCCAATTCTGGATACTGAATAGTAAACAGGATTGAAAATTATCAACGTTGATCTAATATCAATCGAATGTCACTGAACTCTAGCACTGGAATTATGTCCTGGATCAATGGAAATCAATCTATCAAAGCAAAAGCAGTAGCCTAAGATAAGCGTTTTACCGGATCAAATGATCTAAATCGGCTTTTCTTCCACAGGTTTCTTCCCACAAAGAGAAAGCCGTAACAATGGCTTCCAGGGATTGTTGCAAGGAGGATCCAGAAGAGTAAAGGACGGATTCTCAGGCCTCTTGATTTTGCAGCCTAACAGACCAGCCATCTATACTGAGTACCAACAAGATAGAAACACACAAAACGACTATAACAACTATAATGGAGGAAACTTTGAAAGACCTGTCTCTTTTCCAACTAATAATCCAGGATATAATGAGAATGGACAGAACAATGGGAATGTTAATTTCCAACCTAACTCAAACAATGGTAACTTCCAACAATATTATGATAATGGAGTGGTGTATAATCAGGACCGACCAGCTCAAGATGGAGGGAATGGTGGGAACCAGTATGAGAACAATCAGGAGAACAACGTGAGACCTAATGAAGGTAACCCATTTGTTATTATATATATTTTTAGTCAACTATCGGGGTCTCCGAATAGCTTTTTGAGACTGTGATTGTGTCGCATTAAAAATCCAGCAAATTATTTTAATAAATTGGATGACACGGCAAAGATTTCGATGGACAAAGTATCCATAAAACGTTATAAGAGACGTTTTATAGTTTTGGCAAAGGTTATTCACACGTGTTTTAAATAGCCTCTTGAAACCACATCATATAACATCGGGTCATTGACCGTCACGTGCCTACATTTAATGTATCACCTTTTTATTTACACGCAATTTAAAGGCTCCGATAGACGGAAAGGCTCCGCAGACGCGACGGTGCGACGCGATTCTGGTAGAAAAAAATCCATAAAGTTTTCATAAAAAGAAAATTATTGTCGCGTCGCGCCTGTCTGTGCGAGCCTTTACTCGTAAAAACTGTTTTTTGCTCTGTTTATTAGTAGAGTTCTTTATGAAAGTGCTCGTCCGAGGAAGTACCTACCACCACCAGAGGTACCCATTTCTGCCGCCAAGCAGCGTTGCTGGGTTGCAGCGTGAAGAGTTTAAGTGTAATTACAGGCAAATGAGATATATCAGTTTGGTGTCTGGGATAGTAACGCATTTTCCAAATGAACAGACAGCTGTGCTGCTGGGGAGTTGCGCCACTTCTTCCCAGCTAAAGCACTAGGTAGTGGTGAAGAGTGGGGGTTTTGGGATATGTAATTTTGACGTTCGAAAAGTGCTGATTCTCAGCCTATTTTGAATAAATGACTTTTGATTTTCCTCTGGCATTACAGATGTAAGTCACCAAGAAGCCATCGGTTTTACTGCCATCCAGTAACGTAAAAAAAAGTAATATTACAGTGAAGCAATCTAGTTATCTGTGGCGCACATTACCGCACTAGAGTGGTAATATAAAGTAAAAAGCACGCGTGTTAATACACTGCATTATAAACCTAAAAGCGGTTCAATAATAGCCACTTTACAGCAAGTTGAAAAAATATAAAACAAGTTTTTTATTATTATTCTAAATACTTCTTTGTCAAACACTGGCCGAACGTGTGTATCGTAAAATCAAATATCAAAGTAGTTTAAACAATTATTTTAATTGAAAGCGTAAATTATTATTTTTAACTTTTTATCGATATTACTAGTATTTTGACCTTTACTCAAAATCGAAAATCCATTTGGAACTATTTGGTTTTTTCCAAATTACTCGTTTAATATTTAAATTAAACCAGTTTCACAACTAAATTCCTGCATAATTGTGGTCGATTATGAATATAATCTTAATTAATTAACGACTAACTCGCTTTATTCCAGAATTCAAATCTTATTTTATACACCACTACCTAAATATTTTTGGGCAATAAAACGATGATTTTGTGGTTAAGTACAATACCAAATTGATATGAGTATAAGCAATAATAAATCATTTATTTGCATAAAACATGGTATACAATGATCTAAAATATAATTATAATGGCACAAACATGTTCAGCTAGGATAAAATTTAATATAGCAGCAAAATTAGAGGGTAATTGAAAAATGCAAAATTTGAGGGTATTTGAAAATATCATCAATACTTGCTGGAAACCGACTTTATTTTTTGGTATGAAACGACCTCTGCTTACAGTCAGTGTTATAACCAAAAAACTGTGCTAATGTGTGCATAACACAGGTTGGGGGTTAGAATTATAAAGAAATTGTATTCGTAAACAAAAAAACAGTGGCACTCCGGGAGTGCCGACAGAAGTGAAAACTTGAAAAAATCGGCACCGCGATAATCAACGCGTTGATGTCTTTTACTCCACGCACCGCGGCAATCAACGCGTTGAAGTATTTTGAATGGTAAAAAGCTGGTGTCGTCACGGTGTCGCGAAATCAATAGTTTAGTTCCATCTCAAAAATGCCCAACGCATCTAACGAAGTTTCCACTTCAAAAAATATATATATATATTGTGATCTTCGATATCCCGGTAAAATATATGCAGTGAATTTATCGGAATTACTTATCCCACCATACAATTTTTTTTTTCGAAACTTGCCTTACCAGGGCAGGGATTGATACAAACATGATTCGCGACTTATGTATTTATGCTCATAATGAGCCTCCATTATAGTAATTAGTCTGTCATAGAGCTTTATAGAGAAAAATATTATCTTATCTTAAGACGCAGATAGATGACAGTGACCGTGAGCGGTTAGCTTGCGTGTTCTGTACTGAGCTCACGCAACGCGTCGTACGTCCAGCCAGTAATAAAACTCGCCCATCAAGAAGCGCTGTCCCAAATTAGACGCAGTATTAATTTATTAAACACAAAACAAACGGTATTTTAATAAAACTCGTATACTAAAAGATCAATAATTAAATTATCTTTAAAATGGTGAAAGTTTCAGAAAAACACGCTTAATAGATTTTGCGCGATTCTCAGTTTTTTATCCGCGTTAGACCTAAACCTTTACAAATTAATTTCACTATGTAATATAAACATAATCCAAAATATGCCTATATCCAAATATTAATGAAATGCTCTAATTTAACATATATTTTTTCCAAATCATTAACACTACTCGTTTAGACGTGATCTTCAGTATAAAATCATTAAAAGTCGGTTATCGTTGTCTTAATTTCTATGAAACACTCAACAGATACCGGAGTGCCGGAAGAAAATGACGCGGTGAACTTCGAAGATACTACGAAGGCACCACAAGAGATCACCACGTTACCGCCGCTGACACCATTGCCAACTGTCGACACGGAATCAAGAAACAGCTTCAATTTCCAGTCGAACCAGGGACCATTCCGTAAGTTAATCATAATAAATAGATGTATTTTTAACAAAAGACATGATTTTTTATTAAACCCACTAATATTTGTGTCCTAACTGAAAGTTACTGTCGCGCGATTACGCGTTCGACGCGATACATTACTTAAAAAAAACAATGTTACTAAACCAAACTTCTCACTGACTTTATTATAAGTACTCTCCCGCAATGCGCTAATCACAATGCTCTCTTAATTCATGGTTGCGTTTCGTCGGTTATTTAAAAAAAAATCAACTGTTCCATACATTTTGACCGCGTAGGTATTGTACGTTTCTATGAAACAGCTGATTAAAAGAGAAAAAAACAAATTTCAACGCAGGGTTTAGAATCATGTAGAATCGATGGTAAAAAATTTCGCATCGATGTTCCTGCCACCCTGTATATCAGTAACCCAATTGAACACACTTTCAATCCCAATGTAAAGGATTTTGAAGAAAATTCCTAGTGTTTAAAAAAATCGTCTGCTAAACAAGGTATACCAATGAATGTTGTTGAAATGAAAGGTATTGCCATTGTGTGTTAGAGTATTACCCCGCTGTTATCACACGCCTGCCCTTATCCCTTTGCCTTTAATTTATTACCCGACTATGGCGAAGCCAAAAGGAGGGTTATGATTTTGATCGGTATGTATGTATGTATGTTCATCAGTTACCTCATAACTTTCCTGCTCATCGTAATTTGAAAATTTAGGTATCGTTAGAAGCGTCTTGATCGTCCACTGGTTATAGGCTATGTGACGTCATATTAAATGCAATATGGCGCATATAAAAAAACAATCAAAAATATATATTTTTATAAGTATAATAACCCCAAAATAATTTAAATAAAAATAAAAGTTATAAAAACTAAAACCCAACTACGACATAAAAAGGAAAACTATCACAGCTTAGTACTTTACAAGTTAACGAGTTATAATCGACCAACTTACATTTGCGGTTGCAAAAACATGTTTTTCAACTACAATGTTAAGTTTGTTTTTGGGATAAATTCATCCCAACTAAGGAACCCTTGATTGTACGTCCGACACGCACTTGGCCGGTTTTATCTTTTTAGTTGATTTGTTTGTCGTAGTTGGGTTTTAGTTTTTTCCTCTATCATTCTCTCTTTATTCGTGGTCCGCGCAATATGTCTCATTCTCCCATACTTTTCTTTTAGTCATCATCTCGGTAGTCACTCTTATCCTAGTTATATCACTACACAAATAGTGACTTTTCCTTATTGACACTATAATTGCATAGTCGGCCATCTATTTTGTAAGGTTAAATGTTGTAATAATAACTAAATCACTCTACTACCTTCAAATTTACCTGAACGGTCAACAGCATGCCCACGGTGAGCCTACGCCTAGACACGGGCGCTTTTTGTCCGTCCGTGATAGGCCTACGACACACGGGCGCATTTTGTGTGAGGATTTTTTACCGCGCACGGGATTTTCAACGCTCGAATTAGCGCTGAGAGTTGAAACTCCAATTACGCTTTTATCAAATCAAATCATTTATTTTCCAGATCATAAAATCCAGTTGGTTAGTAATTAATTAGATACGCATCGTAAACACTAGTGTTGGTACATACATTTGGCAAATTTTTGGTAATAATGACAAAATAATTAATGATAATGTCAAAATAGTTAATAAAAATGTCAAAATCACTGTAAATAATGTCAAAATCATCATTTTTAACACGCATCCCTCAATCTCCAGAGTTGTAAAGAGCGCGGTAAAATAAGCGCCGTGTTTACGAGAGCTGAAAGTTTGAAGTAGCAGTCTTTATTTCCGTAGCAGTACCTTTGCGCTATGGACAGTTTTCGTAATTTCCGTAGTTACATGTGTGACTGTTGATCGTATGTCTATAGCAAATGCTTGATCTGATCTAGGAAGAATATTGTATTTATTTATTTTATTTGATTCTATTCGGGAAACTTACAGCTAACTTATGTAGGAGTGTTTTTAAACAATATTGAATTGAAGGCCATTTACAAGTTTCCACTGACAAACACTAAAAGTTCAAAAAAAAAACAGTGGCACTCCGGGAGTGCCGACAGAAGTAAAAACTTGAAAAAATCGGCACCGCGGTTATCAACGCGTTGATGTCTTTGTAATGGTCCAAAGCTGGTGTCATCACAGTGTCGCGAAATCAATAGTTTAGTCCCATCTCAAAAATGTCCAACGGACCTAAAGATGTTTTCACTTCAAAAATACTACTACTAATTAAAAAATATCTTTAGCTTCGGAGGTCGGTGTTTCTCGAACGAAAATTATCGCAAAATTTAATGTGACAAATTGTCAAGCGCGCACAAACTGATATCATTGGTTGAATGATTTATCCACAGCCAACGCTTGCTTGACATTTTTTTTTAGTATATATTTATTTTTTAAGTTTCACGTTTATTAAGAATTAGTCTTAAAGGCTCCCGCAAAGAGGCGCGACGCGACAACGCAACGTGACTCTAATAAAACAATTTCTAAGAAATTTTCACGGTTGAACAATTACCGGTGTCGCGTCGCGCGACTTGTCGAGCCAGTGTGCACAAGCCTTAAAGCTCTTGTTATTCCAATTTTAATCTTCAATATCCCGTTAAGTGTGTCACGGCTATCGGGGGCAGCTCCACCTTGTGTGGCCTGACCTAGCGACCTCCACTGATAGCTTTAACTCATATTTTTCATGTTCATAGCCTAGTTTATCGACTAATGGGTGGTTTTACCCAGAATTTAAAATTAATTATGTAGTTTTAAAAAGAACTAATCCGATACAGAATCCGAGGGGCAAAACCCGCGGCTTCACCCGCGTGTGTGTCGAGAAAAGAGTATTTCTATGTGTTCCAGGTTATAAACTATCTCTGTGTCAATTTCATCCTAATCCGTTCAGCCGTTTTAGCGTGAATGCGTAACAAACAAATTCACTTTTGCATTTATAACACCTACTAGCTAGGATTAGTAGCATAGAATAGGGGAGATATGAGGCAAGAGATAGAAAAGAAAACCCAGAAGCAAAAAGGTAAATGGATTATAGAGATTTTTCATTATCTTAATAAAAATAGAAAATAGAGACATATTTTTTTTACCAAAAATACAACCGACTTCTAAACTACAAAGTGAAAAATAACTTAATTTCGGAAGTCGGTGCCTTTGGATCAATCAGTATTTAAGTTTTCTGCCACCGACTTCCGAAATTAAAGTTATTTTTCACTTTGTAGTTTTTTTTTTTAACTTTTTGGTTTGTAATTCATCAGTTCCACCTTACCAAATGGTGCTTTTCAAGAGCAAATGCATGAGTTACTATAAAAAATACCCAAATCGCTATAGGTGTGCCTATAACATTTGAAGAGTTCTCTCGATTTCTCCAAGATCCCAACATGAAATCGTGACCATATCATAATGGGACCAACTTGGAACTATTCAAACAAAAAAATATTTTTTCAAATCGGTTCAGCCGTCTTTGAGTAATCGGGGAACATACATAAATGATAAATGATTTATTTCTGTAAGTAGGTTTGTACAAACACTTTTACGTACAATGGAGTACAATGAAAATTGTTAGACCGACCAGTGCCCAACACATAAGTTTTGGATGGATTGATTCCAATTGATATTTTATTTATTGTTTTGTGAAAGGTAGAGTTATAAGTATGTATATGGCATCTACTTTCGAGTTTTATTAATTTATAAATGATTTGAATGGATCTTAAATGATACTCTTTGCAAATTGCATGGCTCAACTAAGGTCATGCACGCAATGATAATGTGGTAGGTACGAAGATACATGTTACCAAACGCGTTTTACGAACTATTTAATAGTAAAGTACCTACTTATACAATGTGGCATGAGACTGCCCATATTTTTCTGAATATTCATGAAAAATTATCGTAAAATAACTTAAAAGGGGGGTATATCTTTAATATTTTTCATGTAATTAAATTTTATTTTTTGTTAACGTTCGTTTGCGATCTTACTTTAAATTTTTTGCCATATCTCCGATGTTATTGGCTCGATCTGGATTTTGTTTATTATTTCTAAAAGCGAGTTATTTCATCCGATTAAATAAAATAGTTAAAATTTATCGACTATGAAAAAAAAAAGGAGGTGAATACATAAAAAAAGCTTTTTTTTTAAACAAGTGTAAGTCCATAAAATCCCGGCTAATCATACGAGGACTTTTTTAGTCATTAATAATAGTCTACTACATAACGACTATAAAGACCTAGAACATTATTGATACCTAACTTTAACTAAATCAGACGAAAAACTCTAAAACACAAAGAGTAAAAATTTCGAAAAAAGTTAGGGAAAGTCAATTAAATATCCCTGTTCTTAGCAGTGAGAACTAAATGGTTAAACTAATTATGAGGATGATAATGGAATTAAAAACAAACAATCAATAGACAGATCTTTATAAATAAATAATAAAATAAAGAAGAATTTTAGTTCATTACATTTTCGAATGACCTCATGGCAACACTTTTGGTTGTACGACGCGATTCTGCAGGATTTTCTTTTATTTCCCCAGCAACAGCGAAAACCCTAGCCGTTAATTGCTCGCAGCTTTCAATGAGCACGGCATACACTTTTTGATTCATGTAGCCCCAAAGATATAAGGGCGTAAGGTCGGGAGATCGCGGCGGCCGAGCAACGGGGCCTCCTCAATCAATCCACCGCGCATAATTTTTGTTTAAATATTCACGAACTAGTCGAGCGAAGTGTGCTGGAGCTCCATCTAATTGCAGCTGCATCCGCCTTCTTGTTTCTAGCGGTACTTTATCCAAAAGAAAGGGCAACATATTCTGTAACTAAAAATTCTAAATTCTTAACAATTTTTTTGTTTTTTTTTTTTTACATTTATTAATAAAGATCTGTCTAATCATTGTTTGTTATCCGATTAGACTGGAAGCCGATTAGCCGACCCCAATATAGTTGGGAAAAGGCTAACCAGATTCATTGATAGATTTATTTCAGTTATGTATTAAATTGAGAAAAAATATGATATGTATATATGGTAACATGTTCCCAAGTCAATAATTTAATAATCGAATGTTTAAAAATAATAGTAATTAAATATAATCATAATGAATAATATTTTAGTTTAGTTAAAAAGTTGATATACCTACTTAACTTTAGGTTATTTAATATCAAATTTATTTTTATTTTATTGTTTTTGTATTATAAATGTTATTAATGTTGGAACGCCAACGTCTCCCCTCTCGGAGGTGGGCGCTAATGGCTGCAACACAGTTTTTTTTAAAACTAATGTAGCTGTTAACAAACACAAAAAAATTGTAAACCCGTTTTTGTTCCAACAAAATATTTGAAAAAAAAAAAATATAAATATTTGAAAGTCACAAGTCTGTGACATTTACCGGCTTGTAGCGTTAGGATAAAAATAAATAACATTAAGTAGGTGCAGAACTACTCGACACGGATGTCGCATTCATGTGAACTCAAAGTGTCAAAATGTCCTTCAATGTGATCGATCAGGTGTGAAATATTAACTACGTATATAGCAGTCATTTCAAAGCGTTTATTAGCTTGTAAATCTATCTATAAATACTATAAACTAACTTTTGCCCGTGGGTTCGCCCGCGTGGGTGTCACGAGTATCCCACGGAAACGTACTACCGGCATTAAAAGTACCCTATGTGTTAATCCAGGTTATATACTATCCATGTGGCAAATTTCAGCCAAATCCGTTCAGTCGTTTTTGCGCCAATTTGGAACATACATTCAGACAAACGGACAAGAATTCTTCGTTAAAATGTATATTATTATACGTATAGTTTTATGTAGCTTTTCGTGTCTGTCTGTGTGATCGCGTTTTCTTCAAAACTACGCAACGAATTTTGATTCCGTTTTTACCACTGTGTAGAACAGGGATGGGCAAACTACGGCCCGCGGGCCAACTCCGGCCCGCAAAGGGTTTTAATCCGGCCTGACAACGTCATTTACACATAAGAGTGTATTGCTCTCAGAAATTATGTTCTGGTGACCGTGTACATTCAAGAGCATTATGAACTTTAATAACACCCAATCACATTAAACATAATCACATGCTGAGCAGTGATAGCCTCGTGGTGTGACCGTCAGACTGCCAAGTCATAGGTCTCGAGTTCGATCCCAAGGCACCCACTTCTGAGTTTTCGGATTCATGCGCGTATTGCATAATTATCACTTGCTTAAAAAACGGTGAAGGAAAATATCGTGAGGGAACCGCATGCCTGAGAGATATTTCTCTACGGCATGTGAAGCCAAATCAGAAGCCCGTGGGCGGCATTATACCTCTGACACCAAGTTAATCACTAACCGCACGAAAAGAAGACCACATTTGCATTAACGGAAGATAAAAAAATTGCGCTGGTGCGCTCCACGATTTTGTTCATGGTGTGTGGTAGCATTTTAGCCTTCGAAGATTCTTCCGATAAATTGTAACTTAAAACAAAATGCTTTTTTTTAAATTCTGAACCTCTGAACTCTTAGAAAAACCTAGTTTTCTGGCCTCTGATGAAAAAAGTTTGTCCACCCCTGGTTTAGAGAGTTCATTCCGCAAGGTTCGTGTATAAAACAGACATATTAAATTTACATATAATAAAGAAATACCAAGGGGTATCATATTACCAGTCAGACAGGCAGTCGCTCCATGTAAAATACACTGGTATTAAGCTGCATCCGGTTAGACTGGAAGCCGACCTTAACATAGTTGGGAAAAGGTTAGACAGATGATGATAATAATAATAAAGAAATCACTATGTTTTATCAAGTCGTAAAAACTTAGCGAATCAGGGATGGATCGCTAGTCAACATATCGATGGGTCCTATGTATAAGGGCCAATGTGCAAATGGACAACTTTTCAATAGAGGCTCTCAAAGTTTCAATTTGATATATTTTTTAGATGCTTCAACTGATGTTTGTGAAACTTTGCATAGTTACTATGAAAAATATGTTCGTTATTCTAGATACATCGATTTATTTGTATACATATTAGTTTTTTATTTAATGTAGATATGCCTATATACGTCATTTTTTAAAATTTAATTATACTGAAAAAAACTAGTAAAAAGGCCAAAGTGTCACTTTAGACGATTTACTTGGCATAAGCTAATTTGGAAAAAAACGTGTTAATAACACTTTTGAATAATCCATTATTAATAGAAAATATTTAAAATAAATAAATAACTTAAACAAACAATAATAATATAATTATTTTATGATATTATGCACATTGACACTTATACGTTACCTTACTTGGTGACGTAATATTCTCAAACCTCAGTTAGGTCTCAAAAATAAAAACAAATATAAAACAATTTGACTTCTTTATTTGTTTTCTAATCAATTATTGAAGTTTCTGTAATGGAAACGCAGGCAAAATAATCAATACTTAATGTTAAAAACCTCCCGAAATCACATTGGACTTTAGATCAATCAGCTTTTTATTGTAGATACCTCAACCTAGGTTAGTAATTAAAGTTTAAAATAATAACAACTTAATACACTTTTTTTATAAAATCAAAACTTATTAAACATAAATAAAGATTCTTAGAATATGATCTAAGAGGAAAAATTAATAAAACAAAAATAACGAAATGCTTAACAACAAAAATAAATATTTTTAAAAACAAAACAAAATCACTCGTTGTCATCAATATCACTAGTAATAATCATTGAATTATCATTAGATGCTACCAAATTTTCGTAATACTCATGATAAACTGGTGGAATAATATTTTTGCGACATAAATCAATTAAGTCTTTTTTTTTGGATGGATGTATTGGTAACAACTGATTGTAACATAGTTTTAAGGGTTTTCCGTAGATCTATCAGCCATTTTTCTTCTTGTCCTAACAGAAAGATCAGAAATGTTAATGTGGTTTTCGAAAGCATCTTCAGATAGATCTAATTTATAAAACAGAATGTATGGTTCATGTTTACTGACTCGAACTTGTTTGATTTTAGACCAAGGCACTTTTTGTCCCTCTGAATTTTTAGTCCAGTTAAAACAAGCACTCGCTTGCATCTTTTTGAAGTCGAAAACTATATTTTGAGATAAATCTATAACATTATAAGGAGCTCCTTTTACTTTAGCCCATCTAATTAATGAACTCCACTCAGACGGTGTATAAATATTCTTATGTCTTGAAGCTTTCTCAATCGTGGCATGTATGGAATCGCCCTCGTTTTGTGTATGTCCTTTTTCAAGGAAAGTATGTTTAATATTAATACTCAGCTGTTTAGCTGCATAAAGGTACTTAAAAAACATTATCCTATTTCTATTTTGGCCAGTACAATTATCTGACCAAAATCTAAAGTCATCACAGCCTTCTTTAGTCTTAAGTTTGATAATATCGTAAACACAGCTAGCTATTTCATTTGAGCCCTTCATAGCTATTTGTTCATTCCACAAGTAGCAGGTACCAACCAAATTTCCAAGATCAAACACGGATAAATTATGAACTTTCAATCGCTTACAATAATAAAATAAACTAATTTCACCACTAGGAGCCAGCAACACTTTTTGTAAATCAAAGGTAGCACAAAATATCTTAGGATTATTTTGAGAGTCATGTTTATCGATCTGTTTTAAAGATCTAGACAAATTTTTATTGTTTATGTGATTTTCAAAGTGTTCTTTTACTTCCGGCGTTATGGGACTGTGTTTATAAGAATGACAGACATGACATTGATCCTTTTTGGGTTGGTGAAATGATAGATTAATATTTTTGTTCACTACATCTCTATACCTATTGCCTTAATGACTCGCACTTTGTACTATACTTAGTTGGATCAAACCACTTTTTATATAAATTAAACATTCGTGTAAAACTTAACGTTCCGTCTAAATAAAGCTTAGTACTGTCTTTACGACAATAATGTGAATCAACCGGTTCGAATGAATTCACGTGATCACAAATACTTTTGATCATTTCTGAATCGATCGATGTTTTATGGTGATTATGCCGACCTCTATTATCTACTAAAGCAAAGTTAACGGTCTCACTTGATTTAGATACAGATACCGCGGTTCTTATCATCTTAGGTCCACAGCTAAGAGTATTCAAAAACATCTGTTTGCAAACAATTAACTTAGAATTTTGATTGTTTTGAATACAAGGCAAATGATAAATGTATGTAAATGACCTCCGAGATTCACCTTCTGTAATTGTTCTTTTTTTATTTATTTTAACAACATGGTTACTAATAAAATCATACTGTTTAGAATGGTCGCCGATTTCCCAGAACTTGTTAAATATTTCACTTCTTGTGTCTTCATCTAGTTTTTGAAAACATTTCAATTTACATGTGTTTTGGCATGGTTCACCCAATTTTTTTCCAGATCTTATCTTACCACTTCGACTATAGTATGACTTTCCAGTATTTTTCAGTCTTTTTCTCTTTGAATCTATCCATTCATTACAAAACAATTCTCGCAATCTTCCGCTGTCTCTTTTTTTTGTAAATCTTCTTTTCCTGGAACTTAATGGAACAGAAACCTCTCCTGATGAGTATTGTGAAATTGGAGAGGACACATTGTCATCCGTTAGCAAAGACGCAACTGATGGGATTGGTTCTTCATCACCAAAAAGGTTAATACTGCCATTGGGTGACGGCATAGGGGTATGTTCGCTACGTATATCTTGAAGATCCGGCTCTTTTGTCATTCGAATTGACTCTTGGCTGCCACACCCATGAGAACTGACGGTAATTTCATGTAATGAGTTACTATTTGATATTATTATAGGACTATTCAAGGACACATTTTCAACAATGGGTTCATTTAGCTCATGGTCATTTAGGTGAGAATCAGTAAAATCTTTATCCAGGGGTTGAGTCAGTTGAATAGGTGCCATGGAAACATTATGCTGCAATGTGTTGTTATGATTGCTTTGGTTTAACTCTTCATCGTCATCAAAGATGTCTTGCAACAAATTCAGATTGCTATAATTGTTTAATATGTCATCAGCTTCAAATGGCAGCGGAGAAGCTGAAAGCAAAAAATGTACTTTTACACTGGTATAGTTCGCGTCAAATATGTCGGCTCTGAAGTGCACTACTCGCTGCGCAGTAACCCCACCCCTCACTCCCGTTGACCCATGAATTTGTTACTGCGCAGCGACTTCTCTCATGTTCCGAGCCGCCATAAAGTTTGAATCGGGCCGTAGGTAATATGGGTAGTAAAGAATAAACATTAAGTTACTTAAACCCGTTCCGGTGTGCAAGAACGACAAATAAATCAATTAACAAGTTGTCATTCTACACAAATAATGTAACACCAATCAAGTAATTTGAGCTACTAACTGAAAAAAATAAAAAACATGTATGGCCAATGTAACTGTTTTTAAAATAAAACACGTATAAGGGCCAAAGTACCACATTGGCCCTTCTATCCAGAATTCGTGTTTTTTTTTAAATTACGTGCACTATAATTAACTATGAATTACGTAAAAATGAATGATAGTAACATACGATAATACTGTAAAACAATTCAATACTTACAAAGCTCGGTGTGTGTACTTTCGTCGTTTTTATAACCTAGTCCATCACTCGAGTCACTATTATTTACATTACCAATTGCTAAATTAACTAAATTCCGACTTCTACTAAACTTAGAATGATATTTGGACGTCATGTTTCACAAAGTTACATCTAATAACATAATTATATTATTCACTAAAATAATTGTTTATTATCACAGCGCGACTTCGTTCCGTGTGACTTAGAAGTGCTCAACTGACCGATCAGCCGTTGCAGTAAACAAAGACGGGGGATCCCCCCGCGTACAAGTCTCCAATATCCGTTTGGCCTTTATACGTTTAAAATTGTGCCATATAGGCCCTTTTACTGTAGCAAAAAATAGTATTTTCACCTATAAATGTGTATTTTTTTTTAGTGCACGTTATCAACTACAGTAAAAGGAAGCATTTAATACAAAAAAGTGAAAATGCTCAAAATGTTGCATTGGCCCTTATACGTAGGACCCATCGATATATATGTATATTATTTACTGTCTCGTTGCTCTAATGGTTTGCAAGCG
Source organism: Omphaloscelis lunosa (assembly GCA_916610215.1). Classification (NCBI taxonomy): domain Eukaryota; kingdom Metazoa; phylum Arthropoda; class Insecta; order Lepidoptera; family Noctuidae; genus Omphaloscelis; species Omphaloscelis lunosa. Next base: position 17,387,686 of record OU744265.1, on the reverse strand, counting down.
CTGCTGTTTAGCACGAGATCCTTCGATCGATTCCCAGGTCGGGCAAAATGAGATTGGATTTTTCATCAGGCATTTCTCAGTAGCAGCCCGGAGTCTGGATTTGTGCCCGGTTGATGGCAATAGGCTCGCCCCTATTACATGGGACTTAAACATAACTGGCGAAATAGTCAGCGGCCTGTTGCACTTTGTGGGTGCACGGTGCACGAATCAATCTAGTTTAGATAATCGCTAAGAACAGGTTTTGCTTGGACAGTTCCTGTTTTCGTATTTTTTTGTTTTTGTAATTTATATTTTATTACTGGTTTATTTATTCATTTAGAAGTATAAAAAATATGTATTAGGTATGTTGAAACTGTTGTACTTCCCGTCACTAGTCCTTATGGGTTCATTAGAAAACCAGCGTCAGACAGCATCTGTCTGACATTAATGCTGAAATGAATCTTTTTGGCGCAGCCGTGAGGCACACACTATTGTTTTCAAAACATTATTTTCACTTTATTATTTTGTGTTTCACGAACTGTGTCTAAATAAACATAATTCTTTTGTTCCTAAACGTGGATGTACTATAGGGACACCTCTGCCTGTGCCTAACCCTTCGGATATTACAGGTGTGATATTAATCCGTATAAATAACTTTAAAGTTTTGATTGATGTTAACTTGTAGCTAAATGGGTAGGTAAGGTTTTAAGGAAATCAAGATTTTCCGAGTTTTTCCTAAGGCTTGAAGATTTCTATCGTTCAAAGTTTCTCCGTTTCCAAAATAACTTCCCAAATCATTGTTTTTTTTGTAGATAACTAATTACCTAGTATGTAGTTAGTGTGCCGTTGAGCAGTGGTGGCCTAGTGGTAACGGCCGCGACTTACGAGTTATATATAGGTCGTAGGTTCGAACCCAGGCAGGCGCTTCACTTTGCGTAAATAATTTCATCACCACTGCTCTCAAAACGGTGAAAGAAAACATCATGAGGAAACTGGCATGTCCTAGAACCAAAAATTCGAAGACATGTGACATCTACCAAGCCGCGCTGGGCCCGCGTGGTGGGTTACGGCCCACTCCCTCTCACTGAGAGGTGGCCTGTGTTCCAGCATTGTGAACATCATAGGCTGATTATGCTAGTGTGCCGTAGAAAAATTAAACGTCTTTAATTTAATTAGATATCATTTCATTTTTCTTTTCACTCAAGATTTTATACATTTTAGTGTGAAATTTTTGTTTGCAATTACTTAGCGACGTTTTCCTTAATTTGAAGTGGTTATGTTCATAGTTTGTGAATCCACTTCCAACTATTTTGTAATAAGAAGTATTTGCTTACGTCTCGAGCTCTCGACCATTGAGTTGTTGAGGAAAATACGTAGATATAGATGATATACCATAATTATCATACAAGTATGGATAGATACACTTAGCATTTCTGTAAAATTATGGCCTACAAGGACTTGTATGGAAAAGGAGGCATTTGCCCAGCAGTGGCACAATACAGGTTAGATGGACAGACATATATTATAGTTACTAGTCTTTTTTGAATCTGCTTACGAACATGAAACACTTTTTACTATCTCGGGATATAGTTAAGTAGGTACTAACCATCGGGATGTGAATACTTACGATTTAAGTATTTCTCGCGACCCGTTCCTGGTTCGCACAGTTTTTACAACTTGAAAAAACATCGAGTTTTCATAGTTATATATAACTTTAATATTAATGTAATGTAACATAAACCTTCCGGAATAAATGCTCTAAACGATTGTGAAACTTCACTAAAATATGTTGCATAGTTTACAAGAACAACGCGGTCATACAGAGAAACATGAAAAGTGACTATAATTTATAATATGTATATAGATAGACACCAAAAAGGCACTTTTGAAGGTCAAAATTTACAGAAAAATTTATTAAATTGATTCTAGTTGTTCCCAAAGGTAGTAAGTATCGTCAAACTTAAACTCAAAGCATTTCTTTCAATTAAACCATTTACAAGCACTTTTGAATTGTCAAGGAGTCGGTCAGTTATTCAGAAAGTTGAAGCTAGTTGCCCATTCCAAAACGTAGATCTCTATGAAGAAGAACGGGCAAGAATCACCGAGGGACATTTTTAAATCAAGATATTATAAAATGCAACTAAACGATGAAATATTACTGAATAAAAAATACACAAAGTAGTAAATGAGCATTAAAAACCGGTTTCCGCGCTATTGTTGTGAAAATATAGGTAGGTACGTGTAGGTAGTGTAGGTACTGGTTTTTAATTACGTAAAGCAGTAGGTCATTTAATTATGAAATATATATTCGTAACTACCGTTTATGTCTGTGTATTGATAAGATAAAGCCTCATGCAGACACGCGCTACGCGACACCAGTAACTGTTCTACCGAGAGGACAAAAAAAAAAATTGCCAAATCGGTGCAGTTGTTCTCAAGTGATGCGCTTAGCAACGAACAGCACTTCATTTTTGTTTATATGAGGGTAGATAGTTAGAAAATAGACTAACCAAGTCCGCTGTTTTCAGGTGAGACCTGTCAGACGGTGGAAGGTGGCGTCGGCAGCTGCATCTCGGTGGTGAAATGTCAGCCCTACTTGAGCGTGCTGCAGGAGTCCAGGACCAACCCTAATGCTGTGCAGCTGTTGAGGAGAGCTCATTGTGGCTTCGAGGGTAATACTCCTAAGGTAAGGGACATGCATCATTTATAGGATTCCGTAGCCGAATAGCGAGGAGGTGAGTATTAGAACTCTATCGATTAAAATTGGAAAGAAGTATTCCGCGCACCTTGGTTTTCCTGCGGATCTCTTCATTTCTGATTCGATCACGTAGGGAAACTTAAAGTATAGCCCTCTCCATTGCCCTTTGGAGGACTTTTAGCCTTCTAAAAAGGCCCATTGTGAGTGACCACGTTTCAGTGCTATAGGTCGCTGGCAACACGCACTGGTCAAATGATAAATGATTTTATTTCTGTAAATAGGTTTGTACAAAGACTTACAAACACTTTTACACCTCAATCATATTTTAAAAATTAGATGAGATCGGCGTTTCCTATGACTACTCTAAGAAGAAAGGCCGAAACAAACTCAGAGGTCACAGTCTCTTTTAAAGTCCAGACATAAACTTGGTCAGATCATGTGAAGACCACGTAGATTGGTGTCTAAAGTGGTCTTTTGAGGAAAGCATCACACAGATTGAGAGGGCCTGTCTAGTCAGTGGACGCATTTGTCAGCAGTTTTTCTTCGCAGTTTTTCAAAGACTTTCGTCTTGAGAAACTGCGATATGTGGGATGAGAAGAAATTGCGTAGCTTCCCGAACGCTGCCCAGCGGAGTCGGATTCGACGATTGACCTCTTATGAACCTTCTGCAGAAACTTTGCAGTTGCATTGCTGGCTATGAGTGCCATTGCGTGGTTGGCCAACAAAGGCTCGCAGCTACAATGGCAAACCAGTCTATGCACCTCTACATCCTACGTAGCAGTTGATTCCTTTAGCGTACATACTAAACAGCGTACATACTAATCGTATGGCGTTGTAGGCGAACGATCTTATGAGACCGTAACACTTGTCCTTTACGGAATTCGGACAAATCAGACGGGTCTGATGGAAGAACTTGCCATGTATGTTATTCTCGAAGGAAACTGTGCTATATATCCTAATATATCTAACCTTTATTTCCCGACAGGTATGCTGCCCCCACACAGGTATGCCGGCAACTCCTGTGCCACCGACGCCAGCCCCAACTCCTGCCCCAACCCCCCCTCCAACCCAGGCGCCCCAGACCGCTGTACCCAAGACTAGTTCCGGGGACTTCGTGAACGCACTCCCCGATCCTCCCGTCTGTGGACAAAGTAATGCTACCTTCAGCAGAGTGGTAGGAGGAGTTCCCGCTAAACTAGGTAAGACTAGCCTTGTTTTTTTAAGTTGTGAGTTAGTGTAAAAAATTGGCCAAGTACGAGTCGGATTTGCACATGAAGGGTTCCGTACCACCGTAAAATATTTAACACTGCGTTTGTATAAATAATTTAGTAAAAAAAAAATACATTTTTTATATGGACCTCCCTTTATTTTACTATATCAGGTATTTGTTGTTATAGCTTCAATAGAATTACACAATCTGAAAAAGACAACTGAAAATTTCAACTGTTTACCTATTACGGTTAATTAGTTACAGCCCTCAGACAGACAGATGGACGGACGGACAGCGGAAGCTTAGTAATAGGGTTCCGTTTGGCGCACTTCGGGTACGGAACTCATTAAAAGAAGTTTCGTTATAAAGAAAATTTTTCGAGTTCTATCTTCTAAGGCAGGGCCGAAAACATATTAGGTGGCTCATTCTCCAAAATGTCTATAACCTTCGCGCGATGCTAGGAACAAGTTGACAATGCGCATAAAATACGAACAGACAAACATTTATTAGATAGATTATTAACAAATCCACCTTCTCCACTAGGTGACTTCCCCTGGATGGCCCTCCTGGGTTACAAGAGCAAGAGGACTGGTACCACCAGCTGGCTTTGCGGAGGATCCCTGGTCAGCTCCAAACATGTCCTGACTGCTGCCCACTGCATCCACAACCATGAGGAAGACCTGTAAGTATTCGCCTTTTCCTTTCGTCTGGCAAAACCCGTTCAGCTAAAATTCTTACCCAATCACTCACTAAAGGGAATTTGTAACATATTCATCTATCTTTAGAAAGTTTCAACTTTATATCTCATCGCTTTTTCCAAAAATTATTGTTTGAATAACATTTTTCAAAAATCATCGACGAATATTGAGGTTATAAAATTAACCTCAAATGTAAAATGAAAAAATGAAATTAACCTCAAATGTAAAATGAAAAAATAAAATTAACCTCAAATGTAAAATGAAAAATAAAATTAACCTCAAATGTAAAATGAAAAATAAAATTAACCTCAAATGTAAAATGAAAAATAAAAATTAACCTCAAATGTAAAATGAAAAATAAAATTAACTTCAAATGTAAAATGAAAAACACTTTTAAGGTGATTTAAAATAAAAGTTTCTGGTTTCAGTACTCAAAATAATCAAATCAAAGCAGTCAATTTGTGGTACTGAAAATTTACATCCACAGATATGTTTTTACTTTTCGAACAAACCATAGATTCAGGATTCGGCAATATTGTTGTTTCATTTATTTTTTTATGTCTTGACTAACATAATCGTTACCATAATAATTATACGATTAGCTTAATATGCTCTGGCTCGTGTATGTGTTCAATAACAAAGAAAAACCAGCAGATTTGCGCATTGAAATCGTTGTGCGTCTCTTCACTTATTTATAGCGGCTAGCAATGTTGACAATACTTCCGCGAGGTTATATTTGTACATAATCGTGCACAGAGGCACATTAAGTAAAATTGTTAAGTAAACAGAATCTGCAGCTATGCAATCAAGCGGATTTCCCGAGTTATTATTAAGTATCTTGTACAAATTGCATAAGTACAATATTATGAGAATTTTCAGAGTAGATTTTTAGAGTACTATACTTTGATGATATCTTATTATCCGAAATATATAAGAAAAGACTACATATCAACTTATATGAACAATAAACCTTATTTTATGAATTTATTGGTCGACGAGTAAAATATATTTACAAAAACAATTGACACGAACAGAGGGTCTAGGACACAGGAACATACAGACTAGGACACAGCGACAACGTTGGTAGAAATGTCAATAAAGTATTGAATTGAAATAAAGCTATCGAAAACCTTATTACAATCCTGTTGAAAGTCGAATAATACGAAACGCTTTGAAAGCGATTGCCTCAAATCTCAGTCTCAATCTGTCAAAAAACATCTAATTTACCAACATGTTTGACAAGTAATTGTCACTGATTGTCGCTAAGATTAGATTACGACGACATGAATTTGAACGTTTTATAGGCCTTTAGGACTCGATTTGTACAAAGTAAGCTATCTCATCTGGAAATAAAACAAACCCGACCCTCAGACCAAATAAAAAACCAAGACATAGCGAAAAATACAATGAGGCATGCCAAAACTACACCTCCGCTCTGGACATACACACTCACACGCACCCATTTTCAATCAAACTACACCCTTGTTTACGAAACTGGCCTCACGTCACTGTTCACAGAGCTACGTCTAAAAATATTAGAAGATTGGCCTCTAATATTTTTTACATTGCTATTATCAGTAGCTTTCCTTAATGAACATGGTAGGTAACAAAAGTAGATTCCTAGAACAGATGGCATCCGGCTGACTATTTGTCTATGGATTTATGCTCACACGACGATGTGTTAAAACAATACGTCAATATAAGTTTGCGGTTAGCTAGTCAAGGTTTGTGCAAGCAGCATGTGTACAGTGTACAGATATGATCAAATTTACCTACAAGGCTTTTGATATTTCCTATTTTACTAAGTACAAATAATCTCTGTAGAAAACGCTCAGGAAAAATTCGAGAAAGTGCTCCCAAGATATTGATTGGTTAAACCTAGTCTTAAGTGAGTGAGGTTCTGTAATACTTCTGTGCCCAAAAGTATGGTTAAGATTCTTTTCATTCTACCTCCAACTTCTTAGTAATTTAGGTAGGTAAGTGGGTCAGACGAGGTAAGAAAATTCAGTCAGAGCCGACGCACACACGTTTTTTTTTTTAATTTTGATCATAGGAAACAACCGGTCACGCTATGAAATCGACATCAAGATGAAAAAATCATGAATGATATTGATATAAATTCATAGAATGTTACAATTTCAACGTCTTGATTTTTTCCCACGCATTGTGGGGTCATGGTGTAAATGATTGTTTAATACGCCTAGTAGTAAAACAGATAAAATGCCAGGGGGCCTAAAACGGCCGATTTGAAAGAATCATAATATGATAATATTAGGAAGCACACAAACTGTCAATTAACAATATTATCTGCGTTCAATTCATATTACGCAATTCATCTGTTTGACAGTTTTATATTATAATGAAATAACATTTAAACGTAGAAATAAAAAAATAAAAATCTCATTTGCTCAATAAAAACTGTAAAGAAAAATTATTCGGTAAAATTACGGTCTTCATTTTTTCATGCGTTGCCGCATGAAAAAATGAAGACCGTAATTTTACCGAATAATTTTTCTTATATGCGTTCAATTCATATTACGCAATTCATCTGTTTGACAGTTTTATATTATAATGAAATAACATTTAAACGTAGAAATAAAAAAATAAAAATCTCATTTGCTCAATAAAAACTGTAAAGAAAAATTATTCGGTAAAATTACGGTCTTCATTTTTTCATGCGGCAATATTTACACCAAATATAATTCTAATATGAATTGAATTGAATATGATTCAGCTAAAATATGTGTCACCATAGAGGAATTGCTGGGAATTCAGAAAATGAATTGCTTTTAGAGGAATCGCTTAATGTGGCCGTTTCAGGCATTCAAGACATGTCAAGACAACCTATGTATTTACCCACTTGGATCTCTGCTCCCGAAGAAGTCAAAGTCAAAGTCAAATCATTTATTTCAAATAGGCCCATGTATGGCACTTTTGAACGTCAAAATTTACAAAATAATATGTATAATTGATTCTAGTCGCCCCTTCCAAAAGGTAGTTTTCGTATAGAGAAGAATGGGCAAGAAACTCTACCGTTACTCTTTTAAAATGTTTTACAATAGTTTGTATAAGTACGTACATTAGTTAAATAATTATATGTGAAGACGATGCACCTAGAATAAAATAACTATACCACAATAGGTAAAAAGAATTAAAAATGAAGCAACGACAGATAATTTAATTATGATAGATACATGGTGCTCAGATGTTTACAAACATTGTAAAAGTAGACGATTTCCCTAATTTTTTTATTTTTATTAATAAGTCAGTGAGTCCAGAAAACGAGCAGTATTTTGGTACATGCCTTCTTCTCTTGCATCGGCTCATCAGATTCTATGCAAACCGGCTGTCATTTGTAGATCTTTAACAGTCGTAACGGGTTATCAGAAGCCCTGAAATCTGACAACCAGTATTACCAAGGACTATCGTGTTACCTAGTAACTAAGTTGTGTAGTTCAGATAGACAGTCGCTCCATGTAAAATATTGATATTCTGCTGCATACGGTTAGACCGGAAGCCGACCCCAACATAGTTGGGAAAAGGCTAGATGATGATTATTCTGTTCGAACCTGCCAACTTAAAAACTTCTACTGCTAAACATGCTCTCTAATATGCCAGATGAAATGAGCTAGCCAGCAAAGTGGGAGTGGGTATGTATGTGGTGCATCGGACATACATTTAAGCATCACACTCATCAATTTTAAAGTACCTTGAACTCATATGCGAACTAAAATCTTGCATCGCGCAATCAGAGTTTACCACCCGATCCGCATATATACATATAACTTTCTGACGACAATCGTCGGGCAGTTGCCCATCAGACACGACACCCGTCTGGTCGGAGGATCCTCTCTTATCTAGGAAGATTATTCTGAGAGGATGAGTGAAATTTACACCCTGTTCCTCATGCTTCTTTATGTACAAAATTTCCAATATATTTTCATGACATTTTGAAGAACCGACGTATCCGTCGTGACACAATTTTACTTATTTTAAATGGTACTTAAAATAAGTAATACTTGAATCCTTATCAAGCAAGCATTATTTGAATGGCTTCCGATTTCCTATTCATGTTTGATAATCCAAACTGGTTTGGACATAAAGTTCTATCGGAAGCCATCAATCGTCAAGTTCATTCTGAATTACTACATCATTACTCAGGCAAACCGGTTGTTATTTGTAATTGAATTGAGCAAGATGCTCCCGCGCCGATAATGTGACATTAGCACAGGGTGTTGGTGTGCCTAAATATTCTAATCATCATCTGCCTGGCCTTTCCCCACTATGTTGGGATCAGCTTCCAGTCTAACCAGATGCAGCTGAATAGGTTCCAGTATTCTACATACTGAAACCTATTCAGCTGCCTACCTGACATCCACACCCCAGTTACTAGGTAACACGATACCTTTGGTAAGACTAATTGTTAGAATTTAGGGATTATCGATCGTCAAAGATCTAATAATGATAGTCGGAAATTTGGAACCGACAGCTTAAGTGCTGAGATCAGCAGGCAGTTCAGTCAGCCGCATTTGTAATGCTTGAAAATGTATACAGGATTTTTACAACAGCCTGTATATGGCAAATACATTAAACTCACACTCGCCTCGCCGCAGTATATTTTTATATCCTAGTTATACTTGATCAACTGCGGAACGTATTGCTGGCACTTTTACGAGCATAGAACATTAACTCGATAAAGAAGTGAACTCTATAAATGGTAATCTATCTATTTATTAGGTCTTTATCTATGAAATTGCCGTTTTTCATTAAATAAGTTAACGCCCTTGTTTCTCTATATCTTTTATTTTTATTATCAATCATTTTTGCCAACCTAGTGGTAGCTTACTGATGCCCTTTTTGAAAAAGTCTGCTTGACGGGAGGCAACAAAGTCTTCAGGGCATTTTGAACTGTCTCTCGGTTATTGAATTTTTTCCCCGCCAAGAAGTTATCCAAATTCTGGAAAAAGTAGATGTCTGTAGGGGCAAGGTCTGAGTACGGTGGATGACGGAGAACTTCCATCCCCAGCTCTTGTAACTTGGAGACCGTCTGCTGTACAGTATGAGGTCGCGCGTTGTCATGCAGGAGCAGCGGAGCCGAACGATTGACCAAAGCTGGTTGGAGATGTGCGAGCTTCTCTATCATTATGTTCAGTTCTTCACAGTACACATCTGCAGTAATGCTCATCCCGTTTGGTAAGAAGCTGTGATGAATGACACCAGCGCCACCAAACAGTGACCATCACTTTAGTAGGGGTCAGTTTTAGATTGGGGCATTGTTTAGGTGCTAAATCAGGATCTAACTAACTTGCTGAGCGCTTGCGATTGTCGAACAGGATCCATTTTTCGTCGCAAGTAACAATGCGATTCAATATACCTTCGTTTGTGTACCTGTTGAGCAGTGCAAGGCTCAACTCGACGCGTGCTTCACGCTGGCGATCATTCAATTCGTGGGGCACCCATTTGTCAAGCTTTTTTACCTTACCAATTCGACGCAAATGGACCAATATTGTTTAGTTGCCAACATCGAAAGCTGCTGCTAATTCAGCTGTAGATTGAGAATCATCAGCTTCTACAATCGCCTTTAATTCATCATTGTCGACTAAAGTTTTCAGCCGACCACGGGGTTCATTTCTTAGGTCGAAATTTCCAGAACGGAACCGGGCAAACCAATAACGGGTGGTGCGATCGTTAGTAGTGTTCGCTCCGTATACCTCGTTGATGTTGCGTGCCGCTTCTGCCGCTTTGCTGCCACGACGGTACTCATACTCCATAGTCACTCGAATTTTACGTATACATGATGACGAAAAACGTACAAATGCGATGAACACAGAACGCTAACCATTAAACAAATGACTTATTTTCAAAAAAGAAAGAATTTTATATTTTAAAAATAAAAATAATTTGAACTTAGAATTCATAGCGCAAAAAAAAAATTGGGCTTGAAATAGCCAGTACGGCAGAACGGCAATTTCATAGGTAAAGACCTATTATATAAAAATCAATTGCCGTGCCATTTTAATCTCGCAAGAACTGGAAAATGGCTCGACCGATTTGATTTTTGTTTTCTTTTGTTCGCCTTAATCCTGGGGTGATTTAGAAAAAAAGAAAATTATGAAAAACCCAAAGGAACAGCAAGAAAATCGGAATCAAAATTTTGACCAGACGACGTCTGTCGGGTCAGCTAGTAAACTATAAAATGACATATAATCAGCGTATTAAGTTCCCACTGCTGGGACACAGCCCATTCCCTCTCGGTGAGAGGGAATGGGCTGTATTCTATTACGCGGGCTCAGTGCGGATTTGTGATTCAAAATTCAAAATATTTTATTTCACATAAACCTACAAGGGCACTGAAACGTCAGAAACTAGGTGCACGGTTCCAATTGGTCGCTTCATAAGGAGAAGAGCCGGCTAGAAACTCCACGGTTTCTCTTTTAAAAGTAAATGGTTTCTACAATGTTTTCAAATTACAGTGTTAATAGGTGTATCAACAAGTACCAAGTACTTAGTAAAATAGAAAATGGTCCACAAGTTTACAGCCTACAACGTTCTCACATTCACAAAATCAAAAAAAAAAGAATTTATATAAAAGATCAACAAAAAAATCAAAAATAAGGACCTATTTAAACCAAATGATAAAATTGCCACTACAGCTGTAACAAACCTAATTTGACAAAAAAAATATAGATGTCACATGTCTTCGAATTTTTGGTTCTAGGACCTGCCAGTTTTCTCACGAAGTTTTCCTTCAGCGTTTTTTGAGCATTTGTGATGAAATAATTTACACAAAGTGAAGCGCCTGTCTGGTTACGACCCTACGATCTACTAATAAGTCGCGGGTTTACCACTGGGCCACCACTAGTCAGCATAATGATGTAAATATTCACTGATCTAATTTTAAAAATACCTTTTTCAGCTACGTAGTCCGTCTGGGAGAACTGGACCTGGCAAGAGAAGACGAGGGTGCTACTCCGGTAGACGTCCTGATCAAGCAGAAGTACAAACATGAGCAGTACAGCGCCACCGCGTTCACCAACGACATCGGCATCCTGTTATTAGACCAAGAGGTCACTTTCACTGGTAAGCCTTTTTCAGTAGTATTAGCAAAAGCTATAATATAGCTTATAGGAAAATATTGCAGTCCATCAGCCAGAGGCGGACTTTCCATAAGGCCGACCAGCTCCGGGCCTAGGTCGTCCGGATATTAAGTCCGCCTCTGTACATTTATGTGCTTAAAGTAAATAAATGACTAAATATTAGGAACGCCCAACCTGCGCGTGCGGGAATATCTTAGCTCAGTAAATATGTAATAGAGCGATGACGACCGATTAAATAGTAATGCTAACATAAAACTTCTAACCGAAGAATAACTTTTTTGATAAATCGACCGCAATGTTTGTATCATTTTTACGCTGCAAAATCAGTAGAAAGGGGGCGACGGCTACTACTAAACGGCTTAGAGTGGCCTAGACTGCTATTCCGCCTCTGTCGTCAGACCAAAGAAACGATAAGATGGACTGTGTGAAAGATGGCTAAAAAGGCGGTGACTACCGAGATGACGACATAGTATGGAAGAATAAGACGTGTTGGGTTGACCACGAATAAATTGTGATAAGGGCACCAGAATGCTGAGTAGGTACAGTCACCAAGGTTGTGGCACTAGTGACACTAACTGCAACTGAAAGTTCACTGAACATTAATTTTCTTGTAACTCGTGAATGCTATTTCAATTAGAAAACCTGGGCGATCGAACTCTGCTCTGGTGAAAATAGAGAATTCTTATTAAATAGTATAAGAAAGTACATATTATTCCCATGCTGCCATGATAGTGGATACTTACTAATTCCATGCTGCCATGTCATTATCCTTGTTCTAAACTTTGAGCGACCGAGCACTGCTCGGGTGAAAGTATGGAAAAACGATTTTCCGCCCCCGTGAACCCGTATATTGCAACTTTCATCGAAATCGATAGAGCCGTTTTCGTAAACGTGAGTACAGGATAGGATTTGGTTTTCAATTCTGTTCTTTCTTCGTGTGATTATTACAGTAAAGATTGATTTTTTTTAGAACGTGGTGCAACGAGAATTTATTATATTCCCGTGAATCATTAGGTGGTTTTTTACCCAGTAAAAGCATAGCTGAAGACTTTTTTACATAGACCGAAGATACCAATAAGATCCAAAAAAGAGCGTGCTATTTTGATTCTATTTTTTTATCTCCTGCAAGATTCGTATTACAAAGGACTATATTCTACAACGAGATTATAATTAAAAGCTTTTTTCCACATTCCAGACCTGATCAGGCCGATCTGTATCCCGAAGGACAGCAAGCTGAGAGCCACGACCTTCGAAGACTACAATCCTATGATCGCCGGATGGGGACACACTGAATTCCGTAAGTTACAACCTTTATATCATCATCATTGTGGACCCAACCCACGTTGTTTGTTAGCTCGTTCTCTCCCACGGAAAGGTGGCCAGACTCCAAGAGTGTGTATAAATATAGGCTGATAATGTTGTGACATCATCATCACTGATGTGCTCAGACAGGGAGTTGCCGACACCAACCCGATAATGTACAATACAATGCAATCATTATCACTCATGATCTAATACGTTCAGTGCCATAGATATAAGAAAGAAGGAGATATGCCCGGTAGTTGAAAATGTATCGAAATGCAATGTCTCCAATTTGTCCCCACTACCTCACCACTAGTCGCCACAACTACACATGCAGATCAGCAAATCCAATAGATACGAGGTTGCACTCACTCTTGCAATTCATAAATCAGAATGTACTACACAATCAATTATAAACCTTATCCCATGAAACACAGCGTGCATTTACCATGCACCGTAAAAATCACGCACACGAAAACATCGATCGTTATCGTTGTGCTGTGCAAAAGCCATTTATTTTACAAATACGCTAGTGATTGATTAAATCGGAAACTTATCGATTCTCCCATTTATAATTGTAATAAAAATATAAAAAAACTATATACATTTATATTAAGATGATATAAATAAACAACACGTAGCTAAAAAAAATATATTAAATAAATCAAAAAATTTCAACATTATGAGAAAATCCAAATAAGTATAAAACACTTTTCACATCGGTCTTCCAACCAGGCTATAACGGTTGAAAAATTTAAAGAATAAAATTCAATAGTAATATAAATTCATATGACAATCGACATTGTTGTCGATAGCCTACGTTAGTGGATCTGCACAAGTACATCACTAACTCGTCGCAAGATACAACGGCCGTACTACGCGATGCAACCGTTTAAAGTATCGTTTTGTGATTTTTACATTGCTTGTCCAGTCAGTAAGCGACAGACTTAGTTAAGTGTTTAACGAAGTGGTTAAGAAGCAATGTATTTACTGCAAAAATAGTACAGTCGCTGTGATATATGAAAACAAAAATAACGTAGTTAAGTCAAGAAATATTTTACGATTTGTTGTTTTTCATGATTTTCAACACAAATATAGTAAAATGCTTGTGTTGATATGTGATAAGTGGTTCTATGATTTATAAAGTTTCTAGTTTGGCCTCGATTTTTACAAGAAACCACTGAACAACACGGCATTCTTAAATGTTGTCACGATCGCGGTCGAACGCGCAGAGACGGCCATTTTCCTATAACATGAGCATCGTGATCATGACGCGCGGACACAGACACGCCCCCATGCCACTTCTCCTGTTATTTATATTTCTATGTTCAGTGCTGAGAAGCTGCAAATCTGTAATGAACAGTTATGATGAGGTTATGAGTATATCATTATCAAATATACAGTATGTTAATTAACGAAAGACGTTCCCGTTAACCAACGTCCATACAAGCTAAAAAGATATTACCATTAAAAAAAGTGTTTTTTGTTTACACGCACACTTGTCCTTCAACGTGGAAACACAATTGTGACAAGTGCGCGTATACAGAGTGTTTCTTGTACATATCAATCTCATATTATTTGTGAACACCAATTTTTTTTTTGTTGCTCGTGTTGATGTTATACTATTGTGGGTTAACGGGAACGCCTTTCGTTAATTAACATACTGTATACAATATGTAAACAACCCTGTTCGATCCGAAAGGGGCATTAGGTAGGTACTGCAATAACATTACCAAAAAGTAATAAAAAATCTTTAAAAATAAAAAAGTTTTTGCTATTTTAAATCCACACATTTTGTAGTACTAAAACCTCAAATTCATAAAAAAATAGCAAATTTTCAAAAGGGTTCTTATGTTATGACTTGTAGACACCCGCTAAATGACGGCCGCACGCGTCCCATGTAATAAACCCGGTAAAATTCCCCATTGAAATAAAATGTGTCGAATTTTTTATTATTTTTTCTTGAAAGTTTTCCACAAAAATAGATTCTTAGTATGGTATTTAACAACACCCTCACGGATCGGACAAGGTTTTTTTTACATGTGGTTTGTATGAACAAATATATGTATCTCACGGAGACTACCTACCGATATAAAAGTATCCTATGCCCTACTAACCCTCTGCTACTTATGCTAGATTTCATACAAATGGCGTGAATATGTGACAGGCAGACAGAGTAACTTTAGCATTAATAATAATAGTATGGAGCATGGATTAGTAGTATGGTTTGGCACCCTTAACAAGAACGAGAAATAGCAAATTTTTCAATTACTAAGCATATTAGTTATCTAACTTATCTTAACCTCATATCCTGTTCCAGGTGGACAAGGAGCCACGCAACTGCAAGTCCTACAGCTGCCAGTGGTCAGCAACGAGTACTGTATTCAAGCGTACAGCGCGTACAAGGCGCAGAAGATCGACGACCGAGTACTGTGCGCAGGGTTCAAGAAGGGAGGCAAGGATGCCTGTCAGGGAGACAGCGGTGGACCGCTGATGCAGCCTATTGTAAGTATTAAAGATAATACTATTACTGTCCCACTGCAGGACAAAGGCTTCTTCTGGTTCTTCTCATACAGAGAAGGCACGAGCATTGATCACCACGCAAAAGCGCATGCCATTGCTGTACTGATCACCTTCTTCTTGTCATGTGGTTAGTGAATAACCTGCAGGCCTAACATGACACACGCGACAATTATCCACTCTCGCGTGACAAATTTTTGTCTATTTCAGTAGTTTTATCGTATTCTGACAGCTACGCCATACAAAATACTCGACTCGTTCTGCCAAATTTGATGTTTTGTCGACAAACCGTAACATGACACGTTAGTTATCTCGATTTTTGACATTTCAACACGATATAATCAGCTTTTTTTCTATCATTTTGTCGTATTTAGTCGTCCTCGATTTTGACGACGATAGACTAAAAGACAAAATTATGATACATAAAAAAACTCGAAAATAAGATGGCAGATTCATAGACGTACTTATTGTAGGATTTTTTTTTTATACTCAAAAACTGATGAAATATGGGTGTACACCGGTGTAAGTTCTTTTCGGCGGCCGCGACAGAAACTGTGGTGGAGGGGAACACTATTACGTAGATGAATATTACTTTCAGTAATAACCAGTCACTTATCCAATTATGGTGATTAACAAAATTTGCAATGACTTTATGGTGATTGCTACAATAATAAACTTCGATTTGTCAAATTATGATCGTCGGCCCATTTGTCATTTGTGGTGATTATATAATGAGTATAGGTGCCACTAATTTTAATTTCCGTCATTTTGTATTTTAATTTCAGCATGCCAAAGAAATCATTTAATTTTAATAAAAAAATCGGTTACACAAAAAACTAAACATAAATAATTAAAAGAGAATAATGAAGAGAGAGAGCAGAGAGAAGCAGAAAGTCGATGCAGAGAGTATTAATCCATGCATAAAATTGAATGAATGAAACGGAACTTCAAGCCGATGTTGCTATCATAAAAATAATTTGTTTTAATAATTTGCAACATCGGTCTCTTGTCGCGCGATAAAGAACTGTCAAAGTGCCTTTTTCGAGTTTACTCGTCGTTTACGGTCATGTTACGGATTAGAATGACGTCAGAATCGTAGACAAATTACGATAAAACGAGAAAAAGAGCGTTCTCGCGCTTGTCATGTTAGCCCTGCTGGTGTCAAATAACTATGCACAGACTGCTACAGAACCCAAAGGCAGTTGAAAACGAAATAGGCCGACGATTTACTGCACTTATCGAATATACCTTTATTTAAAGGGGTTGCACTGTCGTTTTTATATGTGCATCCTCTCTCGTCTGAAGAATATGGAGAAAATCGGAGGAACATGTCGAAATTTCACAAAACGGAACCAGTTGACTTCGGAAGTCGAATGCAGACAGTGGATTTTGGAACCTTTGTCCGTTATTGCCGAGAACAATAAAAACGGACACAGGTTCCGAAATCTCTGTTCAGCATTGCCTCCTTTAAGCCACACTCATCTCGAGAAAAACAAAGTAGTTTTCTCCCAAAAATAACAGTAGACGAAGCTGTAACTCAGATTAATATAATATTAAGCCAACTGCTGGTCAAACTTCCAGAAAAAAAAAAAGTTTTTCAGACTACTAAAAAGACTTTTCCTCTTTTACAGTGGAACCAAGACACATTAAAGACGTACTTCTACCAGATCGGCGTGGTCTCCTACGGCAAGAAGTGTGCCGAAGCCAACTTCCCTGGAGTATACTCCAGGGTGACACACTTTGTACCCTGGATCGAAGAGAAGCTTGTAGGATACTCCTCGACGTGACTGTGATCTTCTATTTCGTTTCGATTAATTTAACTTTCTAAGGCTTTAATTTAAGACCGTTCTACAAGTTGCTTTTGCGACGCTGCCTCGACTTTAGTTTTTCAACATTAAGCTGTTATTTAATACAATAGACGTTGAAATATTTAGTAACCGTTCCTCTTTACTATTCCTAACTGCTTCCTAGCGCTGGACGCAGAGTTCACTCTGCGTCCAGCGCTCGGTGTTGCAACACGCCGTGTTCGAGTTCGCGACAAGTCAATCGTACCTGAATCGTAAACCTAAAGACGCCTCGTAGAGAGGTGAAACACGTGTCGATTTCTTACAGGTTTTTTATGGCTCTTTAGGAATAGTTAAGCGAAACAGGTTACTGAATATACCAACGTCTATTGTATTTTATAATGGATTTCCGCAAGATCACGCCTGTATCAATTAACTCAGCAGTTATTTCTTTCGTGTCACAAAATTGTATCTAAGTAGTATTGTTTTCTTTGTTGTTGAACTTACTTTTTCTTCTTCTGTGATATTTAATGTTTTGAAACTTCACCGGTGACCTACTTCATTGTCAACGGCGATGTATGTTGTTGTGTGCGTCCACCATTAGAACTTTTGACTCAGATCGAGGCAGCCTCGTCGTAATTGTAACATTTTGACGCCACGCTAATTAAATCTCAAACAAGCTCTCATTTAACTGTTGTAAGAATTAAGTTATAATTTAATAATAAGTATTGAGTACTGTTATAATTAATGTTTATAGATATAATGGTATTTGTAAGCGTAGTTCTTGTCACTAAAAATATTTTTTTTACTCTGAAGACGCAACCAAGTGATTTTAATTTAATAAATGCTCACGTTGAAATTATGACTTTTATTTAACTCGATGAAAATAAGGTTTTAAATGAGTACCTACATTGCAATAATCAGGTCGGGTGTGAGCAGCCGGAATTGAATCTGAAATAAGAAGGCCAGTTCTCGTACCAATAAAAACATGTAGATTCAAGTCGCAATGTCATCTCAGCGACGAACCAAGTCAAAAACTTATAAAAAAATTTGAGAATTAAAGGCGTTTTTGTCAGATTACTTAGACTAAGATTAGAATGCGAATATTCTTTAAAGTACGGGAATAGCCCCTTTGAACGTTGTATATTATTTTATCATTTACGTGTTGGGTAATAGAGTTGAAGACAAAAAACTTTTTTCTGTCCTTATAGATTATTAAAAAATAATGGAGACGTATTTTTTCTTTTCTTACGTAGTCTAAAGATTACGGCGATACATTGAGTTAAAATGTGCCATGACGTCACGATTATGTAGATTTTATACTTACTTGTGACGTAGTGACCCCATTCCCCAACTTTAATGCGTTTTGTTTATCTAAGTCATTTTTTTTAATATCATAAAGCAAAAAATACGTGTCTAATAAAGAAAAAATATCGAACTGACAGACTAAATAGAATTTCTTTTTTTATACTCAGGCATCACCCTATTGATGAATGAATGAATATGCAATTTTTGTAAACGTAAGTGGTCAAGAAATATAAGTTGAGTAACGTTACAAAAACTCTCACATAAAAACAAACAAATGAAGATAGTTGGTATCTACATAAAGTTATAAAAATCTTGTCCTATCTAGTTCGACGTCATTTTATCCTTGTTATCACCTCATAGATTATTGTACATTAATACATCGCGATTGGCCAGTGATAAATCGTTTTTGTTTAAGTGATAACCGTAGTCAGTGACAATATTCGGGGCCAAACACGTGTTTTTAGCCATTTTGGTTTAGCCGAAATTATAATGTATTTTTTTTAAGTTCTATTAAAATATTGGTAGAATTATAATAATATGGTATTTAAATTATAGTGTGAACGTGATCGATCATTCAAATTGTCTGATTATTTTTCTATTTTTTATTATTCGTTTATATTTATCATTGAAAATAATCCTGTGATTTTTTTTGTGTAGTATAGTGAATATAAATGGTGTTGTGAGGCGGAGTAGACCGTAGAATTAATATAGCTAACCGAAATGATGTTGCTAGAAGGAAAAACAAGTAAGTATTTGTTTTTCTATTTATTGTTCTTAAAATATACTTAGCAGAAATTAGGACTACTTAGACTATAAAAAGACCATGCAGTGATTACCCTGGGTCGCGCGAGAGGCAGGTCAGGGACTGACCCTTGGAACGGCCGTTTGTCAATTGTTTATTTTCGGTCAGTTCTGTCACTGCTATTTTACCGCTGACAACAACAACCATATTATATCCAGAATTTTCAGAGACTTTTAAGAGGCAGCAACCCAACAGTAACCTTATTACAACGACAATAAAGGTCACTATGGTTTAGACAGCTGTGAAAGGACTGAAGATGTACAGTGGAATGTCAGATAGATGTCAATATTTTGCTATAACCAATCACAGTAAAGGAATTTATAAACATCGAAAATAAAGCACGTACCCTTGGACAGACGCGCGAAAGAACTTGTGGCGCGTGGAAAAATCAAAACTAATGGCGCCATCTTGTATATTTACAAATAAATAAAATTGAAGTGTCTCTTAGTTATGTCAAAATAATAGCTTTTCCCTAAATGCATTATTATTAAAGTATACATATACTACGGCACTTATAACGAAAAACCGGCCAGGTGCGTGTCAGACCACGCACAATGAAGGGTTGTAGTTGAGATGAATTTATTCCAAATACAAACTTAACAGTGAAGTTGAAAAACATGTTCTCCCATACATTCTAACTGCAATAGGTTTTCCTGTAATCTACTATAAGTAAAAAACCATGCCCTGTATTTTTTCAATATTTTAGGGTCAGTAGTTTCGGATATAAGGGGAAATGGTCAATTTTCATCTATTTTATTAAATATCTTTAAATGTATTTAAAATAAAATTTAAAAAAATTTAAAGTATCTGAGATCCTCGCAACAAGCCCTTTCATTTCATATGTCACACGGTACAGTTTGCAATTATTTATTTTTATTTCCTTATTTGCCCTCGTCTGTCTGGTTGTTCCAGCTAATCTCCGAAACTGCTGGACCGAATTTAACGGGCAAATAGCTGATGTTATAAGGAGTAACTTAGGCTACTTTTTTTTTAAGAATTAGGGTCCACAAAGGTGAAGCCGCGGGCAGCTGCTAGTTTTCAATACAATTACACAATAATATTTACCAAAAAATGACAGAGCCAAAATATCGTTGTAGCATTTTATGATGGGAACTGCTAAGCCCACGTCACAGACGTAATAAAATCGCGGCATTTTTTTTTCGTGCACTTGGTTTTCATCGCTCTGCTTAGCTTTTTATTATTTATTTTATTAGCGCCGAAAGTTGAAAATCCAAGTGTGTCTTTTCATCAATCCAACGCGCTGAAACGAGAGTGCGTCCCAGCGCGTTGGATTCTCAGCGCTCGGTTTAACACCGAGAGTTAAAAACCCAGTGCGCGATAAAATCCCACCGTGATTTTATTACGTCCGTGGGAACGTCGGCTAAGACTTGCCGATCTGCACACTTAGATCACTACAATAGAAACGGGTTTTGTCGACGGCAGAATAGACAAAATGACAGATAAACAATCACAATCTGTCATTTTGTCTATTGTTCCGTCGACATAACCAGTAGAAAACCCGTTTCTATGGTTGTCATGCTACGCTTGCTCCAGCCCGTCCCATCTTTGATGTCCTCCCTCAGGTGACGCCCTAAGCCGAGGCTCGTACCCCACAGGGGGTGCCCTTAGCGAGCGTTCACCTAACTTTTTAGCTTAGTTTGTATGCCCCTGGCAGGAGGCTTTGAGTGTAACAGCTTAAGGCAACCACAGGATTGACCGGTTAAATAGTCATGACCTCAGAGGTCAGCTATGAGATTTATCCCTCCTATTTAGCACTAAAGAAAAAAAAAAAGCTACGCTTGCTGGAATTCTAACCCGATCTCTGCATTGCAACCACTCTTGCAACGCTAGTCTATGAAGCAAATTTTGACATAACATCATGCCGGTATTCCACGAAGGATTATGCAGTTTTTTACCCTTTCTTCTCCATAGGGATCTACGTTTTGGAATGGGCAACTAGCTTCAACTTTCTGACTAACTGACCGACTCCTTGACAATTCAAAAGTACATGTTGGCTTTATTGAAATAAACGCTTTGAGTTTGAGTTTATTTATCTAACTTATACAACATAACGAAAAAAGGAGATACCCCGCATACCCCGCATTTTGATTTAACGCTAACTAACGTGCTTTATTTTTTTTTGTTATTACAAAATATATTCTGCTGGAATTTATTTGCTTATCAAAATTATCACTTTAGATAAGAGATGAGTAATTAATGCTTATTATTTATAAATCCGTAATAAGTCGATAGATTACTGGCACACAGGGAGGTGGACTTGAGATTGAGTTCCGTACCTACTTAGGTTGGTTTCACAGCTGTCCGGGACGTACGGGCCGTCCATACACGAGAGACCCGTACGCGCGCAGTGCTTTGAAACGAGGGAGTTAGTACGATACGGTTGCTAGCGTTGAACGGGCTCTACCGAGAGCGGGTCACGTACGGACCAATCCACGTCTCTGTGAAACAATGTTGTAGCGCCTCACGTGTCTCCGTTCCAGGGGTACGGGCGGCCCGTACGGGTATCCCGGATAGCTGTGAAACCAGCTTTAGTGTAATTACTGAAAGATGCCACTTTCCACAGAAGAAACAAATTTATCACGGTATTAAAAACGTATCGCCAATCTTAAGGAAAAGTGGGTGCCATTTATTCAGAATGTCTCGTTGGCCTGGTAGTCACAAGTGTTACTACTGAGCTTGAGGTCCTGGGTTCGATTCCCGGGTCGGGCAGTGTCATTTATCATTGTATCCTTTTACCGCTTTTGAATCTTCAATCAAACCTGAATGGCCACTTCAAAATCAATGTGAACGGGATTTTGGAATAATTTGCTGTAGTTCGAGCGCTAGGAACCCATACGTAGTACCGGTATACTAATCGGCTTTAAATGATAACTGTAGTTTTTTCATCCGATTACCGATTTTAATCAGCTACTGCCGCCCAGAAGAGAAATTGATAACTATTACATAACATCAACTTGATGGTTTGAGCGAAAATGATATAGGTAGTTGTTATAAACAGTAGTTGAGCAGGGCATCACTTCGGTGGTGGAGTCTGGCCACGCTAAGTCTGCATAATATAACTAAAAAAACGGTGGAATTTGAAAATCTATAGACGGTAACACCATCCTGTCCTACGAAAAAAGAATTTATTTTTTTGTCTTTTTGTTTTTGATAAGTTATTTTGTTTATATTATATAGAATAGGTAAAGAATAAGATAAAGAATTGTCACTTTAGCACGATGCAGTGTGGATTTGACATAGTTTTGTCATCGCATGGAGGTAGAACATAGGTACGACATAGTCTATTACACATCATCTATTATGCAAAAATCAAAAGGCAAAATATCAAAATCATTAGATCTACGTACAAGCCCGAAACTGACGTAACTGACTGATGTAAAAGTATACCATGCATAAAACTTTTTGGGGTTGCCCATTTACTCCATTGCAGACTTAGCGTGGCCAGACTCTATCACGTATGTCGTGTGCCTATAGCCTCAAGAATTAGGCTAACAAATGCAAAAAGCATTTTTCAAATCCGACTGGTAGTTCCAGAGATTAGCGCATTCAAACAAACAAACACTTCAGCATTACTAAATATTAGTTCAAATTATAATATGTATCTACATATTTTTGCCCTTGATTGTCATTACTAACATATTTGCTATGGTTCCAGTCTTTCACAAGCTATGGTACTTCCTGCGCACCTACGTGCTGATGCTGAAGACCTTCGATCTGTTCCTGCAGGGTTCCTTCCTCATCGTCATCCTGCTGGAGAGCAACGTTTTTTTGCTGCTGAGGAGAGATGCCAATGAAGGATACCATTCCGTACTCGTTGAAGGTTGACTGTGTCTGTGTGTATTTTGTATTTCATCATCTTACATACATATAAACTCATACCTACTTCCGATGGGGGTAGGCAGAAACTACAGAACGCCACCTGCAACGATCCTTACATACTCCTTTCGTTTAAGACGCTGATTCGATATATGGTGCTCAGTGACCTTGAGTGGTTAAATTGCGTGTTCTGTGCTGAGCTCACGCAACGCGTCGTACGTCCAGCATGTAAGGACTCGTCCATCAAGGAGCGCTGTCCCAAATTAAACGCATTATTCATTTATTATACATAAATCAAAATGTATTTTAATAAAAGACGAAAACTAAAAGATAAATAAGTAAATTATCTTTAAAATGGTGAAGGTTTCTGAAAACTACGCTTGATAATTTTTGCGTGATTGTCAGTTTTTTTTTATCCGTGTTAGCCATGTTTTTGCAAATTAATTACACTATGTAATATAAATATTATCTAAAATATTCATAGATTAAGTTATTAGGGAAAAGCTCTTATTAAACAAATATTTTTTCCAGATAATTAACACAGTTTCTTTAGACGTGATCTTCGGTATAAAATCATTAAAAATCGCTTAGTGTCGCCTTAATCAGTTTTGTGTGAAGGATAGCAGCCTTTCCTTCTTAGATCCCAGACTCCGGGAAATATAGCGACCGGTTCATTTATTTAGGCGTGAAAATGTCATACAGACAAACAGAGTAACTAACGCACTTATACCACTTTTTGTTAAAATATGTTTAGGTCTAAGTTTTTTTCGGGTTTCGTACTCTGCAGTGAGAAGAGAGCCTTAATTAACTAATTTATTTATTTTAAATAGAACGGCCGAAGAAGACTACTTAAACATAATTTAACCTTAAATATCCATCTTAGTCAAATTTCTCTATCACCCTAAGGTTTCCTGTATCAAAACTCAATCCTTAGTCTTACTCGACTTTTTACATATTTCAGACTATGTAATGCTTGGGGCTGCAGGCGCAGAGTTTGTCCTGGGTGCTGCCGTGGCCTGGTGGGGTCGAGGACGAAGACAGCTGGCGCTCTCAGGCTGGCTGGTGGCCACATCCGCCGCCGGACTGATGGTCCTCGCCTTCCCATTCGCTAAGTCCAATCCTGCTAGTGTGGGTAAGTTAGTGAATTAAAGCGCTTTTAGAGGTATGAGGAACAGGTTGTAAAGTCCACTCATCCTCTATAGAAAATGGAGGATCCTCCGACCAGAGGGGTGTCGTGTCTGGCGGGCAACTGCCCAACGATTGATGTCAGGGAAGTTATATATATATGCTGTTCACGCGGTAAACTCTAATTGTGCGATGCAGGATTTGTGTGACGTCAGGTCTTTGATGTGGCGATGTAGACGCCACCACACGCTACTGCTGAGCATGAGGTCCTGTTTTCGATTCCCGGGTCGGGCTAAGTGTTATTGGATTTTCCATCTGGAATTTCTAAGTAGCAGCCTGGAGTCTGGATTTGTGTTTTGTCCGGTTGATGGCAATACTTGCCCCCTATTATATGGGATTTAAACATAACTGGTGAAATGTTAGTGGTACACACAGGTCCACTTCTGCTTATCCGTTCGGAAATTACAGATGTGATATTATGTCATTAAAAATAACAGCCCCGGAGGGTTCCGCAGAGGTGTTTATTTATATCCTATATGTATTGGTAGTTTGGCACTAACCGAGTCGTAAAATACAGACTTCAGGCTGCTTAGAAATACAAAAATTTTTTTGGCTGTGAGACAAGATCTCCAATTAACATCAATCAGCCTGTCCCTATAGGCTGATGACCTGAAGAAGGAAGCTGGAGTTGACCGGGAGCATTCTAAACAGAATCTCTTTCTTCCCTTTTTTTTTTCAATTTCCTAGAATTTACCATATTGAAATAAAAACTTTTTTAGGGGGACACTTTGTACTCTTTCCGAACAGGGGGCCGACCACAATCTTATTTCAAGAGATTCTGTTCAATTATAAGAGCTGGTAGTAGGCCCCCAGGGAAGGAAACTAAACCGTCACGCTCGGGTCGGTGAAGCTGAATCGGGTATACTCAGCTCCAGTCGGTCAGTGATGCTGAATCGCGTATACTCGACGATAAATCGCATATACTCGGCTCCAGCCCCGGGTACCAACATCAGGGGACGACAAATTCAAGTATAGCAGACAAGTACACTACCCAAGCACATCGCAAATTTGCAATAAACGAGACTCGCGGCACTTATAATTCTTCGATTTTTTTTCTTTTTTACAACAGTTTTAGCGCCCCTGTTAGATTGGCGCATTATCGTGCTGTCAAAATTTTCATTTTGAGTAAATTTGAATTTCGCGGACTAACATAGCGCATCCCCATAAAGATTGGCGAGGGGCAGCAGACATCAGATCCGTGGCTGCTCGGCTCCAGTCATAAGTTTTATATTTAAGTACATAGGTACCACTGTTTCCACCCCAAAAAAGAAAGAAGCATGATGTTTTTACTCTATTGCCCTAATCTCACTTAATTTAGATGTCCGCGGTCAACGGCAATACACGTTAGTAATAAAACTACATACATAATTATACTCTCGCCTTCTTCCCATGTGGGTAGGCAGGACCTACAGCACTAGAAAGTGTAGAATTATGGAGACCGATCTCCAATTTAAAAAGGCTCAGGCAAAGTTCAATTGTTACCCATGGACAAAGAAGAGGAAGACCATAGACGTGCAGTTCACCGTAAAATAAAGAATAAGAATAATTTATTTACAAAAAATACAGGTTTTACCAGTTGTACAAGTTGGTGGTTTATGCGCAGTCCATATTTTGCCAGATATGTTCGTGCAACTTCAATAATAAATTCATTAGCGACAACGTAACGAAGTCTTAATGGTGAGCTTTTTGCAACTGAGTCAACTTATTTTAGTAAAATGTACAAATACGTTCTAATATAAATAATAATAATAGGTCGTGGGTTCGAACCCAGGCGCTTTACTTTGTGTATTTAATTACATCACCATTGCTCTCAAAACGGTGAAGGAAAACATCGTGAAGAAACCGGCATGTCCAAGAACCAAAAAAGTCATGTGACATCTACCAGCCCGCACTGGGCCCGCGTGGTGAATTACAGCCCATTCCCTCTCACCGAGAGGAGGCATGTGTCCCAGCAGTGGGAACATTATAAGCTGATTTTGATATTAATAAATACTAATATATTATATTGTATAATAAATCGAATATAAATATTCTAATATAATAATAAATAAATCAAATATAAATAAATTATTACACCTACAAAACCTAGGTAGGAAAAATTTGTATTTTTTCTTAATTTTGCATAAATTCTTGTGAAGTATAAAAACAATTTTCTATTAACCAACCAATCATTTCCAGAGTTATGTGGCGAGCAGACGGTCGTCGACGACGCTTCGGAAGACAACGTAGCAGCCAGAACCGCATTCCTGGTCATCACTGCGGTGCTGTGTGGGCTGACCAAGCTCAGCATTTGGGCGCACGGACTGACGTATCTTGATGACCATGACCCTCAGAATGGGCCGTATTTTTACGGTAAGTTGTAAAAAGAATACATAGAATAATCTTCTTTATATTTAAAATTCTTCTGTACAAGTGTTTGTCACCTAACTCCTCCTAAACGGCTGGACCGATTTGGATGAAATTTTGTGTGTATATCTGAGTGGGTCTCTGAATGGTTTGAAAATACAATTGGACCCGGTAGGTGGCGCTGTTCGGACAGGACAACGTCTGTCGGGTCCACTAGTAAATTAATAAATAAATAAAATTATAATAAAGATTAAAATGACACGAATACAGTACAATAAGACCAACAACCTTATTTTTATATGAATGATTTGACCACTTACGTGTGTATTCTATGTACCGTTTCAGGTATCCTGATCTCCATCCGCCTCTCGCTGGGTCTGAGCGGTACCAACTGGCTGCGCCCCAGCTCTGAACGCGAAGTCTGGTGGGAGGCTCACCTGTCCATCTGCATGCTGACTTTCATGTTCGCCTTCCTCTTCACTCTGTTCCCTACCAAGATGTCCTCCTTCAAAGAGTTGGATGAGAGGAGGGAGTCTGATGTTGATAGCGGTAAGTGGTACTTATTGTATTTTGGGTCATGTTGAGGAGAATGTGAAGCAAATGTTAAACTTCATCTCTCTTGTGCTCAGCTCATCCTCTACTATTGGACTTGAAGGCATATTAGGCTTCTTTGCCAGCTTGTAGTGATCCCTCCAAATCATAAGATGTACAGCTGTTTACCTTTTGCACCTATAACCTAATTAATTTATAGAAATAGAAATAGCGTCAATATCCTCAATAATTTTACCGGGTATAAGAATACTGACTATTTAAGAAATTACACTTACCCTGAACCTACGGTTATTCGTATTCGTAAAACATCTTTCCTCTAGCTTTCCTGCAATAAAATCTAAATCCAAATCTAAATAATCAAATCTGTGGAAGTCATTTCGGGAAAAGGGACGAAAGTGTGTCACAGGAAGCCGGGGAAGCGCGCGCTATTTTATTTAACCAATGAGCGCGCGCGGTGATAGGTTTAGCCGTCAGAAACGACCTTCACGAGGCTCCGCTCCTTTAATTTTGCTTATTACCTTAATGTTCCTTATCAGCAAGGTGAGATGTCAGATGTAACACATCATATGCGAGTACAGTAAGGCTCGCTTTTTTTTCTAAAACAAACTTGTACCTGGTTTGAATTTGTCCATTATCTCAAGAGATATTTATGATTATTTTGCCATGTAGGCAACCTTTTCGACTACTATATCATCTGAAGAGATGTTAACCTTACCTGCTAAACAAACTTTCTCCAGGATTCTGGCCGTCTCTGGGGCGACTGGTGCGCAACAAGGCGCTGGTGACACAGACCCTGGCCCTCTCCTGTCTGAGTACAGCCGTGCTGGTCTACGTGTATTACGACAGGGCTTACGTTCAGGTAAACTGGTTTCAAAAACTACCCCGACACTTATTATAGGATAAGGTAGGTACATTTAAATGCTAAAGAACAGAAGAGTTCAACTTGTGTATTGACAGTTCAGGTACAAACACATTCATGATAGACTCGCAACAAAAGAGTCCTTTTAATACTAGCCCAAACGAATTCTATGTGACTACTGAACGCTAACTCAAATTACTTATGTTTTGTTCATTCGCTGCGCGTCGATGTCAACATAAAACTGATACAATTGCTATGAAGGATCTAAACTATAAATGGCGCCAAGAAGATACTGACATCATGGATGCCGCAATATTTGTCCAAGAACTAGATTATAATGCTCATTCCCGTTATCAAGCGTTGGGTTGTACAGCCCGCCATACAATAATATGACTGCTTGCTTGAATTGTCTCCCTTTTCGTGTGATAAACATAACACCTAATTCCGCCACATAAAGATATATATATATATATATAGATATATATGTAGAATGCGAAAGTATTGCTTATCGAAAATTTCGGAATATGACTGCGCCAACACACGCTGTTCCATCTCCGAAAGTCAAAGTTTCTTGTAGTTTGAATATGAGCTTAGGTACTGCAAAGTTAGAATGTCTTTTCTGTTGGGTGAGGATGGTTCATGAGTTGTTTTGAATGGGAGAATGATCTAGATAATGTAATTTGAAAGAATGGAAAGAGCTCTCTCCGTAGGATGTAAGTAGTCTGATTAGTGGCATCTGACCCCAACTGCCTGCATTCTACCGCCGCCGTACCTTACAAACTAAATCTTTTTTATTTCCAGGCAAGATACCGAGTGGAGTCGATTCGGCAGGATCCTCGGACTTCCCGGGCTCTCTCCGACATATTCCGAGCTCTGGTCATCATTTTCTTCGTCATGGTAAGAATACAAGAAAAAATGAAATTAATATAGCATAGCACAGCATAATCAGCCTTATGGGTAGTCAGAAGCCCGAAATTCTGACAACCAGTCTTGTCAAGGGGTATCATGTTACTCAGTTACTGGGTTTTGCAGGTCATATAGGCAGTCGAAACATTTAAAATACTGGTATTCAGCTGCATCCGGTATGACTGGAAGCCGACATAGTTGGGCCAAGGCTAGGCAGATGATGGAGCATAATCATGATAGATAGATAGATCGTTTATTTGATGCACCCAAAAGCCTATAATGTTCCCAATGCTGCGACACAGGCCTCATCTCTGTGAGAGGGAGTGTACCGTAATCCACCGCGCGGACCCAGTGCTGGTTTGTGGATGTCAAAGTCAAATTATTTATTTCAAATAGGCCCTTGTATGGTACTTTTCACATGATGTCACTCCCTCGCGATGTTTTCCTTAACCGTTCTGCAAGGAGCACAGTGGTGATTAAATAATTTACACAAAGTAAAGTTCGTTCGATCCTACAACCTCCAACTCTTTCGACTCCACCCACTTTTCATAGAAGTCATACGTCATGCCGCCATACATATTGGAAGTAAACCCTCCGGGAGGGTTGCCCGCATTACGTTTTCATTAAAGTTAACCATCGCAGACGGTCAACGGCATTGTAAAACCAAGTAAAATAGTGTTTTCAGGGGGTCTTGTCGCTATACGTAGTTTCCAAACTTTTAAATTCCGAGCGAATTAAAAAAAAGAATGTGTGGATTTTAAAACCAACGCCGCATACACAATCTTGTTAAAATATACATCATAATTTATTATCACGGTTTACAATTCTGTATTAAGTTAAGTAATTAAGACAAACATATATTGAAAATGAGCCCTCCGCCAGGGCTCCCCGCATCCCATATGCGACTTGGTGAACCCTCCAGGAGGGCTCCCGATACTGAACGTGTTAAGTCGCGGTCATTTCCACTGGGCCACCACTGTTCTCCGAAATTTTTATGGTCTAACCAAATCATTAATAGATTTAAGTTGATAAGCAGACTTATTGGATCTGCTACTTTACTCGTTTTTCTGTACTGAAAATACCTATTGGGGCATATTCTGTTGACGTGTTCCAATGAGCCACAAATACCATCAAAACTTACCACCCTTGTTCTTCTTACATCAGTGAAATTATCTACCAGTTAACTTGACCGGAACTTATCCAGAACAAGTGCAACAGGGCCTTTGTCCAACCTCCAGGAATTTTATTAAGAACGACTTCGACCACGAGAAATTTTTTGTTTTATCTTAAAATTCCATGACACTCGACAAAACTGTAGCATCCCATTAGTGAAAGAATTTTCGGAATCGGATCAGTAGTTACGTAGATTACCCCCTAAATACAAACTTATAAATTGTACCTCTTTATTCATTATACTAGCTAAGCCCCGCGGTTTCACCCGCATAAGGCTCGATCCTGTGGGAATATCAGGATAAAAAGTATCCTATCCTAATCTAGGGCATGGTCTATCCATGTGCCAAATTTAATCTAAATCCGTTCCGATGTTTTAGCATAAAAGCGTAACAAATAAAAATACAATCAAAAAAACAAACTCACTTTCGCTTTTATAATATGAGTTAGGAATAGGTTAAAATAAGTATTGTTTAGATTAATGGTGTTTTCTTCCAGATTTTTCGCGTCCGTTTCTCGGCGCGTCGGCCGGAAGGCGTGAAGACGAACACGGCTTCCCGTGTCGCTGGTGTGATCGCCATCTTTGTGGCCATCTTTTTCGTCGTGCTGGCTGTCCTGGGCTGTGACACTGGTACCATTAGTGGGCTGCGATCAGTGGGCTACGAGCAGCCTTCTTGCAGCAACATCTGTGAGTGAGTAAACCTCCGTTTGCTTTGTAAAGGCGTGTAAAAAGCCGACTACCGAAGCCGACAGTCAATTGTACTCACCGTCATTGTGATATTTTTTTTTGTACTGGACCATTCTTAGGAACCGTCTGGTTACGGAAATAGTGAAGGTCACAGTTCCAGTTACATTGCAGTGCCTAAACAGCGATTTTTCACACCAAACATAAAATTCGTTTCCCAGCAATCATTTTTGCTGAATGTTATAGCTATTACGGTTCCTAGAAGAGCGGTGGTCGCACTTAACGGCCGCAGTAACGGCTGTCATGAAAATGATGACAGTAGCAAAGATTTAAATTCTTAGATTTGCCCTACCAGGTTAAAAGATAGTCACGTCTCTGTCCGTTTTGATGCCTCTGATACACAATGATTCAGTGTCATGACTTTATTGCCATGGAAACGCTACTTAATAATGTGTGAGCTTACTCTAGTTATTGAAGCTTTGACGACGCCTGCAAAACTTAAATAGCAAATAAAGCGATCTGTCAACATACGTAGTGATTATAGAGCAGGCGCTACATAATGGACTTTTTTATAATAATAATTTTTATATTCTATATTTACAACGTAGCTCATAGCAAAGTTAAATTAAAGATAAACAAACGTTTAAAAATAATTATAGAAAATAATTTTTCGTTTAAGTTTTTTGTTGATATGAGAACTATTTTAAATGACGGCTTTTCATTTAATGAAGTTGGACAGTTTTGCATTTATCGTCCGATATTTATACTCACCGTATTTATACAGCATGTAGCACAAAAGTGTGATACAGACCATCAAACCGAAAAAATAATCAGTAGTAGGTTTAAATCCGCAGTGGGCGATCCCTTGTATGAAGTATGAGCGCACTAAAAACACTATAAATCGGAGTAGATGACGAGAAATCGTGAGACGAATCACATCAGCCCCTGGACAAGAAATTACATGAAGACCACGACCGCTCTGACAAGAGTGCTACAAAGAAGAAGAAAGTATTTAAGTTTTTTATGGGCATTGACAGCTGGATATTAATTTTGATAATTTGGATTTTAATTTTGAAAAAATTCCCACTTTCTCTCGAGAGAGAGAAAATGGAGCAGGCATAACGCTTTTTCGTTTCGTGGCGATTTCTACCAGTCAGCTTCTACTGCAAGCCGCGTTAAAGAACTTGGTTCTAAAAAAAATATCTTTGTTACAGGTGTGCCTCGGAACGCTACGGATACAGTCCCGTGTGCTCACTGGACACCGGCATCACCTACTTCTCGCCCTGCCATGCCGGCTGCTCGCGATACGAAGACCTCAACGGATTCTTGTGAGTCTTCTACTTCTGCTGTTCTGGAATCTATTGATAGTAACGGACTCCATCATACCAGAATTTATCTTGTACATTACTGACATCTGTGAAGGAAACCATCGTGAGGAAACGAACTTATAGTTACTTAACTTAAGATACACAATTTACTTAAATAACAGGTACCGCCGGCGAACGGGTGTAAAAGAAACGCAGGCGCAGATCACACAAGTTAAAATATAACAGACACATTCGCTCGCTGATGGGTATATACTTAGCTTATTTATCAACTGACGATTAAGTCAGACCTTACGGGAGCATGCGCGGGTGCTGCCACATTGATGCCACATTTTTATAAAACTTCCTCGGCCCCCGTCCCACCGCGTCACATCACCGTCATCTTCATCACGTTTTCGCTCAGGGTTCTATCTGAGATTTTTCTTTTTACTCCTGAGAGTCGTAGCGTGAATTTAAATAGCCTTTTTAATAATCTTACTCAAGAATTAGACTATCAAATGTAAAAAGAATTTTTCAAAACCGACTGGTACTTCCAGAGATTAGTGCGTTCAAACAAACAAACTCTTCGGCTTTATTATCTTTATAATATATACAATTGTTCTGTAAATGTGTTTGGCACCTAACTCCTCCTAAACAGCTAGACCGATTTGGATGAAATTTTGTGTGTATATTTGAGTGGGTGGTTTGAAAATACAATTGGACCCAATATGTGGCGCTGTTCGGACAGGACAACGTCTGTCGGGTCCGCTAGTATTAGAACAGATATAGATCTGTAATAGCTAACCCGTCTTGAGCAAGCGTGATCAAAGCTCGTGCATTCTGAGATGAGTCTTAAGAGATGAGGCCTCTTTGCGGTGGGACAATAATAGGCTGGTATTATTATAGCAGTCAACTGCTTTTATGGGCTAAGAAACAAAACTTTGTGAAAGACACCACCTGAAATCTTCTTTTTCCGATTGATGGCAGGTTGTTCCATGATTGTACGTGTGCGTCGGGCACGCAGCGTGCTGTGCGTGGTTCGTGCACACTTAGCACGTGCATGCTCGCCTACTCCGCTTACCAGGTTGTGTACACCGTCATGCTAGCGGTTTCTGGTAAGTAAAGGTGTGCCTACATATTTTCTTCTTAGCGTGTCGTTGGCAAAAAAAATAAAATAATGAGGATAAAATTTATTGATTTGTTTAACAAAAAAATCCAGCAACGAATATCGTTTGCTGACGCTGCCATTAGTATCCGGTCCATAGACACTAACAAAATTCTAGTAAATCAATTCGATCGTTTAGAACTAAGTTTGATGTGCTTGAGCTTGATCATGTTTCACGAAATGGATATGAATCTGTTTGTGTTTTTTTAACTGATCTTCTTCTTTTCATGTGGTTAGTGACTGACAGTGTCAGAGTTTCAAAGCCGTCTTTGGATCTCTGACTTGGCTTTACATGCCGTCGAGAAATATCTCTTAGACAGGCTTAAAAACGATATTTTCGTTCACTGTTTTTGAAGCAAGTGATAATTATACAATACGCACATGAATCCGAAAGGAGGTGCGTGCCTTGGGTTTGAATTCGGGACCTATGACTTGGCAGTCTGACGGTCACACCACTAGGCTAACACTGCTCTTTAAACGTCTGTCTTTTGAACTGTTGAAGTTCGTGTATTAGACGATTTCATAGATATTTCGTGTATAATTCAGTAATTAGTAGTAAATAAATACCCGATTGTTTTCAGCGTCCTGTTTCCTGATGCAAGGCATGGCGGTGCTGCGGGCAGTCCGACCAGGCGACAAAGTGACAGCTGTTGGGAGCACCCTAGCCGTGGTCTCATTTCTCTCCTTCGTGCTAGGACGCCTGATCTACATGCTCATCAGTCGTAAGTACATCTCTTCGTAAGGACAGTCCTTGTAGGGTATTGGGGTGAAAATTCGGATGTTGGAAAAAAGAAAACTACCCGGCCAGGCCAGGCCAGGCCAGGCTACTACCCAAGTAGCAAAATCTGTTCCTGTAAGTATCCTAGGAGTATGTATTTTTTAGTCCTATAGAAACCATATAAATGTTTATAAAACCGTATTTGGGCGCAGTTTATAGGAATATTACGCCTTATAGTCGTTTTGTTACAGTCCGGTAAAATGCAGTTCGATTTTATAATTATCTTAGTAGGTGCTTTTACTGGTGTGATTATTCCAACAGTTGTTAGTGTGATGCCATTACTAGAGCATTCATTCTTCATTCTTTTTGTAAAGATGTTGTGCTGGTGTCTTAAAAATATGTTATTTTCAAAGGGAAAGTAATCCACAATATAATATCTATTAGCATAATATTTATCTTTTGTGTTTTAACTGTTGCGTAAAGAATGCTTATTCAACATGCTAAATTAATTTTATTGATAAAGTGTTCGATGATAATAAACATTTATCTTCATGCCCCTTCAAAACTAAACATATTTATTATTTATTTATTCGATAATCTTAACAAAAACTTAAGCCGCCATTGGATCTGGATCACATGCCCTAATATTGCATTATCAAAACTTTTATAATACAATTTAGTCAAAGTTAAGACTACTATAGGACATACCTACTCCGCCATATTAAAGTTTTAGGGTTCTAGGCCGATTACTCTAGTAAAAGCAAATGAAGGACACGTATAAGTAAAATGTTACCTATAAAAATCGGAGGGCATGCTAGTTTGGTGCTAACAATCCGTTAGAAGTCACGACTAAGACAAATCAATCCTATAATATCCTTGACCTATAGCAGTTATATCTAAGACTTTTATAGAAGTGCATGTCTTACAGAAGAATGAAATAAGACGTTATGAAGAGTAAACAAACTTATTAAAAGCATTTATAGTATCAAAAGCGCAGATCGTCTTATAAAATGCTGTTGTAAGATCAGTGTTTTTAGTCAAAGCGTCTATTAGATTCCTATAAGATGTTTAGTCTTATAAGTCGATGACTATAGGAAAATTTTACTACTTGG
Organism: Omphaloscelis lunosa; assembly: GCA_916610215.1. Lineage (NCBI taxonomy): Eukaryota > Metazoa > Arthropoda > Insecta > Lepidoptera > Noctuidae > Omphaloscelis > Omphaloscelis lunosa. Next base: position 17,352,449 of record OU744265.1, on the reverse strand, counting down.
GTAGCCTGTATTGTTCCACTGCAGGGCTCTCTCCCTCTTTCACGCAATCGTTTCTTGTGCTAACAGGTCAGTCCTCTCGGTAGGAGGCGTCCGCCCCGCCATCTAAAAATGAAACATCATCATCTACCTAGCCTTTTCCCAACTATCTTGGGGTCGACTTCCAGTCTAACCGGATACAGCTGAATACCAGTATTTTACATGAAGCGACTGACCTCCACAACCTAGTTACTAGATAACACGATACCCCTTGGTAAGACTGGTTGTCAGACTTTTGCTCTAAAAATGAAACATAGAAATGAGAAATTGGGATTCAAAAATAAAATCGTGCTGCTTGCTTTTCAAGTCTCCAAGCAATAGAATAACGAAGGGATGAAGTTGAGGAACCAAAATTAAATACCGTTTCTACCTTTGTAGCGAAGGTACATTGAATATTTTCGTTCAATGAGATACATTCAACAAGCTAATAGTCTACACTGGTTTTGTTGCCGTGGCTCAGGGAGGCCAGCTGGCTACAAACACATGAAGCGATTAGCTATCGACTATTTTTGGAACGAAGTTCTTTAACGCGGCTTGCGGTATGAGTAAAACCGGTAGAAACCGTCACGCACAAAACCGTTCATACTTGCGACTGTCTTCTTCTGATTCGATAGAGAGAAAAAGAGTGTGAATTTGGTCAAAATGAAAATCTAAGATAATGGCTGCGAAAATTTTCACATTATTTGTCATGGGCGTTTCGAGGGTGCTAAAGCCGGGTTTCCCCCGATCGCACACGACCTACATCTTTTGTACGTTTCTTGAGCGAGAAAATAATCGATAGCTAGTCCCTTTCTCGTAGGCATAGGGTCGGTATAGGCTATAACATAGGGTGAGGTCCCTAAGGTGCCCCATCCTATGCTATAGCATATGTTTATATTAACAATTCCAGGTCAAACATGCGCATACCCTGCTAACGGCGCCTGCCTGCTACACTTCCCCACGCTGTGGGTGGCGTGCGCCGCCAGCGCGCTGCTGGCAGTCCTGGCGGCCGTCGGCAGCCTCGTCGCTAGCCGAATGCCGGCGGAAATACACGAACCTACCACGGAGTTATGATGACACTTAAGGCGAAAGCACAAGGGTAGCCCGCTAAATTCATATTTTGTAACGTTTTTGCAATTTGCAGATCAGTATCAGGTCAAACAAGGTGGTAGGGACATCGACGTGAAAACTGTTCCCATGGATTCAGTAGGGACATGATTCTAAAGCCCCTTGCGATTAAATTTTTCGTCGGTTATTAAAAAAACAATCAGGTGTTCCATACATTTTGACCGCGTAGGTATTGCACTTTTCTATGAAACAGCAGTTTTTTTTTAAAATAACCGACGAAATATTTCAACGCAGGAAGGTTCAGAATCATGTACTGAATCCATGGTAACAGTTTTCGCGTCGATGTTATTGCCACCCTGTTTTTGATCAAAATATGATTCGTGACCGTTACACATATGAATTTAGAGAATAATAATAAAAAAATATCAATTTTAATACAATTCTCGTAACCTCAAATTACCCTATTTCATGAAATCATGACATTTGAGGCCAATTCTGACTTAGAGACTGGTATTAATGATTCTAATTCTGTAAATACATATTTGTCACGGTTGCCAATCATATTTTGATCAACATGCAACCGACCTGCCAATTGCAAAAAACGTAAGAAAATTTGAACCTCGCGGGTTACCTTAGGGCATTCTCCTTAATATTTCACTTTTATAAGTCCTATAGAAGCGCTAATATTAACAGCTAGTCAAACGTGAAAAATCAGGGAAATATATCTACAGGTTCTTGTTATAAGGTGCATATTTGGGACCTTGTTGCATTGCAAAAATCAAAAGATAAAAGTCAAAGTCAAACCATTTATTTTAATTAGGCCATTTTGGTTCATTGTTTGAACCATCGCACACTATGACACAGGCGGGCCGCACCGGGCTATTTTGTGTTGGAATGCGATGCGTTGCGGTAGATGCGGCTGTAATATGCGCTTGTACAACGTAGGTACTGGACAAACTATTAAACCCATATACCATCCACCTCCACTATGTCATAGAGTTGACTAAAATATCAGACGAATACAGATGATTCACTCCACAAAATCTTTTTAATTAAAAGCGATTCTTGCTTCGACATAATAAAGTGCAATCTTCAGCTCGCACAGCGCTAATTACCTACACTTATATTCACCTAGAAGTTGCCTCTCTTTCTATCGCGTAAATCTAATATCTTCTGACTACGTGACACTCACTGAATAGGCCCGACAGGACGGGCCTGCCGCGTACTTCTAACTTCATACTTAAAATGCGGCGTGAACTATCTGTATTCCCGTGCTAAAACAACAAACCTGTATGCTTGTATACCTCGACCATTCAGTTACATAATTTATTCATAGATTTAAGGTTATTTTAAATAAAATTTCGTTACGGTGAAGATAAAAGGGTTTCTTTTTTTTCGTATTATTAGTAATGGACGTTGCAAAGAGGAGTCCGAAGAAAAAATATTCTTTTAAAACATAATAATAATATTTATTACAACAGTTTGACCTACGTAGTTCATGGCACTAACTCTTAAACTAATTTCATAGTATTATATTGAACAGTTTTTGTAAACATTACAACCCCGAATTATTTTAAACAAGTCGCGCAACATTGTTGCAGCAACATCTGGTGTTACAAACATAAATTACAAACATTATATTTTAAACTCGAACCATACAAAATTATAAAATGTTGCCAGCAACATATTGTGTGATTAAAAAATATGCATAAAAATTATTATTTCCTGCAACTACTACATACTTGTTCGGGTTGCCACGATTCGGCACGGAACAATTCGGAACAGCCAAGTGGCAAAATCAAATATATGTGTATACATTATGTTCGGGAAAAAGACGCTCGGCTTAGTTGTTCAACAAATAATGCCCAATCGAATGTGCGGAGCCGTATACACTAGTAATGTCAATTAATGCTATTTCGCATAAATTTCATTAGGGTGTGAATTCCTGAGTCTTAGCATGCAATTGCTATTGCTATGCTATTTGCTAATATGACGATAATTGATAATAATGAAGTATGTGAATTTTGTTAATATGCGAATCACGCATTCATTCAATCAATACACGACCCTAAAGTACGAGCAAATCAAAGACAATAAGGTAATAATTGCTAAACATCATTCTTCGCACCACCCTGCTAATGCAAATAATTTAAATAAATTAAACAATCACAAGCATTAATTCAATATAAAACCCTAAGTACGCGCAAATCAAAGATAATAAGATAATAATTGCTTAACCCGTTCTTCGCAAGTTCGCAGCACCTGCTAATAAATTTCACTTGCGAACGAGGTCACGGTCACGTGAAACCGATAGATTTAGTATTCCCGACTTCCCGTGGGTGCGACGGAGAGCGCACGCTACCGCTGCATGCGTCGACGCTCTGACGTATGAGAGTATAAAAAAGTACGAAGCAATAAATTCACTTCGCGCTTCACAGAATTTCGCAACTGCATTTCATTTGCTAAATGCTAAATGAGCATTCGCATGCTAACAATGAATGCGAATGGTAATTAAACCATTACTAGTATACACCACCATGAGAACAGTATTTACATTGATCTAGCTAGTACATTAACATACTTAGATTTTTGGTCTCTCTAGTCGGGTCCTGGCCATGTACAGAAGTCATCAATAGCTACTTATAGTGACGACTCCGATGCGGGTTGTGGGCACACGAACGAATTATTTTTCGACCCATATGCTGGGTGCTTGGCATTGAAAGTGTTACACTCACAAGCACCCAGCATATGGGTACCTAAATTTTTTGCTTAGAGTCTGGGCCCAGGGTGAGGCAGATGCCCCACTGTGGGTACGCCTTTGTAGCAGTGTATACATTTTTAGTATATGTTGACCTATCATTATTCAGAAGGCCTATCCAATGCGAGGCTATCCTTTTCTGGAAAAGTATAACTTGATGTTTCCTCGTGTATAGTTAAAGCAATGGCACATACAATTTTATCGGAGAGGCAACCGGATGGCGAGTGGTAATCTGGGTATTGAAGTGATACCGAACCCCCCCGTACCGTCCGAATGGTCGGGGGCGGAGATATGAGGGATGGGGGTCAAACATTTTTTTTTTTACTAGCATTCAAAATTTAAGCTCTATTATGTGCATGGAATTTGTGTGTATCATGGTATCGGTATCACTTCAAGACCCAAATTACGAATCGCCATCCGGTTGCCTCTCCGATAAAATTTTACGTGCCATTGCCTTGAATAGTAGTCTAATAAAAGTATTAACAGTAGCTTGTAGGTAGATCAGAGGGGCAGTTCCCGTATTCATAAGAACGTTCGCAGTCTAACCTCGTTCTCAAAATTTCAAAAATATTTCTAATTTTCATACATTTTTGACATTGATTATTGCTAAGATAGGATTGCGATTAGATTTTGAACATTTTTAACTAACGGTAATTCGCCTTCAGGCTTCACGTAGTTTGGTTTTGAAGCTTTATATATATTTCATATTTAGTGATCCAAAATACGAAGATTGCCGGAAACTATCTTGTTTTCTAGAAGCGCCCCCGATGGTATATCGATACGGTCGCCGTGGTTCGCGATTATGATCACTGTGCCCTGTTCAAACAAAAAAAAAAAAAATATATATTTCTTATAATTTATCAATCATAGTGTTGTACTGCGTGTTTTAAATTTCTGTCACTAATTATGTCAAATTCTGAATTGAAATATACGTATAACAAAACCCTCTGTGACAAGACGGACAAAAAGTGATCTTTATTAAGATTCCGTTTTTATTTTGAGGGCAGAACCCATAAATAATCTAAATCGTCTCAACTGACCTTCAAAGAGACTCCTCTGCCGAAGGTAACATCCCCGGACACCGTGAGATGGTCCAGTTCAATCAAGTCCGGTATCGTCGCGAACCTGTTCAAGAACTCCTTCACCTTGGCAAAGTGGTTGTCACCCAGTTTCACGAGAGGAGTCGACGGGAACATGCGCTGCGGGGACATCACTAGCGAGCCGTGGGACAAGCTGTACAGATTGGACATCACTAGCAACAAGTCTGAGGTCTTTTTGACGGGTAAGAAACGAGATCTTGGGACGTTAACTCCGATTCCTCCATCGAAGCATTTCATAGCTGCGCCTACGGCTGTTTCTAGTTGAATCACGTTGAGACCATCAGCCAAATGCTTATTGTTAACAATAATCTCCATATTCAAGGACCCTTGTTCCACCACCCTCTGCACAGCATCCAATTTCGCCCACAAATTGTTCGTGTTAAAGAATTTGAACTGACTGACGGATTTGAAATCGTCTACATGCTCTTTAGGCACCTGAGCGATCTCCAACAATCTCAGTTTATCCTCGTATTGGATGAGAGTACCTCCTTTTACGTCGGCTCTGGTCTTATCAGTGACCTCCATGACGAATTCTGAGATAATTTTCTGAGGGTTATCTGGGTTGAGAAGTAGGTTTAAGATGTTCAGGTCGACCGTGGCGCCAAGGTTGTCGATATTGCTGATGAAGCAGTAGGTTCTTCCTTCTTTGATGAATTTCTGGAGGAGACCCGAATTATAGAAAGACTCGTAGAAGTCTCCGTGGCCGGGGGGGTACCACCTGGAAAGAGTTTTGAGATCGATGATAAGATGACCTAAAATGATGCGTTTTCCCCGAAAGAAAACGCATAAGTGTACTTAGTAAAGTACACTGATATTTCGCCATGTTATAGGGGGCGAGCAAGGGAGCCTGATATTCACCAATCAATCATATTCATTGATCCCATAGTGGTCCAATGAGCCAATGAATATGATTGGTGGATATCAAACGCATCCATAGCAACGTAGCATAGCACATCTCTGGTGGAAAGGCACCCTAATGCTATCACCAGGGAATCTACAAATCTAGATTCCGTACTGTTACTCAAAAATGTCCATATTGAAACCATCCAATAACTTTTGCCCGACCTGGTGGTCGAACCCAGAGCCCCATGATCAGGATTTGCGCTTGCGACCACTAGTCTGACGAGGCATTATCAATTTTTATAAAACTATGTAGTCAGTCGCATTCTCAAATTATTTATGGTACATTATAGGACATACACCCGGTTTCTGAATTAAGAATTTGTAGCTGGGAACTTCTCAAACTCAACTTTAGCATAAGTTACAGTGATTCCTTCAGTGTAGCCTGCGAAATTAGAAATCAGGCAGAACTGGTTGCAGCTGGACCTTCAGTTTCAGACCCTTACAGTACTAAATGCTAGTATCAACTAATACTCACGACTCAATATCAGCCTGGACATCAGCATGCCTGGGCACCGGCAGCAAGGACTCCCGGTTGACCCTGGGGTGGCAGGACTGGTTGAAGGTGTGGATCTTCAGCTTCAGACCCTGATATTTTCGGATGACTTTCTGCGTGTCCTCGTCAGTGTTGAAGGAGTTCATCAGGACTAGGGGGACGTTGCATTTGTAGGTTTTGTTTAAATGCTGAAAAGGTTTAAGTGATGTTTTAATTATAAAGGTACAAGTCCGTAGCCGAATGCAGGCAGCAGCAGCAGGCGACGTGTTGCCGCGACGCCGCTGTAGGGTGGAGTGACAGAAAAATGTGCACAACACCTCGTAATATTAATGTGTACTTTAGGAGAATATCGTTGTTGAATTTCATAATTAGGTATACATGTTTTTATTTAGCCAAGATTGTAATATAATAGTCCTGCAAACCTAATTTCGGCCATGGCGACCAATCTCAATGGAGATATGCCTTCGGCTTGGGAGATAATATATTGCAGGCGCGTATGCGCAGACACAGGTGCACTCTCTCTTCCCTCACTCTCATAGTCCGATAGGATGGCAATCCGACACGACCGGGGAGAGATCAGGCGCAGGACCAACGACTTAACGTGCGCACCGAGGAAATTCGTAATGGAAAAACTCAATAACACTTTGCCCAACCCGAGAATCGAACCCAGAACCCCACGCTCAGCAGTCGCGACCACGAGACCAATGGGGCAGTTAACGGTACCCTAGATTGTATGTGAGTAGTAACACTTTGACCTGGAGTGAAGCGGGCCTCGCATAGTACGCAATTTCAATAACATACTTCATCTCTAAACACTAGTAATAAATCAAAATATCAAACTCTAAACTTACCTCAATCTGCTGTACAGTAAGATCCAAAAACGTAAGATCATTTCTGACTTGGATCACAGACTTAGGACCTTTGCATCCCATAGATGTACCCAGACCACCGTTAAGTTTGACTACCACCAGCTTATCTAGCATGTGGTGAACGTTGTCGGTAGTGGGGGTGGCAAGAGAAGAGTAGTCTATAACAGCGCCTTCCGGCAGCTTCTGAATCTTCTCCCATGTCACTGAGGGACCCTCTGTAAGAAGAAAAATGGAGATTTTGATATTCTTTTTTTTTTAATTGCGTTGCCTTGCTTTCGGAATGTAGCCAAGGAAAATATTTTGATTCGGCTAAACAATAGTAAAATTTTCCCAAATCTAGCTTCTGGAATCTGACGATATAAATATCGTAATTCTTACTCTAAGAGAAAGATTAATTAGAAAACAATTCATGAGATTAACATAAAAAATAACACTTCTACTATTTGGTACTGTTTTCCTAAGTAGTAAGTAGTTCTAATTCGTCCGGCATAGGAAAACAGTACCAACCAAATTAATTCTAGGTATCCAAGTACAGGACCCGGACGTTAATATGACACATTAGGATCGGCGCACACCAACCAAACCGCACTACAGCGCGGTTTTCCCTGTCAAACAAATATCAACATTGCACTTCTTAAAATAAAGTCGAAAATTAATAACCGTACACCTCCGTTCGCTTTGATGCTCTATTTTCAAGTTTATTATTATTGAAACAAAGTTTATTTTTTTTTGCCAGGTCTTCGTCAGCCCTTAAATTTAGAAAGAGACTATCACACAGGTATAAAAACACAAACAAGACAGACACAACAAGACAGAACACACAAACAAGACGCAAGGCACAGCAAACAAGACAGAAACAAAGCTCTACACAAAGCCTTTTCTTCAACTTTTTATAAAACTCATGTTGTCATATTAACGGCCGGGTATGTTAGCTAGACGTATTGTTGTTACCAGCCATGGTGGAAGAATGATATATTTAATTAAAAATATCATTTGTTATCCACTACAAGTTTTCAGAAATAATACAATACACTTATTTGTTGTGTCATATCTAATCCGCTAGCAGTTTTTAAGTTATCTCGGCACCACCGGAATTGGTGGTTAGGGTCCCATACCGAAAGAGTGCCAAATATATTATAACTAAGGTCTATTTATAAACCTTGTTTCCAATTGATGTTATTTCCACCTAAACAAACATCAACTTTATGCATGTGTAATGTTGATTTTAGTCTGTTGAAAAAGGCATAAAAAAATATGAAGTTGTTGCGCAAACTGAACCTTATGTGTAAGAGTTACAGTTGTTTTTCCTAAAACTCGTATTTGTTTACATGTTTGGCAGATAAATTGCGAACGCAGTTTACATACATGGGACTAAATTAACCAAAAACATAATTATTACAGTAATATTAGTTACAACTGTCAAAGCGAAAAAGAAATCGGTCGTTAATCGAGTCCCATTGGCACTCTCGTACGGCACTCTAAAGAAAATTGCCACAATCCACTTATTGAGTATGAAGAGTAGGGAAGAAAGAAACGATGGATGGACTTTGTGAAAGTTGATATGGCCAAAAAGGATGACTACCGAGGTGACGACTAATAGGCCACCCCAAATAAATGTGGATAAGGGTATTGATTAATACAGATGGGACACTTCGCAAAATCATTTAAATGAAAAGCGACCCTTGATACCACACAATAAAGTGCCATTCAGGTCGCGCAGCGCTAATCACCTACAGTTATATTCACCTAGAAGTTGCCTCTCTATCGCGAGACTCTTAAATCTTCTGCCGCGTACTTCATACCTAAACTGCAGAGTGTCCCATCTGTATTTATCTTTGATCACTTACGTTCAGCTAAAAATCTGCCGAAGAGTTTCTTGAACCCTCTGTACTCCTTCTCAACCAGAGGGCGCTTGGTCTCGTGGACTACAGCCAAGAGTCTCTCCAACTCCACCTCCAGCCGAGTGAGGGCATCGCGCTTCGTCGCCTCCTTGAAGTCCCGGGAACCTGAAGGCGTTCTTTGGTGGCTGCGGATCTGGAAGTCAGATTTTAGACTTGAGTATTTTATAGGTACAGAGGATATTGGGAACTGAATGAAGAGGAAAGCTAAAGATATGCATGGTTAGTTCGACCTTCGTCTGATCTCATATCTTACCGTCTGTGTGTGGTTGTTACATGCAGGGTTACTGGTAAGCACGCGATTTCATGAAAGGGTGGCAGGACACGTTAAAACCTATTTAAAAAACCGATAAAATTGAATGCAAAACTTACATAAATGTTTTAGGCAAATGTTTAAAGTGGCTTAAAAATAATCATTTAAAAAACTCTTTTTCCTAACTTTTACAAACAACTTCATGGGTTATCATAATCATCGCGAGCAAAAACCAGTAACCCTGTATAAATATTAGGCTTGGACAAACAACGTGGTACCATTAGAGCTAACACATCGACCTTACTTTGTTTTCCTAATAATATTTGCATTGCAATGCCATTGAGGTATTTATTTTTTAAATATTTACTTGGTCACCAATTAATTGCGTAGCGTGACTATGGAAGGCTGTAACCAATATGGTGTTTTTTAATACCCGTTGCCAGTGGCAAGTTCCTGCTTTACCTAATCCTCGATTACTTCCAGAATATGCGATCAAAATTGTAGTAGAACTGGCTTGAATATAACTCTCATACGGTCATAACACTATTGAAAATGTACAAAAATCATATTATTTGAAATAAACAATTTTTTAAGGGAAAACTTCTTTAGGCGCGTTGGGCATTTTTAAATGGGACTAAAAAATGCCCGACATTAAACATTGATTTCGCGACACTGTGACACCTCATTTTTGTAAACGCAACTATGCTCTTTATTTATATTGCGTTACGGATCAATGTTCTATGCAAGTATTTTTACTTTAAAGGTTTTGTAAACGCGATTGTGCTCTTTATTTATATAAAGTTACGGATCAATGTTCTATGCAAGTATTTTTCTTCCACCAAGACGATCTTGTTCAAGTTTTCACTTCTGTCGGCACTCCCGGAGTGCCACCACTTTTTTTTTATGGCAAACTAAAAACAAACGACATAATGCTGATATCTTATGCAGTTTCCCAACTTATGAAAGTAAGCTGGGGATCTTGAAATCACATGTAACTTGTACCGTAAAACGAAATTTATTTTTTATGCCGTCACCGTTTCATGCTCAGGTTGCAAATCCGATTAATTGGATACCTACGTGTATGCTATTGCTAGCACAGTCACATAAAAACAATGGATTGAATTGTATGCATTTGAATTGAATTGAATTGAATTGTATTGATTATCGGAGAAATAGTGGGCGTGGCTAAAATACCGAAACCTCAAGGCTCAATATCTGTTGTCAGCGTCTTAACTAATGATTTGGTTCAGGGGGCCCACCACCATCTCTCAAGGTAAGGGCCATCATAATCAAGGGGTCTTTTGCCAAGTCATAGGTCTTAAGTTCGAACCCAAGGCACGCACCTCTGACTTTTCGGATTTCGCACCCCCGGCAGGCATCGGGCCTAACGGACCCCGTCAATTCTGCTGACATCTCTTTGAGGCGCGCATGGAACACAACGCGCTGTCGACCCGGGCCTGGTCCTTATCGGACGGCGAGGTACCCATTGCTCACCGTCCGCAAGCCCGCGCCTAGGGTGGCCGGAAATCGGCCAGCGATTCCTGACGCCCAGGGCGTCTCCTCCAACGGCGGTTAGGAACGTGTGGGCGCGAAATTTGCCTCTCCCTCACGCGGTCCGCGTCCTCCTTCGTGAGCATTACCGCTTCGCAGAAGGAGGTGACGGCCTCCCATTTCCTCTCGCTCCGTACCATGACCTGAACCAGGGCCGGACGCGAGAGATCAGGCGGAAGATGAGGACGCCGTGGCGCCACTGTAGGCACTCTTCAAAAAGGGGTCTTATCGCCGCAATTGTAGCGTGCCCAGCGCTGGGTTGCGACAATCGCACTCTCCATGACGCCATGAGATCCCGCCGGAGCTCTGTCCGCTGTGCCGTGATTGCTCGCGGCAGCGGAGTTAAGCCCCGGCGTATCGCCTCCTCACGCCACTCCTAAATGTGCGCGAGGAATGTCCTCCAGATCCCATGTCGGTAATCCGGCAAGGAGACTCGCCGCCTCACAGGAGACCGTGCGGTATCCCCGGGCCAGCCGGATGGCCATGACCCTCTGAAACCGGCATACCTGAGAGATATTTCTCGACGACATGTGAAGCTAACCCAGAGGCCCATAGGCGGCTTTAAAATTCTTACACCAGGCTAGTCACTAACCACACGAAAAGAAGAAGACCACTACCTCTTATGCTAGCTCTATGTTAGCTATACCTATGTCCTATAGCTCTATGTCTTTCCCACACTGAAGTATGATTGGACGTATAGCTCTTTCCCACACTAGTAAGATTTAAATAATATTGTTATTAAGAGGTGGTGGTGGGCCCCAGCATGACTATTCGTAGCCTAGGCAGACTTCCGAACTGTCGAAAATGACACACTTTCGATTACCTCAGTGGTCGGCAAACCGCGGCTCGCGAGCCGCATGCGGCTTTTGGTATTATTCGCGCGAGGGTTCGGGTTTTGGTAAATGCAAGATATCAAGTTTTATTCAAAATTCAAATTATATTTCAAAGATTTATTTCCGAAATGTATTCACCAAAAATTAACAGGACATCGAAAATTAATCATTTACTGTACCTCTCTCAAGGTTAACTTGTTAATAAGTAAGATGAAGAAGAGAGAGGGAAGAGCCTTCATCATATCAGTCGATGTGATATGATGATGATGATAATGAAGGCACCCTACTTCTTAGCAAGTTAATTTTAGGAAGCGTTGTGGAGTGGAAGAGGATGATTGAAAGAGGACAGGAGGTGTTTTAAGTATTAAGAAAAGCGTATTGAGACAGTTTGGACAAAGAAAGGATTGGCTCTCATGAAGAATCTTAGTCTTTATAGTATTGATATTTGGCTCTAGTGACTAATGAGTTTGCCGACCACTGGGTTACCTGATTGTCCTAGTGCCCAACAGCAGATAGCCGTCGGAAGAATAGAGGTCGTCTACATAACATAACATCAAGGCTGTTATACCCAAAGGGTTCAAGTTGGAAAAAAAAATCTGCTCAACAACGTAATAACGCAATGAATGTTGTTGAACTGTCAAAATGAAACAAATTAGGCATAATTGTTTACGAAAATAAGTTACGCAAATAGGGTACTGATTTACACAATGCTATTTAATTGCTTGTGGCTTGTATACCATAAATTAAAGCAACAATATAAAGGCTCGTGTAGACCAGCGCGATATCGCGGGCGCTACAAGGGTCGCGCTGCCTATAGCGCTGGTCTGCACGAGCCTTAAGTTTAAACAGTGTTTAGTTGCTTCTTCAATTTTATTGTGTGCCACAGGCAATAAAATTGCATCGTATAAATCGTGCTTAACGTACTTTAATGAAGTTAGTCTAAATCTAAATAATTCCTCAATTGGCATGCAGTAAAAACGCGATGCGAAAGCCACTTAATCCTGTTGTTAGTTATTATTCATTATCTCTGGTTTAGTTTAGATATAATCTTATCTTAGATACAGGCTGTATATAATCATGTTCCTAATTGTTTTCTGAAATTACACCTGTAGATACATTACCTACCTTACGATTTACCTACCTTACATTACCTACCTTAGTTTTCATATTGTTAGGGAGGTCGGTTTTGGGGAGTTGGCCTTTATTATCCATACGCTTCGCCCAGTGTATAAACAAAAACATGCAGATCTTAAATAATATTAGAACAAGTAGTAGGAATTTGTGCCCGGTTCATGGCAATAGGCTAGCCCCCTATTACATAAACTGGCGTAATGTGGATGCACTATAGGTACACCTCTGCCTAACCCTTCGGGGAATACTGGCGTGATGTTATATTAAGGGTACACTAGTCGGTCATTCTTCCATACAAACGTAGTATCGTGATTACTCGTCTGTTTGACGGTGTACGTTCAAAATTATATTATTTTGCCTTGTCATTATATAGCCTTGGGCGTAAATAAATAACTTGTTGTAGAATGAAAATGGCAAAATAGAAACCGTACAGGGATAGGTAAACTATTGAAAAGATCAAATAATTTTATTTTGAGTAGATATATCCAGTAGTTTTTCCATAATATCTATACGCCCAAAGGTCAGTTCATGAAATTTTACGCGCTCGTTTTCGTTATAAATCATCGTCTATTTCACGAAATAAATAGATAAAAACTAGATAAATAAATTCAAAATAAATAAAACTAAACAAATAAATAACTTTACAAAATAGCATGCATATTAGCTTGGCCACCAACGAGTTCGAGCCGTCGACTAGTGGAACCTTAATAAGTTTTAGAATATTAAATAAATCATTACTAATAGTTAGTTGACAAAATTTCTACGGAAATTTTTACTCAAATGAATTCGTCGTCATTACATAATTAATTTGCGATAGCTGACTTTCCCACATAAATTAATATTTAAATAAGTTTTGTCTACGGTTTACGGTCTAAGAGGCCACTAATCAACTATATTTGTATTCTGGAAGACGTAGCGTTGGAAGGCCTCCCATAAGGTGGACTGATGACCTTGTGAAGGCCGCAGGAATCTGTTGGATACGGGAAGCACAGAACCAGTCAGTGGCGGTCTTTCGGCTAAAATTATGATGATGATGATGATGTATTCTGGTCTGCGGTCATAGGGATACCAATATCGAGTAATATATTGACATCAAAACATAGGTAAGTATACCAGTTTCACTCATTCTTTACATAAATCATCTAAGATTTTATTTGTTTCACTTTGGTTTGTGTTTAGAACTAGCTATCTATATTATAGGTGAGGTTCAGCATTGCGTAGACCTTATCCTCTAGACTCAGCCTTGATGATGCCGATGTACTTTGCCGATCAGACTAATCTATTTGACAATAGTTCACATAACGTTGTCTCAACAGTTACGACAATCACATGAGAAGTCCACTTCACATACCCACGACCTGCTCAGTTCAGCCTCACAATCCATGATTTTCACGAACTATTTTCACAAACAGAACATATAGGGTTCGTTACACACGTCCGTCGTTGCCCAATTCTATCTGTTGACTGCGTTTAATTCGATAATTCGGGCTTATCGCGTGCGCACGGCCGAATGGACTTGACATTGTCGAATAGCCGAAATAATTTCTTTGGGGCATCTATATAATAAAAATTAAATGCAGTTCGTTGGTAAGCGCTTCACCTGAGAACAACTAGACCGATGTGGCTATCTTTTGTTTTAAAATTTAGGTTTATATAATAACGTAGATAAGGACAACTAAAGTTGATTTTTATATTATGATTTTTTCACTCGTTACGTACGTTGCACGTTGATACGGTATTTCTCTAGCTATGCGCTGACGCAGCCCGCCAAGGTTCTGTTTTATCTAGATATGATAACTGAAGTATTGTTCAGTAATTACCTATTATTTTCCAATTGCTAGTATGTTGCCATGCTATTAAGTAAATAAACAAACTCATTATCGTTAAGATTGTTTTTATAATGTATGACAAAGCCTTTACAAACGTAAAGCACGCAATGAAAAGAAAATAATACAAAAAAACCTATAGGTAGTGCATTTAAAGGAAAATATTTATCGACCTTGTTTACCAACCTAGAACATCTGGTTCTACTTTCTTCACAATTTCCATAAATATTTTTGCTTTAAACAGCTGTATATTGCTGCATTCACGATTGGCTACGGTAAACCTAGGATTTTCTTCGGTAATGTACATAACAAATCAGTTTTTAATGCATTATTGGCTATTAGTTCCGCTTTCTTAAATAACAGGGCGTGTCCTCGGCCTGTGAATCCTGTGATTCGTTGAGAAGGTACGGAAGGATCCCTGGGCAAGATTTTCGTTTTTCCGCATTTTTTAAGTTTGATTGCATTTCATTATGCTTGGACAAGTAGGTAAATATTTTAAAATTTAAATAAACATATTAATATCTACTGGGTACTTACTTGCGCATTTTAGATAAACCTACTTAATATTGCAATGTTAATTACGGTTACGTATAATAATAACTAAAGTTATTCTATTTTCGAGAAAACTACGGTTAATTCACATACGTATGAAATACCTAATGGACGACTCGCCTACAGTTTATTAATACAGCGCGCTGGATTGATTTCTAAAGTAGTGGGTGTCAATGTCAATGTATTTCTGTATTGTCTATAGTATTTTATAATTTTATTGGGTAAATATATTTTTATGTCGTCACCGTAGTCGACGGAGCCCCGCTTCGCTTCGCGATTTCTGTGTGATTTAAAAAAAAATAACCATCTAACCTAACCTGTCCGAGTCGGGCTGCCCAAGTCCCGAGCTCGCTTCGCTCGCTCTTGAAAATATCGAAGTACAGAGTATCAAATGTCCTAAATATCGTAAAAATTGAATGACATGACACAATGTTACGACACGATACGATATGATACGATATTATCACGATATTTAGGACATTTCATACTCTGTCTGTGGCTCTGTTTGTCTGGGTCTTTAGACCCCGCCATCCCCTTTGTGGTTATTTCTTTTTAAAACACGCAGAAATAAGAGCCCCACGAAGCGGGGCTCCGTCGACTACGCTGACTAAAATAATTACAGTAGGTGAATCGTCCGTTAGTTGAATAAACCATAGGTGAATTCTCCTTTATGGATTTCGTTTATTAGTTATTACAAAAATCGGTTAAACGATCTTTAGGTATTTTAAACGGTAGGTCTTTTGACCGTAGTTATCTTGAAAATATAATAAACTTAGGTATTATAATACGTAACCGTTAATTACCTACTGCACTAGATGGAACAACGGTAATCTTTGAACCTTAACCTAATAAAAGATAAGGGACCGGGATAAGGGGGGAGGGAGGGATAAGAGTTGAACTTTTGAATTGTCAAGGGGTCGGTCAGGCAGAAAGATGAAGCACATTCCACAGCGTAGTACATTCCTATGGAGAAGAAAAGCCAAGAAACTCCAATATGTTTCAGGGGATACCTAGGTAGATATCCCCTGAAACTTATTGGAGTTTGTGAAAAGTTGTTAGACTACTTTTCACAACCTTGCCATCAAAACGATTTTTTTATTTTTTATTTATTTAACCATTTGTGCACAGTTTTAATACAATAGAATGAATTATTTTTCTTAATTGGTAAAATGTTTAATTTTAGTTAGTTTCTGAAAGAAACGATGGATGGACTGTGTAAAAGATGATACGACTAAACACGGAACGGGGTGTCTACCGAAGTATGGAAGAAGGAGACAAGTTGTGCCGACGTCAAATCATATGGGGACAGGACAATCATGATGACTCAGTGTCGGTGTACAAAAGAATCAAGGAGTTTCCATAGCCATACCTCAAACCAAATAAAAACCAAGACATAACGCTGCGAAAAATACAGTGAAGCATGCCAAAACTACACCACCGCTCTGTGCATACACGCGCACACGCACACATTTACAACCATTTACAATCAAACTACACCTTACAAAGTGCACACATGTTTACGAACTGCGGCTTCACTTCACTGTTGACAGTGCTATGTCTTGGTTTTTTATTTGGTCTGAGAGCATACATCATGAAAAACTGAAAACCTTGATAAATTCATTAAGTAACTGCTTTGCAAGTTGACTGTGCTTTTTATTAGCTATCTATTAATTTTATTTATGTAATGGAAGATGTCAATCAAATTACGACAAGAGGATGCGATAACATTCTGTTTATTTTTATGAGTAAGCAGGATAAAGTTTATTTTATTTACCTACCTTTAGGTTATTGACATTTTATTTAGTTATTTAGATAAATAAAAGTGCAGTCTTTTTCTATAGTATGAGTGAAAGCAAATAAAAACAAATCATTTATACAGGAAAATGACGTATGTTACGATGACGATACACTGTTACACATGCCATACGTCAGTCGATTTCCCGCGCAAATCAACACAGACCACAGACTAGAGAATTGTTCAATATAATTATTTATTACGACATTCATTCCTGCCTAGGGTTATCAATATCAAATGATCATATTAAATCGTAAGTTTAAATCCTATGGTACCTTATTATTGACGCTAATAAACTTAAAATCATGTTATCTGTAGTAAAAGTTAACGTTGCACTTTGACATTTAAAGACCGTGTTTTTTTTTTCCGACAAGTTATGCATGTTTTTCAACAGATTTTTTTATGAAAACATATTATCTGTGATAACAACACAAACAGTCGTTCCGTTGCTATTCATGTTTATTTAGTCACGTTGACTGTGTGGGTACTTACAGCAAATTGACATCAATGTCATCAATATAGTGCGCAGTTGAATGTTATAAATCTAGACCTATTGATGATTGCGTAGCAATTACGGTAAGGTTGTCAATGAGTGGATTTAAATAAACTACGTAATTTGCATATCATACGCAATTATTTATTCATTCAGTCCGCCTGAGTACTTTTTAATTGTATGAAGTTTTTCATACAATTAAAAAGTACTCAGGCGGACTGACACTATCGGAATAAAATTGTAATGCAAACAGAAAATTGAATACAAGAAGCTACAAGTTAGTGCTCATATACGAGCGGCACGCGCCAACGGCAGAGGCAACTGCAGCCGTCGACGCGACTACGACTGCCGCAAACGAGTGTCCACGGTTGCAGTTGGGCGGCGACGCGACGCCGACACGTCTACGGCTGCCGTCGACGCGTCGCGGCATTGTCGCGTGCCGCTAGCATATGAGCACTAATTTGTAGCTTCATTTATTCATTGTTTTGTAAGGTACACTTAGCTGTCTGATAATTGTCAATTTTGCGGACTGTAAATCGCACCCTGGGCAGTCAGCCGTGACCAGTGACTTTACCATTACCAGTATTTTACCATACGGAAATATTCCCAGTAAGTTTCTATTATTACCAGTAATATTCCCTAAAGCTATTATTTAATATCGTCTTGTTGATTTCTTTAAGTAATATTTGTTTAAAATGCGCACGCGAGGCTGTGCGCGCTATGCAAGTTGTACATACCTATGTGTAAACATCGAGCCGAAAAGTAAAATATATAATTATTTCATAGAAAAAATGTCAATGAAAAGGCCGTTTATATGTTCGTCTTGTAAGATCGTTTAATTTTTTTTAAATGCAACTACATTTAATAAATGTTATGCCAAATTTAATAAATGTTGATTATAATAGTAAAATGATTTAAATTATTTTTTCTTTGAATTATTATTTCTTTTTGTTTCCAAATTATTTAGTTCACCCAATTAAATATTTTTTTATCTTACTTGGGAAGAGACTGGACCCCACTACACAAGGAATCCTAGTGTGGGGTCCAGGGAATTTGTAAAATCTTTCACCTCGGGCTCCTTCCTATGTAATCTGATACTAGTTTTTTTTATTTATATTGTACCGTGTTTTTCTGAACTAAATAAAACTTTTTTTACTTTAGCAATGTATTGCTTACCATTTATATTCCCAAACAGAAACTTGTCAAGAAAGGACATGTCCAAAAATGTTTATTTTTATTTTTTATTATTCAATCATTCTAACCAGGATAAGTTAAATATATTTGATATAAATCCCAAAAACTAGTGGTTCTAACTATATCATACATTTTTAAATACCTCCAATTTTAAGAAAAATCGTTCTTTATTATAGTAAGAATTTCCTCCTAAATCTAACAAACCTTTCTAAGGTTTGTTAGATTTAGGATAATATCTAGGATAATATAGTGAACACACCCCAAAAGATAGTAAACTTGTCAAAATTGGCACATGTCAGTGTCATTACTGTCAACTGATTGACAGTAGTAATATAATAATAATAAATAATAATAATATTATAATAATAATAATAAATATTTATTCAGTATTAAAAAATTGGTAAAATATTAACATAAAATCTTAGAAATAATTTACAAAGGTATTAGAATGGTAGATGCCTGTACTAGGATAAACCTGTATCACAGGCGGCATGAGCTCTTAATGGTAATTGTAGGACAATAAAATTCTTAACAATATTTAGCATTAGAAGTCCTGAAATAATGACAAAATTTAATTACCTAATTCATATTTTATAGTGTAGTGTAGTGACAGAACCATGCGTCAATTTATGTCATATTGACATATTCAAATAGTAAACTTGTCAAAATTGACTCTGTTACTGTACAAATAATTATAATTATGGTTATTATTTGTTATAATTTTTCTCTAAAAAAATTTAAAAAAAATATTATTTCAGTGGTTCCAAATTCCATATTTTTGTCGTTTTTATTTAGATATCGTTTGAAGCTGGTTAAAAAACCAACGTCCCTACATCTCCTTTACTAAGTAACTTGATAGGAACAATGAGAAAATACCCATAAAGTTACTATTATGGGAAGTTACTCAGTAAGTTTCTTGAAACTTACTCGGTAATTTACTAGGAATATTGGGAAAATAATATTTAAAATTAAAATTTTGCTTGCATTTCAATTACAAGTGGTAGAACTCTTATCGGATCACTCATAATCACAATAGAAATTTAAGAAAAAAAAAATTGAATTTCTTTAGGCGCGTTGGGCATTTTTCAAATGGGACTAAACCATTGATTTCGCGACACTGTTACGACACTAGCTTTTGACCATTAAAAAGACATCAACGCGCGATACATTATTTCCTGCACGATAAAATTGTTCAACTTTTCACTTCTGCCGGCAGTCACTGTTTTTTTTTTCCTATATTACCCTAAATTACTATTTTTTAGAATGTTTCTGGTAAGATACTCGAAAATACTTACTTACTGGGAAAATACTCGACTGGAGTAAAATACTGGTAACGGCACATCACTAGCCCTGACCGACCTTGCTGATATAGCAAATATTTTTACAACGACACAAGCTATTCTCGTACCTAAATGTACTAACATAAGATAACAATTAGGTATGTACTAGACAAGAGGCATCGCACTGATTATAATTATGAATATCTTCCTCAAGATATTAAAGGGTCATTATTACGAGGCAGTAATTTTGATAAGCGCACGATAACACTAGATAACACCACGGGCTAACAAAATGCCGATTTGATAAACAATAAATTAGTACATGATACAAATAGTTAACGACAAACGGCGGTATATTGTGCGTATGGTAAACTCCAAGCCAATAGTACGATTAGGAACAGGAACCTACACTAGCATTTTCCAGTTATGAGGCTTTCAATGGCCTCCTAGTCACATACAATCAAATGAAAAACTTAAAAAAATCATCGAAGGGTTTAAAGTCTCAAAGTATCTTGTAGAATGATTTAATCTAGGTATACTACCTACATGGCCACTAAATTAACCAAACTTATTAGCAAATTGATATAGAATATTTACCGCATATTTCATGCACTCAATTTTTTTTTTTTTTACTTATAATTTATAAAAAACAAGTGTAATTATATGCACACGTTTTCACTATTTATTCATATTTGCAAAATGAACCTTTTATTTCTTAAATAGTTATTTTGAATAAATGTATAGTACACCGCTTTTTCACTAAGCAGGGCTAAGTTACCATCATAAAATCAAAACTAAGAACAAGTTATGTTGTTTAGTCTTTTAAATATCCAACGTAACTTGTTAGTATCAAAATATTGTAACTTTGTGAGCACTTTGCCAACCCTAATTATTTAGCGTTGTATTCACATCACACGTTCCCGTCTATTTAAATGACATTGCAAACTACAAAGACTATTTCAAGTTCAAGTTCATTATGTGCATATGGCATCTAAAAATATTTTATTTTACACTAATAGGTCCCTGGTTAAGTACTTTTTTTAAGAAGTATTTTAATCTATAATTAATTGCTGTTTTAAAACACAAAACAGAATAAGAACACATCATGAGTAAAGAAACGGCTTTTACTCTGTGATAAGAATACGAAACGAATCGCAGTACCTTTCTATTGATAATTTATTTGTAATTTTATTTAAATTAAAATAATGGCAAGTTCTGCGACAGACATGTGTGCCAATCAATAGAACACTCATTCACAACCGCATTATCAATTTGCGAACCTGACGACCGCAAAAGAACAATCTAGGGCAAGAAAATCATTATTTTTATTTAATAAAAAGAAATGAACTTCAACCAACCTTGCTTAGTAAATCCATTTCAGTTATCAATTCCTTGTCGTTATTAAAAAAAAAAAACAATCACTATAGTATCGTTCGTAATTCAAAAGATTTGAGCGGGAGACGATGCGCGTTCTCGCTCAGAACGCAATGGCCGACTACAGACTGCTATGATTGTGACAAATAATATATAAGTAGTTGATAAGGTATCATCGTGAATGCGTCTGAACCATTATTAACTCAGATGATTTAGAATATTGTCTACAAGTGGCCATGTACATGATTGATAGTGATATAGGTACCTAATTTATAAAAGAAGAGTTACGGAAAAAGACAAAGTCGGAAGATGCACTGCAGAATTCGCGCAAGTATGTTTCATACCTACCTACACACACATAATTGCATAAATTGCAGCAAAACCACAAACAACTAACAACTATGCGAACCTTGTACCTTGACCGCTAACTTAGCATAAGCGACAAAAAAAAACCGGCCAAGTGCGTGTCGGTCCGTGCACAATGAAGAATTCCTTAGTTAGGATTAATTTATCCCAAAATCAAACTTAAAATTGTAGTTTAAAAACATCCTCCACGCGTTCCTGAGAAAAAGGGTCTTGACAGACTGACAGACAGACGAACAACTAAGTGGTCCTATAAGTGTTCCGTTTTTTCCTTTTGAGGTACGGAACCCTAAAAAACAGAAAAAGGATTTCTTTATATTTCCTAATAACTAAGGACGGGTTCGGTGTTGAGATTTTAAAATAACAATTTCATGAAAAACAAGTATAGCGTAACTTGCAGAGCTTACACTAAGATGGGACACGTCCTATCGTCTGTGTGAAGACGAGCATTTCTGATGTAAAATTTCGATCAATCATAATATTGATTTTGTTTAAATTAGCACGTTGCATTCGAGCGAAGTGTTAAGTAAATAAGAAAACATGACAATTTGCAGACGGTTAGGAAGGTTCCAATAGGTCTTCCTGAACGTAGTTAGGTCTCTATAACTATATTAATTCGTCTTTATTTGCAAACTGACGGCTAAACTAGTACCCAATTGAATAAGTGCACAGCAATGAAACACCAATTTGATGTTTGACCGCATTTTTTTTTTAAGTACGGTCAATTCGGACCAATTGAGCCTGTCTGACTGCCCAAAGATTCAGTCAACACACAACACAGTCAACTATTGAGTTTTCTGGACTCTGGCAATCCAAAAGAACATTCATTCATAACATCACGCCTGTTTTCCCCAAGGGGTTAGCTAGAGCTCTACCTATAGTACACCCACATTTCACCGCAGTTATGTTTAAATAAATAAAAAAGAAGAAGGTTCCAGATGGTTTTGTAAAAAATATTTACCGAGAATTATCTCTGGCTCGGTGACACCAGTCACCAATCAAATTGAGATGGCTAGGGACAGGCTGTAAGGTCCTTGAGACAGCTGGGTCATAATCCATCATGTCAGTCAATCAGATTGAACCTGAGTAATGTTAACGTGAAGTGATCATCTAGAACAGCTAGATCTTACGTCTTCTTCTGTTTGTGTCGCTGGCACGACAGTAATTCAGATTTTGCTGGCGCAAAACCGCCACTTCCACGGCGTTATCGGTGGCAGCGCAGAGGTCACTGGCTGCATTTTTTGTGGCACAGAGGGCAGGAGGTGCACTATAGTTTGCAACACAGCTCCACTTATATACCTTGCAGTCATTCCCATTTTTAGGTACTCGTACACAGAAGCTCGAGTGGGTGTGTGTGTCATCAAATCATAGATATTGATTTTATTATGATAACGGAATTAGTGGAGAATCTGCTGATCATGATGAAAAAGAATTTGTATTACCGCAGAAGCAAGTTCGAATGAGACTGCGTTTTTGACCATGACGTAATCTGCGCCCTGACTTGCGACAAAGACTGACTCTGTCTTGTAGCAAATATGTTGGATACATGTTGTTATTACATCAGACTTGCTGAGACACCCACTTACGACTGTGTCGTTAATCTAGTCGCTGATGCAAAGAACAGATTATGTTTTACGTGTTATCATAGTATCATGAGAAATATGATAAGCAATTGACTAGAAACACCCACTACTACAGACAAAAGAAGCGGTCACAGAAGTTACCAAGGGCTAGGGATGTTATGGATATGAAATTTCGGATCTGGATATGGAAATAATATTAAGGTGCATTGGGGCTATTTCGAAAATGGGTATATTCCGAAAGTGCAAAAAATCTACCAAACGCAGCAATATATTCCTGCTGGCAACATTAGGCAAAGCGCCATCTTAGATTTACTTGTCACGACAGACGTTGCGAGTCGCTCGCGCTAACATCACGTGAGTGTCGTCAAATTATTCAAGAGAAGTGATTTCGCGCCGAATTTTGGTGATTCGTAATAACCCCAAGATAGTTTTCTCGAAATCCTGGTAAGTTATTTCAATGTTTGTTTGTTTTTATGATAGGTTTTTGTTTTGTGCTTAATGATAATAGGAATATAAGGTTCCAACTGTGTTTTTTTCTTTTTTTTCTGATTTACCCCTCCGGGTTAATTTCGATATGATTGTTTCGCAATAACCCCACTTACGTTTTCCTACTGTAATTGTCAATAGTTCTCAAAGTGTATCGTGTATTTTTTTGACCCGCGACGTAAAAATGACGGAATGTTATAAGCTCGACGTTTCTGTATGTGTGTGTGGTGTGTCTGTGGCATCGTAGCTGCCCAACGGATGAACCGATTTTGATTTTTTTTGTTTTCTTTGAAAGGTGAATTAATGGGAATGCTCTTAGATATGTGTGATGAAAGTTAGGTCGGGGGTTAATTAAAATTATTAACTTTGTTTTGTATCATGTCGACTTTGCTAGTTATTTTTTTGGGTTGGGTTTGAAATCGGTATCCATAATGTGGGTTGTGAGAGGTGAGGAGTGGTGAGGGAGCAGTGAAGAGTCAACCCCACTTTTCAAAAAATACCCTCCCCCCCGCCGCTGACAATCCCCTATTATGGATACCGATTTCAAAACCGTAACGATTTTTCCCCCTAATTACATTGCATGGTGTATAACGGTTCTGCAGTTGTATGTCTATGGTATTCCTCAGTTATTGCTTAATTATTGCATTTTTTGTGTTGACAAAAGTTATTTCTTTTTTCAGTGTCATCATGCCTCGTACTTATTTAAAAAAGAAAAATAAAACATACACTTCTCAAGATTTGGCCACTGCCATACAGAAAGTAAGAAATGGGGAGCTTACCGCATATGCTGCAGCACAGAAGTACAAAATTCTAATGACCACTCTTCATGACCATGTCAAAACTAAAGTTACTCTTAGACAGAATGCAGGTAGACCAATTGTTCTACCTTTAGAAGACGAAAAAATTATAATTTAAATATAATAATATATTTTATATAAGTATATATTTTTTTATACATTTAGACATTTTAATAATTTAATTTAATTTTTATATATGATAATATAATATAATTTCTTGATTCTTAAATGATTCTAATTGTTACTCACTTTACTCAATGTGAAGAATATCTACATAATTACCTACTTACTTATAAAAATAAAAGTTGATCTCACTGAATTTTTGTTTTATTTTATTATTGACATTCTTTAAAAGTCGTTAAGAAAATAAATAAGTACTTAAAAATAACTTTGTTTATTCATCGTGCATTTTTAAATTTCCTAAAATCTCAAATGATATGTTGAGAACCACTGTCACGTATGTCTGAACATCAAGGTTTTTCTGGGGTTATTCCGTAATACAAAGTTATAGGAATTCAAATTAACGGTTATTATTTAAAAAACTTACAATATCAAAATCTATGGGGCAATTACGATGGAAAATGAAATGTAAACTCTGGCTGAAATGCAATAAAGGCGACTTTTGAGTTCTTCCGGAATTACCCCGCGATAGTTCGCAATTATCCATTATGACCCAAAAATATGGTTCTTTATTTAAAACACTTTCTTTAGCAAATCCAACGATATATTTAAAAATATAATTTATGATTTTCAAAGGCTTTTCAATATCTACGCAGATCTAAAACAGTAAGACTCGTAAAATAGAGCATTCCCTAATAATCAAATGAAATGTTCACCTCTAGTCATCTCGCAGAAATTTCTATCGGAATTGCCCCAATGCACCTTATACCAGTTTCGGATACGGTTACGGATATGAAATTATTTCTGATTATCCGTTAGTTTCGGTTACGGATATTAGATTATTACGAAATTATAAAAGTAAAACAGAAATAAGAAATAAAAAAACATGCAAGTGACGTGCGCGGCTAGTGTGTCGGCTCGGCCGTGCAGAAAAACCTGTCATAACGTGTCTGATTTAGACTCCGCCCCTATCCGAAATTATCCGAAACTTTTATATCAGATTCGGTAACGGTTACCGATAGTTTTTATTTCGCTTATCCGATAGTTTCAGTTACGGTTACGGAGCTCCTTAACATCCCTGCCAAGGACGCATTTGGGACCACGAGCGTGTTCCCAAGAAAAATACAAATTTTCCAACAAGTTTCGCGACTCTATTTTTTCAAATGCGAGGAAGATAGCAATAGCTGGTGCTTTTGCAAAAACTATTCATGTCAGTTTATCACAAGTTTTCTATTTGTAATTTACATAATCACTGTTGAAGCCGTATTTTACGAGGTACTTTCATGAAGCACCTACGGAGCCGTTAAAATTTTAGGAGCGCCACGATCACGATTTCGCACGCTGTGGGTAATCGCATTATCTGGAAAATGACGTTCGAATCGGTTCGAAAATCACCGAGTCTTGTCTACGCAGTTTATTAAAGGCACATGCACATGGGAGTAGGACACTCGCGACCACGACTGTAGAGGCTCGCACAGACCTAGCCAATGGAGACAACTCGCTAAAGCAGTGAACCATCTTTGTCGTGAGTTGTCCTTTTTTGCAGGTGACAGGTTCCCTGAATCTAACTCATAATCACCTTGGTATAGCTAAGCCCGCCCGGTTAACGGAGCAGGTAAGTATCGCAGTTATTGTTTTATAGGCCTCACGATCGATACGTTATAATCGTCAAGAATATAATAATAAATCTTTATTTGCAGAAGATGCTTTAGCCGATTTTTAGATGTATTATATCCTAGTCGTTTATAGATAAATTAATAATTTAATCAATTCAATAAACAGTTCTTGCTAAGGAGTTTGTCATAAATGAAAGTGCGTTTTTTTTAAAGTATATTCCCAATGAATTATGGTTTATCATTTTGTGAACTGATTCTAAACAATTATTACTATTTATTATGTACCTACCTACATTTTAAACAAAATATGCCGATTATCGATCGTTTTACTGCTGTTTTAGGAAAAAAAACACAGGAAAAAAGTTTTTACGTTCTTCCTTAAAGTATATTGGCTTTACTCTATGGTTTTCCAGCTACTCACAATTGAGCATAAATCTATGACTAAAATGTAAAATTCATGCTGAAAGAAAATGCTCATGCAAACATTATTTTACAAATAATATCAGGCCCCTATGCAAAATGTCTATTAACAGGCCTACTTAAGGATTACTAACAAGTTAACATTAATTAAAATATGATTTTTATAAGAATTCAGAATTAAAAAATCTACCTATTATCTAAAAATAAATATTAGAATAACACCACCAATGTTATTATTTACTAATCTATAATAAAATTAAACATGCTTGTTTATGTAATGGGTTAAAATCATAGATGAATTATTGAAACTTTGAAACAAACACAAATTGTTAATAACAGCTTTAGGCAGGATGTTGGGAATGACAATAAAGTTTCTAAAATCTAAGACCAGACAACAATAAAGAAGAACTATTTTTCCATACAGTGAATGAAAATGTTTGAATATTAATCCTTCATGATAAAAGAAAAAAATATGGAAAAGAATTAAAATTACGTCTAACCAGGACTACACCAGTATCCACAGAAATATTATCTACACCAAATTGATACACATATAAATGATAAATTGTTATAAACTTTAATATAGAAGAATGCAGCCAAGTAAGCTTACCGCTGGCTTCAGCCTGTTGTCATCAGCCTGAAAGGTTTATGAATAAAAAGAAATTAAGCACCATAGACACCAATATTATTTGAGTTATTGCTGCAAGAAGTGTATTAAGCAGAAAGATCTTCTACACAGGTATAGTATGATCACGGTCAAAGGTTCTAAATGTTTATCTGAATTTCAGCCATTTTTAAGATAACTCGTGGTACTTTTGAATGTGGTCATACTTTAGGTAATTATTTTGCAGAAACAACAGTTAATAAATTATATTTTTAAATAATTTGATTATTAATAGTAAAACACACATAACAAATACAACATATTATTTCTATTAACACTCGCCTTTAGTCATTTATTTACCTATAAATTGATTTGAATTGTTCGTCATCAAAGTTAACATTTTGTATATATAATAAATGATCTAGGAAAAAAAAAAAAATATTTTGTATGAAAATTGTTTGCAGGTAATGATGAAGCATATTTTTTATAATGTTAATAACATCTCAAGGCTAATAGGTAAGGCCTCTTCAAGGTAATGAACAAGTATGGTAACATTTTTGCAGAAAAATCTACTCGGTAAAAGATTAATTTACCCCACAAGATTTTTTTTTCCCAAGTCGGTTTTTCTAAGCTGCTTGTTTTAAATTAAAAATTATATTCCTATTATTTCTTGAATTTATGCCAAATTCCAAAGCTAGACTTTCAAAAATAGGCGCCAAACAATTTTACGCACAATTTATTTTATGTCAAACTCATGCGTGCATATAAAGTGCGGAGGTGCTTCTATAAACGTGGTTCCACGAACATTCTCAAAACTGTTTGATTATCATGATCACGACATGTGAACTAGATAAATGCTAAACTTAATGATTTTAAGTGACCCATCGTCGACCTCTAAGCCGTAGCAAGGTCATGTAAGATAAATAAATGCTTCCTAACAAACAGATTGGCAGTCGTGCGATAACAAACATAATTCAGTCACACTATAGATAAAAACTATTTATTACCTTCTTATCTCCGTCTCTCGAGTCAGACATTATTGCTTTATTTAATAATACTGATAGAATACGAGATTATCACAACAAACCGATCGGAAGTCAAGAAACGCGCGGTATTTTATTACTTCACTTGTCAATTTTGACAGCAATTTCGGCAAACAGATGATTGTTAAAAGCGTTTTGTTTCACCGAAGAGAAACGAAACGTGACGAAACGTTTTATTTTAACACACCTAACATACAACACGCCTGTAATCCCCGAAGGGTAAGCAGAGGTGAGCCACAGGCCACACCTATATTTCACCAGTTATGTTTAAGTTCCATTAATAGGGGGCGAGTCTATTGCCATCAACTGGGCACAAACCCAGACTCGAGCTCGAGCTATTACTGAGATAGAAGTCTTATTAAAAAACCTTTTTTTTATTGGGATTATCTACCCATAAATACCCTGAAATTTAGTGTGATGCATACTACTTTCATATAGAGACAATTTACCAAGCACTGTAAAAGTGCCCTAAACTCAAACTCAAACTCTTTATTGCATTCATGTGTCCCTCAGTCACTAATTCACTTATAACTGGAATGAGTCTATCTATGAAATATTTAGAAACAATAATAGGTAACTCCTATAAAAGTCTTTCTTTTAATAGATTACACTAGTGCAACAGTACTCCAAATGTAATTTGCAGTTTATTTTTATATATTACTAGCTGCGCCCCGCGGTTTCACCCGCATAAGTCTCGATCCCGTAAAAATATCGGGATAAAAAGTATCCTATGTCCTTCTCCGGGTCAAGGTCTATCCGTATCTCAAATTTCATCCAAATCCGTTCAGCCGTTTTAGTGTGATGTCGTGACCAAGGGAAATAGGGATTCATTTTTATATATATAGATTATCGCTTTATATAATATGGCTAGGAAGGGAGTGACAACCGAGATGACGACTAATCACTGGCAGACGAAAGGGGTGGGGCAGCACAAGACGGCAGATGCGGTCCACCTCGGGCCCCCAAATCTGTAGAAATACTTTTTAATCAAATCCCAAACGAGGCCAAAATATGGCCTCCTCTACGTATGCTGAATATAAATGTAGAGTGCTAAAATGTTCGAGCTCGCTTTGCTCGCTCTAGCATCCTACATTCTCTTTTACTGAGACTTTTCTGTGAAAGTCAACAAAGTAACTCATATTTAAATGAGTTCGACCAAGTAATTCCTATTTCGAGCTCGCTTATTTATTTACGCATGGTCAGGAGAAAACCTAACCTTTTCAAGGTTGTGTGCTGAAATTTCGAGATCACTTCACACGCTCTTGTATTCTACATCCTTCTAGTTCTCATAGTTTTCTGCATACTTTGGCGGGGGCCATATATATTTTGCCGCCCCGGGCCCGGGGATAGGCTTATTCACTGCAACTAATAGAGAAGTATACAAGAAAAAACCATGTTGCGCCGACTCCAATTAAATTGGAATAAGGGCAGGCAGGAGAATGATGATGAGGATCGGCCATGTTTGGGAATTGGACCAACGCGACAATCAACTAATGTATTTAAATGTTCAACCTAGCATACTTCATAAATCATACTATGTGAGACCCACATCCTTTTTAAAAGCGATCACGCGCGAATACACGATTGTTCTAGCTTTTGTTCGGTGAACCTGAACGCGTGGTCGCGCCGGCAGAGGGCGCTTTCCAGGTTTCCGAACATAAAATGAAATGCACGCGACGATCGTTTTTAGTTAAAGGACCACTAGACCAATGCCAGTCCATGACCATTCCAAAAAAATATGGAAGGGGTTTTATCTGCAATGGACATTACCATTTTTCTTCTTTGTATCGGTAGCACGACAGTACCTAATTCAAAATTTGTTGGCCTAAACTTGGCCTCTCTTGGCCTCTTCCACGGCGTTATCGGTGGCGGTGCAGAGGTCATTTCTACTGCATGTTTTGAGGCACAGAGGGCAGGATAGGAGGTGAAGCATAGTTTGTGAAACAGCTCCGCACCCTGCTGCCGCACTATGTGGAGGTGCCTAAGCAAACCTGGCCATAAATACACTTTGTAAAAATCGGCGCAGGTACTTATATTATACCTCAAACTGTAGCAAAGAAGTTAACCTACTATATTATACATAAATTATGTATGTGACTGGAACTGGTTTATAGCAAAGAGCATCTAAATACGATTATTCAAAAATTGTCACAAAAACATTTTAATTTTATATTTTTTTTCAGGATTTTTTTTGTGACCTAGCAATAAAAACTGTACAAGTATTATACAATTTCAGAAAGCTTATAATATATACTTTTGTCTGGTATGCATAAATATGCTAAAAATTTGTTAATATACTTACTAGAGTACTACTTAGTGCTTACTAGAAATATTATCTCATGACATTTCATTTTTGCGTATCTGAAACTTTCAATTAGAGTTTTGACAGTTGCCGAAATTTGCTGAAGGTCTGTAAATGATGTTATTTGATACGAAATTTAATATTATTATACTGGAAGATAAAAAAAGTTGCAACTTCATTGCACAACATATGTTAATCTATTATAACATGAAATAGTAAAAAATTCTTATACATACTTAGGTGATACTATTTGATTTATTAGTTGATATAAGTAATACTTGTGATATTTTATTGATTACAGTTTATGTTTAGATAATGTATCGAGTATTTCTGACCATATTTTAGTTCACATACAAATTAATTGATCAATAAAACATCGGGAACCGTATAACCACATAATGATAATTAGTTCTTTCTCAAATCAAATCAATTATTTTATATAAAATACGGAATCTGCATACTCAATAATTACATATTGTTTTCGTTCGCCATTGTCGTTACTAAAAGTGTACCTAATCACCTACCTTCTCGCAATGAGTGAATTCAACTGTACCAGACGCGACCTGTCTTGTTTTAATTGAAAGTGATGGGAATCATTTTGGTGCTTCAACACGTTATAATACGGGATAATTTTATCAACTTTACCATCTTCTGTAGGCCCATTTTAATAGAATTTTCATAAGAGACACCTGAGAAGATTACAAGTGTAGTTAGTGAAATTAAAGCTCAAAAAGACGCTCTTATACCAAGCTTAATCAATATTAATGGTGAAGGTATTGGAATCAAACATACATTATTTTTAACAACGATTGACGGGAAAGTCGCTCAAGTTTTGTCAGAAACTGCATCAGGTGCTGTATGCACTATTTGTGGTGCAAGACCAGAGATGAACAATTTAGAAAAAGTACAAAATAAACCTGTTGATGAAGATTCTTATCAATATGGGCTTTCGACTTTGCATAATCAATGCTACAAAATTTGGACAGTATGCTTTCGATCTGTCTGTTGAACACAACATTGAATTGTCCTGTGTTGAGCTTGATAAGCATGTTATACTATGCGTATATAGACCTCCAAGTTACCAGAATCTATCTGTGTTTGGTTCTATAATGGAAGATGTATTAAAAAAAACTTACAAAAAATTCAAATAAGGTTTAGGCCAATTACATGTAAAAGTTTAGAGATATTAAATAATTCTTTGGCCAATAAATTATGTGTTCAGAGTTTTAATAATATAGATGACCCAAATGAGTTCTACGCCGAGTTCTTTTCACTATTAAACACGCAATTTAATGACACTTTTCCACTAAAGACTAAAAGTATTTACACAAAGTTCTTATTTAGTGATTGGGCGACTCCAGGTATTCGTAAAAGCAGGGAAAAACTATTTGAACTTTATAGCCTAAAGCAACATATGAATAATACAAGCTTTCATAAGTATGTTGCACAATATTAAAAAACTTTTAAAAGTGTGTGCAAAATAGCCAAAGCTCTTTATATTAGCAATAAAATAAAATCAGCTGATGATAAAATAAAAACTACCTGGCAAATAATAAATAATGAAACAGGTAGAAAAAAACAGCCAAATACTGAATTTAATTTAGAGACTGCACATGGTCCCAGTAACTCAGATATAGAAATAGTTCAAGAATTTGAAAACTTTTTTGGTAATATTCCCCTTAAAACTACTCAAGCTTTAAATTCCTCACCCGTGCTTTCTGCTGCCTTACTTAGACAGAATGTGAAGGCTTGCCTTTTGGAGTTTAGGTTTCAGCATACAAACCCGCAGGCTGTTATAAAAGATTTTAAAGATCTTAAAATTAAATCAACAGAAGATCTCTGGGGAATGTCTGTAAAAGTCTGTAGATCTATAATAGAAACCATTGCGCCCTATTTAGCTTACATATTTAACACCAGAGACTCCTTGGTCTATAAACAAGGAGTCTTTCCGGATCTCATGAAACACAGTGGTTCCATTGTTCAAATCTGGTGATAGTAAAGAACCCAACAATTATAGGCCTGTGTCAATTCTACCAATGCTCAGTAAGGTGTTTGAAAAGTTGATGCTCAATCAAATGTTACCTCACTTTAATAAAAATTCCATCTTTTATAAACAACAGTACGGTTTCACCAAAGGGCGTTGTACCACTGACGCCGGTGTCACCCTAATAAAGAACATTTTTAATGCCTGGGAGGAAGCACAAGATGCCATTGGAATCTTTTGTGACCTCTCGAAGGCGTTCGATTGTGTAGACCATGAGACACTTCTGCTGAAACTAGAGCACTATGGGATTAGGAATACAGCTCTTGATTTACTTAAATCATACCTGAAAGATAGAAAGGTTAAAGTTCAGGTAAACGGCGTAAACTCATTAGGGTCTGAAATGGCAATAGGCGTTCCTCAAGGTTCGATATTGGGTCCATTCCTCTTTTTAATTTACATTAATGATTTACCCCAATTACTTCAAAATCAACCGAAGATGGTGTTATTTGCAGATGACACATCATTAATCTTTAAAATAAACCGACGGACACAAAATCTTGAAGACGTGAATAGCTCTATTCTGCAAGTCCAAGATTGGTTTACGGTAAACAATTTGGTATTAAATAAAACAAAAACCAAATGCATTAGATTTAAATTACCTAATGTTAGTAGTAGCGAATGTGACATCATATTGAATGGGAAAAAACTGGAATTTATTAATCAAACGGTTTTCCCAGGAATCACGCTAGATGAGAAATTACAATGGGAACCTCATATAACATCTCTTGCGGGGCGGCTAAGCTCGGCCGCTTATGCTTTTAGAAAGATAAGACAGTTAACAGATGTAGAAACCGCGCAATTGGTCTATTTTAGCTACTTCCACAGCATTATGTCGTATGGCATTTTACTGTTGGGTCGGGCTGCTGACATTGAATCTTTATTTTACAAAAGAGAGCTGTCAGAGCCATTTATAATCTACGTCGCCGCGAATCTCTCAGGAAACTACCTATTTAAAATGATTATTATTATGACGGTACCTTGCCAATTCATTTATGAAAATATTATGTACGTAAGGAAAAATCCACATCTTTTTAATAAAATAAGTGATAGACATAATTTAAATACTAGAAATAAAGATAAACTAGATCAACCATTTTTCAGATTATCTAAAGTCATCTTTTATGGGATACTGTGTTAAATGTTACAACAAAATACCTTGTGACATATTGCAATTAAATTAAAGACAATTTAAAACTCATATTAAAAGTACACTTTGAAAACAAGCATATTACAAATTAGAGGATTATATCCAAGATAAGAGTGCTTGGAATCATGCTGGTCCTGCTCCATAGGACAATTTAGAATCAAGACAAAATCATACAGGTTGCTAATTTAATTGTAAAATTTATAATTTTGTGTTATATGACATAGATTTTACATTTTGTGATTACTTCCTCACACACTGACTTATTAGTTTTAAAAACATTAGGAAAATCTTCTACTTTTACAATGTTTGTAAATTTTATATGTGAGCACCATGTATCTATCACATAATTAAATTATCTGTCGTTGCTTCATTTTTAATTCTTTTTACCTATTGTGGTACTTATACTAATTTTATTCTAGGTGCATCGTCTTCACATATAATTATTTAACTAATGTACGTACTTATACAAACTATTGTAAAACATTTTAAAAGATTAACGGTGGAGTTTCTTGCCCATTCTTCTCCATCCGAAAACTACCTTTTGGAAGGGGCGACTAGAATCAATTATATTATTTTGTAAATTTTGACGTTCAAAAGTGCCATACATGGGCCTATTTGAAATAAATGATTTGACTTTGACTTTGATACAGCACAACGATATGTTAATAACTGATAATGTGGTATTATATGCCATCATCTGTCCATAAAGTCTTAATTCACGGGGAAACCGTCATTCGGCATTATTCAGTGTTACCTCTTGGGCAGCTCTCTGAATATGTCCAGGAATCAAGGAACAAAGACTATAAACGATTCAGACTTCATCATGCTAGAAAATACTCTAGAGTAGCCACAAATGAAGACGTTCTACATACACTTTTGTACACTTTGGACCCTTACATAACAAGTTTAAGAAAATCTTCCAATAAAAAGTCTATGGAACTTATAGATGAAGCTTTGGAGCTAGTAAAATAATACACTTGTTATACAATGTTATTAATATTTTTATTTAATTAATAACAGTAATTTTATTTTTTATTAATTATAACATTTTAGCTCACATTATTTAAAGAGTCGTTCTGATCATTTTCCAATATTTCATATTTTGTATTTTTTTATGACTATTAAATATATATTTATATCCATAAACTGTATATTATTTAAAGTAAAATTCTAGATTATTAAAAAAAAACAACTGTTTATCTATAAAAACATGGAAGTTGTGGATTTACGACCCAAAACCGACTCAATCTCCAGATAGTGTGCCGTTCCGCCGAGGTAACTCCACTTTACGAGGGTCGATTAACGCCTTCCCACTTAGGGGCCCGTCTTCGGAGGCCACAGAGCATGTAACTTTATCGGAGACCGTCCAAAGACTTCCAAGAGGATCACGGAGCAAGAAGGATATTATGATCTGATTGAAAGATAAACACTGCCAGATTTATAACACATTTAATTACATTTATTTTTAATACAAATACCTTAAATAACTAACAATCAGTGCGTATGTAGTAGCCACATCGCAGATTAAGACATTCACGTCTTGACATCAATAGCAAAAATACTGATAATTTATAATATCAGGTCTAAAACTTTGTATAATACTTTTTTTTTTTTTCTTAATATTGAGCAATATATTATGTTTTCAAATTCGAAACAAATCGTGGTTTTATTTTTTCTATCACACTATTTACAATAGGCCACAGTGTGTGATCCTATAATGAAGTAGGTAAAAATTGTTCGTTCGATTCCTATAGATTTCCAATAATTACCAACAATACTGATAAAAATATACGAGCTTCAGTCAGAATTTAATCATATTTCTTTGCGTAATGATCCCAAAACCAGGACCATACCTTATATTTCGCGAATTGCCATTCAAATTATAATAAATATCCTGATAGTTATAAAGCACAAATAAAATAGCAAAGAATCGAAAGTGTAATACAGAATAATCCAGACATTTTGCAAAACCAACCGTTTCGCAAAGTGGCTACAACATAAATTATTCACAATATCTAACACTTATTACATAAACAATAAGATGCTGTTCGCAAAAATATCGCTTAATTGTATTATAAACATTCGATATAATATTGTAGACAAGCCAACAATATTCTACATTCTAAACAGGTACACACGGCTACAAATCAAGCTATACATTTCCAGTTTATGTTGCTCACGTATTGTATAGGATTTCCGTACAAAGCGAGGTCAGCTTATACTGGAACTTGATGTGTAGCCGTGTGTACTTACCACAATTCAATATAAAACAGTAATTCAACTTCGTTATTAAAAAAAGCGACTCCACAATTCGATTTTCACTCCTACAGCTAGCTCATTTTAGAGCAAATAACTAGAACCATAAATGTCCAAATACTCGCGAGTATTTGGACATTTATGGTTCAAAACCAGTACCATACCTTATATTTCGCAAATTGCCATTCAAATTATAATAAATATCCTGATAGTTATAAAGCACAAATAAAATAGCAAAGAATCGAAAGTGTAATACAGAATAATCCAGACATTTTGCAAAACCAACCGTTTCGCAAAGTGGCTACAACATAAATTATTCACAATATCTAACACTTATTACATAAACAATAAGATGCTGTTCGCAAAAATAGAACCATAAATGTCCAAATACTCGCGACCGGCGTGCGCGTATGACCAGATGTATGAACGTAAACGACGCCAAAAGAGTATGTAAAGCCGTTTACGCACTCACGAACAAGAACATGGCGAACACGCACATGGACCACTTTGTTCGCATGTGCATACCACTAACGAACAACAAACACTGTTCGTCAAAAATGTTCGTGACGAATCCATGGCTACTAAAGAGAGCGGGGTGGTTGAGCGGGAACACAAATCGAACTGTGTTCGTAAGGTGTTCGTGTCCGCTTTGCTAATTTACGTCCATACGTACGCGTACGCACTAAATGTTCCGTGTTCGATGTTCGTGTTCGCTGGTTCATGCGTACAGGGTTTAAGGACCGTAGCAAGTGGCGTTCTGTAGATTCTGCCTAACATGAGAAGGTAAGTTTATGTATGTAACTAGAACCATAAAGGAGCTGTCATTTTGAATATCTGTTTAAAGACACTGTATATTTACTACTTACACATAATAAATGGACACAAAAAGCCCACGCCCTACAATGCTCGATAATTAGTACATAAAGTCGGGTAAATTAACACAATATATAATTTATAGATTTCATAATAAGTAGACACAATATTTATATCCAATTAATATTAAAGCCATGATTATTGATCATGATTTTTTTTTTAATTTTTGACTCCTCCTGAAAGTCAACTATTTTAATTTCTCTTACGTGGCTATTAGTGGGTGTAACAGACAGAAACGAGACTAATATAACATACAATATTGAACCTTACTATACTGTTATAGAGTTCATAACTCTTAAACGCGTTATTAGGCATATAGTGCTACCAAATACTTTATCAATTTTCAACCATATCTTGCTAAAAATAAGGTTTAATATCAAATGTTAGAAGAATGCATTTCAGTTCAGATATATGAAAGAGTGCATTGCTGCAGTAGTATATAATAGTGCATCAGAAAGTATTAACAAATGGTTTGCTTAGCAGGAATAACCTGCCAATAGGTAATACAGGTTGGTATCCGCAACTCCACGTCAAAGCGCGTATTTTGCGTACGGGAATAACCTGCCAATCAATGGATGAATGGGGTGCCCTGTCATTGGTTAGGTGCAAGTTACGCGTCATACATTTTGCCACCTTGATGACTGAGGATTTCTGAAGATGCCTACAGATATCCACGATTTTTGACGATCGACACGTGCGATTAAACCAAATTTTTTTTTTTTTTTGTCGATCGATCGATCAACAAATTGATGTCTCTACGTCTGTCTCAATCGAACAGGTAACAGTAACGATTGATAATATCGAGCAAATCTGGAATAAGTTGACAGGTCATATTGATTGTCAATACACAGTGTTTCAGGCGATATTAACTACCGTCGAAAATCAAGCAAATCTGTATGCATGTTTACATATTTTGTGTGGCCTGTGTGGGTACAAAAAAATTGAGTCGCTAATTGTTTCACACTTGTGTCGTGTCACTAACATTAAATTGTGTAGAACAGGTTTGTGGTAGTGTTGCTGATGCGGTCAGTTCTTATACTTGTATTTATCATTCTTGTCTTCAGGGCTCTTGGGCTCAGTCGGACCGCTTTGACCGCTCCCACTGGGAGCCTGATCTCAGTTGGCTGTCCACTGAAAATTGGAAAAAATAAATAAATAACTCAAGCATCAACGAGTGAGACACAACAACAATTTGCATGTATTGTTTTGTTTTCATGGAGTTTTGCATAATTTTTTCATTAATATCAAATACATCAAATGTGTTTTTAAATTATTTATTTGTACAACAAAAGCTAATTATTACTTCGTTTTAAATATTGATTGCAATTCGCAACCTATACAATAGAGGTTGCGAGATTAAATTTTTTATGCTTTGTTAATGCTATTACACTGTAATATCTATACATATTATAAAACAAAGTCGCTTTTCGCGTTTGTCTGTATGTCCTCGTTGTTCTTTTAAAATACGCAACGGATTTTGATGAGGTTTTCAACATAATTTAAAGAATATATTCCGGAAATTGATTGTATTCTTAATATTGAAATTTTTGTTAATTTGTATGTAATATCTATTTTAAATTCTTATATTGTTAAATAGTGTATGTCCTAATGGGTAGTTTTTTGAGTTACCATAACCTAAATATAAAACCTACTGTGCCACCAAAAATCACACAAAAAAATACTTTGACTTAGATAATTCGAAGTTGTCTAAATTGGTTTTCAATTGTTGTAATAAAATTGTACTAAAACAAATTCAGATACAATAGAATTTGAACATTATCATGTATGATGTTGAGTTTGGGTTCTAAAAACTTGATAATTATCTCAGATTCTGAATTCATATACTTGAATACCCAATCTTAAACAATAAAGATGTATTGGCACTTAATCAACTATCTACTTTAGATTTATGTGATGTAAGTTGATTTTTGATTAACTGTTTATAATAAAAAGGTCTAAAAAATTGAGATGCAATACAATTTGTACTTTGTCTCGCATGTCATAGAGTTATTTTCAAAATTGATTACTATCTGAGAATCTGAATTCAAATATAGAATATTCTTACCTTCAAACCAGGGCCACCCTGCCGGCTCAATTCCTGTTCTCTCTTCTCCATTTCCTCTGATCTCTTTTGAATGCGCTCCATCTTGCTGGGATCTTTGACGCCGCGGGCGGCCTGCTGAGCCGCGCGGCGTTCAGCCGCCTCACTCTGCTGACGACGTCTGGTTTCCTGGTATCAAGCAAGAGGTTCGTGAACATAATTTGTCTTTATTTTGCAAAATAAAGGAAACGTGATTGGTAATTTACATGAGAAATAATGTTTTAGTTTCATTTGAATAATCTTATTTTCTTTCTTTCTTCTTATTTATTTATTTATTTATATATACTTTATTGTACACCACAAAAATACATAACAAAAAATAATCAAACACTACAAAATATACAATGGGCGGCCTTATCGCTTTCCGCGATCTCTTCCAGGCAACCTTGGAATGGACAGTGATTTGCCTGGACATAAAATGG
Organism: Omphaloscelis lunosa; assembly: GCA_916610215.1. Lineage (NCBI taxonomy): Eukaryota > Metazoa > Arthropoda > Insecta > Lepidoptera > Noctuidae > Omphaloscelis > Omphaloscelis lunosa. The sequence continues at coordinate 17,312,886 of OU744265.1, read as the reverse complement.
GGCTGTCGTCGGTGCAAATAAGTATACAATTAAACTAGAATAAATACACGGATATATACATATCCTAAATAATAGATACATAAATACATACATACTTACAAAATATATAAACAACAAAAATAAATGAAAACTAAAGATAATTACAGTTACGAGAACAAGATCACAACGACAAGTAATGTTCCTTCACGAGTCTCTTAAATACAGGTAACGATTGCGCGCGTTTAATGTGAACTGGCAGTGCATTCCACAAACGAGCGGCCTGGACAGTAAAGGACTTGTCGAGGAAAGTTGTGGAATGCATAGGCATTTTAAGCTTTCAAGTTATCTGATGACCTTAAAAATTTCGTGTGGGAGTCGCAAAGAAACTGGAAACGTTTCTTGAGATAGAGAGGGGTGGAAGGGGAAAAAAGCACGTTATACAAAAGCGAAAGAATGCAATTCTTATTGTTCGTCATTATTGTAAAGAAGGTAGAAAATAATACTTATTGAAAAGAGTTTTGTAAAAAATTATGGATAGGAGAGTTTATGCCGGCTCTACAAATCACGCTGAAGGACCTACCTAGATAGTCAATGTCGCAATAAAAACCAGTTTTAAATAACAATAAATAGGTAACAAAAGATTTGTGGAATACCAGTTGGGTTTAAACGTATCTGTATGTGAACTATGGCAACTTACAGAGTCAGGAGTCAACACCTCGGAAGCTGAAGGTCTACAGCAGGATGTGACGAGCCCCATTTTAGAAAAAGTTTCTGTTTTCGCACAAAAAACATAAAAAACTACAATCTCACTTTCTTATCACTCAATCGCCATCGTCAATTGACAGATTGTGGAGCGTTCTAAAACTAATAGAAACTAATCATAGTTACGTTCAAAAATCAATAAAGAGTTCTAAAAATAACTGGCTGTTTGTTTATAAAACGAAGGTGTTCAACTTTCTTTGCCAAAATGTCAGGACATCACGGACATCGCATCGTTTAATAAAGACACATTCATGTTTAACAAATAAAATGTTATATCCCCACAATAGAAGAGTTGAAGTCACAAACGTTGTAAGTTAGTTGCAAATAACAGTAATATAAAGCGTGAAGATAAAAAGAAATAAATTCCATCAATTCACCATTCGTTGCCAGATCCAGTGGTGCATATTGACCATAGCTTATCAACCACCGATATGTAAATAATAACAATGCCACTAATGATACCGATTATAGACTGTTATAGAAATTGAGCACAAGCAGACATGAATAAACAAAAATAGAAGCTGTCCCAGTGTGTCTTAGTTAGGCAGTTATTGATCGAATGTCATCATGACCAAGTAATAAAATCATATCTAGGTCACCGCAGGTGAAGCTGCTTTAAAAATACTAATTTACTATGGTGAATCTTCTAATTTCTATTCAATTAGGTTTCTATTCTAGATTCTATGCGTGTTTTAGATCAATTCCAGTACTATATTTTTAAAAGTACAACACTAAACTTAACATAATCGATCGACTATTTTTTTTTCTATATCTATCTCTTACAGTACATCCCTAACGCAAAGTACATTTTGTTCGGGGACTGTCGATTTTCGTAAAATAAAATTGCAAATTGCTTTTACAAAATGCTATCGCGCGTAGCTTTGCGTTCAGGTATGTGTAATTAACAAATAGTTTGTATAAAATTTATTAAATGTGTTGTTAAAGTTTAGTTTTTAACCTTAACCCTGGGTTACGGAGGTTTATGTAATCACCGATTTGACGGGTGTCTCCGCGATTGTGGAAATTATTTAGTTGAAAATTTGCCTTTTTACATAATTATTATCAGTTGTGAATATTATTTAAGTTGTTTCAGCCGTTCAATTTCAATATTTGAGCATAACAAGGTAGTATAACCTATAATATGGGTACATATTGCAGCTGATAATAAACTATTCTGCACTGCAGCTGATTAGTGTCATAAGTTAAATTTTTTGCTATACAGTGTAACGTAATATCCTCTTTCTTATTATTATTGCTCTTGTCTAATATCTAGAAATCTCACTAATTAAATTAATATTAATTTTTAAAATATTATTTTCAGACAAGATTTTTAATTAATGTGTGGTGTCTTTCTTATTGAGCGTCCATCATGCTGTATACATACCTTTACCATTATTTATTATTTAATAATCTTTTAAAACCTTCACAGCTGCAACCAGACAGTCCACAGCGCTGGTCGCACGGGGCTCCGCGTCAGCCGTCTCCGGTAACCGCGATGAGACAAACTTCCCCAGGCCAGTCCGAGGAGAGCCCGGCAAAGTCAGGCTTGGCTTCATCCCTGAAGAATGGTATGATTCCAATATTGAAAAAAACAACACATAACATAACATCATACTTACACTCCATGGAAAGTTAGGCAGAGGTTGACCCACATTTCATGTTTCAAGTCCCATGTAATAGGGGGCGAGCCTATTACCATCAACCAAGTACAAATCCAGACTCCAGGCTGCTACTGAGAAATTCTTCATGGGAAACCCAATAACACTGCGCAACCTGGAAATATTAAAAAATTGGTTTTGTAATTTAACAAAATAATAATTATGACCTATGTAATTTCAGCAGTTGTTTTAACCTAGTATCTGAAATTGGGTGTATGTTTTAAATTATAATCTGTTAAAGTCAAAATGTGTGTGAAAAAGTAAATAATTGTATCATGTATAGTCAGTATAGTATTCAGAATTCAGATTCTGAATTCCAGTTATATCAAATAAATAAATTTTTCTTTTCTTTCTAAATTATTACTTACAACCAGGTTTGGCATAAAAAAAACCATGTTGTTTTAAAACACGTATTTAAAACAGTTTGAAACATTAGGAAAAATAACATGATTTTAAATCGTGAATGAATAGAAATAAATTAAAAGTTATAAATTTTTATGACTTGAAACAGCTGAAAAGAAATTAAAAAGGGTAGATATTTTTCCTGCCTGTCGAAATGAAGTAATTCTCGCAACTATTTTGGGAACTTCCCCATATTTAAATATACTTTTAGGTGAAAGAAATCAAAGAGGATAAATCGGAATTCGCTATTCTGAACGTACAGAGCCTACTGGGTGGATCGGTATCTGTGTTACATTCCTACTTAAGATTGATTGATTACTATTTGATTTATTACAAAAAAAAGTGTGTTCACAGATTAGTTTATTAATTAGTACTATTTGTATTTGATTATGATAATTTATTGTAAACATTTCCTTATATAAATGTTTAAAATTGTCTAGAAATGGAATTATAATAGGCCTGATCGATTGGTGTTGATAGTAAATTTGATAAATCAATGAATGAAAAAAAAAAAAACAAAAACACTACTTATTGTTTAAAACATTTTTAACTGAAAAAAGAAAACTGTGTTTAGCGTGGTATCTAAAATTGAATGCGCAGTGGACCACAAATGCTCAGCACTGGCCGCCTTCATCGACATCGAGGGCGCCTTTGACAAGACCATGTTCAACAGTATAAACACGGCCCTCGACAGACACAGCATAGACTCGACCCTGAGTGGCTGGATCGCCAACATGCTCAAATTGAGAACTGTACAAGTCACAGTAAATGACACTGCGAGGGCCACCGTCGCAAAGGGCTGCCCGCAAGGGGGCGTCCTCTCGCCACTTCTATGGAACCTAGTAGTAGACAGCCTCATTAAAACACTCAACGACAAAGGTTACTTCACCGTAGGCTACGCCGATGACCTAACCATAATAATAAGCGGGACCCATGAAAATACTCTATGCAACCTTATGCGACAAGCCCTGAAAATAGTAGAGGAATGGTGCAACAAGCACCAACTCTCAGTAAACCCTACAAAAACCGAACTGATCCTCTTCACAAAAAAGAGAAAACTGACGACACTACAACTACCACGATTCTTCGGAACAACTCTAAGCCTATCAACTGAAACCAAATACCTGGGCATCTTTTTGGATAAACAGCTGAACTGGGCGAAACATGCCAATTACATCACTACAAAAGCCAGCATATCCCTGTGGCAGTGCAAGCGACTGCTTGGCAGGAACTGGGGGATTAGTCCCAAGGTCACCCACTGGTTATACACCACAGTCATCCGACCAATTATCACATACGGCTCACTGGTCTGGTGGCCCAGGACAGACCTGAGCACAGCCCAAAGAGATCTCGAAAAACTGCAGCGGTTTGCCTGTGTTGCGATCACTAGCAGTATGAGAACTACACCCACTGCTGCCCTACAGGCAATGCTTGGTCTGCCACCCCTGCACCTTATTGTGAGGGAGGAGGCGGCCCTGGCTGCCTTTAGGCTCCACTTATCAGGAACCCTAAGCAAAGACTCCAGAGTTAGGCATGCACGCATAAAAGAAGATGCGATCAACCGATGGCCAATGATGGCATCACCCTGCGACAAAGCCCCGAAAACACATCACTTTCAAAGGCACTACAGCATAATACTCACAGAAGAACAGGGTGATTACTCAGGTCCGAAAGAGATGAGAGTATACACCGATGGATCGAAGACCGACTCTGGTACCGGGGTCGGAGTCTTCTCACACGACCTCAACATAAATATATCCAGACCATTGGGCATGTTCAACACCGTCTATCAGGCGGAGTGTGTGGGCATCATACAAGCGGTCCACGCCCTAGAAGCCAGGAGAGTTACGGACACTCACATACGTATACTCTCCGACAGCGCCTCAGTTCTGCAATCCTTACAGAAAAAATATATTACCTCGAAGCTAATACTAGAATGTCACAATGCACTAGAACAAACAACGGTATCTAGCCGCAACAAAGTGACACTGCAATGGATAAAAGGACACAGCGGCTCGCTAGGTAACGACGCAGCCGACGAACTTGCTAGACGAGGATCCAGCACAGCAGTATGTGGACCCGAGCCTATCGTACCCATCCCCTTCAACCAAATACGCAGGTGGCTACAGGAGTTCACCCACACACAAGCGGGGAACTGGTGGACTTCGACACCGGGCTGCAGGCAGTCCAAGGAAGCTATGCCATCCTTGGATAGCAGGCTAACCAGGCGTTTATTGCGCCTGGACAGGAATGGCCTGCGCCTGGTGACGGGGACCATCACGGGCCACTGCTCGCTAAACAAACACTTCCACACAATAGGCATAACGGACAGCCCTCTGTGCAGAGCGTGCATGGAGGCTGAGGAAACCGTAGCGCACGTGCTCTTTGAATGCACAGGCGTCACCCAGATTAGAACAGAAACCCTCGGGTCACCCAGATCCTACACAGATGTCCTGAACAGACCAGGAGACTTAATTAGCTTCTGGAGGGAGGTGGGCTGGTTGGAGTAACCACTAAACGGCCGCCATGGTCCACGCACAATGGTCCACTTCACGGACTAAGTGCGGAAACCAAACCCTATAACATAGAACATAGAACATAGAAAACTGTGTTTTTCCAATCCTGAATACAGTAGTAAATGTTAAGTGATTTCAAATGTCACTTTTATATATAATTTAACCTAAAGTCTACAGATTTGTTATAATATGAAAAATGCTGCTTTTACTAAAGTCTAATAAGACTTCACTGAAATAAACAAAACAAATCTTACACATTCCAGGTTCCAGTTCTTCCACTCAAAGACTGGTGTGACTGGTCCATACACCTTTGGAGTAGGTTTGGCCACATACCTCTGCAGCAAGGAGATCTACGTTATGGAGCATGAATACTACACTGGTCTATCACTTCTACTGATGGTTGGCGTTGCTGCTAAGAAATTCGGACCTAACCTTGCTGCCTGGTTGGACAAGGAAGTCGAAGTAAGTACCTCATTTTTATCTATACGCACACATAAATAAATAAAATTAAAGTGTGTTTGTAATGTCAAAATAACAGCTTTTTACTGAATGAATGTGAAAGTATATATGGTACAGGTCGTGCCATTAAAGATGAGACTTGACCGCGCCTCCCGCCGCTCTTTCCCCCGCCCCGATAACGCCCCAGCGGGGACCTCATACCGCTAAAGAGACCCATAAATCGTCTACTGCGCAAGTCAAACCACGTGGTGCGTCAAGTCTCATATTTAATGGCACGACCTGTACTTATCTATTATACATTGTAACAGCGAATCAATTTTCGCGCATCCACCTTATGACCTAGACTAAATATTTTTTGATATTTGGGTAGCTCATGGCCTAAAGAGGTGCCATATAGAAAATGAATTAAGTCTAAAAAAAAACCGCAAAATTTCGCGGGTTAAAGCTAGTAAAAAGCCAACAATTTAAAAAAAAATTGTCTGTCTGTCTGATCCGGCTAATCTCCGAAATGGCTGGTCCAATTTTGATGAACTTAGGCTAGTTTTATTTGGGAAAAAGTATTAGGGCCCACATGGGCGAAGCTGCTGGCAGCAAGTCTCAGATATGGTTAAAGTACTTGGACATTAAAATGACATATAGGAAGCTTTAGGAAGGGTACATTGGTATGAGTGACAGAGACAAAAAAACTTAGAACAAAATAAAAATTATTTCTAGAACTTTGATGTTGCATACTGGATTTGCTTTGGACAGAAATGTTCTCTTATAACAAAAAGGTGAATTACTAGTGAGGTTATCCATCAAGTGTGTCCTTGTTTTTGCATAAACTAAAAGATTCTTTATGTATTTTTGTCAATCTATCTAATGTGATCATCACATGTAGGACCTATACACCAATACACACTGTGTTGGTGTATAGATGTTAGGCTTACAAGCTTCGGCGGTGATCTCTCGCGTCCGGCCCTGGTTCAGGCTATGGTACGGAGCGAGAGGAAATGGGAGGCCGTCACCTCCTTCTGCGAAGCGGTAATGCTCGCGAAGGAGGAGGCGGAACGCGTGAGGGAGAGGCAAATTTCGCGCCCTCACGCCCCTAACCGCCGCAGGAGGAGACGCCCAGGGCGTCGGGAATCGCGGGGCGATTTCCGGCCACCGTAGGCGCGGGCTTGCGGGCGGTGAGCAATGGGTGGCTCACCGTCCGATAAGGACCAGGCCCGGGTCGACGGCGCGTTGTGTTCCACGCGCGCCTCAAAGAGATGTCAGCATAATTGAAGGGGTCCACTAGGGCCGATGCCTGCCGGGGTTGCGAAGAAAATCGAAAGGGAGATCGTGGCCCCCGGCGACAGGGCAACCGAAGGAACACGGGTGGGTTTTAGTCAGTAAGAGTCTGACACGCCCTCCCGCTCCGCCCAGAGCGGGAGAAGTTATTTGATGATTTCCCACCCTCAAAAAAAAAAAAAAAAAAAGGCTTACAAGCTTATCCAAGATTTTATTTTTATCCATTATCAATTTTATTTCATTTTCATTCTCCTATCAGAAGTCCTCTTTAGCAATCTAAGCATGAAACTGTCACAGTGTGCCAACTCTATGTTCAGCTTTATTTTATTTGACGAACTTGGCTCCAAGTCGCATTACCCTACGAGTGAGTCTATTCTACACACTGCATTCCATATAAACACTAACATTTAAGTACTTACATATTTAAAAAAAAATACTTTAAAAAAAAAACAATCTACATTTTTCCAGACAATCGAAACAGAGTGGAATGAGAGCCGCACAGACTCCATCAAGAATTTGGAGCAGGCCGTAGAGTCGGAGAAGACTGCCCAGTGGCGTGCACAGGGCCAGGAGCTTCTCATCCAGGCTAAGAAGGAGAACGTCCTGCTGCAGCTCGAGGCTGCATACAGGGAACGTCTCATGAACGCTTACTCTGAGGTAAATAGACATTGCATGCAATTTAAACCTAAATTACTGTGCGTTTGCACTGGCAAAACATTTACATACAAAACATGGTAAAATCTCTATTTTCTCTCAATGTTCAATACAATTTTTGACAGGAAATAGAGAGTTCAACATTTTTCTAAGTGAAGTATTTCACCAATACAAATGCACAGTTATACCAAACGACGTGATAAATTTTTAATAATGTTCTATAAAGTGAGGCCTTTCCGTAATTTTAATAGCCTTTGTCCATGAATTGTGGTCAGTTTTTCACAACTGTTAAAGAGTTGCATTGCAGGAGAAGAGAAATGGAACAAAAAGTGACCTTATGGTATCCTAGGGAGGGGAAGAGAAAGAAAGCGAAACCTTTGAAAAGATGGCAGGATGACTTGGTGAGGACGGCGAAATACATGAACTAGACAGGCAAGGAACAGGGAGAATTGGAAGGGGATGGAGGAGGCCTTTGCCAAAGGGCACAATCTCAAAACTAAGAATAAAACGTTTTTGTAACAACTAACTCTGAAATAAGCCTTTAAATAAATGAGTTGCATTATTTTAATTTTGCATGTAGATGGCTGGCCGACCACCGTAAGTGCAACCCTTCCCGCAGAGGTATTCTTGTTTCAATAGCCCAAATATACCGAAAAATAATAAAAAAACAAAAAAAAAATTGTTTATTTCAATTACAAAAGGCATTTAGACACACTAATGTTGGAGATCACCTTTTAAGCAAGGAATTGCTTGTGTTAGGAGACTCCGCGCTTCCACTTATACTTATCTTATGCAATTGAATGTAGACAATGTAAACATGCAGAAAAATTTAATAAATGGGTAACTTAAAATTATACAAAAATGAATGATTTGCAAATGAACTTTATGCATAGAAAAAGGGCCAAGTCGCGTGTATACGTGTGATTATGTGTGAGTATGGGTGAGAGTGTAAAGAGTGAGTGTGTGTAGTGTGTGAGTTATAATTAGCATATTTAGTTATATGTGGTATCCTTTAATATCCTGCCCATATGAATATAAATACGAAAGTGTGTTTATTTTTATTAGGTATTTATGTGTTTGTTTGCCTATTACGCCTTCACGCCAAAACGGCTGAACAAATCCGGATGAGGTTTGGCACTTAGGTGGACCATATCTGGGTTCACTGGGTTAGGACACAGTAGACAGCCGTCCCGACGCCTCCAAGGTATTGGGATCCACTCGGATGAGACCGGAAGGCGCTGCCAGTATAAGTTTAGGTGTAAGTGCAGGCTCAAGTGTAGATGGTAGGTTGTGGATTGTAGATTAGCCCTGCAACAATGTCTTGGGATCGGAAGAAGCATAATAAGTCTTCTTCCACTAACCATGTACACAACAACACGCAAGCAAATAATTTGGTCATTGAAGTGTAGATACAAAAGAAAGAAATTAACCCCATACTTCTCGATTCCAGGTAAAGCGCCGCCTTGACTACCAACTCGAGAAGTCCAACATGGAACGTCGTCTATCCCAGAGACAATTGGTGGACTGGGTAGTAACCAACGTGAGCAAGGCCATCACCCCCGACCAGGAGAAGGCAACCCTGGACCGTTGCATCGCCGACCTGTCGGCCCTCGCCGCCAGGAAGTGAACACGCGTAGACTATTTATACATGTAATATAATGTGATTAAAGTAATAAATCATCGTTCGAGTTAGTTTTTGTGGCTTTTATTGGATAAGCATAAGCAATTTCAGCCTGTAATGTTGTACTGACGTTTATGGCCCAATACTCAGTTAGTACGGCCCAACTATAGTAAAACTGGCATTAAAAAGTTAGTATTACTTTCTAATTGAAGCAGTTCAAAGTAGACTTGAGTAACTCCGGAGCGATTCGTTCTGATGAACTACTCAAACACAGTGAACGAACTGAACTCGTTCAGTACTGTGCGGAATTATCGTTCCACAGTTCACCGGCTCATTATAATCCCGCGTCTCTAGTCTAGTGACGTATCTTATTGTTATAGTTCACAGTTTATGAACGAATAGCTAAACAAGTTCCAAATCCGGACTCTGTCGAAAACATGTCTATGCCACAGTTCATTTCGCTCTCTGAATCAGTAGTACTGTACTACCAAGTCAAGGAGCGAAATGAACTGTGGAACGAGTTAGCGGAACGAGTTCACTTCACGGAACGAGATTTGATGAACTAGATCCATTAAGTGAACGACAATGCCCAAGGCTAGTTCAAAGCTTATTTTGCTGTTCCCTAAAAATAAAAAGCAAAATATGTTACAATGATTTATTTTACAAATACAATAATTAGCTGGACAACAGTTCTCATTTTAGTAGGTTAGGGCGATAGAACGCCACAAGTTAAAGCTCTTACAATATTGCACCTGCACTGTGTGACTCCATTCTTTGCAAACTCTACATGGTACGGACAATAAGCCCATATGGGGCTACTTCCCGGAAATAATCACCTGTATGAGCTCACAACATATAAAACAATATATTTACAAGTCGAGTTTCTGGTTCTTTTTATACGGCAACACAGACTATAAAAGTTATGGGTGTTACCAGTGTTGAATTCTAAACTTCGAATTCGCTTTTTTTTACATAAGTGTTGTCTGTTGTGCTGTTGCTACGTAAAATAACTAGATTTCACACTAATTTAAAGTCTATACAAAGGTACAAAAAAAATATGAATATTTCGGGAGACATTGCATTGAAAACATTAATAACTGAACCTGTATTAAATTATAATAATGTAAGTATAATAAGACACTATAATTACATAATGAATGAGTTCACAACACAAAAAAAAATACTGTTACTGACTACAATATTTAATGCAGTCACTAATAAATAAATAAATGTTGATTCCATTAAATGTTTTATATAATTTTATTAATTATTTTTATAAAGATTGTTCAAATCCCTGGCAAATATTACCAGTAAAACGTGACCAATCTTACATCCACAAGAAAACGTTTGCAAAAAACATTTTTCCCTTATTTTATAAAGCTGATAAAAACAATTACTTATTGTAAAAACATCTCTCTCTACAGATTACTTTAAAAGCTAAATCGATATAAAATCATTGTAAATATGTGTATCAAAACAGTTGTGCACCAACTAAGTAATATACATGCTTAGCAAAAAATGTGTAAAAACCAATACTATGATATAAAAATATATATCTCTTTTTAAAATTAACTTACGAAATGTTTGTGAGCTTTCTGATTAGAGGTAAGGCTTCATATTACCATCACACATTTAAATTTTAATGACTAGCGACCCGCCCTTCGCACGGTTTTCACGTCACTGCTTGACAAAATATCGAGATTACTTATCTATAGATACCATCGGGGTAACGCATTTCTAAGCATTTTAAAAACAAAATCCCGTGCACACGACCCTTTTTTTCGTAGGTAAGCCATACTATAGCGGCCGAGCGCTGCAAGCAAGAATAGTCCTTACAGTGTACAGATATGTGTTTCTTCGATAGTACCTATCGATATAAATAAAAATTAAATTCTGTTCGTTGATAAGCGCATCACCGATTTGGCATTTTTTTGTTATGGAATGTTCGGAATAGTCCAAATTAGACTTTCAAGAAAATAAAAATCTAAAAAGTTTCTCGGATGATTTTCAAATTCGGGGAAAACTTAACAGGACGGTTGTCGAGTCAGCTAGATTTTGATATTAATGTATTATACACATAAAGCTTTCGGAATAAATTCTCTAAATGATTGTGAAAACAGCATTTAAATCAGTTGCGGAATTCAGAAGAACAACGCGTTTACACAGGCCCGAAAAGCGACTTTGATTTATAATATGTATAAATGGTTCATAATCGTCTTGTGTAATTGGCGAGCTTGAGAATCTATGGGAACTATCACATAAGATCTTAATATTGTCATCGGCACATAGTCGGTTGTGATGACACCTCATAAAAAGTATATATTTAGTCGTTATCAATAACCAGAAAGCTATTTTATGATATACATTTCCAAACTGCTTGCAAAAAATTCAATGTTTCATTTGAATAAAATTATATTGTTTCCAGAATACTAAACTTACTTCTACGTATAAAATTGCTTATTTCAATCGATTATAATATTATAATTCGGTTCAATAAAAATGTGTCCATCCGACTAAATTATGGAATAATTGTAGAAATTACATTTTTTATTCAAATGATACATTCAATTTAAACTACTAACGCTAACCTAAAATTAATTATTGAACGACAAAAAAGTAACAAAAATATTTTATACACATTAGTATTTGGTATTTAGACGTCTATAATAATATACATACAAATATTTATATAGTTTTCCATGCAATTTTATTAATTAAAAATGTGTTATTTATTTTACATCCGTCAATAAGTTTGAATGAACTTTCAAATTAACACCGACGATGTAATATTTTTAGACAATTAATTATTTTTTTTAAATATGGATGCATTGCGATTGGGTTTGATTACACAATAAATACTTGTACTCTTATGGTACAATATTATCATTTAACCAAAAGCAGTCCGCGGCCAGGACTGACTTGTTTAAAAACGAAAATAATAATAAATATCAAGATTTATTAAAACATAGAATCACATAAAAAAGATGTTACTTATGAAGACGCAAACTAAATAAAAATGACCTGTAAAAGTAACTATGGGGATTATATCCCACGAAAATTGTGCTAAAAGGCTTATATTATTAGGCACAGTTTTATTTAAAAAAAGAAAAAAATGTGCTCAACATAGAACTATTATTTGTGAAAAGCCGTTTTACACACACCCAAAATTAAATCTTTTTTCGATTGTACATTATTCAAGGCATGTTTTCTTTTGAAAACGTGTGTGTAAAGATTATATATTTTAGTTAGCTACCAAAGAATGAAAAACTACAACCACCAGCAAGTCTGTGAATATTAAAAAAATAAACACATTTCTTCACTGTACTATTTTTCGTTTTTAAAACAGTTTTGAATCTTTGAAATATTCAATCGCTTTTGACACTGACTGTATATAAACCAGAAAAAAAAACTCAATTATTTTATTATACAAATTTTACCCTATGGTTGCAATTTATTATTTAAAAATCTTTTAAATTAAAGCCACATTGTGTAAGCAATATTTTGAGTTATTTCGATACAGTATACTTCAAGTATGGCACTAGAGACAAATTAGAGTACCAAAAATGAGGTGAAATTGCATCACAATTATTCTTAATCGAGAACAATAAGAAACAGGTGAATTGCGTTTCAATATGCTTTTCCATTATAAGAATGCAAATAATGCATAGACTAAAATGTAACAAATAAATATAAGAAAACTGTATGCATTATGAAACTAACGAAGTAGATAAAGATGGAGATGTATTAATAAATATTAATTATATTACAACCCGAATAATTTCATTAAAAATGTACAAACTATCTATTCAATCATTGACTGTTTAGCTTAAGAGTGAGCTAAAACACTTTTTTTTAAATTAAAGCTTTTGGTAGTCGACTAAACCCTCCTTAGATAGTCAGTACATCTCTAGAATAATAATAAAAATAAAACAATCATACATCTTTGCAGAAATAATAAAAAAACAATCAAACATCTTTGCAGAAATAAAAAAAATCATCTGTCATCGGAACGGCGCAATCTTTGAATGTAGAACGAATTCTACAAATCCCACCACGGATATAATGTGTTACAGGATAGTGCATTTTTTCTTTTTGCCACTACCATAGTCTGACTTGATGTTGATGCGCTCTGCGTCTTGGAAACGACGGACTAGTCTGACGAGCTCGTGGAAAGCTTGGTCGACGTTCATCCGTGCTTTCGCACTGCACTCAATGTATGGGACTTTGAGTTGGCGCGATAGGGCTTGTGCCTCTTCCAGTGAAACCTGGAAGCATTAGTGTGGGTTTTAATATTTATTATATATAATCATAATTGATATAATAATATGATTACACTTTGGTATAATTTGCAAAACATAAACAAATTCAATGATTCACTAATTAATCTATATTAGTGTAGTTCAGTTTCATCTGAGTTTAATAAACGTAATAATTATTTCAGCTCTCCAGTTTCATTTCATTTTCCTCGTAGGATATTATGATCCATAATTACTACAGCAATTGAAGCGCTAACAATTAGTTGACACAATAATTATCCTGATTTAACCTTTTGTCGGGATAATGAATATTTTGTTCATAGGTGGGTAGCTTGTGCAACGAGTGGGGTTCGACCTCACGATCGCTCATCGGTCTGCGACGATAACGATATTGGTTATGAATGACCTCAATGGGCATTTTCTCAATACAATTAATCTACTACAAAACAGGAAGAATAGATACGTGTTTCCTATATGTTTACGACACACGCTGAATAATAACAATCGTCATTCATAAATCCTGACGTGTGTAATTAAAACATAAAAAGTTTGCGGTTTCAGGATTCCCCATGACTTAATCCGAAATTCGGTAATTCCATTTTACACCTAATTGCAGCATGGAGAATATTGAGCTTCATACCTAAATAAATTACACTTCGCATTTTAGGTATAAAGCTACAAGTCGGTACCCACGCCACGGGCTCGACTTGTCGGGTCAATTCAGTGGGCGTAACGTAGTCAGAAGATATAAAATTTACGCGATAGAAAGGCAACTTCTAGTTGAAAATAACTGTAGGTAATTAGCGCCATGCGACCTGAATTGCACTCTGTTGTGTCTTTAATGATTTTGCAGAATTAATCTTCTGTACTTGTACTATATGTATTCTGTGGTAGCATATAAATATATTTATTACTTACTATGAAGACTGTTAGTATTGTCTAGTTTCAGGTCAAACTGGCAATGACTGTTTTATAGAGGATGACATCATTGCTGTAGTAAAGTATACTACTATTCATTCTTATTACAAAACCAGTGTATTGCTAGTATTATTATGAGGCCAAAAACTATAGGTGTAAAAGTAGGAGAATCCTAGGACATTGCCTCTGCTTTATTGGAATAAGAGGCTTTAAAATCATAACCCTCTTTCTGACTTTGCCATAGTCGAGTAATTAAGACAACTTAATTATTATTATTATTAAAAAGTACTTTTTGAAAGCCAAAACAACTAAATTAACCTACTTATTAGCCTGACTGACCTTCACCACTTCCCCATTGCTAGCTGGCAACAAAAAGCAGCAACTCAAACTTCCCAGCTGCACACAGAACAACTAACACCAAGGAGACACTTACCACCCTCTGGTTTTCCAAATCCGCCTTATTTCCAACAAGCAGCATGGGGAATTCGTCCCTATCTTTGACGCGAAGGATCTGTTTGTGGAACTTGTACAGTTCGTCGAAGCTCGCATGGTCGGCAACGGAGAAGACAAGGAGGAAACCCTCGCCAGATCTCATGTATTGTTCTCGCATTGCACTGAACTCCTCTTGACCAGCTGTGTCCAGAACTGTGGGAGGAAGAAATTATGATATACCTGTATGTGCAGACTTAAATATGTAATTATTGTTTTTATAGTGCTAAGTGACCTCACGTACTCCGCAGGCACGACCACAACTAGAGGCCACACTGACTAATACGCATCGCTCACTTGGCTGCAAAAACCATACTTTAAACAAAAGCATCTTAGTTGGAGCTTCTATGGCCAATATATTGGCAGCCATGCGATTAGTCGCAGTATTGGCCATGTAAAATGAGCCAGAATTATGAAATGGGTAGACAAAGGTGACGAAGCTCGTTTTAGGTTACGGTTAATAAGTAAATGAGATACTGTATTTTACACTTCAGTGATTGTGATTTATTTACTTAAGTGTTGATTGATTCATTTGGCATTCACTCTTTTCCAATTAAGACAGAGACTGAAACTATCAACAAAAAATTAATGAAAGTTTGTTATACACCTAAAAATTATGCAACAAATCATTACATATGGTTTACATGAATATAATAGTGTATAACTTTAAATTAATTACATCCTAGTTCCTTTTATTCTTTGTAAGATTGATATTGTTGTTGGTAAGTCCTCATGTCTGTGTAATTTCGAATTTTCAACATTTAAACAATCCAAGTTCTATTGTTTCACAATGTCTGGGCAAAGGCCCTCAAATCACTATTCTGTGTTGCCTTTACAGGCAAATTGGCAAGGTATCATGTTACTGCTAGAAAATATACCTTGACTACAAACAGAAACAATCATAGAAATTATGCCATAAAAAGTAAATACCATACATTAATTTGTTTTTTTTTTTTTTTTTTTTCTAACTAGCACAAGGTGAATTAAGTATTTTTCCTTTAAAAGGAATGTGCATATAATGCATCTCATACAAATAGAAAGAAAAATAACATGATTCATGAAACTGTACAAGATTGTATCAGATATCATTCATCTTGTGATACAGAACTTTTTGATAGTGGAGATAATAATTATGAACAAATATGTGTTTACACTGTTTGATTCTAACTTCTGATGTTACTAAGTGCACGATTTTTGTGTTTGTTTCTAGTGTGGGCTTATGCAGATGGTGGAGTATTGCATGTAAGGGCATGAATTTGGAGAGGCCTATGTCCAGCAGATGAATGATCTAATGAGGCTGAGATTTGATTGCTGGTTTTACTCCAGATTCTTGTGTGAAACTGCTCACTATGAGGGAGTGTGTATCATCATTATCTCAGCAGAAATCCATTGCTGGAAAAGGCCTACCCTGAGCATGACTGCAACTATTGGTCATTAGTGCATCACATGTTTACACAGAATTAAGTGAATTTTAATATAAATTTAGATCACTGTTCTCAGAAATTTGATCATGCTGCAACAGGTAGCCATGACTAATAACATTGAATACAAAGTATTAAGGCAATGCCCTTGATATTTTTATATCAAGAAATTATTAGCTTTCTTCAACCCACCCACAATATTCAAACACCAGGATACCATAAAGCAGAGGAGGTGTACTCACTGTCAAGTTTAGCCGGTACATCATCAATAACACACTGCTTGGTGTAACTGTCCTCGATGGTGGGGTCATAGTCAGTCACGAAGTAGCTCTGGAAGACCAAATGATAGCATTTCAGCACCAGATGCGGTGACGCCAGTGGGCGGAGTCGCCTTCAAACAGGCCTTGACATAGACTGCCTCACAAACACTATTTTTAAGCATGAACACATCATTTAAATTACTCAAGAAACCAGCGAGTTCCCAGAATCGTCAATAGAAACTCTTAGTATACTGTAACATCTGTTCCGCAGCCGGATCTCGGCCAAATACGGCGAAAAATACCTGAATAAATTGTATTGTGATTGCACTTTTTCCCACACCGCCGCCGCCGACGACGACTAGTTTGTATGTTTGGGCTTGGTTTGGTCTATCACCCGGTCGCGACATTTTGATTTCACTTGTTATCAACGATTTGAAATGATTATTGATATAAAAATAGTCTAATTTCTTTAATTTATGACAATCAGCAGCATTCACTGAAGATGACTCAAACGCGTCTGAGATAGAGAACCGGAACGCAACAAGTGGGAAAGAGATAAAATCGTGTGAGGACGTTCCTTTGCTGAAATTACGATGAATAACCGAAGTACTATCATTAGTAGAACATAAATTGTAAAAAAATATGTAAGTGACCAAAATAAAACTATCATGAAAAAATATAGTAGTAAAAATGCAAAATGTAAAACACGAAATGAATAATATTTTTCCTGCCAGTTTAACCAGTAATTTTGGACCTTTTTCACAAAATTACTGCGTTTGATGAAGCGTTGAGTCAGATGATGCAATGTAGCCATTTAATAACAATATGATAAGATTTCTTCCAAAATAAAAGTTTTTAAAGAATCGTGTGTAATAAACTTTGTGGATTTCACGTTTATGGGTGTTAACCACGCGAGATTCATGAATTTGCGAAAGTGAACAAAGTAGTTAAAACTCTTAGTTATCAGCTGTTTCTCTATTCAAGAATTATTTTATTATTAAGGCAGCCCTGTGTCCTAATGTCAATATAGTTAAATTGTCAAATGTCAATTTAATGTCAAACTTAAATTGCGAGGCCGTTTGTGGGGGTTTGTTATTGTGTTTGTATTTAATTTAAACCCAGGAAATCAGTTACAGTTGTTGAAATGTTTTCAACGAGCTCCCAAAGAAAATTCTGGACGTTCAGCGACGAGAGTGAACTAGCCATTCTGCGAGAAAAGCATAACCTTAACTATATTTCGAAACATGGTACACACATTGATGAATTTCAACGCTACAATTTCTTTTTGTCTCCTGACGAGGAAAGACTACTTTTGAAACAGTATGAGCTGCACCTGAAGGAGTTCTGCAAGCGGTTCAGCCCTCCCATGCCAAAGGGTGTTGTTGGAACCGCGTTCCACTATTTTAAACGATTTTATCTCTATAATTCAACCATGGATTATCATCCAAAGGAAATTCTCGCGACCTGCGTATATTTGGCTTGCAAAGTAGAAGAATTTAACGTATCCATTGGCCAGTTCGTCGCTAATATTAAAGGCGACAGAGACAAGGCCTCTGATATTATATTGAACAACGAATTATTACTGATGCAACAGCTAAACTATCATTTGACTATTCACAATCCCTTCCGACCTGTAGAAGGATTCCTAATTGATATTAAAACAAGATGTTCTTTAGCAAACCCAGAACGTCTGAGAGGAGGTATTGACGAGTTCCTTGAAAAGGTATTTTTGACAGATGCTTGTCTATTATATGCTCCCTCACAAATAGCTTTAGCAGCCGTTCTACATGCAGCAAGTAAAGAGCAAGAGAACCTAGACAGTTACGTAACAGACATGCTATTTAGAGAAGCTGGGCAGGACAAGTTAGCAGTACTAATTGAAGCAGTGAGGAAGATCAGGTCACTCGTGAAAATGGTTGAAAGTCCTGCTCGTGAAAAAGTCAGACTTATTGAAAAGAAGCTGGACCGATGTAGGAATCAAGAAAATAATCCGGACAGTGAGATTTATAAACGGAGGATGAGGGAACTCTTGGATGAAGATGATATTCCTCACACTGGGTCTAGCAGGATGTCTCTGGATACCAGTGGGGTGTCAACAGTACTGTCACCTTCTGCATCATAGTGCAAAATAGAGTAGCACTATTTGGACAATTTTAATTATTTTATTATAAACACTGGCATTTAAATTGTACATTTATCTTATACTGTTTATCCATTTGTATTGTAAGGGAGTCTCAGTCAGCAGATTAAGCAATCATTTGTTGATTGTGTTTGTTTGTTTGGCATTATTTCAGTACTGAGATTTTACTGAATCACTTACATTATTGATCTGCATCAACTATTAATGACTTGCATTCTAATTGCTCAACTACACTAGTGCTGACTTATGGTAAACAATTTTAGAATGTTCTGAAATTAGACAGTGGGAGCAGTCCAATTTCATTATTTAAAGATTTATCTGAATAGTTTTAAGCTGTAACATTATTATGACTAGATAATTAAATAAATTTTATATGAACTTTATTAAAAGTATTTTAATTTCTTGAGAGTTATGATATTTAATATCTGCACCTGTAGAATACAAAGTTCTGTATTTGAAGTGAAAAATCAATAGCCCAATGGTGAGTTGGTGGACTAGCAACCAAGAGGTTGCTAATACAAACCTTTCTTGATGCAGGTTGCTATAGCTGCTGCTACAAACAGGACTACTGTAGGTATGACTAGGAACTTGAAACCAAGGCTTTCATTACCTAATAACATAACATCACGCTTGTAGTCCCCTAAGGGTTGGGCAGTGGTAAATAGGTACACCCACATTTTTCTAGTTATGTGGCGATTCTATTTAACCAAGAATCCCGACTCTGGTCTTCTACTAAGAAAAAATAAAAAACCTAATAACCCGCCTAGTTTGGGGACCACCGCTTTAACATAATCAATATCACCAACAGTTTCAGATAGAATTATTAAGTATTTACTAATTTTAAGGTAATAATTGTAACAATGTTTAATAAATTTTATTATTACTTCGCCTGAACCGGGAATCGAACCCAGCATCTATCAGTTGCGCTTGCGATCACTAGACCAACGAGGCAGCAATTACCTAATCTAGCTTTGCGATCCATTGAAACTACAAGAAGCCCAGGTGAAATGTGCCCAACCGCAAATGTCCGCGGTTGTACCTAAGGCACTTGTCCCACGGTCCCACCGCTGCACCGCCTACGAAGAAGGAAACGATTGGGGATATCAACGATTTTCTCGCTTAAGGAACGTACAAAACATTCTAGGTCCCGTGTAAATGAAAGAGATACCTACGTACATATACCTATATTAAAGTTGATCGCTGACTGTACACCTTGCACGTTCGTTTTTGACGTTCAAAAGTGCATTTTATGTTTCTAATTAGGCCTATTGAAATAAATTATTTGACTTTAACTTTGCACGTAAAGTCGGAATGATATATTTTTTTCTCGTCTATCCCATGATGTGGGGTATTTTTGGATAGGCCGTTCAAAAATATCGGATTTTTTTTTGCGTAATATTGAGCTTTAAAGTGCAAATTTTTGTTAGAGTCAAATGTGGTCCCCGCTGCCAGCTTAAAGATTGTTTTTGAATATGTGAAAAAATCACGGCACTAGTATATACATACAACGAAGCTAAAAGGAAAACTATCACAGCTAAGTAAGCTTTACAAGTTAACGAGTGAAGGGCTTGCTACACGGCAGTCAACCTTTACAACCGTGGAGTTGGTGGTTTACGACCTTTCAAACAGCTCTGCCTGTCGCCAACCAAGGTTACCTCTATTGGGGACGCGCTTGACTGCCGTGTAGCAAGCCCTTAATAGTCGACCAACTTACATTCGCAATTGGAATGTATGGGTGAACATGTTTTTCAACTAAGTACCTACAATGTTATATTTTTTCTTGGGATAGATTCATTCATTTTACGGAACTCTTCTAACAATTTTTTATTGTTTTCAAAAGAGAAAATTGAAGAGAATTGTTTTAAGACTTCAAACATCCTAATTCTAAGTTAATATAGATCAAGCTCATTCCGTTTTAATGAAACCCTCTTCCTTTTTTCTCGCCACTTCACATTCATGAACGAAAAGAAAAGACTCTCAGTAAATGCTGAAGTGGCGGGAACTAAGCTCTGAGACTTTTAGTAGGTACTAGAAAGCTGTAATTTGGCATGGGTAGGTATACAATTAATCACGTGGACAAAGTGGTAAAATAAAATCATGAAAAATATTTTTTTGGTTAGGTAGGTACCTCTCCTACACGTAAAGTGGGAATGTTGTTTTTTTTTTTCTTGTCTTTCCCGTGGTGTGAGGTGACGTTGGAAAGGACTTTCAAAAATATTGGGAGTTTGTGATTACCATTTTTGGATTCACGGATCCGTTTGCGAAATATTAAGTTTTAAAGTGCAAATTTTTGTTAGAATCATGTGTGTGTCCCCTGCCAGCTAAATGGTAGGTTTTGTTATGTAACTATGTACTTACTTACTGTGTACTGTACTGTGTTCAGGGTGACATCGACCTAGGGGATCCAAACGCCTCCTGCCGGAGGCTCTACGCGGGGGTTTGCGGTCCATGGCCCTTTACGGGGCGCCGGTGTGGGCGCGTTCAATAAGGCTGCGGCCAACCCGCCAGTTGAACGCGTCCCAGAGGGTCATGGCCATCCGGCTGGCCCGAGGATACCGCACGATCTCCTGCGAGGCGGCGAGCCTCCTTGCCAGATTACCGCCATGGGATTTGGAGGCAAAGGTCCTCGCGCACATTTGGGAGTGGCGCGAGGAGGCGAGGCGCCGGGGCTTAGCTCCGCTGCCGCAAGAAATCGCGGCACAGCGGACAGAGCTCCGTCGGGATCTCATGGCATCATGGAGAGTGCGATTGTCGCAACCCAGCGCTGGGCACGCCAGCCGCTGGGGACGCTAGTCAGTAAGAGTCTGACACGCCCTCCCGCTCCGCCCAGAGCGGGAGAAGTTATTTGATGATTTCCCATCCCTGACATCGACGCGAAAACTGTTACCATGGATTCAGTACATGATTCTGAAACCCCTGCGCTGAAATTTTTCGTCGGTTATTAAAAAAATTAAAACCGGCCAAAGTGCGTGTTGGACTACGCACAATGAAGGGTTCCGTAGTTGGGATGATTTATCCCAAACACAAACTTAACATTATAGTTGAAATACACATTCTCCAATACACTCCAACTGCAAATATAAGTTTGTACGCACAATATTGACAGATTTACCATGTTATTTTAAAACCATAGACTTCTTAGGTATATGTTTTCCTGTAATCTATGAGCAAAGAGCCATAGATATATTGTTTCAAAATTTTTGGTCCAGTCGTTTCGGAGATAAGGGGGGGAATGGTCAATTTTCATCGAATTTCTTAAATATCTTTAAAAGTATTTTAAAATATATAAAATATATTTTTAAGATCCTCGCAACAAGCCCTTTCATTTGATATGTCACACGGTACTGTTAGCAAAACTTGTTTTTTAATTTTCTTGTTTGCCACCCAAAAGTGACCCCTAAATTTAAAATTCATTTTTACATTACACGCTCGTATTTGTGTCACAGAAATACATATGTGTACAAAACTTAATCGGTCCATTAGATTCGGAGCAAATTGGCTGTGATAAACGGACAGACAGACACACTAGTGATCCTATAAGGGTTCCGTTTTTCCTTTTGAGGTACAGAACCCTAAAAATCTGCTGTTCCATACATTTTGACCGTATTTATTATTAGGTATTGCATCGTATTATTAGGTAGGTATTGCACTTTTTATGAAACAGCAGTTTTTTTTAATAACTGACGAAAAATTTCGACATCCTGTATACCTATAACGAAATTAACTCTACAAGTTAACGAGTTATAATCGACCAACTTAGACATGGGCATCGTCCCCGAATACTGTCGCGGCGCGCGGCGGCGTGCTGTTTGAATCCAGGTTGACGGCGGCGTGACAGCGTGACGCCGCTCAGTGGAAAAAAAGACTTTTTTTGTTCAAGATTTTTGAACAAAAAAAGTCTTTTTTCCACTTTTTTTTCAACAAGACGTCTTTTTGAAAGTAAACGGCGCTACGTGCCACGAGAAGGTCTACGCCAACAGCCCAGCGTCGATTCAAGACCTCAAAGATGGAATTCGTGAGGCTATCGAGGACATAGGGCAGCCACTTTGCGATTTGGTTATGGAAAATTTCATGAAAAGGATATGGTCCTGTAAGCGTGGTCGTGGTGGTCATTTGCCTGATGTTATTTTCCACTATTAACGGCATACCTTCCTCTTTATAATGAAATAAACATCCGATCAATTATATTAAAAAGTGCATTTTTCTTGAATATCAAAATAACACCTCTTATTGGAAAACCCTTTATAATGACTTCAAAATTATACTTACTAAAAGGCTTATTTAAATAAAAAAAATAAAAAATATAAATGTGTCTCTAGAAACAAAAAAGTTACAGATTTTTGATCCGAAGATGAACAAAATTTTTCATAGTGCGACGCCCATGTCTTGCAGTTGCAATACTATGTTTAATTTGTTCTTGGGATAAATTCATCCCAAATACGGAACCCTTCATTCTGCGTGGTTCAACACGCACTTGGCCGGTTTTTTGTTTTTGTTCCTAGCTCTACTCAGTGGGATAGCTCCTATGTATCTACACCTACTTACTACATTAAATTAAAACAAACAAATTAACAAAGCATTATTTTATTTTATTTAAGCGGAATCAACAAATTATTCAACACAGCGTGGATCCAGCGCTAAAAACGTGTAGTCACAACAATAACTATAAAACAAAATCTCCATTTAATAATCGCGGCGACGTTTGATAAAAAACTTCGCAAAGAAGTTTTCTCTTCAGGGCTTCTGGCACAGCAGGAGTTTCTCGGCCTCATTCTGAAAAAATAAAAATAAATATTATTATTAGACCGCACCTACACAGTTAATTACGCAGAAAGTCTCTGAACAATAGGCAGTGTTTTTTTATTAGAGCATAATATTTTGCTTAAATTTAATCTATTTATTTATATTTACTAGGTACGGATCTGTGCTACGGACGCTGCATGTAAGCTAGGGTGGAGCATCGCCGTGTCTTCGTGGAGCCGATCGGCGGCGGTGATCTCTTGCGTCCGGCCCTGATTCAGGCTATGGTACGGAGCGAGAGGAAATGGGAGGCCGTCACCTCCTTCTGCGAAGCAGTAATGCATGCGAAGGAGGAGGCGGAACGCGTGAGGGAAAGGCAAAATTCGCGCCCTCACGCCACTAACCGCCGCAGGAGGAGACGCCCTGGGCGTCAGAAATCGCAGGTCGATTTCCGGCCACCGTAGGCGCGGGCTTGCGGACTGTGAGCAATGGGTAGCTCGCCGTTCGATAAGGACCAGGCCCGGATCCACGGCGCGTTGTGTTCCACGCGCGCCTCAAAGGGATGTCAGCAGAATTGACGGGGTCCGCTAGGGCCGATGCCTGCCAGGGTTGCGAAGAAGTCCGAAAGGGAGATCGTGGCCCTCCCGGTCCGCCCAGAGCGGGAGAAGTTATTTGATAATTTCCCACAAAAAAAAAGAAGAAAAAAAAGAGGTGCTCGCAACAAGTCACTCTACAAAATTCGGGTTGAGAAAACTACACTTCCCCCGTCCAGAAATCGATTCGGACCCCAGACAATGCAACCTGCGTTTTTAACTAAATAAGTATTACAATAATATCTTTATTGCATGAAATGCGGTACAGTAAGGTCTTAAAATTTTGGCGTTTCCACATATTTGGCTTACTTCATTCATCATACAAACCTACGATTAAAATAAAATACTATAATTTGACCCAAGTGATATATTTATAGGTAATATTATAAATGCGAAAGTGAGTTTTGTTTGTTACGCTTTCACGCTAAAATGGCTGAACGGATTTGGACGAAATTTGCCACATGGGTAGACCATGACCTGGGTTAGGACATAGACTAAATACTTTTTATCCCGATATTCCCACGGGATCGAGACTTAAGCGGGTGAAACCGCGGGGCGCAGCTAGTTCGTAATAAACCAAGAAAAAATTAACATACCTGGATCAACTTATAAATAGCAGCAATAGTTTCTTCACTCCTGCAAGACATGGTAGCAGCAACAGCACCTCTCTTGCCTCCCCAACTGGATGTGAACGTCAACTGCGCATCAGCGAGCATACACAGACAAGCCACGATCAGGACACACAGACTGATATTGTTCATGATGACGATGGTAACAGATACTTGGTAATAGATGAAAGGGTGGAGTGGAGGGTGGAGGAGATGTGATGCTGCAGTGAGAGAATCTTAGCCTTTTATAGGAATAAATATGTGAAGATGAATTGATAGAAGCCGTAGCAGTTTTAATTTGTGTATGATTGGACGTCTGTGACGCGGGGAGCTGTTTAATTGCTTTAGATTATAGAAAACTAGCTGAGCCCCGCGGTTTCACCCGCATAAGTCTCGATCCCGTGCGATTTTATGTCCTTTTCCAGGTCATGGTCTACTCATGTGCAAAATTTCATCCAAATCCGTTCAGCCGTTTTAGCGTAAAAGCGTAACAAACAAACAAACTCACTTTCACATTTATAATATTAATATAATTATGATTTTAATATTATAATTCTCTTGACATTTCTCTAGACCCTGGGATCCAGAACCTTTGGAAAGCGTACGAGGGGCCGAAACCAACTCGAAGAGGCCCGTTAGACTTTTTTAAGGAAAGGGCGCACCAACCGACGATTATCCCTGTATGCACTATACAAGTGCACCCAAGGACAACCCCGGTTGATGTTGGTCTTTTGCAGCATTTGGAAATAAAGATATTGGACTATGTGATTGGGTGGCTAAAGTGGACTGGTTACCTGGAACTATGGAAGGACTATATATAGCCCCAGCCTGATCAATGTTTTATATGTACACGGATAAAACGGCAGGGGGTGACATGCACACTCAATAATGGATTCCCGGAAATTGTCGCTAGCACATAGTAACGTAGCGACAAGGGGGCAACTTATCCTGAGGTGCTTGAGAAGTGGAGAGGTATTTCACAGTTATCAGTACAATTCCAGAGCCGGGAAGATGGTCAAGATCTCTACCAGCACTTACTGGAATACTTCCTTCCTCCGAGCACGTGTGCTCTTGAGGAGGGAGCTCAGTTCCTCGTCAGTGTTCACTCCAGCCGCTCTATAAAGTCAAACCAGAGGTGAGGAACAAGACTTTTCCCGGGAGATAGGGTCCGAGAGGTCGTTACTGCGCAACAGCTCG
This sequence comes from Omphaloscelis lunosa, assembly GCA_916610215.1. Taxonomy (NCBI): domain Eukaryota; kingdom Metazoa; phylum Arthropoda; class Insecta; order Lepidoptera; family Noctuidae; genus Omphaloscelis; species Omphaloscelis lunosa. Next base: position 17,286,941 of record OU744265.1, on the reverse strand, counting down.
CCATATGCTGCCCTGCGGGTTACTGTATCTCTTGGTCTGGCTCCTCATCCTAGACCTGTTCCGGTATAGTAAACTCTACCGGCATAGAACCAGAGTTCGGATCGCGCAAGCCACACCACGACGTTAAAGTAATGATACGGCGGTGGGGATATTATAATTATAATATTGGTTCGGATCTTTGGAGGAGACCTTCACCCATCGGAGCGTTCTTAAGCAAAATCATAATAATTAATATTTAACAATTACTAACAAAACCTACTACTTATACTTAAATATGTGAAATGTAAAACTAACAAAACTAAAATAGGAATACTGATATTAGAAATAAGAAATTTTTTCATATAAAAAATTACTTGAAATAGGTAAGATACTGCTACTGTTATGATAGATAAACTAATAATATAGATTTGTATTAAGTAGAGATATGTATAGAAACTGTTTAATCCACAAGAAATAAAAGGCTTTTTTATTTTATTTTATTTTTATTGATATTCTGATCCTTTATACTGCCGACATAAGGAGAAATGACGTATCTGACATTTTTTTCGAAATAGAGTTATATACATATTCGGAATCGTCTTTTTTTGCTGATTCCGAATATTCTCTTCTTTTCTCCTTATGACGACTTATATAGTGGAAAGGACTTGTTATTAGGTATAACGAATGTTTTTTAATTTATTGAGTAATGACCCGCTCCTGCTTCGCACGGGTTTTTAGACGGTACAAAACATTTTTTTTCTGTGGTATATCTCAATCAATCTGCCTAGCCTTTTCCCAACTATGTTGGGGTCGGCTTCCAGTCTAACCGAATGTAGCTGAATACCAGTATTTTACATGGAGCAACTGCCTATCTGACATCCACAACCCAATAAATAATAATAATACAATACAGGGTAGTACTAACCCCTTGGTTAAGTTTGGTTGTCAGATTTTCGGGCTTCTGACGACCTGAAACGACTCCCAAAAATCCACGAATGAGAGCTGGTACCAACGGCTTAGCGGGCTTTCTGAGGCACGGAGGAGTCTCGATATGTAAAAAGATGGTCATCCATCCACCGACCAACCCCGAAAAGCGTAGCTTAACTTGATGGATCGACCCTAGGTCCCGAATTCGAACTCATCAAGGCACGCACTTTGACTTTTTGGATTCATATGCGTATTGTATAATTATCAATTGCTTCAAAAACGGTGAGGGAAAACATCGTGAGGAAGCCGGCATGCCTCAGAGATATTTTCCGACGGCATGTGAAGCCAAGTTAGAGGCATGGGCCTCTGACTTGGCTTCACATGCCGTCGGCATAAAAACTGAGATCGGTACCCTAATTGCGTAATACAAGACAATCATAATCTGTTTCGATTTGAAACAGATTGCTAATCCATTGCTGAAAAAAAAATCTGCTCCACAACGTAAATAACGCAATGAGTGTTGTTGAACTGTCAAAATGAAACAAATTAGGCATAATTGTTTACAAAAATAGGGTACCTACAGGTTAGTCACACGGAAAGACGCACAATGGTCCATCTGACGACTAAGTGTGGAAACCAAACCCCATAACATAGAACATAGAACCACACGAAAAAGAAAGAAAGATTAATGTACTAAACAGATAAAAACTTCCGGAATAAATTCTCTAACTGATGGTGGAACTACATCTGTAGTTTTTAATAGAACTAAAAGGCCACACGGACACTACATGAAAAGCGACTTTATAGGTACTATGTATAAAACAAAGTCACTCCGGTCCGGTTCGATTCTCAATTTGGCCAGTCTTATTGGGTTTTTCCATAAGGAGTTTTTCAGCAGAAGCACAGATTTTTACCCCTATTACTTGGAACTTAGGTAAACATAACTGGTGTTTGTTTGTCTATACTAACACCTTGAAAAAGACACACACCGCTTGTCCACCCCCTTCCTCCCATACCCCATACAGTAGGTATAGAGACCTCCGGCTAAATAATTACGTTATGACGGTCTGTAAATAAAAACAACATCAATCGATCCCGACGGCGACCTTTTAGTGTCCTCCTACCCTCTATGAATGATTTGGGTAACGGGCAACGAAAAGGTCACGCAGGAAAATTACCAAAACATCCCAAAAACAATTGAAAAACATTTTTATTATCATCCACAACGAAAAACTTGAGATATACACCAACAAATGTGGGCATTTCATTAACATTGGACGGGCTTCATTTGATTTGCATAGAAAACCTTAAAGGCGCGCTATAATAAATACAAGGGGCTATAAAAACTCGGGGCAATTCTTCAAATGACCATTCTGTGTGGAGCAGAGCTGTAGGAAGTATAGCAATTGTCAAAATGTGTCGTTTTCTCGTCTTGTTCCTGCTAGTAGCTGCTATAGCCGTTCTGATTGATGGTCAGTTGACTTTCAGCTCCGGGTGGGGCAACGGAAAGAGGTCCATCAGTTCTGAACAAGTTAATGATGACTGCAGCCCGGAAGAAGCGATTTATCAAATATACAAGCTTATTGTGGTAAGCGTTTTATGTTACTAAGTTACGCAGTAGATACGCAGTGTTTAGGTTTGTTTCAGTTTCACCAATTTGAAAGCATCTAACGATTAGGTACCTACTTGAGCTTTCTTCAATTTGTTAATTAAAATTCCCAAATAAAGGAAAATGCTAATCGTTTACTAAGCATCTGAGCTATTTTCCATTAAATGTTTACAAAACCTTTTGTAGGTAAATCAGAACTTCAGGCGATATTTAGAACACTCAAATTAATTTAAGTTCAAAGAGATACTTATTAGTCAAGCTTAATGTAGACAAATTACATACTTACGTTATCTTATCAACAAAGCTTTTTAGTTTTTAACATTATTCTGGTTATATTTTTATATTATATAAAATTATTATTAAGAATATATAATATAATATATATACAAAATATTATTTATAATATTTTATTTTTATTTATGTAATATATTTACCTATATATATAAAATAAAATAATAATAATACTAACCCCACCTCCATATCTCTACGTTGACGTCGTGGTGGGGCTTGCGCGCTCCGAACTCTAGCTCTGCGCCGGTAGAGTTTACTTTGCTGGAACAGGTCTGGGATGAAGAGCCAGACCAAGAGAGATACAAAAACCAGCAGGGCAGTATGTGGCGAGCTGTTGAGCAGTAGCGACCCCACAGACCCTATCTCCCGAGAGAAGTCTTGTTCCTCACCTCTTGCTTGCCTTTATTGGCCGGCTGTAATGAACACTGACGAGGTTCGGAGCTCCCACCTCATTCTTGCCTTAATTGGCTGGCTTGAGTGGACATTCGCATAAGCAAACATGCTCCTTTTTAAATAATAATTATATATAAATGTATTGTATAGAATTATTATTTTATATTATACTGTGTTTTTTATTACAGGTTGTATTTTTATTTTTATATATCGTGATTATTATTCTGGTTGTATTTTTATGTAACTTCTATCACAAACATATACATAACATCTCGCTTGTAATCTCCGAAGGGTTAGGCAGAAGTGTACCTATCCATAATACTCACATTTCACCAGCAATGTTTAAGTCGGGCATTAATCCAAACACCGGTCTGCTACAAAGAAATTCCTGCTGGAAAAACAAAATAACGCTTTTCCAGAGTTGGGAACCGAACCCAGGACCTCATGCTCTGCAGTACCGCTTACGACCACTAGACTTCCATCGATAATGAGTAAACTGTAACTGTGTAATTTTTTTTATATGTGGTGATAGACTCGCATACCAACTTTTATCATGGAACCAACTCTGAAATAGCGTAAAACGCGTCCATTTAATTCATTTTGATTGTGTAAATATTTCAGAATAGGTTTAAATTTTTTCGGTAATTATGTTCACGTTCATGAATACGTATTATGTACCTACTCTGCCTAGCCGTTTAATTCAGGGTCGTTTTTTCTCGAGAAACAACTTGAGCTTTCTTCAGATCGTAGGTATTCATGAGTAGGTACACTCTATCACTAGGGTCTAGGCATTGTAGATAGTGCCGTCAACGAAGACGCGCCCCACTCTTACACGCCCCACGCTTATAATACAGTAATCGTGTTTAGGAACAAAAGTGGGGCATGTATCCGTGGATGCCACCATCTGTACTAAGCGTTATATTATTATCGTCAAATAGACTCGCATTTGAAAACACTCCTCTCTATTAAACGATGATGCAGTTGACGATGGTGTGCTACACGTATCCAGATACAAACTATTTCTTTTTCATATAATACAAGATTGAAAGGCCATCAGGCTATTTTCCTTAACCCATTTCTCTGAGACTAAAATTTGTATTTTCTATTGCAGACGGAAGGAGAAAAAATACGAGCATGTCAACGTGAAGAGAAAATGTAAACTTCATTAGAACCCGCCAGTTTTTGTGTCATTCAGAATTTATTTACTAAAATTACATGGATTCGTGTATTTAAATGTGTTATGTATCTATAATTAGTATGCTGTAAGCAATTATTCTCGTATGATATTTGGTAGATAATGTATTAGGGAGATAGTTAATTGAATCAAACGCTTTGGTAAAATCGATACTTCCCTGAGGTATCCCTAATTTTATGTTTAGCAGTTCTAGCCTGCAAATATTCCTAATGCTTTATCTGCCTTAGGCTTTATATTAATATTAATGTAAGTAAATGAGTGGTTGGATCATTTATGAATTACAATGATTCTAATTACTGATATTAATTAATTAAATAAGTAACAAATGTTGTTTAATTTTTATGAAAACCCATGAATTCAGTACCTACGTATGCACATATTATATCAATGCGAATAGCTGGGTCAGCTTGTTATTTTAATTAAAACACATTTACATATTTCGGTATACTTTTATTAAAATCATTATGTTTTACATCGTTCCTTTATAATTAAATGGAAATGGTTAGAGAAGGAGATACGTCTTTCTTTGTCACCTTCATATGCATTTTTAATATTAGATGACCTAGCTCAGTCATTAGCTGTGTCAAATCAATTAAGTTTAACATAGCTTATGATTGGAACTTTCTACCTTTACTTTAATCTTAAGAGGTAAATCGACCATTATGACTTCTAAAATCTGGTCATTATATTTTAGTAACTTAAAACTATTTTTTTTTTCATGCATTACCTCTTCCAGATTCATCGTAAAGATTTACTCTTCCTTGTCGTAGCAGATCATTATAATACTCTGTCAAGTTCTTCAATTTACGTCAAGGGCAACTCTGTCGTAGGACCAAATAAAATCTTAACAGTGACAGATATGTTGAAAATGTATTATTATACAGTGATGTAATTGACTTTACAATTAAATGTGAGGGTTACGGCAATAACATGCGTAGAACATGTATCGAAAATGTTTTTAATAATTTTTTCCGCACGAGGCAATAAAGACTCAGTCAAATCATCATCGATATTACTGTTATGTTAAATTTTTATCGAATGCAAATTCAGGAAGTATCACCTAAGTAACTATGGTACCTCGAAAAGTTGCTTTCAATAGTAATACATTTATACATCCTAACAATGGAACCATTAATTGTAAATATGTAGTAACTCAACTAATGGCTACTTATCTGACTGATAATGAACTCCAAATGGATCAAAAATGGGTATTGAGTAAACTACTGGCTACAATCCCGTCTGATCGCAGTATTATCGATAACAACAATTAAGACATCGAGTCTACAATAATTAACATACATACGAAAAGGTTACACGTATGTGTGCCTAATACGTCTACGAGATTTTGAGCGTTGGACATAGGCTAATATTTTTCTTACATACAATGAATAGTAAACGAAATTACTATTTTATAATAATGAATTTACTACCGCTCGTCACAGCCCAAGAATACATATTTAAGGACACATCTAAACGATTACAGTATTGCACATAGTGGGTTTAATACCTAAATTCAAATTAAAGGACGGAAGAGAAAAATGAGCAAGAATCGTATGAAATCAAAGCCTTATTCATTTCTAGAGCTCTCGTAGGCAAACTGAGATGAAGAATGTAATGTGGTATTGAAATCATGTACCGTATGATTGGATAGTCGACCAATCTGAATTTAGCACCTTTCAACATTGCAGATCAAGATGTGTCTCTGACTCGTATAATTAAGATCAGAATGAGAATCAAGGTCAACAAATTCTAGTACAATTGAGGCCAGTTCTCATCTTCTAGATTTTAAAACAGATTCGTTCTCTCCGCCGAATAATAAAAACGGACATGCCTAAGCCATTAATGTACGACTTATTGTAATTTACCAGCCGAACACAGCATTAGTGATATTTTATTATGTGGGTGTCATAATACATTTACACATTGAGAAGTAGATTTAAATGTATCCATATTATGTCCCTTGAGCCATGGATTCAAAATGAAATGAAATACTAATAAGAATGACTTCAATGTTTTCAAATGAATACGGCACGATAAAGTTCACATACCTACGGTCTCCACCCTAATTGCGTAACACGCGATCAATCACAATCCGTTTAATTTAGACAGTTCAACAAAATTCATTGCGTTATTTACGTTGTTGACCAGACAAATTTTTCGAACATATGAAGCAATGGATTAGCAATATCCTTCAAAATGATTTAGATTGTGATTGATCGTGTGTTACATAATTAGGGTGCTGGTTAAAAATATATAAAGGAATAAACTGTGATTTAGATAAATATCTATAGACAACTTTGAAACAATAGCTCAAGGGAAAATTATCTACGAATAATATAATTAGGAAACATTGAGTAATATTTACAGTGATACGTACAGACAGAGAAATTAACGGCAAGTAATAAAATCTTATCATTTTGTTAATCATGATATAATTGTAATTTTAATTATAGGTAACTGTACAATGAGCGACACAGGTGTAGAAAGTTGTAGGCCCAACTATTTACACGTTTACCATTTACCTACGTGTCTTAGTGAAAATCTTAATGTGCAATTAACCATGGAAGCTATAGTTGACTATTTTTAATAAAATGGCTTGTGAGCTTAAATAATAACAAATACATTCTTCGATTGTTTTTGAACTATGAAGATAAATCAAAATAAAGCAAAACTAAATTATTGATAGATAATATTTCGATTTCAAAGTTAATTTAAACTAGATAAAAAATTAGACATTGCAAGTGCAGGGTAAGCCATTAATTTATTTTACATGTACATGCTTACTTCTACGGTACGTGCAAAAAATAAAAAAATTGTATGAAGCATTTCCATTTGATGATATCCCGTTGTTGTGTCTACCTGTTAACTTTTGGAAAACTCAGCATTTCATTTCGAATTGGCCTCCGTGATACAATAACATATTAAAATTTCCAGCAAGAAAATACCCGATTAATAATACTTATTTAAATATAACAGCTGGTTTTTATAAATTCCTTCTTTTGCGTACGTGTTCTATCTTAAATAAGGTATGTGTCGTAAATGATACCTACACGATACATAACTAGGCCACTTACGCCAGCCATAGACAAACAGCTGTAATTATCAATATTTGGTTCAAGTTGGAATTTTTTAAAATGTTGGAGAGTCACTAACTTTTACGGATAAATTAAGGCTGCCAACTGCATTTGACAATAGTTAATATTGAACGATAACAGCTGTCCGTCTTTGGCGGTTCCGACAAGTAATCTATCTATATCTAGAGTTAAAACGACCCTCTTTTCTCTAATAGATAAAGTCCTTCGCGTACTTTCAACTACTAATTTAATACTTAAATGTTAAAATACCCTTCACATCAACATTAGTGCCATCGCATTCTAGTCCTTAAATACCTAATACTTTAAGGGCTAAAGTATCATGTAGAAACCTCTTAAGTGGTTTCTAATACGTCTTAACCTAGGTTAGATTACGTACGAATCCATACAAGGAGTCATATCTTTGGTAAAATTATCGAAAATTTTTAATTCTCGGAAAGTAAGATATTTTTTGTACACAATAAGTTGGGACTTGATAAGTGCCGAAATAGACGTACCATTTGCTAAACGATCGATCGAATCTTTAATTTTGTTTTACAATTTTTATGAACTGTTTCTGTTATATTAAAAACGGAAGCCTGGTCTATACCGGCACTGGGCACATTTATATACATATAGACACTTTGAGCTTTACTAATAATTACACTAACGCCAAGGAATACTGAGTGGGAATCTGCCACAAGGAAGACGGTGATTAAAAGAATGCACTAACTATTTCACGATAAATGAATGGGGTGAGTTCTAGGCCTCTATGTCGGCGTGCCATCTCGGGCGCGGTATGCAGGGCGGCTGCGCAAGCGCGCGGGCAGCTGCGGCAGGGGCGGCAGCGGCGGCAGGGGCGGCAGGGCGCCCACGGCGCGCGGGCCCCCGAGGCGGAAGCACAGTGCGTACGCCAGCGCGAACAGCACGTACGGCACCAGCACGGCCGCCACCAGGCGCACCAGCGGACCCGCGCCCCGCTCCAGGGAGTCGGAGAATCACTTCTCCTCGTCCTCGTCGCGGAACAGATACGTCGACCTGACCACACGATACGCACAGTTTTATTTAAAAATTTGGAAAACTAGGAATCGATGATGACGATTCGGAAAAGGCATGGATTTATAAGGCTTTTCTAAGTAATAAAACCTATAAGTCTAAAATGATTGTTTGAAAGTCAAAGCATTTATTTCAATTATACCACTTACAGGCACTTTTGAATTGTCAAGAAGTGACGGCGTTAGAGCTGACTTCATTCCTTACTTATAGTCCTGAAAGATTTTCCACAATAACTCACAATACAATTATTAGAACACGGGTGGGTAACTGGATATTGCACATTCTTGACTTTCATTTGTCACCTCTTATTACATCTACGGGAGGAGTATATTAATATCTAATCGCAAAGAAGAATGGTTAATTCAGATCCAACACCACACCTCAAAATTTAATTCTAGGGAGTTCACAACATAGAGGGTGAATTAGGTTACTGATTTTTTATTCTTTGACAAGGAGAATACCCAATCAATACCCAATCTAAACATTCGGAATCATACTCACCAATAAGCCAGATTAAACAAAGCGAATACAAGTGGGAAGGTGATCCTGGAGATGACATCTATCCTCTTGGAGCGAGTGGGGAACTTGGACATCCACAGGCGGCAGCAGTTCTTGCGTGGTGGGTTGATGTGGATCTCGCACTGCCGCATCTTGTTTTCCACCGGGCCGCCGCGCACCAAGGGTTTCTGTTTGTTGCAGACCGGTCAGGGAGGCAGGAAATATTGCATCTTCGACTAAATCATATGGCTATGTGCTTTTGAATTCAAATTCTAACTTTTTAAATAATATAAAATTTGTCGGTGTTTTTTATCTAAATCATCTCCATGAAATGCATGCATATTGGGCCACGGAGATGCAATTAAAGTTTCCAAAAATCAAATCGACTCCAAATCCTAAGTTAAGTACTGCAACTAGTTCTACCAAAACTTTCGTCTTTACTACCTATGCTACATAAATCGAAAATAAAGATGATCAAATAAATCCAATCAGTCAAATAAATCATTCACATCATTCAAACTCAATTCATCACGTCTATATTCGAAAAAGCCTAAACAGAATGCAAAAATATATTATAATGAACTATAACTAGGTATTAAAATTTACAAAATACCAAACATCTAGAAAATGTGTCAAAGCGTAACTATGTTTCAATCCAATAGCACTATCACAAAAGTTTAAAAAATACTGGATTTGAGCTCACCATAGCAAAAGTGGTATTGCTATCAGTATCGAGAAGATCGGAGGCAGCATCCATGCTAGCTGCTTCCATCTCCCGTCTCGCTTTCTTCATGTTTTCTCTATGCATGTCAGAGCGAGACGCATAGTTTACTAGAGCGAACTCTAGTAACGCTCCGAAGACGAACGTGAGGCACACGCCGGTCCAGACATCAATAGCTTTGGTGTAGGACACGGGTGGCAAGGAGGCATTGATGCCTGATGACTGAGTAGCCATCGTGAGCAAGGTTGTCACTCCTGAAATAGAAAATTCGTGATCTAAATACCTGAATAGTAGTTCCTAAGCCAGGGAGCCTATGCCAACGCAAATAGAAAATTAGAACCTTAGAAAGAAATAAATTTGACTAAACCTTAGCACGGTTAATTGAAAACATCAAAATAAATGGTACAGTTACTGAATTCGAATACAGTTGTGGAAACACACAAGAAAACATTACAAAACTTAACACTCATCAGCTTTACGAAACCTGCCCTTAAATTGCGTAGAATTCTCAAACTATCAGTTTATTTTTAAATTGGTTCTCATTAATAAAATGCAGGGCAATATTGTAGTAAATGAATACTTTTGTGAAATATTAAGGAACACAATATAGAAGAAAGAAAGAAACAAAATACATTTATTTAGAACAGACCATAAACACAATATAATTAAACAGCAGATAAAAACATAAAAAACAAATAAAAAGTGTATAGGGCGATGTAAGACATTAGCATTAGTGTGCCTCACGGCTGCGCCTAAAAGGCCCAGTTCAGCAAAATATCACAAAACAACGCCACAGACCTTTCTTAGAAACTCTAATATGGTCACGTGAACTATTACACAAAGTTCCCTACTAGAATTTGTGGACTGTGTTCTGGAAAATTCCTAAAACTTGGTTCACGTGCTTTCTTCCAATGATTGGCAGGGGTATCAATTTCAAACATCAAAGTCAAATTACATTGGATATCATTCAGTTTATTAAATAAACTTCTGGAAATTATGAGCAGTCTCTAAACATTAGATATAATATTCCTTAAATATTCTGCAACACATATATATGCAGAATATTCCTCTTGCATGCTTGCAGGAATTTGACAATTTACAATCTGCATCCATTCAATAAAATCATAAACCATGACAGGTATAACATCGAACGTTGCTGGGTATTTTCTGAAGATATATTGTTTGTTATGGATATACATTATACATGCATTCATACATGTTATAAAGTCTACCACTTGATAGTGAAATTGTGAACGCCTTCTATGCAGATGACAATTTCCTCATAAGAAAAAACTTGGACAGAAATCTAGACGAAGAAAACAGATCTTTTTCTAAGACGTTACTTCAAGCTGAAGAGAAGATTCTGTAGGATCACTTTTATAATTGGATATATTACCTAGTGACACTCTTGCTGGCACAGCTCCCTGGTCCAGCCAGAAGGACACCCATGACACGATGACAAGCATGCAGCATGGAATGTAGATCTGGATGAGGTAGTAACTGAACTCCCGCTTGAACAGCAGGTCTACCTTCAGGCAACTGTATTCACCTGAAAGAGGAACAATGTTATAGTGATCGATAATGAAGAATATTAATTAATTAATTTATCCAGGATCTCCAACAAAAAAATATAGGTAAACAAGACATGACACATGAACAATTAGAAATATCAGGTAATAAGTTGGTATACTCCTTCACTTCTAAAAGACTATAGCTTAAACAACAAAGTTAATAACTAAGCTACTTAAAAAACTGTAAATATTAATAATAGTTTAAACTGTTTAAAGCGAGAGGTTCAGCAATGCATAGAACAGGAGTGTGGCTCTCAACTGTCCGGACAACATAGAAAACAGAAATGGTATTATAGAATTAATAGTTCCAGTGTTGTAGCTTTTTAAATAATGAACTTATAAAACATAACAAAGATGCCTTAATCGTTCAATGTAGCCCGCGAAATTTTGCTCTTGTTGGAGACATACATTTTCTTTACTCCCATATTTCATTAATTCTTCTTTCTCTTTATGCATTTGTATTTATGCAACTACTAGTAGGTACCAAAAATTTGTGTATACAAGACTTACCAGTATTAGTCTTACTGTTGCAGTAATCAGTGAGGAACTTCTCAAGCGTGAACCTAGGTAGGTGTAAGTTCTTCACGACCTGGACGGGGTCGCCTTCCTTCCACAAGAAGACCAAGTCATCAGTGGTCCAGCCGTCTGAAAGGGAAACCTTTATGATGATGCGATCTTGGTTTGATTGGCAAATTGCAATGTTTGTGAAGACCAGCAAATATGGACAGGGGTATATGTCATAAGAATAATAAAGAAGACTTAAAACTAGCAGATAGTTTAACAACAGCCAATAATAATGATGCTGATTAGCAATTCGTTGATGAGCAGTGATACTAACTAAGTAGCTAATAAAACTAAATGGCATGTGATCCAATAGGACTAACTAGATGATTTATTCACAAACAAATGCTATTCTCAAACTCTCATTACAAAAACTAGAATGACAATAAAAATAAACACCTTTTTACAAATCCAAGGCTCCGTTTGTTTACAGGGGTGTTGAAAATCAACGCGATTCGTGATGACAGCACGCAATGTAAACAAGGTTATTTCATAATGAAATGTAAACGGAACGCCCAAATATCTGCCCGCAAACTGTTGGGAGCAGCTGAGCTAAGTAATTTTTGTTCATGACATGTTGTTTTATCGTTGATAAACGGTTATAGCTGGGTCATTCTTTCAGTTAGATTAATTTGGAGACTATTATTAATTAAATATGATCTTATATTCTATGTCATCAAATTGATATTTGGTCATTATAGATCGTCGTTTATAAGAAACGTCCAAAGAAGGGAGATAGTTTTTTTTGTGCAGAAAACTCCACATATAAACAGCATCCCTCAAGGTAGATCGACGATCTGGTGAAGGTTTTAGGAAATCATTTGATGCAGTTGGCACAATTCTGGTCGTTGTGGCGATACCCAGGGGGAGGTTTAAGTCCAGCAGAGGACGTCTTTCGGTTGAATAATAATTATGATAATGAAGAAAGTGATAACTAAAATACTCACAACTGGCCATTCTCAGCGAGCAGGTCTGTTTATCCAGGGGGTACAGCTTGAGGTTCATGGGGCAAGACAGTGTGAGAGAGATTCGAATGCTGTACAACACGTTTCCATTGGGGAAGATACGGATGTAGACGTTGGGCATGATGATGTTGTGAAAATGGCCTTCCTTCTCATTGGAGAAGAACAAGTCAGGCATCCAGACCCTGTTGGCTTCGGTCAGGGTCAGGTACTTGAGGCGACCTAGGAAGAAAAATCATTTATTTAGTATATTGTTATTGTTTAGTGTGTTGTTGTTTGTTCTAGGTAGGTATGTATTTAGTATGTAGTAGTATGACTGTAGGTTCAGAGATTACCACAGTTTTTAACAGGCAAAATTTTGAGTATGGTAATATACATATATTCGTGAATGATATATGTATATGTAAAAAGATAGATTTGCTTCTGAAACTATTACAGATTTTGAAAATTCAATCCCACAAAGAAATCCAATAGGCAAGGTTTAGTTAAACTAAGATATCAGTGAAAATAATCGATAACAAAGAATTAGAAGTAATTTTAAAGATTTAAAGACTCAAGACGTGAATGCGGAAGAATGATACAGTAAGGTTAATGTGCAATTAAAAAGATTATCTTAAATTTGCAACGCCACTTCAGACTTTATTTCTTGCTATGAAGAGACTGCAAAAACCTTTTTCTTAGATTTGTTAGAACATATAGCTATATCGTGGACGTGGTTTCAATCAAAGATTGATACAGGACACTTACCTCCCAAATTATTAAATTTCAGCCGTTCATCTAACCATTGCTCTCGAAACGTTAATTGTACTGAGTATTCCTGAAAACATAACATCCACCTGTAGCAAAGTCTCGTAAATCAGAACACACACATTGATATATTGTCAAAAAATATACACACAACAAATTCAATTGATAATTCTGGAATAGTAGAAGAAAATGCTTAAATGGAGAAATTGATTCATGGTTGCTCTAAATTACGATTATGTATAACATTATAATCACAGGTCTCGCAGTCTTACTTTTGTCATTTTGACAATATTTCAATGTAACATCAAGTTAGTCTATGCTAACCACATCTTCTCCACTTTGATTTCGTAGTATCTGTGCATCTAAAAGCTTCATCACTTTTAATTTTATCTTTATCGTCTAGTCTTTTAGTTTACGCACAAAGCTATTAACTAATGACTTTATTTTACCAGTAAGCTTTTAACGTGTTTATATTTGTGCCAATATCAACCTGTTTAGAAACTTTTTTTACTATAATATACAAAAAATAGTGCCAAGAGTGTTAAGTGCGAAAGTTTCAAACTAGGTGATACTGGCACAACATGATTATACATACAGAAATATTACACTAAGGGAAGGGACGGTGTCGAAGGTTCACTCAATAATTAATTTGACATCAAGGCACTAGAGGATCCCTCGACATCTCAGCAAGTCAAATGAATTATCGTACAACAAAAGCCGGCAGATGCTTACAGAAGAAGTTCAAACATGCTCACTCGAAAATTTACTTTTGGACTCGAATTTTACAAGCTGTAAAGACAAAAGTTAATGTTATGAATAAAGAGATGTTGATGGATTTCACAAAGTTGGTGAGCTTAAAGATATCGGCCTCAAAATACATGTTATGAAGGAAATGAAGGTTTCTCAACCTAATGATAACTCCACTGGCAAAAATAAAAATCATCCTTATCCAAAAGTGAACGTTCGAGCGTCACAAGTTGAAGCAACATGCACAGAAGCGAAGCCCAGATCGAACTTACCGTCCTCAGCATTCGTTGAAGGAATGCTTTAATTACCTTCATGCACAATCGGCCAGTATAACTAGAGCTACGATACGTCTAGCTGTTGTTTGGGGTCGGGTGTCACATATTGGTGGGCAGCCACCGTTCCAAGCACGAAGGCGAGTGCGGGCGCGGCGGTAAGTCCCGATTACACAACACAAATTCACATGAACAAGACATATCAACAATTAATTACAATCAACGTACACGACCAAAATAGTTTTTATAATCTCCTCATCTGCGTGAAATCAATATAACAAGCATGATCAAATAAATATAAGGAAAATAAATAAAATGATGGTGTCTGGTGCGGGCCGCGGTTCCCGTGGTACCTACAAGCGTGGCCGGATTCTTTCAGTTAGAACATTACGTGATAAAATTTTGTTTCTAAGGCAATTGAGTTCAAATTGAATTTTGAACGTATCAGTGCTGTGATACCGAAGCGGTTGAGTTGCTGATCAATAATTTAGTGCTATCTATTTTTAGTGCCAATAGTCCATCCTGTACGTGTTTTTACAGCTCGAGTCACTCTTGCAGGAGTGTTCTCTAAATATAGGTAAACACAGAAAAAAAAAAAAAGGAATAGAAAAAAAGAAACAGAAAAGTAAATTTTACGAAGAAAATTAAGCGACAATTTTGATTATCAATAAATTTTACATGTAAGAATTTTAATTTAGACATGTTCAGACTAAGGTAGTCTGACTTTAATATAAAATAAAAACATAAAATCAAATAATAATGTGCGCGGCACCGCACCACGGTAATAATTTAGCAACAGATTTAGGTTAAACATTTAACTTTTAACATTAAAGGTGGGTTAAATGATACATTAAGGAAAGGAAAAAGAAAGGTGCACAAATTAGAGAAAACGAAAAAAGAAATCCAGGGAAAAAGAAAAGAAATAAAACCACGAACACAATAATTTACGAATAGCTTGAGAATGTTTAGCATAGTGCAGATATTGCATAATATATTTTTTTTATTATAAACAAAGTTGACAAGACAAATCTAATACTGGGCGCGGTCCACTGCTGCCGCGGTCTGAGGAATTATAGGGTTGCACCGACGGTAGAGCAGTGGATCGCGAAATCCCACAGAGAAATCTAAACTTTAGTTTATAATAAAAATGTCACAGATTACATCAGGTCATGTGAAAACACTCACCATTTTGTAATCATCTATTTTGCTGATGGACCGTAGATACATGTTGACATGGACTAACGTTGGCGCATAGCCTTAACGACAGAAAACAACAATTTCAATTTATTTATTGTTTGTACCGCTTCATATAAAATACCTAACCACACTATACGAATAGCATCGTGAGAGAAGAACGCAAGTTGATGATAATGTTAGATGCTTAAAGATAATAATGAAGTGGAGCCGACAGTGATCACAACAACTTCGCTGACCACACATCAGTCCATTTCATTAAAGAAAGCTAATGCCCCGTCAGATGAACTCATAAGGACAACCAGCCAGTCTAAAATTAAAAAAGAAACAAAACTAAATCTATAAAGATTAAATTTTTTATTCTATGTATAGTTAGTTTTAGATGATGAATAAAGCTAGGATTATACCAATACTGGCGATCTAAGAAGTAACAGACGCGCGTCTAAAAACGATTTTGGTCGTCAACACCAAACGGGATTAAAGAGAAATCGAAAGGAAAAAATAAAGAATAAGAAAAAATGAACATTACACATAGTGTCGGGTAAATCACTCCTAGTCAACAGGAGAGAGTTGCCCATTCATTTGACTTGTTTGAACCGCGTGGATACAGAAAACTTATACGTTTGTAACACTAGTAGCGGCCCAGTCTGTCCTTATTGACTTACCATTGTGACGTCATCGATCTTTGATATACTTCGGACAAATATATTGACGCTCACTACCGCTGGCCCATCTAAGTACCAAGCAAAATATACGATAAATCACGGTAATATTATGATACTACGGCCTAACATTAGTTTGTGAATGCGCGTTATATATCAGTGTCTAGCGACTCACCTGTCCACCTGTAAACATAATGTACACTATGCTCATGAATGATCCGACAGTACGATCACACAAACGAACATAAAGATAATTGTGATCAAATAAACCTCTAACATCAAATCAAACGACATCGGGTTAAAATAAAACACTGCAAACAATCCTTAATGTCGGTTGTCAACGAGAATTTGTGTTAGTGTAATATAGAGCAGTATCTTTTAATTTAGAAATAAAACAAATAAAAAAAATTGTTACAGAAAATATATAGAAGAAATTTTTATTCAAACATAATTGTAACTTATTAAAGGTGATTATTATTGCTCTTATGGGCTGAGATAAAGTAAATTAGTAATAATTTATCTAGAATGTCATTTATTTATTTATTATTAAAACTTTATGCACAACTAAAAAAAAAAAACTGTACAAAGGCGGACTTAATGCTTGAAGCATTTATTTGAGAAACAAGTCTTTCAAATTAAAAAAAATAAAAGAGAATAGTTTATTAAGAATGGTGGATTTTAGATTTTATATTTTGCTATTCCTACCATTATAATACCTATGTTCTTTAGCATTTTATACCTACATAAATAAAATTATATTTTGCGTTACACTTTTCTTAATGTCGATATAAAAACGCTATATCACGTTTCGGGGTTGAGAGAACACCGTCTTGAGGGGAAACATGGCGTGTGCCGGAAATTAACATTTTGTTTTAGAAAGCTACGTGTTCCTTGTTAAATAGCGTTTGTTTAGTTTGTTTAACGTTAATCTGGATTAAGTTAACTGTCAGTTTGAATTTAGTATTTAGTTTATTTATGATTCTAATGGAAAGTTCATTTTAGGCATGAACTTTCTATTAGAATCATACATTTTTGAATCATAAACGTTTGCAGCTTTATCCAAAACATGCTCGATTATCGTTATGATATCGTAAATTTTCTGTTAATGAATGACACTGTTTTTCTTGTAAAATTGATCGGTACTATAAGAGCTTAACACTAATACTAACTATGTATACTTCGAGTAGTGAATCACATAGTACAGAAATCTCTCATTTATTTCATAATTACTATTTTTTTTAATAGGTGCTTTACAAGAACATTCTCAAATACAAAACACCTATTTCTGATACTTCCTAAATCCAGAATGTCCCACTTGTAATGAAAATATCGTCTAAGAACATTCTAATGGTTTTTATAGAATAAATAATGAAATTTCGCTCCTAATAGCTTTCTAACGACGTTATCGGTTTCAAATTAAACGTATTAGATGGATTTTTTTGAAACCTGCTTGGAATATGAATAAATAAAGCTAAATTATAAAAATTCATTTTTTAGTTACACTTGATAATATCCATGAACCAAGTCTAGTATAAAAAAATGGTACAATAATTGTAAATGTTGTATACAAAGCTACAAGCTATAAAGTATTTAATATTTCGTGACAATTCGTTTTTTTTTTTTTTTTCAAACAACTCGTATTGGTCGCGTGATCAGGGTATTTTATCGATTATTTTAATAGCACTGCAACATTTCGTTGAGTAACTGATAGACATAGTGTCACGAAACGTGTAAAAGCATAACTTTTAAAAGTGTAAATTGCCACTGTTATAAAAAAAACAGATATTTTTGCCTCTATTATGGTAATAATTTATCTACTTAAAAAGATAGGATTCCATATAGTAGATGATTTTTACATTTTATTATGTTTGTTTACAGCGTCTTTATTTTAAAACAGATATCTATTTGTTGAAGGCGGCACCATATTTTTTGGATAAGTCAGCTCGTATTTGAAAGTTGATAATTTTATTGACTGTTAGGCTAGTTATAATATATTATGCAAGTTATAGGAAATCTATCATTAATTAAACTTAATAAAAACATAGAAATCAAAAATTAAATATCATAATAACAAGGATTTCAATTGGGATCACGAAGAAAATCATCAGCAAAATAAAATGACAGCACATGAAATATTATAAATATCAATAATTCCATAAATATACAAAATAATAATTTTAATGAAAAACAAAATGAAGGAACTGCTCTCTCGTTTACCGTAACACGCCCGCTCCCGTACGAAAACAATGTTAAATAGGCTGTAACATTTGTTTCTGATGTTTTCATACGTTCAAATTATATATTAATTTGTCCAAGATCGTAATTATGAGCAAAATGTACGTGCCATAATATCAACAAACAAAAAAGAAAAAAACCAATATGAAAACAAAAAAAATGGTACATTAAAATTTTGAATAATTTTATAACTATTTTTTTAGTACGTGCCAATCTGCCTAAATAAGGTCTTAAAAATCTAAATTATATACTTTTGCCTATCTAAATTTTCCTACAAGGTATTTCAAAAAGTGCAGGTACGAGCTTGGAAAATTAAAGTCTGATTTTTCCTTACACTGAAGTCACAATGATTGATCATTCTAATTTTGTTATTTAACAAACAAACGCTACAACCTCTTTACGGTCTGCTCTCTTAAACAAGATAGCAATCTATGATCTTCGAGAAATTTAAAAGTCAAGGATTTATACGGATTGACATTTTGGATCACGTTACCGTTCGATCGCTTGTTAATCCAATACATTTCATTGAATTTCCAACTTCTTGGTAATCAAAGATTGTGGTCTTGTCCATTGGCACCTTATACTGTTGTTATCTAACGACACTAACATAAAATATTACGTTTCTCTCTCTTTTTCTCGTTACTAACCATCTTTATGTCGCTTATAGTCGTTATACTTCTCACGAACAGGTTTATATTAACTACAGCTGGGCCATCTGTTAAAACGTTTCAGATAAATCAATAAAAAAAGTCCTACCAACTAGTCCATTAAACAATTAAAATTGTATCAATCAGACTGTCGCGTTAATCAATCATTCAAATATGAAACAATCAAAATCAAATCAATTCAGTGAATTAGACTAATTAATTGTTTGAATTGAATTAATTGTGAATTATATTAGTATTATGTCAGATTTATTAGAACTAAATAAGTATAAAAGCACAAACGAAATCATTATGACATAAGCAACTAAGATAGGCGATGATAATGAACACACCAACTTAATTAATGACGCGATTGAAATAAGTCAATCAAATTCAGGCCGAATTATTATTTCCTTTTGATAACATAATAGGGTGAAAGGCTATTATGTTTTGGAACATGTCTAGGTCTAATCTAACGTACAGGGAAAAAGAAACCGTTCGCGTGATAGTTAACACATAAATAATTCAACGTTAGTACCCATGCGTAAATAGGTAGCCCGAAAAGGAAATTAATACTGTAACTATTATTAACATTGTAACTGTTCGGAAAGGAACCGATTATTATTTATGTGTAATTAAATTAACGCTCTAACTATTTGGTAATAAACAGGTAGGTAACAATTTGGTAAAGAAGAAAATTTTGGAAATGTTGAGTTCTCTGCCAACGTTGTAATATATCTACCTGAAAATTCGAAAGAAAATAAAAAGGAGAAAAGTAATGTAATAGAAATGTCGATGATCGCCAAATTCGTATTTTGAATGAGAAAAAGGGCAAAATTAAAATCAATGTTGGTACCACAATTACCGTTTTTGAACAAAAAACTATTTTCTGCAAGTTTATGAAGGAAAATAAGACGTAAAGCTTTTCCCAAACGTGGAAAGCATGAACTGCTAGTGAATGGTTCAAATGAGTTCAAAATACCTACTGTAGTTGACAGCCGGGCCACAACGCAAATAGAAAGTTTATAAACAGGGCTGTCCACTTACCTAGACGATAAATCGTTTCCTAAAAATACATAGCAGTTTACCCTTGAACTTACGATATTGAAAAATATTATTGCAAAACGCGGTAGAAGATATAACATTATAACTTAACAATATAACTAATAATAGAGTAATTTAGTGTAAGACTAGCTGTAGAACTTCAACCAAAGAAGAATGGAATCACAAATTCTCTATCAACAACAATTTAGAAAGTTCTGATATCAGCAATGTTTTTCCAAAAGACCAAACCCAACGAACCATTAATCTCAAGCTTCCAACTGGACCTGGAATTTTTAGAGCATGGATAATTGATTCAGAAGCATGACAGCCCTGACCCATTAGGGAGGTGATTAATGGAACCTCTGCGAAGCCGTTTGAGGTCAATTCAATGATAGTAGGCGATGGGGACAAAGAAAGGAACTCTATTGGAACGTGTGTGATTAATTTAAAGATATTGTTGAAGAAAATAATTAGGCGTGAACCGTACCTGGTGAAGACATTTCGACTTAAACGACACCCAATATTTCGGTGAATATTTGGTAATTTATCAATGGATGTCAGCTTTTTTACACACACAAGTTACCATTCCCGCCAGTCACTTGACATTCCTCCATAATCTTAAAAATCCCAAGCAAATCTTCGAAAATTCTAGTTCTCCTAAAGAATAAAAACACTTTAACGAGATGAATTGTTAGCAATTCACGTCCTATTATTTTTTTATGTACAAGTACATTCTTCATTCTTGCTCTACATTTACCAATAAAACGTCCAATGAGGATCCTGCCATTTTGCATTGTACTACGCTTATCCAATTTCGCATTCAGGTCTTAAATGATGGATTGGTTCTTTTTAGATTCATAAATAAAATCATTGAAGACTCAATGCGAAGCAGACTCAATGATTCTTAGGAGGAGGATGTCAAAAGCACTTTGGGAAGATGAATTGTTGAATTATTGTTTGTTAAGCAAAGGAAAGTATAATGTAAGAAATGTCAGAAGAAATCTCTTTGAAACACTAGCAACATCAAGAGAAGCAATCGATCCGAATCTGAGAATAATAAAATCACGCAAACCAACGATAAGGTTCCAACCTTTTACTTCTAACCACTAACTCTGCTGACTTTCACATTTTCACGAACCTCTTACAATCTAAATGCCTTTCCATTAACACGAAAACTGTACAAAATCATAAAAAATCACACTAAGGAGCTCCGAGAAATGTTTTTCCATTACCAATTCCCGCGCGAAGATGTAACAAGATGGCGGAAAAAAAATTGCGACGTGATTTATGGTTTTCACGTAACGTTCATCTTTTGTTACGAAATGAACTTGTGGAAATTACGAGATGTAGCGCCTGAGTGGCACTTTGATCCTTTTTTGTGTACTACTTTAGAATACTGATCTCGTCGTTGAAATATTTTTGATATAATGTTTAAAAGTGAAATTGCAGATAATTATTATTACTTTTTTGATCGAAACATTGAATACCTATCAACGATGATATTATAAGTAGGTAATATTTATAATGTTATTGCCTAGCAATTAGAACGTATGCAAAAAATTGTAATCGATCATAGATACATAATGTTATGTACAAGTATAGAGTTACGATGTTTTGTTCCGCATTATCAAGCATCAAGCTAATGCGTTCCGACAGCCAGACAAATGACTTCCCTTCCTACCCAAGATATTAGCTAAAAACCTTTCAAGGAATCGTCCACACACCATAGAAATATAGCTAAAGCTATATACAAAGTATTCGAAGCAATGAAGGCTGATGTAGACGTGGAATTTGAGACAGCTCGATAAATTACAGTAAATGATCTAAATGTTGTCACCACTTTGATTAATGGACTGATTACAGATGACTATTTTACGATGATGATGATATAATAATCAATATTTATTCATAATTTTGGGAGAAGATATACAAAACAATTCAAAAATTTAACAATAGAATACAGAACCACCGAATAAAATAGTCACCTTTGGTAAAGTTCAACAAATTATTCGAAACACGACAAAATATTTGAATGAACGCCAAAAATATTGACCGAAGAATCAAATGACTTTATCTAGGATCCAATAACTGTACTTTTATTTACTGAAGACATAAATACAGTTACAAATGACTTGGATTACGACATTTAGCCTACACTATCAAAATACGCACATTCTCTGGTTTATTTTAAGTCGCATTCTCCTTTCAACGTACATTTATTATAGGTCACATGTAATCCGCACATTCCGGAGGTAAATAGACGAGAAATGCAGCATGTTTATTAGAGATGCTGATGCTAAATTGGCAAATGCGATTGCTACTTACTTTTTCTTTAAAAAAAAATGTCTTTGCCTGTTTTTAGACGTTTCATAAAATTATGTTCGAAAAGCCAGTAGGTAATTATTGAATAAGTAAATATTTCATTAAATGTCAGAAAAAAACGATATTTTATTACCTTAGTTGTTGTTAATTTCGATTGAACTGAGTAGAACAAAATTAAAAATAGCATAGTCATGTAAATAAAAATAAAAATACCTTACATCGTAAGCGTCTTTTGTAATCCTTTCAAAGATTGAAAACAAACTTCTAATTTAGTCAGCAAGTACATCAATTTGAACTCTATTACGTAATGTTAAGATACACTATTCAATGTTTCTATAAATTTCTATTAGCTTGGGTCCGGATGCGGTTGAAGCGATAGCTGCTACTCTAATAGTAAAATGTTCTGTATTTTCTATATTCTTATCAAAGTATCCAAACGGAATCGACAATGATTCCGTTTATAGTTCTATATCGTCCACTAAACATTTGCTTTCGTAAGTTTTCTCTACTTCAAAACTAAATTAGACAGCGCTTATTAAAACTTCAATCGTGACCTTTTAAAATGAAGAGATGGGAGGGTGCTAATATAAATTGCTATTATGTTTAATAAACGAAGAGCATTTACATTCCTATTCACAAGTGCCAAAAACTGATAAAATACATCCAAGAGTGCACATAATGGACCGTACCTTGCCAACTTTAGGGGTATAGAAACGATACTATTTGTAGCAAAGCTTCCCAGTATGATAGATGAAGATAGGAGATTAACAGGTGAAGTAAACAAATGACTAATGGGAGATACGGTTGTTTGTACAAGCATTAGATGGTTTGACGAAGCGATTAGAGAGAAGGGAATTCATCACAGATTTGTTAATGAGGCCAGAGGGACATCCGTCTTGCATGAATTAATTTGAGTTGGCAGACGAGATGGTAAGTCTGAAGGAAATTGAATTTAGTAGTCAGTAAATATGGACTGTCGTGTTAGCTTAGGGATATAAGATAACTAGTATTATTGGATGATAAGTATAATAGTAAGAATGTAACAGTAGAAGTCAGAAGACCATATTATTATATGATCATGGTAGTATTGTACTTTAACCATTGATAGGAAATACTTATGGTGAACAGTGGATGAATAGACGCTAATGAAAAACGGTAGAAAGCATTTTGCGAATATAGTAACAGGTTTGTCATTAATCTAGTAGAAATTGTAAGTGGCGACGCCATTGAAATTGACAAAGATAAATGTTTGTCAAAACTACTTAAAGATTGTTCCCTTTTCTTTGTTAGAATTGAAGATTTCTTTACACAGGTATTCCATTTAAAAGCTGACTTGAGCACTAAGTGCTCTACCCCAATACGAAATAGATTTATCATCGTTTCTTTATACAAAGTTACGTTCTAAGCTTTTATGAGAAATGAGGTCAGTGGACGAGTTTAACCTTACTTTTAGTCAGTAAACAAATCTAATATACTTTCCCCATATTGAGTGATCAAGCGACTGCAAACCACTAACTTTATTTTTTTGAATGTTGTGAAATACATACAAAAGTGCGTCGTGCGCACTAATGATTGCATAAAATGTGTATTTATGTTCATCGATATATATTAAGAATAGACTAAGTTTCAGTCACACTGGGTAATTGTCCGGTCATATATTAAGTTTCATTGACCATTTTACGACTTCCAGAATGCGGTGCGTCAATAAAGACATTTGTGAATGGATGAATATAGTATAACTATTTAAGTCGGTATTCCACTCTAACTTCAACATAAAAGTATTATTTTCTTTTTTTAAGTATTTCTCAGTTGCCTTTACTTCCTTCAATATCTTGACCTAGATCATTAGAACTGCCTACATTTATCTACTTATATACTCTAGACTGTTCTTTCAACTATGACCCTACATCACTTTTGCTATCTTTTTCATTACATATTATCATCCCTAGCAATGCAAACTTGATTTATTTTTCCATCACCAACTCTACACCTCTTTTTTTTCACCTCCCTCCTGTTAATTATTCCCTTTATTAAACCCATTCTTGCTTCTACCTCTCCCTTCATATCTATCAACCCTAGCAATGAAAGCTTTTTCTAATTCTCCATCACCTATCAAGTCTAGGTCTATCATTCTCCCACTACCTTTACCATTACAATCATAGTATTTTATTCCTATGTTTCCCCTTCCCTATTATCTATTAATTCAAGTATATATTTTTTCATCACCTATTAACTCTAGATCTCCCTTCTTTATCATATCCATAATACCCTATCGCTTCACTATCAACCCTGGCCTAGCCATCGCTTCCACCACGGACCTTATGAAGCTCGAAGCCAAGCGATTGCTCACCAGTGCCGTTGATCCCCGAGGGTCTGATCCTGGCATCGTATCGCCCCGGGCCCAAGATCTGATCTAGGATCTGCTTTTCTTTCTCCCTGAAGTTTATCTTGCCACCGTTCATGCATCTGTAAAAAGAAGAGTGGAATAAGGAGTTACCTTTTCAACTTGATTGTCCTTTTTACCGTGACAAGTATGGTGGGGTAATGTATTTAAGCTCGTGCAGACCAGCGCGATATCGCGGGCGCTACAAGCAGCGCGACCCTTGTAGCGCCCGCGATATCGCGCTGGTCTGCACGAGCTTTTATGTTCCTGTGGTATGTCGAGATTGGTTGGAATCTAATTAACAGTGACCAGCTAGAGGATATAATTATTAAAGATAACGAGAGGTGGATTTAACTACTATAAGGTACCACAAATTATTAAACATAATTTGAAACATTATTCTGTCATTCTGTCTCTGTTAACTTCTAAAAATTTGACAAAGATGCAACGATGTTTTAAATAAGTACGTTTAATACTAAATATATTAAGTGGTTTGAGGTGCAAGCGGGCCATAACCCTTTGCTTTATTAATGATTAGGTTGCCGGCTAGCCGATTCTCTCATAAGATGTGTTGACAACATAATCGGTAGTCAGTAAAACTTGTCAAACGTCTGTGTCTTGACATTTTCTCTACATTATTGTTCTTGGCAGCAATTTAACGCAGTGGCTATCCTTGGGTTGTTATGTACTTATTTATGGGAATTGAATCAATGACAAACGCAGGCGGAATTACGGTTCGCGTCATATTTGAGTCATCGTCACAACCAACACCTACCTTTATTGTAAAAGTCTTTAAAAGTTTTAAAACTTTAGAATGTTTCGTGGCTTGAAATTTTTAACTAAAATACCGAAAAAAAAAAGACAGATATATGCTAACGAAGATTCTTTAGCATTTTATTAATATAACTTTTCAGTTTTTAACGTAACTAACTATTTACACTAGGTACTAAATGAAAAGACTAACTAACTAAGTAAGAACTAACG
Source organism: Omphaloscelis lunosa (assembly GCA_916610215.1). Taxonomy (NCBI): domain Eukaryota; kingdom Metazoa; phylum Arthropoda; class Insecta; order Lepidoptera; family Noctuidae; genus Omphaloscelis; species Omphaloscelis lunosa. The sequence continues at coordinate 17,260,873 of OU744265.1, read as the reverse complement.
AAGATTAATTGATCCCATAACAATTCAAGAAATGTTTGATACTCGGGACACCTATATTTTTTACGTGAAATATAAATTATAACAGTTTTATTTATTGCCGCCAAAAATTCCTTGTCTCTGTGGAATGTTTTGAAGAGTTACAATAATAAACTGGTGTTTATTTTTTGCTCTCTCCAGGCATAGATTAATTTGTTGTGTGGGAATTTTGTATCACAAGTGACAAAATCTACTACCGACCTATGTCAAATGTAACAGTTATAGAGTAATAGAATGGAATCTAGTTAAAGATTTTACGTTGGACTTGAAGTATAAATAATTTATTTGCATATAATTTAGGTATACAGATAAGTAAGATGTACGTATATGACGTGATATGTTATGTTATGTATGTGTGGTGTGTATGATATGATGTGTCGTGATGTTTTGTTTTTAATTAAGGAGTAATGAACTGAAGTCAATAACAATTCTGATTTGTAAGATTTACCAAAGCGTAAACAGTTTGGTATTTAAGCAGTAATTTTTATTATCAAACGTTACAATGACTTTCTTTTCCGAAAATAACTCTCTCTATCTACGTATAAAAACAGTAGATTATTATAAAAAAACACGGAACATAAGTTTCATTTTTTTGTATCTATACCTATGAATATATGATTAACCATAGACACGCATGACAATAAAATGCTACATTTTAAAGATCACGGCAACCATGTGAGGTTCCCGTAAGGTGATAAATCGAATTCTATACTGCAATGAATGCAAATAAAACTGGCGTGGGGGATTTCTTTACGTCTAGAAAAAACTATCCTATCCTTGCTTGTTTATGTAAAACCAAATACAATATGCACCATGTATCAGAAATGTGTGTATATTTAAACGTGTGGTACAGACCATCAAACTGAACAAGAAACTCGTATCATCAACTGTCCCATAAAAACTTCTATACCTACTCGACCCCAACTGGGACAAGTAACCATCAGCTGTCCCAGTTGGGGTCGAGTAGGTATTGAAGTTTTTTTTTTCGCGATTATGATGTTGATTTCATGGAAAAAGTTTGTGTGATGGTCTGTACCACACGTTTTTAAATATAACACCTTTCTAATACATGGTGTATTATTCAGGTAAAACTGAGTTTCGTTAAAGAAGACATTGCGTGGTGTTAGTAGAACTAAATTAATTTACGAGGGAATAATGTTAATTTATTTTATCAACATGTCTCCGCGGCTTAGTTCAGCATCGTTTGTTGTGACAACATATCAGAATGGCTAATTGACGTTATATAAATCTACACGGATTGATCAAAGGTAGAACGATGGCAGTGAAAAAGATTATATGGAAGATTTGAAAGAATATCAAACTCAAACTGAAACTCAAAGCATTTATTTCAATTAAACCATTTACAGGCACTTTTGAATTGTCAAGAAGTCGTTCAGTATCAGATCCAAATGTTACATATTTTGAAAATATTGAGTCAATGTGTTGGATGAAGACGGTGAATGCCTATCTTATTCTTACTGTCAATGTATGTAAACTGGAGAACGAAGATGGTGACGAAAAAAAGCTCTTAAAAAATCAGTCGCTTTGCACAAAATGTAGCTCCAGTGGTAAGGCGGATAATTGCGTCGATTTAATTATAACTACCTACCAAACTGTGGGTGTGGCACCACACAAAAAGTTAGAGAAACAACTCGTTTTAATAATGTAGATACTTATCTACAATAGCAAGGCAACGATTAATTTTGAATGATTGAAAGTCAAAACTGGACTTAAATATTACTGACATTATTTCTTGAAGTACAAAATTGCTTAAGTACTTGTGTACAATGTGTACGAAGGCAATTTGCTAGGTATATAACCCGACTCTAGGCTTAAATGTAATAATAAGCGTAGGTATGATATGAATAAATTGCCGGATACCTAATTTTGGGAGATAAGAACGGTGATGTGAGAAACCCAGTTGAGTTGTGGGCGGACTTGGGCGGACTCTGTGAATGAATGCGTAGTAAATAAAAATGTGAAGGATTTATTACTCTGTTAACGTTATAAAAGTTATAAATAAATAGCGTGTATGATATTGTAGACTCAAAATAAGGCGTTGTACTCGTATAATGTGGAAAGCTTGACGGCAATTATCATGAACTCAAACCTGACCAATGTGTCTGTGTACAATGTGATGTGATGTGTGTGTGTATGATGTGATGTGTGTGTGTGTGTGTGTGGGTATGTGGTGTGTCTGTGTGATGTTAATCTAGTCATTGGTACTGGTTCGATTCTTCTGCTATTTATTGATTTTATTACTTCGAGATAAAAATTGAATAGTTTGAATTAGCTCTCATCTGTGTATTATCAGTTTAAACATGCTTTCTCATAATAATCTTAATGGTGATTGGTAGTACCTAAACGTTAGCCCTACCTACGCCATTACAATAAATTATTATTTAAGTATAACAAAAAGTATATTGCTCTTTATGAGTTTCCATTACTACTATTATGATTGACGTTAGACATTTAAAGATGAATTATCTGTTTAAACCTTGCCTAACTAAAATATAGTTGACGAATGACATACTCAAAGCATGCAAGATGTTAAGTACATTGCAGAAAGGATAACAGTCATGTTTTACCTTAACGGCGTACAAATATGTATTATAATAACATTTGATCAGTTACTTAATTAATTATAACTATTGATAAAAAATACAACAAACTGAAATTAATTTGTTAACGATTACATTAAACTAAATTTACATATAATGTAGTTACAGCATAAGCAATTTAAACATCAATTACATTAGATAAGTAGAAGAACAAAATATTATCATCATACGTTAATACAAATTTCAAAATCAAATAAAACACTTACAATAACAAAACCGAACTTCGGCCCTTCATTAGAATTATTATGTTTTCTCCATTAGAAACTCAACAATACTAAAGAAACATTTGGCTGCTAAATTCTCTATTAGTATTTTCATAATTAAGTTAGTAACAGTTACATCTCTGAGAGCTTGTGGTAGATGGTTAAATATACGTGGTACCATACAGAAAACACTTTTCGGCATTAGTACGGTATTGGATGTCTCACACACACTCTGTGCTTATATTTACCACACCGGTTGCCGTTATCCATAAGAGTATATTATTGATGGTTTCTTAAACAAATGCGGGTTTGATTTTACGAACACCGCAATTTCAAAGATAAAGAGTGTAATGGCTTGCATGATTCGGTTGTTTGTAAACCGAACATGGCTCTAATGCATCTCTTGTGTGACCTGAATATTAACTCTTTGAAGGTTGAGTTCCTCCAGAAAATAATACCAAATCTCAGATGACCTACTTTGCCATGATACGCCGTAAGCATCTACGCGCGATTTTGTTGCTTCTTAACTTCTCTAAATGTGGTTTCCAGTTAATTTTTTAAATCTATTGTGAGCCCCAAGAACTTATTTACATCCACTTTAGTGTTGTTATTTTTCACCTAAAGTTCAAGTTTCACCCTGATAGAAGAAATTAAGATACCATACCTATTTTATTATTTTAATTTGACAGAAACAGTTCAGGGTGTATAGTTAGGTATATTTTCTTTAACATGATCATAATGGATACTACTAGCTTTCATTTCCGTAAGAAGCCATTAGGAAGATAACATTTGTTCTACTAATATAATATAGGTAAAGCAAAATAATATAGAGGTGCGGAGGGGCATAGTTTATCCCTGTAAATAAGTAATCTTGTATATAGCAATTTTGTAAACATTACGTCCGTCAGGTACAAAAATAATAAATTTTCAAGTAAAAACTCGTATAATAATAAATATATCCAAGTTAGAAAGCTGTCTACGAGCTTATTATTAAGTTAGGAAACTTCTTGAGCATAAATCACAGACATCTTACAGTTAAAATTGTAGACGAGGGCATTTCCCGAAGAGATATGACGGGGAGTATTATTTTGTAAAATTATGTTGTAAAATTCGAAACACCATTCACATACAAACAATTACATTTTCTCATATTATTATTTGGAAGTAATTACTCATACTTCGTACTATTCCTTCCTACTTTTCAATGAAGGCTAAAGTTGAGTTCCTTATATCATGAATAGGCTTCTGACAAGCGGCTAGTTTAAGAGTCAGGCCAGCAGTTGACAGTCACTGGGCTTTCACTGATCTCGTGAACGAATACTTAACTGATTTGAAAACGGGCCTTATGGCCGGAGCTCTAAAGCGTAATGTGAATGCCCAATACGCGAATACCTAACGTGATGGTTGTTCTTTCACTGTATGAAGAAGAAGTCTCGGTAAAGCCAGTAGGACAATGACAGGCTGACTATTATTATTAAACAGTACTTACTCTGTGCGATGTGTGATGAATAGCAACACCAATACGAGGGCGCATGATGGCCGCGGGATGTCCATCCTCCGTCTGTAACAATCAACAATAGTTTAATAGAGTTCTTGAAATTTTAGACAACACACATTTTTCCAAACACAATAAACGGGCGAAATAATTCAAAAAAAGAAGTAAATCCCAATATCGATAAAGATATCCAAATCCAGACATTCATCGTGTCACTAATTAAATGATCGATCTATGTTTTTGGATTCGGATGCAGCCCTCCATTGCTTTACTCACTGAAAAACAATCTCCTCAAAGAATAGTTCAAACCATCGGAAATGACAAAATCAATAAAGAATTAACTTTTATAGTGAAGTGACTTCGATTTTAATCCTCAACGATGTACCTATCTACTGTTACGGTTGCCCATATAATATAATATATTTATTCAGACAACTATTGATCCATTACATTTATATTGTTAGTATGAACTTAAAAACTACATATATTAGTAGCTAATAACTAAGAGAGACTAAGTCCTCTGGGTGAGGCTCCACACTAGTGGGCTGTCTAACTTATTGCCAATTACATTCAGGATGCTGTTACTGCCCCATAATGCCCGCGTGCAATAAACTTTCATTATTCTATTAACCATTAACTATTGACTTCCTTCGACAACTGCCTTGTACACTTTTGTAAGCATAGACGTATTAGAATGACAGTGGCAGGTCGTATCGGAAAAAATATTTGTCCATTCAGGGAAATTAACTGTTTATCAAATTGACACACTACGTACGACAATATTCCTTGTCCAATAGCCATTCCATACAACTTGCATGAGACCACGTCAGGCCTACATGGTCTTATGATCTGACCATTACATTATAAGTACATAATAGTATGGACTTTTTAAACCAACTTTGACCTCTCAGTTTGTTTCGGTATTTCTTGTCGGAATAGTCGGCTAGAAAATACCGACCCAAATAAAATAAAAAAACTTATTTATAACCAATTTACAAAATACATATCATTGATCACTTATTATACTTTTAAGGTTGCGCTCGCGTCTCCAATACGAGAGAGCCATTTGTACCATACAATTCCAGGCACTACGTTTCAATCAACAATCTAGTACTTATTTACAACAGAAATACTACTGAAACAACGTACGAATAACCACGACACGAAATCTCATTAAAAAACCCATTTTACAGAAAGCTCAGGCCATCCCTACTCGTGCTGTTGTGCGGGCAGACAGCATTACTAATGCAAACATGGCTGCCGTCCAACCGCGTAAACTTTCAGTGTCCGATAGGTCGATTCGTGAATGAGTGACCATCCATTACATATCGAGAACCCTCCGTGCCTCGGAAAACACATTTAACCGTTGGTCCCGGTTGTCGTTTGTAGAACTTTAGTCTTACCAAGGGGTATCGTATTACTCAGTAACTGGTATTCAGCTGCATCCGGTTAGACAGGAAGCTGACCAGAATATAGTTGCAAAAAGGCTAGACGGATGATGATCCTCTCAATCATCAATCTAGTATTTACAGAAAAAAACACTACAGAAATCTCATTAAAAAAAAAACATTTTGCAGAAGACGAACAGACTATCCCTAGTCGTGCAGCCGTGCGGGGGCAGACCGTATTACTAATGCGGCCATACGCAGTGGCCGATGCACTTTATTTATAATTCACGCGGAGAAAGGCCGAGAGACGACCCAATTACCTTGCGATCTATCATAGTAAAGACATTATTATAGTGACAACGAGCACCATCAAATAACATAGGACTTAAGGCGACGATAACCGACTTTTAATGATTTTATTCTGAAGATCACGTCTAAACGAGTAGTGTTAATTATTTGGAAAAATTAGAGGAATTTCTTAATAACTTAATATAGGAATATTTTAGATTATGTTTATATCACATAGTGAAATTAATTTGCAAAGTTATGTCTAACGCGGATAAAAAACGGAAAAACACGCAAAATCTATCAAGCGTATTTTTCTGAAACCTTCACCATTTTAAGGATAATTTAACCATACATCTTATACTATACGTGTTTTATTAAAATATCTTTTGTTTTATGTATAATAAATTAATAATGCGTCTAATTTGGGACAGCACTCCTTGATGGGCGAGTCCTATTACTGGCTGGATGTACGATGCGTTGCATGATCTCACTACAGAACACGCAAGCTAACCACTCAAGGTCACTGGCATATATCTGTGTCTTAATTATATTTGGCAAAGTGTGGGTGTAGATACTATCTGTACACCTCTGTCCAACCCTTCCAGAGATCTATTTTATTCATAGAGACCGCGTGATGGTTGGGATAGCGTGTCTATTTACCAATTTTTTCGCGAGATCTGTTTCAGATTTCTCGCAGTGTTATTATCTCCAGCTATTTTTTAAACAGTTTTCGTAGCATATCTAAGGGATATTAATTTTAGTTTTAAATAAATGATTAGTACGAGGAAACCTGGACTTAATAGTCTGTTAATTTAGTTCAGTTTTCCTCGTGAGATTTTCTTCTCCCTTTGTCCGGATTCCGGATGAGTGCCCGGTTGATGGCAATAGGCTCGCCCCCTATTACATGCGACTTAAACATAACTGGTGAAATGTGGGTGTCAAAGTCAAAGTCAAATCATTTATTTCAAATAGGCCCATGTATGGCACTTTTGAACGTCAAAATTTAAAGACTAATATAATTGATTCTAGTCGCCCCTTCCAAAAGGTAGTTTTCGTATGGAGAAGAATGGGCAAGAAACTCCACCGGTGTACTACTCTCCAATAGGTACACTGTCTAACCCTTCGGGGAACCAGGCGTCATGTTATGTGTGTGTTGTATTTTCCTTTACGATTAGTTCAATAACCAGTACAAATGAAAAAGCATTCCTTCTCTGTAAGGGAACAGGCCTAGCTGATATTATTATACTCGAAACACTCTACGGAAATCAATTAACGAAATAATGCTATAAAAGAAAACCTTTTCCTAAAATTCTTATCGTGTCAATTATTTAATCAACAAATTGACGCACAATCACGGCACTAACCAACTTCTGTAGGCAAACCAGCTTAATATAATGTAACATGGTGCCTGCCATCAACAAAAAAAAGTGTCTATTTCACCGACGAGGACTGCAATCAATTGGGTAAATTCAAGCTGTTGCTGAGAAATTTCTAATGGAAAAACTTAATAGCACTTTGTACAATAACACTGGCGATCGACCACAAGGCCACCTAGGCAGAGGCACTGGGGGTGCGAAGAAAACCGAAAGGGAGATCGTGGTCCCCGGCAACAGGGCAACCGAAAGAACACGGTTGGTTTTTAGTCAGTAAGAGGCTGATACGCCCTCCCGCTCCGCCCAGAGCAGGAGAAGTAATTTGATAATTTCCCACCCAAAAAAAAAGGCCACCTAGGCAGACTAGAAACCCTTGACAAATTGCAATCGCTTTCAAAACGTTTCATTTTTCTACAACGATTTTCAACGGAAATAACTAAGTTTTCCTTAGCTTATGTCAATCCAATATATTAATTGCTTTCTATTATCATTATCACCTGTGGTGGCATCTATATCGCCACATGCGAACTACATATCACACCGACGTCTCGCAAAATCCTGCATCGCGCAAGCGGAGTTTACCGCACGACATGCATATATACAACGTCCCGACATCAATCGTTGGCCCAGCCCGTCCATAATTATAGTATGCAGGCGAAACTATAAGAGCTCGGCGACACGACACGACACGACCCATCCCGTCCCATCTTTGATGTCCTCCCTCCGGTGACGCCCTGAGCCGAGGCTCGTACCCCACAGGGGGTGCCCTTAGCGAGCAGTCACCTAGCTTTTTAGCTTAGTTTGTATGCCCCTAGCTGGAGGCTTTGAGTGTAGCAGCTTAAGGCAACCACAGGATTGACCGGTTAAATAGTCATGACCTCGGAGGTCAGGTATGAGATGCCCTACAGAAAAAAAAAACAAAATCAATCGTTGGGCGTATCTTAGGCCACCAGACACAACACCCGTCCGGTCGGAGGATCCTTCCTTTTTTGTGGAGTATAAAAGAACTTTACACCAAGTCCCTCATACCTCTATACTGGTGACCCTGAACATGAATACAATTCATAGAATCATTAATTTCAAAGAATTTCACTTTTTGTAGGCCCTCAACTTCATATAAACCCATTTCAGCCTATTTCAAGCCCGTTTAGAAGCCCATTTCAATTTCAAAATCGATTGGAATTAATATCCCAGGCAGACATGTCGTCAACCCGCAGGAAATCGAATTTGTAAAGCTTTCCGATCGTAAATCGATTGGGATTTAGAGAGTCGATTCCCTAAACCCGAATTCGAAAAATTATAATTTCATCACAAGGTATATTAGATTTTTGGCTCGTCGAAATGGGAAATATCAGGCATCATTTTTTCCTGTTATGTGATAGATACAGTACAGTGTACTTTGGAGCTGGTGCCGTTGGTTCCGGCTATCATTTGTACATCTTTTGACAGTCGTTACGGGTAATCAGAAGCCCGAGAGACTGACAACACTCTTACCAAGGCGTATCATGTTAAACAGTAACTGAATTGTGGAGGTCAGTCGCTCCATGGAAAATACTGGTATTCAGCTGCATCCGCAGACTGGAAGCCGACCCCAACATAGTTGGGAAAAGGCTAGGCGGATGATGATGAGTATACTTAGGAGGTCCATCAAAAACTGAATGAAAGCTTGTTTTGCTACTCAATTTCCACCATGTTAGTGTATGGTAGTCCCTGCTAAACATAAATCTCAACAAGACTTATTCGATTCCAAGTTAACTATTATCATCTGCAAGCCCTTGTCACCGCGCGCGTACCGGCGGTATTAGAACCAAACGGCTTGGTACGTGACCATGGGAAGAGGCCAAACGGGATGACGTTGTTGCCTTGGAAGGTGGGTAGGCCTCTGGTGTGGGACGCAACCTGGGTCGACACGCTTGCGTCTTCTCATGTTCCTAGAATGGCGCCTGGGCTGGCGCCGCTGTTGCGGCTGCTGCCCTCAAGCGGCGCAAATACTGTAACCTTATGGGTAACTACAGTTTTGAGCCGTTTGGGGTCGAAACGCTCGGGTCATGAGGTCCGAGTGCGCGTCATTTCTCGCCAACTGGTCAACACTTTACGTGACCAGAAGGCAGGCTCGTTCTTTGGCCAAAGAATTAGCATTGCCATTCATGGTGGCAATGCTGCCAGTCTTCTGGGCACGTTTCGGGATGGCAGCGATGTGGACGAATACTTCGACGCCTAAGTGTCCTTTTGTTTTTGTATTTATTTGTAGTCATTTAGTTAGTCTTTTAATTTAGTACCTAGTATATATAAATAGTTCGTTGTGTTAAAAATTGTAAAACTTATATTTCATCTACTATTGTCTCGTTTCGTCCTAATAAATCGTTCTTGTTCCCAAACAACTTTCCATTTAAAACAAAGAAAACACACCACACAAAGTCCACATCCACGCATTCATCGACAATCAACTCCCATAAAAAATGGTGGCCATTAACTGAATAAAAAATTAAAGTCATTAACTGTAACAGTAAGTACCGACCTAAATACTGTAACTACCCTCAAAAATGTACCGTTAATTTAGAAACTACCGGCCAAATGTTTGAGTTAGTAACACGCGAATATTTAATCAAGGCCCGATTAGGAAGTTTTGTTTACAAACGAAGATGGAGACTAATGGAGACGTATTTATAAAGTACATATATCAATTATTTACCTAATAGTAGTAGACCACAACCAGTGTATGACCAGATGTATGAACGTAAACGAGGCAAAAGGAGTATGTAAGGATCGTAGCAGGTGGCGTTCTGTAGTTTCTGCCTACCCCTATAGGAAGAAGGCGTGAGTTTATGTAAGCATGTGTATAGAAAAAAAAAAGTTTTTTTTTTTTAAACTCAGCGGTACTGTGAGACGTTATAGCTTTGCCTCTCAGCAGCAATGCATCTGTAACGCTTCTGGTATTGCAGATGTCTATAGGCAGCGGTGTCCGCTCACCACCAGCTATGTAATTCCCTAACACATTTTCGGTAAATGATTAAGACTAATCTGTTGTTGAGCAGATTTTTTTTCGAACCGATGAAGTAATTGTAATTGATCGTGTATTTCGCAATTAGGGTGTAAGTGGACCGTACCAGTAAGCTAGTTTATCCTCCAATAAATAAAAATAGAGAATTTTTACCTACTGTGTTTATTAAAAAAGAATGTGTGTGTCAGCTCCGGCGCACGACTGAAGTTTACTTCTTCATACGATTGTCTTTGAATATGCAATAGGAAAAAAGGGTATATAAACGCATCTCCTAATATAACTCAAATGAAACAATACTTAGATTTTAATTGTAATATAAATGCAATAAGTAATCGTGTATCGCGCGGCCGAAATATCTAGATCGAAGATATGTTATGTTTTTTTTTTTTTTTTTTTAATTTAAATCCATGTTATTTACGAATAAAACACAATACAAAACGTAACGCTTTTGTGCTCGTATATATTTCACTCATATAATTTCCATACCTTATATAAACTTGCCTTATATGAAAATGGATTCTTAAGGAGGAAATTCCAAAAGTGAAGCTAAAAATAGCCGCTGTAAGTTAATATTGTTATAGCCAGGAGCGAGTTTGGTTTTAGAAATGTTTACAAGGACGGCGTCATATAAATTGAATTTAATGTCTGGGCAGAAAGAGGGTTGGAATATTGAAATTAAGCTGAATTAAAGTCGCACCTTAAAAATGAAATGTCATGTATTTTAATTGGTAATCAGTCCCCTCCTTTGGAGAAGGAGCAAGTTTTCTTGCTGACTGGCAAATCTTGTCACTTGTGATCTAGGTATACGTGTTGTTCTTCCTACAATACAATTCAAACTGAAAATGTTCTGTGGGTGTAACGTAAATTCTAACGATTTTAAAATTGAAAATACTCGTGCGGGCCCAGTGCGGGTTGGTAGATGTCACATGTCTTTGAATGTTTGATTCTAGGACATGCCGGTTTACTCACGATGTTTTCCTTCACCGTTTTGAGAGCAGTGGTTATGAAATTATTAGAATAGTAGTATTTTCGATTAAAAAAACTTTTGTATTACGGTTACGTCGCGCGTTCGTGCATACCTCTCTGAAGATTAAGAACAACAAAGAAACAAATTAAGAAAGCTACAGCTTCCTCCTGTTTTGGCAAATAAATGTAAACGTCACAACTTCCCAGCAAGAAGCGTTATTTTCTGAAAGTGCTCAGACATGATTTGAATATATAATGAGCCACAGTTATTTATAACGTCTTCATGGAGTCAATTAGGTATGCGAATCCCTTTCTTTAACTGTAAAAGCCTTCTTAGCATAAATAGGTCCATTCGTAAATTCATTCAAGATCACCATATTTCTTGTTAACAAAAGAGAGACTTGAAACAAGAAAAGGCAAGTAGAGTGCGCCTAGGATCTTTTGGCGCCGAGTGACATTGACAGGGAAGGAAATTGTTGGTAAATGAAATTGTCACAGAAATGTATGAAAAAAACAAGATGGCGGGTGTTAGTTCTGACTTTGGTCACGCGCCAAAATAGTCTTGTAGCGTTGTCTGCACTAAAAATATTTAAAGTAAAAAGATTACAAATCTTTTCTTTTTTGTTGTTTGTAATGAATAAACTCAAAAACTATTAAACCGATTTAGAAAAATCTTTCACCAGTAGAATGCTATATTTATCACTGAGAAACATCCTAACTAATATTATAAATACGATAATGAGTTTGTTTGTTTGTTTATTTTTTACGCTTTTACGCTAAAACGATTAAACAGATTTTAATGAAATTTGGCACATGGGTAGACCATGACCTGGATTAGGACATAGGATACTCTTATCCCGATATTCCCACGGGATTGAGACTTATGCGGGTGAAACCGCGGGGCGCAGTTAGTAGGCTGCTAGTAGGTAGTTATTTTTAAAGATATCACGCGGGCGAAGCCGCTGCCGAAAGCTAGTACATTAAATTTAGATATGTCATCTCTATCACTCAGAAGTTGTGAGTCTTGTGACAATGTCCCTCTATTCTATTTTACGTTACAATCACTTCAGGCGCCATTTTGCTGTTATGGCGCCGGATGTTAACTTTAACTACGCCATCTAGCGAGCGCTAGAGTAAACTACTAAGTTAATATTTAAACTATTTAGTATGTTTATGTTTCCAATAGGTTGAGCTTAATTCCATTGTCGGTGGAAATGCGAGCGAAGTTACTTGATATTTACACTTTGATTTAAATATTTTATCTAACCCAATGAACTTCAAAAAGTCAAATTAATGTTTATTTGAACTTTGAAGGTCATTAGATTTGAAGTTCATCTTAGTAATCAGAAGTAATCGTGAAAAAATACCAACCATGTAAAACTGGACCATATAAACCTTCAATACCTACTCTTTTCCCAACTATGTTGGGGTCGGCTTCCAGTCTAACCGGATGCAGCTGAATACCAGTTTTTTACATGGAGCGACTGCCTATCTGACCTCCACAATCTAGTAACTGGGTAATATGATACCCCTTGGTAAAACTTTGTCAGACTTTCGGGCTTCTGACGACCCGTAACGACTGTCAAAGAGCCACGAATGACAACCGGGACCAATGGCTCAACGAGCAATACCTACTCGACCTTAATGTATGGGACAGCTGATATTTTTTTCGTGATTAAGATGTTGGTCCCGTAAAGAAACTTGTTCAGTGTGATGGTCTGTACCACAGCCTTAAATATGATCGCACCTTTGTAACATGCTGTATAATTTGTTTATGTTTTCACTTGATTTTGCTTTAGAGCTAATTTAATTGACCAGCGAGCAAACTTACTTGACATTTACAGTTTGATTTAAATAATTTTCTAACTCAATGAACTTCGAAAGTTAAAATTAACGTTAATTTTGAACTTTCGAAAATCATTGACTGGTAGCTCGAGAGACTATTGCGCATGAGGTCCTCGTTCGATCCCCGGGTCGGGCAAATGTTACTGGGTTTTTCTAACTGTAAATTCTTAGAAGCAACACGGAGTCTACATTCTTACCTAGTTCATAGCAACAATTCTGCCCACTAATTACAGAAGACTTAAACATAACTAGCGAAATAATAAATATTGTTAATATTAGAAATGTGCGAGTGCCTTCCCTTCTGCTTATCCCTTCAAATAATACAGGAGTGATGTTTTTTTGTTTATTTGATTATTCTTTTAAAAAAAGCCGAAGATATCCTACAATCGTCAGTTAACAGTTCTGAAAATTAAATTTAATCGTAGCTCTTGTCCTGTCAAGGATAATAGACCTATTGCTACGACGTAGCCAAGCTACGAACTATACCCTCTACGCCGTCTCGTAGCGAATCAGTAATGCGCTACGAGAGTGCTATTCGTAGATGTAGCTTTTACGTGAATTTCGGATTTACGTGAAATGTCAATGCATGTCCTAGAACCAAAAAATGAAGACAAGTAACATCTACCAACCTGCACTGGGCCAAAATCAAAATATTTTATTTCACATATACCTACATGGGCACTTATAAAACGTCAGAAGCTAGGTGCACGGCGCCAATTAGTCGTTTCCTATGGAGAAGAGCCGGCAAGAAACTACACGGTTTTTCTTGTAAAAATAATTGGCTTTTACAATATTTTCGAATAACAGTGGCCCGCGTGGTGGATTACAGCCCACTCCGTCTCTCCGAGAGGAGGCAGGTAGTCCATAGTCATTATAGGCTAATTAGCTATATACACCCCTGCTTAATCCTTCGGGGAAAATAAGTGTAATGTTATGATATGTTGCTTCTGTGTATTTAAAACTAGCTTTTGCCCGCGGCTTTGCCCGCGTGGGTGTCAGAAAATATCCCACGGGAACGTAATACTGGGATCAAAAATACCCTATGTGTTGATCCAGGTTATAAATTATCTGTGCGCCAAATTTCATCGAAATCCGTTCAGCCGGTTTTGCGCCAACACGAAACATACATCCAGACAAACAGACAAAAATTTCTTCGTTACAATTTTATTATATGTGTTATAAGATATAGATAGAAAAAGTTAATTAATTAATGACATCTTCATTTTAAAAGGCAGGTACTACATTACTTAAATAAAAAAAAATAGTGCCGACAGAAGTGGAAATTTAAAAAAAAAAATCGGCACCGCTGGTGTCATCACGGTGTCGCAAAATCAATGGTTTAGTCCCATCTCAAAAATGCCCAACGCGCCTAAAAAAGTTTTCACTTCAAAAATCTATCCATAAAGGTTAGTATATAACTGACATCACGCCTTGTTTCCCCGAAGGGTTGGGCAGAGCTATACCTACAGCACACCCACATTTCGCCAGTTATGTTTAAGTCCCATATAATAGGGAGCGAGCCTATTGCCATCAACCGGGCACAAATCCAGACTCCGGGCTGCTACTGAGAAATGCCTGATGGGAAAAACCTGATAGATGGTTAGTAATGGTTAGTAACACAGTGATGGTTTCTTATTTTGAAACGTCAGCAAGCTAGGTATTAAAGCTTATTTTTTTCAACAATAGTATTTCTATTCTAAACATTTAAAAAATACGACAAATCATCATCTGCCTAGCCATTTTCCCAACTATATTGGGGTTGGCTTTCAGTCCGACCGGATTCAGCTGAATATATGACCTCCATAACCCAGTAACTGGGTAACACGATACTATTGGCAAGGCTGCTTTTCACACTTTCGGGCTTGCTGACTACCCGTAACGACACTCAAAGATCTATGAATGACAGCCGTGACTAACAGCTTAACATGCTTTCCGAGGAACGGAGACATATTATAGTAATGCGATAAATACCTACTTCTTGACAAATCACACAAATGCCAAGCCAACATATTTATGAACAACTTTCTTTTAACGTAGAATAATATTCTCAAACAGCTGATAACAGACGGATCAGCTCATTAACAGCTTATAAATAGTTTGTAACTATTCTTGTATGTGAGAATGCGTTCCGCGCGCGCCCATGCATAATTTCGCGTTACATACGTTTAGGTGAGTACACACTACAGTTTTTTCTATGTAACGCTTTATGGAATGTCAAAATACGCGCTTTGACGTGGAGTTGCGGACACCAGCCCGTTTTACCTATTACCTACAAGCAGAAGGTTAATTTATAAGACAATTTCCATGTTTATATATTTCATGTGTATCTACAATATGTAAAAAACCCTGTCCAATCCGAAAGACGCTCCTAGGTGCTGCAATAACATTACCAAATAGTTTATTTTATTTTATTATTATTGAAAATAAAAGTTATTGCTATTTAAAATTCACATTTTTCGTACCAAAATTACCCCAAATCTATAAAAAATTAAAGAATTTTCAATAGGGGTCATCAGTTATGACTTGTAATAGACACCCGCTAGACGACAGCCGCCGGCGACCTATGTAATAATCCGGAAAAATTCCCCATTGAAAAAAAAATGCGGTGAATTTGTTTTAATTTTTTCCTGATTACTACATAAATAGACTCCCAGTATGAAACCTAACAACACTCTCACGGATAGGACAGGGTATATGTTGTATGTATCATTGTATCTTTGGCATTTGGTATGAAATCAAACATTGAACTAAAATAACTGCTATCAACTGCATTAGACTGCTTGAAAAGCGACCTTGATTTGAACTTTTCTGCAGTCGGATTTCAAGATTTTCTAAAAAATTTGGCGAGTCTCTTGGCTCGATGAAAAGTTTCATGAAATCGGTTTATGTAAAATTCACTTGCAATCAATCTCCTAACACAGGCTTATTTGCTTTAAAGGAGGATCCAATCACTAGTTGTTAAGGTCTACTTGTTAAAATAATAAACTATTTTTCATTTTTTTCATTTTCAATCAAGCATCTAGCGTTGTGTTCCATGTTCAGGTCTTCAAAGGGTGACACTCTAGAGCAGTCTTTCCAAAAGTGGGCGATAACGCCTTGTGGGTGCTGGATGTCTAGAGGGAGGGGGGCTGGTAAGGAGCCCAGAACAAATTGGGGGTGTTGAAGTGGTTTAGGGGGGCGATAGCAGATTTGTAATTTCATCTACTTAATATTTAACAATTCACTGACATTAAAACCTACCTACTACACAACATCGATTATGTAGTTCATATTTCTACCGTGTTTGATTGTATAAAAACTAAAAATATTTAGTTGCGTAACTTATTTTCGTAAACAATTTTGCCTAATTTGTTTCATTTTGACAGTTCAACAACATTCATTGCGTTATTTACGTTGTTGAGCAGATTTTTTTTTCCCAACTTATGAAGCAATGGATTAGCAATCTGTTTCAAATCGAAACAGATTGTGTTGTATTACGCAATTAGGGTACTGCTATCAACAAACTTGTTAAAAATCATCAGATTCATCCTTCGCATTAGATTACTATTAAAATTGATTATGTTTGTTTTAATTTGATTAAAAGATACTCTTAAAATTATAAAGTTGCGTTTTGATTGCTCTCACTGGCAAAAAAGGCTCATTGAGAATGTAAGTTTAAACTCCAGACCAGCTAACATAGCACTATAATTATATTAATTAAAGTAATGAATGTTATTGTGGTTTTTAAGATGTGGTAAAGTAAAAAAATAATTCGGCGCGCTTAAAAATAACTGATTTTTAAAGTGGGTGGTAGATGAAATAAGTTTGAGAACCTCTGCTCTAGAGTGACTCGACGTTCTGTTACAAGTAAATGCTCAAATGTGTATCCACCTTTACGTCACAGTTTGAACATCAAACAATGTGTTACTATGTAAATTATATTGTTTCTGAATTGCCATGTGGTCTGCGTTGCAAATAAACGGGTAATCTCCACAGCCTCTGTGGGCGTTAAGAGAGCTTATATGCAGCATGGTTACCAAATTGCACTCAAAACATTACCGCCTAATGTTTTGATAACCACAACAATAACTATAATAACCAGGTTTTCCATTTTAAGGCGCCTTACACCCGGTTTCTGATTTGAGAGTTTGAAGTTGATAACTACATACACACTACACACAGCAGCATTACTTACTTAAGGGGGAAGCGCTAAGGTAGCTCCCGATGTTAGAATTTTCTAACATTTTTTTGCATTTTGCAGGTCAATATCAGGGTGTATGTTGATTAAAATATACAACATGATATGACCTGTAAATTGCAAAAGAAAATGTAAGATTTGAATATCGCGGGCTACCCTGACGCTCTCGCCTAAGGTGATTCGGAAGTTTTTTCGTTTTTTGCCAGCGATTTCTGACGAAGATATAGATGAACATAAAAGAAAAGACACATACAGACGAACATAGAACCTCCTCCTTTTTGTAAGTCAATTAAAAATAACAAGTCACGAGCTACACCTTTTTTTAAAATTCATCATTAATACTTATTCCAACAATAGGTACTTCTAAATAAAAATCTTCATTGTATTACAATACAAAACCCTAGTACGCAATGAAACATTTTAATCCATTATCCTATAGCAGAGAGTCTTAGGTACAACTCAATACCTAGTAATCACTTCTCGTTACTCGTCGCTTTACATCAGTTTGCTTCGCAACTATTAATAGGGCATTCTGAATTCCATTGAACAAATAACCTTTAAACTTTAAATGTGAAATATGAATGGATAAGTTCAAAGGGTGCAAAGGGATTCTGTTTGACATTTAGATATTTTAATATAGAGAAAAGTAAGCTGAACTGGAAAAGTGATATATTCAAATACAAAATTCAAGTTACACAATTTGATTTCGTTTAATATTTACGATACAGTGTTATTTTGAAAAAGCTATCATCATCTGCCTAATTTTTTCCGACTTTGTTGGGGTCGGCTTCCAGTCGGATGCAGCTGAATACCAGTATTTAACATGGAGCGACTGCCATCTGACCTCCACAACCGAGTAACTGGGTGAGACGATTCAATCTCCATAAAAGCAGAAAAAATAAGGCGTTTGTCCTGCGCCCTGATTTCTCCCCGGTCGTGTCTGATTGCCATCCCATCGGACTATGAGAGTGAGGGAAGAGGGAGTGCACCTGTGTCTGCGCACACACTTGTGCACTATACTTAATGTCTCCGCTGAGATTGGTCGCCATGGCCGAAATTCGGCCTGGAGGACTACTATTTTTTATATTTTAAAGAGGAAAGTCAAAATCCGTGGAGCCTAAATGCAAGACGTAGCTAGTAGAGCCTAAGCTTAGTCGTAAAGAACTAGTGTCGCAACACCGCAAGTTGCGCGGAGGCTACGCAAGTTGTAACTCGCGAAAGCTACGCAAAATCGTAGCCTGCGCAAGCTACGATAAAATAGGATATCTATCCTCGAGAATATTTATAATTATCTCTTGAAGAAAACTTATTTTTATTTTAAAAAAAATACCCGAGATTATTGAACGAAAATGATCGAATTTATTTTTAAAAAGTTAGTTTTTAAAGAATTCAACATCAATAAAAGATTTATTTAAAATACATTGCATTATTTCATCGCCAACTTAATAAGTAATCATTAGTTATAATAACAGGAAGACGAGATGACGGTAGGTTTTTCATGAATTAATGTAAAATAATACTCTATTTTGAGACTGTTAAATCTGCAGTTAAATACGTAATGATAGGTACAGTTACCGAGTTTTTTTTTACCAGTTGGGCAAGTGCCAGATGTACAAAATATAGTTACAAGTTATCTGTTTATCTTGTTACGTTGTCAACTGACTGTCAGACGATGTTTCATCGTTATTTTATATTATTACAGTAATTATTACTATGAAACTATCAATTCTGTTATGAATGAAACAATTATGGGCGAGAAAATGTATTTCAACGACTGTTTTTAACTAAACTATTAGATAATTTAATTTATGACTTTTAGAGAATTAATTGTGACTTTTTTTTTTAATTTTTCGGTTTTTGAAGTCCTCATCTTTTTTCGAAGTTAAAACTCACCGTAAATCAAATCCGGAAGTCATAAACGACAAACTGCTACTCAACTTTCTTCTTTTATTTTAACCACACTTGCATTTATTAATAAAACATTTTTAAACACTGCACTATTTTATAAAACGCCCGTTTCATACTCTTCGAACTATTTCATCAATATTACTTTGATACTATATTGACGTCCGTTCCGTATGGCAACCGCACGGTAACTGGCCACCGCGCGCCCCTTTGGCTGAATACGGCGATGCCTTTGCCACGGGCGTGCAATTAAAATGTTAACGTGACAAGCTCGATTTTCCCGCAAATTCCTCTCGGGAAATGTCAAAAGGGATTAGAAAATAGATTTATTATTAATACAGTTAGCTGAGGTTAGCTGTTATCTTAATTAGACGATTAAATGGGAAATAGAAGAAGAGAAAGATTACCATGTAAGTCGAGGAAGAAAAATAAGCTGATTGTAAAGATGAGAACATTTAATTGTTATTTAAATTAAGAAACAGCCAACATCATGTTTTTTGCAATAAGTTTTTCCTTTTTGGACTAACTGACTACCATAACACTCTGACTGAAGGATATAGGCGTCATTAGCTGAAACTACATTATCATCACCGCTTCTATCTCTTTTCTAAGAAGGAAAGCAATGTCTTTATTTTTCTATACAAATCGATATTATTTTCTACATTTTTGACATCGTGTCGTGAGATCGTTCTACAACCTATCATTTTGTCTTCCATTTCTTTTGTTTCTACGGTAGTTCGGCTTACTTAAATGTAACAACTAAATGTACACATGAATGCAATAAAGAGTTTGAGTTATTGATTCTACGTGCTGACAGAGTACCAACATGAAACCATGGAATTGTCGACTTGCTGACGACTCGGACACAATATATTTGGACACAGTGTCCGAATCCGAATATTTTTCATTGATGGTTCAGACACCAATAAAAAAAAAAGCTGTCAGATAAAACTTCCAACTTTGTTCAAAATTTCTATTGCTTTTTCAGTAAAACTAACAAACGAGCCATTCCGTAAAAAATGTCCCGTTAATAAAGGGACAAAATGGACAATTTTAAAATTCCACTAATATTTAACGACACTAAACGGACGTGACGAACTGAGCTTTACTAATAATAATTACGACAAAACCAATATTCTTTGTTATTTTAGAGGGAATCATTATTTCACTACATACGCAGATTTATAAAGTACAATTCGTAAATGAAATAATGTTTTAAAAACTTCCCAGTATCACGTTATAACTGTGACTATAGTGGACTTCTTATTTGACTATCTGTAGTTCGTACGCCTTTCGTCACCGATTGCCGAGTCATGGTTGCCCGATGGGTAAAAAGAAATGGCTAATCTACCATAATAATATTACCATAAAAAATAAAATAACTTCTTTTGTTCGTTTTGTACTATTAAAAGCAAATAAAACAGTAGTAACTAAAGTGGAATGTCCACCTTGGTGCTAATTTTATTATCATTATTTCAAGAATTTTATTATAATACAAAAAGATTTGTTTATAAAATTAATGTTATAAATTAAAACAATACAGTATAATTTAAAACCTCAAAAAAACGCTGAGGTGTGTCTTATACAACCATGAACATCGGTTAGTTAAAGTTAGCGACAGGAGGTGTGACACGCTAAAATTGCCTGTTTTGCTTCTTATTTTTAATTATTAATCTGTTAAATTACCAACAATTGACTCCATTATACATTTTTTTAAAGCATAAGAACTAAACAATATATTTAAAAAACTGCATTCAACAGAGAATAAGAATGTCTTGTAAATTGTTTGTTAATGTTTGTGACAGTACTTTTTCCATAAAGTAAATTTTTCACAGAATGGCTCAAATTTAGGTTAAATAGTTATTTAGTGTATGTTTGAACTGATTATTATCTGTGATTTTTATACATTATTTATTTATTTAATTCTTTAAGCACATAAATGTACAGAGGCGGACTTAATACTATACATTATAAGGGTAATGTCTTTTTTTATAATAAGTAAGGCCAAATCAATCTATGTGACTGTTGTCGAGATATTTTGTATGTGATTATATTGTAGATTAATATTAACCAATATTTATAAGATGATGTTTTTTATACTAAATATACGTTTTGAATGATTTTGTTTTTAAATGACTTACAGTTATACACGTCCACAATTGATTATCGAAAGATGCCGCCTTAAAGCCACCCTAAAATAGTTTTTGTAACCCTAAAATGGTTTTTCCACTTATTATATTTTATACTTTTTTTTCTAACTGTACTAAACGCTTCAATAATTTGATGCTGTCCAAAATGTCAAGGAAATAATATTGAAATTAAAATGTGTCAATTCAGACACGGTGTCCGAATGTATTGTGTCCGAGTCGTAAGCAAGTGGAATTATCAGTCCTGTGGTTCTCTCACAATTACCTACACGTCGCAGAGTTACAGGTACTTATCTACTTGTGTTTCCGAGCTTCTAGACAAATGAAAGAATGTCTGCAACAGTCCAAGCTTATGGTACGGGTCCATTGGTATTGGATACGGTTCCACTAATAAGATTATGCGAGATGGTATTTCTACAGTGTAAAATTTAAATGGAAGCCAAACCCTAATATATTCTGAATAAACCTGATTTTATTCACCAGCTTTTTTCTTAGCATATCGGTGTTGTTATCTGATCCACACTTAATATTATAAATGCGAAAGTAAGTTTGTTTGTTACGCTTTCACGCTAAAACGGCTGAACGAATTTTAATGAAATTTGGTACTTGGGTAGACCATGACCTGGCGAAGGACAGAGGCTATTTTTCACCCTAGATCACAGACGAACTCGAGGGTAACACCTAGTAACTAATAACTTAGGCATGTAAGTACTCATATTGTAAACGATACTTTAGTTAAATAGAAATAAAACCTGTATCTTCACCTATGCTATAAAACCTCTATAAACGTTTCTGAAACAGTTAGCTTATTGCCGACATTAAAACAGCCAGTGTCATAGTAACCATTATATCATCCAAATGAGTGTTATAATGTTGTATTAAATTTCATTATGCAACTCCAATTTCAAAAAAGAACATTGTCATGTACGCGCGTTTCACTACCTAGGTTATATTATATAATAGTATTGCAAAGTTTTATTACTTTATAGTTTACAAAATTGAGTGATACAAGCATTGATACCACCAGATATTTCTAATGCAGCAAAGGACATTTCCAACCAATTATTACCAGAAAAGTCGAGAAAACAATATTGTACAACACCCTATGGATTCAGAACCTTTTATAGAGGATTCATATCATGGGTGTAGATAAAGTCTTGTATGCAACTGTAAATAATTATGTATTAAAACACTCTAGTGATACCATTATCACACTCGGCTTCGCCGCACAAACCCACTTTCGTGTTTTAATACCCTTATTATACAACAGTTGCATAAATAACTATTATGTCAGACGGACAAAAAGTGATCTATTAAAGATCACTTTTTTGTTCGTACTTTTTAATGTTAGAACTCAGAACTCTAAACATATTTATAAACTTATTTTTCTGATTTAGAGCTTATTGCCAGCCAGTGGCAAAAGTAAGTAAATATACTAGTCAATTTATAGAAACACTGTCCTTGTTGTCGCACAGTCGGGTAAAAACGAGCTGGAACTGACATTATTCCTTTTTTTATTTCCAGTGCAGACGACGCTTTACTGCAGATGTAATAGGGCGCGTCCATAATATAAAATCTGAATGTCAAATTATATAAATATCGATAACGGTAACTAAATATTTTTAGTCTTCTTTTTTGTGTGACTAAACCTGGTATCAGTGTTTTTATACCGCCCTTGCCTCTGACTTGGCTTCACATGCCGTCGAGAAATATCTTTCAGGCATGCCGGTTTCCTCACGATGTTTTCCTTCACCGTTTTTGAAACAAGTGATAATTATACAATACGCACATGAATCCGAAAAGTCAGAGGTGCGTGCCTTGCGTGTTTTAGTAAATTATTGTTATTACATTATTATTATACGGAATTATTTTAGTAAAACATAGCTTCAGACTCTTTAACTGATTTACTGTTCGATTTGTGAACAATTTATATCTCTAGCAACCCTTCGCAAGGGTGTCGCTACATCAGTACGATGTAGCGACATGTAAAACATCGACATTTCTGTGTTATAATTATATAATATTAATTTGTTATACTCCTAAATCTTCCGGAATAAATTCTCTAAAAGACGATGAAATCCGTTGTTCAGTTTAGAAGAACTAAGTGGATACACAGACAAGCACAAAAAGCGACTTCAATTTGTAATTTGCATAGAATTTATAGATTGCATAGCAATTAACCTTCAGTGTTTACTCCGAATGTAATTTCAGATACGTTTTTGTCATCTCGTGTGACAGGTACCTCTATGTATATCGAGGACTCTTATCTAGAATCTCCAGATCATATAATGTCCAACATGCAATGTCATATCAATTAGTTATTTAGTATGGACCCACTTTTAAATTGATTAAAATTTAATATTAGATTTTGCCCGCGACTTCGCCCTTGTGGTTTTCGGAAAACCGGGGTTAGTGATATGTCCAAATATATGAGAACGTTCAATTCATAACAATAGACATTCATAGAATAGCACAAATAAATCTTCACACATAATAATTTATGGTAAAGGAAAATAATAGTGTAGAAGCATGAACTGATATCTTAAAAAAACGTAGCAAACGAATGTGAACAAAAAGAAGAGATCGTTTCACCACAGAGTCCATTGGGACGATTAAAAGCTGAAGACTATAATATTATAACATAACGCCTAGGCAGAGGTTAACAGGGTGACAGAGACATCGACGCGAAAACTGTTACCATGGATTCAGTACATGATTCTGAAACCCCCTGGATTGAAAATGTTCGTCGGTTTTTTTAAAAAGAAATCTGTTGTTCTATACATTTTGACCGCGTACGTATTGCACTTTTCTATGAAGCTAGACTAAGACTTTTTTTAAATAACCGACGAAAATTTTCAACGCGTAGGGGGGTTCAGAATCATATACTGAATGCATGGTAACACTTTTCGCGTCGATGTCCCTGCCACCCTGTATACAGCGTGGCGCTTTAATGGTTGCATTTATTTAATACAGGTATACGGATTAGCGTTTTCTTTTTATGAAGATATTTTAATTTCATTAAACGTTATTTATTTATTTATTTTCAGTATTTTAAAATAGCATCTTGTATGCAACCTATACTTAACAACTGTAGCGCAGAGGTAATTTACTGGGATCACGGATCCTAACATCGCATCAATGAAAATAAAACGAATAACGTTCAAAGAGAAGGCAAATTGAAGGAAAGGGAGAGCCCTATGTCGGCGAGCGTTTGAAAATTTTAATTTTTCAACTAATAAATATTTTTTTCTTATTATATTTTTAAGATTACTGGCCACTAGCCCTACCCGTGTGTTAAATTAATGTGGCAATTGTAGCGGCACGTTGTATAGTACACCCAGTTATGTTTAAGTCCCATGTAATAGGGGGCGAGCATATTGCCATCAACCGACTGAACCAATGACATTATAATGTTTACACAAACTATTCGAAAACAGTCCCTACAAATGAAATAACGATTACAATCAACGCTTAGGTATTTTCAGCCGCTTTCAGATTTGCAAGTAAACGCCCCACCCAGTTCGATTCTAGATATATTCCGATCATGGCCCGATTTATCTCAATCAGTCACGGATAGAGACATCTGTCATCTGTGTTAATATATCTTACAGCTTATAAAACCTATTTACTACAGTCGATCAGGCTTGTAAATAAAGAAAATTAAAAATAAATTCTTTGTAATTATAACTAAAAAAAATATATAAAAATGGCCGCCGATAAATTGTTGTAGTTTTGACATTTGGTTTTATTTATTTTGTGAACACGTTTCTTTATGGTACCTATTAAAATAAATATAGTTAAATGACACGATAAAGCTGTAATTGAAAATGGAAAAGTAATAAATAAATATTTAAACTGCAGTTATCTTTTTAATGGTACCTAGGTATGTATCATGCCGTGATTAACATGACCTAGATAGAACTATGAATTGCATGACATGTATTACCTATAATAAGTACCACAATGAGTAAGCACATTTAGTATCTACCTACTTATTTTTATATATATATATACCTATTATTTTATTTATATTTTTTCTACTTATATAAAGCGATCATAGATTTTTCTTGTAGAATTGGTGTACCAGAGGATCAGTTGGGTTTATAGATTAATTGCCATAATTCCTATAAAAATGTATCATCTGTGTATGCGTTGACAAGAATCGTTTCTCGTGTTATTAAAATTGATTAATTAATTCATCATGAACTTTTCTTTGTTAATTTTTTTAAGGGATAACGGGGCTAAAAATGTTGTAATTAAACAGATATTTTTAAACTTAGAAAAATATTAACAAGTTATTTACATCGATCGATTAAAAACATGTAACTACCAACCACGCCCCCCGAAAATATTCACCTACAAATTAAAAATCCAAAAATCATAAAAACCGCAGACACATTTAACCATGTAGAAAACCATCGACACAGCCTAATAAAAACAACAAAAAAAACATATCTAATTTAAAAAAAAATCAAATTCTAAAAGAGAACTCACCTCAACAGAGTCCCATTTCTAGACGACCCCGCAGCGTCACAACTCGGAATTTAAAAAAAGAACCTCATAAAAAGATGGCTGTTTAACAACCGTGATTGTTTAAAAAATAATTATTAAAAAAGGTACGTAATGTTTGCGGGGCGGGCTCGGGCGCGGTACTGAGCCCTGGCGGGATGGCGGGCGTTGCTATTGATCGGAGAGATCGCGCAGCATCCGGCCCTGCTGCCTGCCAGCCTTCAGGAATATTTGATCGGAAATGTTAGGGTGACATCCATTGCTGGCTCGGCAATGTTAAGTATCAGAATGATATTGCTATGTTAATCTTATACACCGTGATGTTTTAGTCATCTTACAAAATCAACCCACTTCATGAATCCAATGACTACTAAACATTTATAAAAATACACACATCAAAAGTGTCTAGGGATCAACATATATTTTTGCAATAACTTTTCTCCTGATTGATATTAATTAAAATTTTCTTTAAGGATTCATCAAATAAAGTGTTTTCGTTTGTCACAGTAACGATAAACCAAGTCACCTTTGCATTAATAAAGAAATTTGCCATTTTCCTAATAAAGGGATTTTTGACATTTGAACCACTAACATTAAAGTTCGAAAAAAAGACTGAAATAACAGTTTTCTTTAAAATTTTATTGGGTAACTTAAACAATTAATAATCCGTGTTTCTACCGCGAACACTAACAACACAAGAACATCGGTTTGGCATACTCAAAATGAGTTCATCCAAATCACGCTGTGGAATGGCCGCCCATGTTCGTTGCAACAACAAAAAAAGGTCTTCTTGCGACTGGATACCCTCCATATTCGGCAGAGCTCTTCTCTGTAGCATATCCCATGCATGCTCAATCGGGTTCAAGTCTGGCGACTGAGCAGGCCAGAGCAGGACATTGATGTTAGCTGCGGCGAGAGTCTGTCTTACAACTCTTGCGGTGTGCGGTCGTGCATTATCATGCATTAACTGAAATAAGGGACCGATTTGCACTTGTAGAGGAACGATGACGTCAGATACAATAGTCTCAGCATAAATTTGAGCGTTGAGGTTGCCTCTGATCCAAATCAACTCAGTTCTTCCGCCGATCCAAATACCCGCCCATACCATGATGGTTCCACCACTATAAGGATGGACTTCCTGGCAGGATTTTAATCGCTGTTGGCGTCCAGGGGTTCTCCAGTGTCGTATACGTCTTGTATCCGGTCTCATACCAAAACGAGACTCATCAGAAAAGCACACGAAACGCCATTGTTCTTCTGCCCAATTTCTGTGTTCAAGAGCCCATTGATATCGAATCCTACGATTGTGCATTGCTATAGGTGGTACCCGTAGCGGTCTTCGGGAATGAAGGTTCACTTCATGCAAGCGGTTTCTGACTGTTTGGTCGCTAATTAAGTTCCCTGAAGAGTGATGAAGCCTCACGGCTAACATCATGGCGGTTATTGTTGGAGCTCTTCGAGTTAAGATTTGAATGTATCGGTCTTGTCTCCGTGTGGTGCAGCGATACCGTCCTCCATGGCGCTCAGCCACGGTACCAGTGCTTCGGTAACGTGTCCAAAGTCGACTGATAACACTCTGACTTGTATTCAGAGCTAAAGCCACAGTACGTTGCCGGGAACCAGCTTCTATCATTCCCACGGCTCTGAGCATTTCTTCCCTGCTTAAATGACGTCGCCGCTCCATAATAACGTTGGTTTTAATCAGTAGTAGGGAAACAGTAGCACTAATAATGTCTTCAATGCGTTGTATGTTTTTATAGGGAAAATATTGACAGCTGATTTTCATCTTTTACTCGAATTTGATTAACAGTTCCTGTTTCAAATTATGAAATGCACCAAAAAGGATCCATATAAATTTATATAATCATAAATTTATTACAAAGCCACATCTCAATCTCAAGAAATCCGCATAAAAATGCTTGATCCCTAGACACTTTTGATGTGTGTATATATATATTGTAACATTTTTTTTATTACTCTAGAGGTATTTTATGTCGGGTACATTGAGTAGACCCTTTGTAAGACGACTAAATGTCACGGTGTATTATGTGATTCAATTATTGTTTTATTACGTAGACTTCAGTCAAGTCATGGTGGCTGCTGCCACTGTGTAGGTTTTCATTTAAAAAATAAAATAAAAATTGTAAAGATTCTTATTATCAGAATATCTGCTCTTCAAGATGTAAAATGATACCAACATAAATGAAAACCATTTGAATTCCGTTTGAATTGAAAAAAAACAAAATGCAAAAGATCAAACAGACTGAGAAACGTTTGAAACTCTTCAGACACTTTCCTATTCCAAACATCATTAAAAATTACTTCTACCTCATAAAAAGGACAAAAACATTTTCATTCATCCACTTATCGGTTGAATATTCGACAATTAACATTTTTTTCAATCAAATAACTGCTAACAAAATTGCTATAGACCTTGCATTGCAACCCACGAGCACGCGTCATGTGACTCTTATATCATTGATATAAAGCATAAATTGCTATGAGAGTAGCGCGTTCGTGAAATGTAACAACTAATAAACTGAAACATTAGTCTCTGAAACATAACAATTATGAAAACTAAACCACCTATTATCCAGTCTGTCTATCTCGGACAGACAGACGGACGTCTTAATATGTTTTGGCACCGATCCGTCATAAATAATGGACGAAGACACGCAAACGACTGTTTAAAATAAAGAAGTTGTGAAGCGTTCTGACGCACCGTTTAACGGCCTACCTGTCTGTAAGATGAATGATCTGATAAAAAAGTATTTTTAATAATTTATCTAAGTTTTTAGCCTAATGTTAACTGCTCATCACCTTTTACAAAATATTGCTTTTCCCGATGTAGGGACTTTAATTGTTGGAGAGTTCTCCAGGTACTTCACCATCAGCTCCACTGCACCATATGAATTGTGACGAGCATCAATTGCTTACCAACCATATTAAAGTAATTGAATCGCAACCAAATGGTGCTTCCGAGAGCAAAGGCAAGAGTTACTATAAAAAAACCCAAATCGCTATAGATTTGCCTATAATATTTGAAGAGTTCCCTCGATTTCTCCAAGATTCCATAATCAGATCGTTACCAAATGACAATGGGACCAATTTGAAAGTATACTCTTTCAAACAAAAAAAATGAATTTTTCAAATCGGTTCAGCCGTCTTCGAGTAATCAAGGAACATACATAAAAAAAATATAAAAAATATTCCGAGGAACTGAGAACCTCCTCCTTTGTTTTAAGTCGGTTAAAAATATATGGGTACCTACCTGAAATATTTGGGAATTATTTATAAGCATCAAGACCATGAAGAAAGCGCATGAGGAGCTCGTGGCTAAGTACTAACAGCCGCACGGGTCGATCCATCAGGTTAAGCTGCGCTTGCCGGGGTTAGTCCTTTAATGGGTGACCATTTCTACATACCGAGACTTCTCCGTGCCTCGGAAAGCACGTTAAGCCGCTAGTCCCGGCTGTCATTCGAGGATCTTTGACTGTCATTACGGGTCGTCAGAAGCCCGAAAGTCTGACAACCAGTCTTACCAAGGGGTATCGTATTACCTAGTTACTGGGTTGTGGAGGTCAGATAGATAGTCGCTCCATGTAAAAAAACTGGTATTCAGCTGCATCCGGTTAGACTGGAAGCCAACCCCAACATAGTTGGGAACGTGAGATTGATTGAAGACCATGAAGAAAGCATGAAAATATTCAATAGATCTTTTGAAAACCATTCATTAGCCATGTTTTTATAAAGTTTATTAAAAAGAAAACAAGCAAGTTGGTGTTCTGCCTCACCTCTCGGGGTTTACAGGCGTAATGACCTACTTTAAATTAACATTGAAAAGTAAAGCGAGCGTTTAAACTGACAAAGAATGACATGTGCCATTAAGGCCAACTTATTTACCACCATTGCATTTACATAGACGTACACCTTTAATAATAAATAAATAATAATAATTATAGTTCTAGAATTTAGGTATAATATGTGTTTTAGCTTCCGCCAGCGTTTTCACCCGCGTGATTTCTTTATAAATTATAGCCTATGTTACTTAGCGATAATTAATTTAGCATTCTACTGGTGAAAGAATGTTTAAAATCGGTCCAGTAGTTCTTGAGTTTATTCATTACAAACAAACAAACATAAAAAAAATCAAATCTTTTCTCTTTATAATATTAATTTAGATTTTAGTAGGGCATAATCATGCAAATTAAAATGGTACGTACAGCAACTAAGCTACGCTAATAATTCATAGTAGTAGTAGTAGTCGTAAAATTGTTATGGTTTTTATTTTACACCAATTAACTCGAATGTATGACGTTTGAGTAATAAAAACTTTCAGAGATTTCTACAATTTAAAGTTTTTCCAACTTTGTATTTGACCAGCGCAATGTTATAACACGCAGTACGGATTGTGAATCACTGGTTTACATCAAGTTATCAGCCAATACGAACATCATCATACATCAGTGAATACTCCTGTCCTTTGTAAAGTAATTGAAATCAGTTTATAGAACTTTCTTTGTAAAGGACTGTTTTCAGTTTATTCTATCTTTGTTAGAATGTTATGTTGTCGAGATACTATTTTAGGGTTTCGTACCCGAAGGGTGCAAAATGGAACCCTATTACTAAGCCTCCGCTGTCCGACCGACGTCTGTCTGTCAGCGAGCTGTATCTCATGAACCGTAATAGGTAGACTGTTGAAATTTTCACACAGATTGTATATTTCTATTGCCGCTACAACAAAAAATAAGAAAAAAAAACAACCGATTTTCAAAAATTACACAAAAAAGTGAAAAATATGTTTATTTCGGAAGTCGGTGTCTTTGGTTCTATACTTTCGTTTTTTGTCACCGACTTCCGAAATTAAAGTTAATCTTCACTTTTTAGTTGTGGTACCTGTGTTTTTTTTTTTTTTTTTTTAAACTTTTTTTTTCACTTTTTATTTGTGGTACCTGCACCACACAAACTCTAATACCGGATAAATAAATAACAGTGACAGAAACTATAACGTCATCCACATGGACTGAGGAAAAAATACGCATTTCTGAAGCTAACTGAAAAACTACCCAAGCAAGTCGAACTGAGAACCTCCTCCTTTTAAAAAATTAAATAAAGTTATTAATTTAAGGGGGTCTCTATGCGTGCGTAAGTCTAACGTGTTTTCTTTTTGATGCGTTGTTTTTACTCGATCTTGATACGGTACAGAATCCTTCGCGTCCGACTTGCACACGGCCGGATCTTTTCCACTCATCTACCAGCCGTCATCTCAGTTCTCTTCTTTATTTTTAGAGGGCTATATTTTTTAAATCCTTTCTTAGAGATTGCTTTCGTTATTTAAGGAACTCTTGTGCAAAAGTTCATCTTTCTAGACCCAGCGGTCGTTAATCGCTCAAACATGAGAACAATACATACAACACAAATTGTCAGCATGCAAGAGATGTTAAAAATATTAAAATATTAATAATATAAAGTATGTCAATCTGAATCTAATTATTTAATAATTTAAATTAATTTTTAAAATAATAATTTAAAAATGTCATGATAAAATAGATCATTAAAATAATAAATTAGTAAAACATGGTCAAAATCTCTCATAAAAAACCTCATTTAAATTATAATAAGCTTTATATGCTGGAAAATTCGTATCCTTCTTGAAAGCTACGTCAGTTAACTGCTTCCAGCTTTGTCGATTGTTGTGCGTTGTCTGTCAGTGAATTAATGAATTTATTTAATTTTAATTAAGAAGATCTTTCACACAATCCATATAAATGTAGCAACTATGATTAAAATCAACAGCCAGTAGATACATTACTCAAAATAAAACACAAAAGACCCTCACCCAGCAATGGACAGCATCCACGGCATAACTTCAGTAGCACCGCGCCCGGCGACGCGTTCCCTCACTACTGTATTTATGGAGCATTGAAGCTCACCTGCACAACCAATAACGGCCACTTACCATTTTATTGTTTAACCGACCCTCCTGCTAGACCTTTACTGATTATTGTCATCATCAACGAATCTACAAAAAAAAAAAAACAATTTCGTGCAAAAGATAAAAGATAAATATTATGTATGACCTATAATATTTTCTGCTTGAATGGATGTATGAACAAATTACTTACGCCCGATTCTTAACGATCGTTTTCGGTTAGCATTAGTCTTTTCATATTTTTGAAGCATTATTTAATTATCGGTATTTTAACGATCTGTTGTATCATATTGGAACCCAGGCGACCAATTAACGATTTTCAATTAAGTTATTATCGACGAGTGCAGCCAGCTAGACGAGCGAGGATTTTAAGCGCAAATTATTTATAAACGAGGCTTGTAAACTACTACTGAAAACTTTAAAATTAAAATGGAGGTAGTGTAGGTAATTAAGAGTTTACCTTGAATTTTAATCGAACAATTTGGGATTTTCGTTATGTAAATTATAATTAGGTTTACTCTTTTTTAATTTTATCTGAAAAATATTAGCTTTAGTTTGATATCTTAATAATGAATATACGACATGAACGCATAGAATTAACAAAGTAATACCTGTTTACACCTGGCTGCGAAGAGGTTGCGGCCAAGTGCGCAATAGCATACATTTTTAAGTTCTGTACAAGTAAATGAATTTTTGGCGATAAATCAATTAATATTATTTTAATCAAAAATACTAGCGGCCACATTTTGATAGGCAACTTGACAAATATATATTCCCTCATTCATAAATATTTGTAAAAATTATATTTTTATTAAAAACTAGATCAATCAACCTGCCTAGCCTTTGCCCAACTATGTTGTGGTCGGCTTCCAGTCTAACCGGATGCAACTGAAGAGGTTTTACATGGAGTGACTGCCTATCTGACCTCCAGAATCCAGTAACTAGGTAATACGATGCCCCTTGGTAAGACTGGTTGTCAGATCAGACGACCCGTAACGACTTTCAATGATCCACGAATGACAGCCGAGAGTCCGGGACTAACTAACGGCTTAACGTGCTTTCCGAGGCATGGAGGAGTCTCGGTATGTAGAAATGATCACCAATCCACGAACCAACCCCGGCCAGCGTAGCTTAACCTGGTGGATTGACCCTTGCGGCTGTTATTACTTAGCCACGAGCTCCAGATTAAAAACTAGATAAACGTAGTAATCTCGCAGCCGGATCTGGTACTATTACGAAGTAACTGAAATTATAGACAAGGTTGGACATGGGTGACACTGGCTGATGACAGTCACTCTAGTAGTCCGGTGAAGTCTTCTGATGACAAAAGAGGATGTCAGGGGGGCTGTCGAATACCACGTCCACGAGAAACTGCTGTATTCCGGCACAATCCTGATGATATTCAAGCTGCTAAGCCACTTACACGATTATCATTTCTGGTAAAGGCTATCCTGCGCCATTAAATAAATACAGTAGGTACGAGCACATTTAAATTTCACATCAACTTTTATATAAAAGTTTAGTATCGTTGAGAGCGTTGTCTCTGTCTCTATAGCTCGTTATGTCAAATCAACACACGGGTACCGTACTTTAAATACTTTCGTGGAATATAAACGTTAAAAGACTGAAAAGCCTCGATCAGAATCGATTGGCCAAACACTCGTCTATAAATAGAACGGGTGCAGCCGAGATGAGAACTCGATAATTTTTGACAGTCATGGCTCTTGGCTTGAGCTCCTAAAATTATGGTAATCTTGATGCAAATGTTTATGTATAGTAATGAGGGAAGACGTAGAAATCAATGAAGGTATACGTTGTTCAATGAAAATGTGGCTTGGCGTTTATAGTTAGGACACAGGCAACTTTGTTTCTAATTATTAACTGGATAAATATGGGTGTACTATTAGGTATACCTCTACCCAACTCTTCGGGGAAACAAGGCGTTAATTATTAAATGCAATTAGCGAAATACGTGCGCCTCGCTACACATCTGTCCATACCTCTTAGAAGAATCAGCTTCATGAATGTTTTCAATACCGGCATTCAGTTAGCAGAAATAAGCATCAGTAACCCCGCTTGCTCATTTCGAGTTAGTTATAGCCTCGATTATGGGGAGGGGGGTAATGGCTGATCTTTGCGTTATGCTCGTGAACGGGTGCTGCTTGTGGTGACTGGTCGTCTTGCTGATCATGGTTTTGTTTTTGTTGTTAATAATTAACTGCCTATTTATCTTTACTTCGATAGTCCTAGTTTATCATTTGGCTTTAATGGCTATATGTAAACTGGCACGCCCTTTATTCCTGGAGGCTTTCATATTAAGCTTGCTGGCTTGCGTATTAAGTTCTGTTTAGTTTTTATTTTCTATTGCCCTTTCAGTATAGATTTCGGTGTTTTTGTTGGTATATAGACGTGCGCTAGCAGACATATAGCAAATAATTTAATTTTGTGTCGCGTAATAATAATTTTGCATGAGTACTATTGTATAGAATCAAGTTTTTCTAACTGAACAGACAGCTGTGCTGCTGGGGAGTTTGTTGCGCCACTTCTTCTTCCCAGCTAATGGCACTAGGGAATGGTGAAGGGCGGGCGTTTTTAGGGGAATGCTTTATGTAATTTTTATGTACGAAAAGTGTTGATTCTCAGCCTACTTTTAATAAATTACATTTGAATATATTTCAGCCCATGAACGGCCCGTTTCAATAACGCAATTCGCCTTCAGCATAGTTATTCAGAACCATTCGATATGTTTCCATGCCGAATCGAAGATCAATCAATGTTATCGAAGGACCCCTCTAAACGCGCTGTTCACAAATCCTAAAGCCGATTTTTTTATAGTTTAAACCAAATAAACAACCATTATTCTTCAGACAGCTATTTGCTGTCGGGGACTAAACAAATCAGGTTACCGAAAATGTGTAATTTTTAACTCGAATGATTACGAATAGCTATGCAGGATAGTTGTCTTTTCGATACAAAAATCGTTCGAATTTACATTTCGTTTAGGTTCCTACTTATTGCTGTACCCTCAGATTCCTGTACCCACAGCCCAAGGTCAATTTGATTATCACAGACCTGCAAATGCCGCAGTTTCGATTTAATTCGCCAGAAATATTTTATAGAAAGTGGCTCTCTCTGTGAATTTTACGTACAATTCCCAAAGGGTGAATATAAGTATAATGTAAGTATAAGAGCCTTAGCTTAATTCTGCTTGATCCCATGATTGACCTGTGCACGATGCTATTAGGCTTAAAAGTTCAAAGTGTTGTGAGTGTAGGTACCTGTTCATAATATCTCAGAAAGGTACAAATGTGACTGAACATTTGAAAAGAAATCTTAAGGCATTTAGTACTCCACCTCTCATGACAAATAAAATGAAGGTGTCAGAAGTACCACAATATTATTGTGGCGCAAGAGGGTTACTTAATAATAAAACGCACAACCTTTTACGTAGCAGGTACAACGCTGTACGTAGTACCTACTACGCCGTACGTAGCAGATACTACGCCGTACGTAGCAGATACTACGCCGTACGTAGCAGATACTACGCCGTACGTAGAAGGTACTACGCTGAACAATGTAGATGCAATGCTTTTGTCAGTCGGGTAGAATGTTAATTATTTTACTCTTAGTTTTAAGTTTGCAACGATTCGCGGTTTATTCATGCAACAATGAAGTACAATTTGACGTCAATGTAGCACTATGCCTGGATACTTAGTGATTTTATTGACAGTGCATTATGTCAAGAGAATAATTACTTAGGCCTGAATTCCTCTTACACCGATGTCGATCGCGTACGTCGGTCGCGCATGCGTATATACATTGTGCTCTATATGGCACCATACTGCGACGCTGACGTCAGCGGCGCGTAACTGCGTACACTGCGTACGCGACCGACCGTACGCGACCGATATCAGCGTAAGAGGAACTCAGGCCTTAGGTTCAGGTTACGTTTATGCGTCATTTTTGTGCTTCTGAAAATCGCACTTCGTTCTTAGTTCACTTTCTGTAGCAATACCTACAGTATGTTAAGTATATGTAACTAAATACACGTAGGTACTAGGCACAGGTCAGCTCGTTACCTTTCAAAGTGAGAGTAACATGAACAAGTCACTCTTCTTTGTTACCCTCCTGAGGTACTGGAATTATATTAAGGGTTACACGAGTGCATAATTACACGTTCCAAGTCTAGCTGACGAGAAGGTGGATTGTTAATGAGTCATTTTCTTTAATTGTTCTCTACGAAGATCGTACTTAAATGTTTGTCATTTTTGGGTATATTTATTTAAGGATTACCAACGAGTTACATTACAATTATCTATATGATTCTTTAAAAGGTGATTTTATTTATGGTAGTAATCTAACAGGCGGGCAACCGTATAGTAGTAAATGGTCACGAACGGTGCGTTGTTAACCCCTCTGGGTTGGGCAAATCCGAAATGTCATAAAATGTAATTACATCAGCACCAAACACACCATAGAACCAGAAAAAAAAATAGCATATATTAGAAAAGAATATTTTGTTTATTGTTGCTGCAGGTGATTAACAAATATTATTGGTAAAATTTTAAAAAATATCGGCCAGGTTCGAGTCGGACTTGCACACGAAGGGTTCCGTACCGTATTAAGATCGAGCAAGAACGCCGATAAAATACATTTATTTTATGAATAACCGGTGGTTTCATTATATTGGCATTGTGCTACCGATAACTTGGAAATATTAAGTCATAGTTCGAAAGTAGGCATGCTACGAAATCTGGCTCACAGAGATGACGATGCTCTACGAACCAGATTTTTTTTCTTTTCTCGATGTGCATTATACTAAATAATATATAACAAATACATCGGTGTGTTTATGTATAGCCCGCTCGTGCAACAGCTCAGTTTCACGGAAATGAAATGCTGCAAATTTCCGGAGTTATCCAATTATTTGTGCAGTTGTAACACGAGCACGTCCGCGTGACTGCAAGTCTGCTACATTAACAACTGTGTTGAGACTCTTGTTTTTATAATTATTTATTTTACTTGTGCCTAAATGCGATGCAATGTGTGAGTGACAGTTGCACAGAGAGCCATGGAGCGTTCCATGTTTGGCATAAACCTTATAAACAGAGTCCCAAACGTCGAGATCCGCAAATGTAGGTTTTCTATATCGGAACATGTTAATCGATGCAGAATTATTCGATGCGGAAAACGAGTTATGGAACTCAAATGGAATTGGGCAGGACACCTGGCAAGGCGCATTGATGCCAGGTGGAGTCAGGCAGTGATCGAGTGGCGTCCAAGGATTGGAAGACGAAGTGTCGGTCGACCGCCGCCGAGATGGGCGGACGACATTGTTACCATCGTGGGTAGAAACTGGATGAGGCTGGAACAGGAGCATAGGGATTTGCACATGAAAATAGATGTCTATGCTCAGCAGTGGGCGAAGTCAGACTGTGAATGATGACGATGATGAATTGAATGCTGCTGTTTATTCAGATATGTTCCCCAAAATACCAGCTGTATAAAGAATATGCGGACTTCCACCTAACATTCCGTTCACTTGCCGGTCTCTTCTGCAAAAATCTCACCATGAAGACTTAGGAGAACTGAGCTGTCAATAGTGTTTTAATCCCTAGCATCAATTGGACTGACAGTTCACATCAATCCCACTTCAACCGCAGAATAGTACAGAAGACGCACTCCGCATTTTAGGTATTATGAAGCTACAAGTACGCGGCGGGCTCGTCTTGTCGGGCCAATTCAGTGAGTGTAACGTAGGCAGAAGGTATAAGAGATACGCGATAGGAAGAGTCGGAACTTCTAGGTGAATATAACTGTGGGTTAGCGCTTTGCGACCTGAATTGCACTTTATTGTGTATTAGCAAAAGTCGCTTTTTATTTAAACGATTTTGCGGAGGCTACCATCTGTATTAATCTGTGATTCAACTAAGCTTTCACGGTGTTTTTACAAAAGAAACCTGCTTTATAGTCTCATTGTCTCACGAAAAGAATTTAAAAGAGACCTCAACCCTGAGTTTGTGTCGAAATTTCTGCTCAGAGGTCGCCAGAAGCTATATCTACTTTTTCGTAAATTCTCCTTTACAAAACACTTCTTCCAAGATTCTTCCAGTTTGAAACCTCTATTCACAAACAGCGTCTCTAAACGAGCTAACTTGCTCTAAAGAATGTGCAGGCTAATCACTTAGCACGATTGGTATATAAGTACCCTAAAGAATGTCATACACAAAACAAGTTATCATTCTCTCAACAGCAGACATTTTAAGGCTTATCGTCCACGACGACGCTACTCAAAAGTAACGTATTAGTAACATGCATAACCAATGAGTTGCCAGAATGTCACAGCACTAGTATTTCAATGGTGGTCCGTACCTACACGACGCCAACAATCACAAACTAGTTAATAACGCGTTAGTAAGACGCGTCGTGTACGAACCGTCATTGAAATACTATGCTATTCTATGACATTCTAGCTAATTATTGGTGATTTGGCACAGCCATAAAACATTCAATTTTTTTAGGGAATCCTATTACCAAGCCTCCGCTGTCCGTCTGTCTGCCAGCGAGCTGTATCTTATGAACCGTAATTGATAGATAATTGAAATTTTCATAGATTGTGTATTTCTATTGCCGCTATAACAACAAATAATAAAAATAAAGCAGAAGAAGATACGTGTTTTTTTCTGCGTTTTTTTTTTTGCGAAACTTTGTACGGTCGTACGGAACCCTTCGTGTGCGAGTCTGACTCGGACTTGACCGGTTTTTTTACTTATAACTACGTTTTTCTTTGTTTTGTTTTAAATATTGTGTTGACTTATGTTAACTGTTGTTAACACACATAACATAAACATAACATCACGCCTTGTTTCCCCAAAGGGTTGGGCAGAGGTGTCCCTGTAGCAGGTTCACCCACATTTCGCCAGTTATGTTTTAAGTCCCATGTAATAGGGGGCGAGCCTATTGCCATCAACCGGGCACAAATCCAGACTCCAGGCTGCTACTGAGAAATGTCGGATAGAAAAACCCAATAACACTTATGTTAAGTGTCAAATAAACATAATATTTTCGTTCTTTTCCTTTTCTATTGAGTTTGTAACACGTCACCTTCTATTGAGAAGCGCCCTGGACGATGGGCCTAACCCGAGCCGCGATACAACCATCATCTTTCAGTAAATTGAAAAACTTTCCGACAGTTTGGGGTGCCCATGAATGAGGCTAGTTAGAAAATTGTTAAAAAGTGAATTAACCTTTTAGAGGGGACGGTCGACTCGAGGTAGAATGAGCTCGTTAGTATAAAAATTAACAAGTTTAAAAGTAAACTAATTGGATTTTTTTGTTGGATCCGAAAACTACAATGTTCGTTCTTCAGTCCCTGTAGCTCACGATATTCACTGTAAAATATCGTATCTTGCTTTCATCCAAAAATGTTAAACACAATTCCGTATTCCAGGCAACAAAATGGCCAACACGTGTCGCCTCCATTTTGCCGCCATTTGTTTATATTTTTCTTTTTTGGTGGCACAGACATGCTCGATGCAATATGAATAGTAATTTATTAAAGCTCGTGCCGGTACATTCATTATGGCACTTACACGATGCATGCTATAATTTATTTAATTACCAACTTGTTCCTACTTTTTCATGTATACTTACTTTACCTATTAGCTTTTTCCAACAAACATCAGCTTCCATCCATTGTTAATAAGCTGACTCATTTTTAACGGAGAGCCCTGTCTCCCGTGATACAGTTTTTTTAACTAGTACAGGATACAGGTGATCTTTTCCACTAAAGTCAAGTACCTACTGTTTTGTATTGCATAGTTTTTGCTTATAAATGATGATTCTTTTTTGATGATTCTTTTTTTATTGGAAAGGAGATATCCTAAGAGTGGTATCATGATAAGGAAACCAGGATGTGCTGATGGGATCCTGGAGAAATCGAGGGAACTCTTCATATATTATAGGCAAACCTATAGCGATTTTGGTATTTTGTACAGTAACTCATCAAGTTGCTTTTGGAAAGCTTCATTTGATGAAGTGGAACTGATGATGAAGACCACAAATGGCCACCGGAATTACTCAATAATAAGTATTTCACGGGTTGCGATTCGAGTACTTTAATATGGTTGCAATAACAAAAAAAAGTGGCAAAACCACAGACACAGATGATGATGACGTCTTGGAAGTAACTCAAATCACTGTGCCTCGAAAGACCTCTATCGTCAAAAATCTCCAAAGTAAATAAATATCAATTTTCATTGGGAATAGTAATTAAGTTAGTAAAGTTGACGAGGCGTAATGTATCAACAACAACTACTTAAATTGTGGTGTCTACAGTGCGGGTCCGATAGAATGAGGGCGCCTCGGTGACAAGTTTGACATGGCGGTGATGCCTTCAATGTGGGTCGTGGTTCGTGCCACGAGCGGAAGGCGAGGTTGTCGATAACGTTGGAAACAATTTTGAGAGAAGGGAAGATGGTGGATTTTCAGTTTGATTATGAAATTTAATTTATATATCGCTCTATATGTTGTTGCATCCATTGTCCAATGTACTTAGACATTTATGATTTTATTTATTGACTAAGTATGAATGTGATTATTTGTCTAAAATTTTATGACCTGTTTACATAACTGACATATTATTTTAAATTGATATACATACATTTTTTTAAATGTAATCTAGTGGCATGCCACCTTAATTGTAATTGCTTATTTGTGTTAATTTTGTGCGCCATAAACATTGGCAAAACATAGTGCGCATATTTTAGACAATATACTATCTGTAACCATACCTATGTTTAACAAAATAAATTATTGATTGATTGAATGTTCTCGCAGTTCCTTTACCTGCTTCATTTATTTTCTCTTTCGTACTTACCTAAACTTGTCCCCGTTTATGATTTAAACTATACCCACCCCTTATCACCCACCATTTCAGGCGTACTACGACCACAAGTATGAAAGTCAAAGTAAAATCATTTATTTCAAATAGGCACTTTTGAACGTCAAAATTTACAAAAAAAATAGAATTGATTCTAGTCGCCCCTCCAAAAGGCAGTTTTCGTATGGAGAAGAATGGGCAAGAAACTCCACCGTTACTCTTTTAAACTGTTTCACAATACTTTGTATACGTACATTAATGATATGTGAAGACGATGAATGATGTTATCATGCTATACATTTACAAAACACAAAAAAAGCAATTATTCCAATTCAATAATTTATAGTTTTACAGGCCGTTTTGAATTCTCAAGGAGTCGGTCAGTCAGAAAGATGAAACAAGTTATTTTTCAACAAGTATTCATTAATTCTGTACGATACTGTAAATCGCTGTTTCTTTTACCTTGGACCATAACATCCATATTTCCACCACCAAATATTAACTGTCATGGCTGCTTTCTACACGTCAAACAAGTAACTACAGTGCAATAGAAATACCCTGCCAACCCTTTCAATAAACGAACCAATGAAACCAGTCTGTCGATTAAATGTATTGTTTTGCCAAAATACAGAAACTTAAAAAAAAATTGATTTTAATTACCAATATACGGTCACAAACACTCGTAAGAGGGTTTATCCTAAAAGTTGGCAACGTCGTATATAGACGTCAAATATTTACCTATTTTGATTAATTTGGCAATATTACTGTATGGAAATAAGAAATGTGGCTAACTAGGGAACTAAAATATTGATTATGAAATACAATAATTTATATCGTTACACCGAATATTTAGTTTTAGATGTTGTTTTATATTCTGAGTCGCTAGTTAGCCACATTTCTTATTTCCATACAGTAATATTGCCAAATTAATGAAAACTTCGAAATATTTGACATCTATTTGCGACGCTGCCCATTTTCAGAATAAACGCTCTAAATTTATTCTCGAAATTAAAATTGAAATTAATTAAAATTACGGTATTTTTAATCATACTTACAAACCTTCAGACCTTTCCAGCTGGCATTCGTAGACCATTAACAGTCGTTACAGTCAGAAAACCAAAAGTCTGACAACCAGTCTTAACCAAGGTGTTACCCAGTGTCTAACTGGGTTATGGTGTCAGATGCGCAGTCCATGTAAAATATTGGTATTCAGCTGCATCCGGTTAGACTGGAAGCCGACCCCAATATATTTGGAAAAACGCTGGGTAGATTGATTGACTTGCAAAACCTTCTGCGTGTTAGAGATTTTTAACTCAAAAACTTAATTATGAATGACGTCACCACATTTATTCAACAGAGTATATAATATCATAGGTATGGAGCCATTTTGATGCATTCTTATTTAATTACAAATACGCTTGCATGGCTTTCTTTCCAACTTTAAAATTATGATCCCTCACTTCGACACAGGCAAACTCTCGAGTTGAGGACGTTAAATGTCAACTTATAACTGTCAAAGTGATTGAGGAAGGCTGAGTGGAGGTAGAGTCGAGTGGAGGACACGACTTAGATATCGGTGACTATTAGTGTAGGTATATGTTGACGACGGTGACTATCATTACATTATTTTGCAACAAATTTTGATGGCAAACAAGCAGGTGGGAGCAATGGTGGCCCAGTGATAACGGCCCCGACTTTTAAGAGTTGTAGGTCGTGGCTTCGAACCCGAGCAGGCGATGAAATTATTTACTTTGTGTTAATAATTTCAACACCACTGTTCTCAAAACGGAGACGGCAAACAACGTGAGGAAACCGGCATGTCCTAGAACCAAAAATTCAAAGACATGAGACATCTACAAAAATCAAAAATCAAAATATTTTTATTTCACATAGACCTACATGGGCACTTATGAAACGTCAGAAGCTAGGTGCACGGTTCCAATTGGTCGTTTCCTATGGAGAAGAGCCGGCAAGAAACTCCACGGTTACTCTTTTAAAAATAATTGGCTTTTACAATTTTTTCAGATAACAGTGTGACAAGGTATGGGAGGACAGTGTAGGTATTTCAATAAGTACCAGGTACTTAAGAAAATAGAAATGGTCAACAAATCTACAGTCCACTAAGCCTACAGTGTTCTCACATTCACAAAATAGAAAAGAATCTATACAAAAAATATATAAATTACTAAAAATAAAAACCTCTTTTAATTAAACGCAATTACATCATTGCTATTACAACTGTAATAAATCTGAATAATTATCATATGCAAAAA
This sequence comes from Omphaloscelis lunosa, assembly GCA_916610215.1. NCBI lineage: Eukaryota > Metazoa > Arthropoda > Insecta > Lepidoptera > Noctuidae > Omphaloscelis > Omphaloscelis lunosa. The sequence goes on along the minus strand of OU744265.1, from coordinate 17,217,833 downwards.
AGCCACTAATAAAGAGTTGAAATTAACTCGTAGCTATATAATGTCAAATAATACGATGAATATGTCAAGGATGAATGTAAAAAAATAAGATAAAAATAAATATGGTAATTTGGGAGCAGTTAATAGACTCTTACATAATTATGCCGTTAATGAGATACCAGGGAAGCCACATGTGCAGAAGGAATTATTGCCAAATTTCCTTGTCTTCAACATAGTCTTTAATTTTGTAATATGCTTTCTTGATAAGAACACGTTTGATGTGGGTTTTGAACTTCCCATCGCTAAGTTCTGTAACAGACTTTGGCAACTTGTTATAAAAGCGGATACTGTTTATAAGAAATGACTTGCTTGTTTTAGTTAATCTAAATTTGGGTATCACAATTTCATGTCTGCTACGTGTATTTATATTATGGAAATCGCTTCTTATTTTGAAAAGTCCTAAGTTTTTGCGAACATGCAAAATACTTTCTAAGATATAAAGAGAAGGCAGAGTCAGTATGTTAATTTCTTTAAATTTGTCTCTAAGGGACTCGCGAGGACCCATTTTATAGATCGCGCGGATTGCCCTCTTTTGTAGAATGAAAATTGAATCTACGTCAGCTGCCGATCCCCACAGCAGAACGCCATAAGACATAATACTGTGGAAATAAGCAAAGTATACTAACCTAGCTGTGGCTATATCAGTCAACTGCCTTATTTTTCTAACTGCATATGCAGCTGAACTTAATCTACCTGAAATAGTTCTAATGTGGGCACCCCATTGCAATTTTGAATCTAAAGCAATGCCTAGGAATATAGTTTCCGTTATTGCATCTAGTTCTTTGCCATCAAGTTTTAAATTTAGACCTACTTGAGGTACATTTGGTAATGAAAACCTAATACATTTAGTTTTGTTCGCATTAAGTAAAAGATTATTAGCTGCGAACCATTTTGAAAGAACAGCCAGACTATCATTGACATGTAAGACATCTGTATCTTTCCTGTCTATTTTAAAAATAAGAGAAGTATCGTCAGCAAATAAAATTATATCCGATAAGTTAGCCATCATGTAAGGAAGATCATTTATATAAACTAGAAATAAGAAAAGGCCGAGAATTGAACCTTGAGGCACGCCCATTTTAACTAGAGACCCCGTAGACGTCGCCCCATTAACGTTTACTTTTTGCTCCCTGTTGGATAGATAGGAAAGAACAAGATCAGCAGCTTGTCCACGAACTCCGTAATGGTGTAATTTACAGATCAGTGTATTGTGGTCAACGCAGTCAAACGCTTTTGAGAGGTCACAGAAAATGCCAATTGCATCCTGGGAATTCTCCCAGGATTCCAAAATGTGAGTGATGAGTTTTACTCCTGCGTCAGTCGTCGACCTACCTTTCGTGAAACCAAACTGGTGACTATGTAAAATCCCATTTGAATTAAAATGTGACAACATCTGGTCTAGCATGATTTTTTCATATATTTTACTCAATGCTGGTAGCACAGATATTGCTCTATAATTTGAGGGATCACTCTTATTACCCGATTTGAAAATTGGTACTACTTTACTATGTTTCATTAAATCAGGAAACGTACCGCTATCTAAACATTGATTAAATATGCCAGTTAGAACAGGCGCAATTGTGTCAATGATATTTTCAAGAACCTTAACGGAAATCCCCCATAAGTCTTCAGTGTTTTTTATGTTAAGACTTTTGAATGCTTTTTTAATTGTGAAAATAAAAATGGGCTTGAATTCAAAACTTGGAATGTTCTTACTGTAGTGTTCTTTTAGAAGAGATTCAGCTAGTATAGATGATGAGGGGAGAGATTTCGTAACCTTTATTGGGATGTTGGTAAAGAATTTTTCTAGTGTCTCAGCAACTTTTAATTTATCTGAAATGGTTTCATTATCAATTTTTAAAGACAATTCATTCTGATCTCGCTGTTTTGAGTTTCCAGTTTCTTTGTTAATTACCTGCCACACAGTTTTTATTTTATTGTTAGAAATATTAATTTTGTTACTTATTAATTTAGATTTAGCTTGGGCGCAGACTCTTTTAAATATCTTAGAATAGTTTCTTACATAATTATGAATTGCTTGATCAGAAGTCAATGATTTTTCGTTATATAAATTATATAAAATATCAACCCGCACTACGCCCGCGTGGTAGATTACAGCCCACTCCTTCTCGAAAAGAGGAGGCCTGTGTCCCAGCAGTGGGAACATTATAGCTGATTATGTAAACAAGCAGGCGGCCTACCTGATCTAAAAACTGTTCACTGCTGCCTATTTTAACAGATGAAATTCCTGAGGCATCGGAAGTGTTGTCGAATTACACTTTAAACCGGAACACAGTAAACTCTATAGTATAGAGTTAAACTAAATCGAATTTATAGTCTATCCAAACTAATATAACATAACGTAACATCACGCCCGTATTCCCCGAAGAGTTGGGCAGAGGCGTACACATAGTACACCCACATTTCGCCAGTTATGTTTAAGTCCCATGTAATAGGCTCGCCGCCTATTGCCATCAACCGGGCACAAATTCAACTGAATATTATATATAAATTATAATGCGATAGTAACTATCTGTTTGTCTCTGTTACCTTTTCACGCCTAAAGCCTAAACCATTAAACCGCTCGTTGTGAAATTTGACAAATAGGGAGCTTAATATAAGCTCCTGAAGAAGCACATAAAGCTACTTTACGTCCTGCATATTTTGTATTAAAAAGCGGCACTAAGAACACTAAGGGTTCCGTACCGCCGTACAATATTTTTAATTATTACATATAACACATTTCTTCTAAAATAAAATAAAGTTAAAAACTAAAGGGGTTTTTTATTATTATTTGTTGTTACAACGGCCACAAAAGTATACAAAGTCTGTGAAAATTTCAAATATCTACCTATTACGGTTCAAAAGATACATGATCCCCTGTGACAGACGGACGGACGGATAATGGAGGCTTAGTATTAAGGTCCCGTTGACACCCTTTGGATGCGGAACCCTAAAAAGGATGAAATACAAAATACACGCAGACGAAGTTGTGGCCAACAACTATGTACACTATACTGCTACTTCTCTTCTTCTCGTGTTGTTAGTGACTAATCTGGTGTCAGAGTTTTTATGCCGCCCATGGGCCTCTTACTTGGCTTCACATGCCGTCGAGAAATATCTCTCAGGCATGCCGGTTTCCTCACGATGTTTTCCATAAGTATACAATAAGCACATGAACTACTACTATACTGTCAGTACTGTTTGCTATTCATATTATTATTGCAGCCTGAAAGTTGCACACTCGATAAACTTTATTTAATATAAGTGAGGGCACGTGTCGAAGTAACCTTTCATTTGACATTTGACTCGGCGCGCGTGTGGACCTTTGTTGGTAGTACCTACTATTTCTCTGGTTACAGAGAGTTCAGCTTTAGTGTTGTAGTTATGTATTACGTGTATAATGTATAGTTGCTAGTATAAGTCACGCGTCATGTTAGTGTTGCACTTTATACAGGGTTATTGGTTATACGTCGGCATTCCATAAGGGGCTGTAGGAGAGGTCATTTGCAACCAAATTACCCCCGATGACCACTATGCCAATGTCAACTATTTTCGAGTAATTTGACATATTTTTATTTATGTATAAAATAATAATCCTAACTAATATACAGGCTGGCAGGGACATCGACGCCAAACAGTTAGCATGGATTCACTACATGATTCTGAACCCCCATGTGCTGAAATATTTCGTTGGTTATTTAAAATAACATCAGCCGAGGAGCTCGTGGGTAAGTGCTAACAGCCGCACGGGTCGATCCATCAGGTTAAGCTACACTTGCCGGGGTTGGTCCGTGGATGAGTGACCATTTCTACATAAGTAACGAGACTCCTCCGTGCCTCGGAAAGCACGTTAAGCCGTTAGTCCCGGCTGTCATTTGTGGATCTTTGACAGTCGTTACGGGTCGTCAGAAGCCCGAAAGTCTGACAACCAGTCTTACAAAGAGGTATCGTATTACCTAGTTACTGCGTTGTGGACGTCAGATAAGCTGTCGCTCCATGTGAAATACTGGTATTCAGCTGCATCCGGTTAGCCTGGAAGCCGACCCCAACATAGTTGAGAAAAGGCTAAGCAGATTTAAAATAAAATCAGCTGTTCCATACATTTTGAGCGCGTTGGTACCTATTGCACTTTTCTATGAAACAGCAGTTTTTTTTTTTAAATAACCGACGAAATATTTCAGCACATAGGTCGAAATATTTCATACATCAAAATCATGTACTGAATCCACGGTAACAGTTTTCGCGTCAATGTCCCTGCCACCCTGTATATTAGTTAAGATTATTATTTTATTATAAATAAGTATTATAAATGCGAAAGTAACTGTCTGTCTATCTTTACTTTTTTATACCTTAAAGGATAAAAAACTAAAACAAAGGTTGAACGGATTTTCATGGAATTTAACACACAGGTAGACCGCCATGGTCTACCACCTCCACGTCTCCACGCGGGCGAAGGCGCGAGAAAAAGTTAGTACAGCCAGGAACAGCTACAAAACTATAATGGCATGCGACGACAGCTTTACCTTGACAATTTTTGACTTGATTCTGTCTGAAATAATTATTTTCTTGTTTCGTACTTTTTAGACCACTTTTACTTTTCCGTGACCGGGTTACAGTTTCGTAAAAATATGTTTATATTTGTTTTATATTTTTCCGTTTTAACGCTTGTTATTAATAAGATTTGATTAACTGCGCGTTGGTATCGTTTTATTTTAATCATGCTTTTTTATTGTTTAATAGGTATTAATTTTACAACCGCGCCGTAGGTAGCGCAGTCCCACTTTTGCTTGTTTTTAACAATTTAAACATATTTATTTATAAACGTACATTATTTGTACAATGCTCGACAAGACCTTTCTTTTGATACCAAACATGTCAAGATTATCTAAATTTTTTTTTTCGAAGCCTTTACGTGTAAAGTCAAATATATTAAATTTTGGGAGAATTTATAAAGTCTATGTCACCTGGACTATTATTACAAATCTATTGATACCTCATTCATCAAAATTGGTGCCGTAGTTTAGGCGCTATGGTGGAACACAAGTAAATACAAACATACTTACGTACACCACACACATAGACTGCTAAAATCATAACCCTTTCTTTATGCTTTGCCGTAGTCGGGTAAAAATAGCAAACATGTGAAGGTGTTTATCTTATTACGAGAAAACAAATTTGATTTGACGTGCAAGTGTTAGCCCAAATCGTTGGTCTGTGTGCCTTCAAATTGAGAACAAGGTTAGGCCACCTCGGCCTCCTATATCCGCGCCTGAAATTTCAATACCATTTCAATTTCCCCCAATCTTCTCGCCCGCCATTTCCCCGGGTATTGTATAAAAATTCTTGATAAAAAGACAATATATTCTCATCCCGGATACGTAGTCTACGTAGACAGGCTTCATCCTGCTTATTGTGAATATCTCAGCAGCGACTATAGGGATGCGAAAGTGGTTGGTAATATGGATATACCTGTAGGCTGTAGGGAAAAACCTGTGCCGATAACATGAGTGTGTACTGTCTATGACCTAAATTTAGTTACTTTTGCATTTACTTTGAAAATGTGGGAGTGTGTGTACCTACGTACCTTTAATATAGCTGATTCAGCACCATTTTATTATAAGCGTCATATTTTCTATCAGAAAACGAGGTATTAGGAACAGGTAACTCTAGATCTCACTTTCGACAGCCTACGTAAGGATCCCGGGACACGAAGATAAATTCCTCGGTACGAGATATAATATAGGAATACCAGTTCAGTTGGTGGAGGTACCTTTAGCCAAAGTCTATTTTAGATTCAGACAACTCATCGTTGGGTAACCACTAACCAAATTAACCAATTGAATACTACTAACATAAACTGCTGTTACATAACATAAAAGTTAAAATTACTTTTTATTTTATTAGTCATTACTATTGCTATTCCGTATGATGTGGCTGATGACTAATGTTATGATCATCGTAACCTTTGCTATGTAAGAGCATTTCCATATATAGATATGTAACCAACTATCATTTTACAACACAACTTCGATAAGTTCGATCTATCGCGTCAGCGTCTTTGAAAACTGAAATCGAAAACATACATACTCCACAGCTCTAGCATGAAGTCATCTATATTCAAAAGACTTGAGAGCCATTGTGTTGGACCCACCAGGTGCTATATTAGGTCTTAAATAATACCCTTCGTATTTGAAAATTCACTTCACGCGCTTTATTGAGCGCGCCTGCCATTTTATTGCGAGCAATGACCACGCGTTGTGAGAATATCTTTTGTGCAGGCGCTCAAGTGTGGTTTTGTAAATGATTTCAAAGGAACCTTTATGTTTTTTTCTTTTATGAGATCAGGATCTTAGGTAAAATAAATTGAATTAGGTCGGCCATATTTAAATTCAGAATTTTGGTGTGGTTCAGTGATCCCATTTTGAATTCTCAATCATAATACCTATTCAATTTTAAAGTGATCTGGAATTCACGATGTTAGAAGAAGGTTTCGAAATAAAATTATCAAAAAATTCAGAGCCTCATTTTCGGAATTTGGATTGAAAATACTCGTTTTTAAAGGTTGCGAAAACATACAAACATCGTAATATTGGTTTCAAAGTACTTTTCGGAACATTACCTTTGTTAAATACCTTTAAAATATTCAATTCTCGTATCAATCCTTTTCCCAAATATGTTGGAGTCGGCTTCCAGTCTAACCGGATTCAGCTGAATATCAGTATTTTACTAGGAGCAACTGCTTATCTGACCTCCACAACCCAGTAACTAGGTAATGCGATACCCCTTGGTAAGACTCGTTGTCTGACTTCTGGGCTTCTGACTACCCGTAACGACTGTCAAAGATCTATGAATGACAGCCGATACCAACGGCTTAACGTGCTTTCCGAGGCACGCAGGAGTCTCGATATGTAATGGATGGTCACCCATCCACGAACCGACCGCGGCAAGCGTAGCTTAACCTTCGGTCGACCCTTGCGGCTGTTTATAATTTATTTACGAGCCCCCTGTTCAATTCTCGTATAACTTATTTAATTTATAACTGGCTCAGCGTTGGCGGAAATCGTACTTTCCCCCTCTGGTATCTAAGGCGAATCATAAACATAACATCTCGCCTGTATTCCCCGAAGAGGTCAGCAATGGTATCCTATCCTGTACTATTAAACGAGCAATATATGTCGGGAATACGTTACTGAATTGACTAATCGGGACACCAGCGCCAACTAGCGGCGTTCGACAGGGTCTACAACATAACGCTTGGACCGGCCGGAGCCGGAGCTTAGCAGAGTTAATCGGTGGCTTTCAAGCAGTGAAGACGTTTGGAAAGTGTCGCGCATTCCGACTAGTCGTGTCATGTACCTACAGTGTGTGAATTACTAGTGTGATTAGTTTGATAGTAAATTATAATAATTCGATCTGAACTGTAAACGGTTTTTCTATTGCACAGTAGTTAAAATATGGCTGATAATAACGAAAGAAACACATAACCTCTCCGTCATATGTATATATGTATTTATGAACGAATTTCTTTTGCACCATTTTCTCTCTAAGGTTTTATTGTTTTCTTGGAGGATATCTGTATAATAAAATCAATACAACACTTCCAATATACCCCATGCTTAGATCGACTTTTAAACTAAATGTATGTAAATAGCTTAAACTCTCGATTATCAGGCAACTGAGAGTCTTCTGATCCCTATTCGCTAAATTTATATTTCCTTCACAAACGTACACTATCAAAGACACAGACACACACACGTAAATAAACAAATTATAAAAATAAAAAAAAAATAATGTAATCACGTTCTCGAAAACGGCTCTAACGATTTCGATGTAAGTTGTTGTATGTAAGTTGCAATATAGAGGTTTATGGGGCGAAAAAATTATCTAGCTAGGTCTCATATCTGGGTAAAATCTTATTTTTCGTATTTTCACCCGAGCAGAGCTCGGTCGCTCAAAGTTTAGAACAAGATGGCTACCTTAGAATAATGACATGGCAGCATGGAATTAGTACGTAACTACTATCATGGCAGCATGGAATTAGTGTGTACTATATATGGAATTAGTATGAACATTCCTATACTATTAAATGAGCATTCACTATTTTCACCAAAGCAGACCTCGGTCGCCAATGTACTAATTAATAAAATAAGTAAATAATAAGTTATTGTAAAAAGAAAATCACATAAAGTTAGTCATACACTAAACATGATTGTACAAGCAGTGGTCAAGAGCAGGTAGAACAGCTGGAGGTAGAGCCAAAGTTCCTCATTAACATTGATTATTACAACTTAAATACAATCTGGTTAAAGTAACTCAGTAATTACATTAAGAAGGAAAAACTGTGGAATGTCTTCAGATGGCCCCATTTGTATTGCAATGAAACAGAGTAGGAATCAGTTCAAGAAACAGTTAAAATATTGTAAAAATCATAAATCGCAAATACGTATCGATTTGATAGTTATACTCATAAGCCACGAACAAAAGGATTTTAAGTTTCTGGACACAAAATGGTAGGATGAATCCTAGAACGGGCCTACCCGTGAGTGTTGATGGTGAGACAGATTTTGCACACGCAGCGAGCGCGTTTAAAAATCACAGTTGGTCCACTGTGAGTACAGGCAGGCCAAGGAGGCACTCCCTATAATTGATGGCCGCCTCACGAAACAGGTTCTCCGACTAACGAAACAGCAGCTGCGTACAGTTACAGCAGCTGTAACTGGCCATGGTTCATTTAATAAACACCTCTATGTCATAGGAGTCACAGACAGTCCAATGTGCAGAGCCTGCATGGAGGACGACGAGACAGCCCATGTGCTGTTAAACTGCCCGGTGGTCGCCCAATACAGGGCAGAAACTTCGGGAATCCAGGTACCCTAAGTGAGATTGTCAGTGACATCAAGGAGTTGCTAGCCTTCTCTGAGGAGCTGGGGTGGATCGAATAACCGATTTTCCCACCATACCAAAATACGCGCTTTGACGTGGAGTTGCGGATACCAGCCCGTATTACCTATTAACACGCTCGCAAATCGTCAGTGCGATATGCCTCTAAGTAGTAATGATAAATACTAAGGCCCGTTTTGTTAAGGTTGCAAAGCATCAAGTGTAGGTGAAGAACTCTATAAAGATGAATATTTCAAATACTATGTGACATAAAAAAAAACGATGTTCCAACAACAAGACACCCGGTCTTGTTGTAAAAGAAAATTGTGTGTTCGTGTTGTGATAAATAATTGAGTTAATACTAATAATATCACCTCAAACTAAACCGTGCTAATAACTAACAAAAGGACTCATACCAATAGGGCCAAAATAAATCCTTTATCATCTGTTAATCAAAATTCTGCTCATTAACGGAACGAATTCTACTTCAGAGAGGTAAGTCGAGTTATCCGCAACACGCTGCCACCACAAATCACTAAATGTGTTTAGCGCTTAACATATTTAAACGATCTTCAAATGATGAAAGAAACAGAATGACGTTCAATAGGTTTAACGCCAAACACATTTAGTGACTTATGGTGCAAGCGGCCCTACCTAAGAGTACCTACATCTCATTAAGATCTCACTGGAACATAATATTTGTAAAACAAAATCCAATATCCCACACACAAAAGTCTTATTTCAGCACGCCCAATTAAATCCCATAATTCTCTTGCTAACAAGGAAAAAACTACACAACATCTTTTATTTTGGAACGACTGTGTGCACAGCGGGCCATACATGTAAAATTGTAGACTTTTTGGTCATCATTACCGTACCGGACCTTCTCGAGTTGCCGATTTTGAAATACGATTTTAAGAAGCGACCGCATGGGCCGCCATATTGAGTAACTTAGGTTTTTACGTTTTAACTTATGTTGCATATTTATGACTATCTTATTCCTTTGGCATTGGACTGTTAATAGATTTTGGCGATTGTTGTTTTTAATAAATTTCTTCACCATGAAAACAAATTCTTACTGTCACAATCCTAATCCTAGAATCCTACCTAATTTAAACAAGACGAAATATCTTAGTACACTGTTCGTGTGTCAGCGTCGAAATTTGAGTTTTAAAAGTGATTTTTGAACTGTGAACAATGTGGAGCAGTCGAAGATGTGCAGCATGTTTTGATGGAGTGTGTGCGGAATGAAGCTTTGCGATTTAATTTACTTGGTCCAACAAATAAGTACGACATTGGAGACTGTAACGCTGTCCTGGCTTTTTCTTTATCGGAACAAGCTAGAACAATATACAAATTGGCATTTTTTGTTTTAAAGTAAAAGTTTTTTGAGTTAAAATTAAAAAGTGTTTTTAGGTTTAGTTCTTTTGCTGATGTTACAGGGCGACGTTATCGCTCAGCGATAAAGCCCTTAAAATAAATATAAAAAAATTGTGATTTTTAATAGAAACTTATGAAAATATATGTGTAGGTATTTAGAATAAGCCTGTATTGCACATATTTACAAGTAAAAATAACAATATGTCTTGTCATTATGTAATAATTATCAGTGTAGTGAATAACTCCAAGTGCAATAAATTTCACGACGCCGATGCGTCCTCTGTTATAGTAAAACAACTTTATTTATTTAAACCTGATTAGATGTCATAGCAGGCAAGCAGATAATAAAATGTAAGTACTTTCCTCTACTCATTTGGAATTGTTACTTATTGCAACAAAAATTAATGCATTCTTCTGACTCTCATCAAGTCGTCTCGTCAAAGAATTGTTTTATTGACTTTAGAAGGTAATAAATTTATAACAAAGTCTGTGACGAAATGTGTGTTAACTTTATTGGCTTTTCCGGATGCGGAAAGAAATCCTATCTACATATTATTAAAATTTCGGCTACAGGTCGACTTATCGTAATAGTCTAGTTGGAAATAACCGGGAATCCGGTAACTATCATCATTTCTATGAATCTTTTTTCTCATTATCTTGCTGCTCAAAGTTACTTGTTGTTACTAGTCAGCGCAATAGGTAGGTAGGTACTTCATAGTTCATACTTTTTGACTGTATTAGCCGACAGCAGCCCGTTACAGTCCTCTCTTCTAAACCGTGTCATTTTTCACGTATTTCTTCATATTCTCTACTTCTGTATGAATAATCTCAACGTTCTAAACCAGGAATTGCATCAATGCTCTCTCCATTGAGCCTTTTTTGTTCCCGCACAATTACTGTCAAGACGCTCGTGCCGTCGTACCATTACGACTTTCCTACATCTAAACTGAGGACAATGATCAGCGAGACGGACCTGCGAACCGATACTCCCCACTGAACTCAGAAAGTAAAAGCAAAACGCACCACCGCGGCCAACTCACTGTCCATTAAGAGAGTGAGCGCGCTTCACGCGTTAAGTCAAAATCTCCCGCCAAAAAAAACGTCAAAGTCAAACTCAACACGGAGTTCGTCCGAAAACCATAAACATTTTTGGGATATTTTTTTTAATTTGTTTTTCAAAGTGCGTCGAACTCTGGAGTGCACCGTCCCCAGTTTCATAAGTGGTTGTAGAATGTTATTGTGTGGTCGCGCAGTGAAAGTGGCGTGACGTAATCGTTACATTAGAGCTGTTATTACTATTATGGCGGATATCGCTCGTTTCGGGAAGCGGTGTCTTACTGTTTTCGGACTTTTGGGTGAGTTCATTTTTTTTTTCTTGACCTAATTTTCAGCCTGTTAAAACAAAGTCTATGAAACAATTTCAAACAAAAATAGTGATGTTTTGGAAACTCGTTTATTTTGTCTTTTGCGACTGTTATATTTAAATTGGTACACCCCATTAGCATTTACCAAACCTTATGAATATTACATAAAAAATACATTAAGTAAATCTACTACCCATAATTATACCTAGATACCTATCTTCCGAAAATGGAAATTAAGGTTCCGATATTTCCCCAATGAAATAATTAAACGTCGTTACATCAATTATATCCGTATAGTCCGTCTAGACTCGATATTCCGTTAACAGTCTACAAATGTCTTAATTGAATCAGAATTTGAAATTCATACTTTGTAATCAAATAATTTACATTTTAAAAGCGACAACACTTACTAACCTATTTAAATTAACATTACATAACGCCTACATTTCTCGAAGGGTTGGGCAGAGGTGTATTTCCCAAGGTACGTTAAGTCCCATGTAATAGGGGACGAACTTATTGCCATCAAGTATTTATGCAGTACCACGAACCATACAGGGTGGCAGGGACATCGACGCGAAAACTGTTATCATGGATTCAATACATGATTCTGAACAACTCTTTTTTTGGGTGGGAAATTATCAAATAATTTCTCCCGCTCTGGGTGGAGCGGGAAGGCGTGTCAAACTCTTACCGACTAAAACCCATCCGTGTTCCTTCAGTTGCCTTTATTGCCAGGAGCCACGGTAACCCTTTCGGACAATAACCGCAGCCCCGGCATTCTGAACGTTGAACGTTTCTTTGCGTTTAAATTTTTCGTCGGTTAGCGGTTATTTAAAAAACATATCTGCTGTGCCATACATTTTGACCGCGTAGATATTGCACTTTTCTATGAAACAGCAGATTTTTTTTAAAATAACTGACTCAATATTTCAACGCAGAGCGGGAGAAGTTATTTGATGATTTCCCACCCTCAAAAAAAAAAAAAAAAAAAGCGGGGTTCAGAATCATGTACTGAATCCACGTTAACAGTTTTCGCGTCGATGTCCCTGCCAGCCTGTATGCTACTTATTTTGTATCTACCCTTGATGCCCAAAATATTCCTGTTACTTAAACTGCAGTCACAGACCAAATAAAAAACCAAGACAGCTCTGCGAACAACACAGTGAAGCATACCAAAACTACACCTCCGCTCTGCGCATACACGCTCACACGCACACATTTACAACTATTTTCAATCAAACTACACCTCACTAAGTGCACACGTGTTTACGAAACTGTCCCCGCGTCACTGTGGACAGCGCTATGTCTTAGTTTTTATCTGGTATGAGGCTCCAGAGCAGTGCTTTCGAAAGAAACCACGCCAAGTATTTCCAACTCGATAGTACCGTCTCGAGTCGATAAGGCTATCGTTCATATCAGAAAGGCTTTTAAACTCACTAATTATGCTGTGATAAACACAGACCACGTTACCCTTATCAGCATCTTATCAACAAACTTTTCTCTTTACATGAGTTTGTGTAGAGGTGTAAACACGATTTACTTAAAACATTAAATTACCTATAAATGAACGAATGAAATCCACCGATCGCAGCGTGGTTTAACACTCGACTCGATAAATCGAATGAACCTCAAGATTTGCACTAACCCCTCAGCCTCATGTTTCATGAGGTTACAGAGATCATTGCATATCTAGGAGTAGACCGGGGGGCGCGGTAATAGTAAGGAAGATGTGCCCTTAGGATATGGACGTATTTGCGAGCCGTACCGGATATGCAGCCTTGAGTAGGCAATGGATTAGTGGATTAGTGGCTCTATGGATGGGCATCTTTTAATGACGTCGCCGCCACATTGGTTCAAATCCAGCTTCACTGGTGGATTTTTGGCGGGATGAAACTGCTTTCTCGACTCTTTTTTATGTCACTGCTATACTGTGTTACACGTTGCTGTTTACAATGTCTTCGTTTGAGGTCTCGCTAGTGATACATTATTATCATAACAGAACAAATAATTAATAATGCTATAAATAATTTTCATAATCGGCCATTTCCCTAATTTAATGCAATTATGTTCGGATATTTTTTGTTCCCGTCTGTACTTACAGTAAAATACTGTTAGCCAGGAGCCTTTATGTATGCAAGACAATGCAAAATACTCTCATTTCTCATTGAAAGGAAACATAAAGTGTCATTGAAAGACTGCATTTGCCCAAATCTTTGTGGAGAAGAGAAGCGTTTAAATGGCCATATTGAAGATTATTAAATCATCGTTCTGCTGCTCCTATAGGAATATTTTTGTAAATAAACGTATTTTCTTTCTTTCTTTCTTTTCTTTGTGGTCGACGCAACATGACGTCTTTTTCTTCCATACTTATCGATCATTCGTCATCTCGGTAGTCGCCCCCTTTCTAGCCACATCATCTTTCACACAGTCCATCCAACGTTTCTTTGGACTTCCCCGACTCTTATACGCATCCAAATTCATACTGAAAACTTGACGAATAGTAAAATGTCAATGGAATAAAAATTGCATACCACTTACCTTTTGAGAAGCACGCTTATTAGTTTTCTAATAGTGATTCTGTTATGTGCACTTCCTTTGTTCATTACATCTACATTTACAATGCATTTATTACTTATAAATACACACATACAAATAAACTACACGGTTCTACTTAGCCTTTTTTTAAATCTCTCCGTAACGACATAGGTACTAAAATATTTCATTTTAAATTAGAAACTAAACAGAGAAAGCCGTGCTTTTCTTTTGTAACAATTAGCCGAGGAGGTTTCAATGAAAAAAGTATAAAATGGACGGAGGGAAAGAGTGGAGACGCTTTTGTTTCGCGTCAGACTACAGCTGAGTTTTTATACGACTGCTCTACCTAAATAGAAAAGATTATTTCAGAATCTTTTACAAGTTTACTACATAGTAAATAGGATATATAAAATATAACATCACGCCCTTAATTCTCCGAAGGGTTAGGCAGAGGTGTAACTTAGCATGTGCTTACACTCACATTTCGCTATTTATGGTAAGTCCCATGTAATAGGGGGCGAGCCTATTGCCGTCAACCGGGCACAAATCCAGACTGTAACACTTTGCCCGACCTGGGAATCGAACCCAGAACCAGAAGAAATAGTTTTATTTAAACCTACTTTTATTTAAAAAATATGTAGTAATAGATTAACCCAGCAAGGTATTTTAAATAAGTACAGATATGAATATTAACTGCGCCCCTATGACAGCTTATCAACACAAAGCGGTATTTATGAATTGAAAATGACGTGTAACAAATGCATTACTATTTTATGTAGCACACAAAAATCGTGATATTGTTACGTTACTACTTTAATAGCGTATTGCATGATCGATTATCACATTCACGTAACAATTACGGTCTAATCGATTAATTTGCTACGTGCTCGTTTTTGTGTCAGTGCCTAACTATCTACGCGCGTTTAAAAAATGAAGCTGTCAAGTTGTTTTGTTTTTTTTCGACAGTAGATGACGTATGTTTTTTTGTTTTGTTTTATACAGTCAGAAATAAAATTAAATGATTATTTTTAATAAAGTTTTAAAAATAAATTTATCTAATACAGCCAGACTGCGGATTCAGAAAGTTTCAGTACGTCTTTATTTTCCCAGATATTTCGTACTTACATAATAGTAGGTACCAATAGCGGAACTGACGTCAAACTAGCTCTAGTCTCTCCTCTTCAAAGACCTTTTACAAACAAAATAGTTCGTTAATTAATGAAAACTCCAATCAACATTTTATTGATGACTATCGAAAACTTGTTACCATTACACAACTTTTAATTATAGGCACCTACAGCAATTTTATTTAATAAAACATAACATAACATCACGCCTTGTTTCCCCGAAGGACACACACACATCTGTAAAATTAGGTCTTTACCTATGAAATTGCCGTTTTTCATTAAATAAGTTAACGCCCTTGTTTCTCTACATTTTTTATTTTTATTAATCAAAATAATTACCCATGCAATCAGTGCATTTTTGCCAAAGTAGTGGTAGCTTATTGATGCCCTTTTTGAAAAAGTCTGCTGGACGGAGGCAACAAATTCTTCAAAGGCATTTTGAACTCCCTGTCGGTTATTGAATTTTTTCCCCGCCAAGAAGTTATCCAAATTCTGGAAAAAGTAGAAGGCTGTAGAGGCAAGGTCTGGTGAGTACGATGGATGACGGAGAACTTCCATCCCCAGCTCTTGTAACTTGGAGACCATCTGCTGTGCAGTATGAGGTCGCGCGTTGTCGTGCAGAAGCAGCGGAGTCGAACGATTGACCAATGCTGGTTGGAGATGTGCGAGCTACTCCATCAATATTTTCAGTTCTTCACAGTACACATCTGCAGTAATGCTCATCCCGTTTGGTAAGAAGCTGTGATGAATGACACCGGCGCTAGATCACCAAACAGTGACCATCACTTTTTTAAGGGTCAGTTTTCGTTTGGGGCATTGCTTAGGTGCTGAACCAGGATCTAACCAACTTGCTGAGCGCTTGCGATTATCAAACAGAATCCATTTTTCGTCGCAAGTAACAATGCGATTCCATATGCCTTCGTTTGCCTGTTGAGCAGGGCAAGACTCAACTCGACGCCTGCTTCGCGCTGGCGATCATTAAATTCGAAAAAAAAAAAACGAAACAAAAGAAACGAAAGCTGCTGCTAATTCAGCTGTAGATTGAGAATCATCAACTTCCACAATCGCCTTTAATTCGTTATTGTCGACTAAAGTTTTCGGTCGAAATTTCCAGAACGGAAGCGGGCAAACCATGGAGTATAGAAAGAAGTATACGCCGTGGGGCAAACCAATAACGGGTGGTGCGATCGTTATTAGTGTTCGCTCCGTATACGCTGTTGATGTTGCGTGCCGTTTCTGCCGCTTTGCTGCCACGACGGTACTCATACTCCATAATCACTCGAATTTTTAACGTATCCATGATGACGAAAAACGTAAAAATGCGATGAAAACAGAACGCTAACCATTAAACAAATGACTAATTTTCAAAAAAGAATTCCATTTTACAAAAATAAAAATAATTTGAACTTAGAATTCTTATCGAGAAAATAAAAAAATTAACTTGAAATAGCCAGTACGGCAGAACGGTAATTTCATAGGTACAACCTATTACATACGACCATACCTACAGGTCGTGCCATTAACGATGAGACTTGACCGCGCCTCCCGCCGCTCTTTCCCCCGCCCCGATGACGCCCCAGCGGGAACCTCATACCGCTACCGCTAAAGAGACCCATATATCGTCTACTGCGCAAGTCAAACCTCCTGGTGCGTCAAGTCTCATCTTTAATGGCACGACCTGTACATACGTATACGTTACTTGTTCTTCGCTGAGCATGAGGTCGTGGGTTCGATTCCCGAGTCGAGCAGTGTTATTGGATTTTTCCATCTGGAATTTCTCAGTAGCAGCCCGGAGTCTGGATTTATGCCCGGTCGATGGCAATAGGCTCGCTCCTATTACACGGGACTTAAACATAACTGGCTAAATTAGGATGTACTATAGGTATACCTCTGCACAACCCTTCGCGGAAACAAAGCGTGATGTTATGTTATGTTTTAAATGATCATTTATCAAGTGAAGCGTACTGCGTAACTTCGTTATATTTTTCTATTCTCAGAATTCAACGCTTGCTTCCTATTTTTATTTTTACTGTATTATATTCCTGTAAAGGCTTTTACGTAGTGGTATTCATAAGAGAATTTTTCTCTATTTTCGCTACGGTTATCCTATTTTCTCGACCTATTTTCTTTCTCCAGGTTTGCTTAGTGAGACTATTTCTAGGTCTTATTTAGAACTGTGTGCCTCACTGGGAAACCGACTACTACATAAACTTGCACGAAGCAAGTGTTCTGTAGTGCATATACATAAATACCGAAGGAGGTACAGTACAAATATTTTCTTAAAGTTCCTCGCAAACTTCGTGTTTCGTCAGTCGTCGGATTTCTATCAGTTGCCCACAGAGTACATTATACTTGCCTTTTGCACTTGGTGCAGACCGGACGCTCTCAATCGACTTGGAAGTATATAGAGTTATTAATACTCTTTTAACATAATACAATTTATTTTAAAAATGGTAGGAAGGCTGCTAAAGTCGCAGGCACGACAGATAGGAAAATAGTTTTACAGCTCTATATAGTTCACACGGAAATCAAAACAAAACAACAATAAAGTACTTAGTTCTGAATTCAAATCATTATACAAGATAAATCTAATAATTGATGGACATGGAAATTAGCATTCGTTTGTATTCGGAAATCCGATGATACCCGAGGGATATTAAGAATAGACTGTACTTTATTTTACAAAAGGTTAAATAAAAGACTTCATGCCATGATCTCCTAGCTGCTGCGTGCGAGTTTGCCCGCGTGGTCCCTAATTCTTTTTTCTAAAATAATAGTAGCTTAACTTGCGCTGGCAGATAGCGGATGTTATAAGGAGTAACCCTTATAACATCAGCTATCTGCCAGTGAATGTCTCGTCAAAATCGGTCCAACCGTTTAGGCGATTAGCCAGAACGAAGAGATAGACAAAGAAACATTTTTTAATAATATAAGTACCGTATATACTTCTTACGCATTTAGTAAAAAGTTGTTATTTTGACATTACAAATAGATACTTCAATTTTAATTATTTGTATATATAGAAACATTAGGTAAGTAACCAGTACCCTAATTGCGTAATGCACAATCAATCACAATTTGTTTCGATTTAAAACAGATTGCTAATCCATTGCTTCATAAGTTGGAAAAAAATGTGGTCAACAACGTAAATAACGCGTTATTTACGTTGTTGACCACATTTTTTTCCAACTTATAACGCAATGAATATTGTTGAACTGTCAAAATGAAACAAATTAGTCATAATCGTTTACGAAAATAAGTTACGCAATTAGGGTACAGTTTTGTATTTTTTGTTATTATAGTAGCAATAGAAATACACACTTTGTGAAAATTTCTACTGCCTATCTATTACGGTTCATGAAATATAGCCCGCTGACAGACAGACGGACACAGGATCTCGGTGGCAGCCTTTGGGTACATCCTATTTACATCTTACCCTTTCTTTACACAACTTTAACATATTCATCTGCTTTCGCATACAATGCGATTACCACCGTTATCTGCGCACTGCATTAGCCAGGCTCTGTCGTCTGCCGCTAACTCGGTTTGTGTCGTACGACGGCTAACCAACTTACCTTACAGCCGCCATCTTGGATCCTGGATCATAAGAGAATATTGTTTTAGATTTAACACGGATGTTGGTTGGATAAAACTGGCTCAAAAGGATACTTTTAGAGTTGTTTTTAAATTTTGGAAATTGATATGATAATAAGGATTTTTCATTTGTTCGCCGACCACAAATAATTTCGAATAAGGGCAGGACAATAATGATGATTGACGATTTCTTTTCTGTATCGTAATTGGGTTTACAGATAAAAATAATTGCACATGCACCAACACACCCGGATGAACTTTAGTCCGTCAGTCAGATAATCAAATATTAGACATGAATTTTTTTTTTTAATTACTTGGATAAAACGCATTAAAGCTGGGGAGTGGGGGTCGCTACGTCACAAGTAAGTATAAAATCTGTATACTCGTGACGTCATGGCACATTTTAACTCAATGTATCGCCGTATTCATTTGATAACGTAAAAAAAGAAAAAATATGTGTCCAATATTTTTTAATAAACTACACGACGGACAAAAAATAGTTTTTTTTAGTCATCATTCCTATTCTGCTTGTCAGTCGCTGCTATGATGAAATTGCTGTCAAAGTCAAACTGTTAATTACTATGGACAATTGGACATGCAGTACCAGTACCACACGGCCGCCATCGCTTCTGTTAAAACGAAATTAGGATTTTAAATTAAGTACGAATAAAAGCACGATGTTGTGTTTTTATAAGGTTTATACATAACATAACATCACGCCTTGTTTACCCGAAGAGTTAAGCAGAGGTGTACCTACAGTACACTCACATTTCGCCAGTCAGCAGAATAGACGGGATCCGCTGGGGCCGATGGCCCCAGCGGATCCCGTCAATTCTGCTGACTGCCGGGGGTGCGAAGAAAACCGAAAGGGAGATCCTGGCCCCCGGCAACAGGGCAACCGAAGGAACACGGGTGGGTATTAGTCAGTCAAAAAAAAATACCTCATGCGCAGCCGTAGCTCTTGCAGCCACTAGACCAACGAGGCAGTTGCTTATTATAATTTTTTTAACATGACGTTTATTCTTTTCTTATTTTTGACAAATTATATCACCTAATTTTTTTCAGCAACCCTTCCACTACACACTACCTAACAAAAGACTTCAACGCTTGATAAATTACATTGCTACATTAAAAAGTCTAATTATAATGTACAAGAACCTTATGAATTACCTATATCTAGTAATTACGGGACATTAAAACACGTGTAGTTGTACCCTTAATTACTCTCACAGAAAGTTTCACCGTAACATCGCGTTAGCCTTGACACCCACCGCGACGCGAGCTTTAAATTATGTGTGCCGTGTCTTCGCATATTAACGTGACTGTTCTTTTCTAAACGATGTCCAAGTAGTAAACTATCTCTGTTGTTCTTGTTGTTTGTGTTGTTTATCTGTATTTCTTCTTCTTGGTCACATTCATTACGTGTGAGGCCTTCCTGACTTTATGTATGATGTTCTTCCACTTTGATTGGTTCTCGGCTCCTCTCAGGGCGGTTAATAGTCCAGTGAGGGTGGTTACTTGGACTGACAGCGGTTAGGTGACCGGCTGAGAGCATTTCCCTTCTACCTTACGCAACATCACCAACTTTTCAAGGTTATCTGCGAAGTAATTGAAATAAAAGCCCAATCGATCACAATGTCTTTCATTTTGACAGTTCAACTACGTTCATTGCGTAATTTACGTTGTTGAGCAGATGAATTTTGCAGACCTATGAAGCAATGGATTAGCAATAAATATCCTTCAAAACCCTCGGATTGTGATTGAAAGTGTGTTACGCAATTGGGGTGCTGGTCCCGACGGGAACTGTCTTTTATTATTGGAATCAAAATGTGCATGATGGTTTTATAATACAATCAAAAACCCTGATTTCTTTCAGGGTTTTTTATGGCTTTTTAGAAATAGCTAAGCGGAACAGGTTACTAAATATATCTACGTCTATTGTATTTTATAATGGATTTTCGCAAGGTCACGTCTGAATCAATTGACTATGATGGTTTTACCTTTTTATCCGTGTGCTGTGCAACTGGGCCTATCCCAGCTGTAAACTTCCCTTTGTGTCTATGTCCAGCTCCTGATGAATAAAATTATGAGTTCCAATACAATTTTTTTATCTGGTATTCGCAATTTTTTAGCGGTTTTCTGGTGGCCGCCACTAGAGTTTAGATTCTGGCTAACAGGACTTGCAATAGTTGATTTGTCCCAAAAAGACAATAATTCTTATCTCTGTAATTTTCGTTTTCATTATCTTTGTTGGTTTTGTGTGAGTCCACTCCTCTCTTAGTTGGGTATTTCCGGTCGCACCTAATGACCTTAATTATCTTTCTTATTTTGTTTTGTTGCTACTACTAACCCAGTTTGATAAACTTGGACAAGATATTATGTCTGCCATTCGCCGATACTTTTCCTCTAACTTCTTAATAATCAGCTCTTGCATAAATTTCCATAGCAAATTCGAATTTGGCAATAGGTACAAAATAACATACAAAATCAGATTTTTCTATATAAAAAATTAATACCTGTTGAAATTATGTGCACTCTCATTTAAATTAAGTACCTGCTACTGATAACAGTGATAACATAGCGACGTTGCGTCGCAAAGATTTCACCAAGTTTAATGAAGCTCCTTTACCTTGAACGTTTCCTTACATAAATTATGTTAAAAGCTTACATAACAACGCCCTCTTAAACCTTGACAATCGCATATCTTGCGATGCCCCACAATCCTCACACACAAGCATTTAAAAACAATAGCATTGAAAACAAAAGAAAATCGTTTAACGAAACGCCACAAAACGAACGCTTTCGACTTTCTATATCCTACACCATGCTTTATATTTTGGTGGTGTTTCCGAACACATTATTACCGATATAGTATGCGGATCATAGATCTGTTTTTTAAGTTTTAGATGGCTTTCTATACCTACCAATAAAGGTGAAAATGAGAGCCACAATGTGGCCAGTCTTCTTGCTATTTCGGTGGCGACATTCTACTTAAAAACTCGTTTTTTTAAAAGAAGAAGACTTTTTAATGAAGGTGTTAATTACACTGTCATTCAAAGTAAGGAAAATCGAAAAGCTTGAGGAGAAAATTATTAAAAATTATAGCTTTGTCAATCATTAATGAAAAACTTTATCCAGAGACGATAGCTTCGTCTACTTCTAAGGCAAACACTTCCAGCATGAAAATCTAGATAGTTTAGTTCTATAGCCCTTTCCGATAGATAATAGAATCTATTCTGCTCCGACATACTTAATAATAATATATGCTTTTACATATAATAATTTACGAGCAAGGAAAGTTATTGACAATATTAGTTACACAATTGAGTTGTCGAGGTCTAATGGGACTTCCATTAGACCTCGACAACTTGGTCTTAACTTGTTTTAAGTATGTATTTGAAATAGAAAACTAGAGTGAGAGAGAATAATATATATATCATGTTCCACCTCCTATTCTGTCCTGTGTGCCCCAAAAAATGCAGCAATAGCGACCTCTGCGCGGCAAAGTTTTGAACCAAAAAAAAGACACTGTCGAGCCATCGACACGACGAAAAAATAGAACAACTTTACACATGTCACGCCAGTACAAGAACTTTTACATATTCCCAAAGTGCAACAAAAAATATTATTTTCGACACAGATAAAATGACAGCAGCAATCATTCTTCACACTCGTGCAATAGAACATTATTTTGCATAAAAACATCCGTGATAACATTATGCAAATCGGAACCATCACATAAGATTACTCAACAGCATATGAATGTATCTTTGGTAACGGTACAGACATATTACCAGCTGCTACCTACTATTTTGTAACAATGCAACGTAATGTGACAGTTGCAGAGTCTAGATCCGTTTACAAAATACTCTGGGTTTACTTATTAGTAAATAATTTCATGACATAACGTGTGTGTCAATATTTTTGAGAACAGGATACTCTGAAATGCATGTTTTTCTTCGATATCTTGCGACGTGTGAGTTATTTTTAACTGACGAAAACAAAAAGAAGGACGTTCTCAACATTTATGCCACGCATAACTTTCGGTCTTCAAGTTTTAGTACAATTTTACAGCCTTTGAGACGTAATTGGTTTCTTCCAATTTTATTGTTGAGTTTAAGGCTGGTATGAAAGACGGGTTTTCCTCTAATTTAAATTCCATTCATTGTCAAAAAGTTGGTAATCTTTCTCTGCAAATTCAGAGTGATTGTCATATATCTTTGTTGCTGATCATTCAAGATAATTACCGTCTTGTCTTAGATAACTCTCCTATCACCTGCAGCCTTAGTAACGAATGCATTTTATACTTTCACAACTATGCGGATATCAAGTCGATTAATTATAACCCTCCTTTTTTGGCTTCGCCGCAGTCGGGCAAAAATGGCGCAATATCAACTCATTCAAAACTTTCAAAATTTCAGCTATGTGGACTATGTCTCGTTAATTACAATCATTACAGCTGCCATGTCCTCGTTTAAATCATCCACTGGATTTATTTGACACGTCAGCACACAATAAATTAAAATTATTTTATGAGAGAATTTACCATTTATTGCCTCGTTGGTCTAGTGGTCGCAAGCGCTAGTGGTCGCAAGCGCTACTGCTGAGCATGAAGTCCTGGGTTCGATTCCCGGGTCGGGCAAAGTGATATTGGGTTTTTCTATCTGAAATTTCTCAGTAGCAACCCGGAGTCTGGATTTGTGCCCGGTTGATGGCAATAGGCTCGCCCCCTATTACATGGGACTTAAAACATAACTGGCGAAATGTGGGTGAACCTGCTACAGGGACACCTCTGCCCAACCCTTCGGGGAAACAAGGCGTGATTCGCACCGTTTTTACAACTTCACAAAACACGGAGATTCCTTTATTACACGTAATATTAGTGTAATAAATTCTTTAAACTATGGTGAAATTTGCATCAAAATCTGTAGCGTAGAATAACACGGTCATACAGACAAACTCGAAACACGACTTTAATTTATAATATGTAAAGATATATATATATATATATATATCGATTTAAATGAATGTATCTAGAACCATTATCTGTCCTTGTGCAAATATAATTTCAAGAGCTTTCAGCACTTTTCAGTAATAGTTAGTTGCTACAGCGTCTCTCTGAACATGAAAAAATGTGACAATTTATACAAACCCTCTAAACTATGCGTACAGCTGGTTCCGTCCCGGTGTATAATATTCGCGTTAATGTCGGCTAAATAGCACCTATAATAAACTGCTGATTTTATATGTAAATGGTCCACACGAAGAAATATAATAGGTAAACACCTATTATAGCTTTATATAGTAAGCAGGTACTAGCACTCTGTAATCGACTTCGTCCGCTTGGATTTTGAACTTTCCTCTACGAAATCAAACATCGACTCTACGTCCTATAAGGGGTTGTTGTATATTTTATAATTTAATAATTATTTATTCTACCCAAGTTAAAAGTTCATAAATCAAAGGAAAGAGATTCATCACAAAAAAAATATTCCCCATTTTCAACCCGTTTCTGTTATTTTATGACTTAGGTAGTAAGTATAGATATTTACACAAACTTCAAAATTGATGAGATCACGCAGTAAAATCCTCCTTTATAATGAACCAACCCCTCTGTAACTAGTTAAGGGTCGATTTTCGAAATATCTAAAAAACACTTAATTTCCTGTAAAAGTATTAATATTAATGAGTTCGAGTTAATCGGTCAACACTTTATGATTCTTTCAAAATTTAAGAAACCTTAAACCCTTTCAAATAACATAACAATCACGCATGTATTTCCTAGAAGGGTTCGGTAGAAGTGTTCCTATAGTATCTACACCCATATTTGAGTCCCATATAATAAGGAGTGAGCCTGAACTGGGCACAAATCCAGACTCCAGGTTATTCTCTCTTCTTTCTACAGAGTTCCACAGGGCTCAATCTTTGGTCCATCCCATTTCACGCGATTTTTTTAATAATCTAAAACCTACTGCACTACTATTTAAATCCTCAACAACGTGGACAATCTTAACCCGCATTTTTGACTCATTGACCGCCTTATCCGAACGATAGTGAAAGCCGGTGATGTCAGCGACGCGCGCGCTTATGTAACCCATTGTTGAACGCGAAATGCTTACGTTTGAATGCAAAATAAGAAGGTTAAAAGACGAACCATTAGTTTGGAATATTTTAAAACCGGTTAGATTTTTTATATTATGTTATTATTTCAAACCATTTCTTTGTTGATAGGCATATTTAAATCTCTGCATTCTTGTTGGTTGAGAAATAGGTTGTAGTATGAGCATTGCCGTATATATAACATAGTATAAGTAACTCCTTCTATTACTTTAGAGTTTCAAATTGCATGAAGAAAATGAGCACAGCCAGCATTAGCATCAATATCAATAACGCAATTATAATTTGGTCGAACATATGTTGTTGAACTTTATTTAAAAAAAAAACTATCTTTTGTCTTTGTCCTCAGCCTTAGTTTCATTAATCTGAATGTTGAAATCATTGATCGTCCAAATCATTGAAATCATCTCTTCTAACTGTTTTCTATTGGATTTGCTTACTCCAAAGATATTTCTATAACATGTGGCGCTATAGTCTTAATATTTATGCTTCCGTGAATAATTATATTATTAGTGTTTTCAAGTCTTGTCTGTGATTAAACTTCTGCACATATTTCTTCAGTAGCTAAACTTACCTTATGAATGTTAATTGGTTTATCTTGATGAAATTATAATTCTGCAGCTTTTATCTAGATGAAAACAGTGTTGTTGTCATTAATGTGTTCTTTATAGTGCTTGTTATGTTAAGAGGGAGTTTAGGCCTATTGTGTTGTGTTGTGAACATGGGTAATAAATATAATATTATCTGTTTGTGATTTTGATCGTGGGAATAAACTTTCGATGGTGAGTCATCAGCTTATTTTAGAAGTCAAACTTTCGTTCCTTTATAAGGAGCTGTCCATATTAGTTTTAGTTTATTTGTGAATACAATTTTGGTGGATTGAACATTGGTATTTCTAAAACCACCTGATGAAAAGTCAGTACTGTAGCTATTAACCACGATGGTCTTACTTAGAATCATAAAACAGAATTGAAAAATTCAGTGGTCAGGAGAATCTGAGAGAGGAATAATACTGTTAATGTGGTATTGACTAGAAGTGATATGGCAGGTAAGGCACAGCCCTAACTAAATGGTTGCCATGAAACGATAGATAGGAGCTTTGTTAGACCAGCAGTTAGATACGTGGATGATATTTAGACCTGGTTACCACTAAGGCTTTCAATACTGGTATTCCGGGATCCCGTAATACCGTGATCACGGATTTTATTTTGCCCTCATTCAATACCGGTAGTGAAACCTCAATACTGTGATTACAGTATTACAATCATTAGATGTGAGTCACATCGTTTCAACTGACTTTTTCTGCTGTTCCTTCTATCTCGATCGCCTCACCGCTAAATACTGACATTGAGTTTGAGACTGACGCTGATCAGACTAATGAAGGTGAAGATGATGCTTTGAATTATATTGAAATACAACCGCTCGAAACAAAGACCTGAGTTTATTTAAAAAAACCTCAAAGATAAAGTGTAAGTACTTTTTTTTCAGATTTTTTATTAACGCTTCATTTATTTTATTGCTTGTGTAGTTTCAGATGTTCCTATGTTGATTTTTATATGAGACTAATTTATATTTTGTAGTTTA
Organism: Omphaloscelis lunosa; assembly: GCA_916610215.1. Taxonomy (NCBI): domain Eukaryota; kingdom Metazoa; phylum Arthropoda; class Insecta; order Lepidoptera; family Noctuidae; genus Omphaloscelis; species Omphaloscelis lunosa. The sequence goes on along the minus strand of OU744265.1, from coordinate 17,191,210 downwards.
TATTTTTTGATATTGTACTTTACAAAGTCAAAGTCAAAGTCAAATCATTTATTTCAAATAGGCCCATGTCTATGTCAAAGTGTATGTGAAATACCTTCCACAAAAAGACTAAGATTAAGTTTAAGTTTTGATTGTGTTCCTAATCCCTAGACCTATCTAAATAATCAACCAATACCAGGTTGTTAAGTATATAAGAGAGCTATGTATAAAAGGTATTTATTTTATTGTTTTCAATAAATAAGAACAATAAATACACTTCAAAATAAAAACACGTATTTTAATGGTTTTATTAATGTTCTAATTGAACTTGCGAATAATACCGGATTACCGGTATGGATACCGTGATGACGGTATTGACTTATCCAATACCGGTATTGAAAAATGCGGTATTTGAAAGCCCTAGTTACTACTCGCACAGACCAGTACCCCCTAATTGCGTAACTTATTTTCAAAAACGATTATGACAAATTTGTTTCGTTTTTACAGTTCAACAACATTCATTGCGTTATTTACGTTGTTGAGCAGATTTTTTTTCCAACCTATGAAGCAATGGATTAGCAATCTGTTTCAAATCCAAACAAATTTTGATTGATCGTGCATTATGCAATTAGAGTACAGGGTAGCGTGGCACATAATGAAGGAACTGTGAGTGGAACAGGCTGCCAATGATGATCATGACGATGATGGCGCGGCGGTGATATGATTACTATAAGTTAATAGATGCTTGCATATTTTTCATTTAACGTGTATAGTTAGAGATATTAATGGTAAAACATACGTAGCTTATCTACGTAGGTATTGAATAACGTTACGGTACTAATAAACATGCTAACATTCAATACATACTAACTAAAAACAATGTAACATCGCAATCGGAACAAGGCTAGTAAAACATTCTTATGAAACAGAAAACCTACTGCAAGTAGAAATTCCAGAGTGATGCAATAGTTAACAGCTGTATGTGATAGCTAACAAATAATTATATGAACTGGTAACATCGCTCGAATTTCAGAGATAATCGTTCCAAGAAATGTTTATACTATCCTATACTATGAAATGAGCAATATTAGTATACACATAAATATATATATTTGTAATCACGTTCTCGAAAACGGCTCTAACAATTTCGATGAAAGTTGCAATATAGGGGTTTACGGGGACGAAAAATCGATCTGGGTTGGTCTCGCATCTAGGAAAATTCGTTTTCTCAGTATTTAAAATTAGAACAAGATGGCTACCTTAGAATAATGACATGGCAACATGAAATTGGTAAGCACCTACTATAATGGCAGCATGGAAATAAGAAGTACCCACTATCATAGCATCATGGAATTAGTATGTATGTACTATTCTCTATTTTCACCCGAGCAGAGCTCGATCGACCAGATACTAACAGATAATATGCGCATAACAGTATTAGGGGAAATAGCGGATGCATAAAAGGAAGCGTCTGATCATTTGTGACTTTGAAATAATTGGGTATTATGATAAATTTGATTACAGGTAAAATCGCGCCTGTATTCCTGGAAGGGGTAGACAGAGGCATATTTGTAGCTCAATGTATGTAGGCGAGCTTATGGCCATTAGCCGACCATAAATCCATGGCTGGTACAGACGATGGAAAACCTCAAAAACACTAGGCCCGACCTGGTTATCATACCCAACACACCACGCTCAGCTGTCGCGCTTGCTACCACGAGACCAGCGAAGCAGCAAATTACGAAGTACTCAAGGAAAAAAAATGGCGACGCTCCCAAAGTCATCCACAATATTCTCATGGCTAAATATGAATGACAAGTGTATTGCTTCACAATATGTCTAGTTAGTACCGCTTCACATGCAACAATAACATATTGTGAACATTATTGCTAAACCATTAATTTTATGTGTTGTAAATTTGCAACATACCTATACGCATATTGCACGAATGCATGCACCTCTGTGCAGACGGTGCATTTGGTGGCAAGCGGTAAGCGTCGCTAATGGCAAGTACATATACAAGCGATCCCCAAATTATTCCAAATTAGATTTCTGAAAAATACCAATCGATAGGTACGCAAATATACTTAAGTACTAATCTTTTTATGATAAGCACTAGCCTAGTAACTACGACTAAATTTAAAGAAGCGCTCGCGTAATGATTTTAACAACATAATTATTTATTTTCCGTCTTAACTACTTATGCTTCTCGTCACAAAGAACTGCAAGAGTATGTTGTATAGATTCATTAATGATGTAGAGTGCTACAAGGACCTTTTGGCGCCTAAATTAAATTGATAACACCCCGCCGTTGTTGGTAATCATTTGTGAAATAATTAGAAAATCAAGATGGCGGTGCGGCGGCATTAGTTCCGATGACCAGAGACACATGATCCTTGAACAGATAAAGTTCCATTAACATTTTGTAAATAAACACTCAACGAAACTGACAGTAACGGCTAGTGCTGAATTACTGCGGTTTTTTTCCTGAAACTCCAACTTGGGTCTCGTTTTATTGGTCAGCGCTAAAAGGAATGGTCAATAAACTTGCATAGTGGACGATTCTGGAGGAGCCTGAAATGTTCTGGGATCTTTTATATAATGTCAAGTACATTATATAAAAGATCCCGGATTCCGCTCTTGACCTACATGGAAGACCTTCTTGATACTGTTCATTACAATTATTTATTCTGCATGCCTTTGCCGATCCAGCACATTATTATGGATTTGGAACAACGTACCTATCGATGGATTTTTCGTTCGTCTTTTTACCCGATTGCGTTAGAAGGTCGATTGTTTTATCACGAATAGATAAATAGTCTTCTATTACCTACAAAAAGTCAAATTCACAATATTTTACATTCATTTGAGTTCGTTCTACTCTCATTAGGTAAATATTTTCTGCACAAGTCCAATTTAATTTTAACAGTTAAAATTTTAAAAACCCCCGACAAAAACATTTCCTCATTTCTCTTTCCTATTCCATCACCAAACCATGTTCATCATCTATCTATAACCTATTCATTGAGACGATTCCAATGAGCCCAAACACGATACCTGTGCTGTAAGTTGGTAAGGGAGTTGGGTATCCTGCAAATTCCAGGTGATGCTGCAGCACCATTTCAAGGCTACTATGTTCTTTTAATATCATTGAAGTATCAGAATACCAAATTTCAAATCGATCAGTGACCTGTGGAAGATACTCACATCCATTCATAAACTAGAGAAGACCTGATAGTCTTCAAACGGCTGAACCGATTTTGATAAAACATATCTAAGAAATGGTTCTAAGATATGTTTTTTTGTGTGCTAGAACACCTGCTTTCAAATAAAAAAATCTCATTCAAATCGGTTCTCCCATTTAAAAGCTACGGTGCCACAGACACACACACATAGCGGTCAAACTTATAACACCCCTCTTTTTGCGTCGGGGGTTAAAAAAAACAAGTTCAGGTCTTATACTGACGCAAAATAGGTAAACGTGATTCATTCTTTGTCCTTGTAGTACATTTAAGACTCTTTAGATAGCGAAAGTTTCCTCCTACGCGGATATGGTTACGTAAATATTAGTATAATCAAGGTTCATGGTCTTCTTGTGTTGAGAGGTAAATAAACAATGCTTACCGTACCTAATGCATATTGCTACACTTTCATTGCAGGAATAACGTTAGGTATCAGTTTTGTTCAGGTTGCGAACGGTCTGAGGACCAAATCTAGGCTGATAACATACGGTATGCGGCATATTGTGCCGTCAAACTTAGTTGAACAATGCTTTTAGGAGCATCACAGTTTAACGTTAGAGGACATGGCATCGTCCATGGTCGTGGAAACAATAGGTGTGTTTGTGGCGAGATAACAAATTAGCCTAACATCTTTGAATATAGAGATGGGGCAGATAAACTGGTTTTGTATCTAAAGGACTGGCGCCAGGTACCTGTACAATATTATAACTGAAAATAAAAAGGGGGCTTTATAGCACGTACCACGGTAGAAAAGGAAGAAACGAAAAACAAATAGACAGATTTTAAAAAAAAATGCGTGGCGTGATCGATGTCAAAAATGTAGAAAAGAAATGTCACTTTGTCCTCGCCGAGTAGCATAGATAATCCGAGTAGCATACAAGTGAAATTTGGGAAGGGAGGCCTAGTCAAACGCAAAACGCGAACGAAAACAATATCAGTGTTTGAAAGTATACCACTCACGTTACATAATTCTGCGTAACTATACCTATTTGGTCCACCCATCCTCAACAGCAACACCTTACCAATCAATGCGCATGAGTAATACAACGAGACGTATTTCCCGAGGTTGCGGCATCGAGGTCGGACTTACGAAACGTCCTTAATATTGATCCGGTATACGTGCTTCTTATCGTCTGGCCCCGATTGGTTATCCTAATTTGCCGGATCTTAAGAATTACTTTGCTTTTGTGTCTTTTATGAAACTGATTATGATCCCCTTTTTTCATCTGTAGTAAACTACATAATAATAGTTCATGTTATGGTAAAATTAGCCAGTCAGCAGGTTGATAGCGGAACTCACTGCTCTGGATGCGCTATTACCTGCTATTATCATTCTGAAGGCTCTTTAAATGCACCTCAAGCACGTTTCCCTACATTGTTCAAAAGCCTTTGAACTGACTGTCGAATGGGAATACTCCCAAAGAGGCAGCATGTGACTGTTGACACAAGAGACGATGCTCCACTTACTGTCTATGTCCTGCTTGTCAGTCAGTATTTATTGTGTAATACTTGCACTGCACCTGTAAAACGAGTTCACTAGCATTGTGGAAGTGGCTAGGCCAGTCGACAGTTAATAGTTTGTTTCGAAAATAATATACGAAGACGAAAAAGAAGAGCTGACCTGATCTGAAGAAACGCTTAGAGGAAACCCTAACAAATGAACATCTACAAAAGAACACTCGATAACTGGGCATAACACTCAGGGTTTGTTATAAAATCCTTGCGATTCCCGACAACCCCAAGAACAAGAATCATTTTAAAATTCTAGTCACGAATGTTATGATTTAAAGTAGATCCAACTAGAATCACCAGGAAAATATAAAGCGATACGTTTTCTAAGAACCATTACTGGTATAATATTTATGACAATCCAAAGCTTGAAGCTTGTACAAGCTTTATGTAAGTTTTCACGGAAACAAATTTTCTTTACTGCGTTTTTTGTGACGGCCATTAAGAAAAGACGGTTCCTGAAAATGAATAAGTAGGATATTTCTTTGAGAATTGTCTGTTTATTCTCACATTCGCTTAAATATTAAGTATAAATTACTATTACTCGTAGGTTATCATTTTTAGGGTTCCGTACCCAAAGGGTGCCAAACGGAACCCTATTACTGACCCTCCGCTGTCCGTCCGTTTGTCTGTCAGCGGGCTGTATCTCGTGAACCGTAATAAGGAGACTGTTGAAATTTTCACAGATTGTGTGTTTCTATTGCCGCTATAAGAACAAATAACAAAATTGAAGGGAGTCCACACATAAACTTATTAAATATGTATTATTTTATCTTCAATAATGAAGAAATAGGGGGCCGTAAAAGTTGTCAGTTTTAGACCATTCGTGAACGAGCTCTATCACAACAACTAAACAAGTTAGGAATTTGAAACTTCTGTATATCATGAACCATGTAGGACTGTATTCAATCAACAAATATTAAAAACACCCATATTCACAAGTTATTTTATTTGAATATGGGCGATTTTCTGCAACTTCAAATTAAAACTTTTAAAAATTCAAATTTATCTCTGCGATTTATTAAATTTGAGAAAAATATTCTCCGCTCAGTATTTTCATTTATCTGAACTAAAAAATATTAAAATTATAAACGTATGTTTTTTGGCGTTTATTGCAAATTTTGTACGGTGGTACCGAGCCCCTCGTGTGCGAGTCCGATTCGAACTTGGCTAGTTTTTGTAAATTTATGTCATCTTTTAAAAGGAACAGTGCCCTAGACTTGACGTAGGTATTCAATTGTTTCTTGTCTTAAATAAGACTTTAGATACTACAGTAGGTATCAAAGAGCTCTTGTATCGTTCATAGTTGTCCTCCCATGATCTGATCAAACCAATGTCTGGACTTTATAAGAGACTGTGACCTCTGATGAACCCACAAATTATTATCATAATTTTAAAATTATTGTATCATTGTAGTATGTAAGTAACATTTTTGTGAAATTTATTTGAACGGCTCGCCACACAGGTAAACCCTGAGAGGTTTTCGTTGTGAGGCTAAAACCAAATTGTAATAGGTTAAGTGTTTTATAAATAAATAATAATAATTTCTTGCGGTGTTTTTTCTCAGAGTAGACAGGAAACGCCGACTTAATTAAAAAAAAAAACTGTAGGTTAAAACATAAAAATACCTACAGAAATCAATTTCATCCTATTAATCCTACTAATATTGTAAACGCGAAAATTTGTGAGAATTAATGGATGGATGTTAGTTACTCTTTCACGCACAAACGACTAAATGGATTTGGATAAAATTTGGCACACAGATAGATTATAGCCAGTATTAATACATAGTATACTTTTTATCCCGATATTTCCACGGAATCGAGACTTAAGGCTCTTTCAAACAGGCGCGACACGCGACGCGACACAAAGACACCGCTCGTCGCGCGACGAGCGGTGTCTTTGTGTCGCGTCGCTTGTCGCGCCTGTTTGAAAGACCCTTTATGCGGGTGAAACCGCGGGGCGCAGTTAGTAGTATAAATGCGATAGTGAGTTTGTTTGTTTGTTTCCCGCTAAAACGGCTGAACAGATTTGGATGAAATTTGGCACATGTGTAGACCATGATCTAGGTTAGGATTTCGCCACTTTTTATCGCGATATTCCCACGGGATCGAGACTTATGCGGGTGAAACCGCGGGGCGCAATTAGTTAACCATAAAACTGATGTTCTCGTTAAAATATGAACTGAATAGTAATATTTCCTCAAACATAGCGCGCGTTTCTCCGTTTCTCTTCTATAGCTTAAGTACCTACAATATTATTTCCTTGAAAGTGGTCTATTAGCGGTAAACCTTGACGGCGGTTATCTAGGACGAATTTTAGGTCAGCTTATAATAGACCTGTTTCTAGAACTGGCTTATCTGAATTTAGTATGCGGTACAAATTGACGTTGAATATCTGATTAGCTACTGTTCTGATAATGTGAAATAGATACTTTTGAAGCTATCTGACGTATTCGTACACACGGCTACACATCAAGCTATACATTTCCAGTTTATGCTGATCTCGTATTGTATAGGATTTCCGTACATTGCGAGGTCAGCTTATACTGGAAATGTATAGCTTGATGTGTAGCCGTGTGTACATTTACCTTGCTCCGCACAAGAGCAAAGTACTGATGAGGAGCAATGTCAGAACACCAAGTGTTCTATACTATATCTAAGTTTAAAAATAATGTTATATATACGTGATTTTTCCGGAATAAATTCTTGAACGTTTCTAATATGTGATGGTAGATGGTGAAAACCGCATCAAAATTCATTGTGTAGTTTAGAAAGACTACGGTCACACAGATGGACACAAAACACGACTTTGTTTTGTACTAAGTATTGAAGATATAGCTATAAAAGACTAGCTTCTGCCCGCGACAACGTTCACCTGGAAGTCGATAAAATATAGCCCACGTTACTCGCTGATAACAGCTTTCTACAGGTGAATGTTTTTAAATTGGTTAAGTAGTTTTTGAGTTTACCCATTACTAACAAACACACAAAAAATCAAATCTTTTCTTTTTATTATATTAGTTTAGATATAACCAGTGTAGAGACCACAGGGTATGCAAAATTAGCAAGGACAATTGGGCTAAAATAAAGGGTCCGCGCCGACTCGACCCGCTTAGACTCGACCCGAAGAATAATACCAGATGTTTTACTACCAATTCAATGCCATTTGTACAGTCAGATAAAGTGACAACAAAACAAAACTAACAAATAAAAAAAACTTTAATATTTTAATTGTGTTGTTACTACCTAGTTCTGTATTCTTTAAGAAACCTAATTTTTATTTTTTAAAGATAATTTACTCAATAATGTTTTTTTTAATTTCGTTTTAGAAGTTAGTACCTACTTGATGACCTAACAATTATAATCACGTATAAAGACTGATTCAATAAATACCACCGTGCCACGCCAGTGAATATAATAAGACTGTAATGTAATTAACAATAATCTGTGATTTTTCCTACAAAGTAAAAATCGTACACTATATTAAAAAAAGATAAGTACTTATTTGTTTAATTATTGATTTATTTGTCCAAATATTATTTAAATTAAATCGACTTGTATACCTGTTTAATGGCAATAGCGACCCTATTGCCATTAAACAGGTATACAACCCCTCTTGAAAATTTAATTTAAAACCATAATATAGGTAACTGGCGAAATGTAGGGGTACTGGTACCTACACCTCTGCTTACTTCGGGGAGTGGGTACTCGAAATGTTATGTATGGAGGCAGCTAAGTTGCTCAATAACTTCACAAAACATCACTGCACATATACATAGAACCATTGCTATTATACATGGCCATAATTATCAGTAAACGGTAATCCAAATATTTTAGAGATGCAATTTAGACAAGCATATAAGTTAGATCAGTGATACTCAAACTTAGAACCGTGAGCAAAAAAATTAGCCAAGCCAAACTATACAATAGAAAAACACATCTCTAAACTACAAAAGGTACCTACTGTTGTTTGTATACGGTTTTCCTTTTCTGTTCTTAGTCATGAGGCCCAAGATTGCATATGCAATTCTAAATCCTTAAGAAAAAAATCCTTAAGTAGTTTGAAAATTTCAGGATAGGTATATACTTATTTTTTGCCGTCGGCAGAATTTTCTGCCGTCCATAAGTAACTAGGTAAAAAAAATTACCGAAAAAGACAGTCGTTAGTCAATACTGGCTAGCTAGATATAATTTTTTCAGTCTTAATGAAGCAATCGAGTTGTCTTATGTATCACAACAACAAACTTAGATCAAATTCGTTCTGCAGTCAAATGCATCTTGTCACTGCTTTCAGAACCGCTATGTTCCTGTTTTATTTACGTAAAGAACAAGCATAAGATGGTACTTAACTCAGTTTCCGTCACAAATGCCGTGCATACTAGTGTTACATCATTTGTTTACCCGAGTTGGTCCTTAATGAGGCAATGAATGCCTGGTGAGGAACCTCCTTTGAGCTGAGGAGGGATGAGATTCAATATCTTAATTTGTGTAACATTAGTAAAGAGGGCGTCTTTTATAGACGATACAGGGCTCCATTAAACTTGTCACGGAATGTAAAAAACTACATTAATAGCATAAGCATAATCAGCCTATAATGTTCCTATTGCTGGGACACAGATCTCCTCTCTGTGAGAGAATTAAACAGAATGATCATATTCAATGATTTTGGTGAAATGAGGTTTAGGAAATAAGTTATTAACACTATCCGCGTTCATAAGAGATGAAGTGGTTCAGGCTAGCGTTATTTCCAGCTTGGCTTGTCCTAGTCTAAATTATTCTTAATTTCGCCTCTTTAGTAGCACCTAGACAAGATGTTCATCTACTTACATCCCCTAACAATGGACATCTTGGTTTCGAGCCTTACTGGCTCTATACTGATTATATGACATAGGAAACTGCTGTACGACTAGCTCTCCTCATGTCTTAATCTCTTCGTCTCTGTGACCTAAGTTGGTATTAAACCCAACCCATTTATTTTTTAAATAAAAAGTAAGTCGTATTACTCCGGACGGCAGATACCTATCACCATGCCTAAATTCCTGCATTTCATCATCACACGAACACAAAAGCCGTCCTCAAGGCACATTACATAACTGTCTCAGTTTGCATAAACTTTCTACTGAGTCATAATGACCATAATGCGAGGTAATCGCACGTCACTGTCACCGCCTTCTTGGATGCTAATTCCGCTGGATTTACGCGCCCTAAAGATGAATGTTTGAAATCTAAGGACGAATGAGTTGATGTTGTTAATTCTTCTTTTTCTTGCATATCGATGAGATTGTACGTCTTGTCATAATTTACCTACTTGGGCCCTCGAACTCAATCTCAAAGCTTTTATTTCAATTAAACCATTTACAGACTTTTGAATTGTCAAGGAGTCGGTCAGTCAGAAATATGAAGCCAGTTACCCATTCCAAAGCGTAGTAAGAACCTATGGAGAAGAAAGGGCAAGAAAATCCACGGACACACTTTTAAATAAGTAGCCCAGTAGGTGATCACATTAATTGCGGCATCAATGGCGTTTTTTATGGCCTCTAAAGTGCAGGTGTAGGGACACTTTTGACACTTCAAAAAGTGGGCCACGGTCGGTTAATTAAAAAAAAATATGATAACCAATACTAGAACTAGAGGTCCTGGTAAAGTTACTCCTAGAAAAAAGTTGTAGCTAGAAAATTCGGGCGTCGATACCGGGAGGACGCCAAGCAAACGCTGGCGTGATGACTCAGACGCGTTTATAGGAGATTGGCCGGAAAAGTGGATAGCTGTAGGGGAGACCTTTGCCCGGCAGTGGCATAATACAAGAAGAAAAAAATAAAGCTAGAATATTCTATCAACTGTGAAGGGCTGTCTTAAATACTCCATTTTTACCAAACATGGGAATCAAAGTCAAAACATCTAGCTTCGAAGTTTCTAACCGTGATCACTTACCCACAAGGCTACCCTAGTCCAATTAAGCAGCCATTTTGATATTTAATAGAGAAATTGTAAGTTCTCGCGAGAAACTAGGTCGCAAACACTTGACTATTATCTGGATAAGTTATAGGCTTTCGATTCAATACATAATAATAATTAATTATATATTTCAGCAGCCCGTAGATAGGTACCTTACGTCTTGAGAGAAAGTTGGAAGGACATGAATCTTTTATAATTAAATAGACTAGTAGAGTATCTAACTACTCCATATTCCCATAGTGCTCCACCTTGTTAGGCACAAATTCTATATACGCGTCTTCCACTTTTAGTCGAGTCCAGCTCATCTAGTCTTCATTCGTCATTCTAGAACGTCAATCTAATATAATGAAAACTTCCTCCTAATCCACAGTTCATATGTTTTCTTACAGTTACAGTAAGGACCTTGTCTGCTCCAAAGGCCATCTATACTGGTATCGGTATCGACGACTATCATTTCTATGATCGGAACTTTGGAAGATCCATTTCTTATCAATGGCACCAACCATGATAATCACAATATAAAAACATTGTTCGAATTAATCATAAACTCAACACCAAGATCGTCTGAAGGAGACATTTTCATTTATATAACGCCTTGATACATCAATTTCATTCAGAATCATAGCAACATAACTATCAAAAGATTGCACCAACAATCTTTTAAAACTTACTTATCGTTGCGTGACTTCCGTCAAAAACAATAATCACGATAGTAATCTCGCGACGGTTTCGTTATAAATTCTTTCACGAAACACTCATCACGACACCCCACTAATAACTTAGCAAATAAAAACAAAAACTTAGTTAAACAAAAACTGTTTTAAGAAAGCAATCGTTTCACTCTTGTTTGTCGTAAGCAGTTTAATCATCACTCCTAAGGAAATTAAAAGTTTCTCCTAATCTATCTATGGATTATGATTGCAAACTGGTTTTACGGAGCTATCCAAAATGGAAGGACGGTTTCTGAAATTTTAGATCATTGTCGCTCCCACGATTTCTCCTAATATTTCGTTCAAAGTTCGATTTAAGTTCAAAGATATTATAGGTATTCATTTTAATGTTATAAACATAAAGGATTTCCATATTGTTGCCAAACTAATATAACTAACCCCAATATTTTTATTAAGGAAAAAATACAAAATTTCAACGTCGTTTCGGAAAGATTATTTATTTATTCAACCATTTATGCACACACATAAAAACAGACAAGAAGACAGGAACAGAAAAATACGTACAAAGGCAATTCTAGCCTCCACACTCATTAATTTTGATGTGCCGTGCTTCAGGCTATGAATGCCTGGAGACTCGCTTGCTCGAACTCTCTACCCGATTATCCATCTTCTCAAAGACGGTGGGATGAGCCGCTCTGTAAACACAGTACAGAACAATTTACTTAATTGTTCTGGGGCGAAGTTATCAACAGTCTCGGCCATCACGGCCTGTCTTGCAGCTGAAGTGCGTGTCGTTTAGCGCTGCACGCGAACATCAACGACATCATCCGACGTGCTCTTGTCACCGCCGCGTTCCAGCTGTATTAGAACCCAATGGCTTGTCACGCGACGATGGCAAGAGACCGGACGGCATGTCTTATTTCCATGGAAGGTGGGTAGGTCTTTAGTGGGATGCAACCTGTGTCGACACTCTTGCGCCATCCCATCTTCCTGGCTCAGCGTGCTGTGCTGGTGCTGCTGCTGCAGCTGCATAAAATCTCAAGCGGCGTAAGTATAATAACGTTATTGGTAATTATATTTTCGAGCCGTTTGGGGTGGAAACCCTCAAGCCGTGGGGTCCGAGTGCCCATGGCCTCTTTCGTGACATCTCAAAACGGCTATTTGACACTTCCCATGACCCAAGGGCTGATTTTTACCTTGGCCAGAGGCTAAGCATTGCCATACAACGTGGCAATGCGGCCAGTCTCTTGGGTACATCACCAGTTGACAGCCAAGTGGATGAATTTTTCGATGCTATGTTTTAGTGTTATTTTATCAATTAATAGTTATAAGTTGTTACTTGCTTATTTTGAAGTTGGATTATACATATAATAAAAACTACAAAATAAAAAATAAAAATAAAAGTTCAGGAAGACATTAACATCAGTTAATAAGAATGTATAGCTATCCCAAATAAAGTATACCTATATATTTTTGTTTTGTTCTACAACTCTTGTCCTATTACGCATAGCCTTTTGGGCACACACGCATTACACTTTTAATTTCTTAAAACTTTCTACCAATAAACATCAAATACCATTAGCTGAAAATTAAAAAACAGATACCTCTTTACCTGCTTACTAACTTAAATTGCACCAAACTAATAATTGTCTCCTCTTGTTACAGGTACTTTAATATTAACATCACCAGCAGAATGCCAGTTCGCAGAACACCACATGGGTAGGTACGCATCAATGCTCCTAGCCACCCACTCCCTTTCATTTTCCTAACAAAACTTTAAACAACCCTTCGTTTTCCAGTGAGCCACATGCAGATGCCGGGTGACTGGAATCCTCATGCACAGCAAAGGAATCCGCCATGGCATCAGTTCTCCTCTCCAAGGAAAAGATCTTCAGAAGCCGTACAAAGTCCTTACTACACGAACAATCAGTATGAGCAACAACAATTCGTCCATAACAATCAGTATGAGCAACCACAATTTGCCCAAAGCAATCAGTATGAACAAACTCAATTCGCCCCTAATAGCCAGTATAGCCCGAACCAATACAACCCAGTGCCAAACTTTCAAGGACCTCAATACTTCGACAGCAGATCTTCTGTAGGTTTTATCCAAGCAGATCCGAGAAATCCAAACGATCCTAGGCTCCTGTCAGACTCAGCATTTACCAGAATATCCGAGACTCTAGGTGCCATAAACACTGTAGGTCACTACTTAGTAGACATGGTTAATGACTCGCATGAAAGAAACGAAACAGACCCAACGATACAGCAACTACCTCAAGCTCTCTATACTATAAGCAAAAACGTTTTGGGCAGAAATGTAACTGATAAAATAGCTCCTATAGTGAAGAAGGCGTTACCGAAAGTGTTACCAGATGCTCCTATAACTAAAATAGCGACAGCAGATCGTGTCGATGAGGAGGATGCTAAGTATTGTACGACGCCTGAAGGAGAGGAAGGCGTTTGTGAAGACCTGAGCAACTGTCCTCAACTGCTATTAAACTTGGTGAATCTCAGGGAATCTTTGTGTTTCAAAGATCTTTTTGTGCCTGGGGTGTGTTGTCCTCAGGACGCGATTGTGCCGCAATCAGAGAGACCGATTGTTGCATCGACGAGTAAGCCGACTTACTTAGTACCAGTGACGACACAGAAGCCTAAACCCAAGCCTGCAACAACGAAGAAGCCATCAGCTGTATTAGTGTTGACGACAAAAAAGCCCAAACCGGTAACGACCACAAAGCGGCCGCCCACCACGACCAGGCGACCAGCGACCACGGTGACTACACCGAGAACCACTTCGTACTACACAGTCTCGCCACCTGTAATCACTAATTTCTCCAATATTGTTGATATCGAGGGTAAGAATATAAATTTAGAACCTTATAGCTGTAATAATAGCAATCGAGTTGTTGCCAAACCGCTCTTGAAACTTGCAAGGTGAGTTTAATAATCCCATTTTGACATACAATATTGCAATTATGTATTGTCGACCTACATATTATTATCATGGCATGCATCTCTGGAGAAAACTCAATAATACTCTAAAAAAAAAAGATAAAAAGAACAATCGACTAACAAAAAAAAAAACACTACAAAGTGAAAAATCACTTTATTTCGGAAGTCGGCGTCTTTGATTTTGAATTTTCGTTTTTTGCCACTGACTCAGCCGAAATTAATGATTTTTCACTTTGTAATGTTTTTTTTTGGAAGTTGGTTGTAATTTTTTTTTTATTGTAAAAAGTTTTTATTTTTCACTTTTTAGTTGTGGTACCTACCCCACACAAATTCAAATACGAAACCTTACAGGGACTTATTATAACATCATCCTTAAAGACAAGTGGGAAAAATACGTATTATTATTGTTTATTGAAGCTAACTCAAAAACTACCCAAGCAAAGAATCATCAAAATCAATTCATAATTGGTGGAGTACTCGCGTAACAAAAAAACAAAAATAAAACACAGTTGAATTGAAAACGCCCTCCTTTTTGAAGTCTGTTAAAAAGGACCATGATTGACGTAATATCATAACCTGATTCCAGATTGTGGCCAGCGCGAAGACGAAGGCGGTCGCATCGTGGGTGGAACGGAGGCGAAACCAGGCGCGTGGCCGTGGATGGCAGCCATCTACCTTCACGGCAGCAAGCGCAGGGAGTTTTGGTGCGGCGGCACGCTGGTCGGAAAGAGGCATGTCCTCACTGCTGCTCATTGTACCAGAGATTCTAAGCAGAGGCCGTGAGTAATCCTGTCATTTTTATAGAGGACACTGATAAAATCTAACATGTTTAAAACATCTTTTGGCAACCTAGGCGAAATTTATATTTGTATTCTACAAAAATTGCCCTAAAGTGTGTAGGTACAGGTCGTGCCATTAAAGATGAGACTTGACCGCGCCTCCCGCCGCTCTTTCCCCCGCCCCGATGACGCATACCGCTAAACAGACCCATAAATCGTCTACTGCGCAAGTCAAACCACGTGGTGCGTCAAGTCTCATCTTTAATGGCACGACCTGTACCTTATAACGGATGTTTCCGTCTAGCATTTTAATCCCTCTGGTTAAAATGCTAGACTAGAAATTTCCGTTGGCGTACTTAGGTACGAATCGAAATAAGTACGTATGAATGGTCCACGCCGCAACGTTACGTTCCACAACGTTCTTTGCAACCTCTTATTTCACGTGCTTTAACTGCAGCAGAAGACCATTTCAAATAAAACTGTAACTTTATGGCCTCAGGTTCCCAGCCCGTCAGTTCAGCGTCCGCCTTGGAGACGTGGACTTGGCGCGTGATGATGAGCCATCCCGGCCTGTCACGTTGCGTGTCACGGCAGTTCGCGCGCATGAGCAGTTCTCCAGGGTTGGCTTCTATAACGATATAGCGATACTCGTACTATCAGGTAAGACACAACATATATTTTTACAAGCATTAATTAATGGTTAAAATATTGTCCAGTCAGCAAGTTGATAGAATCCTCGTGCGGGATAGGTTTTCAAAAGTTTGAATAAATGCATGCACATCAAAAAGGACAGGGACTCTCAGACCAAGATGATTCCAGAATATCTTACATCTAGGTCTCTCCTAACCCAAGTGATAGGTATACTTGTAGTAATGCGAGATTTGTTAGAGTCGCGTCGCTCAAATCTGCACAAGGCTAAAAGCGCCAAATTTTCAAAGTGTTAAGTGTTCCAAACATGGATTGTATTGTACTGGCGAAGTTTAGGGCCAACGAAATCTGAAATACTGTTGTGCCAGCGACATGAAGAAGAACAAGAATGTATGACTACACAGATTATTATAAAACATTTTAATTTATTACAGAAAACGTCCAGAAATCGAAATACGTGATCCCAATCTGCTTGCCACACGGTGAGCTGACGAGACAATCGTTCGATAACTCAGTAGCTACCGTAGTGGGGTGGGGAACCACTCGCTACGGAGGGGGAGAGAGCTCCAAGCAGCTGGAAGCCAAGCTACCGGTGTGGAGGAACGAGGACTGCGACCGTGCTTACTTCCAGCCCATCACTGATACGTTCCTGTGTGCAGGGTATGCGAGAGGTGGTGTAGATGCTTGTCAGGTAAAGATTTTTTGCAGTGACTTTTATTATATGCTTGCAATGTCTTCTTCGAGAATGGTTTATTACATAACGCCTGTTAGGGTAGCTGTTAACTGTCACAGCTACGCTAACTGGCATCTTACATAAAATAAAACAAGTCCCCGCCGCGTGTCTGTCTGTCTGAACGCGATAAACTCAAAAACTACAGCACTGAGATTCAAATGGTTTTCACCAATGGACGGAGTGATTCTCGCGAAAGGTTTTGGTGTATAATTCATTAAGGTTTTGCGTAAATTGGCTTAAATATGATATCTTTGTCGAAAATGTCGGAAAAAGTCATGCCGACTGGGAGCTTTACTGGCGTGCGCCGCGAAAACCGTAGAGATACGTCAAATTTATGTTCTACAGGATTGAAGATCTTAAAATTTTCAACAAAAAGTCCGCGATGGCATATGTCTATATTCTAAGGATGACCCACAATAACAGACCATTATTATCTTTCAAAATTTGATAAAAATTCCATTATTATTTCCGAAGCTATATTGACCGGTATAATATTAATCCTTATCCAATAATATATGTTATTTAAAGTGGGCATTTAATTTAAATTAAAATATGCCTTGACATCATTTCATTTAAATGAATGGTTTAAAAGATATCACAGATTCAAAATTACGCGTAACAAAATAATTATGGTTGACGGCAACTCGGGTGCAGCGGTAGTCAATGACCTTTTCCTCGGCTATTAGGTATGAGATCCCGGTAGTACGTTCCCGTGAGATATTTTCCGCCATCCACGCGGGCGAAGCCACGGGTAAAAGCTAGTTATGTAATAAACCATTACTCACATTGGTGAGTATGGTCCCGTCACAGGATAATCCGCATTTAGTCTCCTGCTCATCGTGCATTGCATAACTACCCGCACTCTCCAGGACTTAAATGCGGCAAACAACACAGCTGTCCAAGTCGCTACGAAGTCTGACATAATATTGACACGATAAGAAGAAGTTTTTATAGCTTTGATGAATATAGCTGCATCTTAGTGGGTTCGATCCCCAAATCAAGCACTTTTATTGGCGTCCTCCGCAAAAACCGATATAATTCCCAGGAAAATAGGTACCCTGTTTTGTTCAATAAAATATACCGAAATTCCCTCGTCCAACAGGGCAACGCATTAGACACAACAATACACGCCTACATAGAGTTCCCACTTTTCATCCCCGAAAACAAGAAACTTTCTAATATCTAAATGTTACGTTCCAGGGTGACTCAGGAGGTCCTCTCATGCTGCAAGTGGGCGGTCGTTGGACGCAGATCGGCGTAGTTTCGTTCGGAAATAAGTGCGGGGAGCCAGGGTACCCTGGCGTGTATACCAGGGTCACGCATTACTCGAACTGGCTGCTGCAGAATACAGTGTAAAGGATAATTTTAACGTTTAAGTACCTACAGTCAAAGTGTTAGTAAGTTTAATTAATTATGTTCTAGTAGGTAGATAAATACAATACTTATAATTCGAAATATCGTGTGTAATTAATGTTCAACAATATTGTCTGTCGATTTTTTCTATTTATGTAACGTGATAACTTTAAAATTAAACAAAAAAGTACAGTGGCACTCCGGGAGTGCCGACAGAAGTGAAAACTTGAACAAGATCGCCTTGGTGTAAAAAAAATACTTGTATAGAACAATGGTCCGTAACCTTATCTAAATAAAGAGCACAATCGCGTTTACAAAAATGAGGTGTCGTTACAGTGTCGCGAAATCAATGGTTTAGTCTCATCTCATCAAAAAAGTTTTCACTTCAACAAAATCCGTTTATAAAAATACAGTCGCAGTAGCTATGCCTTTTTTAGTGTAAAATACTACTAATAATAGTGAAAATATAATATTTTCAGGTGCTTCTTTACCGTCTCCCATAATGTTACCAAATGAACTCATAATAATACCTACTGTTTAAGTTGAATGTAAGATAAAATAATATTTAAATTCTAACAATAATTTATTCAAATTCACTTGAAATCTTTTGCACTTGTCCTAATTTTAAGAAACTTGTTCTCTAATTATAATTACGATGTAAATTGTAATTAATCATTGTGATAATGTTATAACTGACTGTTAGTTTAAGATAAGTAAATAAATTAAAATACATAATATTTCATACGGAATTTTTCTTTTCCTTTTTTCAAACTTGATTACACCCCACAAAATCCAAGCATTAAGTTACAAGAGATGCATGCAGTCTGTACCTAATAAACGAGTTTTAGAAAAACATCTGTGTAGGAACTACAGGAATGCTAACAATGGAAAATGCAATGTTCCCCCGCGCAGCGCGCATAGAGTTTAGCGATCAGCCGTCTACCCGCGCCGCGCGCCTTGGCATTAACAAGAAGTATCACTATTCATGGTCTTCTATCAGTAGACTTTATCCTGAACACTGGAATTTGCAGTGTCACACCGGTGTAAAAGTCGAGTAAAACTTCTGCCATATTAACGCCCGGGTGCTTGGGTTATTTGTAGGGCTGTCCTGTTTGTTCGTTATTCCGCTGTCTGAGATATATTCTAGCTCAAATATTGCAAATAATTCTAGATAGCAATCGTTCACATCAATGTCATAGTCGGTAGATGTATTCTTGTATTCCAGGCTATGTATTAATTGGCTATTACAGTTACATGTATTCAGGAAATACGGGTTGTACTGAAAATGGTTATTTTGTGCTTAAGAAGAGACTCCCTAAATAGTATGTTAATTTGCATTAATATTCTGAAAAAGTCACGCATACAATCAAAATGGAACTTTAGTTTATGATTTATTGGATCTTTTTCTTTCCATATATAAGACAGTTACGTAATTGGAACAAATTCGCTCGATTAGTTTTTTATTCGAAAATCATGTCTTTTTTAAAGATTATTGATACAAAATCAAGTTTACACGGCTTTTATGTCTAAAATAATTATTAACAGTAAGAAAATATAGTGCATTAGACCAATTTTACTTTATTTATAAACGAACTAAGAATTGAGACTTTATAGATATTTAGTTCCATGATCGAACACCACCAAAGAGCGCACGCGATATTCAACTTTATTACTGATGTGTTAGCGTTTAGCTCATAGTGGAGGTTGGGTGCATGGGGGCAGAGTTTGCGTGGAAATTGTCTTCGGAGTGCTTGGTCTTAATTTTACACTATGCATCGGACGAGTTGGGAATGAGTCGAAATCTCTGAATAATAATTAAAGGTCGAAATACAGCATGAAACGAGTTAATAGCGTTTATTCTGAAAGTGGGCAACGTCGCAAATAGATGTTAAATATTTCGCTATTTTGATTAATTTGGCAATATTACTGTATAGAAATAAGTAATGTGGCTAACTAGTTCCCTAGAATATTAATAATGAATTGTAATTATAACACTGAATTTGATGTTGTAACAATGTTAGGTGTAAAAAAGGCATTTGGAGTTTCCTAATACTTTTTTACATCTACTTAATACTAAATATTCGGTATTACGATATTAGATAAGCTTGCATTTCAGAATCAATATTTTAGTAAGCCACATTTCTGAATTCTATCCAGTAATATTGCTAAATTAATCGAAACAGGTAAACATTTCACAGTTATTTACGACGTTGCCAACTTTTAAGATAGGTAAACCCTCTTATGAAAACTGACAAGGTGACGTGAATGTGACCTATTAGGAATAAATAGCGAATGTGACGAATGGTCATCATATCGATTGCCATAATTGGCCATTTGGCCCACTCGCATGCTAAAAAGCCGCATTCCCACAAGCTTGTGTCCTCAAATTCTTAGGTAAAATAATTTTGTGACCGATAAAGTAGAGAAATAAATGTAAACATTTAAAAAGGTAGTAGAAAACCATTTAGAAATGAAAAACTGTCGAATGGGAAGTTGTATGTATGTCTACGTTTACGGTTAAAATAAAATGTTAAACGTCATCCTTGAAAAATAATCATATTGTAGTTAAAAACTAAAAGCTCATAACAGGTGGCAGCACAGTTTTCCACTTAAGCTGCTTTTTTACCAGTAGTTGACGCTTCCCCTATCCTTACCTCGTCTGTTAATAGTGCCAAGTCTCATACATATTTATCTAGTTTTCGTATAATTTGTGATCGACACAAAAGTAAACAAACACAACAATGGCGGTTTATAAAGACGTACAACTGTGCTGCTAACTGCTATGAGCTTTCAGTTTTTAACCTCAATTTTTTCGAGAGCTTTCTTCCACAGTTTTCTTCTTATAACATCTTTGGAAAATACATGGATCCCCGTATTTTTGCAATAGACAGCGGCGCAACTGTGGTCAATAATGAATTATGCGTAAAAGAAGTCGCTTGTTTACAAAAAATGTATGGCTAGCTGTCAAATTATTAGACGCTGGAGATCAGCGCCATCTGAAGTGAACAAGTGGCAGTTTTTATCCCCATTGATAACAAATAAACAAACACATTTTAAACATGTAAGTTGTGGCCATCCTTCTTACTCACTACGCGTTAGAAAGAGTAAACTCACCACACCAATGATGACGTTGACGTTAGTGACGTTTTGACATATATCTTTCGGCTAAATAAATTGACGTTACGCCGTGACTAATCATCCGTTTTTATTTGTTTAAATAAATAAGTTTTAATTTCTATTAAATATTTATGCCTTATAAATAAATATTAAACTTTCCTAAAAGTCTTCATGACGTGATTGTAGTAATTTTGGGTAGCAAAATCTATTCAAAATGAAGTATCCGACGTCGCCTACTCCTGGGACTAGTAGTAACTATCCAAGAAGTACGTCTCCTTTGCCAGCGCCAGCCAACTACCAGCCTACGACGGCCAGCGCGGCGGTGAAGCGCTACAAGTACATCAGAAGACTGTTCCAATTCAATCAGATGGACTTTGAATTCGCTGCATGGCAAATGGTGTACCTGTTTGTGGCGCCACAGAAAGTGTTTAGGAATTTTAATTATAGAAAACGTAAGTATTGTGTGACTGTACAATGCATTTTAGTAGTTTAGTTCTTCTGTTGTCAAGATCTTGTAAGAATACAGTTACTATTTGTGTTAATTGTCGCCTTATGTACTATCGAAGACACGCACATCTGTACACTGTAAGGACTATTCTTGCTTGAAGCGCTCGGCCGCTATAGTAACGCTTACCTACTAGTAACCATTTTGTTTTCAAAATGGTTAGATATGCATTACCGCAATGGTACACAGTAATGATAAAAAAGTTTGAACAACCTGCCTACTCGTTGTACAATACAATAGTTTTTAGATATGGTCTAGAGATGCATCTCAAAAATACTCTTCAAAACTCAGAGAACTATGCTAAAAAAACAGGAATTTCAATAAGTTTAGTATTGATAAAACTTTATTTATTTATTTATGAAACATTTTTTCTTTCTTCCTTTTCATAAATATATTTTCAATTTCAGATACTAAGTCACAGTTTGCCAGGGATGACCCAGCGTTCTTAGTCTTACTTAGTGTATGGTTATTCTGTAAGTATCTTATTTAATTGCTTTAGTTAACAGATTACAACATCTTTACTAATATACTATACTTATACTAATAATACTATACTAAAATACTAATTAATTTACTAATAATATTATAAATGCAAAAGTTAGTGATGATTGATGACGGCTAGTATAGAGATAAATGGAAAGATCAAAGGGAGATCTTTAAACTGCACTTGGAGACAAAAGGCTCATAATAAAATAAAAATTAATACACACATATAAAGTCACACATTCTTCCCATGGCGATAGGCAGAAACTACAGAATGCGACCTGCTACATTCCTTATACTCTCCTTTTGTGTCATTTACATTCATACATTTGGTCATACAAGCACACCAGTTGAGAGTACACCTGACATTTCTTTTGACCACACCGTCGCACAGTGGAACGAATGTATGGGAGCGGTTGGACGTAGACATGTCCGAAAAAAAAGAGTAAAATTATGCCAAACTAATGATGCCATCTTATTCGATTACTTAATGCCTTCATAACTTGTGGTGATGAATTTCTTCATAACTCCCATATTTCGGGAGTAATTTGAGAAAATGTGAAATTTTACTATGAAAATGAGTGTATCGAGCTCTCTCCCTCCTGATTCCGGGCTTGTTTCAAGTAGCGGTCTCTAATATCATAATGCTAATACTAAGAGCTATATTTAATACTAAGACACATAGTGCGCCAAATGTGCACTTTCTGGGATAAAGAGTGATGTTTATTTTATAACACAATTTTTTAATTTTTTGTTTATTTTGTTGATTAAAACCGTTTTTCTAAAGGTTTACCTTATTACAATAACATTTCTGATCAGCCAATTAGAGAAGATATAAGCTAATTAGGATATATAATTAGGGACTTAAGGTTTACATATAAAACTGATGCACTAATGATTACTGATAAGAACATTGCTATTATTTAATTACTAAATGGCTCTTAATACACTAATTTAGCATGCATCATTTACTAATTATCACAATAACTAATTACCTTGCAATATTTAACAAAGGATACCTGGGATACCTGGATTTTATATAAATAGGTCACTATTAGTAACTTTAAAATCAGTGTTGATTTACACCTCGTTGTATCCAAGCTAATCTCGCAATGTATTTTCCAAATTTTAATACAAATCTTGATATTCACGTTGCTTTATGCGCACGCGCACATAAAGATTTACGCGACTTTAACTATTTGTTCAGTGTTTTAAAAGATAACAGTTGTGTTCAGTTATGTGAAAGTGCTGAAACAAGTTTAAAAGACTGGTGTCGTCGATTTTGCTACCGCATTTATGCAAAATGGACACAGTCTGGAAGAAGCACAGATAAGTTTCGGAAGAAACATGAGATTTGGCTACAGGCTGCAATTCAATGGCCGGAATTACAGAATGAAAATATGGAACCTTCTACAGAAAATATAAGTGACGTCATCGAGCCCATAATTTCTCCTGCTAAATCTGATGCTTCAACTTGTACACATCCTAGTCCTCGTAAATCTTTTGAGGACCTTAGTAACCGGCAAAAAAGAAGACGCACCACTGAAGATAGTCTTTCATGCAGCAGTAGCAGCGCTGAAATTATGTTTTCGGCCGAAAGGGCGCTTCAAAAGGCAGGACAAAGCGATACAGCTTATGTTATGAAATACTTGACGGAGAATCCAGAAGAGGCCTCAAAAATCAAAGCCTTCATTGAAGGTAAATCAATTCAGGTACGGGAAATATCCCCTTTGAAGGCATTGGCTCTTTATGTATCGATGAACTTATCGAAATGGCGCTATAACACTCTTCGGGATTTCAACACTCAAGAAGGAGCTCTTCAATACCCGAGTTACTACATGTTGGTTAAAGAAAAAATTAAGTGCTATCCGGCCAAAGAAGATCTCACAGTTACAGAGAGCTCTGCAAAAATCAAATTACAAGCCTTGATGGATTTAACCTCAAGAAGACTTATTAGGTCGTTAGAAACCCCTGTTGATCCCAATCAACAGCTCGTATTGACCAGCAAATGGGGTTTTGACGGATCATCTAGCCAAAGCATTTATCATCAAAGGACGAGTGAAGATGAGCAAATCGATCTTGCTAGTAATTTTATGATTAGTCTTGTACCACTGCGGCTCGTCTCAAAAGGTGTAACAATTTGGGAAAACGAGCGACCATCTTCCACTTCATTTTGCCGGCCAATATTGTTTAAGTTTATAAAGGAAACCAAAGAAAATGTGCAGAGAGAGATGGCTGAAATCGAAGCAGAGATTGAAGCCTTAACTCCATCCACCATCACTGATGGAATTAGTGTCAAACACCAACTGCTGTTGACAATGATTGATGGTAAAATTCATTCCATTATATCCAATACAGCAGCTTCAGTGTGTGACATATGCAAGGCTTGTCCTAAAGAAATGAATAATTTAGAGTTAATCAAAGATAAACACGCAAACGAGGACATGTATAAATATAGCTTAAGCACCCTTCACGCTTGGATTCGCTCAATGGAATGCTTATTACACATTTCCTACAAATTAGACATAAAATCATGGCAAGTAAGGGGTGATATAGCAAAAAGGCAAGTTGATGACAGGAAGAAAAGAGTTCAAGAGGCTGTAAGAAGAGAAACGGGCTTACTTCTCGATGTTGTGAAACAAGGCAGTGGATCCACCAACAATGGCAACTCGGCAAGGAGATTTTTTGAAAACTACACTAAATCTGCTGAACTGACCGGAATAGATGCTATGCTTTTAAGAAAAATCTGTGTGATCTTGCAGTGTATTTCATCAGGAGAGAAGATCAACGTAACTAAATTCCGAGAGTTCTGCTTTGATACTGCTAAGCTTTACGTGGAGTTATACCCATGGTATTATATGCCTTCTTCACTTCATAAAATTTTAATGCATGGGCCAGACATAGTTCAGAACATGTCAATTGTGCCCATTGGTTTTCTATCCGAAGAGGCATCTGAGGCTAGAAATAAAGATTTTAGAAAATATAGAGAGGGGCATTCTCGAAAGCATAGCAGTATCTCATGCAATGAAGATATTATGCACAATCTATTACTGTCTTCTGATCCACTTGTTACAAGTATCCGTCCAAAAGGAAATAAGTTTGTAAAAAAATCTTCTTTTAAGGAATTTTATGAGCTTACGGATTCTGAGAAAAGTGATATCGAATTTGTTAACATAAATGATTTAGCGGACATCGATTCTGAATTTGAATTAATTGATGATGATGATGATGACGAAGATAATTAAATGATGTTATTGTTTTAAAATGTGTAACTTAGTAAATTAGAGCTTACGTCTTAATTATTTATTGTACTTTTAATGAAACTAGGTAATTTATTATCAACTTACTTAAAAGTCATACTCTCATCAGTTCTTGTGAATATTTTTGTTAATATATATTTCTGTATATATATAATATATTTATAGACCTCTTAATAAGTCTGTCTGCGGTTTAAAGTAAATACAAATGGGGAAAAAACGTTTTTTTTTTTAAATTTTCATTTCCTTTTATCCCAGAAAGTGCACATTTGGCGCACTATGTGTCTTAGTATTAAATATAGCTCTTAGTAATAGCATTACGATATTAGAGACCGCTACTTGAAACAAGCCCGGAATCAGGAGGGAGAGAGCTCAATACACTCATTTTCATAGTAAAATTTCACATTTTCTCAAATTACTCCCGAAATATGGGAGTTATGAAGAAATTCATCACCACAATTTATGAAGGCATTAAGTAATCGAATAAGATGGCATCATTAGTTTGTCATAATTTTACTCTTATTTTTCGGACATGTCTACGTCCAACCGCTTCCATACATTCGTTCCACTGTGCGTCGCCTCGTCCGCGCCCCTCGCTACTTGTGTATGCCCACGCCTAAGGTCACTATATTATAATGTTCTCCTAGGGTGTCCACTCCTGACATTTCCATTCACATCTGTCTTGGTAAATGCCTTTTGTTAGCTGCATTTCATTCATCCTCTCAAAATGTCCGAACCAACTAAGCATACTCTTAATATATATATAAAACTTATTTACAACCCAAAGAAGTTTACTACAAAATATAGTTCATTTCAACCTTTATTGACTGTTTACATAAAATTGTTGTAGAACAATGAACAGTACCTATTTATTACTGCCTGTGACCACTGTTACTGTTAAATATTCTACTACATATAACGTTAATAGAGCGATGCCTAATCTTATCAACCATCTACAGAGTTTTATCAGCTTCTTCAGTAACATTATTCAGTTAAACTGTTAACCTAAATAGATCAAATTAGTTGAAAAATTGAAATTAAAACAGTAATAGCTATTACTGTTTTAATTCTGCTTTTGTATAATTTTTATTGTTTATCTATAAAACTAAACAAAACCAACAATAGACGGATAGAATGCAAGATGATTTGACTAGAAAGCAAGTGCAAGTGAATACCTAAGAAAAAGAAAAATGAGATGTTGATTGATGATTGTTGATGAAAATCAAATTGATTATTTAAAATCATTATAAAACATCCACTACCACAAGTCTCCAAATAACCACTATTACCATCAGTGGACAGATTAATTTGCTATATTCACTACCTTTACACATCAACAATATTTTAAAAACTATGATGATAAATACTTTATGAACAGCCAGACAGTACTTTCTTATAATAAATAAACAGGGGGAAGGTGTCCTCTTACGAACTGGAATGGTAAACGATTGTCTTTTCCAGATAGAATGCTAGTATATGCCTGCGTACAATTTTTTTTTTGTCCAGAAGGTAGGTTAATAAAAAATATTGGACACGTATTTTTTCTTTTTTGACGTAATCAAAATATTACGGCGATACATTTAGTTAAAAATGTGACATGACGTCACGCCTTGCTAGATTATATACCGAGTTGTGACGTAGCGAGCCCCCACTTCCCGACTTTAATGCGTGTTTTCTAAGTTACTTTTGTTAATATTATAATGCAAAAAATACGTGTCTAATATTTTTTTATTATCTGAAAGACGGACTAATATTTTATCTAGGCTACTACCCTATTATAAAATACAATAGACGTGGATATAATTATTTAGTAACCTGTTCCGCTTACCTATTTCTAAAGAGTCATAAAAAAGAAATCGACACGTGTTTCACCTCTCAACGAGGCATCCTCAGGATGACGATTGACTTGTCACGAACTCGAACATGGCGTGTGGTAACACGTCGTATTCCAGTTTTATGGCTCTTTAGAAATAGCTAAGCAGAACAGGTTACTAAATATATCCACGTCTATTGTATTTTATAATGGATTTCCGCAAGGTCACGCCTGTATCAATTATCTAGCGTATTATATTATCTGTGACAGAATGAAATTGTTTTAATTATAATCTTTGTTCAATATTTCCAGTATCGTCAATATGTCTGGGGTTAGCACTGAGCTTGTCAGCAGCGAAGGTGGCGCTGTTTGTGCTGTTCGTTGTGTTTGTGGACTTCATCGGCGCCGGTGTACTCGTTTCCACGTTACTATGGTAAGTACTTCTCTCAGATTATAAATTATAACATAACATGACGTCTGTATGCGTCCAGGGACTACACAGAAGTGTGTAGATATATATAGTCCTCCGGACCGTATTTCGGCCATGGCGGCCAATCTCAACGGAGACTAGCCTTGGGCGCAGGAGATGTCATAGTGCACAAGTGTGTGCGCAGACACAGGTGCACTCTCTCTTTTCCCTCACTGTTGTAATCCGATGGGACGGCAATCCGACACGACTGGAGAGAGATCAGGCGCAGGACCAACGGCTTAACATGCTTTCCGAGGTACGGGGTATCATACCGCCAACTTCCAAACTCCGGGCTGTTATTAAGAAATTCCTAATGGAAAGATCCAACAACACTTTGCCCGACCCATTTATTTCAATAGGCCTATGTATGGCACTTTTGAACGTCAAAATTTACAAAATAATAGAATTGATTCTAGTCGCCCCTTCTAAAAGGTAGTTTTCGTATGGAGAAGAATAGGCAAGAAACTCCACCGTTACTCTTTTAAAATATTTCGTCCCATCTTTAATGTCCTCCCTCCGGTGACGCCCTAAGCCGAGGCTGGTACCACAAAAAAAAAAAAAAAACGACATTACGCCGTCGCCGCGCCGTCACCGCTTGATTTTGCCATATCACTCTACAATCCACGGGGGTGGCGTGGCGGCGCGGGCGGTGCGGCAGCGGGCGACCTTGCATACATGCATGAACACACCTAGGGGTGGCGGCGACGCGGCGACAGCGTCGTGTCACGAGCACTAAGGGTTCCTTGTTTACTACGGAACCCTAAACAGCAGCATAAAACTACGGTTTCCTAGAAGAGCGGAGACCTGTCGCGTAGCGTCTGCAATTTACGGGCGAATGACGTCACAGAAACGTTGATTATGAAAGTAAGTTGGTGTGTTTTCCTAGAGAGCGAGGTTGACACCGTAAGGCAATCGGCCCGCCAAAGATGTAAATCGCTAGATTTCCCTCAACGTACTCAGTCACAAGAAAAGGTGTCCATACTGAGAAGAGTGAGCTCACACATTATTAAATAGCGGTTCCAAGTGTAGTTATTGCGTCATTGTGTGTGTTAGAGGTGTCAAAACGAAACAGAAATGCGACTATCTTTTGATGAGATTAGGATAATTTAAATCTTTGCCGCTGTCATTTTTTACCGCGGCGATTTTTTTTCGTGCATTGGTTTTTCAACGCTCTGCTTAGCGCCGAGAGTTGAAAATCCAGTGCGCGATAAAATCCCACCGCGATATTTTTACGTCCGTACGAACGTGGGCTAACAGTTAACAACTAGGACTCAGACATGACGGAAACAGAATGGATATTGACAGACAGCTATTCTATCTGTCAATATCCATTCTGTTTCCGTGCATTGGTTTTTCAACGCTCTGCTTAGCGCCGAGAGTTGAAAATCCAGTGCGCGATAAAATCCCACCGCGATATTTTTACATCCGTACGAACGTGGGCTAACAGTTAACAACTAGGACTCAGACATGACGGAAACAGAATGGATATTGACAGACAGAATAGCTAAGGTTTTATAGATCAGTAAAATGAAGAAAAATACAATTATGTAGGTAGGTACAATTATGCCAAAAACATGTTATTAGATTTCATTTAATTCTTATATTTCTATGTAAAGTAGATACTAGACTTAAAAAAAAATGTTGTATGATTTTCCTACTAAACGTAAATTAGTAATGATTGTGGTTCCTTACAGTTATGTGATGACAAATTTAGTAAAACGCCATCTATTGCAACAAGCTCTAAACAAAATGATTAACTTTATCATTCTATAGGTTCGAATTGAAGTAAAAGGATTCATTAATCTTTTTGTTGCAAATATGTGATTTATGAGTCTAAATAGATAAATAAGCATTAAACAAGGAAGTTTTGATTTTTACTAATCTTACTTCAGCCAAAATCTGCCGTTTATCGCTTTTTAGTGATTGTTAATTTCATAATTGTTACCTATGCTGCCATCTATTTTTTTTTTCAAGACTAATTATAATTTGTTCGAGTTGAGACCCCATGATATTATTTTTTTTTTTGTATATTTTGCCGATTTGTTGGTGGATGTCGTAATCCGACGACAATTTTTTGTCGTGATCCAGTCCTGTTATCTTTCGCGTGTTCGCTCTTAGACTATTCATTCTTATAAATACTACTATAATAACCACACTATTTATGACCATACTCTTATTGACAGGTACGTTAGCAACAAGTACTTGCGTCGCGACCAGGACGGGCCGGACGTAGAGTGGGGCTACGCGTTCGACGTGCACATCAACGCGTTCTTCCCGCCGCTGTCTTTGCTGCACTTCTTCCAGATCGTGTTCATTGACAGTAAGTACCATTACATAATAGCTGCGCTAAGCGGTTTCACCCACGTAAGTCTCGATCCCGTGGAAATATCGGGATAAAAAGTATCCTATGTCGGGAACTCGCACACGGCGTGTTGCCACGCCGACCGCTGAACGCAGACTGAATACTGACTGACTGACTGCGTTCAGCGGTCGGTGTGGCAACACGCCGTGTTCGAGACAAGTCAATCGTCATCCTGAGGATGCCTCATTGAGAGGTGAAACACGTGTCGATTTCTTTCAGGGTTTTTTATAGCTCTTTAGAAATAGCTAAGCGGAAAAGATACTAAATATATCCACGTCTATTGTATTTTACATTATATCAATAATATTGCTAAAGACAAAAACTAAAAATTGTGCGCAATCCCTTGTTCATATTATTTAGCGTAAAGTTAGGTTCACAAATATCTGTGCAATTTTTCTTTATTTGAAGTTGTCAGCTACGACCACTTCAAATAAAGACATCCTTCATCCGAATACCTACTAGATAGCATCCTCTTCGTGTATTGATAAATATATATTTTTTAAATAATTTTCCTTGTTGAAAACAAATATTAATGATTATGTATCTAACATACGAAACATATTATTGTCACTTTGAAGGAACTCAAAATCAAAAGTAGCGTAAGTACAATGAGTACAGAAAACAAAATAAATAGCTAAATTAATCATTCTAATAGCCAACTCTTCGGCGACATGCGAGGATGAATTCCCCCATCCTCATCAATTATTTGCTATTCGCAAAGAAATTCAATTGATTTATGGTGGAAAAGATGGCAAAACAGGGGCTATTATCAAGCGCGTGTCACATGGTTGACCTCGAAAGACAACTAGAGAACAAGACGAACAATTACTAGATAGAAACCAAAGAAACCAAACCAAAGATACCAAAAAAAAAAAGAAAACCAAAGATTTATACAGAATTCGTTGTTTGCCGCCGAATTACATGTGTCAAAGTTAACTGTGAGGAAAAGGCTTAGAGGCCGGACTCCATTATTGCCAACCTGCCCGGAAACCTATTTTAAATGACAGACCCAAAATGTTATGATTGAATTTCGCCAACAGACATTTACAGTATAATTTTTTATGGACGAAAAAGGTTTTGTGTCTGACAGATGGGCGTATATCTCTTTATCGTGCTAACATAACACTAGATACAATGAAAAAAACATTCTTCCTAGCAGACGAAGTGGGCGTATCTCATGCGGTTTTTGGGGGTGGATGAATGCCGCTGGGCCCATCCAAATATGCGAAATCACTGGTCATATTACAGGTGTCGATTACGAGGACATCTTAAAAAATGTCTTTCTTCCGCTCGGTAAAATTGTTTATCCCGATGGCCATCGAATCGAATTTGTACAGGAAGGAAGTTCCGTCCACAATACGAGAAGGGTCCAGGAGTGGATAGCTCAACAAGAAGATTTACATTTAATTAAAATCCCGCCAAGGAGCCCTGACATAAACGCTATAAATTTGAAAATTAGGACTCGACGCGAGTTAGGTCAGTCACCAATTTAAGGGCCCACGTACATGAGAGTTGGGAAGGCTTTAGAAGTAGCGCCGCCTGTTTAATGATTGCATCAATGCGTGAACGTTTGCAAGATATTATTGATGCCAATGGTGGATATACCAGGTTCTAAAACTGGCAGCACCATTGCTTAAAAAATCGCATCGCAAAAAATGCACTCCACTGCCCTCGGAGGCGCTGGTCGGTGTAAATCGTAACCTAGGCAGTTCTAATAAGGTATGTTTTTCGTATTTCAGACATACTATTCCGTGAAGGTTTCGTTTCCTGCCTAGTCGCCAACTCGTTCTGGCTCGCCTCCATCATCTACTACCTGTATATCACATTCTTGGGATACAGCAGTAAGTATTACTTCTGTAGAACAGTCAGGGGCAAAAATATCTATACACTAGCGATTTTTTTCAACTTTATGTTGAAATTATTTTTGTTGCAACATAAGAGATAAAAAGGCAGTCTTTGAGTTTGTGTTTTGACTAACATTATTTAATGTCACTGCACTGTAATGGTAGGTATTTCTTGGCAGATACTACTTAATATCTCGCAATTTTAATCGACAGGAATTAATGCACGTTATGAAAGTAGTTTGTTCAGAATCGTTTACTGAATCGATATCTGTCATTTTTAATATAGGTGTAATTTTTATCCAAAAAATAATTAATTACAGTCACACTTCCACTCTACAGTCAAAACAAACCAAAATGGACGAAGTATCTACTACGCTAGACCCTTACACGTGTGCGACTGTGTGCGTGCGTGGATTTGTAATGTGACCACAATATTCTTCTACAATCAGTATAACTAATTTAATAAATAAACAACGTTTTGTACATAATAGTAAAAATTCAGTGTATTTATTATGATTATATTTATTTATTTAACCATTTATGCACACACATATAAACAGACAAGAAGAAAGGAACAGAAAAATACGTACAAAGGCAATGCTTATTTCTAAAGAAATCTCTTCCAGCATACCTGCGACAGGAAATTATAAAAAATGAGATGTAGACAACGTGTGTAACCGTAGAAGATAAAACAAAAACATAAACCAAAGAAGAAAAAAAAATTACAATTAACTATTTATACAAACACACATTTTTTTTTTTTTTCTATTTATAACATAATTTTATTATTCCGGGACATGTTGTATATTTTTGCCCTTAACAGTACAACTATTGTTTATTTATGCACTCTGTCATGAGCAAAAATATGTACACATAGCGAAATTAAAGTGTGTTTCTTCTACAATATTAATTAAATTCATTGTACCAATGTAGCTATCACATTCCACGACAAAAATAAATTGAGTTTATAATAATAATTAAGTATACAAAAATTATAGTAGTAATAATATAGTATTGTAGTAATTTGAATGGTATTTTAAATATACTGCTAAAAATTATCAACATATATATTGCAGGCTTATTCTTCTAGTACCAGGTCGACCGAGCTCTGCTCGAATGAAAATAGAGAAAACCAATTTTCCCAGATATGAGACCTAGCTCGATCGATTTTTCGCCCCCGTAAACCCCTGTATTGCAACTTTCATCGAAATCGTTAGAGCCGTTTTTGAGAGCGTGATTACCACACAAATTACAAATATATTTACAAATATTGGTCATTAAATAGTACAAGATATGATTATTAGCGCACAGATCACAGACTCATAATAACAAAGTCATTTTTCGAAAAATCACTCCTAATTTCGCTATGTGTATACATATTTTTGCCCATGACTGTACAAGAATAAAAATAAAAATTGACTTTCAGATTATGGAAAAGTTCTTGATGTGGGTAAGTGTGAACATGAATAGGTGACGTACTATCGAAGTATTACACCCGTGAGTGCAAAAGATTAATATTGAACACCATCTGTACCCTAATTGCGTAACACACGATCAATCACAATCTGTTTCATTTTGACAGTTCAATAACATTTATTGCGCTATTTACGTTGTTGAGCAGACACATATTTCGAACATATGAAGAACAACGGATTGACAATATCCTTCAAAATTATTCTGATTGTGATGGATCGTTTATGACGCAATTAAGATGGTGGTCATACTGGAAGCGCCATTCTTGTTAGGATTCCTACCTACGCTGTCGTTCTGTCCGTCCGTCTGTCTTAGGGCTGTATTTTTTAAACGTAATGATAGACAGTTTAAACGTTCACAGAATACCTATTACTACGTTCTCTACCATAGCAAATAACAAAGAAAAGGTAACCCGTATCGGCCTTATTAAAAAACAAGATTTATCTTTTGACCCAGGTTTCCACCATTGAGCCATTTTTTTAATTTCGAACTGTATTTCGACTATAAAAGTTCTAAATGCAAAAACTAATTTTAAACCCGAGTATAAGATGTCAATTTTGTTTTGAAAAATTACCTCAGTAATAGATTAATACAGATGGTTCCCTCCGCAAAATCATTTAAATGTAAATCGACTCTTCCTACCACACAATAAAGTGCAATTCAGGTCGCACATATATAAGGCGATCGGCGGCGGTGGCTCTCGCGTCCGGCCCTGGTTTAGACCATAGTACGGAGCGAGAGGAAATGGGAGGCCGTCACCTCCTTCTGCGAAGCAGTAATGTTCGCGAAGGAGGAGGCGGAACGCGTGAGGGAGAGGCAAATTTCGCGCCCTCACGCCCCTAACCGCCGCAGGAGGAGATGCCCAGGGCACCGGGAATCGCAGACTGATTTCCGGCCACTGCGGGCTTGCGGACGGTGAGTAATGGGTAGCTCACCGTCCGATAAGGACCAGGCCCGGGTCGACGGCGCGTTGTGTTCCACGCGCGCCTCAAAGAGGTCAGCAGAATTGAAGGGGTCCACTAGGGCCGATGCCTGCCGGGGGTGCGAAGAAAACCGAGAGGGAGATCGTGGCCCCCGGCAACAGGGCAACCGAAGGAACACGGGTGGGTTTTATTCAGTAATTGCTGACACTCCCACTCCGTCCAGAGCGGAGAATTTATTTGATAATTTCACACCCAAAAAAAAAAGGTCGCACATATATTTCATCTATTACCTAGTTATATTCACCTAGAAGTTGTCTATTGCATATCTCTTATATCTTTTGACTACGTTACGCTTACTGAATTAGCCCGACAAGACGGGCCCGCCGCGTTCTTGTAGCTTTGTACCTAAAATTTGGAGTGCGCCTTCTGTTCTATTTTGTGCGTCAGTCGGAAAAACGTTCAAAATGCAAAAAACTGACTGAAAGGTTTGACCAAAGTTAGAACTTGTTTTGTAATAAGATTGGATCATTTTTGGTTGTACGGAACCCATTGGTTTCGAGTACCAACCGACTAGCATTTTCTCAGTTTTTATTTCCGTTTTCTCTTGTCCTACAGATCTCCCGATGCTTCACAACGCACGCGTATTTTTACTACCGCTACCGATCCTAGTGCTGACTTACCTCTTCACCATCCTCATGGACTGGAACTTCAGCGCAATGCTCATGTCCTTCTACATGATGAGAATACTACATTGATCTAGAAAATATTTGCATCACTTGTTACTGAGGGTAGGAGGAGATTTCTTATGAAAATGTAGTGTTTTTGGTCGGGCCGGCGCCGGCGTCGAACTGTCGAAGAGCAGTACTGAAAAGGTTTTCCCTGCCAAACTATTTTCAACTTGTGCAACCCGTAACTATTGGTTACGGGCTACTGGGTTGTGGACGTCAGATAGGCAGTCGCTCTATGTAAAATATTGGTCCTCAGCTGCATCCGGTTAGACTAGAAGCCGACCTCAACATAGTTGGGTAAGGGCAGATGATTGATGATGATTTCAGCTAGCGCAAGTTTGATAAAAAAACCGAGCTAATGTGCGCCGGCCGTTACGGTCAGCACATGGATATACTGAACAGCAAAATTAATGACCAATTTTCAAAATCACAACCTTAAAATGAGTTCTATTTAATTTTACAAGTGATGCAGTTTTTTAGTGTTATAACATAAAAACTATAATAATTTTAAGGTGAGGAATGAAGGAAAATAGTGTCAAATAAGAAACATAATGCAATACTGAATGCGCATAACCTCTTTCTATCAAACTGTGTGTGATAACTTGATAAGATTATTAAATAATCAATGGGATGGATGCCATTATATAACCACCTTGTATTATTACTTTAATTTCAATAACTAAAGTCTGGCCACGCTATGTCTGCAATGAAATAAATGGGCAACCCCAAAAAGTTTTATACATGGCATACTTTTACATCAGTCAGTTACGTCAGTTTCGGGGTTGTAAGTAGATCTAATGATTTTGATACATTGTTTTTTATTTTTGCTTAATAGATTATGTTTATATAGACTATGTCGTAAGACAAAGTATCATATTCTTTTTTCGTAAGACAGGATGGTGTTGCCGTCTATAGATTTTCAAATTCCACCGTTTTTTTACTTAGGCAGAGTTAGCGTGGCCAGACTCTATGTGTATTCAGTGGTTGCTTGTAAAAGAGAAATCAATCAATTATCTTTTCACCACCCTTGGTTGACTGGTAGAGAATGCCTAAAGCATTAAGTCCACTTTTGTGCGAAAAGTTTAATTAAATAAATAAATTAGATTTTGTATGGTAAAAACTAAATTATAGCATTTTTACTGATTCCGCTGAAACTCTCTGATACAAGCTCTCGAAATAATTCCTTACAAACACTGATATTACTTAATAAAGTGAGCAATGTGAAATAATGTAACAACTATTCCAATTATTTTGGTATAATTGCATCATTTTGTAAATAGTAAAATAATTAAATTTTATAAGAAATAAATTAAAATACATTTATCTGATTGTATTTCATTTATTGAATCTAAAGTAAAACATAAGTTCATGATAAACAATTTTAGATTAATTTCTATAAAGGTGGATCCAGACTTGGCGAGGCATGCGCTCCGCACGGCGCACAACGCATGCCTACGTGCATTATGTACTACAAATACTCCATTTGAAATAAGATTTGACATTTAAACAAACGTTTTTACAGTCCGTTCAACCGATTTTGACTTCGTAGCTCATGCCTCGCCACGAATATAAAGGTACACACCTTGCGAGGCGTGCGCTGTGCGCCGTGCGGAGCGCATGCCTCGCCAAGTCTGGATCCACCTTTAAACGATGTTCACTGATAATAATGACAATTTAATCATCATCTAGTACTAATAGGTCTCTACCTATGAAATTGCCGTTCTGCCGTACTGGCTATTTCAAGTCCAAGTTTTTCTTTTTTTCGCTAAGAATTCTAAGTTCGAATTGTTTTTATTTTTAAAATATGGAATTCTTTTTGAAAACTAGTCATTTGTTTAATGGTTAGCGTTCTGTTTTCATCGCATTTGTACGTTTTTCGTCATCGAGGATGCGTTAAAAATTCGAGTGATTATGGAGTATGAGTACCGTCGTGGCAGCAAAGCGGCAGAAGCGACATGCAACATCAACGACGTATACGGAGCGAACACTTGCCCGCTTCCGTTCTGGAAATTTCGACCTAAGAAATGTACTTTAGTCGACAATGACGAATTAAAGGCGATTGTGGAAGCTGAATTAGCAGCAGCTTTCGCTGTTAGCATCAAAACAATATTGGTCCATTTGCGTCGAATTGGCAAGGTAAAAAAGCTTGACAAATGGGTGCCCCACGAATGGAATGATCGCCAGCGCACAGCACGCGTCGAGTTAAAAACCTTGCACTACTCAACAGGCTCACAAACAAAGGCATTTTGAATCGCATTATTACTTGCGACGAAAAATTGATTCTGTTCAGCAATCGCAAGCGCTCAGCAAGTTGGTTAGATCCTGTTTCAGCACCTAAACAATGCCCCAAACGAAAACTGACCACAAAAAAAGTGATGGTCACTGTTTGGTGGTCTAGCGCCGGTGTCACTCATCACAGCTTCTTACTAAACGGGATGAGCATTACTGCAGATGTGTACTGTGAAGAACTGAACATAATGATGGAGAAGCTCGCAAATCTCTAACCAGCTTTGGTCAATCGTTCGACTCCGCTGCTCCTGCACAACAACGCGCGACCTCATACTGCACAGCAGACGGTCTCCAAGTCACCAAAGGCGCGCGCAACCTGTTTTGATTCATTTGAAAACACGCCGACAATCATGGCGAATTCGGCTGTATTAGAATAGTATAAAATTCAAATTGCCAGGAACGCGCGCAACATTTTCAAAGGCGCGTGTAAGCTATTTGTGTTTTACCGTCGTTTTGCGAGATAAGCCTTAGCGCAATGGATTAAGGACTATTTTTTGTATGTTTGAATATACATGAAAATCGGCTTTTCTTTTGAAATAAATTGATATAAAAGGTAAGATTGGTTACTAGCTATCACAATAATTGCGCCTTTCCTCAGGGTCAGAGCTCATCAAAAATAACTAGCGAAATCCTAAGTCTATGAAAATAACAAACAGAGAGTGATAGTGACATCGAAGATACCTACCTACCTCTAATTATTCATCTGTTTTTCCCAGTGGAGTGCGGAACACCGGTAAGTTAAACTGCATTAATATATACCTGCTAGTATATATAGGTATTTATTTAGGTCTTACATGTAACCACTGAGCAACGAAGTTTCAAAACATGGGTTTGTGTGTCACTGAGTGTCGTGGATAATAAAATACGACTTTACTTTTGCCACGGTAATATTATAATACAGTACTCCAACTTCATACAAACGGACGAAACGCGAGCTATACCTACGCGCCTCGATCTCGCGGTGCGCTCGGGGCGCAGACAGTCACGGCTGTATCGCAGTGTCAAACGGACGGTGTGTTGTTTTTTAACGATAACCGCGCGATTTTGTCTCTAAAAATCAGTTAATATGACGAGTAGGAAATATTGTGCTGTTTTTGGTTGTATGAATTCGTCAATAACGCATCCAGACATAAGTTTTTTTTAAATTACCTGGAAACTGAAAGGTAAGACTATAAAATAACTTTACTTACTAGTAGGTAGGTACATAATGTGTGTCTTTATGGATAAGTATTTCCTTTTATCTCACGAAAAAAAAGGTGTTTGGATTAATAAATAAAGCGAATAGAGTAACGGAAAGTTATTGAGACGAGTGAAATAGGTAGTTATATGCGGTTCTGAATGAATCATGATACGATAGGTACCTACCTACTTACGCTTGTGTTAAAACTTCGGTGCATGTGTGTTTTGTTAGTTTGCATAATTCAAAGTAAAGACGTGGTATTTTATTATTAATAATATTTGTTTATTATCTGTGTGTATGAATAATACTTTAAAATTTATTTATTATACTTTAAAATTTAACAATAAAGCATTTCGTACGACTTAGTCGAGGCGCAAATATTTTTCGGTCGCAAATTTATAAGCCGGATTTGTTTTTCAAACAAAAACATCTTTTTTTAATTAAATCTACCAATCAAAAAACAACACGCATTTTTATTGAACACTTCCTATTCAATATACAAAGTATTTCATTTATTTATATAAAAAGGATATTTACAATCACAAAACTAAATTGAAACAGAAAGTAGGCAAATGTAATTAAAATGCTGGAGACGGGCATCCCTAACGCATGTTTACGTACCGCGCGGCTGTAGGCATTTATTTCTATCATGCGGCCGAGTTACACTACTGTATAATAATATTACCGTGCTTTTGCTGTCATTTTATGTTTTTACATTAACTGATTGTACTACTCCTGCCTCCTTGGCCGCGTCAGTGGTTCGCTCTCCGGACTTCGAAGCCTGGGGTCGCAGGTTCAAATCCCGCAAAAGGCAAATGTTTGTGTGATCAACGAGCATTGGTCCAAACAATGTATTTCTTTGTTTTTTCTTATTACTGATACCTTATCACTCTGCATTGGATTACACGATTATTTTTTTCGATTTATATACAGTTTTTTTTTTTTTTTTTATTCTGTTAGATTGCTTAATGTAGGTCCGTTGATCGACATGTGATATATAATAATACCTAGTCCAATTTGCAACGATTTATTTGGGCCTATATTAATTTACATCGATAGTACTTTTAGGTGCCTATACTTTTAAAACACCAACATGGTTTTAAAATTTTTATTGTTTATTTTAGACGTCTGATGGCGATGGAAAAAATAAACTTTTTGTTGCACAGAATCGGAAAAGAAAGCTAGAGAAGGAAGTATCTTTGAAAAAGAATACAAGTTCTATCGAAAAGTTTATTCTTCGACCGGTCCATCTTCGGACGAACATCTGGAAACATATGAAAACCAAGATAATTCTACAGCAGAACTCATCTCTTCAACGCCGCCGTCGCTGCTGTCTTCGTCACCGGTACTCGAAGAAGATAAGAAGCCCCTTGTGCGGAAGCGTCCCCGGAGTAAATTTTGAGTACTACTTATTAGATATACCGCAATTACCAAGTTCGACGAACAGTTCGAACTTTTGAATCAAAATTATGTACTTAATTTTTTAATTTCTACAAAATTTAAAACACTGGAAGAATTTGAACAAAAAACTTGCTTGCTGTTCTAATTTAGAAAATAAACTGTGCCATGCTGGCTCTTCAGATGTAGAGAAGTTCGCGCTCTTTTATGAAATCGAGTTATTACCGATATTTATTGATGATTTTAAATTATTTGTTTATGAATAAATTAATTTCAGTTTTCCCAAATCTGTCCATAGCACTTAGAATTTACCTCATAATGCCAGTAACTGTAGCACACAGCGAATAAAAATAATTAAAAACTATCTTAGATCAACTTTGTCGCAAAGTACATTGACAAATTTTTCGTTAATAAGTATTGAACATGAAATAAAAATTGAAGTCAGTGACATTCTTAAAGATTTTGCTAATGTGAAAGCAAGAAAAGTAACTTTTTTAAATATATTTGTTTGTTGTATATGTGTACGAGTGTAATTAGTTTTTGATTAAATATTTTTTGTAATAACCACAAAGTTGTAGCTTTTTTATTCTTGTAACCCCTTCCTTCCTATAAAATACTTTTTACTCGTGTACCTATTGCTTCCCGACATCATTCAAAATTTCACCATTTGCACCTGAATTTCCGTTCACTCGTGAAAATAGAACTGTAAGACCTGTAAGTCAATGATATTCATGTAAGTATTCCATTTTGACTGCGCGCCTACTAGAGGGCGCCAAGGTATTGATTGCACACGGGCGCTACATGGGCTACAGCCGCCTCTGGACATCAGCGTAGGAGGAATTCAGGACCATAACTTCACAAATTACCTACGCCCTGCATCCACCATGGTTCATTCCAACCAATAATTAATTATTATAGTCCAGCTTACTGATAGTGGCGGCAATAAAATCAATCTTGTATTTTTATTTTTAACATGATACTTATGTATTTATCTGGAATCTTTATTCGTTTCTAAACTAACATCCTTAAAAGTATCTCGAAATAAGGGCTTGCTACACGGCTGCCAACCGCGTCCCGACAGAGGTGACCTTGGTGGTTTACAACCATGTAGATGGTGGTTTACGACCAAATTTCAAACAGCTCTGCCTATCATCAACCAAGGTCACCTCTGTCGGGGAGGCGGTTGGCAGCAGTGTAGCCTCAGAATAACAACTAAAGGCTCTTTCAAACAGGCGCGACACGCGACGCGACACAAAGACCGCTCGTCGCGCGACGAGCGGTGTCTTTGTGTCGCGTCGCGTGTCGCTCCTGTTTGAAAGACCCTTAAAGCATAGAAATCTCGCTAAAATAGCAACTGAAGTCACTATATTTTCTTCATTTTGACTTATGGAGCCGCTATGATGTTAGAGAAAGACACTTATAAGTAAATAAGACGTTTCGAAATTTCGAAGGTTATCTAATATATGTACTCATTTTATTCTGACTGATGTACCCACTCAATTGCAACGTCGATAGAATTTACAATGACATACATTATGAATTGTAATTAAGTTCTGAATAGAAAGAATTGTAATAAACATTCGGTTTTGCGAATGTTTTTAGCAACTCTTGCTTCAAATTACTCTTTCATATTTATTTAATTTAGATATTTCCATAAGATGAAAAAATCATTGAAAACCAGCACAAAGGGGTTGCTGTTGATGGTGAGCGGTTGCTTGAATCTAAGCAGACTTCCATTAGTACTTCACGGTACCATGTCAATATATCTATGAAAACATTATGTACGTAAGGAAAAATCTACATATTTTTAGTAAAAAAGATTCAAGACAATGATATCACTAGAAATAGGGACCAATTAGTTCAACCGGGTTTCAGATTGGCTAAACTGGACTCATCTTTCATGGGGTACTGTTTAAAAAGTTACAACAAAATACCTCCCCACATACTTCAATTGAATAAAACAAAATTTAAATCTTATATAAAACGCACACTATGCAGCCAACCATATTATAAAGCTGGGGGATTACATCGCTGATATAAATACTTGGCTAAACGCTGGTCCTGCTCCACAAGGGCGCATAAACTAATTGATAAGCTTTTGAAAATACTGTTGGAGTTGCTGAAGATTTAAAAAACTATCTTTGCATTGTATAAATTCAATCCCTTAGCATTGTATAATTGCATAACACTTGTAAGTACTATGTACCTACTAAATGGTAGCAGCTACATTTACTAGGTACGTCTTTCATTGATTTGAACGTGTCCTTGCGGCTGAGAGTATATCATGCTCACTTGTTGAGCTGAATGGTGCTAATCGATGCGTCATGTTCGTGAATGGGCGCTGTCAGTAGGGTTTGTTCATCTCTTAGCTACAATGGCTTATTTTAATTTGATTTTTGAATTGTTTCATTTTTTATTACGGACACTTTTAACGTTCTGCATCGTTCTCACATTTAGAACTTTAACATGAATGATGTTATCAATATTTTGTAACCATATTGTGATTTAAAGAAAAGAAGTATGTAAGAATCGTAGCAGGTGGCGTTCTATAGTTTCTGCCTACCCCCATGGGAAGAAGGCGTGAGTTTATGTATGTATGTATTGTGATTTAAAAGAGTGTCCGTGGAGTTTCTTGCCCGTACTTCTCCAAAGGTACCGACTACGCTTTGGAATGGGCAACTAGCTTCATCTTTCTGACTGACCGACCCCTTGACAATTCAAAAGTGCCTGTACTTGGTTTATTTGAAATAAATGCTTTAAGTTTGACTTCCTGTAATGTAATAAATCAACTTTTAATTTAAACGGAATACTATTTAGTGCAAATAAAACACCTTATTCAGAGCATACAGAGTTACAGACCACTTCATCTGTTCTATCCATAATAAATAATGCAGGAACAGCATCTTCTCGAAGTCGTCTCCATTTCATAGTTTCATTACATACAAATGAATTCAAAGTAAAATACTTGGAGCATAATATATGTGACTGTGCTTTTTTGGAGTCCAATTTCGTCTACCGATACAATATATCCATTAATTTTTTTCACATCGTCTTTAGGAAATCTGTAAAAAAAAAGTATCGGTAACATTATTTACATCACTATGTATGGCCAAGATAACCTCAAGACAGATTCCGATCTTGGGTGGACCTCCTTCTGCAAAGCAGTAATGCTCGCGAAGGAGGAGGCGGAACGGGTGAGGTAGAGGCAAATTTCGTGTCCTAACGCCCGATCGCCCTACGGTGGCCAGAAATCGCAGGCCGATTTCCGGCCACCGTAGGGGCGCGGGCTTGCGGACAGTGAGCAATGGGTAGCTCGCCGTCTGATAAAGACCAGGCCCGGGCCGACGGCGCGTTGTGCTCCACGCGCGCCTCAAAAAGATGTCAGCAGAATTTACGGGGTCCGCTAGGGCCGATGCCTGCTGGGGTTGCGATGAAGTCCAAAAGGTAGATCGTGGCCCCCGGTAATATGGCAACTAAAGGAACACGGGTGGGCTTTAGTCAGTAAGAGTCTGATACGCCCTCCCGCTCCGTCCAGAGCGGGAGAAGTTATTTGATAATTTCCCACCCAAAAAAAAGACATTCCGATTATTCGATTATAACTTCTATTGGAATCGATATTACGTCTGGTTTCCGCTACAAAATGATTCGGCAACATTTGTTTTGTATTTATATTTGTCGATTAGCCCACATTCAACAAAAAATTGAGCAAAAGCTTACCGATGGAAGGTCAATAGTTATTGTATATTTTCTTTTCTTGATGAATGGGACTTGCAGCCCCCAACCACACAAAACATTGCTCCATAGCGTCCACACGCTCACTATTTGTAGTTAAAGATATGATGCAAATCAAAACAAAACTGCAGAACTGTCATTTTTGACAGCGCTCACGGTGATATTAATTTAGGGCATGGTCGGCGTTATCGCAAGATGGACGTCATCTATGAAGATTCACGCTAATTCGGTACAGGTGTTAGCAGACTCAAATCGGTTACAGCGTAACTCGGAACGCAGCCTATGACGATTCACGGGA
The DNA here is from genome assembly GCA_916610215.1 of Omphaloscelis lunosa. Taxonomy (NCBI): domain Eukaryota; kingdom Metazoa; phylum Arthropoda; class Insecta; order Lepidoptera; family Noctuidae; genus Omphaloscelis; species Omphaloscelis lunosa. Next base: position 17,147,513 of record OU744265.1, on the reverse strand, counting down.
CATCATCGCTATCGCGCTCACGCTAACGCAGAACGGGTGTTAGTACGCTCAAATCGATTAGGGATTCTGGCGGGAACTTTAAAAAAGAGCGGTTTGGATTTTTTTTAAATTTTTTATTTTTGTTAAATATTCGCTAGTTTTTTGCTTAAAAGTTAATTAAAACAATAGTGCTAGGTGCGCAAAACTGAAAAATGGTGGGAAATGAGGGGGGCGGGGATAACCCGCCCACCTCACATAAACGTCCTCGGCCTGAGGCCGGAGGCGGAGGGACTGGAATGGACAGCAGTGATGGCGGCGGCGGTGAGAATTCTGACTATCCACCTTACATGAAACCAGACTATAAAAGACTATATCCAGAAAATGCCACTTATGTGGACTTTAAAGTATTCATTGAAGCTTCCAACAATAAGGATAGAATAGGCAATAAGAGCCCTGTCTATCTCAATCACATATTTTCCAGCGAAATAAAAGGGGTGACGGCTATACAACGAATAAATGCAAATAAAATAGCAGTAATATTTAAACAGTATAATACGGCCAATAATTTTATAAATAACAGCGCTTTTCTTAACAAGCATGGCTTGAAAGCATTTATTCCGGCTGCGCAAATAGAAAAAACAGGTATAATTAGATTTGTACCAGCAAACATTTCGAACAAAGAACTATACACCAAACTATCATCAATTTATGAAATAATAGCTATAAGAAGATTCACTAAGAAGATAGGACAGGAGCGAGTACCACTACAAACAGTTAGCATTACTTTTCTATCGAATATTCTTCCAGACAATGTACAATATGATTTGTTTTCATACCGAGTTTTTGAATATGTTCCCCCGTTACAGCAATGTTTCCGTTGCTTTAAATTTAACCACTCTGCTAGGGTATGCAATGGCAAACAAAGATGTTCCATTTGCGGAGGTGAGCATTTATATAAAGAATGTGATAGACCAACAGAGATCTGCTGTTGCAATTGCAGCGGGCCTCATCTTGCAATTTCTAGATTATGTCCAATTAAGTTAAATAAAATTTTAGAAAAGAAAAATAAGATTACTTATGCAAGTACTACATTGACGAAACAACACATGAGTGATAATACTGAATTTCCACCTCTACTACCTCCAAAAATGAAACCAACTGACATTGTAAATAACTCTGTAAATAAAGCTGTACATACATCTGTAAATAAGTCTGTAAATAAATCTGTACATACATCTGTAAATAAGTCTGGATTTGTAAACAATACTGTACATAGTGTAAATAAATCTAAAGATGTCCCTCCTAAAGTAGACATCAAAGCCCAAATTGTTGCCAACAATGATGTTCTAATGGCCCTAGTACAGACATTGGTGGAACTGGGTAATAAGGGAGATAATACACCTACCACCGTAAATAGTATTAAAGAAATATTACTTAAAAATCTCAAGTAATGGATCCAAGTCACACATTGTCTAAGCTACGTATTGCTCAATATAACATTCAAAGTGCTAATAGTAAAAAACCCTTATTGATTCAATTCTTACAAAACCAAAATATTGACATTTGCTTACTTAACGAAACATGGTTTAAAGACAATAGTTTCAGAATACCTGGATATAATATTTATAATAAAAATTCCAAAAATACTCATAATGGTGTAGCAATACTGATTAAGCCATATTTAAAGTACAAAGTTTTAAACACTAGATTTTATGAAGACATTCAAACAGTTGCTCTGTCCTTATCTACTACACATGGTAGCTTGACTATTCTTTGTGTATACTGTCCTCCTTCTAGTGGACATATACGGATCAATAGATTACGTAATATTATTAATGATCTTCCAAAGCCCATATTTGTCAGTGGTGACTTTAATGCACACCACATTGCATTTGGTTGTCTATCGACTAAGAGCAGATGTCATGATTTGTGTGTTCCTCTGTGGCCGGACCACAGTTTAGTACTCAGATGCTATAGTTCGAAATAATACCTACCTAAAGTCTACTTTCATCGGAATATATATATATTTTTAGTACCTCAAGAGATATCTTTTTAATTATTAATTTATGTGGTCCGGCCGCCAGGCAGTGCTCTCTGGCCGCGCCACCTCAAATTCAATAGAGTATAATGAACTATTAATAAATCAATATCCCAAAAAAAACTACCTAAAGACTACCTTGCGTAAGACAAATATGGTCCAATAAACCCCTTTAGTTAAGGAGTTATTGGTCGTAGGGTGTGGTCCGGCTGGAAGGTATACTCTGCAGCAAGTCAATTTTGCAATATTTAATATTAACTATCCATAAATCAATTTATATAATAGTACCTTTTCTCTACTCTTCGTTGATACTTTTTTCTCTCAAGAAACTATTCATTTTGATTAATTAATCTTTACAGTATGTGGCGCGGCTAGGGAGGATTACTTTCAGCAAATATAACGAAATATGCTTTATTTCTTTATGCCAACGAAAACTGCATAATAAGTACTTTATAAAAAGACCAGACTTCATCTTTAAACTTTTATTTTTATTACCAACAATGATTTTGAAAAAGGTGCACTTTTTGGTTTTTGTTTACCTATCTACCTAAGAATAGGTAGTTAATTTAACGAAATGAAAATTTTGGTTTAAAATAAACAGTAAGTATACGAAAAACAAATATATATTTTCATAATCAAATATTAACAATAAAAAATTGTTAATACAATAGGTTTTATAAATTGCGGAACTTAGTATAAATTTAAACGCCTTCCAATATTTTGTAAGCAATTTGTATTACAAGTTAATAGAATAAAAAATCTTTATCTTTAAGTTGGTCTTCATATTTCACGAACTCAGATTTTTGTTCATCAAGGGAAACTGATAGCACTTTTCCGCGTTTTTTCTTGTTTTCACTCATTTTCGCTGTTGTTATAATGGCCGATACAAAATAGTAGGAACAAACTACTGAAGTAAAAATATATTCAAGCTATGATAATAAAATAATAACAAACTACCCCCGTACGTAAACTATTGTACTGCACATTCTGCTGACATTGTAACGCTTATTCTATTAACTTGTAATACAAATTGCTTACAAAATATTGGAAGGCGTTTAAATTTATACTAAGTTCCGCAATTTATAAAACCTATTGTATTAACAATTTTTTATTGTTAATATTTGATTATGAAAATATATATTTGTTTTTCGTATACTTACTGTTTATTTTAAACCAAAATTTTCATTTCGTTAAATTAACTACCTATTCTTAGGTAGATAGGTAAACAAAAACCAAAAAGTGCACCTTTTTCAAAATCATTGTTGGTAATAAAAATAAAAGTTTAAAGATGAAGTCTGGTCTTTTTATAAAGTACTTATTATGCAGTTTTCGTTGGCATAAAGAAATAAAGCATATTTCGTTATATTTGCTGAAAGTAATCCTCCCTAGCCGCGCCACATACTGTAAAGATTAATTAATCAAAATGAATAGTTTCTTGAGAGAAAAAAGTATCAACGAAGAGTAGAGAAAAGGTACTATTATATAAATTGATTTATGGATAGTTAATATTAAATATTGCAAAATTGACTTGCTGCAGAGTATACCTTCCAGCCGGACCACACCCTACGACCAATAACTCCTTAACTAAAGGGGTTTATTGGACCATATTTGTCTTACGCAAGGTAGTCTTTAGGTAGTTTTTTTTGGGATATTGATTTATTAATAGTTCATTATACTCTATTGAATTTGAGGTGGCGCGGCCAGAGAGCACTGCCTGGCGGCCGGACCACATAAATTAATAATTAAAAAGATATCTCTTGAGGTACTAAAAATATATATATATTCCGATGAAAGTAGACTTTAGGTAGGTATTATTTCGAACTATAGCATCTGAGTACTAAACTGTGGTCCGGCCACAGAGGAACACACCATGATTTATTTAATATAATTGATGACTTGGATTTATGTATTTTAAATGATGGTAGTTCTACAACTGTTAACAACCCGAGACGGAATCCGTCTGCAATTGATGTTAGCTTTACTAGTGCTAACCTCGCATCAATATGCGAATGGTCTGTACATGATGATGCCATGGGTAGCTATCACTACCCAACAATAACAGAGATTTCACTACAAATAGATAAATATCATATTAATCCCCCTGTTGATAGGTTTATATATAAAAAAGCAGATTGGGAAAAATATAAAACTATTTCTAAAACAATATTCAATGATTTAGTCCTAAAATTGCATGATCCTATTTCAACCTATAATGATTTTTGTTCTCGATTGGATACTTTAAAAGATATGACAATTCCTAAACTTAGTAAACCAAATAATTTTAAAAGCAGACCTCCAGCTCCTTGGTGGAATGACATTTGTGAAAAAAGTGTAATTGCCTCTTACAACGCATTAAAACTATATAGAAGTGAACCTATTATGGAGAACTATTTAGATTATAAAAGAAAAGATGCACTTAAAAAAAGAACCATATCGGAACAAAAAAGAATAGGTTGGGATAACTTATGTAACACATTCAATAGAACTACTCCTATAAGTAAGATTTGGAATCTTCTAAAAATGTTTAAGGGTATAAGAGCTGGCAATAAATCATATAAGGATGAGTTTATTTCTCAATTTCTAGATAAATTATCCGACAACAGCAATCTAAATAATGTTAATAATTTAGGCAATATTTTCGAATTAAACAATGATAATCTAAATTCAAAATTTTTGTTAGATTTTTTTACATGGTCTGAATTTAAAATGAGTTTGTTATCTCGGAAAGACACTACACCTGGTTTAGATGATCTCCCCTATTGTACTATTAAAAATTTAGATGAATCTGCACAAAAAATGTTTCTTAATATCCTTAATTTACTCTGGCATTGTAAATGTATTCCACAATTGTGGAAAACACAATGTATCATTCCAATACTCAAACCAGATAAACCCTCAGAGCTTGCCAGCTCTTATAGACCAATATCACTGTCTTCATGTCTAGGTAAATTATTTGAAAACATGATTAAAAATCGTTTGGATTGGTATATGGAATCTAACGGCATCATTCCACATGTACAATATGGATTTCGTCGAGGGCGAAGTTGTGCAGACAGCTTCACTTCCTTAATTTCAGACCTGAAACATGCAAAGGATAGAAAGTTGAACACTGTTTGTGTATTTCTAGATGTTCAAGGTGCCTTTGACAGCCTAGATCCGACTATACTTGTACAAGTTATGTCTAGGTTAGGTGTGCCTGGCCAACTATGTAAATGTATATATAATTTTTTGAATAATAGAACACTCTATGTAAGACATAATAATACATTGCAAGGTCCAAAATGTGCATCTAGGGGTACAATGCAGGGTGCTACACTATCTCCTTTGTTATACAATATATACACAAGTGAAATCTGTAAATTTATTAATAATAATGTAGATATTCTGCAATTTGCTGATGATATTGTTTTGTACAGTAGTAATTATAATGTAGAAATTGCAATTGACAATATTAACAGAGCCTTGTCCCAACTATTTCACTATTACAATGATGTGCTACATTTAAAAATTAATCCCTCCAAAAGCAGTGTTATGATATTTGGAAATGAGAACACAAATTCAAAAGTAGTTTATAACGGAGAATCTATAAATCCAGTAAATTCAAAGAAATTTTTAGGCATAGTAATAGACAGGAAATTAACCTTTGAGGAACATATTAAATATATATCAAAGAATGCTCTAAAAGGTTTAAATGTAATTAAATGTCTTGCAGGTGTCTCATGGGGAGCAGACCCGAAAATATTATCAATTTTGTATAAAAGTATAGTTAGAAGTCATTTTGATTATAGTTCACTAGTGTATATAAATAGTACTCATGTAAATAAAATAGATCTATTGCAGAACAGGGCTTTGAGAACAATTTCTGGTGCAATGTGCTCTACTCCCATAAGGGCCATGGAAGTGGAGACTAAAACTATGCCCTTAATTTTGAGACGCATTTTACTAGCAGAGAGATTCTGTCTTAAATTAATTGCTGCAAATAACAGGAAAATAATAAACAAAATTGTACCTTCTGTAAATAGAACTCTTGGGCCTCTAACAACAGGAGAGGATCTCTTGAATGGTAAATCCCCAACATTGTCCAAAATATTGTTAGAAACAGAAAACAGTTTTAGTGGTATTAGAAAACAGTGCCGATGGCCATGTTACTCCTTCTCTTATCAGTGTATTTCACATCCCATTAAAGAATTACAAAATCCCATTAATAATAATTCAGATATGTTACAGTTTTTGGCAGATAATAATAATTATTATGTTATTTACACTGAGGGCAGTAAGGGGAGTGATTATGTCCGGGCTGCTATATATGATCCACAAGCTAAATTCTCTCAAAGCTTTACTCTGTACAATACATGTACTATATTCACTGCGGAGGCCTATGCCGTTTATCAGGCATTAATACATATTCGCCAAATTAGCAATTGTAAATACTTTTTGATTGTTTCTGATTCACTAAGTTTGATAAAAGCCTTAACTAACCTTACAGTTTCATTTAAGTCAAATTATATTCTGTATTTCATCAAAGAAATAATTCATCAATATTATCTTAAGCACATAAAAATTGTATTCCTGTGGGTACCTTCTCACCGAGGTATCTCTGGCAATGAAGTAGTTGATAAAACCGCATATGAAGGTAATAATGCTATTGATGTTAGAAATGCAATGGACATTCCTATGACTGACTTCCTGCAATGCATTAATGAAAATATATGTAAGCTATGGTTAGAAATGTGGAAGAAAGACCAAGTCATCAAAGGAAAGTGGTATGGAAGTATTCAAGAAAGATTACCTGTTAGACCCTGGTACAATAGATTGAAGGAAGCCAGCCGAGACTTTATCACTACGATAAATAGATTGCGCTTTGGCCATAATACTGCCCCCCCCTGACCCGTCCCGATAAGACCATAGCCTTCGAGGACGTTGAAAAGGCAGAATGCCTGGCCGACACCCTCGAGGCCCAATGCTCACCCAGCTCCCTGCCAGTAGACCAAGCTCACCTCCTAAAGGTCGACGCTGAAGTCGAACGTAGAGCCTCTCTCCCTCCTGTCGACGACCCTGATTGTCCACTGCCTCCAGTCGCTCCAGACGAAGTGCACGACATTATCAAAGGTCTTAAAGCTCGTAAAGCTCCCGGTTCAGATGGACTCACCAATAGGGTGATCCAATTATTCCCTGCCCACCTGATAATGCTTTTGACTACCATCTTCAATGGTGCCTTAAGCAACAACTTCTTTCCCCAGTCGTGGAAAGAAGCCACCGTCATAGGTATCAGAAAGCCCGGTAAACCCAGTACCGACCCCTCTAGCTACCGTCCCATCAGTTTGCTCAAGGTTCTCGGAAAAATCTATGAGAGGCTTATTTACAAGCGTCTCAGAGACTTCGCCGAGACCAAGGGCCTCATCCCCAACGAACAGTTCGGCTTTCGAACTGAGCACTCTAGCGTGCATCAGGCCCACCGCATCATTGAGTTCATAAGCGATGGTTTCCAACGCGGCTCTTTGACGGGTGCAGTTTTCTTCGACATTGCGAAAGCATTCGATAAAGTCTGGCACAACGGCTTATTATACAAGCTGTACCAACTCGGCGTGCCGGATCGTCTCGTACTCATCTTACGGGACTATCTATCGAATCGCGTATTCCGCTATCGCATTGAAGGAGCACTTTCCTCTCCCCGCCCCATTCGTGCAGGAGTCCCTCAGGGCTCCGTGCTAGCTCCCCTCATGTTCACGCTATTCACTAGCGATATTCCAAACCCAGGTAGAAGGACGCATTTCGCTCTGTTCGCAGACGATACGGCCATCTACTTTAGGTCTAGATACCCCGACAATATCGCCCACACTCTCCAAGGCGCAGTCAATCGACTCGCTGCCTGGTTTCGAAAGTGGCGCATAGAAGTCAATCCCGAAAAAAGCCAAGCGGTTCTCTTCTCGAAACCGCGCACAAGGCTTAGAGACCCCCTCCCCCGACCTCTCACTATGTTCGGTAAGCAGATCCCTTGGGAGAAGCGAGCCAAATACCTAGGTGTTTTCCTCGACCACCATCTCACCTTCGCTGAGCACATAAAGAAGGTTCGTTCGCGAGCCGCTTTCGCTCTCGGTAGGCTCCATTCCGTCCTAAACGCACGCAGCAAGATGTCACTTAAGTGCAAATTGCGAATCTACACAGCGTGTATTCGTCCCATCATGACTTATGCGGGTGCCGTCTTTGCTCATGCAAAACCCCATCATATCCATAGGTTGCAAACGCTCCAGAACCGATTCCTCCGTAGGGCCACAGGCTCCCCCTGGTATGTTAGGAACGAGAGTCTTCATCTCGACCTTAAAATTCCCACGATCCACCAATTTCTAAAACGCCTTGCAAAGCGTTACTTCGATTCCGCGGTCAAACATCGCAACCCTCTGGTTGTCGAGGCCGCCAGTTATGTCCCAAGTAGGATTAGCCGTACCCGCCGTCCTAGGCACATTCTTACCGACCCAGATGACCCCATAACCCTCCTCCAGGAGAGCAATAGGGCCACTAGCACTCTACACAAATACAGACGCCTCCCGTCATTCCGACCTCGCCGTCGAGGTCCTTTGCGATCGCGTCCGCGCCCCCGAGTAAATGATACTCCTCCCCGACCCTTGCTCGATAACGAGGTGCCAGCAGTGGTTTCGGCTGTGCACGTAGCTTTAAATTCCCCGATTAATAATAATGATCAAAACCTTGATCCAGCCCGTCCCATCTTTGATGTCCTCCCTCCGGTGACGCCCTAAGCCGAGGCTCGTACCCCACAGGGGGTGCCCTTAGCGAGCGTTCACCTAGCTTTTTAGCTTAGTTTTGTATGCCCCTGGCTGGAGGCTTTGAGTGTAGCAGCTTAAGGCAACCACAGGATTGACCGGTTAAGTAGTCATGACCTCAGAGGTCAGCTACGAGATGCCCTACAGAAAAAAAAAAAACCATAATACTGCTCCGTCACACCTTGCTAGGCTTGGCATTATTACAAGCAATACATGCCCACATTGTGAATCCCAAGAAGGAACAATGGAACATCTTGTTTTTGACTGTCAAAACTTCTTACTTGACAGATTAGTGTTGGCTAGTGAACTTAGTGATGTGAACATTAAGTGCGATTCTTTATCCCGCCCGCCGCCACTTGAAGAGTTATTAAAAGACAAAAATACTTACAAACCGATACATAAATACATTAAAAATACTATTAAAACAATTTAAAAACGAAGTGATAGTGCAGTGTTCGAAAATAAAATAAGATTTGACCTAAAGGTCCAGTAACCAGGTCATAAAATTCCAAAAAAAAAAAAATCAAATCGATTACAGCGTAACTCGGAACGCAGCCTTTATTTTCTGTGCTGACAATTTTGACTGTATTGACATTTGACACACGTCAAATGCAGATTGAGGTTAGGTGGCTGTATTTCTAAAAAGTTAAATTCTGTAAACAAATTAACACAAAAACGGGAAGTTAATCGAAAATAATGTTATCGCAAAATTATTTATTAAAGCGTACCTGGCCTATGCTAGTACAATGCGCGGAAGCACACAGAAAACCTCGATGGCTGCCAGTCGCAAAAAGTAAAATCTATCGTATACCAAAACGTCCCGTTGTTTCGGAAGAAGAGCGTTTAGAGCTTCTACGTCTTCACAATAACTATAAGACTCAGATGCGGGCTATAAGGAGGTTCTACCATGAGGAAATGATCAAAGAGAAGTCAACGAGAGACAGTGCTAGTTCGGAAATGTCTCAACGCCTGGAGGCCGAGGAATGGGCTCGGTGCGTGGAGCTGAACGAGAAATGGAATTTGCAGGTCGCGGTGGAACGTGATGAGAGAAGGAAAGTGGAGGTGATCGCGCTTGAGGAATACGCCCTGAAGAGGATGGAGGCCCACGATCGCAAACTGCAGGAGAGGATCGCGATAGCTTCCGAGGAAGTCAAACTACAGAAGGTAAATAAAAAGACATTATTCAAAATTAATGATTTATCAACAAATCTTTTCTTCAAAGTTCTTCTCAAATATCACCAATGATATTTTACTACCGATTTATAAGATAATTCTAATATTCTGTGAGTATGTAAGTACAGTGTAAATACGAAATAAATGAATTTTGAGAATTTATTGTTTAATTCGTAAAATTTATTTATTGAAATTTGCTCTTCAGTAATGGACTTTACATAATCAGCTAATGAAATAAAATATATTATTATTAAATGATATATTATTAATATATCCATATTTTACAGGAACTGAGTGCAACATTCATAACGCTGGAGACCCTTGATGCTGCCATAGACCATGCCCTGGCAAACCCCGTAGACTACAACTTTGCCATAGACCTGAAAGGCAACAAGTATGAGGGCAGAGACGCACAGATAACAAAAATAAAGGAAGATAAGGCCACCAGTGCTACTGCTTAGAAAGAACAGATTAGTTTGTTTTGTAAATAATTTAGGTACAATAAATAATTATCTAAGAATTCCTGAATCTTTTAAACTAGCTTTAAGCTTGAATTTCGATAAAAAGCATCTCTCCATCCCCTCCGAACCTTATAAGATGTGTTTATAGTAGAAGAGAAAAATGTGACGACAAAAATAAAATTGAATAATCTGCCTGCAGAGCAGTGATGGCCCAGTGGTAAAGGCCCCGACTTACGAGGGTTTGTCGGTTTGTGACGAGGGGTAGGGCGTGGGTTTGAACCCAGGGCCCTTTATGTAAATAATTTCATCACCACTGCTCTCAAAACGATGAAGAAAAACATTGTGAGGAAACCAGCATGGCCTAGAACCAAAAATTCGAAGACATGTCACATTTACCAACCCGCAATGTGCCCGCGTGGTAGATTACAGCCCACTCCCTTTCGAAGAGAATAGGCCTGTGTCTCAGCAGTGGGACTATGGCTGATTATGCTATACCTCCTCTTCTACCTGCCCTTGTCCCATGATACTTGGGATCAACATAAAATGTGTTCCTCTTATTCCTTCCTGATAGCCATCACACTGTCATTTTCGCTTTTCATTAATTGTCATCCCTCACACAATCCATCAATCTTTTGTTTGGTCTTCCTGTCTCCCTCCATCCATAAACATCATATTATTTCGCTCTCTTATACAAACTTCTTGCAATACCTACATAACTAGATAAACAGTCCCGGGATCCCGGCCGTTTTCAAGTCCCGTAAATTCCGGGATTGATTTTGGCTAATCCCGGGATTTTCAAGATTGCCAGAAATAGGTTTTGTTTGCAGTTCATTACACCTTGATTATAAGCTTAACCCTTTACCGCATGGATTTTTTAAATCCTTTGGAAAAAATATATGTCGGTATAGGGCATTTATAGGTCCCCAAAAAAATATTTAAAAAAATATAGAAGACCATGTAAAAAAGATACATAGGTAAAAGTAATTGTTCCAAATATGGAACGCCATGCGTTCTAGTTCTAAAACTCAGACGTTCCAAATTTGGTACAACATGCGGTGTGATCGAATTATGTTTAGCATTGAAAAACAGGAATTAAAAGAAACAACGTGAAACTATGCTATTTAATTAAAGAAATTATGTGTGAAAGTTTTTAAAACAGTTGCGATCTTTGTTGAAACAAAGATAACAACCACACTTTTCGCACATCACTTGGGATTTCTGTTTGCATCCTTCCAGTTTACACCGTTGGCGATCGGTTTTCCAATCAGGCCAGTGGTTTAACCCATCTCCAGCAACTTCCATTGGAGGTAGTTCTATGCGTCGCCTTGATCGCTCCTTTTTAATTGCCTCAACATCTTGATTCAGTAGTCGTCCTCGTTTGCGTGTAGTCGGAGTATATACTTATGAATCTTTGTGCATCAATACGTCTGCTATGGCTAACTTGAAGTCAAGCAATGGAATGTAAATATCTTCACCTTTCTGTTTCATAACTCTTCGCCATAGTAACCAGCTATTCACGCAACAGAGATCAATGAAATGGAAGAACAGCCGGTGGTACCATTTTTACTGCGGATTTTGATCCTATAGAAGCCTAACATGGCATCTAGTAAATCAACACCACCCATGTATTTGTTATAAATAGTTACTGCTTTTGGGCAAGGAACATCAACTCTACACTTTTGTTTTTTGGAATATCTTTTCACAACTCCCATTGGTTCCTTGCCTACTTAGGATGAACAAAAACTGACTGCTTTATTGTCGAAACTGCTTTATTTGCTTTATTTATTTATTTGCTTTACTGCATAATGTTCTGGATTTGGAATTTTCAAACTATTGACTGGAGTGCATAAAGTTCCATATTTGGTAAAAAAAAAAAAAACATAACAACTGCATGGTGTTCCAAATTCGGAACATTTAAAAAATGATAATATTCACTACATATTATGGTTTGAACTTACTTCTTTTGCCGTAAAAAGCCTGTGGGTCCATTGTTGTATCAGGTGAATCACTAATTTTCTTCAGATATTAACAAAAAACCAATAAAAAATCGTATTGAAAACCAGCGAATTGACAATCTGTCAAATTTTGGAAACCAACTGACGAAATAGTCGATTTTAGTTCCTAGGCACCTCTGTAGAGGCGCCACTGGCGCATATTAGGTGAGTTACACTCCCTACATACGAATTAGTTCCAAGAAAAGATCGTAGATGTCGCAGGAATAAATATATTATACCAAAAGCTGAATGTTCCAAATTTGTGACGATATGCGGTAAAGGGTTAAGTATCTAGATTTTATTAAGGGCACTTTATTTTAACAAATCTACATTTTAGTACAACATAACATAGTACAGAGTTACTACCATCGATATGTGGTTACTCCTATTTACTTCAAGACAATTGGCACTGTTGAACCCAAAACTCCAAAGGGTGTAATTCCAAAGGATACAAAGAGGAATCCAAAGGATTTAGTTAGCCGTGAACGAACCTACCTATTTGAAAATGGAAGACATCTTGGATACCACTTAGAATCTATTGCCTGTTCCTCCAACCAGTGTAGAACCGGACTGAGCGTTATCAGCTGCTGCTTATGTTGGCAATAAACTACGAAGCAGGCTTGGAAATGAAACATTATTTAGATGACTTGAGTTTGACATTCCACGAAAAAAAAAAAACATAAATTCTTGTAATAATACTAGGTACAGGCGTAATTCTTACTGTTTTGGAAATCTTATTTTATCATCTAAATCGTGGCTTATACAACTACACAAAAACAATAGGTACAGATATTCTATTTCACGAAGTCCGTTCGGCTTTGATTGTAGTAGTGACGTATCCCGACAAGCGCGCTTGTGTGTGTAAAAGTAGGTAACGTTAGCAAAAAAATCTGATATATATTCAAGTCGAGATTTAATAATCTAAATAAAATTTTGGTTTTAAAAGTATATACATTTTGTAAATAAATTAGATTAGGTTGCAATAAATACAAAAATATTAAGAATATGTAGGCATTTAATTAAGCATTGGTGTTACAGAATCGAAACGAAACAAGTAGGACTACCTATTCAGTATTTTCAATCACTATCAGATAAATTTTCGATTTCCGATTCCGTTTTGCTGTCGTCAGAATCATCTTGTACATTGATTATAAATTCAAAATCGAGATCAAAATATTTCAAGTAGTCTTTTTCAATTTTTTCAACATGAGCACAAGTTTTTTGCCACGTTTCACTGCTAACTTGGCCCAAACTTTCATTGATCAGTCTTTCCGTATTCGTCATGTTTTGCTCGATATTTTTAGATGCAACATAATTTTTAACGATCCCCCAAATATTTTCAATCGCATTTAATTCTGGGTGATAAGGGGGAAGGCGTAAGACATCAAAACCCTTGCTTTTTATAAAATCGTCAATCTTGTAGATTACGTGTTGGGCTTTGTACTTCTTTATTGTATCGTACAATTCCAATTTAAAAAGAGATTCATCAAATGCTATACCCTTATCCCTGAGCCATTGCTGCATATCGGCTTTCTTTGTAGATTGCGTCGGTAGTCGTTCAGCCCGTGTGTTGTGATAAGATGCATTGTCTAAGACAATGACAGAGCGCGGAAGTAAATTGGGTAGCAACTTTTCATTTAGCCATTTTACATAGTTATCATAGCTCATATTTGAATGATAATCACCAGCTGTTGAGTTGGCCTTATAAACCAAGGAAGCATTTTCAATAAAACCATCCTTGGTTCCCGCGTGCACTAAAATAAAGCGAGTGCCTGTGCAATTTTTTTTAAAAACGGAGTTCTTTCCTTTTTTTTTGCCCAGGTGTTGTTTCGCACGTGTGTCGAAACAACGTAGCTCTCATCGGTGTAGACAGTGGGTCGACTTTGAGAGCGGTACTCTGTTATTTTTTTAAAATATTTTAAACGCCACATTTGTATATCATGACGCTCCGTCAAGACTTTACGGTTGTTCTCTGTTTTGCGCCACTTGTAACCTAATTTCAACAGTAACTTGCGAACAGTTTCTAAACAACCTTCGAATCCGATTTTTTCATTCAATGCTGTTCTTAACTTAGCTAATGTTGAAATTTTTTTATGGACAATATGGAAATCTTGTACAGTACTGCGAACCACATCGGCTGTAAAATTATCTATATCCACTTTATTATCTCGCTTTCTCCTTTTCTTCATAGGTGAAGTGAATTTTGATGAAGTGGATGGCAATTCCTTCTCTTCTTTTAATATTCTTTTGAACTGTTTTTTGGCTCACACCCGTAGCTTCAGCTGTACGGCGTGTAATGTCTCGTAAATGAGACAAATCACAGTTGAGTTCCATTAATGATTTTGTAAATTCATATTCTTCTCGCAGAAAATGATAAACACTAGCTATCATGTTTCGACCCTAAAACAAAATGTAATCAAAATAATTAAGTAATATAAACATTTTATAACACAAAAAAACATTCATTTTATAAATACTTCTATTGCTATAAAGTATCTTTGTATAACATTTTAATTGAAAACGTATAAATAAATATTACCTCACTATGGACAACTCTTCTTCGTTTTGTTGCCATGCTGACCTTACTCCGTGAAACAATTTGGCGCGAACTAAAAACCACTACTGATCCGGACCGTGTCCCGATCGACACTGAGCGCTCTCGAGGTTACGGTTACGCACACAAAAACAATGTGCATGTGCACGCTTGACAACATTCATAGCCAAACGGACTTCGTGACATAGAACATCTGTACCTATTATTAAGTATATTATATTTTATCAGAAGTTAAGTGTCGCTCAGTAAATTTTACCTGAAAATAGAAACGGGAAAAATATACTAACCTACTAGCGTTGATCTGGAAAAGTACAGTAAAAGAGTAATTATAGAGAAATTATATTGAACTGATTGATATCAGAGCAAAATAACCTAACCAAAATCAAAAAGGTTGGAAAATTGAGGCCAAACTGGGAACTTTATTTACAAATTGACATCCATCAGTAAATTTAACATAAGTACCTACCTAACTCTTGTTTTAGAAAGTTTCGATTATTATTTTTATCAGGTATGATAATAAAAATGCACTTATAAATTGTATTGAGCCTTTATCAGCCGTTATATTGATTGAATATACCTAGCTAATAGGTAACATTCTAACAGTCTAATTTATTTGTATTTAGTTGTGATTAAAAACATTAACTCAATGTACGAATCGTCATTAAAATGAATAGTTGTGGTGTGTACTCACACATTTAAATAATTGTGATAGAATTGACTTAATAATAAAACTTGGGAACTCTTAAACCAAATGCTAACTTTGAAACGCCCATTTATTATTAGTAAGTGATGTCCAAGTGGAATTAATTTTATGCCACTGATAGGATAAGATTCATAATAAGGGCTGTATGCCTAAGTGTTGATTTGTTTAAGATTTAACTTGTCATTATTCCCAACCAAAGTTAACTAAAAATGTCCAATATCCCTATTATTGATTGACCAAAGTGACAGTGCCATTGACTAAAAAATTGTATGCGTAGATAGGTACTAATAATAAGAAATTTGTGCCTTAGAGTTAACTGGGTGAGGCTCACAGAAAACATAGGTACCATCAGACACGGGAACTTGTAACGCACGATAACACACTGGAAATAGTTCACACTAGACAAGACTATTTATTTGATGGAATTTCAAATAAAATACAATATAGACCAATTTATTTATTAAACTCAAAAACTTCACTAACTAATCTTAAAGCATTATTTCAAATGAGATCAAAATAGAAGAGGCTTCGAAAAAGTTCCATGTTGAAAATGGAAAACTCGAGTTCCTTCGTTGGTTTTGAGAAATAGTAAAAGTTTTTCTTTTCACGGTACTGAACAGTAGGACCATCTGAATAAAAATGAATTCCATTTACCTTAGGTAATTTCTGTTTAATCAATTCTAGTACCTACTGGTAAGAGATGAGCCCAAATGGCATCTGGTCTGTGTTCTTTGCTTGGAGATATAGATGCAAAGGATTAATTACCTTTTGCGGTATACAAAATACCAGTATGAACACTAATCCGTTGTCTTGATCCATCGAAATGCATTGCTTGTATTTCTGTGCTTAATTTACAGGCATAATTTTCTTGCTTTTTTTCTTTCTCTCTCTCCACTGCTTTCTAATATTTTCCTGCACAGATGAAGAACATTCTGCTATTTTCTTTCTATTTCGTTTTGTTCTCGCAGCATTTTTTCTTTTCTGTGTTAAGAACTTTTCAGGGATTTTTTTCTTTCAACCTTTCCCGATAGAGCTTCTGTCTTTCAGCAGGTGTTAATGGCATCTGCAAAAAAATATTGCTGGAAGAAAACATGCTATGTAAAGCGTAGTGTGGGTTGACTTTCAGCTACATGCACCGACGACCATATAAAAGCTGCGGGTACGCGTTGCATGCAGCTGGCACAGGAACGCGTGTTTCGGGAAAAAACTTGAGAAGGGCTTTGTCTAGCTGTGTACATCTCATGCTGTTGTTGATGGACAAATTGCAACGTGCACTAAGCTTTACATTTACCACGTGTGTTACATAACACAAATTTTGATTTAAAAAATCAGCTCAACAACGAAGTAACGCAATGAATGTTATTGAACTGTTAAAATGAATTCTTAATTCGTCTAATCATTTACGGAAATGTGTTACGCTAATAGCGATAGCCGATTTTGCTAAAACCCCATTGATATATAAAAACCCAAGATGCACAATCTCGAATAAAAGTAACGCTCGAAAGTGTCCCGAAACTCTATTTCTGTCTCTTTCTATAAGCTACAAGCATATATTATTGCAAGTTCAACCTTACGCCAATTGTTTAAAGTTGTTATTACAACGCAGGTACTTAAAGCAATAAAATTTTACGACCGACCGTGGTCGGTAGGACAAGGTATTGAGTGGAGTCGAACATGACTTTTTTTTTTCATCATACATTATTAGTTAGTATTTTAAGAGTTTGTTAAATTGTGTTTTAAACACATAAATATACTTTTATTTGTGCATAAATATGTTTTTGGGTAGCCTATGCTGCCCTGCTAAGCCCAAAGGGAGTTTCTCTGAGATCCACCCTTTTAGTTTTTTTTATACCATTCAATAGCTTTAACAATTTCGCATCTAATGGTATAAGCGAAATAGCGCTATCTAATTTAAAACATTTAAAAAAAACCACTAAGAAGTTTTTTATATCTCCATATTTCCTTAAATTTCAATTGACAAAAAGTCAATTTTCTCGAAACTTACTCCAGTTGAGATACCGCCTTCGTGCTTAGCAAGGCAGTATGGGTATATCAAAAAAACAAATAATAACTGTTAAAATTGTTTATTCAAATATAAAAAACAGCCGTTTTACGAAGACGTTTTATGCCTTTTAAAGTGACATACATATCTTCCTCCAAAAAATGCTCGGAACGAACGACGCTTGAATTATTCGGCTTAAAAAAATCTTCTCGCCTTTTTGGCTGACGATTGATGTCCATTCTCCACATCGTATTGGGTCACGAGGAAAACTAAAATATAAAAATTAGAAGTTTCCATTAAGTTTATAATGTGACACTTACAGACTACAGACTACGCGACACTTCAGTCTATCCTTAGCATGCCGCATGTCGCGAACTCATAAGTTGGCCCATAAATAATTAATCGTTATACATCATAATATTTACGAACATTAGAAAAATGTTAAATTGGCTAAATCCTGACCTACACGTTATGTAACGTAAATATTTATATTTGTCAAAAACTACATACAAAAAAGGTTCAAAAGTACATAAATTTATTAATAAAAAGAAACACAAACAAAAAAAAATCGACTCCACTATTAGAACAGAGTCATTTTTATAATGCGACTAAAATAAAAAGGAGACTGTAATGCGTTGTTCTAACATTGAACAAGCAGCCATTGAAGTTAGCCGTATTTTACTTTGAGCGTTGAATGAAGTTTTTAGAAAAAATAAATCAAAATCACACATTGCTTGTTATAATCGGTCATAAAAACAACAAAAACTAGTCAATAAGTTTTTTACTTACCGAAAATACGATATCCCATCCTTTTTTAACCTTCTTGACGTAATATTTTTACAATTTCTCACAGAACACTTCGGCATTTTTAACGACTGCTTCCAGACGCGAGCGATGAGAGACTATTTGAAATGAGCGCACAATTTAGAATGTTGCGCTCATTTTTTGCGGACGTTTTTTAGACGTTGAGTGTGCATCTTGGGTTTTTATATATCAATGTAAAACCCTCAAATAAAAGCCCTCGCAATAATTCTTTAATCAATTATTTTGGTATAATTACTTAATGTAAATAGTAAAATAAATTAAATAAATAAATTAAAATACGTTTATCTGATTGTATTTCATTTATTAAATCTAAAGTTATACAATAAGTCCATGATATACATTTTAGATTAATTTCTACATTAACCTATTGATCACTTGGTTATAAATCAGCCGTGCCCCAATATCTATGACGAATAAGGTCGTGCAATGACATAAAAAAGAACGTAGGTTCTCACGTTATCACGGGCACGAAATCATTTGTTGTATTAATCCGACTAGGGCGGTCAATAGGTTCATTAATAAATAAATAACTATCAATTTAATCATCATCTAGTACTATAACTTCATCTGTAGTGATAGGTTTGGGTCTCTCCGTGAAAGGCAGTTGTTTCTTAGCTTCGGGCCTCTTCATCCCTTGCTTTGGTACCGAGGTTTTGGTGATGGTCAGCGAAGATGGTAGCTTACTGATTGATGCGTTGATCTCGTGGCTCTTTGATATCGGAAGGTGTTTCTGCCGTTCTGCCAGCTTCTCCTGCAGCGTCTTCCCTGGACTGACCTGTTGATGTGGCATAGGAGGCTTCGTATGGATAGCGGCGCTCACAGTCGACGCTGTGGACATGTGCGCCTGCGCAGGCATCGTGTGTGACGAGTGTGTCGATGTATGTGTCGAGTGTGACGTGTGTGAAGCGTGAGACGTCGTATGTGAAGAGTGAGACGTCGAATGCACCGCCCCGAACGAGGACAGGTTGGCAGTCATGGAGGCAGGCAGGTTCTGAAGCACCGTCCCCATACTCGGAGTTAAGGGAGTCGAATTCGACTTTTGTAGCGCACTCACAGTAGTAGGCGCAGCCTTGCTTACTGGAGGCATTGTCGGCGGAGTGAAAGATTTCAACGCCTTCATCTGCGGGTTCGCCGGAGGTCGCACCGAACCAGGCTTCGGACCGCGCTTCTGCTTTTTCGCAGGCGGCATAAACGACGACGAGAAGCTCTGTCCTAAGAACTGACGGTAAAATTCAGCCTGGAACGAATTCTGCAGAGTACTCTGCAACGCAGTCTGCAATGACGGGCCGTAAGCTAGAGCGTTTATATTGGATAGATAAGATAGAGAAAGAGCGGCCGCTGCCTGTTGCACGGGGTCGTTCAGCATCGGCATGAAGCTCTGGAAAGCGGCGGCCATGTCATGAGCCGACATTTTTGGTAAACTTGAAGTCGTTGCCGTTGATGTCGAAGACTGTGGCGCTTTCTGCTCTGGCTTCGGCAGACTCGTCACAGTAGAAGTGGTAACCTTCACACTTTCAGCAACAGCAGCTTTAGCAGCTTGTTTCTTTTGAGCGTTCTGACTTTTATCCAAACTAGACATCATCGCTTCATGCTTTAGTTTTTGAATCAACCTCTGACAGTATTTCATGCTGATGTCGACTAGATTACTATTTTCGGCGATTGTTTCACTTGTGGCTAGCTTGTAACCCTCGATTAGTAAGTTCGTGAATTGTTTAGAGTTCGGTTGTTTCTGCACTCTCTGGTATGCCCTGTAAATATCCAACATTAAACTGTTCAGCGCTTGCCGTTCCACATCATTGCTCTTCAAATCAGCTTGCTGGCTGAACTTGGTCAGTTGTCCTTTTAGTGATTGAACGCAAAGCGAGAATGCTTGCTGAGCTAGCTCCTCTCGGTCAGAGTCACGGAGGTACTTCTTGTCAGGATCAGGTGTTCTCTGCAAGTGCAAACTCAGGTCCAAAAGAGTTTTGTGATCGTCTATCTCTTTCAATATCTCCATAGTGAGAAGGACGGAGCGATTCATGTGGAAAATGAAGCTGCCCGGTCTGTCTACTTCTGGTGAAGGTATTTTCCATATGTTGTTGAAAAAGTTAGCTGGTTTCTTTTCACTGAATAGTCCTCCCAATTTTTGGCCCGATCTTGAAGTGAAATTGGATAACATGAGATCTCGACATCTCTCGATGTCTTTACCTTTTTTGTAGTAAAAGTGATAGTGAGCAAGTCTGTATATGGCTTTGTAGTGTGGAGGGAAGCGGCTCGCACAGTCTTCTAGGGCGTCGAGACAGGCTGATACGATCTTCATGATTTCGTCATCTGTGAGAGGTTTAGAGTCGTTGGACGATTTGGAGGTGTCGCTATCGCTACTGGAGTCGCTACTGCTATCCGAAGACGACTCACTGGAACTGGAATCAGACGACGACGAGGAAGATGAAGAAGAACTGTCTTCTTTTTTCTCAGCATCCGTTTGGTTTTTTTTCTCTTCCGAAGGCTTTTCTATTTCAGGTGTTTTTTCTTTGACAGGTTCTTGTGATGGTGGAGGCGACGGCAGTGTTTCTTGCGGCGACTTATCGTCTATAACAACAACTTCTTGTTTATTTTCTTCTGCGGTCACAACGGGTTTTGCGTCAGTCACTTCTGTATTTTGCACAATCGGTTCTTTAGGCATTCTTTCCGTGTCGTAGGAGGCGGACCTCCTGACCTTAGCTGCCGCCGCTTCCATCTTCAATCGCTTGGCTTCATGAGACTCCTCTTCACCAGCGTCACTGATGGATCGCTTGAGAATGTTGGCCGGGTGAACTGGTTCAGCAGGTTTCGGCTCTGTGTTCGTTTCTATGTCTGCTGCACCATCTTTTTTAGGTTTTCTAGTAAAAGGACCTTTCTTCCACTCTTCAATGCACGTTGAGAAAACCTTGCCCACTGATGCAGGTATAGGCTTGTTTTCATGTTGTTCTATGTATTTTAAAATAGATGCATGAATTCGATAGTGTACCTCTAACACTTCTATGCACAAATGGGTGGGTGTGTTATAATTAATCTTCAGAGGATACGTCGCATCATTTTCCTTTAAACTCTTCACGGCTTTCATGTAATAATCTAAATATACAGATGGTGGCTTGTTGCGTTTCTCACCCACTTTGCCCAACATATAGAAAAACTGCCACGAATCATCGTCCGTACTGCTATTTAGATCGACAAGCACAGTCATGAAACATTTCTGCGTCGTATCTAACATGTCTTCCTTTTGTTTCTCCAATGACTCGAAATCTTCCATACTCAAAGATTCGCTCGCCTGTTTCAGTACTCGAGAGCAAAACGATTGAACTGTGTAAGCGAACATTCCATACTCCGTCCACATGTGACTAAGTGTGGGATCCAAGTCCATCGATCTTTTAAAACATCGTATCACAGATTTTGCAGGATTCAAATATTCTCTTTCATGGTTAATGAGATTCTTACAAGAACTAAGCATTGCATCTAAGTTTACAGCTTTTGCTAAAGATATTCTCGCCCACGATTCTACTCTGTCATTGTTCACGGCAACGTCTAACATGTTAAACTTTACACCTAACTTCACTTCATCTTTTTTATAATAGTAATCGCCGAGCAAAAAGTAAATATCTTTCATTTTGTACGGTAATAGTGATGGAGTGTAAGGTAGCTTATCTTCCAACCCTTTAATGAACTTGTCGATCTCTGGAAGATATTTCTGAGGGTCACATTCTGGAGGAAGCAGCGCAAGTATTTTATGGAACAACTGCTCGGTATCAGCAGTGATGCCGGGCAGCTTGCCTTCCAGAGCCGGTAACATCGGAGGTCTAAATATCTCATACAGTTGCTGCGCTCGTTTCCAGTCTAAAGTAGATGATGTTGCATTATGATCCACAAGATATTTTAACTTATTTTTTCTTCCAGGATGCCCAAATAAGCAGAACACACACTGTTCCATGTACTGGACCACTTGATCTAGAGACTTCGCCAATGACGGCGATCGAAGCCTCGGTACCACCGTGTCTAAAGTAAAATAGAGTAGTTTTGCTTCAGACTTACAACACCAACCTCTCTTGCCCAGCTGTTCATGTGCAATAAATAAAACCATTAAAGGATTAGGAACTTCATCGCACGCAACTTTTTCCTTTTCTATTCTAACCCTCCCTTGATCCTCCTCTCTCTGCAATATGTAATGCACTAAGATCCATGGGATGACAGTGCCAAAAGGCATTTCAGAAGCATTTGTCTCCACTTGGTGGCCAATGACTCTGATGAGATCTTCTAGGCCCTGACTCAGTTCCTTTTGAGACACAGTATCCAAACATGTCAGGCCTTCTGTTGTGAGTATGTGTTCCATGCAACAAAGTATCTTAACAACTGTAAGGGTCCACTTATCATATTCCTGAGATCCTGTAGTGAATCTAAAGTAATGCTTTAGAGCTTCATGTAAGCAGGTCAGAGACCATTTGAAGCATTCATCTGGTTTGTCTAAAGCCCAGTAAGTGTCCAATATTACAGATAAGTGAACTGCAAAATCTAGAGACACCTCTTCTTCATTTCTAGCCATAGTCTTGCAGTGTTCAAAAGTATCAATTACTATTGATAACACATCTTCATAGTTTCCTCTCTCATATGACTCCATAACAGTAGAAAGCTTTTTATTTCTCTCAAGAAACTTAACACCAGCTAAAACTTCATTCTCATTAACTGTTGGTTTAAATGTAAAGTTAACGACATTTAAATTGTATGTGTCATGGTGCTCTCCCATGGCTTCGAATTCATACTGAAGCTGGTACAAACAGTCTAGAGCAAATTCATTGCATTTGTTTAACAATTGAATGTGGAGTTTCACCCAAAGATAGCGTAGTGTCAGTTCTAAGCATTCAGTACTTTCAAAAATGTGAGGCTTTAAACTCAATGTAATCCCTATAGTTTCAATCACACTTAAATCATGATTATGCTTGTCATCTGTCGGAGATGTGTTAAATTTCTCATTTACTGAAAACTCTTCCACCAAGATGTTGACTGTGGTATAGTGTAGCAGCTCCTCATCATTGTCACTGGTGCATGTTGGAACATCAATATGATTGAGATAGCATTTGTTAGCTTCAATAAATACCTCCGGGAGGCCCTGTGGCCATTTCTCTCTCCACTTAACAGCTAAAATACTAAGGTAATCTTTCAAAATATCAATGATATCCCTTTTGTTTTCTGTATGCTGGTTTATGAAGTTCTTAACATCTAATTGTTCGTCTTCTGACCCAAAATATTCTTTTCGTTCTTCTAATTTTTCCTTCTCTTCAAATAGTTTATCAAGGTCTGATGTGTCTGGAGATGTCTCTCTAGCTTGATTTTCTTTCTTCTCAACCATTTCTGGCACTAAAGAAACAGGCACCATTTTGCGCAATGTTTCATAGATGTTATCATCTTGTTCTTGTTTGCTAACAGGTTTCTTTCGTCCAGATCTTCTCTTATTACACCATTCCCACATTTCTAGAAAGCTGAGCGCACTACCTCTCCTTCTAACTGGACCTTTCTTAGCTACTTTACCGTCTGAAGGTGCTTCAGCAGACTCTGCAACCATTTCAACATCACTCTCAATCTTTTCTGTGTCAGTTGCTGCTTTGTCCTTGTCTGATAAATCATTGGTTTCATTCTCTGATATATGTTCTGTATTCTTTTCAGTTTCTGGTACAGCTTCTTCAATCTTATTTTCCTCTGGTTCTACTTCTTTGGGCTCCTCACACACCTCCATAGTCTCTTCTTTATCGTCTTTCTCAAAAATAATTTGGATTTTGCAGGCATGACTATAATAATGCTCTGACATATGGTGATGCATATGAACAAGTGAGTCTCCAACTGATCTCCAACTTAAATTGGTAATAGGTTTTACCAACTTTAATTCAGGCAAAACATATTTAAATTGCTCAGCTCTCTGTTGCTCAAGAAATATTTCATTAATCTTATCTGCTTCTTTTATGAGTTTCTCAGCTTTTTCCTCATCAATTGATTCATCTTCTTTTTCATTCCATTTGTAAATCGGATTAAGGTATTCCATAAAGTCTCTTATGTATGGATATACTGTGAATATATGTTTTCTGTATGCCAGGCCGCGCAAGTATCCAGGGTCTAATTGAAGTGCTTCATGTATGGTTGAAATACATTCCTCTTTGTAGTCTAGACCAAGGAGCAGTGTCACGATCTTGTCGAGGCAGGGCCAGTGACGAGGATTGCGGTCCGCGCCGCGTTGGAAAGCGTGAAGAGCCATTTCGTAGCGTTTGGCGCGCATACAGAGCTGTCCCAGGCGATGCCACAGAGTGACGTCAGTGTCGTCTAACTCTGCAGCCGCACAGTACGCCTCAATAGCCGCGTCTACTTCTTCCGATGCGGTTAACATAGTCGCTAGATTTTTATATGATAAATACTTTAAATTAAACAAAGGACCTGGTACTTTCTCCCCTTGTGCCGGTTTCTTAACATCATATAGCAGTTCAGTATCGAGGAGATCCTTAAGTAACTGAGTGGCATCTTTTAGATTACCTTTTCTTTGAAGCTCAAGTGCATTCGCATATTGTTGCAACGCTATCTGCTCGGACGCCTCTCTTGTCACTTCTTCTTCGGATCCGCTGTCCTCCTCAGATTCTTCATTCAAAGCAGATATTTTTATCATCTTTATACTCAGCTCAAGTTATTGTGATCATAGATGTTTTGATAAATAAACAGCAAGACCCGGCTAACAGCCCGCTTCGATAACTTGACATTTGTTTTGTCTTTATTTGACAATTGAGAATCGACATTCGAGATGGATGTGTTCAGAAACTGTTAGAGATTCCTGTTGTATAGACAAATATTAAGTTAAAAAAATTAAGATAAACGATTGATTTTACTGTCGCCACTATCAATATGGCCTGGTTTTATATAATGCTTACACTATAAAAATTATAGAATGGACCATGGTGGTGCTGGGCCGCAATGCGTTAAGTATTGGTTTTGTTTTGTGTTACGAACGCATCTATTTCCAACTGACAGCTGACGACAAAACAAACTATGACCATAGACATTTAATAAGTTCTATCTCAATGATTATGACCCATATGACCAGACGTAGAGATGGGTTATTATAAAAAATTACGTATACTATTTAGATATCAATCGAATATTTTCTTTATTTCTATTCGTTTTAAGTTTTTTTGTAATGGTAACTGGTGAGTAACAGGTAACGCGACCTAATTAAGGAGTCACTTTTTCGTAAATGTTTGTTCTTGTAAGACCACCAACTGTATTTTTAAGGATAACAAATAGTAACTGCTTCTCTTTTTTGCGTAGTTTAACCGCTTTAGCTAGAATGAGAAGTATACATATTTCGAAGTAAATAATAGGTGTTTCTCTTTTTAGCAAGAGAGAAATGGAAATGAAATAACCTTGCAATATTTCTTTCTTTGTGTGAATGTAAGTAACAGCCATAGTAACAGTCTGTGCGGAGATTGCTATAATAAAGTAACAGTAACAGCCGCGGTAACAGTCTTTAAGGATCTGTTATTTTCGGTAACAGATAAGTTATATTGTTAGGAACAATTGTTAATTGTTATTTTCAAATATCTGTTATTTCTACCTGTTACGATAAATACGCCTCACTCCTAACCTGACGTTTGATTGATTCAAAACGTCAAATGATGAAGGTTGAGGTAATGTGAATTGTGTTTATAAAAAACATAAATTCTGTAAACAAATTAACACAAAAACGGGAAAGTAAATCGAAAATAATGCTATCGCAACATTCTTTAGTAAAACGTACCTGGCCCATACTAGTACAATGCGCGGAAGCACACAGAAAACCTCGATGGCAACCAGTCGCGAAAAGTATAATCTATCGTACGTATACCAAAACTTCCCGTTGTTTAGGAAGAAGAGCGTTTAGAGCTTCTACGTTTTCACAATAACTATTAGACTTAGATGCGGGCTATTAGGTGGTTCTACCATGAGATGATCAAAGAGAAATCAACGAGACAGAGTGCTAGTTCGGAGATGTCTCAAAGCCTGGAGGCCAAGGAATGGGCTCGGTGCGTGGAGCTGAACGAGAAATGGATGTTGCAGGTCGCGGTGGAACGTGAGGAGAGAAGGAAAGTGGAGGTGATCGCGCTTGAGGAATACGCCCTGAAGAGGTTGGAGGCCCACGATCACAAACTGAAGGAGAGGATCGCGATAGCTTCCGAGGAAGTCAAACTACAGAAGGTAAATAAAAGTCATTATTCAAAATTAATGATTTATCAACAAATCTTTTCTTCAAACTACACCTTACTAAGTGCACACATGTTTACAAAACTGGCCTCACGTAACTGTTGACTGTGCTATGTCTTTTTATTTGGTCTAAGATTCAAAATAATTAATTAATCAATAAATCTTTTTGAAGTTACAACATATTTATATTATAAACTTATAACATAATTCTAATATACTGTGTGTACATAGAGTTTGAATACTTAGTAAAGGAATTTTGTGAATTCATTGCGTATTTCGCAAAATTCCTTTTCCGATTTAGTTAGGGAAATTTAAAAAATCATTTATATTTTTCAGAAACTGAGTGCAACATTCATAACACTGGAGACCCTTGAAGCTGCCATAGACCATGCTCTGGCAAACCCCATAGACTATAACTTTGCCATAGACCTAAGAGGCAACAAGTATTGAGGGCAGATACGCACAGACAACAAAACCAAAGGAAGATAAGGCGACCAGTGCAACTGCTTAGAATTTATAGATTAGTTTTTGGAAATAATTTAGGTGTAAAAAATAATTATGTAAGAATTTCTGAAATTTTCTTTTTAAACTAGCTGTAATTTCGATAAAAAGCATCCCTCCATCCCCTCCCAACCTTATAAGTCGTGTTTATACTAGAAGAGACAAATATGATGACAATATTAAAATTATATACTTTTCTGCCTGCCCTTGCCCTATGATACTTGGTACCAGCGCAACTGTCTTCCTCTTTTATTCTCTCCTGTTAGCCTTCAAATCCATCCGTCTTTTGTTTGGTTCTCCTCTCCCCCTCCATCCATAAAAATACATAGTCCTTGCACTCATAGTCCCTGGAGCCGGGGATCGGCCGTTTTCAAGTCTCGTAAATCCTGGTAATGAACACTGCTAATCCTGAGATTTTCTCGGGATTTATACCTTGACTATAGGCTTATCTAGATTATATTAAGGGCACTGAATTTTGACAAATCAACATTAGTACAACACAACATAGTTACTCCTATTTGCTTTGAGATAATAGTTACGGTTGAGGTACTTCTCCAACAGGCCAGAGGATTCAAAGCATTAAGGTGAAAGCGCCGACCCTGCCCGCGAAATTCAAATTTTCTTACGTTTTTTGTATTTTTTAGGTCAGTCTCAGATCTCATGTTAATGATTGATTGATTTGCGGTCGTAAAAATAATAAATATATATTTACAGAATGTTAATAATTAAAATCGTAAATACAATTCTCAGTGATGGTGTATAATGTTATAAATTCACGAAATTGACATTCTTAGCAGCAAATAATTTTATATGTTATTTAGGTAACCGTGAGATGTGGAAGAAATGGAGGGAGGCCATCTTTTATGACCGCCAATCAATCAATCATTAACATGAGATCTGAGACTGACCTACAAAATGAAAAAAACATAAGAAAACTTGAATTTCGCGGGCATGGTCGAAGGTTCCACCTTAAGGCGAAAGCGCCAGGGTAGCCCGCGAAATTCAATTTTTTTTAGGTTTTTTGCAATTTGCTGGTCAGTATTAAGTTGTACGTTGATTAATATACGATTCGCGGCCGTAACAAATATGTATTTACAGAATTATAATCATTAAAGTCATCAACACAACTCTCTAAGACCACGTAAGTCCAAAGAATAACTGTTTCATGAAATCATCATTCTTTGGACTTACGTGGTCTTGGAGAGTTGTGTTGATGACTTTAATGATTATAATTCTGTAAATACATATTTGTTACGGCCGCGAATCATATTTTGATCGATGTACAACTTAATACTGACCAGCAAATTGCAAAAAACGTAAGAAAATTTGAATTTCGCGGGCTACCTTAGCGCTTCCCCCTTAAGGGCTGCCAACCGCGTCCCGACATATGTGACCTTGGTGGTTTCCAACCATGTAGATGGTGTTGTACGACCAAATTACAAACAGCTCTGCCTGTCCTCGACAGACGTGACATTGGTTGGCCCAAGGTCACCTCTGTCGAGGACGCAGTTGGTAGCCGTGTAGCAAGCACTTTAGACGTGAAATGAACCTATTTGAAAATTGAGGAGTTCTTATAAATATCTTTTGTCTGTTCCTCCAACCAGTGTAGAACCGGAGTGATCGTTATCACTTTATCAGCTGCTGCTAATAGTGGCAATAAACTTAGAATCAGGCTTGGAAATGAAACAATTGATGCTTTAATATTTTTGCATTCTTGCATTTTTTAATTAAATACATTACATACATGTTTTGCAAACACAATAAAATTTGATTTTAATTAGTTTGATATCCAAAAATACTTGATACTTCATTTAAAAAAATCCATGACATTGTTTATTTCAGTCGATTTTGAACTTCTTGGTCGAATTCCGGGATGATCCCGGGAAGACGTAATAAAAATCCCGAAATCCCGGGACTGATCAAGATGCCCGGTATTATATTATTATCTACACTCAACACGTAATAGTTATGTCATCAGCCAAATAAAAAACTATTTTACAATTTATCACCATTTATTCTGAGTACACTATACAGACATGTCATGGAACATGGTCTCCCAGTTGGGCACGAGGTTGAGCTTGTGCTGCAGGGCTCCGAGGGCCACCAGGCTGGCGGAGCGCGACGCATCGTCCGTGCCCACTGACATCACCTCCTGGTGGAATGCTGCCTTTGTGCCCATACACACCTGGGATAAAAAAAAATATAATAGAAAGAGAGTCAAAAGTCGAGTGGAGGGGCCATAACGCTTTTTCATTACGTGACGATTTCTAACAGTCAACTCCTACCGCTAGTCGCGTTAAGAGACTTCGTTCCAAAAAGAAAGTCACTAGGTACCTATCATGATTACTAGGTTGCAGAAGTCAGATAGGCAGTCGCTCCATGTAAAATACTGGTATTCAGCTGCATCCGGTTAGACTGGAAGCCGACCACAACATAGTGTTGGCAAAATAATAGGATGTTGATCAACAGTACTAACTAAAAAAAAATTATCTTGCTATAAATAGTAAAATAAGACACAGAAAAGACGTGTTCGCTAGGCTAGTTTCAAATGCG
The DNA here is from genome assembly GCA_916610215.1 of Omphaloscelis lunosa. Classification (NCBI taxonomy): domain Eukaryota; kingdom Metazoa; phylum Arthropoda; class Insecta; order Lepidoptera; family Noctuidae; genus Omphaloscelis; species Omphaloscelis lunosa. The sequence goes on along the minus strand of OU744265.1, from coordinate 17,117,728 downwards.
CAATTATTTTTCTCTCGAGTGGGTACACACTATACGAGAGTGCTTCGTTGGTTAAGCGATCGCCCGGCTGCTGACCTTCGTGGGTTTGATCGCAAAGTCGAGCAGTTTTAGGGTTTGCAGCAGTCCAGAGTCTGGATTTATGCTTGATTGGTGGTAATACGCTCGCCCCTTTTTGAGACTTAAACATAACTGGCGAAAATGTGGGTTTACTATACAACTTTGCCTTACCCTGGATGTATACAGGCGTAATGTTTATTATATTTGTCATCAATATTAAAGGAATCTTCTTTTCTCAACAAATTCTCTTATACAAATAAGGGAAGACTAATGATTTTATATGACATTGATTTTACATTCTGTAATTACTTCCTCACACAGTGACTTATTAACTGTAAAATTTTAGGAAAATCGTCTACTTTTACAATGTTTGTTAATATGTGAGCACCATGTTTCTATCACATAATTAATTTATCTGTTGTTGCTTCACTTTTAATTCTTTTTATCTATTGTGGTATAATAATTTTATTTTATTCTCGGTGCTCGGTCTTCATATATAATTATTGAAGTGAAAACTTCTTTAGGCGCGTTGGGAATTTTTGAAGTGGGACTAATCCGTTGATTTCGCGACACCGTGACGACACCTCATTTTTATTGATTTATTTATGAATAGCCTACAATTGTTTACACATTTCATTTATTTTAAAATCACACGATATACATCTATAAGTGCAACAATTACTTAGGGGCTAACACCACATGCACTATATATTTGTATTTTACATTTTTATTACGGCAATTAATTGTCAAAAATGGCTGATTTAAAAACTAAACTAAGATTAAATATTTGGTTTACATTAGATAATGAATTAAAAGCTATTAAAAATTAAATTACATTGAATTAAATAATCTATAAATATACTAATATTATAAAAAGGAAAGATTTGTATTTTTGTATGTTACGAATAAACTTAAAAACTACTGGTCCGATTTAAAAAATTCTTTTAGCAATGGATAGCTACATTATCAGCGAGTAACATAGGCTATATTTTATCCCCGTAGTCCCACGGGAACGGGAACTATGCGGGTGAAACCGCGTGACGTCCGCTAGTGTTAAATAATTATGTAAATGAATAAATTGCCAATTTAAATTATGCCTCAGTTGGATGAGTAGAATTTAATCATTAATTTACAAAATTTCCCTTTGCTATCGTGGTGTACGTCGATCAAGTCACTGCAGTTGTTTAGAATTTTGTACATTCGCGGTATAGGTGAGTTAGCACCTAGGACAGTTTTACGCAAGGGCGGGTGGAGCGGAGTGATGGGGTTTCGAGGACAGCTGGTTGGGGCACGAAACTTGATGAGACATAGTAACTGTGGACAGTCTATTTGCTTTCTGAGGAGTTTGTACAGAAACAGGGCATCCATATCTTCTCTCCGAGTCGATAACGAGAGCATCTTGAAAGTTTGCAGACGGGACACATAGGAAGGCAGTTGCTTGCTTTTCTCTTTGGAAAAAGCAAGGTGCCATAGAAATCGTTTCTGGACCCTTTCTAAGAGAAGTTTATGAGTGGCGTAATGTGGTCTGCATACAACACTAAAGTGCTCTAGTATGCTTTTTACAAGGCTATTATACAGCAATATTTTATTACTGACCTATTTGAAGCCACTGGCTTTGCGTAGCACAAATCCTAACATTTTGGAAGCTTTTTTTTTAATAGTGTTCTCGATGTGGGGGATAAAAGTAACGAAAACGCGATTGTGCTCTTTATTTATATTATGTTACGGAGCAATGTTCTATGCAAGTATTTTTACTTTAAAGGTTTTGTAAACGCGATTGTGCTCTTTATGTATATTTCTTTACGGATCAAAGTTCTATGCAAGTATTTTTACTTTAAAGATTTCGGAAGTGTTATTTTTTGTAATCGCGATTTTGCACTTTATTTAGATAAAGTTACGGATCAATGATCTATACAAGTATTTTTCTTCCACCAAGGCGACCTTGTTCAAGTTTTTACTTCTGTCGGCACTTCCGGAGTGCCGCCACTTTTTTTTTAACGAATGTATAATATATAAATATTATTAAACATTTTAAATAATAACGGTGGAGTTTCTTGCCCATTCTTCTCCATACGAAAACTACCTTTTGGAAGGGGCGACTATAATCAATTCTATTATTTTGTAAATTTTGACGTTAAAAAATGCCATACAAGAGCCAATTTGAAATAAATGATTTGACTTTGACTTATGAACACTTACTTCAAACATAGTATCACCGAGGGATAAGCTGACTCGTCCAGAGCGATGCACCAACAGCTTCCCGATGCGGCCTTCTTCTAAATCTGACAAACGACATCTGTTGTCTACCTGTAATTAAAAATAAAGGTAATTTAATTACATAGCTAAAGTTGTAAAAGAATCTTCTGGCGCGTGTTCAAAATCGGAACTGACGGCGCCATGTTGTTTTTTAGAGTTCAGTACTCGAAGGGTGTCGAACTGAACCCTATTACTAAACCTCCGCTGTCCGTCCGCCCGTCTGTTTGTCAGCGGGCGGAATCTCATGAACCGAAATTCATAGGTAGACAGTTGAAACTTTCAGATTGTGTATCTATTACCGCTTTATTTGCAAATAATAAAAATAAAGTTAAAAATTAAAGGGCATCAAGTATTGTGTTTTTTTCGGCGTTTTTTCCTAAGGCCGGTTTTTTTTTTAATTCAACTTGTCAAATGTTTACCAACATTCGGACAATGTCACTCAAGCGCCATAAGATCCATGCAGCACTGCATATTTCTTTCACAGTTATTTGAACCTTATTGCAACGAGACTAAAGATCACTGTGATTTAGAAGTTATACAAAATAAGAGGTAAATAACTGTGAAACGACTATAACATTTGACCTATCTGATTCAGGTGTATGTACCATCACGGAAAGCCATAACTAACCACCGTAAGGCGTAAGGACTATTTTTGCTTACAGCACTCGGCCGCTATAGAACAGGGGCGGTAACAGATGTGGTCATCGTGTGCAAGGGATTTTGTTTTCAAAGTGGTTAGTACGGGCATCCGCGATGGTGCATATAGACAGACAACTTCATCACTAAGATTAGGTACTAAAGTGCCCAATACCTTGACCCTTGGGAATCGAACTCAGGGACTCCTGAGGGGACAGGGGGTGCTTTAGGGAGACAGGTCTTGCTACTACTCTCCCAATGAAGCGTTGTCTAAAAGGAAAAAACGAGCGAGTCTCACAGTAGTCGCATATAATGTGTTCCCCGACTAATAATCATGATCAAAAGTTTGATCCAGCCCGTCCCATCCTTCATGTCCTCCCTTCGGTTGACGCCCTAAGCCGAGCTTCGTAACCCACAGGGGGTTCCCTTAGCGAGTGTTCATCTAGTTTTAATTAGAATAGTTGAGTAACCCCTGCTAGGAGGTTTTAAGTGTAGTAGCTTAAAGCACCCACAGGAAAGCCCGGTTAAGTAGTCATGATCTCAGAGGTCAACTACAAGATGCCCTACCTAAAAAATAAATATGATGTGTGTAATAAGCAACATTAAAAAATCACGAACCCATTAAAAATAGCTCAGGCTTTTAACAAATTTTATGTTAATCAAGTTACCAAACCAAAAAATAAAACTATACCAGAAATTAAAATCCGCTCAAACACTCCAAACTCTATATTTATGGAGCCGACCACACCTCAAGATATAAATAATCATACTCAGTCACTTCGAAATACAAACAGTGTTGGGTATGACGGAATATGCACTAAAGCTATCTCAAAGAGGTGTCTCAATATATAGCTCCACATCTCAGTCACATAATTAATATGTGTATATCTAGCGGAATCTTCCCTGAAAAATTAAAAACATCAATAATTGTACCATTGCACAAAAAAAATGATAGACACAGTATGTCAAATTACAGGCCTATCGCGTTGATACCCGTCTTTTCAAAAATCTTTGAAAAAGTAATTTACAAGTCCTTATATAACTATCTCGAGAAGTCAAACATATTAGTAAAAGAACAAAAGGGATTTCGTAAGCAGAAGACCATCAATATGGCCATACATGACCTGCTTCTCCCTATTATGTCAAATGTAGATAAGAGAAATCCTGTATGTGCTATCTATATGGATCTAACTAAGGCTTTTGATTATGTAGATTACCCAATTCTATTACAAAAACTTGAAAAATATGGTATCAGGGGAAATATACTTGATCTCATTCGATCTTACTTAACGGACAGAAAATAATTTGTAGAAATCACACAAATATGTTCAAAAACCAGCTATGAGAAAAAATATCGTTCTGAAAGCGAGATAATTAAATTTGGCGTTCCTCAGGGTAGCGTACTGGGACCCCCTCTTTTTTTACTGTACATAAATGACCTTCCGGGGCAAATAAATCACCCCATGGTGCTATTCGCCGATGACAGCACCGCAGTGATTGAATGTGACGATCCCAAAACTTATGAAAAGGAGATAAATATGACATTAAATAAAATTATATCGTGGTTTGACAGCAATAATCTAATTATAAACTTAGAAAAGACTAAAATTATGCATTTTCATCAAAGAATCCCGAATAAAAATCTTGACATTAGCTATTTAGGGACAAATATTGAATCAACTATTGCTACTAAATTTCTTGGTATCAATATAGATAATAACTTGACTTGGAGATCCCAGACAGATGTAATATGCAAGAAACTTAATACATTTACCTATGTTCTATATAAACTTTCAAAAATAGTCAGTCTAGAATCCGTACTTACAGCCTATCACGGTTATGTTGCGTCAACACTCAGATATGGCGTAATGTACTGGGGCAATTCAGTTGATAGAGAATTGGTCTTTAGAGCCCAAAAAAGATGTATCAGAGCTATGTGTGGCCTTAAAAGCACAGACAGTTGCCAACCGACTTTTATACGACATAAAATCCTTACCTTACCATCGTTGTACATATACGAAACAAATATATTCGTCAAATCCAACATTTCATCATACAAAATAGCTGCTAAAAGTTCCTACAGAAAATTACGCGATAAAAATAAGTCAGAACTCGAAGTGACTTATGGCAAAACTGCACTTATGAATAAAAGCACATTCTGTATGGCCAAAAAAATATTTAATAAACTGCCCGAAAAAATTAAAATGTTAAATGTGGACAAATTCAAAAAAGAACTATTTAGAATTTTGACTAATAAATGCTATTACTCAATAAAGGACTATTTCGACGACAATTCTATAATTACTGCCTTAGAACACCCTACCTGACCTGTTTTAATGACCTTGAATTTTGTTCGACATTATCATTATTGATTATGGCATGTAATTGAACCATTTGACATTTATTTAGAAATTGATTTTATGTTTATTTTTCTTTTGATATGCTATGCCTATTTAAACTGATTTTATTACTGACGTGAAAGTTGACAGAATTTCACCAATTTGTTATTTTTAAACTTAAACAATTATATTTGTACGCCTCTGGGCAAAACATGGAGGATCTACCTATTTATAACACCTCACACTATGTGTAACTTGACCTGTGTTCACAAATAAAGCTTTCTGATTTCTGATTAAAAGGGCGGGGCTTCGTCAAGGTCGTTTCTGACGGCCAACTCTAGCACCGCGCGCGCTCATTGGTCAAATCAAATAGCGCGGGCTTCCCGGCTTCCTATGACAAACTTCCGTCCCTTTTCACGAAATCACTCCCAGAGATTTGAACAAGTAATTAGATTTTTATTTTGATTGCAGGAAAGCGAGAGGAAAGCTGTTACACTTCAAAAATCACAAGGAGGTACGGACACAAGCGAATACAGTTGGTTCACAAACACCCAGACCAGGAAATAAATTACTACCTCTAAGGTATTAAAATATTTCTTCAGTGCGCGAATCTAAGGCGATTGGCACACTACACCGCATCACGCAGCGTAGCGCGGGGCAGCAGATTTCACATAGTACCAGTTTGTATAGAAAACACAATCTGTTTGCGCGACGCGTTCCCGCGCGCAGACTATTTGCTATGGCTGCCCCGGACCACGCAGCGTGATGCGGTACAGTGTGCGAATCGCCTAACCTATGACCGCACCACAGCAGGCAATTTATCAACCACAACGCGCTAGTAAAAAGAAAGTTATAAAAACATGTCATAAATCGACAATTAAAATAGTGTGTCATGCCTAAACGATTTCACAGTTTAATTCAGGTATGAATCATTACTGGCTATATGTAGTGGTATTTCGCAACTTTCAAATGTGTCAGGTTGGCCGAGTGGTCTAAGGCGCCAGATTTAAGCTCTGGTTCCCGAGAGGGAGCGTGGGTTCGAACCCCACACCTGACAAAAATTGTTATTATTTTTATGACTCTTTTGGAAAGTTTTAGATGATTTTATTGCTATTTTTGTACATTCTGGAGACTGGATAATGTTTTGGGGGCCGAACTACACAAGCAGCAATTGATACTCCATATGTATTTTTAATGTACAGACAAACGCCTAGATTAATTGGATACGCGCAAGCGGTCTTTTGCTCACTGTACTTTACATGGTTACTGCTATACCGGTATTTAGTGAACATTGGTACTTTGACCCCCGACTGCGGCGAAGCCCCAAAAAGAGGTAAATAAATTTATATTTTTTTTTTTTTTTTGTAATTGACGAAACTTCACAGACTTCGATTTATATTTATAAATTGGCTATTCGGAATCTAATATTAAAATAAAAAATACAATAAAGTTTCTTAAAAAACATAATTTCACGTAACAAATGAATGTGTCCCAGTGATCAGCTATTTACTTATTCTTATTATTCATTTATTCATTCGAGTTACAATGACTCATACGCAAGGTAAGCAAGGTTCTCGTGTACCTATAGACAATCCATACTTACGGGTTTCTCAACCTTTTCTTCCCCTGTAGAGGTGGAAGGTTCGTCATTGATCTTGCGTCGAGGCATGTCGTCTTCCACCTTGCCGCCGCGGCCCGGCAGCGAATCTGGTAACTGTGATTATAATACCTTTATTAGCTTTGTTTAGTTTATGTATTGCTAATGTATCGTTCAGTTTAACCTTGCGTTCCCTAAGACTACGGTGACGTCACATTACATCCGCAATGAGCCCAGAATAAGGACTCGTACGTAAAATAAACGATTGGAAGTGGGATTGTGGACACCAGCCCGATATAAGGTACAGAACAATTAGGACGGTTATTATATATAGAGGATTGTCAAATCTATTTATGATAATATTTTGGACACTTTTCTACAGTATTTCTATTTTCTTAATGTCGGGTATCATCGGATTTCCGAATACAAACGAATGCTAATTTCCATGTCCATCAATTATTGATTTATCGTGTATATCGATTTAAATTCAGAACTAAGTACTTTATTGTTGTTTTGTTTTGATTTCCGTGTGAACTATATAGAGCTGTAAAACTATTTTCCTATCTGCCGTGCCTGCGACTATAGCGACTTTCCTCCCATTTTTCAATTTTCATTTGACAACCGATGTCCGCACAACTTTTCAGTCTCCGGTGCCACTTTCAGACTTCCTCTTATGTACTCATTCCTTATTGAAACTGGTCATCTCGTATCTGCCAGGGCTTATTTTTAATCTTATATTTTCTATTGCTTTGAATGATGTACCCAGGATTTTGTAATATCTATATTTAAAAGAGTGTCCTTGGAGTTTCTTGCCCGTTCTTCTCCATAGAGATCTATGTTTTGAAATGAGCAATTAGCTTCAATTTTCTAACTGACGGACTCTTTGACAATGCCAAGGTGCCTGTAAATGGTTTAATTGAAATAAATGCTTTGAGTTTGAGTTTATTCTATCCTTTTGTGAAACACCACACATTCCTCTTAGCATTCTCATCCAAGACAGTAGGTCTAACCATTGTTTTATATATCTTCCCCTTAAGTTTAAGGGAAATGCGGGAGTCGCAGATTGCCCCATATTGTATCGATTCTTCTACTTAAGTCTTAGCGAAAATCAAAGGATTTTGTTGTTGACAGTTTAACAATTTATATCAATCGTCAAGTCATCAGGAAATCCTTTTTCTGCGTAATTATAAATGAGCTATTAACCTGTAATAATATGAGTGTCGGCTGTTCACTCCTCAGTAGATTGACGACGTCTGTATCTTCAAACACCTCTTTGACATCAGGGCGCGCCTTTTCTTCCGCCTCAGTTAACACTGCAAGGAAACTCTAGTTTATACACTAACCTAATAATAGTGAATTTATGAATGAGCCACAACCGAAATATACACAAGATAACACTACATCTGTATCCCCACAGGCATGAGCAGGGGTGTAAGGTGCATCCTCATTTCAACAATGGTCTCGTTTAGCTTTTTGAACAAGACAATACAATGTGGCAGTGACATCGACACACAACCTGTTACCATGGATTCAGTACATGATTCTGGACAAACATGAGTTTTTTTTTTTTTTATCTTCTGTTTACTACGCGGTCACAATGTAACAGCAACTTTTTTTAAATCATGCACTGAATCCATGGTAACAGGTTGCGCGTCGATGTTCCTGCCATCCTGTGTAGTCATAGGCAAAATTGAGGCCCCATTCCCACGCTATGATCAGTATCATATTTTACTGTATAATTTTGGGATCACTTGGCAGTTTCAAACTGCATTCAAAGCCAAATCATTTATTTCAAATAGGCCCATGTATGGCACTTTTGAACGTCAAAATTTACAAAATAATATAATTGATTCTAGTTCCAAAAGGTAGTTTTCGTATGGAAAAGAATGGGCAAGAAACTCCACCGTTTTAACTGTATGAATGGCTGCCAGGTGATTTGATGATGATTTTTTTTTCCGTAGAATATGGTACTGATATCATCGCCGTGTGAACAGGCGAATTAAAGGAGCATGAAATAAAGCCCCAAGCAAAATGAGTTTTACGCTTATCTGCTTAAATCCGCGATAAGTAGTCGATGTCTAAAAAAAATATATTATATTATGATGACCTTCACGAAATGTATTTTTAAATAGTTAAGCTTAAATATGATGGTAAATCGTACCTACAATATTATTACAAAAATACAGTACGATATTTGCAACCAAAATCAAAGTTTTCAATTATTTTGGTTTAAAATATCAGTTCTATAGTGCGTTTCCCGTTTAACTGGATGTGAAGTGATAAAATAATGGTAGAACAGTTGAAATTAATAATTTGACTTTAACAAAAACTGATAAGAAATGTCGGTATTTTTTTATTGAATTCCATCTGAAATAAATAAAATAAAATAATATTTCATCTCCCCTTTTGAAAAAACGCGGAGTAAATATACAATCAGTAATAACCTACAATATGGCCGATGCATCATGGCAGTTCCGAACTTCGCACAGAAAAGAGAACTTCTATAAGCGCGTTGGGCATTTTTGGGATGAGACTAACCATTAATTTCGCGACACCGTGATGACACCAACTTTTAACCATTAAAAAGACATCAACGCGTTACCGCGGTGTCGTTTTTTTTTTAAGTTTTCACTTCTGTCGGCACTCCCGGAGTGCCACTGTTTTTTTAGGAACCAAATGATGACATGAGGCGAGTGTGAGTGAGAGAACATGCTCGAAGGTTCGGAGAGCCTATGTTCAGCCGTAATTGTATGGATTAACAAAAAAAAACCTGATTTTAGTTTTACATTATTTTACTCCGCATTTCTTGATAAGGGGAATCTGTTCATCCAGTTAAACGACACAAAAACAATACAACAAACAAACACCAATTCCGAATACACAAGGAATGCATCGAAAGTGCCTTATGAACTAATTATATCCGCTGACAATATAGCCGCTCCTTTAGCCAATGGAAACAGTTCGCACGGCGATGCAGAGAGCTGCGAATGAAATGATATAGAGTGATGTCTCGAGTTACGCGGTATACGAAAAAAGTGATATAAGGATGTGTACTCTTGAAAGATTTTTTTTTAATATTTAAGGAGATATAAGGCGGGTTAGAAACTTGGACAACAAACATGACAAATACAATTATCATCTAACATTTTGTTGATAGTATGACTTCCAGTTTCACAAAACTAATTTGTCTTGTCATTTATTTAATCTATTGCAAGAAAAGGTAGGACCGCAAATTAAATAAAGCCTCGCACAGACTGGTGCGACGCGAAGCGACTCTGACAAAACAATTTCTAAGAAAACTGCACGGTAGAACAATTACCGGTGTCGCGTCACGCCAAGAAGATTAACCATGTATCTCCGAAACCACGTAACTCAGGACATAACTACAATAATTGAATACCGCAGTCGTTATCCTCCGGCTCACGCTTGACGATCACCTCCTGTTTTACCTTCACGGTCGGTTTTACTTTGGGCCAGCCTATAAACAATACCATTCAATGTTAGACAACAACGATGACGGTGACACTAAGAGGTATAGCAAATGGGTCCTGAAAAATTGAACTTTAACGTTCATAGAACAAATTACAATTGTAACATGTATAAAAATAAAATTTATAATTGTAATATAAATAAAATTTATAATTTTAATATAAATAACATTTATATTTTTAATTTAAAAAACATATAGTATTAATATAAATATGAACATTGTTTAAGTACAAGGTTTACGACGATACAAGCTTTTTGAAAATTTGATGCAGTTTCAATGATCCAATTAGATTAAACCTAAATAATTATCAAAGATGATAGAGAAACAATATTATACACTTTCTAAAACATTTTGCTAAAGCAAATTAATTACCTATTCTTCTTCGTGTAGCGCTGACACGAAATTTTCAAATTTTAATGGCCCACATTATTACTACATTTTAATTATATCAACTTTCACACAAGCGCACATTTAACGCATACCCATAACGCTGCGCAAACGCAACTCTAACGCCACGTCATCACGTGAACGCGGCGCTATAGCACAGCATACTATACATATATATTTTTACGCAAAGTCAACGCATGCTCAATGCAAAGATAGTCTACTACCTGCTCTTAAGCGCACTTTCACTAACACTACGCGACACCTAAATGTGATGCCTTATAAAATCGCCGTATTGGATATTAAACTCTCGGCGCTGAACGGAGCGTTGAAAATCCAACAGAGCGCTTTTGTTAGGCAATTAATTTAGGTGTCGCGTGTGTTAGAAGACGGGCACTGATCCTTCTACGTATACATTCCACACAATCATGCTGCAATCAGTGATTGCGACAAGACCATCCATCTTATTGTATTAACCTCTATTGTATTTTTTTCCCTTTATCTGGTCTGTGCAATAAAGACAGGACGCGACCGAGGCGCCTCCCCGTTCTTTTTGCGCCCGGAGCGCTTGCCTCGGGTGCTTGCTGTTTAGTGCCTTACCATGCCGACACAACATACATAATCATAGAAAATTATAGTCACCGCGTTAAGAACTGAGTCGTCGAGTCATAAATATCAGCAATAAGAATGTGCAACGCCTTGCATCTTATCAATAATTTGCTACCTGCTTCATAATTTCCATAAGTGCGAGCGAGACAGGCTAATAACAATGATTTATGGCCCGACGACTCAGTTCTTAACGCGGCGACTATAGCAATTGCGCACGACTTCCTCTACATACCCTATATTTTGTACTTTATCATAAATATATTACCACTTTATCAAATTTCATCACCATCGCTTCGGTGGTTTAATCGTGATGAGGTAACATACAAACAGTCATACTTTCGCATTAATAATTTTAGAGTGATTATAAAGGGTACGTACCACCATCATCCATGGGCAGTTTGATGGGCGCATCCCTCTCCTGCACATGTTTGAAGTCTTCACTGCTGTCCTCATCCACCATGTTGCTGCCATCGTTAAGCACTGACTTTATCTTTTGCTCTTCTAGTTCTTTGTCGATCTGGAAATTAGTAATCGCCTCGTAAACTTAACATCAATCGCTCACAATCGCATAGCTGTTTGCATGCCTGACAATAATGATACTCTATCTTACCTTAACAACATCTTTTTTTACTCTAATAGTCGGCTTTTGCATAGCCTGTAGTCACTCTACTGTAACTAACTTTGAGAAAAGGCCAGAAAGTTTAAAAAGATGCTTATTTATTTTAAAAAACGTACATCATTAGAAGGTCAATAAGTTTTTAGCTGTTCTCAAAACAGTGAAGGAAAACATCGTGAGGAAACCGGCATATCCTAGAACTAAAAATTCCAAGGAATGCGACATCTACCAACCCGCACTCAGCCCGTATGGTAAGATTACAAGCCATTCCCTCTCAAAGAGGGAGTATTATGTTCCCACTGCTGGGAGAGGTCGTGTCCCAGCAGTGGGAACATAATGGGTTGTTTATACAAGTTTTTTGATAAATATTTCCCCTCATAACTACAGGCTCTAGATACGCCATCTTACCTTAATAAAATCTTTAACTCTAATGGTGGGCTTCTGTATAGCCTGTACAGTATCTCTATCTGAGTCTCTGCTGCCGTATGATGCTCGGGATGAATGTCGCTCAGCACTGCCCAGGCCTGGAATGTGTGGATGCCAAATTTAAAAAAGGAAAAGTTTGTAGGAATTTCTGGAAAATACTGGTAATTCTGGTAAATAGATCTTGAAATACTAGAAATGTTTAGTCTGTAAAAGCTGATTTTACATGTAATAAGAATATGTATTCTGTTGAATGAATGAATGAATGAATGAATAAATGCACCGATCCAGTGTGTGATTTAATCAGTCTCGATAAATCGAATGAACCCCAAGATTTGCACTAGCCCCTGAAGCCTCATGTTGCATGGTCCTACAGAGGCCATTGCACATCAGGGAGTAGACCGGGTAGCACGGTAATGGTAGGGATAAGACGTGCCCTCAGGATAAGGAAGGATTTGCGAGCCATACCATATGCATCCTTGAGTAGGCAATGGACTAGAGAGAGGGGTGATATTTATCTATGGATGGGCATCTTTTAACGACGTCGCCGCCAGATTGCTTTATGTCCAGCTTCACCGGTGCATCTTTCGGCGGGTTTGACTGCTTTCTCGACTCTTTTCTATGTCACTGCTATGCTAAGTAACACGTTGCTGTTTCCATTGTCTTCGTCTGACTACTATCTGTTTAAGGTTTCTTATAAATCTCGCTAACAATCTTCTTAATCTTATCTCAATCTTCAGCCATCTTCAACTTCACAAATAATTAAATATGTAAACTTAAACACTTCTTCACAAAAATATCTTTATCACTTACCACCCAACTAAACAAAAATGTACACTTGACTTAGAAGTAATAGGGCTCAAAATCCAATGTCAGAGTCAAGAGCACTAAAATCAAAATAAAAGGCATAATTCTTTGTTGGTCAACGACTACCTGCGGCCCTCGACTCACTCCAAATGTCTAACAAAAGAATGCGCACTCGCAAATAACAAACTATTTTGGAACACTGCACTACACAAATAATCACACACATAATACAGTTTAAAGTTATTCAAACTAATTTTAAATACAGCTTATAAGATGTAAGGGTTTATAATGACATCCACTCATGACTAGGCGGAGCTTTTCAGAGATCCCAGAAAGGTCTCACGAGATAACCTTGTAACTGGGTCTTGCGGCAGTTATTCTTCAATGCCCGACGACCGAATCTAATAAGAATATGTATTCTGTTGTTTACAAATAATGTGGAGGCAGAGCTGATTGCTCATGGTACTCCAGATAGATATATTTAAAATTAGGCCATTTGCCATGTGGAAGCTCAAAATATAAGTGTAAAATAGCTAAGAAAATATAAAGCAAGCATGGTGAAAAATACTTGTGCCTTCTCATTTTAAGAGGAGCCCTGCAGTGTCAAAATATTGAAAGAAGTACTGTATTTCTCTTTTCTTAATGTCTCTCGGCAAACTTCGTGTTTAGTCAGATGTCGGATTTCTATCAGTTGCCCTTTGCACTTGGTGAAGACCAGACATTCTCAATCTACTTGGGAAGTATGTAGAGTTGTTAATACTCTTTTAACTTAATGTAATTTATATAAAAAATAGGAGGAAAGTTGCAGGCATGACAGATAGGAAAATAGTTTTACAGCTCTATGTAGTTCACATTAATAAAGTTCTTAGTTCTGAATTCAAATTATTTTGCACGATAAATGTAATAATTGATGGACATGGAAATTACCATTCTTTTGTATTAGGAAATCCGATGATACCCGAGGGACATTAAGAAAATAGAAATACTGGGCAACCTTCTTTGGATGAGAAGAGATAAGCGGACTCTGCAGCCTTAGATATTAAATTTAAATAAGATTACCTTCTTATTATTATATTTTTTAGATTACCTTCTGAGAACACTCCACTCGATTTAATAATATTAGGTCCATTCCTGAAGTTCTTGTTTCTGTCATTTCTTCTCTCCTTTCTATCTTTGTCATCTTTTCTCTGATTCTGCTGTAGTTTTGATGGACTGAAATTATTTTTATAAAGAACTGAAATTAGACTCACTCACTAGACTAGACTTATTAAAAATAGAGAATGAATAGTTATTGGTAGATTTTATCAACACAACACAATATCATCGGTGTGCGTGTATGACCAGATTTATGAACGTAAATAAAGAAAAGTAGTATGTAAAGAGAGTAGTAGGTAGCATTCTATAGTTTCTGCCTACCCCCATGGGAAGAAGACGTGAGTTTATGTATGTATGAGTACAACATCATGATCACATTGGCAGCTTACAAGCACTAAACATTGAAACTTATCATAAAACATTATGTTTATCTTAATAAAATAAAAAATAAGTTGTATTGTATCCAGACATTTGTTCAGCATGGCCATGGCAATATGTTATCTCTCACTTCAACAGGACCCTTAAGACCCAGGTGCACTAACTAGTTAAATATGTACAAATAACAAAAATATTTAGTGCAATAAAAGGACAGTCTGATACTTGAACATCAATCAAGTGTGTCTTACCTCACCACATTACAGTATGTACTGCTGACTAAAGGAGCTCTGTATCAAACACATTTCAGAGTAGCCAACAAAATATTGTCATACATAAGCAATATCTGAGGTAAATGGACAATGTTCCATGTTAATGCCTAAACTGATAAAATTACTTGTAATTATAATCACCAACACACTTCTTACACTGAACATTAGTAAGAAAGTTTCTATTTCTACTACTTTACGAGTAGCCGAAGACCATCTTGAGTTGGTGATTCGTACTATGTCGCATTGTTTACAAATCAAAATCTGATCGAATGTAAATCATTCAAGTCGACGAAGGCGTATCCAATAAATGAAACACGTATTTACCCTTTATTTTTATTCCTGGACACGTTCAAATTCGGTGTGAATACTTTTTTATTCGTTTTTATTCCACCCAAAGTGAGGTCGCGGGGTGGTTTGAACGTAGCCAGACGTTGCATGGGGTCAGGTCCGAGGCCATTCGTCTTGGAAGACTTATCTTCAGACATTTTATCGGTTTATAACTTAACTTCTAAACTACGAACTCTAAGGAATAAAATAAATACGCGTGAGTTTATGTTGAAGTGAAATGATTAGTGGTGTCAAAATAAAATAAATTGGTTATTTTTATTTTGACAACGTGTTGACACAATCATTTTCGTTCAGAATTGTGAAAACAGAAAACTGATTTCGTTATCTTTGTTTCGTTGTTCCAAGGCCGCGTTCCGAGTAACGTTGTAATCAATTGAGCGTGTGAACACCCGTACCGAATAAGCATGATCGCGATAACGATGTCCCGTAAATCGTCATAGAATACGTCATGACATGCGCTATCTTGCGATAACACTGTGCTATTTTGTTTTGAGTTGCATCCTAACTTAAACTAACGTGACATTTTCGAAATTGTACTTCTGGCTATAGTCTCCACCTAACCAAAGAAGAAGAATTTTGTGGTGTATACTCAAAGAAATACTGTAATCCAACCATCTTGTGCAAGTTTTGGGGTTATTATATAAGTTTTGACGTTGAGCGACCACTGTGAGCAGTGTGAGCGCGTTCACGGGCGTTCCGAATTGTTGATAGCTCTGAATGCAAATTCCTATTGCACGCTCAAATCGGTTACAGCGTTACTCGGAAGTTCGGAACACAGCCTAAATAGGACGCGCTGTGAGCAATTAAGACGTAACTCGGAATGCGGCCCAAAAGACTCAGTAACACGTTTGACAGTATTGACAGATAAAGCGTCGGTAAAAAAACAAAAACAATTTATTCAAAAAACCGTTTGGCATTCAACGATTGTATTTGTTTGTGCGATTCCAATTATTGAAAATATACTGGTTTTCGAATAAATTCGAGTTTTTCAATTGAATTACATTTCAATTTGTATCCCTGACGACATGGCCGAGTCACTGTTCGATATTTTCGGCGACCACCTCACCAGGCAGGCTGTGAAAAATGTTTCGCGCCAACCGCTATCGAATATTGGTAAAAACTTTTATTTTCATCACTTTTTATATTAAGATATCATTAGGACATAGTTGGTTGCTGGTCCTGACCCTGATAAAACTTGATAGCCTGAATTTTTCCTAAAATTAACGACCAGTAAAAGTTACCCCCATTCTTCAAAAAAATGATATTCTTTAATATTAACTTTTCAGAAAACATGGGCAAGATCGCCTCTGCTGGCCCGGTGAAGCCTAACGAGCCCGTAAAGAAGTTGGAACTACCTAAGAAATCTTTTCTCTCTAACGCGGGGAAGGCTTTGAAGAATACTCCTGTGAGGAATGTATTCACTCCTAGAGCCGTCAATGTTGGCTCCTTGATATACAGTGATGAGAACAACGATAAGCAACTCTGTGGAGATGATGTGGAGTTCCACAAACCCTCTTATAAGTATGGTAAGTTTGGAAAAATTATGTTTTTGATTTATTATTTAAATTCTTTTGTTTCATGATCATTTTATAACTGAAACATCTTCATAGTTGTTTCTTCATGGAATTATTATGTAAGTAATCCTAAATAAAATCCTTAATTTACAGAAAATCTTTTTTTAAATTTATTTATTACAACAACACCTTATCAAATAAATAATTGTACTCATAGCTATTTTTACAATTTATATCATAAATAATTTTCTTTTGCCACAGACAATCACCACAGAGACTTGTTTGACTACCTGCCGGTACCGGAACCTGAGATCCTGAAGCAGTTTTCTCCACCCAACACTCCTCCACCAGCTACCACGAGATACAGTATCGATTTCAACTGCTCATACCAGGATGAATTCTTTAAAGGTGAAATAATATTTTAATACCAAAATTTCAACTAGACAGAGAATTATTACTTTAGCTGGCTAAGAAGCAGCAAGTTACAAATTAATTACACTACTCACATTTTAGACTTGTCTTGGGATGATTTTAAGCCTTAATTCAGTTACAACTGAATTTGATATGTAGAGAAAGTGTTGGTTCAAAAGAAGGAAGGAGGGAAAGGTGTTTTTATAAAGGGAATTATTCAAACTGGGCAAATTATCTGTTTACTTCAGTATGACCTGTAGACCGTTATGTAGCCCTTAGTAATAGAAGTTCCCTTAACATTTTACTTAAAACAACATGGGGACCAAAAATACAATATTATTTTTGTTTACTTGTCCCAATAACATCTCTCATTCTCTTTTTCAGATGATTTCTCAACTGGAAGTGTACCAGACGAAGACCTAGGCCTCCCTGATTTGTACTGAACACTAATGATAGTTATAACTAATAATATATGACCCTGGTGATCAAACACCAACCATCTTGTTGATATATTGAAGTAAAGGGTGCAGCCAGATTTCACTTACAGATAATTCCCAATTTATGTTTAAATCCCATACTCTCAACTTCTCAAGTTAGTGAAAGTCTTTAGATGCTATTTTGACACCAATAGAACCAGCATTTGATGGTCTAACATGGAACTTAACTCATATTGTGGTGTCTCATCCAGAAAAGCCTTTAATGAAGAGATAACTCTAATGTTGCTCTCAAGAATTAAAATGGGCCTAAGTTTTTAATTAAAGTGAGATTACATTAAAAAAATTATGAGTAACTAATTTATAGTTGGTCAAAATTTACTACTCACCTGTTTATTTAATCTGAGAAATTGTACAATTATTCGAATTTTTAGGTCCAAGCTGGCTGCAGCCTCCATAGAAATAAGTATTATTAAGGTCCTTCTATGTCATTTGTTAATTAGCAACACTGTCGGTTAATTGGATTATGTGGCAGTTTGTTCACCATGCATGTTCTTGAATTATATACTTATTTGAGACACATGCATTTTATTGTCTGATCATTATAATGGTTTATCCAAATTAATCCACTTTCATAAAAAAAGCGCCAAGTAAAAGGTATGGCTTATTTACAGTCATGATCCATGTGTTATTGCCGTGTGTTTAGATGCTGATTAAGTATTTCAGTATTATGATTCAAGTATTTCAGATATTTTCAAACTAAATTGAAATAAAATGTGATTTAAATTGGTATAAAAGTAATTTATTATAATAAATATTTACATCTTTTATTTTACACTGATACTCTCATCAGAACATTATTATTAACATAACATCAATATAATCCTCCAGCTTATGCTTTGTTATAAATCACAGGAGCGACAGTATGTAGTAGGTACAGTATTAGTAGTAGTAGATATCGCGACAGTTTTCGCGTTGACATCGACATCGACGCGAAAACTGCTATAATGGATTCAGTACATGATTCTGAACACCCCTGCGTTGAAATTTTTCGTCGGTTATGATAAAAAAAATCAGCTGTTCCATACATTGTGACCGCGTAGGTATTGCGCTTTTTTTATGAAACAGCAGATTAAAAAAAAAAAATCAGATATTGTGATCCATATCTATGTTACTTTTGCCCGCGGCTTCGCCCGCGTTGATGT
Organism: Omphaloscelis lunosa; assembly: GCA_916610215.1. Taxonomy (NCBI): domain Eukaryota; kingdom Metazoa; phylum Arthropoda; class Insecta; order Lepidoptera; family Noctuidae; genus Omphaloscelis; species Omphaloscelis lunosa. Next base: position 17,098,860 of record OU744265.1, on the reverse strand, counting down.
CGGAAAATAACCCACGGGAACATACTACCAATACCGGGATTACATACCTAATAGCCGAGGAAAAGGTCATTGACTCCTACCGCTGCGCCGGCGGCGGCGTTGCCGTCAACCATAATTATTTTGTTACGCGTAATTTTGAATCTCTGATATCTTTTAAACCATTAATTTTAATGAAATGATGTCAATCCATATTTTAATCTAAATTAAATGCTCAATTTAAGTAACAAACTTTATTGGATAAGGATTAATATAACGATCAAAATAGCTTCGGAAATAACAATGTAATTTTTATTAAATTCTGAAAGTTAAAAATTGTTATTGTGGGTCATCCTTAGAAGATAGACATATGCCATGGACTTTTTTGTTGAACTTTTTACAATGTACAATCCAGTAGAACATACATTTTATTTATCTCAAGGTTTACGCGGCGCACGCCTGTAAAGCTCCCATGATTTTTTCCGACATTCAACAATAATCGTCATATTTCAGCTAATTTACACACAACCTTAGTGAGGTATACACCAAAACCTTCCTCATGAATCATTGGTGAAAACCGTTTGAAAATCCGTTCGGCAGTTTTTAAGTTTATCGCTTTTAGACAGACACAGACGCGGCGGGAACATTGTTTTATAATATGTAAGAATAACTGACGAAAAATTTCAATGCATAGGGGTTCATAATCATGTACTAAATCCATGGTGAGTTTTCGCGTTGAATCCTTGCCACCCTTTATTATGTAACCTGCATTCGCAATTTGTTTGGAAAACATGTAAACAAACACGAAATTTAGGAAAAACAACTGTAAAGCCTACATATAAGGTTCAGTTTGTGCTACTTCATATTTCTATGACTTAATCAACAGTAGGTACTAGTCAGTCTAAAATCAACTTTATTTACACCTACATGATGTTTGTTTAAGTGGAAAAAAAAATTGATTGGAAACAAGGTTTTAAATAGAAGTTAAGTTCCTAAGTGCAGTCCTAGATAAGTAAAAATAATACAAAATCTCAGTTCTCTGATAAAACTTGCACATGCATAACATTACCCCTGTATTCCCCGAAGGGTTAAGCAGAGGTGTACCAATAGTACACCCATATTTTAGTTATGTTCAAATCCCATATAATGGGATTTTTGTGCCCTATTGCCATCAACCGGGCACACATCCTGACTCTGGGATGCTACTGAGAAATTCCTGATTGAAAAACCCAATAACACTTCGCCTGACCCGGGAATCAAACCCAGGACCTCATGCTCAGCAGTAGCGCTTGTGGCCACTAGACCAACTTTGCAAGTTACACACAAATATTTCACAATATTTCATTTTTCAGGCCAGTATTCCGTATAATTATGTAGTTGTACTACACTAATAACTGCATTCATACATACTACTCCACTCTATTGAAGCCAATGTATTGTTAGGACTGTTTGTTCATGTATAACATTTTTACCTAATTATTTACCTAGCTCCAATAAATACATCTTATTCACTAAACTTAATACTAGCTTATGTTAAATACTTCTTGCCTAGAAACTGGACCTTTTTCTCAAAAGCTGGCAATGTGATGAGTGTGTCCTCTTTGTAAAAGGGGTTCAGCATCAACTTGATGTACGCTTCGTAGACATCTGTGAAGAAATTCTTGATGCTGTCCTCATTGCGGGCATCATGGACCATTATGAATCGCATCTGGAAAATATTGAAAAGGTTTTGTTGAGATAATTAGTACTTTTGTTTTTTGTTACAAGACAAAAGTGATCAATCAGATTTTGTAAAAAAAAAATTGTCATCTGAAAATACCAGTAAGTGGATGGTTAAATAATAGATGGCAGCTGTAACATCAAACTGCTTGTATACCTGCACAGTATTAGTGCAGTATTTTGGTTTTTTGTTGTTCTAGGTGTCTTGTTTTTAACATGCTTTTATTTGCTTCTTTACCACTGTTCCATATTACTATGGAATAGCTTAATTTATTCAAACAAATAATAATAATAATAATAACCCCACCGTCGTATCTCTACGTTGACGTCGTGGTGGGGCTTGCGCGCTCCGAACTCTAGGTCTGTGCCGGTAGAGTTTACTTTGCCGGAACAGGTCTGGGATGAGGAGCCAGACCAAGAGAGATACAAAAACCCGCAGGGCAGCATGTGGCGAGCTGTTGGGCAGTAGCGACCCCACGGACCCTATTTCCCGGGAGAAGTCTTGTTCCTCACCTCTGGCTTGCCTTTATTGGCCGGCTGGTGTGAACACTGACGAGGAACGGAGCTCCCACCTCATTCTTGCCTTAATTGGCCGGCTTGAGTGGAGATTCGCTAGAGCAAACGTGCTCGGAAGAAGGAAGTATTCCAGTAAGTGCTCGTAGGGATCTTGACCATCTTCCGGGCTCTGGGATTATTCTGAAAGCCGTGGAATACCTCTCCACTTCTCAAGCACCTCAGGAAATGTTGCCCCCTTGTCGCTGCGTCACTATGTGCTAGCGACAGTTTTCGGGGGCCCATTATTGAGTGTGCAAGTCACCCCCTGCCATTTTATTCGTGTATACCATAACATTGATCAGGCAGGGGACATAGACCTTCCATAGTTCTAAGTAACCAATCCACTACAGCCATCCAAACCCATATTCCAATATGATTTGTTTCCATGTTCTGCAATAGCCCTGCATCAACCGGGGGTTGTCCTTGGGTGCACTTGCATAGTGCATACAGGGATAATCGTCGGACGGTGCCTCATTCCATTTTAAAAAATTTCCAAGGGGCATCTGCGAGTTGGCTTCGGCCCCTCGTACGCCTTCCAAAGGACCGGGACCGCATGGTTCCGAGATATGTAAGCACAAGTATATAATAATAATAATAATAATCGTGGGGATGCATCGAGATGTGGTCGTGGTGGACAAGGGCCTCACCCCGCTCTCCTTGGCTAAAGAGAACTGGCGCAAGCCTGTAGTGCTTGACACTAAGAACCGCATGGAGATATGGCAGAGTAAGGAGCTTCACGGACGCTACTTCCGGGCCCTGCATGGGCCCGATGTAGATTTACCAGCGTCCGTAGCCTGGCTGCGTTGTGGTGACCTCTTTGGGGAAACCGAAGGTTTTGTCTGTGCAATTATGGACGAAGTTATGATGACGAACAATTACCGGAGATTCATTGTGAAGGACGGCACGGTTGACATCTGTCGGGCATGCCACCGTCCGGGAGAATCAATCCGACATATTATCTCCGGGTGTTCTCGTCTAGCTAATGAAGAGTACTTGCATAGACACAACCTTGTAGCCAGGATTATCCACCAGCAACTTGCTCTGAAGTACAGCCTTGTGGAATCGGAAGTGCCGTACTACAGGTATGTGCCCGACCCAGTTCTCGAAAATGGAAATATCACATTGTACTGGGATCGATCCATCATCACTGACAGAACTATTGTTGCCAATAAGCCTGATATAGTGGTGGTGGATCGAGGAGAGCGGAGCGCAATGATTATTGACATAACGGTCCCGCATGACGAGAACCTCGTGAAAGCTGAGAAAGATAAACAAATCAAGTATCTTGACTTGGCTCGCGAGGTTGTCGACATGTGGGATGTGGATTCAGCAATCATTGTGCCGATAGTCGTGACAGCCAATGGCTTAATCGCCAAGAGCCTCGACCAACACCTAAGGAGGCTCTCGTTGGGCAGCTGGATCAAGGGCTTGGTTCAGAAAGCGGTACTCCTGGACACGGCTCGCATTGTCAGAAGGTTCCTCTCTCTGGACCCCTGACCGCCGGTAGCTTGGACCCTGTTCCCGATACCGGTGGGCTACTATTTTTTATATTTTTAAATGTTTTTATATTTTTTATATGTTCTAATATTTAAAAATATAATTTATAAGTATGTATATGAAATAAAGGACATAATAATAAACCCCACCGCCGTATCTCTACGTTGGCGTCGTGGTGGGGCTTGCGCGCTCCGAACTCTAGGTCTGTGCCGGTAGAGTTTACTTTGCCGGAACGGGTCTAGGATGAGGAGCCAGACCAAGAGAGATACAAAAACCCGCAGAGCAGCATGTGGCGAGCTGTTGGGCAGTAGCGACCCCACGGACCCTATCTCCCGGGAGAAGTCTTGTTCCTCATCTCTGGCTTGCCTTTATTGGCCGGCTGGAGTGAACACTGACGAGGAACGGAGCTCCCACCTCATTCTTGCCTTAATTGGCTGGCTTGAGTGGAGATTCGCAAGAGCAAATGTGCTCGGAGGAAGGAAGTATTCCAGTAAGTGCTCGTAGGGATCTTGACCATCTTCCGGGCTCTGGGATTGTTCTGAAAGCCGTGGAATACCTCTCCACTCCTCAAGCACCTCAAGACATGTTGCCCCCTAGTCGCTACGTCACTATGTGCTAGCGACAGTTTTTCGGGGGCCCATTATTGAGTGTGTAAGTCACCCCCTGCCATCTTATCCGTGTATATTATATATCATTGGTCAGGCAGGGGTCATAGTCCTACTATAGTTCTTGATAACCAATCCACTATAGTCAACCAAACCCATAGTCCAATTTTTTTGTTCCCATGTACTGCAATAGTCCTACATCAACCGGGGGTTGTCCTTGCTTGCAGGGATAATCGTCGGTCGGTGCCTCATTCCATTTAAAATTGTCCAAGGGGCCTCTGCGAGTTGGCTTCGGCCCCTCGTACGCCTTTTAAAGGACCGGGACCGCATGGTTCCGAGATATGTAAGCACAAGTATAAAATAATAATAATAATATAATTATCTCTGGTTGTTCGCGTCTAGCTAACGGCGAGCACTTGCACAGACATAACCAAGTAGCCAGGATTATTCACCAGCAACTTGCTTTGAAATATAAACTTGTAGACTCTGAGGTACCGTATTACAAGTATGTGCCCGACCCAGTTCTTGAAAATGACCATGTCACGTTGTACTGGGATCGGTCTATCATTACTGACAGGACTATTGTTGCCAATAAGCCTGATATAGTGGTGATAGACCGATTAGCGCGCCACGCAATGATAGTCGATGTTACCATTCCACATGACGAGAACCTCGTGAAAGCTGAGAAAGAGAAACAAATAAAATATCTCGACTTAGCACACGAGGTTGTTGACATGTGGAATGTGAGCTCAGCTATCATTGTGCCGATTGTCGTAACGGCTAATGGCCTGATGGCCAAAAGCCTCGATCAACATCTCTCGAGGCTCTCGTTAGACGGTTGGATCAAACGCCTGATTCAGAAAGCAGTACTCCTCGATACGGCCCGCATTGTGAGGAGGTTCCTGTCTCTGCAGCCCTAACCACCGGTACCTTGGACCCTGCTCCCGACACCGGCGGAATTCTATTTTTTATATTTTTAAATGTTCTTATATTTTATATGTTTTAATATTTAAAAATGTAATTAATAAGTATTTAAATGGAATAAAGATAATAATAATAATATATTTATTTTGTACGAAAATATGCAGCGAGAGTACAGAGCAGTGTCTTAAGGGTAAGTTGTACAACAGTGACAAAAGTTCTAGGTCGAACGTCTGACTTCTAAACTAGGCAATAAGCCTGTGTCTTAGAAGCCAATGTTCCCCGAAATAACAATAACATACAACTATTTATATGATACACGTGCAAGTACTTCTGTGATATTAATAAAAATAGAAAACAATCGTAAGCGTATACAGCATTTAGGTATTTAGATGTCAATTTTTAGAAGATTTTCAGTTTCGTCGTATGATAACTTTTGCAACCACTTGGTGAGAATATTCTTAACCTCGTATTTTGTGCGAATATAGATAGACAAAGTTTTGTTTATTTTATTATAAAGTCGAGAGCTTGTAGCGAGAAACTGTCGACTAGCGAGTGCGGTACGACATTTGACAGTGTCACTGACAGGGAATTGCTTACGTCTTAAGAGAACACTTGGCGTAATAGGTAGCATGGAGTGTCTACGCAGAACGGCACGAAGAATATAGAGCTGCCTAACTGTCAAAACTTGTGCCTCGGAATACAGTTGGGCTGAAGAGAAGTCTTTACGTTTAAAATACATCAGCTTTAGGATAGTTCGTTGAGAACGTTCTACGGTAAGTAAAGGTGTTTTGTAGGTTCCACCCCAGGCTGAGATACAGTACGAGATAAGGGACTGACAAAGACTCTGATATACTAAAAGCATTAATTCTCGATCAGCAGAATGCCTAAGTTCCTTGAAGATATAAATCAGCTTCCTGATCCGGGTACATAAGGCTTCAATATGGGGTTTCCAGCTTAGTCTATAGTCTATGAAAACTCCCAGATATTTTATATCATGAACCAGAGATAGGGCTGGACAGTTGCAGCCACTACTACTGTCTGCGCAAGTATGAGCTATAACTATTCCCGACTCTGGGGGAGGACTAGTAGTGTTAGGTAATGAAAAGCGAATAATTTTTGTTTTTGCGATATTAAGTGTCAAGAGATTTTCTGAAAGCCATTCCATTACCGAGCGAAGCGCACATTCAGCTCTTTGTTTTGCCTTAATCCAATCGACGTCGTGAACTATCAATGCCGTGTCGTCAGCATAAGTAAATATATCGCAGTTAGGAACCTGAGCTTGACACAGATCGTTGATGTATAGAAGGAAGAGCGTGGGCCCAAGTATGCTTCCCTGTGGGACACCGAAATTGATAGTTTTATGATCACTTGTTAAAGATTCGATTTTTACACACTGCGTACGATTGGATAAATAGTCCCTAAAGATATTCAAGGTCGATCCACGCACTCCTATTTTCTCTAGCTTCGTGACAAGAGCGGGAACAGATACCGTATCGAATGCTTTGGATAGGTCAAGGAAAATGCCGTAGCATTTCATTTTCCCATCCAATTTATCAACCAGAGTTTTTGTAACGTCAACTACTGCATCCTCAGTTGATATACCAGCTCTGAATCCATATTGGTTACACGCAATAAGTTTGTGCTTATTCAGGAAATTTATTAAAGAATTGCTGAGGATTCTTTCAAATATCTTTGATAGCGAACTCAATACGGAAATAGGCCGATAGTTTGTAGTACTAGTCCTATCACCACTCTTAAAAATGGGATGCACAACAGCTTTCTTAAAAGCGTCAGGGAAAACGCCGGAGTCAATAGCTCGGTTACAGATATGTGCTATTGGCACAGCCAAGGTAAGACTCGACTGTTTGAGCACCTTAGCTGGGATATTGTCGTAACCTGTAGCACAGTCGCTACGTAAGGAGTCGATTAGGCTTTTCACGTGAACTACATCAACTGGCAGTATAACAAGTGAGTTACAACTAGTCGTACGTTCAGTTACCACTTTGTCACGTCCTGTAAGTGGTGTTATGTTTGAGGCAAGAGTTTGTCCTATGTTAACGAAGAAGTTGTTGACATCATTTATTGAGGTTTTTGGATCGCTGGATATTTGAAGTAATTCTCGGGGTGACTGCGGTTGGGAACACGTATTCGTAATTTGTTTAATAGCTTTCCATGTGGCCTTCGGATTATTCTTAGCTTTAGACAGCTCATTTTTATCATGGGTTCGCTTCATTTTTTTCAGTAACGAATTTAGGAAATTACGATACCGCGTATAGGTGACTTTAAGGACATTATTACTTGGATCCCTAGTTACTTTTTTATGCATCATGTCTCTATTTCGTATACAACGGACCAAGCCCTGGGTCATCCACGGTTTGAGAACACGAACCCTTCTATGGATTTGTATACGTTGTGTATGTTTAATAATAATCTCTTGCATTAAGATAATTAATAAATCAGCGGCCAGACTTGGATCCGGCTCTTCCAAGACTGATTTAAAGTCGGTACTATCTACTTCGTTTTTTATTGCAGCATAATTATAACGATAGAATGTGTTGGAACTACTGTTTGTCATAATGCCTTTGGTCTTTAGACACAAAATAACGGGAATGTGATCAGTAATATAGGATTCCAGTAATATGACGCGTGCTATTCCCCTAGTTTTTAATAGAACGTGATCTAAACAGTTTCCTGACCTAGTAGGTCGTAAGTGAGCAGGGAGTAGTCCCAGTGAGGCGGTCATGGTAAGATAATCGTTTGCGTGCTGGTCATTGTTGTTCGATTTTATATCTATATTCAGGTCTCCAATGAGAACCATGTTATTATAACGTTTCAGGGTATTTATTAGGCTGTTAAGACTATTATAGAATTGATCCAGGTTATGATATGAGGGAGAGCGGTATATACATATAATAGCTGTGTTTTCTACGGTACAAACAAGGCAGTTTGTATCAAGAAGCGGGGGTTCGTATGTTGTACTTGTTATGGATGCTTTAGAATATACTACGACTCCATCATTTTGTGACCGATTGTTGACAGTGGCATGACAATTGTATCCCTCGATCACTGGCAAGGGTCCGGATACTTTGAGCCAGCACTCAGTTAATATGACAAAATCAAATATAGTTTTCGTAGTTGCCAACATCGCTATAAACTGGTCAAAATTTTTTTTTATACTTCTTATGTTTACATGAATTATTTTAAGATTTTCGTTTGGTTGAACAATCAAATCACTGCAGAGATTAGGAGAACATACATGGACGCTGGCTAAAGAGAATTCATCAATGTCCCTAGATACATCGTTAATTACAGCCATTTCTAATTAGGAGCACCATAAGCAGGGGTGGAAACATGTCATGACTTTGTAACTTTAGGTCTATCTCGAGATTTTTTATGCCTAAGGCCATTTTTTTAAAATAGCAACGTAAACTGAGTAGGGATCTTGTAAACAGTATGCAGTCACGAAAATAAGTTATTATTGTGTTGCAATAGTTGATCATATTACCTTCGAAAATGAATGATGTATAAAATAATCTTTGTAAATATGCTGTATGACATAAAAATAATAAATAAACATGCAATATAATAAGAAAAAATAGTAGCTTTAGCAAAAGGGCAGTTAACAAGTTTGGAATTAACAAAAATTGAGCAAAAAAAGGAAACAAAAATTTACAAGGAGAGTTAAACGAACAGTATACTGGATATTTCTCGTTAAGAGAAGTATACGGAGGAGTAATTACAATATAAAGTCATTGTTTTTTAATCAAAGCAACCAGACACTTCGGCGATTTAATTTGTATGGGTTTCTCGTTAGGGTCTTTAGGATCTTTCCGTAGGAGAATTCTTCCATAAGAGTTCCAGCAGGAGAAATTATTAGCTTTCGCATATGCGCGGGCATCGTAGAACAACTTCTTCTTTGATGGTGGCAGGTGCTCATCAACATAAATTGGTTTCTTTTCCCCAGGTGCGCCAATTGAATGGGAGTTCAGCTTGTCAGCCACTGGACGTTCTTTATTATAGCTCCGCACGTTTAAAAGAAATTCATTCCTTTTCGGAACTGATATAAATTCTACCACCGTGGGTCTAGGGCTTCCAGACGTTCCCGGTAGACGATAAGAGATCACGTAGATTTGATGCCTGAATCTCAACGTTTACCACTTTTCCCACAGCTGACACCATGGCTAAGAGATCCTCTGAGCTTTCTTTGGCTTTTTGCGGAAGGTTCCTGAATTCAAGGGTTGCAGGTCGAGATTGGAGTTGCACGTCCTGGATATATTGTTCCAACTGGTAGATGCGATCATCACTTTCTTTCTTATGGTTTTCCATGCCGGCTACTCTGTTTTTGATATCTTCATAGCACGAATTCACAGACTCCATCCCGAGGTCTAGTTGAAGGTGGGATTCCCGAATTTTGAGTTTTCAGATCACTCAGATCTTTAGTCAGTCTAGATAATACAGCATCATGCTCAGATTTCCAGTTTGCGAGACGGTCATCATTTTCTGTCTTCCAAGAGGTGAGCATGTGCATGATTTCTCTTTTAAAATCATTGAATGTCTGCGTGAATTGGTTTGGCTCACAATTAGGAGAATCATCGATACGCTGGCGTTTGTTTCTCACAGTAATGTTACCCACTTGTTTTCCTTCTGATTCTACAGAAGAAGTTAGATCCGATTCGGACAATGATTGTCCAGCTCGAAGTGCTTTTGTTGAAGGCGGTGTTCGTTGAATATTCATTTTAGAAACCAAACAATACTATAGATGAACTGTTGATGGTTTACCGAAGTCAATTAATACTATTAACTTATTTATTTGAATTATAAGTTACTCGGGTCGCTCAATTAAACCACAAAAAGGGCTAAAATAATTTGTTGGATAGTGTGGATTAGAACCTGCGACGTTAAGCTTCTCAGTCCGGCGTTCAGACCGCACGACTGTATCGACTTGCTCAAACGTGCCAAAAATTTCGTTCGTTATGGTCCGTAAGTGACACAACTTTGTGGAGGGGTGACCTTTGTAGTCACTCAATGTCACGGTACTAACGAACAATCACTGGCACCCACGTTGTATTAATTAAGTTATTTAGTTATTCTGCTTGCAAAAGTCACCCAGCACTAGCAGATTTTTACACACTATGACAGATAAGAGTAATACACATACTTGAACGATATTTACAGTACTTTTGTGAACTTTAATCTATTTATAATAATTTGTAAACACAGCGATGGCGCAAATACGTCTGACTCGCACGGGCGCGCGCGCGGGGCTTTGAAATGGCTTGTAAGGGTTAGTAGCTCATTATGCTTACCTGGCTAGCCGTTACAAATGCAGACACAAACCACTGGTTGAACTTGTCAACAGACTTCAAATATGTATTCGTAACTTTCCACATATGTTCGTCTACCAGGTCTAATGCTGCGTGGGCTATGAACTGATTCAAATGTCTGTTGTCTTCTTTCTGCAATAATAATGTTCATATAGACAACCAAATTAGGTTAGGTTAGGCAGCGAAGTATGAACTATTAAGACAGATGTTCATATACTTCTGAAAACAGAATCCAGGCAAATTATTGAAGGAATACGAAATAAAAGTGGGACGATACCTTTGGTTCTTTCGTGACTGGAATGAAATCCATTTCAAATATTGGGTTGTCAGAGTGCCCGACGATGACAAAGTAGTAAGTTCCAGCCGACATCCTGAACTTTTAATTTCTTAAAACTGTAAACAGTACAATTCATGAAAATCTTTTTTTTTTTTTGTCACCAACTTAATGTCATTTATTCACTGCCACAAATGTCAAATTGTCAACATTGAACTTATCCAACATTTTTTTGAGAAAGACGAAGACAAACATAGCTAAAGAGTCTTTAAAACAAAAGAGATGAAAGATAAATCATGCCATCCCATGTCAAATGGGAATGTATGGAATGGCAATTGGATTGTCAAACTTATTATATAGTGCGTTCAGATTATCAAAGCAAATAGCGAAGCTTTCACCTAACCGGCACCAGACACAACCACATATTTGAACACTTGTGAGGCACGGGTAAATATGTGATCAAATTTTGAACAAATACTCAAATGCCCGTGCCTCACAAGTGTTCAAATATTGTTGCTGTGTCTGGCGCTGATTTTACCTCATATACCATAACGAAAACTGTGCCTCAATAAAAAAAGATAAAATTGGCGGGAACTCAACAGAGAAATTTTGTAACTGCAAACAAATTTGTGAAATTATAACACAAAATGAACAGCAATACAAGTATTATGGCTCCATAACTATTCAATTATTGTTTTTGTTTTGTCATGGTTATTAATTTTTACTTTATTTCAGATTCATGGGTGACCCCGATTGATAAGCTTATGTTATGGAGAGGAAGTTGGACAAAATATGATTCCAAATTGTCGAACTCGTTCCTTCGTGTTCAATACGATCAACTTTTAATAACAGCAGGCACAAAGATTTTGGAATCGTTTAACATGCATCATAAAATAAAAGGAGTTTATAAAGAAGATGTTCTTATCCTAATCGTTAACAATTCTTGTCAAGAAGTAAGTTTATTGTACATACTTACTGAATTTATACCCACAGTCCAATACTGCACATTAGCCTCTCTTTGCCAAGTTTTAGTAGACTGTGAATTCCACGACCCAGTCATATAATATTTGATGCTTCAAGTCGATCATTGATTGTTTGGCAGCGTCAACAAAATATCGGCCATAAAACAGAACTTAACATACACTGATAATAAATTGAACCTTTTTCTCCCGGCTACGGAAAAGCAAAAAGGAGGGTTATGATTTTGACCGGTATATATCAGAATACCGTATGTTTCAGATCAGGAAAATAAAGTTTAAAATAAAATCAAATCCACCACAATACATACAGATGCTTGGGCAACATTTCCCTGTGATAAACCACAATAGTATGCAAGCCAGCCGTATCATCAACGCTAACTATCGAAATGTGAACGATGTCCTAAAACATGCATTAGAAAATAAGGGTATGTAGAATACAATAGGTTTGGCACTCACGAGCAGTGTTTTTAACAATTTGTTTAAATTCTTATAGTCATTTCCCATTGGAAGTGACCTTAGTGCGATAGTACTGCCCTCATTTTGTTTTACTCTTTTTTGCCAAGCTGTAAACAAATTATGTTTTCGTAAATTCCTCGGCTAAATACTAGACTAATAAAGATCTAGAACTCGTAACATAAAATCACGTCTGTAATTAACAAATGTAAATTACAGACGTGATGTATGTAAACGAAGGTATACTGGAAATGTGTGTGTGCTTGGTGTGGGTAAAAAAAATAATATAATTTTATTGTTTCAAATTCTGTTTCTAGGTGTGATGAGTACTTCTAACAGACCAACTAATTTTACCAATTTCATGAAACTATGTTTACTGGACCCAACATTCCCACAGCTGGTTTTAGAGGCAGAAAAAATTGTAAACAATGAAAAGAAGAATTAACAATAATTAATCTACGTTACATAATGTTATTCGTGAACGCATCGTTTTGGACGTTTCTCTATCTGTGGTTATAGTTTGTTTTGATTTTTGACAGGCTTATGAACATTTTGAATTTCAAATTCAAACGAAAAGTTGTTGTGAGTTTCACTGAATTTGTGATTAAAAAGTGAAATAAATTGTAGTTATTTCTGTCTTTTGCGTCATACTTCGTTAAGAATGAATCCAAATAGATATATTCCTGGTCAATCCAGCGCGTTGCGGAAATCAAGGTACCTATAAACTAAGTAACAATAGTACAATATTCGCCTTTTATTAGTTGCAATAAGACCCTTCTCTAGAATAGAAGGGTCTTAATTAGCCGAAAATTATTGATTATTACGACTTAGCTCATAAGGAAACTTGATTCCAACTACAATAACAACATAAATCGATCAATAACTCGCAGACTAGAAGGCAAAGTATCGTTGCTGCCGAAGCCCCGTCGCCCGGGCTCCACAGACCGCCTGTCCACGGAGGCGCGGAGGCCCAGCGCTGCGGGACACCGCTCCAGCAGCGCAGAGCCCGCCAGAGGGACGTTCGGAGGCGGCAGGCTGAGCAGAGAAACTTCTGCTAGCAAGATACCTCTGAATGGAGTAAGTTTGTGCTATTTTCACTATTTAACATGTCTTGGTCAGTGGGTCGTCTTAGGGGTGTTTTTCTATAAAAAAAAAACTCAATTGTGATTAATTAAAATGTGTTGCACTGCCTTAATCACTAAAATAATTGAAGCCCCACTCTGACTAGTTTTCAAAAGTCATAACAACCTTTTGTTTGATGTTAACATTAGTTATAAAGTAGTTAAATGAACATCTAGGTACATTATATTACTGGTGTATCTTCCCTAGCTAAAAATAAGTACCCCTTTACAGCTTGCCACAGCAGGTCTGTATTCCCCAAAGGGTTAGAGCAGCAATTTATAATACACTCACATTACACAAGTTATGTTTTATAAGCATAGCAATTCAATAAATATTATTGTAGTATTCTAATGTAAGATATTTGTACAGAGATCTCGCTCCCAGCAAGGAGAGAGGTTTGGACAGTCCTCCATGACACCTCTGCGCTCAAGTCAATATGCCACCAGACCTACTACAACGCCAGTTGTAAGTATCTTAGTTATTTTTAACTAGTAAACCATTTTGACCTACATTTCTTTAAAGTTTATTATTAACTACTGAAATTGGACCTATAAGCAAGAAAATACAAAAATAAAAAATGATAATGTTCTTTATTTATGTGCACACAGTAAAAATAGATAGGGAAATGACATAATTATAATTTGAGTACAAAGGTACTGGTTCTTTCCTGATTACAGAGAACTCCATCAGAAGATCGTGCAACTCGTAGCTGGCAAACTTGTCTTGACAGAGCTTTGGCTTTTGTTACTATCAAAGATCTGAGGTAAGTTGAGTTTTACCTTTGTCATTCCATATTTTTGCCCGCAACTATGTCGGAAAATATCCCATGAGAAAGTAATTCCAGGATTTTTACCAGGGGTTTTCATACTTATAACTCTATTGGTTTACGTGGCGCATGCCAGTAAAGTTCCCAGGTGGCATGATTTTTTCCGATATTTTCAACAATTATCGTCATATTTCAGTCAATTTACACAAAATCATTAATATGAATTACTCCGTCCATTGGTGAAAACCGTATGAAAATCAGTAGTTTTTGAGTTTATCGTGTTCAGACAGACAGACGCGGCGGGGGACTTTGTTTTATGATATGTTAGTGATTAGTGATTGGTATGGCAATATTTAGAGCAGCAACTCCATGTACCTATAAGCACTCATTTGCCGTGAAAATCAATCTCATATATCTTAATACAGCAACACATGCTGGAAATCCTATTACAAGATATAATCTCGGCCTACGGTGTCGTAGGTACTTAGTTTAAAAAGCCGAGAGAGTGCACCGGTGTCTGCGCACACACTTGTGCACTACAATATCTCCCGCGCCGAAGGCTAGTTTCCGTTGAGATTGACCGCCACGGACGAAATACGGTCAGGAGGATATTAGTTTTAAATGCATTGCAGGCGTAAAGAACACGCCGAACTGTCGTGACGTATTTTCGGTATAACTACACATACGTGTACCGTACGCAAAATACGCTTTCAGGCCTATCTCGGCAGTAGCGTGGCAGCGCGCGGAGTGCGCGCGCGTGGGCGAGGCGCTGGCGGCGCGCGGCGGCGCGGGGCCCGGCATGGCGCTCATGCGCCCGCTCACCATCGCGCGCTTCGTGGACATCGCGAACGCCTTACTAACGGCGATCACTAAGGATGCTAAGCTTAATACTGATAATTATGTTACTAAGGTGAGTTTTTAAAAGCCCGGTGATATATATATATGAGAAAGTAGGTAGGAAGTAGCAACACCATTTACCAGTGCAATGCAATAAATAAGAAAAAAAACCGGCCAAATGCCTGTCGAACCACGCACAATGAAGGGTTCCGTAGTTGGGATGAATTTATCACAAGAACAAACTTAAAATTGTAGTTGAAAAACATGTTCTCCCATACATTTCAACTGCAAATGTAAGTTTGTATGCACAATATTGAGAGATTTACCATGTTTTTTTAAGACCATAGACTTCTTATAGATTTTCCTGTAGTCTCTGAATAAAGAAATGGAAAGAGAGAGGGAATGGTCAATTTTCATCAATTTTCTTAAATATCTTTAAAATTGTTTATTTTAAAATTATATAAAAAAATATATTTGAAATCCTCGCAATAAGTCCTTTCATTTGATATGTCACACGGTACATTTAGCAAAACTATTTTTTTTTAATTTTCTTATTTGGCCCCCAAATCGGACTCCCATATTCAAAATTCATTTATTTACGTTACACGTCTGTGTTTGGGTCACAGATATACATATGCGTAACAAATTTCAACTTAATCGGTCCATTAGATTCGGAAAAAATTAACTGTGACAGACAGACAGACAGACACACGAGTGATCCTATAAGGGTACCATTTTTCCTTTTGAGGTACGGAACCATATTACTTGTTATTGTCGCTTATACTTTTTATCAATCATTTTGTTGTTCAATTACAGGTCAAAATCGTAACTGAGATCTATTGCCGCTATTGCTATCAAAAATAGCTCTTTATTCAACTTAAATAAATAAATCGGCCTGTGTTGTACCACTGCAGGCAAAGGCCTTCCTTACGTTTTTCCTATGCAGTCTTACGATTTATTTATTGCATGGAAGATTACAGATTTTGTGAATCTTAACAAATGTTTAATACTATATTTCTTCACCACCAGCTTCCGCACTTATCGAAGCGTCTCCTGTACCCTGGAACAGTGTCCAAGTCCTGGCTGAAGACAGTCAACACTCTGCACGCGTTCCCGCACGCGTTGGCGCTTATAGCGTACTTGTTGGACCTCGCCAGCCACATCGTGAGCATTTATTTTATTTACTGAGACTAATTTTATTCTAGTGGCTCCAATGTAGCCTATGAACGTAGAGAGCAGAAACTCAAGAAATACTGGAGTCAGGGGTTGAGGACGGATCAAGATCTTATGCTGTCGTATCCACCAGTCTGCTAAAAACAGTTGATTTTAAAAAGAGAAATGATTAAAAATTAATTTCTGCCCGCGTGAAATTTCGGCCCCCCGACCGCGTCGCATCCCATCGTCCGCTCGCGCTATTACTTCGTTTTCGCTAAGGGTTCTTTCTTCTTGCTCGGCTCCTAAGGGTCGTAGCGTGATGTTACATAGCCCTATAACCTTCCTCAAGAATTGGGCTATCCAGTGCCAAAATAATTTTATAAATTACTGGTAGTTCCGGAGATTACCTCCTAAATTATACAAACTTGCAAACAAATTTTACCTCTTTATAATATTAGTATAGATTTAATAATTTATATTAAATATTTTATTATAAAAAAACTATTCACATTAAAATAGCGTCCTCAAAAGGCGATAATGCACGTCCGTCGCACTCTGAGCAATCAGCCCTACTACCTGTTGAATATTTTACCATTTTCAGCTGCCAGCATTTGTGCAATAATTCCTTTACGAGAGGAGAAGAAGTATTAACGATATTTTAATCACCATGTTTGTTGTAGGAAATGCTGGTGTGTGACGAGTGGTTGTACGTCGGCAAGGACGAGCTGTCGTGTCTGCGCAGGGACTATTTGTACAAGTGCTGGATTAGGTATGCATATGTTACATATTTTAATTGGATCAAATGGATGGTGGTGATTTTAAAAATAAAAAATGTGATCGCCAAAACGCAATATGTTAGGGATGCTAAACACTTGCTCGGTCGGCACATTCGGTAGTATTTGTTAAACAACAAAGCTGACCCTGAAGCAATTACTACACATGTCATATACGGCTTTCATTCAAGTCGTGCAGATCGGCAAACTCCGTTGGGCCTCTAACCTCGCTGAGTCATATTCGGGTCGGCTTAGCTCGAATTGTGCAGAGCAATTTGACCAAAGCCAAGGGCCTTTTCCCGAACATAGTATCTAAATAATGAATGCCTATTTAGATATAAGCGATATCGCGTCGTTGCAATACTGGTCCGCCTTCTGGTTAGTCACTTTGAAGTTATTTATAAATTATTAGCTGAGCCCCGCAGTTTCACCAGCATAAGTCTCGATCCTGTGGGATATCGGGTTATTTGCGTTCCACAAAGTAAAACAAGATGTTAACAAAAGGCTTAAAGTTAATAGCCGTTGTAGACCCTGTCAGGGCGCAGCAAAATTTTTTTATTTTTTTATTAAGTATTTATTATTATTTAAATTATAATAATATTATTTAATAATTATATATTATAATAATATTATTTAATAATTATATATTATAATAATATTATTTAAAATTAAATATTATTATTATATAGCTATTACTTAAAGTTAAAAATCTAAGTCGCAGAAACATAAAAATTTAAATACACGAAAACTGAAATATTACATTTGCATAAAAAGTTAATAACAACGGTAATGGTTTGACCATGTGCCAATTTCATCTAAATCCATTCAGCCGTTTTAGCGTGAAAGCGTAACAAACAAAAAAAATCTCTTCGCATTTATAATATTAGTTAGGATAATATTTTCTCCTGATACACAGATTTCAAGATCCGGGTCATCAGTTTGAGGATCTGAATGACGAATACTTGCAAAACTTGAAGGTGTTGCTGGGCAATGACGAGGAAAGGATCGCCGAGTTGAAACAGACGATCAAAAGTAAGTTGAGAAACTGTTGTTAAGTTTATACTCGAGTCGTATATACTTAAAAATAAGCAGTTATTTAGGAAGAGTGCCACTGAAAATAAAAACCCACCGTCGATTAAAAAACATATTAATAATAATGTAGGTAGCATGGTAGGTATCAAATGAGAAATTAATTTCTCCGAAAATAATCACCCTAAGTGAATAATGAGTATCCTGTGGTCAAAAAGTGATAGGTAGTGCAACATGCGATTATGTTGCACATATTTTACCATCCAAACAACTTAACAAAAGTCAGTACAATGGTTCGAACAAAACAGCACACCAGTAAATAAGTACACCAACAGTACACCTACAGTTGTACGGTGTACTGTTCGTGTGCTTATTATTCTTACATATTATATAATATGTAATATAAAACAAAGTTCGCCGCGTCTATCCGATAAAGCGTCGGTGGAACCCCGGTGTTCCAGTATTCTGTCTGTCTGTTCGCGATAAACTCGAAAGCTACCGAACGGATTTTCAAACGGTTTTCACCAATGGACGGAGTGATTCATGAGGAAGGTTTAGGTGTATAATTCATTAATGTTTTGTGTAAATTAGCTGAACTATGAAGGTATTGTTGAAAATATCGGAAAACGTCATGCTGAAAACAAGTGATACATAAAATTAATGTTCTACAGTCTACAGGATTGTACATCTAAAAAAGTTCAACAAAAAAGTCTGCGATAGCATATGTCTAACTTCTAAGTACTAAGGGTGACCCACAGTAACCACTTTTATCTTTCAGAATTTGATAATAATTGTTATTTCCGAAGCTATTTTGACCGGTATTTAATCCATGCCCAATAAAATATGTTATTTAAATTGGGCATTATATCATTTAAATGAAAACTTCAAAAGATATCGTGCATTAAAAATTACGCGTATCAAAATAATTATGGTTTAATAGCGGCGGGCGCAGCGATAGGAGTCAATAACCTTTTCCTCGGCTATTAGGTATGTAATCCCGGTAGTACTATCCCGTGGGATATCTTCCTTCCAACGTCCACGCGGGCGAAATCGCGGGCAAAATCTAGTTAGTTAATAAATAAATATCAATCACTCTTCCAGAATACGAACACTGCCTCGAAGATGAAGTGGAAGCCGCCGCGCGCGCGGACGAAGCGCGGCGCGTCGACCGACGGGACACACTATTAAACGGACTGAAGGCGCAGCGATCTGCGCGCAGAGCCGACCGCGCGGTCTACGACGTGCAGTGCACGCTGCTCACTGACCTGACTGATCTCATGAAAAATATCGATACAGAAATAGAGAGGGCCACGTAAGTCATCATTACAGCCGAAAGACGACCACTGCTGGACATAGGCCTTCCCCAAATGTCGACACATCGACCGGTCCTGTACTTGTCGCATCCAGCAGATTGCTGCTACCTCCACCAGGTCAGCGGTCCACCTTGTGGGAGGCCACCACACTCCAGAACCCTTCAGTCCCATTGGCTGTCGGTTCTGCGAGCCCAGTGCCACTTAACTTTGGCAATTCTTCAGGCTATATATTTGTTACCTTGTCATTATCTGCCTAACCTTTTCCCAACTATGTTTTGTTAACTTCCAGTGAAACAGGATGAAGTTGAATACCAGTATTTTACATGGAGTGTTCTCTAAGATTTAATAATAGCATCTCCTGCATAATCAAGGTGTAATCTAAATAACTCAAAACCAGAAAAGGGGCATTAAATTAAACTCATCACTATGAACAATTTTTACTAGTTTTACCACAGATGAATACAGATGGGACACTCCGCAGTTTAGGTATGAAGCTACAAGTACGGGGCGGGCCCGTCCTGTCGGGCCAATTCAGTGAGCATAACGTAGTCTGAAGATATAAGAGAACTGTAGGTAATTAGCGCTGTGCGACCTAAATTGCACTTTATTGTGTGGTCGTAAGAGTCGCTTTTTATTTAAACGATTTTGCGGAGTGAACCATCTTGTATTCATCTGTGGTTTTACTAATCGAGTCGAGTCATTGTCGAGCTACGGGTTTTTTTTTTTAATGTTTGTTTTATTGTTGACAAATAATAGGTTAAGGCTCACAAAAGTTGTACTTTATCCATATTTTTTATGGGCCAGTTTATGAGCAGTGAAAAAAAAAAGTCGAAGGTTCATAATGAATTAATCTTTTGTTTTCCATGTTAGCTATTAATAACTTGTTAATATTGGGCCTTTGAAATAGTGAATATATTTGGAATTTAACCAAAACGAACCGCTATAATAATTACTTACTTCTAATTTCATTCAACAATAAAATGTGTCCACCCCAAGTCGAGTTCATTTTTTATTTATTTCATCCTTTCTGTGCTTTTTATCGTGAAATTTATGTAATGTGTAATGTAAATGGACTTAAAACTACTGTTTTAATGGAAATTATAATAAAACTGGCCATAAATAAAATAAATATGATTTGAAAAACAAATGTATCCAACACGTTTCACGTGTGTTACAATCAGTTTGTTACGTAGTAGTTTACTTGTATTAAAAACTAGCAACACATGGTATCTATTTTTTAAGATAGCAGCATTACTATTTTCAATATGATATGTCAGTGTGTTGTCGGACATCTTGGTTTTTGTGCAAGAGGCAGTGCTCTGTGAGTGTTACTTTTCGTCCTTAGATTTTCGAAACTTTTCGGAAGCAATTTCGCGTGGTAAGTAGTAAAAGATGTTTGTTTCGGGTAAGGGCAGTTGAAAAGGCCAATTATATGATCAAATAAAGTAGTTTAATACAGATTTGAATTGCATTTTAAAGATGCTACATAACTTTTAGGTTATATTACTCACGAGTGTTTGTTCACGTGTGTTGCGTCTGTTACGAAATTGTGTGACGTAACACACGAGAAACGCATAAAGCTTAGTCCATATGGCAATGTTATTGAGAAGTCCACTACATAATAGGTATGCAGTCCTGAAATGTGAATTTGGATTTGAGTGATCTTTTTTATTTCGTAACATAGGTAATTGCTTTGTATTCCGTAAATTAAGCTGTATACATATATTATGTAAATTATTTTTATATGAAACTTTAGTCATAGAGTTGTACGAAAGTAATAGTGGTTTGTGTAAATCGATACGAAACAGGTAGTTAACTACTTATAAACAGTATTCATAGGGATCACTCAGTTCAGCAAATTTAAAAACATTAAATTACTCATAACTTTAAAACAAAATGCATTTGTGTTATATTTATTGCACAAATATATTCTAGCTATTTTTATCGTGGTAAAATCATCAAATGAGTCCTCCCACCCAGGAAAGGGCAGAAGGGACTGTCAAAAAAACTTAAAGACTGTTTAAAAAAATCAATAGCCCTTTACGTTCCGGGGTCACGGTAATTCGTTAGTACCACGACCAATATTAGGTAGCTAAAATAATTTTTATTTTGGTACAAACAGTAGATTTTTTGCAGATGCCACTAACGCCGACTGAAAGATAAAAACTCTATCGGGAAAGGCTGAAAGAAAAAGATCTGGAAAAGTTTTTATTACAAAAAAGAAAAAATGCTGAGAATACAAAAAGAAATAGAAAGAAAATTACAGAATATGCTCCATTTGAGCAAGAGAATATAAGAAAGCAGTGGAGAGATAGAAAGAAGAAAAACAAACAAGAACAGGAGTTTGAAGTAGTGCCTTCGGCGGAACATACAAAAGTTTTAAAACAGAAGAGAAACCTTAATAGAAGAACCTCAAGTAACATCGGAAATTTATTCAGATGTATGGAGGCTATGTTTCAAAGACGCTGTACTTGTCAGATACTACCAAAGGGGCGCATGAAAAAAAATTAAACCAAAGAAAAACTGTGAGTGTAAACGTGATTGAAAACTATTAAAAAATAAAACCATTTAAGAAAACTATAGAAATAATTAAAATCTCATTATTTGTATAATTAGTATGTAAGAAGTAATAAATGACGCTATACCTTAGTGATGCTTTTGAATCTCTTTAATAAATAAATATATATGACTACCTACTTAGTATTTTATTTAATTAATAACATGTGAATTAACCCTAACAATATTTCCAGTGTGTTACATATTTCTAATGTGTTATCGTGTGTTACAAGTTCCCGTGTGTGATGGTACACTTTTTATGAGCCTGAGCCAATAATCACTACAGGGCGGAGTGTCAGCAGCTCAAGCAAGAATTGGATGCGCAGCCTCTCAGTGTGGAACAGCGCACCAAACTGTTGGATGAAGTGGATTACGCGTTACGTGTGCAAGATTCAAAGCGATCACTTGCAGAACAAATCGGGAAGGTAACTAGTAACACCATTTAGTCATTATTGTTTCCATGTAAACCTCACTTTAATAAACTCAAGATATTACCCCTGCCGAGTATGTACATTTTTGAAGTTTGTGTGTTCGTAAGGTCCAATCCTAATCTATTTGTAAGAGCTCGTGATATTTACACACGGGATAATGTCTACCCTCGTAACTCCAGACATGGTCAGCGACTACACTATTTGCGCTGTAGCATGGTGCGGGTGACAGTTGCCCGTATGACGTTGACATTTGTCAGTACCACGTAGGGATGTGAGGTTATGCAATTCATTTTTATCGCTAACGATACTCGCAGCGTGAATCTAGTTCTCTTTAATATTGTTATGAAAATTAGTGTATTATTCAGTTGTGCAGTGTAACTACGTGTGTGCTACGTGTATAAACTTGTCAATATAAATGTTTTATGGCTACATAATTATCTTTGTACTTATATAAAATAATCAAAATCGGGTTTATGTTTTTTTTTTCGTGACAACATTTTTGCTCTATGGTGCATCGGCGCGGCGGCCATGTTGTTTACCCGTGCGATGCTGTGAGTGCGAGTACGAGTGCAAGCGCGTTATATTGTGACTTAATGTGACACGTATTACGATTTCATTGTTTGTTTTCATTTTTGTTAAATTGTTATTTGTTATAAGTTTGTTGAGTTTGTTGTTATTACCATGCCTAAGCATACAAAAAAAACTGTTTTGGGTAGTCAGGCCAGGGAGCTTGTTGTTCGCCTCCGAGACTACTTTGAAAGAGAACAACAAAATAATGGACCGTTGTTACCATTGAATCATATTGTAGAACGAGTAGCCGAAGCTCTTGATATTGGCCGCAATACTGTTTCGCGTATAACACGTGAGAAAATTGGCCAAGATGGGATGTTTGAAAATAAATTATCGACACCCAACAAAAAGCGGACCAAGGTGAAGCCAATCACAGATTTGGATGATTTTGCTAAGGTTGCTATTAGAAATCATATTTATGATTATTATAGAAGAATGGAGCTACCCACATTGCTCAAGCTTCTAAAATCATTAAAAGAAGCTGACTTGTTCAAAGGAGGTATTACTTCGCTACGGCAAGTTATAAAAGATATTGGCTTTGTTTACAAAAAAGTTAACAAAAGAAAGATTATTATGGATAGGACTGACATTGCCCTAGCAAGATGTAGATTTTTAAGGAAGGCCAAAAACATAAGTGATTGGAGCAAAGTTGTCTTTTTGGATGAAACGTGGCTAAACGCCAACCACACAGTGGGTAAAAGTTGGACCGACGATACGGCACAATCGTGTACCAAAGTGCCGGAAGGCAAAGGCGAACGCCTTATTATTTGTCACGCAGGTACAGCAAGTGGATTCGTCCCTGATTGTTTGCTGGCTTTTAAGTCAAAAAAAACTACGGAGTATCATGAGGAGATGAATTACGAAAAATTTAAAGATTGGTTCATAGGTCTATTAAACAATTTAAAAGAGCCTATGACCATAATAATGGACAACGCACCCTACCATTCGGTGCAAGTTAATAAACCCCCAAACCAATCCAACCGCAAAAGCGAGTTGGTGAAGTGGCTGAGTGAAAACGGAGTTACAGCAGATATAAAAATGTTAAAGACGGAGCTTATTGCCTTAGTCCGACGCCATAAGCCACCAACTCCTACTTATGCTCTGGACGAGATGGCAAAAGAAAAAGGCCACCAGGTCCTTCGACTACCACCCTACCATTGCCAGTATAACGCTATTGAGCTGATTTGGGCCCAAATAAAAGGTATGCTTTTAATTTCAATTCCCATTTTGAAGCTTTATAAAAAAATCAGCTTTCCGATCGTAGCATGTACCTAGTTTAAAAACATTACCAGATACTAGATTAGGCTGATTGATGATTA
The DNA here is from genome assembly GCA_916610215.1 of Omphaloscelis lunosa. NCBI lineage: Eukaryota > Metazoa > Arthropoda > Insecta > Lepidoptera > Noctuidae > Omphaloscelis > Omphaloscelis lunosa. Next base: position 17,074,682 of record OU744265.1, on the reverse strand, counting down.
TTTGAATACTTTTTTTTATAAGTTCGTTTATTTTTAGGTTACGCCGCAAGAAATAATACTTCGCCGCCATTTACGGCAAATAAGATGTTGGCCCTATTACAAGAGGCCATCAACAATGTTCAACCTGAAGACTGGTCGAAGGTCGTGAATAAAACAAAAAGGGACATTATGTCTGATTGGGATCGTGACATACATATTGACAACATAATTGAGTCATCGTTAATAATATCCGTCACAGATTCAGATGATGAATTGAGTGACAATTCAGATGTTCCTGACTCTGATATGAGTTTAGACGAATAACATGTATTTTTTTTTAGCAACCTTTTAAGCAACCTTACCCTATAAATGTTCTGTTGTATAATTAGACCTTTTAAAAATAAAAATTGACCTACGCACAATATACGTTTTTTATTATAAAAAATATCGACTATCCATCGTAGCAGTACATCCCATCACTAAATACGTCTATGGCGTTACGTTATACGCATAACACTTTGCTTAATTTTTCATTCAATTTGATTTTATTTCTTGATTAGAACATTCTGGTTGGGTTTAATTTAATTTACTACAGTTATTAATTATTTAATATATTACGAATGTGGTACAACTGAAATATTAAGTCATAAATTGTAAATCGCGGCAACTTTCAAGAGTGAAACGAAATGTTACTGAAACTGTCACCCGCACCATGCTACAGCGCAAATAGTGTAGTGTTAAATTTTGCACCAAAGACTGCGGTGTTCAAAAAAAATTGCTCAGCTATGTGCGTTAAAATTTATAATAGGTTACAGACAGACATTCAAAATCTCCCCCTACCAAAATTTAAGAAAAAGCTTAAAGAGCTACTGCTTAAAAAAATGATTTACTCGGTAAATGAATGGCTACAGGAATAAGGAAAATATTCTATATATTTTTTTTTTTTAAATAATGTGTGTTGTGTATTATTAATTCAACGTAGAAATGACTGAGTTTTATTGGCATTTGACAATGTATTTTACCAGGCACATAATTATTTTATTGACATTATATAAGACTATGAATTTCGGAGACACGTATTGGCTAAGACCTCGGGCTAAGACTAACCATTATTTATATTTCTTTATTCCTTTTTACTTCTAAGAAAACGATTCACATGCCATACCACAGGCTAAATAGAATTATAAGACCAAATAATGTAACATGGAAACCACCGATTGTATACTCTATTTATACGTGAATAAATGAATTTGAATTTGAATTTGAAAGAGATGGAGCTAATATAATATAAAGATTTTATTTTTATGTCAGACAGAAATACTGTGGGAGGTATTCATGGAAGTGCTGTTAACTTTTATATGTTTTTAACTCAACTTTATGATTTTATTTTTTCTCTTTTGTGTGCATGTGTATATATCAACTGTGTTATTTTAATTGGTTTTAAACAGGAACACTGATGACCTTTGATTTCATGGTGTGTCCAAATATTAAAATGTATCCAGTATTTTTTTTTTTATTCGCTCTTTCTAGCCGAAGAATGCTATAAATATTTGCATAAATATCATAAAACATTAGAAGTAGTACTCTTTACTTCAAGTTTTATTTCCCTTGTGTTTAAACTATAGACTCCTTAGATCGATCACATTATTTATTTTTGAACCGCCTTTGCAGATGGTGCTCAGCAAGGAGACGGAGCTGGCTCTCTGGCAGAAGAAGACTCTGGACAGCTGCGTGGAGTACAAACAAGGACTCATACATTTATCGGCACAGTTCCCCGATCTCGCGTCACTGGCTATAGATGAGAAGTAAGTTTGAGATTTAACATTATTTAATGTCATCATCTTCATAATTTCAACCGAAACATGTCCACTGCTGGACATAGGCCTGTCCCAAGCATAATAGCTTATTTTATGTAGTTTAGCATTTTTACTGTAGAATAATTAGGTGATAACTGGGACTTGGGAGTATTTAATATTAGCAGCGCCCCGCGGTTTCACCCACATAATTCTCGATCCCGTAGGAATATCTGGATAAAAAGTACCCATGTGCCAAATTTCATCCAAATCTGTTCAGCCGTTTTAGCGTGAAAGCGTAACAAACAAACTCACTTTGGTATTATAATATTAATAGGATAGTCTAATATGTTTACGAGTACTTCTGAATAATTGTGTGGAATAACCTTGATGTTAAAAATAATAGTTACATTATCGTTTTTAAACGCGAAGCTAATGTAACCAGTAAGTAATATTGATAATAACTTAATTTTATAGAGAGACCATGGATTTTATTACCTGTATTTATCTAGTGTTAGGAATTAATGCTTGGAAATAGGCAAATAACTTCGACTTTAGTTTCTAACTGAGAGATTTCTTGACGGTTAATAAAAGTGAACATTACGTGTACAATACGCGCCACGAAAGTTGAGACTTGACCGCGCCTCCCGCCGCTCCGTCCCCCGCCCCGATGACGCCCCAGCGGGGACCTCATACCGCTAAAGAGACCCATAAATCGTCTACTGCGCAAGTCAAACCACGTGGTGCGTCAAGTCTCATCTTTAGTGGCACGACCTGTACATTGTGTAATTGTTGAATTCTAATCCTAACGAATCTCAAATTATTTCTAATTAACGACTCGCCCCTGCTTCGTACGGGAGCAATGGCGATATGTCAAAAAATTGAAATTTTTGGTATATCTAAGTTAAATATGAGAGCAGTGATGGCTTAGTGGTAACGGCCCCGACATACGAGTTGTAGGTGCTGGGTTCGGACTTCGAACCCAGCGCTTTACTTTGTGTAAATATTTTCATCACCACTGCTCTCAAAGCGGTGAAGGAAAACGTCGTGAGGAAACCGGCATTTCCTAGAACCGAAAATTCGAAGACATGTGTCATCTATCAACCCGCACTGGGCCCGCATGGTGAATTCCATAAAGCCCAGTCCCTCTCACAGATAGGAGGCATGTGTCCCAGCAGTGGGAACGTTATAGGCTGATTATGCTTATGCTATAACTTAAACCTAAACTTTCAGATAAACCTACACATAAACCTTCCAGAATAAAAGCTCTAAATGATGGTGTAAACCTGATAAAATTTTGACCATTGTGATACAGACAAACACGAAAAACGATTTTGTTTTATTTCATGTATGAGATTGAATAGTTTAGATGAAAATGAGTTTCTTTGATTTGGGATCGAAGCTATCATATATTATATTTGTTTGTCAGGGAGCTGATGAGCGCAAAATGCGCTACCAGCGTGTCGCGCGGACTGGATGCATTACGTTCACTAGCGACATTACTGGCTCAGAAACGCGCAGAACAAACGCGGGAGAAGACCGCTCTAGCAAGGAAACGGGCCGCGCTCCTCGTAAGTTATTGACTTCTAATATTTTACATTACCAGTCGACAGAGATGCCGAGGAATTTTGCGACATCATTTTAGTTTGATAATTTATATACCTAGGTTTTTATTATTATTTTAATAGTTTGTTATTTAATTTAGCTTAAGCAGATAATCCAATGGTTATATCTTCATAGTATTAAAACATTCGCATAAGTTCTGAGGGGAAATAACCGTATTTTTTTAAGAAAATTCGCTATGTCATGTCTACGAAAATCTGAAAAGAAAATTATAACTGGTATAAAGATTAGGCAAGAAGTGAGTATGGTACCGGGATTCACGAGGCAAAGTGATAAAGAAGGCATACAATTTTCATATTTGCTTCCACCCCGTAACTTATCAGAAACCCATATTAGTTTAGTCACCAAGTCACACTTTTGTGCCTTGAAAATACGTGGCCTATCTGGCTATTTACAAGTTACCAGAAACAACCTTATTTAATCATCGGAATTGTATTGTATATAAAAACATGAATATACAATAAAATTCCGAATGACATTAAACAATTGAATTTTTATTTATTTAAGATAACACTTAAAAACTACTTACTGATAAATAAATGCTACCATAACATTGTTGACTTTTTAAATGATGAATTTTATTGTTGATTTGAGTTTATTAAATATTGACATATTTTGTCTGTAATTAATATTGACTACTTTTTGTACTGACTCTAACTGTATTATTTAATTATTCATTATATTTTGTATTGACTCTAATTTTATATAAAAACTGTCATTAGTAGTTAATTTATAATTGCCAATTTAATTAATAACATAAGTATAAACATTTTGCACGCCGAGTGAGGCAAAACATGTTGGTCTTGTAAAATTATCTTTCCATCTATATGTGCATATACATGTATCATGTTACCCACGTTTGAACAAATAAATTTATCTTTATCCAACCATTCAAAGTTTCTCAACGAATGCTATTACCATTGTTTTCTCCGTAAACAGGACGAAACCCGCGCAAAAATCCGTGAGATGAAAACCACAGTGCAACGCGAGCAAGACATGCTTGACAACGAGACAAGTAAGGAAGCTACAGACGTGGCCGCATCCGCCGCAGAGCTCAGAGAACTCAACGCGAGAATGCAAGAGTTGAAGCAGCAGCAAGAGCAGTACCACAGAGTGGACGCCGAGCTGAAGTTCTGGGAGCAGCAGAATGACAGGTGAGTCACACTGCTACAATATTTTGACGCTCCAATGACGTTGATAGGGGGCGCTGTTGGCAAGATGGCGGCTTGAATTCAGATTTGACCAGGCGCCAAAAGATCCTTCTACAGCTATAGTCGAACAAGTTAATAAAAATGATAGTCGTAACGTCATAGATAACCGTTTTCAAATCCGCATCCACAACTAGACGGTTGTCTATTTGACGCTAAACAGTTGGTGGGTCCTGAGTTGGCCAAGTGTCATTGGTTTTTTTCTAGTAGAAACTTCCGAAGTCTTAATTTGTGCCCGGTATATGGAAATGGGGAGCAAAAAGAGAGATGTGAAGAAGTCCGCGGGCCCCGTGGACTTCCACATTTTTTTTTTTGCTCCCCATTTTCATATACTGACTAGTGGGACATGATAAGAAAATGAAAACAAAAAATGGCAATCTGTTCGCCCATGATTACATGGGACTCTGAACATAACTAGTCAAATGTGGGCGTGTGTGGCACCGGAATTATAAGCTAGATGTTATTTTATTTTCTTGTTTTCCAGCTGGCGCACAAAACTAACAGCCCTACAAGAGAAAATCATGACTGAACGCGCGAACTCTAAGCGCATTTTAGAAACGGCGCGCGCGACTAGATTGGATCTAGTTGTCAACACGATACGAGAGTGGAACGAGAAGCTGGCGCAGTGATGTGCTGTTAATATAAGTAGTGATCATGTTAGAATTCGTAATAAATATGTATAGTGTTAAAAATGCATGTCAGTCTTAATTTTAAACTATATTTAATCGTGTAAGTGGATAAAAGTAACAAAGAATAAATTTCTCATCATTATTTACGACAAAGAATTAGGTGAACGCCGCACAAAATATATTGTGCCGATTGTCGTTTCACTAAATGTTTTGATACTGAAGTTTTGACCGTTTTGAAATATTTTCCAAATAAACAGGGTAAATAATAATTTGGTGAATTGTTTCAGTTGTCAATCGTGTGTCTAACCAACAGATAGCGTAGCATGATAGGTTTAATTGGCTGCGGCATTGGTATAATTGGCTGCGGATTCCTATAAAAATATATAGTTCGTATGTTATTTTATAAAACATGTGGTCGTTCTTGCATCACCGACCATAACCTGTTTTAAATTTTTCATTAATAATGACGAATTTACAAAACTATTCCAAAGGCAAACGATGTATTTTCTGTATTTATTTAAGTTGTTGCTTATACTAATTAAATGTTCTTTCTTTAAGTTAATTATAAATAAAACACAACATTTTGACTAAACAATCATTTTATTTCCTCATCTCTCGCTGATGACCATTTGAACACCATTCTCGACGGCCTCGCACATCTGTTTGAGGTCAGCCTGCGCCCACAGATGGTTGTGTGCTAACTTCTTGGTAGTATCGGATTTCTTCGGAGGAGGTATTGACGGCTTGAACGCCATTTCTGAGCCGTCGTATGCGTTGAATATTTGAGAGGGCGTCCTGGGAATAAAAAATAAACATATTTTACGAAAAACCCTTCAAGAAATCATAATCTTTTTTAAGTGAAAACTTCTTTAGGCGCGTTGGCATTTTTGAGATGGGAATAAACCATTTATTTCGCGACACCGTGATGACACCAGCTTTTGACCATTAAAAGACATCAACGCTTTGATTACCGATTTTTTTTCAAGTTTCCACTTCTGTCGGCACCTAGAGTGTCACTGTATTTTAGCACTTTTTGAACTTCAAAAGTTAATAAAAACAGCCACTTAGGCCCGTATTATGGAACCTCACTCAAAACTCGAGCATTACTTAAAACTCGTTTTTATTGGTTGAAATGAGGGTTAAAACTAGTTTTAAATAATGCTTGAGTCTTGAGTACGATTCTGTAATATGGGCCCAAGTCTTTGATATTGGAAGTAGTGGTATACCGCACAAAGCTGCTGAAAAGTAAATCATAATTTTACTATAATTTTAAAAAAATCTAGAAAACAAATCACATCGTTTATTTCTTTACAAATATCGGTAATTGATAGATAGATGTTTTTATAATAAAATCAATGTCTTTGTAGGCCATTATGAGCATTTCAGGAAAATAAAATTATTGTTCACTTTACTGTAGCTTCTGCTCCTCTGTACCATATAGGTCTCAGTTTATATTTATCTCACTTTCTCTCCCAAAGTGACAATTAGTATTTATACTCCATAGGTTTAGGTAGTTAAATAAAGGTAAACAAAAAGAACCACGTGACGAGACAGTTGTCAAGTAACCGACTAAACGTAATATCTGCAGTTTTCATGCTACGTCACAGTTGTACTCTTCAATTTAGCAACATTATAATTAGTGGACGTTTACACTATTTGCGCTGTAGCATGGTGCGGGTGACAGTTGCCCGTATGACGTTGACATTTGTCAGTACCACGTAGGGATGTGAGGTTATGCAATTCATTTTTATCGCTAACGATACTCGCAGCGTGAATCTAGTTCTCTTTAATATTGTTATGAAAATTAGTGTATTATTCAGTTGTGCAGTGTAACTACGTGTGTGCTACGTGTATAAACTTGTCAATATAAATGTTTTATGGCTACATAATTATCTTTGTACTTATATAAAATAATCAAAATCGGGTTTATGTTTTTTTTTTCGTGACAACATTTTTGCTCTATGGTGCATCGGCGCGGCGGCCATGTTGTTTACCCGTGCGATGCTGTGAGTGCGAGTACGAGTGCAAGCGCGTTATATTGTGACTTAATGTGACACGTATTACGATTTCATTGTTTGTTTTCATTTTTGTTAAATTGTTATTTGTTATAAGTTTGTTGAGTTTGTTGTTATTACCATGCCTAAGCATACAAAAAAAACTGTTTTGGGTAGTCAGGCCAGGGAGCTTGTTGTTCGCCTCCGAGACTACTTTGAAAGAGAACAACAAAATAATGGACCGTTGTTACCATTGAATCATATTGTAGAACGAGTAGCCGAAGCTCTTGATATTGGCCGCAATACTGTTTCGCGTATAACACGTGAGAAAATTGGCCAAGATGGGATGTTTGAAAATAAATTATCGACACCCAACAAAAAGCGGACCAAGGTGAAGCCAATCACAGATTTGGATGATTTTGCTAAGGTTGCTATTAGAAATCATATTTATGATTATTATAGAAGAATGGAGCTACCCACATTGCTCAAGCTTCTAAAATCATTAAAAGAAGCTGACTTGTTCAAAGGAGGTATTACTTCGCTACGGCAAGTTATAAAAGATATTGGCTTTGTTTACAAAAAAGTTAACAAAAGAAAGATTATTATGGATAGGACTGACATTGCCCTAGCAAGATGTAGATTTTTAAGGAAGGCCAAAAACATAAGTGATTGGAGCAAAGTTGTCTTTTTGGATGAAACGTGGCTAAACGCCAACCACACAGTGGGTAAAAGTTGGACCGACGATACGGCACAATCGTGTACCAAAGTGCCGGAAGGCAAAGGCGAACGCCTTATTATTTGTCACGCAGGTACAGCAAGTGGATTCGTCCCTGATTGTTTGCTGGCTTTTAAGTCAAAAAAAACTACGGAGTATCATGAGGAGATGAATTACGAAAAATTTAAAGATTGGTTCATAGGTCTATTAAACAATTTAAAAGAGCCTATGACCATAATAATGGACAACGCACCCTACCATTCGGTGCAAGTTAATAAACCCCCAAACCAATCCAACCGCAAAAGCGAGTTGGTGAAGTGGCTGAGTGAAAACGGAGTTACAGCAGATATAAAAATGTTAAAGACGGAGCTTATTGCCTTAGTCCGACGCCATAAGCCACCAACTCCTACCTATGCTCTGGACGAGATGGCAAAAGAAAAAGGCCACCAGGTCCTTCGACTACCACCCTACCATTGCCAGTATAACGCTATTGAGCTGATTTGGGCCCAAATAAAAGGTATGCTTTTAATTTCAATTCCCATTTTGAAGCTTTATAAAAAAATCAGCTTTCCGATCGTAGCATGTACCTAGTTTAAAAACATTACCAGATACTAGATTAGGCTGATTGATGATTATTTGAATACTTTTTTTTATAAGTTCGTTTATTTTTAGGTTACGCCGCAAGAAATAATACTTCGCCGCCATTTACGGCAAATAAGATGTTGGCCCTATTACAAGAGGCCATCAACAATGTTCAACCTGAAGACTGGTCGAAGGTCGTGAATAAAACAAAAAGGGACATTATGTCTGATTGGGATCGTGACATACATATTGACAACATAATTGAGTCATCGTTAATAATATCCGTCACAGATTCAGATGATGAATTGAGTGACAATTCAGATGTTCCTGACTCTGATATGAGTTTAGACGAATAACATGTATTTTTTTTTAGCAACCTTTTAAGCAACCTTACCCTATAAATGTTCTGTTGTATAATTAGACCTTTTAAAAATAAAAATTGACCTACGCACAATATACGTTTTTTATTATAAAAAATATCGACTATCCATCGTAGCAGTACATCCCATCACTAAATACGTCTATGGCGTTACGTTATACGCATAACACTTTGCTTAATTTTTCATTCAATTTGATTTTATTTCTTGATTAGAACATTCTGGTTGGGTTTAATTTAATTTACTACAGTTATTAATTATTTAATATATTACGAATGTGGTACAACTGAAATATTAAGTCATAAATTGTAAATCGCGGCAACTTTCAAGAGTGAAACGAAATGTTACTGAAACTGTCACCCGCACCATGCTACAGCGCAAATAGTGTAGAGTTTGGGCTCTTTACAATAGACATCACAAAATATGATAATAATATTATAAATGTAACTAAAAATGTGTGCTCAAGCAGTTACATCTACGATGAGTAGTTTAAGAATAAATGATAAAGTTTAACATACAATAATAATAGAGGAAACTATTGTAAAATCGAAAGTAAATTTATATTGATTTTATTGTATTTTTAACAAGAAAGTATCATCTATAAAAATCTATTTTCCGACTTGTTATTTAACTACCTAAACATAGGGAGTACAGTAGCAATAACGAAATTATTTTACCTCGACGGTCCTTGTTTATCATTTACAACTTCCAATTACAGCTTTACATAGCTTTATGTAAGCGGGCACGCCCTTTACACCTGGAGGCTTTATTTAGATATTTAGTTCTGTTTTTTACGTTTAGTTTTTATTTTTTTTATTTCTGCTTGAGTATAGTTCTCGATGTTTTTGGTTGGTATATTGGCGTGTGCTAGCTGACATATGGCCAATAATTTATCATTTAAATTATTTTTTGTGCTGCATAATGTAACTTTTTTTTTTGCATACTATTGTATAGAATCTTTTTTTTTCTAACTTGAACAGACAGCTGTGCTGCTGGGGACTTTGTTGCGCCACTTCTTCCCAGCTAAGGCGATTGGCACACTGCACCGCATCACGCAGCGTGGCGCGGGGTAGCAGATTTAACATAGTACCAGTTTGTATAGAAAACACAATCTGTTTGCGCGACGCGTTCCCGCGCGCAGATTATTTGCTATGGCTGCCCGGACCACGCAGCGTGATGCGGAACAGTGTGCGAATCGCCTAAAGCACTAGGAAGTGGTGAAGGGTGGGCATTTTGGGGGACTGTCTTATGTAATTTTAACGTTCGAAAAGTGCTGATTTTCAGCAAAGTTTGAATAAATGACTATTTTTTTTAAACTTACATCTTATGAAACTCCTGCGGCAAGCTCCCTCTCATAACTGCAGTAGCGGCAGTCCTCACGGCGGGGTGGTAGTGTCGCACCAGCGCGCACAGCTCGTGCAGGCCCGCCGCGTGCGCGTTGCAGTGTTCCGGCGACGGCAACGTCGGGTCGAAGCGACCTGACCCGCTCGCCTCGCTGTCTGCTTCGAGGAGAGTAGAGACTGCTTTGCTTTGCTGTTGGGTATAATATTATAGCGTTTAGAGATATGGGGTAAAATAGGATTTGTTGTGAGAAGAAAAGTACTCTACTGATGTAGCAAATGCTATCATTTTGTATGGGTCAATTTACATTGCAGAAGAAAAGAATTCCTATTTTAATTACTAATGTATCGACGTCACTGATAGTAGTCGCAAAAGCTTTTTGGAAAGATGCGCTAATCGTGTCATTTTTCATACGAGGCGAGTCGCTGCGCAGTAACTAACTCCTGAGACCGCGGGTGTGAGGGGTGCGGTACTGCGCAGGGAGTGCTACTCCCTTCCAGCACTTCAGAAACGCCATAAAGTTTTCAAAAATTCAAAATATTTTTATTTCACATAGACCTACATGGGCACTTATGAAACGTCAGAAGCTAGGTGCACGGTTCCAATTGGTCGTTTGCTATGGAGAAGAGCCGGCAAGAAACTCCACGGTTAATCTTTTAAAAATAATTGGCTTTTACAATTCTTTCAAATAACAGTGTGACTAGGTATGGGAGGACAGTGTAGGTATTTCAATAAGTACCAAGTACTTAAGAAAATAGAAAATGGTCAACAAATCTACAGTCCACTAAGCCTACAGTGTTCTCACATTCACAAAATAGAAAAGAATCTATACGAAAGATATATAAATTAATAAAAGTAAAAGCCTCTTTTAATTAAACGCAATTACATTATTGCTATTACAACTGTAATAAATCTGAATAATTATCATGTGCAAAAAAGCCACTAATAAAGAGTTGAAATTAACTCGTAGGTATATAATGTCAAATAACAGGATGAATATGTCGAGGAAGAATGTAAAAAAAAATAGATAAAAATAAATATGGTTATTTGGGAGCAGTTAATAGACTCTTACATAATTATGCCGTTAATGAGATACCAGGGAAGCCACATGTGCAGAAGGAATTATTGCCAAATTTCCTTGTCTTCAACATAGTCTTTAATTTTGTAATATGCTTTCTTGATAAGAACACGTTTGATGTGGGTTTTGAACTTCCCATCGCTAAGTTCTGTAACGGACTTTGGCAACTTGTTATAAATGCGGATACTGTTTATAAGAAATGACTTGCTTGTTTTAATTAATCTAAATTTGGGTATCACAATTTCATGTCTACTACGTGTATTTATATTATGGAAATCGCTTCTTATTTTGAAAAGTCCTAAGTTTTTGCGAACATACAAAATACTTTCTAAGATATAAAGAGAAGGCAAAGAAATTGATATACTGACTCAGTATATCAATTTCTTTAATTTTTGACGCTTACTGTACCTACACTACACAAAAAAAAGGTTTAAAATGCAAAATTCTTTGATTCCCTTGCGACTCGATGTATGTTCTCGCACCATTTTGTGAACGGGAAGATGGATAGATAGATGATAGATGGCCTATTATTCATTGCTGAGAACCAAAAGATGCCTAAACAAATAAGGATAATTCTAAACATTGTCTTATGGTAGTAAGGTTCATTCGAAAAAACAAAAAAATATTTATACTTTTGATAAAAAATACAGTAACATCACAAACCTGAGCCAACTGATGCAACAGCGCCAAGCTCGCCAGCGCCCCATTGTGGTGCAACTGTGGCGCGAGAGTGGCGACGCGCTTGGCGAAGGCCTGCAGGATCGCGGGCGACACGCGACGTGCGCGCGCGCAGATCTGCGTCACTGACTCTAGCATTATCTTCGAGTCGGCGTGGGTCTTGCCTGGAAAACGTTAATGAGAATAATAATCATTAATTTAGTTTTCAAATATAGTCCATTACATTAAAACAAAATTCACACATACAAATTAAAACATTCAAATCACACATGAAATTGTGCTAGTTCACATCACAAGTCTCGAAAACAGTTTTCAAGCAACTTCTGATGTCGGTATATTCCAAAAAAATATAGTTATACTAACCAGCATGAGCCCCCAACATGCACGCATAGAGATACGCATGGAACTTGGCAGGATCTACATTTAGTGCATCTCCGGCGCCGGCCAGCATGGCGAGCACGGTGCGCACGCACAGGAGACGTTCCCGTGCGCCTATGAGCTCGTCTGATATGAGGCGGGCTAGGATCGAAACGAGGTCCGAGTAGTATTCTAGGTTTATTACGTGTGTGAACCTGCAAGATGAAGAACACAAGCGGTTAGATTTGATAATTTTTACTCCCAGAGGTCAACTAGCGACCTGATTGGTGCTAAACAAAGAAATATAAAAAAAACAGGAGAAATGGCATGGAGGCGTGTCTGTGTCCGCGCGCCATGATCAAAATGCTCATGTTATAGGCAAATGGCCGTCTCCACGAACTAGTGCGGTTTCGACCGTGATCGTGACAACATTTAAGAATACCGTGTTGTTCAGTGGTTTCTTGTAAAAATCGAAGCCAAACTAAACTCTATATATATAAATAATGGAATCATTTATCATTTAACAGGACAAGTATTTTACTATATATCTCTTGAAAATCATGAAAAACAACAAATCGTAAAATATTTTCTTCCCTTTACACTACGTTATTTTTGTTTTCATATATCACAGCCACTGTACTATTTTTGCAGCAAATACATTGCTTATTAACCACTATCTAATTATGTCGCTTACTGACTAGACAAGCAATGTAAAAATCACAAAACAATACTTTAGTTATGCGATTGCATCGCGTAGTACGGCCGCTGTATCTTGCGACGAGCTAGTGATGTACTTGTGCAGACCCACTAACGTAGGATATCTATTTTTTTTGTGTGGTTTTCTTTATTTATATCATCTTATTATATGTAAATCGTTTTTTATTTATAATTTTTTCAGGAACTCCCAAAATTTTTAATACAATAATTAATGGGAGTAGGTATCGATAATTTTCTGATTTAGTCAATCACTAGCGTATATGTAAAATAAATGGGACTGAAATGAGTTGTACGGTGCATTGTAAATGCACGCTGCGTTTGACGGCATAAGGTTTATAATTGATTGTGTAGTACGTTCTGATTTATGAATTGCAAGTATGAGCGCGACTTCGTATCTATTAGGTTTACTGACCTGCATATGTAGTTGTGGTGATGTGGTGGGGACAAATTGGAGACATTGGGTTTCGATATATTTGGTTTTACACGATGTTTTCCTTCATTGGTGCAGCAGTGGTGATGATATTAAATATACAAAGTAAAATGCCTGCTGGGTTCGAATGGTAGTTTATTAGTTAAAATTTTTAGTTTTTTAGCATTGTCGAAGTTTTTTGTTTAGTTTTGAATATGTCTGTTACGAGTGAGAAAATAAACTAGGTATTGCACTAAGACTTTCTGGTGTTTATGACAAGTTAAAGATACGTATACATACATAAACTCAGGCTTTTTTCCTACGGGGGTAGGCAGAAACAACAAAACACAGAATCCTTAAAAAAATTGTATCTTACTTGGCAAGTCCATTAAGAGCAGCAGCCAGTAATTTAGACCGCGGCGCAGTCTTGAGCAGTCGGAAGTAGATGTGGAACACGGTCTTGGTGACCTCGGTCAGTTGCTTGCGTCGCGCCATATCGCTTTCCTGCGCTTGCGTCTCTAGGAGCTCGCGTTCTACTTCTTTTAGCTTTTTTGCTCGCTGAAATTATGAAATAATGTTTTTTTCCGTAAGATCTTCGAAGATACTTTTACAAGAAAATTTTACTGTGTTTACATGTGTTGTGCTGCATCACCTGCGTTTCAGCATACGTTTAGCCTTATTCTTGAATACGGATGAATCTACTAGTTCTAGTATATCTGAAGATTTTTCTGCTGGAAGAAATTTTTCAAGAAATAAGCAGTACCTACCATTGTACTCAAAAGTTACAATTTCGTTTCCTAATGTGTTTTACCGTGTACTAAATATATAATAAAATAAATAATTTTACTACAATATCCTTACCTTTTTCTCCTTCTTAGACAAGTTAACGATCCTCTTCTTGTGTTTCTCGTCTATTTTCTTCTTGTTCTTAACCTCGGCCTCGGCGTCCATGTCGACGTCTCGTATCTTGAGGGTCAGCAGACAGTCCAGCGCAGCGGGGTCTAAGCGGTCGTTGCGACGTTTTACTAACTGGTTTATTAGACGGACCACCTACGGGGGAAAGGGTTTTAAAATAAGTTTTCTTTTGATGATATAGAGTAGATAGACACTGATTAAGATAGGGTAATAATTTGTTAAATGCAGATTTTTATGTTTTTTTTTACGTGTCGGTTTTGTAGTTTTGGTAAATTAAAAATTACAAAATGCATGTTTATTAACAAGTTAGGCACTAAAAACTGAGCAGTAAACTAAATCAAAATGAGTCATAACAAATATTTAAATTGGTAATTAAATAAATAATTACTGGACTGTGTTATGTTGAAAATCGTCCACTAACACCAAGTAGAACATCAAAATAAACTTACAGTAAGAGTAATATCTCCTCTATTATCCTCCGCAAACACACGAGTACAGCACTCGGTGACGGAACTGCGCGCCTTCTCGTCCTTACTGTCGAGGTGTGGTACCACGGACTGTGCTATATTGGTGGCGTAGTTGAAGTATGGTCGTGCCACTAACAAACCACACATGCAGCGGAGAGATACCAGGGCCAGGGACATTGTGTGCTCGTCCAGTTTTCTGTAACAAAGTTTAGTTATTTAAAAAAATACCAGGTTGGTATTCTGAGCAGAGTTTTACAAATTATTTTAAGTTGGTATTTATCTATTTGGGTTTTGTCTAGCGATACATCACACTACTATAACAAAGGTTACAATTAAAACGGCATTATGAAACATTTTTTTTTTAAATTTAGTTGCTGGAAATTACAGTTAAATACAGCTGGTGAAATGTGGGTGTACCACAGGTGATGTTATGTTATGTGAAACTAGCTTCTGCTCGCGGCTTCGCACGCATAAAGGTCGGAAAATATCCCACAGGAACGTACTACCGGGATTCAGAGTACTGTCCTAACCCAGGTCATGGCCTATCCGTATGCCATTCATCTAAATCTGTTGAGCCGTTATGGCATGAAAAGGTAACGATAAACAAACAGATAGTAAATCTGTTTTAGGGTTCCGTACTTCAAAATGAAAAATGGTTTCCTTTCTTAGTGGTTGTCTATGTCATATTATCTACCTGTGTGCCAAATCTCAGCCTAATCCGTTCAGTGGACTGAGCTATGCATTGATAGATCGGTCAGTCACCCTTTCCTTTTAAAGATATAGATTGTAGTTTTATTCGTGGAGTATTAAAGATCCGGCGGTGAAAAATAAACGGCTACAAAATACAGAAAGTTTATGAAGTAATATGCATTTCATATTTAACTTTCTAATATCATTATCATATAAAGTACCTTGTGTGAAGAGTGATATGGCTAGGGGTGACTAAAAAGACAAGACTAATAGATAATTATGGAAGAAAAAGCCATGTAATGCCGTCACCAAATAAATGGGGATAAGGGGAGGAGAATGATGATATAAAGTACCTCGTGTCCCCCTTCTTCCGTCGCAGCACTCCGGCCGCTTTCTCTAATCGTTGCAGGTATCTCTTGTAGAACTCCAACAATTCCTTTTCGTACTTGTACAGGGATAGCGTGTCTTTCTTTACTGTGGATATACACAAAAATCATTGGTAGCGGGAAATTGAAAAACAAGTCACAATTTGGTAAATTTTTAAGATGGTTTGCCAAGATTTGACATTTAATGAATGTAGAAGATCTCTAATTATCTTCAAAGTCACGATAGAAATGGACAAGAAAATGTTGAGCATATTTTCTCATGTCTCCTAATTTTAAAGGTAAATGGGTCCAGCCGTAGAGCAGTGGTGGGCCAGTGGTGACGGCCCCGACTTATGGGGTTTTTGGTCGTGGGTTCGAATCCAGGCAGGCACTTTACTTTGTGTTTCAATTTTACCACCACTGCTCACAAAACGCTGAAGGAAAACATCGTGAGGAAACCGACATGTCGTAGAACCAAAAAGACATTTGATATCCACCAACCCGCACTAGGCCCGCCTGGTTGATTAAAGCCTACTGCCTCTCGAAGAGAGGAGGCCTGTGTCCCAGCAGTGGGATCATTGTAGGCTGATTATGCTAAAGGGTTTTGTCTATTTTTCTTGCTATTTGCAGTGATTCTTCATACAGAAAATAACAAACACATAATCCTCCTTAATTGGCTTCGCCGCAGTCGGGTAAATTTATAAACTAACAAAGTTTGAATCTACTCACATTTAATATTAGAGTAATCCTGGTGCCGTATCATGTACTCCGGCAGAATATCCTTGAACACTTCGAAGGCAGACACGGTGGCGAGTTTGCGAATAGAGTGCAAGTTCAATGACCCGTCTTTCAACCGGTCCTCCATTAAGTACAGGATCGGGAACAGGTTTTTTAACTGAAAATATAAAAGGATATTTACAGTTGAATCGACTTTGGCAACATGTAAAGGTGCTTCCCCACCGGGAGCATTCGCCTGTAATGTAACGTTACTGATTCGATTTTGAACATTATGTTACAATACTGTCTCCCTGACTGACGAGCATTCGCCTGTAATGTAACGAGTGGTGTGCATTGATGTTACAAGTTGTATCAAAATATTTGCGCACTATAATGCTTGGTTCACCACCCTCACTGATGTAATGCTAGAATTGTATCATTAAAGGTTGCGTACTGTAATGCTCGGTTCTCCTCCCTCACTGATGTAATCTGAACTATTATATTACAGGCGAATGTTTCCGGTGAGGGAGCATCTTTAACGTGTAATGTACTTTAAGATTACATGTGTCGACATTTTTCGTTGTAATGTATTGCAAATACAGCTTCATTTAGTTATAATTTAGCAGGGTGATTTTGTTTGGGCAATATGCGCGCTTCTCTTTCTGGGGAAGGCCATAAATTGAAGTCATGATGAACTTTGTACCATAAATCATATTGTCTACCAATAAGATTAAGTATTTAACTATTAATCTCCAAAATGAAAGAGAATGACCCAAGTTGTCAGAACCTTTGTCCTTATCTCCTGCAGATAGAATTTATTCAGCATAAGTAGATTCAAGTAAAATAGATGCATTCATATTTATCAAACAGTAAAAGAATAAACACCAAAAACTCACCTTCTTCTCTGGACTCTCCAACAAAGAAGAGCACAGAGCTCCTATCCTCAATTTATCATGCTGCAGCTTGTCTCTCCTAGCTGCTAACAACTCCACAGCCGTCACAACCTTCTCCTCATTGTCTTCAGGAGGGACGTCACCCTCCTCTGTACCTTCCATGCCAGAGTCTGTTGCTGAATCATCAGAATCTGATTGTTTGTCAGTCTGTTTGCTTTTCTTAGATTGATAGGTTTCTTCTTCTTCTGATTCTGAGTCTATGGAAAAGTAAGTGAGTGGCTTTTAACTATGTTGAGCATTGAGCAAAACAATTTCATGTTGACTGACATAGAACATGACCTGACTATGGAACGGGTATTGAACATGCAATGCACGTCAAAAAGTGAATCAATCAATCAATCTGCCTAGTCTTTTCCCAGGCTAATCGGATGCAGCTGAATACCAGTATTTTACATGGATCGACTGCTTATCTGACCTCCACAACCTAGTTACTGGGTAACACGATACTCTTTGGTAAGACTGGTTGTCAGACTTTTAGGCTTCTGTTGACCCGTAACAACTGTCAAAGATGACAGAATGACAGTTGGGACCAACGGCTTAATGTGCTTTCCGAGGTACAGAGGGTCTTGCTATGTTAAGATGGTCAAGGTGACCCATCCACGGACTAACCGCGGCAAGCGTAGCTTAACCTGATCAATCGAACTGTGCGGCTGTTATTACTTAGGAACGAGCAACTGCAACTCTTAATGCAGATCAAAAAGTAGTCTATTAAAATTTTGATAGATAATTTAATTTTTGTGTATTTCACTTAGGGAGCCTACAGCCTGACATTAATGACATCAAATAAATTAAGCTAGGGGTAGGAGGATAATGATTCAGGGAGCCACATATGACCCAACCCAATAATGAATAGTCCTCCAGACCGAATTTCCGCCATGGCTACAAATCTCAGCGGAGACCAGCCTTCGGCGCGGGAGAAGTGATAGTGCACAAGTGGGAAGAGAGTGCAGACACAGGTGCACTCTCTCAGTCCGATGGGACAGGCGGCAATCCAACAAGAGTGGAGGGAGATTAGGTGCAGGGTCAACAGCTTAACATGCTTTCCAAGGCACCATATGGGTATCACACTGCGAACTTCCAGGCTGTGTTATTGGGTTTTTCATTAGGAATTTCTTAGTACAGTACATACAGAACAATAGTGCTCTGTATGCACTGTACTAAGAAATTCCTAAGAGTATAGACTCCTACATTTTTTCTCTTCATTTCAGAATACTCTTGCACCAAATTATATAATGACAGTAACAACACTAACCTTCACACTCTTCGGACCTCTCCATCAATCCTTCCTTTGTCTTTATAGGCAGGAGTGCCCTCATCTTCTTGACTGGTCTATCTTCTTGTTCCTTCTCATATTTGTCTTCAATGTCACTGTCTGATAGGCCATCACTCTCAGCCCCACTGTCACTACCTGTGGTTGGCTTAGGGACACGTTCTTTCTTCTCTCTCTTGCGTTTTTTTGACCTGCTAATTGTAAAAGGCATATTAATGGCTGACATTCTTGTGTAGGTAGTTCCATCTGGAATTTTTAAGCCTGGTGCCTGTATTTGTGCCTGGTTGATGGCAATAAGCTGGTCCTCTATTACATGGGACTTAAACTTAGCTGGCAAATTGTTGGTGAACTATAGGTACACTTTTGACTAACCCTTCAGGGAGAACAGGTGTGATGTGTGAATATTCACACATGAATGATTAGACATGAAATGTAAGCTGCCGGCGTACTAGATATGCATGGAAACATTTGACACTAACTTTTTATCCTGCTTCTCATTTTCTGGCACATTAGCCAGCAATGATGGCTGTTTGGCAAGTCGCTTCATAAGGTACTGCTGCTCCTCATCATCCAACATGTCTCCGAACTCATCTCCAGACCCCGGTTCACTCTCACTGCTGTATTCAATCTGTTCTTGTTGGGTAGGTTGCTTCTGATTTTGCGTATGCCTTTTGTGCCTTTGCAGCTTCAGCTGACCCTTCTTCCTCATTTTATTCGTAGTCTGGTTGTTCCTTTTCACCTTACTGATCTTAGCTTTACCTTTTTTCTGCAAAATAGTAAGAATATTGCTATTTTATGGGGTTTCAAAAGTATGTTTTGGTTATGTGTATTTTTATGAGGGGTTATGTCTTTACAGAGTGTAATAGTTTATGTGAATACTTACAGTCATTTTTGATATTTATTATACACACTATTCAAATAATAGAAATAGAAACAATCGTAGTTTGTTCACAAATAACAAACCAACGTGGGTTATTTAGTTTGACAGGCAGGAATACTTTTTTGACAACTGTCTCGCAGGGTGTTCAGTTTAAAACATAGACATTTAATATGTATGGACTGGAAATACCTACAAAAAAAAGGTGCATACCTACAACTCAAAATGTCTCTTAAAATGGCTGCCAATGCTAGGGTTGTGTCAATCAGGGAAACATAGTGTTAAGGCTCTTTCAAACAGGCGCGACACGCGACGCGACACAAAGACACCGCTTGTCGCGCGACGAGCGGCGTCTTTGTGTCGCGTCGCGTGTCGCGCCTGTTTGAAAGAGCCTTTACTATTTCGAGTATCGATACTAGTACGTAATAGTATTACGAATCTTACTAGATATCACGGTTGAATCGTATTAAAAAATTATTAGCTAATAGTCCGTTGTAACAGAAAAAAACGAGTATTGACAATTTATCACTTCCCAAACAATTTTCCGCATAATTATAATTTCATTTATAGAATTATTACTTAGCAAATAAAGTTTACACAAATAATTGTAACACGAACCTAATGTTTAGCAAGTGAACGTTTAAACAAAGCCAAATATTTAGTATCGAGCGATCATGCAAGTCTTATGCCTGTTTTCACCTTCACTAAGTGACACTTAAATGAATCGCTAATAAAAGTTCACTGTTGGTTTTTCAACGGTAGACTTAGCGCTGAGAGTTGAAAATCCAACAGTGCAGTTTTATTTAGGTATTCATTTAAGTGTCACTTAGCTGTCGGTGAAAACGGGCATTAGTGAATTAAATTTTTAACAATTTTATCATAAATGAACATTCGGAATAATACACATCCTTACATATTATAAAACAAAGTCCACCGCCCGCGCCGCGTCTGTCTGTTTTACTGTCTGTCTGAACGCGAAAAACTCAAAAACTACTAAACGGATTTTCAATCAATTTTCACTAATGGATGGAGTGATTCATGCGGAAGGTTTAAGTGTATAATTCATTAAGATTTTGTGTAAATTGGCTGAAATTTGACGATTATTGTTGAAGATGTCGGAAAAAATCATGCGGACTGGGAACTTTATTAGCGTGCGCCGCGGAAATCATAAAAGTTACATAAAATATATGTTCTACAGTCTTGTTCATCTTAAAAACTTCAACAAAAAATCGTATACACATCATAAAACTCTGTGGAATGATGTCTCGGTGCTATGAACCAAAGAGTACAGTTTGCTGTAAACCACGGGCCGGACCTAGCAATATCATTTCAGCGCAGCGAAGGAACTAGTATCAGAAACTATTACGGCAACGGTACAACACTATTCCACCATGACATATCATTGTAAACAAACGAATGAAATTCTGAAATAATAAAAAGGTCTGTTGGACGGAAATAAACCCATATATTAAAATTTAAGCCGTATTTATTGATCGCCTAGCAATTTTTTCATCGAAAGTTTATCACTTTATGTACTATTGCATGAAAACCGGTTACTAACCTGTGCAAAGACAATTGAGGTCGATTTTCCTTCTTTCTTGCACCACACTTCACAATACAACACACAGGCATGTTGAATTGGTGTTTTCCAACGTATATATGTAGTTTTAAAGTTTCCTTTAAAACTACATATATACGTTCTTTTAAAACTACATATAAACTCCTCGTAATTTTCTCACAAATCTCAATAAAACAAAAAGTAAACAACCACTTGACAGCAGAACTACCATGAACTTGTCGCATATTATGGCGGATATGGCACTTACCTACAACTGTTACTACGTCTCAATAAAATGTTGCCATTATGAGGAACAACTGAAATATTGTTGTCTCTTTTATCAAATACGATTGAGACGAAAGAGTGAAATAACACGATATTTCACATTCTAGTTCGTATTTCACCCATATTTGTATAAGCAAATTTATGTATAGAATATCGCGGCGCCTCCATGTTTTTTCTATCTCAATGGTTTAAAAAGTTATCCGATTTTTTTTTAAATAATATTTATTCATGACCTGACATGGGTTTTAGTTTTAAATGTGTTACCAGTTCTAGAATTATAAAAACAAAGTATTATTGGTTATTTTCCTATTTTTTATCTGTTTCAATGGGATCCCAAGTATATTCTAACAAAATAATTCAACATTTTGTACAATTTTCTTTTATTGATTAGCGTAAAAACTTTTAAAAGTTTTATAAAACTTCTACAAAAACTTTTGAACGCATTCAAACTTTCTAAATGTCAGTTACAAAAGGCCTCGAAACTTTCTTATTTCTCGTTTTTCTAGTTTTCTAAAATAAAACTGTACTTGTAACGAACAGAAATATTCGTTTTTTTCTATGCTAGTCTCGTATTTATCAAAAGAAAACCAAAAATGGGATTATTTTAGTGAAAAATACTAGTTTTGTGAAGTTATTGTGATGGTGCCTCAGCAGCAACGGCGAAGACGTCGCCGTGCGGCGCTGGCGCGGACAGCTGAGCGACGTGTTGTTGTTGCTAGAGGAGCTGGGGGGTTTGGGTTCACGATAGCGGGACAGCGACCGTGCGTGGTGTCTGCGGTGGCGGCTGGCGGCCCGGCTGAGCGCGCAGGTCTTCGTGCGGGGGACGCTCTGTTGGCTGTAGACGGGGCTAGCGTGGCTCGGGCGCCGCATGCCTCTGTGGCTCGCATGGTGGCAGCTGCGCCGGGGGCTATAGCCTTGTCTGTGTCTCCACGGGAGGCGCCGCCGACGGATACTGAGGATACGGAGCCTGATGAGCGAGCGAGGACGAGGAGACGGCATCCACCGCCGAGACGTAGGCCTCAAGCTATGCTACATCACCCTGGTATGTTGAGATGGTGGTTGAAACTTTATTATTTTCCCATGTTCTTATGGGGTGGTGCATAATGTGATATAGATCTCCTGGTCAGTGGTGCACCATTATATTATTAACAATATTGTAAAAAGCTTTATAAAAAGGTGGTAGATTGAGTTAGAACTTCTAATGCTTATTTACTGTAAAGAAACCTTATAAAATTTAAAGTTTGTTTATGTATGGGTCTCCTTCCCCTCTAGTTAAAGAAACTTGGATTTTCTACTTGGATCAGTGATGTTATAGTGCTAGGGACATTACAAATGATCATTGGATGAAGTAAATTGGGTGAAAGCTAGGCAAATTCTGAGTTTCTGAAGGGCTAGTATCACCTTACATACAGTGTGTCTTTATAATGTGCACATTGAAATTAGGCAATCTATGCTTAATTTTGTTGATGGAAAAAATATTTTAAAAAATCCAAATATTTTTTATAATCATTTATTATAATCTTAAATTTTTTAATAAGAGGCAAAAAAAAAAATTATTTTCCATTTATTAAAACATGCATACATTCCTTCATTTCAATATGAGCACATTATAAAGATACTGTATAACATCACTCCTGTAATCCATGAAAGGTTAGGCAGATGTGTACCTAATAGTACATCCGCATTTCATTGGTTATGTTTGAGTCCTATGTAATAGGGGGCGAGCCCATTGCCCTATCAGCCGGGCACAAATCCAGACTCATCTAACATCTTATTATAGTTAAAAAGTGGTTTGTTTGTTCTTTTTGCAGATGGATTGGCAACAGTTGATTATTATGTGAGTGCATAACAACATCACACTGTCAATGTTTTGTGTTGTAGCCTGCACTGTGCACTAAAATTAGTTGTCTTGATTTTTTTTGCTCTCAGTAAATTGTCTGATAGTCTAAGTGCCTGTTGAACTCTTATTGCAAGAATTGGTCTTATGGCTGTATGACTCAGAGTAATTCTGGATTCTGATACTTTCAAATTGAATCAATATTAACACATTCAAAAACACTGAATGAGACACAATACAAGTTATATTGTTAAATCGTTACATGTATGGGCTTTTAGTGTCCCGGAAAGAGTTAAATTTAATTATTGTTTTTTAAAATAAGTTATGGTAATTTTGTGTAAATGCTTTTATTTTTACTGGTTTTCAATAAATTAATTCCATCTCCAATTTCCCATTCCAATTTTATGGAATAAATTTATTGATAAGCCATTTTTTTTTTCACTAAGTTCAAGTGCCATGAAATAGACAAACATGTCCTTTGCAAGCCCAATATTATGTTGCGTTTGACAATAAATGCCTTTGAATGATACCATACTGTATAGATTATTTAATTCTTTGCACTCACATGCATTGCTATAATTCTTTATATTATATATTAATTTATTAATATTATCTATTAATTTTCATTGATAGGTATATTAATTGTTATTATTATTTTTTTGCTTTAATAACACCAATATTTTGATGCTTACGTGCCTTCCCTGTAAAAATACCCACCCTGCATGTTTTGTACACTACTAACTTTTGTATTTAATAGTTTTAAACATATCCTTTTATGCTGTGCTAATGTGGATGGCTATAAGAGTAGCGGAATACCTAAGAAATGATGGATGGACTGTGGGAATGATGACCATTTATGGAGATGTATCTATGGAAGAACAGGACATTCTACACCAATCAACCCCAAACAAACTGGGATAAGGGCAAGAGGACGATGACTTACAATGATTTCTGTATTGTGCCGGTTTAACAAATTTTAAAATAATTGCTAGTCATTGTCATCTGTAATAATTAAATAACAAATCACCATAAATACTAGCATTTACTCTGTTGAAGATACGAAATTAAATATGACTTGCTTGGAAATTACTTGATTTAATAGAGATAATTTTGGTTACAAATAATTTAATAAATAGATCACATGGTACGTCTGTCATTGATCGCATCTGTCGGCGAGTAGTGGGGCACCCCCATGGCTCGATCAGTTGTGTGATCCCTCTACCCGCGCGTCCCCCGCCGCTGCTGGTACACGCATATGATGGTTGAACAACTCAGACATACAAACTTATAGATAGAATTCTCTTTATTATGTAGACCATATAAATTACAGACATAAATGTAGAAATTTTATAACCTTAATTATAAATCATCTATTAAAATACATAACTAATTTCATTACCTTTATACTTCCAGGCTGCCACGCGGCGCCCAGCACGTCAGGCGTCAACGAGATCCTTCAAAACTTGAGCAGAGCCCAGCTGACGCCGAACATCGCAGCCAGGCTCGAATGCCGCGCCGTCGTCGGCTACTTAGGCACTATAGAAACACCACAAGCCGCTTCAAATGCTGCTCCGGGAGACGTCAGAACTGCCGTCAGAAAGCTAAGACAAGAAAGACGTCCTGCAGCCCCTGTGCTACTCTCTGTACTCCCAAATTCGCTACTCCTACGTCGTCCAAATGGCCAGGTCTTAGCTCAATACCAACGAGAGAGAATAGTCTATGCAGGATGTGGTTCAGACGCTGATAGAAGGTACTTCGGCCTTGTGACATCAGCAGAAACTTCGGAGGCCGAAGCCTCACATAGCTGTCATGTTTTCGCTGTAGATCCAAGAATGGCGGAACATGAGGCTCATATTACCAGAGCAAGAGAATTCCAAATAGTGTGTACTAGGGACCCAGTGGCTGAAAGATGTTTGGAGTTTCCACCTTCAGCGGAATATGTAATTGGTGTTATTAGAGGAATGTATTCTTTACCAGCAGAGGATTGCTCAAGTCCCAATTTACAGCAGATTTCCAAGCTAACGATAAAAAGCGATAGTCCAGCTTTGGGCAACTTTTCGAGATGTAACCGCCCGGTATTCCGAGTGCCTCGAGACAGGCGTCCGTGTAGAGACGAGGAGAGGATAGAAGCTCAGGACTTTGTCGCGAATTCCCCTCAACCAAGCAATCACAGCGAGATTACGACTACCTCGAGCAATAGCGACTCTGGCATCGGTTTTCACAACGATTGTCGAAATATCGCAGACAGAATCTTAGTGGTAGACTTTGCTGGACAGCAACCCGCCCCAAACAGATTCCGTCAAGACATGCCTCGACGACCAATCGGGTTAGTTGGCTGCAGTAGCTTCGATGCTGATGGTTCTTTCCTTTCCAACACGACCCCTGTCGTAGATGGCTTTGGAGGCCAAGGCAGACCTCTAAACCTGGATGACGTCATCCTAAACGCGAATGACCTTCAAACCGTTCGTCACGTCAGTCCTAGAAATGAAGACGATAATTATAACTATAACAATCTATATGGGAATATACCTTCAAGTTCTAGAGGTTACGTTAATGGAGCAGTTTACGATCAAGTATATACGGAAACTGAGGGACATCATTATGAATTTATCCCACCACAATTGGACATGGATCTTGAGATCGATCGAGTAGCTGAAACTTTCAACTCAGTTGAAATATACGAGGAAAGACCAAGACAACCTCCTGGTTGGCAATCAAATGAGTCTGTAGAAAATGTGACAGTGATCTCTGGAGGGACAAGTAAAGCTAGTATGGATTCTGTGTCTATGTACTCTTCGAGGTCGCATGAGGAAGCAAGGCCTTCGAGGAGGCGGCATATGCAGGCCTCCTTGGATGACATGCTGGTGTTAGGGCTGAGAGATCCGCCCCCAGTGAGGAATAAAGATGACGATAATTTTGTTCATCCTGCCAGCGTTAAATGCAAGGTGAGTGTTCTTCTATATCTATACAATTCTGTCATCAGAATCCACAGCCCAGCTTTACCCACTGCTGGCCATAGGCCTGTCTTTTTAGGGTTCTGTACCCGAAGGGTGCCAAACAGAACCATACGTCCGTCTGTCTGTCTGTCAGCGGGCTGTATCTCATGAACTGTAATAGGGACAGTTGAAATTTTCAGATTGTGTATTTCTATTGCTGCTATAACAACGAACAATAAAAACAAAATAAAGTTAAAAATTAAAGGGGGGTTTATGTATAATACTTTAATATTAAACTAGCATAATAATAAAGGTTTTTAAATCGTAAAAATTGTTCGAAAAAGGGATGGCGCTAGTATTTCGTAAAGAAATCCATTTGACTAGCCTGTTTCCAACTATGTTGGGGTCGGCTACTAGTCTAACCGGATGCAGTATTACATAAAGAAAATTAAAAACAAAAAATTGCATCGGCAGAATACGAATGTTTATTCGCATTCTGCCAATAGATAAATCCAGAAGTTAGTGTCTTAGGCTTTGTTTTTTTTTATTTAACATTGTACTTATGTTATTCAAAACCCTTCAGAATAATCAATGGCATGATTGTTTTATTATGAAACATTAGCTGTAAACAGTCGTTTTATTGTTCTTAATTCACAATTGTGGTGCTTCCTTTACCATTGGAACTTTCTTCATACCATACCTGCCTGCGATTTTTCATTCCTATTCCTGACCAAGCAGCGTCCATGTGTTACTACATTCATAAGTTTAAGGGCCGGTACAACAGGCTTATGACACAGTTCAGCGTTGTGTCTGTGATGGCACCGCATCTGCGATGGTTCTGGTATTTCAGATGCATATACGCGGTGGTGACTACATACAATGAGGTGGGTTGTCGGCATGTTTGCCATCCCTTTTCTTTAAATATTATATTTGTAAACATTTAAAATTAATTATTGTATATTTATTTTATTTTTTATATCTTATTCTATGCTGCAACGGTCGACATCATAACGTCAACGCTGTTGCTGAAAACTAGCGCTGGGGCTGTCTCGCATAGAGTTGCAGCATTATGCTGAGCGATGGCCGTTTTGTGTGGATGTGACGCATATTTTGCTAACAGTACTGTGTGACATATCAAATGAAAGGGCTTGTTGTGAGCATCTTAGAAATATTTTTAATATAATTTTAAAATAAATACTTCTAAAGATATTTAAGAAATTTGATGAAAATTGACCCCTTATCTCCGAAACAACTGAACCTCAAATTTTGAAAAAAAATCATAGTAGGTATGGCTCCTTACTCATAGATTACAGGAAAACCTATAAGAAGTCTTAAAATAACATGGTAAATCTCTCAATATTGTGCGTACAAACTTACATTTCATGTATTTCAACTACAATATTAAGTTTGTATTTGGGATAAATTCATCCCAACTACGGAACCCTTCATTGTGCGTAGTCCGAAACGCACTTGGCCGGTTTTTTTTAGTTTGTATTCTTTCTTTGCGTCATGTTTATCGCAAACAAACGTATTTTTTTTTCTCTCTTTTCTTTCCTTAATTTGTTTGGTTATTGCTGAGCTTTGTGTCCCTCAACTTTCTGACGAAGATTGACGAGGTTAAAGATGGTCACAAATGGAGAGCTCCATTTGTGACGATCTTTGACCTGTTATAGTGCGTCGAAGATATTGGTGTCTCTGTCTAGGTCCCTATTAGAGAACCTCACTCGATCGTCTTGATGTGCGCGACTAAATTTTTTGACGATTTCCCTTCATTGGCGACGATCTTTGGCCTGTTGTAGTGCGTCAAAGATCTTGGTGTCAGCGTTTTTGATTGATAGACCCACGCATTACTTGAAATTGGTTTCAAATGGTTGTTAAATAGCTTTAAGTAGTGCTGAGTGAGGTTCTGTAATACCGTCCTTGGTATTGCTTCACTTGACCAGACGAACATCATCTTCTTGCCCTTGTCCCATGTTACGTGGGGGAGCGTACCACGTTTTTTTTTTTCATTCTCCCCTATCTGCTGTCACGCTATCGTTCACATCTTTTTCTTTCATATCATCCCCCACACAATCCATCCATCTTTTCTTGGGCTTCCTCTCTCTCTCTCCATCCATCATCATTTCTATTGATCACTGTTTTAGTAACATGAATTTCACTTGATTAGACCAACGTGTAAAGCTACTTCTCCAGGTTCTATTTTCTGCCATTTTTCTGATAACCTATCAATTATTTTTTCTTTTTTCTTAAGGTGACCTACGACCCTATTCCTTAAATTTTTCTGATGACCATTTCTTTACCAACCAATAAATGACTTCCTTTTATCCCAAAGGTTCGGAAATCAATAAAGCCTCTAAACCTCCTCTCGAAGACGAAGCACATGCTTACCGGGAAGGACCGCGAGCGACAGAAGGAGGAGCGTCAACGTGCGCTGAGCGCGAGTGCTGGTGACGTCACCGGCGCGAACGCAGACATGCAGGGGGATGTTTTGCCGGCTGCGGCCAGTGAGCCGGATCTGAGGGATACGCAGGTTAGTGATTGTTGTAAGGAGCTTATGATACGAGAGCGATATCGATTCGGTTTTCGGTTTAGTAGACCTGTATAATATTTTTTTTGAAATAGTGGTTTCTTCCTAGAAGTAAGATTACGCTCGTGTGTTCATTTGAAAGCAATGCGTAGGCGTACCACGACACTCAATATGTTTTTCGTGCGAATACGAAACGTATAAGATACGTCAAAATGCGTTGTAATGTTTTCTTTTGAAAACTACAATTACTGTTAGTGATATTGTTTAATGGGAGTTATGATCGAGAATAAGATCGATTAAGTTTATCGAAAACCTTTAAATCAGTCTTATAGACCAGTCTACTTCAAGTTTATGATATATACTAACCGCTGCCCGCAGCTTCAGTAGCGGCGACCCTAATTCTTTTTGTAAAATAAAAGTAAGTTAAACCTAAGTTACTCCTTATAACATCAGGTATCTGTCAGGGAAAGTCCCATCAAAATCGGTCCTGTCGTTTCGGAGATTAGCCGGAACAAACACACAGACAGACAAAAAAAAATTGTTTTAAGTAGGTACCATATATATATTCATAAGCATTTAGTAAAAAGCTGTCATTTTGACATTACGAACAGACACTTCAATTTTATTTATTTGTATAGATAGGTATAGATTTTTAGAAATAATTATTTCTCTTTGTCAGTTAGACGTAAGAATATGCTTCTTCCTTTTCTTGTAGTTCGTTACTAACATGATGTCAGAGTTTTAAAACCCGAAAACCGCCCCTGGGTCTGTGACTTGGCTTGACTTAGCGTTGAGAAATACCTCTCAGGCATGCTGGTTTCCTCACGATGTTTTCCTTCACCGTTTTTGAAGCAGAATATGCTTGAAAGCAATACTACGTTTTTGCGTAAGAACCCCACTAAAATGCGATACGGCGTATGGTGTCTGCTTAAAACTTTAATATGGTCATATCGTACATAAATTTGTACGGGATGAGGGGCCCAACAACAGGCCCAAAGATCACATAACACTGTTTACTACCTATAAGGTGTTGAATCTTTTAGTCTAACAGATAGACTACAACATTAATAAATAGGTATTATCAATAGTTGTTGCAGTAAACAACGCGAGTCATTAATTGCAATTTAAACCTTATGTCATTGATATAAAAGTCAAATGAAGCATACATTAAAATTCGTTTATGTCTGCAGGAGTATATTTCGCAACAGAGAAGTGATAATAATGAAATATAATTTAGTGCATCCTTGCACCAGTCAGGGCTTACGTCAGACGTCGGCACTAAATCAATGCCACGGTTTGGATAATTCCTATGACGTAAGGTTTTTTATACTGCTTTCAGGTTTTCTGGATTCTGTTGGGTTTCTTCCACTATTTAAAGTTCTTTGGTTTTTAACCGATATATTTTTATTATTAATTTTATATGTCTCTATACTCCATTTGAAATAAGATTAAACATTTAAATAAACCTTTTTTACAGTCCGTTCAACCGATTTTCCGTAGTAATGTATTTTACCTATTATTTAGCAAACCATATCAAGAAATTTAAAAATCACACATTAGTCTTCAGCTATCCTTGAAATAAAATCAAAATAGTATTTTATGATTATACTATATCCTCATTAATTAAATCAAAGGTGAAATGAACCATATTTTCGAGAGCATAAAAGTGATGCAACTATTAACAGGTGCTGTGACTGACGCGAATAGTTTAGCACCACGAAAACTGTACTTTTATACTTACACATACTTAATGTTTCGATTATTTCAAGCTTTCTTACAATTAGATAAGTTATTGACGAAAAAGGGTTTTTTTCGTGCACGGAGCCCTAAGATCTTGTACAAATCATCTACAGTACCTATTATAATATTTGTGATGCAAATTATTGCCTGTGCTGACTAATTCGAACGAAACCTCCCATTTTCCCACTTTACTTGTCGAAGTCAATTCCTAATCCATTGCTTCATAACGTTTAAAAAATTCGTCTGCTCGACAACATAAATTAATAACGCAATGAATGTTGTTGAAATGTCAAAACGTAAGGTATTGCAATTGTTAATTTGTTACAGTGTTACGTAATTATCGTGCAGTTATACCTACTTAACAATCTTCAAGTAACCCACCATTCGCCCCAGCAGCTCTTTCGTAGTCGCCTGTGTAACCAAATTATTTAAAGGAAGTTGTTAAAATTCAATAAAGTGATATATAAAACAAAAGTGTGTATAATCATGATTTGATAACATGTTTGAATAACAATTCGATTATTTGACGACGTCCTGCCACGTTGGCGCCATACAAATTTTTATTGGCGCCATACATATTTTTACCGGCGTCATCTTCACGCGTCCACGTCGAAAATGTTAAATCCATACACGAAAATGTCAAAATTTAAAGGATTTATAGCAGTAATTATTTACACCATTTTATATTTTCTCTATTGAATTATCTATTCACCACCCTTGGTTGACTGGTAGAGAATGCCTAAAGCATTTTACGTTTGTACCTTATTGTGTGCGAGAAGTTTAAATAAACAATTGTCATTTCTGTTTGGTCTGTAATGGCAGAAATCTTTAAATCATCATTATATTATAAAATGGTTATATTAAAATGGACGTCAGAAATGATAAACATAGGATTTTATAGAAAAAGAAGCACTAGTTGATATTCAATTAATTCCAAATTCCTTCTCAAATTCTAAATTCCGTTACTAATAAATCGATGTTATGTTATCGATATTATCAAACATTCGATTCCGGGTAGTTTGAATCAAAGCATTCTTTACTAATGTCGTCGTTCGATTCTATGAATGGCCGCCCATTCATAAGCGGCCAACATTCTTGGCTTATCGCCGCGCCGTTATTGTGGGCGCGGATATGCGTCTGCGACTTATTTGTCGCATGTCGGTAGTCGTACAAGCTGTTATTTATTTATTTAAACTTTTCACACTCAAAACGGTACAAAGGCGGACTTAATGCTAGGGCATTAAGTCCATTCTCTACCAGTCAACCAAGGGTGGTTATATTTGTGACCATTTAGTAATTTTATTTGAGAATAGACTATTATTATCCAGATCAGATGAGCAGTTTATCCAGTTAGTGGGCCATTAACCAGCCCTCAAAGCATCGTCTCAACTTTGAGGTCTTAATTTCCTGTTTTATTTTTACCGTATACAGTTCTGTTTAATTTAATGATGTATTTATCAGATATCTTAAACGGATCTGAAAGCCATTATTTTTGTCCAACTGAAGCCTCGCATTTTGTAATACTGCATTAAAAACAATTTCCCAATGAATAAAATCGCAGATCTTCAAGTGTGTGCCCTCACCCACGCACGTTGATGTATGGTCGCGTACATACTCGTCTACCTAAATAATATATTCGACGCTATGCTGTACTCGGTAGAGTACAATTATACACACACTACAATCAGTTACGTTTACTACCGCGGAATAAATAGTAGCAGAAGGATGATGGTATTTTAGTGATAGAAATATCGTTTGTGCGTGTTCAATCTGCGTGATGTATGAATGCACTGGTTCGAGGCTCTTCTTATCCTTCATCATTCGTGTCGGCTCAAGCAATTATAAAATAATGATGATAAATTGTAGCCCGTTGTAGGCATATCGTGGTGAAAAGGTCAGCTGTCACAGTCAGCAAAGTTCAAACTCAATATAATGTGATGTGAACTCAGATTTAAAGCATTCATTTCAAATAAAACAATTAAATGTAATTTTGAATTGTCAAGTCGTCAGTTAGAATGATGAAGCTAGTTGCCTATTCCAAAGCGTAGCAGGTTCCTATGGAGAAGAATGGGCAAGAAACTCCACAGACACGATGAAATATAAGACGTAACATAGGAGCATGATCGTTTAGTACAACTTTCTTATTATTTATTCCATTCGGTTCTTTGAAAGCAGCGCTATTGTCTCAACTTGTGACACATTCGCTTCTTTTGAGAAAAAGTGACCAAGACTGAAAAGAACTGACTGACTGACTTTTTAGGGGTCGGTCAGCTAGGCCGCGCCATCTTGTTTTAAAAGATTGACCACTTGACTTTGACTTAGTAGTGAACCTTCATTCTTCTCTCCCATATGTAGAGTATATATGCGCTGGCGCCGGTGTTGCTCGGTCAGCGAGCCCGCGCGGCTAATTTAGACGTAATTGACCGATGTCAGTGTACTTTGGAGTGCAGTGAATTGGCCACGTAAGGTTCACACTTTTTCAAGTGTGATTCCAATTTTTGTGATTTTACATGCACTACTTTTTTGGAGGCCTGTTGAAACAAATTGAAATCCATTTTTTTTTTCCATATGTTACATTAAAAGAAGAATTACCATTTCAAGTGCTGAAGACTGGTTAGGTTGCGCAAGGCTAACTTCTCACAACCGAATTGCACAGCATGAGGAAGTTTAAGCAACTTGATAGCAAAAATACCACTTCTGTAACTTCAAGATTGACAAGCTGTTTTAATTTTTACGGAGCACATCGGTTGCGGAGTGTCAAATGCTAGCTAAAAGTAAAGCAGACCGCAAAATTAAAAAAATCTTAACTTCTTACATTTTTTGCAAAAGTAATGCTAACATGTCCTCAACTTAAAATTCTCAATTAGAAAGAAAGAAAGAAAAACGTTTATTTGGGATAAACATGACGCAAAAAAAAAAGTTTAAAATTCAAAAATGAGAAAAGGTTGGAAGAAGCATGCGTCACATCCACGCAAATCGGCTATCGCTCAGCATTATGCTACGACCCTATGCAAGACAGAGCCCCAGCGCTGATTTTCAGCGACAGCCGGCGCCGACGTCATGACGTCGACCGGTGCAGCAAACAAATATTTAGACGGGGTGTACCAGTAAGCGTACTTAAAGAAAAATAATTTATTAGAATTAAAATGTGATTAAATATATTAAATAGATGTTACAAACATAAAAAAGAAATGAAAAAGAATAGACAATTCAGAAACCTGGCCTAAATGTTTAAAGAATAAATGTTGAATTAGAACTACCAAGTTGTAATACTATTTAAATGCTGGATAGAAACTAGGATATACATTCCTTACTGCACACCACCCATGTGACGTTCTAATAAATAAATAACAAAGAAACTCATTTCTCGTTCGCTTACAACAAAGAATTAGTGACGTATATTCTTGTGAACTCACTCATAAACATACAACGTTTATTTGCTTTACAGTTATTTGAATAAAACTCGCGTATTATCGTACATTCACATTGCTTTTCATACTTATATCATCATCATCACTTCGACCGAAAGACGTCCACTGCTGGACATAGGCCTCCCCAACGCACTGCCATTTCGACCGGTTCTGTGTTTCTCGCATCCAGCGGATTGTTGCAGCCTTCACCAGGTCAACCGTTCACCTTGTGGGGGCCTTCCAACTCTATGTCTTCCGGTACGCGATCGCCACTTCAGAACCTTTAGGCCCCATCGGCCATCTGTTCTGCGAGCAAGGTGCCCTGCCCACTGCTATTTGAGTTTGGCAAGTCTTCGAGCTATGTCTGTTATCTTGGTTCTCCTACGGATCTCTTCATTTCTGATTCGATCACGTACGGAAACTCCAAGCATCAGAGCCCTTTACTTATTAGCCCGAAAAATACTCTGCCGAGGAATTGGAAACGTCGTTTTTCCAAAAACTATTCAGAACTGGGCCTACCACCAGCACATAGATACGAATATTACGTCCCCGGACCCTGGATTAGACTCCGTTTAGGAGTTAGGGAACTTTAAAAACAAAAAACCCGACTGAAAATTTTGGTATTGCAGGCGGGGGACAAACCAATAACCTGAAATAATGTTGTAATTTTTGTTTGTCCCCGCCTGCAATACCAAATTTTTATAGATTATAACATAATGCTTGTTTTTGTCTTTTCAGTTATGTGTTTTTGCAGTCGGGTATTTTGTTTTTTTTTTTAAATAATTTGCTTTATTTCAAGCTTTTTAGTTTTATTAATGTATATATATATATATTAATAAATGATTAAAGTCACAGATACTGCTATTTTTAAGTTCACAAGCTGTCACTAAAAATAACCCGTTAATTATTATATAGCCTATGCCACTGCCACAGTTAAGACGAATCTAACGACACCTCATAAGTTGAAATCCATCAAGCAGTTTAGGCTGCAGAGTGTGCCAAAGAAATAGACATATATACATACATACATACGTACATACATACATACATACATACTATCGAAAACATTATCCTCCTTTTGGGGCAGTCGGTTAAAAAATCAAATAAAAGCCGTCCAAATAGACTAAATTGGCGTTATAGATATGTAGTTTCTATTCATTAAAATGCCTTGTATTTACTAATTTTTTCATCATCCAGGGGGGGCCGCTGCCCCCTTTGCGACGCCCCCCTTGGCAACGCCCAGGCCATTCCAATTCCTTGGCAAAAAAAAAAATCTCTTCAAAATCGAGGCATTGTCATAAGCCCGTAGTTTCTACGTCACTCACGTGGGCTGGTGTTTGGTAAGTATTGAAGGACCCCTGGGATTAAGATAAGATAAGTAATTAATTTAATGTGAACATGAACACGTTATGTGACGTCACGTATCACGTCGGTAGACGAATTGGAGGTGTAAAAATATGGATGATTGAAGGGATTAACGGGTTATTTTTAGTGACAGCTTGTGAACTTAACGATAGCACTATCTGTGACGTAAATTATTTTTATTTTTATTGGGTATACCTTCATGTTATTTTTAGTTGCAGAAGGACCCCTGGGATTTAGATAAGATAATTAATTTAATATGAACATGAACACGTCATATGACGTCATGTATCACGTCGGTAGACGAATTGGAGGTGTCAAATTATGGATGATTGAAGGGATTAACGGGTTATTTTTAGTGACAGCTCGTGAACTTAACGATAACACTATCTGTGACGTAAATTATTTTTATTTTTATTGGATATATCTAGATGTTATTTTTAGTTGCAGAAACGCACTTGTGATAGTTATTTTGCATACCCACATGATTGCTTGTAAGAGATAAATGGATGAAGATGTATGCAAGGCCGATTCCAAAGTTCAAGGCCTTCAATTGTGATATGTGTGACAGCCTCATTAGATTTTAGCGTTAATCGATGTATTCAAGACCATTAGCCAATACTATACATGACATCATCACGCCTGTAATCCCCGAAGGGTTAGGCAGAGGTATACGCACATTTCGCCAGTTATGTTTAAGTTCCATGTAATAGGGGGCGATCCTATTGCCATCAACCGGGCACAAATCCAAACTCCGGGCTGCTACTGAGAAATTCCTGATGGAAAAACCCAATAACACTTTGCCCGACCTGTGAATCGAACCCAGGACCTCATACTAAGCAGTACCCGCTTGCGACCACTCGACCAACGAGGCAGTCCAATACTATACCTTCTCAGTAGACACACTATATCCCGTCTAATTGATAATTTATAGCACGTTTGCCAAGCCCAGTCTCGTGCGATCTATTCTATGCAACGTTGTTACAGCATTTACGATTAATGTGAAAATTGATGCGCATTTCATGAGATGGTTGGTACATGTCTGTGTGGTTAAATTTGACTTTTGTCTGTTTGAAGAAAAATTATCGTCTACTTACGTATTTTTAAAGAATATCACAAACATAACATCGCTCCTATTTTCTTTGAAGGTTTAGGGAGAAGTGTCCTATAGTACTCCCACATTTCGCCAGATCTGTTTTAGTCCCGTTTACTAGAGGACGAGCCTGTTCGATTCTGGAGTAGTAGCATCTAAAATCTAACAATGCATGAGCACTGCTTTTGAAGAGGGATTTTACTGCATGGCGAACCTTTCAGGAACGGTTTTCACCATCATTTAGAGAATTTATTCCGGAAGGCTTATTTGATAATACATTAATATTACGGCGGCTGTATACGCCTGTCCGAGTGGTCGCGCTAGGTCTCGCGAAAAAGTCTCAAGCGAGGGCCTTCAGCTCTAGAACGGCCATGTACACTCTCGTTTAGATCAGTTGAAGTTGTGAACCCTGAGAGAAAAGACGCAGATATTGATCGTCTTCGCTGTCAAACGGCGCAAGCAACACTGGAGCGCACTCGCAACTGCCGCGAGATCCTTTGACTCGGGCACAAAGAACCGACACCGGAGGCAGAGCGAGCGAGGAACGCCGAGACACACTGAGCCAGGCCGAGCGCTATCATCTACATTCTCGCACTTGGCCTGTCTCAGTGTACCTCGACGTTCCTTACATTAATAAAGTAATCTCGATGTTTTGTCAAATCGCAAAACCGTTGGAAACAGGGGCGGGTCGCTCGTTATTTAATAATCCAGCACTCATGTCTAAGTTACCTCAAGTCCTCACTCATGACAAATAGCGCTCCTATTAGTATTGGTTTGAAGAGCTATTTGTATATAATATTAGCCGCAACTCGACAGCCACGAAGTGTCATCACGTGTGTTATTACTTATTATATTTGTTTCCACACTTTTCATGAAGTCACGTTGGGTGACGCGGTCTGTGGTCTCTTTGTGTGGTTGTAGTCGAGCCCAATTATCGGGATGTGTGCACCGAGAACTCTTTTCGCTACTTAATTTAATATTTTGCTGTAAAATAAATAATTAGCTGTAAATTTATCGTAGACGCGGAAGTTCAAAAAAAAAACGAAAAGAAAAATAATAAAGAGGAAAAAAATAAAACTTTATTTCTTACTTGTTAGTGTCCACGCTTTGCATCAAGTCACGTTTGGGGATACGGTCTGTGGTCGTGGTTATAGTCGAGCCCAATTGTTGGGATGTCTGCATGAAGAATTTACGTGGCCATGTGATTTTTTTGTAGGTTTAATTATGGATTTGATGTAAATTAATTAATTGCACTTTGATATGACTCGATTGAGAGATTTCACTAATTCGATGGGAGTACATTTATTGGATTTTTTTTGTATGTTTATTCTTGTAGAAGTTTGATTACGCTTCCAATAATTTGGAACTGGGATCAAAATAGAAGGTTTCGGAATTAGGCGAAATAATAGAAAAACCATCAATTACTAAGTATGTAATTTAAAGATTATAACAGGAATACTCTGAGGTAAATGTGTAAAAAAAAGTTTTACCCGTACATATTTTTAGTTTTTAAATTATTTTTACCTCTCGATTACTAAGAAGAATCTATTTTTTCTAAATAATCATCTCAATCTAAGATGAACAAATAGGAGAAGGTGTCAACAGAATGTGTATCAAATAATATGATCTACATATGAGTATCACACGTCCTTGGGATAATTTTGAGACATCGTCGGCACAGTCAAACGTTACTACACACATCAAAAGTGTCTAGGGATCAAGCATTTTTATGCGGATTTCTTGAGATTGAGATGTGGCTTTGTAATAAATTTATGATTATATAAATTTATATGGATCCTTTTTGGTGCATTTC
This sequence comes from Omphaloscelis lunosa, assembly GCA_916610215.1. Taxonomy (NCBI): domain Eukaryota; kingdom Metazoa; phylum Arthropoda; class Insecta; order Lepidoptera; family Noctuidae; genus Omphaloscelis; species Omphaloscelis lunosa. Next base: position 17,036,387 of record OU744265.1, on the reverse strand, counting down.
ATAATTTGAAACAGGAACTGTTAATCAAATTCGAGTAAAAGATGAAAATCAGCTGTCAATATTTTCCCTATAAAAACATACAACGCATTGAAGACATTATTAGTGCTACTGTTTCCCTACTACTGATTAAAACCAACGTTATTATGGAGCGGCGACGTCATTTAAGCAGGGAAGAAATGCTCAGAGCCGTGGGAATGATAGAAGCTGGTTCCCGGCAACGTACTGTGGCTTTAGCTCTGAATACAAGTCAGAGTGTTATCAGTCGACTTTGGACACGTTACCGAAGCACTGATACCGTGGCTGAGCGCCATGGAGGACGGTATCGCTGCACCACACGGAGACAAGACCGATACATTCAAATCTTAACTCGAAGAGCTCCAACAATAACCGCCATGATGTTAGCCGTGAGGCTTCATCACTCTTCAGGGAACTTAATTAGCGACCAAACAGTCAGAAACCGCTTGCATGAAGTGAACCTTCATTCCCGAAGACCGCTACGGGTACCACCTATAGCAATGCACAATCGTAGGATTCGATATCAATGGGCTCTTGAACACAGAAATTGGGCAGAAGAACAATGGCGTTTCGTGTGCTTTTCTGATGAGTCTCGTTTTGGTATGAGACCGGATACAAGACGTATACGACACTGGAGAACCCCTGGACGCCAACAGCGATTAAAATCCTGCCAGGAAGTCCATCCTTATAGTGGTGGAACCATCATGGTATGGGCGGGTATTTGGATCGGCGGAAGAACTGAGTTGATTTGGATCAGAGGCAACCTCAACGCTCAAATTTATGCTGAGACGATTGTATCTGACGTCATCGTTCCTCTACAAGTGCAAATCGGTCCCTTATTTCAGTTAATGCATGATAATGCACGATAATGCACGACCGCACACCGCAAGAGTTGTAAGACAGACTCTCGCCGCAGCTAACATCAATGTCCTGCTCTGGCCTGCTCAGTCGCCAGACTTGAACCCGATTGAGCATGCATGGGATATGCTACAGAGAAGAGCTCTGCCGAATATGGAGGGTATCCAGTCGCAAGAAGACCTTTTTTTGTTGTTGCAACGAACATGGGCGGCCATTCCACAGCGTGATTTGGATGAACTCATTTTGAGTATGCCAAACCGATGTTCTTGTGTTGTTAGTGTTCGCGGTAGAAACACGGATTATTAATTGTTTAAGTTACCCAATAAAATTTTAAAGAAAACTGTTATTTCAGTCTTTTTTTCGAACTTTAATGTTAGTGGTTCAAATGTCAAAAATCCCTTTATTAGGAAAATGGCAAATTTCTTTATTAATGCAAAGGTGACTTGGTTTATCGTTACTGTGACAAACGAAAACACTTTATTTGATGAATCCTTAAAGAAAATTTTAATTAATATCAATCAGGAGAAAAGTTATTGCAAAAATATATGTTGATCCCTAGACACTTTTGATGTGTGTATTTATACAATGATAAGGAACGCGGATCTTTTATCAACACACACTGCGTCTGTTAGGGTGGCCAAGATTTCAGTATTTGTAATCAGGACGTAATTTAATTTTCACTTAAACAAAACTATGGTGGCTACCTAGCCACCATAGTTTTGTTAGATTAGGGACCTCAGATAGTTACAAAATTAGCCGAATAAATAATATGGTTTCGCATAATTATGTATAGAATAAAAATGTCAGAGAGAACAAAATGAATTTATGGGGCAAAATGAATAAAAAAGATTATGCCTAACGTTACTCATGATAAGTTAAAAATAATTTAATATCGTTGTGTTAGTTAACAATGACACAAAGCATGAAAATTTTGTAAATTATCAATTGGCACTTTTTTTCGCCACATGGTTTTAAGTGCATTCCCTTCTCAAATTTCTGCTATCAACGTGTGAATGACACAAAACGGGAATCCTACATTTTCCCTCAAAAATGTGCACCCTACACTCAGTAGTAAAATGTTCTATTTCAGTAGCTATCTGCGGTTATCAGATATTTGTTCAGCTCGCCAAGGGCCGTCTATATTTAGAAGCTGTGATTCACGTAAGGACGAATATAATCAGTTGTGTTCCAGTTGCATTGTTTACTGTCAGTGGCGTGAATAAATAGTCTCACTCGTGTATAAATAATAAAATAACACTTAAGAATGACTTGCTGAACTTAGCCTGAGAAAATATATTTACCTGCTTGAGTTTTCCCTCATACCTCTCAATTCACGCTTCTTATTTTCTAAAGCTCGAATCGTAAAGTAGTGGTAGATATAAATATATTCCATTCAAAAATCAAGGTTGGTACGGTCGAAGAAACGCATATCTGTACACTGTAGGGACTGTTCTTGCTTGCAGCGCTCGGCTGCCAAAGTAACGGTTACCTACGAAAAAAAAGGGTCATGTGCACGGGATTTTGTTTCCAAATTGGTTAGATATATATGCGTTACCCCGATGGTACCTTGATTAGCGTAATCAACCTATAATGTTCTTGCTGGTACACAGGCCTCCTCTCGGTGAGAATGGGTGGGCCGTAATCTACCACGCGGGCCCAACGTGGGTTGGAAGATGTCACATCTCTTCGAATTTTTGGTTCTTGGACATGGTTTCTTCATCATATTTTCGTTCATCGTTTTGATAGCAGTGTTGATGAAATAATTTACAAACAGTAAAGCGCCTGTCTGGGTTCGAATCTACGACGTACAATTGGTAAGTCGCGGGGATTACCACTGGGCTACCTTATTTGCTGAATGTAATATATTTTTTATCAGACAGACAAACAGTCAGACAGTCAGTCAGACAAACAGACAGACAATAGTTGCTTTCGCATTTATAATATTAGTATGGATAGCCTATTGGTGCTTCAACACGGTGCAAATCACTTGAGCATGTCGCTTGTGCGAGCTACCCGCGCGAGTTATTTAAGCTGCCCGCACACATTTAGAAGGGCTCTAATTGGCCTCGCGAACCCTTTAATATAACCTCTTAGATGAAGGATTGGTCTCGCTGCGGTCGAGCGCAGCAGACCAATCATTCATCTAAGTATAACCTGTTATTAAATAATTATGCATCAAACTTCGGATGACTTTTAATTTACATAACCTAATTTAGAGGATGGAAGGATTCGCCTAATTGAACAAAGAGGCGACTTTTTGTTTATTTATCTTTAATAATTTTGCATAGTCTAGCCAACTAGTCGTCCAATTCTAGTCTTAAAATATAATATACCGAAGCGGAAACAATTTTCAAATATATTAATCATCATTTAGCTCAGCAAGTAATAAAATGTTGATGTATGGTGTGAACCAGTTTGCACAGCAGCGGATGTGCCGGGCCCCGCAATACAATAGCGTGAAATAACTGCACACATATCGCGATTGTGTTATTAAAACATCCATGTAAATAGGGTTGGGAAATGCAAAAGGTGAAAAGTATCGATAGAAATATCGAAATCGTTTTTTTGTCCGAGCCTTAATCAGAGACGTAATTCTTGCCAACTGATTTAACAGTACGCAAAAAAATCTCATTTACTTATCATAGTTTATTCATTACTTGTGACGCCCATGTTTCGTACGGGTGCAATCTAAATTGATTTAGCGACATGTCAAAACACATAGATTTCACTGTTATTATTAGGATACATATTAATGTTTTATACACATAACGGGAATAAATTATATAAATGATATTGAAACATCAAAATCCATTTTGTAGTTTAAAAGAAATAAGCGATCACATAGACAGACACGGAAAGCAATTTTGTTTTAAACCATTCATAGATTAGTTTGCCTAGGTTTTTATAACCGATCGGGAAAGAGTAACCGTTCTAGGTGATTATTTGTAATGATTATGTCAGTAGAAATAACAGTTTATTAATATCTCAATGAACGACATACATTAGCTTTTATGTACTTATAAACAAGACTTATTAAAACTGAGCGTAATGACAATTACTCGACATCTACGACAAATTCATGCTCATAAAAACGCACTCAACGACCTTATATCTGAGGAGTTTATTAGCCATTTAGAATGAGAAAGTGCATCCAATTACAGATACATACTGTTTATAACTGTGGGCTATGTAATCGATTCAGTTATCGGAGGTACAAGTAACTCGTTTTTATTAAGTAAAACGAGTTACTTGTAATAGTGATTAATGGTAAATGCTGCTGTTTGTGGCGAAGTTATGTTTGTCAGAAGTTGTCCTGTGCAATTTGAAGAATAATGAAAAATTTGGATAAAGGCGTTTGCCCAACATTCAGTGCATTTGCTTCGGATACTTTTTTTTGGTCATCTGCTCTATCCCACTCCTGCGCACAGGCCTTCCTTGGATACGTTTAGTCTGCAAATTTGCTTGTGCTCGCACCGCTTCTTGTCCTCTATAAAGCTTCTGCATGCGATTTCGCCTATGGTTGCTTGTGGCAGAATGCTGCGTCCTTATATTGTTTTCTTCCTACCAAATCTTATACCTAAGATCATGATTAATTCCAGCAAATTGGTGGATAAGATAATTTCTATGACTTGCGAAATGCTGGATGCATCAGTACTTTTTCATTCAAGATATTTACTCGTTTAATTTTTGCTTTAAAAACCTCATAAAAGTGAACTAACAAATAAATCGTTAATGTAAAATAACATACTTGGTAAATCGGCCTCGTTACATCGACCATTAGATGAACCGTGTGATAGCCGAGTCAGACCCGCATGTCGTTCCACTACTTCTATTGTCAATTGTCATGATCTGCTTGCTCTCTTGGGAATGGGGAGTCAATGTCAATGAGTCAAATGGGTAGCCATTAATAATACGAAAATTTGGATTGCTTGACCCCCCGTACAATAGAAGCAACTAAGATACTGCAGGCAAAAGGGACTTAAGATAATTAAATACAAAAAGAGCGACCCGCCCGTGCTTCGTAACTTTTTTACGATTTGACCAAACATCGTGTTTGGTGTATAATATAAGTTTAATATTACTGTATTATAAACATGCACCTCCCGGAATAAATTCTAAATGCTGGTGAAAACCAGATCAAAATCTGTTGCATAGTTGAGAAGAACAATGCGGTCACATAGAAAGACACGTAAAACGACTTTGTCCTTAACAATTCGAGATTAATCTCCGGAAACCATATTTCTTAGTAAACTGTGTATTAATGTCAGTGGAATCTTATCAGATATCCTTAAGCCCAGTCCTACGCTTATTAACAAACACGCAACCAGTTTCTTGTTTTATCAATGAAACAGTTAGTTAGCATATCTAAACTCGAAATAGGTCTTTATCGATACTTTGAGATCACATCACTATTGAATACAATAGCAATCAGGAAAGATTCTATTGCGTTTACATCTAAGTACAACATGTATACGATTTTTTACGTTAACATTTTTTTCTTGGCATTTCTCGGGACCCGGGGGTCCCGTACCTTTGGAACGAGGGGCCGAGGCCCACACGCAGAGGCCCGTTAGACGTTTTTAATTAGATACTATAGTTTATTATTTACAGTTAACTTGTAGTATCCCTAATCTGCTCGCGAAAAAGGATTATGGCAGCATTAAAAAAAGTGGTGGTGCTCGTAAGTGCCTACAGAAGTGAAAACTTGAACAAGATCTCCTTGGTGGAAGAAAAATACTTGTATAGAACATTGATCCGTAACGAAATATTAATAAAGAGCACAATCGCGTTCACAAAAATGAGGTGTCGTCATGGTGTCGCGAAATCAATGGTTTAGAAATGCCCAACGCGCCTAAAGAAGTTTTCACTTCAAAATCAAAAGTCATTTATTTAAATTAGGCTGAGATTCAGCAGCACTTTTTGAATGACAACGCTACATAAGACAGTCCCCCAAAACGCCTGCCCATTTCCTAGAGCTTTAGCTTGGAAGAAGTGGCTCAACAAACTCCCCAGCAGCGCATCTTTGGATTTTGACTCTACATAAAAGTATAGGTACATTCTCTTTACCACTTCTTTTTGGAGCTTAAACTTAATAAACTTTAATCTAATTTTATTTGTATTTTTTTTAAATTAATTTAATTAGAGTTTTAATTGTGATTTGAATTTTGTTTAAGATAGTTAATTGGTTCAGGCGTGACCTTGCGGAATTTCATTATAAAATACAATAGACGTGGATATATTTAGTGACTTTCCGCTTAGCTATTTCTAAAGAGCCATAAAAAACCCTGAAAGAAATCGACACGTGTTTCACCTCTCAACGAGGCATCCTTAGGATGACGATTGACTTGTCGCGACCTCGAATACGGCGTGTTGCCACACCGACCGCTCAGCTAGACCGTTCAGTCTGCGTTCAGCGGTCGGTGTAGCAACACGCCGTGTTCGACTTCGTGACAAGTCAATCGTTAATATTTTACTTCAGCAGTGTTTTCCAGTATTTTAGCTGTATTATGATAAATACCTACTCGCCATTTACCGCCGCAGCGCAAGCGCAGTTAAACAAAATCATTTTGTTTTAATTACTAACACAATAACATTACGGTCTCGCTTTATAGTGATGAGTAGGAGTTGAGCTATTATTTCTGTACTAGTTTTAGTATTTTAGTACCGAATTCGTGTCTATGCCGCAATTCGCCGCCTTTCAATATGGTTGTAAGTCGATTGATAATTTTGTTTGTGAGCACACTTGTTTTGTCTATGGCAAACTATCAATTCGTGAGGAAACCGGCATGTCTTAGAACCAAAAATTCGAAGACATGTGATATCTACCAACTCGCACAGCCCGCACTGGGCCCGCGTCGTGGATTATGGCCACTCCCTTTCACAGAGAAGAGGCCTGTATCCCAGCAGTGAAGATGTTATAGGCTGATTATAGATTTCTTATGACTGGGGGCTTTGGGGGCTGTCAGAGATTGGTGATTTACGTCCGGCATTACGATTTTGCAGCCTTTTGATTCCTTTAATAAAAAAGTATCGCGGTCAAGTTAGAATGGCTCATTATTAAGAGCTTAGAGTTCAAGGATGTGAAGATAGCTTACCATCGAGTCGAATGATCGTTTGTCCTCCTAAATTTTTCGTAATTGCACGTAACACTGTTTGTCCCTGCATCACTCAAAGGTTGCCTGGTAGAAAATGCCAATAGTATTAAGAACACTTGTGTACATGCCTTTTTTTTTTTTTTTTTTTTGGGTGGGAAATCATCAAATAACTTCTCCCGCTCTGGGCGGAGCGGGAGGGCGTGTCAGACTCTTACTGACTAAAACCCACCCGTGTTCCTTCGGTTGCCTTGTTGCCGGGGGCCACGATCTCCCTTTCGGTTTTCTTCGCAACCCCGGCAGGCATCGGCCCTAGCGGACCCCGTCAATTCTGCTGACATCTCTTTGAGGCGCGCGTGGAACACAACGCGCCGTCGACCCGGGCCTGGTCCTTATCGGACGGTGAGCTACCCATTGCTCACAGTCCGCAAGCCCGCGCCTACGGTGGCCGGAAATCGGCTTGCGACTCCCGACGCCCTGGGCGTCTCCTCCTGCGGCGGTTAGGGGCGTGAGGGCGCGAAATTTGCCTCTCCCTCACGCGTTCCGCTTCCTCCTTCGCGAGCATTACCGCTTCGCAGAAGGAGGTGACGGCCTCCCATTTCCTCTCGCTCCGTACCATGGCCTGAACCAGGGCCGGACGCGAGAGATCACCGCCGCCGATCGCCTCCACGAGGACACGGCGATGCTCCGCCCAAGCTGGGCAGACCTCCACCGTATGCTCTACCGTGTCCTCCGGGCGATCCACACAATGATGACACCCGGGCGTTTCCTCCCGCCTTATCCTGTGCAGGAACCTCCCGAAACAGCCGTGTCCGGTGAGGACCTGCGTCAGGCGGAAGGTGAGGACGCCGTAGCGCCTCTCTAGCCACTCCTCAAAGAGGGGTCTTATCGCCGCAATTGTGGCGTGCCCAGCACTGGGTTGCGACAATCGCATTCTCCATAACGCCATGAGATCCCGCCGGAGCTCTGTCCGCTGTGCCGTGATTTCTCGCGGCAGCGGAGTTAAGCCCCGGCGTTTCGCTTCCTCGCGCAACTCCCACAGGTGCGCGAGGACCTTTGCCTCCAGATCCCATGGCGGTAATCCGGCAAGGAGGCACGCTGCCTCGCAGGAGACCGTGCGGTATCCTCGGGCCAGCCGGATGGCCATGACCCTCTGGGACGCGTTCAACCGGCGTGCTGGCCGCAGCCTTAGTGAACGCACTTGTGTACATGCCTGATAATGTGAGCTATTTTTATGGGCAAAACGTAGCTTCTCCGGGTCTGTGCCAATTTCGTTTACCTTAACCGGATCAGCAGGTAAAGAGTTTAAAAATAACGAACAAGCAGGTCCTCTTTCGGATTTATAATATTAGTAACGATTCAATATCTGTTTATCTCTACCAAAAGACGAATACTCATGCTTATATTTAACTTCACAGACCTAAATGCCCATGTAGCCCAAGATTTGTCAATAAAACTGTCAATTCAATACAACTAGCACATTGATGGAAAGATTGATACAGTCTGAGACGCTCAATCGAGGACATGGCCTGGCCTGATTCTTGGCAACCGCTGAAATAGATACATTCAGATAAACAAGCAGGTTTTATTGCTTACCATACATATTTATGGATTGTCGCGATGTTTTCATGAATTTTGATGAGTGGATTCAGGAAATTCGGAGTTGATATAGGTGAAGATAACATTACTATGTTGCAATGAACTTGAGGTAGAGTGTTTCTATCCAAAAACGTTGAGGTTTATGTTCCAAAATTAATAAAATACAGGAATAATATACTGATAGTGTACTTGTAGTTTAATGGAAGATAATAATTGCTTAGTAGGTATTGTGGTATGCAGAAATTGGAAATGGACTGTATTTCGTCATCGTCCTTCCCATAACCCGACTTATTTGGGATTGGCGCAGTACCTAAAATTCTTTTGATGAAACTGAGGCGAAAAAATGGCTGTAAAATTAGCTGTTGTTCGGCAAACTATGAATATATAGGTTCGGTTTATATCTGTGGTGATGGTTCTTGAGAGTTGAGTTCCTTTGTTGACCATATCAATTTCCAAAATTTTGTCATTGCAAATTTTATACATCTAGGTGCAACAAATGGATTATAAATATCGCAACTCAGGTTTCTTTTAACAAAGGAAGCAATAGAGTGTATCGAAAGAAAAACCTCTTTATTCTTGACTAAAGAAACTTTGTACACAATAGGTGGTGACTGAACGCTTTCCCTGAGTTTCATAACAATTGGCGCCGTGACTAAACGTGACAGAAGATGCTAATGTTTATATTCTCGCGGAAGACATAACACTATAATCTATGTAGTTAGGGTTAAGTAGAGTTGTATCAAAACACCCAAAAGCCATAAATATATGTGTGCCATGCTAGAAGGCGAAGCGTTTCAGATTACGATGTAGTAGGTAGCTTCAGAATCTTTTCGTTTTTATTTTTTGGGTGGGAAATTATCAAATAACTTCTCCCGCTCTGGGCGGAGCGGGAGGGCGTGTCAGACTCTTACCGACTAAAACCCACCTGTATTCCTTCGGTTGCCCTGTTGCCGGGGTCCGCGATTTCCCCTTCGGTTTTCTTCGCGACCCCGGCAGAGCTTCAGAATCTAACAATACATGAGCAGTGCTTTTGAAGAGGAATTTTAATGACATGGCGAGTCTTTCAGGAACCATGTCATCTTCTATTTTATTTTATCATTAACTAATATTTTAAATGCGAAAGTGAGTTTGATAGTTTATTGTTTGTTCGGCTAAAATTGCTGAAAGGATTTGGATGAAATTTGGCACGTGGGTAGACCATGAGCTGGGTTAGGATATGGGATACTTTTTATCTCGATATTCCAACGGGATCGAGACGTATGCGGGTGAAACCGCGGGGCGCAGCTAGTACATATTATAATAACAAAATTACTTTTCGTGTCTGTCTGTGTGACCCGGTTTTCACCATCATTAAGAGAATTGGTTTGATTGGTTGGTTGGTTACAATTGGTTGGTTGGTTGGTTGGAGGTTGGTTGGTTGGTTATTGGTTGGTTTGGTTTATGTGTATAATACGTTACTATTAAACTCACATATAATCAAGAAATCTGCATGTTTTGTCAAGTTGTAAAAACCGTGTGAAACGGGCGGCTCGCTAGTAAAACTATAATAGATAATTATTTCATATTTTTTAGATCGTACTAAAAGTTTTTTTTTTCATAAACTAGCGTATTACGCTAATGTAACTTCAAAGCATTCCTCGAGTTACTATTTTGTTTGGCAACTGTACCTATACAATGTATGACACATTAAAATATCCTAAAATAGTTTTAGGTCAACGCTATTTCAGTTGAACTCTGGCTTATCAGTGGTAATTTCTGGTCTTAGTAATTGTAATTTCTTATTAAAACTACGTGTCCGATGTTGTTATTTATTTATTTCTAGTTTTTGTATGAAATTTTATTGTTTTAACATAAAATATATCCCATGTCAGTCAGCAATATGGTAGCTTCCCATTAGTGAAAGAATTTTCGGAACCTGCATATAAATTCAAATTTTACCACTTTATAATATTGTTAGTATAGAAAAGCATTATACCCAGTGTTTTCTATAGTCACTATAAAATAACCTTTTATTTTCCACTTCTACTGCTAATTATAAGCCCATAATGTAATATATAATCAACGTATAATGTCCCCACTACTGGGACTCAGGCCTTTTTTTTTTGAGAAGGTGTGGACCATAAATGTCCACCACACTGGCCCATTATACAAACAAAATAACTATGTCACTACCAAAAATTAATCTACCATTACTTCTGCGACTAAATGAATAAGTATAACCCTCCAAATGAACAAGCATAGATAATTTAATAAAGCTAACTCAATTAGAATGACTTCCGCATTCGGCAAGGTTGGGATGTCGCCCTCTTTTCGGCAGTATCGGGGGTCAGGAGTTCGGGACTTATCTGGTGATCAATGCTCTCGTTGTTTTAAGTTTTAAGACAGGATGTTTATTTTCAATGGAAGTTTGCGATGTTTTTTCAGGATGTAGTAAGTAGTGGTACGTAATTTTTACGATGGTGCGCTTGCGCACTTATTTTAGTGTTAAATTTTTTACAAGTCTTATAAACTTGTGTAGTTTTTGCGATGATTTGTAACAAATTTTGCTTGTATTTGATATTGGATGAATGAAAGAGTATGAGATCCGAGCTCTGAGGTGTATAACTGGACAAGACTATGTCCAGCAGCTCTACTATAAATGATGATGAAGATGTTGATTATGATAACAATATTCTCAAATACCAAAGTTGATAAAGAAGATGCTAAATTATTTAATATAGGCGTTATAAAGTTCACATTGACCTCGAGGTCAGGATAAATTGTTGTGGTGATGGATATAGTAACCTTTTACGTAGTTACTGTTTTTGAGTACAGTTTAGGTAACTGCAGCTGTACCTAATCTTCTTTGATGGCACTTCGGTAGAGCTAATTCGTAAAATAAACTGCAGGCAGATTGCTAATGACTTTAATTACAGCTTTAATTGAACACGTTTACTTTGATGTTTCACTCAATTCTCACATTTTAACTCGTCCGTCGCCGTGAATTACTAAAAGTTTTGAAGTCAAATATTTTGACATCGAGGTTTGAACTTCGCGGAGTGTTTTCAGAATTTGGCTGTGTTAGTGTGTTCAGTGCAATTAAATTACAGATTTTGTTTAAGATACGGGTAAATAGTTATGTTAGAAAAGTAGGTCTGATAGTCTGATGTAAGATGAAAAAAAAACTTTAAAAGAAATCTGATTGATTGAATTGGATTATTCGTTCTTGTAAACTTTTTGGCACACGACCCACTGTTGTGAAAAATCTTCAATATTTTTTTTTAGTTAGTTAACAAGACAGATTGTGTCCAGATGATCCAGAGCTGCGCACGCCACGATCATTGTTCGTTTCGATTTATTTACATGTTCCATTCCCGCATGGCTCCCGCAGCACCCGCTGTGAATGGAACAATCAGTCACTCGCCGACCGCACATCATGACACACGCTCACGTTTTAATGAAAAAATACCAATTGTTACACTACATGACAAAATACGTGCAAATTAACACTCTTTAAAGTTTCGTAACAGTAGTTACTAGTGCTCTCGTTTTCAACCTTATATAAACGCAATAAGGATCAAAATTGCTTGTGTTTTTGCAACAATTGACATAATTGATTGCTAATTGGATTAATAGTGCTTTCTCTTTTCCGCTTTGTGTGTAAGTGAATAAGAGATGGACTTTTAAGTTCTTCTGAAGTGTTTTGTGATTGACACGTGCCCAAAATTGGTGATGGTTTGGTGATTAGTGAATGGTGATTGCACCAAAATGGCTAATAGAGTGATGGGGTACGTGATTTGCGGGTACAATTCCGTGGATAATCTTATGGTGAGTGGTTTTGTATTGGTCGTTACAATTGTCTGCTGGCACGCGATTTAACTTAGATGATGACTGAATGACTTGGCTTTCAGAGACAGAATTGTTTCCTGTTGTTTATGTAACTTCGCAAGTTACTGTAAGATGCTGTTATTTTTCTTACAGACCAATCAATTAACTAAGCGTTGAAGTATAGGCACTCAACAAAGTACTTGGTTAAGTACTTGTATGTAATGAATTAGTAAGACCTTATTACATGTCTGTATAATATTTACCTACTAAAGTATCTCATCTTTATGTAATTAACAACAAGAAGAACACTGTTGGACTGTGGCGGATCCAGCATTGTCGTTTGGGAGGGGCTTGGCTCAGCTAAAGGTCGGTTTTAGCGAAAACACTAAAAAAGCACACAACATTTTACAAGCCTGCTCGGATAACTTTTCGCAAATTTCTTAATGACTTTGTTAGGTTATATAGACTACCAGAAATATGTCGGTGAATATACATGGCGGCCAAATCGGGCAGCGTGAGTGGCAGAAAGAGTGGCGCGCGGATTCAAAATTCGCCAGCTAAACGAATCATGCTATAGAAAAAAAAAACTTGAAAACATTAAGTTAAGTTAAGGATAATTGGTGAAAAGTGTACATTAGGTAGTGTAATACTTGCTAAAAAGTTTAATAAGAAGAGCGTCGAGTTCTTCCGTGACAAATCTTAAAACTTGAGTCCACTTTAAGATTTGTCTTGAGCCCCCCTGGATCCACTACTGCTGTTGGGAGGATCCTAATAGTGTTCCTCATACTTTCCACATTATTTTAATCTGTTCATAATAACATAACACACCACACGTTATGTGAGTCCCATGTCATATGAATAAAAATACCTAATATTTCAATCTAATCTGTAACCAACTCTTGGCTTTGTCTTTCCTACGTGTCTTTTTAAACCTCGACGCAAAAAAAGTAAAATAATATAAAGCGTGTAAAAATGACTTGGCAATCAAATCTACATTCTGCTTTATTTAATTAGGACTATTTAAAATAATAAATTTTATTCTTATGTGATTATGTTGCCGTGCGATGGCCAAGTCATTCTATTTAGTAAAGAAATAAAGATGACAAATAGATAGGTACTGAATAAATTAACAGACTTGGTTTTACATTAGATCTTACATCTTTTTACGGTAAAAGAACTACGATGCGAGACTTGCATTTTTTATATGTTATGTTTTTGATGGGATAAGTTTGATCGCTGTGTTTGTCACCGTAGCTCTTAAACGGATGAACCGATTTGGATGCGGTTTTTTTATTTGAAAATAGGTTTTCTAGCCATGGTCCTTACACCAGTTTTACCAAAATCGGTTCAGCTGTCTGAAGATTATCAGCTCTTTTCTAGTTGATGAATGGATGTGAGTATCTTCCACAGGTCTGATCGATTTGAAATTTGCTATTCTGTTACTTCAATGATATTAGAAGACCATAGTAATTTTGAACTGATGCTCCAGCATCACCTGGAATTTTCAAGATACCCAACTCCCTTACCAACTTACAGCACAGGTATCGTGATTGGGCTCATTAGAATGGTCTCAATGAATAGGTTATAGATAGATGGTGAACAGGATCTGATGATGGAATAGGAAAGAGAAATTAGTAAATGTTTTTGTCGGTTTTTTTTTAGATTTTAAATGTTAAAATTGTACTTGTTCACGTGTATTTTTTATTTTCCTCCAATTATTTCCAATTACTTGACTGAAAGATTCCAAGAACGTTAATTGGTTGAAAATTCCGAGATTCAATTCCCGACCATCGTAATTCATGTTACATAGTCGTGGACGAGAATAGATAGCATCAACATAATTTATGATAATCTAGTCATCTCTTTCTACTGACAGGCGAAGATCAAGCTGATAGTGTAAGCAAGTTAGATAGAAAGTTAAAAGATGATTTTGTTTTCGGATCTGCCTCGTTGGTCTTGATTTCGATTCCCAGGTCGGGCAAGGTGTTTATTGGGTTAGTCCATCTGGAATGCTGGGTTGCAGCCCGGAGTCTGGATTTGTGCCCGGTTGATGGCAATAAGCTCGCCCCTATTACATGGGACTTAAACATAACTGGCGAAATGTGGGTGTATAGTCACATCTGCCTAACCCTTCGGGGAAACAAGGCGTGATGTTATGTTATGATATTGTTTTATTCTTAGAGGGTTATGTTACCCTGGTACTAAACTAAGCGAATTAGATAAGTTTATTATATTACTAGCTTTTGTCAGCGTGAATATCGGAAATTATCCCACGGGAACGTAGCACCGGTATAAAAAGTATCCTTCCTATGTTCTGACCCAGGTCATGGTCTACATGTGTGCGAAAATTTCATCGAAATCCCTTCGGCCGTTAAGGCGTTATAAGAAATAGACATAGTTATTAAAATTAAAAGATGTATTTGTAATTCTCTTAGAGGGTTATGTTAGCCTGGTACTGGACTAAGCCAATTTGATAAGGTGATCAAGGTTTTTAAGTTTATCGTAATATGATACCCTCAATGTTCACTTGCATATCGTAAAACATATCTTTTGTTACTAAAAATATGTCTAAGTTAAGCAGTATTATTTTTGACCCATTGTAGATAAAAACAACCGTTATATTTTAATTAACACTGTATAAATAGCGCACGTTTCCTTATATTCTTTGTGTAGGCAGCAGTTTAATAAAGCTACGCTTTTTCCTCTCTGAATTTTTATTGTTTTAAAGTGATAAGTCACCTATACATAGTATCTAATAGCTACCTGTTGTTCTTTGCCCATACCATTTTGTTTTGAGACTATGCAATTTCGTATCGTGTATAACTCCGATCTATTTTGTAAAAATCGGATCTGTTTTGTAAAACTGCGATCTATTTTGTAAAACTCCAATCTATTTTGTAAAATTTCGATCCGTTCTGTAAAACTCCGATCTATTCTGTATAAAATATCACCGTGGAAACTTTGTTGAAGTGAGCTGTCAATAGTGTCAATCTCTTGGATTAAGCGAAATCACAGCCCACTACACCTAAGTTTTTTGAGGTAAAATGTTTACACATTAGACCGGCTGACATTTTTAGGGTTTGGTGCCTCAAAAGGAAAAAAAACGGAACCCTTATAGGATCACTCGTGTGTCTGTCTGTCCGTCTGTCACAGTTAATTTCCTCCAAATCTAATGAACCGATTAAGTTGAAATTTGGTACACATATCTGTGACCCAAACACGGACGTGTAACGTAAATAAATTAATTTTTAATATAGGGGGCATAAGAAAATAAAATAATAATAATTGCAAACTGTACCGTGTGACATTTCAAAAGAAAGGAGTTGTTGCGAGGATCTCAAAACATTTTTTTTTTATTATTTCAAATTTACAAAATATTTATGAAAATTGACCATTATCTCCGAAACTACTGAACTTAAACTTTTGAAAAAAATACAGTGAATGGTTCTTTACTCATAGATTACAAGAAAAACCTATAAGAAGTCTATGGTCAATACCAATATTGTGCGTACAAGCTTACATTTGCAGTTGGAATGTATGGGAGAACATGTTTTTCAACTACAATGTTAAGTTTGGGATTAATTTATCCCAACTATGGAATTCTTTAAACAAACCGAATATGCAGGACTCAAAACATTCTGATGTAACCAACCAACAGAGTAGTATCTCTAGTAATAGTTAGATGAGTTTAATGCAAATGACAATGTTATTTGTCACTCGAAACATCCTTGACACTAATCGTTGAACCACAAGACCATGGGGCCGCCCTGACAGCTGGTGACGTCACCAACGGTTGGTGCCTGTGTTGATTGGGTTCAAAACAAAAATGTGTGAATATTACGCCCGAAACATGACCGAAATTCAATCAATCCTACACCGCTCGAATGCCGTTGACAGGGTGGCGCTGTTGGTAAACATCCAGTGCAATTGTTTTGTGAAATGTATTGGAAAAACAAGATGGCGTTCCAATTTTGGCCACGCGCTAAAAGATGCTTGCACAGCTCACTTTTTCACTTCTAGATTGGCATTTCACTCCATATTTTGAGTGAAGATTGTCAATAACCAAGAAATGGAATGAGTTTGCTATCTTTAATTTTTGAGAGGTCGAACCGCAGGAAGCATTAAAAAACTAAGATCAATATTGGGATTGAGATAGAAATTATGAATTTGGGGCGAAAACATACATATTTTATAGTAAATTAAGAGACTGAAAAATGTAATGTAGACTGTAGTGCAGTATACTGCTTCCAATGATTTTAGACTTAACTGATTTGTCATAATTATTGCACATTGCTGAATCCCGAAATAGTGTCAGGGATGGGTAACTTTGAGACATAATTATGTCTATCTTCCTGCTAACAACACACACAGCTAAGATAAGCTCGTCTGTCCTGAAAACAGCACAAACATTATTATTTCAATTGGACGAGGTAAATTAAGGCAGGTTATGTTTCAGAAATTAAACATAACCTGCCTTAATTTACCTCGTCCAACTTCGCGATTATGCAAGTAATTAGTACATAGTTGGCGTCTTTCCTGTTTGTTACGGATAGGCACAAGCGCACCAAACTTAGCTCGTAGTTTATAATAGTTGGGTAACGAATTATTTATGTGATTTATGTGCTTGTAAGGTGCTGGTGAAATGTGTTTGAAATATTGTAAGGTGTTGTGTGTTCAACTTGTTAATTAATAGTTTGTATCGTTACATCACAGGTTGCAATTACTACTTAGCCCCTCGTGGTTAAGCTACGTTTGCCACGGTCGGTCAGTGGAAGGGTGACCATTTTCAAATACCGAGACCTGTCCGTGCCTTGGAAAGCACGTTAAGCCGTTGGTACCGGCTGTTATTCGCGGAGCTTTGAAAGTCGTTACGGGTCGTTGAAGCCCGAAAGTCTGACAACCAATCTTATCAATGGGTATCGTGTTATCCAGTAACTGTGTTGTGGAAGTCACATAGACAGCTGCTCCATGTAAAATACTGGTATTCAGCTGCATCCGGTTAAACTGAAAGCCGACCTTAACATATTTGGGAAAAGGCTAGGCAGATTGACTTGTTAATTAATAGTTATATCGTTACGATAAGAATTAGGGTTTGTAGCTGAACCGTGACTGTTGACAAAAATCAATTAACTATAGGCACTAAAGCATACAAATACTTCGGGATTTTTTATAACAAATAAGGCTAACTATAAAGTAGGTAATGTGCGATTTGAAAGGGGGAACCCCGCAATATTATATTGTAACTACGTTAGGTACAATAATCATGTAGATCCTGAAAATGGCGTGTAAGTTTTTAGAGAGGCCCTTCTTTACAAAAGAAATTCGTATATTTATTTCCAAATATTATTGGGTTGGTTGGGTTGGTATTTGGGTTGGGTTTGTGTTATTGGGTTTTGCAAAATGTTATTGGATTTTTCTATCTGAAATTTCTCAGTAGCAGCTCGGAGTCTGGATTTGTGCCCGGTTGATGGCAATAGGCTCGCCCCCTATTACGTGGGACTTAAACATAACTGGCGAAATGTGGGTGTGCCTGCTACAGGGACACCTCTGCCCAACCCTTCGGGGAAACAAGGCGTGATGTTATGTTTTGTTATTTCCAAATCTTAATTTTCACTTACTCAGTTATCTAATTTAGTGTTATGTAATCAAAGTTGAGTTTTGAGTGACCATTGTAATGCAAAGGTCCCAAAAAATGCTGATTGCAAGGAATTTGAACTTTGCCATGTACAAAATTAAGTTTGTTGTTCCAAAACTTGATGATTATCTTAGATTCTGAGTTCAAATATCAAGTAAATCTGAAGGCCAATTTCCGTAATAAAAAACGTTCAAAATATAGTTGCTATCCATTCCTCATCGCGACAGTCAATTTAAAAAAACTTGTCAAAAAATTTAGGGAAATTGGAGGCATATTTGACATACTAAGACTTAGAATGCGAAGAACTTTAAGTAAAGTACCAGAATTGCCCCCCTGATTTCTTTGACCAGTTGACCTCCTGATTAATCTAGTTAGAACATCACAAAGGATTGTTCAATCGTATCGAATACGGAATCCCAACATTTTTTTAACCTTTAAACCTGAAATCCGCGATCAAAGACCAGATCATAAAATAGATTCAGTTCCGAGCCGAAGTATGCAATAAACTAGTGTGTCTCGCGGCCTCGCCCATTTTATTTCCAACGTTAGACGCCGACAAACAAACGTTTAAAATTTATCGTTGCCTCCTGGTTTTATTGCCAGTTTATACATTTGTTTTGGCCTTACTACGTGTGGCTACCAGCTGAAAAAGTTCAGCTGTGAATGTACCTATAGTGATTGCGATTGCAAGCAATGCAGGCCAGATTAGAACTTGCATTAGATGAGCTGTTACACGTATAAAGCACCGTTTAGTAACCGTGACACCGCACGCCATAGTATGACAACCATAGAAACGGGTTTGCTACGGAGTTTTGTCGACGGAAGAATAGACAAATTGACAGATTGTGATTGTTTATCTGTCATTTTGTCTATTCTTCCGTCGACATAACCCGTTTCTATTGTGGTCATGTCACGGGGAATGAATGTAAAGCACAACCTGATAATACTGTTTATTTCTCCTGCTTGATATAAAAGTAACAGGGAGCTATGATTATTTTGTACTCTTTCAACTTTCTTTCGCAAGAAATGAACCAATATTTCGTTGCGGGTTCCAAGACAGTTCATATGGAGATTATTGACCGTCTCTCGGAAGCTTTTCTGGATGTTCACTATCGTGATTCTAACTTCCAGATATCATTATGGTTGGAAATATTTAACCTAGATACGCTTCTCAGAAATTATGCCAAATTAGTAAAGTACCATTGAAAATTGCCTCTTAAGTTTTTCCAATATACAGATTGCTTGAAAACATGAAGACCGATTCCTTTCACTAAAGAAAATGACAATGAATTCCTTTCATCGATTTCAATTATCTCATTCATTAGTAAATGTGACTTAAATTGATCACGCGGCTTCGAAGACAGCATTCCATTGATGAGACGCGAATTAATTACAAATGGTAATGAATGCATTACAATGAATTTCTTTCACCAGATTAGTATGGAAATAATGAACGATCAAAGTTGATTATATCCATTTACACTATTTGCGCTGTAGCATGGTGCGGGTGACAGTTTCAGTAACATTTCGTTTCACTCTTGAAAGTTGCCGCGATTTACAATTTATGACTTAATATTTCAGTTGTACCACATTCGTAATATATTAAATAATTAATAACTGTAGTAAATTAAATTAAACCCAACCAGAATGTTCTAATCAAGAAATAAAATCAAATTGAATGAAAAATTAAGCAAAGTGTTATGCGTATAACGTAACGCCATAGACGTATTTAGTGATGGGATGTACTGCTACGATGGATAGTCGATATTTTTTATAATAAAAAACGTATATTGTGCGTAGGTCAATTTTTATTTTTAAAAGGTCTAATTATACAACAGAACATTTATAGGGTAAGGTTGCTTAAAAGGTTGCTAAAAAAAAATACATGTTATTCGTCTAAACTCATATCAGAGTCAGGAACATCTGAATTGTCACTCAATTCATCATCTGAATCTGTGACGGATATTATTAACGATGACTCAATTATGTTGTCAATATGTATGTCACGATCCCAATCAGACATAATGTCCCTTTTTGTTTTATTCACGACCTTCGACCAGTCTTCAGGTTGAACATTGTTGATGGCCTCTTGTAATAGGGCCAACATCTTATTTGCCGTAAATGGCGGCGAAGTATTATTTCTTGCGGCGTAACCTAAAAATAAACGAACTTATAAAAAAAAGTATTCAAATAATCATCAATCAGCCTAATCTAGTATCTGGTAATGTTTTTAAACTAGGTACATGCTACGATCGGAAAGCTGATTTTTTTATAAAGCTTCAAAATGGGAATTGAAATTAAAAGCATACCTTTTATTTGGGCCCAAATCAGCTCAATAGCGTTATACTGGCAATGGTAGGGTGGTAGTCGAAGGACCTGGTGGCCTTTTTCTTTTGCCATCTCGTCCAGAGCATAGGTAGGAGTTGGTGGCTTATGGCGTCGGACTAAGGCAATAAGCTCCGTCTTTAACATTTTTATATCTGCTGTAACTCCGTTTTCACTCAGCCACTTCACCAACTCGCTTTTGCGGTTGGATTGGTTTGGGGGTTTATTAACTTGCACCGAATGGTAGGGTGCGTTGTCCATTATTATGGTCATAGGCTCTTTTAAATTGTTTAATAGACCTATGAACCAATCTTTAAATTTTTCGTAATTCATCTCCTCATGATACTCCGTAGTTTTTTTTGACTTAAAAGCCAGCAAACAATCAGGGACGAATCCACTTGCTGTACCTGCGTGACAAATAATAAGGCGTTCGCCTTTGCCTTCCGGCACTTTGGTACACGATTGTGCCGTATCGTCGGTCCAACTTTTACCCACTGTGTGGTTGGCGTTTAGCCACGTTTCATCCAAAAAGACAACTTTGCTCCAATCACTTATGTTTTTGGCCTTCCTTAAAAATCTACATCTTGCTAGGGCAATGTCAGTCCTATCCATAATAATCTTTCTTTTGTTAACTTTTTTGTAAACAAAGCCAATATCTTTTATAACTTGCCGTAGCGAAGTAATACCTCCTTTGAACAAGTCAGCTTCTTTTAATGATTTTAGAAGCTTGAGCAATGTGGGTAGCTCCATTCTTCTATAATAATCATAAATATGATTTCTAATAGCAACCTTAGCAAAATCATCCAAATCTGTGATTGGCTTCACCTTGGTCCGCTTTTTGTTGGGTGTCGATAATTTATTTTCAAACATCCCATCTTGGCCAATTTTCTCACGTGTTATACGCGAAACAGTATTGCGGCCAATATCAAGAGCTTCGGCTACTCGTTCTACAATATGATTCAATGGTAACAACGGTCCATTATTTTGTTGTTCTCTTTCAAAGTAGTCTCGGAGGCGAACAACAAGCTCCCTGGCCTGACTACCCAAAACAGTTTTTTTTGTATGCTTAGGCATGGTAATAACAACAAACTCAACAAACTTATAACAAATAACAATTTAACAAAAATGAAAACAAACAATGAAATCGTAATACGTGTCACATTAAGTCACAATATAACGCGCTTGCACTCGTACTCGCACTCACAGCATCGCACGGGTAAACAACATGGCCGCCGCGCCGATGCACCATAGAGCAAAAATGTTGTCACGAAAAAAAAAACATAAACCCGATTTTGATTATTTTATATAAGTACAAAGATAATTATGTAGCCATAAAACATTTATATTGACAAGTTTATACACGTAGCACACACGTAGTTACACTGCACAACTGAATAATACACTAATTTTCATAACAATATTAAAGAGAACTAGATTCACGCTGCGAGTATCGTTAGCGATAAAAATGAATTGCATAACCTCACATCCCTACGTGGTACTGACAAATGTCAACGTCATACGGGCAACTGTCACCCGCACCATGCTACAGCGCAAATAGTGTAATGAATAAATCAACTGGAAGATTCCGAAGCCGGTTTGATTACAATAATTTGCACAGAAATGCCATCCAATCACTGCTGGCTGCCGTTCGATTCATAAATGTTTGATCATAACCGATTTGATTACGAGTTATTTTCATAGTGAAATATCTACTATTATTTGAAAATCTTGAATTCACGGTAATGGTTTTTGCAAAAGAACAACAACAGGAGATTATTCGAAAAAAAAGGAGGTTTTAGTACTCACAGAAATCGGGCTCATGCTGCTTTTGCTCACTTAGCTCAATTTCAGTTTTTGACCTGAAGTAAGTGTCATCTCAAAAATTTAGCCTGTAAAAGACTAATCGATTTACTTTTATGGTATTCTATGTTTTATATTTCAGTTGTATGTTGTTACTTTTTGTATAAAAAAAAACCTACATACAAACCGCAATGTCAAATGTGTCAAAACTTCAAATGACTTGTCATAAAGTTTTAAAAGTTAGAATCTAAAATGGTTGATAAACCCTGCTACGCATTTTACATGAAAACAGTATACACAAACAAGTTACTATATTTAGTAAGTACGTAACTATCACGCGCTTTCGATTAGCATAATAATTATTATAACTGTTTGTTTTCATAATTAACCGGTTTTTGTGCCAACTTATCATAATGAATGGAAAACCTGTGAATGAGTTGCTTATCATTTATTCATTCAATGAGTTGAAAGTCTCTGCTAATCACTTTGTTATGTTGCTTGCCTCGTAGGTAATACTGGGTGAATTTCTGAGAGCAAGTGCACTTTAACCGTTGTCCTTAACTTTTGAATCATTGTTAAGTACATTCATAGATTTTGGAAAAACTCCTTGTAGTGTATTAAAATGAAAATGGTTTATTATTTTAACGAGTAAACTTTAACAACTAGTGATTGTGTATAGGTAGGTATACACAAAAGATATTGCTTTTCAAAGGTAGAAGGTTTTTTTTTTGTGAAATATGCAGAGCGTAGCACGAAGCAGACCGATAAATAAGACTTCAATTATTGAAACAATTAAAGCTTAGAAATAAAATACTTATTTGAGCAATTGAAAAAAAGTAGGTACACCCACCGTGGGTGGGCTGTACCAATTTTTTTTTTTTTTTTTTCAAGTGTGGGTGTATCTAGTATGGGTACGCCCCTGCCTAACTCTTCGGCAAAAACAAGGCGTGATGTTATGTGTATGTGTGAACAAAAAGTATCCAATCCATACGTCTAAAGTTCTTCTATCTGGGATCATTATGCCATCATCCGCCTAGACTTTTCCCAACTATGTTGGAGTCGGCTTCCAGTCTAACCGAATGCAGCTGAATACCAGTGTTTTACATGGAGCAACGTCCTTTCTGGTATTCACAACCCAATTACTGGGATACCTGTTATAAGATTGTTTGTCAGAAATTCGGTATTCTGACCACATCATTTTCATTTATATGAACAACTGCATGAATTTAGCTCAGCAGAACATAGATATTAAAATACCCCAACACCTAGATATATTCTCATTCAATATTTTAAAAAAAAGCCGAATAAATACATCTTAACCCATGATTATGTCAGAACAAATCAAGAAGTATATACGTCGTCAACGTTACGTAAAACCATCCCAGAAATATAAATAAATATTGTAAACAAGAACATTTTCAATTCTGTGGTAAATGTAGTTATCCCTTTTTGTTCCAACTGATTCCTTTGTAAGTCAATGTGGGTGTGATTTGTGTTTATGGGAGCAAGGTTTACTTCGGTTTTGAATTAACTAGGGCATATTAACTGTCGGGCAAAAGTTAGACAAGGCCTTGCTAAGATAAACCCTTGTGGCGTAGAATTATCATCATCATCACCCAATAGATGTCCTCCGCCCTGGGGCGGGCGAAACCACCCCGGTGTTCCTTTCCTACACTTCTTCCGGGGATCATGAGATCTTGTGCATCTGCCACGATCCCCGACTGGTGCCACCTCTTGGCCGCGGGGGAGTTGTACCCCCCGCGACGTTAAATAGGGGAGCGCGTGGAACACTACGCGCCGCCACGTCGAGGAGCGTGGGTCCTGTGCCAAACCCATCTAGGTTCTACCCGTGATGGTAACAATGTTGTCCGCCCATCTCGGCGCCGGACGACTGACCCCTCGTCTTCCAGTCCCTGGACGACACTCAGTCATTGCCTTACTCCACCTGTCATCACTGCGCCTTGCCAGGTATCCTGCTAAACTCCATTGGAGTTCCGTAACTGTATAGTATAAATAAACTGTATAGGTACTTCTTGCATCCTTTTGCATTAAACTTTTCTTCCATCTCACTACTCCATGATAACTAAAACATATAAATTGGTTTGCTTGTATTTCAATAAAATTTTAACACATTTCGACCCAACTCCTCAGATCAAAACATTCTATCGACCCAGATGTTATTTGACAGCCCAATAAGTTGCCGAGATCAAACACGTAAAAAACTAATAACTGCATTTAACCTATTTTAATTTATGTCGAATTTTCTCGAAAATATTGTGTTACTCTACTTTTTAAATCAGGGCACAGTTCCATACTTAGGTCGTTCACTTACTTCAAATGACTGTGACTGGGGTCATATAGTCTTGTGACCGCTTGACATATTTACAAAATTAATATTTATAAGATTTTGGTGCCGTATTTCTGTTTGCTGTTTTTTGGCCTAAATGGACAGGAAAGGTGGGTCCGAACCCGAAGCAGGTCGTAAGTTCAATTTCCTCTTTGAAATCCGGACAGAGATTGAAAGAGTGACGAATTATGCTGCGCCAATATAGAGCGTCTAAATTGGTGTCTAAATTGGTAATTGCAAAGAGAGAAATAATTTAATAGTTATTTATGCTATAATTCCGGATATTAGGTGATTTCGGACGATTGGCATTTTTATTCACGAGCGAGCGAAGCGAGCGCGTTTATAAGTCGACACGAGTCGGAAATCATCTTCGGCACGTGTATCATATAACATTTTACTATGCATTGTGCGAGGAAATAAAAAAAACGAGCGAACCTTGCAGTAGTCACATATGATGTGTAACATCTGACAACTTGACTGACGTACATAAATAATATGAACAATATTCTTCATCATCATCGCCATCGTCATGACTTTGACTTTGACTTTCCGTTCGACTTCGACCATTGTCATCGACATCGCCATTGCCATCATCATTGTCATCGCCATCTTCATCGTCACTGACGCCATCATCATCATCATCTAATTCGTAAAACTTTATTCAAATAATAAAAACTCTTGGCGTCGGGCTGATGAAGGAGTTAAAAAAAAAAAAACTGAAAAGTAAAAATCGCTAGTCAAAACAGTGACACTTTCCGCCCAGTTTGGCTGCTTGGAAAACGCTCTTTCCGAGCACATGCATTGTAATAGTACATTACTTCAGAGGGAAGAAAGTGACAGTTCCATACCGAGGTTATGGCATTTGCGCCACGAGCTTGCGAGGGGCGCAAACCATTTGAGGTATGGAACTGTACTTTATCCTGAGGGATGTATGTATAGTGCTTTTTATTACACCTACGAGGAAAATTATGGACATAAATGCATAGAAATGTTTATATTTAGTTAAAAAAGTACAATTATTAAAAGTGCAGCTATTATAAGATGTTACATTTTGTCCGGGTATCTTGATATTTTGAGACATGTTTACATCTTGAGTTAGTTGAAGGCTTGAAGAAGCCACTTCTTCCGTGATTCCGCGCGTTTTATATACAAAAATAATTTCGTTTTTAATTTTCTGTATGCATCAAGGAGGTTGGTAACTGGTAAAAAAAAAAAAAAAAAACTGTATGTGGCCAGTAACAATTTACTTGAAATTTAATTAGTAGACAGTTAAAGTCTCTTGGCAGTATGACTGCTGACAAATTAAAAAAAAAAGAAAAACCGGGTATGTAATGGAATTTCATACATACTTCCCACCCTTGGGTCGGAAGGATTTTCATACAAACTTCCATACCTTGGGATGAAAGGATTTGAAGGGCGGGATAAAGGCGTTTCTTCCCTCTAATTGGTATAATTAGTATGTATTTTCAGAGCAGGTGTGATAAAAATATCTTTTCTTGTCTGGTTATTTGAGTAAAAACACCTTTGAACTAATAAAGAATATGAGTTACTTCCATTGATTAATCAAATCGTCAATCATCCAGCAACAAAATAGGTCAATGATATTGAGTCGTTCCAAGATGGATTTACAGATTGCATTCAAAGCTACCATCACTATAACTCACGATATAAGTGGGCTCATACATCTGTCGAACGACAGTAAGTAACCCTTCATACCATCCGAGTGGCAATTGACACAATTATTTAATCCCTATCAGGAACAGTCTAGAAGCAAGTTAATTAACATTTTAATTAGTGCTGAAACCTCGCGTGATGGAGATGAATGTAATTTAAAAAAAATGGAGAACTGTTTCCCATTGTCTATGGGTATAAAAACTTGAAAAAGTAGTCTTTGGTAGACAATGCATGCTAGATGCACTTAATTGTTACATAAACAGCTAAAATTCTGTTGAGGAAGGACGGTTGTTGATGCAAAAATGCTCTTAGATAAGGTTTTTTTTTTTAAATTGTGTGTGATAAAAACATGAAAGCGGTTTAATTTAAGAGCAAAACTTTCTCTCATCAAAGAATGAGAAAATCTGCAGAAATTAACATATAAAACGATGCATATTGATAACATAATGTTTTGTTTAGCATAAACAACACCAGTTGAAAACATTCATTCATAATTGTTTCCCTCTAATTCTGGACTTTCGTCAATCCCTCCCTTATTACCATAACAACTTTCTGTGTTCCTCCATCCACTAATTACCTCACATACCCTCCATACAAAATCCTCAACAAAGTCGTGTACCATGCGCGTACGCAGCAACAATGGCGTCGCATTGTCATTCAGCGGTCTCTGGACATGGCAGCTCGTTTCCGCGCTGGTTTTCCTTCAGACATAGCCTTGTGGCTAATTATAGAACAGTCTCTATTTATATCTACTTTCTGTCTTGGGAAAATGGCGTGTGGAAAAATCTAGGCTTTCTGTGAATTGGTTGAGGATAGGAAATGCATTGTTCTTGAAGGATTTGCTTAGTATGCCTAAATGTAAGATTTTATTTTGTTTACATTTTTTGTTCAAAGTCGAAGTGAAATAATTTATTTCAATTAGGCACATAAAAGGCACTTTTGAACGTCATATAAAAGAAAACAGAATTGATTCTAGACTTCCAAAAGGTAGTTCGATGGACAAGAAACTCCACAGTTACTTTATTAAAATAATTTATACTAGCTTCAGCACGCAACTTCGTCCGCGAGCCTATAATCTTTCTCAAGAATTGGCTGACCAATCCAAAAATATTTTTTTTGAATCCGACTGGTAGTTCCGGAGATTACCCCCTACATACAAACAAACAAATTTTAATATTAGTATAGATACATCAATGATATTCAGCTGCATCCGGTTAGACTGGAAGAGCTAGATGAAATGATGATACAGTTTGACGTCAAGATATTCGTGCTAGTAAACGTACTCTATGATGACTTAGTTTTTATTCCATATATTAGTTATAAATGTACATAATTAAGTATGTATAAATGCATTGTTCTTTGACGCTTTGCTTACAGTAAAGATCTGTAACGCCAGAGTATTTATTCCGTTCAAGTTTGAAAACAGATGGCCATCCGGATGTGCACCTGACATAACAATAACTAAGTTGCCACCTTGAATTAATGATATAACATGGCGTAACGAAAGACTGACAATGATCTTAATGTAACACTTCCATCAGCTAAGCAGCACTGATTTCAATCAACAGCTAGACAAAGGTATACGTCATGGAATGTCATACAAGATATTCTATTTTGTTCCAGTATTCTCTACAAATATTCAATATAAATGTCATCACTCCCAAAAGAATATACTTACACGAACATTATAAGCAGATCGTTCTAACACCGCTAGGCACGGAACTGTAGCGCACGCGCCGAGGGCAAAGCCCCTGCAACGGTGCATATGAATGAAAGAGATGATGATACGACTAGAGACTTAGGTGGGAATGAGAGGTCAGATGTAGTTGAGACGTTATCTGGAGTACACCTGTTCTACAAACAGGGGTTTCTCAGGAAAGGTGATGGTGTAAGATGTGTTGATCTAACAGATTAGTGTATGGTATAGATGTGGAGGTATTGTTTTAGGGGTGTCCTTCGAAAGGCTAACTGAAGATAGTGCCTGAATATTAAAGGAGTGAAAGAGGTGATAAACTAGTACTGTATAAACAGTGTACACTGTGTACACAGGTATATATCTTGGAATAACTTTATTTATGGAAGATTAAATCCCCCCTAATTCAATAAATGCGCTGATAAGTAATCAAGGGCTTCCGCTAAGATAATACCGACACACATGCTCGGAAACTATTATAATAATTGCTATTAAATATACTAACTATCCACAAACCTCACCATGTAGAACTCCTGACTCTAAAAGGGAAAACAGCTGTCACACACACATTAATAATGTGATCAATGCCAGACAGTATTAATAAATAACCAATAGTAACCTCCCAGTCGTAGCTGTCAGGCATAGGTGCGTACGCGCACTACAAACAACGATTCGTAGTGATGCTGCCATCAGTGTCACTCTGACTCATAGTAAACAACACTGTCCTTAATGCTTACTTCATTTCGATTCGAGACATTAAAACGTTAGTATGTCCGTCATTTGTAATGAAATCCGCGAGTTAACGAACCAATTTTGATGGTGTTTTGGTGAAAGGGCAAAAGTGTGTTTGAATTGCTATGTGTTAGCAAAAGTTACTGCCTTTTATCACGGTCCAGTGTACCATAGTTTCTTACCTTGAAATAAATTTTAAGATAATGTTTGTGTATTCAATTGCAATGAAAACATTGACAGTTCATTTTCATTCCTGCTTTGACGAAAGTGCAAAGTGCATTTGAATTTTCGTGAGTGCTTCAAGTGTTACGTAACAAATATGACTGTTTGTGAGTACCTACAAAGTTACCGAAAGTGTTTCTTCACAAAACAATAATTTGATTTTAGCAGACGGATGCTGGCGTGAGTCAATTTGATGTTTTAGTTCGTGTTACTAAAATAAATATAGAAGCAGTTAGTCATACTGGACTAATCGCTTATCGCCTGTAGTTAGATGTGCAGTTTTGCTATAATTGTGTTATTTATTTAGCAAACATGCGCATGATAGGATATACCTACGTTTGCTTGTGAAATATATTGGCAACGTCCTGGGGAAACTTGTACATTGCGAATGTTAAATTGATGAGTCCTTTTATCATTTCTGTGCCTGTTTTCAGGGAGGTCTAGGGTTGTGTAACATTCAATATAATCAAGAGTGCAATGCTCCAACGTTTACCAATTTCTCGGCAGTGCATTTTGCACTATTCGAATTCCATTGTAAACATTTCACCACCTGTCCATTCTATTCTCTTAACATCTCTACAATGTTGCATTCCACTTCTGATTACATTGTTATATGAAGAATTTCCTCTCCAATTTCATTTGAAAAGCTACTTTTTGATCGAAATAGTCCAAGATTACTTTGTAAATTTCGCACTACAGTGAAGAACGCAATACGTTTCATCATATTTATGTTACACCTTTCCTCAACCACTTCCCTCGTGGCACCGCCGTATTTAGTAAATTCCTATGTCATTAGTATTACTGTAGTGTTGTGTTTGGTTTTCCTAATAGGTAAAGAACTGTGATTGCTTATTATTTTTACTTTAAATATTCTTCCTATTTGTATGATGTGGTCTGGATTGGTTTTTGGTGAGCTCACACCTAATATGGGTTCTTAAACCGCGTAGTAGGGAGGTCGAGGACAATGCTCTACGCTTTCTATGCCTGACGTTTTGGGATTCCCATATCCACGTTGTCGTATATTCCTTTAATCCTATTAGACTTTCATTAAAAGCGTGAGAGCTCAAAAGTAATCTTGGCGCCATGACGCCTATGATTGCTATAATCGACACCAATTTATTTCTCACATTTCACAGTATTTATCTCAATACATAATCTTCAGTACATTGTCGATCATGTATCTTAGGTGAATTAGACGCGTACAGTCTAAACATATGATCTAACCGGTGTTTATGTCTGCGTACGCACTCTCGTTCTCCGGGAAATTATAGCGCTTACACGTGTATGAGTGTAGGTGTGTGTGTTTTGTATTGTGTGGGTACTAGGATATAATAATATGTAGATCTGTAGGTAAATGTGCATCAATTGAATTGTCACTAGTGTTGTTATTCTTATTGTGGATCATGTGATTTGTTGGGTGTTGGTCATTATGCTGTTTAATGTTGAAATCATGTGACTATTGAATAATGTTACTTTCAGCATGTGAAGTTTCACTATGCTAGAAATACATGGTTTTTCCGTAATATTCATCGTCTTCTTGCTCTCACTAATAATATATAATCTTACCAATATATTTCGGGCTTGCCCTCTTCTTCCTTTCATCTGTAGTTGCAGTCATCTCAATATTCACCCCCTTCCATGTAACATCTTTTTTAAATTGTATCGTTTCATTTTCATTCTCAGAAAACCATACAAAACTAAAATAATAATGAAAACATTACACCAGCTAATCCGTTGTTCAGACAAACGACCGCTAATAACTACATATATTACGCCACCATTTTAAATCTAGTTCATCCTACATACATACAGTATGTTGTAAATCTGCCATGTGGCGCGAATAGTATCGAATGACTGTGGGGTGTATTAAACGCTGATTGCTTGATACTCTCGTGGGAACTGTTACTGTAGGCACGATTGTGTGGATAGATTATTGTAGCTATACGAATTATTATGGGTAATTAATAGATATAGTTTGTGTGGTATGTGAGAAACATTCTCTGATGCGGCAGATAATGGTATAAGCCGCTGGATAATACTGGATATAGATCGAGGAATGAATATACTAAATTAAAACGTACGAAAAATAATGCTCACTGTCACCGTGCTAGCCAGTGTGCTGGTTGTTATTTGTGTGTAGAAGGGCAGTTGAAATCTTCATAGAAATAGAAAGTTGCTATTAACATGAACAATGGACATAAGTAATCTAATGAAAATGCTGTCAAAGTTACGGTAATTAGTTATTCGTATATACTATGTCGCCCATGGACATGTGGCCGCCCGTATTTTTCTGAATAATCATGTTTTTCTTTTTTCGAAAATTATCTTTAAAATTTTTCATGTTATTTTTTTTTTTTTTTTTGAGTAGCGTTTGCCATATCTCCGATATTATTGGCCCGATTTCGATTCTGCTTATTATTTCTAAAGGCATACGAGTTATTTTATCGGATTAACTAACATTTTTTATTAAAATTTGTCGCCAATGAAAAAAAACGTAGGCGAAGATATTTTTTTCAAAAAAAAAACCATTTTAATTTAATATTTTTATAATTTTAATTCAACCAATTATTTATTTAAAAACCACTAGTGTAAGTCCATAAAATCATAGGGGGATAGTGAAAAAAAAAAGAAAAGAAATAAATAAAGATAGACCCATATTAAAGAAAATTTTCGATAATTTTTCATGAATATTCACAAAAATACGGGTGGACACATGCCGATGTGCGACATTGTATATCCATTTCGTCTTAGAGCTTATGATATTCAGATATTTTTTTATTGTATATCCATTTCGTCTTAGAGCTTATGATATTCAAAAATATGTAAGTACAACGGTTCTTGTACTACTAAAACATTATAAAAATGGTGTAAATGAGTTTGTTACGTAGGTCAGTTGGTACTGACCACTAGTTTCACGGCAGAATTTGATTTCACAGTAACTTGACTCTTGGGAACCAGTTAACGCCTGACCGTTGGGTCATTGTAGCTGCAATAAAGTTTTAATTAAACTCATTATTAGCCGGAAACGTCTAGTGTTATATGTACGGCGTCCTTTTATCTAACGAACGATCACATTTTTAACGTGAATAGGCTTATTTGAAAAGGCACTTTTTCACCGGAACGGTGATATTTTCCATCACACAACTTTTACATACCTCTTTGTGCTGTCATGCAGCTTTGTGATTTTCTGACTTGAAGGTCGTTGACAAAATTATAGGCACATAAGGCTTTCTAATTACACAAAACACACCCCACCTTTGTATTTTGTTAAGGTATCAATAAACACAATGTTCCCCACAGTGTGGGGGCTCTACCTACTGATCTACCTACTGACATTTTAGGAAAATTTAAGGCGCCTAATTTGGCGAATCCAGTACGTACAGCTGGACAAGTCCACTTACATATGTGTAGTTCTTTCCTCAAAAGACCATCTCAGGCTCTAATCTGTATTTTCCTCATATAGGTTGTCCGAGATTAAGTCTAGACTTTAAAAGAGACATGTGTTGATTCTGTGTTTCTTCTCAGAGTAGACGGATAGGAAACGCAGACCTTTATTGTCTAGTTTTAAAACATATCTTATTTAGCACGTGTTAAAATGCTTTTTTAACCATTTTCTGAAAAAAAGAAAATGTTAAATGAACGTAGATAATGAAACATTATCTAGTTTTTCATATTTTCTTTTGCACATGTAAAAGTGTTGTTTTTTTTCTTTCAACAATTTACAGTAAAAAAAAAACATGTTACACGAATGGACACAATGAAAAGTTAATAACAAATGAGTTGACTTAAGTTCACTGCGTGCAAATTATCTATCACCAAGTTAAGGCCAGGTATTCCTGGTTTTGCCTGTTTTAGAATTCACTTTTGATAGGCAAATTATAACATTTTGAATCTGAAATAAATATATATTTATGGATGCATTCTTTCTCTTTACCATGTACCCGTTCAATACACGATGCAATACAATTTTCTCGATAGAAAAAAATACTGAAGTAACTTCGATTTGCAGTTTTTTTACAAGCAAATTTCATTTTAAACGAGTACTATAATACTCCATATTTTATAAATAATATCAATTTATAGGTAATTCATTTTGGAATCGATTCTACCCGATCGTTTTTTTTCATTAAATTTATATATTTTTTTATCGATTATTTCAAGTAATTTTCGATTAACGCGTCGCTTGCTAGTGTCCCGCCGGACGTTACCGAGGAGAGACCTATGCCAAATATTTACGCGCGCGCTTCGCTTCTGTTCCATAAATAATAGACACAGTAGTCGAGGTCAAGTGTCCAATCACAGCACACAAAAAAGGACTTTCTAATTTTATACAGGAAAACAAAATACAAATTTTAAAATATATAAAAATACTAAAACTACTACGGTAAATAAAAATTCTAACTGGTACTACCAGATACAAGGCCAGCTACATGTGTCTGAACGACAAAAGTGTCTTTTGGCTATATGGGCAGGCGAGAATGAAAATGTTTTTACAAAATGCATAGAAAAGGATGACATATTTTGGGAAACCAAAATGAAACCGAAATTAATAAAATTTTATATGCTTGCTGCCCGAAATAATAGACAGCAGAAAGGCACGTGACATGCCCATTAGAAATTTATCCCTCCAAGATAATGAAATTGTTCACCCTGATGATAACGAAAACGTTGACCCTCTAGATTTGCAACTGGGACAAAGCACACATCAATTACATTTAAAGGATTTTTAAAGAATTAATGGCAATTAATTGAATATAGTTGTATACGAGGGCGGTCCGATAAGTACTTAGACTTATCCCCCGATGGCGCCACTATTACAAGAAAAAATTAGTAGCATGTAGTATATTCTTGTTGAGCTACTCAAAACATTTCAGCCGAATCAGACTTGTAGTTTTCATTTTGCATTTATATTGCATTTGAAATACCCGACCTTGAAACGAAAATGTCAATTAATTTAATAAGTATAATTTAGAGTTTATTGCATTTAAAATATCTATTATTATTTATTACAAAAAATTGAAAGTCGTGATTATTACAAATTATAATAAAACAAGCTTTTAATGAATCAAATTTCTTATTTTATTTTTAAAATAAATCAATAAGACAAGTTGACCTACTGCCTGCTTATTTATAATGTGACACTTCCCGCGATTTAAGCGCACGGCTCGCTTTGCGACAATCTCGGGCAACTCTTGGTAGCGTTAAATGCCTGTTTCGCTTGGTCTACCCGCCCTTAAGTATAACGTTAGATACGTTAGTGCATGTGATTTTAAATGCAGTCAATTAAATCAAGCGAGACGGCTAAAACTACGCATGCCTTATGACGCAATGACCTGAAAAACGATGTCTGATAAATTACTTGCACTGAAAACATTATTTTTTATGTTATAATGGTCGATGAGCGTAATCCTTTGTTACGATTCTTGCTGTAACCGACCGTATCGAATTTTGATTGAATGATTGATTTATGAAGTTCAGCTTGGATTCCGTGGTTTGTTGTTTTAACTTATTTGTCTCTCCGTTTCCCGGAGAGCGACTTAATTGATGACTTTGAGTGGGATCTTATCGTTTTTGGCTGTCATAAACCCTTAACAGTACAAGTATCTTACGAATAAGCACAAGATCAAGTATCTTCTTAGTTGGGAAGGCGGTTTTAACTTAGAGAAGACTTCTTGGGTGATGAGTTAGTGACATAATAAATTACGATTTTTGTACGCTCGGATAGCCATGCGGT
Organism: Omphaloscelis lunosa; assembly: GCA_916610215.1. Lineage (NCBI taxonomy): Eukaryota > Metazoa > Arthropoda > Insecta > Lepidoptera > Noctuidae > Omphaloscelis > Omphaloscelis lunosa. Next base: position 17,001,854 of record OU744265.1, on the reverse strand, counting down.
TAGACGATGATATCTTTGACGTAGAACACGTTCTGTACGAAATGAGATACTGTAATGACGTGTGTTCGCTTGGAGGTGTGTTACGTCTTGAAACATCGTCATACGGCCTCGTAAACCGTTACAACTTAAGAGGGAGTCAGTCTCCTATATCCCAAGACGTCTTTGTAAAAACTTTTGACAAATAAAAAAAATAACCTACTTCCGAAATTAAAGTTGTAGTGTTTTTTTGGAACATTATCAACAGTGCGAAAAATACGTATTATTGAAGCTAACTCAAAAAATACCCAAGCAAAGTTAATAAAATAATATGGTACCAAGATGAATTTTCAAAATCGGTCCACGATTGACGAAAATATCAATGGACATACACAAAAAAAAAAACAAACAGACGAACATAGAACCTCCTCCTTTTTGGAAAACGGTTAAAATTATTTGTTTTGGGAGATGGGTGAATCCTAAGACAGCAAGGGGCAATAAGAGGTTATAGCATGTGGTCATAATATTTTTCTCGACATGACGTACGACGGCATTTTTTGTGGCACAGAGGGTAGGATAGAAGGTGGAACATAGCTTGTGACACGGCTCCACATCCACACCCTAGTGCCGTTCCGTCGAGGAAGCCTCACTTTACGAGGTTGTAGTTATTTCTTACCATTTGGGTACGGAAGCAGTTTCGAGACTTCGAAGTGGTCATCTATAACTTGACCACATCCTCGCGAGACTTGTTTAGGTCTGACACTTGTTGTACACCATGACAGAGAATTCTCATTAGAAAACAGGTCATAATAATTTGCATTAATGAGTAAAAGCGTATTTTAGAAATGGGTGTGACAAAATAGGACATTCCTATGTAAACGATAAAGATTACTATTATTTCAAGAGTGACCAAAGTGTCGACCAAGACTACATTTTCAAAATATCCTTACACTGTTTTGACTACAAGTTCATCTTCACAATAGCCTTATTTAATACACACCTCATATTATTAGTTCATCACATCGGTACACACCATCTTCAATATAATCATTCTCCACGAAGTACAGACAACTACACATCCATCTGTCTTGTCTCATCTATTTTTCCGTAGCGTTAATGCCCGGGTTACACTTACACAAGGCTAGTTTTTGCAGCTAGAATTGCATGCAAGTAATATCTTATTATACTGGCTTGGCACAAGCTACAGCTGTTTACACGATGCTAGAAATTACCCAGTAGCATTCCAGTGACTTAGTCCGTAGAGTAAAATGATCTGATTGGACACTAGCTTTGCCGGTCACATGAGGCAGTACACGAGCCAGGATAGTAAAATCTGTGGTAGGGGGGGGGGGGGTCCTACTAGCTCAAAAATAGATTCATCCCCATCCTTATAAACTGTCTCACTAGCTTACTAGCCTAAGAATGAGCTTAGTTCTGTATACACGGCTAGAGTGACTAGCATGCTAGCTTATTAGCACTATTTTGTTATCCTAACTTGAAAAACTATCCTCGTGTAATAGAGAGGTTTTTTTAGTTCAAATATAACGACTGTGTGGCTGACCTTACCTGTTGGCTCAATGCTATCTTTATTCGAACTGACATTTGCAGTCCCTCGGGCCTGTCTCATATATGGCGATGGAATCCGGTACTGGTTGCGGGCCCGAAAGTTTTGTACCGCTGTTTATTGAACCTTTGGTTTATCGGTGCGGGACACAACAAAGTTGGCGGTAGTGTTTGTTTGTTCGTTTTTGGCATATCTTGAAAGTGTTAGGTTAGAGTCACGACTTCAGAAATAATGGGGCTGCGATCACAAGAACCGCTTGACTAGTTGCAGTTTCGAGGGTTGGACAGTCAGACATTGTCTAAAGCGGTGACCACACTCCCGTTCATAGTACGCGGTGTGAACCGAAGTATGAAAAGACGAACTTAGATTTATTTCGCTTCGTCCCCAGTGTGGCCTGCGCTTTAATGTTGCAGTGAATTGTAAACTTTGTAATTAACAGGTTCATAATCAACTGATAAGTTTTATTTTCACACTAGAATATGTCTAAAAATTCAAATTTAAAATTCAAAAGTAGGCTGAGTAGGCAAAGTAGGCTGAGAATCGGCACTTTTCGAACGAAAATATTACATTAGACAGGCTCCCAAAAACGCCGGCCGCCCTTCATCACTTCCTAGTGCTTTAGTTGGGAAGAAGAATTGGCGCAACGGGACCCGGGGGTCCGTACCTTTGGAACGACACGGGCCGGGGCCAACATGCAGAGGCCCGTTAGACGTTATAGTTTATTATCTACACTTAACTTGTAGTATCCCAAAAAAGGATTATGGCAGCATTAAAATCAAAAGTCATTTATTTAAATTAGGTTGAGAATCAGCAGCACTTTTTGAATGCCAACATTACATAAGACAGTCCTCTAAAACACCTGCCCATTCCCTAGTCCTTTAGCTGGGAAGAAGTGGCGCTACAAACTCCCCAGCAGCACAGCTGTCTCTTCAGTTAGAAAAACTTGATTCTATACAATAGTACTTATGCAAAATAATTTCCATTACGCAACACAAAACATTAATTTAATTATTTGCTATATGTCAGCTAGTACACGCCAATATACCAACAAATCCAGTAGCTCCATATAAAATACTGGTATTCACTATTCAGCTGCATCTGGGTTAGACTGGAAGCCGACCCCAATACAGTTTGCAAAATTCTAGGCAGATGATGATTATGCCTACCAAAAAGAGCCCAATCTTCATCAAAATTTAACGATGTTGTTTGAAAACAAACCAACAATGACGCTACATAAATCACCGCTGAATAATGTTCGTGTGAAACGGCCCGTAAAATTCGCTCAATTTGAATGCATAATATTCGCATAAACACCAAAATCATTAGTTCGGAGTTTAACTTATCTGCCGTCGAAGTTTACGACGTGAATTTATGAATATTTCACACTAACTCCTGCCCGCGATTTCGCTCGCGTGAAGTATCTCGTTTTAACATAAAACATGACACTCGGCAATAGTGTAACTTTCTATAACTGAAAGATTTTTTATAATCGAATCAGTAGTTCCGAAGATTATCCCCAAATTCACTACATCTTTATAATCTTTACATATATCATTCTTCTGTAAATGTGTTTGTCACAGAACTCCTCCTATACGGCTGGACTGATTTGGATGAAATTTTGTGTGTATATTTGAGTGGGTCCCTGGATGGTTTGAAAATACAATTGGACTCGTTAGGTGGCGCTGTTCGGACAGGACAACGTCTGTCGGGTCCGCTAGTATTGTAAAGATTTGTAATGTGATGTTCTCACCGATGATTTCTCAAATAGACTAGAAGAATATAATAAAATTTCTTTAAAATTCATGACAAAGAGTGTGCTTGTTTTTGTAGACAGTGAGAACACTCATTAGAACTTCATACTCGAGTATATACTTATAAAAACTTTACAAAGACGGACTTAATGCCAGGGGGATTTTCTACCGATCTATCCTAGGTCGTGTAGTCCGTCTATGTTTGCTGTTATAAATGTTAAAAACCAATGTTTCTTCAAAACAAACTCACTTAATGCTTGACACCTTACGCAGACAAAGCTGTCTTTTGTCTTGCTAAGGAAGCCTTGTTTGAAGTTTCCATATTTGTTCGAGTCTTTGTTAGGACCTTCGTGAAATATGATGATATTCCCAACAAATATGTGTGTGCTTGTGGTTTGTGGATAATTTTAAATTCTTTCTTTGCATGTTTGGCTTTGCTTTACAGTTAAAGACAACTATTAAACCTGTGTTCTAGAATCTCGATTTAAGATTTCAGGCTAAGATTATATAAAATCTGTCAGGTATTATAATACGCTATATCGTAGCTACGATTTAAAACTAGATTTGAGATGAAACCAACTCAAATCTCTTTTAGTAGATTTCAGTTGTAATCAATTCAAATGTAGTTTTAAATCATGTCTGAGTATCGTTCTAGAATAACAGCCATAGCCTTAGTTATCTTAAAGTGCAGATCATTGAAGATCTTGACGTCGTCCATTAGTAAAATTTTGATAGACGTACACAAATTGCCACCATCCGGTGTCTCGTTCAAACGCAGAAACCAACTAGCTTTAATCATATCTTGTCAAAACATCCTCTGGTGCTTCTTATACACTTTGATTAATGCAAGTCTTTAGTACATTTCGTGTAAACAAGGCAAGTGCATTTAATGTTGCTTTTATAACGATCAACGGACTTCTGCTTTGTACTCTTAGCTTTTCCTGTGAGGCCGACTTTCACTCTGTTTTGAAGTGGTTAAAAGACACTGCTTTAAGCTCAACACACACAAGGCGGGTGTGTGTCGGGCGCGGGTCGGGACGGCAGCGGCGGCCTTGTATATATTGTAATTCCTTGTATTATATGGATGTCAGCACACGAAACGCGTGTACGGTTCCCGCTCCCGACCCGCTCCGCGGTCGACCCGCGTACGCATATAAATAAACAGACCAATATTGCTCATTTAAAGTTCTCAATCTACCAAAACAATTGACATCTTGTCTCTACAATTTCATTGAGGCGATCCTCTTAACGCCGCGCCGGTGTCGGCAACCGACCGTGGGAACGCCCTGACGCCGTACATTATATTAGGCTTCACACAGACTTGAGCGATTATTACCTTGTCTAGACGCGGTGCTGTCGTCGCGTCATCGTATATTATTTTCTAGTATGTCTGGCGCACCCTGTCCGGTTAACCCTGCTACTAAACTTGCTTGTAATTAAGTATGACATTTATGCTCGATGGTGGTAAATAAGAAATTTGACAGGCTTAATTCCATAAGGCATTAACACACCCGCTAATCTTTGTTTTCATATTTTGCTGCTCTTGATCTCGTCTTAACAAAAAAATATATTTTGTTTTAAAATCGGAAACCCAAAGTATTTATTTTAATTACAACTTGCGAAATGTGGATGTAGTATAATGTAGGTACAATTTTGCCTAACCCATCAGGGATTACACGCGTGATGTTATGTTAAACCATTTACAGGAACTTTTGAATAGAGTCGGCCAGTCAGAAACGAAAAATGAAGGTAGTTGCCCATTCAAAAGCGTAGTCCGTTCCTATGGAGTAGGGTTGCCAATCCAAAATTTTGAAAATCAGGATTTGAAGTTGAAAATACCAGGATATTTCGGATTAAAAATAGGACGCAGTATTTAGTTAAAGCAACACGCAATAAAAACAGGTTCAATGAAACTCCATTTTCGCGCACTAGCGAGAGCTCTCTCCATCTAACCATCAGATAGAGGGAAGGTGAGTGCAGGTTACATCTTTATTTTTAAAATACCCCGCGCCCCGCGTTACCGACCAATAAATGTAAGGTTGAAGACGCGAAATTTAAAATGCAGGACTTTACCAGGATGCTTCAATAAAAACCCCAGGATGTTACGTAAAAGCTATCCAGGACTCGTCAGGACATCCCAAAAAGCAGGACATGTCCTGGGAAAACAGGACGGTTGGCAACCCTACTATGGAGAAGAACGGGGAAACTCCATGGTACAACCTTACAGTAACTCGGAATGCAGTGAACATGCAATGCGTCTTAATAAATGTAATGTCGAAACAATTGCTGCCATTGATGCGATCCCCTTTAATCCCAGGTCGTTAACCTCCCGTGGGAAAGCACAAACGCCACATATTAGACTTCAAGCAGATATGAACATGCGTATGTGTGATGGTAAATGGCTGGGTGGAAGTTACCGGCGCGCGATTGCACGGAAGTTTATCGATTGCCTTATCTGTTTTTACAGCCACTTCGTTTTATCCTTTGCTGCTGTAAGATAAATCTCCCAAGTAAGAAATACGTTAGTTATAAGTTCTTTTAGTATTTTAGATTTGATCACGAGAAAGAGTCAACAACGTTACTGGTACTTATAAGATCAATTGATACCTTATTTGTTTTAATAGCCCCTGCGCTCGCTGTAAGACAAATCTCTCAAATAAGAAAATTCGTTTGTGATAAATTATTTACTTTATTCAGACAACATTTTAGACGTGGTCGCGAGAATGTGTCAATAACCTAAGTTTTACATATAAGGTTAAGCCATTAATACAATGCGTCGTGAATCGTATTTTGATTGTCTGTTAATGACAGCCGGAAAAACATAAACTATAATGTTTAAGACCGAAAGAAACTCCATAAAGTGTATTATTGTTTTGTGACGTATTTCCTTCACGTCGGTGTGTCTTTTTTCTTTTTAGCTATTTGTTAACTTTCTCTTGTGCTTAAACTCAAACTCTAAGCATTTATTTCGATTAAACCATTTACAGGCACTTTTGAATAGTCAAGGAATCGGTCAGTCAGAAATATGAAGCTAGTTGCTCATTCCAACGCGTAGAAGTTACCTATGGAGAACAACGGGCAAGAAACTCCACGGAGGTCCGTGGAGTATCTTTGAAATAAAAAAAATGTTACAAAATATTGGTGACATCATTCATGTTGAAATTATACATGTGAGAACAATGTAGAAAGACGTACACGTTACAAGCGTCCGTAATAAGAAGATGAATCAAAGAACAGTTAAAAAAATAAAATAAATGAAAAATAAGCCATGGCAACTAAGAGATGACCAGTCCCAACTGATGGCGCCCGTTCATGTACATGACGAATGGTTCAGCACCATTCAGCTCAACCATTTTGAAGGGAGCTAAATGATACAACACACCCAGTTTCGTTTTAAGCCAGCCAATAACTGGATTTCAGGCCGGCTGTGCAAGTCGCTGTGGCCAGCTGTTGGTCTACCTTCCTCTTGTCACTGAGTGTAGAAAACCATTAAGTTCAGCCTCAGACCAAATAAAAAACCAAGACAGAGCGCTGCGAACAATACAGTGAAGCATGCAAAAACTACACCTCCGCTCTGAGCATACACACTCACACGCGCACTGATACAACCATTTACAATCAAACTACACCTCACTAAGTGCATACATGTTTACAAAACCGGCTTCGCGTCACTGTTCAAATTCAAAAGTCATTTATTCAAACTAGGCTGAGAATCAGCACTTTTCAAACGACAAAATTACATAAGACAGACCCCCAAAACGCCCACCCTTCACCACTTCCTAGTGCCTTTAGCTGGGAAGAAGAAGTAGCGCAACAAACGCCCCAGCAGCACAGCTGTCTGTTCAAGTTAGAAAAAAATAATTCTATACAATAGTATGCAACATAATTTACATTATGCAGCACAAAAAATTATTTAAATGAAAAATTTTATTTGCCATATGTCAGCTAGCACACGCCAATATACCACCAACCAATGACAAATGAAACCAATGTTGACAGCGCTGTCTTTTGGTTTTTTATTTGGTCTGAGAGTTCAGCAATAAAAAGTGCTTCGTTTTCAAACACGTCTCTTGTTCCGAGAACCTCTGATTGTTTGGCTACAAATTATCCGGAATCCGATACCAGCAGTGCACCGTTTAGTTCACGGTCATTACCAATTGTCCCAATCAATACAGTAATTTAAGGATTTAGTTACGGGCCTCGCAATCATCGGCATCCGGCCACCGAGACTGTTTGACTTTTTTTAATGTACCGTCTCATCATGATTTGATTGAATTTTTTTTTCAAGTTTTAGTTACATTGTGATTGCTTCCTGTTGAACTGCTATTGTTGTTTTTTTTTTTGTATACGTTGGAGTAAGTTTTGAAAGAGATATTGTTTTAGTTGTGGTACCATGACATGCTTTGGTGTCATTAAAATAAAGAATTTCTTGTCTACAGTATTGTTAAAGGGCGAATTTCACCAATGAAACAGAACGCGATCGAAAGTGTGAATGAGGATATGGCGAGAAAGAGGATGACTACCGAGATGACGATAGAGAAGTATGACAGAAAAAGACCTGTTACGTCGACCACAAATAAATGTGGCCACACATGACGTAACTGCAAGCATGACAAGCATGCATGAACAATCATTTTGTGCAAGCGTGCTTGAGCGTCTGTATGACGATTTTGTGCAAGCGGCATGAAGATTTATAGAATTTTCATTATGCGGCTTGAACAAGCCACGCTTGTGCAAGCATAATTGAACGTCTGTATGCAGGTTAAGCTTGCGGAAACATACGCACGCCATTTGCACGCAATTAATGCTGCTAAAGCAAGCACGTCGTCGTTGTTCATCGTTCAAGCAAAAACTAATGCTGCTCCAGCTTGCTTGTACACATGGCTACACTTCAAGCTATACATTTTCAGCATAAACTGAAACTGTATAGCTTGATGTGTAGCCGTCTGTACAGTGTGTAGCCTATAGGGAAGTTGTGCACGCTTGCACAAATTGATTGTTCATGCAGGCTTGTTATGTTTGCAATTACGTGTGTGGCGAGATTTAGTTGGCATAAGGATTAGGGAATTACTGATGAATCACCACGCGATCAGCACATCGAACCGCGTTCAAAAGCTATCGGTGTCAATATTCCACAACAATGACGACACTGATAGCTCTTGAACGAGCTGATCACGTTCAGTTGGTGAAATGCGCCCTTAATAATCACTAATGGTACTTTTTCCGGAGGTTAAAAAATGCTAAGAGAAATACACTCGAGAGCAATGAATCCGGGTCACTTAAAGAATCCTAAAAATCTCGGAAACTAGAAATGCTAGGTTAATGCAATAAATTGTATTTAATAGACAAAGTAATACTCCTTAAATGAAGGTATTAAAACTTCTTAGTTATTGTAAAGTTATATCATAAAAAAATCAAATTTGAAAAAGGGGCCACTTTCGAAGATGGAACTACGAAATTACAGCATTTGGTTTTGCTTTTGTTTGTAATCTGTCATTTATGTGGGTACATAAACCATGTTGATAGTGCTCTATATTCATTATTCAAGCTGAAATTATGTCGCTTACGCCTGAAGAATTCACCAGAATACTTACAATGCTGGAAACCGGCCGGAGTCAGCGCGATACAGCCAGGACTGTCGGTGTGTCGCTGTCAACAGTACAAAGAGTTCTCCGACGTTACGAAGAAACTGGTTCTAACCTACGCAGACCAGGAACGGGCAGAACCAGGTGTACCACAGCACGAGAAGACCGATACTTGGTGAACACCATGCTTCGAAATCGCTTTCTCACAGGAACTGAACTCACAAATCAGTTTCGACGCCTCGGAGGAAGTAACCCAAGTGCATGGACAGTAAGACGTCGGGTTGCTGAATCTAACTTAAAACCCCTTAGACCTGCAAACGGCCCTAAACTGGAGCGTGGGCATCGTATTTCAAGACTAAGATATGCCCAGAGCCACGTAAATTGGAGTATTGAAGATTGGTCAACAGTTATGTTCTCCGACGAATCAAAATTTATGCTCTACAAGCACGATGGAAGACACAGAGTGTATCGAAGACCAGGGGAAAGATTCAAGCAAGCATGCATCGAAGAAAAAGTAGCCTACGGTGGTGGGTCTGTACTTGTGTGGGCCGGAATTTCTTCTGAAAGTCGCACAGAGCTGGTGATCATAGAAAACGGCTCTTTAACTAGCGTAAGATATGTGGAAGAAATCCTCAATGATCACGTTGGTCCATTTATGGTCAATTTAGGTGAGGATGCTATATTTATGCATGACAATGCCCGACCTCATACAGGTAGGATTGTGAATGACTACCTTCAAGAGATGAACATTACTAGTATGGAGTGGCCAGCGCGCAGCCCGGATATCAACCCGATCGAGCATGCTTGGGACGAGCTAGGCAGATGCGTAAAACAACGAAACCCTCCCCCAATCACGCTTCGTGAGCTCAAAATTGCTCTCACAGAGGAATGGGAGAATATTCCCCAAAATCGTATAAGGAACTTGGTGTACACCATGCCAAACCGCGTAAACGCAGTAATGGAAGCACGAGGAGGCAATACGAAGTATTAAAATTCAAGAAAATCGTAATAAAGTTCAAAAATTTCATGTTTCCTATTTTTGTTTTAAGGAGAGATCAGCAGTTTTTTTCTTTATGTAATTTTGTGTTAATAAAATGTATGGTGACTCATATTTTTTTTACTTTCATTTAAGGAGTATTACATTGTCTATTAAATACAATTTATTGCATTAACCTAGCATTTTTAGTTTCCGAGATTTTTAGGATTCTTTAAGTGACCCGGATTCATTGCTCTCGAGTGTATTATGTCATCAATAGCATCTTTTAACTAAGGTAATGATTGATTACCAATCAATTTGCAGACCGTGGGAATTATGGCAATGATTGTATCAATTCAGTTCATTGTTTCGGTACAGAAGAAGACATGTTAGTCAATGGAAGTTTACAAACTACATTAATGAGTGCATTCTTTAAATAGCCTATTTAAATCCGCAGGATAGATTCATTTTTCCACGAAGTCAATCAGAGATGAAGACTCATTTCTGTTCTGCCAAGTTTAATTGCATAATTAATTCAAATAGCTTAACTTAATATCTCACCTTGTTTCCCCAAAGGATTGGGCAGAGATGTTGCCTAATAGTACTCCCCCATTCCACCAGTTCTGTTATGTTCTAAGTCCCATGTAATGGGGGCGAACCTAATGCCATTAACCGGGCACAAATCCAGACTCCGGGCTGCTACTGAGAAATTCCAGATAAAAAACCCAATAACACTTTGCCCGATTTGGAATCGAACCCAAAACTTCGTGGTCAGCAGTAGCGCTTGCGACTACTAAACCAATGAGGCAGATCCCGGAACAAAATCATCTTTTAACTTTCTAACTTGCGCATTTCATCTCAACATTCATTCATGAAACAATTTTCTCGAAAATCTATCAACAATTATTTATTTCTGAGAAATATCGTTATAACAACGTTTCTATCAATGTAAATAAAAACGTAATGACTGTTGATACGGTTATTTGGTCTTCAAAGACGGGAGCCGTCTGGGATAGCATGGATGTTAACACGGTTCCGTCTGGTCTTTGCCCCCTACTACGGTTTCTACTAGTTCTCGATTTAAAGCCATTTATAATATGAGATCTGTAAGACAACCTACGAATGAACAGGTCCTTGAAAAGTTTGATTTTTTTTCAAATGTTTGGTCCAAATCCTCTCCAGCGGCAATTTTTTGCCCTAGTGACATCTATACCAATATTATAAAGAGGTAAAATTTGTTAGTTTATTTGTTTGTAAGTTTGTATGTAGGGGGTAATCTCCTGAACTTCCTGTCGGATTTGAAAAAATATTTTTGCATTGGATAGCCCAATTCTTGAGAAAGGTTATAAGCTCGCAGACGAAGTCGCGGGCAGAAGCTAGTATATAATTATAAATGAGGGGTAAAAACAAAAAGTAGACGAAAAGTAGATCTCGTTCGTAAATGCATTTGATCCTCGTTAGGAAATGCTACAATTAGCTGCATTTCATCTCTTAGCGTGTCGATGGCAAAAGTAATATAACATAAACATAAACCTTGTTTCCCTGAAGGGTTGGGTGGAAGTTTACCCAGGGACAGAAACCGGTATGATCAATACGGGTATTTTTTCGGTTACAACATTTATGTTTTTACACATATTTTTAAAGGTTACCTTAAATTGAATACAACCAGTATTAATACCAGTTTAGCGAAATAAAAATTACCTGTATCTTACACGAGCCGTCGGCATTAGTCAAAGGGCGCGCATCGCCTGTGTGTGTGTAACCGATATTAAAACGGTAACCTAAATGAGGTGACCTGTTTTTTCTTCTTGTTTACCCAGATAGAGGTAACCTTAGTCGTAGAAGTAACCAAAATTCTTCGATGCCTGTACCGTAATTATAAAGGTTTTCGGTCCCTAGGTGTACCTAGAATACAATCACATTTCCACATTTCACCAGTTAACACAACACAAATAAATTACACATAATTTTTTAAGTTAATTTTGAACTGAATAATGTTTCTATTTTTTTTTTTTTTGTTAATATTTAATTGTAATAATTTGACAGTGCTACTATTTCGTTAGAGCTGATCAAGAAACAAAAAATGAATATAAATGTATATATATTAAAATGAATCCCTATTTCCCTTGGTCACGGCATTACGCTAAAACGGCTGAACGGATTTGGATGAAATTTGGCAAATGAGTAAATCATGACCCGGAGAAGGACATAGGATACTTTTTATCCCGATATTCCCAAAGAATCGAGACTAATGCGGGTGAAACCGCGGGGCGCAGCTAGTAAATAAATAGATTATAATGGTTGCCGAATATGCGAGTAACGAGCGAGAACCGGTAGTACCACCAACAATTAAGAGAGAACTCGTTAATTGTAAGCGATTAAAGTTTATTAACGTGTCCTAATTGGCCCGTTGTCGCAACTGAGGAAATTGCTGGCCCCACAAATATGTACATACACCACTGTAAACTACAGAGGAGTTCCTCTGTAAACTGGTGTATATACATATTTGTGTAGGGAAACTTCGGATGTAGCTGATATAGATCGGCTTTCTACTTCCTTTGTACGTTAAAGTTTTATTGCATCCTGTAGCATAGGAAAGCCATATCATTCCAGGAAAAGGGTCTTAAATTATATTCTATGCCATGAAGATAGACATAGGATTGGCCTTGACCTAAATCGTAAAAAAACAGAAATTATGTACCAATTCAAATGATAGTTCGACTACTAAAATGATATCATATAGGTATAATGGTATAGGTAGTCAGTGCTACAGTATCCAGAGGAGCTCGTGACTAAGTAATAACAGCTGCACGGGTCGATCCATCAGGTTAAGTTACGCTGGCCAGGGTTGCTCGGTGGTTAGGTGACCATCTAAACATACCGAGACTCCTCCATGCCTCGGAAAGTACGTTAAGCCGTCGATCCCGGCTATCTTTCGTGGATCTTTGACAGTCGATACGGGTCGTCAGAAGCCCGAAAGTCTGACAACCAGTCTTACCAAGGGGTATCGTATTACCCAGTTACTGAGTTGTGGAGGTCAGATAGGCAGTCGCTCCATGTAAAATAGGTTCTGGTATTCAGCTGCATCTGGTTAGACTGGAAGCCGACCCCAACATACATAGTTGGAAAAAGCCTAGGCAAATTATATACTATTGTCTGCTTGACTTGTCGAAAAAGGTTAATGATACTGTGACGGCAGAGGAATGCGTAATAAACGCTGCAACTGCATTATATTATCAGTGCCTTTAATGTAAATGACATAATCAAATCTATTCCTTGCCTCTTACGTGACTCAAGGAAAGTGTTATTAGACTTCCGTTATCTTATCCGTGGACCACACAGCTAAGGGGAGATGATAAACGCTCGTGCAGACCAGCGCGATATCGCGGGTGCTACGAGGGTCGCGCTGCCTGTAGCGCCCGCGATATCGCGTCAGTTTGCACGAGCCTTAATGCGAAAATAGAGATAGGACAGTTAGGAATAGTAATTGTAGTTTATGTTGGCGGTTTAGTAGACAAAATTACTGATTAAAAAAGATTTTTCCTGAAGCCTTTTAAAGTATTTGTTGTATTGATTGATACATATTAGAATATGTTTTATTGTGCACCAAAATTTAACAAAGCTCATTTACGTAACGATACAACATGAAATGATATTCAACGATAATGCGCTTCAACGAATGATATTCAACGACAATTTGGGAGTATAGAAGATCGACTCGGAGTGCAAATTCGAATGCGAATCGTACAGACCAGCGCGATATCGCGGGTGCGACACGGATAGCGCTGCCTGTCGCGCCCGCGATATCGTGTTGGTCTGTACGTATTTTCCCAACTATGTTGGGTTCGGCTTCCAGTCCTTGAATGATTGTGATATTTATATTCGATAAAAATAAGATCAATTCCCACTATTGACCTCTCCAATTGATGAGCATTCCAATTTCAAACGTTACTAGTAATCGATCGCTCGTCAATGAACAACCCAGTGACCCGTTTCATTGGTCCGTCACGAGTTGCGCAAGAGTTTAGACAGCTGTGGCATTCCATATCTTTCACACATATTTATGAGATACGGACGGTCAATGGTCTGTTATACATATTGAGTGACATAAGTGTTGTTGCGAATTCAATTAACTTTTAGCTTTATTAATGTTTTGACGTATTTGAACTTGTTACTCAATGGATTCAGTAATTACTTATATGTATTATGGATTTGTTGGCAACAAATCAATACGGATACAACTTACATCTCGGTACATTGTTTTACTTTGATGTGATATAACCTACCTAAAGTCCCATCTTTTGCTTGTATCTCTTTTTAACCAACTTCCAAATAGGAGGTGTTTTTTATGTATGTCCACCGATCTCTGCGTCAATTGTGTACCGATTTTGAAAATTGTTTTATGGTATGTTCTCGAGGTGGTCCCATATAAATGTTATTAATATTAACTTTGCTTGGGTAGTTTTTGAGTTAACTTCAATAATATGTATTGTTTCCCACTTAGTATGTGGATGATATGAAAAGTTCCTGTTACTGTTATTTACATAGCATGTAGTGGTATTCGAATTTTTGTGTGGTCGGAACCACAAAAAAAAAGTGAACAATTAAAACTTTTTACAAAAAAAAAAAAAATGACTTCCAAAAAAACACTACAAAGTGAAAATAACTTGGTGAAAAAAAGCCGGTTGTTTTTTTTTTTAAAAAGCTCTTTATTATTATTACATCAGTAGGTAATACAATATTCTATGTATGAGTTAAGTATTTCTAAGATTGAATGAAATTGGGCCTCCTCATTTTCAAACATACCGAACAGTTCAATTGTTCTTGCATACACCTCACCATAGCTCAACGTGAAAGTGTACGCAACACCATACAGACTAAAGCACGTACGTCGCTTGTACGTAGAATGCGCCTGCACACGTTTATGGGAAGGAGGGGTCGACATATGGCGTAATTGGACTTGCTGGAATTTAAAACTGACGCCAGTCAGCTTCGACGCAAACGTGTTTGTAAATTTTATATTGAAAATCCACCGTGAGGCCAAGGTGGAACTTTTGCTTTCTTTTTCTTCCTTATTGGTATTGAATTTTGTGCTTACATTGTATGCAGGTTTATTCTGGATGGATAATAACGAGTTCAAACCATAGAGGTGCAACTAGATTGCGGTAGATCAATGACATCATGATATCTTGAGGTGATCAACTCCTATCGTTGCAACCATAGCATTTACCTGTGCCATGGTTCTATTTCAGGTGCTAAACAATTTGAATAAATCAGCAATATGCGTTTGAGGTAAACTAGCTGTCACGTGTCATATTCCTCATAATTTTTCCTCCACTTTTCTACAGGCATGGTTCGTAGTATTGTATGCGCATACGTAGAACTTATCCCCACACCTACATAAACCTAATATAAAGGAGGGGAACTGAATAGTCCGGATATGTCGTAAAGTACAATTTAAACAGTAAGTCAACTTACATTGACAATGTATTATGTTTGTTCAACATTATACTATGTTTGTTTTAATTCTCTAATCCAATATTGACAGTTTTTCACGTGGAACTAGAAGAAGTGTGCAATAAGAGATCCACAGGTTTTGATTTTGCTATCAGACGTGTCAGACGTCCGAACGTGTCTTTTCTCTGTAACCTATGTTATTTTTCTCGACCCTAGTTGGCCTTCCCTTTCACTCATAATGTATTTCCATATGTAGCCTCGCCTCGCCCTATCAATATCATACATCAACAAACACGTAGAAGAAAAATAAATCTTTTTCTCGAGTCGATGATGTAATCTGGACGCCTAAAACTATTATACAAAAAACTGTCGCGACGCACCTACGTGTAAATGTGGAGGAGATTAGCACATGCCATAACTGTAGTAAAACGATTTGCCGATACACTGACACATTATTGAACGAACAGTAGGTTAGTAAGTAGACCTTTTGATGAGGTTGTTAATTTCGATACTGTATTTTTGAGGTCGTAGGTTCACTAGAGGGCAAGACAAGACAAGTGGCAATCGTTTTCAAAGTGTTTCGTATAACTACAACGACTTCTAACAGGATTGACGTAAGGGTTTCCGTAGCATAAGCTGCAGAAATCCTCGACTTTTCCATCTCATTCATCTTTTTGACCTTTCCATCGCGTCGTTATCGCTGATGCCTGATAGAATGCCACTTCGTCGTCGTCCTCGGTTCAAATGTTACCAAAATTGAAATGGTATCAGAATCAGGGGTGCTTGCTCTGAAAACAAACCAGATTAGAGTACAATAATATTGTTTTGCTATATTATTATAGAATTTGGGCTACAGTTAATTGATTATCCCACCATCTGCTGTTCGAGGAAATAATGAAAATATGCACCTTTATAAGGTCAATTGTACAAAAACATGTAGAATTTGTTATCTTCATACAATAACATGCCAGTTAACCATGGTTAAAGATAGACACAAAACAGGCGTTAACCGACTTGTTTGTTGTTTGCGAGTTATTGTAAGATACATACTATAGTTTACTATTGTAATCGGTCACTATACTGCGTTCTTCATAATGTTTACCATGTAGAGAAACAATAAAAGGCTATGGGCCAGTTTCTCGAACGAAAGACAACGAAAACTTTATATGACAAATTGTCCAGGGCGTGTGAATTGTTGTGATTGGTTGAATGATTTGTCAACAGCCAATCGCATTAGTTTATATTTTCGTAAAGAAACTGGCCCTATATGTAACAATATCCTGGTTTTTATCTCTTGAATGTGCACTTTCATTAAAGTTAAAAATTCCGCGTTAAGTTGCACTACTGTTTCGAATGTCCTGTTTGAAGGGGAAACCACAGGCCACAGGGCTCCGAAAATAGTAGCGGGGGCGCGGGGGGCGGGGCGAGACCCGACGCACGCGCAGTCCCCGTTGACGCGCCGATCTACACTCATGCGCAGCGTTTGTTTTAACTAATTGGTGCAGTGAATAATACGTGTCTCGTAAATAAAGTACAGTGATGTTGTGTGGGACCAATGGTGCTGTTGCGGCGATGGACCGCGCGTATATGTCGCTGCGCGCACGCAAGCCGCCTGCCAAAATTACGGTTTGTTTTTATTACTTTGTACATCTTGTTGCTTTTATTTTTCTGTGATGATTGTTTAGATATTAGTACCTAAACATACAAGTTTTCAGTAAACTGAAACCAGCGGTGGAAATTATGAAGGGAATAAAAGGGCTTTACTTTAAAATGATCATGTGATTAGTATTGTAATACTCTCAGTAGTACCACAGGAACAAACGATTACTTATTCATTACTACTTCAGCACAGACTACTAAAAAGTTTTGCTAATAAGCAGGTCAACGAAAGTAACTAGGTATATCTATGTGTAGAAAAAGTAATTGCAATCAGGATATTGTTTTATTACACAGCTGACTATGCAAGCTGATTTCCTTTCGCATTTATCTATTACCTTGTTCAGAATGATTAGTCAGTCCAACTCGCAGTTGGTATACATATAGATACCTTATGATATAATACTTAGACTTAGGTTAATTATATTTAGTATTACACTAACAATTATGGTTTTGTCCGTAACAAGGAAAAGTTAGTCCGATAGCATGAATGAAAATTAGGAAAATTGTTATCATTAAATAATAATTATTTAAATAAGTTGAATCAAAATTATTCCCAGCAGGTGCTAAACCTTTGTTAAACTTCCTTCTATTATTTTCCTAATATTCATAATTTCATCTTCATCAATGGCTCAATATAATTATCTAGTGGAGTTCATGTCTATCTTGTTCGTGTCTTTTCATTATGACCTTCCGTCACTTTTCCATTGAGCTTTTCTGCAGCATTGGTTCTTTATTGCTTTCCTGATGTCATCATACAATCTCTTGGCTTGGCTCTAACTCTATCGTGAGCATGTTCTCTTTCTCCATTCTCCATCTTCTGTACGACATAGATTACCTATACATGTCATATATTTGCCTTTTTCCTTTTTTCATTCGTCATTATCCTCCTACCTTTATTCCAATTTATTTGGGATCGGAGCAGTATGTCTTGTTCCCTACATTTCTTTCATCTCTTGGCTGGTTGATCGTGACCATGTTCTCTTTCTCCATTCTCGCATCTTCTGTACGACATAGATTACCTATTCACGTCCTATATTTACCTTTATCCTTTATTCATTCATCATCATAATCCTCCCTGCCCTTATACCAATTTATTTGGTATCGGCTTAGTATGTCTTATTATTTCTTACATCTCTTGTTAGCCTTCATCTCAGTAGTCACACACTTTCCAGCCTTCTCCCTTCATTCACCATCATTATCATCATCCTGCTCGTAACCCAATTTGTTTGGAGCTGCATCTCTTCTTTCATACAACTCTTTTAGCCATCATCTCAGTAGTATCCCCTTTAGCCTTCTTCCTTCATTCTTCAAGTCAATTATTCTTAGAGGTACTAAACATGCAGTCATATAGTATTTTTAGTCAAATGATTCCACTCTGAGTAGTATTCCTAGAACTGTATGTAAATTCGATGAAACCCATGTGTATTGAATCTACACTGTTATTGCATTAGTCATATCATTTACGGTGGAGGGTAACCCCTTTGGAATTATGGTCTTCTGCCGTTAAATTATAAACATTGTATATTTAAATATGCACATTATGTATAATTAATATTATGATGACTAAGCTAATTTTCTTACTTAAATAAAGGGTCATTCAAATTAAGCTAAAGTCTGTGTAGTCTTACTGGATCCCTTAAAAGGGCTTGAAGCTAAATATAGTAAATGAATTCTGTTTAGAAAGCAACGGCTCCCAACTGTGACGTACTCTAACAATGCTTACGCATCGTATGCGCCCGCGCATGAGTCAAGCTTTGCTAAAAGTACTTTATTTGTTTTGACTTCTCGGTATCGCAAGGATTACCCAGCACTTCGGGATTACTCGGTAATCCTCGGCTATAATAATAGTCGATGATTGTAAAATTATTTATTACTGTTCTAATTATGAATCTAGAATTTTTGACCGTTGTATACTTTGGAAGAATAATTTTAGAGTTTAATTAGTGTAACTTATCTAGTAGTAGAAAGTATTAGATTTTTAAAATCTTTCTCAAATCACTTAATTGTATTAAATTATTAATGTGTTATTTTGGCGTATTTTCATATAAATCCGCGGTAAAATTATTAAATATAGCTGAATATATATTTTTTGTTGTTTAATGATTTCGTCAAAGCTGATTATTGTCTGGTAAAACCTTTTACTATTACACAATGATATATTTTATAAGAATATTATTATAATGTATATATTATTTAATATTATGATCATACAATTTGAAAATTCAAAGGAAAATTGTCTATTGTTTTCTAGATAATCAATAACACATTCAAATACTTAGGATGAATTTCACCGATAAAAGGCTTCTGCAGACAGGCGCGACGTGACTCCTGTAGAACAATTTCCATGAAGTTTTCATAAAAAAAATCGACCAGAGTCACGTCGCGCCTGTCTGGGGGAGCCTTAAGTTGAACGCGATCAGCATATCTCCAACCGTCAACCACAACAATGATGACATTGACAGCTCTTGATCGCGGTTTAGTGCTGTTCGCGTTCAGACTCATTGGAAAAAATTTAAAAAAAAAAAAAACAGTGGCACTCCGGGAGTGCCGACAGAAGTGAAAACTTGAAAAAAAAAAATCGGCACCGCGGTAATCAACGCGTTGATGTCTTTTTAACCATCTTACGAATTTTCGATCAGGTCACGTGTCCTGACGCGAGTTTAACATTTTTTACCCATTACAAAAAAAGTGCACAACGCCGCTAAAGAAGTTTTCACTTCAAAAAGGTTTACGAACGAAATTGTAAGCTCTTGCTCTATTAAAAAGTATAGGCGCTTTGACACGTTTGACAGGTACGTGGATCTGACGACTCAGTGTTGAAAACTCATTACTGGAGCACTTACTGCCATTTTAAGTCTGCCCTATCACTGAAACTGAAACCATTTTGTCATACTTGCATTTGTATCATCGTTGATCTTCAACTGTTTTTCAATACGCAGTACGCACGTGGTTACAGCTATACCGACCCCGACATTCTTCTGAATGTTGTGAATTATAATGCTTACTTCAATGTCGAGCACTCACCTCTCACATACTCCACCCACTCCAACATTGACTCAGAAACCCAAAATTATATTCAGTTTAATAATTAACAGGATGCCCGAACTTACCTCCGTACGTCGCACCGACCTCGTTGAGGTACGATGAACGTTGTCAGTTGTCGCAGTTCCGACACGACAAATATTACGAGTTCGTATTAATGCCATGGTCACGACTAAACGCCACGTGAATGGCCTGCTTTATTGCAGCTAGGGTTGCCAGGTGTTCTAAAAAATATTTAAATTAATGTTGTTTTAATATGGAATCGATTTTATGTCGGAAAGTTACGAACATAGTACGGAATAACAGTAACATTAACGCGGTTTGAATAGCAACTTTAGAAACGTTAAAACAAACAAACAGAAGTAAGATTTCATTGCAGAGTAATTGTGAAAACATGGTGAAATTATAATCGTTTTAAACAACAAACAATGCAGGAATCTCACGGGCAGTGCAGACGTTAAGAGAGTTACGATAAAATATTAATGTTTTCAATGCTTCAGCCAAAACAGACTGACTCATCTAACCAAGGATGCTCTTGTGTGTTGTGGGAATTACGTTTCGGTAACAAAGAGTCTTCATACTTCTCAAATAAAATATGCGGATCCATGTCTGAAGCCTCGATTAGAAATCCCGCGACCCAAAACCAACTAAAACCAGATATTCAGAATATATTTCGCAGTCTAGATTTGTAACGTTCCGCATAAAAAAGATTTATCTCATCGCCATGTCTTTTATGTGGACATCATCGGAATTCACCTTTGGGATTAGAAAAAGGTTGGCAGCCCTTGTCCGTGTCTAGTCTTCTGCTGAACAAATTAGCCTCTAATTGTTGTTCTGGGGCAAAGGCGGCTTCTTTTACCTATTTAATCTTATGTCCTCTAAAGTCCGGCCTGTTATTCTTCATTCTTCGTTTTTTTCACATCCTTTTTATCATCATCATTAACAGCCCGACTTCAGCCACAGCCCGACTTCACCTACAGCCCGACTTCACCCACAACCCGATTTCACCCACAGCCCGACTTCAGCCACAGCCCGACTTCTCTCGCTCTCTGGGCATAGGCCTCAAACCTTTTGACACTTCAGCCTAATGTTTAGTTTGATTTATTACTATAAGTATATTTGGGGTCACAGGGTTATCCAAGAACGTCTTTCATTTACCATTTGCTTAAAAATTACATCACGACATTAATTAACTGTTAGTAGAAAACGGAAGTACGAATTGTACATTTCATTCTATTCGCGAATTCTACAACATTCGTTCTTCTCGCCGGATATCTCCCGATTTTGGTTTCTGTCGATATGATTAACAAATTCCACTGTGAAAAAAATGTTTATTTGAATTAAACAATTTTACGCAAAAGATTGTTTAGATCTGGAATTAAAAGAAAAAATAAATTGTATTGAATTTTACACAAATTGAGAGGGTTAATTCCGATAGTACAAGACTCAGCTATTTGGCCTTACCAAAAGGATTCGCAAGCAAATACTTGAAATAATCGTCACAAGTTTAGGAGAGATGTCAAACTTCAAATTCCCTGCTTGTCGATTGAGAAAGTCTACGTCTACCCTCTTTATAAAAATATGTGATATGTTTCACCTCAATAACACATTTTGTGTAATGGTTATAACGATAACTACACAATAAATGCTAGTAATTACACCCTGAGTACTATTGACTCCTAACCCCAGTAGTTTGTAATAATCTACAATCAAATAATTGCTTACCCGTAAGAGATTTATTATTGATAGTGATACTATAACACATTGAACTTACTTAGTTACTTAAGGCTCTTTTATCATCAGGTTACTTAGTTCAGGAGTCCTCCTGAAAAATTAATATTATTTACCCGACTACGGCAAAGCAAAAAGGAGGGTTATGATTTTGACCGGTATGTATGTATGTTCATCTGTTCCCTCATAACTTCTAAACTACTTATCATAATTTGACAAATGAAGTATCTTTAGAAGCGTCTGCCGTGTAATGATATTATGACCACGGCAATCCTCTGAAAATCACTTTGAATATGTATTAAATACATTAAAATATATGACGTGAAAGTCGATTATTTAATATTTAATCTATATATATAAAAATGAGTCCCTATTTCCCTTGGTCACGACATCGCGCTAAAACGGCTGAACGGATTTGGATGAAATTTGGGATATGGATAGACCTTGACCCGGAGAAGGACATAGGATACTTTTTATCCCGATATTTTTACGGGATCGAGACTTATGCGGGTGAAACCGCGGGGCGCAGCTAGTAGACGATAAATATAATAGTTTGTAGTGTACATAACAATTTCAGATGAGAATATTTTCTTTTTTCATACTTTTTAGAGCGTGATGTTTCACTAGTCGGGATTTAGTTTTTAACTTACTTTTATCATATTCGTACTAAATCTTCTTAGAGAACCTCTGCATATACCTACTCGTATACTAAAAGTTCCCGAAGATAAATTACACAATCCATGTGCTAACATCTTTCTGCAAAAGGCTCATAGGCTTTTATGACATCTGTGTTTTTTTTTGTATTTTTCAGTTTCAGGAATCGTCAATTGGTAATCATTTTGAAATTTACCCTTTCAACCTCCATAAATGAAGATCTAGTTATCTACCAGGTTCCTATACGTATTCTCGCCCGTGGAATATTTTTTATTGTTATCAGTCTCCGTTATCAGGCGGCTGTCATCGATCGTGTAACTATTAATATAACTTTATGTATTTTACACGTGCGTTTGCGCCGGTAATGTGCAGGTTTTGTTACGAGGTATTTGAACTTCTGATGAATATTATGTTGAGTTTGCATCATGTACAACAGCCCTTCTTATAACACCAAATTGACAGAACACGACAAATGTATTAATGTCGCTAATTTTAGGTGCCTGCTGACCCTAAAAAATAATTTATTTGTTCTGTAGTGAGTTCTGTAAGTAACCAAAAATATATCTATAAATGTAGGTATTTCTTATAATTGTAAAAGCAATAGTTTCAAATATTATTATGTTTGTACTTTTAAAAACACGTAATTGATTGACAACCTGGATGAGTAGAGGTTGAAGACCTTTTTCTAAACAACTTCATTTTATTGTGTTACTAGCTGCGCCCCACGATTTCACCCGGATAAGTCTCGATCCCGTGGGAATATCGCGATAAAAAGTATTCTATGTCCTAACCCATGTCATGGTCTACCCATGTGCCAAATTTCATCCAAATCTGTTCAGCCGTTTTAGCGTGAAAGCGTAACAAACAAAAATTTATAATATTATTTAGGATACCAATTTATCACTACATGTAACAAACATGTAGTGATAAATTGAATAAGTATTTTTCTAACGTCTTAAATATGACATTACAACTGTATTGTTTGTATTAAAATTATAAATAGAAACATTTTATTGTTTGCTAGATGTTAGTACAAAAACTTGTTTACGAGCGTGTAGCATCTCAAGTAAAATTTACCTTCGTAGACTAGTATTTCTTCCATACTTACAGCAAAATGTCTATTAAACTATAAAATATTCAAAATGCTTCCAAAAGTTCGTTTCTAAATCGCAAACACAGGTGTCATTGCACCTGCGCCGACGACGCACCCCGTCACGGCAGGTGACCACCCCTGCATTATCACTGTTTTAACTTTAAGGCCACTGTTACAATGCATAAGGTCCTATGTTTAAACGGCCCATATATTTGTCTCTTTTTTTAAAATTCAATGTGAAAGAGAATAATAGACTTGAAAAATAAGGGTACGAAAGATAGAAGCAAAGCCCCATCTCTTTCATGTAAACACGAAAAAGAAAGAATAGAATATGAATATAAGAGTACTTTAACTACGTAAAAAGTCCAATGACAAATTCCATAGTCCCATAAAAAAATATACAAAAGAGAAAATAGTAATGGTGCTGTTACACTTGACCTATGATCGCTGACAATGTAACTAAAATATCCCATCTCAAGCATTTCAATGTTGAATAACAGAGACAGAAAACATTTCTTGTAAGGTTAATTTTATGTGCATTCTATAAAGTAAGTTTGCCCCGTAAAGTCACGGTAAGCGGGTACGTAATAAGCTGCTTTAATTAGATCATAATATTGTCACGGCTACCGCACCTGTGTCGTGAGAAACATTTGTAATACTATTAATAATAGCTTAAGTAAGCTGCCACTGATAAACATAAATTCCCAACGGGCTATTAATAGAACATTGCAAATAAATATATAAATTATCATGTTGCAAATGTTTAGTATCAAGTATCTAATTACTTATTAAACATGTTTAGTTCGATGGAATATGTTGATTTTCATAGAGTTGGTCATTTGGCCACTGCGCTTTCAAACGTAGATGATTCAGAATGTGTATAACTAATCCCACTACGCACTAGTAGACGTTTTCTCAAGATATTGTATTGAGATAAGGTTTCATAAAGTACATATGCAAGACAAGTCTTAAGACGCTGTCTATTGCTTTCGAGATCTCGGCAAATCCTGCCACCCAAAGGACACGAGAAGCCGTGCTTCGAGAAAAGTGTCTCCTAGGTCTAAATAGGCGCTAGATGGCAAGAAGACGGACACAGGTCAGAAACGTCATCCTTTGTTATTAACAATACAATCAGCGACCACCAATCCGTCTGCAAAGCATGTTAATGTCGTATATCCAAGTTTTCATCAATAAAAGGCCCTGTCTTAGGTATCTTTCAGTAAATATTGCATCATATGCGGAGTTGTATCTTTAGTACACCCATATTTCACCAGGCCTTTGCCTAACCCTTAGGGGAATAGAGGTGTGATGTTATGTGTTATATTGCATCATCTATCCACATCAACATACATGACCTAGTCTATCACAACATGGCACAATATTGGCGAGTGCAAGTGTACCTAATCTACTGACGAAGATGACGGCATCATCCGGTCGTCGTCCCATTTTCTGATTGTCTTACGTATCTCTCACGTCATCACGCCATCAATATTGGGGATTGATTGCCAAAAATACACCGCCTGCGACATCGTGGGCAGTGTAAATGGGCTATTAGAATGATGAATCGCTTCTAATAACAATATTTAGCCTTCTTTAAACGGCTTTAAATTCTATATTTATGTCGTCACTATTTTTGTGTTACATAGGAAGGAGAGGATAACAGGTCAGTTTTTTTTATGTATGTATTACGGCGCGTACGACTACATTGTATAAAAAATATAGGAACCGCAAAGCCCAGCCCAGGTAATTGCGTAAAACAGTCAAAATGGCAATGCCTTTCGTTTTGACAGTCCAAAATTCATTACGTAATTCACGGTGTTGAGCAGACGAATTGTTCAAATATACGATGGACTAATGGAATTGTAGATTCCTTTAGAATCCTTCGGATTTACAGGAAAAATTACGAGCGCGCAATGTTATACCAGAAGGCGTACAAAATATTCGTGGATGTCATTGATAACATAATTACATAAATCAAAGGATATTAATTTATTTTTTCAAAAATAAAAAATAATAAAAATATAGATGTCAAAAAGAAGAAAAATAAAAAATAAGCTTACTACGTCAATATTCAAATAAAGTTTAAAACATAATAGTACCCTAATTGCGGGATACAACACAATCTGTTTTGATTTGAAATCATTGCTAATCCATTGCTTCATAAGTTGGAAAAAAAAATCTGCTCAATAACGTAAAAAACGCAATGAATGTTGTTGAACTGTCAAAATGAAACAAATTAGGCATAATTGTATACGAAAATAAGTTACGCAATTAGGGTACTGGTCAATGAGTACCAACTAAGGTCAAAAAACAATCATTGTATTTTGTCTGTCAAAAAATCGTCATCGAGATCGCATTTGGGTGTGCTCTTCTTAGTAGGTCACTATTTAAGATCCACAAGTTCGAATCACTGGTTGATTGTCATAGATGAATAGAAGATTAAGTAATTCTAGAAAGTAGGTGTGTCTATCTACACACACCTTCACTACTATTTACCTATATTTATGAACGTTAACAAAGACTTACCCTCTTATTTATAAAAGTCTCAAATAAATAATCTTGTTTTAGTCATTCATATTTATAGTGCATTGCACTCCCTCCATTGACATGAAAATTACAAGGACAGGTAAAAATACTTAAAAAAAAAAAATTCTTGGACAAACTGTAAGTATTTGCTTGAATCATATGAGCAGATAAAACAATTTCCAAGTCAGCATGATCTCTCCAGTTACAAGATATATCAAAGATTCACAAATCTTGTACCTAGATTGGCTTTGACATTCAATCCATACCTCAAATATTTCAGTCCTATGCAAGCATGTGAGTAATTGTCATGTTTGTCTAATCGTTTAGTCGCAAGCGCAGTCTTTTCAACGATGCGTAAATCAAACATTGGTCATGATTTGACGGATGCACTTCGAGGGTGTGGCATTGCAGTACCCTTTTGTGTATTTGGTTAAGTCTTGTTTTGTTAGTGAATCCAGTCCCACTTTATAGTACTGCTATCATTTTTTTTTAAGTGAAAACTTCTTTAGCGGCGTTGTGCATTTTTTTTGTAATGGGTAAAAAATGTTAAACTCGCGTCAGGACACGTGACCTGATCGAAAATTCGTAAGACGGTTAAAAAGACATCAACGCGTTGATTACCGCGGGGCCGATTTTTTTTCAAGTTTTCACTTCTGTCGGCACTCCCGGAGTGCCACTGTTTTTTTTTTGTTTTAGGTACTGCCGCCTACAGTTAATGTTTTCAACACAGCATCACCTTCCTGTCTTCTTTCTATTTCGTTTGGGGCTTTACTTCTTATTCTTTATATTTCTATCAATCGTCATCTCATTGTTACTTGCTTCCTTCCTTCCACAATCCAACACGCGGTTTTTGTTTCTAATTTCATGTTTGTCATGCCCAGGGACGGCATTAGGAATAATAATTTTTACTGCTTTCGGAAGAGGAAAATCTTTCCATCTTATAATATGTAAGTAAATCGATGGATGGAACCAAATTATCATGATTTTTATGACGTATCTACTTATCTACAGACCACAAGGAAAAAAACAGTACAATACGCTCGCTAACTACGTGCTCCGGTATGAGAAAAGTAAATATTTTTATGTTTTGACGACAGAACCTTCGTTTAAACTAATGTTTGTTACATTTTTCTTGTTTTTCCATTATTTTTTAACTGAAAAGCTGTTCGAAAACATGTTTAACGTAAATATAGGAAACGAAACACGAAAACAGAAGCAAATCATCTCAACCTTAAATAAAAAAAAACATTTCCTATGTTTCCGGCGTGCGTGTATGACCAGTATGAACGTAAACGAAGCAAAAGGAGTATGTAAGGATCGTAGCAGGTGGCGTTCTGTAGTTTCTGCTCACCCCCATGGGAAGAAATCGAGAGTTTTTGTATGTATGTAGTGTATTTCCTAAGTTGTAGTAGCACTACATTATTACCTTCGTCTCTTCTGCATCCATTTGTAACTATAAATTGATTAGTCAATCAACTCGGCCTATAGAATCCATTGCTTGCTTGACATAATCCTATACTAAGTTGCGTGCAACGATTTCCCTTCATCTAACTTACTACAATAACATTATCATAAGGAGCTTATAGTCTTCTGAATGACTGTGTAGATAGATGGATGGACTGTGTGAAAGATGATATGGCTAGAAAGGGAGTGACTACCGAGATGACGACTGATGATGATGATGATGATGACTGATGAAGTATGGAAGAAAAAAACAGTGGCACTCCGGGAGTGCCGACGGAAGTGAAAACTTGAACAAGATCGCCTTGGTGGAAGAGAAATACTTGTATAGAACATGGTCCGTAATCTTATCTAAATAAAGGGCACAATAGCATTAAAAAAAACTTCTAAATCCTTTAAAGTAAAAATACTTGCATAGAACATTGATCCGTAAAATAATATAAATAAAGAGCACAATCGCGTTTACAAAAATGAGGTGTCGGTAACGGTTTCGCGAGTTCGATTGTTTTTCCCATTCCAAAAAGTCCCAACGCCCCTAAAGATGATTTTACTTAAAAATTAAAAAGTTTAAAAACTAACTCGACTACGGAAAAATAAAGGTGATCTAAAAAGTACGAAAAAAGAAAATATTTCTGTCTGAAATATGTTCTTGTTTCGTACTTTTTAGATGAATTTTACTTTTCCGTAGTCGGGTTACAGTTTATTAAACTATTTTTTTTTTATACTTTTCCGTTTTAACGCTTGATAAACGTTGCGAAATTTAAATAATAATAATACCATAGGACAGAAATACATATTTTAGTCATGCTTTTTATTATTTAATAGGTATTAATTTTACGCCGTACGTAACGCAGTGTCGCTTTTGTTCTTACCAAATTTTACCAGTTTTTACCTAATTAATCATATTTATTTACTTAGACAATATGATATATACACATATTTGTAATGTGCTCGTCAATACCTTTTTTATACCAAACATGTCTTAGTTATCTCAAATTATTTTTTTCGAGGTCAAAAATTTACGTGTAAGATCTACCATATTAAATTTAGAAACAATTTATATAGCCTATGTCACCCGGACTATTATTACGAATCTATTGATACCCCATTCATCAAACTCGGTTCCGTAGTTTAGGCGCTACGGTGGAACACACGGAAAAGCAAACATACATACATAGACTGCTAAAATCATAACTCTTCCTTTTGACTTTGCTGTAGTCGGGTAAAAAGATATGTTGCGTCAACCCCAAATAAATTGGTTTAAGAGCCGGAGAATGCTGACACTGTCTTCTTCATACGACAACTTTGATTTAAAATCCAACAACTCATACGAAGTGAAGACAAGTACCTTTCATATAAAAAAGTAGTGAATATCTCTAAATCGTGTTTCCGTTCATTATCCATTGAATTTATAATACTTATCCCTGTTTGTACTGATCAACCGCTTCCTTTATCCATTCATCCCTTTTGTGGCATTCATTGATGGGTTTATTTGACTAAGTTTAGGACTAAAGAACTTTTTTGTGCAAGTGGATTTTAATCTCTCTTTGAAAGTTGGTTGGTTTGGTAGTTGCTATATCTCTTCATCTTTCGAGAAGGCATTGTCTTTTTAAGGTTTACGTATAAACTGATATGGGTGAATGAAACTCAAAAAAAAAAAAAAAACTCAAAACTCACTACTTCACTTACTGATTCATATGATTGTAATCCTATATACACAACATATTCGACAAGTACCGATTTATCTATCATGTAATTAAAAGGTAGATACTTTTCAGAAACTATTAATAACAATGCGTAACATATGAATAATAATGAGGTATTTTTATCTTTTCTGCCACAACTCAGAAAATGTTCCTATCAAATATAATTTTATACTGATCAAGCAAATGCGATCGATAGTGCATTCCACATTCTTCGAACCATAATTTATGGTATACACAAATATGGATTGTCTACTCAATTTAAAAGTCTTAAGGTGTCAGAGATACCGATCACTTTATATTCAACGCTTGTCCATTCATACTACAGTCAACCGCACGCCGATTGTAATTTTGTCCTGGAGCTGGCCTAGCGAAGTACGGAATTTCAATAGATTAAGAGGCCAGCTTACACTGATTTTGTTAATACTGAAGTACGGCCACTGTACCAATAGTAATGCTTCATATACATTGTTTTTTTAACCACATGCGGTTTCAATAAGACCTGTCATCCTGTATTTGCTACTGTACAGTCACTCTTCTATAATCGTATCGATGTCATTAGGATTGTCATTTTTAATATGTTGTTGTCTCACTAGATCGTTGTCAACAGGAGAACTTACTTACCTCTTCTGATTGCGCTTGATCTTCTCAGTTTCATTCGTACTAACCACCATTGCCCACAGCTCATAACTCCTCTTCGAGCATCATTGCAAAATCACTCATTTTGAATCTTCTCCATACCGATTAACTCCTGAGTAGTTGTATTAGAAGTTTATTCTTACTAAATAAAGACTGACACTCCATACGAAAACAAATTTTCACGCACCCATCTCCCAACTCCATGGGAACTACCCACAAATATGCACGCACCACTACTACTTATCATTCATCGGCCGTAGCTCCGTCATGACGCACGTCTCTATGATAAACAGCGCTGATGATCGCCGCACGACAATTACGGCGTACTATTACATGATTTATAGATGCTAGTAAATGGCCTGTTTGTTTGAATTCTTGCTCTACTGTTTTGTGAATGAAGTTGTGAGCATTCTTGGTAGGTTAATTTTGGGTTTCTGTACGAGAAGAGATATGACGTGGTTTATTAGCTATTCAGACAGCTCAGTAGCTGGACTGATTGGTCAGATCATGGCTGGACGTGCATAAGTACCTTAACACGTAATGCACAAAACCTGGGTGCAGCACAACACAAGGCCTCATTTGGCCACTACTTTCAAACGGGATGATGATTGTCTATGAGTATGATTATTAGGTTCATGGCTAAGGTAATGGATATAGTTTTAGATAAAGTCACGTCTAACAGACGATACTGGACATAGAAACAGGATTACATTACATAATGATATCCATGGTAATAGCCCCAAAAACCAACCACCCGCTAAGTGCTTATACTGCTTCAAGATTTTTGGTTCTTCCTTTAGGCATATGTTGACGAGTATACAAGGAATGTACGCATTAGTATGTCGCTAAATTGATAACTAAATACTCCAACTTAACCTTTGAAATGTTTACTTTGCGCTAAACTACATAAAGTATTCAGGCTTTTTCCCCCCCACATGTGAAAAAAAGCTTAAATACATATATCAATATTATTAGTTACTTACGTATGATGACAATAAGTATTGTTATTTCTTTTCTTACAAATTGAGATCGAGGAAACAAAATAAATCATTTTCCTTGACTGAAGTGTTCATCTCAATTACATTCTGTAATGATATAAAAATGTCATTTTTTGCTCGCAAATCATTTTCTTGAGACTCTTTTAGAATGTTAGTTTATTCGTCGTTATGTTTAGAATGTATCCTTTCAACCATGTTTTGAAGTTGAGGTTTTTGTTTATATTGGTTCAGCCAGAAACTTTTAATGCAAAATAGTTCCATTCCGATTGCGATTTCGCCTTTCGTCTGCATCGGGTACAGCTACATCGTTTTAAAGCACGTGATCAAAGATAGTTGTCGTTCACAGGCTATTGCTGCATTTATCTTAATTGATAAAATCCATAAGTATGCACGGGAAGGTTTATGATATCCGTCTTGACCATTTATTACACAAACCCGTATTTCCAGCTCACTTAGAACTTTCCCAACTTTACCGACGGATACTAGATTTCTCTCCCTCATCGACGGAGGACTACCAGTAATATCCATTTATATTATTATGTACTTGCCGTACATATACCGAGAAAGATTGAGAGAATTAATTGATTGATTTCCCTTTTGAGTTTTTCGCCAAACTTAATATTAATATCTAATACATGTAATGAATGGTAAAGGTAGACCCGCTCACACTTTTTTTTTTTTTGAGCGTGGGAAATCATTAAATAACTTCTCCCGCTCTGGGCGGAGCGGGAGGGCGTGTCAGACTCTTACTGACTAAAACCCACCCGTGTTCCTTCGGTTGCCCTGTTGCCGGGGGCCACGATCTCCCTTTCGGTTTTCTTCGCAACCCCGGCAGGCATCGGCCCTAGTGGACCCCTTCAAATCTGCTGACATCTCTTTGAGGCGCGCGTGGAACACAACGCGCCGTCGACCCGGGCCTGGTCCTTATCGGACGGTGAGCCACCCATTGCTCACCGTCCGCAAGCCCGCGCCTACGGTGGCCGGAAATCGCCTCGCGATTCCCGACGCCCTGGGCGTCTCCTCCTGCGGCGGTTAGGGTTAGGGGCGTGAGGGCGCGAAATTTGCCTCTCCCTCACGCGTTCCGCCTCCTCCTTCGCGAGCATTACAGCTTCGCAGAAGGAGGTGTCGGCCTCCCATTTCCTCTCGCTCCGTACCATGGCCCGAACCAGGGCCGGACGCGAGAGATCACCGCCGCCAATCGCCTCCACGAGGACACAGCGATGCTCCGCCCAAGCTGGGCAGACCTCCACCGTATGCTCCACCGTGTCCTCCGGGCGATCCACACAATGGTGACACCCGGGCGTTTCCTCCCGCCTTATCCTGTGCAGGAACCTCCCGAAACAGCCGTGTCCGGTGAGGACCTGCGTCAGGCGAAAGGTGAGGACGCCGTGGCGCCTCTCTAGCCACTCCTCAAAGAGGGGACTTATCGCCGCAATTGTGGCGTGCCCAGTTCATGCTCACCCGCGTCATCATTTAATTCGGTAAACGTCATCTGCTGATCATGATTTTCAGCAATGACCACTTCAGTGAACTCACAAAAAGAAAATAACCAGGCTTTATTCTCATCATCGCTATCAGCAACCATAGCCTCTTGCTTTTACGCCATTCTTCCCAATTTTAATCAGCACTAGGGAACATACATAATTTTACAATGTACTTGTATCGTGGGTAAAATACGGACACCATTTCCTTTAAACATTAATTATTATAGACTCCTCGACATTACATCTCGGTATTCCATTATGCACGTGCCTTAATCCTCCTTTCTAGTTACTGCATCCATTTCTCACGTTCTCTCCGTGGGAATATGTAAATTGCATCCTTTTATACATGGTGTCTATTTTTTGTACACTTCTAGTAAATACGTCTATATCGCGTGTCTTGATAGCAATTTGTCTCTATTATTATTGACTTGTTTATTATTAGGTCGTTATTTTTAATTTTTGCCGCCATTGTTGGTAGCTGGGATTTTTGTGCTCAGGTGACTGTTACAAAGTAAGAAGCTGCATGTATCACTTTACACTAGGAATTATAATTTCGCGAGCATTTGTGCAAATTACTACCGCCTTGCATTTTGAGCTACACTATGTCAGTTTCAGTTAAACCATTCTAAAACATGTTAAATTTTCTAAACATAAGACCATCTAAAACTCACTTTTATGGTACAATTTCACTTTCATTAAATTTTTAACTTACACAGACAGTCATAATCATAATATTTGCATAGAAAACAGGCGTAATCTCTGTTATTAAATTAAGTCTACTTACTACAGGTGCTTTGTATTGTAGTGTTAAAACTATCATTAAACATGACCATTGGTGATAGAGGCAGTTAGTATAACAATTTTACTCGCGCGTCAAGTTTAACTGTTGGATGTGCAAAGAGTGGATTGCATTTGCATATGTTTGATATTTAGATTTTCATCTTAGATTTGCTCAGATTTCAAGCTTCTATGGTTTCCGAGGTTTGAAACTATCTTGGAGTTTTCTTAGCTGGGATACCAATAGTTTGCATATTTTACGATTTTTTGTGTTAAATATATTTTTTCAGTATTTTTAGCATTGACAGTACCACTCCATTTGATAGCCTATGAGTGTTGCAGATAAATTATTTGTGAATAGAAAGATTTGGCCAGTTTGGCCAGTTATCTTGCATAATTTTAGGTATTCGGACCATCTCTATGCATCTATACATAAACTCACGCCTTCTTCCTATGGGGGTAGGCAGAAACTACAGAACACCACCTGCTGCGATCCCTCCATACTCCTTTTGCTTCGTTTGAGTTCATACATCTAGTCTTACATAATGCTAACTTCTGTAAGTGACGAGTTCACAATACCTAAAACTGTATGTGATTTTTGTATGTGTATGTTTAAGTGAGTAAGTCGCTGAGGTGTCAAATAAATAAATAAAATTCATCATGCTGTTGCATCTAACTATATGCAATATTATGTTATGTGTCAAATACTTATCAATACCCAGATCAAAACCCACCATCTATTGTCCACTTCTTTGAACCACCAACATGCGTCAAAACTATACCTTTTACAGTACACAAAGTTCAAATTATACACCTAACCATAGTTTTACAATTGACAATAGTATTGCCCTTAACCCAATTACTGATTCAGTTGATTGTTGCGCGGGCGCAATGACGTCATACGCTACAATGGATCGTTTGCCCGGGTACGGCGTAGTCTTAGGCACTTCAGTGCTGGGAGTCACGTAGACAGAGGACAGGGTGACACATCCTCCTGTATTTCGGGGATTAGCGTCAGAGGATGAGGCGGCCATCTAGGATTCAAGTGGCAGGCGTTGATTGGTTAAGATTTAAGGAATTTTATAAGGAAAATTTTGAACGTATATTTATAATTAACCACAGAAATATAGCGGTGTATAGGTACTGTAATTCATAATATTCTATTTCAGTACCTTGTTATTTGGATTGTCTACCACAGTCTAAAAATGTGTTAATTAGCAGCTACCGGCTTTATCCTGCTTGAGCTTACTCAAGCAGGATAAAGCCATGTAGGTAGCTATTATGCAAACAAACATTGTGTTTTGTGATTCAAGATCTAATTGTATTAAAGACTTTAGAATATGTTCGGGGTGGGTCAGGTTAAGAGAAAGGTTTCTATTGAGGGATAAACTTTATATTTTGCCAAACATTTTACAATAATACGTGCCCATGTTCTAACGAATAAGTCTCTGTCATAACTGTCAGGTTGCCATGTTAGCGACAGCCGCCACAGAGGTCTGCTAGGACGGAGGAACTAATAACTTAATTACTAAATATACTAAATTATAATACTAAATAGATCTATGAATCACGAAACACAATGTTTGTTACCGGAATTCAATCTCTTACATCAAAGCTTCAGGGCCTTGGAGGCATAATTAATAAATAAGCCTAATAATATTGCACAAACAACTATTACAGTAAATAGATCATGCAAATATCGGAAGGTTAAGTCCGTCCATCCGATGATAAACGAGCAGTAAACTTCGGTAAACATAAATAATGTCAAAGACAAACATGATAGGAAACAGACACGACACATGATTTGGATATTTTTAAAGTTACTGAAAATTTTCCGTTTTATGCAAGGATATTTGATTAAAGTTATTGTGGGTTATGTAAACTGTAATGATGTATTTTTGAATTGTGTGAATAAATACTGGATTATTATTGTGGATATAGAATGTCAATAATGCTATTTTGTGAGAGAATTTTTGCAGTGAACTCTACGGTTAAAAATATTGAATCGGATCATAATTCTGCAGGAAGATTTGATATTTAAAATAAAAACTTCTTCTTGTTTATGATATGTAAAGGCTCACTATAAATAAACCCGTGTTAACAGTCCTCCGATGTTAAAGATAACTGTCTAATGAGCATGAAATATGAATTCTTCGAAGAAAATAATGCTAAAGCAGAAGTTACGAGAAATTGCACCGTTTATTATCCATACAAGAGAATAATAGATCCTATTTCTTGTAATTTACTTCACGAACTATCTAGGAAACGACTGAAACGATCAGCTATTGCGACACGATTAGATGATATTCTACACAAGTCAAATCTATTACACAGGGAAGAGCTATATCTTCTAATAAATTATACAATTCTTCAAACAATAAAACAAATACATAAAATATAAGCCTATCAAATGAAGCACGATAATTCGATAAACTAACAAAATAAAATTACAGAAATACCCCTTACTAAATTAGAGCATATTACATAAAAGGAAAATTTACAATAACGGCTTCTAACTTCAGTATAAACACTCTCCTGAACAGGGGCCAATATACTATAGACAGTTAAACACAATAGACCATTTAACGTACTTAGCGCTTCACTTGTAAGGACAAAGTAACTTTTCAAAAGGATGTTATAGATAATGCTATATTCCGAAATCTGGAAATTGTCATTTTGGCATGTATCGGCCGCGTGGGTACTCAGGCATGGGTAGACCAGTAAAAAACTGCCAATGAAGCACCTGAAGGCAATGAGGAAAATTAAATACAAAATAATTTTTTTATTGGTATTAAGATTTGGGTTGTACGAGCAACAGGGCACGTAGTTAGAATTAAAACAACATTAAAGAACGTTGCTCCCGCTTAGATAATTGATTTTCCAATGTGGACCTAACCTTGATAATATCCAATATACAATTGGCCAATCAACGAAACAACAGATACGTTCTCTCAAGAAACAAAGTCAAACTCATATCAATGAAATCAATCATCGCAACATTAAAAGCATTTACGTTGATACGGAAAATTCTGCTTTAGACGATATGCCGGACGAAATAAGCAACGAATTAGGAGAAGCGTGTGAATCTCGTTAGAGATACGGTCCGGTCACGAAACCGGACAGGCTGTTAGCACTTGCGGTGACGGGATTGTTTGCCACATGGACTGGCACGTACACAGATTTGGGAGAAGTATATTCAATTTTGGACGACGCCAAAAGAGTATGTGTGGATTCAGAGGGCGAGAGACAGAGAAATATGGAAATGTTTAGAGGCCTTTGTCGAAAGACAAGCTGTTTAAAAAAGAGTGCTCAGAACGCTGAATATTAATGAAAATAATTTTGAATACGGAAAATCTTTTCAAAACGTTGTAGAACCAGAAATAAATGCTTATTTTAATTAAATTATTGAATTTGGGACTACGGTTTTAGCTTCAACTTCTAAACAAACGCGCACTATCGTCGATCGCATCTTCATTAACCATCTGTGTGAGATGATGGTCAAACATGAGCGTATCAAGAAAAACCTTAAGTATGAATCGTCTGTCTTACTTATGATTGAAATTTAAAATCATTTAGCGATTAGAGCAATTCGTTAAGATGAGTTGCTACATGGCTCGTGTTGTTTGAAGTTAGAGTTGTTCGTGTCCAATGAATTTGATAAGAACAAATGTAGGATGGCACTATTGTTTTAGGTAGATCGTTATATGTAAGTGAGTATTTCAGTATATAAAACTGCAAAATTGCTCTTGCTAGAAAAGAATGACCCAGTAATACGCCTATTAGGTTCTTCAATAAAACGTGTAAGCAAGTAATAAAAAATAAACTTCTACTGCGTTTACAAATAAAG
The DNA here is from genome assembly GCA_916610215.1 of Omphaloscelis lunosa. Taxonomy (NCBI): domain Eukaryota; kingdom Metazoa; phylum Arthropoda; class Insecta; order Lepidoptera; family Noctuidae; genus Omphaloscelis; species Omphaloscelis lunosa. Next base: position 16,964,931 of record OU744265.1, on the reverse strand, counting down.
AAACTTGTATTGGAAAGGCTACGAAAAGCGAAGACGTAAAAACTGCATTGATCTCTAGTCAGGATTTTTCATAGTTCGAAACTAAACCGTGATCTCTCACGATTTACCAATTCGCGCGACTTGTATGTCCTAACACCTAGCGATTGCGAAAAGAATTTATAAAATAAAACTATTTGAGGTACTAATAACACTGACCTCGATACGAATAATAGAATGCATAAACATAAGCTGAGAAACACGTACCAATTTTGAAGCCACTATTATCTTAGAGTGTAACAGTCAAAAGATAGAAGAAGATTCGTGTTTAGAAAAAATACAAAGCCAACTAGCGAACGTTGAGAAACAAACAATAAAGATCGATTTGTTTAGAAAGAAATTTATGCAAATATCAATAGAGACTGTAGAAAGAAAATTGTAACACCATTTCTCTATCGACCAATTCTGAACATTTATGAAATTGCGTTTAATTTTTAACCAATTTGCAAATCTGTGACGCCACACTGAAATGTAATATATTTTTTTAACTTAACTGGTATCATCCAATTCTCACCTGTTTTACCACAAAGTATATCATGTTTATATACATAGTAACCTCAACACTAAAGTTTACATAACTAGTAGATGTTAGAAATGGTTTAAGAAAACCATAAATCGTCGATCACGAATGTTTGCGTAGAAACCTCATGATACATGGAGATCTATTTTGACTGATGACTAGCTTCTGCAATTAAATGGTGTTTAGCTATTAAACGGGGCATTTCCCGCGTCGAACAGTGGCCATATGGCTGGTCATGGTAATTGTCTTCGCGCGGGAAATTCGCTTTTATGTTAGCCTATTTCTGTTGTGCATTTAAGTCTTTGCATTCATGTATGCAAGAGTGTTTAATATCCCAACATGACAGTGAGCCCTCAAATAAACTCGGAATCTAAATGACTTTATTTTTCACAACGTTAACCAAATATTTTTTCTGAAGATCTATATCTCTATTGATATGCAATCGAAAAAGTATCGATTTGGTACTATTCAATGTGGGCTTGCAAACGTTTTATCGACTATTTTTAGGAGCGTTTCGGGCCATCAAACGAACATTGAACGCATGTAACGTTTAATTTTAGCAGCGTTTAGTCCCGACACGGTTATGCCGATTATTCCATATCGATGATTGTCTCGCCAAGCATTTCATTCGTTACGTACTTAGGATTAGTTGCGGTTTAGCATGCTTCAAATGTTTTGGAAAGTGTTTCTCACTGTCCACTCTTCTGCACACTTGCAGTTCTGTTCCAAATATTTCTTTATCTTCGTTAAACACTTTTTATTTTAGTTTAACACCTGATTAAATATCATAAGCTGTCGCAAATGTTATTGATCCTTTAATACATTCCACACACATACAGGTGCCATAAATGGAAGTAGATAAAATTGCTTCCACCATACGAGTACTCACATAAACACTGCAAAAATACCAATGTGAAAATGAAACGAAGCCCTAAGTACGTTGGTAACATTGTACGTATTGAAATAACTTCTATTTCTTTGAATTATAGAACCCGTTAGGAATTTAAGTCTCTGTCGTGTTGTATTAACACTACGAAACATGTTATTTTACTGCCAATGCTGACCAAGTCGCAAACTGTTAGATAAGTTATTATTGTATGCATTTGCATGCGATTTAAAGTAAATACTTAACTTAGTATTCAGGATTAAAGTGTCAAGAATATAAAACGTCGCGCCCACGACTTGGCTTATCAGTTGTCAGTCAATTTACATCCAACGAATGACGTACCGACATGTGAACAGTAAGGCTCACCTCAACTCACCTGCCTTACCTTCAGTTGGTTCAGTCGTCCGGACTGCTGCGAGCATACCGCACGCATATCGCTCCTCAAATATATCTACATACGTACGTCAACCGGACACAAATATTTTCATGTTCTATCGTATTTAAAAAAATAAAAAGTAGTAAATATATGCCGAAACTTTATCAGTGTATACTAAAAATGTTGGTCAAAAATATTGAGGAAAATAATATTCTCAAGTGTTAAAGATTGTTATAAAAACAATACGAGATAAACAGTGGTACGTCAAAGCGTGGGATGACAATGTAATCGGAGATTAGTGTTATCGAGCACGTGGTTATGTGACAGACACGGGACTGACAGGAATCTGGTCATAATGGCCCGCCTTGCCAACAGTGCGGCACATTTATGCCAGCGGCTGCAGGAGCTGTACCCTCACAAACTGCAGCTGGCTAGCAAGCAGGTTCATCAAAATCATAATGTAAATATATTTTGATTTTACATTTATGTCTGAAGATAACCAAGCAGTCCCAGATAATTTTCAAGATGATTTCTTTCAGATATTGACATATTGCAAATTGCTCGCATTCTGTAACTAAGATACTTTTTTTGTACGAAACAGAAACCGTACGGAGTCCAAGAAATGGCAGGATGTCTGTCATTTCTAAAACTGTATACGGACGTCCGATTTCACACCATGTCCGTTTTAGTTTCTAATTGCATCGATTAGAACTTTGAGCGAAACGTCAGCCGTTTATGTATGAAATTGGGAATTTGCTTTATGCATATTCTGATTTAAACAGTATCAAATAATAGGTTACAAGATTACCCACCTAACGACCAACTATTACAAAACACTCTAAATTAAAAATGCTAATAGCAAAGCCTGAAAAATCTTGTGTCTTTTGTAAATGCCTTTTACAATTAGCCGGTAGCGTCGTTCGCAAAGACAATAACTTCTTTTGTTTAATCATTCGCTGCATTGTTATCACAGTCAATAGTGTCGAAATTGGACTCAAGGCTCCGTTATCAGGATGTCCTTTAATCATGTCGGCCACGGGTAAGGTCCTTTATGGTTTTAATTACAAAATTTGGATTGATTATGCGTCTAATTTATCTAACTGTCTAGAAACGTGCATTAAAATATTCTTATTGATTGGTATAATGTAAATTATAATTGATTACAACATCTTCATCTTCAAAAATTTAATCACTCACTTAATTACTTGGTTAATTACACTTGGTATATTACTTAATTATACATTCTCTGTTCCTAGTCTTTTCTATTAGCATCTAAATGTCCATCTACGTCTTTCTTCTTCGTTTAGATGAGTTATTCATAATTACCTTGGGTGGACACCTTTCCTCGCCGATAGCATTGTCATTGACATCTCAAAGGTCTTCAACTATTCTAGGGTTAAGGCTCAGTAGACAGTTCAGCATGTGAGGCATCGTCGACTTCTAATCTTGTTTTAAGTATTTAAATTCTTATAGTATTAATGTCTTCTACTTCTTTTTGCCCTCTGACTCTCACAAGATTTACCTTATCATTATAATAATCAAATTCAATCATTATAAAAGTATTAACTGCGCCTCATATCGCTTTAATTTTATTAATGATATTCATATCAACTTTAATTAGCTCTATCGTATGTATGTACCTTATGTAGTACTTAATTCGTATCATTGCAGAAATGGTTATGTCAATTATGTGCGCATTTTTATTGGTTTTGCAAGTACCTATCATTGCGGTTAATTAAATTTCATGTGGGACAGTTTACCGCCATAGCCTCGTATTTTATGTTCTTCTATTATGTTACTTTTACATAGTTTATTCCATATATTATAATATGTTTTATGTCTCGTTGCCTGCTATCAATCCTTACTACCTTTCCATAAGTCACATACATATGAAGTAATAAACGGAAACCTTCCTAGAAACAGATTAGCACGAACTTGACGTTTAATTTAGCAAACTTTTCTATTTGTACCTGTGGCATTTTATGAATATAATATAATATTTTATATCGATTACTTATAACACCTCTGATCGTTTTATTGATTCTAAGCCTTCTAAGCGTAGTATTGGCGATACTGTTTTATTAGATTGTCGGAACTTATTGTGAGAGATTGGTAAATAATTAAAAGATTATGTAATGCTTACGTTAAGTATTATATTTGCTTCTAAAATCGTAAACTAGAAATAAATAAAACGTTACAATAACAGCAGTTTTAATCCAGCGTGATTAGATGTTTCATAATGAATAGGTATTTTTATATTTTTTATTTTAATGCAAATCCTGGACCATGAGTTCAGTGTTTAATCTGAATCTGCCTAAGGTTTCTATGTTGGGGTCGGCTTCCAGTCTAAACCGATGCAACTGAATACTGATATTTTACATGGAGCGACTGTCTATCTGACCTCCACAACCCAATAACTGGGTAACACGATACCCCTCGGTAAGACTCATTGTCAGGGACTTCTGACTACCGCTTACAACTGTCAAAGATCTACGAATGCCAGCCGGGACCAACGGCTTAACGTGATTTCCGAGGCACGGAGGGATCTCTCGATATACTACCCAGCATTAGATGTATAGAAAATACTTTTATGTTCCGTTCCAATCCATTTGACATAAGTTTGCAAAGCATCTATTTGTAGGCGGGCGTACTGACCCATGCTTAACAATAAACGTTAACAGACCGAAACGATAAAAAACCAATACTGAATGGAAGTCGTTACTACAATCTACAATTGAGCCTAATTGGCATTCGTATTAAATTCACGTGAACTTCAACAGGCAATTTCCCGTAATTAACGGTTAACTATTCACGTGCGGGATCAATTAAAAATCAATGATATTTTTCCTTTGAATTACTGAAGAAACTGAAGGTATGATAATGACTGAAAGAACATACAACAAGAACATAATATAATCATCAATCAGTAGATAGATAGAATACTGCAGATAAAGGGAAAAAACATAAAAGCTTCAAGCGAAATCAGCATATAACGTGGACTCATCATCATTCATCACCATTTCAGCTCGGAGTCACCCGCTGCTGGGTATGGGCCTCCCCTTTCTTCAATTTTAATTCCCGGTTCCATGCGCCCCTCATCTAGGCGCTTCCTGCGACCTTGACGTTATCGTCGACCCTACACACCGCGCTTTTGGACGGTTCGCACTGCGGAGACTCAAGTCTCCTCTTTGTGAGAGGGACTGGACCGTAATCCAAAACACGAGCCCAATGCGTGTTGGTAGATGTCACCTGTCTTTGAAGACTGAAGTTATTCGTCCTCTATGATTAATCAAAATAACGACGCCATTACAATACAATAGACACTTGTAACGTGTCTATAGGCAGTGTATTTAATTAATCCTCCTGACTCAATTTGGTCGGTTCGCCGTATTTCTATTTATATCTTACTGGGAATCGCTTAGCCCAATGCAGTGTGTTATGAACATTTTTCGCGATGTTTTTCTGTGAATTATATCTATCAGAGTATGTAGTGTTGTGTTGTGGTTTCTTCGTGGTCTGTTCGTGATGTGATACTGGAGGTGAAGGTTTGTACGTGCAGACTAGTGACCTTCCTGCGGCTTTGTCTGTTAATGATGTTTTATTTATATAGCAATTTTAATTATTACTTCAGTTACCTCTGCCTAACCCTTCGGGGAATATGAAATGAAATGGTTCATTCTGTAAATAGGATATCGGAATCACTTTTATAAGTTATATTAAAAATAAGCTAAATGAGTTCTCGATTCCTGTCTGATTAGTCTGAGAAGAAAGGCCGAAACAAACTCAGGTCGCAGTCTCTTTTAGTCCAGATATATCTTGGTCAGGTTAGATGAGGACCATGTAGCTTAGTGTCTAAAATGGTCTATTGAGGAAAGAACCACACAGACTCGAGTGGACCTGTCCAGTCAGTGCAAGCCTTTGTCATTAATCATGGAGCTCAACTCAGAACTTAAGAGACAATACAGGCGTTATGCTATGATGCTTCAGTTACCAGTTAACTTAAAATTCAGCTGCATCCGGTTAGACTGGAAGTCGACCCAAACATAGTGTGCAAAAGGTTAGGTGAATGATGATGATACTAGGAATTTTAATTACTACTTCATTTTGTTCATTTGTATTTTGTACTAATCATTATAATAGAATTTGTGTCGCTATTATTAAGATAATCAATCAACTCAGCCTACTCCAGTCCACTGCTAGGCATACATTTCTCTTGAGCAACGCCACAACACTCATTTAAAAAACCTTACTATCACGTGCAAAATGATCTCCTGTGATAAGTTTAGTCTCTTTCATGGACCATTGTGTATGCTAATCCTCTATACCTGCATTACTGTTACAACAAACGATTTGTTCTACTTTCTTCAGTACAGTTACGGCACAACATTTCAATTTGACATTTCAGTTTCTCCTAATTATTATTCATTACCATTGTGACAGTTGTTGACAGTTGACAGTGTACCGTTCTAAACGAAAACAAGTCATTTACAAGTAGCTGATGTACAGCCACGCACGTCCATGAAAACGATTTGACTTTGACAGCGCTTTGAGGTATTTCACAGCAACAAGGGCAGTATTCGTAGTTCTGTAATATTAATTATGTAACAAATATTTTGTAACAATATAATTTAAAAGAGTTTCCATGGAGTTTCTTGCCCATTCTTCTCCATAGGAACTCCATAGGGCTTCATTTTTCTGAATGACCGACTCTTTGACAATTCAAAGTAAATGGTTTAATTGAGTTTCAAGTTCCAAGTTTACTATTGCCTTACGGTTAGCGGTATTCACGTATAATATAGAAAGTTAAACTCATAAAATTTAAAAATAATATAGTTATCTACAAAGAAGTGTGGCTTTAGCGTTTATTATCTTGGACCATACTGAGAATACAAAAAAAGCATATTGCAATTGCAAAAATGCACAAGCCTCGCTTAGAAGCCTTAACATAGTGGTTATAAGAAACAAGTCTAAAGCCTCCATACACAGTCGACCACCTCGATATAAAAGATTAAATAATAAAGATTATACATGTAATAGAAGACGCTTTACGTACTTAGGTGTCGTCAACAATCTCTCCTTGGCACATAATTAGATTTTCTATTGATATCGTAGTTACTTGAGCGTTGGTGTCAACCGGAGATACATATCGCTTTGTTATCATCTTATCAGCATAATGTGGCTATTTCTTGGACTCCATACTGACCGTTACTGTCTATACTCTTGGAAACTGCTTAAGTAGTAGATAGTATAAAATAATTTCAACTTTATCTTAGTTTGGTGTTATTTGTTAATTAATCCACTGGAGAATTCTGTTGAATTCTCAAAGTTTTTATAACTAACTTATTTGTCCGTCGCCTGCCTAGCTCTATTGTTAATGTGTATCGATGAGTTCGATCACCGTAACGGGCTGAGTTTTCTTGGGTTCTTTCGTTAGGAATTTTCCAGAAGCAGCCTGGACGTCTGCCCGGATAATAGCAGTCACCTCGTCCCCTATTACATTGAACTTAAGAGCGATGCGTCAATGTAGGCCGAGAAATTCAAAATTTCTCACGTTTTTGCTTTCTACTGTAAAAATAGATTTTTTATCGACCGGAGATAAAAATCATATAAGTATCATGCAAGCCAGACACACAGTTGGACAACGTCCATTATGACGGAACAAAACAATCTTATCACATATTGATGAAGACTGAATACTTTCTATGAACAATGGAAATGCAATCTTATAAATGAAGAATAAAATTGTATGTTACTTTTATTTGGTTTGGTTAGTCAGCATTTTGCATAGCAACTCTGCAACGGTCCAATAGTTATTTGTTTATTTATTTAAATGAGTATTGATAGCGATGTGCTGGCACTTAATGTAAACAGTATAGTAATCAGCATAATGATCGAGATAATTTAATGGGTGTGGTCCAGTTATGTGGCAAGGCCATGTGGTCGACATGGTTCAACTAGCGTAGATATAAATGTTACACTAACTACGTACAGTTGCACTCCTATTCCGGCCTAAACGAGTAGTGTTGTATATTTTGAAACGCGAGTTATTTATTGAAAATGGATTATTAGAATGACTACTTTTGGTACGAAGTTTCTTCGCGGTGTGCGGTATGAGTTGACTGGTAGAAATCTTCACGTAAGGAAAAAGCGTTATGCCCCCTCCATGCTCCTTTCTCTCTCTGTCTCTTTCTATTATATACGTTTATATGTTATAGTTTGTGTGTGTGCGATTCTGACGGGGGTCCCTCGAACGCACTCGTTTTTTAACTGTTTCATTCCATTACCAAATAGGCGGACAGCTCGGCTGACACCTTGCTGACCACCTAGGGTACACCGGATATTTATCTCTGACAGCAACCAAACCGCAACCTTATGGCAACGAGAATAAAGATCACTGTGAGGCAAAATCACAGGTAAAATGACTGTGAAAGAACCTGTACGGATGGCAACTGGTCAACCGTCAACTATGCCGACCGTACTGTCACTCGCAAAGGCTATCTTGTTGTCAATGTATTGGCATTAACCAAGCATGGCTACCAAAATCTTTCACGCTAGCGCAAACGCAACAGGGCATAAACATTGGTCTCCTGAAAGATCAGGAGACCAATGTTTATACCCTGTTTCAATATTACACGTAATAAATTCTTGAATGGCATGTCTATATTTACATATTTTCCTTATGAACTTGAGAAAAACATGTTTGTTGGGCCTTTATCTGATTCTGAGAGTGACATATAAACTAACGTAAGTCATAAGAGTTGTTTCATTTTATTATTGAATTTTCACGTCCTTCTACAATGAAAAGGAAAGTTACGTAATATAAGTATGTAGATTATTTGTATAGAAACTGGATAAGTACTTACATCGTGCGAAAGTACTTTAAACTCTGTACTTTAATCACCCTCTTACATATCCTAATGGAAAACTTACTTACTAACAATCAAATTCTGTAACATAAAAGGAACAATTAAACCTAATGCTTTCAAAAAATATATTGTCATTGTGTAGAAAACACCACTCCGCTATCTCTAGTCTTTATAAAACATTTATTATTATTTCTAACACAATAAGTCCATTCATGTGTTATTAATTAGAACACTCACTCTATTGATAAATTTAAAATATAGGCTTTGTGTTTTACAACATTAAAAAAAAAAGTATCTATTTAGTTCTCCTGTTTTGTCCCACTTGTGGGCAAACCCTCTCTATCTACCCTTTTTACTCCCTTCTGTCTTCTGCTAACGTGGGTCACTACTTTTAGTAGGAGTCCAGTTTGTCTCTTCATCTTCGTCTTGGTCGGCGCACTGACAAAATTTTGAGATAACAGTATTTTTCTGGAAGGAATAATCTCATTGAACTCAAAGAAATGTATCATTTACGTACGTAGGTAAAGTAAATAATAACGCATGATGACGATCAATCAGTAGGTGGTGGAAAGGGCTTTACTTGTCGCGATCCGAATTAATATGTCCAAGTAAAATTAGGCTGACTATGACTGTATATAAATATGTAGGATTTTCTTTATGTTATCAAAAAACTGATTGTTCTGTGTTTAATTATTACATCACGTTCTTCCTACAGATAGGTGTAGTAGTTGTTGATACTCGTTATACGAAAGGATAATAAATAATATCACATGAATTTGAACTACAAAAAGATAAAGAAAAATTGAACATAGATGAATGAAAGATTTGAAAATAGAGGTTTCAAATCTACCTAGCGGTTCCTTATTCAACGCATTTTCACAACCACACGATACTGCATGTATTCTAGTGATATATAAAATTAGATCACACAAATATGTTACAACAATACAGCTAAAGTAAATATCAGTAAACACACAGGGTTATTCCCAGGTTAACACAAACTGCAGCACCTGACATTACATGATTACTTTGATAAGTAAAGCTAGCTAATTTCTATGGCCTCTGTAGGTGCGGATAAACAGAATAACTACCGTACGGAGAACGGCTTTGTATTTCTGTTGTTCGTCAACTAGTTTCAATTCTGATTGGCTTGGCTTTAGTGGTACGAAATATTTTTTTGTCACACTATTGATATCTTTATCTAAAAATAGCTGCCAAAACTGGCACTGTAATGTATTTATGTAGAGCCAACCATCAGTACAAATATTTGACTTGGGTAATATCTTCTAACAATGACTGCAATCGCTCCCAGTCCTCCAAAAAAGCCAACAACATTGACTTTGCTATTTCTTTGATTTACTAAAGCAAAAAAAATATTACACTAACTACAGTAAGTACAGAACCACATGGATTGCAACTAAATCCATTACATAACGACACATATGACTCCTAGCTACCGCTGTGTAGACGACAATACCAGAATGCACTCAATCTGTACCGTTTGTGGTACTGTAACGTTCCATACCACTCTTTAGATACGCATTGTGGCCGCAAAGTGCTGCAATCACACTGTAAATAGCGATTAGCAAGGTAAAAGAAAGAGAGAGACATTTATTTGAAACTAGAAATAATTTCCAACAAGATAAAAATGTGGATATCAAAAGAGAACCTAATAAAAAATAGATATGTGAAAGATAATACGTATATTTAAGCAGGAAGTGAACACTGAGATGACAACTGATAGAAATGTAGGTATCGAAGAAAAGAGAAGTATGTATCGAAGAAGAGAGAAAAGAAAAAGATATCTGCGCCGATCCCAAATGAATTCGGATAAGGTCAGGAGGACGACGATGATTATGAAGGACAAGAGGATGATGATAAAAATAAGAGACAAATTATATTAGCATAATTTTACTGTAGACGAAGGTGATAACAATACAAAAAGGCATTTGTCAGTATTTCTTTTTGTCGATGCTACTAGCCAAAACAACAGAAACACAGTGTAAGCTGATATCCAACCTTCCAAATCCGATATTCAAATAATTGCATTACCGGCCAAAGATAAAACAACCGCATATTACCAGCCTTGCATTTATCGGTAATGCCCCAAAGATGCTATCATCACTTTTAATCACACAGATGGTAACTAACTACTCGGAACAGACACAGGTGTCTTCCGATAAACTTGATTGATAATAATCGGTAAACAATCGATGGAAATTGATCACATAATGTTATGTATGATAATCAGTGGCCATTGTTACTGTTTACTAGTCGCTGATCACTCGGGGGACGCGTGTCTAGCAATATTAAAGTGTTAATTTGTATCCACGTAGATAAGTATATTGATAAGTTCTGGTTGAAGGATATTGGTATGTGCTGTAAGTGGATGAAAACAAAAATATGGAAAATGCTAGGATTAAAATCACAAATAAATACTTAGTCAAATGGGGTTAACGATATTTAGTCGTTAAGAAGAATGTAATTCATTTATTGAATAATCAAATGATGAATATAATGGCGTATGTCATAAAAGTAAGATTTTAAAAACGAATTTTACTGCGCGAGACCCGTGAATGCAGAAGTATATTAGACGATATACCCAGTTTTGATAATTTTGAACAATGAATGCATCACAAATGCGCATGAGTTTCCATAGTACAATTCAGTTGTAAAAGGAAACTGCCGAAATTTATTGGCAATTCAACGGCTATAATTATACTCTCGCAAAAAAAAAAAAAAAAGATGAAGCTATCATGAAACCCAGTCGTGATTCCAATTCCAAGGTGATTCCATGACGGCTGATGACCGAACATAGTCCACGTTCGGGATCCATTTATTACCACTGCTTATATACTTTATATACACGTGACGTATGTATTTAGCGCTAGAATTTAAATGTATGTATGTACACAGCTTATTGTCTTTCTATTCAATTGACCTGAGAAATCGGTTTTGTGCTTGTGTAGAAATGAGAGTCTATGATTTGTAAATTGAATTTGATTTCTTCGAAACAGCTGTCTGATTTGGTATGATACAATCCATGAAGATCGAAAACCACTAACAATATCAATGTCAAAGCCCTTATTTAACTTTTGAAATGTCAAGGAGTCGGTCAGTTAGTCAGAAAGTTGAAGCCCCAGCGTTCTTTCCAAAACATAGATATCTATGGAGAAGAACGGGCAAGAAACTCCATAGACAATTTTAAAAATATCTCAATTATAAAGAAAATCTATTTTACTAAGACTTGTAGGTGTAAACAAGATTTGAAATAAGTAAAAACGTCTGTCTGAGCACTTGCTTGCGGTCGGGTCACGTCGTGTTGCGTGCTAAATGACGTGTCACATAGCTTGAAGAATCTAAGCAAAAAGTTAACGTCTGTCAATATTATCTACGTAATGTAGACGTAGATATTAGGCTATCTTTATCATCTTATTTTCTGTTGAACAACTTTTTATAGACATGTCAATGTTTGACAGTAGAAGTTACGACAGTACACGTCACATTTAGACTTATATCCGGGATATAAGCAGATGCTCCTATTTTTTCTTGACGGAACATTCAATGCAATTGATGCCCTCATAACGGGCACTTCATGGTCCAGTTTTCTAAAAAGACTAAAGAGTAATAACTTAAGCTTCTGAAAACGTAAGCTAAAAATATATTGGTTAGTTCGATGATAGTTAGATGAGTTTTACATTGACGACATCTTTAGCGTTTTAATAAAAATATTCTACAAATCTAATTCCTTTACCTACTTTGTTGAACAAATGCTTTATTTACTGACGCACTAAGGTTGTTTGGGACTTAGTAATTGGTCCGTATGTTGACACAAGTGTCGATGGCCGCCATTGTGTGCGGGTGGCGCGTGCGCAGTTGTCGATACATGGTAACCAGACGATGGTAAAGATGTGTTCAGATGGTTGTTGCAGTTTGCATGACAACTGGGGTGATATTGGAAGAAATTTCATTAAAAGTGCTGAAGAAATTTTAGCTGAATGTACTGTGTAGTTTTCAGTGGATATTTTCACTATTCCCTCACTGCTAATGTGCTGAGTTTGAATGGCAATACTAGCCTTGCACAATTAGAGATGTAGCTACTAATCTCATTAATGCATTATATGATTTTGCATCTACAAATAGTTTAGCGATGATTGGTGAAACTTTTTGTCTAGTTTTCGCATATAATTCTTCTAAAATCACCCCTACCGTTATGATATATTTATCTTGGACCTGAAAATTATACTTATGAAAATACAAGACTGCGACTGTGAAACCTATCGTTTGGCACGTTTATGTAAACACGCCTCAAATGAAACCACACTTGTGTTAATAAAGACGATCGCTATTGTCTAAAGATACACGATTCCACAGACTGCAATAAACTTAATAAAAAAATACAATTTCTTATCCATAGCAACTTCTTTCGTTTACTGCCTGAGGTATTGACTTGTAGTCAATACCTCAGGCTTTCTGTACATGACGCCGGAGCCGCACCGGCGCCGGATCGCAAGATGAAAAAATTCAAAACATCTCTGAATGAAAATGTAAAATCTAAGCGGCGCCGCGCCGGTGGTGCAGCGGCGTTGCCGCGCATAGTCTATATTCATTCGTACAAGGTGACTCATCGACGTGAAAACTGTTACCATGGATTCAGTACATGATTCTGAACCCCGCGAGTTGAAATATTTCGTCAGTTATTAAAGAAAAAACAGCTGTTTTATAGAAAAGTGTAACACCTACATGGTCAAAATGTGTGAAACAGCTGATTTTTTTTAAATAATCGACGAACAAATTTAACCCAAGGAGGTTCAGAATCATGTACTGAATCCATAACGGTAACAGTTTTCGCGTCGATGTCTCTGTCACCCGGTATACCACAAACATGCGGTTCCGGCGTCGTCTACAGGAAGCCCTTAAAAAGTAAATAAATTATGTATGAAACAAATAGTTCATGCATAGTTCATGTATAATGTCCCTTTGTTCTGAAATTAATTTTTAAATAATTTATGATACTGTTTCAAAGTAACGATTGCTCTGTAATTTTGTAGTTCTTTGAAAAGTGGTTTCTAACTACAAATAGAACTGTAAATGGTCTGACTGTAATCATAGCTTCGATACGATCATAAGTTGAATTATTCATGTGTGAAGGATACTGTGACCAAAAGACTCGACACGAGTTTTTTTTGTCACTTTTTTCTGACACAAGATAGTCAAAAATTGTCTGAAAAACTCGTGAAAAATTAGAAAAAAAATTGCAAGTCGAGTTTTAAAGATAAGTACGTAAAAAATCTTTCAGATCTTGTTACCTACAAAATCCATATCCACTAAAAATAATCCTATTAGTATTACATATCACAAAAGAAGTCGTGACCTCTATTTTACTGCGTAGACGGTAAACAGCGGTCATTGTAACTACGTAGCAAATCGTAGCTTTTCGTAGCAGCGGCGTAGACCCGCGTAGCAACCCACAGACGCATTGCAGACATTGTGGAAGTTGTTCTACAATTCTACATTGATTAAACTCATTGTTATATTGACATGAAAATTATTTTCTTTTCATTGTGTTTACGTCAATTCTTTGAGTTATTTACTTAGATTTTTCCCGTGTGATCAGCGCTCAGAGGATCCCGGTATCATTAAGGTTGAGATACACGCACGAACGATCCAGATTTTTTCCATCAATTATTGTCTATTTTGATGTTAATTGCTGTCTTTTGTCTTGGGACCAACCGTGTGGGAACCTTGAGTTATAGTCAAGCACAATGGTTTAGTTGGTAGCCGAACGTCGGCAGCTTTAGTCGCTCTAGAGACCTCTAAAAATTGTTATATAAGCATAGTCAGTTGTGCAGTGAAAGTGTTGTATGGAAATTCGAAATTTCATACGTTTCGTTGTGACTGTCTTAGATTTAAAGTTGTCGATAAGAATTAAGAATTTTGTTGAATTTTTTTTTTTAGTTTTTATTTTGAAGATTCGAAGAATCAGCTTTGATCCGATACCTATGTGAGTATATTTTCAATCATTTTCCATGAAAAAAAAAAAAACGTCGAAGAAAAAAAAATAACTTATTGTTCTTTACATGCGTCAGACGTTTACAAAAAATAATCTGAATGTAATAGTTAAATATAATTACTTGTGGTAAATAATAATATCCTGGATTTATCACAGAATTATATTTAGTACAAAATTCTCTTAACGTCTGACGTCAATAACGAAATATGATAATTAAGGACTCAGTTTGCGCATTTTAACTAAATTTACGTATTATGTGCTTATGTAAAGAAAAAAAAAACGTATTACGTTAATTCGTTAAGTAAGTAAATAAGTACTTAGTTATGTAAATATAAAGAAAACATGTTTAAGATCCAAACGAAAAATTTCGCGTAGTTTTCCTTATATGTGGGAAATTATTTCACATACTATTTATTATTTGTCATGTGGATAAGTGCACAATCTATCTTTTTTCTTTCATATTTTATAAAAAGTCTTTTTTCCTTTTTTGGCCTTCTGAGTCAAAAGTCTCATTTGACTTTGCAACCAGCTCGCCCAGTGTATTTCCTGCCTTAGAGAAAAGTGTTTACCGTCTCGTACAAACCTAATATCGAATAGAAAGTCCGTACACATGTAGGAATTTAAAAAGTGAACGATATGCGTATGCGCTTACAACCGATGCCTTTTTCTTTTCTCTCCATATTGACTAAAATACTATAGTATCATTTATTTGTATGCTTGTCCGACTCACCGCGGTTTATTAACGAAGTTTCTCATTCATAAAACAAAAATAACTATGATTTTTGTCGACAATACCTAGTTATTTTTATACGTTTGTTGTGCCCTTTGTGGTTGGCAGTTTCTGAATAATGAATGGTTTGAATTATGACAACATGGCTGTTTAATTGTAAATATATTGCGTAGTTTTTTAGTTTAAGTTAGAAAAATTTGTCATGCGGGTTTTTTGTTACCAATTATTTCTATTATTTTGTGCACCTGATTGTTTCTGAGAAGAAGTATATTTAATAATATTAAAAAATGCAATATATTACGAAACGTTACTGAAATAACTGTCTCGTTCGCTTTATATTAATACGTTTTATTATCACTTAGTTTATATTGTGTTTGAACAAGAGTAAAAATACATCTGAATCTAATTTAGATAAACCTTACTCACGTTTGGAATAACCATCTGCTTTTTGTATTTATAATAAATAATAATATTTCAATTATGACTCATTTTAAATAAGATTATGAAAAACTAGATATAAATTTGTAACAGTCGTCATAATCTTATCTAGTCGTAAACCGCCACTCCTGAAGCCGGTTGCAGACCAAGTGTATGCTAAGTTAGTTTTGCATAGCTGACGTAATTTCTCATACTTGTGTGCAAACCGTTAACTTTGAACTCAAGTATGAGAAATTACCGCAGCTATGCGAGCTATCCTAAATTAACTTAGCTTAGCTCTTGGTCTGCAACCGGCTTGAATATAAGCTTCTTCAAAGCCTATTCCAATGAGCTGGCAAGAAGGGAAATAGTGTGTAACAATTTCCGGATTCAAGTTAACTAGTTATCCAGGTGCAGTCATCATAACAGAATACTGCCGATCCTCTTGGCAAAATTAACGAAAGCCACGAAATGAACGTATTAGGCTCGACACAGACCATTAGATTCCACACTTGGTCATACCGCGTACAGCAGACGGTATGCGCGCTAAGCTTTATTTGACTAAAACCACAAACATCACGAATTCACGAGTTAATCGTAAAAAATACTAGTTATTACTAGTTTCCATTATCTACCATAATTTTGTAGTAAAGCAATCACAACAAAACCGACATCACACCGCGCCACGTGAGAAAGTAAAACGTGATAACATCACATCACAATGATCAAAATGATTAACTTGTGAAATTATTCTAATGATGACTCGTTCTGTAAGGCCCTGTTCAGAGTGAAAGCGCGGAGACTCTAGGGCGGCAGCGGGAGCAGTAGCGGTCGCGATTAGGTGGGTGGTGGGACACAGTTCATCGCGAGTTGTAGCAGGCAGTAGAGGGTATTAGTGTTTCCACAAGGTAAAATAATATACGACCGCTGGTTAGCTAAGACTATCAGTATGGACGCAACGGGCGGATCTTCAAGTTGGGATCGGTTTCTAGTCCAACCGGATGCTGCTGAATGACAGTATTTACATGGAGTGACTGATCTCCACAACCCAGTTATTCGGTAAAACCATATCTTTTGGTAAGACTGATTATCAGACTTTCGGGTTTCTGACTACCCGTAACTAGTCTAAAAACCTAAACTCAGTACTTAAACTGTTAAAAGCTACAAATAACAGCCGGGACCATTGGCTTAACCAATGGCTTAACACGGAGGCCGCAATGAACGGATAGAAACATATAAAAACTACGACTGCCATACTCACTACACTATGGATGTAAAAGGCGATTTCATATTATGTTTGCACTTCGCCTGCCTCACCTTGCACGAAGCCGAAGATCAAGATCCCTTACGGATTAGATCTACAATAATATGGTTCTTAAACACGCCATTCTTATTCGTTTCTTTTTCCTGTTACTATTGTTGGAGTCGTTTTTGAGAACGAAGAGTCTGTAGTTCGAGGTCGTGTTGAAGTGCCTGTGTGTCTGACACGTGATTTTTAAGTAAATCTAGATGTGTTAATGGGAGATGTTCTTGGAAAAGCTGTATAGAGTCTGTTGCATAATTTATAGAGGTTAATTCTTTGTGAGATGGTTGGGATAGAACTAATCATCACTATCATCATTGTTCTGTCCATATCCCAATTTATTTGGGGACATGTCTTTTTTTCTTCCATACTGTTAGTCGTCACCTTGGTAGTCACTCCCTTTCTAGCCATATCATATTTCACACAGTCCATTGTGATAGAACTAATGTTACCATTAATAGACTCATAAATATGTACCACGTCTCTTTTGTTATCTTTAATATGTCCACAGCTGACGGAAAAAGTATAGAAATGATAATTAGCTAGGCGTCTTCGAGTACTCAGAACAAGGGCTTATTTCCAATAATGTAGTACATTTCGTTGACTTTTATATTTATTTCGTTGTCATCTTGTCTATCTATCATCTCATCTTGGGCCTGATTTTCTAATAGGATTTGTTGCTTCCATAACTTAATTATCATTAAAAAAAGTTGTGCTGCTCTTAGCACTGAATAGTTTATTCGATTTAGCTCCCCTGAATTGCTACTCCAGTAATTTCGTATTAAGAAATTAAAGCCTGATGAAAAGATTAATGTAGTTTTTGCGTGTTTTGTCTACATTTATATTGTGTAGCTATATCTACTCGCTCCGACTTTCTGAAGATATATCATTATTGCATTCTCTAATCAACATTCCACCGTTATAATCAGTATCAGTGCCTGTGTTGTAAATTTATCATCATGTCTGTGGTGGAATATTTATGTCAATTGTATTACCCTTATAAAAATCACGTGAACGGTGCGTGTCTCTCCTATAGTAGTTCAGTTTCAATGCTATATTTACGGCTTGGTAATTCCCCTATTGTAGCATCTTTTTCTTCGAACAAGAGATTTGAAAACAGCATCCTCCTTTGTACCATTATTCTCACTTCCTGCTTGGTGATGTCTATTCCTCATAGAGACTTCAAAGATAGATTCAGTTATGATTATCGATAAAGTTACTAAATAAATTCACAGTTCGGAGTTGCTCGGAGTCTAGTTTAATGGCTATAGGTTCACCCCCTATTACATGGAAGTTACAACAAACTAGCTAAATTACAGATAGGTAAGTAATTTAGATATTTAGTCATCCAACGGGAATATAGGTGAGATTCACAGATATGATTATTCAACAACTATTTGGGAAAAAACTCGCGTAATGGGAAAACCTAGCGTGAAATTCAGATTAGTATACCCATAGCGTGTATATTTATTTAAACAACGCCATGTTTCAAGCATTCCGCAATCTCACCTACAGAGGACAGCCTTAACAAATAGATGTAAAAGAAATCTTAGCTTTATCAGTATCTCCAGTTATCTTTATTATTATAAGTTTACGTGCAATTTATATATTATGTGGGGCTATTTATAGTTCCGAGATGGCACCTTTCTTTGTTCTAAACTTATGAGATTAAATTGTGCCTTTTATATATCATTATTGTTTCTGATATTAGTGTTAATGCGTATTCCAGGAGGGATTAGGCAGAAATTGTCTGGTATATATTGTTTAGAAATCGAGCCTTTTGCACATCAGTTTAATTATTATTAAACCTTATCTTGTTACGGAAAATTTCTTCAAATTGCAATGTTAAAATATGACGTTGGGTTGGTAACCTGTCTCATAAACACATGTATGAGAATTATCCCAATATCACTTGATCCAGACAAACCTTTCTTGAAATCTGCGTGGATACGAAAGATAATGATAAAAATAATACGATGTATTCTGTACCAGATAACAATACCGGATACTTTAGGCTGGAAACATATTTATCAACATTTGGTGTTTCTGCATCCTGTTGTTTCGCATTGATTCTTCCGCCTTCCGTGTTTGATAGGATTGAGGGATGGGTAATCTCTTCTGAAGTACTCATTCAACCATCTCTATAATCTAATATTACCGCATGATTTTGCTAGTTCTTTACCTTCGCCATTATTTTAATTGTTTTTGCTTTTTGTGTGCTATTCTTTGGAAATATTTTTGTTTTCATTTGAGACTACGCACCTTTTATCCAAACTTTGTGCGTATCTACTGAATATTTTTAAGCTTCCCCTTCTTGTTCCTTTTTCTTATTTTTTTCTTACTTTTTATTTACAACCTGATTTAGTGTTCAGCTCTTCATGTTCTTAGTCAACTATACATCTGTAACATACTATATCCTACTTATATTTTGGTACCTACAACTATAGTATCTTATGTCGAACCCTCTTAAACAAATCCGCTGTCTATATTATCAGTTATCATCATGACAATGCTCATTTTCATAGATTATCTTGTTAAGGTAAACAAATATAATTGAGCACATTTTGTTTTGTATGTCATGAAAATTAATTGTCCTGTTTTTGCAATCTTTATAATTATTATAACATTTTGTTTCTGAGGATGACAATTATTATGTAGTTTTAGATATTTACAGAATTGTGTTTTCATAGAGAGGTAATATTGGATAAGGTTCACCGTTCAAATTCTTTTTCTTATAATAATTTAATTTAAAATCTTAATGAGTTAAATATACATTATGTAAAAAAACCCTGTCTGATCCGAAAGGGTAGGTACGCAATAACATTGGCAAAAAGTAAGAAATATATTATTATTTATTTTCCATACATTAACAAATCTCGGGACCATGGATCCCGGTCCTTTGGAAGGCATACGAGGGGCCAAAGCCAACTCGCAGAGGCCCCTTAGACATTTTTAAGTGTTGAGGCACCAACCGACGATTATCCCTGTATGCACTATACAAGTGCACCCAAGGACGACCCCCGGTTGGTGTAGGACTATTGCGGAACAGAAACAAAATATATTGGGCTATGGATTTGGGTGGCTATAGTGATTTGGTTACATGGCAGGAGGTGACTTGCACACTCAATAATGGGCCCCCGAAAATGGTAGCACAAAGTGTCGTAGCGACAAGGGGGCAACATGTCCCGAGGTGATTATGAGGAGTGGAGAGGTCCTCCACGGCTATCAGGACAGTTCCAGAAGTACGGTAAAGATCCCTACAAGCATCTTACTGGAATACTTCCTTCCTCCGAGCACGTTTGCTCTTGCAAATCTCCACTCAAGTCGGCTAATTAAGGCAAGAATGAGGTGGGAGCTCCGTTCCTCGTCAGTGTTCACCCTAGCTGGCCAATAAAGACAAGCCAGAGGTGAGGGATAAGACTGATCCCGGTCCGTGGGGTCGCTACTGCCCAATAGCTCGCCACATGCTGCCCTGCGGGTTTTTGTATCTATCTTGGTATCTCATCCCAGACCCGTTCCGGCAAAGTAAACTCTACCGGCACAGGCCTAGAGTTCGGAGCGCGCAAGCCCCACTACGATACCAACGTAGAGATACGGCGGTGGGGTTATTATTATTGAAAATAAAAAAGTTATTGCTATTTAAAATTCAAATTCTTTGGTACCTAAAGTACCCCAAATCCATTAAAACTAGCAAATTTTCAACAGGGTTATGAGTTTATGAGTTGTAGACACCCGCTAAACGATAGCCGCTCGCGCATCTTGTAATAAACCACGTAAAATTCCCAGTTGGAAAATAATGCGGTGAATTGTTTTTTTTTTTTCCTAAAATGACCACATAAATATACTCTCACAGTATCGTACGATACTTAACAACACCCTCACGGATCGGACAGGTTATTTTTACATCTTGTATAACTAGTCATAATTATTAATCTTTGCCATGATGCCACTGATGAATTATTTTCTCTTTCATACTTTTCACAACTCTTCCAATAACACGATATACCTCGTTGACATTCAAATATCAGTAAAAAGTAAATCCGTTGTGTAGATAATACGTTAATGTTGTAAAAAGCGAGATATACTCGGGGATGTTCTGATCACAATGCCATACTATACATAAACAAGTTAATAACATACATATTGCATACCGTTTTGTTTAGAAATATCGTTATCATAATACCTGAATCATTCATCTTCATTTGGCCGGAAGACTTCCGGTCATTGACCTCCCTGACTATTCCATAAGTATGTTAGGTCAGTCTGAATCATGACATTCTAACAAAAATAGTACATATACATTAGTTACCTGCAAAAACCAATAAAAAGTCAAACATATTCAAGATAACATTTATTACCCTCAAATATTTATTAGGTATTTTGAGATAATGGCGGTTCATCATGTGCACACGCACTAATTTCAGTATAGGCTAATTCAGTTGTCACACTAACCCGGTATGGAAAGTTGAACGAACTTGAAATGTTCGAAAATATTCCGCTTCACCTGTTATTTTAATAAACTATGGTATCAACTAATTAGCAAATGTTTTCTGAAATTACATTGAGACCATAAATATTTTGGTAACAGAAACAATAATGCCATTCACCTAACTGAGGAAAAGGTTGAATTGCTAATTGAAGTAGATGATCTTGTACAAATTAAAGCACGCATGAATATGAACAACTTTTTGGATGAGAACAAGTATAGAGCCTCTCTAAAGAAACATCGAGAAATATTTTACTGAAATATTTGAAACAGCTGCTGTATGAAGTGGTGCTGCTGTTTCCTCGTATAATCAAATACTTACAAAATTATGCAATCTTCGACAGGAGTATTATTATAACGGCTTTTAATGTTCAATATGTAAAATAAATACAAAAAATCGATTCACACTTCCTCTACAAAACAGCTCTTCTAGAACATTCGTGGAACAATTTACATTATCGTTAAGCCAAGCCCATTACAACAAGCATAAACGCCGCGATATTTCTGGAGTTCTCGTAAAAAATAACCTCAACCGACGTCCTACCAATTATTTTGTAGAAAAGGTTATCAGTCAAAATCTGAGAATATTTGAAATATTAATCATAGGCCCAACCGCAATGACGCATAAAACTAAAAATATATTGAAAACATTGAATTTAGCATAAATGCACAAATAAACATAAATAACCAGTGAGTAATGATGGATTATAAATAACCAATATCTGAGATATTTTTGCACGTTTATTGTTATGATAACATTCCAAAATCCGTATCATTACTCAGTGAATGACGCGATTTGAATCTGCATCTAATCCAGATTTCCATGTAAAGGCTCAACATATTTTCACCCTGTGCTGAACAGTGATATTTTGTTCCGCTACAGAACACTTTAGTGACGCGGTATCTCTGATAACACTTGATATCGAATAATTAAACCACCTACGACTCCTACGAGTACATGTTCTCAGTAGTTGGGCGGTTCGGGCTCAGTCTTCGCGCAACACCCGTGCAAAACACACGCGTCATCATCCGCGAAACTAAACTTCACCTTTTTATCTTCAAGTGCTTTATTTTTAACCCGTATCTTTGAATCTTCAGTGATTGTGTTAAGATGCCTACCGAAGTTTGTGAGAGATTCATGGCTAAACTACTAAGGATTGTGAGTTTTTCCTTTTTTTTTATTCTTTTGCACTTTGCATATCAATGTTATCTGATTTTATGTACGTGTCATTTAAATTAAGTTTCTTCAGGCTTTAACTGTATTAACTTATACTGTCTGTTAATCTGTTGATTTGGGCAAGAATTTCAAGGCTGAACAAATTGAAAAATTCTTCACCGTCACTGGCACCTCCGAAAATGATTAACAAAACCTATTCTTTTATTGTTTTTGGTACTTCAAACTCATATAGTACTCCATCCACGTACACTTGACGTCAATGGTTTAATTACAAAAAGTAATAAAGAGTCTAATTTGGAACCTGTGACCCCATGAGTTTTTGGCTACTTGGAGAATTATTCTAAGATCTACGTACTTGTCCAGGGGTTATGACCGGTTCCAATGACGTCCAAACTTCTTCGTTAGCTTAATGTTTCATGTAATATAACATTGTTTTTGCATACATTTTATGGGCTATAAAAGAGTTGGTTAGTTGTCTGGAATCTTATACAAATTTTCTGGCAGAATTTCTCTGATGTAATGCGTCTTTGCGTATGTTTTACAGCATCCCATTCATCCATCCATCATCGTCAGAGTTTGATATATTATTCGTCGACTTAAAACTTTATTTATGGTAGAGATATAAATTCTTTGTTGTGCCTTTTATTGTGCTAATCCAGAGATTTTTTAAACCGCTGTTTGTATTTTTTGAGCTTGCTCCTCTTTTCAAAATGTATGGGATATTTTACTGTCTTTTTCATATTCCTCTTTATTTCCAACAAAAAGCTCTTACTATATTCCAGATTTAGAACATATTTCACTTCTATTTAACTTTTTACTTAAGTAATACATACTTACACACATGAGTATTTTCTTGTCATCTCGATATAGCGGAAAATTATTATCAAGTAGCAACTGTCTTAGTATTGTTCTGTCGATGTTAATCTTTATTGTGTAAGTATTGTTCCAAAGGTGTTGCGAATGTGAGGGGCGAAATTAGTATTCATAACTCGTATCGACGGAGTTTCACATTTGTTATGTTAGGCTCAAATAACTTATTGAATTCTTTATTACATTTAGATACTGTGTCTAGTTAGTTGCTAAGGATGGCTTTGAATAATGAAAGACAACTTTTAATTCAAAAAGATGTTTAAGTTGTAAAAGGCATGTAACTTTTAGGCCGCGGACTCGAACTCAGCGGGCAGCGGGGCGACGGCGGCGGCGGCGCGACAACGCATAGTTTTATATGGAACCGCTCGCTCCCCGCGCCGCTGCTTTCGAGGCCAGTTACATAGAAATCTATGCATTTGAACGCGCCGCTGCCGCCGCCGCCCCGCTGCCCGCAAGATTCGAGGCAGAAGCCTAACTATTCCTTTCTGTCTTTTAAGATTTCTTCATAGTTCTCCATCAATTTGGGCTTCAACGCACCAATTTCAAAATGCGTATTTGGGCATGTCATCGTATTGTTGTAGCACGCTGTTTGCGTACAATACGTAAGAACCTACAACATTATTAAGTACGTCAAGTTCCTAATAGTTTGTTTATATATCTTATTGTTTTGCATGCTTACACACAAGTGACTCAAACCCAAAATCATTCATCTTTAATAGTCTGAAAGGCATTTATACGAATCTAGAACATCCTGCAGTTTTGTTCTATTTAGGCTAATCGTAAACCGTTTTGATGCTGTATCCTGTGGTTTTGCTATCCGGGTTACTGTTTATAGGTGCCCTATTTGAATTTATGATTGTTTTTCTGTTACTAGATGGAAATAGGTAATTTGGAAGTCGTATCACCGCTTACATCTCTTACTTCATTGAGATCAGCATTCACCTCATTCGCGTTCATTGCTAAACATGTATCTTTCACTTGACCGCTACATTCAAGGGTCATCAAGAGATTGACATCATCATCACGACTAGTATACGGATTGGTTATCATATTTCATCTCTTGGCATTAACCGTACTTAAATTGGCATGATTTCGGTGTTGATAATCTATTAAAAGAATTAAGAAGATTGTAAATCGTCTATCATAACCATCAAACATAACACTTCCTCAAGTATTTTACCTAAATCCCATTACAAGAATTAAAAACTTTGTTTATTTAGCACTAATACCAGGAATATAATTTAGCAATAACAATAACTAATATATTTGAATCAACACTGGATTCAATATAACTTTTTAATTATTTTCCTCTCTTTTACCACTAAGCGCATTTGAATTAGTTCCATGAATTAAATATCAATAATAACATGTGATGATTCAATGGCGTTACATGAAAATAATGGTCATAATAAACCATGGCAGGATTAGTCAGACGAAAACTTTGATCTAGGAGGCGAGGAAAGAAACAATGAAAGATTTAAACAAATAGAAAAAGTTTATTTTGAATAAATTAAATTTTAAACAGAATCGAGAAATATAAACATAAATTGTTAATGAAGAAACAGTCTTTTCTGTTGCCTTTAGCAGATATAAAATACAATTAATTGTAACTCTGACATATTAGTGATACGGCTACCATTACGCAACAGGCATAAATCACTAGAGGAGACAAATAACAGCTCATTCAGTAGTTGATAGCGTATCGGGGTCGCTAGTGAGTCAGGTTCATCAATTGATACTTTGTTTGTGACGAGTTCAACTGCAGGATGTCTGGCAATAATGGTTTAATTTCCATTAAATTGATATGCTTCTTGTACTTTAAATACTTGAATTGTTTTGAAATTGAAAGCATCTGTAGGTTTAAATGTATCTCCTTTTTATCGTTCAGCGCTTATTGTTTTGTTGCATAAACACTGTTTTTCTTCAATTTCAATTTTTACTTTCGCTTGATTTTGGTAACACTTAAGCAAAGTCCCTAATTAAAGTCAATTTATTTAAGCTTGACAATATTCAAGATGATAATGAAGACTTTTATGAATACAATGTTTTCAATTGAACAAATCAAAACTTCTATTGTATGCACTATGTATCATTAGACGACACAATGAAAGAAATTAAATAACAACGTGATCATATGCACTAGTCGATGCAGCTAACGTCACTCGACTATTCACGAGTCGTATTTGTAAAACGATTGCATGTCTAAGGCCCATCATTGAAGCCAATAACGGTGATACAATAGGTGAATGTTGATTGTCAATACTATGACTTGTCTGACCTGTAGTTTGCTCATTATTATTAGCATCTACGTCAAGAAAGCCTTTCTATTCCGATACTATTTTAGCTTTTCCTTCTTTTCACTACAAAGATGTTTGCGTGTGATATTGTTTACTGAAGTTAACGTTTCATGCAAAAAACAACTGTCTGACCTTTCAAAACAGTAACCAGGTTTATATCCTTTTTATCAGTCAGTATGTAGATAGATTCAGCTCCCTATCGGCTCAGCTTAATCCTTTAGTCAGACGCCCACGGAAAACAAATTGAGATAATGGTGTATCTGGCAACGTCGCGCGATTTCACACTAGATCACTTTTGACGCATAAATCACCTAGTGGATGTAAGTCTTTACCTCAAGCTTGGTTCACAATGCTTACTGTTTCGAGAACCTTGTGGCTGATAGCCAGGAATGATACAACTATCCTGCTTTAGTTGAGCCAGACATACGGCGTGGCGAGTGGCGGTTTTCCTGTGTCACATAGTACATGAGACAAGCGGCAGCGATTTTCACTATACCTAATAATGCAGACTTTAAGTGGTGAAGATGAATTTATGAAATAATTGCTGGTATTGAAATGAACACCTTCATAAGATTTAATTCCGGAACGTAATGTTTCAAAAACGGCAGGAAGTTAATTGAAATATTAACGTAATTATTCAGAAAAATGTTTAGTCTGGAAATCTAAATTCTTAATCAAGAGATTTGCAGTCGGAATTAGGTTGCATTTTATTTGACAGCAAGTATGTGGATTATAAACAAACGTATTTATGAATTTAGATCACGGCTTCAGATATATCGCTGGAATTTTCACATTCCTTGCTTTTATTATCAACAAGAACACGTTTTAGATTTTATATTTGTTTAACTAGTCTTTTAAAATAAACTGTTTTGCCTTTATTATTGTTCAGGTTCTTTTTGATTCAAAATCGGCATTGTCTTCGAACTTCTATTCAGAAATATACTTTTATGTGTACTCTTAAAATACCAGTTATTCAGGTTGATTTTGGGTAGCCATTCAAGAAAGCCAAACTTTTTTCTGCTCTACCTCAAAGGATGCCTCAAAATCAAGGACTTGAAAAATCCATAATATACAGACTTTATGACTTATACCGCGATGACCTCCGGAAACTGTTTTGTTTAGCACGAGTATTATTATTGTAATGCCGCATTGTGTCACCAATCAGGCGACAGTCTCGTCGGGACCGGGGACACTCGGCGTCCCGTCACATTCAATAACCATTCTGACTTCAGTATCCATTCGGACGTTACCGCGGACGCAAGGATCCCTCGCTTTGTTCTATTTTTCGTCAATATTGTGGTTGAAATATTTTAGAATACTAACATAGTATCCATCATTGTGAACTTTGTGTCGAATTCGATTTGGGACACTTACAAGTTATAGTGGTTTGCAAGACTGGGTTTCAAGGACTCTTCAATGAAATTGATTTCGGATTTCAAAGTTATAGAGTGTTGAAATTGTGATTGACTGAGATTTCTTTTGGCGCGTGTCTAGTTTTTATGTGATCGTTGTTATTCACTATTACATGCTGAACGTCGAAGAGTGCTTTTGAAGATGGTCGTATGGTATACCTCGGAGGGAAAAGAAGAGGTAATATAGCTTTCCATAAATCTTGTGTACCAGTTTAATATTCTAATCCTTTTTCATTTATAATCGATGTGTAACCTAAATATTATTCTGGCTAATTCATATATTTTACAGCTTTGTATTACTTATACTCACCCACGCAATTAAACACAAGGCAGTTTTCTTATTATAAAATATTCGCGGAATACTTTGGAGCTCACCGAGGATTATTAATTACACGCTAAATATTAGTGTAACTACATTTTCAGATGACCGTGTTTCATAAGTTTACACAACTTCAAACACGTATATACATAACTTCAAATATGTATGTATAAAGTTTATGTAATTTGCTTTGAGATGAAAATCTTCGTCTCTACGCTTTTCTTGGTACTCTGATAATTAATTTGTTGACATGTCTTTACAGTGCTCTGGTAATGATCGTATTAATAATGTTATGTAATGACACGAGGGGTCGAGATAGTATGAATTCGCATTAATGGTGGAGAATTACATTGTAGTTAAAATACAGCCATGACTTCTTTTAACTGTTCAACGTCACTGATGATCAAAGGGTTTTTACAAAGTCAGACGTCAGTTCCTTAGAAAGCGTTATGACTCCATACTTCTACCTAATTTTTAACAAGTTATGTCTCCAATCCATTCTCTGAGTACCCATCTTACAAACTGCAGGGTGTCCCCTTAATTCTTCAATGCATCACGTAGATAAGACAAAGACCAGTAGTCACTTTGACCAGTTCCAATGCCTTTGGTTACTTAGTAACTACAATCAGTGAACTAGTTACTGATTTATATTATGTATTGTCTTCTTAATAAAATCTTCTTAGTCTTGAATTATTGACTCAGTCTCCTTAACCTTCCCAGGTTTATCGACTTGCCACCTTAGTTCTGCCTCTTACTGCACCCAGCATAGAGACACGTGGTGCCTTATTATCAGCATGTCTCAACTGACAGCCGTCTGTATATCAAGCACTCGGGTTTTCTTTAGCAAACAGGCTGTCTGTCAGTTTGCATGTTCAAACATATATACGTGGCCACTACGTGCTAATTTAGGGTTGATAAAACGATCTAAAATAAAACGGAAATGTATTTCACGATTATTTTCATCAAACTCAAAGCATTTATTTCAAATATATCAATTACAGGCGCTTTTTAATTGTCAAGGACTGAGTCAGAAAGATGAAGGCCCATTCCAAAGTGTTGTAGGTTCCTATAGAGAAGAACGGAGAAGAAACTCC
This sequence comes from Omphaloscelis lunosa, assembly GCA_916610215.1. Classification (NCBI taxonomy): domain Eukaryota; kingdom Metazoa; phylum Arthropoda; class Insecta; order Lepidoptera; family Noctuidae; genus Omphaloscelis; species Omphaloscelis lunosa. The sequence goes on along the minus strand of OU744265.1, from coordinate 16,936,129 downwards.
ATGGATACTCTTTTTTTTCTTCTTTCGTTTCGGTACGAAAAGTATGGGAATAGATCCCACCGTGGTTAAAGTTATAGGCAGTCCCCAATGTGGTAGCATGACTGACTGATCAGGATGCGCCAGATGCACGTTTGAATAGGTTTGGTGGCTATTTTAAGATTCCTTACTTACGATTTGTAGTGCAAATGTTGACCGTGTTTAGTACTGACTGCCTTATTTGGTAATAAAAAGTTCGCTTTACCTTGTAATGTTCAGTTTAAGGATAATTTGAAATAATGCACGAACGTAGTTACTTTTTGGTCAAATCATGTTATAGTAGAATAGCGTACCTATATGAAACTAAAGCAAATTTGAGGGATAATGCAAACCCGTACCTAATATTGTATTTCAGTGTCCTATGTGTTCTAATATAATAAAGCTGAAGAGTTTCTTTGTTTGGACGCACTAATCTCTGGAACTGCCAGTCGGATTTGAAATATTATTTTTATATCCGATAGCCCTATTCATGAAAAAGACTATAGGCTATTTAACATCACGCTGCGACCTTTAGGAGGCCGGTGAAACCGCGGAGCACAGCTAGTCATGGATAAACCCCAAAACATGTAAAATAGAACCTATATAACTTTGGCCAATGTCCTCATAGTTGTATTGAATTGTATATGGTTTGACGCAAGAACTGTACCAACTACCTACTGATACATATTTGGAGTTTGCGCGTCACTAGACCTATTAATCCGTATCAACTAGAGAATAAACCACAATTAACCGGAGTACCTAAGTTAACCTAGTCGGAATACATAGACCGATGAGCAATCACATTCAATGCCGAGCGGGGGCGCGGCCATATCACCAATTACGATCAATTTAGTTCTTCCTCGGACCATGTCACATGTCGCCTACGCAAGCATTCGTTACAATTGCATTCTCAATCTGGGACGGACCTTACGGACGGATGGGTGGATGAGCAGTCATTTGTTTGAATGAAACGGTTGTCTAAATTCAAGGACCTGAAGCAATTTTGGACTGTAAGCAGTTTTAAAACTGCAGCTTTGTTGCCTCTTATTTTCTGCAGTCTCTCTTGGCAAACAATCAGAGCCGTTAGAAATCTAATTCGCAGCTGATAAGTCATGCCTAGGTGCAAGCTCATGGCACACAAGAGACCATCAATAAGATATAAGCTACTAATCTTTTTGACACAGCTTTCTTGTTACTTGAGACTGTACTCACAGTAAAACAATCTGTATATCTTCATACAGAGAGACTGAAACCTCCTGTATTATCCCTTTTCGTCATATCGAGAGCAATGACATTCACCCAATCATTCAATTTATTAACCGATTCTATCTCACTCAGTATTCTAACAACGGACAATAAAGTGTGACGAGTAATGTCCAGCCATTATGCCTCGATTGTGTAGTTACCACGTGTATATTGCACATGCACCTAATGCAGACGACTTCCTTCCGTTGGTACTTTATACTTGCGGAGAATAGTAATGGCTAATCCTTTCATTTTAATGTCTTCAATACCCTATTTAGTATTAGTCAGTGTTATGTCTGATGCAGTCGTGTTTTCGCGTCAACTCGTCTTAACTTGGAAGTTTCGTTACGGCAGGTTTTTTTTTACTATTAACCGTTATCATCTTTAAAATATACTCTCTCATCACAATAAAGAGTCCTCGAAACTATCAATAGCAATTGACAATTTTTACGTGATTGATACACATTGATGCGCAAATTGATCGTCTACCAAATGCAACTGAAGAGATTGTCAATATTACTATTACTGAAATATACGTCAAGTGCAGTCAGCTCCACTATACCACCTTGGAGACTGGCCACCACAGCATGACCTATTTGTTATAGTTCGTGTCGTTACGAGATAAAAAACATTTAGGGACAACCCTAAGACTTTCAATCATGTAAAAAGTTCTACGAAGCATGACTCTCAAATGCCTTGAGCGTACAGTTTTCAACACCTCTTTTTATAAATGACATAGTTTTCCTTTTACCAGTTATTTTGTGCTAGTTTTAACTTGTGGTCAGCCTCGTGATCAGTGAGTGTTAAGTAATATACCTATAAAGTCTTCTGAGGCCTTACGCATTACTTTAAAAATGCCTACCAAAGACAATTCGTCAGAAAGAGGATACAAGGGGAAAATACAGGTTTGAGTGTAAACTGCGTTGTAGCCTGTCGCGCGGTGTTAGTGTGTTCCTATTGGTCTAAAAATATGTGATGTCTTTTGCGTAATGCCTAAAGTATTCGTGTATTATGTGACCGTACATGGATTTTTTGTTCACGTATTTTCAAAGAGTTTCCAACTCAAACATATCTCGCCTTCAGTAAGTAGAACATGCAAAAGTAAATATAAAAAAAAAAAATACTGAATGTTTATTTATTTACGTTAATCTTAGACTTGAGTTTATTTATTTATGTTAATCTTAGACTTGCTATGCAATTCGTCCGTATTTTCATGTTATCCTACCAACTCTTTATTTATTTATTATAAAAGCTAGGTTTCAGTGCTTACATAATGTAACTCTATGTGTTCACGAGAGAGAAATTCGGTTATAAACGCTTAACTGTCTATTCTTCAGTAACATATAAACTTAAGTCATAATCACGTTATGAAAGAAAAAGTACTCCCACGCAGATCGTTAAAAGGTAAAAGTCGAAACAAAGTCATTTCACTTATACAAGAAGTTTTAGTAATGATCGTGTTATGAGCGTGCGAATTTAGTAAATTACATACCTATAGTGTATATTTTTATTTTCATTTCTTATTTGTTTAATGAATACCATACGAATTTTCATGTTAAATTACTTAAATTTACTTTTAGGAATTAATTTTATGATCTTTGAAGATATATTGTATTAATAACATCTCTATCGGTTGATAGTCAGTTTTACCATTGTCCTTTGATATTACTATCTTCATTAATTTGTTTAGGTCTGTCAGCGGGATTCGATTTTGTTGTAACATAAATTATATCTATACTAAATATAACGCATCGACGCGAATACTGTTACCATGGATTCAGTACATGATTCTGAATACGCGGTCAAAATGTATTGGCGTCGATGTCCCTGACACCCTGTATAGTTTATACTAATATTAAAAAGAGGTAAAATTTGTTTGTTTATACTCAGGAACTACTGTCGGATTTAAAAAAAATCTTTTTACATTGGATAGCCTGATTCTTGAGCAAGGTTATAGGCATGCGGACGAAGTCGCGAACAGACTAGTTGTTTAATATAGTTTATAAATTTGAAGTATTTTCACTATAAAGGCTCTTTCAAACAGGCGCGACACGCGACGCGACACAAAGATACCGCTCGTCGCGCGACGAGCGGTGTCTTTGTGTCGCGTCGCGTGTCGCGCCTGTTTGAAAGACCCTTTAAGTGCAGGCAGTGAACAAGGATTATTTAATTCAATTGCTGTTATCTTGTCGGAATGTGTAGTTATGTTTCTATTTTAAAAACTGTCATTTAGATTAAGGATTGTCAAAGTCCAATTTTAATTGTATTGGTGTTAATTTATCCTTACATAAACTACACCATAGGGAATTGACTGACTACCACTGACTACCATATATTTAGGGAATTGACTGACTTTTATGTTTGAGAAATGGCAAATGAACAGTATTCTAATTCTATCTAAATTTTTCAACAATATTTAAGTGAATAGTGAGCAAAGAAACTTTGAATCTGAAACGCTTTCATTAGGTATACAGCCAGTTGCAGAAACGAACTTTAACTTTTAAAGCTGTCATTAAATACTAATCTTCCATTAACGTGTTGCAGAAAGCAACATTAGATCCGATCGTAATGGTTCTTTGATTAAATTAATTAAATCATTAGCGTTAATAATCCATTACGTAGTGGGGCATTAATGACTTAGTCTTTTAAGACAGAAACTGTCTAACAGTTACATTGGTCTTAAAAAAGTTGTGGTAAAGCAATAACTAGGTCGTCTGTACAAGTGTCTAACTTTTTGCAGCATCTATACATTATAATAAAATAGTAACGAAGAATTTTTGTCCGTTTGGCTGTTTGTCTGAATGTATGTTCAGGATTGGCGCAAAAACAGCTGAACGGATTTGGATGAAATTCGACACACAGATAGTTTATAACCTGGATTAACACTTAGGGTACTTTTAACCCCGATAGTAAGTTCCCGTGGGATATTTTTCGACATCCACGCGGGCGAAGGCGCGGGTTCAATCCCAATTTTGTTGAGACGACCTCAACTTCTTCCATACATATCTTATTACTCATCATGTAATAGTAGATATTCCTCTATACCATATTGGACCTTAATCACCAGAACTAACAGTCTTCTTTCCCTTGTCAACAGAGCGAGCAGTCTTCGCCGTTCCGTCGCTGGACCACCGGCAGCGGCGCGGGCAGCTCCTACCGCCACCACGAACATCGTAACATGTATAATAAGGTGAGTTTTACGGCGATATGATAATGAAGGGATGGTGAGGATCTGATGTAGGTAGAGAACAATTTGCATAAGGCAGTAAAGATCTCTTATCTACTTCAGTGGTGATAGGCAAACAATAGAAGGATGTTAACCATTCATGTTTCATCGCATATAAGAAGATCATCTTCTTTGGATTTTGTACCAATATTTTGTTTCATACAGCAATTTTCCCTGAATCCCTAGCATAAATCGAAGCTTAATGGTTATGGTTGAAATATCGTCTTAAATCTATAAGACAGATCCTGAAATTTACACCTAACAATGCGAGATTTTATACCCAGAAAAACATCGTAACCTTGGAAGTGTATTACTAAACATATATTTTCTCTCAACAGCAAATGAGCGAAGGCTCAACCCAGGTGTCGGGCTCCAACGGCAGCGGTTCCAACGTGTCCCGCTGGTCTTTAGGCCTTGAGCACCTTCTTGCCGACCCCGCAGGAGCTGAAGCCTTTGCCCACTTCCTGGCTAAGGAGTTCGCAGCTGAGAATATACGGTGAGATTTGGAAACTTTATGGTGCAGAAGGGAGGAAATAATTGTTTAATTGTAAGTTTAGGAATGGATCTTAATTAGAAACTATTTAAGAAAAAAAAAAAAAAAGTTATCATCAATGACAGTTTGGCTAGCAAAAGTTATGGTTCGAGTTGTATAGAGGGCGATGAGGGAGGCATTGGCCCAGCAGAGAAGAGTATAGACCTGTTCCTGGCCTTCGAATACTCTTAAAAGTATTTTTAATTTGACTTGCTAAGCGTTGAACCAGTCGCTTTTTCGTCAATGTCTTTTAAAACGTCAGGAATAAACGTATGCAGAGCATTTAACATTCAGTCCTTTATAAAAATACTTGCAAATACAAATTTTATGGTGTCCGTCATAGATTCTGGTGGTCATGCGAGCAGTACCGCGCCACGTCGTGCGCGGAGCGGCGCGGCGCGCTGGCGGCCGACATCTGGCAGCGCCACCTGGGCGAGCGCGCGCCCGAGCCCGTCAACGTGGACGCGGCCGCGCGCCGCGCCGCGGAGCTCTTGCTGGCCACGGAGCCTCCTCCGCCTGAGCTGTTCCAACAGGTCATTAGTTACGACAATTCACAATTAACTGCTTCCAATGCCGTCAAATCTGTGAATTTGCTCAACATGGGGGCAAATGATTTAAGAGTGTCCATGGAGTTTCTTGCCCGGTCTTCTCCATAGGTACCTAGTACGCTTTGGAATGGGCAACTAGCTTCATCTTTCTGATTAACCCACCTCTTGATAATTCAAAAATGCCTGTAATTGGTTTAATTGAAATAAATGCTTTGAATTTGAATTCTAATGCACTGAACTGGGAGATTTACTTTTATCAAGATTATAAGAAATCATACAGTAATAAGTAGCCGTAAATACCAAACAGTATTATGTCCGTAGAATCGACACTCGTATGAACTGTTTTATTTTTCCGAGAGAAAAGAAGTGCTCTGTTCATCTTCAAAGATCATACTGCGACTTTGCGCCAAATAACATTAAAATCAATTTGGTAACCGTGAAAAAGTATTAATCATACACTTCCATTATCCTATATTATTAAATGAGCAATATTTGTATATATATTTTTGTAAAAACGTTCTCGAAAACGGCTCTAACGATTTTGATGAAAGTTGCAATATTAGGGGTTTACGGGGGCGAGAATCGATCTAGGAAAATTCGTTTCCTCTATTTTCACCCGAGCAGAGTTTGGTCTACCTAGTTCTTTTACCTATATGAACTCCTCTACAAAACATAGATTGTATAAATTAAAACATTCTACTGCATATAACTAGAAGCCATTAGTTGTAGTTATTTATTACTCAATCAAATTTGTTACAAAACGTCCACGCAGTATTCTTCCATACATAAATTCTATGTATCGAAACATTTACGCAAGCTGCACGGCACGGTACAACGCGTGAAATCCATAATTCAATCAATTGTATTTATTGTGCATGTTAAACTTTTACGAGGTAATTGTCATTTTACGAGGTATTTCATACAAGGCCTGTATTTTAGAATGATGCTTAAGTAATCTGTGGAATCTCAATTGATTCTTGACCAACAGAATTTTCGAGGTCGGCAGATATGTTAACTGATTTCCATTGCGTCATGTTCTTTCCATTACTAATATAGTTCTGAGTGAGAACTCAGAAATCATTGTAACTTTTACCATAGATAGTACACTCCGCAAAATCTTTTAAATAAAAAGCGACTCTTGCTACGACACAATTAAGTGCAATTCAGGTCGCACAGCGCTAATCACCTACAGTTATATTCACCTAGAGGTTGCCTCTCTTTCTATCGCATAACTCTTATATTTTCTGTCTACGTTACACTCACTGAATTGGCCCGACAAGACGAGCCCGCCGCGTACTTGTAGCTTCATACCTAAAATGCGGAGTGCGCCTTCTGTAATACTCTGTGGTTTTACATTAGCGTATTTATTGCCAGTAATTTTACAATAAAACATAAATAAAATTAATCAATATTTTTTTATATCTGTAGGCTCAGAAGCAGATCTTCAACGTGATGAAGTTCGACAGCTACCCGCGCTTCCTGCGCTCCGGCGTGCACGCCGAGTGCGCGCGCGCAGACCTGCGAGGGTTACCGCTACCGTACGCTTCAACTGCTAGGGAGAATGATACTGACACTACCAAGGTAAGCACCCATTGACCCTGTAGCTATTCGCCTGCGGGGTAAAAATTGCTGAAACCGCATAGTTTTATAAATGAAAGCTTACAAAACCTGATAAGGTTATCTGTATCATCTATTTATAATCTATTTCTCGTACAGTTAAAGAAATCAGCAAGCAACGCGTCGGAGCGTCGTCGCAGCGGCGGCGCCTCTCTGCTACCGTGGAAGCTCCGGACAGGACGCGAGCGATCCAACAGCACGCAGCAGAATGAACCACCACCAATCACTGATGTAAGTCACTCTAATAAATCTGGACGGACCCATAGATTCATGGTGAACAGACTAGCAACTCAGGACGGTTATTAGAAAGACTACTCACTCATTAAGACGCAGATATATGCCAATGACCTTGAGTGGTTAGCTTGCGTGTTCTGTACTGAGCGCACGCAACGCGTTGTACGTCCAGCCAGTAATAGGACTCGCCCATCAAGGAGCGCTGTCCCAAATTAGACGCATTATTAATGTATTATATATAAAACAAAAGGTATTTTAATAAAACACGTATACTAAAAGATCAATAATTTAATTATCTTTAAAATGATGAAGGTTTCAGAATAATAAATACGCTTGATAGATTTTACGTGATTCTCAGTTTTTTATGCGCGTTATACATAACTTTACCAATTAATTTCACTACGTAATAGAAATATAACATAAAATATTCCTATATTAAGTGATCAAGAAAATGCTCTTAATGTTCTTAAGAGCATTTATTTATTTATTTAAATAAATAAATAAATGCTCTTATTTAACATATATTATTTACAAATCCTTAACACTACTCTTTTCGACGTGATCTTCAATATAAAATCATCATCAAAAGTCGTTTATCATCGCCTTAAGCATCAAGATCTGTGACTACCCAGCATGTGAAATGAGCCATAAATATTAAAAAATGCTTTAGGTCCTTTCAATGAAAAAAAGTCGTACCATTTTTGAAACCAGGAACCATGAATGAGAAACAAAATCATGCAAAATAATTAGCAAGAACATTTACATAAAAAAACTAAACGTTATCAGACCGACATTATTGTTATCGTGTCCGTTAAAATATAAACATGCAAATAACACGAATGTGAACATAAACGGTGATTCGATTGGCGCCAAGCTTCCAGGGGTCGAGGTATAGTGGTCAATGCCTTGGCTCTATCCACATGTGGTTACCTACACCGAATAATATAAATTATAATATGTTCTGAAAAACTGTAAATAAAACAAATAAAATAACCGAGGCCTTTGCCCAGCAATGGGACACCATATATACAAAAAATTAAATAACAAATAAAATAACAACAACAGTAACAAATATCAGGTAAAAATATTATGCAAAAAACCGGCCAAGTGCGAGTCGGGACTCGCGCACGAAGGGTTCCGTACCATTATCTATAAAAACGGCAAATAAATCACGTTTGTTGTATGGGAGTTTCCTTAAATATTTATTTTATTCTGTTGTTTAGTATTTGTTGTTATAGCGGCAACAGAAATAAATCATCTGTGTCAAATTTCAACTGTCTAGCTATCACGGTTCATGAGCTACAGCCTGGTGACAGACGGACAGACAGACGGACGGACAGCGGAGTCTTAGTAATAGGGTCCCGTTTTACTGGTCGCGACTTGCGAGTTGTAGGTCGTAGGTTCGAACCCTGACTGGCGGTTTATTTTGTATAAATTATTTCATCACCACTGCTCTCAAAACTGAGAAGGAAAACATCGTGAGGAAACCGGCATGACCTAGAACCAAACATTCGAAAACATGTAACATCTATCAACCCGCACTGGCTCGCGTGGTAGATTACAGCCCACTCCCTTTCACCGAGAGGAGGCCTGTGTCCCAGCAGTGGGAACATCATAGACTGATTATGATATAAAACAGTCCCAATACTTCTTAAAATGTCAGACTGTAGGTGTTTTTGAACAAACAAGGAAAAATATAGAACACCCAATATAAATACCCAAAATAACATGTTTTCCTTGCATTCAAATACCAAAATAACTCTATAACTACACACTTTAACAATACCCAGATACATCTAATTTTCCTCTCTAAAACAATTGAAACAAGTAATGAATTAACATAGAGAATCTGACGGTATGTAAATATGCATAGAACCACTATCGCCCTAGGCCGTGTGCAGTGCGGAAAACATGATAATATCTAGCAAATATTGGAGCACTGTGCAAATGCTATAATGTACTAACTAAGCAAACAATAACGTAACTTCTAAATTAAATTGGCTAGTCATGTTGTGTACTGTACCCTAATTGAGCAATACACGATCAATCACAATTTATTTCGATTTGAAATTATTGCTAATCCATTGCTTCATAAGCTGGAAAAACAAATCTGCTCAATAACGCTATGAATGTCGAACTGTCAAAATGAAACAAATTTGTCAGAATCGTTTACGAAAATAAGTTACGTGATTAGGGTACTGGTCGTTAAAATGCTGAAATAATTTATTCAAAGGTTTAGAAGATTTCTCTTTTAGACAACATTTTAGATTAAAGTTGAGGATCTGAAATTATCCATGCAAATGTTGAAAAATTCTTCTATTTGGTAAAATTCTAGGTACAAATAATGTTATTTCTGTACTAATCACTTGAGTTTTCAGGCTCCTTACTCGTATCAGGTCGTATGAAAAACAAAAATGTATACATACGTACGTTCTGAATACTTAGTCCATTTCATTATTGGCTTGCCACTTGATTTATTAAGGGATCTCGCGCACTAGAGGCCATGCCTCCATTTAGTCGTGGTCCGTGGTCTGCGGATAGTTGGCCGTTGCGACCACAGACTGTAAACGGAAAATGGTTTCTAGAGATTCACTCCCTTTAAATTTTTATGGAAAACTGGCCATCCATAACTTAAATCTTAAGTAACTCGGCAAGTAATCTCTACCAAGATGAATTCGCACAAACTTTTCTTAACGAAATACTCACGATCGAACAAACAAACAGTTTTACCTGCAAACATACAGTTTCTATATACAACGATAAATAATATACATAGACTTTATGTACATAATATTATTTATAGAAGTCATTATACTTATGTGTTTACCATCGGCGTTGCGTTTTAAATATGTATTAATTTGTTTGTTAAGTAATTATTTGCTGACTACTTACATTCGTCCATAAAGTGATTTGAGATATTTTTTTTTGTAAAAAAATGGTTGTTCAATTATTTTATTGTTTTATGCTAATGGTTAGATGTATCTTTTATTTTTATGAAGGAACTTGCCTCTGTTAAAATGAATTAGGTACTCTAGAAAATTCAAACCTTTACTGTCAATATTGATACAACATATAAAGAGGAATTTGTTACCAATTATGCTTGAGATTGATGGTTTATAGGTATATCCGTGTTCTTAGCGAGTAAGTCAAAATATGAAAAGTAAAAGAAGAAAATTCAATTTAAAAGCACACAAAAAATTAAAGCATAATCTGAGAGTAACTGGGAACGTTTGCTGTCCTCGCCTTTTAAAATAATGTTATTTACGTTATCTACTCGCGTTAAGGTTTTTTCAAGACATCACAATATTATTTCAACATGCTTTAAAACTTCATTTTCTCTTGTTACGCAGGTGGTGAAATCTAGCCAGACGGCCCCAGGTCAATGCTCGCTGTGCCGCGTGGTGCTACCGGATGGCGCCACCTCTGTGGTGGGTGTTGAAGCGAGTGTGACGGTCGGCAGGCTTGTGGATAGGTTGCTGCAGAGACGGAACCTGTTGTGTACTACCTACGATGTGCTGTTGAAGGATGGGAATCAGGTGAGGAGACACATTTAACTATATATTTTTTATTCAGTTAATATTAAATTCTAATATAATTAGAATGAAGTAAAAGCAAAAGAAAAATTTAAATGGTTAATGTATTTAATTATTAATCAAATTATCTATCTGCAAAAATGTAAAAAAGTACTTTAATTTAAAGATGGGAAAAACCTTTACGAATTTATTAGAAAACTGATTAATCTTTTCGTTCCACAGGGCACATCAACGACGATAGAGCCGTCGTCCCCGTCGACGGTGCTGGGCGGGCGCGAGGCCGTCGTGGAGCGGCGCTGCGTCGTGCGCATCGAGCTGGCGGGGCGCTGCGTGGCCGTGCGCTGCCGCGCCGCGCGCCGCCTGCGCCACGTGCTGCGGCCCGTGCTGGCGCGCTACGCCGCCGCCGCCGCGCACCGCGCCGTGCTTCGGGACGGCGTCGTGCTGCACCCGGATACTGTCATGCAGGTTCGTTCTGCACTAGCAGTCTTCATTAACACCCTCCATTTGGACCTGGTTTATCTAACTAAAAAAAAACCACTTTTGAATACAATGCGATCCCAAAATAATAAAAATTGTCATTGCTGAGAAAGAAATTTAGTAGCAACAAAAGTCCTCTCAAATCAGTCGATCTTCAAAAGTTTTTAATCCGAATTTTGTAACGTTGACATTTAATCCTCTTATTACCTCTTAACGTTATGAAAAGCAAGGTATCATACTATTCCAGTTAATATTTAATTGACAATTTAATTTTCTCAAGAATTGTCCTAAAAAACCTTTCTTTTTCTACAGGAATTAGACGGCGCCCGTCTTCAAATTGTCGACGTATCAGAAAGTGGCGAATATCGAGCCTCAGCCAGTGAACCACAGAGAGACGACGACGCCGACTCACTCAGCGACCTCGCCGTCAGACTACAGGACGACGCGCTCAGGCAACAAGACGAACAGGTAAATTATACCGAAACTATACATCGTGACTAGAGTAGAAAAATATCAAATAAACAATAAAAAACAAACCTAAATTAATATTTTAATTTCTTTCGGGTACGGCTTAGGGCCAAAAAAGCTACAAAAAAACGTTAACTCGACCTGCTACAACTTAGTGTAGCCAAGAAATCGTACCCAATCCCATAAGGAACCTTCAAATTAATTCTAGAATACGTTCTCAAACAAATTCGAAAAATCAGTGTGCATATTGAATTGATACTGAACAATGCTGTCAACGTTTCTTATGGCACCTCTTATGAGACACTCACAGGAAGAGATAGAGTAATTCATATTATTGAATTATAAAGTGACTGTATATTAACAGCGTGTCTTTTTGTTGCAGAGTGTAAGCACAGCCAGCGGCAGCAGTCGCGGCAGCACGACGGGCGCGTGCGGGACCCGCGTGAGGGCCGCGCTCCGGCCCGGCCCACCGCTGCATCATCATCCACCTGGTTAGTACCTTTACATTACTCTAAATATTTCATAAATTACCAGAATCGCTCCAAAAACAATTTCTAATTGAACTTTGAATTTACCACAGTATGATAGTTTTATAAGAAGGTTATCTACAAGTGTTACGACACTATGTTAGAATTACCACTGGTTCTTAAAACTTCAATCCCTTTATAAAGTAACTTAGAACAAATAGCAATAATGCCTTGTCTGCACTACCTCTGTATAGTAAATTCTAACGATAGCGTTATCTTCCACAGATTTCCTAGAGAATCTCCGCGAGACCCAGCGACAGAGGCTACAGAACAAGAGTGACTCGTCCCCCCCCCGCGTCGCCGCCCCCCTCCGCGGCCCGCACCCCTCCCCCTCTGCCGCCCAAGCCCACGCACCGAGCGGCTCCCACTGTCGTCTGAACACATCGCACCACGCAACGGTGCTTGAACACGTCTCTGACAGACTTCGGCGCTCTCGAAGTCAGATATCTAACTTCGAACCGAAGTCGCCCCAGCTACAGGAAGCTTGAAGAACAGAAGTAATCTGGCGTGGAATAGGGTTTCCTTAGCTTGAACAACCGACTACATGGAGGTTATGCTTCGGCGCATATTTTTTATTATTATTGTGGGTTTGTATGTGCACAATCATTGATGATTATTGTCACAGTAGTAGCAAAGTTGTAAAAAAATATGCAAAAATATATAAAATACATTCTTACTTAAGTAACATTATTTCTGTAACAATAACTTTAGTACTGGCGACAGAAAATGAAGGATATTTTGTAAATATAGCTGATAAAATAAATCTCATAATTTATATCATGTACAAACTATTTGCCATCGGATTATATCCTTAAGTTTATTGGCACAAGGGCGATTATACATTGAGATATAATTTACTTGACGAGAATTTCTAGCAGCTTTATTGTAGCGGATTATATGAGTATTAGAAATGAATATATTACTTATTAATATTCTTTAACGCAAAAAGACATACGATTTTGTTAACTTCCTAGTAAAAAATACGTTAACCATTGAGACATAAAATGCTAAAGTAGTTTTATTTCAATGTAAATAACGCCCAATAAAAAAATTGTGTACATTAATATAATTTGTAAATACAATATTTGTATTACGTTTGGTGCCTTCCATAGATGTAAGACTGCACTAACAAATCTATATGAAGGAATGGGCAAATTTAAAATGGCTTCTTTACAGAACATACCGGAAAATACAGGAGCATTTATGTGTATTTCAATTGAATGTAAATAATATGTGAAAGAGTCGTTAATAAAATATTTGACAAACTGTAAAAAAAAATGTATAGATAGAATTAGACTGAATTTATTATAAAATCAGTTTATTGATTAAATTGTGACAAATTAATTTTGAACATGACTTTTTAATCTCGAATACCAGAATCTACCCCAATTCTATTCAAATACCCTCATACACTCACAAATCAAATCGTCTAGTGTTGTTACAAAATATCTTCACGACTTCAACCCGGTGAAAACATGAGTTCATATTATTACTATCTACTCGAATCACTATATCCTATACTATTATTACGAATAATCACGTTTATTTTTAATCACGTTCTCGAAAATGGCTCTAACGATTTCGATGAAAGTTGCAATATAGGGGTTTACGGGGTCGAAAAATCGAGCTAGCTAGATCTCATATCTGGGAAAATTTGTTTTCTTTATTTTCATCCGAGCAGAGCGATCGCCCCCCAGGTTCTAACTATAATGTAGTTTCATACTGGCGTGTAAAGACAACTGTATAAATTGTACTTTACTCTAAGTTTGTGAGTTACGAAGGCATGAGATTAGGTGTATTAATAGTTAATTAAAATAATGGCAAAGTATCGACGCTACAAACAAAGCTGTCGAAAAGTAATCAGCACCATAAAATTATCCTGCCTCCGTAACTACCTACCTATGTCGCATCGGCATTGGTACTTTTTAAGTTGTCCAATAGTTGTACTAATTTATTTATAAATCAATTTGAGTGATTCTTGCAGAGTATAAATTATTGAAATAAAATGGTACTATATTAATTGTTTTTGTTTTGTTTTATATGTACCCTCAAACTACTCGAAGTAAGAATACCGACCCTATCGTAAGGCTTCCTGTCCGCTGGAGCGGAGAGGAGAGGTAAGGAGCTGTGAGAATCTAAAACTAAGCGGAGTTTAGGTTCTATTGGTTAATATTGACACAGCTCCGCTCCTCTGCTCCAGTGGACAGGAAACCTAAGGATTTAGGATCTCACTGGCTGCCAAATTCCCAGGGTCATGCGTTATTTGAAAAACTTGGTGAACCATATAAAGCAAGGCTCGGATACCGGTAAAATTTTCAAATCGTTATTATGTACTTGACGCAAAACCAGGTTTCTACGAACGAAACCGAATGTCCTTTACATTCGGTTTCGTTCGTAGAAACCTGTTTTTAAACGGTTTTGGAGGAGTCTTTACATAAAGGGTTTTTTCGGAATTGAACAGTTTAGAGCAATATTAACCGGTTTTTTGTTTAGTTTTTATTCAGCGCGGCATCCTCACAAGTAGTCACAAGTTGCAACGCGTTTACCGACATGCCGCTTATCATATAAACCGGTTAATTTAGGTTAAAATAAAGTTCTTAAAATGTTCACGTTGTTAAGAAAAGTTCGATGTAAAACCCAAATAAACCGTTTTCACCGGTATTTTTTAAACCGGTTCCGAGCCTTCATATAAAGATTTTCCTTACTTTTATTCCATACACACGTTATAGTTGCGCCATCTAGTAGCATGTTAGCCCAATTCGCAGATGTGAAAACCGACTACCTAATAGCTCACCAAGCAATCCAATAGATGGCGCTTAGTAGCTCAAAATCAGATCACCATCGCCGGTGTTTCTACCTTGATTCCTTCATCTTCTATTGTGTACTTACTTACTTTTATGGGCTCCAATATTACTGCCCTTTGCCTACCACCTTGCAATGTCAATACAACTCTTGCTCACGGTCAATTATGACCGCGTTAAATTGATAATATCGAAAATTTGGAACAGAGAAAGAAGTCCAACAACAATTTACACTACAGTTTATTTACAAATCTACAACTCATTTATCAGCTATAGCAGCAGAAGGCGCCGCCGCTGCTGGCGCTTCAATCTGCTTCGTCGTCTCCTCACCTTCCACCTTCACAATTTCTGGTTCCGGTTCTGGCAATACCCTGGTCAGCTTTGAAGGTTCTTTGGGCGGCGTCCAGTCAGGGATGATTTTCTCATGGATGCGCCAGGTTCCGTAGAGGTTGGATAGGTGTTTCTCAAAGACTATGTATTCTAAGACGTCTTTGGCTAGGAGTTCGCTGCCGTGTAAGAGGCGGCCGAATCGATCGTACACGGCCAGCTGTTGGCGAGTGTGGAATCGCACTGTGATCTGAGAGAGAAACGGCAATATTAAATACTAAACTAATTGAACAAATTCAGTGTTCAAAGTAATTGATCGTTTAGAAGGCCACCCATTGTATGTTTTTTAGTTTAATTAATTTACTTTGTACATAAATAAATAAATAATACATAATTAATGATAGATGGCTGTCCTATAAACATGAAGTGTTGTTGATACATCTTGTTATGGGGAATGAGCAGCTGCAGCATGATGATAAGACTTGGTATTTTAAGTTTGATAAAATAACCAATATTCATGATCAATATGTAAGCAGAGAATAATATTTAGATTTGGGTGCTCCTTTCAATCTTAATACTAGAGCTTAAGTAATTATATTGGTTCATAAACTTCTAAGAATAAGAGTTATTAAAAAAGTAAGAACAAACCTGTCCAAATATATTTTCCTTGCTAACAACATCAGTGCACCGAGCATGCACCACCCTTGGTGGCTCCAGTGACTCTAAAAACTTCCACCTGATAGTCTTCTGACGACTGTTATGTCTAAACTCAGGATACGCCTTTTCCGACACGTACAACCTGAGAGCCCTCTTGTCATCATTAGCTAGGCTTTCATGGGCCTTGATGTAAGTATCCTGAGCTTGTAATACAAATTCTTTTTGGTCAAATTCCTCTTCATAAGATTTGATCTTGCGTATTGCCATCATAGATTTAGATTTCTTTTCGAGGTGCTGTACAGCTTGCTTGGCACGTGTTGTGGAAACAAAGGAGGCCTTGCCGTCCCCTTCTGGTGGGACATAGGGCTCGAAGACACCACCTGAAGTAAAAGATTTTATTTTTGAGAATTTTGAAATTAGCAGCTAGCTAACCAGATAATACATTATTAATATTAATTTTAACTGATCTTTTTTTTTTTTTTTTGAGGGTTGGAAATCATCAAATAACTTCTCCCGCTCTGGGCGGAGCGGGAGGGCGTGTCAGACTCTTACTGACTAAAACCCACCCGTGTTCCTTCGGTTGCCCTGTCGCCGGGGGCCACGATCTCCCTTTCGGTTTTCTTCGCAAATTTTAACTGATCTAAGATGAATGCTAATGGGAGAGTCACTTAGCAGTCCAACATCTTACTGGGCTAATGTAACTGTATTAAATAATAATTCTTAAAAACTATGAAATCATTGTCTATCTACATAGATCACATTATCAGTGTTTTTCAACATATGGGTCGCGAAGCCTCTATAAGGGGGTCACGGGGCCTTAGTAAAAGAAAAATAAAAAGTCTAAACATATATTTTTTAAACTTTGTTTTGTTGCTTTAGACAATTCCAGCGGAAACTTCCCTCATCTATACCTGCATTTAAAAACGTAATTATTCTTTAGGGAAATACCTCATAGCCATGACCCTCATAAATGCATCATTGGATTTAATAAGGAGGAGTGGGATTTGTTGTCCCCACTAATCCATCATATCGCTTTTCCGTGGAGGCATTTGGCAATGTAATATGTATGTTAATAATGTAATTAGCAGATACAAAATTATAAAAACATTGTACTTATTTAATATTTGTGTTATAATAAAATACACATTATAAGAGTGGAGGACCCGAAGGGGGTTGCGTCAACAATTTCCATGCTAATGGGCATCATGAAAAACACTGCATACCATAAATATTTTAATTCTTATTGTAAAGTATCAGATGAGAGCTTAACTGCCACTGAGATACATCACTAACATAATTTTTATTTTTATTGACTTCTAAAGGCAAATCAACAGTTGAGCAGATATATTGTTCAACTATAGACAAAGATAGAAACAAAGTCGTGAAGGAGTTGAAAGGTTAATCTAATTTACTGCTACAAATAAATTACCGTTCTCTAAGTATTTGGTTCACACAAACCTGTAGCAGAAATATAAAAGGGACGCTCCATCCAAGGCCTTGGAGGCAAAATTCCTCTTTCCTTCATCTTCTGTCTGATTTTCTCCGGACTCAGCTCACTAATATCTTCATTGGGTTTTGGCAGTTCTACCTTGAGGTACTTCTGGGCCCTCAACTTCTTGAATTTCGGGATATAATGCTTTGATGTAGTCGTACGATTTTGCTGTGTGAAAATTACAGGGGCTATGCGTAGTGCACCCATCTGGAAATTGAAATGCAGTTTGTGTATTTAATTTACAATCATTTATTGAAGAAGCTAAAAATCATTAGAGAAACAGAAACCTTTGATATTAGAGAGTTCGCCATAGTAACTGTTTTATAGCTGCGGCTGTTCAATATTTATTTTTCTTTCACTATTTAGATTATCTATACATTTCTCTCACAAAATCCTGAACTAAATAATTTTTTTAGGAGTTTCAAAATAACCTAAAACCAAAATAATGACAGCAGACACCAAAGACGTCCACAGATAAACAAAATTATTAATAAATGTCTAATGTCTACTTCAGCTGCCAACCTTATTAAACTAAAAAACTGCAAAACAAGTATCAAAATCTACTGTTCAGCATAATAATAATAATTATGGTATAGAATAAAAAGTTTTAAAATCCGAAAATGCATACCTTGAACAATTACCTTTTTTAGTATTAAAAAAAAAAACTAGTTGCCTATATGAAAAATAATTATTCTATCTATAGAATGTTTACTGAAAACTATTTTACTTTGGAGATTTAAACAACAGAATCAATAGACGATAGACTTTGTTTGTCCACTTGAAAAGCAAGAAACAAGCGTTTTGGATTTTTTGCTTCAGATGGTGCTTAGAGTCCATAAAACAATCTAAATACGGACTTAACTAGAAAACAGATATGTTGTTGAAAAATAACAGTAAAACTGTTTAAACAGTAGGACTGGCAACACTGGCCTAATTGGACTCGTGCTAATAAAAAATACTTGATTAGAATAATTTTATTGATTATTAAGAAATAATTTAAAAAATGATCGAGCTAAATAATTCTGCTCTGAAAGTTGTATTAAAATAATTCTCTAAAATATTAAACTTTCGTGAAAAGTCAGTTCATAAAAATTCCTATGCCAGCGCAGGTCATAAGTTTATGAACAAAAAATGTCTATGGTGTTTTGTTTTTCAGCCATTTTTAGTCAAATACTTTCCATTCAAATTGTGATTTTTTAATAAAGTGATACAAAATTTATCAAATTTATTGTGTCGTCTTTTAAAATATTTTTATTCTTATTAAACCTTAGATTGTGCTGATATATATCAATATTGTAAATTTTTATTGGATTGTCTTTTAAAGCATTTCTGTCTCCTAGGAGCCTAAAACGTGCTTTATACTGATATTTTACCTAAATATAAGTAAATTTCAGTAACAATTCTTATCGTTTAGTTTCAAAGACATCAACAGAATAAACTAGAAAGGAAAACGCTACAGCAGATTTGAATCGATCGTCGCGACTCAACCGGACATCCGGCGACTCCATAGTCCATACACGTTGTCTCTAGCACAGGGGAATAGAGATCGCGCAGCGTTTCTTTCTTTTCTGAACAGGCGCAGTCCTAGAGAACTCGCAAAAGGAGTAAAAGGCTCCTACATAACCTGTCACTACGTAAGTATCAGTGCACATACTAGTTTAGAGCGCGTCGTTGCTTTGTTCGCTATTGAGAATCGTGAATCTTAACTCCTTGGAGTCCTTGCTGAGTCATAGCCAGGTGATCTCGTTATCACTCAGGTTGTGGAATATTCCTTTTGGACTCGTTCAGCGCTCCCGTCAATCTAGAAGTAAGTGGATCGCGTTTGGACGCCATAATAGTAGGACGAAGGGTCGGGCCTGGGGTTGCGTGGCGCACCGCGGCCGATGACCTTATAACGGAATGGACCTTTATTAATTGCCACGTGTTTTTCTTTTCAGCAATATATTGTATGAGTCAGAAGGTAGAAAAACCAGTATTATCGGGTCAACGGATCAAGACCAGAAAAAGAGGTAATTTATTTTTTATTACTTATTTTCACTTAGATGTTGGACACTTGCCCAGATTCTTGTTTGCGAGGCGGGTTTACTTGTTCAAAGTTGGCTAATCTTGTCTCAAGTTAGATAGCACATGTTTCTTGAAGACGCGAGCTTGTGGCATAAATATCGGGTCGTTAATTTAATAACGTTTGCCTTGGCCGTGACACTGTCCTACACAATATTTTTAGCCATGTTTCTTTAGAGAATGTTGTTTGTAATCATCGGGGATGTAGGTCACATGTATTTAATATTTTTTCTCAAACGTCTACCTCCTACAGTGAAACTAGAAAATCTTCAATCTTCCAAAAAAAATTTTCGATAAAATTGGAAGTACTTCACATTATTGTTGAAAAATGACTATTCACAGATATGCTACTGTGATGAAGTCTAAAATATTCCTGTTTATAATTTCATCATTATAAATAATCAATACTTCTGCAAAATATTTTGCCATGCAATATTTTGAAATTATAACAAACTAACATCTTGTGTTGTAAATATTTTCGTCTTGAGGAAGCCATTCTTTACTTCAAACATTTTTTTTTTAATCTTTTTAATTTTATCAACAATATACAATAATTAAACTTAGTAAATAATTTCTGAAATATAAAATATTCAACTTGACTTAAAAAGGTATTACTTATCAGAATATTTTCATGTCCCAGCGATACCTCAATCTATGGTACTAACCTATATTTTATATTCTCTCATTGACAATTGATGTATTTAGCCTACAAGCCATTGAATCATCTGACCTCAATCGTAATTCAATTGACTTTCTCTTGGCTGTTTCAAACTGTAAAATTTTAAGTGATGATGTACCTTTTTTCCTCAAAATTATACATATTTGGACTCTGTTCTATTTACATATTAATTATTATAATGTTTGAAAACCAGTGACCCAAACATCTTTCTTATTCAACTGCAGTTGTACAGGGTGGCAGGGACATTAATGCGAAAATTTTTACCATGGATTCAGTAAATGATTCTAACCTCCCTTTTTTTTTTTTTTTTTTTTGAGGGTGGGAAATCATCAAATAACTTCTCCCGCTCTGGGCGGAGCGGGAGGGCGTGTCAGACTCTTACTGACTAAAACCCACCCGTGTTCCTTCGGTTGCCCTGTCGCCGGGGGCCACGATCGGTTTTCTTCGCAACCCCGGCAGATTCTAACCTCCCTGTGTTGAAGTTTTCGTCTGTTATTTTAGATTCTTGTGTTCTATACATTTTGACTGTGTAGGTATTGCACTTGTCTATGAAGAAACTGTTTTTTTTAAATGACTAAAAATAATCATGTACTGATGAATTCATGGTAACAGATTTTGCATCAATGTCCCTGCCACACTGTACTTCACATTTAATTTTGTTAATAATTTTTCCTACTTTTGTCAACCTTGACTCCATTTTCTCAGCTTGCCAAGGTTCTGGTTTCATCCTTGATGCCATTATATAGAACAATAAATCTCAGAGATTTAACCTCATTTTATAATCTCTCAGGATCATTCTATAATATTGTTGTGTGGTCTTTGACAAAGGACTTGCATTCTTTTGGAACTAAGCAACAAGAGTTCAATAACCTTTTGACAATCAAACATACATAATAATTTTATGATTGAAAATGTAGATAGATAAATCAATTTTGATAATAGATATTTTTTAAACCAAGGGGAAGTAATTAGTGCTTACAAGTTAAAAACTGTTACATCATGTAAACATTTCTAATTAGCTTTATTTACTTATCTAATTAAAACCTGAATATTTGTTCATCAAACTGGAAAAATACACATTTTTATTCAACATGAATCCTTCCTAATACAAAGTCATTTTAATTGTTTATTAATGTCAGAGATGTGACACAAATACCTAAATTGCTGACCAGTTGAAGTTATTTCAATTGTTGTAACTGGCCCTAGTTAAATATAGCTTGGACTTTGTACTGGACAATAACCTCAATGGCTATGATTGTGCTGATCTAACCTACCTATGTATTTTATTTATTAAATTAATTGTTGTTATTTATCGCAATAGCCCTGCCCATGGTCGTGTTTGGCATCGACCGCGTGCGATTCAATTTTACGGGACATGAATGCCCATTCATGGATACCAAATTACACATCTCCCAAATTTTGTCACAATCTTGATGTTTGGAAATGCAATTTTATACATATCAAAATGTACCTACCAAGCAGTCTTGAAAGTATAGAATTTCGCGCGGCAACCTGAACTGGAACCAATGTAATTAGCTATATTGGCAATCTATTAGAGTACCAAGTAGGGTAAAGGCTCTTTCAAACAGGCGCGACACGCGACGCGACACAAAGACACCGCTCGTCGCGCGACGAGCGGTGTTTTTGTGACGCGTCGCGTGTCGCGCCTGTTTGAAAGAGCCTTAAGTCTTTAATTATAAACAGAACCAAAGTAAAATCACGCAGTCCTTTATTCTTCTGAATAGCCACGAAGTTCTTAAAATATAACCATGTCATTCCCATAACTTGGCCCATAGACCTTTTATGGACGTAAAAGGACCATGTGCGCGCGTTTTGTATTGATTTCTTATCATTTATTTATTATTGTTTTTATCGCCCAAGTTCAAAATATTCACAATAGTTTCTACCTACTGAATTTTGAACTTCATTTTGAATTTCCTGAAGTCTGCGTGTTCAGTAGCCATTTCTGACTATTTTCTCCTCTTTGGACTTGAAATGGAACCTAATTACCCCACCAAAATAAAATTACTACTACCAACAAAAGCTATAAAAATGTGTTCAATTAATTAAAATATAAATAAAGTTTTATCTATCCTATTAGAGTCAAGGGACTGAGCTAGTCTAGTCCAAATGAGGCCAACCTGCTATAACATTTATGCAAAGTATTGCGGGAATTAGCTGTTCGATACAAACTTGATATTTTGGTAATGGAATCTTACTATTATACCTGCTACATTCAGCATTATCTTAGAAACATGGTACGCTACGATATTCTACCTTTTTCGTTCATAATTTTCTGGCTTCCTTCACGTATCGCTAAGTTCGCCCTTTCTGGAAAGAACTTTCCGTGTTTTACTTTTAAAGGTCGGGAATGCTGTAAACATTAGCCTTGTAACATAACTTCTCCGCTTGCTAGTTGCATTCTGACTAGGTATTCAACAATAGCCATTGCGTTAAGGCTCCTACAAACAGGGGCTACACGCGACGCGACACAAAGACACCGCTCGTCGCGCGACGAGCGGTGTCTTTGTGTCGCGCTTGTTTGAAAGAGCCTTTATTCTTGTTGTCGAGTAAACGAATTATTTTTCAAACAATTGAAACAATGAATTTTGTTGTCTTGTCAAATGTATCACAATTAAGCTACTGGATGTATTGAATAATTATTTCTAGGTCAATTTCAAATACCCAAAATATCCCGACACAGATTTCTGCCTTCATAGATTACGTAACTATGACCCCATCCTCCTAAATCTATCCCAAATAGGTTGAGCTCGGGAATATTCGACAATGGGCCTCTATTCATACCATACGCGGTGAAGTGACGTCAATCGTTGCATTGGACGGACATAAATACCACTGTCCGAAGGCAGATTTCATATCGATTAAATATTCAAATAAGCTCCACTTAGCTGCCATCGAATGGTTTATTCGTTTTCCGATAGAGATTTTATCTTTGCCGACCTTTCAACCATCATGTGGCACGGTGGTTGCCGCATGTCGGAAGTGCTTTGTCATATATTGTGGTATCGAAATAGGTTTGTCACATATCGTGCGATTCCAAATAACTGTTCGATAGTAGAGCACGTTAAGCCGTTGGTCCCGGCTGTCATTCGTGGAGCTTTGACAGTCGTTACGGGTCGTCAGAAGCCCGAAAGTCTGACAACCAGTCTTACCAAGGGGTGTCGGTATTACCCAATAATTGGGTTGTGGGGTGGTCAGATAGGCAGTAAGCTCCATGTAAAATACTGGTATTTAGCTGCATCCTGTTAGACATCCGGTGGAAACGGACCCCAACATAGTTGGGAAAAGGGCAGGCAGCTGATGAGTTTAATTTATTCTGAATCTGGTCGAGTAGGGATTATGAACGTAGCATTGCAAGTAACGTTTCGAGTCAAGACCAAGTCTTAACTCAATAGTCGTAGGTCATACGGCAAATCGATTGGACTTGGCAACAAGGCATTAAGGAATTCATAGAATTTCAATATCTTTATAGCATAAGTTAAGCCTTTCAAGCTAACAACACAAATATTCACTAACAGGAGTAATAATAAGCTGTAAGAAAAGTATGTAAGCCCGATAGAACAACAGTAGATTAAATTATTAGGCTCTCAGAAACTTCTAAATCTAACGTTTTTGTTCTCGTCTAGATCTTGTAAATATCAAAAAATCATTGCAAGACCGTAGCAACACAATTTTGAATAAATATTGCTTGTAACCACCTCCGGCGTAAAATAATGAGCTGTAGATTAATCAGAAAATTTCCTGTTTACATCCAATACCTACATAATAATATATATATATTTTCCTGGTAGTTTCTCGATTGATTTTGTCTGAATCGGCTGCCTGGCAGCGACTTGTACGTGAATCATTACGTAAGGGTTGAAATTATTTCATTGATAGGTTATTAATCGTCCTACACAATATTAAATTGAGGCTATTGTTTGCTCAAAGTTAACTGAATCTTTCCAACAAAGTAACAAGACTTAATTTTATTCAATCCAACTTGAATGTTGCTCTTTCTGATTCGAGTGATCATAAATTCAACATCAGCTTTTACTTTGTCTTCTACAAACGAGACTAATTTACTAAGGGCACTCTGTTACCTTTCAGACCAGTTGGAATCCAGCAAAGTAATTGCACTAGGGTTTCGTTGCCCTCGGCGCCTTCACCTGACCTTCGGGCACCCTTTGCGTGCCTATTCCAACCATGTCTACCTTATGCTACCTACAAATATGACCCGACAGATGATTGCTCCCTATTTTAGAACTTATCATAATAGCGTTCGATCTGACCTGTATACTTTGCCTTAATTAAGTAACAGTGCACACAAGCACCATTCTATCATCCTAAGTGATATTATAGGCTAGTGTAGTGCCATTAGCTGATCACTCGACTCACCCGCTCCGTAACTCGGTCATATTCCACTGGTGCTAACAGCAAGTAACGGTATTTTTACACTAGCGGTACTTGCATCGAGTGGTGTCTGTTGCGCAGTTTTGAAACGAGCTTTCTTTAATTTTGTATGGTTGTACGCTTTTATAAGGAGCCTCCTTGATCATAAGCGCGACTTCTAAGCGAAGTCCTGGGTAATAATTGGGTGGGTGGACAAATTTTTAATTTAATTTTTTTTAGTTAATACGATAAAATAACTCGTAAGCTTTTAGAAATAATAAACAGAATCCAAATAGAGTAAAAAAATCGGAGATATGGCAAAAAATGTAAAGCAAGGTCACAAACTCTACTCAAAAATTAAAAATTGAATAACATAAAAGATATTAATAGATAGACCCTCCTTTTAAAGTTAATTTTAGATAATTTTTCATGAATATTTAGAAAAATACGGGGGCGGGCACTTGCCGATGGGCCACATTGTATATGCGTGATATTATGTTTTTACCGGTTGGGCAATACTGGTTGACCTTGTTTCCACCAAGGTTTGTTCACATCAAAATTCACAAACAAGTGCTCAAGCATTTCACCATCTTAAGTAATAAAACTATTGCCAGAATTATATTTTTATTATTGTTCAGCAGGTTCTTGTAATTTTCTTACGCCACATAGTTGGTAAAAATTCCACCGTATTCGTCATTCTAATTTAGCGTGATCTCGTAAGACTTTGAAGTGACTCATTTTTTAACTTTTAACTAAATCCGTTTACAAGATTCCAAGATTTCAGCACCAAAACTTTTGAGGAGGCGTTGTAGTTATGTTTTTATATTTTTCCATGTAAGCATCTTTTTCAAGTTAAATCTCAAAATTAAATATATTCTATTCTAAAAGGGATGATGACTAAATTTTTTTTGTCTGTCATGTAGATTATTTTTATGACTGCCTCGTTGGTCTAGTGGTCGCAAAGCGCTACTGCTGAGTATGAGGTCCTGGGTTCGATTCCCGGGTCGGGCAAGGTAATATTGGGTTTTTCCATCTGAAATTTCTCAGTAGCAGCCCGGAGTCTGGATTTGTGCCCGGTTGATGGCAATAGGCTCGCCCCCTATTACATGGGACTTAAACATAACTGGCCAAATGTGGGTGTACTATAGGCACACCTCTGCCTAACCCTTCGGGGAATACAGGCGTGATGTTATGTAGATTATTTTAAAATATTGGACACGTATTTTTTCTTTTTTTACGTTATCAAAAGATTCCGGCGATACATTGAGTTAAAAGTTGCCATGACGTCACGAGTATGTAGATTTTATACTTGTGACGTAGCGACCCCCACTTGCATTTTATTCAAGTATTTTGTATTGTGTTTAAATTTTTTTTATTATCATCTGACGGACTAAATAGTCTTATTTTTTTGACCCAGGCATCATCCCTATTTGGTAACCTATGTCGGACAGATTTATTTCAAGCCAGGAAACTGTACTACAGATTGTTTCTAAATAGGTAGATATGCATTACAAACAGTTATCATTTCTTATCACAAGACAAACCGACAGTAAAATGGTAATAAAATTCAATAACACAAAATTTTGTTTTTTAGACCTAGTAACGTTTGTAAATCTTATTATTGCTTGCTCAAGCGAGATGGGAATTCCGGTATGATCCCGGATGAACATGTCAAAAAATATAAAAAGATTACAAATAAATAGTTTCCGACAAGCGAATTCTGTTGCTTTGTCCGTGTTAGCCTATGTTCGCACGGACGTAATAAAATCGGGGCGGGTTTTTTCGCACACTGGATTTTTAACCCTGTGCTAGCGCTGAGAGTTGAAAATCCAGTGCGCGATAAAATCCCGCCGCCATATTTTGCGTCCGTGCGGACGTGGGCTTACTCACAGCTGACGCGGAAATCAGACTTGTTTCCAAAAGAAAAACTGTTTTGCCGCCATTATGGAGTTCTCTACTCAAAATGGCGTCTTCTAAAATTTTCTTCAAGTAAAAGATTAGAATACAATGATTGTCATGAAAACACATGCAATACATAACAAAACGTGACATTGTCTTGGTCAGTCTTATGTAATTTGAAAAGATAGCAAATAAAAAACAACGAGGCCAAACATGTTTTGATCACGACAGCTAAACATCTTTTGGCTCTCGAATATACTGACTGTATTGATACACCCACTTTTCAGTCTTTGGCTTGGCATAACTCAAAAAATAATTACCATCGACAGTCAAGTTTTGCCCAGAAACTACTGCCGAAAAAAAACTAAAAAAATCTTATTTTCTATTTAATTTACACCAAACGTGTAAATCGTGACTGGTAATTTTTTAATTTTCGTACAATAAAATGGTTTTTATTTGTTCAAAAATAATTACAATGCTTGCATTGTCTTACCAACAAGACTGACGACCTTCAGTAGTACATAATTGAGGATTTCTCGCCAACATGTTAAAATATTGTACTATTTTCTGCGAAAATTCACAATGTTCTAATTTTGGCACGTTGCTTCGCCTTCCTAAAATATTTACGTAATAAAATTTCCTTTTTTTGTTACGTTTACGTGGGAAGAAAGGAAAACATTTTTGTTTTAAATAGTACGGCTGAAACTTGTTTT
This sequence comes from Omphaloscelis lunosa, assembly GCA_916610215.1. Lineage (NCBI taxonomy): Eukaryota > Metazoa > Arthropoda > Insecta > Lepidoptera > Noctuidae > Omphaloscelis > Omphaloscelis lunosa. The sequence continues at coordinate 16,908,686 of OU744265.1, read as the reverse complement.
CTTTGTCAGTCTTAAGATTAGAATTAGGAAACCATTTGCGAGTTACCATCATCGGAAAACATTTTAACTTATGTAACCATCTTGAACGTTAACATCACAAGGGATTTAATAAAGATACCTCATCGACTGTAATCATTACAAGACAATGGATAAATCAATTAAAATATAACACCGCTACTCTATTGACCCTTCGTAACCATTTTTTGATGATAACTTATTTATAATATGAAGTGAAAGTTATGCATTCGACCTTTAATGATAACCTCACCTCGAGAACTACTGATCCCACGAGTATGTCAACTTTAGAAACCTGTCAACTTTAGAAAGTCTGCTTATCCCTTTGTTATGCCTATAACTATGAAATACGGCCTTGAGTGGGTTTTTGGTAATCTTGTCCTTTTGTGGTTAGAGAATTTTTGTGAACTGAGGATAATTAGCCTAAAATCGTTTTTTTAATTACGGGTAAATCCCTAAAAGTATAAGTTGGTAAATGTATTAGGATTTTGAATATCTGGAAAAATATTAAAGTGTAATTCTATTGCTATCTTTATGTACAATCAGGCAGATTTATAGTTGGTACTATTGTTGCTATCAGTAACATGTAGGTACTAAGATATCACTAAGCTTACAATTACTTCCTAAAACTATCTAAGATTGTTAAAAGTATTTTAAAAGAAAAAATAATCAGAAGGGTAACCAACCAAGGCTTAAAACTGATATCGTAGGTACCTAAAAATAGGTCGCCGAGATATGTTGAAATCCAACTAGTCTTGGCAAATACTGGAATGAATTACAAGAACAAAGTTACAGTGCGATATGTTTCCGATTCATAGTGCATACGGCCCAATTTCTTGAACTCAATCTAGGTAAGTTACGATCATTTACTGGGCCGCGAGATGACTTTATCTAATTAATTATTTTAATTTTTAATAAGGTCTTATTTAATTGATAGCGTCCATTTTGAAGCACTTGGCTACAATGTATTACTTTTAGGACAGTATTCATTATCTATAAGATATATTACTCAATTCCATTGAGTTGGGAAGCTTTGTTAATAATACGACTGTGGTATTCAGTGTGGCATTCTAAAATGAACAAGGGCAGTTATAAGCTTGGCAAGGACGTTCATATGCTCGAGATACAGGGAATACGGGACAGCTGATTATTTTTTCGCGATTTTGATGTTGATCCTATGGAGAAACTTCTTCAGTTTGACTGTCTTACCACACCCGTAATTTTGACCACACCCTTCTGATACTCTATATAACACAAAATATAAGACTATCGTATTATAATGTTATGAAATGTTAAGGCTTCCAAGAAGTCTTAAACGTTTCTAAGCAAGTTGATGCATTTTATTCAATAGTTATCAAGGCTAGCCCAGCCATAATGGCCTTTTCCGAATTGGGGTCGCCTTCCAAGCTAACGTCATTAAAGTTTCGTTTCTTGCCATTTAAGTTCGAGTTTATCAGTTCTAAGTTTCTGACATCCTGAAGGTGCTAAATATTTTGTACCTTCAAAAAATACTTCATTAAGCACGCTTATAATTTAGTTATTTAAAAAAAAAAAAACGAGTCGTAGTTCTTTTCCAAAATGGTTAACAAAACAAAGCTTGGCTGGATTGTAAAAAAATAATTAATAAATCTTTTAGAAACCTGTAACTTAACCATTTTCAAATCACAAGAACTCTGTGATGTTCTGTGACAGAACATATTTAAGTCAATTTTTTTATTTTTTATGATATACATAGAAAAAAAAACTATTCACATGATGAAAAACATGGCTAGAGTCCTGAAAACAAATGTTGAGAAACCCTTTCTCGTTCAATTATTTCTGACACAACATCGACAAACACCGCCAATTATTCCATTATTCACACCCTTTTAACACTTTCCCTCTCTTCCGTTCCAGATGAGAAAGAGAAGTACGATCCGAACGGATTCCGCGACGCGCTCGTTCAAGGGTTGGAGCGCGCCGGCGGTGACCTTGACGCGGCGTACAAGTTCTTAGACGCGGCTGGCTCGAAGCTCGACTACCGGCGGTATGGCGAGGTCATATTCGACGTGCTCATCGCTGGGGGGCTGCTGCGTGAGTACCACAATTTAAATATTATGATGATTCATTAGATATGTTGAAGATCGACTTCCAGCTGTTCAGAGCATGTAGTAAATTGTGACCAAACTATTGTTTATCAATGGTTGAAAGCAGCTAGCTAGTTAGCTCTGAATTTGCCCATTTAGAAGCTTAACTGCTCTTTTTTGGGCTGTGAACAGATGATGATCCAAGATTACCCTCCTTCTGGGGGACAGTCATGGAAAAGGTATGCATCTAACTGATGTCTCCGAATAAATAGGCTCAAATTGAATGCATAAGGTATTATTTCTTTGTAATGCTTGGCATTGATTTCAAAATACACTATATTATGCTGCATATATGTCAAAATACACTATATTATGTCTGTTCTTTGGCTATATGAAAGTTTTCTCGACCACCAACAAACGATCCCAAATGATGAAACACTTGGCTAGAGTCCTGAATATAACTGTTGACAAAACCTGTTCGTTCGTTTTTACCTGACCATCAACCTACCACTCTCTACCACCTACCATCTACCACCATTGTTTACTAACTCGCCTGTTTGTCTGCCAGTCCCCGGCGGTTCGGTGTCGATGGACGGCGAATCGCCGAAAACGAACACCTGTATCTTCACCGCGAACGAAGACATGGAGTCCATGCGAATCTTTGAACAGGTATGGGATTTTTATGGTTTATTTCTGGATAGAGTAGAATTTTTGATTCTAGGTTAAATCTATAATTAAAGAATATTTATTTTACTCATTTCATACAAACATTGCTGCAGGGCCTGCAAACCGTCAAAGAGAGTAAAAAAAAATCTATGTACAGTATTTGATATTATTTGTTGTTATTGTTATAGCAGTAATAGAAATAAAAATCTGTAAAAATTTCAACTGTCTATGTGTGTTCATGAGATACAGCCCGCTGACAGACAGATGGACGGACAGTGAAGGCTTGGTAATAGGGTTCCGTTTGGTACCCTTTGAGTATGGAACCCTAAAAATTATAACAACCGTTTCTGCTTGACCCAGGCTGAAATTTCATGTACAATTTACTTAATGACAAATTAGTTCTAAAAAGCGATTGTACAGTTCCTATAAAACCTTACAAATTCAAACCCACTCTTTTCTGATTTGACTAAAGTGTGGGTTTGTCGACGGAAGAATAGACAAAATGACAGATAAACAATCACAATCTGTCATCGTCGAAAAAAACTCGTTTCTATGGTTGTCATACTACGCGTGCTGAGAGAGTTTTGAGCTACATTGATAATACTTGACTCAAGTAATATCAAGTCGAGTAATGAAATACTGTGTTAAATAATATCTCCATGAATTTCTGTGACAGTACATAATTTTAGGTAGTCTATTAGGTATAAAAAACTGCTTCAAAACCTTATTTTCATGATGAAAAACATGGCTAGAGTCCTGAAACCACAGTGTTGAGAAACCCCTTCTCGTTCAATTATTTCTGACACATGACTAACTATCACATTAGCACATACTCGTCACACACATATACTAATACATTAAGTACTTGTTCGCAGGTATTTGTGAAGCTGATGAGACGATACAAATACTTGGAAAAGATGTTTGAGGAAGAGATGAAAAAGGTAAGGTTACATGATATTTAATTTAATTTTTATCTCGAGTAACGTGGTCGCTCACAATGGGCTTTATCAGAAGGCTAAAAGTCACCCAAAGGGCAATGGAGAGGGTAGGCTTGGAGTTTCCCTACATGATTGAATCAGAAATGAAGAGGTCCGTAGGAGAACCAAGGTAACCGACATAGCCCGAAGAATTGCCAAAGTTAAGCAACCGCGTACCGGAAGACGTAGCGCTGGAAGGACCCGCAAGATGCACCGACGACCTTGTGAAGGCCGCAAGGATCCGTTGCATGCGGAAAGCACTTCAACCGGTCGAAGTGGCGCTGCTTGGCCTATGTCCGGCAATGGACGTATTTCGGCTGAAATGGTGAAAATAAATATAAAATAAAGAGAAGGGAATTTCAAGTCATGGTTGTTAGATGACAAAGGAAATGAATGGTTAATTGATTTTATCCATTTATGCCAATGCTCATCTAAATAACATTTCCTTACATTTACGGTGATTACTATTACTACAGTCCGGCCGTCGAGAGATTGCGTTCCTGACACCTGTCAGTTTGACAATTTCTAGTAGTAATAAGAATCAAATTCGCAAAACACATATTCGTTAGTGTGAAAAAGTCGGGTGTGAAGAACGCATTCTCTCGACCTAAAAGTAAGCAGGTAATCAACATTGCCACCTAATGCGGCGTAATACTATTAATGTTCTAAGACTTAAATAAATAACACGAAAACTGCATTTTTGGTAACAGTAAATACTTGGCACTAAGCGAAATGAATAACAGGATCATCAATTAATTTTGTAAACTGCGACAATTTATCCGCTGCTATTATGGTGCTATTTCGCGTACCAGGCATACCGCCGTCGAATTAAACTGCTTACTCATTTCCTATTGCCGCTACTTTTCATCACGACGCGCTCAGCAGGCAGGGCTTTTCAGCCCTGCCCTTTCTTAGTTATAAAGGTGCCTGAATTAAATCTGAAAACGTATTTGTGCTAAAGCACATGTGGCGACACATGTACCTAGCACAAGTTCTGAAATAAAATACTGCAGTACACTGACTATGCATAATCATCAAATATGGCTGAATATGTAGTATTTTACACGGAGCGACTGCCTTCGGACCCTCAGCCTGTGATACTGTGCAAAAGGGAACCACATCTACAATTTTCTTTCCTGTTTCAGGTGCTTGTGTACCTCAAGGGTTTCGAGCCGCTACAGCGTATCAAACTCGCTCGTATGACCGCACTATGGATCGGTACGTACCTATATACCTATTCATACTACCTCGGATTCAACTCTATATTCTGGGTGTCTTTCAAGTCGAGACTGAATATGTAACTTCTAGGAAAGTGTACTTTATCGACCATAACATCTTCGCTCACCATCAGTTGGTCAAACGCGAGCCTATCAACAATAAAGAAAAATAAAAAAATGCCCACTGAAGTGAAAACTTAGAACTGGTTTTAGCGCCATCTATATTCTGTAGTGAAGCATTACGGTGCGTTGGTGACGCGAGTCCATAAGTTTACATCCTAGCAAAAATCGCTTGAAGCGCTAAAGAAGGTTCACTTAAAAAAAAAAAAAATTGGATACAAATTTTTCTTTACGAAAACGTATGCTTTAAAAACAAATAATCAATATCATCAAACCATACACCTATTTCACCATTCGACTAGAAGCTCCCATAGCCTTGCTCCATAGCTCACACATGCTACGCACGTGTCCCCGAGTTCGATCCCGGGCCACACCAAGCTCTTTTAAAAATAAATTGTATATGCACACGATTAGAGCCACGTAACGTGTACTGCTTTACGTGGTGTCGAAGTTCTGCTAGAGAAAAGTACGGCCATCAACTGGAACATATATATGCTTATTGTATGAACTATATGTGGCTGCACAACATTTTTTGCTTTTATAAATTGAAAAGGTTACAACAGTACATTCCAAAACTTCTTCATGTAGACACAAAGTTTAGAATGTTTTTATAAGACACTTCTTGTAAAAAACAATTGAATTTACATATTTGCCAGTATGAGAAAAGGGATCTTATTACTTTTATTTTCTATTCGAGTTTGTTTTGGGAGGGTTTTTAGTATAAATTGCAGGCTTTTTAGTGACGAATTTCTTTGAAAGAATAGTACTCATAACTTTTCTTTTCAATTTGAAAGAGTTGAGTTTATTAAAACAGGCATCTCTATAGTTTTACTACTTCAGTAACGGGTACAGGTTCAAATTAATCAAATAAAATTTAAAAAAAAATCGTATCATATTATATTACTTTGCAAACATGGGTATTTAGTACAAATATTTTAAAAAAAATGTAAATTACATGTATTGTAGGGCTGAAAGCTTCAATTGTTTTACCTTGTATTTTAACACCATCAAATCATAAATCAAATAACCGCAGTGAATTTTTAATGTTAAAGTTATTTACTATTTCCATATTGTCTAACCCCATGTTATCTCCATAGGTAATGGTTGCGTCCCGCCCTCGGTCCTGCTGGTGTTGGTGAACGAGCATCTGCTAAAAGACAACCTCGCTCTGGAGTTTGTGCTGGAGGTGTTCGCCACTGTGAAGGCAGAGCGCGGCGTCAATACCCTCGTTACCGCACTCAAGAGAGGGCAACTCGAAGGCAGGTGGGTGACGCGACATTACTGTAAAAAAAACTGCTGTTCCATATATTTTAACCGCGTAGGAATTGCACTTTTCTATGGAACAGCTATTTTTTTTTTAAATAACTGATGAAAAATTTCAATGCAGGAGGGTTCAGAATGACGTACTGAATCCATGGTAACAGTTTTCGCATCGATGTCCCTGCCACCCTGTATTGAGTTCGTCTAATGGTAGAGAACATAAAATTACAATTAGGAACTAATTACTATGTTCAAATAAATTCCCTAATACATCCTGAGGAATTCTCTGTAGAATTCGTCTTTTACAGGTTTAGGGTATAGCAATGCGTCATTGTACTGGCTTGTCGTACCATTGCGACACAGTCATTAATGCCGCTACATTATCATTTCATACAGAATAATTTCGCCTTTCCCCTGGCTGTTGTTGAGGCGAATAAAGGATTATTAAAGACTACTGTGATCGGTATTCCATCTCTCAGTAGTGATTTTAAACTATTCTTACCTTTATCGACTATCTCGTTGGTCTAGTGATTGCAAATGCTATTGCTGAGCATGAGGCCCAGGTCGGGCAAAGTGTTGTTGGCTTTTTCCATTTGGAATTTCTCAGTAGCAGCCCAGAGTCTGGATTTATTCCCGGTTGATGGCAATAGGCTCGCCCCCATTACATGGGACTTAAACGTAACTGGCGAAATGTGGGTGTACTATAGGTACACCTCAGCTCAACCCTTCGGGGAAGATGGAGTGATATTATGTTATGACTTACCTTTATCAATTGCAGTAGTTTATGGGGTTGATTTTCACACATTGAAGATAATGTATGAAGTAGTTTTTAGTTAATAGATTTAGATTAATCATCTCTTTTTAAATTGCTTTAACTACTAATTTTACCTCTTTTTAGAGTTAGTTGTTTGACCTCTTCGTAATGTGCGATTATATAAACATAATATTCATTCCTCAGACTGCTAGAGTTCCTGCCGCTGAATCGTCGCAGTGAGGACGTGTTGGCTACGTCGTTCGCTTCCAGAGGACTCAGCGAGTTACTTCGGTTGCATCGCGCCCAGGCCTCGCAGGTACGAAGTCTTTTTTTTAAATTGTATTTAAACTAGCAATCAGGCGGTAGACAATAATATTTTTAAGGTTCCATAACTAAATGGCAAAAACCAGAACCCTTATAATTTCGTCATGTCCGGAAGTGACACAGCCATTTTACACGGATGCTATTAGCACTATACTGATGGAAATTGGAAAGAAGGTATGATGATGATATTGATTTTGTAACCTCCAAGAACTTTTGAGGCAGCTAGATCCTATTCCTTCTTGTACATTATAGTAACATATGTGTCTGTGTGCAGGAGGCACGTCGCGAGCTGACACAGGCGCTTCTCGACGAGCTGGCGGAGGATAAGCCTATCAGGGATCTCATTCAGGAGCTGCGCGACATGGCCGTCAAGCACGCCATTCCAGAACATGAAGTTGTCGCCATTGTGAGTACCAAGCGCCATTTTGTGACTGGGATCGGCAAAAATAACAAAAGTAAAAATGTAAAGGTTGCTAGATAGTACTTTTAGGCGATAATATGACTCGCTTTTTGTTCGAAAAACCGGAAGGCGCCCTCTGTCGGCGCTACCACGCGTTCCGGATCACCGAACCAAAAAGTGACATAGGAACGCGACGATCGCCTATTCGTACGGGATTCTATGTATTAGGTGTACGACGCGGCCTTAGTGTCTTTTCCAATGGCAACAACACCAGTCGCAAACATGCAATGGTGGAGCCAGACGACACGAGAAAATACTAAATATTGCACTGTGTCACGGTGCGTCTCACCCTATGTAAAATTTCTACATTTATTCAAATCTGTAATTTGTATGGTGTACATCTTCTATTCTAAATGTCTTATTTCTAATGATGATACTCGATGACGAGTCGGAGTACAACTAGAAATCGTTTCGAGCCAGTTCAGACTGAGTCTTTCGGTCCGTCCTTAGCTTGAAACGTCGTCTCTTTGTGCCTTGTCGATATGGCAGTCTGATCCAACACAAAACTTGGCTTACTCCCATACAAATAAAATTCAACATACTAATGTTTGTCCAACGTTGGTGACAGATATGGCAGTGTGTGATGTCGCGTGGTGAATGGAACAAGAAAGAAGAGCTATTGGCGGAGCAGGCGGCCAAACATTTGCGTCACTACACGCCACTTTTGGCTGCGTTTGCGCAGTCCGCGAAGGCTGAGCAGGCGTTACTTACTAAGGTACGTTAAATTATTATTTTTTTAATTTTTTTTTGATCTAGTTTGTACGAAAGCCCTGCGCGTAGCATTTCTCATGGCCACAAAAAATGTGTATGTAGACATGGTGATCGCTGCGAGCCCCACAGAACCACAGCCATTTAAACCCATTACATGAAAAGGTTCAGTTCTATCAGAAAAGGCTCTCCTGATAATTAATCATTAAAAATTGGGCCATATGGGCTACAAACTACAATAAATTGCTTTGACTTGACTACCTTTTTTAAATGTAGGCAAAGCAGATTATACCACAGATTTATCTAGTTCTAATGGTTTTTGGACATTATTTTATCATGATACTGTACTATATATCACAATTCATATTTAAATCACACGGCATCCCACTGTAAAATTAAATGAAACTGCCATAGGCCTAAATTAAACCTCTTAAATCTGGCAAAATTGGTCAACCAACTTTATCTGTTTCCCATAGGTGCAAGAGTACTGTTACGAGAACATGAACTTCATGCGCGCGTTTAGCAAGTTGGTGGTAATGCTGTACAAGACCAACGTGCTGTCCGAGGAGGTGATCCTCAAGTGGTACCGCGAGACCAGCTCCAGCAAGGGCAAGATGATGTTCCTCGACCAGATGAAGAAGTTTGTCGAGTGGTTACAGAGCGCCGAGGAAGGTAAACAAATATGACTCTTCATTATGTTAATATTCAGTTGAAAAATAGAGATGTATGGAAAAATATATCAGATATGGGTAATAGGATTATGATATTGAGCTGAAAGTTCATGTCTTCTAACTGTATCCTCCAATGCACGACGTTAGGACAATTTGTCTGTTTTCTGTTTTCTTTTTACTATTACCATTTTTAAGACCCACGTTTCGGAATAGTGATGATCCATATTCCTGATCATGAAAACCTTTTGCCCTTGAATGACGATGGATCATGTACTGTGATGACGTAATGTGCTGTATCGTAACTTTTGATCATTTTTTTTTTGTTTATCAACAACACAAATAAATAAATAAAAAACACCTAACGAGAATAGACATCAGATTTAGCAATGTTTATATTAGCACATTCCTCATGATTGTACCTTTTTGTAATGCGTCGACGCTGATAAAGTTGTAATCTCTTTCCAGAGTCCGAGAGCGGCGAAGAAGAAGATTAGATTAAGAGCAGTGAGTGAGACTGACAAGTACGCGCCGTCCCACCATTGAAGCATAATCACAGCCCGCGCACCCACGTCCGACTCCGACTGCCCGACCGACCGACCAACACATCCGACGCACGGGGCGGCGCTCCAACCGACAGACGCGGCCGTCGCACCTACCCACAACTGTACCATAATAAATAATATTGTTAACATTAGGGCGACAGTACGGGACAATGTTTTCTACAACTGTATATTATTCATTTCTAAATAACATGTTGATGAAATACCATATTTTTTATTCAATTTTTTTAGTAAAATTCAAATAAATGGTGGAAACCAAGTTTTGTGTTTTATTGTCAGCGAGAGAGCGAGTAACTTTTGTGATTTCATTTGTTCCTAAACTGCGTGTGATACAGAATTGAATTATTCATTGATATGATCTTTCAAGATTATGATCTTTCTTTCCGATCGTTTTTATCATGTTCCTAGACTACAGGTCGCGCGATGATTCTAGATCGCTCGAGGAAAGTAGTGGGGGCAATCGGCGCATGTGTACAACCGTGCACTGAAATTCTTAGCGTGTTATTAAGCATTTTTTATTTCGTATTTTTGAACTTTAGTAACTTAACATACTAATATTATAAAAGTGAAAGTGAGTTTGTTTGTCTGTTATATCTTCACGCCTAAATGGCAAAACCGATTTTGATGAATTTTGATACAGAGAAAGTTGGGACCCTGGAGACGGATATAGGCTAATAAAAGCGGGCGAAGCCGCGGGTAAAAGCTACTTTATGATAAGTTGATAACACTAGTTTTTACTTGTAATTTATCTTGCAAGTAGGTAAATTAAGAAAATTAAAAAACAAAAGTAAACAGTTATTATATTTAATAGGTACGTAAAATCACACGAAAATTATTCATCCGGCAGTGGTGATATTCCTTCCATTAATTCATCTTGGGATGTTGAAGTAGAAGGTTGAGGATGGAAGCACGAACCTAAGGGCACTTCATTGTCGTCAGACATTTCGGAGTCATCATCATCACTCTCTTCGCTGTCGGAGCTGTCATCAGTAACACGAATAATAAACTGTTCTGTCATAAGATCTATAATGTGGTCACTTTTTGCGTATTCTTCTTCTACAGATTTGGTTTTATTACACAAGATCTCCCACTCTCTTGCTCCCATTAAGTTAACTTTTTCTTTGACAAGCTCAATAGCATTATTAAGATTCCATTTTACGTTTTTGCTACCCACATACTGCTTAATCATAGACCATGCCATTTCGATGGGGTTGAGATCGGGGTGATACGGAGGCAGTCTCAGAATGTTGTGATTGTGTTCAGCCAAAATCTTGTCAATAGAAAACGTTTTAAATTGTTCTTTGTGTGTTTTTATTAACTGATACAATTGTGGTTTTAACATGTCGTCATCGTATTCTATACCTTTTTCGGACAGCCAGGCTTGCATATCCGCTTTTCTGGTGTTTGAAGTGGGTGCAAGGTCATACTGCTTATTATGATAGGCAGCGTTATCAACCACGACAACAGAATTGGGTGGAATATTAGGAATTAGTTGTGTTTTTAACCATTTTTCGTAATTCTCGTAGTTCATGTTGTCGTGGTAGTCTCCTGATTTTCCTCCAGCTTTAAATGTGAGCAACGCATTTGGAACAAAGCCCGCCTCGGATCCAGCATGTACGATGACCACACGTTGTCCCTTAGAAATAGGCGTTTTAAGGCCCTTGGTTGAACCATCTGTCCAAGCTTTGGGATTAGAATGTGATGAATCCAAATACGATTCATCCGTGTAAATTATTGGTCGTCCTTCTTCACGATATTTTTTTAGTTTTTTTAGGTACTCGATTCGTTTGAGTCGGATGTTTGTGGTTTCTATCAAAACCTTCCTGTTATTTTCGGTCTTTTTCCATTTAAACCCCAATTCTTTAATAATCTGACGTAGACTAGTTTTAGAGCCTTGAAAATTGATATCTTCCTGTAACTTTTGTCTTAGTTTTTCTACTGTAGGAATTTCTTTATTAGTTAAGTGAAAATTATGAATACATCTTTTTATGACTCCTTGGTCAAAATTATCAATGCCCGTTATCGGTTTTGCGCGCGGTCTTTTCTTTCCAGGAGTTCTAAATACCGTCAAAAACTCGGAATTTGCGGCCTGTGTAGTAATTCTCCTGACTGTTATCACAGATGTATTTGTTGCTAGTGCTGTTCTTTTTTGTTCTTGTTTCAAATTACTCATAACTTGTTGTAAAATGTTTTCGTTAGTTGTACTAGCTTCCGCAGTTTCTTCCCGAATTTGTTCTAAAATGTTACAGATTTCAATTAATACGGACTTATCGATGGTATTCGTTGTTCTATTTGCAAACAGGTGTAAGCGTTGTATAGGTGTGGCCAATTTTTTCTGTAATGATATTGTGGCTGCTGCAGTTGTATTTTTAACCTGCTTTAACTTACTCACGATTTCATTACTTTCTTTTTTAACGAAACAATTCACGTCATAAACCATTTTTCTAGCTTGCCGTTTTAATATTTTATTTTTAACCATTTTTTTTTTACTGCTACGTATTAGTAACGCGATAACACAAGCTGTGCGCAACAGTACTGAAGAGGCACGAGACGCGTGAACGCAGCGCGGGAATCGATGAGCGACTAACCCACCAATAACGAGTCGCCGTCGGCGCACACCCACCCCCCTCACTCCGCACGTCTTCATAAAGACCTTAAAATTGAACACTGCGCATGCCCTTTCCACTTTTGTCGAGCGATCATAAACCACCGCGCGACCTGTACTTGTCTTTTCCCAAACCTGTGTTGTCAGGATCATGTACAAAATTAACAGCTAGGTTATCCACACTATAAGGTAAGTATTGGAAACTCAAAACTTCGAGAGATCATTAACATGAAGTTTTTATAACGTTGTTGGCTGATATAAATAGTTTCAGAAAGTAGATGCAAGTGCGCCCATAGTTTAGTCATTATCTAATTAACGCCTAGTTTCGCTTCTATGGTAAAGCTAAAGGCGATTCCGCCGAAATGGTGTTCAGCACATTTGTTGTTCACAAACATTTTGTGCAGAACAGTGCACGTAGGTATTGAGTTGCAGATCCGTTTTCACCGGCAAAGCTGTAATTTTTGTAAGCGTACAGTGCAGCACATTTTGTAAATGTTTATTTGAATTAGTTCACCGAATGAAGCATTTGTGGAGTATGGTGCCGCACACTGAACGAATAGCACCTTTTCTAACTCCAATCTAAATAGATCCTAGATATTTTGACGCCCTGTGAGATTAAAGTCGGTTGCAGACCAAGAGCTAGCTAAGTTATATTTAGCCAATGAAGCTGAGGTAATTTTTCATAGCTAGCGTTCTGCACACAATCATTAAAAATTATCTCAATCATGTGAGATAAGCTAAACAAACTTAGCTCTAGGTCTGCAACTGAAATAATAGGGATGCGCTTAGGTGACACGCGAAATTCAATTTTTCGCAATTTGCTGGTCAGTGTTTGCACAATGCAAACAAAAGGTAAGAAAATTTGAATTTCACGGGATACCTTCTTTCGCCATAAGGACTAGCAAACAAGCTAAAAATAAATACATTATAACAAAATGTAGTCCCAAAGAAAACTGAATAGCAAAATAAAAAAGTCCACCAAGTGTTCTTTTAGGAATCTGAGAAATAAGATGTAATGTAGCAGTAATCGAATATTATACATTTATGACCAAAACAATATTCTGCATGGAAATAGTGCCAATTAAGGAATTGTAGGTTATATAATAAGGGTAAACTCTGCATTATCCTAAATGGCTAATAGCGTAACGATATATTAAAGATTATATTTAAGAATACCGTGCTATCAACTGAAATATCCACTCAAAAAAAAAAAAACATAACCGACCCAGTATTAAAATAGAAATGTACACGTGTTTAAGAAAATAAACAGCTTCCTATTTAAAAATACCCTTTCATTTATTAGCAGCTACAGTTATATTTTTACGAACATCTATAGAAGGTCTTGTGACCATTCCCCACATTTACAAACGGCACAATTAACGACCTTGGAAGACCCTAATTCCGTTACTTATTCAAGCCTTGAATTAATTCCAGCTTCATAATGCATGTTTTATAAAACCAGTACTAATAGGTACCTAGTGTTTTTGTTTGGAATATAAAAGAATTTATTTTGAAATTACTCCCCATAGTCGAAAATATCCCGAAATACGTACCTACATAACATTATTATTCCCCGAAGGGTTTGGCAGAGGTGTACCTCTAATACATCCTAAATTGCCTACATATTTATATCATATATAGGGTGAGTGGTAATTAGTGACCGATACTTAAACACGTGACTTTACTCATCATTACGAACAACTTTTATTATGGGCCAAACCTGAATTAGCGAAAAAAAATTGCTGTTCCATACACTTTGACGAGTTTTGCGAACATGAATGTAGGGAAAAGCTTATTTTATTTTCGCGATATCAGGATTGGTTCCATTTGAAGGGGTCCACTAGGGCCGATGCTTGCCGGGGTTGCGAAGAAAACCGAAAGGGAGATCGTGGCCCCCGGCGACAGGGCAACCGAAGGAACACGGGTGGGTTTTAGTCAGTAAGAGTCTGACATGCCCTCCCGCTCTGCCCAGAGCGGGAGAAGTTATTTGATGATTTCCCACCCAAAAAAAAAAAGGATTGATTCCATATTAAAAGTTGTTCGTAATTTAAGTATCGGTCATTAATTACCAGTCACCCCATATAATAGAGAGCGACCCTATTGTCATAAACTGGGCACAAATAAGCAGCCCGGGCTGCTACTGAGACATTTCCATTAGAAAAACCCAATAACACACTGTCCGGACCCGGGAATCGAACCCAGGACCAGTGGCGATTGCTACTAGGTAAGAGCAGGAGAGGATGGATAGTCAAGTAAGTATAAAATCTACATACTCGTGACGTCATGGCACATTTTAACTCAATGTATCGCCGTAATCTTTTGATCACGTAAAAATAGAAAAAAAATTGTGTCCAATATTTTTTAATAGTAATCTACCTGACGGACAAAACAAATTTTCGTCATCTTCCCTATTGCAGCAGTTTCCGCGTGCTTGATAATTCTTCTTCTGCCGTCGCAGTATCCGTGCCTTCTACAACTGAATAGGCTCCGTGGGTGCTCCGTGGTGGCTCCATATTAACTCAATGTATCGCCGTAATCTTTTGATAATGTAAAAAAAGCAAAAAATGCGTGTCCAAATTTTTTTATCTGACGGACAAAAAAGAAAATTTGAGTTATCATCCCTATTACACATACAATCATAAAATTAGGTTAATTACATAAAATTAGACAAAATTTGATTAAATTAAATGATAATGATTAATCATGTAGTATATGTACTAACACCTATCCGTAGCGTGATGTTTTATCTAATGTTTTTGTTCCCAACGTAGTGGTTTCCAAAACTTTTCAGTAACCATTAATTTTGTCACACACAAATATTAGGATGATATTATGATGTGTGTGCTCTAAGAAATAAAGATCATTTATTTGTCCAATACATGAGTATACACACACACATGGCATGCAAGATGTTACAATTAAAATATACCACAGTCATGTTTTGAGTTAACGGCGTACACATATCTATAAGTAGGTAGGTTATTACATTTAATCAAATAATTATAAATTTATTAATTATTCAAATAATTAACAGTCCAAATTAGAATGAAAAAAATTAAATGAACTACAGATTATTGTCAACAACTCTTAATATTAGGTCTTTATTTATGAAATTGCCGTTTTTCATAAAATAAGTTAACACCCTTGTTTCTCTATATTTTTTATTTCTATTAATCAAAGTAATTACCCATGCAATTAATGCATTTTTGCCAACGTAGTGGTAGCTTATTGATGCCCTTTTTGAAAAAGCCTGCGGGGCGAGAGGCAACAAATTCTTCAAAGGCATTTTGAACTGCCTCTTGGTTATTGAATTTTTTTCCCCCCAAGAAGTTATCCAAATTCTGAAAAAAGTAGAAGTCTGTAGGGGCAAGGTCTGGTGAGTACGGTGGATGACGGAGAACTTCCAACCCCAACTCTTGTAACTTGGAGACCGTCTGCTGTGCAGTATGAGGTCGCGCGTTGTCGTGCAGGAGCAGCGGAGCCGAACGATTGACCAAAGCTGGTTGGAGATGTGCGAGCTTCTCCATACTTATGTTCAGTTCTTCACAGTACCTATCTGTTCATCCCGTTTGGTAAGAAACTATGATGAATGACACCGGCGCTAGACCACCAAACAGTTACCATCACTTTTTTCGGGGTCAGTTTTCGTTTGGTGGCATTGTTTAGGTGCTGAACCAGGATCTAACCAACTTGCTGAGCACTTACGATTGTGGAACAGAAACCATTTTACGTCGCAAGTAACAATGCGATTCGAATATGCCTTCGTTTGTGTGCCTGTTGAGCAGTGCAAGGCTCAACTCGACGCGTGCTTCGCGCTGGCGATCTTTCAATTCGTGGGGCACCCATTTGTCAAGCTTTTTTACCTTGCCAATTCGACGCGAATGGACCAATATTGTTTTGATGCTAACATCGAAAGCTACTGCTAATTCAGCTGTAGATTGAGAATTATCAGCTTCCACAATCACCTTTAATTCGTCATTGTCGACTAAAGTTTTCGGTCGACCACGGGGTTCATTTTTTAGGTCGAAATTTCCAGAACGGAAGCGGGCAAACCAATAACGGTAGGTGCGATCGTTAGTAGTGTTCGCTTCGTATACGTCGTTGATGTTGCGTGTCGCTTCTGCGGCTTTGCTGCCACGACGGTACTCATACTCCATAATCACTCGAATTTTTAACGTTTCTATGATGACGAAAAACGTACAAATTGCGATGAAAACAGAAAGCTAACCATTAAATTTTTTTTCAAAAAGAATTCCATATTATAAAAATAATTGTAACTTAAAATTCTTAGAGAAAAAAGAAAATATGGACTTTGAAATAGTCAGTAGGTACGACAGAACGGTAATTTCATAGGTAAACACCTATTATTATAATAAAATTTGTCAATTTTATGTCAAAGTAATTAGAAATACACATTTACAAGAATTAGATTAATTTATCATTCAGAAATTCGTCAGTGCTGTAATAGGCTTTCTCTAACAGAAGGCTTTTTAACCTACTTCTTAATTTTTCTGTTGGATATTCCCTCCAATATTTTGGCAACTTATTATAAAGGATTGGTGCCACACATATTATACTTTTACAACTTTTTCAAAATAATTAAGATTATTGAGGTTTTCACACCCATTTTCATAAACATCGACGTTTAGATCTGAGGAAGGTCTTGGTATAAATTAGAATTTAGACAGCAGAATTCTGAAATACCAACTTAAGTACCTACTTATATTGCGTTACCCGTACGGATGGGGGAGGCGTGGTACTCAATACAAAAGAAGTTCGATTCAGAGGGGAATCAAACAGGTTGATGATGTAAGAACATGAATAGTACTGTATAAAAATAAGAACCCTATTTTGTATTAAAAAAAAAAAAAAAATACTTCTTGTCTTTATAAATGTAGGTACTTACATAGAGTCTGGCCACGCTAAACGCTCGTGCATATTGGCGCGATATCGCGGGCGATACAGGTAGCGCGACCCTTGTAGCGCCCGCGATATGGCGCTGGTCTGCACAAGCCTTAACTCTGTATAAGTAAAAAAAACGATGGAATTTGAAAATCTATAGACGGCAACACCATCCTGTCGAAAAAAGAATTTGATACTTTGTCTTTTTGTTTTTGATAGGTTATTTTGTATAGATTCTGATTTATTCCTGGTAAAGATAGTCACTTCAGCACGATGCAGTGTGGAATTGATACAGTTTTGTCATTGTATGGAGGTAGAACATAGGTACGACATAGTCTATTACACATATTTGAATTTCTTTATTTTGCATAAAATATGGTACATAAAAGGTCTTAAATCTTAAATATAAGAAGTTCAACATATTTTGTAATACTAGTGAGATCATATTTCGAATTTTGCTAATAATTTAAGAACTCACTTATTGTATAGAATGTATCTATTATTATAGAGCCATTTCTTAAGTTTCTTTTTAAGGTAATTTAGTGGCAGCTCTCTGATCTGTTTGGGTATTTGATGATAATAAAAGGCATAATATCAAAATCATTAGATCTACTTACAACCCCGAAACTGACCTATCTGACTGATGTAAAAGTACACCATATATAAAACTTTTTGGGTTTGCCCATTTTTTCCATTGCAGACTTAGCGTGACAAGACTCTGCATTACAAATGTTTTAATATTTCGGAAATAATTTATACCTCTGGACGACTCTTCAGAGAGAAAGCTTCATTCTTTGGATACGCCTTTAAAAAGGAATAAATTTTATCCCACCGATTATTAAAAGAGCTTCTAAAAGTGGTCCAGGCAAGGTCCAGGAGATGATAATGGCCATTCTGTGCAAAGAAAACCTAAAAACAAGTAATTATGTAATAAAAGAACGTCAATTGATTCCCCTTCTTAATTTGAAAAGGTTTGTTCATGTTTACATTCATAAATTCAATTACACGCCAAAATGCCAAATCATTCGGTCATTTTTCAAATTGATTGCGTAATGTCACTTCGGTCGTTTTTGATTTCCATAGACAAATAAAGCAAGGGGAGGCAACCTTCCGGAGCATTCATCGAGGACTTGTTTAACGGCCATAACATTGTCCCAGCGTTCGTTTTGTTTGGCCCCTCTTGGTCCAAGGACAGCGCGGTCTGACTCTCCAAGGTCACGTCAGGTGATGCCAAAAAGGTCTACACGTGTTTGGTGCTAACGGTTTTATTATTATTTGTACTTAGCAAGAATTGAGTTTAAATAGAGCGTTATAACATGTAACTGTTGGCGGTCCCTTTGTTGTTAATTTAAATCTTAAATTTACAATTAAGTCTTTCATATTGGTTCAAAAAACAAATAGGTATCACAAATGAACCAACACTTCTTATGTTAATTTCTCAAAAATCTTTCTGTTTTTGTACTAGGAGCAATTTCGGAATTTTCAGAGCAGGTAGGTAGGTAAGCTTATAGTTCTATACACACTCTGAAAATTCTGAAATTGCTCCTGATGCTGCAAAAGTAACTTTATCAGTTATGCAATGAGTGGACATCGAACTCGCTAGAATTCAATTTACCAACTTAATTTATTGAGCTTTTACAACACAGAGCGTATTTTGATAGAAATCTCGTTCCAAATAACATTAAACTTTTATTATCAAACGCCATTGTTTTGCTAGGCACTAATCTATTGGTAGGTAAGCCTAAGGTATTGTAGTTAAATATAAAACTTCAGCAATTAGCAGCAATTTATTTGACCTATCACGAATTGAAATCAGTTTCTTTTCATCGACTATTGTAAGTTGTTATTCGCGTGGGAAAACATTTGTGTAATTGTTAAATAAGGAAATGTAAGTATAACTGTTAAATGACATTGCAGTAAACACAGCTATAGCCATGATGTCGTCATCCCGAGCCTTGTAGTTTCCAGCCCAAAGAATGGATATACCATCTCCTTGAACCTATTCTGTGCCTTGTTGATTGTACAACTACTAAAGGGACTTGACCAGTAATCAAAATATACATGCAAAGTCAAAGTCAAAGTCAAATCATTTATTTCAAATAGGCCCATGTATGGCACTTTTGAACGTCAAAATTTACAGAATAATATAATTGATTCTAGTCGCCCCTTCCAAAGGTAGTTTTCGTATGGAGAAGAATGGGCAAGAAACTCCACCGTTACTCTTTTAAAATGTTTTACAATAGTTTGTATAAGTACGCACATTAGTTAAATAATTATATGTGAATACGATGCAACTAGAATTAAATTACTATACCACAATAGGTAAAAAGAATTAAAAATGAAGCAACGACAGATAATTTAATTATGTGATAGATACATGCTACGATCAATCCATCCATTTACCAAGAAAAGTGATTACATGTATGGCAACATCCATCCTACTTCATTGGGAAAATAAACGATCCTACCCACCCAGTACCCTAATAGCGTAACTTATTTTCGTAAACAATTATGCCTAATTTGTTTCATTTTGACAGTTCAACAACATTCATTTACGTTGTTGAGCAGATTTTTTTCCAACTTATGAAGCAATGGATTAGCAGTCCTGTTTCAATTCGAAACAGATTGTGTTGTATTACGCAATTAGCCGACGTTCGCACGGACGTAATAAAATCGCGGCGGGATTTTATCGAGCACTGGATTTTCAACGCCTGGCGTTGAGAATCCAACGCGCTGGAACGCACTCTCGTCCCAGCGCGTTGAAAAAACACACTGTTAGATTTTCAACTCTCGGCGCTAAGCAGAGCGTTGAAAATCTAGGGCACGAAAAAAAATCGCGGCGATTTTATTACGTCCGTGCGTACATCGGCTTAAGGTACAGGTCCAGATAGTCCGCTAATATCTAGAATTTATCAAACATAGGCAAATTTTTAAGAGCGTGCATTCTGATAGTGGGCAACGTCGCAAATAGATGTCAAATATTTCGCTGTTTTGATTAACTTGAAATATTGACTATCAAATGCAATAATTAATATCGTAACACCAAATATTTAGTTTTAGATGTAAAAAAAAGTATTTGGTTACTTTCCAAATGCCTTTTTTATACCTAAAACGGTTACAACATCAAATTCAGTGTTATAATTGCAATTACTAATATTCTAGTTCAATAGTTAGCGATATTTCGTATATCCATACAGTTATATTGCCAAAGCTATTTGCGGTGTTACCAACGTTTTAGAATGAACGCTCGTAAATGATCAAAGTATTGAAATTGAGTGATATTTTGCGAACCATATTCTTGGATATCTAGTCTAGACTGGTCGTTTTCTGATGGTAGGTACTATGAAATTAATCAGTAGATACTAATTTTTTTTTTTATTAGGCAGCTTTGAAAGCAGCCCATACGTAGAATGTCTCGTGAGGTCTGCATATTTTTGCACGTCACAAATATATTATGCTCATTGATTAATCGTAACCGTAAACAAAAACCAAATGCATTAGATTTAAATTACCTAATGTTAGAAGTAGCGAATGTGACATCATATTGAATGGGGAAAAACTGGAATTTATTAATCAAACGGTTTTCCTAGGAATCACGCTAGACGAGAAATTACAATGGGGACCTCATATAACATCTCTTGCGGGGCGGCTAAGCTCGGCCGCTTATGCTGTTAGAAAGATAAGACAGTTAACAGATGTAGAAACCGCGCGATTGGTCTATTTTAGCTACTTCCACAGCATTATGTCGTATGGCATTTTACTGTGGGGTCGGGCTGCTGACATTGAATCCATCTTTATTTTACAAAAGAGAGCTGTCAGAGCCATTTATAATCTACGTCGCCGCGAATCTCTCAGGAAACTATTTAAAAGGATTAATATTATGACGGTACCTTGCCAATTCATTTATGAAAATATTATATTTAGGAAAAATCCACATCTTTTTAATAAAATAAGTGATAGACATAATTTTAATACTAGAAATAAAGATAAACTAGATCAACCATTTTTCAGATTATCTAAAGTACATACATCTTTTATGGGGTACTGTGTTAAATGTTACAACAAAATACCTTGTGACATATTGCAATTAAATGAAAGAAAATTTAAAACTCAGATTAAAAGTACACTTTGTAAACAAGCATATTACAAATTAGAGGATTATATCCAAGATAAGAGTGCTTGGAAACATGCTGGTCCTGCTCCATAGGACAATTTAGAATCAAGACAAAATCAAACAGGTTGCTGATTTAATTGTTAAATTTATAATTTTGTATTATATGACATTGATTTTACATTCTGTGATTACTTCCTCACACACCGACTTATTAATTTTAAAAACATTAGGAAAATCGTCTACTTTTACTATGTTTGTAAATATGTGAGCACCATGTATCTATCATATAATTAAATTATCTGTCGTTGCTTCATTTTTAATTCTTTTTACCTATTGTGGTATAGTAATTTTATTTTAGGTGCATCGTCTTCACATATAATTATTTAACTAATGTACGTACTAATACAAACTATTGAAAACATTTTAAAAGAGTAACGGTGGAGTTTCTTGCCCATTCTTCTCCATACGAAAACTACCTTTTGGAAGGGGCGACTAGAATCAATTATATTATTCTGTAAATTTTGACGTTCAAAAGTGCCATACATAGGCCTATTTGAAATAAATGTTTTGACTTTGACTTTGACTTTGACGTAGTATTATATTAATTATCTGTGGTAAGCTAATAAAAGCAACGGTATTATTAAATGTTATACATACATTTAAAAAATCATTTGAACCAGGCTGCACTAAAATAAACAGGGCGTAACAAAACAATCTCAAACAAGACGAAGATATCCGAATAAAACGCGATATAAATATTAATGTTAACCCATCCTCACTTAAATAATACGTGTAAGTACAGTGAATTTAAACTGGTCTTGGGTTCCGCAGCTGTAGCATAGGAAGCGAGGTAGAAAAGCCGACAGATCACATCAATGGGTCGCACACCTGCGCAGGAGTCTTTGGTCCCGCAGACGGTACGTCATAAGTACTTGATATAAGGGCTACCAAAATTTATTGCAAATTAATGTCGAATTAATCTTGGGTTTTTGGGACGCGGACGGTAAAAATGAAGAACGAAATCTATCGGGATGGATCGTTTAGCAGGAATGTTTCAAACTGGTTGCTACTTTAATTGTATAAATAATTATTTTATGTTATATGATATTGAATATACATTCTGTGATTACTTCCTCACTGACTTATTAATTGTGAAATTTTAGGAAAATTGTCTACTTCTACAATGTTTGTAAATATGTGAGCACCATGTATCTAATACATAATTAAATTATCTGTCGTTGCTTCATTTTTCATTCTTTTTACCTATTGTGTTATAGTAATTTTTTTCTAGGTGCATCGTCTTCAGATATAATTATTTAACTAATATAGTACCTATACAAAATATTTTAAAAGAGTACCTACGGCGGAGTTTATTGCCCATTCTTCTCCATACGAAAACTACCTTTTGGAAGGGGCTAGACTAAAATCAATTCTATTATTTTGTAAATGTTGACGTTCAAAAGTATCTTTTAAGGCCTTTTTGAAATAAATGATTTAACTATGACTTTGACTTTAAGGCGACGTGGTACTTTTGCACAAGATTTGAATTACACACTCTCAATGGCTATGCAAGTTAGCTTAAACATAGAGAAGAAAAAGGAATCGAATTATGCAGCAAAAGGATGTCATTGCTTTTCTTTTTGCCCAGCCAATTATCTCAGTTAATTTCGCAACCATAACCAACTAACACCCGGCTTTGCAAACACATCTAAACAAATATTCAAATGACAAAATTCAAGAAAAATCTCGAACACAAACTTAAAAAGCTGTTTAAGCTCGCAACCCTCGGGCACACAAAGGTTCACTTATCCCAACATGAATGCGACAATCACTGATATAGAATAAAAGCTCCTGCGATACCCTCGCACGCAAAAAATGCTAACAAGATCCCCCTTTTAAAACCAACCGAGCTTACTCGGATTGCAGATGTCTTATTATTTTCTCTTATACACAAGAATCTTCGAAGTTTCCTGTATTATGTCATTACCATAAGTTTTAATATCAATTTGACCCTTTTTAAATGATGTTGTATAACCGTTTTGGCCGGTTATTTGTGTCAGCTCCCAAGACTTTCAAGGTAAACTACAGGAGGCCGGAACTGGAAGTCTTTAGAGAGCAAAAAAGTTATTATAGAGTTATAGTCAAAGGGTTTCAAGGGTAGCTTTCAAGGTAAAGGTCCACCGTTAAAAATTTTGAGCTCAAAACTGCAAGACAAGTGTTGAGAAGTAGTCCGGGTACAGGGGTGGTCGTAAAAATATGCTTGATGAAGCTGGAGGGAATTCACTGTTTTCTTTGATTCCATACTATGGTAGGGTATCCAATACCTATGTAAACCTTTGGTTACTATGTTAAATAGAACTAGATCAACACCAAGGGCTCAGCTTCCTGTTGCCAGGCGGGAAAAGAGATTGATACGAAACGCAAAAAAAATCAGCGTTGATCGATTTTTGTCCATGCATGAAGAGACTAGATTTCACTAGAAGGTAGACACCATGTAAGAAAGAAAGAAAGAAAAACATTTATTTGGACACAGTTCGTGAAACACAAAACACAAATAACAAAGATAAAATAAAAAATAATGTTTTAAAAACAATAGTGTGTGCCTCTCGGCTGCGCCAAAAAGGTTCATTTCAGCATTAATGCCAGACAGATGCTGTCTGACGCTGGTTTTCTAATGAACCCATAAGGACAAGTGACGGGGACTCGGGGAGTACGTACAGTTTCAATGTCCAGCAGTAATTTTATCGTCTTTGAACAGCAGGTTGTCACTTCTAAATTAATACTCCCATCAAAACTACCTAAGAACCTACTTAACAACGTTTACGTAATATGATTTGGAATGGGCAAAAAGCTTCAACTTTCTGACTGACCGGCTCTTTGACAATTCAAAAGTGCATTCTGAAAGTGGTCAAGCAACGTCGCAAATAGCTGTCAAATATTTCGCTGTTTTGATTAATTTGGCAATAAGAAATATTATAGGTAACTAGTGAACAGTAAATATTGATTATGAAATGCAACAATGAATATCGTTACACTAAATATTTAATTTTAGATGTAAAAAAGTTTTTGGAAACTTTCCAAATGCTGTTTTTGCACCTAAAACGGTTACAACATCAAATTCAGTGTTCTAATTGCAATCATTATTAATATCTTAGTTCACTAGTTAGCTATCAACACAAATATTATAAAGAGGTAAAATTTGTTTGTGTTTATATGTAGGGTAATCTCCGAAACTACCAGTTGGATTTGAAAAAATCTTTTTGCATTGGATAGGTCAATTTTTGAGGAAGTTCGCGGACGAAATTGCGTGCAGAAGCTAGTATTTCATATTTCCATACAGTAATATTGCCAAATTAATCAAAACAGGTAAATATTTTACAGCTATTTGCGACGTTGCCAGCTTTTACAATGAGCGATCTTAATTGAAATAAATGCATTGAGTTTAAGGCCAACCCCTTTTATTTCATTTGAAATATGAGATTACCTAATAATTTGTGTAGTATAACACATTCTCAGATCTACGACACATTTTTTTTTACAACTTTTGTTCCGGAACTTGTTTTTCGTGTCATCATCTGTGACGTCACAATGCGCCCACGCATATTTTAATTTTAATAATTGATCAATATTAACCAGAGTAGCCGACTTGGCGGAAATATTTTTGTCAAAAAAAGGTATTAAGTGGCGTGACTGGGTTACGTGTCTGACCAATATAATCCAATAAGCCATTGATCTTATTGTTGATAAATTATACCTAGGGGAATAACAAAGAAACGATTGATAGACTGTGTGGAACATGATATGGCTAGAGAACACGAGTGACTACCGAGATGACGACTTTTAGCCGACGTTCGCATGGACGTAATAAAATCGCGGCGATTTTATTTCGTCCGTGCAAACGGCGGCTAATAAAAATACATGTTACGCCGACACCAAATAAATTGGGATATGAGCAGGAGAATGAAGATGATGAAATTATGTAGGCACGAGATTATGGATTTATGGAAGATTTTTCGATGTGAAAATGTGAACCTATGGTTAATTTTTTTTTATAGTGGAGCGATAGAAGCAGAGCTAATAATAATATATCGAGTCACAAGAAGCAGCAAGGAGTAGTCTCCTTTACGATACTAACATTTGAGTAAATTTGATCACTTATGAGATAAAAGCCAGGCATGGTTATGGAAAAAAAGTGGCACTCCGGGAGTGCCGATAGAAGTGAAAACTAAAAAAATTACTTCCAAAACCTTTAAAACAAAAATACTTGCATAGAACATTGATCCGTAATGATATATATATAAAGAGCACAATCGCGTTCACTAAAAGAGAGGTGTCGGTAACGGTGTCGCAAGATCAATTGTTTTTTCCCATCTCAAAAATGCCCAACGCGCCTAAAGAAGTTTTCACTTCAAAAACATTTTCAAATAAGCTATCGTCATCTATCTTCTACGTGATGACTGATGATGTTAGTTACACTAGGTGCTAGCAATTCTAAATAAATAACTTATTATCATTATCGTTCTTTTAACACAAGCGTACCTTGTCGCTTCTTTTATAATGAACGTTCACGTTGATATCTCGTTATTAGCTAAAAACTGGCATCCGACAAACTAAGAAACCGTCAGAACACACCGGTCCTAGACCACACCCAGACCCATCATACGCACAATGATCTGCAGCTTTGCGTGACACATTTTTAATCGCAATTTTGAAGGATATTGCTAATCCTTAAATCCATACAGATTCATAAATTCGAAAAAAAAAAAATTGCTCGACGACGTAATTAAAGCAATGAATGTTATTGAACTGTCAAAATGAACTGCCATACGTTAACGCAAGTACCCCGCTGTTGTGGTTGTGAGTTTGGCATAAATATGATGCTGTCACAGATCTAATCACCACGAGATAACTTACAATTACCGCTAGTCTTGGAAGATTCAAACTGACCCATCTTTCTAGAATAGAGGCCTAAATCCATAATTCCCCGAGTAATAAAAGATGAACGAATGAGACGAATTCAATCAATTTCAAATAACGCAAAAAAACAGTGCAAAATACACTGAATATGTAGTACTGAATAGTCAAATAAAATGCTCAAGAAAATAACATTCCATATTCAAATTTTTCAACAAAAATAATGCGCGTTATGGAACAACTTTTTAATGTTTCGAACCTCGAGACATTAGAAATATCGGTAAGAACTTTCTCCTGTCCCGCCATTGTCTGACCGCGTTCAGTTGATGTAACCAAACGTAAATCATAAAATTCCTTACAAATAAGGACGTGGAGAGACCCAAGACAGACCCAAGACGGATTGTTAATCATTTTTACCTAAGCAAGTACAATAAGTACCCTACACTCGGTACCTGCGTTTTCTGAGAACGGTTGAAAAAACTTGGCCTTTGTGTAATGTTTCCGGGGACCGTCAGACAATTTGACAATAGAGTTCGAAATTCGAAAGATAGAATTTGTAAACTATTTTATAAACTTACCGAATGTTTTTGAACTTGGGAAAGTACATGACGCAGTTTCGCTTCTTTTATAATGAACGTTCACGTTATTATTTCGTGTTTGGCTAAAAACAGGCATCTGACAAACTAAGAAACCGTCAGAATACAGCTTTGGACGTTTATTTTTCTTAGTATCTAGGTAAGTATGGTACTAGATTTATGGGTGTATACAGGCTCCTACAAACAGGCGCGACACGCGACGCGACACAAAGACATCGCTCGTACCTTTGTGTCGCGCCTGTTTGTAGGAGCCTTTACTAGGCGGGCAGGCACCTAAAAGTAATAAACAAGTGCGTGTCGGACCACGCACAATGAAGAAATGTTCCGAAGTTGGGATGAATTTATCCCAAATACAAACTTAACATTGTAGTTGAAAAACATGTTACATTAAAAAAATATTGAAAAGTGTCCAAAATATTCAACAGCAACTCTTGCTTTTGTGAATATTTAATGATTTACAAGTTATTAAAGGAATCTAAAAAATATTTTTTAGATTATTTTTTTTATTGTTCATTCATTCATTCAACCTATTACCTACATTCGTATCTACTCATTTACCATTCGAAATTGAGAAAAGAGTTATATTTATTTGCATAAATAAAATAAAACAAAATTATTGTTTGTATCGAAAGTTTTGACAGTGTGGTAATTGCATTACACACTAAAGTGCGTTTCATCAAATAGTTCCTTTGCCGTAATGTTGGCTCCACTGTTAAACTTTCAAACTACGGGCAGCGTATTCGTATTCGTCCTACAACGTTACAGTGCAACCAACATTACGACGATATGAACTATTTGATAAACATCAGTAGTAAGTGATGGCTTTCATTTTGACAGTCCACCAACATTCATTGCGTTATTTACGTTGTTTTTTTTTTCCCATTGAAAAGTGCCATCAGTCCTTTCTTGTTATGTTTGTTAATTTGCTCAAGAATAATAGGAGTATTGAGATAATCATGGATTTCTTCATTTCGTGTGAACCATGGTGTATTGACAATGTTCCTCAAGATGGCGTTTTGAGCTCTTTGGAGGCACATTATGTTACTTTTGCTGGCCACTCCCCATAGTTGGATGCCGCATGACCATATAGATTTTAATAGAGAATTGTACAGCAGGAGTTTATTGTCCAAAGATAGGACCGAGTTACGACCCATCAACCAATACAAGTTTTTGTATTAGGCGTTGAGTTGTTCTCTTTTTTGTTTTATATGCGTCTTCCAGGTGTGCCTTCTATCCAGGCAAAAACCGAGATACTTAACAAAATCTGTAGGTGGTAGAGTTGTATTCCCCAATGTTACTGTTGGACAGTCGCCTCTTCTCAAAGTGAAGGTAATTAATGTGATTTGATTTTTGAGCAGATACGCCACTTTTGCAGCCAGGTATTCATTTTAACCAGTACTATTTGTAATTAGTTACTGGCAATATCCGGTTCTTTGGCGCTCACCAGGTAAGCAACGTCATCTGCGTATGTTGCTGCCATTACATCTTCTGTGGTTGGAAGATCAGATGTGAAAATATTGTATAAAACAGGTTCCAGAACCGATCCCTGTGGAACTCCAGCTTTGATATTATAAAGCCTAGATCTTTCGTCTCTTTGTTTTACTTGGAATTATCTGCCATCTAAATACGTAGTGAAAAGTAAAAAAGTAAAAAGCTGAAAAGCTTCCCCACTGAGTGGTGAAGCTTGAGTTTATTTTGCATAGTAAGCCCTTGTGCCAGACACGATCAAAGACCTGTTGCACGTCCAGAAATGCCGCAGAGGTGTATTCCATTTTCTCGAAACCCTGGCGTATTGAGTGGTAGACTCGGTGGACCTGTTCGGTAGTTGAATGTGACTTTCTAAATCCGAAAGAAAATTCTTTCCCAGAGTTTCGACAACACTGGTATGAAGCTTATAGGTCGGTATGATGTGACATCGTGGGCTGTTTTACCAGGTTTATGGAGTATAATGATTAAGGAGATTTACCATAGTTTGGGAACATAGCCCGTTCTGCATATTCCGTTAAACAGACTAGCCAGGAATGTAACTGCTTTTCTGGGTGACTCCTTAAGAACTGTAGGCGTGATTAAATCAAACCCAAGTGCTTTCTTTGGATGGGTGATGTTGGGCTAATAGGCAAACACAATTGAAAGTCCTGATTGAGTATATCTTCAACTTCTTGTTGGTTTGGCCCCTCATTGGGTTTGAAGACGCTTGCCAAGTGTAAGCCAAACATCTCAGCCTGTTCTTTGTCTGTTCTGGCCAAAGATGTGCGTGATCTGATGGGCGGATTGAGATTTTGTGACCTATGCAGATTTTTAACTGCTTCCCTAAGGAATGTTCGCCCTGATTCGAAGCAGACAACATTGAAATTTGCTTTTGCAGTGAAATATTTGCGGTACCCCTTAGCATGACTTTTAGTTGCTTCGAGGCACGGTTAAATTTTAACACAACACGAACACGAATTTTAAAACGATTTTACGTTTAATGTGAAGGAAGTTCTCATGACATTTTCAACTCAGGTGTATTGATCCAACAAGCCACTTGAAACAAGTTGGTGATATGTTTGCATGCATCATCGATGTCATCTGGTGACTTAAGTGCAATTTTTAGGTTTAAGTTGTTTTCAAGGTAACCTCTGAAACCTTCCCAGTCTATTTTGAAGTTATGCAAAGATTCAGCTTCCCCTCTGGTGATAATGTTTCTGCTAATGTTAAGTTAATCCGTCCAGGCATGATTCTACAGACAAGTATTGATTACTCATTCCGCTAGAAATGAAAAGTCCAAGAAATCGGGAACTTTCCTTGGATCAGAAGGCCAGTAGGTGGGATTACCATCTGACCAGGATTTCAAATAATTTCCAAAATGTGTGCTTGGCGTTTCAATCTCCCCCAGCAATTAACCGATATACTAGTATATTATCTGTGCCGATATCCAAGAGTCTGGAAATAATTTGTGAACATTTCTTCGCTTATTTTATGCTTTGAGGTACAGTAAATTGCTGACACGATGATTGGACCAGCTCGATCTTCTAGCCTGTAGTGGCCTGTAGATAAGCCATTGAGAGTGCTTCCAAAATTGAGAGTTGAGCAAACAAATTTTTCGAACATAAGAAACTATGGATTAGAAATATCCTTCAAAATCATTCAGATTGTGTATAAACGTGTGTTACGCAATAAATTCCTCAAGATATGTTGTCTTAATCAAGAGAGAGTTAAGCGATAATAAAGATAACAATCTTAAAAAATGTAAATTTTTTTTCTTCCTTTCCTTTTTATTTTTGCCTTTCTTTGATAGTGTTATTGAATGCCAATGATTTCATTTACTATTTTAGCATTTTCTTAGCTTTACCGTTTTGTTAAAGAACAAAATAATACAGGCCTACTACAGCGTCTTATGTGTTAGTTATCTATGTAAACAACTAAACTAGCTGATGATGAATCTAGAAGATAATATGCAAAAGATCAAGATAATATAAGTTAACTACCTAATCTGACAGGTTTTTGAAATTGGAACTCTAATAAAAGTCAGTGACCTGACTTCGTGGTCAGGTCACTGACTTTTATTGCTGAATTAAATTTTTCGATTTGAATTTCGAGAACTGTTAATGAATTAAAAAATGTAGGTATTCTATATTTTCACATATAAATCTATATTATCATTTATCAGGATCTCTTTTTGGAGATCCGTACAATTGATCAACAGTTATTTAATCAAAACAAAGTATGACTGGTTTTTTTAACAAACTTCTATCTCTAGTACATTTGCTAGTGCCGGACGTGGTAACTAAATAACTAGAGTTTACTGGAGAGATCTGTACCTTAATTGCGATAATAGATGACACAATCAATCACACTTTGTTTCGATTTGAAAGAGATTGCTAATGCATTGCTGCATAAGTTGGAAAAAAAAATCTGCCCAACAACGTAAATAACGCAATGAATGTTGTTGAACTGTCAAAATGAAACAAATTAGTCATAATCGTTTAAGAAAATAAGTTAAGCAATTAGGGTACTGGGCAACAATGGAAAGAAAATTATGAAAATTTATTTCTCTATAAATTAAGTTTTTAATAACACCCGCATGCATCGATCCAACAAGTTAAGCTACACTTGCCGGTGCTGATTCGTGGATGGGTGACCATCTTTACATATCGAGACTCTTGCGTGCCTCGGAAAACACGTAAAGCCACTGGTCCCGGCTGTCATCCGTGGATCTTTGACAGTTGTTACATGTCGTCAGAAGCCCGAAAGTCTGTCAACTAGTTTTACTAAGGTGTATCGTATTACCCAGTAACTGCGTTGTGGAGGTCAGATAGGCAGTCGCTCCATGTAAAATACTGGTATTCAGCTGCATCTGGTTAGACTGGAAGCCGACCCCACCCGACATACTGATTTGGGAAAAGATTGATTATTATTTTAATTTCAGTTTCTAAAACACTAAGCCATTACCGACCCATTACGGCACATTCATCAACCCTAGTGGAAATTAACTGGCCTATTACAGCACAACATGGCCCCACCACCAATTCGCACTAATCTATTAAAATGAATACTTAGCCACTCATTAAAATCGCATAATTATGTAAAAGTGTTATAAAATATCTTTAAAATAAACATTTAATACGGTAATAGGCTATAACGAATCAAGATTATTGTTTTTAAACAGAGAAAAGCTACCAAACGCTTTTTGATTTCGTTTAGAAATTTAGAAATTAGGCCTAAATTATTTATTTAAATTAGTGACATTGGTATATAACAGTAAATATCTACTTCAAATAAAAATTTAAGTATTCTATGTTTTCACACATAAATCTGTGTTATCAATTTATCATCTATCAGGAATTATTTGGATATCCGTACAAATTGAACAAGAAATCCTCTCCCCCACAGGCGCGTTTCTATCGCGCGATAATAACGCAAGCGATAATGCGATAATGCATCCCGATTCCTTGCACACAGCTGTATGTTTTTATCGTTCGATATTTTTAACGTCTGCGTCTATACAACCGGGCCCGCCCGCACTACACCGTACTATTTAATTTATTATTTATTTAACAGTTTATGTACACACATATAAACAGACAAGAAGAAAGGAACAGAAAAATACGTACAAAGGTGATGCTTATTTCTAAAGAAATCGCTTCCAACATACCTGCGATAGGAAAGTAGATAAAGAGATGTAGAAAACGTGTGTAAGCGTAGAAAAAAAACAAAATACTATTCACCAATTTAAATATAAACATACAATATCAGAATATACTTACTTATATACATCTAATATATATATATTTATAGGTACTTAATTATAATGTAGAATAAAATAATAAATACATAATATGCAACTATGACGAAGTACTAGCGTTATGTGTAAGATCGCATGCGTCCCAATACAAAATGTTCGAAGAACACTTATCGGAATATCGCAGGACGGAGGAACGCAACCGTCCTACTTCTATTGCGTCATTATTATTGCGATAATAATGACGCAATAGAAGTAGGACGGTAACTCCGTGGCCGTCCTAATACAAAATGAAAACAGATATCGCAATAACGGTTGCGTTATTATCGCGCGATAAAAACGCGCCTGTGGGAGAGAGGCTGAATGGAACAGTTATTTAGATAATAAACGGTTTAAAAGACAAAAAAACTGTTTTTTTTTTTTAGCAAACTTCTAGCCTCTATTCAATTCTATTCTATTCCAGTGCCAAACGTGGTGACTAGGGGGACTCTAGAACTATGTAAAAGTGTTTTAAAATATCTTAAAAATAAACATTTTAAGGCTCCTACAAACAGGCGCGACACAAAGGTACGTCGCGTCGCGCGGTGAGCGGTGTTTTTGTGTCGCGTCGCGTGTCGCGCCTGTTATTAGGAGCTTTAATACGGCAATAACGAATCAAGTGTTTTTATGAGAGAACAGTACTTACCGAAATTGCTTAATACACAATCAATCACAATCTGAATGTAGTTTAAAAAATGTAGGTAAGTATTCTATATTTTCACACATAAATCTATATTATCATCTATCAGGATTTATGTTTGGAGATCCGTACAATTGAACAACAGTTATTTAACAAAAACGAAATAAGACTGTTTTTTTTAACAAACTTCTATCTCCAGTACATTTCCTAGTGCCAGACGTGGTAACTAAATAACTAGAGTTTACTGGAGGGATCTGTACCTTAATTGCGTAATACACAATCAATCACAATTTGTTTCGATTTGAAACAATTGCTAATCCATTGCTGCATAAGTTGGAAAAAAAAATCTGCTCAACAACGTAAATAACGCAATGAATGTTGTTGAACTGTCAAAATGAAACAGATTAGTCTTAATCATTTGCGAAAATGTGTTACGCAAATATATAGCAGGTACAAAACGCTTTTTGATTCCGTTTAGAATAGGCCTAAATGATTGCTTATTCAAATTAGTGACATAAACGGTTAATATCATACATCAATCGGTTACAGTTTTGTCTATGGTAACCGAAATAATGTGACGAGATTAGATCGAAACGCTGATAACCCCGGAACAGCATTCTGGTAAACATCATAAAATACTCCAATTTATAAAAGCGAATAGGTACCACTAATGGACCCTTTTTAAGGCTCTTTCAAACAGGCGCGACACGCGACGCGACACAAAGACACCGCTCGTCGCGCGACGAGCGGTGTCTTTGTGTCGCATCGCGTGTCTCGCCTGTTTGAAGAGCCTTTACTTATGTCTTGTCAGGAGTCATAAAAATTCTTGCCGTAGGTACCTAGTAGTGTTGCCAAGTAAGCAACGTAGGTAGCCTGACTACATAAAGGCTCTTTCAAACAGGCGCGACACGCGACGCGACACAAAGACACCGCTCGTCGCGCGACGGGCGGTGTCTTTGTGTCGCGTCGCGTGTCGCGCCTGTTTGAAAGAGCCTTAACACTGAGTTGCACTTGCACTCCAAGGACGGACTCCTGGGTACCCCTCATTCAATACCTATCCTTTTCCCAACTATGTTGGGGTCGAATTCTAGTGTAACTGGATGCAGCTGAATACCAGTATTTTACATAGAGCGACTGCCTATCTGAACTCCACAATACAGTTACTGGGTAATACGATACCCCTTGGCAACACTGGTTGGCAAACTTTCGGGCTTCTGACGACCCGTAACGACATTCAAAGATCCACGAATGACAGCCGGGACCAACGTGTGCACGTGTTTTCAGAGGGTACCCCTCACGCCTACAAATATCTTAGAATAAGAGGATCCCACTGCAAGGCCTTCATAGGAATACAAGCAAAGAGTGATCTCAATTTGAAATAAGGTTCGACATTTAAACAAATCTTTTTTACAGTCCGTTCAACCGATTTTGTCTTCTATACCGTAGGCATAAGGATGGCATTAAAAGCAAAAAATTGGTTGCAATACCAACTGTTTACTGCAGCTGCCATTTGTCATGCCAACAACGCAATAGAAGTCAAAATCGGTTGCACGGACTGTAAAAAAGATTTGTCTTCTCGATGTTTTTGTACCCAACGTAATATCACGCCAGTATTCCCCCAAGGGTTAGGCAGAGGTGTCCCTGGTCCCTGTAGTACACCCACATTTCACCAGTTGTTTCAGTCCCATGTAATAGGGGGCGAGCCTATTTCCATCAACCGGGCACAAATCCAGACACCGCGTTGCTACTGAGGAATTTCTGTTGAAAAAACCCAATAACACTTTGCCCGACCTGGGAATCGAAGCCGGACCTCACGCTTGCGACCACTAGACCAACGAACCAAAAAGTCCTAATTAAATCAGATACCGTACTGTAACAGCTTTCAAAATATATTTAATTATGTAATGTAGACCGTTCTAGCAAAAAGCAAAAAACCAATAAAAAAATGTCTTTATTTAAAAAAAAATACTAATATCTTACAGTTAACCAATTTTTATTTACTGTTAAAAATACCCCGTGACTACTACAGCTGTTTTATTTTCTAATTTTGCGTCAAAACAGGAAACATTCAAATACTATTTCTAGTTTGTACATATTAAATACATTTTTAATCGTTCATATTTGTTTAGAAAAGTAGGTACCACCTTATTAATTATTTACTCCTTAAAATAACATTATTAGGGGTGTGAAAAGACGCTTTGAAAGCCCATAATTCATATGTACTCCTCGTCATTGCGATGTTTTTTTGTTCTGGACCATTCCCATACAGCGTTCTCGATTTAGTTTCCAAAAGTGTAAACAAATACGTGTTTTTGAAAAACCACTTTAATTTCGACACATAAAGTTCAGTTTTCGCTACAACTCAAACATATTTACTTATGACTCTTTCAATAGTACGAGATATTCTGAAATCAATTTAATTTACACCTACATAAAGTTGATATTCGTTTAAATGAAAATATCAGCAATTGGAATAAAGGGTTTTATTAGAATTTAGGTAGGAATAGGAACCTTCTGGTTACGGTTCTTGAGGGTCAATGTTACAAATATTTTTCTCCACACAACTCTTGTACCGTTGCATGTACCCATAAGATTCATGTGTGGCAATACTGTAGATTCCCATTTGTGAAAGAATTTTCGGAATTGGAGGGGGGGGGGGGGCAACTTAAATCTGCCTTTTACTTACTGAACTTACTGTGGCTTTGTTTGGGCCATTACTTGAGACTGGGCCAAGACCAAATCTCAAGAAGTTCCCCCAAACCGGGGGACCCGGGGCGGATCGCACCTGCTGCCCCCACTTAGACTACCAGTGCATCGCAGATTTTTTCAAAGATACATACATACCTACATAGATTGGAGTTATCATTAAATTTGTAATTGTTAATTCGTCTATACATCAATTGCAATTAATAAATGAAATGAAGAAGCTACTTTTCACTCAACCCAACTGCACTATTCAAGTGAAACAATTAAACGAACGAATTCAGGCAAGGACGCTGGTCAGGGTAGCTGGGTGGGTGGGACCCCTAGGGTGGCTGGGCCCCTAGGCCTTGTGTGCCTAGGCGTAAATCCGGGGCAGACTGGGCCACCATTTTGACCATTACTGTCAAGATTAACCCGTACATACAAACTCATTTACCTCTCTTTAATATTAGTAGGTTGAAAAATAAATAAAGTGTTTATGCTAATAAATAAACAAAAGAAAAAGAAAGGGTGTCCCTTGCCCCAAGGTGTACAAATTACAATACATAGCATAAGCAATAGTATAATATTAAGATAAGGCAGGCGGTGACGCGGCGCGGGCTTGTTTACACTGGGCGTTTGTCTATGTTTACAGCTACGTCTCTGAATAACACTTTAATTGGAGTGCCGCGCTGTGTACGTTTGTTGCAGAAGGTTCAGTTGTTAAAGTCGGTAAGTAAGTACCTCACAGCTAGGGTTGCTAACTTTTTGTACAAGAAATCAAGTATTTCAAAACTCTCGGATTGTGATTCAAAGTGTGTTACGCAATTAAGGTGCCGGTTTCTGAAAGACAATCAACCACATGTGATAATCAAACACATATTTAATACAAACTAGCTTTCGCCCGCGGCTTCAACCATGTGGAGGTCGGAAATGATCCCACGGGAACATACTACCGGGATAAAAAGTATTCTATATGTTGATCGAGGTTATAAACTATCTGTGTACCAAATGTCATC
Organism: Omphaloscelis lunosa; assembly: GCA_916610215.1. Classification (NCBI taxonomy): domain Eukaryota; kingdom Metazoa; phylum Arthropoda; class Insecta; order Lepidoptera; family Noctuidae; genus Omphaloscelis; species Omphaloscelis lunosa. The sequence goes on along the minus strand of OU744265.1, from coordinate 16,872,156 downwards.
AAAATTTGTTCTGCGGTTTTTGCGTAATTGAGTAACAAACATCCAAACAAACTTTCACATTTATAATATTTGTAGAATTAGTAGGATAACAAAACAAATCTTCTTACTGCTGCTGGGGAGTTTGTTGCGCTACTTCTGCAGCTAGCCAGCAAGCTAGCTCCCAGCTAAAGCACTAAGAAGTTGTGAAGGGCGGGCGTTTTGGGGGATTGTCTTCAATTTTGACAAAGTGCTAATTTTCAGCCTAATTTGAATAAATGACATTTGACTTACATACGGGCTACGCGAACTTCACCCACTGCAGTTCACCTGCACACTGTCACTGTCGGCTGTCATCAGACTATGATATTTGACCTCACGAGTACACAGAAACCATTGAACACCGGAGTTGAACTGAAATGGAACAAAGTGACTTATTATTATTAATGAGGTTTTTTAACTAATCAGAAATCAGCGGTTTGAGGGTTTTAAGAGTTAGTACTTAAGTTAGCCGAGAAGGGAAAACAGTCGATGGAATCGATTTTAAAATGAAACATTTCTTGAGTGAAAATAAGATTATGAATTTATTATTCAACTTCATTATTATCATTTCAGCCGAAAGACATCTACTGCTGGGCATAGGCCTCCCCAAGCACCGCCACTTCGACCGATTCTGTGCTTCCTGCATCTTTACTTTTATCGATGAGTCAGTAAATTTAAATTAAATATGGAGAAAAGAACCCCAAAGGCTGCCACAGATAGACGCGATGCGACTCTAGTGGAACAATTTCTATACCTTAATTGCGTAACTTATTTTATAATCGATTGATTTGTTTCATTTTGACAGTTCAACAACATTCATTGCGTTATTTACGTTGTTGAGCAAATTTTTTTCCAAATGATTAAGCAATGGATTAGCAATCTGTTTCAAATCGAAACAGATATGATTGATTTGTATTACGCAATAAGGGTACTGAACCTTCCATAATTAAAATTAATATAAATTGTTCCCGCTTTTCAGGTTTTTACCTGCGGGCAAAGAGAACGAAAATTTGGTAGTTTTCTTGCAATTTTCACAATTTATTAATTAGGTTCCCTAACATTCAATTTTGTTTTTAATTGGTACAAAAAAACTGCATACCTTCTTTCAAAATATTTCTACTAGCACTTATATTTTGTGCATTTGAAAACCGATCTTATTCCACTCTACATAGACTTGCAAACTGAAGCCCCCATCCCGTTAATTGTCACATACCTAAGTAATATAAGCTAAGTGGACGTTGATAGGACTTATTTACTTTAATATCTTCACGCCTTCTAACTCTAACGGGGTGGACAGTTACATTCCTTGGAACTGGACGATTTTCTCATAAAGATAAGCTAAGTTATTTACATTACAAGTTGGATTTTTTATCAAGAATGATAATGGGTTATTTAATGTGGGGATTTTGAGTTGTCCCTAATTCCCTTTCAGGCTTCATATTTTCTAAAGCGGAAGAATATATCCTAACTAATAATATTATAAAAGTGAGTTTGTTTGTTTGTTACGCTTTCACGCTAAAATGGCTGAACGAATTTGGATGTAATTTTGGCACATGGGTAAACCATGACCTGGAAAAGGACATAGGATACCTCTTATCTCGAGGATGGTCGGTATATCCTGTATGGCTCGTAAATTCTTCCATATCCTAAGGGTCTCCCTTACCACCGCTTACTACCCCGGTCTACTCCTTGATATGCAATGGCCTCTGTAGCCCCATGCAGCATGAGGCTTCAGGGGCTAGTGCAAATCTTGGAGTTCATTCGATTAATCGAGTCTGGTTAAATCACGCTGGGATCGGTTTGGCATTTCATTCATTCATTCTTATTCCTACGGGATCGAGACTTATGCGGGTAAAACCGCGAGCCGCAGCTAGTTATATTAACATTATGATGTGACATTACTCTGTCTGTTCGTTGCCACGTCTAAACATCTGAACCGATTTTTATGAAAGACAGTTACTTATGTATATGTAAAGCCCGAGGCTAAGGTAAACTTTGAAATAGTACCATTCTGCCACCTTTGTTGCTGAAAACTTGATCTTCAGGTATCCCGGTGTTATTCAAATAAATCACCAAAAACTTCCCCGATGGTTCAGTGGTCGCAAGCACGACTCTTGAGCATGGGTTCCTGGGTTCAATTCTGTGGTCAGGTAAAGTTTTATTGCTTATTCTCCAGGGATCCATTGTCTTTATCACTTACCAATGCCAGGAAAACCAGGCATCACCTGCCATGTTTCATACCTTCAGAATTGTAACACAATTATCCAATTATTATAAAAATCATTTTAAAAATACCTATAATCTACGAATCGTTACATTAACGAACGACGCGTGGTAAAAGTTTATGATAATAATAATTAAAGTCAAACCACAGCTTAGGAGCTTGTCCCACATTACAAGCTGCTAAATAAGCCATTTCCTTCATAACTCTTGTATCGCTGGCCGATCGACAGCTGATATCCTTTTTAACCGACTTTGAATAAAAGGAAAGGTAGTGTGTACCTAGTACCCAATTGTGTATGTAAGTACGCAGTTTCTCAAAAATTATTGGGACAATTTTTCTGATTTAAAGAATTTACATCGTTCTTGGTGTAACTTCTTTAAATTCTCTATGCGTAAAAATTAGGAACGAGCCCTTTAAGAAAGCTACCATTTAAATACTCCTTTAATATTACTAGGTACATCTATGAGATATTTTAGATTCGACTAACTTGGTAACTAATACATTGCTTAGGGAAAGAAAAAGAAAGGTCATCTACATTTTAAAATTCGAATGCTTGTTTTCAAACCTGAGTTTTATGCACCGATGATCATAAACTCAATGAACTTGATTCCAAAAACAATAAAAATATCTCAAACATTCAAAATCCGAACACTCTGCAGACTCCCAGACTTCATACTACGAAGTTATCCGAACGAACCTCGCTGTGCTTCGGCGCGGGCCGCGGGTCGGCTCAGACCGGTCGCATTCGGGCCGACCGTTACCCGACCAACCCACGTGCGAGCTTATATCACTAGTAGCTAACACTATTGCTGGGAAATTAGGAAAAAAATCCAAACGGTATGGTATTTGGCTTGGGTATAGCAGGAATTCAGGAATTAGTACCTGGGGTGAAGTGAGAAAGTTATGATAAGGTCATACTTTTTAATCCTGTCAATTCAGGTATGCAGGGTTAAGAAAGGTTCACACATTCTCATAATATGAGATGAATTGAGCCAGACCAATCCGCAATAAAAAAAAGTTTAGGATGGAAAGCCAGCGAAAACTGTTACCATGGATTCAGTACATGATTCTGAACTCCCCTGCGTTAATTTTTTTTTCGGTTATTTTAAAAAAATTCAACAGTTCCATACATTTTGAGTTCAGAATCATGTAGGTACTGAATCCAAGGGAACAATATATTATAATTTTTTTATTTCTTTAAGTTTGGTAAAAAAAACTTAAGACTTGGTAAACTGAATATCTCTTTAGAGATGGGCTGAGCTAAGGTAAACTTACTGCTCATGACCAGTGACCACTAAATAAGATGAGAATAATTGGAAAAAAAAACGAATTCGACTAATGGTTTTTAAGAGAGTTGTGAAACCAATCAAATCTTTGATTTTACACGGGTTGTTTTAAATGGGTTGTCATTTAATAACCAAAATACGTAATTAAACATTGTTTGTAGGTTAGTTATACAGGGTGGCAGGGACATGGACGCGAAAACGGTTACCACGGATTCAGTACATGATTCTGGTCTGAACCCCCCATGCGTTCAAATAAAAAAAAAAAACTTGCCAGATGCGTGGTTCACACACAATGAAGGGTTCCGTAGTTGGGATAAATTTATCCCTAATACAAATTTAACATTGTAGTTGAAAACTTACATTTACAGTTGGAATGTATGGGAGAACATGTCCCATACATTCCAACTGCAAATGTAAGTTTGTACGCACAATATTGAGAGATTTACCATGTTATTTTAAAACCATAGACTTCTTATAGGTTTTCCTGTAATCTATGGGTAAAGAACCATTCGTTGTATTTTTTCAAAATTTTTGGCTCAGTAGTTTCGGAGATAAGGGGGAATGATCAATTTTCATCTATTTTCTTAAATAGATGAAAATTGACGTATGGCGTAAAAATACATAAAATGTATTTATTTTACAATTAGAAAATATATTTATATATATATATATATATATATATTTATATTTGAAATCCTCGTAATAAGTCCTTTCATTTGATATGTCACACAGATAACTGAGTTAGCAAAACATTTTTTTTAAATTTTCTTGTTTGCACTCAAAAGTGACCTCCATATTCAAAATTCATTAATTTACGTTACACGTTCGTGTTTGGGTCACAGAAATACATATGTGTACCGAATTTCAACTTAATCGGTCCATTAGATTCGGAGCAAATTGGCTGTGATAGACGGACAGAGACAGACAGTCAGACAGACTAGTGATCACTACTACTACTCACTAGTCACGAGTGATCCTATAAGGGTTCCGTTTTTTCCTTTTGAGGTATGGAACCCTAAACAACAGCTGTTTCATAGAAAAGTGCAATATCCACGCGGGCAAAATGTATAGAACAGGGAATAGATTTTTTAAAAATAATCTCTGAAAATTTTTATCGGTTCAGAATCATGAACTGAATCCATGGAAATAGTTTCGCGTTGATGTTTCTGCCACCCTGACAGATATAACTATCTATACAGGGTACCGGAAGCGGAAAGCGGAAGCGAAAGCGGTACTTGACGGTACCGTTTCCAAGTTTTGAGCTAATCAAGTTTAGGTATCAAAATATTAAACTACATTTTAAGGCTCCCGCAGACAGGCGCGACGCCAGTACCTAGAACAATTTCAGTGAAATTTTCTTATAAATTGTTCCTCCGGAGTCGCGTCGCACCGTCGCGTCGCACCTGTCTGCGGGGAGCTTTTACTGACCTTTGATTAAAAGAAGCTGAAGAAAGTAATACCTACTTATTTATCAGGTTAATTTGAAAATAACCAAAAATCGAACTACTTTCTTAAAATAATTTATTTTTATAAGCTGTTTAGGAAGCCATTAAACCAAAATGCATTTAATAATACACACACAGATACATTTTACATAAAAATAAATAATTATTCTAAAAGTAGATATTTGGAATAACGAACGATTCTCATAATTAATGATTGACTTCGTTAAAAACTGCATCATTTATTTTATTCGATGGCCTTTTTCTATCACGGTCAAATAAATCGATGATTTGTTTAGTTTGTCTACTAATAAATTTCTATTTCATAACATACATACATAACATCACGCCTTGTTTCCCCGAAGGGTTGGGCAGAGGTGTCCCTGTAGCAGGCACACCCACATTTCTCCAGTTATGTTTAAGTCCCATGTAATAGGGGGCGAGCCTATTGCCATCAACCGGGCACAAATCCAGACTCCGAGCTGCTACTGAGAAATTTCAGATAGAAAAACCCAATAACATTTTGCTCGACCCGGGAATCGAACCCAGGACCTCATACTTAGCAGTAGCGCTTGCGACCACTAGACCAACGAGGCAGTCAGTTTATTTCATATGGCAATTAAAAGCTTATAAGTAATCAGGGTGGTGGCGCAGTGGTAACAGGGCCCGGCCGCGTCTTACGAGTCGTAGGTTCGAACCCAGGTTGGGTTCGAACCTACGACTCGTAAGACGCGGCCGGCATGCGCTTTACTTTGTGTAAATTATTTCATCTCCACTGCTCTCGGAGGAAAACATCGTGAGGAAACCGCCATGTCCTAGAACCAAAAATTCGAGGACCTGTGACACCTACCAACCCGCGCTGGACCCGCGTGGTGGATTATGGCCCACTACCTTTTAGAGAGAGGAGGCCTGTGTCCCACCCACAAAGAGTCAACAAGTCATAAGTCGAACTTCAAAAAGTGATCCAGGGATCCAGGTTTTTGATTAATAATAAAAGGCGTTAAAGATAACTTTAGAGTCCGTGCAGGAAATCGACTGATTTTGATCAATTTTATTCATTAGTTGTGAGAAAGGGAAACAGAATTTAAACAAAGTTATTTGTGATTTGAAAAGTTGAATTATTTGTCTTGTGCATAGTGTAAAGGGATTTTTCAAATAACTTAAGGACTTTACATTTTGAAAATTAAAAAATATCATCAACATTATTATATGGTCTACTTGTACATGACGCAACCACTTTTTCAATTTTCATACAAAATACAGCAGAATTTTTATTAGGAAAAAATACATTATTTTCCTATTATTTAGCAAACCATATAAAGAATTTTTTTAAGTTTAAAAACGGTAATTTCAAAAGAAAAATTCTGCTGTATTGTGTAATTTTTTTTTTTAATTAGTCTTCTTAGCTATCCTTGAAATAAAATCAAAATTTTATTTTATGATTATACTATATCCTCATTAAGTAAATCAAAGGCGAAATAAACCATATTTTCGAGAGCGCAAAAGTGATGCAACTATTAACAGGTGTTGTGACTGACGCGAATAGTTTAGCACCACGAAACTGTAATTTTATACTTACACGGACTTAATGTTTCAATGATTTCAAGCTTTCTTACAATTAGATAAGTTATTGACGAAAAAGCGTTTTTTTCTTGCACGGACCCTTAAAGCTGGTACATATTTTATGATAAGCTGTAAAAGCTCAGGCTGTGTGCAACATCTGGCCAATAATCAGTAATAACAGATTGTAAGCGCATCACCGCCCGATCGCGTCGGTACCTACATAGTTAAATATTTTTATATTTTTCTTCGATGCAGGGTCAAATTAAATCAGACGTATGATGTCTGGTACATCACACGTCTGGGGACATCGACGCGAAAACTGTTACCATGGATTCAGTACATGATTATGCCCATTTCTGCGTTAACATTTTTTGTATAGGTAGGTACGAACTATGGAAGTATAAAAAAAATTGTCTGTCTGTCTTCTTGTACCGGCTAATCTCCGGAAACGGCTGGACAGGGCTTCTATTGGTAGCTAGCTGATGTTACAGTGAATGTCAGGTTCGCCGGGTGTATTTTTCAGAAATGTTGAAATATTTCTAAAAAACATGTGACGCTACATTTTTAATATCACACATGTTGTGATAAAACCGTCTGCTTATTTTTTTTGACATAGCAGAAATGGGCTCCCATAAAACTGCGACGTTTCTGACCAGTCTGCCCACCGAGTCGAGTTGAACCGACAAAACTATCGATTTTATACAGTTTTGGCCATAAAAAGATGTGACATGGTTTTGGTCGTGGGCTCTCGTACTCTTTGTGTCAAACAAACAACATATTGTAACACTCTGTATACAGAAATGGCAGTTGATGAATTTTTCAATTTCTGTCGAATTCCGATGAGATTGCACTGACTTAAGGTATAGGTAGAAAGGTACCAATAAGGTACTAAATATCCATGCATGTTTGATATCTATCTTCTCAGTAATCTTGGCTACACAAAAATACACCCGCCAAGCTGACGTCAGAATAGTGGGTGTATGAAACTATTGCAATAACTTGCGATCCCACAAGGTACAAATTATTCAATAAGTGGTACAATTTGGTACTAATTAAGTACAATTTTTTTAGATATATTTCGAACATTACTGAAAAATTCACCCGCGGACCTGACATTCACAATGTTACATGGAGTAACTATTTAACTAAAGCTACCTACTACTGCTTTTATTTTATAAAAATAATTAGGGTACTTGCGGGAGAAACCGCGGGCAGCAATTAGTGTACAATAAAATTCCAATGCCTAGTAATTAATAGACCAATTAGATTATTTATATCAAACTATATCAATTACAAAACTGTTAGTGTATAAAACCTGTATCACACTGCTCTTATAACGGTAAAATTAATAAAATCACTCATCATTTTATCTTCTAACTCCTGCCTGCCTCGTTGGTCTAGTGGTCGCAAACGCTAATTAATGTATACAAAATATTGTAAACCATTTTAAAAGACTGCGCATATTTTCCCCCAATTTGTTATTTACGTTTTTTTATTTTTTATTATCTTTCTTTGCGTCATGTTTACCGCAAATAAACGTATTTTCTTTCTTTCTTAGAGTAAGCACGGGCGATTTTTCCTGCGGCGATTGTTTTTCGCGTACTTGATTTGATGACCCACCCTTCTATCCAAATTACATAGTATCGGCATACGGGGATTGTTCATGATCTCTTCAAGAGTTACTTGATAGACCGAAAAATCTGTGTGAAATAGGATCACTTATTAGTGCTGACGAGATAATGTCATATGGAGTTCCGCAGGGTAGCGTCCTTGGCCCAACGCTCTTCCTAATCTACATCAATGACCTGTGCACTCTTTCTCTAACATCTGCTAATATATTCACGTATGCCGATGATACAGCCATTGTAGTATACGGGAAGAATTGGGCCCAGGTGAAATATAATGCTGAAGAATCCCTGAAAGTAGTCATGGAATGGCTTCACATAAATCTCCTTACACTGAACCTCAGAAAAACAAACTTTGTCCCTTTTTCTATTCGTCCTAGCACGAAACCCCCCAGCATGTACTCAATTAGAGCTCACACCTGTCTGGACACCGCAACTTGCTCTTGTATAGCGCTCCCCTCACTAGCATCGGTTAAATATTTGGGCGTAGAAATCGATGAGGGATTGAACTGGAACAGGCATATTGAGTCCACTGCCAGCAAGGTCAGGAAAACAATTCACTTATTCAAGTCATTAAGGCATTCTGCTGACTTAGAGACTCTAAAAATGGTATACACTGCACTTTGCCAGTCCATCATCGGCTATTGCATTCTAGCTTGGGGTGGATCCGCCAAAACTAAGTTCCTTGAGCTGGAGCGTGCGCAAAGGGCGGTACTTAAGGTTATGTTGCAAAAGCCTTTTCGATATCCGACTCATGAGCTTTACACCGAGCTCAAACTTTTAACCGTGAGACAGTTATTTGTACTCAGAACCACTCTTTGGAAACATAGCCAAGTGCCGTTCCCAGACTCAAACAAACGTGGTCAAAGAATAGTTTGTCCAATTCCTGGTCATAGAACTGCTTTCGCCAGAAGACAGCAGTACGTGCTGAGCTCACTTGTCTTCAGAAATATTTGTAAGTCCATCCAAATAGCAAAGTTAAGCAAACTCGAATCAAAGACTAAGCTGAAAGATATGTTGTACCTCTTAGACTACGCTCAAACTGAGGAATTATTAACTACTCATTCATAAATCACAACATTCCATATACATTCAACATTCATAAATCACACACGTAACACAGTCTGTACACCAAGCAAACAATTTGATTGTTCCGTCTTACGCCCGACACCACCATATTCACATATTTAGGCCCCTCATATCATACTCACATAACACACAAACACACACACATACACACACACATACACACAGTACAAATAATCATACGTTTTCTAGACACATACACAGAATTCACCACACAGTAATTTCCTACTTAAATTTAACTTTTAAATGTCACTTTAAATGTAAGTTTTATAAGTTTCGTTTTTTTGTTTTTATTTTAATTTTTTCAACTTTGTTCTGGTAAGCAAATATATGTTTTTTCTTTCTAGAACAATAATAGATCATAATATGCCCTTTCGAATCATATCAGCTTACCAGCTCTCAATTTCCATAAGGTATATAGTGTCCAAGTGGCAGTAGAACACTGACTCCTAAGTCACAGGTTTTCCTAGTTTAGGAGTCAGGGTTTCAGCTTTTGTACGCCTTAACGATTGTGAACTTACTAAATATTAAGCATATTGTAAGGATTTGTATCAATAAAGTATATTATTATTATTATTATTATATTTTTGTCTTAACATATCTCGGGACCATGGGGGTCCCGGTCCTTTTGAAGGCATACGAGGGGCCGAAGCCAACTCGCAGAGGCCTGTTAGACGTTTTGATTTAAATGGGGCACCAACCGACGATTATCCCTGTTCGCGCTATGCAAGTGCACCCAAGGACAACCCCCGGTTGGTGTAGGACTATTGCAGGATATGGTAACAAAGATATTGGACTATGGGTTTGGGTGGCTAAAGTGGACTGGTTAACTGGAACTATGGAAGGACTATAGCCCCTGCCTGATCAATGTTTTATATTTACACGGATAAAATGGCAGGGGGTGACTGGCAGGTCCTCGCGCACATTTGGGAGTGGCGCGAGGAGGCGAAACGCCGGGGCTTAACTCCGCTGCCGCGAGAAATCGCGGCACAGCGGACAGAGCTCCGGCGGGATCTCATGGCGTCATGGAGAGTGCGATTGTCGCAACCCAGCGCTGGGCACGCCACAATTGCGGCGATAAGACCCCTCTTTGAGGAGTGGCTAGAGAGGCGCCACGGCGTCCTCACCTTCCGCCTGACGCAGGTCCTCACCGGACACGGCAGTTTCGGGAGGTTCCTGCACAGGATAAGGCGGGAGGAAACGCCCGGGTGTCACCATTGTGTGGATCGCCCGGAGGACACGGTGGAGCATACGGTGGAGGTCTGCCCAGCTTGGGCGGAGCATCGTCGTGTCCTCGTGGAGGCGATCGGCGGCGGTGATCTCTCGCGTCCGGCCCTGGTTCAGGCCATGGTACGGAGCGAGAGGAAATGGGAGGCCGTCACCTCCTTCTGCGAAGCGGTAATGCTCGCGAAGGAGGAGGCGGAACGCGTGAGGGAGAGGCAAATTTCGCGCCCTCATGCCCCTAACCGCCGCAGGAGGAGACGCCCAGGGCGTCGGGAATCGCGAGGCGATTTCCGGCCACCGTAGGCGCGGGCTTGCGGGCGGTGAGCAATGGGTGGCTCACCGTCCGATAAGGACCAGGCCCGGGTCGACGGCGCGTTGTGTTCCACGCGCGCCTCAAAGAGATGTCAGCAGATTCGAAGGGGTCCACTAGGGCCGATGCCTGCCGGGGTTGCGAAGAAAACCGAAAGGGAGATCGTGGCCCCCGGCAACAGGGCAGCCGAAGGAACACGGGTGGGTTTTAGTCAGTAAGAGTCTGACACGCCCTCCCGCTCCGCCCAGAGCGGGAGAAGTTATTTGATGATTTCCCACCCTCAAAAAAAAAAAAAAAAAAAAGGGGGTGACTGGCACACTCAATAATGGGCCCCCGGAAACGGTCGCTAGCACATAGTGACGTAGCGACAAGGAGGCAACATGTCCTGGGGTGCTTGAGGAGTGGAGAGGTATTTCACGGCTTTCAGAACAATCCCAGAGCCCGGAAGATGGTCAAGATCCCTACGAGCACTTACTGGAATACTTCCTTCCTCCGAGCACGTTTACTCTTGCGAATCTCCACTCAAGCCGGCCAATTAAGGCAAGAATGAGGTGGAAGCTCCGTTCCTCGTCAGTGTTCACTCCAGCCAGCCAATAAAGGCAAGCCAGAGGTGAGGAACAAGACTTCTCCCGGGAGATAGGGTCCGTGGGGTCGCTACTGCCCAACAGCTCGCCACATGCTGCCCTGCGGGTTTTTGTATCTCTCTTGGTCTGGCTCCTCATCCCAGACCCGTTCCGGCAAAGTAAACTCTACCGGCACAGACCTAGAGTTCGGAGCGCGCAAGCCCCACCACGACGTCAACGTAGAGATACGGCGGTGGGGTTATTATTATTATTATTATTTTCAACGCTCTGCCAACCGCCGAGAGTTGATATTCCAACAGTGTGTTTTTTCGACGCGCTGGGATGCACTCTGTTGGATTCTCAACGCTTGGTTTATTAATCGAGAGTTGATAATCCAGTGCGCGATAAAATCCTGCTGCGAATTTATTACGTCCGTGCGAACGTAGGCTAACGCTGGAATTTCTTGCCCATTCTTCTCCATACGAAAACTACTTTTTGGAAGGGGCGAGTAGAATCAATTCAATTTTTTGTAAATTTTGCCGCACAAAAGTGCCTTTTATGTGCCTAATTGAAATAAATTATTTGACTTTACTATACTGAGCATGGAGGTCCTGGGTACGATTCCCAGATCAGGCTAAGTATTATATTATTGGGTGTTTCCAACAGGAATTTCTCAGTAGCAGCCCGGAGTCTGATGGCAATAGGCTGGCCCCCTATTACATGAGACTTGAAACATAACTGGCTGGCTGTTGACGTAAGAAAAAGTTTAATTCCGCGGGTTACCACTGCGGATCCTTCTTACTTTCAATAGGTGTTAGTTCTTTTCGTGTGGTTAGTGACTAACCTGCTGTCAGAGTTATAAAGCCGCCGATTGGCCTCTGACTTGGCTTCACATACCGTCGAGGTATATCTCTCAGGCATGACGGTTTTCTCACGATGTTTTCCTTCACCGTTTTTGAAGCAAGTGATAATTATTCATTACGCACATGAATCCGAAAAGTCAGGGGTGCGTGCCTTGGGTTCGAACTCGAGGCCTATGACTTGGCAGTCACACCACTAGGCTATCACTGCTATCCAAAGTTCAAATCGTTCACACTTAAATAAATAATAACATCTACAAATCCATTGGTTAAGACGCAGATATATGACTGTGACCTTGAGTGGTTAGCTTGCGTGTTCCTGAGCTCACGCAACGCGTCGTACGTCCAGCCAGTAATAGGACTCGCCCATCAAGGAGCGCTGTCCCAAATGAGACGTATGATTAATTTATTATACATAAAACAAAAGGTATTTTAATAAAACACGTATACTAAAAGATCAATAATTAAATTATCTTAAAAATGGTGAAGGTTTCAGAAAAATACGCTTGATAAATTTTGCATGATTCTCAGTTTTTATCCGCGTTAGACATAACTTTACAAATTAATTTCACCATGAACCTAATATAAACATAATCCAAAATATGGCTTTATTAAAATATTAAGAAAATGCTCTAATTTAATATATATTTTTTCCAGATCAGTAAAACTACTCGTTTAGACGTCATCTTCAGTATAAAATCATTAAAAGTCGGTTATCGTCGCTTAATATAAATATTACAGTAAAATCAGTCTTGGCATCATCAGTGAGTAGCGACAGGTTGGAGGACAGCTGGCTCGGCAGCTGCAGTGCGCACGGGCAGCATGCGCCCGCGCATGTGTGCGGCACACTGTGATACATTGATGGGTAGGTAATAAATTCGATGGTAGGTACTTTCTTACTTACCTGTTGAATACTGTGATTCATTGATGGGTATGGTTATGTAGGTAAGTTGGTGCTTAGGTTTTCTCAAAAAAAAAAATACACAGTCACATCCATAAGAACAATATTGTTTCTTATTTAAATTATAAATATTACAATCATCACTGCATTAATTATGATACAAAAACTGTTACCATGGATTCAGTATATGATTCTGAACCCCCCGTTCAGAATCACGTACTGAATCCATGGTAACACTTTTCGCGTCGATGTCCCTGCCACCCTGTACACTAAAGGCATAGACAAGTAACTGATGTTACGTCGGGTGCAGACACGCGGACTACTTCTATTTAGTTTTAAAGTATTTCACACATATATTTTATTTAATATTTATTTACATCTATTTTATATTTTATTTAATATTTATTTCTGTATCTATCTATCCGTGACATCACTGCGGGCCCTATCAGAATACCAGCGCTGCGACATTTTTTTTTTTAAATGTCGCAACATATGCTGAGATAGGAGCCTTTTGGCCTCGTACAGGACTTTCTGTTATTTTTTTTCTTTTTTTAAATTTGCTTTTTTAATTTTTTATAATGTTTTAATGAGTGTGTTTTAGTTTAATTTGTAATGTCCTGTGCGAGTCCCAATAAATACTTTTTCTTTCTTTTCTTTCTTTCTTTCTTTCTGTATATAGACTAATATTATAAAGAGATAAAAGTTTGTTTGTATGTTAGGGGTAATCTCTGGAACTACTAGTCGGATTTGGAGTAGTTTTTAAGAATGGTCGTGTTACCTTTCCTTTTATTCAAATTACAGCGATGAACCACAAATAACTCTTCCGCTATTCGATTTAGTTATTGAAACATTTATATTTTAGTGGAGTGCCACAAGGTACCATAAGTGCACTTAAAAGTGTTACTTCACTTACTTGGAACGTCGTTAAGTTGAGAAAGAAATGTTTATGACACTTGACTCAAAGTTCGAGAGCAGTTGATCTTAAGTTTAATAAGTCACAAGGTCGATTGGTTGTTAGCATTTTTTTTAAAGAAAATATATGAATTATATATAATATTTATCATAACATCACGCCCTGTTCTCCTCGAAGGAGAAGGCAAAGGACCACAGGTGTTACTAAATCTCATGACGAGCCTCTCGCCATTTTTAACCGACTTCCAAAAAGGAGGTGTTCGTAGCGTGTTTTTTTAATGTATGTCCACCGATTTCTCCTTCAATTATGGACCGACTTTGAAAATTCTATTTTTGTTTGAAAGTATGTGGATGTCACTGATAATTAAATGGCAGGTAGTGGTATTCGAGTCGGTGGCAAAAAACGAAAATTCAAAACCAAAGACACCGACTTCCGATAAAAAACTTATTTTACACTTTGTAATGTTTTTTTTTTTAAATCGGTTGTTTTTTTTTTTTAAGTTTTAATTGGGCACTCATCCATACACTGATTACTATTATTATCCCAAGATTCGCTCAAGTGTTGTAGCACTTCCGACTGCTAGAGCGACAATCATGAATAAACTTTCCTCACGTCAAGACAACACATACACTTCTCTTCTACAGGTTTTAATTTCAAGCTAACCAAATATAAATACTATCAGTTTTGTTAGACTGTCTGAGACTGAATAAACTTTAAAAGCTGAAACTCCAGCCTATAATGTTCCCACTGCTGGGACACCGCCTGTCTTCGAGAGGGAGTGGGCAGTAATCCACCACGTGGGCCCTGTGTGGGTTGGTAGATGTCATAAATGTCTTCGAATTTTTGGTTTTAGGAAATTCCGGTTTCCTCACGATGTTTTTCTTCACTGATTTGAGAGCAGTGTTGATAAAAATATTTACACAAAGTAGAGCGATTGTCTGGATTCGAAACTTCGAAACACACGACCTACAACTCGTAGATAAATATACTCAAATGGAACAATAATTTACTTCAGACTATTCCATATTCATATTATAATTTCCAGTTAACTTGTTTTAAGTCCAGCAGAGGTCACTGGCTCGTCGCGTCACAAACGCAATAAATCGTTATCTACTTTCCATCTACTTTTATGACGTCCTGCAAATACAAATAGTTATGGCGACAAAAAGTGCTCATAAAGTGAAGGAAAACTTATAAATAGGTACCATCACAGATCATATAATTCTCTATGATCTGTGGGTACCATAGACATCACTACACCATAACCTAGACACGCCAAAATAAAGGTCCTTCTAAAGATTTCATTACCTAATAAGTTTATTATCCTTTTCTGTGTGTATTGAATGGTGTGTTTAATTAATATTCTATTTCAGTATGATATTAAAAGAAAACATTCCACACATCATTATAATTTTGTTATTATACTCCTTGGTGTAATAATCGCAAACGCCACTGAGGAATTCAGGGGTTCGATCCTCGGGACGGGATAGCAAATTTTTACAGGGTTTTTCCATTACAAATTCTCAGTAACAAATGTAACAATAGATCGCACCCTAAGCGTGGTGGTTAAAAAGAACAGGCGAAGTATGGGTACCGTTACAGTAAAAACTGTAAAAATAAAATACATAGTAATTTTACTATGTGGAAACAACAGTACGACCATAGTTAAAAGAAAGAATATTTCTCTGAATGACAATGATCGACTATGAACGACAATGTAAATACTGGCAAAACTATGAGGTAGTGAGGGTATTTTGAAACCATGTATTAATCTTACGTTTTAGTGATTACAGACTAGGAATGTCATTAGGTATTTCATTAGATGTACAAAGTTTAAATTATTGGCGTATCCTCATCTCCACCTAATCAGTACAAAATACCTGACATTATAATTTATTATGCCACGTCAGATTTGACCAGAGCATCCCATTTCCTTACCTACACCTCCCTAAAAACAAAAATATTTAAGAAAACTTACACCCCTTTCTAAGAAAGAAAGGCAGACTTTTCAAAAAAGGCGATCATACACCTGTCTCGCAGACAATTCAACAAAAGTTTTAAATCCTTACAAAAAAAATCCTTCATAACCACCCTTTTGTAAGGGACATATGTGACATCTCCTGACCTAAAAAACCTTTCGAGGGATGGTCTGTCAGTCCGTCTGTCCAGCTCAGGTCTAGCCAGGTGTGTGCGGGGGTGTGTGCTCGCGGGGGGAAGGGCGGCAGATGCTAACGCAGCTGTTGTGCGCACGAGGCGCGTGGCAGCTTACGCACCTTTTGTGAAGCTATGCACTTTTTGTACGTGTGTGATTGCGTTTAGATTGTTCGGCGTTCGGTTTTTGTTTTAATAAAGTTTGTAGTTATAAGTTCATTTGTTTTACGAGTACTCTGAATGCCACTTCCCGTAGTTTAAAAACGTTCAAAATCTAATCGCAATATCAGCTCAGCGCAGCGGCTATCAATGTCAAAAGCTTGTCAAAGATGTTGGTTTAGAGGTATTTTGCTAGATTGAGACTAAGATTTTAAAGGATGTGAAACTGTTGTAATTGCTGCTGTAATTTGAAAGTAAATATAATCTAATTAGTAGTAGTAGTACTTAGTTGTTAAATTAAAAAGTACGTTCTTAACTTCTTACCTAGACTCAATGCCATCTTCCAAAAAGCTCACTTGCTGACAGTTGCTCAGTAACCCTTTCTCAGTTTGGAACTTTGGACAGATTCTTGTAGTAACAGCAATTTACAAATTCTGTTAACACATAATCTATATATATAAAAATGAATCCCTATTTCCCTTGGTCACGACATCACGCTAAAACGGCTGAACGGATTTGGATGAAGTTTGGGATATGGATAGACCTTGACCCGGAGAAGGACATAGGATACTTTTTATCCCGATATTTTTACGGGATCGAGACTTATGCGGGTGAAACCGCGGGGCGCAGCTAGTATTATCATAAATGAAGAAAATGTGAGCAAGTGAATAACATGTCAATTGAAGCTTGAATAGTTTTGCCTATATGGCTCGCTCCGCTGATGCGACATAAAATAATCACCACGCTTTATGGGTGAGTCAATTGGTGAATGTTGATCGCAGTAAGCTTTCTTAAGGGTACACTCGTTGGTCATTCTTCCATACAAACGTAGTATGGTACTCGTCGGTCGTACTCGTCTGTTTGACGGTGTACGTTCAAAACTAAAAATTATGTCAATTTGTCTTGTCATTATCAAGCTCTGTATGGAAGCAGAAATGGGAAAAATATATTGGTTTGGAAGTTATGAGCGTCGAAACTTCCATATTTCAACACTAATTTTAACGTATCTTTGGGCATAAATAAATTACTCATGTAGTAAGAAAATGGCAAAATAAAAACCGTACCTGGAATTTATTGAAAAGTTCAAATAATTTTATTTTGAGTAGATACACACAACAGTTTTTCCTTAATACTACACGCCCAAAGGTTTTCGTTATAAATCATCGTCTATTTCACTAGATTAATAAATAAAAAATAAAAATAAACTTAATAAATAAATACCTAACTTTACTAAATAGCATGCAGATTAGCCCCGCCACAACGAGTTCGAGCCGTCGACTAGTGAAACCTTAAGATTTCATGTATTTCGGATATTTGAAGATTGATATTTGAAATTTCATATTTGGTTCGATCCCCGGATCAGGTAGTGGTTGAATTTACTCCACCTAACAGGTATGCACAGCACGGATTTATACCCGGTAAAATTATTAAATATGGCGATGCTATAAGTTCACACGTATACAATGTAGTGTAGTTATAGGCAGACTTACAAAATACGAAACAAAACTGGGAAAAATGTGATACATTTCTGTTACAGCGATGCTTAACTAAATTTATCGATAATATAAG
Organism: Omphaloscelis lunosa; assembly: GCA_916610215.1. Classification (NCBI taxonomy): domain Eukaryota; kingdom Metazoa; phylum Arthropoda; class Insecta; order Lepidoptera; family Noctuidae; genus Omphaloscelis; species Omphaloscelis lunosa. Next base: position 16,854,262 of record OU744265.1, on the reverse strand, counting down.
TTCGCATTCTTTCCCCTGTCATGCGTAGGCGCAAGTCGGGTGGCCGTCAGAACTGTCACGTCAGCGCGATGCGAGTCTAAACATCCTGTGCTTCACGCTATCGAGCCGATAATGAGGGATGGTGTCAGCACATTGCTAAATTAGATTGAGTTATAGTATTGTAGGTCAGTAGATCTATAGCTCAATTTACATTGCCGCGTAACGGAATGGAAGCAATTTTTTTAAAGTGGAAACTTCTTTAGGTGCGTTGGGCATTTTTGAGATGGGACTAAACCAATGATTTCGCGACACCACGACGACCCCTCATTTTTGTAAACGCGATTGTACTCTTTATTTATATTACGTTACGGATCAATGTTCTATGCAAGTATTTTTACTTTAAAGGGTCGAAAGTTTTTTTTTTGTAGACGCGATTGTGTTCTTTATTTAGATAAAGTTACGGACCAATGTTCTATACAAGTATTTTTCTTCCACCAAGGCGACCTTCTTCAAGTTTTCACTTCTGTCGGCTCTCCCGGAGTGCCACCACTTTTTTTTTGTACAAATCTTTTTGAACATTATTGGGAACATTATAGGCTGATTATGCGCGAGAATTCTCCAGAAAACGCGCGGCCTGGTATTTGGTTCATATCTAATTTGTACCTACGCGGCTACGTTACACAATTGACATAAAGTTAATTTTGCTATGTACAATATTGTTACAAAAAATCGCTTCCATTTCGTTCCGTGGCAATGTAAATTGAGCCTCTGTGTAAGTATACCTAGTAAAAAAGGGTCAAGTACCATAATTAGTCACCTTAATGATGATTTTCTTCAGAAAGGTCCAGGTGCGTTGTATTCACAACCGGTGCGCGGCGCGGCGTGAGCAAAAGGAGTATGTAAGGATCTTTTATATGTTCTGTGGTAAGGATCGTAGCAGGTGGCGTTCTGTAGTTCCTGCAATGGGAGGAAGGCGTCAGTTTTAAGTATGTATGTACCATAATTATTGATCTACATAATTAATATCACAAGCCAGTATTATACGAAGGCGAGGCAGGGATGTTGACATTAAATTTAATGTTGTTGTTTTATCCTATGTAATAGGGGCAAGCCTATTGCCAACTAAACTGAACTGAAAACGCCGATATATGCCAGCGGCCTTGAGTGGCAAGCTTGCGTGTTCTGTACTGAGCTCACGCAACGCTTCGTACGTCCAGCCAGTAATAAGACTCGCCCATGTAGGAGCGCTGTCCCAAATTAGACGCATTATTAATTTATTATACATAAATCAAAAGGTATTTTAATAAAACACGTATAATAAAAGATAAATAATTAAATTATCTTTAAAGTGGTGAAGGTTTCAGAAAAATAAGCTTGATAGATTTTGCGTGATTCTCCGTTTTTTATCCGCGTTAGACATAACTTTACTAATTAATTACACTATGTAATATAAACATAATTTAAAATATTCACAGACTAAGTTATCAAAAAAATGCTCTTATTAAACATATATTTTTTTTCCAAATCGTTAACACTACTCGTTTAGACGTGATCTTCAGTATAAAATCATTAAATGTCGATTATTGTCACCTAATTCCGTATGTGAAAGACCCAATAACATTCTGCACAACTGGGGAGTCCAGACTACACCAATGAGGATTTTTTTTCATTTTTAAGGCTCCATACCCCAAAAGGAAAAAACGGAACCCTTATAAGATCACTCGTGTCTGTCTGTCAGTCTGTCACAGCCCATTTGTTCTGAAACTACTGCACCAATTTAGTTTAAATTTGGTACACATATGAATTTCTGTGACCCAAACACGAACGTGTAACGTAAATAAATGAATTTTGAATATGGAGTCACTTTTCGAGGGCTAATTAGAAAATAAAAATAAAAACGTTTTTCAGACTGTACAGGTCGTGCCATTAAAGATGAGACTTGACCGCGCCTCCCGCCGCTCTTTCCCCCGCCCCGATGACGCCCCAGCGGGGACCTCATACCGTTAAAGAGACCCATAAATCGTCTACTGCGCAAGTCAAACCACGTGGTGCGTCAAGTCTCATCTTTAGTGGCACGACCTGTACCGTGTGTCATATCACATGAAAGAGCTTGTTGTGAGAATCTAAACTAAAAAAAAATTATATAATGAATACTTTTAAAAATATTTAAGCCAATATGTAGATGTAAATTGACCCCCTTTGTCTCCGAAACTATTTAGCCTAATATTTTGAAAAAAATACAAAGAATGATTCTTTACTCATAGATTACAGGAAAACCTATAACAATTCTATGGTCAATATTGTGCGTACAATCTTACATTTGCAGTTGGAATGTATGGGAGAACATGTTTTTCAACTATAATATTAAGTTTGTTCTTGGTATAAATTAATGCCAACTACAGAACCCTTCATTGTGCGTAGTCCAACACGCACTTGGCCGGTTTTTTATCTGCGTTCCACCGAGTCAAGTGCAGCTAGTTAATGGTATTTTGCTGAGCCATACCATAGGTGGCTGCAATACTCCATTCCAGCATTGTAATTTTGAAAAGATAGAAATGGCTCTCAGAGTGTGCTCAGACTATTTTGTATAGAGTGCAAAGTACAATGCAAGTAGAATATTTAGATACTTGGTATGTATAAGTACATATCAAGTATCTATAATATTCAAATTGTACTTACTTCCTGTCTTCCTGTTTCCTGGCTCCCGCAGCTAGGCGCGACTAGGGTTACCATCTAGACGCAGATATATGACAGTGACCTTGAGTGGTTAGCTTGCGTGTTCTGTACTGCGCTCACGCAACGCGTCGTACCTCCAGCCCGTAAATAGGACTCGCCCATCAAAGAGAGCTGTCCCAAATTAAACGCTTTATTAATTTATTATACATAAAAGAAAAGGTATTTTAATAAAACTCGTATATTAAAAGATCAATAATTAAATTATCTTTAAAATGGTGAAGGTTTCAGAAAAATACGCTTAACAGATTTTGCGCGATTCTCAGTTTTACATCCGCTTTAGAACTAATTTTACTATTTAAAGTTTAATTAATTAATTTCACTATGTAATATAAAAATAATCAAAAATATGCCTATATTAAAATATTAAGAAAATGCTCTAATTTAACATATATTTTTTCCAAATCATTAACACTACTCGTTTAGACGTCATCTTCAGTATGAAATCATTAAAAGTCGGTTATCGTCGCTTTAGACGGGCGCGCTAAGATGAGGCAGGCATTTTTGAATTTCCCTTATAAATGCACATTTGAGTAAAGTAATGAATCGCATGACAATAGAGTCGGTAAAAGCGTTATGAGTAGATAAAAAAAAAACCACGGAAAAATATCACTAAGTGTAGTAAATTTGATTTTTTCTAAATTATTTTAGTGGTTATAAATTGATACTGTTCATTTTGAATAAATGTCAGTCTTTAAAACTATCTCTTGCGTGTTATCTATTTTAAGACTTAGTTTTTCTTTAAATACATAGGTATTTCAATGAAAAATCAGGCATTTTGTACATCCTAACCCCATTAGGGGCGACGCGACAGCGCGACGCGATTCTAGTTGAACAATTTCTATGAAAACTTTATAGAAATTGTTCTATAAGAATCGCGTCGTTCGCACCGTTGCGTCGCGCCTACCTGCGGGAGCCTTCACTTATACGCAGCTATGTAGGTCAATGATGTAGGTACGTACGCCACGCCACTTCAAAGAAACTCAGGCGCCACACAAACTATTTCTTTCTCGGCAACTCGTTAACAATCAATTCTTTAAATTAACTAATTAAATCACCTTCCTATAATCGTTTGAAACTGTTAGCTCATCCATTGAGGCTGGCAACAATAGCCTCAGTAGGTTCTCCACAAAAATTTCGATCGACCGAAACGTACATTTTTATGTTTTCTCAGAAACAGTTCGAGGCGAGGCCATAGCTTTTAACAACTTTATTTACCGACAATAAACTAATACTTCAACTTTATTGTTCGAAAGATAAGGTCTATTGTTCCTCTCGGGAATACCATTTAAACTTTTGCAAAATATAAGCTACTTCCTTTTGTTTTAAAATGGAACAAAATTCGCATCGTAGCAAAATGTATGTTCTTTTTTCAAATTTTAAATTGTAGAAAAGGAATACTAGTGTTGTGAAAGGATGGGGATTATAAAACTAAAGTAACCGTCATGAGAAGCTATAAATTTTGTAAACAAGTGTTCAGGAGTTCACAACATTTGGACCGACAAAAAAAAAATGAATTTGTTTAAGATTTAATAAATTATTAAGTAACAAATATTAATTAACATATATTATTTAATAATAATTATTCGTCAGATTCAGATGTTTCCATTTCTGTGTCTGAATCAGTGACATGTATCACGAAGCTGTCTACAGTTTTATCAATCATCTCATCGATTTTGGAATAAAAATTATCGTCTTCCTTGATAACATGCTCCACACAACGCTTCCAATTTTCCGAAGTAATCTGCTGCAGTCCCTCTTGTAATCATTGTTTTACCTCGTCAAATTTAAAATTTGTATTTTGTTTACAATCCCTGCGACGGACGCGTTCCGGTACCAAGAAACACAAACGATAGCGCTTTGCGTCGTTAAAATATGATCCAACTAAATTAAATAGGTTGTTACTTTCATATAACCCGTCTATATTTCATGTCGATTGAATATGGTCAATTTATTATTATCTCGTAGTATAAAATGTTTACTTAGTAAAAGATGTTTGTTTACATAATTTATAGCTTCTCGTGACGGGTACTTTAGGTAGGCACGGTACGCTCGTAAAAACAATAACGTTACTTTAAAGTAAATTCAGGTAGATAGATATTCTAAAGGTAGCTAATCTGCTCGGCAATAGACAAAGATATATTTCCATTGAAAGATTACTGCCTGGTTTTATTATGCTATTGTTTATGAACGCGGCAATGAAGCGTGAACGTTTAAAGACTTTGGTAGCCCATAGCTCATTTAGGTATCTGATTTAACTGAAGCCAGGCTATTGAGGTCAAGGAAAATTTTTCTTAGGTTCGTACTTAACACTTTTGGTGACATGTGTATCTTTTTATCACACCTTTCTACTTGGTAAAAGCGCTGTGTATCTTTTAGGGTCACGTTTTCCATAGATTTATTATGCAAAAATGTAAGACTTAAAAAATCAACAAAAACATTCGTATGTGAACTATTTCCCAGGCTACTTATCTAAATGCCACACGGTTGAAAATCCAGTAAAAGTAAGGAAAACAAGGTGGTAAAGCAAAACAAAATAATGATTTATTGCAGTATGACTAAAAATAATGCGATTTTAATTAATTTCGAAGAAAATTTTGAAAGTGTCCTTAGATTGGTTGGTAAGTAATATCAAAGACTTTGAAAGTCTGTGTATTTTGGCATAAAAACGCATTTAATGGACAGACTCTATAATATTTATTTCCGGAAAATCATGACACTGTTTAACTAAATTATTTTCTGTTTCAAAATATTTAAAATAGGTACCTAGACTAGAGAAAGTGCCCGCAAAACTTGTTTTTTTTTTTTTTTAATAATAGGTAAGTATGGCGCGCTATTAATAATATTGTCACGATTGAATAAAAGTAAATAAATACTTGTCAATTTATTAACTGTTTCGTGTTTTTTAAAAGTAGGTAGGAGGTGACGTATTCAAATGGAATATTAAGCTATGTAGGTAAACAGTAAACAGGTTTTTTTAAATTCTCAATATGTGTTTTTAACTTTATATAATATTGAGTAAGTATTGAATTCAATGTAAGACATTGTCTTCAAATTGTTATTTTGGATAACTATATAAGTAGCTTTTTTTTCCAGTAACTACTTAAAGGTTTTCTCCGTACTTAAATAACTTGATGTTACTAAGACAACAAAAAAATTGCAATAATTCCGAAAAGAATACGCTTTGGAGAAAACGACACTCCCTGCCTTGTGTCAAACAATTGTTTTTTTTTCAAAAATGCGTTCTGGATTATTCTCGTCTCGTAAAAAGACCATGCTTCTTTATTCCAAAGACACTGTCTATATGTATCATTATTGTCTATTGCTTTAGCAATATTAGGTGCCTTTTCAATTTTGAGTCAGGTATCATTTAATAAAATTTTCAATGATTAGATAGGTATTTTCTTGGTTTTCGTGAAGAGAGTTTTGCTTATGCTTATGGATGGCTATAAGAATAGAGGAAGACCAAAGACACGATGGATGGACTGTGTGAAAGATGATAATTATGGCTAGAGGGTGACTATCGAGATAACGACTGATGGTATGGAAGAAAAAGACACGAGGCAGAAGAGGTATTTTCTGGGTTGATTTTTCTTATTGTTCAACTTTAATTTATCTGGAATAGAGTAAGCTATAAATAGTATGTAGACAGCACGCGAAAAAATAAACCTAAAAATACCTACACTTTACGTCACTTAACAATTTATTTTCGGAAATATCAATATTTAAAAGGGTTTTTAATATGTTTTTCTTGTTAATGTTCCTTGCTTTATTAATGTTTAACGTAATAACAAATTAACCAATGCCACAAAGTCATAAGAGGAGGTAGGTAAATACTCACACTTGCATGTTGTATGACGCAACGGTGGTATATGTACAAGCAGGCGGCTGCTTGGCTGAAGGGTCGGAAGTTCGATTCTCACATTATTTACAAAGCTCAGGCCCTAACTAATCCTAGCTCACATTTTATTGATGTTTTTATTTAGTGTCTGCCTGTCTAAGTATTGTACTAAGTAGTCAAAAGTTCATACTAATTAAAGACATTAATATTAAGTACTAGAATGATTTTAGTACTAATTTCTGTTATTGAGTTTTTGACTTTTGATTGGCCAAGTTGTGAATGAAAGTGCAAAAAAAGTGTGAACGTTTGAAAATAATGTTTTAGGTATTAGATTTCAAATTATTATTTTTGTGTAGGTGCCTACCATAGGTTCAAGTGTCATTTTGCTTGGTTTATTTTGCGACCGTTACGAGCACATTTTATTGTGTGCTAGCATCACCATGATTGATAAAAAAGTTAATTCAGTCGTCACAGATGGCCAGGTAAATTATTACTTTACAAGTTCATTCATTAAAAAAAAAAAATAGTCAAATAAACTGAATCATCGACACACCACGGCTGATCAATGACCGAAAAAATTACGTCATTTTATCACATGGACCATATTTTTATCATTCACCACGTGGTTCCTGCGTGGTTGATCTTTGTGGGCATTTTAAGTTCCTCTCTGTTTGCTACGTAATCTATGGCATTGGCTCGCAGGTAGCGCGGGATGGACGGTTTGAATGTCGAACCTCAGGGTTGCAAGATTCCAAAAATAACTTACCTATGTCATTTTTACCAAAATGAATGCAAATCAGTTGAAACAGATATCATCTACTTATCGGCTTCTCGGCCGATTGTGGTCTTGAAATTAATATCTATTGTGCCGTTTATGTTAATTAAGCTTCATTTAAACACTCAAGGCTGCGTTTGCGGCTGGATCTGAATAAATGAGATTATTTTTAGAATGAAATCGGTATATTAATTATTTTTATGCCGGAAGCATTTTGTAGAAATAATTTTTGACAATATTATCATGAGAAATCGTGTGTGTGGTGATGACGTAGACAACATCTATAAAAGTGTTTATTGTTTTTGTTTTTAGATATATTAAACAATTCGTTATAAACAGACAGTAAGTCGACAATCTGACCATATGAACTTTGAATCGAAATACGCGAAAAGCTTGGCTATGCGTCATTGCGGCCGCCGACACGTTGCAATCGCGGAACGTGTCAAGGATCACAACTTTCAAATCTCAAGAATTAGTAGAAACATTTTCCCCATACGCCGTGTGAAATTTTCACGTTGACAACATTGTCGGGAAGTTCAGGAACCACTTCCCAGAACGATAAAGGGCCGGCGGTGCAGGGTGCGGCGGCGCGCGGGGGGGAAGACGGCGCGACAGCTGCGCGCGCGTCGCTCCCCGCACCGCGCGCCATTCCGTCGCCGACTGCCGCGGCGAGTACACGTTCGTGACGCTTCTCTTGTGAAATACGCGCGTAACATTCCGTTTGACTCGAGTGCGTGACTTCAAACTTACAAGTTATAAATGAAGTATTCATTCACGTATTTGGAGGAGCACGTCCGCACGGAGGCGACGAACCGTCGAAGGACGCGGGCCGGGCGCGGCGCAGGAGCGGCCGCGGCATCCTTTGTCCGGGAGGCCCGTGTGGCTGGGCGGTGACTGGCGCTATATTCGGTTTGTGTGCGATATTGCACCAGTCCCGGCCTATCCAAGCGGGCCCGTCCGTCGAAGACCGCTATTCAGGCACTCAGCATCCGCGGCGCGCAGTCCCGTTAGCCGGCCGGTCGGTCGTTCACTGCGGTGGCCACGCTTAGGACGCGATTCGGTGTAAACGTTGTGACTTGTATCAAATTGCACCAATCCCGGCCTGCCTGTGGTCACCGCGCCGTGGACTGGAACTTGGGACCCGTTCGACACGTGGTGGATACACAATCAGGTATAGCAGGAGATGCAAGTACCCACACATGGAAAAATTGCATCCGTAACCTAATGACTAAAACTTTTGTGAATACTAGGTTAGCTCTAAGGTCGAATTGTATTCGCGCCGAACGAAGTATTTCATAATGGATCGTCTGCTTTTTTTGTAAGAAAACTGATTAATTGTTATAATTGTTTGCACTTCCGTAAGCTATGGGTACGACCTAAGAGGTACCTACATATTTGGAAGGTAGAAAGTTTGTGAGCTTGTGGTAAGTGATTCATATTGTAAGAAAGTTATTCGTTCCGAGGTGACTGAATTGATATAGTGTAGACACCGGTCGATGCAGGCAGACCGGTTTTGTCGTAAATCGTAATGTGCTATGTTAAGTATGCTTATGTATTTTGTAGCAGACCGCCAAATCGAAGGACATTTTACGGAGATGGTCACAAACTAGACTACGACGGTCAATTTAGGAACAGCTGATTTCTTCATTCATGTTTTATTCATTATTATTTGCATAGTCATTCTATCTGTCATTGATTAGCACCTAACTATTTTAATTGGTAGGCACATGCATAATTGGCCTAACTGTTTACCATTCGCCGGCTTTTTCAGTGTCAATGTATCTTTGTTATTTGATTGACGGAATGCTTTGTGTTGACAGCACTTAATTTGACAATGAACTTGACCGCTAGCTTCGATTTTGACCCCGGTTGGTCTCAATTTTGCAAATTGCAATCAGGGTTTTTTACCGACAATGTTGCCATTTCTTTTCCATCCTTTTTACGGTTGACTTATCCAAAATGCTCTTTCGATATTTAAACGAAAACATTGGCAAAAGCGTTCTTTTTTGTTATTTTACTAGTGATGTGCAACATTATTTCCGGTACGATTAAAAATACTGTTTCAAAATCGGTCACAGGTCAAATAGACTTACGATATGTGGTTTTCTGTCAAAATCGTGTAGAGCCTACGGTAAATTATGGCTTTGCATCGACAGTTATGTCTGATGGCGGTAGGTGCCTACACGTTTTCGGCTCGTGTGTAAAAGTAGGTTCGTAATAAAGTGGTACAAATCGCTTGTATCTTTAACCTTCTATTTTATATTATACATTTTCATTGATTGTGAAATACCTTCTATAACTGTTCCAAGATCACAGCTTTGGCGTTATTTTTATTGCTTTTTCGATAATTTCGAGCATCTGTCAAATAACTGGTTAGTTTTTTTTAAATTGTCGCTTATTTAGCTCAGCTGAACGTGTTAATAAGTCAACAGATGTCACACCGGTCGGCATTTTTATGTAAACTAAGCGCCTTAAGCTTATCGCTACATACCTAGATACTCTCTACTTGGTATAGTATTATCGTATGAACTCGACGCCGTGAATCAAGCGGAAAGATGATTCACTAAGCAAGTTGAGAAACCGTGCAACCGTTATGATTTAAATTGCAACAGCTGTCATGGGGCATTCACGAATTGCGGTACCTACATACCTTGGTCGGGTTTATTAACAAAAAACTTTACTTTCGTGAGCTTAGGTCATGTTATAGTAGTTCTTTTTCTACACTCACGCTATATTATCACCGTTTCCGAATTTCGAAAAATCAAAACTTGCGGTTCTTACATCTCCTCTAAACCTAAAAGTAAGGCCTTGACCGTTAAAATACCAGATATTACAACATTGGCCTGCTTACAGCATAAATTCCTTATATATTCGGGCCCATGATAGCACGTTACTTTACTAATATTATTCAAGCCCAAAAGTTCGGCAAACATTTTTTGGTCCCTTTGGACACATTTTCGTTCCTCTTTATATGAATTTCTTGTACGTTATAATTATAAATGTAGAAATATCATCCACGTAAACAGGAGCCTTTAAAACTTCCTAGATTGCTTTACAGTTACGTAACTCTAAACCTGTAAGCCAATTACTAAACTACTGCATAATATGTTAATGATTTGCCAATGCCACACTGACTCCTAACTTCATTACTAGTCGCAAGCTTTATCCGTATTCCGCATCTTTTAACGGTGCTTGTAAAATGACCGTGTCTAGGGAAACGTTCTGTGTTCCTATTTCCGTGTTCTTGGATATCAAAGCTGTTCTCGTGTTGTATTTAACTTTGAAAAAGTTTTACGTGTGTCATAATTATTGTAGTTTCTAATTGATTTGATCAACAATAGTACAATGTTTTATATGGAATTGGTGAGAAACTTACCTTTCCTCTATGACAAGATAAGCTTTTTGGCAATGAAATGTAGAAGTAAACTATATAGGTGTTTAATTCCAGCAGTGCAACACCAAATGGTGTGAACATGGACCATAACCTACTTGAAGAAATAGTTCAAAAGATATTTTTGTTACTTACTCTTCAATATGACCATGCATTCTCCACGCACTGTAGAATACTTGGTCATGTTGAAGAATGAGTCTAAAACGAAGTTAACCATTACGTTAGATATTTATTACAAATACTTAAATGCTTTCAACTAAGCTAAGAAATTGTCTGTCTACGCATCAATGATTTATGACAACTTTTACCTAAGAATTTCTCTGTAGAATTTATGGTCTTTGTAAAACCTAGCGTATTTCCAACGTATATTTTTGTTGTTTGGCAGAAATTGCGTATTTTTCTTTTGAAAGACAGTGGTAAAATGGCTGGGTGGCGTGAGATAGACAAGTTCTCTGTAAACTAAGGTGTTCTGATCGATTTTCCAACATAATTATTTACCAAGAAGCAGTTATTGCTATTCTAAATAATGTAAGTGACTGCAGGCCAGGTTGCAAGATAAAAATAATATATAGAAAGATTAGTGGTGGCTATTAACCATATTTTCAACAGACATTAAGTTCGTGGTAGCTAAATTGATTGCAATAACAGTTCTCTATGATTGTCGCGCTTCTAAGAAAGCTCACTATCAGAACTTCCACTTTTACAGAATCGTTGTTTTTAATTTAATTATCAACGGGTTTTCCGGTGTTCACGAAAGTCTAACTGGCGCAAAATTCCGCGAAATTGTACTTGAGTATTTACCCTAATTGTGGAGAAACAGCTACAGTACCTACTCATAATCCGTTTTAGGATTTAGTAGAGGACAGATAAAAGCAATGAGAGCAAAGAAAGACTGAACTACGTAAGTAAGTCTTTTCATGACAAAATTGCTAATTTCTGCATCGTTAATATTTACATGAAAACTATAAGCTTTTGCGTTACTTACAAAAAATGTTACATTAAAAAAATAACCGTTCCGAAATATCGACTAATAATACAGTTCCTGCAAAAGCACATCCCTATTCTTAATTGTTTTGTTTACTTTTTTGTTTAATCTGTATCAACTACAAGATAATCAGTTATACAGCCAAGATGGATACGTTAATGATAATTCATGCGCGTTTGTTATTAAATTAAAGTGTAGCACACAACGGTCTGGTGGTTTTATGTCAAGGTTGCCGTCCCCTACCCTAACGAACTTACTACATGTGTGTGTAAGCATGTGTTTATTTATGTAATAATAATTAGATGCAACTTTTTTTGGTTGGTTCGATCGTTTGTGTCGATCGTCGTTTCCTACTCCTGTGTTTTGGCCTAGAGTACAGTTAGCGTCAAAAGGAAGCGTTTTGTTTTTGCTATTATTATTTCTTCATTCATTTAACTTTTCGTCAATATACATACTCAGAAATTGTAATTATAGTGTAGAATATTTTTTAGGCCTTATGTATCATCATCATTCTCTTATATTTATTTATTGCCTTGTCTTTGAATAAATAAATAATTATATTTAGGAGTTCAGACTATTATTAATAATTATGTATAATTATAATATTCTTTATGTACTAAAACCTGAACCTGAAATATGTGATTCTAATGTAATGTACTTGCATAATTCAGTTTTATAAATCCAGTCTGGTATTGGCATATGTTCAAAGTTTCCTGCTGACACGAAAGGTTTGGTCAGCTCATTTGTCAAAGCTAGCTCTTTACCAAAACCCTAAAGGAAAACACGCATACACACCGCAGCTTTGCACATTAAGCGCCAGAATTTTAATTTGCACATTTCATTTATGAATGTAACCTGTTTTGTATGGTCTACTTTTGAATTTTAGCACAATACCTGGCTGTGAATATTTTTAATTTCACTTTTTTTTTGCACGGCTTATTGCAGCTGTCTTCAAATGGCCTTTTCTGTTTCACTGGACAGCCGCAGGCGCAGATGGCCGTTGAACACAAAGGCAACAGCAGCTAAGGGTGCCTTTTGTAAGATTCGGGGCCTCATCTTGCGTTGCTAAGGGATTCTGTATTGAGTTTGACGTTTTTGTAAAAAAAAACCCTGATGTGACGGATGGACCAAAGGTCGGCAAGGGGTTTGGAATTCGTCTCTTGTATTGAATGAATCTTTTGTGTAATAACTTATTATTTTGCGACAAATTATTATTTGTTCAGCCTTCAGCCGCATTCGCTGTGTGGTCCGGAAATGAGATTGGCATGTTATCTCTAAAACATTGTGATAGAAGTTTGCCGAATAATAGATATTCGCTGTTTATATCTGAGTAAAATTAGACAAAACTAAGATTCAATTTTGATTAAGTGCAGTATTTTCATTGTAGATTTCATAATTACTTTATTTACACACACGTATTTACATGATTTAAAAACTTTTATTTACACATACGTATTTACATGATTTTTAAAACTAAGACTTAATAATAATAATATGTACAAGTATATAAAAAAGGGGATTTCATAATAAAATAAAACCTTTAGTAGACCCCTACGGCACTTGGTAAGCAAGGAGGTGGACACTCACACGGAACTTTCAAAAATAAAAAGAACTCCCAATTTATTTTAACTATTTTCAGTCCTTTATGTAGAGGGGAATCCACCAAGATATTTGTGAAGAAGATTAGCATGGTCAATATGGACAATGGAATGGACAACCGGACGCCTCCTAAGTCCTAAGACCCTGGTCGGTCAGTGTCGGACATTTCATTCTCAGGACAGTTTTGTAAAACTGTGGCCTCAGCGTTAGCGGCACGAGAGCAATGCTCTGCGGTCACCAACCCGCGGGCCGTGGCGACTACGGACAATATCATAATGCCGTAAACATATCTGTAAATATCTGGTCCTTAGTAAAATATCTGTTACTACTATCCCTTGCCCCTAATTGCATAACTCACTCGTAATTAAATGAACCGGTTACATTATGACAAATTGACAGTACAACAAAATTCTTTGCTTCAGGTGCGACGCGACACCAGTAAAAAAATTGCCGTGAAGTTTTAATAGGAAGTGTTCCACCAGAGTTGGGTCGCGCCTGTCTGCGGGAGCCTGAAAATGGTCTGTTCGACTACTAGAGTGGTACACGGATCTCTTGGCCCCTCAATGTCACTAACAGGGGGGGCGTTGTTGGTAAACATTTGTGAAATTGACATAGAAAATGTATTGAAAAAAAAGATGGCGGCTTGAGTTCCGATTTTGGCCATGCGTTAAAATCCTTGTAAGTACAATACGCGCCACGAAAGATGAGACTTGACCGCGCCTCCCGCCGCTCCTTCCGCCGCCCCGATGACGCCCCCGCGCAGACTTCATACCGCTAAAGAGACCCATAAATCGTCTACTGCGCAAGTCAAACCACGTGGTGTGTCAAGTCTCATCTTTAGTGGCACGCACTGTACTGTTGTAGATGCTTAGATAAACACAATATAATTATTTGATAAATTATTAGTGAATGTAACTCAATTAGGCTGCAGCTTTTTTCATTCAGAAACTTAATTACAAGACTAGGACTGACCTCCACTAAGGACTCAAATTCACGTTGATGAGTCGACACAGAAAAAAAAACCCCTGGTTGTGGTTCATTTATTCGACAACATCACAGTATGAGCAAGCTTCACGTGTTTCACCGACGCACAGTGGATCGTCCCCATAGAAGAGGTGGGACGTAGACAGTTTGTGAAATAAAAAAAATAAAAAAATGCTATCGTATTCCTTTATCAAAACCATACAATTATTGTGATCAGACTTTTTCTAATTGGACTCATATTTCTGGAAAAAATCGATAAAAAAGTGTTTTCTTAGTATGGAAATGGACACTTAAACTCCCCCACTGTCTGATTTTGGCCTTGTTTCGGGTAGTCATTTCTTTAATTGTATCTATCTACTAAATGCCACATTTTGTCTAAAGACACTTGGTGCCCCCCAATTGTGAACTTTCTGAGATATAATCGATTTTCGTTTTATGATATAAAAATACAACAGCATGACAAAAATACCATGGCAACCATGAATTTTTATTAGGCTTGAACCAATATAATGTGTGTACAGAAAAATACAATATTTTTCTATGATAAAACGAAAATCAATTATATCTCAGAAAGTGCAGAATTGGGGCACCAAGTGTCTTTGGACAAAATGTGGCATTTAGTAGACAGATAGATAGATAACAATTTATAGAAATGACTACCCGAAACTCAGACGGTGGGGGAGTTTAACTGTCTATTTCCAAACTAAGAAAACACTTTTTATCGATTTTCTCCTGAAATATGAGTTCAATTAGAAAAAGTCTCATCACAATAATTGTAGATTTTTGATAAAGGAATACGACAGTTTTTTTTTTATATCGATTTTGATATCTCAAACTGCCTACGTCCAACTTCAATGGGGACGGCGAGCCGAGTAGGTTCGCGAACTTAAAAACCGCGTACTTTAAGTTCGAACGTCGACCACCCACGTGATGTATAAATAATCTCAGTACGGAGAAAGGACAATTCTGTTCTATTATTTTTATTCCATATCAAAATGATAACTTACTTTTAGTAAAGATGGTTGTCGGTTTGATTCTCAACGCCATGTCGGACATTGTTATTGGGAGATTTCTATTAGGAACCTTTCTGCTGGCTTGGCTGGTAGTACGAAAATGATCCCCGTATTATCTATGGATTACCTGTACAAGGATCATTTCGAGCGTGGTTAAAATCGGAACTTTAACATTACCTACAAGCACACAAATGTACAGAGGCGGACTTAATGTCAATATGCCTATATGACATTAAGTCCGCCTCCGTACATTTTTAATATTTTTGTTTTTATTTTTTCTGTGCGGACTCATCAAAGTGAAGATTGTGTCCTTAGTCGAGATTAGTCCTATTATTGTTATGTTAGTAGTTTATGAATGAAAAAAACTGCAGCCTAATGAGGTTAAAAACTGAAAGCTCATAACAGGTGGCAGCACAGTTGTACGTCTTTGTCTGTTGTTTTTATCCCAAATAAAAAAAAAATCTTTATTTTTTCTTTCTTTCTTTAAAACGCCAATGTTGTGTTTATGTTTGCTTTTGTGTCGATTACAAGTTATACGAAAACTAGATAAATATGTATGAGACTTGGAGTGTAGCACAACGGCCCCCGTCAATGTCATTCAAGCGTCAAAATATCCTTGTAGCACTGTACAGTAGATGATTGAACTCAAAAACTTATCTGGCTACTTTGACACCATCGGGAAATGCAAACGTAATGTTGTTATTTACAGTTATCGTGCTTTACAAAGCACGCTGAGGCGAAAGCTTCAGTGTCGCCCGCATAATTAAAATTCTCTTAAGATTTTTGCAGTGCGACCCTAAAAAACATGTGTTTACAGAATTAGAATCATCAATACAATACTAAGTTAGAATTGTCTTCATTTTTTCAATAGGATAATTTGAATTTAGAGAGTTATATTAATCATAATTTTGGAAATACATATTTGTTACGGTCGTGAATCATATTTTAATCAATATGCAATCTGTTACTGACCTGTAAACTACAAAAAACGTAAGTGAATTTGAATTTCGCGGTCACCTTAGCGCATCCCCCTCAGCATGCAGTATTTTATCACTATTGCAGCCTTGCAGGAACAAAGCTCTGCGCTCAATTACATAAGTTAACTCAAGAATGTTTTTGTCTTGTTTCTTGAGCGTACGTTGTGAATCATCTTAGAAGTAAATGTAATGAATGTATGTAGTAGTTTTATAAATTATCACAAGGATTACAAGATTGTAATGTGTTTTCTGATGTAATAATTAAATGTCTTGTTACATTTTTACTGCGCATTTTTATTTCCTAAAGTGTATTTGCAATGTAACTCGCACATCACTGTAGTTACCCAGTTTTTACCCCACTTCCCTAGGAGGGTAATTTTTTTGGTACAGTCGGCGACTAAAGTCGATTAACAATTTAGTTCTTTTTTCATCTTAATAAAATTATTGGGCGAATTATTTTTATTAAAAACGGAACAGAATTAAAATCATAAAGAAATTATACAGGATGGCAGGGACATCGACGCGAAACTTTTAACCATGAATTCGGTACATGATTCAGAACCCCCTGATTTGAAATGATTCGTCGGTTATTTAAAAAAAATCTGCTGTTTCATATAAAAATGCAATACCTACGCGGTCAAAATGTATGGAACAGCAGATTTTTTTTAAATAACTGTCGAAAAATATCAACGCTGGGGACAACGCTTCAGAATCATGGACTGAATCCATGGTACTCTCACAGTCTCGGGGTACCAGTTCTGTGCTGATTGCGCCCACAGTTTGCGGCAGACATGTCCTGTCCAGTCCCATTTGAACTTGAACATTTATTTATGTATAATATTCTATCGGCAATCGGTCAGCAGTAATTCGATAGGTAGGTACAACGAATCTTCTTGAGTAACATGTAATGCCTTATTCGGGGTTCATAGGACACGATAACAAAGACCAATTCCTCCTAATTCACGTCGCTCATTGCGATATGTCCTATCTTGAAGAAGTAGGTATACAAATATCGCAGTTTTCAGTTCGTCGCATGTCTGGGAAGTCCGTAAATCAGAAATGCAGCACTTCTTTTTCTGCTGACTGTGCTTATGGTACCGTGACATATGCCAACATTGCCCCCAAGGGAAACTGCCCGAAGAAACATTTATAAGCATAATCTTTGATGTGCAAATATCTTAATATTATAGCAACATTGATTGATTTAGGTGGAAAATAGGTTATATGTATGGCAATACTGACTATAGTATTTGTTGCTAACTTTGCTTAGTAGGCTTCAAAGAGTATAGTATTGGTAGGCGTGTTGGAACACGTCGAATGAAGGTGTGTGTTTTGCGGGATTTTAGCACAAGGTCAGGGTAACATTGCCTTGTCATTTTAGTAAAAATCTTTTCATAGTGTTGTTTACATTCGCATTCGTAAAGTAACCACTATCTTTACCAAAATTCTTGTACTGGTTTTTATGTCATCTGCATAATAAGGCCATATTTGCGTCAACAAATCAATGTGGGCAAAGTTAGCTAAATATAAGTCCACATAACTTTGCCCGCTAACAAAATCGAAGAAATATTGATTTCAATGTTGAATTATGGATACTTACACATGCACATGATCTTACAGTTGCGGCTGATGAAGGAAAATACTTACGTCTCCATAGAAAAATCGTATTCAAATTGTAATTATTCGAAAAAAGTGGGCAAAGTTCGAATGTTTCACGGTAGGCACATAAAAAAAAAAGATTTTCTCAAGTTTTGTAAAATAGTGATGTGCCGTTGTGCCATTTACGAAAATACTGATAAAAATATTAGCTAAATTCATTGCCAATATTTCAAATATTCCCAGTAACATACGTACTGTTATTTAATTTCAACTTTTTGATAAACATTGTATAAAGCCGAAAAGCTTAGAGAATGTCATTGTAGTTAATTGTGTACTATCACCGTAAATGAAATTCATTGGAACACCATGAATAGTCCTATTGTTCTATATTTAGAGGCCTACAAATGTTTATGATAATGTTTTGTATTGCGTAATGTAACGTATAAAATACATTATTATTTGTAAATTAAATCGTTGAATGAATTTATATTTTTTTTTTCTTTTCCTTCCTTGTTTTAGTAGTGTAGTGCCTTTAGTTTAGTGGCTAAGCGGTTGTGGTTTTGGGTTCTATTCCCGGGCAATATAAGGTAAGGTTTTTCTTCACAATTTGCATATAGGAACTTATTACAATTTTGCAAATTGTCAAAGAGTAGGTATCAATGACTACAGTGCTACAAGGATCTTTTGGCGTTTGAATGACGGTGACAGGGTGGCGCTGTTAGTGAATATTTTTGTGAGCGTTAGTTCCGATTTTGGCCACGCCCTACAAGAACCTTGTACACACATCAAGCTATACATTTCCAGTTTATGCTGATCTCGCATTGTATAGGATTTCCGTACAATAGTTGTACACACGGCTATTTCCGTACAGTAGCCGTGTGTTCAACTATAGGTACTGTCGAAAAATTATTGTGAAACTGTTAAACATAACACACATAACATAACACCACGCCTTGTTTACCCGAAGGGTTGGGCAGAGGTGTCCCTGTAGCAGGTTCACCCACATTTCGCCAGTTATGTTTTAAGTCCCATGTAATAGGGGGCGAGCGAGCCTATTGCCATCAACTGGGCACAAATCCAGACTCCAGGCTGCTACTGAGAAATTTCAGATAGAAAAACCCAATAACACTTTGCCCCTGGGAATCGAACCCAGGACCTCATGCTCAGCAGTAGCGCTTGCGATCACTAGACCAACGAGGCAGTCTCTGAACTGTTAGATATAATTAATAGTTTTTTTGATGTACCTAGTATACTCGTATTTGACCTCGGAGGTTATGACTACTTAACCGGGCTATCCTGTGACTGCCTTAAGCTAGTACAGTCAGGGGCGTAAACTAAACTTATATACTAGGCGAGCGGTCGCTAAGGGCTCCCTCTGTGGTCGCTGGGCGGAGGACAGCAAGGTGGGACAGGCTATATCAAACATTGGTGATTATTATTAATCGGGGGATTTAAAGCTACAGGCTCAGCTTTGGCTGGCGCTTCATCGAGCAAGAACAGTTAACAGCTTAAGTACTTAGAATATATACCTGTGGCACAAACACCGTTATCATATAATCTACTTATACAAATAAATAAAATTGAAGTGTCTGTAATGTCAAACTAACCGCGTCTTACTAAATATATAAGAAAGTATACCGTACCTATAACAATAAAAAAACACTTTTTTTTCTGGTTGTTTGTTTGTTCCGGCTAATCTTCAAAACGACTGGACTCATGTTGAAGGGACTTTTACTCTGGGGTAACGCACACCTGGCAGATACTGCAGATAGTTGATGTTTTAAGGAGTTATTTTTATTTTAGAAAATGAATTATGGTCCACAAGGGCGAAGCCGCGGGCAGCTGCTAGTAGATAATCCATACGAATACTAATATACTAATAATATTATAAATTCGAAAGTAACTCTTGTCCGTCTGTCTGTATGTTACCTTTTCACGCCTAAACCACAGAACAGATTTCGATAAAATTTGGCAAGGAGATAGATGATATCCCGGGGAAGGACATAGGCTACTTTTTGTCTCAAAAATAACACTAAGGGGAAAATTTAAATTTATGCTTTTAGTAGCCGAGTGCGCACAATGAAGGGTTCCGTAGTTGGGATGAATTTAACCAAAATACAGAAAAAAAAATATGTTGTCCCACAATATTGGGAGAATTACTATGTTATTTTAAGACCATAGATTTCTTATAGGTTTTCCTGTAATCTATGAGTGAAGAACCATTCTCGGTATTTTTTCAAAATTTTAGGCTCAGTAGTTTCGGAGGTAAGGGATGAAAAGTGTCCATTCCCATCCCCGAATGGACAATTTTCATCTATTATCTTAAATATCTTTATTTTAAAATTATAAAAATATACGTGAGGTTCTCGTAACAAGCCCTTTCACACGATTCAGTTTTTATGCGATATTTTAGCGATTTTTTAAAGTTTTCTTCGTTGCCGCCCAATAGTGACCCCCATATTCTAAATTCATTTATTTACGTTACACATCCGTATTTGGGTTCCAGAAATACATATGAGTACTTATCAAATTTCAACCTAATCGGTCCATTAGATTCGGAGCAAATTGGCTGTGACAGACGGACAGACAGACAGACACACGAGTGATCCTATTACGTATTTCAGCGTTTTTCAAAAAATTCCTTCAAGAGTGTAAAATAGGTGATGATTTTAAAATTCACATGTATTATTGTTTTTTTTTTTGTGTCTTCTTTACAAGTGATTTAAGGGATTGGAAGTATAGTCATAGTTCGTATCTTGAATTACAATTTAGTTTTTTCGAGTGGGCCGATTTTCATAAAAATCGGCCCACTCGGTCAAGAGCCGAATCGGCTAGGGCCGATGCCTGCCTCTTTGAGGCGCGCGTGGAATACAACGCGCCGTGGATCCAGGCGGTCCTTATTAGACGGCTACCCATTGCTCACCGTCTGCAAGTCCTTTCCCTCACGCGTTCCGCCTCCTCCTTCGCGAGCATTACCGCTTCGCAGAAGGAGGTGACGGCCTCCCATTTCCTCTCGCTTCGTACCATGGTCTGAGCCAGGGCCGGGCGCGAGAGATCACCGCCGCCGATCGCCTCCACGAGGACAAGGCGATACTACGCCCAAGCCGGGCAGACCTCAACCGTATGCTCCACAGGACTTGTGCCCTGAGGGTTCCGTCTCAAAGCTGTGCTTGTTCGGCTGCCTGAATTTTCAAATTTAGATTGAAAGAAAACTTAACACTTCAATTGAAAAATAACTTTTAATAGAGTAATGAAACACAGACTAAATGTTACTTCAAGACACGGTCTATAAATTTTTGATCCCAGATTGAAGAAAAAACCGTAGTTTTGCAGTTCATTAAAATGTAACTATAAAATACAAATTTTCGGATTTTCCTCTTTACTTGACCTTACTTCTCGCCAAAATTCATGCTGATGGGCAAATAGACTGGTTTGTTTGCGAGTGTTAAAATATGCGGCACAAATGGCCGTATTTTTTTATTCCGTTGTTTGGAATTTTGATTTCGTTACAGCTCCAAGAGACCGTAGCTCTAAGTTTTTGATATCTATTTCAAATTGATGTCTACACGCGTTCCTGAGAAAAAGAGTCTTGACAGATAACGAAGTAATCCTTTTAGGGTTTCAATTTTTCATTTTGAGGTACGGAACCCTAAAACAGATTTATTATCTGCCTGTTACCTTTTCATGCCGTAACGGCTGAACGTATTTAGATGAATCGCATATGGATAGGCCATAATCTTGGGTTACTCTGAATCTGAATCATAGGATACTCTGAATCGCAGTAGCACGTTCCTGTGATATATTTTCCGACATCCACGCTGGCGAAGCCGCGGGCTAAAGCTAATTTATGATATGTATATATACATTAGTGCCTAGTCTGTTATTCTGTCTTAACTATAATGTAGAAATTTTAACAGCGCAATGTGAGAGGCATTAGGAACTATGAAAGTACCTTATTTGATAAAAAAATTAGAAAAATGCATTTATTAACTAACACAACATTAAGTACAGTACAAATCATATCAAACTATACGATAGTAAAATACGACACAATTTAGATGTAGCATGAATTAGAATATTTGCATTCTGAATTAATTTCAATTTTACGAATTATATGACTTTCCAAGTCAAAGCTCGTGCAGACCAACGCGATGTCGCGGGCGCTACAAGGGTCGCGCCGCCTGTAGCGCCCGCGATATATATATTTATATATTTATTGCGTTTGCGTTAAGATCATTTTCACTAGTAATAAAGATTGATGATTTCGAAGGCGCATTCAGTTCGGATGGTGATCGGTTTTACGAATTTTGCCGATGCTACATCTAAGTTGTGTCTTACTGTAACTAAGTATCGATAGGGTAGGTTGGACCTGCAGGTTTTGGGTTCAGTACCTAAACACGTACAGGTTCCCCTAAGTTATTATTTAGATCATAAACTTGCATTTATTACAAACAGAACATGCGGAGACAGTCTGATCGCTAGAGCAATGAAACCCGAATGCGTCTGTTAGATACGGAGAAGCAATGTTTTCACTTTTAGGGATTTCTCCCTTTTTTAGGGAAAAATTAACAATATTATGCATGGTTTAGGGATATTTTATGTTGATAGGGAATTTTGGGGGAATTGAACTTGACCTGGTACAGATGTTCTATGTCACGAAGTCTGTTTGGCTATGAATGTTGTCATGCGTGCACATGCACATTGTTTTTGTGTGCGTAACCTCGAGAGCGCTCAGTGTCGATCGGTACACGGTCCGGATCAGTAGTGGTTTTTTAGTTCGCGCCAAATTGTTTCACGGAGTAAGGTCAGCATGGCAACAAAACGAAGAAGAGTTGTCCATAGTGAGGTAATATTTATTTATACGTTTTCAATTAAAATGTTATACAAAGATACTTAATATTTTATAGCAATAGAAGTATTTATAAAATGAATGTTTTTTTGTGTTATAAAATGTTTATATTACTTAATTATTTTGATTACATTTTGTTTTAGGGTCGAAACATGATAGCTAGTGTTTATCATTTTCTGCGAGAAGAATATGAATTTATAAAATCATTAATGGAACTCAACTGTGATTTGTCTCATTTACGAGACATTACACGCCGTACAGCTGAAGCTACGGGTGTGAGCCAAAAAACAGTTCAAAGAATATTAAAAGAAGAGAAGGAATTGCCATCCACTTCATCAAAATTCACTTCACCTATGAAGAAAAGGAGAAAACGAGATAATAAAGTGGATATAGATAATTTTACAGCCGATGTGGTTCGCAGTACTGTAAAAGATTTCCATATTGTCCATAAAGAAATTCCAACATTAGCTAAGTTAAGAACAGCATTGAATGAAAAAATCGGATTCGAAGGTTGTTTAGAAACTGTTCGCAAGTTACTGTTGAAATTAGGTTACAAGTGGCGCAAAACAGAGAACAACCGTAAAGTCTTGACGGAGCGTCATGATATACAAATGTGGCGTTTAAAATATTAAAAAAAAATAACAGAGTACCGCTCTCAAAGTCGGCCCATTGTCTATACCGATGAAGCTACGTCCTTTCGACACACGTGCGAAACAACACCTGGGCAAAAAAAAGGAAAGAACTCCGTTTTTAAAAAATTAGCACAGGCACTCGCTTTATTTTAGTGCACGCGGGAACCAAGGATGGTTTTATTGAAAATGCTTCCTTGGTTTATAAGGCCAACTCAACAGCTGGTGATTATCATTCAAATATGAGCTATGATAACTATGTAAAATGGCTAAATGAAAAGTTGCTACCCAATTTACTTCCGCGCTCTGTCATTGTCTTAGACAATGCATCTTATCACAACACACGGGCTGAACGACTACCGAAGCAATCTACAAAGAAAGCCGATATGCAGCAATGGCTCAGGGATAAGGGTATAGCATTTGATGAATCTCTTCTTAAATTGGAATTGTACGATACAATAAAGAAGTACAAAGCCCAACACGTAATCTACAAGATTGACGATTTTATAAAAAGCAAGGGTTTTGATGTCTTACGCCTTCCCCCTTATCACCCAGAATTAAATGCGATTGAAAATATTTGGGGGATCGTTAAAAATTATGTCGCATCTAAAAATATCGAGCAAAACATGACGAATACGGAAAGACTGATCAAGGAAAGTTTGGGCCAAGTTAGCAGTGAAACGTGGCAAAAAACTTGTGCTCATGTTGAAAAAATTGAAAAAGACTACTTGAAATATTTTGATCTCGATTTTGAATTTATAATCAATGTACAAGATGATTCTGACGACAGCAAAACGGAATCGGAAATCGAAAATTTATCTGATAGTGATTGAAAATACTGAATAGTCCTACTTGTTTCGTTTCCATTCTGTAACACCAATGCTTAATTAAATGCCTACATATTCTTAATATTTTTGTATTTATTGCAACCTAATCTAATTTATTTACAAAATGTATATATTTTTAAAACCAAAATTTTATTTAGATTATTAAATCTCGACTTGAATATATATCAGATTTTTTGCTAACGTTACCTACTTTTACACACACAAGCGCCCTTGTCGGGATACGTCACTACTACAATCAAAGCCGAACGGACTTCGTGAAACAGAATATCTGTAACCCTCTTGTTTATACATAGTAGGCAGCACCCAATGTATTATTACCTTACTCTATGGCACAACCGATTTTTTAAAGGGGCATTCCGTTAAACTTGTTGCGTTTCATTAAATTGTTCGTTTTTGTTGTTTCGTATGTTTATTGTTTTTGTATTATGTTTGATTACGTGCTTATTTATTTATTTTTGTTTTTTATTTATACAAATTATATATTAGGTATGTTGAAACTGTTTGTACTCTCCGTGACTTGTCCTTAAGGGTTCATTAGAAAACCAGCGTCAGACAGCATCTGTCTGGCATTAATGCTGAAATTAACCTTTTTGGCGCAGCCGTGAGGCACTATTGTTTTTAAACATTATTTTTTATTTAATCTTTGGTATTTGTGTTTTGTGTGTCACGAACTGTGTCCAAATAAATGTTTTTCTTTTTTTAAATAGTTCCTATGCCGTAATGTTGGCTGCACTGTTGTAGGACGAACACGAGTATCGACGCTACGGCGCTACGTTATTGGTCCGTTGTTAAAGTTTAACAGTGGAGCCAACATTACGGCAAAGGAACTATTTGATGAAACGCAATCTAATGAATGTAATCCGTTAATTTTTGTTCACCATGTTAATTGTACTATAATTACCGTGGCTAAAGACGACATCGGAACTAAGTCGCATTATACCTAGAGTTGCAGAGTTTGTTTGTTTCGTCTCTCGAATAATAATAAAAGTTTTGTAATCCCATCAATTAATTAATGTTTTTTAGGTATTTAGGTAATGCTATTAATTATGTGGAATGATTTTTTATTATTAATTATCATCATGCTCCCTAAACCAAGGCTTTTTGTAAGTAAAGTTTTAGGCGCGTTGGGCGTTTTTGAGATGGGACTAAACCATTGACTAAAACATTCGCGACACCGTGATGACATAAGCTTTTGACCATTAAAAAGACATCAACGCGTTGATTACCGCGGTGCGTGGAGTAAAAGACATCAACGCGTTGATTACCGCAGTGCCGATTTTTTTTCAACTTTTCACTTCTGTCGGCACTCCCGGAGTGCCACAGTTTTTTTTTTTAGGGAATTTTGCGGATAATTGATTAAGAAATTGGGGAAAAACAAAAAACGTAAGTGGAAACACTGCTTCACTGCCTTGTTGGTGTAGAGGGGTCGAAAGCGCGACTGCGTTGCGTGGGATCCTGGGTTCGATTCCCAAGTTAGGCTAAGTGTTATTGAGTTTTTCATTAGGAATATCTCAGTAGCCCGGTTACTGGTCCAGAGTCTGGATTTGAACCCGGTTGATGGCAATAGGCTCGCCTTTACTTGGGACTTAAAAGTCTTAAATACAACTGCCGAAATGTGTGTGTACTGTACCTACTATTCACCTCTGCTCAGCCTTATTGGGTAACTCGGGTGATGTTATGCATGTGTACACACGGCTACACATCAAGCTATACATTTCCAGTTTATGTTGATCTCGCATTGTATAGATTTCCGTACAATGCGAAGTCAGCTTATACAGGAAATGTATAGCGTGTAGGTATAGATGCGAACTTAAAACAATACGTGTATAAGATCGTCCTACAGAATGAGAGATGGTTGGTCGCCTTATCAATGAATCGTGTATTAACAATGCTGTTAGTGATGCATCACTGGGCTGTCGAAGTGATTCATTATTTATAAGTATCTATTGTGTACAGAATAGTATGCTCCTTGTGAAACTGTTTGTTAGGGGCAGGTCTCGGAAACCGGTTAATTTTGCAAACCGGTTTTGATCATTGTTCGCACCAGAAATGGTTGTGATTTAGGTTTAGGTTACCGGTATTTCGACCGGTTAATAGAGACACAGTTTTTTTATAAATTCAGAATCCGTTGACGGAAATTACCCGTTAATTTGAGTTTAGACGCTATAAAAGAGTTCTACCTACTATGCCATCTCTCTTACACCTACCGTAAAACAAAGGTTTCGCTCTACGTCAACGCGAATACACAATTACGCACTCACAAGCAGATATATTATCAGAAAACCGATTTATTCAGGTTAGCGCGACTTGAATCAATTCTATTTTTTGTAAACTTTGACGTTAAAAAATGCCCTATATGTCTAATTGAAGTAAATGATTTGACTTTGACTATTAAAATTCTATTCTCTGTAATAACCGGTAACTTAAATTATTTTGGTATATTCAAACTGTTTTTTTTTAATTAACCGGTTAATCGATTAGCAGTATTATAACGGTTTCATGAACAGTATTAACCGGTATTTCAAAAACGGTTTCAAGCCCCGATTAGGGAAAGTACCTCTGTCTGTACCAAAAGTATCGGATAAAAGTGTAAACAAACCTTGTTCAGGTTAAATTCTTACCCAATCACTCACTAAAGGGAATTAGTAACATATTCATCTGTATTTAGAAGGTTTCAAATTTATATCGCATCACTTTTTCCAACAATTATTTTTTGACTGTAATTGAAAAATCATAAATGAAAATTGAGGTTATAAAATTAAGCTCAATATTGTCCTAAGATAATTTTTTCGGTTTATTTGAGATAAGAATTTCGGGTTTAATTATTCAAATATACCAATCAAAGCACTCAATTTGTAAGTGGCACTAAAATTTGGAGAGCAGCGGTAGCGGCCCCGACTTATAAGTTGTCGGTCGTGGGTTCGCACCCAGGCAGGAGCTTTACTTAGTGTAAGTAATTGAATCACCACTGCTTTCAAAACGGTCAAGGAAAACATTGTGAGCAAACCGGCATGTCCTAGAACCAAAAATTCGAAGACATGTGTGACGTCTACCAACACGCACTGGACCCACATGGTAGATTACAGCCCACTTCTTCTCGAAGAGAGGAGGCCTGTGACCCAGCAGTGGGAACATTATAGGCTGATTATGCATACTACAAAATGGTATCCACAGGTACGTTTTCTGAATTATTTGTTTTCCTTTTTATTAGGTATTTTTGGAGCAGACTGTACCTTCTAACATTTTTGTCGCTAAGCTGTATTGCTGTATTTAGTTTTTCCAACAACTACGATAAGCTATATATTATGCTGATTATATCAAAACTGGGTTGTCGACTATAGCAAAATTATTACCCACTCAGCAAAGGTGCTGGCATAGGTACCCATCTGACAACCTAAGTTGCCCTAGGTCAAGGGTTCCCAACTTTTTCAAATACGTGGGGGACGCGTAACTTTTTTTTTTAATACGCCGCTTATGCTAGTTTGTCGACTTATGCAGAAAAGCGGTTATTTCGGTTTTGGAATATAGCATTAACTTTGTCATCGTCTAATACCAAGAACATAAAAGATCATTATAGTTTGTTTTTTAAGCCGCCGCCCCCACTTATGCACCTTAGTCAGTAGGGTGCGTCCGAGTGATTGGGAACATATGCTATAGGCGCTCATCTCTTCGAAGCTCTATATTCATTTCGGGATATTATAGCCTTCCGTATTCCGGGGTGAGTTTGCATAGGTTCATCAATGTATGATCCGGAACACTGATGGCCAGGAGTCAGCCCTGATGAGCTCTGAGTCCAAAAGGTTCTTCTTCTTTATCGTGTGATTAGTGATTAACCCTAACCTGTCGGAGTTTTGTATGCCGTCCATGGGCCTCTGACTTGGCTTCACATGCCGTCGAGAAATATCTCTCAGTTTTTACATATGTACTTTCTACGAGTAAGTTTATCTTGTACATCACCAACATCGGTAAAGGAAAACATTGTCAGGAAACTATAAGTCTAGCATCGCCAATGTCCAATTCGCCGCATCTTTATGTACCACTAGCGACTCGCCCCTGCTTCGCACGGGTACTCTCGACAACAGCGCCAGCTATCAGTTCCAAAACTATACTATGTTTCAAGCTGGAACTAACCATACACATTCACAGAATTTTGTTGAAATAGGTTGGGTGGTTTCCGAGATTAGCGTGTACGACACGTGTTTTAACCGACTTCCAAAAAGAAGGAGGTTATATGTTCATAGCGTATGTATATATTTTTTTTTATATACAGAAACGAACTCGACTGTGGGGGAAAGTTGCGTGAATGTCATAATGTTGCTGTGCAGGATTTTACAAAGGCGTTCGATACAGTGTCGTATGCGGCATTGATCGATCTTCTGAGGAAAAGACGACTTGAGCAAGCATGGTGATCAATGCTCAAGCCTTCTCTAGCTTTATGGGCAGAGAGAGGCTTTTGCCCAGCAGTGGGACAATAATAGACTGGTATTTTTAAAACTCAATCTGATCTGATCTCTGATCAAAACACCATTGTCAAATGAAGTTCCGGTGGAAAAACGACTTCATCTAAGACCCTCAATAGCACGTGTGTTTTAAATTTCGAATCATGCGCTATACGAAGGTGTTGCTAGTCTGTTCGTGATCACATTGTTAACGCCATTTCTCGGTACGCATTCGACTTTCATGATTTGTGAGGAACACGAATTGATTGCTTTTCATTCATTGTATTTGTACTTTATTGGTATTTTTATTGTCTATGGAATTACTTGTTTTGAAGGTTTTGCTGAGTGTGCCCGGATATCCGGGATATGCACTATGTTCCGGTTATATTAATGGAACAGAATTTGTTTATACATAGTAATTTGCCGGATAACTTAACCTAAAAGCAAATCAATCTTAATGGTAGTATACACAATATTTTTTCATTTAACTGAGTGGAAAAGCCAGTATCGCACCGCTGGTGCATTACCAGAACAGAAACAGTTCAAATGTCTCAAGCGCCTGTTCCTCCTGCACCTATACCCTTCAAATTTGAACGTAGGAACCTGGCTTGGCGGCAGGAAAGGTACTGTGGTAAGACATTCCCAGAAGAACTCAATAACAAAAAGATTTATTACTACCGCAGATGAATACAGATGGTGGACTCCGAAAAATCATTAAAATAAAAAGCGACTCTTGCTACCACACAATAAAATGCAATTCAGGTCGCACAGCGCCAATTACCTACAAAGTATTTGCATAAAAGTTGCCTCTTTCTATCGTGTAAATCGTATACGTAGATCTTCAGACTGTGTTAAACTCACTGAATTGGCCCGGAATGCGGAGTCAAAACATCTATTTTCATCTGTTCTACTACTGTATATCTGCCTAGCCTTTTTCCAACTATGTTGGGGTCGTCTTCCAGTCTAACCGGATGCCGCTGAATACCAGTATTTTATATGAAGCGACTGCCTATCTGACTCCTACAACCCAGTTACTAGGTAACACTATACCCCTTGGTAAGACAGGTTTTCATAAAGATCTCCTCCTCTATACTACTAAAATTTGGAAAAGGACAAGCCTGTGCAAATACTTATGCTAGTTTGTCGACTTATGCAGAAAAGCGGTTATTTCGGTTTTGGAATATAGCATTAACTTTGTCATCGTCTAATACCAAGAACATAAAAGATCATTATAGTTTGTTTTTTAAGCCGCCGCCCCCACTTATGCACCTTAGTCAGTAGGGTGCGTCCGAGTGATTGGGAACATATGCTATAGGCGCTCATCTCTTCGAAGCTCTATATTCATTTCGGGATATTATAGCCTTCCGTATTCCGGGGTGAGTTTGCATAGGTTCATCAATGTATGATCCGGAACACTGATGGCCAGGAGTCAGCCCTGATGAGCTCTGAGTCCAAAAGGTTCTTCTTCTTTATCGTGTGATTAGTGATTAACCCTAACCTGTCGGAGTTTTGTATGCCGTCCATGGGCCTCTGACTTGGCTTCACATGCCGTCGAGAAATATCTCTCAGTTTTTACATATGTACTTTCTACGAGTAAGTTTATCTTGTACATCACCAACATCGGTAAAGGAAAACATTGTCAGGAAACTATAAGTCTAGCATCGCCAATGTCCAATTCGCCGCATCTTTATGTACCACTAGCGACTCGCCCCTGCTTCGCACGGGTACTCTCGACAACAGCGCCAGCTATCAGTTCCAAAACTATACTATGTTTCAAGCTGGAACTAACCATACACATTCACAGAATTTTGTTGAAATAGGTTGGGTGGTTTCCGAGATTAGCGTGTACGACACGTGTTTTAACCGACTTCCAAAAAGAAGGAGGTTATATGTTCATAGCGTATGTATATATTTTTTTTTATATACAGAAACGAACTCGACTGTGGGGGAAAGTTGCGTGAATGTCATAATGTTGCTGTGCAGGATTTTACAAAGGCGTTCGATACAGTGTCGTATGCGGCATTGATCGATCTTCTGAGGAAAAGACGACTTGAGCAAGCATGGTGATCAATGCTCAAGCCTTCTCTAGCTTTATGGGCAGAGAGAGGCTTTTGCCCAGCAGTGGGACAATAATAGACTGGTATTTTTAAAACTCAATCTGATCTGATCTCTGATCAAAACACCATTGTCAAATGAAGTTCCGGTGGAAAAACGACTTCATCTAAGACCCTCAATAGCACGTGTGTTTTAAATTTCGAATCATGCGCTATACGAAGGTGTTGCTAGTCTGTTCGTGATCACATTGTTAACGCCATTTCTCGGTACGCATTCGACTTTCATGATTTGTGAGGAACACGAATTGATTGCTTTTCATTCATTGTATTTGTACTTTATTGGTATTTTTATTGTCTATGGAATTACTCTTGTTTTGAAGGTTTTGCTGAGTGTGCCCGGATATCCGGGATATGCACTATGTTCCGGTTATATTAATGGAACAGAATTTGTTTATACATAGTAATTTGCCGGATAACTTAACCTAAAAGCAAATCAATCTTAATGGTAGTATACACAATATTTTTTCATTTAACTGAGTGGAAAAGCCAGTATCGCACCGCTGGTGCATTACCAGAACAGAAACAGTTCAAATGTCTCAAGCGCCTGTTCCTCCTGCACCTATACCCTTCAAATTTGAACGTAGGAACCTGGCTTGGCGGCAGGAAAGGTACTGTGGTAAGACATTCCCAGAAGAACTCAATAACAAAAAGATTTATTACTACCGCAGATGAATACAGATGGTGGACTCCGAAAAATCATTAAAATAAAAAGCGACTCTTGCTACCACACAATAAAATGCAATTCAGGTCGCACAGCGCCAATTACCTACAAAGTATTTGCATAAAAGTTGCCTCTTTCTATCGTGTAAATCGTATACGTAGATCTTCAGACTGTGTTAAACTCACTGAATTGGCCCGGAATGCGGAGTCAAAACATCTATTTTCATCTGTTCTACTACTGTATATCTGCCTAGCCTTTTTCCAACTATGTTGGGGTCGTCTTCCAGTCTAACCGGATGCCGCTGAATACCAGTATTTTATATGAAGCGACTGCCTATCTGACTCCTACAACCCAGTTACTAGGTAACACTATACCCCTTGGTAAGACAGGTTTTCATAAAGATCTCCTCCTCTATACTACTAAAATTTGGAAAAGGACAAGCCTGTGCAAATACTTTGCGTAGTCCAAATTAACATCTCCTTTTTTAAGATTTTCGGAACAATAATAGCTTTAACACATATGGCATAAGGAAAAATTGGCAACATCATCACCAACTGGGCAATTTCACCGGCTACATAGAAGTTCTCCTACTGTGTAGATTTGTTTGCCCATGGGCAACATTCATCTTTTGGGCAAGAAGAGGACAGCAGAGGACGGTATTGTAAAAAAAAAGTAAAACAAAGAAATCATTAAGAAAACATGATTTATTATCAAACAAATGTAAAAAGGAGCAATAATAAATAGGTTTTAATACAACTTCCAGACTCATACTAATTGTTATCTTAATATTTTTATTTAAAAAATACAGATTCTAGTTGACTGATTTCTGACAGTTTTTTTTTTAATATGACGTGGAAATGTGATTCCAATATCCTATTTTGCAGAATAAACAATTTCATTTCACTTTAATACATCTATACATATCATAAATATTAAAGACGCCTTTCGTGTCTGCTGTGTGAACGCGTTGTTCTTCTTCAGGGTAGTTCTTACCCTTCGTCATAGACGTCGCTACCAGTAGCGTTACACATGATATCCAAGAACTATCCAGGTCCCTAGAGACAGTAGTTTTAAAGTCAATAGTCACCTGACTCAAAGGACACCTGTACTCCATTGAGTCAGGTGACTATGAACTTTAAAGCTATTGTTTTAAAGTTTACCAGAAATTTAATAAAGCACGTCATTTTAAATTGGCCAGCCTTAGACGAGGCGCTTTAAGGCCGGCGCAGACTGGCGACTGGGACGGCAAAAGATTTCAAATTTATTAATTGAATACTTATCCAGTTAAAATATGGTATATATTTGAATATCGAAGAGCACGCTGGCGGAAACCGCGGCGGTATGCGCTGGAGTAGGCCAGGTTTGCTTACCCAATTGAAATAAGGGATATATTTCAATGCTCGGTGATCGAACTTGGAGCATACGCCCGCATGCCACGGCATACCAGATGCTCAGGTAAGCTGGCGCACGCTCGCGGTATCGCAGAGGAATATTCTTGTCAGTGTGCGCCAGGATAGAGGAATCCCCCTCGATGCCCTCTCCTGCCGCCCGCCAGAGTGCGCGGGACTTATGGACCTTAATCACCACAAAAAGTACATCACCGATCACCAATATCATCATCACCAGTCACAAAAAAACAACGTCACTGCTTTCTTGACTAAACCGATTCATATTAAGATACCGTCTCGTGGTCCTCATCCTAGCAGCCGCTACGCTGTCAA
Source organism: Omphaloscelis lunosa (assembly GCA_916610215.1). Lineage (NCBI taxonomy): Eukaryota > Metazoa > Arthropoda > Insecta > Lepidoptera > Noctuidae > Omphaloscelis > Omphaloscelis lunosa. The sequence continues at coordinate 16,821,125 of OU744265.1, read as the reverse complement.
ACACCCATTTAGAGTTCACTTCACCGACTCCTGATCCGATAATAACATCATATTGATCATTACTTACTATTTGCTGGCTATTGGGGCCAATGTTTTGAGTTGGCCGGATTAAAGGACCAACAATTTGTGTTGGCCGAACAAAAGGACCAGTATTTTGGTTATTTAGGCTGTTGTTGTTAACTGCGGCGCCGCATAATGTTAATAGTTGTAATGCAGCTTCTCTTTGGTCGGCGTTTGGTTTCAAGTGTACACGCATTCCGTAAAACACGTCGTAAGCGTATTCGGAATGTAGGCGGCCAAGGGCTGTGCGTTCGACGCGCGCTTTCTGTAAAGATAATAAAGTTATGTTAATATTGTGTTATATTTCGATATTTAGGTCGTAAGATTTAATTTCTAAGGTATTTGATGTAACAGGAAAACATATATGTTAGCAAAAAAAAAAAAATATTGGATAGTCTATGAATTTCGTACAACTAGCGCCATCTCTTGAATTAAGAAGTAACAAATCGAAAAGTATTATGCTTTAGTAACCAATTCTCTTGAGACTTGAAAACTCCCAGGTTATAGCAATTAGGAAACAAAGCTTCCATCAAGGAGGAGTATATTTATTATTTATTTATGAAATGAAATTGTTTATTCTGTTAATAGGATATCGGAATCACTTTTACACGTCATATTAAAAATAAGCTAGATGAGTTCAGCGTTTCCTATCTGACTACTCTGAGATGAACAGTCTCTTTTAAAGTCCAGACATAATCTTGGTCAGGCCATATGAGGACCATGTAGATTAGTGTCTGAAATGGTCTTTTGAGGAATGCACCACACAGATTTGAGTGGGCCTGTCCAGTCAGTGCAAGCATTTGTCAGTAATCTTGGAGCTCAACTCAGAACTTAAGGAGCTCAACTCGACGAACAATACTAAAGAAAGGACATTTGGGTAGGCCGCATAAACTACTCAAACTGTCAGATCATAATTAAAACTAGCTGAGAAATAAAAATAATAATGATATCCACATAGTCCTCACATTCACAATAAGTAAAATAATATACCTTACAAAGTAATGACGTCATTTTGAATATAATTTTCAACAATATCAATGTGTATATAAAACTGGTATACTTTGGTGATTTTACATATGAAATACTGTACTCAACAATAAATTGGGGTGGACAGTCAGCCTTAGGATAACCAAAAGAGCTATCAAAGCGTTGTGTGCAAATGGTCTATATGAAATAATATGTATAGTAATATAACAAACCTGACAAATCTTCCTCAAGTGCTCGACTTCATAACCATTATGATGCAACCACTTCCCCGCCGCGGCCGACTCCACAGCCCACCTGGCGTGCAACACCCTGCACCCCCTCGCCGCGCCCTGCAACGCGTTGCATGTCCTCGCTCTCTTGTCCGTTGCATCGCTCCAGCAACTAGTTTTACTCAAGTCACAGTGGGTTGCAACGCCGGTGATGTTCGAGGGATGGTTGCTGCAACTTGTGTTGCTGCGACAGGAGCCTAAGAGGACGTGGGTCGTGCGTTTGTTGACGTCTTTTTGTATGAAGCCGTTGAGTTTTTGGATAGATTTCGTTATTGCTTGTCGTTCAGGGCGTGACATGCCCGTTAGGACCTGAAAAAAAAATATATAAAATAAAAACCATAATATTGTAATTATATTATAAACTAGCAGCTACCCGCAGCTTCACCGCTGTTGACCCTAATTCGTTTTCTAAATAAAAGTAGTTACTCCTTAAAACATCAGCTATCTGCCAGTGAAAGTCTCATCAAAATTGGTCCAGCCGTTTCGGAGATTAGCCGGCACAAACACACAGACAGAAAAAAAGTTTTTTTTTTTATAAGTACCGTATATACTTTCATATGCACTTAGTAAAAAGCTGTTATTTTGGCATTACAAACAGACACTTCAATTTTATTTATTTGTATAGATGTATAATCATTCTGTACTTTAATTTGACTGGTTGGCTTTCCGGCTGCTTAGACCTTAGGTTCAATCCCCGGGTCAGACAGTGTAATAATATTTTTCTGTCTGAATTTTTGTCTGTTTAGACTCGCAAATACAGGGTGTACCAGAAAGATGTGGTCAAATTTAAGGAAGTGGTACAGACCATCAAACTGGCCAACTTTCTTCATAGATCCAACATCGTAATCACGAAAAAATTATCAATGGTCTGTAGAAAACTTAAATACCTACTCAACGCAAATGTGTGGGACGCCATTTGAGTTTCGCAACTACATCTTTAAATTTGATCACATTTTTCTGGTACATACTGTATGTGGCACTTGGCGAAGGACTTTAGGGAATGTTATTTCACTACTTTAAAAATCTTTTTTTACTTCTTATGTGAACCAGTTCAATAAAACATTTTTACATTTGAATTTTCATTTATTTTAAAAATGTTACGTGTTGCACCGTTTGAACTAGGTGAAAACATCGTGAGGAAACCGGCATGCTCTTTTTTATGGGTGGGACATCATCAAATAACTTCTCCCGCTCTGGACGAGGCGGGAGGGCGTGTCAGACTCTTACTGACTAAAACCCACCCGTGTTCCTTCGGTTGCCCTGTTGCCGGGGGCCACGATCTCCCTTTCGGTTTTCTTCGCAACCCCGGCAGGCATCGGCCCTAGTGGACCCCTTCAATTCTGCTGACATCTCTTTGAGACGCGCGTGGAACACAACGCGCCGTCGACCCGGGCCTGGTCCTTATCGGACGGCGACCTACCCATTGTTCAGCGTCCGTAGGCCCGCGCCTACGGTGGCTGGGAATCCGCCTGGGATTCCCAAACCGGCATACCCTGAGAGATATTTCTCGATGGGATGTGAAGCCAAGTCAGAGGTCCATGGGCGGCTTTAAAACTTTGACACCAGGTTAGTCACCAACCACACGAAAAGAAAAAGAACTAGGCACTCACAATTTTTGGTTGTAAATGGCTCTCCGTAGCTTGTATTACAACTTTATGGTTACGTGGCGTGTTGCATGCTGCTAACAGTTTCTTGGCCAGTCGTTCCGCCCGGGCCAAGTCTTTTCGCTCCCGTTGAGTTAGTTTGCTTTGATGAAACTTGTTTTTTGTTGTTTCACCATCTAGAATTATTGAAGGTAATTCTTTTTTACTCTTTTTAAACATATTAAATCTAAACAGTTATTGTTGCTAGTCATCATCTGCCTTGCCTTTTCCCAATTTAGTTGGGGTCGGCTTCATCGACATCTTGGCTTACGTACATAAATGATATACACTCTCTCTCTACCCCACTATTACATATATCATCATCATCGTCATCGCCATAACTTTGACTGACTTTGACCATAGTCATCGCTATCGCCTTTACCATCGTCATCATCATCTTCAACTAATTTGTAAAACTTTTCTCAAATAATAAAAACTCTTTGCGTCGAGCATCAGCCCGACCCGGCATCGGCATCGGTCCGTTTAAAAAATTAAAAAACTGAAAAGTAAAAAACACTTCACTTCAGGCACAAGTTGGCTGCTTGGAAAACGCTCTTTTCGAGCACATGCATTTTAAAATAAATAAATAGATTACATACCAGATTCATCAGAGCTGCCAATATCCTCGGCTTCCTTGTGCGTGAACAGTTTCCGCCGCGACTTGGGAGGCTCGCGGCTGGCGGGCTCGGCCATAGCGCGGCGAGGGGCTGTGTTCACGCGGGATTCTATATCTGGGATAGAAAGTAATGAATAAGAATAGAATAAATTTATTTGGCAAAGTTTACATTCAAGTGGATTGAATTCCTAGACCTCACAGTAGGATTCCCTGTGTTGTGAGATCCAGGCTCCTTCGTTCCGTTAATAATAAATAATCCTGTGACCAAAAAAAACTAAAACTTATATGGCAGATTATTTCGTAATTCGTTTTTAATTTTATCTGGCAGATAAGGTCATTAGCTAAGACTACGTTTTATCCCAATTTATGTAGCTATATCACTATAAAAACCAGCCAAGTGCGTGTCGGAGTACGCAGGGTTCCGTAGTTGTGATAAATTTATCCCAAATACAAACTTAACACTGTAGTTGAAATACATGTTGTCCCATACATTCCAACTGCAAATATAAATTTGTACGCACAATATTGATAGATTTACCATGTATACATATACCATGGTTTTTTGTTTTTTTAAGGCAAAAATGGAATTATGTAAACGTTGATCTAGCATAATCAGCCTACAATGTTCCCACTGCTGGGACACAGGCCTCCCCTTTGTGAGAGGGACGGAGCCGTAATTTACCACTCAGGCCCAGTGCGGGTTGGTAGATGTCACATGTTTTCGAATTTTAATTTCTAGAATATGCTGGTTTCCTCACAATGTTTTCTTTCACCGTTTTGAGAACAGTGGTGATGAAATTATTTACACAAAAAGGTCCTGTCCAGGTTCGAACCCACAACCTACAACTCGTAAGTCGGGGCCGTTACCACTGGGCCACTACTGCTCTAAGGAAACAATAAAGCAGGCTTTATCCTTATTTTTCAGTGCTTGTAGTATGCATAGGAAATTAGTCAAATGGAATTGCGACCCTAGGCTATATTGATAGTTTCCCCTAAAGATAATTTGTACAGCCGTAAAGGTTCTTACACACAATGTCGGCTGCAATGCCTTGAAACCGGGCAAGCAGCGCCCGGCTTGCCGCACAAAGGAGTGCCTCTCGGCAAAAGCCGGCGGTCCGTGCCGCCGGCATCGTGTGTGTTACCTTTATACCAACCAACAGTATCCCTGGATGTATCAGTAGTGTTATCAGTCTCAGAAGATATCCTCAGACGGGGATGGCCTTTATCGTCTTCTTTACTATCCGATAGTAAGTCTATTAGTGGCACGTTCTCCATCTCGGCTCTTTTCTGTAATTATAGAATTGAAATTATTACTAGCGACCTAACCTTTTTTTTTCTCCCGCTCTGGGCGGAGCGGGAGGGCGTGTCAGACTCTTACTGACTAAAACCCACCCGTGTTCCTTCAGTTGCCATGTTGCCGGGGGCCACGATCTCGCTTTCGGACTTCTTCGCAACCCCGGCAGAGCGACCTATCCCTGATTTCTTTATGTAATTTTTTTTTTCGGTCTGTCTGTTTGTTCCGGCTAATCTCTAAAATGGCTGGACAGTTTTTGACGGGACTTTCACGGGCAGATAGCGGATGTAATAAGTAGTAATCCTTACGTTAGGCTATTATTATTTTAGAAAAAGAATTTGGGTCCACGCGGGCGGAAACCACTGGTAAAAGCTAGTTTATGAAATTGTTTATTCTGTAAATAGGATATCGGAATCACTTTTACACGTCATATTAAATAAAAATAAAATATAGATGCGTTCGGCGCTTTTCGTCTGACTACTCTGAGAAGAAAGGGCGAAACAAACTCAGAGGTCGCAGTCTCTTTTAAAGTCCAAGCATAATCTACATGGTCCTCGTATGGCCTGTATGAGGACCATGTAGATTAGTGTCTGAAATGGTCTTATGAGGAAAGAACCACACAGATTTAAGTGGACCTGTCCAGTTAGTGCAAGCATTTATCAGTAATCGTGGAGCTCAACTCAGAACTTAAGGAGCTCAGATCGACGAACAATAAAAAGGAAAATACATTTGGGTAGGCCGCATAAACTACTTAAACTGCCAGACCATAATGAAAAGTATTAAAACTAGCTGAGAAATAAAAATAATCCTCACACTCACATTCACAATAATTAAAATAATATAATACTTTACAAAGTAATCATGTCACTTTGAATATAATTTACAACAATGTCGATGTGTATAAAAAATTGGTATATTGAAGCGAAAACTTCTTTAGGCTTTTTTTCTTCGTTGGGCATTTTTGAGATGGGACTAAACCATTGATTACGCGACACTGTGACGACACCAGCTTTTGACCATCAAAAAGACATCAACGCGTTGATTACCGCGATGCAGAATTTTTTTCAAGTTATTACTTCTGTTGGCACTCCCAGAGTGCCACTGTTTTTTGATGATTTTAAGTTTTATGATTTTATCACTAGGCTTAGCAGAGTGAGTGCGGATGGAGCTATCCCAAGCTTATAATAAAATTCCAAAATTATGTTCTTCTATAAATTATTTATTTTCAGGTCCTAACTGGCATGATCTATTGCCGTTCGTTCGATCTCAACCGCGTACAGGATGGATGGAGCAGCACGTTATTTTTTTGCTGTTGGTGTAATAGCTGTATGGCGTTCCAGAGGATGGTTTTTTTATATTTGTGCTGTCCCACTGCTGGGCAAAGGTCTCCCCATACTTCCTCATGCGTCTTTGTCTGCTGCCTTTTCTGGCCAATCAGTCAAGAAAGACCCTAGGTCGTCGCGCCAGCGTTTCTTAAGCCTGCCTCGGTGACGACCCTCCTTTTCAGGCACCCATTGCGTGACGACCCTGGCCCATCTGTCCTGATGCATCCTGTACGTGTGGCCCGCACAGTCCCGTTGCAGCCAGTGGAAGGATAAATAAATAAATTTGGCTGAGATAAGATTGCGACTATTTTGAACGTTTTTAATTACGGACTTGGCCTTGTTGTGTTTGCTAACCAATAGTCCAATACCATGAAAAATCTACTTACAAGTAACTGCCTCAATGTCCTCGGTGAAGGCAGATCTGACTGGCGCGAAGCAGCCGGGAAGGTTCTCTCGTTGAGCTTCGTGTTGGAGGCGGCGCAGGCCTCCACCCACAGCGGCGACACCAGCTTGCAGGCCAGCGCGCGGGCCTTGGCGCGGGTGGCGCGACAACCACCTGGAATAATGAAAAGTTTACAGATCGCTTGGTTGTAATTATCTGAAAATGTAGCAGGTTAGCTTTTGCCCGCGGCTTTGCCCGTGTGTAGGACAGAAATTATCCCATGGAAACATACTGCCCCGACAAAAAGTATTCTATGTGCTAACCCGGGTCACGGTCCGTCTGCCAAATTTCATCGAAATCCGTTCAGACGTCAAAGCAAGAAAATGTAACAGACAGACTGACAGAGTTACTTTCGGATTTATAATATTAGTATGGATTTATAGAAATATTTTCGCAGGAGATGAGAACTCAAAAATATTTGTGACACAAATATTCTTGAGTTTTTATCATCTGCAGAAGGCATGCTAAATTAATGTACTGGGATCAAGCTGGCAGTGAGTTTACAAATAACAATTAAAATCAATTAGGAATTCAGCTGATTTTGACATGATTGCAAGAGGTTTTCACCAAAGAAGTAGACTTTAATAAAAAAACTGGGCTAAACACAAAACAGTCAAAAGAGGATTAACTCACTATCAGTCCACACTAAATGCGTGACAAGGGGGCTCCAGTCAATAACAACAGTGGCTCCCAATGCTGCTAGTGTGCACCTCAGGGGCAGCGCCTTGGTCTCTGCCCCCACATCCACCATCGCAACTACTCCACGGAGGGAGTCGCATGCTGCTTGCATTGCTTTTGGGTTCTCCTGGAAATATCAAAGCAATAATTTAAATTAATTTACAGGCACTTTCAAGATTTCAATAAATAAGCAAGAAAGTTGTTGCCTATTGTTGAAGCACAAGTTCCTATGAAGATAAATAGAATAAGATAAGAAAGATAAGAATACGCATGAAACTTCATGGTATTAAACAACTGATACAATAACGTCCTTTTTTTTGAAGTTGTCTAAAAAGAATTTAGTTCGAAATTTTAAGGAAATAATCAAGCATTTTCTGTAGTCACATCACTTGCTAATTAATTTTTAAATGAGCAAATCCAGTACATAAATTGCCTTCATTCTCCATTCTATTGCTATTTCATTATTACAACATGTATATTTACCATTTTATGATTTATAAGCAATTTATGGTTTCTATTTTGCTATAGAAAACAAACAGTTTTAAGAAGAGAATGTGGTTATGTTTACAATAACATTTAAATGTCAGTGCTGCAAACATTTTATTTTATGGTGCAGTAGGTAGCTGTACATTTTTATTTGACAGCTTAGGACAATTTATATAATAAGTGTACAAGGTTACAGTACAGTACCCTAATTGCGTAACTTTTGTTCATATACAATTTTGCCTAATTTGTTTCATTTTGTCAGTTCAACAACATTTATTGCGTTATTTACGTTGTTGAGCAGATTTTTTTTCCAGCTTATGAAGCAATGGATTAGCAATCTGTTTCAAATCGAAACAGATTATACTGTATTACGCAATTAGGGTACTGATTAGAGAAACTAAAGGCATTGTACAGCGCAACAATAAGTGCAGTGTAATGATTGATTAGCATTCAAATTATGGCTTTAAAAAAATATGGAGTTACTTGCCCATTCTACTCCAAAATAATGTAAATATTAATGTTCAAACATGCCTTTTATGTGGCTAACTGAAATAAATCATTTGACTGTGACTTCAAATATTTTTGGAACCCAGAGATATTAAATTAACTTTGTTTAACTTGGACTGCCACAGAAAAAGGCCAAGTGAGTGACATAACAATATTGTTACTTATGAAAGCTATAATAGGGTGTTTGTTTGTTAAGGTAAAACTCCTTCACATCCTTGTTTCGATCTTTGTCTATAGTTGAATAATATTATCTGCCATAGAGTTCAATCATTCAAAAACAATATTGAACCATATGTAGAATACAAATAAAGTTTAAATTTGTTGCGGTGCTGGTACCATATGGAACCAGCCAGGTGAGGATGACATATACCTTTTTCTGGCTATCTGTTTTAGTAGGCTGTTTTTTTTTACTAGAAACACTGGGTGTATTCCTAGAGTTCATAGGTTTCTTCTGAAGTACTCTGCCTGTTTGTCTCGAAGTAGTAGCCGTGTCTACTTCCTTTAATGCAGACCATTCTTCTCTGAGACGGATTCTTTCTGCTATTGCAGAGCGGCGCTGGAAATGTAGGGATTGACTTGTTAAGACTAGTTTGTGACAAGTACAATTTTTTTTTTGCACTAAGAATTAAGTTCATGTTATGGTTCTGGTATCAAGTTATAAACAAATATAATAATTATGTTTTCTTTGTAAAAGTTAATTATTATGTTTTCTTAATTTCACAGGCATTATGGTTAGCTGGAACTAGTAATCTTCGATAGAGAGGAATATGGGTGAGAATAACAGTGGTAGCTGCTCTACTGCTGGACATATGTTTCTTCCAGAGAACTGCAGATAATGTGAAGAATTGGAATCTCTTAAGGAGATAAAACCTTGCTTCTAAGTTGCTTTGTTATACTAACATACATACATTTTGTTCACATTTCGCACATTTCCACTTTCAATATGACATTGTTGACAATTCCCATTAAATATACTTTACTATTAATTTTTTAATTTATTTTGGCGCCTTTTATTTTAAGACTCCTTGGAGTAAATAATTAAAAATGAGAACACTCACCAAGCCTGCTGCACCTCTATTATTTTCTTTGTTCATTTTTGATAAAAATAACTATCAAAATATACGGAACGTGCAAAGTAAACAATCTAATAAACTTCGTAAAAGACGAATTGAAAACATACACAATTCTTGTCAGTGTTAAAACAACTATTTCTAATTATTTCATAGAATTATGAATGCATAATGTGCGTTATTTTGTAAATAAAACTCTAAAATGTTGAGGAAACTATAAAATAAAAATATTTATCGAAAGTCCACAATCAATCAAGTCGCAACAAGTTTGTAAAAACGTCAAATTCAAAATGAATGTCACTTGTCAAGAACTGTCAAAAAAGACAGTTTCTTTTACACATTTTGGATAAAAGCTTTTCGAGCAATTTATTTGTTTTCTCTTTATTAATATTAAATTACGGATCAATGTTCTATGCAATTATTTTTACTTGTGTTCTTTATTTAGATAAAGTTACGGACCAATGTTCTATACAAGTATTTTTCTTCTACCAAGGCGATTTTGACTTCTGTCGGCACTCCCGGAGTGCTACATCTTTTTTTTGTTTAGTTTGGGGTAAAAAATTATGTATTTAGTTTGATTAAGTTTAATAACATCAATAATTTCAAACAAATCAAAACAACAAGTAGGCAGTAAAGCTTTTAATTAACAAACCAATTAATTTTCTAATCAACACAATTATTTCTCAAAATCATTGCTATCAGTGCCACTATGAACTAGTTTGAACTTCAAAAATACTTTTTAAAGTGAATCCTTCTTTTAATGGTTCTATGGCCAGTCCTAAATATGAGCTATAAACTGGTGGACTTTCTGCTTCTCCTTTATTTTGGGCCAATTGTGAAGCTAAATACAGGTTTGGTCCCATCTCGCCTCTTGGCTCTCCAATTTCTTCCAGTTCTTCTATATCATCTGCGGCGGGTCTTGCATTCTGCGAACGAAGAAGGTGTTATGATGTGTATCCTGATCACTAACGTCTAACTACAGTTTTTATATTATTATTGAGCTATGGACGTCCCATTTAGATTAAGGGTGAGTCAGTGACGTCAATAAGGATCAGAAGCTTTTGCTGTCTCCCTTATTAAACAACGCTGAACATTGCTGACTGTGGCATAATAACAATATCTAATGAATGAAAGAAATACCTCGTTATTCCAAGTAAGCTCAATGCCAAATATAGGTTTCTCGGTGTAAGCTTGGTGCAAGGCCTGCAGTTCAGTCAGTAAAGGAAGTAGTCTTTCACGAGGGTCAGCTCTGAACCCCAGCACGTACCCTCCAGATGTTCGTCGAACTACAAACACTAGGGCTTCTCCAAATTTTGAGTCTTTGATTATAATCTGGAATCATTTAAAAACAAATATTAGAAAGAACATACTCAAAAAGCTGGCCTAGAGTTGAGACTGAAGTTTCTTTAAATTGTCGACACAGGCCCTTCTTGAATACTGACTGGTATTAATATGCAGTGTTTTTTTCAGCACATGAAATTGGATGCGGGACCAATATTGATTATTATCACTGTGAAGGCCCTTCATTCCAAAATTAAAAACATATTTGAAATATCTTTGATGTATAATTTTTCTTTGTACCTCGTTGGTCATCCGGCTTCACACACCATAACGGCTTTCTTTGTAAAAGTTATCCATACCAATATTATATTTAAGGAAGTAACTCTGTATATCTGTCTGTTAAACCAAGTAACCGATCGTTATGAAATTTGACAGCTAAGTGCCCCGGGACCTGGACAAGGACATAGGCTACTTTGTATCCTGAATCGCAGACGAAGTCACGGATAAAACATAGTATGATATGAAGCAACTCACGCTTTCAATTGTAATATACGGCATTGACACGTTGAAGGCATCGTTGATGTCTGCGATCCAGACAATCCTGACATTTGTGACCACCAGGGTACCCAGGTTGCCAGAGTCGCTCGACAGGTTCCAGATACTGTGCTCGTTTAAGCATATCTGGAAAGTATTGTTAAGTTTCTTATGATGAATCTGAATTTTGTTCGTTAAAAAGTAGGCATTTAGGACTGCGGCTTGCGGACGGTGAGCAATGGGCAGCTCGCCGTCCGATAAGGACCAGGCCTTGGTCGACGGCGCGTTGTGTTCCACGCGCGCCTCATAGAGATGTTAACACAACTGACGGGGTCCGCTAGGGCCGATTCCTGCCGGGGTCGCAGGAAAGTTCGAAAGGGATACCGTGGTCCCTGGCAACACACAGGCAACTGAAGATATACGGGTGGGTTTTAGTCTGTAAAAGTCTGACACGCCCTCCCGCTTCGGCTAGAGCGGGAGAAGTTTTGTGATAATTATCAAACAAAAAAAAAAGACTTGACTTGTAGGACAGAAGATTACACATTAAAGGAAGACAGAAAGGAAGCTTAAGAACGATGTGAGTGAAAATTATGACCCGTTCTAGTGAAAATCGTACCTACATCAAAGGTGTGAGGAACAGGGAGCAGTTCTTCATTCGCCATAGAAAAGGGAGGATCCTCCATTCAGACAGACGGGGTTTGTGTCAGAATGTGGCTTATAGGTCGCGCGGATAACTTTTCTTGCGCGCAGGATTTGTGGGACGTCAGGTCATGATGCGTAGTTCACATGTAGCGTTGTAGAGGTTGCTAAATATTCTTTGACTCTTATATAATTTTATGGGCATGCACACAGCATGAATTGGGTGCAGAGGATGATAATTTAAATTAAGAGAAAAATTCATATTGTTTAAGTACCTTCTCAAGTGGCAACATCCGTAACTGTTTATTGTGTATGATAGCACCTCTCAGTTTTAGGTCTCTGTACATTCTGGAGGATATGTACGCTCTGAAAACAAGCAAAATGTATTATGAAGTTTCCTCATGACTAGTTATAGCGTTACAAGTGGTCTAGGAATGTGTTGACATCGCCATCGGTACTAACGGCCACAATAATACATCGCGCCTTATTTCCCCGAAGGGTTGGGCAGAGATGTACCCGAAATTTCGCCAATAATATGTTATAGTGCGCGAGTCTATGTCACAACAATATACAGAATACTTAGATGTGCTGCCTTTCATATTCAAAATATTTAATTTCACACAAGCCTACATGGGAACTTTATAACGTCAGAAGCTAGGTGCACGGTTCCAATTGGTCGTTTTCTATGGAAAAGAGACGGCAAGAAACTCCACGGTAACACCTCCTAACTAATATTATAAATGCGATAGTGAGTTTATGTGTAACGCTTTCACGCTAAAACAGCTGCATCGATTTGGATAAAATTTGGCGCATGGATAGACCATGACCTGGGCTAAGACATAGGATACTTTTTATCCCTATATTCCCACGGGATCGAGACTTATGCGGGTGAAACCGCGGGGCCCAGCTAGTTAACATTCCCGATGGTAATACTATCTACTCATGACGGCCTCCTGCCTCTGGTATAATTGTTGGTAGAAGATAAAAGATTGGTACTGTGTGCTCTCGATAGTCTTAGTCACCTGTTACGACATCTTTGGGTTGAGGTTTTCTCTGACGCTTGTTTTGGAAATGGTCCTGCATTTCCAAAACAAGCGTCAGAGAAAACCTCTCTGGCATTAGTACTGAAATGGACCTTTTTTGCGCAGCCGTGAGGGATACACTGTTGTTGTTAAAACATTATTTTCACTTTTTAAGGTTGCGTACCTCGAAAAGAAAAAAATCGGCACCTTTATAGGATCACTCGTGTGTCTGTCTGTCTGTCCGTCTGTAACAGCTAATTTGCTCCGAATCGTATGGACCGATTAAATTGAAATTTGGTGCACATATTAATTTCTGTGACCCAAACTTGGACGTGTAACGTGTGAATTTTGAATACGGTGGTCACTTATGGGGGCAAACGAGTAAATAAAAAAATAAAAAAATTGCAAACTGTACTGTGTGACATATCAAATGAAAGGGCTTGTTATGAGTATTTCAAATATATTTTCTTCATAATTTCAAAATAAATGCTTTTAAAGATTTTTAAGAAAATAGATGAAAATTTATCTCCGAAACTACTGAGCCTAAAATTTTGAAAAAAATACAGAAAATTGTTACACTTATAGATTACAGTAAAGTCTATAAGAAATCTATGGTCTTAAAATAACATGATAAATCTCCCAATCTTATGGGAGAACATGTTTTTCAACTACAATGTTGTTTGTATTTGGGATAAATTCATCTTTTTTTCCTTTTTTATTTTGTATTTCACGAACATTTATTTCATTTATTTGAACATTTATTTGAACATTTATAACATTTATTTGACAAAGAACGATCGATTCGGACATTCTTACTCCAAGACTCTCTATCTCTTTTCCAAGATTACTAGTCAACATAATATACACACATCAAAAGTGTCTAGGGATCAAGCATTTTTATGCGGATTTCTTGAGATTGAGATGTGGCTTTGTAATAAATTTATGATTATATAAATTTATATGGATCCTTTTTGGTGCATTTCATAATTTGAAACAGGAACTGTTAATCAAATTCGAGTAAAAGATGAAAATCAGCTGTCAATATTTTCCCTATAAAAACATACAACGCATTGAAGACATTATTAGTGCTACTGTTTCCCTACTACTGATTAAAACCAACGTTATTATGGAGCGGCGACGTCATTTAAGCAGGGAAGAAATGCTCAGAGCCGTGGGAATGATAGAAGCTGGTTCCCGGCAACGTACTGTGGCTTTAGCTCTGAATACAAGTCAGAGTGTTATCAGTCGACTTTGGACACGTTACCGAAGCACTGGTACCGTGGCTGAGCGCCATGGAGGACGGTATCGCTGCACCACACGGAGACAAGACCGATACATTCAAATCTTAACTCGAAGAGCTCCAACAATAACCGCCATGATGTTAGCCGTGAGGCTTCATCACTCTTCAGGGAACTTAATTAGCGACCAAACAGTCAGAAACCGCTTGCATGAAGTGAACCTTCATTCCCGAAGACCGCTACGGGTACCACCTATAGCAATGCACAATCGTAGGATTCGATATCAATGGGCTCTTGAACACAGAAATTGGGCAGAAGAACAATGGCGTTTCGTGTGCTTTTCTGATGAGTCTCGTTTTGGTATGAGACCGGATACAAGACGTATACGACACTGGAGAACCCCTGGACGCCAACAGCGATTAAAATCCTGCCAGGAAGTCCATCCTTATAGTGGTGGAACCATCATGGTATGGGCGGGTATTTGGATCGGCGGAAGAACTGAGTTGATTTGGATCAGAGGCAACCTCAACGCTCAAATTTATGCTGAGACGATTGTATCTGACGTCATCGTTCCTCTACAAGTGCAAATCGGTCCCTTATTTCAGTTAATGCATGATAATGCACGACCGCACACCGCAAGAGTTGTAAGACAGACTCTCGCCGCAGCTAACATCAATGTCCTGCTCTGGCCTGCTCAGTCGCCAGACTTGAACCCGATTGAGCATGCATGGGATATGCTACAGAGAAGAGCTCTGCCGAATATGGAGGGTATCCAGTCGCAAGAAGACCTTTTTTTGTTGTTGCAACGAACATGGGCGGCCATTCCACAGCGTGATTTGGATGAACTCATTTTGAGTATGCCAAACCGATGTTCTTGTGTTGTTAGTGTTCGCGGTAGAAACACGGATTATTAATTGTTTAAGTTACCCAATAAAATTTTAAAGAAAACTGTTATTTCAGTCTTTTTTTCGAACTTTAATGTTAGTGGTTCAAATGTCAAAAATCCCTTTATTAGGAAAATGGCAAATTTCTTTATTAATGCAAAGGTGACTTGGTTTATCGTTACTGTGACAAACGAAAACACTTTATTTGATGAATCCTTAAAGAAAATTTTAATTAATATCAATCAGGAGAAAAGTTATTGCAAAAATATATGTTGATCCCTAGACACTTTTGATGTGTGTAGTTTTACTTACTTATGCACCCCGGCAACGGAAGTATAATGTCTGACGCAGTTTGGAGACAGATTGGTGAAGATGAACTCATATTTATTGGCTTTGTAGGCTGCCAACACGTTGAGGGCTTGCGTCGTTCCTCGAAGACCAGAGTTGACCACCTTAGTGTTTGTTGATAGGATGCAGTTGAGGCCGATAGCTGAAATAATACATTCCGCATTCTGAATTATAGTCTGGCCACGTATCTGCATTAAAAAAAAAAACGGTAGAAAATGGAAATTTATAGACGGCAACACCATCCTGTCCTATGAATTTGATACTTTATTTGTCTTTTTGTTTTAGGTTATTTTGTTTATATTCTAATTTATTTCTGGTAAAGAATAGTCACTTTAACACGATGCAGTGTGGAATTGATACAGTTTTATCATCGTATGGAGGTAGAGCATAAGTACGACATAATCACACATAGACATAGTCTATTATGCAAAAATCAAAAGGCAAAATATCAAAATCATTAGATCTACTTACAACTCCGAAACTGACATAACTGTCTGATGTAAAAGTATAACATAAAAAAAAAACTTTTTGGGGGTGCCCATTTATTCCATGACTTAGTGTGGCCAGACTCTATACGACGACAAAGTATCATCTCCAACTATCTATCTATTTATCCTGTCCCATTGCTGAGGAAAGGCATCCCTCTCCCTTCTTCACGTAAACCTGTCATCTGCCATCTATATCTTATTGATGAGGGCTCTGCTTGCTTTAACCGCTGAACAAGTTGTCCTGGTCCTCCAGAGGAGTACCATGTTACCAGTTACAGAGAAAAAAGTGCTTTGTACAGTACCTCCTTCTTCTTCGTCTTTGAAAGAAGAATAACTACGGGTAAAAACGCAGGGAAATGATTAGGACCAGTTTGGTGTGGTAGGCCGCAAGTCTGTAGCAACAAATCCAGAATAAGCTGGCCTCTTATTGAACTTTCGAAATTAGCCTCGTATTTCGAAAGTTCAATAAGAGGCCAGCTCAAGGTCATAGCGTACCACTGACGTGCGGCTTGCTGTGCATGTTAGAAAAGAAAGAGAGAAAGAAAAAGTATTTATTGAGACTCGCACAGGAAATCACAAATTAAACTAAAACACACTCATAAAAACATAAATAAAAATAAAAAACAGAAAGTCCTGTACGGAGCCAAAAGGCTTCTGTCTCAGCATGATGCTGCGACATTTAAAAATAAATGTCGCAGCGCTGGTATTCTGATAGGCCGCCCGCAGTGATGTTACGGATAGAAAGATATCTACAGAATAAATATTAAATGTTAGTGTACCACTAGGTACAAAACTTAATTGGATACCGCTTTGGCAGTTTTTGGGAACCACCTTTCATCAGATCTGCTGTCATTCTGTTGAGCATAGGGCAAATTCTCCATCTTTCTGAAACTTACACAAATTAATCCTAGGTGAAGCTAGCGAATGCCAAATGATCCTCAAGTTTGTGACGACCATACGTCCCTTAGTTCCACTGTTGCCTTTCGTATCTTCTATCGGTTCAATTCTATCAAATATCTTCTCGCCAGGCCGTAGTCTTAAATATCTGGAAATAACATGAAATGACAAATTCAATCTGCCTAGCCTTTTCCCAATTATGTTGGGGTCGGCTTCCAGTCTAACCAAAGTAGCCGATTACCATTATTTTACATGGAGCGACTACCTATCCAGCTCCCACAATTGAGTTAGCCGACGTTCGAGTTCACACGGACGTAATAAAAGCGCGGTGGGATTTTGTCGCGAACTGGTTTTTACAACTCTCGGTGTTAAGACGAGCGTTGAGAATCCAACGCGCTGGGACGCACTCCCTTCCCAGTGCGTTAAAAATACACTGTTGGATTTTCAACTCTCGGCGCTAAACAGAGTGTTGAAAATCCAATGCACGGAAAAAAATCGCCGCGATTTTATTACGTCTGTGCCAACGTCCGCAAACCCAAACTCAAACTCAAAGCATTTATTTCAATTAAACCATTTACAGGCACTTTTGAATTGTCAAGGAATCGGTCAGTCAGAAATATGAAGCTAGTTGCCCATTCCAAAGCGTAGTAGGTAGGTACCTATGGAGAAGAACGGGCAAGAAACTCCACGGACACTATTTAAATAAAAAATTGTCACAAAATTTTGGTTACATCATTCATGTTGAAATTATACATGTGAGAACAATGTAGAAAGACGTGCACGTTAGAAGCACGTAATAAAAAGACAAAACAAAGAACAATAAAAAAAAATAAGCCATGACAACTAAGAGATGACCAGTCCCTACTGACGGCACCCGTTCACGAACATTACGCATGGATTAGCACCATTCAGCTCAACTATTTTGAAGGGAGCTAAATGATCCAACACACGCGCCACCATCAGCGAAACATCTGAGTGAGCATGACATACTCACAGCCGCCATGGCACATTCAAGTGCAAGACATATTACCCGGTAACTCTTTAGTACATAGTGCTCACACCTGTGCTATATAATTATACACGGCTTACTGGTACTCCACAACTGAGATACCCTTTGGTAAGACTGGTTGTCAGACAATTGACCAAAATTACATGAAACACGTGTAAGTAAATAATATGAAATCTTTGTCAAGGAAAAATCCTCTATTTAGATAATTAGTCGTTTCAAGATTAGGGCTGAGGCTCCTAATGTTGAGAAGAAATAATTATGATTACAAGAAAAGCGGCTTTTGTCTGTAGTCATTATTATAATCAGAATAAAAAGTCTTTAGTCTATTGTTTTGTTTTAGTATACTGCATCGGTTGACGTCGTCACGTCAACGCCAGCTGTCGCTGAACACTAGCGCTGGGGCTCTATCTCGCATAGGGGCGCAGCATTATGCTGAGTGATTGTCTTTGCGTGGATCATGTGACGCATATTTTCCCCCAACTTGTTCTTTTCGTGTATTTCTTTCTTTGCGTCATGTTTACTGAATTACACATCTTTGTTCTTTCTTCCATTGTATAATTTTTAAAACATGATATCAATACAGTTGCTCTTGGCTAAAGGATAACAGCCGCACGGTCGATTGACGATGAAGCTATTACGCTTGCCACAATCGGTTCGTGGATGGGTGATCATCCATTACATATGGAGACCCGTCCGTTCCTCGGAAAGCACGTTCAGCCACTGGTCCCGGCTCTCACTTTTATAAATCTTTGGCAGTCGTTACGGGTAGTCAGAAGCCCAAAAGTATGAGACAGCTAGTCTTACCAAGCGGTATCGTGTTACCAAGTAACTGGGTTGTGGAGGTGAAATAGGTAGTCATTCCATGTAAAATACTGGTATTCAGCTGCATCCGGTTAGACTGGAAGCCGACCCCAACATAGTTGAGAAAACGCTAGGCGGATGGATTGATGTTAATACAGTTTTCATTCTTGGAGAAAACTCAACAAGGAGCCTCAAGGCCTTAACGGGTTTGAAAACCAACAATTGTGTAATTATATTTAACAAAACGTTATTCTTACTAAGCTTGAATCAAAGGACCAAAAATACTGGTCCTTTGAGCCTAGTAAA
This sequence comes from Omphaloscelis lunosa, assembly GCA_916610215.1. NCBI lineage: Eukaryota > Metazoa > Arthropoda > Insecta > Lepidoptera > Noctuidae > Omphaloscelis > Omphaloscelis lunosa. The sequence continues at coordinate 16,802,301 of OU744265.1, read as the reverse complement.
GTTAAGTCTATTTTAATTAATAAAGAGTTTTTAAGATGAAAAAAAGTTAAGGTTTCACTAGTCAACGGCTTGAACTCGTTGGTGGTGTGGCTAATATGCATGCTACTTAGTACAGTTATTTATTTGTTTAGTTTTATTTATTTAATATTTATTTATCTAGTTTTATTTATTTATTTACATATTTAATTATTTATTTAGTGAAATAGACGATGATTTATAACGAAAACGAGCGCGTAAAATTTCATGAACAGACATTTGGGCGTATAAATATTATGGAAAACCTACTGAATGTATCTACTCAAAATAATATTATTTGAACTTTTATATAAATTATTTATCCCTGTTTAGTTTCTATTTTGCCATTTTCATACTACATAAGTTATTTATTTACGTCCAAAGATGAGTTAAAATTTGTGTTGAAATATGGAAGTTTTGACGCTCATAACTTCCAAATCAATTTTTTTTTTCCAATTCTGCTTCCATACAGGGCTAGACAATGACAAGACAAATTGATATAATTTTTAGTTTTGAACGTACATCGTCAAACAGACGAGTAATCACCATACTACGTTTTTATGGAAGAACGACCGACTAGTGTAACTTTAACTTTAAGAAATCTATGTAAATAAAATGAAATGCAGTTCGTTGGTAAGCGTATCGCTTGGGAACGGCCGGATCGATTTGCCTATTTTTGTCATAAAAAAATTCGTAATAGTCCGAATAAGATTTCTGGGGAATAAAAATTGGCCGAAAAATGTGGAAATTCGGAAAAAACTGAACATCTTTTTTTCTATGGGATTTTTGTGTTGAAATTTGGACAGGTCAGTTGGTTCATCTAGTAGGAAATAAAATTTACTTACGCAAAAGGTAGGTCAAACATGACCTCTCTATCTTCCCAAACAGCTCCTGTTTTGCTCTTCGACATTTTGTAACTTAACAAAATAGTAAGTAAGAAACAGTGTCGTCTATCAACTGTTTTGTTATGTATTCGGTTGCCATGGCAACGTAACAAGTTACTTTATGGCAAAGATAAGCCTATTATTTTCATAAAACTTGTATAAAACTGTTAATTTACATTGTTTACGAGCCAAAAGAGTGTGGATTAAAAGATAATAAATAAAATATTTTTGAACTACTTAGTTAAAAGTGGATTAGTTAAACCTAGGTACCCACGAACTCGGCTATCGTAAAAGGCCATCATTGTTAAGGAAAGGGAAGGAGCCTCTTGTTTATATTATGAAAAAAGTTTTTTACAAAAAAAAAAACAACAATAACAATCGACTTCCAAAAATAATGTTGACTCTAATTTAGGAATTCGGTGGCAAAAACCTAAAATACAGATCTACAGACACCGACTTCCGAAATTAAAGTTATTTTCCACAAAGTTTTTCTACCAAATGAAAAAAGAATTTTCAAAATCGGTTCACAATTATTGACGAAAATTAAAAAAAATATTAACTTTGTTACAAAAAAAAACCGACTTCCGAAAAAACAATACAATGTGAACAATAACTTACATTTCGGAAGTCGGCGTCTTTGGTTTTGTATTTTAGTTATTTGTCACCGACTTCCGAAATTTAAGTTATTCTTCACTTTGTAGTTTTTTTGGAAGCCGTTTGTTTTTTTTTTGTAAAAAAGTTTTTATTTCTAACTTTATAGTGGGTAGTTTGTAATTTATCTAAGTGATAATAGCCTAATCTCAACTGCTCATCACCTTTTACAAAATATTGCTTTTCCCGATGCAGGAACGTTAATCGTTGAGGAGTTCTCCTGGAACTTCACTATCAGCTCCACTTCTCCATATGCATTGTGACGAGCATAAATTGCATTGCAGGCATATTAAAGTAATCGAATCGCAACCCGTGAAATACTTATTATTGAGTAATTCCGGTAGCCATTTGTGGTCTTCATCATCAGTTCCACTTCACCAAATGGAACTTTCCAAGAGCAACTGCATGAGTTACTATAAAAAATAATCATCGAAATCAGTTGTCGTAATATTAAGTTATTCGTCAATTTGTCGCGCACATACTTTATGCAAATTTAAGACTTCTATCGTTTTCTCATGGAGTCATTGTCAGAACTGGACCAAATGGGACCACACGGAAAGCACCAGCTTTCAAATAAAAAAAGAATCATCAAGATCGGTTCACCTAGTCGAAAGTTCTAAGCTAAAAAGTATTTAAAAAAAAAATACATTCGAATTGAGAACCTCCTCCTGTTTTTGAATTCGGTTAAAAAAAGGCGAACGTATAACTTCCTTAATAATGAAGTCGGTAAAAAAGAAACTGCCTATTATTGTTCCAGAACAGGGCCAAGGCCTGTCTCATACTCGACGGGGTCCGCTAGGGCCGATGCCTGCCGGGCTTGCGATGAAAACCGAAAGGGAGATCGTGGCCCCCGGCAGCAGGGCAACCGAAGGAACACGGGTGGGTTTTAGTCAGTAACGCCCTGACACGCTCTCTCGTCTGACACGCCCTCCCGCTCCGCCCAGAGCGGGAGAAGTTATTTGATAATTTTCCACCCAAAAAAAAGGGTCACAAGGTATTTTTCATAATTTTAAAATAAATAGTTTTAAAGTTATCAAAGAGCGTTTATTCTGAAAGTCGGCAACGTCGCAGATAGATGTCAAATATTTCGCTGTTTTGATTAATTTGGCAATATTACTGTATGGAAATAAGAAATGTGACTAACTAGTTCCCTAGAATATTAATAATGAATTGCAATTATAACACTGAATTTGATGTTGTAACAATTTTAGGTGTAAAAAAGGCATTTGGAAATTACAAATACTTTTTTACATTTAAAACAAATATTCGGTGTTACGATATTAATTATTGCATTTCATAATCAATATTTTAGTTCCCTAGCAAGCCACATTTCTTAATTCCATACAGTGATATTACTAAATTAATCAAAACGGGTAAATATTAAACAGCTATTTACGACGTTGTTTTCTTTTAGGGAAAATTGATAAAAATTGACTATTCCCACTATTATCTCCGAAACTACTGAGCCTATAATTAAAGAAAAAATACAGAAAATTGTTCTATACTTATAGATTACAGAAAAATCTATAAGAAGTCTATGGTCTTAAAATGACATGGTAAATCTCCCAATATTGTGCGTACAAACTTACATTTGCACTTGGACCGTATGGGAGAGGTTGTTTTTCAGCTACAATGTTAAGTTTGTTCTTGGGATACATTCATTCCAACTACGGAACCTTTTATTGTTCTTCTTCGTGGTCTGACACGCACTTGCCCAGTTTTTTCTAGTGATATGTCGACATTAATTATCCCAGAGTGCTTCGATAGCTAATCGATGACGTTTGACGAGGTTTTCGGGTCATTAGATACAAAAAATAATTAGAACAGTATACATTATACAATAGCATGCGTGTGACAGTTGATATGATCTACCATCAGAGATTGTTGCTGGCACATGGAAACTGACCAAGGTATGTAATTAGTTTATTGTTTAGAATAGAACATAACGGTAACGATGTGCCTGGATAAACTACTTGTTACCTCCACGCATTCCGGAGAAAAAGGGTCTTGACAGACTGACCGACGGACAACGAAGTGATCCTATAAGGGTTCCGTATTTTCCGTTTGAGGTACGGAAAAAGGAATCACGTATTTGAAGTTTAGCTTATTTCTGAATGATTTTTATAACTATACAGGGTGTTAGGCAGACGGTTGAACATACGAAAATGACGGATCCGTAGGGCTGTCTGCTACGTGTTTAGGCACAATAACAAGACACAGGCCACACGGATTTCAGGGAGGGTTCCATTATTTATCATAAACATGTATGATAAATAATGGAGACCTAAAAAGGAATCACAAATTTGAAACTTGGCTTATTTCTGAATATTTTTATATTTAATAAAAAAGTGAGTGCTAAATGTAAGTACTTAGTTATTGCGTTGGTTCCTAATTGGTAATTATTTGGCAGTTATATTTAAATTATCATGTGCTAAAAAATACCTCTGGAATAAATTCTCTAAATGATGGTGATAACCGCATCAAAATCCGTTGCGCAATTAAGGAGAACAACGCGGTCACACAGATAGACATGAAGAGCACAGTACCTATTGTGCGTAAAGCGACTTTAATTTATAGTCATTAATTTACTTTAATTTGTAATAAATGTACAGATAGAGATGATATGGAAGATATCGATAATATCGCACTGCTAAGAAATATATAATTCGTTCACAATTCAAATTTTTGAACTTATTGTAAGCTTTACAGACTTGAATGTTTACAAACTAATTCGGCAGATGTCACTACTAATTACTTAAAAGTGTGCCATTTTGACAGCTGACCTTAATCAAGATGGCGTCGTTAAGTTCGTTATTCGAAAACTGTCGTTGAGTTTAAAAGCTGTTAAGTGCTTAGGGCACTGTTAAAATTGACGGTAATCACCTTAAAAGGTTTCAAATTTTATAGGATTATTCGTTTCATGTCGCATTAGTGTACATGCATTAGTAACGGTGCTAAAATTATGCTGCGTACTACGTTTTATACTGCGTCTACAACAAGGTACATCCTAACATATATGTACTGGCCGATTTGCGGCCACCGTAGGCGCGGGCTTGCGGACGGTGAGCAATGGGTAGCTCGTTTCCGATAAGGACTAGGCCCGGGTCGACGGCGTGTTATGTTCCACGCGCGCCTCAAAGAGAAGCAGAACTGACGAGGTCCGATAGGGCTGATGCCTGCCGGGGTTGCGGTTTCGTCCGAAAGGGTTACCCTGGCAATACAGGCAAATCGCCGTCTCCGCAGAATGAACGCGCAAGTGTAAAAAGTCAATTTTACAAGAAAAATAAAAATCTAAATGGATCCATAACTTTATGACTACACCGAATATAATTTTGTTTTTATGTCGTCTAAAAGTTTTTTTTTTGTAGATAGTCAAATTAATATTAAGCTTTAAGGAGGTACCGTTTTTCAGTAATTGATAAAAAAAAAAAATACAAATTTTATTTTAATTTTTTTATCGTTAATGTTACTTTGAGTTAATTCTTGTCAATTATTGTTTTTTTTTGTTTTGTAATTTAATATAACTTGCGTTTTTCGCAGTACCGTGATACCGATAATGGGCTATTACGCATTCATCGAAATATTGGTCCGCATCGCTGTCATCCGGAAACGTGCCCAGAAGACTGGCAGCATTGCCACGTTGAATGGCAATGCTAGGTAATTCTTTGGCCAAAAAACAAGACGAACTAATATTACTAAACTAATATTATAAAGAGAAAACATTTGATTTTCTGTATGTTTGTAAGTTGTATGTTTGTTTGTTACGTTTTCAAGCTAAAACGGCTGAATATATTTAGATGAAATTTCGCACATGGGTAGACCATGACCTGGGTTAAGATGTAGGACACTATTTATTCCGATATTCCCAAGGGATCGAGACTTATGCAGATGAAACAGCTGGGCGCACCTAGTTTCTAGTATACCTAATTAACACAGGCTTGTAAAGCATCTTTAAACAATTTTTCAAAGGCCAGCAGTAATGTTTAGGCAGACAGGCGTTGTAGGTGTCAATAATTGGAGGTTTGTTAGTTTCTTAACATATAAGAAAGTTAGCAATGCCCAGTACATCGTATCCACCGCTGAACGAGCTCTCTAAAATTACCAAAGAACGAAAAATAAACAAGTAGATAACCAATTAATAATTCAGAACGAATTTCCGTAGGTGTGATTCCAATCATCCCCATTTTAAAGGTCACCAATAAAACAATACTGAGTTAAACCTCGCCCGCACTGCGATTAAAAATCGCGCGAAATTTTTATCATAATTCATTCAACACATGGTATCTTATGTAGCTACACGCACTGGCGATCTAAAATTCGCGCTTATCGCTACGCCCCGTACACTGAATATAAACTGTGCGAATTAAATTCGCAGTGCCTGTTAGGCTTAAAAATTCGCGCTCTTTGCAATGCCGTACACTGAATGTAAACCGTGCGAAAAAAATTCAAAGTGCAGGCTAGGCCTTAGAATATATAAATTGCATTTTGCCGTCGATTTCAAAACTCGTAAAGCACACAACATCAATCAAGTAACGTAAATAGACTCGCTTTTAAAAGTTTTGTTTACCTCATCGGCTTCTAAAACTAAGGATTCTAGGGTGTCGGATTTACACCCTTGCTACTAGTTTCTATAAATAATTATGACTTTTTTTTTTCTAACCTATTTTGTCCCACTGCTGGGCCAAGGTCTCCCCATACTTTGCCAGTCTTCCTTATCTTGTGCCTTCTCCTACCAGTCGGTCAGGAAGGAGTATAGATCGTTACGCCAGCGCTTTATAGGCCTGCCCCGGTGGCGACGCCCGTTATCAGGCACCCACCGTGTGGCGATCCAGGCCCATCTGTTTTGATGCATCCTATAGGTGTGACCCGCCCAGTCCCATTTCAGCCTCGCAGATGTTAGTGATAAGTTCGTATGACTATTATGGTGTTGTGTATAATTATGGTGTATTACGGTGCTGTGTATAATTATGACTTGAACAATTAAAATTTCCTTCGACCAGAAATAGCAAGATAAGGACCCAGAGCCCTTACTCGTACCTTCAACTAATAAAAAAAATAATGTAACTGGTAAACAAGACTGGCCATCACGAGTTTGATTCCTGCTCGAGAGAAGAAAAGAATACTCCAAGCAATTTTTATTTTTCTATACTATTGGCATATTACTGACAACGGTGTAGGAAAAACATCGTGAGGGCTTATAGTTAATATTAAGTCTGAAATTGTCAACCCGTCTTCAGCAAGCGTGGTGATCAGTGCTCGTACCTTCTTTGTATGAGAAAAGGCCTTTGCCCTGCAGTTGAACAATAACAGGGTGGTATTATTACTACACTATAGGCGTGAATTTGCGATTTGTGGGGTGCAGGTATAGTGCAGCATCAGGAGGAGACGCCCTGGGCGTCCGATTTCCGGCCACCGTAGGCGCGGGCTTGCGGACGGTGAGCAATGGGTAGCTCGCCGTCTGATAAGGGCCAGGCCCGGGTCGACGGCGCGTTGTGTTCCACGCGCGCCTCAAAGAGATGTCAGCAGAATTGACGCGGTCCGCTAGGGCCGATGCCTGCCGGGGTTGCGAAGAAATCCGAAAGGGAGATCGGGGCCCCTAGCAACATGGCAACTGAAGGAACACGGATGGGTTTTAGTCAGTAAGAGTGCAGCATCATGCAGACTAGAAGCCTGCATCTCGCAGTTACGACGTGCAGCTGCCAACTGAAAAAAAATTGTTTATTCTTTAAATAGGATATCGGAATCACTTTTAGAAGTCATATTAAAAAAAATGCTAACTGAGTTCGGCGTTTCCTATCTAACTACTCGGAGAAGAAAGGCCGAAACAAACTCAAGGTCGCAGACTCTTTAAAGGTCCAAACATAATCTTGGTCAGGCCATATGAGGACAATGTAGATTAGTGTCTGAAATGGTCTTTTGAGGAAAGAACCACACAGATTTGAGTGGTTAACGGTTGATATCTGCACTACTTCTTTCGCATGAATAGGTACATAACTAGACCTGTCCAGTCAGTGCAAGCATCTGTCAGTAATCGACTATTTCTGTTGTCAGATTATGATGTGTTTTGTTTATTTATTCCAATCATCTTACTTATCTTTTTGTGTGCATGTGTTTCTGTGACAAATAAATATTTTTTTCTTTTTAACTGTTCAGAGAGAGACATTTAATGCTGGAGTACCTATTTAAGTGATAATACTTAGTCATTAAGTTCATAGCGGAGTTCGACACTCGAGGAGGCTATTTTTATATGCATTTGACGAAAACGCACTTCAATGTCAAACCAACATGAGAGGGGTTAACAGGATTTATAATAACCCAAAATACACCGCATGAAAACGTAACCAGAAAAAACGAAAAACTTTCAAACGAATCTTCAAATAACATCACTTTTTTACCCAAATGCTTATAACTCTGCAATCCTAAATTTCTAGCCGCCATGACCCGTAAGGAGCTGTCGAAAGTGGTTCCACATTGAAATTGTAAAAGTTGGTAATAAAGGTGGCTTTACGACCCTTAGCGGGGGAGGCGAGGGTGGTGGCTAACTGATAACATTTAATTTTTAGCCACCTTTGGGGCTGTTGATGTTACTGATATGCGAGAGTTAAGCGTTAATGTTTAGGGTGACAGAAGATAGGTACGTTTTTGATAGGTTAATAATTTACAAAATTAATGTTTCAAGCTATACTGTGACTGTGTATGTATTTCTGGCTAACTCCATATTTATGATCTTTGTTATACTTAATCGTGTTTCATTGAAAAAACAAACAAGTCTTCAAGTCTCCAATATCGTCAACGCATTGATCCCGTAACAGCATAGCAAGGTGGCTGGTAGCAGCTGGATGAGAGTTGCCGAGAATCGAGTTGAATGGCGTGCAGTTGGAGAGGCCTATGTCCAGCAGTGGACTGCTGTAGGTAGATGATGATGACTGTTCATCGTAACGGTCCATTTGCTGCAGTGGACATTGGTGGCCTGAAATCAATATCATAGTTTCACTTTCACATCAATTCGAGCATCACTTTCTAACTCAACCCAGCACATTGCAGTCCAAAGCTGGACACAAGCCTCTCCCAAGCTGTGTCCCCTCTTTTCTAAGTAAAACACTTTACAATTTAATAAATCGAGGAATTCTGGGAAGCTTCCATGCAGATTTAAGTATATAAAGAGTTAAAAAGAGGTAAAAATCGACGATTCCTTCCTTTGGTTGTCGTTTTAAGGCGATTAAAGGATTATCTCAGGTGAACGAGTAACTTCAAACTGCAAGCGTTCCGTTCATGACGTTACCAAGTTTTGTCCGCGTCTTTGATTGTGTGACTAACACAGTGGTCGGCAAATTGCGGCTCGCGAGTCGCATGCGGCTCATTAGTCTATATACTGTGGCTCTGTACAAATGACGGTAAGTGCGAGCGTAGATACGCGCGGGCGGTTTCGCGTCATTGAAATGAAATGAAATTGTTTATTAAAGAAAAAAAAAATACCAGATGAGGACCACTTAGATTAGATGATTATACGAACTATCAAGTTTTATTCAAAATGTATTTAAAGATTTATTTCCGAAGTATTTTCACCAAAAATTAATAGGAAATAGAAAATTAATTACTACCTTTCAATATTTTCCAAGGTTAACTTGTTAATAAGTAAGATCAGCCTTCATCATATTATCAGCCGATATAATGATGATAATGAAGGCGTCCTACTTCTTAGCAAATTAATTTTAGGAAGCGTTATGGAGTGGAAGAGGATGGGTGGGAGTTTTAAGGATTAAGAAAAGTGTATCGTGACAGTTTGGACACACAGAAAGGATTGGCTCTCATAAGAAATCTTAGTCGTTATAGTATGCATTGGCATTATTGACTAATGAGTTTGCCGACTACTGGACTAGGATGCTGTTGATGGTCGATCTCACCATTATCATGTTTTGGTTTAATTGTCGTTAGCAACGCTTTTCAATTTTGAGTGTGAATGAGGATGGCTATAAGAGTAGGGGAAGACCAAAGAAACGATGGATGGACTGTGTGAAAGATGATATGTATAGAAAGGGGGTGACTACCGAGATGACGACTAATGGAAGTATAGAATAAAAAGATATGTTACGTCGACTACAAATACATTGGAACAAGGGCGAGAATGATGATGAGTTTCACGAAAATCAGTAAAGCCGAATTGCATAAAAGGTCAATCCAAGCCATCCACAAAAGCGCGACAATTTAACAAGTAGTTTAATCAACAATACTACCTCATTCGGTTTTTTAAAAATATATAAAGGAAATGTTGCAAAAGTCTGGTTATGATGACTTGGAACAATTAATCTGACCCAGAATCGAGTTCGAATCGAAAACAATATCAAAATCGAATCGTTTTTGAGAGTAAGGCCCCTGACACTGAATCAAACGATACACAATGGGAATAAATATGCACACATACACTCACACACACCACACACACACCACACACACACGACACACCACGCTCACATCACACGTACACAAACTCACCAGATATACTATACAACACCTGAAATCACCTCTCTAGTTTCCACTCTGCAATTCATACCCCGAGCCCCAAGATACAGATTAACTGTTTAGTTTGGGGCTCACTGGTAAATATTTTGTAACCTAGCTATAGGTAATATTTTAAGCTACTCATGTCGGCTCAACTTGGTGACCTGTAAACCTGCTTACTGTATTACCTGGAAAATAAACTATTTCTATTTTCTATTCATACTTCTACCCCTACAGTTTGTTCAATAAAATTGACAGTAATAAGTAGCTCCATCTTCAATTATATCCCCAAAAACTGGGAAATCATTTTACAAAAGCGAAAGCTATTAAGGTCTAAATTATTTAATACGACGATTATGTTCTGGGCCAAATGTTCAAGCGGTTTTCTGGTCCTTATTGCCTAGACTGGAAGGTCCAGTTTTCCAAGACTTTAGTCCTGAAATATTCTTGTAAACGTCTCTTAATTGTCTCTTATAATTAAGTAGAAGTCCCGAAGTAGGTGAACTTAAGGTCCCAGATGCGTAAAATTGTCTAATTATAAAAAGTATTAAAGACAATTTAGAGTTTATCCAATATTTGACTTTGGGGTCCTTCGGGTACTCAAATGTTATTAAGAATCTACCACGTTATTAAACGCGGGAACTGCATTTAAAAGAGGAAATGGTCCTATGGGTCGTTCTCGGAATCTTGATAGAGAAAACTTGGATTTTAATCTAATTGCGTTTGAATACAATTTTTGTATTTGGGTCAAAAGGTGTAAAAACGCTCGCAAGTTAGAATACAGTCATATTGTAATAGTATATTATGATACAAGTGTGATCAATACACACGCGTTTCATACGACGTTTGACACACTAGCGAGGAAGAAAAAGAATGAATTCCAAATGTATTTTTTTTTGTGAAATATGTTTTTCGCGGGTTGAAAGAGAGGTAAAGGCACGAAGTCGTCGAACAATCTAATAGGTATCAAAAGCATAAAACTGAATGTTTTTGTTTGTTACACGAAAATATGTTTTTTTTTATAAAATATATATTTTGATGAAATAGGTAAAATGTTAATTGCGCGTAGGCTAACGCACTGCGTGCTTTGTGCACGCACGTTTAATATACTGCATTATAAACCTAAAAGCGGTTCAATAAGAGCCACTTTACGAGCAATTGTGTTGAAAAATCAATTAACATCATACTCCTTTTCTCTAATGCCTAAAAGAAACTTCTTGGTTTTCAAGGAAGCTCTCTCCACGATTATACGTATATGTTGGGTAACTCAATACTTTTCCCTAAAACTAAACTGTATGCTGAAAAAACTCAGTAGGCAACATTGCGTCACCGTCCAAACAAGGCTTTATTAACAAACTGATTTTCCTTCAAAACTGAGGGTTTCTAAGAAAAATCGTGAGGGTGCCGATTGAGGGGCTAAAATGGGGTGAGGGATGGTGTACTCGTTATTTTCACTTTTCCCCGTTTATTGCCACAATAAATAACATTAGGTTTATGATGCGTGTATAAAATACCCCGGTTCGGGGCGTGCGAACCTGAATTTTTAATTTTCCACCTACCTTACGTTTTGTGGAACTAAAATTTGGTTGTTTAAGGCTGATTAGTATTAAAAGGGCGTGGGTTTTCATTAAGTTTGGGTAACCATTTATTGATGTGTGAAAAGGAGTTTTGTGAGCACATAAAAAATACATAAAACAGTACAACTTTACTGTTTTGATTTACTTTTGCTTAGTACCTATGGAGAAGAACGGGCAAGAAACTCCACGGACACTCTTTTAAATCAAAATATGGTTACAAAATATTGGTTAAATCTTTCATGTTGAAGTTATACATGTGAGAACGATGCAGAAATAAAATAAAACAATTCAAAAATTAAATTAAAATAAGCCGTGGCGGCTAAGAGATGACCAGTCTACTGGCGGCGCCCGTTCACGTAATGACGCATGGATTAACACCATTCAGCTCAACCATTTTTAAGGGAGCTAAATGATCCAATACACACGCCACCGTCAGCGAGACATTAGAGTGAGCATGACATACTCTCAGCCGCCAGGGCCCATCAAGCCAATGAAAGACGTACCCAGTAAATAGTAGCTTTATAGTAGGTACATAGTACTGTGGGTACATGTGTTTTGCAGTTATACAATGCTCGTGGATATTGTAATTATTATTTTGACTTTGGGATTTATATTTTGACATTATGATTTACTCTTTGACATTATGATTTGTATTTTCGACATTATGATTTATATTTTTGATTTAAATATTAATATTATGACATTATATACTGAATCATGTACTGAATCCATGGTAACAGTTTTCGCGTCGATGTCCCTGTCACCCTGTATTTATTCTTAAAGGAAGTTTTTCAACCTAAGTTAATCCTATTTCTGAAAAAATAAAAAAACATCTTGATAGTCTGACATTTCAACAACAATTACGTTTAAGATTTATTCCACGACTCCACCGTCTCCAAGTTTCCTCTACTAATTGTAGAACAACATTAGAACTAAGATTTTTTTCACAGCAAAGTGAATTTAATTATTAACAGTGAAAGCCCCGTAAGGTAGGACGCACACGTAAATGCCTCTTACGTACATAAGTGGTCGTTGTAGGGCCATACAACGTTACGGCGAGGCAATAAGAGTGGGTGCGACGTACACTGGGTGAAGGCTCTTAAGGTGAATTAAAAAGAGGGTTTTCTTAGGACTGTTTGGAAATTGGGGTCGGGTATTTATAGAAACAGGAAATAGAACAATGTAGCTTTATGAAAACAACTTCGTCTAATAAGAGAGCACTACTTTTGGTGAAGTCAACCACAATGTGTTGTGGCGACATCTACATCGGCACATGCGAACTATACGCATCACATTGACGTTACGTAAAATCTTGCATCGCGCAAGCAGGGTTTACCGCATGATTAGCATATATACAACATGTCAATCGCTAGGCAGTTGCCCAGCAGATACAACACCCATCTGATCGGAGGATCTTCCCTTTTCTATGAAGGATGAGTGAACTTAACACCCTGCCCCTCATACCCCTATAGTATTACCGAGGATTTGTCCCTTTCGTGGAAATCTAAGTACATCAAACTCAGGTGCACATTACAAGGTTTCCTGAAGCATCGTAGGGTTCATAGGTTAGAAAAAATCATCGAATAATGAGGTGCGGCCGGTCTGATAGCGGCCTTAAATTAGACCCGTTATTAGTGTTAGTCTTGACCTAATTATAGTTGTAACATTTAAGGGCGTCGTCAACCGATAGCCGGGGGGGGGGGGCAAGTTGATATACCTATGGAGGATGGGAAAAGTATGATTTGTAGGTACAGTCAATAGTCAAGAGCACATGAAGCTTTACACTTGTAGTGCGAGTCTTATTACTTCTATGGCGCACAGGTGTACATTTGTTTTTTGACAAATCAGTTTCAACTCGGTAGTCCCGATAGGAACTGAGAAAAATAATAATTTCCATATTCAATGTATGAATTGGAAACGTCGTTTTTCCCAAACTATTCAGAACTGTACAGCTGAAACATAATAGGTATTATGACTGGGCCTACCACCAGCACATAAATATAAATATTACGTCCCCGGACCCCGGATTAGACCCCGTTTAGGAGATACGGAACTTAAAAAAATCAAATAAAAGTAGTCGAAATAAACAAAATTGGCTTTATAGATAAGTTTCTTTCCATTAAAATGCCTTGTATTTACAACAACAAAAAAAATCTCTCTTTCAGCAGGCTCTCGGCAGCTGCCCCCTTTGCCCCCCTTGGTGACGCCCTTGATAAAATTTACCTTCTATTTATGGATTAGGTCTGATGTGGTTCAGGCTAGTTTTTCGATCGAAAATTATCACAAAATTAATGTGACTAATTGTGAAGTGCGCGTAAACTGTTGTAATTGGTTGAACGATTTATCAACAGCGAACAGGGATGATGCCTTGATCAAAAAAAGAAATTATAATAAAAAAATATTATATACGTATTTTTTCCTTTATAATATTTAAAAAAAAAAAACTTAGCTAAAACACAATAAAGTTGGGGAGTGGGGGTCGCTATGTCACAAGTAAGTATAAAATCTACATACTCGTGACGTCATGGCACATTTTAACTCAATGTATCGCCGTAATCTTTTGATCACGTAAAAATAGAAAAAGATTGTGTCCAATATTTTTTAATAATCTACCTGACGGACAAAAACATTTTTCTTCTGTCGTTCCAGTGTCCGTTCCTCCTACAACATAATAGGCTCCGTGGGCGGTACCATTTGGAGGGCCCCGTGGACTCCAGCTTAAACGTTTATAGCCAAACTGTCGCTGGAATTGTTAATTATTTTCGCGGGCCCCACTGTTAATCCCTGTTCGGATCGCCCGTAATGATACCTCCGTCACTTGATAAGGAATAATCTTAGATCGGAGATTTTAGAAATTTTGGCCCTTCGGTACGAGTTTCGTAGTTTAAACTTTTAATATTTGAGAGGTATTCAGATTATTTTAATATATTTTCTTAATGTCGAACTTACCTTTTTTGTTTAAAACTAATTTGATATGATATCTATTAACATTTTCGCCTGAACTTAGGTCTTTCGATTGCTTCAATGAAAGGTCAAAAGCAAATAGTCATAATAAAGTTGGATTCAGTTTTTTAGGGTTCTATAGTTAAAAAGGAATCGTTATAGTTTCGCCATATGTCCGTCTGTCTGTCTGTCTGTCCGCGGCTTAACTCAGAGACTCTTAGTACTAGAAAGCTGTAATTTGGCATGGGTATACATATTAATCACGCCGATAAAGTGGTAAAATAAAATTTTATTTTTTAAGGTTAACTACTGGTATTTTACATGGTGGGACTCGCTATCTGACCTCCACAGCCCAGTTACTGAACAAGATACCCCTTGGTGAGAAGTATGCTTGGTTCTTTTTAAAGATCTTCATCGTCTATATCTTTTTAGTTGATTGATTTGTTTCATTTATATCTCTCCCGTTATTTAAGATCTGAGGAAAACTCCCCAAGAGGTAGGGTTTTCTTAACACAACACCTCTTCCTTGTTACATGTGAAAAAATAAGCAGTTTCTTAATAGGGAAACAGGGGAAAATATATCTTTTTACCTTTTCAACGACAAAAATGTATTGTTTTCCTGTGCTTAATTACACTTGAATTAAGTGTTGAGTTAATGTTAATTATTCAGTAAGTATACCTTCCTCGTTTACAGTTAATTCTATCAATTTTACTATTACTGTGCGCAACTTTGATGTCAACGTTTTGATTATTGTTTTCAAAATAATAAGATAAGTGAACTAAGTACTTATTTCTTTTGAAATCGTTACTGCGATTCATTTTTGTGTGGTGACCTAGATAAAGAATATCTAGTTAACAAATAAAGTTATTTATTTATTTATCCTTCCACTGTAAGTACATTCACATTATTTTACGTATATATCTACAAATTCTTCCCTAAATCGTCATAAAATGCATTACGTATATATGCTTTAGTTTTGACTCATCTAGTAGAATACTTTCTTAGAAGTTTGAAGTTGTTTTTAAGTCTCTAAATCTTATAAATCGTCTATCGTTTGAATTTGGAAGCTTCAGTTTTTCTCAGCCACATTTAAGGAGTGACTACACCAGCTTATGCTCTTTCTCTTTCAAACTCTCGCCATCTCATTCCAATTCTCATTACAATATCACAACTTCACCTATAAGATCATAATTTCTTGCGAAAAAATCCCAAGTTTTAACCCTCCCCCTGCTGTGGGGGAGTTTAAACAAGTTGCTTTTGCCAGATGGCGTTCGGCTATTCAAATTTTCTTGTTTTATTAAAAAAAAGTTCGCACTTGACCCCGAAACCGTTTTAAGTTGAGTTCTTCAAGCACCTTCTTAGTAATGTAGCGAGGTAATTGTATTTTAATGGCAGCGATTTTCGGAGAGAAATTGCTGGTTCAAGCTCTTTTAAAATTTGTGTCAATCTGAGCGTTGATAGCCGTTTTGTTTTATTTTTATAGGCTTGGAGAAGATAAATGCTAATTCGCCGTAAATTCTCGATACGGCTTTGGTCTCGATCTAAAATAATTTATGTTTGGGAAGTTTTAAATCAGATTGATATCCCTTAAAGCTTTATCGATTGTATGAACGTTTTCACTTCGACTGCTTTTAGAATTGATTTATAATATGATCGGAAGAGGGTGCTACGGTGCGCATATAAAAAATAGCTTCTTAAATAAACTTAAAAAAAAAAGTTTAAGTGATCATTTAGTAACGGTATAGTGTTTTAGTGAATACATATATGACATGTAGTGAGTGTTATTGAAGACCTTGTGAAATATATAGTCAAGCGGGAAAAACTGTTAAAATGGTCCACGAAAAATAACGAGATTCAAATAAAAAAAATTAAAAAATCAGTACAACACTATTGAATTACTTCCGAAACAGTATCATTCTAAATAAAGAAGGAAGAAAAATCTCAAAAGGTACATAATAAATACCAATTATGTATAATAAGTTACAATTTAACACAAAATTGCAATATCATCTCGTTTGACTGGCTTCATTCAACGCCAGCTATTGACAACATATGAACAACAGACAATAAATCGAAAACTTCTCACTAGTCCACACTAGAGGCAAAAAAGTGCGTAAAAGTAAATTAGAAGTAACTAAACACTTCACGAGATGGCGCCTACTCCGCTTTGCTCAGGATGTCAACAAAAAGTACCGGTAAAAGATAATCTAACTTGTTCGCTATGCAAGTGCAGATATGATTTGGAATGCGCTGGTGTCTCTAAAGATCATTATGTCAAAATTATGACTTTGGAACATAGAAAGTCTTGGAAATGTCAGACTTGCGTTTGCAAAATACCAAAGACTGACAGCACTGACACACCAGTACGCTCTACGAGGGACCCAGGATGTACCCAGTACCTAATCACACCAATAGAGGGAAACAATATCACCATAAGGAAAACAGTAATAAACCCAAAATAATGGACACGACTTGCTCTGAAAACCTTAGTTTTATAGGTGATACTCTGTGAACTCAAGAAAATATTGAAATTTTTAAAGATACACAAACCCAACTATCGATGCAATGTTTAACCGAATTAATAATACTACGTTTGAAAGAAAATAATAGATCAATAATAGAAGAACTGCGAAGTACAATACAAACTGAAATCAAAAAAGCTACTGCCGATATAAGACAAGATTTTGACCAGAAGACTTGCGATTTAACCATGCAAAATAACGAAAGAAAATTAGAAATAT
Organism: Omphaloscelis lunosa; assembly: GCA_916610215.1. Taxonomy (NCBI): domain Eukaryota; kingdom Metazoa; phylum Arthropoda; class Insecta; order Lepidoptera; family Noctuidae; genus Omphaloscelis; species Omphaloscelis lunosa. Next base: position 16,784,990 of record OU744265.1, on the reverse strand, counting down.
AAACAATTAACACCAAACTGGAAAGCCTTCGTATTGAAAATGAGACACTTAAGAAAAAAAATAAAGGAATTACCAATCCATCCATCCCAATCACCACATACTCCTGTGTCATGATTTCCAAATACTAATTAGATCTTGTGATTTTAAATACTAAATATAAAATTAAAAGAATGTGATTTGCCTCAAATGATTTTTGTATCAGTGTAATCATGAAGTTTAAAAGTATCTCATTTGACAGTTACCGTAAATGTATAACTGGTATTTTAACGGAACAGAATTAGAAACATGACGTTTGGAGCGTCGCTTAGCTTTTAAGGCAGTTCGATTTGAGCCTCGAAACCTAAAGGATGTCTTAAAGTCTATAACGTTATTTTATTGAATATCTAATTAAATAGTTTGTTAAATATTTAAAATGATCCAAGCAAACACAGAAAATAACTTGGTACACAAGAAAAAGTGATTCAAAAATACAAACATATTAAAATTTAAATCAAAATTGCAATAACTAAACTAGAACGATGTAGTAACGGCTATGAAGCTTTTAACGAAATCCTAATTAGCATCCTACATCATTACAAAAATACAAATTAAAAACAAATTATAATAAACACTGGCTCTCAAAAGGTATAAAAAACTGTTGCAAAAATAAAAGTCTATTGAAGATACTAATTACTAAAAAATAGACCCAATATTAAGAGAATTCTACAAGATGTATGAAAAAATATTAAAGAAAACTGTAGTGACAGCAAAAAACAACACTTTAAACATAAAATAATCAAATCAAGCATTAGGGTTAAAACAATGTGGGGTATAATAAATAGACGAACAAATAAAAACATTAGACGCGAAAAACAGAATATAACTATATAGTTATATTCTGTTTTTCGCGTCTAATGTTTTTGTATAAATGTTTATATAAACAAACAATAATAACATGACTTCAGAGCCCAATAGAGGTAGCTAACATCTTTAATAATTTATTTGCTTCTATTAGGAAAACTAGTACGAACCCATCTGGCAGTAAACCAAAAGAAACACCTATAATGTCTACAACAGAGAACTCGATCTTTCTGGGTCCAACAGATCCTTACGAGGTGAATGCATTAATAAAAAACTTAAAAAATAAGTCGAGCTATGGCGTTGATGAACTTCCACCTACATTACTGAGATAATGTGCAGATGACTTAACTCTTCCATTCTATAAACTGGTAAATCAATCTTTCGAAGATGTTTTTCCCAACTTCTTGGAAAAGGCCCTTGTAAAGCCAATACACAAGAAAAATGCAATAAATTGAAAAACGCCCCATCGCTCTCGTACCAATTGCCTCAAAAATTTTTGAAAAAGCCCTGTGCAACCGTGTCTATGCTTATTGTGAAAAATATAATATATTTTTAATCACTGTCAAAATGGCTTCAGAAAAAACCGATCCACAACCCTCGTTGTCTATAAAGTATGTATACAAGAAGCCCTCGATATCATTAACTCCAAAAAAAAATGCAATAGGATTACTGCTGGATATGACGAAAGCTTACGATAAAGTACAATTTAACATCTTTCTAAACAAACTATATGGCATGGGGATCCGTGGTAAATGTCATGAATGGTTCACATCGTATTAACAGCATTGAGAGTAATTAGTCGAATTAGAATATTTTAACCAAAAAACTAACGAAATAGAGTTGTTCCGGAGGTATTCCTCGTAGCGCTCCCGTTTTGAAACGCTCCCATCTAAGCGCTCCCGTTTCGTTCCTCCAAGCGCTCCCAAAAGGAGCGCTTCGAGGAACGATTAAAAATATTAAAATTTATTTCCTCGAAGCGCTCCCACGTTTAAAAATAGGGAAAAGCATGAAGTAAACGTAATGAATTATATCGATAATTTTTAAAAACTCACGTGTGCATCATCGACATCGAAGTTGCTTAACCAAATTACGAAATTGAGAGATTACTATCTTTTTGCTTTCGGCACTCTTATGTGAATACAAGGACCAATGTTATTGTGTATTCAAAGAGGATGTTATTTCACAAACTTTCTTTAATAGTAAACAAACTTGCTTCCGTGTCACATTCGCGCAACTTGCGATAACAACAAAACGCAATTTTACGTAAACACAAGTTCAGGCAATGCTCGGCTGGGTTCGTGTGAATTCGGTAAACGCGACTCTCTAGTATACAATGGGGAGGCGGGGTTACGGTTTGTATGTGTGTGTGCAGGACTCACGCGCCGCGCGCGCCGCATTTTTAACTCTTAGTTAAGAAGTTAGTATCGCTATTTTTGGCAAAAATTAATTATAAAATTGTTTTAACCATTTTATCAATCGCATAGGTAGCATCACCGTTGAGCGCAATACGTTACTGGGTCCCGGCTCAGAGCAGGTGATTTTAGTCAGTAGGTGGTTTTAGTCAGTAAGAGTCTGACACTCTCTCGCCCCGCCTAGGACAAGGAAAGTCATTTCTACCATTGACGTAAACGATAGACACCTCATTGCCTTATTTCTACGAAAAACTTCCGACAAAACATTGAGGTGTGCGGGGAGGGGGGTAGTAATGGGAAACATAATGGAGAGAAATCATAAGCTTTCTAAACAATAAAAAAATATGAATAGGTACATATGTCGGCAGATTATATTCATCTATTTGGTGGACTAAAGGATTTACAATAAAACAAAAAAAAAATAAAAAATACCAAACCCGTGCGAAGCCGGGACGGGCCGCTAGTTGTATATTATAACAATGTGTTCTACTTATTACCTAGTTATTATCGATAATTTCAGTTAGTATAGTCCCATCTCTATCCGAAAGTTAATCATGGGAGCGCTTCGAGGAAATAAATTTTAATATTTTTAATCGTTCCTTTTGGGAGCGCTTGGAGGAACAAAACGGGAGCGCTTAGATGGGAGCGTTTCAAAACAGGAGCGCTTCGAGGAATACCTCTTGTTCCGATCCGAAAACATGCCAATAAACAAATTCAATCAATCTATCAATAAACAAATTCAATAATCAATAAACAAATCTTCAATCTCGCAGGGTAGTATAATAGGCTGCTTCCTATTCTTAGTTTACATCAACGACCTCCCGAAGCATATCAGTGAACCTTGTGTTTTGTTTGCGGATGATATCCATTCTTGCCTCATGCGAAACTAATCTTAATCTTAATGATAAATTATGCGCATGCCTATGCATGGCTTAAATACGGTGTCATATAATGGGGTAATAGTACAGACTCAGGCCACACTATTCACCCTACAAAAAAAAACTAGAATTGAACTACATAAATATTGAACAAACGGATAGCTGTAAGTAACTTCCAGGAACAAAAAAAAAAAAAAAAAACCCTACCGAGCCTCTACATCTTTGAAATCTGTAAAGTTGCACGTGGATACTCGAAATTCTACACAAAAAGAGAAGACATACAAACTAAAATTACTTTAAGACATATGTCATAACGATAAAAATATATAATAAGTTACCGGAAGAAATAAGAAATATAAATAAATACAACATCTTTATTAATACATTAAAATTATTTCTATTAAACAAAAGCTATAATTTGAATGAATACTTAAATGAAAGACTATAATTACAATACATATATTTATTGTCTTAAATATGTGCATGTGTGTATTTATCAAGAAGATTATTTAATTAAACATAACATGACTACTAAATACACAATGAGTAAATTATAAAATGCTGCATAAATAATATAAAATTGTGATATACGTAAAACTAATCTCTTTATTAATGATTTGTAACCTTAAAATATGATCTCTCATTAAATAAGTGCTTGTATAATATTACCTAAGTAAATATAACTTTACCTAAACCCGATAATAGTATTTTAAGAAAATAGCTACCTACTTAACTTACAAATAATGATTTTCGCGAATGTAATAATTCAGGTTTCATGTATAATTTAATTTTAATTTTCTGCGACTTAGATTTTTAACTTTCATAGCTATATATCTAATAATAATTTTTGCTGTGCCCTGACAGTGCCTACAACGGTTCAAGCCTTTTGTTAACATCTTGTTTTACCTTGTGGAACGCAAATAAATGAATATGAATATGATTTTTTTTAAATATTATTATAATAAATTTCTAGTTAAACTGAAAAATTTTGGTAACTGTAAAAACTTTCTTTAATAAAGACATCACAGTATCAAACCAAACAACACAATAAAAACAAAAAAATACAAAAAATGTCGCCAAAGTAAACGAACCATATTAATAATAAACACTTAAGCGATAATGACGAAGCTTCTCAGTTTTCTTTTTGAAATCCTGACGAATGCCCTCGGTAAAGCTCGTATTGTTTTGAATTTTTTAGAAAGGACAAAATAAATTATGATTATGGTGTTCTAAGGAATAATCGTCCGCCTCGTCGACCGTCGTCGCAGCGAGAGGGTTGGGTCGTGTCAAACAAAAATATGGATTTCTTTTGTTTCGCGAAAATTAAAAAAAATAACGTGATTTGTTTGCGAGTTATTTCCAACGTGTTTTAAAGTACTTGAGTTAAAGTGAGGTAATTTATGGTTTTTGTTTTCTTTTTTAGTGCATTTTGGTTCTTAACATTTAACAAACTGTCCGCTTGTTGTGACTATGGTTAATTAAAAAATTAGTTGAATACACATGCACAATATACATTGTGATGGCGCAGTGGTTGACGACACGGTTGGCGCAGTGGTTAAGCGATTGACTGCTGCGCTGCGAGTCGCGGGTTCGATCCCCGCACGGAACAAATATTTGTATGACCTACAAGTAGTTGTTCCGGGTCTGGCTGTTTGTGTATGTGAGTTTAAGTGTTTGTGAAACGCACCCACGATACAGGAGAAATTCCTAGTGTGGGGCAACGTATAAAAAAAAAAAAAAAGTGGTTAAGGTCTCGCCTCTTATGCACGAGATTGTGTATTTTAATTCATATGTACTTTCGGAGTATATCCTGGACATTGCTCACATGGGTGAAAGAAAACATAGTGAAGAAACCTGGACTTGTCTAGACTAATATTATTAAAAGAAAATATTAGATTTTGAATATTTGTTTGTTTGTTTGTAATGGATAAACTCAAAATAAGTAATGGTTTTTGTATCTCAAAAACCATTACTTATGACACAAAAACCCGTAGGGCAGCATGTGGCACGCTGTTGGGCAGTAACGACCCCACGGACCCAATCTCCCGGGTGAAGTCTTGCTCCTCACCTCTGGCTTGGTTTTATTAGCCGGCTGGAGTAAAAACTGACGAGGAACGGAGCTCCCACCTCATTTTTGCCTTAATTGGCCGGCTTGAGTGGAGATTCGCAAGAGCAAACGTGCTCGGAGGAAGGAAGTATTTGATCAGTCATTGATCAGGCAGGGGCTATAGGCCTTCCATAGTTCTAGATAACCAATCCACTATAGTTACCCAAACCCATAGCCCAATATGTTTTATTTCATGTTCTGCAATAGTCCTGTACCAACCGGGGGTTGTCCTTGGGTGGACTTTCATAGTGCATACAGGGATAATCGTCGGTTGGTGCCACATTCCATTTAAAATTGTCTAAGGGGCCTCTGCGAGTTGGCTTTGGGCCCTCGTACGCCTTCCAAAGCTGCGGGACCCTAGGGTCCCGTGAAATATCAAAGATATCATAATCATAATCAATTTTATTTGTGTAACATAGGTAGTAAATACAGTTCTTAAAGTAGTAGTTAATATAAGTCTGAAATCGTCAACCCGTCTTGAGCAAGCTGGTGATCATTGCTGGTGCTTTCTCTGTATGAGAAGAGGCCTTAGCCCTGTAGTGGGTCCATAATAGGCTGATATTATTATTCATAAAGGGGAAAGCCGTTGACGAAATTTAAATGGATGGGTGTATGAAAATTAAAATTATAATTTAATATTTTTAATTTACAAGAACCCAAGTGTACTTAGATGTTACTATTAATGAAACACAAAAATATCGGCCAAGTGCAAGTTGGACAGGCACACGAAGGGTTCCGTATTGTATTAAGATCGAGCAAAAATCGCCGCTTAAAACACGTTTCTTGTATGGGGACCCCCTTTAATTATTAACTTTTTAATTTTTATTATTATAGCGGCAATAGAAATACACAATCTGTGAAAATTTCAACTGTCTACCTATTACGGTTCATGAGATACAGTCCGCTGACTGACAGGCAGCGGAAGTTTAGTAATAGGGTTCCGTTTGGCATCCTTCAGGTACAGAACCCTAAAAGTAATTGTAAAACTAACAATAACATTATATGTCTCCCAAAATACACATAGATTGTTTTCTATAGCCCCCTGCGGTATTTTTATCACGACCTGTCTTTTCATATCTCGGAGGTGAAATACAATAGTCGTTGCTAATGTATTAATTAAATTCACTGTATTAAACTAAAGGCGATGGCACACTGCAAGCAGATAAAGGACGTGTTTCTGTGACGAATAAATAAATTTTCATGTAAAAAAAAAGAAAGGAAAGAAAGAAAAATTGTTTCTTCTGCATAAACAAATACCACATTACAAAAAAAAAAAATACACACATAAAAAGTAGCCAAAAGTGTCGTACACAACCAATAAAAGTTTGCCAATTTTGTTCATTGCTTGATATCTTTCTTTCAGATTTTTTTATGTGATTTTTTTCGGTCTGAAAGAAGAAAATACAAAGTTTGGAAGTCTCAAATTCACGGCACATGTGTATTTGTAATTTTTTCTTGTCGCTCTGTTTGTATTTTAAAATATTTTTCACTCCACTTACTCAAAAAGTCCGTCATTGTAGCGTACCAGAGTAGGTATAAAATAGCATATCATCCTCTAGGGGAAAAAGTATTATTTTTACAATTTTTGTCTGTAACCAACGTACCTACAAAAACGAAATAGTAGATTGTTATACGAGGAGCTAAAATAACCCATTCTATCAAGGTAGTTTTACTCCCGAGCTTTAGCGAGGGAGTAAATAGAAAACGAGTTATAATGGCTTTTTAGTGCCATATGTACTTTTTACTACTCTACTTTTCACTACGATTGCGAGCAAATAAAATAATCCATTACAATATTAAATAATTTATTTTATCAAAAAATTTATACAATTTATTAAATCTGAAATTTTGAGGATTTTTTTTTATCCTGGTATGCGTTTCCATGGGATAATTTCCGACTAAAACTACCTCAATAGAATGAGTTATTTTAGCCCCTCGTATAACAATCTACTATTCATTCACTTTTTATTATTATATTGTTATTTTTAGTTTAAATAAAATATCAAATTCCTGTTCGACATGGATTGAGATAAAACAAATCCCATCATAAACATAAATGTGAAAATGGGGGCCCAGTTCAATATACTTGATTGTCGACTTCGCCGACAACAGAATTGAGATCTAAATGGGTGCCAAGTTCTGTAGATAATCCTGTTTCTATATAAGATTTGACGTGGCCATAGTTTTTACCATCAAACCAATTTTTTAGAAGATTAAGATAATGTTGACGTTTCAATATACGTATAAAAACAGTAACTTGCGTATAATATAAAGATAAGTTGATTAGTCAAATATAATATAACTTGTTAGTAATCCGAAATGATACTAGGTCAAATGATCCTAGAAACAAACTAATGAGTGTGTTTTGTTTTCAACGCTTTGTGCCAGTATGTCAAACAAGCCTTTTCAGTGGTGCTATACTTTTTTAATTCGCTTATTCTCGCTTAGCTCATTCTGGGCTACAACCTCTAACAAAACCGCGTCCATCTCCATTCCTCGACTCGTTTCCATAAGAAATATGACGTCATTTAAATTTTTTATTTGTTCATTCATTTTGGTGAGTGAATGAGTAATAAAAAACATTATATTTTTTGAGTTATTAAACAAATGTCGCAGTGCCTGTAGTAAAGATAGGTTTTTACGAGCTCAGTGCTAGTACAGTAATTCGATCCAGCGCTAACTTGTAACTGGGCTCGTGTAGACACTGGTTTCAATGCAGTCCAGTGCTGACTTCGCGCCCTCAAGTCAGTCCAGTTGACTAACCTACCCGTCTATTTTCGGGTCCAGCAGCATCAACCGCCTGACTTACTGCCGATCTCGTCTACATGAACCCACTGACTGGGTCCAAAATTCCGAGTTACAGGGTCACTGGACCCAGTAACCTTATCTACATATATCCTATTCTAATATTTTAGCTACATTGCCCACGCAAAAACTTCCATCTTTTCCATACAAAAGGTTCCACAAAGCCCGTATGTGAAGCACTGAAGTCCTGAATAGTCAATGTACAAAGTTACCTGAATTTCACAGCAAGAATAATCAATTAGTTGAATACATCTGCCGACAAAAGTTCCCCATGAGTTACTAGGTAAACTGTTTGGGTCGGCCGTATTCATAGAGGAGGCTTCGATACGGAATTATTAAGTAGCTACCTTCTACTTTAGTGTTTGTGAACTTAGTGCTTTTACATATTCATTAACGATTTTTTTCAATATTTTTTACGGGAATTAATTGTAAAATGCTTGTCACAACAAAAAAAAATTGGAAAGGTGACTAAAAATAAATAAATTACTGTGATCTGTGGCGTGCCATTCAAGAGGTTGAGCAATAAAACTGTAGGTCTTTTTAAGTAGGTGTTTACAAATATACAAATATGATGGTGAATTGGTGACTAAAGCTAGGTGGTTATATGAAGGGAAAAGGGACATGCAATGTCAAGGACAGACTGAACTGAACGAGAAAGATAAATAAGGAAGAGAAGGAAGGGTTAGCCCTTCCGGTATGTGGGATTAATAGTCAGTAAGAGGACAAATATGAAGGCAGGAAATCAACCATTAGCATAAGCATAATCAGCCTATGCTCCCACTGCCGGGACACAGGCCTCCTCTCTTCGAGAGGGAGTGGGCTATAATCTACCACGCGTACCAGTGTGGGTTGGTAGATATCACATGTCTTCGAATTTTCGGTTCTACATACAGGACATGCCGGTTTCCTCACGATGTTTTCCTTCACCGTTTGAAGAGCAGTGGTGATGAAATCATTTACACAAAGTAAAGCGCCAAGGTTCCGAACTGCCTGGGTTTGAACCCACAATCTACAACTCGTAAGTCGGGGTTGTTACCACTGGGCGCCCAGTGCTCACCAATCTACCATTAGCACCTTGACAATTGTTCGCTCAATTCGTCTTATTAGGTATCTTACTACTACTGTAGAAGTTGTAATCTATATATATAAAAATGAATCCCTATTTCCCTTGGTCACGGCATCACGCTAAAACGGCTGAACGGATTTGGATGAAATTTGGCGTATGGGTAAACCATAACACGGAGAAGGACATAAGATAGTTAATTGATTCAGGCGTGACCTTGCGGAAATCCATAATAAAATGATGATGTGGATATATGTAGTAACCTTTTCCGCGTGTTGCCACACCAAGCACCGAGCGAGTCTGCGCTCGGTGCTTGGTGTGGCAACACGCCGTGTTCGAGTTCACGACAAGTTAATCGTCATCCTGAGGATGCCTCGTTGAGAGGTGAAACACGTGTCGATTTCTTCCAGGGTCTTTTCAAGACTCTTTGGAAATAGCTAAGCGGAAAAGGTTACTACATATATCCACATCATCATTTTTTTAGGACATAAGATACTTTTTATCCCGGTATTCCCAAAGGATCGAGACTAATGCGGGTGAAACCGCGGGGCGCAGCTAGTTTTAAAATAAAGTAACATAATTTATACTTCCTCGCCTGACTATAAATACCCTCCAACTCCAGCTTCCGCCCGACAGATGGCGAGCAGTGATTGATGAGTTAGAACTTAATTATAATACTTAGCCAGGTTTCTTCTTCAAATTTCTTTCTAACCGACTCCAACTTGAGCAACTTAGACAATCAACTTGATGCTTGATTCTCTCATCTCATTCTTTGTTGGTGAATTTTTGAGTGTAGGTACAGTAAGCGTTCAAAAGTGCATAAGCACGTTAAGAATCATATTGCTGTGAACACGCGGTGTAGTCCGTATATCTGTATGTGTAAACAACACGGCACACACACCACAGAGAACGCAGTATTGCGCTTTACACACTGTCGTATCGTCGCGTACTTGCGCACTACCGAAACAAATATATATTTCCGTCGCTTTTGTTAGACAACACGCATCATGCGCTTGACCTTGGCCAGTTTATGGGATTACTAAAATTCGAACTAAATTTACGTGTGCAGATAGCAGAACGCGTTAAGCATTGGTCTGAGATGCAAACTGGCTTAGGTTCCAACTTCGTCAAGCACAGTGCAGTTTTTGCAAATATTAATATTTTTGTTTGCAATAATATTATATTTTAACTATTGCTGCTTTTTTATTAATGCTGTTATTGCAATAAAGGGTTTAGAATTAAAAATGCGTGATATGTGAAAGCAAAATTAAAAAATTGTATTCGTTATATTTATTTTACTTATAGATAATATATTGCTACAATTATTTGTCATTACGTCAGCTCAATAAGATGTGAAATAGATGTCAAGAAACTTAGAAGCAATTTATATTATTTTGACATATTTGTATTATGAAATGTTTTTAATTTTAAATTGATTTTTCACCATAAATATTAGCTAGCTTATTATTAGTTAGCTTTGATCATGGTCGAAGTAATTAAGCAATAAATAAGAATATAAGACTAATCAAAATGTAAAAAAAAACTACTTACAAAATAGGTGATTTTAAGGTTAAGTATGGGCAGTTTGTTTACATTATTTATTTTACATTTTATTTGGCTTTAGTAAATATTGGTTGGTATTGAGGTTATAGCTTAAGTATTCATTTTCTTTACGAAAAGAAGATTGAAACTTAACCTCAAATTGTAATCCTAAAATAATAATATTACTAAAATAATCTTAAACATTTTCGGTCTATCTGCGAGAAATACGACAAACAACATATTGTAACTTGCTTAAAAAATCGTTACCACAAATTCATGCAACAACGAATCTGTTGTTTATTAAGTTGGTACGGTAAATATTTTAAGGTTAAAATATAGCAGTGTCCCACTTGAAGTCTTAATATTATTGTGCGAAACTTAAACGTTCTTGTTTATGCCTTTCTGTCGAAAACGGCTTCCTAGCTGGTCTTCAGTGATGCAAGCTTTCAGAGTGCACAGCGAACGGTTCATAATGACGTGTTTAATAATTCAGCAAAATATCTCGTTGGTATGAAACCATTTGTTTCATATTCCTCCACCATTTGACGTCGCTACTGCTCGATAATAAGCCTCTTCCTCATTCCTCTTAACCCTCACAGTATTTCTCTAGAACAAAGAATAACATTGTATTTATTACACATAATAATTATTTATCATTCACTAATCGAATTAAATCTCATAATGGATTTAAAATTTTAAAGGCATCTTGTGTCTCAACAATACCTCTGTTCTATCAACAATACCTTTGATTAAGATTTATGTTTAGTAAAATATGAAATATTTAAATGATAACACTCACACTTAGGCCGGTCTCATTAGATATTTGTGTAAATTACATTCACTTTTACGCAGCGCAATAATATTTGATCTCCCTTCAATATTTATATTTGACTGCATTTTGAAAACAATAACCAGAACACCGCTAATACCTAATTACTCGTCACCAACAATAACCACGAACCAACAAAGTTTTATTAAGCGAATACGCGTAATGAACTGCGTCTGTCTACCCCACAGAAATCGAAATAATTTACTTAGTTTTCTGTGGTCTACCTGCTAAACCTTAATATTTATGTGAACAAGACGACCGAAACAAAAAACGAATTATTATTGAACTAGTCATTATTAAAAAATAACAAAAATTATGAATAGTAATTATTAAAAAATAAAAACTATGAATGTAATTATTAAAAAATATAGAATTATTAAAAAATTACAAGCAAACCACAGACGAGATTTGAACCCTCCGCTCGGCTCTCCACAATCGCACATACCAAGCACGTTATCCACTGGAGCTAGCACGCCATATTCTATATTGATTGAAATTATGAACTAGTATGAGTTGCAGACAAAGTGAGTGTGTGTGTATGTATAGTTTTGTAACATCTTATAGAAGAAGGTCGTAAGTCAAACCGAAGCGTCAGTCTATTGCTTTATGCGATTGCCTATGGACTTTTGGTCGCTACTGTACCTATTTTATTTAAGATACGCTTTAGAAGTTTAGAGTATTTTTGAAAATGTAAAAAAATCCTGTCCAATCCGTGAGGGTGTTGTTAGGTATCATTTGAGTCTATTTATGTGGTAATTTTCAGGAAAAAAGAAAAAAAAAATTGCCACATTTGTTTCAATGGGGAATTGTACCGGGTCTACAAGTTACTTATGACCCCTGTTGAAAATTTGCAGTGGATTTGTGGTAATTTTGGTACCTACTAAAAATGTGAATTTTAAATAGCAATAGCTTTTTATTTTCATATTAATAAAATAAAAAAGGTTTTTTACAAAAAAATATTCAACCTTATACCAACCCCCCCCCCTTATATATTTTGATAATATTTAGTCATACCTAGATAAATAACAAGAAAAGTTAAGCATTTAATTATTCAATTTTTTTTCATAATTTTATAGAGAACTAGCTTCTGCCCGCGGTTTCACTCGCGTGGATATTAGAAAATATTCCACGGGAATACGATATATAAGGGTCGTTTTTTTTACAAAATGTATGTACATTTTGTTGTAATTATGTGTCAACCAACTGTAAAATAAAACTTTTTTTACAAAAAATACAACCGATTTCCAAACTACAAAGTGAAAAATAACTTTAATTTCCGAAGTCGATGTCTTTGGATCAGTATTTTAGTTTTTTTGCCACCGACTTCCGAAATTAAAGTTATTTTTCACTTTGTAGTTTGGAAGTCGGTTGTATTTTTTGGAAAAATATGTTTTTTTTTTTTCACTTTTAGTGGGTTGGTTTGTAATTTATCTAAGTTACAATAGCCTAATTTCAACTCATCGCCTTTTACAAAACATGCTTTTGCCGATGCAGGGACTTTGATTGTTGAGAAGTTCTCCAGGTCCTTCACCATCAGCTCCACTGCACTATATGAATTATGACGAGCATCAATTCTTACCAACCATATTAAAGTTTACGTAATCGTATCGCAACCCGTGAAATACATATTATTGAGAACCTAGTTCCGGTGGCCATCTGTGTCCTTCATCATCAGTTCCACTTTACCAAATGGTGCTTTCCGAGAGAAAACGCACGAGTTACTATAAAACATACCCAAATCGCTATAGGTGTGCCTATAAAATTAGAAGAGTTCCCTCGATTTTTCCAAGATCTCATCATCAGATCGTAACCAAATGACAATGTGAGCAACTAGAAAGTATACCCTTTCAAACCAAAATATTAGATTGATAAACAAGGGTCGAAAGGAATCAATTCCCATACGAGGTATTTAGACGCACGAGCGCAGTGAGGGCTTTACTTCGAGTAGGAATTGATGACTTCAGCACACACTACTTTTCATTTCGAATCAAACATTCTACTTTTCATTTCGAATTTAAGGAAAGTAAAACATTGTAGTTTTTCTAAAATTTTATTAACAACATGAGTATTCTAGTACCTATTAGTCTTTTTTTTAATTTTAAATATGGAACACACCGCGTCACCGCCGCGGGTGCTCCTGCTTATAGGTATTTTTTTAATTCACACTGGCTGGTTATACACTAACAAGACGGCAGCATTTTTTTTATTAAATCGGTATTTTTCTATAAGGGGGGTATTACACTATCATATCTATGATCAAAGATATGATTAAATTGTAAAATAGACAAAAAAAGGTAATTTGTGAGCTTCGTAGATAGGTAATATCCCCCTAAGGGATACCCATAATAAATGTCTATTTCATTATATCTTTGATCATAGATATGATAGTGTAATACCCCCCTTAGTAAAATTTTTCGTAGCCGACTACCTAACCAAAAGTTCTATTTTTAAAACTCATTCCCACCCTAGCGAAGGAAGTAATTACCTACTATGATTCTTTCTCGCCCAAGGGTGGGGAGCAGCGTCTTCCATCCGCTACTCGGATCAAACAAACACTACTTTCCGAGTATGAGAAATGAAAAATAATTTTTCAAATCGGTCCAGCCGTCTTCGAGTAATCGGGGAACATATATTAAAAAAAAAATCGTTGAACTGAGAATCTCCTTTTCTTGAAGTCGGTTAAACATTTTATTGCTTTTACGGGTATTTAGACTTCTATATTTTCCTCGTCTGCTTCGTTAGTCTAGTGGTAGGAAGCGGTACTGCAGAGCATGAGGTCCTAGGTCGGATTCTCGGGTCGTAAAAAGGGTTATTGGGATTTTCCATCTGGAATTTCTGAGTAGTAAGCCCGGAGTCTGGAATTGTGCCCGGTTGATGGCAATAGGCTCGCCCCCCATTACATGGGACGTAGGAGGGTTTATCCTAAAAGTTGGCAACGTCGTAAATAGCTATCAAATATTTATCTGTTTTGATTAATTTAGCAATATTACTGTATGGAAATAAAAAAATGTGGCTAACTAGTTCCCTAGAATATTGCGCTGTCGCGTCGCGCCAGTCTGCACGAGGCTTCAAGCTTACTTCTTCACAGTGAGATTTTTTCGGAACACGTAGAGTATTTAGGTAATTCACTAAAATACCTTTTCCCATACAAAGCAGCTTACGTGAAGCAAGCAACAAAACAAACGTTTCAATATAAAACAATTCTCAAAATAAATATATATAGTACAATCTGAATTGTAATCGTTCATATTGAGAACAACAGATCAAATGGATTGGCTGTAGTTGGGTTACAGTTTAGTGATGCGACACGGGAAAATATCTGTAAATATCGATAAATTATGTCGATGTGTTTTTGTTGCAGTTCGGTAGGAAACCTGGCAAGGCGCAGTGATGACAGGTGGAGTAAGGCAGTGACAGTGTCTTGGTCGTCCGGCGGCAAGATGGGCGGACAACATTGTAACCATTGCGGATAGAATCTGAATGAGGTTGGCAAAGGGGCGTGGGGATTGGCACAAGAAAAGAGATGCCTATGCCCAGCAGTGGGAAAAGTCGGGCTTTGGATGATCTCGATGATGATTTTGTTTCACATCTGGAGCAAGCTGTAACATTGCCTTTGTGTGTTTAAAATAACTCCCATCGAAATCTTATGTTCTCTTTGAACTGGTCGGTGTAGCAATTTTGATTATACTCTGTCCAATGACTTCTTTAGTTCGGAGGTAAAACTACATTTGCTTATTCTTTTCGATGGTCCATTCTCATCATCATCTTCCTGCCTTCGTCCCATGTTACGAGGGATTGGCGCAATATGTTTTTTTATTCCATTCTCCCCTGTCAACCGTCACGCTATCATTCACTCCCTTTTATTATTTTCATATCATTCCTCAGTCCATCATAGTCCTTCTTCAGTCCATCCATATTTCTCTGGCCTTCCTTTCCCTCTACATCCATCAACATTTAAATCCATCATTCTATTAGTTACATGCGTTTCCTCCCTACCAAGTGGTCCTGTTTGCATTCCTCCATTTTGCGGAATAAATTCGTAGTAATAATTTTGCGTTTTGAGCTTTTTACTAGTTAAATCTAATCGAAACAACATTGAGGATCAATTGTTTTGTAGACATTCAAATTAAAAATATTTTATCTCACATAGGCACTTATAAAACGTCAGAAGCTAGGTGCACTGGTGCAATTGGTCGTTTCCTATGGAGAAGAGCCGGCAAGAAACTCTTTAAAAAATTATTGGCTATTACAATATTTTCAATTCATAGTTTTAATAGGTGTTTGAGGATAGTGTAGGTCTGATAACAAGTAACAGGTACATAACAAAATAGAACATTCTCCAATGACACCTGTATCTCATACTGTTCACAAAATATTTTTATCGATAATTCGTTATCTAACCCATCACTAATGCCATGTGATCGTTCTACGGCTCGACTACAATTTGTCTTCGTTGACAAATATTTAAATATTCACCGATAGCTATCGATCACTGGCCCTAGAGATATCGAGATATCGGCTGAGCTAAAAAAACAGAAATTGGCAAAGTGCGAATCGAACTTGCGCACTAAAGGTTCTGTACCACAAAAACTCCTATAGTTTGTTTTATTCTTATCATTTTTAAATTCTAATATGCAATACAATCAAACAATGTGTTTTCACGAAAAAGCAGTAAGCATTATCTTTATTTACTCACCATATTATGAACGTAGAACGTTTTATTATCATAAACATGAACATATTCACGCCATGTTTCTCCGAAGGGTTGGTCAGAGGTGTAACTATAGTGCATCAGCCGTAGCGCTTGCGAGTACTAGACCAAAAAGATGTTCTGACGTTTTACTAAATGGCATTTCAAGTAGTCATTATTTATACGTACTTCTATTTATAATACACGTACAGTATCGACCAAAAGTCCATAGGCAAACTCACAAACCAATAGACTGACGCTGCGGTTTGACTTACGACCTTCTTCTATAAGTTATTACACACACACATACTTACTTTGTCTGCAACTCATACTAGTTCATAATTTCGAGCAATACTTATAGCATGCTAGCGCAGTGGATAACCTGCTTTGGTATATGCGATTATGGCGAGCCGAGAGGGTTCGAATCTCACGTGCGGTTAGTTCGTCATTTTTTATTAATTAATTCGTAGTTTTTGTTATTTTTTAAATAAAGACTAGTTCAATAATCATTTCTTTTTTGGTTCATTCGTCTTGTTCACATAAATATTAAAGTTTAGCAGGTAGACCTCAGAAAACTAAGTAAATTATTTCGATTTCTGTAGGGTAGACAGATGCCGTTCGTTACGAGTATTAATTTAATAGAACTTTGTTGGTTCGTGGTTATTGTTGGTGACAAGTAAAAGCGGTGTTGTGGTTATTATTTTCAAAATGCAGTCAAATATAAATATTGAACGGAGATCAAATATTATTGCGCTGCGTAAAAGTGAATGTAATTTACACAAATATCGTATGAAACCAGACTAAGTGTGAGTGTTATCATTTATATATTACATATTTGACTAAACATAAATCTTAATCAAAGGTATTGTTGATCGAACAGAGGTATTGTTGAGACAGAAGATGCCTTTAAAGTTTTTAAATTTATTATGAGGTTTAATTCGATTAGTGAATGATAAATAATTAGTATGTGTAATAAATACGATGTTATTCTTTGTTCTAGAGAAATACTGTGAAGGTTAAGAGATATTAGGAAGAGGCTTGTTATCGAGAAGCAGCGACGTCAAATGGTGAATAAATATGAAATAAATGGTTGCATATCAACGAGATATTTTGCTGAATTATTAAACACGGTATTATGAACCGTTCTCCGTGCACTCTGAAGGCTTGCATCACTGAAGACCAGCTAGGAAACCATTTTTGACAGAAAGGCATAAACAAGAACGTTTAAGTTTCGCACGATAATATTAAGACTTCAAGAGGGACACTGCTATATTTTAACCTTAAAATATTTACCGTTCTAACTTAATAAACAACACATTCGTTATTGCATGAATTTGTGGTAACGATTTTTTTAAGTATGTAAGAAATACGACAAAAACCATATTGAAATATGGTGTTTGTCGTATTTCTTGCAAATTGACCGAAAATGTTTAAGATTATTTTAGTAATATTATTATTTTAGAATTAAAATCTGTGGTTTAGTTTCAATCTTCTTTTCGTAAAGAAAATGAATACTTAAGCTATAACCTCAATACCAACCAATATTTATTAAAGCCAAATAAAATGTAAACAAACTGCCGGTATTTAACCTTAAAATCACCTATTTTGTAAGTAGTTTTTTTTTTACATTTTGAGTAGTCTAATATTCTTATTTATTGCTTAATTACTTCGACCATGATCAAAGCTTAATATTTATGGCGAAAAAATCCTTTTAAAATTTAAAACATTTCATAATTTAAATATGTCAAAATAATACAAATTGCTTCTAAGTTTCTTGAGATCTATATCTAATAAATATTGTTTAATTTTGTTATCACATATCTTTTATTCTAAACCCTTTATTGCAATATCAAAATTAATAAAAAAGGCAGCAATATTAAAAAAATATTATTTTTGAAAACAAAAATAATAAATTTCGAAAAGAAAAAAACCGCGCTGTTCTTTACGAGATCAGAACCTAAGCCAGCTCGAATCTCAGACCAACTCTTTAAAGCCTTCTGCTATCTGCACACATAAGATTAATTTGAATTTTAGCAATGACATAAACTGGCCAATGTCACGCGCATGATGCGTGTGTGTTATCGTGTCTAACAAAAGCCACGGAGATATATTTTTGTTTCGCGAGTACGTGACGACAGTGTGTAAAGCGTTCTCTGTGGTGTTTGTGCCGTGTTATTTACACATACAGATATACGGACTATACCGCGTGTTCACAGCAAAACGACTCTTAACGTGCCTATCCACTTTTGAACGCTTACTGTACATACCTAAGGCAAACTTATTGCTTCAAGACACCACACACCTTCTTCTTCGCGAGTCGAAGGCAATACAAATTGAGTCGTCCCAAAATTTGGCTACGAGTTTGGTGGCATCAGTAGTGCCCATAATTTCTTGTAACGCGCAGACAACAGAACACGCAAGACACGACATTAGTGTCCCATTGTTTGGGGAACAGCAGCACAACTACACTCCTGGGCAGAGTTATCTACGAATCTCCACCTGAGCAGGTTTTCCTGGTCCGGAGTCTGTTTCGGGGTAAAAGATACAGCCCTATGACAGATAGAAAATCTGTATGTCTGTCAGTCACAAAGCTGTATCTGTTAACTAGACGAGGTCGGTTTAGTCATTCGATATACGGAATCCTAAAAATGAAATACTGCCAAGGGAGAGACGACTTAAAAAATGTAGAAACTTTCGGATTTTAGGGTTGGAATATTTTATTATAAAGTATTGAATTGTGATATTTTAGGGACGTTCTTTAAATATATCAAATGTGAAGTTTAGGAATATTTGCATTTATTAATGGTTGTCGATTATTTATAGTTGAAGATAGGGACAACAGATTTTTCAAGAAGATATGTAGAAAACTCAGCTAACTATTTTATCTGAGGTCCTTAGGAGTTGCCGGGACGTTTTTTAAGTATTAGGTTAGGTACGCTTCGGGTTCAAAACCTGATATTATGTAGGAATGCTTACTAATGTGAATTAACCAATATTTGTTAATCCCCGTGCTCATTACGGTAAAGGAAAATATCTACCTGATATTTTATAATTATTATAAGTTATACAGGGTGTTTGGAAGCTGGTCGCAAAGCTTTAAAGGGGTGATAGTTGACACTATTTAGAGAGCCATGCATGTCTTAGACGAAGTTGGTTTTTAAATTATTTTTCATTGCTATTCCAACCTCATAACCCAATTAAGGTGTTAATAATCCAATTTTTTATTGTTAATTGCCAAAAGTGCGCTAGTTAAAATTTGTGTTTTTTTTTTTAATTTTTGTTGTTTGCCTGATATGTACTATAGAAGATACACTGTAAGGACTATTTCTGCTTGAAGCGCTCGGCTACTATAGTATCGCTTACCTACGAAAAAAAATGCTCGAGTGCACGGGATTTTGTTTTCAAAATGCTTAGATAAGCGTTACCCCGATGGTACCTTATCTAATAAACCAAGTTCCAAGCACCTGTGTTATTGAAAAAAAATCTGAACATTTTTGAATCGCAATTTTTATTTTTTTTAATTGCAAAAACTTAGAAAAGCAGAAATGCGGTTATTAAAAAAAAAAAAACCTAAAAGTTTGCAGTTAAAAATAAATAAAAAACATACTTCGTCTAAGACATGTACCTACGATTCAAAATGGTGTCAAATATCACAACCACCCAGCTTCCATACAAACCATGAACTCACGCCTTCTTCTTCCTTACATACTCCTTTTGCTTTGTTTACGTTCATACATCCCGTCATACACGCACATCGGTTGTCAAAGTCAAAGTCAAAGTCAAATAATTTATTTCAAATAAATATTATATTTTGTAAATTTTGACGTTCAAAAGTGCCATACATGGGCCGTATGGCACTTTTGAAGGTCAAAATTTACAAAATAATATAATTGATTCTAGTCGCCCCTTCCAAAAGGTAGTTTTCGTATGGAGAAGAATGGGCAAGAATCTCCGCCGTTACTCTTTTAAAATGTTTTAAAATAGTTTGTATAAGTACGTACATTAGTTAAATAATTATATGTGAAGACGATGCACCTAGAATAAAATTACTATACCACAATAGGTAAAAAGAATTAAAAATGAAGCAACGACAGATAGTTTTACTATGTGATAGGTACATGGTGCTCAAGTTGCGAGTACTACGCACCCGGCCTTTCTGAAGAACATCACCAATAAGGTCAGTATATGTTCTCTTAGGCCGTCCCCTCTCGGCCTTGCCAGTCACATCTGCCTTGTAAATACATTTTGTTAGTCGCGTTTCATTCATCATTTTGATGGGGCTGCCTCGCTTCTGTAGCGTATCAGAGATGTTTGCGGAATTGCGTGTTGATTGCTTTTATGCATTAATGCATAAAAGATGTGCGTCCTTGGTGCGCAGGGTGCGAGGCAGTTCCAACAGCATCCTGGGAGTTATTGCTGACAGGCTGGACTGCTGTATTGTAAGTCGCTGCTCCAGTGTCTCAGCTGGAATGCTGAAGCAATGACTATTTTATTGTGTATGTTTGTGCAATTGTATCACTAACATAGTTGTAAGTTTATTTATTTTTATTGTTACTAACATTGTATGAGTGTCATAGTTACTCTTAATAAAGAATTTAATAATAATAATTCATCCTCTCAACATGACCAAACCATCTCAGTACACCCTTTTCAATTTTTGTCACTACATCTTCTATATATCGACATCTTAACCCTGTATAATCTATGTTAAATATTAACGTAACATAACATAACATCACGCTTGTATTCCCCGAAGGGTTAGGCAGAGGTGCACCTATAGTAAACCCACATTTAGTCAGTTATGTTAAAGTCCCATGTAATATGGGGCGAGCCCATTGCCTATTACCGGGCAAAAATTCAGAGCTCATATTGAGAAATTTCAAATATGAGTGTATTATACACATAAACCTGCCGAAATAAATTTTCTAAATGATGCTTAAAACAGCATCAAAATTTATTGAGTATAAAGCGATCCTAAGTAAGATAGACACGAAAAGCGACATTGTTTTAAACTACCTATGTGAAATAGACATAGATATTGAGTTACATATTATTATTATTATATATAGATTATAAGAGAGAATTTTAAAATATTTCCATTAAAATATTTTTAAATTATACTACTCAAATGGTTGATAGAAAATTATTTTTATAGTTTTCAAGAATTTCTGCAACATGAACAAAAATATTCATTTTCAGTTCCTTATTGTTTTGTTGTGTGTATTGAATGATTGGTACCTACAATATTTTCTTAGGTTTAGTTTTGTTATGTGCGTGTTGTTATGTATCTTAATTTAATAAGTCTATTAGAAGAATATAAGTATTTTTCTGTACCTATATGTACGCCCTTTTTTTTTTTTTTTGTGGGTGGGAAATCATCAAATAACTTCTCCCGCTCTGGGCGGAGCGGGAAAGCGTGTCAGACTCTTACTGACTAAAACCCACCCGTGTTCCTTCCGTTGCCCTGTTGCCGGGGGCCACGATCTCCCTCTCGGTTTTCTTCGCAACCCCGGCAGGCATTGGCCCTAGTGGACCCCGTCGATTCTGCTGACATCTCTTTGAGGCGCGCGTGGAACACAACGCGCCGTCGACCCGGGCCTGGTCCTTATCGGACGGTGAGCCATTGCTCACCGCCCGCAAACCCGCGCCTACGGTGGCCGGAAATCGCCTCGCGATTCCCGACGCCCTGGGCGTCTCCTCCTGCGGCGGTTAGGGGCGTGAGGGCGCGAAATTTGCCTCTCCCTCACGCGCTCCGCCTCCTCCTTCGCGAGCATTACCGCTTCGCAGAAGGAGGTGACGGCCTCCCATTTCCTCTCGCTCCGTACCATGGCCTGAACCAGGGCCGGACGCGAGAGATCACCGCCGCCGATCGCCTCCACTAGGACACGGCGATGCTCCGCCCAAGCTGGGCAGACCTCCACCGTATGCTCCACCGTGTCCTCCGGGCGATCCACACAATGATGACACCCGGGCGTGTCCTCCCGCCTTATCCTGTGCAGGAACCTCCCGAAACAGCCGTGTCCGGTGAGGACCTGCGTCAGGCGGAAGGTGAGGACGCCGTGGCGCCTCTCCAGCCACTCCTCAAAGAGGGGTCTTATCGCCGCAATTGTGGCGTGCCCAGCGCTGGGTTGCGACAATCGCACTCTCCATGTCGCCATGAGATCCCGCCGGAGCTCTGTCCGCTGTGCCGCGATTTCTCGCGGACCTATATGTACGCCCTAAACAGGCAAAATATGGACTGTACATTAAACCACCAGCTTTTACAACTGGTAACACCTGTATTTTCTGCAAATAAATGATTCTTATTCTTATAAGCTTGTGCAATTATTATTATAAATCTGTGCAAAAACCAATGTTGTAAAATATCATCTTTGACTTTTTATTCATGTAGAAGTTTGTTGTTGTTCTTTGTTGTTTGTAATTTATATAATTTTTATTTTTTGTCATTTTTATAACATTTTACAGTTTTATATTTAATCTTTTATTTTTTACGATTCTGACATTTAAATTATTCTGTGACAATTTTTTTAATGAATTGTTGAATATTTAAATGTAATTAATCACAATTTTATTTTGGGTTTTTATCTATAAAAATAAATAGTTTATAATTTAAATGTATGAGTGTAAAACTATGGACTAGAATTATGTCTGAAATAAATAAATTATTATTATTATTACCCAACATTTAGCTTCGAATTCTTCCACCAAAAAACACCCTTCCGATCCAGAACAAACTCTACAGCTATCATCGACACCCATCTTATTAGATCCCAGTTAAAAACTCGACACGAACATGAATTCCTACCGCAAGGCGACATCTTTTCATAAGGACCACAATTCGGCTGTGAGGGTCCAAATAACGTTCGTATAAAACGTAAGGGCTCGTCTATATGGGGTCCCGGGGGCCCGCTGACAACATTAATGTTTGGGGTAACCATGGTGCTAAGTGGTTGTAGGATATCATTATGAAATATGATAAAAAGATTTTTGCTTTTCTCTTCTTAGCGTGGCGATAGCAAACTAAATGAATTAGACCGAGATTTCGACTTTGTATTTGGCACAATCACTAGAGTCCAGTGCTTGTAACGTGCAGCTGACAGGGCACGCAGGACATAATAGTAAAAGTCCCATTTGTGGAATAGCACCGCTTATTCGCTTACTAATAAAATGTGTTATGAAGTTCTAACTATTTTGAGCTAACATTATTTTGAGTTATTTTTATGTTACTTGCAATTACTGTTCAAAGTTCCATCCATTACTGCAACAGGAAACAGATCTTGTGGCCTTTCAATAAGCCAGAAACTTGGCATTCAAACTCCTTAATTGAGTTTTGAATACTGTCCGTACCTAAGTTTGAAAACGGAGCTAAGGTCGGTGATTGATTTTAACAATGCAGCAAAAACGACCCGAAATATTAGCGAAAATGATTTATAAAAACCGGCTGAACAGTCTCTCTTTTCGCTAATATTTCGTTCGCTTTCACTGCCTCATCATTTCAGATGGAAGAAGTCCACTGCACATAGGTCTTCCCCAAGCACCGCCACTTCGACCGGTTCTGTGCTTCTCGCATCCAGCGGATTCCTGTAGCCTTTACTAGGTCATCGGTCCACCTTGTGAGTGGCGTTCCAACGCTACTTATTCCGGCACGCGGTCGCCACTCCAGAACCTTTCGCTGTCTATATGTAATTAATTTAAGGCTTTACGTTATGTTTCTGCATCTAATAATATGTAACACATAGACTAGGTATTCCTATGCATAGACATGTTTTGTAAAAAATCAGGACAGTCCCTCATTTTTCCAGATAAATGGCCACAATATTTATGGGCCACAAATCCTAAGATATATCCCGTATCTTATACACCCATCGGTGGATTATAAGACGGGCTTACTTTGCTATATTGAACTAACCAATGATCTTCGAAAAATCCTTAATGTTACGAACAGGATGCAGTTGTTGTTGGAAAACATTATTTTATTTTTGTTGTTTAACTTATCATCAATATTCATAGCTTAAATGATAAAACTATTAATGCAGGGCCTCTTCTATAAAGATAGAAGTAAAATAAAATTTAACAAGTATTAAAAAAAAAGTATTTTATTAAACCCGACTGCAAAAACATAACTGAAAAGAAAATAATTGTTTTCAGCTTTTTAGATTTTTATAATTAAATTTAAACATATAATTTGTATATATTTTTGTAATCACCTATCAAAACCCTTCATTTTGATACCCCACTTGATAGGGTAGAGATTTTTTTATTGAAAACTTACAGTTTGGTGACGAAAATCCGCCATTTTGATTTAAAAAAAAAAATAAACCAGTGACACTCGCGCAATAAAGATGAATCTAACGATATGTCACTTATCAAAATCGGTTCAGCCGTTTGGTAGTTACGAGGGAACATAGAGACGGACATACATACATACAGATCAAACACATAACCCTCCTTTTTAGGCTTCGCCGTACTCGGGTAAATACTGCCTCGTTGGTCTAGTGTTCGCAACCGCTACTGCTGAGCATGAGGTCCTGGGTTGTTCCTGGTTGTTATTGAGTTTTTCCATCTCGAATTTCTCAGTAGCAGCCCGGAGCCTGGATTTTTGGCGCCCCCTATTGCATGGGACTTACACATAACTGGCGAAATGTGGGGGTACTTAAGAAGCACCTCTACCTAACCCTTCGGGGAATACGGGCATTAAGTTATGTATTATCAAAAAATAAGTGCATTAAAAAGGTTTTCACGAGAGCTACGTCTGACGTACTGTACGCAGTAACCCATAAAAACGTAGTGTGATTGGTTAGAAAGAAAGAAAGAAAGAAAGAAAATACGACACAAAGAAAGAACACTAAACAAAAAAGAACAAGTTAGGGAAAAATATGCGTCACATCCACGCAAAACGGTCATCGCTCAGTATAATGCTACGACCCTATGTGAGACAGAGCCACAGCGCTGGTTTTCAGCGGCAGCGCGCGTTGACGTTATGACGTCGAATGGTGCAGCATACAATTCAAACTCAAACTCAAAGCATTTTTTCAATTAAACCATTTACAGACACTTTTGAATTGTCAAAGAGTCTGTCAGTTATTCAGAAAGTTGATCAAGTCAATGAGATATGTATAAATAAGATTTAAAAATAAAATAAATATACAATACTTCTACATGTTAATCTTTTCACTAAGGCTTGAACTATTTCAGATGATATAAAATATGACTATTTGTGAAGATTGCTAGCAGTGTGAAAATTACATAAAAATTCAGCAACCCAATTGCGTAACACACTTTTCAATCACAATTCGAAGGAAATAGGCATCTAAACCATTGCTTCATGTTTGATGTTGTTTGGAAAATTAATTTGCTCGCCAAAGCAAATATAGTGCAATTAATGTTAAAAAATACAATAGACGTGGATATATTTAGGAACCTGTTCCGCTTAGCTATTTCTAGAGAGCCATAAAAAACCTTGAAAGAAATCGACACGTGTTTCACCTCTCAACGAGGCATCCTCAGGATGACGATTGACTTGTCGCGAACCCGACCACGGCGTGTTGCTACACCGCGCGCTGAACGTAGAATGAATGTTGTTATATAGCTTGTCTACTCTGAAGGGGTCCAGACACCATCAATAATAATGACATTACATTCAAGTAATGTCATTACTACTGACAGTGTGATGATGATGTGATCTGGTAAAGTAAAGTAACGTAAATCGTTTATTTAAACGTTCAAAATTACAATTAGGAGGTGTCGTTGGTCTCAAACTAGGCACAGCCTGTATTTTGAGCACCATTAAATATGTACAACATTTTGGTAATTTTTAAATAAAATAAAACTTGAAATTGGCTAAAGTTAAGCTAGTTAGCCTCATCGAGACTATAAATATTTTAATAGTTTTACGTCAATATTGGAAAGAATGACAATAATATTAATGTCATCATTATTACTGATAGTGTTGCGCCCCACTATCGCATTTTACGCATACGTTATTTCAGAGTGAACAAGCTATACTGTCAAAATGAATGACACTGCCACTGTAAGTGTGTTATGCAATAGATATGAGTCCCGGGTAAAAAAAAAGAAATTATTTTTAGTCCGTCAATCAGTTAATAAAAAAATGTTAGACACATCATTTTTACTTCATCATTTAATAAAAAAAATACTTAGATAAAACTCATTAAAGTTGTAGTGGAGGTCGTTACGTTACAAGTAAGTATAAAATCTACATACTTGTGACGTCATGGCACATTTTAAGTCAATGTATCGCCATCATCTTTTGATTACGTAATAAAATAAAAAAATACGAGTCCAATTTTTTTAATGTATCTGACGGAAAAAAAAAAATAGACATGAAAGAAAGAAAAGAAAGAAAGAAATGATTGTTTGTCTTTATAATTTAACCTCGCGTCCTCACACAAATAATACAAATTCTGCGTGTTTGCTATTAACATTATTTTTTTAAGTGCTTTTGGCCTTTCAAGGACCCTACACAGTTACTGGCTTTTTCCCTAAAGAAAGTAAATTAAGTGTATAAAAAATATTACGAACAACTTGGTAACAAGGGCGCGGATCAATTAAGCCAGAGGTAAAGTTGTGTTTTCCTCGGTCAAAATATAAATGGATAACTATACTCCATTTGAAATAAGATTACATATTTAAATAAACCTTTTTAACCGATTTTGACTTCTATTGTGTTGGTGGAATGACAAATGGCAGCTGCAATAAACAGTTGGTATTATAATCGCTTTTTTACTTTTAATGCCATCCTTAGGCTTACGGTATAGAAGTTAAAATCGGTTGAACGGACTGTAAAAAGGTTTATTTAAACATCTAATTTTGAATGTCTAATTTCAAATGGAGTATAGTGACTATTTCGTTGAATGAATTAATATCGCCTGTATGACCAGCGGATCTCAAACGGCCACATTAAGCAATTCCTCTAAAAGCAATTCACATTCTGAATTCCCAGCAATTCCTTTATGGTGACACATATTTTAGCTGAATCATATTCAATTCAATTCGTACTAGAATCATATTTGGTGTAAATATTGCCGCATGAAAAAATTAAGCTGCTGGTTGTTAATTGCAATTATAACACTAGATGTTGTAAACGTTTTAGGCGTAAAAAAGGCATTTGAAAAGTTTTCAAATACTTTTTTACATCTAAAACTAAATATTCGGTGTTACAATATTAATTATTGCATTTCATAATCAATATTTTAGTGCCCTAGTTAGCCACATTTCTTATTTCCATAAAGTAACATTGCCAAATTAATCAAAACAGGTAAATATTTGACAGCTATTTACGACGTTGCCAACTTTTAGGATAAAGCCTCTTAAGTATGCACACACACGTTACATTATAAAACTGATTGACATCCGTCACATCACACTCTCAGGTCCAGTTGAAAACCAATCAGGCACTTACAGTTGCCTGGCATTTTAGCTGAACTGAGCCTTTTTGGTGCAGCCGTGAGGCATACTATATACTCCCTGGTAAGACACCAGTCTCTTTATCAGACTTTCGGGAATGTCAGCCGGGACCAACGCCTTAACGTGCTCTACGAGACACAGTGGAGTCTCGATATGTAATGGACCCATTGAAGAACCGACCGCGGCAAGCATAGCTTTACCATGCGATTATACAATCGCATGGTAAAGCTATGCTTGTCGCGGTCGATTATTTAGCCAAGAGACCCTTTTTCATGCTTTCTACTCTAAATAAATAAAATTAAGAAACTCTCTAAGCACTTTTATCGAAACAAAAAGCCGCATAACTTGTTTACCGGTATAATTTTATACCGCAAAAATGGCGTCGCGTGCTTAAGGGAAATTTGAAGAAAGGCGAATACGTCTTAATAAGCCTCCATCAGTATTTGTAAGTTGTTTCATAGTCACGTAATCTCGTTTCCAGAGATTAAAACTTGGACCGGCGCTTAATCTCCGCCATGTTGGTTCCAGCCATGATTTATGAGATGGCGACTAAGAAACGAGCTGACAGCTTATATCCATTAATTGCTAAGAGATTGTTTTGTTGTTAATATTTCTGAGTGTTCATTTTTTAGGTACGGTGGTCGATGTTTTAGTTCTATTGTTTTCGGCTAGCCGCGGAAGATTTCACAAAGGTTTTTTTTTTTAATTTCCGGAGTTACTTACTTTTACTCTTTTCCAGATACAGTTTGTGAGTTTAGCAGCGGAGACGTACCAAAAATACTAAGAAACATTCCAGGTTTCTGAACCGCATTTGTAAAGAACGTTCGGATTTCTAATCTCTGTCTCAATCTGTCAAAATGCTTCTAATAGCTGACATTTATAGCAAGTTTTTTGACATTGGTTGTCACTGAGAGATTACGACAAAATTCCTGTAAATTACGGGAATTAGCCTTCTGATCTTCGACTGTCAAATGATTTTGTTGTGAACTACCCTTTGCCCAAGCAAACAGCTTTTAGCGTTATGCCCTGCAGTGGGATGATACCAGCTTGCCAGTTAGATTAGATAAGTTAGATGGTAAATTTTTCTTTCACTCCTAACTCTCGGCCACAAACAATCCTGAACGGGCCGGAACGGGTCTGAACGGCCCTCAAAGCCTCACTATAGAGAGGGGTAACCCGTAACAGCTCGCTATAACAGTTCCACAGCCTGTTCCAATTAGCAGTTAGCACGTAACATGTTCCGCTGAGAACTGTTATTATTATTCGTCAGTGGATCAGGGAGATTGACGAGATGTGATGTGGTACTTTTTATCACAACTTCTTATTTGCATTCCCATAAGTGCCTGCTGGGGTTTATAGTACCCACATCTCACATCTTTTATGTTGGCCTTTGCCCGCTGCTTCGGTCGTGTGGAGGTCGATTTTTTTTTTCTAAAATAACCCTCCTTTTTTTGGCTCGCCGCTGTCGGGTAAAAACCATCTTCCAAGTAAATGCCAAGTTTCATGGTGATCGGTTAAACGGTGTTGAAATTTATCAATCTCATTATATACCACCATCCTCTTTCATATTTAAACTTAGATTATAAGTTTCATTTTATTACAATTTGTAATAAAACCCTGTCCGATCCGAAACGGGCATAATATAAGTACTGCAATAACATAACCTAAAAGTTTTATTTTTATTTTTTATTATTGAAAATAAAAATGTTATTGCTATTTAAAATTCACATTTTCAGTACCATAATTACCTCAAATCATTAAAAAATAGAACATTTTCAACAGGAGTTACGACAGGTAAAGAACCAGTAAAATTCCCCATTGCAGAAAAATGTGGCGATTTTTTTTCTTTTTTAATTACCACATAAATAGACTCTCAGTACGATACCAACAACATCCTCACGGAATGGACAGGGTTTTTCACATGTTGTAGATTCACATGTAGTAAGAGACGAGCCCATTACGATGCCAATATCATTAACCGGACATAAATCCAAATTCCTGGCGACTACTGAGAATTTCCTAAGCACTTAACCGTATTGTTTCTTAGTCAGAAATCAGATTGATTATTGACTGAATGGAAACGGTTGTAATATACCTAATTCCGGACTAAACATACGCGCTTCGACTTGACTCGAGTTGCGAAAACCAGCCTGATAAACAAAACAACACATAATGCGTAATTGGTCCATTGTGACGATTCTGGAAGCAATCGTATCCTAAGGATGAAGGGACTTTAAGAGGAGGCTCCCTAAATTGTACGTTTATTTGCATTAATATTCTGAAAAAGTCATGCATACATTCAAAATGGAACTTTAGTATATGATTTATTGAATCTTTTTCTTTCCAAATATAAGACAGTTACGTAATTGAAACATGTTTGCTCGATCCGTTTTTTATTCGAAAATCATGTCTTTTTTAAAGATTATTTGAAACAAAAACAAGATTAGTCGGCTTTTATGTCTATAATGATTATTGACAGTAAGGAAATATAGTTTATTATCCAATTGTAAAATATTTTTTCTCTAGATCAAGTATTACTTCAGTTATAAACGAAATAAGAATTGAGATTTACGACATTTACTTCTGTACTCGAACACGACCAAAGAGCGCACGCGATATTCAACTTTATTACTGATGAGTTAGCGTTTAGCACATAGTGAAGTGGTGGGGTGCATTGGGGAGGTGTTTGCGTGGAAATTGTCTTTGGAGTACCTGGTCCGAAGGTATGAAAAGTAAGCATCTATGCACCTACGTATATTATTTTTAACGAATAGCACAGATGAATACAGATGTTTGACTCCGCAGTTTAAGTATGAAACTACTAGCGGGCCCGTCTTGTCGGGCCAATTCAGTGAGTGTAACATAGTCAGAAGATATAAGAGTTACGCGATAGAAAGAGAGGCAACTTCTAGGTGAATATAATGGTAGGTAATTAGCGCTGTGCGACCTAAATTGCACTTTATTGTGGCGTAGCAAGAGTAGTTTTTTATTTAAATGATTTTGCGGAGTTAACTATTTGTATTCATTTGGGGACCCAATAGGGAATTACGATTGTAAAACTGTGCAAACAGCTAGGATCTGTCAGTTAATAGAAATCCAGCATTAATCAAGAGTTTTCTAAACAAATCGAAAAAACACAGAAAACGAATAAGTATTCCCTTAAGTTTTTCTGCTCACATATATGACAATTTTGCAAAAGGCGGGCAACACAATGGATTTCATAAATCGCGGTGGGCTGCTGACGTAAGCGGCGGGTGTGTCGCAGGTGTGCGTCCTGCCTAATACTTTACCTGTGAACGTGCATTTGATACAATTTTATGGGGATATCTCGGTGGCCATATTATTTTATGTGTTGTTCGATGGGTATGGTTGGCGAGTCTTTTTGTGGTAGTTAGAAATTCTCTAAATCTTTCGACCGTCAAAGAACTTTGAAATGTCCAATGTTGAAGTAAATTCGTGGGATACACAACAGATTGAAGGGGGTTCGGTCTGTCCTCTAAACTAAATCCAAAATTGCTTTAAACACCAACAGCGCCATTTTCTTCTGCAACTTTACCTACAATTTTATTCATCTATCTATGGGTCGTTATCAAAAGTAATGTAATTTTTTTTGTGTTTATTTTGTGTTATCGTGACACAAAAGCAACACAAATGAAGAGTAAGGGCTGAGTCACAACGAAGTCGACGAATCTAATCATTTTTTTTTTCTTGTACTTCCTTCCATTTTTGTGGATGTTTTGATTATAAAGGTTCTCAGTAACGTCTTTGTTGTTCAGCGGGCGTTAACGGCATCTCTCCTAAAACAGAAATGGAATTACTATTCACATTTAAGTGAATATACTATGACAAGCCCTAAGTATCACATGACGCAAAAATAATAACACAATGGTCACACAATTGAACAAAATGAACGTTTCCATAAATTTAAAAAATAATAAAAAATTGTGATTTCACCAGCGAGTTACCCGTGAAACATGCATAGATATGATTTTATTATAGCATTAACTAAACTGACATGCTGCACTGTAAAGTATTATTTACCGAATTAACGTAATTTGGTACTTTTAACACAATTTCTTAAAGTTCTTTATACACGCACGAATCGAAACCTAAAATTACTAAACAAAATGGCACAGCCGAAAGAAACCCTCTCGTTGTAAAGATTTTGACGCATAGATTTGCCATACTAAATTTGGAATTTACTTCTATTATTATAAAATATCACAAGTTACAAGAAGGAATCACACAATGAAATGGAATATGAGACACGTGTTTATGAGTAAATAAATAAATTGTTTATTAAAATTACATTGTTTTATAGTATATTTCATATAACTTACTCCTTCACCTGACAAAAATTGTTGAATCAGATTACATAGTGCGTGCATTATTTATTATCTGCTGCATTTTTTGAAATACGTGCGAATGTGGACATAGCAATTTTGTATGGGAAACAAATTATGATAAGAATTAATTTTAGTTTTTTAAAGCAATAAAACTTATTTCTATATTTAAAAAATCTATCCTTGCAATTTTATTACTAATTTGTCGGAATGTTGATTTATATTTATATATTTCAAACTGTATTTTATTTGATTTTACCAACAAGTTGGTGGACACATAATTACAACAAAATGTACATAAATTTTGAAAACGACCCCTTTATGTCGTATTCCCGTGGAATATTTTCCGACATTCACGTGGGCAAAAGCTAGTTCTCTATAAAAT
This sequence comes from Omphaloscelis lunosa, assembly GCA_916610215.1. Classification (NCBI taxonomy): domain Eukaryota; kingdom Metazoa; phylum Arthropoda; class Insecta; order Lepidoptera; family Noctuidae; genus Omphaloscelis; species Omphaloscelis lunosa. Next base: position 16,752,669 of record OU744265.1, on the reverse strand, counting down.
TATGGAAAAAAATGGAATAATTAAATGCTTAACTCTTCCTAATATTATGAGAATATTTTTATTTTTTTGGCTATCACCCCATTTTAAAAAGGTTGACAACCCTATACATTTGGCCTGTCCATAGGTGTAATATTTTTGATTAATTTCCATATAGAGGGTTGAATGATGTATTCAATAGTATTTCAATTCAGAAGATATAACGGTATTGAATGAAATGTTCTATTATAGGTAGAATTATGGATTTTCTAACATCTTACTTATACAGGCAATATCAGCCAAGATACACACCGGCTGACTTTCCAACGGTGAGATAACTTTTTGAATACTAAATATAGATAGTTCGATATCCTAACTAATATTAAATTCGAAAGTGAGTTTGTGTGTTTGTTACGCTTTCACGTTAAAACGGCTGAGCGGATTTGGATGAAATTTGGCACATGTGTAGACCATGACCTAGAGAAGGACATAAGCTACTTTTCTGGATCGCAGACGAAGCCGCGGGCAGCAGCTAGTTTTTTTTTATATACAAAATCTTTCAAACCACAATATTTATTCATCAGATAAAAGTTATCTGACTATTGAAAAGTCGGCCCTAAGATGATGAGGTCTGTAATATTAATGGTTATTGAGGATTTAAAAAAATCGTGATATATACGATACGTTGGAGGAGCTCGTGACTCAGTAATAACGGCCGCAGGTTAAGCTACGCTTGCCGGGGTTGGTCTGTGGATAGGTGACCATCTTTACATACCGAGAATCCTCCTTTCCTCGAAAAGCACGTTAGCCGTTGTTCCTGGCTGTCATTCGTGGATCTTTGACAGTCGTTACGGGTCGTCAGAAGCCTGAAAGTGTGACAATCAGCTTTACCAAGGGATATCGTATTGCCCAGTTATTGGGTTGTGGAGGTCAGATAGGCAGTCGCTCCATGTAAAATACTGGTATTCAGCTGCATCCGGTTAGACTGGAAGCCGACCCCAACATAGTTGGGAAAAGGCTAGGCAGATTGATTGATTTACATTAACGTACATGTTAAATTAAACGATATAAAACGTCTCTATTCTGAAACCATCCATTGAAGCATACATTTTTTAAAGGAAAAGAGGTTGGTAACAAAGCAAAGGCATAACGGACAGTCCACTGTGCAGGGCCTGCATGAGGCTGAGGAGGCCGTTGCGCACGTGCTCTTTGAACGCACAGGCGTCACTCAGATCAGAACAGAAACCCTCGGGTCACCCAGATCTTTCACAGATGTTCTGAACAGACCAGGAGATTTAATCAACTTCTGGAGGGAGGTGCGCTGGTTGGAATAACCACCGACAGCCGCCATGGCCCACATACAATGGTCCACCTGAAGGTCTAAGTGCGGAAACCAAACCCTATAGAAAGACCCCATAGAACATAAGTTGGCACCAAGCCAAAAATGTAAGGCAACCATTGATTGTAATCGGAAAATCAATACAAATTAAATTTTCGATTAGGTTAGGTTAGTAGGCACTAGGTACTTAAAAGATTTACTACACTCAATATATTTACTTTAAATAATTAGTGGATAATGATAACTTAGAGAGCCCACTCCCTCTCACAGAGAGGAGGCCTGTGTCCCAGCAGTGGGAACATTATACGCTGATTATGCTTTTCTATGTAGCTAACTTTAAAATTTATTTCTTATACAATATTTAATACAACTAACTGTTTACACTAGGCAGTAAATTAAATGACTTACTAATCATACAAATAAAAACAAAAAAAAAGGAAATTTAGGGGTCGAAGTATTCATCCATATTATTTTTTATTTTACATCTATGCATGAAATGTATTAAACCAGCTGCGCTGTATGACGGCGCCTGTGACTGGCACAAATTATAAAAAATACAGATTCGATAAATTACAGTTTCAGCGGTACGGCTTTACGGCGGCAAGAACAAAATTTTATTATGGCATTTGTTTCCTCACATTTACCTAGCATGCAGTGATGAAAATTCATAAAAATACGCAAACGTCACAAGCCATCGAACAGTAACGCCATTGTAGGTAACTACTTGCAAATTCCACCTCTGTTACACGGAACGGACAGGACGCTGAAAAAGACCCAAAGAAATGATTGAATAGCTGAAAATGAGCTATTGTGACTATGAGGCATTATTGTAAGCTGCGAGGAGTTCAAAAGTAATAGCAGTTCGAAGCTCTGGCCATGGAAAAGCAAATTCATGAAGTACGTTGTGGCTCTGTGCCGCATAGGGTCACAGCATTTTGCTGAGTGATGGTCGTTTTGCGTGGATGTGACGCATATATTTCTCCAACTTTTTCCTTTTTGAAGTGGAAACTTCTTTAGGCGCGTTGGGCATTTTTGAGATGGGGAAAAATAATTGAACTCGCGACACCGTTACCGACACCTCATTTTTGTAAACGGGATTGTGCTCTTTATCTATATTATATTACGGATCAATGTTCTATGCAAGTATTCTTACTTTAAAGGTTTTGGAAGATTTGTTTTAAGTTTTCATTTATGTCGACCACTGTTTCTTTTTGTTTGTATTTTTACTATTTTTTCTAGGCGTTGTTTTTTTACCACATATAAACGTATTTTCTTTAAGTGCTCAGTTCTCGACACAAGTCGGAAGCCTGCGGATGTCATCGCAACAGACACACTGTTAGCTATCTGATTTGCAGCACTAACTATGAGTCTCTGTACTGTAAACTGTAAGTTTTTCCATGAAATAAATTAAATAATACAATTTTCTTTATCAGCTAGTTGAAAATTTAACTCAATTTCAAAAAGGAAAAGATGCTTTGCCATTTGTTTTTTTTAAATATAATGGTGCGTTTTTAATTTCTGTGTAATGTTTTAAGCTAATTTAATTTTATACATACATACCTAGATAAACTCACGCCTTCTTCCCATGGGGGTAGGCAGAAACTACAGAACGCCACCTGCTACGATCCTTATATACTCCTTATGCCTCGTTTTCGTTAATTTAATTTCTTTTCTATCTCTCCCACGCACTTCATACGTTCATAGGCAAGTGAGCACTCCATTTTCAATACTCCGTGTGTTAAATACGAAGCCGAGAGTCGAGAGTGAATTTAATTTAATACGATTTATTATTTTAGTTTTATTATTTGTTTTTTCAATAATATTATTAAGTTCTTCCCGTTATTATAATATTTTGTTGTTCTGGACCCTTCTGATTACGGAGATATTGAAGGTCAAAGTTCCAACATTGATTTACTAAAACAAGTTTTAAATGTTATAACATAACATAATCAGCTTATAACGTTTCCCCACTGTTGGGACAAAGGCCTCCTTTCTACGAGAGGGAGTGGGCCATAGTTCGCCACGCGGCTAGTGCGGGTTGGATGTCATATATGTCATCGAATTTTTGGTTGTAGGACATGCCGGTTTCCTCACGATGTTTTCCTTCACCGTTTTGAGAGCAGTGGTGATGAAATTATTTACACAAAGTAATGTGCCTGCCTGGGTTCGAACCCACGACCTGCGACACGTAAGTCGGGGGCGTTACCACTGGGCCACCACCGCTCTTATACTAACTTCACTTTAAATATCCCTGTACTGTTGCATGTATCCATAAGCAAGATATTTTGCGTGCGTTACATTGGGCACTACCATAAACATCGAATTTACACACCAAAAATAAAAGTCAAATCCCACCCAGCAATTATTTTTAGAAGAAAAGGCAAGAAACTTCACCGTTACTCTTTTAAAATGTTTACAATAGTTTCTATAGGTACCTACATTAGTTAAATAATTATAATTCGACGGGTTCCGGGCTATTTGTATTAACCGACATTTTTGAAACTTTACACCAGAGCAGTTTAAAGTTTCGATTTTTAGAAAAAAAATAATAACTTTAGCAAATCGCATTATTTCTTTAAAAAGAATGATATTACTGTTTTTATAACATATTCCCCATAATCAGATTATTATTTTTTTCTAATATTCCTATTTTTAACGAAGATAAATGTCGCTTAATACAAAATGACCCATATTTTACTTTTTTTTTTTATCCAGGCTAAATGACTTAACCGCCTATGATTATTATTTCTTGTTCCAAGCTAAATGACTTAACCGCCTAGGCATGCAAATAATGGCTCTAAGTTAAGTGCTTTAATCAAAGAGTTGGTCATATTTCAAACCCAAGCTAATTGATTTAAATACCATATCTTAAACTTATTAATGTATGGCTAATTAGTTAATGCGACTGATTTTTTTTTAAAATAAATTGTTTGTAATCATACTTGAATAATGAAGTTTGCAGAAATTGGCGGTTAAAACATTGATAAATTAAAAGGTACATACATAGGGTGTATGTACCTTTTAATTTACCTACCTATCTTGTTAATAATTATGAAATGAGAAATAAAACACAATCATTATAAATTGTTTAAAGATAAGTTTTTTTGTTTAAAATGACAATCACCTAGGAACAGCAGTAACTTCTTACAAAAGCAAACCAAACCTCAACCAAAGCTAAATGTATGGATTGACACTGGGTATGAATTTGACAAAGAGGCTAAATGTATTAAACGACATTCTTGTATATTTACAAGGTAAAGCTAATTGTATTAAGCGACACTGGATAAGAATTTAACAAAGAGGCTAATTGTATGAAGCGACATTTCTATATATTTATAATGTCAGGCTAAATGCTTTAACGTACGTTGCCTGTAAATTGTTGCTCCAGGAAAAAACGTTTAAACGACTGCCTGGTATTTGGTAGTCAGCTTAAGTACACAGTTCTTAAATTTGTCAATATTTTATGTCGCTTTATTCATTGCAGTCCAAAATGGGCCCAAAAAATGCGGTTGTATTAAGCGACAAAAAAGTGCTCCGATCGTCACCAAACCCAGCTCAAATGACGCAGAAAAATTCGCTGATTCCAAATATGTATAAAAGTCTATATCGCTCAGAGTGTCGCTTAATACAATTAGCCCGGAACCCGTCGATATGTGAAGACGATGCACCTAGAATAAAATTACTATACGACAATAGGTAAAAAGAATAAAAAATGAAGCAACGACAGATAATTTAATTATGTGATAGATACATGATGCTCACATATTTAGAAACATTGTAAAAGTAGATGATTTTCCTAATTATTTATAATTAATAAGTCAGTGTGTCCTTATCCGTATTCAAAGGGGCGATGAACCTACCTACATAATATTAAAATATCAGCTATTCATATTTATTACTTAGTGATACACATGTGTTACTTAGTGATTTCAATCAATTTCTAATGAATTAATATACGTGAATGTGTTGTATCTTTTGTTGTCATATTTCTATACAATGTTTCTTGATGATTACGAAAATAAAAGTACAAAGGATTTTTCGCGATATTAATTTTTCAGTTCCACCTTTGTGGTCGAAGAAAAGGGAAGTATTCTACGTATTCACACTTGCCATTGAATACGTAGAATACTTTCCATTCTACGTATTCAATGGCAAGTGTGCACGTGTTGTAAATTTTTTGAATGATTAAAAGTCGAGGTAAAGAGTGCTATCGTCACTGTTGGGCATTTTCACGTTATATTTTTTTATCTACTATATAATGTGATAGAGCAGTGGTGGCCCAGAGGTAACGGCCTTGATTTACGAGTTGTAAGGTCGTAGGTTCCCCCTTTTTTGCGTTGGAATTTATTCAATAACTTCTCCCGCTCTGTGCGGAGCGGGACGGCGTGTCAGGCTCTTACTGACTAAAACCCACCCGTGTTCCTTCGGTTGCCCTGTTCGGTTGCCCTGTCCGGGAGCCGCGATCTCCCTTTCGGTTTTCTTCGCAACCCCGGCAGGCTAGGTTCGGGTAGGTTCGAACCCGGACAGGCGCTTCAGTTTGTGTAAATTATTTCATTACAACTGCTCTCAAAACGGTGAAGGAAAACATCGTGAGGAAACCAGAATGTCATAGAATAAAAAAAAAATAGACATGTAACATCTGCCAACCCGCACTGGGCCCGCGTGATAGATTATAGCCCACTCCCTCTCGAAGAAAGGAGGCCTGTGGCCCAGCAGTGGGAACATTATAGGCTGATTTTGCTATTTATATATCCCAGGTAATGTAACGCATTCACGGACACTGAACGAGACACAATAGAAGATTTGTTGTTATAAAGTCTATGGGCCTTTAGTGTCCCTCAAAGTGTTAAGTGGGATTGGGCGGGACATGTCTGCCGCTAAGAATTGCCAAACTTAAGTGGCAATGGGCAGGGCACATTGCTCGCAGAACAAATGGCCAATGGGGCAGAAAGATTCTGGAGTGGCGACCGCGTACTGGAAGAGGTAGCGTTGGAAGGCCTTCTACAAGGTTGACTGATGCTTTTGTAAAGGCCGCAGGAATCCGCTGGATGCGGGAAGCACAACCGGTGCTTGGGGGAGGCATATGTCCAGCAGTGGACGTCTTTCGGCTGAATGAATGTCTGCTGCATGTCAGATAAGCTGTGGGCTAAAAGAACTACTGTTGGGTTAGACGACAACGTGGCAGACCAAGACGAAGATGGAGGGACGAATTTGACTAGTATTGAAAGGACTGATCCGACGCAGACGTGTGTGGAAAAAGGAAAGGGAGGCCTTTGCCCAGCAGTGGGAATATTATGGGTTAATTAGATAAATAGATAGATATGTAGTCGACGGCAACTAAACATGTGGGTAAAGTGTATTCAAATCTTTGAAGTTGTAGCCGAAACTGAACTTAATGTGTAGGCATTACAGTTACTTTTCCTAAAACTCGTGTTTCTTTACATGTTTGGCAAATAAATTGCGAACGCAGATTAAACGTGTAGGTACACGTTTAGTTTTTGTTTTTCCAGATAAAAATGGAGTATACGCTTCGTACTTCTCCGAGAGACAAGTGATCAAAATATAATCCGAAAAGCCCTTGAATTTGTCTCCTCACAATCTTATTAATTATTACTTACAGGCTAATATAATAGATAAGGTATTAATAATGATGTTGTGACATTGTGAAGAGCATGTAATTTATGGCATTTTAAGTTATTAATTGAAATTAATAACATTGTATAAGGTATTAATTGGAATTCATGAAATTGTATAAGGTATTAATTGGAATATATGGCATGGTAAAATTTTACTGATAACTTTGCATGCCTGAATTTGGTGCAACACAGCGGACGCGCATTCACTTGACATCTAGAAATGTATGATTATGTGTTGTGTTAAGCAATAAACTTTTGAATTATAATTTGTTAACCAGAAATCTTCATGCAGTTTAATCAGACAGATTTTTTTTAGTGGTTGCTGCGAACGATCTTTAGTATCGTTACTAATAGGGACTTTTTAAATCAGTAATAATATAAAAACTCAAACTCAAAGCATTTATTTAAATTAAACCATTTACAGGCACTTTTGAATTGGCAAGGAATCGGTCAGACAGAAATATGAAGCAATTTGCCTATTCCAAAGTGTAGTAGGTAGATAGGTACCTATGGTGAAGAACAGGCAAGAAACTCCACGGACAATCTTTTAAATAAAAATTTGTTTCAAAATATTGGTTACATCATTCATGTTGAAATTATACATGTGAGAACAATATAGAAAGACGTGCACATTAGAAGCGTCCGTAATAACATAACATCACGCCTTGTTTCCCCGAAGGGTTGGGCAGAGGTGTCCCGCTCTGGGCGGAGCGGGAGGGCGTGTCAGACTCTTACTGACTAAAACCCACCCGTGTTCCTTCGGTTGCCCTGTTGCCGGGGGCCACGATCTCCCTTTCGGTTTTCTTCGCAACCCCGGCAGGCATCGGCCCTAGCGGACCCCGTCAATTCTGCTGACATCTCTTTGAGGCGCGCGTGGAACACAACACGCCGTCGACCCGGGCCTGGTCCTTATCGGACGGTGAGCTACCCATTGCTCACAGTCCGCAAGCCCGCGCCTACGGTGGCCGGAAATCGGCTTGCGACTCCCGACGCCCTGGGCGTCTCCTCCTGCGGCGGTTAGGGGCGTGAGGGCGCGAAATTTGCCTCTCCCTCACGCGTTCCGCCTCCTCCTTCGCGAGCATTACCGCTTCACAGAAGGAGGTGACGGCCTTCCATTTCCTCTCGCTCCGTACCATGGCCTGAACCAGGGCCGGACGCGAGAGATCACCGCCGCCGATCGCCTCCACGAGGACACGGCGATGCTCCGCCCAAGCTGGGCAGACCTCCACCGTATGCTCTACCGTGTCCTCCGGGCGATCCACACAATGATGACACCCGGGCGTTTCCTCCCGCCTTATCCTGTGCAGGAACCTCCCGAAACAGCCGTGTCCGGTGAGGACCTGCGTCAGGCGGAAGGTGAGGACGCCGTAGCGCCTCTCTAGCCACTCCTCAAAGAGGGGTCTTATCGCCGCACTTTGCCCGACCTGGGAATCGAACCCAGGACCTCATGCTCAGCAGTAGCGCTTGCGACCACTAGACCAACGAGCCAGTCCAAATAAAAAAGATAAAACAAAGAAAAATTTAAAAAATAAAATAAATTAAAAATAAGCCATGGCAACTAAGAGATGACCAGTCTCAACTGACGGCGCCCGTTCACGAACATGACGCATGGATAATAATTTTTCCTCGGTCGCATTCCACCATGGAAAAGAAGTCTGTTATTTTTTTTTTATTTTTTTTCACATTTTAATTGTCGTACTTACCCCACATAAATTCGTTTACCACTACTTACTATGAAAAAAAACACACACAGGAACTTACAATAACATCGTCAACATATACAAAGTGGATTAAATACGTATTATTGAAGCTAATTCAAAATAGACCCAAGCAAAATTACTAAAATTTATATATTATATGACCACCGCATGAGCTTCTTCTGCCGAATGTAAAAAAAAGACTTTTCAAAATCGGTTCAAAATTTATGAATATATGCACAGTAAAAGAAATACATACAAATAAATATAGAACCTCCTCCTTTTTTGAAGTCCGATAAAAATATAAAATTTGATGAGCAAGTACTCAAATAAGTAAAGAATCGAAAGGAAGAATCTCAGTCACCCGTTTTTAGGGACCTCTAAGACTTGTGTAGCTTTGTAGTGAAGGGTTTATCGATACGATATCGCCTGTTGAGAGCATAATCCCGCACCAACTTGTTATCATCGACTTATCGGTGACTTCAGACGTAAGGAAATGTTGGATGAAAATACGGGCGTTAATGCGATGGGCCGGGGCTTGTGTTAGATGCGAGATATATGTGAATAGATTTTTTTGATGTTGCAGATTGTATGGTATCGTTGAAGATGGATTAGAATCGTCACCTAATGGGCGTTTTTACACGACTGCCCAAAAAGGAGTATAATGTTTTCAGGGTTTGTGTATGTATGTGAGTTTCTTTGTGGCACCATTACTTTGAAATGCCTGGACAGATTTGGATGTTTGGGGTATCGTTAGAATCTGTTCCATCATTCCGAGTGACATATGCCATATTTAAAATAATAAAAAAACAAAATGTCGGCAGTATGGCTCCATATTCAAATGTGTAAATATTTTTTTTTATTCATTTATTACTATACTAGCTGTTTCCCGCGGCTTCGCTCGTGTGGATGCCGGTAAATATCTCACAGGAACGTGCTACCGGGATTCAGTGTCCTAACCCAGGTCATGGCCTATCTTGCCTTGCATCTAAATTCGTTCAGCCGTTACGGCATGAAAAGGTAACCAGCAGATAATCAATCTGTTTTAGGGTTCCGTACCTCAAAATGAAAAATTTAAAGGTTTAAGAAAAATTTTAAGAACTCCGTTAAGTACATGTTGCAAAAAAAAAATCTTTCTTATTTGCAAAATAGTTGGGCAAACGTCATCTAAAACTTTTCAAAATTTCAAGTTGAAAGCATTAGTAGTTCTTGAGATATCCAGCTGTCACAGACAGACGAACAGACAGACTGAGTCGCACCATAAGGTTCCTTTTTACCATTTTGACACTCGCAAAACCAGTCAATTTGGTACTTCCCGTTGACCCAGCAACATGAAATTTGGCGAGAAGTAAGGTCAAGTATAGAGAAAAATCCGATAATTGGTAATTTATAGTGATATATGAACTGCAAAGTTAAGTTTGTTCTTCAATCTGGGATCAAAAATTCATGGGTCGTGTCTTGAAGTAACATTTAGCATTTAGTATGTATTTTATTACTCTATTTAAAGTTATTTTTTAATTGAAAAGTTAAGTTTGTCCTTCAATTCAGATTTGTAAATTCAGGCAGCCGAGCAAGTACAGCTTTGAGACGGAACCCTTATTAGGGCGCAAGTCCTACTCACACTTGTCTGGTTTTTTTATAATAAATAAAACAGGTTTATATGATTCCAAATGCCTTACTTAAGATAGGTACTAATTATTCATTTTACTATTATTATCACCATTAATTTGTAATACCTACTCTAGTGCCGCCATTGAACACATAATACCTACAAGTTTATGACTTTAAATTGTATTGTAATAACTTTTGATGGAGTGGGCCGATTTTAATGAAATGAAGACTTAAGTAATGTTAATTCAAGATACGGAATATGTCTGTATTTCCAATCCCTTAAATCTCTTGAAAAGAAGACAGAAAAACCAATATTACATGTGAATTTTAAAATCATCCCTTATTTTACCCCTTTGGGTGATGATTTTACAAAAACGCTGAAGTGCGTAATTCTTTTATTTTTTACCAAAAGCATAAATTAGAATTTTCAAATCCCTAACTTAAGAAATGCTGGATTTCCCATACAAACTTATATCTCCTATATCACCCACTTTTAGGATTATTTTGAAGACAAAAAGTACCTTTTGTCCTTCTCCAGGATGCCATCTACCTCCCTGCCAAATTTTATCGAAATCCGTTTAGTGGTTTAGCTGGTAACACACAGACAGACAGAGTTACTTTCGAATTTATAATATTAGTATGGATGGGTATCCAATTGAAGGCCTTGATGAGTACATTCCAACACTATATTATTTATTGGCACACATTTTACATAGGTAGAGTGTACATGCAAAACAAACATTTCATCCCGACGCCATGCACCCCTCGCCTCGCCTCGCCGTGAGAGTATAAAACCACCTTTAATGCTTAAATATTAAAGCCACCTAGCATGACATGTTTTAAAATAAAAATAAAACTTGACACTAAAATGTATTAAATAAAAATAAATAATTAAAAATTAAAAACAATCTCAAATGCCCTGCCAAAAAACGAACTAAAAAGTAATAATCAAGGTCTATTAGTTAATCTGTATCTGTGGATACATAAAATTGTCATTGCAGTCGGGGGACCTCTTAGATTAAAAATTATTCCACACAACGACACAAGGGTCCCCCGACTGCAAAGACAATTTTATTTATGTGTTTAGCCAGCGAGTAAATGAGTGACCTTTCGCTTTGTATATACAAATTAACTAAAACAACGTGTTAAAATTTCTTACGTGACGAATTGACGATATTATCGTGGACGTTCACGGCATAACGATAACACAGGGGAGTAAAATCTATGGAAATATACAATATGTAAAACTCTATCTGATTCGAAAGAGGCTCGTAGATACTGCAATAAAAATACCTAACGGTTAAAATCTAATTAGTATTGAAAATTAAAAAAGTTATAGCTATTTAAAAATCACAGTTTTAGTACCAAAATTACCTCAAATTCAATAGAAATGACCAAATTTCAACAGGGGTCATAAGTTATGACTTGCAGACACCCGCTAAATGACGGCCGCCCGCGTCCCATGTAATAAACCGACTAAATTCCGTATACCTGAATACCTGAAGATTGCCACATAATTCAGTACGATACCTAACAACACCCTCACGGATCGGATAGGGTTTTTTTTACATGTTGTTTAAAGACGTTTTTAAACTTCCATCAAAAGCGCACGACATGCGCTTTTATACGCGCGTCTAAATAAATGCGGAAGCTCCGCAATTGCAGATGCCGATGCGGATATCCGCAACATCCCTAGTATGGATAATAGGTTTCATTCAGAAACCTGTAATTTCAATGGTAGAAATTAGTAACAAAGGTGGTAATTTCTACCTCAATTAATAAACTCATATAAACTCACGCATGACTTTGTTTCATTTTGACAGCTCAACAACATTCATTGCGTAATTTACGTTGTTGAGCAGATTTTTTTTCCAACTTATGAAGCAATTGGATTAGCAATCTGTTTCAAATCGAAACAAATTGTGATTGATCGTGTATTACGCAATTAGGGTACTGGTCATAACGCACGCCGGTTGCGAGTAGACGCACCTGACCTTTCTGAAGAACATCAATAAGGTCATATGTCCTCCTAGGGCGTCCCCTCCCGGCGTTACTAGTCCAAACAAAACTATTGTTTTCCTACATTTTTCTCCTGTACATTCTTCACTATTTACTTCAACCGGTATATTATCGTTCTCAACTAAGTGCAACCGTAGTTGTATGTATAGACGAATGTAGGTGATTACCTGATGTGCCCGTAATCAGCCGATCGATTGGTGTACACCTACAGGGCAAATTGTCTTTAGAGGAAGCTCTATTGATAGATAATTTGGCACTAACACACATTTAAACTTTTAGTGAGGGTAAGTACTTTCTTAATGTTTTAGGGTTTTATTTATAAACCCCTAAAACATTTAAAACAGTTTTGGCGTTTGAACGTCTCTTAACTTTAAGCAACGTTTATAAATAAACCCCTTATTATTTACTCTAGGTATTTCTCTTTTTGCTTTTTGGTATTACATCCTAAAAAATAAAATCGAAATGCGTTTTGGACGTCTGGTTATAGAAAAAAATTGAGGATGAACACAGTCCTAAAACTTATCATAATTTTGATTATTTACCAACATTTTAACTGTCATTAAAAGAGATAGGAAAACATATTTACTTACGTTTCTATGCAACATTTTGTAAAATATTGCACTCGCTTACTATAAAAGTAACAAACAACCCCAACCAAACTTCAAAAACCGACTTCCAAACACCGAATACCTCGCGCTATCAATTTCAAACGGCAGCAAAAACATTAAAACCGTGATCCAATTTGTCGTAGCGGTGTACTTTGGCAGGTGTACGGTTGTTCATGGTTTATTTATGCCTTGTCGAGCAGCTATCGATAGTCGGGCTGACCTATCGATGTACATCACTAGCTACGTCGGTTGGTGAAGGTTTTGTATTGTTTATCTGAATAAGTAGTGGTGGGATATGTTTTATTAACGATGTTTGATTTTGTTGTGTGCTTCCTAAGTTCATCTTTTCGATATCCTTTTCGTTCTGATGATTTGACATCCTAATTTTCTTTTGCTGAAAAACGAGGTGTGCATTAGTCAAGTCAGCAGTAAATTTTCATAAGATTATATCGCAATAATGATAGCCTAGTGTTGTGACGTCGGACTGTCAAGTCATAGGTCTCGAGTTCGAACCCAAGGCAGCACCTTAGAATTTTCGGATTCATGTGCGTGTTGTATAATTATGACTTGCTTCATAAACAGTGAAGGAAAACATCGTGAGGAAACCAGCATGCCTAAGAGATATTTTCTCGACGGCATGTGAAGCCAAGTCAAAGGTCCATGGGCGGCATAAATACTCTGACACCTCGTTAGTCACTAACCACACGAAAAAGGAAAGAAAGAGTACATTTTCATTCATTTTAATCTTCTTCTATCTTTCTACCTATATAGGTATATAAATAAAGATGAAATGCTGTTCGTTGATAAGCGAATCGTTTGAGAAAGGCAATTTTTTGTTTCAAAATGTTCGTAATAGTCCGAATTAGGTTTTTATGGAAAGAAAAATCGGAATAAACTGAAAGTGTTTTTTCCTATGAGACTTTTGTATGAATTCAAGACCATAATGTTGAAATTTTGCAAGGACAACGTCTGTCGGACCAGCTAAAATGAAAAAAAAATTTTGTTTCTGAAGATTGTTCTCAGTCGTGTTTCCGAGAAAGATTTGTTATAAGCTTATGGATGGCTTCAAGAAAAACAATAAAATCCTTATTTGTTCCGAGAAACTGTTTGACGAATGCTCGCTGAAATTGTTGTTTTTCGAAAGGAGGATTTTCTCAAAACGTTCATGTTGATCCGTAATTGAGAGAAAAACCCTTTCATTTTCTTAAAAAATACATGTTTAAGTATTTTTTTTTAGCAGTTATTTTATAAAATAACAACACGACCGTAATCCCCAAAGTGTTAGACAGAGGTTTTGGTAACTATAGTAATATCCACAATTCGCTATAGTCCCATGTAATAGGGGGCGAGCCTATTGCCATGAACTGGGCACGGGCACACTCGGCAGCTACTAAAAAATTCCTTATGGAAAAATCCAATGAAACTTTGTCTGACCTGGGAATCGAACCTAGGACCTTATACATTAGCGATTACGATAAATAGGGGGTGAGGCTGTAACTATTAACCGGGTAAAATTCGTCTAAAGTCTTCATATACAGTACGGCAGTTAACTTGGCAGGTCCGAACTTCGCGCGGAAGGCTGCGCATTAACATTTTTTAGGAACCAAATGGTGATATGAGGCGAGTGTGAGTGAGAGAACATGCGCGAAAGTTCCTAGTGCCTATGTTCAGAACTGCCGAGTTATATCGGCCGTATTGTACACACAGCGTCAGTATGTGCCCTCAAGTTTTAAAATGTTACATTGCTACAACATTGAATTCTTTACGAATAATCTAGAGAATACTTCAAAAAGTGTTAATTGTTTCGACTTGGATTCGAACCATCGCATCACCGAACCTCGGAATACTCATACCCGCAGTTTGATGAACCAGCCAGCGAGATCATGTGAATTGCGTTGAAATTGTTATCTACTATCGTCCGAGTCACTTTATCTTTAGGTCTCTGTCTAATCGGTAGATGTTAAAATTTGAGGGTATCCATTAACGATTTTTTATAAAATTAATCCATACCCTCAAGTTATAACTACAACGTTCGATGTATACGTTCACGTAAAACTGTTGTTTATTTCTAGTGATTCCTATTTTGCCACTTGTCTAGGGACCCGTTTGTGTCAGTTGGAAATATATATACCTACATTATGATAACTGTAAATTATCAAATCAAAATGTAAAATATAAATCTATGTAGTAAAATAAGATCAAAGTTTTGTTAAATAATAGCAATAATAGATATTATTAAATGATTATTAAAGGGATTTGGGAAACTCAATTGTTTATTATTTATAAATATTACTATACCAAAATAGAAGAATACTATTAAAAAACATATTATGAAATGACAAAAAGCACATTTTGTGCATTTCTTGGGGTTTGAACCTCCTATCTTCAGCACGGCAAGCGGGCTTTAAATATAAAATACAAATAAATATTAAAATTTAAGATGAGGAGGAACATAATTTCCACCAAGATGTGTGTTTGATGTGTGTCGGGGTGGGCGGTCGTCTTCGACATGCAAGGTTAGACAAAAAAGCAGACATCCTATAATAATAGGCCATAACAACAATTTAATTGTTTTACTAATAGCAAATGCTCATGCTTAAACACTGCATGGTGGTGTTCAGTTAATGTTGTGCGTTTACACTCTAAATATTGGATTATTCAAGCTAAGGGATTTAAAAAAAAACTAAAAAAAATAACCCTACATATTTAGTGTGTGCAAAGCAAAGAGCTAGTTCACGAACTCAAGATCATGGGAGATTTGCCAAAGTAAAGAGTAACCCCTACTTATAGCCTTTTTTTATAACTTTTTGTAAATGTTAATCTTATTCACAAAAACAATACATTAATTATAATAAAAAGTTTTTGCAAAATACTAAAACCAACTTGGGCCTATTATGGATTTGAACGCACATGTCTTTTGGGGGGGTAACTACTTAATGGAGCTGTGTGTACCTAACCTACACATACAATGATGCTGATCAGCTCTTATGCACAGGGTGTGACCAGGTATTCAAAAGCAAAGGTTTTGCTAGTCAGCAGAGAGCTCAGGAAATGAGAGAAAATTGGTTTGGATCGCTGTCGCCGGGAACGGTGAACAAGACTATACAGGGTCATATTAAATTAGCTAGCAAAACTGTGCAGACATGATGGATACCGATTTCTAAACACGATAAAATAAAAACAAAAAAAATTTAATGTTTTTTGGGGGTCAACGATCTTTTGTATTGTTATAACTTGAAGTATGAGTTGAGAAAATCTGTTTTATTTTGTTTTATCGTGTTTAAATATTAATATCCGTCACGTCTGTGAAGTTGACACAATAAAATTATGTTTTTTTTTAAACTGATATTTCAAGTGACTACACTATCGAACCGTCATCGAACAAAGGACAGCACTTTCACAACCCGAGCTTACAACTACTAGACCAATTCTTCTTTTTGTGTGGTTAGTGATTAACCTGGTGTCAGAGTTTTAAAGCCACCCATGGGCCTCTAACTTGGCTTCACATGCCGTCGAGAAATATCTCTCAGGCGCTTCCTCACGATGTTTTTTAGTAGACCAATGAAACAGTCTAATCTTCTCAATGCTCAACTCCCTCATATTACATGCAACGCTTACAATCCTGCCTACCCCATAATCACATAACAATAGCCACATTTGTAGGCAATACGCACCGATCACTAGCGAATATACGCATTGCCCATAGTCGGAATTAAGGCGCCGCTCCACAGTGGCCCACAGCTAAGCTACGCACGTGAATTTAGCTTCGCATTCACTGAAATATTAGCTGCATCGTCCATTGCTACCCACACCCACGTCATCATCTACTTACAGGAGTCCACTGTTTGACATAGGCCTCTCCAATTGCACGCGATTCAGCTCGATTCTCGGCAACTCTTATCCAGCTGCTACTAGCCACCCTGCGGAGATCGTTGCTCCAACTAGCCCGAAGGCGTCCTACTTTACGTTTTCCGATTCGCGGTCTCCACTCGAGAACACGTTTAGTCCAACGGATAATTGGTTTTACGGCTAATATGGCCGGTCCATTGCCACACAGTTTACAGTACAGTACAGTTTGCTTATTCTGTGAGCTACGAGTATGTCGACCACTTTGGTTCTCTGTCGGATCACCTTGTTCCGGATTCTATCCGTCAGTATCAAGCATAGGTCGCTCCATAGCTCGCTGAGCGACCTTCCATTTATGGACCAGCTTTACCGTGAGTGTCCACGTTACGGCTTCCTAACTCATGCAGTCATCCCACAGCCACGCTACGTACGAATGCGTGGCAATAAATGAACCGCGCAGTTATTGTGGTTAACCTCTCCTTGCACATCTTAATGCTACGGTTTCCTAGAAGAGAGGTGACCACCACATACCGTCTGCAACTTACCGTCGAATGACGTTATTGGAACGTTATTGATGAAAGTAAGTTGCTGTATTTTCCTAAAGATCGTTTTATGACACCGTAGAATCAAACCCCGCTGCCGTCATTTTCATGACCGCCGTCACTGCGGCCGTTATTTGGCGGCCACCGCACTTCTAGGAAACCGTAGCTTTGGTAGCAGTGGACGGCCGACTTTAAGCTCAGCTCACCCATACAATTCCTTTACACATGAGCTGTTGGCGCGAATTCGTGCGCCGGTATCCGATTAGGTGTGGACACGCCCTAAGCGTTCCGGTACCTCTGTCTGTCTGTTTACGGTATTTCAGGTAATGTTTCAGGTATTTTAGTAGTTGCGTTTGGGTTGTGGATAAATACTGTGGTTGTAGCAAAACATTATTAGCTTTAAATAGGTTTAAGAGGCCGATTATTAACAAATATCTTAGGATTGACTGCTTCGTTGGTCTAGTGGACGTAAGCGCGACTGCTGAGCGTGAGGTCCTGGGTTCGATTTCCGCGTCGGGCAAAGTGTTATTGGGTTTTTTTCCGTCTGGAATTTCTCAGTAGCAGTCTGGAGTCTAGATTGTGCCCGGTTGATGGCAATGGGCAATGGGCATACTAGGGTTTCCCCTATTACATGGGACTTAGACATAACGGGTAAAATGTGGGTGTACTATAAATACCTCCGCCTAATCCTTCGAAGTTCACAGGCGTAATGTTATGTTTTGAATGATCGGAACATTTTAATTGAGTCACTCGTTTTCTAGGTATCTTAAAAAAGATGTTTTATTTATCTTTTGCTTTCCTTTTCAACAGGTCTATTTGACCTGAATGCTACATACTACCAAAAAAAAAACCCGCACTTTTCAGAGATACTTAAATTAAATAAAATGAAATCTATCATACTTCCTAACTAATATTATAAGTACGAAAGTCAGTTTGTTTTTTATTTGTTTGTTTGTTACGCTTTCACACTAAAACGGCTGAACGGATTTGGATATAATTTGGCACATACTCAATACACAATATCTTTATTGCTTTACCATAATGTGTACTTAGGTGGTAATTATATAATTTAGATCATTATGGACCCTGTAGGGCACAGCAAAGAGGGTAGGAGAGAGGAAGCACTGTTTTAGGAGATCATTAAGTTGTTTTTGTGGGAACAAGTTTAAACTTACATATAATATCAAAGTCAGGAGATCGCGAATATAAGATACTAACATTTCGCTTAACTATTATTTATGTTTCATCTGCAAAAAGTACTTAAATATTTTAGATTATTTTTATATACCCGTACATTGTAAAATACAATAGACGTGAATCCTGAGGATGCCGCGTTGAGAGGTGAAACACGTGTCGATTTCTTTCAGGGTTTTTTAAGATTCTTTAGAAATAGCTAAGCGGAATAGTTACTAAACATATCTACGTCTATTGTATTTTATAATGGATTTCCACAAGGTTACGCCTGAATCAATCAATTAACTGTACATGTGTATTATAATCCTGTTTATTCATATAAATAAATTGTTTTCCTTTGAATAATTATTATTGCTATATTATTTAATTCTTTAAATATCTCGAGACCATGTGGTGTCGGACCTTTGGAAGGCGTACGAGGGGCCGAAGCCAGCTCGCAGAGGCCCCTTAGACAATATTAAATGGAACGAGGCACCAACCGACGATTATCCCTGTATGCACTATGCAAGTGCACCCAAGAACAATCCCCGGTTGGTGTAGGACTACTGCAGGATATGGAAACAAAGCTTAAGTTTACTGGTGACATGGAACTATGGAAGGACTATGGCCCCTTCCTGATCAATGTTTTATATGTACACGGATAAAATGACAGGGGGTGAATTGCACACTTAATAATGGGCCCCCGAAAATTTTCGTGTGCGCATAGTGACGTAGAGACAAGGGGGCAATATGTCCTGAGGTGCTTGAGGAGTGGAGAGGAATTCTACGGCTTTTAGAACAATCCCAGAGCCCGGAAGATGGTAAAGATCCCTTCGAGCACTTACTGGAATACTTCCTTCCTCCGAGAACGTTTGCTCTTGCAAATCTCCACTCAAGCCGGCCAATTAAGGCAAGAATGAGGTGGGAGCTCCGTTCCTAGTCAGTGTTCACACCAGGCGGCCAATAAAGGTAAGCCAGAGGTGAGAAACAAGACTTCTCCCGAGAGATAGAGTCCGTGGGGTCGCTACTGCCCAACAGCTCACCACATACTGCCCTGCGGGTTTTGTATCTCTCATGGTCTGGCTCCTCATCCTAGACCCGTTCCAGCAAAATAAACTCTACCGACACAGACCTAGAGTTCGGAGTGCGCAAGTCCCGCCACGACGTCAACGTAGAGATACGGCGGTGGAGTTTTTTAATTAATCATTATTGCTATTTATTTAATTATTATTGTTATATTATTTATTGACCATGAACCATGACCTGGATTAGGACTTGGGATACTTTTTATACCGATATTCCCACGGGATGGAAACTTGTGCGGCTGGAACCGCGGGGCGCAGCTAGTATCTTATATTTTGACAGAGATTCGCAGATGTCTAAATTCTTAGTTTTAGCTAACATGTTATAATTGCCTCCGACATGGTTGTGAGAGTGAGGGAGGAGAGAGTACACCTGTGTCTGCGCACACACTTGTGCACTATATATCCCGCGCCGAAGGCTGGTCCCCGCTGAGATTGGTTGCCATGGCCGAAATTCGGTCTGGCGGACTATTATATTGCACCACAAATCACTAAAATAATGTACTTATTTACAACATTATTCTGTCTCTTTCATCTTCAAATGTTTGACAGAACTAGATGGATGGATATTAATTTATGATATATAGATAGATAGATCGTTTATTTGGTGCATACAAAAGGTATAGCACGACATACAAAAACACGATTAAATAATAACTAAATACGTGAATATAGCTACAAGATGCCAATATACAAGAAAAATTAAGAAGTAAACAAGACATTGTGATGACACTATTGGCTATGACACACTTCAAAATAATGTAACATACAAAGTGCGGTGTGCGTCGCAAGGTTGCACTAAATAGGAGTCCAGCTCATCATGTGTCAGGCTAATATACCTGACGCTGATATTCTGCTGAATCCCTGCAGTGACAAAAGGACATCGAGCAGATGAGATAATAAATATGCGAGTTATTGGTGTATTTATGGTGCAAGCGGGCTTTAATGTCGGGAAAAATATTGACTAAATTATTTCAAGCAATCCATATGTAATTTCTGAGTTTACCTTAGATATTACAAAAAAAAATTTCAGGTTTTTGCTGGGACAGTTTTTGTTGTTTTGTATGTTTTTTGTTTTTGTATTATGTTTGATTACGTGCTTAATTTAATTTTTTGCTTAATTTTTTTTTAAGTATACAAATTATGTATTAGGTATGTTTGTACTGTCACTTGTCCTTAAAGGTTCATTATTAATGCTGAAATTAAGCTTTTTGGCGCAGCCGTAAGGCACACACTATTGTTGTTAAAACATTATTTTTTATTTTGACTTTGTTATTTGTGTTTTGTGTTTCACGAACTGTGTCCAAATAAATGTTTTTCTTTCTTTCTTTTTCTTTATTTCTAAAATACTTAACCTATTACATTTTGGTTTTAGCCTCACAACGAAAACGTCTCATGGTTTATCTGTGTGCGGCGAGGCGACTGACATTGGTGAAGGAAAAATATCGTGAGAAAACCTGATTTATAGTTAAAATAAGTTTGAAATTGCCAACCCGTTGAGAAAGCGTGGTGAATTGGTGATCAATGATCAATGCGTATATATTCGTGTTATTATCATTGGATTTTCCCACGCATTTTCCAAACGGTGCTTACAAACAACTAGCATTACGTTTTTTATTGAGCCAGGCTATAACGTAAATCAGCTGACTGTAATCCTAATCAAGTTGCATGCGGGTTCCGTACGCTTTCCTGTTTTATGCGGGATTCTGAAAAGTGGAGCACTTCGATTTACATAGCAAGTGGTAAGAATTTGTTCTGATGACCCATTTTATGAGAAAAACGATTCGTGTGAGTAAAACTTTATGGAGAAATAAAAATATAACTTTTTTTAAATCGATATGTGGCATTTAACAGAAATAATTACTACATATTATAAAACAAAGTCCCTCCGCCACGTCTGTCCGTCTGAACGCGATAAACTCAAAAACTACCGAATGGATTTACATAAAGTTTTTACTAATGGACGGAATGGCGCATGAGGAAACTCATGAAGGTTTTGTATAAATTGGCTGAAAAAATGACGACGATTGTTGAAAATGTCGGAAAAAATCATGTCGACTGAGAGCTTTACTGGCGTGTGCCGCGTAAACTAATAGTTATATGAAAATAATGTATTACAGAATTAATACATCGTTTACATGGATTAACACATGGGGTAATTTGAATCCCAGTACTACGTTCCCGTGGGATATTTTCCGCCATCCACGCGTACGAAGCCGCGGTCACAAGCTAGTTAATAATAAAGGTCCTTGTTAATGGGTTATTTCAGGTATTATGTGCCAACATAGGTTTCTGCCACCAAACAATTGCTGTATGCCTGTTCGAAGGATACTGATGTAATTACAAAAAAACAAGATAAATTACAGCTGCTGGCTTTGTCGCTAAGAACCACAATGCTTCAGCATTTACTGTAGTAATAAATTCGTCAAAACAAGTCGCCAGCATTATTATTGCCAACCTATCATAATTATCATTTAAGAACACATTTTTGCCAGAGCTGCGATGTAAGAAAGAAAGAAAAAAAAAGAAAAAAAAAGAAGAAAAAAGAAGTTAAAAGGCAATAATTTATTATGGATATTTTTGGAGATAATTTCTTAAAATTCTAATATCTCATCAATAAACGCTTTAGTGTTATGGTGGCACTTCACATCACTATTCGGTATTCGCGTTTTTTACCGTGTTTTATTCGGCTATATCGTGTAGAAATCCGAATAACTCAAACACACTGTCCACAGATCGTCATGAACAGCGAATATGCCAATTATGCATGATTACATTAAAAAATTACAACAATACAATAACAACAATTTGACAATTTGTCACATTAATCGACCAGTACTCTTCCTCCTCTCTCCTACAAGACTTGACCTATGCTGTGCCCGACAGGGTCCATAATTGTGACTAATATAATTACTTCCCTACCAACTATATACGTTATGGTACGCAATAAAGAATTTGAGATTTGATTTGAAAATATTTTGCTATCTTTTTGCCAATCTGAACGCAAAGAAGAACGTGTTGACGGTAGCAGCGACTTATTATTTCCTCTCTGTTAATTACCAATACATGTTATTGCTACATAAAACTCCGCACTTTAAGGCACTTTCAAACAGGCGCGACACGCGACGCGACACAAAGACACCGCTCGTCGCGCGACGAGCGGTGTCTTTGTGTCGCGTCGCGTGTCGCGCCTGTTTGAAAGAGCCTTTACTGAGCAAGCCATGTGTGGACGATAAACGAATTTATTCGGTATACTCGCAATCCTTTGATATGTGCCCAAAAACCGACAGGAGGTAATGTGTTCGTAGGGTATGTTTTTTTTAAATTTATGTCCATGATTTTTCCGTCAATTATGGACCGATTAACTTTGCTTGGATAGTTTTTGAGTTGGCTTCAATAATACGTATGTTTTCCCACTTAATATGTGGATGATATGATAAGTTCATGTCACTGTTATTTACGTAGCAGGTAGTGGTATTCGAATTTGTGTTGGGTAGGTACCACAACTAAAAAGTGAAAAATAAAAACTTTTTACGAAATAAAATCAACCGACTTACAAAAAATAACACTACAAAGCAAAAAATAACTTTAATATCGGAAGTCGGTGGCTAAAAACGAAAATTCAAAACCAAAGACATCCGAATTCCGAAATTAAAGTAATTTTTTGCTTTATAGTGTTTTTTTTGGAAGTCGGTTGATTTTCTTTCGTAAAAAGTTTTTATGTATTTGTCTTATTAGTGAAAAATTAGTAACTGTAGGAGAATAGAGTAACTTGACATCATCGTATTTATGCAAATAAGACTAATATGCGAGCCATTACTGATATCTATAATCTACCTAAACCCTCGGTCAGCAGACTGTCCTTTGTTTTTTCTGACAACTTATATTACACAAACGAAAAAAAAAAAAACAATTGAACTCAGTTCATTGACATACGCAATTGAACTTCCAACAATGTCTTACTATACAATCGAATCGATAGCGCAAAACGTTCTTTATTCTACACAAAGCTGTATTTCTAAGCTACGTTACCCCGCTCGCTCCGCTCCGCTCGCTCGGCTCTCCTCGCTTCAGCGCAAGGCCCAGGTGCGAAGCTCTAACATATTTATTGCTTTCCGTAATCAATGGCGTCTGTACATAGACGTAATTTCATTTGTTTACTTCCAAACTTGTACTGTATTCGTGTATTCGAAGGGTAAATGTCAGGGTATTTTTGTGTGTAGGGTACGTGTGGGTGTAATGTTATTTTAGTGAATAATTATGACGGATTTGTTCATCTTCTTCATGTCTTGTTTGATTGTCGTCTTTAAGATTAATGGATAGCTTGAGGTGGCATTTAGATATTAAAATACCAGCCTATTATTGTTCCTCTGCTGAGAAGGCTATGCAGAGAAGACACGAGCATTGATTACCACGGGTTGACGATTTCAAACTTATAAATCCTTATATATATCTTTATATATATGACTTATAATCCTTAAACAAAGTCTCCTCGCCGCGTCTGTCTGTCTGAACGCGATATACTCAAAAACTACCGAACGGATTTTCAAACGATTTTCATCAATGGACGAAGTGATTCATGCGAAAGGTTTATATAATAATAATAATATAATCATTTATTTCAGAAAACATTTATATTGCAACACACACATTTTAAAAACAACAAATTCACGTCAAAATAAAACAATAAATACAAAATAAAAGCAGTTAAGGACACAGTTACACGCATTAAGACCGGGAGGAACTGTCCACTGCTCACAGTGATGTATGCAAACGTACCCAGTGGCGCAGTAGTGGAGCGTCCCACCTGTCTGCGAACACCTTATTATACTGTTGCTACTGGACCTAACACGAATCAGCAACGACGCACACTGTTTCCTTATAAGAGCATGAAACCCATCGGTGTGCGCTTTTGCGAATATAGTCGAAGCACTGTAGAATCGTGGTAGCCCCTGCAGCACCCTAACCGCATTGTTGTATTGAACACGTAGGGCGTTGTATGACCCACAGGCTGCACGTGTAGTGTTTGGCAGTAAGACTTAAGAGTCACTTTCGCTTGATTACTGCTACGCGCGAATCTGCGGGCCAACATATTACACCGGACAGCCAGCCAGCTATGTATAGGCACAGATAGTATACTAGTATGTATAATTCATTAAGGTTTTGTGTAAATTGACTGAAATACGACGATTATGGTTGAAGATGTCGGAAAAAACATAACATAATAAGTACAACAAAAAAGTCTGCGATAGGATATGTCTAGATAGACATATCCGATTGCAGACTTTTTTGTTTAAAGATTAATAGTCTATGCCTCTGACATTCAAGTAATAGACAATCTTGAAATATTTCTACTACTTGGCTACGAGGCTTTTGGCTAGTTTGTGAAAGTACATTATAAGTAATATTTTTTGGCATGTGCGTTTAGTTTGTGCAGAATAAACAATTTTTCTTTCTTCTTTCTTTCTTTTCTTGAATTTGATAAAGATTTCATTGTTATTTCCGAAGCTATTTTGACCGGATATATTAATCTTTATCTATGGATTCACTGATCAGATTACGAAAGTTCTTTCACTAGTAGAAAGCTATAATATTGCCGGGGGTCATTAAATATGTTTTGTGTTAAAACAAGAAATTTCACGCGGACGTAGTTATTAAAACATAACTTTGGCATCTACTATTATTGGGCAAAAGTTGCCATTTTTTGCATCATTGTTCTTTACGAGTCGCTCTCTGACTGTCTTAAAAATCAAGAAAACCTCAAGCATGTCGATATACTCTGATTAGAAGCCTTTGCTTACGAGCAACTGTTATTTACACAATGTTCATATAAGGAGTCTCCGAAACGATCAATTTAAATTGATCAAATTGCCATCAATTTCTATTATCGTAATATTGTCAAACGCTTCAATTGCATTTTGGTAGACAATAAATTTGTGTAGCAGTAGCAGGCGACGCGTGACTATGAAATACCATGTCGCTAGCTATGGAAGTTATTTAATAAAAATACATAGACTGAAGTTCGTTTTTTAATCCGAGAGACTAAATTGACATTTCAAGTGATTGTTGTTTGTTTTTCAATTTGGAGTTTGACATTTGCACCTGTCAACTTAGGCTCTGGGATTAGAAAACGAACTGCAGTGTCGCGGTGACACGTCGATTGCTGCTGCTGCTTGCAGTCGGGCCCTGTCAGAATACCAGAGCTGCGACATTTATTTTTAAATTTCGCAGCATCAGGCTGAGATAGGAGCCTTTTGTCCTCGTACAGGACTTTCTGCTTTTATTTTAATTTATATGTTTTATGAGCGTGTTTTAGTTTCATTTGTGATTTCCTGTGCGAGTTTCAATAAATACCTACTTTTGAAAGTAAAATTATTTTTTGAGTTTTTCTTTCAATCGGTACCTTAAAAACTGACAATTGCAATTGATCGTTTCGGGGAGCCTTAAGGTGTTAGCTCGGGGAGTAATAAAAGAGTGGACTGCTGCATAAGGCTTGGTATATTGCCGTTCTTATTAAAAATTATAACTTTCGTGGCAAACAATAAGAAAGAGTGTCGTATCGCCGCCGCGCCGCGCCTCAGCTTACAGATGACGCGTTGATCATGCCGCCTGCTCATGCAGACTCAGTGTAATTTATTGTTTTCGATTTCCAATATAAGGAAAATAAGTAGGTTTACTTGTATTTGAAAAGTGGTATTTTATGTAACAACTAGCTTTCGCCCGCGGCTTCGCCCGCATGGAGGTCGGAAATTACCCCACGCTAACATACTACCGGGATAAAAAGTATCCTATATGTTAATTCAGGTTATAAACTATCTCATGTGTGCCAAATTTCATCCAAATCTGTTCGCCCTTTTTTGCGTGATTGAGTAACGTAGATCAAACTTTCACATTTATAATATTATTAGAAGGATTAATCTTTTGGAAACCAGAATCTAACCACGATCAACTTATGAAGCTCAACATAATTACAGGAAAATAAAAAATCATACAACTTTCACAGACAAGAAAATTTTATATAAATTAACCGAAATCTTCAAAGCAACTAATTTAATCTTCATAAAACTCATCTTTAAGCTGAAACCATTTACCAATCCGCCTTACATAAAATTTCATAAAATAGCCAGCTAATTTCAGAAGGCGATTTACCGAGCACTTCAATAAAACACCCTAGAGGCAAGTATCAACGTAAAATACCCACATTTACAGCATAACAACTCTTGTGTGTGGGGTCCAGCTATTATACAAATTTGCCGGGCAATAAAGAATATTTATGAAGGCACCTTTGCACTGTAATTACCTTAGGTTGTAGACGAACAATTTATATGTAAAGCAGGTATTGTAATGCTGCCAGTTGTTGTATACGTTGTAAATATGGGGTAGAATGTATTGATAAGAGTAAGATTATTGGTTCGACTTGGTTAAGTGGAGAGCTAGGTGTTTTGTAAAATATGGTTTTGAGTGATTTATTTGATAGAGTTTGACGGTGCAAGTTGTTTTGTTATGGAAGAATTTTGTTCAGCTGTGTTCATCTTTCAGCTGATAGGTAAGTAATTTAAACCTATACTGTTAAATAAGATTTCAATGAAAGTTGCAAGGGTTTACGGGGGCGAAAAATCCATCTAGCTAGGTCTCATATCTGGGAAAATTCGTTTTCTTCGTATTTTCACCCGACCAGGGCTCTGTCGCCCAAAGTTTAGAGTAAGATGGCTACCTTAGAATCAAGGCTCGGAACCGGTTTAAAAAGTACCGGTGAAAACCGGTTTATTTGGGTTTTACTCCGAACTTTTCTTAAGAACATGAACGTTTTAAGAACTTTATTTTAACCTAAATTAACCAATTTATGCGACGAGTGGCATATCGGTAAACATGATGCAAATTATGACTACTTGTGAGGATGCCGCGCTGAACAAAATCTAAACAAAAAACCGGTTACTTTGCTCTAAACCGTTTAATCCGAAAAAACCTTTATGTAAAGACTCCGCCAAAACCGGTAAAAAAAACGTACAAAATAACGTTTTGAAAATTTAACCGGTATCCGAGCCTTGCTTAGAATAATGATACAGCAGCATGGAATTAATAAGTTTCTACTACCATGGCAGCATGGAATTAGTATGAACTATCCCATACTATTAAATGAGCATTCTCATTTTCACCCGAGTAGAGCTCGGTCTACCAGGTACTTAATTTTAATTAGTTATTGATAATCGTCTACCGGGTCAAATAAAATTTGATAGCAAACAGACGTAATGGGTATCGAGATCTAAATATGACCAAACGAAAAAAAAAATTGTTTTATTATTTTTAATTATACATTTCAAAACACTTATGTACATAGTCGGTTTTCGCGTTTTATTTTATTAAAAAACTCCCAAAGGTGTACCAACAATTTGCAACTGAAAAATGCAGTGCCACAGCATTTTTTTGTGTTGCAAATTGTTACTACACGTTTGGGAGGCCAAAAGTAATAAGATTAACAACGAAGCAATAAAAAAGTAATTAATAAATTGCTTCTTTTTCTGTTTTCAGTTATTTATGTGTTTCTGTAAACGGGTTTTTTAGTTTTTTTAATTACTTACTTTTTTATTTTTAGGTTTTTCGTTTTTTATCATTTCTCATTCCAAATCACATTGAAATATAAATTTGTATATATTTTTGTAATCACCTTTAAAACCCTTCATTTTGATACCCCACTTTCTTTTTCTCTGTTATTTTAAAGAGTTTTTTTTTTAATCAATTTGGCGTCAAAAATCAGCCATTTTGATTTTATATACTCGTGAGACTTGCACAATAAAGACGAACCTAATGACTTATCATTCATCTAAATCGGTTCAGCCGTATAATAGTTATGAGGGAACATAGGGCCGGACATACATACATACATACATAGGTACAGGCAAACAGGTCAAACATACAACCCTCCCTTTTTGGTTTCGCCGCACTCGGATAAAAACACAGAATTTCTACTGAATTCACCCTAGAAGGACGTAATATAGTGACCTTATTGGTGATGTTCTTCAAAAAGGTCAGATGCGTAGTATTCGCAACCGGTGTGCGTGTATGACTAGCACCCTTTTTTTTGGGTGGGAAATTATCAAATAACTTCTCCCGCTCGGGGCGGAGCGGGAGGGCGTGTCAGACTCTTACTGACTAAAACCCACACCTGTTCCTTCGGTTGCCCTGTTGTCGAGGGCCACGATCTCCCTTTCGGGTTTTTTTACACCCCTGGCCGATGACTAGCACCCTTCAATCACAATTCGAGAGTTTTTAATGATATTGCTAATGTATTGCTTCATAGGTTTGAAAAATTCGTCTTCTCAAAAACGTAAATGAATGTGGCTGAACGTCAAAATTAAACTCATTGCGATCGATAGGGAAGATGACAATTTTTATTTTTTTATTTTTTTGTCCTTCAGGTAGATTATTAACCGGCCACCGTAGGCGCGGGCTTGCGGGCGGTGAGCAATGGGTGGCTCACCGTCCGATAAGGACCAGGCCCGGGTCGACGGCGCGTTGTGTTCCACGCGCGCTTCAAAGAGATGTCAGCAGAATTGAAGGGGTCCACTAGGGCCGATGCCTGCCGGGGCTGCGAAGAAAACCAAAAGGGAGATCGTGGCCCCCGGCAACAGGGCAACCGAAGGAAAACGGGTGGGTTTTAGTCAGTAAGAGTCTGACACGCCCTCCCGCTCCGCCCAGAGCGGGAGAAGTTATTTGATGATTTCCTATCCTCAAAAAAAAAAAAAAAGTTAGATTATTAAAAAATATTGGAAACGTATTTTTTCTTTTTTTGCGTTATCAAAAGATTACGGCGTTACATTGAGTTAAAATGTGCCATGACGTCACTAGTATGTAGATTTTATACTAACTTCTGACGTAGCGACCCCCCACTCCCCACCTTTAATGCGTTTTATGTAAGTCATTTTGGATTAATAAGATAAAGTAAAAAATACGTGTCTAATATTTTTTTTATTATCCGACTGACGGACTAAATAGACTTTC
Organism: Omphaloscelis lunosa; assembly: GCA_916610215.1. Classification (NCBI taxonomy): domain Eukaryota; kingdom Metazoa; phylum Arthropoda; class Insecta; order Lepidoptera; family Noctuidae; genus Omphaloscelis; species Omphaloscelis lunosa. The sequence continues at coordinate 16,723,141 of OU744265.1, read as the reverse complement.
TTTATTTTGACCCAGGCATCATCACTATTACCTCGCTGATTTATGAAAGTAAAGGAAGCAAAAGAAGTTTTCTTGACCATTTTCTATTTTCTTAAGTACCTGGTACTTACTGAAAGACCTACACTGTCCTCCCATACCTAGTCACACTGTTATTTGAAAGAATTGTAAAAGCCAATTATTTTTAAAAGAGTAACCGTGGAGTTTCTTGCCGGCTCTTCTCAATAGGAAACGACCAATTGGAACCGTGCACCTAGCTGCTGACGTTTCATAAGTGCCCTTGTAGGATGTGAAATAAAAATATTTTGAATTTTGAAAAGTATGTATAGATTAGCGTTCTATAGTTTCTGCCTACCCCCATCATTGGAAGAAGGCGTGACTTTATGTACGAGTATGTGTATCTACTGAATCTCTGACCTTGGCACCGGCCAGGCTGGATTAAAATCATATTATTGAGTACCTATTCAGAGTACAGCAGGTGGACGCAGTTCTCCTAAAATAATCTCATAATCGCACTTTACAGCACCCTCGGGACGCTGTCGGGCAAATTCGACGTATTTCAGAATCGAAATAAAGCTTAGTTGCAGCAATACCGTTAATTTCATATTATTAATTGTTGTTACTTTAATTAAAGATGTTATATTATAGAAATTGTTACACAATTATTATGAGTTGATCAGCTCTATCTAAATCTAAACTGATTTTAAAAGAGGTAAAGTTGTTTCCAAGTTCGTATAAATGTCACCGTATAATTATAGTTGGGGGAGTTTGTTGCGCCACTTCTTCTTCCCAGCTAAAGGCACTAGGAAGTGGTGAAGGGTGGGGGACTGTCTTATGTAATGACGTTCTAAAAGTGCTGATTTTTAGCCTAGTTTGAATAAATGACTTTTGAATTTTATAAACTTCGTTAATTTACAATATATCGGTATTATTTTTGTTAAATTATAAACTGTCAACAAATTGTGAACTGCAACAAACCATTTACAATTTAACGCATTCTTTTATCATAGTTTATATTCTATTCGTTGGAAACCGACAAATAATGAACTGGTATCAAACTGGGTTGTGCGTTGTTTTATAGTTTTACTTTTCATAGAATTTCACTAGCACTAGTTTGATTTTAAAAGAGTGTCCGTGGAGTTCCTGGTTCCAAAGAAACCTAAAACGCTTTGGAATAGACAACTAGCTTCATCTTTGTGACTAATCGACCCCTTTTTTGGGTGGTAAATTATCAAATAACTTCTCCCGCTCTGGGCGGAGCGGGAGGACGTGTCAGACTCCTACTAACAAAACCCACCCGTGTTCCTTCAGTTGCCTGTATGTTGCCAGGGGCCACGGTATCCCTTTCAGACTTTCCCGCGACCCCGGCAGGCATCGGCCCTAGCGGACTCCGTCAGTTCTACTGACATCTCTTTGAGGCGCGCGTGGAACACAACGCGCCGTCGCGTCGACCCGGGCCTGGTCCTTATCGGGCGGCCAGCTACCCATTGCTCACCGTCCGCAAGCCCGCGCCTACGGTGGCCGGGTATGGGCCTGCGACTCCCGGCGCCCAGGGCGTCTTCTGCAGCGGATTGACCGACCCCTTGACAATTCAAGAGTGCCTGTAATTGGTTTATTTGAAATAAATACTTTGAGTTTGAGTTTTCACCATTTTTAGACAGTTTATGATCTAACGGAAATTATACTGATAGAATCATAAACTAACGGTTCTCACAAACTTACGCTGACATATAAATGTAACACACAGTTATATGATGCTGTGAGGGGTATTCCGTTCGGCGTTCCGTCCGGTAGTTCCGTTTGGCACCCTTCAGGTGCCAAGCGGAACTCTATTACTAAGCCTCCGCTATCCGTCCGTCTGTCAGCGGGCTGTATCTCATGAAACGTAATAGGTATACAGTTGAAATTTCCACCTATTTTGTATTTCTATTGCCGCTATAACAACAAATAATTAATATTAAATAAAGAAACGAAACTATACAAGAAACGTGTTATATCGGTGTTCCTTCGATCTTTACTGTGCGAGTCCAACTCGCACTTGGCTGGTTTTTTTGTCAGTTAATTGGTGACATTTTTTTAATAGTCGTGTTTTGCTGACTGCTATTTTTGGTTTGTTAACTTGAGTATCTAGATCAACTTTGCCATACCTACGTCCTAACCTAATTCCCACAAATGTGTAGATCACCTTTATTGAAGCAAGATAATTAACGTACTATTTATTCGCCGGTACCCAGTTCGCCCAGCCGCTCTGTGTACTTACCAGTTAATGCGCATAATTGTTTCATTCGCTACGGATTGCTTTCCAATGAGCTGTACTGTATTGAAATTTTCTAATTTAGGTTCTTTTAGCTGATATTATCTATTTCTAGTACTAGTCTGCCTAGAGTTACTATATCTATTAACACACAATTTGAATTTCATCGTCCATGAAAGTTTAAGATCCAGTCTACGTGCAAGTTTTCTAACGCGGCTTGCAGTAGGAGTAGAAAAAGCGTTCATATTTGTGACTGTCTTGTGTGCATATGGTCAAAATGAAAATAAAAGATGGCGGCTGTGAAAATTTTCACATTTTTCGTAATGGGGATCGTTTTCATAGTTTTCGAGGGAGGTAAAGCCGATAGTGAGGTTAAAATGTACATCCAAGATGGCGGCTGCGAAAATTTTCAAATTTTTCGCCATGGGTGTCGTTTACATAGTTTTCGAGGGTACTAAAGTCGATAGTGAGGTCAAAATGTTAATCAAAGATGGCAGCTACGTTTTTTTTATTATACGTGAGACAGAACTTTATTCCTGACGGGGGTCCCCCGACCGCACACGTTTTTATAGTTTATCCTGATTTATGGTGAAGGTGAAAAAACCAGAGGGGCAAATCATGTAATTTCATGCACGTTCATATTCTAATTTTCCTTCATTTTTTTTCAAGTTTTTTATATTATTGTCGCGATGAGATTGCTCATTGCGGCTATAGATTTTGTTTTTTTTTTTAAAACGGTAAGGAATAATCCACATCTTTTAATAAAATAAGAGATAGACATTATTTTAATACTAGAACTAAAGATAAACTAGATCAACAATTTTTCAGATTATCTAAAGTACATACGTATTTTATGGGGTATTGTGTTAAATATTACAACAAAATACCTTGTGACATATTGCAATTAAATGAAAGAAAATTCAAAACTCATATTAAAAGTACACTTTGTAAACAAGCATATTACAAATTAGAGGAATATATCCAAGATAAGAGTGCTTGGAAACATGCTGGTCCTCCTCCATAGGACAATTTAGAATCAAGACAAAATCAAACAGGTTGCCAATTTAATTGTAAAATTTATAATTTTAATTTTATATGACATACATTTTACATTCTGTGATTACTTCCTCACACACTGAATTATTATTTTTTTAAAATTAGGAAAATCGTCTACTTTTACAATTTTTGTAAATATGTGAGCACCATGTATCTATCACATAATTAAATTATCCGTCGTTGCTTCATTTTTAATTCTGTACCTGTTGTGGTATAGTAATTTTATTCTAGGTGCATCGTCTTCATATATAATTATTTAACTAATGTACGTACTTATACAAACTATTGTAAAACATTTTAAAATAGTAACGGTGGAGTTTCTTGCCCATTCTTCTCCATACGAAAAGTATCTTTTGGAAGGGGCAACTAGAATTAATTATATTATTTTTTAAATTTTGTCGTTCAAAAGTGCCATACATGGGCCTATTTGAAATAAATGATTTGACTTTGACTTTGGTAATTGGTCTCATGGAGCGATTTGTTTCCATAGTCTTAAATCTTTCACTTTCAGTAAACATGCACGTTTGTTTGCTGTATCCTACGAATAATAAAAGTCATCCTTTTCTTTATGAGCAGAAGCTTTTACCCTGCATAATCAGCTTATAATGTTCCCACTGCTGGGACACAGGCCTCCTCTCTTCAATAGAGAGTGGGGTCTACGACACGGGCCCAGTGCGGGCTGGCAAATGTCACAGGTCTTTGAATTTTTTGTTCTAGGGCAAGCCAGTTTCTTCAAGATGTTTTCCTTCGCCGTTTAGAGAGCAGTGTTGATGAAATAAATTACACAAAGTAAAGCGCCTGTCAGGGTTCGAACCTACGACCTACACGAACGACAACTCGTAAGTCGAGGATGTTACTTCTGGGCCAGCATTGCACCAGTGACAAATACAGGCCCATCTCATTACCCAGTTTCCTACTTTCTATGCCCTGTCTACCCCTGTTGCCAACCTGTCAAAAACAAACGTCAATATTATTGATTGACATTCCGTCCTTGATGTTTACCGACTTCCGTTGAGTTCCGATCCTCCATTTAATTCGTTTGCGTACGGAACCCGTTTTATAGCGGAACTAACTTCTTTGGAATTGATTTAAATTGACGAAGACTGTAAAACTTTATGTAAGGGCCCTTGAATACAAATGTAGTTTTAATTTTTGTGCGTGGCCATTAGGTGCGATGGCAAAGAATCCTTCAAAATTTGTTTTGCTTTGTAAATTTAACGTTTTTGAATTTACGATTTGTTTGTCATGTGGGAATCAAATTCATGACTTGGTAGCACGGAAGTCAAGTGCCTCACTGATTTACTTATTATTATTCTTTTGTTTTTTAAGTTTTTGATTTATCCTTGAACAGGCATTACACGGTTCATCAAGAAATCACAATGTAATTGAGTCGACAAGAGATGGACATTTGCACTCAAATGGTAACAGTTTCTTTCGTATCCAGTCCGGCTGCACAGGATACGCTAAGCGTACTTTGAAATCGACACGTACAGGCTCAATGCATTCTATTCTTTCGACTAAACTTCGGTAACAACAAAGATCTCGCTCATTAAAAAACAACAACCTATCTAGCCTTTTCCCAACTATTTTGGGGTCGGCTTCCAGTCGAACAATATTCAGCTAAATACCAGTATTTTACATGGAGCGACTGTCTATCTGACCATCACAACCCAGTTACTAGATAATACGATACCCGGTAACATTGGTTGTCAGACTTTCGGGCTTCTGACGACTCGTAACTACTGTCAAAGATCCACGAATGACAGCCGGGACCAGCGGCTTAAAGTGCTTTCCGAGGCACGGAGGAATCTCGGTATGTAAAGATGGTCACCCATCCACGGACCAACCCCGGAAATCGTAGCTTAACTTGATGGATCGACCTGTGCGGCTGTTATTACTTAGCCACGAGCTCTTCTTATCCTAATTTATATTATAAATGTGAAAGTGAGTTTGTTTCGCTTCACGCGAAAACGGCTGAACGGATTTGGATGTTTGGCACATGGGTAGATCATGACCTGGGTTAGGACGTAGGATACTTTTTATCCCGGTTACTCGTTCCCGTGGGATAATTTCCGAATTCCATGTGGGCGAAGCCGCGGGTGTAAGCTAGTAAATTATAAACCATCGATTTGAAAAAATAAGTACAAATATCATCGTGCATCAGAAGTCCATGTCTTTCACACAAAAGCCTCCATATTTATTCAGGTAATCACCACATTTAGCGGCCGCACCCGAGACTATTTTCTGTAGTATTCTACGAAGTAGTAGGTGAAGTTTGTCCTGTCGTGACGAACGACCGCACTTCTGATGCAATTCCAACATCGTCCCCCTTTCCACCCCTTTTCTTACTATTATTACCCTGCAGGTCTGTGTTCCAGCAGGTAAGATGAGCGAAGCTATGTTTGGTTCAAGCTACGAAGCTCTTTTGAATAGCTTTAGACTAAAATAGGGGTATAAATATGTCCAGCTTTGAGACTATTCATTCATCATCATCTTCCTGTTTTTGTCCCACGTTACGTGGGGTTGGCGCACCCCGTTTTCTTTTCCACTCTCCCCTGTCAACCGTCACGCTATCATTCACTCCCTCTTCTTTCATATTATTCCTCGCACAATCCATCCATCTTTTCTTTGGCCTTCCTCTCTCACATCTATCAACATTTATATACATCACTCTTTTAGTCACATGCATTTCCTCTCTCCTCATCACATGCTCATACCAAGCCAAACGATTTCCTTTCGACTTTGCGACTATTGATTAAAATATCCAATTCACATGCAAAAACAATGCGAGAAGCATACAAAAGGTTCTCTAGCATAGAATTTTGTTTGAGTATCTGAATAATAGAAAGTACTGGAGACTTGAATATTATTCGGAGGTGCCTAGGTACGTGTTTTTAAAGGCAGATTGTTCTCAGTTGGAACCTATATTGTGTGAGTTTACACAGATCGTTAACGGTCGCTGCATAATCAGCCAATAATATTCCCACTGCTGGGACACAGGCCTTCTCTCGGCGAGAGGGAGTGGGCCATAATCCAACACGCGGGTTGGTAGATTAGATGTCACTTGTCTTCGATTTTTTTAGTTCTAGGACAAACCGGTTTCCTCAAGATGTTTTCCTTCACCGTTTTGAGAGCAGTGGTGAAATAATTTACACAAAGCAAAGCGCCTGGGTTCTTCTGGGTTCGAACCTACGACCTACAACTCATAAGTCGCGGCCGTTACCACTGGGTCTCTGAACGGTCGCTGTAAATAAGCGATTTTGTTGCATAAAAAAAAATGATTTGCTTCATTCAGCACCTTGCTCCATCATGTTTTGAGGAAGTCTAAATCCTACTAATATTATAAATGTGAAAGTTTGTATGGTTGAATGTTCGTTACTCAATTACGCCAAAACGGCTGATCGGATTTGGATGAAGTTTGCACTCAGTTAGTTTATAACCTGGATTAACACATAGGATACTTATTATTCTGGTAGTAGGTACCTACTGTTATTCAGCAGTATTTGTTTATTTGGGATCTCCAACAAAGGATACACAATATAGATCACGATATTAAATTAGAGAGAATTAACATGTCAAGATTGAGTTCATTTTTTTTTTATAATTTGATCAAATTTTTAATTTATGGTTTTGTCATAATTTAAATAACTACTATTAATGTATAAAAATATGTTCATAATTACAATTACGTACGTATGGACTATAAGTCCGTCATTCCGTGGGTTAGAAGATCATTCTCCTGTCATTTTGACCAGAAAGATGGACTGAATTGATGGAAAACTGGGCGCGTAACCTTACACCTCTCAATCTAATATATCTCAAAAGAAGAAGGTACCAAATTGAATACGGTAGTTGCCAAGGTAAAAAAAAAGAAATTATATTCAGTCCGTCTTTCAGATAATAAAAAAAAATATTAGACATCTAATTTTTGCTTTATCATAATCAAAAATAAATTAGAAAACACGCATTAAAGTTGGGGAGTGGGGGCTCGCTACGTCACAACTCAGTATAAAATCTAACAAGGCGTGACGTCATGCCACATTTTAATTAAATGTATCGCTGTAATCTTTTGATAACGTTAAAAAAGAAAAAATACGTGTCCAATATTTTTTTATTGATCTACAAGAAAGACAAAAAACATTTTTTGGCTGTGTCCAAAAAAAATTTTTTTGTCCCTCTTGGCACCCATATGTCTAAATTAATCAACGATCAACCTCAAGACTCCACTATTATTTGTAAAACACACATAGGTCAGTGAAACGTGGCTTTGTATTCGCATCCGCTTAGCTCATCAGCTAGGACATTCAGACGCAAATTATACAAATTGAGTTGTACAAAGTCGACTTCACAGACACAATAAAATTGTCCCCTTAATGTTTTACACTCCTTTTGTAATGTCGGTTAAAATGAGACCACCACAAAAGCTACGGTAGGATGGTGATTATTTTGCAAGTTAGTAGTTCCTTTGTAGTTGGAAAATGTATATATTTTTTTTTTTTTTTCTAATAATAAATAAATAAATAAAATCATTTTATTTCGGATAACAAAATGATCCATAAATTGTTAGTAACATGTTTGCACTTAAACCACTATGGTTAGTAACTTAAAACTAAAGACGATTTTGTGAGAACACCACCCAACATCTAGACACAATGAGAAATGGTAATGGTCTAACTATGGTAAAAGTCTTCTTATCAAATTGCCTTATTATGGCGGAGGAAGTATCTGCCGCTACAGCCTTCAGGATGCTATTGTCACTGTCTCTTATTCTGCTCAGGAGTGAGGCCGTTTTTTTTGCGGATGATAGCATGAAATCCGTCGGTATGGGTAACCCGAACATTTCCGATGCACTGCAAAAACGAGGCAGTCGCAACAGCATCCTAAAAAACATTGTTGTATTTGACGCGTAGAACATCCAGCGACCTTTTCGAGTAGTTGACTCAAAGATTACCGGTGTAAAAACTCTGACAATAAGCTTTAAAAAGCGTAATCTTAACTTGGTCAGTACACCGAGAAAATCTTCATCTAATAATGTCAGTGTTATAATTGGTTTTAGGTAAAGGGTATAAAAATTTCAATATTTTTATCTTCGTTTTGTGTAGTTTGAAAAGATTGAGACGGTTAGATAGGGTATTTTTTTAAGGTTTCGTACCCAAAGGGTGCCAACGGTAGCTCATTACTAAGGCTCCATCTGTCTGTAACAAGGCTCTTATCTTTTGAACCGTACCTACAATAGGTAGACACTTGAAATTTCCAGAGTGTGTGCTATAATAAAAAACAATAAAAATAAAATACAGTTAAAAATTTAAAAGGCCCGAACTCAAGAGAAGGGGGGAGCTCAACTCAAAACTTAAGAAGCTCAACGATTCGACGAACATGGGTGCTATAATAAAAAACAATAAAAATAAAATACAGTTAAAAATTTAAAAGGCCCGAACTCAACAGAAGGGGGGAGCTCAACTCAAAACTTAAGAAGCTCAACAATTCGACGAACAATACCAAAGGAAGGACATTTGGCCGCATAACTTACTCAAAATGCAAGACCATGATTAAAAATAACTGAGAAAAAAAAAAGTATGTGCATGGTGGGTCCATGCACATACTTTTTTTTTCTCAGTTATTTTTCCTCCTTTAATATATCATAGTTGTTAGTGTATCATATCATATCTTTATTATTTTTTTGCGCAAATACTACAAGTGATACCTTAGTAACTAGCCCTAAGGCCCTTTGTAAACAGCACGTGAACAACGTGTCTGTCAACAAGCTTCCGTAGTGATCCATATAATACTGACGACTGTGCCTAAATACGGCGTATAAGCCGCGCCGTAGAAAGAAGTGTATTTAAAAAATAAAAATAAAAATATTTTATTTCACATAAACCTACCAGGGCACTTATGAACCGTCAGAAGCTAATTTGCACGGTTCCAAATGGTCGCTTCCTATGGAGAAGAGCCGGCAAGAAACTCCACGGTTACTCTTTTTAAAAATAAATGGTTTCTACAAAGTTTTCAAATTACAGTTTTAATAGGAATGAGAGAAAAATGTATGTCTGTCAACAAACTTCCATAGTGATCCATAAAACACTGACAACCATGCCGACACACGGAGCGTATAAACCGCGCCGTTGAAAAAAAAGTGTTTGTCTACAAACTTCCAGTGATCCATATAACACTGACAACCGTGCGTATACTTCAACTTTTAATCGTATTCAGTAACTTGACAGTTGGAGGGATACCGGTTTCTGATAAAAAAATAAGGTGGTGAAGTGGAAAAAGAATGAGCGAAATTTAATGAACCTCACAATGTACTTACATTCATAGTTTTAATTTAATTTAGTAGGTAACTTAAACTTAACAACACATATTTGTTTATAAAATAACTACGAACTGTCAAGTTACAGAATACGATAAAAAGTAGAAGTATAAATACGGCGTATAAACCGGGCTGTAGAAAAACGAGTCTGTCAGCAAGCTTCCATAATGATCCATACAACAGTGACGACCGTGCCTACACACGGCGAATTATCCGTAGTTTTTTCACGGCATCAAAAATGTGTGTGTACAAAGGGCCTAAGGCTATAAATACGAGTCTATTAATTTATAGCAATATTTGAACCTTTCTCGATAAACTAGGAATTTTGAAAATCAATTACTGATGTTTCACGTTAAGATTGATTTATTTATGTGACATGTTTTTGATTATCTTGTTTAATGTTTTTACTATTAGATAGTTTTTGTTTATTGAAATAGGTTATCATTTTAATATTAAAAATAAATAAAGTTTACAAAGAATGTAAGTATATTGTGATTTTGGATTAGTGCCCAAGGGCAAGCTTCGATTAACGAGCTTAAAGGTAGAATTCCGACCCGCCTGCACGCGACATTGATTCCACAGCAGTGCTGCAGCGGATTCGGAATCATTCATATTTATTGCCGCGACATTGCTGCCGTGCTCGGAATGTAATCTCGTATAAAACTATAGAAAATGTATGGGGACCGTAGTGAAGCGGCAGTACTGCTGCGGCAGCACTAATGGCAGCACTGGCGGCAGCACTGCTGCATGCAGTGGGGCTCGGAATCATACCTTTAGTTTGTGGGATCCACTTCAAACCATTAGGTACTTTGTGCAGTTTTTAGGGTTCCGTACATCAAAAGGAAAAACGAAATCCTTATAGGATCACTTTGTTGTCCGTCAGTCAATACCCTTTTTCTCAGGAACGCGTGGAGGTATCAAGTTATATATAATACGTAAGTGTACGGTCCCTTGAAACTCTAAAAAAATTAAGCTTCTAAATCAACACAATAAAAAAATACGGCCATTTATGCGACATATTTTGATACTCGCAAATAAATCAAAACCTACAGGGTACTTCCCGTTGACCTAGAATCATTTGGCAGGAAGCAAGATCTTAGCACATGTAAAGAAAAAATCCGAAAATGTTTAATTTGTAGTTCTATCACGCAATTTTTTTCCATTTGCAGTTGGAGTATTGACTGTGATGTGTATCTATGTATGGGAGAACATGTTTTTCAATTACAATATTAAGTTTGTTTTTGAGATAAATTCATCCCAACTACGGAACCCTTCATTATGCGTGGTCCGACACGCACTTGGTCGGTATATATTTTTATCAACATTGTTTCTGATAAACTGTTGTCAAACGTGTATTTTATTGAAAGATCGCAGATACTTAAAACATTTTCAGTTACTGATCCATTACATAAAGAAATTCAACAATCATTTAGTTTTTATACGTACATATGTACAAGTGGGACAATTTCACACATGACATAAGTGTTCCATTATATCCAACGTTGAACGAAACCAATTCAATATTATAGACTAGAAAAAGGAAATTGAAGGTCCTCGGGAGACGGTGGGGTGCCAGTGACAGCTGAACTTCGAAGGAGCATAATCAGCCTTAATTTTCCCATTGCTGGGATATAGGCCTCCTCTCTGTGAGAGGGAGTGGGCTGTGGGCGCAGACCCAGTGCAACATTGAAGGAGACTGATATGTTATTTGGTGGGAACAAGATACGGGCGGCCCATTTGACGGTGAGTCGTCACTGTTTAGGAAACATCTTAATACCAGAGGTATAGCAGGGGTGTTGTTATCCATATCCAAGAGAGAAAACTGTAATTTCTCCTGAGCATGTCATTACACCAGTGGCTATGCTTTTAAGACCGGAACACAAATAGGGATGACGAAAATATTTTTTTTTTACGTCAGGTAGGTTATTTAAAAATATTGTAAACGTATTTTTCTTTTTTTTTACGTCAGGTAGGTTATTTAAAAATAATGTAAACGTATTTTTCTTTTTTTTACGTAATTAAAGATTACGGTGATTGATACATTGAATTAAAATGTGGCATGACCTTATGCTTATGTAGATTTTATACTTAGTTGTGACGTAGCAAACCCCCACTCCCCAACTTTAATGCGTTTTATCTAAATCATAAGATAAAGCAAAAAATACATGTTTAATATTGTTGAAGATTTTAATTATTAATTTGCAGCACCAACATTAAATGTTAATCCTCATGTAAATAGTGGCAACACTATTCCCTTCCATCTGCGACACTGGTCCAATACAGACGTATATTTATAACTTGCCGTATTTTATTCTATCTTCCCCGGCACCAACGTACCAGCACCTCATCAGCTACCCAACACCTACAACAAGCTTCACAAATATTCTTTTATTATCTGACTGACGGACTAAATATAATTTATTTTTTTAATCAACTTCCAAAAAGGAGTCATTTCTCAGTCAATTGTGGAACGATTATGAAAATTATTGTTTTTGTTTGAAAGGATCTCGAGGTCCCATATAAATTTTATTAACTTTACTTGGATAGTTTTTGAGTTAGTGAAGATAATACGTATTTTTCCCATTTACTATGTGGATGATATTTACATAGCGTAGTTGTAATGGTATTCGAATTTGTGTGGGGTAGGTAACACAACTAAAAAGTGAAAAATAAACACTTTTTACAGAAAAAATAAAACAATCAACTTCAAAAAAAAAAAACTCTACAAAGTGAAAAATAACTTTAATTTCGGAAGTCGGTGGCAAAAAACGGAAATTCTAAACCAAAGACACCGACTTGTTATTTTTCGCTTTGTAGTGATTTTATTAGAAGTCGGTTCTTTTTTCCGTAAAAAGTTTTAATTTGACCCACGCATCATTCCAATTGTAAGGATTCTTTTGAAAACGCTATTTGATGAAAACGTTTAGTATTTTATTGATGCCTTTAAACATCACACAAAAAAATGGTGTATAAATAATAATTAAGCCTGATTTACACAGTTCGATTTAATTGCCTTTGGCATACTATACGTACATAAGCAAAAATACAAGTTGCCCCGTCAAAACAGTGTTTAGACGATGCATTTTCTGCTTCAATTTTATCGAGTGCCTCAGGCAAGAAACTTTCATAATGTAAATTGGGCTTTACTTTGTGTGGGCAAAAAAGAAAAGAAAATTAAAACGTTGTTTTTATTAGATATCTGCCCCGCGACCAGTGGCACCCCACAGACAGGCATTTGTTTGTATGAGTACAGAGGAAATGAAACAGCCAAGCTGACCGGCCAATAGCCCCGCGTGTATGGCCGGCATTTAGCGAATCTACATGAGATTGGAATACTTTCGCCGATATTATGGACCACGCCGATTCAATGGAGGGAAAATGTTGCCGATTATATAAATATTTCATGTAGGTGTACCCGTGTAGGTTAATATAGGTAAGCATGGATTTTATGAGATCAACTTCAGTAAGTAAGTAGGTTTAGTTTGTCATGATTTCCCAAATATTAATAAGATTTATAATGATTTTAAATAAAATTTCGCTAGATATGTTCAAGTCCCATGTAATAGGGGCGAGCTTATTGCCATAAATCGGACACAAATCCAGACTCCGGGTTGCTACTGAGAAATTCCAAGGGAAAACACACTTTGCCCGTCTCGGGAATCGAGCCCGGGACCTCATGCTCAGCTGTAGCACTTGTGACCAGTAGACTAACAAGGCTATAAAGTGTATTGATACATGAAAGTGTCTCCTTCGAGGCCTCTGCCTAGCCCTTCGAGGAATACAAGCGAGATGTTATGTTATCTGTAAAGGCGAAGGCGTCAGGGTAGCCCGGGAAATTCTTTTTTTTTTTACGTTTTTGCAACTTGCAGGTCAGTATCAGCACGCGAAGCATGACAACCATAGAAACGAGTTTTCTATGAGTTTTTTAGGACAAATAAACAATCACAATCTGTCATTTTGTCTATTTATCTGTCGACAAAACACGTTTTTGTTGTGGTCATGCTAAGTGTGCAGGTTTTATGTTGATCTAAATATGATTCGCGGTCGTATCAATTATTTATTTATAGAATTATAATCATAAAAATCATCAATACAACTTTCTAAGTTCATGTAACTCTATTGAATGAATATTTTATGAAATTATGACATTTGAGGATTATTCTAACTTAAGGAGTTAATATTTCGACGCCTAAATGTCCTTTTATTTTTGTATTTATTTATACAGATAGTCACTTAAGGAGTTGTATTGTTGATACTAATGATTATTATTATAAAATGATGATGTGGATAATTTAGTAACCTGTTCCGCTTAGCTATTTCTAAAGAGTCTTAAAAAGACCCTGAAAGAAACCGACAGTGTTTCACCTCTCAACGTCAGTCAATCGTCATCCTGAGGATGCCTTCCTCAGGATGATGATTGACTTATCGCGAACTCGAACACGGCGTGTTGCCACACCAAGCACTGAGCGCAGACAACAACACGCCGTGTTCGAGTTCGCAACAAGTCAATCTTCATCCTGAGGATACCTCGTTGAGAAGTGAAACACGTGTCGATTTCTTTCAGAGTCTTTTTAAGACTCTTTAGAAATAGCCGAGCGGAACAGGTTACGAAATATATCCACATCATCATTTTATTATGGATTTCCGCAAGGTCACGCCTGAATCAATTAACTATCGACTATTATTATGTAAAGCCACATTTGTTACGGTTGCGATTATTCGCTATTCGCTATTTTGATTCTACATACAAATTGACACTGACCTGCAAATTGCAAAAAACGTAGGAAAATTTGAATTTCGCGTGTTACCTTAGCGCATCCCCTTCATAGAATCTATTTTTTTTGCCTGGTAATAGAAAACTTGGTAAGTAAGTGGTGGGTACTTCCCCGGTCGAAAGAATTATGAGCTCTAGATACTGTTAAAAAAGAACGTTTATTTTTCAGTATATTTTATTAAATTCATGTTGATTGATGTTATGAGTCCTTGGCAGGGTTTCATTAGTAATATTAAATACTTAATAAAATATTAAGGAGACCGTGGAAAAAGTAGTATTTTTTGGAATATTTATGAAGATTTGAGTTTATTGAAAGAAGACTGTTCAAGTTAGTTTTCATATTAGTAAAGATTAGTTTTCCATCAATTTAGGGAAAAGGTTTTGAAAAATCTTATTAATCAAAACCTTTTTTTTTTGGGTGGGAAATTATCAAATAACTTCTCCCGCTCTGGGCGGAGCGGGGGCGTCTCAGACTCTTACTGTCCACACCTAGTGTTCAAACATTTTCAATTGGTTTTTATTACATTTTAATGTTTTTTCCGTCTTTCGTAGGAAATAACGATGTATGAAGATGATGATCGACTGAAATAACTGAATGACAAAGAGTGTGTAGGTGATTGATAATGTTCTCTATAAACACAATCCAATTTAGTGTTAGCGGACTTCGTAAAAGTGTTGGATGTAATGGGGGTTCTCGTTTTTGTGCTCATCAGTTGGCGCACTGCCACTGGTGAGTAAGGTCCTGTCTGTACTTTTATTTTATTTAATATGTTTTACTTCATATAATGTTTAGTACCTCTTTTTTTTTGGGTGCGAAATCATCAAATAACTTCTCCCGCTCTGGGCGGAGCGGGAGGGCGTATCAGACTCTTACTGACTAAAACCCACCCGTGTTCCTTCGGCTACCCTGTTGCCGGGGGCCGCGATCTCCCTTTCGGTTTTTTTCGGAACCCTGGCAGGCTCGGCCCTAGCGGACCCCGTCAATTCTGCTAACATCTCTTGGAGGCGCGCGTGCAACACAACGCGCCGTCTACCCGGGCCTGGTCCCGGTGGTGGTATAGGATTTTATTACAGTTTAAAACATCAAATGAATATTTATATTATAATGGTCCTAAAATTAGCAAGCATGAAGCAGACAAATATTATTCTTCCTCCAAGTGGTACCAAATTAGATCCTGAGTTGTTACTTAAAATCTTAAGTCATAATTAATCAGGAATAGCATAATCTTTACAAAAATTATGAATATAGTAAAAATTCCCGATATAAAATCCCGCAAACTTTGAATGTTCAGTGATATTTGACATTTCTAGAGAACTCACTCTACACTATCACCTCTAGCGACGAATTTAAGCGCGATAGTCCTCATTATGACAGCTGTCGGTCATCTTTGACGGCACGGTTGGCGCAGTGGTTAAGCGATTGACTGCTGCACTGCGTGTCGCGGGTACAAATCCCGCACGGAACAAATATTTGTAAGACCTACAATTAATTGTTCCGGGTCTGGCTGTTTGTGTATGTGAGTTTAAATGTTTGTAAATGCACCCACAATACAGGAGAAATTCCTAGTGTGGGGCAACGTTTTAAAAAAAAAAAAAAAAATCTGTCAATTCTTTATCGCTCTGTGAAGCTTATGGTGACCGTGCCTGTTTGTACCAGAATAAATATCCAACTGAATCTTGAAAATTCTTTTCTATTATTTCTATAATCCATCAGAGCGAGGCCTTTTCCCAGCAATAGGGTAATGCAAACTTGCAGTATTATAACCACTTTGTGGGACGCCACAATTTCAACCTATACCCATTTTATAGCATGAAATTGGGAACAATTTTTCTTTGAACAAACTTTTATTTAAACATTCGAGAGGTTATTATGATCAGTTGAAAAAAATAATGGGCAGTTATTTTCTTATCGGCGGTTGATAAATTTGTGCGACGGTAAAACATGACAGTAATAAAAAAAACAATTGGCCGGTTATTTCGTCTTACAATGTCAGTACTAAAAATACGTAAGCAGACTAATAAATAAATGGTCAGTAAAAATGATGAAATGGGCAGTTAGATAAATAGTTCGGCAGTTCACAGGGAGCGGAGACTCCCGAACCCCGAAACGATTGAAATTCTCTATTCTTAGTGACTCTATTGTTGGTGAATCATTTGGGTTAGGTTAGAACTGTGACCATTAAAGCGCGAAGGCGAGCGAGCGAAGCGAGCGTGCCGCGGCAGCGGCCGCCAATAGCCAGATCCCCTCTATTGTTGGTGAATCACTCGGGTTAGGTTAGAACGTTGTTTATAGAACTGCTTAGAATGAGATTTCTTACCGACTAATTCCGATTTGTCAACTGCCCACTCGTAACTGCCCATTTAGTTATTTCACTGCTCAGTATTTATTAAATAATCCACTTTATTATTATTACGACTCATTTTTGTTTGCTTTACTGCTAAGTTTTAACTGCCGAACTTGTTAATAAATATGCATTTTGTAATTTTTAACTTACCAAAATTAATATATGTATACAACTGCCGCTTTAAATCAGTGTCCATGACATGTTCGTAACAAAGTAACACCAGTCACACCCCACAAAAACACTTCCACCATTGACCCCCCGATGTTAACCCTTTAAATAACACATTTTTCGCCATAATTAATGTACCAATAACAACCGCAGTACAGAATATGTTGCCGCTGTTGTAAACCAACTGAATGGCTTTAATTAAGTCCCGGTATAAAAACCTGCTGACAGGGACGGCTATATACCGCACTACGTATGTGACAAGGGCGGCGATATACTGCGTGGTATATGGTTCCTTTTTTAATTTTAATAAAGTTGGACGTCAGTGTTAAGGAGAGGTGATATTTTTTCTTTGACCAATTAGTTATACTTTGGTGTTAGTATTTTCTAGGTTAGTCTGATATTGATAGCAGAACAGAGAAAGAAAGAAATAAATAAACAGCTTATAATGTTCCCACTGCTGGGACTCAAGCCTCATCATCTCTGTGAGAGTAATCTAATACGCGGGCCCAGAGCGGATTGTTCGATGTCCTAAGACTTCGAATTTTTGGGTTCTAGATCATGCTGGTTTCTTTACGCTGATTTCCTTTACGAGTGTAGGTGATGGAACCAATTGCTCAAATCTGAAATTATAATGAATACTAACAGTTACCCGTGGCTTCGCCCGCGTGGAACCTTATTCTTTTTCTAACATAAAAGTAGCCTACGTTATATGTATCATATAATAACACTACTATTTATAGCTAAAAAAACTACAGTCTTGTTTAATTTAAAGTTTAAACAGGAAACCAAAGACAAAGAAGTCGAGTTCAACAAGTAATTTACTTAAATTTTTGTCCACTTTTTTACGTATTCTGCAAAACAACACCGGGAGATTTACATTGTGGAAAAGTTTGTTTTTAGAGTTCCGAAGGGAGCCAAACGGAACCCTATTACTAAGCGTCCGCTGTTCGTCCGTCCGTCTGTCTGTCAGCAGACTGTATCTCAAGAACCGTAATAGGTACAGAGTTGAAATTTTTACAAATAGTGTATTTCTATTGCCGCTATAACAACTAATATACAAATTGACACATTGACATATATACTATATATACACATCGACATTGTTGAAAATTATATTCAAAATGAGATGATTACTTTGTAAAGTATTATATTATTTTAATTAATTATTGTGAATGTGAGGACTATGTGGATATCATTATTGCTTTCATTTCTCAGTTAGTTTTAATTATGGTCTGGCAGTTTGAGTAGTTTATGCGGCCTACCCAAATGTCCTTTCTTTGGTATTGTTCGTCGAGTTGAGCTCCTTAAGTTCTGAGTTGAGCTCCACGATTACTGACAAATGCTTGCACTGACTGGACAGATCCACTCAAATCTGTGTGGTTATTTCCTCAAAAGACCATTTCAGACATTAATCTACATGGTCCTTATATGGCATGACCAAGATTATGTCTGGACTTTAAAAGAGACTGTGACCTCTGAGTTTGTTTCGGCCTTTCTTCTCTCAGAGTAGTCAGATAGGAAACGCCGAACTCAACTAGCTTATTTAAAAAAAATAAAAAATAATATAACGTGTAAAAGTGATTTCGATATCCTATTTACAGAATAAAAAAAATCATTTCATTTAATAATAAAAATAAAAAAAAGTTAAAATTTAAAGGGGGTCTCAAGATAGTTAATTGATTCAGGCGTGACCTTGCGGAAATCCATAATAAAATGATGATGTTGATATATTTAGTAACCTTTTCCGCTTAGCTATTTCTAAAGAGTCTTGAAAAGACCCTGGAAGACACGGCGTGTTGCCACACCAAGCACCGAGCGCAGACAGACAGAGACAGACGGAGGCAGAGAGTCTGCGCTCGGTGTGGCAACACGCCGTGTTCGAGTTCACGACAAGTTAATCGTCATCCTGAGGATGCCTCGTTGAGAGGTGAAAAACGTGTCGATTTCTTCCAGGGTCTTTTCAAGACTCTTTAGAAATAGCTAAGCGGAAAAGGTTACTAAATATATCAACATCATCATTTTTTTTTAGGGGGTCCCAATACATGAAACGTAGTACGGAACCCCCTTAGTGGCCGGTTATTTAAAACAAAAGAGGTTTACTAGTTTTTTCATTGGATGTACTTGAATTTTATAACTTTAATTAATGTCCTAGAGCTAGACAATAAATGTTAATTATATTAAAATGCTATAGCTGGTAGTGCAAACTGTGCGTCTTGTCACTGCAACAAGACGCAGAGTTGTCGCTGCGACTAGACGCAGAGCTGTCGTTTGCGTCGGCGACTAATAGTCATTACGATAGACGCCGCGCGCCATGCAGTTAGCAGATGATTTTCTTGAGTATTCGACGCGCTTCGACGTGATTTGAAAACATCGAAATCGAACGTATCCATGTTGAGATTCGCAATAAAAACACACGTGTGACTTCCTTAGTCTGTCGTTGTGACTCGGCAAATTTTTGCCAATAAATTGATTGTGTCAGTTACTTGGTATTTTACATAACATCACGCCTTGTTTCCCCGAAGGGTTGGGCAGAGGTATCCCTGTAGCAGGCACACCCACATTTCGCCAGTTTTGTTTTAAGTCCCATGTAATAGGGGGCGAGCCTATTGCCATCAACCGGGCACAAATCCAGACTCCGAGCTGCTACTGAGAAATTTCAGATAGAAAAACCCCATAACACTTTGCCCGACCCGGGAATCGAACCCAGGACCTCATGCTTAGCAGTAGCGCTTGCGACCACTAGACCAACGAGGCAGTTTTGGTATTTTAATCAGCTAAAAATACAGTCAACTAGATTTTCTATTACATTCAACATTGTAGTGTCCGACCGAAAGTTCGGTTTCGCTGTAGGTCGAGTTTCCGCAAAAAAACGAGTTTCGGTTTCGGCGGCAAAGCTGCCAAAACTACGACCAAAACCGAAACTGCATTCGGGAGTTCTCGGGCTGCGATCGGTCATGTTCGGCGCGTTAAATTCTATCCAAGCGAGTAAGCGACGAAGACATTTTGCCGCGTCCACGTCTCTAATCATGTCGTCACTGGCTTGTGTTTGCAGTTCGTTTTGTTTGTTGAGAGTTTTCGTGTGACTTATTAAAAAAAAAAGACTGACTGGTTATTACAATAACTTTTTCTTTATTTTCCCCTCAAAACATGATCCTTGTAAGGAAGTTTCGGTTTCGGTTTTGGCCGAAACTGGGACTGCTGCCGAAATTCGGTTTCGGTTTCGATTGTAAAAACCAGTTTCGGTCGGAACTAAAACATTGTTTTTAAAAGTAAAAGTAATTTATTTGTCAGAAACACGGTAGGTATATAGAATGTTCATACATTACGAAAAGGTAAAGTCCGAATATTGAGTAAAACAAGTAAAAGGAAGAAATTAAGGTTATATTAAATGATGATACTTACTGCAGTCTCATTCAACTCAAATTAAATAAAAACAAAAGAATGGTTTTTATATTTAAGCTGCTGTTCATTTGTTACAACAGAGCCATATGAAAGTGGTCCAAAGATTTTGTCCATCAGTCGCAATATTTTATTTATTTTGAAATACAGTATTTTGGATGCCATTAAAGTCGACCAACTGGTTTCTGATGTCCTCGATAAAATATATATTTCTTCTATAAAAATAAATAAAATTGAAGTTTTTTTTTTTTTTGTAATATCAAAATATCAGCTTTTTATTACTCAATGCATATGAAAGTATACATGGTACTTATAAAAAAGGTTGTCTGTCTGTCTATCTGTTTATTCCGGGTAGATAATCTCTGAACCGGCTGGACCGATTTTGACGGGATTTTTACTGGCAGACAGCTGATGTTATAAGGAGTAACTTAGGATACTTTTATTTTAGAAAAATAATTACGGTCCACGCGGGAAAAGCGGCGGGCAGCAGTAGAAAGTAAATCCCATACTGATTTCGGCTACAGTGTTTATTTTTGTTTTTTAACGGCCATTTATTCGAAAAGATACCAATTTCAGCAAAATATCAAATAAAAATAAAACCTGGAATTGAGTGTTCAGAAACTTATAGAGAATACTGAACTTATTGCACTATCGCAAATATAAACTCTATTTAGGAAACCTTAAAACCGGGGGTAATGATGCGAAGATGTAGGTACACACGGCTAAGCTGATCTCACATTGTATTGGATTTCCGTACAATGCCAGATCCGCGTATACTGGAACTGTATAGCTTGATGTGTAGCCGTGTGTACAGCAAAGTCTTTCTTAAGTCAAAGTCAAATCATTTATTTCAAATAGGCCCATGTATGGCACTTTTGAACGTCAAAATTTACAAAATAAAAGAATTGATTCAACTCGCCCCTTCCAAAAGGTAGTTTTCGTATGGAGAGGAATGGGCAAGAAACTCCACCGTTACTCTTTTAAAATGTTTTGTATTACATTAGTCAAATAATTATATGTGAAGATGATAAACCTAGAATAAAATTATACCACAATAGGTAAAAAGAGTTAAAAATTAAGCAACGGCAGATAATTTAATTATGTGATATATACATGGTGCTCGCATATTTATAAACATTGTAAAAGTGACGATTTTCCAATTAAAAAAAAAAAAAATCAGTGTGTGAGGAAGTAATCACAGAATGTAAAATCAATGTCATATAACACAAAATTATAAATGTTACTTAGCGCCATCACAAATAAAAGTCGATTACCAATAACATTCTTTGCCCAAATATATCTTTCAGATTTTTCATTCAGAGTCATGTTCCAATGTTGTATCATGCTTGATATACAATATTTAAAAAACTCTGCCCGATCCGAAAGGGGTACACAGGTACTGCAATAACATTACCAAAAATTAATTAAAAATCTTATTATTGATGAAAATATAAAGTTATTGCTATTTAAAAATCTCATTTTTAGTACCAAAATTACTCCAAATCCATTAAAAATTAGCAAATTTTCAACAAGCTAAGACTTGTAGATATCTACTAAATGACGGCCGCCCATGCCCCATGTAGAAACCCGGCAAAATTTCCCATTAAAAAAATAGACTCTCAATACGATATTTACCAACACCCTCACAGATCGACAGGTTTCTTTACATGTTTTAGTATTACTCACACATTATCACACAAACTCATTCAAATACATTTCGCATCTGCTCCGTTTTCGCTTATAACCCGCACCACGCACCAACAACTGTACCGTTATCTCGACCATCGATCATTTTCCATCCCCCAGTGAATGCACACCGATGTACTGAAAATCATCGCCTAATTGTTTTAATACACATATCTATAATACTTGTTGGCCATTTTACATAATTTTGTGTTGTCGATCGTGTTCGATTCGCTGTAACGTTAATTGAATTATTGAAGTTAACGGATTGGGTAATTTTATGGTTTTAATGTATTGTATTGTATATTGGCTGGGAAAGGTCAGTTGTAAAGTTATAAACGATTATTTACAGTAGGTAATAAGTTACATATATGTAAAAAAAAAAAACGACGCTAAGGAACGAAGTACTCCTTCAGATCGCTGTTATCCTTGAAACGTGTCCAGAAGACTGGCAGCATTGCCACGTTGAATGCTAATTCTTTGAGTTGAGTTTTTTTTGGAAGTCGGTTGCATTTTATTTTGTAAAAAGTTTTTGAGAATGTGATAACAAAAATATAATTATATACAAATATTGCTCGTTTAATAGTATGGGATATGTATGTTTAGGTTATGGTATCTATCTATGGGCCTGTGTTGCCTGAAATAAATGGTTTATTAATTATTATACAAGGCCTTTTTGCTTCCAAATCTCAACAATTTTGAGCTTATGGACTACCCATATAACAGCTGCCCAGTTCATTCTGACGTCAATTTTGGTATATTTCTCCGTAGCTTTGAAGTTTCAATGTGCTATTGTTCATTTTGGCCTAAAGCATGGCTAGCATTTTTGAAGTGAAAACTTCTTTAGGCGCGTTGGGCATTTTTGAGATGGGACTAGACCATTGATTTCGCGACACCATGACGACACCTCATTTTTGTAAACGCAATTATGCTCTTTATTTATATTAAGTTACGGATCAATGTTCTATGCAAGTATTTTTACTTTAAAGGTTTTGTAAACGCGATTGTGCTCTTTATTTAGATAAGGTTACGGACCAATGTTCTGTACAAGTATTTTTCTTCCACCAAGGCGATCTTGTTCAAGTTTTCACTTCTGTCGACACTCCCGGAGTGCCACCACTTTTTTTTACATTTGGATGCTTTTAATTAGAATTATAGTTAAAATTCGAAAACCGCACAAAATACTACTTGAGAACACGAGTATCAGAGTTATACGCTCCATGGCTAAATGGCTGCACTCAACATCCTTGATACAGTGTGAGTCTTCATAATGTGCACATATTGAAATGAGGGAGGGAATCTATGCTTAATTATAACGACGGAAAAGCTATTTAAAAAAATCTAAATATTTTTTATGGAATTTATTTAAAAAAAACAAAAATAACAAAATGGTGTAACTTTTAAACTGAATGATCTATCGCGATGAAACAACTCCATAATGATTGGAAGTAATAAGGCGTCCTCATAATGTGAAAATTGTAAAAAAATACCATCAATTGTAATTAAGCATGTATCTTTAGCGAAAAAGTATTTTTTTACAAAAATCGTCAAATTTCTCAATAAAACGCCAAACAGAACAAAAAAAAAAGATTAACACTGTATATTACACCAATATTTCACCAACCACGTTTAAAAAAAAAATAGAAACAGTGGCACTCCGGAAGTATGAAGTGAAAACTGAAAAAAAAATAGTTTCAAAACTTTTAAAGTAAAAATTCTTGCATAGAACATTGATCTGTAAAGTAGTATAAATAAAGAAAATCAGAAAAGAAAATCACGTTTAAAAAAATTAGGTGTCGGTAACGGTGTCGCGGGTTCAATTGTACTTTCCCATCTCAAAAATGACCAACGCGCCTACAGAAGTTTTCTCTTCAAAAATATCTTAAATTCTAATTAACTTTGAATGGACAAAGTGAACATTGCATTACTTAAGAAAAGTTTAAATTCGACTATTTATAGATTTTTCGGGGAAAAATACATATTATAAAAAGTAGTGTCATCCCCTTGACGGACACAAGTGGCTAAATGAACAATCACTACAATAATCTACCAACAATATTTCCACCAACAAAGTTCGTCCTCTCTCCCGAATACTCCCGATCTCTAACAATTTACCGAAAGGCATCACTATCACGGCGGAGGCTTTATAAAAGTACCTACAAAACAGAACTGCGCAGGAACTTTTGCTTTTGCCCGTTATCTCAATGGTTCTTTGCAACTTATACCGGCAACAATAAATTTTTGAACGTGCCTCGAATCTTAGAGCGGCTTAGTTATTTATATTCGGAAGCTGGTGATAGAGAAGGAATTTTGAAAAGAAAATTGTCTGTTTTAGAAGTTTTTAAATAATAGGATAGGAGTCGATAAGTATCAGTTTTGTATAATTATCACTTGCTTCAAAAACGTTGTTTATCAAATAACTTCTCCCGCTTTGGGCGGAGCTACTGACTGACTGAACTGAGCTACTGAACTGACTAAAACACACCCGTGTTTTCTCAGTTACCTGTATGTTGCCAGGGCCCACGGTAACCCTTTCTGACAAACCCGCAGCCCCGGCAGGCATCAGCCCTAGTGGACCCCTTCAGTTGTGCTGACATCTCTTTGAGGCGCGCGTGGAACACAACGACCCGGGCCTGGTCCTTATCGGACGTCGAGCTATTCATTGCTGACCGTCCGTAGGCCCGCGTCTACGGTGGCCGGGAATCGGCCTGCGATTCTCGACACCCAGGTCTCTTGCGGCGGTTAGGAGCATGAGGTTGCCAAATTTGCGTTTTCGCAAAAGGAGGTGACAGCCTGCAAAAATACTCCCAGAGGGTCATGGCCATCCGGCTGGCACGAGGATATCGCACGGTCTCCTGCGAGGCGGCGAGCCTCCTTGCCGGATTACCGCCATGGGATCTGGAGGCAAAGGTCCTCGCGCACATTTGGGAGTGGCGCGAGGAGGCGAAACGCCGGGGCTTAACTCCGCTGCTGCGAGAAATCGCGGCACAGCGGACGGAGCTCAGGCGGGATCTCATGGCTTCATGGAGAGTGCGATTGTCGCAACCCAGCGCTGGCCACGCCACAATTGCGGCGATAATACCCCTCTTTGAGGAGTGGCTAGAGAGGCGCCACGGCGTCCTCATCTTCCGCCTGACGCAGGTCCTCACCGGACACGGCTGTTTCGGGAGGTTCCTGCACAGGATAAGGCGGGAGGAAACGCCCGGGTGTCACCATTGTGTGGATCGCCCGGAGGACACGGTGGATGGAGCATACGGTGGAGGTCTGCCCAGCTTGGGCGGAGCATCGCCGTGTCCTCGTGGAGGCGATTGGCGGCGGTGATCTCTCGCGTCCGGCCCTGGTTCGGGCCATGGTACGGAGCGAGAGGAAATGGGAGGCCGTCACCTCCTTCTGCGAAGCTGTAATGCTCGCGAAGGAGGAGGCGGAACGCGTGAGGGAGAGGCAAATTTCGCGCCCTCACGCCCCTAACCCTAACCGCCGCAGGAGGAGACGACCAGGGCGTCGGGAATCGCGAGGCGATTTCCGGCCACCGTAGGCGCGAGCTTGCGGACGGTGAGCAATGGGTGGCTCACCGTCCGATAAGGACCAGGCCCGGGTCGACGGCGCGTTGTATTCCACGCGCGCCTCAAAGAGATGTCAGCAGATTTGAAGGGGTCCGTCCACTAGGGCCGATGCCTGCCGGGGTTGCGAAGAAAACCGAAAGGGAGATCGTGGCCCCCGGCAACAGGGCAACCGAAGGAACACGGGTGGGTTTTAGTCAGTAAGAGTCTGACACGCCCTCCCGCTCCGCCCAGAGCGGGAGAAGTTATTTGATGATTTCCCACCCTCAAAAAAAAAAAAGTCTGCAAAAATACCTGAGAGATATTTCTCGACGGCATGTGAAACTAAGCCAGAGGCACATGAGCGGCATAAAAACTCTGACACCAGATTAGTCACTAACCACACGAAAATGAAAACGAAGACTGTCCTAGCAATTGCCTTTTGTAATTCAGATGCATACTTCCATGAATATAATTATATACGAACAACGATCAGAATTATATTTATTTATTTATAGGACAACCAACGCCTAAAATAAATGGATAACAGTTGTTTAAGAAATATAGAGCCAATTCCTGTGCGAGTCCCAATAAATACTTTTTCTTTCTTTCTTTCTTTTAATTACAGATTTTCACGGTTATTCATTTATTCGAGGTTCTATTTTATTACACCTGCTGAGAGCAGTGCTGGCCCAGTGGTAAGGCCGCGACTTAAGAGTTGTAAGTCGTAGGTTCGAACCCTGACAGGTGCTTTACTTTGTGTAAATTAGTTCATTGTTCAGTAGAACAGTGTTTAGAAGATGCAAGTAAAGAAAGAAAGAAAGAATAACGTTTATTTGGACACAGTTCGTTAAACATAAAATACAAATAACAAACTAAAAAAGTGAAAATAATGTCTTAAAAACATTATTTTCGACGCGACTCTATTAAAACAATTTCTAAGAAATCTTCACAGTAGAACAATTACCGGTCGCGTCGCGCCTGTTTGCAGGAGCCTTCATTTTAGCATTAATGCCAGACAGACGCTGTCTGACACTAGTGGCAAGTCATTTGTTGCGTCAAAAATTATTGTATGCCATAGGCAAGAAAAATGCATCGTGAAAATGGTTCTTTACGCTGCCTGTCCACTGGAGCGGAGCGAGGCAGCGGAGCGGAGAAGTGTGCCAATATTAACCAATAGAATCTAAACTCCGCTTCAGAGCTCCGCTCCTATTGGTTAATATTGGCACATTTCTCCGCTCTGCTGCCTCGCTCCGCTCTAGTGGACAGGCAGCCTAATTCACAAGCACCCAGACCCAAAACGACTATTCTTAAGATAACAAACATTTGAATTTATGTACCTATTCATGCGAAAGAATTAGTGCAGATATCAACCGTTAACCACTCAAAACTATGTGGTTCTTTCCTCAAAAGACCATTTCAGAAACTAATCTACATGGTCCTCATATGCCCTGACCAAGGTTATGTCAGGACTTTAAAAGAGACTGTGACCTCTGAGTTTCTTTCGATCTTTCTTTTCAGAGTAGTTGGATAGGAATCACTGAACTCATCTAGTTTCAAAAAATATTTTTTAGAACCCATTTACAGAAATAAATATCGTTTATCACTTAAGAATAAAAAACTTCTCCATTTTGTAACCACATATGGCCCATTTCTCTGTTAATCCTTCCGTTAATAAGAAGCGTTATAAACAGGTATAATTAAAGGAAACATCACGGTACCGCGGACCCAAAGAAACAATATGGCAGTTGTATATTAATAGGATGTAAATATTTACGTTTAACCCACTAACAATATCCCCCAACTGTTGTACGGTCAGCAGCGGAACAGTTACGTGCTATTTCTATTTAATTTTTAGTTCTGCAATCACTCATCTCTTGTTTTAATTATTTAATTAAATTCATTGCGATGATAATTTTAAATGGCGGAATTTTCTTTAAATCATACTTTTACAACAAAGAGAAAATGTACATATTATATAAATATTTTCGGATAAAACAAAAAAATAAGCGCATTAGATCAAAAAGAAAGAAAAATCAACATCATTCATATACAAAAAGGCACTGACACAGTTCGTACAAAATAAATAAACAGACTTTTAAAATTAAAAAATAAATATTGCAGTAAATCTGTCGACATTTTGAATTCCTGCTAAAAACCTCAATCTATAATATAAAAAATAACATCAATTCGGATTTTACATTCAACGATAGGTTTTATTCGATTTATAACATTTAAATGTTGCCATAAACGAATTATGAATATGATAAATATTTTATTGGTCACCGCAGCAGATTTTACTGCGGGAAATCAACTTATTCATACGTATTTTATGCTTTAAACCTTATCGACATTTGTAATAAAATATCGAGATCGTATTGCCGCACTTACATTTGCTTGTTTTATGTGAAAGCGAAACGTCAATCATTACAATAGAATTGAACAGAAAATTGTTTTTTTTTTTAAAGTGTAGGAATGCAGGTGAGTTGATGTAACATAATGTCAAAGATACGAATATGTCTAGGTAGACAGTCAAAGCTGTGAACTCGTTGAAAATATAGCGTCTAGCTGTTGGATTCTAAATGCACGCACACTAGAAACGCATAATGAGAGCACAATGACGTGTCGCTAGAGTGAGACGAAGCTGTCACGCACACCAGTATAACAAAGTTGGCTTGTTTGTTTTAGTTCTTTTGCAGAGCGACACTTTATGTAGACATATAAATAATCAAATTATAATGTTTCGTTCCCGATACATTCTACCATTTGGCATGCAAAAATTGCATCTCGCGTAAAGTTTTATCTAACTACAATTATACAGGTTTTGGTATATTCATTTAAATTCTTCATATTAATAAATAAAAAATAAGCCTAACTCTCGTTTTGGGGTTAAATCAAGGGCCTGATTCAGAAGGCAGTACTCCCCGATACGGCTCGCATTGCGAGGAAGCTGTGCAGCCCTAACCACCGGTTGCTTGGACCCTGTGCTCGACACCGGCGGACCCCAATTTTTATATTTTTGATTTGTTTTTTTTTTTGTATCTTATAGTTTATGAATTATTTAAAAATGTAATCATATATGAAAGAAAATTTATAATTTAAAATTAAATAACATGTCTGGAATATAAATTTACAATAACGAGACTAGTTTATCTAGTCAAAAATTTAATACAGAATAACAGTACGTGTGCTGAAACCTCACATACGCAAAGAGAAATAGGAGGACGAGCAAATGGTCTTTTACAGGGCAATTAGTCCAATGCTCAAAATGCATAAGGATTATTTATATATACTTTACTAGCAATCCTTCGAAGGCTTCGCACGGGGACAAGAGCATAAAAGTATGCCAAATTTTTTTCTGTCATTGTGTCGTATCAGCCTGTTGCGTCGAGCATGTGGATTAGATTAAAATGTAACTGATGTTCGTCCTATTTGGACATAATTTACATCGTCATATTTCAGCCAATTTACACAAAACCACAATGAATTATACACGTAAACCTTCCTCATGAATCATTCCGTCCATTAGTGAAAACCGTATGAAAATCCGTTCGGGAATTTTTGAGTTTATCGTGTTAAGACAGACAGAGAGACGCGGTGGGGCGACTTTGTTTTATAATATGTAGTGATGTAGATATTGTACTGTACAACAGAAAAAACATAACAAAAAAATTAACTACAAAACATACTTTATCGATCGGAAGGATAAAACTGCTTAATCTGAGATTTCCAGGATTGATCACCAAACTTGTATATTATTATTTTACAATTAATAACAGCCTTTACACTTAATAACTTTCCTACATATCGGGTGTATGTCACCTTTTCGAACTGCCATTTTTTTTTCAAGTTGTGGGCAGTACATAGTCGGAAAAATAATAAGGTGCAAGGAAAAATCAACCTAAAGGTCAAATTATACTTCTTTGTCTGTACATTGTTTTAATCTTAACCAAATACCGGTACAATGAAACCATTGTTTATACCAAGCTAGCCTCTTTCTCAGAACAACTTTAACATGGTCCACGACTTCATTAAATATAATAATTAATTACGAAAACGAAAACAACATTCCTAAGATAATAATGATCTCTAGGAAAATTATAACCGTTCCGAAGTTTATGGAGCTAATTACGAAAATATCCGGGCTACGTTTAACCTTCATAAATAAGGATTTCCAATTCCCGAATTTAGTTCGATTCGAGTTTATTTCTAATTTAAATTTTCGGTACAAGGACAGAGGAGATATTTGGATAGTTGATCTTACAATGTTTTGGTAAGTAAAGAAGTCGCTTCCATGCCTACTGCGGGTTTGTTCATATGAGACAAAAAAAAGGAAATTGTTCTCAAGACTGGCCATCGAGTGAATACGTTCCTAACACCTGTCACTTGGACAATTTCTAGTAGTAATAAGGATCAAATTCGCAAAACACATATTAGTAAGTATGAAACTGACAGGCAGGTGTCAAGAACGCATTCTGTCAACGGCTGGACTGTAGACCACAATGCGAATATCTTATTTAGTGCGTATCGTACTTAGTGTATTTATTTAGACATGTAAACACTATCTCAAACAGAAGCAGAGTAGCTGTCGCTAATGTCAACTGTCAGTCACTAAGGGGACCTTTTGGTTTTTATAGTTAGCCTGTGAGTGAATTGTGATAGCATAAATATAAGATAGTTAATTGATTCAGGTGTGACCTTGCAAAAATCCATTATAAAATGCAATAGAAGTGGATACATTTAGTAACCTGTTCCGCTTGGCTATTTCTAAAGAGTCTTAAAAAACCCTGAAAGAAATCGACACGTGTTTTACTTCTCAACGAGGCATCCTCAGGATGACGATTGACTTATCGCGAACTCGAACACGGCGTGCTGTTACACCAAACACTGAGTCTGCGCTCAGTGCCTGGTGTGGCAACACGCCGATTTCTTTCAGGGTTTTTTAAGACTCTTTAGAAATAGCTAAGCGGAACAGGTTACTATTATATACACTTCTATTGCATTTTTCAACATAAATATAATATTCAGTTCTGCTACCGAATTTAACAGATATTACAATCAATACATTTAGGCACAATATCATCTAAACTATATTTTGTAATAGTTTACGTTTGGCTGTAACTTTTCCAGGTTGTCGTTAGAAAACAGACCATTCTTTAAAATAAAAACGTTGAAACATTTTTATTACTGTTATTCGATGTCCAACGTGTAGATACCTAAACACAGAGAAAAATCTATTCTCGACAGCGCGACTAATTCTATTCGAACTGAATTTAGGTCCTTTTCCATCGAGGAATACAAATAAAAGCCGAAAGCTTCCGTCTGCCTTCATAAATCAGCTATTCCTGAAATATCCCAAAAAAAATAAATCTAACTGTGAATGTTGTATTCGAAATTGCAACACTAAAAATTGTGTGAATGCAATAAATATTTAATTTAGAACGCGGATAACCTTTTTATGCAAACGGTACCTCTATTTACGGTAGCGTCAACAATAAAAACTGACAGTCGGAAAATAAACAAAATGTTGTTGTCTCTATACAGAGAAAGCTCGGTGTTGCCAGTTTAGATAAATAATCTATCTTGGATTATTTCCATTCATGATGATAACGTGTGGTGGGGATCTGTCAGTGTTTTGTATTAGAGAAACTTTTTGGTCAAAGAACTCTTTTGTTGAAAAAGTTTGTTAACTTTAATGGCTTCCGATTATTCAGATCAATCGATATCCGAGGTAAAGTAACACAGCCATGTTACAATACAATTAGCTATTATAAAATTTTAATGACCGAAACAGCCCTTTGACAAACAAATATACGAGTACATACCAATTAATCCTTTTTATGGGTACCCAACCATAAAAACACATTTCCCCTTAGGGTATTTAGAAGGGACAAAAAAAAAAAATACGACAAACATAGATACAACAAAAAATAGATAAAACAAAAATAGGTCTGTTACCAATACAATAAATAGGGAATTCTACAATCCTACGAATTAAACTATGAACTATTGAAAGTTTGTATGTAAGGATGTTTATTACTCAATCACGCAAAAACGACTCAACAGATTTGGATGAAATTTGGCACACAGATAGTTTATAACCTGAATTAAATCATAAGTTAGTTTTTATTCCTGTAGTAGGTTCCCGTGGGATAATTTCCGACCTCCACGGGAGCGAAGCCGCGGGCAAAATCAAGAAAGCCATAAATATCCTACCTATGGTATATCCTGTGTATCAGATGTTAGTTTTCTTACGAATCGTAAAAATCTACTGAGTTATAGTATCCGGCCGTAAATGCGGCACACGAGTTTTAGTAAAAAAAATTGGATTTGTATTACATGAGAAAAAAGTGTGGTCATATTAAAAGGTACAAGTTTCTTGGGGACCAACATCAAAATCACGAAAAAATTAATACAGTCTTCAAACTCACAGCTCACACGCAGGGCGAAACGTTCGTAGCACCTGGCAAAATAGGCAAATAAAGGAACACGGGTGGGTTTTAGTCAGTAAGAGTCTGACACGCCCTCCCGCTCCAGCCAGAGTGGGAGAAGTTATTTAATAATTTCCCACCCAAAAATAAGGGTGAAACGTTATCAAAATAGCGTTACCTAGTACAAGTGCGCAAGTGTAAAAAGTCAATTTTACAGGAAAAATAAAAAACCTAAATTGATCCATAACTTTATGACTGCACCGAATAGAAGTTTGGTTTTAATGTCGTTTATAAGATTTTTTTGTAGATAGTCTTATTAATATTAAATGTTAAACAGGTACCGGATTTGAGTTATTGATAAAAAAAAAACATTTACAAAAATATTTTAGTTTTTAGGTTTCCGTACCAAAATGGTAATAAGGAAACCTTATGGTGTGAGCTCAGTCTGTCTGTCATAGCTGGATATCTCAAGACCTGCTAATGCTATCAACTTGAAATTTGGAATAGTTTTAGATGACGTTTGCCCAACTATTTTCCAATTAAGAAAGACATTTTTTTTTGCAACATGGGTCTTAAAAATTCGAAGTGGGGGACTACTAGGGCATGTTGGGTATCATATGAAAGAGCGCTATTTGCACATTCTCAAACATTTTTTTTGAGGCCGCGTAGTTTTCGACTTTTGAAAGAAAGAAAGAAAGAAAGATTTTATTTTTATTTTGGACACGCACAGGAAATACAAACAGTAATAACAACTAAAAAGGAGCATCTAAAACTGAATTTTTTTTTGAATTACCGAAAAGAATTAAATAATAATAAACGACCTGTGCAAGGCCAAAAGGCACCTATCTCAGCTTAGGCTGCGATGTTTAAACTTTTGACGAAAAATGTTAAAAAATACCTTACCGTTATCTCCGAAGTTTGCATACACAAAAATCTGAAATTATTATCAACTTAAATTACATTAGTTCCACTACCAGTCAAGAGATGGTGTTGACCTAAAACTGCAATATTCTACACGGCAGTGTGCAGTGTTAAAATTCTATGACGAATAAAGGCCTCGCCTATGAAAATTTAAAAAGGTACAGAACCCTCGGTGCGTGAGTCCGACTCGCTCTTTTTTATTATTAATGTCACTTTGAGTTTCAACCATTGATTTTTTTTTTGTTTTGCAAAGTACAGTGATACCGTTATTGGGCCACTTCGCGCTTATTCTGGTGCAGTCGAAAAGTTTCTGAAAATGTTATAGGTGATTAAGTTTTTGTTCTGGATAATATATCATCAAGGTCGGAATTATAAAATTATGTTACGGTATATCGTGTGCATGGAAGTTCGTAAATACTTGATATAAAAATCAGGAAAAAATGTTGGTGATATATTTTGACCAATACATAACGAATTGGAATAACATTAAAACCGTCGCAATAGCAATTACGCGTTTATTCTGCGGGGTTGGCGTTTTCTACCGTTCCACCCAGATCATAACTAAATTAATAATTGAAGATTTCATTCAGATAGATTTTTGTTATATTACCAAAAAATTCGGTCGTAAATGGTTACTGGAACTATACAAAAAGCTAATGCTAAACGTAACATTTCAAGTACCCGCTGATAGGTATTTTTGTTTCGGTGTTAAAAAGATTAGCCTGTCAGCAAGTCGACTGTCAGCAAGTAGGTACGAAGACTAGTGTACGCTGACGGCTAACTTGATTGATCCTAAACCTAACACGCTTTGGCCAAATTAGTTTACCCTAGAAAAATCTACCCCATCGTATAATCCGAAATCAGCTTAACTTGACAGCATCATCTGCCTAGCCTTTTCCCAACAATGTTGGGGACGGCTTCTAGTCTACTCGGATGCAGCTGAATACCAGTATTTTACATGGAGCGATTGCCTATCTGACCTGGTCAGTTTGTCTGTTGCAAACAAAACAATGGTTTTTCTACTGGTTATTAACAACTTTGAGTAATTAAAACGATTCAAAATTCTTAATATTATTTCACATAAACCTACATAAGCACTTATGCAACGTCAGAAACTAGGTGCACGGTTCCAATTGGTCGCTTCCTATGGAGAAGAGCCGGCAAGAAACTACACAGTCACTCTTTTAAAAATAATTGGCTTTTACAATATTTTCAAATAACAGTGTTAATAGGTATGACTATGGGAAGACAGTGTAGGTCTTTTAACAAGTACCACCGTGTTGCAAGTAGTGGTAGGTATGCCCTCTATCATAATCATTTGAAGGCAGGTGGTGTGCAGGGCAAACAGTTTACAGTTGCACCGCATATGGTTCAAAATGGCATAGCATAACCAGCCTGCACAGCTGGGCTACGGGCTTCCTTACTGTGAGAGAGAATGGGCCGTAATCCACCACGCGAGCCCAGTGCGGATAGGTAGATGTCACATGACTGCGAATTTTCGGTTCTAGGACATGTTTCCTCATGATGTTTTCCTTCACCGTTTTAAGAGCAACGGTGATGAAATAAATTACACAAAGTAATGTGCCGTAAGTCGAGACCATTACCACTGGGCCACCAGCACTGCTACACTTTTCCTCTAGCCAATCATCACTCAAGTCTGTGATCAGCGAAACATGGGTAAGCTTCGAATTTAATTCTTCAAATAAAATTAAACTTGTATCCAGTGCTCATCCAAGCCTACGATTTCTCCGTATATACACCTATATACCTGTCCTAACCGTAACCTTCAATCATAGACATGTTTTATTGAAAATTCCATGCCGGCCGTCCGTAAGGTCCTTAAACACAAAACAGATAGGTACAGAAGGTAAGCTCCAAACAACGAACAGGCGCACGCATACTTAGACGCGTATGTATAGAGATCTCAAACAGTTAAAACAGATAAAGAATGTGTTTCGGTAATCTTCGTGTTTCCGAATTAGTACGACCGTCGCACCCAACAGAAGCCAAGCTTTTAAAGGTGGTTTTACACCGGCGAGGCGAGGCGTGGATGGGATGGGCGAGAATTGAAATCAAGCTTACCCTTTTACACTGAAAGATGTCGATCGCTATACCGCGCCGTCTCGCGATGGCCAGCGCCGCCTCGCACCGGCTCGCGATGTTACGCGCCAGCCATTGCTACCTAGCACCGGCTCGCACTACTACGCAACGCCCGGCCAGCCGTGTCTTGCGTGCCGGCCAGCCGAAGTATAGTATGCAGAGATGTCTCGCGATGGTCGGAGCGAGCCAGCGCGAGACATCGCGAGTCTGCGTTTGACGCAGAGAAACCGTGCGGATCCTCGGTGGCCAGTGCGAGATTTGTGTATCCATTGTACAATGTAAATAAATACTCAATTCCTACAACAATAAAGTTCATTATTGTACTAACAAATATTTCAATTCTCGCCTCGCACATCCTCGCGTATTTAGATCTTTTACACCAAAGAAGGGCATTTCACCACTTCTTCCAATAATCATTGTATAAATAAATGAAAAATCATTGACGACAATTAAGGTTAAGTATAAAATTACCCTCAGTAATTGTCAAATGAAAAACGTCTTTTAGGTGATTTATTAGAATTTTGCGTTTGAGTAGTCAAATAATCTCTCAATTTGTAAGTGGCACTACAAATTGGCGTCCACAGGTGCGTTTTCAGATCCATTTGTAAACATTTTATGAGATACTTTTGGTACAGACCATACGTCCATGGTCGTAACAGTTCTATAAAGATTTTATCATAGCGTGTTCGTATTTCAGAAGATAGATGTATTTATGTGAGTGCATTTTCGCTGGTTGTACGGGGCCGACCTTCTGTCCCTACCTGTATATTTTGTACTATAAGCTTGACTACTTCCCAGGCATGTGGTTTCATGGGGTTGACATGGTCCATATGATCCGTAAGCCGTAACCTTGCTGACAAATATATTTCTGTTTGACGTGTTTTTTTTCCTTGTTTGAAGTTGAAGGAACACATCGTGAGGAAACCGGTTACCGGCCTAGAACCAAAAATTCGAAGACATGTGACATCTACCAACCCACACTGGGCCCAGGTGGTAGATTATAACTCCACTTCCTCTCACAAAAAGGAGGAGGAGGTGTGTCCCAGCAGTGAGGACATTATAGGCTGAATTATGTTATGTATCAGAAAGGTGTGGTCATATTTAAGGGTACAGAACATCTAACTAAACAACTTTCTCTTGAAGAAATTGTCAACTGTCCCATACAAAAGTTCAATAGGTACGGTACCTACTTGATCCAAATGGACGGCTGATATTTTTTTCGCAATTACGATGTTGGTTCAATTGAGAAAGCTGTTGAACAAAAAAACAAACATGTAAATTAGCATTCGTTTGTATTTGGAAATCCAATATTACCCGAGGGACATTAAAAAAATAGAAATACTGTACTACCTTAGGTGCTCAACGCTGAGGTGATCATGTCCCGGAGACCTACCGCTTACCACGTTTTAGACGACGTTTGCAACCTCCCTGGAATAAGGGGCAAGTACTCTCAGCGCTGGACACACACGGTGACGCAGACGCACTAAGGTTCAGTAGCGGATCAACTTTGAAGTTATTCATGAACATGTTCGCTATAGACAAAGGGTTGCAATTACCTGCCACGCTCACAGGGAGGGTCTGCTTGGGAGTCATTTTATTGTTATTTTTCCAATATTTGCTGAAATCTTTTTTATTATGATTTGCAGTTGATTATAACGACAACATTTTATTTTAGATTTAAAAACTTTTTGAGATTCCCGCATTTTTTCAAAGATATTTCCTGAAAGCGGATTGCCACATAAATTCCACATTTGTAACATTACTGGCAAGATTTGGGTCTCTATACCTAACTTGTTTTCCGTGCGTCTTTTTCGCATGACCACTGAAAATTAGTACAGCGCAGTGCTGTGGGTCATAGCATCAGTTACCTCCTGCAGCTGCCGAATATTTATGTTCTGTGTTCATAGTAAGTATACATCTGTTTTGTTTTTATTTTATTATTTTATTATCTTTTTGTTTCCATGTGTTTTCTTTTTCATTTCTTTCTTTAACACTTCTGGCTGTACAAGTTCGGGGAATATGGCGTAAAATTTTATTATGTCATAAAGTTATCTCTTCATCAATTGTTGATAACAAAATCAACTTAGCCTCAAGTTCAGCCCACCCCACAAGTGACAAGCGTTTACAACGGAACGCGAAGTGGTTCAACAAATTGTTACAACTTGTGAGAACCGTGTATAATTAACGACTCCCTCTCAAAATGGCGACAATGTACTTTATGATAATAAATACTGACTTATTAGTTTTACCTTCTCAAATTAGAAGCTATACAAACATGGAGTAATGTTGAAAAGAAAATTTTATTTAGAAAGAAAAAGAAAGAGAGGAAAATTGTTTATTCTGCGCAAACTAAACGCACATGCCAAAAAATATTACTTATAATGTACTTTCACAAATTAGCCAAAAGCCTCGTAGCCAAGTAATAGAAAACATGTCAAGATTGTCTATTACTTGAATGTCAGAGCCATAGACTATTAATATTGCGTAGTTCGACTTTTTGCAATACGTTCTTTATTCAAATGCGTAAATTAAAATTGCTGGCGTTATTGTGGCTAGCGTGTGCCTGAAATTAGTGAAACTAAACAAAAAAACTACACGTTCAGGGTGACTGATGGAATGGAGGCCGTCTAAGTTGATGGTGATGATTTCGTCTTCAGACGGCATGGGCTAGTACTCACGCCGTACCGCCTCACCATACCGTTCAGTTTCATAGGGAATATTTATTTTTAGTAACGAAAATTTAATATTTGGAGAAAATCGCAGATATTAATTATGTATAATAAAATAGTGTGCTCGTACAAAAAAAAAGTGGTGGCCCTCCGGGAGTGCCGACAGAAATGGAAACTTGAACAAGATCGCCTTGGCGGAAGAAAAATACTTGTATAGAACATTGGTCCGTAACCTTATCTAAATAAAGAGCACAATCGCATTTACAACAAAAAAAAAAAACTTCTGAAATCTTTAAAGTAAAAATACTTGCATAGAACATTGATCCGTAACGTAATATAAATAAAGAGCATAATCGCGTTTACAAAACCTTCAAAGTAAAAAGGGTATCATTTAAGCTATTACCAATTTAATTAGTTTTGTGTTTCTTAAATAATAGGGTTTGTCCTCCAAATAGTAGATCTGTCACCAAAATGTAGTCACCAAACAATGCAAAATCAGTTCCACAATAAATCACCTAAAATCCTGAGATATAAGGTCTAGTACCAAATAAATGTTTTTGTATGTATTATAATAGGTGTGTCCTAATAAGTATTTAAGCAAACTAATTTAAAGAGATCACCAATAAATCATATAATGTTACTAGAAAATTGCATTAAGTTCAAATAAAAAATTAGGGTTGTCATCATCGTTTCAACCAAAAGATTCTGCTACTTAACTAGACTCCCAAGGTTTTAAATTTCCACTGGTAGTATAAATTATATTTAAATAAATTTTTTAGCAGAGTAGTAAATAAAACAATTAAAGTCAAAATAATCAATATTTATTGTTTAAAATAATTACCACTGAACAATCAGCGCTGGTTTAAAATAGCTGGCTTATGGCTAGCAGAATAATAGATAAAACACTTAATTAAAGTTAAAATAATCAATATTTATTCTTAAAAAACAATAATCACTGAATAATCAGCGCTGGTTTGGATTTCGAAGGGCGCCCCCTTTTTCTTTTCTGGCCGATAAGCACATTTTTTGCTTCTGGTGGGGGGTTGGCCAGCTTTAAGCGTATGGCTAATCCGATAATATGTTTGCACATATATTTCTTGTAAAACGCAGGGCAGTTGCATTTCCCATGCATCCAATCAATATTGTGCGGTAGATCCACTCTCCATTTGCTGAACCATTGGACTTTGTATTCATCAAAATCAGTCCATGTATTTTCAAAGTTTTGTATTTCGTTTGCCTTACCAGCCGGTACTTCGTAGTGTTTAAAAGCATCGTCACTATACGTCAGTATTACTTCTTTAGGCAACTTAGCCCATTGGTAGGCTTCTGTCCAGTCTTTCAGAGTCATAGTTGGTAATGTCGCAAATACTTCATCGACAGCTAACGACCATCCATTTACAAACTCTGAAGCAACTGTCAAAAAACGAGACAGTGGCAAACGTTCACGGAGCGTGTATTCATCTTTGATTACTCGGTTATGTGATTCTAGTGCATTATTAGTCGCTGGTGAACCCATGTGAGCCCCCAAATACCAGTTACGGTTTTGTATGAGCCATTGCTCCTTAAAATACTGGATGAAAGTTGTCTCATCCTCCCATTTCTTCAAGAATGCTTGTGAAGCTAACTCGAACGTTTCTGAATCAGTCACTGCTTGGAGAGAATCCACATCTGTCAACAAATCTTTGTGAACATTTTTTCGCGTATCTTTCTCTACATGAGCCTGAATTTTTTTTTTTGCATGTGCCCAACACATTCGAATTGTGACATCTTCACCAAATACCTCTATAAATGCATTTTGTATTGCTTTTGCTGCGTCACATACTAGAACTTCTGGTTTGAAGGTTTGTGAGTACAAGTTAAAGATATTAGTCTTGATGGCATCGAACAACAACTTAAAGTCTTCTTTTGCCTCATTAGTGGCAACCCCAAGCCCGAATGGATGAAATCGTTTATTTTTGTCTGTACTTCCAACGACAAGAACGGGGAATCCTTGCCACACCAACTTGTATGTAGCATCAGCATGAATAACTTTTACGTCACGTGCTTTTTGCAGCAAATATTTTGTTGATAGTACAAATCTAAAGCGTGGTGAACTAGTTTCTTCAATCACTTCATACCCAATAACATAAACTTCATGTTCGTTGTCAGGAATTGGTGAATGAGACCTTAGCCAAGCTTCCAATTCGCCTAGGCTGATCGTGGGCTGTCCGTATTTACAACGGCGTCTGTCAATTAAATACGTCCTTACTTGGGACAATTTTGGCACTTTAATACCATCAATTTTAGTCAAATTTGCAAGTATGGCTTTTGGTTTGAGATGTAAGTCGTATAATTTGTTTATTTCTTCCTTTACTCTGTCACTAAGCCCATAACAAGCGAGCGTTTTTGAATCGTGGTCATGATCAGAATCTGTCCGAAACAACAATACTTCATCCGAGAATGAGTACATGAGTAAATACAACTGAGCTGAACACTGTGGTCCCTTCCGCACCACTTTATTACATCTAAAGTACTTTTTTCTCCCTTCCTCTACATCATGCGTTCGCAGAAAAGACCAAATTTTTTCAGCCTTTATATACTCCTCAGCACTGTGTTTGTCTTCAAATTTTTTAACGAAAATCCAATCCTTGCTTTGCGACCGTTTCTTCTTTGGTATGGTGCCTTCATCAGTGTCAGTACCTTCCTCATTTTCCTCATCAGACTCCAATATCGGCACTTTCTCCACGAATGATTGCTCGACAAACGACGATAAACTTTTTGAATGACTTGCATTACCTTCACCACTACTTGATGCCATAATCAAAAATAAACATTTAAGAAATTAACTAAAACAACAAATTATCCACAACGATAATAAAATGCACCTACAACAATGAACGTGAAATCGCGAATGAAGTAAACTTGCATCTCTCTCGCACGCCGCCCGCGTCGCGCATCGTGTGATCGAACCTAGTTACCTACAACCCATCGTTGAGGCCGGATTGGTCAATTTTTAAAGCGCGCCAATTTGTCTCCGCCCCTTTGATCATTTTTTCATTAAAATTATAAATTGATGTATTAAATTGGTAACGAATACTACTAATTTAATATCTGAACGAAATAAAATGTTACTACTGTATTGGTGACAAAATATCAAATAAAAAGGAGTCGCAGTCAGGGATCGATAATCGATTTATTTGGTGACAGATCTACCATTCTGAGCACAGAGCTATTATTTAAGTAACAAAACTGTTATTATAAGAACGAAGTTTATATTCATGTAATGCAATATAATTTTATTGGTTATCGATCTCTTATTTTACACATATATTAACATTAATTTGATAATTCATACCTGGGAACAATTTTTGTTTATCTGAGAACGAAAATATTTCGTGGCGATAGATCTATTTATTAGGTGATACAACTTGATGACAAATATAAATTTTGGTGATAGAAAATATAGTTCCCAAGTAAAAATACTTGCATAGAAAATCGATCCGTAACCTTATCTAAATAAAGAGCACAATCGCGTTTACAAAACCTTTAAAGTAAAAATACTTGCATAGAACATTGATTCGTAACATTATATAAATAAAGAGCACAATCGCGTTTCCAAAAATGAGGTGTCGTCATGGTGTCGCGAAATTAATGGTTTAGTCCCATCTCAAAAATGCCCAACGCGCCTAAAGAAGTTTTGACTTAAAAAAAAAAAATGAAAGTAACATCGTTTTTATGCTTTGGCTAGACATTATTTCCTGAATTTATTTCATCAAGTATTTTACTACAATATTTAAATATTCACTATAAAATGATGTGTACGCGCGTTCTATTTTATCATATTTTTTTGCATAAGTTACTTGCATTATTTGAAGGTGTTATAACAGATTTAAAAGTAACACTGAAATCATAATATTTGCGTCTTAAATTATTACTATAGTTTATATATTTTAATAGTAATGAGGTATTTTATTACATACCATGAAAACAGAAAGAGAGAAAGAAAGAAAATATTTTATTTGGGACACGCACAGGAAATACACACAGTAATAAGAACTTAAAAGGGGCATTTAAAACCAACAAACAATTTAGAATTAACGAAAGGAAAAAAATATATAAAAAAATCATAATAAAAGACCTGTGCGAGGCCAAAAAGGCACCTATTTCAGCATAGGCTGCAATATTTAAAATATAAATACCGCAGCGCTGGTATTCTGATAGGGCCCGCAAAATAATCTTTAAGATCAAGATAATTTTATATGAATAATCAGAAAAATATGGGCGGGCACAAGCCGATGGGCGACATTGTATATGGTCCGCTAGGACCCGACAGACGTTGCCCTGTCCGAACAGCGCCACCTACCGGCTCCAATTGTATTTTCAAACCATCCAGGGACCCCACTCAAATATACACACAAACTCTCATCCAAATCAGTCCAGTCGTTTAGGAGGAATTAGGTGACAAACACATTTACAGAAGAATTATATGTATATAATACGGCGGGGAATCCCTCCTGTGCCGTTTCTGACCAGTCTCTGGTGTAATTCTTCGTCTTCGTTGATGGTAGATATAGATACTTAGCTTTCAATAATGACACACAACAGTTAACTCAAACTCAAAGCATTTATTTCAATTAGAACATTTATACGTACTATAATTTTAGTTCTT
The DNA here is from genome assembly GCA_916610215.1 of Omphaloscelis lunosa. NCBI lineage: Eukaryota > Metazoa > Arthropoda > Insecta > Lepidoptera > Noctuidae > Omphaloscelis > Omphaloscelis lunosa. The sequence continues at coordinate 16,680,844 of OU744265.1, read as the reverse complement.
TCTAACACAACCTTTCTTGTTATTTTTTTTACTCACACAGGCCATTGTGTGTGCGATCCTTTTTCTAAGTGGGCGGACATACCACGTCTAATCATTATAAGGTCTTATTACTTAGTTTGTTCAATAAAACTCACAAACAATGCTAAAATGTTTACCAGTTAATTATTTTATAATTAAACAATGCTAAAATTCACAAATACAAACGTTATTCAGTATTAAAGTTAAATTAGAAGCTTCATTACTTTCTAAAACATTAAGGCGAAAGCGCCGACCCTGCCCGCGAAATTCAAATTTTCTTGCGTTTTTTGTATTTTTTAGGTCAGTCTCAGATCTCATGTTAATGATTGATTGATTTGCGGTCTTAAAAAGAATAAATATATATTTACAGAATGTTAATAATTAAAATCGTAAATACAATTCTCAGTGATGGTGTATAATGTCATAAATTCACGAAATTGACATTCTTAGCAGCAAATAATTTGATATGTTATTTAGGTAACCGTGAGATGTGGAAGAAATGGAGGGAGGCCATCTTTTATGACCGCCAATCAATCAATCATTAACATGAGATCTGAGACTGACCTACAAAATGAAAAAAACATAAGAAAATTTGAATTTCGCGGGCATGGTCGAAGGTTCCACCTTAATATTCCTATTTTTGGCAACACTTCCTGTGATTCAAGGAATTTAATCAAACAACAGTTAATCTTTAGTAAACTGCTGCGTAAAATAATCTTATTACTTTATAGTTTGTTCTCGTATTAAATTATTACATTCAGTTTATTGGTCATAATATTTGCAATCCGCGCCATTTTCGTCACATGAGGTAGCGCTTTATCATAAACAAATTTACTATGTCAAATGACCGCTTGTTAATATCACTAAAAACCCAAAAATCATTAAATAAATGTTCATTTTAGTTTAACTTTAGTTTTAGCTCCAACATCGAAATTAGTTTAATAGTTATTGTTCCAGCAATATAATGAGTTTGATTTCACAAACTGGGCAATAGATGGCGTAATATGATCTTTAAAGAATCGATGTCATTCAGATGCTAGGAGTGGGGTATTACCATAGAAGGCAGGATCAACAGCTTTGTGGTGAATGACAATTATAACAAATAGTTACGCATAATATTATGTTATAATCTTTACAGACACTAAAGGCATAAACAAGTAACTGATGTTAAGTCGGGTGCAGACACGCGGACCACTTATATTTAATTTTTTAAAGTATTTCACACATTTATTTTTTATTTAATTTAATTTAATATTCATTTCTGTATCTATCTATCAGCTTATGCTGAGATAGGAGCCTTTTGGTCTCGTACAACAGGACTTTCTGTTATTATTTTAATTTATTTTTTTATTTTTTATTAAAGTTTTAATGAGTGTGTTTTAGTTTAATTTGTGATTTTTTTGTCTTAATTTGCAAGTCTCAATAAATACTTTTTCTTTCTTCTTTCACGGCGACATATATATAAAGGTAATGATATGCAACATCCATATGGGTTAGTAAACAAAAAAATAACTTATATCTATTATAGTAAACTTATTATCTATTTGGCAACAAGGCTGCTGTTCGAAATGCATCTCCGAACAACATCACCTAGCAAAGGAGAATCGTACCTCCCCTCTATAGTCTTCAGGATGGAGTTGGAGCCTTCCCGCACTCTGCAGAGCAAAGAGGCAGATGTATGACGATTTACTGTCTTATCTGTCCTCTCTTTAACGGCCCAGAAAAAGTTTTTAATCCAGTGAAAGCATAATCATTAATCGTGTTTAATAGGTGAAATGTGGGTGTAAAAGGTACACCTCTGCCTAAATCTTCGGAGATTAGACAATGCAGGCAATGTTAAATAAGGCACTGTTTCTTGTCAACAACAAATTACAGGTATTTTAGACTGCCAAATTGGTCTAGTGTTTGGAAGTGCTACTGGTGAGCATGAGGTCCCGGGTTTGATTTCCAGGTCGGTCAAAGGGTTTTCGAACGGGAATTTGTCAGTAGCAGTCCGTAGTCTTTATTTATGCCCGATTGATGGCAATAGGCTCGGGGTGAGCAAAAACCGCTTCTGCAGTTGGGATGAGTTATCCCAAATACAAACTTAACATTGTAGTTTAAATATATGTTCTCCCATACATTCTCTTCATGTTATGTCTTATAGGTTTTCCTGTAATCTTTGAGTAAAGAGCCATACCTAAGTAATTTGTATTTTTTACAAAATTTTAGGTCCAGTAGTTTTGGAGAGAAGGGGGAGCATGGTCAATTTTCATCGAATTTCTTAAATATATTTAAAATTGTTTGTTTTAAAATTATATAAAGACTATGTTTAAGATACTCGTAACAAGCCCTTTCATTTCATATGTTACACGGTACTGTTAGCAAAACTTTTTTTAAATTCTACTTAATCGGTCCATTAGATTTCGAGCAAATTGGCTGTGACAGACGGACAGACAGACACAGGAGTGATCCTATAAGGGTTTCGTTTTTTCCTTTTGAGGTACTGAATCCTAAAAACGATTGAAATTTAACTCATATGCCAATTGATTTTTTACATGGTCTCATTAATACCCTAGAGTTATGGGATATCAAAAGGAAGACATTGTAAAATCGCTACTACCGAGCATGAGGTCCTGAGTACAATTCTCGGGTTAAGCCAAGTGTTATTGGGTTTTTTCATCAGGAATTTCTTAGTACCAGCCCGGAGTCTGGATTTGTGCCCGGTTGAAGGTAACAGGCTCGTCCCCTATTACATGGGACTTAAACATAACTGGCGAAATGTGGGTGTACTGTAGGTACATCCCTGTCTAACCCTTCGGGAAAATACAGGCGTGATGTTATGTTATGTTATATTACGTTATGTTTAGACATCTATTAAAAACAAAAACGTTATTATTTTATAACAAAGCGGTGTCACGTTGGATGTCTGAAAATTTCAGTATTCATTTTCAAAGTCAAAGTCAAATCATTTATTTCATATAGGCCCATGTATGGCACATTTGAACGTCAAAATTTACAAAATAATATAATTGAAAAATATAATTAATTTCAGAATTAAACCATGCAGTGGCTATAGCTGGAACCAATTATCAGCTGGCTGGAAACAAAGTGCAGTATATATGAGACTAGCTTCTGCCTGAGACTTCGTCCGCGAGCCTAGAAACTTCCTCAAGAATTGGGCTTTCTAATGCAAAAAATCTTTTTCAAATCCGATTAGTAGTTCCGGAGATTACCCCCTACATACAAACTTACAAACGAACAATTTTTTCCTCTTTATAATATTAGTATAGATAGTATAGATTACTACGGTTTTTGTATCAAATATTATAAAAAATAAACTATATTTTAAGCTAGTTAAAAAATGAATACTGAAACTTAGTTTTGACGAAACGAGTTTTTTCTTTTGGTATTTTAGCGATAGTGAATTATTGTTAGGTAATAGCAGATTGGAGGAAACTTAGCATAAGTATAATCAGCCTATCATGTTCCCACTGCTGGTACAGAGGCGTCTTTTTTGTGAGAGGGAGTGGGCTAATCCACAACGCGGGCCCAGTGTGGGTTGGTGAGTGTCACATGTCTTCGAATTTTTTGTTCTAGGACATGCCGGTTTCCTCACAATGTTTTCCTTCATCGTTTTGAGAGCAGTGGTGATGAAATAATTTACACAAAGTAACGCACCTGTCTGGGTTCGAACCTGCGACCTACAAATCGTAAATTAGTCTGCTCCAAAAGTCAAAAAACAATCTCCCTAGCCTTTTCCCAACTATGTTGGGGTCGGCTTCCAGTCTAACCGGATTCAGCAGAATACTAGTATTTTACATGGAACGACTACCTATCTGACCTCCACAACCCAGTAATTAGGTAATACGATACCCCTTGGTAAGACTGGTTGTCAGACTTTCGGGCTTCTAATGACCCGCAACGACTGTCAAAGATCCACGTATGACAGCCGGGACCAACGGCTTAACGTGCTTTCCGAGGCACGCAGGAGTCTCAGTATGTAGAAATCGTCACCCATCCACGGACCAACCCATGCAAGCGTAGCTTAACCTGATGGATCGACCCGTGCGGTTGTTAGTATTTTGCCAGGAGCTCCTCTGTTCCAAAATTATTTGATAAAAGGGTAAACAAACCCTGTTCAGGGTAAATTCTCTAATCGCTCAATATGGAGAATTATTAAGTAACACATTCATCTGTTTTTAGAAATTTCAAACTCATGAATATTTCTCAACACATTTTCCAACAATGATCGTTTGAACAACATTCTACAACATTCAACATCGTAATTGAAATTCATCGATGAAGATTAAGGTTATAAAATTAACGGACTAAAATTAAAAGTTGCGGACTAACTTAAAAGTAACCGTCATTATTGGAGACCATTTAGCATTATTTATTTAAACTTTTCACACTCAAAACGGTACAAAGGCGGACTTAATGCCTTAGGCATTCTCTACCAGTCAACCAAGGGTGGTGCAGAGATTGGATGGCAGGTGCTCTGTTTAAGAGGAACAAAGAAAAAATTATTAAAAATATATCATTAGAAAATAATTGCATTCACCAATAATATTCCTTATTACCTCAAAAACCCAACTAGAATGAAATATTCTTGCTTTAGACCAGTTGTCAGGCTTCCAGAATACTGACGATAACTTTTAAATGTCAGTTAAGCCACTCGTTCAAAAAACGCAAGTGAAACTAAAATTCCAGCTCAATTTCCATACGCTGACTACAGGCGCGCATCGAGTGACAAGCGTTTGACAGACAGTATTTTCTTTTAATTCCCCTTTCCGTGAAAAATGTAGCGGTAAAAATTTTGCCGCGGTATCGCTCGCCGTCATGCTGTTTTTGTTTCGAATTTCGAAATGCATATAACTTTCGACATTGACATTCAGTTGTTTATTTAGACGACCAGTATTTTTCTATTGATTTCATAGTTTTATGGGATAATCATAAACTTTTCTCGCAGTCTGGACTAGTGTCAGGTTGATGAGAATAGGCTCGCCCCCTAAATTTAAAATTCTTCTACTTCCGACCCATAAGTGGAGTCCATTTTATTAGTATACACACAACTTAGAAACTAGTGTTAGTACTTACATCTACCAGATAGATGTAATGAATATATGAATACGCCACAGTCACACCTTTCAGCCATAGTTTCCTATTACATGGGGTTTAAACGTTATTGTGATTGCACTATAGGACAGACCTCTGCGTAACCCTATTACAAACCGTGATGTTACGTGTTATCTTGTAAACTTTTCAATTAGACTTATGAAGGGTATATGTTGCATATGTTGGTAGGTCTGATTTCAGTTTTAGATTTTTTGTTATCTAGTATAATCAGCCTGTTCTCACTTCTGTAACACAGGCCTGAGTTACAGAAGTGGGAACCTCTCCGTGATAGGGACACGGTGGCCCTGTGTGGGTTGGTATAGATGTCACATGTCTTGGAAACTTTTGGAACTACCAAAAAATTTTGATGCTTGACATGCCGACTTAAACTGTTGCCGCGGTATCGTTCGCCGCCATATTGTTTTTGTTTCGAAATTCGAAATGCATTTAAGTTTTGACATTGATATTGTTGTTTATTTAGACAACTACTAGCTGTTGCCCGCGACTTCGTCTCCAGGAAGAAAAGTAGCCTATGTCCTTCTCCAAGTCATGGTCTACTCATGTGCCAAATTTATAGCGAAATTAGAGCGTTCTATTTATTAAAAAAAAATAAGTTGTAAGTTAGTGAGGAATTTCGCTAGATAATTTAATTTGACCCCGTATGATCAAGTTACCTATAAGAAAAACTTATCAAACCTCTAATCCACGACGTACTTCAGATATCGATCAGCTAACCCGTTTAACATTTCAAAGTAATCCCAACTCTACAAGAATACGTTTAGAATTTTCCACGAAATTCTTTCCAAGCATTTTAAAATAAATTTTATATGGAATGTAAATATTATTGGAGACTGGCGAAATGAGGAAGCATTGGAAATCATATCGTATACAAACAGATGGTATTTGATCCACTTCTTGGATTTGAAAGGTTACTGAAAATAGTTGTATTTAAGCTGTTTATAAGACTAGTAGTTGTATAGGGGCTGTATTAATGAAGCCTCCAAGAGGCTGTATTTATAAAGTTTAAACGTAAACGTCGCAAATAGCTGTTGAATATTTCGCTATTTTGATTAATTTATCAATATAATTGAATAAAATAATGAAACATCGCTGTCTAGTCATCATCATTTTTATCATTTCAGCCGAAAGACGTCCACTGCTGGACATACGCCTCCTCCAAGCACCGCCACTTCGACCAGTTCTGTGCATCCCACATCCAGCGGATTCTTGCAGCCTTCACAAGGTCATCTGCCCACCGTGTCCACCTTCCAACGCTACGTTTTCCTGTACGCGGTCACCACTCCAGAACCTTTCGGCCCCATCGCCCATCTGTTCGGCGAAAAATGTGCCCTGCCTACTGCTGAAGTTAGGCAATTCTTTGGGCTATGTTGGTTACCTTGGTTCTCCTGCGGATCTCTTCATTTCTGATTCGATCACGTAGGGAAACTCCAAGCTTAGCTCTCTCCATTGCCCTTTGCGTGAGTTTTAGCCATCTAATGAGGCCCATTGTGAGCGACCACGTTTCAGTGCTATAGGTCATCACAGGCAACACGCACTGGTCAAATACTTTCGTCTATCTTGAGTGCCAGCGTCGCTCTATATTGCACTAAAAGTATTGATTATAAATTGCGATATTAATACTGAACTATTTGATTTTGACAGCGAAATATTTGACAGCTATTTTTGACGTTACTATTTTTCAAATTGCACCATCTTAAATATGCGTTCGGCCAGTTATGCTACCATTTAAATGAATGGCTAATTTTTGAAGTGAACACTTCTTTAGGCACGTTGGGCATTTTTGAGATGGGCCTGAACCATTCATTTCGCGACACTGTGACGACACCAGCTTTTGACCATTAAAAAGACATCAACGCGCGATACATTATTTCCTGCACAATAAAATTGTTCAAGTTTTCACTTTTGTCCACACTCCCGGAGTGTCACTGTTTTTTTTTACCACTTCACGAGGTATTCGTGTGTAGTTCAAAAAGAAGAATGTCAGTAAAGAAAGATAGAAAAAAATGTTTATTTGGAACGTAAGTACAAAAATATAATAAAACTTAATTCTAAAAACATTCATTCATTATTTAAGGCTTTTTACAAAAGTACCACCAAGTGCTGCAAAGGTTATTTAAAAAAAAGAAACCCGAATGCAAGAACAGCAGAAAAGAGAAAAACTAGCATTTCTATTGAACTTTGCTTTTTTTTAAAGTTATTACAGGCGGATAAACCAATAACCTGAAATATGGTGTACCTTTTGTCTTTTCAAAAGACCTTATTCAGAAAGTTTGTTTTCTCTTTTCAGTTCTGTGCTTTTGCAGTCGGGTTTTTTTTAAATAATTTGCTTTATTTCACGCATTTGTGTTTATTTGAGTATAAGAAATTGACTTATTACTAGCTTTTATTTGCTACCAATACCAATATTGTCATATTTTTTTTCTTTTAAACCTTCTCCTCCCTTTTTTGTTTTTGCAGATGCAATATATTATAGCCAATACACTTCCAAAATTAAGACGAATCTATCGACACTGGATATTTTAAAATCCATCAAGCCGTTTAGGCTACAGAGCGTGCCAAAGAAATAGACAAACATACTCTCATAAAACATTACCCTCCTTCTGGGGCAGTTGCGTAATAAGCGTAATAAAATGATTGAATACTTAATCTTATTTGATATATTACATGATAGATATACAAATATACAGATTGACAATGCTTACAATATCCCTAGGTATTATCAGAAGTCTCTTTACTTCTTGTAGAACCCGAAAATGTGTCGTAAACCTGTATACAAGACCACGATATCACGATACAAGAAATTACCTTCTTTCAGTTAATTATATATTTTCATTAATTTCATCATTTTAACATCATTGTTCTATGATCAGTATGATCCCAAACTCATTTGCCAAGCGTGGTGATAATGTCAATGTGATTATTGCAGCAGCCAACGGAAGCCACATAGGTAATGAGGGTACTTCGATATCTGCCGATACCATAACATCAAAAAGCTTGTATCTCCACAATGATCTCATTGCATCTGATTTGCGGCGATAGCTGCGGTCGTGTCGGTAAATGACACGCCTCTAATGATACTCCACATTATGGAAACCATCACAAAATCTAATTTCCATCCGTATGTGTGTGTACTAAGCTAGAAAAATTTTTCAAAGCGTGTTTACTCTCTACATAACGAGTCTCGGAAAAGTTCCATTTTCAAACACACCTATGTGTGTATAATCCGACTAATTTGAAAAGTTCGTCGTTAAAGTTGGTTGGCAACGTCAAGGGTGGGTTTCGAACGTGGTCGGGTAATACTACGGTACAGCATGAAGGTGCAAGCGATTGGTATATTTTATATCAGTGCGCAACGCGTCGTCGGTAGGGGTGGGCGCTTTGCTCTCGAATTTTCCCCGATTTTCCGATCGTGTGTGAACTTTAGTGATTGCGAATTTGTCTGTGAAAGTGTTAAGTTTATTTTTAGTTTTGGCAAAGGGATGTTATTTGCTGCCTAATATAATATTAGTGTAAGTAGTTTCAGGATTTTTTTACCGTTAAAACTTAGTTCAAATTTCAAATTACGGAAATGAATTTAGAATTCGACAACTTATTTTTGTAAAACAAAAGAAGCCTATTATTTATGGTTATCAAGACTTTAAAATCGTATTAAAATTTTTGAAGTTGAAGCCGTATTTTTAGACATTACCAATTCAATTCAATTCAAAGTGCCTACTTAAAAATTATCCGAAATACCTACTTAATAAAAGTTTTTAGTTTCTTTACAATTTAAAAGGTAATGTCGTCACGGATTTTAAAGCTTTCTCGTATCTAATTGAGTTTCTACTTCTACGAGTTCCCTTTGGAAATATTTCTTTTAAGTCCACTTATTAAGCAATTATGTAATTTTTCTGAGTGCTGGGAATATTTTGAAGAAATCTCGAGTTATTTGAAGATTTATTTTGCTCACGAATTTTAGTTACCTGCCTAATGATTTTTCTATTCATTCGTATCAATGATTCGAAGCCTTACGTATATTTTGAGATAAATCTAATTAATTAGTTTTCTTACTATAAGTTATTAGTTTTTTTTTCATAAATAAGTATATAATTTGAAACTAGCATTGCCCACGGCTTCATCCACGTGAAATCTTTTAATATTTATGGATAAAAAGTGGGTCGTTTTCAAGTTAGCAAAACAAATATATTATAGAATCGGAAAAGCCTTAAAGTCAAAGTCAAATCATTTATTTCTTTCTTTTTCGTGTGGTTAGTGTCTTACACCTGGTGTCTGAGTTTTGACTTGGGTTCACATGCCATAGAGAAATATCTCTCAGGCATGCCGGTTTTCTCACGATGTTTCCCTTCACCGTTTTTGAAATACGTAATAATTATACAATACGCACTTGAATCGGAAAAGTCGGAGTTGCGTGCCTTGGGTTCGAACTCGCGACCTATGACTTTGAACGTCAAAATTTACAAGAAAAAAATCGAAAAAATAAATAAATAATTCCAAAAGGTAGTTTCGTATGGCGAAGAATGTGCAAGAAACTCCTGAGTCCAGTAAAGGACTTTTATAAGGTATAGGCTAGTAATGAAACAGGACGGTACCTTTCTGCCTTTTCTACTGTCAGTACAGCAGTTTTGATATTAAAACTACCAAACAGAAAAATACACTCGCAATACTACCTATTTGTATTAACGGCACGGTTTCTTTTATTTCTTACTAGCTTTCGCCAGCGGCTTCGCCCGCGTGATATCTTTGTAAATTATTACCTATGTTACTGAGTGATAATATAGCATTCTACTGGTGAAAGAATTTTTAAAATCAGTCCAGCAGTTTTTGAGTTTATTCGTTACGAACAGAAATACAAATCTTTTCTCTTTATAATATTTGTATAGAACTGTAGTCTACTAATATCATTATTTTATTATTCAGGCACTTCTATATTTTTTTAAATTTGGTTTAGAAGTTCACTTCAGGTACTGCGGCAACCAGTTCTGAAACTTATTGTTAATTAAAGAAAATGTTTTGTTTGAATCGGGAAAGATTAAGATGTTTTCTTCGTACACAAGATGAGTGGAATCAATTGTTTGTAGTCCAATAATACATTGATCTTAGGATGTATTTACTGTGACAGTATTATTTATGGGTTGGTCCGTGGATAGGTCTATTTATACATACCGAGACGAGTGCCTCGGAAAGTACGTTAAGCTGTTGCCGTTGGTCCCGGCTGTCATTCGTGTCTCTTTCACATCACCCTGTCCGTGGCAAAACAGTTGATATTGAGCCCATCTCAATTTGATTTGTATAAATAACTATCTGCGTCCCGCGGGTTCACCTGCATATGTCTCGATCCCGTTGGAATATCGGGATAAAAGTATCCTGTGTTTGTAAACCAGGGAATATTCTACACATGTGCTAAATTTCATCCAAATCCGTTCAGCCGTTTTAGCGTGAAAGCGTAACACGCGTTGTTTTAATTTTTTTTAAATTTATGTTTTTATTACTGTGTTTTTAGTTTAATTTGTGATTTTTTTCTTTTATAAATACTTTTTCTTTTATAATATTGGTTAAGACATCAAACTAAATAGTGTTCTGAAAAAAAAAAAAAAAAACTGTGGAACAATTTACTCAGAAAAATAGTTTTCAGCATATTCTTTTAATATCTATTATTTCCATCATCACTATTATTATCGGCCCACAAACATCTATTAAAACATGGGGCGCCGCAGCAATAATTAATAGCTATAAAGAAAAATCACAATTATTATCATGCATTATTAATCCGAAAATAATTCTGTTTAATGTTTTTATGACAGCTATCTATCACCTGCCTAGTCTTCCCAACTATGTTAGGGTCAGCTTCCAGTCTAACCGGCTGCAGCTGAATACCAGTATTTTACATGGAGCGACTGACTATCTGACCTCCACAACCCAGTAACTAGGTAAGACGATATCCCTTGGTAAGACTGGTTGTCAGACTTTCGGGCTTCTGACGATCCGAAAGACTGTCAAAGATCCACGTATGACAGCTGGGACCATCGGCTTAACGTGCTTTCCGAGGCACGGAGGAGTTGTGGTATGTAGAAATGATCACCCATCCACGAACTAACCCAGAATACATAAAACGCCTAAAAAAACAAAGTGTGTTATTTCAGTCGCAAGAAAGGCATCCTAAGATCAATGTATTATTCGACTACAAACAATTGATTCCACCCATCTTGTGTACGAAGAAAAAAGTGGCCAAGTGCTACTTGGACTCGCATATTAAGGGTTACGTAGCACTGTATAATGTTTAACACTACATATCAATCACAATACAATCACTGTACCTGACTTGATTTCCGTACGTCTTTTCTTCTTTTTTTTTTTCGGGTGACCACTGAAAATCAGCGCTGTGCTGTGGGTTACCCATAGCACTGCATCATGCTGAGTGGAAGCCTTCTTGTCACAGTCATGTCGTGCAGCTGCCGACTAATTTCTGTTTTATGCTCGTGATTTATTATGTACTTTTTGTTGTTTTCGTTTACTCTTGTCTTTTATGTATGCACGTGTCTCTGTGACAAATAAACCTTTTTTTCTTTCTTTCTTTCTTTCTTATATATTTTCGTTTCTTATATATGAGGACTCCTTCAATTGCACGGTTCATAATGCGAAGCATTAGAGAGTGCTCTGCGATCGAAACATTTGTTTTACCTCTTTCTGCAACTGTTTTTATTGTGACACTCCTGCTAGTACACAGAACCTACTTAATTTCTATACCATTGTATAGATAATTTAATGGAGATTAATACTGTAGTTTTCAAAAATTGAGTTAATGCAGCAGAAACGAAAAAAATAAAATCAAAATCGTTTTTGAAAAATTCCCGTCGGTCAATGTATGAAACCTGAAAAAATTGTAGCTTGCGAGAAAATCAATTAATTGAGTAATTTTTTTTTATAGATTCATTTTAGCCAAAGAAGGAATCCTATTGAAAATGGCTCTCTTATTCATAGTAGTTTAATTATAGATAATTAATAAAAAACTAACTAATTTAATATCTATATCTTTATTTCCAACTTCGATCATCTTCTGTTGCCTAGCAACCAACAAAGCAAACTTAAATAATCTTTGACAGTACGTAAAGATTGCGAGGTGAGAAATTTCACAAAACATACTTCATGAAAAGTCGTTAAAATATTTTGTTTTTATTATTTGTTATTTTAGCGGCCATGTTAGTACATAATTTGTGAAAATTTCAAGTGTCTACCTATTACAGTTCAAAAGACAAAGCCCTGTGTCAGACGGACCGACGGACAGCCTTAGTAATAGGGTCCTGCTGGCACCCGTTGGGTACGGAACCCTATAAAACAAAGTGTATTAAACGATTGTTCGAGTCGAGAGCCAATCCGATGCGGGATGCTGTGCCACTTGTGAACAAAAGGGATGGAGTGATCGCCACTCCTAATTGTGGAATATACTCCCTATAGTGTTCTGACATTTCATCATTTATTGTTGGGTAGGTAGAATTGCTTCACAGTGTGTACAGTCTCGCTGCAGGTGGCGTGTGTGTTGGATCATTTAGCTCCCTTCAAAATGGTTGAACTAAATGGTGCTGATCCATGCGTCATGGTGGTGAACGGGTGCCGTCAGTTAGGACTGGTTATCTCTTAGCTGCCACGGCTTATTTTTTATTTTGTTTTATTTTTTATCTTTTTATTACGGACACTTTTACCGTTCTGTTACTATTCTGTGGTTCTGCATCGTTCTCATATGTATAATTTCAACATAAATTATATAACCTATATTTTGATTTAAAAGAGTGTTCGTGGAGTTTCTTGCCCATTTTTCTAAATAGGCACCTACTACGCTTTGGAATTGGCAACTAGCTTCATCTTTCTGACTGACCGACACCTTGGCAAATAAATGCTTTGAGTAGATTGTTTCACTGGAGAATTTGCACCTTTCGTTACTTGCCAATACGAGAAAAACAGACAAAGACTTTCATCTCACCTTCATTTCATTTCAAAATGTAACTTATATGTGTGAAGTTAAATAAAGAAAATATTACTAGCTTATATTGTACCATTGCAAACGCCTCTTCTCATGCACAGAAGACATGAGCATTGATAATCACGTTTGCTCAATGCGGATTGGCGATTTCTGCCTTATTCCGGTTTCCCCAATGTGTTTTCCTTCACCGATGTCAATGATGTTCAAGATAAACTTAAAGGTCCCCGAAACTATCAATTACAATAGGCATGATAGCTGGGTAAAAAAAAAAACTATTTAGTCCGTCAGTCAGATAATAAAATAATATTAGACACGTATTTTTTGCTTTATCATATTAATAATAAATGATTTAGATAAAACGCATTAAAGTTGGGGAGTGGGGGTCGCTACGTCACAAGTAAGTATAAAATCTACATACTCGTGACGTCATGGCACATTTGAACTCAATGTATCGCTATAATGTTTTGATTACGTAGAAAAAGAAAAAAAAAAACGTGTCCAATATTTTTGAATAATCTACTAGACGGACAAAAAATTTTTTAGTCATCATCTCTATTTGTAATAATATTCACAATCGCTTCAATTGCATTTTGTGGACAATAATTTTGCGCATCAATGTGTATCAATCACGAAACCATTGACAATTGCAATTGATCGGTACCCTTTAGAAAGCATCAAACTGATGTCAAATATTGAATCGTAAATAAGAAATTGTATATGTCGATAAATAAAAGTAAAGGAATCGAGGTAAATAGGCTTTTTATCACTATTGCATACTTATAACATATTCCAAATAGCGCCAGGCAGCAATGGTGGCGTGGAAAGCGACTATTAATCCATTGTTCGACGTCGATCGAAGAGTTGTGGTCTGTTTCTCGCGTGTATCCTTTGGATAAAATTACCACTATGTCGATTGACATTGTTGTTCGCAATACTTTGTTGATATATTCCTATGAAATAACAGGTACATAAAATCGGGGAAATTAATGAACAAGTCAATTCAAACTCAAACTCCAAGCATTTATTTCAATCAAAGTCAAACTCAAAGCATTTATTTCAAATAAACCAATTACAGTTACTGTTGAATTGTCAAGGGGTCGGTCAGTCAGAAAGATGAAGCTAGTTGCCCATTCCAAAGTGTAGTAGGTACTACCTATGGAGAAGAACGGGCAAGAAACTCCACGAACACTCTTTTAAATCAAAATACTGTTACAAAATATTGGTTACATCATTTATGTTGAAATTATACATGTGAAAACAATGTAGAAAGACGTGTACGTCAAAAGCGTCCGTAATAAAAATATAAAACGACATTTCAAAAATAAAAATAAGCCGTGGCAGCTAAGGGATGACCACCAAGGATAAACCATTACAGGCACTTTTGAATTGTCAAAGAGTCGGTCAGTTAGTCAGAAAGTTGAAGCTAATTGCCCACTCCAAAAAGTATATCTCTATGGCGAAGAACGGGCAAGAAACTCCAAGGACACTATTTTAAGTCAAGATATTACAAAATGGTGGGTACCCAGTTGCAATATTCAAATCACGAATGTCATTTTTTGACAGTTATATGAAATGACTATGACACGGCAAATTGATGTGGTGTGTCAATTTAATAAACAGTTAATTTCCCTGAAACTATTTATTACTTCGTTACAATTTAAGCCCGTTGTCCTAAATTTAGAGAGATTTGCAAATTCAGACGTCTAGGACCCGTACGCTGATTGTGTAGTCAAGTTTTGATCCTTTTGTTCTTTTTTGGGACAAAGTCATGCCTATAATTTTTTGATAAAAAGTTTTTTTTTCTCTCAAACATGTTTGAAAATTCGAGCATTATTTTGACAACCTCCTTCGAGATAAATCGCAAATGCTGTACTAGTCAAATAAATGCGAGCAGGCGGCCGGCAATGTTAGTATGAAAATCTATATATGTCGTGTTTAGCGGCCGAATAAATTACTATGAAACCTCCTATCCGTCGTGTTATAAAAAATGGAACGAACTTTTTTACTTCGATACATGGCAACAAAGGAGGTAACTTATCAAAGATGTTATTAAAATACCGATTTGGTTTGCAAATAGAGCTAGCTGTAAAGTAAAAAATAACAAATTAAAATATTGGCGAATGGAAAATTATTGTTGTCATTGATTATGGAATTTGTAATTAATTTTCTTAGTTTGATTTTTTTGAGAAAAGCAAGAACCTACTATACAAGCCTTGGCCGCAACCTGGCATTGATGGACTCACGTATGTGTGCCTCGGCTTCTTCTCGGCTCACATTTTCACATATGTCCATCAATGCCCTTTTTGCAGGCCGCGGTAGTAATGTATTATTTCTTTTTATCTCTACTATTTATGATGATTCCGTTTTTGAGGAATCCCGACCATTTCGTCCCGCCATGTTTTTCATGGCCTGCCGGTGTTTCAGACCAGTTTTGGGTAATGGTTCTTAGTTTGTTAAGCATATAATTATAATAGTAGCCTATTTTTGTCCCACAGCAGGCGTGGTGATTAACCATCAGTTAATCACCACGCTTACTCAAGGCAGGTAGACTTTTTAGACTTATATTTTTATTATAATTGGTTATAGCTGCTGCCCGCGGCTCTGCGCTTCGGCTTCCATTTTTCTAAAATAAAAGTAACATAAATTACTGCTTATAACACATAGAAATCGGTTCAGCTGTTTCGGAGATTACCCGGAACAGAGAGACAAAAATGTAAAAAGAAATTGTTATAAGTACCGTATATACTTTCACATGGATTTTGTAAAAGGCTGTTAATTTGACACTACAAACAGACGCTTCATTTTCATTTATTTGTATAGTTAAAGTTCAGGTTGCTTCGTGATGTTTTTCTTCACCGCTGGTTGTGGCAAACATATCCTGCTCAGCTCTATTAAAGCATATTTTAGCTTCATCCGCTATTTTTCGAAAATAAAATAATAAAGTTGGAAATATGAAGTTGAATGATATTATATCAGACCAATATTATAATTTAAGATACAATCCTGAATTCCTTACAGAAAGGGTCATGGCATTGTACGCATACAAACGCTATACATATACATATCACACATGTATACATGTATGTACATTTATATTCGCCGGAACAAGCAATTTGCATGTATTTCACGTTAACGTAGGTATTACGTACTGTTCTGTAGTTTAGCGCGCAAACACACTCTTATTGCGAATTCTTGACAAGTACTTAGTAGTACACATGTACCCTTTTGTGTACATAATATGTACAGTTTAGGAATTAAAAGGTTACCTTAAGGGTAAGTTATACTTGCACCATACAAGAGACTTTTTTTTATTCGAATTTCCAACGTTATGAATCAAAGAAGTCATAAGTCATGTAAGTCATTTAATTTTCTTCTAATTGAAGTCATTAAAAGGCACTTTTGAATATCAAAATTTACGTTGAAAATAAAATTGATTTAATTGCGCGTTCCAAATATTCATTTCGTATGGAAAAGAATGAGAAAGTAACTCTATTGTTACTCTTTAATAATGTTTTACAATATGTTGCTTTACTTTATCCTATACTATTAAACGAGCAATATTTGTATATAATAATAAATATTAGGGGTCGTTCATTAATTACGAGAAGCGTTTAAGGGGGGAGGGGGTCGAGCCAATCTCACGTGGGGGAGAGGAGGGGTCTCGACAAATATCACTTTTTTTTCAGCAAGAAACTATAATTACTGCACGTATTACAACAAAACTGGGTTTAATTAAGTAAAACATGTTTTTCAATAAAATAGGGCTAAATCATACATAAAACGAAAGGTGTCACGAGACCCTCACGGATTGTCACACGTCGAGCTACTGAGATTCTGTGTGCAAGCCACAACGACAATTAGAGCGAGGTTGAAGGAGCAGATGATTTTACTGAGAATCAGATGGACATGTTGGTTCCAGGGTTCGATTTTCTCACTGTGATACTAGACTAATAGTCTGAAATACTAGTCTTAAATAAAAAATAATTAATCAAGTTATATTTTGTAAAATAAATCCAGCGCAATCAAGCACAGATTAACATATTTACACAAAAAAATACGCATATTTGTAATCACGTTCTCGAAAACGGCTCTAACGATTTCGATGAGTTGCATTATAGGGGTTAACCGGGGCGAGAAATCGATCTAGCTAGGTATCATATCTGGGAAAATTCAAAAATTCTCATACATTTTCACAGCCTCGGGAATGTGATACAATGTTGGTATACCTGGATGATATATTTAACTATGACCAGGCACTCTATACTAATATTATGAAGAGGTAAAAGTGAGTTTGTATGTAGGGGGTAAACTACGGAATTACTGATCCGATTCCGAAAATTCTTTCACTAATGGGAAGCTATAGTATTGCCGAGTATCATAGGATTAATTTTATGTTAAAACAAGCAGAAGCTAGTATGTTAGACATACTAACGCAAGATTCAAAATCGATTGAAAATCGTAACTGTTCATGAGATTTTTTTTCGAATATAAATTCCCAACATTATGAATGCAAATAACATTGCAAAATGGTGAAAATAGCTCGATATGCGGCGATAGAATGAGATGTTTTCACGTCAACAACTCTAATTATGTTTGAAGTGAACTTATTGCCATCAACCGGGTACAAGTCCAAGGTGACTCTGTGGACTCAAACATAACTGGTGAAATGTGGGTGCACCATAGGTTCACCTCTGCCCAACCCTTCGAGGAAACTAGGCGTGATGTGTGTTGTAACTCTAATTATTAATGACGATGATTGATCGTGTAAGGTACCGCAAGAAACAGTATTCCGAGTAATCTTTGATGGGTTCTCTGAACTTAATATTCAATACAGTATAACTATTTTCTCAATGTCCCTTAGTCAGGTTTCTATCAGTTGCCCTTTGCATTTGGTGCAGACCGGACGCTCTCAATCAACTTGGAAGTATATAGAGTTGTTAATACTCTTTTAACTTAATGTAATTTATTTTAAAATGGGAGGAAAGCTGCTAAATTTGCAGGCACGAAACTAGTTTTACAGCTCTATATACATAGTTCACACGGAAATCAAAACAATAAAGTACTTAGTTCTGAATACAAACTATTATAAACGATAAATCTAATAATTGATGGACATGGAAATTAGCATTCGTTTGTATTCGGAAATGCGATGATTCCCGAGGAACATTAAGAAAATAGTTAGACTGTACATGTCTGTCGCGGAGACCCGTTACTTCTAGTTACTGAACTGTACGGAACTGTACCTTAATGCGTTACAAGAACTCGCTACATTACAAAAAGACGTTGCCAGTCATTCTCCGCCCTTATGGCCGTTTCCTATATATTTACGGACCGTTATTGGTTAATATCAAGCCTCTTTAAGTATCTTTACCAATAATGAAGCAAACACCTCATAGCTTTGCATAGTAGACCCTCCTTTATGGAAATAGCTATCACAGGTAAAATTAGCTTACGGATATATTTATACTAGCAGTACCCTGCGGTTTAACCTGTATAAGCCTTGAACCCGTAGTTAAATTTTAGGATAAAAGTATCTTATATATTAATCCAGGTTATAAACTATCTGTGTGCCAAATTTCATCCAAATCCTTTCAGTAGTTTTTGCGTGAAAGAGTAACAAACATCTATCCATCCTCACACACTTTCTTATTTATAATATATATTATAATAATAATATATAAATGATATTATATTATATAGGATCCCCAGTTTGGCAATAAAAAGCAAAACGATTGGTAAGTAAAACGATTCGTTTTTGTTAATAGGCATTAGATGCTTTCCCTTAGTTTCCTATTCGTATTCAATTACAAGCTTCGTCTTTTGTCTCCTTCCTTTAGAGAGATATGAATATAAACGTTTTCAATTCAAATGCCGAGTTTCTAGAACTACTCAAACCGCTGCCATTCAGAAGGATATAATATTAACTAGTTTTCTGAAAATCACGTTGTAATATAATACTGGTTAAGTCGAATGCTGATACTACTGTAAGTAACTGCTGCCGATGCTCTTTGTTTTAACATATCTGTATGACTTGCTCGGTCTTTTTTAACGACGTTTTCTAAAAATTAAACCTAGCTAGATCGATTTATCGCCCCCGAAACCCCCTTTTTTTTTTTTTTTTGAGGGTGGGAAATCATCAAATAACTTCTCCCGCTCTGGGCGGAGCGGGAGGGCGTGTCAGACTCTTACTGACTAAAACCCACCCGTGTTCCTTCGGTTGCCCTGTCGCCGGGGTCCACGATCTCCCTTTCGGTTTTCTTCGCAACCCCGGCAGGCATCGGTCCTAGTGGACCCCTTCAATTATGCTGACATCTCTTTGAGGCGCGCGTGGAACACAACGCGCCGTCGACCCGGGCCTGGTCCTTATCGGACGGTGAGCCACCCATTGCTCACCGCCCGCAAGCCCGCGCCTACGGTGGCCGGAAATCGCCTCGCGATTCCCGACGCCCTGGGCGTCTCCTCCTGCGGCGGTTAGGGGCATGAGGGCGCGAGATTTGCCTCTCCCTCACGCGTTCCGCCTCCTCCTTCGCGAGCATTACCGCTTCGCAGAAGGAGGTGACGGCTTCCCATTTCCTCTCGCTCCGTACCATGGCCTGAACCAGGGCCGGACGCGAGAGATCACCGCTGCCGATCGCCTCCACGAGGACACGGCGATGCTCCGCCCAAGCTGGGCAGACCTCCACCGTATGCTCCACCGTGTCCTCCGGGCGATCCACACAATGGTGACACCCGGGCGTTTCCTCCCGCCTTATCCTGTGCAGGAACCTCCCGAAACAGCCGTGTCCGGTCAGGACCTGCGTCAGGCGGAAGGTGAGGACGCCGTGGCGTCTCTCAAGCCACTCCTCAAAGAGGGGTCTTATCGCCGCAATTGTGGCGTGCCCAGCCCCCGAAACCCCCTGCATACTAAATCTCATAAAAATCGTTGGAGCCGTTTCCGAGATTCAGATTATATATATACATATATACAAGAATTGCTCGTTATAATAACATCACGCCTGTATTCCCCGAAGGGTAAGGCAGAGACGGATCTATGGTACACCCACTTTTCGTCTGTTACGTTTAGGTTTAGGTTTAAGAATATTTATTCTCAAAAAAGACACAACGTCACTTACATGAGAACAATGCTTAAAATAAATGATAAAGTTCGTCACAGACGTCACGGTAACAATTATGATATAGGTACCCATCCATGCATTCAGCTTTTAGAACGGTGTTATTTGTGATTAAATATTCAGCTAATTGAGTTTTGAATGCATTGAACGAGTGTAACTTTTTTATACAGAGGGCATTTTGTTGTTTAATTGTGTTCCTTTAAAAATTAACGTTTTTTTGCCAAACTTATTTGTCATCTTCGGTAAAATCAGAAAACTAGCTCGGCGAGTGCTACGTTGGGTTACTGGTTTCACTTTTAGTAAACGATAAATTAGTCTCTTTACTTTTGTTGTGTACCTTCCGAATGAAAATAAATATACTGTAAATATGTAACTGTCTAATGTTAATTATTTTGGTTTCTTCATAAATTTTGCACGTTGATATTAATTATAGGTTGTTAAAAAATATTTTTATCATTTTGTTTTGTGCAACTTGAAGACTTTCTAGCTTCGTCTTGGCCGCACTACCACAAATTTCGACCTTGATGTTTGGTTCCCATCAGGGGGCGAGCCTATTGCCATGAATCGGGCATAAATCCGAACTCCAGGCTGCTATCGAGAAATTCCAGATGGATTAACTCAATAACATTTTGCCCGACTTGGGAATCCAACCTCATGAAAAAAGGACCCCATGCTCAGCGGTAGAGCTTGCGGCCACTACAGACCCGTATCAATTAATTAAAATAGAGATGATGAACGGGTAAAAAAAAAATCTATTAAGTCCGTCAGTCAGAAAAAAAAAAATTAGACATGTATTTTTTGCTTTATCATATTAATAAAAAAAAGACTTAGATAAAACGCATTAAAGTTGGGGAGTGGGGGTCACTACGTCACAAGTAAGTATAAAATCTACATACTCGTGACGTCATGGCACATTTTAACTCAACGTATCGCCGTAATCTATAGATAACGTAAAAAAAGAAAAATTACTTGTCCAATATTTTTTAATAATCTACCAGACGGACAAAAAAAAAATGGGAACAGACGTATTTATTTAAAAATATGTACCAACATAAAGAAAGAAAGAAAATACATTTATTTAGCACAGACAAAAAGGCACACAACGCAACATAATTATAACACAATAATAATTCACAAGTAGAATCTTTTAGTACAAAGTAGCCAAAAGATCTGGTCCATTTGGCTAGCATGTACATTATTAGTGTCGCCCCCGCCTGCTGCCAAATAACAGGCGCTCGCAAATGCTTCTTGAACGCAATTTAGATAACTTTTGTATTTCCATATACAGAGCTAGAAATGAAAACGGAAAAAGGAATAGTCTTCATGCAAATGCGCCGTTTGTAATTCAATTGCTGGATATTGGCATATTATCTAATCACTACTAATGAGCATGAGGTCCTGGGAACAATTCCCAGATCGAGCAAAGTTTTATTAGGTTTTTCCGTTACGAATTTCTCAGTAGTAGCCCGGAGTCTGGATTTGTGTCCGACGCTGGCAATAAGTTCGTCCCCTATTACATGGGACTTAAACATAACTGGCGAAATGTTACACTATAGGTATACCTCTGCCTAACCCTTCGGGGAATACAGGCGTGATGTTATGTTATAAAAAAAAAACCAGTAGAGTGCGTCTCGGACCACGTACAAAGAAGGGTTCTGTAGGTAGTTGGGATGAATTTATTCCTAAAACAAACTTAACTTTGTAGTTGAAAAACATGTTCTCCGATACATCGATATACGTCACAGTCAATTCTCCAACTGCAAATGTAAGTTTGTAATTGCAGATAATTTTTTTTTTTTGACAAAACTGCAAATAAACGATTTTCGGATATTTTCCTTTAAATGTGCTGTGAGACCTTGTTTCTTACCAAATTTCATGATTGTAGGTCAACGGGACGTACCCTGTAGGTTTTGATTTATTTGCGAGTATCAAAATATGTCGCATAAATGGCTGAATATTTTTATACAGCCATTTACCTTGACTTAGAAGCTTGATTTTTTTGGAGCTCTAAGGGATCATAAACCCACATGTTTGAAATTAATTTCAACTTGATATCTCGACGCGTTCTTAAGAAAAAGGGTCTTGACAGACGGACGGACAACAAAGTGATCCGTTTTTTATTCAGACGTACGGAACCTAGAAATACATGGTTGAAAACGCATTCTACCCGACATCCCATCCAAATCAAACATTCACTTATTTACACCCGAAAAAATCCTTTCACCACATAAAAAGTCAATTGAACCGAAAACTTGACCTGAAAACTAAAAAAGGCATTGCCGTACACAAAGCGAGATGAACGCTATCACACACAAACTTGTGATGACCATAAATATGGAAAGAAAAACCGCATATATGCAAAAGTGGAACTAACCCGGACGAATGGACTCATAAAGGATTGCCTGATAAGATTGGGGTGTCACTGCGAGCGGGGAGCGGGGCGGACGAATTATTTGACGTAGGAATATGTAAAAGTTGTTGTTTTTCAATTTGATTTGGTGAGCTAGCACAAAAGCATCTCATTTCGAGCAGATGTTACCTAGTAGCACACAATTTGCATTATCCTATCCTATACTATTAAATGAGCAATATTTGTATAAATATTTGTACGCACGTTCTTCAAAATGGCTCTAACGATTTCAATGAAAGTTGCAATATCGGAAATTTTAGGTCTCTTATCTGGGAAATTTTGCTGTCTCTATTTTTACCCGAGCAGAACTCGGTTGACCAGGTACTGTATACGAAAAGAGTATTATTATTTTACATACAGAGAGTATGCAAAAAATAAACATACTACTGACTAGCAAACAAGCATTCATTTTAATAGCATGTGTATTTCAGCCTTTAACGCGTACAAGTAAAATGACAACTTTCCGTATAATTGTAATTATTATCAGTTCTACTATTTTATTAATTGTTGAGCCATTTACCATCTTTTGTAAAAAAATCTATTGTCTGCTTAAACCATTCGTATATTGGATATTATTTTTCTATTGTATTATACCTACTTCTGTATTTTTTCGACAATTCAATCAAGCCAAGCCGCATAACTAATAATGAATTATTCACCATGGCGATAACGCAACGATTACCGCAAATAAACGTTTTTTCTTTCTTTCTTTCTTTCATAAAATAATAACCAGCTCATAATTTATTATAATGCAAACCAAAGATTTTGTTGATTTTTTTGTAAAAAAAAAACAGCTTACTCAATAAAAGTATATAATTTCAGGTTTCTACATTGGGAAGCTAGACCGTCTGTCTACCTTTGATAGTTTAGCCTTAAAATATCACGATAATCCCATAAAGATGTTAAAAAAGGTATTGAAATGTTTACGTTTATAATTTAACGTCAGTTTATGAGTTTATGGGCTCCAATCAAATGTTTTATGGCAGCTTATAAGCTGGAACTGTTCCTGCTGACACAATCTATATTTTACGATGGATCATAAACAGTGCCGTTGGAAGACTATGGATTGCATAGTTGTTGTTAGTTTTTTTATAGTAAAATCAATTTGTAATCAATGTTTTATTTATAAATATGTAACATAACATCACGCCTTGTTTCTTCGAAGGTTGGGCAAAGGTGTACCTATAGTACACCCAAATTTCGCCAGTTATGTTAAAGGGGTCGAGCCTATTGCCATCCAGCTCGTCCCATCCTTGATGTCCTCCCTCCGGTTGATGCCCTAAGCCGAGGTTCGTACCCCACAGGGATTGCTCTTAACGAGCGTTCACCTAGTTTTAATGAGCATAGTTGAATAACCCCTGGCTGGAGGTTTTAAATGTAGTAGCTTAAGGCACCCACAGGAAAGCCCGGTTAACTAATCATGATCTCAGAGAGCAACTACGAGATGCCCTACTTAAAATAAAAAAAACTATTGCCATCAACCGGGCACAAATCTATACTCCGGGTTGCTACTGAGAAATTCCAGATAGAAAACCCAATAACAGTTTGCTCGACCTGGGAATTGAACCCAGAACCTCATGCTACGTTAAATGGCAATATTGCAATTTGTAATAATGATAGTACACCTAATCAAACTGTACTTTAATGGCCTAGTGTAAATGAAAACAGTAATTTTACCTAAAAAAATCTTTGTTTGTTAAGTTTTGTCGGTAGGTTTTTAGGGTAGGTACCCGCAGGGTGCCATACGGAATCCTATTACTAAGCCTCCGCTGTCCATACGTCCGTCTGTCTATCAGCGGGCTATCATGAATTGTAATAGGTACCCCGTTGAAATTTCGCAGATTGTGTATTTCTATCACCGTTGTTAAAATAAATAACAATAAAATAAAGTTAAAACTAAAAGGGACGGCTCCCCATAAAAGAAGCCTGTTTTTTTTGGCGTTTTTCGCTAACTATTGTACGGTGGTACGGAACCCTCCGTGTGTGAGTCCGACTCGCATTTGGCCTGTTTTTTACTATTCAGTACAGTTGTTTTGTAGCAAGTCTTCATTTTAAACAATTTGAACTGTAGAACTTCACCACATCCAATTTTTAATTGCAAAAATATACCCGATACTTTAAAAAACGCAATAGCTCCTACCTCTCTATTTATTCACCAACCAAAAAATCCCCGCGTCCATCCGCTTATGCCCCGCTATCAGTGGCACCACACCCTTACTCCCCCAGATTCCCCCAGCGTATTCGATACAATGCAAATAACACTTCGCTGTCCGACAGTGATAGGGGGCATTAACATACATTGCGGGGAATGTTACCCCAGTTAATCTGACCATGAATGGGCCGTCGCAAAAATCTATGAAAACGGGTCAACTGTTTTTACAGCTCACTTCGCTGTTTGTGGTTCAGTTTTTATGCACGACAGTGTATAATGGATTCATTTGTTAGTGGGTCTCTTCGGTTGTAGTTTAGGGTTGATAGTGCATGTCGGTGCAGCAAAAGTTGGTGCTGTGTAAACGTGTTTTTTTTTTGCAATTTGATAGTCGTGTTACCCTGTCCAGAGCTGGATAGTGTTGAAAATTAATGTCGATTTTTGTTAGGGTTCCATACCTCAAAAGGAAAAAAAACGGAACCCTTATAGGATCACTCGTGTGTCTGTCTGTCCGTCTGTCACAGCCAATTTGCTCCGAATCTAATGGAGCGATGAAGTTCAAATTTGGTACATATATGTATTTCTGTGACCAAAACACGGACGTCTAACATAAATGAATTTTGAATATGGGGGTCACTAGGGGGCAAAAAAATTTTTTCTGACTGTACCGTGTAACATATCAATTGAAAGGGCTCATTGCGAGAATCTCAAATATATATTTTTTTTAATTTTAAAATAAATACATTTAAAGTTATTTAAGAAAATAGGTGAAAATTGACCATTCCCCCTCTTATCTCCGAAACCGCTGAGCCAAAAGTATTTTTGTATATCAAGTTAACTTTTGTACAAGTATGTATTGCTGTAGGTGTGTAATTACAGAGGTTTTTAATTTAGGTTTATGCTGGGAATGTAGAGGGCATGCGAAGAGGCTCGTGGTTAAATAATAACAGCCGCACAGGTCGATCGAAGGTTAAGCAGTTGAGCTACGCTTGCTACGGTTGGCTCGTGGATGGGTGACCATCCATTACATATCGAGAGCCCTCTGGGCTTTGGGAAGCACGTTTAACCGTTTTCTTTTTAGTTGTTTTATATCAGTTAATTGATTGAGACGTGACCTTGCGAAAATACATTATAAAATACAACAGACGTGGTTATATTTAGTAACCTGTTCCGCTTAGCTATTTCTAAAGAGCCATAAAAAAACCCTGAAAGAAATCGACACGTGTTTCACCTCTCAACGAGGCATCCTCAGGATGATGACTGACTAGTCGCGAACTCGAACACGGCGTGTTGCCACGCCGAGCTCTGAACGCAGAGTATATATGTAAAGAGTATATATATATATGCAATAAATCTACGTTTATTGTATTTTATTCTTATATCACTTTATCTTATCGACTATTCAAATATCAAATTCTTGTATCACTTCTTGCTATGTAAACAACATTGGAAGGGAGTTATAACATCATCAACATACACAAAGTGGAATTAAATTGGTACGTATTAATGGAGCTTGCTCAAAAGCTACCTAAACAAAGCTAATAAAATTTATATGGAACCACCGCGTGAGCTTCCTCTATCAAATTAAAAAAGAATCACGTAAATTGGCCCGGTAATCAAGGAGAAATCGATGAATATACATTAAAAAAAGAATACATACAGACGAACTTTAGAATCTCCTCCTTTTTTTAAGTGACTTTAAGAAGAAGTTTTAACCACCACCCAGAGGTCCCGGGTTCAATTCCCAATAGTGGGGGTAAAATTTTCTGCTCAGTTTGCTTGGTGGTAGGGCTTGTTTTAAGTCCACCTGGCTAGCTATCACCGTCACATCTAAGTCTGTCGCCATAACAACAATGTTAACAGCATTGTTGTGTTGCGGCAGTTAGAGATAAGGTAGCCAGTCCCTCTGTGGTTGAGGATTCCGGGTGAAGCTCGCTTCCACCCTCGGCCTGATCATCACTTACCATCAGTTGAGATGCAAGCCATGAGCTTCAAAGTAGCGGTAACAAAAAAAACAAGAGTTAAAAATTGTCATAATCTCATCTCTCGTAGGTTCCCGTCAAGGTTTCCCGACCCTTATAAGCTAGTAAAATTATCTGTTTAGAAGTAGGTACACAAGTAGAAGTTATTTCAACTTGTGTACCATTAATTAAACTTCTGGTACCTGACTTCTGACGTGACAAACTTAGTTTTTGATTACTTGAATGTTTGTTCGTTTGTAATTTTCAAGAAGGTGACTGCTGGGTTTAATTCGGGTGGCTTATCTTTCTTTCTGTGAGATTCGGGAAGCGTATTTAGAGTGATGTTAACTTTAGTAATTTTGAGAGTACCTTGTGATTATTATTTACTAGTTTGATTCTTGGAGAAAGCTACGCTTGCCGGGGTTGTTCCGTGGGTGGGTGAACATCTTTACATACTGAGACTCCTCCATGCCTCGGTAAGCACGTTAAGCCGTTGGTCCCGGCTGTCATTCGTGGATCTTTGACAGTCGTTACGGGTCATCAGAAGCACGAAAGTCTGACAACCAGTCTTACCATGAGTATCGTATTACCCAGTTACTGGATTGTGGAGGTCAGATAGGCAGTCGCTTCCTGTAAAATACTGGTATTCAGCTGCATCCGGTTAGACTGGGAGCCGATCCCAACATAATTGGGAAAAGGCTAGACAAATTGAGTCTCGGTATGTAAAGACCATCCCTCCACGAAAAGCGATCCATTCACGGACCAACCCCGACAAGCGTAGCTTAACCTAATGGATAGACCTGTGCGGTTGTTATTACTTAGTCACGAGCTTTTCTAAAAGATATAAAGTGCAAGTGACACAATGTGTGAAGTAAATTTTTCTTGTCAATTACTACAAAACTGCCGCTCCATCATCGTTTTATTATGATTCGATGTCGATATCCATCATGTCTGTGAAGTTTCACGAAGTAATTCAACAACGCTGTAGAGTAGTTAACTATTCAATGTACCTAAGGCATGTTCGATTAATCTTTCGACCTTGACTTATTCAGGTAACATAATTAGGAACAAAGTTATGTTCTAAAATTATGTTACTTTAACTAAAGTCGCCTAACTGGTTGAGTTTCTTGATAAAACTAGTTTTATATTACGTTCTAAGGGTACCTTTCCGTTGAGGCGGAGAGGTGTTGAGTTAGGAAAACACTAACCAACAAGCTGTGTGCCCATGTGTGATTGTATTTCCCATCGGCATAAACGACGAACTTCCATACAAACTTCCATCCCCTTCCATACCTTTTAAGGGTATCAATTTTCCAAAATTCTTCCTCAGTGCTCACATTCGTTAAATAAGGAACTCTTGTGCAAAATTTCATGCTTCTCCGTCGATCCATCAGGTTACGCTACGCTTGCCAGGTTGGTCCGTGGATGGGTTTCCATCTTTGCATACCGAGACTTCTCCATGCCTCGGAAAACACGTTCCGGCTGTCATTCATGGATCTTTGACAGTCGTTACGGGTCATCAGAAGCCCGAAAGTCTGTTAACCAGTCTTACCAAAGCCTATCGTGTTACTCAGTAACTGGGTTGTGGAGGTCAGATAGGCAGTCGCTCCATGTAGAATATTGGTATTCAGCTGCATCCAGTTAGACTGGAAGCCGACCCCAACATAGTTGAGAAAATGCTAAGCAGATTGATTGATATATTAGTTTTAATGTTTCCTTGATCCGAATCTTTCCGTTCTTCCTCGCTCCTCAGCTCTCCGCTTCCCTTTTTCCAGCTATTCTCAGTTCCTCGCCACACCAATGGACAGGCAGCCTTAACCCTTAGTCTTACTATTAGGTCATGCCAGGGCTGGTTTAGAAGATCGTATCTTGATTTCATGTTAGAAGGGTGTTTTGGTTCTGACAACGATGTTATTACACATTGTATTTTCGAGAAAATTACGATGAAAACATTGTTATGTTATAAAATTGAGTAAATTTGATTATGGAGGAGTTATTTTATGTTATAGCTGTGCCTCGTGGCGGTACGTTTTTGTGAAGTTTATGATTTTTCGGGTTGGGTATGGGTATAGTAAGGTTAGGTATATCTTTCTCGAGATATTGTACACGTAACATGATTTGACCAGGACAATGTCCAGCGGCAAATATTATTATACAGTGGCCGCTGCCCGCGGCTTCGCTAGCGTGAACCCTAAATTACTTACTCCTTATAACATTAGCTATCTGCCAGTAAAAGTCTCGTCAAAATCAGTGCAGCCGTGTCGGAGATTAGCCGGAACAAATTAATTTAAAAAATATTTTTTTGTTATGAGTGCCGTATATACTTTCCTGTTATTATTCTGACATTATAATTTAATTTATTTGTAAGTATAGATAATAACATAACATGGTCTGACCAAGAAAATATCTGAACTTCTAAAGAGAGTGACCTCAGTGTGTTTCGGTGTTTCTTCTCTACCAGTAAAAAAAGTATTTTTTACAAACCTACTTAGAGAAGTAATTCATTTATCATAATAAACTATCTTAATTTACGTTGGTAATTACTTTTTAATTATTAAACAGGAAAAATCTACTATCTATGTCGGTGACTGGTTCTTTCCTGTTTACTCTAACTAAGATATGAGACGCAAATTGGAAACGTCGAACTCATCTAGCTTGTTTAAATTAATATTATGTAAAGAGAAAAGATTCGATTTTTTGTGTTTGTATTACTACTGGACCGATTTAAAAACTCTTTCACTAGTAGATAGCTATATTATCACTGAGTAAAGGCTATAATTGTGAGGCTATAATTTATAAAGATATCATGCGGGCGAAACCGCTGGCGAAAGCTTGTTTTTTTAATATTTTTATATGACGTGTAAAAGTGATTCCGATATCCTATTTACGGAATAAACAATTTCATTTAATTTAAGCTAAATATTAAGGGTCAAATTAAAATATCCAGCAAAACCCCGCAGACATGATAGGTATAACCCGACAAATTTTTTTTTTTTTTTTTTTTTGGGTTCAAAGATCTCTGGTAGTTGTTCCTTGAAATATGTGTTGAGGAAATCTGTTTTGTTTTTGTTTTATCTCGTTTAGATATCTTCTATGAAGTTTACGAACTGATATTTCAAGTGTCTACATGCGGTCGAGGATCCCAAAAATAAATCTCATCAAATTCATTTCTGCTTAGTTTTATCTTGTTTTGATGTCGATGCCCACTACGTCTGAGGAGTTTGGCTAGCTAACTTAAATTGACTCTGTATTTATCTTGTAACTATCAGCGCCCCGCGGTTTCACCAGAATAAATCTCGATCCCGTGGAAATATCGAGATAAAAAATCCTATGTGTTAATCCAGGTTATAAACTATCTGTGTGCCAAATTTCATTCAAAAACGTTTAGTAGTTTTTGCGTGAAAAAGTAACAAACATCCATCCATTCTCACAAACTTTCACATTTATAATATTATTATCCTAGGATTATAGGAGTGCGTTCACTCACATCAATAGTGCGTATCTCAAAAAGATACTCAGGTAAAAGAGTGTCCGTGGAGTTTCTTGCCCGTTCTCCTCCATAGGTACCTACTACGCTTTGGAATGGGCAACTAGCTTCATATTTCTGACTGACCGACTCCTTGACATTTTAAAAATGCCTGTAAATGGTTTAATTAAATACTTTGAGTTTAAGTTTTATGAGTTTGGGGTCGGAGCCGGCGGACTTATTAGTTTTAGTCGCTTTTGATAGACGTCTATCAAAAGCAACTTTTCCCTGGGTGGAGGACATCCATGAGGATTTCCACAAGCAAAAAAGCACCCCAATTGCAACACACTTCCAATCACTATCTCACGAATTTGTAGAAAATTGCTATAGATGTTTAAAAAATTCGTAGCGTAAATCACGCAATGAATGTTTTTTAATTGTCAAAATGAAAGGCATTGCCATTGTATTGTGTGTTACGCAATTACCTCACATCAGGATTTACATCAACAGAGCAACCGGTGGGTTGCTATTCAGACCTTTTTTTGCCGGTTCTTGTGGGCGTGGCAAAATTATCATGTAGTCAATAATAAATTTTTTCGTCATACGATATAAGCAATAAATTAAAAACGTTTACTAACGGAGTCGCCACTAAAACGTTGCTAACCAACTTACACTACAAATCACGTCAAAACATTTTAATTTACCTTTTGTTCCTCGCCAACAAATAATTATTATAACACGGCCGGCCAAGGGCGCGTTTTTTTTAATTTTATGGCCATATTAACCTTTACGTAAGGTTGTGGGGCTGCATGTCAAATTACATTTAGACGTTCAAGTTCACAGGTTGGTTCTGACCTAGCCTGAAGCCTGATTAAATCACACTTCAGTGTGAATGAGTGGTGATTACTGGATCTTCATTCGGTGATGACGAAGAAACTCGTTAGTTGACCAAGGTTGTAGTAACTCTAAAGTTGCTAATTGTGTCATGTCAGTGGGATTCAAGTGTAGCTTGTAGGGCGGTGGTGGTCCAGTGGTAACGGCCACAAGTTGTACGTGATTCGAACCCTGATATGCGCTTTACTTTGTATAAATTTTTTCATCACAACTGCTCTCAAAACGGTAAAGGAAAACATCGTTAGGAAACCGGCATATCCTAGAACCAAAAATTCCAAGATTTGTCTGCTAACCCGCACTGGGCCCGCGTCGTGGATTGCGACCCACTCACTGTCACCGAGAGGTACTGTGTTAAATGTTACAACAAAATACCTTGTGTTAAATTTAAAACTCATATTAAAAGAACACTTTGTAAACAAGCATATTACAAATTAGAGGATCATATCCAAGATAACAGTACTTGGAAACATGCTGGTCTTGCTCCACAGGACAATATAGAATTAAGACAAAATCAAACAGGTTGCTAATTTAATTATAACATCGATTTTACGTTCTGTGATTACTTCCTCACACACTGACTTATTAATTATAAACTTTTGGGAAAATCGTCTACTTTTACAATGTTTGTAAATATGTGAGCACCATGTTTCTATGACATAATTAAATTATCTGTCGTTGCTTCATTTTTAATTCTTTTTACCTATTGTGGTATAGTATTTTTTTTCTAGGTACATCGTCTTCACATATAATTAATTAACTAATAAAGTACGTACCTATACAAACTATTGTGAACATTTTAAAAGATTAACGGTGGAGTTTCTTGCGCATTTTTCTCCATAAGAAAACTACCCTTTGGAAAGGGCGACTATAATCAATTATTTTATAAATTTTGACGTTCAAAAGTGCCATACATGGGCCTATTTGGAATGCTTATGCTATGCTTAGTCCTTGGCTGTGATAAGAACATCTGGACTACTGTGAGATGTTATAAGAACATCTCAAGTCGACGTAACCTACAATTATTGCAGTTATTACAAACAGTATCTTAAACTGACTTTATTTTTTCCATTCATTTGGATATTTCACAAAGAAAAACAACATTTTTCTTCGTCGTTTCGATGGCACGATGGTTATTTAATTATGTTGGCCCAAAAACAACGTCATTTTCATTGCGTCGTTGGTGGAAGCGCGAAAAATCCATTAAGTCAGTATTTTGTTGTATTGTACCGCTGAAAATTAACTAAGTTGTCTTGATTTGCATTTAGTATTTATTATTGTCTGAGATCCTTATTAGAACTAGACTGTAAACACTAAAATAAGGTATTAAAACCGGCCAAGTGCGTGTCGGACCACGCACAATGAAGGGTTCTGTAGTTGAGATGAATTTATCCCAAGAACAAATATAACATTGTAGTTGAAAAAAAAGTTCTCCCATTCATTTCAACTGCAAATGTAAGTTTGTATGCACAATATTGAGAGATTTACCATGTTTCTTTGAGAGATAAGGCAGGAATGGTCAAATTTCATCGATTTTCTTAAATATCTTTAAAAGTATTTATTTTAAAATTATAAAAAAAAATATTTAAGATCTCCGCAAAAAACCCTTTCATTTGATATGTCACACGGTACAGTTAATAAAACTTTTTTTTTAATTTTCAGATTTGCTCCCCAGAAGTGAAAATTCATTTATTTACGTTACACATCCGCGTTTGGATCACAGAAATACATAATGTATACCAAATATCAACTATATTGGTCTTGTAGATTCGGAGAAAAGTGGCTGTAACAGACGGACAGACAGACACACGAGTGATCCTATATGGGTTCCATTTGTTCCATTTGAGGTACGGAACCCTAAAAACAGTTCACTCTCCTATAAGTCCCAAAAATTCGTAAGGTCAACCATTTTCGTGAATCCAACTTTTATTGAAGTAACGTTTGTAGATTAGTTTGCATGAAAAAAAAGCGTTTCAAGTGCAGTCTTACTTAAGTTTTTCTAAGGCTTTATATTTTTATATTTTAGCTCAATTGTTCTATGGATATTAAAAGTTTTTAATTAGTTCTTATTTCGTTTTACTGAACCTAACTTTTGTTTAGTGTTTATTGAACCCTTTTTTAACAACTTTATTACTCAGAAAGGTATTTTTTTTTTGTTAAAATTGTGTTTAAAGCTCTCATAAATATGACTAGAAACGCTGCGGCAGTATTTGACCCTCAGTAAATAAGTTTCATTAGCATTATTTATGTTTATAAACGTTTCGTTTACAGGAATATTTAGATTCCTTGAACAGAGTTCAAATTAGGTTAGTGTATGATTGCTTATCCACACTATTTTAAGGCGACGATAACCGACTTTTAATGATTTTATACTGAAGGTCATGTCTAAACGAGTAATGTTAATGATTTCGAAAAATATAATTATGTTAAATTCGAGCATTTTATTAATAAAGAAAATATGATTATTTTGGATTATATTTTTATTACATAGTGAAATAGTAATAGTAATTTGTAAAGTTATGTCTAACGCAGATAAAAACTTAGAATCACGCAAAATCTATCAAGCGTATTTTTTTGAAACTTCACAATTTTAAAGATAATTTAATTATTGATCTTTTAGTATACATGTTTTATTAAAATACCTTTTGTTTTATATACGTATATAATAATGAGTCTAATTTGGGACAGCGCTCCTGGATGCGCGAGTCCTATTACTGGGTGGACATACGACGCGTTGCGTGAGCTCAGTACAGAACACGGAGCTAACGACTCAAGGTCACTGGCATATATCGGCGTCTTAAATGGGAATCTTCTCCGCTTCATACCTACAATTTTACAGCACTAAGCTATAGAACAGATTTTGATTTCACTTTCCAAAAGCGGTCATAGCTTCCTTTAATCCTGAGTGAGAGAACATCAATTAGTTTTAGTCTGTGCTAACATAACATCACGCTTGTAATATCCGATAGGTTAGGCAGAAGTATACCTATGTACACCCACGTTTCGCCAGTTATGTTTAAGTCCCATGTTACTGGGGCGAGCCTATTGCCATCCACTGGGCACAAATCCTCACCGGGCTGCTACTGGAAAATTCCTTGTTGATAAATCTAGTAAAAAAAAAATACGTAAAATAATAATGTGCTAAATAAATGTATTTTCATTTTTTCTAATTTCTTTCAGTCTATGAAATATGTAGAACATGAGAAATAATATATAACTTATTTTCATTCCAGGTACAAACCTTCTTAGAGTGACAAAAGGCAATGTAGAACGTTACGTCAAAATGACAGTCCGCCATTGAACACAAGATGGCGGGTGGAATTGGCGCGAAAGTGGCGTGGCACGCGCTGCTTTTCGCAGTGTTTCTGGACAACGTGATCTGTCAAGTTGGCTGGACTGAAACAACAAATGAAGACTTGGGTGAGTTCGCTTTGTTTATGGCCCGCTATTCATTATAAGTTACATTTTAATGTCAGGACTTTTGTAGAGGATAATAATAGTAACGGAAAATACAGCCCATTACTATTAACCTTCAAAAAGCGCCCTGACTTTGGGGATAAGACCGAGGAGCGTGGGATTTTACCTCAGCAAAATCACCCCGATGGTCACCATCTGCACATGGACACCGTTATCTCTCAAAAGACTGATCCGAAACCCTCCTGTGCAACGCCTGTTAGGGTACATCTCTGGGAGACTGTAAAGGTGACTCCCTGAATGAAGCAATACCTACCAGATTTTTACAGCAACCATAAATATTTGGCCTTGTATTATTTGAAACGAGCCTTCGTTCGTGTTTGATGCTCATATTAAGGCCACGCGTTGGTCGGTATGGCAGTGACCTTTACCGTCGATTAACGACTGAGTGTCGTTAGAAATATGAGATGAAACATTACACGGTCCTTTACAAGATCTGACCTCTGGACTTTAAAAGGGACTGCTGACCTCTGAGTTTGTTTTGGTCTCAGAGTAGTTGGATAGGAAATATCGACTCCGTCTAGTTTAAAAAATATTATGAGAGTATTTCTATAAATCTATTTACAAAAATATATATTAATAACATGTATTTACCACTTAAACTTGCAGCTACTGTCGTCAACGTTATAAAACTAGACGATTATTTACTTAAAGACCAGTACCCTAATTGCGTAATTCACGATCAATCTCTATTTGTTTCCATTTGAAACAGATTGCTAATCCATTGCTTCATAAGTTGGAAAAAAAATCTGCTCAACAACGTAAATAACGCAATGAATGTTGTTGAACTGTCAAAATTAAGTAAATTAGTCATAATCGTTTATAATAATAAGTTACGCAATTAGGGTATTGAACAACAAGGGCCAATGTCGACCATTGTGTAATGTATAAGACCTGTGTGTGTTTATTATTATTATTTTCGGTTCTTCTTTACGTTTCTTCTCATTTAAGAGAGGTCTAGAAACCTTACACACAGGTCGGAACCAAGTATGTAAGGCGAAATTTAGATTGAAAAGGTGGATGACAATGTGGAAGAAGTCAGGGACTTTCGGGTGATGCGACAGGTGTTAAAGATGGTGGCTTTTTGGAGCATTTAAAGTGTGTGAGTAGGCATCTGTAGGGTTTTAAGGCTTTGTGTGAGAGATTTTTATTATTATAGTAGTAACCTGACCTAACCTATTTGGTTAAAGTGCCCTAATATAATTAAATTACGATATATAGATATATTCTTAGATATCCCTAGGGATATAACTATATCACGGCTTAAACCATCTTACTGCAACATAGCTACTACTACTGTTTCTTGTGTGTATGCAGTTTTTTAGGTCTTCGTGAAACATTTAAGTCTTACTAAAAGATGTAGATATAGGACTCACTCTGTTGGGTTGGATTTAAGAATATCGCTGCCGTCAATATTTCTATATAATTGATTAACGATATTCAAAAAACTTCGTTGATATCTACTAGTTTATAAATTATCCTCAGTAACAGATAATAACGACCATGGCAACAAGAGGTATATTTTAGAAAACCTGTCAAAAGGTCACCCAAAATTGATCAATTTTATAAATAAAGTGACTGTCCTTTATATTTAGACTTTCTAAAAGTGAATTCTGTTGCTAAGCCACGTTCGAAGGTACAGATAGGTTTTTGTAACTAAAGTTATTAAGGGTACACTAGTCGGTAATTCTTCCATACAAACCTAGTATGGTAACTAACGTAACTTGCCTGTTTGACGATGTACGTTCAAAACTAAAAATTATATAAATTTGCCTTATCATTATCTCATTTTCTAGCCCTGTATGAAAGCAGAATTGGGAAAAAAAGTATTGATTTGGAAGTTATGAGCGTCGAAACTTCCATATTTCAACACTAATAAAATTTTAACTCATCTTTGGGCGTAAATAAATAACTTATGTAGTATGAAAATTGCAATTTAGAAACCGTACAGGGATAGATATTAATTTATTGAAAAATTCAAATAATTTTATTTTGAGTAGATCCAGTAGTTTTTCCATAATATCTATACGTCCAAAGGTCTGTTCATGAAATTTTACGCGCTCGTTTTCGTTATAAGTCATCGTCTATTTCACTAAATAAATATATAAATAAATATATACAAAATAAATAAAACTAAGTAAATAAATAACTTTTCTAAATAGCATGCATATTAGCTACACCACTAACGAGTTCGAGCCGTCGACTAGTGGAACCTTAAGATACATCAATTTATTTTTAATATGTTGAGCCAATGTATTACTGTGGATTCCCACAGTATTATCAGCTTTTCTTTAGGTTATATAAAGATTTTGTTTTCGAAAATTGGTTTGGTATTGTGGATTGCTGTCGCGAACGTCTGCGCGAGCTGTACCTCATGATCCAGACATAAGGTAAAAAAAGAACGATAGGCTCATTTAAGGGTTTAGTTAGTAGAAGTCCAACATAAGCTCCCATTTCTGGACGGTATCCATACCCTAGAATAAGGAAAATCTTAGTTAAAATGACCAAACACATTTTGAAATGTTTGGGCCATGTATCCATGGTGATGGTGATTATCTTCAATCATGCGAAATCTTGGTACCTAACTTAAAATTATTGTTTTAAAATAGCCAAATGCATGCCTTTTTTGAGCTATCTTTTTATTTGAATAGGTACAGTCATGTAAAAGTACTTCAGAATAAAATGTACAGAAGCAATATATTTTTACATACGCCTACATACCGTACCATTTATCAAGCTCCATCAATTTGCAAAGCTGACTGACTGGAAAAGCTCAATAAGTCAAGTACTTCGAATAATTCTATTACTAAAAAGGTACGCGAATACTCAGTAGATTTACTTTTTGCTGATTTTTATTGATAGAAGAGAGAATATTTTCATATGCAATTATTTTTAATGTATGTTTTTATAAGGGCTTTACTTTTGGCAAGGGTTAAATTGGTATGTAATGTAACTCTAAAACGTTGACATTTATAAACTATTAGCGACCCGCCCCAGTTTCGCACGAGTGCAATTTACATATGAAGACGGTATTCGGTTCACGACACATTATTCCAAAAAATACTAGGCTTGCATTAATTCAAGATAGTATTTAATTAGTGTTATTAAAATAGTACTTCTTTTTTATATATTTTCACTAGCTTTTGACCGCGGCTTCGACCGCGTGGTTGTCGGAAAATATCCCACGGGTACGTACTACCGGGATTTCATACCTAATAGCCGAAGAAAAGGTCATTGACTCCTACCGCTGCGCCCGCGTTGTCGTCAACCAAAAGAAAGAAAGCTTTTTTTTATTTGGGACACGCACAGAAAATACAACATTAAAACTAAGAAAATTATAAAAACAATAGGTAACAATTTCAGAAAACTTTTAAAAAAAATTGTGTAAGCAAAAAAGAAGACCTGTGCGAGGCCAAAAAGATGTCGAGGATTATCTTAATCTAAATGAAATATCCAATTAGAATAACACACATTTTATTGGATAAGGATTGATATAATACCGGTGAAAAAAGCTTCGGAAATAACAATGACATTTTTATGAAATTCTGAAAGATGAAAATGGTTACTGTGGGACATCCTTAGAAGATAGACATATGCTATTGCATTTTTTGTTGAACGTTTTAAGATCTTTAATTCTGTAGAACATAAATTTGATGAATCTCTTACGGCTTACGCGGTGCACGACAATAAAGTTCCCAGTCGGCATAATTTTTTCAACATTTTCGACAATAATCATCATATTTTAGCCAATTTGGTATTTTAAAAAATTGGCTAAAATATTAGCCAATTTATACAAAACCTTAATGAATTATACACTAAAACCTTCCGCATAAATCACTCCGACTATGTCCATCTTAAATAATGTACTCTTTCAAATGGTGTATTTTTTTCAAATATTATAAATATTGTTTTTTCATGATACCGGAGATTACCCTCTTTGAGCTGCGGAGATTATACCACGCGAACTTGCTACCGGGAAAATTTAAAAGTATGTATCTTATGTCCTAACTCAGGTCGTGATCTACCTGTGTGCCAAATAACATCGAAATACATTTAGCCGTTAAGGAGTGAAAAAGGTTACAGACAGAGTTACTTTGGCATTTATAATATTACTAGCTGTAACTAGCGACTTCGTCTGCGATCCAGGATGAAAAGTAGCCTATGTCTATCTCCAGGTTATGGTCTACCTATAAGCCAAATTTCATCCGAATCTATTTAACCGTTTTAGCGTGAAAGCGTAACAAACCAACAAACAAATTATAAAAAAAAAACTCGCTTTTGCATTTATTATACTAGTTACGATAATTATGAATTTATGTAATATTTTTTTTGTCTTTATAATAAATATTTTAATTTAATCATTCAAGCAACAAGACTCATAGTGTTAGTAACTTACAAAATACGTTAGGAAAACATTAACACAGAAATAATTTGTGACATCACTGCTGCAAGGTGACGGGCCCAGTCGTTTTTCGCTTTTACACTAAAATGGCTGAGCGGATTTGGATGAAATTTTTCAAATGGGTAGACCATGACTTGGATTAGGACCTAAAATACTTTTTATCCCGATATTCCCACGGGATCAATACTTATGCGGGTGAAATCGCGGGGCGCAGCTAGTAGTATTATGAAAACTTTAACACCCCTTAACCTAGCCCTAACCTTTTTCACTTTAACTATAGCATACAAACGAAATAGATATTTTTTTTTTAACAAATCATTTACTAAAAAACATTTAATTTCGTACGCATCACGTCCTTTCTTAAACCCACATTATACCTGCTACTATAATATTCACCAAACTTCGAAACAAACTACAAAATCAATAGTATTAAATATAGTTTATGAGCACAATCTGCCGCAAATATTAACTTATCGACGCTAGTTTCGTAATTATTAACAATTTCATTAGAGACGCCCGCAAATTGTACTGTTTTCAACGCTTTTGTCAGTTTATAATATTTTTGTCATGTTTGGAAGGGTTATAAATATGTTATTAGGTGTGTTATGAAGCTATTTTCAATGTTTGTGATGGCGTCTGAATTATTTATTAAGTGAGGATGAAATACGGTGTGAAAAGTTTTTAATTTTATTGGGAAAAAGTATGTCATGTCAGTGACCGTGTTATAAATTGTTCAATTAAATAATTAAAACTGGCATATCTACTAACATACCCCTATTTGCATGCTTATATGCATGTTTACTGACATAGTTACTCGTAGCTAGCGCGTACGAGTTACTTTTGTCATCGTGACAAAAAAAAGTTGGGTGCGTTTTACTAGCCTCTACAAGACCTGTGTAATGTAATTGTACAGTTTGGAGCATCCTGTGTACCTACTACCTAGTCAGGAAAATTTAATGTTTAGCAAATTAACTACTTGCCAATAAAATGACGTACAGAAACTTTTTGTCACGGTGACAAAAGTCACTCGTGCGCACTAGCTCTAAAAACAATTTCCACGCAAGCTCCGCCCCCATGCACCCCGCCACTCTGATATGTACTAAACGCTAACACATCAGTAATAAAGTTGAATATCGCGTGCGCTCATTGATCGTATTCTAGCACGAAACTAAATGGCATACGTATCAATATTTATTTTGTTTTTCACTAAAGTAATATTTGATCTAGGGAAATAATAACTTGTGGCTGGATAATAGACTATATTTTCTTACTGTACTTTCGAATAAAAAATGAATCGAGCGAAAATGTTACAATTACGTAACTGTCTTGTACATTGAACGAAAAAGATTCAATATATCGTAAACTAAAGTTCCATTTTGATTGTATGCGCGACTGTTTCAGAATATTAATGCAAATTAAAATACAATTTAGGGAACCTTCTCTTAAGGTTAATGTTTATTAATAAATTATGGATGCTTCTTATGAAATAATTTATTATTATTATAAACTTGTGTTGTCCCACTGTCAGGCAAAGGCCTTCCTTCCCTCTTTCCACTTTTTCCGGTCTACTGCGATTGTGGGCCAATCCTTTAACAAGGAGTCCAGGTCATCCCGCCATCTCTTTCTGGGCCTGCCGCGTAGTCGTTTCCTGCTATTTCGGACCCACTGAGTGTTGGTTTTTGC
Source organism: Omphaloscelis lunosa (assembly GCA_916610215.1). Taxonomy (NCBI): domain Eukaryota; kingdom Metazoa; phylum Arthropoda; class Insecta; order Lepidoptera; family Noctuidae; genus Omphaloscelis; species Omphaloscelis lunosa. The sequence goes on along the minus strand of OU744265.1, from coordinate 16,640,185 downwards.
GTATTGCTGCTCCGACACACGACAGATGTGGCCAGCCCAATTCCACTTTAGTCCAGTAACTTTGCAGCCAGCGTCCGCTATTTCTACAATAAAATGATTATTATATCTAACATGGTGTTACAGGTGCCTAGCGGTAATTTACTTTAAACACAAAAAGTGTCAAAATCAATAATAAAAAATAAAAAAATCTAATTAGCTACCAACGTAAATTGTCCTTGTATTCAAGTCACAACTGTCAATCTTCGACATTTGTATGAAGTGGCTAAAAATACAGCAAATGGACGTAGTTTATTAATTGTTGACTTTAGACATTTTCTGCCGGTCAACCTTAGATCATCAATGTCCATATTTCGTCGTTGGTATATTTGTCAAAATCTTCACCAAGCTTCTAACTTCTGTTTACTTTTGTCTCCTCTATTTTTTAAACCTCCATGTTTTTTTCTATTTTAGCCCCTAAGACCATTAACAGACAATAAGACCTTTTTTTACAGCTCTAAAAAGCGTGTCACACATAAACACGTAAAGTACCTACGCAGGTAAAATGCTACCTATGTAAGTATCTCCGAAAAAACTGCGCACGTCACCTCTAAAGTCTTACTCAAACTTGTTTACTCTTTCCGTCCCTAATTCAAAAAGGGATCTTGAGAAGCAAAACAAATCATAGTAAAGCAGCAACTGTTTGCTCTATAAAGTAGGATGAAGGTCCGTACATTGTGTTTATTCACACATCACGGAAGATTGAACGTGTTCCCTTTATAAGCCGGGTTGGGTCTGATCAACGATTGCATAATGTTGACGCATTTTTTTTTTGTTGTCTATATTCGGGGGTAGACAAAGGAGTGTGCACAAAGTGCCTTTTTGTCTAGTGTGTGCAAACACTACTGTTAGGCTTGGGGTCTTGAGACCGATACCGAGTTTAAACTAGTGAGTTCGCCCTCTATTACATGAGAATGTCCACAAGCCAGTCGAAATGTTATTATAATTGGTACTATAATAATACTTCCCATGTCGATTTCGGCTAAAGTGACTATTTTTTATTCTAACGACTATGCAATATGTAAAAAAATTCTGACCGATCCGAAAGGGGTAAATAGGTACCTTTTGCAATAACATTCCCAAAAAGTTTTTTTGAAGTGAAAACTTCTTTAGGCGCGTTGGTAATTTTTGACATGGGACTAAACCATTGATTTCGCGACACCGTGATGACACTAGCTTTTGACTATTAAAAAGATATCAACGCGTTGATTCCCGCGGTGCGTGAAGTAAAAGACATCAACGCGTTGATTACCGCGGTGCCGATTCATTTTAACTTTTCACTTCTGTCGGCACTCCCGGACTGCCACTGTTTTTTTTTTAAATTATTACTGAAAATAAAAAGTAATTGCTATTTAAAATTCACATTTTTAGTACCAAAATTACCCCAAATCCATTAAAAATTGCATACGTTGGGGCAATAGCACCAAGCAATTAGCAATTTTAAGCTGTCAAAGCAGTGGTGGCCCAGTGGTAGCGGCTTTCTACTTACGAGTTGTAAGTCGTGGCTTCGAACACAAGCAGGCGTTTTACTTTGTGTAAATAATTTCATCACCACTGCTCTCAAAACGGTGAAGGAAAACATCATGAGGAAATTTAGAATTAAAAAAAAATTCGAAGACATGTGACGTCTACCAATCTGCACTGGGCTCGCGTGGTAGATTACAGCCCCCTCTCTTGAAGAGAAGAGGCCCACAGGCCTCCTAATTATGCTCTTAATAATAGCCTATAATTAATGGATTATGAAAATGCAACTGGCTGATTTTGAAATAGCGTTTGTTCCATTTTTAGCACTAACAGTTTTTACAAAGAAAGCAAAATTCTAATTTTAGTCTAACCAATAAACAAGCGCCCACTCCATGTTTTGTTTTTACTAAAATTGCTAAGGCCCATTGACTGGAAACGATTGAAAATCAATTTAAATTCCCTTTTATAACCGGGGGAGGTCAAGGGCAGCTAATTCACAGACGAAACCACAGCCCTTAAACTTAGCCAATCTTCTGGGGCATTGAATTATTTGAAGACTTGTGACGTGCCCTTGGAGGCCTAGGACTCCATTGAGTAATAATCGATATCTTTAGTAGTTTGTCGGTAACCTGTTAGAGAAATCTGTGGCTAGCGACCGATTTCCTTAGTGATTGCTCTTCTTGTGATTTATTTTTGTCCTTTGTAGATCTTTAACAGTCCTTAGGGTTGTTAGAAACCCAAAAGTCTGACAACCAGTCTTATCAAGGGGTATCGTGTTACTTACCCAGTTAAAATAAGTTTAGATTTTTATTTCTCACCACAACATAAAAGTACATTTTCAAATGACCAATAGGACAGTAAATAATAATTTTAATTATTCTGTGGGAGACTGGTCCCTAAGCTAGGTTTAAGGACTGTAGTTATTGTATTTCAGGACACCAGGGGGCCTAAAACGGCCACATTAAGCAATTCCTCTAAAAGCAATTCATTTTCTGAATTCCCAGCAATTCCTATAAGGTGATACATATTTTAGGTGAATCATATTCAATTCAATTCATATCAGAATCATATTTGGAGTAAATATTGCCGCATGAAAAAAGTGAAGACCGTAATTTTACCGAAGAATTTTTCTTTATAGTTTTTTGTTAATCAAATGAGATTTTTATTTTTTATTTCTACAGTTTAAATGTTATTTCATCATTAAAACACAAAGCTGTCAAACAGATGAATTGCGTAATATGAATTGAACGCAGATAATAATATGAATTGTCAATTTGTGTGATTCATATTATTATATTATGATTCTGCCAAAGCGGCCGTTTTAAGCCCCCAGATCTCCACTCCATTGGAAGTAGTTACATTTATTAAGGATTTTGCAATCGCACACTAATGCGGTAAGTTATTTATCAAAATCAGAAAAAAAATAGAGATTACACACACTATTGTTTATTTCTTACTAGAGACCCGCTCCTACTTCTCACGGTTTTTACAACTGGACAAAACTTCGAGATTTCTTAGTTAATTTGACTTTAATATTAACGTATCATACACATAAACCTTCCGGAATAATTCATCTAAACGATGCTGTAAACCTCATCAAAATCTGTTGCGTGGTTCAAAAGAACAACGCGGTTATACAGACAACACGAAAACCGACTTTTATTCTATATATATGTATAGATTCAAGACTTAGTATGTGTGTGAGTGTATGTGGTGTGTGTGTGCGTGTGAATGGGCATGTGTGTAAGAAAATATGATAGGAAGGTGGAGGGCTGAATGCATAGAATGGTTATATATATAAATATAAATACCTATATTGTATTGTTTATTATTTTATTAGTTAACAAACAAGCAATTTATACCGTGGTAGCTAGAAGTTTTTCCGTAGCTTCATAACTTAATTCCTGGAACCAGTTCTTAAACAGTTACTGGGTTGTGGAGGTCTAATAGTCAGTCGCTCCATGTAAACTACTGGTATGCAACTGCATCCGGTTAGACTGGAAGCTGACGGCTAGACAGATGATGAGTGTAGGTACTGTTCCTTAATGAACTGTGACAGAAAGAGTTTATAGAAAGAACTGTATTTCCTTTCGCCTCGTTGGTCTACTGGTCGTTACTGTTGAGAATGAGGTCCTGGGTTCGATTTCCAGGTCGGGCTAAATATTATTGGGTATTTCCATCTGAAATTTCTCAGTAGCACCTCGGAGTCTGGATTTGTGCCTGGTTGATTGCAATAGACGAGTCTTATTACGTGTGACTAGAACATAACTGGCGAAATGTGGGTGTACTATCGGTACACCTCTACCTAACTCTTCCAGGGTTACAGGCGTGACGTTATGAGTATGAAGTGAGTGACTGAGTATGAGTTAGTTAGTGTTATGTATGTAGTGTGTTAGTTGTTGTATTAGTATGTTATGTTTCTTCGTTAGTTTGTTGGTAGTAACTTGTAAGATAATTCTCATTCTGCGGCCATTGACCTATTTGCTTAGGGATTGCTTTTCTATTTTAACAGCCTCTGTGGTTTATTGGTAAGACCTGTCTCAGACCTGGTTCGATTCCCAGCGGGGGAATTTTTTTTTGCTCGGTGTGGTTGTTGGTAGGCTTTGTTCGAAGTCCGCCTGGCGAGCTATCGCCATCTTATCTTAGTCTGTCGCCGCCATAACAACAATGTTAACAGCATTTTTGTGTTTCGGCAGCTAGAGGTAAGATAGTCAGTTCGTCAGTGGTTGAGGATTCCGAGTGAAGCTCGCTAACACCTTCGGCATGATCATCACTTACCATCAGGTGAGATGAAGGTCAAGAGCTTTCACGTTATGGTAAAAAAAAAGCGTGTGCTGTGTTTAATAACAGATTTTGATAAAATGAGTTTATAGAAAGATATACCAAAAGATATATTAAAAGAATAGTATTACTATTAGCTATATTCATTATCCTTTTAATGCGGTTTCCGTGTTATTATTAAAAGATACTTTAGATTTGATGGCTCGATTGTGAGTGTCTCTTGTATTTACTTCCGGTGTTATTATGGGTTATTATAAAATGATAGATTGGTGTTAGAAATACGGAATATAAACACGAACGGGCTTGATATTATAACATTTTCAGGGCTGTGTGGGAGCGTTGGCTAGAGGACTAAAAGTTTTTGACACCTTTATGTCAAATACTAGTGAAAATTAAAGATTTTCATACCGTTCGTTATGATATGGCAGAACCGCAGACTCCTAAGAAGCCTTAGCTTAAGGCCGACATATTATAATAGGAATATACATAGTTGTAAAGGTGTGTCCAAACATTGAGCGATAATCGTGCGCGGCTGCCGCGCGCGACATGCCGCGCTGGTTTTTAGACGACTGCCGTGCGCGACCGCATCTGTCTACCTGCCTACAAACATTTTTAAGAAACATTCGTCACTAATTGTGTCTGGACATATTTTCTGCGGACGTATTAAAGGCTAGGCTCATTAATGGTACCTACTATTGTATAGAATCATGTTTTTCCAACTGAACAGACAGCTGTGCTGCTGGGGAGTTCGTTGCGCCACTTCTTCTCAGCTAAAGCACTAGCAAGTGGTGAAAGGCGGGCGTTTTTGGGGGACTTTCTTATGTAATTTTGAAGTTCGAAAAGTGCTGATTCTCAGCCTCGTTTGACTTTTAAATTTTGAATTTTGATATCGCCAACTGAAGCGTGCGGCGTGTCTTGGATGTGCCGCGCAGTACTGCCGCGCAAACATTCGTCGGTTCAATCCACCGCCGCGTGTTGCTGCCGCGCTCTTGCCGCTCAATGTTTGGACACACCTTTACGGGTTTAATTTTCGTGTGCAAGATTTGTGTCTGTAAACCTATGTTGTCAACACTTCACACATACAAGAAAAATCTCAAGTAGGTTCAAGTAAAAAAACCGGCCATGAGCAAGTAGGACTCGCGCACCGAGGGTTTCGTATCATTTAAAATTTTCATCGGCGAGGCCTATATTCGTCAGAGAATTTTAACACTGCACACTGCGGTGTAGAATATTGAAGTTAAGCTATTTAGAGACATTGTTTTATTTTTTCTGTAATCTTTACATAAACTTCTATCACATAGAAAAAATTCAGATTTTTCTGTGATTTTTCACATGAAACTTCGGAGATAACGGTATTTTTTTTTACATTTTTCGTCATAAGTCGAAAAATGTTTGAGAATGTGTAAATAGCGCTCTTTTATATCATACCCCACATGGCTAAGGTTTGAAAAATTTGAAGTACCCACTTCCCCCCACTTAAAATTTTTAAGACTCCAATTGTTCAGTCCACGTTGCAAAAAAAAAATCTTATTTGCTAAATAGTTGAGTAAACGTCATTTAAAATAAAACTATTCCAAATTTCAAGTTGATAGCACTAATAGTTAGACAGGCGGACAGACAGACTGAGTCGCATCATAAGGGTTTCTTTTAACCATTTTGGTACGGAACCCTAAAAACAAATGACAAGCTCCGCGCAATTTTCAAAGAACGTAAGTTTATTGCAAAGATGATGTCGTTTTTATATAAAAACCTTGCACAAATAGGAAAAGCTTTGTAGTGACACACTTAAGAATTTTCATTATTTTATGCCTTTGTGGGGAGTTAATCCACCGTGTTTTGTAGTGAGGAAACAACCTACATCTTGTTTCTTGTGCCTCGTTTGCGTTCAGAATCTAAACAGTAGTAATATTTTGAACGCATTTTTCTCTATGACCAGAGGGGCAACTACCATATTTTTAAAGGACGCATTCTAATCTCAGTCAAGGAAAAGGCTAGGCAGATTGATTCTAATCTTAGTCTCAATCTGTCAAAAATACCTCTTATTTCATAAATTTTTGACAAGTTTTTGACATTAATTGTCCCTTAGATATTGAGGTATTCCACTAAACGCACTGAAATAAAATTTTGATAAGTGCAGTTCGGTGGAACAGTTTATTAATAATATGTTCAGTCCCCGAACGGCACCTGCATACAGTTTGTAGTGAAGGGACGTATGTAATCAACTGCATCCGGTTAGACTGGAAGCCGACCCTGAAGTACGGTGAGATGGATTTTTGAAAGCTTTTTACACCAACTTGATGATTTTATATTTTCTCGTATAAGTGCTTGTGTATATGTCACGGCTAAAACCCGAAGTGTGGCTACATCTAGTTTTAGCCGGCTACAGCTAGGTGCGGCCGGTAGCAGTGGGTTAAATTTAGTTGTAGCAAATGAAAATGGCTGAAAGGTAGGTTAGGTTAGAACTGTGACCACATAACACACCACACGAGCCGAGCGATCGAAGCAAGTGGTGCCGCGGTAGCGGCCGGCAAGTGCCGTGGTCCATTTAGGCAAGTTTAACCAATTGTTACCGGCCGAACCTAGTTGTAGTCGGCTAAAATTTGGTGTAGCCGCACTTCGGGTTTTAGCTGTAAAATATATACAAAATGTGTCTATAATTTTTGTAATTTGTTTTACACCGCCTTAATTAAAGAAAATTATGTAAATAATGATACTGTGGTCAGTAATTCGTTAAACAAAGGCATCTTTCATGGCCACACTACCGGAAATTTTTGACTCATTTTTATTTCAAATTGGAAACCACGTGATATCACAAGGATATAGCAGAACGTGTTTAAAATATCATTTATCAGTAGAGAAACGTGTCCAGGATGGCTGAGCGTGTCCAACCCAGGGGATCAGTTACACCTAATCACTTCTGAACCTTTTCATCCCTTGCTCGAATGGGGGTGAATTTTGAAAAGAGCTTACTTTATTTCTCTTTGTTTGTTGGCTTTGTGTTACATTTTTGAAATTACATAACATAATATCACCCCTGTAATCTCTGAAGGATTAGGCGGAGGTGTAGCTATTGTACACCCACATTTCGCGAGTTATGTTAAAGTCCCGTGTAATAGGGGGCGAGCCTATTGCCATCAACCAAGCACATATCTATTCTCCGGGCTGCTACTGAGAAATTTTAGATAGGAAAACCCAATGCCGGACCTGGGGATCAATCCCAGGACCTCATCCTCGGCAGTTGCGCTTGCGATCCCTAGACCAATGAGGCAGTCAGCATGGGATAGTGTTACCTTAATATTGTTCAAACTAATACTACGATGGATCAGTCTGCATTTTAGGTATGAAGCCACAAGAAGGTACGCGGCGCGTTCGACTTGTCTAATTCAGTGGGCGTAACGTAGTCAGAAGATACAAGAGTTACGCGATAGAAACCTTCCTTATCCGTGGTCTCTGTAGTCCCTGGAAGTGACCACGGGTATTTTTTTTTACCCGTAGTCCCTCCGAGAAGTATAATGCGGCCGAATTAAAATGGTAGTCCCTGCAAGGTACCGTCCCTCCGAGAAATTCAATGCTGCCGAATTAAAATTGTAACTAAGTCATAATACATCAAAGGCATTACTCATGTTTATATTATACATACATACATACATAAACTCACGCCTTCTTCCCATGGGGGTAGGCAGAAACTACAGAACGCCACCTGCTACGATCCTTGCATACTCCTTTTGCCTCGTTTATGTTCATACATCTGGTCATACACTCCCGCCGATTGCGAGTACTACGCACTTGGCCTTTCTGAAGAACATCGAGCAGCGACGAATTCGTTTTCAGTTACTACCTCTACTTGCTTCTTGATAATCCTTGGCGTTGGGACAAGTTGCCTTAGCAGTCAATGATCGTAATTTAATGTTCTATGGTAGCCATACACGTAACGATTTACTTGCGCAAGTATATCGTTACGTCTGTTGGAAGAAATTTGCGCAAAAATCTTCCAACAGACGTAACGATATACTTGCGCAAGCAAATCGTTACGTGTGGCTACCATTACCTTCAACCAACATGCAATTTGAGAAAACAACTATACTATAACCTACATTGTAACAACGAATCAATTATCACGCCTTCCCCTAAGATCTAGGTCAAATATTTTTTGATATTCGGTTAGCTCATGCCCTAAATAGGTGCCATAAAGAATTTGAATTAAAAATCCAAAAAAACAATAAAACCACAAAATTTCAGGGGATTATGCTAGTGAAATTAACATCATAATGAGTCCTAAAATGTCCAATGAGGATTTTAGGACCTCTAGGAAAAATACTATTTCACCAGAAGTGAAATTGTATTACGTGCATTGCAAGTACGTGAAGTGTTGAATTGTGTAGTGTAGTGCAGTTTTATCAGCATGCTTGTGTAAAGTGGACGTTCTGCACTGACCTGTTCTGTTCACAAATTCAATAAATTACTCGTAATTGTGATAAAAAGCATCGCTAATTGTGTTACGGGCGTTTATTTACGATGTAAATATCAAAAGGTAAGTAAAATTATAAAGTTAATTTTATGTTATTTTGCCAAAAGCACGAGGTTTTCGTACTGTGTGATCTTGGATTCAATTACAGAGTCAGGCGAAATGCTGAATAGATTATGAGGTCGACAGTTTAGGAGTTCTCGGAAAGCAGCAGTTCGAAGTTTGGGATTATGTCACATTGGCTTATGCCATGGGACTCGCCCCAAGTAACTCCAAGTAACTTGGGAATCATTATCAGTCACTTACAGGGTGGCAAAGACATCGGCGCCTAACCTGTCACCATGAATTCAGTACAGCATGATTCTGAACCCCTTGCGTCGAAATATTTCGTCGGCTATTAAAAAAAAAAATGCTGTTCCATACTTTTTGATCGCGTCAGTGCAGTGATAGCCTAGTGGTGTGACCGTCAGACTGCCAAGGCACAGGTCTCGAGTTCGAACCCAAGCACGCACCTTTGAATATTCGGTTTCATGTGCGTATTGCATAATTATCACTTGCTTCAAAAACGGTGAAGGAAAACCGGAATGCCTAAGAGATATTTTTCGACGGCATGTGAAGCCAAATTAGAGGCCCATGGGCGGCTTTAAAACTCTGACACCAGGTTAGTCACTAACCGTATGAAAAGAAGAAGACCGCGTAGATATTATAATATATATGACGATTAATTTCTACGCTTTTGCGCGTCGATGCCACCCTGTTTACTCATTAACAATGAAAGTCTCCTCTTTTGAGAAAGATAACGATGACGTTTGAATGAATTGATTTTATGATAACAATTTCAAACCGAACACGCAAGGACATCTTTTTGAATTTATGACATAACATAACATAACATGACATCACGCCTGTATTCTCCGAAGGGTCAGACAGACGAGTACACCCACCTATCGCCAGTTATGTTAAAGTCCCATGTAATAGGGGGCGAGCCTATTGCCATCAACCGGGCTGCTACTGAGAAATTCCAGATAGAAACATCCAATAACACTTTGCAACGACCCGGGAATTGAGCCCAGGACCTCATGTTTAGCAGTAGCGGTTGCCACCACTAAGCCAAAGAGGCAGGCTGTGTGAATCTGTCTTAATTAATGACAGTAGGTACCCCATCTCATCTGCCTAGCCTTTTCCCATTTTTGTTGGGGTCTAACCAGACGCAGCTGACCCCCACAGCCCAGTTACTGGGTAATATGTTACCCTTTGATAGTTAAGACTGGTTACCAAACTTTCGAATTTCTGAGTACACGCACGACTGTCAAAGATTTACGAATGACCAACCCGGACCAACGGCTTAGCCAGCTTTCTGAGGCACGAAGGGGTCTCGACATGAAATGGATGGTCACCCATCCACGAACCGACCTCGGGAAGCGTAGCTTAACTATCGATTGACTCGTGTGGCTGTTATTACTTAGCCACGAGCCCTTCGACAGTAAGTGCCTCTGTTTATTTATTTTGAGAAAGGAATTATTTAGGCAGGAGGCGACTATTCTAAGCAACAGCCAACAATGTTCTAAATATGTGGGCTTTAATCATTTCATGACACCATCGATTAGGGTTGCCAACCTTACTATTTTATACACTACCTATCGTGCTATATTAGAGGCTAAATATGCATACTATATTTTTAAAGGAAACATATAGTAGGTGGAACTAAAAAAAAAAAAATACTATACAAAATGGCGAGTGATCGCAATAGGGTCAGCAAAAAATAGGTTTTTGTAACCTTAATTTAAAGTGTAAAAGTAGTTATGAGTCATTAAAAAAAACTGTTAATAAAGGTTCATAGTAGCAAAAAATATGCACTTAAAGTACAATAGACGTGGATATATTTAGTAACCTGTTCCGCTTAGCTATTTCTAAAAAGTCATAAAAAACTCCTGAAAGAAATCGACACGTGTTTCACCTCTCAACGAGGCATCCTCAGGATGATGATGGACTTGTCGCGAACCCGAACACGGCGCGTCGTCACCCCGAGCGCTGAGTACAGACTGAGCCTTATCGCCCGTCAAGGTTATTAAATATATCGACGTCAATGGATTTCCGTAAGGTCACGCCTTTTTTATTTGGGTGGGAAATTAACTGTGCATTTAAACAATAAAAATGTTTTTGAAACAAACCTACTATAATTTTGCGCCATATTACTCTCAATGATATCTACTATATTTTTACTGGCAATGGTTTCGAAAATACTATATATGATACAAAAAAAAGTTGGCAACCCTACCATGCATCGGTCCTCCTACACGAACATAAATAAGTAATGAGTGCTCCAACTGTACTTCGATAAAAATATCATAATACCCACGTGAATTTATTTGTAAAAAGCCGGTTATTATCTTCCCCATAACGCAGAAATTATAGGTACCTACTAGACTACGCGAAATGCATTTGTTTTTATCACCGTAAATAAGTAACATAGTTGATTTGCGTTTTTTGTCTCTTATCTAGAAAGATATGAAACAAAAAACGCAAATAACACATAATAAATTTCTTCAAATTCGGTCCTGTCGTTTAAGAGGAGTTCAGTGACATGCAGATGTACAGATGAATGATATAGATAAAGATGACGACCACTATTTGCTGTTGGGGTGTAGGCAAATCAGGTAATTGATTTTATTTTTTATTTTTGACAAGACAGCCAGTGAAATAGTTGAGAAGAGCTACGCTGGTGTAGATTCAAGCTGTTGGACCATAGCCACATTATACGTACAGAAATATTACGTTAAATTATCACACAGACGGACGTTCCTGTCTATCCTCTAGACATAACCAACAGGAACAGACATATTCTATCTATGATATAAGGACAGTCGAAGCATGAATCCATGGCTCTAACATAATGCAGCCGAATGAATGGAATGCCCAGTCATTCGATTTAGCAAACGGTCTGAAGACGATTGCAACTCAATATTTAAATTATCCAGCTCTTTCTTCGTTTTCCGGTCATAGGAAATTGAGATTTTCTTGGAAATAGTTAAGTTTAAGTAAGATTAATCTTGAAACGGTCAAAGTGATAGAACTAAGGGTCAGTGACAGCTCGACCCGGGTCAACTCAATCCGAATAATAATAATAAAAGGTTTTTTGTCATTCAGTTGTTTTTGAGAGTTTAATTTATATTTTCGCCAGTTATGTTTTACTGAATGTACTTTAGGTACACCTCTGCCGTACCCTTCGGGGATACAGGCGTAATGTTTTGTTATTTATATTTTTATTATATCAACCCACTATTGGATATAGGCCTCTTAATCGCTCAAACCTCGGCCGCTAGCACTTGAATGTAAAGGAAGCAAACAGCTTTTAGAAATACCTAGTTTTTCCTTCTTTTTATATTTTTTATGAGTTATCTATACTAATTATACTATATTATCATACATTACTATTACTTATAATAATATTATAAAGAGGTCAAATTTGTTTGTTTGTATGTTTGTAAGTGTGTATGTAGGCGATAAACTCTAGAACTACCAGTCGGATTTGAAAAAACTTTTTCCATTGGATAGCTCAATTCGTGAGGCGAAGTCACAGGTAGAGGCTAGTATAATATATAATTTTAATACAAATCTGTTTGTTTGTTTGTAAGTTTGTATGTAGGTCGTAATCTCCGGAACTACCCGTCGGATTTCGAAAATTCTTCTGGCACTGGATAGCCCAACTCTTGAGGAAGGTTATAGGTTGTGTAACATCACGCTACGACTCTTAGGAGCCGAAAAAAATAAAAAATAAAACGCTAAGCGAAGAAAACGAAGTAATAGTGCAGGCGGGCGACGGGATGAGACGCGGTAGTTCGGGGGCCGAAACACGGCGACGAAGTCGCGGAAAGAAGCTAGTGTTAACTGAATTTCTCGGTAGAAAAAAACTTGTATATCCAAGTAAGCACTTAGATTAGGTAACATAACATAAACTTTGTATGTTCAATTCGTTTCAAACACATTTTATTTAATTTTGCTGGCGAATCAGCGACAAAAGAAAACTTTACGTGTTTGTAATGAAATAAATCTGAGCAATAAGACGGATTCATTACAACTTTATCACGTTCAAATGTATTGTTATCTGTCTCTTGTGTACGTACTTTTAGGGTTCCGTACCCAAAGGGTGCCAATAGGAGCCCTAGTACTAAGGCTTCACTATCCATCCGTCTGTCACAAGGCTGTATCTTTTGTACCGTAATAGGTAGAAACTCGAATTTTTGCAGAATGTGTAGTACTGTGGCCGCTATAACAACAAATACGATTTTCTGCAGCTGCAAAAAATAACTTTGTAATTCACAGTGTCATTTGAAATTCAGATTTATCTTTGCGATTCTTAAAATTTAAGATGAAAAATATTCTTCGTTTAGTCCTACTTAATAAAATGTTATAAACGCAAAAGTTTGTGAGGATGAATGAATGGATGGATGTTTGTTACTCTTTCACGCAAAAACTACTGAACAGATTAGGTTGAAATTTAGCAAAAATATAGTTTTTATAACCTATCCCGATTTTCCCACGAGATCGAGACTTATGCGGGTGAAACCGCTGGGCACTGTTAGTATTTTCATAAAATTGATAATATTGTACGGTGGTACGGAACCCTTCGTGTGCGAGTCTGACTCGTACTTAGCCACTTTTTTATATGTACTTTCAAAGCAATAGAGTTGTAAGGTTAAAGTCCTCATCAAAGGACGATAACTTTTTAATTGACTGAAATTAAAGGACTATGCCCTTCAGATTTCAAAGGTGGCTTATTTAGCGGGGAAAAAATCACAACCGTAGATAAGTTTATAATAAATCTATAATCAAAACACAGACAGCCAGAGCGACAATTTTGCAATCTTTATTTTGCAGAGTCTGTCTTTTTGATAGACCAGTCGTTCTTCTCAATCTGAACAGTAACCGTAGTGATGTGATGTGTGTGTGTGTGCGTGAGAGAAAGAGTGTGTGAAGTGTGTGCCTGTGCTAAATAAATGCATTTTCTTTCTTCCTTTTCTTTTGATACGAAGGAATAAAAAACATGAAAAGAAAATTGTTAATTATGAATGTGAATGGCTCTAACAAAAGAGGCAAGCCAAGGAAAAGATGGATAAATTGAGTAGAAAATGCTATGGCTAGGAAGGAAGTGTAAAATGAGATGTCTGTGTATAGATATGTACATCTCTACCTATATAAGAAAAAAACGCACTGCGCCGATTCATTCCCAAACTCAGCAGTGCTATAAAACAATAAGTACAATAATTCATAGGATTACTTTACCGAAATTAAATTAGATCCAAAACAAATCCTCATATCTGCATTTGGGATCATAACTACCAATTTAACTGCGTCGCTTGCCGGTTTACCCGACAGTGTGTATTGGGCGTAAAACCATAAACAGTTTACAATGCGGCCGCCGCCAATTATATCGAAATATTGTTCCCACTAGGTTAATTTCATAAAGTATGGTGGATTATTTCAACTTCACCGGATTAATAATTTGTATGAATTGTGCTTTTACATGTTTATTTTATTATGAAGTGTTTCTGTTTTAATTGGCCAGTCAGTTATGGAAATTAGTATGAGGGCGAGGGTTTAAGTAAGTAAGTAAGTAAGTAAGTAAGTAAGTAAGTAAGTAAGTGAATCATTTATTTGCGTAAATCATGGTATGCATTGCTGTTAATATTATTACAGTAGCTCGTAGTAGGTCGTGTTAAAAAAAGAAAATAGATTTACTGGGATTTGCTTGAAAGTCAAGGACGGTTTCACAGCTGTCCGGGAGACCCGTGCTGGCTCCTGGAACGGAGACACGCATGAGGTGCTACAACATTGTTTTACAGCGATGCGGATTGGTCCGTACGCGACCCGCTCCGGGTAGAGCCCGTTCAACGCTAGCAACAGTATCATACAAAATCTTTCGTTTCAGAGCACTGCGGGCACTACCCGTACGGGTCTCCCGTGTACGCACGGCCCATGCGGGTCTCCCGGACTGTTGTCAAACCAGTCTAAAAGGCTAGCTATTTTTTAAATATCACTTCGAAATTCGAAAAGTGAGAAGTGTGAGAGGCCCGTGGCTAAGTGATAACAGCCGCACGGGTCGATCGATCAGGTTAAGCTACGCTTGCTGCGGTCGGTCCGTGGATAAACTACACACACTGAGACCGAGACTGCGCCCTGCTTCGAAAAGCGCGTTAAGTAGTTGGTCCCGGCTGTCATTCGTGGATCTTTGACAGTCGTACCGGGTCGTCAGAAAACCAAAAGTCTGACAAGCAGTCTCACCAAGGGGCGCTCCATGTAAAATCCTGGTATTGCGTCTGCATCCGGTTAGACTGGAAGCTGACCCAAAATAGTGGGAAAAGGCTAGAGAGATGATAATGAGGTGTGAATCCATGATTGCCAATTTAAATCGTTCACTCTAGTGCGATTCGAAATGATCAAAACAAAATAGCACCACAGGAGGTTTCATTTTAGTCCCAACGTATCTCATAGTAACAAAATGAAGAAGAGCAATGAGATGATCATACAAAAACAACTGCTATGATTTCCGGCACCTAAACTAAACATATCAAATGATGGCTGTAGTAGTAAAGTGCAAAATACGCCAAATCCCTAAGTCCCGATTCCACCATTGAAACTGAACGCGATCAGCACATCTAAACTGCGTTCAAAAGCTGTCAGTGTCAATATTCCACAACAATATTGACTCTGGCAGCTCATGAACGTGGTTAGAGATACGATAAGACAAGATGATTGACCAATGTAGCGATGTAATTTCAAAGTTTTATAATATTTTACTAAAATATTTTCTTGCACCGCGTTCAAGTTCAAGTTCTTTTTCAGGAGTTTATTAGCGATATTTTTAGGAAAGTGGTTTGTAGATTCTTGAGGGAGAGCAAATAAGTGATTAGGTAGTTTTGTAAGATATAAGTCATTTGATGTAAGTAAAGATATTTCCTTTATTCACTTTCCATACGTTTAAGATAAGATATTATTGTTTGTTACTTTATAAGTGCAATTAGTGGAAATTAAATGTTCGCACTAATAATGTCCGTTCTGTTCCCCCAGACATAACCGTGAAAACGGTTTTGTGGAGCATAGTTCTTAAGTTAGATTTTTATAAACTTTATTTATGATGAATAAACAAAAAGAGAGCTGTCAGTGTCAGCAATGATGAATCTGACAGTTCTTGAACGCGGTTAGATGAGCTGATCGCGTTCAGTTTCATCGGTGAAATCCGCCCTAAGTCGGGTAGTGCAATTGTGTGTTTATCTCCTGGGTCGAATTGCCCCATATAAGTAGGTAGCTATCGACTTAAACCCTTTTACATGCCACAGAATACCGCCACAGGGGAATCGTGTGTACGACGTGACACCCTATAAACACACACCTTTGTAAAATCATGTATGGCATTGTAGATGTTTTGTTTGCATACCTTCGACAACCAACTTCCACTGTATTTAGAGGTTTTGCCCGCAGATCCGGCCAGCGTGGAGATCGGAAAGTCTCCCATGGAAACGTACTACCAGAATAAAAAGTATCTTAGGTGTTAATCCAGGTTATAAACAATCTGTGTGCCAAGTTTCATCCAAATCTGTTCAGCCGTTTTTGCGTGATTGAGTAACAAACATCCAAAAAATCACACAAAATTTTACATTTACTAGCTTCAGCCCGCGACTTCGTTCGTGTGGAAGTCGATAAATTATAGCCATGTTCTCACTGGTAATGTAGCTTTCTATAGCTGA
This sequence comes from Omphaloscelis lunosa, assembly GCA_916610215.1. NCBI lineage: Eukaryota > Metazoa > Arthropoda > Insecta > Lepidoptera > Noctuidae > Omphaloscelis > Omphaloscelis lunosa. The sequence goes on along the minus strand of OU744265.1, from coordinate 16,623,694 downwards.
ATGAATTTTTAAAATCAGTTAAGTATTTTTTGAGTGATTAACTCAAAAATACTACAAACAAACATACAAAAAAACAAATCTTTTCTCTTATAATATTAGTTTAACTAAAAAGGATAGAAAAACCAGCCAAGTGCGTGTCGGTCTACGCATAGTGTAGGGTTCCGCAGTTGGGATTAATTTATCCCAAAAACAAACTTAACATTGTAGTTGAAAAACATGTTCACCCATATGTCATGGTTAGGACTAGAGCTCCAAGGGACGTAGACCTGGGTATTTGAAATTAATTTCGACTTGATACCTCCACATGAGGTTCTGGGCTCAATTCCTGGGTAGAGCAGTGTCATTGGGTTTTTCCATCAGAAATTTCCCAGTAACGGCCCGGGGTCTGGATTTGTGCCCGGTTGATGGCAATAGGCTCACCCCCTATAACATGGGACTTAAACATAATTGGCGAAATGTGGGTGTTACTATTGGTATACCTCTGCCTAACCCTTCGAGGATTGCAGGCGTAATGATATATTATGTTAAGAACGCACATCTCAGATTTTGGAACCTACTACCTTATACTTATAATACAATAACTTATAACATTGTTTGCTACAAAAAAGCCCTTGAGCATAATGAACACCCTTACAAGCAAATATTCAAGTAACTTCGCAGAACAATGCTGAATAACTAACACAAATATTGTTATTGTTCACACAATAATTGGGCCTACACATACGCTCCCAAACTTTTCTTTGCTGATATATCAATACAAAACGTGCAGACACCGGTTTAATCTGTATCGGTATTCTTTCAAAGCCGTTGTTAGTATTCATTGCGGGCTGTGGAAACATACTGCGCATTTCTAACACCCCTTGGGATTTGGGTAAACGAGTAACTTTAAGGACACAGGGGGCGATGAAAAATTGCTCAAGATTAGGCGTAATGAAGTAGTGGAAGGTCAATTTGCATAGTTATTTCCTAACAATGTTAGGGTCAGGTTCCAGTCTAACCGGATGCACTTGAATACCAGTTTTTTACATGGAGCGATTGCCTATCTGAAATCCACAACTCAGTCACTGGGTAATACGATACCCCTGGTAAGACTGGTTGTCGTACTTTCGGGCTTCTGACAACCCGTAATGACCGTCAAAGATCGGGGACCAACGGCTTTTAACGTGCTTTCCGAGGCACAGAGGGGTCTTGATATATAATATGGATGGTCATCCATCCCCGAACTGACCGCGGGAAGCGCAGCTTAACCGTTGATCAACCCGTGTTGCTGTTATTATTTAGCCATGAGCTCCTTGAAGTAGTGAAAATGTTTTTGGTAACTGTTATGGGCAACTGACTGCCTATCACAGTTTTTTTTAAAGTGTTCGGTCTTGCAAAACTAAATTAATTTAGAAAATACATCAGAATTAATTTTTTCCTTATTTTTTTGAACATTTTTCATAGAAGATTAGCCCCTGATATTGAAATTGGAGCTATTTCACCCCCGACTATTATTATCCCATTTAACCCGTTTTAAATTCCCCTATTAAATACAATTATTTTAATTAGTTCACGCGCCGTTGTTAGTCAACAAAGTTAGTATTGTGCCTGACTGAGCAATGTAAGTACGAGACACTCCACAAGTTACAATACTTAAGTACTACTGGTGAGTTGTGGAGCCTCTTCAACATAATACTCTAGAAACTTTTCCTTTATATAGTTATTGGGATTCTCCTAAAGACATGGCGCACACTATGTGACATGAGACAGCGACGGCTCGGTGACTAGACGCAACGACAGGCTGTGGCCGACAATTTTCATAAATGTTTAAAGCTTCGACAGGCAAAGGGAGTCGCATGATTTCGCGACTATACGCACGGTGCATGCGCACACCCGACGACAGTCGCATGTTCAAAGAAAATGATCGTTTCCTGCACGACGTCTGTCGTAACAACTAGTCGCAGACGCAAACGATAACTCTGCGTCTTGTTGCAGCGACTAGATGTAGTGACAAGACGCACAGCGAGCGCTGGCAATTAGTCGCCGTTAGTTATATATAACAATTGTGGCAAATGGAAACATGTTTTTTTGACACCTATTAGGACTTGGGGTAGGCGAGCCACTTGATAAACACAAGAAAGCGATGAAAAGTTGCAGAAATAGTTGCTTAGAATGATAATGAAAATGTTGATTGCTTAGCGGTTTGTGTTGTCATACACTTTATTTTGTTTCTTCTGTTGTGTGTTGTCAGTTGGTTTTGTTAATCATGATTTTATCATTCTCCTGCCCTTATTCCCTATATTTGTGGTCGGTGCAACATGTTTTTTTTTCTCTATATTTTTTTTATTATTTGTTATCCACATTCATAGCCAAAATTTTTCTAATGACCTTTTCCAATAGTTAATTGATTTAGGCGTGACCTTGCGGAAATCCATTATAAAATGTGGATATATTTAGTAACCTGTTCCGCTTAGCTACGCTAAGCAGCTAAGCGGAACAGGTTACTAAATATATCCACTTCAATTGCATTTTGACATTTTCCAAATAAAATCATGATTCAGCGAACAAAAATACGATATTTTGGAAATATTTTTTGAAAAATAAAATGTGGATAATACGGTTACAAAAAAGAAATCATTCATATTTTGTACCTCATTTCATATTATTTACCTACGTGAAAAAATATTTTTTTTGTTTGTTTGCAAAATAATACAATAGCAAAACCATGATTTAACTCCGACAATTTTTAACTAGATTAATTAATTGAGACTTATTAATTCATAATTCGATTTGCACTCATTATTGAACTCCGAACATCGAATCCGTTTCCCTTGTTCATTTAAAATTAAATTAATATTTCCAGTGCCGTATTCAATACTCATTTCATTGAAAATATTTTCCACTAAAGTTTTAAATGTGCAGTATTTTATTCACAAACTGTCCCTAGTTTAATTAAATATTCAGTGTTGCCGAAGTTACATTATATTGCAGTACCGTATCGAAACTGGTGCACAAACAAAGTTAGCTCATATATCGTAATTTTAATAACTAGACGCTGTACCTGCCATTAATTGTCGTAGAAACTTTTTAAAATGAGACAAAAGTTTAGAATAATAGTGTTATTATCTGGTTTGTTAAAGTTTGAACTATGATTAATCGGGAAAACTATTTTGGGTTTAAAAAACTTCCAATGAAATTAAAATTACTTAGGATTAAGGCAACGTTGCGGTGTAAAAGAAGATGTAGTGACAAAAATTGAAAAGAGTATGCTTGAATGGTTTGGTCATGTTGAGAGGATGAATGAAAGGCAACTTACAAATGATATTCACAAGGCAGATGTGAGTGGAAACGCTAGGAGGGGACGCCTCAGTCGGACATTAATAGTGACCATATTAGTGATGCTCTTCAGAAAGGTCAGGTTCATAGTACTCGCAACTAGCGTACGTGTATGACTAGAGAACGTTATCGAAGCAAAAGGAGTATGTAAGGATCGTAGCAGGTGGCGTTCTGTAGTTTCTGCTTACCCCCATGGGAAGAAGGCGTGAGGTTATGTGTGAATGTAAAGACAAAAAAGTATTTTTGTTACTCCCTACTCTATTGATTTGTCTAATGCGTGATAAGCAGTAGTTTTTTTTATGTATTTAGAAAAATAGTTAGTAGCCGTCGTATTTTTGACAATAGAATAGAAAAAATAAAGACTATTTAAAAAAAAAGTTGCTCGTCTGCACAAACCTCAACCGAGAAGGCTCAACAAATAATACGGTACACAAGATTCCGTCGAATTATTCCATTGGTATTCAATGTCTGCAGTATGCTGCTCGGGAACCAAAGAATTTGTCTGACGATTCCCCAAATGTCCAGTTTGTACTATTTTTCGTCCCGTGACGAAGGTAAGGGCATTTCTTTTTGATTACAGTTTTTTTTCGGGTTAGAGACGGCCGTTTTTCCTAATCTCTAGGTGTTTTATCACTAGGGGTAGGCTTTGTATTGCCTACGCTCGCAGACAGGCAGCATTTGTGATAATGTAATAAATAGAAATGTATTATGGGTTATTTCTTTGCGATTCTTTTTTCCTTAAGTGTGGTAGTATTTTATGTCTTATTTTTGGCAGTACATTCTGTTAATGTGTCCTGGCAGTCTGGTTATTTATTTTATTTCTTGATTTATTAAAGTCGACATTTCTTCGGTGGTTCAGAAGTTGTTGTTGCGATTATTTACCGTGGAATGTCTGACAAAGGGTTTTTGAATTAGAAAATGTTCATTAGCAGCCCTTTATTTTTTGGTGGGAAATTATTAAATAACTTCTCCCACTCTGGCTGGAGCGGGAGGGCGTGTCAGACTCTTACTGACTAAAACCCACCCGTGTTCCTTCAGTTGCCCTGTTGCCAGGGGCCGCGATCTGCCTTTTGGTTTTCTTCGCAACCCCGGCAGGCATCGGCCAGAGCGGACCTCATCAATTCTGCTGACATCTCTTTGAGGCGCGCGTGGAAAACAGCGCGACGTCGACCCGGGCATGGTCCTTATCGGACGGCGAGCTACCCATTCCTCACCGTACGCAAGCCCGCGCCTACGGTGGCCGGAAATCGGCCTGCGATTCCCGACGCCCAGGGCGTCGCCTTCTGCGGTGGTTAGAGGCATGAGGGCGCGAAATTTGCCTCTCCCTCACGCGTTCCGCCTCCTCCTTCGCTAGCAATACCGCAGAAGTTGGTGACGGCTTCCCATTTCCTCTCGCTCCGCACCATGGCCTGAACCAGGGCCGGACGCGAGAGATCACCGGCACCGATCGCCTTCTCGAGGACACGGCGATGCTCCGCCCAAGCCGGGCAGACCTCCACCGTTTCATTAGCAGCCCTGAATCTGGATTCATGCCTGATTTAGCAGCGGTGGCCCATTAGTAACGGTTTACCAGTTGCAGGTCGAAGGTTCAAATCCTGACAGGTGCTTTACTTTGTATAACTTATTCATCACCACTGCTCTTAAAACGGTGAAGGAAAACATCGTGAGCAAACTGTCCGGGAACCTAAAACTTCGAAGACATTTGACGTCTACCAACCCGCACTAGGTGCAGGTGGTAGATTACGGGTCACTCTCTCTCACCGAGTGGAGGTCTGTGTCCCAGCAGTGGGGGACATTTTAGGCTGATTATATGCATAGACTTTAAACATAACTGGTGAAATTTTGCACTAATACCATTCTGCCCTGAGGCAATACAAGAGTGACGCGATACATTCCAACTGCAAATGTAAGTTTGTACGCACAATATTGGGAGATTTACTATATTATTTTAAGACCATAGATTTCTTACAGGTTTTCCTGTAATAGATCAGCAAAGAACCATTATCTGTATTTTTTTCAAACTTTTAGACTCAGTAGTTTGGGAGATAAGGTTAATTTTCATCTATTTTCTTAAATATCTTTTAAAAAATATACAGTGAGTCTTTATAATGTGCACATATCGAAATGAGGGAATCTATGCTTAATTTTATTTCAAGGAAATTGGTCCAGTAGATTCGGACGTACGCAACCCTAAAAAGAACGAAAAAAGAAAATACATTCATTTTTCACAGACTAAAAGGTACACAACGCAACATAAAATATTATACTACACGTAAAAAAGGAAAAAAAAAAGGAAATAAATAAAAAAGTATCAAGTGCATTGAAGAAATTAGCAGGAAAGTGTGCCTCGCAGTTACGCCAAATAGGCCCAGTTCAGCAAAAGGCCAGATAACTAGTACCTGACGCTATTCCCTAATCTTCTTTACAAATATCAATCTCAACTCCAACATTACCACTCCACAACAAAACCTTTGATACACTCAGAATTAAGCTGGAACACTTGAAATCCCCTAATGAGCTGCCAAGTGCCTACTCGTAGGTATCATTTACCAGCGTTTGGAAAGGCGGTATTATGTAAATGAGGCTTTGTCCATCCGTCCGTCCGGGCGGACACACGAATATTATCTTCGCGTCGCTGTATGGCGAGTTTGCATAAATTTCACCCCTCTTAGCGGATTTGTTGTTTTGCCTGATAATAGTCTGCAGCTGATGAAGCGTGTTTTGTTAGTACACCCCTTGTTTATAAGTCCTTTTCATTAAGCTATGAAAGCTTGGTAGTTTAAAGGTTCCTATTTTTTTTTTCGATGGTATCGACTACCGATCGTTATCAGTGTTATTTTATCCCCCTTTGCTGGTATCGTGGCCTCCATGGCCTAGTCGCAAGCGCTAGTGCTGAGCATGAGGTCGTGGTTTTTATTCCCGGGTCGGGCAAAGTATAATTGGGTTTTTCTATCTGGAATTTCTCAGTAGCAGCCTGAAGTCTGAATTGTGCCCGGTTGATGGCAATAGGCTCGCCCCCTATTACACGGGACTTAAACATAACTGGCGAAATGAGGGTGTACTTTATGTACACTTCTGCCTAACAGACATTGCAGGCGTGATGTTATGTTATGTTGGTTATTAGGGTTCCGTACCTCAAAAGGAAAAAACGGAACCCTTATAGGATCACTCGTGTGTCTGTCTGTCTGTTTGTACACATATGTATTTCTATGACCCAAATACGGACGTGTCACGTAAATAAATCAATTTTGAATAAGGGGTCACTTTTAGAGGGCAAATAAGATAAGGCTTGTTGCGAGAATCGCGAAACTATATTTTTTAAATTTTTTAAATGAATACTTTTAAATATATTTAAAAAATTGAAAAAAAATGACCATTCCCCTTATATCTAAAACCACTGAGCATAAAATTTTGAAAAAAAAAAATATCCAGAGAATGGTTGGAATGGTCTCAAAATAACTTGGTAAATCTCTCAATATTGTGCGTACAACCTAACATTTGCAGTTAGAATGTATGGGAGAACATGTTTTTCAACTACAATGTTATTTTATGTCTTTTTTTGGCTGTAACATAGAATGTTGATCCATGACACTTTATTTTTGTACTTTGTTACTGACACCTCTGCTTACCCCTCGTAGAATATAGGAGTGATGCTTTGCAATGTGTTATTTTTTTTATACTTAATTGTCGTATCTAACGTCTATTAATAACCTTGTTTCCAATTAATGTTATTTCCACTTAAACAAACATCAACTTTATGCGAGTGTAAATAAAGTTGATTTTAGACTGACTGAAATAGAATTGTAAAAGTCATAAAAAATATGAAGTTATAGTGCAAACTGAACCTTATGTGTAGGCATTACAGTTGTTTTTTCCAAGACTCGTGTTTGTTTACATGTTTGGCAAATTAGTTGCGAACGCAGATTAGCACAGTATCGGCCTCCAATTACCACTTCAGCCATTGGTATATTTGTAAAATAATAAAAACTAAAAATCTGTGTATAGAATAAGGTTATTACGGAACCTCGCCTCCGCAAGACATCGTCTTATCGCATTTGAATCCATATCCGCAAATTTTTAACTCAATAACTCAAACTCAAAGCATTAATTTGAAATAAACCAATTACAGGCACTTTTGAATTGTAAAGGGGTCGGTCAGTCAGAAAGATGAAGCTAGTTGTCCATTCCAAAGCGTAGTAGGTTCCTATAGAGAAGAACGGGGAAGAAACTCCACGGACACTCTATTAAATAAATATTGGTAACATCATTTATGTTGAAATTATACATGTGAAAACGATTTAAAAATACGTGCACGTTAAAAGCGTCCGTAATAAAAAGATAAAAACAAAAAGAATTCAAATAATCCGTGGCAGCAAAGAGATGATCAGTCCGTACTAACAGCGTCCGTTCACGAACATGACGCATGGATCAGCATCATTTAGCTCATTCAGTGGAATTGTAACGGAGGTTTAGTCACGAAAATCAGCTTCAAAACTTAAAAAAGACCCTTTAATGTGGTGGAGATATATCTCGAAGATTCAAGCTATTGCTTCTCGCCGCCACCGCCAGGTTCAGTACCAAATGAGCAACTGTAATTACCAAAAGGTTGATGTTTTTCTTAAATTAATCTTTTATTTACCGTCTCCGCCCTTGCGGAGGTCAAGTTCTGCACCTCAGCCTCCGCTGAGATGACCCGTTAAATCATAATATGAACTAGAAAAGTATACGTATTTACCAACTTACGTGAATATTTTCTAGCTTACCTGGACCACAACACCGCATTCCACTTAAAAAAAAAATCGAAACGAAAATCATCCAATCATAAAAAAAGGTTTCAAACAAATACAAACCTAGTTTTATCATCCACAAAGGGGTTTTTACGTTTAAAACCAATTTCGTTTTTTCGCAATCGAAGCGGTAAGTACCTACAGGAAACTCTGTATTTACATACGACCACCGTTTCAGTTCAAAGGATTTTTGCTCTTTTAATACAGAAGTAACGCTGATTGATCATTATATTTGATAGTATTGGTATCGGCCGATACCAGGAAATTTGGTTTCGGCCAAATTAGCACATCTTTTGATATATTTTTTTTACGTCGTCTTGACGTATGTATGATAATCAGTAGCCTAATTGCATAATACAACATAATCACAATCTGAAACAGAGAAAATCTGCTCAAAACGTAAATAATACAATGAATTTTGTTGAACTGCCAAAATGAAACAAATTAGACATAATTGTTTACGAAAATAAGTTACGCAGTTAGGTTACAGGTTTTTTACACAAAAATATAACGCTCATAAAAACACAGCAAGTATCCAATCTAGAGAGAACCTCCTCTTTTTAAAGTCAGTCAAAAGTAGGTACCCTATCCTATAATCATGTTAGTTCATGTTTCGGATTTTCGGTAAATAGCTAAGAAACTGATTTTGGCTAATAATTAATACGATATTAAATATCTACTTTAACATTTACCTTTATCTACTAACTCTACTATCTACTAATTTCCGAGTTATGGGCTAACAAAAGTACCTATTGTGTAAACTTGGTTAACCTAACTCTTCTCACAGAAAACTGTTTCAATGGCTGCAATCTCTACATTTTGTTGTTTCATTTTCTTTTACATTGCAAGTACGATTCTGTTACAGACTTTGTTATCCTCTTTGTGAGTGAAAACGTACAATTTGGTCTGATTTAGACTATTTCTAGGTGAAGCAATGAAATGGTTGACAATGTTGAGTGAATAGATTTCGAATAAAAACTTGTATGTAAAATGGTAATTATCTACAGAAATTCTATAAGTAGCAAGATAGCATAGGTATGTCAACAATTGATTGCAATTCAACAGGAAGAGTTACCAACCTATTACGACATAAATTCACGTCAATTTATCCGTGTTTTGGAACCCGTTCCTATAACGGGTTCCAAATCACGATCCCTTACTTGTACCTATAAATAATTAGCAAACTCTTCTATATACTCATTAATCGTTTACTTTGCCATAAGAAACCGGTATCAAAAGCCGAAACTAATTTAAAAAAATCGCCAATAGCCGATACCAATATCGTGCGTCGTCCATCACTATTACGAAGTACGTACCACTGATCCCAAGAATCCAAGGAAATTACTTCGTATAAAATTTCCTGTGGAGCCCATTCCGTATCCAATTCCTTACTTCAAAAGGCTTGTTGCTATTGATAGTCCATCTTTTGAGATTAGTTCTAAAACACATTATATTACTGGTTATATTGGTTTCTAAATTCGGCTCGAGCCTAAATAATAGCGCCGCACGGGTTCATCGCAGGTTAAGCTACGCTTGCCGAGGCCGATCCATGGATGGGTGAGCATCCATTACATATCGAGACCCCTCCGTGCCTCACAATGCACGTTAAGCCCTTGGTCCCGGTTGTCATTCGTAGATCTTTGACAGTCGTTACGGGTAGTCAGAAGCCCGAAAGTCAGACAACCAGTCTTACTTACCAAGGAGTATCGTGTTACCCAGTAACTGGGTTGTGGCGGTCAGATATGCAGTCGCTCCATGTGTATTATTCAGCTGGTTACGGTTGGACTGGAAGTCGACCCCAACATTTTAGTTGGAAAAGGCTAATAAATAGGTATGTTACGTTAGGTGACAATCAATCTGCCTAACCTTTTCCCAACATAGTAGGGGTTGGCTTCCAGTCTAACCGGATGCAGCTGAATACCAGAATTTTACATGGAGCGACTGCCTATCTGACCTCCAAAACCCAGTTACTGGGTACACGAATACCTTGGTAAGACTGGTTGTCTGATTTTCGGGCTTCTGCCTACCCGTAACAACGTTACATTAGGTGACAAAAATATGATAATAGTAAATCAAATCAGATTTTTTTTCTGAAGCAGCAGTCCCTACTTGTACTGAAGAAACTGATTTATTCGATAGCCTTACCGATAAATAAAACACAATGTTACCGATATCAACTGTTACAATAATAAATCTATTTATCTTCATTATGGTCTAAAAACAAGTTTCCGAGAGCAATCTCTGGACTATTTGTAAATGATTTCTGGTCTAGTGAACTGCGAAATTTCGACTGATAAAGACGGATATTTCTGCCAAAGGTATTTTTTGTTTGGCGGAAAAATATAGCTGTTTATATTTTCATCGTAGTTACAAATTGGATTTACTGGTATAAGTAAAGCGTAAGTTTTTTATTTTGTCGTTTGAAATGGCGAAAAAATGTTGTATGAGATAAAACTGTTTTTTACTTTAGCTTTCTTATCTGAGCTCTGTTTGTCTATCTTATTGGCTCGAGTTATGAGAAAATCATAATTTATGACGTGGTGTATAGATTATTCTGTAAAGCTGGATTAGCCGAAACTAGTTGATTGTTTCTCACGTATAAATAGTTAATTATCTACACATGAATAACTAAATTTCGTAAAGTAAATCTGGGTTTAGTTAAATTACTGGCAGTGTTGACTAAAGACAGTCATTTTTAGTGTTCCGTATTCACAGGATGCTAATGGGTCCCAAATGCTAAGTCTACGGCGTCAGCCTATCTGTCACAAGTTTGTAACGTTTTAACCGTTTTATGAAACCAGCTATGAGAAAAAAGCGTGAGTTTATGAATGTATGTATGTAAATAGTTTACATTATTTCACAGAATACGCTGTGTTGCTGTAGTAGCCTCTATCATGGCAAATAAAATAAGGTAAACTATTAACATTTTCATGGTACGGAACCAGCGCGCGAGCTTTTCTGTTTATATTTTTCTGTGTATTCCTGATGCTGTTACAAAATATTTCAAACACAATAAACAAGCAAGGTTTTCAACAAAGAGATAAAATTAATATCAGAAACACGACTTGAAAAGAAAATAAGAAGCGAAAAATTAAAACATCGTGCACTTTCAACCCTGTAATAAAAAGGTAGGGAGTGAACCCGTTAAATTAATTTGACCGCGCATTAGAAGGGTTAACAGTATTGTTACAGACTTCATACGACGTGGTGGTTTTCATACGACACTGCTTACTTTGGAGATCCTAATTATTAATTTGTGGGTAGTCATGACATGGCTTTTATCTCAAATTCATGAATAATTATTCTTTTTTGCAAGACCCGGATCAGGAATGGGATATTCGGTTGATTTTATATAAAAACTAGCTTTTGCAGAGTTCGTCGACGTGTATTTTGTACTTCACATGTTTCTAATACCTATATATCCAGGCCAGGTTTTTTAGTATATTGGCTTTTGCCCGCGGCTTCACCCGCGTGGATGTTGGAAAATATCCCACGGGAACGTACTACAAGGATTAAAAGTTCTCTACGTGTTAATCCAGGTTGTAAACTATCTGTGTACTAAATTTCATCCAAATCCGTTCAGCCGTCTTTGCGCCAATCCAGACAAATAGAGAAACGGTCGAAAATTCTAAAAACTGTTATGCTTTCACGCTAAAATGACTGAACGGATTTGAAAGAAATTTAGCACATAGGTAGACCATGATCTGAGTTAGAACATAAGATACTTTTTATCTCGATGTTCCTACGGGATCGAGACTTATACGGGTAAAACCGCGGGGCACAACTAGTTTATCAAACATTATCGATAACGACTCGATAAATCCAGATCACAGAATCGCTCGAGAATCGCAGATCATCACTGCTTTGAAAATAATATGCAATGTAATTGACTCCCCTGAATTGCACAAAATACTATGCACATTTTATGTCCCTGACAATTACCTACGCCACCGGTCTAACCGCCGGTGCAGACTATTTGCGACTGCACAGTGCCGCACGGTGTCCCGTGCGCATTCCCCGCTGTGTCGCATGAGCAGCGCAATCAGTGCCCTTATTTTTGATCTACCCGATTGTGACGTGTTGACCGACAGATTCAAACAAATCATGTTATATTTTTTTCTCTCTTTTTATTTTATATTAACTTATCAGATGAAATTGTATTTATAAAATAGTTATAAAATGAATTAATTACTGTTACTGTTACTATAACTGTTGTAATTAATAATAATAAATAAATAAAATAAATAATTATGGCTATAATATAATGATTATACTGTCGATGTTCGTGCTGAATGTCCCAGCATTTCATTGTGTTGCATATGCTTACAATTTCCTGAATTTCCTCCAGCATTTGGATATGGTAATAATAAGCAAATAAAATATGAAATTCAACTCAATATATTCAGATTAAAACACCAACCACATATGAATATGAAATTATGGCGAAATTCTCAGCAAAAATACTATGAAGATACAAGTAGGCATGCGGCGGGCTCGCCTTGTCGATTTCAGTGGGCGTAACGTAGTCTGAAGATGAAATACGCGATAGAAAGAGAGGCAACTTCTAGGTGAATATAGGTGTAGGTAATTAGCGCTGTACGACCTGAATTGCCCTTTATTGTGTCGTAGCAATGGTCGCTTTTTATTTAAATGATTTTGTGAAGTGACCCATCTATATTTTGAGGTCCTTTTAAGTTCTGAGTTGAGCTACACGATTACTGACAAATGCATGCACTAACTGGACAGGTCCACTCAATTCTGTATGGTTTTTTCCTCAAAAGACCATTTCAGACACAAATCTACATGGTCCTCAAATGAAATGCTCTGACCAAGATTATTTCCGAGTTTTTCTATGCACATTGATTAATGAATTTTATATAGACAATGACATGAATATTTATTTTTAAAGTATTATATTATTTTAATTATTGTGAATGTGAAGACTATGTGGCTCATTCCTTTTTGTTTTGTTTTAATTTTTTTCTCAGTTAGTTCTAATTATGGTCTGTCAGTTTGAGTAACCGACAGTTGGCCTACACAAACGTCCTTTTTTTGGTATTGTTCGTCGAATCGTTGAGCTCCTTAATTTCTGAGTTGAGCTGCACGATAACTGACAAATGCGTGCACTGACTGGACAGGTCCTCTCAATCTGTGTGATGTTTTCCTCAAAAAACCACTTCACTTTTTTCTCAGAGTAGTCAGATAGGAAACGCCGACCTCATCTAGTTTTTAAAATATGATTGACGTGTAAAGGCTCCTACAAACAGGCGCGACAAGCGACGCGACACAAAGACACCGCTCGTCGCGCGACGCGACGTACCTTTGTGTCGCGTCGCGTGTCGCGCCTGTTTGTAGGAGCCTTAAAAGTGTTTGTACAAACCTATTTACAGAAATAAAGTCATTTATTTACTAATCTGTGCTTTAAAATGGCAAATATTTATGATGCCTCTGTTACTTGAGACATCACAAAAACAAAACACTTGTGGAAGAGGGGTCTTGGTATTTTAGGAGAATCAAATAACGTCATTAGGCAACACTGTGGGCCTAGCATAAACGTACAGACATAAATACTATTTTTGCACATAATATTAAGTACCTGGACGACTGAGCTCTGCTCTGGTGAAAATAGAGAATACTCATTCAATAGTAAAGGAAAGTTCATACAAATTCCATGTATAGTACATACTAATTCCATGCTGCCATGTCATTATTCTAAGGTAGTCATCTTGTTCTAAACTTTGGGCAACCGAGCTCAGCTCGTGTGAATATACGGAGAAAACGAATTTTCCCAGTTATGAGACTTAGATCGATTTTTCACCCCCGTAAACCCCTATATATTGCAACTTTCATCGAAATCGTTAGAACCGTTTTCTGGAACGTCATTACAAATATTGCTCATTTAATATTATAGGATTTAGTATCATCCATAGATAAGAATTAGGTCTCAAAACTAAGTGTTTTGTCGCAAAAAAATCAAATCAAAACGCTGTAGAAATTGCGCTTTTAAATTTCTAACGTGACGATATTATCGTGGACATCCACGTCAACATCGCGTTATCACGATAACACTAGAAAGTAAAATGTGTGGAAATACTAGCTTTTGCCCGCGGCTTCGCTCGCGTTGAGGTCGGAAATTATCCCAAGAGAATGTTCTACCGGGATAAAAGTATTCTATGTCCTATCCAAAGTCATGGTCTCGACCATGACTGGCATGCCATGTGCCAAATTACATCCAAATCCGTTCAGCCGGTTCGTGAAAGCGTAACAAACACAATCACTTTCGCATTTATAATATTTGTAAGGATATAAAGACGCTCATTTTCCGTCTGCGATAACGTATTCCAACAACGTGCACGTATTTCCATACATTTTATGGACATGGACGTGGATGTCGACGATAATGTCGCCACATTAGAAATTATAAAAACGCTCACATTCGTTGTATTTTCGATTTAAAAAAAAAATAATTACGTCGCGCGTTCGTGTTAGGCCCTCTGGATTCTTTTCTAAAAAACTGAACGGAATCTTGAGGGTCTCAATATAAAACAGAACTCCTAAAAGTTATGAAAAATCCACTTTTTAGCTAAAAAAGGCGATTATAGAGTTTCATTCGGTCTAGACGCTTCAAATTACCGGCTTGAAGCAATTAAAACCAGATTTGGCCGGATAGTACTGGATACTTTTAGAACTTTTTTTCATAAATTATAATTTTTTAGGGTTCCGAACCTCAAAGGGAAAACTGAACCCTAATAGATCACTTCGTTGTCCGTCCGTCCGTGCGTCCGTCTGTCTGTCCGTCTGTCTGTCAGTCAAGACTCGTTTCTCGGAAACGCGTAGAGGTGGAGTTGAAATTAATAACAAATACGGAAGTCTCCTGGTGCTCCAAAAAATCAGGCTCTAAGTCAACGCAATAAAAAAAGAGCAGTTAGAAAACGGTCAAGAGCGAGTCAAACTCGCGCGCCGAGGGTTCCGTACCATTTTAAATTTTCATCGGCGAGGCCTTTATTCGTCAAAGAATTTTAACACTGCACACTACCGTGTAAAATACTGTAGTTTTAGGTCAGCGCCATCTCTTAACCGATTGTAGAACTAATGTAATTTAAGTTGATGATTTCTGAAAAGGTGTGCTATTTAGAGACATTGTTTTATTTTTCTTGTAATTTTTACATAAACTTCTATCACATGATTCATTTTAGATTTTTCTCTATGCGAACTTCGGATATAAGGGGGGGAACGGTTTCTTTTGAATTTTTCGTCAAAAGTCAAAAACTATGCGGCCTAAATAAAAAGAAAAAAAAAAATGTTTGAAAATATAGACACTTTAAAAAGAAATAACCCTGGACTTTTAAACCTTTCTTTTGGGCTTTAATCTTAAATTAGAATTATTCCAACTCACCAGGCTATGTAGCAATTCTTGTATAGATAATTTTGCCTGCAGTTATAAACTAAATTGTAAATCAGAAGCCTTAGACTTGCGTGCTTAGCGTTGTCTGGTCAAACAGCACAGTTTTTGCAAGTTAAAGTACTGAAATCGTGTAGAATAAATTGTTGGCGGATCAAAAAGCATGACCTTTCTAGTGAAAATGTAACTAAATTAAAAAATTATCTACATTTTTTTTTCATGTTCTGATATATACAAAACCGAAAATGCTAATGAAGAATTTGATTGCAAGCATTTGTATCAGTTCCGGAGTATTTCTGAACAAGTTAAAAAGCGTTATTTTTAAGCGTCTTAAAAAAAAAAAAATCAAAAGATGATTTGCTTGATGATTTGCTTTAATCACATTTTTTTCAAAAGTTATGGAAAATATCATTTATGACGCGATAAATAACTTCTTATCTAAATATAATGTTTTGAGTAATTTTGAGTGTTGAACAAAAGGGATTTAGAAAAATAAAGGTCGTTAACGCAAACGATTTAATGGATATGATATTAAGAAACGTGGATGGAAAAGTACCAGCTTGCGCAATTTTAACTGATATGACGAGAGCCTTCGATTGCGTTGACCATGAAAACCAGTGTAATACAAGCTAAACGTCATAGGTATCAGAGAAAATATGCATAATATCTTAAGATCATATTTCAACAACCGAAAACAGCTCTTAGAAATTTGAAAAATATGTTTAAAAACTAAGGAAAAATATTTATCGGAGTGTGGACTTATTAGGGACGGCGTACCACAGGGCACTGTGTTGGGTCCTTTATTATTTTTAATTTATATTAACGACTTGCCACGCCGCATAAAAGATCCCATGGTCTTATTCGCTTACGATAGTACTGTCCTGATTAAATGTACAGACCTAAAAACGTATGAACATGATATAAATAATACTTTAACGGACAATATACACTGGCTTGATCAAAATAATTTAGCGATTAATATACTTAATACTACTTACTACTTACTTGTATTTTTATCAACGGATACCACCGCAAACTTTAAATTTAAATTACAATGGACAAAAAATTGACCAAGTGCAAGGTGCAAATTTTTTAGGTATAATAATAAAGCTGATATTTTAATCTAACAAATGACACTAGTTTGGAACTTGTAACGGTTTATTAAATTGTGGGCCCCACGATGTATGGGAGATGGTCCATGTCTTTTGCAGTTGGAGAATTGATCGTGACGTATATCGATGTATGGGAGAACATTTTTTCATTTACAAAGTTAAGTTTGTTCTTGGGATAAATTCATCGAAACTACGGAACCTTTCAATGTGCGTGGTCCGACAGGCACTTGTCCAGTTTTTCCTTTCTTCTTTGACGGACTAAGTTTTTAAAGTACGGTCACGTTGGATTTAGATGGTTTATAGAGGATTTTTTTTAAATTATTTGTAAGTGTGACCTTTTAAAGAAAAAAATAGACAGAGTAAAAAGTTATTTTAAGTGTTTAACTGCGATTTAACAAGTCCAAAAGTATGCCCAGTAAGACAGTGCGCATATTAGAATCAAAATAGTTTACCTTGTGTTAATATAGTACATTTTGATGCAAGTGTGCCAAATGCTCTCATGAGTATCGTCGTTCGATGCTTATGTATCTGCGGCATACATTCCCGTACGACTGCGAGAATGTGAAGTTAAAAGCATGCTTGTTTAATAAACTGCGTTGTGAACTTAAAGGTGCAATACGAGCCACTTTTCGAGCATGTGTGTTGAAAACTCGGTTTTTCAAAAACTTTGACAAAGTTTTGACAAATTGGCTCAACATCATCTGCTTAGCCATTTCCTAACTATGTCGAGGTTGGCTTCCAGTCTAACTGGATGCAGCTGAATACCAGTATTTTACATGGAGCGACTATTTGACCTCCAGAACCCACTTACTGGGTAACACGATACCCCATGGTAAGGCTGTCAGACTTTTGGCAATTATTCAGATTTTTTGTCAAATTATTCAAAATTTCACAAAAAATCGGCATGATTGCATGTCAATAATGGTTTTTAATCGTTAAAATATTTTTTAGAGGTATCTTCGTGATTTTTTTCTATCGTATCAAATTTGTTGTATCATGTTTTTAACACAATATTTAACTAGCATATAATTATGCTGAAGAATATCATATATATTTCTGTTTTTTTTTTTTACTGAAGTGGATCATATACTTTTAGGCATTATAAAATTTGCGTTTAGCTCTTGTCTAGTCCCCTTTAAAGACAGTCTTGACTCAATCTACGCACATAAAATCATACACATAATGAGTATGTTTTTGATAGCATCTATTACGTATGCATAGCAGTAGTTAATTTCTTATCTTTTCAACACAGAATGGCCCATAAAATTTTATACATTAACTGAGCCCACTAAGAACGTGTGAGGTTACTTTATACTCATGCTTAAGTAGAGCAATGATATGAATCTTCTTCTTAACTATGTTGGGGTCAGCTTCCAGTTTAACCGGATGCACCTGAATACCAGTATTTTACATGGAGCGACTGCCTATCTGACCTCCAGAACCCAGTTACTGGCTAACACGAGACCTCTTGAAAAGACTGTCAGATTGTTGGGCTTCTGTAACCATAACAACTGTCAAAAATCTACCAGTGCAGTTGTTATCTTAGCCAGGAGCCAAGTAGGGAAATTAACAAGAGATAAGCAAATTGGAATTATTATTAGCACGTTTTTGTGTTCGAAGTGTATGGTTCCCAGCCACATAGGCCACTTAGATGGGTCGGGTGGCAATTTATCTTATGCTATTAAATGAGCAGTATTTGTATATTTACATATATATTTGTAATCATGTTCTGGAAAACGGCTGTAACGATTTCGATGAAGTTGCAATATAGGGGTTTACGGGGGCGAAAAATCGGCCTAGCTAGGTCTCATATTTGGGAAAATTTGTTTTCTCTGTATTTTCACCCGAGCAGAGCTCGATCGCCCAGGTACTTTATATAAAACTTATTCATTGATAAGCAATATCATCATCATCATTTCAGTCGAAAGACGTCCAATGCTGGACATAGGTAAGCCCAAGCACCGCCACTTCGACCGGCTCTGTGCTTCACGCATCCAGCGGATTCCTGCGGCCTTCACAAGATCATCGGTCCACCTTGTGGGAAGCCCTCCGACACGACGTCTTCCGGTACCCGTACAAGCTACTACTAGCTATGTGTCAGATGGGATTTTCCATCAGCAAAAATTACGAACTTCCATGCTCTATTTAACCCCTTTTGCCCTTTAGAATGCATTTTCAAAAATTCTTCCTCCGTGCTCTCGTTATATAAGAAAATCTTAGTGTGCAAAATTTCATGCTTCTAGATTCAGCGGTTTAGGCTTTGCGTTGTCTGTGAATCTAAGATTTTTATTATGTAGATTAATGATCTATTTATGTAGTAGGCACAATTTAAGACCTCTGGTTAGTGAAATCATTCACATTTTTTAGTTAAATTAACGGTTAAATCATGAATGTGACTCGCCGTCCGAAAAGCCGTGCGGATAACACGTTAAGCCGTTAGTCCCGGCTGTCATTCGTAGATTTTTGACAGTCGTTACGGATCGTCAGAAGCCCGAAAGTCTGACAACCAGTCTTACCAATTGGTATCATGTTACCTAGTAACTGCTCCACCCTTTACTGGTATTCAGCTGCTCCGGTTAGACTTGAAGCTGACGATGATGAAAGTGACTCGCGAAAGTTATTTACCTACTTAATAATTACTTATGCTTATTTACTAAATCCAAGTATCTCCTACTATCCTACGCCTTATTATTATTTCCATCCACAGATATAGATTTATTTCTGTGTTGCCAGCCAAAATTATCTCCCCATTTTGGGCAAAACATATAACTGTACAGAATATCTATGTACGAAATAAAATTAGTCTTGGCCAAACTCGAAACGGGACTTGGCGAAATTCGTTTTCGTATCCCAATACGGAACGCTAATAAAATAAATAAGCCAATTCGTTCTCACACGGTCGTTACTTTAGCTGTCTGTTCGCACTGAATACTGATATGCTGTGGCTGTATTTGTAACTTGTTGTGCTGGATATTTTAGGCTGTGGCTGTGGTAAATGGCTTATGAATTTTGATGTGAGATAAAATATGGATTAGGAGTTTGTGTTTGAATTTATTTGTTATTACATTTAGCCTTATTAAGTGACAAAACAATATAGCAAAGTACAGTAAAGAAAGAAAGAAAGAAAGAAAAGTATTTATTGGGACTCGCACAGGACATTACAAATTAAACTAAAACACACTCATTAAAACATTATAAAAAAATAAAAAAACAAATTTAAATAAAAAATAACAGAAAGTCCTGTACGAGGCCAAAAGGCTCCTATCTCAGCATATGTTGCGAAATTTAAAAAAAAAAAAATGTTCCAGCGCTGGTATTCTGATAGGGCCCGCAGTGATGTCACGGATAGATAGATACAGAAATAAATATTAAATAAAATATAAAATAGATACACACACAGTACACATATGTTCTTATGTTCTTAATGTCCCTCGGCAGAGTTCGTGTTTCGTCAGTTGTCGGATTTCTATCAGTTGCCCTTTGCACTTGGTTCAGACTGAACGCTCTCAATTGACTTGGAAGTATATAGAGTTGTTAATACTCTTTTAACTTAATGTAATTTATTAAAAAAAATAGTAGAAAAGCTGCTAAAGTTGCAGGCACGACAGATAGGAACATAATTTTACAGCTCTATATAATTCACACGAAAATCAAAACAACAATAAAGTACTTAGTTCTGAATTCAAATTATTATACAAGGTAAATCTAATAATTGATGGACATGGAAATTAGTATTCGTTTGTATTCGGAAATTCGATGATTCCCAAGGGACATTAAGAAAATAGAAATACTGTAGTTAGTAACATCTGCTCTTGTTCTTGGTCTCGTATTTCATTACTGAAAGTCGAGTCTCTGAACGGCCTTCATGGCTATATGTATGACTAGCAGCGCCCCGTGGTGTCACCCGCATAAGTCTCAATTCCGTAGAAACATGGGGATAAAAACTATCTTATGTGTTAATTCAGGTTATAAAATATCTGTATGCCAAATTTCATTCAAAATCGTTCAGTAGTTTTTGCGTGAAAGAGTAACAAACATCCCTCCATCCATCCATACTCACTAAGTTTCGCGTTTGTAATATTACTTTCATATATTTAGATTATAAGTTGGATGTTCTTCCACTTTGTTCGGTTCTTGGCTTCTCTCACGGCGGTCGTAACAGAGTCCAGTAATGTTGGTAACTTGGTCTGACCAGCAGTAAGTGACCGGCCGCGGGGTTTTTTCCCTTCTACTTTGCCCATCCCCACCAACTTTTCAAGGTTATCTGGTTCCCGACGGACAAATGTGATGAAAGTAACCGATAATAAACAAACACTTCATGCGAAGGAACGGGTCTAAGTTTTATTCAGAGATAAATTTAACAAATACCTACTCATATTTTACGTACGATTCTATCGATATTTTCATAAGGTACACTGCTCTTAAAGGCCCATTTTAGGCGAAATATGTACCCTCAGGTAAAAAATGATATGTTTTTGAATTACATGAAATGAAAAGATTAAAACTCACCCTGTATTGTTACAGAAATTGTCCAGCGTAAACTTTCAGTGTCCATTATTTTGAAAATGTTCTGGAGATAAAGAATACCGTGACATTTAATATATCAGATGGTTATGCTCGCGGGAATTGCACTGTTTACCCACTTTTAAGCAGAATTGCACAAGAATTGTACTTCTTTGTAAACGTATTCGTTTTGCTGAAGTTTTTATAATAAGACTATGCTTATCTTAACTGAGCGTAGACGAAGCAAAAAGTTCATGTAACAAACGTAGCACGTTGCTTAAAAATGATGTAATCATACACACACATTATCTGCCTAGCCTTTTCCCAACTATGTTGGGGTCGGCTTCCAGTCTAACCGGATGCAGCTAAATACCGGTATTTTACATGGAGCGACTGCCTATCTGACCTCCACAATCCAGTAACTGGGTAATACGATACCTCTTGGTAAGACTGGTTGTCAGACTTTCGGGCTTCGGACGAACCATAACCGCTATCAAAGACCCACGAATGACAGCCGGGAACAAAGGCTTAACGTGCTTTCCGAGGCACAGACACCCATCCACGGACCAACCCCGGCAAGCGTAGCTTAACTTGATGAAACGACCCGTGCGGCTGTTATTCATACAAACATAATTATATAAACTCACGCCTTCTTCCTATGGAGGTAGGTAGACATTGCAGAACGTCACCTACTACAATCCAAACATACCTACTCGTTTTGCTTCGTTTATGTGTATAAATCTGGTCATACATAATTATGTAGGCTATAAAATGTTTTCTATGGGGAACCGATCCCATCACCAGAAGCCAGCCACTCAAGATTAGCCAACAGCAATGGAGCGCAGCAAAATAGATGTCAAGTGAACAGATCGCATTAGAAACACCACCCTGCGCTCCATAACACAAGTAGCGGATGTTGGGGTAAAAACAGCCAGGCTGAAGTGGGAGTGGGCTGGCCACGTCTCACGAATACACCCGGAGAGATGGGCAAAGATCGTCACTCACTGGACGCCTGAGGAAGGACATCGCCGTCAAGGTAGACCGTGGCGAAGATGGTGTTACAATCTACTCATGTTTGTGGGGTTAACATGGCCATAGATTGTACAAAAATACCAGTATGGATGAAAAAGGGGAGGCTTTTGCCAGCATTGGGACAGAATATAGGCTAACAAAAAAACAGAATCGGGCAATGAAAAAGTTAGGTGTGTAAGGTCCGATATTAGGTATTCACGATATTGTCAACGTAAAAAAAAATTTAACAAAACGGAAACAGTAAATCAGTATTACCAGAAACCATCTCTAAACACTTAGTAGTCGATTAGATAGCGGTCATCAAACAACGGGTCGTGTTATTACATTTTAACAAGTGTAAATCAGGTCAGGCGCAAGTAAACAATACCTGTCATAGATAAGGATGTCATATTATTTATGACCCCGAATTCAGCGCTTGCCTTTTTCCGCTACCCTTGCATAGGGTGAGTTAGGAGTGGTCGGCGCTTTGATTTAAGCTCTGGCAAAATTGAACATTAGAAGTAGTTGTTTTGGAATTCCACAAGGCAGCATTTTGGGCCCTATATTATTTTTAATATAAGAAAAATATCGTGTAACAAAATGATTGATATTAAATGTTTGGACTTTAAAAGAGACTTTGACCACTGAGTTTGTTTTGTCATTTTTCTCAGAGGTACTCAAATAGAAAATTTTGACTCCATCTAGCTTAGTAGAATGAAGTTCTTTAACACGGCTTGCGGTAGAAGTTGACTGATAGAAATCGTCGCGTAAAGAAAAAGCGTTATGCCGCCCTATATTATTATAAAAAATATATAATAGAAACTTATTATATGTAATAGAAAAGATAAAAAAAAGAAAGACGGAAAGAGAGGGAGAGAAAGTGTGAATTTAAGACGCGTTTTAGTACAGAGCCATCTAGTATAAGTTTTTAGAAGCTCTCATAAAGTTACCACACACAAGTGTGTGTTTAATACATGTCTGTTAGGTAAAACAGTCTATGCGAGCTAAATGTCGGTAACTCCCATCTCTTATTTCTCACCCCGCCACCACTTATCAGTCGCACCACGCCCCCCAAATAAATAATTGCTAGCGGGACACAACGCGGCAGTTGTTTTATCTCCTGTCGTATGATACGTTACATGTTACAGCTACATGCTTCATATGCAAGTGCTTCCGTTCCGAACTTTGTCACGGACTCTCTGATTATACTTTTGGAGATTACCTAATATTACTTATTTTTTATTCGAGGCACATGAATTTGGAAAATATATTGCTAATATTAATAGTATTAAGGGGCTCGTCGCTAAATAATAACAGCTGCACGGGTCGATTAAAGGTGGTTTGTGGATGGGTGACCGTCCATTTACATATCAAGACTCCACTTCCGTGCCTCGGAAAGCACGTTAAGCCGTTGGTCCCGGCTGTCATTCGTAGATCTTTGACAGTCGTTACGGGTAGTCAGAAGCCCAAAAGTCTGACATATAGTCTTACGAAGGGGTATCGTGTTACCCAGTAACTGGATTATACTGCCCTGCTAAGCCCAAAGGCGGTATCTCTGAGATCCACCCTTTTCGTTTTTTTTATACCATTCGATAGCTTTAACAATTTCGCATTTAATGGTATAAGCGAAAAAGCGCTATCTAACTTAAAACATTTAAAAAACCAGTAAGAAGTTTTTTATATCTTCATATTTCCTTAAATTTCAATTCACAAAAAGTCAATTTTCTCAAAACTTACTCCGGTTGAGATACCGCCTTTGTGCTTAGCAGGGCAGTATAGAGGTCAGATAGGCAGTCTGTCCATGAAAAATACTGGTATTTAGTTGCATCCAGTTATACTGGAAGCCGATATAGTTGCGAAAAAGCTAGGTTGATTCATACAAGAAATTGGCAAATTGCTTTCGAGATATTAAGATCGTTATTTTGCCAAATGTACAGATAACTAGATATTTGAGCAGCCTATTTGTATACCTAATAAAAATATTAATCTTTTTACAATTCCTATAGTCATTTCACTAGTTGTGAACTTGTAACATTGATTTTAGAGCCCTCGCTTTTTTGACTTTCACTATTTAGATTCTAATCTAAATAGCCCTCCAATGCCAAGTCAAACTTAGTTTTATTTCCCACTACACACACCCTATGCGTGTCTACAGGGCGTTACTCACATACTATTAACTTCCTGGTGCTTCTTTCTTTTCGGATTATACAGGATGGGTGAGAAATGGCGGACAATCTGCTTTTGAAGGGCTAAATTGGGCGGTCCGTTTTAATTATTTTGTTATTTAGAAAAAGTGGTTTAGAAGTTTTTTTTTTAGTATTATTACTTTTGGTTTTGAAATAAAGCCGTGAAAAGGGGTTACCTATCGTAAGTTCGAAAAATATTTGACCAAATTTCATTTCACCTAAAAATTTGTAAACTTTTCGATTTTTTTTACTTCATCGAAGTCACGTCTGCCACTGTATCAGTTGACCTAAAATTATCAATTCGATTTTTTTCATTACTCCGACGTTTCATTTGGTCGAAGTATTTTTTACCGAAGTTACTATTAGCCGAAATAACATTTGTTCAAAGTATTATGTTTCCGAACATTCATTATACCAATGTTTTAATTATCATATTTTCATTTCACCAAACACCTAGAAAGTTTAGTTTAGTTAAGTCTACACACTAAGTCTACACTTAATAAAACAGTTTATTATGAACAACATTGATTCTAAGTGGTTTCAGTAAGAAGCATGCAAACAAGGATGCTTGCTTCAAGCATGCAGCATGGAAGCAGGCATGCAACATGTAGCAAGCATTGTTTCTGTCACGGCTCCGGCGCTGTAGAATTTGAAATATATAGTATAATAGGATATTGAACATGCTACCTAGCAACCGGCTATATATTTGTGACCAAATAATATTCCGTAAAGGCTCCTACAAACAGGCGCGACATGCGACGCGACACAAAGGTACTTTTAAATGTTGTCGTAAAAGAGGCTTCGGCCAATAGCAAAAAGTTATTTGGTAAATCGGAGGAATACAGTTCGGTAAAATAATACCTATGACACATGATACTTCGATGATCTAAAAATATGTCAAATAATGCATATAGCAAAAGGACGTCGGTCAATAGTTTCGGTAAAATGAAATTCGAACAAAAAAAGTTCAGAAAAGTGATCGGTTCCCGTGAAAAGGATATTTTATGGGGTTTCGAAAACAAATTATAGTGTTTTTAGATACCAATTCTTCTGACCGTTCATGGTACAGCATAGTATAAATGACCAAATGTGTAATTTGTTTATTTAAAATATGAACACGAAATCACAAGCAATGAATGAAATCGTATTAACCATTTCAATTCAATTCATATACTCGGAACAAATAACCCCATATAACTGTAGGTTATACAAATATTTGTACTGAGCGTAAATCGAACACGCCCTTCATCGCAATCAGAATTCACGAAAATATAATTTCCATAAATGTTTACTCATTCGGCTACAAATAACTTTAACATAACTTCCAAGCACCCTGTATAAAGGCAAAGTTAAATTGGTTGAAAGCAATCTTATCAAAGCTGAATAATATATCAGATACCAATAATACTAAGCAATACCTTCATGCCTATTTTCGCCAAAAGGGTAGACAGGTTCATCATCATCATTTCAGCCGAAAGACGTCCACTGCTGGACATAGGCCCAAGCACAGCCACTTCAACCGGTTCTATGCATCCCGCATCCAACGGATTCCTGAGACCTTCACAAGTTCATCGGTCTACCTTGTAGGAGGTCTCCCAACGCTACGTCTTCCGGTACGTGGTCGCCACTCCAGAACCTTCCGGCCCCATTGGCCATCTGTTCGTCGAGCTATGTCCCCAGCCCACTGCCACTTAAGTTTAGCAATTCTTCGGGCTATGTCGGTTACTTTGGTTCTCCTGCGATCTCTTCATTTCTGATTCGATCACGTAGGCAGATTACACACAAATAATTATGTAGGTAGTCTTTTTCAATTTCACTTTTCAACTAAGTTATCACTGTATCAAAATCAATTTGCCGAGCCTTTTCTCAACTACGTTGGCATGGACTTCCATTCCAACCGGATACAGCTGAGTACTAGTATTTTACATGGAACGACTGCTTATCTGACCTCCATAACCCAGTTACTGAATAACACGATATCCCTTTGGTAAGACTGGCTGACAGACTTTTGGGCTTCTGACTACCCGTAACGGACTGTCAAAGATCTACGAGTGACAGCTGGGATCAACGGCTTAACGTGTTTTTTTTATATGTAATGGATGGTCACCCATCCACGAACCGACCGCGGCAAGCGTAGCTTAACCTTCGATCGACCCGTGCGGCTGTTATTATTTAGCCGCGAGCTTTCCTTTTAAATCTTCACTGTATTATTGTATAATACGTTTAATTAAAATAAAGGTAGGTACCTATTTTTATAGTCACGATAATCGTCAAATGTTGTAATAATAGGTAATCTGTGTTTAATATTTCTAAAAAAGGCGAAAAAAAAACTGGAATATTCCAAAAGGTTATTTTAAATTGGTGTTTTTTGTTACACATAAGCGGTTTTACACTCGGTAAATGTACTGAAAAAGCCTGAAACCATTAATTAACTTAAACGCCCTGTTACATTCAAAGCGTTCACTTACTTTCAATTTTATCACAGTGTGGTACAGTCGACATCAAAAATTAATCTGCCTAGCCTTTTCCCAACTATATCGGGGTCGGCTTCCAGTCTTCCCGAATGAAGCTGAATACCAGGATTTTACATGGAGTGACTGTCTATCTGGTTACTTGGTAGGACTGGTTGTCAAACTTTTGGGCTTCTGACCCGTAACGACTGTCAAAGATCTACGAATGACAGCTGGGACCAACGGTTTAACTTGCTTTTCGAGGCACGGAGTTGTCTCGATATTTAATGAAAAGAAAGAAAGAAAGAAATATGCATTTATTCGCATTACAGCAAAGACAATACACCTTATAACTATTTAAAAAAAAAAACAGAAAACAATGATTGTAAATGCCAAAAGGGCCTCAGCTCAGCATATTGTCAGATGACAACACAAAGTGTACCACCGTGTGTGTGTATGTGTGTGTGTGTGTGTAGTGTGTGTGTAATGGATGGTCACCCATCCACGGACCGACTGGGGCAAGCGTAGCGTAATCTTTGATCCAACAATGTGGCTGTTATTATTGAACCACGAGCCCTTTCATCGATTAAAAAAAAAATTATGGGAAACAAATATGAAAAACTAAATTAAAAACTTGTGTTGCAACCTTACAATTTCTATGCGCAAAAGAGGAGATTCAAATCTACTTTAAGTTACAAATTTTGGATTTTACTCCTTAAGACGTAGAAATATGCCTGTGACCTTGAGTAGTTAGCTTGCGTGTTCTGTACTGAGCTTACGCAACGCGTCGTACGTTCAGCCAGTATGTAATAGGACTCGCCTATCAAGGACCGCTTCCAGTCTAGCCGCATGCCTATCTGACCTCCACAACCCAGTAACTGGGTAATACGACAACCCTTGGTAAGAGAGGAAAAAAAAAAAACACCGTCGTCACCAAATCATGTATTAATCAAACTACTATCGACACCTGCTTCGCACGACTTTTACAACTTGAAAAATATCGACATTTCTTTATTATATGCAAGTTAATATTATATGTATAACACTAGCTTTTGCCCGCGGCTTCAACCACGTGGATGTCGGAAAATATCCCACGGCAATATACTACCGGGCCGGGCGGTACCGGGATTACATACCTTATAGTCCAGGAAAAGGTTATTGACTCCTACCGCTGCGCTCCAACCATTATTATTTTAGAATACCGGCGTGATATTATGTTATGTTATATAGATGACATACGTATGTATACTCCATTGATTTAAATAGGTATTTAAATAAAGGTAAACTAATCGTAAAAAGGGTTTTATAGATTATTATACTTTGAAATTTTTGACTGCCTCGTTGGTCTAGTGGTCGCAAGCGCTACTGTTGAATATGAGGTCCTGGGTTCGATTCCCGGGTTGGGCAAAGTGTTATTAGGATTTTCCATCTGGGATTTGTGAGTAGCAGCCCGGAGTCTGGATTTGTGCCCGGTTGATGGCAATAGGCTCGCCTCCTATTACATGGGACTTAAACATAACTGGCGAAATGTGGGTGTACTATAGGTACACCTCTGCCTAACCCTTCGGGGATTACAGGCGTGATGTTATGTTACACTTTGAATTTATTTTAGATTTTTGAAATAGTTTCCTCTTTTATTGCAGTATGTTAAAATTTATCATTTATTCTTAAACTACTTACTCTTCGTAGATGTAACTGCTTGAGCACAATTTTTTTGTTAAATTTATAATATATTATAATATTTTGTAATCTGTCTATTGTAAAGAGCCTAATCTCTAAACGTCAGCGAATTATAACGTTGCTAAAGTGAAGAGTACAACTGTGACGTAGCATGACAACTGAAGTGACCGGTATAACGTTTAGTCGATTATTTGACAGCTGTCACGTGGTTTTTTTGTTTACCTTTATTTAACTACCTAAGCCAACGAAGTAATAGTTGTCCGTATCGCTGACTGTACCTACATAAAAAATTCAAACACCAACAACAGTTTCAATTACAAATGACGGCGTTACTCACAGAATTATTTCTGTAGCTCTAAATTACTAGTGAGATTTACTTCGAAAATTATGATTAAATGGCCCTTGCTTTCCCTTTTCATTTAAACTGGGTTGGTATTACTGACTAGCTGATAATGTTTTCTACTATCACTGGTTTTAATATTGTAGTACTTGGGGGACCGAGCTCTGCTCTGGTGAAAATAGAATGCTCAAAAAAAAAAAAATTTTTATGGATTTCCGCAAGGTCACGTCTGAATCAATTAACTATAGAATGCTCATTTAAAATAGTATAGGATAGTTCATACTAATCCCATGTATACTACATACTAATTCCATGCTGCTATGATAGTAGGTACTTACTAATTCCGTGCTGCCATGTCATTATTCTAATGTCATTATTCTCATGTGCATTCATTAACTTGTTCTAAACTTTTCGACCGAGCTCTGCTCGGGTGAAAATACGGAGAAAACGAATTTTCCCAGATATGAGACCTAGCTGGATCGATTTTTTGCCCCCGTAAACCTGGAACTTTCATCGAAATCGTTAGAGCCGTTTTCGAGAAAGTGATTACAAATATATGTATATATATATATATATTTATACAAATATTGCTCGATTAATTGTATAGGATTTTGAAAATTACATACGTACGTACTCCACATTAATGTTAGGTTTTGCAGTGCATATGTTTTGTCTGATAAATGGTTGTTATTTAAAACTTACTGCCTCGTTGGTATAGCGGTCGCAAGCGCTACTGCTGAGCATAAGGGTCCTGGCTTCCATTCCCAGGTCGGGCGAAGTGTTATTGGGTTTTTCTATCGGGAATTCTTAATAGCAGCCCGGAGTATGGAATTGTATCCAGTTGACGGCAATAGGTTTGCCCCCTATTACATGGGACTTGAAATATATATAACTGGCGAAATGTGGGTGTATGTACTGTACTTACCACCCACATTACCCACCTACCCCCTCCATCCATCCTTCCTCCATTTTGTTTTCCTTCGAGGAAACAAGGCATATGTTTATGTTATTTAATTATAGTATGCATAAGTATGTGTTGTATGGAAAGTTGGAATACTAATTTTACATTTATAAGCATAGTTAATTGATTCAGGCGTGACCTTGCGGAAATCCCTTATAAAATACAATAGACATGGATATATTTAGTAACCTGTTCCGCTTAGCTATTTATATAGAGTCATAAAAAACCCTAAAAGAAATCGACACGCAGAGAAATCCTCTGCGTTCAGAGCTCGGTGTAGCAACACGCCGTTTTCGAGTTTGCGACAAGTCAATCGTCATCCTGAGGATACCTCATTGAGAGGTGAAACACGTGTCGATTTCTTTCAGGGTTTTTTTATGACTCTTTAGAAATAGCTAAACGGAACAGGTTACTAAATATATCTTCGTCTATTGTATTTATAATCATCATAAAATATTACTCATTTAATAAATATGGTATTAAGTTAAGTATGACTGCCTCGTTGGGCTAGTGGTCACAAGCGCTACTGCTGAGTATGAGGTCCTCGGTTCGATTCCAAGGTTGGGCAAAGTGTTATTGGGTTTTCCATCAAGAATTTCTTAATAACAGCCCGGAGTCTGGATTTGTGCCCGGTTGATAGGCTCGCCCCCTATTACATGGGACTTAAACATAACTGGCGAAATGTGGGTGTACTATAGGTTCACCTCTGCCTAACCCTTCGGGGATTACAAGCGTGATGTTATGTTACGTTAAGTTAGATATATTACCTACTTTTAGATGAGTAGGTATGCCAAAAACACTGAGGATAAAGCATTAGGTACTTATTTCTAATACTATTAATTACACCTTCTTATTTTTTAAGTGTGTTCAGACTAATTTTCAAGCTGTTTACAAAAGGCTTTTAACGTTAACGAAATTTCATTATTATTAAAAATCAATCAAAATTCATAAACCAGCTTGAAAAATATATTATACAAATTGGAAGTTATAACTTGACCACTCTGAACTGGCGTGCCACACTACCGCATTACCTATAGAAATTCGCATTACCGTGTGCGTTAATGGAGTAGTGGGGCGCGTCAATTTAGACTGGACAAGCCTTATAACGATTATTGGGCATCTTTGCCTTTGTCTATTGGACTTCTTTTGATTAAGATGATGATGATAAAAGTCACTCACACATATACGGCAAGTATCTGAAAAGTGTGGTCAAATTTAACACTTTCACTGTCCATGCAATACATGTTATGCACTGAAGACGTAGCCCTTTACATCCATGCATGACATATTATAATGCACTAGTAGTTATCGTTTTTATTCAACATTCCAGCGAAATTAACCAATATTAAATAATAGAACCAGTTTTATTTTTTGTTTCAATGTTTTTAAACAGCTCTATTAGCTGGAAGTGAAGCTCATATGTTCGTGCAATGCATGTAATGCATTTTTGATACTATGTCATGGTTATCTGGGAGTGATAGACGAATTTTTGCTATCTTAGAATTAGTAAAGGATCTTATTAAAGATTACAATGCAATATGATTATTGGACGTATGGTGATAGGATAACTAATGACCTTGGGACATTGAAAGTTTAAGAATTTGCTTCACAGAACCAATATCGTAATCGCAAAAAAATATCAACTGTCCCATACAAAACTTCAATACTTTCTCGAACCAGATGTATGGGACAGCTGATTATTTTTTCGTGATTACGATGTTGGTCCCATGAAGAAAGTTGTTTAGTTTGATGATCTGAACTACAGCCTTAAGAGGAGGCTCCCTAAATCGTATGCTAATTTGCATCAATATTCTGAAACAATCACATAACAATCGAAATGAAACCTTAGTATATGATGTATGAGATCTTTTTCTTTCCATGTACAAGACAGTTACAATTAGTAACATCTTCGCTCGATTCCTTTTTTATTAGAAAATCATGTCTTTTTTAAAGTTTATTTAAATAAAATCAAGATTACTCGGCTTTTATGTCTAAAATAAGTATTCACAGTAAGAAAATATAGTTTATTATCCAGCCATAAGATATTTTTTCTATAGATCAATTATTACTTTAGATAAAAACGAAATAAAAATTCAGATTTAGGTACGCCATTTAGTTCCGTGCTCGAACACGATCAAATGGCGCACGCGATATTCAACTTTATTTCTGATGTGTTAACGTTTAGCACATAGTGGAGTGGCGGAGTGCATGGGGGCGGAGCTTGCGTGGATATTGTCTTTAGAGCGTCTGGTCTTAAATATGAGCACACCTTTCTGATACATGATGCCGTTACACAAATTCAAAGTTACAACGATTATTGGAGAGCCTTTGGCTGAGATGATGGTAATGAAAGTTGCACCCACATTTACAGGTGTTTTGTGTAAAGAACGGCCTTCGACATTCCTTAACCTTGAAAACAACTCAAAACCCTTTAATCCCGACTTTATTTCCACCATAAAATCAAACCCTTTACAACAGGAAATGAACAGAAACAACGACAATCATACTATTGATTTTCGAATTCAAACATGAAACAAGCGAGGACCGAGTCGACCGGAAGTCGGTCGGTTCACGCTCGACTTCTGAATGGAAGTCCATCGTATTAACTGGAACTCCCTTGAGGCTATCTGTGAATGGTATTTACATTTTATTGGTAATGTATTTGTCTCCGTTTAGTATTCTGAATGAAGCTTTATTTCTGGATTGGATTTCTTGAAGTCGTTCGGTTATGACTATGAGATTTTCGTTTAGTTTTTGGGATGAAAAGACTGTCTTTCTCCACTATTGAGTGTATGGAATAGTCATTAAGGGACACGCAGTAGGATTGCAACTTGTAAATCATCGTTGTCTGCTTTATTTGTGGAAGCTTGTTAATCGCAAAAGTACCTAAATGGTTATTTTTAAGTCATTAGTCTATAAGTTTTCTTAAGAATAAATAAATAATAGTCTCACCTGGAAAAATCGTTCGTTTTCAAATGAATGCATGAGGAATTTGTCAAGTAAAACACAGATGCAATATAAAAAAAAAAAAAAACAACTAGAATGAACTTTAAAGGCGTTTGTATTCATGTGAACCACGTTAAGGTATCAGTCTCGGCTGTCATTCGTAGATCGTTGACAGTCATCACGGGTCGGACAACAAAGGGGTATCGATGTGTTACAGTATTTTAATTGCACGAAGCGACGCGCGTTATTCTTGTGGTTACC
Organism: Omphaloscelis lunosa; assembly: GCA_916610215.1. Classification (NCBI taxonomy): domain Eukaryota; kingdom Metazoa; phylum Arthropoda; class Insecta; order Lepidoptera; family Noctuidae; genus Omphaloscelis; species Omphaloscelis lunosa. The sequence goes on along the minus strand of OU744265.1, from coordinate 16,590,740 downwards.
AAATGTACAAACACGCTGTGAATGTGTGTTTAAGCGCAGAAGCCGTCTGAGACAATGGTGTAGTCGGAAGTGTACGTGAATTGTGTGCGTGTTGATGTTATGTGCTGACGCTACTCGTATTCACGTACATATTCAGAGCGTGTTTGTATGCTTGGTTACCACAAGAAAAGAGCGCGTCGATTCGAGACATAAAAATACTATACCCAGTACCATTTTTGTGGTGATCAAATAGGCAGTCGCTCTATATAAATTACTGGTAGAAGCTGACCCTAATGTATTTAGGAAGAAGCTCGGCAGATGATGTTGATTTATGTGACCACTGTGAAGATAGCTAATCCTATCTGTTAATTTGTGAACTGTCATGAGAGCCTGGGGCACGAACGCGCGGAATAAACGTACCTAACGTAAATATATTTACAATACATATACTATTTACTTAGTTTTAAGACTTTATGCGAGATTGTTTTCAGCGAGGTGAACGTATGTGCAACATGTTCGCTGTGTCTGCGTAACGAGAGTGATTGATGTTAGTGTATAAGAGCGAGTGAGACAAGCGAGTGTACAATTTTGTGAAAACACGGAGAACACGCTCACGTCGCACCCGCGGAGAGCACGCTGTCAAAGCGTTAGTGTGATAACGCTCTTAGTAATATCTATGAATGATACTAAGTGTGCTTGTCGCAAAAAAAATAACGAAAATGCTATAGAATAGTTGTATTAAAAAATGTATTAGTTTATTTTTTTTTAAATTTTAGGCTCAGTAGTTTCGGAAATAAGGAGAATGGTCAATTTTCATCTGTTTTCTTAAATATCTTTAAATGTATTTAATTTAAAATAAAACAAAATTTGAGATCCTCGCAACAAGCCCTTTCATTTGATATGTCACACGGTACAATTTGAAAAACTTTTTTTTTAAATTTTCTTATTTGCCCCCAAAAGTGACCCCCATATTCAAAATACATTTATTTACGTTACACATCCGTGTTTGAGTCACAGAAATACATATGTTTACCAAATTTCAACTTAATCGGTCCATTAGATTCGGAGCAAATTGGCTGTGCCAGACAGACAGACAGACTGACAGACAGATACACGAGTGATCCTATAAGGGTTCTGTTTTTTCCTTTTGAGGTACGGAACTCTAAAAATGTTTCGAATTTACGTAAAGTTTACGTCTCGTATTCGTGCTAGTGCCTCTGCTGTTATGCCGTAAACATACCTACCTACTAGATTGTGCTAGGCCTCTGATTAGAACCTCTGTACCTAATTACTACCATGACATGTTGCAACATAGTGACGTATTGAGTGACGTCACCGATATCCCGGACAATTTGTTACTGGTGCGGCTACATCGACATGTAGGTAATTATGTCTCCTGTTGGATAACAGCAGAGTATTGTTTGAGCCTATCAGCCTCGTTGGTTTAGTAGTCCTAACCGTTACTGCTGGCTATGTGGTACTAGGTTCGATTCCGGGGTCGAGTAAAGTGTTATTGGGTTTTTCTACCAGGAATTTGTCAGTAGCAGCCAGGAGTTTAGATTAGTGCCCGGTTGATGGCAATAGGCTCGCCCCCTATTACGTACACCTGTGAAATGTATATGACACAGTGTACCCAGCACAGTGTGTGTGTGTGTGTTTGTGTGTGTGTGTGTGTGAGTGTGTGTGTGTGTGTGTGTGTAGTGTGTGTATGTGGGTGTTTGTATGAGTCATTTATTTAGCCTGAAATAAAACATATTTTTTTTATAATCTTTAGGGATTACATTCGTGATATAATATGTAGCTTTAAGGCTGCGGGCAATTGTAAGGTTTGAAATCCAAGATGAATAAAAAAAGAGACGAAAATTACCATTGCAGACACACATCAAGAATACTATTGTTGTAATTAAGCTACAGCTCATTATTTTTTTATTATTAGCCAAGGATGCTCATATTAACATCTCCATTGACAAACAATGTATATTAATAAACTGTTCTGTTCAAATTCGCGCTTGTTTCTCCTCTCCAGTGTAGCGTCACGTGTGTCACCTTTCCAACATCCACGCATTATTTTGGTGTACTGAGTCTCAAAAAAAGTGTCACAAAAATATCTGCTATTAAATCCGGCTCGTTATATGAAAAACGTAAAAATGGAACAGACATGCTGACGAAGCTTTAGTTTTAACAAGGGCTTGTGACATGGTACTGACATTGGGTTGGTATGCTGTGTTATGTAGGTATGTAGTGCAAATTTATATTTTTTCTATTGACAGTGTAGGTATAAATCTGCCGGAAAATATGGCGGAAAATGAGGCCGTGGACAGCCATCAAAAACTTGGCCAAAAACCAGCCAAGTGCGAGTTGGACTCGCACACGAAAACTTCCGTATCACAGTACAATATTTTACACTACATTCTTTTAAATACTTTAGTAAAAAAAAAAAAAACGTTTTTTGTATAAAATTAAAGGGATCCCTTTAATTTTTAACTTTATTTTGTTTTTATTAGTTGTTATTATAGCAGCAAAAGAAATACACAATCTGTGAAACATTTCAACTGTCTACCTATTACGGTTCATGAGATACTGCTCGCTGATAGTCAGACGGACGGACGGACAGCGGAGGCTTAGTAATAGGGTTCTGTTTGGCACCCTTCAGATACGGAACCATAAATATGATATGATAGTGAGCAACACAACTAAAGAGACAACCCACAACCGTAGTGTGCAGCAGAAGTATTACGACAGCTGACCCCAAATAAATTAGGATAGTCAGAAAGAAGAAGAATATAAGTCTAAAAATATCTCAATGTCAAGAAATCATCCGATACCATTTTTAGGGTTTCATATCCAAAGTCAAAGTCAAATCATTTCTTTTAAATAGGCCCTTGTATGGCACTTTTGAACGTCAAAATTTGCAAAATAATAGAATTGATTCTAGTCGCCCCTTCCAAAATGTAGTTTTCGTATGGAGAAGAATGGGCAAGAAACTCCACCGTTACTCTTTTAAAATGTTTTACAATAGTTTGAATAGGTGTATTAGATAAATAATTATATGTGAAGACGATGCACCTAGAATAAAATTACTATACCTATTGTATAATTTAATTATGTGGTAGATACATTGTGCTCATATATTTACAAACATTGTAGAAGTAGACGATTTTCCCAAATTTTACAATTAATAAGTTAGTGTGTGAGGAAGAAAAGGAAGCGTGTCAAACGGGACCCTATTACTAAGCCTCCGCTGTCCGTTTGTCTGCCTGTCTGTCAGCGAGCTGTATCTCATGAACCGTAATAGCTAGACAGTTGAAAATTTCACAGATTATGCTATTCTTTTGCCGGTATAATGCCCATGGTAAATACAAAATTCTATGATGTTTTTCGAGGATATTCCAAGTCCCAAAATAAATGACTGGGTTGTTACATTAAAGTAAGGGTGACCCACGCAACATGTTGCCCATTGAACTGAATTGGCAAAGAAATAGTATTTGTTGATTGATTGAATGAAGGGGCTGAGTAAAGCTACGGTTTCTTAGATAAGTGGTTCCGTCATATTACGGCCGCCATGCATATCTGTCATTGTTGACATTAACACTTTCATCTCCACCCACTTTTCATAGAACTTATACGCCATGCCGCCATACATATTGAAAGTGAACCCTCCGGAAGGTTTCCCGGCATTACGTTTACGCTAAAGTTAACCATCATGGATGGTCAACAGTATTAGGTAAAATGAAGTAAAATTGTGTTTTCAGGGGGTATTGTAGTTTCCAACCTTTTAAATTTTTTGTGAATATTTGTAAACGAGAATTAAAAAAAAAAAAAAGCTTTGATTTTAGAACGAACGCAGTCATTTGGGCTCCACATGAATCTAAATATAGGCTAATGCTGGAGAGAGTACAAAACAAGTTTGTGAGGTACTTGTACTTCGCTTGTATGGTGTATAACCATTTTATCCGCTTATGTACCCAACTTTATTTATTTTGCTTATAGTTGGATATAACGATCTGAGGGTCAGGAGGGATCTCGCACTCATCTCGTACATATCCAAAGTCCTTAGAGGAAAGGTACATAATGCGGACATCTTAAGGCACATAGGTTTGTGTGTTCCGGACCGGTACGTGTGGCGAGGACGTCAGCCCCGGCTGTTGACCAATCTTTTAAGTGAGGTGCCACTGATGCGTGCACTCCGCACTCTCAACCTAATGACTCGGATTTATTCTGTTGTTCTCTGAGTGAGTTCACAAAGAATGCATTATTTGTAATAAGTTACAAAATTTAATTATAATTATAAGTTAGGATAAGTTTAAGATAAGTACACAATAGGTCGCATCTCTCATGCAGTATACTCAGACCGATGTATACAATTTTACCCCACGACACTGTAATCGCTTTACTCTTTTCTTTTGTTTTTTTTTCTGCCGGCGTTCTTTCTCTCTCTCTCTCTCTCTCTTTCTTTCTCTAGGAATTAGAAGAAGACAGTCGCAAGTATTAACACTTTATAGCGTGACGATTTTTGAAAGTTTATACAAGCCGCGTTAAAGAACTTCGTTCCAATAAATACATGTCCTACTAGGAAGTATTACCACTAATAGAAGAAACTTATTCATAGAAACATACCCTAGAACTAGCTTCCAGCAGCGGATTCGCCCCCGTGATATATTTATAATTTACTAGCTTCTGTAGGCGACTTCGTTCGCGTCCCTATAAACTTCCCCAAGAATTTTATTGAGCTATCCAATGCAAAAATAATTTTTCATATCCGACTGGCAGTTCCGGAGATTACCCTCTACATACAAACTTACAAACAAACAAATTTTACCTCTTACAAATATTAGTATAGATAGCCTATGTAATTCAGTATTAATATAGCATTCTACTGGTGAAAGAATTTTTCAAATCGATCCAGTATTTTTTTAATTTATTAATTACAAACAAAAAAACAAAGAATCAAATCTTTTCACTTTATAATATTAGTTTAGATGACATGAATTACCTTATAAATTCCTTGTACACCTTCTATAAACAACAGATACAATCTAACTACCCTTTACCCCCTACTCCTTTCCCTACCATAATTCGTGTTAACTTATCTTATTTAGGACGGGATCCTAAGGTTCCGCTGTCCGTCCGTTCGTCTGTCACAGGGCTGTGTCTTAGAAACCATAATAAAAATAAAATAAAGAATAAAAATAAAATAAAGTTAAATATTAAAGATCTCCATACAACGAAACGTGTTTTTGTTTAACATATATATTTTAAAAAATGCAGGATTAAATATTGCCTGTTGGTACGGAACTCCATATGCGAGTTCGACTCGCTCTTGGTCGCTTTTTACATGCACGTGTTTCTGTGTCACTTAAACATTTTATTTTATTTCTTTCTTTTCTTTCCGTAAGATAAAAACAGTAGACCAATAAAACGGCGGATCAAGTCATAAGTTCAATTAATTTCGCCACTACGGGCCCTATCAGAATACCAGCGCTGTGACATTTTTTTTTTAAATGTCGCAGCATATGTTGATGCAAATGCATATGCTGCCTCGTACAGGACTTTGTTATTATTTAAATTTTTTATTAATGTTTTGATGAGTGTGTTTTAGTTTAATTTGTGATTTCCTGTGCGAGTCTCAATAAATACTTTTGTCTTTCTTTCTAATTTAAATAAGAACACTCGCTGACTGAACCTTGCCGCCTCCGTTTCCTTTAGATTTTTTTTTATTAATTACCTTGCCTCGTTGGTCTAGTGGTCATTACTATGGGGTACCACTGTTCCTACTGGGCCACTGGATACGTGGACGAATGAGGTGGTTCAATGTTGAAATTCGAGTAACTCTTTCAGTTTGCGATCACGAGTACCTCAAACGAGGCACCTCATGAGTGAGGGACACATCTCTACACCACTGTTCCTACTGGGTCACCACTTCTCATCTGCGGTATATGATGTTGCAGTACTCGATGGGCAAAATCTAAGTTCTATTCCTTAATCAGCTTAGCCTTGCCAACTACTTGGTCGGCTTCCACTCTAACCAGATGCAGCTGAATACCAGTATTTTACATGGAGTGACTGCTTATCTGACCTTCACAACCTAGTTACATATACTTGGGTAACACAATACTTCTTGGCAAGACTGGTTGTCAAACTTTCGGGCTTCTGACTACCCGTGACGACTATAATAAATTTAAGAATGACAACTGGGACCGACGGTGCTTTCTCAGGCACGTCCTATTCTAGATTATTAATATCTATAACAACACGATAAACACATTCCGCATTCATTTTACATTGCATAATAAATAATATTCTAGATCCCAATCTGACGGTTCCTATAACGAGGTACTTAAACATCGTCCTAAAAACCTTATTCCATTGAAATAGAGTTCAAATTCGTTTGCAAACGATATTTCTGATAAGTATATCGGTAATGAGAAAATAGGGGAGGCAATTTTCCGCTGTAACCGCTACAAATACGTTTATGTACCCAATCGTTATGTATTAGCGGATTTGCTATCTTATTGGGATATATTTTTGTTTATTTAGTTATTTTATTAGCTTTGATTGCGTGTTCACTGAAGTGTGAATGATTGGTAGTATCAGCATTGTTTCTGGGTGCTTAGGAGGCCAATTTCCGGCATAATAATAATAATAATAATTCCTTTGTTGGCAGGCAACTAAGGCTCATATATTAAATAGACAAATTATTCTTACAAAATAATAAACTAATACATATTAAAAACAGTAGGCACTAGTAATCTATTAGCTAAGCAATACGTTGGGTCGGCGACGCATTGCGCTGAGTTGGGGTGTCATGTAACCTTTCGCGAAAATGCCGATACACGACACTCTTCGGCCAAAAATCCTCCTTCATAAAAGTCTCCAAATGATGAGTCACAAAAGAATTAATGTTAATTTTGTGGCGCGACTCCAACTTTTCGACTCTTAAGGTGAATTTGGCCTTTATCGATATGTATGTATCCATGATCTTCTGCCTTCGTTGAGTGATGCGGACCGCGACACGTATTGCTGCGATAGAATGTATAAAATGCGATATAAATTAATAAGTATCGCGAGTAATAACTTAGATGGTCTGGTCATGTTGAGAGGATGAGTGAAAGGCGACTAACATTAATTATTTACAAGGCAGATGTTAGTAGAAACCCTAGAAGCCAGTTCGTCCAAGAAGGACATATAGCGACCTCATTAGTGATATTCTTCAGAAAGGTCGTGAGCGTAGTACTCGGAAGTGCGTGTATGACCAGATGTATGACTAAGAATGAAGCGAAAGGAGTATGTAAGGATCGTAGTAGGTGGTGTTCTGTAGTTCCTGCCTACACCCATAGGAAGAAGGCGTGAGGTTATATTTGTAAGTATCATAATTGTTATAGAGCTGATGGTGGCGAGTGTCTTGGATCATTCGGTTCCCTACAAAATGGTTGAGCTGGATGGTGCTGATGCCGTCAGTTGAAACTGGTCATCTCTTATCTGCCAGGGCTTATTTTTAATCTTATATTTTCAATTGTTTTTGATTATTTTTTGTACATTGTTCTCACATATAGAAGCAACAAGAATGATGTACCCAGGATTTTGTAATATCTATATTTAAAAGAGTGTCCTTGGAGTTTCTTGCCCGTTCTTCTCTATAGAGATCTACGTTTTGGAATGGGCGTAGCTTCAACTTTCTGACTAACTGACCGACTCTTTGACAATTCAAAAGTGCCTGTAAATGGTTTAATTGAAATAAATGCTTTTAGTTTTGAGAGAACTTTGTAAAGAGGCTCGTTCGTAGAACTACTAAGTACCGCCGTACCTATTTCCGTCGACAGTGTAATTACTGGTAATATAAGAGTGAGGCCACACGGGCGTTGTCGATGCGTTGCGTCGTCGCACCGGTTTGATTTCAAATGCGGTGTCGTAACGCAATGCTGCTTACTACAGCCTCGCAGCGTCTCGGTGCCGAGTGTGTCAGTTTTCTTCAGTAAAAGCCACACTGCGCTGCGCTACAATGCTGTTCCGATGCTCGGCACTGCACCGTAACTTTCTTCCCCGATTCGTTCTTCTGGTTTTCTTGTCCATTTAGCATACATTATGTCGCTACACGTCGTCGCAATGCACAGAGTGACATGCCACTGTGATTTATATAGGACCAGCTGCGCCCCGCGGTTTCATCCGCATAACTCGCGATATCGAGATAAAAGGTATCCTATGTCCTTTTCCAGATTATGGTCTATCTATGTGCCAAATTTCATCGAAATCCGTCCAGCCGTTTTAGCATGGCAGCGTTAGAAACAAACAAAGCAAGAAACAAACACACATTTGCATTTATAATATTAGTAAGGTCAAGCGTCGCAACGCACCGGCAATGCATCGTGTGGCTTCACTCTTACATAAGTAAATATTTATGATGTAGTATTTATTTCACCTTTGTCTCTGGGATGGCATAAAGCACATTCTCTAGCATTGTAGATGTTAACAGAAGGCTGGGACCGCTTCGTTGATTACCTACCAATTTTCAAAGTTGAAATCTATATACTACCTATAATAATGCTAATTTTATTTTTATTTTATTTATTCAGGGACAATAAACAGCTACAATATATATTGAAACAGAGAAAAGATAATACAAAATATTAACAATATTGCAGCCCACTACATTATCCGCATATTAACAAAAGAAAATATGATAATGAGTACCACTAGATAGGAAATAAATAATTACATCACATTAATAATAATCAATTACATCACATTAATAATAATAATAAATTACATCATGCAAAACAAAGATTCTAATTGATTGCTTGGCAACAGATTGATAAATTAACACTAAAAACAAATAAATAATAGAATACAGATTAGCTTACATTCCTTACAACATTATTGGTTAATAAGAATTTTCATAACATTACATTTAAATTTGGATTTTGAGAATACAAAAATATCAATATTAACAAAATTACAATTATAAGACTCAACCATTCGGCGGATAGGGCAGCGCAAACCAGAATTAGTTCGACAGGTATTCACAGCAAATAGAGTACCTGCACGAATGCTTCGTATATGAACAGTGCGTGGGACCACATAACACAGTTTACTGGTGAGATCGATACAATCGAAATCACCACGAACAATACCATACAGTACAGAAGCCTCTAGATACTTACGTCTTGATTCTAGGCTAACCTGTTTATATTTATCGAGTAATTGAGAGTACGACAGATACGTTTTGTGGGATCTGTAATGCATGGCTCGTAGACACTTACGCTGGACTTTCTCAATCTCGTCTATGTATTTCCGGTAAAACGGGTTCCAGATAGGGACGGCATATTCTAATTGTGATCGTACAAGGGTCTTATATAGGTAAAGGTATGTGGAGACCCGCTTGAACTCCGTGGACGATCTCATAACAAAACCATACATCTTAAATGCTTTATTAACAATTTTTTCTACATGCAGGTTTAGGGACAGCTTATCATCAAATAACACACCAAGATCTCTCACAGTAGATACATTACTGAGTGTCGTGTCGTGTAATGAGTATTTAAAGTTAATAACTGACTTATTCTTTGTGAAATTGATGCAATTGCACTTGGAGAGACTAAGGTGTAGTTTATTGATTAGACAGTAGTCAGTGAGACTATCCAGATCTTGTTGGAACAGTTGACAACTAATATAATATTACTAATGCTAAAGTGAGTTTGTTTGTTTGTTTGTTACGCTTTCACACGAAAACGGCTGAACGGATTTGGATGAAATTTGACACACGGGTAGCCAATGACCGGACATGGACATTTTTTATCCTGGATCGTAGACGAACTCGCGGGCAACAGTTAGTAAAATTATAAAGACGTATTTCTGTGTTGTGTATGGGTAACAGTAAATGATGACAAAAAATAAGATTTCAGTCATATTTTACCACGTAGGCATGTAAAACATTTAAAACATTCAACTAATAACTAAATAGTTTTTATATATATACAGATAGGTAGTTAGTTTTTTAATTTAGTACCTAGTGTAAATAGTTAGTTATGTTAAAAACTGTAAAGTTATATTTAAGATTGCTGTATAAAGGCTCTTTCAAACACGACGCGACAAAGACACCGCTCGTCGCGCGACGAGCGGTGTCTTTGTGTCGCGTCGCGTGTCGCGCCTGTTTGAAAGAGCCTTTAACCTTCAATAAAAAAAGTTTACTGAAAAAAAAAATAGTTAAATACAATTTTAAAATTACACAATGAATTAGGTACAAAAAACAATATATACGTAAACACTAGCTGCATAATACACACATCAAAAGTGTCTAGGGATCAACATATATTTTTGCAATAACTTTTCTCCTGATTGATATTAATTAAAATTTTCTTTAAGGATTCATCAAATAAAGTGTTTTCGTTTGTCACAGTAACGATAAACCAAGTCACCTTTGCATTAATAAAGAAATTTGCCATTTTCCTAATAAAGGGATTTTTGACATTTGAACCACTAACATTAAAGTTCGAAAAAAAGACTGAAATAACAGTTTTCTTTAAAATTTTATTGGGTAACTTAAACAATTAATAATCCGTGTTTCTACCGCGAACACTAACAACACAAGAACATCGGTTTGGCATACTCAAAATGAGTTCATCCAAATCACGCTGTGGAATGGCCGCCCATGTTCGTTGCAACAACAAAAAAAGGTCTTCTTGCGACTGGATACCCTCCATATTCGGCAGAGCTCTTCTCTGTAGCATATCCCATGCATGCTCAATCGGGTTCAAGTCTGGCGACTGAGCAGGCCAGAGCAGGACATTGATGTTAGCTGCGGCGAGAGTCTGTCTTACAACTCTTGCGGTGTGCGGTCGTGCATTATCATGCATTAACTGAAATAAGGGACCGATTTGCACTTGTAGAGGAACGATGACGTCAGATACAATCGTCTCAGCATAAGTTTGAGCGTTGAGGTTGCCTCTGATCCAAATCAACTCAGTTCTTCCGCCGATCCAAATACCCGCCCATACCATGATGGTTCCACCACTATAAGGATGGACTTCCTGGCAGGATTTTAATCGCTGTTGGCGTCCAGGGGTTCTCCAGTGTCGTATACGTCTTGTATCCGGTCTCATACCAAAACGAGACTCATCAGAAAAGCACACGAAACGCCATTGTTCTTCTGCCCAATTTCTGTGTTCAAGAGCCCATTGATATCGAATCCTACGATTGTGCATTGCTATAGGTGGTACCCGTAGCGGTCTTCGGGAATGAAGGTTCACTTCATGCAAGCGGTTTCTGACTGTTTGGTCGCTAATTAAGTTCCCTGAAGAGTGATGAAGCCTCACGGCTAACATCATGGCGGTTATTGTTGGAGCTCTTCGAGTTAAGATTTGAATGTATCGGTCTTGTCTCCGTGTGGTGCAGCGATACCGTCCTCCATGGCGCTCAGCCACGGTACCAGTGCTTCGGTAACGTGTCCAAAGTCGACTGATAACACTCTGACTTGTATTCAGAGCTAAAGCCACAGTACGTTGCCGGGAACCAGCTTCTATCATTCCCACGGCTCTGAGCATTTCTTCCCTGCTTAAATGACGTCGCCGCTCCATAATAACGTTGGTTTTAATCAGTAGTAGGGAAACAGTAGCACTAATAATGTCTTCAATGCGTTGTATGTTTTTATAGGGAAAATATTGACAGCTGATTTTCATCTTTTACTCGAATTTGATTAACAGTTCCTGTTTCAAATTATGAAATGCACCAAAAAGGATCCATATAAATTTATATAATCATAAATTTATTACAAAGCCACATCTCAATCTCAAGAAATCCGCATAAAAATGCTTGATCCCTAGACACTTTTGATGTGTGTAGTTGAATAAAATTGTTATCGCTATGACAATTTCTCAAAACATAAGACAGTTATAAGCTCTAGAGTTACTTTACATGTTAATAATGTTACCGGAATCGTGTTAAATTACAAAGTCCTAATTATTGTCAAGGACATACAAAACCTGCTTTATGACGAAAACAACCCTTTAATAATATCAAATATCATCACCACTGGGGTACTTTCAACCCCGGAAGGAAAACTTCGCACTTCAAAAATGAAAGGCGTTAAGTCAAGGTGCGTTCACACGGGCGGTTCAAATTGCGCAATTCTGGATCTCATTTCAGCCAGGAATAACCCGCTCTGGCGTCCTTTCCTTTCTGCCATAGTTTCTGTTTCTTTGCATTTCTCATCCAGCACCCCAACTGCGTAACAAACTTTCTATCACAAGCCGAAGGATTTTGAAGGAAATTACGAATCCATTGCTTCATATCTTTGAAAAATTCTCTGCTCGACCTCGTAAATAACGCAATGAATGTTGTTAGATTGTCAAAATGAATGGCATTGTATTGTGAGATGAGCATAACATGACTGTTGTATACATATATTTGTATACTTTATTATATAGTTTTTTTTTCTTTAACTAATGTAAATGGCATTGACTGTTTTACGTTAATTAAATAAGACCGCGTATCGGCTAGCGTAGTGTAGGACGCCCCTCAGCTAGATGAACCGACGACCTTAAATAGCCTGGGAGAGACCTATATGTAGCAGTGGACTGCAATAGGCTTAGTTGATTGAAATGTGTTACGCAATTTCCCTACAGGTCATACCCGCGACACTAATAATAGTCTGTGCGATAAAATTGCTCGTGTAAGAGCACCTTTAGAAAACTGACACCCCGTCGTTGGGGCAGATTAACGGCGGAATATTATTAAATAATAAAGAAGTCTGATTCAGGGCCGCTCCCGGGATAGCGAGAGTATAACTGAATAATTCTGTCTGGTAACATCCCTGTCTGGTATTGATGAACTTCTAGCTAAATGGGTTTTTCTGGAATGGTGAATCCTGTTGGTAAAATGAAAGAGGCATTGGTAAAGTGGTGTGTTGCATTTGAGGTACTGTTGGGAAGTTTTAAGAACATGTTGAAATAATAACGTCCCTTCAAAGGTCAGTGTTATTTTCTCCAGAAAAAATTATGACTTCAAGTCGCATGTCATAAATTCTCTAAAAAATTTAGGTTTACTTGAGTATTGTTGAGAGAAAACCGGCCAAGTGCGTGTCGGACCACGCACAATGAAGGGTTCCGTAGTTAGGATGATTTTATCCCAAAAACAAACTTAACATTGTAGTTAAATAACATGTTCTTCCATACATCGATATACGTTACGTCACGGTCAATTCCCCAACTGCAAATGTAAGTTTGTAATTACTTTATGCGACTTTTTCTTTACTTGTCCTCTGAGACCTTACTTCTTACCAAATTTCATGATTCAAGATCAACGGGAAGTACCCTATATGTTTTGATTTATTTGCGAGTAGGTATCAAAATATGTCGTATAAATGGCCGTATTTTTTTATTGCGCTGATTTAGAAGCTTGGTTTTTTTAGGGCTCCAAGGGATCATAGATCATTAGATTCACGCGTTCCTGAGAAAAAGGGTCTTGACAGACTGCCAGATGGACAACGAAGCTCCTATAAGGGTTTCGTGTTTTCCTTTTAAGGGACGGAACCCTAAAAAGAAAGAAAAAAACAACAGTGGCACTCCGGTAGTGCCGACAGAAGTGAAAATGTGAAAAAAAAAAAAAAACAGTGGTACTCCGGGAGTGCCGACAGAAGTGAAAACTTGAAAAAAAATCGGCACCGCGGTAATCAACGCGTTGATGTCTTTTTAACCGTCTTACGAATTTTCGATCAGGTCACGTGTCCTGACGCGAGATTAACATTTTTTACCCATTACAAAAAAGTGCACAACGCCGCTAAAGAAGTTTTCACTTCAAAATACTTTTTTTGCGGTAAAAATGACGCAAAGAAAAAACAAGTTGCGGGAAAATATGCGTCATATCCACGCAAAAACGGTCATCGAAAAAAAGAAATGCGACTATAAAAATAAATTTGAAAGACCTTGTAAATCATAAACAAGGACATAGGTAATATGTATTTTGTTGGTGATCTTTAAACAAGTTCATGTACGTAATAGTACTCGCCTTTGACCGACTGAGATCTGAGTTGCTTTTAGGATGTAAAGTTACACTATGAAAATAATGATTTTTCGAAACTCATCTCTGTGCCATTATGACTAGTTACTCGAGCTACTAGCTAGTTACTCCATAAAATTGATCGCCATAATGAAAGTGTTTACAATATGTGAACGTATTTTATATAACGCTCAACAAAGGGTTCACGCACCACTTGTTATTACTCTACGCGAACAAAACGCCGGTTAATTATCTTTTAATTAAAAGTATGTTCACTGATAAAATCTATATTTATAGTGTAGTTTTACCGCTATGACCACAGAGTTGTGTTAAAAATATTGATTAATAGCCTCGCGGTTTCACCCGCATAAGTTTCGATCCCGTGAAAATATCGGAATAAAAGGTATGCTATGTCCTTTTTCAGGTTATGGACTACTCATGTGCCAAATTTCATCCAAATCTGTTCAGCCGTTTTAGCGTGAAACCATAACAAACAAAGTCACTTTCGCATTTTTAATATTAGTTAGGATTTATTTATTTACTAACTAGTGACTCGCCCCAGCCTACTTCGCATGATTTTTACGATTTGAAACAAAATTTATTTAATGTTATTTTAATATCTAATACCTTTAAATGAGCAATTCTTGTATATATGTATATATATATAATCTTAATCTCGGAAACGGCTCCAACGATTTTCATGAAATTTATACATAGTATGCAGGTTGTTTCGGGGGCGATAAATCGATCTGGCTAAGTTTCATTTTTAGAAAACTACCAAAAACAAAAAAACAACAGATATTCAATATATTATACACATAAATTATAAATATCTGGATGACCGTGACGTTTTTTAAAAATGAAGCCTAGCTAGATGGATTTATCGCCCCCGAAACCCCCTGCATATAAAATTTCATGAAAATCGTTGGAGCCGTTTCCGAGATTAAGATTATATATATACATATATACAAGAATTGCTCGTTTAAAGGTATTAGATAATTAATTAATTATTTATTATGTTGTGTTGTGTGTCGCCTTTTTGTCTGTGTTAAATAAATGTATTTTTTTTCTTTTCTTTTCTTTTATAAACTTTCTGAAATAAATTCTCTAAATTATGGTTAAACCACATCACAATTGGTTGCGTAGTTAGTTTAGAAGAACAACGCGTTCATACGAAAAGCGACTTTTATTTATAATATGTATAAAGAATTATATTATTAATTTATGTACACAAAACTCTTAATTCAGAAAAATACTTAAAGATTTACGAGCACAAGAAACTGGTTATTTTAAAAGAAGTTTCTTCCAGCTGAATTATTAAAATATGTAAATAAAAGTTCTCTTATTTTAAACCCCCGACGCAAAAAGAGGGGTGTTATAAGTTTGACCGCTATGTATGTCTGTCTGTGGCACCGTAGCTCTTAAACTGGTGAACCAATTTAAATACGTTATTTTTTATTTAAAAGTAGTTTTTTTTTTTGTTTTGGTTCTTAGATATGTTTTGTCAAAATTGGTTCAACCGTTTGAAGATCATCGGCTCTTTTCTAGTTGATGAATGAATGTGAGTATCTTCCACGGGTCTGATCGATTTGAAATTTTGTATTCTGTAATCATGAACTGATGCTGCAGCATCACCTGGATTTTACAGGATATCCAACTCCCTTACCAACTTACAGCACAGGTATCGTGTTTGGGCTCATTGGAATGGTCTCAATGAATAGGTTATAGATAGATGGTGAACAGGGTCTGGTGATGGAGTAGGAAAGAGAAATGAGGAAATCTTTTGTGTCGGGGGTTTTTAAATTTTAACTGTTAAAATTGTACTTGTCATACAAAAACCGTTATTTCGTCTAGTTTGTCAATCATAATCAATCTTGTCAATCTCGTTTATAATCGAATAATTATTGTCAAAATTATTATCATAGAAAGTGTCTTTACACTTCGATACTCTTTCATGCTGCGGAAAGCTTCTTGAATGTTCAGTTTCGGCGCAAAGAAGTCTAAGATTAATTTAGCAGCTACAAGAAATTACAAAAAAAATTAACATCAGCCTGCTATCTAATTACGTAACACATTTTCGTTAATAATTAAGATTATTCCGTTTCATTTTGACAGTTCAACAACATTAATTGCGTTATTTACGTTGTTGAACAGATTTTTTTTCCAACTTTTAAATCAATGGATTAACAATCTGTTTCAAAACGATTCAAATTGTGAATGATCGTGTATTACACAATTAGGGTACTGATTCAAAACTGGGCGACTAGAATCAATTATATTATTTTGTAAATTTTGACGTTCAAAAGTGCCATACATGGGCCAATTTGAAATAAATGATTTGACTTTGACTTTGACTGGAAACTCAATACTCTCGAAAAGCAGGTAAAACCCAGAGGTTTTACCTGCTTTTCTTAAGCTGATTATTTGGATAATTTTGCGCAAAATTATATTCCTAGCTTAAAACAATAAATTTTTAGTTATTAGTACATCAGTTTACTGCTAAACCCACACACAGTCAAACACAGGCTGTTAATTAAAATAATCATCACTATCCAATTAATATTTAACCCACCTCAATTATTTAGTTTTGGTAAACTTTGGTTAGCTTTCAAAAGGTACAATAAAGTGGATTGAAGTATCAATCATTGAAATAGGTTTTTATTTACCAAAATATTATAGAAGCTTTTGCCCGCGGGGTTGCCAGCGTGGATGTCGGGAAGTAACTCATCGTGAGGACACTGACATGCCTGAGAGAATCTCTACGGCATGTGAAGCCAAGTCAGACGCCCATGGGCGGTATAAAAACTCTGACACCTGAAGGTAAATTCTTGTACTTAAAAAAAAAACACTCACATTCAAGTCGCAATCTGTCAAACTACTACGCACCTGACCTTTCAGAAGAGCATCACCAATAAGGTGTTATCAGAAAATTTCCAATTTATTTATATTTTATTAATAATTACCTCAGTTAATAAAAATAAAAACATAACCATGTCCCGTAGGCCAACCTTCAGTGAACGATAGTATTAAATGATAGCCATGTCACTACGGCGTAGCGGACAGAATGATGTCACGGCTACGCCGTAGCCACCTTGTAACACCACAGCATGCTACGCGAACGAGAGGCAATTGATCTGTTCCTGAACTTTGTATCATGCATTTTGTATGTCAGTTTTCAATTTAATTCATTTCGTACGTTTTTTTTTTTCAAAGATAAATGCAACCAGTGATGATTTTTGTTTATTGAAGAAATATGAGGTTAAATTCCCTGCAGCTATTTACTTTCAATTAACGTAACGTTGAGATTCGACATTTTTACTTACAAATAACAATAATTATTATTGATATTCTAACTACGTGTAAAATTCAATGATTAATTACATAATATTTGCACATTCTTTTAACGAAAATGTTAAGCGATAAAACGCAAATTTTAAATGCTTTTGTTATATTTTCAGTGCATAATTGATGAACAGTATTCAAGGAATGTAAACTAACGCTGTTTACATTGGTCGATAGCCTTTAGTTATTTAAAGAGAATTAATATTGTTTTTTTTTTTAAATTATATTCTCAACGTAAAGGAAAATCTCTTAAATTTTTACAGTAATTACGATATATACGAGAATATTTAGCGTAATTAACCTATAGTGTTCCCACTGCTGGGACCTCCTCTATGCGAGAGGGAGTGGGCCGTAATTCACCACGCGGGCCCAGTACCCAGTGGTAGATGTCACATGTCTTCGAATTTTTGATTCTAGGACCTAGTTTTTTTACGTTTTCCTTCACCGTTCTGAGAGCAAAACGGTGATGAGATATTTAATTGTAATAAAATCAGTCTTAATTATTGTCTCGTTGGTGTAGCAAGTGCGACAGTTGAGCATAGATTCAAGGTTTGATCCCTGGGTCGGGCAGTGTTATTGGTATTTTTATGAGGAAATTCTTAAGTTGATGATAGACGTGCGAACTTAAAGTACGCGGTTTTAAAGTTCGCGAACTTACTCGGCTCGCCGTCGGTGACACATGTGAAGCTTGCTTACAATGTATCGCGATTTTGTCGAATTTTCTGCACTAAACTATGTCGGGTCCCGACTCGCGGCGATCACAGACGTATGGAACTACGAACCGAGGTGGACTACGAGCAAAATTTCAGACCTGTTCGATCGACGACGAACTTACTCAGCGGTTTTAAAGTACGCGTACTTAGTATGAGACACGGGCGAGAAAGGTCGCCTAGCCATAAGTACGCGTACTTGCTCGCACGTCTATCACCCCTTTTAGCTGCAGCCCGGAGCCTGAAATTGTGCCGGTTCGGTGACAATAGGTTTGCTTCCTGGATTCAAACATGGCTGGTAAAATATAGGTGAAATCACACTACTATCTGTCCCTTAGGGCTTACAGGTGTGATGTTGTCTTTCAATACAAAAGACAAACTAGTGTTTTTAGGTTTCCGTACCCAAAGGGTAAAACGGGACCCTATTACTAAGACTCCGCTCTCCGTCCGTCTGTCTGTCCGTCTGTCACCAGGCTGTATCTCATGAACCGTGATAGTTAGACAGTTGAAAATTTCACAGATGATGTATTTCTATTTACGCTATAACAAAAAATACAAAAAAAAAACAGAATAAAATAAATATTTAAGATACAACAAACGTGATATTTTTTTGGCGTTTTTATAGATGGTACGGAACTCTTCGTGCGCGAGCCGACTCGCACTTGGCCAGTTTTTATTATAGGAATTTAGGTGCATGAGTTATTTACACAAGTGGTAATGGACAGGGTACATTGCTTGCAGAACAGATGGCCGATGGGGTCGAAAGGTTCTCGGCGACCGCGTACCGGAAGACGTGGCGTTGGAAGGCCCCCTACAAGGTGGACCGATGACCTGGTGAAGGCTGTAGGAATCCACTGGATGCGTGAAGCACAAAACCTAATAATAAAATCAGCCTTATAATTAACCTGCTGCATGTGTCTCTTCCCAACGAAATAAAACCACATTGAAATCGGGTCATGGCGCAGATAAACAAAGGATTATTTATTTAAGGCGCGTCCACACACCGATCATTCGCATGTAATGTGGTTTTAATTACGAGCATTTGGGTGTTGAACTGAGCATGAAGTTTCTTTGACGAGCATTCGAAACAAGTAAAATTAAATCGAAAATATTTTTTTTTACAACCAAGTAACCGCTCATTTTCAAATCATCATCTCCATCATTTCAGGTTAAAGACGACCACTGTTGAACATAGGCGTTTTCGAATGCTTGCTATCAAATGTTAGCATTATACTTACATACATTATACTACTTAATACTCAATTATTTATTAGGTACATTCTATAAAGCAATTTTGGAACCATGGTAGCCCTAAAATCATGACAACCAAATGGACCCTGTTGGTTACAGCACAGTTTAGCAGGAGAGTGAAGAATGACCGCTTGCTTGTTTTCGATTGAATTTAACTATTTTTACCTGGTTCCATACCTCAAAAGGAAAAAAACGGCACCCTTATAGGATCACTCATGTGTCTGTCTGTCTGTCCGTCTGTCACAGCCAATTTGCTCCGAATCTAATTGACCGATTAAGTTGAAATTTACTACACATATGTAATTCTGTGTCCCAAACACGAACGTGTAACTTAAATAAATGAATTTTGAATATGGGGGTCACTTTTGGGGGGCAAACAAGAAAATTGAAAAAAAGTTTTTTAAACTGTATGGTGTGACATATCAAACGAAAGAAATTGTTGCGAGGATAACAAATATATATAATTTTTAATAATTTTAAAGTAATTACACATAACATAACATCAAGCCTGTAATCCCCGAAGGGTTAGGCAGAGGTGTACCTATAGTACACCCACATTTCGCCAGTTATGTTTAAGTCCCATGTAATAGAGGGCGAGCCTATTGCCATCAACCGGGCACAAATCCAGACTCCGGGCTGCTACTGAGAAATTCCAGATGGAAAAACCCAATAACACCTTGCCCGACCCGGGATTCGAACCCAGGACCTCATACTCAGCAGTAGCGGTTTGCGACCACTAGACCAACGAGGCAGTCAAAGTAATTACATTCAAAGATATTTAAGAAAATATATGAAAATTTACCATTTATCTCCGAAAATACAGAGCCTGAAATTTTGAAAAATTTACAGAGCATTGTTCTTCACTCATAGATTACAGGAAAACCTATAACAAGTCTATGGTCTTAAAATAACATGGTAAATCTCTCAATATTGTGCGTACAAACTTACATTTGCAGTTGGAATGTATGGGAGAACACGTTTTTCAACTACAATGTTAAGTTTGTATTTGGGATAAATTCATTTCAACTACGGAACCATTCATTGTGTGTAGTCTGACACGCACTTGGCCTGTTTATTTACGACAAATTTCACCAGTGAAATTGAACGCAATCAGTACATCTAAAGCGCGCTGAAGATCTGTCAGTGTCAATATTAATCTGACTTTGATAATATATGTAAGTTAAAACTTGTTCCCACAAAAAAATCTTAATGATCTCCTAAAACAGTGCTTCCTCTCTCCTACCCTCTTTGCTGTGCCCTACAGGGTCCATAATGATCTAAATTATATAATTACCACCTACACACACTATACACACACATTATAGGTAGGTAAAGCAATAAAGATATTGAATATTGATTATTCCACAACAAGACACTGTTTGCGTTCGGGGTTTGGAGGTGAAATTCATCCTTAGTTTTTGCATAACATAAATGATATTTATTGTTGTAAATTTGTTAAAAAAAAACCACATAATTTAAAACTATTTTTTAAAACTAGATGAGCTCGGTGTTTCCTAACCGACTACTCTGAGAATAAAGGCCGAAACAAACTCAGAGTTCGCAGTAAAGTCCAGACATAATTTTGGTCAGGCCATATGAGGACCATGTATTCAGGAAAGAACCACACAGATTCGAGTGGACTTGTCCAGTCAGTGCCCGCATTTGTCAGTAATCGTGTAGCTCAACTCAGTCTTAAGGAGCTCAACGACTCGACAAACAATACTAAAGAAAGGACATTGGGGTCCGCATGAAGTACGCAAACGGCCAGGCGATCGCTAAAAATTAAAAGGAAAAAAAAACCAACATGGTCCTCACATTTCCAATAATTCTAATAATTATCCTAACTAATATTAGAAATTCGAAAGTGAGTTTGTTTTTTTGTTTGTTACGTTTTCAGTCTAAGTTTTTTTTTGGGTGGAAAATTATCAAATAACTTCTTTTGAAGAAGTCGTTTTGCGTGTCAGACTTTCACCGACTAAAACCCACCCATGTTCCTTCAGTTGCCTGTATGTTGCCAGGGGCCACGGTAACCCTTTCGGACAAATCCGCAACCCTGGCTTCACTCTAAAGCCTGAATCCCTCTTACGCTGATGTCGTTCGCGTACGCAACGTACGTACGTACGCGCCGCTGACGTCAGCGTCGCAGTATGGTGCTATATAGAACACAATGAATAAACGCACGCGCGACCGACGTACGCGACCGAAATCAGCGTAAGAGGAATTCAAGCCTAAAACAGCTCGGGGTTGCGAAGAAAACCGAAAGGGAGATCGTGGCCCCCGGCAACAGGGCAACGGAAGGAACACGGGTGGGTTTTAGTCAGTAAGAGTCTGACACGCCCTCCCGCTCCGCCCAGAGCGGGAGAAGTTATTTGATGATTTCCCAAAGGCCTAAAACAGCTGAACGAATTTGAAATAGACACAAGGGTAGACCATGATCTAGGTTAGGACATAGAATATTTTTTATCTAAATATAATACTTTATAAAGTAATCTGTATTCATTGTGGTTAAACGACCTGGGTCAATTTGACGTTAGGCCAAAATCTAATTGACCCAGTTAGAAACCATCAAGCTTGCTCCCTACATGTAAGCGATATCAGAAACACATCCAAACGATATTTAAATTACTAACTTTGAATATAATTGAACCCTTCGTTATCCGTCAGGATCATTAACCTTATGTGCGTCGGTTTAAGTACCGTTTTCAAATGTCAAAGGTCTGTCTTTGACATTTGATATTTGAATCCGTATTGGATAGTGAGTCGTTTTGGATACTACATTACAAGTTACAACATAACATTGTGCATGTTTTTCCCGGCAAAGTAAGTAGATGGAAGTACAATAAGTTTTCGCCGGTTATGTTTGAATCCCATGTTTGCTAGGGGCTTTTTACAAAAACCTGCGAAGTAAATTTGTATGCAAAAATCGGGCAGTCTGAAATCTGGATTTATTTAAAAATAAATACTTAAATCTCAATTTTCGGAATTGCACCTACAAATCATCCAAATTTAAATTCAAATTCAAACCATTAAATTCGAGTAACATAGACTCATATTATTATTATTAGAATAGGTATACACATTTACAAATAAAATTAAAATAGAATATAATAAAAAATAAAATAAAAATAAGATTACAATTAAAATTAAAAATACAATAAAAATTTAAACCCAAATTAAAAATTAAAAAACAAATAAGATTACATTAAATTTTTCGTCATAAAAGGTTGATTGTTAGAAAATGCCTATAGCATTAACTCTGCCTCTGTACATCTGTGTGCTTGAATGATTAAATAAATAAAAAATGAATTCCTGGAAATCCTAACAAATGATTACTTTGTTTGACCTAAAAATCGAACCTAGGACCCATGCTCAGCAGTCTGTGTTTTGGCTCTTATACCAAAGAGCCACTTAATGTATGTACAATATCTTACATTTAAAGAGTGATTTAGACGATGCTAATTTCTTATCTGTGGCATACAATAATATTGAAGCAACAAATGTTTAATAGTCTATTGAAACACTGGCTTCCACTTACCGTTTTTTTCACTTAAACGAATATCGACTACACAGTAGTGTGAATTAAGAATGACTTCCACTACTGAAAAAGTCATAAAAATATTTAAAGCTAAAGTGTAAACTGAACTTTATGTATGTGTACTAAAGTTGTTTTTCCAAAAACACATATTTGTTTACATGTTTGGAAACAGAATTGCGAACGCAGTTTACACCATTTCAACACTGTTAATTAATACGGTGCAAATTTTACAGTTGCTTCAAATTATGTTAACTAAATCGCACCGTAAAAATCTGGCTATATATCAGTATACCCATCGAAAGGTAAGCTACGTATGTGACAGTAGCCTCCGGCTAAGTTAGCTGATATTAAAAAAAAAAAAAAAAATTGAGGCGCATCCCTCGCACTGGCCTTAATATGAATCGTTTAGCAACAAAATCGCAATCAAACGCCAAGTGAACACATCGTTTTACTCATTACTGTACCTGTTTTATACGTTCTACATAAATTAGTTTTCCTGTAAGTAGCTTTAATGTCTCTTGGTAATTTACAAATAAATTAAACATGAAAGTAAGTAGAAACGGAAATTGTGGCGTGTTTCTTAAGATAAATTATAATTAATCCATGAATTAAAGGATAGTTCAAGGATTCGTTATAATTTATCTTATCATTTTTGTCTTCGTACTTTTCATGGAAACCTGGTAGTTTTAAGATAGTAGTAATTATAAAAATTGCAAAATTGTGTGCGAGCAGAAGTTGTAATAAACTATCTGGTGAACAGGATTTGGATATATTCAATACCAGTGTTACTCGGCTTAAGCATTTGTTAGTGAAAAACTTCTTGACGGAAAAGTAATTGTTAGCAAAATATGATTTTTACTTAGTAATTTATCGTGTACTATTTTTTTCCTAATTTATGTTAAATAGGTATTTTGTACTGAGTTTTTTTTCGTTTTTATGCTATGTGTTTATCAGTGGAAAGTAAAAGGCCTTCAATTTTATATTATTTAAGAACACTGTGTAAGTTAATTGTAAATTTCCCGAATAGAATATTAAATATTGAAATATTATTGATAATACAATATTGAGTTTGAGTTTTGAGTTTGAATAAAATCAAATAAATAAAAAAAAATAAAAAAAATTGCCTGAGAGAAATTCTCGACGGCATGTGAAGCCAATTCAGAGGTCCACAGGCGGCATAAAAACTCTAACACCAGGTTAGTTACTAATCAATCGAAAAAGAAGATAAAAAAAATTACGGGGAAGATATTCGGTAACTTTTGTTTGAAACAGCAGATAACTGTACATATTAAATGCCCCTCAATACTAAAACAGCACCCTCCTTTTGAAATTCGCCGCAGTTGTGTAAGAATGCTTTCAAAATCGTGGTATTTGCGTGCATCCTCGAGGCGTATATTACGTTTAGTCTTGCTTCCATATGAAGTATTAGTTTTTTTTCTCCAGTGCAAGGAAACTTCTACAAAGATAAACTGATTTAATGGGTGTGAGTTGCAGCCAGACACTGATATTTCACTAGAAAAGTTTTGTATTGTCCATTTCGCTACAAAAACCTGAGAAGCTTTTAAACTGCATGCCAGTTCTTATAAAAACCTTTTCATGTCGCCATTACTCGTCCAGTCAACACAGAACAAGACCTCGTCGTATTTTTCCCGGTAGCGGTACCGGTACCTAAATACCGGGACGGTATTAGATACCGCATTATTTATTCAAAGATATGTTTGCTGATGTATTAAGCATCCGTCTTGGCACTGTTTTGGCTTTTGTACCGACTTGGATAGAGGCTTCCTGATACATAATGTATTAATTTTCTCTGTTTCTCAAAGACTCAGTGGTGAATAGCGTGGCAGTTGAGTGTGAGTTTGTGTTCAATGATCGAGAAGTATTTTACGAAACCTAATATAGAATTTTATGGTACGTTTGGCGTAATGGTTAAGCAATTTACTTTTGCGCTAAAAGTCACAGGTTCGATGTTCAAAATTATATAATTTATAAATCACTGAAAGGTTCTAAGTTTTTTATTAATCTGGAAAAATTCTCTAGTGAATTTTGAGTTCAATTTAATTAAAAAGTAATTATATTAGGATATCTAAGGAAACATTTTGGTGACTCCCAGTCCCTAATAAGTCTTCCATACATCAAAGGCAATCCGAGCCCCGGAAGACTGGAAAACTATATTTGTATTTACAAAATTTCAAGGTCAAAGAAAGCCTTAAAAAAAGTACAGTCTCACCAAAATCACTTAACAGTTTAACCTCATAAGTAAAAATTGAACGGCACTACATCCGTGCCGTAACTAGATAGCGTCCATTCCATTTCCGATTCGCATACGGCTCATGTTTATTCACACGGCTCTGAAACGGCTGCAAAACGGTTCGGCCGCAAAATTATGACCAAAGAAACGTGTACGGACTGTATTCATGGTTTGTTCAACGTTTCATAAGTTTGTCAGTTGTCTTTTGAATGTTATGAGATGGTTTACTATTTCTGGTCTTAGTTATTCATTGCTTGGACGATGTACAGTGAAATGTGCTCTTAATAATTCGAGATTAAGTATCTAACTATAACTTAGTTATTTTCTTCTCAGCGTGTTGATGGAAAAATAACATTCATAAAATATACAGGCTGGTCTAAATAGTGACGTCATAAAAATATTAGATTCCTTATTCCCAGGGATACCCCATGTATTTTCTTTTTAGCGATTCTTGATAGTTTTCGAGATATAATTATTTTTAAATCTCACTAGATTTTTTTTTGGGAAATCTTTAAAAAATTTCCTTCTTTATTTTCACACTGTTTTTCACATTATTTTATTGTAATTTTCATTGCTTTAGAATATTATTTCAGATATAAAATAATCATCTTTCTATCATTAATGAAAGGAAGATGATTCCTGTCATTCAAGATGCCACAAAATGTTGATCGAAAAGAAGGAATTTACGTTCGAGTGATACAGAGTCGTAAAATTTTCAAGAAATTTACAAAGTGGAAAACTATGAAGAATCGCGGAACATACATGAGGTATTTTCAGATAGATAAGGGATTCAAAATATATATATGACGTTACTATTTGGACCCTTTTGTATATTAAAAAAAATATATGTATATCTCTAATATCGTTTTCTGACGAAACTTTGTTAATATGCGTTGGTCTAATAAATCTATTCCATATTTTAGAATGCAGTTTCAAGTTTTCGTAATAAATATTATGGTATACTGCGAGCTACGCCGTAGCAGATGTCATTGCTACGAAGCTACGAAAGCGTAGCAAGCATCGTAGCTCACCGTTACGCGTCATTTGGTCTTAAATTTTGTAACAATAACAATAAAATTCAATGTCGGTCATTTAAATAAAGGCAGGTTTCTAAATAACGGCACCCCAATATTTGTGTTTGAAAAAGCATTTTTTAAACATACCACTGATAAATAATAGTTTCGGGTAATCTCAAGCATAACTGATAACTAACACATTATTTCTTTACTCAGCTCACTAAAACTTAGTGTACATCATGTTACTAAAATACGGTTCGAACAGCAAGCGGCCCATTTGCTTGCTCCATAAAATGTAATGATTTCGTAACGACTCCAGCACTCGATAAAACGCCAGTGTAGATGGGCCCTAATATATATTTTTTAAAGGAAAAAAGACGGTTTCACGATTGGCGTAAAGTTGGTAACGATCTTGTTTGCTTCAATGATTTGGTGAAGTTGTTAAATGTTTATGTGTTTTTTCTATGGAACTGCTGAGCTAAAATGATGATGTGCGAGCGCTCGGTGCTTGGTGTGGCAACACGCCGTGTTCGAGTTCACGACAAGTTAATCGTCATCCTGAGGATGCCTCGTTGTGAGGTGAAACACGTGTCGATTTCTTCCAGGGTCTTTTCAAGACTCTTTAGAAATATCTAAGCGGAAAAGGTTACTAAATATATCCACATCATCATTTTATAATGGATTTCCGCAAGGTCACGCCTGAATCAATTAACTAACTGCTGAGCTAATTTGATGCAGTTTTTGGTTAGGTAGGAGAAAAAGAAAGAAAATACGTTTGTTTACGGTAAAACATGACGCAAAAAAAAAATAACACAAATAATAAAAAGTTGGGGGTAAATATGCGTCACATCCACGTAAAACAGCCATCGCTCAGCATAAAGCTGTGACCCTATGCGAGACAGAGCCACAGCGCCGGTTTTCATTGACGTAGTTTGCCCAATTTCTTGGTTAACAGGTCATGTTTTCGGGGCTACTATAAAAATGTGGACAAAGATGCTGTTTGATTTTTTGTTACTAATTACTTTAAATTTAAAGCACAATTTCTAATAAACCATTTAAGTACACACGGCTACACATCAAGCTATACATCTCCAGTTTATGCTGATCTCGCATTGTATAGGATTTCCTTACAATGCGAGGTCAGCTTATACTGGGAATGTATAGCTTGATGTGTAGCCGTGTGTACAGGCACTTTTGAATTGCCAAGGAGTTGGTCAGTTATAAAGTTGAAGCTGATTACCCATTTCAAAGCGTATTAAGTTCCCATGGAGAAGAATGGGCAAAAACTACATGGACACTCTTTTAAATCAAAATATTATGTAATGTTGTGTGTGCTGAGATAGGAGCCATTTGGCCTCGTACAGGACTTTCTGTTATTTTTTTTTTTTAAATTTAAATTTTTAATTAATGTTTTAATGAGTGTGTTTTAGTTTAATTTGTGATTTCCTCAATAAATACTTTTTCTATCTTTCTTTCTGTGTAAACGAAGCAAAAGGAGTATGTAAGTATCGCAAGCAGGTGGCGTTCTGTAGTTCCTTCCTGCCCCCATGGGAAGAACTTAATCCCAAAGTGCAATTCTGCCTTGTCTGTTCTTTAAAAATAGTCAATTACAAAGGTAGGCAAGTTCAAATAGTTGTGAACAGGATTTTAAGTAGTTCGGTGCCTCTGCCAAGTTAAAAAGAAATAATCTTGTTTATTACCATCAACACGATACGTAAGAACTATTGAAATAACAAAACACGAGTATTAGTAGTACTAGACACGCTTGTAAAAATATAAACTGTTTATGATGAACTATGTATGTGAGTCAAAGAAATTGCATAATAAAATGCTGTAGAGAACTACACATTACTTTTGTAACATGAAAATGAACTAAAATGTTAAAAAATAATAATTTAATAAGCCCTTTTACACTTCTTAACCTCTATCTCTCTCCATGTTGGAATCATCCCATACCATAATTATTTTCAAACCTTGAAACTTCATACCATATTAAATCTTTGTATACTTATCACAGTCTTAAGTTTAGAAACAAAATCGTGTTACACCCTCAATTTTTCTTCCTTGCTGTTAAAATGTAACACGTTAATAATATTGCATAGTCATCTGATTTACATATGCATGCAAAATTTCAACTCAACCGGACACCGGAAAGTCATGGGTCAAAACCTTTCAAGATTTCATTACAGACAGACACCGCACAGGTGAAACAAAATAAAAGCCTGTAATAAAAACACGATTGATTTCCCCAAAGGGTAATAAGAGTTTTATAGCGATACTCTCACATATCGGTAACTATTTATAAGTAACTAGCTACATCCCGCAGTTTCACCTGCATAAGTCTCGATTCTGTGAAAATTATCAGGATAAAAAGTATTCTATGACCTAATCCAGGTCATAGTCTATCCATGTGCTAAATTTCATCCAAATCCGTTCAGCCGTTTTAGCGTGAAAGCGTAATAAACAAACAAACTCCTTTTTGCGTTTATAAAATTAGTTAGGCTATACTAGCTGTGCCTCGCGGTTTCACTCGCATAAGTTTCCATCCTGTGAGAATATCGGGATAAAAATCCAATATCCTAAACCAGGTCATAGTCTACCTATGTGCTAAATTTCATCCAAATCCGTTTAGTTTTTATGTCTTGAAAGCGTAACAAACAAATAAACTGAAAAACTCACTTTCGAATTTATAATATTAGTTAAGATAGGAAAGTTAGTTGTTACTTATAAGTAGTTACCAGTTAACTAAGTAGTTAACAAATGCTTCAGTCTAGGCTGCTGCAAAAATGACCTACAGAAAACTCCAATAACACTTTGTCCTACTCGGGGATCGTACCTGGGACCTCACGTTCAGCAGCTGTATTTGCTTTTCATCTAAAATCAAACAAAATACTTATCTTTGCCTATTATAGTAAAAAAACATAGCTATCGATAAGAAAGAGAGGTCGTAAAAATATCGTTCCTTTGAATAATGATTTTGATGCAGCAGCGTGGCTACTAATGGCATTTTACTAGATGTAAGTACGTACATAAACTTATGTCTTCCTCCCATTTGGATGGGTGGAAACTACAGAACGCCACCTGCTTCGACCCTTACATACTACTTTTGCTTCGTTTACGTTCATACATCTGGTCATACACGCACGCCGGTTGCGAGTACCGCGAATCTGAGCTTTCGGAAGAACATCACCAATAGATAGATAAATTGTTTATTTAGTGCAGACAAAAGACCGCAACAAAAGCACGATTAAATAATAACTAATTAGCTATTAGGAAATAGCTGCAGGGTACCAATAGACAAACGAACAAACAAAAAACCAGCTACCATTATCTATAAAAATGGCAAAAAAATCACGTTTGTTGTATAGGAGCCCCCTTAAATATTTATTTTATTCTGTTTTTTAGTATTTGTTGTTATAGCGGCAACAAAAATCATCAATATCATCTGTGAAAATTTCAACTGTCTAACTATCATGGTTCATGAGATACAGCCTGGTGACAGACCGACAGATAGACAGAGGGACGGACAACGGAGTCTTAAAAATGGGACCCCATTTTACCTTTTGGGTACGGAACCTAAAAATAAAAATAAAATAAAATTCATAAAATTCAGATAATTATAAATCCATACATTTCACTAAAATTAAACATTAAAATTAAAATACTAAATACAATTAAATTCCATTCAAATAACCCTCTTAATAAAGGATCTCCATAACGAAGAAGAGATCCTGTCTGCTACAGTCTTCAGAATACCGTTGCAGAAGGAAGAAAACAAGACATTGTGACGACACTATTGACTATGACACACTTTAAAATAAGGAATCAACGAAAAAGTGCGGTGTGCGTCTCAAGGTTGCACTAAATGAGAGTCCAGCTAAGCATGTGCTAGGCAAATATACCTGACGCTGATATTCTCCTGAATTGTGTATATATTGGCCTGCATCTCACCGAATGGTAAGTGATGATCAGGCCGAAAGTGGAAGCGAGCTTCACCCAGAATCCTCAACTGAGGAACTGGCTATCTTACCTCCCAACTGCCGAAACACAACAATGCTGTTAACATTGTTGTTATGGCGACAGACTTAGCGATAATAGGTGGTATCTAGCCAGGCTGTTAGAACAAGCTTTACCACCAACCAAACCGAGTAGAAAGTTTTGCCCTTCCTGGGAATCGAATCCGGGACCTCTGGGTCTGAGACAGGTGGTCTAACCACTGGACCACAGAGGTGTTATTTCTTTTAACGTTGATTTGATATTCTTCGTTTAATTATTCATACTATACAGTTATTAATGTATATAATAATGATTTTTTTTTTTGTATGAGCTCGCTAATCTCTAGAACTGACAGTAGGATTTGTAATCTTTTACATTTGATAGGCCAACGCTTAGCAGCCGAGCTAAAAGATAAAAAAAGTAATAACGCTAACCGAAAACGAATCAATAGTTAGCGCGGGCGATGCGATGCGATAGGTCGGGGGCCGAGGGAGTTCTATAAAAATGTGTCTGTTATTTATTTATTAATTGACCGGTTAAATAGTCATGACCTCAGAGGTCAGCTATGAGATGCCCTACAGAAAAAAAAATATTTGTATGAGAGTAGTATAGTAAGTATTTTAGTATATTGCGTATCTTACGACTTCCAGGCGGGCGAAGTCGCGGGCAAAAAGTAGTCAAATATAAAATGGATAATAAGAAAATACATCTGTATTTTTCACTAAAAATCACAAAACACAAAATAGTGAAAAATAACTTCAATTTCGGACCTCGGTGTCTTTGTCTCTGTATTTTCGCTTTTTGCCACCGATTTCCGAAATTGAAGGTATTTTTTGGTTTTTTTAAGTCATTTTTTTAACGAGTTTTTATTCAAATTCTACACAAATTCGAATACCTGCTCTATGCAAATAACAGTGACATGAACTATAATATCATCCACATAGACTAAGTGGGAAAAATAAGTATTATTGAAGCTAACCCAAAAACTACTCTAGCAAAGTTAATAAAATGTGTATGAGACCACCTTTGAAGTATGACGGACCACCTACCAAACAAAACTACCAAACAAAAAAAAAAAAGAGTCATCAAGTTAATTCATAATCGCGTAAAAACATACAGTCGAATTGAGAACCTCCTCCTTTTAGAAGTCGGTAAAAAACCCACGAAAATGACTTCTTTACATCCAAAAACAGCAATTTAACAACCATACCATGTCTAAATATAATATCCTTCTCACGTAGCATTATTATCTTAAATAAGCTGAGCGACATACTCTTATATCGTTTTACAAATGGGCCTCGTTCATTCGCCTTAAACGGGGCATTACTTCGGCGGCGATTGCCCACCACAGATGTTCCTAATACTTATCATCTTGGTTGAGAAAATGGGGGTGGTAAATGGGTACATGGATTTACAAGTTGTGGGGATGGTGGCAAGGCCATCACCATTCTTTACGTTGATGAATTTAAAGTTAAGTTTACGCGTGTATTGTTGGAAGGGGTATGCACAGTTTTAGGTACTATTTGTAAATTCAGAATTGTGATTTTCCGTCTGGAAAAATCTTCTAACACTTTTCCCGCCCCCGTATTAAAGCCCACGCTCAGCAAAGTCAAAGTCGAATCATTTATTTTAAACATGTATGGCACTTTTGAACGTCAATATTTACAAAATACTAAAACTGGTTCTAGTCGCCCCTTTCAAAAGGTAGTTTTCGTATGGAGAAGAATGGGAAGAAACTCCACCGTTACTCTTTTAAAATGTTACAATAGTTTGTATAAGTGCGTACATTAGTTAAATAATTATATGTGAAAACGATGCACTTAGAATAAAATTACTATACCACAATAGGTAAAAGGAATTAAAAATGAAGCAACGACAGATAATTTAATTATGTGACAGATACATGGTGCTCACATATTTACAAACATTGTAAAAGTAGATGAATTTCCTAATTTTTTTAAATTTAATAAGTCAGTGTGTGAGGAAGTAATCACAGAATGTAAAATCAATGTTATATAACACAAAATTATAAATTTTACAATTAAATTAGCAATGTGTTTGATTTTGTCTTGATTCTAAATTGTCCTATGGAGCAGGACCAACATGTTTCCAAGCACTCTTATCTTGGATATTATCCTCTAATTTGTAATATGCTTGTTTACAAAGTGTACTTTTAATATGAGTTTTTAATTTTCTTTCATTTAGTTGCAATATGTCACAAGGTATTTTGTTGTAACATTTATCATGTCGTTGATCCAGTTTATTTCTAGTATTAAATTATTATGTCTATCACTTATTTTAATAAAAAGATGTGTAGATTCCTAAGATTTTCCTAAGATTCCGTTTGATTAATAAATTCCAGTTTTTTCCCATTCAATATGATGTCACATTCGCTCATTCTAACATTAGGTAATTTAAATCTAACGGTTTTTGTTTTATTTAGTACCAAATTATTTACCGTAAATCAATCTTGAACTTGCAGAATAGAGAACCGACCGAGAGAGATTTTGTGACCGTCGGTTTATTTTAAAGATTTTGATGTGTCATCTGTAAATAACATCATCTTCGGTTGATTTTGAAGTTACTGTAACTGCTTGCGGCAAATAGACTGAATAGTTGATTAGAAAAAAAGTAATAAGTTCGCCCCCTATTACATGGGGCTTTAACATAACGTAACTTACGAAATGTGGGCACACCTCTGCCTGTAATTTGCGAAGGCTGACCGAATCGCAAATTACAATCTACCAAACAGCACTTAGCCCGCGTGGTAGATTGTAGCCTACTCCTTTTTGAAGGATATTTCGATGAAAGTTGCAATATAGGGAGCGAAAAATCGTTCTAGCTAGGTCTCCTATCTGGGAAACTTAGTTTTTTTCGTATTTTCACCCGAGCAGAGCTCGGTCGCCCAAAGTTAAGAACAAGATAATTAATAATGACACGAAGATGACATTTAGACATTAGAATAATGTCATAGCAGCATAGAATTATTAAGTACCTACTATCATGGGAGCATGGATTAGTATGAAATTTCCTGTACTATTAAATGAGCATTCTCTATTTTCACCAGAGCAGAGCTCAGTCGCCCAGGTACTGTTTATTTATGTAATTTATGTTACCGTAAATTCGTCTTTTCAACTTCCAATTACATTGAAAATATTTACCTTTTTCTGCTACAAATGTGTTGGCTCACACCACAGCCATTCAATCGGCACAAGTATAAAGAAAATTGCTTCGATGCCTCCCCGATTGAGATAACATTACCGACTGAGATGGTACGAACTTGTATTGCGTCGAATTTGTTGGACGTTTGCGAAGTAAGTTGTTGTGAAAAAATCGGTCAAGCGTGCTTCAAACTCGCGCACCGAGGGTTCTATACTCGGCGAACCCTATATTCGTCAGAGAATTTTTACACAGCGGTGTTGAAAATTGCAGTTTTTGGTCAGCGCCACCTCTTGACAGGTAGTGGTACTAATGTAAATTTTGTTGATGATTTCTGAAAAATTGTGCTATTTAGAGATATAATTTTATTTTTCCTGTAATCTTTACGACGAAACTTCTATCACAGAATAATTTCAGATTTTTCTGTATGCAAACTTAGGTGATAAGAATTGGTATTTTTTTAAAATTTTCTTCAAAAACAACGCGGCAAAAAAAAAGCGTTTGAGAATGTGCAAATAGCGCTCTTTCATATGATATCCGTCATGCTCTAGTAGCCCCACTTCGAATTTTTAAGACCTCCGTTCAAAACCAGTTGCAAAAATAAAAAAAGTATTTCTTATTTGCAAAATAGTTTGGCAAACGTCATCTAAAACTATTCCAAATTTCAAGTTGATAGCATTAGTAGTTCTTGAGATATCCAGCTGTGACTGATGATGATCATAATCTTATTCCTGTCCTTGTCCCATGTTACGTGGGGTCGTCGCACTTTGTTTTTTTTTTTCTTCCACTCTCCCCTGTCAACCGTCCCACTATCATTCACTCTTTCTCTTTCACATCATTCCTTACACAATCCATCTTTTCGTTGGCCTCCTTCTCGCTCTCAATCCATCAAAATATATATTAATCAGTCTTTTAGCTCTCTCTTTTGTCTTTTAATAACAGTTCCAGAACTGACTGCTTACGTATTAGTACTGAAGATTGAAATATAACATTCCTGAGACCAATAGACTAACCCACACTGAGCCTGTGTGGTGGATTATGGCCCACTCCCTCTCATAGAGAGGAGGCCTGTGTTATTGCTATGTATTTTTGCTTAGGCACTTATATCAATAGCCCAAGTTTTAAGACGTAACTAATCACAGCTTGCATATTCAATGGGTAAAACAACAGTACAATTATTTTCTGACACTTCTTTGTTAATACAATAAGTTTCCTCATATTTTAACTTGGGGTTGCTGGAGAGATGCTTCAAGAGCGTAATAAAAATTAACTCTTAACCTTTCAAGGTACTTTATTTAAAAGTATGTACAAATTGAGTACATATTGGGTACAAAATTATTATAAACTTATAAATCGAAAAACCGGTGATGGGGTTGCTGGGGAGCATGACGTATCAACAATATAGAACCGTGCTAGGAATCGACCATATGATCCTTAATCGTTTTAATTGACTAGCAATTCGTGACAGAGTCAGTACTAATTGTGTCTTTGTTTGGCACGGATACCAAGGGCTCAGAATTGATCGCAAGGAATCGATGATAATATAGTCTCCACTATAACCTTTCTTATTAGGTGGCATAAAACTCTTGCAATGGCAATACCTTATTTATTTAGGTCTACCAACAACTGTTGCATCTAACTAAAACATGCAATTGAAACTAAATCAATCTGCCTAGCCTTTTCCCAACTATTAGGGTCGGCTTCCAGTCTAACCGGATGCAGCTAAATACCACTGTTTTACATGGTGCGACTGCCTCTCTGACCTCCGTAACCCAGTTAGCCCACGTTCGCACGGACGTAAAAATATCGCGGCGGGATTCTTTCGCACTCTGGATTTTCAACGCTCTCTGCTTAGCACCGATCGATAGTTGAAAATCCAACAGTGTTTTTTCGACGCGCTCGGTTGCACTCTGTTGAATTCTCAACGCTCGGCTTAACACCGAGTGTAAAACCACCGAGTTATTTTTTATTATAATAATATCAAATAAAAAAAAAATATAAATAATAATTATAATTGTGAAAGCGAAGACGTCACATTGTTTTTTTTTTCTTTTCTCAGTTAATTTAAATCATGGTCTGGCAGTTTGAGTAGTGCTCTCTTTGGTATTGTTCGTCGAATCGTTGAGCTTCTTAAGTTCTGAGTTGAGCTGCACGTTTACTGACTAATGCGTGCACTAGCTGAATAGGTTCACTCAATCTGTGTGGTTCTTTCCTCAAAAGACCTCTTCAGACAGCAATCTACATGGTCTTTACATGATCTGACCAAGATTATGTAACATCGGTAATACTAGAGGTATCGCAAATGCGTTGTCACACCAAAGCCAAAGCTGAAAAATGACTTAATGTGCCTTTAATTACACAGCAACGCTACTTGGGGGTGGAGAAAAGTATGGTGATAGTACCTCCCCGGACGACCTCCTTCACAAAAAACTCAAGTACCACCTGCAAAAATATCCATCTAAAATGAAATTCAAAAAGTACTCGAATAAAACCGAGTTTCCGTAGTACCGAATTCAAACGAGTGCATTAAAGTTAGTTCTACACTAAAAAACTCGTCGTGCGACTACATATTACGAACCGACTAGCCAAATTAAAAGTCTGTGTGTCCCAGCACTTACAAATTGTTCTAACCTCCATATTGGCAGGATCTTTTACTGGGCAACGGTAGAGGGAAAACCAACCTTGTGCGTTTGAAAATAAGACTGAATTTTCAGTTTATAGAGCGTAAAAATAAATTTGCATCAACGTGTCTGAGAAGGAATGGGAACGTCTGTGGTTCTCGTTTCTTAGATTTCCGTGGTGAAATTTTACCAAGATAAGCTTTGGTAAGGTTTATTCCGGTTAAGGTGCGTACAGGAGGATTTAATTCGAAGTTAGGTGGTGATTTCCTAGGGTGAAATAACGAAGGGATTTTGTAATTTCCGTGGTTCAGGTTTCCTGTATTTCTGTGGGGATATTTCAGTATTTAGACTGAGATTGTGGTATGTTTGTTTCAGTGTATTCGGGCTAAGTAGTGGAATAAATTATTGAGAATTTGGTGATGACGTTATATCGAGACTATCCTTGCACTGAAAGAGCTCTTCTCTACTAACTGACCATTTCAAGTTTAGCTTGATTCGGTCCTCAGTAATTGGTTAAATTTTTCAGATTTATAATAATTAAAAAAAAATACAGTCTGTATATTTAAATAAGATGTGATGATGATAGAATGTCATTAAACTATACAGAGTGTGTTTCATTTTTTGTTTAAAATATTATATGACTTTATATTTTTTTAATTATTCATCTAAACTAATATTATAACGAGAACAAATTTGATTTTTCATATGTTTGTTTGTATTGGATAAACTCAAAAACTACTTAACCAGTTAAAAAAAAAACTCCTATTGAAAGCTACATTATCAGCGAGTAACATGGGCTATATTTTATCGACTTCCATGCAAACGAAGTCGCAGCAGAAGCTAGTATTATATATGAAGATTTCCACCTTAATCAAGCGAATATTCCCAATACCCTATTCCCTTGTATATTAGCGATCGCATCCCATGTTATGTATCCCCCTGATAATCTGTAAGCCGCGGAACACTCATGGGAATCAATGAAGTAATCCCATCTAAGATTGAAAACCACAGGGTTTAACACAACACGGTAAAATAGAGATGTATTTTAATATCGTATTTCCTTGGTTTATCAGAATAATAGAATAATATGCAATCGAAATAAAAATCAACGTAAGTTCTGAACGGTATTCAGTTTGAACTGACTATTGATTTCAGACATTTTAATATTAAGTATCTGGGCGACCGAGCTCTGCTCTGGCGAAAATAGAGAATGCTCATTTAATAGTAAGGGATAGTTCATACTAATTCTATGTATAGTACATACTAATTCCATGCTGCCATGTCATTAGATCTTGCCCTGTAGATTTGTTGACCATTTCTATTTTCTTAAGTACCTGGTACTTATTGAAATACCTACACTGTCCTCCCATACCTTGTCACACTGTTATCTGAAAAAATTGTAAAAGCCAATTATTTTTAAAAGAGTAACCGTGGAGTTTCTTGCCGGCTCTTCTCTATAGGAAACGACCAATTGGAACCGTGCACCTAGCTTCTGACGTTTCATAAGTGCCCATGTAGGTCTATGTGAAATAAAAATATTTTGATTTTGATTTTGATTATTTTAGGGTAGTCATCTTGTTCTAAACTTTGGGCGACCGAGCTCTGCTCGGGTGAAAATATGGAGAAAACGAATTTTCCTAGAAGAGACCTAGCTAAATTGATTTTATGCCCCCGTAAACCGATATTGCAACTTTCAACGAAATCATTAAAGCCGTTTTCGAGAAGATGATTACAAATATACATATATATATATATACAAATATTGCTCATTTAATAGTATAGGATACAGGTTGGATTTTATCGTGTAAAAAAATTCGGGTTCGATTCATGCATAAATTAGAATCTCTTTCAAACAACGTATTGTTGTTTTAGTTTTCACAAAAATTGTACTCATAGATGCGTTTGACTACTTTACTCTATCCTTCAAAGATTCGGTTTTAGCCGTAAATTAAAAAAAAATCTCCTTGTATGTTATTATGAAAAAAAAAACAAATGGTATTTATTGTATTGATACTTGATAGATTACAATATCCTGCGGCTATTGGGCTTACTATTTGATATTGACTTGAACATATTGAAGCCTTTAGCTATTTCTAAGAAAAAGGTCTTGACGGCTAGACAGATGGACAACAAATCCATACTATAAAGATTTTGAACTTATTTAATTTTGTTTCGTATTTATAAGACGTGGCAATGTTGCCAATCTTCGGGAAATGTTTCCGGAGGACAGCGATGCGGACGAATACTTTGACGCCTAAGTGTCGTTTTGTTTCTGTATTTTTGTGTGTTATGATTATTTAATTTAGTACCTAGTGTAAATATTTAGTTGTGCTAAATATTGTAAAAGAAATTGTACAAAAATATATATATATATATAACAGGCCTTCCAAAATTAGGGCAAAGTACCTAATAACTAAGGCCTCATTTTAGAGTAATTACTCTAAAATCCTAGCTCTGTCAGATTATGCGGTCACAATACAAACTATACGTAACACATTTGTGTGGTTACAGCAACTATTTCATTGCTGTAACCACAAACGTTACACTGTTACGAGTTGTAACACTCAAATCTTTAATACTGAATTAATATTAGGGAACCAGCTGCTGAATAAAGGTATTTGGTTACAGGTACTCGTTACGAAATTAGACTATTCATAATTCCGTTGTTCGAGTTCTAAATTCGTAAATTATTCAGTTTAAAGATGGCGGAAGATTTTTGGAAGGGATGAGATATTTTAGAGTGCTTGCGTCGGCGTTACATGAATTATCTTATGCCTAAGAGACGAATTTGCTGGGTTAATAAACGAGATTTGTTTATGAAATAATTAAAAATAGTATTCGTTTATTTTGCAGAAAATAAAGGGTTATATTAAATTAACTATTGGAACTAATGATAATTAACCAAAAATATACATTATTAGTCGAAAGCCTTGCGAAGGAATTTTTCGACGCCATATTTTAGTTTGTTATTAGTTTTAGTTCGGTTAGGATATTATATTTTTAGTTTCGTTATATAGAACATATGTTATCGACCATTAATAAAAAAGTAAAAAAAAATATATACAAGAATGTGGAACTCTTAATTTCAATTACTTACAGCTACGGGATTAACGGCCGCTGGTAGTGCAGTTGCTTGGAATTATGAGTTGAGATACCTAATATTTTGTTTTGGTTTCCTCATCCCATCTGCGGAGTTTTGCTCACTAATTTATTTGAAAAAGGCTAGGCAGCTGACTACAAACTTGGTTCAATGAATTGGGTAACCCAATTACCCATAGAGGTGTTGGAAAATTCCTTGAAAGTAGGGAAAAGGGAGAAAAACCGGCCAAGGGCGTGTTGGACTACGCACAATGAGGGGTTCTGTAGTTGGGATGAATTTATCCCAAATACAAACTCAACATTGTAGTTGAAAGACATGTTATCCCATACATTCCAACTGCAAATGTAAGTTTGTACGCACAATATTGAGAGATTTACCATGTTATTTTACGACCATAGACTTCTTAAAGATTTTCCTGTAGTTTATGGGTAAAGAACCATTCTCTAATTTTTTTTCAAAATTTAAGGCTCAGTTGTTTCTGAGATAAGGGGTGGAATGGTAAATTTTCATCTATTTTCGTAAATATCTTTAAATGTTTATATATGAAAATCATAAATAAAATATATTTGAGATCCTCGTAACAAGCCCTTTCATTTGATACCACATGGTATAG
This sequence comes from Omphaloscelis lunosa, assembly GCA_916610215.1. Taxonomy (NCBI): domain Eukaryota; kingdom Metazoa; phylum Arthropoda; class Insecta; order Lepidoptera; family Noctuidae; genus Omphaloscelis; species Omphaloscelis lunosa. The sequence goes on along the minus strand of OU744265.1, from coordinate 16,551,178 downwards.
TTTGCAAAACTTTTATTTTTTATTTTCGTATTTGCCGCCAAAAGTGACCCCCTTATTCATGTGCCAAATTCCAACTTAATTGGTTGATTAGATAAGGACCAAAAAGGCTGGGACAGACGGACAGACAGAAACAAGAGTGATCCTATAAGACTTCCGTTTTTCCTTTTGAGGTACGGAACCCTAAAAACATTTATTCGGATACGTTATGACTGGCAAAGTTATCACACATCACGCCTGTTTTCTCCGAAGGGTTAGGCAGAGTTATACCTATATATAGTACACCTACATTTCGCCAGTTATGTTTAAATCCCATGTAATAGGGCGCGAGCCTATTGCCATCAACGGGGCACAAATCCAGACTCCGAGCTGTTACTGAGAAATTCCTGACTGAAAAACCTAATAACATTTTGCCCGACCTGGGAACCGAACCCAAGACCTCACGCTCAACAGCCGCGCTTGCAGCCACTAGACAAAACAATTCCTGTATAAACGTAAATATTAAAGGCATGTACTTAATAGAACTTCAAGTAATTCTCAGTTTGTTTTCTTAAAAATATGATCGAACCTATATTAAGTATAATGAATGCGCCTCTTTTCATCAAAATTATTCTTATATTGGGGTCCTAAAACTACTAAATAGTCAAGTAACTGGGACCAACTTGTATATAGCGGTTGGTCACAGTTCTAACCTAACCCGTTTGGTCGCTTAGTTGTGTGTGAGTGAGAAAAGGCCAGAAAATAAAAAAGGCCATTCTTTTAATGTGTGTCGTCACATCATGCACACCTTTTTTAATGAATGAGCGTTTTTTAACCGACTTCCAGAAAGGAGGAGGTTCTATGTTCGTAGCGTATATATGTTTTATTAATTTGCTTGGATAGTTTTTGAGTTAGCTACAATAATACGTATTTTTTTCCCATTTAGTATGTGGATGATATGATAAGTTCCTACTGTCACTGTTATTTACATAGCAGGTACTGGTACTATTCGAATTTTTGTGGGGTAGGAACCACAACTAAAAAAAAAAAAAACCAAAAAAATACAATCGTTTTCCAAAAACACACTACAAAGTGAAAAATAACTTTAATTTCGGAAGTCGGTGGCAAAAAACGAAAATTCAAAACCAAAGACACCGACTTCCGAAATTAAAGTTATTTTTCACTTTGTAGTGTTTTTTTTTTTGGAAGTCGGTTGCTTTATTTTTTTTAAAAGTTTTTGCATTTTTTTCCAATTATTCGTATATTTAAGAAAGCGTACCTCATATAAATATCTCCCAGTATTAAAACTACTGTAATTCTCTATGTATTACATGCTTACATTAACTACTTCGCTAGATTCTAGATCGTGCCATAGGTCCAATAACCCAATTCTGTCTTAAGTTTCTTATAAATTGCAGTAGATGACAAGTTGCCAGGATTAATCGAGGGAATGGCATACATGACACATTGCCATGCTGGTACCGGTGGAATCAAACATGAGTTATATGGAAAATTGAGTTAAATATTACGAGTGTAGTTTTTCTTAGGTAGAAATTTGGTATAACCTGTCTTAGGAGTATTTTTCAAGTTATGAAAGACGTAAATGGTCTTCTTTATCTACTTATCAATACATATCCTTACATATTATAAAACAAAGTCACCCGCCGCGTCTGTCTGTCTGTCTGTCTGAACGCGATTTTCAAACGGTTTTCACTAATGAACGGAGTGATTCATGAGGAAGGTTTTAGTGTATAATTCATTTTGGTTTTGTATAAATTGGTTGAAATATGACGATTATTATTGTGTTGTTGAAGAAGTCGGAAAAAATCATACCGACTAGGAGCTTTACTGGTGTGCGCCGCGTAAACCGTGAGAGATAAATAAATTTTATGTTCTACAGGATTATATATCTTAAAAAGTTCAGCAAAAAATCCCCAATGATATATATCATCTTTTTAGGATGACCCACAATAACCATTTTTATCTTTCAGAATTTGATAAAAAGTTTCATTGTTATTTCCGAAGCTTTTTACCGGTAGTATATTAATCCTTATCCGATAAAATATGTTACTTAAATTGGGCATTTAATTTAGATTAAAATATGCCTTGACATCATATTATTATATGAATAGTTTAAAAGATATCACAGACTCAAAATTATTGACAGCAACGCAGGTGCAGCGGTAGGAGTCAATGATCTTTTCCTCAACTATTAGGCATGAAATCCTGGTAGATGGTTCCTGGGGGATATTTTCCGACATCCACGCGGGCGAAGCCGCGAGCAAAAGCTAGTGTATTATAAATTAAAGGCGCTTTTATGTCTGTCCGTATGACCGCTTTGTTCTTCTAAACCACGCACCGGATTTTGATGCGGTTTTTTCCCATCATTTAGTAAATTTATTTCGGAAGGCTTATGTGTACAATACATTAATATTAAAATTACATTTAATAAATAAATCTCGATGTTTTGCCAAGTCGTGAAAACTGTGCGAAGCAGGGTCGGTGGTTAATAAATTAAGGACTTTAATAAACGATTTGACACAAAAACTGTGGCACTCCCGGAGTGCCGACAGAAGTGAAAACTAAAAAAAATAATTCTAAAACCTTTAAAGTAAAAATACTTGCATAGAACATTGAAGCGTAACGTAATATAAATAAAGAGCACAATCGCGTTTACAAAAATGAGGTGTCGGTAACGGTGTCGCGAGTTCAATTGCTCTTTCCCATCTCAAAAATGCCCAACGCGTTTAAAGAAGTTTTCACTTGAAAAGATCCTGCTTTAAAAAAATATATATGATATTTTTATTTGTTACTAGCTTTTTCCAGCGGCTTTGCCCGCGTGCATGTCGGAAAGTTATCCCACGGATAAAAAAGTATCTATGTCCCAACAAACAAACAAACTCACTTTCGCATTTGTAATACTAGTTCAGCTTATCTGTTCTAGAATTAGCTTTCATCTGGGGGAGTTAGATAAATTTCCCAGAAAAATAAATAAGCTTTGTCATGAGAAAATTCTGACAGAAAAAATAAAAGTTTTTTTTTTAATTTCTAACACTAAAAATTAAAGTTTTTTTTAACGTAACTGTATGAATCTCACAATCTTACAATCAACAACAAACAGAAAACACTCACGAAAAAAAAGAAGGTGTGTACTTCTGACCCCACAATAGAAGTGAAAATTTACGACTGGAGCCGAGCATACCCGATTTAGCGTCACTGGCCTGAGCGTGACGATTCAATTTAATTCACTATTCAGAAAGATCACAAAGTGTGCTTAAAGAAGTCTCCACTTCAAAAATAATCATAAACCTCCTTTTGGCTTTGCCGTAGTTGGGTAAAAAAATATATAATTCATCTGTTTTTCATTCATCAGTAAAGAAATTATAACGTGTATAAATTTCTTTTCGACAGAAAATAGAACAGCCAATATAATATCATAAAACACAGTAATTAACTTATAATAAAATAATAACATCAATTCCTTCCAACATTTCTCAGTAAATATTATTACATCTTAAAGAAAACATAATATATTGATATAATATCTCTCCAATGTTGGTTTGGGCTCGAATCCGTTCTCAAAACGTATTACAACTATATGATATTATTTCTCTATTATGTATCTATACATTATACATTTATTTCGTCTGAACAGGTGGCATCGTTCGTAATGATATTTCGTTTATCTTTAGAATCGTTGGCTTTGGGCAAATACGAATACCTAATATGGTGAAAAATTTGGCAGCCAATCAGACATAATAGTTACCTACTATTAGATACAAATCACCATGCCAAATTAGAATTTTTTAAATTGTCGATTTAAAAAAAAATTCAACCAATTTTTTTATTTTTTTATTCTGAATTTTTCTATAGAAAATTCAAACAGCTTTGAACTTAAAAACAACTTTTCTAAGAAATACCTAAGATTTAATATCAAAATACGTTTTGTTTGTACAAAAAAAAAAAGAAATTAAAAGAAACTGGGACTTATGGCGTCAAAACAAACTTGGAATAATAAACAATTCTAAGAAAACTGAAGGTGTATGGAAGACGACGACTTCGTCACCTTGCATTTCATTGAAAAAATTAAATCCTTTAATTTCAAAATATAAACGCGAATAGCCCAAAGGTAAGGCAACAGTCTGACGAACAAGAGGTTATGAGTTTTAACTGTACCTATTTGTTGCTATTGCCATCATCATTATATTCCTGGCCTTGTCCCATGTTACGTAGGGTCAGCGCACCACGTTTTTTTTTTCATTCTAAAAATACCAGCACCTAACATTGCTAGCAATTTTTAAAAGTACCTACTGAAGGAAAAATCGTAACACGCAACTAATTGCGCGAAAACTGAATTTTGTAATTGCTCGAGCAATTACAACATTCAAGCCAAGATTACACTACCCCCAACAGCTTTGAAAAAAGATCAAGTCTATTAAAAGACAGTCGACTTTGTTCCAGTGTCGACGGTCGAGGTCGAAGCCGTGGTGGGTCGGACGGCTTCCCTTCCCTGTGACATCGAGCCGGACTCAAATGAGGATCGGGTGTATATGGTGCTGTGGTTCCGGCATGCTGGGGGAAAGCCGCTTTACAGGTTGGTGGATTTCATTTAGTTATATAGTACTGTGTGTATTTGAAGTAATGGAAAAAACAACTAACCTTTATGTGTACCAATTTGTGTACTTACTGAATTAAATGAAAAATGAATAAGAATCTTGTTCTAAAAATCCCGGTGAAATTGGTGTACATCATAATTATGTAGATGAAAAACGTGTAGAATACAGAACCACTTTCTTCTTTGGAGTTGGTTACTCCTGCTAACCTCCTGGTTGTTGGTTGCTTTCCGGTAAGAAACAAAATATTTTATGGCCTATGAATTCCAGCACCTTAATTGGATAATACACTTAGCCCACGTTCGCACGGACGTAATAAAATCAGGGTGGTTTTGTTTCGTGCACTGAATTTTCAACGGTCTTCTTGGCGCCGAGAGTTGAAAATCCAACAGTGTGTTTTTAGAAAATCCAACGCGCTGAAACGAGGGTGCGTCCTAGCGCGTTGGATTCTTGTGCGCGATAAAATCCCGCCGCGATTTTATTACGTCCGTGCGAATGTCGGCTTAGGCCCGTATTATAGAACTTCATTCAAGACTCAAGCATTACATTAAATTAGTTTCAACCAATTAAAAGGCTTTAAACAAGTTTTAAGTAATGCTTGAGTTTTGAGTGAGGTTCTGTAATGCGGGTTCTTAGAATGTCACTGCCTTTTATTTTGAAAACTCAACAATATTAATTGTGTTACATATCAAGCAAACGAATTTTTCAAACATGTGAAGCAATGCATGATGAATTTCATTTAAAAAAAAAACAGATTGTGATAGTAAGTTTGTTAGGCATTTGGGATGCGGGCCTAGGATACATGTAAGATTAGTAACAATTAAAGTACTGTAAAACACTGGAGTTTCTTAGAAAGGTTCACAGTTAATTTTAGCAAACGTATTGAGTTTGATATCCTCTCTCTCGCCAATACCTTACGGTGGAATTTAGCGTCCTCAATCGATTCACCTTTTCCTCTTTTTAGTCGCCGTGTGTTTTATATCGTTTGAAGAAAGTTCCAGGTCGTTAGTTCACCGTGTTAGGACAGTGGCCTACTTCTTGCGACTCACTCATGCATGTAGTAGTACAATGTAAGCAGATAATGTTAGCCGTTTTATTTCGATTTCCGATTTTTTATTGTTACATATTTTTGTGTTATTGATTTTAAGGTGCTCGTGATTATTGTCACCACTGATATAGGGGTTTTGAAAAAGCGGTTTATTTATGAAATTAGATAAGATTTATCTCTTATGCAAAGGTTAACCGAACATTTATTTATGGTATCGTAGTAAATCAAGAACCCCCATGATACAATAAGTTTAGTTTCGTAAATGGGAGGTAGCACGACGGCCACAAAAAAAAATATGTGACATACATTAGTTACATTGCATCTCGTAAAAATAAGATAATCTTATTAAGAGTTTGAGGCATTAGTCTGTTCTAAGACTTTTCCTGAAAAACCGTATGTATTACCTACAGTATCAAGATTGACCAATCAAAATTACTCCCACAAGGTGGACCGATGACCTTGTGAACGCCGCAGGAATCCCCTGGATGCGGGAAGCACAGAACCGGTCGATGTAGCGTAGCTTGGGGGAGGCGTACGTCCATCATTGTACGTCTTACGGCTGATATGAAAAAAATAAAAAAAGTGCTAGGACATAATATGTCCTAGTAATTTCACTGTTATTTGAAACAAGATATTTATTCACAATTAGGTCAAAAAGCATTATGTTCCACTGTCACCAGTTGCTAATATTGGTAACAATGCTTGCGGTCGCTGCAAGTGAAGGTATAATACCTGCAAAGTTGCATCGATCGCCTCAGGAAGCGGCCGCGAAAATTTATTTATAACAGGCTTATAAAATGGCAGTAAACGATATTTTAAATTTAGCATAATTTTGTTTATGCAGCCATTTATTAATTGAGATAAAATCATGTTTATGGGGCAGTGTCGCGGTTCAAAGTGGCTGGGGAGTTTCTGGATATTACTCGAGGCGGAAAATATAGTGGGTTGTTTTTTCTTAGGAAATTTTTGCTGGATTTACTTTAGCAAGCCTCCAAATTGATGTTTATTATATTGTCAGTATTTTTTAAATAAAATTATGATTCGCTTTTGAACTCACGGGTATTTTATTTGTTTTGAAAAATCTTTAATACCTACAATAACAAGCTAACATTAAAAAATATGTATTAATATATTATGTAGGTACATTTATGTAAAAAAAGGGCAGAGCTCATTGGGCATCAAAAAATCAACTCAAGAGTGTGTCTATTTTATCAATCTTTGAAAATGTAAGAGAACCATGTGTCTAGAAAATATCAATTTTGGCTGTCTATTCAAATCGGATTATAATTATAGTCATTGGGCATTTCATTTTAATTATCTATTTGCAATAAGAATTTATTTTACGAAATGTTTTTAAAATATTTTTTAGCGGTATTCAATCTAAAGTTCAGGGGGTTCATTTATCTGCCGGGGGTGCGAAGAAAACCGAAAGGGAGATCGTGGCCCCCCGCAACAAGGCAACCGAAGGAAAACGGCTGGGTTTTAGTCAGTAAGAGTCTGACACTCCGCCCAGAGCGGGAAGATATTTGATAATTTCCCACCCAAAAAAAAAGGGCGTTCATTTATAAACGTTGCTTAAAGTTAAGTAATGATTAGCGACTGTTTAACCATATGTTTTTTGACGTTTGAACGTCACTTAACTTTAAGCAATGTTTATAAATAAACCCCCTTATTATAAACGAGATCTTATTATTATTATCTTATTCTGAGAGTCTTATATATCAATTGAAAAACAACCGATTAGCATAGTTCTTATTAATTTATAGCCGCTATTTAACGTCAAGAGGTAAACAGTAAATTAACATATTTCGAAATTAAACACCACCGGTGCACTGTTTAAACCTTGCTAAGAGTAATGGTGGCGCAGTGGTAACGGTCGCGATTTATTCGAGTTCGGGTCGTGTGTTTGAACCCAGACAGGCGCTTTACTCGTTTAGCGAGTAGTTTAAGGTAAATTAAGCTAGGTAACACAGCAATATTGTCGCAGCGACTATCGTTTTATTTTTTAAAACTTGTCTTCAGCACTTCTTTTAACCTTTTTTTAAAACGTGAACAATTATTTCTCTGTATTTTGCATGTAATTGTTTTTTGTTCCCAATAAATAAATACTTTGTGTAAATTATTTCATCAGCACTGTTCTCAAAACGGGAAAGGAAAACATCGTGCGGAAACCAGAATGTCCTAGAACCAAAAATTCTAAGACATGTGACTTCTACCAACCCGCACTGGGCCCGCGTCCTAGCAGTGGGCCCACGTGGTGGATTATAACCCACTCCCACTCACAGAGAGGAGGCCTGTGTCCCAGCAGTGGGAGTTATAGGCTGATTATGCTTATGCTAGAGGCAAGATGGCGGAGATTATTTGAATCAGCTGATCGATACAAATAGCTGTTATTAACATGCCATTTTTAAAAAGTGGACAGCTTAACTTAGTTTCAAGAAAGTCGAAAGTACAAAATATAATGAACTTTGCTTTCCGGTTCAAAGTTAAAGAGGTAACAGTTGCTAAAGACAGCCGAACAATGAAAACAATAAACGCCAAATGACCTAATTTTGTTACTTCAGCCTGTGATTATGAAGCCTGAATGGTCTCACGGCTCATTATCCAGTAATAACATAATATGAAAGAGAATAATGTCCTGTATTTGTGTTAACACGACTAAGATAAATACAGAAGTTCAGAATGAAGCTAGTTATAGATTCCGGGTTATAGTCAAGTAACAGTGCTTACTCACGTGGATGAATCGTCATTTTCCTTTTTTTTTTCGTGTGGTTTTTATGCCGCCCACGGGCCTCTGACTTAGCTTCACATGCTGTCGAGTAATCTGTCAAGCATGCCTGTTTCCTCATGATGTTTACTTTCGCCATTTTTAAAGTAAGTCATAATTATACAATACGCACATGAATCCTAAAAGTCAGAGGTGCGTGCTTCGGTTCGAACTCGGCAGTCCGACGGTCATACCACTAGGCTATCACTGCTAAAATTGACATTTATTTAATAACTACCTAACCAGACAGACGTTGTCTTGTCCAAATTTTAATAATTCATACAAAAATTACAAAGAAAAAATTACTTTCGGTTATAAGTCGGAAAATTTGCCCGGAAAATTTTAAAACTCGGGTTTAAAATTTTCCGGCCAAATTTTCCAATGTTTGGATTTTAACATGGTGTCGTTAGATTCGCCTTAAATGTGGGAGTGACATAGGCCATAATTTTCATACATATATTATAATATTTATATTGCATCTGAAAACAATAAAAAGGAAGCTTGCAATAAAGCAAATTATTAAAAAAACACGTAACTGGAAAGAGAAAAACACATTATAATTTATAGTATTTTGGTATTGCAGGCGGGACAAACCAATAACCTGAAATTATGGTGTAACTTTTGTTTTGGTTCAGTTACCTATGTGTTCTTACAGTTGGGTTTTTTGGAACAAAGTTCTTTAACGCGGCTTGTAAACTTTCAGAAATTGTCACGCTAAAAAGTATTAATACTTGCAACTGTCTTCTTCTAATTCAAAGAGAAAGAGAGAGAAGGCCGGCAGAAAAAAACAAAAGAAAAGAGTAAAGTGATTACAGTATCGTGAGATAAAAATGTACACATCGGTCCGAGTACACTGCATGCCGGCCGGAGAGAGAGCGTGTAAAAATGAAAACCCAAGATGGCGGCTCTGAAAATTTTCAAATTTTTCATCATGGGTATCGTTTTCATGGTTTTAAAGGGTGCTGGTAGTGAGGTCAAAATGAAAATCCAAGATGGCGGCTGCAAAAAAAATGTTTTTGTTTTAAATCATACATGAGAAAGAACGTCGTTCCCGCGACCGCATACGTTTTTTTTTTTATAATTTACTTTATTATAAAGATTGGTCCTAGGCAGCTCTGGACAGAAAGAGGTGGAAGAAGGCCTTTGCCCAGCAATGGGATACTATGAGTGAAAAAAAAAAGTTCGTTATTGATTGAGTGTGGTCACTTGAGTGACAGTGTTTAAAAAAAATACTTGACTTTGAATGTTTTCTGAGAAAATTACGATTTTGGACTGGAAAGCTAAAATATTTCCGTAAAAAAGTGAGATAAGTATGTTTTATGTCCTGATTATGCCTGCTTTATGTGTGCGATGTGTTATTTTATAGGACTTTGTAAAGAGTTATCCTTCTTACTTCTCTGTTTAATGCTTTTTGTTTATATGGCACTTGCAGGAGTGATAATGGAGTGTTTTGTCAGATTTAAGAGCCATTGTGTTGATGCGTGGCTGGGATGTTACCGTAACGCGAGCCATCCACCGCGAGCTAAACTAACTTAGTTTGCAGCGAGTTTGGTTTACCTCACCAGTTCTTGGCAATCGCACACGGCAATAGAATCTTGCTCTATTAGCGCTGCGCTTTATTTAATTAGAACTATTTAAAATAATAGATTATTCTTTTGTGATTATATTGCAGTGCGATGGCCAAGTCATTCTATTTATTAAAGAAATAAAGATGACAAATAGATAGGTACTGAATAAATTAACAGACTTGATTTTACATTAGATCTCACATCTTTTTACGGTAGAAGAACTGCGTTGTGAGACTTGCATTTTTTTACATGTTATTTTTTTGATGGGATTGTATTTTTAGAACACTCGCAATAAAATACATACTTGGAAAATTCAAATAAGTTTTGATTACAAAACTATGGACGTTAAAATATAAACGTTGCTTAAAGATAAGTAATGATTAACGTTTCCTTAGCAATACGATATCGACATACGTCGGTGACGCCTGAAATATGTCGCAGGCAAACATTTGCTATGAGATTCCACAATGCTATTGCGTTTTTTAAATTTTCTAATATCTAATCCTAAGAGCGTTTTCGCACTGCATCCGATCCAAATTCAAGATCCAAATTTATTCGGAATTGGGAATGTTCTAAATTCGGACGGACAAAGATTGGATCTAGTGCACAACCCCTCATACAAATAGTACTATGGCTACTTCGGACCGGCATTTCTCGGATTCGGATCGGACGTTCGAAATTCGTACAAAAACGCATACAAAGTGCGCGCGGCCTTACTGTCCGTTTGCACTGGCGAAACATTCACAGCAAAACATGTTGGAATCCCTATTTACTGTCAATGTTCCCTAACTTAATCAACTTTGTACGTACCATATCCGACGAATAAATGTCTTTGTATTTGTCTTTACAATGTTTGACAGGAAATTGAGATTTCAACATGTTTTTTTTTTTTTGTGAATGTTTCGCCAGTGCCAACGGACAGTAAGTAAGGCCGCGCGCACTTTGTATGCATTTTTGTACGAATTTCACTCGTGCGTACACGTACGACCATGATCGTACGAATTGAGGGCGCACACTGGATACGTTTTTCTCCGTCAAATAGAACGAATCCCAACAAGTTCGGATTATTTTCAGACGTTGGAACTATACGTACGACTAAGTCGCACCAAGTCTGCGCGCTCCCTTTATACTCGGAAGGTCGGGATCGTTCGTGCGTGTTCGTACGCACGAGTGAAATTCGTACGAAAACGCATTCTAAGTGCACGCGGCCTAAAACACACCGCAGTGCTGCATGCAACATTTCCAAGCTGATTAAAGACGCGTCAATCATACAGTAAATGCTTGGCTTGTTCCGGGTCGTAACGTCAATGTGACAGATGACGTCTCAAGCCGGACGTATGTAGACGATGTTGTTGTTTTGGAGCAAGTAAGTGATAAGCGATCGAGTAATGAAGTCTGTAACAGTAGAGTTTTTAGATTTTTAGTCACATACCTATATAAACTGACGCCTTCTTCCTATGAGGGTAAGCAGAAACTACAGAACGCCACCTGCTACGATCCTTACATACTCCTTTTGCCTCGTTTACGTTCATACATCTGGTCATACACGCACGCCGGTTGCGAGTACTACGCACCTGACCTTTCTAAAGAACATCACAAATACGGTCAGTATGTTATTCTAGGACGTTAGTTAGTCACAAATACAATAAACTCATGCCTGCGAATTTTCCACGTGAAATTTCGAACCTATAATCTTTCTCAAGAATTAGGCTATCCAATGCAAAAGGTATTTTTGAAATCTGACTGGTAGTTCCGGAGATTACCCCCTACATACAAACAATTTTACCTTTTTATAATATTAATATTAATATAAATCAGAGTTGCACAGCCCGCGGGCCACATGCGGCCCGCTGTCGGAAAGCCTGACGCCCGCCAACAAATAAAAAAAAAAGCAAAACATTAAAGAAAATTGTAAAATAAACGTTGACAATTATTGCGTGGATGTGATACGAGGTTCCGATCAGAGCTACTCGGGTACATAGCACTCGGGTGAGTTCGAATATTTGTGAACAAATGAAAATTTGGAATCAATATTACGTGTAGCGTACAAGTAATCTAGAGCCAAATATAAAAACGAAATATTGGAAGTTATACAAAGAAGTTACTTAAATAAATTCTTTTAAAACGTTTATCTAGATATTTTTCTTAGGCCCGCCTTTAGCTCATAATGTGCCCAAGTGGCCCCTGTTCTTTATTTTATTTTTATTTTGATTTTATTCAAAAGGAACAGCAAACAGCTACAATATAAAACATAGGAACAAGAAATACATAAAAAAAATACAGACAATATTGCAGCCCACAACGCTGTTCACGGATTAGCTACAGGACAGTGACAGAGAAAATAATCGCTAGGGTTACAAATACATTTTTTTTTCTTAAGTAAAGTGTTTATAGTATATTCATATAACTTTTAAGAAATGGTACACAAAAAAGAAGGAAATATGTTCAAGAAAGCTCCTTGAGTATAAGACTTCTGAACGAATAAGTCTGTGCATCTCTGATATAGATGATGACACTTGGCAATTGTAGCCTTCTATAAGTGAAAGATCTTGTAATCAGATCCAGAAATAAACGTTCACAAACATTCAAACAAACAATTTAACCTCTTGATAATATTAGTTTACATTTATGATATCAATTTAGATAAAAAACAGTAAGTCAATATACAAAAAAAAACTGCGATCGGGGGACTCCCTTCAGAAACGAAGTTCTTTATGCGATACTCGCACGCACACACACTCTTATATAATAGAAAGAGACAGAGAGAAAGGAAGTAACGAAAAAGTGTTATGCCCCCTCCATGCGACTACGCATGGAGGGGGCATAACACTTTTTCAATACGTGACGATTTCTACCAGTCAACTTTTACCGCAAGCCGCGTTAAAGAATGTCGTTCTAATAATATTGTATCCAGGGGGGCTAGAGAATATTAATTGTACTGAAATTCTGATCAATTGTCTGTTCTATCGCAAGTTAATTATGGGAAATTGCCAAATGTAACCGTTGCTATTGATTAACATTCCTTCCCAAGATTTGATTTGATTCTTATCAGCAGTAATATTGCGTGGAGCAACAACAGAATGGTATAAAACGAAATGGTTTGTGTTCGATTGAACAAAACATGTAATCAGTCTATAATGTTCCCACTGCTGGGACACAGGCCTTCTCTCTGTGTGAGTGGGCCATAATCCACCACGCGGGCCCAGTGTGGGTTGGTAGATGTCACATGTCATCGATTTTTTCGTTCTAGGACATGCCGGTTTCCTCACGATGTTTTCCTTCACCGTTTTGAGAGCAGTGGTGATGAAATAATTTACACAAAGTTAAGCGCCTATGTAGGTTCGAACCTAAAGTGAAGTGCCTGTCAGGGTTCGAAACTTTTTTTTTTTTGGGAGAGAAATTATCAAATAACTTCTCCCGCTCCGCCCAGGGCGTGTCAGACTCTTACTTACTAAAACCCACCCGTGTACCTTCAGTTGCCATGTTGCCGGGGGCCACGATATCCCTTTCGGACTTCTTTGCAACCCCGGCAGGCATCGGCCCTAGCGGACCTCGTAAGTTCTGCTGACATCTCTGTGAGGCGCGCGTCAGGATTCGAACCTATAGCAACAACTCGTAAGTCGCGGCTGTTACCACTGGGCCACCACTGCTCACTAAGAACAAGATATGATTTTCCTAAAAAAAAAATTACACTCTTTTCTGTAGGTACATTTCATAAAACTCTTTCTTTATTACGCTTTACCCAAAAACAGAATCAACGTTCTATTTAATTAATATTCAAATAGACATTCAACATTCAGTTCACAACCAATACCACTAAGTGCTCAAAATCAGCAAATGAGTACAAAATTCAAACCATAAAGGTAGACGAGTAGAATTTACCTATCACACGATAGCTTTAATGTACGAGTGAGCCCGGAACGATTGTCAATCGATTGTCGTTCCGATATGACGGGATATCGATAATCCGTTTTGCGGAGCGCGCCCTCGTTAGGGTGCATCACTAACGAGAATGGGTGCCGCCCTAGCTGTTCTAATTTTGAAATATCTATTCACAAATATTTTGTTGACATTTGAGGGTTTGTAATTTTTGGAATAGTTTTTTCATTATTTGAAAATGGAACAGATAAGATATTGTTTGATTGAATAGGAAGTTTAGTGATAGAGCAATGCCATGATCATACGTACCGAGTAGATTGGCGAGATAGCAAAATGATACTAGGCCGAGAGGGTTGGGTGGATGAGTAGGTGTTTACTCGTATGTTTTTTACTTGGTACCGAGTCAGTCAGTCATTTTACAAAAATCACACGAAACAGTAGCGTACTGCGAGCGACGTGAGTGTGCCGAGTAGCGGCAACGCACCAAGTGCATGTTTATACCTGCCGAGTGGACAAGCGAAGTCAGTGCGGGGAAGCGCGGGGGTGGGCTAGTAAATAGAACTGGGTCCGAGAGTCTCGCACTATAACTTGGCCGAGCGATGTGTTAAGGCAATAGTGTCAAGGTAGCCCGCAAAATTCAAATTTTCTTACGTTTTTTTTGCAATTTGCAGTTCAGTATAAGGTTTTATGTTGATTTTAATATGATTCACGACCATATCAAATATTTATTTATTGAATTATAATCATAAAAATCATCAATACAACTCTCTAAGTTCATGTAATCCTATTGAATGACTATTCATGAAATCATGACATTTGAGGATTATGCTAACTTTTGGAGTTGTATTACTGATTCTCAGGATTACAATTCTGTAAAGCCATATTTGTCGCGAATCATATTTTAATCAACTTATAACCTGCAAATTGCCAAATACGAAAGAAAATTTGAATTTCATGGGCTGCCTTAGCGCATCCCGCTTAACACGTACCAAGCACGCGGCCGAGAGCACTGACTCGTCGATCTACTGAGTACGTGTAATCAAGGCGTAATACTGCCGTGGCTTGTGTCACGGGCTCCTAGAAGAGCGGTGACCGCCATATAGCGCCCGCAATTTACCGACGAATGACGTCACTGAAACGTTATTTATGAAAGTAAGTTGGTGTGTTTTCATCGAGAGCTTTTTTTGACACTGAAGTCAAAATCATAACCTATAATTTTCATGACAGCCGTCACTGTGGCACTGAGACCACCTGCTCCTCAACTCGTGAGCCGCCTCGCCGCTCCATGCCTACGCGGACTAAATTACACTCTAGGGGTAGGGCAGATTGGCAACTGAAGGAAGGTGTTTTAGTCAGTAAGAGTCTGACACGCCCTCCCGCTCCGCTCAGAGTGGGCGAAGTTATTTGATTATTTCCCACTATCAAAAATTCAAAAGGGGCAGGGCAAATAAGACTTAAAACATTCTGTGATTACTTCCTCACATACTGACTTATTAATTTTAAAAACATTAGGAAAATCGTTTACTTTTACAATGTTTGTAAATATGTGAGCACCATGTATCTATCACATAATCCAATTATCTGTCGTTGCTTCATTTTTAATTCTTTTTACCTATTCTGGTATAGTAATTTTATTCTAGGTGCATCGTCTTCACATATAATTAATTAACTAATGTACGTACTTATACAAACTATTGTAAAACATTTTAAAAGAGTTACGGTGGAGTTTCTTGCCCATTCTTCGTCATACGAAAACTACCTTTTGAATGGGGCGACTAGAATCAATTATATTATTTTGTAAATTTTGACGACCAAAAGTGCCATACATGGACCTATTTGAAATAAATGATTTGACTTTGACTAAGTGGAGTCGGTTTTGCAGCGATTCGGAAATAGCAATATGCCTAATAAAATTATTCCAAATAAAATTCTACCATCTGAAAAGTTTGCCATTGTAAATTCGGACATATAAACATTCGGCTAAAGAATAATTACACTAAACGATTTTTATGCCATAAAAATAATCGTGTTAAGAAGATTATGCCAAGTGTGTTATGCCAAATAAGTTTCGAAGAATCAAAATTCTGCCAAATAGGGGGAACCCCTTTCCATGATTTAATAGAAAAATACAGATGTAGCTACGTTAGAATAGAAAAATATACTTTTTTAGAAAAAAATCCTTCGGCGTATTTGTCTAAGAAAACCTTATAATAATTCCACAAAGCTCACATAAATAGAGTCCTTAGTAACACTATTTACAATAACCGGCCAAGTGCGAGTCGAACTCGCTCATGAAAAGTCTGTACCACCGTACGATATTTAGCAAAAAGCGCCGAAAAAAACATGTTTCTTGTATACCCCCTTTAATTTTGAAATTTATTTTATTTTTAGTATTAATAGTTATAATAATTAATTAAATAACTGATCAACTGTTATTATAATACATATTTGTACGCCGTTAAGGTAAAAAATGACTGTTATTCTTTCTGCAATGTACTTAACATCTTACATGCTTTGTATGTGCATACTCATGTCTCGGATAAAATGATCTATCATATATTTATCTATCGGCAATAGAAATACACAATCTATGAAAATTTTCAACTGTCTACCTATTAGTGAGCAGTGGTGGCCCAGTGGTAACGGCCCCGACTTACGATTTGTAGGTCGTAGGTTCAAACCCAGACAGGCGCTTTACTTTATGCAAATAATTTCATCACCACTGCTCTCAAAACGGTGAAAGAAAACATCGTGAGAAAACCAGCATGTCCTAGAACTAAAAATTCGAAGACATGTGACATCTACCAACCCGCACTGGGCCCGCGTAGTAGATTACGGCCCATTCCCTCTCACCGAGAGGAGGCCTGTGTTCTAGCAGTGGAAACATTATAGACTGATTATGGATTATGGACCTATTACGGTTCATGAGATACAGCCCGCTAACAGACAAACAGACAGCGGAGGCTTAGTAATAGGGTTCCGTTTGGCACCCGTACGGTACCCTAATAAAAGAAAATTATCCCAGCATACAATGAAAGACAACATAAATACCTAGTTTTCTATTTGACATATTGTTTTATCTATACTAGCAAAATGAAAAAATGAGATTGGGAGGGAAACAGAAAAGACAAAGAGGGAGTTTATTTATAACCCGCGCCACTCGTAAACATTTACCGTACTGAGAATTGGGACAGCTAACCTGAAAACTATATTGTTTTAACATTATAACATAACATTACGCATTGTTTCCCCGAAGGGTTTAGGCAGAGGTGTACCTATAGTACACCCACATTTCGCCAGTTAAGTTTTAAGTCCCATGTAATAGGGGGTGAGCCTATTGCCATCAACCGGGCACAGATCCAGACTCCGGGCTACTACTGAGAAATTTCAGACATAAAAACCCAATAACACTTTGCCCGACCTGGGAATCGAATCCAGGACCTCATGCTCAGCAGTAGCGCTTGCAACCACTAGACCAACGAGGCAGTATTTTTCTTTTATACTTGTTATATAACCTGGCTTAATAAGAATAAATAGATATACCTATCTATGAAATAAAATAGAGTGATAAGTCATTCACTGAAGTTAAGCAGCGCTTGTCGCGGTCAAAGCTTGGATGGGTCAGCTTTTTTTTTTTGGTATGTCATTTCGTAGTTGGCCTCTGAGATCATGACTAGTTAACCGGGCTTTCCTGTGGGTGCTTTAAGCTACTACACTTAAAACCTCCAGCCAGGGGTTACTCAACTATGCTAATTAAAACTAGGTGAACGCTCGCTAAGGCCACCGCCTGTGGGGTACAAACCTTGGCTTAGGGCGTCAACCGGAGGCAGGATATCAAGGATGGGACGGGCTGGGCTCGGATGGGTCAGCATTTTTTTCTTACAATAGGGACTCTTTTCGTCTCTCCCCGTTGTCATAAGCATATAATGCTAATTTATATAGTTTAATCAAATTGATTTTAACTTATCAAGCTCCCTTCGTGCCTCGGAAAGCACGTTAAGCAGCTGGTCCCGGCTGTCATTCGTAGATCTTTGACAGTCGTTACGGGTAGTTAGAAGCCCGAAAGTCTGACAAACAGTCTAACCAAGGGGTATCTTTTTATCCAATCAGAAATTTAAGTATTATTTGCTATAACTTCATTAATCCGAAACACGCAGCTACGCCGTAGCGCCGTAGCACCGTAGAGGCGCTACGGCGCGCCGTATTACAGTGTAGGTGATTAAACTCTTATGAAATAATGTTGATTTTATAAGATATGCACGTATTTGTATAATTTTAAGCTAAATAATTTAGGTAGACTGATCTTAAGTATGACAACCACAGATATAGAGAGAACTAGATAATCCAAGTATCTGTATGAAAACCAAGCGTGCCATTTTTTTACAACCTACTATGACGTCACAAGCACTAGGAAACGTTTCCTTTATTTTTACCCGACTACCCCAGAAGGAGGGTAATGTTTTTCGAGAGTATGTATGTATGTATGTCTATTTCTTTGGCACGCTCCTTGGTCTAAACGGCTTGATGGATTTTAACTTATGAGGTGTCGTTAGTTTCGTCTTAACTGTGGGAGTGACATAGGCTAATAAACTTTATATATTGCATCTGCAAATAAATAAAAAAAGGAGGGGTTGGTTTAAAAGAAAAATACTACATTATTGGTATCAAATAAAAGCTAGTAATAGGACAATCAAATATATGTATATATATTTTAATAAAACTAAAAAGCTTGAAATAAAGCAAATTATAAAAAAAAAAAACCCGACTGCAAAAACACATACCTAACAGAAACGACAAAAACAAGCATTATTTTATAATCTATAAAATTATGGTATTGCAGGCAGGGACAAACAAAAATTACATCATAATTTCAGGTTATTGCTTTATCCCGCCTGCAATACCAAAATTTTATAAATTATAACATAATGCAATTAACATAATATAACATAATCATTTTTTATCCTCGCATTTACAGTTTTTACAATTTATAACAGCGTAATGCCATTTTCAATCTTTTAACTGACGTCCGACAAGCGTGGCTCCGATGCGATGCGGACTGAGTGCGAAAGTGGGCCGCTTACGATTATTGTACGTAAGCTGGGCACGCGAATGGCACGCGAAGTAGTTGCTCTTGCGTTATCTAGGTCTATCTATATCTGTGCTGACAACCGTCTTACCAAGGGGTATCGTGTTATCCAATAACTGGGATGTGGAAGTCAGTCAGGCAGACGCTCTATATGACATACTATTATTCAGCTGCATTCGGTTAGACTGGAAGCCGACCTCAACATAGTTGGGAAAAGGCTAGGCAGATTGATGGAACCAAATTGATTTTAAGCTGATACCATTAAATTCACTTTAATATGCACAATTTGGTTGCTTTATCCAAATTGAAAGTTATTTTTAGTGAACAATGTATTTTTGCCACCAGACTATCATTACGGGAATGATGAATCCTTCACCCTTTAAATCCATCCAAAGGTGGTCTTTAAAAGAAAAGGAAAATAAAGAAAAAATGTTTATTCTGGACAATCTAAACGCATATTACAAAAAATAAAAAACTTTTGGTGCACAATTACAAATTAGCCAAAAGCCTCGTATTCAAGATTCAAAACGAATAAAAGTTTGACTTTGTCTATTGCTTGATGTTAAATATTGAAAAAAAGAAAAATGATCGCTACTAGAGTCTGTCTAATGAAAGCTGAGAGTGATTTTTTCACGGTTTTCATAAATTGATAATACTGTTGCAAATGTCACTTGTTGCCAATTGTTGTTTTCATAACCTCTTACGAAAACTAATTTGTGTATATTTTGTCGTATTTCAAGTAAATAAATGCCTAAAACTTTAAGAAGCAGTGCGAGAAAGTTGCACTATGGTAAATAATTACAACCGAGTGAAAAGCGAACGCGAGGATGCACTTAACGAAAAAGTACAATTTTTTGCAATTATTTCGAAAATTACTGGTAAACTATTGAATTAGTTTTGATACTAAGTAAACAGGGTTTATATTTATTAGACCTGGGCCATCAATATACGAGTTTTAAATGTGAAATCATAATTAAATAAAGAGATGTGAAATCGCGTGACATCAATATAAAAATCTGTGTTATTATGTATGTAATCCAGTTTAACATCCTAGGTTTTCTACAATGGAAACCTTTATAGAAGAAAACATAGTATTAATACATGGAATCAGAATAACTAGTCAAATATTTAAAAAAATATGATCTACATATTTAACATAAATTATTTTTTAATATTCATTTCTATGTGACTTACAACCTTATAATCATAAAAGCTTATTTACGCGATTAAAAACAAAAAAAAAATATTTTGCGTAAAAATATTCAAGTATCAAATACGTTTTTTCATAGTTGGTCCGGGGATACACGACGTAATATTTAAAAATATGTTGCTCTTTTTTAGTCTCCGCTTTCAATAGACAGATTCGATAAGATCGCCCATTACATCTGCAACTAGCTTTTGAAAGTGGAGGTCGGAAATTATCCCACGGAAAAGTACTACCGTAACGTGTACGCTAGTTAAATATGTCCCAGTCGGCATGATTTTTTAAAGAAAGAAAGAAAGAACACGTTCATTTGGACACAGTTCGTGGAACACAAAATACTAACAAAAAAAAAAGTGAAAATAATCTTTTGACAATAATGACATCATGATTTTCCGAGATCTATAACAGCCAATCAACCAATTTACACATAACCTTAATAAATTATACAACTAACCCTTCTTCGTAAATCACTACGTCCATTGGTGAAAATCGTATGAAAATCCGTCTAGTAGTTTTTGAGTTTATCGCGGTCAGATAAACACACGCGGCGGCATTTGTTTTATAATATGCAGTGATTTGTTTGGTTTACATAATAAAGTAATATATTCTATTCTATTCGATCTTCTGTGTTTTTATTTCTTTACTTTACACACGACACTCAAAAAAATCACAATCCCCAAAACTCTCAACTAAACGAGGTGAAAAAAAAAAAAAATTCGTTTATCACAGCAGCAAAGTGAAAATCGTAACGATACAACCACAATCTAAAAGTATTCTCTCGCCATTTAATAATTCCTCGCTATCCGAAGCCTATCTTCAAAACGACAGTTGTTTTTAAAATTTTAACTTCGAAACAGTTCCCGGGACGTAGGAACTTGGGCCCGTTTTACACAAACAGTTTATCGGTAAACCCTGGGTTTATTTATTGCCTGGTTTATTTAAAATATGAAAAAGATACGTTGTAGTTCGAAAAATGTATCGATCCGTTTATTATCTTGAGTTTTGATTTATTCACAAGGTTTTCCGGATGTCGTTTTATTTATTACTAGCTTCTGCCTGCGGCTCCGCCCGCGTCATACCTTTTTAAATTATAGCCTATGTTACTCAGTGATAATATAGCATTCTACAGGTGAATTGCATTTAATTAAAAGAGGTTTTTATTAATTTATATATCTTTTATATAGATTCTTTTCTATTTTGTGAATGTGAGAACACTGTAGGCTTAGTGGACTGTAGATTTGTTGACCATTTTCTATTTTCTTAAGTACCTGGTACTTATTGAAAGACCTACACTGTCCTCCCATACCTAGTCACACTGTTATTTGAAAGAATTGTAAAAGCCAATTATTTTTAAAAGAGTAACCGTGGAGTTTCTTGCCGGCTCTTCTCCATAGGAAACGACCAATTGGAACCGTGCACCTAGCTTCTGACGTTTCATAAGTGCCCATGTAGGTCTATGTAAAATAAAAATATTTTGAATTGAATTGAATTGAATGAATTTTTGAAATCGGTTTAGTAGTCATTGAGTTTATTCATTGCAAACAAACAAAAAAAAACTTTTTTATGGACGCGGCTTTTCCCGCGTGGATGTCAGACATTATCCCATGGAAACGTACTACTAAGATAACATTTCTATGTCCTGTGTTAGGACATAGAAATGTCAATGGTCATGGTTATCCGTGTGCCAAATTTCTTCCAAATCCGTTCAGCCGTTTTATTATTTTGTATGGAAGTATGGATGGATAGTCAACGCACTATCCCGCTATTGACGGGCTAACGATAGCACTCCAGCTAGGCTTAAGTTATCAGTATAGTCTATTGAATAAACCTTCCTGAATAAATTAAAAAGAAAAGAAAGAAAGAAAGAAAAATAAGTTTATTTATCACAGAAACACGTGCATAAAAGAAGAGAGCAATAAAATAAAACAATAGATTTAAATATAATCACGAGCAAAAACTGAAATATGCGGCAGCTGCTGGCACGTCATGGCATGACAGAAGCTAGTTTATAATATAACTAGCTGCTCCCCGCGGTTTCACCCGGATAAGTCTCGATGCTGTGGGAATATCGGGATAAAAAGTATTCTGTGTTCTCTAACCCAGGTCATGGTCATGTTGTATGGACACATGTGCTATCCAAATCCGTTCAGCCATTTTAGAGAGAAAGGGTAACAAACAAACACTAAAAATCTGATATTTTACTGTTTATGCAACAAATACAGTATTGAATAGCTAATAATTACATAAAATATAAGCTAACAGTCTTAAAATAATAATATGTTAATGTATATAAAAAGGGAGGGGAACTTTCGTCCGCATTGCTGTCAACAGGAAACTTGCCCAAAATGCTGGCAACATTGCCACTTTGTATGGCAATGCTGATTCTTTGACAAAAAAATTGAATGTAGAATTACTATTCTACATTTTAATACTTAATGTAGGCAAAGTAGTGACTACCGAGATTTCAAGCATCTTAAAGACTCCAGCCAATTATTTGAACCTCCAAACAATTTCCTTCAAAATAACCGATACTGATATACCAAACTACCGAACTACCCAAGTAAAAGTTCTGGTAAATACGTACGTAACGAAGACGTGATAAATTGAATGTACCGAAGTATGTTCAAATTACGTGCATAAGTTCGGGAATGCAGTTACAGAGTCTTTCGAAGTATTTCGGCATTGTGTCGAGCGCTCGCTCTGACGATCGACTAAACTGTCTTGTTAGCGTGATGTTTGACAGGACAACGACACGTTCTGGCTTGTGGAGGGATGTTTGGAAGAGTTTTTAAAATTATTTTTTGTTGTTGATCGAATACCGGTTTTTTTTGTCGATTTCAAAAAGGAGGACGTTCCCAGTTTGACCGTTTGTTTTTTTTTTTTGTATGTAACGCGATTACTCCGCCAATTATGAATTGATTTTGATGATTTTTTTCGTTTTGTTGGTCATAAGGTGGTCTCGTATAAATATTATTAACTTTGTTTGGGTTGTTTTTGAGTTAGCAAAAATACGTATTCAATCATATTTATCCCACTTAGTCTACATGGATGATGTAATGATGTTAGGATATAATAAGTTCCTGCCACTGTTATGTTATTTACATAGCAGGTAGTGGTATTCCGATTTGGGGTAGGTACTAGTCACAAAAAAAAAAACCAACACTACAAAGTGAAAAATAAGTTTAATTTCGGAAGTTTGTGGTAAAAACGAAAATTCAAAACTAAAGACACCGACTTCAAAATTCAAAATTTAAAAAAAAAAAAAAAATATTGTTATTTTTCACTTTGTAGTGTTTTTTTTTTTTTGGAAGTTGGTTATTTTTTTTAATTGTAATTACCGACAACATTTTAGATGATGACCTTGACCTTTTTTTTATGACCTTTCAAATCAGTTTTTGATGATATTTATTTTGGTTTTCGAAAGTGTGTGTTGTCATTTCCATTTGTTGTTTGTTTTAACTAACTTTGTTTAAAAAGCACTTTTGAACGAAATGTTGAGTAATTTTATTGCCATTTGTAGTTACTATAGGTACATATTTTTGTTTAAATAGGTGACGAATGCCAACACACGCTACGCTACTCTGCACCTCAAAATAACAAAATTATTGAAACAAAACTGTTCCACATCAATCGTTATTATTTTCTTTATGTTTCCTCCACAATATTTTCTCAACACAAATTATTCTATACACATTCCGCAAAACAAAATAAAGTTATTCCCAACAGCGAGTTCATTCAAGTGAAAAGCAAAAACACATTATTATTGACAGAAATCACGTTTTAGTAAAACGGAACGTTTTTCCGAATAGTTGACGGAGCAACATCCTGTATTGAAAGGTGCCGTGTCCCATGCTAACTTTAACTCTATGACTTTTAAGTTAGAGTATATTTTCGTGTGTGGGGTGGAGATAGGGTGTGTATATTGAAATTTCATCGGAGGAACGCTCGGTAGACAAGTGACGCGGTACCCTCACGGCTCGTTACCTACCTATCGGTATGTGTGGTGTAAGTTATAACATGCAGCAGTATTTACTTTGCTTTGACTTCCAAAGGAAAATGTAGTGAATTTATTTGCTTGGTATTTTTCTTAGCTTTGGTAGAAATGAAGTTTTTTTATCACTATGATGTTAGGTAAATGGAATATGCTTTTTTGAATACCAAAACGGAGATATGTAAGAAGGTACGTACATATATTATGGTGACAATTAATGGATTACTTTTCTAGAATTTGCTATGTACACATGTATAGTGTTATAGCGTTAGTGGTAGTTTAGAATTACTTTACCTACTTGATGACATTTTAAACAATTTTTTTGTTTGTTTGATGTTTTTTTTTCTAATATCGCTCAATTATTAGCAAAATTTTGTGTTTTGTTCTTTCTTTGCGTCATGTTTACCGCAAATAAACGTATTTTCTTTCTTTATTCTTTTCTTTCTATTTACCAGACCCGTGTTTGAAACTGGTTAAATTTCATGTTTGGTAAATATTTTCAGCTTTGGGTAATAATTGCTTATTTAAATAAGCCTTAATATTTGAGAGCTGGCTCCCTGATGAAGAGGTATTGTGGCAGTGGCAACAGCATTCTGAGGCCAATTGCCCTTAGTATGCTATGCTAGTATGCGGTCTTTGCATGCAATGTAACCTCTGAGGTTTTCGCATTGGATTTGTTTAGTTGAATATAAGTAGTTTTATAATTTCTATTGCTTTTATAGTAATTTATGATCTCCTGATAGTGTAATAACTAGATTAGTTACTGTAAGCTAATAAATTGATGTAATTCTAACTCTATGCATACTTATCTGAATTAAATGAATATTATTATTTATATTTGCATGCCAAAATATGGTGAAATGTGTCAACGCACAGAAACACTTATTTAATAACACCTTTGTATTACCGAATTAAAAGCAAATAAATGATGAACCCTTGATGGACCTTCAACTATTGATAGTTTCAAACTTTAAAACCCAATTTCAAGAACAAATTGATAGTCCATGATGGCACTAATTTTCAAGAAACCTTTTAGTAAAGTGTTAATTTCAGTTCTTTCTCTTGTAGTTTTCCCGTTAATACAACATGTAAAAAACCCTGTCCAGTGAGGGTGTTGTTGAGTACCGTACTGAGAGTTCATTTATGTGGAAATTTTTAGGAAAAAAACAGGTTGTCACATATTTTTTCAATGGGGAATTTTGCCGGGTTATTACAACATGGGGCGCGGGCGGCCGTCACTAAGCGGGAGTCTGCCAATCATAACTTATGACTTCTGTTGAAAATTTGCTAATTCTTAATGGATTTGGGCTAATATTGGTACTAAAAAAGTGCATTTTAGATAGGAATAACTTTTTTATTTTTAATAATAAATTTTTGAAGCGAAAACTTCTTTAGGCGCGTTGGATATTTTTGAGATGGGACTAAAACTTTGCTTTCGCGACACCGTGATGACCATTAAAAAGACATCAACGTGTTGATTACTGTCGGCACCCCCGGAGTGCCACTGTTTTTTTATTACTTTTTGTTAAACAACATTAACCTGTCCGATCCCAAAACACATCACATAGGTGCTCCTTTCGAATCGAACGGGGTTTTCTTTTACATATTGTATAACTGCGTGTCACGATAATATAGTAGGCACACTGTAGTTCAATCCCTGTATCAGTGGAAATCCCTGCATACATACACCCCATTACTCTCAGTTGACTTCAACTGGTAGTGCGGAATGATAAGATTAGTACAACGCAGTTTTCTAACCATGTTACCTTAGAATTTTTCTAACATAACATCACGCCATTTTTTCCCCGAAGGGCTAGCAGAGGTGTATCTAAAGTAAAACTACATTTCGTTAGCTATTTTTCAGTCCTAAGTAATAGGGGGCCAGTTTATTGCCATCAACCGGGCACAAAACCAGGCTCAAGGCTGCTACTGAAAAAAATTCTGACGGAAAAACCCAATAAGACTTTGCATTTTGAATTGAACCGCGGAATGATAAGATTAGTACCTACAATATTGCCTTTTAATCATTTTTCCTTAGAATCATTCTCTTCCTGTTTATTTTTAGAAATCTTTCGGCAACTAACATTGGGCTTAATAAATAAAGTACATATGATCTGTTCCAAAAGTGACTGAAGAAAATGTAAACAAATGGATCAAAAAACGTACCTGTTGTAGCACCACTTACAAATTGAGCACCACACACACACAATTTTTGTAGTACCACTTACAAATTGAGATTTTTTATTGAAACTTAAATCTGAAATTCTTATTTTAAATCACTTTTTCTTATTTGACAATTGTGGTTAATTTTATAACCTTAATTTGCGTCGACGATTTTTCAAACAAATTATTTTGGAAAAGGGAAAGTTTTTATCCTTAACAGGTTTTGTTTACACTTTTATGATATACTTTTGGAACAGACAGTAGTATTTCGTTGACCGTCCGTGTATCTGTTTCAATTTCAAGATCTTTTTTTTTCTCAGATACGGATGAAGTAAATAAGGTCAACATTTCAGCAGACTGTAAGTCATATTAAGTCAGATAAGTGGTAGATTGCCTCCGTTGGTCTATAGGGTCGTAGCATGACTGCTGAGTATGCGGTCTGGGGTTCGATTCCCAGGTCGATAAAACTGTTATTGGATTTTTTCATAAGGAAATTCACAGTTTGAATGTGTGCTCGGTTGCTGACTTTAGGCTTGCTTTCGTTAACATGAAGCTAAAACATAATTGGCGTTTGAGTGTTCTATTCAGCTTTTTTTTTTTTTGAGGGTGGGAAATCATCAAATAACTTCTCCCGCTCTGGGCGGAGCGGGAGGGCGTGTCAGACTCTTACTGACTAAAACCCACCCGTGTTCCTTCGGTTGCCCTGTTGCCGGGGGCCACGATCTCCCTTTCGGTTTTCTTCGCAACCCCGGCAGGGTGTTCTATTCACCTATGCCACCCTTCGGGAAATACAGGCGTGATATTATGTTGTGTAGCCCAGGTACGCACGGGCGGTTTTTTCCCGCGGCGTTGTGATATTAAGCAGCACGACCCTTGTAGCGCCCGCGATATCGCGCTGATCTGCACGAGCCTTTATGTTGTGTTAGCCTAGGTACGCACGGGCGGTTTTCTCCCGTGGCGATTTTTTTTTCGTGCACTTTATTTTCAACGCTCTGTTTAGCACCGATAGTTGAATATTCAACAGTGTGATTTTTTAACGCGCTGGGTTACAGTCTGTTGGATTCTGAACATTCAGCTTAACACTGAGAGTTGAAAATCCAGTGCGCGATGAAATCCCGCCGCTATATTTTTACATCTGTGAGAACGTGGGCTTATTTTCGGACTCTCTTCGGTAGATACGGTCAACGACGTAAGACGGTGAACAAACAGTCCAAAGTTCAGAAAATCTGCTAATTATTACGTGTTTGTAAGAATTTGTTGAAAAGAAGACAATGCTTATAAGACATAAATAAATACATAATTTAAAATAATAACTAGGTTCTGCGATAAGCAATAATTAAAATTTCGGAATGATCATCGAATTATATTGCTGACTGTACCTTTAAAAGGAACCAATAAAGGATTATTGTGTTGACAGTACGTCTGTCTGTCAAGACCCCTTTTCGCAGCCACGGATGGAGGTAAATAAGTCAACAGCCTTCTCTTAACATATTAGCGCAATTTGTTACCTTTTGTTTGTCCCTTAGTGAGTTTATAACTCGAGATTTTTTTTTTTCAATTCATATCATTTGCCAATTTATTTGAGGTCGTTGCAACATGTCTCTTTCCTCCATACTTCTCTATCAGTTGTCATATCAGTAGTTACCCCATTTCTAGCCATATCATCTTTCACACAGTCCATTCATCGTTTCTTTGGTTTTCTCCTACTCTTATAGCCATCGACATTCATACTCAAAACCTTATTTTCAATATTTTTCAATTCAAATAATGATTTAATTCATAAAATTCAATTCTCTGGCTTTGGTTTAATCAATCTTACCGTCGGTCATAATAATTCTCTTGCCCATAAGCCAATTTAATTTTCTTATAAATTTATTCTGATTTAAATAAAATGTACTTAAAATACAATAGACGTTGTTATATTCAGTAACCTGTTCCGTTTAACTATTCCTAAAGAGCCATAAAAAACCCTGTAAGTAATCGACACGTGTTTCACCTCTCAATGAGGCATCCTCAGGATGACGATTGACTTGTCGCGAAATCGAACAAGGCGTCCAGCGATCAGCGCTCGGTGTAGCAACATGTCGTGGAGAGATGAAATACGTGTCGATTTCTTACAGGGTTTTTTATGGCTCTTTAGGAATAGTTAAGTGGAACAGGTTACTAAATATATCAACGTCTATTGTATTTTATAATGGATTTCCGCAAGGCCACGCCTGAAGCAATTAACTTAAATATACCTACATACCATATTCTATTATCAAGCTCATATGAAGCATCGATACAGTCCTGCGGTAAGACAGTTGCAGAACGTCAAAGCAATACTTAAACCGCTTGGCTTCGACAATGCCTTTGTGGACGTATTGGCAGTCTGGTCCGCCTT
This sequence comes from Omphaloscelis lunosa, assembly GCA_916610215.1. Classification (NCBI taxonomy): domain Eukaryota; kingdom Metazoa; phylum Arthropoda; class Insecta; order Lepidoptera; family Noctuidae; genus Omphaloscelis; species Omphaloscelis lunosa. The sequence goes on along the minus strand of OU744265.1, from coordinate 16,522,500 downwards.
AGAGAACAAACGAGATATATTCCACTTACATTCGATTTGAAATACTGTAATGGAATGCTATGATTTAGTTCGAATTTGTAGTGTCTCTTAATAAATCTTTATCTATATATAATTAATATGAAAGAAAGTCGCTTGTCGTGTCTGCCTGTTTTCAAAATTGAAAAAAAAAAAAAAACAAAATTCAAATATCATTTATTCAAACTAGGCTGAGAACCAGCAATTTTCGAATGTTATAATTACATAAGATAGTCCCCCAAAAAGTCCCTTCACCACTTCCTAGTGCCTTTAGCTGGGAAGAAGAAGTAGCGCAACAAACTCCCCAGCAGCACAGCTGTCTGATCAAGTTAGAAAAAAATTATTCTATACAATAGTATGCAAAATACTTTACATTATGCAATACCGTTTGAACGGTAAGTTCTTCTAAACTACACAATGGACTTTGATGTAGTTAAATTTATTCCTGAAAGATTTTAACAACATTCAATTTTAAAGATTATCTCAATTCGTAATATCTTCCGAAACAGGGGTAGGTCGAAAATAATTTTACAAAATAAAGAAAGTAGTAAGTGTAGTCTAGTGGTAATGGCCCCGACTAACGAGTTGTAGGGCGTAGATTCGAACCCAAGCTAGGTCATCTCAACTGCTCTCAAAAACAGTGAAGGAAAACATCGTGAGAAAACCGGCATGTCCTAGAACCAAACATTCAAAGATATGTGACATATACGAACCCGCACTGGGCCCGCATGGTGAATTACGGCCCACTCTCTCTCACCGAGAGGAGGCCTGTGTCCCAGCAGTGGGAACATTATAGGCTGATTATGCATTATGCAGGTGAGTATTTTCGTTAGCGCAGTACGTGAATCAAAATTTCACTTTCTTGTTTGTCTATAAAGACTTTATAGCGATTCCCTTTTACTCAGCAACGCGTAAATATTAAATTAACTGTTAATTTGTCGGTCCTGTTTAAATGTAATTCAATATTCAAGAACGTACTTGATTAAATAAATTGTTAATAAATCCTAACTAGTAAATGCTTCTTGTCCGTTCTTCTCCATAGGTACCTACTACGCTTTGGAATGGGCAACTAGCTTCATATTTCTGACTGAACGACTCCTTGACAATTCAAAAGTACCTGTAAAGGGTTTAATTGAAATCAATGTTTTGATAAAGAAATATTCCACTTCTTTTAAGCGTTTTTAAAGCCACTATTTTTTCTCATAAATATTTACCTATCTAGAGTTAACTGTCGAGCGGGCAACTATTGAATCTGCAATGTTCGAGATCGCTCGCTCTTTTAACAATAATTTCCGTACCGATGGACGGACGGTGAGCAAAAAAAACATTGTTGAAATGCACTGAAAAATATGTGCCAACATTGTTATGATATTTTTTTTGGGACTCGATGAAGGTTGTGTGTTTTTTGGAATACAGAAAACAAATGCAGTTTTTTTTGTTTGTAGATATGTCACTTAAGTGACCGTTTTTTGTTACCTTTAGCTTGGATTACTGACGTCGGTGAAGGAAAACATCGTGAGGAAACCTATACTTATAGTTAACATAAATCTGAAATCGCTAACCCGTCTTGAGCAAGTGTGGTGATCAATGCTCGTGCCTTCTCTGTATGAGAAGAGGCCTTGTCCTGCAGTGGAACAATAATAGGCTGGTGTTATTATTATTTTATTTTAGGTTATTAAAGATTCATTTTATACAATGGTACTTTGTTCTCGAATCCAGTTCTAAACATTTATTTTTAATTCACTAGGTAGTAGGTATTGCGTTGGCAAAATTATCGTCATCGACTTTACTTGCTTAAAAAAAAAAGACACAAGTGCCCTGCCAAAAAACGAACTAAAAAGTAATAAACAAGTTGTATTTTTTAATCTGTATATATATAAAGCGAAAGGTCACTCATTTACGTGCTGACTAAACAGATAAATAAAATTGTCATTGCAGTCGGAGGACCGTTGTGTCGTAGTGTAGAACTCTTTTTAATCTAAGAGGTTCCCCGACTTTAGTTTTAAGTTCGTTTTTTGGCAGGGCAGTCGTGTTTTTGTTTTATATCGTTTATTTTTATTTTGTACAATTAAGTGACAAATTTTATTATTTTAAAACATGCCATGCTAAGTGGCTTTAATTTTTAAGCACTAAAGGTGGTTTGATACTCTCACGGCGGGGCGAAGCGGTGATGGCATGGGGATGAAATATTTATTTTCCATATACACCTTACCTATGTAAACTGTATGCAAATAATTTATATAGATTTAGAATGAGCTTTTTTCAATAAAATTTAATCCTATGGCACTCTGGATGATGTAAGGATTCTAACGATACCCATCCAAATCTGTTCAGGCATTTAAAAGTTATGGTGGAACAAAGAAACTCACATACATACATGAACCCTGAAAATATTCCAGCCAAACTACTTTTTGGGCAATCGTGGAAAAATGTAAAAAACAAAATATTATATTTCATATAAAACTACATGGGCACTTATGAAACGTCAGAAGCTAGGTGCACGGTTCCTATTGGTTGCTTCCTATGGAGAAGAGCCAGCAAGAAACTCCACGGTTACTCTTTTAAATATAAATGGTTTTTACAATGTTTTCAAATTAGTGTTAATAGGTATGAGAGGACCAGTACTTAGCAAAATAGAAAATGGTCCACAAGTCTACAGCCCACAACGTTCTCACATTCAGAAAATCTAAAAGAAAATAATCTATATAAAAGATAAATAAAATAATAAAAATAAGGACCTATTTAAACCAAATGACATGATTGTCACTACAGCTGTAACAAAAACAGAATGAACAGAAAACAAAAACAGAACAGAATATGAAATATACACAAAGCAACGATATTAAATAAAATAAAAATAAAAATCGGAACAGACATGATTAAATTTGTTAATCTGTATTTCATAATATCAACCAAAAAATCCATTATAAAAAGATGATGTGGATATATTTAGTAACCTGTTCCGCTTAGCTATTTCTAAAGAGTCTTAAAAAGACCCTGGAAGAAATCGACACGTGTTTCACCTCTCAACGAGGCATCTTCAGGATGACGATTGACTTGTCGCGAACTCGAACACGGCGTGTTGTCACACCAAGCACTGAACGCAAACTCTCTGCGCTCGGTGCTTTATAATGGATTTCCGCAAGGTGACGCCTGAATCAAATAACTATCTTAAAAAATCCATTTCCAAGAATCCAGTTCCAGCCTTCATCTTGAGACCACCTGTGGCTGTTACCATGTCATCTGTACATCAGTCTAGTTTTATAAAATATGAATAGAAAATTATTCTTCGTAGACACCCCAAAGCCACGATCTAGTCTCGTTTCGGTTTTACCATATTATGAATAAAAATTCGGCCAAGTGCGTGTCGGATCACGCACAATGAAGGGTTCCGTAATTGGGATGAGTTTATCCCAAAAAAAAACTTAACATTGTAGTTGAAAAACATGTATCGATACACGTCACAGTCGATTCTCTAACTACAAATGTAAGTTTGTAATCGCAAAAAAATATATATAGCGGCGGTGTACGAACTTCTCTGTCCTAGCAGACCTCTGTGGCGGCTGTTACTAACTTGGCAGCCTGAAAGTTATGACAGGGTTTGCCAAGAGGCCGTTAGTAGGCACGTTGTGTTGTAAAATGTGTCTCAATGGCAGCCTTTCTGTTAACCTGATCCACCCCGACAACATCCCGGTGCCCCACGTTGGGCACCAGAATGTGGTCCTGTCATAACTGCCATGCTGCCAAGTTAGTGACAGCCACCCACAGAGGTCTGCTAGGACGGAGGAGTTCGTACACCGCCGCTATATTTTGTGATAAAACTACAAATAAACCACTTTCGTACTTTTTCCTTAATTTATGCTGCGAAACCTTGCTTCTTGCCAAATTCCATGATTCTAGGTCAACGGGAAATACCCTATAGGTTTTAATTTATTGGCGAGTTTTATAATATGTCGCATAAATAGCTGTATTTATTCATTGCGTTGGCTTAGTGGCTTGATTTTAGAGCTCCAAGGGAACGCAGACCTACGTATTTGATATATTAGTAATTTCAACTTAATACCTCCAAGGTCTTTGACAAACGAAGCGTTGCGCCTCGTACAGGTCTTTCTACTTTCATTTTACTTTGTTTTATTTGTGATTTCCTGTGCGCATCTCAATAAATACATTTTCTCTCCTTCTTTCTTCGATAGATAGACAGACAGAAAACGAAGTGGTCATAAAGGATTCCGTTTTTTCCTTTTAAGACAGGGAACCCAAAAAATATTACACAGAGCTTATTTTCATAAAGGAAAAGGTGGCTAACAAAACACGTCAGCTCCAGGCTGCAATGTTTATTATTAAAATCTAGCTTCTTCCCGCGACTTCATTCGTATGGAAGTCGTAAGACACCACGATATACTACGCTGATCAAAAAGTAATAATAATAGGTTCATATTTTCTATATACTAATAATAAGGCTAATGTTTTTTTTTTGTATGTTTGAACGCGCTAATCTCTGGAACTGCCAGTCGGATTTGAAAAAATCTTTTTGCATTTGATAACCTCATTCTTGAGGAAGGCTACAAATATAACTGATTATCATTTTTGATCAGCCCTAGTACTGAATTAACAGCTACATTTCCCGCCCGCGCTAGTACTTCGTTGTTACTTGGTGTTCTTTCTTCTGTCGACTGTTTTCTTGTTGTTCGGCTTCTAAGGGTTGTAGCGTGATGTTCATAGCTTATAAGCTTCCGCAAGAATCGGGCTATCAAATACAAAAATATTTTTTCAAATCCGACTGGTAGTTCCAGAGATTAACGCGTACAAACAAACAAAAAAAGGACAAAAAAACAAAAAAGGTATCAACCAAAAAATCCAACCCTAAGATAATCAGTTTCAGCTTTAATCTCGAGACTACCTGTAGCGAAATGAAATGAAATGAAATTGTTTATTCTGTAAATAGGATATCAGAATCACTTTTACACGTCATATTAAAAAAAATAAAAATAAGCTAGTTGAGTTCGGCGTTTCCTATCTGACTACTCTGAGAAGAAAGGCCGAAACAAACTCAGAGGTCACAGTCTCTTTTAAAGTCCAGACATAATCTTGGTCAGGCCATATGAGGACCATGTAGATTAGTGTCTGAAATGGTCTTTTGAGGAAAGAACCACACAGATTTGAGTGAACCTGTCCAGTCAGTGCAAGCATTTGTCAGTAATCGTGGAGCTCAACTCAGAACTTAAGGAGCTCAACTCGACGAACAATACCAAAGAAAGGACATTTGGGTAGGCCGCATAAACTACTCAAACTGCCAGACCATAATTAAACTATCTGAAAAATGAAAATAATAATGATATCCACATAGTCCTCACATTCACAATAATTAAATAAAATAATATAATACTTTACAAAGTAATCATGTCATTTTGAATATAATTTTCAACAATGTCAATGTGTATATAAAACTGGTATATTTTCATGATTTTACAAAATAATTAAAATGTTAAGTTTTATCACAAGGCTTAGCAGAGCGAGCAGTTCAATCCCATGCTTTTTTATCTTCTAAATAATCTGAAATTTTATAATACCCTTTTTTACAAAGTTTAGTTTTAATACAGATTTTAAATCTATTAATGGGTAAGTTTCGAATGTCAATGGGAAGTTTGTTGTAAAAGCGTATACATTGACCCATGAACGAGTTGCCTACTTTGTGGAGACGTGTGCGATGCACAGCAAGATTGTGTTTATTCCTGGTATTTAAACTATGAATATCGGACATTTTCTTAAAATTTGATATATTTTTGTGTACATACAATAGGTTTTCAAAAATATATTGTGAGGCTACAGTCAGAATATTTATTTCTTTGAATTTTTCTCTAAGGGAATCTCTTGGACCTAGGTTGTATATGGCTCGAACAGCCCTTTTCTGTAGAACAAAGATAGTATCAATGTCCGCACAGGTTCCCCAGAGAAGAATCCCATATGACATAAGACTATGAAAATAACTAAAATAAACAATTCTGGCTGTATCCACATCAGTTATCTGTCTAATTTTTTTAACAGCATAGGCGGCCGAACTTAGTCTTCCAGACAATTTTTCTATGCCTATAGCCTTAACCAGGCCATCTGTACATCTCAGTCTTATAAAATATTAAGCATACAAAAATATTATGAATAATAAATATCACAGAGCTAGAGGAAAAGGTGGCTCACAAGACAAGTCAGCTCTAAACTGTAATGTTTATTTAAAAAATATTAAACGCGTGCTTTTTAAGGTTCAGTACCCAAAGGGTGCCAATAGGAATCTATTACTAAGCCTCCGCTGTCCATTCGTCTGTCATAGGGCTGTATCTTTTGAACCGTAATAGGTAGACAATTGAAATTTGTATACACACGGCTAGTTAGCTTCATTTATGAAAATATTATGTACGTAAGGAAAAATCCATATCTTTTTAATAAAATAAGTGATAAATATAATTTTAATACTAGAAATAAAGATAAACTAGATCAACCATTTTTCAGATTATCTAAAGTATATACATCTTTTATGGGGTACTGCATTAAATGTTACAACAAAATACCTTGTGACATATTGCAATTTAAAACTCATATTAAAAGTACACTTTGTAAACAAGCATATATATCCTCTAATTTGTAATTAGAGGATTATATCCAAGATAAGAGTGCTTGGAAACATACTGATCCTGCTCCATAGGACAATTTAGAATCAAGACAAAATCAAACAGGAAGCTAATTTAATTATAAAATTTATAATTTTGTGTTATTTGACATTGATTTTACATTCTGTGATTACTTCCTCGCACACTGACTTATTAATAAAAAATAAAAAAATAGGAAAATCGTCTACTTTTACAATGTTTGTAAATATGTGAGCACCATGTCATCACATCACATAGTTAAATTATCTGTGGTTGCTTCATTTTTAATTGTTTTTACCTATTGTAGTATAGTAATTTTATTCTAGGTGCATCGTCTTCACATATAATTATTCAACTAATGTACGTACTTATACAAACTATTGTAAAACATTTTAAAGAGTAACGGTGGAGTTTCTTGCCCATTCTTCTCCATACGAAAACTACCTTTTGGAAGGGGCGACTAGAATCAATTATATTATTTTGTAAATTTTGACGTTCAAAAGTGCCATACATGGGCCTATTTGAAATAAATGATTTGACTTTCACTTGACTTTGCTACAAATCAAACTAGACTGTTTGGACTTTGGACTATTAGAAGTTGAATGCTGCGAATCATGCGAGAGGGTGTGATATGTTTTTATTATTTCATCCCACTCACGCACGTCGTTTGCGGGAGCGCGTGGCACGTACCGCTGCCGCCATCATGCGGCGCTATAACTATATATACGTATCATGTATATTATTTTGTAAACAAGTTGTGCTCGTTCCGTTTAGTTATAATAATATGGGGTGTTTCTTCGATTTGCGCTACGCCTGTGAATGTGCACCAATTCATCCGTTAGTTATTATCAATTAATATATATTTCCAGCTTTTCCCCACGGTTTACACGCGTATAATTCAGAAATCTACATCATGTCCGATTTTAATACAAACTTCCATCCCGTTTTTTATTTTACTTTATTATTATATTTTATAAAATCACAAAAACACGTATTTCTTCATTATTAACAAAAAAAGAAACTTAATATTTATTTACCAAATTTTTTAAACTGTTTGCCTCTTCTTAACGACACAAAGCAATAAATACCTACTTTGACCTGATTTTGCACATACATAGTCGGAAGCCCGGAAAATCTCTCATTCCCAAGGGAAAAACCTTACTGATTTTAAAATGTATGTTTGTTGGCCTGTGTTTGACTAGTTTATAACTGTTTGATTTACTTTCACAGCAAAACTACTGAATCTATTAGGGGTAACTTGAACCCATAGGATTGTGTCTAAATTGGTCAATATTGATTACCTACTTGCTTTATTTTTCATAGTTAGGTTAAATATAAACAACGTTTTAAAAAGCAGCTCTTTATTTTAATACAATTATGACAATAAAACACACTTCACAAATTACATACAACATTTATCTCTTATTGGCAAACAAAACTTAATTACTAATAAAAACATTAGCTATTTAAGTCCTATTCAATTCAGATATCTATATTTTTAACTTATATTTTGTGCGAACGTTTATAATTTATTATTATCGTAATCTAGCGCGGTATTGGGTGCAAACTGGTCGACGAACGGCGCGCTGTCGCGAAATGTAAAATAAATACCTTACAAAAGTTGTCTAATGAGAAACAATTAACTAATTACCTATCTATTGTTGCCTGGCGGCCGGTCGGCGCAGCCTTGTAAAAGAATAAGTTCAAAATGGTAGCCATTGTCTTGGATGCAATGAGTCTCTTGGGTAATTACTAAATATTAATAATATTAATAAGCCCTTTATTCTGAATATCAAAATTAAAATTTCATATTATGGCAGTGTTGAGGTTATTCTCTTGGCATAGGCATCCTCTAACGTTTTCCATTGCATTCTGTCTCGCGCTCCCTTCTCCAGTGGTGTCCAGCCGTGAGCCTCAAGCAATTACTAAATGCTATCTATCATATACATAATTATATTAAAGGTATATCACTCACCGTTATCCCGATCCTCCTTTCAATTTTTTTGATGGTATAACCAACCTCTCGCAGCACCACTATCAGTTGCCGCTGTTGTGGGATTAATTGTGGCCTCATTAATATCGGTAAACCACGCACTAGCACAGTATAATATCAAACCGGATTTTATCACGGACGTAATAAAATCCCGGCAATTTTTTTTCATGCACTTGATTTTCAAGTGCACGGAATAAAATTGCCGCGATTTTATTACGTCCGTGCAAACGTGGGCTTACAGTCTTATTTATAAAAATCTCGCTAATCACTGATTAGCCATTGTTTAGCTAAGCAATCTTAAAATAACTAAGTTTATAAACAACACACTGTCCGTAAGAACAATAGCCCCAGCCGATTTGGGAACTGACTGGCACAGATAAATCATAAAACATTGAACACGAGCGAAACTAGCAAAAATCTTTGGCAATAATTGCATCTGTGTGCGTAGGTGCAAACCAGCAAATGCTGTGATTGGCCGATGCCACGATACTCACTACCTTTCCTACAATTCTCCTTATTGCTGGTAGCGTAGTTATGGGTATATAGGGTGTCTTACTTGATGTGTAGCCGACTGTACTACTAATGTCGCTTTAACAACAAATACAAATCTACCTAACCTTTTCCCAACTATGTTGGGGTCGGCTTCCAGTCTAACAGGATGCACCTGAATACTAGTACTTTACATGGAGTGACTGCATATATGACCTCCACAACCCAGTAACTGAGTAATACGATACCCCTTTGTAAAACTGGTTGTCACACTTTCGGTCTTCTGACGATCCGTAACGACTGTCAAAGAGCCACGAATGACAGCCGGGACCAACAGCTTAATGTGCCCATAAAGATGGTGACCCATCCATGGACAAACCGCAGCAAGCGTAGCTTAACCTGATGGATCGACCAGTGCGGCTGTTATTACTCTCCAGCCACTAGCTCTTCTATAACAACAAATAATAAAAATGAAATAAAGGCGGTCCCCATACAAAAAACGTGTTTTTAATAAAGTATAAAATTAAATATAGTTTTAAATATTGTACGGTGGTACGGAATCCTTCGTGTGTGAGTCCGACTCGCATTTGGCCGCTTTTTACATGTGATTAAAATCGTGAATTTGCTCCAAATTCTCACATCAAAGCAATAAATATATTCTGACTTCCTCAAAGAAAGCATACCAGATTAATTCCTCTAACTTTATTCACAGCTGGTTGCGAAAATGGTGGCATTTTCGCAATCATTTTCAATTCCACAAATTAATTTGTATCGAAATAATCTCCTTATTCCCAAATGAGGACCATAAATAACAATATTTGCCGCGTATCACACCGTAGCGTAACAAATTTCGCGTGTATCGATATAAATTTTCAATTACTAGACGTGTGTCAGAGCGAGACGCGAAGCGCCGTCACGCCTCGTTACCCTCGCTACAACCGTGTTTGGTGTAAGTGTAGGATTGCGGGCGATTATTACGTTCGAAATTCAAAAATGTTTTGCTTTTAATTTGTGTACAAGATGGCGGATTTATAGGTTCGTTAATGTACCGTAATTTTTATGTCTGTGGTTGGAATTATTAAGGGACTTTTCTTGTGAGAATTTTATTTCGTATGAAGCGAGAATTATGTATTCCACATTATTTAGCTTTACGTCGGTTTTATTAAAGGCGAATGACGGCAAAAATGGAAACAGGAAGATAAAACGATGGTGACACGTGCTATGCTAGTTTATCTCCAATCGATTGATCTTACGTGGTACTGTGCCTGAAACTTGGCAAGCTTGCTGACCGTATTACCTCCATCATTATTAATGTACAAGTAGATTTAGATGCACACCCTCATGGACATTATCCAAAACTTAACTATGGAGGATGAGCCATAGACAGACTAACAAAGAATTTACTTTAAATTCCAAGACTCGTGGCAGTTGCCGTCATTATGCTTAGTACGGGTTTTCTATAACAAAAAACTAAAACCTATGTGTTGATTTCTGTCTGAACTGTTTTCTTGTTTCATACTTTTTGGAGCGTGATTTTTCAGTAGTCGGGTTTTAGTTTATGAACTTACTTTTTATTTTAATTATTTTGGGGTTATAATGTCGTGAAAAAGTTTTGCAGAGCAGCTTTAAATTTTTTTTTTTTGTTGTGTTTTATTTTATAATAGTATTAATTTTACAGCCGCGCCGTACGTAGCAGTCTCACTTTTGCTTGTTTTTAACAATTTAAAGATATTTATTTACTTAGTCAATATAATATATATACATATTTGTAATGTGCTCGTCAAGCCCTTTAATTTAATACCCAACATGGCACATTTTTTTTTTGTTATTTCATGATTTTCTGTCCTTCAGAGGGCGCCATATTGCATTTAATGTGATGTCACATAGCTTATAACCAGCGGACGATTAAGACGCTTCCAATGATACGTCATTTGTTAAATTATGATCGGTAGTTTAGAAGTTATGAGGTAACAGATGAACATACATACATACATACCGGTCAAGATCATAACCCTCTTTTGTGCTTTGCCCTAGTCGGGTAAATATTCCGAGCTAGAGAGCCTCGTGTCATCTCGCTTCCACGTGTTATGACCGCAGATGCCACGAACGTAATATCAGTCCAGATAATAAGATATTGGATAAACAACTGGATATAGTCCTCGTCTAGACCGAATTTCGGCCTTGGCGGCCAATCTTACCGGAGTCTTCGGCGCAAGATATATTATAGTGCACTAGTGTGTGCGCAGACACAGGTACGCTCTCTCTTCCCTCACCCTCGTAGTCCGATGGGACGGCAATCCGATACGACTGGACTGATCAGGAGCAGGACTAACGGCTCAAACCGCCAAAATGAAATGAAATTGTTTATTCTGTAAATAGGATATCGGAATCACTTTTACACGTCATATTAAAAAAAAAAATAAGCTAGTTGAGTTCGGCGTTTCCTATCTGACTACTCTGAGAAGAAAGGCCGAAACAAACTCAGAGGTCACAGTCTCTTTTAAAGTCCAGACATAATCTTGGTCAGGCCATATGAGGACCATGTAGATTAGTGTCTGAAATGGTCTTTTGAGGAAAGAACCACACAGATTTGAATAAACCTGTCCAGTCAGTGCAAGCATTTGTCAGTTATCGTGGAGCTCAACTCAGAACTTAAGGAGCTCAACTCGACGAACAATACCAAAGAAAGGACATTTGGGTAGGCCGCATAAACTACTCAAACTGCCAGACCATAATTAAAACTTACTGAAAAATGAAAATAATAATGATATCCACATAGTCCTCACATTCACAATAATTAATTCAAATAATATAATACTTTACAAAGTAATCATGTCATTTTGAATATAATTTTCAACAATGTCAATGTGTATATAAAACTGGTATATTTTCATGATTTTACAAAATAATTAAAATGTTAAGTTTTATCACAAGGCTTAGCAGAGCGAGCAGTTCAATCCCATGCTTTTTTATCTTCTAAATAATCTGAAATTTTATAATACCCTTTTTTACAAAGTTTGGTTTTAATACAGATTTTAAATCTATTAATGGGTAAGTTTTGAATGTCAATGGGAAGTTTGTTGTAAAAGCGTATACATTGACCCATGAACGAGTTGCCTACTTTGTGGAGACGTGTGCGATGCACAGCAAGATTGTGTTTATTCCTGGTATTTAAACTATGAATATCGGACATTTTCTTAAAATTTGATATATTTTTGTGTACATACAATAGGTTTTCAAAAATATATTGTGAGGCTACAGTCAGAATATTTATTTCTTTGAATTTTTCTCTAAGGGAATCTCTTGGACCTAGGTTGTATATGGCTCGAACAGCCCTTTTCTGTAGAACAAAGATAGTATCAATGTCCGCACAGGTACCCCAGAGAAGAATCCCATATGACATACGACTATGAAAATAACTAAAATAAACAATTCTGGCTGTATCCACATCAGTTATCTGTCTAATTTTTTTAACAGCATAGGCGGCCGAACTTAGTCTTCCTGACAATTTTTCTATATGTGGGCCCCATTGTAATTTACTGTCAATAGTGATTCCAAGAAAAACTGTCGACTCAACAGGGTCCAACTCTGTTCCATTTACTTGAACATTGGTAGATAGCTGCCTGACATTTGGCATTGAAAATTTAACGAGTTTAGTCTTTTTTTCGTTCAGTAGAAGATTATTTACATTAAACCAATGCACTACTTTAGAGAGTGCATCGTTAACTTGTTCAAAGTTGACTAACTGACGTTTGATTTTAAAAATGAGCGAAGTGTCATCTGCGAATATTACTATCTTGTGATTATCCCTTATGTGATAAGGTAAATCATTTACATAAATTAGAAATAAGAAAGGCCCAAGAATTGAACCCTGCGGAATGCCCATGGTGACCGCCGATCCTGCAGATTTCTTGCCATTAACATCGACCCTCTGGATTCTGTTGTTCAGATAAGAAGTCAGAAGGTCAAGAGCCTTGTCCCTCATACCATAGTGGTACAGTTTCCTGGTGAGTGTATCATGATGTACGCAATCGAAAGCCTTAGACAAGTCGCAGAAAATGCCAAGAGCATCTTGCGACTCCTCCCAGGCCTCGAATATGCTCTTCAGTAATTCCACGCCCGCGTCTGTAGTTGAACGACCCTTTGTAAAACCAAACTGTTTCAGATGAAGTAGATTATATGTATTGAAATGTCCTAACATTTGTTTTAAAATTAATTTTTCAAAGATTTTGCTCAAAGTAGGTAATATTGAAATAGGGCAAAAATTTGTGGGATCAGTTGTGCTGCCAGATTTGAACAGTGGAATCACTTTGCTAAGTTTCATCAGATCAGGAAATACACCAGATGCAATACAAGAGTTAAAAACGACTGCTAAAAAGGGTAAAATTACATCAATTATTGAGGACACGGTATGTACTGATAATCCCCAAAGGTCAGCAGCTTTTTTTACATCAAGATTTTTATAAGATTCTATAATGTCTTTAGCAGTAATAACTGTGAATTCAAAAAGTTTGTCACATTCTGGTACACATTCTTTAAGTATTGAGTAAGCAGAAGTAGAGGACGACGATGACAGAGTTTTGGTTGTTAAAATAGGAATATTAGTGAAAAAAATTTCAAACTCAGTTGCCACCTCCACGTCTGCCTTAATATCTACAACATTAATTTTTAGATGGAAGTCACGATTCCGTACTGTCGTTCTTCCCGTTTCTGAATTAATAATATTCCAAGTTGTTTTAATTTTATTTCCAGCAGATTTTATTTTATTTTTAATATATATGGCTTTTGCAGAGGAACAGGCTCTTTTAAAATTATTTGAATATTTCTTAACAAATTCTTTAAAAGTTTCATCATAGTTATATGTTTTTTCATGATACAATTCAAATAACCTCTGTCTACTTTTGTAAATACCTGGTGTTGCCCAATCACTGAATATAATGCGGTCACAAACAGGCAATGTTTTTGAGGTGAAAACCTTCCTAAACTCACTATTGATGAGGTTAAATAGTAAAGTGTAAGCTTGATCCGGGTCATTTTGATAAGGCAAACCGGGTAGTTTTTCCATTAAATTATTCTTACATTGGCCTAAGCGACTTTTATTTACAGGAATAAAACTCACAAGTTTTCTTTGTGCTCTGACTGTTTTCTGAAGGAAAGGGACTAACTGGCCACAGTGATCAGAGTCTAACTCATTTATAATTAAATGGCTAGAAGGTCTTAAGTTTGTAAAAATATTGTCAATACAGGTAGCACTAGTGGCAGTTATTCTAGTCGGCTCAAAGAATATATTGTACAAATTACATGACTTTAATAAAGTTATAAATTTATTTACTACAGCAGATTTTTCCAGTATATTAATGTTGAAATCTCCACAGACTACAACTGTTTTATTACTGTTACAAGTCTTTAATAATACTTCTTCCATATATTTCTCAAAAACATCATATGAAGCACATGGGGGCCTGTACACGCTCATTACAATGAACAACTTTTAATCTACGGGCTGTCACTAAGAAGTTCCTAATGGAAAACCCAATAACACTTCGCTTGACCTACGAAAGGACTCCAGGAATCCACGCTCAGCAGTCGCGCGACCTTGAGACCATCGGGACAGTTAACTAGATAACTTAGTATTAAAAGTTCTAACATCTGCCTAGCCTTTTCCCAACTATGTCGAGTTCGGCTTCCAGTCTAACCGGATGCAGCTGAATACCAGTATTTTACATGGAGCTACTGCCTATCTGACCTCCATAACCTAGTTACTAGGTAACACGATACTCTTTGGCAAGACTGGTGTCAGACTTTTGGGGTTCTGACTACCCGTAACGGAATGTCAAAGATCTACAAATGACAGCCTGGACCAACAACGTGCTTTCCGAGGCATGGAGGAGCTTTGTATGTAAAGATGGTCACACATCCACGGACCGACCACGGCAAGCATAGCTTAACCTGATCCTGAATCGACCCATGCGGCTGTTATTACTTAGCCACAAGCCGTAAAAAAAAGTAGTAGTTAGTATTAAAAGTTCCATATTGCTTTGTAATTGAGTTGTGGAGGTCAGATGGTACTCGCTCCCTGCAAAATTCTGACATTTAACCGCACCTAGTTAATAGCAGATTGGATATCGACCTCAACCTAGTTTGGTTAAGACCAGATGGATGAATGGACAACTTTTTAAAAATTTTAATGTCCCAGAATATGCTGAGATAGGAGCTTTTTGACCTCGTACAGGACTTTCAGCTTTTATTTTAATTTTACTTTGTTTTGTTTATTGTTTTATTTTTATTCATGTTTTAATGAGTGTGTTTTAGTTTAATTTATGATTTCCTGTGCGAGTCTCAATAAATACTTTTTCTTTCTTTCTTTATTTCTCTTTTAAAATAACATCGCGTTTGGCAGTGATGTAATTTTATTGCATCTATTTTCACTAGCTATCTTAATCCTCGTAGCAGCATAGTGTATATTAGAAAATAATAAATGGCGTGGCAAAAACATGGCATGTATTTAATCGAATTTCAATTAAATCCCATTTTGCTTTCCTAAAAATGGTATTGAACACTAATATACAATATCTGTATTTATTGCGCCTCTTTTGGTGAACCTATTTTTCCTATTTTGGGGACTTAAAAATACTAAATAGCCAAGTAACTGCGACCAACTTGGATATAGCGCTCGTCGGCCACTTCCACGGCACCGCTCGCTTTCGCTTGCTCGGCTCGCGCGCCTTTGGTCACATTTCTAACCTAACCCATTAGGTCGGGGTGCCCGGTCGTACATAATGTTATAGTGTAGATTAACATTTTCGCTTCTTGACCATACATTTAAGTATCGCCACTCGTGGAGGATATTTTAAAGTTTTGTTGCTACAATTCCACCATGGAGCAAAAAAAAAAACTTTTTAAAAGAAAGATTAAAAATTGCGTTGCGGTTGAGAATTTGGCTGTCATGCGAATAAACAGTACCTTCCTCAATCTGACTGTAAATATAGTAAATTGAGTTTTAGTTTTACTAAGACCGCTGTACTGCATCTTATTAAAGCGCGACATTGCGGGGGGTGGGATATGGTGAGCGTTGACAAATGAGCGGCCTGTACTGACCCCCGTCTCGCCGCGTACACACCTAAGGCGCGGTAGAGCAGTTTCGGTCAAACTATAAAAAAAAAATGTTTGGGTCTTAAGATTTTTGTCACTTATATATTCTGTATAGAATATCTAAACTCGATGATTCCCAGTTTCAATTCAATTCATGAATAAAATTAATAACATCTATTCCCTTGTGATTTAACCATCAAATGAAAGCGATCATCGCGTTGACGTCACGTTCCTAGTAATTTATTAGGCTGAAATATCGAGCGAATAGCTTTCTGTATAGTGGGAATATTCGACACCGCTGTCACGTAATTATGTGTAAAATCGTATTATTTGGTTTATGATTTTTGGACCGAATAATAAATAGATGCCTACTATCCTCTTCCATAATTGTATCATTTCTGCCGTTAAGCAACTGCTTTGTTGTGACTTGAAAGCTTTGGTAAGCTGTCCTACTGTGTGGATCGGAATGCTGAGCCGTGATGAAAACAGATGAAAAAATATTTTCTGCATCGGAGATGAGAATGTTGAGATGGGTGTGTGGAGTGAAGAAAATGGATAAAGTAAGAAATGAGTATATATGAGGAAGGTTGAAAGTGGCGCCAGTGACAGAAAAGGATATCGTTTGGCTTGGTATTTTATTTTATTTTATTTTATTTCATATGCCTAAAAGAGTGATGGACAGAGATAGGAAGGCTAAAAAAGAGAAGGATGGATTGTGTGACGAATGATATGAAATAGAAGGAAGTGGATGATAGCCTGACGGTTGACAGGGGAGAATGGAAGAAGAAACGTGTTGCTCCGACCCCAAGTAACATGGGACTAGGACAGGAAGATGATGATGATTTGTTTTAACCTGAAATATCATAAACATCGTCGCCTACGACAGGGGAAGACCGCTGATGTCTGAAATACAGATATTTTATATCTAGTTCAGATACAGATGTTCAAAATCTCTCCATAGACACAAGTGTTATAAAGTTATCTCCATATTAATTAAATTGTTTTTAACATTTAAATTATAGTTAAGGGTACACTAGTCGGTCATTCTTCCATACAAACGTAGTATGGTGATTACTAAATCTTGTCTGTCTAACGGTGTACGTTCAAAACTAAAAAATATATCAATTTGCCTTGTAATTATCAAGTTCTGTATGGAAGTAGAATTGGGAAAAAAGTATTGGTTTAGAAGTTATGAGCGTCGAAACTTCCATATGTCAACACTAATTTTAACTCTATTTTGGACATAAATAAATAACTTATGTGAAAATGGCAAAATAGAAACCGTACAGGGATAGAAAAATTATTCAAAAATTCAAATAGTTTTATTTTAAGAAGATACATCCAGTTCTTATTCCATAATATCTACGCTCAAAGGTCTGTTCATTCAATTTTACGCGCTCGTTTTCGTTATAAATCGTCGTCTATTTCACTAATTATCAATATTAATAAATTAATTTAAAAAAAAAACTAGATAAATAAATAGTAAATAAATAAAAAAATAAAATACGGTTATTTGCGGTAAACATGACGCAAAGAAAGAACAAAAACACGATAATAATAATTTGGAGGAAAATATGCGTCACATCCACGCAAAACGGCCATCGCTCAGCATAATGCTATGACCCCATGTGAGACAGAGCCCAGTGCTGGTTTTCAGCGATAGCCGGCGCTGACGTTATGACGTAAACCGGCGCAGCATATAGGAAAAATACAAAAAAAGAAATAAAATAAATACAATATTTAGTCCCAAATGTTTATATAAATATAATATTTGAAATGGCAACATTTCGTTCCGTCGGCGACTCACGCGCTGCAGCCTTTAATGCAATCTGTGCACGCAGCTGTCATAAAACTGCCCTGGTTCAGGCCATGGTACGGAGCGAGAGGAAATGGGAGGCCGTCACCTCCTTCTGCGAAGCGGTAATGCTCGCGAAGGAGGAGGCGGAGCGCGTGGGGGAGAGGCAAATTTCGCGCCCTCACGCCCCTAACCGCCGCAGGAGGAGACGCCCAGGGCGTCGGGAATCGCGAGGCGATTTCCGGCCACCGTAGGCGCGGGTTTGCGGGTGAGCAATGGGTAGCTCACCGTCCGATAAGGACCAGGCCCGGGTCGACGGCGCGTTGTGTTCCACGCGCGCCTCAAAGAGATGTCAGCAGAATCGACGGGGTCCGCTAGGGCCAATGCCTGCCGGGGTTGCGAAGAAAACCGAGAGGGAGATCGTGGCCCCCGGCAACAGGGCAACGGAAGGAACACGGGTGGGTTTTAGTCAGTAAGAGTCTGACACGCTCTCCCGCTCCGCCCAGAGCGGGAGAAGTTATTTGATGATTTCCCACCCACAAAAAAAAAAAAAAAAAAGCTGTCATAAAACTATTTATTTGACGTTTTGACATATTGGTTAGTGATACATAACGAACTTATTAAAATCTAACATGAGCAGGAATAGAATCCACGACTATGATTAAACACTATTTAAGTTGCCACTAAACTAGTTTCAGTAAGTAACTGTTATCATTACCTTAAATAAATAATCAGGGGACGTCATTCAAAATATACCTTATACATTATAAAAAACTTCTGTTATTAAACGGTGAAAAATTTAAAGCTTTTTGTTTTAATAAATAAAAGACAGAAAGCTACTCTGTAAATGCCTGGATATTTGTTTGAATTCAAGCTTCTATTCTCAATGGGACACCTGCCTGCTTCAATCAGAGATACCTTCGAACCTGATACACCTACAGGGTGATCCGTTGAGATGGGTTAGTATGGGGATATCTGTAACTATTAGAAATAGCGCTAGTTTTAAGGAACCACGTCCTATTTCTCTCCCACTCTCTAAAATTGAAGAAATTTTTTGATATATAATAAGTATATATGGTAGATATTTGAACCGACTACAATAGTTGCCGAAAAATAAACTAAATTAAAATAAAATCGACCATTTAAAATGTTCTTTAATAAATTTATTATTATTAATTCTCTCTCTTTCTGAAGGCGAAAGGAAAGAATTTGCGCGCGAAATTCAATTTTTCTTACGTTTTTTTTTCCATTTGCAGAATAGTATCAGGTGATATGAAAGTAAAAAAAAAAATAACACGATACCAACGATATGCATTTACAGAATATTAACAATTAAAATTATCAATACACATCTCTAAGTTAGAATTGGCTTCAAATGTCACGTTTTAAAGAAATAGTAATTCAATCGAGCAATTTGAATTTCTTAGAGAGTTGTATTAATGGTTTAAATTATTATTAATTATTAAATATATTATAAACATTATTAAATATGTAAATATACTCGTTGCTGTCGCATTTTCTTTGTGTCGCCAATAAACCAGATACTGAGCTGCGAATTGCAAAAACAGTAAGAAAAAAAATCGAATATGGCGAGCTACCTTAGCACATTCCCTTAACGGATCATAACGTACACAGTCGTTGCGTCAATAGTTGTTATTCTGTTCGAGTTCGGACGCTGTCTGTTGCCTTATTAGTCCAGCATTGGGGATTACTGCAGTACTATTTCGACACTCCGCATTATAAATAAATAAATTCTTTATTGCCATAAAAAGGTTACAGAAAAATTTGAGACCCTGACTCCAGAGCTAGGTTAGAGTACCTGTATTTCAGGAGCCAGTAAATTTTTCCATTTGTTTTACTGTTTGTAAGTATATGCAGCAAAAGATGATTATCTTACATAAAATTAAGTTTAAAAAAAATTGACATGCAGGAAATAATATACTCTCATTAAATTAAAATAAAATTTGAATAAATTTGGGTTAATACAAAAATCAGGAAGATATATTAATAAAATAAAATTAGAACAAAAACAAAATACAAATTATTAAAGTGAGGATTAAACAAAATTAAATAAAAAATAGGGGACTGGCATTGTAGCTGATACCTATATAAATTGATTAAACAGGGTAAAATTGAATTCATAGTCATCCTCTTAAGGGGTCAATGGTCAATCATTATGATTAACTTTCACTATGGGAACAAACCTGAAATTGCGAAAACAAATCTATGTATCCTATATTTTATGTTCGCATAGATCGTCAAAACAAATTCACATCCAACACTTTCCTCACGACATTTTCCTCATTCGTTCGCATCACATGACCAAGATGATAAACAATAAATTCGGAACAAAATTTGCTAAACATGAACCTAAAACATTGAATGAATAATCTGAAGGTTCTACTGGTTGTAATAATTTTACTCCACGTTTATTAATAAGGCGGTTAGGAATCTTTCTGTTGAAAAAGTCAAAAGCATTGTGGTTCTTTTTATTTTAAAACAATTTTCTTTTTGAAGTGAAAACTTCTTTAGGCGCGTTCGGCATTTTTGAGGTGGGTCTAAACCATTGATTTCGCAACACCATGATGACACTTCATTTTTATAAACGCGATTGTGCTCTGTATTTATATTACGTTAGGGATCAATGTTCTATGCAAGTATTTTTACTTTAAAGGTCTGTGAAGTATTTTTTTTTATAAACGCGATTGTGCTCTATATTTAGATAAGGTTACGGACCAATGTTCTATACAAGTATTTTTCTTCCACCAAGGCAATCTTGTTCTAGTTTTCACTTCTGTCGGCATTCCTGGAGTGCCACCAATTTTCTTTTTGTTATTAATGCGTGTCCCAAATAAAATATGATTATTTTAAAAAAAGTTTTTAATTCCAAAATTTGCAATTTAAAAATGAGCTTGACTACCCACACCGGGCACATATCTATACTCCGAGCTTTGGACCTAGGTAGCCAGGTACTTAGAAGTCGATATTGCAACCACCAAACGAATGTTTTTTTTTTACAGCCAATTACTTAAAGACTATAGCAAAAGGCTTCTCCTAAAATAACCCATCCTGCACCTTACTTTGTACTTTCAACATTAGTAACTTAGGGGTGCTACACATATCTTCGGCTCGGCACATTCGATTCTGCAGTATTTGTTGATCAACAAACCACAAACCCGACACGAAACAATTGCCTCAGATATTCGGTGTTCATTCAGCTCTTTCCGATCGGCAAACTTTTTAATCATTATCTGTTTGGCACAATTCGAATTAAGCCAAGTGATTTTTTCTGAACATAATTATGGTATCTACATAATATATTCGATTTTGCCGTCCAGCTGTGCCGAATTATGCCAACCCGAACAATAAGGCTAGTTTAACAGCTGTCCGGGAGATCTGCGCGGGCTGCCCGCAGTGCTCTGAAACGAGAGATTTAGTGCGATACGGTTGCTAGCGTTATATGTGCTCTACCCGGAGCGGGTCGCGTACGGACCAATCCGCGCCGTTGTGTAACAATGTTCTAGTGCCTCTCGTGTGTCTCCGTTCCGGGAGCCGGTAGTACGGGTCTCCCGGAGAGCTATGAAACCAGCCTAATTGTGTAGCAGCCCTGATGGAGCAATTTTTAGAGATCAATCCCCATACTTTAAATCTTCGAAAAGATCAATTGCAGTTGCCTATATTTACGTGATTGATACACATTGATGCGCACATCGATCGTCTACTAAATGCAATTGAAGCGATTGACAATATCTACAATTGCAATCATCGTTTCGGGGACCCTTTAAAGTTTGGGAATTGATCTCTAAAAGTTTCTAACCCTTACCATTTTCTTTTATACCTAAGAAAAGTAGAAACTGACTTTATAGATCCAGGTCAACGATCTATCCCACCAAGGACAATAATAAATCTACGTACAACTTTTTTCTAGAAAATTACACTCGAAACAAAAAATAGACATGTTTTGTATTAGAAATGGCACAAAGTACCTTTACTGTTAAAAGCAATTTCTTACAACCTTTGTATGGACGAGAATAAATTGAATAAATGAGAGTCTAGTCTTATTGTATTATTTAAAATAGTTTTGGAGGAGCACTTCGAGATCTGTCACAGGTTTTTTGAGGATTGCGTCTAGCTAAAAGGAATGAATCCACTACTATCCTAATCCTAACTAATATTATATATGAAAAAGTGAGTTTGTTTGTTACGCTTTCACGCAAAAACGGTTGAACAGATTTGGATGAAATTTGGCACATGGGTAGACCATAACCTGGATTAGGACATATAATACTTTTTATTCCGATATTCCCACGGGATTGAGACTTATGCATGTGAAACCGTGGGGGGCAGTTAGTATTTAATATTTTATGTATGAATGCGAAAAATACGGAATTTAGCTGCATCCGGTTAGACTGGAAGCCGACCCCAACATAGTTGAGATAAGGCTAGGCAGATAGATACATGTATGAATACGAAAGTAACTCTGCCTATCTATCCGTTACCTTTTCACGCGGATGTCGATATTTTTTTAGGGTTCCGTACCTCAAAAGGAAAAAACAGAACCCTTATAGGATCACTCGTGTGTCTGTCTGTCCGTCTGTCACAGCCAATTTGCTCCGAATCTAAGGGACCGATTAAATTGAAATTTGGTACACATATGTATTTCTGTAACGTGAATAAATTAATTTTAAATATGGGGTCACTTTTGGGGGCAAATTAGAAAATTAAAAAAAAGTTTTTCAAACTATTGTGTGATATGAAAGGGCTTGGTACGAGGATGATTTTTTAAATAATTTTAAACTAAATACATTTAAAGATATTTAAGAAAATAGATGAAAATTGACTATTCCCCATACCTCCGAAACTACTGAGACGAAAATTATGAAAAAAAAAAATGGTTCTTCACTCATCATAGATTACAGGAAAACCTAAAAAAGTCTATGGTCTTAAAATAACATGGTGAATCTATCAATATTGTACGTACAAACTTATATTTGCAGTTGAAATGTATGGGAGAACATGTATTTCAACTACAATGTTAAGTTTGTGTTTGGGATAAATCATTGTGCGTAGTCCGACACGCTCTTGGCTGGTTTTTTTTTGTTTTTCAACTCCCGAAATTTGGATGTATTATAGATACACCTACTGACCTAACCCTTCATGGAAACAAAGCGTGATTTTAAGTTATCAAAAATATCTTGGTCACAATAAATGATCAAACGTCCCACTATCTTGGCACTAATAATATGACAAGTAAAACCGTAAGGCGAGGATAACAGACTTTTAATGATTTTATACTGAAGATGACGTCTAAACGAGTAGTGTTAATGATATGGAAAAAATATATGGTAAATTAAAACATTTCTTTAATATTTTAATATAGGCATATTTTGGATTATTTTTATATTACATAGTGAAATTAATTTGTAAAGTTAGAGGTCTAACGCGGATAAAAACTGAAAATCGCGCAAAATCCATCAAGCGTAATTTTCTGAAACCTTCACCATTTTAAAGATAATTTTATTATTAATCTTTTAGTATACGAGTTTTATAAAATACCTTTTGTTTTATGTATAATAAATTAATAATGCATTTAATTTGGGACAGCGCTCCTTAATGGGCGAGTCCTATGGCTGGAGGTACGACGCGTTGCGTGAGCTCAGTACAGAACACGCAAGCTATCCACTCAAGGTCACTATTATATATCTGTGTCTTAACTATCTTAAAGATACGTATGACGGAGAAGGGTAGGTGTCTCTTTCGTAAATATCAGCCATAATATTTTAATTACTGTGGGTAGTGTTGGTTATTGTGCAATAGAAAAACCGTTTGCAATTCAGATTCCATTATAGTTTACTATCAAATTAATCACACTAGCAAGTGTATTAGCACTAGCTGTACCTGCAGTGTGTGTAACACTGCAAGTACACGACACGACTATTCGGAATGCGTGACAGTTTTTAAACGTGTTCACTGCTTAACCGCCACTAATGAACTCTCTCTCAGCTCTGGGTCCGGCCGGTCCAAGCGTTATGTTGTAGACTGTGTCGAACGCCGCTAGGCGGCGCTGGCGTCTCGAATAGTCAACTCAGTAACGTATTTCCGACACTCATATATTGTGGCACCTATAGTAACAGCAGGTGGATCTATTTATGTATTGAGCAAGTATACGTTTAGTTAATCGAACAATCACAAAAAGCTTAGGTACTGTCGCGTGAGTGTCAGGAAGGGTTTAGACGGCGGCAGACTCCAATTCAATTTGCAGAACGCCGAGGAGTGAGACTACTTACAAATAGCTTGTTTACTTAAGTTTCTAGATTATTTTGGAACGTACTAGCATTAATAGGTGGAATTCTTGCACACCATACAAAGATAAAACTATTATTTCATGCCAAAGGACTGATATATGATAAGGGGGCAGTCCTATGCCAGACAAATTTATGATAAACAGATGAATCATGGAGTAGCAGGAGAGCAGTGGTGGCCCAGTGGTAACGGCGGTGACTTACGAGTTGTGGGTCGTAGGTTCAAACACTGAACGGTGCGTTACGTCAAAGTCAAAGTCAAAACATTTATTTCAAATAGGCCCATGTATGGCACTTTTGAACGTCAAAATTTACAGAATAATATAATTGATTCTAGTCGCCCCTTCCAAAAGGTAGTTTTCGTATGGAGAAGAATGGGCAAGAAACTCCACCGTTACTCTTTTAAAATGTTTTACAATAGTTTGTATAAGTACGTACATTACTTAAATAATTATATGTGAAGACGATGCACCTAGAATAAAATTACTATACCACAATAGGTAAAAAGAATTAAAAATGAAGCAACGACAGATAATTTAATTATATGATAGATACATGGTGCTCACATATTTACAAACATAGTAAAAGTAGACGATTTTCCTAATGTTTTTAAAATTAATAAGTCAGTGTGTGAGGAAGAGTAATCACAGAATGTAAAATCAATGTCATATAATACAAAATTATAAATTTTACAATTAAATTAGCAACCTGTTTGATTTTGTCTTGATTCTAAATTGTCCTATGGAGCAGAACCAGCATGTTTCCAAGCACTCTTATCTTGGATATAATCCTCTAATTTGTAATATGCTTGTTTACAAAGTGTACTTTTAATCTGAGTTTTAAATTTTCTTTCATTTAATTGCAATATGTCACAAGGTATTTTGTTGTAACATTTAACACAGTACCCCATAAAAGATGTATGTACTTTAGATAATGTGAAAAATGGTCGTCATGAATCTAACCAAAATATATTAAGTAGGATCTTGAATTTGAACAGAATTGATAGATACTCATATAGGTACATTTTACCTATCCAAACTCGACTACAGATGAAGCGAAAACTCTGTTTAAATTTATGGGTCAGTTATTAATTATGTATAGACTGTTAAGTTTATAATCCTAATAATTATACCAGCCTGTGATTGTCCCACTGTCTCCTCACGATGATTTTCCTCACAGATGTCCGTAATGTTCAAGATAAACTCTGAAATTACTTATGAATTGGAAAAGATCCATTAATTCTTGCCCAGATTTGAACCCACAACCGTGTATGAGAGGCGAGTTCTTAACCTATTGTGTTTACTTGATTTGATTTCTTTAAAAGATTTATGGCTAGTATACAGATAGTTCTTACTAATCCTAACTATCCTAACTAATTATTATATATACAGTGAGTCTTTATGATGTACACATATCGAAATGAGGGATTCTATGCTTAATTTTATAGACGGAAAAAATAAATATAAAAATAACTTATTTTTGTTTGATCTGTTTGGCGTCTTATTAAGATGAATTGAAAATTGAATTGATGATTAAAAACAGATTTATGCAAAAAAAAAGAAGTTTATTTTCTATTAAGGGTAGTTTTTTTTCGCAATTTTCATTTTATGAGGACGCTTAATTACATTTAGCTTAAAAGTTACACCGTTTTGTTTAAAAAATCCATTTAAAAAAAAAATGATACTGTATTATATTATATTATATCCTAACGATATATACTATATATTATAAATGCAAAAGTGCGTTTTTTATTTGTTACGCTTTCACGCTAAAACAGCAGAACGTATTTGGATGAAATGTGACACATATGTAAACTATGAGACCTTGACCTTGGCCCGGTTCCTTATTGGACGGTACCCATTGCTCACCGTGTGCAAAACTGCGCCTACGGTGGCCGGTAATCGGCCTGCGATTCCCGATGCCCAGGGCGTCTCCTCCTGCGGTGGTTAGGGGCGTGAGGGTGCGAAATTTGCCGCTCTCTCACGCGTTCCGCCTCCTCCTTCGCGAGCATTACCGCTACGCAGAAGGAGGTGACGGCCTCCCATTTCCTCTCGCTCCGTATCATGGCCTGATCCAGGGCTAGATGCGAGAGATCACCGCCGCCGATCGCCTCTACGAGGACATGGCGATGCTCCGCCCAAGCCGGGCAGATCTCCAACGTATGCTTCACCGTGTCCTCCGGACGATCCACAAAACTATGAGACCTGGGTTAGGACTTTGATCATAGAACACTTTTTATCTCAGTTGTTCGGTCCCGTGGGATAATTTCCAGCCTCAATGCAATCGAAACCGTGGCCGAAAACTAGTTAAACATAAGTGATAGAAAGGTCAATTACTAGTTTAGTTTTCACTGATAACATTACCGTAGAACAAGAGACAATTGACAGACTTTCAGAAAGTGAGAAATAAAAGCACTCGAAGAGAATTTTAAGTAGTTTAGCTAGACAGGCTTTAGTGATCTTCCAAGAAGTAGTTACTTAATAAGTTTTTCTCAGTTTAGAGGTCTATTGTGTAAATCAACCTACCTACTGTCCTATAATCTATTGTGTCAACCACCTTGTCATAAGGATTAATTTATAATAACTTACCAAATGATTTCAAATTATTACAGGGTAATGTGTTTAAGGCAAAATTGACAGAATGGCTTCTAAGGTGTTGTTGTCGCGCCCTCATGCCCCTAACCGCCGCAGGAGGAGACGCCCAGGGCGTCGGGAATCGCGAGGCGATTTCCAGCCACCGTAGGCGCGGGCTTGCGGGCGGTGAGCAATGAATGGCTCACCGTCCGATAAGGACCAGGCCCGGGTCGACGGCGCGTTGTGTTCCACGCGCGCCTCAACGAGATGTCAGCAGAATTGAAGGGGTCCACTAGGGCCGATGCCTGCCGGGGTTGCGAAGAAAACCGAAAGGGAGATCGTGGCCCCCGGCGACAGGGCAACCGAAGGAACACGGGTGGGTTTTAGTCAGTAAGAGTCTGACACGCCCTCCCGCTCCGCCCAGAGCGGGAGAAGTTATTTGATGATTTCCCACCCTCAAAAAAAAAAAAAAGGTGTTGTTGTTATTGTTTTAAGGAATATTTGGAACATAAAATTGGAAATTAGTACCTATAATTATAAGAATATTGACAATATAAATTAAATTGTGAATAAATGCCTGGTAATACACACATCAAAAGTGTCTAGGGATCAACATATATTTTTGCAATAACTTTTCTCCTGATTGATATTAATTAAAATTTTCTTTAAGGATTCATCAAATAAAGTGTTTTCGTTTGTCACAGTAACGATAAACCAAGTCACCTTTGCATTAATAAAGAAATTTGCCATTTTCCTAATAAAGGGATTTTTGACATTTGAACCACTAACATTAAAGTTCGAAAAAAAGACTGAAATAACAGTTTTCTTTAAAATTTTATTGGGTAACTTAAACAATTAATAATCCGTGTTTCTACCGCGAACACTAACAACACAAGAACATCGGTTTGGCATACTCAAAATGAGTTCATCCAAATCACGCTGTGGAATGGCCGCCCATGTTCGTTGCAACAACAAAAAAAGGTCTTCTTGCGACTGGATACCCTCCATATTCGGCAGAGCTCTTCTCTGTAGCATATCCCATGCATGCTCAATCGGGTTCAAGTCTGGCGACTGAGCAGGCCAGAGCAGGACATTGATGTTAGCTGCGGCGAGAGTCTGTCTTACAACTCTTGCGGTGTGCGGTCGTGCATTATCATGCATTAACTGAAATAAGGGACCGATTTGCACTTGTAGAGGAACGATGACGTCAGATACAATCGTCTCAGCATAAATTTGAGCGTTGAGGTTGCCTCTGATCCAAATCAACTCAGTTCTTCCGCCGATCCAAATACCCGCCCATACCATGATGGTTCCACCACTATAAGGATGGACTTCCTGGCAGGATTTTAATCGCTGTTGGCGTCCAGGGGTTCTCCAGTGTCGTATACATCTTGTATCCGGTCTCATACCAAAACGAGACTCATCAGAAAAGCACACGAAACGCCATTGTTCTTCTGCCCAATTTCTGTGTTCAAGAGCCCATTGATATCGAATCCTACGATTGTGCATTGCTATAGGTGGTACCCGTAGCGGTCTTCGGGAATGAAGGTTCACTTCATGCAAGCGGTTTCTGACTGTTTGGTCGCTAATTAAGTTCCCTGAAGAGTGATGAAGCCTCACGGCTAACATCATGGCGGTTATTGTTGGAGCTCTTCGAGTTAAGATTTGAATGTATCGGTCTTGTCTCCGTGTGGTGCAGCGATACCGTCCTCCATGGCGCTCAGCCACGGTACCAGTGCTTCGGTAACGTGTCCAAAGTCGACTGATAACACTCTGACTTGTATTCAGAGCTAAAGCCACAGTACGTTGCCGGGAACCAGCTTCTATCATTCCCACGGCTCTGAGCATTTCTTCCCTGCTTAAATGACGTCGCCGCTCCATAATAACGTTGGTTTTAATCAGTAGTAGGGAAACAGTAGCACTAATAATGTCTTCAATGCGTTGTATGTTTTTATAGGGAAAATATTGACAGCTGATTTTCATCTTTTACTCGAATTTGATTAACAGTTCCTGTTTCAAATTATGAAATGCACCAAAAAGGATCCATATAAATTTATATAATCATAAATTTATTACAAAGCCACATCTCAATCTCAAGAAATCCGCATAAAAATGCTTGATCCCTAGACACTTTTGATGTGTGTATATAATAATAATAGTCATAAAATAAGAATGTATGTAAACTTAATAAAAAATGTGCACGCTTGCTTGCAGGCAGAATACAATCGCACTTAGGCTAAAAGATCTCACCTGTATCAAAACCTAAGTCAAATATTAAATTATGAAATACATAAACCTTCCAGAATAAATTATCTAAATAATCGTGAATGTTGCATCAAAATCTATCGTGTAGTTTACAAGATCTAAGCAGTAACACAAACAGTCACGGGAAGTGACTTTGTTTTTACCCGACTACGGCGAAGCAAAGGAGAGTTACGATTTTGACCGGTATGTATGTATGTTCATCTGTTTCCTCATAACTTCTAAACTACCAAACATAATTTGACAAATGAGGTATCATTAGAAGCGTCTTGATCGTCCACACACACATTAAATGCAATATGGCGCCCTCTAGAGGACATACCTGTGCCTGTACAGCTACAAGATTATAATGGCATGCGACCACGGCTTTACCTTGACCATTTTTGTACCTATGTGTTGATTTCTGTCTGAAATATTCTATTGTTTCATACTTTTTAGAGCGTGATTTTTCAGTAAACGGGTTTTAGTTTTTAAACATACTTAATACAATCTGCTTCTATGTTTTAAATGTGTAAGTCACTATGTCTGTCTGTCTGCCTGTTAACTTCTCACACCAGGACGGCTGAACGGATTTCGAGGAAATTGTACACAGGTATACCATGACCTGGGTTAGGACGTAGCGTAAACAACCTATAATGTTCCCACTACTGAGATATAGGCCCTTCTCTCTGTGAGAGGGAGTGGGCCGTTATCCACCACGCGGGCCCAGTGCGGGAATTTTCGGACAGGACATGCCTTCCTCACGATGTTTTCCTTTACCATTTTGAGAGCAGTGGTGATGAAATAATTGACATAAAGTAAAGTGCCTGTCAGGGTTTGAATCTACGATCTACAAACTCGTAAGTCGCAGCCATTACCACTAGGTCACCACTGCTTAGGTTAGGACACATGATAATACTTTTTATCTCCGTAGTACGTTCCCGTGGGATAATTGCTGACCTCTGCGCGGGTAAAGACACAGACACAAGCTAATTCATGTTTAAATTATTACATTTGTATTCCACTATGTAACAAAGAAAAGCAAAGTCTGTATAACTTTATATAATCCGTTTAATACCAATATTACACTTTGATAACACTTTTATATACACCAAAATACGTCTGCAGTCTGCAAGTATTCCAGCTCGACTGCCATGTTCTCAAGTGAGACTTTACACGTAGTCTACCGTTTGACAGCTAGTTGCTGTCAATCGGCAAAAGTCAGTTTAACAACTAATAATCAATGCAATTTCACTTGGGCATACGGTTACAACTTTAAAAAATAAAATATTAAAACTGCAAATACATGATTATAAAATAAAAAAATATTTAGAACATTACATAATTAGATAAAATAATAACAAAAGCTAACACATTTATTTGAGAGGAGTATGAGCTGCCTATGTATTCCACCCTGTACTAGATGCGGTACTTAGTGTTATTTCTGTGGAAACTGTGGTAAGTGTCACCGTTGGTTGAGTCGACGTCTAATTCAATTCGTAGAACGTCGCGTGGAATGAGCTTGCAAGTAACCGGGTTAGGTTCACTATGTTTTGGGCACTGGAATCAGAGATAATTGTAGAACAAATATAAGGATAACAAAAATAATAATAATATCGACTTCAAAAAAACATGCTGAAGATGGTCTTTTGTTTTGTATATCCGGTTTTTGCCACCGACCTCTGAAATCAAAGTTATTTTTGACTTTGTAGTGTTCTTTTGTAAATCGATTTTTTTTTTTTTGTTAAAAAAGTTTTTATTTTTCCTTTTTAGTTGTGTTATCTACCCTACACAAATTCGTATACCACTACTAGCTAAGTAAATAACAGTAACAGGAAGCTATTATAACGTTATCAACATACACTAAGTGGAAAAAATACGTACTATTGAAGGTAATTCAAAAACTTCAAAAGCAAAATGTGTGGGACCACCGCGCAAGTTTTCTCTACTAAATGAAAAAGAATTTCGGTCCATAATTCCCGACCATCTTTATACACTAAGAACCCTCCGTGCCTCGGAAAGCACGTTAAGCCGTTGGTCCCGGCTGTCATTCGTGCATCATTGTCAGTAGTTACGGGTCGTCAGAAGCCCGAAAACCAGTCTTACCAAGGGGAGTCGTATTACACAGTTACTGAGTTATGGAGGTCAGATAGGCAATCGCTCCATATAAAATACTAGCATCTGGTTAGACTGGAAGCCGACCCCAACGTAGTTGGGAAAAGGCTAGGCAGATGATGATCATAAAAAATATATACAGATGAAGTGAGAACCACCTCCATTTTTAAAGAAGTCGGTTAATAGTTGTAGAGCTTTAGTCCCTTTCCCCTTTCTGTCATGGAGCGCCATGTGAAATTATTCGTACGAGAAAGTTTTACCGTAAAATACACTTTGCAAACGCAGCAATTCACTTCGATGCCGTGCGTATCAAATATTTTACTATAATCAGCCTGTAATGTTCCCACTGCTGTGACATAAGCCTTCTCTTTTCGAAAGGGATTTGGCTGTAATCTACCACGCGGGCCCAGTGCGGGTTGGTAGATGTCACATGTCTTCGAATTTTTGGTTCCGATGTTTTTCCTTCACCGATTTGAGAGCAGTGTTGATGAAATTATTTACACAAAGTAAAGTGCCTATCTGGGTTCGAACCCACGACCTACACACATGAGTCGGAGCCATTACCACTGGGCCACCACTGCTAATCTGAATCTTACCAAGTGGGTTTTCGGAGTATTTGCCATCCAATAACACAAAAAAAAGTTTGTTTATGAATTGAAAATATTTGTTTATTCTTTGGTCCGAATCTGTGCTGCTACCCACATCTACAACAAAAATTGTGCCAATCGTTCTTTTTCTGAAAAACTCGTGGCTTTCGAGTTTCGTTTTATAGAAAAGGAACGATTTATTGCAGTTATTGTTTCATGGATTTCAATTCGTAGAAACTACACTAATACCTACCGACTAAAACCGAGACAATCACTTGTGGGAAACTGTTTGTTTTTCAAGGGTTTATTTCATTTATATGACGTGTGCGCGTTGTGATTTCGCATCGGCAAAAATGACGAACTTCCATACATAGTTTCAACTCTTTTTACACCCCTTTTGGGAATATATATTTTTTAAATTCTTTTCTTAGTGCTTACCTTCGTTATGAAAGGCAGTCTTGCGCAAAATTTCAAGACCTGACTCAGCAGTTAAGGTTGTGTTTGCTGTCAGGTCATGTGTTTGCAGTCATGTCAATTCGTTTAAAATTGTTATTTTTACAAAGGTCATTGGGCAAAATCTGACCCAGTTAACGAAAGTTTTCCTACACAAACCAAATTAGTTTTAAATTGTTAAGTATTAACCTATACTTAATTTTATGTAGTTATTTCTTTTTTAAACCATGGGAATTAAATGTAAAATATGAATAAAAAATAGGTGTTCAGTGAACTATAAATGTGTACATAAAACAATTTCAGTGAAGCATTCTGTTAAATAAACAAAAGAAACGTTTGCGCGCTAAAAGTGTGCAGTCAGTGGCATGCATATGCCGTCTCACTCGCACTTCAGACAAGTAGAAACCGGTTTCGTCGTTGCGCTCGCGTCGCGCGCAACCTAACATCGACGCACGCAGTCTTTCGTCATTTGTCGTTGCGATCTGTGTGTTTCTTGAGCTTCTATTGTTTTTATCGATTACTTTGGCGTGTTTATTGGATTATAGTTTGCATTTGGATTGGATTTAGTTGATAATATGGAAAGACAAAATAGTTGTGTTTCATGTAGCCGATCTGTGCTGCGGCGCAGAAAACACAGCCTCACAGAACTTTTTCTTGAAAGGTTCCGAAATCACGCCGAGTTATTATTACAGGAAATAACACCACGTGAGGTGAGTGCCTTACCAGACTTGTTTTATTATTGTTCCATTTGTACAATAATGCTGTTGGCTTTGATAATAAATCATTTACTCTCAAGCATCATTTATCGAATTATCATCTATAGACTTATACAGCAAGTGTATAAAAGATTTACTGCCGTATTCTCAAACAATAAGCTGGGAACTATGTGTTGCTTAATGTAGGTAGCTGGCTACCTCACCTATGCATTCATTTTAAGGGTCTCATAGTGCAGTTCGCCACTCAAGTATTGTGTAATTATACGTTTTTAGACCCAGTGTAGACACTGAGACGTTTGTGAGACCTCATAGTAATGTTTGTGAATACGGGTGTAAGTCTTTATAAAACGACCCAATGGGATTGATAAAGTATTGTGAGTTAATATTATTCCTTTTTTTCTTCAGATTCCTTTTGATGGTTCACGATCTATATGCCATGCTTGTTGGGTGAGATTGGATACAACTCTGAGAAATCAGCCTAGGGAAAATCAGCCACCTCAACTAGTTCAAGTCGATCCACCTCCACAAGTACAAGATCAACTCCCCCAACGAGTAGAAGATACTGGTGAGGAAGAACAAGATGTGAGTCAACAAGTGAATCCTGGTTTTATTTCCCTACAAGGATATTCTCGTGCTCCAAATACAGCTAGACGATGCATGTTCCAAAACTGCAGGAATATGGCTACGCACGTAGTGCCATTGTATGTTAAGTTCCATTTATTGCATACAAATAATTTTTATATACCTCCACTTGCCCGTGTTTGTCATTCACATTTACAAAGAAATGATTGGGAAGAACTGAATATTCAGAGGATTATGCATGATTTCAATAGTACTCATGTACTCGATATTATCGATTTGTACAAATGGGGCTGGGAACGAAGGAACCAATTGGATTTTGAAAATATTAATTCGGTTGACGATAATGAACTGCATTTTTGGGCAGGAGTAACTAAACAGCAATTTAACACTGTCCTACAACTAACACCGTCTCTTCATAACAGAACTGATCGTCCTGCCACGGCTTTAGGTATTTATCTGTCAAAAATAAGGACTGGTGAACCAGATGAACGGTTGGCTACGAAATTCCAAATGTCCAGAAGAACGTTGGAGAGAAAGATAAGATTAGCAAGAGAATGTTTAACTGATGATTTCGTTCCGCATTTTCTGGGCTTAGATCATATGACCAGATAAGAGGTGGTTGCTCGAAATCTTTCCATCCCGGCTCATATTTTCGGGAGCGACCACGAATCAGCCATTTTGGTGTTCGATGGCACATATCTATATGTGCAAAAGAGTTCCAATTTTTTATTCCAAAGACTAACATATAGCCTTCATAAATTCAGGAACTTAGTAAAACCTTTTTTGATAGTTTGCTCAGATGGCTACATTTTAGATGTTTTAGGGCCATATGCAGCAACAACATCGGATGCGACAATTATGCGTAGCCTAATGGAAGAAGAAAACTCTACTTGGCATTGGTTTCTACGGTCTAACGATGTCTTTATACTAGACCGTGGCTTCCGAGACTCAATCCGCTCTATACAAGAATATGGCTATAATCCCCATATGCCACCATCCAGATTCAGAAGGGAACAACTAACAACAGACGATGCAAATAAGTCGAGACTTATCACAATGACCCGGTGGGTGGTCGAAACTATGAATGGTCGTTTTAAAAAAGATTTTAAAATATTTCGGCACACCTATTTCAATATTTCCTTACCAAACATGATGGCAGATTTCAAAATTACCGCAGCGCTCATCAACGCTACTCGGCGTCCATACGAGAACACCATATACGCCGAGCAATTCATACATATTATTAATGAAAATGTAAATAGAAGAAATGAGTTGGCAGATTATGTGAGCGAGCACAATCTTAATAGG
Organism: Omphaloscelis lunosa; assembly: GCA_916610215.1. Taxonomy (NCBI): domain Eukaryota; kingdom Metazoa; phylum Arthropoda; class Insecta; order Lepidoptera; family Noctuidae; genus Omphaloscelis; species Omphaloscelis lunosa. The sequence goes on along the minus strand of OU744265.1, from coordinate 16,487,598 downwards.
CAAAGAGTAGCCTTTATTTCAATTGACGCAAGTAATGCAGCTTTGGATAACTTTCCACAACTAACTTTCGAAGATTTGATACTATTTACGTTGGGCACCTATCATTTAAGGATCGCTAAATCATACGTTCACGAACACTTGCGACCAAATGGTCTGTACATTGTTGAACTATACCGGCACCGTGAAATGGTTAACGACAAAATATTAATACGAGGAAGAATGCAGTCGCGACATATTAGGAGCTAAAAATACTATACTTACATATTGGTGAACCCAACAAGACAGGGTAGAGATAGTATCAAAGATTACTACTGCTCTTGTATCCACGGCCGCCGTACCATTGGATGCTGCGCGCATATAGCTAGCGTAGTATATTTTTTGTCTTGGGCCCGACATCAAGAGCAAATAGATGCGCCTGCGGGGTTTTTAGATGATACAATTATTCCTGTAGACATTGATCATGTCGAATAAAACTTAAAAACTTTTCAATACTTGTTTTATTTTTACCTATTTTATTTTTTCAAACATGTATATTATCAAGTAACCAATACACATGTGCTAAGCCTTGTTATAATTAAGCTTAACATTTTATTTTTTATTTTTTTAGTTTTTTTTTTGGTTTTTCCCATTATCTGCATTAATGCGACATATATATTCGTAAACTAGGAACGTTTAACTAAACATCCTACCCATTTTGTTTTCTGTAGGCCGTGGGTATAGGTTCCATACTAAGTTGCCCAATGACCTTTATATATTTTTTATAGATTATTTTCTATTTTGTGACTGTGAGAACGCTGTAGGCTTAGTGGACTGTAGATTCGTTAACCATTTACTATTTTTTAAGTACCTGGTACTTGTCGAAAGACCTACACTGTCCTCCCATACCCTTTAATTCTGTTATTTGAAAATATTGTAAAAACCAATTATTTTTTAAAGAGTAACTGAGGACTTTCTTGCCGGCTCTTCTCCATAAGAAACGACCAATTGGAACCGTGCCCCTTTTTTTTTTTGGGTCGGAAATCATCAAATAACTTCTCCCGCTCTGGGCGGAGCGGACAGACTCTTACTGACTAAAACCCACCCGTGTTCCTTCGGTTGCCCTGTTGCCGGGGGCCACGATCTCCCTTTCGGTTTTCTTCGCACCCCCGGCAGGCATCGGCCCTAAAGGACCCCGTCAATTCTGCTGACACCTCTTTGAGGCGCGCGTGGAACACAACGCGCCGTCGACCCGGGCCTGGTCCTTATCGGACGGCGAGCTACCCATTGTTCACCGTCCGCAAGCCCGCGCCTACGGTGGCCGGAAATCGGCCTGCGATTCCCGACGCCCAGGGCGTCTCCTCCTGCGGCGGTTAGGGGCGTGAGGGTGCGAAATTTGCCTCTCCCTCACGCGTTCCGCCTACTCCTTCGCGAGCATTACTGCTTCGCAGAAGAAGGTGACGGCCTCCCATTTTCTCTCGCTCCCTACCATGGCCCTAATCAGGGCCGGACGCGAGAGATCACCGCCCGTGCCCCTAGCTTCTGACGTTTCATAAGTGCCCATGTAGGTTTATGTGAAATAAAATATTTTGCGTTTGAATGAATGAATTTTAAGGGTCCCCGAAACGATCAATTGCAATTGTCAATTTTTACTTGATTGATACCACATTGATGCCCAAATTGATCGTCTACCAAATGCAATTGAAGCGATTAACTATTATTACTATATTTTGCAATTGATCGTTTCGCGGACCCTTTGGAATTTTATTAAGTAAGTAACCATGTTAAAAAAATCCTAAAATCGCAAAGAACAGTCCCTCTCAAATTATGGCAACCCCAACATGGAATTGGAGCCGCAGCATGCATAATGTCGGCAACACTTTAGTTACCAACGCTTACTAATTATGTTTTTACTACTGTGACGTGTATGTTCGCTTGTAGGTAACGTTAGTTGTTAACGAGTAATTATTGTCGTACTTGTTAGCTGAACTGGGAATTACTGTACAATATGTGGTGTAGTAAAAAATATTTAATTAAATATTTATGTATATATAGTAAATAAAATATAGAGATTCGACATAAAACTTCATATAATTGTTTTAGAAATAATAGTTCGACATAAGTACATAAAAATGTTAAAAGAAATATGATGAATCCAATTCTTTAGCTGAGCACCTCTACAAACTTCATGTTAATACTATTTTGAAATCACTTATGTGATGATGAATAAGTGTAGGTTGTAGGTTCGATCCAAGGCTCTGCCGGGGTTGCGAAAAACTCCGAAAGGGAGATTGTGGCTTATGGATTGTGGTAACTGAAAGAACACGGGTGGGGTTTAGTCAGTAAGGGTCTGACACGCCCTAGTGCCTGAGCGGGAGAAGTTATTTGATAATTTCCTACCCAAAAAAATAAAAGGTTCGATCCAAGGCTGCTTTCAACACGGTGAAGGAAAACATCGTGAGGAAACCGATAGGTCCTAGAATAAAAAAAAAACGAAGACATGTGAAATCTACCAACTCGCGCTGGGCTCGCGTGGTAGATTAAAGTGCCTCTCGATAGAGGAGGCTTATGTCCCAGAAGTAGGAATATTATAGGCTGATTATGCTACTGCGTTTAATTAAAATAGGTTTTATTTTTATTAATTTATTTATCTTTTGTATAGATTCTTTTCTATTTTGTGAATGTGAGAACACTGTAGGCTTAGTGGACTGTAGATTTGTTGACCATTTTCTATTTTGTTAAGTACCTGGTACTTGTTAAAAGACACTGTCCTTCCATATCTATTAACACTGTTATTTTAAAATATTGTAAAAGCCAATTATTTTTAAAAGAGTAACCGTGTAGTTTCTTGCCGGCTCTTCTCCATAGGAATCGACCAATTGGAACTGTGCACCTAGCTTCTGACGTTTCATAAGTGCCCATGTAGGTTTTTATGAAATAAAATAATTTGAATTATGTTATTTATTGATCTAGAACTGGAACATTATATTCGTCTATTTCCTCGAGAATTACTTCACACATTTACTATAGAACGTAAATCTTGCAACTATATTATTGCTCTAAGTTCAATCAGGAGCAATATAATTTACATTACCATGTACAAACAAGCCTGTATGTATGTTACTATCGTGTGAGTACTCTCAACCAACACTCAGATAAATAAACTATGTAGTTTATTTACTCTAAGTTAATTTCTTAACAAAATCTCAAATACAGGTTGAATTGATTCTCATAATACTTGTTTTGTTTGTAATATTTCAATAGTTTTTTTAGTAATCGATAGTAGATCATTCCTCCACGAACCTAAAAGCAGACGTTTGCTTGAATTCTGTTCTCTTTACCTTTAATATTATTTCTAGATACGTCAAAGTACTTCTAAATATATTGTGCTATATTATCTAACCATCTACAAGTTAACCTTATACGGCATCCTATCGAAACATAATCCGCAGTAAATTGAGAACAGCCTGTATACCTGCTTAGAAATTAAAGTATTATTTGCTGTACGCTTCATTAATCCGATCCACGCAGCTACGCCGTAGCACCGTAGAGGCGATACGCCGTAGCACTGTGATTACTAAGATCTGGGAGTGTTTAGATTAAGTTGTAATGAATGTTGATTTTGTAAGATAATTATGTACGTTTTGTGTTATTTTGAGTTAAGTTAAATGTTTAACGTACGTAGATTGATATCTTTTTTGGTGTTTTAATTACATTTCAAGGCAACTTTGGCTGTAAATAAGGTAATTTTGGGTATTTTTATTATATTTTTATAGATCACAAATCTAAGTTTCGGCGAATTGTTGCTCAAAATTAACCATAGTACTTTTCAATTATAATTGATTTTAATATTGGTTTCAAATGGAGTTTGGTAACAGAAAAACACGTTCCAAAATAGAAATTTTAAGATAAAAGTCAACTAACCTTTGTAAGTCAGCCATTTCATCGTTTTGTTTCAATAGCATAATATATTCTATACTTAATATTATAGTCTTCTCTACATAAATTTAAAGTAGCTTTTAGTGTTTTGTTGTCTGTCTGTGTGACCGCGTTGTTCTTCTAAACTACGCAACGGATTTTGATGCGATTAACACAATAATTTAGAGAATTTATTCCAGAAGGTTTGTCTTATACTATTAAAAGAGCAATATTTGTAAATATATATGTAAATACAGCGTGGCGCTTTAATGGCGACATTAATTTAACACACGTATATGGTTTCGCGTTTTCGTTTTATGTAGATATTTTAATTTCATTAAACGTTATTATTTATTAATTTATTTTCAATTTTCTAAAACAGTATCTTGGAGCAAGCTGTAATTAAAGAACTGTAGCGCAGGAGTCATTTGCCGGGGTCACGGATCACAACATCGCATCAATGAAATTAAAACGAATAACGTGCAAACCGAAGGCAAATTGAAGGAAAGAGAGAGCCCTATGTGGGCGAGGGTTTAAAAATGTTAATCTTTCAATTGTCGAATTTTTTATCTTATTATATTTTTTATGATTACTGGCCACTAGCCCTACTCATGTGTTAAATTAATGTCGCCATTATGGCGGCACGTTGTATAATATGAAATATTATTTGTAATCACGTTCTCAAAAACGGCTCTAATGATTTAGATGAAAATTCCAATATAGGTCTCATATCTGGGAAAAATCGTTTTCTCTATTTTCACCCGAGCAGAGCTCTGTCACCTAGGTACTTAATATTAAATTTACAAATGATAAAGAAATCGCGATGCTTCGAAGTCTTGAAAAATTGTGATATAAATGGAAGTACTTGAAATATAATAACGTATTTTATCATGTTATTAAATGTGACAAAACGAATCATTTATCATTATCATTATTTTAGTTCGTAATAATAAAGGATTGGATGCACTATAATTAACATGACATAACATCGGGCCCTTGGTTTCCAAAGGGGTACGCTCATATTTGGTGAAATATGGGTATAGTGAACATAGTTAATGGATTCAGGCGTGACCTTGCGGAAATCCATTATAAAATACAATAGATGTGGATATATTTAGTAACCTGTTCCGCTTAGCTATTTCTAAAGAGCCATAAAAAACCCTGAAAGAAATCGACACGTGTTTCACCTGTCAACGGGGCATCCTCGGAATGACGCGATAAACACACAGACACGATACGACAGACACGACAGACACGATAAACAAGCATATTACAAATTAGAGGATTATTTCCAAGATAAGAGTGCTTGGAAACATGCTGGTCCTGCTCCATAGGACAATTTAGAATCAAGACAAAATCAAACAGGTTGCTAATTTAATTGTAAAATTTATAATTTTGTGTTATATGACATTGATTTTAAATTCTGTGATTACTTCCTCACACACTGACTTATTAATTTTAAAAACATTAGGAAAATCGTCTACTTTTACAATGTTTGTAAATATGTGAGCACCATGTATCTATCACATAATTAAATTATCTGTCGTTGCTTCATTTTTAATTCTTTTTACCTATTGTGGTATAGTAATTTTATTCTAGGTGCATCGTCTTCACATATAATTATTTAACTAATGTACGTACTAATACAAACTATTGTAAAACATTTTAAAAGAGTAACGGTCGAGTTTCTTGCCCATTCTTCTCCATACGAAAACTAACTTTTGGAAGGGGCGACTAGAATCAATTATATTAGTCTGTAAATAGTGACGTTCAAAAGTGCCATACATGGGCCTACTTGAAATAAATGATTGGACTTTGACTTTGACTTTGACTTTGACGATTGACTTGTCGCGAACCCGAACACGGCGTGTTGAACACCGAGCGCTGAACGCTGAGGATGCCTCGTTGAAAGGTGAAACACGTGTCGATTTCTTTCAGGGTTTATGGCTCTTTAGGAATAGCTAAGCGGAACAGGTTAATAAATATATCGACGTCTGTTGTATTTCATAGTTAAACAGTTAATATCCCTAACTTTTCAAACAAAATATTACATCAACAATATCGCACTAATTTATAAACAAAAGACTGTGCTTGCTACCTTATGAATAGTCTGCCAGCACACGCCAGTCCTTTGTCAGAATGACAAGAAATTAACACTATTGTTACAACAGTACATACTTAAAACATAATGACGTGTCTGACCACGTAATGAGATTATTCTTGCCCCCATGTGGGCTGTTGACCCAAAGTGGACGTACTAACGACTGGCGCCTAGACTAGATTTTTGACTAAAAGTTGAAATAGAATCTAGTTGTTTTACTTTAGACGCGAAGAATGATTTGTGAATACGTCTGAAAATCTAGCTCAAAATATACACAAAATTGTAAGAAAAAAGTTACCAGTTACAAGCTCAAATCACCAATTAGTAGCCAGAACGATACAGCTCTAGTAGGTACTTCAAAAGCGTTCCGTATACGACGCTTGCAACCAATCGCAAGCTAGTTAATACTAACGCAACTAGTAAGTTGCGTTTAAGTTTGTATCACGTTACTTTTGAGTACCGTTGTGGACACAGTTGTTGGTTTTATTTTTCTTAAACGGGCAAGAAAAGTAAATCGAACTGCGCGTCGAAAGTGCCTGGAAAATCTACTTGTCCATGAAGACGCTAATGAAGGGCGATCTACTGATCTCTCTGAAGCGAAAATTCATCGATATGTGTATTCTGCCCATCCTGACCTACGGTGCTCAGACCTAGTCGCTCGCCGAGTCGCAAAAGTTTCGCTTTGAGGTTCGCCAAAGACCAATGGAGCGCAACATGGACGTAAAACGAACTGAGATAATTTTTAGAATTATGTCAGTTAACAGCACGCTATGCTCCAAAACGGGGATTCTAGACGTAGGCAAAAAGGCTGCTAAGCTAAAATGGGATTGGGCGGGTCATGTCAGCCACATGCATAGTGACCGCTGGGAATAGTCTCCATACGGTGGGTGTCTGAGGATAGGCGGTGCCGCCGAGGTCAGCCCAGGAAGACGTGGCGAGACGATCTAGACGCATACCGCAAGGGTTGAATCGAGCCGGCTCTGGAAAATGATGCTTGGAAGGATTTGGGAGAGTCCTTTGCACAGCAGTGGAATAGGGTAGGCTAAAATAATAATAAAAAATACCCATTAGACGTATTATTATGACGAGCTCGTGGCTAAGTAATAAATAACAGCCGTACGGGTCGATTCATCAGGTTAAGCTACGCTTGCCGGGGTTGGTCCGTGCATGGGTGACCATCTTTACATACCGAGACTCCTGCGTGCCTCGGAAGGTACGTTAAGTCGCTGGTCCCAGCGCTGTCATTCGAGGATCTTTGACAGTCGTTTCGAGTCGTCAGAAGCCCGAAATTCTGGCCACCAGTTATTAAGGGGTATCGTATTACTCAGGTACTGGGTTGTGGAGATCAGATAGGCAGTCTCTCCAAAAATACTGGTATTCAGCTGCATCCGGTTAGACTGGAAGCCGACCCCAACATAGTTGGAAAAGGCTAGGCAGATTGAGGCGTATTATTATGAATAGTATCTTATATATCCGTTACTGTGCTTGGGCTTTTTCAACGGTATTCTTTATTATAATAACATTTATAAACATTTATTCTTCGTAGATTATTATATAATTTATTACACAATAAATTAATTACGGTGCATATTATTATTTGTAACTACACGGACATTGTATCCAAAAAATTGTATCCTCAAAATGAGGTCAAAACCAAAACGACCCAAAAATCAGTTCAACACTACAATCTATTCAAATATGAGAACCTATTATAATTTAAATTATCCCGTCACCCAATCAGAGGCGACAGAAGTTAATTAGATTAGATAAAATTCAATTAAAACACAACTTCTGTAAGTGAATATACAGGATGTGTAAAAAAATTTGTTAGAGATTTTATGTCGAAATCGTGCAAAACTTTTTCTAATAAAGACAGTCTCATAAGCTTAAAAAAAAATAGTCATATATTCAAATTAGGCTGCAAATCAGCACTTTTCGACCGTCAATATTACATAAGACAGTCTCGCCAAACATCTGCCCTTCACCACTTCCTAGTGCTTTGGCTGGGAAGAAGAAGTGGTGTAACAAACTCCCCAGCAGATCTTATGGTCCTGGCTTCAATCCTCAGCCAAGGCAAAGTTTTATAAGGTTTTTCATTTGAAATTTCTCAGTAGTAGCCAGTTTGCTCGGTATTATGTGCTTGGTTAGTGACAATAGGTTCGCCTACTATTTCACGGGACTTAAACCTAACGGGGGAAACGTGTAGGTGTAACACTAATCTGTCTATGTCGGGGAATCCAGGCGTGTTATTGTTATACAGTACGAGTCTTTATAATGTGCAAATATTGAAATGAGGGAATCTATGCTTAATTTTATCTATGAAAAAAAAAAAAAATTGTTTTGTTTGGCGTCTTGTTGAGAAATTTTACGATTATTTTTAAAATGTATGAAAAACAAAAAAACAGATTTTTGCTAAAAGAACATGATAATTTTCAATTAGTAGGGTAGTTTTTTTTTTTCACAATTTTCATTTCATGAGGACGCCTAATTTGTTTCATCGCGATTTTTTATTCCATAAAAAGTATTTAATTTTTTTTCCGTCGGTAAAATTAAGCATAGATTACCTCATTTCAATATGTGCACATTATAAAGACTCGCACTGTATATTGTATATACTTACTGCTACCCGCGACTTCGCCTGCGTTGACCCCAATTCTTTTTCTACAATTAAAGTAGCCTAAGTTACTCTTTATATCATCAGCTATCTGCCAAAGAAAGTCTTGTCAAAATTGGTCCAGCCGTTTCAGAGATAGGCCTTTAACAAACATACAGACAGACAGTTATAAGTATCGTATACAGAGTGGCAGGGACATGGACGTGAAAACTGTTACCATGGATTCAGTACATGATTCCGAACCGAAAAAATGTTTCGTCGGATATAAAAAGTGCAATACCTACGCAGTCAAAATGTATGGAACAGGAGATATTTAAAAAATTTCAACGCAGTGGGGTTCAGAATCATGTACTGAATCCATGGTAACAAATAATAAAATTTCAACGCAGAGTTGAAATTTTTCGTCAGATAAAAAAAAAACTGCTGTTTCATAGAAAAGTGCAATACCTACGCGGTCAAAATGTATGGAACAGCTGATTCAAAAAAAAAAGCCGATGAAAAATTTCAACGCAGGAGGGTTCAGAATCATGTACTGAATCCATGGTAACAGTTTTCGAGTCGATGTTCCTGCCACTCTATCTATATCTTCATATACATTTAGTATAAAGCTGTTAAATTACCAACAGACACTTCAATTTTATTTATTTATATAGTTTATAGTAACATGGTCCTCCTTGTATTCTTGAAATTAATTGTTTTTGAGAACTACTTTTCAAATTCAATTCAATTCATAAATAATCCATTTCCTATCGTTATCAAAATTTATTTGAAGTTGACGCAACACGTCTTTTTCTTCCATACTTTACTATCAGTCGTCATCTCGGTAGTCACCCCCTTTCTAGCCATAGCATCTTTCACACATTCCATCCATCGTTTCTTTGGTATCTTATCCACATTCATATTCAAAACTCATAATATTGTCACCATAACATTAATCCCTGAGGAGTCTTTTCCCAGCTATATTGGGATTGGCTTCCAGTCTAACTTGATGCAGCTGATTACCAGTATTTTACATGAGTGACTGCCCATTTGACCTTCATAACCCAGTCTTCAATTTTTATTCTACACTTTGTTTTTTGTTTCCTTTTTTACTCGTGTTCTAATTATGTTGTGTTGTGTGCCTTTTTGTCTGTGATAAATAAATGAATAAATCTTCTTCTTTCCGTATGGGTAGTGATTAACCTGGTGTTAGAGTTTTAAAGCTACCCATAGGCCTCTGACTTGGCTTTATATGCTGTCGAGAAATATCTCTCAGATACACACGATCACGATTCACGATTCACGATTTTTTCTTCACTGTTTTGAAGCAAGTGATTACTTATACAATACGCACATGAATCCGAAAACCCAGAGGTGCGTGCCTTGGGTTCGAATTTGAGACCTATGACTTGGCAGTCCGACGGTCACACCACTAGGCTATCATTGATTTTAACAACCCAGTTATTGGGTAATACGATACCCCTTGGTAAGATTGGTTGTCAGACTTTCGGTTTTCTGACGAACCGTAATGACTGTCAAAGATCGATGAATGACCAACGCCTTAACGCGCTTTCCGAGGCACGGAGGGGTCTTGGTATGTAAAAATGGTCACCCATCCACGGACAAACTGTGGCAAGCGTAGCTTAACCTGATCGATCGATTCGTGTGGCTATTATTACTTAGCCACAATCCCCTCATAATAATAATCAGGGGAAATTATTCATAAAAAACTTCGGTTTTGAAGAGTGTCGTCCTTCCCTGTAATCTCGTAAACACGGCTACACATCAAGCTATACTTTTCCAGTTTATGCTGATCTCGCATTGTATAGGATTTCCGTACAATGCGAGGTCAGCTTATACTGGAAATGCCGACTGCTGGAAGGCCGTGTGTACCTGTGGGACTGTCCCTTTCTGTGGCTTAGCAAAATCAGCCTTTAACGTTCCCACTGCTGGGACACAGGCCTCCTCTCCGTGAGAGGGAGTGGGCCGTAAACCACTACGCGGACTCAATGCCGTTTGGTGGATGTCACATGTCTTCGAATTTTTGGCTCTAGGACATGTCGGTTTCCTCACATAATTTCCTTCACCGTTTTCTGCCAAATTTATAAATGATGTAACCAAAATTTTGTAACAATTTTTTTATTTAAGTGTGTCCGTCGATTATTTTGCCCGTTCTTCTCCATAGGTACCTACCACGCTTTGGAATAGGTAACTAGCTTCATATTTCTGAAATAAATGATAAAATAAAAAATAAAAAACTCGACGTAAAGCACCCGCTTGGGTTTGAACTCACGATCTATAAACCCGTAAGTTGGGGCCGATACTACTGGTCCACCACTGCTCTATAAAGTTTGATGTGTAATTATTATGCCCGGTTACTATATATGGTTTTACTTACTTTGCATTAAAATATACATCACGCCTGTTATTCCCGACGGGTAAGGCAGAGGCGTTTCTACAGTACACCCATATTTCGCCAGTTATGTTTAAGTCATAATTTGTAATAGGGGGCGTATTGTCATCAACCGGGCATAAATCCACGAGTGACCGAGCTCTGCTCTGGTGAAAATAGAGAATGCTCATTAAATAGTATAGGATAGTATTTACTAATTCCATGCTGCTATGTCATTATTCTAATGTCAATAATGTCATGCCATTCTTTATCTTGTTCTAAACTTTGGGCGACCGAGCTCTGCTCGGGTGAAAATACGAAGAAAACTAATTTTCCCAGATATGAGACCTAGCTAGATCGATTTTTCACCCTCGTAAACCCCTATGTTGCAAATTTCATCGAAATCATTACAGCTGATTTCGAGAACGAAATCTATAAGCAAACAAATAAATATATATATATAAATATTGCTCCTTTAATGGTATAGGATATCTCTCCTAATATCAAATGTATATTTAGCACACCCTATGCGTATAAGATGGCTACCTTTTTAATTATTGTAAGGCAAACGTTATTAATTATAGGAAATCGTCGTTTTCAGGCGTTTTCAGTAACTACGGCGTAGGAGGGTGTCCTTTTCCCTTCAGTAATTCGAATTTATAATCGTATTTAATTTATTTCAGGGGCGAATAGGGATTTATGTAGTAATATCAAAACTTTCAAATCTAGGAAATGTTTTCGAAAGGTACTTGTTATAAGGTGCTCGTGGCTAAATGATAACAGCCATACGGGTCGATCGAAAGTTAAGCTACGCTTGCCGCGGTCGGTTCGTGTATGGGTGACCATCTATTTAGCCAGTTATGATTAATTCCCATGTAATTGGGAGCGAGCCTATTGCCATCAACCGGGCACAAATCCAGACTCCAGAATTTAGATTTCATACTAACAGTTTGCCATTATTCAGCGGTTTGGGTAACTTTTATGGTCCCGCTGGTGGTATTGTTGTGTGACATTTCATTACATATCGAGACTCCTCCGCGCCTCGGAAAGTACGTTAAGCCGTTGGTCCCTTCTGTCATTCGTAGACTAGTACACATATAGTTTATAATCTGGATGAACACATAGAATACTTTTCATCCTAATATTCCCACGGGATCAAGACTTATGCAAGTGAAACCGTATTTGTAGAATTACTAGCTACGCCCCGTGGCGTAGCTAGTAATTCTACAAATACAGATTTGTTAAGGTTTGATTCCGGACAACGCTGCCCACATGAAGAAACCATGACCTGGAGAAGGACATGGAACCTTTTATCCCCATACGTTTACAGTTGCGAATCCTATTTAGATCAACATACTGCAAAAACCGTAAGAAAATTTGAATTTTGCGGGCTACCCTGACGGTTTTGCATTTAAAACTAGGGCTAGCTAGGGCCGATGCCTGCCGGGGTTGCGAAGAAGTCCGAAAGGGAGATCGTGGCCCCCGGCAACATGGCAACTGAAGGAACACGGGTGGGTTTTTGTCAGTAAGAGTCTGACACGTCCTCTGGCTCCACCCAGAGCGGGAGAAGTTATTTGATAATTTCCCAACCGAAAAAAAAGCACTGCCGCATGCTGCGTTGTTCGGAATCATCAATCAAAAACGTAAGAAAATTTGAATTTTGAGGGCTACTCTGACGATACTCTGAAACAAAAAATGTTGTAGATATATCATCAAGCAGTTTTCCCTACCAACATAAACAGGACTCTCCAACACAAATACGAACTCAGTACATCAACATCGAAAGTCGTTTGCAATAACTTATTGGGTTTTAAGATAGCAAAAGTTATATTTGCAAGGAACGATAAATCGGTCGAGATTAATCGTAATGGGATCTAAGATTAAAGGGTTCCGCTAAACGCGAGGAGACGCGATTTAGTCGAGGAGTTAGGAAGGTGTGTTGGCAGGAAAAGGAATATCGCTCCTTGACTATGGTAAGGCTTCAGTAGAGGGTATCGATCGAGCGAGGGTTTAAATTATTAGTTTTTTTGGAGCGAAGTTTTTTAACGTGGCATGCGGTGGGAGTAAACTGAAACTGAAAGCGTCATGAAACGATAAAAGCGTTATTACCAAAAAAGTCAGCTTCAAGTGTCAAAAGGTTTTTCTTTTTTAATACAGAGCCATCTAGTATAAGTTTTAAGAGGAGGCTCCCTAAATTGTATGTTAATTTGCATTAATATTCTGGAAAAGTTACGCACGTATATGATTTATTGGATCTTTTCCTTTTCAAATATAAGACAGTTACGTGGAGCATTTTCGCTCGATCCATTTTTCTTTCGAAAATCATGTCTTTTTTAAAGATTATTTAAAACAAAAACAAGATTACTCGGCTTTTATGGGGTGAAAATCATTTAAAATGACCATTGTGACAAAAATGAAACAAAAATGGAAATGTAACAAAAATGAAACGCGTAACAAAAAATAACAAAAATGAAATATTAGGGCTCGGTTACAATACACATTATTATCTGACTGTTATTTATTTTATTGATTTATCATATGGTGTTTCGCAATAAAACACTGTTTATTTCTTTTTTATCATTTGTTTTATTAATTAATTATGAGGAATCTATAAGGAAATTAGAATCTCTTAAAAACATTTTTTTTCCTTTGGCGACAATAAAAAGAGATCAACGTTATATGAGTTGCCTATCTTATCAGTTTAAGAATAGTCATATTGAGAATATTATTCTCAGATATAAAGTTATCAATCTAAAATAAATCAACAATGCAAAAATAAATGGACATTCTTGTCAACAATATTCATTAATAACATAAACATAACACTTGAAAAAAGGGCAAAATAAAAAAAACTTCTATATTTTCTAACATAATCGTACGCTGCATCATTATTTTTTATAAAGTCCGTTCTGAGCCAGGTTATCATTAAGTATTTATTTTGATGTAGGTCATCAAAATAAATACTTAATGATAACTTTTAAAAATTTGGTATGAAAACCCAAAACTTAATTACAGTAAGTTTAAAATATCCTACTGTATGAACATAATGAAAAACACGACATTTGTTATAAAATAATAATGAACTTAACAATAAAAACATTGTCATTAAAAAAAAACAACGTCAGATATTACTCACTTTCACTTGAACTAGAAATAGAAAAAAATGACTTTTTCTTTGATGATACATAATTAGAAGATGAACTACCAAGAAATTCAGGAAAATCTGCTTTAAGATTAAAAGAAGATACATTTTGTCTCTTTGTGTTGCTGGTCATTTTCTTTAAATCACTTAGTGAATAATTTACTCGAACATTAGACAGAATAGTCACAGGTGCCACATTTTTATTTTTTATTTCATTCCGATGATCAACATTTTCTTTATTTGTCATGGCGGCCGCGGCAAAAGTATGGTCTGCATCCACATGGGTTTTAATTTGCGTTAGGTTGCTTTTCACTTTATCTTTAGATGATTCAGTATTATCAACACTAGGTGACAAATCAAAAATATCAAAAGAGTCTAAATCACCGTAACCAGTATTTAATGTATCTTCTTCAACATTGGGGCTATTTTTTGAAGATACCAGTATTGTTTTGCTTTCGCAATTCGTGATATCAGTCAATGTATTCATATTATGGATTTGTCTATCAAATGGTGAGGGCAGGCAGTCATCTGAATCGGATGTTAACCGAGTTCGTTTTCTGGGGCGAGGTTTTAGCAGGCAATGTTTAATATCGAAACAGTCGCAGAAGCCTCTAATGTTTGAGCTGTTACAAAAACAACTTAAAACTCGGTAGTTAATTTCATTACAGTTGTTTTCTGATTCGACTTGTATTTGGTGAACTTTCATAGTTTTAGGAACAGGCACTAAAACTTCGAGAGCTGTTTGGTTTTTGCTTATAACCTCGTTGATATCAGACTCATCAACACAGAAGAGGTTAACTGTAGTGTCTTCTTTCAGAAGAGAGTACGCTGCTGAAGTGTCTAAAACATCCATTCCATGTAATACTCTAGCATCTAAAAGTCGCTTTATAGCACCTCCTACACCATTTGCAGCACCCTTCCCATGATACGACTCTGAAAAGTTCCAAGTCCCTCTTTCGAAATTCAAGTCTTCAAGATATAATTTATAGAGATAAAAATTCTTTTTCTGCTTGTATTGGGTGGCGGGGCCATCCGAAAATACGTGCACAATATTAATTTGAGGAAATTTTCTTTTGATGTCAATCAGAATTGGTCTCAAATGTGCCCATATTGCTGGAGGTGAATGATCTGTTGAGTCAGATAGCGTGCAATATGCTTGAGGTTTCAAACCTTTAATGTATATGACGCTTGTATGTAAAGAAATTTGATTTTGTGACCCGAAGTGGGCAGATTGAATTTGCCGATGCATTTTACAATTGTAACTTTCGGAAAAGTCGCAGTGAATCATAACCTCGTCTTCTAGAAGACTGCTTTTGAGAATTCTATATACGTTGTATTGGTGCCAAATATTAAAATAGTGCTCTTTAAACTTTGTAAGTTCCTGTTCAAAAAGGCTTATAAGGTTTTCCAGATTTCCCATTTTAGATTCAGTTAATACTTTTTTAGTTTTCTTAGTCTCTTCATTTTTTTGGTATTCGACATCTTTCGTGGTCCACTCTAACCAGGTAACGACATCATGTTTTTTAGCTTTAGTGAAATTGTAGGTTGGAGACATCGTATTGCAAATATTACATTGAGAATACATGCATTCTTTCGATTTTGCATCGCACACTATCTCTTCCAATATATTTATTAATTTTGTACCTGATTCAAAAATCGTCAGTTTTTTTAGCGCCATAAATTTAAACTCAATATTTGCATGAATTTTGCAAACACAAGTTTCACGGTTGGACAGTCGAGGTTTGACTACATAAAAAGGTCGGTGCCTACGAAAAGTGGCAATGGATACATTAATACCAGTGTTTTCCCTAAATTTTTTACGTAAATTCGTCAAACTGTCGAGAAGATATCGTTTTTGACATTTTTGTTTTTTAAAAGTCTTGGTTTCTTTTTTCCCCGCCGTAGCACGGCTTACGTCATCGCGCAGGTAAAAGTGACGAATTTTTTTCGCCAATTCACTGTTTCTCCTGGAGCCCAATTTTGCATGATTACGGATTCTGCTTTTTAAACCGACCACCCATCTCAACCGCGAGTGCAATCTATACTTTTTAACAATTGAGGACGTAAAAATATTCCGTAAAACCTTCTTTGCTTTTTTGTTGTTCACGTATTCCTGCCCTATTGCTTCAGTCAAAACGAAATTTTCTAATAGGACTTTTTTAATTTTCATTTTATCTTGGTCTGAGGGAGTGGTCATAGTTTTGATAAATAATTCTGATTTTGAATTTGGCGTTTGTGGCTCTTCATGTATTACGAGATTTGCTTCTGCTTGCTCTGAAACAGTCATCTGACAATTAAGTAGGATTTTTTGTCGATAGATTTTCTTTTTTAGCGCTTGTATTTGTTTTCTTTGTTTATTTATAGTGTTTCTTTGTTTTTCATTTTCTTTCTTAAGCCTTTTATAGTATCGTTGGTATTCTTTTGAACTATTTATATTTTTTATTTGTGTCTTATGTTTTCTCTCTTGATTTTTCTTAAGCTTTCTCCAGTTCCTTCTTCTTATCGACTTTTGGTTTTCTGATATTTTAGAAACTGGCACATATTTCTTCTTAATTCTGGTCAAATTTTTCAATCGTATTTCTTCATACTTCTCTGGATTTGATTCTTTAAGGCGTTGCCTATATAGCCGTTGACGTTCAGCTGCTGTCATTGGCATCCTAAAAAAATATATATCGTAAGCACAAAGAGACGGAGAGTCAAACAAATAAATATAAAAAGATGCATAAATGATTAAACAAACAAGAAGCTAGACAAATTAAGGCAATGATTGACGGCAAGCATATGAAAGGCTAACCGACGGATAGAAGTTAAATAGACAAGCAAGCAAACTTGATGACGGAAGAATAATAAAACCGAAAGCAGACAATTAAATAGATAGACAAGAAAACCCTAGAAAAGATTGAAAAATAATAAGAACCGATTTCAAAACGCAGCAAAAGTTGGAAGTCATAGAGCGATCTTCGGCTACCGTAGACGCAGGCTTGCGGCGATAGGTAATGGGTAGCTCGCCGTCCGCCCGTCCAGTAAGGTTTAATCCGAGTAGTCAACGGCGCATAGTGTTCTTCGCACGCCTCAAAACGATGTCAGGAAAAACGTAGGGGCCCAGTAGGGCCGATGCCCTCTAGAAACCTGTGGTCCTAGGACATAAAAGGCAACTGATGGACACAGGTGTGGTTTCCGTCAGTAAGAATCTGCCACGCCCCCGCTACACGCTAGAGCGGGAGAAGTCATAGGATGATTTCAAACGTCAAAAAACACCTTCGAGAACTACCCTAAACTTTAAAATATCTAATAATAAATTATCAGAATTGATTTATAAACATATAAATCATACATAAAAATATACAATCGATTTGAGAACCTTTCCTTTTTGAAGTCGGTTCAAAGACATGTTCTAAGTGAGCTACAGCATTAACCTTGTCATCGCTTTTTAACAAATGAGACGAAGGTCAAATGAGAAATTTGAAGAAACCCACCTATAGATGTCGCACCGATAAAATCTCTAATTCATCAGTCACCGAAGCCACTTTTAGTTGCACTAGGCTACGGATGTAGTTCCAGAGTCGACGGATTAGCCATCTCAACGCACCTCTCTTATACGTATACGGAAGTCAACACTAGTCCAAGAAAGCGGAAGTCATACTACAACCCGCAGCTGTCGACGTTAGTGTGCACCTGTGAACACCTGTTTGTGGGTACGAATTTGACAGACCCCTCCGCCCACTTCAGGGCAGAGAACATGACGGACAAGGCGGAAGACATCCACGAGGATTACCACCACGAAAAAAAAGACTACGGGCGCTTCTAACACGGAAATATAAATATTCGTGTGCAATATAAAATAAATAAGGGCTAACAAATGACATTGTACATAACAAACAGAAAGACATACGGACCCATATTATATACACCGAAAATTCACTCACATATTTTATACAACATTAAAATCACGCGCTATTAATAATATTTTATCAGCAATGTGATTGCGTCTTTATTTCACTTTTGTTATTTCATTTTTGTAACGTAATTAAATCATAACAAAAATGAAAAACTGCTGTACTTTGAAAGTAATTTCAAATACGTTAAGCCAAACAGAAATCGCAATGAGTTACAACCACCTAGCATTTCAATAAATGTCAACAATAAAGTACCTAATTGCTTAATTTAATAATATAAGTGTTCACTTACCTGCGTTGTTAGAAACAAAACAAAACAGATAATTTATAATTGGAATTTTTCTCGCCGACAAAAAAACATACGTCATTCACTATTTTCACTCGAGGACAAAATGGCCGACTCATATTAGATTCTGGCATGTGATTGGCTCGTTATAGTTTGAGTGTTGCCATTTTACAAATTCTATATATTACCAAATTGGGCGTTACAAAAATGAATAACAAAAATGATCAAAATAATGGACATTATTTTGAACCCAAAATTTAAATATTTTAAGTAATTAATAAAAAATATTTTTAACCGTAATCAAGGGCCATCAACAACGATTTGGCAAAAAGTTCATGAATAAGTAAATACTGTAGCTAATAAATTTATTCAGATGATTTTTGTAACGTAGCCCGTGAAGAGGACAAATTATTTTGTATGGAGATTATCTGACTTTGATGAGAACAAAGCAATATAAAGAATTTATTATGCTCAACAGATATAGATGTGTGTGTTATATAGTTAGATAATATACACCAGAGTACTAATAGGTAGTTTTTACATAGTAAAAATAACTGTATCATAAAATATCGGGTGTGGACAAATTTTGCAATCAAAATGGTCATTTTAAATGATTTTAACCCTATGTCTATAATGATTATTGTAAGGAGTAAGGAAATATAGTTTATTATCCGAATATAATAATTTTTTTCTTTAGATCAATTATTACTTTAGTTATAAACGAAAAAAGAATTAAGACATTTAGTTCTGTGCTTGAACACCACCAAAGAGCGCACGCGATATTCAACTTTATTACTGATGTATTAGCGTTTAGCACATAGTGGAGTGGTGGGAGGCATTGGGGCGGAGTTTGCGTGGAAATTGTCTTTGGACTGCCTGGTCTTCTGGCCAAGCAAGCTAAACCTAGAAAACACTCGAAACTTGAGATGATACTAAAAGGCTCTGTAATAATAATATATTACAGAGCCTATAATAATACATAATATAAGGAAAGCTAAAGGATCTTCGTTCCAACCGTTTGTCCCACGACACCTCCCTTTTGACGACTTTTTGGGAACAACGAAGCATTAAAAACAAAGAACTATCTACATTTTTTCCATCTAAAATTTCTCAGTAGCAGCCTGGAGTCTGGATTTGTGCCCGGTTGATGGCAATAGGCTCGCCCCCTATTACATGGGACTTAAAACATAACTGGCGAAATGTGGGTGAACCTGCTATAGGGACACCTCTGCCCAACCCTTCGGGGAAACAAGGCGTGATGTTATGTTTTTAACTAACAAAAAAAACCAACAAAATTTAATTATTTTAAATAGTTGAGAATCAACTCTTTCCTATCGTTAACATTTACAATTTGTGAGGCCTCCCAAAAGCACGTGTTTCACAAAAAAGTTTCCGAACAACAATGTGGAGTTTTCGATATGCAGTATCATTGATGAAATTGCCTTTGTAAAGTATTATATTATTTTAATTATTGTGAATATGGAGACTATGTGGTTCATTGTTTTTTTGGGTTCCATACCTCAATAGAAAAAGAAAATGAGCCGTCGCGGGTCGCCTGGCAGATGTGAAACATCGAAACTATTAATAATATGCATAAAAGGACAGTTTACCGACGCCAACATTGGCGTTGGCGTTGATTTGGCATTGGTACTGTCGTGGCGTCGCCACGCCAACAGTCGGTCTGACCCAGACCCCGCTACAGATGTTTCACATTAAAAAAACGGAACCCTTCTAGGATCACTCATGTGTCTGTCTATCGGTCTGTCTGTCCGTCTGCCACAGCCAATTTGCTCCGAATCTAATGGATCGGTTAAGTTGAAATTTGGTACGCATATCAATATCCGTGATCCAAACACCGACGTGAAGCGAAAATATGTAAATGAATTTTGAATTTGGGAATCACATTTTGGGGGCGAATTCAAAAATTAAAGCGGCGTGATACCCCCTTAGGGTATCACGCCGCCAACTTCCAAACTCCGGATTGTTACTAAGAAATTTCCAATGGAAAAATCTAATAACACTTTACCCGATTCGGGAACCAAACCCATGACCCTAAGTTCAGCGGTCGCGCTTTAGACCACGAGATTGGGCAGCCGCGGGACTACCTCCTACAAACATATAAACTAACGATTCTGCTCTTTATAATATTTGTTGCGACAATGTGATCCAACAAGAGAAGATATCCTCTCCTCACCGGCAAAAATACAGCTATTTAAACAATATTCAACTAAAATAATAAAACATCCTCTTCAGCGCAGAATGGATCCATAAATATATTAGATTTATACGAGCGAACTTTAGGACATAACTCTCACTAAAATTGAGAACTATAAAAATGGTATAAAATCATTGTAATGACTCTATTTGTCACGATTTAGTGTTATCTTATAGATATTTAGCGATAATGGGGTTTGGGACTGCTTTTTGTGTTTCCGGAGTATAAAGGGTCACCATATCTGCTAAGCTGAGGGGATTTTCAACCTCATCTAAAAAAAGAAAAAAAAAAAAAGTTTATTCAGCACAAACTAAACGCACATTAAAAAAAATGACAAAGAATACACATTTACAAATTAGCCAAAAGCCTCGTATTCAGTATTCAAAACCAAATTTCCGGAAAATAAAATGCCCGTTTTGACATTTGAGAAACCTTAGAATGTAACTTGGATCGAAACTGAAAAAGAAACAATAAAATAATAATGTGTTTTACATAAAGTGTTTTAAAAAAATACAAATATTTTTTGGCGAGTTAAATAATATGATGGAATATATTGCGAGTATTCTTTTCGCGCTTACTTTATAGTAGCATGCAATTTCTAATTATTACGAAACGTCTCAAAAACAGTTACTTTTTTTTTAACTAGGGCATCTCGTAGTTGACCTATGAAGTCATGGCTGCTTAACCGGACTTTAAACAGTTACGTACTCAGTCTTTTTTTTTTAAATATTAGTTGTAACCAATTAATTATTAAATTTCACCAGCTTTATTCGATTTTAATAGTAATTAAATATTGTGTAGTGATCTTTACTGAAAAGAATGAGCGTAAATAAAATTTTGAATTGGCGACTCTGGTTTCTATAGAATGGCTTGTCTCTGACCAAGCGGCACGTGACTTAGCGTCCACACGCGCACTGCTCAGTCTTGCGTTCGCCATCTTGTGAAGTTGACTGTGCGCTCGTTTATGTTTCATATTTTTTTCTCGACTCGGCTTTGCTTTTGAACTATTTCTGTTTACTATCTCGTTAACCTTGGCTCTTCTATTTTAGACATTAATTTAAAGATAGTGATTAGGACTCGATTTTGGTGTTTATTGTTATATCGTACAAACTGTTTCAACATGTCGAAAAGAGGACGTACAATCAACAGCCAGTCACGCGAATTGGTTGTGAAATTAACCGAATACTTCGAACGCGAATGAGTTAATGGTGGACCTTTATTGCCCGTAATGCAAGTGTAAGATCGCATCGCAGAAGCAGTTGAAATCGACAAAAAAACTATTTGAACAATCTTGAAGGAAAAGTATGGGCATTCCGGTACTGAAGAAAATGTATTACGTACGCCTAAAAAGAGGAAGAAAAGCAAGCCTGGAACAGGTATTGACACATTTGACGCAGACGTTATTCGAAACCAGTTGTATGCTTATTACTCAAGAAATGAATACCCAATTGTGAGTAAATTGCTGATATCACTACAAGAGTGTGGCCTGTTTAGTGGCAGTTCCACGTCTTTAATAACAATTATGAAGCAAATTGGATTCAAATACAAGAAAACCGACAAGAGGAAAATTATGATAGAACAATATGATTTAATTTTGCACAAAGTATCATTCTTGAGGGAGATGAACAAGATCACAAATTGGGACAGTGTCATATTTATCGATGAGACTTGGCTAAACTCGAATCATACCGTGCCGCAGTCGTGGACGGACGATACCAAGGCATCGTGCTCAAAAGTGTCAATGGGAAAAGGTGGACGCCTAATAATCTGTTACGCCGGATCAGCTGGGGAACGTTTTGTGAATGTTGCCTTACTCGCATTCGAGTCTAAAAGTACAAAAGAATTCATGAAGAAATGAACGCAAATAAATTCATAGAGCGGTTTACTAACTTGTTAACAAATCTCCCCGAACAGTGCATAATCATTAGGGACAATGCATCTTACCATTCAGTTCAAATAAATAAAGCACCTACTGAAGCAAACAAAAATGCTGATTTAGTGGCATGGCTACAAAGACAAAGCGTTGAAGCTGACATGAAATTGTTGAAAGCTGAATTGCTGGAACTGGTAAAAGAAAATAAATCTGAAAAAATAAAATATAAAATTGATGAATTGGCACTTCAGCATGGACACAAAGTGATAAGAACGCCACCGTACCATTGTCAGTACAATGCTATTGAGTTGATCTGGGCTCAAGTCAAAGGATACGCAGCTCGTCACAATACAAAGCCGCCAGTCTCCACTAAGAAAATGATGACATAGCTGAAAGAAGCTTGTGCCAAAATTACTAAAGAAGACTGGTCAAAAGTGGTAGAAAAAAATAAAGGAAGATTTTCACAGAGAAGTCAATATCCATACTTCTATACTTTATACTAATATATAAAGCTGAAAAGTTTATTTGTTTGCTTGAACGCGCTAATCTCAGGAACTGCTAGTCCGATTTGAAAATTTATTTCAGTGTTAGATAGCCCATTTATCGAGGCTATATGTTATATATCATCACGCTAAAACTAATAGGAGCGGATCACCAATGACAAATGTTTCAAAATCGTTTTTTTTTTTCTTTTCAGAGCTTCCGCTACGTAAATGGTTAAAGTTTCGCTAAAATCATGTATGACAGAATTGCTTCCCTTTAAAAGTTCTAAAGAAAGTCCAGGACAGCATATGTCTATCTTTTAAGGTTGGCACACTATAACCTTTTTTATACTAACCAAATTTGTTCTTAAATAATGCATTATTTGCGAAAGTGTTTTTATAAACATGATATTAATCCTTATCCAAATAAATATTTTATTCATCACAAGTATTTAATTTAAAACAAAATTGCCCTTTACATCATTCGTTTTCAATGAATATCTTAGGAGATATCGCAGTTTTAAAATAACATCGCAGCAAGATAATTATCAAGTACTGCGCGCGCATTTATGATGAATAAAATTGAAAATGAAATAATTATATTTATAGATGACGATAGCTCAACTGACGATTTTGGTTTATCATCCGAAGAAAATGATTGAATGAAGTTTCGATCACTTGAGTGAATGTTAATGTAACAAAAAATATTAAATTAAAGACAAATTAACCTTTCGTACCATTGTATTATTTCAAAATACCTACAATATTAATTAAAATTTATATTTTATAATCAGAACTTGAATCCAATGCACTTTACAATACATAATCAAATCGATCAAATACTCCTACAAACTTGAATCGATTTATCGTGAGTATTGAGTACCTACCGAGTCGTATGGTTACTTCACTAGTTACGTCGCGATGATAAATGTCAAAACGGGCCTTATATTTTTTGACAACTTTGAATAAAAGTTTGGCAAATTTTGTCTATTGCTTGATGAGGGCCAGAGACCAAAAACAATTTACATTTTTTTATTTTCATAAATATTTTATTAATAATGTTTTTTTAGCAAGCCTATAAACTACTAGCGCTCAGCCACTGCTTTGCATGATTTTTATGACTTGATAAAACATCGAGACTTGTTTATTAACATGTAAGTTTAATATTAATGTATTATTCACACAAACCTTCCGGAATAAGTTTTTTAAATGATAGTGAAAACCGCAAAATCCGTTAAGTAATTTAGAAGAACAACGCGGTGACAGATTACACAAAAAGTGACTTTAATTGACAATATGTATAGAAGATATCAAATATTGAATGTCAAATAATAAATGAAAAAATGGCGGTTTAGTTTAAAGAAATAAGAGAAGCAGTATCATGCATACGTACCGCAAAGCCTCTTCGAGTGATAATACACTAAATTACGTCCGGTGCAAACTGTATCCAGTCTACTCCTCTGCAGACCTCGCTGACTGGTTAATCTATTTACAAGAAAAAAAAAGAAAATACGTTTATTTGCGGTAAATATGACGGAAAGAAAGAACACATACAAGAAAAACACAAGTTGAGGGAAAATATGCGTCACATCCACACAAAACGGCAATCGCTCAGCATAGTACTGCGACCCATTTCGATTCATTTATTAATTTTGCGAACATAGGGTAGTAGGCCCGGTTCGACGGCGCGTTGTGTTCAGAGAGAGTTGAGATGTCAGCAGAATTAACGGGGTCCCTTAGGGCCGATGCCTGCCGGGGGTGAAAAGAAAACCGAATGGGAGATCGTGGCCCCTGGCAACAGGGCAACCGAAGGAACATGGGTGGGTTTTAGTCAGTAAGAGTCTGACACGCCCTCCCGCTCCGCCCAGAGCGGGAGAAGTTATATGATAATTTCCCACCCAAAAAAAACGGGTAAAAATTATTCAAATGTTTTACAAATAAATGTCGGCCCATACCATGTCCCGCCAGAAGGCATACAAAATTGTTTAGGTAGATAATCAAATATCACTTTAACAAAACGAAAATAAAAATATAAAGTCAAGGTAAGTACCTACATGAAACAATTTCATGGCATACACTAAAAGTTAATAATAATACTAAAATGTTAATAAATTAAGACAGCACATAAACAAATTGGAGGTAGTATTTAGTCACAATCTCGTATACAATAATAAATTAAATAAAAATGTCAATAAATAATATAATAATTTTAAGGGAACAACATTTAAGCACAAAAATAACTCTGATAAAAACTAAGAGACATTGTAATACGTCTTATTCTTTAAAAATTTACTTAGTCTGCTCTTAAACAGAACTGTTGTCAAGTCTTTTCAACCACTTGGTAATTTATTTTAAATAATTAGGACCATACAGTAGACACTTCTGCACACCAAAGTAGTTTGACACAGTAATTGACATAATTTACTATATGCGAGACAGAGCCCACTTAGACTGCATGAGCTATTTTAGTTACTCGTATGGACACGAATGCAGAAGTTTCTAATTTGTGGGCCTAGACAATGTGACGTCCTACCAGGTCTAGAAATGTCTAAAATACATTGGATTAACATAAACTAAAGAAAAGCTTATGTGAAATCTGTTGAAAGCACGTTGTAGAAATACGAAAAGTTTTGAAAGCAATTGCCATTTGTGTAAGCCCTCAGGACAATGACTTAAAATTGTCTAATTATATTATTGTCCTTTGTCCAGCCATGCTATCAAACACCAAACTTATAAATCCAACAATTAACCACTGGCCAGCTCAGCACGCACAATTTTCCAGAAGCCTGAATACCCATCTAACACCCAACATCCAAGACGGTTCGTTAGCCGTCGAGCTAACTAAGCGTTAAGCGTACGTGAGCTATGACGTCGTATTTAACTAATATAATTCCTGTTCAATTGATGACTGGCTGTAAGGAAAATGTTAATTTAAGGGGTCTCTTTTCTTAAGAAAACAATGATTTGGACAAACGAGTGTTAAAATTACTTGCGTGCAATGAAAGTTTCACCGTTTCGGGGTCTGGACAGTCAAGCTCAATTTAAATCTGGGGGATTTAAATTGAGCATTGAGCATTGATCAATCAAAATCGATAAGAGCATTCTATTATTATCCATTCTCATTCATACCTTATTGAGGGGCTCGTGGCTAAATAATGACAGACGCATGGGTCGATCAAAGGTTAAGCTACGCTTGCCGAGGTGGGGCTGTGGATGGGTGACCATCCATTACATATCGAGAACCCTTCGTGCCTCGGAAAGCATCGTTAAGCCTGTTATTCGAAGATCTTTGACAGTCGTTACGGCTAGTCGGAAGACCGAAAGTCTGATGTCGTCTTGACATGGGGTATCGTATCACCAAGTAACTGGGTTATGGAGGTCAGATAGGCAGTCGCTCCATGTAAAATACTGGTATTCAGCTGCACTCGGTTAGACTGGAAACCGACCCCAACATAGTTGGGAAAAGGCAAGACAGAGAGATGATGAACAGCAATCTATTATTGCCCCACTGCGAGGACCGTTTTCATAAAGAGAAGCCACGAGCATTGATATATTTCATATGGATAATAATTACAGCCGAAAGAAGTCCACCGATGGACAAGGGCCTCTTCAAACGTCGCAACATCGATTTTATGCTTCTCGCTGTCAGTGTATTCCCGCGACCACCAACATCGGTCATATATATAACATCGGTTATAGCGGCAATAGAAATACATAATCTGTGAAATTTTCTGACAGACAGACGGACAAACAGACAGACAGATGGACAGCGGAGGCTTAGTAATAGGGTTCCGTTTGGCATCTTTCGGGTACGGAACCCTAAAAAGAACCTTTCAACCTAAAATGCCAATGAGAGCGTCCATCAGGCGTATGAAACGAAATTTATAAACGCTGTAAACCGTAAATAAAGGGACTTGGTAATTAATTAAGAAAAATATCCAAAATTTACAAATTAATAAAATATTTATAATTTCCAGTCAATTTAGTATTCATAAACAACACTTTACTTCAATCTTTTCAACGGGGCATTATATGAATAATATTTAATTATTTTTACGCTAATTTTCTCTCAAAAGATGTGTTGAATCTTGAGTAGTAAGTACGATGTTAAGCCTACAGTATATTTAACAAAATCTTTTGTAAGACCTAAGCTTTTTGTGATAGAAAGTTATTCTTTCGTACTTTCGCAGTAAACTACAATTAATTTTACGGTTGGACGGTACGATCCGGACAAAAAATTGAAAAAAAAGTGAGGTACAAGTAGTGTAGTTATTACAATTTTAAGAATACCGAATAAATAAAATTTTGTGTGTAGTAGTATGTTTTTCGGTTATTTGAGGGAGATTTTTTTACTATCACCAAACTTATCAGCAGCTTGTTATAATTTTTCCCAGAAAGGGGCAAATTTTACCATCAACATTAGATGATCATCATATAAAAACTGGACATGGACCTCTTCAATTGCACGCCATTCAGTTCGATTCTCGGCAACTTTCATCCAGTTGCAGTTGCTACCAGCCACCCCGCGAAGATCGTTATCGGAGGAAGTGTTTGAACACTTCCACCCAACGGCGGTTTCGCGAAAACGGAACAATTTTGGACGAAGAACCAAAATAAGGGACGGTCCCGTTCAAAATATGACGTATGGTTACGTTATGCATACTGAATATTAATAAAGCAATAACTTCAACACAAAACATGCTACGTTACCAAAAATACGCTCTCCAACCTGACTAAGCACCATACAAATTATAGGTTTACTTCTATTAAGTATATATACAGTATATAAATCACATCGTTTATACATAACAGGGTAGGTGTACATCGAAGCAGTTATTTATTACCCTGAGATTATCGAGTATCGTCGGGTGGAGGCTTAGTGCGATGTAGTCGACGGTTGCTAACGAGGCCCATAGTATGCACCTAGATTTATGCTGTTCACTGCTGTCAATTAGGCATGGGCTATACGGACAGCGAAAATTATTAAATTGCAATTATAATTGTGTATTTATTACTTTTTTATTTTTATCTTGGTACCACGCATCTGTTTTTTCCTCGAAGTCTCTTTTCCCAGCTATGCTGGGGTCGGCTTCTAGTCTAACCGAATGCAGCTGAATACCAGTATATTCCATGGAGCGACTGCCTATCTGACCTCCACAACCTATACGTAGTAACTGGGTATACCCTTTGGTAAGACTGGTTGTCAGACTTTCGAGAGTCTGATGACCTCCGTAACGACTGTCAAAGATGACACTGCCACGAATGACAGCCGGGACCAGCGGCTTAATGCGCTTTCCGAGGCACGGAGTGGTCTTGGTATGTAAAGACGGTAACCCATCCACGGACCAACCGCGGCAAGCGTAGCTTAACCTGATCGATCGACCCGTGCGGCTGTTATTACTTAGCCGCAAGCCCCGAACATTATGTTATAATTTCCTTACATTCTAGAGGGCAAGCCAATTGGTCAAGCCGTTAATGATAACGGGGGCGGCCAGATAACTAAAGGAGGAGGACGTGGTTTTAAAGTTCCTGCTTTTATTTTAATTTTACTTTTTTTTTTAATTTATGTTTTAATGAGTGTGTTTTAGTTTGATTTGTGATTTCTTGTGCGAGTCTCAATAAATACTTTTTTTTTCTTTCTTTCTTACAAAACTATCTTGGAGGGGGCAACTAGAATCAATTCAATTTTCTTGTAAGTTCTGGCATTCAAAAGTGACTCTTATGTGCCTAATTGAAATAAATTATATAACTTCTGAACTGATCGGCTTCAAATGAGAATTTATAAAAATAAAAAACAATATTTTGGACTATTTACCTACCCTTTTTCCTATGGCGGTAGGCAAAAACTATAAAACTCCATCTGACATTATCTGAGCAAAATAAATGTAGGCATTTTCTTTCTTTCTTTTCTTGCGATCCTTTCATGCTCTTTTTGCTTAGTCAACGTTCATATATCTGATGATAAACGCTATCCGTCTTTTCTTTAGGTACCCACTTTTTATTCTTTGCTATTTCTATTGAGTGGCGACTAGGTTATCAAATTAAACAGTACAGCGGTTATTGCAAGTTGTTATCAGTTTGTTAAAATAATAAAATAATCCGTTTGACTAAAAACAGGAAACTTATTTTTTTCAAACAAAAATAGCGTAAAAATTGGCACAAAATAAACCACCCTTGATAATAAGGCACTAGACACGTGCAGGGGGTGGTTTCAACAATAGGGCTGATGACAATTTTTATTTTTTTGTCCGTCAGTTAGATTATTAAAAAATATTGGACACGTAGGTATTTTTTTCTTTTTTTACGATATCAAAAGATTGTCTCGTCTCGTGTAGTTAAAATGTGCCATGACGTCACGAGTATGTAGATTTTATACTTACTTGTGACGTAGTGACCCCCACTCCCCAACTTTAATGCGTTTTATGTAAGTCATTTTTATTAATAAGATAAAGCAAAAATACGTGTCTAATATTTTTTATTATCTGACTGCCGGACTAAACAGAATTTCTTTTTTTTTATTTTGACTCTGGTATCATGTCTATTCAATAACATATATATAAAAATATTCACAAATGATATATAATTTTGTTAAATACTAAAACGAAAAAAGATCCCATGCCTACAACCATTGCTCACGGTCCGCAAGCCCGCGCCTACGGTGGCTGGGAATCGGCCTGCGATTCCCGACGCCTAAGGCAGTTAGGTGCGTGAGGGCGCGAAATTTGCCTCTCCCTCACACTTTCCGTCTCCTCCTTCGCGAGCATTACTGCGAAACAACCATTTCCGGTGAGGAACTGCGTCAGGCGGAAGGTGAGGACGTCATGGCGCCTCTATCCACTTCTCAAAGAGGGGACTTATCGCCGCAATTGTGGCGTGCCGAACACTGGGTTGCGAAAATCGCACTCTCCATGACTCCATGAGATCCCGCCGGAGCTCTGTCTGCTGTGCCGTGATTTCTCGAGGCAGCGGAGTTACGCCCCAGCGTTTCGCCTCCTTGCGCTACTCCCAAATATGCGCGAGGACTTTGCCTCCAGATCCCATGGCGGTAATCCGGCAAGGAGGCTCGCCACCTCACCGTGAGTCATGACCCTTTAGGACGCGTTCAACTGGCGGGCTGGCCGCCGCCTCACGAAACGCGCCCACACCGGTGCCCCGTAAAAGGCCATGGGCCGAACGAGGTCATGGACCGCACGGACAAACGATACCTGGTGTGTAGTTACAACAATGTTTGAAAACCACATGATAATGTAACCTGGACCATGGAGTGATGTCTTAGTACGAACTCTCGATGGCTGCTAACGAGACTAATCGTGTATACCCGTGTTTATGTTGCACAACGCTGTAAATTACGTGTGGGCTACACGGGCAGCGGTTGGAGAGAAAATGATCCTACAAATTACCTACTCTTTACACATTTTTTTCTTGTAATAAATATGGAGAAAACTGAAGGTAATGTAACTGTAGGTAAATGCTTTTGTTTGATACTCAAAAATACAAGTTTACAGTAAAAACGAACGATGCCTTCTGGCATGCCTTACCGTGGTGTTCAAACATGTTGATCCTCTGAGACTTTGGTGTTTCTTGACCGAAGTTGTTTTTTTGTTAACCATATTATTAGAATTCGGCCAATCTGTGGCTACTTCGCCACAGATTGGGTTCCGAACAACTGGAATTGGTGACGCGGTAGGCCCAAAACGAGATGGCGTGACGAGTTTAACTCCTACCTTTTTTTTTTTTTTTGAGGGTGGGAAATCATCAAATAACTTCTCCCGCTCTGGGCGGAGTGGGAGGGCGTGTCAGACTCTTACTGACTAAAACCCACCCGTGTTCCTTCGGTTGCCCTGTCGCCGGGGGCCACGATCTCCCTTTCGGTTTTCTTCGCAACCCCGGCAGGCATCGGCCCTAGTGGACCCCTTCAATTCTGCTGACATCTCTTTGAGGCGCGCGTGGAACACAACGCGCCGTCGACCCGGGCCTGGTCCTTATCGGACGGTGAGCCACCCATTGCTCACCGCCCGCAAGCCCGCGCCTACGGTGGCCGGAAATTGCCTCGCAATTCCCGACGCCCTGGGCGTCTACTCCTGCGGCGGTTAGGGGCGTGAGGGCGCGAAATTTGCCTCTCCCTCACGCGTTCCGCCTCCTCCTTTGCGAGCATTACGGCTTCGCAGAAGGAGGTGACGGCCTCCCATTTCCTCTCGCTCCGTACCATGGCCTGAACCAGGGCCGGACGCGAGAGATCACCGCCGCCGATCGCCTCCACGAGGACACGGCGATGCTCCGCCCAAGCTGGGCAGACCTCCACCGTATGCTCCACCGTGTCCTCCGGGCGATCCACACAATGGTGACACCCGGGCGTTTCCTCCCGCCTTATCCTGTGCAGGAACCTCCCGAAACAGCCGTGTCCGGTGAGGACCTGCGTCAGGCGGAAGGTGAGGACGCCGTGGCGCCTCTCTAGCCACTCCTCAAAGAGGGGTCTTATCGCCGCAATTGTGGCGTGCCCAGCGCTGGGTTGCGACAATCGCACTCTCCATGACGCCATGAGATCCCGCCGGAGCTCCGACCGCTGTGCCGCGATTTCTCGCGGCAGCGGAGTTAAGCCCCGGCGTTTCGCCTCCTCGCGCCACTCCCAAATGTGCGCGAGGACCTTTGCCTCCAGATCCCATGGCGGTAATCCGGCAAGGAGGCTCGCCGCCTCACAGGAGACCGTGCGGTATCCTCGGGCCAGCCGGATGGCCATGACCCTCTGGGACGCGTTCAACCGGCGGGCTGGCCGCAGCCTTATTGAACGCGCCCACACCGGCGCCCCGTAAAGGGCCATGGACCGCACGACCCCCGCGTAGAGCCTCCGGCAGGAGGCGTTTGGATCCCCTAGATTGGGCAGGAGCCGCTTCAACGCAGCCCCGGCCCGCTCCAGTCTGGGAGCCAAACGTCGGAAATGTTCGACGAAGTTCCACCGGCTGTCGAGGACAAGTCCCAGATACTTCATCGTCGACTCGACGCCGATGTGAACCCCTCCCGCCATCACCTGGGAACCCGACGGTGGCGCATTCCGAGGTCCATGAAAACCCATGGCCTCGGACTTGTGCAGGGCCACCTCGAGTCCCAACTGCCGGATCCTGTCGACGATTGTCGCAACCCCGCGTGTCGCTAAGTCAGCCGCCGCCTGGTACGACCTCCCCTGCGCCAGGACCAGCGTGTCGTCAGCGTAACAAACGACGCTGACGCCGCTAGGGAGGTCGGCGCGCAGCACCCAGTCGTATCCGATGTCCCACAGAGTTTAACTCCTACCTAAAGTATTGGGTTCTAATTGCAAAATATTGAGGAAAATCGAAAGACCTTCTTGCCCTGCAGTAAGACTGAGACAAAAGATTCAAAAATAAATAAAAAATAAGTAGATATTTCGCTGACCCAATCCACCTGATTCCATTACTCATTTAAACTATGCCTAGTCACATATAAATTATTACAACAGACATAAAAACCTAACGGGCCTCAAAGTGAAAGAATACCTGTGAAATCCGATATAACTGCTATTAAAACCACTGTTTAGTATCACAAAGAACAAAAACTCTTCATTAAAACACAGGTGAAACATCAACACTTCAGAAAAAGTGCTTGAAAATAAATGAAGTACTGTTTTTTTTTACAAAATATCACTTACAATAGCCTTCGTGTTACTGCTTGCTCGTAAAAAGATAAACGCTATACCTATTTAAGTACTGACAAAAGGCAATAAATTCTAAGCCTTGTGCTTTACACTAGAGTTTTTATTTTTTGAAGGCATTTAAAGTAATGAATACACAAAGATGGATCTACTTTCGTTTCGAGTAGTTTCTAGATATAAAGGGGTAATTGGTAAAACACTAACAACCTCTTAAGCAGTCATCAGTCATCATCAAAAAAATCAGCTGTTCCCTACATTTTCGCATAACTCGTCAAAATTTAGGGGACAGTAGATTTTCGTGATTTCGGTTTTGGTCTCGTAGTAAAAGTTGTTCATAATGATGAGTACAGTGACCCCTTAATAGGTTGTTAGTGTTTCACCAATAACCCTGTATATACAACATAGTTCGCCAACCTTTTGTATCTACCAAAGTGAAGCACCATTTACACGATGCAAGTCCTTGCCAAACAATAAAATTGAATCAACAAGTGACTTGCATCGACTCAAAACTGATTAGACAGTACAGCTTTCATATTGCTTCAACATATGGGCCACATGCACTTAAATTGCACCCTGTTAAATCAGGCTTAAGTGACCTAAAAATGTCTTAGAAACTACAGTCCGGCCGTTGATCCGTTCTTGATACCTGTCAGCTTCATACTAACGAATATTATGTGTTTTGCTAATTTGATTCTTATTACTACTAGAAATTGTCGAACTGGCAGGTGTCAGGAACGAATTCTCTCGACGGCCGGACTGTACAAGAGTCTGTGATCATCAATCCGTCAACCAAGCGTGGTGATTAAGGCCATTTTTCCTTAAACCCATAAAGGAATGTTACCTTAATTTAGTGGTGGTCATATACATCCTAAGCATGTCTATTTCTTCTCGTTTGGATTCAGTTACCAATATTACAATAGTAAGTAAAAAGGTATTTTAATAAAACACGTATATTAAAAGATTAATAATTAAATTATCTTTTAAATGGTGATTTTTTCAGAAAAAAATACGCTTGATAGATTTTGCGTGATTCTCAGTTTTTTGCCTAACTGTCTAACGCAGTCCACTGCTGGACATAGGTTTCTCTCAAGCTGTGCAGCATCACCCTGTCCTCCGCATTACGCATCCAACCACCTTTTTAAGGTTTAAAACAACCAGAGTTATCGAAATAGCTTGCAGAGTAAGCAAGCTGAAGTGGCAGTGAGCTGGCCATGTTTGTCGAAGGACCGATGGCCGGTGGAGCAGACAAGTCCTGGAATGGAGACCACTTATCGGCAGGTGTAGTGTGGGACGCCCCCCAGTTAGATAGTCCGACGCCTTTAATGGCCGTATGGTTAATATATTTTTTACCATGATATGGATTATTCATGCAAATACGAGAGTCGAAAAATTTGTTACAAAAATTCGTGTCTGAAATAATTTCCTTCTACAAACGTATCAACTGAATACACCTGTGAAGAAACATAAACTTGCACAAGACAGTCTAATAAAGAGCCAACAAAAACCAACACACAGCGTTTTTCTTTTCCTTTAACAGCACAAAAGCGATACTTACAACACATACAGACAAACAGCAATAAATCTAGGCCCATTGTTCCGTTACACTAGGTAGGTATCTAGGTATATCTAGAATCTAGTAATACCACTAGTCGCAAACAACCGGAAACTTGGCGTGACTACACAAACGGAAAGCGCAAACTGAATCGCTGTCGCCCGCTCAACGGCAAACTTAATGGCCTTAAACCCATTGTCTTCAGCACCGCTGGATTTTGAGCCCTAATTTTAGATATTTAGGGTTTAATTTCCTAAAACAATGGTCGATGTTACGGTGCAACGTAGACAGAACATTGATAAATACACAGCGTTTAGATAAGGCGTTTAAAAAAAGGCCTTTCTTTTGTCGGTTTTGATGAAAAATGTTGCGGTTAAAGGGTGAAGGGTTTGTTTTAGAGGGTAGTTTAATTGGGATATCGATCGTCGTGTCATTCAGGTCTTTCTTCAAGGTGAGACAGAAATGAATTTAATATGTCAGTGTTTTTTCGTGTTTTTTGTAAATAATAGAGACCAAATAGGAATTCATCCTCAATGTCAAAGAGTTCATTATGGAAATGCGATTTTTTTAACCAAACGAAGTCTATTTTATTTTTGTCATTTGTGATGATAGAAGGTGTTTTCATTGTGTTTGATATTTAGCATTAAAAACGCTGAACTTATCGGTACTTATTTGGTTATTTTAAACCGTGGCATAGGAAAAACGGCGCAGTATGCTTTTAGGGCGTTGTTATCGGCAAAGCAGTACAAAAAAATAATAATTAAAAAGTGTTTATTTTGGCAGAAATATTTTTTTTAGACGATATATTACCTCTGCCAAACTGCACAGCAGTTTGTTGGCAGATGTAGCTCCTTTTTAACCGACTTCATTAGCACATTTAAACATAATTATAACACCTTTTCACCTATAGGTACGCTAAACTATTAATGCAATTCTTAAATGAAAAGGACACAAACAATAAACATGCCCACTATTTTTGAAATAACGGTCCTTGAGAAGCCATTCTACAAATACTAGGATAATGATCAATATCAACTCTAAATTAAGGCGACGATAACCGACTTTTAATGATTTTATACGGAAGATCACGTCTAAACGTGTAGTGTTAAAGATTTGGAAAAAATATATGTTAAATTAGAGTATTTTCTTAATAACTTACTATATAAATATTTTAGATTATATTTAAATTACATAGTGAAATTAATTTGTAAAGTGATGTCTAACGCGGTTAAAAAACTGAAATTCACGCAAAATCCATCAAGCATACTATTTTTCTGAAACCTTCACCATCAATAATTAAATTATCTTTAAGATAATTTAATTATTGATCTTTTAGTATATGTGTTTTATAAAAATACCTTTACTTTATGTATAATAAATGAATAATGCGTCTAATTTGGGACAGCGCCCCTTGATGGGCGAGTCTTATTACTGGCTGGATATACGACGCATTCCGTGAGCTGAATATAAAACACGCAAACTAACCACTCAAGGTCACTGGCATATATCGGCTTAATCATAGTCATAACTCCCACAAGATGATCCGATGACCTGGAAAAGATCACGTGATCCGATGGATGCGAGAAGCACAAGACCGATCGATGCGACGCCGCTTAGGGGAGACTTATGCCCAGCCGTGGACGTCTTTCGGTTAACAATGATAATTATGATGATGCAAACGTTACGAAAGAGCCCAATATCAAGAATACTTGCAATTCACATACATTTGAGTGTTATTCATTTCATTTGTGGGTTATTTTATTATTGAATTTCTTAGTAACAGCCCGGAGTCAATTTTTTTGCGCCCGGCTGTTGGGAATAGGCTCATCCCTATTACTTGGGACTTCTTTGTTTCTTTTTCGTGTGGTTAGTGACTAACCTGGTGTCAGAGTTTTTATGTCACCCATGAGCTTCTGACTTGGCTTTCTGCTTGGCAAATGCCGTCGAGAAATATTTCTCAGGCATGTCGGTTTGTTCACGATGTTTTCATCACCGGTTTTGTAGCAAGTGATTGAAGTGTTTGAAGAGATTATAGATACCTCTGCCTAACCCTTCGTAGAAAACAGGCACGATGTTATGTTATGTGTATTTTATCAAATAATGTTAACCTAACCTAACAACTCTTTCATCTTTTGTCCCCAGTTTCGACGTCCGTGGCCGCAGTTTCAACAAAGCCCTACATTGGTCGGATCCCCTCGCGTTCGGACGAAGAGCCTACTTTGTCACCATGTCCCGACCCTCGGCCCTCACGGTGGATGCTGTCCAACTTGATGATGAGGGGATCTATCGATGCAGGGTTGACTTCAAGAACTCTCCAACCAGGAACTTCCAGATTAAGCTGAATGTTGTTGGTGAGTTTGCATTTATGGTGCTGATCCATGCTTCATGTTCGTGAAATGGCGCCGTCAGTAGGGACTGGCCTTGCGATTTCCGGCCACCGTAGGCGCGGGCTTGCGGGCGGTGAGCAATGGGTGGCTCACCGTCCGATAAGGACCAGGCCCGGGTCGACGGCGCGTTGTGTTCCACGCGCGCCTCAAAGAGAAGTCAGCAGATTTGAAGGGGTCCACTAGGGCCGATGCCTGCCGGGGTTGCGAAGAAAACCGAAAGGGAGATCGTGGCCCCCGGCAACAGGGCAACCGAAGGAACACGGGTGGGTTTTAGTCAGTAAGAGTCTGACACGCCTTCCCGCTCCGCCCAGAGCGGGAGAAGTTATTTGATGATTTCGCACCCACAAAAAAAAAAAAAAGTAGGGACTGGCCATCTGTTAGCTGCCACAGTTTATTTTAATTTTTAAATTGTTTTTGTTTTTATATTTTTATTACGGATGCTTTTAATGTGCACGTCTTCCTACATTGTTCTCACATGTATAGGTGCCTATCTACACAAATAGATACAATTTCCGAATTCGGGGAAGAAAGCTTCGAACACATTATATCCCCCATATTTAAAACGCTTCCTCGAATTCATTCGTGACTCCAGTCAATAAGGTCAAAAATAAGTGATCAGAAATGGTGGAAACATGAATTTTCGGGAAAACGTTCGAGATCTCTAAACGTTACTTAGTACGAACTTTGGCTAAGCATTATTCCTGTCACTGTTGCTCAACTGTCAAACTAGAAGTGCAAGATAAAGACAGATATGTCTAAGTCAAAGCAAGAGCTTACAAATGTTTAAAGATCTTGGACAGACTTCATTCAGTAAAACAAAACTCAAAACTAATTGGTTTCTTTTATTGTGTAACAGTACCACCACATCAACTGCTTCTATACGATGAACAAGGACGCGACGTTGCTGGTGTGGTCGGCCCTTTGGAAGAGGGAGGCAACTTCACACTTCTCTGCGAGTTGAGAGGAGGTAAGCATAAAGCATTCCTGTTTCTTTATTATCTGTCATACCTATAAACACTGTAATTTGAAAACGTTGTAAAAACCATTTATTTTTAAAAGAGTTTCCGTGGAGTTTCTTGCCGGCTCTTCTCCATAGGAAGCGACCAATTGGAATCGTGCACCTAGCTTCTGACGTTTCATGAGTGCTCTTGTAGGTTTATGTGAAGTAAGATATTTTGTTTTTTTTTTTTTTACCTGACTGCCCCAGAAGGAGAGTAATGTTTATCGAGAGTATGTATGTATGTCTATTTCATTGGTACGCTCTGTAGCCAAAACGGCTTGATGGATTTTAACATGTGAGGTGTCGTTATATTCGTCCTAATTGTGGGAGTAACATAGGCTATTTCATATTTATATATTGCATCTACAAATACAAAAAGGAGGGGTAAGTTTAAAAAAAAAACTACATTATTGGTATCAAATAAAAGCTAGTAATGAGTCAATATATTTATTTAAATAAAACTGAAAAGCTTAAAATAAAACAAATTAATTAAAAAAAAAACAAAAAACCTGACTGCAAAAACCCATAACTGAAAAGAGAAAAACACAGTGAGGTAATTGACGACAAGTCATTTACAAGCTTCCACAGCTAGCAATAGAGTATATGTGTTGTACAAATTTCCAAATTGAATAACTGTTCATAAACCATAACACTAACTAAGTATTACATTAATTTAAATATTAAATTAAGTACCTGCATAGGCAAAGATGCATGCGCAACCGTTATTAGAATGCATCAGAAACAATATTATAGTTGTGGCGCCATCTACATCGCCATATGCGAACTACGCTTCAAAGATCTGACGTCACATAAATCCTGAATCGCGTAATTAGAGTTTACCGCGCGATCGACATATATACAAGATCCCAAATTAATCCGTTGGGCAGTTGCCCACCAGATATGACACCCGTCCGGTCGGAGGATCCTCCCTTTTCTGTAGATGATGAGTGAATTTTACTCCCTCTTCCTCATACCTCAAAATAGTGTTTAGATAAAACAGTGGTAATGGACGCTAAGCTGCTGGCAAACAAATCAATTGAGGGGTGTTTATTCTGAACAATTTGGTTAAATACTTTGACTGAGCGAATCATATACATAAGAATTGCTTTAAAGAAGTAAAGGGATAAAGTGCATATAGGTAGGTACATGACCAGGAAATGTTTCAACTTTTTTATTCTGCTGATAAACCCAACTCTAGAAAACCAATAAAATCAGCAAGTGCGTAACACACTTTTAATCACAATTTGAAGGATTTCAAAGGAAATTCCCAATTCATTGCTTCATTTGGCATGCGTCACACCATATCTTAGCAAGCCATGGCCTACAAATTACCACAATTAGACCTAAGCACACAATTAATTAAATAATTTTGTCCTAGTTTTTTGAAGTGTAATGAACATGTAATTTTTAAAATAAATAAATAATATGACGTGTAAAAATTTATCTGCTTGACAATGTTAATCTATCTTCCTATCTTTTATTTTTTTATAAAAAAAAATGAAATGCTGTTCGCATCACTTGAAAACGCATAGACTGAGTCGGCTATTTTTGTCTCAAAATGTTTGCAGTTAGTCCGAATTTTCATGAAAATAAAAATTGGAGTAGATCCCCGGAAATTTTCAATTTTGAGAAGAACTGAAAGTGCATTTCCTATGAGGTTTTTGTACGAATTATTTAAATTTGGACAAAACAACATCTGTCGGGTCAGCTAGTACACGATCGATTTTTGAATTGTCAAAATAAATGGATTGTGAGTGTGTTATGAAACTACCTGGCTGGTTTTTGGAAACTTGGCACTCCGGGAGTGCCGACAGAAGTGAAAACGAAAAAAAAAACTTCCAAAACCTTTAAAGTAAAAATACTTGCATTGATCCGTAACGTAATATAAATAAAGATCACAATCGCGTTTACAAAAATAAGGTTTCGGTAATGGTGTCGCGAGTTCAATTGTTTTTTCCCATTTCAAAAATGCCCAAAGCGCCTGAAGAAGTTTTCACTTCAAAATTAATCCTGAGTTTTTTGAAACCAAATATCGGAATATTTTTAACCCATCTAGATTTGTAATATAGATTAAATAGCTGGTAAAACACGAGATAAATGTATCTATTCATACAAATAAATAAAATTGTAGTGTCTGTTTTGAATGTTAAAATAACAGCTTTTTACTAAATGCTCATAAAAGTATATACAGTATGCAAAACCAAAAAGAATTTTAAAAAATTGTCTGCCTGTCTGTCTGTTGGTTCCGGTTAACCTCTGAAACGGCTGCACCGATTTTGACAGGACTTTCACTGGCACGTAGCTGATGTTATAAGAAGTAACTTGAGTTACTTTGATTGTAGAAAAATAATTATGGCCCACGTGGGCGAAGCCGCACCAGCAGCTAGTTGTGAAATAAAAACGTTTGCCAACTGTAAACTCTAACGTCCCCTAACCTTGTTTCTGCTACAACACAAGATTGGCTCTTCTGAACTCCGAACAGCTTGTTTAGCGCGAAACAGCTTAACTTTTCTTTCAAGTTTACAATTGTCAAGCAATGTGTTTAGTGACAATTTAGTCGTTCTTTGAGCAAAACTATCTGTTTATAGAATACTGGCTGGTGTCCGCGACTTTCTGCGTGTATTTCGAATTTCATATTTTTTTAATACAAATATCTAGATGAAAAGTTACGCAGTAACTAGTGTAAGTAAGTAGTAGTGTAGTGATAAGTAGTGGAAGAGCTCGTGGTTAAGTACCTAATAACAACCGTACGGGTCGATTCATAAGGTTAAGCTACGCTTGCCGGGGTTGGTCTGTGGATGGGTGACCATCTTTATATACCGAGACTCCTCGGTGCCTCGAAAAGAACGTTAAGCCGTTGGTCCCGGCTGTCATTCGTGGATCTTTGACAGTCGTTACGGGGGTCGTCACAAGCCCGAAAGTCTGAATTAGATCCACCAGAAAACCTGCAAAAACCATTTCAAATCAACCTTAAACATTTAAAAACACGAGCAAAATGCACAATTTACGCCATCACAAAATGAAATAAGAACAACTTACACCAGCAATTTCTTCGAACAAATGGCCGAAGAAAATTCAAACATTAATAATGAAATCTAAATGCGAGTAATGCGCACATTCGACGTGAAGTAGTAGCGGAGCGCATTGCAGATATTTTTTGTGCCAACCATGACCAGTAACTGACATTTAGATAAGTAAAGCTTACCTGTTCACGACAAGGATTGATTATGTGTTTTTGTTGCAATTTTTCAGGAAAAAATATGCTGAAATATGTACCAATTGGTGGGGTTTTTGTTCAAATGTGAGATATTATACTGTGTGCAGTTTAGGATGTTTGACGTCACAGATCCTAAAAACAAACTTCGACTCATATCGATGGTTGGTTAATCGATTGTAAACTCTTTAAAATATAGTATTTTTGTCGATAATGTATCTTGAAATAAATGTCTCTTGAATGTTTAACGATATGTAAAAGGAATGTAGGTACAGAATTGAACCGCAAATAAGGCACGTCGAATTTTGGATTTGTAGAGTGTGGCCTCTGTTGCTTATTCTACAAAGTGTCATATTGCCCGGATATTATAAAAGGTTTAGGTATAGATAGACTACGGGCCACCACTGAAGTCCGGCGGAAAATTGGGCATCTACATTTTTTTAATGCAATCAGATGCAATGACACTAACGCCGCGTTTGGACTTGAGTGGTGGCTCAGACTCTATTTGTCATCTTAGTCATCAGGATCTGGACGACCGAGCTCTCCTCTGGTGAAAATAGCGATTGCTCATTTCATAGTATAGGATAGTTCATACTAATTCCATGCTGCCATGACAGTAGGTATTTACTAATTCCATGCTGTCATGTCATTATTCTAAGGTAGCCATCTTGTTCTAAGTTTGGGCGACCGAGCTCTGCTCGGTTGAATACAAGTTTTTCATATTTCACACACAAAAGTGAAAAATAACTTCTATTTCGGAAGTCGGCAGGAAAAAACCAAAATATAGAACCGAGGACACCGATTTTTGAAATTGATGAGACACCAGAGACCCAGATAAATTCGCACGGTTTTTACGACTTGACAAGGCAATGAAATTTCTTTATTATATAATTTAAGTACCTACATTATAAATGTTCTTTATACACATAAACCTCTCGGAATAAATACTCTAAATTATGGTAAAACCCGCATAAAAATCCACTGTGTAGTTTAGAAAAAACTAAACATATACACTCACACAGATAGACAAGGCAAGTGGCTTAATTTTATCCAGGGGTACGGCAGTGCGCCCGCCAAGTCGAGCTAAAACAAACAAACAAAGGCTCAGCCGTACCATCCCTTTCTTGAAGCCATTCAGGATATTTTCGACACTGTATTTTGGATAAAGCTAGAAGTCTGAATTTTCAGAAACCAAGAGGGCATAATATAACGGACAAATTATACTATCTAAAGAAAGACGGATTCTGATAAACTATTGTATTTTGTTATAGACCTAAGAGCTTCTAATTTACAACTTCTGAAACGTAAAAACTATACTCAGTTTCAATGACGGTTGTAATTAATAGCAAAGTAAGTAAGTAACACTTCTACTCAAGAAATCAAGAGAAAAACCTCTCCAACACATTATGTGTTTTTATTAATTTTACTTTTGCGAATCCTCTCATAAAACAATTTTAAGCTTCAAAGCTTTAACTTAAGGTTAAGGAAAACAAAGATTACCTGAAGTTTCAAATTGACTGAAGTAAAATGTTATAACATCTTCTTTAAACATACAGAAAACATTAAAACATTACCCTTCTTTTGGCTTCAATGTAGTGGGATAAAAGCCATACAGGCTAATCAGGGCACTAATATCTTTTTTTACTTTTTTATCTAGCTTGCTTAGCTCTAAATTGCCTGCGCAAGTTATAGCTAGGTAATACTTGGGCCATTATAAATTCATAGGGGCTTAATTATTGGCTCTAATGAGGCGATTAAATTTCAAGTTCTCATTTGCATTCAAAACTACAGTTTGAAACTAGCAACTAAATACTACATTGCTGTATAAAATAGAGATTTCGTGTTGATTTTAGGGTTCCGTATCTCATAAGGAAAAAACAGAACCCTTAAAGGATCACTCGTGTCTGTCTGTCTGGCCGTTTGTCACAGCCAATTTGCTCCGAATCTAATGGACCGATCAAGTTAACCGTTGACGGATATGTATTTCTGTGACCCAAACACGGACGTGTAACGTAAATAAATAAATGAATTTTGAAAATGGGGGTCGTTTTTGGGGGGCAAATAAGAAAAGAAAATAAAAAATGCTTGCAAACTTTTGTTGGTTCTTGTGACATCAAATGAAAGGGCTTGTTGCGAGGATCTCAAATATAATTTTGAAATACATCTAAAGATATTTAATAAAATAGATGAAAATTCACCATTCCTCCACCCTTTATCTCCGAAATTACTAAGACTAAAATTTTGAAAAAAATACAACGAATGGTTCGTTACTCGTAGGTTACAGGAAAACTTATAAGAAGTCTATGGCCTTAAAATAACATGGTAAATCTCTCAATATTGTGCCTACAAACTTACATTTGAGAACATGTTTTTTAACTACAATGTTAAGTTTGTTCTTGGGATAAATTCATCCGAAACCTTCATTTTGCATGGTCCGACACGCACATGCCCGATTTTTTTTGTCTATAAATTCAGGGAATCAGGAAATTCTAGTCATTGATATTTTAACAAAATGGACTCGCGCACTGAAATGACATACCACTAAAGCTTTGATAGTTTACCTTTATTTATTATAATTGCCATTACAGAGGCTGTAGACACATTTTCTGTGAAAACGTCAAATTACGGTTCTAAAGATATAGCCCTGTGAGAGATGACAGACAGACAGACACACAAACGTGCGTATTGATAGGGTCCCGTTGCCACCCTTTGGTATGGAACCCTAAAAACTTAAAAGAAAGCAAAAGCAAGCGTATGTATAAATTAAATTATGGTGAAAAAACTATTCGATTTTGAGTATAAATAAACGCTCCATTAATTTTCTAAATAATCAAATAATTGAGTTAAGTGAACAAAAAGTTGTAAAAAAGTTATTTACACGTTAAATTTTAACAAAAGCCAAGAAACTTGAAGTCATAATTGGCGAGTTTGATGCCGGCAACATTAACAATATATTTATTTGACCTTTTGATACTAGTAGTGTTTGGTCTTAGTGTTGTGTATATGTTATAGGCAAACTCCGAAGCTCCGGCGCTCCTAGGTTGGACTGGTCAATCCTCAGGTCAGACTGAATGACTTAGTCAAAGCCCAAACAAATGTAAATTTTCGGCCTTTGACTAAACAATTTTCGTCAAACCTGGGAGAGACTAATTTGGTCAGGCAAACGTCAAAACACAATTTTATTAAATCGGGGTTTGACGAGTCAAACTCCGATATAGGTATGAAGTGTCTTATCTTCGTATATTTGGAAGCATTTTATCATTTAAGCAGCTTTCAAGTCTTAAGAACCGCTTAACTCTGCCAGTTCTGACACCTGATTGGTCAGCTTACGTGATTTTCACTTTTATATTTGAGATGGTTTGAGAGAATGCCGTGTGGCATTAGGCCCGCCTTTTGTACGATGTGCAATAAAGTATAAATCAAATCAAATCAAATCAAATAAATAAATAAATGCTTTGGAATATACGGAGGTTAGTTTGACGCTCAATGAACGAACATGAAATGACAAAACAATCGGTCGGAACACCGCGAGAGTCATTATGAACCTGTTTAAACATGTTCAGATCAACGTTTGACCGAGTTTTGCAGTCGCTTCTAGGATTGACTAGGCCAAAACCGAAACAGAATAATTTACTTTCGACGTTTGACTGAAAAGTTAGGAGCTCCTGGGTTTGACTAAAAATACTTCAGGCAAAGGGCGAAATTGAAATGTATTTCGGGGATTGCCTGATGGCTTTGGCCAAACCTAGGATAAACCAGTCCTTCCGCGAAGAGACTGTGTATCGGACTTTGACTATAACATATATAATATTTTTATCTCACGAAGCGACGCGCGTTTTACTTGTGGTTACCAGGTGAACAAATACGAGGTGAATGTGTGTGTAAGCGCAGAAGTTCTCGGTACCGTCCGAGACAATGACGAAGTCGGCAGTGAGTGTGCGTGTGTGTGCGTATGTGTGTTATGTGCTGACGCTACTCGTCTTCACGCAAGCATTCACAGCGTGTTTGTACACTTGGTTACCATATGTAAAGCGCGCGTCGCATCATGAGATAAAAATGCTATATGTGAGGTTAGTGTTAATACAGGAGGAATAACAAAAATAAACAGTTGATATCTCGTGTCGACACGACCTTTAATCAA
Organism: Omphaloscelis lunosa; assembly: GCA_916610215.1. NCBI lineage: Eukaryota > Metazoa > Arthropoda > Insecta > Lepidoptera > Noctuidae > Omphaloscelis > Omphaloscelis lunosa. The sequence goes on along the minus strand of OU744265.1, from coordinate 16,442,766 downwards.
CTCATGCCGTTGCAAAAGATTATTCAGTCGTGGGTTGATTTCGCGGCTCACTGCCTAGTTGTAGCATAATCAAGCTACAATATTCTCACTGAAAAGGCTTCCTCTCTATCCACCACGCGGGCCCAATGCGGGTTAGGGCCAAACTGCACCGGACGAGCGTTATAATAGTCCTACAGACCGAATTTCGCCCATGGCGGCCAATCTCAGCGGAGACTAGCCATCGACGCAGGAGATTATTATAGTGCACAAGTGTGTGCGCAGAGACAGGTGCACTGTCTTTTCTTTTACTATTATAGTCCGATGGGACAGCAATGCATCACGACCGGAGAGAGATTATGCGTAAAACCAACGCGAATAGCTTATCGTCTTTTCCGAGGCAGGGGGTATCATACAATCAACTTCAAACCGTATGAGCACTATACATACGTACCTGTACTCTTAAAAACACGACTATCACAGAATAAATCTCAAAAATGTTATCAAACAAAACCTGCAAAACTACAATCCTACTCTCAACAACCATCCAAGAGCAGAACAATCGAACTACTTTCCGAAACGTTCACAAAGAGTAGTTATGACATCAGTCAGGGAGACAGGCGAACAAAGAACACACTCTACCGAGAAATAACCGGGAAATAACCAAGAGGGAAGGGGGATCGGAAAACACGAACTATTAGTAATACAAATTACGTTTCGGTAACAAAGCGCGGGCATTTTTCTTGCCGAGTCGACGCAACTTTCCCGGAGATGCGAAATGTATAAGTTTTTGCTCTTACCTATTTGTTTGAAATCGTTTTGAATGGATCCGTTTGTCATAAGAAGTGGTTGTTTTGATTGAGTGTGATTAATGTGGGTTGGGGATAAGTTTTGTGGGCTATTTTTAGGTTTGGTTGCGACTAGTTTTAAACTAGATTAGGTGATGACCAATTAGAACCGTGCACCTAGCTTCTGACGTTTCATAAGTGCCCATGTAGGTTTATGTGAAATAAAAATATTTTGAATTGAATTGAATTTTGAATGGAATTGAATTGAATTTTGAATGGAATTGAATTTAATTTAATTTATACATGTCACTGGGTACCCGTATATCCAGAACCTGTAGAAACAGTTTCGTAATTATTTATTAAAGGAACTTACTAGAACCAATTCTAATAGTATTGAATACAAATTATATGATATGTAAACAATTTGAGGGGCAATTCCGTTAGTTTAAGAACTCTTTCTGTCGACAAAAACCTCTACTTTTCCTACAATACTGAAAATATATACTTGAATTTTAAAGTTTTTAAGTACGTACGGAATTCGCCTTTTGACAATCTTTCCAACTTTCTTGCTGTCCAATATCCCATACGCCATCGCATCACATCGCATCTTGAGTCAATATTGTTGTAATCGTTAAGCTTAACTAAGTTAACAGATTGGTGAGTGCCGTTACTAGTTCTTTTTTAGAACCTACTTTGGAGAAAGGATTATCATAGTTGGCTTCACTTCCGTACATTCCTATTCCCATCCTGAAATTCTCATTCAAGACTCAGTCCTGGTCACATTTTAGCCTATAAAGATAAACCTTAATAATACTCAAATACATCCCTGTTCTTAGGAAAAGCCTTGGAGATAATAAATAAAGTGCTTAATACTTTTAAAGGGATTTGCATTGCCTTAAGCTAAATATTTGTGTCAACACTGAGTTAGATCGCCATGATGTTGGTTAGTCTTATTGCTTGCTACATATTATTTTGAGACATCTTCAAGAAAAAGTTTTTAAGAAATATCTTTAACCCATCTGTGGTGAAGCAGGAGGAAGTTTTGTAGTTTATTTTGCCCCTTTTTTAATTTTTAGCTGATTACGGCGAAGCGAAAAGGAGAGTTATTATTGTGACCGGTATGTATGTATTCCATCTGTTACCTCATAACTTCTAAACCACTGATCATAATTTACTGATTTAATTGAGATATCGTTGGAAGCGTCTTGGTCGTTCGCTAGTTAAAGGCTGTTATGTCACATTAAATTCGTTGGGTATTAAATGAAAAAGCTTGACGAGCACATTACAAATGTTTATAATATCATATTGTCTAAGTAAATAAATGTTTAAATTGTTAATACATTCTGAAGTGAGATTGTGCTACGTACGGCGCGGCAGTAAAATAAATACCATTATACAATAAAACTTAAACAAAATAAATTAAGCGGCTCTGCAAATACTTTATCACAAAATTATAACCCCAAAATATTTTAAATAAAAAGTAAGTCCAAAAACTAAAACTTGACTACAAATAAAAAAAATAAAAAATAAATTGAACAGATTACGTGTGACTTCGTACGTTTAACCGACTTCCAAAAAGGAGGAGGTTATAATTATGTTCGTAGCGCATGTTTGTTTTTTTTTTATGTATTCCCACCGATTTTTACGTCAATTATGGACCGATTTTGAAAATTCTTTGTTTTGTTTGAAAGGGTAGTCAAGGTGGTCCCATGTAAATTTTATTAACTTTGCGTGGACAGTTTTTGAGTTGGTTTCAATAATACGTATTTTTTTCTCTCTGAGTATGTGGATGATATGATAAGTTCATGTCACTGTTATTTACATAGCGGGTAGTGGTATTCGAATTTGTGTGGGGTCAAAGATATGTTAGCAGAATTGACGGGGTCCGCTAGGGCCGATGCCTGCTGGGGTTGCGAAGAAAACCGAAAGGGAGATCGTGGCCCCCGGCAACAGGGCAACCGAAGGAACACGGGTGGGTTTTAGTCAGTAAGAGTCTGACACGCCCTCCCGCTCCGCCCAGAGCGGGAGAAGTTATTTGATGATTACATAAACAAAAAAAAAAAAAAGGTACCACAACTAAAAAGAAAAAAAAATTTTTTTTTATAAAAGAATAAAAGAAATCAACCGACTTAAACACTACAAAGCAAAAAATGACTTTAATTTCGGAAGTCGGTGGCAAAAAACGAAAATTCAGAACCAAAGACACCGACTTCCGAAATTAAAGTTATTTTTTGCTTTACAGTGTTTTTTTTTTTTGGAAGTCGGTTGATTTTTGTCGTAGTTGGGTTTTATTATAACTTTTTTTTATTTTCAGCACTCGCGTTTCACTTTTTGAACTTACTTTTTTGAGACAAATGGACAGGAATAGTAAATGCTTAGGTAATTCATAAATCGATTATTTATAATAATTTAATGCATTATCAAAATATCCGAAGTTGATACAAAAAAACATGCACTAGTCTCATTTAGAATCTTGTAAATCAATCGAGACTTCCAGAAATATGTATAAGTGGCAAATACATCTTTTGTAACATTATCACCTACAAAATCACGATTCTGTCTTGCAAAGTCAACAAGGTAGTGTTCGAATCTTCGAAGATATACCTGAAGCAAAAACTTTAGGATATTTCCTCAAAAGACTAGTTCAAACTTTGCACTAATTTGTGTCAATGACATCACGACATTTCGTTGTAAAACAAATTAACTCATTCCTTCTTCCCATGAAGGCATAAACAGAAACTACAGAACGCCACCTGCTACGATCCTTACATACTCCTTTTGCCTCGTTTACCTTCATACATCTGGTCATACACGCATTGCGAGTACTACGCTCCTGGCCTTTCAGAAGAACATCACCAATAAGGTACACTATACAATTATGTCCTTCTAGGGCGTCTCCTCCCGGCGTTTCCACTCAAATCGGCCTTGTAAATAATACCATGTATTAGTCACATTTCATTCATCCTCTCGGCATGGACCAAACCATCTAAACAAAAAAGTGGTTTCAATTCCCAAAGTCTTACTGAAAAATATATCATCTACATTTTGTATCACTACCCCATTTGTCTAAAACTTTGTGAGTTAAGATTTCAGGGAGGGTCCTGTAACAAGAAATCTATTCCTGAAACTTTCACAGTGAGGCAAAAAAAGATTAGTAGACAATTTAAAGTGACTAAATACTTTGTAAATTAAGATAAGTTGAGTCTATTTTGTTTTTTGTGGGCCAAAGCGACAAATTGGAACTTGTAACTGGGGATTCTCATGGTGATAATTACAGGTTTTTGGTAAAGGTAATATTGTGCTTTGGTACCTAGCGTGAATTATTCAGCGAATGTGCTTTTGGAAAAAAAATTATTTTGGTAATAATACTCATAATGCGAAAGCCAAAATGAGACGAAATAATTTGTCAGTAAATTCGTGCGAAGCGGTTATGCCCGCGAAGGAGGAGGCGGCACACGTCAGAGAGATGCAAATTTCGCGCCCTCACGCCCCTAACCGCCGCAGGAGGAAAGCCCTGGGCGTCAGGAATTGCAGGCCGATTTCCAGCCACCGTAGGCGCGGGCTTCCGGACGGTGAGCAATGGGTAGTTCGCCGTCCAATAAGGACCAGGCCCAGGTCGACGGCGCGTTGTGGTCCAGGCTCACCTCAAAGAATGTCAGCAGAATCGACGGAGTCCGCTAGGGCCAATGAGCGATGATGCTAGGGCAAGAGTCCCTCATATTCATCTATTTACGTTACACGTCCGTGTTTGGGTCACAGAAATACATTATGTGTACCAAATGTCAACTTAATCGGTCTGTTAGACTCGGAGCAAATTGCCCGTGACAGACGGACAGACAGACAGACACGGGTGATCCTATACGGGTTCCGTTTTTACCTTTTGAGGTAGGGAACCCTAAAAATGATGAAAAACAAACAGCCGAGGTCGTGCTAGTAAGTCGGTGTATTTCATCCTAATTACATTACAAAACTCATGCACTTCTCATTACACTATTTGCGCTGTAGCATGGTGCGGGTGACAGTTTCAGTAACATTTCGTTTCACTCTTGAAAGTTGCCGCGATTTACAATTTATGACTTAATATTTCAGTTGTACCACATTCGTAATATATTAAATAATTAATAACTGTAGTAAATTAAATTAAACCCAACCAGAATGTTCTAATCAAGAAATAAAATCAAATTGAATGAAAAATTAAGCAAAGTGTTATGCGTATAACGTAACGCCATAGACGTATTTAGTGATGGGATGTACTGCTACGATGGATAGTCGATATTTTTTATAATAAAAAACGTATATTGTGCGTAGGTCAATTTTTATTTTTAAAAGGTCTAATTATACAACAGAACATTTATAGGGTAAGGTTGCTTAAAAGGTTGCTAAAAAAAAATACATGTTATTCGTCTAAACTCATATCAGAGTCAGGAACATCTGAATTGTCACTCAATTCATCATCTGAATCTGTGACGGATATTATTAACGATGACTCAATTATGTTGTCAATATGTATGTCACGATCCCAATCAGACATAATGTCCCTTTTTGTTTTATTCACGACCTTCGACCAGTCTTCAGGTTGAACATTGTTGATGGCCTCTTGTAATAGGGCCAACATCTTATTTGCCGTAAATGGCGGCGAAGTATTATTTCTTGCGGCGTAACCTAAAAATAAACGAACTTATAAAAAAAAGTATTCAAATAATCATCAATCAGCCTAATCTAGTATCTGGTAATGTTTTTAAACTAGGTACATGCTACGATCGGAAAGCTGATTTTTTTATAAAGCTTCAAAATGGGAATTGAAATTAAAAGCATACCTTTTATTTGGGCCCAAATCAGCTCAATAGCGTTATACTGGCAATGGTAGGGTGGTAGTCGAAGGACCTGGTGGCCTTTTTCTTTTGCCATCTCGTCCAGAGCATAGGTAGGAGTTGGTGGCTTATGGCGTCGGACTAAGGCAATAAGCTCCGTCTTTAACATTTTTATATCTGCTGTAACTCCGTTTTCACTCAGCCACTTCACCAACTCGCTTTTGCGGTTGGATTGGTTTGGGGGTTTATTAACTTGCACCGAATGGTAGGGTGCGTTGTCCATTATTATGGTCATAGGCTCTTTTAAATTGTTTAATAGACCTATGAACCAATCTTTAAATTTTTCGTAATTCATCTCCTCATGATACTCCGTAGTTTTTTTTGACTTAAAAGCCAGCAAACAATCAGGGACGAATCCACTTGCTGTACCTGCGTGACAAATAATAAGGCGTTCGCCTTTGCCTTCCGGCACTTTGGTACACGATTGTGCCGTATCGTCGGTCCAACTTTTACCCACTGTGTGGTTGGCGTTTAGCCACGTTTCATCCAAAAAGACAACTTTGCTCCAATCACTTATGTTTTTGGCCTTCCTTAAAAATCTACATCTTGCTAGGGCAATGTCAGTCCTATCCATAATAATCTTTCTTTTGTTAACTTTTTTGTAAACAAAGCCAATATCTTTTATAACTTGCCGTAGCGAAGTAATACCTCCTTTGAACAAGTCAGCTTCTTTTAATGATTTTAGAAGCTTGAGCAATGTGGGTAGCTCCATTCTTCTATAATAATCATAAATATGATTTCTAATAGCAACCTTAGCAAAATCATCCAAATCTGTGATTGGCTTCACCTTGGTCCGCTTTTTGTTGGGTGTCGATAATTTATTTTCAAACATCCCATCTTGGCCAATTTTCTCACGTGTTATACGCGAAACAGTATTGCGGCCAATATCAAGAGCTTCGGCTACTCGTTCTACAATATGATTCAATGGTAACAACGGTCCATTATTTTGTTGTTCTCTTTCAAAGTAGTCTCGGAGGCGAACAACAAGCTCCCTGGCCTGACTACCCAAAACAGTTTTTTTTGTATGCTTAGGCATGGTAATAACAACAAACTCAACAAACTTATAACAAATAACAATTTAACAAAAATGAAAACAAACAATGAAATCGTAATACGTGTCACATTAAGTCACAATATAACGCGCTTGCACTCGTACTCGCACTCACAGCATCGCACGGGTAAACAACATGGCCGCCGCGCCGATGCACCATAGAGCAAAAATGTTGTCACGAAAAAAAAAACATAAACCCGATTTTGATTATTTTATATAAGTACAAAGATAATTATGTAGCCATAAAACATTTATATTGACAAGTTTATACACGTAGCACACACGTAGTTACACTGCACAACTGAATAATACACTAATTTTCATAACAATATTAAAGAGAACTAGATTCACGCTGCGAGTATCGTTAGCGATAAAAATGAATTGCATAACCTCACATCCCTACGTGGTACTGACAAATGTCAACGTCATACGGGCAACTGTCACCCGCACCATGCTACAGCGCAAATAGTGTAGCTCTAATTTAATTATATAATATCAGCTTATTACATTATAGAACGGATATTAAATCATAAAATATTTGAATTAACTTAATGTGTGAAATTGTTTTTCAACTTCCAAAAAACTTATTTTCAGAATATTATGTGGGTGTAAATAAATAAAATGTTGACCGGAAAAATATGAAAGGTCTTCGCAATGAGTAGGGTTGTAGTTACAGCGGACTTGGTATGAATATTAACTTTGTAGCTAAGTATGTGGGTGTGAAATGTAAATAAGGTTTAAATTATAAATCCTTATTTGTGGCATTAACCTTTTAAACTAAATATTAATATAAAATCACAACTTTTGAACGTTTGCTTACAATCCATCTAATGTTTCCAATGCTGAGATACAAGCCTCTTCTCTATAAGATTAAATTGACTAACTATTAAACGAATACCTAACAACTAACTTTTAACTGTTAAATATATAAAATAAATAAGGTTGGTCCCTTACCTTGCTTTTATAAAAAAACCGGCTAAGTTCGTGTCGGACCACGCACAAAGGGTTCCGTAGTTGTAGTTCGATATACGTCACGGTCAATTTCCAACTGCAAATGTAAGTTTGTAATTGAATTTTTTTATCGTTATAAAACTACAAATAAACAATTTTCGGACGTTTTTCCTTTACTTGTGCTGTGAGACCTTGCTTCCTGCCAAATTTCATGATTCTAGGTCAACGGGAAGTACCGTACTGTAGGTTTTGATTTATTTTCGAGTGTCAAAATATGTAACTTAAATGGCCGTATTTCTTTATTGCGTTGACTTGGAAGGTTGATTTTTTTAGAGTTTCAAGGCAATGTAGATCTACGTATTTGATATTAATTTCAACTTAATACGTTTACGCGTTCCTGAGAAAATGGGTCTGACAGACTGACGGATGGAGAACGAAGTTAACCTATATGGGGTCCGTTTTTTTCTTTTGAGGTCCGGAACACTAAAAAGACTGCCAATAGATACGTCAAATACAACTATGATAGGTCCACCGTATCAAATTTATGTAACGTACTCCGATGACTTAGAATTCTATAATCTACCAGTATTTCTATCAAAGCATTTTTTATATTCTTCCTCTACCTTTTATTTTAAAACCAAACTGAGTTGATAAGTTATTCTGCACTAACTCAAATAGTTGTTTCATGGTTCAACAATAAAACATAAGAATATTGCCTTAAAACCCGAACTAGAGGCAACTAACGCCATACCTCAACAATATCTCCTTGAAAAATTGCCCGGATGAGACAACACCGGGCTCCCAAATGAATATATATGCTCGCAGGCTCAACGGGTAACAATGTATATCACTTTACACCATTAAACTCAGCCGTCACAGCTTTGCACACTAATCTGAACAAACGACTTTGGAACTTGATAAAAACTCTGACACTTTTGATGGAAAAGCTTTTTTGGAAAAACGAGTGGTTTTCTAATTGCAGTTTGAGAGCTGAAAATTGCATGATAGCTGTTCCAATATGATTTGCAGTTTTGCTTTATTGGTCTGTGGTCACAAGTTCAACTGATGAATCTAGGGTCGTACGGTTGATCCTGGGTCGTTCCAAAAGTTGGAGTTTTTCAAAAGGAAATTGTCAGTAGCTGCCAAGGAATCTGGATTTATGCCTGTTTAATACCTTCAATTCAGTGGTTCCCAAAGTTGACTGGACTGCGACCCACCTAGCAAAAACTTCCAAATTCAGGACTCACCTCTTGGCTGTCATGATCAAAAAAGGGGCAAACTATATGAATGAAGGGCTATTCAAATTAGTAAAAAACATTCAGTATCAATCGATTTTTTTATTCTTTTATTAAATACAATGAGTGCTATTTCAATGAGGGGTGATGTATTTGTTTCCTATTTTTTGTCATCATAGCTTTAGCATCAGAAAAAATACAATAGACGTGGATATATTTAGTAACCTGTATTATTTAGTAATCCGCTTAGCTATTTCTAAAGAGCCATAAAAAAAACCTGAAAGAAATCGACACTTCTTTCATCTCTAAACGAGGCATCCTCAGGATGACGATTGACTTGTCGCGAACTCGAATACGGCGTGTTGCCATACCAACCGCTGAACGCAGACTGACAAAGACAGTCACTCAGACCGACTGTGACATCTTCAATTTTAGTTACTTTAAATCGCAATGAGTTTGATATGTCCAATTTATTTCGATATTTAATTTTAATATTAATTATAGCTGAAAATCATTTTTTCAAGACCCACCCAATATTCGATCGCGACCCACCTGTGGGTCGTGACCAATAGTTTGGGAACCACTGAAGTAAGGCATTTGTGGCATCTTTATGATACCCAAAATTAATTGAAATAGGGCAAGAGAATGATGATCCTAGATCCTGTATACTAGCATAAAAAATGTTATTAATTTAATCCATGGTGTTACCGACATCTTTTATCTTCGTCAATGTTCAGCATAGCTGAGTAATTTGCCTCACTCATTTTTATCAGAACAATTTTTTACAATACAAAATTCTCAGTCCTCCAAAACAAAATAAGACCAGGCAAGGGTGTCGCATTTAAGAAGTACTCTTAAGAAGGCTGTGCCTTGGCCCAGTTCCGGATTACGGCAGCATGTCGATATTTATCGCTCATTAAAATTTATACAATTTTGCCGTCGACTTTTTCTGAATGGCGACGCGGGCATAGTGTTGTGACTAAGATTCTGGGTTATAGAGGACTGTCCTGTTTAGATAATTGAAGAAGTAGATTTATTATTTCGATTACGCTTAGCGTTCTGTCTGTTTTTTTTTTTTTTGTTTTTGTTCGGCTCCTTAGTGTCCTAGCGTGATGTTCAAAAGTCAAAAAATCAAATAATTTATTTCAATTAAATTATTTGACTTTCAATTAAATTATTTCTTCAAGGCACATAAAAGGCCCTTTTGAACGTCTTAATTTACAAAAAGTAGAATTGATTCTAGTCGCCCCTTCCAAAAGGTAGTTTTCGTATGGCGAAGAATTGGCAAAAAACTCCTCCATTACTCTTTTAACTGTTTTACAAGATTTTGATTACATTAAATTATTTAATTATATGTGAAGACGATGCACCTGGAATAAGATTACTATACCACAATAGGGAAAAATAATTGAAAATGAAGCAATGACAGAAAAAAATAATCATTTAATGGATACGTGTTGTTCACATATTCACAAGCATTGTAAAAGTACCTATACAATATTCCTAAAAAAATTACAAGTAATACTAATAAATCAGTGTGTGAGTTCAAATAATCACACAATGTAAAATTAATGTTATAGTAATTAATTATACAATCAAATTAGCAACCAGTCTAGACTCTGAATTGTTCTATGGAGCTAGACCAGCATGTTTCCAAGCATTCTTATTTTGGATATAATCCTAGGCGTCTGTAAATTACCTTTTATGCATATTCCCTGTACATAATAATTTCGTTGTTTGACATCTGCCAGGCGTCCCGCAACGGCTCATTTTTAGTATAGATTAAAATATAGCTTGTTGTTGAAATTATTTATCAAATCATTTATAAAATGTTAATCAAACCGTATTGCAGTTCCAGCTTATGGGTGACAACGTAAATTAGACGTTTCTAATAAGTCGCTAAATTTATCTACCCCTAGGCAATCCTCTTGGTATTTTAGGGGTTTCTATGCGGTGAAAACCCACTTATCCACGTCACGTAAAAGGGTGTGACAGGCACCTGTCCGTCCGCCGACGAGGAAGCGTCTAGCTATCAACGATTTTCTCGCTCTAGAAACGTATAAAAGATGGTAGGACCCGTGTAAGTAAAAGATATCCCATCAAAAACATAACATGTAAAAAGTCCTAGTCTTTTAACGCAGTTCTTCTACCGCAAAAAGATGTGAGATCTAATGTAAAACCAAGTCTGTTAATTTATTCAGTACCTATCTATTTGTCATCTTTATTTCTTTAATTAAATAGAATGACTTGGTAACTGCACACGGCAATAGAATCTATATTCTACATACAACAAAATCTACCTAATATTAGCACATTTGTAACTTTGTAATCCTATAGAAATAATATGCGACAGCAAAGTTACTTATGCAGTTTGTATATCGAGAAAACGGGACTGAAATTACGGTATATTTTAATTTTTCCTTGCTTTATAGGCTAAACGCTAATTGTGTTCAAAATTTGAAGCTTGTGTGACTGCTAGTACCTTAGAAGTGCAAGTACCTTAGAATTTTGATGATCTGTGAGTGAGTGAATCAGTGAGTCAGTATGTCAGTGACAAAATTAAGGAACTGTGACCTGCAATAGTTCTTAAACTACTGGTTCAAATTGAATGTTATTTGAAAATATACCTAGTAATACTAAGCCTTCTTGGTCACTGAAAATTCAGTCTTCTAATCTTTATCCACAACGAAGTTACAGGGGGTTGAAAATGTCTTGAATGGCTTCGATAAAAGATGGTACAGCTGTGTTTGTTTTTCTCGACTTGGCGGGGGCAATGTTGTGCCCCCCGATACATATATGAATAGTTGTTGATCGTTTGCAAGTAGGTACTCGTTTGTCGCAGCAACAAGAGTCATCAAAGAGAGTACTCGCTCAGCGACGGTCGCTTGGTGGGCAGAACACTCGTTGAGAGACTCACGCTTGGTACCTACGCAAACCGGCGAGTAATCGCTTGAGATCGTCGCGCACTCGCTGCTCGCCAACTCGTTTGTAGTTGCGAACTCTACTCGCTTCTCGTTGTGGCGATGTTAGCACATACCGACCATACCTACAACATATTTAATTTCAACATTTTATATAAAATACTAAATTTTGAACTAAATGCCACGATTCTTACCTACCCTAAATTTCTCCCCGATATTATGTACAACATACATTATGCAGTCGCTTATTCTTGTTAGTAAACAAACTTCCTCCGTAGTTCCGAGTTCTTTTGGAAAAAACCTAGAACTATGTGTAACAACGTTCTTATTAAAATAAAAACTTCAGATTGTCCTGTAACTCGATTCAATATTCTTTGAATAAGTGTGCCTTCTGTTAGTTAGCCTTCTCATTGCTAATAAATAAGATGCCTAGAATAGAGTCAAAGAAAAATAAAACAATAATATAGTGACTGCATTTCAGTGAGTTTTCCATGTGTTTGTCGATATGTGACGCTGGCTAAGTTTATACAATCTGCCTAGCTTTTTCCCAACTACACTCGAGAGCAATGAATCCGGGTCACTTAAAGAATCCTAAAAATCTCGGAAACTAAAAATGCTAGGTTAATGCAATAAATTGTATTTAATAGACAATGTAATACTCCTTAAATGAAGGTATTAAAACTTCTTAGTTATTGTAAAGTTATATCATAAAAAAATCAAATTTGAAAAAGGGCCACTTTCGAAGATGGAACTACGAAATTACAGCATTTGGTTTTGCTTTTGTTTGTAATCTGTCATTTATGTGGGTACATAAACCATGTTGATAGTGCTCTATATTCATTATTCAAGCTGAAATTATGTCGCTTACGCCTGAAGAATGCACCAGAATACTTACAATGCTGGAAACCGGCCGGAGTCAGCGCGATACAGCCAGGACTGTCGGTGTGTCGCTGTCAACAGTACAAAGAGTTCTCCGACGTTACGAAGAAACTGGTTCTAACCTACGCAGACCAGGAACGGGCAGAACCAGGTGTACCACAGCACGAGAAGACCGATACTTGGTGAACACCATGCTTCGAAATCGCTTTCTCACAGGAACTGAACTCACAAATCAGTTTCGACGCCTCGGAGGAAGTAACCCAAGTGCATGGACAGTAAGACGTCGGCTTGCTGAATCTAACTTAAAACCCCTTAGACCTGCAAACGGCCCTAAACTGGAGCGTGGGCATCGTATTTCAAGACTAAGATATGCCCAGAGCCACGTAAATTGGAGTATTGAAGATTGGTCAAAAGTTATGTTCTCCGACGAATCAAAATTTATGCTCTACAAGCACGATGGAAGACACAGAGTGTATCGAAGACCAGGGGAAAGATTCAAGCAAGCATGCATCGAAGAAAAAGTAGCCTACGGTGGTGGGTCTGTACTTGTGTGGGCCGGAATTTCTTCTGAAAGTCGCACAGAGCTGGTGATCATAGAAAACGGCTCTTTAACTAGCGTAAGATATGTGGAAGAAATCCTCAATGATCACGTTGGTCCATTTATGGTCAATTTAGGTGAGGATGCTATATTTATGCATGACAATGCCCGACCTCATACAGGTAGGATTGTGAATGACTACCTTCAAGAGATGAACATTACTAGTATGGAGTGGCCAGCGCGCAGCCCGGATATCAACCCGATCGAGCATGCTTGGGACGAGCTAGGCAGATGCGTAAAACAACGAAACCCTCCCCCAATCACGCTTCGTGAGCTCAAAATTGCTCTCACAGAGGAATGGGAGAATATTCCCCAAAATCGTATAAGGAACTTGGTGTACAGCATGCTAAACCGCGTAAACGCAGTAATGGAAGCACGAGGAGGCAATACGGAGTATTAAAATTCAAGAAAATCGTAATAAAGTTCAAAAATTTCATGTTTCCTATTTTTGTTTTAAGGAGAGATCAGCAGTTTTTTTCTTTATGTAATTTTGTGTTAATAAAATGTATGGTGACTCATATTTTTTTACTTTCATTTAAGGAGTATTACATTGTCTATTAAATACAATTTATTGCATTAACCTATCATTTTTAGTTTCCGAGATTTTTAACATTCTTTAAGTGACCCGGATTCATTGCTCTCGAGTGTATGTTGGGGTCGGCTTCCAGTCTAACTGGATGCAGCTGAATATGTCTATCTGACCTCCACAACCTAGTAACTGGGTATACGATAACCCTTGGTAAGACTGGTCGTCAGACTTTTGGGCTTCTGACGAACCGTAACGACTGTCAAAGATCCACGAATGACAGCCAAGACCAACGGCTTACACCCAAAAAAAAAGACTTGCCTTTCCCAACATTTGAAGAAGTGTGTATTTTTCTTTAGCAAACTATGTAAAATGCGCACAGGAACATATCAAACAAGAAATGTGTATCGACTGCGCTGCAGCTCCTGCGTGATATCACAATAATTTATTCAATACATTTTCGCCATAACCAAATCCAATAACTGTATCCGAAAACAAACGAACGAAATCAATTTTTATCATTTTTACGTTTCACACCAACGATTTTTGAGATCATATTCCATAAAAATAACAAAAAGTTTGGTCACTTTATGGTATCTACAATTTCCGGTATTTAAGCTTTCACACTGGAATTTAAATGGAAATCCATTTAATAGTCGGCCATTTTGTTTTTTTTTTCGGTATTTTGAACACTAGGTAGTTATTGTGACCTAAAATCCTTTTTTTATCTAGCGTATATTTTTGTATGAATATTTTAATACACAATTTTTCTAGTCTGCTATTATTTTGACTCTGCGCTGGATTTTTGTCCTGTTTTTCCTGTCAATACAACGGAAAAATGGCGCCTCAAATTATGAACTAGATTTTTCTGATTTTTGTGTTGGCTTGAGAAAAACAAAACCAGTGCTTCAAATACGTTTTTCTATAGCATCAAGAATTGAGATGAGCGCAGGTTTTTATTAAAATCTCAAAAAGTTAATAAAGCACTATCCTACATTGAACTGGATTGAAATAATGCCGTATTTAGGACGATAATGTCGCGTAATGTCGTTATGTCATGTAATTGTATAATTATCACATGCTACAAAAACGGTGAAGGAAAAACATCGTGAGGAAACTGGCATGCCTGAGAGATATTTCTCGACGGCATGTGAAGCCAAGTCTGAGACACATGAGCGGCTTTAAAACTCTGACACCAGGTCAGTCATCAACCACACGAAAAGAAGAAGATAACTAAATTAGTTGACTGCTTTTGAAAATGTGATTAGGTAGGTACGATATTATACGTAGACTTAATAAGCAGTATTGCATTCTACCGCTGAATCTTCACCTATTTAGCGCAATATTACAATTGACATTAAAATGGTACGTACGAAACGCTTTCAAAACTTTACAGCCATTTAACATCTACAGAAAGTCACCCAGGTACTATAGCTGGCTCAAAAGGAGCTAAACTCCACAGTTAGATAAGGGAAGCTTCCAAAGTTCCAGTAACGACTGACTGTACCTAACCTCGTTGGTCTCGCACCCTTGTTTACGCAGCAGCGCTGGCGAAACTCAGCTAAAAGTTCTGCTGCAGCGTAAAATATGCTAAATTTACAAGCGCCCAAGTTCTTCGACCCAGTCTAATTGTTTGATAGTTTTCCTAGACCTTTTTGTTTGGACTTAAGTTGGGAACATGTTCAAGTTGTAATTTCCGAGGTTATGCTGAGGGTAATTGTTTGCTCGATTATAATTTAAAGTTTCTCGAAGTTTGGCTTTAAGAGCACTGTTAATTTTATTATGGATGTTAGTTGGGTTTTGTTTAAAGATTCAGTCAGTGGTTTAAATTAGGGAAGGGTGATAAAAAGGTTATGATAACATTTTTCTGGTCAGTGCTCGCAATTTGCGATCTCAAAGGAGGCCAGCTTATGATTACGAGTATGAGCTCTGGTTGAGTTCGAATAAGCTGTAATTATACTTAATAATGTTCAGTATAAGATGTCCTTGATTTATAACAAGATATTATACTCTTTTCTCAATACTCCTTGGCACAGGATTTCATAACCTAGATAAGAGAGCATTGCTTACCCACATGATTGTAGATATAGGTAATTAATACTTATATTTTAAAATTGTATTATTTATATGTTCTGCAATCCTTTGTTTGAGTAAATAAATATTACATTACTAGCTGCGCCCTGCGGTTTTATCTGCATAAGTCTCGATCCCGTTAGAATATCGGGATAAAAAGTATCTTATGTCCTAACCTAGGTCATGGTCTACCCATGTGCCAAATTTTATCCAAATCGGTTTAGCCGTTTTAGCGTGAAAGCGTAACCATGGGACCGTACCTGTGTCTATCGTGAAAAAGCAATGCCTGCCAAGCTTCGTATATTTAGCTCGCTAAAAAGTTATCGCGATAATGCGGTGGTCAAATCTGCACCTTCATAATTTTAACAAGTTATCGTACAATAATAATCCAAGATGGCTTTCCATTATTTCGACAGAGCTTCTACGCAGTCCGGAAATAACAGTCGAAATGACCAACGCTAGTTCAACTACGCGCCATGCTTATTATGGACCGCCACCCGGGCGATAAATGCTACGCGGCCCAAACTTCCGCGACTATAACCGATAAGGGCGGGTCACATCTGCGTGTGTCGTATCATTGTGCGAAGCTTCGTCACGATAAACGCAGATGCGGCTCCAGCATTACAAACAAACAAACTCACTTTCACATTTATAATATTAATTATGTTTAAAGTTAGGATATGCAGTCTACATTAACTCTATATGTCAAGTATTAATTTCACTTTTCATATTTACTGGCCATTAACAAAAATTCTATTGTTTTTTTTTCCACCAGGTCGACCCCAACCAACCTTAACCTGGCTGATCAACAACAAACAGATAGATGAACACACGATCCTCAAAAACGATGGAAAAGTCATCGTTAGCAGGATCAGCATAGGAGGTGCGGAGAGGAGTTGGCTGAATACAAGCATACGGTGCCAGGCTACCAATACTCCTCTGCTGAGTCCTCATGAAAGGACAGCCAGGGTGGAGATGCATCGTAAGTACATAATTCGATTTTTCGATTTGCTAACAATAATAGGTTTTTTATTTTTCTTATCGGTTTTTTGGGTTCCGTACCGCAAAAGGAAAAAACGGAACGCTTATAGGATCACTCTTCTGTCTGTCTGTCCGTCTGTCACAGCCAATTTGCTCCGAACGTAATGGACTGATTAAGTTGAAAATTGGTACACATATGTATTTCTGTGACCCAAACACGGACATGTTACGTAAATAAATTAATTTAGAATATGAGGGTCACTTTCAAGGGGAAAACAAGAAAATTAAAAAAAAGTTTTTCAATATATACCGTGTTAAAGATATTCACGAACACAGAACATATAAAGGAGGTTAGAAAGGAAATAGTTTCGGATTTGCATCAGAACGCGTGTCGCCGTTTGTCTCCCACTCTTTAACTTCACTACAAGCAAGAGACCAATGCCTACGCGGGTTACGCACACAAATAAACAACACGCACTTAGATCGTGAGTTTGCTATTGGTTTTCACACTAACGCAAACCCTGCGTTTGACGTACCATACACGCATAAAAGCTCATGTATGGTAGGGCGACTAAACTGTCGATTATTGATGTCGATAAAATTAATGTAATCTTGCTTCTTTCTTTACAAGTATTGTGGACTATATGGACTTCTGTAATGCATGTTGTAAACATGTATTCATGCGAATATAGAAACAAATAAATAAAAGTGAAACAAATAAAAAATACAAAACTGAATTTTAAAACCAATTTAATTATTAACATGGACTGATGACTTTTTTTTTTACCATGGTATAATCATCAAATGAGTCCTCCCAATGGACTGAACTGAACTAATAAACAAATAACAATCATGGTAAATATTTATTCCATGTTTTTTATTTGTTTATTAGAGAAAGTGGTTTGCCTCTCAACCTTACATTTCCGGTGCTTATCACGTTCAAAAATAAAACAATTTTGTCCCTGAAATAATACGTATTTATTAAGTAGCATACGCCTGCTCTCTTTTAAATTGGAGTTTTTCAAAATGAAATGCAATCTAACACTAATATACTTATGATTTACCGTGACCCCGGTACGTAAAGGGCTATTGAAGGACACTGTGGATTTTAGTCAGTACGAGTCTGACAGTCCCTCCCGCTCTGCCCTGGGTGGGAGGACTCATTTGATGATACTACCACGTTAAAAAAATAAAATAATCAAAGAAGTATAAAAAAAAACGTAAAGAAAAATGCATAATTTTCAATTTCCTTCGTTTTCAACCAGAAGTTTTATAAAAATTAATATAAAAGATGATTTTGATGTCGCCATTTTTAGACAAAAAACTGATTAACTGACGAGACTAAAATAAAATTTTCTAAAACATAAAATCAGTTTACTTACTGAACAACACATAACGATATATTTTTGCGGATAAGCGCCTGATTTTAAGTTTCTTTTCCCTGACTTTGTTGTTATATAATTATCATCATCGAAATGTTGCGAACAAATTGTGCTACATTTAGTAGGAATCCAATTAATTCTACCAGTTGTCTCAATCCACAGTTTTCTTATACCTGGATCTTTTGGAAACCTAAAAAATATTAAATCATAATATGTCAGTTTCAATTGAAAAATTACATAAAACTTAAATACAAAAAAAAATACAAAAACCTCATAATATTGGTCGTAATAAATAATATTATTTTAGTTATAAAGTGTACTATCGATAATAATCAATTGTATCATAGTAATTATCGACATTGTTTACAAATTGGCACAGCACTATCGATATGCCTAGATTTCGTGGAATTGAACCTTTGGTTCGGTACTCGGGACTCTCGCAGTGAACGTAATACATTGCGCGATCGCTCACGTAGTGCAAAATGGTACCCATCTATTGCAAGCAATGTATTACTATTCGTCTGCTTGCGATTATATCGTGTTTGTCTACAAACTTCATAATGCTAATGTTAAAATTACAAATATCACAAGTATTTTAATGTTTTTGGACTTACCGGTGGAAAGAAATCCCTTCTCGTGCTACACTTACACACCTGACTTCTTTTCCGACACGTTATAATAGCGCAAGACGGCATAATTTAATATTTTTTGCGTAGCTCACGTACGCTGTCAAAACAAGAGCGCGATTGCTGGCCGGTAAAGTAATTAATTTCGGTTGATATTGAGCATTTGCTCATAACCGCGGCGCGCGTGCCCCGCCCACAAGGCCCTTCTAACCTCTTTTATATGTTCTGTGTTCACGAAAATATATGAAAATTGTCCATTCCCCCTTATCTCCAAAACTACTGTAGAAAAAAATACAGAGAATGGTTCTTTACCCATAGATTACTGGAAAACCTATGAGAAGTCTATGGTCTAAAAATAACATTATAAATCTCTCAATATTCTGCGTACAAACTTACATTTGCAGTTGGAATGTATGGGAGAACATGTTTTTCAACTACAATCTCAAGTTTGTTTTTGGGGTAAATTCATCCCAACTACGGAACCCTTGATTGTGTGTGGTCTGACACGCACTTTGCCGGTTTTTTTTTTATCTTAGATAATTTAATTACGATACGAGCTAATAGGTAATTTGATTTCCAGTTTTACCAAACGGAATCGTTCAACTGGGTTATGGAGGTCAGATAGGCAGTCGCTCCATGTAAAATATCGGTATTCAGCTGCATTTGGTTAGACTGGAAGCCGATCCCAACATAATGGAAAAGGCTATGCAGATGATTATAATGATGAGTTAGCTATGTATACCTTCATTTTATGCTCTCTATAATGGGTAAAAGGAAACATAGCTTTTAAAATAAAGCTTATATAACACAATTAGATAATTTCATTAAACATAGTAATTTTATTTGGCGAGTACTGAATGTGTGGGGTGTGTGGGTGTGTGGTGTGTGTGTGTTTGGTGTGTGTGTGTGTGAGTTCGTTTATTCTGCTTGTGCAAGTAGTTCAGAGTCTTGATTTGTGCCTGGAAAGCAATAGATTGGCCCCTATTACGTCTGACTAATACATGGTGATTCTAGTCCGTCCGAGAAATATACTTGAATGGATTTTACAAAAGCTTGTATACTTCTTATGATCCGTCTAAGTTCACCTTTTCGTCTTACACGTGAACCGGTTTGGAGTAAGTACCTTACCTTTTTGAATTTGTATAAGAGGTTTATTTACCTGTTCTAAGGACCTTGGATCAAGTTTATATATTAAATTCCTGCAGTCTAAAAAATACAATTCTTAAGAAAAGTTGATGTATTATGAAAAACTCAAAAAACTTATAAAGTATGTAGGTACCTATTATTTCGGAAACGAAATAACTTTAACGTTACTTACTTACTCAAAAATATGTTAACATCAGAATATTACGATTATAAATATTTTGTACTACGTCAATCCCACTAAAAACACTGTCCTTCAAGATACAGAATGTTCCTAGTTTGAAAGGCAGGGGTTTTATTTATTTGTAATAGATATACCCATCCCTTATCGAAACAACATTGATGTTACCTAGGCTAAGTTTTTGGTAAATACTTACTTTCTGCCCTCAGTACGACCAACATCAGTGATGATCACCAACAAACCTGGTCAGATGTCCGCCGACTCCGAGATCACCATCATCTGCGTGACTCAAGGCAGCAGACCAGCGGCGCAGGTCACCTGGTTCAGGGAGAATCGAAGATATACCAGGGGAAAGGTAAGCTCTTGAACTAGATGGTACAGTCAGACTCAAATAGATCTATAGATCGCATTCTTTCACATATAGAGTTTTTTCTAGTTAATCTTTTTATTCTCGATTTTTTGCTATTTTTTCTTTAATTTGAGATTCTTATATTATTTTTATTTCGAATTTTGTAATTTGAAGCAAACCTATTTAACTTTTGTCACCGAATATGTTTTTAAAATAAATGTCTAAATGGTAAATCCTCCATATTGGTCCCCAAGATACTTGCTTGCCTTGTTTGCGGCCAATGTAAAACCTTTGTAATCTTTTTACCTGACTACGGCAAAGCCAAAAGGAAGGGTTATGATTTTTGCAGTCTATGTATGTATGTTTGTATTTACGTGTGTTCCACCGTAGCGCCTAAACTACTTACCGCTTTTGATGAATGAAGTATCAATAGATTCGTAATAATGATCCGAGTGACATAGGCTATATAAATGATCTCTAAATGAAGTCTAAAGTACACACTTCTTTTATGGGGTACTGTGTAAACTCAAACTCAAACTCAAACTCAAAGCATTTATTTCAAATAAACCAATTACAGGCACTTTTGAATTGTCAAGGGGTCGGTCAGTCAGAAAGATGAAGCTAGTTGCCCATTCCAAAGCGTAGTAGGTACCTATGGAGAAGAACGGGCAAGAAACTCCATGGACACTCTTTTAAATCACAATATGTTTACAAAATATTGGTTACATCATTCATGTTAAAGTTATAAATGTGAGAACGATGCACAACGATAAAAGCGTCCGTATTAAAAAATAAAACAATTCAAAAATCAAATTAAAAAAGCCATGGCAGCTAGAAGATGACCATGGCTTTTTTAATTTGATTTCAAAATGTAAAATGTTATAATAAAATACCACTCGATATTCTTCAACTAAATGAGAAGAAATTTAAAACATGCATTAAACGCACACTATGTAGACAAGCATATTATAAGTTAGATGATTATATCGTAGATAAAAATGCTTGGCTTAATGCTGGTCCTGCTCCACAGCCGCTTGGGCTCACTAGTTAAAATTTTAATATTTGGAAGAGTTGCTTCCCCTTTTTAAAAAAAATATATTTTGACATTAGGAACTTAATGTTCATTTTTGTTTTACCAACTTAATTGTTGAATGCTCCAATTAAGTAATGATTTTCTTTCTTTTTGGTGGTTAAATTCTTTTATTTTTTTAGATACATTGCAAACTATAGTTTTGTATAATTTAGAAGCATTTTTATTTTTGTAAATGTGAGACCATGGAGCCGTTTATTAACTTATTAAGATGTATGTTGACTTGAAATAGCATGGCAGTTGAGAATATGTCATGCTCACTTAAATGTCTCGCTGATGGTGGCGAGTGTGTTGGATCATTCGGTTCCCTACAAAATGGTTGAGCTGGATGGTGCTGATCCACGCGTCATGTTCGTGAACGGGCGCCGTCAGTTGAAACTGGTCATCTCTTATCTGCCAGGGCTTATTTTTAATCTTATATTTTCAATTGCTTTTGATTATTTTTTGTACATTGTTCTCACATATAGAAGCAACAAGAATGATGTACCCAGGATTTTGTAATATCAATGTTTAAAAGAGTGTCCTTGGAGTTTCTTGCCCGTTCTTCTCCATAGAGATCTACGTTTTGGAATGGGCAATTAGCTTCAACTTTCTGACTAACTGACCGACTCTTTGACAATTCAAAAGTGCCTGTAAATGGTTTAATTGAAATAAATGCTTTGAGTTTGAGTTTGAGTTTGATATAATAAACATGGTGGACTCAACATGTAAATTTTTGACCTCGAAATTAATGTAATTGAGATAATCATGACATATTTGGTATCAAAAGAAAGGTCTTGACGAGCAAATTACAAATATATATCATATCGTCTAATGAAATAAATATGTTTAATTTGGTAAAAACGAGCAAAAGCGAGACTACGACGCGGCTGTAAAATTAATACCTATTATCTTGTCTATACAGTAAAAAGCATGATTAAAATATTAATTACTGACCTATTGTATTACTCTTATTTACGTTGTCACAACTTTTATCAAGCGCTAATACGGAAAATCTTAAAATAAAAAATTAAGTTTAAAAAACTGTAACCTGACTACGGAAAAATAAAAAGTGGTCGCATGCCTGTATACCAAGTGGGTGCCAGGAATACTTGCAAAATTATAATCGCATGCGACGACGGCTTTATCTTGACCATTTTTGTACCTATGTCTTGATTTCTGTGTGAAATATTTGCTTGTTTCGTAGTTTTTATATCACTTTTATTTTTCCGTAGTCCGGTTGCAGTTTTTTAAACTTGAATTTTAGAGCAATATAGTTTTTACCCAACTTCCAAGGACGGGTTATGTTTTTCGCGTGTATCTTTTATGTATGTTTGTAAATTTCTTTATTACGTCGTATCTTCCAAACGGCTGAATGGATTTCGACATTTAAGGTATCGTTATATTCGTCTTGAAAACCCTATTGTTTGAAAGAATAAAACAAAATGGCTGATTTTTGGCGCGAAATAGTAATACGTTAATTTAAAAAAACCAAACCTATCGAGTAGGGTATCAAAATAAAATAAATTATAAGGGGTTGTAATACCCTTTTAATTGATTGTAAGTTTTATATTTAAGTTATATATTTAAATTTAAATAGGAATTATAAATTTGTTTAAAAAGTTTTTGATGGCGTAAAAAGCATGTTTGTGCCGGACCAGTTTTTGTTCATTAGAGTGTCTAACTGTGAAAGTCTAAATTATTTACTTTAATTTAAACTTTCACACTTAGACACTCTAAAAAATAAAAGAGAAAAACAAGCATTATAATCTATAGAATATTATGATATTGCAGGCGGGGACAAAATAATAACTTGAAAATATGGTGCAAATTTTGTTTATTATTTATTTATTATCTATTCTTAAAGTGGACTAGACACTATCAATAAAAATGACATTACATTCGAGTAATGTCATTACTACTGACAGTTTGGTGATTGGAATGATGATGTGATATAAATATTTTAATAGTTTCACATCAATATTTGTTGGAATGACAGTAATATTGATGTCATTATAACTGATAGTGTCTCGTTCGTTTAAGAATTCATTACCCCAACATAATATTGTATTTATATGTGTTATCACAAAACATATTGCACATTTTATTCTAAATTCTCCTACGCATGTCGATGGCGATTTCAATAGATTCGTCGCAGAATTTGGCTACAAGTTTGGCGCCTTCATTAGCATCAATCAGTTCCTGTAACTTGCAGACAACAAGTACTTATAGTTTGACCAAGACCGCTGTACCATGCCATAAGAATGCGCGGCATGGCGGGGGGCAGCGTTGACGAATGAGCGGCGGGACCCCGTGAGCGTTGACGAATGAGCGACCTGCACTGCCCCCCGTCTCGCCGCGCACATAGCTAAGGCACGATACAGCAGTCTCGGTCAAACTATAATTGTAGCTACATCTTGAAAAAAAAATACTCTGACAACTAGTTGCTCGAAACTCAGGGTATTTTCAACGGAGACAAACCGACGGCGTTGATTTAAGCCCCTAAGAAAATTCAGTTTACTTTATGATAATACATGTTCACATTATTTTGTTTTCCCTACAAGGTATAGGTGGTCTATGAATAATTAATTAAATGCTTTGTATGACTTATCCTAAGCAGTAACTTGCCCATTGTCATTCGTAGATCTTTGACAGTCATTAAAAGTCTGCCAACCAGTCTTACCAAGGGTAACGTCTTACCCAGTTACTGGATTGTGAAAGTCAGATACGCAGTCCCTCTATGTAAAATACTGGTATTCAGCTTAATCTGGTTAGACTGGAAACCCACTCCAACTTAGTTGGGAAAAGGTTAGGCAGGTTGGATTAACAGAGTTAATTGCCCACACATCGTCATCATCAGCCTACAGCAATCCACTGCTGGACATAGGCCTCTCCAATTGCACGCCATTCAGCTCGATTCTCGGCAACTCTCATCCAGCTGCTACCAGCCCCCTGCGAAGATCGTCACTCCACCTAGCCTGAGGGCGTCCTACCTTACGTTTACCCATTCGCGGTCTCCACTTAAGAACACGTCTATCCCAACGGCGGTCTTCAGTTTTACGACTAATATGGCCGGCCCATTGCCACTTCAGCTTGCTTGCTAATTGCCTACTGTACTCTTGATTTTCCATCAGTTAGTAGCAATAGGAACAATATAATAGCATTATCATTAATTGTCACTGCTGGAAAGCAGTGCAAAAAACAGCATCAATGAAGAGATAATTCGATCCATTGTTTACTCACATTTCCGTTTTCTATGGAAATCTGTGGAAGGTATGATTAATTTTAGATTTAATAAATGAGCTTTCACATCAGATGTTTGGTTTACTAATAGGCCTAAAATACTTCAGAGAGGAGAGAGGATTTTTCTGTTGCACAATATAAAGCTATTAATAACTTTGTTTACAAAAAAATATCGTGACCGAATCAGAAATGAAGATATCCGCAGGAGAACCAAGTTATCCGACATAGCCTGAAGAATTGCTAAACTTAAGTGGCTGTAGGCTGGGCACATTGCTCGCAGAACAGATGGTTGATGGGGCCGAAAGGTTCTGGAGTGGCGACCGCGTACCGGAAGACGTAGCGTTGGAAGGCCTTCCACAAGGTGGATCGATGACCTTGTGAAGACTGCGGGAATCTGCTGGATACTAGAAGCACAGAATCGGTCAAAGTAGCGATGCTTAGAGGAGGCCTATGCCCAGTAGTGGACGTCGTTCGCCTGAAAAGATGACAAAAAAAATGGAATGCCGTCATCAGTCATTATGGTGGTTAAATCAAAAAATATTAAAAATCCGGAGTCTGAATTTAACAAAACAAAAAATCCTGAAGGGTTTGGGTGGAAATGTATAACACACATTCCGCCACTTATGATTAACTCCTTTATGTAATAATCTGGGGCGAGCCCATTGCCAGCAACCGGGCACAAATCCAGACTCCAGACTGCTACTGGGAATATTCCTAATGGATTCGACCCAACCTAAACTCAAAGCATTTACTTCAATTAAACCATTTACAGGAACTTTTGAATTGTCAAGGAGTCGGCCAGTCAGAAATATAAAGCTAGTGGCCCATTTCAAAGCGTAGTAGATACAAAAGGAGAAAAACGGGTATGAAACTCCACGGAAAATATTAAAAAAAAAAAAAAAAACACTTGGCCCGACCCGGAAATTGAACCCAGGACATATCGACGGCGCGTTGTGTTCCACGCGTGCCTCAAAGAGATATCAGCCGAATTGACGGAGTCCGCTAGGGTCTGCGATGCCTGCCGGGGGTGCGAAGAAAACCGAAAGGGTGATCGTGTCCCCGGCAACAGGGCAACCGAAGGAACACGGGTGGGTTTTAGTCAGTAAGAGTCTGACACGCCCTCCCGCTTCGCCCAAAGCGGGAGAACGGGAGAAGTTAATTGACAATTTCCCACCCAAAAAAAAAGGAAAGCATGTTCCGCTGTCGCGCTTGCGACAACTAGACCAACAAAGCAGTCTGAATTAATGCCCGTTAATTATAACTTTGTGGCGAATCTATTATTGTCCTACTGCAGAACAAAAGCCTCTTCTCATACAGAAAAGGCACGAGCAAAAATCGGAAAGCAAAGAGCGGAAAGTACATATGAATAAAAAAAACACACACATTGAATTATTCAAGTGGTACTTGTCCGGATTTGAACTCAGATCCTCGTGCATGAGAAGCGAGGCCTTCATTACTGGGCCATCGAGACATTTGTCCCGATTACGTCAACTTAATAACTATTTGTGTACATTACCCCCATTACTTCCAGTAATACTGACGTAATTTTATGTAAGAATTCTTTCCATAAAATCATTTTAGTAGCCCCAAAGGAAAATACAAAACTTCTTATCGTAAGACGCAAAAAACTGTCACAATACAAAACAACGACACAGTCCCAAGTTTGTATGATAACGCCTTGTTTACCCTGTTTCTGAGTTAGATTATGTAACAGATTAGCAGACACCTAAGTTTACCTACGGAATTAGCTAGATTTCCTCGCAGGAGACAGGGCAACGAAAATTAATGATGCTCAGTTATCAAGGCTTTAGTTTAGTGCCTGAGTTTGTTAGATTTAAGGGCTTGTTCGAATAAGGCGATTTGTAAGTCATTATTTGGGTTAGTTATCAAAGAATTGTTCTTCTTTTATCACGTCACGTTTTGCTTCAATCTAGTTTATAACTTGGAGGGGCTAAGTAATAACAGCCGCCCGGGTCGGTCGGTCAGGTTAAGCTACGCTTGCCGCAGTTAGTCTGTAGACGGGTGACCATGACCGCTCCGTGCACTGGAAAGCAAATCCGGTTAAACTGGAAGCCAACCCCAACATAGTTGGAAAAGGCTTGGCAACTGATGTAATGTAAAACTTGCGTTGTTTTTTTTTTATATTTAGGTAATTTATTTGGTGATTGTTAGTCATATGGCATTCCATGAGTTGATTTTCATAATTATTTAGATTTTTTTCTTAGTTATCACTCCTATCTGTTCTCCATTTCAATATCCTGCACCTGCATGGATTTAATTTAAGCGCGAAAATCGCGACCGTCGCTAAATAATAAAAAATCTGACTTTTCTGTATTGAGTTGCTACTAACGACACGTTCACATTAGTAGACTATTATTTAAGTACTAACAGTCGCACGGGTCGATACATCAGGTTCAGCTACGCTTGCCGGGGTTGGTCCGTGGATGGTGACCATTTCTATATACCGAGACTCCTCCGTGCCTCGGAGAGCACGTTAAGCCGTTGGTCCCGGCTGTCATTCTTGGATCTTTGACAGTCGTTACGGGTCATCAGAAGCCCGAAAGTCTGACAGTCTTACCAAGGGATATCGTATATATATATATACCATAGTATAGGCAGTCGCTCCATGTAAAATACTGGTATTCAGCTGCATCGGGTTAGACTGGGAGCCGACCCCAACATAGTTGGGAAAAGGCTAGGCAGATTGATTGTTCAAAGTCAATATCAAAGTCAAAACGTTTATTGCAAAGTAAGTGTACAAATATTGGTCTTATATTATACTTATATATTATAATATCTGGATGACTGATTTTTTTTGAACGACGTTTTCTAAAAATGAAACCTAGCTAAATCGATTTATGGCCCCCGAAACCCCTGCGTACTAAATTTCATGAAAATTGTTGGAGCCGTTTCCGAGATTCAGATTATATATTGTCGCCTTGCAGTGAAAACCTCGCGATTGCAATATATGTTACACAACAAATTTCTTATTTGCCATCGATATGCTAAGAAGAAAAAGAGAAAAATAAAAAATGGCCGTCATTGACGTTATCCGAAGTTCATTATCATCAACAGAAGGCATTAGAACCATCTTTGAGTTTTGCACGTTTGTTCTAAATATGCATTACGAGATTTTCTACACAAGAAAAAAATCAAAAGAAAATGAATACTTTACGAGGTTTTCACACTTTTCACTGCACGGCGACGATATATACATATATACAAGAATTGCTCGTTTAAAAGTATTACATTATAGCTTCTGCCCGCGAATTAATCCACGTGAAATTTCTTGCTCCCCGGACCCACCCCATCGCATCGCATCGCCCGCACGAGCTATTTCTTAATTTTCACTTAGCGTTGTTTCTGGCTTTATGTATTTTTGCTCGGCCCCTAATGGCTACAGCGGGATGTTAATTAGGCTAGGGCTATAGAATGCAAAAAGATTTTTTTCAAATCCGACTAGTAGTTCTAGAGATTAGCGCGTTCAAACAAACAAATAAAGAAGAAAACAAACTCTTCAGCTTTATTAAATGTAGATTGGTGCGTATGTGTACGGTGTTGTTAGGCCTTAAACTAGTGCAAGCAAGCAATCATTCAGTTTATCGCAGTCTTTCTTTTTTTTCTTGTGACTAAACTGGTGTCAGAGTTTTTATGCTGTCCATGAACCTTTGACTTGGCTTCACATGCCGTCGAGTAATATCTCTCATGCATCATTCGAAACCTATGACTTGGCAGTCCAAAATTCAAAATTTATAAGTCATTTATTCAAACTAGGCTGAGAATCAACACACAGCGACGCGACACTGATAATTGTTCTACCGTGAAATTGTTTTTAGAGTCGCATCGCGCCAGTCAGCACGAGGCTTTAGATATGCTGATCGCGTTCAGTGTTAATCGTGAAATTCGCAAATATAAATTCCGCTCAAGCACACGTAAGTCGCAGCGTCTGAACGAGCTCTTATTTATAGAAAGTTTAGTTCCCAAGTTGGTCCTAAAGTCTAACGAAGATTGTGCTAGAACTTTATCTAGTTATTTTTTATGTTTTTTTTTTTTTTGGTTGAAGGTGTGTAAGTAGGTTAGAGTACTAATTGCGTTGGGATTACTCGGGGATAGTTTGCAGAGCATTGGGCCACTGTGGCCCGTTTCCTTACAGTTGAATCTCCTCACAATTAAGGATAATTGTAGATGAAAGCAATTTGCTTTGATTGAAGAAATAACATTATTTTCCAGGGTTTGATCCTCACTAACATACTATCGCTAGATACTGAATACAGGGTATTTCAATTAAAACAATCACTGTGCGTCCCCCAATGGGATGTCTCATTGGCAAAATTTACAAAATTCATAAATTTTCAGCCTTCAACGGTTTAGGCTATTTATTAGTAATTTAAGATTTTTCTCAAGTAAAAGATGACTGGTTCGATGCTTGGAAAAATTAAAATTAAAATAAAATATATGAAACCACCAATTGGAACCGTGCACCTAGCTTCTGACTTTTCATAAGTGCCCATGTAGGTTTATGTGAAATAAAATCTTTTGAATATAAATAAATAAATTGTCAACAAAACTACATTTACATACATTAACTGTATTGACCTCGAACTTGACGAATTTATAATCCCATTTAATTGAACTTGACATTATGTATTGTATTGCTTATTTCATATTATTTACTAAATTTCATCTCGATATGGTAAACTTGAATTGATTTGATTGATTATGTTAATAACGTGAGTCTTTATTATTATAGCTTAGTCTATTTGCATACCTAGGTTAAGGTTACGCTAGTCGGTCATTCTTCCATACAAACGGAATATGGTGATAACTCGTTTGTTAGATATTTTATTTTTATTTTCAACATATAACGTATAAGTTCAAAATGAAAAATTATGTAATTTTTTCTTGTCATTATCCAGCCCTGTATGGAAACAGAATTGGAAAAAAAAATTGGTTTGGAAGTTATGAGCGTCGAAGCTTCCATATTTTAACATTATGTTTAACTCATCTTTGGGCGTAAATAAATAACGTTTGTAGTATGAAAATGGCAAAATAAAAACCGATCAAGGATAAATAATTTATTTAAATAATTTTATTTAGAGCAGATACGTTCAGTAGATTTTCCATAATATATGTACGCCCAAAGGTCTATTCATGAAATATTACGACCTCGTTTTTTTTATAAATCATCGTCTTTTTCAATAAATAAATAACTTTACTAAATAGCATGCATATTAGCCACGCCACCAACGAGTTTGAGCCGTCGACTAGTGGAACCTTAAGGTAGTTAGTATAAGGTTAATTTTAAACTTAACATCTGTAACCTGTGCCTACTTTCTGTGCAAATAAAGAACTACGTATTCTATTCTATTATAATAAAAACTATTCTTGGTCTAAAATACTAATTTAATACCGAATATAATTATTTAACCTTTAAATAGATACTAATTCCCAAATGGATCTTAAAGTCTTACCCCAAAATCATAATCTAAAAGTGCCTGATAAAAGTATATATTTACAATATTTCAGGGTTAAGGAAAATATAAATATATGAAACACCAAGATATTTTGTCATTCATTTATATTACTTTACCAACATCAAATTCCATATTCTACACCATACCATCACATCTATTCTCCACATAATAATACTATTTATTCAGTATTCTAATATTTACAATAAAAAAATTACAGTAAACTCCAACAATTCTATACCAATTTATATTTCTTAAGCGATACAGCCAATTAGCACGTCATAGCGTCAAGCACGCCCGAACCAGAAGGCCGGTGTTCCCCATTTTGACATATCGAATCTTTGGGTGTTGCCAGTACAATATCCAACAATTACGTATTAATAAATTGAAACCTAACACTATTCATAAACTTTCCTCCAGGATCATATTAACGGTAAATTTTGACTGATTCTCGTCTGAAGTATTAAAAAAATCTTCCTGTATAGTTCTTGCCAATACAAAAGAAGGCTTAAATAAATAAAAATATGCTCAGAGCATAAATATACTGAATAGATAGATGATTTAACAGATTACCACGAATGCTTTCCTCCAATTAGGTTAAAACCTAGTTACGGTTGCATTTGTTCGAGTGCATTGTGGTTTCTAACTGTATGAGAACTAAACAATTTTGTTGAGTATTCCAAGTAATAAGTTAAGTTGTCTAGGTTATGTTATCAGACACCAATTTGTCTACCTCAGTGGTTATATAAGAGAGTAAATAGACTGCTCAAAATACACACCCTTAACTTACACCAGTGCAGAAATGAATTGAAGGCTTGGCTGATGGAACAAAGCTATGAAGAAATAGAAAAACGACTAATAACCCCAACTTAGTGAGACAAGTACATTTCTCTACACCCCCCACACACACCATCACACAACTACACACACAAACACTCATTCGCACACAAAGACTCATTCACACATAAACACTCACACACTACACACGCAGAGATATGCTTACACACACCTTCTCTGTTATGATTGCAACCATCTAAGTAGTCAATTTCTAAACATACTTATGTGAACTTATCACTGAAGGAACTGACTTCCAAGTCACAGGCAATAAACCTAGTTTGGGAGCCAGGGAGCCCGTTACTGTGTATAATGTATGTTTTGTTATTAATAAAGTTATTACAGTTATTATTTTGTAAAAATGGATGGGATAAAAACTCGAGATTGTGGGTTTCCTACATTCATCTTTGTCTTTTCTATACTTAGTATGGAGTTAACTATTCTTGCCCATTCATGTCCATACGAAAATACCTTTGGAAAGGTGCAACCAGAATCAATTCTATTTTCTTGTATATTTTGACATTCAAAAGTGTCTTTTAATTACCTAATTAATCATGAAACTAATAAATAAATCATGAAACTAAATTCTTAGTTTCAAATCCTCAATTTGCTATGATTCGATGATAGAAATAACAAAAGTCAATCAAATTACCAATTTGAAAATATTTCTGACATAAGATTCTAAAACGTTGGGTTTTAGTATCTTATTGTCAAAAAGATTTTTAGACAGACTAATTAAAAATCCGGAGTCACACGTGCAGGGCATAAATTAAATAGATTTATATTTTAATTACTGTCTGTGATGTCTTGTTTATATACCTTTTTAGTTGACTTTTTTGTCGTAGTTTGTTTTTGTTTTATAACTTTTATTTTTATTTAAATTATTTTGGGGTTATAATATATATATTTTAGAAATGTGCTTGTCAAGCCCTTTCATTTTTAATACCCAACATGATGACTTTATGTTCTCTAGAGGGCGCCATTTTAAATTTAATGTGACATCTCAAGCTTCCAGCGATACCTCATTTGTCAAATTACGATCCTTAGTTTAGAAGTTATGAGGTAGCAGATGGACAGACATATATACCGGTCAAAATCATAACCCTGCTTTTTGCATCGACGTAGAAAAACGTGACGTAAAAATTGAATTAGCTGTCTCCGTTTGTTTGTTAAATACCAGCCCAAAACTAATTCAGCCATCATACAATAAATAGAACTTTTAACTTTACAAGTCCTTATCAATTTGAACGCTCAATGCAACATAACAAATGTACCTAGGTATAATAAACTTTCACCTGACCCGTCTCAACAGCTTCCACAAAACTCATTCCAAAATCAACCTTAAGAGTACCTATGCAAATAAATAACATTTCCCAAAAGCACAATGTCCATATTACTCACTCGATCACAACCTTAACGGTCTCAAAATTCAGTACATTTCTCAACAGCACAGCGAGTTGACGAACGAGACGACCACAGTCAGTAAGCTGATCATGCTGCCTCAGCCAGAAGATGATGGTGCTATGATCAGGTGCCGGGCTGATAACCCGGTGCTGAGGGTGGCACTGGAAGACGCCTTCAGGATGAGCGTCGTTTGTAAGTAGCTTTTGATTCTTTTTGTACAAATGGGTAGGGTAAAAAGATGCGACCAGTTAGTCAACTCAGTCACAGCCAACTGGTGGCATAAAGAATAAATGCTTTTATTGAAGCAAATCGATACTGAAAAGAAGGTTTTAAGAGTGTTCATTCTAAAAGTTGGCAACGTCGCAAATAGCTGTCATTTACCTGTTTTGATGAATTTACCAGTGTGGAAATATAAAATATCGCTAACTAGTGACCTAAAATATTAATAATTAATTGCAATTAAAACACTAAATTTCATGTTGTTACTATTTTAGGAGTAAAAAGGGCATTTGGAAAGTGTCCAAATACTTTTTTTACATCTAAAACTAATTATTCGGTGTTACGTTAAGAATTTTATTATTGCATTTCATAATCAATATTTTAATTCACTAGTTAGCAATATTTCATATTTCCATACAGTAATATTGCCAAATTAAACAAAACAGCGAAATATTTGACAGCTATTTGCGACGTTGCCACCGTCACGCTCTTTTTTTTTTCAATCATTTTTCAGCAATGAAAGACCGGAATAAAAACTTTTACCTAAAGATCAATTAAGATTGATTTAAAGAACATAACACTGAAAAAATCTAAACCAATAAGTAAACATGTCTAGGTTGTACTGAAAATACATCGAAAAATCTAAGCCGAGTGGTCTGAAATTTAATAATGTGTAGCGAGAACGCAAATTCATCAACATACGAGTTCATTATCGACCAAGAAGCTGTTTAGTCCTCCATCATTAAATAAAAGTCCTCTACACTGTGTTACGAAAACCCAGTCCGATCCGAAAAGGGCACATACGTACTGCAATAACATTACCAAAAAGTAATAAAAAACTTATTATTATTATTGAAATTTAAAAAGTTATTGCTATTTAAAATTCACATTTTTAGTACCAAAATTATCCCGATTCCATTAAAAATGGGTAAATTTTCAACAGGGGTTATAAAACTTGTAGACACCCGCTAAACGACAGCCACGCCCCATGTAAATAACCCGGTAAAATTCTCCATTGGAAAAAAAAATGCCGCAGTTATTATTTTTTTTCTTTTTTCATGAAAATTACCACATAAATAGACTCTCAAAATGATTCTTAACAACACCCTCACGCATCGGACAGGGGTTTTGTTACACATTGTAAATTAATCAACGATCTTTCGAACCTACAAAACTGATCCTCCCTAATAAACTGCAGTCCTCGTCACAATTAAAGGAACGGCAACTGCACAATTGTACTGCACAGAACTCGCTGTGTCGCTGTCATCTGATCGGATTGTCGACGTCATGGCGGACACCGTCTGGACACGCTTTGTTAAAATTTAAATGCGCCATGCATGTTCAGAGACGAATTATTATAATATTGGACGACGATTTTTGGGGTAATCCTATGCAGTTTTTTTTGTTTTGTTTTGAATAGAAAAAGACACTTAAAGAAGTCGAGAGTCACAGTCATGTCGTGCAGCTGCCGACTAATTTCTGTTTTATGCTCGTGATTTATTATGTACTTTTTGTTGTTTTCATTTACTCTTGTCTTAGATGTATGTACGTGTCTCTGTGACAAATAAACCTATTTTTCTTTCTTTCTTTCTTTCTTTCTTTCTTTGTAATATGTCGTTGTGATCATTTTTTGTACTCGTACATAGTTTCAACTTATTGAACTTTTTTTCACAAAATCCAGTTTTAAATGTTACAAACCTTAAGTTTAAGTACCTCCACAACAACTGTACCGTTGCAGGCAGCCAAAAGAGAGATCTTTTAGACCAACATTGATAGTACGAGTATTATTGTATGTATTATTTTCGCTTCGTCAAACTTACTGTATCTACCTAGATTCTAAGATAATAATTTGTTCTCCTATAATTGGAAGCGCACACTAGTACATATTTGTCCCTGTTCTTGTAAACTTGCATGAAATTGTGTAGCCTCTGTTGGAGATCCAATAAATAAATAGTCATTTCCTGAAGCAATATTTTTTGTTAGTTAGATCCACAGAATGCTCAGATACACTTATACTTATACCTATGCTTTATACATAATACAATAAGACACAATTTTGAATGAATTGAAAAAGAAAATCTAAAGCTAAGGCGTTTTTTACATTATTTATTTAAACGAAAGACAACACACAAACGATTTTTCGCTTACACTCAATCAAGAGCTTGAACTCTATTTTTAGTTTCACAACAAATATTAGAAAATGACCCTTTGGAAATTACAGAAATAAGAATTATCTTTGTCTTGCCAATGTCTGTTCAAAATAAAACCTCTAAAATAATCCGAATTTGGTATTTATTGATATGTTGCCAATTCAATTAAAACAGTTCTATTTTACCTTACATTGTTTAGCTTTGATCTAGGTACACGTCAGAAGTTCAACCATCCAAGAAAAACTGATTTCACGGAAAAAAAATAGGTGGCATTTACATAGTAATTTTGAGTTCGGTGTACGCATATATGACAAGTTCTAAGCCCGATTACTTCCAGTCCTGCCTACTAAAACATAGGTAAAAAAACTACAACATCAGGTAAGCAATGTACGGTTGCGGTCAACAACCACGTACCGTTGCGTAGGTAAAGTAGGTACACTGTATATTTGGCACCACAGAGCATGGAATAGTCGCGCCGGCAGTGTCTAGAGTCAGCAGTACCTACATATGGTTTGTTTCAGTGTATGTAGAGTATGTATTTGACGAAAGTATAAACCACTTCTCATGCAATCACTCACTAAATGGAATTACTTAAATCTTACATTTTCACAATTTTTTCCATAAATTATTGTTCAACTAACATTATTTCATTGATAGAAAAATCATCGACGAAAATTGAGGTTATAATTTTGAACTAAATTGTCATATGAAAAACATCATTAATAATGTGCTTTAAAATTGGAATTTCAGATTTAACTGTTCAAATAATCAAATCAAAGCACTCAATTTGTAATTGGCACTATAAATTGGCATCTACAGGTACATTTTCTGATCCATTTATTTACATTTTCATCAGATATTTTTTTAAATCAAATCGTTTGAGTAACATAGACTCATAATAGTATAAACCAAATTAAAATTTACAAATAAAATTCAAATCAAAATTAACGCACAAATAAAATAAAATTAAAATGATTTAAAATTAAAATTATTATTAATTTACAAAAAAAAAATAGCTTAAATTGACATAGACATAGCGACAAGTAACACGCTTGGAAATATAAATTTTATAATCTTTTTCTTTGGAAACAGACTATAGTAACACAATTTGGGGCAACGAAATTGCGTTATGCACAGATCTGTCACATCGCCTTTCCAAGCTGTCGGTTTCTATATGTCATTTGTGTTGTAGTGCAAACGGTGACACGCTTAGTTTATATGGAAAGTGTCGACAGTGCCGCCTCTAGCAGCGGCTGTCGGGTCGTTCCGTGGTCTGTGGCACACTGTATAGTGGCCCCACCATATTGACGGACCGCATCCCTGTAATTAGGCCACGGGCACCGCTTCCTATCTGCGAATGGTTGCTGATATGAAGAGGCAGTGCAGGTCAATTATTTACATGAGCAAATTTAAAGTGATGTTGCCGTAAGCGGTTGTGAAGTAACTAAATAAAAGTTAGTTTTTTAGAGGACACTGATAGCTCTCTTTCTATAAAATTATCCCTGAATTACATTTGGTTATGTAAATAGGACATTAGATATCTTATTTACATTACCAAAATTGGCTAGAAAACTATAAACAGAAAAATATATACCTAATGACAATAACCAGGTACCTAATAGTGTCACCTTATAATCAAACATTTTTCGCTTTTATAATAGGGAAGTCCCGGTTTCAGTAATATCATACCTACCTACTTTTATGGGTCCGATTCCCGGGTCAGGCAAAGTATCATTGGGTTTTTCCAACAAGAATTTCTCAGTGGCAGCCCGGAGTCTTGATTTGTGCTCGGTTGGTGGCAATACGCTCGCCCCCTATTACATGGGACTTAAACATAACTGGCAAAATGTGGGCGTACTAAAGGTGCACCTCTGCCTAACCCTTCGGGGATTACATGCGTGATATAATGTTATGTTATGTCAATCCAATACATTCCAATCAATCTAATGCTCCAGAACGAGTTTTCTACGGATTTTGTCAACGGAAGAATAGACAAAATGATAGATTGCGATTGTTTATCTGTCATTTTGTCTATTCTTCCGTCGACAGAACCCGTTTCTATTGTCATACTAAGCGTGCAGGTTACCTCGAGATTTCCTTCACTATAAATCAGTAATCATAAATAAGCTTTCCCTAAGATGTTTTCCTACACCATACAAATGTGTTTCTATGCTTATAAACACACATTATTTCTAACGAAGAAAACGTAAATCACAAACTTCCTTTCTTGACGCACAAGTAAGCCAACAAAATGCAACATTTTAATTCCCAGCTAACGACAACTTAAAGCCAATGAAGTGACCTGATGAATCTATTTCCGAACTCCATTGCGAAGTTGGGTAACTTTGTCGTAGCATACCCATTGCAAAAGAAGTTAGCTGGTTTTGCAAATTAGCACATTGCTCAACATGTTATTTAGGGTTCCGTATTTAAAGGGTGTTAACGGGAAAATATTATTGAGAGTTCCGCACTTAAAGTGTGAAAAAGGGACTAGATTATTAAGCTTACCCCGTCTGTCCGTTTGTCGAAACACAGGGTTAATTTTTTTAATAGAAATAGGTACCTAGGCTTCTTCAAATTATTTCAATAAATATTTTGTTACCATGGTAACGCAAATAGTAAAAAGAAGGTAAACAAAGTTTTGTGGAATTGAACCTTTAGTTCAACCCCGTTATTGCCCGGTTTTTATTTAAACAAAATGATTATTACTTACAGCGTTTTCGACATTATCTTGTCTTTTCATCTCCCGTCACGTATAAATTCGAGAAATTCTCACTGAACAGCATACATTATTCAGAAATCAGATGAATGACGTTTCTGTTGTAGACACCTCGGTTCCATCCGAAGGTCTAAAATGCCGCAAAAACTGTACCAATTATCAAACCCATTAACCGATATCTTCTCCAACAGACAGACCAGTCCTCACCATGTCGCTGGGCAGCACCCTCAACCCTAACGACATCAAGGAAGGAGATGACGTGTACTTCGAGTGCAACATCAAAGCCAACCCCAAGGAACATCGCATCTCCTGGTACCATAACGTGAGTGAGTCGTGGCCTTACAGTAATGTATTTCTTAGCATACAGTTTTCTTTACAACCAAGGAAATAAAGTATTTTTTATTTTTTTATTCTGCACAAATAAATACACATGAAAAACATATACACGGTAATAGTAAAGCCAACAGTACAGTCTACTCAACCTATCACAGTCTACTGTTGAACGCAGGCCTCTCTCAGGCTGCACCACAAAGCCCTGTCCTCCGCCTTCCGCATCCAGTCTGTTCCAACCATCTTTTCAAGGTTGTCAGTCCATCTAGCTGGGTGGCGACCCACACTACGCTTACCGATACGGGGTCTCCACTGCAGGACTCGTCTGCTCCACCGGTAATCGGTTCTACGACAAACAAGAGCTCAGTATTCGAAAGAAAATGAATAATCAATCTGCCTAGCCTTTTGCCAACTATATTGGGGTCGGCTTCCAGTCTAACCAGATGCAGCTGAATACCAGTATTTTACATGGAGTAACTGCCTATCTGGCCTTCACAACCCAGTAACTGGGTAATACGATACCCCTTGATAAGACTGATTGTCAGAAATTCGGGCTCCTGACGACCCGTAACGACTGTCAAAGATCCATGAATAACAGCCGGGGCCAACGGCTTAACGTGCTTTCCGAGGCACGGAGGAGTCTCGGTATGTCAAGATGGAAATACGGTGGATGTATATTTCGAAAGAAAATGAATAACAAGATTCAGAATAATAAAAAATAAAGTTACCTAACCTAATGCTTAAAACCGATGGACCAATAAACTAGTGAAAGTTACGGGAATTCGCTGAATGTGTGAAGAACAGGACAGTTTGACGTGGCGACGATTGGGGAGGCCTATGTCCAGCCAAAATGATGATGATTCATCATCATATTTCCATAAAAGTATTCTTCCCTTTCACAGTACCACCACTCAAGAGGTTCTTCTTTTGCACCTTACTATAGCATAGTAACTTAATAAGGTATTAGTAATGAGAGTCAGTGGTAAGCCACCATTCCATCATTTGCCATCATTTGTAATAGTCAAACCATGCAACAATGGGTGACGAGGTCTTACACCTCTGGCTGCCTCGGAAACTATGTTGAACCATTGCGGTATCTCTACCAATATTAACAATCAAAATGCCAACAGACGCTCAGATACTGACAGCAGTCAGAATCATGGAAATCTAGCACCTGAGTATTCCAATTTTAACATTACTCCTCCATCTTTTGGGACAGCTAGAAATCGACTTCATCATGGTAAATAATTAAATGTCTAGGTAAATAATAACTTCAGTAAATTGTATATTGAATTCTAAACCACAAAAGAAAAAAGTAAAGGCTCTTAGAACAGTCGAGGGGCTCGATTAAGGTAATTTAGGAGCTGAGTTCTTCTTGACGGGCCCCTTCGAGTGTATGGGTCAAAGTGAAGAGTTTTTGGAGTCGAGCTCAAGTATTTTCGTAGCGATTCATTCAAACGTTACTTACTTCAAAGTTTTTTTCTTCAACCGTCATCATGGTTGAAGTCATAAAGGTTGAGTTGATTCTTTTTGTCGGTATTTTTCAAACAACGGGTTAAAATAATATTTGCCTACAGCATTTTAATGGTCTAGAAAGGGATAAACTACAATCGCTACTAGATAATAACATTGTAAATATGTATAAGGCAACTCAAATTCGTTTAAGATGCAGTGCGCAAATGTTCATACAATAAATATTAACAAAACATAGCCGACCACCATCTTACGACTTAGACGAGTCGATAGACAAGTCATGTATCATTCATTCATTATTCATTTGCCGTTAGGATGCTTCGAGGATGCAAAAAATCCCACATAAAAAAATTTGTCGTCGGGTAATTAGACAAATAATACATCCGCCAAGTGGCTCACGGATTAGGTCAGTCCAAGATCCGTGGATGTCATAAGGGGATTATAAGGATGATGCCTGGGTAAAAAATAAATTCTACTAAGTCCGTCAGTTAGATAATAAAAAAATATTAGACATATATTTTTTGCTTTATAATATTAACAAAAAACAGTTTAGATGTGTTGAACGCGTTCAGTTTCGCCTTAGTTAGGGCCAGCTTCTAGAGATGGGTTGTAACAGGTTAAACACGATATCTGTTATCGCTGTTACTGTTACACAAAAAAAAACAGACCCAAATATCTGGTATTGAATAACAGTCTGTTATTTTCGTACGGACGACAAATACGTATTTATATATCAATTGAATATCTTCTTTATTTCTATTCGTTTTAAGTTTTTTATAATGGTAACTGGTCAGTAACATGTAACTGGTAATACGACCTAATTTAGGAGTCACTTTTTCGTTTAGTTTTGTTTTTGTAAAGGAATAATAAATACTAAGTGCTCTTCTTAACATACTTTAACCGCTTTAGGAAGAGTGAGAAGTAAACATATTTCGAAGTAATTAATAGGTGTTTCTCTTTTTAGCAAGGCTCATTCCTTAGTGAGAAAGAGAGAGAAATTGATAACCTTGTAATATTTCTTCCTTTGTGTGAGTTTGTATGTAAGTAACAGCCGTAGTAGTCTGTGTGGGGATTGTTAAAATGAATTAACAGTAACAGCCATAGTAACAGTCTTTGAGGGTATGTTATTTTAAGTAACAGATAAATTATATCGTTAGGAACAATTGTTATTTGTTATTTTTAAATATATGTTATTTCTACCTGTTACGATAAATAAGCCTCACTCGTACCGGCTTCCAAGATCCACGAATAACAGCCGGGACCAAACGACTTAAAATGCTTTTCGAGGCACGGTCTTGGTATGTAAAGATGGACACCCATCCACAGAGCAACCGCGGCAAGCGTAGCTTAACCTGATCGATCGACCCGTGTGGCTGTTATTACTTAGCCACAAGCCCCTCTGTACCAATAATAACCAAGCTTATTCTTCTAGGACGTGCAAGTAAGCCAGAACATGTCATCAGGCGTCTTCATCAGCACCAAATCGCTAGTTCTGCAGAGGGTGACGAAGAGGGATGGTGGTCTCTACACCTGCAGGGCAGCCAATCAGATGGGAGAGTCAAGCAGTCAGGCTGTGTATCTTAGAGTGCAGTGTAAGTGTAACTTGATGTTCTCCCTTCTTTAACTGATCGATTCTACAACTCTTTCTTCACACGATTCACAATCTGTCACAAAGTGTTATGTGACGACGTAGTGAATGATGAAGCACACTTGCCTCTGCATTCCTTTTTTCGACTACACTCTGCGTCATTCAACTAAAAGTCATCATAGCCATCGTAGTACTCGCAACCGGCGTGCGTGTATGAACATAAACGAGGCAAAAGGAGTATGTAAGGATCGTAACAGGTGGCGTTCTGTAGTTTCTGCCTACCCCCATGGGAAGAAGGCGTGAGTTTTTATGTATGTCATCTTTTCTTTTCTTAACTGACGAGGAAAGAAAAGTACCTATACTAATATTTAACTGAATGTTTAAATGGTGGTCGGTTGAACCTGGCAAAAGCCAAAGTTTAATTATTATCTTACCAAATTAAAAAGCAACTAAAGGTTTTTGAGAAAAGAATAAGATGTTTAATCTTTTTTTTTTCTGTTTGTTGATATTACTGTTTTTGTCTTGTCGAAACACACAGACGCGCCAATGTGCGCACAACCGTCACCGCTGCTGATCGGCGCGCGACTGGATGAGCCGCTGCGCGTGCGCTGCACCGTGAACGCGGATCCTGCTGACGTCACGTTCTACTGGCAGTTCAACAACAGCGGCGAGAGCTTTCAGGTGTCACCTGCTAGATATGGTAAGTGTAAACCATGATGATAAGAGAACATTTTGTGGACCAACTCTTCATTCTGCTAAGCAACAATTTTTTTTTTTTCGTTGCGTCAAACAATTAGAAGCAAGACCCAACGATGGTATTAATCGTGGTATTCAAGCCATTTAGCTTTTGGTCATCTAGTTTAAAGTGACAGCTGTGTGAGGTTATTATAAAGTTGAGCATGAAAAAGTGCGATTTATATGCAGGAGTTTCAAATTCTGGACAAATCAGTGGAATTTTCCTTAAGGTATAAGCAAACGTCTTGTGCTGGCATATTGCATAATCGAATACTCAAACACCAATAGTATGGCACCTAATTACAATCAGACGCAGACCCCAAATTTATAAAAGAAAAAATACCAGGTGCACTGATGTCCTTTTTAAAACATCCAATAGATATATATATATATATATATATAGGTAAAGAGAGTGCTACGGTCATCGTATTGATAACTCTTTGAAAATCTCCAGTTTTATTGAGATCTATGTGAGGTGAGATTAAAATGAAGGGAATGCTTGTAAGGAGTAGCTTACGGCTCGTAAATAATATTGATTTAACCAAAACTCATGCAAGGTCATTCTTAAAATACCATGTAATAAAGTTTTTGTCACTATTTTGTTTAGTATCAGCGGGTGGTACTTCAAGTGAGCTCCGCTACCGAGCAGCGAGTGAGCGCGATTACGGCGCTCTGCTGTGCCGCGCCACCAATGCGGTGGGACGGCAGAAACGGCCGTGTGTCTTCCAAATTGTTCCAGCAGGTGAGTTGTAGCCTTTTTAATAACTTAATGTCATCCTGTTTAAAGTCTACGTTTAAGTTTGACATCTAGATTTTGAAAACCGGTTCTTAATTTGGTACTTTGCGAGAGTACTTAAATTTATGAAAAATCTGCTAGAGCCTAATAACCTAAACGAAAAATATTTAGATTATTAGTACCATGGAAGCAAATGAAAGATTTTCATAAGTCATAATTCATTTTCATTTTTCACATTGGTGTACCTACAGTATAACTATTTTCTTAAAGTCCTCAACAAACTTCGTCTTTCATCAGTCGTCGCATTTCTATCAGTTGCCCTTTGCACTTGGTGCAGACCGGACGCTCTCAATCGACTTGGAAGTATATAGAGTTGTTCATACTCTTTTAACTTAGTGTAATTTATTTTAAAAATAGGAGGAAAGCTGCTTAAGTCGCATGCATGAAAATAATTTTACAGCTCCATATAGTTCACACGGAAATCAAAACAAAACAACAATAAAGTTCTGAATTCAAATTATTATACACGATAAATCGAATAATTGATGTACATGAAAATTAGCATTCGTTTGTATTCGGAAATGCGATGATTCCCGAGGGACATTAAGAAAATATTCAGACCGTACAGTAATAATGGTATTTAAATAATAAAGAGTTAGCCAAGTTATGTCAGAGGGCGTACAAATGTTTGTAATTTAGTAATCAAGTCAGCCAAGTCTCAATAGTTGAATTAAATAAGCCTGAATAATGAAAGAACACATTTCATAATACAAATTAATTAAAAATAAATAGCAATGGCACTCAATGTCAATAAAAAAGAGAAAAAATAAAATGAAATAAAAAATATAAATAGTTAACTGATTCTGGCGTGACCTTGCGGAAATCCATTATAAAATTACATAGATGTGGATATATTTAGTAACCTGTTCCGCTTAGCTATTTCTAAAGAGTCGTAAAAATCCCTGAAAGAAATCGACACGTGTTTTACCTCTCAACGAGGCATCCTCAGGATGACGATTGACTTGTCGCGAACTCGAACACAGTGTGTTGCCACAGATACTAAATATATCCACATCTTTTGCATTTTAAAAATATAAATGTCAATACAGTACATGTCAACACAAACTGTAAACAAAGAATACGTCTATGTCAATAAATAATACTAAAGTTAATAAAAAGCCGGCCAAGTGCGTGTCGGACCACGCACAATGAAGAGTTCCGTAGTTGGGATAAATTTATCCCAAAAACAAACTTAACTTTGTATTTGTTCTCCCATACGGAATGTATGGGAGAACATGTTTTTGCAACTGCAAATATAAGTTGGTCGATTATTACCCGTTAACTTAGTTAATTGATTCAGGCGTGACCTTGCGGAAATCCATAATAAAATGACTCTGCACTCGCACTCGCAGACTCGCAGACTCTGCGCTCGGTGCTTGGTCGTCGTCGTCGTCCTGAGGATGCCTCGTTGAGAGGTGAAACACGTGTCGATGTCTCCCAGGGTCTTTTCAAGACTCTTTAGAAATAGCTAAGCGGAAAAGGTTACTAAATATATCCACATCATCATTTTACCCGTTAACTTGTAAAGCCTACTTAACTGTGATAGTTTTACTTTTGATTTCGTTATATAAACTACTGCCGTGATATTTTTCAAACATTCAAAACCAACCATTTAGCTTTCAGGAGGGGGGGACACTTGACTCAAACAAAAATTAGCGCTTTAAAGCTTAATATTTCGCAAATGGATCCCTGAATCCAAAAATGGTTTTCACACACTCACAATGTTTTTAAAGGACCTTTCCAACAATACCACACACTATGAGATAGATTATTTTGTGTAATTTTAATTTACCACTTTGTCGGCGTGATTAATATGTATACCCGTGCCAAATAACAGCTTTCTAGTACTAAGAGTCTCGGAGCTAGACCGCGGACAAACAGACAGACAGACAGACGGACAGACGGACATGGCGAAACTATATAAAGGTTCCTTGTTTACTACGAAACCCTAATACAAAAACTGATGTCAATAAACAACACACACACATATTTTAATATAGTTTGTCT
This sequence comes from Omphaloscelis lunosa, assembly GCA_916610215.1. NCBI lineage: Eukaryota > Metazoa > Arthropoda > Insecta > Lepidoptera > Noctuidae > Omphaloscelis > Omphaloscelis lunosa. The sequence continues at coordinate 16,398,197 of OU744265.1, read as the reverse complement.
AAAGTATCTGCCAATCTATACTCAATACTCAATATCTTTATTGCTTTACCGTAATGTGTGCTTATCTACCGGATATAAAGTGGTTACCTCTACTTAAACATACCACTAACCACTTTAACCACTTTATAATCAGGTACATTGGCGGCATGTTGACCAAACTATTGCTTAAAAAACAAAATAAAGTTACGGGGCATTTAATTTAATTTAAGAACCTTATTACCTCATCAATAACACTATTAAAAATTATTAGCAATAGGTACACTCAATACTTACCTAAGCCCGTAATATATAATTCATAATTTAAAAAAGTTATTTCAGAAGATTTACTTCTTATTTAGTAGACTAATTAACATTACTACATTAAAACACCTTGGCCTCCCCATCTCTCAAGAGGCTCCATAAAACCCATGGTCAGAACGCCATCAAGTCAGCGCCGACCCGGAACAGTTTTTACCAAAGAGTAGGTAGTAGAAAACAATTGATATGACAAGGTAACTCGAAGATGTCTTCTTGAACTTGAAACTTGCATAAGTAGTAAAATAATGATGTGGATATATTTAGTAACCTTTTCCGCTTAGCTATTTCTAAAGAGTCTTGAAAAGACCCTGGAAGAAATCGACACGTGTTTCACCTCTCAACGAGGCATCCTCAGGATGACGATTAATTTGTCGTGAACTCGAACACGGCGTTTTGCCACACTCACTTATATACTGCTCGCCCCACCTCGGCTCGGAATGTGATCTGCGCGATAAGGGGCGAACAATCGCAGTAAAGGTGACCTTGGCATACTCGTATTTATTTCGTTCAACAGTGTAACGTTTCCTGTATTATTTTTCACTATTTTGTATTATTATTATTTTTTTTTTTAGAAATAGCTAAGCGGAAAAGGTTACTAAATATATCCACATCATCATTTTATTATGGATTTCCGCAAGGTCACGCCTGAATCAATTAACTGCATAAGTAGTGTTTAATAACACTAGTTTTCTTTCCATTATTTTGAATTTATAACGAAAGTTCACTGGAACAGTTCACTAATCCTCTATAGATAAAGGAGGATCCTCCGACTGGATGTTGTGTCTGGTGGGTAATTTCCTGACGATTGATGTCGGGATGTTGTATATACACTAGTTGCCCGGTAAACTCTGCTTGCACGATGCAGGATTTTGCGTCACGTCAGTGCCTAGTGAGCATGTGGCGATGTAAATGCCGCCACAGTTCCAAAATAATGAGTTAAGCCAGGTAAACTCAGGGAAATTAATAAACAATCAAATTGAAGACCAACTTAAATTGTCCGTTTATTCAAATGACCACTTTATTCTTTGGCAGTTGTATTAAATGACTATAATACGGCAAATTGACTTGGGTAGGTATCACTTTGCTTAAATATATTTGCAATTAATTTCCCTGACTGAACTTGGCACAAGTAACAAGAACCAAGTAATTTTCCTGTTTATATATCAATTAATTTGGGATACTTACAAGTTACTGGTAAGCTACAACAGAATGCGTTCTTGACACCTGTCAGTTTTATACTAACTAATATGTGTTTTGCGAATTTGATCCTTATTACTACTAGAAATTGTCCAACTAACAGGTGTTAGAAACGCAATCTCTCGACGGCCAGACTGTGTTATATTTGGTGCAAAATTATCAATCTTGCATCAGCAATGAATTTAATATTTTATCGTTTATATAAAAGTAACTGGGCGACTGAGCTCTGCTCTGGTGAAAATAGAGAATGCTCATTTAATAGTATAGGAAAGTTCATACATTCCATGCTGCCAAGATAGTAGGTTCATACTAATTCATGCTGGCATGTCATTATTATAAGGTAGCCATATTGTTCTAAACTTTGGCAACCGAAAATGCGAAGAAAACGAATTTACCCAGTTATGAGACTTAGCTAGATCGATTTTTCGCCCCCGTAAACACTGCAACTTTCATCGAAATCGTTAGAGCCCTTTTCGAAAACATGATTACAAATATATATATACAAATATTGCTCATTTAATAGGATAGGATAATAAATTAAAGATGTGATTTTTACTTTGTTTTTCATTGAATTCTTTTTTAATTTCGAAACCAGTATTTTCTTAAAAGAACAATGCTAGGCAACGCAATATTTTTCAAAAACAAAAAACAGCTCCTTTTCGACGATCCATGGTCCCACCATCCCTTTTAATTTTTTTTTGCCCATTACGAAGAGGAACGCTAATAGAGCCTTGTTTTTGCGAGGAAAAGAATTATCCTGAAATAATATATTGAACTCCGGCCGTCCCGTGCCTATGTCTGAGTTAATTAAAAAATAACCTCATACATTTTGTATGAAAACAGCATTCTAATTGGATTAAAATGAGACGAATAAGAATACTTTATTTGGAAAAAAAGAGATTGAATATTTTTAGCTCCGTATACTTGTAGGATCTATGTCTATATCTATATATATATATATATATATATTAGGGTCTCGTGGCACGCCCTGGTCGATCGAAGGTAAAGCTACGCCTGCCGCGGTCGGTTTGTGGATGGGTGACCATAACATATCGAGACCTCTCCGTGCCTCGGAAAGCACGTTGAACTGTTGGTACAGCTGTCATTCATAGATCTTTGGCAGTCGTTACGGGTAGTCAGAAGCCCAAAATTCTGACAACCAGTCTTACCAAAGGGATACCGTGTTATCCAGTAACTGGGTTGTTGCAGTCAGATAGGCAGTCGTTCCATGTAAAATACTGGTATTCAGCTACATTCGGTTAGACTGAAAGCCGACCCTAATATAGTTGGGAAAAAAACTAGGCAGATAGATATGCATATTATTATAAATTAAAGTCACTTTTCGTGTCTGTCTGTGTGACCGTATAGTTCTTCTAAATTTCACAACTTATTTTGATACGGTTTTCACTATAATTTAAAGAATTGAATGTTGATAAAATTAATTAGTGACTCAGATTTTTGGAACGAAGTTCTTTAACACGACTTGTAAACTTTCAGAAATCGTCACGCTAAAAAGTGTTAATTTTTGCGACTGTCTTCTTCTAATTCAAAGAGAGAAAGAGAGAGTGTGAACGCCGGCAGAAAAAAAAATATAGAAAAGAGTAAAGTGATTACAGTGTCGTGGGATAAAATTATACAAATCGTCCCGAGTACACTGCATTCTGGAGAGAGGGAGAGACAGAAAGTGTGAATTTCATCAAAATGAAAATCCAAGATGGTGGCTGCAATTTTTTTTAAATTTTTGTTATGGTGGTCGTTTTCATAGTTTTCGAGGGTGCTAAAGCTGATAGTGAGATCAAAATGTAAATCTAAAATGGAGGCTGCAAACATTTTGATTTCGTTTTAAATCATACGTGAGAAGGAACTTCGTTCCTGACGGGGGTCCCCCGACCGCACACTTTTTTAAAATAAGAACTGTAGTTTTGATATTTAATTTCCTGAATATTGTTTAAAAAATAATGTTTTTCTTTTTTCTTTCTTTGTTTACTTTTCATTTCATTTTTTTCTAAATATATTTTACTATTTAAGTTACACTCATGTGCAAATAGTTCTTTAGCAATTGTGTTGTATTTAAGATCTGGATGACGTCGTGAACTACACATAAGTAATTTCTTTTTTTCTCACTACCTACTTATTATGATATTTGTGTAACTGTTTGTTTTCCCGAATTAAATAAATAAATAAATTTATTCCGAAAGGTTTATGTGTATAAAACATTGTTATATAAACCTTGCATTTAACAAAGAAATCTCGTTTTTTCAACTCGTAACAACCATGCAAATCAGGAGCGGGTCGCTAGCACATAATAAATAAAAACATTTGAAATATATTTTATTAAGCTTCAGATTCCTCTAGGCTTGATTACACGTTTCGAGTATTTCCAGTGTTTAGTAAAGCGTGTCAATGGTTTTATTAAATCCTTACTCGGCTCGTATAAATGACATATAGATCCAATCGAGGCTACGATTTCACGAAATTCTTAGAAATTTTCGAATTCACGGAAATGGCACCATAAAAATAACGTAGATCACAAAGAGAAAAGTTGAGAAAGTTGATGTTGAAGTTGTTTTTGTTGATGTTGATGTTGTGGTTGTTGTCGTTGTGTAGTTTGATGTTTTGTACTTTCCCTAAAATATGACCCACATCTTTCTGATACATGCTGTATATAGGAAAAGAAAAAAAAAACTCCCACACAATGCAACCTTCACGAAAAAACAGCTGCAATTTTAGTAGGACGGTCGACAAAAATGCAGTAATTTTCATCAAGAATCTGACACGAAGGAATTCCCGACACAGCACTAGTGGAGTCGCACGTAGTCGCTCGTAAAGTAGAGAATTTAATCGACTTTATAGCGGGGCGAATAACTGAGGAAATTACTAATTTTATAGGCTATCGAATGTTCGCACGGTGTTCTGTTCAAGTGGGGTAAGTATTGGGTGTTTAAAACTTGTACTTTATAGAGCTATATAGGTGTTAAATTTGTTTAAATCTTGTAGTTTATAGTTATAGGTGTTAAATATTTGGGGCTAATTAATGCGTAGTATACCGTGTAGAATACCAAGGGGTATCATGTTACCCAGTATCTGGGATGTGGAGGTCAGATTGGCATTCGCTTCATGTAAAATACTGATATTCAGCTGAAAGCCGATCCTAACACCGTTGGGAAAGGCTAGCCAGAAGATGATGATAATCGTTTGAGTGGTGTTACTTAAAGGCTAAGTTCACATGTAACGTGCATTAACGCGCGTCAACGCACGATCAAATTTAAAGAGATTTCAAATGACAAGCGCTGACGCTCTTTGCGAGAGTACTAGTCACTAGTAATCACTACTCGTTAGTCTGGTTTTAAGGCGTCAACACGTGATCGCCAGCATCTAGAGACTCTCTGAGCGCTGCGTTAACGCTCGCTGACGCGCGTTAACGCGCACGCATGTGATTGGTTGTTAGGCAAATATCAGGATTAATCAAAATTTTGCTATCTGAACAAAGCCTAAGTGTATACTCGCGGAACGAACAGGTTAAGCAACTTTCAAATAGGTACATTTTTGTCCCGAAAAACTTATTTCCAATGTTGGCAATAATCGGAAAGATAATAAGTCTCATGTAGTATACATGTCGTGGCCAGATCTTAGAATTGATCATTTTATGAAATAATCGACCATTTCATGAAATGGTTGAGTTTCATGAAATGGCCAGCTAAAATTGAACATATCGTTTAAACGTCAACGTTTAATGATATGTCAGTCGACGTTTGACCATATCAAAAAGTAGGGTATCCATGCAAATCTTACAGTCATTCATTAAGTTTTAGTAATCTAGGTCAATGGATAAATAAAACATGTTAAATAGCTTTCACTCAAGAAGAAAAAAATAATAATTAATTAGGTTTGGATAGTTAAATACTAACCTGTGAAATATATTGCAAACTCCGTGTTTTTTTAACGTTTTTTGAGTGACTTTCATAAAAGTCACGAAGCTTGGTATAATAATGATACTTCACTGCACTTTTATCTTCCTTATATCTGCATATTTATCATTGCTTTTCCAATCGAATTATCGTCCGCCGCTATGATGCACAACAAAAACAAAGCGACATCAACGCCTCTACCGGTGGATAATCTAACTATTTTACGATAATTATGATCACTAATGTTTGGCCACATCAGGAAGTAGTCATGCATTTAAGTGTGCATATCGTCAAACGTTGAGTGTTCAATGATCTAGCCAGACCACATCATGATGTGGTCTGGCGGTCGATGTTATATTTCATTAAATGCAACCATTTCATGAAATGGTCGATTATTTAATGAAATGATCAATTCTAAGATCTGGCGACGACATACGTATAAGGATTCCTTGTCGCGCCACGTTTGGCCAAAACCGGAATATCAAAAACAAGATGGCGGCAACCATCTTATTTTTAATTTAATACAATTTCGCAAAACAATTTAAAATTGTTTATGTACAGCGCCCCCTCTCTATGTCAATCAAGCACCAAAAGAGCCGTGTTGCCTAGAACTACAAGTGTGGCTTATGAAGGATATGCAGTGGTAGCCCAGTGGTAACGGCCGCGACTTACGAGTTGTAGGTCGTAGGTTCGAACCCTGCTCTCAAAATGGTGATGGAAAACTTCATGAGGAAACCGGCGTGCCCTAGAACCAAATATTCGAAGATATGTGACATTTACCAACCCGCACTGGGCCCGCGTGGTGGATTACGGCCCACTCCCTCTCACAGAGAGGAGGCCAGGGTTCCAGCAGCAGGTACATAATACTACTTTCATATGCATTTATTAAAAAACTGTTATTTTGACATGGCAAACAAACACTTCAATGTTATTTATTTGTATAGATTGTGATCTCTATATTGCATAATATGTGTGCATAATTATAATAATTATGGCCAAAGTCGGTGAGTCCTTTCATCTGGCGGGTCGATGGCCTATTTCCCATTCCATGGCATGAAAAGTATTGCGCATTCATACGTAAAACTAAATTATCAAAAAAAAAATTCTGACTAACAAGTGTCCTGTCAAAAATTGGCAATGCAATTCAAACTGAATTGATTAAAATACACTATCGTTTGAAAGTTTCATTCACTGCGCACTGGTTCAGATAAATACTGAAATAGTGGCAACCATTCTGTTTCCGATCGGCTTACCAATTAATGCTTACATTCGAATTTGATCAATATATTTTAATAGAGAGAATTTATTATAATTTTAATATAGTCGAATTCAGTTTTTACTATATCTTTTAGCAATTACAATTTTAAATTGACTATAAGTACTCACAAACATAACTATAATAATGTAGGTATTGTTTACGGCAAATCCACTGTAAGCCCAGGTATGCACGAGCGATTTTTTCCCACGGCAATTCTTTTTCGCACACTGGTTTTCAACGCTCTGTCTAGCGCCGAGAGTTGTAAATCCAACAGTGTATTATTTCGATGCGCTGGGATGCACTCTGTTGTATTCTCAACGCTCGGGTCAACACCGAGAGTTAAAAATCCAGTGTACGATAATATCGTGTTTAACGTGTGCTGACAATTATGACTTTGACACCGCATTTTGTTAGTAGCAGTCACAGATGAATCTATCGTATCAGTAAAGGTATCGTAGTAGATTTTAAAATTGAAAATACTAGTTTTGCACATAATATTTATTAAATTTTAAGACTAATTCTTATCTATACTTATTGTTGCTTGTCACAAAATTTTTATCAAAATGCTATGTTAACAACCGATTTCGTCTTTTTGAAACGCCAATCACGGTAAAAAGGTAGTAAAATAAAACCACAAAAAAGAGCAATCAACAAACCCACTTTTGCACACCATTATTTTTACCATTCATTATTTTCGTAAATTCGTACACTTGACCAGTTTAAGTTAAATAATGATGATGTGGATATATTTACTAACCTGTTCCGCTTAGCTATTTCTATAGAGTCTTAAAAAGACCTTGGAAGAAATCGACACGTGTTTCACCTCTCAACGAGGCATCCTCAGGATGACGATTAACTTGTCGCGAACTTGAACACGGCGTGTTGCCACACCAAGCACCGAGCGCAGAGCGCAGTTTAAGTTATGCTGTATACGAAAATGCTTTAAGTTATTACATTTTCAATTCAAACTATGCTTATTAGTATAATTATTATAAACTTCTTCTCTCTTTCTCGGTTTTTCTTTGTTCCTCCTTTCTAACTTCATTCAACTCCACTAATTCTTTTTTTCACTTCACTACCTTTTTTTAACAGAAATTGGTATCCCTCGAATTGTCTAGTTGCTGAATACAAATCCTAAACAAAAGACCAAGTATAGCCGCAATTAAAGTTGAGTTATGAGAACGCATTGCCGACAAACTGTTTCGCATTTTGGTAAATACTGATTACTGTTATATTGTGTAATTTTTTAGGAAAACAATAAAAACTGTGGCTGTCGCCTATCGCCCAGTCTGCGGCGGCACTAACATAAATTCTACAATCACATGAATTAAATTAACTACGTAGTTGCATGTATATGTAAAATAGGAACCGAATAATCACAATAGTAGGAATATTTTCTTTACAAACTAACGCATGACGGCGCGTAATGTAAGAAAAACATGCTTCTGCTTTCGCCTCGCAGAAAGGGTACGTCAACATAGAGAAGTGAATTTATTGAGGCAATTCTTACGCCCCAAGTCAAAGTCAAATCGTATATTTAATAGAACAATTTATAATATTTCTATTAGACCATTATAAGGCACTTTTGAACGTCACAAACATACAGGAAAAAGAAGAGTTGGTTCTAGTTGCCCTGCCAAAAAAAATCCATAGATACTCTGCAAAAAAAAAATGGTTTTACTATATTTCCATAAATGAATCATATTTGTAGACAAATTACCTAGAATAAAATAATAATATTACAAAAGGTAGGCATAAAGAATTTACAAAGTACGCAAAGTATACATGATGCTCAAATATCTATGAATATTGAACTGTATACGATTATTATGTAAATGACATTTTAACAAGCAATTCGATTGTCAACTTTTGGCGCTAAGCCGAGAGTTGAAAACCAAACAGTGCGCTTATATTTAGGTGTCGCCTAGTGTTAGTGTAAACGGGCATTAATTACGCAAGTAGCTACTGTTTTGTATTATATGTATCACCGTAAGATTGTGAGAACCGTTAGTTAATAATCTATCGGTATTATTTCCGTTAAATTATAAACTGTCGAAAAATTATGAGCTGGGTGAAATTGGTTTGGTTAGGTTAGAACCGTGACCAAAAGCGCGCGAGCCGAGCGAGCGCTAATTTTAAGTTGCTCGCAGCTAGGCAGGCTATTTAGTACTAGTGCAAGGTGCGTTACGTCGCAAGCAAATTTGATACCAGTTCACAATTTGTCGGTTTCCCATGGATAGATTATAAACTATCGAAAAATAATGCGTTAAATTGTAAATGGTTAGTTGCAGTTCACAATTTCTCGATATTTTATAATCTCATGGAAATTAAATCGGTAGATTATATACTAACAAAGTTCATAATTTTACGGTGACATATGCTTGCTTATGGCAAGTCTGACCGCAAACCGAAACTGGATGTTCAAACGATTATAATCTTTATTACAATGTATGGATGTTATTAACCTATACTTAACTATATTTGTACCTTCTCACGTTCTCGAAATCGGCTCTAACGATTTCGATAAAAGTAGCAATACAGGGGTTTACGGGCAAAAAATCGATCTAGCTAGGTCTCATATCTAGGAAAATTAGTTTTCTCTGTATTTTCACCCGAGCGGAGCTCGGTCGCCCAAAGCTTATAACAAGATAATGAATGGCATGACATTATTGACATAATAATAATGATCATGGCAGCATGGAATTAGTGAGTACCTACTATCATGGCAGTATGGAATTAGTAAGTACTGTTCTGTACTATTAAATGAGCATTCTCTATTTTCACTAGAGCAGAGCTCGGTCGCCGATAACTGGAGCTTTAAAAATAATCCGGTAAAAAAACTTGCGACGAATGTTAACTTAGAGATGATTAAAACGATCATAATTATGTAAAAACTATGTGTTAAAGATGGTGAATCATATTTTAATTGCAAAATATGTGAGGAAATTTTAATTTCGCGATTAGCTTTTACCTAAATACTTACTAAAAGCTGGATTCGTGCAGTGGCTGAGTAGTTGGGGTCTACGTTGCAGTTTACATAAAATTTGAACAACCAATCCCCTTTCCTCTCCCCCCACGGTAATCAATCCTTTACCCAACAGTTCGTTTTTAATTTTAAAACTTACATTACACATACACTCCACAAACTTCATAGGGGTAAGTAGGTTAACCAAAGAGCCATAACTAAAACGGAATAGAAAAACGGATCGCATTCAAAACAGTTGAAATGAGGACTTGCTTGTAGTGCAAGTTTTGCCGTAAACCCGTATACGATCCGAGTCGCGATTGCAAAACTTCGACCGTATTTTAAAACGGCATCGATGCCTTCGAAGCCGAACCCGAGTTCTAAGGGCACGTTCTAACCAAAACGATCGTCGTACGAACACGGCGGATTCGAAAAAAGATTTCGGCGGGCTCGAATGCGTAGTCGCGATGCCAGAGGGTTCCGGTTTTCCGAACAAAAAAGATTCATTTGTTAACGCGACGATCGCGTATTCGCGAGAAAGATCATTTTGGTTAGGTCGCGGTATTCGGCTGCGTCCTAACCAAAACCGATAGTCGCGCGGGTACGTCAAATCGCGTTTGTTCGTACAAACGTGTCTTGAATAATCGCCCGACTATGTCATATTTATAGAAAAAATACGATGCTCGCGTGTTCGTGCGACGATCGTCAAAATTGATTAGGACGCGGCCTTAGAACTCGGGTCACCGATCAATTTAGGAAAATAGGAATGTTTTAATTAACTTGGTAAAATTATTAATTTACACTAGGTACCCAGTTTCTAGGAATTATCTGGCAAAGTCTGGCCGATCAAGTTTGATTAATTGGCTGCTGAGATTTCTATTTCGAAGTTGAATTGATCGAGTGGGTGATTTGATATCTTGAGGGATTTTAAGGAATTCTTGTTTTATTTTGACGTTTAGATCGAGAGATGATCATGAAGTGAGAGTTAATAAAACTACAAATTAATACAATATAAATAGATTATTTTTCTTCAACAAAATTTGAACAACATAGCCAGTGATAGAAGTGTCCTTTTAAGCAAATATATGCCTGTATTAGGACACGTTACTCTTCCGCAACTTAAATTTACGCAATGTACTTCCAAAAATCAAGAATTATGCCAGTATTTACTCTTTATTATTCATATAATAGTAATAATAACTGACTGCCTTGTTGTTCTAGTGGTCGCAAAGCGCTACTGCTGAGTATGAGGTCATGGGTTCGATTCCAGGGTCGGGCAAGGTGTTATTAGGTTTTTCGTTTTTCCATCTGGAATTTCTCAGTAGCAGCCCGGAGTCTGGATTTGTGCCCGGTTGATGGCAATAGACTCGGCCCCTATTACATGGGAATTAAAAACATAACTGGTGAAATGTGGGTGTACTATAGGTACACCTCTGCCTAAACCCTTCAGGGAATACAGGCGTGATGTTATGTTATGTTATAATAATAATGAAATTGTTGCTGATTTTGTTGGTTTATTATGGAAGTTACGGAATTAACAAACAACAGGACAGATAAATAAACCATATGAATTTGTGTATCTTGGTTCATGCAAAAGTTAAAATCAATCTTATATCAGTCTGTTTGTCAGTTACCTTTGCTCTCCTAAATAGCTGAATGTATAAAAGTGACATTTGGCACACAGATATGACCTGGTCATGTACATAGGATACTTTTTATCCCGGTAGGACGTCCTCGTGGGATAATTTTAGACCTCTACGCGGCCAAACCCGGGGTTAAAAGCTAGTGCTAAATAAGGTCGTAGTTGTAATTTTTGTGGTGTGAAATTAAGAGTTTTTATTTTATCTACGAAAGGTACTTCTGAAAACCCACTTTCTTCAAACGTTCGTATTCGTTCCTTTCACCAGCTCGTCCGTCACCCCCACGGAACTGCACAGCAAAGCGGTTGCTCCTGCGCAACGAGCCACACCTCTCTGTCAAATGCGCGGCGGGGTACGATGGAGGACTAAACCAACACTTCACTTTAGACGTGTTGGGGGAGAATGGAAGGGTGCTGGGCAATACTACAGCCAATTTTGTTGGTAAGTTCATTCTGTTTCATAATTGTACTTATCTGTTAGGGGTTAAAACTTCACTTTAGACGTATCGGGGGAGAACGGAAAAGTGCTGGGTGATAATAATGTTAATTTTGTTGGAAAGTAAATTCTGTTTTATAATTCACTTATACATAAATAAAAGATTACCAACTTAACAAATACACAGCATTAACCCAAAGTATCTGTCATAATTGAGATCTCGCATGTATCTAAATAGGAAAGCACGACACTATAACCAACGTATATGTGTGTATGTTATGTTTTTGCCTGTTGGGGGTTATAGTGGGGGACTCAACAGCCACTTCAGTTTAGACGTATCGGGGGAGAACGGAAAAGTGCAGCTCATTTTGTTGGTTTTTTCTTTTTCTTTAGCGTTACTTATTTGTTAGTCGTATTAAGGGATTAGATAAACTTGTACGCTTGATGTATGGTGGTGTTGAGTAATACTACTGCATTTTTTTACTCAGAGTGTATTCTGCTTCCATTCGTGCTGCGCTGTGCATGCTGTGTGGCTGTCATTCGTGGATCTTTGACAGTCTTTACGGGTCGTCAGAAGCCCGAAAGTCTGACAACCAGTCTTACCAAGGGGTATCGTATTACCCAGTAACTGGGTTGTGGAGGTCAGGTAGGCAGTCGCTCCATGTAAAATACTGGTATTCAGCTGCATGCGCTTAGACTTGGAGCCAACCCCAACATAGTTGAGAAAAGGCTAGGTAGACGATGATGAGAGTTCTGCTTCAGAGGGTAACCTACTCTTTACATAGGTACTTTGCATTTACACAACTCAAGATATTCTACATTTTATATTGTTTTATAATGAGAATTCAGCAAATATTTGGAAGCTCACTTTATTGGCACTCACGCAATTCCAAAAAAGCTTACGTTAAAGCTATTCAGAGTTAACGTAAGCTTTTTTGGAATTGCGTAAAATCATACAAAGCTTACGATAAATTTTAATCGTAAGCTTTGTATGATTTTCAGAAATTCAGAATAACGTGCAATTCAAATAAAATTAACAAAATTCTTTGAAATGCCGAAATAATTTGTAAATCAGAGCTTTTTATTCATTTCAATTTTATATTAATTCCATTTAATATTAAGTGTTAAAATAATTTTATCCTAATTCCAACATTGGGGCTACTATTCTAAAAATTTCAGTCATTCGATTTATAAAAATAAAAACAAAACATAAATTGAATATTTGTAGAAAATTCTGCACTCGCTGCATTCTGTTTAATTGATAATTAATAAATATTTACTTTTTTAATATTGTTTTGACTGCTTCGTTGGTCTAATGGTCGCAATTGCTACTGCTGAGCGGTCCTTTTTTTTTTTTTTGGTTCCTGGATTCGAGGGTGAACAAAAATCACCTCCTTCTGCAAAGCAGTAATGCTCGCGTAGGAGGAGACGGAACGCGTGAGGGAGAGGCAAATTTCGCGCCCTCACGCCCCTAGTCGCCGCAGGAAACGCCCTGGGCGTCGGGAATCCCAGGCCAATTCCTGGCCACCTTAGGCGCGGGCTTGCAGATGGTGTTCTATGGGTAGCTTGCCGTCCGATAAGGACCAAGCCTGGCTCGACGGCGCGTTGTGTTCCACACGATGTCAGCACATTTGACGGGATCCGCTAGGGCCGATGCCTGCCAGGGTCGCGGGAAAGTCCGAAAGGGATACCGTGGCCCCTGACAACAAACAGGCAACTGAACATGGTTTTAACTAGCTCTAAGAGTCTGATATGAAGAACGGTAGAAGTTATTTGATAATTAAAACCCAAAAAAAAGTCGGATAAAAATATTATTGGGTTTTTCCATCAGGAATTCCTCAGTAGCAGGCTGGAATCTGTATCTGTGCCCAGTTGATGGCAGTACGCTCGCTCCCTATTACATGAGACATAAGCTTAACTGGTGAAATGTGGGTGTAGTATGGTCACACCTCTGCCTAACCCTTTAAGGAAAAAAGGCGTGGTGATATGTTTGTTTTATGTTATACAGGGTGCTTACACCCTGTATAACATAAAACAAACATATCACGGCCGGACGGCCCTCCGCAAACTAACAGGGTATATTCAGCTCCTTATTCTGAATCATATTCCACCGAAAATTTTCCCAGTTTTTTTTTTTTTTTTTGCATTTTTTCATTTACTATTTCTTTCTTTCAATGTAAAATTACATTATCTGTACGCAGTACTCCATTAATGTAAATAGAACAGGTAAAACTGAAAAAAACAGCAATGGATGTTGAATAAACGACGCGTGAAATCAGCTGTTCAATGTCTCGCTGCGCTGCCGTTCGCTACCTACCTACGTGCGTTTTGCCACGGTAGCGATACATTGCGTGTAAGGTAATAAAACAAATCAGGTTAATTGGATTCCCATAACATTCCTGAAATAATTTCATGTACCGGTCATCTTAGCATACTAAGTTCTACATACTATAATGACTTACTATATACTATTAATATACTGACTTCACCCTATCAGTCTGCGGAGGGCTGTCCCTTACACCCTGTATATATCTAATATTGTTATAAACTCAACAAAGTACTTAAATAGCTTTTACTTTGCTAAAATTAAGGATCTTTTGGCGCTCCAATGACGTTGACAGGATGGCGCTGTTGCTATACTCTAGTTCAATTGTTTTGTGAAATTTACTGGGAAAGCAAAATGGCAGCGTTAGTTCCGATTTTGGCCACGCGCCAAAAGAACCTAGCGCTATACGATAGGTAGTTAAATGTTTGTCCGTCAATCTTCGGGCAGTCAGCTTCACTTGCTGACGGGTGTTAAACACTTACTATTGCACACACCATTTTTAATCAAATCCTGCTCTTTGTATAAAATCACTTTATTATACATAAGGAATCCTGATTACAATGTCAACCGACTTGCTTCATAGCTCGACGATCACTGGCTTTGCACAGCCTTTTACAATTTTAAATGACTTTTGCCCCACCCAGAAATAATGAGAATGTCATAACCGTCATTTCTAAGTGTTGCCAAAGTAAAAATAATACATTCAATTGCCATAATGAAAATACATTTAAATCTATTATCAATAATTTTGTTCTTTGACAGTGCTGCCACAGTGGATATTATACTTCGGTATTAAAATAGTACATTTAAACAATTCAATCCAAACTTCCGTAACAATCGATAAGTTTTTGTAGAATTCACAACTTATTTTCAATGAATAAGACAAATATATCTAGAAAATGTGTAATAATCATTTTAAATTAAGACATGAATTTGAAACAAGCCAACACTGACTAATATTTTTTTCTACGACACGAACTAAAAAAGTTCGTGTTGAAAACAAAAAGAAAATCCATAATCAAAGTTATGGCCCCTACTTTACAAAACTGATGTCCGAATATCATACTTTTTTCTATAATTTGTGCCTTTTCTGTAAAATTATACTTTTTCCATGCAGTGAGGCAGTTTGTTTGATAATATGAATACACATTGTACCTACAGACTAACCCCAAGATTTTAATTCTTTGTCAAAAACACAATCTCTTGAAAGTAATCATGAATAATGTTGATAAAAAAAACCCTATCTGTGCAATATTCACAGACATGACAAAGGCATTCGATTATGTAAAATATGACACTCTCTTAAATAAACTTAGCGATTATGGCATAAGAGGAAACATGCTAAACTTAATTAAGTCAAATCTCACGGATAGAAAACAGTACACAGAACTATCGAGAATCTGTACTAAAACTAAGCGTGAACTGAAATACCTATCCAGTTGCAGAGTAACAGAGTTCGGAGTTCCACAGGGTAGTGTACTCGGTCCATTACTGTTTCTGCTCTATATTAATGACCTACCCCGTCAAATCCGTCACCCAATGACATTATTTGCCGACGACAGCACTGCTATAGTCGAATGTACGAATGAGACGAACTACGAAGATGAAATAAACAGCTCACTTAAAACAATAATAGATTGGCTTAATAGGAATAATCTAGTCATAAATTTAAAAAAAACGAAAGTCATACATTTTCACCAGAGGTTACAGCCAAAAAAAGTAATTACTGAATATAATGGCCAAATCGTAGACACAGCTTCAGTGACTAAATTCTTAGGAGTGCAGATTGACGATAAATTGACATGGAAATCCCAGGCTGAAAATGTATGCCAAAAACTTAGTAAATCTTCATATGTACTCTATAATCTCTCAAATAAACTAAACATAAATACATTAGTTCTAGCCTATCATGGTTTAGTTGCTTCATTGTTAAGATACGGTGTCATATTTTGGGGCAACTGCAGTGAGAGGGAAAGAATATTTAGGGCCCAAAAACGATGTCTTAGATCTATGTCAGATCTTAAGTTTAATGAAAGTTGTCAACCTGTATTTATATCCCTTAAAATTCTGACATTACCTTGTTTATATATTCTAGAAGTGGCCCTATTCGTTAAATTAAATAAGCACCTATTTACCTCAATGATTGAGATAAGACAACGCACAGCACCAATGAGGTCCCAGTACAAAAACCAATTGCGCACACGTGGTCATAAAACAGCCTTATTAAAAAATAGCATCCTTTCCATGGGACCGCTTATATATAATAAATTACCTGAAAATTTAAAAGACCTACCTATAAAAATGTTTAAAAAACAATTTTCAAAACTATTGCTGGAGAAATGTTATTTACACAGTTAAAGACTTTTTAAATGACAAAACTACATAGGAAAATGTTTTTGATAAATGTACGTTACCTTTCCTATTTTTAATGTTTTTGATGACATTGACTTATTGACATGGTTATTTATTTATTAGCGATATTTTTTTTATTTTTTTTAATGGTTGTTGTTATATTGTAATTTGACATAACAGATCTTGACATTACGAGATTATCTAATTTTTTTTATCTAATAATAATAGTGATTGTTGTTAATATTTTGGAATATTTTGACATTAAGCTTTTTGACATTAATCATTTCGACATTTATATTCTTCATTGTATGATTTGCGAGAGATTTATATGTAATTCATTAGTTATATTTATATATTTTTTTTTGTTTTGTTGTCTGATCTGTAACAACCAATTAAATTCGACTATGGCTAATAATGATCGAAATAGCTGTATCTATAATTATTGATATTTAATTCAAACCCAATATTTTGCATGCCGTAAGGTAAAATGTATCGGGACACTTAATAAATATTTTAATAAATATTCCAACCTATATGTATACCTACATTATCAGCAAATAAATGATTTCTTTCTTTCTTTATTTCTTTCTTTCTTACAAGCAACTTGTTCATGCCTTATAATCTCCACAAACATCGAGTTTCGATTGTCATAAAAGGAAGCGCATTGCATCGAACGAATTTCGAACCAAACCATTCAAAAATGGAACTTCGAATTCCGAATCCAATAACGGCCAACTACCCTACCTGTAACAAAACGCACGTTAATATTTTAAAATGGCGTCGAGCGCCAGTAATTGGTTTTTCAGACCAAAATCAATATGTTATCGATGTCAGAATGTCCGTTTACAATAATGAGATGGAATTAAATATCCGACTGGTGACGACTTGTATATCCTGTAATCTGAACGGGATTTAATTCATTTTGTTTTAATCTATGGTATACTTGTGGCTAAGTAATAACAGCCGCACGGGTCTATCGATCAGGTTAAGCTACGCTTGCCGCGGTTGCTTCCGCCTCGGAAAGCACGTTAAGCCGTTGGTCCCGGCTGTCATTCGTGGATCTTTGACAGTCGTTACGGGTCGTCAGCAGCCCGAAAGTCTGTCAACCAGTCTTACTAAGGGATATTGTATCACCCAGTTACTGGGTTGTGGAGGTTGGATAGGCAGTCGCTTCATATAAAATACTGATATTCAGCTTCATCCGGTGAGACTGGAAATCGACCCGATAATATGTGTTTTATTGAATGTTTATAATGCAGCTTGAAAATTATGAAAGTAATCCTCTGTATTTTTTTATGTCCAGTGAGTTTGTAATTAAGTATATTTTGCTGTCAAAAAAGTAAAGAAATTCTCTGTTGTTGCTGGCCTAAGTTGGGAGTTGTTGAGGAAACCGATACATATTCAAGAATTTGTCTTGCACTTACACAATTACAGATGGTTGCGAGAAACCTGGAGTTCATTCGCAATTATAGTAGGTTTGCTTCGTTTGGTGTACACGATAGCACCATTTGTGAGCGTGGGATTCCTTTTTTTTTTTTGTGGGTGGGAAATCATCAAATAACTTCTCCCGCTCTGGGCGGAGCGGGAGGGCGTGTCAGACTATTACTGACTAAAACCCACCCGTGTTCCTTCGGTTGCCCTGTCGCTGGGGGCCACGATCTCCCTTTCGGTTTTCTTCGCAACCCCGGCAGGCATCGGCCCTAGTGAACCCCTTCAATTCTGCTGAAATCTCTTTGAGGCGCGCGTGGAACACAACGCGCCGTCGAGAGCCTGGGCTCGACCCCCGAGTCAGGCAGTGTTATTGAGTTTTTCTATCACGAAGTTCTCAATTAGCAACCCGAATTTATGCCTGGTATATAATAATAATCTCGTTCACTATTTTAATGGGTTCTCAATTTATAATTGATGAAATGAAAACACGCGGGTATGCGTATTTTGATTTCATTTCGGGGAAATTATGTAAAACTGATAACAGACGCTTCGCTTTTTGTTCCTTTCCTTCGACATCTTTCAATCGAAGTGAAATGCCTCAACAAATAATTAATAGAAAGTGAAAAATTAATTAATTAGTGAACCGATTCAACGATGTTGGATGTCGACACTCGACATCGTTCACTCTCCTACAGATTGATCGAAAAATCAAATGAATGGTTAAGATGAACGTTCATTCCTACATAATTTTGTCGGTGTCGTGTGAACGTGGAATGAAACAAAAAAAAAACCGATCAAGAGCGAGTCGGACTCGTGCACCGAGGGTTCTGTACTATTTTAAGTTTTCATCGACGAGGCCTTTATTCGTTAGATAATTTCAACAACGTAGAATATTGCAGTTTTAGGTCGGCGCCATCTCTTGACCGACAGTGAAACGAACGTAATTAAAGTTGATGATTCCTGAAAAAATGTGCTATTTAGAAAAATCGTTTTATTTTTACCCGACTGCCCCAGAAAGAGGGTAATGTTTTTCCTGTAATCTTTACATAAAATTCTAACATAGAATTATTTCAGATATTTCTCTATGCAAACTTCGGAGATAAGGGGGAGAACGGTATTTTTTTTTAACATTTTACGTCAAAAGTCGAATTTTATGCGGCCCAAAAAAATATGTTTGAGAATGTGCAAATAGTACTCTTTCATATGATACCCCACATGCCCTAGTAGCCCCACTTCAAATTTTAAGACCCCCGTTCAGTCGCTGTTGCAAAAAAAAAAATCTTTCTTATTTGCAAAATAGTTGGGCAAACGTCATCTAAAACTATTCGAAATTTTAAGTTGATAGCATTAGTAGTTCTTGAGATATCCAGCTGTGACAGGCAGACGGACAGACAGACTGAGTCGCACCATAAGGGTTTCTTTTTACCATTTTGCTACGGAACCCTAATGAACCAACACTCTAGTGAATGTGTCAATCGAGTGATGGTTATTTTTTTTTTCTTTTTTATTTTATTTGTAATCGATTGTCGGACCATAAGCGAATTGATCCCATGTCAAATGGCTTTGTAGTGGAGCAGCCAGCGCCTCCCACTCAAAGGAGATGGTTCCTCTTCAGCCTTTTTACCACTGCTGTCGGGTTTACAGTTCAGTAACTAAGGAACTTTGTTAGTTGCTGAACTTTGTGCGGATAGGCGTGCTTTGGGTGGGTTTTTTTGTACCGCTCGATTTCAGAGTTTACTGATGGCATTTTTAGATAGTTGTGGATTTCGTCGTTCTTAGCAAACCAAGGTGCATTTGCTATTGATCTTAAGATATACATCATTAAATTTTTAAGTGGATAGAAAGTTTGCATACTACATATTTTTATTGGCTTTATAGCGAACCAGACACTATCCATGACATTAATATTATTGTCATTCCTTCCAATATTGACGTAAAACTATTGTAAAATATTTAAGCTCCCAGTACACGTTGGGTGCGCTCGGCAAACGCAAAATACACGCAAATCATGCAAAAAGGCCCTGTACACGTTGCCCGAGCGACAGGATCGCCCAACGTGTACCTACTGGGGGCTTTAGATTGCATCATGATTCCAACCACCAGACTGTCAGTAGCATTGAGTTACCGGCAAAGCATGTAATTCAGGCAATGTATAGAATACCTAGTGATTCTATACGTAGAATACGTAGAATATTTTATCTATCGTTTATCATTATATACCCTGCCTAGTCAATGTATGCAATCCCTCGGTATTGTATAGAATGCCACGAAAAGAATGGGTAAAGCATAAACTGAGGGACAAAAAAACATCTTTTGGTAACTGAAAATAAACTTTTTAAAAAAAAAACTATATTTAACTAAACCTTGTTTACGAAAATAATATGAAAGATCTCTGTACGCTTAACTATGTATTAATTATTTATTCTTAACATTAGTAAGTAATAGGGAGGTAGTAAACTTTGTACTGAACATAAATGTTCAAACAAAAAAGGGTAGGTATTTATTTGTTTCTACAACTTCAACTACCTAATATGACATTTTCATGTACATTTATAATTTTCATTATTATTATAGAATATCTCGTTATTCTATAGAATACCGGATTATACATAGATTGCCGATAGCATTGAGTTTACCTGAATGAAATGTCATTATTACTGATAGTATCTGGTCCGCTTATGAATGCAATATTTTTCACTAACAATCATTAAGGGAAGAGAAGAGAGTGACTGGTTTACAGGCGAGAGTGGAAAAAGTAAACGTATTGCCCCGACCCTAAGTAACATGGCGCATGGGCACGAAGATGATGAATAATTAAGTTTTTCTCACACAGATCTTCCTTCCACAGATCTAATAGTCTGGTTCAACATAAGCTGGTCGGCGGTGGAGTCTTTAGAGGAAGATGAAGACCTGGCGGTGACAGCCCGCAATAGTAAGGGTGCTGCGGATCCTGTGCTGCTGAGGGACCTCGTGTTCAGAGATGCAGAGAAGAGGGCAGGTGAGAGTGACTTGAAATAATTTAAAAAAAAATATGTACAGACAGCGTCACTATGTAAGGACCACTCGAATAAACTGTTATAACATTGAATTTGTTCTAATCGATCCCAAAGAATACTTTCGAAAAGAGCGTATTGACGTGGGTTCGAACCAACCCATTGCGCAACGTCGCCATTATATACAGTTTTAACCAACTACCTAGTGATCTAGGGATATTAATTGTTAATCAATTTAACAGTACGGCAATTTACCGTGGTATACAGGGTGGCAGGGACATCGACGCGAAAACAGTTACCATGGATTCAGTACGTGATTTTGAACCCCATTGCGTAGACATCGGGTTTCAGAATTAAGTACTGAATCCATGGTAACAGTTTTCGCGTCGATGTTTCTGCCACCATGTATATAGCCATCTTATACAACCGTCAAAGAATGACAGTTGTGATTCGAATAAACGGAAAAAGTTGGAAGTCCAATTGATAAGGTAAACAATTTATTTCCCTGATTGCTATTTTTACTGTACGTCTGGACTGAAGGCAATTATTACAGTTTGAGAATGTGTGCTATAAAAATAATTTGACTGATAAGTTGAAAAGGGAGGGGCTTGGCAGCTTGATAGTCTTTGTAAGGCATCTGTATAATACAAGCTAAAGGGTCATTGTACTCATCGGTATTACGTACTTTTACTGTGGACTAAAGGCTCTTTCAAACAGGCGCGACACGCGACGCGACACAAAGACGCCGCTCGTCGCGCGACGAGCGGCGTCTTTGTGTCGCGTCGCGTGTCGCGCCTGTTTGAAAGACCCTTTACTCTGAATGTTGGCAATGTTGGCAATGTTGTTAATGTTGCCGGCATCAAACTCGCTAACTATGACTTCAAGTTTCTTGGCTTTTGTTAATATGTAACGTGTAATAAACTTTCTTACAACTGTTTGTTCACTTAACTCAATTATTTGATTATTTAGAAAATTAATGGAGCGTTTATTTATACTCGAAATCTAATAGTTTTTTCACCATACTTTAATTTATACCTACGACGCTTTCTTTTAAGTTTTTAGGGTTCCATACCCAAAGGGTGGCAACGGGACCCTATCAATACGCCCGTTTGTGTGTCTGTCTGTCTGTCATCTCTCACAGGGCTATATTTTTAGAACCGTAATTTGACGTTTTCACAGAAAATGTGTCTACAGCCTATAATGGCAATTATAATAAATGAAGGTAAACTATCAAAAAGCTTTAGTGGTATAGCATTTTAGTGCGCAAGTCAATTTTGTTAAAATATCCGTGACTAGAATTTCCTGCTTCCCTGCATTTATAGACAAAATAAAATCCGCCAAGTGCGTGTCAGACCACGCACAATAAAAGGTTCCGTAGTTGGGATGAATATATCCCAAGAACAAACATTGAACAAACATTGTAGTTGAAAAATATGTTCTCCGATTCATTCCAACTGCAAGTTTGTAGGCACAATATTGAGAGATTTACCATGTTATTTTAAGACCATAAACTTCTTATAGGTTTTCCTGTAATCTATAAGTAAAGAACCATTATCTGTATTTTTTTCAAAATGTTAGCTTCTGTAGTTTCGGAAATAAGTTGGGGGGATGATTGATAAATTTTCGTCTATTTTCTGAAATATCTTTAAATCCATTTATTGTAAAATTATACTTAAAAAAAAATGAGTTCCTCGTATAAAGCCCTTTCATTTGATATGCCACACGATACATGTTGCAAAACTATTATTTATTATTTGCCCCCCAAAAGTGACCCTCATATTTAAAATTCATTTATTTACGTTACATGTCAATATTTGGGTCACAGATATACATGTGTGTATCAAATTTCAACTTAATCGATCCATTGGGTACGGAGGAAATTGGCCGTGACAGACGGACTGGATAAACAGACAGACACACGAGTGATCCTATAAGGGTTTCGTTTTTTCCTTTTGAGGTACGGAACCCTAATAGAAATAAAGTACCTGAATTTAGGTATCTAAACCCGAGCAAGCCGTTAAGCTAAGTTCAGACGGTCGGCCATCATAATAAAACGCACTGTAAACGCTCTTATGAATCTCGGACACACACGTTAACAGCTGCTCATCTAACTTCAGCTTTATAGTCGAACTTAAAACATCGTGAGGAAACCCGGCATGCCTGAGAGATATTCTTGACGGCATATGAAATCAAGTCAGAGACGCATGGGCGGCTTTAAAACTCTGACACTAGGTTAGTCACTAACACTAATTAAAAACATAGTTGAACCAGCTTTTACCAGCGGCTTTGCTCCCTTAAGCCCCTTGTACACACACGTTTTTCTAGCTGTGAAAAACTACGGATAGTTGCCACACGGATAGCCGTGTGTAGGCACTATAGTCAGTGTTGTTTGGATCACTAAGGAAGCTTGCTGATAGACACATTTTTTTCTACGGAGCGGCTTATACGCCGTACCGTAAAGTATATTTCACAAGACCCTGCATTTTTCCGGAAGAAATTAAGCATACAAGTTGGCTAATGTATGAAATATTAAAAATTAAATAAATTCCTCAGTAGCAGCACAGGATCTGGATGTGTGCCAGGTTAATGGCAATTATCTCGCCCCCTATTACATGGCACTTTAAGCATAACTGGTTAAATGACGATGCACTATGTTCACCTCTCCTTAACCCTTCGGGGAAAACAACAGGCGTCAACATATATTATGTTAAAATAAGAAACTTTTAAGTGAAAAACCATTTTATTTAGGTTAGGGAAATCACTTAATAAATAGTTTAGAAAGTCATAAGGTTGAAGATTTCATTCTAAGAAAGAGTTTGATACTATACAAAACATCATTTAGTTAGACTAATTGAACATTTAAACCATAATAAGGCATGACTGTTTATTAACACGCAGATATATGTCAGTGACCATGAGTAGTTAGCTTGCGATTTCTGTGTTGACTTCACGCAACGCGTCGTAAGTCCAGCAGTAATAGGACTCGTCCATCAAGGAGCGCTGTTCCAAATTAGACATATTATTAATTTATTTTACATAAAATAAAAGGTATTTTAATAAAACACTTATACTATAAGATCAATAGTTATATTATCTTTAAAATGGTCAAGGTTTCAGAAAAATCCACGTGATAGATTTTGCGTGATTCTCAGTTTTTTATTCGCGTTAAACATAACTTTACAAGTTAATTTCACTATGTAATATAAACATAATCTAAAATATTCCTATATTAAATTATTAAGAAAATGCTCTAATTTAACATATATTTTTTCCAAATCATTGACACCACTCGTTTAGACGTGATCTTGAGTATACAATTATTAAAAGTCGGTCATTAAAAATCTTATCGTCGCCTTAATAAGTGACTTCCGTCAGCGGCTTTGCTGCGTGATATTTTTATAAATTATAGCCTATGTTATTCAGTGATAGTATATCACACTACTGGTGATTTTATTTTTAAATCGGCCCAGCCGTTTTTGAGTTTAGTCATTACAAACAAAAATACAAATCTTTTTCTAAGATAACACAAATATAATGATGCACGTTTCATTTTCACACATTTCGTACGGCCTACTAACACAATAGAATAATATTTCGATCGATAGCATATATCATCATTTTCATTCCTTAATCACATATACGTCAGGGAAAGTAATTCTATATCAGATTGACACACTGCGACAATTCACCGTATTGTAGCCATTTTATGTAAGTGTCAAAGAATGGCAGTTGTGATTTGAATATAATAGATACAATTTAAGTTTGTAGTCCATTGGATAAACAATACCCAGAATTTTGCGTTAACCATCCTCAAATTATACAATATTTTTTTATATTTATACATCAAGAGCTGCAGGTTGGCTATCAACAGGGTCACCACCGATTCCTCTATGTATATTAATACTATCATTATTCATATGCCTCATGGATATCAATCTTTGATTTAATTTCTTCATATAAAATTCATGCCATATCTCCCGATTACTCCTTACAACGATGAAAAATACATCCAATATTATTGTGTTCAAGTTATACAATATAGTTTGTAGAATAATAGATGTGTTAGTTTTGAAGAGCCATATAAATTTTATCACATAATTTACCAGTAATAAGATGTCACTCAATATAAATATTAAAGTGGCTAAGTACAAACGTTGCCAATTATTTTTAGCTGTATGTGCTTTTGCGTTAGAATTGCGAAAAATTGAAAATACAATTACAAAGTAAAATAAACAGTTGAAAATCAAAGGTAATATTAAACATCCTATTAACATGTGAAGCATCATATTAATACCAAATGGAGCCAAATATTGAAATGTACAAATACATAATCCAGACGTTATAATAGCCAAACCCCAACCAAAGAGGCTACTTTTAAGATACCTCCTTCGTACGTGACCATTAAAAACTTTTACAATATCAACATAAAACATATGGCAAATAACGATCAACCAATAGTTCTTCGCTGTTGATAAGTATGTCAGTAGATGGACAGTTATTATCTGTAACCATAAATTTACACTTTTATTGAAAATGTTTGTATAGTGGATAGATAAAAATGTACTGAGTAAGATGTTAACTAGAATTGTGTTGATGTATACAAAGTTTTTGAAATTGCGGAATTTCCTTATGGCCCACCATGATATTACTCCATATATGAAGGTGACTAGTGTCAGCGCCAACACAGTAAGGTAAATTATTAACATGCGAGTCATTAATTGCTCGAATTCCTGCTGAACGGGACTCACTGTAGTCTCATTACCAAACCAGGCGAATCTCACTGGCTTTTTCTTCATCGTGTCGCTAGCTCGACAGTTATTCAAATTTAGTTGACACAAATCTTCGCCACTTCCACGGCGTTATCGGTGGCAGCGCAGAGGTCACTTTAGCGGCTTGATTTGGGTCACAGAAGACAGGATAGGAGGTTAAGCATAACCTACTGCTGTAGTCACTGTCTGTCAACCAGTCTTACCAAGGATATCGTTTTAACCAGTAACTGGGTTGTGGAGGTCAGATAAGCAGTCACTCAATGGAAAACACTGGTATTCAGCTGCATCTGGTAAGACTGGAAGCCGACCCCAACATAGATGCGCAAAGACTAGGCAGTTGATGATGAAGATAAGGTGAATATCACTTGCACAGTTTCATTTGATTCACTTTGAGCTAAGTTTTAAAAGTATTTCTGAATCGTTTACCACAGTTTATTTATTACCAATTCTCACTATGTTCGAACTAAAAAGGTGTTGATTCCAATACAGTGTATAAAATACTAAGTACTCTTATCTTATAACTCTACAAAGTCAATGATAGCAGTAAATTTTAATTGCAATACTATGTTAGGCTATATTTTTCCTGTTATTGTAACTTTTACCTTGTTGTGACTAGCGTAAGAAAAAGTTAAAAAACAAGAATAACATACAGTGTGTGTCTTTATTATGTGCACATATCAAACTGAAGGAGTCTGCTTAATTTTATAGATGATTTTTTTTTTTAATATTCTAAAAAAGAGAATATACTTTCTACGAAATTTATATATTTTTAATAAATTTATATTATTACCGCAACAAAATGGATTTTGTTGCGGTTTTCCCCATCATTTAGAAAAATTGTTCCGGTAGGTTTATGTGTAAAATAAATTAAAATGTTAATTCAGTAGTTTTTGCGTGAAGAAGAGACAAACATACACACACACTCACAAACTTTCGCCTTTATAATATTACTGTGACAAACAAAAATACAAATCTTTTCTCTTTATAATATTAGTGTAAATATAATTACTTCTTAGATAACACCAATATAAAGATGCACGTTTCATTTTCACAAATTTCATACGGCCTACTGACACAATAGAGTAAGATTTCGATTAGTACATTATATTATCATTTTCATTCCTTATTCACTCACACGTCAGGGAAAGTGATTGTACTTATATCAGATTGACACACTACGTCAATTCGCCGTGTTGTAGCCATATTATGCGTCCCAGCTTTGATGTCCTCCCTCCGATGACGCCCTAAGCCGAGGCTTGTACCCCACAGGGGGTGCCCTTAGCGAGCGTTCACCTAGCTTTTTAGCTAGTTTGTATGCCCCTGGCTGGAGGTTTTGAGTTTAGAAGCTTTAGGCAACCACAGGATTGACCAGTTAAATAGTCATGACCTCAGAGGTCAGCTATGAGATGCCCTAAAGAAACAAAAAAAAAAAAAAAATGGCAGTTGTGATTTGAATATTATGGATAAAATTTAAGTTTGTAGGCAAATGGATAAACAATTACATTAATATATAACTATATTTATATTTATAAATCAAGAGTTGCAAGACGGGCATCAACAGGGTCACCATCGATTCCTCTATTACTATTCATTATTCCTATTCCTTACTGATAACGATCTTTCATTTAATTTCTTCAAATAAAATTCATGCCATATCTCCCGATTACTCCTTATAACGACGAAAAATACATCCAATGTTATTGTGTTCAAGTTATACAATATAGTTTGTAAAATAATTGCTGTCTTAGTTTGGAAGGGCCAAATTAATTCTATCACATAATTTGACAGCAATAAAATATCACTAAATATAAATATCAAAGTGGCTAAGTACAAACGTCGACAATTGTCCTTAGCAGTATGTGTACCTGCGTTGAAACTGCGACAAATTGAAAATACAATTACAAGGTAAAATAATCCGTTGACAATCAAAGGGAATAATACTAAACATGCTAATATTATAAGCAGTATATCGATTTCAATATTAAATGGAGAATACATAAATGCAATAATACTTACAGATGTTATTAAAGTCAAACCCCAACCAAAGAGGCTACTTTTAAGATACCTCCTTCGTATGTGACCATTGAAAACTTTTACAATATCTACGTAAAACATATGGCAAATAATGAGCAACCAATAGTTCCTCGCTGTTAATGAGTATAACATTAGATAAAAAGTTATTAATGTTAACCATTTATTGTTACTTATTTCGGAATCATTTCTTTTAAAATAAATAATGTCGATAATTAAAGATGTATAGAGTAGGACATTAGCTAGAATTGTGTTGAGATATACAAAATTTCTAAAATTACGGAATTTTCTTACGGCCCACCATGATGTTACTCCAAATGTGAACGTAACTAGTGTCAGCACGAATACTGTAAAGTATATTATTAGTTTGCGAGTTAATAATTGCTCTGATTCCTGCTGAACGGGACTCACTGTAGTCTCATTACCAAACATCGTGTCGCTGGCTCGACAGTTATTCAAATTTAGTTGACACAAAACTTCGCCACTTCCACGGCGTTCACAAGCATTTTGACTGCTTGTTTTAGTTCACAGAGGACAGGATAGGAGGTTAAGCGTACCCTGCTGCCGTTGTCACCGCCCGACAACCAGTCTTACCAAGGATATGGTTTTAGCAAGTAACTGGGTTGTGGAGGTGAGATAAGCAGTCACTCAATGGAAAATACTGGTATTCAGCTGCATTCGGTTAAACTGGAAGCCGACCCCAACATAGTTGCGAAAAGGCTAGACAGATTATAATGATGACAAGGTGAATGTCACTTGTAAAGTTTGATTTGATTCACTTTGAGCTAAGTTTTTAAAGTATCGTCTAACACAGTTTATTTATGACCAATTCTGACTATATTTAAACGAAAAACAGGTGTTGCTTCCTATACCCGATACTATGAATAGCTAACAACTCTTTAAAATATTAGTATATTTAATAATTGATATTTTTCCTGTTTTTTGAAACTTTTATCTCATTTCCGGGCTGTTTTATCGACTATCGTAAAAGACCTTAAAACAAGGAAAACATTTTAATAAGTACCTATAGCATAACATTTTATTAGATATAGCATTTGCATTTGATGTCATGAAAATAGGTACACACGGGTACACATCAAGCTATACATTTCCAGTATAAGCTGACCTCGCATTGTACGGAAATCCTATACAATTCGAGATCAAAATAAACTGGAAATGTGTAGTCAAAGTCAAATAATTTATTTCAATGCCCTTCTATAGCACTTTTGAACGTCAAAATTTTCAATATAATAGAATTGATTCTAGTCGCCCCTTCCAAAAGGTAGTTTTCGTATGGAGAAGAATGGGCAAGAAACTCCACCGTTACTCTTTTAAAATGTTTACAATAGTTTCTATAGGTACCTACATAAGTTAAATAATTATTTGTGAAGACGATGCACCTAGAATAAAATTACTATACCACAATACGTAAAAAAAAAATTAAAATTAAGCAACGACAGATAATTTAATTATGTGATAGATACATGGTGCTCACATATCTATAGCTTAATGTGTAGCCGTGTGTACCTACCTTCATAGAACCAAGACTCATTTGTATTAGTTATTAGACTAGTAAGTACTTACAGTACCTGTGAGGCAGCCGTTAATACGGTGCAACGAGTTTTTAGAAAAAGTTCGCCCTTCCGTATCTGTGTGACAGACGCTTTGCATGTATTTAATCGAATCTCAAATAGGTAATTCCCATTAACAAAATGGGAATTACCTATTTGAGATTCGATTCCTTAAAATATTATTGGAAACTCTAATGTAATGAATTTCCCTCTTTTCGTGGACCTCTAACTTGGATTTAACGCGATTGGTCACAGTTTTAATCAACCTAACCCATTTGATCGGGGTGGCTTAGCTTAGTTATTGCGACGAATTCGGCTCGCGCGTGGTTGGTCACCTTTCTAAAGTAACCTAACCCGTTTGTGTGGGGGATATCCCAGCTTAGTTACTGCGACCAACTGTGAGAAAAGGCCGAAGAAAGAAGAGGCAAGATATTAAAAAAGAGGGTCAAATACTTAAAAAGGTGTTCATAATTAGAAGGTCATTAAGTATTTAGCGGATCAATTAGTTATTTCAATTTCTAAAACTCCATTCGTAACACTGTAGACATTTTCCCAAACACGAACCAATTCTCATCATTCCTTAGTAAAAGAGAGAAATAGCTGGGTTTGTTTGCGAGTGCGAGTCTGGCTCTCGTATCAAGGGTTCCGTCTCAACAAACTTAATATCTACATTATGTTTGTTGAGACGGAACCCTTGGTGCGCGAGTAAACCGCGTAAGAACGTACTTTCACCAAACTTAGCTCTAAATTACTAACGAAAAAGCAAGTCAGACTGAAGGACCAATATTACTAACTATACTAACACACACACACACACATACACACACACATACACACACACAAATAGTGAAACACTCGAAAATCCAGTGCGCTATAAAAATTCACCCGTACAGTAACTTACAGTGGCTTTGATACGTCTCTCAGATAAAATTTTCATTCAGTATTAAAAACAAAATTAGGTTCTGTTCGTAATTCGAAAAATAACAGAAACCTATTTTAGCAATTTTAGTGCTCTATAGTTCTCTTATTTCCAAGCGGCATCGACGATGACATTCTTCTTTTAAAATTGACAGATGCGTCAGTTCGTTCGAACTTTTGACGTATATAAATATCGGTGCTCCTGTCAGTCATTAACAACTGAATTGTGGGTCATATGTCGGATTATGTCGGGCTATGCGACTATAAGATTACAGATCGAGACTCCCGTTTGATTGCTCGAAAAGGGACAATTTGAATATCTGTTTCTGGGAAAACTTTTCGTTAGTCAATATAGTAGTAACTAAGGAATATTCACGATGCTAAAAGCGCATCCACACCAGCGCACTCGCACGAACCGTGCACGCAGGCACCTCGAATATCTATAGACGCATCGTATGCGAACGATTATTTATACAAGAATCCACAACTGCACAATTAAAGCTAACGCGCATAAACAGTGAAGTGAAGGTGTCCATACTATGTTGCTAAGATGCACGCGAACCACACTGTTCATGCGCGCGAGAGGACATTTAACTTGCACACGAACTGCTCGCTGACCGCTCGCAAACATGTCGTAAGGTGTCCATACTATGTTCCTAAGATGCACACAAACCGCACTGTTCGTGCGTGTGCGCAGGTGTGAACCCGCCTTTACATTAACTTTGAAATATAAAATCACGCCTGTATTTTCCGAAGGAGCAGGCAAAGGCAGTGCCGGATTAAGACATTGCTGGTCCTGTAGCAAATTCTAACTAGAGTTTGCCCATGTTTATCACCTCAACTTTTAGTTTAGGTTTCCTTTCACCATTCATACAGATAAGATAAGATAAGATAATTTTATTTTGCAAATATGGGTAACAGTAAATGATGACAAAAAAATAAAAGCTCAGCCATATTTTACCACGTAGACATGCAAAAGATTTAAAACATTCAACTTATCACTAAATAGGAGCTACTTTATCTACTTACATTAGCAGAAAAGTTTATAAATTATAGTTTAACCGAGATCACTATAACTGCGCCTAAGGAATGCGCGACGCGACTGGGGGCGGTGTTGACGAACTGCGCTGCCCCCCGTCTCGACGCGCACTTACCTAAGGCACAGTGCAGAGGTCTCGGTCAAACTATAATACAGAAACTTTTTTTATAAGAGAAACTAAGATGCAAGAACGAAGTGTTTTCTAAAATTTCTAACACCCGCTTTGGAGAGGTTAGATTTCATTTGGCAAAGCAATACCTTTTTACCTGGTTTAGTTTGATTTTGGTCTGTCACAGCATATAGGAAATTATTGACAGTATAAACTAACAATCTTCAATTGTTTAGCCAACAGCTCGCCTTTTGAACATCAGTAATTGAAGTCCTCAATTGAATTGAACCAGTATGCAAATGAAAGTAGTCGAACAGCAATTGGCTTTTAGAAATATTTAGCTCTACAGCTGTTTTGTCGGCAATAGAACATAAATATTAATGTTTATTTATCGTCAGATAAAAGAGCTAATTGTAGTTTTTTGTGTCATTTATACAGCATATTTCAGAAAGGTGTGGATTATATTTAAGGCAGTTGTCCCACCCCGCCGGCGATTAACGAGTAGCGAGTAGAGCTAGCAACTGAAAACGAGTTGGCGAGCAGCGAGTGTGTAGTTCCGAGAGTTTTGTCGCTGGGCTACCAGCGAGTGTCCGAGTGGGACGGGGTGGTTAGTCCTGTGCAACACTGCACGCGTTATGCAAGTGTTCCCGTCTCTTCTGAACTAGACAACAATGATAGTTCTAGTATTTGTTATGAATTTATAATTTATGTGCACTCAGTCCGCACTCTAGGCCTCTGGAAAGAAGAATAAATGACCGCTGTTTGGTCTCTCGGCGTGTGTTCTGGCCGCCAAGCGAGCATTACTGAGCAGGTATCGCTGAGCGAGTATTATCTATAATAGCTCTTGTTGCTCAGTGACAAACTAATGGAGCAAGTGCTCGCCGGTGCGGTGTGCGATCAACTATTAATGTTAGCATCGCATTTATTTACACGGAATGTATATCTTTTGTACGTTTCTTGAGCGAGAAAATAGCCGGTAGATCATTGCTTCCTCGCCGGCGGAGGTGGGACTACTGCCTAAAGGTGTTATACACACCATCAATTCGTGATTATGATGTGGGTCCCACCCATGGAGAAATTGGTTCAGTTTGAAGGTCTACCCATACCCTTAAATATGATTACACCTTTCTGATATAACGATTGTAGTTTATTTAGGGGCCGTTTCAATCTGTTCTGACGAACGATATCCACCAGGATACCCATAAGGTAGATTCATAAATAGTACTGAGTTTTCATGAAATTATCTGCGAAATAACTTCTTAATCGGTATTTATCTGGTAGAGAATAAATAAGTTTTTTGGTGTGATACTCGTTGGCCGCGGCACAGTGGAATATTCAAAAAATGTGTTTCTAGATAAATTGTACGATTTATGTACTATATGGGTACGGTATGTGTAATGAAAAAAAAATGGTACATCTACGAATAATAATTAATTTAATAGAATGATTTTTTGGAAGCGCCACCACGATTGTTGTAAACTATTACGCGCACACTAAGCGCCAAAAAAAAATGTGAGAAAATTGTTCTCGAATGTAACTCAAGCAACAAGTTATTAACCTATATTCTATTCTATTCTGTTGTAAGAAGCTGCTGTGTAAAACTATTTTATCAAATACCTTACCAAATATTCCGGTCTTTCCAAGAATCGGGAACTTTATTCCGTAGTACTTGTTTTATCTTTCTAAACTATCATTTTTATCCCCTTGTTATTTTACAATAATTTTGCTTCCACTATCGAAATGGAAGACAAACAGGAAGATATTCGATATTTATTGAGAAATAACTGGAAATAAGGCATACTAGTTTGTGGGAAAAGGTTTACCTATATTTTGTTAAGGCTATGTTAGGGGTTTGAATGTTATGATAAAATATCAAAATGTTCTTTACCATATTATTTTAGACGTTGCCAACTGCTCATATACTTGATTGAACTACGAAAATCAACCAGTAAAGTTGATTTTCGTAGTTCAGTCAAGTGTATATGCTAAGAAATAAAGGCACTACCAGTATCAAATTGTTACCATGGACGTGCGGGTGACTGCACACTCCATCGAGCTATTTGATATACAGTGTAATGTTGTAATACTTCTACATTACCCTCATGTATAGGTAAAAGCTTCAAAAATTATTATGCCCAGCCGCCCACAGTAAAATGAATATTGACAGGGTAGTGGAATGATGAATAATATACTCTCTACCAAATAGCTTGCTCGAATACAAATACAAATACAATACAAATAGTTTATTTTCTTTAACAAGCTTGTACTACATACTAGTGATAGAAGTGCCCCTTTAAGCAAGTAAATGCCTGTATTAGGATACTCCCCTCTTCCGTAACTTAAATTTACATAATGTATACAAGAAATGCCACTGTTTACCATTTATAATTAATTAATTACAATTTTAAGAATTAGATTAGATTAGATTAAATATAACTTAGTTTGCGTTTTGTGTATGTAATGTGAGGTGAGGTGGGCATAATTATGTGATCTGTGTTATGGTATGTAGGATGTGTGTGTGTGTGACCTGTATGTGTGTAACTGTAAAAGTTGTGCATCAGAGTGTGTGCATGAATGAGTGAGTTATGATGTGTGCTGCAAGACGGCCTCAGTGTCCTCATATGATAGTGGTTTTATCCATTGGATTACAAGTTTTTTACATTCTTGAAATTGTTTGGTGTAGACATATATTTCTTTATTTATTTTATTATAGAGTTGAGATGACCGTTTCTCGTATTGCCTGCTACAAAACCTGGTTTTTGTTTGAGGAATCGGTGCTATAACATCTTTCCTCCTTTTTGATAAGATAGCGGTATCATAAGGCAGCTCTTTGTGTTTTTTCAAAATAGTCTGAACTATGTAAAGTTTTCTCACCGAAAGCAAATTACTTATCTGATAAAGACTCTCGGTGGGAAATCTAATCCTTTTAAAGAACATGATTTTTATTAGGGCTCGTTGAGCTCGTTCCACAGTAATAAATTTGGATTTAGCTGCCCCTCCCCAAATCGGGATGCAGTACACCAAAACAGACTGCACTAAAGCAATATAAATATCCTTTAATAGATTTCCAAATGCGTTTCCGGTATCACTAGCATTTTTTGGAACAACATATCTCAGTGTTTTAAAAATCCAGCTGAGTTTACGAATCCTATTTGAGACCTGCTCAAGGTGAGGATACCAAGATAATCTCTGGTCAATCATGACACCCAAATATTTAGTTTGGGTGACCTTATTGATGGAAGGGCAGTCACAGGTTTCGCTTTGAGTGTCACCACATTTGTGAACTTTAATTGTGAGGTCCCTATCTGGTTGTGTGCGATTACATATACTAAAGCATATATAATTCGTTTTTGAGGTGTTCAACGTCAGTAGATTATTATTTAGCCACGTAGAAATTTGGGCCATACCACATGACGCACTTTGCTGTACGATATCCCAGGAACTCCCGAGAAAACGACAGCCGTGTCATCTGCATAAGAAAAGACTTTGGCGTTATTAATTTTCATATTACAGAGGTCGTTAATATATATTAAAAAGAGTGTGGGTCCCAAAACACTACCCTGAGGCACGCCGTATAACACTTCTGCATCATCACTTGCCCCAGCTTAAACCTTTGCATCCTGTAAGAAAGATAATCTTTAAGCAGGTAGAGTGAAGTTCCTCTTACACCAATTTTTTCTAGTTTGTTCACAAGGATTGGCACAGAAACGGTGTCAAATGCCTTTTTAAGATCCAGAAAGATGGTTAAACATTTATTTTTTCTATCGAGTTGATTGGCAACTAGCGAGTTTAAGGCGGTAACTGCGTCTTCGGTGGATATATTCTGCCTAAAACCAAATTGTGTTTTGGATAGTACTTTATATTTATCTAAGAATTTAAGAAGTCTGCTATTTATTAATTTTTCCAAGATTTTCGATATGACTGGAAGGACAGATATCGGCCTATAGTTGTTGAGATCGTCTCTGTCCCCACCCTTGTGAACCGGGGTAATAATAGATTTTTTAAGGGAAGCTGGGAAAACACCATCTCTAAAACAGAGATTTGCAAGATGTGTTATAATTGGGACAACCTCCTCACGTATATGCTTTAAAAATCTTGTGGGGATATTGTCCCAGCCAGCGGCACTATCCGACTTTAGGTTCATCAGGATTCTGTCTACTTCATTGGGTTCTGTGTCCAAGAGTACAAA
Source organism: Omphaloscelis lunosa (assembly GCA_916610215.1). Lineage (NCBI taxonomy): Eukaryota > Metazoa > Arthropoda > Insecta > Lepidoptera > Noctuidae > Omphaloscelis > Omphaloscelis lunosa. The sequence continues at coordinate 16,362,769 of OU744265.1, read as the reverse complement.
GGAATTAGTTTGTGTTGACAGTCGATCAGGTACATAATTAGGGTCATTATTTGCGCTAGGTTGAATTTGTTGGGCCAGCTGTTTGCCAATATTTATGAAATAATCATTAATACAATTAGCCGATTCAATAGGGGTTGATTTAATATTAGTTAGTTCAATGTTTTGGCTTTTAGATTTATTTATGTAGGTTATTGTTTTAATATTTTTCGAATGTACAAGTACATATACAACAGCTTAGTATGTATCTCTTACTGTTACACCACGCTAAACATTTCCTTAGGCGCGGGCCATACACAAGAGGCGAGGTGCTTTTCATATTTCATACAAAATGTATAGGAGTGACAATACACACCCCGCCCGCGCCTCGCCCGCACCCCGCCTATGTACATCTCACGTATCGTCCATTCTATAACTAAATTTTGTATGAAATAAGAAAGGAGCGGCGCAGCGCCCGCACCTCTTGCCTCTTGTGTATGTCTAGTGCCTATCTAATCCTTACTGTTAGCTTTAATCAGTAGCTGCCCAAAACTTAAGTTTTAGAAAGATAAAACTGTCTTCTATACCAAAAGTAATCTACATTATTTTCTATAAAAAAGCTTAGGTTATGAAAATCAAATCTGATAAATGATCACGTGATTTTTAAGCTAATAACAATGTTTTCATTGACACAGAGAGCACAACTCGAGCGGAGACCAAGTTTCCTACAGCGGCTGCGTTCGCGGGACTTGCTGCTATACTGACAGCGGCAGGCGCTATCGCTGTACTAGCAGTGAGGAAGTAAGTACCACTCCTGTCTACCTTCTAAATACGTCAAAAACGCAAAAGTCACCCAAAGCCTTCATATACACATACAATTCAAAATGTTTTATTTCACATAAACCAACATGGGCACTTATGAAACGTCAGAAGCTAGGTGCACGGTTCCAATTGGTCGTTTCCTATAGAGAAGACCCGGCAAGAAACTCCACGGTTACTCTTTAAAAAGAATTGGCTTTTACAATATTTTCAAATAACAGTGTTAATAGGTATGGGAGGACAGTTTAGTTCTTTCAACAAGTACTGTTCAGTACCTGAACAAAATAGAAAATAACCAACAAATCTACAGTCAATAATGCTGATCAACTCTTCTGTACACGGTGTACACGACCTAGCGTACTGTGTACAGCGTACAGTGAGGTTTTCAAGACCACCTGGTCACCTGAGAGCTCACGAAAGGAAAAAAAAAATTGTCCGAGTTGCTGTCGCCGGATACGATGGAGAAGACTATAGAATAGAATAGAATAATTTATTTCTGAGTATTTTTAAAATAAACTTCGAAATTAAAAAGTGGCTCGACGGTATTACCTTGTGTTTGAACAAGGCCGTACAAGTTTAAGGGCAGATTTTTCAATAGTCTGTTATCATTTAACTGAGAAATAAGTATTGCAGTTTGACAGCTTTTGTATATAAAATATGTCAAACAGCCATATTTATTCTTCAAATAAAAGATAACTAGCTAGTGAAAAATTGTCATACCTGTGAAATATTTGTCGACGGAATGTGAAGCCAAGTCAGAGGCCCATGGGCAGCATAAAAACTCGGACATCAGGTTAGGTACTGACCACACGAAAAAGAAAGAAAACTGAAAAATCAGCCCTAAGTAACTTACAACCTACAAACTAAAAACTTGTGCACGGAAGTTACACCAGCGTGTGCAATATAACACTAAGATATCTCATCTCAGAAAGGACCAATAGTTCTACTCAAACACATGCATAGTTAAGTTTCCGTATGGAACTAGGTATAAACTTGCAACTTTCAAACTCTGTGTCAGGTCTGAATTCAGAACTTATTATTTATTGGCTCTTTAAGAGGTGTTAGGAGACACCTTTATGGGGCTAAGAAGTAGTAAGGTGGTTGCATAAATGGAATAAAGCTGGATTTGGGTACCATTTAGTGTTATAACAGCAACTTACTTACAATTATTTTCAACTTACAACCTCTGTCTTCTTCAAGTTAGTGAGGTGTTTATATGATTTAAAAAAAGAAATAACTACCAAACTATTAAAATACAATAACCTAACCCAACTTAAACTATTACAAACTAAAATATGGTGTCGAAATCCTCCGCATCGCTGGCGACTGGTAATGTACCCAATAAGAGACTGGTGGCATTGCCACGTTGTATGGCAATGTTAGCCTCTACCCAAGACAAAACCCGGCCCTTAGGTCACGGGAAGTGTCAACCAGCCGTTTGGAGATTTCGTTGAACAAACCATGAGCACTTGTATCCCACGGCCCGAGAATTTCAACCCCAAACGGTATTAATAGTGTAAGCTGGTCTAATCAGCTATTCAAATAGTTCTGGCAGTCTACAAGTGATGTAGTGACAGTCTCGCGTGGTTTAATAAAACCAACTTAGCAGACTGTTTAGGTAGTGTTGATTAGTATGATAATTTCATCAGGCGCTAGGCGTAACATGAAATTTAAATCATTCACACAGACAACGCACAGCATTATTCGCTGGGTCTAGAATCATGAAATTTTGCACAGGAGTTCCTTTTGTAACGAGAAAATGAGCACTAAGGAAGGATTTTTGAAAATTCATCCCCTGAAGGGGTTAAATAGGGGATGAAAGTTTGTATGGAGGTTCGCTATTTTTGCCGATGGCAAATCCCATTAGGCGCACGGCTTGTCACAAATAAAAATCATAAACGGATTTCGAACGAAATTTCAATAATAAACAGGGTAGCAGGGACATCGACGCACAACCTGTTACCATGGATTCAATACATGATTCTGTACAGATTAATAATCAAAGCAGGGGTCTTTGATTATTAATCTGTTATTAAAAAAAAAATCTGCTGTTTCTTACAAAAGTGCAATAGGTACCTACGCGGACAAAATGTCTGAACAGCATTCTTTTTTTAAAAAACATTGCGCTTTCTGGTGCATGCAAGAGTACAGGAGTTAGTTATAGCATATAAACCTTACATTAGTGAAAAAAAGTTTTAAAAAGTTGGAACCGACCAAACTGCAGTGTCTTTTGACACTTGTTGTACAGGATGGCGATTTAGTGATCTGTATCTGTCAAGGGGGTGATTCTACCTGTCATATATAACAACTTTTCCTATGAAACATATACATATAGAAGATAAAAAAAAACGGTTGACCGTTGTATAGAAATGGGTTTTTTTTTAAGTGAAAACTTCTTTAGCGGCGTTGTACACTTTTTTTGTAATGGGTAAAAAATGTTAAACTCGCGTCAGGACACGTGACCTGATCGAAAATTCGTAAGACGTTTAAAAAGACATCAACGCGTTGATTACCGCGGTGCCGATTTTTTTTTTCAAGTTTTCACTTCTGTCGGCACTCCCGGAGTGCCACTGTTTTTTTTTTTCACGAATCTGATATGAATTTCATGGTGAAAGTTGTTAAATATGACGGGTAGAATCACCTCCTTGACGGATGCAGGTGACTAGATCGCTACCCTGTACACAACCAAGTGATAACTGAATTATTTAATACCTTAACTGTTTTTTGGAACTGACCACGCGACCTGACGCATCAGAGCTCCCTTTTCATATTCGGGGACGATTCACCTCTCGAAATTATACATACGATCACTAAAAATATAAACCTGCATTACCCCTGCAGTAACAACAAAGTCACCAAGATGTGTTGAAATAGCCTTATTATTAGTCAATTGTTATTTAAGATAAGGTTTCGGTAAATGCCTTCCTTGGCGCTTAGCCAGCCTCTCCGGCCAAGTTCTGTGCCGACCATACGTTTTATAGTTAGGTTGGCTGGCGGCAGAGGTCACTATTGTCTTAAACAGTATTTAGGAAACCTGGGGAAATTTTGGTCGGGATAAGGTCTGGTGTCTTTGCATTCATTAAAACTTATCTGTGGGTTGTGTTAAGTGGAACCTATATTGAAGTTTATTGTTTCCAAGAGACACTTACCTAAGAGAGAAAGAACTGGTTTTAATCACCAGGTAAGTTCATCCGTGTTGTTTGATTTAAGACTTTATTGTTTGTCATGTCCAGGTTTTCTCAAGATGTTTTTTTGGTTGGGAAATTATCAAATAACTTCTCCCGCTCTTGGCGGAGCGGGAGGACGTGTCAGAGTCTAACTGGCTAAAACCCATCCGTGTTCCTTAGCCTGTATGTTGCCAGGGGCCACGGTAACCCTTTCGGATAAACCCGCAACCCCGGCAGGCATCGGCCCTATATTCAGAAATTTCCTAGGAATGTAATTCAAAATTAACTATCAATTTATCAAAATGAAATAGGCCATAATTTTCAATTACATTCATAAAGTACCTAGGAATGTAATTGAAAATCATGACTTGTTTCATTTTGATAAATTGATAGTTTGTCAATTTTACGATTATTGATAGTAAAGGCAAATGTTGAATGGTTTTTTTAAGCAAAGGATATTGAATAATGGTTATTAGATAAGGGACTTATAAGAATATCTGATCTTATTTTATTGCACGGTCGTTACGGGTCGTCCGAAGTCCGAAAGTCTGACAACCAGTTTTAACAAGGGGTATCGTACTTCCCAGTTACTGGGTTGTGGAGGTCAGATAGGCAGTCACTCCATGTAAAATACTGGTATTCAGCTGCATCTGGTTAGACTGGAAGCCGACCCCAACATGGTTGAAAGAAGGCTAGGCAGATTGATTTTATTGCATGGTTTATTGCACAGATACTTGTATTATTTTGTTTAAAGGTGTTCCCTCACTGGGAGCCTGCCATGTAACGTTCAGAGGCGAGCATTACATCAATGAAGGAAGAGAACCGAACATTACAGTGCGCAACCTGTAATGGTACAAGTTGAGCATTACATCAGCGAGGAAGGAGAATTGAGCATTACAGTGCGCAACCTGTAATGGTACTAGTCGAGCATTACATCAATGAGAAAGGAGAAACGAACATTACAGTGCACAACCTGTAATGGTACAAGTCTAGCATAATGTCAGTGAGGAAGGAGAATCGAGCATTACAGTGCGCAATCTGTAATGGTACAAGTCGAGCATTACATCAGTGAGGGAGGAGAGCCGAGTATACCAGTGCGCAATGTCTGTAATATTTAATCTGAAATGTTCTATTACAGGCGAATGCTCGTCAGTCAGCAATATTGTAACATTATGCAAAAAATCTAATCTGTAACGTAACATTACAGGCGAATGCTCCCGTTGATAGCACCTTTAGAGATTGAGTTTTTTTTTTTTTAATAACAAGGTTTACCTATATTAATGTTTTATTAAATACTATTAAATATCATGTTTTATTACGAACGTGCGATATCAATCACCGCCAGAAACCGAATATAGGTACAAACCTATTATTAGTTGATCACGGAAGTCAATTACATCACAATAGGCATTAATTATATCCCATAGTTATCAAAAATGATAATTGTTTCGCTCCATTACAGATAATTTGTATGGTTTCTTCATTGCTTGCATACTAATAATATTATTGTTTTATGTATTTAACTTCAAAGATTACCTCTGTCGTGTTCCGTTTAATACATATATCAATTAAATAAGTTAGTATACTACGCATCGGATTTAGGTAGATATTCAGAATTTATACTAGGACTGCCTCGTTGGTCTAGTGGTCGCAAGCGCTACTGCTGAGCATGAGGTCCTGGGTTCGATTCCCAGGTCGGGCAAAGTGATATTGGGTTTTTTATCTGAAATTTCTCAGTAGCAGCCTGGAGTCTGGATTTGTGCCCGGTTGTTGGCAATAGGCTCGCCCCCTGTTACATGGGACTTAAAAACATAACTGGCGAAATGGGGGTGAACCTGCTACAGGGACACCTCTGCCCATCCCTTCGGGGAAACAAGGCATGATGTTATGTTTTTTTACAAGGTATCATTGAAATAACTCATAACCGTCAAAGGGGTCATTGAACACATCATCCTAACTTAATATAATTATTAATTTACTAGCTGTCCGGCCCGGCTTCGCACGGGTAGCATTAAGAACTTATTTACGGCGCACCTCACTACCTACCCTACCTACCCTACCTACCCCTACCCTACCTACCCCTACCCTACCTACCCTACCTACCCTACCTACCCTACCTACCCCTACCCTACCTACCCTACCTACCCTACCTACCTACCCTACCTACCCTACCTACCCTACCTACCCTACCTACACTACCTACCGTACCTACCCTACCTACCCTACCCTACCTAAAACCTCACGGAGCCCGAGACCTTTCCAACGAATGCAAAACCGTGGAAATCGGTTCGTGCGTTCTGGAGTTATAGCGTCAGGGAGGAAAACGCGACTTATTTTTATATAGTAGATTATAAAAGCAAAAGTGAGTTTGTTTATTTGTTTGTTACGCTTTCACGCTAAAACGACTGAACAGATTTGGATAAAATTTGGTTAGGACATAAGATACTTTTTATCCCAATAGTACGTTCCCGTGGGATAATTTTCTACTTCCACGCAGCCGAAGCCGCGGGCAAAAGCTAGCTAGTAACTTTTATTATGGACCAAACCTAAAATCGTGAAATCAGCTGCTCCATACATACTTTTTATACCCAATTTTTCATTTCCTCTTTTAAACATTTTTTAGAGCCAAAACAAGAATTACTAAACATTGGTGAGTGACGTCCGGTTTCTAAAACCTCGATCAAGCCCGTGCTCATCTTACAAAATTTCCCATCAATCAAATGTTTTATATCTAAGCTGTTCTTATGTTCACCAAAATAACATAAATTATCACGATTGAAGGCTGTACCTTTATTTTCATTAACCCCTGCACAGTCGCATAAAAGCAATTTTTGTGTTCGGTCGGCCATAATGCCATTTGGCGCTATAACGTCTATGGGAACAATAACTACTTAGTCCATATTCCATTATATGTCTCGATTCTCCTGTACTAAGTCGATATCATTCAGTTAAATTGTGGCTTTCACATTTTTATTTTTTAACAACAGGCGTGGTGAAACAACTACCACCAGTAAGCGGCCTTCGCAGAGCGTGGTCCAGGTGGACGCCCAAGGGAGGAGGTTCCTCATTGCGTACCCTGCACCCGCAGACAAGCTGGAGACCAAGCCTGACATATTGAACCCTAAGGCTGGTGAGTATGATAAAAATCCCATCATTTCTCGTTTGGGCACAAACTGATAATAAATATACCTAGGTAAAACCCGCTCATCTCGTGTCGTGGCAAAAAGTGCCAGTCAGCAAACAGGTGGCAGTTTTACAAATGACACCTAGGCTAGTTTTGAGTACAAATGAGTTAAGCATACCAGCCAAACTAGGCGAGAACCTGTATTTTGGCTATCAGCGCCAATCCCCTCGGTTAATTTTACATTTATCATAGCCATTAACATTATGTTTTACAAGATAATTAACAGTAGTGTTATTATACACGTATAATTGTATTTTTTTATAATAGGTAGAGTATAAATGTGTATGAATGAGTGACCTCTCACTGTGTGGAAGGAAGTGTGGGGGTGTGTGTAAGTGTGTGTAGTCCATGAGAAGTTAAATATTTTGAAGTTTTTGGCGTGTGATCCATGTGAATTTTGAAAGTATCAATCATACAAGTTAATGCTAACGTGATCATTGTGCTATATGTAGTAGAAGTTCAGTCTATTTATGATAAACCGGTCCGTAAGTAGTTCGTCGATATTTGCAGATAATTGTCAATTTATCGAGCAGCATTGACTTTTTTCATTTCTCTGAAAGCGAGTTTGTTTTTAAGGACAGGTCATAGTGTGATAAGGGCCAAACTTAATTTTCTTCATTCAGATCCGCGATTGCGCTGGCGTTAATCATCGCGCAATTGAATACAAAAACTTACCTCTCCTTATGCATGCAAAAATGTATTTCTGTACATATAGAAAATAGTATATCTATAGATTGTTATAAATTATCTTCTTGCCCAGATAACGAGCCTCCTCGTGTGGTGCTGGAGTCGAGTGATAACAAGAGCTACAGCATCCGGGAGGCGAGCAGCGAGCCACACAAGTCAGCCTACAGCCCACCACCCACAGCTGAGAACATGGTAAGATACACTACTTCTTGAAATAAGAGTACATTTCAGAACTCAGGCCGGTGATGTAGCGAGCGAGTAATGGTTAACACACACTCTTATGGGTTGACTACAGTGAAAGTAAAAGAAATACAAACAAAGTAATGATAAGAGCCAAAGTTTTATACTCTGGCCAAACTGAAGCGAATCCTGCGCGGGATGCGGGACGAAATTTGTTAGCACCGATCGTGTAAACTAACTTGAGGTGTTCAAGCTAGTGTGAATAGTTGCGTGACTTCCTCATTAGGAGTCGCGTCCCGCGTCCCACACGGGACTCAGTGTGGCCAGTTCTTAAATTAGATTGTATTATGTATTTTTTTTTAAACAGTCCAATTATTATGGCCCCGAAAAATAACTCGATGGTAGAATCATGATTAATTTACTGTATTTATTCACATCTATTAATTCACATCTATTTACCAATATAAAAAAAAAAAAAATACTTATGCTTGGTCAGCAGTTCTTAGGTATTTTTCAGTTTTTCATTAGACTAATTAACACGTTTCAGTTTCGCGCTACTACTAACCAAAAATGCTATCATCAAAAACAATTAAAGTTAACCAAACAATCTTCAGTAAACCAAAATTAACTGGCTTCGTCCATACTCATCCCTAGTTCGAACTCGCCCGGTTCGTATTTATCTACCCACATGTATGTAGCTAGAAGGCGCAAAAGCTGGTGGTGAGAAAAGTGCTAGTATGATTTTTATTCAGTCATAATACGCGGTATAAAATTAACAGTAGGTAGGTAGTTACTATTAGTGCTTTTTCCACATCTATAAAATAGAATCAACATTGATAAACAACATAGGTATTATACGCTCGTTTAAAACAAACATTAATTTGTTTAATATCTTAAAGTCACAGTTCGTAAGTACAATAATTAAAACTTTGATTACATATTAAAATTCAAACTTTTCTCAAAAAAAAAAAACACGATTTGTACAATAATTAAAGCTTTCTGCTAAAAAATCACAGTCTGTATATACAATAATTCTATTAAATTATTGTAAAATTCTAGGGATGCAATATTTATTTAATAATTACTTATTTGCACGGAATCTAAGTTTTGTTAAAAAAATATATAGATTAAAACTGCCATATAAAAAGATCAAGACTGCCATAGTAAAAATAATATGTGATCAGTATTTGTTATTTAGAAGAAGAGTGTTTTTTTTTCTACATCGTAGCACTTTTCCGACAAACTGTACCCTTGCAGCTGATAGGCATATCAAAAAGCGGGCGAGTTCGAACTGGGGATGAGTATGGACGAAGCCAATTAACTGGAGGCGAAGTTTCAATAAATATTTAATGAATTGATCTGAAATCTGCCAAAGCCATTGTTTGCCATTGTTTGCCTGTCGAAACGAATACTTCCCTTTATTTAACGCGAATTCAATTGTTTCAACAACATCGTGTTAATTTGTAAATTGTTAGTTAACCTTTTCTAACAAGTTAATTTTGAATTTTCTGTTTTAGCATTTATTTATTTTGAGTAATTAATAATACCGGGTAGTAAATGTCTTTTGCATAACATACTCTTTTTAAGATGCTTAGTTATAAGGTGCCAAAATTTGTTTGTTCACGCGCTAATTTTGATGCATGGCAAAACATTATGGTCACCACGTTTGGCCAATGTATTGGTGATTTCAGTAAGTTAATATTTTTACAGAAAGATCAATGTAAAACAAACCATCACTCGCTTACCCCATTAAAAGAGATGACGTGGTTGAAAAAAGAAAAAGAACATAAAAATGCCAATTTCGGATCGTGAATAATCATTATTGTTGCAAATTACGATTATTGTTGAAAATAATGATTATTGTTGCAAATAATGATTAATTGTTGCAAATAATGATTATTGTTGCAAATAATGATTATTATTGATTACTTTGCTAAGAGGATGGCCATCACTATTCTCTTGTAGGTCTGCTAATAACAATAAAACTGTAAACCAATTGTCGTGATATGGCAATACTACCCTAAGGACCATAATCGACTGCGGCAAGATGTGTGGAAACCTATATTTAGCAGTGGAAAGAATTTGGGGTAAATAAATATACAGCCGGTGATAGATGCTACTTCATCTCGTTGAGAAAAATTCTCCAACTATGCTGAACATATAACTGAATTTTTGGGGTGAATATACTGATGATACCTAACCTTGTTATTTTAAAGGCCTCTGTTCAGCATTGGAGGTATTTTTGTTGGTCAAAATAAATTATCTAGAGAAACATCTTAACATGATGAAACAAAAAAAAAACATGATTTGATGTTTCTTTTTTTGGGTGTCAACTACATACTTAATCTGAGTTCCAAATTTATTTGCCAAACATGTAAACAAACACGAGTTTTAGGATAACCGACTGTAACGCGTACGCGTTACAGTCGTTTATCCTAAGTCTTGTCGTGTACACATAAGGTTCAGTTTGCGCTACAATTTCATATTTTTTTTACTTTTTCAACAGTACCAGTCATTTAAAATCAACTTTATTTACACTTAAATAAAGTTGATGTTTATTTAAGTGGAAATAACATCAATTGGAAACAAGGCTACAAATAGACCTTACTTGAGTTGGGTCAGTTACTTGAAATACCAGTTTAAAAAAATAGTTTTTATTGTATAAACATCACAGACGTAAGTAATGGGTGTCGATGTCTAAACACGATAAAACAAAAAGTACAATTTTAACAGTTAAAATTTAAAAATCCCCCAACACAAACATTTCCTCATTTCGCTTTCCTACTCCGTCATCAGATCTTGTTCACCATCTATCTATAACCTATTCATTGACACCATTCCAATGAGCCCAAACACGATACCTGTGCTCTAAGTTGGGTATCCTGCAAATTCCAGGTGATGCTGCAGCATCAGTTCAAGGTTACTATGTTCTTCTAATATCATTGAAGTTTCAGGATACCAAATTTCAAATCGATCAGACCTGTGGAAGATCTCACATCCATTCATCAACTAGAAAAGAGCTGATAATCTTCAAACGGCTGAACCGATTTTTGATAAATCATGACTAAGAACCATCGCAAGAAAACTTGCTTTGAAATATATAAAAACACATTCAAATCGGTTACCCGTTTAAGAGCTACGGTGCCACAGACAGACACACACACATAGCGGTCAAACTTATAACACCCCTTTTTTTACGTCAGGGGTTAAAAACAGATTTTCTCAACCCATACTTCAAGTAACTACAAAACCTGTCTTTGCCCATATTTTTTTATTATTTTTGTTTTATCGTGTAGATATCGGTACCCAATTAGTCTGTAGAGTTTCACTAGCCAATTTAATTTTACCCTGGAAGTTAAGTTACCTGTCCATTAACGCGGAGCGGAGCGGAGTTATGGACTGTGCGGAGCTAGGCCGAGTTCACGCGACGAGTAATTTGAGCGGGCGGCAGTCCTCCACTTCGCTTCCCCGCTCCGCTTCCCTGCTCCACTTCCATTCTCCGCACAATTTTTAAACTAGTTCGCAATTCCCGTTCCATTGAAGCGGAGCGGAGATTTTATGCAATTCTATTGGTTAATATTGGCACAGATCCGCTCCGCTCCTCGTTGGGCCTTTCGTTATTTTGGAGAGAATCATACAAGATTTTTAAAATAATATCTCCTTTGTTTCAGATGCCGGAAAGATAGCATACGGCTCAAATCCAGAGTGATATGTAAATAATGTTTCAAAGACTATAATAAATTGTAAATTCAAAGGATGCCAACAATTATTATAATATTAATTAAGATAATTATAGAATTTATAGACGAACTCTTCCATATCAATTTAATAATTGTAAATTATTGAGATGTTTATTCTGGGAGGCGTTTTTAATCAAAATGTCAGTTAAAAATATTAAATGTGTTTGTAAATAATTTTCAGCATAAAATCTTGCTAAGTGAAGAATATCTTCATATCTTCAGGAATAAGTTTCGTCTGTAAACTACCAAATACCTACATATCTAATAAATATCAATTTTCATTTTAGAAAACGCCTCAAGATCTTAACCTCAAACTTATTTCTAAGTGGAAACTATGTGAATTATGTGATTAATATAATGAACGTTGGACTACTAAAATAAACTTACGGTTTTCAATTGTGTTCTATTTATTTCTCTGTTTTACCAAAAATAATACCTTTTACAACGCTAGAAGCGACTCTCACTCAAACGTAAACGCGCAAGCAGCGTTTATCCCGCAACTAGCATATATACAACGTCCGGACCATGTCCCGCTAGACACAACACCCGTCTGGTCGGAGCATCCTCCCTTTTCTATAGATGATGAGTGAGCTTTACATCCTGTTCTTCATACTTCTATAACCAGTTGTTTTTTTTTTTTTCTTTCCAGCCAGTATGGGTAAGTTCTAAACTACTTGTAATTTTAATTTTGTTTAGCCCATGGTTCCTTTTAGCGTTTTTTTCTAGGACTTAATTTCGGAATTCGGAATATACCCACACAAAAATATTAACCTGTATATACAATACTTGCTTCTGCCCGCGACTTTTTCCGCGTGAAACTTCCTGAAAGAAAGAAAGAAAGAAAAAGTATTTATTGAGACTCGCCCAGGAAATCACAAATTAAACTAAAACACACTCATTAAAACATTAATAAAAAATTAAAAAACAAATTTTAAAAAATAACAGAAAGTCCTGTACGAGGCCAAAAGGCCTCCTATCTCAGCTTATGCTGCGACATTTAAAAAAAAACCTGTTCGAACATAAAATATATCCTAAGACACTCGGCAATACTGCAACTTCCCATTAGTGAAAGAAATTTCGGTATCGGATCAATTGTTCCGAAGGTTACCCCTTAAATACAAACTCCCAAATTTTCTTTATACATATACTCGTATGTTACTAGCTGACCCAACAGATCAAAGACCAATTGTCTTGTTAATCCGAGCCAGCCTGTCCTTGCTGTCCTCAACCAGCGACGCCCTAAGCCGAGTTCTGTGCCCTTAGGGTGTAGTCGCTTAGTTTCTAAGTTTTATACCCTGGCTGGAGGCCTTAATTTATTGAGGCAGCCACAGGAAAGTCCGGTTAAGGAGCCGACAACCTCCTAGGTTGACTTGCAAGATGCCATACAAAAAAAAAAGACTAATTGTCTAATCGATCATCAATTATGGTTTTAAGTTCATAAAAAACTTCCATAGAAAAAGGACGTTCAGTTTTTCTCAAATTTGAAAATATTCCGAGGAACATCCAATTTTTATTTCCATAAAAACAAACATTTTATAACAAAATAGCCACATCATCGGTCCAGTCGTACTCAAGTGATATGCTTAACAACGAACAGCAATTATTTTTTATAGATTCTTCATATAAATATATTCTTCTTCTTTTCGTGTCGTTAGTGACTAATCTGGTGTCACAGTTTACAGCCGCCCATGGGCTTCTGACTTGGCTTCACATGCCATCGAGAAATATCTCTCAGACGTGCCTTTTCTCACGATATTTTCCTTCACCGTTTATGAAGCAAGTAATAATTCTACAATTCGCACATTTATCCGAAAAGTCAGAGGTGTCTTGGGTTCGAACTCGAGACCTATGACTTGACAGTCCGACGGTATCAGAACTAAGCTATCACTGCAATTAGAAATATAATAATATGGAATCATAAATACTATATACATTAAGCAATCGAAATAACAAACACCATGTTCTGAAGTTTGTTTCGAAATAAAACCAATTTATAAACCAGTAAAAGTTAGCTTAGAACATCAACTTCAAGATTTTATTTACACGCTGCAATGAAAAGAAAAGTGTGCTTTATTATTCGGGGCGAGTGAGTACTTCTAAGAAATGTGAATTACTCGTCTTTTAGACGTTAAAGTGTTAAGGCAGGTTGCTAGCTGTCTTTGCTTGTAACCCGAGGCATTTGGTGAAAATGAAAGAAAATATAAGAAAAATAGAAAAAGGCATTGGCAAAAATGTATGGGACTTAGTTGAAATGTCCAGCAGTAACAAGACCTATGCCACTGCATAGCCTATTAAATAAACAGTAACTTTTACTAAAACAAATCTATCAGTGAAAAGTTATAGCTAAATAAAAATAATTGATTTTCACAGGACTTGAAAAACGATACGCGTAGTTCTGGTAACTATAATTTGTATCGTTCCACCAAGATCGCAACAAAATTAATTCGTTGGCTAAAATGATACTAAAAAACAGAACGAAATCTAAAACTGTTTAATAACAATATAACGTTATTAATATATCGGTATAAAGAAATAAGAACGTTACTCATTTCGATACGCAACGTTGCCAAAAAATGTAAGGTCGACACAAAAAGTAGGCTGGTTTTCACAACTATTTATTCAAAACACTGTCTGTAAAATATGCGCACTCTCGAAGGACCTTAATGTTTGAATAAGGCGGTGCCTTACCACCAGCCGGCCACCATATGGGGGTGGTCAGTGGCGGTGGTCGTAGTGGGCGACGACCGGAGCGGTGGTCGTAGTGGGCGACGACCGGAGCGGTGGTCAGTGGGAAAAGTTCTTAAGAATAACAATCTGTGACATACAAGCGGATATAAAAAAATAAAATAATCTTTAATTCGGATAAGCAACATCCATATATGGGTTAGTAAACAAAAAGAGATAACTTATATCTATGTTAGTAAACTTATTATCTATTTCGAAACAAGGCTGTTGTTCGATATGCATCTTCGAACAACATCACCTAATAAAGGAGAATCGTACCTCCACGCTATGGTCTATGGTCTAGTTAAGCATAATGTTAAGCCGATATCTATAACGTAACTTCAAATATTGTTCTACAACGTTTTTTTTTTAACGATTACAACATCGTATTCAGTGTTATAATTGCAAATCATAACTAATATTCTAGTTCACTTGTTAGCGAAATTTCATATTTCCATACAGGTATATTGCCAAATTAATCAAAACAGGTAAATATTTGACAGATATTTGCGACGTTGCCAACTTTTAGAATGAACGCTTTTAAGTCACATTGCTAGAATAGTCTTAAAGAATTTCTTCAATAAACTCACTGTCTCGAAAAGGGTAAAAAGGGTGATACAAGCAATGATTGTGCTATTTTAATTCCACTGTGTACAAATACGTCACCTTCTTTCTATTATTACATTACTGAAATTGAAGAAAGTTATTGTGTAAGGCAATGCGTATATCGTCGTTGCAGTGCGAGAAATCATGAATTGCAAAAAGCTAGTTTCAAAAAAACCGTGTTTAAAAGTTTTTTTGTTCGTATAATCGGTATAACACATTAACTTATAATATAAATATTGATATTTTTACCCTTTTTTTTGGGTGGGAAAATATCAAATAACTTCTCCCGCTCTGGGTGGAGCGAGAGGGTGTGTCAGACTCTTACTGACTAAAAACCACCCGTGTTCCTTCAGGTGCCCTGTTGCCGGGGGCCAGGATCTTCCTTTCGGTTTTCTTCGCAACCCCATCGCATCGGCCCTAGCGGACCCTGTCAATTCTGCTGAAATCTTTTTGAGGCGCGCGTGGAACACAACGCGCTGTCGACCCGAGCCTGGTCCTTATCGGACGACGAGCTACCCATTGCTCACCGTCCGCAAGCCCGCGCCTACGGAAATTGGCTCGCGATTCCCGACGCCCAGAGCGTCTCCTCCTGCGGTGGTTATGGGCGTGAGGGCGCGAATTTTGCCTCTCCCTCACGCGTTCGGCCTCTTTCTTCGCGAGCATTACTGTTTGGCAGAAGGAGATGACGGCCTCCCATTTCCTCTCGCTCCGTACCATGGCCCGAATTAGGGCCGGACGCGAGAGATCACCGCCGCCGATCGCTTCCACGAGGACACGGCGATGCTCAGCCCAAGCCAGACAGACTTCCACCGTATGCTTCACCATGTCCTCCGGGCGATCCACACAATGGTGACACCCGGGCGTTTCCTCCCGCCTTATCCTGAACAGGAACCTCCCGAAACAGCCATGGCCGGTGAGGACCTGCGTCAGGCGGAAGGTGAGGACGCCGTGGCACCACTCCTCAAAGAGGGGACTTATCGCCGCAATTGTTGCGTGCCCATGATATTTTTACCCTGCACTCTAATATTTAGTAAATAGGTAAATACTTTTACCGTAACTGAGAAATATAATAAAAAGTAAGATAGTTAATTATAGCATACTCAAAAAAAAAAATGTCCGATTGAAGTCACCAACAACCCTTACTTACTTTTCGCATACAATAACCACTGATATTGTCTCTTAGTTATTTCTTGCAGACGAAAGCTTTAAATGAAATTAATTAATATCTTGGATGCGAAAAGTAACTAAGTAACATTAATGAGCAGTGTAGACCCAGTAATCGAGAAAACGTTAGTAAAAACATTGTCATAAATTACTCAAGTACCGTTAGTTAATTTTCATACACTGTTTTTTTGCCTTAACAAGTAGTTATGTACTTCTCACATTCTCGTATTATCTAAAATTCAAACAAAAATCAGCTCTTTTACCTTTTCATAAGGTAGATAATGGGTTTAACAACACTTTGACGTCATTAACTGATTTTGGATAAAATGTCACTTAGTGACTTCTCGCACTAAAACGACGATATAAGAAGTCATACAATTTTGATCAGATATTATACAAAACTAGTTCGAATGTTTTCAGTAACAGGCAAAAATGCAGAAAATGAATGATGATATTGTGGCAGGAATGTTTTCAGTTGGTAATATTAATTAATTTAATTTATTTCTTTGAGACATCATTTAGTCCATACTTATCATTCTTACATTTAAATTATAAACACACAGATAAAAACCAAAATACAATATTTTTTTAAACACAACTCATTAAAAAAAAACAAAAACAATGAAATAAAATTGTCAAAATTCATGTTTATGAATGAATAGGGATTTATATTTTTTTATCGGTTGTGTAGATTATTAAAATATATTGAACACGTATTTTTTCTTTTTTACTTAATCAAAAGATTACGGCGATATATTGAGTTAAAATGTGCCATGACGTCACGAGTATGTAGATTTTATACTTACTTGTGACGTAGCGACCCCCGCTCCCCAACTTTAATGCGTTTTATCTAAGTCATTTTTTATTAATATGGTAAAGCAAAAAATACGTGTTTAATATTTTTTTATAATCTGACTGACGGACTAAATAGAATTTCTTTTTTTTTTACCGAGGCATCATCCCTATTATTGGTTGGTTGGTGGTTGGTTGGTATAGGCGATGATGATTTTAGGTAGTTCAGAAAGAATTAAATATGTTCTTATAATTCTTTGTAAGTTATAATCTATTATTTTTATTAATACAAGCAAACCCGATGTCGATTAATATCTAATGAATGAAGTGAATTGCAAAAGTACGTATAGTAAAAAAAAATAAAAAACCGGCCAAGTGCGAGTTGGACTCCTACACGAAGGTTTCCGTACCACCGTATAATATTTAGCAAAAAATGCACAAGGACCCACTTTAATTTTTAATTTTATTTTTACTATTTGCTGTTATAGCGGCAATAGAACCCTAACCCAAGCTGTGGAAATTTCAACTGTCTACCTGGGTTCCGTATATATATTCCCCATCCTTTGGGTGCGTAACCCTATAAACGACACAAATAAAATCAATTCGTAAAAAATTGCAAAAAAAATACCACAAAATCGGAACCATCTTCAACCAACCTAGGAGTGAAGTAAATAAAATTGAATAGTTGCCCCCCAGGAGTTCGGCGTATGATTGGATGCCGGCTTATCGTGATACATAAACTAACTTAATACCGTGGCTTGTTTCCTAACCATTAAGGAACTATGGTAGGGTTGATAATATGGGGAAACTATGGCTGTTTTGAAGTGTGCTGTCATAATAAGTAACGTGTTCTTGCCGGCTTTTGGGTATAGGAACCATCGTTAAACAACCCCAGTTGTTTGTTGTATCTAAGTATGAGGCCCGGGCTCCGCCAAAGCGGAGATGTGCGGAGATGGTCGAAGTGGCGACAAGAAGAAATGTTTTTCAGCTGGAGTGTTTCCACCGAAGCTGTACGGAAATGTGTACTGGATAGTCTGGAGCGGAGATGTATGCCGGCTAGAGCGGAACTAAGCTGCGTGCGGTGATCGTTGGATATTGACCGCTCACTGCACGCCGCTCACATCTCTTCTCGTCTCCGCGTAGCCAGCTTGCGAGGTACAGCTCACATCTCCGTTTCGTTCGCGCCATACAAATATGATACATCTCTGTTCAGTAGTCTTCACTGAAGCTGAGTGGAGATGAGAGGTGTGAATAACGAAATTATATTGGTTGTTTAAAACACATCTCCTCTCCTCTCGTATCGTCTCCGCTTTGGGGGAGTCCGGGCCTTATATATTTGAAAACAAAAAAAAAATTGAATTATTGTTCAATTACCTGGATATATCTTACAATCGAATAAAGATTTGCCCCAGACTGAGCCCTTGTTGTACCCACGGGAGATTTATTTACGCGGCAATATTTTATCACCCACTGGAGTTTCAACGCACTGTTTAGTGCTGAGAGTTGAAATTCCAGCAGTGTATTTTTTGACGAGCTGAGATGCACTCTTGGATGCTCAATGCTCGAGCGACCGGTGACTGCTCCATCCAAGTCGGTAGCAGTTACTTGTCTATTTAGTATTTTTAGGACCTCAAAATAGCAATTAGTTGAGGTTCACAAAAAGAGGCGCAATCATTATTTTAGAGTGTTCAATAATATTTTTCGGAAAGCTAAGTGCGAGGCCTCATTAGTGCGTTGCGTTGCGTCGTCGCAGCGCCAACGCTACGGCGTTTTACATATATTTTTAGTGGCAATGCCAGATTAGGCGTTGCGTCGTCGCACGCGACGTTTCAACGGATGAACGAACGAGAGTCGAAGCGGGGGGAGAGTGGTGCGCTGCGCTGTCGGAGCTCCGGTGTGACGACGCAGAGAATTCCACTACACTAGAGGGACAAACTAGACGTTGCGACGTCGTGCGTCATCGCAACGCAGGTGAGGCATACTATGCGTTGATCCGTCGCGACGACGCTACGCAACGCACTAAAATGAGGCCTTAGAGCGAGGCCCCATTAGTGCGTTGCGCTGCGTTGCGTCGCGTCATCGTAACGGAACAACGCATTGTATGCCACACCTGTGTTGCGTTGACGCTGCGCCAACGCAACACAAGAGGGTGACGCACGACGTCTCGTTTGCCCCTCTAGCAGTGGATCACTGTCCGTCGTCGCAGCGGAGCTCCGACAACGCAGCGCATCACCCTGCCTCCCGCTTCGTCTCTTGTCCGTCGATCCGTTGAAACGTCGCGCGCGACGACGCAACGGTCTAATGGGGCATGTCATAAAAAATATATGGAAAACGACGCAGCGATGACGCTGCGAGGACGCAACGCAGCGCAACGTACTAATGGGGCCTCGCCCTTACTCATGGGAATTATTTGACGTAAGATTAAATACATGGCCTTAGCACGAAATTGCAATATCCCAAAGTTCCTAATAGTCTTGTAGTTTTACGGTATTTACAGGGTCAAATTAAATTAGCTAGCTAAAGTCCTCAGACGTGATGGGTATCGATATTTTTTTTTTTGTGGGGTCAACGACTGCTATTAATATAGTTACTTCAAGTATGAGTTGAAAAATCTGTTTTTAAGTAATAAACACATAAACATAAACAGCCGCACGGGTCGTTTCATCAGGTTAAACTACGCTTGCCGAGGTTGTTCTGAAGATGGGAGATGAACTTTACATACCGAGACTGCTCCGTGCTTCGAAAAGCACGTTAAGCCGTTGGTCCCGGCTGTCATTCGTCAGTCCGAAGCCCAAAAGTCTGACAACCAGTCTTACAATGGGTATCGTATTACATGGTGACTGGGTTGTGGAAGTCAGATAGACAGTCGCTCCATGTAAAATACTGGTATTCAGTTGTATCCGGTTAGACTGGAAACCGACCTTAATATAGTTTGGAAAAGGCAAAGGCAAGGTAAGATTGATTGAGATATCGATACCCATTACGTCTGTGAACTTTACAAAAAAAAAATCCAAGTACTAAACTACAAACATTATTGGGTCGTTGACCCAAAAAAAAAATAACAACAAATTTTTTGTTTTTTTTTGTTTTATCATGTTTAGATATCAATACCCATTACTTCTGCGGAGTATCGCTAGCTAATTTAATTTGACTCTATACAGCATGTAACAAAACCCTGTCCGATCCGAAAGGGGGCACATAGGTACTGCAATAACATAACCAAAAAGTTATTTTTTAAGTTATTGCTATTCAGATTTCATTATACATTTTCTGCAGAGGTCATAAGTTGTGACTTGTGCACATCCGTTAAATGACGGTCGCCCGCGGCCCGTGTAATAAATAGCCCGGTAAAATTCCCCATTGATAAATAAAATTTTCATTTTTTTTTTTGCCAGAATATTACCACATAAATAGACTCTCAGTATAATTCTTAACAACACCCTCACGGAACGGACAGGGATTTTGTTACACGCAGCATTATGTAAGACCTTCGTAATCACCAGGTAAGGTCAGTTTATTTTCAATAGATTAGTTTAGATAAATAAATCATTAACAATCATCAATGGTCAATTCGAAGTATCTCTTCAGGGATCCCCATCATCCCAGTTTATGTTACATACCTAACATATATTGTTTCTAATTGCAGATACTATACCCCAAACAATTACCCCGACGTGTATCAGTTATTCTATGATAAGCAAGCGAGCTATTACAATGGATGAGGGTTATTAAGTTATTGCAGTTGAGTGTAAGTTAAGTTAGTGAACTTATGTTTACTGGATTGGGATGATGCGAAACTGAGGACAATATTTACAGTGATCTGTAAATGAGGGTTTTCATTAGAAAACACGCCACCAGTTGGCGCCACTTTGACAAGGGGTCTTCCATTTCGACAGTGAATATAAAATATGTGATGACGTTCATCATTCGTTCAATAGGCGAGGCGATTTGACTCTTTTGACAGGTGCCCGGATCTGGCATTCCAGTGCTGCCACCTGGTGAACGTATTTTAGAAAACCCTTATTTTGTGAAGACTTCAGTGAGTTAAGTAAGCGTTCCATACGAATGTAATGGTGTTCCTAGGAAAGTGTAAACAGACCCTGTTCCGGTTCATTCTAACGCAATCACAAACTAAAAAGAATTAGTAACACATGCATCTGTATTTAGAAGGTTTCAACTTTATATCTCACACTACTTTTTCCAACAACTATTGTTTGAATAACATTCATCATCATCATTATCAGCTTATAGGAATCCACTGCTGGATATGGGTCTTCGAATTACACGCCATTCAGCTCGATTCTCGGCAACTCTCATCCAGCTGCTACCAGCCACCCTGTGAAGATCGTCACTGCACCTAGCCCGAGCGCGTCCTACATTACGTTTGCCGATTCGAGGTCTCCACTTACGAACACGTCTACCCCAATGGTCATTAGTTCTACGGCTAATATGGCCGGCCTAACGCCACTTCAGCTTGCTTATTCTGTGAGCTATGTCGACAACTTTGGCTCTCTGCTAGATCACCTCGTTGCAGATTCGATCCCTCAGAGAGACTCTAAGCAAAGCCCACTCTATAGCTCGCTAAGCGACCTTGAATTTATTGACCAGCCGTACCGTGAGTGTCCATGTTTCGGCTCCAAAATTCATAACAGGCAGGATGCACTGATTGAAGACCTTCGTCCTTAGGCTCTGTCGAATACATGACGAGAAGACTCGACGAAGCTTCCCAAAAGCTGCCCAGCCATTGAATGTTGAATCTAATCTAACTAGCCTGTATGGTCCCAATGCAGGGAAAAGGCCTCCCTCTCCCTTTTCTACACAATTCTGTTTATTGCTAATGTCGGCCAGTCCTTTCGGTAGGAGTCAAGTTCGTCCCGCTATCTTCGTCTCGGTCTGCCGCGATGTCGTCGTGCGTTTAGTGGGACCCATTCGGTAGTTTTTTAACCCATTTGTCATCTAACATGCGACAGACATGTCCGGCCCAGTACCACTTAAGCTTAGCGGCTTTCTGGGTAACGTCTGTGACCTTGGCTTTGCCGCGCAGTGTTGTGTTTTTTATACGGTCCGAAATTTGAACCCCCAGTATACTACGTTCCATGGCTCGCTGGCAAACCTTGAGCTTGGACCTCTGCTAAAGTGTCAAAGACCAGGTTTGAGCACCATATGTGAGAATGGGGAGAATACACATGTCCATAATTCTCCGTTTGAGACATAGTGGTAGATCTCCTTTTAGAAGATCTTTCATTAACGCTCTTCCAGGCGCTTTCGGTGCGTCGAGCAATTTGAATAAAAATGTTGAATAATATTTTGTTGTAATTGAAAAATCATCTAAGAAAATTGACAATTGAAATTGAGGACCTGGGTACCTTTCCCAGGTTGAACAAAGAGTTATTGGGTTTTTCCATGAAGGAATTTCATATTGGTTGATGGCAATAGGCTCGCCCCCTATTAGGTACATGGGACTTAATCATAAATGGCGAAGTGTCGAAATGGGTACTAGGTACACCTCAGCCTAACTCTACGGGTACTACAAGCGTGATGTTATGTTATGTTATATAAAAAATAAAAATGTCGGAAATCGTTGATTAGATCACGGACAACCCCTTGACTCTTTCGATTCCTTTTCGTACCCAAAGCTATGTTCTGAAATAGATCGCCGATTGCGATAAAATAGCCCTTTGTCAGTACATTGTCGGTACAAGCTTTTACCATTCCAGGCGAGCTTATTTTAAATAGTAGATTAATGCGCGTTCCGAGTCCATAGGTAAATTGGTCTAAGCCGCTTAGTAATAAGATCTAAGGAGTTGAATAAAGAATAATTTTTGCAGAACAATTTTTTTTATCAAAACATAATCTTTACATATTTATTTACCTACTGTTTCGATTTTCCTTATTTTATGAGATGTACTGTGTACGTGTATACGTATGATACAGCAATAGCTATCAGTTGCTAGAGAAGCAACGATTATCTATAAAAATATTTCATATAAGTATTAATTGGCATAAAATTAGAAATAATATAATTAAATTACGTATCAAATTAGTCAGTTAGTATCTAATAATGATTCAAAACATTCAGAACCAAACTGAAATGTATTTGAACATAATAATAATTGGGATGGAAAATATAAAATGCGCTGTGCTTATTAGCATCGATGAGTATTGAGGGTACATTTCAAAATTAATTGGGTACCTATTATGTCAAGGAGACGAGATACTTCTCGAGATTAATTTATCGATATTGTCGATCGCCATTAGCTGCAGCTCCAGTAAATATTTAAAACTGCCGTATCAGTCAACTATTGAATAGCAATAAGAATGCACATTTACTCAGTTTATTCACAGAATTAAGTTCAACAGTATCATCGCTTTCTTGTTGAAAAATAAAGTAAATCAGAAACAATGAAGGTCTTAGTAGCTTTGTGTATTTTGACGATCGTCCCCTTGGTGTATGGTACGCCATATCCCAGAGACTGTTACTACGTCGATAATGGATTATGTAAGTGTATTTAGATGCAATGTTTTATTGTATGTCTTTAGATCAATGTTTTTAAAATTCAATCAATCTACATCGTCAACAAAACATCCGTCTGTTTACGTTTATAATATTAATAGGAAGTAGGGTAGGATGGTGCTCCTAAAAATAGCATAAGCAATCGTGTTTTCGCTATGTAGGCACCTACATAATTACGACTATAACTAGTTAAGTCATAGTTATTTTTAAAAATCTGCGAATGCTTATTTTTATTTAATAATGATAAGAATATTTTATTTTGCACATTGTAACATTTTGAACGTCACGACACTATTGTTCGTGCGATAAGTAACTTCGTCTGTAACCTAAATAAGTCTGGTAGTTTTTATTCTTTTGGGCTTATGCAATGATCCTTGAGATCAATAACCTAAATAGTTCGGTGTCCAAAAATGACACGTTAATAGAACGACCAGTTATCAGTGGACCTTTACACGCGCTGGCAGAGCTTGTGGATCGTAAAAAAAATATTATCTAACTCTAAATAAGCACTAATTCATGCATAAAAAAAAACTAAAATGTAACAAAAAAATAAGAATTCGACATCTATTATTCTGTTTAGCAACATAATCTGGACTTATCTTCAAAGTTTATCTAAGGGGTCACTTATTTTTAGATGCAGTACTAAGTAGTCAAGTTCGTGTTAAAAAAAAAACAACCGACTTCCAAAAAACACTACAAAGTGGAAAATTACTTAAATTTCGGAAGTCGGTGTCTTTGGTTTTGTATTTTAGTTGTTTGCCACTGAATTCCGAAATTTAAGTTATTTTTCACTGTGTAGTGTTTTTTTTTGGAAGTCGGTTGTTTTTTTTTATGTAAAAAAAGTTTTATTTGTCGCTTTTTAGTGTGTAGTTTCTAATTTACCTAAGTTACATTAGCCTAATCTCAACTGCTCACTACCTTTAACTAAATAATGCTTTTCTCTATACAGCGAGGTTAATCGTTGAGGAGTTCTCCTGGTACTTTACCATCAGTTCACTTCTCCATATGCATTGTGACGAGCATTCATTTTTTCATCGAATCGCAACCCGTGAAATACTTATTATTGAGTAATTCCGGTGGCCATTTGTGGTCTTCATCATCAGTTCCACTTCACCAAATGGTGCTTTCCAAGAGCAACTGTACAAGTTACTATACAAATACCAAAATCGCTATAGGTTTGCCTATATTATTTGAAGAGTTCCCTCGATTTCTCCAGTATTCCATCATCAGATCCTAGTTTTCTTACCATAGTAACAAAAAACCAATCATCAAAATCGGTTCATAAACGACGAAGTTATCCTTCTCCTCATTTTTTCGAAGTCGCTTAAAAATATGAACGAAAAACTACGAACCGATGCAAGTAATGTTCAAGAT
This sequence comes from Omphaloscelis lunosa, assembly GCA_916610215.1. Taxonomy (NCBI): domain Eukaryota; kingdom Metazoa; phylum Arthropoda; class Insecta; order Lepidoptera; family Noctuidae; genus Omphaloscelis; species Omphaloscelis lunosa. Next base: position 16,337,842 of record OU744265.1, on the reverse strand, counting down.
AAACTCATAAAGTACATATGAATTGATAACTTACATTGGTACTTAAAGAAAACATCGTGAGGAAACCTGGACTTATAGTTAACATAAGTCTGAATTAGCCAACCCGTCTTCAGCAAGCGTGATGATCAATGCTCGAGCCTTCTCTGTATGAGACGAGGCTTTTGCCCAGCAGTGGGACAATAATAGACTGGTATTATAATTACGAAAATCGTCTGATTCTATCTGACTTTGATTGTGAACAAGTTTTTTTCATTTCTAGACGTCTTCTAACCTTATACATCACAAAATAACAGGTCAAAACATTGGGTGGTAGTGCTGTTAACATTGTTGTTATAGCGACAGACTTGGATAAGATGGTGGTAGCCAGCCAGGCGGACTAGAACAAGCCCTACCACCAACCAAACCAAGCAGAAAATATGGACCCCGCTGAAAATTGAACCCGAGACCTCGGGGTCTGATACAGGTGGTCTTACCACTAGTCGACGGAGGCGGTTTAACAATTTTTGACTAACGTTGACTTAGTTTAGAATGGGAACGTTCTTAAAATTACCGGAATTCGTCATTCATAATAATCATGTTCCTTATTAAATTCTAAACAACTTTTCCAATTTTTACAGGCTACAGTGAATGCGAGGAAGGCACTCATTCTTACACCACTGGTTGTGGCCCCGTGACCCCTGAACCAACCTGTGACGAACCCAACCCTGTAGCTGATGAGGGAGATGTGTGCGACTACTCGAATTGCTACTGCAACTCTCCAACCCTCAGGGATTCTGTCAGTGGAAAGTGTGTGCAACCTGAAGAATGTCCCAAGAAAGAGAAGGACACACCTAAGAAAGAGGAAAACATTTTTAGGTCTCAAATGTGAAAAGATGCTATACTTTAATTTAAGTTTTTTTTATATAATTAAATTGCGTGTGTTATACGAATTGTATCTATTTGTTATTTATTTCAATGTCCTGTAACTTATAAGTACACTAAGGGCTGACTTTTCAGTAGTCAAATAATTTTTATCGGAGAAATAAATATTTCAGTCTTCTTCTTAGCGTGTCGATGCCAATCTAGATAGAGTTGGCCCAGAATTTGGTCACTAGTTTGGCACCTTCGATAGAGTCCATCAGTTCCTATATTGTGCAAACGTGTGGATATTGTAGTTCTACAGCTTTTATATGGAAAATTCTAAATATCGTAATCATTATTTAGACTATGTAAAAATCAGCTCTTAATTAGTTTTACATCTCTTGTAAGTCAAACTGCTTAAAGGACGCTTCTAAGCTTCTAATGAACTACATACATAACATAAATAAACTCACGCTTTCTTCCCATGGGGGTAGACAGAAACTACAAACCGCCACCTGCACATCCTGATCCGATTCTTATATACTAAATTATGAAATAGTGATACTCAAATTTAGATTTACTAAAACAAGCACGTCATTTCTTCTAAACAGTATCCGCTTTTATAACAATTTGCCAAAGTCAGTTACAGAACTTAGCTATGGGAAGTTCAAAACCCACATCAAACGTGTCCTTATCACGAAAGCGTATTATAAAATTAAAGACTACATTGAAGACAAGGAAGTTTGGCAATAATTCCTTCTGCACATGTGGCTTCCCTGGTACCTCATTAACGGCATGATTATGTAAGAGTCTATTAACTGCTCCCAAATTAACATGTTTATATTAATTAAATTTTTTTTACATTCGTCCTTGACATATTCATCCTATTATTAGATATTATATATCTACTATTTAATTTCAACTCTTTATTAGTGGTTTTTGTGGACATGGTAATTACTCAGATTAATTACAGTTGTAATAGCAATCATTTAATTGCATTTAATTCAAATAGGTTTTTATTTTTATTAATTTATTTATCTTTTGTATAGATTATTTTCTATTTTGTGAATTTGAGAACGCTGTGGTCTTAGTGGACTGTAGATTTGTTGACGATTTTCTATTTTCTTATATACCTGGTACTTATTGAAAGACCTACACTGTCCTCACATATCTAGTCACACTGTTATTTGAAAGAATTGTAAAAGCCAATTATTTTTAAAAGAGTAACTGTGGAGTTTCTTGCCGGCTCTTCTCTATAGAAAACGACCAATTGGAACCGTGCCCCTAGCTTCTGAGGTTTCATAAGTGCCCATGTAGGTTTATGTGAAATAAAAATATTTTGAAATTTTTTGACTACTTTTGCCTCGTTTACGTTCATTCATCTGGTCATACACGCACGCTGGTTATAAGTAGTACTCATAACCAGTGTGCACCGCACGCACCTGATTTTTCTGAACGACATCACCGACTGAACTGTTTTTAAACTTAATCTAATATATTCACATATAGAGATATTAAAAAATGCTCTTATTGAACATATATTTTTTTCTAAATCATTATCACTACTCGTTTAGACGTGATCTTCAATATATCAAACATTAAAAGTCGGTTATTGTCGTCTTATATATAAAAATCGTACGATAGTTAGATATGAGCACAAAGATGACCTATTTAATTAGTTTGCTCAATAAAGCTCGTGCTTTAAAATAGATAATTATAGTAAAACAGTAAGAAAAAAGGTTTAAGTCGGTTTGTTTTCACGATCGTCGCCTTGGCGTAAGGTACGCCATATCCCAGAGATTGCTAATACGATCCCTGGGGAAAATGTCGGTTCGTCGTAAAATTGTTATAAATATGTGCATTTTCGTCATTTTGTGTTTTGGTTTGGCCTTTTTGACGTGATAATAAGAAAGTAAATAGAGCTGGACGCTGTAAGCAGGCCGAACCGCCTGTTAGGACAGAACAAAAACATATGTTTAGTTGTGGACTTAGTTTCACTGAGATGATTGATTAATGTACACGCCAACTATATCTATATAAAAAATATAAAACAAAGTCGCTAGATATCACATTCATGTCAACGAATTTTTGATTCTAGGCTATGTCGGTTTCCGCACAATGCTTTCCTTCACCGTTTTGAGAGCAGTGGTGATGAAATAATTTACACAAAGTAAAGCGCCTATGTAGGTTCGAACCTACAACTGAAGGCTCGGCGACGCGACTCTAATAAAACAATTTTATTTCTAAGATAACTTTACCGTAGAACAATTACCGAAGTCGAGTCGCGCGACAGTTCGCGCCAGTCTGCGCGAGCCTTGACTCGTAAATTGCGGCTGTTGCCGCCCCTAGTAATATACATATATACGCCACTAATATTCAGTTTGTTATTTTGTTTTGTCTAGCATCTTATCATAAGCTTTTTAAGAACTTGTTAGTAGGTACTGGTCATCTGAAAATAACTACCACGTCATACTTCCATATCGTTATCGTAAATATTTATCATACCGGTTTTAGCGTTTGTCGAAGTAATTATTTATTTTGTTTATAAACTAAATGGTCGGTCGATATCAGTATATAACACGGCCTATTTAGACCAGATGGACAGTGCAATAAAATAGCTCAAGCATATTGCTCGTGTTTCTTGAGCAATCAAAAATTAGTTACCATGAAGTTTTTAGTAGCTCTGTGTGTTTTGGTACTTGTAACTTTGTCAGCTGGTAAACCGCAAACAAGAGAGAAGAGGTGTATCTACGTTGAGGGAAGATGTAAGTGTATCAAAAATCTATTAAATACTTCATTTTCTAGCCACCCGCCCCTCTTCAACAACTGACAAAATATAGATATTTATTGATTATTATATACGTTTAATATACACTTACATTATATTTTACACATCAATTTTTCGAAATAAATTCTCTTGATGACGGCAAAAACCGCATTAAAATCTGTTGTGTAATTTCGAACAACGCGGTCTCGTAGGCAGACGCGAAACGTGAGCTTATTTTAAATCGTAGATTAATGTGTTACTAGTCCATATGTAAAATGGTCTAAGCCGCTTGGTAATAAGATCTAGGAGTTGAATAAAGAATAATTTGTGCAGAACTTTTTTTTTTACGAAAACATAATCTTTACATTTTTATTTATTTACTGTTTCCGTTTTCCTTGTTTTCTAGAGGAGCAACAATTATTTATAAAAATATTTTATGTAAGTACAATTCGCGTAAAATAATTATGAAATAATTATAATTAAATTATGTATCAAATTAGTCAGTGTATCTAATAATAATTAAAAACATTCAAAACCGAAGTGAAAAATAAAAAGAAATATTAATTTGTTATATTATATTAATTAAAATATTGTTTAAAATGCGCCGTGTATTGAGGGTAGGTGCAATTTTGCCATCCCAGTAGTCATAAAAAAATATAAATAATTAATCTATTCCGTCAAGGTTAGGGTACCTACTTTTCAAGATTAATTACCGATAGTGTCAATCGACATTAGATACAGCTCCAGCAACTCTTTTAACCGACTTTAAAAAGTAGGAGGTTCCATGTTCGTCCGTTTGCATTTTATAAATATATTCATCGACATTTTCATCAATTGTGGACAGATTTTGATTTTTTTTTTTTGAAAAGGTATCGATACCAAGGTGGTCCCATATACATTTCGTCAAGTTGTGATGAGAGGTTTTTGAGCTAGTTTCAAACATACGTATTTAATCCACTTTATGTATGTTGATGAAGTTATTGTAAGTTCCCTTGACTGTTGTTAACATAGCAAGTAGTTGTATACGAATTTTTGTGGGCTAGGTACCACAACTAAAGAGTAAAAATACAAAATCAATAACACCGACTTTCGAAATTACAGTTATTTTTGACTTTGTAATGTTTTTTTTTATTTTGGATGTCAGTTTTTTTTATTTAATGAAAACCATGCCAGTCATACTGAACTAAGTACATATAAATTAATAAATATAAGAGCAATAAGGCAACCCATTTACTCAGTTTACTGACAGAATTAGGTTCAACCGAAAGTGTAGTACTATTTTGTTGAACAATAAAGAGTAGTAAATTAGAAACAATGAAGGGTTTAGTCGCTCTGTTTGTTTTCACGATCGTCGCCTGGACGTGTTCCCACACGTAAAATTCCTTTAAACATAACTGGCGAAATGTGGGTACACCTCTGAATAACCCTTCGGGGATACAATGGATGATAATATTATATCAGTTCTTGAAATGGAATGATAGTTATTACCAAGAAACTTATCCAAAAACGTAGAAAAATATAGCAAAGTAATTAAAATGTAATTTCTTAATGAATTGCCTTAATTGAGGAGTTAAGTTAGATATCGTTAATGACGAATGTCATTATTTTTAATTATCTTGTCACTAACGATATGATATTTTCATTAATCAGCTGGGGGTTATTAAATTATTTGTGTGTGTTTGATATTACAACCAAAATAACTATTGTGGGGAAAGTGTATTCTAAGTCATAAGTCATTTATTCATTTGTATAGCATAGGTGTACAATAATAATGGTATATAAAGATAATAAAAAATTCAATATGTTATGCCAAAGGGCGTAAAAATGTTTATTATTTAGTAATCAAGCCATCCAAGTCTCAATAATTGAATTAAATTAGCCTGAACAATAAAAAATCAATTATAATAATCACACATTTCATAATACAAATTAATAAATAGGGATAGAAATCAATGTCAATCAGAAAATAAAATGAAAATAAAAAATATTAATGTCAATACAGTACATGTCAACACACAGACTGAAAACAAATAATAAGACTCAATAAGGTCAATTTACAATATTAAAGTCAATATACAAAACTAATGTCAATATACAATACTAATGTCAATATACAAAATTTATGTCAAGGACAACAATACATTTATTTTCATAGCATGTCAACATTCTGTCATTAGATTTTTGTCTGTTATAAATTCTGATATGCTTTACTGTATACTGCATAGTCTTAATAGATAATTGCCATAGTCACTTTGTTTTCCTTTGATAGGAATTAATTAGTTGAAAACAACATCTTCACCAAAACTTTTTAATATCATTTATGATCGTCATAATCTTTTCTGTCTTGAGCCATTTAGAGTAGTTGCAATTCTTACGGTTTTTAGGGTTCCGTTTGATACCCTTCGGGTACGGATATACTAAGCCAATGCTGTCTGTCCGTCTGTCAGTGGGCTGTATCTCATGAACCGTAATAGGTAGACAGTTGAACATTTCACAGATTCTGTATTTATATTTCCACTATAAAAATAAATAAAGGAATTTACATATATTGTAGGAAACATGTTTTTTTTCGGCGTTTTTTGCTAAATAATATACGGAGCAACGGAACCCTTCGTGTGCGACTCCGAATTGCACTTGCCCAGTTTTTTATTTGTCGTAAGTCTTCATCTCAATATTTAGGTATATTGGTATTTAGTGACTATAATCTATTTATTATTTCTGATATCATAACCCCCTACCCCCGTAGCATTCCCCAAGGGTTTGGGCAGAAATATACCCACAGTACCTATCTACACCTACATTTCACCGGTTATGATCACGTCCCTTGTAAAATAAAATATAATAAAGGGCGAGCCTATTGCCAGCCAGGCACAAATCCAAGCCGGATTTCTCACTATCAACCGCTACTGAGAAATTCCTGTTGGAAACACCTAATACAATTTTGATCAACCTGGGAATGAAACCTTCATGCTTTTCACCTTACCATTAATAGCTAGTTAGCTGCCCACATGAACATGTTTATGAATTTCAAATTCACGAACCAGCACATTCTATAATTATTTTCGTAACGAGAACAATCCGAAAATTCAGTTCAACTAATTAAACCAACGGGATGTAGCAACATTTTAAAATGAATTCAGTTAGGTCAATAACTTTAGGTAAAACAAATTTAAATGCATGGAAAACATTATACTGTAGCAAATTAAATTTGTAAATTGCAATTATTGCTCTAAACGAACCGATAGATAAATAAATTGACATTGAATTTGAACAACATGTATATTTACAAAGTTAATTACATCTATTTCTTACCGCGCCTTTTCCGGGAGGGTCGTAGAAAAAATATCTCCTGTTATGTCTATCATCCATCATACTTGTTGTAGCTCAAGTTAAAAAACAATTATAAAAACTAGTAGTTCTACAAACAGTACACATCGCGAGCACAAACTTTTTTGCTACAATTAATAAACCACTAAAGCTATTTAAAACAGGATATTCATCATGTTTTTAAAGTCTTGTGATGAGAAAGTGGTCCCAGGTGCTCTATCAATCCCTACCTAGTAGTTAAAGGGTCGAGTCCACTGATAGAAATCTAATAAAAGTGAGCAATTACTTCATTTTGAGGAGCTATTTTGCTCATCACGCCAAAGATCCTCATCAGATCTTCACCATGTTTTTTAAACCAATTTAAAAGTACTACTTTCAAATAAAAAAAAAATCGGCCGAGTGCGTGTCGGACTACGCGCAATGAAGGGTACTGTAGTTGGGATCAATTTATCTCAAATACAAACTTAACATTGTAGTTAAAATACATGTTCTCCCATTTACCATGTTATTTTAAAACCATAGACTCCTTATAGGTTTTCCTGTAATCCATGAGTAAAGAACGATTCTACGTATTTTTTCAAAAATTTTGGCCCAGTACTTTCGGAGATAAGGGGAGGAATGGTGAATTTTCATCGAATTTCTTAAATATCTATAAAAGTATTTATTTTAAAATTATATAAAAAAAAAAAAAAACAAGTTCCTCGTAACAAGCCCTTTCATTTGGTATGGCACACGGTACTGTTTGCAAATCTTTTGATTTTAATTTTCCTATTTACCCCCCAAAACTGACCCTCATATTCAAAATTCATTTATTTAGGATACACGTCCGTGTTTGCCGTGTCCGTGCCCCTAGGACTTAAACCTAACTGGTAAAATGTAGATGTACCTACTAATGTACACCTTTGCTTACCACTTGGAGGAATATCGGCATGATGAGCAATTATTCTCTTTAACATAACTGGCGAAATGTGATTGTAGTATAGGTACATTCTGCCTAACCCTTCTGGCTTTACAGGCGTGATGTTATGTTATAATATTATTATTATGTTGTACCAAAAATGTCAGTAGTAAGTGGCGACATCTGTATCGCCACATGCGAACTACGCATCAAAGACGTCATAAAAAATCCTAAGGTCGCACAAATCCTACATCGCGCAATTAGAGTTTACTGCGCGAACTATTCGACATCAATTGTCGGGCCAATCCCCCCCCCCCAATCCCTAAATGGCTAGATCTGTGAGCAGGGCGGGGGGGAGCTACATGCCTCCCCGTAGGCGCGCAGAGTCGGCACTCTCCTGCAGGAAACTGGGGGTGTCACTCGGCAGGGATGACCGGGGTGTCGTGAAGAAAGCGATGCCACTATGAGCGTCGCGGCGCTCCTACGGAACTTACTCAATGCAACCAAGCACACGAGTGCGACCTAAACCTCGCACTCACTTCCACTGCCGCTCAGGCAACCAAAAGAAGGGCATTGACGGGCCAATGTATAGCCTCCGCGGGTGAGGGGCTACGCCCTGACCCCGCTTTTTCGAATCGTCGGGCAGTTGCCAGCCAGACACGACACCCGTCTGGTCGGAGAACATCCCTTTTCTAAAGAGGATGAGTGAACTTTACACCCTATTCCTCATACCTCTAAAATGTCGTGTGTTTGTAGCCTTTGATATATTTTTGCTATTGTAACATTAAATTGCTTAGCCCAGTTGGAGGCCACATTAATTGCGGTGTCAAGATCGTCAATATTAATTGATCATATTATAACATACATTTTAGGTCCCGGATGTGTTCTCCAGAACACCAAGAGAAGTGGCAATGGCTTTTAAAGCGTTTCGTATTTCAACAAAAACTTTTAAACAAGATTGACATAAGCTTTTCGGTACCTTATGTCGTTCAATTTCATTTTTTACTTTTTCATCATCGTTATTGTTAACAGAATGACACTTTGTCCAGGCTCTGCGAGGGGTAATTCCCGTATTTTAAAGAACTTTATCATTCTAATCTAAGTCTCAATGTGTCAAAAATTGTATGAGGTTTTTGACATTGTTTAACGCTGAGATGAGAGTGCCACTACATTTTAAACGTTTTTAATTAAAATTATAGGTTAACGCAATACAGTTTCTGACAGATAGTGACCGAGATTAGAATGAGAACGTTCTTAAAATTACCGGAATTCGTCACTCATAATAATCATGTTCCTTACAAAATTCTCGATTTTTTTCTAATTGTTGCAGGCCACAAACAATGCGAGGAAGGCACTTATTCTTACGGCACCGGCTGTGGCCCCTTGACCCCTGAACCAACCTGTGACGAACCCAACCCTGTAGCTGGTAGGGCAGCCGTCTGCGACTACTCGGCTTGCTACTGCATCTCTCCAACCGTCAGGGATACCGTCAGTAGAAAGTGTGTGCAACCTGAAGAATGTCCCAAGAAAGAGAAGGACACACCTAAGGAAGAATAAAAAGTTCTCTTTTTTTTGAGGATGTTCCGATGTCAAATGTTAAAGATGCCATACTTTAACACAAGTTTTTTTTTTAAATAATTAAACTGCTTTTGTGATACAAATTATACTTAGTTGTTATTTATTTAAATATCCTGTATTAAAACATGTACTTGGGCGACTGAGCTCTGCACTGATGAAAATTGAGAATGCTCATTTAATAGTATAGTAAAGTTTATAATAATTCCATATATAGTATATTCCATGCTGCCATATCATTATTCTAAGGTAGTCATCTTGTTCTAAATTTTGGGTGACCGAGCTCTGCTCGGGTGAAAATACGCTAGATCGATATTTCACCCCCAAAAACCCCTATACTGCAACTTTCATCGAAATCGTTAGAGCCGTTTTCGAGAACGTGATTAAAAAATATATATTCATTTAATAGTATAGGATAAATTAATAAGATTTCGAACTGCCTCGTTGGTATATTGGTCGCAAGCGCTACTGCTGAGCGGTCCTGGGTTCAATTCCCGGCGGATCGGCTATAATGTTATTGGGTTTTCCCATCTGAAATTTCACAAAACGGCAAAATAGTATAACATAACGCCTGAAATCCCCGAAAAGTAAGGCAGAGGTGTGGCTATAGTACAGTCACATTTCGCCAGTTATGTTTAAGTCCCATGTAATAGGGGGGAACCTATTGCCATCAACCAAAAACACTTTGCCCGACCCAGGAATTGAACCCAGAACTCATGCTCAGCACTAGCGGTTTCGACCACTAGACCAACAAGGCAGTTCAGTACGAGAAAAACAAATTATATTATAATTATACTGTTTTTATATTACATTGAAAGTCAATCAATCTGCCTAGCCTTTTCTCAACTATGTTAGGGTCGGCTTCCAGTCCAACTGGATGCAGCTAAATACCATGTTGCAGTATTTTCACGGAGCGACTGCCTATCTGACCTCCACAACCCAGTAACTAGGTAATAGGCTACCTGGGCACGCCACAATTGCGGCGATAAGTCCTCTCTTTGAAGAGTGGCTAGAGATGAACGCGTGAGGGAGAGGCAAAATTCGCGCCCTCATGCCCCTAACCGCCGCAGGAGGAGACGCCCTGGACGTCGAGAATCGCGAGCCGGGAGGAAACGCCCGGATGTCACCATTGTGTGGATCGCCCGGAGGACACGGTGGAGCATACGGTGGAGGTCTGCCCAGCTTGGGCGGAACATCGCCGTGTCCTCGTGGAGGCGATCGGCGGCGGTGATCTCTCGCATCCGGCCCTGGTTCAGGCCATGGTACGGAGCGAGAGGAAATGGGAGGCCGTCACCTCCTTCTGCGAAGCGGTAATGCTCGCGAAGGAGGAGGCGGAACGTGTGAGGGAGAGGCCAATTTCGCGCCCTCACGCCCATAACCGCCGCAGGAGGAGACGCCCTGGACGTCGGGAAACGCGAGCCGATTCCCGGTCACCGTAGGCGCGGGCTTGCGGATGGTGAGCAATGGGTAGCTCGCCGTCCGATAAAAACCAGGCCCGGGTCGACGAAGGCGTGTTGTGTTCCACGCACGCCTCAAAGACATGTCTGCAGAACTGACGGGGTCCGCTAGGACCAATGCCTGCCGGGTCGCGGGGAAGTCCGAAAGGGATAGCGTGGCCCCTGGCAACAGGCAACTGAAGGAACATGGGTGAGTTTTAGTCAGTAAGAGTCTAACACGCCCTCCCGCTCCTCCTAGAGCAGGAGAATTTATTTGATAATTTCACACCCAAAAAAAAAAGGTAATACGTTACCCCTTGGTAAGACTGGTTGTCAGACTTTCGGGCTTCTAACGACCCGTATGGTCAAAGATCCACGAATGACAGCCGGGACCAACGGCTTAACGTGCTTTCCGGGGCACGGAGGAGTCTCGGTAAGTAGAAATGGTCACCCATCCACGGAACAACCCCGGCAAGCGTAGCTTAACCTGATGGATCGACCCGCGCGACTGTTTGTACTTAGCCACGAGCTCCTCGTATTAAGTTATTGAGCAAAAATACTCACAGGTATAAATTCTCATCTACCTAATCTCCGTGTCCACTACTTAATGACGTCACAAAACAATAAACAAAACAAAAGAAAATACACGACATATTTAATTCTATTATATTTTGATCAGACTACGTCATTCAAATCCCAAAGGGAGTACAGGTGATTTATTCATCCCCTCCGTAGCGATTCGAATCAATTATTCGATTCTCGCAATAAATCGAGAGCTTTACTCGAGTGGTATCGAGTTGCTTACAGATAGGGAACAAAATATTTATTGGCAATGTGTGTGAAATGTTGGTATAATTACTGTGTTTTATTGATATATTGAATTGAACGGGTTCATTGTTTATACATGTTTAGTCATTTTTATTCAATCTGCCTAACCTTTTCCCAACTATGTTGGGGTCGGCATCCAGTCTTACCGGATTCAGCTGAATAGCATTATTTTACATGGAGCGACTGCCTATCTGACCTCCACAACCCAGTTACTGGGTAACACGATACCTCTTGGTAAGACTGGTTGTCGAACTTTTGGCTATTGCTGAATGACCGAAACGCCTGTAAAAGATTTACGAATGACAGCCAGGTCCAACGGCTTAGCGTGCTTTCTGAGGCACGGAGGGTCTCGATAATTAATGGATGGTCACCCATCCACGAACAGACCGCGGCAAGCGTAGCTTAACCTTCGATCGACCCGTGCAGCTTTGTTATTAGTAAGTTTTATTTTCTATGTAAAGTACTGGTATTCAGCTGGAACCGGTTTAGTTTGGAAGCCTACCCCAACATAGTAAAGGGGTTAGGGGAAAAGGCTCCAGGCCTTAAAGCTCGGGAGAAGTTATATGATGAATTCCCAACCAAAAAAAAAAAGGCCTTAAAGCTAGCTCTGTTGAAGACAGACAATTGGATAAAAATACTTATACTCACTTTTCAATAAAATTTGTATAAATTGCAACCAGTACCCTAATTGCGTAACTTATGTTCGTAAACGATTATGACAAATTTGTTTCATTTTGACAGTTCAACAACATTCATTGCGTTATTTACGTTGTTGAGCAAATATTTTATTTCCAACTTATGAATCAATGGATTAGCAATCTGTTTCAAATCGAAAAAAATTGTGATTGATCGTGTATTATGCAATTAGGGTACAGATTTATAAAAATAGTAAACCATTAAGTGTTTTCTTTTTTCCTTTTGGTTTAAAAACAATAAATGGAAACTTGTGCTTATTCAAGTCACTTATTAATAAAATAGTTCCTTTTAAAACTTTAGACCAATTTGTTTGAAATTATGTTATCAAAATAGTAAGAAAACATTTCCTCTGTATTCCGAATAAAAAAAATAAACACTTCGCTATAATTTCATAATCTCTGCCGAATCCTAAAAAATCCCGAGATCCGTAGTCCCTCACAAAGAACCCAAACGACGCACAAGGGTTCCGTAACATAAAAAACTTTCCTTACTATCTCAGCACCATAAATCGCAATCTGGAAAATCCTATCGATTTACTTTACTATAACAGACTATCGTTCTATAAGTACTCGGTCAGAGTGAGAGGCGAGAGCGGGTGCTGAGGTGAGAGCGTTTATAATAATGATGTTCTTGTAAATTACGACGTTCAAAAGTGCCTGTTATGTGCCTATTTGAAGTAATTTCACTTTAACTTGATGTTACCGCATGGCAAGATAGATAAAGTACTGGTATTCAGCTGCATTCGGTTAGACTGGAAGCCGATGCAGATGGTGATCCTTGGGTTAGACTTTCGGTTTTTCAGTACCAGTAACGACTGTTAAAGATCAACGAATTACATGTCGACAAGGTACAGAGGGGTCTCGGTACGAAATGACCTGGACTGACTGCTGCAAGCGTAGGTTACTTAGCCATGGACGCATATGGCCTGGTTCTTAGCCGTTACTTAGCCACGGACCCCTCTACCTACGCGAACAACTCGCGCGTGCCTCCGTGCCCGCTAATGCTTGTCACCGTGCATTCATCCTAGTCGAAGCCAAAGATGGACCAGCAAATTGCCCTTTAGTTAGGTAATGTTACAAAATCGGGTGGTTGTGGTACATAAAATGGTTTTTATGTACCATGGTGCGGTCGAGTGGAAGGGACGATGGTAGATTCAGGGGGCTGGTCAATTGGTTTGACGAGACAAAAGAAGGGTTGGAGCTATTGGTAGGTTTGCTTCAAATGTTGGGAAAATTTTTTGTATGTGTGGATTATACTTAGACACAGACCAAATAAAAAAAAGTGAGTTGAGTGGTGTAGTTTAATTGTAAATGGTTGTAAATGTGTCCGTGTGAGCGTGTATGCACAGAGCGGAGGTCCCAGCCCGTCCCATCCTTGATGACCTCCCTCTGGTTGACGCCCTAAGCCGAGGATCGTACCCCACAGGGGGTGCTCTTAGAGCGTGCGAGCGAGCGTTCACCTAGTTTTAATTAAAAAGAGAAAGAGGAAAGAAAATACGTTTATTTAGAACAGACCATAAAGCACACATTATAATTAAACAGCAGATAAAAAACATAAAAAACAAATAAAAAGTGTAAAAGGAGATGTAAGACATTACCATGGGAGTGTGCCTCACGGCTGCGCCAAAAAGGCCCAGTTCAGCAAAATTGTCAAACAACTATGTGCCCAATGCTGGTTTTCAACTAGACCTGAGAGTGTAATGTAACGGATGTAATGATGATTACCATAGTTAAATAACCCTGGCTGGAGGTTTTAAGTGTAGTAGCTTAAGGCACCCACAGGAAAGCCCGGTTAAGTAGTCATGATCTCAGAGGTCAACTACGAGATGCCCTATCTAAGAAAAAAAAAAGAGTGGTGGTGTAGTTTTCGCCTGCTTCGCTGCATTGTTCTTAGCGCTCTTAGTTTTTTATTTGGTCCGAGTACTTAGGTTATTTTTCCAATGCGTTTTTTTTTACATGTTGTAAGTTCTGGTAGAAAAAATTCGTCTAACCTAAATTCATCGTAGTACCATATAGCCTTCCATGATTTCTATAATCATAACATTACATGGTATAATAGTTAGTTCTGTAGTCTTTACTTATGTAGTTTTAGCGTATGTGTGTGTGAATGTTATAGGGGCTTCTAGCTAAGAAATAACAGCCGCACGGGACGATCGATTTGGTTAAGCTACGCTTGCCGCGGTTGGTCCGTGGATGGGTTCTTTGCATATCGAGACCTCTCCGTGCCTCGAAAAGTACGTTAAGGCGTTGGTCTCGGCTTTCATTCGTGGATCTTTGACAGTTGTTACGGTTCGTCAGAAGCCTGAAAGTCGCTTCCGAAGTCAATCTTTCCGAATGAGTATCGTGTTACCCAGTAACTGGGTTGTGGAGATCACATAGGCAGTCGCTCCATATAAAATCCTGGTATTCAGTTGCAACCGGTTAGACTGGAAGCCGACCCCAACATAGTTGGGAAAAGGCTAAACAGATGATGATGTATGCACCTATCTTAACTAATATTTTATAGAGAAAGGATTTGTTTTTTGTTTGTTTGTTTGTTTGTAATGGATAAACTCAAAAACGACTGGACCGATTAAAAAATTCTTTCACCAGTAAAATGCTATATTAGCACTGGGTAACATAGGCCAAATTTATAAAGATATCACGCAGGCAAAGCCGCTAGCGGAAGCTCGTGTTTAATAATTAGGTATCACGATTGTTGAATGCTGAATCGCAGTAGGGAATAGGTACCAATTTACCTTTTTAGCCTTTCTGACACACTAAAAATAAAATGCTGAAATCTTTTTGACATTTTTTACATAAACGTACTGGGGGTCTAAAACAGCCACATTAAGCAATTCCTCTAAAAGCAACTTATTTTCTGAATTCGCAGCAATTCCTCTATGGTGACACATATTTTAGGTGAATCATATTCAATTTAATTCATTTCAGAATCATATTTAGAGTAAATATTGCTGCATGAAAAAAATTAAGACCGTAATTTAACCTGATAATTTTTCTTTACAGTTATTATTAATCAAATGAGATTTTTATATTTTTTGTTTCTACAGTTTAAATGTTATTTAATTAAAATACAAAACTGTCAAACAGATGAATTGCGTAATATGAATTGAATGCAATTAATATTATGAATTGACAGTTTGTGTGAAACATAATATTATCATAATATTATGATTCTGCCAATGCGGCCGTTTTAAGCACCCTTATCGTTTATTACTGCAACTATGATCTTAGCTCCTAATCAGACTCAGTCAAAAACAAGATAGCTCTTGGTTTTCAGACTGCTAGGACAGAGGTGTATTTATAGTATACCCACATTTCGCTAATTATATTAAATAATAATAAGGAGCGAGCCTATTGTCATCAACCGGGCACAAATACAGACGCCGGGCAGCTACAAATAAAAAGCAGTCAAGAGCGTGTCGGACGCACAATTAAAGTTTCCGTAGATGGGATGAATTTGTCCCAAGGACAAATTTAAAATTGTTGTTGAAAAACATGTTCTCTCATACATTCCAACTGCAAATGTAAGTTTGTACGCACAATATTGAGACATTTACCTTGTTATTTTAAATCATAGACTTCTTATAGGTTTTTCTGTAATCTATAACTATAGAAAAAAATTCTATATTTTTGACAACATTTTTGGCTCAAGAGTTTCGGAGATAAAGGGTTGGTAAATTTTCATCTATGTTCTTAAATGTCTTTAAAAGTTTATATTTTTGCAAATTATTTTTAAAAAAATTGAGATCGTTACAACAAGTCCTTTCATTTGATATGTCACACAGTACAGTTTGCAATTTTATTTATTTTTTCTATTTGCCCCCGAAAATGACCCCATATTCAAAATTCATTTATTTTCGTTTTATGTCCGTGTTTGGATCACAGAAATGGATTTTCTCCCAAATTTCAACTTAATCGGTCTATTGGATTCGGAGCAAATGGGCTGTGACAGACGGACAGACAGACACACGAGTGATCCTATAAGGGTTCCGTTTTTCCTTTTTGAGGTACGAAACCCTAAAAACAATGAATTTCAAAATCGAAAACTGTTATAAAAAAATTAAAACAAAAACGAGTAAGTACTTAATTTTACAAAGATGTAGTGAAAACGATAATGAAACTGAGCATGAATAATATTATTAAAGAGCTAGTTTTACAACAAAAAACAAAGTATAAAATAATCACCGCACTGATTGACACGGCGTTAATAAATATTTAATCGTATCTGATGTTCACTCGTCTCCAAGCCATAAGCTTATAGCGTTTTTAGAAACACTGATTCTTAACATACAGCACGGAGAAGTCTCGGCGATTGCTGCTAGAAGCTACACGGTACTGTCAACACTTATCATACAAATCAAGCGAGTCAGTGCCATAATCATTGGCAGCCCACTACTAAGTATAGGCGTTTTCTCTTTTGTGCCATGCTTCTCTGATCTGTGCAAGTCTCATACAAAGCGTATGCTGAGACGCAGGTGACGCAGGTCCTCGTAGCGCAGGGCAGATTTGTAATGCATGAAATTAGTGAGAGCTGCGTACGCTGTGGCGCAGGCACGTACGACGCAGACATGTCTGTCCTGCTCTGCGTCTCGTTGTAGTGCCGGCACAGATTTTTTCGCGACGCGTGGGTCGTTACATGTTTTTTACCTCTGATTCATAATTTTGTTGCAATCGTCTTTTGTTAGTACTAGCTAGGACGCGAACATGTCTATATGGCTGCGTCGCAGAATGCGGTCGCGGCCTATATCTGCCTCGCCTGCCCTACCCTGCAAAGACTATACTGTGCTGTGCTGTGTCACCTGCGTTTCAGCAAACGCTTAGCCTCATCCAGGTCTTCCTGTATCAGTGTGTTACATTAATGTTATACCAACTAATTAGTTAAATTAAAGCCCTCTTCCTCTCTTCTACTTTGCTGTGCCCGACAGTCCACAATGACCATGTCTTTGTAAAACCTACCGCGTAAGTTCACGTCGTGGAATGTAATATTGAGTACTTATTCCATAGAGATCCACGTTCTGGAATACCGACTAGTTTCAACTTTGTAACTAACTGACCGACTCTTTGAGAATTCAAGTGCCTGTAAATGGTTTAATTGTAATAAAGGCTTTGTGTTTCAGTATTGAGTATTGAACGTCACCGTTTAGTCGTAGGAACTGATGGCCCTTGATAATTCTAACAATGCTTTATGACAGCTAGCTTGCGTTCAGTTGCGCCAAATTCGGACACTCATCTCTAGTCACTAACGGCGTGGTGATTTCATAGTCTATGATTTATAAGAAACAGCGCTATTAACCCGTAGTTCCTAAATCGTGTCGTTGATCGAAGTTTCTTCAAAAACTCACAAATGATGGGTTTGGATAACTGGCTGGTTGGCAGTTGTTAGCTTTAACACGGGTACCCGTGTCAGTAACTCGTTAAGCATTTATGAAGTCTGTCGTAATTTACAGGCAACAAACGAGAAAAAAGTTACATTCTTAACCACTATACAAATAAATATTGGTAATGAATTGGCAAATAACTTTATTATTTACCTACAAATCTAGGAATACAGAGCATAAAACGAAGAATCAATATTTATTTCCCTGAATCGCTGGCCACTAGTTTCAGAATTTCCTAAAAAAGCAGATCCACATTGTCAATCATGATTCTTTAGAACATGTCAGTCATGGTCCTCTTAGCGTGCTGGCATAAAGACGAGATGGTACCGATCGGTGCATGTAAAATAGCAGATGAAACAACCGAAGGAGGCATCAAATAGCCGCAATGCACCGGCTCCCAGCATTGTGACCCCGGAAAGCAGGGCTTCGTGACGGTGAAGTCCAAGGGAAGGAAGCCCACTTCCCGTAACCGAAGTGGTACCTACTTCTCTGGCGGGACCAAATAATATGCAGTGTCCTGCTATACTGTCGACGCAGCTGTGCGTATCCCATCTGTATTTATTTATAAAAACTTCATGCACAAGTAAAAAAATACTGTACAAAGGCGGACTTAATGCCTGAGGCATTTTCTACCAGTCAACCTTAGGGTGATGCAGACACAAAACATGGCAGGTGCAATATAATTGATAGATAACTCGAAAAAACAATACTAATACATATATACATACATACATATAAACAAAATCAATTTAGTCAGAAATAACGATAGCTTGAGGAGAAAACGAATCCAGCATCACTCCACGATGACCGAAGCTATCGTGGAATACATCAGAATCAAGATCAAGAGGACCTTGAGAGTAGAGAATTTGGAATCACACCATTATATAAACTTCAAGTCGTTTGTGGTGCGGATTCAAACTCAGTACCTAGAAACCTTCATGAAGGAAGAGTTTTGGCCAAAAGATGTGGCGTACCAACGTTTTCGTGAAAGGTTGCGCGACACCACGCAGCGCAACACGACGCCCACACAGTAATCACTTCGTGTACAATAGATTAAGTTTTTGTAATAAAAATACCTATGTATGTTTAGGTTAATTTATTTATGGGCCTGCGTCGCCTGAAATAAATGGTTTATTATAATTTAAGTCTTTAATGTTTCTCGGAACCCTGGGGCCCCGGACCATTGGAAGGCGTACGAGGGGCCGAAGCCAACTCGCAGAGGCTCCTTAGACTATTTTTAATTAATTTGTGACCGACGATGATCCCTGTATGCACTATTCAAGTGCACCCAAGGACAAACCCAGTTATATTATTTACTAGTTTTCTTCCGCGACTTTGTTTGCGTGGAAGTCGATAAAATATATCCCATGTTACTCGCTGATAATGTAGCTTTCTATAGGAGAAAGAATTTTTAAAAGTGGTTATGTGGTTTTTGAGTTTATCCATTATAAACAAACATACATACGAAAAATCTAATCTAATCTCTTTATAATATTAGTTTAGATTGTAACCGTTTCTTTCCGTAGATCATCCTGCAGTGATCCGCTGCTCGTAAACTCGCTGCTTTATGCGAGTACCCTTGGGGGTGAATTAAGTTAAGATGAGTTTGGATAACTAATCTAACTAATTGCTAATTATTTTCCAACTCCATTCTCTCATAACTTGTTCCCTACGAAACGGGAACCATGTAGTATGCGGCATCGCGCAGTCAAAGTAGTTACATGCACTTAAATACTGTGTCGACATCCTATTAGCTTGTTTTAACGTAAAATATTGTAAATGAAAATACACTGTTTGACAAAAAAAATTAACATGATAAACTGAGCTACTTTTTTGCTGTAAAACAGCGAATGAACGTAACTTTTTCCGGGAAAATTGTTTATTGTTTTTTGAATTTACGGTTTTCGTCTTATTTAAAAAAATAAATTTAGCACAGAGTAAAAGATACACAATTTAATATACGAATACTAATTTAATTTTAAACGAACTTGCTTTCCAATGCGCGATAACCTTTGACGTTTTTGCTATTGTTATCAGCTACATTGAAGTAGCGGTTGATCAGTTGACATCTGTGTCTACTGGGTTTGATGGCCGGCCGGGTTGCGGGGATGTCCGTGGCCCCTGGCAACAGGCAACTGAAGGAACATGGGTGAGTTTTAGTTTATTTTCAGTAAGAGTCTGACACGCCCTCCCGCTCCACCCAGAGCGGGAGAAGTTATTTGATAATTTCCCACCCAAGAAAAAAAGGTGTTTGATGTCCGCACGGAACATACTCATGCATGGTTTGCAAGACGATGCAGGGTAATATTAGCGCCCAATAGCTTTAGATCTAGATTCACTACACTTTACACACACTCGTACATTTTTTAATATGTCGAAGAGTCAGAAAGAAGAAGTTGCCTATGCCAAAGTGTAAAAGATAACTGGCTAGCTACTCTGAAGGTTCCTATGGAGAAGAACGGGTAAGAAACTCCACGACACTCTCTTAAATCTCTCTTACTCTCTTTAGCTCTTTATCGCAATCGAAATTCTCAAAGATTGACATTGCCCTTTTAAACACTTTACCTACAGAACACTAAACAGTGCTATATATATCAGTACTATCTATATCGCTACATGCGAACTACGCATCAAAGACCTGACGTCACACAAAAACCAGCATCGCGCAATTAGAGTTCACCGCGCGATCGACATATGTATTTAACTTTCCGACATCAATCGTTGGGCAGTTGCCCGTCAAACACAACACTCGTCTGGTCGGAGAACCCTCCCTGTTCTATATAAGATGAGAGAACTTTATACCTTGTCCCTCATACCTCTAAAATAAAAATAAAAACAGCACAGATACAAAATACTCAAAACTAAGAGGAAAAACTGAATTCTTATAAAAGAAAATTACCTTCATAAAGTGAGATGCTTAGATGCTTCAAATACTTCCCGGGATATTGTGCTAAAGCTTCCAAATAGCGAACTCATCATTTTCCTAGCCTTCCCTACAATATCTTACGGCGTTTCCTTGTATTAAGATCCTGTAAATTTTCTCCCTATCGAACATAACTGTTTCTGGAAAAAATGAAATTCTTCCTCTTCTTCAGAGGGAAAAATCAAATTTCAAAATACTTCCGTTTTTTCTTCACATTTACTTTGATGCTTCTCGAATCTCGATTCGTTCTGGAAACAATATTTAATAAGGATTAAAGTAAGATTTTCTGTTAAACAATGTGATGGAAATATTTTTCGGTGCAGTACGTAATATTTCCTGTAAGTAAATTATTTTCAAATGGGTTTGCCCTTTAGAGGAGATAGTACTGTAGTGTTCATTACAAAAATACAACAGTAGTTGACATTTAATGTAGCTGGGCGACCGAGCTCTGCTCTCGTGAAAATAGAGAATGTTCATTTAATACTATAGGATAGTTCATACTAAGTCAATATAAAGTACATACTAATTCCATGCTGCCATGATAGTAGGTACTTACTTATTCCATGCTGCTATGTCATTATTCTAAGGTAGCCATCTTGTTTTAAGCTTTGGGCGACCGAGCTCTGATCGAGTGAAAATACGGAGAAAACGAATTTTCCCAGATATGAGACCTAGCTAGATCAATTTATCGCCCCTGTAAACCCCTATATTGGAACTTTTATCGAAATCGTTATAGTTTTAACGAACAAGAACGTGATTACAAATATATAATTATAAATATTGCTAATTTAATATTACAGGATAGGAATATACATTAATTTTATGTACAATATATATTGAAATAAAACTAAAATGGAAATGGACAGGTCATGTCATCAGGAGTAAAAACGGAAGATGGGTCAGAGAAGTAACAGAATGGTATCCCAGAGAAGGAAAGAGGAAAAAAGAAAGACTATTCAAAGATGGGAAGACGATTTGAGAACTACTGCGAGAAGGATATGGAAAAGTCTGGGGGAAGTCTATGCTAAAGAGTAAAGCAGCCTGGAGAATTCTGATGTTATCTTTTATTTAAATAAATTGTAAAATTATATAGTATAATTATCTTTTATTTAAATAAATTGTAAAATTATATAGTATAATTATCTTTTATTTAAATAAATTGTAAAACTAGTTTTTTTTTTTTGCTTTAGATTTCTAATAAAGGCTATTTGAAATTAAAATTTGAAATCCCTTAACCTATGATATTTTAGCTCAGATTCTAGTTGAAATGTTTCACGGCTATTTATTTCAAAACTTCCTACAAGACAGCCCTATCAAAAACCAATAATTAAAACAATAACTACACAGTAATACAATAAAATTGACACCCGGAACTTTACCCGGAACCCTATTTACACTTGAGGCCAAAAAGTTAGCTCTGACGAACAGTTTTGAATAAGCTCGATCGATTGGCGAAACTTGCTCTTAGTGACTTGTCCCATCGCCAACGAGAAGCGAAGAGCGAGTAGAGCTAGCAACTAGAAACGAGTTGGCGAGCAAGGTGCACTGAGTGTGTAGTTCAGATAGTTTTGTCGCTGGGCTATGAGCGATTGCGCGAGTGTAACCAGTAGAATGACTGCTGTCACTTGCTGATAAGCACATGTACCAAGCGAGAGTCTGTCAGCGAGTGTTCGGCCCGCCAAGCGATTGTCGCTGAGCGAATATGTTCTTTTATAGCTCTTGTCACTGCAACAAACTAGTGGAGAGAGAGGTCTCGCCGGCAGTGTGAAAAGTCAGCGATCAACTATTAATATTAATGTATTTCTTTTACTGACTTACATCTATTGTACGTTTCTTGAGCGAGAAAACAGTCGATAGTTAGTCGCTTCCATGTCGGCGGTGAGACCAAGTGCCTTAGGAATTGATCAGATAATGAATTATTTAACAGTTCAATAAGGAATTGTTTGGAGTAAGTTAGGAGACAGAATTATGCACGTGTCTAAAACCTAAGCTTTGACAGCTGGAGATCATATTGAACTATTCATAGATGTTTGCTAAAGATTTGACTTACAAACTTCGCTATATAGCCCAGTCAAAATCGCCCAAAAAAAAACCAAAAACCAAACTACCTTGAGAGAAGTTTATACCCAAGTTTGCGACCCTGTAAACCTTGAGCTACTCCCATGGTGCTCGAAAAACTGCAAAATTGTAGCACTTATCTCAGTTTTTTTTAAATGAAAAATATCCCTTAAAGACGTTTAAGTTATCTTAGCTAAATTTGCTACAATCTGAACACAACCCAAGCAGTCTAGACCTATTTATTGGTTTCGGAGATACAGCTAGTCAGCTAGGCTAGGAGCATTTTTATTTTTTCAAAAAAGTGAAAAATAAATCAATATATTAGGATTTAGTGATTCTCCTCAAAGCTACCAACGTTTTTGCCAAAGTGGTTGGAAACATATTGCTGAAGTATCCCGTCACAATGGCTCTGACTGAATCATTTCGATGCCATTTCGAAGAAACGGAACGCACAGTGGTAGATGGTGATGTTGATGAAGATGACTAGGTTAATAATATTATATTAGAAGGTATAATTTTGTTACCTGTCTTGACTTCTAAATATTGAAAGACAGTATTCGAGGAATGCTGCTTTGTACAAAAATTGTGAAGGAACAAGGTGTGATCTTTCGACACGGTTTCCATATAGTAAACGGATGGTTTTAGGAAAAAGGGATGCCCTTTTTCGAGGCCATTTTGTTTCCTTTTGAGAATAGATTAAAGGCTTCGCTAAATAGAAGGCGTACTTAGCGTGCGTTAGAGCGCTAGCCCGATGCCGCGCTATAGCGTCGCATTGTGTTGTACTATGATCCGACGTACGTTTGAGCGGCATCGCTAGCAGTGTGTTTACGCATGTGACGATAGGGTGGTGTCATGCTGGCGCTCTAACGCGCTCTTAGTCCGCGTTCTATTTGGCGAATTCTTAAGTCCGTATTCAAAATCAGTAACTCAGTATACAGTTAGTCAAAAAGCACTAAACCTTTTTACAGCCCGTTCAATCGATTTTGACTTCTATACCGTAGACATAAGGAGATCGTGGTCCCAGGCAACATGGCAACTGAAGGAACACAAGTGGGTTTAGTCAGTAAGAGTGTCTACACGCCCTCCCGCTCCGCCCAGAGCTGGAGAAGTTATTTGATAATTTCCCACACAAAAAAAGGCATAAGGATAGCATTAATAGCAAAAAAAGTGGTTACATTACCAACTTTTTACTGCAGCTGCCATTTGTCATCCCACCAACGCAATAGAAATTAAAATCAGTTGAACGGACTGTAAAAAAGGTTTATTTAAATGGTTAATCTTATTTCAAATGGGTTATAGGTACGGTCAATTGCACATCAGGTAGCGATTTGACAATCGCAACGTCTTAAGAGCGATTTTCGTTTCGTAATTGTTCTACTGTGCGCTTGATTGTACCACATATCGTGGTAAAAAATACCTTTTATTTAACCTCGTAGCGTAAGGTAGCTCTTGGCCTGCATCTCACTTGATGGCAAGTGATGATCAGGGGCGGCAGAAGCGAGCTTCATCCAGAATCCTCAACCACAGCTTAGAGGAACTAGCTATCCCTAACTGCCGAAACACAACAATGCTGTTGACATAGTTGTTAAGGCGACAGACTTAGATAAGATGGTGGTGGCCAGGCGGACTTAGAACAAGCCCTAACACCAACCAAACCGAGCAGAAAATGTTGCCCCCACTGACAATCAAACCCCGATTTCTGGGTCTGAGACAGGTAGTCTAACCACTAGACCACAGAAGCGGTTAAAAATCGATTATAGACACATCTTTTCAAATCCCGAAGGTATGAATATATTTTTAAAGTTAAAAAGAAAATCGTGTTTCATGAGAGTTTTCTATTATTTCTGAATATGAAAATTCTGAAAAAATACTGCTTACATTTCTTTTAAAAACTATACGAGTATGAGATATTTGAAAAACATGAGTTACATATTACACATGGGTGCATAAAAACGGTACAAAACTTTTGACAGCATTTCGGAATATTAAAATCTTTACAAAAATAAACGTTAGACTTTTATGTAATCATTTCCGACCTGAAATATTTTCTGCTATTTAGAAATATTTTCTATTTATGTGGTATAAATATTGAATGTACTGCGAAACTTGTAATTTAATTTGATAAAGTAGTACCACTTGGTGACATGTCTGATAAATATAAATGATTGAATAGATATCAACAAAAGATAAAAAAATATGAAAAGAAAAGACAAAATAAAGTTAAAAGATTCAAGTTGTATTAGAGCTCCTTGTGAACAAACCCTCATTATTATCACCATCAATCGACAAACCTTTTGGTATTTCAAGATGTCTCTGTTTTAGACAGCAGTCCGCTTTCTGTCAGAAAGAAAGGTCTAAGCCAATAGTAACATAAACAAAAAAACAAACACGAAACGTTTTCAATCGAAAAAATAATTAAAATATATCAAGACACAAAGAATAATAACATGTCACACGTGAAAACTCATATCCACATTACAATTCCAACCAGTAAAAATAGCCATCACAAAATAGCCGTTACAATAAATAAAACAGACTGTGTACATTTATTTGTCCCGAAGCACAGGCCTGCGTCTAGGGTCATCGCGGGGGCGTTATTTTATATAAGTTATTGACAAGTTTATTGAATTCTGACCCAGCGTGTGGCCTTTGAGGCCCAAATTGTGGCCAGCATCAGTTCGGCTCGTAAACTGTACAAGTTAATGGTACATGTCGATCAAATGCGGCTTTTGTGATGCTGAATATTATTTTTTCATTCGATATTTGAAACGTGGGGAAGGATAGGTGGTTTGATTTGAAATGTGATTGGATGTTATATAAGGAAGAAGATTTTTTTGTATTTTTGGCGCTGTTGCCAACCGTTTGGTTTTATCCAAGATATTTTCGATGTGTAACATCTTTCGTCTCGCTTTCCTGCAGTCTGAACATCATATAAAAAGGGACGGAAGTGTATAACAAGAAGCCGGGGATGCGCGCGTTATTTGATTTGACCAATGAGCGTGCGCGATGCTAGAGTTGGCCGTCAGAAATGACCTTGACGAGGCCACGCCCCTTTAATGTTGCTTATTACCTTAATGTTGCTTATTACCTTAATGTTGCTTATTACCTTAATGTTGCTTATTACCTTAATGTTGCTTATTACCTTAATGTTGCTTATTACCTTAATGTTGCTTATTACCTTAATGTTGCTTATTACCAAGGTGAGATGCCAGATGTTTCACATCATATGCGACTAAGGTTCGCTCGTTTTTTGAAGTAAAAGTTCTTAGGCGGCGATTCGATAATGGGCGAGAATTGAGAGTGAAATTCGTGCGTCATGTTTAGGGATATTTCATATTTCTCCGTCTCTCAGACTAAATCTCTCTTGTTCTGTATTTTTAACCGACTTTCAAAAGGAGGAGGTTTTTTTTTGTATGTTTCTTACGCGATTACTCCGCCAGTTATGAATTGATTTTGATCATTCTTTTTTTGTTTGGTAGGTCATACTTTAGAGGTGGTCCTATTCCCCTTATTTTTTGTGGTAAACCTATATTGTTTATCTCACGCATGTATGATAAACCAGATTTCCGGTGACTGAAGTTTTGCAATATATACTGTGCAAACAATTTTATAATTAATTCTAATTAAATTAAATTGATTAACGTATTTTTTGTTTAATAATTTAGAAAAACAACACCTGGTGGAGATTGTTACTTATTTTTCCAAAAATCCCCACTAGGCTGAGTTTATTTAACTGGTGGGGATTTCCGAAAAAAAATAATATAAATCCCCACTGTTGGGGATTTCTGTAATAAACCTATTTTATTAATTTTTCTTGTGTAGTTTTTGAGTTAGCTTCTTAGTAAGTGGATGATATGATAAGTTCCTGGCACTGTTATTTACATAGTAGGTATTATTCGAATTTGTGTGGGGTAGGTACTACAACTAAAAAGTGAAAAATAAAACTTTTTACAAAAAAAAAAAAAATACAACCGACTTCCAAAAAAAAACACTACAAAGTGAAAAACAACTTTATTTCGGAAGTCTTTGGTTTTGAATTTTTGTTTTTTTGCCACCGACTTCCGAAATAAAGTTATTCTTCACTTTGTAGTGTTTTTTTTTTTGGAAGTCAGTTGTTTTCTTTAAGAAGTTTTTATGTTGGTGCCTGATTAGGTCCATCGTCAACTATAGTAATCCCGCATGATGCATAAGACGTACATATACATCAGGAAGAGCCTTTTATCATTTAACCGAGCCTAAATCTTGACTCAAAAGCCTCTACTAAGAACTTCATAATGGAAATACCACATAAAACATTTATGGAGTTTTTTGCCCGTTCTTCGCCATGGGAAGCTACTACACTGCTTAATTTATGATCATCATCATCATCATCATTTCAGCCGAAAGACGTCCACTGCTGGACATAGGCCTCCTCCAAGCACCGCCACTTCGACTGGTTCTTTGCTTTTCGCATTCAGCAGATTCCTGCGGCCTTCACCAGGTCATTGGTCTACCTTGTAGGAGGTCTTCAAACGCTACGTCTTCGTGTACGCACCACACCAGAACCTTTCAGCCCCATCAACCATCTGTTCAAGCAATTTGTGCTAGCAATGTGTCCTGCCCACTGCCACTTAAGTTTGGTGATTCTACGGGCTGTGTCGGTTACCTAGGTTCTCCTGCGGATCTCTTCATTTCTGATTCGATCACGTAGGGAACGTAATATAAAATACTTTGTACTTATTGAGTATAGTAATTTCATTCTATGTACATCGTCTTCATATATAATTATAAGTTATAACTAATGTAAACAAAATATTGTAAAACTTTATAAAAGAGTTACAATGGAGTTTTTTTTACCAATTCTTCCCATACGAAACTTTTGAAAGGGGCGTCTTTAATCTTACTAAATATTTGAAATAAATTATTTGTCTTTGACTTTTAAAGATTTTGAAGGATATTTCGTATGTTTGAAATAATCGTCTGCTGAGCAATGAATGTTGGTGAAATGTCAAAATGAATGGAATTGCCATTAAACTGCACCAGAGCAGAGCTTGGTAGCCTAGGTACTGATGGTATTAAAAGGTAGTAGTAGTAGGTAGGATTTGACAGATACATGGTGCTCACATATTTATAAACTAGCTGCTGGATCCTAATTCGTTTTTCTTAAATAAACGTAGCCTTAGTTACTGCTTATAACATCAGCTATCTACCAGTAAAAGTCCCGTCAAAATCGGTCTAGCCGTTTCGGAGATTCGCTGGAACATACAGATAGGCAGACTAAAATAGTAAAAATTTTTTTTTTGTTTTATACCAGTAAGTACTGTATGTACTTTAATATGCTTAGAGTAAAAGCGGGTGATATTACAAACACACACTTCAATTTTATCAGAAACAGATTTTTAAAAAAATAGTTTTTGAAGTGAAAACTTCTTTAGGCGCGTTGGGCATGGGCATTTTTGAGATGGGACTAAACCAATGATTTTGCGACACCGTGATGACGCCAACTTTTGACCATTAAAAAGACATCAACGCGTTGATTACCGCGGTGCATGGAGTAAAAGACTCAACGCGTTGATTACCGCCGAGCCGATTTTTTTTTCAAGTTTTCACTTCTGTCGGTACTCCCGGAGTGCCACTGTTTTTTTTTTTGGTTTTAAGTACAGTTCGTGCCACTAAAGATGAGACTTGACACACCACGTGGTTTGACTTGCGCAGTAGACGATTTATGGGCCTCTTTAGCGGTATGAAGTCCGCGCCCGGGGCGTCTTCGGGGCGGCGGAAGGAGCGGCGGGAGGCGTGGTCAAGTCTCATCTTTCGTGGCGCGTATTGTATAGTATTTATGACTTTCTTAAGCATTTATTAGTAAAAAAACTGTTATTTTGACAATAAAAACAGAGACTTGTATTTATTTGTATAGATATTGCAACCGTATACGATTTTTCCTAAGGTATTTGTGATTGAAAGTGTGTACGAAATTAGAGTGCGTTACAGTCTGGCTATCTTGAAACCTAAATCCTTCATTTGCAAATGGAATAATACTTTTTTATCATGCCAGTACAAGGAGCTATTCGAAGTAAAATGTAAATGCCGTAATAAAGTTCACTAAATAGGCTCTAAGGACCTGGCCAGCCTTTAGGCTCACAATGTTATTACCAGCAGTAATTTGAAAGGGTTTGCCTAAATGTAGGTAGGGTAGATATTTATTTTTAAGAGTACGTTTTGGCTCCTTTGGTTTCTATTCCTAGGCGTTTTATTATTGTCTTGAGGTAATCTTTTTGCTTAATAAATCAATAATAATAATATAATCAATAATATAAATAATAACCCCACCGCCGTATCCCTACGTTGACGCCGTGGTTGGGCTTGCGCGCTCCGAACTCTAGGTCTGTGCCGGTAAAATTTACTTTACCGGAACAGGTCTAGGGTGAGGAGCCAGACCAAGAGAGATACATAAACCCGCAGGGCAGCATGTGGCGAGCTGTTGGGCAGTAGCGACCCCACGGACCCTATCTCCCGGGAGAAATCTTGTTCCTCACCTCCGGCTTGCCTTTATTGGCCGGCTGGAGTGAATACTGACGAGGAACGGAGCTCCCACCTCATTCTTGCCTTAATTGGCCGGCTTGAGTGGAGATTCGCAAGAGCAAACGTGCTCGGAGGAAGAGAGTATTCCAGTAAGATGCTGCTAGGGATCTTAACCGTACTTCCAGGATTGTCCTGATTGCCGTGGCATGCCTCTTCACTCCTCATTAGCACCCCAGGGCATGTTGCTCCTTATTGCTACGACACTTTGTGCTAGCGACCGTTTTCGGGGGCCCATTATTGAGTCACCCTTTGCCATTTTATCCGTGTACATATAAAATTGATCAGGCAGGGGCCGTAGTCCTTCCATAGTTCCAGGTAACCAGTTCACTTTAGCCACCCAAACCCATAGTCCAATATCTTTATTTCCAAATCCTGCACCAACCGGGGTTTGTCTTCGGATGTACTTGTATAGTGCATACAGGGATAATCGTCGGTTGGTGCCTCAAGACTTAAAAATGTCTAAGGGACCTCTGCGAGTTGGCTTCGGCCCTTCGTACGCCTTTCAAAGGTCCAGGATCCCAGGTTACCGAAATATGTCAAAGACATAAACATAAATGATAATTAATAAATAAATTATAATTTCCTAGTGTGTGCTTTATGTAGCAGTGCAGACCAGTGCAGAGCAGTGGTCCGTCGGAGCAGTGGACAGCAGATTTTTCTGATATATTCCTTCAAAGTAACCCGCCAAATCTTATTTGCTACAAATTGACATATTTATTTTCACGAAATAGACTTATTTGCTGCGGGAGCAGTGGTGGCCCAGAGGTAACAGCTGCGACTTACGAGTTGTAGTTCGTGAGTTCGAAGCGCAGGCAGGCGCTTTACTTTCTGTAATTTATTTCATGACTCACTTTCTCACTGCTCTCTAAACGGTGAAGGAAAACATCGTGAGGAAACAGGTATGGCAACCAAAAATTTTAAGACATGTGACATCCACCAATCCTCACTGGGCCGCACTCTCGCAGAGAGGAGGCCTGTGTCCCAGCAGTGGGAACGTTCTAGGCTGATTATGCTTATGCTATGATATGGCTCCCTAAGCCTCACAACTAATGCAATAGAGTTGGCCAGTTAAAGATATAGGTGTAGGCTTAGGACTCTCCGTATTTGGTGGTTTGGTTCGTTTATGGTATCGAGTCGCTTTTTTCGAAAGCATTTACATATAAGTATATAAATAAGGAGGACGAAAACATCGTGAGGAAACCGGCATGCTTGAGAGATATTTCTCAACGGCATATGAAGCCAAGTCAGAGGACCATGAGCGGCTTTAAAACTCTGACACCAGGTTAGTCACTAACTACACGAAAACAAAAATAGGGAGGGAAGTTAACATACAGATAGGAGAATTTTTGTAGTAAAATTATTTGTGAAAGAGCTTTTCCGAGTAAGTAGGTAACCTACCTTTTAATACCATCAGTACCTGACCGAGTTCTGCTCTGGTGAAAATAGAGAATACAGTTAAGGTTTTCTCTGGTTCTTCAAGACATTAGACTAAATAACAGGGATGTGGTTTGAGGTTCCATCTAGGCAAGAGTCAATTTGGTAAAACAGTCTAGATAGTCCCTTAATTAAGAAGAATTCCAAGACATCGAGCAATTTATTTGGGTCAGTCGGGCAGCGGGTAGGCTCAGGTGTAAGATGGTTTTTATCAAGACATTTTTTAAGTTCCCTGCCTCGCGTGGTAATAAGTCACGAGCCCCAGTGCAAATGCTTAGAGTTCCAGTCTCCTCCCGCCATGAAGCGGGGTCCCAGGCTTTTGATGTATGCAGTGAACTGCTCCTGTTATTCTGTGCTTTGGGAGGCAATATGCTGATGAGATATTGAGGTGTCCGTTTCTATCTCTGATATTTACCGTGGCAGCTTGGATCTTCCGTTTGGAACTGAGCAAGCTAATAGCGTTCTATTGAGGACTGAAAGGTGTAACTGAAACTGAAAGTAAAATATTTCATTAGAATCCTGAGCTTCCAAAAACAAGAAGAATAATAGAGTCAAATCCGATTCAACCACAAAAAAATTAACCTCAACTTTCCCATAGACAAAAAAAAAAAACAAATCTTCAATGCCAGCCTTCAACATTATCCCTCCACGTTCCCCCCCCCCCCAGTTGTCAAGACAAACAGAAAGTGTTAACTTCAAAATAAATTGTTTTTCGCGATTAAATCGTCACGGTGGGGGCCGCGGTTCGACAGCGCGTGATAATCAAAGCTTGACGTGATAAACGAGTGAATTGGGAGTTACTATTGGTTTGTAAAGTCGACGAGAGGTTTTAATTCATTTCATTTAATTCATTTTGGAGATTCGGAGATTCTATATAAAGGAGTAGATTCTACTTAATTGAGAATTGGTAGTTCTATAGCTAATATGTTTTATTTGTCCAACCGTATTATACCGTACCGTACCGTAGTGACAACAGCATTAGCATTCTAAAAATGATCGCAGCCAGGCCGGACTGTCCCTTCCAGGGACACTGGGTGGGGACAGTCATAGGTCTGCGCAAATAAATAATTTGTAAAAAAAGAAAAAACAATACTAACCTACTTATTTAAGCACCATTGTTACTAACACCATTATACTAACAAAATTATGGACCTTAGTCTGAAATAAAGTTTTATTTAATTTAATTTTAATTTAATTATTTTGTCTTTACGCTGGCAAGTGGAATTCATAAATATTGTTATCATGTATTAACTTCTGTTTTTTCTACTGCTGTACTTCGCGTACGTAGAGGACTCTAATGTAAATCAGATACAAAGTTATAAATAAATAAAATAAAAAAATTGTTTCATTTATTTTAGGTAAATAACCATTGCCAAATATGAATTAATTGAACCCATCAGGTAAAACCAAATATGATCAAATAAAATCACATTGAATTAAATTATATCAAACTAAAGTCTCATAAGATTCACTAGCCCATCCCTTAAAATTAAAATTAATAATTCGTGATGACAGAAATTAGGTCAAAGTTAAATCCTAGAACAACTTACACATTCCAAAAATAAAGAGTTCCCTTCTCAAGCATTTTTTGTGTCTCATCCCATTTCCATGTGTCAGTATCACATTTTCCTAAACTCACTGCACCACTTTCGAGAACCAAAAGTACCTCAATCCTATAATGCGTTCCGAAGCGTTCTCTCTGAGAGCGTTCAGCATTCGATTGTTTTGTGATCTGCATGATACAGACACACAGACACACAGTATGTTACCTTTGAGTTCCCGCACGATTTAATGTAATCACCCGGAGTTCCACATACGTTGGATTTGGAACTTAGGAAAAACGTCGTGTCAGTGAATTGATTTTGCGCTGTCAGTGTATTTCTACTTCTAAATTTGGTACCTTTGAAGTAGAGCTTCCTCTTTCGTATTGACATGAAGTATAAGAGAATGGTATGGTGGAGCGATGGCCATCACATAGCATCCGCAATTTACCGTCGAATGATGTAATTAAATGTTATTTATGAAAGTAAGTTGGTGTGTTTTCCTAGAGAGCGTCTTTTGACACTGTAATGTCCAATCCCGCTGCCATCATTTTGTTAACAGCCGTCACTGCGGCCGTTATGTGGCGGCCACCGCTCTCCTAGGAAACCATAGCTTAAGGTTTCACTAGTCGACAATTCGAACTCGTTGGTGGCCACTAGGCCAAATAACATTACTAAATATCATGCATATTAACTATAATATGCATGATATTTAGTAAAGTTATTATTAACTTAGTTTTATTTATTTATCTACTTTATTAAACGATGATTTATAACGAAAACGAGCGCGTAAAATTTTATGAACAGACCTTTGGGCGTTTAGATATTATGGAAAAACTATTGGATGTATCTACTCAAAATAAAATTATTTGAACTTTTCAATAAATTATCTATCTCTGTACGGTTTCTATTTTGCCATTTTCATACTACATAAGTTATTAGCAGAGATAGTAACACCCATAATAGTAACACCCATAATTCGCCAGCTATGTTTTAAATCCCATGTAATAGGGGGCGAGCCTATTACCATCACCCGGGCACAAATCCAGCTGAGAAATTCCAGATGGAAAGACCCAATAACACTTTGTTCGACCCGGGAATCGAACCCAGGACCTCATGCTCGGCGGTAGTGCTTGCGAACACTAGACCAACGAGGCACTTGTTAAATAAAAGCGAAATAACTGTTTGACTCAATTATTAAAATTTGCTGTAGGAAATCAATAAAAAAATTATATTAAAAATGAATACAAACGGTTTTTAAGGCGTACTTTCACAGACATTTGACAAACCAACATCCATTGAAATAACTCTACGAAACCGACAAATGATTCGCTTAAAGCTTTGCAGCAGCTTTGAGCGCAACCTGCACGATTTAATGTAATGACTGCGAACCGATACAGAGATGAGATGCGTCAGCGATTGGAAAGCAAGTTGTTTTGAGAGTACGAGTCGAACTTTACTGTGATTTTTAGATAGATGTGTAAAGTATAAGTATAAAACTATCTGCTTAGTCTAGCATTGATGGATAAAGTGCATAACATGAGTAAAGGACATCGCCCTTTATAACAGCACCGCTCCAGGGCAGTAACGTCCCGGCACCGCCTCGAAAAATCTAGTATGCAACGCGCCGAAAGCAGGGTGACCGCTAGTCGCCAACGCGCCATCAGCAAGGCGACAGCTGGCTGCCGGCACGCCACCGGTGACATGACAGAGTCGTCGTTGGCGTCACCGCACAGCCGGTTAGGCGTCACCGCGCGGATGGCAAGGCTTCCGGCATGATACCGCCTGCAGGCGTTTCTTCGCCGGGGAGCGGGCTCCTCGCTTGAAGCATGCTGTCGGCTGCTCACTGCCTACTATTCTGTATAGCCATCGTAAAATAGACTTTAATGCATTTGATTTAAAATTCTAACTTGAATGACAAGTTATTTGCCGTGTTGGAGCGATGTTGTTATAATGAGTGATTTTCCTTAAAGAATTCCCGAAATCATACCAGCACCCCAATTGCGAAACACACTTTCAAGCACAATCTGAAAGATTTTGAAGCAAATGCCTTATCCTTACCTCATAGTTTTGAAAAATACGTCAGCTCAACAACGTAAATAACGTTAACGTTGCCGTTGTAAGTGTGTTACGCGTATTACCTTGCTGGGGGATATCAGCTGGAAAATATTAGACAAAAAGTGAAGTGTCAAGCAGTTTTGTATCATTTTTGCTGCAGCTATTAAGGCGCCAAAAACCGACCTAAACTAAAGATCACGTTTAAATGAGTAGTCTTAATGATTTGGAAAAAAATATATGTTAAATTAGAGCATTTTTTAAATTACTTAATAGGGGAATATTTTCGATTATGTTTGTATTATATAGAAAGAAAGAAAGAAAATACGTTTATTTGCGGTAAACATGACGCAAAGAAAGATAATAAAAAATAATAAAAAAAAACACGTAAATAACAAATTGGGGGAAAATATGCATCACATCCACGCAAAACGGCCATCGCTCAGCATATAGTGAAATTGATTTCTAAAGTTATGTCTAACGCGGGTAAAAAACTGAGAATGACGCAAAATCTATCGAGCGTATTTTTCTGAAACAATATCTAATATCTCACCATATTAAAGATAATTTAATTATTGATCTTTTAGTATACGTTCTTTATTCAAATACCCTTTATTTTATGTATAATAAATTAATAATGCGACTAATTTGGGACGGCGCTCCTTGATGGGCGAGTCCTATTACTGGCTGGACGTACGATGCGTTGCGTGAGCTCAGTACAGAACACGCAAGCTAACCACTCAAGGTCACTGGCACATATCTGCGCCTTAACTTGCTCTAATCATCAACTGCCCTGCTAATGAATTAGATAGACCCACTCAACGAAAAGTTACAGCCGTCAATTAATAAACTGCAAAACGACAGAAGGATTGCAGCATGACTGTACTTACGAATCGTCGACTAGCTTGCAACTATGGAAAAAGTATTTTTTCAGTATTTTTTCGAGTTTGCAATTTCTGCCCCTGCCATACATCTTCTAATCTAATTTCACGTAATCTAGGTACAGACTGCAGGATAAATTGAACTACCGAAAGTAAGTTCGGTTATCAACTGTTTCATTCGGGGTTGCTCAACTAGTTTCTGACTTAAATATAAGTCAAATCAAATTAACTCAAGATTCGCCACAACACCCTGTCCTCCGCCTTCTACATCCAGCCTGTTCCAGCCACTTGTTTAAGGTCGTTGGTCCATCTAGCTGGGGGGGCGTCCCACGCTACGTTTGCGTATACCCGGTCTCCACTTTAGGACTCGTCAGCTCCACCGGCCATTGGTCCTTCGACAGTCATGGCCAGCCTACTGTCACTTCAGTTTGCTTGCTATGTAAGCTATGTTGGTAACTCCGGTTCTTTTCTGGATAATTTCATTTCTGATTTTATCCATCAAAGAAACTCCGAGCATAGGCCTCTCCATAGCGCACTGAGCGACCTTCAATTTGTGGACCAGACCGACTGTCAGTGTCCATGTATCGGCACCGTATGTCATAACGGGCAAGATGACAAGTGATAAATGATGATTAATGTTTTAATGTGTGTGTTTTAGTTTAATTTGTGATTTCCTGTGCGAGTCTCAATAAATACTTTTTCTTTCTTTCTTTCTTTTCTTTCACTGGTTGAACAGATTTGTCTTCAAACATTGCGGGATAGGCGACGAGAAAACTTGACGAAGTTTCCTAAATCTGCCCAAATATAAGTAACTAACAAATATCACCAGCCTGGTTTTATGCCACTCCAGGGCAAAGGCGTTTGTTCAAGACAGGTTACATTAACTATAAGTCCAGGTTTCCTCACGATGTTTTCCTTCACCGATGCCAAGATAAGCTTAGAAAGTACATTTGAATTGGGAAATTAAATTGGTGCTTGCCCGGATTTGAACTCACAACCTTGTGCATGAGAGGTGAGGTCTTAACTGACGGCCATCATAACTACATAAAATAAATACTGTAATCCCTAATAACTGACCTTCCAAGGATTTGTAATTATCGGTAAACAAACTCCGCCCGAAAGTCTGACAGCCCAGTTACACATTTTTTATTTATTTATTTATTTATAGTTAATTAAAACGGCACAGGTCCAATTACATTAATTAACATAGAATTATAAAGATTAAAATAAGATAAGCATTCAAGTAACATACAGTACAAAAATTAAATTCAAATTCAAAGATATACAATTCGTGGATAAAATTATTAATAATTATTTGCGTAAATGGTTGAATGGTTAAATAAATTAAAAACAACATAAACTAACATGTAACAGTGGACACCCTCGCATATTGTCTCTCTCACAAAACACCAGACAAGCACGCATTATTTCCTTCCAATCATCAGCAAACACTTCACATTCTGGGTCGGCAGTCAGGAGGGCGTTTAGCATCCTTACGGTTCGACATACCGGGGATTCAGCTCTAGCAACAGATCTTGATAGCGGTAGTGCGAACAGGTTATGACGACGGACATGAAAGTGTGACCCAGTAACTGGGCTGTGGAGTGCAGATAGGCAGTCGCTCAATGGAAAATACTGGTATTTAGCTGCATCCGGCTAGAGTCGAATCAGATTCCACTGGAGTTGGTAAAAGGCAAGACAACTAGAGGATTGCTATACAAAAGCAAACCCGCTTTTATTGTGCGAATTTATGTTGTATTACATTTCTGATTTTTTTTCACCCTGTATTAATAAATCCTTTTGGAATTCTTATATTATTATTCTTTAAATGATATGTACACCTATTCTCTCCTTCTTCCTTTTCGTGTGGTTAGTGACTAACCTGGTGTCAGAGTTTTAAAGCCACCCATGGACCTCTGACTTGGCTTCACATGCCGTCGAGAAATATCTCTCAGGCATGCCGGTTTCCTCACGATGTTTTCGTTCACCGTTTTTGAAGCAGGTGATAAGTATACAATACGCACATGAATCTGAAAAGTCAGAGGTGCGTGCTTTGGGTTCGAACTCGAGACCTATGACTTGACAGTCCGACGGTCACACCAATAGGCTATCACTGCTATGTACACCTATTATATTAGCAGTAATACCTTTTATTTTTCTAAACCAATATTGAATGTATAATTATGCTTTTGCTGTTCTTTAAATAAATAAATGCCAAAAAACTCAAATGAAAGAAAACAAGATTTGATTCTTTTTCGATTTAAGACCGGCCAAATCAAAGAAAAATGTCGTCAGTCGCGACACAATACGGCTAGATGAATAGTCCCCAAAATATTGTGATGTTTGTGCCATCAAATACTCTTATATATTAAACCTGGACTTGATCCGTGACATAGTGAAGTCTGAAAAGTATAACAATATCTTGATGAAAGGAGATAGAAAAGTGAAATGTATGAAAGTGCATTTTAATTATTATGTAAAATCATCAAAATATACCAGTTTTATATACACATTGAAATTTTTGAAAATTATTTTCCAAAATAAATAATTACTTTGAAAAGTATTATATTATTTTAATCATTGTGAATATGAGGACCATGTGGATATTATTATTATTATTTCTCAGCTAATTTTGAATAGTTTATGCGGCCTACTTAAATGTACTTTTTTTGGTATTCTTCGTCGAGTTAAGCTTCTTAAGTTCTGAGTTGAACTCCGCGATTACTGACAAATGCTTGCACTAACTGGACAGGTCTACTCAAATATGTGGGGTTCATTCCTCAAAAGATCATTTCAGACACTAATCTACATGGTCCTCATATGGCCTGACCAAGATTATGTCTGGACTATAAAAGAGACTGCGACCTCTGAGTTTGTTTCGGCCTTTCTTCTCAGAGTAGTCAGATAGGAAACGGCGAACTCATCCAGCTTATTTTTTATATATTTTTTATATGACGTGTAAAAGTGATTCCGATGTCCTATTTACAGAATAAACAATTTCATTTCATTTCACTGCTCTGATTTTAGCAATATTTTTCATTTTAGTTTATTTTGAGTATAAAAACCGTTCGAAGTTAACACACTTCTTTCATTTCTCTGTGCCCTTGACAACTGACAACCAGTCAGAAAATAATAAAGGTGAAAAAAAGTAATTTCTCTTGACAATCTGATGTCTGTCGGGGCGTTTATTAAATACAGTAACCCCGTGGCCACGGGCTACACGCTCAAGCGACACGCGTCTCGCGACAACGACTTTCAAAAAAACAAATTAAAGAAGTTCTTTAGAGCATGCGACGAGTATTCGCACTGCGACTTGTGCAGCGACGGACGGAATGCGATAAAAACGGTTTCCCATGGTGCGTGATATTGCGGACGGATGCAAACCAACCCGCACCGATGCAACATGAGAAGAGTATCGTCCGTGGTAGCGCAGACAAGTCCGTCTCGGTGCGTCCGATCCGCGTTGAGTCGGTAACTTCAATGGTGCGAAGCCAGCTTCTCTTTTATTTTGCATTTTGGAATGACAAAACGGATTTAATATCACGGAGCGTGGGAAGAGCCTTGGTGTGCGGTACGTGGCTGTCCGTAGTCATAGGCCATGCGGGCTGGGCGCGCGCTTGACTGACGCAAATCGCGTCGCAAGTTGCATCGCTAGTCGCGTCGCAAGTCGCATCGCTCGAGGCCGCGAACGAAGCCTATAAGTTTGTGAGGTCTTTGTAAATATAGGAACGAAGGGAAGATTATTAATTCCTTCCTTAGTGAACTTTATGACAATGAGAGAGATTCGGAGGTCGTAGCCCGAACCCTTGCCTGGGGCACTAAATATAACTAATAATTTTGTAGTATGTCATTAGACTAAGTTTTAAGTAGTATTGAAGGGTTTTGGGAATGTGGGTATGATGTAGGTAAATAAATATGAATCTGCAGCTTAATTGCTCTGAGGTCTCGTTGGTTGTATTTCTAATAGTTGCAAGCACGATTGTTGTGCGTAGTTCAGGATTTGATCCTCAGGTTGGGCATAAATATAAAATATAAATAAAAAATATTTATTTCAATTAAAACATTGATTCATACATAAATTGAGGCAGCCCCAGTAAGTTACAATAGTACTTGAGTCAGAGAAAAAAAAAACATACGATCTCCTCTTATGAAAATTTCTCGCCGACTGGTCGATACTTCACGTGACCAGAGTGTTGGCTTGTTCTTTAGCCAAAGAATTAGCATTGCCATTCAACGAGACATTGCTGCCAGTCTTCTGGGCATGTTTCCGGAGGACAACGATGCGAACGAATACTTCGACGCCAGTGTCCTTTTGTTTTGTATTTATTGTAGTGTGAATGGTTAGTTGTGTTAAATATTTTAAAAGAAATAATGTTATCTTCTACTATATAAAAATAAGTCAGGTTTTCCTTCCTGACGCTATAACTCCAGAACGCACGAACCGATTTCCACGGTTTTGCATTCGTTGGAAAGGTCTCGGGCTCCGTGAGGTTTTAAGTAGGGTAGGTAGGTAGGGTAGGTAGGGTAGGTAGGTAGGATAGGTAGGGTAGGTAGGGTAAGTAGGGTAGGTAGGGTAGGTAGGGTAGGTAGGGTAGGTAGGTAGGGTAGGTAGGTAGGATAGGTAGGGTAGGTAGGGTAAGTAGGGTAGGTAGGGTAGGTAGGGTAGGTAGGGTAGGTAGGGTAGGTAGGTAGGGTAGGTAGGTAGGGTAGGTAGGGTAGGTAGGGTAGGTAGGGTAGGTAGGGTAGGTAGGTAGGATAGGTAGGGTAGGTAGGGTAAGTAGGGTAGGTAGGGTAGGTAGGGTAGGTAGGGTAGGTAGGGTAGGTAGGTAGGGTAGGTAGGTAGGATAGGTAGGGTAGGTAGGGTAAGTAGGGTAGGTAGGGTAGGTAGGGTAGGTAGGGTAGGTAGGTAGGGTAGGTAGGTAGGGTAGGTAGGGTAGGTAGGGTAGGTAGGGTAGGTAGGATAGGTAGGGTAGGTAGGTAGGGTAGGTAGGTAGGGTAGGTAGGGTAGGTAGGTAGGATAGGTAGGGTAGGTACGGTAGGTAGGGTAGGTAGGGTAGGTAGGGTAGGTAGGGTAGGTAGGGTAGGTAGGGTAGGTAGGGTAGGTACTGACGATGTAAATACCGCAA
Source organism: Omphaloscelis lunosa (assembly GCA_916610215.1). Taxonomy (NCBI): domain Eukaryota; kingdom Metazoa; phylum Arthropoda; class Insecta; order Lepidoptera; family Noctuidae; genus Omphaloscelis; species Omphaloscelis lunosa. The sequence continues at coordinate 16,297,516 of OU744265.1, read as the reverse complement.
TCTCAAAAGTAGTTCACTGGTTCAATGTTAACAACTTACTTCTGAATGAAAAAAAAAACTAAGTGCATTAAGTTTACCCTACCTCATGTTAGGCAGGTGAAAACTAAATTGTTGATAAAGGGCGAAGAATTGAATCCTGAAGATAGCACAGTATTCTTGGGCTTAACTTTGGATGCTAAGGTTCAGTGGGGCCCACATATAGATAAATTGTCAAAAAAGCTAAGCTCCGCAGCATATGCTGTTAGAAAAATTCGTAATTTAACTAACATAGAGACAGCCCGTTTAGTGTACTTTAGTTATTTTCATAGTGTAATGTCGTACGGTATTCTTTTGTGGGGAAATGCCGCCGACATTCAAACTATCTTTGTTTTGCAGAAAAGAGCTGTTCGATCTATTTATAAATTAAGTCCGAGACACTCTCTCAGAGATAAATTTAAGGAGATAAATATAATGACTGTGCCTTCTCAGTATATTTTTGATAATCTTTTATATGCCCATAAAAACATAAAATTGTTTAAAAAATACAGTGATATCCATAACATAAATACTAGGAACAAACACAAATTTGTTGTACCTACAACAAGGCTCAAGAAAATAGGTAGCTCCTTTAGATGTCAATGTATACGCTTTTATAATAAACTTAAATCATTTACTAAACGCAAGTTGTGCCAGAAGGCTTTTTATGCCGTTAAAGATTACATTGAGGACAAAAAGGCATGGGATTGAGCTGCTTCAATTTTATAATTTTTTTATGTTTTACTTTCGGAACTTTGTTTTTTTTTTTTTTTTTTTCTAACTTTAAAATTATATACACAATGACATGAATATTTACTTTGTGAAGTATAATATTTTTTTATTATTTTTTATTATTGTGAATGTGAGGACTATGTGGGTCATATATATAAATTTATTTTTCTCAGTTACTTTTAATAATCATCTGGCAGTTGTGAGTACTTTATGCGGCCTACCCAAATGTCCTTTCTTTGGTATTGTTCGTCGAATCATTGAGCTCCTTTTAAGTTCTGAGTTGAGCTACACGATTACTGACAAATGCGTGCATGGAATGGACAGGTCCACTCACATCTGTATGGTTCTTTCCTCAAAAGACCATTTCAGACACAAATCTACATGGTCCTCAAATGAAATGCTCTGACCAAGATTATTTCCTGGTTTTTATATACACATTGACATTAATGAATTTTATATACTTTTAAAGTATTATATTATTTAAATTATTGTGAATGTGAAGACTATGTGGGTCATTCCTTTTTCTTTTTCTTTTTAATTTTTTCTCACTTAGTTCTAATTATAGTCTGACAGTTTTGAGTAATTTATGTGGCCTACCCAAATGTCCTTTCTTTGGTATTGTTCGTCGAATCGTTGAGCTCCTTAATTCTGAATTGAGCTGCACGATAACTGACAAATGCGTGCACTGACTGGACAGGCCCTCTCAATCTGTGTGATGCTTCCCTCAAAAGACCACTCCAGACACCAATCTACATGGTCTTCACATGATCTGACCAAGATTATGTCTGGACTTTAAAAGAGACTGTGACCTCTGAGTTTGTTTCGGCCTTTCTTCTCAGAGTAGTCAGATAGGAAACGCCGACCTCATCTAGTTTTTAAAATATGATTGACGTGTAAAAGTAATTGTACAAACCTATTTACAGAAATAAAATCATTTATCATTTATCATTATCATTATCATTTAGGTAGGGTAGGTAGGGTAGGTAGTTAGGTGCACCGTAAATAAGTTCTTAATGCTACCCGTGCGAAGCCGGGCCGGGCAGCTAGTTATATGTAGATTCTTTGATTAAAAAGTACTAAACATTTTTTAAACTTATAAAATCAAAAACAAAATAATTATTTAAATTAATATACGTAGTAGACAGTCCTCTGGCATTAAAAATTACGTTAACCTTTGAGTGCAGATCATCAAAAACTCAAGAAAAAATAAGTGTGACACTTCTCTATAATTTAGGAAAAAAACAACATAAAATTTGATATTGTTTTGTGCGCAACCCGAGACATCTTTCAGTAAAAATGGTGAATAGTATTGCGTAACAGAATTCTTTAGAAATACTACTAGGTACCAGTCGGGTGTCTGACACTGTTATTGGCCCACTAAAATGTTTTTATTTTTTTCTTCGCAGAAAAAGTCTTAGTCCTAGATTAATAACAGGCCATTCCCTAGCTAGTTGATCATTGATAGGTATAGAATAATATCAGTCCCATTGCAGGGCAAAAGTCTCTTCTCAAACAGAGAACGCACGAACATTCATTACCACAATTTCTCAAGTCCGGGTGGTAATTTAAGACGTAATTAACTATAAGTCCAGGTTTCCTCACGATGTTTTTCCTTCACCGATGTCATAAAGTCCAAGATCAACGCAAATGAATTGAAAAAATCAAACTGGTATCTACTTGCCCGGATTTAAATCCGCAACCCCGTGCAAGAGAGGTGAAGCCATCACGACATTGACGGGTAAGAATAATAAATTTATTTAACAAAATGGTAAATTAATTTTTAAAACAATTATTTTGTGTACTAAACAAGAAGCTTTATTGTTAGTTTTCGAATTGCGATTAACATCTTGGGAGAGTATAGACGATTCATTAGGTTATTTTTGGTTCATAATGAGTATGTAATGTCAACTGTTACAGATGTTAAAAACCCTGGGCTTTCATACTGTTTACCAACAACATGAAAAAAGTTATAATAAATAATTCGAATAATTTACTGGCAAGCTCATAACTGGTGCCGCTACTCTATTCAGGTTCCAAGAAACGTCTGTCGGTTGCTCTTTATTTATTTCACTTTGCCGTCGCCCGTTCGTTTGCTATTAATTAATCATTTTCCTTCTCTTGACTTTGACGACTTTATCGAATGGTTTTAAATATAACGATACACTCATAACAAAGAACTGTAATAACAAACAAATTGCTATAAGACAAAAGTTGACACGCGAAAAAAAAACAGTTGCTCCATACAAATGACATTAATGCTTACACTGACTGGACAGGTCCACTCAAATCTGTATGGTTCTTTCCTCAAAAGACCATTTCAGACACTAATCTACATGGTCCTCATATGGCCTGACCAAGATTTTGTCTAGACTTTTAAAGAGACTGCGACCTCTGAGTTTGTTTGGCCTTTCTTCTCAGAGTAGTCAGATAGGAAACCCCGAACTCATCTAGCTTATTTTAATATCTTTTTAATATGACGTGAATAAGTGATTCCGTTATGCTATTTACAGAATAAACAATTTCATTTCAATATGTTCGCATAACTCGAATTTTGGGAAGATGCTGATTTTTCTCACGATTCTAGCCCCCAAAGTAAAGCACGCAAAACATTGTGCTTGATGTATGCAATGGTACAGGGGTCGTAAGGTATTTATAGTTAAGATATAACATTTAAAAAAAAAAACGTATAAAAAACCTCAGAAAAAGTTGGTACAATATCTTCGTAGTCATACGTTTTTTGAAGATCCCAGGTATGGTCCAGTACAAAAAATTACGTGGAAAACAAAATTGACTCTCGGCTTCGTTAAGCGTATTTTTATAATCAATATGATGGTCCAGTGGTTAAGGCCTCGCCTTATGCGAGGTGAAAGAAAACATCGTGAGGAAACCTGGACTTATAGTTAATATAAGTCTGCAACCGCCAACCCGTTTTGAGCAAGCGTGGTGATGAATGGTCTAAGAGACCTTTGCCCTACAGCAAAACAAAAAAAAAGGGTGGCCTTCGTCTTATGTATTAGAATGAATATTAATAGAGAATATAGCTCATTAAGCGTGTCTTAGGTTGGCTGCTTATTCGTCAACGCTCACGGTGCGCGGCGCCGGCGTCCTGCCCGCCGGTCATTCGTCAAAGCTACCTCCCGCCTCGCTGCGCATTCCTAAGGCGCGGAACAGCAGTTTCGGTCAAACTATAGCAAGTACTTCATAGATACATTTAAGTATCTCCGCTACTACCCTCGGCTATTTTAAATTACATGAAAACATTTTGCTGAATTAATTTTACAGAAAATGTCGTCCGGCATCAACAATGGACACGTGCATGTAAATAAAGAACCTGTATTGTATACACAATACAGGTTTTTTATAAAAGCTTATTATTCGCAGTGTGAGCATGGTCAGAATATTTACCGAGAGCCACTAGTGATGTGCCATACACTGTTAATTAATAATTCCGTTTCGGATATTTAATTGGATATTATTATTATAATTTGACCTAAAATAATTATTATTACTGTCTCGTTTTCATAGTAGGTATTTATAATACTTAGTAAGATATCTATGTGCAGAAATTACTACTTTATGCACAGATTGACTTCATGTATGAGCAATGTCTATGTGAATAAAAATGTTGTTTTGTACCTACATTGCCCATAAATAGGTATTTAACAAACAACTTTCAAAGCATTGCACTGAAACCAACATAATTCCGGAATTTGCTAAGAGCTGTTAAATTCTCGAATAAAAACAACGTCTTAAACTTCATTATTATAACTTTGTCCGTAGCTTCTTATGGTAAGCTTAAGGCAGTTAAAACTCAAAAATATCCACCTTGAGTGTAATTTTGAAGATGGGTTTTTAATTTTGTTAAGTGCATTTAATTTTGTAGATATCTGAAATGAAGTTAAAAATCTTAATAAGTACGACAGAATAATCATTTGATAAAGTTAACTGGTGCTTATGCCAAAAACATAACGCAATAATCAGATTTAGCCAAAGTTATTACATAAAATATTATTTTTTTATAACCTGTCAAAATGTCATCACACAAAACGGCGAATAACGTAATTTAAACCCGAGTTTCGTATATTTTATATCCGAAACTATCCCTCCATTATTTATTAACTAATAATAGTTTGTAAGTCGTTCTACTAACAACATGGTGGGCTGAATGTGTTGGAAATAAAAAGATTTTTATTTTTTATTAACACATGGTACATCTCTATACATGTTCACAATCAAGAAAAAATAACAGGAAAATCTTTACAAGTGTGCTCTTTATTTTATTCTATTTTTATACACAACTACAGTAAGATGGCCGCTAAATAATCAGCTGGAGCCATATCATGGTGTCATTTTTTTACTATTTCCGTGCTATCTAAAAATAAGGAAAATAGAATCTACAAAACCGAATGGTCGCTATAGTCCGTCTGTGGATCATGGGATGATGGGCTAGATTTCCAAGTCAGGCAAAGTGACGTTGGGATTGTCCATCATAATTTTTCACTAATGGCATTAGAATCGCCCCTGTTACATTGAATATAATAATCTGGCGATATGTGAGTGAACTAAGCAACTCTGCCTAACCCTATAAGGAAACAAGCGAGGTATTATCAGGTAAATAGTGTGCTTCTCAATGTTTCGGCCAGTGTATTGTCCAACAATATACCTACTGACATACATGTAAATTGAACGACTGACGCGTACCTGGCCTTTATTAATTAATTATAATTTAATGCAATATTATTTCCAAAGTCCTCAAATAATTAATAATTTTCAAACCAGCACAAAATGAGGTTATAATTATTCTGGTTCGAAATAAAATAAGCTGCAGAGCAAGTGCAGGTCAGTTTTGAAGTAAGTATATGCTTACAGGGATGTCTTGGTGCCAGGATGACATGAACCCATTGAGAGATAATTAGGTTTGTCTTAACGATTCCCATTATTTTTTTAGCCGACTGCGGCGAAACACAATAGGAGGGTTATGTTGGAAGTACAGTGAAAACTAAATAAAAAATAAATATATTATGTCCGCCAAGTCGACCAAAGTAAACACAAAGGCACAGCCGTACCATCTTTTCTCGAAGCCATTCTGGACATTTTCAACCCCCTAGAATACTTGGCAATTGAACTCGGCAATAGAATCTACATTCTACGTACAGCAAAATCTACCTAATATTAGTGCTGCGCTTTATTTAAAATAGCAGATTATTCTTATGTGATTATATTGCCGTGCGATGGCCAAGTCATTCTATTTAGTAAAGAAATAAAGATGACGAATATATAGGTACTGAATAAATTAACAGACTTGGTTTTACATTAGATCTCGCATCTTTTTGCGGTAGAAGAACTTTTTTTTACATGTTACGTTTTTGATAGGATTATTAATTATTTATTCTTATCTTACCGAGACCGCTCCGTGCCTCGGCTGTCATTCTTGGATCTCTGACAGTCGTTACGGGTTGTCAGAATCCCGAAAGTCTGGCAACCAGTCTTACCAAGGAGTATTGTGTTACCCAGTAACTGAGTTGTGGAGGTCAGCTAGGCCGTCGCTCCATGTAAATTCCTGGTACTCACCTGCATCCGGTTAGACTGGAAGCCGACCCCAACATAGTTGGAAAAAGGCTAGGCAAATTGATTGATTAAAAATTAAAGCGTGTTCCATAGTTTAACTAAGAACATTGTTTAACTTGTTTAATAGTCAAACTATTTAAATTATAAAATTATTTATTTTATTGGATGGCAAACCAGAAGTCGGCCAACCTGGTGGTCACCGACGCCCATAGACGATGCCCTCTGCAATACCAGAATCACCACAGATTCAATGCCAATCTAGAAACAAGGATGAAACTACACCGGCACCCAAACCTCACAAACAGCAACATAGCAATTCTGATTAGCCACAGAAATTGTTGTTGTAAAGGTACCATTCCGTAAACGACCGCAGGCGGCAACTGCAGGCCCCGTGTCGCCGCGACACGACGGGTTTCTATGAAGTATCCGCTGGATGTGAAAAGTAAAAGCCGGTCGAAGTGGCGGTGCTTGGGGGAGACCTATGTCCAGCAGTGGACGACTTTTGGCTGAAATGATGATGGTGAATTTCAAATTCAATAATTTCATCCAAATGTTCGTTTCGTAATGAAGAACGCTGTGATTGTTTAGAAAAAGTCCCCTTTTTAATAATACGAAAAAAACATTCTCAATAATATTTTCACGATGCTTGAGCCCAAAAATTCCACTCGAAATGTATGGGATTTACAGGCAAAGGTGAATGACCTTAACGTGGATAAATAATGTATTTTTAGATCGCCTGTATCAGACATTCGTGAATAAGTATAGGTACAAAAGAGAGGATATTAATTCCCTCTGTAGTTGAATACGACAATAGCAAAAGATTTTGTGAGGTCATACACCCCTAGCAAAGGTCCTACAGTATATATGAATATGACAAGTGGAATAAAGAAGAGGTTCCCAGTTAGAGTAAAAGAGTTTCTCATGAGTACCTCCTGCTTTAGATTATTTACGTTCACACACGTGCTTATAACATCTTATCTCCTAGTTTGAGTCTAGTCCTAATAATCATTACTGTTATCAGTGGTTTGTGTCCCACTGCTTCCCTTCCCTCCTCCCACTTATCCCTATCCATTGCTTTATGTCAATCTTTAAGAAAATTTGTTTAGGGTCCAAAATGTCGCTAAAATCTTGACTTTTTTCTATAGATTTAAGGCCAGTTCTATCCACCACATAAAATTATCTAACAAATAAGAAAGAATTTTCAAAATCGGTCCACAATGCACAAAAATATCGATGAGCATACATAAAAAATATATACAGAGGAATTGAGGACCTCCACCTATTTTAAGAAATTAGTTTGTAACAGAATTCGTCTAGGTAAAGTAACCTGTAAAAATCCAGAGATTGTTGTGAAATAGTTCATTAGAATCAAACAATTTTCTTTAACATTTTTCTTAGAGATGACAAAAAAAAAAATATTTTTTTGTTTTAATACAGTATAAACAAACAACGACAACAAAAAATGAATAACAACTTAGTATAAAAGTATCACAAACGCAGTTTAATTATTAAAAAACGAACTTAAATTACATTTGAAATCGGAATATCCTCAAAAAAGACGTACAATTTTTACTCCTTTTTAGGTGTGTCCTTCTCTTTCTTGGGACATTCTTCAGGTTGCACACACTTTCCACTAACAGAATCCCTGAGGGTTGGAGGGTTGCAATAACAATCCGAGTAGTCGCAAACGTCTCCCCTACCAGCTACAGGTTTAGGTTCGTCACAGGTTGGTTCAGGGGTCAAGGGGCCACAGCCTGTGGTGTAAGAATGAGTGCCTTCCTCGCATTGTTTGAAGCCTGTAACGATTAAAAAAGTTGTTGAGAATTTAATAAGGAACATGATTATCATGGGTGACGAATTCCAGTAACTTTAAGAACGTTCTAATTCTAATCTCAGTCACAATCTGTCAAAAATTGTAATGCGTTTACCTATGTTTTTAATTAAAAACGTTCAAAAATCTAGTAACACTCTCATCTCAGCCATAACCAATGTCAAAAACCCCATACAATTATTTACTCACTAAGACTGAGATCAGAATGCAAACGTTCTTTAACACGTTGACTGTCCAATCTATTTTGAGTAATTTCGTAGTACGTCCAATGAGCTTTTTTTTATAAACAGCTTTATTTTATGTTCCAAAGAAGGGGCTGATATGGCGATGACTGCGTAATTATACAGGAGGCCTGAATTTCAGCATGAATTACTTGTAACGCATGGACGTCTCAACTAGATTTTTGTGGATTACATAACTGCTCTACAACCAATGATGCAAGAAAAAAGGCTACACAAGTCATAACTGAGTGTCTTCCTTGCAAAAAAGTCTTTTGACTAATATGTTTCAATGAAGCTCATTCACTCACACACATGGACAATTTTATATTTGACACTTTATTTTATTTTTCCATGCTGATATTTTTATAATTTTTTGACAATTTCATTTAATTGTTTTTGTTTTTGAATTAGTTAAATATTTAAAAAATATTGTATTTTTGGTTTTTATCTGTGAGTTTATAATTTAAATGTAAGAGGGATAACTATGGACCAGATTATGTCTGAAATAAATAAATAAAATTAAAGATTTGTACTTCAGATTAAGACGTCCATAAAATAAAAATAAAAACATAAAAAATCGATGGGACATTTGAGTTTTATTTTCGTCAATTTATTGTTCATACGTCCCTAGAAAATCAAAGTTCTAGCTCATATGTTCGGCCCAGAAAACGCGGTTCAGTTGCCTTTGGCTAATGCATTACATGTAATGCATGACGTCACAGCCAGACTTAAAATGCATTATATATAATGCACGGACAGACGGACAGTCAGTGTTAAAATACGGGAATTGCTCTTCTGAGGTCCTAGACAACTACCTAAAAACTTATTTCAATCCTTTTGAAAGTCGTTGTAGAAATACCTACGCGATTATTACGGCGTCCTCACCTTCCGCCTGACACAAGTCCTCACCGGACACGGCTGTTTCGGGAAATTCTTGCACAGGATAAGGCGGGAGGAAACTCCCGGGTGTCATCATTTATTATTTATTTATATATACTTTATTGTACACCACAAAAATACATAACAAAAAATAAATCAAACATTACAAAATATACAATGGGCGGCCTTATCGCTTTCCGCGATCTCTTCCAGGCAACCTTGGAATGAACAGTGATTTGCCTGGACATAAAATGGGGCTGTCGTCGGTGCAAATAAGTATACAATAAACTAGAACATCATTGTATGGATCGCCAGGAGGACACGGTGGAACATACGGTGGTGGTCTGCCCAGCTTGGGATCAGCCAGCGGATCATCGCCGTGTCCTCGTGGAGGCGATCAGTGGCGGTGATCTCTCGCGTCCGGCCCTGGTTCAGGCCATGGTACGGAGCGAGAGGAAATGGGAGGCCGTCACCTCCTTCTGCGAAGCGGTAATGCTCTCGAAGGAGGACGCGGAGCGTGTGAGGGAGAGGCAAATTACGCGCCCTCACGCGCCTAACCGCCGCCGGAGAAGACGCCCAGGACGTCGGGAATCGCAAGCCGATTTCAGGCCACCGTAGATGCGGGCTTGTGGACGGTGAGCAATGGGTAGCTCACCGTCCGATAAGGACCAGGCCCGGGTCGACGGCGCGTTGTGTTCCACGCGCGCTTCAAAGAGATGTCAGCAGAATCGACGGTGCCGGGGTTGCGAAGAAAACTGAATGGAGATCGTGGCCCCCGGCAACAGGGCAACCGAAGGAAAACGGGTGGGTTTTAGTCAGTAAGAGTCTGACACACCCTCTCGCTCCGCCCAGAGCGGGAGAAGTTATTTGAGAATTTCCTACCCAAAAAAAAAGGGTTGATGAATATAAACAAAATAAGATATTTTTTCTACGGCCCTCCCGAAAAAAGCGCGGTATGCAATCTACTGTCACTAACGTCAATGTCATCCTGACGGGTGCGTTCCGTATGTTCATAATTATTTAGTCATCTATCGTTCACAAACACAAACTTCGAAGTTCAGTAGTACAGTCAACAAGTATGTACCTACCTACATATAGCAAAATTACTTGATAATTTCCACCCATTTTGACCAACTTACGTATGGTAAATGACCGAAACTGTGCGTATAATTCAACTAAACTGACCCGACATGTTAAAACTAGCGTTATTTGGACTAGATGTAATTAGCTCTGTACATAATGTTTTTCAATTCATTGACAATTTATTTATTTACCGGTTCGTTTAGAACAATAATTGCAATTTACAAATTGCATTTGCTACAGTATACCTACTGTTGTCCATGCATTTAAATTTGTTTTATCTAAAGTTTGTGATCAAACTGAATTCATTTTAAAATGTTCTGCCATATCCCGTTGGTTGTTTTAATCAGTTGAACTAATGACATGTGCTGGTTCGTGAATTTGAGATTCATAAACATGTTTAACGTGGGTAGGTAGCTATTGATGGTAATTAAGGCAGATATCAGAAATGATGGACAGATATAGTCACTACTCACTAAGTTCAATCAGCCTCATATTTATACAACCACAAGAATTCTTTTATTTGTCTACAATAATTTTTCCATAATATTGTATCCATGTGTCGTGACAAAACATGTTACACATTGAGTAACAATTGTAGCTGCCATGTCCATATGTTGGAGTTTCAATAGCTGTACTTCTGAGGTCGTAAATACACCACTGATGCCTCGATTGGCGTGGCCACCTACTGGACTCAACTCATTTAACGTTATAAAATATTCGCCATGTCGACACGCAGTGAGACAAATGGACGACAACGTCGGTCATAGCAGGATTAGGAAATGCAGACGCTCGGACGCGTTTTTTGGCAGATTTGTCAGAAAAAGCAAGATATGTAGAAGAGGAGATAGAAAAAAATAAAAATAGTTCACGAATGTTCAAGATAGTAACGTTACGTTAGAAATTATAAAAGCGCACATTCATTTCAAAAGGCTCATATCAAAACACAAGATGACGAATGTGCACATATTTATAACAATTTTACGACAAACTTACAGATTCCCCAAGGATCGTAGTAGCAATCGCCAGGAATGGGCGTACAGTGCGCCAGGGTGACGATCGTGAAAACACACAGAGCGACTAAAAACTTCATTCTTACAAATTTATACAATTTTGTTTTTAAAGCACAAGCTCTATTGATCAACTTAGGTCCAGTGAGCAGACTGATTAAATAGGTCATCTTTCTGATCTTATATAGCTATCGTACGATTTGTATACACAGCAGCTGCACGGGTCGATCGAAGGTTAAAACCAAAAAAAATAACAAACCTAAATGACATTACATAAAGATTCACAGTAAAAAACTAGCACTTCCCCCCCGCTACTTCGTTCGCATGGATTTAGTTTTTACCTGACTACGGCGAAGCAAAAAGGAGGGTTATGATTTTGTCCAGTATGTATGTTCATCTGTTCCCTCATAACTTCTAAACTACTCATTTTAATTTGACAAATGTGGTATCGTTAGAAGCGTATTGATCGCCCGCTGGTTATAGGGTATCGCTATGTGAAGTCAGTATGTGAAGATAAACTAGGAATCCGGAGTCACACGTGTTAGGGCTAACACGTGTGACTCCGGATTTCTAATTTGTCTGCCTGTGACTTAGAGTATATTATAACACTTTAGAAGCCTTACGAACACTTCCCCCTCTGTAAAAGTACAAGAACAAATGAGCATGGTCATAAAAACTACTTTCGAATCGATTCTAACGCACATCTTTAATGGTTTTCGAGACGCGTGGTTCTCATTCAATGCTCCGTGAAAATGAAAAAAGATTAACCTTCCATATGCAAGTATTTTTTTAAATATTTAGTCATGTTTTCATTAAAATTCAAAATCCTAACCACATAATACATTTTGACTTTTCATTCGATTCAACATAAAACAAGTCATGATTCGAATATTTTTCCTCACATTGCTTTTGTGACGTCACCATGTCTCCGTACACCTCGTTTTTATGTTCATAAGGTTCAAAATATTTTTGTTTGCATTACAAAAATGTATGTCAAATCAGCAAAATTGACATGCACTTGATATGCGATTATGACTACCGTAGGGTTGGGGTCATGTATGAAACCAAAATTGACATTTCGATAATTTCTTAAGACGAATTAATATTTTTTGTTGTTTAAATAAATGGTTTTTGGTTCTTCAACGCGGCTTGCGGTAAGAGTAAACTGGCAGAAATTGTCACGCGAAAAAAGAAGCGAAAGCGTTCATACTTGCGACTGTCTTCTAATTCGATAGAGAGAGAGAGAGAGAGAGAGAATAATGTGAATTAGATCAAAATGAAAATCCAAGATGCGAAAATTTTCACATTTTTTGTCATAGGTGTCATTTCACAGTTTTCAAAGGTGCTAAAGCCAATAATGAGGTCAACATGTAAATTCAAGATGGCAGCTGCGAAAATTTTCAAATTTTTCATCATGGCTGTCGTTTTCATAGTTTTTAAGGGTGCTAAAGTGAGGTCAAAATGTAAATCCAAGATGGCGGCTGCGTACATTATAAAAAGGAACTCTCTAAAATGTATTTAGTTATTTTACTTTTATTTAATAGTTGTTGTTACTAAAACTTAACTTTTCTACACATTAGCTGTTTTATTTCTGAGTTCAAGCAAAATTCCGAATGATTATCGTCATCGATAAAACATATCTATGGTACGGACTTTTCTTTCCGGGCTCGAAAAAAACAATAGCTATTGTAAAATGATGATGTGGATATATTTAGTAACCTTTTCCGCTTAGCTATTTCTAAAGAGTCTTGAAAAGACCCTGGAAGAAATCAAATTAGATTTAATTAAATTGATTGATTTGATTTAATTGAATTTTTATTTTATTTTCAGATTTCTTCCAGGGTCTTTTCAAGACTCTTTAGAAATAGCTAAGCGGAAAAGGTTACTAAATATATCCACATCATCATTTTATTATGGATTTCCGCAAGGTCACGCCTGAATCAATTAACTATCTTAATAGCTATTGTTCCTTTTTGTAGTAGCTACCGCGTCCCTCGCCAAAAGTGACAGACTTTTTTATTCGGAATATTGGGCTTATGGCTTCTCCAATGTTACATATATATATTATTTTACTTTAAGGTCTCTGATGTTTTGTGTATACCTTTTTAGATGACTTTTTTGTTGTAGTTGGATTTTAGTTTTGTATTTTTTTCCCTTCTACATCATTCAACACCCCGTCCACCCCTAAAAAAGGTAGTTTTCGAAGATTAATCATTACGATCTTTTTACAAACTTTAGATTAAACTTGCTTCTTTCGTATGTTTCCAGGGTTTCCAGTTACTGCAATTTAACATCTATTTGTCAAGCATTTCCTATCATCCGATTGAGCTGAGACCATAGATAATAAACTACTAAGACTTGTCATGCTTATATAACTACGGAGACATTAAAAAATACGATACCATGGAGCTGGTCTGATGATGGAGCCCGAAGATGACCTTTAGAACTCCTAAACTAAATAAGATAGCGTTGTTGATTTTGAACGCGTTGGTTTTGTCGTGACAAGAACTATAGCCCAAGATGGTGTCCAGGGTCTGATGATGAAGCAGGTAAGTGGCCATCGGAACTCCTAAATTAAACAAGATAGCACAATCGTGTTTGGACTCATTGGTTATGTATTTACAAGTGCTTTGACACTAGTTGTTGTTCAAGGTCTGATAACTTCAATCGAGCAAAATAGCACCATCGTGTTTGTACATATTGGCGTTGTCTTGATAAGGACTTTAGCCCAACGTAGTATCCAGGTCTGTTAATGGAGCTGGAAAGCGGCATTGGGAACTTCTCAACCAAACAAGATAGTACCATTGTGTTTGAACGCATTAAATATGTATTGACAAATGCTATTACACAAGGTGGTGTTCAGGATCTGATGATGGAGCTGGAAGCTCGCCATAAGATTTTCTCAACTAAAAAAACCTTCTTGTTTTTGGGTTCGTTTGTTTTGTCTTGAAAGAAAGAAAGAAACAAAGAAAATACGTTTATTTAGCACAGACAAAAAGCACACAACACAACATATTATATAAGACCTACAAGTAAAACAGGAATAAAAAATTCAAACAAATGAAAAAGTGAAGTGCATTATATAAAATTAGCAGGAAAGTGTGCCACGCAGCTGCGCCAAATAGGCCCAGTTCAGCAAAAATGCCAGACAACTATTGCCTGAGGTTTTTATCTGGACCTGACAAAAACTAGCAGCGCAAGGTTTGGTGATGGAGCCAGAAGGTAGCCAAAGGAACTCCTCAACTAAACTAGATAGCCCTGATATATTTAGGTTCGTTCATTTTTGTCGTGACAAAAATTACAGCCTAAGGTGTAGTCCAGGGTCTGATTATTGAGGCGGAAGGTGTCCACAGGAACTCCTCGACCTTACAAGAAGCCCTGCAGCGTTGGGCTCGTTGAATTTGTGAAGGTGATAGAACAGGTATTTAAACAAATTCTAATGATAAAAAGTACAAAATAAAATATAAGCAAAAATATTTTTTAAAACAAGTTGACGTATATTTCCTTCTTAAACTTAAAGATATACCTCAAGTTTTTAAGAAAATATTAAAGGATTATATTTACGTTAGTTTTATATACTACTTTTTAGTTCATTAAAAGCTCGTTTTTAAAAAGATATTTTTTATTGAGGATCAGTATTCGACTCAATAATTGTCAAGTTTATTGATCCAAGGAAAAATTAAAACATAACATAACATCACGCCTTGTTTCCCCGAAGGGTTGGGCAGAGGTGTCCCTGTAGCAGGCACACCCCCATTTCGCCAGTTGTGTTTACGTCCCATGTAATAGGGGGCGAGCCTATTGCCATCAACCGGGCACAAAAAGGAAAAATTATTTTCTTATAATTTGTTTTCCCCATGAGAAGGGGATATCAACTCTGTCCGAGTTTGTGAGAACACCGAAAAGAGTTGATAAAACTATTCAATCATGTGTTTCATTATTTAAAATGTTTATATTACTTTTACACGCAATAAAGTCCTCTCCTAAAAACTGAAATACGAATATGACAAGCAAAATAAAGGCGAGTTTCCCAGTTAGAGAAAATGAGTTTTTTTATGAGTACCCCTGCCTTAGATTATTTATGTTCACACGTGCTTATTAATAACTTATCTTCTAATTTGGGTTTGGTCCTAATTATTACTATCAGCCTTTTGTGTCCCAATGCCTCCCTTCCCTCCTCTCACATAAGTGAGACAGTGGGTACATATAACAATGGTTAGGGATAACCCTAACCATTGTTATATGTACCCAGTCTTTAAGGAAATTGATTTAGGGTCTCGTCCTAAATTACGCTAAAATCTTGACTTATTTTTACTAATTTAAGACCAGTTCTATCCACCATATAAAATTATAAAAACAGTAGTTGTCTGGATAAGCTATCCTGAAGAAATCTGGAGGTTATTCTGAAAGTTAATTTGTTTATTGGCGATGTTCCTCAGAAACATTAGGTGCGTAGTACTCCCAACTACCGAGCGTATATGACCAGATGTATGAACGTAAACGGAGCAAAAGGAGTATGTAAGGATCGTAGCAGATGGCGTTCTGTAGTTTCTGCCTACCCCCATGGGAAGAAAGCGCGAGTTTATTAGTGCTGTGTTTGTAGTTCATTAGAAGTTTAGAAGCGTCCTTTGAGCAGTTTGGCTTACAAGAAATGGAAGCCTACTAAAGTAAAATAACTTGTAGCTAAAAAAAAAATTACGACAACATGACATATTTTCTATATAAATGCTGTCAAACTGCATTATCCACATGGGACCTGATGGACTATATTGAAGGTGCCAAACTCGTAGCCGAATTCTGGGCTGAGTCTACCTACAGATTGCCATGGACACACTAAGAAGTATAGTGCGCGCCACGAAAGACGGCCCTTTGACGCGGCGCTAGTGTTTATGTCATTGCATTATAAAAATGTAGTTCCACAATCTTCCGCGGGCCTTCTTTCGTGGCGCGCACTGTAGACTGCAATATTTATTTATCAGATAAAAGTTATTTGACTACTACAAAGGCAGCCCTTAGTGTATCTAAAAGTAATACAGGACTTTGAAATAAATAACAAATAGATATGATTTGTATCACTAAAGCAATTTAATTATTTTTTAAACTTATATTAAAGTATGCCATCTTTTAACATCAGACATCGGCACAATCTCAAACAAAGACGTAAATTTATTATTCTTTCTTAGGTGTGTCCTTCTCTTTCTTGGGACATTCTTCAGGTTGCACACACTTTCCACTGACAGAATCCCTGAGGGTTGGAGAGTTGCAGTAGCAATTCGAGTAGTCACACACATCTCCCTCATCAGCTACAGGGTTGGGTTCGTCACAGGTCGGTTCAGGGGTCACGGGGCTACAACCCGTGGTATAAGCATAAGTGCCCACCTCGCATGGTTCAGTGCCTGTAACAATTAGAAAAATTGTTGAGAATTTAGTACAGGAACATGATTATTATGACTGACGAATTCCGGGAATTTTCATCCAAAAATTTAGCAACGTCGCACATAGCTGTCAAATATTTACCTGTTTTGATTAATTTGGCAATATTACTGTATGGAAATAAAAAAATTGGCTAACTAGTGAACTAGAATATTAATAATAAATTGCAATTATAACACTGATTTTGAGATTGAACTGATTGATTGAATTTGATTTCGTTCTGCGGGGTGGATTACGGCCCACTCCGTTTCACAGAGAGGATGCCTGTATCCCAGCAGTGGAAACGTTATAGGCCTGTTATGTTACTTAAATGTCCTTATACTGCAGCAAAGGCCTCTTCTTATATGGAGAAGGATCTTATAGCCACAAGAATAGGGTGTTTTGCAGTCTTAGAGCGCTTATTCTGAAAGTGGGCAACGTCGCAAATAGATGTCAAATATTTCGCTGTTTTAATTAATTTGACAATATTACTGTATGGCAATAAGAAATGCGGCTAATTAGCGACCTAGAATATAAATAATGAATAATAATTAATTGCAATTATATCACTGAATTTGATGTTGTATCCGTTTTAGGTGTAGAAACGGCATTTGGAAAGTTTCCAAATACTTTTTTTTTCATCTAAAACTAAATATTCGGTTTTACGATATTAATTATTGCATTTAATATTAAATATTTATTTTACTAGTTAGCCATGTTTCTTATTTCCATATAGCTTAATTGCCAAATTAATCAAAATAAGTAGTGAACGTCGCGGTGTCGTCGAATGGTTCGCGTATTGCATTTTTAACCGACTTCAAAAAAAGGAGGAGATTCTCAGTTCGTCGGAATCTTTTTTTTAATGTATGTTCCCCGATTACTCGAAGACAGCTGGACCGATGATATTTTTTTTTTTGATATGGTATACTTTTTAATTGGTCCCATTGTCATTTAATCACGATTTGATGATGGAATCTTGGAGAAATCGAGGGAAATATTATAGGCATACCTATAGCGATTTGGGTATTTTTTATAGTAACTCGTGCATTTGCTCTCGGAAAGCACCATTTGATAAAGTGGAACTGATGATGAAGGACACAGATGGCCACCGGAACTACTCAATAATATGTTTCAAGGATTGCGATTCAATTACTTTAATACTTATACTTTGGTAACCAATTGATGCTCGTCACAATTCATATGGTGCACCAGTGGCGTGCCTAGGGTTTCAAAATAACGCAAGCCCAATAAAATTTTAACCGATTTCAAAAAAAGAAAGTTCAGTTTTCGACTGAGTATGTAGGTACCTACGTATGTATCATCGCAATTTTCTCATAAACTACTGATTAGGTACAATAAATTAAAAGTGAATTCATCCATCCATCTTCTTCTTTCCTCCTCTTCTGCTAAATGACAAACAATATCGACTAATCTTTGAAAAACACTACGGTTGTTTTCAACGCGCGTGTTATATTTTGAAATTTCCTCAGATAACTGGCGTGATATAGATGTCTCAATTCGTTATTTACCAAAATTACCGAAAGAAACCATTGCACACAGGTGTTTATGGGAATTTGCGTGCCTTTTAACGGCGCCAGATATGTTATTTAAATCATTATAACCAGACGTATTCCAAACGGAATCTTCATTCGAAAAAAATATGCAGCCCCAGCAATACAACTTATTAGTATGCGAGCAGCCAACAATCCAACTAGTTTTATACACTGATCTATTAAATTTTCGTTTATGCGATTTACTAGTCTGAGAAATACACAGATTAGGCGTCGGTTTTAATGAAGAAATTAACTGTTTTTTTTGAGCAAATTTAAAGATTTTACCTTATCTTCGCCAATCAAAACTTGAACGCATTTTAAATCCTCACAAGGTACAATTACCTCCATTGTTGTAGGTAAGTCACCAAAACAATTGTATCACTGAGGAAATCTAAGAAAACACACAAAAAACTTTAACAAGATAACCTTTTTCCACTCAAGCAAATGAAACTGAAGTTAGTTCCATTCTCGGATGTCGGGAACTATTCAGTGTTGTCATTTAGGCAAAAAAAGTCGCCAGGTATATGAAAAATCTAGCTAGATGTCGCAATTTTTTTATTTTTAAGATATTGCTTGAATATTTAATTTCGTTATTTTAAAAAGTCGCTAGTTTTTATTGTTGCTAAATGTTAAAAAGTTTCCAAACTCGTTAAAAATCTCCAAGACGGCACAACGTGGCTAAAACGGCAACACTGCAGAGTTGGCAAGCTGACAAGGTCACGCATACGCGTGCAACTTCATACCGAAAAAGCCCGGCATAAATCTGCCATAGTGATCGATTTGTTCTATGCACAAGGTTCTAACTCGTTATACGGCACATCGCTATAAGTGCGAAAGTGACAGATATAGTATTTGAAAGCCCCGTATAAGCCGGTGCGTGTAAGCGAGATAGCTATATGTAGATGCTACAAATGCGAAACTCTGCGCGCGAACAATCGCGATGTGTAGTAGTGTAGCATAGGTAGATACTTTGTGTTATTTTGATAAGAATTAAGCGCGCGAACATTTAAATAGTTCGGGTTTGATATTGATTCTCTATCGAGCATTTTAGTAAGGCATGGCCGGGCTTTTGGGCTTATATGAAGGTACCGCCACTGTGGTGCACTGAACCTGATAGTCAAGTACCTTGAGAACTCCTCAACAATTAAAGTCCCTGCATCGGGAAAAACAATATTTTGTAAAAGGTGATGAGCAGATGACATTAGACTAGTGTAACTTAGATAAATCACAAACCAACCCACTAAAAAGAGAAGTAAAAAAAAAAAAAAACTTTTTTTGTATACTCGTTTTAACTTTGAAATTAATGTTCGAATCAAATGAATTAAACAGTATTTTACTGCTACATAAATATTTTTAATGACAAAACTATTTATGTATTAATACTACGTTAAGAATGTACCTAACCAACTTTTGTTTTAGAACACAAAAGCTGCTATTGTGACTTTTAACTATGATAGTTAGATATATTCCAAAGCAGATTTTTTGTAGGTAAAAATGAGTACTTTTATCAAGTAGTACATATTTTTATTTATCATCAATACTACTGTGGGTTATATTATTGCAATTTTCTTAAGAATCTCTAATTAAAAAAAAAAATTCAACCTTTGTTACTTCCTGATAACTTAGCTTTGTATTGGTGAAAAAATGGTTCAAATCGGTCCAGTAGTTTCGGAGCCTATTCGGTACAAACAAGTAAACAAACAAAAAAAACTACTCTCTTTACAATATATGTACATAATATAATATATATTATATTACATACATAACATCACGCCTGTATTCCCCGAAGGGTTAATAATCCTGGTTACAAGCTTGTGCCTATGCAGGTAGTCTCCGTTAGCCAGACGAAAACAGCCAGAAATAATGTGTCGAATTGATTCTCCGGGACGGTGGCATGCCCGACAAATGTCAACCGTGCCTTCCTTCACAATATATTTCCGGTAGTTGTTCGTCATCATAATTTCGTCCGTAATCGCAGGACAAAACCTTCATTTTCCCCAAAGAGGTCACCGAATCGCACCCAGGATACGGATGCTAACAGGTCTACATCGGGCCCATGTAAGGCCCGGTAAAAGCGCCCGTGAAGCTCTTTGCTCAGCCATACCTCCCAGCGGTCATTAGTGTCTAATACTATGGGTTTGCACCAGTTCTAGTTAACCAAGGATCGCGGGATGAGGCCCTTGTCCACTGAGACCACATCTCGGTGCATCCCCACGTCAGTTTCAAGGAATTATTCCCTGAGACTGCATACCTCACGGTTGTGCAGGGTCTTAATATTTAAGAAGCTTCGACGGAATTTGCGGTCAGCAGTGTGCGGTTCCTCCTATCCAGGATGTCAAGTTCCGTTTGAGTCCATTTGAGTATGCCGAAAGAGTCCATCAAAACCGGCCTAACCCAACTGTTGAAGGCGCGCACCTTGTTTCCGCCTGATAAAAGATTATTTAATACTTTATTCAGCCGGCTAAAGAAGCGCTCCGTCAGCGATTGCTTCATATCAGTAGAGTTGATACCTAACGCTTCCGACATACCCAAATACTTGTAGGTTTCGATTGAGGAGAGAGATCTTAGGTGTACGGAATTCTGTTACGCTGAGGACACGCTGGTCCTGGCGCAGGGGAGGTCGTACCAGGCGGCGGCCGACTTAGCGACACGCGGGGCTGCGACAATCGTCGACAGGATCTGGCAGTTGGGACTCGAGGTGGCCCTGCACAAGTCCGAGGCCATGGGTTTTCATGGACCTCGGAATGCGCCACCGTCGGATTTCCAGGTAATAGCGGGAGGGGTTCACATCGGCGTCGAGTCGACGATGAAGTATCTGGGACTCGTCCTCGACAGCCGGTGGAATTTCATCGAGCATTTCCGAAGTTTGGCTCCCAGAATGGAGCGGGCTGGGGCTGTGCTGAAGCGGCTCCTGCCCAATCTAGGGGATCCAAACGCCTCCTGCCGGAGGCTCTACGCGGGGGTCGTGCGGTCCATGGCCCTTTACGGGGCACCGGTGTGGGCGCGTTCACTAAGGCTGCGGTCAGCCCGCCGGTTGAACGCGTCCCAGAGGGTCATGGCCATCCGGCTGGCCCGAGGATACCGCACGGTCTCCTGCGAGGCGGCAAGCCTCTTTGCCGGATTACCGCCATGGGATCTGGAGGCAAAGGTCTTCGCGCAAATTGGGGAGTGGCGCGAGGAGGCGAAACGCCGGGGCTTAACTCCGCTGCCGCGAGAAATCGCGGCACAGCTGACATAGCTCCGGCGGGATCTCATGGCGTCATGGAGAATGCGATTGTCGCAGCCCAGCGCTGGGCACGCCACAATTGCGGCGATAAGATCCCTCTTTTAGGAGTGGCTAGAGAGGCGCCACGGCGTCCTCACCTTCCGCCTGACGCAGGTCCTCACCGGACACGGCTGTTTCGGGAGGTTCCTGCACAGGATAAGGCGGGAGGAAACGCCCGGATGTCAC
Source organism: Omphaloscelis lunosa (assembly GCA_916610215.1). Lineage (NCBI taxonomy): Eukaryota > Metazoa > Arthropoda > Insecta > Lepidoptera > Noctuidae > Omphaloscelis > Omphaloscelis lunosa. The sequence continues at coordinate 16,275,764 of OU744265.1, read as the reverse complement.
CATTGTGTGGATTGCCCGGAGGACACGGTGGAGCATACGGTGGAGGTCTGCCCAGCTTGGGCGGAGCATCGCCGTGTCCTCGTGGAGGCGATCGGCGGCGGTGTTATCTCGCATCCGGCCCTGGTTCAGGCCATGGTACGGAGCGAGAGGAAATGGGAGGCCGTCACCTCCTTCTGCGAAGCGGTAATGCTCGCGAAGGAGGAGGCGGAACGCGTGAGGGAGAGGCCAATTTCGCGCCCTCACGCCCCTAACCGCCGCAGGAGGAGACGCCCAGGGCGTCGGGAATCGCGAGGCGATTTCCGGCCACCGTAGGCGCGGGCTTGCGGACGGTGAGCAATGGGTGGCTCACCGTCCGATAAGGACCAGGCCCGGATCGACGGCGCGTTGTGTTCCACGTGCGCCTCAAACAGATGTCAGCAGATTTGAAGGGGTTCACTAGGGCCGATGCCTGCCGGGGTTGCGAAGAAAACCGAAAGGGAGATTGTGGCCCCCGGCAACAGGGCAACCGAAGGAACACGGGTGGGTTTTAGTCAGTAAGAGTCTGACACGCCCTCCCGCTCCGCCCAGAGCGGGAGAAGTTATTTGATGATTTCACACCCAAAAAAAAAAAAGGTGTATGGAATCCGAGAGGTGGATACCCACGGATTCCACAATCTTCCCTCGCTTTACATGCACATTTGTCCACACCAAATTCCATCCTGATGGCGCTACTGAAAGTTTCGGTTACCTTCAGTAGCTCCAGCAGTTGCAAATTGTTTGGGGCAAAGAGTTTCAAGTCATCCATGTAAAGGAGGTGAGATATAACCTGACCACCTCTCCTCAAGCGATAACCTAGCCCTGAGTCCTCCAGCAGTGTGCTTAGAGATTCAAGGCAAGGCGGAACCAAAGTGGGCTCAAACTGTTGCCCTGAAATATACCTCGCACTATATTATTATTAGTTTAGATAAGTCCAGATTTTCTTTCAGTACCAATGTAAGTTTTTCTATTCATATGTAGTTTTCTACTTCATGAGTTTATCTTGAACATTACAGACATCAGTTCGTAATTAATTATTATTTGTTCGTAGTTCATATGTTTATCACGAATGTGACTACTTAGTACTGTATCTAAGTTACCCCTTAGATAAACTTCGAAGATAAATTCAGATTATGTTGCTAAACAAAAATATTATGACGATTTTTTATATTTTTGTTAGTAATTACTGTTTTATAAATGTATGAATTAGTGCTTATTTACAGTTAGATAATATTTTTTTACGACCCGCAAGCTCTGCCGACGCGTGTAAACTCTACTCTGTAACTCTACTGATAAGGATTGGTTCTGTTAACGTATCGTCGTTTTCGAACACGAAAACATTTAGGTTATTGATCTCAAGGATCATTGCATCAGCTCAGAAGAAAAAAAATCGAAAACTACCAGACTTACTTAGGATAACATTTAAAGAATTAGTTTTTGGAACGAATTTTTATCGCACAAACAAAAGTGTCGTGACGGTCAAAATGTTACAATTTGCAACATAAAAAATATTCTTATTATTGGAATATAGGTATTCCAGTAATAAGAATATTTCATTTAAAAATCCATAAATAAAGACAATAAGATTCGCGGAATTTTTAAAATAAATATGACAAGGTATACTCTTAACTATGTAAGTACTCCTATATAGTGAAAACACGTTTGCATATTATATTATCTTTAAGAGCACAATATTCTACATATTTCTCTCCTGGACAATTTTTGATTTGGCAAAGATAATGGTAGTATTTTGGACTAGATGCGGAAGGAATAGAGAGCCAACGGGGTAATTGCGTCAGACTTACAATGAGAATGCCATTAATTTTGACAGTACAACTACATTCATCGCGTTACTTACGATGTTAATCACACGAATTTTTTTAAACATATGAAGCAATGGATCAACAATTTCTTTCAAAATCTTTCGGATTGCGATTGAAAGTGTATTACGCAATATAGGACTGCAATAGGTTGAGTAGATTAGCTAACTAATTAAGTATGATCAACCTATAATGTTCCCACTGCTGGGACACAGGCCTCCTATCTGTGAGAGGGAGTGGGCCACAATCCACCACGCGGGCCCAGTGCGGGTTGATAGATGTCACATTGCTTTGAATTTTTGGTTCTAGGACATGCCGGTTTCCTCAAGACATTTTCCTTCACCGTTTTGAGAGCAGTGGTGATGAAATTATTTACACAAAGTGAAGCGCCTGCCTGGAGTCGAACCCTACAATTCGTAAGTCGAGGCCGATACTACTGGGCTACCATTGCTCTTCAGTATGTAAAGAATATAAAAGTTTATTGATATGTACACCTACATTGTCCCTCAACGTAGATACACCTCTTCCCTCTTGTTTGAGGTTTACCAGCTGACAAAGTTACAAGTACCAAAACACACAGAGCTACTAAAAACTTCATGGTAACTAATTTACTTTTTTATTGCTCAAGAAACACGAGCAATATGCTTGAGCTATTTTATTGCACTGCCCATCTAAACTAAATAAGTCGTCTTATATACCAACCGACTATTTAGTTTCTAAACAAAATAAATAATTACTTCGACAAACGCGAAAACCGGTATGATAAGTGTTTGCGATTACGATATTGACCTATCTTCTTCTTTTCGTGTGGTTAGTGACTAACCTGGTGTCAGAGTTAGGCTACCGCCCATGGGGCTCTGATTTGACTTCACATGCCGTCTAGAAATATCTCTCAGGCATGCCGGATTCCTCACAATGTTTTCCTTTACCTTTTTTGAAGCAAGTGATACAATACGCACATGAATCCAAAAAGTCACAGGTGCGTGCCTTGGGTTCGAACTCGAGACCTATGACTTGTCAATCTGACAGTCATATCACTAGGCTATCATTGCTAATGGACGTATTATAATGATAGTTATTTTCAGATGCTTTCAGTACCTACGTACTAAGAAGTCCTTTAAAATCTTATGATAAGTTGCTCGACAAAACTATAACATACTGAATATAAGTGATAAATATATTACTAGCATGACCCTGCTACGCATGAGTGCAATGCCAAACAATGCATGTCTAAACATCAAGATTTCTGTGTTTTCTAAGTAAGTTAAATATTCAGATAAACATTCCGAAATAGATGCTAGTTTAGAAAATCTCAGACAGACATCACGAATAATGACTTTTTTTATGCTATATATACATATACATGGGGTGTAATTCAATCAACTCAGTGAAATTAAGTCCACAGCTGGACAGCTGAGAAGAGATAGTGGTGTAATTAGCAGGCGAACACTGGGAAATAAATTAAAACTGGAACTTTGAACGAAATAGTCGCAGCATGTGACAATAACTAATATATTCTATTCAAAAATATACTTACCGTCTTTATACTATTTGTTTCTACTACCTATTCTCTTACCGTCCTTATACTATTTGTACCTACTGATATTTAATTAGATTAATTACCAAATGTTTTAAAACGAGCGCTAATCCTGCCGACAAACTGTCACGCAGTTTGGCAGGTTTATAAAACTTTAACAAGTGTTTGGTCCAAAATAAATTATTTATTTATTATTTTATTTATTTATACGTTTTTGGTCTGTCATAACAGGCGGTTCGCCCCGCTTACAGTGTCCAGCTCTATTTATTTTTTTTATTATCACGTCAAAAAGGCCAAACTAAAACACGAAATCACGAAAATGAACATATTTATAGCAATTTTACGACAAACTTATATCTTCTTCAAGGATCGTAGTAGCAATCTCTGCGATATTTACTATGTTTTTTTTTTTTAAACTCGCGCTTGTTGTACCAACTTAGGTCCAATGAGGAAACTGATGAAATGAGTCATATATTTTCTCTTTTAAAGCTATCTTACTATTTTTATAGGTATCTAAGTAATAACAGCTACATAGGTCAATCGAAGGTTAAAACAAAAAAAAAACAGTTAATTTACTTAAAACCCAAATCACATCAAATAAAAATTCACAGCTATTTTAATAGAACTAGCACTTCGCTCGCGACTTCTTCCGCGTGGATTTCGTATTTTCCCTTTTTAATACAACACCCCCTCCACCGCTTTAAAAGGTAGTTTTCAAAGATTAATTATTACGATCTTTTTTATTTACTCATTGAGATCAATTGTCAAGTTTATTAATTAATGAATAATTTATTTTCATATAAATTGTGTCCCCCATGAAAAGGGGGACAGAGTTTTTAAGAACACCGAAAGGAGTTGATAAAAATCTTCAATAATGTGTTTCGTCATTTAATGTTTAGATTACCTTTGAGTTAATCAAGATAGGCATTAAAATCCCCTAAAAATTAAATTACGCCCACCCCGTCAGGGGTCGATTTCCTTTGACCCAGTTTTATTTAAGCCATTATATTTTATAATAAATTTAACCCAAAACCTTGTAATTCTTTATGTTCTGTCAAAAGTACAAATACTGAATTTTGAGGTAATTGGACCGCGCGTTAAGATTTTTCCATACAAACGTTAACCCCCCAAATTCCCTTGGAGAGGTAGTTTTATTAAGTACTCCGTGCCTCTATAAGCATTTTAGGACGTTGGTTTCGGCTTTCATTTGATGATTTTTCAGAAGCCCGAACATCTGACAACCAGTCTTACCATCGTGTTATTGAGGTCATAAAAGCAGTCGCTGCATGTAAAAATATACTGGTATTCAGTTGCATCCGATTAGACTGGAAGCTGACCCCAACATAGTTGGGTTAAGGCAAGGCGGATGATGATGATAGATACTCAAAAGTATTTTAAAATACTTACGTCTTTCCTCAATGTAGATGCAGCCTCTTTATTGGGCCTTACCAGCTGACAAAGCGACCAGAACCAGTACACACAGGGTTACTAAAACCTCCATGGTAACTTATTTACTTGTTTTCTCAACAAACGACAATATACTTGAGCTATTTAATTAAAAACGAAATAGGTAGTCATAAATAGCAGCGGAGGACACTCATTAGTTTGGTAATCAATTAAATAAATAAATCGAGAATCCCGGAAACGGTACGATACCTACTTACATAAGAATATCATTAATATAAGGACGGTATGTAAATATTATGGGCAGAAGTGCATGGGCATAGTATACCTCCTGACCTACACCCACATTTCGCAAGTTATGTAGGTCAAAACCCATCCGATACTGGGCGAAACCTATTGCAGACTCCGAGCTACTACTGAAAATAATCTAATACAAAAACCCAGTAACACTTTAATAAAATCATTTATTTCAGACGAAAAAGTCCATAGGCAAGGCAAGGTTGTTAGTAACAATAATTTCGCTTATAACTAATGTTAGTAACCAAAAGTAAAAAGAAGAAACTAGATACACCGCCTACCCCTGCACAGTAGGCTCATCGGTCTCGCAACATATGAAGTTCAGTGAACCTACTGAGCAGAACATTATCGGTTCTCTCGCCAGTCATCCTCAGGACGCTATTCGGGCTCCCCCGTACTCGTCGCACCACCGACGCAACTTTTTTACGCATATTTGCGTAGAATATATCTACGCTGGCGTCAGTAAGCACGCCGGATGCACTACAGCATCGAGGGAACCGAAACAGCGCCCTGAATACATTATTATACTGAATGCGCAAGGAATTGTAGAATTTTTGTTGTTGTTAAAGTTTGCCCACAGGCCGCTTGTGTAGAACGTCTAACTCCGTTCATCTACGTCGAACTTTGCTTGAGGATCGAACTCAGTCGCGCGACCAACAGAAAGACGCCCTTGTCACCTTTCCTACACAACGGATTCCTATTACTAAGCCTACGCGATCCGTTACTCCATCTGTACGTCTCAGGGCTGTCTTTTCAACCAAAACAGGCAGTAAGTTATAATATGGTTCACAGAATACATGTTACAATGACTTTTATCGTGGCAAAATTTATGATAAAAACTAATTGTATACTAAAAAGTTATAATACCATATAAGCCTATATTTTAGGGAGCATTTAAATTCAAAGTCCATCGTTTATTCCAAGTTATGGAAGGAATTTGCACTTTTTGATCCTCAAAAAATACAAAAGACTGTCTCTAAAACGTCCGCCCTTCAGCGTAAACTAGTGCTTGAGCTGAGAAATGGCACAACCAACTCTCTAGCAACGCGTACCCGTTTGTTTAGTTTTTATAAGAACATATGAGTAATTAAAAAACCATAGGTAAGATTTTCCGCTGTCTTTTCATCACAGTTGTGCGAGGTAGCTAAGCGATGAAGCTAAGCTACAAAACTATATATCTTTTTCCAGCGATTTGCACCAGAGTGTAGCGGAGCGGGTAAGATGGGCTTTGAAGATGCGCTTTACGAGTATGTAAAAGTACTCCTTATCCTCCAGAGCAAAGCCAAATCCAACGATCCTATTATTGGTTGATAAATAATCATACACAATCGAAAATCTGGCAGCAGTTGAATATGATAATAGCCAAAGGTTTTGTGGGGTCATAGACCCCTGCCAAAGGTTCTAAAGTACATACGAATGTATCAAGTAGAATATACGTATAGATGAGGTCCCCAGTTACAGAAAAGGAGTTTCTTACGAATACCTCTTGCTTTAGATTATTGACGTTCACATACGTGCTAATAATATCCTATCTCCTAGTTTGGGTTTGGTCCTAATTATTATTATTATAATCAACCTTTTGTGTCTCATTGCCTTCCTTCCCTCCTTTTACATATCCGTATCCATTGCTGTACTCGGACAATCTTTAAGAAAATTGGTTTAGAGTCTGGTCCTAAATGTCACTAAAATTGTTTGTTTTTTTACAGATTTAAGGCCAGTTCTTTACACCACATAAAATTATAATAACAGAATTTGTCTGGATAACACATAACCCAAATAAATCTGGATGTTGTTGTGTAACAGTTAAATAGTTAATCAGTGATATCGTTCAGACAAGTCAAGTTCGTAGTACTCAACCGGTGTGTTTGTATGAACGTAAACGACGCAAAAGGAGTAAGGATCGTAGCAGGTGGCGTTCTGTAGTCTCTGCCTACCCCCATAGGAAGAAGGTGTGAGTTTATGTTTGCTGTGTATGTAGTTCATTAGAAACTTAGAAGCGTCCTTTGAGCAGTTCGGCTTACAACAGATGGAAACCTAATTAAGGCCCGATTATTTAATGGTCAGATAACTTTTATCTAAAGAATAATTACGACAGTTTGACATTTTTTATATGCAAAAGCTGTAGAACTGCAATATCCACACGTTTGTACGTGACGGCAATTGATGGAGTTTATTGAAGATGCCAAACTCGTTCTGGGCCGACTGTATCTAAATTGGCCTCAACACGCTGAGAAGAAGACTGTAATATTTATTTCTCTGATAAAAATTAAGATATTATTTGACTACTGAAAAGGCAGACCTTAGTATATCTATAATATAAGTAACACAGGACTTTGAAATAAATAACAAATAAGTATAATATGTATATATAACAAAATAAATTTAACATTAAAAAAAAAACTTATATTACAGTATGGCATCTTTTAACATTTGACATCGAAACATACTCTAAAAAAGTTTACTCTTTCTCAGGTGTATCCTTCTCTTTCTTGGGACATTCTTCAGGTTGGACACACTTTCCACTGACAGAATCCCTGAGGGTTGGAGAGTTGCAGTAGCAAGACGAGTAGTCGCAGATGGCTCCCCTACTAGCTACAGGGTTGGGTTCGTCACAAGTTGGTTCAGGGGTCACGGGGCTACAGCCGCACAGTGGAACGAATGTATGGGAGCGGTTGGACGTAGACATGTCCGAAAAAAAAGAGTAAAATTATGCCAAACTAATGATGCCATCTTATTCGATTACTTAATGCCTTCATAACTTGTGGTGATGAATTTCTTCATAACTCCCATATTTCGGGAGTAATTTGAGAAAATGTGAAATTTTACTATGAAAATGAGTGTATCGAGCTCTCTCCCTCCTGATTCCGGGCTTGTTTCAAGTAGCGGTCTCTAATATCATAATGCTAATACTAAGAGCTATATTTAATACTAAGACACATAGTGCGCCAAATGTGCACTTTCTGGGATAAAGAGTGATGTTTATTTTATAACACAATTTTTTAATTTTTTGTTTATTTTGTTGATTAAAACCGTTTTTCTAAAGGTTTACCTTATTACAATAACATTTCTGATCAGCCAATTAGAGAAGATATAAGCTAATTAGGATATATAATTAGGGACTTAAGGTTTACATATAAAACTGATGCACTAATGATTACTGATAAGAACATTGCTATTATTTAATTACTAAATGGCTCTTAATACACTAATTTAGCATGCATCATTTACTAATTATCACAATAACTAATTACCTTGCAATATTTAACAAAGGATACCTGGGATACCTGGATTTTATATAAATAGGTCACTATTAGTAACTTTAAAATCAGTGTTGATTTACACCTCGTTGTATCCAAGCTAATCTCGCAATGTATTTTCCAAATTTTAATACAAATCTTGATATTCACGTTGCTTTATGCGCACGCGCACATAAAGATTTACGCGACTTTAACTATTTGTTCAGTGTTTTAAAAGATAACAGTTGTGTTCAGTTATGTGAAAGTGCTGAAACAAGTTTAAAAGACTGGTGTCGTCGATTTTGCTACCGCATTTATGCAAAATGGACACAGTCTGGAAGAAGCACAGATAAGTTTCGGAAGAAACATGAGATTTGGCTGCAGGCTGCAATTCAATGGCCGGAATTACAGAATGAAAATATGGAACCTTCTACAGAAAATATAAGTGACGTCATCGAGCCCATAATTTCTCCTGCTAAATCTGATGCTTCAACTTGTACACATCCTAGTCCTCGTAAATCTTTTGAGGACCTTAGTAACCGGCAAAAAAGAAGACGCACCACTGAAGATAGTCTTTCATGCAGCAGTAGCAGCGCTGAAATTATGTTTTCGGCCGAAAGGGCGCTTCAAAAGGCAGGACAAAGCGATACAGCTTATGTTATGAAATACTTGACGGAGAATCCAGAAGAGGCCTCAAAAATCAAAGCCTTCATTGAAGGTAAATCAATTCAGGTACGGGAAATATCCCCTTTGAAGGCATTGGCTCTTTATGTATCGATGAACTTATCGAAATGGCGCTATAACACTCTTCGGGATTTCAACACTCAAGAAGGAGCTCTTCAATACCCGAGTTACTACATGTTGGTTAAAGAAAAAATTAAGTGCTATCCGGCCAAAGAAGATCTCACAGTTACAGAGAGCTCTGCAAAAATCAAATTACAAGCCTTGATGGATTTAACCTCAAGAAGACTTATTAGGTCGTTAGAAACCCCTGTTGATCCCAATCAACAGCTCGTATTGACCAGCAAATGGGGTTTTGACGGATCATCTAGCCAAAGCATTTATCATCAAAGGACGAGTGAAGATGAGCAAATCGATCTTGCTAGTAATTTTATGATTAGTCTTGTACCACTGCGGCTCGTCTCAAAAGGTGTAACAATTTGGGAAAACGAGCGACCATCTTCCACTTCATTTTGCCGGCCAATATTGTTTAAGTTTATAAAGGAAACCAAAGAAAATGTGCAGAGAGAGATGGCTGAAATCGAAGCAGAGATTGAAGCCTTAACTCCATCCACCATCACTGATGGAATTAGTGTCAAACACCAACTGCTGTTGACAATGATTGATGGTAAAATTCATTCCATTATATCCAATACAGCAGCTTCAGTGTGTGACATATGCAAGGCTTGTCCTAAAGAAATGAATAATTTAGAGTTAATCAAAGATAAACACGCAAACGAGGACATGTATAAATATAGCTTAAGCACCCTTCACGCTTGGATTCGCTCAATGGAATGCTTATTACACATTTCCTACAAATTAGACATAAAATCATGGCAAGTAAGGGGTGATATAGCAAAAAGGCAAGTTGATGACAGGAAGAAAAGAGTTCAAGAGGCTGTAAGAAGAGAAACGGGCTTACTTCTCGATGTTGTGAAACAAGGCAGTGGATCCACCAACAATGGCAACTCGGCAAGGAGATTTTTTGAAAACTACACTAAATCTGCTGAACTGACCGGAATAGATGCTATGCTTTTAAGAAAAATCTGTGTGATCTTGCAGTGTATTTCATCAGGAGAGAAGATCAACGTAACTAAATTCCGAGAGTTCTGCTTTGATACTGCTAAGCTTTACGTGGAGTTATACCCATGGTATTATATGCCTTCTTCACTTCATAAAATTTTAATGCATGGGCCAGACATAGTTCAGAACATGTCAATTGTGCCCATTGGTTTTCTATCCGAAGAGGCATCTGAGGCTAGAAATAAAGATTTTAGAAAATATAGAGAGGGGCATTCTCGAAAGCATAGCAGTATCTCATGCAATGAAGATATTATGCACAATCTTTTACTGTCTTCTGATCCACTTGTTACAAGTATCCGTCCAAAAGGAAATAAGTTTGTAAAAAAATCTTCTTTTAAGGAATTTTATGAGCTTACGGATTCTGAGAAAAGTGATATCGAATTTGTTAACATAAATGATTTAGCGGACATCGATTCTGAATTTGAATTAATTGATGATGATGATGATGACGAAGATAATTAAATGATGTTATTGTTTTAAAATGTGTAACTTAGTAAATTAGAGCTTACGTCTTAATTATTTATTGTACTTTTAATGAAACTAGGTAATTTATTATCAACTTACTTAAAAGTCATACTCTCATCAGTTCTTGTGAATATTTTTGTTAATATATATTTCTGTATATATATAATATATTTATAGACCTCTTAATAAGTCTGTCTGCGGTTTAAAGTAAATACAAATGGGGAAAAAACGTTTTTTTTTTTAAATTTTCATTTCCTTTTATCCCAGAAAGTGCACATTTGGCGCACTATGTGTCTTAGTATTAAATATAGCTCTTAGTAATAGCATTACGATATTAGAGACCGCTACTTGAAACAAGCCCGGAATCAGGAGGGAGAGAGCTCAATACACTCATTTTCATAGTAAAATTTCACATTTTCTCAAATTACTCCCGAAATATGGGAGTTATGAAGAAATTCATCACCACAATTTATGAAGGCATTAAGTAATCGAATAAGATGGCATCATTAGTTTGTCATAATTTTACTCTTATTTTTCGGACATGTCTACGTCCAACCGCTTCCATACATTCGTTCCACTGTGAGCCGGTGGAGTAAGAATGAGTGCCTTCCTCACATTCTCTGGAGCCTGTAACAATTAGAAAAGTTTTTGAGAATTTAGTAAGGAACATGGTTATTATGACTGGCGAATTCCGGTAATTTTAAGAACGTTCCCATTCTAAGCTCAGTCACGATTTACATTTTAATTTATATCTCTCAAAAATTGTATGGTTTTACCTACGATTTGACTTCTAAAAAGGAGGAGGTTATTATGTTCGTCCGTATGTAAGTGTTTTTTTTTTAATGTCTGTTCATTTATATTTTCATCAATTGTGGACCGAATTTGAAAATCGGGAGGCACGGCAGTACCCCCGCCAAGTCGAGCAAAACAAACACAAAAGGCACAGCCATCAACAGTCATCATCGGTCATCTTATCTCGAAGCCATTATGTGGATAAAGCTAAAAGCCTGAATTTTCAAAATTATATATTTCAAATAGGCCCCATGTATGGCACTTCTGAACTTCAAAATTTACAAAATAATAGAATTGATTCTAGTTGCCCCTTCCAAAAGGTAGTTTTTGTATGAAGAAGAATGGGTAAGAGAGCATTCAATTTGAATCAGTAGATAAGAACTATTGCAGGTCAAAGTTCCTTAATTTTGTCACTGACATACTGACTCACTCACTCACCGATCATCATAATTCTTAGGTCCTTCTAGACACATAAAAATGACTTGTCAATCGCACACGGCAATAGAATCTACATTCTACATACAGCGAAATCTACCTAATATTAGCCCTGCGCTTTATTTAATTAGGACTATTTAAAATAGTAGGTTGTTCTTATGGGATTATATTGCCATGCGATAGCCAGTCCTCTTATTAATTAAAGAAATAAAGATGACAAATAGGTACTGAATAAATTAACCGACTTGGTTTCACATTAGATCTCACATCTTTTTGCGGTAGAAGAACTGCGTTGCGAGATTTGCAATTATTTACATGTTATATTTTTGATGGGATTCTTTTTTTTTATTTTGTAGAGGAAGCTTGCGCGGTAGTCCCATACTTACACATCCCCATAATGTAGATGCAGCCTCTCGATTGAGGCTTACCAGCTGACAAAGCAACAAGTACCAAAACACACAGAGCTACTAAAAACTTCATGGTAACTAATTTACTTTTTTTATTGCTCAAGAAACACGAGCAATATGTTTGAGCTGTTTTATTGCACTGTCCATCTAGACAAAATAGGTCGTCTTATATATCAACGATGGCCATTTAGTTTGTAATTAAAAGTAAATAACGCTACGATATGGACGAATGACGTGATAGTTATTTTCAGATGCTTCCAGTACCTACTTAGAAGTACTTAAAAATCTTATGATAAGTTGCTCGACATAACAAATTAACATACTGGAAAACATCGTGAGGAAAGAGAATTTATGAGAATACCAAAAGAAGTACCCTGAAAGAAATCTACACGCGGAGAAAGCCTCTGCGTTCAGAGCTCGGTGTACCAACACGCCGTGTTCGAGTTCGCGACAAGTCAATCGTCATCCTGAGGATGCCTCGTTGATAGGTGAAACACGTGTCGATTTCTTTCAGGATATTTTTAAGACTCTTTAGAAATAGCTAAGCGGAACAGGTTACTAAATATATCCACTTCAATGGCATTTTATAATGGATTTCCGCAAGGTCACGCCTGAATCAATTAACTAACCAAAAGAAGTTGATAAACATCTTCAATCAGGTGTTTCGTCACTGAATGTTTACATTTCTTTTGAGTAAATCAAGATACGCAGTAAAATCCTCCCGTAAAAACTGAATTACCCCCTTTTGCCCCGTAAGGGCTCGATTTTCTTTAACCCAATTTTATATTATACTAGCTGCGTCTCACGGTTTCACCCATATAAGTCTCGATCCCCCGGGAATATCGGGTTAAAAATATATCCTATGTGTTAATCCAGGTTATAAACTATCTGTGTGCCAAATTTCATCCAAATCCGTTCAGTAAGTTTTGCGTGAAAGAGTAACAAACATACATCCATCCTCACAAACTTTCGCATTGGATTTAACCCAAAAACTTATAAGTCTTTATGTTCTGTCAAATGATTAATACTCAGTTTTGAGGCAATCGGAGCGCGCGTTAAGATTTTTCCATACAAACTTTAACCCCGTAAATTTCCTTTGATCATATTTAATAGTTCGTCATAATTCGTTTTGAAAACTAATAATGTCAAAATATATATAGATCGATGCCTAGATCGGATCACGGATGGGTGACCATTCATTACATATCGATACCCCTCCGTGACTCCAAAAGCGTTACGACGTTGGTCCCGGCTTTCATTTTTGTTAAAAACGACAAGAATAAATAGATGACATATACTTAACTATTATTTATTTATTTATTTCTAAAACACTTAACCTATTACATGTTGGTTTTAGCCTCACAACGAGAACCTCTCACTGATATACCTATTCATGTAATTATAGTATGTTATTGTACTTATTAAAATTTTATATCCTAAGGTTTTGTTTGGTGTATAATTCATTACGGTTTTGTGTAAATTGGCTTAAATATGACGATTATTGTTGAAGAAGTCGGAAAAATTGTCGGCGTATTGTTCATCGAGTTGAGCTCCTTAAGTTCTGAGTTGAGCTTCACGATTACTGACAAATGCTTGCACTGACTGGACAGGTCCACTCAAATCTGTGTGGTTCTTTCCTCAAAAGACCATTTCAGACACTAATCTACATGGTCCTCATATGGCCTGACTAAGATTATGTCTGGACTCTAAAAGAGACTGTGACCTCTGACTTTGTTTCGGCCTTTCTTCTCAGAGTAGTCAGATAGGAAACGCCGAACTCAACTAGCTTATTTTTATTTTTTTAATATGACGTTTAAAAGTGATTCCGATATCCTATTTACAGAATCAACAATTTCATTATTATTTCCGAAGCTATTTTGACCGGTATTATATTAATCCTTAATCTATAAAATATGTTATTAAATTGGGCATTTGATTTAGATAAAAATATGCCTTAATATCATATCATTTAAATAAATGTTTTAAATTATATCACAGATTCAAAATTACGCGTAACTACATAATTGTGGTTGACGGCAACGCGGGCGCAGCGGTATTAGGGTATGTAATCCCAGTAGTACGTTCCCGTGGGATATTTTTCGACATCCACGCAGGCGAAGCCGCGGGAAAAAGAAAGTCTAATATAAAAAAAATATTTTGGGAAAATCGTCTTCTTTTACAATTATTGTAAATATGTGTGCTTCATTTTTAATTTTTTTATAGTATAGTAATTTTATTCTAGGTGCATCGTCTTCACATATAATTATTTCACTTGATGCTGTGCGTGCTAGACCGGTATGTGTGGAGGCGGTGGCGACCGCCACGTACTGTTTAGTATTGCATGTGTTTAATAGAGCTTATTGGTTTGAATTTTTAAAGTTTAGATTTTTAAGTATTAGCCGTAAGTTGATTTTCAATTTATTCGTGTTTGCAAACCACTATTGTATTGGGGTTATCCTGTAAAGATAGTGTGTGTAAATTTAAATTAATAAATAATAATAATTTAAAATTTAATTAATGTACCTATACAAATTATTGTAAAACATTTTAAAAGACTATCCGTATTGTTTCTTGCCCTTTCTTCTCCATACGAAAACTACGTTTTAGAAGGGGCGACTAGAATTAATTCATTTTTTTTTTTGTAAATTTTGACGTTCAAAAGTGCCATATAAGGGCCAATTTGAAATAAATGATTTGACTTTGGCTTTGATTTTTAAGGATAGTCACCCATCCACGGACCGACCTCGGTAACCGTTGCCTAGCCTTGAAGATCGCCCCGTGTGGCTGTTATTATTTACCCACGAGCCCCTCACATCGCAGTTAATTGTAAAAAAATAATATAATATTATATAATATTGGTTACACTTACATCGTCCCAAAATATAGATGCATCCCCTTGATGGAGTTGCCGGAGTTGGTGCAGTTGGTGGAGTTGGTGGAGTTGATGGAGTTAGTGGAGTTGGTGGAGTTGGTGGAGTTGGTGGCGTTGGTGGAGTTGATGGAGTTAGTGGAGTTGGTGGAGTTGGTGGAGGTGAACTAGACGACAAAGCGACGAGCGCCAAAACACACAGGGCAACCATAAACTTCATGACAACAGTTTATTATTTTTCTCAACCAACACGAGCTATTTCTTTCAACTATATTGCTCCACTGCCCGACCTGACTAAATAGTTCGCCTTTATATAGCTTCGACCATTAGTTTGTTTACAATTAAATATTTACATGGAGAATCATGCTAACCGGTATATTAACTACGTACGGTCGCCATCTTACATTTTTTATTTTAATTTTATGGATGGTTTTATGAGGTACAGCTAATTTTGTTGTGCCAGTGACATTTGGTTGTAGAACATTTAATAGAGAATATATTTTTTCCTTTTTATTAAATCTTTATTTACGTTTAACTCTGTAATTATTTTAATTTTCTAGAAAATTTCATAATAATTTTATTGTCTTCTAGAGTTTTTTTTTTTTCTAATTTTATTTTGATTTAAACGCTGATTAAATTTTAAATAAAAGAGATTGGTGTTACTTTTATTTGGAATAAAAAAAAAACAAATAATTACATACATACATGCATACATTACATAGTGTTTATTTAGGAAAAAAAAACACAGAAACATTCTGGAAAGTAAAAAAAAAATGGAAGATATATTGCTGTCCATATCTCATATTTTTACGTTTGTCCAATACCTTTACCTTTACCTTTAAACCTTTAGACCCATTACATAACCTTTTTTATTAAAAAAAAAAGATGGTGTTTGTATGTATGTTATAAAAACACAAGCGACCAGCCCATGTTTTATACGGTTTGTAAGACTTGACAAAAAATCGATATTTCTTTATTATAAGCGAGTTTAATATTAATGTATTATTTATGCCAACACCTTCCGGAATAAATTTGCTGAATAATTGTGAAAACCGCATCGAAATCCGTTGCGTAATTTAGATGAACAACGCGGTCACACAGACAGACACGAAAAGTGACGAGTTTAATTTATAATAATTATTTACGTTTTTTTTTTTTTCTTTTTTTTTGCGGTGCTTACTTACTCACACTGCTTGCTAATGACCGTATGACGCGTTTCCAATGTCAACTGTTTTTTTTTTAAGAGTTGTGGTTTTATGATGCATCTTGTTAGCATGCCAAAAAAACTTGTTTTGTAATTTAAAACAAAAACCGGTAAAGCTTCCCTCGTTTTAATTATCATATTGTTGATATACCTACCTAAATTAATATTCGCTCTAAGACGGAATCATTAATAATTCCAATTAAAAGTGTCAAATTATTTAATAGCGGTGTGTGTAAGTATTTTTATGTTTAACTAGCTGACCCGGCCACGCGTTGCTGTGGCTAAAGTTTTTGTATATTGTAACGCGTCAAACACATCAACGCGTCATCACTACTCCAGCGCAGACCGCCCGACCGGCCGAGCCACCGCCTCCTCGCCCCGCGACGCGTCCCCGACGCGGCCATGACCGCCTATAAAAGACCTCGCGGAACCAGCAGCGGCAGTCGGAAAGAATAGACGCGACGACGGACAGCTGGCCGTCGGTACACGCGCTCTGCCGCCAACTAACGAGTACCCCAGTCCCGCCGCGCCCTCTACTGAATAGCGACGGGGCGCTCAAATACGCATCGGAGGACCGGGCGGAGGTCTTCGCCAGTCACCTGGAGCGTCAGTTCCGGCCGAACCCTGCGACTGATCATGACCATGTCGCAGCAGTCGAGCAACACCTTGGAGGCTACTTCGCGACGCCGATGGCTCCCGAAGAAGACCCCATCTTTTTCTCGCCTGGGGCAGTGAGACGCGCCATCCTGCGGACCAAGCCCAAGAAGGCCCCCGGTGCTGACGGTATCACCAACACAGTGCTGCGCCACCTGCCGTTCCGTACAGTAGCGGCACTGGCGCGCCTGTTCACGGCGATACTGCGCACCGGGACCTTTCCCGCGGCCTGGAAGGAGGGGCGCGTCATAATGCTGCCCAAGGCGGGGAAGAATATCCTGAAGCCGGAGAGCTATCGGCCAATCACCCTGCTGCCGTCCATCTCCAAGGTGTTCGAGGTGCTCCTGCTGCGACACCTCACACCACACATCACGCCGCGACCTGAGCAGTTCGGGTTCCGGTCGGAGCACAGCACGACGCTCCAGCTGTCGAGGGTACTGCACCATATGACAGCTGCGATGGACAAGAAGGAGTACTCGGTGGCAGTATTCCTCGACATGGAGAAGGCCTTCGACCGTGTGTGGCACGAGGGCCTTTTGTACAAGCTCGCCACCTCGGACGCGCCCCGTCGCGTAGTAAAGGTGGTGTCTAGTTTTCTCTCCCACAGGACTGTCAGGGTGGTGGTCGACGGAGCGCTCTCTAGCGCCCGCCCGGTGCTCGCCGGCGTACCCCAGGGTAGCTGCATTTCGCCTGCGTGCTACTCACGTTACACCGACGACATCCCCACCACCGCAGACGCGCTGCTCGCGCTGTATGCAGACGACGCCGCGTACATCACTACATCGCTTAATGCGAAGTACGCGGCGTCCAAGATGCAGCGCGCCCTCGACGCGCTCCCCGCATGGCTGTCGAAATGGCGGCTTTCGGTTAACGTGGGTAAGACGCAGGCACTCATTACCGGGTGCGCGCCCCTCCCACCACCCCTGACACTTCAAGGAGCAGCAGTCGACTGGTCGCCCCGGGCTAAGTACCTGGGTGTGACCGTCGACCGCCGCCTCACGATGGGGCCACATGTCCGTAAGGTCGTCGCGCAGGGAAGGGTCGCCCGCAACCTCCTTTACCCAGTGCTCTCTTCCAGCATCCCGGCGCGCGTCAGGCTGAGCGTGTACAAGATGTACGTACGCCCAGTCTTGACGTACGCCGCCCCCGCTTGGTTCGCCCTCACGAGTGAGTTGAGCCGAAAGCTGCTCCGCGCGCAACAACATCTTGCGCTGCGGACCATTGTTGACGCTCCTCATCTCGTGAGGAATGATGTCATCCAGCGGGATCTCGGAATCGAGAGCCTGGATGAGTTTGTGCGGCGACTCGCGAAGGCTATGTTCGCGCGTGCCGACGCTTCTGCCTGGCCCCATGTCAGGCAGATAGCGCCCCTGCACGCGCGGCCGCCTGACGCGAGACCCCTGCCCCGCGACCTGGTAGCGGACCCTTGACCCCATCGCACCGGATTTGACGCCTCGAGTAAGCAGCATCCAGGTTACACGCAGCTTACTCGATATAATAAGACTCTACAGATGTACACATACATCTGTTGTGCGGCGTGTTCTAAGTTAATATAGGCATGTCGCGCAACTGCATACAGACAACCATATCTATACATGCATCTATACACAACACGAGCGGGCGCGACGCGGGCCGCGACGCACGTAATACACTGAGCGGTGTTACTCTACAACACTAGCCGCTCATACATACGAGACTGCCTGCCTCTCAATCCGCAAACGGCTCGATCTGTGAACGGGGCGAGAGGCAGACTACATATTAACATGTAGGTGTGTCGAGTCGGCATCCTCGTCGCTGGTCGTCTTCGCTGGGCCTCCCCCAGGTAACTGGGGGTCTCACCTGGCGGGGATTGACCGCCGGGATGTCGTGAAGAAAGCGGCGCTACAGGAGTTAGCGCCGTGGCGCGCCTACAATAATATTCATAGCAACCAAACACACAGACGCATCTTGCTCGCAAGATGCGTCAATTTTCTACGACGCCGTCCGAGGCGCACAAAATTGAGGGGCCCATATTAATGGGCCACTGTATGGCTCCCGCGGGCGAGGGGCGATGCCCCGACCCCGCTCGCCACGTCCCCTTGCGGGGACGTCGCGACGACCCGGTATGCAGCGGCAGTTCGCGTTCGGCACGCCTCGAGTGTACTCTCCGTATCGACTTAGGTCGGTCGTGATTACCTCGCTCCTTGCTGGACTTGAGCTAGCGGTGTTTATTGTATGTTTGGCTGTGTTGGTGACGTTAGCGTACCGCACACCATTCAGACGATATACAACGCGTGTAGGGTTTCCTTTATTTATTTCTGTTAGTTATTCCATTTATTTCTGTTAGTTAGTTCCTTAGTTATTGTAATAGATCTCAACCTTGTTAAACGTAACATTTCAGTACCTTTTGTTGTTGCTTATGTTAGACTTATCTTTGTAATTCTACCACCGTAAAGTTAATAAACTATTTTGTTACATGTATTGTGAGTTTAGTTATCTCCTCACACATACCCCGCTTACATCTGGCGGCCCAACGTAGAGGCTTTTTCTTTATTTTATGTTAGTAGATAGGTACCCACGTAACGGTTAGGGTTAATTTTGTTTCTTTGTTTTAGTAATACTAGTTTTAACTATCTACCCTCATTTTTTTTTATTTTTTATTTTTATACTTTTATTTGTTTACTTCGGCATTTTAGCCGCTATTCTTTTGTGTATTATCTTCACGCTAGGACCCTTTAGGGGTAGGCAGAACTTTACTTAATAGGGTAAAATAGTCAACAACATTGAGTTTTATAAAATATTACCTAGGCGTAGTCGTAGGAATTTAGGCAATAATATGGCGAATGTCAGCTTCTCAGACGACCAGTTCCGCGACCTGTTAGAGGTCTTAGCCAGTCGGAATGATCAGGTCCCACAAAAATCTGGTAGCTTTGCGTCATGCACTGCTCGCTTCAACGGATCTCGGAATACGGCAGTGGTTGAGGCATTTCTGTCAACCATCAGCACGTATAAGAAAATAGAGGCAATAAGCAATGATAACGCCATTGAGGGGCTCACATTGCTACTGGTTGACGAGGCATCCATCTGGTGGCTGGGAGTGAAAGACACAATCACGAACTGGCAAGAAGCTGTGTCCCTGATAAGAACAACGTTTGCGCCGAAGAGGCCAGCTTATCTGGTATATGATGAAATTGTTTGCAATAAGCAGCAGAGTGTTGTGGGTACGGAATTATTTGTTGCCAAGAAACGAGCCCTTATGGCGGAGTTGCCCAAGCCTTCTCTTACTCCATCGCAAGGCCTGGATATCTTGTATGCTTCCCTACATATAAATATAAGAGATAGAATACCAAGAGATTCTGTTGCGACCTTTGATGAGTTCTTGTCGAAGGTACGACAAATTGAAGAGACAGTCGCGGCACAATCAAGCAACACCTCTGCCACTCCATCAGGGAAACGACCCAGGTGTACCTTTTGCCGTGCTTTTGGCCACAATGAACAGGAGTGTCGCAAGAAAACCGACAAAGTCAATACTCCAACGGTAGACGGTGCGGTAGTACCAGCTGCATCCAGACCAACGCCTAGTCACAAAATCACCTGTTACGGTTGCGGTGAGCCCGGGGTAGTCCGGAGCAAATGCCCAAAGTGCAACAGCAACAAAGTTGACGCAGTAAACATCGGGTTTTGTTCCCTCAGCTCCAACCTGGTAGCTACAGCACGACTTAGGCCAACTGTCAAGATTTGCATCGCTGGCGTCAACGGACAAGCTCACATCGATTCCGGGGCCAAGTTGAGTGTTGCATCTACGTCATTGTACGGCATGCTAAAGCGAAAGGGGGTCGAATTCAAAACTGAAAAAGCGACGATTACTCTTGCTGATGGCTTACGGCGGAGACAGCCTGTCAAAACAGCAGCAGTTACAGTCACATTATGTGGTCGGATGATCCCCACAAATTTTATAGTGTTGCCTGAATCGCATGATAACAGAACGCTCCTAGGAGTAGATTTTATTCAAGATGCAGGCATCGTGCTCAACTTACCGCAGCTATTATTCCATTTCATGGATGAGCCTGGCAAGAAGCACGATCTCTACAACGAGGAAGAAGTTGATGCAAACGTGTTCATGGTGCAAACGGAACCGGTAGAGACCGAGTCGGTGATTTCTAGGTTAGCCAAAATCACTTCTCTGGAACCGATGCTTAGCCCGTTGCCTGCAACACCGTCGCCAACTGCATACGTTCCTGAGGAAAGTAACATGGCGGATTCGTACGGACCACCTCCCTTGATTGAGTTCTATACGCCGCCACAATCGCCCTCACGACCAGAACCCGCGCTGTCTGGCTACTCGCCGAGATTTGTCGGGGCACTATTTCGGGATGCGCAATCAAATATTAATGGTGCTGAAGTAACACTCTCCCCACACAGCCGACAGCTGTTTGGTCCTAACATCGATATTGCTATGGTCACAGTATCTGATTTAGGAGACACCATCACGGAAGAGAGTACCCAGCTGAATACTGTATTGGAACGACATTCTGCAGTCTTTATTGGTAACGGAGAACCCGCAAGCCTCGTGGAGCATAGTATAGAAACCGGGAACCATAAACCAATTGCGGTGCCCCCATACCGACTATCTCCACAGCGTAAAGAAATTCTACGTAAGGAGGTTAATCAGATGTTGGAAGAGGGTATTATCACGCCATCGAAATCTCCATGGGCAGCACCTGTAGTAATGGTCCCCAAGAAGAACGGTGATATAAGGGTTTGCATAGATTACCGCCAGCTAAATAGTATAACCGTGGCGGATGCGTACCCCTTACCCAGAATAGATGACTTACTACATGAAGCCAAACCGACCCCTTACATGTCATCTTTAGACCTTAGAGCAGGGTACTGGCAAATTAAAGTACGTAACGAAGATCAAGAAAAGACAGCCTTCGTCACACCGTTCGGACTTTATCAATTCAAACGAATGCCTTTTGGATTGCGCAACGCACCAGCGACTTTCCAACGGTTTATCGATAGATTGAGGCTGCAACTAGACGAAGTGAAGTTACTGGCTTATTTGGATGACCTGATCCTGCTCTCTCCAACATTTGGACAGCACCTGCAAGACCTGGACAGGCTTTTTCAACTACTGCGAGAAAATAATGTCGTCATCAACCGACAAAAGTGTCGATTTTGTCAAGACCAGATTCCCTACCTCGGACACATCATAACCAAAACAGGCTTGCGCACAGATCCTGCGAAAATATCAGCTATACTTGATATGCCAGCGCCGAGAAATGTACGGCAAGTACAATCTTTTCTGCAGACTTGTTCCTGGTATCGCCGTTTCGTACCGCATTTCGCGAAGATTACTCAACCACTTACCCGATTGGCGAAAAAGGACGCATTATGGGAGTGGGGAACTAGCCAAAAGGACGCCTTCAGTGAGCTCAAACGATGCCTAACTAGTGCACCAGTCTTATGTCAAGCGGATTTAAGTAAACCTTACGTAATTAAAACAGACGCTAGTGATTACGCCATAGGAGCTGTTTTGGTGCAGGGGGAGGGCACAACGGAGCACCCCGTGGAATATGCAAGTCGTTTGTTGACTACGGCGGAACGGAATTATTCCACTACAGAGCGAGAAGCATTGGCAGTCGTATGGGCGGTGTCAAAGTTTAGAGGCTACATAGAAGGCTCTTCGGTAGTAATTGCCACCGATCATCAAGCACTGAAATGGCTGATGTCTATTAAGTCTCCCACAGGGCGACTCGCTAGATGGGCATTACAACTCCAACCGTATAATTTATCAGTGGAGTATATACCAGGGAAAACCAACGTGGTTGCTGATAACCTTTCAAGACCTACATGCTCTGAATTGGAAGGGAATTGTGGAGTATGCATAGTATCCGTAGATATGCCTCGCCGCTCTGCAGTCGAAATACGACAAGAACAACTGAAAGATGACTATTTGAAGACAGTCGTGGATGCACTGGAGAAACCAGTTCAAGATGAAGACGCTATTTATTGGGTGAATAAAGGTTACATCATGAATAATGGGCTACTACACCGCTATATACAAGATAGTGACAACGACAGCGCGCAATTGGTCATCCCTCAGCATGAAAGAGCGACCATACTTTCGCAGTATCACGATGAACCAACCGCTGGCCATTATGGTGCCGACAAAACTTTTCGCCGGATAGCCGCTAGATATTATTGGAAAGGAATGCGCAAGGAAATTGAACGCTACGTCCAAGACTGTATCAAGTGTCAAAGATATAAACCTAGTAACTTAAAACCAGCAGGGTTATTACAGACTACGGCGCTAAATCAGAGATGGGAAACATTATCTTTTGACTTATTTGGACCACTTCCTCCGACCTCAGACAATAAAACCTGGATATTTATCGTCGAAGATGTCGCTACTCGATGGGTTGAATTATTTGCCTTAGAGCAAGCTACCGCCGAGGCTTGTGCAACTACATTACTCAATGAAGTCTTCCTGCGTTATGGAGTCCCTCGACGACTGATAAGCGACAACGGAACGCAATTTGTTAGTTCAGTAATGCAAAAACTTGCTTACTGCCTAAACATACAACATGCGTTCACCCCGGTCTACCATCCAGAAGCAAACCCGGTCGAGAGAAGGAACCGAGACCTAAAAACCCAACTCGCCATTTTGGTGGAAGGCGATCACCGCTCCTGGGCAGAGAAACTGGCGAGCATCAGATATGCCATGAACACATCAAACTGTCTCAGTACAGGGCGTACACCGGCATACCTTACCTTTGGCAGGGAACTAAGGACATATGATGACGTTAAACACGATCTTCGGCAGACAGTGTTATCAGAAAATTTTGTACCAGAAATAACCCCTAAACTCATTCTATTAGCAGATACACTGAAGAGAGCGAGAGAAGTGCAAGAGACCAAAGAAGAAACAAGAAAGAAGTGGACGGATGAACGTCGACGACCTGCTCCTGTCTACCAACCCGGCGACCTCGTCCTGGTTGCGGCCAATGTCCTGAGTAACGCAGCTCGCTACCACACAGCGAAGCTGGCACCACGTCGTGACGGGCCCTACGTCATCCTGCGACGGCACGGGCCCTGCTCCTACGAAGTGGCACACCCGGCGGATCCAAAAGCCCCTCTGGGTATTTACCATTCTTCCGCGCTGAGCCCATACCAAGGCTCAGCCTTAAATTTACCTAATCCAGAAAGACCTTTGCGCAGACGCGGCAGGCCAAGGAAACAGCAGACAGCAACGGGAACATCAACTGGTCTCCTCGTCGGGTCGACTTCGGGACCAGAGGGGGAGACTGTAACGCGTCAAACACATCAACGCGTCATCACTACTCCAGCGCAGACCGCCCGACCGGCCGAGCCACCGCCTCCTCGCCCCGCGACGCGTCCCCGACGCGGCCATGACCGCCTATAAAAGACCTCGCGGAACCAGCAGCGGCAGTTCGCGTTCGGCACGCCTCGAGTGTACTCTCCGTATCGACTTAGGTCGGTCGTGATTACCTCGCTCCTTGCTGGACTTGAGCTAGCGGTGTTTATTGTATGTTTGGCTGTGTTGGTGACGTTAGCGTACCGCACACCATTCAGACGATATACAACGCGTGTAGGGTTTCCTTTATTTATTTCTGTTAGTTATTCCATTTATTTCTGTTAGTTAGTTCCTTAGTTATTGTAATAGATCTCAACCTTGTTAAACGTAACATTTCAGTACCTTTTGTTGTTGCTTATGTTAGACTTATCTTTGTAATTCTACCACCGTAAAGTTAATAAACTATTTTGTTACATGTATTGTGAGTTTAGTTATCTCCTCACACATACCCCGCTTACAATATTACATTATAGTAAACAATCTAAGAGGAACAATAAGAGAACATCAGTCACGGAGTCCACTATGCTTTTTCACACAGATGGTATTTGTAAAAAAATATGGTGATCTCCTTATTTGACTTTCTACTACTATAACCCTTTAGTACAATGAAATTATTTACGAACAAGGACGAAAATGTTGATGTTGGTATACAAATTCACTGGATTGAGATTTGAAGGGGAAGTACGTTGAACACAATTTATTAAAATATTCTTACACTTGATATTAAGCAGAAATCAATAGGTACAAAATAAAAATTTATCAGATTTATTATTTCCATTTAATTTTATAACAAATATAAGTATATTACAGTATAATACAGTAAATAACATGTGACGCTTAAACTCATGAATGAGGTAGGCAAGGCAGACAGTCTTAAACTTTTAAACATTAATATCTATTTTTTTTATTATAAATACTTTCAATTTCAATTTAATTTAACACCAATCGGTGCACAATGTTTTTGGTTAACCTGTCTTTAGCTAACACAAATAGATTCGACGGTTTCCCAACACGTGAACACGCAACATATAGTTGCCCATGAGAAAAACATGGATTTTCCAAATCTAAACCACAAATGGACATTGTTTGACCTTCAGATTTATTTATAGACATGGCGAAAGCTAAACGAATTGGAAACTGTAGCCTTTTGAAGGGTATGGTAGAATCTGATGGTATCATCGGAATACGTGACAGCAGGACCACTTTTCCTTTAAACTTCCCAGCCAAAATGGTTGCTCCAAGAATGTTTCCGGTGATCTTTTTGATGACCAAACGCGTACCGTTACATAATTGAGGTGGATTCAAATTACGGAGGAGAATAATAGGGGAACCAATCTTTAATCGAAGATTATGTGGTGGCATTCCAGGGATATCTAATGAATTTAAAAATTCAATCGGAAAATTTACACTTTCATTTTCATCAACAACAGTATCGATTGATTTAAAAGACATCAGATCGCCTGGTAACAACTGTTGTATCTGGAAGTTAATTTCGTCAACATCAACGTTTTTGGCTGCCAAAATCGCCCGTTGACTAAGCCATTCATGATTAAATAATTATTCTATATATCCGGGAAAATACTCTGAATCAATTCATTTTTATCCTGAACAACAGTGCAAAAATTGTCTGGTAGTTTAATGCATTGCGTATTTGGTTGCAGTTCTATTTTACCGTTCCCAATATCTAGTAGTTGTTCGGAAAATATTTGTGCTGATGGATCATTTTGCAATTGTACTCGCATATTGATGGTCAATCGAAGTGTTTCAACACTTCGCCATAAGAATGATTGTTTCAAACATGCATTAATCTCATCCGCGAAAGTAGAGCGAGGTATAACCTGCCGGAAGTCACCAGACAAAAGTAAGATAGCACCACCGAAAAGTTTATTATTGCTGTTTAAACCTTGCATAGTCTGTTTAATGCTTCAAGTGAATATTTGTGTGCCATTGTGCACTCATCCCAAATTATTATAGAACTCTTCCGCAACACTGCAGCTATTCCACTATTCTTTTTGATGTTACACATTGCATCTGGTTTATTATGAACGTCCAATGGCAGCTTGACTAACACCAAAAATTTAAAAAGTGGAAATAATTGAATTATACGGTATTTCGTTCACTACAAAATAAATTTAATTAATTTTATAGCGTCAACAACACGTGGTAATTATGCTGTTAAAATATAGCTTATATGACACGTTCGTAGATTTACCATAGCAGCGCCATCTATTGATTACTTACTCAACCCAGTCGAAAGGTATCGACATCTGTTAGAATCATTTGGAGTTAACAGATAATTGTGACTGTCAAATAATAACAGACAAATAATTAGCAATAAATTAAAATTGCGACTATAATTTGAGATTTAAACTATCCTATCTCTCAGGTTGGATCGAACTGCACATGGTGTGCGAATTTTATTATAATCGGTTAAGTGGTTTAGGAGTCCATTGAGGACAAACATTGTGACACGAGATTTATATATATTAGAAAAAAAGAAAAGACCAAATAGACACCCTATGTCAATTTGCCGTATTATAGCCATTTCAGACGACTGCCAAAGAAGTTGTGATTTGAATATACAGACAATTTTAGTTGGTAATCAAAGTTTTTTTTTTGGTAGGAAATTATCAAATAACTTTTCCCACTCTGGGCGGAGCGGGGAAGCGTGTCAGACTCTTACTGACTAAAACCCACCCGTGTTCCTTCAGTTGCCATGTTGCCAGGGGCCACGGTATCCCTTTCGGACTTTCCCGCGACCCCGGCAGGCATCGGCCCTAGCGGACCCCGTCAGTTCTGCTGACATCTCTTTGAGACGCATGTGGAACACAACGCGCCGTCAACCCAGGCCTGGTCCTTATCGGACGGCGAGCTACCCATTGCTCACCGTCCGCAAGCCCGCGCCTACGGTGGCCGGTAATCGGCCTGAGATTCTCGGCGTCCAGGGCGTTTCCTGCGGTGGTTAGGGGCGTGAGGGTGCGAAATTTGCCTCTCCCTCACGCGTCTCGCCTCCTCTTTTGCGAGCATTACTGCTTCGTAGAAGGAGGTGATGGCCTCCCATGCTCTCTCGCTCCGTACCATGGCCTGGACCAGAGCGAACGCTAGAGATCACCGCCGCCGATCGCCTCCACGAGGACACGGCGATGCACCGCCTAAGCCTGGCAGACCTCCACCGTATGCTCCACCATGTCCTCCGGGCAATCCACACAATGGTGACGCCTGAGTTTTTCCACCCGCCTTATCCTGAACAGAAACCTCCCGAAACAACCGTGTCCGGTGAGGACCTGTGTCAGGTGGAAGGTGAGGACACCGTGGCGCCTCTCTTGCTACTTCTCAAAGAGGGGACTTATCGCCGCAATTGTGGCGTGCCCAGCACTGGGTTGCGATAATCGCACTCTCCATGATGCCATGAGATCCCGCCGGAGCTTTGTCTGCTGTGTCGAGATTTCTTGCGGCAGGGGAGTTAAACTCCGGCGTTTCGCCTCCTCGCGCCACTCCCAGATGTGCGCGAGGATTTTTGCCTCCAGATCCCATGGCGGTAATCTGGCAAGGAGGCTCGCCTCCTCACAAGAGACCGTGTGGTATCGTCAGACCAGCCGGATGGCCATGACCCTTTGGGACGCGTTCAACCAGCGGGCTGGCCGCCGCCGCCGCCTCACGGAACACGCCCACCTCGGTGCCCCGTAAAGGGACACAACCCCCGCATAGAGCCTCCGGCAGGAGGTGTTTGGATCCCCTAGATTGGGCAGGAGCTGCTTCAAGACAGCCCCGGCCTGCTCCAGTCTGGGAGCCAAACGTCTGAAATGCTCCACGAAGTTCCACGGGCTGTCGAGGACGAGTCCCAAGTACTTCATCGTCGACTCGACGCCGATGAGAACCCCACCTGCCGTTAGTCAACTTGCCCAACAATTAATTTCCCTGAGTTTACCCATAAAGTAAACTAGCAGAGTCCGCGACTAATGTTAACATATACCTATGTAATTTTTTATTTTCCCTATTAGAAAATTGCTTAGTCATGGAAACAAAACTATTTATTTTTCCTTTGATTGTGTCGACGGTCTGTATCAGTTATAATTTATGCTCACATTACTATAAACAAGGTAAGCATACCAATAATAATAAATATATAATTATTATTCATTATTGGTTTGAAGACGAGTACTGCACCTACATCGATAAGACTAATAATCCAGTCAGATTCAAGGTTGATGATGCAACCTAGGATATCCATTCAAGGTTATCCTTTTTTATTTTTTTGGGTGGGAAATTATCAAATACCTTCTCCCGCTCTGGGTGGAGCGAGAGGGTGTGTCAGACTCTTACTGACTAAAACCTACCCGTGTTCCTTCAGGTGCCCTTTTGCCGGGGGCCACGATCTCCCTTTCGGTTTTCTTCGCAACCCCGATTCAAGTTTTTCCTGGATTGTGATGTTTTGAAAAGTACTGCCTACATCGATTGCAGACAGTGGTGGTCAGAGGGAACGGCCGCGACTCCCTTAACCCTGACAGGCGCTTTACTTTGTGTATATTATTTCGTCACCACTGCTCTCAAAACGGTGAAGGAAAACATCGTGAGGAAACCGGCTTGTCCTAGATCGAAAAATTCGAAAACATTTGACATTTACCAACCCGCACTGTGCCCGCGTGGTGGATTACGGCCCACTCCATCTCACACATTATAAGCCGATTATCATTATGATGAATGATACTGTGAATTTCTAAGTTTATTTTTTCGGTTGCAAAAAAATGCCCTTATTTAGTAAATAAATCTCATGAGTTTTTTTTTTTTTAAATTAAATACATTATTAAATGGTGCATAATATATTGACAAATTTCAAATTCTTAAATTGTTTAGTTGTTGCGATAGAGCTCACCCGAAAATGGTCTAAACTTGACAAATTTTACCTATATCTTAATTATTGAAGATAAAAAAATTGTACCCTTTAATTTTTAACTTTGTTTAATTTTTATGATTTTTTGTTATGACTGTAATAGAAATACACAATCTGTGATAATTTCAATTGTCTACGTATCAAGGGTCTTTCAAACAGGCGCGACACGCGACGCGACACAAAGACACCGCTCGTCGCGCGACGAGCGGTGTCTGTGTCGCGTCGCGTGTCGCGCCTGTTTGAAAGAGCCTTTACGGTTCATGAGATTCAGCCCGCTGATAGACAGACGTACGGATAGATAGCGGAGGCATATAATTGTTCCGTTTGACACTCTTCGGGTACGGAACGAAAAATAATACGATATTAAAAAAGTTTATCGGGTAATTATTTTCTTAAGACGCAGATTTATGCCAGTGACCATGAGTGGTTAGCTTGCGTGTTCTGTACTGAGCTCACGCAACGCGTCGTACGTCCAGCCAGTAATAGGACTCGCCCATCAAGGAGCGCTATCCCAAATTAGTCACATTATTAATTTATTATACATAAAACAAAAGGTATTGTAATAAAACACGTATACTGAAAGACCAATAATTTAATTATCTTTAAAATGGTTAAAGATTTCAGAAAAATACGCTTGATAGTTTTTGCGTGATTCTCATTTTTTTTTATCCACGTTAGACATAACGTTACAAATTAAAAACACTATTTAATATAAACATTACCTAAAATATTCACAGATTAAGTTATCAAAAAATGCTCTTATTTAACATATACTTTTTTCTAATCATTAACACTACTCGTTTAGACGTGATCTTTAGTGTAAAATCATTAAAAGTCACTTAATGTCGTCTTAATTATCAGGTCCAGCGTGTCTTTTGGTTTGTACGTTAAAGGAATTGATTGGTTCTACTGAAGGTGGCAAACTTGTTGCCAAATTCTAGACCGACTCTAGACTATCTAGATTGCCATCGACACGCCATGAAGATTTTTCAGATATAAAAGATATCTGACTATTGAAAAGTCAGCCCTTAGTGACCTATAGGTAATTCAAGACATTTAAATAAATAACAAATAAGTATAATTTGTATTACAGACGCAATTCAAATATTTAAAAAAATATTATATTAAGGTATGGAACATACTCAAAAAAAGACGCAATTTTTTTATTCTTTCTTATCCTTTTTTTATCCTTCTCTTTCTTGGGACATTCTTCAGGTTGCACACACTTTCCATTGACAGAATCCCTGAGGGTTGGAGAGTTGCAGTAGCAAGCCAAGTAGTCGCAGACGTCTGCCCTACTAGCTACAGGTTTGGGTTCGTAACAGGTTAGTTCAGGGGTCATTGGGCCACAACCAGTAGTGTAAGAATGAGTGCCTTCCTCGCATTCTCTGAGGCCTGTAACAATTGGAAAAGTTGTTGAGCATTTATTAAGGAACATGATTATTTTAAGTGACGAATTCCGGTAATTTTAAGAACGTTCCTAGTTTTCTAATTTATAACTGTCAAAAATTGTAAGCGTTTACCTAGATTTTTAACCGACTTCAAAAAAGGAGGAAGTTATGTTATGTTTGTCTGTATGTATATTTTTATTAGACTAATAATGCAGTCAAGGTTGATAATGCAACCTAGGGTATCCACACAAGGTTATCCCGGTTTTGTGACACTAATATTTATTATTCTTTTTCCCAACTTACTTTGCACTTAGCAATAAATAGTCAATAACTATAAATCGTTATAGGTATGTGAGGACAAAGTTATTGTGAATATAACAAATTTATAAGTACTAAAAACTAGTAATTCTGCAAACAATAGTCCTCGCGAGCACAATTTTTTTGCAACAGTTAATATATCACTAAAGTTATTAAAACCGGATATTTACCATGTTTTTTTGTTTTAAAAACATGGTAAATAACTTTAGTAGTGAAAATAACCATGTGAGTTTAAAATCTTATAATTAATATACATATCCAACTTAAAAACAACCCGTCTGAGACTGTAGGTTACTAAAAATGTGCATAAGGTGCATAAACAAAAATAAACTAACCCACAACTAACCAACTACTGTCTGAGACGACTATTGCTATCACGAGACTTTATTTTGGAAGCTACTTTACACCTAACAAAACTCAGTCACACTGTGTTCAGCGGGACGCCGGACGGTGGGACCTAATCATTTGGTGAGCGAAACGACAGCGCAATATATCGGTGTACAGTAGCGCCATCTAGTGACCTTATTGTAAAACTAACAATAATATTGGTTTAAAAGAATTCTGAAAACTATTTTCAGAATGTTCTAGTTTTATGATTAGAAGGTGGTCCGAGGTGCTCCATGAATCCCTACCAAGTAGTTAAAGGGCCGAGATTCCAATGGTAGAAATCTAAAAGTGGCATTTGAAGAGCTATTTTGCTCATCACGCCGAAGATCGTCATCAAATTTTCACCAAATTTTTATCAGACCAACTTAAAGTAAAAAAAAAACAACCATCGAAATCGGATCTCATGAGGCGGAGATATCCAGTAGCACCCGTTTTGCCTGTTTTTGAGGAAGAAATTCAAGTTCAATAAAAAAATCCACAACGATAAAAAAAATCTATAATGTCGTAAAACCTGTATACCAAGTTTCGTCCAGATCGGTTGTAAAATACGATCTGTGGCGGAGTACAAACAAACTGACACACGAAAGCAAATTCGGCTAGACTTGAAGCAGAGACGCTTCGCTCGCTCGGTCAATTATAATTTCGATACTTCACGTAACCAGCGAGCTGGGTCATTCTTTGGCTAAAGTATTTAGCATTGCCATTCAACGTGGCAATGCTGCCAGTCTTCTAGGCACGTTTCCGAATGACAGCGATGTGGACGTGTACTCCGACGCTTAAGTGTCCTTCTGTTTGTGTTTTTGTATTTATCTGTATGGTTAGTTAATTAGTCATTTAATTTAATACCTAATGTAAATATTTAGGTGAGTAATAATTGTGTACAACATTTTCCTTTTGATGATAACTCAAGGGTTACATTAAATGCTATAAATGAAAACAATACAAAAAGTCCCAGAACAAGTGTTCCAAAAATACATCGTTTCGAAGATAATAACTCTCGATGTGTGTATGAATAATATAAAAAGAATATATTTAAAGGTAAGAAAATGCAACGATATCATATTTTTTTTTATTTATGGACAAAAATATTCTGAATTAAAATAATGATTTATTTTATTTTAATAAATAATCGTGACTTTGTCGAACTATTTTGTATGAAAAACGAAAAAAACAAAAATATAATTAATTGAAAAATAATTCATATGCCAGTTGATTCTTTGACAAGGTCTCATTAATACCCTAGGTTGTGGGATATCAAAAGGAACACGTTGTATAGATAAGCAATTGAATGTTAATAATTCAAAAGAG
Source organism: Omphaloscelis lunosa (assembly GCA_916610215.1). Taxonomy (NCBI): domain Eukaryota; kingdom Metazoa; phylum Arthropoda; class Insecta; order Lepidoptera; family Noctuidae; genus Omphaloscelis; species Omphaloscelis lunosa. The sequence continues at coordinate 16,243,174 of OU744265.1, read as the reverse complement.
GTAAAAGAGGTAAAATTGTTTGTTTGTAACAAGTATTGATTCAATTACAAAAAAAATGGTTAAATTATTATAGAAAGCTATACTTTGCCGAGAGAATTACAATGCCACGTGGTACAATCTTTACAAAGGCCACTGGCGAAAGCACCATATGAAATGATTCCTACCGGTTTCCCTTCCGAGGTTCACAACAGCAACTGTAGCGCTATTGAAAAATGGCATAGTATATAGTGTCTTCTATTGCCAAAAAATATAGTTACACTACGGGTATTTAAATAACCATAATATTCAAACAACAAAAACGCCTATTTTTAGCTTTGAATTACAACAACAACAACAACAAAAAACAGGGGTGGGTCTCACTATTCCCGTTGAGCTTCCCCATTGACGGTAATACGTCGGATACTACTTGAATCACTATTACCGGTGCGTTTTTATACCGGGATATAATTGAAAATTATACATAAATAAAATTATTTTTAATATAATAATGTCTATGATGCGTAATTTGATACGTACTATAATATTTGTCACACCCTGCTTTGACAGTTATTTGTTTTTGTATAAAGTTTCATTATGTCTTGTTGTGGCCGATTTCTGTAGAAAATCGACGATTTTGATATTTTACCAGGCGTTTAAAAAAACGCTCTAAATTTGAATACCAAGATATTTTGTTGGAGGACATGAGTCTCACTATTTCGATTCATAGTTTCTTTAGTTAATGGGTAAAGTGAGACTGATTTGAAAAAAAGAACTTGCAGTCTCAGTATTACCATTGCAATGGGTAATGGGAATAGCCAACCTGTTAAAACCGGTAGATATAGAAGAAAACTCGATGGATTCATAGCCGATCCCTATTATCTACGGACCATTATTGACTTAAAATTAGGACTTGTATCTTTACCAATAATAAAGCAAAGACTTCATAGCTTTGCATAGTAGACCCTCACATATGGCAGTAGCTACTACACGTAAAATTTGCTTATATATCTATCTATTTATATGCCCAGATTGACAACAAAAAATAGTACTATTGGTACGGAAAATGATTCGTTTTTTTTTTCGTTTATAGGAACCGAACATAAATCTATACCTACTTACTTAGTATTATTGTGAGTTTGTATGTAAGGGATAATCTTCGGAATTACGGAACCGATTACGAAATTCTTTCACTAATGGGAAGCTACAGTATTGCCGAGTGTCATATGATATCATATTTTATGTTAAGAGCGTTCATCCAAAAAGTTGGCAACATCGCAAATAGCTGTAAAATATTTACCTGTTTTGATTAATTTGGCAATATTGCTGTATGGAAATAAGAAATATGACTAACTAGTGAACTAGAATATTAATAATGAAAGTTTCCAAACACTTTTTTACATCTAAAACTAAATATTCGGTGTTACGATATTAATTATTATTGCATTTCATTATCAATATTTTAGTTCATTAGTTAGCTATATTTATTATTTCCATACAATAAGATCGCCAAATTAATCAAACCTGTGAAATATTTGACAGCTATTTGCGACGTTGCTCACTTTCTGTATAAATGCTCAACAAGAAACACGCGGTCGAAGTCGCGAGCAGACGGTAGTCATTCAAAAATTAGTGACATATAACTTCGCTAAACATATGACCTGGATAAATAGGTACAACACAATACACTCTAAGCTATATAGGGACATACATAAAGCTCGTAACACATTAGCGACAAACAAACTTGATAATACTAAAACACATAATAAAATGCCGTTACTTGATCCGTTCAGTTGACATACCGGTATGAACGAACTCGTTCAATGTTGGGCCATGAAACTGGAGGGTTTATGCACGAGTGGGGTTTGTTGACCTGAAGTTCCATGACAAATTATTTAGAAGGTCCGCGAAATAAGAATATCATTCTCAGATCTACGGATGACTTGACGGGGTCCGCTAGGGCCGATGCCTGCCGGGGTTGCGAATAAAACCGAGAGGGAGATCGTGGCCCCCGGCAACAGGGCAACCGAAGGAACACGGGTGGGTTTTAGTCAGTAAGAGTCTGACACGCCCTCCCGCTCCGCCCAGAGCGGGAGAAGTTATTTGATGATTTCCCACCCAAAAAAAAAAAGATCTACGGATGACAGCCGAGAGCAACACAACAACGTGCTTTCCGAAGCACGGGCCACGGTAAACCAAGTTAAGCATTTTAAAAATCGTAGAGAGGCGTCAAATTCGTTCCTGAAAGAGCTAGAGGTAAAAATAGGCTGATTTTTAGGATACGCAGATACCACTTTCTGTTCTGAACCTTCTGCTTTTCATTTTTATCCTGGAAAGGCAACAGATTAAGAATCCAGTCGGATGTTACTTTTTAAGTTATAATCAGTACCTTGTGCCTTGCATTGGGTGATCACATAAATACGTGCTTTGCATAAGTGCTTTACGTGATTTCAGATGCCGTTACACCGATTTCGATACGCATACGATAATGTTGGGCAATTTGTGAGCACAGGTGGGGTCATAAAAATATTTTGGACAGTTTTTTCGATTTTTTTGTAGTGATTTTTATTTTTGTTGCTAACGAAAAATTCAATCCTCTTTAGCTATCATTTTGCTTCGCAGTTTTTGGTCGTTCAAGTGTTTTTCAGGGTTCCGTACCCAAAGGGTAAAAGGGGACCCTATTACTAAGACTCCGCTGTCCGTCCGTCTGTCTATCTGTCCGTCTGTATCTCATGAACCGTGATAGTTTGACAGCTGAAATTTTCACAGATGATGTATTTCTGTTGCCGCTATAACAACAAATACTAAAAAATAGAATAAAATAAATATTTAAGGGGGCTTCAACACAACAAACGTGATTTTTTTTGCTCGTTTTTATAGATAATGGTACGGAACCCTTCGTGCGCGAGTCCGACTCGCACTTGGCCGATTTTTTTTATATATTTAGTACGATATTATTTTACAGTCTACTTCTTCTTTTCGTGTGGTTAGTGACTAACCTGGTGTCAGAGTTTTAAAGCCGCCCATGGGGCTCTGACTTAGCTTCACATGCCGTCGAGAAATATCTCTCAGGAATGCCGGTTTCCTCACGATGTTTTCCTTCACCATTTTTTAAAGCAAGTGACAATACGCACATTAATGCGAAAAGTCAGAGGTACGAACTCGAGACCTATGACCTGGCAGTCCGACGGTCACGCTCTACAGTCTACTAACACTCGTATTTAGTATAACAAGCAATTACTTGCTGCTAAGTAATCACTTAATTAAGTCATTACTTGAGGATAGAATGCTTCATTAAATTCAAATTCAAAATATTTTATTTCACATAAACCTACAAGGGCACTTATGAAACGTAAGAAGCTAGGTGCACGGTTCCAATTGGTCGCTTCCTATGGAGAAGAGCCGGCAAGAAACTAACTACTCTTTTAAAAATAAATGGTTTTTACAATGTTTTCAAATTACAGTAGTAATAGATATGAGAGGACAGTGTACGCCTATCAACAAGTACCAGGTACTTAGAAAAATAGAAAATGGTAAACAAGTTAGTCTACAACGATTCGAGTAATGTACGTTACTTACTTGAGTAAAAATCTACCCTCGATAGTTTTTTCCTTCTGGTAACACTCAGTTACTGCGTTTTGTTTCATTATAAAGCATACGTGAGTTTCGATTATTTTACTTTAACTTACATAATACTACTTAAATTTTATTTAAATTTTCAGTTTTAATACAATTATCAATAAAATTTTATTATAAAATACTTTTTTTCATGTAATTATGTCTAAATTAAAGAAGTGATTGTTGGGTGAAAACGATTGATACGACAAAATAAAAATAAATATATTTTCCTTTTTAATTAAAGAAAAATAAAATGACTTTAATTTACTGGAAACTTAATGAAATCATGCATTAGAAAGGCCAATACATGGGTTACTCTCTTCACTATATGAAACCTGTCGATTGTGAAATAAATATGCATGATGTCTCCACATACAATCTGGAAGCTACTACTGGCACAGTGGAGTTACAGGAAGCCCTATGTACGTCTCTGATTATAAAGAGCCCGTAATTCTTGATAAAACCGCAAAATCAAACGCAAAATGGTCGAGGTCTCAATGCTTAAGTGAAGAAAATGGTGACTATTACTTGGCTAAGAATTCTAATTTGACAGTTCTAACTTCAAGCAATTACTTAAACTATAGAATAAAAGTCATTACTTGAGTAATTACTTTTATTCAAGTAATTACTTTTACTCAAGTAATTACTTTTACTTGTTTATAAATACGGATGTAAGTTTCTATTATAGTTTTGAACAGACCTATGTTTGAACTAGTATTTTCTTGATAGTTCAGACATTTGACAACCCCGATGCGTCGTTTCAGCTTTGTAAATTTTTTTGGTATCGTAGACGACATGTTCAAGTAGTAAGTACAAGGTTATGTAAAGTGACGCAGCCCTCCATCAATTTATTCATAAAAACAAATTCTCGTAGTTTTAACCGATTGGAATCTAATAGTATTTTTTCAAACATGCTTGGAAATTCGAGCATTATTTCGACAATCTTCTTCGAGATAAATCGAAAATGCTGTACTAGTCGAATACTTGCGAGCGCCCGGCCGGCAAAGTTTGTATGAAAATCCATATCGGTTGTGTTTAGCGGCCGATTAAATTACTATGGAAACTCATATCTGTCGTGTTATTTTAATAATGGAACGAACTTTTAACTTCAACACATGGCAACCAAGGAGGTAATTTATTATTTTATTTAAATTTCCATTTGGCTTGGAAATATGATAGTATTAATTAAAGAAGAAATAAATTAACAAACGCGTGAAAAATTATCGTTGTTCGTCAATGATTCTGGAATTTATAATTAATTTACTTAGTTTGAATTTCCGCGCATTCTTTGAGGAAAAGTACTATACAAGCCTTAGCCGCAACCAGGCATTGATGCACGTATGTATGCCGATCGATCGTCCATCAATGCCTCAGTTGCAGGCCACGACAGTAATGTTCTATTCAGTCAGAAAAGTTGAACTAACCACCGGTACATCGAGCAAAGACGTTTTCACGTCAAAAAAACCAACCTCTGAGTTTGTTTCCGTCTACGTCTGTCTTCTCAGAGTAGTCAGTTATTGCTCTTATTCACGCGCTGTACGTTGCAAAACATAATTTAATTTTGACGTGTTAAAGTTTTTTTGAACCAATTTATAGAATTAAAATTTATTTATTATCAATATCCCGCCTATTTCCTAGCCCCATACGTTCGATTGTCTTAGAATAGAATTAGCTTTTTGTCAGCGTGTACCCACTGACATAGATGATTATGTTGATTAACTTAATACGTTTACATTATGGTGTCGTCTTTTGATATACTGTTTTTTGTGGAGAAAGCGTAATTATCTAGATTTATGTAGGTATACTAGCTTTCAGCTTTCGTTAGTATAAAAACCTGAACAAAGATGTCTTTAGGATTTTGAATAGATTTTTTCCTTTCTACACAATTTATCTTTTTTAATGATGCGGGATAGGGTTTATCAGAAGTGGCCATCGTATTAGCGGTTCAGCAGCTTCAATATCATTAGGATTATGCCGGAATATGGCAATTCGTCGTGGACGTGGTACGACGGCGGCTCCCCTGACATCTTCTCTGTCATCAGAAGACAGCCGCCATGCAACCGTCCATGCGACGCTCTGCTAGAGTGACTGTCACCAGCCAGTGTCAGTCTATCCGATCTTTTTTACCGAATTCGAAAAAAGGAGGAGGTTTCACTTTGTCGGTTTTTTTTGTATGTTCCCGATTACTCGAAGACGGATGGACCGATTTGAAAAATTCTTCTTGTTTTTTGATAGGTTTTTCTTTCTAGTTGGTCCCATTGTCATTTGGTCACGACCTGATGATGGGATCTTGGAGAAATCGACGGAACTCTTCAAATATTATAGGCACACCTATAGCAATTTGGTTATTTTTTATAGTACCTAACTTGTGCATTTGCAAAAAAGAAAGTACTATTTGGTAAAATTATGATGATATGATATTGATGATATTTGGTCATTATAAATTATTATGAATAATTAAAAATTATAAAAATATTATAAATATAAGTCAACGTTTTGCGATTCGATTACTTTAATATGGTTGGTAAACAATTGATGCTCGTCACAATTCATATGGTTCAGTGGAGCTGATAGTGAAGTACCTGGAGAACTCCTCAACAATTAAAGTCCCTGCATCGGGAAAAGAAGTGTTTTGTAAAAGGTGATGAGTAGTTGACATTAGACTATTGTAACTTAGACAAATTACAAACTAACTCACTAAAATCTAAGATCTACGATCCAAAGACAACGACTTCTGAAATTAAAATTACTTTTCACATTGTGGTATGGAAGTCAGTTGTATTTTTTGTAAAAAAGTTTTTTTTTTCATCATATGTGGAACAGTTCCAATAATCTGTAGTAAAGCAACGCAAGGCATCTTCTTTAGTAGCATAAGTATAACCAGTCTGTAATTTTCCCACTGTTGGGATACAGGCATCCTCTGTGAGCCTTCAGCCTTCAGCGTTTGCTTATATGCACCTGCTCAGCTTTTCCAGCTCTGCTCAGCCATGCCACTGCTGAGTTGCTATAAAGACGATATAATGTGGATCTTTAGGGGGGATAGATCAACTATAATAAGACTATTATAAACTGGGGCTATGTCTTTAAGGACGTCAATGACCCTTGTCTAGGTTATCAGAAACTAATTAAGTAATATATAACACTATATTCAGTCTAAAAAGGTAACATGACATCACTTCCTAAATTGAAAGCATATATCAATAAACATAGTTTTCTGTCTTCCATTACCAGTAAGCTCAGAATTTGGTTTTGAATCAGAGTTCTGATAAATGACAATTAGCTTATCCCTAACCCAGGTAAGGTACAGGGGAACGTTGAAGACAAAAGAGCACTCGGAGGATCATTGGACTGACCAAGTTAAGGCTGCTTATATTTAATAGTCCCTTTTCTGAGTGCACCAGAAGGGTAACAGAGCGTGAGGAATGGCGATGAATTTTCAAGCATGCTATAATAACACTGATTGTACCGATCATGACCACTCTGCCAGGACTGTAGTGACCAAGAAGAAGGAGAGCCATTCAGAACCTAATAATCTTAATATATGGTTGTAAATGGGCAAAATGTAAAAATACCAGAGGACTCAAGTCCTTAGGAAAATCTCTGCCAAGAAAAACAGAAGTAGCAGAACACCTCCATCAAGGATAAAACTTTCCATCGATATCGAGTGCCGAATGACCTCGAACCGCACATCACTAGCGACTGCTTGGTCGTCTATTCGCAGCGACTTGCAACTCACAGGCTTGCTTGCATAATTATTTAACGGTCTTACAGACGTCTGCCTAGCGCTCTTTGCCTATACAATGACTCGTTTTCAAGATGGCACTTTGCCAAATTCAACGTCATCGGAAGGAAAAACATGTGGCCATAATCCACCACGTAGGATCAGTGCGGGTTGGCTGAATTCAAATGATTTCGATTTTTCTGTTCTTCGACATTTGGGTTTCCTCACGATCTTTTCTGTTCTGTTATGAGAGTAGGGATGATAAAGTAATTTACACAAAGTGCTTCTTTGGTTTCGAACCTACATCCTACAACTCGTAAGTCGCGGCCATTTCCACTGGGCCACCACTGCTCGCTTCTTTCCTATAGCGTCTTCCTTATTTATTGTTTATCTTGTGTCGGCACGAGCTATTCAAGAATAACTCGTGCCGTGGTGATAGATCCAGTCCACAATCCCGGTACAATTTAATAAAATCGCCAAACTGTAGCAGGCCATCACTGCTATACATAGACCTCTCCACAATATCAATCTGCCTAGTCTTGTCCCTATGTTAGAGTCAGTTTCCAGTCTAACCGGATGAAGCTGAATACCAGTATTTTACGTGGGGGAGTCCACGCCATTTAACCTCCACAACCCATTTACTTTGTAACAAAATACCCGTTTGGCAAGACTGGCTGTCAGACTTTTGGGACTCTGACTCCCCGTAACAACTGTCAAAGATATACGAATGACAGCCGGGACCGACGGGATAAGAGCGTTTGTTCTAAAAGTTGGCAACGTCGAAAATAGCTGTCAAATATTTACCTATTTTCATTAATTGGCAATATCACTGTATGGAAATATTGCTAACTAGTGAACTAGAATATTAATAATGAATTGCAATTATAACACTCAATTTGATGTTGTAACCGTTTTTGGTGTAAAAAGACATTTTCAAATACTTTTTTCACATTTAACAAAACTAAATATTCGGTGTTACGATATTAATTGTTACATTTCATAATCAATATTTTATAGTTCACTAGTTAGCCATATTTCATATTTCCATACAGTAATAATGCCAAATTCAAAACAGCGAAATATTTGACACCTATTTACGACGTTGCCCACTTTCAGAATGCACGCTCTTAACGTGCTTTCAAAAGCAGAGGGGTATCGGTATAATACGGATGGTCACCCATCCACGGAACAACCTCGGCAAGCGATGCCTAACCTTGAAGATCGACGTGTGCGGCTGTTATTATTTAGCCATGAGCCCCTCACATCGCTCTAAATGGTAAATAATATTAATTGTTATACTTACATTTTCCGAAAATATAGATGCATCCCCTTGGTGGATGCAACTAGACTACAAAGCGAGGAGCGCCAAAACACACGGCAACAAAAAACTTCATGACAACAGGTTATTTTTCTCTCAATAGACACGAGCTATTTATTTCAACTATGTTGTTCTATTGCCTGATAAAATAGGTCGTCTTTTATAAGTAGCCTCGACCATTAGTTTGTTCACAATTAAATATTTAACATCGAGAGTCGTGGTAACCGGTATGTTAATTACGTACGGGTTACCATTTTTTTTTTGTTGCATTAATGGTTTAATGTGCTAACGTGCTTTCCGAGGCACGGCGGGGTCTCGATATGTAATGGATGGTCACCCATCCACGAGCCAACCGCGGCAGGCGTTGCTTACTTAACCATCCACCCGTGCGACTGTTATCATAACATGCTTTATAACTCGATCCATAGTTCTCTCACTAGCAGCCACCCTGTGAAATTGGTTTCTCCACCTAGCCTAGGAAATTCCTATATTACGTTCGCCGATTCGCGATCCGGTATAAAATAGCTGTCTCCGTAATTTATTATTCATTAAACTTTAGAGTATCACAGATAATCTCAGTACCTTGTATAGGTTACATTACCATTTAAACCATTATATTACAATATTACATTACCTTACAGAACAGAATAATCGATACTTAAATATCAAGTAATTTTACATATCCAAACACAATGTAAACATTGATTTATTCTAATTTATGCATTCCATAAATATTTTGAACATCTTACCCCGGGTCCTAATATATTATGTCTAAGTGATGGTCGTACGCGATCGCGTCGTCGCGGTCGCGTTGACAGAGGGCGCATTCATGTTTTCCGAACAAATTGGTGTTGTTATAATTTCTAACGTGACGATATTATCGTGGACGTCCACGGCTGCACGATAACACACATGAAAGTAAAATGTATGGAAATATACTATGAAGGCGCTTTTAAATTTCCGTCCATGAGAATGTTATAACGTGCACGTATTTCCATAGATTTGACACCCCTGCCGTTTACGTCCACGATAATATCTTCAGGTTAGAAATATGTATAATTTAAAATGATGATGTGGATATATTTAGTAACCTTTTCCGCTTAGCTATTTCTAAAGAGTCTTGAAAAGACCCTGGAAGAAATCGACACGTGTTTCACCTCTCAACGAGGCATCCTCAGGATGACGATTAACTTGTCGTGAACTCGAACACGGCGTGTTGCCACACCAAGCACCGAGCGCAGATTTTTAGAGATTTTTTTTTGTTTTTTTTTTTATTTTTTTATAATGGATTTCCGCAAGGTCACGCCTGAATCAATTAACTATGTATAATTTAATATAAAAATATGAAAAAGCACAATGAGTAACAAAATGATCGCGAACATTAAGACATGGCGGACTTAAATTCTCGATAGCTCTCCAAGGCACAGTGTAAACAGAACTTTTGGCCTTCAAAATATTATAGGTATCACAAGAAACTTACTAAACCAGCTTAATATTGTAATGTACACGCAAAATATAGATTTAATTTAGCTACCTACAGACTCTTAATTAAACAAAACAGTGAAAATGTTGCGATAGTCGACCTATTGTTCATAATTTCTCAGTAATTAAACGTTTTGCTATTATTTGTACTGAGAAATGCTTTCTGTACGATTTTGTAAGCAATGTTACTGGGAATTGGCTTTAATATTTTAATTATAGATCGAAAAAGACAGAGTAGACAAGTGGCAATCACTTTCAAATTGCTTTGTATTTCTACGGCTTCCAACAGGATTGACATAAGCTTTTCAAACTCAAACTCAACTCAAAGCATTTCAAATAAACCCATTACAAGCACTTTTGAATTTTTGAGGAGTCGGTTGGTCAGAAAGATGAAACTAGTTGCCCATTCCAAAGCGTAGTAGGCGTCTAATGGAGAAGAACGGGCAAGAAATTCCACGGACACTCTTTTTAGCTGACTTCTAAAGAGGAAGAGGTTCTATGTTCGTCTGTATGTTTTTTTAAATGTTTTTTTGTGCACTTCTATCGATATTTTCGTCAATGTAGAACGATTTTAAACATTATTTTTCATTTGATAGAAGAAGCTTGCGCGGTGATCCGATATAATTACGAATTAACTTTGCTTGAGTAGTTTTGAGTTAGCTTCAATAATACGTATTTTTCGCACTTAGTCTATGTAGATGATGTTATAATAACTTTCTGTCACTGTTATTTACATACCAGGTAGTATTCGAATTTGTGTGGGATAGGTAAGTACCACAAAAAAAAAAGTAAAAAAAAACTTTTCACACAAAAAAAGAAATGTCTTCCAAAACTAACACTGCAAAATTACTTTAATTTCTGAAGTTGATGGCAAATAACGAAAATTATAAACCTAAGACAAAAAAGATAAAAGTTTTTCAAATCAAATATTGTTACAAAATATTACATCATTAAAGTGCAGTACACGATCGCCAACCGCGTCCCGACAGAGGTGACCTTGATGGTTTACGACCAAATTTCAAACAGCTCTGCCTGTCGCTAACCATGCATGGTCACCTCTGTCGGGGACGTGGTTGGCAGCCGTGTAGCAAGCACTTTATGTTTAAATTACACATTCTAAAAAGCACCGGGAACTGTTCAATAAAACCAAAAAAGTAATTTATTTGTCAAAATTTATTTTGCTCCTTCAAAGTAGGCCCCTTCGCTTGTAAATACAGCTACGCCAGCGCTTCACCCAGTCCTCCATACATTTTTGGTAAACTACTTGAGCTAAGTTCTTCAACTCCTTCAGTGAATTCTCTATAAAGCTTCAATCGACTCGAAACGTCTACCTCGAAGTGATAATTTAAGCCTCGGGAACAGGAGAAAGTCAGACGGAGCAATATCAGGTGAGTACGGCGCTTGGTCGATGATATTCGTCTAGTTTTTGCCTAAAATTTTTTACACAATGATGGCTTTGTGCGATGGTGCATTATCATGGTGCAAAATCCTAAGTTAAAGTCAAAGATTTATTTGCAGATAAATATGGTTACAAAAGTTCTTAAAATGGTAGGTAATATTAGTAGCTTAGCATATTTTAATCATAACATAATGACATGCAAATTTTTGTTATAGGTACAATTACATTATTACTTACAATTAAACTGAAAGAATTATTTTATATTATAGAAGGGATTCTCTATTAGCCACCTACGTAAAGCCCCTTTGAAGCGAACCATTGGAAGTTCTTTGATTTGGTTAGGAATCTTGTTATAAATCTGAATACACATAGGATAACAGCTTCGCCTATATAGTTCCGTTTTTATTCTCGCATTAATTAGTCTAGTCTAGTTTTGAACGCACATTTATCTCCCAGTTTTTCAAACATCTCTGGATGAGATTTGGTAAATTTACATACTTCCTCAATATAAATACCAGTCAATGTAAGTATTCTTAGATTCTTAAACAGTGGTTTACAGGATGTGGGTATACATTACAAATCGCTCGTATACACCTCTTTTGTGCGATGAAAACTCTTCCGAGATGCACCGAGTTTCCCCATACCAGTATACCATAACGCAATACTGAACCAACATATGCATGATAAGCTTGCAATTTGGCTTGTCTATCTGTTAGATTAGATAAAGCCATAGAGCATAAGCAAACTTACTGAGTCTTCCACATATCATATCAATATGATTAAGCCAGGAACAGATGAGAGGTCATCTAGAACTATCCCAAGAAAAGTCATACTATTTGATTGTTCTATTTGTTTATCTTTATATGTGATGTTTAAATCCATTTTATTTCAGTTTTTGTTACAAAATTGTACATATTTGGTTTTATCTATATTAGGTTTAAGGTTATTCTTTTCCATCCAAGTTATTATTTTGCTTACGGTATCATTTATTTCCTCATTATAGTTGTCTTTAGTTTTAGGGATGATTACGGACACATCGTCTGCAAAGAGTATGCAAGGGTGGCCAGTTACTTTTGTCAGGTCATTGATATATAACAGAAAAAGTGGAGGGCCTAAAATACTGCCCTATGGAACGCCTGTACAATTGTAACCTAAATTGGAACCAAATTTCTGTTCACCATTTTGATCGAGTTTATCCACAGTAATTTCTACAACTTGCTTTTCTTGATCTGTTTGTAAGGTAGCTTTTTAGCCATGCATTTGTTTTTCCGCGGATTCCATATTTAACACATTTTTTTAGGAGTAACTCGTGTGAAACAAATTCAAAGGCTTTTGACATGTCAAAAAATATAACAGTTGTCGGAATTTTCTGGTCAATATTTTTGGTAACTAGGTTAACTAAGTTAAATGTCGCTGTGGTTGTCGATTTTCTTTTTTGGAATCCATGTTGTTCTCGATTTAAAATTTGGAACGTATCGATAAAATTTATTAGTCGCGCATGCATGACCTTTTCATAAATTTTTGCTAGAATAGGCAATAGGGCTATCGGTCTGTAATTTTCAACAAGCTTTTTATTTCCTTTTTTTATGTATTGGTTTAATAGATGTTATTTTAAATATTTCAGGAAACACTCCCGTGAATAATGATAAGTGTATTAGATTTACTAGTACCGGGGTAATAATAGGGGCTATGTATTTAATCATTTTTGTAGGTATTTCATCATAACCCGTTGAATTGGCATCCCTGAGTGATTTTATTACTTTTTGTATTTCGTCATCATTGGTGGGCATTAAAAACATACTAGAATTAATAGGGTCAATGTCATAATTATTAGTATTAATGTCAAAATCGTTGTTCGTCAAATTGATATAATAGTAATTCATATAATTGGCAATGTCCGTGAGGCTTGTTAGTAGTTCGGTTTCAGTTTCTATCTCCTTAATGTTTATTTCCTGAATATGATTATCATTATGGAATTATATTTTATTAAGTCCCATGATGCCTTGCATTTATTTTTAGCCCTAGTTATGTAATTTGTATTATGATTTTTTTGTGCTTTTTGTATACATTTTTTAAGTAATTTATTATAGTTTAGGTATTTCAGTTTATTGCCTTTATCAGATGAGAAGTAGTATTTAAAACGCAAGTCTCTTTTAGTTTTAGCTCATTTTTTAATACCTTTGGAAATCCATTTCGTATATTTTTCCACTAGGTTGATTTTGATCTCAATTTTAGAAAAGCATAAGTCAAAAAATAAGACCAGCTAATCATGAAACTTATTAAACGCACTATTAGCTTCCTGATCAGAAAATATGTCGGTCCATTGTAAATTTGATAAGCAGCTAAAGAATTTTTCTTTATTTTCGGCGCTAAAATCTCGCTTGTGAATTGTACGAAAGCGTAGAGGTGGAACTTTATTGTCAATTTTTATGGATATCATCTAAGGTTTCGTGATCTGACAGTCCCAGTGGTATAACGTCGCATATTGCATCCTTAAAGTTACTTATTATTTGGTCCAAACATGAATTTCTTCTTGTTGGTTGTTTTATATGTAATGTTAAACCGAAATTATTTACAATTCTAGTTAAAGCGTCTGAGCATTTTTTATTTCTATCGATTTTTTTCCCCAAAATATCAATGTTAAGGTCACCTACTATCACTAATTGTTTCTTAGATTCATTTCGAAGGTTGCATATGCATAACATAACTTCTAAATTACGTAGGAAAACAAAAGGGTTTGAGCTTGGCGTACGATATAAGGCTATTATTATAATATTATATTGTAAGAGTTCAATTCTACAATACTCAAAATCATTTTCAGACGCATATTTTTTCAATTGCGTCAGTTTTTTGTACTCAATGTGGTTTAGGCAGAATATACAAAAACCACCTCGCTTTTTGTTCTTTCTTGAGTACCAGTCTCCTAATTTGTAGTCATTTAAGGCAACGTTACTCTCCTCACCCGCTTTAATTAAAGTCTCCGTTAAGCATACTACATCAATAATCAGAATTGTCGTTCCACAAATCTAGAATTGTCGTTCCACAAATCAGGGCGTTTTCGGCGGATGCTCTCTTGCAAACGTCTCATGAGGTCTAAATAATACTCTTTATTCACCGTTTGTCCCTTTGGAAGGCGATCTTAGTGCATTACACCGCGGTAATCGAAGAAAATCGAAGGTATTTAGTAGGGACCAGTCCCTACTAACGGCACCCGTTCACGAACAAGATGCATGGATCAGCGCCATTTTAGATAGGTATTATACCTTAAGTCAGTCCCATACATTTTTGACATAATGTACGAGTATATATCGTTAATGGAATGTCACTTTTGTATATCGTGAAAGTAGGTGATTAATACAGGCCATTGATTATAAACGTTCTGCTCATGTGGTTCCTAAAATCAAAGATGTACAATGTTGGGTTGATTTAGTTGTAAAGCAACGCCATTTTTCTTGTAACAAGACGCTGCCAAGCCTTAACATTAGTCTTTATTTCCAAAACCCTTAACATTTAGCTAGCAGTAAAGTAAGTATAGATATTTCTGTCACTATTTGTCTGAAAAAAAGCTAGTTATCATAGTGTTTTATTGAAGTGAAAACTTCTTTAGACGCATTGGGCATTTCTGATATGGGACTAAACCAATGATTTCGCGACACCATGACAACACCTCATTTTTGTAAACCGCGATTGTGTTCTTTGTTTATATTTCGTTACGGACCAATGTTTTATACAAGTATTTTTCTTCAACCAAGGCGATCTTGTTCAAGTTTTCACTTCTGTCGGCACTCCCGGAGTGCCACCACTTTTTTTTTTAATATGTGAGTCTCTCTTTTTAAGGTTCCGTACCTCAAAAGGAAAAACGGAACCCTTATAGGATTACTCGTGTTTCTGTCTGTCTGTCCGTCTGTCACAGTCAATTTACTCTAAATCTTATGGACTGATTACGTTAAAATTTGGCAGGCACATCAGTTTCTCTGACCCAAACATGGATGTTTTACGTAAATAAATGAATTTTGAATCAATTTTAGAAGGAAAACGAGAAAAAAAAATGTTAGCTAAATGGGGTTGGCTTCCAGTCTTACCAAATGCAGCTGAACACTAGTATTTTAAATGGAGCTACTGCCTATCTGACCTCCATAACCTAGGTACAGGATGACAGGATACCCCTTGGTAAGACTGTATATCATTTTTAATACGAAGGATAATTCCCATTAAATCTTATTCACTATAAAATATGCATGTAACAATACAACCCACGTTCTTTTCTCGGAAGGTCTGATATGCATCAAAAATTATACAAATAAAAGCCACTGCATGCGCCCGCGCAAAAACTTATGTGATGTATCATCACGTCTGGTCCCGTAATCATATACAATAGAGGAACGATGTTACTGGTCCACATAGATGATATCTTTGTTAGCCTAGTGACCTTTGAGTGATAAACATGGCGGCTTTTAACAACTGGGTGAGCAGAAAATTATTTCTATTCATAACAACATGCGATAAAAAAACGTTAGACTCGGTTTTTTCTTAGTATCGTGGATGTGTCCACAGACACATCTCACATGCACAAACAGGCGGAGTTAGAAATTTATTACAAATATTTGTTTTGTACGAGAAATAAACCCACAAAAAAAGATGCCCATCCATAGATAAATAACACCCGTCTCTCCACTATTCCATTGCCTACTCGAGGATGCATATCCGGTATGACTCGCAAATCCTTCCTCATCCTAAGGGCACGTCTTCCTTACCATTACCGCGCCCCCCGGTCTACTCCTTGATATGCAATGGCCTCTGTAGTAACGTGAGGCTCCAGGGGCTAACGCAAATCTTGGGGTTTATCGAGTCTGGTTAAACCACGCTGGGATTGGTGAATTTCATTCATTCATTCATGTGCGGGAATAATACCCATAATGTGCGGGAATGATACGTAGCGCTGTCGTCAATCACTCAGACACAATGCCTTTTTAACTGACTTCAAAAAAAAGGAGGAGGTTCTCAATTCGACTGTATTTTTTTTATGTTTGTTACTTCAGAACTTTCGACTGGGTGAACCGATTTTGATGATTCTTTTTTTTGGTCTAGTTCTGATAATGGTATCCATGAGAAAACCATATAAGTCTTAAATTTGCATTAAGTATGTGCGCGACAAATGGACGAATA
This sequence comes from Omphaloscelis lunosa, assembly GCA_916610215.1. Classification (NCBI taxonomy): domain Eukaryota; kingdom Metazoa; phylum Arthropoda; class Insecta; order Lepidoptera; family Noctuidae; genus Omphaloscelis; species Omphaloscelis lunosa. Next base: position 16,226,494 of record OU744265.1, on the reverse strand, counting down.
ACTCAATATCACGCCAACCGATTTCGATGATTCTTTTTTCATAGTAACTCGTGCAATTTGTTTTGGAAAGCACCATTTGGTGAAGTGGAACTGATGATGAAGACCACAAATGGCCACCGGAATTACTCAATAATAAGTATTTCACGGGTTGCGATTCGATTACTTAAAATGGCTGCAATGCAATTTATGCTCGTCACAATGCATATAGAGAGCATAAGGAGAAAAATAAAAATATCATTAGAAATAAAATAGGTAGGAACAACAGTACACAATAGGTTATAACTTATAATACACATACATACATATTTAATAAATAAAATATATACCTATATTACATACATATATACAAATTGAAGGGATAGAGGTGTTCAGATGACTCTATTTATTTTGAAAAAAAAACTCTGCAATTTCCGCTTAAATGCATACCGACTGGTGGCCGTCCTGATATCAAGAGGAAGCGCATTCCATAGAAGAATGGACTGAATATGAAGTATGAGAAGGTCAAAGTAGGAGAAGATTGCTAGAAGAACGCAGATTCTTAGTATATGAAAAACATAGATATTGGAAGTGAGACACAAGATAAGAAGGAGGAGTGGGAGAGTTGAGAAGGAAGAAAATCGTGGTCAAAGCGCGCAAACTTCTTCTTTGGCGAATGGACATCCATTTGAGTTCAGACCTATAGCTCGACACATGATCATATTTCCTGAGGTTGAATACGAAGCGGATACAATTGTTGAGCAGTCTGTCGAGCTTATCCAGCAAAACCGAATTCAAGTCAAAGAAGCACACGTCACCATAGTCGATGATAGGGAAAATGAAAGTCTGCACAAGCATATGTTTCGTCTTAGCGGGTAAAAAGTTTCTCAGACGATACAGGGATCGCAGAGTACCGTTGACCCTTTGACTAACACTAGAGACCCAATTATCCCAATTTATTTGGGATCGGTGCTACATGTCTTTTTCTTTCATACTTGTCTATGTGTCCGGCACCTTGGTAGCCACCCCCTTTTTAGCCATATCATCTTTCACACAGTCCATCCATCGTTTCTTTGGTCTTCCCCATAGCCTCCCTTATAGATTCCACATTCATACTCAAAACATCAAATTTTATAGCATAATTACGAATTTTTAATTCATATTTAAAACATCGCATAAATTTATAAAATGCAACAGCCGATCCTGCAGGTGTCGGGTAAGACTTTTTTCAGATGGTACCGCCATTGTCCGCTTGTTTATCACACTATGCTCTAAAAACAAACTACGATCAGCTATCCATCTACAGAACATAATGTGAACATAATAGCTTTTATCTATGTACACATTAATAATAAGTTGATTAATAATCTTTTTTTTTTTGTAATATCATCGTCGATTACTCCATAAGCTCTTTATTAGTGATCGATGGATATCGTCATTCCAGTTAAAATAAAAGAATGATTCCATATAGTTTTTTTTTTTTTTTAGGTAACGCATCTCGTAGTTGACCTCTGAGAATATGACTATTTAACCGGGCTTTCCTGTGGGTGCCTTAAGCTACTACACTTAAAACCTCCAGCCAGGGGTTATTCAACTATGCTAATTAAAACTAGGTGAATGCTCGCTTAGGGCACCCCCTGTGGGGTACGAACCTTGGCTTAGGGCGTCAACCGGAGGGAGGACATCAAAGATGGGACGGGCTGGATCAAATTTTTTATCATGATTATTAGTCGGGGAATTTAAACCTACGTACTCAGCTGCAACAACTGCCGGCATTTCGTTATCGAGCAGGGGTCGGGGGGGAGTATCATTTACTCGGGTACGCGGTCGCGATCGCAAAGGACCTCGGCGGCGAGGTCGGAATGACGGGAGGCGTCTGTTTTTGTACACTGTGCTGGTTTCCCTACTGCTCTCCTAGAGGAGGGTAATGGGGTCGTCAGGGTCGGTAAGGATTCGCTTAGGGCGGCGAGTTCGATTAATACTAGAGGGAGTGTAACTAGCGGCCTCGACAACCAGAGGGTTGCGATGTTTGGCAGCAGTATCGAAGTAACGCTTAGAAGAGCGTTTGAGAAATTGGTGCATGGTGGGGATTTTTAGGTCGAGATGGAGGATCTCATTCCTAACAAACCAGCGGGCCCCGAAGCCTTCCGAAGGCAACGGTTCTGTAATGTCTGCATCTTATGGATGTGACTGGGACCATATAGGTGTATTATTGTACATTCCTACCTACCTATAATACTCCTCGATTTTGATTAAGGCTATCGCGGGCGCTACAAGGGTCGCGCTGGCCTGCACGAGCCTTTAATCTTAACATAATTAATATAAACATGTTTTTGTAGGTTTATGAGATTAATTTATAAATCGAAATGGTTCCTTAATAAAAATTCACCTCAGTCATAGGCGATATTGATTATACTTTTTATAGTGTCCTTACCTTTTTAGGGTTCCGTACCTCAAAGGAAAAACAGAACCCTTATAGGATCACTCGTGTGTCCGTCTGTCAGTCTGTCTGTCTATCCGTCTGTCACAGCCAATTTGATCCGAATCTAATGGACCGATTAAGTTGAAATTTGGTACACCTATGTATTTTTGTAACCCAAACATCAACGTGTATCGTAAATAATTGAATTTTGAATATAGGGGTCACTTTTGGGGGCAAAAAAGAAAATTAAAAAAATAAGTTTTGTTAACAGTACCGTGTGACATATCAAATTAAAGGACTTGTTGTGAGAATTTTAAACATATTTTTTATATAATTTTAAAATAAACAATTTTAAAGCTTTTTAAGAAATTCGATAAAAATTGACAATCTCGGGCCCTTAACTCCGAAACTAGTGGACCTAAAATTAAAAAAAAAATACATAATATGGCTCTTTACTCATAGATTACAGAAAAACTTATTAGAAGTCTATGATCTTAAAATAACATGGTAAATCTCTCAATATTGTGCGTACTAACTTACATTTGCAGTGGAATGTATGGGAGAACGTGTATTTCAACTACAATGTTAAGTTTGTATTTGGGATAAATTCATCCCAACTACGGTTCATTGTGCATTTTTTGTGAGTTTCTTGCCCATTCTTCTCCATACGAAAACTACCTTTTGGATGAGGCGACTAGAATCAATTATATTATTTTGTAAATTTTGACGTTCAAAAGTGGGCCTATTTGTAATAAATGGTTTGACTTTGACTTTGACTTAGTCCGACACGTACGTTCTGGCAAAACATGTAAGATCTTTATTGTAAATTATTGTAACACCATGTATACCATGTTTTATGCAAATAAATACTTACTTACTTAACCGGTTAGTTTTTATTCAACTATTATTATTTAAAATATTAACATACATAGTGACTATTAAACAATACATGATACAGCCCTATTAAAACACTTCTCCAGTTTCCATTACTGGAGAAAGTAGTAAAATAAAACAATTTTTTGTCAAACCTCTTCTAGTTACAAAACTTGAAACACGAAGTACTTAAGCATAACATACTCAGCCTGCAATGTTCCCACTGCTGGGACACAGGCCTCCTCTCTTCGAGAGGGAGTGGACTGTAAACTACCATTCGGGCCAAATGCAGTTTAGTACGAAGTGGAAATAGTAATCAATTAATACTGCTACGACTAGGAAAATAGAAAAACGTGATAGCAGTTTTCGTCAAGTCTCTTTCTGTTGATGTACGAAATCCCTTCGCCATCTATTTCTTTATCTAGCCGGCAAACAGCCTTGCTGTGTTCTGTTTTGAATGGTATGGGTGCCGGTGTAAACCACACAGATAATAATACACAATATCTTTAAGAATAATCAGCCTATAATGTTCCCACTGCTGGGACACAGTCCTCCTCTCTGTGAGAGGGGGTGGGCCGTAGTCCACCATGCGGGCCCAGTGCGGACCAACCCGCACTGGGCCCGCATGGTGTCACATGTCTTCTAATTCTTGGTTCTAGGACATGCCGGTTTCCTTACGATGTTTTCCTACACCGTTTTGAGAGCAGTGGTGATGAAATAAATTACACAAAGTAAAGCGCCTGCCAAGGTTCGAACCTACGACCTCGTGACTCGTAAGTCGTGACCTTTACCACTGGGCCACCACTGCATAAAAAAGGGCAACATCAGGATATTAAGTAGGGTCACTTATAGGTTCCTTCACTTGTAGGAAACCACAGCATACACAATGAAGTTCAACTAAGCTGACAAAGTTAAAATATTAATAATATTTAAAATGTTTAAAGAGACATTGAAAAAATTATGTAAAAATTTTGAAAAAAAAAAATACGCAAGCTTTAAAGGACAGAAAAGAAACTATGACACTTAGAGATACTTTACTGAAATTATTACATATTTCTTATATTTAGACAGAGACTCATAGATGTCTAAATTCATAGTTTTAGATAGCAGCTCAAGACATAATTTAAAAATAACATCGAACGGGTAACCAACTGATAAACTAAAAAAAGCATTTTAATTATATTCTCATTCCATAATGTCAAGGTCCGCTCACTATCAGTTCAATGACCTCTAAATAAAACGTTAGGTTGACTTTACATACTTACATAATGAACACTCATAGCCACACGGTCACAGCTCTAAAGGTTGGGTAAATATACTTACGATGTCGTTAGATTTGACGCACGGTAGACCCGTGGCAGTGAATTTATGTATGTTTTGATAGAGCCCTTTTCTATTCATTTTAGGACAGAGGAATAAATATTACAGTTTGACAACAAACTGGAAATTTTTATTCTTCAGATAAAAGTTATCTGACAGATGAGTAATTTTGGCCCCAAAAATGACAAGGTCGAGTATGGGTATTCTAGCTTAGAAGTCGAACCCTGGAAGTTCGTAGCCACCAGTTTCAATATAACATTAAAACTAGAGAATAATCTAATATTTTACTATCCCCAGCTTGATATTTTAATGTCTGATTCTATCGTATTCATTCTTTGATATTTAATTATATTAAGTTAAGCAGCTTTTTAATTAATTAACTGCACAAAATTAAACCTTTCTAGTAAGATCATATTAAAGGTAATAAAAACCAAGAAATAAGATTTATAATATTTTATATTACTTACAAATACACAAATTCAGTCGCTCAACAATTTTTATGTAAATAAAATTTGAGACATTTAGCCTAAAACTAAACTTACGATTACGATCACATTTTTCACACAAAACTCGCTCAATTTTCACTCACGCACTGTTTCCGAGACCCATGTTCATGGCATTTAATATGTCACCATTATCCGCATCTATTTCCCAAGAGAACAGACCTCCTAACTTATTATTTCTCACGTATTTAGCTTTCTCGATCGTTGATCTCGCATCGTCATACGTAATAAGATCTCCAGTCTCCTTTCTGAACACGTAAGGTGCTTGAGCCACCTTATCATAATGGTACTCCCACTTTCCTTGAGCAATTTCGTTGGCAATCTCTCTGTAGTCTACCACTCCGTCCTGCCATGTTCCCTTAACTGGGCCAGTAGCTACGCCAGTGAATGGGTTGCCATCCTTGTAACCGTTAACTCCAGTCCAGCCTCTTCCGTACATGGCAACACCAACGACGATCTTCTTGGGGCTAACTCCTTGAGCCAAAAGGAATTTAACACCGAAGTCAGTTGTGTAAGTTTCTTTAGGGTTCCATGCAGGAGCATATAGACCAGATTGGTGGCCAAGAGTGTCGTTAGACCAAGCACCCTTGAAGTCGTAGCTCATCAGGAAGATGTGGTCCATGTACTGTTGAGCGGCTTTGTAGTCCACAACCTGAATCTTGTCCCAACCGGAGCTGATAGCTGAAGTCAGTTCGTACTTTTTACCAGTCTTGGCTGACAGCTCGTTCAACATCTCTCTCAATTCCTTCATCAGCTGAACGTAAATGTGACCGTCATCAGGTCCACCAAGGTCAGGGTTAGCTCCCTTACCACCAGGGAACTCCCAATCAATATCAACGCCATCGAAGAATTTCCAGGTCTCGAGGAAGTCCTTGACTGAGGCGACGAAACGGTTTCTCTTTACCTTGTCGGTGAAGAAGAAGAAAGGATCGGCCAGGGTCCATCCACCAACGGAAGGAAGAATCTTCAGGTCTGGTCTCGCCTGTTTCAACATCATCAGCTGGCCGAAGTTACCCTTGTAAGGTTCGTTCCATGAACCCAAACCCTTCTGTGGCTTCTGGAGTGCAGCCCAAGGATCGTGGATGGATACTTTGAAGTCCTCCCTGCCGCTGCAGGATCTTTGCAGAGCTTGGAAACTGCCTTCAATTTCCTTCAAACTGTCGTTAATGCCATCTCCACCACAAATTGGGATGAAACCGTATAGAAGATGAGTAAGATTGGGGATTGGCACTTTGTCTACGGGGAACTTCCTAGGGTAAACACCCCATTCAACAAAGTATGCACCAACGACTTTTCCAGAAGTCTGCTTGAATGGCTTGTTCCTCTCGCCAATGGAATAGTCCAGGGGTGGAAGATGGCTACCATCAGTATCGGCAACCACTATCTCAGTTGAGTCGCTGTAGCTGCATCCATCGGCGTTGCAGAGTTCCACTTTCATCTGATATCTGCCACCCTTCTTCACTTTAAAGGCGGCTGAGGTGGCGGTACCGGTTCCAGACCAGAACTCCTTTCCGTTGAGAAGTACCCTGGCCTTTTGAGCTGGGTCCCCGGACCAGACGTTCCATGTGACAGAGACATCAGCAGCGTCTTTCTTAGTGACTAGCTGGTTGTATGCTGTAGCTGCTTGGTTGACTTCAACGATGGCAAAGGTGCGTTCCCCCCAGCCTAAGGACGGCTTCCCCGGAGGTGCGCACGCGGCTACAGCCAACAGCCCCGCGGCAACGACTAACGCCAACATCGGACGTCCCATAACTGGTTCTAAAAAAATAAATACGAAAATATTGGACACAAACTTCTCATTTAAGAGCTGAGTCGGAACTGGAGTTGCATCTCAGTGGTATCTTTTATATACGGCTGGTATAGTAGGCCAACCGCTACATGTTGGGCCCGCATTGTATTGAATACAGATACCACAGTGATTTTGTGATACGTAATAATTATCGTTAGCACACTTCTCTATCCCGGTCAAGTCAGTAGGTCGGTCAAGGTGACGAATGTTTCTAATTGTTTGTTTTAATTGCTGTTTGTTTAGCCCTCTATGAGTCAAAGTTAATATGTACCTTTTTGTCTAACAATATGTCTGTGTTAATATAATTTGGAGATACATTAGCTTCAAAATCATCTTAGGTTACAGCCACGCGTCATTATTGTCAATAACGACGTCAACAGAACTATCATTTTTCTGATTTTAAAATTGAACTAAATTATACAAACAGGCAGACAATGAAAATTGTATAATATGCTTTTTTTAAACAAAATTAACTCCTATCAGCTCATGCCCAAACAAAATACGGAAAGATGTGAATAAAAAAAAATTAATCATGCAAGCAACGCCACCTGCTAAGCCAGTTTAAAAAGATGTTAATGATATTTAAATCAGTGTCATTGGCAGCTCTTAATGAGTAATTTTATAGTTTTATGAATGACTGAACAATATAGATATTGATGGTCGGAATATAAGACAGGAGGACGTTGCTGCGGCTATCTCATGTCTACGATTATCAAGGAAACTTAGACGTAAATAAATTATTTTTAACTAGCCCGCGGATCACGACTTCGACTGCGTGTATATTTTTAATCGACTTCCAAAAAGGAGGAGGTTTGTAGCGTATGTATGTTTTTTTTTTTATGTATGTCCACCGATTTCTCCGTAAATTATGGTCCGATTTTGAAAATTCTTTTTTTGTTTGAAAATCAAATCGGTCGAATTTTATTAACTTTCCTTGGATTGTTTTTGAGTTGGCTTCAATAATACGTATTTTTTTCCCACTTAGTATGTGGATGATATGTTAAGTTCATGTCACTGATTTTTACATTGCAGTGGTATTCGAATTTGTGTGGGGTAGGTACCACAACTAAAAAGTGAAAAATAAAAAGTTTTTACAAAAAAAATATCAATCGACTTCAAAAAAAAAAACCCCTACAAAGGGAGAAATAACTTTTATTTCGGAAGTCGGTGGCAAAAACGAAAATTCAAAACCAAAGACACCGACTTCCGAAATTAAAGTTTCTCGCTTTGTAGTGTTTTTTTTTTTTCTAAAGACGCTTGATTTTTTTATTTTATAAAAAGAATAAATTCGTATTTTGTTTGTAATGATAAAACTCAAAAACTACTGGACCGATTTTAAAAGTTTTTTCAGCAGTATAATGCTATATTATCACTGAGTAACATAGGCTATAATTTATAAAGATATTACGCGAACGAAGTTGCTGGCGGAAGCTAGTTTTTAATACATTTGTATGTAAGGACGTATAGGCTTTTTCATCTAGATATTTATCCAAACAAAAAGTAGCCTATGTCCTTCGCCAGGTTCAAGGGTATCTATCTATAAATTTCATATCAATCGGTTCAGCGGTTTGGGCATGAAAAGATAATAGAGAAAGAATTATTTTCGCATTATTTTATAATATTAGTCATAAGTTCATTTGTTTTTATTAGCTAAGTATTTCGACATCGCAAAGCTTTTAGAAAAGTGTTCGATCGTCGTTTCTTTTTCAAGTATATTAGCAGGTTACATAGGGCTTACGAAATAGTCCGATTCAAAAAAGGTATTACAAACAAACTGGGGTCACCAAAACAAGCAAACTAGTGTGGTGATTATCTGAATTTCGAAAAATCCGACCTTATTCCTTAACTATATCATGAAGGGAAACAGCCTTCTAGGTACTAGGGTTTGGGCTGGGCGTAGATGAGTCAGTGAATGAGTGAGTGAGTCGGGAGTTTTCTTTTTATATGTATTGATTATCGAACTACGCAATTTTCTTCAATGATATTAGTACACCGCAATATCAGGCGTATTGTTGTTCGCTTCATAGGACACTGCTGGCCAAAGACCTTTCCTTAGTCTTCTTTTACAACAGGCACTTATATTCAGCCTATAATAGCCTCCTCTTTGTGAGAGGAAGTGGGCCGTAATCCACCACACGGGCCCAGTGCGGGTTGGTGGATGTCACGCGTCTTCGAACTTTTTTGTTCTAGGCTATGCCGAATTCCTCACGATGTTGTCCTTTTTGAGAGCAGCTGCTTGGGTTCACAAGGCTACACATCAATTTATACATTTTCAGTTTATGCTGATCCCACATTGCATAGGATTTCCGTACAATAAGAGGTCAGCTTATACTGGAAATGTATAGCTTGATGTGTAGTCGTGGGTACCTACCACTTACAAGTAGTAAGTTTCTGGGGTTACCACTGGGCCACCACTGCTTCTCTTAGACACACACAGATGAATAAAATTTGTTCTATTCCCTACTAAGAACCACAAATTCGATCCTAATAATTATATATACTTCAAAATATATTAACTGCGAAAAAAATACCCGTTAATTATCGCCCGCATACAAAAACAGTATTCGGTTATGCAAACTATTCAACAGTATTGTACTTAGCCCATCTATGTGACAGCGTTATGATTGAAGAATTTAGAAAGATTAGATAAGTACTAATCAAGTATAGGTGCTAAATAACTTGGATATTGTGGAAATATGTTAGCGGGAATGTAAACTTAAAGTTGAATGGGTATGTTTACTTCCAGAGCTGTATAGAAGCTTGGACCAAGTGGAAGCTAGAACATTGAGAAGGCCGTGTACTTTGAGTTCTCCTCAAGCTATGACACGCTGGGAAACCACAACCAACGGTAGCCACATCTAACAAAAAAGGCAGCTTGACTATAAGATAGAAGTATATGTTCCCAACAGTCCCTTAATATTAACAAATAGGATGGCTTGACTATAGTTTGCGTTCTTACAATGCAGCTTTACAAAAGAACCCAAACTGATTATATACTAAGATTAGATACTATCTAGTTAGTTATAGTAATCTTAATAAGTACCTTTCTAATTATTAAAATTAAAGTAGACGAAATCTTGAGCGGAGACTGAGTATCGATAAACGTAGGGGAGGACTAGGGCCTCAGACTAGCTGCAGCGACGATCATAGGGTGGTGGCTAGTAACTGTTGGGTCATCCAATCCAGTAGCTGAGAATTGATTAAAATACCATTTGACTGAAAAGCCCTGTCTAGAAGTGGACTGTTTATGCTGGATGATGATGAGTAGGTACTATAGTTTGACCGAAACCTCTGTACCGCGCCTTAGGTATTTAAATAATAATTATAAATTAATAAAGATTTATTGTTTAAGTATGACTAGATCATATGGTAAGGTAATATATAAAGCACAAGCATAAAGTTTCATAATCTAGTTAGTGGATACCGTATTGTTCTCCTAGATAGGTAACAAAATAACCTGTGTTTAGGAGAAATAGTTCCGATCCCCGTCATAAATGGTTGACTTAATTTATTTATTTACTTAACAGTTTATGTACACACATATAAACAGACAAGAAGAAAGGAACAGAAAAATACGTACAAAGGTGATGCTTATTTCTAAAGAAATCTCTTCCAGCATACCTCCGATATGAAAGTAATTAAAGAGATGTAGGAGTAGAAGAGAAAACAGCATACATAAAATAAAAAACTTAAATGTTCACTAATTTAAATATAAAGATACAATATGAAAAAATATTCTTATGCTTGGTATGTGCACGGCGAGACGGGGGGGTAGTGCAGGCGGCTCATTCGTCAACGCTGCCCCTCGCCTCGCATTCCTAAGACACGGTACAGCAGTGTCGGTCAAACTACAATAAAATTCCTTGGCAGATCGAACCCAGGATCTCAGATACTGTAGTCGCTCGAACAACCACTAAACTATAGAACTACTGATTAAGTGATTAGCAATTTAAGTTAGTTATTTTGTTCGTGTCTCTCCATGTGACAAGGGTCACGGGGTGACGGGAACATTCCTTGCAATCCGTAGCGGGTAAGGCTGCAGTGAAGCTAATCTACGAAACTTTTCTATCTACAGCTTCTTCTACGCCAGAGTGGTGCAGCGGAGCAGGTAAGATGTGCTATGGAGATGCGCTTAGAGAGTTGAAAATCCAGTAATCCAAAATCCCGCCGCGATTTTATTACGTCCGTGCGAACGTCGGCTAACATCACGGCTTGTTTCTCCGAAGGGTTAGGCAGAGTTGTACCGATAGTACACTTACATTCCGTCAGTTATGTTTAAGTCCCATGCAATAGGGGAAGAGCTTGTTGTCATCAACCGGGTACAAATCCAGACTCCGGGCTGCTATTGAGAAATTCCTGATGGATAAACCCAATAACACTTTGCCCGAACGATCTTATTCTTTCTTTTTTTTTTTGATCATAGACACATCCATCGATACGCAGCTTAGCACTTTTCCAGTGGAAAGGAAACCTAAAGCTGAGTCGATATAGCGTGGTCAGGGGCATGTCAGGGGTCAAAGTAAGTGTGGATAGGCAATACTGCGTTTTAAATTAACTGGTGTAAGAATACCCTCAACGAAGCTGAGAATCATTGCTATTTCCAGTTATTATCTTCTTCTTTTGGTGTGGTTAGTGACTAACCTGGTGTCAGAGTTTTAAAGCCGCCCATGGACCTCTGACTTGGCTTCACATGCCGTCGAGAAATATCTCTCAGGCATGCCGGTTTCCTCGCAATATTTTCCTTTACCGTTTTTGAAGCAAGTGATAATTACTTATACAATACGAACATGAATCCGAAAAGTCAGAGGTGCGTGCCTTGGGTTCGAACTCGAGACCTATGACTTGGCAGTCCGACGGTCACACCACTAGGCTATCACTGCTATTCCAGTCATTATGATAATGTTTTGTAATGGACCTGGGAACCTTCTGCGTACGGAGATTTTGAAGGCCAAAGTACCAACTTTTTTACGACAACAAGTTTTAAATATTTTATAATACTTTTAACTTTAAATACTCCCACAATACTTGTACCGTTGCTTGCACCCATACACATATTTTTATGCGAGCATTACACATTGGGCGCGGCCGTAAACAGGGATATTTAACACTAAAAATAAAAAGTCGTTTCCCAGCAATTATTTTTTCACAAAGTTACTTAGTTTGATGTACAGAATGCGTAGATGACAGCTTCGTGATGGTTTTTTTTACACCCTGTATAAATCTTGACTTGATATTCGCTACAATTGTGGCTGTTATAATAGAAAACCGGCAAGGTGTGTGTCGGACCACGCACAATGTAGGGTTCCGTAGATAGGATGAATTTATCCCAAGAACAATCTTAATTTTGTAGTTGAAAAACATGTTCTGCCATACGGAACGTATGGGAGAACATGTTTTTGCAATCGCAAATGTAAGTTGGTCGCTTATTGCTCGTTAACTTGACAGACAGACAGACGGACAGACAGACGAACATGGTGAAACTATAAGGATTCCTTGTTTATTAAGGAACCCTAATAAAAAACATGATTGTTTTAAGTTACACCGCCGTGTCCCTAACATGACAATTAATTCCGAAAATGTATCCCGAAATATTAGTTCTTCTTTTACCAGTTTATTAAATAACTTGAATTATTAAAACAGCATAATATCGTGAAAGTATCTTATGTACGGCTGTAAAACAAATAAACTAAAGAAAACCGACTGCAAAAACAACTAAAAACTTTTTGTCGCAGTTATTTTAGTTCAGTCAGAGATATGCCACCATCTGCATCAGGCTACTTTAGCTACTAGGAAGGACGATACAGACAGACAAACATACAGACTAAAAACATTAACCTCATTTTTTAAGGTCCACCGCAGTCGGGTAAAAAGCCATAATTTAACTGAATGACTCATTGTGAAATTAGGTCAAAATATATACGTATGTATGCTTATTATCTATGAGTAACTTAAGCAATTGAGTCAGAACCTTACCCATATTTCAATTAGTCATAGATAATTAAAGAAGGAAAACCAATGTTTATTTATTGTTGACAAGTTCGATGGCCTTTTTGTACTACGCATTAGGTGTACATGTAATTACGCAAGTACTTAATAAATAGGAAAGCGCAAAAATATTTTGGGTAATTTTCGGAGTCATTTTATTACTCATAGACAGAACTAAAAGTAGAATTGTTAACCTAATTTGAAAATCAATGTGCCTATCCTTTTCCCAACTATGTTGGGGTCGGCTTCCAGTCTAACCGGATGCAGCTGAATACCAGTATTTTATATCGAGCGACTGCCTATCTGACTTCCACAAGCCAGTTATTAGGTAATAACGATACCTCTTGGTAAGAATGGTTGTCAGACTTTTGGGGTTCTGACTGCACGTAACGACTAGTTGACCCAATTTTACAATGTCTCAATAAAATAATGGCTTTTCCCTTTGTTTGTTTATGACGAACAAACATAAAAAATAACGTTTACCTTACCTACTTTTCTCGTTAAAAGGTTTCCCTTTTCGTCGTAATGTTTTCTTTCAAAGAATTTGCATTTCTTTTCTTTATTTTTCATTATTAAATAATTAAGGTCGCCTTTACTCTTTCTTTACCTAAATAACAACTCTCTTATATTTAAGACAGAATGCTTAAATGTTTTTGTTTTATCAGATCTTTTATTTTTCGACAAATTTTTAGGTTAAACGATGCCGTGACATTGAAAGTGTGATTTTTAAAATATGTATAAAAAATCAGTCCACGAAATCTCAATTTATGCGCTTAAAAACACACATGTGAAAATAAAAATAAAATAAAAATCATCTATGCAATATAGCTTTTAAATACCGCGAAAATCCACTGGCAAAACCAGTCAATAACAGTCATAAAAAAAATCTAGGCCAATCACTAATGCAAATCCATACAAAACAATGCATCATGAGGATTAGCAAAAAAACTGTCACATTTTTTATTGCTGACAACATTTGCATACAATGCGAAAGCTTAATAATCTGTGGTTGCTTTTTTAAGGCTATTGACCGCGTATAAAGAGGTTATTGTGACCAGTGCAAGGCTAAGGTTGAGCTTTGTAGACACTGGCGGAATGTTTTGGTATGCTGCGGTGTTGCATAAGTTATGATGGCCGTGTAGAATACTAAATAAATGGTAATCTTGTTGCAATTTGTTTTATTTTGAGAAGATTTTTGTTTCATTACATTTTTTTTATGTTTTTAAAGAAAATGTTAATAAAATTATACATCAATTTAAGGAACTTACTTGGGCATTATAAAATTATCTCCAAAACATAAAAAAGTGCATTTACCAAAAAAGTTAAAAAATAAACAGGTTGAAGCGTAGAAATGAAGAAGTCTTTTTAATAGATTTTGAGCGCATGAATGAAGACACTAGCTTTCAAATGTTCAATAAAAGACAGGTTATTTATTTTTATGTGTGATTTAAACTACAACTGGTGTTTTTTTTTAATATCTAGTATCTATTCACTTTTATCTGTAAATACAACTTTCCATTTTAATCTACGACTAAAATTAACATAAAATTCTCATCAATAAAAGCTAATAACGTGTTAATTTTCTGTTTGGACTAATTCTTGATATTGCACCACTTTAAACTACTTTCCATTTTACTGCGATTAAGCGACGGTCTAATTTAGATATGTTTCTGTTTAAAAAGAAAAACAGCATCAGTAATCTTTCAAAAAAAAAATTCTACGTTTTTTTATGAAAACTATCACTTTTTTTTTACTTACTCCATTTTATTACAAGTTTGTTTCTAAAACAGTTAATAACGACAGAAAAAATAACTAGCCGAATTTTCTATTACCTTTTTAATTTTTCGGCAACGAAAATAAAGCCTAGTACACATTAATGAATCTAAAACACGGATGCCAGCGTAGTGTTAGTAGTACATTAATAATTCTAGCTGCAAATGGAATGTAGCGGCAGGATTAAGTCTGCTAACCTTTGCTCCGCGCGAAATGTAAGCGATGCATTGTTTTGCACATTAGTTCATGCTAAGGTTGGAACAAACTTAGCCCTTTTTAAAATGGACTAAGACTAACTTTTGAGGGACGTTTAGTAGCTGGTACAAACTTGGCCTATCTAAAAAAAGGCAATCCTAGTACTAAAAAAAAATCAAATTCGGGTCGCAATCTCATCTTACCGAAAATCAATACCAAAAATACGTAAAAAATGTAGGTAGATTTTTTTTTGACTGTTCAGGTTAAAAAAGTAGCCTAGTCCTAACTCAGGTCATGGTCTATCCATGTGCCAAATTTCAAATCCGTTCAGCCGTTTTAGCGTGAAAGCGTAACGAACAAAAAACTCATTTCCGTATTTATTTACTACTACAGTTAGGATGTTAGGATTATTTGCTATTTTTTAAGTGGTAACCCTGTATATTCGAAGCCGTGTTAGAGATTACAATTTGTATTCAAGAATTTACGATTAACGTGCATTTTAAGGATTATTTATGGTGCGTCTCTAACCTTTGAATAAGTGCACCGATATTATGTTAATTTCTTTCTTATTATGAACCTTGCAGATATTACCTTTAAGTTTTCTGTCAAGCATTCCTGCAGAGTTATTAAGTGACTAATTCTGAAATGTATTTGTAATATTAGGTGGCAAATAAAGCAGGCGGCCCACCTGCTGGGAAGGGGTCACAGGCTCACACCCGCTTATGGACATACAGGGTCAAATAAAATTAGCTAGCAAAACTCTGCAGACGTGATCGGTATTGATACCTAAATATGAAAAAAAAAATTGAGGTTTTTTTTTTAGGTCAATTACCGCTTGTATTGTTGTTACCTACATGAAGTGTGGGTTGATAAAATCTGTTTTGTCGCGTTGAGATATAAAAACCCATAATGTCTGTGAAGTTTGCATTAAACAAAAAACTGATTTTTAAACGGATATTTTAAGTGACACTACTGGCGCTTGATGATTCCAAAAAAAAAACAGTTTTTAACATGTATTCTGCAAAACCGGAGGCATCACTGGTGCCATTCCAAAACCTTCCAGGCAATTCCAAAGCGTAATATGTACTACGCTTTGAAATTGGCAACTAGATTCATTATTCTGACTGAGCGACCCCTTGACAATTCAAAAGTACTATAAATGATTTAATTGAAATAAATGCTTTGAGTTTGAGTTTGAAACACTTAACTGAAACTGTAATAACTTATACCTGGTTTCTGAGGAATTGAAATGAATTTGTTTGTTCTGTAAATAGAATAAGAAAAAAAAAGTTATTGATGACGTCGACATTTCCTATCTGGCTACCCCGACAGGAAATGACGAAACAAACTCAGATGTCAAAGTCTCTTTACATCCAATTGTTTAGAAAAAAAGGGTCTTATCATCCAATGGGGATAAAAACTGCCACTTGCTCACTTCAGATGGCGCGGATCTCCAGCGTCTAATAATTTGACAGCTAGCCATACATTTTTTGTAAACAAGCGACTTCTTTTACGCATAATTACTTATTAAACCCAGTTGCGCAGCTGTTTACTGCATAAATATGGGATGTATTATGCCATGTATTTGCCAAAGATGTTATAAGAAAAAAACTGAGGGAGAAAGCTCTCCGAAAAAAATTGGAATACGATATTTGGTCGAGACGATGTGCTATCCTTTAATCCAGAGAAAATGGTTTATAGGTGATGCTCCCAAGAGAACTAAGTCTGTTTTCATTACATACAGACACTTGTGATGTGTTATTATGTAAATTATAGTTAAGTATGTGTGTGTTTATATTATCATATTAGATCAGTGCTAGAAGTGCTATTGCTGAGGTTTTTCAGTCAGGAAGATCATACCAGAGTTGGTTTTCAATTCTTACTAGGTTATTTCTATCGTACGCTTTAACAAAAAATTAACTTAAAGTCAACAAACACAAAATAACCTTTAAATTATAAAACGTTCATAAATATTGACTTTGCCACTAAAGCTGCCTTTTTACCCATGGTAGACGCTTCCCCTGTCCTTAGCTCATCTTTTAATAGTGTTACACTCCAAGTTTCATACAGATTTATCTAGTTTTCGTATAATTTGGGATCGTCACAGAAGTAAACATAAACACAACAATGGCGGTTTAAAGACGTACAACTGTGCTGCCACCTATTATGAGCTTTCAGTTTTTAACCTCATTGTTTAGAAAAAAGAGCCCAGGTGTAATCTTGGACCATACGAGGACAAGATAGATTAGTGTCAGAAATGGTCCTCGATAAATTCCCCAATAGTAATTATTATTTCGACGTTATCAATTTAAGCAGAATTCTGAATTTCCAGGAGATAAAGGTAACAAACCAATATTCCTACCACTAACGTATAGATTAACTCCGTTAATAAATCTCATAAATTAGTCTATAAATTATTGTGAGTTTAAGGTACTCAAGATTGTTTCTAACCGTTAAGCTTTTACTTGCCTCTTCTTCATACTTCCACGATATTTTCCATAATATCAATTCTTAGTCTAATTTAGTCTAGTGACCCATAGATTATTCCAATTTAAAAACAGTACAAATGGTTACATAAATAACATTGTATACGAACCAAAGCTCACGAAATATAATGTATTTTATTTATTTTGTTTGAAAGTAACCTGCAGCAGAACCACGTTTCCCCGACTACGGCAAAACGACAAAATAAGATATCTACAAAATAAAAGTTTTTATAGGAAACCTAGGTTGTACTAAATAGGGATGACGACAAAATTTTTTTTTGTCCGTCTTGTAGATTATTAAAACATATTAAACACATATATATATATTTTTACGTTATCAAAAGATTACGGCGATACATTGAGTTAAAATGTGCCATGACGTCACCAGTATGTAGATTTTATACTTGTGACGTAGCGACCCCCACTCCTCAACACTAATGCGTTTTATCTAAGTCATTTTTTATTAATATGATAAAGTAAAAAATACGTGTCCAATATATTTTAACATCTGACTGACGAACTAAATAGAATTAATTTTTCTTAATCCCTATTTTGGACTATTTGATGCTATATCCTTACATAATTATTAATTGCAACGTCTCTCTCTCTCTGTAAATTATAAGTAAGTAAGTATTATTATAAAATATGCAACATGCTAAAACTATTAAAAAACTAAAATATGGCATCGAAAAATTCCTCCGCGTCGCTATCCACTGGTAATGAACCCAAGAGACTGGCGGCATTGCCACGTTGTATGGCAATGCTTAGCAGCTGGTCAAGGTAAAAGCCAGCCCTTGGGTCACGGGAAGTGTCAACCAGTCATTTGGAGATTTTATTGAACAGACCGTGAGCACTCGGACCTAGGGCCTAGGGTTTTAACCCCAAACGGCTCGAAAATATAGGAATTTTTCAACGCCATATTTTAGTTAGGTTAGGATATTATATTTTGACTTTAAACTCAATTATACCGCCTCAAGATTCGAACATGCTTCTGTATGCTATGTATAACTCTTTCAGTTAGGACTTTGTAAGAAAGAAGAACTATTCAGTTTGAGGGAGTTTGAGCTTTATAATAAGTTACCGAAAGAAATAAGGGATTCTTCATTAGTGAACATTTTTAAGAATAGGTTAAAGTTATATTTGGCTAACCAACAATAATAAAATAATCATTACTCACTGTATGTACTCGACAGATCGAACGAAAATAATGGGTTATTATTGACATTCGCCACAAAGTAAATTGGTCACATTTTTGAACACTCCTTATATTGAAAATATATTCGCCATTTGCATTAACAATATGTGTAAATTCGTCATAAGTCTTCATTATAAGTATACAGTATGAAGGCTCTTTCAAACAGGCGCGACACGCGACGCGACACAAAGACACCGCTCGTCGCGCGACGAGCGGTGTCTTTGTGTCGCGTCGCGTGTCGCGCCTGTTTGAAAGAGCCTTTAGTCTTTATAATATGCACACGTCGGAATTAGGGAATCTATGCTTAATTTTATCGACGAATTTTTTTTTAAATCTAATTATTTTTTTTATATTTTTTATGGGGTTTTTAATTTTTTATTTTTAACAAAACGGTTTAACTTTTAAACTAAATAATCTATCGCGATAAAACAAACTTCATAATGATTGGAAGTAATTAGGCGTCCTCGTAAAATTTTAGATTTTAACGAAATTTGTGGAAACCCTCAATTGAAAATAAACATGTTTTTTTAGCAAAAATCTGTTTTTTTTTTCACCTATTTTTTATAATAATTTTAAAATTTCTCAATAAAACGCCAAACAGAACAAAAAAAAAAAAATTTTTTTTTAAATATTTTTCCGTCGTTAAAATTAAGCATAGATTCCCTAATTTTGATAAGTGCACATTATAAAGATTTACACTGTATAAATAATTTTTGCATAAAATACTGGTAGCAAGCAAAGTTATTGGTTTTTAGCGCTCGAAATGAAAGAAAGATAATTATTTGAATAACAAACATATATATACCCATGTGTGCTACATTGGCCCATATAAAAAAACAGGACATTGAGGACGCTTGATTGCAGATAAAGGAAGATGCTCCACAGAACCAAGCAGTCAACAACAATTAACAACAGTAAAATTCAACGACAATTTTGTAGCCCAGTGGTTAGAAAACACTCGTATAGAGTTTATTTGGAATGTACATGGAGCTCGTCATAGGGCAATCAATCTGGCAGAAGCATGGCATAAACATTCGAACAATAAGATGGGTAAAAGAAAACATAAAATGCTTCAGTAACTTGATACACTTAAAAATGATGCTGAACATATAAATTGGAAATTGAAGAATTTCAGAATTAATATACCAGTAAAGTTGAGAACACGTCGATCTATTGCATATGACAAAGAATTGAAAAAACTATTTTGGACAATTACGATAACATGTCCCTGGCTGAATTTCCTAAACAAAAACTTTTTGTTTTTATAAAAAATAAAATTTAAGTCAGTGGTATGTTGAATCGTTCCAAAGAATTACTACGATTATTAGACATATGTTCCTAAAGTAGTTTATTAATCTTTTTTTTTTTTCAACAATAGAAAAAAAATTGAAGTACCTACTTAAATTATAATATTAAAATTTATCTTTCGTTATATTGCAGGCAAATCAGCCTATTGCAATAAGGATATATTTAGTTGTAAGTAAAACTGAGATTAATTATGTAGACGTAAATTAAAATTAAAAGAAAACGCGATTATTACCTGTGATTTAATTATCTTTCTATTATTTTTCTTATAATTGCAATATTGCACGTAAATTGCAATAAGCAAGTATTGCTTGCAATACATGATTATAGGATTAGACATTTCACGCTGTCCTTGACAATATGGCCTTAAAAACGAACAAAACCAGACAATATCAGGCTAACTTTTTAAAAGTTCTGTGATAATGAAAAATAAATGAATAAAGTTTTTTTTCTGCTGTCTGTGAGGAAATTAACAATTTGACGGATTTATAATAATCAAAATTAATATATGACGAATTTACTTCATGAAAATAGAGCTGTGGCAAATTTACACATACTTTCTTCCGTGGCGAACTTTCTTGGTAGCGAATGTACATTTGCCATACAAATTATTTCACCTTACAATTATAACCCACGATAACAGTTACTTTATTGGCTAGATACATTAAAAAAATCATTGACCAGAACAGATCAACATTTTTACTTCAGCCCTCCATGTAACAACAGCTGCCCTACCTTAAATTCAAGTTTAGCTACGGCCCTACAGCTAACACATGAATTAACATTAAAAAGCCTTTCAAGTTAACGTTGTTAATAAATCGCCCTTAATATTCTTAACTTGACACTTAGACATTGCAAGCACACTAAATGCAGCCATACTTATGTATAAACTTCCAGTTCCTAACACGAGAAACAAGTATTTAAAATACATTGAATAAGCAAATAATTCCCACGGATTTATCGGTAAAACTGTATATTTTAAAATTTAATTAGCACGCATCGTAAAAATAAATAAAAATTTGGGGTCAACGACCAATACTTATCAAAGATCGTTAAATGCACTTGAGCCAATTTGCCAAAACACTGCGAAAACTACTGTTCATCCTTACTACTTAGATATAAAGTCGAGAATGCAATGATTAGAACTTATATCTCCACAAAAACATTGTACAAAGGAGTCTCCATGCTCTCGATTTACGAAGGGACACGTAACGGTACAAAATAACGGTTAAACAATAAACGAAGTTCCAATTTTGAATCCCGCTTCGGTATAATTCGGATGGCGATCTCGCCCGATCCGAAACGACCCCGCGAAGATTGCAATCGTCGAGTACGATTTTATTTCAAATACGAATTTAGAAGAAACAATTCTAAAATGTTTACCTGATTGGAATCGTCCGGAGAAGATCGAGATAGTTTATTGATATAAATTCACTGAGTTTTCAATTTCTATTTAGCTAATCAATATTAAATTATATTTATCATATATGAATAGTTTACACAGTCCTCATTCACAACGTTAATACCACTAAAACAGCTGATTTGTAATGATAATAACATTAATCAGATCACAGATAAAACGGTATTATCACGGCATTGAAACCGTTCGGCTAACTTCGTGCTCCTTCGGCGAAATTCGGTACACGCATTGTTCACATTCAAAATTGGAACTCGTGTGTCATAAAGGGCAAACAAACACTTTCACGAAGAAATTCTTTTGTCTTGTTAATTTTTATGCGTATAGAAAGTGATAAACAAAAGCGAATTTTGCAAAAAATATTAATGTAAATCTATAAAAGATACCACCGAAACTTTGTAAATAAGGGTGAACTACCCTATTATTCACTGGATAGAAGAAAAAAAAACAATTACCGAAACACAAAAAAATTAATAAGGTGCAAACTCCGATTATCGTCTCTGACTTTTTCTCTAAATAAAACACACTTTTTAAATACACTAGTCGACGTATTTCACGTGTGTTTGGCTATGTTTGTAACGTATCGGCGCAGCTGCGCCGGCGCACGCCCTCCCGATACTAATGCTAGTGCACAGTACTATTGTCCAGGAAAGCATCGTAAGGGCCCGAATTAGTATTGCACTCGCGATCCTCCGCCTATGTCATACATTTCGTACTTGACTATGGGGCACATGAATAGTGGCGACGTGTTGTGGTTGTTAAAAAGGAAGGAAAACTAAAGTATTGTTTGTCGATTCGTAACAAAGAACCATTGTTCTGAATGTATAGAAGTTCTCTCATACAACATAATACTAATAATCTGAAAAAATAATTCTATACGCAACCACTGTCATATGCGATTTTTTCTGTGAATATCTAGGAGGTCCCCTGATATCCACTGATGTTATTATTTTGGAAAAAAAAGGAGCGGGCGGTAGATGACATTCAACAAAAAAAAAGTAGAAAGAAAAAAAGATGAATAAAAACAAAAAAGAATGGTCAAATGTCCTATGATTAAATGACCAATTTATTTAGTAACTAGACATGACTATGACTATCTCAAATTGACATAATACCAGTAGGCCATCGTCATCTCCCAGCCCTTGGCCCATGTTAAGGCTCTTTCAAACAGGCGCGACACGCGACGCGACACACAGATGCCGCTCGTCGCGCGACGAGCGGTGTCTTTGTGTCGCGTCGCGTGTCGCGCCTGTTTGAAAGAGCCTTTACTTGGGGTCGGCGTAAAACGTTTTCTTCTTACATTCTCCCTGTCAACACCAGTAGGCCAATTCTCGTGATGAAAAACGTTCAAAATGTAACGCAGTCTCATCTCAGCGACAGTTAGAAGTATTTTTGAAAGATTGAGACGGGGGTTAGCGAACGTTCTTAGAAATAGAAGACTTGCCCCTCAGTTCTTTGTCATATTCATTACATCAGATTCTAAACATCTTGAATTCTTTATTATAATAAACGTTTAATATTAATGTATTATTCATATAAACCTCGTGGCTAATAACAGCCGCACGGTCGATCGATCAAGTTAAGCTACGTTTGCTCTCCTACCTCGGAAAGCACGTTAAGCCGTTGGTCCCGGCTGTCATTCGTGGATTTTGACAGTCGTTACGGGTCGTCAGAAGCCCCAAAGTCTGATAACCAGTCTTATTAAGGGGAATCGTATTACTCAATGACTGGGTTGTGGAGGTCATACCGGCAGTCGCTCCATGTAAAATATTGGTATCCAACTGCATGTGGTTAGACTGGAAGCCAACCTCAACATAATTGGGAAAAGGCTAGGCAGATGATGACATATAAATCTTCCGGAATAAATTTTCTAAGTGGAGTTGGAAACCGCATCAAAATCCATTGAGTAGTTTGGGAGAAAAACGCGGTCACATAATATTAGACACGAAAAGTGAATTTGTTTTTATACTATTTATATGGATTACATACACTTAATCATACAAGAGTAATCGATTACAGACTTCACATCGTTTTACGAATATTTTATAAAAACTGTAACAGTTACACAACTCAGTTCGTTCATTCGTTCCATTCGAATGGGTTCACGCGATCACTACGTAATGTTCACTCATTCATGGAAGGGATTTACTGGCCGTTAATATTACTGTGGACAGAAGATATGAATGGGTTTTAAAATAAGAACAAATGTTCGAAACCTTTAAGTAGCTTGATACTTAATAAAAGAGTGAGTTTTCAAGATGTTTTTTTTTTGCCATCTTTTCCGGAAGATTTTAAACAATATTCTGCAAAAAAAAAATGATGTGGTGCCCCTTTGCCATCGTTATAAGGTGGCAAAGGGATGAGGGAGGTAGCTCCTGGCCGCGAATAAAAACCCTCAATTTAGTCAAGCTAGTACGGATTGGCGCTGCATGTGTAATTTTTATTGATACTCCCATGCAAAGATTGAGCAAGAAACATAAAGAATCAGATGGTCTTAACTATGTTTCCCTGTCCTCTTCCATTTCTCCTTTATCTTACAAATTCATTTTGCACGTTCAGCACTGCTGCTAGTTCCCTTTATCTCACGAATTCATTTTGCACGGTCAGCACTACTGCTAGTCCCCTTTATCTCACAATTTCATTTTGCACGTTCAGCACTGCTGCTAGTCCTCTTTATCTCACAAATTCATTTTGTACGTTCAGCACTGCTGCATTTGCGTGGCAAATGAAAGGTTTATAAGCATTTCCTTAGCTGGTACAAATGATCCAACAACACATTTGTTTATTACCTTAAACCTGACTACCGAAGTGAGGAAATCCGGAAACTAAAACATATATAGTAATATTGAGTAGCCATGCCTCGTTGGTCCGATGGTCGCAAACGCAGATGCTGAGTTTCATTCCCAAGTCGAGCATGACTTACCGGAATCAGTACCCTAATTGCGTAACACACTTTCTTTCATAATCCGAGGATTTGAAGGAAATTCGTAATCCATTGCTTCATAGGCTTGAAAAATTCGCCTGCTCACATAAATAACGAAATGAACGTGGCTGAACTGTCGAAATTTTATTTTATTCAAACAACAAACAGCTACAATATAAAACATAGGAACAAAAAATACATAAAAAATTACAGACAATATTGGAACCCCCTAACGCTGTTTACGGATTAGCTACAGGACAGTGACAGAGAAAATAATCGCTAGGGTTACAAATACATTTTTTTTTATTAACTAACTTGTTTATAATACATCCATATAACTTTTAAGAAATGGTACATAAAAAAAAGAAGGAAAAAAAGAAGGAAGGAAATATGTTCAAGAAAGCTCCTTCAGTATAAGACTTCTGAACGTATAGGGAGCACAAACAAAAATGTTTATATGCTCAAAGGTCCTATTGTAGGAATCGACCATTCTGCGAACAGGCGAACGCAGGCCAGAGTTGGACTTGCAAGTACCCACTGAGAATAATCTGCCAGCACGCACCTTTCGCTTGTGGACTGTCCTAGGAACCGCATAGCATACCATGTTGGACAATTCAATGCAGTCAAATTTATTTCTTACAATATTATATAGATTCATGGCTTCTAAGAACTTAAATTAACTTAAAACAAAATGAAAGGTATTGCGATCAATTGCTATTGTATGTATGTGACGCAATTACCCCGCTGGTTCATATTTGCAAAGAATGTAGATGACAAATAAAGGTGTTATTGGCAATAAATAACTGAATCATCAAGATTAGAAATTTATCAGCTACATTACAGTCCACAGGCTCGCCCCTTATAACATGAAACTGACACATGACTGATGAATACAAAGAAATATATTTAAAGAATCACAACTTGCTGATTTTCGCAGAACATATGTTGCGTTTAATTAAGACCTAAAAAAGAACCTAGACCTAAAAAAAATTTTTTGGACCACTATAAATGCCACCCTATATATTACCTTTAAACCCTGCTAACCATCTTCCTCCCCTTATCTCATATTACGTGGGCTCGGTGTAAAAGGTTTTCTTTCTTCCATTCCCCCCTGCCAACCGTCACGCTATCATTCACTCCCTTCTCTTTCAAATCATTCCTTACATAATCCATCCACATTTTCTTTGGCCGTCCTCTTTCCTCTCTCCTCTTCAACTCTACTACGGAATCAAAAAAATCCGGAAGCTAAATACAGAGTAAGCCATTCCTCCTTTCGTGGACCCCGTTGTACCGAGGTGTTTGTCCCAACAATGAGTCTTTGTCCGTCTGTCACTGGTTAGCATTCTGGACGCGACGCAAGGCCGCCATGCGCTAACTGTGGGGTGGTGTTGCCAATGTAGTGGCTAAATTACCCTGGAGATTCCGTACCTCTGTTTTTAGTAGAAGTAGTGTGAGTACAGTTTGGTTGGGTTTGGTTTTTAGCATGTAAACGTGGTTATCTTTATAAAGTTAAGAAATTGAGTTTCGTAGCATATTTACATTTTTACATTACTTAACTTACCTAAACATGTTTTTTTTTTGCCTTACTTAGGAAGAGAGTGAATCCCATGACACAGGGAATTCAAGTGTGGGGCCCATCTTACAAAAAAAATCTGTTCAAGTGTTGTAATTGCACACTCATCAATGTACTTACTTATCAAAGCAATGTTTGTGAAACATTAGGGCAGGTTTTGGCTTAATAACTAAAATACTGGTAATCAGCCGCATCCGGTTAAACTGAAAGTCGATCCCAATATAGTTGGGAACAGGCTAGACAGATTGATTAAGGCAGGTTATAACTTTGTTTTTATTTCAATTTTATTCTGTTCAATACATTTATCATTAATTTATTTCTGACAACTTAAGTTCACAATAAGTATTACTAACGATGCTAGTTGATTTTAGCACTACCGGTAAACAGAAATTGGGCATGAAATAAACATTCAGCGAATTCAAAATTCTTAAACTTATTTTAAATGACGAACACAAACTCAACAGACTACACAAAACAAAATTTTCCCCAAAGAAAAGCAAAAATAGAACGCTGGCAACACCACCGCTGCCTCATTATTGCAGTTCCGTATTATTGTTGGAACAGACCTGGTGTCAGGAAATATAATAATTTTTATATCATGGCTCTATAAAATTGAGGAAGACGAGTTACATACATACAATGCGTTACGTGGAGGTAATTAGATGATTAGCTGTAACTGTCTGTGTTTTTTAATTCTATCATTAGAGTAATAGGAACTATGATAGTGCAACACTGTAGATCCCCACGACCCTTGCTCGATAACGAGGTGCCAGCAGTTGTGGCAGCTGAGCACGTAGCTTTAAATTTCCCGACTAATAATCATGATCAGAACTTTGATCCAGCCCGTCCCATCCTTGATGTCCTCCCTCCGGATGACACCCTAAGCCAAGGTCCCCACAGGGGGTGCCCTTAGCGGGCGTTCACTTAGTTTTAATTAGCATAGTTGAATAACCCCTGGCTGGAGGTTTAAGTGTAGTAAGTAGGTTAAGGCACCCACAGGAAAGCCCGATTAAGTAGTCATGATCTCAGAGGTCAACTACGAGGGGTTGCGAAGAAAACCGAGAGGGAGATCGTGGCCCCCGGCAACAGGGCAACCGAAGGAACACAGGTGGGTTTTAGTCAGTAAGAGTCTGACACGCCCTCCCGCTCCGCCCAGAGCGGGAGAAGTTATTTGATGATTTACCACCGAAAAAAAAAAAATAGGTCAACTACGAGAGGCCATGCTTTAAAAAAAATAAAAAAATATCTTGTAGATGCTGTTTTGGGCTGCAGGTTTTGCTAGAAGTATGTGAAAAGTTCGAAAATAAATTACTTAATAATTTAGTAGGTGGAAATTGATTAACCCAGCCTAAAGATGGGTTTACCCAGGTTGCAGACTTCAATTTTCAGAAGAGAATGTAATGAGTTTTAACAGTAACTATAATTTTCTAATCGGTATACTAATATGTAAAAAAAAACCCTGTCAGATCAGAAAAGGGCTCGTAGGTACTGCAATAAAATTACCTAAAAGTAATAAAAATCCTATTATTATTGAAAATAAAAAGGTATTGCTATTTAAAAATCTCATTTTTTGTACTAGAATTACCCCAAATTCATAAAAAATTAGCAAACCAACAGGGCTCATAAGTTATGACGTGTCGACACCCGCTAAATGACAGCCACCAGCGCCCCGTGTAATAACCCTGTAAAATTTCCTATTTTTTCGATTTTCCTAAAAATTACCGCATAAATAGACTCTCAGTACGATACTTAAAGTCACGGATCAGACAGGGTTTTTTTTTACATGTTGTATATAATTCTGACAGTTCCACCATCGAACTAAGTTACAAAACTATAATAAGTAAATTATCAGTATTTTAGAGGACTCATAACGACTTTGAAAATTTGGGTCAGTGACAGCTCGGCCTGAGTCAACTCAACCCGAATAATAATACCAGATATCACCTCGTCAAAACGCCTAATAAAGTGGTGTGTAGTGGTGAAAATATCGACAAAAAATATCGATATATCCAAATATCGATTTTTTTTCGATATGTCATATTGATATCGATTTTTTTTTAAATATCGATACGATAGATATCAATACTTTGTGACACCTCTTGCATCCCTAGTGTGTACCGTCGGCATGAAAAGTATTTTCGCATAGAACCTAGTTTGAAAGACTCAATTATACACCATGGAGGGAACTCAATGTTGTGTCAGTAAGAAACGTTCGACCTTCACGAATTGGCCACAAAAACATTATCATGATCATCATTTCAGTCTGAAATAACCCACTGCTGGGTTTAGGCCTCATTTACTTTCTGCCATACTTTCTGGTTCAGTACGTCACAGATGCTTTCCGCGACTTTTCAATCTTTAGCCATGTAACCACAATTCACACAGAAGCCCTTTCCTCTCTCCTACTTTGCTGTGCCCGACAGGGTCCACAATGATCTATTTTTTTGTAAAACCAACCACCTAAGTTGACATGTGAAAGCAATAAATATACTGAGTGTTGAGAATATCGATTATATCTTTAGCCACCATAACCAAAAGCCACTCAAAATCAGTCGCTCACAAACTGACATGCATGAATATCTACTACAAATCTAAACTATAAACAAGTAAGTCTAAGTTATAACTAGACTAAATGGATATGTACGTAGTAGTCTAAAGTTTACACAGGAAGACGTAGTCACGTACTTGTTATAGTAAAGTTTCATTTACGGTAGTTGTACGGTACGAGAATTGGGAATTTTCGTTGTAAATTTCAATTCATTTCCAACATAACATTACGCCTGATTCCGCGAAGGTTTACTCATGTAATAGGGGCCGAGCTTATTGAAATCAACTAGGCACAAATCCAGACTCGGGGCTGCTAACTAGGCTTGCCAGATGGCCGAGAAATCCGGGAATGTCCCGGAATTTTGCGTCTCAGCCCGTGTCCGGTAATTAGCCGACTGTCGTGATTTCTTTGATTTTTTTTTAAATATTATTTTAATATAGATTTATAATATCTACTGTGGCAACACTGTAAAAGTACAAATTATTAATCCACCAAACCCCGAATTACACCACATAGTGTTTTTCACAACGTCACGCACGGCACGGATTGCGGCGTGCCAAATTGCAAAATTTTGTGACAAAAATATTTAAATAAAAAAGTAGTATTTTAAGAATTTTATAAGCCAGAGAGGATTTTTTTATTTGTGTTCTACACTTGTAATTTTAAATAATATTTTTTTTTTTCTTGAGGCGATTCGCATGAAGTTAATTTATTAGTGGGCGAATCGACCAATAACCCGTAAAACCGAGGTGCTCAATTTTGGTTATGTTTTTATAATATTATAAAAATAAACTTAGTATGTATTTCGAGGTATTTTAAGTAAACGCCTGACTACAACTTTTACATAAAATAAGAATTATTATACTTATTTGAAATAACTTCCATTTTTAATTTACCCTTTAAAAAAATCAGTAAAAACATTATTGATTAAGACTCTATAATACGTACCAAGATGAAAAGTATCCCATCCAGAATCGTAGAGCAGCAAGCATTTAAACTGTCGAAGTCACAGGTACAATGGCTAAACGATTGGCTTATGCGCTACGGGTCATCGATTTTATTCCTGTACGGAACAAATATAAACTACAGAAATATAATAACATATGAACTACAGAATAGCGTTATAGGCCCGGTCCGAGTATTCAAGAGCATGGACTTTATTTATATATTATACGCACCAACGCCACAGAAGCTAGGAGATAATCTACCCAATATTCCGCTAAAGCAAATCTACAGTGTCTGCTTGTAAACGAACCCTTTGCTTTCTTGAGTGACCATGGAGTTTCTTGCCCGTTCTTCTCCAGGTACTGTAAAGATTGTCGGCAAAAGGCGACCTTATGTCGTTAAGGCTAATAGAAAAATAATTAGGGTTGCATTCGATCATTCAAGCGAATTTAGGATTGTCTTTCAAATTATTATTATTAGGTTTATGTTTCGAAAAAAACTAGCGAGCCTTTCAGTAGTTGCATAGGATGTAACATCTGACATCTCACTTTGGTAATAAGCAACATTAAAGGGGCGGGGCTTCGTCAAGGTCGTTTCTGACGGCCAACTCTAGCACCGCGCGCGCTCATTGGTCAAATCAAATAGCGCACGGCTTCCCGGCTTCTTGTAACACACTTCGGTCCCTTTTCACGAAATCACTCCCACAGATTTGATTTTTAGTTGTTTTTTTTTTAGATTTTCATAACAGAAAAACGAGGGAAAAGATGTTACACATAAAAAAAACAAGAGTGACAATATAGGCGCCTACAAGGAAACACTTTTCCTTGGAATAAACGAAATAAGTAGAATATATTATTATTAAACGCCCCCACATAATGCTTTACTCCTTGCACTCCTCTAGTGCTACAATCCTACCACGCTTTGCAATGCATAAGTCGTTTCATCTTTCTGACTGACCGACTACTTGACAATTCAAAAGTGCCTGTAATTGGTTTAATTGAAATAAATGGTTTAAGTTTCATCTTTCGACACAATAAAAACAAAATAAACATACCGAAGACCCGACTCAAAATGCACTCAACCAGCCCTTTAGTTATGTCCATAAAAATTTATGATAAATTGCCAAATGACATTAGAGAAGTAAGCAAAACAAATATAATTTATTAATAAATTAAAACAATTTCTGGAATCCAAGTCATACTACTCAGTAAAGGAGTTTTTAGATGACAAATCGATTGCAAAATAAAATGATTCTCTCTCTTATACACCTAACATTATGAAATATAATATAATAAGAAAAATAGGAAATCAAATATAAATATGAAAACAAAAATAATAACATAATTTAATAATAATGAAAATACTTCAAGAATTTAAATAATAATTACCTACATTATTCTTATGCAATACATAAAATTAAATAATTAATATACTATACATATATACACAAACCTAATAATTTACAATATATACATAATTATGCATGCAATTAAACACATCTAATAATTTATAATATTGAATTGCTACTTAGCCCTCTTCCTCTCTCCTAATTTTGCTGTGCCCGACAGGGTACATATTGATCTTTTGTTTCTGTAATACATATGAAATGCAATAAAGAATTGAGTATTGCGTTTGAAAAACTGCAAAACACTCTATTCTTGTGGCTATGAGATCCTTCTCCATATAAGAACAGGCCTTTGCTGCAGTATAGGGACATTAAAGTAGCATAATCAGCCTATAATGTTCCCACTGCTGGGACACAGGCCTCCTCTCGGTGAGAGAGAGTGGGCACCATCTACCACACGGGCTCAGTGCGGGTTGGTAGATGTCACATCTCTTCGAATGTTTCTAGGACATGCCGGTTTCCTCACGATGTTTTCCTTCACCGTTTTGAGAGCAGTGGTGATGATATAATTTACACAAAATAAAATCACTGCCGACTTTACAACTCGTAAGTCGCGGCAGTTTCAGTTGAACATAAAATATTAAGAATTACTGTATCATTGTATCTTTTTTAGAGTTCCGTAGTAAACAAGGAACCCTTATAGTTTCGCCATGTCCGTCTGTCTGTCTGTCTGTCTGTCCGCGGTCTAGCTCCGAGACTCTTAGTACTAGAAAGCTGCAATTTGGCATGGGTATACATATTAATCACGCCAAAAAGAGGTAATATAAAAGTATGATTTTTTTTTTTTAACCTACCCTACACGTAAAGTGGTGCTGTATTTTTTTTCTATCCCACGGTGTGGAGTATCGTTGGAAAAGTCCTTCAAAAACATTGTGAGTATGTGAAAACCATTTTTGGATTCAGGGATCCGTTTGCGAAATATTAGTGTATAAAGTGCTAATTTTTGTTAGAGTCAAGTGTCCCCCCCGCCCTGCAAGCTAAATGGTTGGTTTTGGGTGTGTGAAAAAAATCGCAGCAGTAGTTTATATAACGAAATTAAAAGGAAAACTATCACAGCTCAGTAGGCTCTACAAATTAACGAGACATAATCGACCAACTTATATTTGCAGTTGCAAAAACATGTTTTCCGATACATTCCGTATGGGAGAACATGTTAATCAACTAAAAAGTTAAGTTAGTTTTTGGGATAAATTCATCCCAACTACGGAACCCTTCATTGTGCGTGGTCCGACACGCACTTGGCCGGTTTTTTAATTGTATCTTACGATACTAAACGAAGGCTGTTTTGTTGGGTGGCCTATTCTCAGCAGGTAACAACAAACAGCAAATAGTACTTTATTTCATTATCCTTATGATATCAATGCTGATATCAATCACAAAGAGTTATTCTTATTCTTTCCGTTAATCCTTTAAGGAATCCGTTAAATAAGGAAGAAGATACCGGAAAATACGTGAGGCACATGCGTGATTGTAAGAATTAGTAGTTCTGTCGTTGTAGTTGGGTTTCGGTACAAAGGATCGCGGGATGTTTTTACACAACTGCTCAAAAAAGGAGTGTAATGTTTCAGGGTTCATTTAAGTATGTATACATACATATATGTGAGCTATCATCGAAAAAGTTGACAACGTCGTAAATAGCTGTCAAATATTTACCTGTTTTAATGAATATGGCAAAATTACTGTATGAAAATAAGAAATATGGCTAACTAGTAAACTAGAATATTAATAATGAATTGCAATTATAACACTGAATTTGATGCTGTAACCGTTTTAGGTGTAAAAAAAGGCATTTGGAAAGTTTAGAAATACTTTATTTACACCTAAAACTAAATATTCGGTGTTACGATAATAATTATTGCGTTTCATAAGCAATAATTCAATTCACTAGTTAGCCATATTTTTTTTATTTCCATACAGTAATGTAGCCAAATTAATCAAAACAGCGAAATATTTGACAGCTATTTACGATGTTGCCAACTTTCTGTATAAACGCTCTTAAATGGTTAAAACAATTTTTGACAAATGTTTTGCTGTTTCTTTGGCTTGATTTTGGGGCATTCATTTGTATTTGCTGTAAAGAAATAAAAGGCCATAGAATGTAAAATTCCACCTAAACAAAAGTAGTGTTCCGTAATTTTGTTTTGATCTTCATACATTCCGTCTAGTTTCGCTACAAGTTACAAGAAAACTTTGATCATGTTTTTTTTCCCAACTGCGCGTCAATAACGACAGGGTTATGTTTTTCACCCATGTATATCATGTATTTTTGTATCTTCGTATTCTTCCCTCGAACCATCGTAACGGCCGAGTAGATTTTATAACATGAGGACTATCGATTCGTCTAGGTTCTGCGATGCTAGGCTTTCGTTTTGCTTATATCAAAGCAAAATGGCGGATTTCACACGTCAAATAAAAATTTAGTACAGTACAAAAAAATTACAGTAGGCTCTTTGTTTTCAATCTTGTAACAACGCGAACGTACGCGAACCTTTTTTTTTTTTTTTTTGAGGGTGGGAAATCATCAAATAACTTCTCCCGCTCTGGGCGGAGCGGGAGGGCGTGTCAGACTCTTACTGACTAAAACCCACCCGTGTTCCTTCGGCTGCCCTGTTGCCGGGGGCCACGATCTCCCTTTCGGTTTTCTTCGCAACCCCGGCAGGCATCGGCCCTAGTGGACCCCTTCGAATCTGCTGACATCTCTTTGAGGCGCGCGTGGAACACAACGCGCCGTCGACCCGGGCCTGGTCCTTATCGGACGGTGAGCCACCCATTGCTCACCGCCCGCAAGCCCGCGCCTACGGTGGCCGGAAATCGCCTCGCGATTCCCGACGCCCTGGGCGTCTCCTCCTGCGGCGGTTAGGGGCATGAGGGCGCGAAATTTGCCTCTCCCTCACGCGTTCCGCCTCCTCCTTCGCGAGCATTACCGCTTCGCAGAAGGAGGTGACGGCCTCCCATTTCCTCTCGCTCCGTACCATGGCCTGAACCAGGGCCGGACGCGAGAGATCACCGCCGCCGATCGCCTCCACGAGGACACGGCGATGCTCCGCCCAAGCTGGGCAGACCTCCACCGTATGCTCCACCGTGTCCTCCGGGCGATCCACACAATGGTGACACCCGGGCGTTTCCTCCCGCCTTATCCTGTGCAGGAACCTCCCGAAACTGCCGTGTCCGGTGAGGACCTGCGTCAGGCGGAAGGTGAGGACGCCGTGGCGCCTCTCTAGCCACTCCTCAAAGAGGGGTCTTATCGCCGCAATTGTGGCGTGCCCAGCGCTGGGTTGCGACAATCGCACTCTCCATGACGCCATGAGATCCCGCCGGAGCTCTGTCCGCTGTGCCGCGATTTCTCGCGGCAGCGGAGTTAAGCCCCGGCGTTTCGCCTCCTCGCGCCACTCCCAAATGTGCGCGAGGACCTTTGCCTCCAGATCCCATGGCGGTAATCCGGCAAGGAGGCTCGCCGCCTCGCAGGAGACCGTGCGGTATCCTCGGGCCAGCCGGATGGCCATGACCCTCTGGGACGCGTTCAACCGGCGGGCTGGCCGCAGCCTTAGTGAACGCGCCCACACCGGTGCCCCGTAAAGGGCCATGGACCGCACGACCCCCGCGTAGAGCCTCCGGCAGGAGGCGTTTGGATCCCCTAGATTGGGCAGGAGCCGCTTCAACGCAGCCCCGGCCCGCTCCAGTCTGGGAGCCAAACGTCGGAAGTGTTCGACGAAGTTCCACCGGCTGTCGAGGACATGTCCAAGATACTTCATCGTCGACTCGACGCCGATGTGAACCCCTCCCGCCATTACCTGGGAACCCGACGGTGGCGCATTCCGAGGTCCATGAAAACCCATGGCCTCGGACTTGTGCAGGGCCACCTCGAGTCCCAGCTGCCGGATCCTGTCGACGATTGTCGCAACCCCGCGTGTCGCTAGTTCGGCCGCCGCCTGGTACGACCCCCCCTGTGCCAGGACCAACGTGTCGTCAGCGTAGCAGACGACGCTGACGCCGCTAGGGAGGTCGGCGCGCAGCACCCAGTCGTATCCGATGTCCCACAGATGCGGCCCCAGGACCGATCCCTGTGGGACACCGCACGACATCTCTCGCCGGTTCCACTCTCCTTGGTGACCGGGGTAGATGACGGCCCTGTCCGTCAAATAGGCCTCGACCACACGACAGAGGTAGGTCGGCATCCGGTGATACCGGAGTGCTTCCCTGATGCAACTCCAGGGCAGGGTGTTGAAGGCATTGGCGATGTCTAGAGACACCGCCAAGACGACCCCACCCCGGGCTACAGCATCCCCCGTCGTGAGGGCCCGCACGCGCATGATGGCGTCCACCGTAGAGCGCCCCTTGCGGAAGCCAAACTGGCTCTCCGCCAGATCCGGCCCCACCCGCACCAGCCGCTCGACGAGGCGGTCTGCAATGACTCTTTCAAAGAGCTTGCCCACCTCGTCGAGCAGCACGATGGGCCGATAAGCGGACGGAGAGTCCGCTGGGCGCCCCGGCTTCCTGATGAGGACCAGTTTCCCCGTCTTCCAACGAAGTGGGAACTGGCCCTTCTCCATGCATGCGCTTAGGAGCCCCCTTAGTCGAGGCCTGAGAGCCCCCAAGGCCAGGACCCAGGCTTTTCCAGGTATGCCATCGGGTCCTGGGGCGGTATTTTTCGCATTCATCTTGCGTACCGCCACTCTCATTTCTACCTCGGTCACCTCCGGAGCATCGTCGTCGTCGTCGGCGGTGTGGTCCGCATCGGGCACCGCAGTAGGCGGAGCCATGGGCGGGGGAGCGTGTTCCCCTCTTGGGGGGAACAGAGCGCCCACCACGTCCCCCACAAGCTGGGGCCGGAGACGCTGGGGCCGGAGACTCTGCGTCAGCGGAGGAGCCCATGGGCGGAGTTTCTCCCGCACCATCTTGTATGGGCGTCCCCACGGGTCCCTGTTTAGAGTCTCCAGCAACTCCTCACGGGCCACTGCCCTGGCCCGCAGGATCTCCGCTTGGAGGGCGGTCTTCGCCGCTCTGTACCCCTCGTACAGCTCCGCCTGAATGGCTTCCGTATCCGGAGGGCGGATACGGAGCCTGCGGTGCCTGGCGTACCGGCGTCGCGCAGTAACGCACGCCCTGCGCAGGGTCTCTAACTCCTGCGACCACCAGTACACCTGGCGCGAAGCACGTCCGGGCCGGACCCGGGGCATAGCCACGTCACATATATTGGACATGGCCTCCCGGAACCACTCCACCTCGTCGTTGATGTCAGCAGGCCTGTCCGGTGATGACACCCAGGCCTGCACGATTGAGGCTTCCAGGAGGAGCTCCCGGTCCAGCTGCTTCAGCGCCCACCGCGGACCACTCGGGGCCTGTCGGACCGGCGCGCTCGAGGTCTGGGCGGAGACGTCAAACCGGATGTACCGGTGATCGGAATAGGTCTCCACCCCCTCCATGACGCGCCAGTCAATGACACGCGGTGACAGAGCGGGGCTGGCGAACGAAATGTCCACCACCGATTCACCCCGCATCCGCACACACGTAGGGACAGAACCCCGGTTTAGGATGACTAGGCCTGTCTCCAGAGCCCAGTCCTTCACCATCCTGCCCCGTGTGTCCGTGTACCGGGAACCCCAAGCCAGATTCTTGGCATAACGTACGCGAACCTTGAATAGCAAATAACGTAAGTAGCGACACACTCAAATTATGCCGTAATTATATTGTACTGCTTGTAATATAACGCCAATACTTGAGACATTGAGGAGGTATCCTACAGAGACCGAGCTTCATTTAATGGCGTTGCGAGAAACTCGAAACTCTGGCTGTATAGTGCCAGAGGAATAAACAATTTTTTTGCAGTTATAATTATTAAAGACCTAATGACATATTCCCCTATTTTTAGAACGTTCGCATTCTAATCTCAGTCTTAACCTGTCAAACATACCCATATTTTACATAAATTTTTTGACAAGTTTTTTGACATTGATTGTCGCAAAGTTAAGATTGTGAATAGATTTTGAACACTTTTAATTATGAGAATTATCCTGCTGGTCAGTTTTCGTGATGGAACTTGGATGCCAACCCAAACAAAAATAAATAAAGTCCTAGTAAAATTTTGGAGATATCTCGAACTATTTCTAATACGTAACTCGTGAAATGTTATTTCCATATACACCTCTTTTTTTTTTTTTTTTTGAAGTTGGGAAGTCATCAAATATCTTCTCCCGCTCTGGGCGGAGCGGGAGGGCGTGTCAGACTCTTACTGACTAAAACCCACCCGTGTTCCTTCGGTTGCCCTGTCACCGGGGGCCACGATCTCCCTTTCGGTTTTCTTCGCAACCCCGGCAGGCAACGGCCCTAGTGGACCCCTTCAATTCTGCTGACATCTCTTTGAGGCGCGCGTGGAACACAACGCGCCGTCGACCCGGGCCTGGTCCTTATCGGACGGTGAGCCACCCATTGCTCACCGCCCGCAAGCCCGCGCCTACGGTGGCCGGAAATCGCCTCGCGATTCCCGACGCCCTGGGCGTCTCCTCCTGCGGCGGTTAGGGGCGTGAGGGCGCGAAATTTGCCTCTCCCTCACGCGTTCCGCCTCCTCCTTTGCGAGCATTACCGCTTCGCAGAAGGAGGTGACGGCCTCCCATTTCCTCTCGCTCCGTACCATGGCCTGAACCAGGGCCGGACGCGAGAGATCACCGCCGCCGATCGCCTCCACGAGGACACGGCGATGCTCCGCCCAAGCTGGGCAGACCTCCACCGTATGCTCCACCGTGTCCTCCGGGCGATCCACACAATGGTGACACCCGGGCGTTTCCTCCCGCCTTATCCTGTGCAGGAACCTCCCGAAACAGCCGTGTCCGGTGAGGACCTGCGTCAGGCGGAAGGTGAGGACGCCGTGGCGCCTCTCTAGCCACTCCTCAAATCCATATACACCTCTGCCTAACCCTTCGATGACTACAGCCCTGATGTAAAATAAATATTACTTAATGGTAAAGTATTTCGAAACAACATTAATTTTAGTATAAGTTTCAATTGAAAAATATAGAGATTGGTCTCAGTATTTATTGTATATGTAAATGGTACACCACTGAATACCTGCAGTATTGTGTCTCCTTCTTACTTTAATCCATCCAAAGGTTGTCTGTAACAGATCGTTTTTAGCGATAAAACCACCCATTGTGTCACCGTATGTAAAATTTATACATTTATAACTGTAATTTTTTATGGTATACATGTGATATTCGAATCTCTATTTCTATCTCTATTTCTATTTCCATCTCTTTCTATCTATCTCTGTTAAATATCTACTCAAGCGACTTCCACTATAAGATATTTGCATTTCAAGCGAATCGTTCGCTCGTCTGATCTTGTTATGTTTCGTTGTGATCAGCTTAAGACGTTACTGGGCTTAGTAACAGAGTTAAAGCTAAGATTTGCGCTACAATGTATGACATGTTATTATTAACTTGCTTCCTATTATCATAGGGGTAAGGGGCTTGTGACTAAGTAATAACAGCCGCACGGATGGATCGATCAGGTTAAGCTACGCTGGTCGCGGTTGATCCGTCAATGGGTGACTATGTTTACATACCAAGACCCCTCCGTGCCTGTTATTAAAATTTGTACATCTTTGACAGTTGTTACGAATCTTCAGAAGCCCGAAAGTCTGACAAACAGTCTTTACTAAGGGGTATAGTTTTACCCATTAACTGGGTTGTGGCGGTTAGATAGGCAGTCGCTCCATGTAAAATACTGGTATTCTGCTGCCGGATGTGTATGTGCTGCCTAGATCAGCGAAAGATAATAAAAACTCCCTGGCTATGTGTGTACGTATATACATATAATAAATTACCAAATATATATTAAATAATTAATATTCATATAATATTTATAAATATCTAGGCAGCACATACACATCCGGCTGGCCCGAGGATACCGGTCTCCTGCGAGGCGGCGAGCCTCCTTGCCGGATTACCGCCATGGGATCTGGAGGCAAAGGTCCTCGCGCACATTTGGGAGTGGCGCGAGGAGGCGAAACGCCGGGGCTTAACTCCATCGCGGCACAGCGGACAGAGCTCCGGCGGGAACTCATGGCGTCATGGAGAGTGCGATTGTCGCAACCCAGCGCTGGGCACGCCACAATTGTGGCGATAAGACCCCTCTTTGAGGAGTGGCTAGAGAGGCGCCACGGCGTCCTCACCTTCCGCCTGACGCAGGTCCTCACCGGACACGGCTGTTTCGGGAGGTTCCTGCACAGGATAAGGCGGGAGGAAACGCCCGGGTGTCACCATTGTGTGGATCGCTCGGAGGACACGGTGGAGCATACGGTGGAGGTCTGCCCAGCTTGGGCGGAGCATCGCCGTGTCCTCGTGGAGGCAATCGGCGGCGGTGATCTCTCGCGTTCGGCCCTGGTTCAGGCCATGGTACTGAACGAGAGGAAATGGGAGGCCGTCACCTCCTTCTGCGAAGCTGTAATGCTCGCGAAGGAAGAGGCGGAACGCGTGAGGGAGAGGCAAATTTCGCGCCCTCACGCCCCTAACCGCCGCAGGAGGAGACGCCCAGGGCGTCGGGAATCGCGAGGCGATTACTAACTTCTCCCGCTCCGCCCAGAGCGGGAGAAGTTATTTGATGATTTCTCACCGAAAAAAAAAAGGCAGCACATCTAGCACAAGTCTGAATTGGTCACGCCGACTTCGAGAACTTATTTCCTTTGTGAGCAAACATTCATATTTGAACGCGATAAGTCAGAGTGCGGTCGTGAATCTTACCCTTAGACTGCCTTCCCAGTCTAGAATTCTAGACTTGGCTTAGCAAGATGTGACTTAGATACCTGACGTAATTGCAAGAGGGAATTGGCTCTGAAACTGTTATCGTATGGACAATTTGCTAATAAAGGTATTGGTTGTTATGTGCCAAGTATTAGTCATAGCCAAGCATTAGTCGTTGATCAAGATACTTATCACGTTTCTATCACGATGATAAGAGATCAGTTTTCTGGATAATGAATAAAAGTTTTTTTTTTTTAATTCAGACTCAGGAACCTCAGAGCTGGCAGCACAAGCGATCTATTGACTATACTGCACATATTAATTTTTTTTTATTGATTTAGTTAAATAAGCCATTGACACGCTAAAAAGGTTTCTTTGTACTTATTTTTCTTGGATCAAATAAACTCTATTTTAACGCTACTTTAAATCTAAAACTTACATCAAGATGCAAGTATCAAACGTCAAAAACAGAGATTATCCGCACAAGCGGTTGGTATAACTTGCATATTTGAAAGGATGCTGGGTTCTCAAATGATGCCACTTTGGCTTGTCAAATGCAGAGAGCTACGAATTGACAAACATACAATCTTTTAACATACCTACGATAAACTGGATGTTCTAGGAAATAGAAGTTTTGTTTATACCCCAACTCAGAAAAAATAACAGGTTCTTTAATGCCAGAAGGGATACCAGGGTACTTAGTTACTAATGAATTTTTTTACTCAACATTTTGAAATCTTAATATAAATTCGAATTGTTAGTTTTAGATGCTCCTTTTTAGTTGTTATTACTGTATTTCCTGTGCGTGTTCCAAATAAAATATTGTTCTTTCTTTCTTTCTTTATTTTTCTTTCTTTCTTTTCTTTAATTATTTCAATTGGAATAAAAGTTAACCCTCGTTTTGATCGATTTGTTAATTAGAACTACTGAATTTCATACAAACTTACAAATAAAATAATCTTTTGCTGTTGCTCTTTTAGTTAACGCACATCATCATCATCTGCCTAGCCTTTTCCCAACGATGTTGGGGTCAGTTTCCAGTCTAACCGGATGCAGCTGAATACCAGTATTTTACATGGAGCGACTGCCTATCTAACCGCCACAACCCAGTTAATGGGTAAAACGATACCCCTTAGTAAAGACTGTTTGTCAGACTTTCGGGCTTCTGAAGATTCGTAACAACTGTCAAAGATGTTCAAATTTTAATAACAGGCACGGAGGGGTCTTGGTATGTAAACATAGTCACCCATTGACGGATCAACCGCGACCAGCGTAGCTTAACCTGATCGATCCATCCGTGCGGCTGTTATTACTTAGTCACAAGCCCCTTACCCCTACGATAATAGGAAGCAAGTTAATAATAACATGTCATACATTGTAGCGCAAATCTTAGCTTTAACTCTGTTACTAAGCCCAGTAACGTCTTAAGGATCTTTCAAACAGGCGCGACACGCGACGCGACACAAAGACACCGCTCGTCGCGCGACGAGCGGTGTCTTTGTGTCGCGTCGCGTGTCGCGCCTGTTTGAAAGAGCCTTTAAGCTGATCACAACGAAACATAACAAGATCAGACGAGCGAACGATTCGCTTGAAATGCAAATATCTTATAGTGGAAGTCGCTTGAGTAGATATTTAACAGAGATAGATAGAAAGAGATGGAAATAGAAATAGAGATAGAAATAGAGATTCGAATATCACGTGTACATTGTACACCATAAAAAATTACAGTTATAAATGTATAAATTTTACATACGGTGACACAATAGGTGGTTTTATCGCTAAAAACGATCTGTTACAGACAACCTTTGGATGGATTAAAGTAAGAAGGAGACACAATACTGCAGGTATTCAGTGGTGTACCATTTACATATACAATAAATACTGAGACCAATCTCTATATTTTTGAATTGAAACTTATACTAAAATTAATGTTGTTTCGAAATACTTTACCATTAAGTAATATTTATTTTACATCAGGGCTGTAGTCATCGAAGGGTTAGGCAGAGGTGTATATGGAAATAACATTTCACGAGTTACGTATTAGAAATAGTTCGAGATATCTCCAAAATTTTATCTATATATATTTTATTAAATATATATTAAATAATTAATATTCATATAATATTTATAATTAATTTATAAATAATTATATAATTTATACTATTTTAAATAATTTACAATTTAATGTTTTAAACATTAAATTGTAAATTATTTAAAATCCAATTATATAAATGGCTCAATAATAATAATTTCTATAGTATTAATGATTTTTTTAAATGAGTTTCAATGTAACATACTATTTCAATGTCATACATGTATTTTTAGTAAGTACCTAAGTTTGCATGGTTTAGTTTTAAGCAAAACATGTTCGATGTAATATTTTTAATAACACCTTGTATACCATGATTTATGCAAATAAAAATATCTTATCTTATCTTATCACGTCGACTTATACAAATATAAACATTATACGAATAAAAATAAGGTTCCAAGTCTAGATTAAAACTGCAAACTGAGCTCAAGTGACCTTTCTAACTTGAAGTATTACCACATAACTCAATTCGCCGATCCAACTTATGATTACCGGAGTATCGGGGGGTAGATGATCAAAAAACTTTTCTCGTTACATCAGCCTGCTCATTTGACAAGTTTAGCCGTTTGCTCCGAAGTTTTTGGTAATACGCCCCCGGATATATTACCGAAGATAAGACCGGACGAATGTTTGCCTTTTAACTATTTTATTTTAATTATAATCGATTAGGATTTTTTAGGAACATCGTGTTGAAAGTAGTGAGTAGGGGAAGGCCAGAAAATCGATAAATGGACTGTGTGAAAGATGTTATGGCCTAAAACGGGGTGACTACTGCGATGACGACTAATTAAGGTTCTACTAGTAGACTACTGCCTCGTTGGTCTAGTGGTCGAAAGCGCTACGAGGTCCTGGGTTCTATCCCGGGTCGGATAAAATTTTATTGAGTTTTTCTATCTGGAATTTCTCAGTAGCAGCCCGGAGTCTGGATTTGTGCTCGATTGATGCCAATAGGCTCGGCCCCTATTACATGGGACTTAAACATAACTGGCGAAATGTGGGTGTACTATAGGTACACCTCTGCCTAACCCTTCGGGGATTACAGGCGTGATGTTATGTTATGTGTGTAGTCGACGGGTTGAGCTTGTTGGTGGCGTGGCTAGTATGCATGCTATTAAGTAAAGTTATTTATATTTAGTTTTATTTATTAAGTATTTATTTATCTAGTTTTTATTTATTTATTCAATGAAATAGACGATGATTTATAACGAAAACGAGCGCGTAAAATTTCATGAACAGTTCTTTGTGCGTATAGATATTATGAAAAAACTACTGGACGTATCTATTCAAAATAAAATTATTTGAACTTTTCAATAAATTTTCTATCTCTGTACAGTGTTTATTTTGCCATTTTCATACTACATAAGTTATTTACTTACGCCCAAAGATGAATTAAAATTAATGTTGAAATAAGGATGTTTCGACGCTCATAACTTCCAAACCAATACTTTTCCCCAATTTTGCTTTCATACAGGGCTAGATAATGACAAGGACAATTGATATAATTATAAGTTTTGAACGTACATCGTCAAACAGACGAGTAATCACCATGCTACGTTTGTATGGAAGAATGACTGACTAGTGTATCCTTAAGAGAATTATAGAGAAAAAGACATGTTTTACCGACCCCAAATAAATTGGGATACCTAAAGGCAAGACAATGATGTAGATCATGTTGAAAACGACAGACGACGACTAGAACCAAAATATCGAAGACATGTGACATCCACCAACCAAGCCTCGGATACCGGTTAAATGTTCAATCCGTTATTATGTACTTGACGCAAAAACCTTTACATTCGGTTTCACTCTTAGAAACCGTCTTTTATTAACCGGTTTTGGAGTAATCTTTACATAAAGGATTTTTCGGATTAAACGGTTTAGAGCTATATTAACCGGTTTTTTGTTTAGCTTTTATTCAGCGCGGCATCCTCGCAAGTAAACACAAGTTGCAACGCGTTTACCGACATGCCGCTCGTCG
This sequence comes from Omphaloscelis lunosa, assembly GCA_916610215.1. Taxonomy (NCBI): domain Eukaryota; kingdom Metazoa; phylum Arthropoda; class Insecta; order Lepidoptera; family Noctuidae; genus Omphaloscelis; species Omphaloscelis lunosa. The sequence continues at coordinate 16,183,056 of OU744265.1, read as the reverse complement.
AATAAACCGGATAATTTAGGTTAAAATAAAGTTCTTAAAATGTTCACGTTCTTAAGAAGAGTTCAGAGTAAAACCCAAATAAACCGGATTTCATAGGTATTTTTTAAACCGGTTCCGAGCCTTGCCACCAACCCGCACTGGGCCCGCGTTGTGGATTAGCCCGCTCCCTCTCACAGAGAGGTCTATTTCCTAAGTGCTATGGGATGTTTGTTTTCGTACTTTTAATGAAGAAATGCGCGGTCTACCTACCACTATGCCTGATTCTGCCGCCAAGCAGCGCTGATGTCTGTCGGTAGGAACGATGGGTAAGGGTGCCGGTATAATTACAGCCACTTGAGGTGTTTCAACTTTGTCTGTGGGACGACTGCGCACTTGCGATGCCTCTGATGCTGCAAAATAGCGAAATACTTGACTATACCTACGTACACTACAGAATACGATGTACTCTAAAATTGTTTAAATTTTATAAATCAACACAAATTAATTCTTCTTTTTTTCTTTCTTTTTCGTGCGGTTAGTGAGTAACCTGGTTTCAGAGTTTTTATGCCGTCCATGGGCCTCTGACTCGACTTCACGTTCGGTTGAGAAATACCTCAAAGGTATGTTTCCTCACGATGTTTTCCTTCACTATTTTTGAAGCAAGTGTTAATTGATTATATAATACGTACAGTGCACATGAATCCGAAAAATCAGAGGAGCGTGCCTTGGTTTAGAACTCGAGACCTATGACTTGGCAGTCCGACGGTCACACCAATAGGCTATCACTGCTTTCTGCCGATTTGTTGTTTTCTAGAGACCCCTGCCTAAACCCGTCGGGATTACAAGCGTGATATAATATATATATATTTTTTAATCTAAAGATGACCCGCACCACCCTTCCTTAAAATTACTAGAACAGCAGCTAATAGTTCTCATTCCTTCATTCTTCTGCCTAGGATAAAACTAGGTCAACGAAATCTAGAATTCTAGGTCCTATTCCAGCTTTTTTTCCGTTGTTATGTTAAAACATTTCAGGCGAGCCACTAATGGTTTGATTCCCAGTAATTTATTGTTGTACCTAACATTTTGCTAATTCTTTTGCCGCTCGGCAAAAGCCTGTGTAAGTGGGCAAGTTTATTCCCGACCCTCGAAATGGGGTGAACTGTGGTTATTTTTCTTCTATGCTGATTGCTTTTCAGCATAACTGTGTTAGAAGTGGTTTTATGAGTTTATTACCAGACATTTCATAAATAGTAGTAGAGCGCCCTTGTCAATCAATACTCAACATTCATTTTAAAGTTTTGAATAAACTATACGTTTTACAGCGGTTCATAAATCGGCCATAGCATTGTTGAATTTTGGTTTTAACGATGTCACATAAGTGCCGGATGTCACATAAGGGTCAAAGTAAAATCTTTATTAACTTGTAAAACTTAGGTAAATGAATAAATAAGCAAGTAATGTTTGCAGTATTGCTATGTCTTGCCGCCAAAGGCGTTCAAATATAGAGTTTGTATATTTGCCTCTAGGCTATTAACAATCTCTGTAGTGTCATGACAGCATGAACCATGACCTCTCATCATGTCAGTTGCGAGTTTAGTTTTAAGTGTAGTTATTTGTCAATCGACTTTGACAAATAACTACATTTAAAACTAAACTAAACTCTACTACTTTTGTTAAGGCGCTCGATAGGTTAAACCCATCGAGCGCCTTAACAAAAGTAGTAGAGTTACACCACTCACCCTGTACATATCGTAATAGAATCGGCGCGGCCTATCTTCGAACAATTTATTGCTCAACACGTATCAGCCTATTAACACGGGCCCTATTAACGGCAGTCCTATTAAAATAATACGATATAGTGTGGGGACACACCGGGAGGATATAGGATTAGGGTGGTTAGTTTCTTGTGGCGCCATCTAGAACTCACTCAATCTGCATAGCTGTTTTCCTACTATGTTGAGGTCGGCTTCCAGGCTAACCGGATGCAGCTAAATACCAATATTTTACATGAAGCGACTGCCTATCTGCGTATTAGCGTTAAATTACACGATACATTACATTACACGATACATTACATTACACAATACATTACATTACACGATACATTACATTACACGATACATTACATTACACGATACATTACATTACACGCTACAAACGGTTATTTTCACTAGCAACGTCAGTAGCCTTTGTTCAGAAAATACTCTCTTAAAATTAACATATAAAATATACGTTTTTGAATCTTAACCTATTCGTTCCGCGACTATACGAATTTGCCTTTGTTACAAATTGCCAATTACGAACAAAATGCAGTAATGTCACTGCAATTGGAACTTAACTCGTATGAAAATGTATACAAAAATAGTTTCCTTTATATTATTATCTTATATGTATTTAATTCACAAAAATAACGGAGAGGCTTGTTATTTTTGTATGTCCACAGAAAAACGGGAAGGTAATGTTTATTTCATTTTCAGTTAATTAATTGCATGATAATAATTACATAAATAGACGTAAGTAAATAATTTGCACGCTTGCTTGCAGGCAGAATACAAAGACTTTTAGGACATAAGATCTTTTCTTGAATTTGTATGTATTTTCTAGCAAATAAACATTTTTGATTTGATTTGATTTGAGACTATGTAGTCTCAAATCAAATCAAATCAAATCAAAAATGTTTATTTCTAACAATGCTGATTTATGCTGATTTCTAACAACATATCTATGTAGATATGTTGTTAGAAATCATAATGTATGTAAGAAATAAAATGAAATATGAGAATTTAATGTTCACACACGTATTTACATGATTTAAAAAATAACAGACTTAAAATAATAATAATAAATATTTATAAGTATATAAAAAAGGGGGGGTGACCATAATGCCTTGGAAAGTAGGTAGGCCTTTGGTGTGGGATGCAACGTGTGTCGACACCCTTGCGCCATCCCATCTTCCTAGCACGGCGGGATGTGCTGGGGCTGCTGGTGCAGGTGCGGAAAACCTCAACCAGCGCAAATACTCCAATATTATTGGGACTTATATGTTTGACCCGTTTGGGGTTGAAACACTAGGCCATGGGATCCGAGTGCCCACCTAGTTTTTCAAGACATCGCCAAGCGACTGGTCGACTTTTCACGTGACCAGAAGGCTGGCCAAAGAATGAATGATAATATCCACTTAGTCCTCACATTCACAATAATTAAAACAGTAATAATTATTATTATTGACATATCGGTCCCGCATGACGGGAACCTCGTAAATGCCGAGGAAGATAAACAAATCAAGTATCTCGACTTGGCTCGCGAGGTTGTCGACATGTGGGATGTGGACTCAGCAATCATTGGGCCGATAGTCGTATCAGCCAATGACTTAGTTGCCAAGAGCCTCGACCAGCTCCAAAGGAGGCTCTCGCTCGGTAGCTGCACTAAAGGCTTGATTCAGAAAGCGGTACTCTTGGACACGGCTCGCATTGTTAGGAGGTTCCTCTCTCTGCAGCCCTAACTGCCAGTACCTCTGAAGGCAGGGTCTGAGTTGACTCTGCGTGTTGCCACACCGAGCTCTGAACGCAAAATCTGAGTTGACTCTTCGTTCAGAGCTCGGTGTGGCCACACGCCGTGTTCGAGTTCGCTACAATTGTCATCCTGAGGATGCCTCGTTGAGAAGTAAAACATGTATTGATTTCTTTCAGGGTTTTTTATGGCTCTTTAGAAATTGCTAAGCGGAACAGATTACTAAACATATCCATATCTATTGTATTTTATTTAATATATTAAAAAATGAATAAACGCAATAATAATAAGATGTGTCTTGTCTTGAAGTAATGTTGCCTCAATAATATTACGAAAAGATAAAACTTACGTAGAGTAAAAATACTTAGTAAGAATTCATGAAAATGCCAAATGAAAATTAAATTTCAAATCCGCTCTTTCCTATGATGTAACGTAACATCACACCAGTATTCCCCGAAGGGTTGAGCAGAGCTGCACCTATAGTACACCCACATTTTGCTAGTTATGTTTAAGTCCCGTGTATTAGAGGATACGGCAATAGGCCCGCCTATTGCCGTCAACTGGAACCGGGTTGCTACTGAAAAATTCAACATAGAAAAACCCAATATCGAAATTTTACTAAGGTTCCAAAATTTTGCCCTAAGAAAAATCTCAAGTGCACCCTGGTTTGTCAGAAATACAGGAGCACCTAAAAAAAAACAATAGTGAAAGAAGAACTATGCGAAGAATGCAAAACATATAAACAAAGATTGAGCAAGCACAGCAATGTCTTAGCCAAGAACCTTCTAAACAGAGGAGGTGATATAATCCGCCTAAAGAAATGGCAAATCCTCAAGTTGGACCAGAGACAGTGAAAATCTAAAGTTAATTTAATACTTAACCACATAATGTGAATGCTCAATGGAACATCGCAAAAACAATCTCACACGAAGACCCCATCTGATTATGGCTAGAAAGTAGATCGCAGATAAAATAGAAAACAAAAAAAAAACCCTGTGTCACTTTGCCCGACCCGGGAATCAAACCCAGGAGCTCATGCTCAGCAGTGGCATGCAATAGGGGGTGAGCTTTTGCCTTTCTTTCCTATGGTGTATTGTTACTTTTTTTTATTGAGGAATACATTGAGAATTCTGGTATCTATTTGCCAAAAAAAGTTCTTGTAACAATTTTTTTTTTCACCTGATTTTATTTTGTCTGTGTGGATGTGATTATGTAATTTTATCTTTTTTTTTTTTGTTTCAGTCCAGTACTAAACTTACAAGATCTATATTAAGTTCAACTATATCATCGAACATTTTTATCATTCGATTTATTTTTATTTTTTTTAATTTATCTCGATACACACTTGCTTTCCAACTCACTTTAGACATTTTCAGAATGGTCAACATCGGTTAAAAAATAGAATAGAATAACAATATTTGACATTTGCCTAACTAAATTATCGTTCTTCGTCGCAAAATACCTTATAACATTCCATCTAATTTATAGTATATATCACTAATGTATCACAGTAAACATAACTGCTTTAGCGAAAATTTATCACACTCAGCTCGTCGCTCCTGACAGCTAGCGATTGCAACAAGTGTCGAGAAATACTGGAAACTACTTATAAGAAGAAGAAATAACTGCAGAATTGGTGTTATAAACTCCAGCGGTCACGAGAATTGCGAATATTACGTTGTATGTCGGCCATTATGCAAAAATTGTCGCTTGCCTATTTGCAGCAATTTTACAGACAACATTTTGGCTGCATAAGGAATGAACCACAGACATGTTCAAAATTCAAAAATTCCAAATTCAAAAGTCATTTATTTAAACTAGGCTAAGAATCAGCACTTTTCGAACGTCAAAATTACATAAGACAGTCCCCCAAAACGCCCACCTTTCACCACTTCCTTTAGCTGGGAAGAAGTGGCGCATCAAACTCCCCAGCAGCACAGTTGTCAAGTTAGAAAAAAAAAAATATACATTAGTATGCAAAATAATTTACATTATGCAACACAAAAAATATTTTAAAAGATAAATATATTGGTCATGTGTCAGCTAACACACGCCAATATACCAACCAAAAACATCGCGAACTTTACTCAAGCAGATGAAAAAAAAACTAAACGTAAACAGAACTAAATAAAGCCTCCAGGCATAAAGGGCGTGCCCGCTTACATAAAGCTATATAAAGCTGTAATTGGAAGTTATAAATGATAAACTAGGACCATCGAGGCAAAATAAATAAATTCAAATAATTTGAAAAGCAAAAACCCTCGAAAACGACCACCACAAAATATAGTTTTATGCTCCAGTAGCTAAGAATAATAAAAAACTATTCCAAAGTAAAAAAAGTAGCCCACCGGTATCCAAACAACCGGAGATAAAATGATTATTTTATTTTGCAATAAATATGGGTACTTTTCAAAATTTGAACAAAAATAATAGTGCGAGCTTGGTGTATCTCAGATCTACTTGTTTATGTGGAAAGAATCAAACACAATACAATAGAAATGTAGCGGCAAGATTATCAGAAATTAAAGCTTATGTTTCCCCTGATAAGAAAATAAAAGGATACGAAATGTACCGACTACCTTACTAAGTTACTTGAATTTATTAACGCATTGAAGTGGGAATGAAGGGGAGAGGCCTTCGCACTGAAATGGGCATGAAAGGGAGACGCTTTTGACTATTGTGCCTACTTTTGCATGAGCCTTTATTAATTAACTAATCTCAGAATAACGAATGAAAGCGAATTCGTGAGGTCAGATGAATCGAAAAAAAAATATGTTTACTGTCAACCGTCTTCTCTTAAGAGGCTGACAACAGCTAAAGCGCGGTCAGTGTCGGAAAAGAAAAGGAAGAGAAGCGCGTTGCACAGTGCTGATAATTTATTGCAAATTATGAAGCAATTATCTATTTTAAAAAAATCGATTGATTGGATTAAAAATTTAAACACTATTACGTTGATATGGTACTTGTAGAATAGTCTGTCAAAAATCACAATGATTGCATCTAGAGTTAGATAATGTGTTGAAAACATAATAGAACTAATTCGATACGATAGAAAAAAAAAACAGGAAGATACCTCGAAAAAAATATTTTAACAATTAAAAACTAAATTAATCTGTGATGACTAAATTAGTATGTGATTTTTGACAGACTATTCTACAAGTACCATACTTGTAGAATAGTCTGTCAAAAATCACAATGATTGCATCTAGATTAATTTAGTTTTTAATTGTTAAAATATTTTTTTCGAGGTATCTTCCTGTTTTTTTTTTCTATCGTATCGAATTAGTTCTATTATGTTTTCAACACATTATCTAACTAGTAATTATCCTGAAAAATATCGAATATTATTTTCTGATTTTGTTTACTGCATTGGATGATACACTTTTTTTAGGCATTATAAAACTTGCGTTTAGCTCCTGTAGTCCCCTTATATGATTGTCGTTCCAGTTACTACGAACAGTGTTCACCTGTTGTGTTAAGTATTAATTACTAGGCATCTAAACTTCGTTTACCAAATTGCACTCTCTTATCAAGTAAATGCGTGACCCCCAAAGATCACTGGTATTATTATTCGGGTTGAGTTGACTCGGGCCAAGCTGTCACTGACCTATTTTAGATCCAAATGGTGAAATATATGCTAAATTCAAAGTCAAAACTTACTTATTCAAAATAGACTAAAATGTGTGATTCTGAACGCCCAAAAGGCCCTATTCAATTCTTCCTAGCGTTGAAAATGGTGTAAAAAGATCTCGGCTGCACCTTGCAGCTCACTGCAGCAAAATCCAACATACCTTTAATATCATAAGTAAATATTTTTGCGAAACCATGTTGATTGCAAGTGGGTGCTTCATTTTTATTTCTTTGCAGTCCTCGCAGACTATGCAGGCCACATATTGAAACCACAGGCAAAATATGGTAATAGGAAATGCACTGAAACTTTAGGCAAACTTACTATCCTCTTTTCGTATATTCACGCTTGTTGGTTTTAAGAGGAGGGATAGAACATAAGGTAGTATTTTACCAGCTTTTCCTCACTTGCCTATTGTTTGGATTCCTTAAACGTAGCCCGCGAAATTCGAAAATTCTTACGTTTTTTTTTTTCAAATTGCGGCGCTATTAAACGTTTAATTTACATTAATTAATTTTTGCTATTTCGTGAAAATATGACGATTTGCAGCAAATATAATTTCTAGAGCTACTCGTAATTGATTATTTGAATGATTTTAATTTAGTACTTTTTATCATAACTGCTGCCTAATACATAGCAAGCAGCGCCACAATTTGCAAAAAGCTTAAGAAATTTTGAATTCCGCAAGCTACATTGTTACAATTTACATTATTTAAATCTTTACACACATTATAAAACTGATTTACATCCGTAAGACGTACTCGTAACATAAGGTTCAGTTGAAAACCAGCGTCAGGCACTAGTTGTCTGGCATTTATGCTGAACTGGACCTATTTGTCGCAGCCGTGAGGCACACAATACTGTTTTAAGCTTTCTATATTTTTTGTTTTTTATTTGTGTGCCTTAACCTGGGTCAAATAAATTTATTTTCTTTCTTTCTTTCTTTCTTTCATTGACGGATCCAGACGGATCCACCTTAAGCCCCTTTATTTATGCGCTAATTTTGATCAACATACAACCTGCCACTGACCTATCGCAAATTGCGAAAAATGTAAGAAAATTTAAATTTCGCGGGCTACCTTAACGTATCTTTAACCGGAATGTATCTATGGTAGGGCTATTAGTTCAATATTAACTAAACAAACACTGCGTGTCTCGCGAGTATTGTGTAGATGCATGTTTAACATATAAACATTGACTTTCTGAACTCTCAGTTAAGGTTCCGTACACGAAAAAAACCCTTTTTCGTCAATAACTTATCTAATAGTAAGAGTATAAAAGTACAGTTTTCGTGGTGGTAAACCATTCGTGTCAGTCACAGCACCTGTTAATAGTTGCATCATTTTTGCGCTCTCGAAAATGTGGTTTATTTCGGCATTGATTTACTTAATGAAGATATAGTATAATCATAAATTAAAATTTTGATTTTATTTCAAGGATAGCTGAAGACTAATGTGTGATTTTAAATTTCTTGATATGATTTGCTAAATATTAGGAAAAAATACATTACTGACATGGTTTAAAAAAAATGTTATTTCAACATCTTTTTTCTGCTATATTTTGTATGGAAGTTGAAAAAGTGGTTCCCCTATGTACAAGTAGACTATAAAGTGATGTTGATGATAATTTTTAATTATCAAAATCAAAAGTAGTTTTTTATAACAAAACGATCAAACGTTAGTCTCGCGTAAATTTTTGGAAAACTTGTTGCGAATTTTAGTGACTTTCCACGAATCCTTAATTTATTTGAATCCCTTTTCGCTATTTACAAGACAAAGAATTCGACTTTTCAAATCACAAATTATTTTGTTTAAACTCTGTTACCCTTTCACACAACTAATGAACAAAATTAATCAAAATCAGTCGATTTCGTGCACCAACCCTTAAGGAGATCTTTGCTTTTAAATACATAACTTGATCGAATCAATAACACTATTCAGAGTTTATCTAAAGATTTCAGAAACTGGGCATAACTCTGAAATACCACATGAACGTAAACTGCGATCATCAACCAATGTTTACCGTTTACCGTTCAATACAGTTTGAAGGTCCATCATAACACTTAAATAACTGGCAGTAGGTACCTAAGCACATGCCTGTGACGCAACTACCGGCTTCAAGTTGAAGAGTTGTCAGTGTCAACATTGTTGTGGGGAATAACACAAGTTTGCAGACTTTTAATGATTTTATACTAAAGATGACGTCTAAACGAGTAGTGTAAATGATTTGGAAAAAGTATATGTTAAATGAGAGCATTTTTAAATATTTTAATATAGGCATATTTTGGATTATGTTTTTATTACATAGTGAAATTAATTTGTAAAGTTATGTCTAACGCGGATTAAAAACTGAGAATCACGCAAAATCTATCAAGTGTATTTTTCTGAAACTTTCACCATTTTAAAGATAATTTAACTATTTATCTTTTAGTATACGTATTTTATTAAAATACCTTTTGTTTTATGTATAATAAATTAATAATGCGTTTAATTTGGGACAGCGCTCCTTAATGGGCGAGTCCTATTACTGGCTGGACGTACAGTTCGTGCCGCTAAAGATGGGACTTGACACACCACGTGGTTTGACTTGCGCAGTAGACGATTTATGGGTCTCTTTAGCGGTATGAAGTCTGCGCCGGGGCGTCATCGGGGCGGCGGAAGGAGCGGCGGGAGGCGCGGTCGTCTCATCTTTCGTGGCGCGTATTGTACGACGCGTTGCGTGAGCTCAGTAAAGAACACGCAAGCTAACCACTCAAGATGTCATATATCTGCGGTCTTAACAGTCACATAAGACAAAAAGGTTAGAAGTAGTTGAAACATTTAAGAATAACAATCTACGAAAACCAGCCAAGAGTAAAAAGCAAATAGGTACAGATAGCACAAAAACTAACCTACATAAAAAGATTATTCGAAGCAATATCATTAACAGTTTAATCCCTTTCTTTCGCATAATGGTAGCATCTAGGTGTTGGGAGCAATTGGGAGCATTCGGTATTAACACGTAGCGCCACTGTGTCGCTAAAATCTTCTTAAATAGTAACTTTGGAATGTATGGTAGCTTATTTTATTAATAACCGTCGCGTTTTATGCAGATGTGCATAACTTAACATCACGCCTGTATTCCCCGAAGGGTTGCGCAGAGGTTTACTTATACTACACCCACGTTTCGCCAGTTTTGTTTAAGTTCCATGTAATAGGGGCGAGCCTATTGCCATCAATCGGGCACAAATCCAGACTCCGGGCTGTTACTGACAAATTCCAGATGGAAAACCCAATAACACTTTGCACGACCCGGGAATCGAACCCGGGAACTCATGCTCAGCAATAACACTTGCGACCACTAGATCAACGAGGCAGTCCAGATGCACATGTTTAAGTTATTATTAATTTATAAAACACTAGCCTATTTTACAATCCCTAATTATATTTTTCTCATATCTTACATCTTCTATTGCCAAAAAAAAATCACAGGAATTTAATCTCAAAGCTCTACCTGGTTTCCAGTTGCTCTTGGAATGAAACTTTGCACTGTTTCATATTCTTGCAGACATTTCCAAACCAGGGATGTTACGGAAGGGTTAAAAGCGTTATGACTACCTCTCGATAAGACTAAATAGCAGATATGATTAGTCGCTATTTCCCGGAACCGGAACCGGAAGCAGAGGTTTTAAATTTGACTGATTGGAATTGGAACCCGTATCGGAACCGAAACTAGAGGCGGAGGCGGAAGTAGACGAAAGATGCGTTAAGGGAAGACTTAACGAAACAATAGAAAAATAATTCAGTCTCTCTAATCAGTCTCTTTAATCAATCGCTTTAATCAGTCAAATATTAGCGATAACATCCAAAAATAAATCAATAAACTGACTGTGCGTATACAATGGTGATACATTCACAACAAAACATGTTGAAATCTTTACTTTCTGTCAATGTTCACAATGTTAAATGTGACAGGAACTTGAGATTTCAACATATTTTGTTGTGAATGTTTCGCCAGTGCAAACGCACATAGAGCGCGAGCGTGTATAAAATAAACAAAGATTACCCTGGCGAAGTGTTAAAATGCTAAACTTGGTAGTACGCGCGTTTCGAACTTCGGTATAACTCCGATTCAAAATTATCGGAACCGGAATCGGAATCGAAGGTGTAAAATTAATCGGAAGTTTCGGAATCGGAACCGAAATTCCGTAACATCCCTGTTCCAAACCAACAACTGTCGAACATTTTAACAAGATATAAATGATTTGCTTTTTTTTAAAGTGTTTACGGGATCTTTATTAATACGATAAAAATATATAGATACATAACAAGTTATTAACTAATTAATAAATAAAAATATACGCTAAGTTAACTTAAACTATTAACGAACATTGATTGCACAATAGAACAACGTGTGCGTTCCTAAAAAGTTCCCGTGTGTTTTCACCAGCAACGCTAGGAATTGGTGGAAACCCGTAAACGCTAAAGCGGCGCCTACACTGTTCAACATAACGATGGCATTAACGAGAATTTGCGCTAACTACTATGCACTTTAGTGTAACCAATGTTTTAAGGTTTCCCGAGACATTTCGGAATAATCTGGAGTTACGACGGATACTAGGTTATTTGGTACCCTTTATAATTGAGTTAAACATATTCGTGCTTTTGATTCCACTTTATGACGATTGAGATTTCACTGATTTAGTCAATAGAGCGGCTTGTCGTGTAGGATATAGCGGAGGGCACTAGACCACGCGGACGCTAACCCATGAGATGGACTGACCAAATTAAATCCGCAGTGGGCGAACCCGTGTATGAATGCACTAAACGTCGGAGCAAAAGATGGTGAAGTAGATGGTGAGAAATTGTGAGGAGAATCACATCAGCCCTGGACAAGAAACTACATGAAGACCACGACCGCTCTATCAAGAGTGCTACGAAGAAAACGAAGACATTTTAGAACCTCAAATAAATTAACAAGATGCTAAGATGATTTTGGATTATCATTTTGTCTGATCGACTTTTTGGAGACTGCATAGCCATAGCTGTCTCGTAAAATAAACCATAAACAAAACAGTGAAGAGTGCGATGAGCACAAAAGTTTTTGAAATGAAAACTTCTTTTGGCGTGTTGGGCATTTTTGAGATGGGACTAAACCATTGATTTCGCGACACCGTAATGACACCAAATTTTTACCATTAAAAAGACATCAACGCGTTGATTACCGCGGTGCGTGAAGTACAAGACATCAACGCGTTAATTATCGTAGTATATTGCTAATCCATTGCTTCATATGTTCGAAAAATTTGTCTGCTCAACAAGGTGAATAACGCAATGAATTGTCAAAATTAAAGCCATTGCTAAGTGTGTTACGCAATTATCCCGCAGATACCTAGTACAATAAGACAGAACCTTACAATTATTTATTTGCCGACTTATCGTACTAAAAAATAAATATATATCTATACTAATATTATAAAGAGTAAGTTTGTATGTAGGGGGTAATCTCCGGAACTACCAGTCGGAGTTGAAAAATCTTTTTACTTTGGATAGACCAATTCTCGAGGAAGGTTATGGGCTATGTAACATCACGCTACGACCATTAGGAACCGAGCAGAAATAACGCTAAGTGAAAACAAAGTAAAAGCGCGGGCGGGCGACGGGATGCGATGCGGTGGGTCGTAAACCGAAATTTAATTCGGACGAAATCGCCGGCGAAAGCTAATATAATAGAATAGAATACTTTTATATCAGACAGAGTCCACAGAGTTAGTAACAGTTTTACTTAACTTCTAGTGTTAGTAGGTACAAACACAGATTACAACATAAAATTTAAATTCAGCGTTGAGCTGCATCCACCTCCGCCACATCGGGGAATCCCACCGATCTGCGAACACACTAAGAATACTGTTGGTGCTGCCACGAACACGTGACATCAGGTATACAAATCTTTTTCTAAAAATGGCGGCAAAACCATCAATATTATTATCCGTAAACATCCCTGATGCACTACAACGCCACGGCAGCCGCAGCAGCATTCTGATAATAATTATTCTTAAATCAAATTGCGGTACAAATCCCACAAAATCCCCGCTCCATGGCCCCACTACCGCAACGTAATACTGACGGAAGCATTACACCAGCACTTGTTAATATACAGAGGATGTAAGCAGCTAGATACCTACCTACCTACATATGTATATGATACCCATTTGATACCTACACGGTACCTATGATTTATATATTATGTTAAGGCTTTCAGAGCTACTTAAGACGTCTATAGCTTGCATCGGATAATTACTTAAATAGTATTGAAACCGAATTGGAATTCATAAATTATTTAGATCCACTTGTATCGCACATCAATGAATACTGTAAACGACAAACATATTTAAAATATCATTCTGTCTCTTTCATCTTCAGACGATTGGCAAAAACAGGACAATGTTTTTTTTTTAATTTATATTAGCGTCGAGAGAATGCGTTCTTGACACCTGTCAGTTTGATATGTGTTTTTCGAATTTGATCCTTATTAGTACTAGAAATTGTCCTACTGATAGGTGTCAGGATAAAGGCTCTTTCAAACAGGCGCGACACGCGACGCGACACAAAGACACCGCTCGTCGCGCGACGAGCGGTGTCTTTGTGTCGCGCCTGTTTGTAAGAGCCTTAAAACCATAAACAAAATTTGAATAATAAAAAAATTGTTATCTGCACAAGTTTCGATAAACTCCATTACTTTCGCGAAAAGACAAAAGCTTTCATAAATATTTTTGAAAAAAGATTATACCAAATTTTTTTTTTTTTTTGCTAACCTAGTCAGTCCCACTGCTGGGCAAAGGTCTTTCCCGTACGTTTCCAGTCTTTCTTATGTTGTGCCTTCTCCAGCTAGTCGGTGACGAGTCCAGATCGTTACGCAAGCGCTTTTTAGGCCTGCCCCGGTGTCGACGCCCGTTATCAGGCACCCACTGTGTGGCGAGCCTGGCCCATCTGTTTTGATGCATCCTATAGGTGTGATCCGCCCAGTCCCATTTCAGCCTCACAAACTTATCAACAACATCGGCGACGCCTGTCTTGGAGCATATTATGGTGTTGCGAATTTTGTCAGTGACTTTGATTTTTAAAATACTACGCTCCATTGCTCTTTGGCAAACCTTGAGTTTCAAATTCTGAGCCTCGGTCAAAAACCAAGTCTGAGCGCCATAGATTAGGTTAGGCAGGATACACATGTCGACGAGCTTGCGCTTTAAAGCTAATAGTCAACCTAATAGTTACTTAATCTAAATAATTGCACGAATAAAAATCTTATTTTTCTCTTTACCACAAAGTTTTGTTATGAGAATACCTTATGCTGACTCCATAGTGAAAAAACTCAACAAATACAAAACCTCCTCCATTTTCTGTCAGTCATAATGTTATTAAGTACCATTACTCCTTTTCCTCAGGTTATTCTCACTTAAAACTTGTTCAGCAAGTACATTATTCTTTCAGAGTAATAAAGTTGTTATTTCTAGCATATTTCGTGCGAGTTTGTTTAGAGTTAAGGTGGGTTTATACGAGCCCAGTAATGTTACAGTACAGTAAGTCTGACTTGGAACTGGGCTCTTTTAGACACTAGTTTCAACCCAGTCCAGTGCTGACTTCGCGCCCTCAAGTCAATCCAGTTGACGAACCTACCCGTCATTTTCGGGCCCAATAGCTACCTGACTTTCTGCCGATCTCGTCTACATGAACCGAGTGACTGGATCCGTAATTCCGAGGCACTAAGTCCAGTCACTCCCAGGCCAACTAGGCATTATGTTCTGTTTGCAGGCACGGGTGATTTTTTAACGTAACTTTTTTTTTTAAATCGCGCAATGGGTTTTCAACTCTCAGTGTTGAGCCGTGCATTGAGAATACAACAGAGTGCGTCCCAGCGCGTCATAAAAATGTACTGCTGACTATTCAATTCTCAGCAAAACCAGTGCGTAATAAAAAAATAGCCCGTGGGTACGAGGGCTTAGGTAAAACAAAGGAAGAATGAAAGTAGGTGAAACTTGGTTTTAATGCAATTAATTTTGTTTCTGTGATGGAAACGGAAAGACAAGATTACAATGTTACAGAGGAGCTTCTTGTAAAGAGGTCGCGGAGACGAACTTTACGTTGCTGCATTCCAGTTTAAATGGATGCACATTCCCGTGAATATCTATACAATTAGTTGTAAATTGTTTATCAAATTGACATATTGCGCCAGCCCACCGAGTTATGAATAGCCATTTCATAAATAGAAAGATAAACCATTTATTTAGTGCCCACAAAAGATAAGCACAACACACAAAAGCAAAAAAATAAAAATAAATTACATGAATATAGAAAAAAAAACAAGGTGCCTATTTACCTACAAAAAAAAACACATTGCAACTGTCAAAGAATGACAGAATCGAAAATACGGACAATTTGAGTTGGTAACCAATTTGATAAAAAAATAATTTTCCTGTCTTCACAGTTGCGTAAGATTTGATGCATTTTCGTCTTCATAATAGTAAACCCATCCCGGTTTTACCATCAGTAGGTATTTTTATTTTATTTCTTGAAGAAACTCGGTTTTGGCTCACCTTTATTGCCCATATAATAAGAGTGTTTCTATTACCACTGACCAAGTTATATTAAAGTCCCTTGATAAAAAACATATCTCTTAAAATATTTATCATTTATGATCATGTGTTGGATCATTTAGCTCCCTTCTAAATGGCAGCAGCTGAATTGTGCTGAACTCATGTACATGAACGGGCGCCGTCAGTTGGGACTGTTCATCTCTTAGCTACCATGGCTTATTTTAATTATTTTTCGTTCTTCTCCATAGATACCTCCTACGCTTTGGAATGGGCAACTAGCTTCATATTTCTGACTGACCGACTCCTTGGCAATTCAAATGTGCCTATAAACGGTTTAATTTAAATAAATGCTTTGAGTTTGAGTTTATCCTTATTCTTATCCTTACATTTTATAAAACAAAGTCCCCCGCCGCGTCTGTCTGTCTGTCTGAACGCGATAAACTCAAAAACTACTGAACGGATTTTCAAACAGTTTTCACCAATGGACGGAGCGATTCATGCGGAAGGTTTTGGTGTAGAAAAGTTTTTATTTAAAATTTCATTGTTATTTCCGAAGCTATTTTGACCGGTATTATATTAATCCTTATCTAATAAACTATGTTACTTAAATTGAGCATTTAATTTAGATTAAAATATGCCTTGACATGATTTCATTTAAATGTATAGTTTAAAAGATATCACAGATTCAAAATTACGCGTGACAAAATAATTATGGTTGATCGTAACGCGGGCGGAGCGGTAGGAGTCAATGACCTTTTCCTCAGCTTTTAGATATGTAATCCCGGTATCGGTAGTACGTTCCCGTGGGATATTTTCCGACATCCATGCGGGCGAAGCCGCGAGCAAAAGCTTGTGTACGTACTACATAAACAGTGTCTACCTCTTTGGCGAATATTATGGGGATATAATAAAAACCTAAAACCCCTTCTCATCCAAAAAATCATCAATATTTATCCACTGGACAGGCATTATGATGGATAGTTGTCACAGATAAATTATATAAAAACGTACAAAAACGTTCAGTTTTCAACATGAAAGTTTCATACAATTATATTATCCCGGCTAAGTAATTGCACTACGGAGCGCAAGGAAACTGAAGTATAAAATTGCTCTACCCACAACCAAATCTAATTATGAGAACACAAGCCGGTTTTTAATAGGAACGCTAATGCAAGCGAAGCCGGGGAAATAAGTTATGTAACTAAGTTTATTGGAGGACAATGTTGTGGCTTTTTTTGATACATTTATGTAAGTTTCAACTAGCTTTTTAGGGTTCCGTACCTCAAAAGGAAAAAACGGATCACTCGTGTGTCTGTATCTCTGTCTGTCCGTCTGTCACAGCCAATTTGCACCGAATCTAATGGAACGAGTAATTTGAAATTTGGTACACATATGTATTTTGAATATAGGGGTCAGTTTTGGGGAGCAAACAGTACCGTGTGTGACACATCAAATGAAAGGGCTTATTGCGAGGATCTTAAACGTATTTTTATATAATTTTAAAATAAATACTTTTAAAGATAATTAAGAAATTCGATGAAAATTGACCATTACCCCCTTATCTTCGAATCTACTTACTGGACCAAAAATTTTGAAAAAATACATAGCATGGATCTTTACTCATAGATTACAGGAAAACCTATAAGAAGTCTATGGTCTTAAAATAACATGGTAAATCTCTCAATATTGTGCTTACAAACTTACATTTTCAGTTGGAATGTATGGGAGAAGATGTATTTCAACTACAATATTAAGTTTGTATTTGGGATAAATTCATCCCGACTACGGAACCCTACATTGTGCGTGGTCCGACACGCACTTGGCCGGTTTTTTTTATGTGCCTAGCTGCAAGGGTACAGCGGACCGGGCGAGTTCGAACTAGGGATGAGTATGAACGATGCCGAATTATAATTATTTATTATTATTATTTATTTTATATTATTATATTATGTATAAATTTTGTGTCTAAGTGTACTTTAACTGATACAATGTTATGTTTAGGTAACGGCGAGGTAATTGCGTAATACATATAAAATGACAATTAATAGCATTGGTTTTCATTTTGACAGTCCTGCCACGTTCCTTACGTTATTTACGTTGTTGAGCAGACGAATATTTAAAACTTATGAAGCAATGGATTAGTAATATCCTTCAAAATCCTCGGATTTTATTGAATGTGTGTTACGCAATTAGGGTGCTAGTTGATCTTTGGGTATTTTATTATACAGTTACTTTGCATACTACAACTGAACAGACAGCTGTGCTGCTGGGGAGTTTGTTGCGCCACTTCTTCTTCCCAGCTAAAGCACTAGGAAGTGGTGAAGGGCGGCGTTTTGGGGGACTATCTTCAGTAATTTTGACGTCCAAGAAGTATTGAGCTTATTCTCAGCCTAATTTAAATAAATGAGTATTGATTGATTTTTTAGTGCATTTAATTATTACTTTTTATTTTTATTTATTTATTTTACCATTTATGCACACACATATAAACAGACAAGAAGAAAGGAACAGAAAAATACGTAAAAAGGCAATGCGACAGGAAATTATAAAAAATGAGATTACCTAAGTTTTTCAATATGGGTGAGCCAACAAAATTGAACCGTTGATGTGAATCATTACAAGTCATTCCAGTTTTATTTGCCAGTCAAACTGGTATTGCACTATAGTATTATCTCCGATTCAGAACATAAATCTTTTAAACCTTAACTTAACAAAATTAATTAACTGAAAAGCTTTTTTTCATTCCCATTCTCGTTTCCTTAAGGCAATTTCTGCTTGATAAACCAATGTTCGAGTCACGTACGAATGTAATACGTTGGGTACAAAAGGTTTCATGTCAATCGGATTAGCTGTTTTTACGTCTATCTGGCTAAACAAACAAACAGTTTTTTTTCCTGTTTACAGTTGTCCTAGTCTTTTTTTTTGAGAATTTTTAAGGTAATAGGAGAGCAGTGGTGGCCCAGTGGTAACGGCCCCAACTTACAAGTTGTAGATCGTGAGTTCGAATTTTGGCAGGCCCTTTACATGGTTGGATTATTATATTGGATTATTTCGTCACCACTATCTTATAACGATGAAGAAAAACATGCCGGTTTCATAGAACCAAAGAGGAGGCCGAAAAACAGTGGGAACATTACAGACGGATCAGTCTGTCTGTCCGTCTGTCTGTCACAGCTGGATATCACAAGATCTACTAATGCTGTCAACTTGAAATTTGGAGTAGTTTTAGACGACGTTTGCCCAACTATTTTGCAAATAAGAAAGAAATAAAAATAGGTACTTTTTTGGGGTCTTAAAAATTCGAAGTTAGGCTACTAGGTCATAGGTATCATATGAAAGAGCGCTATTTGCACATTCCCAAACATTTTTATTATTTTTTTAGGCCGCACAGTTTTCGACTTTTGACGAAATTCAGAAAAAACATACCGTTCCCCCTTATCTCCAAAGTTTGCATAGAAAAAAAACTGAAATTATTCTATGTTATAGAAGTTTATGTAAATATTACTGGAAAAATAAAATAATGTCTCTAAATAACACACTTTTTCAGAAAAAATCAACAAAAATTACATTAGTTCCACTGTCGGCCATGAGATGGTGCTGACCTAAAACTGAAATATTTTACACCGCAGTGGGCAGTGTTGAAATTCTCTGACGAATAAAGGCCTCGCCAATGAAAATTTTAAATGGTACGGAACCCTCGGTGTGCGAGTCCGACTCACTGTTGACCGATTTTTATAATGGGAATCAGTAAAGAAGCTCTAAGACCGAGATCTACACACATCTGAATTTACGGTACTTAGGCTAAGGCCCGTATCACACTGGCGATTTGAGAGCGAGTTATCAGCGAGGCGATTGTTCGACGCGCCCGCTAGCCAGCGAGCACGCCACGTGTGCGCAACGTGTACGCATACCGAGTTTAATTGTCGTGAGTGTACAAGAGAGAGCGAGACAAGCGGGTGTATAATATTGTGAAAATGCGGCGTATATGTCACGTCGTCGTTCACGTTCACAGATCGCCTCGCTGAAAACACGCTGGCAAAACGTCAGAAGCCCCTGGCTGAAGGTTTTAAGTATAGTAGCTTAAGGCACCCACAGGAAAGCCCGGTTAAGTAGTCATGATCTCAGAGGTCAACTACGAGATGCCCTACATAAAAAAAAAAAACAAATCGCCAGTTTGATAACGCTTTAAGCGTTATTCCTGTCACTGTCGCAAAACTGATAAGCTACAAATGCAGGACAGAGATGGGAACATGACTAAGTCAAAGCACACGCTCAGTAACATTTATAGATCTCGGCCCAAAACACATTACATAGAATATTTTCTCTATCTAAAAAAAAAATCTCTTCCCATATGGAAAAGCAAAAACAAAGCCACGAAAACGTCCTTTAAATAGTACTGTCCCATGAATTCTTAAAACCGTCTAAGTCAATCCGTTTCCCGGAACCCTGTCAAAATTCGTTTAAAAAATTAGCGTAATATAAAAAATCAATAGACGATATCCAGCCCGCTTAATTGAACGATCTGGTAAAGCCGCTTTAAGTGCTTCTAATCCTTATTGCCTTTTAGCTAGCGTAAAATTGCTAATGAGTCGAATCTCTATTCTATGAGAGGGGCTGTAAGATGGCGCTTTGTAAAGCAGGTAGGAGTAGTGACTTAATATTTATTTTATTTTATTATATACTAGGTTCTGCCCGCGACTTCGTTCGCGAGCTTATAACCTTCCTCAAGAATTGGGTTATCCAATGCAAAAAGATTTTTTCAAATCCGACTGTTAGTTCCGGAGATTACGCCTATATACAAACTTACAGACAAACAAACGAATAAACAAACAAATTTTACCTCTTTATAATATTAGTATAGATATTAGGGAAAACAAACAGTGACACATTACATTTTGTAGAAATATTATGTTCTTCTGTTTGAACAAAAATACTAGTTTTTCGTTGTCAGTTGATGTTACATTTGAATTATGCGTGGTTGCATGAGGACACACATAAGAGTAAACTTAAGTAACACTAGTAGTACAAGTTCCCTACTGTATCTTACATGCATATCTTCCGACTTAACATTTTTTTTATTATTATTATTTATAAGAAAGAAAGAAAGACGACTGCCTCGTTGGTCTAGTGGTCGCAAGCGCTACTGCTGAGCATGAGGTTCTGGGTTCGATTCCCACGTCGGGCATAGTGTTATTGGGTTTTTCTATCTGAAATTTCTCAGTAGCAGCCTGGAGTCTGGATTTGTGCCCAGTTGATGGCAATAGGCTCGCCCCCTATTACATGGGACTTAAAACATAACTGGCAAAATGTGGGTGAACCTGCTACAGGGACACCTCTGCCCAACCCTCCGGGAAAACAAGGCGTAATGTTATGTTATGTAAAGAAAGACGTTACGCCAAATTACGTTCTAAGTAACGTTAATACAGATGTGTGTAGATCTCGGTCTTAGAGCTTATTTTCATGTTTCCCACTACAAAAAGAAGTCGTGTCTTTAGTAACAATTTCATTCTAATGTTCTCAGTATCTTAGCCGCGATTGGCTTACTTTTGTTAAAAAACCATGTTCCTGACCCAACACGGTACCAATTATGAATGAAAAAATTGTCATTGTCATTCACAGCCTTGTTGCACTTACTTGCACTGCTGAAAATAGATCTCCTTTTCTGCCATGCTTCCCTCGATAATGCTAGTCTCATTCAGATCTTTCCTACGCAAAACTTTAGAGATTATTCAACCATCTGTAAAATATCGCATAATAATAATTGATATAATTGTGATTTAAATAAATAAATAATAATAAATAAAAAGCGCCATTTTATGGCTCCCGTGGCAACACCATACCTTTGGACAAAGCTTCCCAACCATTGTGCGGTGTACTACAGAATGAGATCTTATTATAGATTGCCGGTTCACAGGCAGTAATCGATCTCCTCTAGCCAGATAATACCTTTAATATCGCAGAGGTTGAATAGCTCTTTGTGAGTTATTCTACAATACGGAGTTGAAAGCGCCATCTTAGGGCTTTTTGTGTGAGATAAGTTTTTTTTTTTTTTGTAAATTATGCGTGTGGAAGTTCATGGTTCGTGTACTTGGGTTTTCTATTTTGTTTTGGGGTAATTTCTTTGTTAACTTTTTTCCGAATCAGTTAAACCAATCAATATGAAACTGGACTGGACGTATTTGGCAGTATTATTACACATTAGAAAACAAAGTCACCCCGGCGCGTCTGTCTGTATGTCTGAACGCGATAAACTCAAAAACTACCGAACGGATTTTCATACGGTTTTCACCAATGGACGGAGTGCTTCATAAGGGAGGTTCAAGTGTACAATTCATTACGGTTTTGTGTAAATTGGCTGAAATATGACGATGACTGTTGAAGATGTCGGAAAAAATCATGCCTACCTGGAGCTTTACTGACGAGCGCCGCGGAAACCAGTAGGGTTATATGAAAACAATATATTAAGGAATTATTCCTCTTAAAGTAAAGGCGACTAACAAAACGTATTTACAAGGCTGATATGAAGGGAAAGGCCGGTCGGGGACGCCCTAGAAGGACATATACTGACCTTATTGGTGATGTTCTTCAGAAAGGCCAGGTGCGTAGTACTCGCAACCGGCGTGCGTGTATGACCAGATGTATGAACGTAAATGAGGCAAAAGGAGTATGTAAGGATCGTAGCAGGTGGCGTTCTGTAGTTTCTGTCTACCCCCATGGGAAGAAGGCGTGAGTTAATGTATGTATGAATGTATGTGTATGTTATTCCTCTTAAAAAGAACTATTAAACTGTAGCAACACTATATATCTATCTACATTTTTCATTTCTCTCTGGACACAATTCTGAAGTCCACGCCAACGAAGTTGCGGGCAGACGCTATTTAGTTGGTAAAAAACTCACTAACTACATCATCATTATCAACCGACAGCAATCCACTGCTGGACATGGGCCTCTCCAATTGCACGCCATTCAGCTCGATTCTCGGCAACTCTTATCCAGCTGCTATCAGCCACCCTGCGAAGATCGTCGCTCCACCTAGCCTGAGGGCCTCTCACCTTACGTTCGCCGATTCGCAGTCTCCACTCAAGAACACGTCTCCCCCAACAGTCATCGGTTCTACGGCTAGTGTGGCCGGCCCATTGCCACTTCAGCTTGTACTGATTAAGTTAGCTACGAACTCTTAAAATTAAAGTTGAAAATATGCCTTGAATATTTTTTTATTAATTTATTTCAAAGAAAATTACACACGTTACGTCCAGAATAACAAACATAAAATGAAAGCATAGATTATTTTACCATTTCTCAAACGTATGACATATTTGTTGCAGAATTCAGCATTCTTTTATGACGTTGGCTACACGACAGAGTTTACCGAAATTTCCTCGGGGACGTAAAGAGCAGGATAGCCAACATGCATCGTGAACAAAGTCGCGCCCCATTGCCAGTATGAAAAATATTAATATCTGATGAAAATAATTATGTGGGTTTACATTATGAAACACTACTCTAACTTAACTGTGGCTTAGTTAATTAGTAAGTCCTCCTACAAGGTGGACTGATGGCCTGGTGAAGGCCGCAGAAATCCGCTAGATGCGACAAGCATAGAATCGGTCGAAGTGTCGGCTTAGGGGAGGCCTATGTCCAAGCTCACTACTTAACTAATGAAAATGTAAATCAGCCGTAACAGACTAGGCACAGTCTTTTAGTCGCTGCAAGTAGAATCTTGTTGAGAATAAAAATGTACGGAAGCACAAAGAAAATACTTTAAGGAACCCTTGAGCAGGTCAAACGGAAGGGATTAAAACTGATATGTGAACGAAATAGGGTGCAATTGTTCATAAACATAATCATAAATTTTGGCCAAAGAATCAGCATTGCCAAACAACGTGGCAATGCTGCCAGCCTTTTGGGCACTTGTCCTGTTGACAGCGATGCAGACAAATTTTTTGATGCCCCATGATTATTTTCTCTACTTTTACACACACATGCATAATATTATTTTAACTATCAGACCATTGAAAATTTATTACCATGGGAATATTACACGGTTGAAACAAATTGATTCATTTTGCAAGTGTATATTTAACAACTGTATATTTTTCGAAAAGGTTTCGTTTTAAAAACCTAAGAAACTATTTGTTTCGGTTACGTTCTTACAGAACGTTATAAAAACGTTTTTGAAGAAGAACAAAATTAAAATCGTTCTCGATTAATAAAACGTTTTAACCGTTTTTTCCGTTAATGGGTTGATCGATAGGAAACTGCGAATATTACAAATTTCATTCGGCATTCCACATTGCTTGCCCGCAGGTTTGCTCGTTGTACTACAGACGTCAAAGTAACCTTTTTCAAGGCGTTTTGTTAATCCTTTTAGACGAGTGGCCTGTGGATGTCATACACGCGCCGAGCCTACAACATCCTGCGTGTTCAATTTAATAATGCTTTTAGGATGCTGTTGGGGCTGCCATGGCGTTGTAGCGCTTCAGGAATGTTTGCGGAGGCTCGCACAGATGGTTTTCACGCCATCATGCGATAGAAAGCGGCCTCCTTACCACAGCGCCTGCATGGTAGTAACAACAGCATTCTAAAAATTCGCTGTCAGACCGGACTGTCCTTTTCAGGAACTCTGGGTGGGGACAGTCATAAGTCTACGTAAATAAATAATTTGTAAAAAAATTACAATACTAACCTACTTATTTAAGCAACATTGTTACTAACACGAAAATACTAACAAAATTATGGACCTTAGTTCTGAAATAAAGTTTTATTTTATTTTATTTTATTCAAAAATATTACGTATTTCGCGGCCTGCGGAATAAACGTTATTTAAAATAACGTTTTAAAAACGTTATTTTAAATAACGTTTTTTACACAGAAATTAAAGTTATTACCGACATGTAATGATTCGCTTTAATGTTTAAACGAATAAATTTGGTTATTTCAACCCAAAATGAATCGTGTAATATAACTTAATATCACGCCTGTAATCCCCGAAGGGTCATGCAGAGGTGTACCTATAGTACACCCACATTTTGCCAGTTATGTTCAAGTCCTATATATATATATAATAGGGGACGAGCCTATTGCCATCAACCGGGGACAAATCCAGAGTCCGGGCTGTTGCTGAGAAATTCCTCATGAAAAATCCGTATAACACTTTGCCCGACCTGGAAATCAAACCCAGGTCCTCAGTGCTTGCAACCACTAGACCAACAAGGTAGTCGTGTAAAATTGACCTAGTAATAATATTTTGCTTATCATTACTTACTGCGCCATTACGCCATGTTATTGTATGTTATTTCTTGCCCATTCTTCTCCATACGAAAACTACTTTTTGGAAGGGGCGACTAGAATCAATTCAATTTTTTGTAAATTTTGACGTTCAAAAATGCCTTTTATGTGCCTAATTGTAATAAATTATTTGACTTTGGCTTCATACTTCTTACGAAACCCTTACATATTAACCAATATGTCAAAACGTCAAAACAAATAGTTTTATGACAGCTGCGCGCACAGATTGCAATAAGTCTGCGGTCTGAGTCGCCGATGACGGAACGAAATGTTGCCATTTTAAATATTATATTCAGGTAAACATTTAGGACTTAAGTATTGTATTTATTTTATTTTTGATTTGTTATTTCACTCTATGCTGCACCGGTTGACGTCATAACGTCAAGGCCGGCTGTCGCTGAAAACCAGCGCTGTGGCTCTGTCTCACATGAGGTCGCAGAATTATGCTGAGCGATGGCCGTTTTGCGTAGATGTGACGCATATTTTCCCCCAAATTGTTATTTACGTGTTTTTTTTTTTCTTTCTGTGAGTCATGTTTACCGCAAATAAACGAATTTTCTTTCTTTATTTGTATAATAACTTTCGTGTCTAAAATATTACGCCAAAGAGATAAAGCGAGAGCTAATTGGTGTACAGATCTACCCCACTTTAGAAACATAGCTTAAGTTATTCATATAAAACTACTGGGAACATATCCAATGAATTAAATATTAAAGTAGCTCGTAATAGAGACCTCACTTCAAAGCATATATGCTTAGGAGATTTTAGTTTTGCAATGTGAGCTATATCTATTTACCTGGTCGACCGAGCTCTGCTGGGGTGAAAATAGAGAAAACTAATTTTCCCAGATATGAGACCTAGTTTTTTATCCCTCGTAAACCCCTATATTTAGACTTTCATCGAAATCGTTAGAGCTGTTTTCGAGAACGTGATTACTAATATTGCTCATTTAATAGTATAGGATTTATATATCAACGAAGTCAAAACTGCACATTAAAATATTTCTGAAAAAAAGTAATCGCAACGAGACCGTGAGGTGAGGGAACGAATCTGATACCAAAATAGAATATATTTTTTCTTTTTTTTTAACATGGCAACTCGCAGTTTTGACCACTAAGATCTTGGCTGCTTAACCGGGCTTTCCTGTGGGTGCCTTAAGCTACTACACTTAGAGCCTCCAGCCAGGAGGATATATTTTGTCCGTTTGCCTGAATTTATATTCCAGATGGACGTAAAACGGCTGAAATGATTTGGACCAAATTTGGCGGACAACGGACCTGGATTAACACAGGGTTCTTTTAATCCCGCCGGTAGTACATTCCCGTGGGATATTTTCCGACATCCACGCGGGCGGAGCCACAGGCAAAAGCTAGTCTATAAATAAATAGTTTCAAACAAAGTTGCTTTTGCTGTCTGAGGAGTGACACCCTGAATAGTGACTAGATTTCTATCGTGCGGTCAAGGATCTGTCAGCTTAGTTTCGCACATCCTATTCTGGTAACGAAGATGGCACGTTCCATATAATTTTCAGTCTAAATTTGGGCTACGTGTCAATATAATATACCTACAGAATACTCTGGGGACAATCGAATAAACGGTTTTTTATTTTCAAAGTAATTGACAAAGTAAGTGTATTCATTATTTTTAATTCAAATTATACGAAAGGACGACGATTAACGCTGATTATTCTCTATGTATTTTACTGTCTGTACGGTCACATAGGGCGTGGGCCTGGGCGTGGGCGTGGGATGTAGCCCACTGTACATAGATAATAAAATAAATAAATAAAGGGACTTATTTGTTAAAGCAAAACAACGTGTTGCGTAATTACAGTACTCATGGCTGAAAAAACTCGACTCTGTCACCTAATACACTGTTTTAGCAAACTTTCCTTCCAGAAAATTAACCGAAATACACTGAAACACTTCCTTTTCGCTAAAAGAAAAAAAAAATATTCATCAAAAATTCTCAAACAAAAAGTGACTTGATGTCTTCTCGACACCTTCTTAAAAGTTTAACTTTGACAATATCGTAAAAATATAAACAAACTCACGTACCGAGGGATGTAGCACAAAATAGACAGACAGAAGGTCCATACAACGAGAAAAACAGTCGCACGCACACCTAGACAAGTATGATGATCTCAGTCAAATGACAGTCGCGAGTGCGTTTGCACTCGCTGTACGTGAAGCGTGTCATGTATGCGTGCATTTGCACTCGCCTTACGTAAAGCGTGTCTATGAGTGCGTGCGTTTGCACTCGCCGTACGTAAAGCGTGTCTATGAGCGCGTGCGTTTGCACTCGCTGTACGTGAAGCGTTTTTGCTCCTCGTATGGATCCGACCTTCTGTACCAATCTATTATGTGGATGAAGTATGGAAAGTTCGTGAAATGCCCGCTATGGCTATACCTCTTAAAACATCCCCTTACAATATCGTATTATTTATTTAGGACGCGCTGTGGTAAAGAGCTCTTGCTATTAGGGATGTCACGACAGGCAATGTTGGCAAGTTTGAGTTAACATTGCCTTCTCATCATCTGTCTAGCCTTTTCCCAACTATGTTTGGGTTGGTTTCTAATCTAACCGGGTGCAGCTAAATACCAGTATTTTACATAGAGCGACTGCCACAACAAACACTAATGTAATGTGGTTATATTGAACGAAGATAGGTTTTTAAATTTCATAATGTGCATTGAGCGCATTATTACCTTTATTCCTGGTAAAGTACGATTTAGAAGGTATTTAGAAACGTCGCAGCGGTATGACAGACTACATCACATATTGATTTTAGTCTAGCTTTGGTGGTATAACTCAATTTTTATAACTGTGCGCTTGGAGCTATCAAAATCGTAGGTTGTTAATATGGTATTTAACCGCCCGGTTACCTCCTCAGTGCCCCGACGCCTCTTAATACGGTCTACACAACTCGTCGTCTCCACAGTTCTGTCATATTATTTGTTATTGTTATTATTTAAACCACATACCACACTGTAATATTTTGACGTTGACAGGCGCACAGTTATAAAAATCGGGTTATATGTAGGTTACAAGGTTTAAAAAACCCATCACAAAACCGCCACTTCACGCAGTCTATACATCTGTCATCCGTTTCTGTATTAAAATAACAGCGGCAATAACCCTTTTATTTTCGTATTGTAATCGCTGCTTATAGTAGCGGTAATAAATAAATTAAATAAATACGTTTTATTTCGGATAACACTAAAGACCCATAAAATTGTTAGTAAAATGAATACTACACACATCAAAAGTGTCTAGGGATCAAGCATTTTTATGCGGATTTCTTGAGATTGAGATGTGGCTTTGTAATAAATTTATGATTATATAAATTTATATGGATCCTTTTTGGTGCATTTCATAATTTGAAACAGGAACGGTTAATCAAATTCGAGTAAAAGATGAAAATCAGCTGTCAATATTTTCCCTATAAAAACATACAACGCATTGAAGACATTATTAGTGCTACTGTTTCCCTACTACTGATTAAAACCAACGTTATTATGGAGCGGCGACGTCATTTAAGCAGGGAAGAAATGCTCAGAGCCGTGGGAATGATAGAAGCTGGTTCCCGGCAACGTACTGTGGCTTTAGCTCTGAATACAAGTCAGAGTGTTATCAGTCGACTTTGGACACGTTACCGAAGCACTGGTAGCGTGGCTGAGCGCCATGGAGGACGGTATCGCTGCACCACACGGAGACAAGACCGATACATTCAAATCTTAACTCGAAGAGCTCCAACAATAACCGCCATGATGTTAGCCGTGAGGCTTCATCACTCTTCAGGGAACTTAATTAGCGACCAAACAGTCAGAAACCGCTTGCATGAAGTGAACCTTCATTCCCGAAGACCGCTACGGGTACCACCTATAGCAATGCACAATCGTAGGATTCGATATCAATGGGCTCTTGAACACAGAAATTGGGCAGAAGAACAATGGCGTTTCGTGTGCTTTTCTGATGAGTCTCGTTTTGGTATGAGACCGGATACAAGACGTATACGACACTGGAGAACCCCTGGACGCCAACAGCGATTAAAATCCTGCCAGGAAGTCCATCCTTATAGTGGTGGAACCATCATGGTATGGGCGGGTATTTGGATCGGCGGAAGAACTGAGTTGATTTGGATCAGAGGCAACCTCAACGCTCAAATTTATGCTGAGACGATTGTATCTGACGTCATCGTTCCTCTACAAGTGCAAATCGGTCCCTTATTTCAGTTAATGCATGATAATGCACGACCGCACACCGCAAGAGTTGTAAGACAGACTCTCGCCGCAGCTAACATCAATGTCCTGCTCTGGCCTGCTCAGTCGCCAGACTTGAACCCGATTGAGCATGCATGGGATATGCTACAGAGATGAGCTCTGCCGAATATGGAGGGTATCCAGTCGCAAGAAGACCTTTTTTTGTTGTTGCAACGAACATGGGCGGCCATTCCACAGCGTGATTTGGATGAACTCATTTTGAGTATGCCAAACCGATGTTCTTGTGTTGTTAGTGTTCGCGGTAGAAACACGGATTATTAATTGTTTAAGTTACCCAATAAAATTTTAAAGAAAACTGTTATTTCAGTCTTTTTTCGAACTTTAATGTTAGTGGTTCAAATGTCAAAAATCCCTTTATTAGGAAAATGGCAAATTTCTTTATTAATGCAAAGGTGACTTGGTTTATCGTTACTGTGACAAACGAAAACACTTTATTTGATGAATCCTTAAAGATTTTAATTAATATCAATCAGGAGAAAAGTTATTGCAAAAATATATGTTGATCCCTAGACACTTTTGATGTGTGTATTATTAGTACCTAAAGACGAATCTATGCGAAGACCACCCAAAATCTAGACACAACGAGAAATGGTAATGATTTAATTATGGTATAAGTTTTTGCACAAATTGCCTTATTATGACGAAGGAAGTATACCCGGGGTAACGGGTTTGTCCGAAAGGGTTACCGTGGCCCCTAGCTACATGTCAATTGAAGAAACACAGGTGGGTTTTAGTCAGTAAGAGGCTGACACGCCCTCCCGCTCCGTACAGAGCGGGAGAAGTTATTTGATAAATACCCACCCAAAAAAAGTATCTGCCGCCACAGCCTTCAGTATACTATTGTGACTACCTCTTATTCGGCTCAGGAGTGAGGCCGTTTTTTTGCATCGTTGCAACGATGCAGGGGTCGTGGAGGTATTTAAAGTTAATTTACAATATTTAGAACTTGTTTCCATAAAAACAAACGTCAAAAAAACTTGGAACCTGGGAACCCTCTGGTTACGGAGATATTGAAATATCTGTAACCAGAAAGTTCCCGAGTACGGTCTTTACACCCGTTATCACAAGTTTCACAAACCCCTGAAAGATACTAAAAAGAAGTTGTGTCAACCCTAGTGCATTGGGCAAAGTCTGAAAATGGAATTCAACTTGAAATTCAATTATTCGTTGAGATATACTACTATTTATACCTGGACGGTGCTTCTCTATATTTACTTTCTTACTATGATGTTCCTAACACAACTTTCAGTAAGTTGTTTTAAAGATTTTGTGAGATTTATATTTTTTAGACGAAGTTTGGTATCCTATTAGTCAATTATATTAGATAGGCAGTCGCTCCGTGTAAAATACCGGTATTCAGCTGCATCCTGTTAGACTGGAAGCTGACCCCGACATAGTTAGGAAAAGGCTAGGCAGATTGATTTTGATAATGAAAATTTGTTTGGTAGTAATTTTTCTTAAGTGTACATAAATGCGAGCATTTAAGGGTTCCTTATGCATTCAGGGACATTTAAATTGACAAGCAAATTGACACCCTACGTAGATTTGCCGTGTTAAAGCCAATTCATACAAGTGTCAAAACCGGCCTAATGTGTGTAGGACCACGCACAATGAAGGATTCCGTAGTTGGGATGAATTATCCCAAGAACAAACTTAACTTAGTAGTTGAGAAACATGTTCGCCCATACATCGATATACGTCACGGTCAATTCTCCATGCTAATGTAAGTTTTTTATTGGAAAAAAGATATTTTTTTATATAATAAAACTACAAATTATCAACTTTCCAACATTTTCCTTTACTTGTGCTGTGAGATCTTGCTTCCTGCCAAGTTTTATGATTCTAGGTCAACGAGAAGTACCCTGTACGTATTGATTTATTTGCGAGTATCAAAATATGACACATAAATGGCCGTATTTATTTATTGCGTTGACTTGGAAGCTCGATTTTTTTTAGAGCGCCAAGGTAAGACAGATTTACGTATTTTATATTAATTTCAACTTGATACCTCCACAACCATGCCACGGACAATTAAGTGATCCTATAAGAGTTCCGTTTGTTCCTTTTGAGGTACGTAACCCTAAAAAATTACAGTTTTGATTTGAATATACGAACAATTTAAGTCAAATAGCTTAACAATTAATTTTTGACTTTTTCTTAAGACTTTAAAAGCTTACTGACTTGCTTCACTGCTAGCTAGCCAGCTACCGAAAGCTTATGTCAATCTTGTTGAAAGTTGTTGTAGCTAAATGAAACGCTTTGAAGGCCCTATGAATTGGTTGCTGTGCCTAGCATAAGAAAATTTTCAATGGTACCTATAAAGCTAGGCGATTTTACATTAATTGTTGTAAAGGGTAAAAATAGTTGAGTGGATCGATAAAAGGAAGTAGGAAACTAAACTAAATATATGCAAAAATCTACATGGCTTGTCCAGTTGGCTCCAAAAAGAACACAGCGCAACAGCTGCACACGGAAAAGACCCTTCCCGAGAGCGAAATCGTACGCAAAAGCTAATCTGCCCCGCACTACTTTAGTAAAACTTTATAACCTGTAAGTTTTTTAATTAAATATTCTAAGTTCACATTATTTCAACGTCGTTGGCATTCTTCCAGCTGCAGATCTTTGTTGAAAGGAATAATTTGCTTGCTTTGTGCTCCTTTCGGCTGTCAGTGCTTTATCGGATAAAAGGGCTTGGCCGAAGATTTCAAATAACCAACTCTACTATTACACTTAATTTACTGTCGAGCAGATTAACTCCGTGGGCTGTTACTAAGATACCAACCGTATCCTTTATAATTTGCCCGGCACGGGAATCGAATCCAGAACCCTACCCTTAA
Source organism: Omphaloscelis lunosa (assembly GCA_916610215.1). Taxonomy (NCBI): domain Eukaryota; kingdom Metazoa; phylum Arthropoda; class Insecta; order Lepidoptera; family Noctuidae; genus Omphaloscelis; species Omphaloscelis lunosa. Next base: position 16,150,955 of record OU744265.1, on the reverse strand, counting down.
CTTTACACTTGTGACCTCTAAACTAACAAGGCACTCTCGAGAGGCATTTAAAACCTTGAATTTTATATTTAATAATATTGTGAAGTATGTTAGAACCAGCCATTGAAGGGAACACTAGTCGGTCATTTCTTCCATACAAATGTAGGATGGTGATTACTCGTCTGTTTGACGGTGTACGTTAAAAAAATATATTGACCTTCGACACGACTGTACTACTAAACTTCAATGTATAAAATACTCATGCACTGTATTCATAAAGTTTAAAAGGACGATTAACGTGAGTTAGAATGTACAACTATGACGAATTACTTAATTGAGAATGTTCATCAGCGCGATGTACGGAACTTCGAAAGTTTATTACGACGAATTACTTAATTGAGAATGTTCATCAGCGCGATGTACGGAACTTCGAAAGTTTATTATGACGAATTACTTAATTGAGAATGTTCATCAGCGCGATGTACGGAACTTCGAAAGTTTGCTATGATGTATTACTTTATTGAGAATAATCATCAGTGCGATGTACGGAACTTCGAAATCTTGCTATGACGAATTACTAAATACCGAATGTTTACCATCAAGATTTTGAGCGAGTATTTCGCATTTTTGTGTATATGTAAGGATAGCTTAATAAAATAGTTACAAAATTTAAATACCTCGGGCTAATTGTAACAGAAAACTTATCGGATGGTGATGATTTGGAACGACAGAGACGCAGTACCTATCGCTTGTAGAAGCAATATGCTAGCTAGACGTTTTTATCACTGCTCGAATCAAGTGAAGTTGACGCTGTTCAGAGCCTACTATCAGTTGTTATACACCAGCCAACTTTGGTACCGGTACACGAGGAGTGCGTATAAAACTCTTCGTGTGCAATATAATAATGCTTACCGGTCTATGATGAACTTGCCCTGGCGGTATAGTGCGACTGGCATGTTCGCCGAGAGCAACGTCGCCGGTTTTTCCGTGCTGCTAAGTAAGCTCAGAGTGTCACTCTACACAAGGGCACAGATACAAGGGTAACCCTGAGTAAGAATGAAATTGTAAAAGCTGTGTACCGTGTCGTCTTATATAGATTGTGTCGTATTATATCGTTTAAATATAGAGAGATTGAAGATATCAAGGAACTTTCTATTCAAGTAGTTTTTGAGTGCTGCGCAATCGAATTAACATAGTACAACATTATCATTGTATGTAGGTATTTACAGAATACCTAAATCAAATAATCTTGATACTTTTTACTCAAAATTAATTATTCTCTTACCTGAGATTTGTTACAAAGCGCGCGGAAATTATATTATATGGGGCGACTTTAATATTAATATGTTGAAAAAAAAGGAACTTCCCTTCACTTTACCAACTATCTATTAAGCTAAAATCTAAAATTGTAAATTAACCAGCCCACTAGGTTACAAACCAACACATATAGATAATTTTGCGCACAATTTTACGCAAAAGTGTGTCACCATGTAATTGACCTCAACATGTCAGATCACCCAGCCGAAATCTTAAAGATCCCTGTTAATTAATAATCATTTTATTTCAGATACAAATTAATCTATAAAATTACAAAATGATAAAAATATAGTGAAAAATACAGAGTCATAAATAATTATTATAGGTACCAATTGTGTTAGTAAAATCTTATACACTATGTTAGTCAACACCCGTCACAATATGCATCCATTTGTTCTGGATAGGGCAATCCGCACGAGATACAACTATCTGCATACCGTTACTACTGCATCGCACACGCTGCAACAAGGAGGCTACTTTCTTCCGTATAACCACATGAAAGCCTTTCGTTCGCGCCTCCGCAAACATTCCGGACGCACTTCAACAGCGAGGCAGTCGCATCAGTATCCTGAAGACGTTGTTATATTGAACACGCAGACCACTAGCAAGCCGAGTATAGGCTACCCACAGACTGCTCGAGTATAACGATTGGCAGTACGCCTTGAAAAGAATAATTTTTACTACCCTCGAGCAGCGAGCAAACCTGCGTGCGACCATATTCCCCCTGACTGCTAATGCTCTGCGCTATCTCCTAATGTCTGCGTCATCCTGCAACTTGTCTGTCACAATGTGGCCCAGATACTTGACGCTGGTCACTACCCGCAGAGCCGCACCATTAAGCATAGCCCCATTAGCAATAAACTATATATAAAAATACATGTACAGTAAAAAGTTTTTATATTACAGCTCGTAATTACAGTTACGGTAACCTTATGAAATTTAGATCATGTTTATGTCCTTTATCGTTTTGTGATGTTTATCAAGCTGATGATCCTAATGTAGCGTATGATAATTTTATGGCAGTATTTCAGCTGTTTTATTATACATGTTTCCCCTTGATCAACAAAACATAAAGTTTTAAAGGAATCCGAATTGGTTAACACCCCGTATAAGACGCTGTAGCAAAAATAAAAAAACAACTTCTTTGGCAATTACGAGCAAAACATAATAGCAATAACTTGACTAAACTTAAAAACCGGCCAAGTGCGAGTCGGACTCGCGCACGAAGGGTTTCGTACCATTATCTATAAAAACGAGGAAAAAAATCACGTTTGTTGTATGGGAGCCCTTAAATATTTATTTATTTATTGTAAGCGGCAACAGGAATACATCATCTGTGATAATTTCAACTATCTAATTATCACGGTTCACGAGATACAGCCTGGTGAAAGACGGACAGACAGACGGACGGACAGCGGAGTCTTAGTAATAGGGTCCCATTTTACCGGTACGGAACCCTAAAAATTACCCACGAAGACTTAAGAAAACAATAAAACTAACACAAAAGGCAAAAAATAACCATAAGATGAAAAAAAAAAAAACAACCAACAAATAAATGAAAAGATACATGAAAATCTTAAATGAAAATGAACATATTACAGAAATACTGAATAATGAGGTTACAATAACAAACCCCAGTGACATAGCGAACGCATTTAACGATCACTTTGTGAACCAACCAGAATTACTTTCGAAGGCCTCAAGATCTGTGAACTATGAGCCCCGAATGCATGTTGTGAATCAGTGTTCTTAGCCCCGACTACACCAAATGAAGTTTATTGAATAATACAGGATTTTAAAAAAGTGCATAGGGTATGACGATATCTCAACAAGAGTATTAAAATTTGTTTCCAATGTGATATCTGGCCCCATTTTCCACATCATTAATGTTAGTATCAGCTCTGAAATTTATACTGATAAAATAAAACCAACTATAATTAAGCCCTTATTTAAAAAACATGACAAAACTGATATTAATAACTACAGACCCATAGTCCTAATACCAGTAATATCAAAACTATTTGAGAAGGCTATTTATCACCGTATGTATTCTTTTATCACGAAACACAACATCTTGGTAAAGGAACAGACGGGTTTCAGAAAAAATAAATCCATAAATGTAACTATTTATGATTTCCTTAACATTATAATGATAGATCTTAATGAAAGTTATCATGTTATCCTTAACTACTTTCCTATCGCAGGTATGCTGGAAGTTGGGCACGCCACAATTGCGGCGATAAAACCCCTCTTTGAGGAGTGGCTAGAGAGGCACCACGACATCCTCACCTTCCGCCTGTCGCAGGTCCTCAACGGACACGGCTGTTTCAGGAGGTTCCTGTACAGGATAAGGCGGGAGGAAACGCCCGGGTCTCACCATTGTGTGGATCGCCCGGAGGACACGGTGGAGCCTACGGTGGAGGTCTGCCCAGCTTGGGCGGAGCATCGCCGTGTCCTCGTGGAGGCAATCGGCGGCGGTGATCTCTCGCGTCCGGCCCTGATTCAGGCCATGGTACGGAGCGAGAGGAAATGGGAGGCCGTCACCTCGTTCTGCGAAGCGGTAATGCTCGCGAAGGAGGAGGCGGAACGCGTGAGGGAGAGGCAAATTTCGCGCCCCCACGCGCCTAACCGCCGCAGGAGGAGACGCCCAGAGCGTCGGGAATCGCAGGCCGATTTCCGACCACCGTAGGCGCGGGCTTGCGGATAGTGAGCAATGGGTAGCTCACCGTCCGATAAGGACCAGGCCCGGGTCGACGGCGCGTCATGTGCTGCCACCCTGTGTCCCCTACACAGGGTGGCAGGGACATCGACGCGAAAACCATGATTCTTACCATCGACTTTTACCATGGATTCAGTACAAGATTCTGAAACCCGCAGAGTCGAAATTTTTCGACGGTTATAAAAAAAAACTGTATACCTACTTCCTTACAAACTAATTAGTTTGTAAGGAAGTCGAAAAGTCGAAAAATTTCGACTCTGCGGGTTTCAGAATCTTGTACTGAATCCATGGTAAAAGTCGATGGTAAGAATCATGGTTTTCGCGTCGATGTCCCTGCCACCCTGTGTAGGGGACACAGGGTGGCAGCACATGACGCGCCGTCGACCCGGGCCTGGTCCTTATCGGACGGTGAGCTACCCATTGCTCACTATCCGCAAGCCCGCGCCTACGGTGGTCGGAAATCGGCCTGCGATTCCCGACGCTCTGGGCGTCTCCTCCTGCGGCGGTTAGGCGCGTGGGGGCGCGAAATTTGCCTCTCCCTCACGCGTTCCGCCTCCTCCTTCGCGAGCATTACCGCTTCGCAGAACGAGGTGACGGCCTCCCATTTCCTCTCGCTCCGTACCATGGCCTGAATCAGGGCCGGACGCGAGAGATCACCGCCGCCGATTGCCTCCACGAGGACACGGCGATGCTCCGCCCAAGCTGGGCAGACCTCCACCGTAGGCTCCACCGTGTCCTCCGGGCGATCCACACAATGGTGAGACCCGGGCGTTTCCTCCCGCCTTATCCTGTACAGGAACCTCCTGAAACAGCCGTGTCCGTTGAGGACCTGCGACAGGCGGAAGGTGAGGATGTCGTGGTGCCTCTCTAGCCACTCCTCAAAGAGGGGTTTTATCGCCGCAATTGTGGCGTGCCCAACTTCCAGCATACCTGCGATAGGAAAGTAGTTAAGGATAACATGATAACTTTCATTAAGATCTATCATTATAATGTTAAGGAAATCATAAATAGTTACATTTATGGATTTATTTTTCCTGAAACCCGTCTGTTCCTTTACCAAGATGTTGTGTTTCGTGATAAAAGAATACATACGGTGATAAATAGCCTTCTCAAATAGTTTTGATATTACTGGTATTAGGACTATGGGTCTGTAGTTATTAATATCAGTTTTGTCATGTTTTTTAAATAAGGGCTTAATTATAGTTGGTTTTATTTTATCAGTATAAATTTCAGAGCTGATACTAACATTAATGATGTGGAAAATGGGGCCAGATATCACATTGGAAACAAATTTTAATACTCTTGTTGAGATATCGTCATACCCTATGCACTTTTTTAAAATCCTGTATTATTCAATAAACTTCATTTGGTGTAGTCGGGGCTAAGAACACTGATTCACAACATGCATTCGGGGCTCATAGTTCACAGATCTTGAGGCCTTCGAAAGTAATTCTGGTTGGTTCACAAAGTGATCGTTAAATGCGTTCGCTATGTCACTGGGGTTTGTTATTGTAACCTCATTATTCAGTATTTCTGTAATATGTTCATTTTCATTTAAGATTTTCATGTATCTTTTCATTTATTTGTTGGTTGTTTTTTTTTTTTTCATCTTATGGTTATTTTTTGCCTTTTGTGTTAGTTTTATTGTTTTCTTAAGTCTTCGTGGGTAATTTTTAGGGTTCCGTACCGGTAAAATGGGACCCTATTACTAAGACTCCGCTGTCCGTCCGTCTGTCTGTCCGTCTTTCACCAGGTTGTATCTCATGAACCGTGATAGTTAGATAGTTGAAATTATCACAGATGATGTATTCCTGTTGCCGCTTACAATAAATAAATAAATATTTAAGGGCTCCCATACAACAAACGTGATTTTTTTCCTCGTTTTTATAGATAATGGTACGAAACCCTTCGTGCGCGAGTTCGACTCGCACTTGGCCGGTTTTTAAGTTTAGTCAAGTTATTGCTATTAGGTTTTGCTCGTAATTGCCAAATAAGTTGTTTTTTTATTTTTGCTACAGCGTCTTATACGGGGTGTTAACTAATTCGGATTCCTTTAAAACTTTATTTTTTGTTGATCAAGGGGAAACATGTATAATAAAACAGCTGAAATACTGCCATAAAATTATCATACGCTACATTAGGATCATCAGCTTGATAAACATCACAAAACGATAAAGGACATAAACATGATCTAAATTTCATAAGGTTACCGTAACTGTAATTACGAGCTGTAATATAAAAACTTTTTACTGTACATGTATTTTTATATATAGTCTATTGCTAATGGTGCTATGCTTAATGGTGCGGCTCTGCGGGTAGTGAGCAGCGTCAAGTATCTGGGCCACATTGTGACAGACAAGTTGCAGCATGACGAAGACAGAGATAGCGCAGAGCATTAGCAGTCAGGGGGAATATGGTCGCACGGTTTTACTCGCTGCTCGAGGGTAGTAAAAATTATTCTTTTCAAGGCGTACTGCCAATCGTTATACTCGAGCAGTCTGTGGGTAACCTATACTCGGCTTGCTAGTGCTCTGCGTGTTCAATATAACAACGTCTTCAGGATACTGATGCGACTGCCTCGCTGTTGAAGTGCGTCCGGAATGTTTGCGGAGGCGCGAACGAAAGGCTTTCATGCGGTTATACGGAAGAAAGTAGCCTCCTTGTTGCAGCGTGTGCGAGGCAGTAGTAACGGTATGCAGATAGTTGTATCTCGTGCGGATTGCCCTATCCAGAACAAATGGATGCATATTGTGACGGGTGTTGACTAACATAGTGTATAAGATTTTACTAACACAATTGGTACCTATAATAATTATTTATGACTCTGTATTTTTCACTGTATTTTTATAATTTTGTAATTTTATAGATTAATTTGTATCTGAAATACAATGATTAATAATTAACGGGGATCTTTAAGATTTCGGCTGGGTGATCTGACATGTTGAGGTCAATTACATGGTGACACACTTTTGCGTAAAATTGTGCGCAAAATTATCTATACATGTGTTGCTTTGTAACCTAGTGGGCTGGTTAATTTGCAATTTTAGATTTTAGCTTAATAGATAGTTGGTAAAGTGAAGGGAAGTTCCTTTTTTTTCAACATATTAATATTAAAGTCGCCCCATATAATATAATTCCCGCGCGCTTTGTAACATAATAGTCGAAATTTTTCGACGGTTATAAAAAAAAACTGTATACCTACTTCCTTACAAACTAATATTAGTTTGTAAGGAAGTCCGTCATATTTTCCGTAAGAAAATTCATCGGGCACACGGTTAATTTTATTATAATTTGTAACAAAATACTGTTGGAGCATAATTAAAACATTATCTGTAGAGCTAGCGGATTATAATTAAAAAAGGGTTTTTGAAGCATAAGCGAAATTAATAACGGCTATTATATTATTATTATTATCTGGCTATGGGCTATTGAATTAATTATGTACCGAGTAGTGTGAGATTTAATAATACGATAGGTAGGTACCTATTTTGATAATTGTTTCAAATGATAATTGATTTGTCATGTAACAATAATATTTACGCTTTTTTTACATATATATATATAATATAATATATATATATATATACTATACTATATAATATATATATATATATATTATACTTATTATAATTATTTTGGTCCACATTTTGTTAAATTTGTATTAAATTAAATTATTAAATTAAATATACAAAGCGTTTACTATTAAAGCGTATTCTAATCAATTATCGAATACTAACTTTTAATTAATCCGTTAACTAAAATAGACATTAAGCATACGGTTCTATCCATCATATTTACAACAAATAAAAAAACTGTTTTGTCAGTTATAGAAAAAAACTGCTTTTAAACTGTTTTGGCTAAGTGTGTTCACAGTCTAACACAAAGCTTCCACTACACAAGTAAGTAAAAAAACAAAGCAATTATAATAATGAAAAGCATCAAGACATCAAAATAACAAAATTAACTCACAAACACAATTAATTTCACATTTAAAAGCATCACAATACGAAACCCTTTTTTAATTATAATTATAACCCCAAAATATTGTATCAATTTTGTTACAAAATCCATTACCCAAGGAAGAAAGTGGAAAATTTAATTGGAAAATATAATTGCAAATAGGAATTAGGCGGCTGTAACTCAATTAAGTCGCAAAGCTGTTAGACATATGAATTAAATGTGTTGCACTAAGCGGGTGTGGCGAAGCGAAATTGGGGTAGCGTGGCGAATTTCGACAAGGCGAACGCGTGGGATTGTATTTATGTTATGTTGTTCGGAAATTAATATGTGATGACATAAATGAGTGTATTGTTTCTTTAACAATACACTCACCGTCACCGTCGTGTCACCGTCTTGAGGACGATCAACGTATTTTTTAGTCTGTACTAATACAGAAACTAATTTACCCCCTCGTATACCGCAGGTGAGTATCAATGATTCTAACGCCAGCACGTGATATTCGTCATATACGGACTTGGTTATACGGAGATATCAATGTACTTGAGGAAAGCAAGAATAAAAACTAGAGCTAACATTACGACAACCTGCATGAACATGATCCTCTATTATATTTAAAATACTACAGAAATAATTTTGAAATAAAGATACGTCAAGTTGAGAATTAATTTTAAGAACTATGTTTGGCGAATACAGGATTCCATACAATTGTCTCGATAGAAAAAAAAAACCAAAGTTACCTCCAAACCGAACAGTAAACCGCGGGTGTTAAAAAAGCACATCAAATTAGATCATGAATTTTTGCGTTATAGCAGATACTATGTTTTTTTTAAATATTTTTTAATACCACTATTTTCGCCGTAAAAATAAATTACCTAAACTATTGGCGCCTTGGAGCCCTCTCCCCGCCACTCAGTCTCGTTCTCACTCAGTCCGCGAGCAATATCGTGCGAGCGAGATAGGTAGTGAATTTGAGCTGAGGTATTAAGGACTTTTAATCACAAATAAACCTACAAGGTGATGAATTCACATTCACATGTATTCAATGAATGGACACATTGGACAGTCATAACCCATTACATGATGCATGAGGTTGACAATACAGTTCCAGGAAAAAAGTTAATTCTTTGTACTTGCTTACAGTTACTCCTTACTCACATTTTTTATGTTGATTTCCTCTTCCCTCCTAATTTGTATTCCATGAGCATCCAAATACAAGTGAATAAGACAATTCTCTATTTTACCTGCTTAAGAATTGGTTTTCGTTGTACAGCACGCGTAGCATGACCACCGTAGAAACGGATTTTGTCGACGGAAGAATAGACAAAATAACAGATTGTGATTGTTTATCTGTCATTTTGTCTATTCTCCCGTCGACAAAATCCGTTTCTACGGTCATGCTACGCGTGCAGGTCGACATAAAAGTGATGTGGTGACATTTGGAACTAAATATTTTACAGACCTATGATGATGACACTACTTTGCCGACAAGTTTTAGTAGGTTCTGAGTCACCCACAAGCAGCGTTTTTAACAATTTGTTTATATTATTTTACTCGTTTCCCATTCGAAGTGACCTAAATGCTATAGTAGCGCCCCATTTTTTTCCAAACTCTTTTTTGCCAAGCTGTAATTTATTTTAATAATAATGTGAACTGGGTAGGTGACGTCAAAAACCTAAAGAGTTGTTTGTATTTTATTGTTCCTTTTGTAGATACTGATTGGTATCACAAACAGTACCCTAATTGCGTAACTTATTTTCGTAAACGATTATGACAAATTTCTTTCATTTCGACAGTTCAACAACATTCATTGCGTTATTAACGTTGTTGAGCAGATATTTTACCAACTTATGAAGCAATGGATTAGCAATCAGTTTCATATCGAAACAAATTGTGATTGATCATGGATTACGCAATTAGAGTACAGGATATTATAACAAACACTATGTAGAAAAGAGTCATGTCAAACCAGAACAGGCAAAAAAATACAATCTTTTGAGTAAAACAAGCCGAATTCATGGTGAACAAGCCCCACAATACTCCATGTCTTCACGACTAACAGCAGTCTAGGTAAGTTTAGGCATGCTTGACACACCTACATCTATAAACAAACCCGCAGTGCTCTCATTCACAATCCATATTTGAGTAAGCAAATAAAATATTCATCCCTCTCGATAATCAACAGCGCCCGCTAACCCCCGGCGGTTGCTAATGAACCAAATACGAGTTATTATTGATGACCACTGCTACAATTCATCATTCGTTGATCAACTTACCAAGTTACCTGTAACCTGAGGCCGGTGATGGTTGATAGTGATAAACGTTCTTGTTTAGATAGTTAATGTGTGTTACTGTTATGTGATTTTAGTAGAGTTACCGCAGTAAGGAAATTGAGTAATGGAGCGATTTGGAACGCTACGTTCCAAATCGCTTCCTTTACTCAATTTGCACTACCTACATAGATGCTAAAAAAATGCAGGTTAAGATAATGTTATTTAAGGCGTATTGTCAAAGCTTTTATACGGGAACTCTGTGGGTCAGCCACACCAAAAGATCGCTGCAGGTCCTGCGCGTCCAGTGTAATAACATCTTCAGGATGATGTTGGGGCTGTCTCGCTTCTGTAGTGCTTTGGGGATGTTTGTTCAGTATCGCACTGATGGCTTTCATGACGTCATCCGCAAGAAAACTGCATCCCTGATCTACAGAATGCGTGGCAGCTGCAACGGTATTCTGAAGACTAGAGGATAGGATCTCTTCTCCGTTATGGAGATCCTTTATTAAGAGGGTTATTTCAATTGACTTGAATTGTATTTAGTATGTTATTTTTTGTGAAATGTATGGATTTATAGTTATTAAATGAATTTTATGAATTCGCTGCAGTCAGGTAAAAATGGTGTGCCGTAGACTTTGTTCGTAGAAGTTGGATTTAAAGTAAGTACTTTCAAATCTAACAGGGTAAGTAAGTAATTAGTTGTAGTCCTTCGGGACAAAGTGGAAATCTCTGCCTGCATAACAAACCCAAACACAGCAATGCTTCTCGGAGGAATCATGAAGGGGAACCATTTCAAAACATTATTAGAAAAAGTGGACAGTCCCTTAGTAAAGTACTGGGTACGTGTTGGGCTACGCTATTTTTAGTGGTTTTAGTTTGTAAAAATTTACTAACGTAGTTTTTAATTCATTGTTACTAGTATATGTATTGTATGTACTTAGATAGTTCATTAATTCAGGCGTGACCTTGCAGAAATCCATTATAAAATACAATAGAAGTGGATATATTTAGTAACCTGTTCCGCTTAGCTATTTCTAAAGAGTCTTAAATAAAACCCTGAAAGAAATCGACACTTGTTTCACCTCTCAACGAGACATCCTCAGGATGACGATTGACTTGTCGCGAACTCGAACATGGCGTGTTGCCACACCGAGCGCTGAGCGCAGACTAAGGCGAACTCGAACACGGCGCGTTGCTACACCGAGCGCTGAGCGCAAACTAAGAGACTAATACTCATACTTCTATTGTATTTTGTATGTATTTGTATGTGTAGTCTATAATAAAGAATATTTATTATTATTATTTCCCCCACGAACACTTTTACAATATTAATCCAGCCACTTTTTTTACAGAGGTCACCAGCTCACGTAGCTTCCGGGGTCGCGGGAAAATCCGAAAGGGATACCGTGACCCCTGGCAATATACAGGCAACTTAAGGAACACGGGCACATAGAGCGGGAGAAGTTATTTAGGAATTTCCAAACCAAAAAAAAAACTCGTTTTTCTTCATACTTCTATCTCTACTATTCGAAGAATAGACATCAGGGGGCCTAAAACGGCCACGTTAAGCAATTCCTCTAAAAGCAATTCATTTTCTGAATTCCCAGCAATTCCTCTATGGTGACACATATTTTAGCTGAATCATATTCATTGAATAGGCTTGTTTCATAAAACATTTTTTTTAGTCCGGAAGGTAGATTAATAAAAAATATAGGACACGTATTTTTCATATTTTGACGTAATCAGAAGATTACGGCGATACATTGAGTTAAAATGTGGCATGACGTCACTGCTTGCTAGATTTTATACTGTTTTGTGACGTTGCGAACCCCCACTCCTCAATTTTAATGCGTGTTTTCTAAGTTACTTTTTATTAATATGATTAAGCAAAAAATACGTGTCTAATATTTTTTTTATTATCTGAAAGATGGACTAAATAGAATTTCTTTTTTTAACCAACTACCGTATTGAATATGATTCAGCTAAAATATGTGTCATATCAGAATCATAATTGGTGTAAATGTTGCCGCATGAAAAAAATTAAGACCGTAATTTTACCGGTAAATTTTCCTTTACAGGTTTTATTAATCAAATTAAATTTTTGGTTTCTACAGTTTAAATTTTGTTTAATTATAATACAAAACTGTCAAACAGATGAATTGTGTAATATGAATTGAACGCAGATAATATTATGAATTGTCAGTTTGTGACTTTAAATATGATTCATAATATTATCATATACTATCTGCCTAAACACACACATTTCTTTTCGTAATTTTTTACGTAGAAATCTTTCTACCATCTGTTATTTTGTCTTTCGTTCTTTTCTGTTTCTACGGTAGTCATGTTGATTTTTGGTTAATCTTTTCACCATAGTAAAAGCTATTTTAAAGAAAAAAGAAAAAGAGCCGCTATGATAGAAAAAAGAGCCGATACGAAAGAAAAAGAGCCGATACGAAAGAAAAATGATATAACCCCGTTAATAGTATTGTTATACATCCATAAATCACCAAAAGGTTGATGCTGTGTTGAAATTTCAGCTCAGTTTTCATCGCAAGGCCGCAGTAAGCTGCTTATAATTGTGCTGACAGTATGCAAATACTTGCTCCTCTGTTTTCAAGCCACTTTAAATCGGGAGCGAACTACTGATTCTATTACAACGATTTAAAGGAGATAGTTTGAAGTTTTCATCCTTTGTGAGGTTGATATTAAGGGATTTGAATCGTTTAATATTGAATTGGAAAATGAAGTAGTATTTAAAAAGATTTTGAAATGCATTTGAATCTGGTTTCATTGCTCGTACCTATGCATAGTAAAGAAGGCAGGTCCTTTCATTCCTACCTATTGTACCTACTGATTATGTTCGTGTATATTGAGATATCGATATAATAGAATAGAATAACTTTATTTTGCATAAAACATGGTACATTAAACTTCTTAAATATAAATCGTTCCACATATTTTGCTTACTTATTTAACATGCAAAAAATCCTTAAAAAAAAGATTTCATGTAATTTCACTTTTCATTCGATAATGTTTCAGCGAAAACAATTATTTTAGCACTAATAACACAGGTTTTTTTATCTGTATAAGAATCAGACATTAATAGAGCGTTGTAAGTTACCTGTTTTTATATCTTTCGGTCTTTAGGAATAACAGGACGGGTCTGTCCTGTTATTCCTAAAGACCGAAAATGCTTGTTTCAATCCGAATAATGCTATCGAAAAACAGGTTAATGAAGGTATCCGCGATAAAAATCTTCAGCACAACACTATTCCATTACAAACTTCACAACTTTTTAACACGAAAACCGTAAACTACCGCCAATCGAAAATGAATCAAAAAACTTTTATATTCAAAGTAGACGAAAAAAAAAAAGATTACGTCAAAATCACTATTGATGAAAAGGGTGAATACTGTGAATAGGGAGGGGACACAAAACCTGGACTTTTTTTATCCATAGACACGGTCGTAAACTGACTCACAGGCCGTAAAGTAGGAGTCTCATCCGTCCACGATGATGCCGGAATTCTTCCATTCACTCATACCTCACAAAATGCGACGGAGCATTCTAAAAGTTTTATAGGTTTTGTAATGTTTTTCCTACATAGCTGTTCGTCTTGAATAAGTTCGCTTTATGCCAACTTTTGGCGAAAGCGAGAAACGAATCAATCACGAATAGGCTACATCGCAGATCCGAATAAAGAATCTTGGCATATAGAGTCAGATATAGAGTCCTACGACAGTCGTGACTCAATTAGAACCCCAGAAGACTGTAAAATGCCTTGACAGCCTTTTGGGAAACATAAAATACCGTTTGGAGCAGATGTAGTTATTAAGGCGACGATAACCGACTTTTAATGATTTTATACTGAAGATAACGTCTAAACGAGTAGTGTTAATGATTTGGAAAAAATATATGTTAAATTAAAGCATTTTATTAATATTTTAATATAGGCATATTTTGGATTATGTTTATATAACATAGTGAAATTAATTTGTAAAGTTAGATCTAACGCGGATAAAAAACTGAGAATCCCGCAAAATCTATCAAGCGTATTTTTCTGAAATCTCTACCATTTCAAAGATAATTTAATTATTAATTTTTTAGTAACGAGTTTTATTAGAACATCTTTTGTTTTATGTATAATAAAGTAATTATGCGTTTAATTTGGGACAACGATCCTTGATGGGCGAGTCCTATTACTGGCTGGACGTACGACGCGTTGCGTGAGCTCAGTACAGAACACGCAGGCTAACCACTCAAGGTCACTGTCATATGTCTGCATCTTAAGGCGAAACGTCATGGTAACCCGAGTAATTAAAATGTTCTTACGTATTTTACAATTTGCAGGTCAGTATTAGGTGCATATTGATCTAAATATGATTCACGGCCGTATCAAATATTAATTTATAGAATAATAATCATAAAAATTCTTTATACAACTTTCTAAGTTCATAATTACTCTGTTGAATGATGATTTGATGAAATCAGAATTAACTAAACACAACTAACACCGTGGGTAACTTAAGGAGTTGTATTGCGAATTCTATTGATTATAATTCTATAAAGCCATATTTGTTACGGTAGCGAATAATATTTAGATCAAAAAACCATCTGACACTGCCCTGTAAATTACAAAAAACGTAAGAAAATTTGAATTTTGCGGTCTACTTTAGCGTATAAACATAAATTGTCCGTATATCCAAATCACGATTGTCATTCTTTGAAAGTTGTATGAAATGGATATAACACGGCAAATTGACGTAGTGTGTCAATTTAAATTAATTTCCCTCGAGGTAATAAAACACTAATTAAACCTCAAAATTATTGGAAATATTTCACCTCTTCCCGTGGTTTCTGTCTATTCAATTTATTTAATTGTCAAGTATCATGTCAATCAGATGATTGGCGGTTAACCAATCTTGTGATTGGCTAGTCACCTGAGACGTGACAGCAGGATAACTTAAATCGCACTTCCATAAATACGTGCTTCTAACTTTTAAAGTCGGATCCAGACTTGTGTAATGTAATGTAATTCGTGTAATGTAATGCGAATAGTGTATATGTGTGGAAGGCATACAAATTCAACACGAATCCTGTATAATGTTCAACTGCGAGAGCCTTTGTGTTCGCTCTAAAAACCGACAGCTGATGGATCAGCGCAAGCGCCAGTGCGAGCCTTATTATTATGTGTAATGCTCGTAGTGCCGTCCACATACAGTATTCGTGTTACATTATGTCAACACGTCTGAAACCGGCTTAACCTAAACCTCCTTTACGGCCATTTCTCTGATGCCATACATTATTATCTTTAGAACCAACAGTCACATAAAATTACTGTCTGTGTTATAAGTTATGACTACATTCAACTGAGATTAAATTAAAATAAGAGATACCCCTTTTTTGTCTGGGAAATTAGGAGGGCGTATCAAACTCTTGCTGACTAAAACCCACCCATGTTCCTTCAGTTGCCATGTTGCTGGGGGCCACGATCTCCCTTTCTGACTTCATCGCAACCCCGACAGATAACAGACACCCCGTTTTTTTTAGGCTTAGTGGACTGTAGATTTGTTGACCATTTCCTATTTTCTTAAGTACCTGGTATTATCGAAGGACCTACACTGTCCTCCCATTCCTATTAGTCACACTGTTATTTGAAAGAATTGTAGAAGCCAATTATTTTTAAAAGAGTAACCGTGGAGTTTCTTGCCGGCTCTTCTCCATAGCAAATGACCAATTGGAACCGTGCACATAGCTTCTGACGTTTCATAAGTGCCCATGTAGGTTTATGTGAAATAAAAATATTTTGAATTTTTGAATTTTTGTAACATGTTGATTCATAAGGCGATAAGGCCAATGTTCATTCTTCCGTCAATATTATTTGACGGTTGACTTGAAACTACATGCAGATATTCTATATTAACAATATTATACCAAGCACAAAACTCATGAAATGCCACAATAATACGCATTAATGATAGGTTACGGCTGAAATTCCAGTCCGTTATTTTAATGAGGCTATTTTACGGGCCGTGTCAAAATGTGGTTGTGCTCACCCTATATAGTGTATTATTACGTAACGTGAGCACCACTTTATTTCTCCCAATTTGGGTAACATGTTAATTCCAGGCGAATTTAGAAAAGTCAAATTAGTCTATGTCCCAAATATAGTTTAACCTGAATTTATACCTTCACTTGTCACTATTTTTGGTGCTCCAAGGTGTTTTTCTTATTCGTTTTTAATTATTCAAAAAGGTGTGCACAAAAACATCGGCTATAATGATAACGAGGGTGAGCGCTGATACCGATAATTACAAGATATTAAGTTAGCTTGGCTGCAACTCTAACATACAACCTTACTTACCTTAAGGCCTTTTTTTTTTCAATGTAAACCATGTTTTTTATTACTTGAAGGGGCAAATAGACATTTTTTTTATTGACCTTGTTTAGTCAGTTTTTAAAAGCCTTAATTATTATTGCATATAAGGGCCTAGTACCCATAACAAAAATCTACCGCGTCTAGGCGAGTAAGCGCGCGTTACCGTGCGCTGTATTTGAATGTCTACAGTTTTCAAAGCGTGCGCAAACGATCTCTAAACGCGTCTCAGATTGCGTTGGCATGGAAACCGAGCCTTTAGTGACGTAGATTACTTCTTTAAGGAGTAAAGCTTGTACAAAATATAAGGTGTCTACAAATCTGCTCGATTTCTGTCAAAGTTGACTTAGTAAGGTCTTCAATAGTGTCCCAAAAATCTGATAGGTATAATTAATTATTTTTGTAAGCTCAAATAAGGTTTTCTAAAATTACATTCACTCGGTGGAGCACTGAGACGTCAGGTCCGGGCACCTGTCAAGTGTCAAAGCACCTATATTTTATTTATTCGTGACTGAATGATGAACGAATGAATGAAACGAATGATGAACGTCATCATAATATACTAACTAATATCGTCGTTCGGCATCCAATACCGTATAAGAATGAACTTTTTTTTTACGAAAATCTGATTTTTGTTTTATTTCATTCTACACGTTCAAATAAGTTCGTATTTAAAATTAATTTTCGTAAAAAATTCACATTCGCGGTATTGGATGCCAAGCGACGATATTATAAATGCGAAATTGAGTTTGTTTGTTACGCTTTCACGCTAAAACGATTTGAACAAAATTTGGCACATGAGTAGACCATGACCTGGATGACGATATAAGATACTTTTTATCCCGATATTCCCACGGGATTGAAACTTATGCGGGTGAAACCGCGGGGCGCAGCAAGTTACTTTTATTTTATATTTATTGTCAAAATGGAAGACCTCTTGCCAAAGTGGCGCCAACTGGTGGCGTGAATTTTCATGAAAACCCGAATTAAATACAGGCTGTAATGTTATGGCGTTACGCAATTAAATATCCATTTTTAATACAATAAATTACTTATAGAAATACATCATAACATCACGCCTGTAAACCCTGACGGGTTAGGAAGAGATGTACCTATAGTAAACCCACATTTCGCCAGTTATGTTTAAGTCTGTACTCGGGTTTTACAAAATAAATATTATCTTATCTTATTTTATTATCTTATCTTGTCATTGTCATCAACCGGGCACCAATCCAGACTCAGGGCTGCTACTATGAAATTCCTGATGAAAAACCCAATTACACTTTTCCCGACCCGGGAATCGAACCCAGGATCTCATGCTCAGCAGTAGCGGTTGCGACCACTAGACCAACAAGGCAGTCAGGCAAATTACTTATAGATTTTTATTTTTATTAACACACTTGGTTTAAAAAAGCCTCTAACCTCCCACAAAAATTGGACTATTAAATGTTTTTTTTTTTTTAAGACTAGTAGTTCCCGAGATTAGCGCGTTCAAACAAACAAACTATTCAGCTTTATTATCATCACTACATAAGGCCCAAACTCCACCAAAGCGGAGATGTGCGGAGATGTCCGAAGCGGAAACGAAACGAGATGTTTTTCTGCTAGGGTGCATCTACCGAAGCTGTGCGGAGATGACTGGAGCGGAGATGTGTGCTGGCTAGAGCGGAGATGTGTTCTAGCTATAGCGGAACTAAGCTGCGTGCGGCGAGTGTTGGATATTGACCGCTCACTGCAGGCCGTTCACATCTCTTCTCGTCTCCGCTGTGAGCCGTCGCCAGCTTGCGAGGGACAGCTAACATCTCCGGTTTGTACCGCCGCCCAACTCAATCTCGGCGAGGCACAGCTCACATCTCCGCTTCGACCGCGCCATATAAATATGATACATCTCCGCTCGGTGGTCTCCACTGAAGCTGAGTGGAGAAGAGATGTGTGAATAAAGAAATTCTATTAATTGCTTATAACACATCTCCTCTCCTCTCGTCTCGTCTCCACTTTGGTGGAGTCCGGGCCTAATCCTTATCCTTATCCAGATAGTAATTTGACATTTCAAACGATTGTAGTTTGTTTTTTCAATTTGGAGTTTGACATTTGGTCCTGTCAAGTTACTATCTGGGATTAAAAAACGAACTTTATTTTAAATTATTGTTTTTTTTTTGTAGATTTTAGTTTAATCCGCATGGTTTGTAAAGGTTATTTTTTATGTTAATTCCGTGGAAAATGTTGTTGGTTAGTTATCTACATTTGGCCGTATCTTTTTTGTATATCTTCCTACAAAATTTACTGTCATTGTTTGTTTTCCGTAATAAATGAATTCCCTGAATAAGACAAAGTCTTTAGCAATAGGACAATTGGTTTTTATTATAACTAGAGTAATTATCAAAATTCATTGGCTGGTTACATATATTTTTCCCAACTGTACTTCCCCCCACAAAGTAATATTCAAACATCCTAAGAACCGTTTACTTACACAAGTCACAACTTAGACGGACCTTTCCGCCGTAAATGAGAAAAAACCGGACCGCACACAACCACCCGAAACCGTCCGAATCCGTACGACTAACTACGTTAGTGTCACCGTTATTCAATTCGCGAAACGTGGGACATCTCGGAAATTGGCCATTTGGACCCAAACCTAATATTTCGATGCCCCGTCGCGACTACCGTCATATTTTTTGCAAAAATATTTGTACATTAAATCCTTATTATATGCTCACCGGAGTGAGTATTAAAGGTTGTTTATTAGTCGTGTCAGTTTTATTTAATTACTTATCGACATAAAATTGATTTTTGTAAAAATTAGGCTCTACAATCTACTGTCTAATAATTAAATAATTATAACAAATACTTTAACTAAATTCCAGCGTGAATAAGTTACAAACATCCAATTAATCTGCCTAGCCTTTTTCCAACTGGGTTCGGCTTCCAGTCTAACCGGATACAGCTGAATACCACTATTTTACATGGAGGGACTGCCTATCTGATCTCCACAACCCAGTAACTGGGTAACACAATACTACTTGGTTAGACTGGCTGTCAGACTTTTTGTCCTTCAGAAGTGACTACCCGTAAAGACGGTCAAAGATTGAAACACAGCCGGGACCAACGGCGTAACGTACTTTGCGAGGCACCGTGGGGTCTCAATGTATAATGGATCCACCCATCCACGACCTGACTGAGGCAAACATTGCTTAACCTTCGATCGACAGTGACACTTCTATTTGTAATATTAATAGAACATGAGATACCCACACTTCTACACAGGTTATTGACATTAAGTTTATCATAAATCGTGTAGAAATAAAATACCGTTTTTATTACTTTTTCTAATCACAAGCTTTCAAGATCCACTTGACTCATAATAGTGAAATTAAGTGTTTACAAACCAACGACTTGTAAATAGAGGATTAGCAACTTGAGTGGTGCCTGAAATGTCAGATTATTACCGCTAAAAGTTATTTTTACCATACCATCCGTACTACTTTAAAGGAGTGTTACTGATTCACTTACATTTTGCTAAGCAATCATTTTGCTAAGCAATCATATAATCCCGGGCCCAAATGTTTCATTCAAAATTTCATTAATCAACAGATAGCTATGCTGCTGAGGAGTTTGTTGCGCAACTTCTTCTTCCCAGCTAATGCACTAGGAAGTGGTGAATGTTGGGTGTGTTGGCCCTCCAAAACGCTCACCAAAGACACTCCTTGTCTTACGTAATTTTGACGTTGAATGAATGACTTTTCATTTGTTTTTTTTTTTTTGAAGTTGATTAAAAACCCCAATAACTAGCCCTCTCAGGTTGGGCAAAATGTTATTGGGGTTTTTAATCGACTTCAAAAAAAAAAATCAACAGAACCACTCGACCAAGATGCAGTTGAAACACAATTGTATGTAAATCATCATCCTCCTGCGTTTATCCCAATTAATTTGGGGATTGCGCAGTGGTATTATTTTTCAAAATCAAAAGTCATTTACTCAAACTAGGCTGAGAATCAACACTTTTCGGACGTCGAAATTACATAAGACAAACCCGCCCTTCACCACTCTCTAGTGTGTTAGCTGCGAAGAGAAGTTTTGCAACAAACTCCCCAGCAGATCAACTATCGGTTCAGTTAGAAGGTGCATTTTTCCATATATCTCTATCAGAGTTCTCCTTCCTAGCCATAATAAAATAACCTTTTACAAAATCCGTCCATCCATAATAACGGTCTTCTTTTCGGGTGGTTAGTGACCAATCTGATGTCAGAGTCTTAAAGCCGACCATAGGCCTCTGACTTGGCTTTACATGCCGTCGGAGATATATCACTCAGGCATGCCGGTTTCCTCACGATGTTGTCCTTCACGGTTTTTGAAGCAAGTGATAATTATACAATACGCACATGAATCCGAAAAGTCAATGTTGGGTGCGTTGGGTTCGAACTCGAGACCTATGACTTAGCAGTCTGACGGTCACACCACTAGGCTATCACTGCCACATATAATAATGATGTAAATGTGTGACAATAATTAAGTAACTTTGACGCCATTTTATTACCAAAAGACTTCATTAAGAGTGGAAACTTATGTTTTCATTTTACCCTTCTTAAAGACTACGTAACATGTATGTATGTTTTAAGTAAGCCAACTGGTGAATTATGTTCTTAAACTTTGTTTAACACACTTGGCACAGTGGTGGTGTATGTATTTTCTGGTTCATGATATTCTATCCATATTAATTTAATTTTATAAATGTGAATGTAACCCTGTCTGTGTCTCTGTCCAACTTTTACGCCTTAACGGCTGTTCGAATTTGAATGACAATTAATACACGGATAGAGCATGACCAGTACCCTAATTACGTAACACATTTCCGTAAACAATTAAAACTAATCTGTTTTATTTTGACAGTTCAACAACATTCATTGCGTTATTTACGTTGTTGAGCAGATTTTTTTCCAACTTGTGAAGCTATGGATTGTCAATCTGTTTCAAAACGATTCAGATTCTGATTGATCGTGTATTACGCAATTAGGGTACTGGTTATTGGGGTAATTTCCGACCTCCATGCGGACGAAGCTGTGGGCAAAGCCTAATATCTAGTCCATCTTCGAAAAATTGTGAAAGGTAAATCCGAGACATTTGCAGACAAAGAAATCCACTGAAAAGAAGCTTTTCAATCATCAGCTATATTACACTTAATGACTTCTGACTACATTTAAATACCCAAAAAAAATGACGGAAACAGTATTTCAACTACAATTTAACGTCAACTATGCATCAGCTACGAGAACTCGCTGGCATTGGTATACTGTGTAATGATACTCACTCACCATTAAATGACCGGTACATTCCCTTACCAACTAACTCTACTATAAAAATAGCTAACGAACTTAAAATAGGAAGCAGTGGAATGGGAACTATTCCATTAAAACCGTCGCTTATCAATTCAGTCTCTAAAAAGATCTCTTCAAGACAAAACCAACTGCAACGTTCAGTATCAGCCAACCAAACCACAGAATAGATAGGAACAGAAAGCCGGCTCCATGCAACTAGCGAAAACAGGCGCACGCACAAAGACGAACCTACGGAGATCGCAAAATGCCACAAGTTAGGTTAAGGCCCCATTCACGGCCTCGAGCGATGCGACTTGAATCAAGCGACACGCGCGCGCGTCACCACGGGGTTAGATCAAATGAACATAAAACCAGAACAAGAGTAAAAGCATTATTTTCTTGATATTTTATTATGGATAGACCAACGAATTTTCTTGATATTTTATTATGGATAGACCAACGAAAGAATGTTCACACTTTGTGTGAAACAGGGCAGTGCCCTGCACTGCCCCTTATTGTATAATGTCTATGGTCGTTATGTCAATTTTATAACTTCAAACTTTTTAATTTTAAAGCTTGTTATGATTTTTTTTTATTTCGAAAACTGGGCGTATGGCTCTAGTATTACAACAGTGGTGGCCCAGTGGTAACGCCCCCAACTTACGACTTGTAGGTCGTGGGTTCGAACCCAAGCAGGCGCATTACTTTGTGTAATTTATTTCATCACCACTGCTCTCAAAACGGTGAAAGAAAACATCGTGAGAAAACCGGCATGTCCTAGAAACAAAAATTGGAAGACATTGTGACATCTACCAACCCGCACTGGGCCTGCCTGGGGGATTACGGCCCACTCCCTCTCATCAAAGGGAGGCCTGTGTCCCAGCAGTGGGAACGTTATATGCTGATTATGCTGCTTATGCTATGCTTATGCTTATTACCATGTATACATTTTGTGATGTTCGTTTTACTTCCTCGTTGGTATAGTGGTCGCAAGCGCTTTCGATTCCCAGGTCGGGCAGAATGATATTTGGTTTCTCCATTAAGAATTTCTCAGTATCAGCTCTGAGTCTGAATTTGTGCCCGGTTGATGGCAATAGGCTCGCCTCTATTACATGGGATTTAAACATAACTGACAAAATGTGGGTATTTACCTAATATGGGTACACCTCTGCATAACCCTTCAGGAAAAGAAGGCGTGATGTTATGTTATGTTATGTTCGTGTTATTTGTACATAATAAGCTATTTTACTTTCTATTTCTTTCATTATCTGTACGTAAAGCGGATCTATGTGCGCGTGCGTTTTCACTCATTATTTTGAACCTTCTGTACCTATTTATTCTGTGGTCAAACTATTCTAATCTATAAAAATCTAGATTGCGATTCAGTCTAGACTCGATTTAGCCGAGTCAGCATGGCCGGGGCTAATTGCCACTCGACGGAACATCGCTCGCTTATTATCAAGAGACATGAAAGCACTATGCGATTAAGATGTACCCGGTTTTACCCGGTTTTGTAGAGCGGACACAATTGCATCCGGTTTCTGTACGGTTTTGTTTCGGATGTGGATTTAAACGAATTTCATGGATGTGGTTGAGTTTGTTTGTTTGTTGTTTATGTTTTCTTTTTGCTTCAATAATTATTGAACACAAAGTATCCTTCGTTGATCCATATTTCGTGATAGTACTTATTGTTATCTCCATACTAATGCGATACTTTGATAAATGATAAAAGATTTTATTTCTGTAAGCAGGTTTGTACAAACACTTTTACACCTCAATCATAATATTTAAAAAACTAGATGACGTCAGCACTACTGTGCGATTTTTTTGTGACTAATTTGCTTTTGTTCCTACGTCGTCGTATTGCAATAAATCACAAAATTTTGGAGTATTCAACTATTACTCCTATTTTCTTACTTGTACCAAAGGACCAGTTTACCTACGCTTTTAAAAAGGTACTAGCTATAGACCGTCAAAACTTTACCGGACAAACAAAAACCAATCGGTTCAAAAACAAGTGTAAAACCCTTCCTAATAAGGCTATATACACACACCAACGACCGCAAGTCCACAAATAAAACACTTTTACGATCAGCGGCATAAAACTAAGCGATGTTTACATCGGTACGTTACGATTATTTCTACGACGTCCATTGCATGCTAAAATGGAAAGCTTAGCCTTTAATGTTGTGTTTACGCTGACTTGTACACCGAATAGTTGGAAAACGTCGGTATTTTTTTCCGTTTTATCGTTATTTGAGTATATATGAGTTAGTGTTTGGTTAGCAATGAGTTTTTCAACTGGAATTGTTGGTGGAATATGATTCTGAAGGTAAGCCTTTGCCCTACAATGTTGTAGTCGACTTTCAATGTCGTTCGTGCATCTAATTACTCATACTTACTGTCACAGGTATTAATTTAACCTCCTCGTATTTACTGTCATAGGTCTGTAGTTTTTCGAACGACGGTAATACGTTCCAAAACACCTTAGTGTGAGAATGTTTAAAGAACTTTCATTTATGAAAGGTATGTAGCAATAACTCCGCAATCTTACCGCATTCATCCTACTACGGTGAAGCTCACCAGGAGGGTAATTAACAGAAACAGATGCACATAAAAATTTTGCGCTGTAATCAAATCAATCTGCCTAGCCTTTTCCCAACTATGTTGGGGTCGGCTTCCAGTCTAACCGGGTGCAACTGAATAACAGTATTTTACATAGAGCGACTGCCTATTTGACCTCCATAACCCAGTAACTGGGTAATACGATAACCCTTGTTAAGACTGGTTGTCCGACTATCGGGCTTCTGACGACCAGTAACGACTGTCAAAAGTCCACGAATGACAGCCGGGAACAACGGCTTTCCGAGGTATGGAGGAGTCTTAGTATGTAAAGATGGTCACCCATCCACGGACCAACCCCGGCAAGCGTAGCTTAACCTGATGGAACGACCCGTGCGGCTATTATTACTTAGCCACGAACTCCTACAAAGAATAAGCGCTGCAATCATTTACCAAAAACACCAAATGAAATGCCTGTACCTAAGGATCTACAAGAACTTCGATCGCAAAAGACCACCGTTTACTGACTGAGACAAATTACTCTCAGTTTCCTCTAATCACTTGAAATTCCATCACAAATGAGTTTTCAATTCAAACTCAACTATTTTATCAACAATAAATATCTTGATTAGGAATACTATCATGTCAACCAATTACAGTAATTACTCTTTAAAGGTCACGAGAAATATTTAAACAAATTCGATTAGGTTAACTCGATATCGATTTTCGCTACACTTAGAAATAGTTTGAAGTACAGTCAGCCACAAAAGATTAAGACTCGATTAAATTAAAAAGTAAACTTAAACTTTACATTTATGATCCTAGTATCAAAACGTTTACGTTAAAAGTATTAAATAATGTTTTATAAAACTCAGTGGTGAATTTCACCGAATACCTACATAGGTATTTTTGACAACTTTTAGGCAAGTACACACAAACACAAATTGAATTAAATTACAATCTCAACTCCATTCGAGAAACTCGATAAGTCAAATAAAATAAAGCAATTTTATGAACTCATAGGTCGAACATTAAACATTGTCTTGAGTTAATCTATTACAACAATATCCCGCTTTACGTACTATTATCAATATCTTTAATATTATTGCTAGCCAGTACTGTACCACTACTGGGAAAAACTCTTGCAAATCACACATCAACTACATCTAAGTCATTCCGCCATCTTTAATTATTTTATTAATATTTATTTATTGCATTCCATATTGTAAAAAAGAGGTTACATAAGATTGCTAGGTACAAAAATATGAACCCTGTAATGGCACAGACAGCATGAGGATAAAATTAAAATAAAAATTTTGCAAAAAATCTATATTTTTTTTTTAACAATTATATATTTCAACATAATATACATTTTGAATATTATAACAGCGATGCGGATGAATTTTTTGACGCTCAATGAGCTCTTCCATTTAATTTTTATTTTTTATTTATTCCTTTACATACTTGTACATAATATATATAATAGTTAGTTGTATATACATAGTATAAATATTCAAAAACTAAATTAAAACTAACACTAATATAAAAATATAAAATCTAGGTAAAAGGTAGGTAGGTGGTCTTGGGGGCTCGCCCCCTATTACATGGGACTTAAACATAACTGGCGAAATTTGGGTGTACTATAGGTACACCTCTGCCGGACCCTTCGGGTATTACAGGCGTGATGTTATGTTATGTTAAAATCTAGGTATTTAAATTAATTTAACAATAAAATAAGGATCACAGAAGGATTAACAGAAGGCTCACGTTTACGCTCTGATCATCATCTGCCAAGCCTTTTCCTAACTATATTGGGGTCAGCTTCCAGTCTACCGAAATGCAGCTGAATACCAGTATTTTTCATGGAACGACTGCTTATACGTCCACAGCCCAGTACGAGATATCCTGATAGGCAAATTATTCCTCCAATGAAAAGCCACTTATATCACAGAAGTTGCTTTCCAATGGTTATAAGGATATATAATAAATTACCAAAATCATATAGGGAACTGTCAATCAATCTTTTTAAAACAGCGTTATTCAAATGGCTCATAGAAAAATCTTTCTATTCCATGAATGAGTACCTAAATTTTAAAGATTTACACTGACATTTTACTATTATAATTTGATAAAATGATTGACATTTTTATTCATATTAAAATAACTATGATGTATGTTCAATTTTATTAGCTTCTTATTTAATTTATGTAATTTTGCATGCTAGTTTTATTGAATTGATTTAGAACTTGTTAAAAAAACCCGACCATCTGTATGTACTACAATTCTTGCAAATAAAACTTCATTTCATTTCAGTAACTGGGTAACACGATACCTCTTGGTAAGACTGGTTTTCAGACTTCGGGCTTCTTACTACCCGTAACCACTGTTGAAGATGTACAAAGAAAGCTGGGACCAACGGTTTATCGTGCTTTCTGAGGCACTCGTTTACGGTGCAACATATTGATGTTTCCTACTGTACCACTGTCGTGACATATAATGGGACCTATCACGATCAAACAGTATATTATTTAATAGCTTCGAAATGTCATGCGCATCTTTAACTGGCTTGCTTTACTTAAGTGGTACTAAAAAGGTTGCTTTGTATCATTCGTTTAAAGACTTTTTGAATATTTTTACTTCACAATACGTACTAGGCATCATAATAAAAATACTTCTTTCTTAAATCTATGGGTACCATAGGGGCTGAGTATTGGTTTTGGTACACTATTATTATTTCTTTGCATCTGTAAGCGTACTATTAAGTTACGTACGTTTAAATACTGTTCTGTAGTAACCTCGTTCGTTTGTCTAGTGGTCAAAAACACGACTGTTGGGTACGGACTCCTAGGCCTGATCTCGGTTAATAGCAATAGGTCCCTCCCTATTACTTTGTTACTTAAACACTAATGGCGAAAATTTGAATGTAGACATAGTCTATGTACAGCATTCTCCGAAATGGGCTGATAGACAGGGAGGGGTGGTGTTATTTCAAGAAAAACAATGTTCACAAATAATTTCGCAATATATCTAACTTTGATAAAGATCTATTGACTAATCACTGAACTAGTTACATTACAAAACTGAATCACGAACATTGCTGAATGGTTTGTCATACATTACCGTAACGGCACAGAGTAACACATAAATGAAGTGCTAGGTAATAAACAGGAATGAGGGTGCCTGTGTACACGATACAGCAATGAGTTTTGAGTAGTTTTATATGAATTGCTAATGCCTTGATAAATATAATTAGCCAATCAACAAAATGGGAACGGGAATAACTGCCCAGGGTGTACGGACCGGTCATTTAGTAAGTATCGCCAAACGGAACCTATGTATAATTGTGGTTATTTTAGGACACAACCACACCACATGAAAGAAAGAAAGAAGAAAGAAAAAACGTTTATTTGCGGTAAACCTGACGCAAAAAAAGAAGTTTAAAATACATAAATGAGAAAAGGTTGGGGAAACATGCGTCACATCCACACAAATCGGCTACCGCTCAGCATTATACTACGACCCTATGCAAGACAGAGCCCCAGCGCTGGTTTTCAGCGACAGCCGGCGCCGACGTAATGACATCGACCGGTGCAGCAAATAAATATTTAGACGGTGTACCAGTACAGCGTACTTAAAGAAAAATAATAATCATCGCAGCGACAAAATGCTGACAAGCGGTGGTTACGTGTGAATAGTGTCGCTGCAGCTTCAAGAAGCTTGTGCGTTGTGATAACTACAAAATCAAATCGATGCAACGTTGTGGCCGGCCGCTAGTGCGTGATTTCGCTGGTGGTTGCGATGTGGCTGCGACATGGCTTTGATGGTATCGTCCACACGATTGATTTTGACGGCCAAATGTAGTCCGTGTGAATAAACAATTCATTTTCACAGAAATTAGCGCCAGTCCGCGTGTTGTCGTTGTGGTTGTGGTGAGTATGATTGAGCCCTTAAACATAACTGGCGAAATGTGAGTTTTCTATAGGTAAACCTTTGCCTATTCCTTAAATATAATTTTATTTTGCAAATATGGGTAACAGCAAATGATGACAAAAAAGAATTCTGCCATATTATTACCACGTAGGCATGCAAAAGATTTAAAACATTCAACTTATAAGTAAATAATCAAATACAATTTTAAATCTACACAATGAACTAAGTACAAAAAATAATATATATGTATACACTAGCTTAAAAATTCTTTCTCAGTTAGGAACTCCTTAATATCCTTCGAGAATGACTGGCGTGATGATATGTTTATGTGACATTGTGGCGATAAACGCAAATAACTTAATTCAATTCATTCATGCTTTGATCAAGGCAAAAGTTTTCTCGTCTCTCATGCTATAGCTCCATTTACTAATCACTCTGTGTAAAAACCTAGTTTTGTATTTATACAATCATTCGCTTTGATTACACGGGCCTGGTTGATAGTTTGTATTCAAGTTCAAACAGGGCTTCCATATTAGTTTCATTGAGAGATGATACCCGATGTTTTCATGTTGATTTTGAGCTATTGATCTGTTTGTGTTTTTGCTCTATCGCTCCGTACGGATAGAAATCGTGTTCTTATTATTATTTTGCGGGTTGTTTATGTAAAGCCTTGGTTTCCTAGGACAGCGGTCCCGTCAAAAAATAACGGACGCCAAGAAAATGTGTTATTTTCACCAGTATTTGACTTTAAATCAAACCCCGCTGCCCAAAAATTTAAGTAGCTAGATTTGCCCTCACTGTACTTAGTCACAAGAAAAAGTGTCCATACTGAGAAGAGTAAGCTCACATATGATTAAATAGCGTTTCCATGACAATTAAGTGTAGTCACTGCGTCATTGTATGTCAGAGGTGTCAAAACAAATCAGAAATGTGATTATCTTTTGACGCAGTAGCGCGAATCTAATGATTTAAATCTTTGCCACAGCCATCATTTTCATGACAGACGTCACTGCGGCCGTTAAGTGCGGACACCGCTTTTCTAGGAAACCGTAGCTTGATAGATTTTGTGTGATTCTCAGTTTTTTATCCGCGTTAGACATAACTTTACAAATTAATTTCACTATGTAATATAAACATAATCTTAAATATTCCTATATTAAGAAAATGCTGTAATTTAACTTTTTTTCTTTTTCATTTCAAATCATTAACACTACTCGGTTAGACGTGATCTTCAGTATACATTCATTAAAAGTCGGTTATCGTCGCCTTAAAGGAGCTGAACTTAGAAGTAAAGAATCCCATAGGTTCCAATACCTACCCTTCAAACTTTGCAGATATCCTTACTAATATAAATAATATTATAAATGCGAAAATGAGTTTGTTTATTTGTATGTTACGCTTTCACGCTAAAACGGCTAAACGGATTCGGACTAAATTTGGCACATGGGTAGACCATGACCTGGTAGACTATAATATACTTTTATCCCAGTAGTACGTTCCCTTGGGATAATTTCCAACATACACGCGAGTGAAGCCGCGGGCAAAAGCTAGACACTAGATAATATAATACTGCCGAAGTCTTTTACAAGGAGTGGTACTATCACTGCATCCATTCGCACAGAAATAAAGAAAGATCCTTACTTAGCAACGAGACAAAGACACGTACTTATCTTTAAGTAATACTATATGTGTGAAACGGTTTACTGTTCAATCAGCAAATTAAGTGACTGAAACAATACTGATCCTGTATTGTTTCAATCACTTATCGTATGCGCACGAAGCTTAGGGCGACGATATTTTTGTAAATCTATGAAGTACTTATTAATACATTTCATTTTCAAAAAAATAACCATAATCAGTCTATAATGTTCCCACTTCTGGGACACAGGCCTCCTCTCTTTGAGAGGCGGTGGGCTGTAATCTCACGCGGGCCCAGTGCGGGTTGGTAGATGCCACATGTCTTCGAATATTTGGTTCTAGGGCATGCCGGTTTCACGATGTTTTCCTTCAGCGTTTTAAGAGCGGTGGTGATAAGAATTAATTACAAGTAAAGCGCCTGCTTGGGTTTGAACCCACGACCTACAACTCGTAAGTCGGGGCCGTTAACACTGGGCCACCTGCTCGAAAACATAATCAGACGAATTCCGACAACTTGACTTTTATTTGTATTGTTGATTATGTGTTGACTGTTTTAGACATATATAATATATAAGGTATTAATAATGATTTGACATCTAGAAATGTATGATCATGTACTGTGTTGAGGAATAAAAATTTGAATTTAACATCATTATTATGTAACTCTTGCATTGGGTGAATCATAATTTTATTTCACCATCTGCCTACCCTTTTCCTAACTATTATGCGGTTGGCTTCCAGCCTAACCAAATTCAGCTGAATTACTGTATTTTACAAAAAGAGTAAACATTGAAAAAAAAAATATTGTTAGTTCTGTGATCGTTAGTAAAGAGAGTTACACACGAGACTTCTTTCAAGTTGAGATGTGGTCAAAATTTTGTTGAAGGCACGGTACTTGAACCAATCTAAACCCAAAGATTAATAGTGCCTACAAGAAAATATCTAACTTTGACCCCCACAAAACTAGCTCTTCAAATCTTCTCGCATAAACAACGGGCGAAATCTTCCGAGTCCGTTATCGGGACTAGTTAGTTAGAACCAGGACCTACGGCTTAAGTCCCATTGTCTAGTACTTGGTGCAGATTAATTACCCCGCGGTAGGGCCATGCGGGCCAGCTACATCTTTACTTTCAGGAGGCGTATTCCGGAGATTCTGAGAGTTTGATTTTTAGTATCTTAGTTAAAACGTAGCGTAGGGAACCTCATATTTTTTCCCTTGGAAATTCAGCACTCTAATTGCGTTACACTTACAGATACAATCCGAAAAATTTTGAAGGGGATTACTAATCCATTGTTTTGTATTTTTGGAAAATGCATGTACTCAACAATGGAAATAACGCAGTTAATGTTGTTTAACTGTCAAAATACAAATCATTGCCATTGGTGTGACTATTTTCCTTATGTCCCTTGGGAATCATCACATTTCTGAATACAAACGAATGCTAATTTCCATGTCCATCAGTTATTATATTTTTCGTGTATAATAATTTGAATTCAGAACTAAGTATTTTATTGTTGTTTTGTTTTGATTTCCGAGTGAAATATACAGAGCTGTAAAACTATTTTCGTAACTGCGACTTTAGCAGATTTCCCCCATTTTTAAAATAAATTACATTAAGTTAAAAGAGTATTCGTCCGGTCTGCACGAAGTGCCTAAAGGGCAACGGATAGAAATCCGTCGACTGACGAAACACGAAGTTTGCCGAGGGACATTAAGAAAATAGTTATACTGTAAGTGTGTTACCCCGCTGATTCTCATCTAGGAAAGATAAACGAGAATTTTCGACTTCTGCCAAATAAAACCTCATAGAGGTGGTCCTCAGAAATACATGGAGATGCTTCTGGGTAGAAGGAAAAATTGCCAGAATATCCTTTAGCATGTCCCAGTTAAACAATTTACCTTAAGTTTGAGATGACGGTAGCCGTGTTTTGCCAAAGCTCAGCTATCACCAAAACAATTAAACGGAGAAACGTGTCATTTCCAAACTTCATCAGTTCCCTTTTAATCCCACGCATAATATGGACATCTTTCAGGGGGCTATCTTAACTGTAAATACAAGTAAAAACGGATAAATTTCTACTTAAAATTATATGTGGTTCATGCTTACTGAAGTGGTTAGAGGTCACAAAGTTATTAGATTAACAAACAGAGAAACTTGTATCCATAATCCTAAGAAGGACATCAGTGGAACTTTAATCCCTCGTCAACTAAAGCTGCGATCAAAAGGATTGACACTTACAATCAAAGACGTGGTATGTCGGAAATGGCTTCAACAACCAGCATTCCTTATGAGTCTCAGAAAAAAATAAAACAAAATTATTTATTTGCATAAATAAGGTACTTACAGAATGTTCATAAGATAATTTATATCGATCTCTAGTTATTATTTTAATAAATTAATTAAATAATAGACATTCCCTATCTCAGAAAATCATCATCGTGCCTAGCCTTTTCCCAATTATGTTGGGGTCGGCTTCCAGGCTAACCTGATGCAGCTGAATACCACTATTTTACATGAAGGGACTGCCTATCTGATCTCCACAACCCAGTAACTGGGTAACACAATACTAGGTACTTGGTTAGACTTTTTGTACTTCAGAAGTGACTACCCGTAAAGACGGTCAAAGATTGAAGTACAGCCGGGACCAACGGCGTAACGTACTTTGCGAGGCACCGTGGGGTCTCAATGTATAATGGATTATCACCCATCCACAACCTGACTGCGGAAAGCATAGCTTAACCTTAGATCGACAGTGATACTTCTATTTGTAATATTAATAGAACATGAGACACCCACACTTATACTCAGGTTATTGACATTAAGTTTATCATAAATCATGTAGAAATAAAATACCGTTTTTATTACTTTTTCTAATCACAAGCTTTCAAGATCCACTTGACTCATACTAGTGAAAAGCAAGGGTTTTTGTAATGGTGTGGAATGCGCCTAACCTTGCCAGATTACATCGCCGCTTTAAGGGCCCAGAACTAAGCGAAAACAAATTATGTCCTTACAATATTATCTCGTTCATGTTTTGTGGTTGTTTATCAAAACCGCAGTAGGAGACAAACCCCTAATCTTATCTCAAGACGAAATACTCGATTGTTTGTCAAAGGAAAGCTTTATATCTGTTTGAGAGGAGTTCGTTTTTACTCGATTCCGTTTTAGTTTAGGATTGGAAGATGTTTGATCTTTCGCTTACAATGCTGTCATATTTTATGATAAATCCCTTTTCAATCATAAAGGACTCTTTTCTTATTCTTTTGTTAAGTAATTTTGGAAAGGCGAAGGAAATTTTTTGGAAAGATTTCCTGTGGTCCATTTATATGCAAATCATTTAAAGAATAAAAATTTGAGGGAACGCGGGAATAACAACGTATTCTGCATTTCTAGTTGAGGTGAGCCAGCAAATTATAATACTTTGCAGAAATTATAATACTATTATTATATTAATACTAATTGTGAGTGAGTTGAGACATGGACTGCGAAGTGAATGGATTGTTGAATATGGGCGTCACTTTTCGGGGGCAAATAGGAAAATTTTAAAAAAAATCTGTTCAAACTGTACCGTCTGACATACAAAAGAAAGGTCTTTTTGTGGGGACCTCAATATTTTTCATAGTTTTACGGTATCTTGAAAACTACTGAGGCAAAAAATGTGTAGGGTGTTTTCATATAAACGTAATTCTTTATCATACTGATCACCCACCTTCGCAAAATGATGCATCAAAAGACCCTCTATAATGGAATGCCTCAGCTAAATCCGTGACAAATAAAAACCAAGGATCACTCAAAACAGGCTCAGGATTCGAGAAATCTTGACAGTTTTCTCCCCTCGCATTCACCGTTTACCGTCGCCAAATTCCCATAATACGTATCCGACGATATCAAGTCGCTCTTTATCTACAAAAGTTGGCCTTTTGTCTCCGGAGTTTAATTTTATCAGTACCAACTTTCGACAACTAACCGGCGAGCGATTTGGGAGTTACTCCCAAGTTATTGGACCTTTTCGATGTTCTAGTGCTTTGGATTCGAGATAAAAAGTTCTGATTTTAGATTTTGAATAGGGGTGATTAAATTAATTTGGGTAGAATCTTTTTTGGTCGACGTTAATACTATTTTAATAGAGTCAGAGTGCCAGAGGGCTTTAAAACAAAATTGTATATACATAATGCCATTTATGAAATAACTTCGTTAAACAAGTAACTAAGAGTTTCGTAAAAAGTTTCCATCCAATATTTCTTTCAGATGACTTGTGTGTCGACCATAAAGTTTTGCTCCCCCAAAGTTTCCATATGCATCTGCCCTTCTGAGGACCTAAAAACCGCCATTTATCGGCCAGCATTAGCGTGGTAACCTATTGGCTAACACATTTAATAAATTTATCATCGATTCGAAAAAAAGAAGAAGACCAAAGTCCATTCATAAAATAAGTTCTCACTTCTCACAAACGGTACAAAAAATAACAAAATCAAATACTAGCATCTCAAGCGAGAACTAGGAAGTAAATAAATCAGTTGCACCCAGCCAAAGTTTGCCGTGCAATGAACAGTGATCAATTAGCAGAAACCAGCAAAAACTGTGAAGTCGTGGATGCAGTTCGTGATTGAGTGTTAAGTTTCCTAGCTTATTCTGACGCCCTGGTAGGTACAGGAGCGGCTCTCGTTTAAATTCAATTAGTGGATTTGCATTAATAACAATTACTAGTAGTGAGAAGTACTACTTGATAAAAATAAATGTATTTTGTAGAGAGAACTGCCATTTTATAGGAATGCCATCCCAGTTACTAAATCTCTTTTCAATTACGTGTCAAAATTCTAAATTCAAAAGTCATTTATTCAAACTAGGCTGAGAATCAGCACTTTTCGAACGCCAAAATTACATAAGACAGTCCCCCAAAACGCCCACTCTTCACCACTTCCTAGTGCCTTTAGCTAGGAAGAAGAAGTGGCGCAACAAACTCCCCAGCAGCACAGCTGTATGCAAAATAATTTACATTAAGCAGCACAAAAAATATTTAAATGATAAATTATTGGCCATATGTCAGCTAGCACACGCCAATATACCAACCAAAAACATCGAGAACTATACCCAAGCAGAAATAAAAAAATAAAAACTAAACATAAACAGAACTACATATCTAAATAAAGCCTCCGGGGTTGCGAAGAAAACCGAAAGGGAGATCGTGGCCCCCGGCAACAGGGCAACCGAAGGAACACGGGTGGGTTTTAGTCAGTAAGAGTCTGACACGCCCTCCCGCTCCGCCCAGAGCGGGAGAAGTTATTTGATGATTTCCCACCCTCAAAAAAAAAAAAAAAAAGGCATAAAAGCCGTGTCTGCTTACATAAAGCTAAATATAGCTGTAATTGGAAGTTATAAATGATGAACTAGGACCATCGACGCCAAATAATGTCGATTCCATGTAAGTATTGTATTTATGTAGGAAACCAATATAAGGGGGAAAATTGAAATAACTTACGCAGTTCGTGATTGAGCATGAAGTTTCCTAGCCTGCTCCGAGTTTCCTATACCCTAGTTAATACAGAGAAAATAAGTGGGTTTGCATTCATATGAATTATTGCGCTTTGTAGGAAAAACTATCACTGTTGTTATACCGAACATTTGATTAATATTTAACTCTTGTTGTGCACGCAATTTCGCTATCATCATTGCCATCGGTCTAATATCAGTCCACTGTTGGATATAGGCCTTTACATCCTCGGATATTTTCATCTAGCTGCCACCAGTCACCCAGTGAAGATCATCGCTCCATCTAGCCTGAGGGCCACAGACTTTATTACTCAAAAATAATTTCATTTAAACTTTGATTCCCTGTACATATTATATTGATGTAGGAATATTGATGTGTAACTTTGCAAGCGACGTCACCAATAAAAACTTTTTTATGTTACAAGTTTTAACAAGATGAAACGTAGTAACTCATGTCCTTATCTAGAATGTTTCTTCTCTGTCAATCCCAAATTCCGTTTAAACTGTAAAAAGGTATCATTACGAGAAATATACTTAATTTCGGATTAACAATCATTAATCGGTACATACCTCCGTTTCAACTAGGCCCAGCGACATTGTCTAAATTCGTGAACACTGCAGCCGACAAAACTAAAACAATTCCTCAGTAAGAAACCACAATAAACAATTATAAGAAAAACCAAATTCTAATACGATAATAATCTTGAAATCAATACAAAATCCAAGATATAATATACAGACCTAAACAAATCCCTTACATGGAAATAGGAAAAAAAATCCTTATCTTTTCGAAATCTAATCCAGGAATACCGTACCCTATTTACGTAACTTATTTTCGTAAACGATTATGACTAATTTGTTTCATTTTGACAGTTCAACAACATCCATTGTGTTATTTACGTTGTCGAGCAGATTTTTTTCCCAACTTAAGAAGCAATGGATTGGCAATCTGTTTCAAAACGAAACAGATTGTGATTGATCGTGTATTACGTAATTAGGGTACAGGAGCTGTTCCATTTTGGTCCAATTAGAGATTTTTCATTAATTTTTATATGGTTTCGTTTCAAATTGAGTGGCGCAGACGATGTAGATTCTCTATGTCAATGAATGAATTTGTAGCTAGTTAATTTTCTTGTTCGTCGTTGGAAGCTAGGATGTTGGAAGAGCATTTCTTTCATCATTTGGATGTGCATCTCGAACTAAGTTAGTTTATTTTTATAGCCATTCAAATCAATCGTCGCTTGGTTATGTACCAACAGTTTAGTGTTTGACTGAAGTCAAGATGGCATACACGGGCATAGTAGCAAATTTATACCTACGTATGCTAGTTCAAAGAATTACCATTTTAGAAATATCAATAAGAGCCTCAGATTTTTCATTGATTCAGGCGTAACCTTGCGGAAATCCATGATAATATACAATAGATGTAGATATATTTAGTAACCTGTTCCGCTTAGCTATTTCTAAAGGGCCATAAAAAACCCTAAAGAAATCCTTTCCTTTCCTTTGAAATTTCTTTTAGGGTTTTTTATGATTCTTTAGAAATAGCCAAGCGGAACAGGTTACTAAATATATCCACGTCTATTGTGTTTTATAATAAGAGCCTCATCTTATCTAACTACATGATTGAGAGTAGTTTATGCCATGATACTGTTATTTTAAAAATATCAGCGTTTCATACAAAAATGCAATATTTACCCGATGAAAATGTATGAAACAGATGACCCATAGTAATAGTTGATAGTGGCTGTGGCTGGTGTTATTATTTTTATTATACAGGAGGTGAAGGTACTCAAGATTATAAACAACTTTCACTATAGAATGAACTAAGACATAGTATTTAAAAAATCTGTTCATACATTTTCATCGGGTAAATATTGAATTTTTGTATGAAACGCTGTTATTTTTTTTCGATATTTCAGAGTTGGTCCCATAGTGAAAGTTGCTCATAATCATGAGTACTTTCACGCCCTGAAAGGTGAACAGTGAATTAAAAATCACTATGTATATATAAGCCAGTAAGCAAAGTTATAGCGGATGTGACTAATCAGGATGCGCCGAACATACATTTAAATAAAATATCTCCATTCTAGGAGGTGACTTAAAACTGAGTTCGCTATGAGGGTAGGTAAAAGTAAAAAAAAGTAAAAGTTTTTTATTTGGAACTACTACAAATCGGCATAATTACTATGGAGACGATGATAGCTACAAAAGTGTATAACTGTGTCGCAGCTATCAATGCCCGTCTAAACATATTGAGAAACACATTGTTGCGTATAGTTTAGCTACGAACATTAAAAATAAAGGACATGGTATGTGTGGCGTAGTGTGAAGAGTGTATGTGAGAGGGTGTGTGTGAGTTAGGGTGCGTCTTCACTGAAGCGGAGACGAGCAGAGCTGAGCGGAGACGTGCAGGAATCTTCAAATCACAGACACGATGAGGATCTCAACCATTGTGATTGGTCGATTCCTGCAGGTCTCCGCTCAGCTCCGCTCGTCTCCGCTTCAGTGGCAACCCTGAGGACATGTGTGAGCACTTAGACTAGTTAAGTTTTAAGTTTCCAATTTTTTTTTTCAGTTGCATCATATATGATAGAGATTTCAACCAGTCGGTCAACTTTACTCTCAAGTCGATGCTCATTGCTCTTATTTACTTCACTTACCTTTACTAGGTACCCTTCGAAAAGTACAAATAAATTGTGAATGTCACCTAAAATTACCGTATCCAAGACACGCTTAGCTAAGGTCTCCTGCATAAGGTCGAAAGTGCTCGGCGTCGGTAATTAGAGTTTCACTGCACAGTTCGCTACTTTGTCGCTCCGTCTCAACATTTTTACAATGTGCTCTGTTATATTTACCTTTTAATTAAAACAGTTATGCCGCAATTAATAGCAGATGCTTGTTTACTTTGTAAAAAGTAGGACTGCGGCGTAAAAGGTGGTTGTAACAGGTACTATTTATTACCGTTATCTAATTTTTCGCACTGAAATGTGAAGTTTTCCGCAAAGCATACCTGGACTAATAAATTCAAGTTTCCTCACGATAATTTTCTTCACCATCAGTCATAGGTATTGGTAATAGGAGGAGCTCGTGGCTAAGTAATAACAACCGCAGGGTCGATAAATCTCCTTCTGCGAAGCTGTAATGCTCGCGAAGGAGGAGGCGGAACGCGTGAGGGAAAGGTAAATTTCGCGCCCTCACGCCCCTAACCGCCGCAGGAGGAGACGCCCAGGGCGTCGGGAATCGCGAGGCGATTTCCGGCCACCGTAGGCGCGGGCTTGCGGGCGGTGAGCAATGGGTGGCTCACCGTCCGATAAGGACCAAGCCCGGGTCGACGGCGCGTTGTGTTCCACGCGCGCCTCAAAGAGATGTCAGCAGATTTGAAGGGGTCCACTAGGGCCGATGCCTGCCGGGGTTGCGAAGAAAACCGAAAGGGAGATCGTGGCCCCCGGCGACAGGGCAACCGAAGGAACACGGGTGGGTTTTAGTCAGTAAGAGTCTGACACGCCCTCCCGCTCCGCCCAGAGCGGGAGAAGTTATGATGATTTCCCAACCTCAAAAAAAAAAAAAAAAAAGTGTCGATAAATCAGGTTCCACTACGCTTGCCGGGGTTGGTCCGCGGATGGGTGACCATCTTTACATACCGAGACTCCTCCGTGGTTCACAAAGCACGTTAAGCCGTTGTTTAGGTTTTTGGCAGTCGTTACGGGTCATCAGAAGCCCGAAAGTCTGACAACCAGTCTTATCAAGGGGTATCGTATTACCCAGTTTCTGAGTTGTGGTGGTCAGATAGGCAGTCGCTCCATGTAAAATACTGGGATTCAGCTGCAACTGGTTAGACTTGGGAAAAAATTAGGCAGATTGATTGATTTTTTGAGTCAATAAAAAGTATTGCAGATTAACTTAGACAGGACATCATTATGCTTTCTTATTACTAAAGCATATGAAAATTAATCTTACTATGACATGAAATTTAACCTTTATCTTTTTAAAGTGGTTAATCGTCCCATCTTTATAAACAACTTTAAAGTCAGTCTATTAGTGCCCTTATCAACTTAAGCCTACACGGCTGGCTGGCCCGCAACTTTTTTAATTCTAGCAGCATTATTCAACATTCATGCATATATTATGGCACAGGAAAAGACTAAGTTTTCGGCTTAAAAATCGAACAGATTTTTAATCGACGCTTTCGTCGGTCGATTTGTTTTAGTCAAATCGATTCTGAATTACGCAAAGCTTTGGCTGTATTTTTAGTATGTTTACGAAGACAAAATCCTCTGAAATAATTAAGATTTTAATTAATTGAATATCCAATTGATATACTACGTCAATTTGCCGTGATACAACTATTTCCTACAACTGTCAAAAAGTGACAAAGTTTTTAATAATTTTGATAAACAATTCGTTTTCCTGAATTTATTTAAGAATATTTATATTTTTTTAAGATGCGTGGAAACTATGTCTAATACCTATTTTTCTAGTTTCTTAACATCAATTGGAAATTAAATCAGTGTCGGGGTGTATATTACAGAAGAGCTCTTTGCTCAAAATAAATGTCATTGTATGAACATATATTTACTTTTTGGTGTGAATGTACATCTCAATCACTCGCATAGCCTTTTAGAAGCTATGCTTCCAGTCTAACCGGATGCAGCTGAATATCAGTATTTTACATGGAGGGACTGCCTATCTGACCTCCACAACCCAGTAACTGGGTAATACAATACCCCTTGGTAAGACTGGTTGTCAGACTTTCGGGCTTCTGACGACCCGTAACGATTGTCAAAAAACCCTCGAATGACAGCCGAGACCAACGGTTTAAAGTGTGAAGTGTACTTATCTACAAAAGTTTTTGCATCGATATTTTTTCACCGCACTAATATTTAAATGGTACATGGTGTGGAAAAAATTTGCAGTGTGATTAACAAGAAAAAAATCCTGTTAGTCACACTGGTGTTACAGATGTTACAATCAGGTGTAAAAACAACCAAATGAATTTGAATTGTAGGAGATCATTTTTGGCATTTCCGGCCACCGTAGGCGCGAGCTTGCGGACTGTGAGCAATGGGTAGCTCGCCGTCCGATAAGGACCAGACCCGAGTGGACGGCGCGTTGTGTTCCACGCGCGCCTCTAAGAGATGTCAGCAGAATTGACGAGATCCGTTTGGGCCGATGCCTGCCGGGGGTGCGAAGAAAACCGAAAGGGAGATCGTGGCCCCCGGCAACAGGGCAACCGAAGGAACACGGGTGGGTTTTAGTCAGTAAGAGTCTGTCACGCCCTCCCGCTCCACTCAGAGCGGGAGAAGCTATTTGATAATTTCTCACCCACAAAAAAAAAAGGTGTGAAAACAAACAAATGAATTTGAATTGTAGGCGATCACTTGAATAAGGTTCGATGTGAATTTTACAGTATTAGCACTACCTACAGTTTTGAATGAGCAATTGGTTCCAAACCTTAGCTTAGTCTTCTAAAACAAACCTTAAGTTCTCATTATTAACCACAACTGCTTAACATAACACTACATACTTGAAGCAACTAAAATAACACAGTTAATTTTGATAAATTATACCGAACGCAAATTAGATTCGCGAACATTGTTTAACTGTCCAAATTTAACCGAGACGCCATCAATTAAGCCTTGAGTTAACTGTTGTAGTTTAATTTCTCTAACGGTTAAGTTTTAGATTGATTGCCACTGTATAATTTAACGTAAGAACTACAATAACGTTCATAATTTATTTTGCGGCGGCTACAGACCAGGGAATAGTTTTTAGTTTGTTTTAGTATGCTGGGTATATTTTCAGATTTTTTCTGTAGTTCTATGTTTTATGTTACAGGGTTTGGTTTCCGCACTTAGTCCGTCAAGTGGACCATTGTGCGTGGGCCATAGCGGCCGTTTGGTGGTTATTCCAACCAGCCCACCTCCTTCCAGAAGTTAATTAAAACTCCTGGTCTGTTCAGAACATCAGTGAAAGATTTGGGTGACCCGAGAGTTTCTGTTCTAATCTGGGTGACGCCTGTGCATTTAAGAGCACGTGCTCGACGGTTTCCTCCGCCTCCATGCACGCCCTGCACAGAGGACTGTCCGTTATGTTATGCCTATTGTGTGGAAGTATTTGTTTAGCGAGCAGTGCCCCGTGATGATCCCCGTCATCAGGCGCAGGCGCAGTTTTTTCTGTAGTATTTGTGTTTGTAAAAAATATGTGAAGTATATTTAAATCTATTTAGTGGAGAGAGAGACCTCTCCAGCTTGTGGCTAAGTAATAACAGCCGCACGAGTCGGTCCATCAGGTTAAGCTATGCTTGCCGGGGTTGATCCGTGAATGAGTAACCATCTTTATATACCGAGGAGGACCCGGCTGTCATTCATGGATCTTTGACAGTCGTTACGAGTGGTCAGAAGCCCAAAAGTTGAGCCCGAAAGTTGAGCTGACAACCAGTTTAACCAAGAGGTACCTTATTACCCAGTTACAGGGTTGCGGAGGTCAGATAGGCAGTCGCTCCATGTAAAATACCGGTATTCAGCTACATTCGGTTAGATTGGTGGACTGGAAGCCGACCCCGACATAGTTAGGAAAAACGCTAGGCAAACTGATTAGTAACGGGCATTGCAAGGCTCTTTTGTTAATAGTGGATGTTTTCAATCAATTAATACAGCATTTATCAGAAAGGTGTGGTAATATTTAAGGGTGAAGGGACCATCAAACTGATCAACTTTCTTCGTAGAACCAACATCGAAATCGCGGAAAAATTATGATTTAAAATTACGCAAATATATGGGACGGCTGACTATATCGCGATTTCGAAGTTGGTCCCATAGAAAAAATTGTTCGATTTGGTGGTCTGTACCACACCTTTAAAATATGTAACTCTACCTAAATTACCCTTGGCTGATAAAATTTTCGTTTTTCCTAATTATGTTAATATAAGTGTTTAGGTCGGTTACCCCTTAGGGGAAAGAACTGTGCCCCTCCTATCCGCACAGTTCTGTAAGGCTCGTCCCAGACTAGTCCCCCACCGATATAAGAAAGAAATGACTTCCCATCACCTAAACTGCCTTATCCTTTTCAACCGCACATTTTTAAAGCACGCTGTATAGAGAGCTTTTTATTAAATTATAGCGGGTGGCGGGTGCAGGGCAGTACCAACTGCCTCTTGGTTACTGTGGCTGATAGGGCAGTAGTAAGGTCTAATACTCAGGCACTGGACCAGTACACAGGTATTACCGTCAAATGGTGCCTTGAAATTATGTTAAATTAATTAATGCATATTTGGTTGTTGGTGATTTTGACATTGTTAATGGTGATTTTGACATTATAGTTATGATTTTGACATTATAATTATGATTTTGACATTATTATTGGTTGTGTTAACATTAATAGTAATTATGACCAAAATTTGCCAAATATTATCATGACGTACTAACACTAGTGTTTAAGATGTGTATGTAATTACTAACAAATTGGATTGTATGATCTGACAATAAAATTATTTGATTTGATTTGATTTGATAGCTGAACTGTCCTGCAGATAGATAAGAGTAATTTATTCCTTGAGGTAATAAACTTGAAACTTGGCACGAATACTTATTTATGTACATCATAAAGTTCGCATTTTTTTTTCTAAACTACCCCCTAAAGGAGGATTGGGGGGAATCAAAGTTTGTATGGGAGTATTTTAACTCGAGGTCTGATAAACTCGAAACACAGTATTTATATTTAAGACTGAAAAGAAATACAAACGTATATCAGGGTTTTTTGAAAATCTACCCCTAACGGGGTGAAAAGGGGTATTTATTCATTTTTACAAAGGAGGATTTTAATGTGTGGCTTGATTAACTTGAAAATTGATATAAATAAATAAAATAAGTATAAGTAAAATAATTGAAACGTCACAATAGACTTTTCAAAAATTATTATCACGCTATTTGCTATTGGGTATGAGCAACATTGCATTATGTTCGTATTCTTCTATAGTTGCAAAAAAGACGAGCCAAAAGGTTAGAATATTGTAGAAAGTTATGGATAAACCTTTTAAAAGATTATCATCACACTTTACCTTTATGAAGCTAAGCAGTTAGTCATACATAACATAACACAGGGTGGATTTTGAGATGGGGCAATAAGGGCAAGTACCTTCACCGTTGTTGCTACAAGAAAACGGTCTTAAGAGACTGTCCTTGACTTTTTGAAACATTTTGATCTGCATTCACAGATTTTGAAAAAAGTGTTCAGTCAGCAAGAAAATTGGCAATTTTCACAAAAAAAATTTTTGATGCCAGTCGATGATATTTCTTATTACTAGTGTCAAAAAACTGTATCGGGCCAACTGAGGTTTGAGTACGTGAAAAGTCAAAAATTGCAAAAAAACTCCCCGTACATTTCGTAGGAAATGAGCCTGAGAAGAAAAGAGCCTTATTTCGACCAACCTGACCAACCAAAGGAACACAATACACCTTTGCATGATGAAATAACTTTTTAATGACTATGAGAGTGTACTTGAGAATGTACTTACTGTTATTTAAATGAACACAAAATACCACTAAACAACAGTTGAACTATTCCAATAGTTCACTGGGCTGAATAGGGAACGAATGTAGCAGAT
The DNA here is from genome assembly GCA_916610215.1 of Omphaloscelis lunosa. Taxonomy (NCBI): domain Eukaryota; kingdom Metazoa; phylum Arthropoda; class Insecta; order Lepidoptera; family Noctuidae; genus Omphaloscelis; species Omphaloscelis lunosa. The sequence continues at coordinate 16,106,791 of OU744265.1, read as the reverse complement.
TTAACCTTTTAAATGAATATCATCCCGCTATAATTTTATGGAGCTAAGCATTCAATCATGAAATAACTGATTTTTCTCTTTACTAACATAACATCATGCCTGTAATCCTCGAAGGGTTAGGCAGAGGTGTACCTATAGTACACCCACATTGCGCCAGTTATATTTAAGTCCCATGTAATAGGGGGCGAACCTATTGCCATCAACCGGGCACAAATCCAGACTCCGGACTGAGAAATTCCAGATGGAAAACCCAATAACACTTTGCCCGACCCGGGAATCGAACCCAGGACCTCATACTCAGCAGTAGTGCTTGCGACCACTAGACCATCGAGGCAGTTAGTTTTCTCTTTACTTAAAACCTTATTTCTCGCCAAACTAAACTTCATGCTGCTATGTCAACGGAAAGTACCATACAGGCTTTGTTTTATTTGTGAGTGTAAGCATAAATAAGCAGTATAATTAAATGGCCGTATGTTTTTATTGCCTTGAGTTGGAAGTTTGATTTTCTTTACAGCTCCAAGGGACCGTAGATCTAAGTTTTTGATAGCTCAACTTGATATCTTCGCGCGTTCCTGAGAAAAAGGGTCTTGACAGACAACGAAGTCATCCTTTATAGATTAAATTTTTCTTTTTGAGGTACGTAACCCTAAAAAAGATTATTTGAATTTATTATCTACCTGTCTGTCTGTATTTGACCGTTTCATGCCGTAACGATTGAACAGATTTAGATGAAAGGCATGCGATTAGGCCATGACCTGGGTTTGGACATTGGATACTATGAATCCCGGTAGTACGTTCCTGTGGGATAATTTCCGACCTATACGCGGGCGGAGCCGCGGGCAAAAGCTAGTACTATAATATTATAAAGAGGTAAAATTAATGAGTTTGTACATAGGGGTAATCTTCGGAATTACGGATCGATTCCGAAAATTCTTTCACTAATGGGACGCTACAGTATTGACGAGTGCCATATATTGTATGATAAAACATGAAAGGAGATAGTTTCTTTTGGGCCCCCTATATTGTAACTTTTCTTAATCGCATTAAGGCACTTTCAAACAGGCGCGACACGCGACGCGACACAAAGACACCGCTCGTCGCGCGACGAGCGGTGTCTTTGTGTCGCGTCGCGAGTCGCGCCTGTTTGAAAGAGCCTTTATACCAAAAAAAAATGTTATACTGCTTTAATAAAGTCTAACCGAAATCACGAAATCGTAATAAAAAGAAAATGCTTTGATAATGCACTCAATTGATTAAATTCCAGTTATGGTAGTCAATGTCATAAATGCATGTATTGATCGTTTCTAAAATTTGAATGGTTTTTTTAAAATACCTAATTACAGTTTGAGGTGGTAACAAAATCTGTTTTTATTAAGTAAAATAATGTACTATTGACGCTGCAGGTTCTCTTGTATTTAATCCCATTTTTAACCGACTCCTAAAAAAAGGAGGAGGTTCTCAGTTCTTCGGTTTTTTTTTTAAATGTATGTTCCCCGATTACTCGAAGACGGCTGAACCGATTCGAAAAATTCTTTTTTTGTTTGAAAGGGTGTTGCAGACTTGTAAGTGCGCCAGCAGGGCGAAGCAGTGACTCGGATTCAGAGGCGTTGGAATAAAATTATTTGAATAACAATCTTCACGTTTATATATGGTACATTTTTCAGAGAAGTGGTGCCATCTAACCGCAGAGACACGAGCTAATTAGACTGTCGCCTAACTGTTACAATGTGTATTTGTCTAAATCAGCGATCGAACTATCTTCGTTGTTGTCTGCAGTAGTGTCGTTCGGTGGTCACAGATGGCGCTGCTTTAACATACTGGCCCCCTTTGAGAGCCATAGCTCTCAACCTTGGCTGCCTTGTCTTCCTTTTCTGGCGACGATGATGAGACCGGAAGAGGGCAGATCTTCGAAAACGCCCTCTCGACGACGCCAGCTGCTGTCTTGATGCGAGCAACTCTGGCAACATTGTCTCGTCCCGGATATGTCAGCAGGATTCGCCCTAACCGCCATTTGAGGGGCGGTAAATTGTCCTCTTTGATGAGCACCAAGGAACCGGGAGTGAGTGCACCCTGGTTTTCCTTCCATTTGATACGTCTCTGGAGCTCGGGGATGTAGTCCTTGGCCCAGCGCTTCCAAAAGTGCTGCCTGAGCTGCTCGACACGTAGGTAGCGTGATAAAGCGTGTGAAGGCTTCGCCGTGATGTCTGCGCCTGCAGGAGCCGTCAGGGGCCGGCCGATGAGGAAGTGACCTGGCGTCAGGGGCGCAAGGTCGTCAGGATCTACGGACATTGGGTGCAGAGGACGGGAGTTCAGGACGGCCTCTATTTGTACTAAAACCGTGCTGAACTCTTCATATGTTAAATGAGCCTTCCCTATCACGCGTGTTATATGGTGCTTACAGGATTTGACTCCTGCTTCCCACAAACCGCCAAAGTGAGGTGCGTAGGGAGGTATAAATTTAAATTCTATTTGATTATTTGAAGTGTAATCAGTAATACTTTGACAGCTGTTTTGTAAAAAATCAGAAAATTCCTTTGCTGCACCTACAAAGTTTCTACCATTATCAGAATAAATTAGGGTAGGTTTCCCTCTACGGGAAATAAATCTTTTTAAAGCTAGGATATAACTTTCAGATGACAGTGACGTCACAAGTTCCAAGTGTAATGCTCGGGTTGATAAACAAACAAATAAACATAGGTAGCATTTCTCTAATCTAGAACCTCTGCCCTTTTTGTTCAAAACAAACATAGGCCCTGCGTAATCAACACCACATTTAATAAATGGAAAACCTGATTCGAAACGTTCACTGGGTAGATTACCCATTATAGGTTGAATGGACTTTGCCCTCATTCGACAACATCTGATACACTGATGCACAACCTTCTTAGCTAGATTCCTACCACCTATTATCCACCACATTTGTCTTATATGTGATAACAAAAGCTGTGGACCGGCATGCAGCATATCATGATGGTTATGCCTAAATAAAAGTATAGTGAACGGATGTTTACTACACAACAGAATAGGATGTTTTTGATCGAAAGGTAAGTCTGAATTGCATAACCTACCCCCCACTCTCATTAAACTATTTTCATCCAAAAAAATATTTAATGAACATAGTTTACTAGATGATTTAATTTTATGTTTATTGATTAAGGCACTATATTCACTTGGAAAAGCTTCTAGTTGCGCAATTCTAGATAAAAACATAAGTGACTTATTTAATTCCGCGACTGATAACGCGCCCGTGCTACGTTCCGAATTATGTTTTGCACGTAGATTGTTTACAAATCGGAACACGTATGCATAGACACGTTGTATTTTTATAAATGAAGAATATCGATTGAAATTAATTATACTGTTATTAGGATTATTATTAAGCATACAAACAGTATTTGATTTAATTTCTGGCAAGTTATCACAAAGTGGAACATCACATTGTTGATCCCAGTTGGCAACCGCATTCAATAAAAAATCTGGTCCGTGCCACCACAGATTTGAACTACCGAGTTCAGCCAGAGAAATACCACGTGATAACAAGTCCGCAGGATTGGACTTGCCATCAACATGACACCAAATTCCTTTACCGGCCATCAGGTCATTTATTTCTATTATTCGGTTTTGGACGAAAACCTTTAAGGAATGCGGTGACATCTTTAACCAACCTAAGACTATGGTGGAATCAGTCCACATTATGATCCTGTCAAAATTAATGTGCATAGATTTTACTATTTTAGATTGTAATCTAGCACCTATTAGCGCACCGCACAATTCCAAACGTGGAATTGTAACCGGTTTGAGTGGAGCGACGCGAGTCTTAGAACATAACAGCCTGACTGTTACGTCATCATTACTATTTACCGAACGTATGAATGCGCATGCACCGTAGGCCGTTTGACTAGCGTCAGTGAATACGTGTAATTCAATACGATCTGGGGAATTTCCTATCACGTGACGAGGAATCCGAAGTTTATGTAAATCGATTAATGAATGAACAAATTTATGCCAGCATAACAAAACATCTGGTGGTAATGAGTCATCCCAACTTGTTTTGCATAGCCAGAGTTTTTGCAATAGCGCCTTTGCTACTATTACAATAGGGCTTAATAAACCTAATGGGTCGTAAATTTGAGACACTACTGATAAGATAAAACGTTTAGTTATTTTAGATGTCTCAGATTTAATTTTTGTAGTGAAATGAAGTTGATCACTATAGTTTAACCAGCCTAATCCTAACGTTTTATTAGATTGGTTCTCGTCTAACATTAATTCTTTAGAACTTTACTCTGCATGGAATCTGATGCCACTTCAGGTGAATTAAAAACCCACTTACGCAGCGGAAAACAACCAGAGTCGAACTCATCAGAAACCTGTTTACAATGGTGAGATAAATGCGATTTATTGTCGTCGCCCATTAATAAATCGTCGACGTACATGTTTTCTAATATTATTCTTGAGATTTCAGGATCTTTAGAATCTAGTGCCAGCTGACGCACACAACGTATACTTAAGTAGGGCGCGGAGGCGGTTCCGTAGGTAACGGTGTTAAGGCGATACACACCGAGCGGATCTGAATTATTCTCACGCCACAAGACTAACTGTAAGTTACGTTGATCGTCATGTATGGAAATCTGCCGAAACATTTTCTCTATATCGGCACATGCAACATACCGATATTGCCTGAATCTCATAAGAATAACCATCAAATCATTTTGAAGAGGTGGACCTGTCCATTGGATATCATTGAGAGATTTACCGGACGACGTTTTTTGGCTCGCATTGAAGACCACCCTTAATTTGGTCGTAGTGCTGTGCTCACGGAAGACTCCATGATGAGGCAGAAAGTAACACGGCATGGGGTAATCCTCAACACGAGTCATATGTCCAAGTCTCTCGTACTCTCGCATAAAATCAACATACATTGACCTATAATGCGGTTGACGTTGTAATTTACTTTCCAAGGACATAAATCTATTTTTAGCTACATGGTAGCTATCACCAAGAGTATTTGGTGACTCCTTAAGCGGTATTCTAACCGAGAAACGACCGTTGTCGTCTCGCTTAGTAGTATCATTGAATAATTGTTCACATAAACGATCTTCAGAACAAAGCGATTTTACAACTGGCGAAATTTCTTCAATTTCCCAAAACCTTTTTAACTGATCGTTTACTTCTAATTCGGAAGTTTGGCCGAAATTACACTGCACCTGATTTATGCGCAAGCTCTCAGTGTGTACCGGACCTGAAACTATCCATCCTAGCTTCGTATTATTCAAATACGGACCACTAGGTAAACGAATTTTACCTTCAAGTAAAAGATCCCAAAAATAGTTTGCACCAATTAAAATATCTATTTGAGAAGGTGTGCAAAACAAAGGATCAGCGAGCTCAATATTTTCGGGTATATTTAACTTACTCACTAATCTAGAAGCGGGTAGTGTGGAAGTTATTTGCGGTATGGCCAAACAATGCATGCGTATTGTATGATTATTTTTTAAAGAACGTAATTTTATATAACAAGTTTCGTTCGTTTTTGTAACTGTTTGACCTATACCACTGATTTTATAAGTGGACTGTAATGTTTTGGCGCGAAGTTTTTTACAAAATGAACTTGATATGAGGCAGTGCTGGCTACCGCTGTCCAGTAAAGCACGAGCTCTGATATACTGTGTATTATCATCTGCAGCAATTTCTACTACAGCGGTAGACAGCAAAACCGGTTCTAAAGTGGTGTGTATTATACTAGAGTGCAAGCTAGCTGAAGAATTATGATCTGCGGGTTGCGACTGAGGATCAGAGGCAGCATGAGATACGGCGGAAACTGTGTCTCCATTGTTGAGAACCTCATGCAACAACGAGTTGTGTTTTTCATTACACTGCCTACAAGGTCCGAAAAAACAGTCTTTACTAGAATGACCCACCCGTAAACAGTTTAAGCACAGATTTTTACCCTCGACTAGGTTTAGTTTATCTTGCGGGGATAAACTTAAGAACTGACTACAAGCATAAACGGGATGCCTACCCTCACACTTAACACATACACGCTTAGATCTATTCTTGTTATTATTATTCAAAGACTGATTACTTTGAGTAGACACAAAAGTTTGAATCTTTGATGTCTGTTTTCTATTGTTATCTTGAGATACCTTGCCATTTGAATTATTGGAATGATTTGCTTTGACCAAGTCTAAGACTTCAGCTTTTTCCTTTAGAAAGGTAATCAATGTGTCAAATGTTATCGATTCGTTAGTAGTTTTAATAAAATTAATCTTGTATTGCTGCCAGTCCTTATCTATGGCTGCATCAAACTTAGACACAATGATATAGATTAGCAAAGTATCCCAATACTCAATAGGTTCCCCTAACGTTTTTAAAGCGCGTAGATTTCTAAAAATCGAATCAACCATTTTACGAATATAAGGTGCTGATTCTTTTGTAAGGGGTTGTACCGAAAAAATAGATCTAACATGATTATGTACTAGCAAATTTTTATTATCATACCTACCCTCGATCAGATCCCAAGCTATTTTGTAATTACTGGCAGAAAATTCTAGAGATTTAATTACCTGAAGGGCATTACCGGTAAGTGCAGATCTTAAATAATGAAATCTCTGTATATCATCTAGCTCTTCAGAGTTGTGAATCATTGACAAGTATGTATCTCTGAATTCTAGCCAGTTTTCATAAGATCCATCGAATGAGGGCAACGATATAGTGGGCAATTTAACCAGTAACTTGTTTCTGCAGTTATGAGAATTATCACTACTAGTATAACTAACTTTTTGATTTTCTAACAGACACTCAACAGTAGACATGGCACTGTAATATGAATTTTCAAACATTTCACGTTCTAACAACTGTTTATCATATTCCTTTTCATCCACTAATTCCTCAATAGCATATTGAACAGTATTAAAGTTTTGTAATAAGTTAGCTGCCGACAGCTGACGTAGCTTTAACTCGTTTATTTGTTTGGCAGTTAACTTTAAATCGGAATTTGAAAGGGAATCTACACTTTTTACAAACAGCGTCAAACTACCCTTAATAGGACCCCGTTTTCTCACTAATTCCTTAAACGCCTCACTCATATTGACGATTTATGGGAAGAAAGAGTACTCACGGTTATCCTGCAACCACTGTGGTGAATAATGCGCACCACACCCGCTGTTCCTATAAGATATAAGGCGATTTTAGTACAAATAGGACAGAAGGGGGTATGTGGGGTAAGGATTTGGAAAGGTCTTACGCCCCTGAGTGAAGCCGATCTTCCTCGCCGGCCGCTAGTGGACGTCTTCTTGTTCGCACGTCCTTGGTCGCTGGTGATCGCTTTAGATCCGGCTCGAAGGACCAAATGTTGCAGACTTGTAAGTGCGCCAGCAGGGCGAAGCAGTGACTCGGATTCAGAGGCGTTGGAATAAAAGATGCTCACGATTCTACTGTTTTTTAATGAGTCCTTTTGAATAACAATCTTCACGTTTATATATGGTACATTTTTCAGAGAAGTGGTGCCATCTAACCGCAGAGACACGAGCTAATTAGACTGTCGCCTAACTGTTACAATGTGTATTTGTCTAAATCAGCGATCGAACTATCTTCGTTGTTGTCTGCAGTAGTGTCGTTCGGTGGTCACAGATGGCGCTGCTTTAACATACTGGCCCCCTTTGAGAGCCATAGCTCTCAACCTTGGCTGCCTTGTCTTCCTTTTCTGGCGACGATGATGAGACCGGAAGAGGGCAGATCTTCGAAAACGCCCTCTCGACGACGCCAGCTGCTGTCTTGATGCGAGCAACTCTGGCAACATTGTCTCGTCCCGGATATGTCAGCAGGATTCGCCCTAACCGCCATTTGAGGGGCGGTAAATTGTCCTCTTTGATGAGCACCAAGGAACCGGGAGTGAGTGCACCCTGGTTTTCCTTCCATTTGATACGTCTCTGGAGCTCGGGGATGTAGTCCTTGGCCCAGCGCTTCCAAAAGTGCTGCCTGAGCTGCTCGACACGTAGGTAGCGTGATAAAGCGTGTGAAGGCTTCGCCGTGATGTCTGCGCCTGCAGGAGCCGTCAGGGGCCGGCCGATGAGGAAGTGACCTGGCGTCAGGGGCGCAAGGTCGTCAGGATCTACGGACATTGGGTGCTGTCGTTCGGTGGTCACAGATGGCGCTGCTTTAACAAAGGGTATTTCCAAGTTGGTCCCATTGTTATTTGGTCATGATCTGATGACGGAATCTTGGAGAAATCGAGGGAACTCTTCAAATATTATAGGTACACGTATAGCGATTTGGGTATACTTCAAAATATAAACTCGTGCATTTGCTCTCGAAAAGCATCATTTGGTAAAGTGTAACTGATGAATTACAAACCAACACACTAAAAAGTGAAAACAAAAAAATACCAAAGATACAACCGACATCCAAACTACAAAGTGAAAAATAACTTTAATTTGGGAAGTCGGTGGCGAAAAATTCAAATACTGATTGATCCTAAGACTTCCGAAATAAAAGTTATTTTTCACTTTGTAGTTTGGAAGTCGGTTGTATTTTTGGTAAAAAAAACCTTATTAAGCTTGCGTACTCTCGCGTAAAGTGGTTTAAAAATCAACGTGAAACGGATTGTAGTTTTTGGTTGCTTGTCAGTTTGACTCTAGTGATATTACTCAATCATTCTCTCCTCATTACTCAGTCATTAACGCTCAGGTACTCGATTGTTCCGATTATGTAATTTGAAAACTCAATTCAAGTTGAGTGTATCGTATTTATCAGTATTCCCGTTAGACGAAGTATAATTATTACTACCACTGTAATTTAGGGATCATAAGGAACAAATCAACATGCGTTTTATTAACAGACGCCACTTTTTTAAGTGGGCCTAATCGCCGTACACAAAAAATCTATCTCCTAGAAAAAAAAAAGTCGCAAGCAGAATCTAGTGAGTCAATAAATTGCGTTCGACTGAAACAAACAACATAATTAAGCTTCCAACTAAAATATACTCTGTATCAGCATGACGATGTCATAATCCCACTGCTGGGCAAAAGCCTTTTCTCATACAAAGAAGGCATGAGCATTGATCACCACGCTTGCTCAAGAGGAGTTGGATAATGATGATATTGCTTCCTCGACTGTCTCGTTGGCCTAGTGTTCGCGCCACTGCTGAGCTTAAAGCCCTGGGTTCGATTCCCGGGTCGGACAAAATGTCATTGAATTTTCCATCTGGAATTTCTCAGTGGCAGCCTGGAGTCTGGGTTTGCGCCCGGTGGGTGGCAACAGGCTCGCCCCCATGGAAGCCGAACCTAACCCTCGCAGAGTACAGGCATGATGTCATGATATGTTAAGATATTGTTTCCCCTTAAAACGAATAACCCAGATACTAACAGAGTCATAACATGATCAATGCATTTGAACTTCAACCTTCTGTATAGAGATTCTAGATGTATTTTCCACTATTTGGTCACGACTAAATGGAGTAGAAAGGAATATTAAGGAGCGACCACCATTTTTACGCGCCATTTACTTTCAAACGTTACAAGTCTTAATCCCTTTAGTGGAAACTTCGCGAAATACTGCCAAGATTTCAGAAAAATGCTGCCAAGTAGAAGTTTGAATCATATTGAAAGTTTTGTTACTTTAATAACTTTAACCCTGGGGGAACATAGATATTCTTAACGTTTTCATTCTGAAGATGAAATTGTGTGACACTTTTACGTTTACTTAATCCTGGGCATCCCATGTATGTCTGGTATGGTATCATGGTATTTCAGCTGGTATTACAGACAGAGATTACAGTAACCAGTTCAATTCCCACAAATTTCAATCGAATGTGAAGACTTTGTGTTTTAGTTAGTTTTAATCATGGTTTGGATAATTTATGCGGCCTACCCAAATGTCCTTTCTTTGATATTGTTCGTCGAATCGTTGAGCTCCTTAAGTTCTGAGTTGAGCTGCACGATTATTGACAAATGCGTGCACTGACTGGACAGGTCCACTCGAATCTGTGTGGTTCTTTTCTCAAAAGACCACTTCAAACACCAGTCTACATGCTCTTCACATAATCTGAGCAAGTTTATGTCTTTCAAAGAGACTGTGACCTCTGTTGCGAATTTATTTCGGAGTAGTCCGATATGAAACGGTGACCTAGCTCATCTAATTATTAAAATATGATTGACGTGTGTAAATAATCAGCACCCCTGTAGCGTTACACACTATATTTCACAATCCAAAGGATTTGGAAAGAAATTCCTAATCTATTGCTTCATATGTTTGAAAAATTCGTCTGCTCAACAACGTAAATAACGCAATTAATGTTGTCGAATTGTCAAAATTAAAGGCATTGCAATTGTTAGCATGTAACGCGATCCCGCAGATCGTTACAATAAAAACCCTATATTCAAAGTGGGTATCTTCGTAACATACAACAAGTCAACCTACCAATAAAACCAAGCACGCCCCACAAATCTTATTAAGAGAAAATAACAAAAATCGAGCACATCCCATATTCGAGATGGGATCTTTGAGCTGGGACCTAATTCCGTTGGTGGAATCTCAACGAGGAAGCTACAACGAATCATGTTAATATTTTCCTGCGGGCCTATATATCTCTACGAGGTTTCAGACAGAGATCCCTTGGGCACAGCGGGCATTTCGTATCGCATCCCTACTCTGAGATTGCCCTTAGTTCTTGGACACACGGTTTGGAAGAATGGTTAGCTAAATAATGGTACAAGTTGTTCGTTGATAAAGTAACATACTAAGTATTTACCAGCGTACAGTATACTTAAAAAAAAGAAGTGGTATTTGCTAATTCGATTACTGACAACGTTGTTTTTTAAATGCTTTAGGAAATGGTCTTTAAATTATGTCAATGGCTTCAGAAGAAATGAAAATGTAGTTGAATATTATCAAATAAGCGTACCTACGGTTACAGATTATTTAAAATTCATCTAACCAATTAAAATAAGAATTCCTAATTGAAATTTCAGGAAAATTCTAGAAAACTATTGTCATACATTTTGTACGAAAATAACATTAGTCCTCCGCGTCCCATTCAAAATTCCATGCAAGTGTAGGATTGTGTGGGTGTGTGTTAGTGGAGGTACTTCCAGTGAATAAAACCAGCCAGTTGCTTTTACGGAGATATAATCGAATAAGTATATCGAATGTGGCTGTTAGTTAGCGAAACCGACCCGTGTAGAAATGAACGAGCATTCACATAAAGATGGTTCACGGAGAGTGCATGCTAGTGATTTTCGTATTATTTAGTAAAGAAAGAAAGAAAATAAATTTAATTTAAAGTATTTAGTAACATTTAGTGTTGGAATTCCAACAGCAAGAACATCCAACAAAATTAGCTTACAAGTTTCTCTTCCACAAATTGGCTTAATCGCCCAAAGTTGCTGGCTCTATTAAACAACCGTAAGTCCAATTTCGTATCCGCAGATAAGAGCCGTCGAAGAAATTGAAGTAATATCGCCAGTTGTTACTTGTTTGCGGGTAAACACTGAGGGATATCCGCGCGTTCTTTCGAGACGCTCCAAGCCATCTCCATGATGGACTTAGTAATCTTGTGTAGTAGTTGGTAATGCTACAGGATTTCGGGGATTTTCGCCAGATAAACTCCTTTTTTTGTTACAACTACGCTTTTTAGGAAGACTATGTTTTTCCCGGAGGCGGTTGGTGGTTATTTGTTTTTTTTTTGTTCTTGAGGGTATTTGGAATTTTTTTGAGTTGGCGCCCAGCGTGGGACTTCTTAATTTCATAACAAGTTTATTATTGATTTGTGTTTGGTGCAGATAGTCTACGATAAACACAATAAGAAGAGAAAAAATGGAAGCATAAATATAAACTTTAATTAGCTATATCATAATGAGATGAAAACGCCCCAGCAACTTGTCTTATCAACTGTCAAGTTCATCTGACCTATCTAAATTGAAGGTAACAATAATATTTTTTATTTTATTTTTATAACTCCTTAGTCGTAAAGATCACAAAGAGCCGGAAGATGTTAAAATAATACGCCATTTTACACATAAAAAACAGTACCTTAGCTATGACAATTTTCGAAACTAATAATACAAATTCATATTTTTCTACGACATTTCCAAGGCAGTGTCCTGGTTATTTCTTTTGTATCTTTACCGAGATTTTTTTCTAACTTCAAACGGAGATAAAAATATATACATTTCTCTCCGGTTCTTTTTAAAATTCTGACATATTTTTTTAAAGGATGACCAGAGTTAGACAATTTTTTTTTTTAAACGCAATTTGTAGCAAGAACAATTTATAAAGTTACATTAGCAACGCATCCGTACTCCATTCCGATATAAAACAACATAGATGGGTACTAATTTGAAGACCTTTCGAAATTCATTTAAATGGCTCTATTTATGTAGAAATCAATAGCGACCCGTTGGTTAGGTACTGATCAACTCATTCGATACTAAATGTTAGGGTTTCATTGCTTTCAAAATTTTACGATTAAAAAAGGAGAAACTCTTTCCATGATTGGTCTTCAATTACGAAACACTATTACAAAACTTCCTCCCGAACCTGAGACGGAAGGTAAGAAAAATAGGTTTTCAGTGTTCCAATTAATTAATAATTCGTCTGCTCAGTCTCGCAGTGAAATGGGTAGCGGGTGAAATTTTAATGAGCCTCGACTCGTTTCAAGAGCTCAGTATTCCGTAGCGCTTAATGTGATATAATTCTACCATCGAAGTTGTATTTATAACGGAGAAAATGTAAATAGTTGAAGACATTACGGTAGATGCAACTGAATTTAACGTGCTTGAAATAAGAGGTAATGTAGGATATTTTACTGCAAGGTCGTTGAAGACATCTAATGACATGGTGCCAGTAATACTTGGACGTGACTTGCACAATACCGATGTGCAATACTGGAGGCAAGGTAAACAGTAAGTTTTTAGTCCTATAAATACCGAAAGATTTCCGAACAGGGTAGTTGCTGTCTATCACTACATCAGAAAGATGTGGTCATATTTAAGGGCATTTTACAGACCGTTAAACTGAACAACTTTCGCCGTGCAACCAACATCGTAATCACTACAAAAATAATCAGCGGGTCTAAAACGGCCACATTAAGCCATTCCTCTAAAAGCAATTCATTTTCTGAATTCCCAGCGATTCCTATAAGGTGAGACATATTTTAGCTGATTCATATTCAATTCAGTTCATATCAGAATCATATTTGGTATAAATATTGCTGCATGAAATAAATGAAGACCGTTTTTATTAATCAAATGAGATATTTATTTTTCATTTCTACAGTTCAAATGTAATTTCATTATAATACAAAACTGTCAAACAGATGAATTGCGAAATATGAATTGAACGCAGATAATATTATGAATTGTCAATTTGTGTGATTCATAAATATTATATCATATTATGATTCTGCCAAAGCGGCCGTTTTAAGCCCCCTTTTTTTTTTTGAGGGTGGGAAATCATCAAATAACTTCTCCCGCTCTGGGCGGAGCGGGAGGGCGTGTCAGACTCTTACTGTCCACCCAAACACCCACCCGTGTTCCTTCGGTTGCCTTGTCGCCGGGGGCCACGATCTCCCTTTCGGTTTTCTTCGCAACCCCGGCAGGCATCGGACCCCTTCAATTATGCTGACATCTCTTTGAGGCGCGCGTGGAACACAACGCGCCGTCGACCCGGGCCTGGTCCTTATCGGACGGTGAGCCACCCATTGCTCACCGCCCGCAAGCCCGCGCCTACGGTGGCCGGAAATCGCGTTTTAAGCCCCCTGGTGTCCCGTTTCGATCGAATTGGTATTGAAGTTTTGTATGGGACAGCTGATTATTCTGTCGCGATTATGATGTTATAACAGCAGTGATAACCTAGTGGTGTGATCATCGAACTACCAAGTCATAGGTCTCGATTTCGAACCCAAGGCACGCACCTATGACTTTTCGAATTCATGTGCGTATTGTGTAGGAATTATCACTTGCTTCAAAAACGATGAAGAACAACAACGTGAGGAAACCGGCCTTGCCTTTTTTTTTTTTTGAGGGTGGGAAATCATCAAATAACTTCTCCCTCTCTGGGCGGAGCGGGAGGGCGTGTCAGACTCTTACTGACTAAAACCCACCCGTGTTCCTTCGGTTGCCCTGTTGCCGGGGGCCACGATCTCCCTTTCGGTTTTCTTCGCAGCCCCGGCAGGCATCGGCCCTAGTGGACCCCTTCAATTCTGCTGACATCTCTTTGAGGCGCGCGTGGAACTCGGTGGAACACAACGCGCCGTCGACCCGGGCCTGGTCCTTATCGGACGGTGAGCCACCCATTGCTCACCGCCCGCAAGCCCGCGCCTACGGTGGCCGGAAATCGCCCTTCCCGACGCCCTGGGCGTCTCCTCCTGCGGGGGTTAGGGGCGTGAGGGCGCGAGATTTGCCTCTCCCTCACGCGTTCCGCCTCCTCCTTCGCGAGCATTACTGCTTCGCAGAAGGAGGTGACGGCCTCCCACTTCCTCTCGCTCCGTACCATGGCCTGAACCAGGGCCGGACGCGAGAGATCACCGCCGCCGATCGCCTCCACGAGGACACGGCGATGCTCCGCCCAAGCTGGGCAGACCTCCACTGTATGCTCCACCGTGTCCTCCGGGCGATCCACACAATGGTGACACCCGGGCGTTTCCTCCCGCCTTATCCTGTGCAGGAACCTCCCGAAACAGCCGTGACCGGTGAGGAACTGCGTCAGGCGGAAGGTCAGCCTTGCCTGAGAGATATTTCTCGACGGTATGTGAAGCCAATTCAGAAGCCCATGGGCGGCATAAAAACTCTGACACCAAGTTAGTCACTAACCACACGAAAAAGAAAGAAAAGACAATGGTGGTCCCATGGAGAAACTTGTTCAGTTTGTAGGTCCGTACCATGCCATTGAATATGACTACATATTTCTGATACAATGTCAAATGTACGCAGATTTTCTGTATTATACAGCAATAACGAAAATCTGCGTACAATTGCCCCAAAAAAAACAACATGCGTTTTTATGCACATTAAAACCATCCACAAAAACCTATTTTCCAAAATGCCATAACTTGAAAAGGTCCATAAAACCACTTTGTCTCTAAAAATGTAATTTCACGAAATAGTCTGTGGAAAGTCTCAGTCCACGCATTTGTCCACATTTTGTGACTTTCATAAGTCCGTTTTATGTTAGCAGTAAACTTTAAAAACCTTATGCTCTAAAAAGGAAGTAGAGAAAACACCAAGTTAAGAATTTTAAATAGAACTACTTCGAGTTTGCGGAGAATTTGAACGGTTATTTTCGAAGTAATCCATTAGTGAGAAGTGTGTTAGAGACACCATTTCTTAGCTTTGATTTAGAGTCTCACGATTACTTATTTTTGGTTAAATATTTTAATTTTCTTCCTTCGTGATCTATAAAGATTTTTCGTTTATCTTCTTGAAATATTTATGCCCTTATCCCACTTTATTCAATGTCGGTTGCAGAACCCACCCTTTTTTCTATCAATCAACATCTCATTCCCTTCACAATCAGTCACTCCCATCACAGCCTTACTGTGGCGGCATCTACATCGCCACATGCGAACTACGCATCAAAGACCTGACGTCACATAAAATCCTGACGTCACAATAGTCCTGCATCGTGCAATTAGTGTTTACCGCGCGATCGACGTTACACAAGATTCCGACTTCAACCGTTGGGCAGTTGCCCGCCAAACGCGACACCCGTCTGGTCGGGTCTTTTCTATGGTGGATGCGTGAACGTTACACCCTGTTCCCCCTGCCTCTAAACCCTACATATGAAACACTATCTATACATCCTTTCTTAGCTCTAGCTGTTATATTAAGGTCATTCACATTTTCCAGATTGCAGGTTCCCCTTTACCGACTTTTTATCATCACTGCTGTCAATTTCATTGTTATGTCAAATTAAAGCTATCACCTATACGGGTGCCAGAGCCATCGACGCGCAATCTGTTACCGTGTATTTAGTACATGATTCTGGACGCTGCCTGCCTTTTTTTTTAAATAACCGACGAAAAATTTTCATCCAACAGGCTATGCGTTGATGACCCTGCCACACTGTATAGTACTTATTAATTCCATGGCTATCACTGTATTATATAGTACAGACTAATTCCATGGATATCATGATAAGTTCTTACCGACAGCACAGATGAAATACAGATGGGACACTCCGCAGTTTAGGTATGAAGCTACAAGTACACGGCGGGCCCGTCTTGTTGGGCCAATTCAATGAGTGTAACGTAGTCAGAAGATATTAGAGTTACGCGATAGAAAGTAGGTAACTTCTAGGTAAATATAACTGTAGATAATTAGCACTGTGCGACCTGAATTGCACTTTATTGTGCCGTAGCAAGAGTCGCTTTTTATTTAAATGATTTTGCGGAGTGTCCCATTTGCATTAATCTGTGCATAGAGTGCGTTCATTAAACTTGTCCCGTGACGCGATTGGTAGCACAAAATGGCAACTGAAAGAACATTTAAAGTCGCCATTTTAAACTCTATTTGTATTGAAACTAAGTTTGACAAGCAGTGGTACCAACCGGCAAGGGACAAGTTATAATGAACGGTCTTGTCCAAGGATCTTTTGTTGGTAAATATTTGTGCAATTGTTTTGTGAAATTTCTTGAAAAACAAAATGGCGTCGTAAGTTTAGATTTTAGCCGCGCGCCAAAATTACCTTGTAGCATTACTAGCATCAATACTGTCAAATTCTTTCAGATGCTTTAAGATTTGTGACTCCCTCAAGTTCAAGTTTCAAGACTACCAAACTGAATTTCGATAAACCGTAATACGACAAGATTTTATTTCGACATTGCGGAACTCCGACAAGTCTTCATTTCAACAATACTTTAGTTTGAAACGTACCTTAAGTTGACACTCCGACAAAACGTTTCTTCGACATGACTGAACTAAGAAATGATACTACTTCGAAGACATACTTCTTCGACAATAATGCTAGTCCGACATGAGTCAATTTCGACGTACTCTACTCCGGCTGCTCATGCTGTATTTCGACAATATCTTAAATTGACGTGACGCATCTGAGACACGATACTACTTCTTTTTATATAGAAGATCTAACATAACATTATCCGAATGGATTACAACAGAGAGAAATTAACGCGAACTCTCCGTGACATGACATTCGTGTTATGCAAAAAATGTACGAGAATTCTTCAGGATTCAAATGATAAAGAGAAATATTGTTATGTCTACAATGACAATTTTAACATTTTAGTCATTATAGGGTTATTAGAAATCGTATGCTAGCTTTATACATACAGACATAGACAGGATCGGTAAAAAAAAGCGGCCAAGTGTGAGTCGGACTTGCGCACGAAGGGTTCCGTATCAGTTTTTTTTTTTGGTTTGGCCATAATCGCCACGCTTGGCAGACGAGTTGGCGATCGCAGTATGGTGTTAAAAATGTATAGAGAACACTGCTGCCCATTCTCTAGTAAATCCCTTAGTCCAGTTTGCCGAAATGTTCTCGAGTGACGACCGCGTACCGGCAGATTTAGCGTTGGAAGGCCGGAAGGCCGGAAGATGGACCGATGACCTTGTGATAGCCGCAGGAATCCGTTGGATGCGGGAAGCACTGAACCGGTCAAAGTGGCGGTGCTTTGGGGAGGCCTAGTCCAGCAGTGGACGTCTTTCGGCTGAAATGATGGTATCATCATTTATGCATATACATACCTCATCAGGTTATGGGAAAAATTTGACAGCTAGTCTGCAGGTAATCAAAGAGAAGCCTTTTTTAAGACTGCTAGAGATTCTGTTAATTTAGCTGTTTAACTAACCAAAACGCTTTAAGACTACAAGACAATTAATTATCTCTAGAAATAGCAAAAACATACATTATGACTCACTATCTGTATATATAATTTAGCATAATTTAGATAAGTTTTTGCTCGTATACTTTATCTCAAAAATACAGAGCTCAATTGATCACCTCCACCAATTTTACATCAACGGAGAACCCTATACTGGAACTCACAAGAAAATGTATGTATAATGAATCTATCTTGGACAAAGCCAGTAACGAAATCGTTGCTAAGTAAAAGAGCCTTTTAAGCAAGTACTTTGTCTGCTAAAGGCAACATGTGAGAAACTCGGCTAATCTATGCATAAGCCAAGGTCTCACTGTAAGATGAGCTAACTGGGGATCGCCACCCCTATTGCGTCACACACACATTGCACACACGCACAAACACTGCACACCAAACACACTTTCGACACTACACACACACACACTTTTGCTTTTCTTTTTCTTTTTTGCGTCACACACTTTCAAACACAGTACAAAAGATTTTGAAGGGAGGTGCTAATCCGGAATAGAGCTACAAGTTTGAAAAATTCGTCTGCTCAACAACGTAAATAACGCAAAGGATATTTGTTAATGGATGCTGTTGAACTATCCAATTGATAGGCACCCATAAACCTACATAAGCACTTATGAAACATCAGACGCTAGGTTACTCTTTTAAAAATAATTGGTGGTTTCTTTATTTTCAAATAACAGTGTTAATAGGTATGGGAGGACAGTGAAGGTATCTTAACAAGTAACAGGTACTTAACAAAATAGAAAATGGTCAACAAATCTATAGTTCACTAAGACTACAGAGTTCTCACATTCACAAAATAAAAAATAATATATTTAGAAGGTAAATATATTAATATAAATAAAAACCTATTTTAAACGAAATGACATGATTGCTATTACAACTGTAACAAATCGAATTAATTATCATGTCCACAAAAGCCATAAAGAGTTCAAAATAAATTGTAGGTATATAATGTCAAATAATACACACATCAAAAGTGTCTAGGGATCAACATATATTTTTGCAATAACTTTTCTCCTGATTGATATTAATTAAAATTTTCTTTAAGGATTCATCAAATAAAGTGTTTTCGTTTGTCACAGTAACGATAAACCAAGTCACCTTTGCATTAATAAAGAAATTTGCCATTTTCCTAATAAAGGGATTTTTGACATTTGAACCACTAACATTAAAGTTCGAAAAAAAGACTGAAATAACAGTTTTCTTTAAAATTTTATTGGGTAACTTAAACAATTAATAATCCGTGTTTCTACCGCGAACACTAACAATACAAGAACATCGGTTTGGCATACTCAAAATGAGTTCATCCAAATCACGCTGTGGAATGGCCGCCCATGTTCGTTGCAACAACAAAAAAAGGTCTTCTTGCGACTGGATACCCTCCATATTCGGCAGAGCTCTTCTCTGTAGCATATCCCATGCATGCTCAATCGGGTTCAAGTCTGGCGACTGAGCAGGCCAGAGCAGGACATTGATGTTAGCTGCGGCGAGAGTCTGTCTTACAACTCTTGCGGTGTGCGGTCGTGCATTATCATGCATTAACTGAAATAAGGGACCGATTTGCACTTGTAGAGGAACGATGACGTCAGATACAATCGTCTCAGCATAAATTTGAGCGTTGAGGTTGCCTCTGATCCAAATCAACTCAGTTCTTCCGCCGATCCAAATACCCGCCCATACCATGATGGTTCCACCACTATAAGGATGGACTTCCTGGCAGGATTTTAATCGCTGTTGGCGTCCAGGGGTTCTCCAGTGTCGTATACGTCTTGTATCCGGTCTCATACCAAAACGAGACTCATCAGAAAAGCACACGAAACGCCATTGTTCTTCTGCCCAATTTCTGTGTTCAAGAGCCCATTGATATCGAATCCTACGATTGTGCATTGCTATAGGTGGTACCCGTAGCGGTCTTCGGGAATGAAGGTTCACTTCATGCAAGCGGTTTCTGACTGTTTGGTCGCTAATTAAGTTCCCTGAAGAGTGATGAAGCCTCACGGCTAACATCATGGCGGTTATTGTTGGAGCTCTTCGAGTTAAGATTTGAATGTATCGGTCTTGTCTCCGTGTGGTGCAGCGATACCGTCCTCCATGGCGCTCAGCCACGGTACCAGTGCTTCGGTAACGTGTCCAAAGTCGACTGATAACACTCTGACTTGTATTCAGAGCTAAAGCCACAGTACGTTGCCGGGAACCAGCTTCTATCATTCCCACGGCTCTGAGCATTTCTTCCCTGCTTAAATGACGTCGCCGCTCCATAATAACGTTGGTTTTAATCAGTAGTAGGGAAACAGTAGCACTAATAATGTCTTCAATGCGTTGTATGTTTTTATAGGGAAAATATTGACAGCTGATTTTCATCTTTTACTCGAATTTGATTAACAGTTCCTGTTTCAAATTATGAAATGCACCAAAAAGGATCCATATAAATTTATATAATCATAAATTTATTACAAAGCCACATCTCAATCTCAAGAAATCCGCATAAAAATGCTTGATCCCTAGACACTTTTGATGTGTGTAGTATGATTATGTTAAGGAAGAATGTAAAAAAATAAACATGGTAATTTGGGTGCAGTTAATAGACTCTATTTAATGACGTACCAGGGAAGCCACATGTGCAGAAGGAATTATTGCCAAACTTCCTTGTCTTCAACGTAGTCTTAAATTGTATAATATGCTTTCTTGATAAGGACACGTTTGAAGTGGGTTTTGAACTTCCCATCGCTAATTTCTGTAACCGACGTTGGCAACTTGATATATTATTTTTTATTATTATTATTTATTTATTTTAGAGTAAAAATTCTATATAGGTTACATAAAATTATAAAATGTTTGTGTGTTAGTACAGAATTGTATCAAAAATTATATTAGTATTGTTAAAATCTATTCCTAACGAATGCCTATGGCTATCCTTATCCACAGATTTTGGAAAGGACAGTCGAAACGGGTAGCAATAGTATTCAGGATGCTGTTGCCGCTGCTTCGTAGACGGTGCAGCAAGAAGTTTGCTTTCCTGCGCATGATAGCTTGAAAGCCATCTGTTCGCGCTTCAGCAAACATAGCAGACGCGCTGCAGCGCCACGGCAGCCCCATCAGCATCCTAAAAGCGTTATTATACTGGGTGCACAGGGCTTTGTAGGTTTGCTGCGTATGTTTCACCCACAGGCCACTGGAGTAGAACGAGTGGCAGAATGCCTTAAATAGTGTTATTTTCACCTCGTTGGTGAAACCTCCCTCTCTATGTCCTCGTCATCCTTAAGGTCACCTGTTACTATGTGACCCGAGGAACATATACAGGAAAGTAAAAGCAGATACTGTTTATAAGAAATGACTTGCTTGTTTTAGTTAATCTAAATTTGGGTATCACAATTTCTTTTGCTACACAATGTGAAAGATACACTTACCCAACATTTAAAAGCGATGTTCCCCTAAAGTTTTGATAGAATAGGGTATTACGGTTACGAATATTGTATTTTCGAAACCATGATATAGGTATTTTCTCAAAGTTGCGATCGTTATTTTATGATAATAATCGCTTATGAAGTTTGCGTAGTTAATTGTAAGGTATATCTTTTCGGAAAAAACTTGTTTAAGAATAATCAGCCGTGGCAAGATAGTAACGGGACTGGCTCAGAAGTCATTGGTTGTCTGTCATTACCTACACTGTCGTGGAAGAATGAAACTGCTAAATATTTTCGTAACCATCACTATTAGTTTAAAGATATTGGTTTATTTTTTATTTTTAACCGATTTAAAAAAAGGAGGTTCTCGATTCTACGGTTTTTTTTGTGTCGTTCTTACGCGAATACTCCGCCAATTATGAATTAATTTTAATGGTAGGCATTCAGCGGTGGTCTTATACAAATTTTATTAACTTTACTCGGGCAGTTTTTGAGTTAGCTTCAATAATATGTATTTTTCCCATTTCGATGTCTATGTGGATGATATTCTTATAAGTTACTATCACTGTTATTTACATAACAGGTAGTGGTATTTGAATTTGATTGGGGTATATACCACAACTAAAAAGTGAAAAAATATATTTTACAAAAAAAAAAAAAACAAAACTGACTTCCAAAAAAATCACTACAAAGTGACAATAACTACAATTTCGGAAGTCGGTGTCTTTGGTTTTGAATTTTCGTTTTATGCCACCGACTTCCGAAATTGGAGGTTGTTTTTTATTTTGTAAAAAGTTTTTATTTTACCTCCTTTTCGTCCTTGCCAAGCATTTCTGTCCCGTGCTAGTGCCGCAATTTTTTAGCTACAGTTTCACTGATGTTGATCCCAACAGACAGCCATTACTCAGCAAAATTCCAGGTTAAGCCCCGGTGAAAAAAAAGCTTGAAAATCTCACCCTGTTACATTATAAATGGAAAACTGAACCGGATTTAAAACGTCCACTGTATCGTGCCTCACTCCGCTCAACTCGCTACCAACACAGCCCAGCACAGCCCATTTCTCGCTCATCTTTCTGCAAGGGAGCACCCTTTACAATGACCACTTATCGTCAGGTGGGCTTTTTACCTTTTAGCTAAAAATAAATGTTTCCTTTGAGACTAAAAGTATGCCAAGATTACTATGCGAATGCAAAGTTTCGTAGTCTTCCTAAATTATGTGCATTTAAATAATGTAGGAGTACGTGAGAGCAGTAATTTTAGCAGACCTACGTATTATTCGAAATTTCCGGTGTTTTAGGAAGGTCTGCTTTTGAAATAAATTAGCAACTTGTTCACTGGTTTAGTTGTGAATCCGAATGAAACTGAAGATCAATCAATCTGCCTAGCCTTTTCCCAACTATGTTGGGGTCAGCTCCCAGTCTAACTGGATGCAGCTGAATACCAGTATTTTACATGGAGCGAATGCCTATCTGACCTCCACTACCCAGTAACTTGGTAATAAGATATCCCATGGTAAGACTGGTTTACAAAAAAAAACAAAAAACCCGACTGCAAAACACATAACTGAAAAGAGACAAACAAGCATTATAACTTTTAATCTATAGTTTTTTTTTCAGTTATATTTTTTGCAGTCGGGTTTGTTGGTTATTTTTCTTTAATAATTTGCTTTATTTCAAGCTTCTTGGTTTTATTAAAATATATATATTCACTACTAGCTTTTATTTGATACCAATTATGTTGTTTTTTTTTTAAACCTACCCCTCCCTTTTCTTTGTATTTGCAGATGAAATATACAAATATTATATAGCCTATTTCACTCCCACAATTAAGATAAATCTAACGACACCTCACATGTTAAAATCCATCAAGCTGTTTAGACTACAATGCGTGCCAAAGAAATAGACATACAAAGACTCGAAAAATATTACCCTCCTGGGGCAATCGGGTAAAAACTCCTGCTTTTACAGAAATCAAGTTACAAAATAATATATGTAGTTCAAAAATTTGACATAAAATAACTCAAATACAGAAACGCCGCAATGAACCGTAAAATATGACCACACTTCACGTAACTTCTAAAAACAAACAAATACGGAAGTATAGCAAAACAAAGCAAGCCTTGGTGGCCGTAAAAACTCGATTAGGAGGGTACACGCTCGCGTGCTGGAAAACCAAGTCGAATTGAAAAAGGATTGTTATTATAGACAGTAACGGGTTCCATCTACCCGATTGCAGTATCTACAGTATCTACCTACCACCACATTGCTTCAATACTCGTATCTTCGAGAATCTTTCTGATCAGCGAATTTTCGACACTCCACCAAATTATAGCGGACAAATTTTTGCCCGCAGTTTCGACTGCATGGAGGTCGGAAATTATCCCACAGGAACGTACTACCGAGATAAAAATTCTAAAGGTCTACTTGTGTGCCAATCATCATCGACTCTTAATAACATAATATCCTATAATTTTCCCACTGCTGGGAAACAGGCCTCCTCTCTTCGAGAGGGAGTGGACTGTAATCCTCCACACTGGCCCAGTGCGGGTTGGTAGATGTCACATGTCTTCGAATTTTTGGTTTTAGGAAATGCCGGTTTCCTCACGATGTTTCACAGTTTTGAGAGCAGTGGTGATGAAAGCGTTTACACAAAGTAAAGAGCCAGCGTGGGTTCAAACCCACGGCCTACAACTCGTAAGTCGGGGCTGTTACCACTGGGCCACCACTGCTCTCGTTTTTATGATTTAATTGCATCTATCTGCAACCGTTTTATACGATGTGTTATCCGAACAGTACTCGACTCCGTTTAGCCTTAAAGGCGTAAAAAGGTAACAGACAGAGTTACTTTCGCAAAATATTATATAGCCGACCCCACAGACGTCCTGCAATACCTAATTCATACTCAAATCTCATAGAAAAAAAAATCAATTTTCAGTTTTTCCCAAATTTGAAAAATTTTTGGGTAGCTTTTTCAATTTTGCTTTCTAAAAAACCCCAATTCGGACTATTACGATCATTTTAAAATGAAAAATTTACACTAAACTAGCTGCACCCCGCGATTTCACCCGTATAAGTCTCGATCCCATAAGAATATCGGGATAAAATGTATCCTATGTCCTAATCCAGGTCGTGGTCTACCGATGTGCTAAATTTCATCAAAATATGTTCAGCCGTTTTAGCGTGAAAGCGTAACAAACAAACAAAAAAAATCTAATCTTTATAATATTAGTCTAGATAAAATAGACATATCGGGCCAGCCGTTCTCAGTAATGCGGTAACCAACGAACATCAGCATTTATTTTTTATTTATATAAAAATAGATAGATACTCTTATATAAATAAGTATTTGTATAGATTGTACCCGTATGTTCGTTCATTCAATCTATTAAATTAGAATTTCGTTTTATCTAACACGTCCAGAAGTTTTGCTGTTGAACATTTTCAATTAAAATCTGTTCGTTCATAGTGCTCTGTTATTCGTTTGTTTGGTAGGTCAAAGAAAAATATGGAGTTCACGTTTGTCTATGGTTTGCGGTGGAAAGTAGTTTATCCATCGACACTGTAATTTGTTTCTGTTCCATAATAGTTGCTTCGGTGATAAATGAAGTGCAAACGTTTTATGAGCGTAAGTTCTAAATGTATATAATTTGTTCGATTTTAACCATTCTTTATGTTAATTTTTAACCCCAACATATTACTCTGTCTTTGCCGTGTACACTAGTATAAGCTGACCTCGCATTGTACGGAAATCCTATAGAATGCGAGGTCAGCATAAACTGGAAATGTATAGCTTGATGTGTAGCCGTGTGTACAGTGCCAAAATCAATGCTTCTGATTAGAATTTCTAGATACAAAATCCAATACCTACCAATTTTCCGGATCTGCAAGTCGAACACAAGACTTCAAATAAGTGTCAGCGCAAACTGTGCGGTTTGTCGCTGTGGCTAGTCGCTGCAATGCATCTGCGTTTTGTCGTTGCGACTTAACGCAGAGCTGACGTTTGTGTCTGCAAGTAGTCGCTTCGACAGACGACGTACAGGAAGTGATAATTGTCTGGAGGCAAAGGTCCTCGCGCACATTTGGGAGTGGTGCGAGGAGGCGAGGCGCCGGGGCTTAGCTCCGCTGCCGCGAGAAATCGCGGCTCAGCAGACAGAGCTCCGGCGGGATCTCATGGCGTCATGGAGAGTGCGATTGTCGCAACCCAGCGCTGGGCACGCCACAATTGCGGCAATAAGACCCCTCTTTGAGGAGAGGCTTGAGAGGCGCCACGGCGTCCTCACCTTCCGCCTGACGCAGGTCCTCACCGGACACGGCTGTTTCGGGAGGTTCCTGCACAGGATAAGGCGGGAGGAAACGCCCGGGTGTCACCATTGTGTGGATCGCCCGGAGGACACGGTGGAGCATACGGTGGAGGTCTGCCCAGCTTGGGCGGAGCATCGCCGTGTCCTCGTGGAGGCGATCGGCGGCGGTGATCTCTCGCGTCCGGCCCTGGTTCAGGCCATGGTGCGGAGCGAGAGGAAATGGGAGGCCGTCACCTCCTTCTGCGAAGCGGTAATGCTCGCGAAGGAGGAGGCCGAACGCGTGAGGGAGAGGCAAATCTCGCGCCCTCACGCCCCTAACCACCGCAGGAGGAGACGCCCAGGGCGTCGGGAATCGCGAGGCGATTTCCAGCCACCGTAGGCGCGGGCTTGCGGGCGGTGAGCAATGGGTGGCTCACCGTCCGATAAGGACCAGGCCCGGGTCGACGGCGCGTTGTGTTCCACGCGTGCCTCAAAGAGATGTCAGCATAATTGAAGGGGTCCACTAGGACCGATGCCTGCCGGGGTTGCGAAGAAAACCGAAAGGGAGATCGTGGCCCCCGGCGACAGGGCAACCGAAGGAACACGGGTGGGTTTTAGTCAGTAAGAGTCTGACACGCCCTCCCGCTCCGCCCAGAGCGCGAGAAGTTATTTGATGATTTCACAATCTAAAAAAAAAAAAAAAAAGGAAGTGATAATTGTAAGACGCACTTCCACGTGCGATTTGTAAACCTCGATATCGAACCTTTCCATGTTGAGATTTGCAATACAAACACAAGTGCATCTTCCTCAGCGCTCACAGCAACTCTGACGCTGACGTGTTGCATACGATTGTCGTCAGGTGTACGTGAGCTCCGTGCGTCTATTCGCTGCGACAATTATCAAGAGTGTGCGAGCGTCTCCTGTCGTTGCGACTCTACAACTCGATGCCAAGTGTGCGGGAGCTTTGAACAAAATATATGAAAATTTTGCAACCCGAGCTGTCGCATTTGCATATCGCATAGTATGCGCCATGTCTTAGTATCCCACTACGAAATCAAGCGTTCCAAAATGTAATTCACACGAAATCTTTTTTTTTTTCAAAGTTCAATTTCTGGACTCCGGAAAGTTCGAACAGAATAAAGTCCAATACCAGAGTTTTATTTAGAAAGTTGGTAAGACAGTGGAATCGTAATTAAGCATCGTGTCGACTCCCCCGCTACAAATCTTCGCCGATAAAGATCTAGTTTAATTGGCCGCTTGTTTTTACACAGATGAGAACATCTGAGATGGAGCTTTGATATTGAAGAAATACATTGAAATTCTGGTATTTGGACTGGAGTGTTTTACCATGTGTTTTTAAGATAATTATACGAAAAATCAATTAGAAGATTGAACCTTTAGTTAGTCTGTGAAACTATATAGCGTTATGCCAAAATTACATTAAATTATAGAGCGACTTTTTTGTTGGTGACAGTCTCATGGTTCACGCGGACGAGTGACTGACTCTGCCGCCAGGCGATCCCGCTGCCCCCACACTTGAATAATAAAAAGTCATCCTATAATTTTATGTTACTAATTTGGCTTAACGGACAAGTGATGTAATGTTATTTGTTTATTTATTTATTTTAAATAGAACGGCCGAAGCCAATTACACTAATTAAACATAATAAATTTAACACAGTCATACATTCTTTTCACAAAAATTCAAACATTCTGACAGTATCCTCTTCCATTAACTCGCAAACATATCAAGATCACTACTTTGATTTAGGAGTTTGAGTTTAGGAGAACAATAATAGCGGCTAATGTCCGAGGAATAGGTGAATTGAAGTGTGCAACAGTACGGCAAGTTGGAACTGCCAGTAAGTGGAGTTTTCTGCCACAACAGTAATTCATTGCAGATTTTCGATGTTTATATTATAAAATCAACAAAGTGACATAAAATAAAATCACGCCAATAATCCCCGAAGGGTTAGGTAGGAGTGTACCTATAATACACCCACATTTCTCCGGTTAAATTTAAGTCTCACGTACTAGGTAGCGAGCCTATTGCCATCAACTGGCCTCAAAACCAGATTCCGAGCTCTCCGGCGAAGTGACAATCAATCTGGCTAGCCTTTTCCCAACTACGTTAAGGTCGGCTTCCAGTCTAACCAGATGCAGCTGGATACCGTATTTTACATGGAGCGACTGCCTATCTGAACTCCACAACCCAGTAACTGGGTAATACGATACGCCTTGGTAAGACTAGTTGTCAAACTTTCGGGCTTCTGACGACCCGTTATGACTGTCAAGGATTCACAAATGACAGCCGGGACCAACGGATTAACGTGCTTTCCGCAGCACGGAGGAGTTTCGGTATGTTAAGATGGTCACCCATCCACAGATCAACTCCGGCAAGTACAGCTCAACCTGATGGATCGAACCGTGCGGTTGTCATTAGTTAGCCACGAGCTCCTCGTCTCGTCTCCGGCGATGTGACAAATGGATGAGTAAAGTGTATAAATAGTTATTATAAAATTCCAATCAGTGTATTTTTTCATGTGCCATTGTCATACGCGTAAGGGCTGTCAGCCATTGTATGACATACCAACCAAAAGTTCAACGTACTCTCGAGACACAATCGAGGTATCAAAGTGTGAGTAATGGTCACCCGTACCTTCGTAATTGAAATTACCCATTTATTTTATACTGTGCGTTTTTTTCGGCAAGAACAAACAATTTTTCTTTCTTTCTTGCAATATTTATTTCTCTGTAACCCTCCTTTCTCCCTTTAAATCCATCCAAAGATTATCTTTAAAATATCATATATTTTATATATCTTATCTTTTATTATTATCACTAATATTATAAATGCGAAAATGAGTTTGTTTGTTACGCTTTCACGCTAAAACGGCTTAACAGATTTGGATGAAAGTTGGTACATGGGTAGACCATGACCTAGATTGGGACATAGAAAACTTTTTATCCTGATATTCCCACGGAATCAAGATTATGCGGGTGAAACCGCGGGGCGGAGCTAGTCTTTTATATAGCCTTATATCTTTTGGCGAGAAGACCGCCCATTATGTCACCCTAAGTTAAATTACTATATTACTAAAAACCCACACTTACAACTCATCACTCATACTCACACTCACACTCACACACACACTCACACTATGACAAATATTTTATTTTGCTCAGTTTATTATTTTTTTTATCTTGATAGTTCTCTACCCTTATTTCATTAAGTATTCTGTCCATTATCAAACATTCTGAAATAATATTTAAGTTAATGCAAACACGTCTCGAATTAAAATTTAAGATAACGCAACTCAGGCCCTCAAGATACAAGCCTAGTTTGGGGACCACTGTTCAAAGGTTTAACTATGTTAAATATTATAGTTACAGTAAGCATACATTTGAATTATATTTTAAATTTATTTTGTAACAATGGACCAATAAATTATTATTATTTATATACATCTTGTACTTCGTAGGGTGTACGTAATAAATAGTATTTATTCTTTTCTAACCCTTTCTTACTGCCGAACCATTAAAGCCTACTTTCCTTCAGCACAATCAAAATGGCACACCCCAGTTGATTATCAAACCTCTTCAAGGTGTTCATCAAATATACACGTGACTAATTAACTCCAGCTGAAACTGGCAGCTACAGGCAAACTTTCAGTTCTCACTGTGAAAGTTTCAGAGCTATTAGTTATTCTTGAGTCTTTCGATTGAAAAATCATTTTTGAAATGGAATTAATTCTTTCAGATTTCTTACACCCACTTTTTAAAAGGATTTTTAACACAATTAGCTCAAAGAATCCAGGAGATCCTGTAGTTCGATTCTCAGGTCGGGCAAAAGGGTTTATATCTGGAATTTCTCAGTGGCAGCCCGGAGTCAGGATTTGTGTCAGGTTAATGGCAATAGGCTTGCTCCCTATTACATGGGACTTAAACATACCTGGCGAAATGTGGGTGTTCTATATACAGGGTAAGTTTTTAACCAGTGAGCAAACTTAAATACGTGACTTTACTCATTATTATGAACAACTTTTACTATGGGACCAAACCTGAAAACGCGAAAAAAACCAGCTGTTCCCTACATCAAAATGTAGGGAACAGCTGGTTTTGTTTTGGGACCCTGGCTTCCCGGAACTTTGGAAGGCGTACGAGGTGCCGAAGCCAATTCACAGAAGCGTGTTCGGCATTTTTAATTAAATGAGGCACCAACTGAGTATTATCCCTGTGAACACCGGAAGACAGTCAAGATTCCTACTAGCATCTTACGGGAGTACTTCCTTCTTCCTAGCATGTTTGCTCTGGTAAATCTCCACTCCAGCCGGAAAATAAAGGCAAGCCAGAAGTGAGAAACAAGACTTCTGCCGGGAGATAGGGTCCGTGGAGTCGCTACTGCCCAACAGTTCGCCACATGCTGCCCTGCGGGGTTATGTCTCTTGGTCTGGCTACCCTAGACCTGTTTCGGCAAAGTATACTCTACCGGCACAGACCCAGAGTTCAGGACTGCGCAAGCCCTACCACGACGCGACGTTATTACTATTATAAATATAAAAGTAACTCTATCTGTCTCTCTGTCTGTTACTTTTCAAACCTTAAAAGCTGAATGGATTTAATTAGAAACGGTACACAGGTAGACCATTACCTGGTTTAGGATATAGAATTATTTTTATCCCAGTATTATGTTCCCATGGGATAATTTCTACACGGGGGAGAAAAAGCAGGCAAAAGCCAGTTTGTTATAAATTTCACTGCTCCAGTTATTGCAAAAGCGGCTGTCAAGCGGCAGGATCTAGATTACATTCACAGGTCAAAGATTGTTTTCAGAATCTCTATTCATTTTCAGTTGGAAACAAATAAAAAGCGAAATAATTTAGAATATAACTACTACGTAAAATAATTCCGGCGACGAATTTTCTTTCGAGTTATTAACTATTTCGGTTGTAATATTATCCTTCACGTTCCGTATCAGAAGACAATCCTAATTACGTGGATATTTCAAAAAACAATTTGTTCTAAGAAGTTGACGGCATGTGTTGGTGAACGTCCTTTTTTTCCAATTATTTCCTAAAAAAACCGGCCAAGTGCGTGTCGGAATACGCACAATGAAGGGTTCCGTATTTCAAATGAATTTATTTATCCCAAGAACAAACTTAACATTGTAGTTGATAAACATGTTCTCCCATAAATTCCAACTGCAAATGTAAGTTTGTACGCACAAGATTGAGAAATTTACCATGTCGTTTTAAGACCATAGACTTCTTATAGGTTTTCCTATAATCTATGAGTAAAGATCCATACTATGTAATTTTTTCTAAATTTTTGGTCCAGTAGTTTCGAATATAAGGGGGAAGAATGGTCAATTTTGATCGAATTTCTTAAATATCTTTAAAAGTGTTTATTTTAAAATTATATAAGACATATGTTTAAGATTCTCGCGACAAGCCCCTTTCATTTGGTATGTCACACGGTACTGTTAGCAAAACTTTTATTTTTCTTGTTTTCCTCCCAAAAGTGACCCCTATATTCGAAATTCATTTATTTACGTTACACATTTGTGTTTGGGTTACAGAAATACATATGTGTACCAAATTTCAACTTAATCGGTACATTAGATTCGGAGCAAATTGGCTGTGACAGACGGACAGACAGACACACGAGTGATCCTATAAGGGTTCCATTTTTTCCTTTTGAGGTACGGAACCATAAAAATACTAGATGCTTATTTTTCTAGGATCTCCCTCTCTTTAGGATTTTTTAACCTCATACTAGATGCAGAAGGCGGAGAACCGGGTGTTGTAGCGCAACTTGGGGGAGGCCTATGTCCAGCGCTGGACTGCGATAAACTCAGTTCAATGATCTAATTTCGAAGTGATTCCGATTATTCCTCATTTGCGTGAAAGATAACGTAACTTGATAGACGTAACTTGAATAACGTAATGATTTTATTAAGCAAAATAAAAATATCAGAAATACAATAAAAGCTAACACAAAATCATATTCTTTTCTTCTTGTTCTCACTCATAATTGTCAAAATTTCTTTTTATTTCTCCTTTCGCAGGTGTGCTATAAAAAAATAAAAAATAAATCTTTAAAATAAAATAATCTGATCCTATAATTCCGTTTTTTCCTTTTGATGTATAGAACCCTAAAAAGGGGAAGAGCTCATTGAGCATCAAAAACTTAAATTGAATTTGACTACTAGGTACTAACTAAATACCAAAAACTTTTTACAAAAAAAAACAACCGACTTCCAAAAAAAAACTTTGGTTCCGTAATTTCGTTTTTTGCCACCGACTTCCGAAATTAAAGTTATTTTTCACTTTGTAGTGTACTTTTTTGAAAGCCGGTTGTTTTTTTTTTTTTTGTAAAAAAAAAATATTTTTTCCTTTTTAGTTGTGGTACCTATCCCACATAAATTCGAATACCACTACGTGCTACCAGTGACAGAAACTTATCATATCATCTACATAATATGTGGAAAAAAAAAACTTATTATTGAAGCTAATTCAAAACTATTTAAGGAAAGTTAATAAAATTTATATGGAACCACCTCGAGAGTATACCCTTTTAAACGAAAAAAAGAATTTTCAAAATCGGTTCATAAATGACGTAGAAGTCGGTGGATATACATAAAAAAAAAACCGTTACGAACATATTTATAACCTCCTCCTTTTTGGAGGTCTGTTAAAAACACATACATTAAAAAACACACACTTATAGGCGAAAACTTAGTATTATAGACAAAAAACATGTTTTATTTCACTCGAAAACTACATAAATTCATAGCCAATTTGGCCTAAAAGACCCACAGTGAACTAAGGAAGGTTTGTTCAAGTAATTGTTGAAAATTGGCGTATTTCCAAGCTCGGTTCTATCTTCTATTTAATGTGTAATAATAGCGAATCCAACGTTAATGCTTTTAGAACTTATCCGGTTTTTAATTGGACATGAAAAGCGGTTGAGTATTTTGAAATGGGATATCTTGTGTCCTCTTTGGCTGGGGAGTTTTTTGCGCCACTTATCTTCCCAGCTAAAGCACTAGGAAGTGGTGAAAGGTGGGCGTTTTGGGGGACTGTCTTATGTAATTTTGATGTTTGAAAAGTGCAGATTCTCAGCCTAGTTTGAATGAATTTTTTGTCCACAAGTATGGATTATATTTTGATTGTAGTGTAGTTGTCTTTTTTATTATTGTTGTTGCTAGTCATATTGTGCGATTACGCTTTAGGTGATAATCAGGTTGAATAATGTGAGCCTAGTGATATACTTACTGTAATTTAGTGAGTTACTGTTGTAATTGCCTTGTGAATAAATAAATAAATTACAAGTCGTGTGCCTGATGGAATTTCTCTTCGTCAATAATTAAAAACTCCCATACAAACTTTCATGTCCTATTTAACCCCTTTAGAGGTTTTATATCCAAAAATCTTGGCTTAGTGCTCATCTTCGTTATACAGGTTCAAATTAAATTAGCTAGCAAAACCCCGCTGTCGAGCTGTCGCTGTCGCTGCTGTGTATATGTATCGATTTAAAAACACGACAAAAAATAAGAATTAATGATTTTTTTTGGGTTCAACGACCCCTGGTAGTATTGGTCCTGGCTGTCATTCGTGGATCTTTGACAGACGTTACAGGTCGTCAGAAACCCGAAAATCTGACAACCAGTTTTACCAAGAGGTATCGTATTACCCAGTTAATTGTGGAAGTCAGATAGGCAGTCGCTCCATGTAAAATACGGTATTCAGCTGCATCCAGTTAGACTGGAAGCCGACCCCAACATAGTTGGCAAAAGGCGAGGTAGACTGCGGTTGATGAACCTTAAAAAAATCATCAGATTAATTAATTTCTTGCTTTATCGTGTTTAGATATCAATACCCATTGCGTCGTAATTTCAACGTGAAAGAGTGACAAACATCCATCCATCCATCCTCACAAACTTTTGCGTTCATAATATTATTATAATAGGATTTATTTAATTAGCACACAAATGTACAGAGGCGGACTTAATGCATGCAAGGAATTTTCTACCAGTTCAACATTTGGGTGACGCAGAGACAAACAGATACGTAACAGACAGAGACAGAGTCGTGATTATTAGTCCACTATTTTGCCACTTATTTCACATCTTCGGTAGTATAGTGGTAAGTATCCCCGCCTGTCACGCGGGAGACCGGGGTTCGATTCCCCGCCGGAGAGAATCTTTTTGTGTTTTTTTTTTTGCTTCTCTGACCGTCTCTGTTGTTCTGAGCTTCTGTGTTGTTCCGTCAAGAGGGCCTTGACGAAGAGATATTGTATAATAGATAACGATGATGAAAAATCACATGGAAAAGTCCAAAATATATTGGATTGATATAAACTTACAAAAAGCTTCGTTACCTATATAAGTACATAAAATGCTACTTATCTAAGCAAGTAACAATAACACTACACTACTAGCTACTGCTGAGCATGAGTAGCTAGGTTCGATTCCCGGGACGGTCAAAGTGTTATTGGGTTTTTCTATCTGGAATTTCTCAGTAGCAGCCCGGTGTCTGGATTTGTGTCCAGTTGATGGCAATAGGCTCGCCCCCTATTACATGGGACTTAAACATAACTGATGAGTGTGGGTGTAATGTAGGTACGCCTCTGCCTGACCCTTCGGGAATTACAGTCATGGTATTATGTAAAGGTGTGTCCAAACATTGAGCAGCAAGAGCGCGGCAGCAACACGCGGCGTTTGCAGCAGGACACATTTCTGCCGCACTCTAGTTACGACTAAGCTGACGAATGTTTGCGCGGCAGTACTGCCCGGCACATCCGAGACACCGCGCATTTACAATCTGCCTAGCCTTTAATACGTCCAGACACAATTAGTGACGAATGTTTCTTAAAAATGTTTGTGCGCGGCAGGTAGACAGAAGCGGTCGCGCGCGGCAGTCGTCCAAACACAGCGCGGCAGGCGCGCACGATTGCCGCACAATGTTTGGACACACCTAACAATAACAACAGGGTGGCAATGGTGTCCTCAGCAGAAAGCCACGCTACCACCTTGCTAACTGGCTAATGTTGTACGATGGCTAGAGCAATTCTCATACTGTTCCTGCCCATACATACATACATAAACTCACACCTTCTTCCCATGGCGGTAGGCAGAAACTACAGAACGCAGTGGTGGGCTAAGCTTATCGGGGACCCGAGGCGGTAAACTAAATGGAGGCCCAGGTATGCAGTCAATTTTAAGAACTAGAAGAACGCGACTCGATTTTTAATAATTTTTTCTTGTTCCTCTTAAACAGAGCACCTGCCATCCAATCTCTTCACCAGCCTTGGTTGACTGGTAGGGAATGCCTAAGGCATTAAGTCCGCCTTTGTACCATTTTGAGTGTGAAAAGTTTAAATAAATAAATAAACGCAAAATAAGAGCGAGCATAGCAACCTCGAAATTTTTGCATACTGCCTCGGAAATGTTAGATGACTACCTAAACTGGCCCGGGGCGGAACTCCCCCCCCCCTTTTCCGCCACTGACAGAACTGCACCTGCTACGCTCCTGACATACTCCTTTTGGTTTGGTTTACGTTTATACATCTGGTCATACACGCACGTCGGTTGCGAGTACTACGCTGACCTTTCTAAAGAACAGCACCATTGAGGTCACTATACGTTCGCCTAGGGCGTCCTCTCCCGACGTTTCCACTCACATCTGCCTTGTAAATACCTTTTCATAGTCGCCTTTCATTCATCCTCTCAGCTTGACCAAACCATCTAAGCATACTATTTTAAATTTTTGTCCCTACATCTTCTTTTTTTCTGCCAATACGTGAGAAGAATAAAATAAAACAATATCATAGAAAGAATAAATACTTGCAGTTGCATTACATACGACACGAAGAATATTTGAGATTCAAAGTGCAGAATCACCGTATGATCCGTTTAAAATAGGTACTTTATCGAAGTCTGAAGTAAAATAGTGCAACGCTAGAATCTACCAGTGTGAAACAGATGCTTTGCTTCACTGTAGAGTGGCTATATTGGATTTTTTATTACGGACATGTTTGTTGAACAATTGGCACTCTTGAATGATGAAATCATTCGGTTCCCTACAAAATGGTTGAGCTGGATGGTGCTGATCCACGCATTATGTTCGTAAACGGGCGCCGTCAGTTGAGACTGGTCATCTTTTATCTGCCAGGGCTTATTTTTAATCTTATATTTCGAACTGCTTTTGATTATTTTTTGTACATTGTTCTCACATATATAAGCAACAAGAATAATGATTTTGTAAAGTATTTAGATTTAAAAGAGTGTCCTTGGAGTTTCTTGTCCGTTCTTCTCCATAGAGACCTACGTTTTGGAATGAACAATTAGCTTCAACTTTCTGACTAACTGACCGACTCCTTGACAGTTTAAAGGTGCCTGTAAATTGTTTAATTGAATGCTTTGAGGTTGAGTTTGAAATAAAAGAAATGGAATTAAATTAAATGTTTATTTCAGTAACACACTTCTACTCGTAAATTTTTTGGTCAATATTTTAAAACTAGATGGGTATTATACCGGTATTTCCTAGCAGACTGATCCTTGAGAACAAATGCCGAAACAAACTCAGAGTGGTTATCTTATCGCTAAAACAAAGTAAGAGCGTGAAGAGATCTGACGACATTGTTTTTACCGTACTGCCCCAGAAGGAAGGTTATGTTTTTCTTCTTTGTTCATAACAATATGCATCACAATATTCTAAAATCCATCTTTCAATGTCGGTGATAACGATAATACTCGATTAAAACATTCACTGCTGTTGTTGTGACTTCCTGAGCCCACAGCTTTTCTCACGTAGACTATCAAGATACCTATGTGTAGACTAAAACATGGCTAAATAGAATAACTGCGTATTAAAAAAAAAAGTACGTTAGTTCATGACATAAATGGTTCTCGAGATATAACACCATAACAGAGAAACACAAGTTGGTTATCCCTCCCCTAAAAGAGGAAGGTAAAAAGAGCTTTTGGCTGACAAATGAACTGTCATTTCAGTTCCCTGCTCTTATTGGTTGACCTGACGGACAGATGCACCCTAAAAAGAATAACCACATCGAAAAAGTTATCCACTTTGACCAATAACAAAAGAATTCTATTGCAGTACCGAATAATATTTCCAAGTGCTTTCAAATCAGATACAGTTAAAATATTCATGTGATTGTGGGCACACTAGTGCTGCTCCCTCTAGGGGGACGTTGTGTCTGATTGC
The DNA here is from genome assembly GCA_916610215.1 of Omphaloscelis lunosa. Classification (NCBI taxonomy): domain Eukaryota; kingdom Metazoa; phylum Arthropoda; class Insecta; order Lepidoptera; family Noctuidae; genus Omphaloscelis; species Omphaloscelis lunosa. The sequence continues at coordinate 16,070,029 of OU744265.1, read as the reverse complement.
CCGGGAATTTTCCCGGAATTTGCCGGCAGTCCCGGCCGCGAGACTGTTCGCGCGGCTGACTCGGCGATATGTATCGATTGGTCCAAGTTATAAAAGAGAAAACATTAAATCCGTATTCAATTTGAACAAAAATAACAACAGAAAAAATTAAGAACCGAAATTGAGTTGAGTCTTTATTTATAAACGTTACTTAAAGTCAAGTAATGATAGGCGACTGTTTAACCATACATTTTTTACTACTTTTTAAATACATATTCAAGTTGAAGTTCTTCAAACATTAGAAAAAACGGCTGTAACTTATAAATTGTACCACACTCAAACGAATTAGCGAACAATAGGACACTGTTTACTTGAAAAGTTGGTGTCTATAATAATGTAGAATTTATGACACGTGCCGTGCAAAATGGCGCCGATCAGCTGATGTAGGTAATGGATTTACGTTAGTAACGCGGTTTATACCTACACTGTATGTTCTACCTACGCTCTGCCATTGAAAGATATCGTCCTGATTTTTCGTATTTAGCACATTTTTCAAATATTGGAATATCTTGTTAATAAATTAAAATAAAATTCATTTATTTCAGGTCCTAGACCCATATTAATTACAAAAACAATACACAAATTTGTCAATTTTATAAATATCACTATCACAGGGTCACAGGTAAATGTCAAATCAAATCAATTAATGTCAAAAGCACACAACAAAATAAAAAAAAAAAAAACAATGAATTAAGTAAGTGAAGTTATGTCAGAAGCAAAAAAGTTAAATTATAATATTCATAAAATTAAATAGAATGACAAATTAAGCACCAGCAATATGCCTGCTACAACATGTTGTTAAGCGTCTAGATTGAACAAAAAAAAAAAAAAACCGTCTATTATTGTCCCACTGCTGGTCAAAAGCCTCGTCTCATACAGAGAAGACATGAATGATAATTGATCACCACACTTGCTCAAGACTGGTTGGCGATTTCAAACTTAGGTATATTAACTGGTCCAGGTTTCCTCACGATGTTTAGCTTCACCGATGTCAGGAATGTCCAAGATAAAGCTAGAAAGTACTTTGAATTTAAAAAGTTGCATTGGTACTTGCCCGGATTTGAACCCAAAATCTCGTCAATTACTTATTAATAATAAAATAATAATAATAACCCAAACCCATAGTCCAATATCTTTGTTTTCATATCCTACAATAGTCCTACACCAACCGGGGGTTATCCTTCCGTAGTGCGAACAGGTATAATCGTTGGATGGTGTCTCGACACTTAAAAATGTCTAAGGGGCCTCTGCGATTTGGCTTCGGTCCGGGACCCCTGGGTTCAAAGACATTTAAAAATAATAAAATAAATTTTAGTTGAATCTAATTACAACAATATATATATAACAAAATGATATACTAACTTAACTAAAAATATTCACAAACTAAAATATAGCATCGAAAAATTCATCCGCACCGCTGTCGACTGGTAATGTACCCAAGAGACTGACCGCATTGCCACGTTGTATGGCAATGCTTAGCCTCTGGCCAAGGTATAAATGATTTGACTTTGACTTTGAGCCAGCCCTTGGGTCATGGGAAGTGTCATATAGCCTTTTTGAGATGTCACGGAAGAGGCCATGGGCACTCGGACCCCACGGCCCGAGGGTTTCAAGCCAAGACGGCTCAAAAATATCATTACCAATAAGGTTATTATACTAACGCCGCTTGAAGTTTTCCGCAGCTGCAGCAGCAGCATCAGCACAGCACGCTGACCCTGGAAGATCGGATGGCGCAAGAGTGTCGACACAGGTTGCATCCCACACTAAAGACCTACCCACCTTCCATGAAAATAAAGACATGCCGTTCGGTCTCTTACCATCGTCGCGTGCCATTGGGTTCTAATACAGCTGGAACGCCGGCGGTGACGAGAGCTCGTCGGATAATGTCGTTAATGTTCGTGTGCCGCGCTAAGCGACCCGCACTTCGGCAGCAGGACAGGCAGTGATGGCGCAGACTCAACAACATGAAGTTCCTAGTCGTAGGGAAGCAGCGAGGCGAAAAGTAATGTCGTTGCAGAATATAGAAATTAATTATTTCCACATCCTTCAATAGTCTTACACCAACCGGGGGTTGTCCTGGGGTGCTTACATGGTGCGAACAGCGATCATCGTCAGTGGTGTCTCATTTAATTAAAAACGTCCAACGGGTCTCTGCGACTTGGTTTCGGCCCCTTGTACGCCTTCTAAAGGTCAAAGACATTTTTTAAAATAATTAATTCAAACAGTAATAGATATGTAGATATTAATTAATAGTGATAATTAGTGTTATGAAATTAAGCCCCCTATGCCGCATGTCTATTGGCGATTCAAATATAAAGGATAACTTGTTACTGAAATTGTTGGCACTGTTGTTGGTTTCTTGTCAATTCGAAATTGAATTCTTGTCTAAAGAGACCCTTTTTTTGGGTGGGAAATTATCAAATAACTTCTTCCGCTCTGGACGGACCGGGCGGGCGTGTCAGACTCTTACTGACTAAAACCCACCCGAGTTCTTTCAGTTGCCCTGTTGCCGGAGGCCACGATCTGCCTTTCGGTTTTGGTAGCGGACCCCGTCAATTCTGCTGACATATCTTTGAGGCGCGCGTGGAACACGCCGTCGACCCGGGCCTGGTCCTTTCGGACGCCGGGCCTGGTCCTTTCGGACGCCGGGCTACCCATTGCTCACCGACCGCAAGCCTGCGTCTACGGTGGCTGGAAATCGGTCTACGATTCCCGATGCCCAGGGTGTCTCCTCCTGCGGCAGTTAGGGGCGTGAGGGTGCAAATTTTGCCTCTCCCTGACGCGTTCCACCTCCTCCTTCGCAAGATCTAAAGAGACCCTAAGAGTATATCGCTAAAGAGCCTGTTTCCCATTGAATCTTTCTTCTATACATACCTACCTATTATAAATTGAAGAACTCTCTTTTCATGTCTGTCTGTGTGAACATGTTGTTCTTCTAAACTAGGCAACGGATTATGATGTGGTTGTCACAATCATTTGGAGTAATCTATTCTGTTAGATTTATGTTATGTTTTTACATTAGCTTCCGCCAGCGGCTTCGCCCGCGTGATATCGTATGTTACTCAGTAATAAATTAATAATATAGCATTCTACTGGTGAAAGAATTTTTAAATCGGTTCAGTAATTTTTTAGTTTATTCATTACAAACAAACATACAGAAAATAAATCTTTTCTCATTATAATATTAGTTTAGATTCATAATAGATTTATAAAAAAGAAATTTCGATGTTTGACATTTGACATTGTTTCGACTCGACAATCGAAAAACCGGACAAGTGCGAGGCGGACTCGCATACGAAGGATTCCGTACCACTGTACAATATTTAACACTACATTTTTTAAATACTTTTGTAAAAAAAAAAACTCTCCTTGTATGTGGAACCCATTTAATTTTTTACTTTATTTTGTTTTTATAACGGCAATAGAAATACACAATCTGTGAAAATATCAGCCTATTACGGTTCATGAGCCCGCTGACAGACAACCGGACAGCGGAGACACAGTAATAGGGTTCTGTTTGGCATCCTTCAGCTACGGATCCCTAAAAACCGTGCGAAATAGTTTTCTAGTATACATAAATCACCAATACCGTAAAATCTTCAAGTAATACCAAATTCAAAACAAAATGCTCTAATTTCAAGCCAAACCCAACCAACTCTAAAGTGCTGTAAAAGTCGTTCAGTTTGAAAACGGCTCGAATTACTTCTACTCCCATCTGATATATCTAAGTGAGACAAGGATAAATGGCTTTAGAGAGGGACAGAAGACGATTTCTTCGTTTCAACAACATATGTAGATGTCAGATTAACGGAAGACCTGATATACGCCGAGTTAATTTAAGTTCAACGGAGGCGTACTGACGACGACAGACGCACAGTGGAACGAATGTATGGAAGCGGTTGGACGTAGACATGTCCGAAAAATAAGAGTAAAATTATGACAAACTAATGATGCCATCTTATTCGATTACTTAATGCCTTCATAAATTGTGGTGATGAATTTCTTCATAACTCCCATATTTCGGGAGTAATTTGAGAAAATGTGAAATTTTACTATGAAAATGAGTGTATTGAGCTCTCTCCCTCCTGATTCCGGGCTTGTTTCAAGTAGCGGTCTCTAATATCGTAATGCTATTACTAAGAGCTATATTGAATACTAAGACACATAGTGCGCCAAATGTGCACTTTCTGGGATAAAAGGAAATGAAAATTTAAAAAAAAAAAACGTTTTTTCCCCATTTGTATTTACTTTAAACCGCAGACAGACTTATTAAGAGGTCTATAAATATATTATATATATACAGAAATATATATTAACAAAAATATTCACAAGAACTGATGAGAGTATGACTTTTAAGTAAGTTGATAATAAATTACCTAGTTTCATTAAAAGTACAATAAATAATTAAGACGTAAGCTCTAATTTACTAAGTTACACATTTTAAAACAATAACATCATTTAATTATCTTCGTCATCATCATCATCATCAATTAATTCAAATTCAGAATCGATGTCCGCTAAATCATTTATGTTAACAAATTCGATATCACTTTTCTCAGAATCCGTAAGCTCATAAAATTCCTTAAAAGAAGATTTTTTTACAAACTTATTTCCTTTTGGACGGATACTTGTAACAAGTGGATCAGAAGACAGTAAAAGATTGTGCATAATATCTTCATTGCATGAGATACTGCTATGCTTTCGAGAATGCCCCTCTCTATATTTTCTAAAATCTTTATTTCTAGCCTCAGATGCCTCTTCGGATAGAAAACCAATGGGCACAATTGACATGTTCTGAACTATGTCTGGCCCATGCATTAAAATTTTATGAAGTGAAGAAGGCATATAATACCATGGGTATAACTCCACGTAAAGCTTAGCAGTATCAAAGCAGAACTCTCGGAATTTAGTTACGTTGATCTTCTCTCCTGATGAAATACACTGCAAGATCACACAGATTTTTCTTAAAAGCATAGCATCTATTCCGGTCAGTTCAGCAGATTTAGTGTAGTTTTCAAAAAATCTCCTTGCCGAGTTGCCATTGTTGGTGGATCCACTGCCTTGTTTCACAACATCGAGAAGTAAGCCCGTTTCTCTTCTTACAGCCTCTTGAACTCTTTTCTTCCTGTCATCAACTTGCCTTTTTGCTATATCACCCCTTACTTGCCATGATTTTATGTCTAATTTGTAGGAAATGTGTAATAAGCATTCCATTGAGCGAATCCAAGCGTGAAGGGTGCTTAAGCTATATTTATACATGTCCTCGTTTGCGTGTTTATCTTTGATTAACTCTAAATTATTCATTTCTTTAGGACAAGCCTTGCATATGTCACACACTGAAGCTGCTGTATTGGATATAATGGAATGAATTTTACCATCAATCATTGTCAACAGCAGTTGGTGTTTGACACTAATTCCATCAGTGATGGTGGATGGAGTTAAGGCTTCAATCTCTGCTTCGATTTCAGCCATCTCTCTCTGCACATTTTCTTTGGTTTCCTTTATAAACTTAAACAATATTGGCCGGCAAAATGAAGTGGAAGATGGTCGCTCGTTTTCCCAAATTGTTACACCTTTTGAGACGAGCCGCAGTGGTACAAGACTAATCATAAAATTACTAGCAAGATCGATTTGCTCATCTTCACTCGTCCTTTGATGATAAATGCTTTGGCTAGATGATCCGTCAAAACCCCATTTGCTGGTCAATACGAGCTGTTGATTGGGATCAACAGGGGTTTCTAACGACCTAATAAGTCTTCTTGAGGTTAAATCCATCAAGGCTTGTAATTTGATTTTTGCAGAGCTCTCTGTAACTGTGAGATCTTCTTTGGCCGGATAGCACTTAATTTTTTCTTTAACCAACATGTAGTAACTCGGGTATTGAAGAGCTCCTTCTTGAGTGTTGAAATCCCGAAGAGTGTTATAGCGCCATTTCGATAAGTTCATCGATACATAAAGAGCCAATGCCTTCAAAGGGGATATTTCCCGTACCTGAATTGATTTACCTTCAATGAAGGCTTTGATTTTTGAGGCCTCTTCTGGATTCTCCGTCAAGTATTTCATAACATAAGCTGTATCGCTTTGTCCTGCCTTTTGAAGCGCCCTTTCGGCCGAAAACATAATTTCAGCGCTGCTACTGCTGCATGAAAGACTATCTTCAGTGGTGCGTCTTCTTTTTTGCCGGTTACTAAGGTCCTCAAAAGATTTACGAGGACTAGGATGTGTACAAGTTGAAGCATCAGATTTAGCAGGAGAAATTATGGGCTCGATGACGTCACTTATATTTTCTGTAGAAGGTTCCATATTTTCATTCTGTAATTCCGGCCATTGAATTGCAGCCTGTAGCCAAATCTCATGTTTCTTCCGAAACTTATCTGTGCTTCTTCCAGACTGTGTCCATTTTGCATAAATGCGGTAGCAAAATCGACGACACCAGTCTTTTAAACTTGTTTCAGCACTTTCACATAACTGAACACAACTGTTATCTTTTAAAACACTGAACAAATAGTTAAAGTCGCGTAAATCTTTATGTGCGCGTGCGCATAAAGCAACGTGAATATCAAGATTTGTATTAAAATTTGGAAAATACATTGCGAGATTAGCTTGGATACAACGAGGTGTAAATCAACACTGATTTTAAAGTTACTAATAGTGACCTATTTATATAAAATCCAGGTATCCCAGGTATCCTTTGTTAAATATTGCAAGGTAATTAGTTATTGTGATAATTAGTAAATGATGCATGCTAAATTAGTGTATTAAGAGCCATTTAGTAATTAAATAATAGCAATGTTCTTATCAGTAATCATTAGTGCATCAGTTTTATATGTAAACCTTAAGTCCCTAATTATATATCCTAATTAGCTTATATCTTCTCTAATTGGCTGATCAGAAATGTTATTGTAATAAGGTAAACCTTTAGAAAAACGGTTTTAATCAACAAAATAAACAAAAAATTAAAAAATTGTGTTATAAAATAAACATCACTCTTTATCCCAGAAAGTGCACATTTGGCGCACTATGTGTCTTAGTATTAAATATAGCTCTTAGTATTAGCATTATGATATTAGAGACCGCTACTTGAAACAAGCCCGGAATCAGGAGGGAGAGAGCTCGATACACTCATTTTCATAGTAAAATTTCACATTTTCTCAAATTACTCCCGAAATATGGGAGTTATGAAGAAATTCATCACCACAAGTTATGAAGGCATTAAGTAATCGAATAAGATGGCATCATTAGTTTGGCATAATTTTACTCTTTTTTTTCGGACATGTCTACGTCCAACCGCTCCCATACATTCGTTCCACTGTGAGACGTGTTAGCTTTACCATAAAACAGGGTTGAGTGAGTGACCGACTGACAACTGTAGACAGAAACATGACAGTGGAAAGATATGTTTTAAAGCCTGAATGAGATAGGAAGGATAACAGATGCCAGGTAGTAATTAAAATAAAATTATTACGAGGTACAAATTAAGACTTAAGTATTCTTACATCCCTCTTCGCAGTGATGTTACCTAAGAGGGACTAATTGTAAAGGACTAGACATTAAACTAGGCTGTCATATCAAACTTATAACTACTAGGTACATTTGAAATCCCTTGTCATAATTTTTACAGACTTACCTTATTTTGGTTGATTTTTCTTCAAAACCCGTCAATAATAACTTCCAATTTCGACACCATTTTTTTAATATTGGTTATTATTTTATTTATTTTACAATATACATCTAACTCTAAAATATATAAATTATGTACAAATATACAGAGGAGAAAAAATAAAATAAAGGAACAGCTCATTGGGCATCAAAAAATTCGTCCGCATCGCTGTCAGTGGGAAAAGTGCCCAAAATGCTGATTCTTTGACCTAAAAATTGGCCAGCCCTCTGGTCACGTGAAGAGTCGACCAACCGCTTGGCGATGTCCCGAAATACTCGATGAGCACTCGGCCCTAGTGTTTCAACTCAAAACGGCTCAAAATTGTAGCTACCAATAAGGTTGTTATTGGTAGCTATATTTAATTTGACACCGACACAATTTTCTGTCTAACACCTCTGTCGTCGCTTGTACATTTAACCTCAGTGGTTCCCCAGGGGCCCGTACAGTATAAGTCTCTTGCAGCTAAACTAAACTTGAACCACCCACCGTAACACGCTCGTACTAAATTTATTATAATTGCGCCATCGAACTATGCCCGGGCCATTTTCTTAAATTCTCGTACAACGCAATGCGGTGGTTTACGGATTCTTTATATATAACTTATGAAGATATGATTATTTAAAATAACGTATAAGTTCGGAGTTCCAGAAGAATAACGTTTGAAGAAGTGGGTGTCTTAAAAAGTTAATAAGAAATTGTTAAAAAAAGATATTCTCTCTCACACATATTTTTCAAAAGAATAGTATTGTAATAAACGTGTAGATTATGGCAATATTCCTATGAGAACCTTATGGTTTTGATATATTTCTTATTTACATAAAATATAACATCACGCCTTGGGTGGGGTGGGGCAGAGGTGTACCTATAGTTAGGGTTGCCAATCATACTGTTAAGAACAGTATTATACTTTTTTTCACTCTTAAATACAGTTTACTGTTCAACAAAAATAAAGAATATGAATAAAGTGTTTCCATTGATATCCAGAGCTATACCTAAATAAATAGGATGTCAGTGGCAAAAAAAAAAATACAAAGACACCGACTTCCGAAATGAGAGTTACCTATTCTTCAATTTGTAGTGTTTTTGGGGTTCCGTACCTCAAAAGATGTTTTTTTTTTGGAAATCGGTTTTTTTGTTTTTATTAAAAAATATTTTTTCCCTGATGCTGTTTATTTTTCCGTAATACTGTTTATTTCCTCAATTTGATCATAATTATACTTCATTTCTTGTACAAAAAGTTGGCAACCCTTCCTGTCACCCATATTTCGTTGGTATGTTGTTGCTGTTTGCTTTTTATTATTAAACTAGCTGCGCCCCGCGGTTTCACCCGCATAAGTCTCAATCCCGTAAAAATATCGGGATAAAAAGTATCCTATGTCCTTCTCCGGGTCAAGGTCTATCCATATCCCAAATTTCATCCAAATCCGTTCAGCCGTTTTAGTGTGATGTCGTGACCAAGGGAAATAGGGATTCATTTTTATATATATAGATGATCAAAAAAACATAAGTAAGTGACTTTGTTAAATAAGAAATTGACTGCATTCTTATAATTTTGAAGTTTCATAAAATCTTAAGACTAGGTAGGTAGGACACAATTTTATTTTTAAAGAAAAATAACCAACCGCCTTAATGAATATCCCAAAATATTTGCACTATTATAATGAGAAGGGCCCAGTACGACGAACCGTTACTATCACCTAATCTACCCAGCCCATCCGGATACCACTAAACAGGAAATGGAAGAAATCCCACGTACTCTATTATCATCCTCACACACCGCACCGCGTCATACCGCTAAAGAGACGACGACGACGACGACGTAACGCCACACGCACGAACGCACGTTCGCACGAACGTAATAAAATCGCGGTGGGATTTTATCGCGCACTGAATTTTCAACTATCTATGTTAAGCCGAGCGTTGAGATACCAACACGCTGGGCGCACTTTCGTCCCAGAGCGTTGAAAAACACACTGTTGGATTTTCAACTCTCGGCGCTTAGCTGAGCGTTGAAAATCCAGTGCAGAAAAAACATTGCCGCGATTTTATTACGTCCGTGCGTACGTCTGCTAAATCGTCTACTGCGCAAGTCAAACCACGTGGTGTGTCAAATCTCATCTTTAGTGGCACGCACTGTACACATATATAGTGCACCGCACAACAGTGATAACAATTTGACTCCCAAATCGTCATCATTTCGTCATTTGCCATCACCTTGCACCGTCTAAATAGATCTATCTCGCACTTTTTTTGCTCTTTACTAGCCATCAGGAGCATGTGAAACGGGCTTTGTTTTTTGTAAGAGTTCCCTTAGGTAGCCTGCGAAAGGATGCCACCAAAATCTACCCAAAAGAAGTACCAAGGTACCTACATTTAGTAGCATAAAATACACTAGATTACACTGAATAATATGGCATTTATATATTTAGCTTCTAGTGACCCGGGGACGAGAATAAAATAACTTTTCATTAATAAAAAGCACGCCATTTTGGCACTGTATCATCGGCAGAAGCCCTACCCTTTTTTTTTAACTGTCAGGTTGACCAAAGACTACAATATAATTATGAAGTTGACAGCTGTCTGCTGTCGGCTACAGCCACTGTTGTTTTACGTTTGTTTCGTTTTGAATATTTTTATAAATAATTCAATAAATAACTCTAATGGTCTACTCGATTTTCGTTAGGCAAAGTTATGTACCTAACGTAAGAAAGCATGCTTAAACCCAAAAGTAGGTGAATACAAGCTGTTAATGTTGATGAACAGCAATGTTTGCAGCAGCGTTAGAAGTCTTTCAGAGCGCATAACAAACTCGATAAATAAATGAGTCCCTTAGCGTCAACATCCAAGGGTTTCAACGTGATGGAACTCTAATCTCCCTGATATCCCAGTTCGATATAAATCAAGCCAGATCAACCAGGTTTCAGTGAATAGAAGTCGCATTTAAATAAAGCCTTTTATTATGTGTATTTGTTTTATCATGATTTCTTGAAGCCAAACAACATCAAATAATTACATAAAATACCCTTTTTATCCTTAGCGTGCCTCTATTGTGATGTGAATAAGGGTTGGACGGTGAATTTCTAAGATTCGATACTCAGCAACCCACTTCATGGAATTAACCTTTCAAATGCCGATAATGAGACACAAATACACATTAATTTCCTATTGTTATCGGGCCCTGGAGCCCGGGCGGCGCTCAATGAATTAAAGTCTAAAAGTTGTATTTCCAGTAATATCTACCAATAAAAATGTAATAAATAGACTTATCGAGTCATGCCTGTTATTACTATACGGAATAAAACAATAAATTAATCTTTTAGTTTTATTAGCGTTCTTCATTTTCAATTTCACATTTTGGTTTTGGTTTAATATTTCTTCCAAGATTACAGTCAGCTCAAGACCGACATGGGAGATATTGAAAGACTGCATGTCTATCCAGTACTCCATTACAAAAAACGCACCTCATATTTGTAAGCACTAGCCTGAAAGCAATAGATATCTAAAGTATTTTATTCTCTTCATTATTGTCGAAGCCCAGGTAAAGCAAGCTAAAGCAAGCGGACTGTATTATTAAAAGTTGGTTCACAATATAGCAACCTAAGTACTAGTCAAAAGGTATGTCCAAGCGCGGTCATATCGAACGCTGCACTGATGATGCTGCCGCCTCCGGGTCCTCGCGCCGCCCCGTGCCGGGTCGCTCGTTGACGACGTCGTAGTGTGTTCGTTGCATTTGGATTTATGTGTGTGAATAATTATGATAAAACGTGAACTGCAGGGTACTTACGCGACTCGTACTTAAGCGAATCGTTATGAATAACCAACCCGTCAGAAACGAAATTGTGACCGTGAGGTAACAAGTCTAGAAAGAATAGCCAAGTTATCGTCAAGAACCAAATAAATCAAAACGAACAACAGACGTGTATCCCGAAACGCAGAAACGAACGATTGTCATGTGAACGATATTTACGATATAATGTCAACCCGAGTGTCAACCAAATGTAACGCAATATGCAAAGTTGCCACTTGATTATAGGTTAAAACTTTTAAATTATTTAAGAATAAAAATATAATTATTTTCGAATTCCTCTATTTTTTTCTACGATTTGGTGCACGTGTACAAAAAGAGGTTGGGCAAAGTTGTATGGGCTTTTGTTAACTCCTTTAAATTTTAGGTTTTTTGCTATATGCAGCTCAGTACCAGGTTTTAATGTAATAAAATGAAATAAAGGCGACCCGGTTTCTAAATTGAGAATTTTAAAAATTTCATTTTTTTTTAAATTTTAGAAATTTAGAACTTGTGAAACTTATATTCAGCATAACTTGGGATTCCTCCGATGAAGCCTGCGAAACCCATGACGTTTTTTGCAAAGAAATTTTGAATTTCAAAGGAATCACTTTTAGTAGGTAATGCTAATGTGTTTGACAATTTTTCAACTTCTAGTCTCAATTCAGAAACTGGGTTTCTATCATGAAAACATGACGTTTGCGTCCAATTCTAATTTCGCAGCTTATTAATACCACTTTTGCCTTTTCGCCTTAAATCTTACATTGTTCGTAGTAGATTTTCTTCATTCCATTTTTCCTGTGTCGTTAGCTGGCGGGTGACGAAGGTTGATCACCGGGCGCTGGCGCTGATAAGTCACGGATTCGATAGCCGCCGGTTGGTATATTTGTAAGCTATCGTCTTTGAAATATGCCGTTAATTAGGTCATGCTGATTTTATGTATCTAGAATATATTTTATAAAAGATGCAAGAAAAAAGACGGTGGCTATGAGTTTTTGTTTAGGGAGCAAGTGTTTTGTGTTTACAAGCTCCTCAGACTGATAATAGTTAAAGCTCTGATAAAACTGAGGCAAATCCCGCGCGGAACTCGGAAAGGAATTCGCTCACTCAGAATATATAAATTCACTTGTATGGAGGTGTTCAAACTGGAGCGAATAGTCGCGTGACATCCTAGTAATCAAAACAATAGACGAGCGCTGTCACGTCCCGCGTCCAGGCACGCGACTCTAGTAGAACAATTTCCATGAAGTTTTTCATTTCAGAAATTGTTCTACTAGAGTCGCGTCGCGCTGTCATGTCGAGGCTGTCTATGTGAGTATTCCCGCGCGGGATTCACCTCAGTATGAGCAGTGCTTTAGTATTTATCCGGATTGCATTGAATTCGAATAACAGTCAGAAAGGTTTACACGTGCCCGATACGTGGCATATGAATATATTCGAAAATTGCTTGAACCTTTCGTCCTTCGGGTGTACACGAGCAAGTACATGAAAGGTTCACTGGTAAACTAGAAAAGCCAAGTACCAATTTTTTATTGTTTATGAAATCTCTCTACATAATAAAAATCAAATTGCTGGAATCTGTATACAACGCCAATGAGGACTCACTGAAGAATTTTTGAAAATCAATTCCTAATGAGGTTAAATAGGGGATAAAAGTTTGTATGGAAGTTCGTTATAAAAATTACTAAAGATATGAACATGGGTATTGAAAGATAAATACACTGTGGAAAGGACATCGAAACCTACACCCCTCCCGAACTCACCTCCCCATTCCCCCCCTAGATCACGAAACGTTAAAATTTCATCGTCGGTTTTATAAACCTACCTTACCAAAATGTATGAAACAGCAGATATTTAAAAAAAAAAACAAATTTCCAAACCTTTCTAGAATTATGTTCCGAATCCATGGTAATAGTACATTACTGTCGTGGCCTGCAACAGGGGCATTGATCGACGAAGGTGAACATGCGGGCCGCGACGAAGCCGAGGCACATTAAAACTAAGCAAATTAATTATAAATTCCAGAATTAATGACGAACAACGAAAATTTTTCACGCGCCAATATATTTATTTATTTTTTCTTTACTTTAAACAGCTCTATTTGCAAGCCAAATTGAACATTAAATAAAATCTTTGATCATCTACCTCCTTGGTTGCCATGTGTCGAAGTAAAATGTTCGTTCCATTTTTAAATAACACGACAGTTATGAGTTTTCATAGTAATTTATTTGGCCGCTAAACACGACAGATACGGATTTTCATAGTAACATTGCCGGCCGCCTACTCGCATTATATTTGTCCAGTACAGCATTTTAGATTTATCACGAAGAAGGTTGTCAAAATAGTGTTCGAATTTCCAAGCTTGTTTGAGAAAAGTATATGTTATGATATCCCTTCCACAGTGTATAATTAAGCTCCCTATAGGGTGTAGAAGTACACTCACAGATTTGAGTACACTACATAGAACGAATTAGGTTATTAAAACACAACTACAACAAAACTAAGGCTGCCTGTCAACTGAAGCGGAGAAGAGAGGAGAGGAGCGGAGCTGTGCCTGTATTAACCAATAGAATCTAAACTCCGCTCCAGACTTTAGATTCTATTGGTTAATATTGGTACAGCTCCGCTTCTCGCGTCTCCGCTCCAGAGGACAGGCAGCTTTAAACTTTGTATACAAATTAAATCCCTGGCTCCATCTTTCTACCCAATAAAACTGTTAAAACGAATTTTATATCCCAAGAAATATTTGAAAATAGACAAAAAAGGGTGAATTCAATGAAGTAGCAATCACGGATGGTCGCCGATCGTAAAGTGCGACAGAACACATTTATTTCACAACAAATCGAATAAAGAAAAACAAAGAGACATTCCCGAAGCCATAAAACTCACCTTTTATTGTGAATGTTATACTTTCTTTACTTTATTTACAATGGGGATGAGAAGAATGTGTAAACTGTACCTACAGTAACATAACATCATGCTTGTAATCCCAAAAGGGTTAAGCAGAGGTGTACCTATAGGTACACCCACATTTCGGCAGTTTAGTTTAAATGTCATGGAATCTGGGCGAGACTATTGCCATCGACCGGGCACGAATCCAGACTCCGGGCTGCTACTGAGAAATTGCTGATGGTAAAACCCAATAACACTTTGCCCGACCCGGGAATCAAACCAAGTAGAGCAGTAGCGCGGCCTCTAGACCAACGAAGCAGTCATACCTACAGTACCCGGCCGTAAATATAGCACATGGAGTTTCGGAAAAAGTTCGGTTGTGTAGAACGCGTTTCTATCGCTCATAAAGTCAAATTCAAAGCATTTATTTCAATTAAATCAATTAGTGCTCATATACCCGATCGGCACGTTGCCAACGGCAGTGGCAACTCAACGCAAGGCACTGGATGCGTCTACAACCGCAGGCGACGCGTCTACAACTGCCGTCGACGCGTTTACAGCCGCAGTCGATGCGTCTACAACTGCCGTCGACGCGTCTACAGCTGCCGTCGACGCATCTACAGTTGCCGTCGACGCGACTACAGCTGCAGTTGCCTCTACCGTTAGCAACGTGCCGCTCGTGTATATGAGCTCTTACAGACCCTTTGGAATTGTCAAGGAGTCGGTTAGTCAGAACGATCAAGCTAGTTTCCCATTTCAAAGCGTAATGGGTTCCGATGGAGAAGAACGGGTAAAAAACTCCATTGACACTACCACCATCTGTACGACTATTTCTTTGTTAAGGCGCGATGTTCCTTCTCAGGTAAAAGAAGTCATTATATCCACATGATCGATGTCGCATCGATACCTAGATCAACCTCGATCGTATAGCTAGATAATATCTAACGACTTGTAAAATACGTCGAACGACCACTGTTCACATAAAGTGTGAGTGAGCGTTGAGTGTGAGTGTTATCGATCAACAAATTAAAGAAGAATATTTTGATCCATCAATCAGCAATATAAGAACACTATCAGGCTGCCTGTCCACTGGAGCGGAGTGAAGCAGCGCAGCGGAGAAATGTGCCAATATTAACCAATGGAATCTAAACTCCGTTTGAGAGCTCCGCTCATATTGGTTGATATTGACACATTTCTCAGCTCCGCTCCAGTCGACAGGCAGTCTTAGTATCTACGTATGTCCGCGAATTTCTCAAAAACTGCTAGACCAATTTTAATGATTATTTCTCTCGTACATAGAAAATTATTCATATTCTATTTCACCTACCTCCTAATTCCAAACAGCAAGATATTACATACATTAACAAACTCCTCCCACAAGCGAGTCCCCACAGTGCTTTAAAACGTTTTTGTGGCTACAGAACGTCGGTACGGTTAATAGTCTGCCGCAGTATATTCCCATATGTCATATTCCAATGACTGGAATAATATTATCACGTTTTAACTGGAAGAGATGAGCAGACTTGCAGTTGAAGTTATTAAGTTTAGTACCGTAGTGGTTAACGAACTTGAATGAGATTGTTTTTTAGGGTTCCGAGATATAGGGTTTTGAGGTACAAAACGAAAAAACGGAACCCTTATAGGATCACTCGTGTGTTTGTCTGTCCGTCTGTCACAGCCAATTTGCTCCGAATCTAATAGACAGATTAAGTTGAAATTTGGTTCACATATATATTTCTGTGACCCGAACATGAACGTGTAATGTAAAATAAATGAATTTTGAATATGGGGGTCAGTTTTGGGTAGTGTATATTTAATTCAATGATATGTAGTTGATAGGTTTAATTATTTGATAGTCTATTTTTTATTCATTGATATGTAGTTGGTAGATTTCATTTCATTTCATTGTCAAGTCCCTATAGAACTGAGCTCAGTATATCGCACTCCACTGCCTGAATATAGACAACTGCGCACATCTACTCTGTTCCCACTTCCAAATACTGTGTTCCCAAAACGTGTATTTAAATAAATCTCCCATAAAAAGTAATAAAAATATTTCCTTTAAAAACTTTCACATCTAAATTGTTACTTCAAAGCTTGTCAGAACTCGGCGGCGGCGGTAATCGTGAAAAATAAGCGAATTATTCCAACGGAGGCAGCCTCAACGTATAAATTTTCAATCCTTCACCAACTGACGTGTTATTTGCGCTATCTTACACAAAGCTGCTTTATAGTCAGCCTTGTTCCCAACTTATTTTTGTTTTTGAAACTTAGAATACGTATAAAAATTCTGAAGGATCACCAGTAGACTCAGTATGCTTAAGCAAATTATTATTATCACTAAGGTATGATTCTGAACCCCGCTGCACGCAACAGTGCTGCCGCTGCAGTTCTGCGGGGTATATATTCAACTTTTTATGTATGTCGTTGGATATGGTACATCAAAAGTTGGTAAGGTATTTAAGAAAGAAAATACGTGTATTATTATTTTATATGTTTTTTACGATTTATTTAATTAACTACCTAAACCTATAGAAATATAAGTTGTAATTTGTGGAAAATGTAGTACCTATATAAATAACTTAACAATAAACTCAATAAATATACTACCCGTATATTTATTGAGTTTATTGTTAAGTTATTTCTGTTTATTTTTAATACAGTACTGTTTGTTTTCCCTTACAAAATAGAATAAAAATAAATCCTTTTACCAAGAAAATTTGTGTTTTGACTTCGGTATTGAGAAAAATGGGGTTGTTGACACGGCGAGGGGTGTTGAACGTGCGACAACGTGTACAATGAAACTAATAAAATCATTTAGCAATGTAGTTACTATGTTTATTTTGGTTCTCCTAGTATTTAGCTAAGGTCAATAGCCGGGTACAAATCCACACCGGTTGCGTAAATACAAAGGCGGATGCAACACAGACAACAATAGTCTGTGCTGCATTATCTAGCGAATGGCTTAAAGAAGTAATAAGTCCGTCCGAACCCAACTGCAACACAGCGTAGTGCAGCCGCGTTTATTTGTTTATAGCAACTAAAAGGCGTCAACGCAGACACCCATAGTATTATTTCCGTTAAATTATAAACTGCCGAAAAATCGTGAACTGGATGAAATGGGTTAGGTTAGGTATACTGTCATTAGTGACAGGAGTCCCATATACCCCGTCTCGTCCCCCACGGGCGGGGATGCGTAATGCATTTCTCAGCGACAAAAAAAAAGGTTAGAACTCAAATCACGCGCGAGCCGAGCGAGCGTAGCGAGCGGTAACGCGGCAGGTTCCAAGGTGCTCGCAACTAGGCAGGCTATTTAGTATTAGCGCAAGCTGATTTACGTCGCAATCAAGTTTGATACCTGCAATGTAGATACAGCGAGAATTTAATATAAGCTGTATTGCATTCGGTTTTGTTAAAACAATGTCTTTCGGAGCCGATCACATTGCAGACATTTTTCAAATGTCTGTAGCGTAATCGTGTTTGTAATACTTAATTCATACGGACGCAGCTGCGTTAAGTACAGAACAGCTACTGTCTGTGTTGCATCTGCCTTTGTATTTACGCAAACCGGTAGCCTACCTACTTAGATTTTCCATTCTTCTGGACGTATGTCACTGAACTGCTCCTAAACGGCTAGACCAATTTTGATGATTTTTTCATAAGTTTGAGTGGGTTGAGTATGGCTTAGATTTAAAATTAGACTCGGTACGGTTGGTAGTGCTGCGATCGAGTTTTAGGAAACAAGACAATGTCTGTTCGGTCACCTAGTAATACTAAATTTATATAATAAATAAATAAATACTCGATGATACCTTTCCCGCCCTGAACGCAAGACCGCGCGGTCAACAGTCGCACTTGGGATCACTAGAGGAAACCAAAGAAGAAATTCTTTTATATCCTTTACATAAGAGTCATAGATTAGAGTATCTATCATTATAAAGGGGGTATCCAGAGCTTAGAATCCAAAGACGTATAACGTCAAATACTTGCGATACTGTATCGAAGCTTACAACTACGGCGCGTTCACATTGGGAGAGTATATCGTCTAGTGCGGGCGACCTTTGAATCCATCATGTGCCATCATACGCCATACCGCCATACATATTGCAAGTTGACTCCAGGAGGATCACCGGCATTACGTTTGCGCTAAAATTAACCCTCGAAAAGTGTCACCGGCATTAGGTTTGAAATCTTGTTAAAATATACAATTGATTCTATTTTCACAGTTTATAATGCCGAATTCGCTAAGAAAAACCTACATTTAATATGAGTCCTCCGCGAGGGCTCCCGGCATCCCATATGCGACTTCAGTATACCCTACAGGAGGGCACTGAACGGCACTGAACGTGTTTAAGCTGTTAAGGTCAAACTGTTTGCATCACTTGCATCGTAGTTATTTCTTACCTACAAACCTATTTTGGAAGGCCAATTTTCGTACTTAAAAAACTTTCAAATTCACAAAAATATAGCTCAACAATATTATTGTGAATTTGAAAAATGTAGCTCAATTTGTGGTTTTTTTGACATATTGAAGCTGACAGGTAAGCAAACGAACGCATGGACTGGACGAGTATTCCAGTAGCTACTCTATCATTTACTAGCCTGTTTACTCTAACAGATCTGAACGAGCCTTAAAGGAATCCTGTGTGGGCTAAGCACATAACGTCAAAGGCTTGTGATCCAAACTCCGTGAAAAATATTGTAAGTACTTAGTTTTGAAAAACAGGAACTTTTTCTGAACAGTATTAGGTTCGCCAGGGCATTTCTTATCACTTCATGCAGTTAGTAGTTACAACAAAATAAAAAAGTATGGGAATGGTCAGCATGCTGACGAATAATTAATGACTGGAAATTAATAAACGGAATTTATAAAGCGAAGCGCGCGAAACGCAGGGGAAGCACGCCAATCTTATTGGTTATATTCTTCAAAAAGATCTGCACCCTAATTGCGTAACACACTTTTAAACACGAATCCAATTATTTTGAAGGAAATTCCTAATCCATTGCTTGATAGGTTTCAAAAGTTGTCTGCTCAACAACGTAAATAACGTAATAAACGTTGCTGAACTGTCAAAATGAAAGGTATTGCGATCAATTGTCATTTTATTATTTAACGTAATTACCTCAGAGATGCATAAAGTCGCAAACGGCGACCATGTATGAAATCATTAATATGCCTATATCTATGAAGAGATGTGTGAATTTGGCTGAAACAAAAGACGCGGTACGAGGCATTCTGTAGTATCAGCGAAACACATGCAACGTGAAAACAGATTGGAGGGTTCACATTATAATAAGCTCAAAGGGTATCGAAGGCCTTACATGCTTATGATGGCAGATTCTCTTTAATTGTCACTTCAGTGCAAATATTAGAGTGGCCTACTTATTCGTATAGTTGGTTTGCAAATCAGCATGTTTGTATTTGTATTGTACCCATGATGACGTTGGTTATGCCGATTTGACGTTTCAGTGTTCCTACTTTAATTTCAGTAAAGTTAGTACTAACACGGACTTAGAAGTTGGTTTTTAAATTGTGGGATGGGCCTGCTCTTGACCACGACCTCGCCTGATGAAAACCATGGATAAGGTCTACAATGGAAACAGATGTTGGAGAGAGTTCCACGCTGGCTGAAGTAGAACAATACAAAACATATTATCTTATTTCGAAACTGATTGTAAATAGAGCTTTCATTCCCGGAGGATTTTCTTTCGTACAGTCAACAAACCTTAGATATCGTTCGGTCTGAATAAATCTTACGTTTAAAAAGTTACAGTTACTAATCAATCACTCAATCTGCCTAGCCTTTTCCTAAAACTATGTTAGGGTCGGCTTCCAGTCTAACCGGACGTAGATGAATACCATAGTTATAACGTATTAAATTTATCATCATCATTTCTGCCGAAAGACGTCCATTGCTGGACATAGGCTTTCAAGAACTGCCATTTCGACCGGTTCTGTGCTTCCTACATCCTGCGGTCGACGCATTGAATTAGAATCAAGATAATATTACATTTTTGTAGAAGGAATGGCCTTGGTCTATGTGTGTTGCGCATCTTCCAAACTTTTCTGTGAGTGTAGAGAACGCTTCAAGCCCAGAAAATTCTTCACCTTTCCCATTTTGTACTTTCTGAAGATTATGACAGACAGAAGGGGTCTTTGAACTGATTAATATTCCTATATCGCAGTTACATTCAATAGCATTCACAGTAAATAAAATACCAATTGTCAACATCAAATTCAATTCGATTTTTAGTCGTTTCGCTCGGAAAGAATTTCGCTGGCGAGTGTCGTAAAATAGCTAGCTACTGTCGCCCCGTCGACCGTTCCCGCGCTCTGAAGCTCTGAACCGAATAATTCACGAGAGTTTCCAACAAAACTCTAACTGCAATCCGTCTAGACCTTATCACAGACACATAAGATCCATCTTAGATTGCACAAATCATTGTTAAGTTAGCAGCAACCGGCTCCAGCAAGCAGCCGCATCGAAAATCCTTTTAAAAAGAATTGAGCGTCCCCTTGCTGCAAACCTTTGCACAGATAAAGGTTTATTTAAAAATATATTATATAGTATATTAGTATTAAAATATGTAGCGCTATATATTCCGGTATATTACAAGCTGCATTTGTAACTCATAGGGGTGGGAAAAACCGTAACTTAACGTTGATTTTACGGTTATTGTTTACGCGCTATTTGATTAAAGAGGTGAGTTACTGTTTTGCAGAATTCGTTTTTCCACAAAAAAATAAAATGTATATCTTGGTGTTGAATAGGTGTTCGTGGCTAAGTACTAATCGTCCCACGGATCGATCCATCAGGTTAAGCTACGCTTGCCGGGATTAGTCCATGGATGGGTGACCATTTCTACATACCAAGACTCCTCCGTG
Organism: Omphaloscelis lunosa; assembly: GCA_916610215.1. Classification (NCBI taxonomy): domain Eukaryota; kingdom Metazoa; phylum Arthropoda; class Insecta; order Lepidoptera; family Noctuidae; genus Omphaloscelis; species Omphaloscelis lunosa. Next base: position 16,048,768 of record OU744265.1, on the reverse strand, counting down.
CCTCGGAAAGCACGTTAAGCCGTTGGTCCCGGCTGTCATTCGTGGATCTTTGACAGTCGTTACAGGTCGTCCGAAGCCCCAAAGTCTGACAACCAGTCTTACCAAGGGGTATCGTATTACATAGTTACTGGGTTGTGGAGGTCAGTTAGGCAGTCGCTCCATATAAAATACTGGTATTCAGCTGAATCTGGTTAGACTGGAAGCCGACCCCAACATAGTTGGGAAAAAGCTAGGCAGATTGGTACTGAATAGGTGTTGACATAACGAGCACAGTTATCTAATATTCTTATCCAAGTTCGTATTCCGTTGTCGACATTTGCGATCATTTATTTCTTGATGCCGTCCTACTAAACAAAATTATTTCACGGAAATTTATACGGAAGGGATTACTCACATCGGATGGGCATTAATAAAGTAAACAATAGAATGATTTGTTTCACTCGTTTTCAGCGATGTTGCTTTAGAATGGCTATGACTAAAGTAGTTGACAATGTACACGTTCAGTGCCGAGAGCCCTCCTAGAGGGTTCACCTAGTCGCATATGGGATGCCAGGAGCCCTCGCGGAGGGCTCATTTTAAATGTAGGTTTTTCTTAGCGAATACAGCAATAAAAACCGTGAAAATAACATCGGATGTATATTTTGATAAGATGATAAATCTTGTATAAGCGTTGGTTTTAAAATTCAAACAATTTTTTGTTGTTTTAATTTTTATTAATTTAACCACGTATAACGATAAGACCCCCTGAAAACACTTACTTCGTTTTACAGTGTTTGATAACATGATGTTTAACTTAATGCAGTTGACCGTCCGCGATGGTTTTAACTTTAGTGCAAACGTAATGCCGGTAACCCTCCCGGAGGGTTCACTCCCAACTTGTATGGCGGCATGGCGTATGAGTTCTATGAAAAGTGGGTGGAGTCGAAAGTGTTAATAAATATGAGGAAACCCGCCGATACAGTCCATGAAAACATAATTGATGTGAACTGGAAGAATGCTGTCAATAATGTCAATCCCTGTGGAATGACATCACTTACCATCTGCATGCGTATCATGACAACCATAGAAACGGGTTTTCTACGGATTTTGTCGACGGAAGAATAGACAAAATGACAGATTATGTTTGTTTATCTGTCATTTTGTCTATTATTCCGTCGAGAAACCCCGTTTCCGTGTAGGCGAGATCGAGGTCAAGGTCAGGCTCATTCTGCAATTTAAAAAAAAATGACCGGCCGGACTTTATGATTTGAAATTGCTAACACGTTAACAAGTTCGTCCCCTAAAGGGGTTAAATAGAGGATGAAAGTTCGTATGGAAGGTCGTCCATTTTGCCGATGCAAAATTCCACCGGGTACACAGCTTTGTATCATTTTAATTATGTATAAGTATAAGGTAATTTGGGGAATGATAATTATGATAGTAAAAATAAAACAGCATTTTCCCGAAAATATATTTCTTATTACATTTCTTTTTTAATAACAACGTCATCCATCGTAATTGAGGAAGTTCCAATACCAATGAGCTCGGATATTTCTTCCCATGTAGGAGCATCGATCATCAATATCAAATCAGATTCTAAATAGGCGGCTTCCACTGTAAAAAAACGTGAAAAATAACAGGGTCAGGGTCAAATCTCTGTCGTAGCGTTTATGCACATTTTGGTACCTAGCTATGATTAGAATTTAACTATCAGTGTAAAAAGGTAAAACTGAAAACCAGCTAAACACGTATATGGCCACGGACAGTGAAGGGTTCCGTAGTTAAGCTGAATATTTATATATCTACACATGCCGACCGCAAAAATAAGTTTATATATCATAGTATTTCTCGAAAAAATTATGAAGTTATTACTGAAGTTGTAACCGAAAACATCTCATATTTCAGAAACTATGTATTGACTCAAATAAAAAAAGTTACTAAGAAACGTTTTTAATAATGGGTTCCAACGATATCCCACACGCTTATGAGCATTGTTTTGTTTTGGAAGGAGTGCCACCCCTAATAATTCTATTCGTAATTTCACTACACCATTGATTAATCGAATACATCACCTCTTTTTTATTTTCATCGATATAGTGCCAATAAATAGTCTCCTAGTAAAATGACTGTTTGATTTCCGGACGGTCGGCTAGACGCACGGACATGACGAAATTATAACATAACATAAATGGAACATCACGCCTGTAACCACCAGAAGGGTTTGGTACCTACCTGGTAGTAAGTACACCCACATTTCGCCAGTTATGTTTAAGTGCCATGAAATGAAATGAAATGAAATGAAATTGTTTATTCTGTAAATAGGATATCGGAATCACTTTTACACATCATATTAAAAAAATAAAAATAAGCTAGTTGAGTTCGGCGTTTCCTATCTGACTACTCTGAGAAGAAAGGCCGAAACAAACTCAGAGGTCACAGTCTCTTTTAAAGTCCAGACATAATCTTGGTCAGGCCATATGAGGACCATGTAGATTAGTGTCTGAAATGGTCTTTTGAGGAAAAAACCACACAGATTTGAGTGGACCTGTCCAGTCAGTGCAAGCATTTGTCAGCATTTGGCTGCCACTGAGAAATTCCAGATGGAAAAACCCAAATACCACTTTGCCTGACCCAGGAATCGAACCCACGACCTCGTGCTTAGCAGTAGCACGTGCAACCACTATACAAACGAAATTATAAACTCGAACTCAACTCAAACTGAAAGCATTTATTTCAAGTAAACAAGTGTCAAACAGTCTGTCAGTTAGTTAGAAAGTTGAATCTGATTGCCCATCCAAAACGTAGATCTCTATGGAGAAGAACGGGCAAGAAACTCCAAGGACACTTTTAAATTTAGATATTACAAAATCCTGGGTACATTATTCTTGTTGCTTCTATATGTGAGAACAATGGACAAAAAATAATTTAAAAGCAATTGAAAATATAAGATATAAAATAAGCCCTGGCAGATAAGAGATGACCAGTCTCAACTGACGACACCCGTTCACGAACATGACGCGTGGATCAGCATTAGCAGCAGTATAAGAGATAGATTTGTCCGTTTAGCTACGGAACCCTAAAAAAGAATGTAAATACCTGTTTATTTACTTTTCCACTTGCAAATTGATTGGATCAAAAGACAACAGCTTTATTTAGAACGCAAAAACCATTAAAACAATATCATTTAAGAGAGTGTCCATGGGGTTTCTTGCCCGTTCTTCTGCAAAGGAACCTACTACGCTTTGGAATGGGCAACAGCTTCATCGTTCTGAATGACAGACTCCTTTGACAGTTCAAAAGTGCCTGTAAATGGTTTAACTGAAATAAATGCTTTGACTAAAACTGAGTTGAATTTGAGTTTGAAATGGAAAATCAGCCACTGTAGCTTTTCCTAGATTGTAAAAAGTACTTCTGTAACAGAAAAACCGGCCAACTGCGCGTCGCACCCCGCACATGGAGGGGTCCGTAGTTGGGATGAATTTATCCCAAGAACAAACTTAACTTTGTAGTTGCGAAACATGTTCCCCCATACATCGATATAGACGTCACGGTCATTTCTCCAACTGCAAATGTAAGTTTGTAATCGCATAAAAATTATGATAAAACCATAAATTATTATCAATTTACAGACTTTTTCCTTTACTTATGCTATGAGACCTAGTTTCCTGCCAAATTTCATGATTAAGTAAAGAAGAAGCCTATTATGGGTTTTGATTAAAAAATACAATAGACGTGGATATGTTTAGTAACCTGTTCCGCTTAGCTATTTCTAAAGAGCCATAAAAAACCCTGAAAGAATTCCGATTTTTTTTTTTCGAATGAAGATTTATTTCGGGCTTTTTTTTCGGAACAGGTTACTAAATATATCCACGTCTATTGTATTTTATAATGGATTTCCGCAAGATCACGCCTGAATCAATGAACTAGGTTTCGATTTATTTGCGAGTACAAAATATGTCACATAAATGACCGTATTTTTTTATTGCCTTGACTTAGAAGCTTGATTTTCATAAAGCTCCAAGAAAACAGATCTACGTATTTGATATAAATTTCAACTTGATACCTCCACGCGTTCTTGAGCAAAAGGGTCTTGACAGACCGACGGATGGACAACGAAGTGATCCTATAAGGGTTCCGTTTTTCCGTTTTTTTTAACCCTAAAAATTAATAAACCTTGTACCTACCTACTTTTTTGCGGGACATTCAATCTACGGGAAATGCAACTGGTGCGATTTTTACACCAATCAATACCCAGGTTTACAGAATACCCTGCATTCTCTAAATTCTTTAAACGTATTGTAGGTAATCCTCTTTTTTTTCGTGTGGTTAGTGATTAACCAGGTGTCAGAGATTTAAAGCTGCCCATGGGGCTCTGACTTAGCTTCACATGCTGTCGAAAAATATTTCTCAGGCATGCCGGTTTCCTCTCAATGTTTTCCTTCACCGTTTTTGTAGCATGTGATAATTATACAATACGCACATGAATCCGAATAGTCCGGGAGGTGCGTCCCTTGGGTTCAAAGTCAAAGTCAAATCATTTATTTCAAATAGGCCCATGTATAACACTTTTGAACGTCAAAATTTACAAAATAAGATATATATATTTTTTTGTTCCTGCGTTTCTACTAAGTCCATCTATAATTCTTATTCATTAATAGTAGTTATTTAAGTTATGACAAAACTAAAAATATGTATAACATCCTAACCTAATTAAAACTAAACTAAAATTAAACTAAAATATGACGACGACAGATAATTTAATTATGTGATAGATACATGGTGCTCACATATTTACAAACATTATAAAAGCAGACGATTTGCCAATTTTTTTTTAAATTAATAGGTCAGTGTGTGAGGAAGTAATCACAGAATGTAAAATCAATGTCACACAAAATTATAAATTTAACAATTAAATTAGCAACCTGTTTGTTTTTGTCTTGATTCTAAATTGTCCTATGGAGCAGGACCAGCATGTTTCCAAGCACTCCTTATCTTGGATATAAAAATAATCCTCATCTAAATAATCCCTTAATAATCCTAATCCTCTAATTTGTAATATGCTTGTTTACAAAGTGTCCTTTTAATATAAGTTTTAAATTTTCTTTCATTTAATTGTTGGTTATTGGTTCGAACTCGAGACCTATGACTTGGCAGTCCGACGGTCACACAACTGGGCTATCACTGCTATAAATATAATAATAAGCTCAGTGAAACCTAAAACTTTAAAATACAAATTTGAAACGCCTCCTGTTCCTGAAACTTTCCTTTCTTTGAAGTCGGATAAAAAAGGTGTCATCCGTAGTCAAAGACCTCTCACGGTAAATACCAAAGTGCCTACTCAATCAAAACTTGTTCTTACAAGTTACATTTCCAGTTAATTAAAACGTTAACTATTAGAAGTCGTTAAGATAACATAATTAAGGTCAAGGTCAATAAAAACATATCCATATTTGTTGAGTAATTCAATAATTATACCTATTCCGTAAAAAAATGTCGGTAACCCGGTTATACATTAAATTAATAATAAAGCCGAAGAGTTTAAAATGTTCGTTTGAGCGCGCTCATCTCTAGAACTACCAGTCGGAATTTCATTTGATCGGATATTCGGTGTTACGATATTAATTATTGCTTTTCATAATCAATATTTTATTTCCCTAGTTAGCCACATTTCTGAATTCCATACAATAATATTGCCCAATTAATTTAAACAGGTAAATATTTGATAAGACGTTGCCAACTTTTAGGATAAACCCTCTTAATTCCTGAGGAAGGTTTTGTAAAAGAGGCTATTTAAGGTCACGCTACGATTTCATTTTGGTACTTACGGGATTGAATCAAATATTGTAAAAGTAAGGATTTTTTAACTACTACATTAGAAATTTGTAGAATGGATAATCATTTAAAATTGTTTTTTTCTTATTTATCAAGTAAAATAGTGAATCTTACTGTTCTGCGTCCATTCGAAACTCACAGAATATGACTATTTCAGTAGTTATTTCTTGTAAGTACATTATCTGCTGCTTGTAATTGTTACTATTCTTGAATTAATAAATAAAAATATATTTTTATTCTTCTTAATATTTAAGCTTTTTTTTTAAGCATTCATTTCTTATTCATATTGATGTATTCTTTATTCTACAAATTACAACATTTGAAATGCCTTAAAAAAATCTTAATAATTACAAAATCCCGGAATCCCGGAGGCATATCCATACTAATATATAGGCGGCAGTTCATTGACCCCAAATCAATCTACCAACTCCGATCACTGCTTATGACCCCTGTAGAAAATTTGCAATTTTTTTATGGATTTGGGGTATTTTTGGTAGGTACTAAAATTGTGATTTATATAACTTTTTTTATTTTCAATAATAATATGATTTTTTATTGCTTTCAGGTCATTTTATTGCAGTACGTATGTGCCCCTTTCGGATCGCACAGGGTTATTTTTACATATTGTATTTATAATCATCTTAGAAAAACATCTTCCATTGTTTTTCGGAAAAGATAATTAGGTATTTAAATAGGTACGTTAGGTAAGAAGTAACTACGTTCTAATTTATTTAAGTACCTATACTTACCTAAAAAACGATCGGAACCTAAGTAGGTACTTATGTTTAAAATCCTCGCAGGTACGTTTACACAAAAAATAATATTTACCTCTCATTTGGTTGATATTATTGACTATTTTCTTCATTTTATCGAGCTCCTTTTCAATTACAGCTTTAGTATTATTGAAGAAATCCGGATCCGGTATTTCTTCCACGGATTTACTCGAAGCTTCCATTTTTAAGACCAATTTTAGAAACAGTTCGAAATTGGTATAAGTATAGCTCCGTTTGTATTATGATATCTACTATTCAAACTTATGTATTATTCAGTTAATTCCGAGGGCCTTGTTATCTGTGAATAATTGCCGGAACGAACACAGAATGTTGTCAAAACAAATGATACCTAACTGCTCCAACAAACAAAAAAAAAAGATAGATATTTACAAATATGAACACGGACCTGACTGTTTATTCTTTTTTTAATAACACTATCAAAATCTGGAAATATTTTCACAAAATATAAAACTTTATTTGATTTTAACTCGACGCCCTAAAAAGTTTGACAATCGGAAACGCAAACGGAGCGGGAAAATGTACGAAACTTTTTTAAATCACAATTAGGTCAACGATTGCACGCGATCGTCGACAAACAGCCAGATTATACGAAAGAGTTTTTAACACCGAAACTGTTCGTACGAAATTAAAAAAGGTAGTGAATATTATGAAACATTAAAAATAGAATCAAGCATTTCTTTTTTTTTTCAGTAACATGCAAATGTCTTCTTTTTCTAACGAAGCAAAAAGCATAAAGTTAGAACAAGTAGGTAGATATCCAGCATTACATACTACATTTATATTAAAAACAAAATTATTTTATCAATGTCAGTTAATAATCTCTAAAATGTCACTAACAAATAGGGCTTTGTATAAAAACTTTTAGTAATTATCCGTCATTACGGCACTCAACACAATTTTCTTGACAGACATACTTCTTTGCCAACGGCAGATTGTGTTAATTACCTAGTTTATGACTAAGTAAAACAAGAGATAGATTACATTATGTAAATCAAATGATCTCCGTAAAGTTTTTAAATATGTAGGCAAATAAAAATACTAACAATGAAATAAAAAAAGTTGTCAAATTTTAAAAACTTAATTAAACGAGGCAATAACAACAACTCATTCATCCTAGTAAAGTAAGTACTCAACTCTCAAATATTATGTGTGAAATCCATCACAATGCATGAAATAACGATCAATTAGTACAAACAGTCGAACAATGATGCCAATCATCTCGGTCGAGCGAACTAAATCTGTTTTTGGATGAGTTTTGGTATGTCAGCCGCGTCACACGCCGAATGTCATTGGATTTATAAATACAATCAGCTCCAGAAATAGGTGGCCACAGGTTTTCCAGGCGTACCGACCTAAAATAAAGCAGCCTGGATTCGTTAACAATATAATTGTCTCCACTTGGTACGTGCATCGAACTAGTGAGCGTAAGAAGTTTGTTAGTGCTTTTTATACAGTAAATACTTGTGGCCATGGATGATGAGGATGTACAACAGTTTTCTTTGCGCTGGCACAATCATCAGGTAGGTGAGTAATATTTTATTTTATCAACACACCCACTACAGATGACCAGGTACACTTACATATTTTTTTTCCTTGGACGTATTTCTTTTTTTTTCGCTTCAGTCATAAAGCCTTTGCGTTTTTATTTGAGTTTATTCTATTTTTTAAGTTTTATGATGCGTAGTGTAAAATCAAACGCTGTTTTTTTTTCTTTTTATAAATGTAGTTTTATTGTTTGAAAGACTATGTCGTTGTTATTTAATTTAAATGCTTAATTTAAAATGTTTTAAAACTCTTCAAATATATTTAAATGTGAGTTAAAATGAGAACTTTGGTAGGAACTTTTAAACTTTACCAGAACCTCACGTAGGTAACAATTTTAATTCCAAATATAAAACTGTGTAATCATGTTTTGTCGCTGAAATATAAATAAAAAAATGTAAATATTAGCACCCTTTGCTTAGCCTGTATGTATTACCTTTGCCAATGACACTAAATAGCAGGTTACTAATAGATCACACGCACACCAACTAATCGACTATTTGAGCTACAACTAATATCGATTAAAATGTATTAATTAGTTTAATATGAACCAGCAGCTGTTTGGTAGAAATCCGTCTTTGATAGAGCGACTCGCAATAGCTAAGTATTTTGTGCCTGAAAAATCTGAATAAATATCTTGTGAAAATGATGACAAATATTAGGAATAAATTTCCGGAAAATTATGACAGTCTAAATTCAGTTGAAAGTATTAAGATAATAACAAACACGATAAAAAATACTGTTTTGTTACCTACCATAAAATTGATCAATATCAGATTATAAAGAATAAAAACATTTTTTTATGAATAAGAGGCGATTTTTAATTTCATGTAAAACGACTTAATATGTAATAAATGGACGAGTCATTGACGGATTACCCAATAAAGCTGCTGCGGACCAAAGAATTAAAATTCCAATTTTACTTAAACAGAACAGCTTGATAGGAGCCCTAGGTCGCATGTTGAGCACTGGAGCCCTGACTGACGTCACGTTGAGTGCCAGCGGAACATCCGTGAAGGCGCATCGACTTGTGTTGGCATCATGTAGCCAATACTTTGCCCAGCTTTTTAAGGTGAGATTATTCTTACGTACTCTCTTTATTAGCAGGTTCCAGCAAGTTCTTTCTAAAAGAAAGATAAATTACAACTGGTTTAGATAATCAGCCTATAATCTTCCCACTGCTGGGACACAGGCCTCCTCTCTGTGAGAGGGAGTGGGCCGCAATCCACCACCCGGGCCCAGTGCGGGTTGGTAGATGTTACATGTTTTCGAATTTTTGGTTCTAGAACATCACGGTTTCCTCACGATGTTTTTCTTCACAGTTTTGAGAGCAGTGGTGATGAAATAATTTACACAAAATAAAGCGCTTGCCTGAATTTGAATCTACGACCTACAACTCGTAGATAAGTCGCGGCCGTGACCACTGGGCCACCACTACTCTCATGGCTACACAATACAATGCAATACTCGTATGAGGCAATACTCGTATGAGGCTTCTGTCCCAGCAGTGGGAACGTTATACGCTGATTATGCTTATGCTATGAAAATTGATTGACTGTTATGGTTATGAGTTTGACAATCATTCATCACATCACTCCTAAATATGCCTTATCCAAGTCATCATCTGCCTAGGCTTTTACAACAATGTTGCGGTCGGCTTCCAGTCAAACCGGATGCAGCTGAATACCAGTATTTTACATGGAGCGACTGCCTATCTGACCTCCATAATCTAGTTACTAGATAACACGATACCCCTTAATATGACTAGTTGTCAGAATTTTGGGCTTCTAACTATCCGTAACGACTGTCAAAGATCAGAAAATGACAGCCGGGACCAACGGCTTAACGTGCTTTCCGAGGCACGAAGGGGTCTTGGTATGTAAAGATGATCACCCGTCCACGTCCAACCGCAACAAACGTAGCTTAACCTGTTGGACCGACCCGTGCAGCTGTTATTACTTACCCACAAGGCCCCCATATATTTTTACCCAAGTATTTAAAGTTGTTACGCACGCAATCAAAATGAATATTGGTAGTTAAGTGGAAACATAAATATTTTTCCTAGTATCATCATCATTATCAACCGTCAGCAGCCCACTGCTGGACATAGGCCTCTCCAATTGCACGCCATTCGACTCGACTCTCATCCAGCTGCATTTTACCTGTATCCTATACCTAAAATAGTTTGTTCGACTGTAGGTACGGTACATGCATACCTACTCTTTCAGTGGGAACTCGAATGCAGCCAGTACTAAATGATACTTGATTCCTATTTGACGTATGTTCCAGGAAGTGGAAGCTGAGAACAACACACTAGTCGTGGTCCTTGGCTGTGATGTGACAGAACTGCGACTCCTCCTCACCTTTATGTACACCGGGGAGGTGACGGCCTCCAAGAAGATCTTACCATCTTTGTTACGTCTTGCACAGACCTTAAAGGTTTCTGGACTCACTGATGCTGATACGGTGAGGGCTTTTTGATTACCTTGGTTACCATGTAGCATGTCTTTTGCTATGTTTGATATACTGCAGGACTCAGCAGGCTGTAGAAGAGTATACTGCATACACGAATTCGGGTAGATTCTATTTTTCTCTCTTTACTTCAGGGCTCAGAATCGTTATTTAAAATAACGTTTCTAACAGTTCTTTGTACATTTTGTTCGGAACGAAAATGAAATGAGAACATTTTCAAAAACCGGTTTATTCCGCAGGACGCAGCTGCGCAAGGGGCGTGCGCCGACAAGCATGAACTTGTTTAGTTAAATTGTACTTTATCTTCATTTTGTTACATCATTGATTCCAATGCGCTTGCCACTTACGTGTTGGTTAGGGTTGTGTTGCGAGTTTCCTATCGATGAACCCAAAAATGAAAAAAGAAAACGGTTAAAAACGTTTTATTAATCGAGAACTATTGAAATTTTGTTCTTCTTCAAAAACGTTTTAATATCGTTCCGTTCGAACGTAACCTAAACAGATCGTTTCAAACCGTTTCGAAAAATATACCGTTATCCAAGCCCTGCTTTACTTGTCTTGTTTGATAAATTAATACTTGTAGCTTGTAGATGCGAAAATCACAACTTTACGAATTTCGTATCAATCTTTAAAACAGTTGCGGTTATAAATTATGTAGTACTTACAAATACCGCATCCAATTAAACAGTTTTTGTACATAATATCTCAAAATTGAAATAAAAGAAGTTAAGTAAAATATATGTATAAACTTTAGAGAGGTTCAACGCAATGTAACCTAGGAACAAAAACACAGTTTAGGAGCCTTTTGTCTTTACCAATCGCTTCTGGTCATCTGAACACCGTAGCCCGTAAAACCAAGAATTTGCAGCCACTCCTCACACATCCATAGGAAATAGTGGTACTTTTTTGCGGCCAAGATATTCAGCATACTCTTTTCTCAATTATTTAATTTTCCATAATTCCAGAACTCAACACTAACGCCGACAGAACCCGAACTGACCCCAGACGAATTCAACACCCCAGTGAACTTAGAAATAAAGAACGACATGCAACAACCCCAGGTCATCAACGATAACTCCAGTTCCAGCTCTAAGTTGAACTACGATGACATCCTATCACCCACGATCGAGAAAGACGGAAGCTACGTGTCTGATTTCATGGGAAAGAGCGAGAAGGATAGATTGAGTAAACTGGACCAGATTGTACAGAATTTGTACAGTACGCACAAGATTGGAACACTGCCCGCTGCAACGCTGGTTAATTCTGGAGGTGAGCAAAACTATATGTAGGTCAGCAACGAAAGTCGATTAACTCTTCAGGCCCATATTACAATATGGGCCTGAAGAGTTAATCGACTTTCGTCGTCGTAAAAACTAAGGCCCGTATTACAGAAACTCACTTTTAAAAGCATTACTAAACTTTAAAGCCTTTTAATTGGTTGAAACGAGTTTTAAGTAATGCTTGAGTCTTGAGTGAGGTTCTGTAATACGGGCCTTAGTTTTTTATGTTATTTAATAATTCAGTAATATACAGGGTGGCTGGGACATCGACGCGAAAACTGTTACCATGGATTCAGTACATGATTTTGAACCCCCTTGCGTTGAAATTTTTCGTCGGTAATTTAAAAAAAAATCTGCTGTTTCATACATTTTGACAATTGTGACCCCTTGCCAGCTAAATGGTTGGTTTTGGATATGTGAAAAAATTCATGGCAGTAGTATATATTACGAAATTAAAAGGAAAAATATCAGAGCTAATTAGACTTTCCAGGTTAACGAGAAATAATCGACCAACTAACATTTGCGGTTGCAAAAACATGTTCTCCGATACATTCCGTATGAGAGAACATGTTTTTCAACTAAAAAGTTAAGTTTGTTTTTGCGATAAATTCCTCCCAACTATGGAACCCTTCATTGTGCGTGGTCCGACACGCACTTGGCCGGTTTTTTGGTTTTATTACTCTACAAGCATAATGTATTATGATTAAATTTAACACATAATTGTAATATAATAATGAACTCAGTTCCAAAGTACCAAACTTTCGCATTACCCACGCTTTTATTAAATAAATTCTAAGTATACGCTGTCTAAACAGATTGCAGTCAGTAAAATGTTATTCCATTAGTAAATTTAGGTATTCATTTAATAGTATCATAACACTGAGTTAAGATCTTAAGAAGCTTTAGTGCCTCTACGTAAGTTTGAAAGATTTTAATTAATCTGTTGTTTACACTTTTAATGTAGTTAGGTACACACGGCTACACATCAAGCTATACATTTCCAGTTTATGCTGATCTCGCATTGTATAAGACTTCCGTACAGTGCGACGTCAGCTTATACTGGAAATGTATAGCTAGATATGTAGCCGTGTGTACTAATGACGTTGATAGCCGATCGACTTGAGGGACAAACTAGATATAGGTTCAGCAGCCTTTCTTGTGATCACAGCCTAATTTTTTGAGCCTGATTCGTTGGTCGATCATCTTAGGCTAATTCCTTCTTATAGATAACAAACATTGGTCTTTGGCAGCTCTGGACAGACAGAGTTGGGAGGCGAGGGGAGCTACTAAAAATGGGAAGCTGACAATCCTGATCACTACGGTAGTTCGGCAATTAAGCAGGCAGGACTTATTTCAATTTCTTTTTCCTGTTTCCAATTTGTATTTGAAACCAAAATGGGCGTACATAACTTACCTACATAGTGGTAATTCTTGAATAATATTGTCGTCTAAGCTACCGAAAACATTACCTACATGATAAAGGCTTAGGCACCTTTAATAATGTAATTTTTAATTACAATGATTAGTAAATCTGGATCGGGAGGCAGTGTAGTTCTTCATTCTCGTTTGGTGTCTTTTTAAGGATGATTTCCACCAAACGGCTCACATCGCATCGGATAGAAGCAGATTTGACAATGTTTAAACGATATTAAATCGTGTACAAAGCATTTAAAGACTATATTACCAAGCCGCGTACAGCAGCTAAACCGTGGGCGTCTTCCGCGGCAGGCGATCGTAGCCGAAAGTATGCTGCCACGCGCAATCGGCTCCGTTCGCCTGTCGTCGTATCCGATCGGATTCTTTCGGCTGTTTTATGATTATTTTCTTCTTCTTCTAATGCAATAGCCAACAATACTGCGTCAACTCCAACCATTTAAAAAAAATGAACACGTCAACCCGGTAGGAACGAAACTATTTGACTAGGCGCAAAAACGCATACGTTCTCAAGCTACGGTACGGGGCCGATCCGATGCGATGCGAGCCGTTTGGTGGAAATCATCCTTTAAGAAATGTTTTTGCCAAGCACCCAGGGATTGGTACTTATACACTTTCAATCCTCAGTTACAGACCCACCGGAAGCATACGACAGAAAATGGCGCATGAACAGCTCAGTGTGTACGATCTGCAACAAGCGTCTATCAAACCAGTACAACTTACGGGTGCACATGGAGACGCATGCGGGGAGGAGGCATGCTTGCAGGGCCTGTTCACACGTCTCCAGGTCTAGGGATGCCTTAAGGAAACATGTGGCTTATAGGCATGCGCTGCCGCAGCATAGAACGGGGAGAGGCGACTTGTGAGCTTTGTGGCAACATTGTCTTGATCGCCGTAGATAGGTAGTGTAAGCCGCGCGCAATTTAGATGAATTTTCGAACGAATTTTACTCGTGCATGTATGAATTGAGTGCGCACACTGGATACGTTTTTCTTCGTCAAATAGAACAAATCCCAAAAAGTTCGGATCGTTTTTGGAAGTCGGAACTTTACGTACCTACGTATACGTACAACTAAGTTGCACCCAGTCTGCACGCTCCCTTTGTACTTGGAAGGTCGGGACCGTTCGTGCGTATTCGTACACGTACGCAGGAGTGAAATTCGTATGAATACGCATCCAAAGTGCGCGCGGCCTTATTCTCTAAACATCCCTTCAAGATTAGAACAGTGTTTTGGTGCGAAGGGTGGTCTTGGGGTTCATGAACCCTCACCCCTCAAAATCTGGAAACATTACAGGGTCAAATAATAAATTAGCTACAGACGTGATGATCGATATCTAAACACAAAAAAAAAAAAAAAATCTAAACTGATATTTCAAGTGACTGCGGTCGGTGTCGCCAAAAAGAACCCATCAAATTAATTTCTTTTTTGTTTTATCGTGTTGAGATATTGATACCTTTCACGTCGGCGGAGTTTCGCTAGCTAATTTAATTTGACCGTGTATTATTTGCTTATTTCACTAGTTTGGACCTTGACCCTCCCGTTAATATTGGGCTGCGACTAGGGTTACCATTTGCAAAAAAGTCCGGATATGAATCTTATTTTTTCAGTAATCATTTATCTTTTTTAAAGAAAATCCCCTTATATCAAAAAGTCCGGACAAATGAGAAGACAGGACATAGTCCGGACGGGGGGCTAAAAAGCCGGACAAATCCGAACGGATGGTAACCCTAGCTGCGACTGTACCTGGGTGTAACTAGATTGCTGCCGACCAAGGTCGAATAGTCGATAATATGCTCTGTATACCGAAACGATACAGCACTGCTTTCATTTACGGACCTTTTTTTTGAGGGACCTGACATTGTTTTCGGTATAATTTGTGCAATACCGCTTAATTTATTCAAATATAGGCGCTCGGTAAGCTTTCGGTACAGAGTATTCCGAGCGGTGAGCGGGTACCGCACTCAATGTTTCTACCGAGACGCGGTAAACCGAAACGATCTCGCCCCGCTCCCGCGTATACCGAGACAATCAGGAAACGCTCATTGAAACATAGGCGCTCGGTAAGCTTTCGGTACCGAATATACCGAGCATGCTGATCTCGCACCGCTGACGAACCGACCAGTGAGGAAAGGGCCTTAGTTTCGAAGTGATGTTTACAGAAATAGCACAGCTGCTGTGCCGTAATTTGATTGAAATGACAAAAAGAAAGTAAAAAAATATTTCCCATTTTGAACTTACCTACTTCAGCTGTTACATTACTCCTTTCGAAGCAACACCACAAATGGGAGTCAATTTCGCTCACAAGTAGATAGGCAAACACGTTCTTTTATTTAAATTTAAAACAAAGATGGCCGACTGCCCCTATGTTGGATTATTTTGAACCTAAGTTAGATAAACGTGACAAACTCTTGAATACCCACCGACGGTATATTACCAAAGTAAAATTAAAAAGACGTTACATTTTTGTGTTTTGCGCTATTTTTATAATAGTGTATTATTCTTATTTTGTTTAATGTTATTTACCTACATAATTATTATGGAATATTGTTGTAAACGAAATGGGCGTGGCCAGGTTTTTTAATAACGGTTTTGTTTTTGAAAACAGAATTTGGAAGAATATTTTAACTTTCCTGGTAAATATTGTGGGATTTCTGGCTACGCCCATGAATGATATAAATGGTTGTGAAACCGTTTTCACAATGGTGAACATGGCCTTTGCACACAAGTGCATTACTTAGAACAATTTTACAATGGTAGTAATTTTTACTCATTTATTTATAATCCAATTTCAAGATATTTATAGGAGTGTTGTGTATTCAAATGTTCAATTTATGTATATTATTCTGTGATAAAAGGAACTAACGGCAAGCATAATTTACTTACGTACTATTTTATGTTAAATAGTTATTTGCAGGTTTTAACACCATATATGTCGTTCAAAATCGTAGTCTAGAAATTCAAAATGACTGCTTACCCCGCGTCCTATGTAAAAGCCATCATCGCGCTAATACACGATCGTTCGAACTTTTCGTTCGGTGAACCCGAACGCGTGGTCGCGCCGACAGAGGGCGCTTTCCGGTTTTCCAAAAAAAAAAAAATTTACATGCACGCGACCGATCGCGTGTTCGCGAGATGATAGGACGGTGCCTATGACTGCAATGCCGTTTTGACTAACAGTAGGTAACATAAACTAAAAGCGCACTGTGTAATTTGCAACGCTGGGTTCAACGTCGAGATTTGAAAATCCAACAGTGCAATATTATTTAGGCGTTCAATTAGCTGTTTCCTAGTGTTAGTGAAAACGGGCATAAAGCACTGACTCTAAAGTGAGAGAGGAGGTCATGAGACCTCTAACATATATCACTTAGTCAAGCAGTATATAGATAAATTTGAGATTCTTAATAATGTCGGTTAGTTCCTCAAGAATAGTCATGTCGCCATGTCGCTCCATATCTAATTATTTTTGGTATTGTTTTTTTTTATGCACTGTAACTGTGACTTTTCAATGTACGAAGGCTAAAACTCTATGGGTAATACAATTAATAATACTGGAAAAATTGGGTGACCCGCGTCCTATTTAAAAGCAATCTTCGCGCTAATACACGATTGTTCGAATTTGATGTTCGGTGAACGAGAACGCGTGGTCGCGCCGAAAGAGGGCGCTTTCCGGTTTTCTGAACAAAAAGTAACAAGTGACCGATCGGATAGTCGTGCGTCGATCGCTTTTAAAATAAGACGCGGACTTATGCAAAAAGTCAGTTAGTTATCTTTTAAATGCTTCTAAAAACGATTTGACACCATTGGAATATACCTACCATTAGGTACCCACAAGATTTGAAATAAATAAGGTATGCAAAGTGCAATATTATTTTTGGAGACGTCATTAAAATATTTGGAGTGACATTTCATTACAATCATGTTCTAGTCATGTATATAGGCCCTACGTTTATATTATTTAGCCTAAGCTAGCTTAAAAAGACATTTTTATTTAATAAAAGACAAATTAGTTAATTTTTAATAAATATTTTAAAGTATGTGTTCTGTTTTAATGTCCCCCTATCAATTTAGTCTTCCAGAACTTGAAACATACTACTTTACTAATTGGTAAAAATGCAGAAAATGTGTCAAAGTAATCTGTGCATTAAAGAGATTTCGCACACTGGACGGCCACGACCACGACCAGTAGTCGCAGCGACCAGGTAAACTATAGAAATCGATACGATTCGCGCACTTGTTCGCAACGGCCAACTACTCGCAGATCATACAATACCACTAGACGGCCACAACTGGTCGGATTCGTGGCCGTCTAGTGCACGAGATTATTAGGACAACACAGGACAAGATAATGAAAATAATTATATTTAAATTGCATGTTTTTTGAAATGACTATGATAATAATATATAAACTTTTATACTAATTTTTAACTAGGTGGCAGCACTGAAACATTAGGGTCAGGTCCGGGCACCTGTCAAATGTAAAAGCGCCTTGAATGATGAACGTCATCATTATATTATACAATCATTGTAGAAATGGAAGACCTCTTGTCAAAGTGGCGGCAGCTGGTGGCGTGACTTCATGAATACCCTCATTACTAAAGCAGGTAAAAAATTAAATACATTTTACAAGTGTATACAAGTTTATTTTTATCATCTTACATACCTCATTTTAGTAGAAATCGCGTAAAACTAAGAAAAAGTACATCAGAAATTAGTATAAAAATACTGTTTAGAAAACGTGTTTTGACCGTATTATTTGGAAAGATAACATGAAACAGTAAAAAATCTATTCAGAAAATACTTCCTTATTAAAATTACAAATATTATACTCGACAAGTCAAGTCTGAAATTGAGATCTAGGCAAAAAATAAATAATTTGCGAAATACGTACATTGAATTTAAATTAAATTTCTATGATGTACAAATAATAAATTAATTATATTACGTTTTAACATTAGTGACCGATTATAATTACATTTATAGACCTTACATTGACAATAGGATTTTTAGTAAAATTGTAGACATCTTAATATTTCTAATACTGGACAATATTTAATTAATATTTTACACCTATTTTGACCTTGCACTCTGCAATAATGACTACAAAAGATTACAAGTAATTTTCGTGACAAAAATCTTGGTCATAAAACGCGGAAGCAAGAACATTCGAGAAAAAGTATCGTAACATTTTATATAATATATTATAAGTTTCGTATTCCTACACCATATAGTGAGGTTTGATATCTCGTTCGCTGACCCGATTTTTGAGCCATTAATTCCAGTGTGCCAAGTCAAGCCAATTAAACATAAGTTATTCTTTCCAAATAATGTAAATATTTAATTCTCACTAGGATATTATAAATGCGATTTCACACCGTTAGTATGCAACGACGGGTATAAAAAGGACCGTTCAGATCGCACCAAGTTCAATACAAAACAAAAATCACAATGCTCGCAAAGTAGGACTGGTTACAACAAACGTTTTATTTTTTTAATAATATAAATAGCTGTGATATGATACTGAGCATGGAGACGCCTCGGCAGCCGCTGCTAGAGGTGTCAGTGTCAAAACTTTCCATATAAACCAAGCGAGTCACCGTTTACTTGCACCCCACGACACAGAGTTATAGAAATTGCAGCTTTAAATTATGCACTCAACGCACTTTCGGCGCCATGAATCTTATAGGAGTCCCTTGACGCAGCCAGCGCGGCGATTCCGTGGTCTGTGGTAAGTTATGACGTGACTATGTGTTCTAATAATTCGATTGTTCAAACATCTCGAATGCATCCATATCTTTTTGATGTGCAACATCTTACCTCTCGCTTTCCTGCAATCTGTGAGAGTTATTTCGTGAAAAGGGACGGAAGTGTGTAACAGGAAGCTGGGGAAGCGCGCGCTATTTGATTTGACCAATGAGCGCGCGCGGTGCTAGAGTTGGCCGTCAGAAACGACCTTAACATGGCCCCTTTAATGTTGCTTATTACCTTAATATCACCAAGGTGAGATGTCAGATGTTACACATCACAAGCGACTACTGTAAGGCTCGCTTGCTCGTTTTTTCGTAATCGAAAGGGCGATTCCTTAGTTGAATATCAATCGTCTATGAGGTTTGTCATTTTGTTCTATCAATGGTTTGGTAGTCGACTAGTAGAGAGCGAATATCGATCAGTGATCGAATATTATTTTCAACGTCCAATTCAATGAATTTCAATTCGGCAATTTTCTCCATTGTTGAACATATTTTTGACGCAACTTATTTTCACTAAGAATTCAGATAAAAGACAAGAAATAAATGCCGGATTTTAATAATAACTCGCTTTGTTTTAATAAATAACTTAAAAGCACATATTTTGATACTGGATTGTCCTACAAGCAGTGCGTGTTTATCCAAATCTTAGAAAAAACGATTTATAAAAGGATTGTAGAACGCAAATCGGTGTAGTTTCTGCCTTCGCTCATAGGAAAGAGTCATTACAATATGTATGTAATAAATAACTTGAAAAAACCAGTCCATAGTTCTCAATGCGAGCAACATCACTCGTTGTTAGTTACAAAAATCATATTTATTGTTAACTAACGGAGACAGTTCATAACTTAAGTGTAGTAAGCGAAATAAATACATTAGTATTCTTCTTATATATGCTAGATAATCTGAGTTATTTATAGCTATTACATTTATTTGGGGAAATATTCTTTATATAGCAATACTTTTTTGAATAATCTTGATTTTGTAGAAACAATTTTTTTTTTTTTGTTTGTTTAAAACAGAATCATCGCCACTCATATTATTTAATTGAAATATAGTTAGCAAACATTTTTTTAGATTTATAAGATTGTTCCTGCCGTCATTAGTAAACACGGCGATTATAAATAAGTAAAACATAGTATGATAATGGTTATACTATTGGTACAATCACCTTCCGAAAACTGTGATTATTTTTTGGTTTAAAACAGAATCTTCGCCACCCATATTATTTAATTGAAATATAGTTAGCAAACATTTTTTTAGATTTATAAGATTGTTCCTGCCGTCATTAGTAAACACGGCGATTATAAATAAGTAAAACATAGTATGATAATGGTTATACCATTGGTACAATCACCTTCCGAAAACTGTGATCACTTTGGGCCTTTGTCACATTGAATGTGTCACTTTCTAGTCAATTAATGTAATACGTCACATTTTTGGCGCCCCATTAGCATCGTATAAAGGTGGATTTGGACTAGATTTTGAGCTAGAGCATTCTTTTGTTGATATTCTTGACATTTTTTGTAGGGAGAGTTCAAAAAGGAATGTTCTGTCCCCGTTTATACAAAAATTATTTGGTAGAGCGGGGGTAGAATCTGCATTCGCTCGTTTGGTCTAAATCGACCATAATATGACAAGGTTTTAAGTAGGTACGTTTAAGGTTTTTTGAAGAAGTTTTCATTAAAATATTTATGCCCTATTTGGTCGCTTTTATAGTCAAGAATATTCCCCCAAAGTGCATAGGTAGTAGGAAGGTTTAAGCATTAGGCACAGTCCACACGCGCGTGTTGGCGTCTTGTCCGACCGACACGACGGTTTCATCGTCGAGCCATGCTAGCCCTGTGATCTGGCTTTGAGGGTGAGCGTCTGAAATGAATAATTACATGTATTAGGCACGATTATGACTGTGAATGTTTCGAGAATCGACTTATTTGCTAACAGCTCGGGATTTATTTTTAAAAGTTGCTTAAAGTTAAGAGACGTTTAACACAAACACATCGATAAGGCTGCTTTTTTTTAAATTTTATTAAACAAACAGTTTAAAAAGTTGTTTTTTTTTTTCATTGAGCGATTTATCAAATGTATTACCAACACAAATCGATCAGTCCTAATATAATTCATTTCTAGACCATTTTAAAATGTACCTGAGAAAACATTTGCAAAAACCATCAGAATAACATAATAATCACAACAAGGTTACTTATAGTTAGTTAGTGCTAACTAATAAACTAACTAATCTGTGAACATACTTTTTTTTTGGTTTTGCCTGTTTTAGAATTCACTTTTGATAGGCAAATTATAACATTTTGAATCTGAAATAAATATATTTTTATGGATGCATTCTTTCTCTTTACAATGTACCCGTTCAATACACGATGCAATACAATTTTCTCGATAGAAAAAAATACTGAAGTAACTTCGATTTGCAGTTTTTTTACAAGCAAATTTCATTTTAAACGAGTACTATACTTCATATTTTATAAATAATATCAATTTATAGGTAATTCATTTTGGAATCGATTCTACCCGATCGTTTTTTTTTCATTAAATTTATATATTTTTTTATCGATTATTTCAAGTAATTTTCGATTAACGCGTCGCTTGCCAGTGTCCCGCGGGACGTTACCGAGGAGAGACCTATGCCAAATATTTACACGCGCGCTTCGCTTCTGTTCCGTAAATAATAGACACAGTAGTCGAGGTCAAGTGTCCAATCACAGCACACAAAAAAGGACTTTCTAATTTTATACAGGAAAACAAAATACAAATTTTAAAATATATAAAAATACTAAAACTACTACGGTAAATAAAAATTCTAACTGGTACTACCAGATACAAGGCCAGCTACATGTGTCTGAACGACAAAAGTGTCTTTTGGCTATATGGGCAGGCGAGAATGAAAATGTTTTTACAAAATGCATAGAAAAGGATGACATATTTTGGGAAACCAAAATGAAACCGAAATTAATAAAAAAAATTATGAAATGCTTGCTGCCCGAAATAATAGACAGCAGAAAGGCACGTGGCATGCCCATTAGAAATTTATCCCTCCAAGATAATGAAATTGTTCACCCTGATGATAACGAAAACGTTGACCCTCTAGATTTGCAACTGGGACAAAGCACACATCAATTACATTTAAAGGATTTTTAAAGAATTAATGGCAATTAATTGAATATAGTTGTATACGAGGGCGGTCCGATAAGTACTTAGACTTATCCCCCGATGGCGCCACTATTACAAGAAAAAATTAGTAACATGTAGTATATTCTTGTTGAGCTACTCAAAACATTTCAGCCGAATCAGACTTGTAGTTTTCATTTTGCATTTATATTGCATTTGAAATACCCGACCTTGAAACGAAAATGTCAATAAATTTAATAAGTATAATTTAGAGTTTATTGCATTTAAAATATCTATTATTATTTATTACAAAAAAATTAAAGTCGTGATTATTACAAATTATAATAAAACAAGCTTTTAATGAATCAAATTTCTTATTTTATTTTTAAAATAAATCAATAAGACAAGTTGACCTACTGCCTGCTTATTTATAATGTGACACTTCCCGCGATTTAAGCGCACGGCTCGCTTTGCGACAATCTCGGGCAACTCTTGGTAGCGTTAAATGCCTGTTTCGCTTGGTCTACCCGCCCTTAATCTAAGTAGGTAGGTATGTAACACACATACTTAACCACCCAGTACAATCTGTATATTCAGAATTGTGAATTCCGATTTTCGTTCTTAGATGTACCTAAAAGTATATTTAAATATGGGGATGTCCCTAAAATTATTGCGGGAAATTACCTCTTTTCGACAAGTGACGAAGTATAGATACAGGTTCATAGGTAGGATGGACTATATTCAAATAAGGGGAATCCCCAAAATAGTAGCGGGGAACTACTTCATTTCGACCGGGGACGAAGTGTATAAAACTATCTAAGCTTTTTAATTTCTTTTCGAGCTATTTCAAGTCCAAAAAATTTATAACATTTCATTTATTTCCATTCATTTCGATTTAAAAGCATGTTTTTTTTTTTTCTTATAGATTAAAACATTATTTTAAACACTGTTTAAAATACGTGCTTTAAAACAACTTGTTTGTTTTAAGACATAGCCATCAACTACGCGAACTGTTCATCAAACTAAATTAAATGCACAAAAATAATTGCTGGAAAACGACTTCAATTTTCTGTGTGAAAATTCGGTGTTTACTTTAGCGGTCAATGTAACGCACGCAAACCATAACCAGAAGGTTCCGGTAAGGTCCAGTACAATATAGTGCTCATAATAATGGGAAGAACAAGTAATTCTCGGGTTCATTAAAGGTCTTTTTACACCCGTTATTTACGGCCGGGTAGTTTAAATAAGTATGGTTAACTTACTTTTAATGTAGGTATGTTTGTTGGGCGCGTCCACGCTCCATATGATGATGGTGGTGTCGAGCGAGCCGGACGCGATGCGCTTGGAGTCGGGGCTCCACGCCACGCAGTTCACGCGCGCTGTGTGGAAGCCCCACTCTTTGTTGTGGGCCAGCTGTGGAAGAAATAAGTATAATTATAACTAACTGCGGAGCTCAGATATGTCGCATAAAAAAAATCAATCAATAACTTTAATTTTGAAAGTCTTCTTGAAAAACTTAATTAAGAGCGTCCATTCTAAAAGTTGGCAACGTAGCAAATAGCTGTCAACTTGCTATTTACCTGTTTTGATTAATTTAGCAATATTACCGTATGGAACTTGGAAATATCGCTAACTGGTGATCAAAAATATTAATAATGAATTGGAATTATAACACTGAATTTAATGTTGTAACCGTTTTAGGTGTAAAAAAAAGGAATTTTGAAAGTTTTGAAATACCTTTTCTTAAATCTAAAACTAAATATTCGGTGCTACGACATTAATTGATGCATTTCATAATCAATATTTTATTAGTTCACTATTTAGCAATATTTCATATTTCCATACAGTAATATGGCCAAATTAATCAAAACAGAGCAATATTTGACAGGTATTTGTAACTTGGCTTGACTTTCAGAATGGACACTCTTAACTATGAAATGCTTTCAATGTCTCCTATTTTTAACCGATTTCAAGAAAGGGAGGAGGGCATATTGGAACGCTGACAAACAATATGTCAGCGTTCCAAAATGTATATGAAACGCTGTCAGTCAAAAATTACACTTGTCAATAATAATTAAAATTAACGATCGATTATTTATAAGTGACGTTTCCGAATTGCTTTTTGAATGGAACTGAAATTATGACGAGTCACTATAGTAATGATTGCCGCATAACAGGTCAAAATAAAGAATAACTCAGGTGCAATGAAATCAACAAAAGAAAAAGATCAATTCATAATCGATTTGATGATTGATCGTTTCTCAACGAAGATGACCATCAATGGGGTTAAAAACTGAAAGCTCGCTCGCGAGATGGCAGCACTGTTGAGTGTCCCTTAAACCCCATCACTTAAAATGAAACAATAAAATGTATGCGCCTGTATGCCTGTATCCATTAGTACAAAAACAGATTTACTGGCTTTCCAATTATTTTTCTATGCAGAGCTTTCTGCCACATTTTCTTTTATTAAATATCATCTTTGGGAAATAAATGCCGTATTTTTTAAATTACCTTAGATCTACAACGTACCTTGTAATCATCAGTAGAGTACAGTATGAGCTTCCTGTTAGCGTCGCTGGCCACGAGGTAGCGCGAGTCGGGACTAAAGCGCACGTCTGTGACGGCGCCGAGGTGCTCTAATGTCACTCCAACTGATAGTGTGCGGACGTCTAAAGTGTAGATGTGGACTTTGTTGTCGGCTCCTGAAAACAGCAACAAGACAAATATATTAAGATGTCGTCATCTTCATTCTCCTGCCCTCATCCTAATTTATTTTATTTTACTTTTACGCTTATTAGCCTTACCGTCCTTCACACAGTCCACACTCTAATAGCCATCCACATACATACTCAAAACTGTCCTCACGACATTTTCCTCATTCCTCTCGCTTTTGCCTTTTTAATATATATGTCGGGAACTTGCTAGACGAGGATCCAGCACGGCAGTATGTGGACCCGAGCCTATCGTACCCATCCCCTTCAACCAAATACGCAAGTGGCTACAGGAGTTCACCCACACACAAGCGGGGAACTGGTGGACTTCGACACCGGGCTGCAGGCAGTCCAAGGAAGCTATGCCATCCTTGGATAGCAGGCTAACCAGGCGTTTATTGCGCCTGGACAGGAACGGCCTGCGCCTGGTGACGGGGACCATCACGGGCCACTGCTCGCTAAACAAACACTTCCACACAATAGGCATAACGGACAGCCCTCTGTGCAGAGCGTGCATGGAGGCTGAGGAAACCGTAGCGCACGTGCTCTTTGAATGCACAGGCGTCACCCAGATCCTACACAGATGTCCTGAACAGACCAGGAGACTTAATTAGCTTCTGGAGGGAGGTGGGCTGGTTGGAGTAACCATCTAACGGCCGCCATGGCCCACGCACAATGGTCCACTTCACGGACTAAGTGCGGAAACCAAACCCCTATAACATAACATAACATAACATATATATGTCGGAAATACGTTACTGAGTTGACTACGAATAGGTCGACTAATCGGGACGGCAGCGCTGCCTAGCGGCGGTCGACAGAGTCTAAAAAATAACGCTCGGACCGGCCGAAGCAGTTCATGGATGGCCGTTAAGCAGTGAAGATGTTTAGAAACTGTCGAGCGTTCTGTATAGTTGTGTCGTGTGATTAATGTGATCGTAAATTATAATTAGATCTGAACTGCAAAAGGTTTTTCTATTGCGCAATAACCAACACCACCCACAGTAGTTAAAATATTGCTGATAATAACAAAAGAGACACACACTCTCCGTCATATAGATATGTTGTCTTGATTTCTGAATTTAGAATTTGAAATTGATAATTTATCAATTGGTTTTCACTTTCACTTTAAGTAAACAAAGGAGTTCGACAAGTTCACAATATCAAATTCTTAAGTCAGGAACCGAATGTAAGATCTGAAAGACAATTTACTTTTATTGCTGGTATGTTTTTTTTTTACCACAGATGAGCTATTCTCATGTACTTACTTCGTGCCAACATGAAAGAAGATCTTTCTTTGGGACCGTTCAAGTATTGCGTAAGCACTATAGGGGGGCGGGGGGGTCTATGCTTTGCTTATTTTTGATGATATGTGGGGTGGGGGGTCTAGATGGTGATTACGTCAGCAATAATTATTTACTTTTTTACACATATGGCAACCCACACATTGTCTATGCTTGAAAATGAAACGAACATATTTCTTGAATTATAACTGCTGATCATGATTCAATAAAAAAAAAATAAACAGAATACTTACATTAAAAGAGAAATGCATATATCAATGTTTACGTAAGCATGGGAGGGGGGGTACGAGCTTTGCTTACTTTTGCTGACAAGGGCGAGGGGGGTAAATAATTGTAATAAATCTGCTTATGTAATACTTGAACGGTCCCTTTGATAAAATTCACTGACAAACAATGCACAACCTAAACCGTTGGGTCTAGAAGCATGGAGTTTTGTACAAGAGTTCCTTAAATTATTTGTAAAAATACCCTGTCCGATCCGAAAGGGGCACATATGTACCGCAATAACATTACCAAAAAGTTATATTTTTTATATAAAAGAAGTTATTGCTATTTAAAATTCATATTTTTAGTACCAAAATTACCCCAAAGGCTAAGTTATGACTTGTAGACACCCGCTAAACGACGGCCGCCCGCGCCTCATGTAATAGCCCTGTAAAATTCCCCATTTAAAAAATCGTGACGATTTTTTTTCTTGATAATTACCACATAAATAGGCTCTCAGTGCAATACAAAGTTTTTTTTATTTTATAACGAAAGCGAGCAAAGGAACGATTTTGAAAAATCATCGCCTATACGGGGGAAATAGGAGATAGAAGTTCTTCGTTTTTACGGATGAGAAACACCATCACACGCTAGAATATGACTCACCCCCAACAGCAACGTGTCTCGACTTGGTGTCGATACTGACGCAAGTTGGCTCGAAGGTTAGCGGCATACTCGACTGCTTGCTAGTACCGATGATCACCGCCAACTAATAACAAATATTTTTTATTTTATTTGCACAAATAATGTAAGCATTTCGCCTCTATTTAAAATTGCAATTGTAATTTTAAATTAGACGACCAATACAAACTTAAGCAATAATTTGTAATAGAACATCCAATATTTTCGGTACAAAGCCGTAGCAGACTACAGGAACAGCAACAGGTGACGTGTCCCCGCAATAACAAGAAGTTTCTACGTATTTTTATGAAATACTTTCCGTAACTAGCGACTCGTCGTATTTCATATAAATCAAACTCAAACTCAAAGCATTTTACAGGCACTTTTGAATTGTCAAAGAGTCGGTCAGCTAGTCAGAAAGTTGAAGCTAGCTGTCCATTCCAAAACGTAACTCCTGGGTACATTATTCTTGTTGCTTCTATACAGGGTGGCAGGGACATCGACGCGAAAGCTGTTACCATGGATTCAGTACATGATTATTTAAAAAACACAGCAATTTCATAGAAAAGTGAAATACCTACGCGGTCAAAATGTATGGAACAGCAAATTTTTTTTTTTTTTTAAGAACCGACAAAATATTTCAACGCGAAACTACAGACTTGTACCTCTAGGGTGTTGTACTGAACATCAAGACAACGCTCGGAGTTTTGCTACCATAGTTCTTTTTAGATTTGTTGACCATTTTCTATTTTCTTAAGTATCTGGTACTTATTGAAAGACCTACACTGTCCTCCCATACCTACACTGTTATTTGAAAGAATTGTAAAAGCTAATTATTTTTAAAAGAGTAACCGTGGAGTTTCTTGCAGACTCTTTTCCATAGGAAGCGACCAATTGGAACCGTGCACCTAGCTTCTGACGTTTCATAAGTGCCCATGTAGGTTTATGTGAAATAAAAATATTTTGAATTTTTTGATTTTTAAAATGACGTCACCGATCTTCTTTAGCGTAATTTGTGACTTGTTTAGTAACGCATTTTCGGCCAAATGTCTTGTTAAACATTAGTTTGTAAATGTTTTGGTTTGAACGATCGACGACGTAAACTCCTTCAGATATTTCAGCTTTACGATGAAAAGATATCTAAATCTATGGTAAGGGCATGTCTGCTGGACTAACCTCCTTAACAGTAGCTACAATGGTTGTATCATCTTCAATGATGTGGTCCATGGCGCGCGGCTGAGAGCCCAGCGGTATCGACACGTCCGTGTATGTTGGAACTTCGCCTGACAAACAACATAAAAATAATAATTAGTTGGATTTAGTGTTTTAAATGTAAAAAAGGTTTTTGCTCTTTGGTTCGCCAAACTCGCCAATTACCAAATAAAATCCACTTAGTGCCGATAGTCTTATCAGCCAATGGCTTAATTGCCAAGAGCCTCGACTAACATGTAAGGAAGCTCTCGTTGGGCAACTGGATTAAGGGCTTGATTCAGAAAGCGGTAATCCTGGACGGCTCACATTGTTAGGAGGTTCCTCTCTCTGGAGCCCTGACCGCCGGCCGACCTGCCGGTAGCTTGGACCCTGTTCCCGAAACCGGTGGGCTACTATTTTTTTATTTGTTTTTTTAGTAACTTTTATAAAAATATTTAGATAAAATATATATTTACACAACATCATACCTGTCATCCCCGAAGGGTTAGGCAGAGGTGTACCTATAGTATATCCACATTTCGCCAATTATGTTTAAGTACCATGTAGTAGGGGGCGAACCTGTTGCCATTGACCAGGCACAAATCCAGACTCCGGGCTGCTACTGAGAAATTCCAGAGGAAAAAACCCAATAACACTTTGCCCGACCCGGGAATCGAACCCAGGACCTCATAGTCAGCGGTAGCAATTTGCGACCACTAGACCAACGAGGCAGTCAGTAGATTATATTTACACACATTATGACAGTATTTAATATTTATAAAAATGCAATAAAGGAATAATAATGTGTGTTCAGTCTGCGCTCGGTGCTTGGTGTGGCAACACGCCGTGTTCGAGTTCGCGACAAGTTAATCGTCATCCTGAGGATGCCTCGTTGAGAGGTGAAACACGTGTCGATTTCTTCCAGTCTTTTTAAGACTCTTTAGAAATAGCTAAGCGGAACAGGTTACTAAATATATCCACATCATCATTTTATAATGTAAGTAGTATTTAGTTTACCTTCAGCCTGAGGCGCGGCACGTCGCAGCGTGTCGTCGATGCCGCACGTCAGCAGCGCGCCGTCCTTGCTGGCGCGCATGCCGTTCACCTGGTTGCCGTGACCTTGACCCAGTATGTGACGACCTTCACCTGGAAAAAAAAGTAATTACTGGCACTGTTTAAATTTTAATGACAAAAGCCAGCAGAAGTTTCATGATATAGCAAAGAAACAATCACAATTTCAGTTTGTCACTAATTGTCTTCTATACACAGGGTGGCAGGGACATCGACGCGAAACTGTTACCATGGATTCAGTACATGATTCTGAACTCCCCTCCCTGCATTGAAATTTTCCGTCGGATATTAAAATAAAATTTACTGTTTCATAGAAAAGTTCAATACCTACGCGGTCAAAATGTATGGAACAACAGATTTTTTTTTTAAATAACCGCCAAAAGTTTTCAACGCAGGGTGGATCAATATTATGTACTCAATCCATGGTAACAGTTTTCGCGTCGATGTCCCTGCCACCCTGTATTTAGTTGCACATATTATTTCCGAGTCTGTGGTTTTTCAGTGCTCTTTTAATATTTTTCGACCAGGCATTGGCTCACTCTAATTTTATATTTACACAAATTATTAATGCTTATAATAAAATATACAGATGCTTTTATTTATTGGGCACTCGCATACACATATTTTTCATTTATTAGTTAAAAATAAACTTCAAGTGACAACTGGGGTACCCAATTGATGCAGCCCACTGTACATATAAAGCAAGTAATCAATGTATGAAAGCGTCTGTACACAATGCCACAATCGTATTTATTTTTTAAGACCAATGTTGTAGTTTAAAAAAAACCATCATAACAAAGGTGCAGTTCTTTATACTTAATAAAAATCTTAAATTCATTCATTCAAAGCAGACAACGCACAGCCTTAACCGCCAGGTCTAGAACTGGAGTTCCCAAACTTTTAACATACGCGCCCCCCTAACTTTCTTTCAAAATCACTACGCCCCTAAGTTACTTTGTCGACATAAGCAGAAAACATAAGAATGTAAAGCGAGCGAAAGTGAGGTCGAAAATGTTTGCACTCCCTTGGAAAGGTTAGATTTTAATTTGATTATTCAAACATAAATAAAAGTTACTTTGTCGACTTTTGCAGAAAAACTCAAGAATTATGAGAATGCATAATGTAAGAGCGAGCAAAGTGAGCTCGAAAAATGTTGTACAATTTCGGATGCGTTGGATTTTTCTTTTGAGCATTCATACAGAAAAAGGAAATTGTCGAATTTTGTAGAAAAGCTGAAGAATCAAGAGAATGTAGAATGGAAGAGCAAGTTATGCGAGCTCGAAAATTGTAGCATCCCGCACCGAATAGGTTCGGTTTTCTTTTGACCATTCAAACAAAATTAAGAAAACTTATTTTGTCGACTTATGCTGAAAAGCTAAAGTTCCTTTTACAGCACCTACCTACACTATTTGCGCTGTGGCATGGTGCGGGTGACAGTTTCAGTAACATTTCGTTTCACTCTTGAAAGTTGCCGCGATTTACAATTTATGACTTAATATTTCAGTTGTACCACATTCGTAATATATTAAATAATTAATAACTGTAGTAAATTAAATTAAACCCAACCAGAATGTTCTAATCAAGAAATAAAATCAAATTGAATGAAAAATTAAGCAAAGTGTTATGCGTATAACGTAACGCCATAGACGTATTTAGTGATGGGATGTACTGCTACGATGGATAGTCGATATTTTTTATAATAAAAAACGTATATTGTGCGTAGGTCAATTTTTATTTTTAAAAGGTCTAATTATACAACAGAACATTTATAGGGTAAGGTTGCTTAAAAGGTTGCTAAAAAAAAATACATGTTATTCGTCTAAACTCATATCAGAGTCAGGAACATCTGAATTGTCACTCAATTCATCATCTGAATCTGTGACGGATATTATTAACGATGACTCAATTATGTTGTCAATATGTATGTCACGATCCCAATCAGACATAATGTCCCTTTTTGTTTTATTCACGACCTTCGACCAGTCTTCAGGTTGAACATTGTTGATGGCCTCTTGTAATAGGGCCAACATCTTATTTGCCGTAAATGGCGGCGAAGTATTATTTCTTGCGGCGTAACCTAAAAATAAACGAACTTATAAAAAAAAGTATTCAAATAATCATCAATCAGCCTAATCTAGTATCTGGTAATGTTTTTAAACTAGGTACATGCTACGATCGGAAAGCTGATTTTTTTATAAAGCTTCAAAATGGGAATTGAAATTAAAAGCATACCTTTTATTTGGGCCCAAATCAGCTCAATAGCGTTATACTGGCAATGGTAGGGTGGTAGTCGAAGGACCTGGTGGCCTTTTTCTTTTGCCATCTCGTCCAGAGCATAGGTAGGAGTTGGTGGCTTATGGCGTCGGACTAAGGCAATAAGCTCCGTCTTTAACATTTTTATATCTGCTGTAACTCCGTTTTCACTCAGCCACTTCACCAACTCGCTTTTGCGGTTGGATTGGTTTGGGGGTTTATTAACTTGCACCGAATGGTAGGGTGCGTTGTCCATTATTATGGTCATAGGCTCTTTTAAATTGTTTAATAGACCTATGAACCAATCTTTAAATTTTTCGTAATTCATCTCCTCATGATACTCCGTAGTTTTTTTTGACTTAAAAGCCAGCAAACAATCAGGGACGAATCCACTTGCTGTACCTGCGTGACAAATAATAAGGCGTTCGCCTTTGCCTTCCGGCACTTTGGTACACGATTGTGCCGTATCGTCGGTCCAACTTTTACCCACTGTGTGGTTGGCGTTTAGCCACGTTTCATCCAAAAAGACAACTTTGCTCCAATCACTTATGTTTTTGGCCTTCCTTAAAAATCTACATCTTGCTAGGGCAATGTCAGTCCTATCCATAATAATCTTTCTTTTGTTAACTTTTTTGTAAACAAAGCCAATATCTTTTATAACTTGCCGTAGCGAAGTAATACCTCCTTTGAACAAGTCAGCTTCTTTTAATGATTTTAGAAGCTTGAGCAATGTGGGTAGCTCCATTCTTCTATAATAATCATAAATATGATTTCTAATAGCAACCTTAGCAAAATCATCCAAATCTGTGATTGGCTTCACCTTGGTCCGCTTTTTGTTGGGTGTCGATAATTTATTTTCAAACATCCCATCTTGGCCAATTTTCTCACGTGTTATACGCGAAACAGTATTGCGGCCAATATCAAGAGCTTCGGCTACTCGTTCTACAATATGATTCAATGGTAACAACGGTCCATTATTTTGTTGTTCTCTTTCAAAGTAGTCTCGGAGGCGAACAACAAGCTCCCTGGCCTGACTACCCAAAACAGTTTTTTTTGTATGCTTAGGCATGGTAATAACAACAAACTCAACAAACTTATAACAAATAACAATTTAACAAAAATGAAAACAAACAATGAAATCGTAATACGTGTCACATTAAGTCACAATATAACGCGCTTGCACTCGTACTCGCACTCACAGCATCGCACGGGTAAACAACATGGCCGCCGCGCCGATGCACCATAGAGCAAAAATGTTGTCACGAAAAAAAAAACATAAACCCGATTTTGATTATTTTATATAAGTACAAAGATAATTATGTAGCCATAAAACATTTATATTGACAAGTTTATACACGTAGCACACACGTAGTTACACTGCACAACTGAATAATACACTAATTTTCATAACAATATTAAAGAGAACTAGATTCACGCTGCGAGTATCGTTAGCGATAAAAATGAATTGCATAACCTCACATCCCTACGTGGTACTGACAAATGTCAACGTCATACGGGCAACTGTCACCCGCACCATGCTACAGCGCAAATAGTGTAAGTATTACGAAACGATCGGGTTTGGAAAACTAGCCTTTACATATTCTAAATCAAGAACATAAAATGTAATAATTTAATTAGAGCCGTCGCGCCCCCCACGCTCGCCCTACGCCCCACGGGGGCGCGCCCCACCGGTTGGGTGTCCCTGCTCTAGAAGTATGCCATTTTGCACAAAACTTCCTTTAATAACGAAAGTAATCACTAAGGATTTTTGAAAATTCATCCCCTAAATGAGTGAAATGGGGTTAAAGAATAGTTCATTTTTGCCAGTGGGGAATCCCATCGGACACATGGCTTGTGTCCATGGAAAAATCTATATTCTTGCTTATTTTAGTCTCAATAGTTATAAAAGAATTATCTAAACTCACCACTCTCAACATTCCAAGCAGTCACACATCCATCATGACTAGCCGTGTACACTGTATGCCGATCAGGATGCAGGGTTAGGCAAGTGATGGGCTTGTTGTGACCCATCAACACCTGCAGCGGCTTGTCAGGGTTTTCCACGTCCAAATAGTTGATGACCCCTGATAGGGAGACGGATAGGAGGTGTTTGCCTTGCCAGAGGCAGGATACCTGAGAAAGCGAGAAAAAAAAGAACATTGTTAGGCCGCGCCCACTTTGGATGCGTTTTCGGACGCATTTCACTCGTGCGTACACGTACGACCATAGTAGTAGGAATTGAATGCGCACACTGGTTACAGTTTTCTCCGTCAAATAGAACATATCCCAAAAATCGGATTGTTTTCGGACGTCGTAACTATACGTACGTATACGTACGACTAAGTCGCACCCAGTCTCCACGCTCCCGTACGTAGTTGTACGTGTACGCACGAGTGAAATTCGTACGAAAACGCATCCAAAGTGCGCGCAGCCTTAGGGTTCAGCAGTCCTAGGGTGGAAGAGCTCATGGTAAAGTAACAGCCAAGCAGGCCTACGCTTTCCGCGGTCGGTCCATGAATGCGTGACCATCTACTTCATACCCACGGAAGGGATGCCTCGAAGGGCACGTTAAGCCGTTGGTTCTGGCTGGCATTCGTAGATTTTTGACAGTTGTTATGGGTAGGTATTCAGGTACCCTAAAGCCTGACGACCAGTCTTCTTAGCAAGGGTCCAAGGCGTATCATGTGTCCGGTAACAGGGTAGTGAAAGTCAGAAAATACTGGTTTTCAGCTGCATCTGGTTAGACCGAAAGACGTCCCTAACGAAAGCCGAGAAAAGGCTAGGCTAAGCACATGATGATGGTGTTTAAGACAAATTCAACTGAATAAAATACCTGCTGGTTTTCGACAGCGGTGCCCATATTAAACAGGACAGTTCGCTGCATACTCTCTATGTCCCATATAGCGCAGGTTTTGTCTCCGGAGCAAGACAACAGTTGTTTGCCGTCCGGAGACCATGCGATGCCGTAGACACCACCCTTGTGGGCCGGGGACCCGATCTGAAAATAAAAGAGGTAATAATAAATATTTTCGTGAATTTAACAAACCTTTCAATTTTTATTCGTTTCTAGACAAATATTATATAACTAGCTGTTGCCCGCGACTTCGTCTGTTATCCAGAATGAGAAGTAGCCTTATCCAGGTCATGGTCACTGGATTTTCAACGCTCTGCTTAGCACCGAGTTGAAAATCCAATAGTGTGTTTTTTCGACGCGCTGGGATGCACTCTGTTGAATTCTCAACACTCGGATTAACACCGAGTTGAAAATCTAGTGCGCGATAAAATCCCGCCGCCATATAAAACATCTTGAGGAAACCGGCATGCCTGAGAGATGTTTCTCGAAGGCATGTGAAGCCAAGTCAGCACATAGGCGGCTTTAAAACTCTCGACACCAAGTTAGTCACTAACCACACGAAAAAAGAAGATTACTGACATTGGTGAAGGAAAAACATCGTGAGAAAACCTGGACTTACCTATCGCTAACCTGTCTTGAGCAATAGTGGTGATCAATGCTCGTGCTTCCTCCGTGTGAAAAGAGGTCTTAGCCTTACATTTGTACAATTGAGCAATAATAAGCTGGTATTATTATTATTAGTGACAATACAGACCTCTCCCTTGAGTTCGGAGGTGGCGCCATCGAACAAAAAGATCTTGCCGTCAAAGCCAGCTGACGCGAACATACTGCCATCGGGACTGTAGCGGATAGCCTGAGCGAATCGAGTGTGCTCCTGTAGACAAAATATATATTTATTAGTACATGTTTAGCATAGCCTAGTGGTGTGACCGTCGGAATGCCAAGTCATAGGTGTCGAGTTCGAACCCAAGGCACGCACCTCTGACTTTTCGGATTCATTTGCGTATTGTATAATTATCACTTGCTTCAAAAACGGTGAAGGAAAACATCGTGAGGAAACCGGCATGCCTGAGAGATATTTCTCGACGGTATGTAAAGCCAAGTCAGAGGTCTATCTATGGGCGGCTTTAAAACTCTGACACCAGGTTAGTCACTAACCACACGAAAAAGAAGAAGTACATGTTTAATGTACTTTAAGAAAATATTGAATTTTATCGGCTGCAGGATGATTATGAATGCAAAGAGAGAGAATGGTAACGTGACAGCTAACGGAGGTCAATGAAAGAAGAAAATATTTTGTGTCGACCCCAAGTAGCATGGGAGAACGGCAGATTTAAGAAGATTATTTATGTTGTAAAAGTATTTTAGAAAGAAAGAAAGAAAAGAAAGTAAAAGTATTTGTTGGGACTCGCACAGGAGATCACAAATCAAACTTAACACATTTATAGAAAAATAAATAAAAAGCAAAGTATGTACAATGAAAATAAAAGCAGAAAGTCCTGTACGAGGCCAAAAAGGTCCTATCTCAGCTAGATGTTGCGACATTTAAAAGAGTAACCGTGGTGTTTCTTGCGACTCGTGGAACCCAATTCCGACAAGCGACCCAAATTGGAACGGTGCACCTAGCTTCTGACGTTTCATAAGTGCCATGTGAAATAAAATATTTTGAATTTGAAATTGTCGCAGCGCTGGTAGGCCCGAAAGAATACCAGTAACATAGTAATAAGAATATGAATATCCATTTTACAAGCTGATGATCAATATTCTAGCTAGTTTGCTCTAGGGTTTCGAAATCAAACAAGGAATCTCTTCAAACAAACAATATGCTATTTATTACCCGAATACGGCGAAGCAAAAAGGATAGCCCTCCTTTTGATTGATTTTGACCGGTAGGTATGTGCGTATGTTCATCTGTTCATACACACGTGTTAGGGCATAAATCGAATAGATTACGTGTGACTCCGGATTTTTAATTTGCCTGTCTGTGATGTCTTGGTTATTGTTGACTTTTTTGCCATAGTTGGTTTTCAGTTTTTATAACATGTTTTTTAAATTATTTTGGAGTTATTTAGTCATTTGCAATAAATAAGGGATTCTTCTACCAATCATGAAGACTTTCCCTACAATAACGTTTGTAAACATGCGTCCATTTTCTGCTAAGCTAAGCTGATTATTTCTTCGTGATACGAATATAATAAAATCCGCAAAATTAAACCCATAGGTTTCTTAATGGAAAATTGTAACGTCCATACAAAGAAATGTTGCAAACAAAAATAACAGTACATCACCTGCTTAGTACACTTAAACTTGAAGGGAGGTCCCTCGAACACAGCCAGAGTGTTGTCTTCCGACGCCGTGACGATACGGAAAGGCCTCGTCGGCTTGAAGTCGACCGAGTTGATAGGTTTCGATTGGCCGCTGATCTCACCGACTGAAGTGCCGGTCTCAGACATGAATACGTGGCCGAATCTGGAAAGACAAGGATAAATTCATCATCAACATCAAGCTTTTTAATCCCCGAGGAGTTAGGCAGAGGTAAGTATACCAGTTACGTTTGAGTTCCATGCATTTGGAGGTATGAATTTGTGCTACCCATTTGGCAATCTATACTTGGACTTTTTTTTAACTAATTGGCGTAATTTCATAGAAGCTATGGGTATTGACATCTTATAGCAACAAAAATAAGACAGTAAGTTTCGCAAATTCCTAAAAAAAAAGTACTGTGTCCGTCCGTCATATTGAAGTCCATATTTGTCAGTCGATTTTTCCAAGATGATGTCATAAAACGCGAGGTGACTCTTTCTACTTTGCAGCCGACGATATATCGACGGCAGCAAAGTAGAAAGAGTCATCTGCATTTTTACGAAATTGGCTTTTCTAAACTAATAATATGATGAGAAAAGATTTGATTTTTTGTATTTTTGTTTATTACGCTTTCACGCTAAAACGGCTGAACGGATTTAGATGAAATTTGGCGTGCATGGGTAGACCATGACCTGGGTTAGGGACCGTTCAAGTATTACGTAAGCACTATAGGGGGGCGGAGGGGTCCATGCTTTGCTTATTTTTGATGACATGGGGGTGGGGAGGTCTAGATGGTGATTACGTCAGCAGTAATTATTTACTTTTTTACACATATGGAAACCCATACATTGTCTATGTTTGAAAACGAAACGAATATATTTCTAGAATTATAACGGCTGCTTATAAATCAATAAAAAACGGAATACTTACATTAAAAGAAAAATGCATAACCCAATGTTTACGTAAGCATGGGGGGGGGTAAGAGCTGGTAAATAATTGTAATAAATCTGCTTACGTAATACTTGAACGGCCCCTTAGGATATAGGGATACTTTTTATCCCGACATTCTTTCGGAATCCAGACTTATGCGGGTGCGAAGCTAGTTTTACATAATTCGACTCAGAATATGTTCCTTATCTCTATATCATAGGATTTTTTTTTTCTGTTTAATTCTCAATTTTTACTAATATTAAGTCACGTATGTAAAGACCTACACCTGTTTTTCAAAAAGTAACGAAGTTGACACGGACATATAGCATTAGTCCGTATATACGTCGTCTTTTGTAAAAAAAAAGATATCAGTGACATAGCCGTTTTAACGTCATTTTATTAAACTTACGTTATTTTAGTGCAACAACAATAATAAGTCACGTCGGCGTTACAAATAATGGTTAAATAAGGAAAATTATTAAATAAGTACCTTTATTTAATATAGCAATAAACAATGTATCTCAATAAAATACAAAAGAATAGTAACTAATATTAGGAAATCCCGCGTAGAAGCGGATAAACGGCAGTTGATTAATTTAGCAAATAATAATGCAGTAATAGGGATGATGACTAAATATATTTATTTATTTTTGTTCGCCTTGTAGATAATTAAAAAATATTGGACACGTATTTTTGTCTTTTTTTACGCTATCAAAATATTACGGCAATACATTGAGTTAAAATGTGCCATGACGTCACGAGCATGTAAATTTTATACTTACTTGTGACGTAGCGGCCCCCACTCCACAATTTTAATTTAATGCGTTTTATCTAAATACATTTTTGTTAATATGATGAAGCAAAAAATACGTGTTTAATAGTTTTTTATTATCTGACTGACGGACTAATTTTTTTTTATTTTTTTGACCCAGGCATCATCCCCATTGGCCTTAAAAAAGCGTGAGTGTGTTTTAGTTTAATTTGTGATGTCCTGTGCGAGTCCCAATAAATACTTTTTCTTTCTTTCTTTCTTAATAATTTCCTTGGTAATGCCCTATTAGGGCTCTTTGAAAGTTTGAAAGAGCCTTTACTATTAACTAAATGTTTAAAAAGAAATATTAGAAGATAGGTAGCTTTGTTGTTCTATTAATTATCACAGTTTTGCGTTCAAAACGGTCTCCAGTAAAACTATGATTTTGTAGATAACCGTAACAGTGGCGGTACCTTCATATAAGCCCAAAAGCCCGGCATGCCTTACTAAAATGCTCGATAGAGAATCAATATCAAACCCGAACTATTTAAATGTTCGCGCGCTTAATTCTTATCAAAATAACACAAAGTATCTACCTATGCTACACTACTACACATCGCGATTGTTCGCGCGCAGAGTTTCGCATTTGTAGCATCTACATATAGCTATCTCGCTTACACGCACCGGCTTATACGGGGCTTTCAAATACTATATCTGTCACTTTCGCACTTATAG
The DNA here is from genome assembly GCA_916610215.1 of Omphaloscelis lunosa. Classification (NCBI taxonomy): domain Eukaryota; kingdom Metazoa; phylum Arthropoda; class Insecta; order Lepidoptera; family Noctuidae; genus Omphaloscelis; species Omphaloscelis lunosa. Next base: position 16,009,574 of record OU744265.1, on the reverse strand, counting down.
CGATGTGCCGTATAACGAGTTAGAACCTTGTGCATAGAACAAATCGATCACTATGGCAGATTTATGCCGGGCTTTTTCGGTATGAAGTACTTTGCACGCGTATGCGTGACCTTGTCAGCTTGCCAACTCTGCAGTGTTGCCGTTTTAGCCACGTTGTGCCGTCTTGGAGATTTTTAACGAGTTTGGAAACTTTTTTAACATTTAGCAACAATAAAAACTAGCGAGTTTTTAAAATAACGAAATTAAATATTCAAGCAATATCTTAAAAATAAAAAAATTGCGACATCTAGCTAGATTTTTCATATACCTGGCGACTTTTTTTGCCTAAATGACAACACTGAATAGTTTTGGTGACTTACCTACAACAATGGAGGTAATTGTACCTTGTGAGGATTTAAAATGCGTTCAAGTTTTGATTGGCGAAGATAAGGTAAAATCTTTAAATTTGCTCAGAAAAAACAGTTAATTTCTTCATTAAAACCGACGCCTAATCTGTGTATTTCTCAGACTAGTAAATCGCATAAACGAAAATTTAATAGATCAGTGTATAAAACTAGTTGGATTGTTGGCTGCTCGCATACTAATAAGTTGTATTGCTGGGGCTGCATATTTTTTTCGAATGAAGATTCCGTTTGGAATACATCTGGTTATAATGATTTAAATAACATATCTGGCGCCATTAAAAGGCACGCAAATTCCCATAAACACCTGTGTGCAATGGTGTCTTTCGGTAATTTTGGTAAATAACGAATTGAGACATCTATATCACGCCAGTTATCTGAGGAAATTTCAAAATATAACACGCGCGTTGAAAACAACCGTAGTGTTTTTCAAAGATTAGTCGATATTGTTTGTCATTTAGCAGAAGAGGAGGAAAGAAGAAGATGGATGGATGAATTCACTTTTAATTTATTGTACCTAATCAGTAGTTTATGAGAAAATTGCGATGATACATACGTAGGTACTCAGTCGAAAACTGAACTTTCTTTTTTTGAAATCGGTTAAAATTTTATTGGGCTTGCGTTATTTTGAAACCCTAGGCACGCCACTGAACTATAATATACTTTGCGGCGGTCGATATATATAACACTATTAAAAACTTGTTAGTGTTCACCGAATCGAAACGGTTCGGGGCTAATCAGTGCACAATTTATACATACAATTATTTATATGTAACACGTTTTGAATTTCCGGTGTAATGTAACCTTGAACTGTGACAAAATGGTAGTTAGAAACCTTGCACTAGCAACCGCCATGGTTCACGATCGGAATGATAACAGTGTTTTTTTTTTATTTGTGAAATATTCATAGCATCACGCTTGTTTTCCCTGAAGGGTTAGGTAGAGGTGTAGCTATTAGTACACCCACATTAGGCCAGTTGTGTTAAGAGGATGCCTTGTGGAAGTTGGCTGCATCAGAAATAGCTGTCATAAATATTTAGCTTATTAATGCATATTAGGTAGTGATGCACCGACTAGTCGGCCATATTTGTATTCCCATTTTTTACTCGTGTTAATCTATATATATAAAAATGAATCCCTATTTCCCTTGGTCACGACATCACACTAAAACGGCTGAACGGATTTGGGTGAAATTTGGGATATGGATAGACCTTGACCCGGAGAAGGACATAGGATACTTTTTATCCCGATATTTTTACGGGATCGAGACTTATGCGGGTGAAACCGCGAGGCGCAGCTAGTATGCTTAAAAATTTAAAAGACGGTGATTGAAATCAAATTGAAATCTTTACTGTTATTGTTTTTTTTTTATTAGACTCAGTTTAAAGGCTCTCTCAAACAGGCGCGACACAAAGACACCGCTCGTCGCGCGACGACCGGTGTCTTTGTGTCGCGCCTGTTTGAGAGAGCCTTTACAGTTTACTTTCGGTGCAATTTAGAATAGGATAGGCAAGAATAGGCACCCCTGGCTCGTACGTAAACAATGATAGAAAAATTGCAATGTAAACAAAAACGTCCCGACAAGTCCCACGCCGACGGCGCACACTGGTCCCGAATGATAAAAAAGTGGACATTAAGAAATTTTTGACAGAAGGTCAACGGATTCGGCTGATTTTTTTTTTGTAGACAGCTGATGCAATTACAAATCACTTTTATAGATTGAGTTTTTGCCAAATAAGCCGTATTTTCAGAGAAAAAAAATATTCAAATATTTTTTGTATGAAAGAAATCCTAATTTTGTCTTTATCTTCCAAGATTCAAACGTATTCAAAATAAAACTTAGCGCAGCTTGTAGAGGTGCTAATTGCTCACCACTTTGTCATAGACACTCTTCTGCGATTTTGTGCTCCTTTTGAGTTACAGGCACTTTAAATATTTTTTGTATGAAAAAATCCTAATTTTCTCTTTATCTTCCAAGATTCAAACGTATTCAAAATAATACTTAGCGCAGCTTGTAGAAGAGCTAATTGCTCACCACTTTGTCATAGACACTCTTCTGCGATTTTGTGCTCCTTTTGAGTTACATGCACTTTAAATATTTTTTGTATGAAAAAATCCTAATTTTGTCTTTATCTTCCAAGATTCAAACGTATTCAAAATAAAACTTAAAGCAGCTTGTAGAGATGCTAATTGCTCACTACTTTGTCATAGACACTCTTCTGCGATTTTGTGCTCCTTTTGAGTTACAGGCACTTTAAATATTTTTTGTATAAAAAAATTCTAATTTTGTCTTTATCTTCCAAGATTCAAACGTATTCAAAATAAAACTTAGCGCAGCTTGTAGAGTAACTCTTACAAATATATGAAATTATCAGTATCAAATAAACAAACAAGGAAATCTCAAAACGTGTTCAGACATGTTTATGTACAGGTAAGTTATTGTGTGACTCGTATGTAAATTTTTTTTTGTATAGAGTCATTGCTTAATTACCCTATAAGTGACGATTTCGGCTCTATTTGGTCATCTAGTCGAACGCGTCGAAAACGCTGAATGATGAATAGGTATATAAATTGCAATTAAAAATTCCCTTTGTAGTTTTGCGGTATTTATGTAGGAGCACATCTTAGTATGTTTTATTTTCTCGTGACTCATCCAAATTGCAAGAATATTTGGCTCATTATCTAACTACCCCATTAAGTAATGAGGTAGTTAGGTAATGAGCCATTATCTAACTACCCCATTAAGTAACGGGATAGTTGGGTAATGAGTCATATATCAATAGTATAAGGGCAAGCGGAACCCGTTTTTGTTCATTACGCGTCTTGTGCTCGTAAAAACAACACAATTTTTTATCAACTATCACCACATTGTAACTTTTATTTATTTGCCTGTAACATTTTTGTATCAAAATGACTACATTTGTGACTAATTTAGACATTTTTTCTTTTTTGAGTAATAGTGGGTGCCTTAAAAATAGTGATTTACTGTGTCAAACCATTATAAATCGTATTTCAAGTGAAATTCCAAACGAAGAGCTCAGTATTATCAAAAAGTTTTGCCAAAATTATACGTCAAACCTAGCTAGAAGATGAGACAATTCAGGCAGAAACGAAAGATTTGGTGTTAAAAACAAGGAGTGGTTGGAGTCTAAAATTTTGTGGCCAACTTTAACTTCTGTGAATATTCCTATGTTGTTTGATCCAGAATATACCATAGAGGACATTTCAGTAGACGTAGAAGAGCATAATTTATCGTACGAAGAGGAAGCGGGTGCATCTACATCAGAAGCTACCACAAATACTCCCAGAACTAGAAATAAACGACCATTTGAAGATTTAACAAATAAGCAGAAGAAAAGACGTTCTTTGTCTCTTTTGGAGCATTCCGAAGAAGAGCTGTTCTATGCTCTTATTGCTAAACTTAATGAAAACGGGCGCACTGTTTGTTCTAAAGTTATTAAGTGCCTCTCAAATAAGCCAGAAAAGATGCAAGAAGTAAGTGACTTTTTATATAAAGCTTCTGATAAATCGATTTCCGAGGAAGACACCTTAGCTCTTGCCACAGCATTGAGTTTATCAAAATGGCAATATCTAACTTTGAGGTCCATTTTAAGTACAAATGGCACAGCGGCTTTTCCATCTTACCAGAAGTTACTGTTGAAGAAGAAAGAATGCTATCCAGCAAAAGAAGATATTGTGATATCGGAGTCAGGAGCTAAAATTAAGTTACAGGCAGTTCTAGATTTAACTGCCGAGAAGATTTTGAAAGTGACTGGTTCAAATATTAATGGTGGTGTTTTGAAGCTAGTTAGTAAATGGGGCTGTGACGGAGCTTCTTCACAAAGTTGTTACAAACAAAAACCAACTGGTGACATATTTTCAGAATCTTCTGTATTTATGGTTAGTTTTGTGCCACTTCGCCTTATGAGTGACAACGATGTGATAGTATGGGAAAATCCGCGCCCTTCTTCAACAAACTATTGCAGACCAATTATGTTCGAATTCAAACAAGAAACAAAAGAATATATTCAGCAAGTAGAAGCAACATTACAAGAAGAAATTCAGAACCTTCTACCAACAAAGTTATTTGATGGCGAATTTGAAGTATTTCATGAATTGCATATGACGATGATCGACGGCAAAGTATGCACGGCACTTTCACAGACACAGTCTGCAGCCAATTGCAACATTTGCTTAACAAATCCGAAAGATATGAACAACTTGAACCTCGTTTTTAACAAACCAGAAAACCATGATATGTACAAATATGGTTTATCTTCACTTCACATGTGGTTGCGATGCATGGAATGTATTTTGCACATATCTTACAACTTAGATTTCAAAAAATGGGCGGCTCGGGGTGAGGACAAACTGCTCCGAAAATCAAGAAAAGAGTTAACGCAGCATGAGTTTTTTGTTGTAACTGGCTTAATGATTGATATCGTCAAACAAGGCTTTGGGACAACAAACGATGGCAATACAGCTCGACGGTTTTTCAATGATTACGAAAGGTCAGCTGAGATAACAGGAGTTAATGCTAATTTGATTAAGAGATTTGCTGTAATTTTGCAGGCAATATCTTCTGGGAGAAATGTAGATATTGAAAAATTTAGAATTTATTGCAGAGAAACAGCAGAACTTTATGTCAGCGAGTACTCGTGGTATTACATGCCTTCGAGTGTACATAAACTTTTAGTGCATGGTGCAGATATTTGCCAGCATTTTTCTTTTATTCCAATTGGTATGATGTCCGAAGAAGCCTCAGAAGCAAGAAACAAAGATTTTCGTTCAATCAGAGAAAAGCATACTAGAAAGATAGGCAGAATGCAAACAAATGAAGATATTTTACACCAGTTACTTATCAGCTCCGATCCGTACATTACGAACATAAGACCGAAGTTCACCAAAATTCAAAAGCAGCAGAGGTTTGAAGAAGCCGAAAATCTTCTAAAGGATGACGTTTCACCCAATGAACTCGATTTAGAAGATGCTGATGAGGAAGAAGTATACGTCGACATTGAGAATAATCCCCCACAAGATCCGCTAGCATAATTCACATTGTAACATACGCACGTTCATGTTAGTTTATTTAAGTTTGTAAGTTTGTAATCTAGTTTATTTAAGTTATTAAGTTTATAGGTACTGAGAAAAAATGCGCTTAAAATTAATTTATGTTCTAGTTTATTTAAATTTGTAAAATAATAGTTTACTTTAGTTATTAAGTTTACAGGTACTGAAAAAAAATGCGCTTTGTTTTATTTTTTGTGTTTGTTTTATTTATTTATTTATTCATATTATGTTGACGACAGCCCTAGCAAAGTATTACATTTGTAAACAAAGACTACCCACTGTTGGGGTAGTCAAATAAAAAGTTGTATTTTACATTTCATATGACTTATTAGGAAAAAATATTTAAAGTGCATGTAACTCAAAAGGAGCACAAAATCGCAGAAGAGTGTCTATGACAAAGTAGTGAGCAATTAGCATCTCTACAAGCTGCTTTAAGTTTTATTTTGAATACGTTTGAATCTTGGAAGATAAAGACAAAATTAGGATTTCTTTCATACAAAAAATATTTGAATATTTTTTTTCTCTGAAAATACGGCTTTTTTGGCAAAAACTCAATGTACAAAAGTGATTTGTAATTGCATCAGCTGTCTACAAAAAAAAAAATAAGCTGAATCGGTTGACCTTTTGTCAAAAATTTCTTAATGTCCCCTTTTTTATCATTTGGGACCAGTGTGCGGCGAGCCGAAACCGTAGTCCCGAACATTGCCAATGTCACCCGAACTCAACCGAAAGCAATGATCGGCTAGTCGGCCAAAATCATAGTCGGCCCATCTCTAATATTAGGTACTAAATTTAATAATGAAATATCGATCTGTGTTGATGGTGATTGATTATTAATTGTAATAACTAATATCGTGATAGAGAATATTTAGTTTCAAGATAAAAGTAAACAAAAAACTTGGACACCTTCCAAGTGCTTTTTTTTCACCTAAAAGTGTTACAACACCTAAGCAGTGTAATTATTGCCATTCATACTTAATCAATATTTTTGAACATTGATGAATTAATCAAAACACCGAAATATTTGTCGAGTCTATAAAAAAATATGAATAATTTGTGTAAAATGCTTTGATGTACAATTGTTTGATTTACAAATGTCAACAAATCAAACACACTGAAAACTCCACTACACACCCAGTTATTAAGGTTTCATATTGCAAAGCACATACCTCTCTCGGCCTTCTCCAACGGCGACCATACGCTGGTTATCAGCACTCCAGGCGATGTCCTTGATCGGACCTCCGATTGGCTGGAACTCATTCTTGAGGATGTGTTCCTTGTTCACCGTATCCCAGATGCGAATCTTGCCGGATACGTCTGGAATACATTTTAAATTTCAAATTTAGAATGGAATGGATTTGGATGGAACTGTTTGAGTTTGGAATATTATGCCTATGGACCGTTCACTATAACTTGTCCCTTACCGTCATGTAGGCAGAATTGCCTGTTAAGCTTAGTTTCAATACAAATAGAATTCAAAATGACGACTGACAGAACAGTGCTACCAAAAACAAATGTAAAAATTGTCAAAGAAATAAATGAATGAATGAACGGCTTAACCCTTCGGGAAATGCGAGCTTGATGTTCTGTTAAGTTGTCTGCTAGGGGGACAGACGATTTATTGAAGATCGTGTAAAAATCTATAGGGGAGGCCTTTGTCCAGCAGTGGTCGTCATCAGGTTGATATAACGATGGCATAATAAAAAACTTGTAAGTCGTGGCCGTGATAATGGTATGAGTATTGCGAACCGGTTATTAATATATGTAGAATCCAAGAAATGGGTGCTGCCAGTGTTGAAGTTAGGTGTTTGATCTAGGCCTTTGGGGCCAGCCCAGAAAAGGATCTAACAATGCATGCTAACGTTCAAATACTGCTTCTATTGATCCAAACAGCTATTTTATGGTTCCGTAAAATTACCTGACACAAAAGATCAGGCTATTGGACCCTATTTGGCCTATTTTGGTCGATCTTTTCTATCTCAGATTGCAATGACCTGGAATGGATAGACCCACTCTTTAGCCGAAAAAATTACTAAAATGGGATTTATCAGGTCAAAAATAGTCCATAACTCCTAGTCATTACGTTATTCTGCATAAATAGACACCATAATATTAACTCTAAACTGCTATTCTATTTTGGATGTTGCAATTTTTTAGTTTTGTTTTTGCTGCCACACACTCATTTCAATGTCAAAACCAAACGTTAACTAAAATGATTAATATTTCGATATATCTGATAAAATAGGTTGATGGCAATAGGCTCGCCCCCTAATTACATGGGACTTAAACATAACTGGCGAAATGTGGGTGTGCCTGCTACAGGGACACCTCTGCCCAACCCTTCGGGAAAACAAGGCGTGATGTTATGTTTTATCTGATAAAATAACACAAAACCACGAGCGAGTTATTGATTAATTGCTGTACTACTGAGAAATTTATATTTATTATCCGCATATCTTTATAACGAGATTGTAATACATAGATAGGTAAATGTATTTGTAAATAAATAAGCTCATAAAACACCCATAACAGGGCGGGGTCAGGGTCCGGATGGCCCGAATCTTGGAAGGCTGTATCCTGGACGCTTAGATTTATGTTTGGGCCATGGCAGTTTGGCATCAACGCCACAATTTGCTAAAATGACGATCCTTTTCTGATTTTATTTCAAAACATAACGTAAGCCATGTGCGATAATAGATGCGTACCTATATATATAGTACATCCACATTGACATTCACGCTCAGCACTAGTGCTAGCGACTACAAAAATGGCGAGAATTTAAGAAGCGTCTCTCAACAAAGAGCGCAGGTTTACTTCACAATTATGTCATTTGACTCACTGCTTACATTTTATTTTAAGACCAACCACGTTAATATAAGGCTAAACACCATATTCGTATTTAAATGATACCCATGACTATACCGCCTCGGCATTTACATGTGTATGTAGGTAAACCACACGTCTTTACGATCACATCGCACGCCAAATTGCGTGCATCGATGAATTAAACTAATTTAATCGGATTGGCGAGAAATCTTTATCGTAGGACGGGCCCATATTGTCAAACGCGATTTTGTATCATCTATTTCTGTGCCCGGTCAATGGCGATAGGCTCGCCCCCTATTACATAAGGGTTAAAGATAACTGATGTATGTGCTGGCTAGCGTTTGGGAAACCTCAATAGTCTCAAAGTCTCGGGACACGAGAAATCCCTCGATCAAAGTCCAGGGACATCCCGGAACTTCCAGACTTCTCAGAATAAAATTATAATCGAGTTACTTTTGAGTCAGATGTATCAATAAAAAAACTAATTTGTAATATTTCGTTGTTTTTATTCATCTGTGAATATTACTAAATTAAATTCCACTTTGTAGTAAACTAAAATCCGCCGATTAATATTTTCATAACAGGATTAGTAACTGTTACGTAGTTCGAGCCGATACAAGAGTGAGTTCTAAAGGCAGAAACCGCTACCACAATTAACTGCCCTGCAGATATTTGTCGTAAAATCAGGACATCTTCCGGTAGGTAGATATAATTAGCCCAGAATATCTTATAAAGTGTCAACATAATGTAGAAATTCAGATCTTAGTAAATACAACGTGAAAACGCAGTTTCGTAGTTTAATTCTGGAGCGATCCGCAAGTCGGCTGGCTGGGCGCCAATGACCGCTATTATATACGAGAAATCATAATAAATGTTTTAGTTACGAATGTTTGGATAATACTGGTGATGGCATACGACCTACAGGTTTTGGAGAATGTATTAGCAAAAGTATGAGTTTTATTGGTGTTTAATTATTTTCTATGAACATTGTTTTATCGGCATTCATTTGCTGTAAGTCTATTTTGAAGTTTGTTTTTTGATGATAGGTTTTCTCAGCCCATTAAAATTGCTACTACAATATTTTGCGAATGATACCTCTTTTCTGGTTGAACAGTTAAAAGGAGACCGACAGAAAGGTACTCAGCACGCATTAAAGTAAAATTGCGTCTGAAGGAATGTAGCGACTTATGAATTGTAGGTTCGAACCTAAGCACTTTGTGAAAGTTATTTCAACACCACTGCTCTCAAAACGATGAAGGAACACATCGTGAGAAAACCGGCATGTCCTAGACAAAATCTAAGACATGTGACATCCACCAACCAGGCTGATTAGATATGCATAGAATTAGGCTAATTCATGATAATGATTTCTAATAAAGAAAACTGAACCTGAACTGAATTAAATTAATTAATTAAACTGAATTAAATATTATAAACATGTAGAATTATTGTATATTTATATCTTATTTATTTCTCAGTGTATGCTGCAACGGTCGACGGCAACGCCGACTGTCGCTGAAAACCAGCGCTGGGGCTCTGTCTCGCATAGGGTCGCAGCATTATGCTGAGCGATTGCCGTTTTGCGTGGATGTGACGCATATTTTCTTCCTACGTACTTATTGTTTATTTGCGTCATGTTTACCGCAAATAAACGTATTTTCTTTCTTTCTTTATTTCCTAAACTAGTCGGGTATATTAGTTTGGAACGGCATCCAGCCAAGCAGACATTAGAATAATTTTACCCGACATTATCCTGTCGGCAAGCTCTACTGCTGAGCATGAGGTCAGGTTCGATTCCTAGGTCGAGTAGTGTTATAGGGTTTTACCATCTAGAATTTCTCAGTAGCAGCCCGAAGTGTTGTTTTGTGCCCGGTTGTTGGCACTAGAGTCGGTCGTCTCATATTACTTGGGACATAAACATAACTGGCGAAATGTGGGTATACTATAAGTTCCTACAACTCTGCCTAACCCTTGAGGGAGTACCTACAGACGTGATGTTATGTTATTTATTATCCTTTCAGCCGTTCTGAACTCTCGCGCCGACATTTCATTCGAAATTTCACAATGAAATTGCAGAGGCCGACAGTGTTAAGCAATGGAGACGTGCCTATAATCTATGCATTTACTTACAGACTTATCTAGTACATTCCACGATCTATCTAGGTATTCGTCATGCCGCTGCATTTTCCGTTATAATTCCGCTTTGCATTAATGTAATCGCAAACTTGAATCGATTTTAATCGTACGCCATTTTCAATGATTTTATCAAGAATAGTTTACATATTGGACATGTTCACCAGGGAAAAATAAATAATTTTGTAATATCATGATATAAATGAGTGTCCTAGGAGTTTCTTGCCCGATCTTCTCAATAGAGATCTACCTTTCTGACCGATTCCTTGACAATTCAAAAGTGCCTGTGAAGGTTTAGTTGAAATAAATACTTTGAGTTTCGAGTTCTGCAACAATTTAATTCACTATGTCTTATCGCAAAGGGCAATGTCTTCGAGGTGACCTTTAGCGGAACTTAAATATTGGAAAGACATTTTCTTACATAGGTATCCACTGGCCAGTCAAGTGGCAGTGATCCGTTAATCAAATAAACCAATTTAAAAACGGTACAATTTACACAGCAATTAGACTTAAAAAAGTCTGTACAGAATATCAAAGTCAGTCAACGAAAAAATTGAGCTAAAAACCTTGGCAACAATCTAGATTAATGATTACCACAAAAAATACACAAACGGGAGTTCTTTCACCTTACTAACATTTTTACATCAGACAATTTGTTTATTACCTAACGACTCGGTAACAAGTCAACGAATCGTTACAAGTTTTGGCAGACGCAGACGATTCGTTTGCTTGACGAACAGTTCTTGAGTTCTTGTGCTACAATAGTTGATCGTTAAATTGTTATGGGAGCGATGCTGGGTGATAAATGGCTGTCAAGAACTACTGTTTCGACATAGGTAACATCGCGTCTGTATTTCTCTAAGTCTAGAAGTGTTACAGTACCTTCCTAGGCCTCATTTCAACTGTTATAAGTCCCATGTAAAAGCGGGCGCCTGCTAAAGCCATTAACCGAGCAGAAATCTAGCCTCTTAGCTGCTAGAGCTACTGTGGAAAAACTACACTTTGATCGCACCCAGGATCCGAGGCTCAGCCGCACTTTTATCCTCTAGACGAGACCAACGAGAAAATTATTTTATTTCTTCGTCGTTTATAAATTAGTGGCTCGTGGCTAATCGTGGCTAAGTGATCATAGACACGAGCGGCACGCGTCAACAGCAGAGGCAACTCCAATCGTCCGTCGACGCGTCGGCAGCTGTCGTCGACGCGTCGGCAGCTGTCGTCGGCAATGTGCCGCGCGCTCGTGTAATTTAGTTATCGTCTGCCTAGCCTTTTCCAAACTATGTTGGGGTCGGCTTTCAGTCTAACCGGATGCAGCTGGATACCGTATTTTACATGGAGCGCTTGCCTATCTGACCTCCACAACCCAGTAACTGGGTAATACGATACCCCTTGGTAAGATTGGTTGTCAGACTTTCGGGCTTCTGTTGACCAATGAAGACTGTCAAAGATCCACGAATGACAACGGGACCAACAGCTTAACGTGCTTTACGAGGTGCGGAAGGATCTTGGTGTGTAAAGCTGGTCACCCATCGACAAACCAACTACAAAGCATAGCTTACCCTAATCGAACGACCAGTGCGGCTGTTATTACTAAGCCACAAGCTCCTCAATCGGCGATCAGCTCGTGTAACTGAGTACGGTGCTCATATACACGAGCGGCACTATGTCGACGGCTGGAGTTGCCTCTGCCGTTGACGTGTACTGCTCGTGTTTATGAGCACTAAAGCGGCTGTAAGTAACTATTTATAGTCACAGCCGTAGTTATGCGAGATTAAGGTTTGCTAACCGCAGTAAGTCTGCAATACGTTGATCATTCTTCGGTGCTCCATACCGGGCTCACTCACTCGGGTAGAGAGCACTTCAATGATCCAATCTCGGTTGCCATGCGATTGGCAGTCAGTTTCGAACTTCTAATGAGTCTAAAAGAAATCAGAAGCCCAAAAGTGTGACGATTGAATTTCATTTCGGATGTTATTAACCGACCGAAAATACCGACATAGCTTGCAGTGTTAGCAAGCTGAAATGGCACTGGGTTAGCCATGTCCGTCGCGGACCGCTGGTCGTAGGGTTTTTGGCAGAAGACCGACATAACCCTCCGTTCTTCTAAGGTCGAATCAGTGAGACAGCTAGTCCTAAAGGGACCCTGTATCATTTTTGGGGGCCCTTTTTACTCAGACATTGTTGAAAATTACATTCAAAATGGCATTATTAAGGTGGTTTTATACCGGCGAGGCGAGGCGAGGTGTGGATGGGATGAGCGAGAATTGAAATCACACTTACCCTTTTACACCGAAAGATGTCCAGCGCTGCCTCGCGCCGGCTCGCGCTATCACGCGCCGCCCGGCCAGCCATGTCTGGCGCACCGGTCAGCCGAGAATATAGTATGCAGAGATGTTTCGCGATGGTCGGAGCGAGTCGGCGCGTGCCAGCGCGAGACAACGCGAGTCAGCGCTTGACGGAGAGAGACCGTGCAGGTCCTGGATGGCCGGTGCGAGATTTAAATATTCGTTTTACAAAGTAAATAAATGCTCTATTCATACAGCAATAAAGTTCAAATTCTACTAACAAATATTTCAATTCTCGCCTCGCACATCCTCGCGCATCTAGACCTTTACACCAAAGATGGCATCCCATTCACGCTTCGCCTCGCTGGTGTAAAACCAGCTTTACTTTGTAAATTATTATATTTTTTTAATTATTGTGAATGTGAGGACTATGTGGATATTATTATTATTCATCTGCTAGATTTTATAATGGTCTGAAAGTTTAAGTAGTTTATGTGTCCTACCCAAATGTCCTTTCTTACTATACCTATTGTTCGTCGAGTTGAGCTCCATGATTACTCACAGATACTTACACTGCCTGGACAGTTCCACTCAAATCTTTGTGGTTCTTTCCTCAAAAGACCATTTCAGACACTAATAATTGGTCCTCATATGACCTGACTAAGATTATGTCTGGACTTTAAAAGAGACTGCAACCTCTGAAATTTTTTCGGCTTTCCTTCTCAGAGTAGTCAGATAGGAAACGCCGAGCTCATCTAGCTTATTTTTAATATGACGTGTAAAAGTGATTCCGATATCCTATTTACAAAATAAACAATTTCGTTTCAGACTGCGGCGAAGCTTAAAAAGAGGTTATTGTTTATTACAAAATAAATAAAATAGCATATCCTGACTCGAGAGGTATTTTCATTAGATGGGACTCTTATCAATGAGAATTTGAGGTGTTGGATATTTTTGCTTATGCAAAAATATTATCCAACACCCGTCCAACATCCGAACACACGTCGGGGCGCCTGTAGCTTGAGGCCCGGTATCATTGATATGGCTGATACTGCGGTAGCCGCGCCCCTGTTTCGAGTTAGAAATTAACGTCAGGCACAAGTTTTTTGAACTGGACCCATTTGACGCAGCCGTGAGGCGCATAGTCAGCCTATAAAGTTCACTCAGGGAACACAGGCCAGGCGGTTATTGTCCAAAAGGGTTACCGTGGCCTCTGGCAATATAGGCAACTGAAGGAACACGGGTGGATTTTAGTCAGGAAGAGTCTGACACTCCCTCCTGCTCCACCCAGAGCGGGAGAAGTTATTTGATAATTTTCCAAGCAAAAAAAAACGCCTCCTCTCTTCGAGAGAGAGAGTGCTGTAATCTACTACGCAGGCCCCGTGCGGTTTGCTTCCTTTCCTTCACCGTTTTGAGAGCAGTAGTGATGACATTATTTACACAAAGTAAAGCACCTGCCTGGGTTAGGACCTACGACCTACAAGTCATAAGTCGGAGCGGTTACCTCTGGGCCACCACTGCTCACTCAGCCTTGGGTGGACTTGTACTTAATAAACATATTATTTTCTTTCTCCCAGATGGAACCCATGCATGAGAATTTCCTCACAAGGACAAAACTTCTGTGTTGAAATATTTTTCATTGGGAGTGCCTTTATCAGTATGTGATATAATGAATCATCATAATCATCATACCATGTAAAAGAAAAATATCGAAGACTTTGTAAATTAATGAGTCACTATCAGTTACATAAATAATATTGTTTTAATGTGTGTGACATTTGAAACAACATATTGGAATTATTGCTGTATTTTTTGTCTGAATTTGGTCAACCTATGAATTACAGATAGTATTGTAATGCTTTCCGAAAAGTTCTGAAGAAGACGAAAGAATAGTTTGTTATACATACAACTATAAAAATTGCTGAACGGATTTGAATAGTCTTTGGCAAACTGTGGCTTGAAGTGACACCTAGGATATATGAAGACATCGAGTTTATATTCAGACACATGAAATAGCTTGCACTGCCTCGACTGCTCCACTCAAATCTGTGTGGTCCTTTCCTCAAAAGATCATGTCAGATCTGACTAAGATTGTGTGTGGACTTTAAAACAGACATTGACCCTGAGACTTTCTTTCACCATTTCTTTTCAAGGTTGGTCAGACATGAAATTTTGACTCCATCTAGCTTATTTTTTTTATTTTATATGACTCTTGTACAAGTGATTCCGATATCCTATTTACAGAATAAACAATTTCATACCATTACATTTCCCATGATGCAAGTGAAAATACCAAATATTCTTGATGGATATGTTTGTCATCAGAGAACATGAGAGAATAGGTACCAGAAATTGTGAAGTACCAGGATATAAAGTAGTTTGTCTGTCATTGAGAATGTGTGAAGGCTCAGACCGTATTTAATCCTTATAGGATTAGCAGCAATCCTATAATAAGTCAGAAAATAGAATTAGTGGTCAGTCCCAAAATAAGGCTTCAATTTAAGTGGTGCTTAAAATTTATAGTCGTAGAAAAGTTTTAACATAACATATCATGTCTGTTTCACCAGATGTGTAAGGCTTCCTGAACATGACACCGGAGCCGGACCGGCGCAAGACTGCAAGATGAAAAAACCAGGACGTCTCAGAATGAAAAAGCGGTATGGCGGTTGGCGATATTCATTTTTTATACACAAACATGCAATCCAGGGCCAGTGTCATGTACAGGAAGCCTAATTAGTGCACCTAAAGTACAACTGCTATGTTTAAGTCCTGCGTACTTAATAGAGAGTTACTTCATTGCCACTTACAAGGCAATAATCCAAATTCTGGGCTGTTAATGAGCAATTCCTGATCAACAAAATAAACATAATGTCCAATCTGGGAATCAAACCCAGGGCTCCTGTAATTTGCAGAAGCAACAGACCAGCGGGAAAGTCTGTAGTTTTTTTTTTTTACTTAGACATGGGCCAAAGTTAATTGATTCAGGAGTGACCTTGCGGAAATCCATTATAAAATGATGATGTGGATATATTTAGTAACCTGTTCTGCTGAGCTATTTCTAAAAAGTCTTAAAAAGACCCTGAAAGAAATCGACAAGTGTTACACCTCACAACCAGGCATCCTCAGGATGACGATTGACTTGTCGCGAACTCGAACACAGCGTGTTGCCACACCAAGCACTGAGTGCAGCTGTCTGCCCTCAGTGATTGGTTTGACAACACTCCGGTTACTAAATATATCCACATCATCATTTTAAGATAATTCATATAAATCAGACTTCATTTGACTATTTAAATGCCAAAACCTAACTAAAATTAACTTTTCTAAGAATAAGAGAAAGTTATGTTTTTTTTTTTAAGTTGTAAAAAGTAAAAATTAACAACTAAAGATTTTAAGTGAAAGAGTATATAATTTTTTGTAAAAATTCATAATACTGTTCTACAAGTGTCATTGAACTTCATGAAATATTTGTCTGTGTTTATTAACTGATATTAAGGTTTTTTTAGAAAATTACTGATCTGTACAGCAGGTTTTAACTATTAATAGAGTTGAGTATACAAACAAAACGATTATTGAGGAAAACTGTCCCAAATGTACATAAATTAATGTTAGAAATACTATGTGTGTATCACAAAATATTATGAGTTATGACTAATGAGTATTCACGTAATTCATACATGACTTAATAGGATGAAGAAGGATATTCCTTTTCCTATGCCCTTATCTATAAAAAATAAGGCAATTCAAAGCAACAAGTTTCACATTCTAAATACAAAATTGTTCATCAAGGAATGCATAACCTTACCTCCTGAAGAAATGTAGAATCCACTCGGAGAGTATTTCGCGACATTCACTTGGCAAGAATGCTCCGTGTATGTATCCGCGATCGCGGGGTTCTCAATATCTCGTATGATAACGGAATTGCCATTGGTATACAGGAAGTTTCTGCCCTTCGGATCGCCGCCTAAAACTAACGGTGTACCTCTCTGGGTCCTCGGTAAAGCCGCCCAAGTATATTCTGCGGACACAAAACCACACTGTAAAACCACTGATCACTGGTATTTTCTTAAACAGATAGTTTTATCATCATGTTTCACCCGCTAGCTACAACAACCACGCTGCCCCGTAATAGAATCAAATTAAAACTTACTATGAGAATAAGACATTTTATAAACACTCTTTGCTAACTAATCACTAAATTGATAATGCTAAAACTATTGGTCACTCGGTACTTTTAATTATTTTTAGAAAAACACAGTCAGCCGCTAAGTCCCATACCCTACCAAAAAAATGACGTACATACAATAATATTTTTTAGCAAAGTTGGCAGGACTGTCGCTCATTGATATTACCATATATGGGCACAGGAATACCAATCACTTCTTAGTAATATCTAATGATTTTCCAACATCATTTAACTTTGCCCTATTATTATTAAGTCCATTATGACTAGAATATTTTCGTTGATTCTTAAAGTCATCAAGTTTTGATTTGCCGGTTTATTGTTACGGTAGAGTCGTTCTTAGTCGATTTTTGATGTATGGAAAGTTGGTAACATTTGCTTTGTTTATGACTATGGAACGCGCCAGAAAATTTTTGAAATTCGTTTTCGAACGAAACAATTTTGATAGCATTTCTCCGCTATCTCCACTCTTGGCACTCTTTGGCATTTCTATTTGTCAAATAAACTACGAAGGGGTTCGATACGCCATGTGACGGAATTAAATGAAAATACAGTTTTTGGTGATATTTATTGGGTGTTCTAGTGTTTTACTTGAATGCGAAGAGTGATGCTTGCGTGTGGGACATTTTATTTTTACAACAGAATTTCTTTTGTTGCATTTTTCGGCTTCATTATTTGACACTTGTTTCCACGTGGTTCACGTCATAATCGGTCGACGTGTTAATTTTCTACATAGAATTTAAAGCTCTTGGCTGTAATTAAAAGTAGAAATGGAGTCATTGAACATCTCAAAACTGAACTTGTATAGCGGAAGGAGTCGGGGCTCCCAGGACAACGGCGTGAAGTTTGAAAGAACGGAAGAAAAGTTCGAGACCAATGTAAGGGCATACCATGTGTTGTAATATCTTTTTAATATTACAAATATTAAAGAAAATAGTATCAAGTACAATGCTGTAAGACTTCTGAAACTTGGTGTTGCAATTATGCAAACATGTCATCATATTTGCATGAGATTCAATATCCCAAAATCATATCATTTTTCATGACCAAATAAAGATGTCAATATAATCGATTCTTAAAAAAAAAAAAAGTTTTATAGTTCTTTTTACCGAGCTCATGGTGAAATTGCTTAATTAAAGGTGAATACATGAATGTTCTGCATAGCTGATGCAAACTCACTGCAATGAGTACCTGTTTGATGACATCAAACAGCTGTTTTACAAAACATTTTATTCTTGATCTTGAAATTGATGGAAAAATGTTAAGTTAATGTCAGGTTGAGTCTCCTAGTTTTTATTAATTAAAAATAATGCTAGTATGCTACAAAAATTAAAAAGAATTTCAACATCAAAATATAATTTTTCCATCAGTCATATTCATGACCAGTTTTTGAATACTAATTACTTAATAGTATAATTGTTGTAATTTCTGAAGACTAATAAAGAAAACATTATAATTACTTTGACTAACATACCTAAACCACAAAGTATCACAAGTCACTGTGATTTTCATAATATTACATCATTTCTGTTATTTTTGTATTTAAATAATAAAACTATTTATAATGGTGGCTGGTTGCACCATTTATAATTTAGCTATAGTGAGAATAAAGTACTTAATTTTCTCTATGTACCAAGCTATCCCGTTGCCCTAATTTCATTAAAATTGCGTACTACATGCACGAAAACAACAGTGGATAAGAGTCACTATTGAATTTATTATTTTACTAAGGATAAATTACAGTTGATTATCATCATAATCGTAATTCTTAGCTGCTTTTGGGTTTCAGCTTCGGAATAATAATAAATAATAAAAATAATAAAAGGTTTATTGCAGAAACTTATACAACTTTTACAGTGAATCTTACATAGGAACCTCCTTTTAAGTAAAAGATATACCTGTGCTAGGAGGCCCCGCTCTTCAATGACAAATATAGTGGTAAAAGTATAATAAACCCAAGCTCAAGTTTATTCTTGGGTGGTAATCCAGCTGTAGAACCTACTGTTACCACCTTATTCTTCAGCAATACTTGAAATAATTCCTTTCCATGATTTAAAAAAAAAAAGGAACATGACTCATATTATGTAGATGTTTTTTGATAGCCTGGCAGGCTGCCAGTACCCATGACTGTACAGTCTGTACACCCAACACATTGTGTTGAATGCGACTTGAAAGAGCCATGTGGTGACTTTTGGAACTAAATATTTTACTTAATACTACATTGCCAGACACCACTTTGGCGACAAGTCCTAGTAGGTTTTAATTTGAGTCACCCACAAGCCGCGTCTTTGTTGCACATTAATTTAACCATTTATTTCTTATTCGAAATGACCTAAGTGCTAAGCAACACAATTACAATAATATTACAATGTTGTAAACCAACTGATAACAGTTTCAAGAGTAATTTAAATGTGCAGACAACATGCACATCCATGTATATCTAGAATTTTCAGATAATTTTCCTTTTTCAAGGCAAATATATCAGTAAGCAGAAGGTCAATCAATATTATCATTAATGTTCATTTTTCAGTCATACTAGATAAATTTTATATCTACAAATAGTATAGAACCAAGTCACTTTTCTTGTGTCTGTGTGAACACTTAGTTCTTCTAAACCACAAAATGGATATTGATACAGTTTTCACCATCATTTATGGGTATCAACATTAATATGAAATACTCTGACCAAGATTATTTCCTGGTTTTTATATACACATTGACATTAATGAATTTTATATACTTTTAAAGTATTATATTATTTAAATTATTGTGAATGTGAAGACTATGTGGATGACCCACATAGTCTCCTTTTTCTTTTTGTTTTTAATTTTTTCTCACTTAGTTCTAATTATAGTCCGACAGTTTGAGTAATTTATGCGGCCTACCCAAATGTCCTTTCTTTGGTATTGTTCGTCGAATCGTTGAGCTCCTTAATTCTGAGTTGAGCTGCATGATAACTGACAAATGCGTGCACTGACTGGACAGGCCCTCTCAATCTGTGTGATGCTTTCCTCAAAAGACCACTTCAGACACCAATCTACATGGTCTTCACATGATCTGACCAAGATTATGCCTGGACTTTAAAAGAGACTGTGAGCTCTGAGTTTGTTTCGGCCTTTCTTCTCAGAGTAGTCAGATAGGAAACGCCGACCTCATCTAGTTTTTAAAATATGATTGACGTGTAAAAGTGTTTCTACAAACCTATTTACAGAAATAAAATCATTTATCATAATACTTAATTTAGATCAAGCACAGAAATGTCAACATTTTGAAATATCATCACATCAGTAGATTGAACCCATGCTAGGCCTAGGCCTTAAGGTTGGGCTATAGTAGCTTTGATGTGTAGACACCTTTTAGCATGCAGATTATTACTCATTCAGTGACCATACTGACCATTTTTAATCAGTCGATTCTGTTTTCCAGCCACCAAGCACTCTCTTTCAGAAAGACTTTAAAGTGAGCAAATTTTGCAGACTTGGCTGATACTTAGCATAATACAAAATGAATTCTTCTGAAATCTTCTGTGTGGTAATGGCAAATAATCCTTTTAACAGGTTTTCACCTTAAATTTACGAATATTAAAAGTCCCTTAAATGAATATTGCTACTACAGCATTATTTTTTCCTTGCAGTCTCTCACAGATCAAGATGAAGAGTACCACTGTGAGTATAAGGAAGAAATTTGGAAGAACCTACTGGAACAGGAAGCAGACAAACCCACCATCCACCTGCAATCACCACAGGTGAGATTATTAATTAATTATTAAAGGGTTACCAACAGCTTCTGCTTACGACTTCGTGCGCGTGTTTTGACATTAAATAAAACATAATCCTATGACACTAGGCAGTAGTGTAGCTTTCAAATAGTGAAAGAATTCTTATAATCAGATCAATATTTTCAAAGATTACCTTATATAAAAAAACTATTTCACCTCTTGATAATATTAATTTAGGTATCTTTTTACTAAACATTAGCACATTTTTAGACTTTTTAAATTGAACATAATTTTAATGCCTCTTTACTATTTGGATACTAGTCTATGCAGTTTCAGTACTTTTAATAAAGACACATTAGTAAAAGCAGTAATGAAATTTTTATGTTGAAATTGATGATGTACACACGGCTACACATCAAGCTATACATTTCCAGAATAAGCTGACCTCGCATTGTACGGAAATCCTATACAATGCGAGATCAGCATAAAATAGAAATGTGTAGCCGTGTGTACCCTAGGATGCATATCCGGTACGACTCGCAATTCCTTTGATATCCTAAGGGCACGTCTTGCCTATCATTACCGCGCCTCCTGGTGTTCTCGTTGATATGCAATGGCCTCTGTAGCCATGAAACATGAAGCTCCAGAGGCTAGTGCAAATCTTTGGGTTCATTCGATTTATCGAGTCTGGTCAAACTCCGCAGGGGTCGGTGCATTTAATTCATTCATTCATTCATGAAATTGATGATGGGAAAACGAATCTGTATAACTTTCTATTTAATGCAATCTAAGTATCCAGCTAATCAATCTACGGACATTCAGCAGAAGGTAGATGATGGTTACTGATCTTGCAAGGTATGAAGCCACTGCCCCAACGGATCGATACTACAGCTCATTCATCCTGGTTATATTTAGTTAGTCTTAGGGTGCCTGTATTTTCAGTGTTGTGAAGGTAACTGGGCACACTTATTATTATGTTGCATAATTATTATTTGTAGCATTATTTATCGTCTTATGTAGCGTCTTTCAGATAATAAAAAAATATTACACATATTTTTTGCTTTATCATATTAATCAAAAATAACTTAGAAAACACGCATTAAAGTTGGGGAGTGGGGGCTCGCTACGTCACAACTTGGTATAAAATCTAGCAAGGCGTGACGTCATGCTACATTTTAACTCTATGTATCACCGTAATCTTTTGACTACGGCAAAAAAGAAGAAATACGTGTCCAATATTTTTTATTAATTTACCTTCCGGACCAAATAATTATTTTTTGGACACAGGTCTATTCCTTGAGGAGCACTTGATATAATCAATATTCAGATTATACTGATAAATGTTTTGATTATAAATATCAGGGACTCGAACACAAGATAGGCATGTGCACTTAAATGATGTTATAAACAAATTGTTATCAATGCATCAATATAAATAATTCATAATAATGAACATAACGTGCGAATCTTGTAGGAATTATAAGAATCACATGTAAATCGGAAATATGGTTCTCGATTCACTAACCGAATAGGTACCCCATTTTCGAATCGGCATGATTTTTCAAGCATGGTAACAGACTGGCAACTTATTAAATGTCTATGCAACATACAGAGAATATTAGGGTGGTTACACACCTTGGTCGGGTTGGCATGATTCGAAATTACTCAAATCTATCTTTTGCCGAATCATGAAGACCTGAAAATGTGTGTAGTACTTACATTTTATGAGTAGGGATTAAATTTATAATACAATTAAGTACTGAATTAACATATATCATCTAGGTATCAAAACATATGCATATCTAAAATCAATAGGTACTATATCTTACTGAATAATGAATTTAACCTTGTTCTATGCATTCCATCTGGGGTATAATTGTATGAGTGACTTAACCATACCTAAATGTATAAATCGATAGATTATTTTTGTTCTACAATACAAAGTAATTGTATTGTATTGTTTACCATTGTGAATAAAACCTGTGTAAACGTTTCCAAATAGGGCATATATACTTCTAAAACATACATACTTTCACATTTATAATAATATTTGTAGGACAAATGGACACATCTAACCCATCTAATCGCAACTCATGTCCAACTGCTCTTTTATAAACAATGTCAATGGAATCAAGTCTAATATAAATTGTTAAAACCTGTTTCATTAAAAAAACAATTGAAATGAAGATCCATAAAAAACCTTTAAAAATACCCGTTTCATCACAAAAGGCCGTAGACTCTTGCGTCAGGTTTTGCAAAATATTATAGTAGGTACCCACCCAAAGGTGTACTGTAAACTATAATTCACCTATAAGATCCACCAATTATTTATCTAAGCATTGATGTATAATTTTTATGTTTTCAGTTTCGTTGTATGTACGTACTTTGCGTCATTGGTAATTTCATTCTTTATCTGTCCTAATAACGCAACAAGAAAACAAATGATGAAATATCATCAACATTGATGAAATTATATCGAATAAGGACATTTTATTACCGTTGAAGGGTTACTAAACTTTATTGAATGTAATTACATTATTCATACTTACATCGACTGTAACTAGGGTTGGCAACTTTTTTTTTTTTAATAATAACGTAGAAAAAAAAAAAAAAAAAAAAAAAGGTATCAGGAACAAAAAAAAAGTATTTTCATAAGTTTTTATTCTGTTTAAAACATTTTTTGGGTGCTTTTAGCAAACGCTAACAATTTTTTGTTGTATTTTGAATGTTTCAAAGCTAGTTTTACAACCAAAATTTATATTTAAATAAATAAATAACTCGTTTTTTTTTTTGTTCGATCTGTGTCTCTTCTCGCTACTTCAAATTCATAAACAAAAAGCTCTCAGTAAAAGCTGAAGTGGCGGAAATAGAGAGTAAATAAATCATATCCATTTTTAACATTGCCATTTGTCAAAAGTGTTTTTCTCTGTAAATTTTTTATCAATAATAATAGATTTTCTTTTTTGACATATAGGTCGACAAATAGTTCAGTAACGAATTACCCATGGGTAACACGTTTCTTTTAAGGTGAAAGCGCCAACCCTGCCCGCGGAATTCAAATTTTCTTACGTTTTTTTGTATTTTTTAGGTCAGTCTCAGATATCATGTTAATGATTGATTAATTTGCGGTCGTAAAAATAATAAATATATATTTATAGAATGTTAATAATTAAAATCGTAAATACAATTCTCAGTGATAGTGTATAATGTCATAAATTCACGAAATTGACATTCTTAGCAGCAAATAATTTGATATGTTATTTAGGTAACCGTGAGATGTGGAAGAAATGGAGGGAGGCCATCTTTTATGACCGCCAATCAATCAATCATTAACATGAGATCTGAGACTGACCTACAAAATGAAAAAAAAACATAAGAAAATTTGAATTTCGCGGGCGTGGTCGAAGGTTCCACCTTAACGCATCACTGTAAAGATTAGAAATAAAGTATTTTTGCATACATTATTTTTATGCAAAAGTATAAAGTTCTTGTCACCGTCGGCGTTCCAGCTGTATTAGAACCTAACGGCTTGGCACGCGACGATGGCAAGAGACCGGACGGCATGTCTTTATTTCCATGGAAGGTGGGTAGGCCTTTAGTGTGGGACGCAACGTGTGTCGATACTCTAGCGCCATCCCATCTTCCTGGCTCAGCGTGCTGTGCTGGCGCTGCCGCTGCGGCTGCGGAAAACCTCAAGCGGCGAAAGTATAATAACCTTATAGGTCACTATATTTTCGAGCCGTTTGGGGTTGAAACCCTAGGGCCGTGGGGTCCGAGTGCTCACGGTCTGTTCAATGAAATCTCCAAACGACTGGTTGACACTTCCCGTGACCCAAGGGCTGGTTTTTACCTTGGCCAGCGGCTAAGCATTGCCATACAACGTGGCAATGCGGCCAGTCTCTTGGGTACATTACCAGTCGACAGCGACGCGGAGGAATTTTTCGACGCCATATTTTAGTTTAATTTTAGTTTAGTCTAATAGTTTTAGTTAGGTTAGGATATAATAAAACAATTATTAAATAAAAAAAAAAAGTATAAAGTATACTTACCGAAAATAAAGTAGGATACGTTAGTTTAAAGTATGGTTGGCAACCCTAACTGTAACTGTGATTTGCTCAATCGACGTATTTCATCATGCAAAACGTTCCATAATTATACTAGGCACTTCACTTTTACGCCGTTGGTAGTAGAGTTTAAATTCGCTTGCTATGACTACGATTGCATGGATTTTAAAAGTATTACAACATGTTAACACAAAGTTGTCTCCCC
Organism: Omphaloscelis lunosa; assembly: GCA_916610215.1. Taxonomy (NCBI): domain Eukaryota; kingdom Metazoa; phylum Arthropoda; class Insecta; order Lepidoptera; family Noctuidae; genus Omphaloscelis; species Omphaloscelis lunosa. The sequence goes on along the minus strand of OU744265.1, from coordinate 15,984,689 downwards.
TTTGGTGCAAACATTGTTCGCATTTCAATGACGCCCTAAGCAAAAAAAAATTGTCTTTTGGCTCTCTCGACAAGAAATTGTAAAGGAGTTTTTACCGTATCTGCGAATTCTGCAATACAATACCTACATTAGTTATATGCCAGCTGCTTCTTTACTACAAAGAAATTAATCTTTGCTGGGGTACCAAAAGTAAGGGGATAAGTTTAATACAATTTGCAGGTACCCATCTTATTAATGCCAAACTGGTTTCAGGTACCTACCTAATTTCTTAACGAATATGTAACTGACAGATTTAATATTTTAGAAAAAATATAATAGTATCAGTTGTATACCTAGTTGGGAAAAGGCTAGGCAGATGGTATTGAGATTTGATCGTTTGAGATTATTTGTAAACTTAAGACGCAGATATATGCCAGTGACCCTGAGTGGCTTGCGTGTTCTGTGCTGAGCTCACGCAACGCGTCGTACGTCCAGCCATTAATAGGACTCGCCCATCAAGGAGCACTGTCCCAAATTAGACGCATTATTAATATATTATACATGAAACCAAAGGTTTTTTAATAAAACATGTATACTGAAAGATCAATAATGAAATTATCTTTAAAATGGTGAAGGTTTCAGAAAAATAAGTTTGTTAGATTTTGCGTGAGTCTCAGTTTTTATCCGCGTTAGACATAACTTTACAAATTAATTTCACTATGTAATATAAACATAATCTAAAATATTAATATATAAAGTTATTAATAAAATGCTCTAATTTAACATATATTTTTTCCAAATCATTAACACTAGTCGTTTAGACGTGCTCTTCAGTATAAAATCATTAAAAGTCGATTATCGTCGCCTTAATAGGTCTGTGTTTCGCATAAATTTTATTTGAGCATAAAAATGTGCCTACTAACGCTGTGTATGGCTTTGGTATATAAATGGTATTACATAAACAGTCTTGACCATGTGTAAGCTGCAGAAATCCGTTCCTTGCGGGAAGCACAGAACCGATCGAAGTGGCGGCGGTGCTTGGGGAGGACTATGTCCAGCAATGGACGTCTTGCGGCTGAAGTGATGATTATATAGTATTTTTTTTATTAATTAGCGACACGTCACATTCGTGATGGACCAGTATAATCTAATGTTGTATGGATTAGAAAACAACTACGCTTCAATTCGACACTTTAATATGTAGGTACATACAACTCTGACGACCCGTTCGAGAAATCGGGGCGTGATGTGATGTATATGCTTTTCGCTTCTTGGCTGTAATTAGGTGAACTTTTTGACATTCATCAACAACTTAACTTTAATTTATTGAAGAACTGATCCTGAAATCGATATACTTATTGGGTCTCGGCCGTAGAAGCTGATCTATCGAGTGTAAGCCCCAAAAAAGTGCTAAATAATTTTAGATTCGGAGATCGGTGGCAAAAAAAAAACGACTTCCAAAACTGAAGTGATTTTGCACATAAGTATTTTTTTTTTGGAATTCGGTTGTCTTTTTTTTGTATAAAAGTTTTTTTACTGAAAAAGAATAGCTTGATAATAATTATGTCGTCGTGCGTACTTAGGTACCAAACATTTAAAATGACTTTCCAAGAAAAACTCATCAAAAGAAAAACACCCACGCCCCAAATTTAAGGCTGTAGTTAAATAGGAGGATTAATCTAACGATATAGCCTACTCTCATTCTGTCTGAAGTGTCAGGAAAGTAAACCATGGCTTAGTAACCTAAACCAATAACACATTGTGCTAAATGATGTCACTGATAGCCTTTACCTACTAGCGAGTTTACTTACTCTCATAATTATGATCTGAGTTCGTTGACTGATTAATCAGGAAAATGGTTTAATTTACATTTTCCACTAATTTCTGCCCTCGACTTCGTCTGCGTGAAATTTCTTGTTATAACACAAAATATGAACAAAAAAATCCTTCCGTAGTGTTTACCTTCGTTACAAAAGGAATTATTGTGCAAAGTTGTGCAAAATTTTAGAAAGAAAAAGTTTTTATCGAGACTTGCACAGGAAATTTCAAATTAAAATAAAAGCAGAAAGTCCTGTAGGAGGCCAAAAGGCTCCTATTTCAGCATTTATGCTGCGACATTAAAAAATAAGTTTGATGTTTCTAGATCCAACGGTTTAGACTGTGCGTTGTCCGTCAATTAACGAATAAATTAATTTAAGGTTTTCATTAAGTTGAAGATAACGGATTTCTTTCTACTTTCCAGTTGGAATTCCGTGGCGCATTAGTGCAGCAGCTCCGTGACGTCACCAAGAAGTTGGGGCTATGTATCGCAACCTTACACTCGGCGGTTGCTCAATTAGACTTGTTTATGGATGCACATAGACTGAGGGCGGATCGACTGACACACGTCGCTCTGGCTTGCTTGAGTTTAGCAGGTACGTTATACTGTCTATACTAGAATGCCTTATTATCTAAAAATGTAAAAATAAAACATTTTAACTTGAAGAAATCTCTCCGTTAATTCAAAAATATATTTGTACTGTAACAATTACCGAGGTCTCAAATTAAACACCCTGTATTTGATACTATCTATTGCCCGTGCATCTGCGTGTATTTCGGATTTCATCATAAACATTGAGGAGGAAAAGTAGCCTGTATCCCTACTCCAGGTCCCAAAGGGGTGATAGCGTAACACACATAAAATAGTTAATTGATTCAGGCGTCACCTTGCGGAAACCCATTATAACATACAATAGACGTAGATATATTTAGTAACCGGTTCCGCTTAGCTATTTCTAAAGAGTCCTAAAAAACCCTGAAAGAAACCCTGACATGTGTTTCACCTCTCAACGAGGCATCCTCAGGATGACGATTGACTTGTCGCGAACCCGAACACGGCATGTTGCCAGACCGAGCGCTGAACGCATAATCGTCGTCGTCGTTTTTATTGCATAAAATGACAATATTGATCGCAATGCCTTTCATTTTGACAGTTCAGCCACGTTCATTGCGTTATTTACGTTGTTGAGCAAACGAATTTGTCAATCCTATGAAGCAATGGATTAGGAATATCCTTCAAACCCTCAGATTGTGATTGAAAGCGTGTTATGCGGTTAGGGTACTGGGTTACCTCTTTGTTAAATTGCAAACACAGTCACTTTATTATCTATACCAATGAATTAAATTGAAGTATCTGTTTGTAATGTTAAAATAACAATGCATCAATCAATCTGCCTAGCCTTTTCCCAAACGGCTTTTCCTTTTTCTAAATGCATATGAAAGTATATACGATACTTATAACAAAAACTAATGTTTAATTATTTTGTCATTCTGTCTGTTTGTTCCGGCTAATCTCTGAAACGTCTGGACCGACCGATTTTGACAGGACTTTCACTGGCAGATAGCGGATGTTATAAGGAATAACTTATGGCTCATTTACATTAGGTCGTTTTGACCGATTCAGTTGCAACCCGTATTCGGACACCGACTAGTGTAAACGAATTTTCGGTTAGCCGTATACGACCACAGCCCGTATTCGGTCACCGACTAGTGTAAACAGGTTCTCAACCGACCCACATAAGTAACCGAATTCGGTAGAACCGTAAGCGATCGCCGAATTCGGTAAACCAACCTAATGTAAACAACCCAATTCGGTTAACCGATCCGGTTTAACGGTCGCTGTCTACGGTGGCCGACCTAATGTAAACGCGCCATTAGGCTTTTATTTTAGAAATTGAATTAGGGTCCACTCGGGCGAAGCTACGGACAGCAGCTAGTTAATAATATTATTATTAGTGTGATAAGGATTACTGATAAATGGCCAAGCGTTTTTTGTCTAGTGTAGCACGACAACCATAGAAACGGGTTTTCTACGGGTTTAGTCGACAGAAGAATAGACAAAATTACTGATTGTGATTGTTCTCTGTCATTTTGTCTATTCTTCCGTCGACAAAACCCGTTTCTATTGTAGTAATGTTAAGCGAGCTGAGCTTCTTGTGAAAGACTACGTTCACGGAACTTCTAAGTATTGATTATTTAAAGAGTATTTATTTAAGTGCAACCTTTTATTATAATAATAGTAATATTATCCTTCAAATACTAACACATATTCAATTTGTCCACAGCAAAAAGTGAAGAAAAGTTCAGTCGGGCGCCCACACTAAAGATTTTATCCAAAATCAGTGGGGTCCAATTATGTGGTAAAACATTCAGGCAGTTAGAATGGATGGTGGGCCAACATGTGCGTTGGAGGTTGTTGGCGCCAACCCCCGTGACGTATGCGGCATTGTTGGCCCAATATGTGGTGACCGACAGCGACTTGACGACGCGACATCCGAAGTTTGTGAGGCGATTCAAGAGGGATGGGGCTAAACTACTGGAGGCCTATTTAGACTTGACTTTGTCTGGTAAGTTTCGACGAATCTAATTTAAACTCGCTTCCCGCAACTTCTTCCACGTGAAATTTCTTGTTTTAACGTTAAATGTAGGCTTGCAGAAAAAATATCGATATATTTTGGCGATATTTATTATTTCGATGTAAAATATCAAGTGACGAAAATGTATCGAATTCGATATACTTCCAATAGTAACATCTTTGTCGCCACTGACTAAAAACGCTGGGAAGTAGAGCCGTAAAAAAGTAGATTTTTTTTTTAAATTATCTGTAGCGTGACTTTGCTTGCTTTGCTCGGAAAAAAAGAAGAAAATATCAACAAGAGAGTGGGTTAATAGGTAGTATAAAGAAAGATTTTTTTTTTTATATTTTCCTTTTTCCTATGTAATTTTAAGGTAGGTATGCAAGAAGTGCCACAAAGAATGCCGATATATCGATATTTTTAACCGACTTCCAAAAAGGAGGAGGTTATATGTTCGTAGCATATGTTTGTTCTTTTGTTATGTACCTACGTCCGCCCATTTCTCCGTCAATTGTGGACCGATTTTGAAAAAAAATTTTTTTTTTTTGAAAGAGTATGCTCTCGAGGTGTTCCATATAAATCAGAATTAGCATATAAAATGGTAATAAATGAAAATTCAAAACCAAAGACACGAACTTCCGAAATTAAAATTATTTTTCACTTTGTAGTGTTTTATTTTATCGGAAGTCTTTTTTTTTGTAAAAAGTTTTAGTAATAACGTAAAATAAAACTGGCTGCCTTTTGGCGAAATGTGGGTATACTATAGATGCACCTCTGCTTAAACCTCCGGGAATTACAGGCGTGATGTTGTGTTATATTTTAGTAATAATATGGTCTCCCCGTCAGACGTGCGCCTGAAGGTGGTGGAGTGCGTGGACGTGGGCATGGCGTGCGTGGCGTGCGCGCGCGCCGAGCTGGGGCTGGCGGCGTGGCCGGCGTGGCTGGCCGCGCGCGCCGCGCGCCAGCCCGCCGCCGTGGCGCCCATCGCGCGCCTGCTGCAGAGGTAGCACACTAATCATAAACTTACGCCTTCTTCTCATACTAATTAGAAACTACGGGAAGCCACCCACTAGATCCTTTTGCTTCGCTAACGTTCATACATCTGGTGGTACACGCACGCCGATTGCGAGTTCTACGCCAGGTGCGTGTACCTTTTTGAAGAACATCATCACCAATACGGTCACTACCTATAATTATGTCTATAAAAAATCACCTTGTGGAAAAGTCGCGATAAATTAAAAGTTCAGACCGTAGACCAAAAATCCGAATAGATGGATGGTAGCCCTCACCCCAACTAGAGTTGCTGTGTTACGGTATGAAGGGGCCACTTCATAAGTACCGGTGGAATTGGTAATTTCTGCCACATAGTCTTGGAAGGCAACATCTCTGATATTATAAATGTCCATTAGCCGCGATAACCATCAGGCCGGTCAGCTTGTTTGCTATCCAATGTCCTTGTATCACTTAATGTACAATAAAACTCTGTAATGATGATCAAAGGCCGAAAAGACGCTCGCAAGAGCAAGGTCGATATCCCTTTCGGTTGATGTCCCTCCGTGGTTATAACACCGAAGCGAATACCTGAACACTACCACATCAACCCTACCTCTCATCCAACCCCACAAAAAAAAAATTAATAACGAAAAAAATTAATTACAGGATGATGCAAATTCTCAAGTCTCGCGAGACTTCCGTGGAGTCAGATTTGGATCAAGGCTACAGCAGCGCCCGAACATCCCCGAACCAGACACCCTGTACATCGCCCAGTTTCCACGTGTCGCCGGCTTCTAGTACTTGCAGCACTTCGTCGAGAAGCCACTTGAATGTAGACACGTCCTACCGCCAACGTCCTGTCGAACGACGACCAGACGCGAACTACTCAGTCTTAGACTTAGAAGAATCTAATGTGCCTCAGAACAATGTTCAAGATTACTACACATTACCAACAGCTGTTGACATGACCTTGCAACGGGTTAACACAGCGGCTGACTACAGGTATTGTAGGTCCCGTAGACTAGTTGAAGCTAGTTTAGAGGTACAACCGTCAACTAGTATGGCTGTGAAACGTGGTCTAGATACCAACGTTGAGCTTGAGAGGAAGAGGTACCGTCTTGCCTCTCAGATGTCTCAAGTGGTTCTATGATTATGTCTAGTCTTTATTTAAGTCTGTATTCATGAGTTGTAGCATTTTTTGTTATATAAGTTTCTTATAACATTTCGACTGGTTGAAATTATTGTTTGTGCCCGGTTGATGGCAATAGGCTCGCCCCCTATTACATGGGACTTAAACGTAACTGACGAAATGTGGGTGTACTTCTGCCTAACCCCTCGGGGAATACAGGCGTGATGTTATTTAGGGATGCGAGAAGTGCCAAAAAATATCGATATTTTTAAAAAAAATATCAAAGTCGATTTCGGTATATCCAAAAAAAATATCGATATTTTTTGGCACTTCTTTCATTACTTAAAATCACCTTGAAAACGGAAAATGAAAAAAAATCTTTTCTTTCTTGATGAACTTCTATTACGTTGTTTTTACTGTGCTAGCTTATTTATTTATGTATAAAGTTTGTATGTACTGAGCAAAGCAAGCAAAGTCATGCCACAGATTATAAAAAAATCTACTATTTTTACGGCTCTGATTCCCAGCGGTTTTAGTCAGTGCTGACAACGATGTTGCTATTGGGATATATCGACGATACTTGAAATTTTATATCGATATTATAAATATCGCCTAAAAATATCGATACATCGACATTTTTTCAACAAGCCTAATTTTACTAAATTATTTTATTTAATTACGCCTAAATACTAAAGGGGGAGGCAGAGTTCACTTACTTTTCATCCATGTAGGGAGCGAGACGATTGCTATCAACAGGGCACAAGAACAAACACTGAGTTGCTTTTTAACCTCCTGAGTCCGAGGGTATGCTATTTTGGTTTATTGATTTGATTTTTACAACATGATATCTTACCATTATATAGATACAAGAAAAAATATAATAAAAATTATAGCATGTGGAAAACTAATTTTTCGCGATGTTCTATATTAAGAACACCAGTTTTATACAACTATGATCATGAATTTTTGATGTGCTTAATTTAGGATAGTCGTTTCTAATATGAAATGAAACACTTCATACTTAAACATATATTTATTTGAAATAATCACTCTCTGCTCCGTAATTAAAATATATTTTAAAACGTAAACCACTATTGTTTTGGTTGCTAATCACAAAAAGGCAAATCTTTACCAAAATCTTTGAATGAAAAACAAAAAATATTCAAAAACTAAATAATAACTTTCTTCATGAACTAATTATATTGTTTTACTTAACTTTAATCAGTCTCACAATTTTACATAATGGAGATCTTAAATTAATAATTAATCTGAATCAGAATCGGCGGTACACCCATGGAATTGAGCAAAACAATTCCTAGAACTACATAAACATAAGTAGACACGACAAAAACGGCACTTAGCTGTAGTTTTCTTATTGCAGCCTTCCTTGCGACATCTCTGCTGCTTCTTTGTAAATTGTGGCATATGTCGTGCATTCGATGTTCTTTTTTGGACAGTTGGCAAGGGATTTATTGCAGTTCGCCTATTTTTTTGCTGGCTTGGTAGATCTAAATGTTCATCACATGATTCCTCTTCAGCTAAGGATACCGAGTTTTCCTCTATCAATTTAAAGCCCAATTTTAACTTGTACTCACGCAGCTGAGGTATTTTGTGCAAGGGGTCATTCTGAAGCTTACGTTGCTCACGATAAATAATCCAAGAGTTCGACACAGCAATGTCAATCATATGAAAAATAAACCTGATAGTCCACTTACGAGTTCGCGCCCGTATCGGGCAAACTGCTATCATTCTGTCTGCCAAATCGACGCCACCCATATTCGCGTTGTACATTTTGATGACTTCTGGGCGTGGAACTTGGATATATCTTTTAGTTATTTTATTCCAACGCTTACATGTATCAACATTTTCGTCAGTTAAACAAGTTGACATTAGTAAAACGGGCTTGTTGTCTAACCATTTCGTTACAGCTATTTTTCCATCTTGCGAAGCACGAACCTCAGTAGTTCCACGGCTCTGTTTTGAGAACTCATTGTCAGGTGTCATGACGCAGTCGCGAGGTACACGATTCTTCATGATAGTCCCAGAAGCATTAAAACCACGATGGGTTAATTCTTGCATCAACTTCATAGATGTGAAGTAGCGATCAAAGTACAAATAGTGTCCCGGAACTAATGACGCTGTCAAGTACAAAGCAGCGGACTCTCCCAAACTGAAACCATCATAATCTGGAAACGTCGTTGCTCCCTCGTATACCTTCATGTCACAAATACATCCGGTAGGGTTGGCCAAAACAAATACTTTTAATCCGACGGGATTGGGCTTATTAGGGCAGTACTGCCTAATACCACATTGACCTGAGAATGGTATAATCATCTCGTCTATTGAGAGATGCTCGGACTTTTGTTGAACATGACATCCTTCGCAGATACGGTCAAATAGAGGTGTTACTTTCCAGATTTTGTCGATTGCGCGCTGACTGTCTGGGATATCATGATCGAAAACTACCTTTAGCCGGGTTCTTAACAAGAAAAATCTGTCACGGGTCATATTATCTGCCACTATTGGAAGTCGCCAAGCTTTTTCCCAGTACATTTTGATTTTAGGATAGCCAATAGTGGCCATGACCATAGATATACCAAAGAATGTCTTCAATTCTCTCAATGTGAGTCCAAGAGTCTTTTGATTCTTCAGTATTTCTGTTTGGTTGGTTGCTGTTACCATTTTCTCTAAAATTGTATCGTCTATATAGTCTTCAAAATATTTAAACATTTCGAAATCGTTAAAAGCTCTTTGAACATAATTAGGTGAATGTAAGTTGTGTTTAGTTGGGCTAAACACTCCTGTCCAAGTATTACTGGTTTCATTGTTAACTTGTACAATCCTACCTCTTCCCCGTGCTCGCATGGAACGCCTTCCACCTCTGCGTGAAGATTGTCTTACTCTGGATCCTCGAATCAATGAAGATGATGAAAGCGCTGGCGATGAAAGAGGTGGTGTCGATAACTCTAGATCTTCTTCTGAATCAGAGCTATTACACTGTCTATCAGAATCAGAATTTGGTCGAACTTCAGGTGGCTCGTACAGGTCATCATCATCAGAAGCACTAAAATCACCCTCACTTCGGTCTAACTCGTCGAGAATTTGATCTTCATGTAAAACTGAAAGAAAAAAAAGAACCATATTTAAAAACGAACGTTCTAAAATAAGTACATCCAAAATGACAACATTACTGTATAGAAACCATATGTACTAAATTAAGGACATTGATCGAATTCTAGTCATGGAGTAGGGTTATTTGAGTAAATCGGTGAAATAATTGTGATTAATTACTGTACAAACATTAGTTAGCATGTACAAACTCCGGAAAACTAGCATTTTGCAAAAAAATATACGATTCAAATGGATTAACTTACCCCGTTGTCTTGGCGCACGCGTCCCTCGTTGTTGCGACGCCATGTTCGGTTTGACAGAAAGGACTGAGTGGGGAGAAACTTTTTTTTCTTTGAACTATAAACTACAACGTTTAGTTTCACGAAAAAAACTTGATGCTAAAGTGGTGCACTTCGGTAAAATATTTTATTTTTTTGGTTGTCCTAAATTTAGAACTTCAGTACTCAGGAGGTTAAATATTCCATTATAAAAAAAACAATAACACTTTTCCCTCGTCTTGGTATCGAACACAGGACCTCGCTCGGCAGTCACACTTACCACCGCTATACCAACGAGGCAGTAAATATTTAAATAATAGCTTTTTAAAAGCCTTCTGTGTTCCAAAATGTTATATAACAAAAAAAAAAAAACCATTTGTTGCCTCTCGGATAATTGTGCAATAAAATGAATACAGACAATTGACTATAAATACTTTCGATTTTAGCTTTTAAATTTTAACGATGTACGTTTCTACACTTAATAACTCTTATTTATTATTGAAGTCTGAAGTATTTGTAGTCAATACTTAGGTTAGTATGCATATTGCAGGATATGCTGTTTGAACGTGTAGCTGATTATTACGAGTATGCTTTAATATTATGCAAGTGGACATACTAATCAAATGGCTGACGCTTTTTAAATCTGCTCTCATATTCTACGTTCAAAAAGTTATGATCTGTTATTTAGAAATTACGGAAACGCTTCTAAAGTGCGCGCGGCCTAAAGGTGGTTTTACACCGGCGAGGCGAGGCGTTGATGGGATGGGCGTGAATTGAAATCACGTTCATCATTTTACACAGAAAGAAGTCCATCGCTATACCGCGCCGTCTCGCGCCGGCTCGCGATGTCTCGCGCGCTGGCTAGCCGAGAATATAGTATGCAGTGATGTCTTGCGATGACCGGAGCGAGCCGGCGCGTGCCAGCGCGTGCAAGCGCGAGGACATCGCGGAACATCGCGAGTCAGCGCTTGACGGAGAGAGACCGTACGGGCCCTTGATGGCCGGATGTAAAACGGATATACAAATCTCGCAAGATTTGTATATCCGTTTTACAAAGTAAATAAATACTCTTTTTTTTTACAGCATTATAGTTGAATATTTCAATCCTCGCCTCGCACATCCTCGCGCATCTAGAAAGATGGGCAGGGCGTGGATAGAAATTTTGCCATACAAATTTCAATTCTCGCCCATCCCATCCACGCCTCGCCTCGCCGGTGTAAAACCACCTTTAGACTGCCAAATTCAGTGCCCAACCAATCGTGTCACGATTCAGTACTTAGGGGGCACTAATTCTCTACTCAACATTTAATGTCAAACCCAAATACACCGTCCACTTGCATTAAATTATATTAACATATAGCAATAAATGATTGAGAAGTTTAGTAATGTTGCTTGATTAGTATTGATATAGTATTGTTAGAATTGGAATGTTGAACTTTTTAAGAAAATACATGAACAAAATAAACTGATTTACAACCAGTTTTCTGAAAGGCAATCAACATATAAATTTGCTGGTTATTGGTATCGTTACTGTTATTTCAAACAACATGAGTTTAATAAAAAATAGAAGTAGTCAATCTGTGAAAATTTCAACTGTCTACCTAATACGGTTCATGAGATACAGCCCGCTGCCAGACAAAGGGACGGAAGGACGTACAGCGGAGGCTTAGGGCTAAGGCATACGGTTCCGTTTGGGACCCTTCGGGAACCGAACCCTAAAAAAAATACAGTTATAGTCTTTAATTTTGCTACTTTCCACATTACTGGAGTTTTATTTTCTCCAAAAAAATTCAACATCGCAAAAATTCCTAAGTTCAAGTAAAAAAAACTTCTCAATTATGCATTTCCTAATTAGCAATAGTTAGTGAGAAATTGTTGGCCGAACATCAAATTTCGAATTAGCTACTTAACGCAAATATGTGCTGATTCGCATTTAATAGTGATTTCGACGTATCTTATGAAGTGTGTGATTGACATAACGTGTGGAATGAACAAGTATCATTTGTTGAAAGCTTTTTATTTTGTCCATTACCTCAAACTAATGGACAAAACGGACAAAATAAAAAGCTTTAACTTACACCCTGTTATTGAACGGGTAATCAACACTTAAAGGCAATAGAACCTTAGTTGCTAATCGCATAAGCCACCAGTCGCCATTTTGTCGTTTTTAAGTTGCGTCACACGATGTAACTGAGAAGAAGGCACTAATAAAAACTAGAAATGTTGAGGAATATGGCGCCCTAAAACGTCACATGCCGAGATGTTCGGAGACAAAGATCTCATATAGCTTTACCTGGTAATATCTCAGTAACGTGACACTTTAGACCGCCATGGCGCCTTTTCACTACAAAGTAATTGTTACCAATTTATGATGTTGTGAAAACAACGATATACAAAGGTTAAATCAGCTTGCGGAAAAGTCAATGTCTCGACTTCGTTTGCATTCATTGTGACAGTCGTTTTGGGTAGACAGACGCTTGGAAGTCTGAAATCCAGTCTTTTCAAAGGGTATCGTGTAATCCTGTGAACCAGTATCCGGGTTGTGGAGATTAGACAGGCAGTCGTTCCATATAAAATACTAGCCCGCGACTTCGTCAGCGTAACGAAATATTGACCGGTTCCTAAGGGCGTACGTGATGTTACACAACCTATCTAATTTTCCTCGAGAATTGGGTTATCCAATGCAAAAACAATATTTCAAATCCAACTGGTAGTTCCGGAGATTACTTACTACATACAAACATACAAATTTTATCTCCTTTTAATATTAGTATAGACTGGTATTCAGCTGCATTTGGTTAGATTAGCAGCCGACCCCAACATACTTAAGAAAACGCTATACAGGCAAATATCAATACCATCACGTCTGGAGTTTTGCTAGCTATTTTCATTTGACCTTGTATACAGAAAAATGTATGAGCCACTAGTCCACCACGTTATGTCAATACAGTATTGCATGATGACTGCCTTAATAATACTGTAACGTATCACTTATGTGATTGTCAAAGTAAACTTTGGCGATCATTGTTTCCTTAATTTATGATAGTTAGAACTTTTGTATCGAGTATACGTTGTTAAAGGTGAAATTATAAAGACGAGTGGTTCGTGTGAAGCCTTCTCTTGTTTTGCCAACCGGTTTCTAAAAGAATGTTCAAGACTGCTCTGTGAATCTACTTGTTATAGTTTGACCGACACCGCTGCTCCGCGCTTTAGGAATACGGCCTTGAGCCGCGCACATGCCTTTGGCGCTGGACAGCGGTCAAACTATAAATCTCATCCGCTGTGATTGGTTGACCAACAACAGACTATCAATTCCCTCAAGATTTGACGACGGATTAATTCGATTATGCATTCAGAAACCGAGGATAAATCAAGTTATCCTTCATTGTTATTTAAACCTTCTCAACTTCTCGAATTGTTGTAAAAACTCTACCTTCACAAAGAAACATTCGTCTGTATAAACTCAATTTCACCTTGATGTACCAATCTAGTATATTTTTAATACTGTATCCGAAATAGCAATTTTATAGTAAATTATGCCAATTTATTTTTTAATGCGAGTCATGTTATAAAGTAAATTATTAAATTGAATCGATTTTGCTGTTTTGGGTGTAGCGCGGTTGTGATTACGTACATTTTAAATTATTGTTATATTGTAATTTCTTTCTGCCTGTAAATTTTACTGTATGACATGCCACCTACCACCTATATTTATTTTACAAATGGTTACAGTTTGGCACGCTATATAGCGTGTTCCTACAGCCAACTTATTAAAAATGCAAAATGTTAACGCACATTACGCGAGTTTTAAAAGTCCTGTTAAAATAACTGCAACGAAAGCGGTTTGGAACCGAGAAGCCATATTGCTCCCGCCATAAATTATGTTTCGAATTTCGAATCTTACGTAGGCATAGATAACTTTTATATGCAGAAAGAATGTTCGGATCGTGGTATGGAATAGAATCTTGTTGCAAACTTTTTTTTTTTATGGCCTATTTATAGTGCACTCTTTAAGTTATTTTTTAAGTAATGTTTTTTTTTTATTGATGAAATGTAAGATTCCGTTCCATGTTCACATTTTTTTTAATGTAATCTGTTAAGTATATGACAAAATATGTGGTGTTGAACCCGAATTAATGGACTAGTGATATAGTTGAGACTCAATTATTGACAAGTCATATTGAGTTGATTGATACGAAGGTCTATCACATATTTGGTCATATCACTCCACATTATTTTATTTCAATACCTTATTTTAAGGGTGTTACAATCTTGCAATAGGGAAAAGGGGATACGGGAAGTTGCGATAGATAGCTACTTTCTTTATTGTACTTTTGAATTTATCAACAACTAAACCAGACTGTCATTTGTGATCTGATTATGAAGCTTAAAGCTTTCATTAAATAATGCACGAAAAAGTATTGATTACGGGCTTCGCTAGGCATGTACTGTACCCGGCTATAAATGTGGTATATCAAGTTTTAGAAAACCAGCCAAATGCGAGTCGGACTCACACGCGAAGGGTTCCGTACCGTATCGATCTAGAAAAAAACAGCGAAATAAACACGTTTCTTGTATGGGAAGTTTTCATTATTAACTTCATTTAATTTTATTTTGTTATAGCGGCAATGGAAATACGCAATCTATGAAAATTTCAACTGTCTAACTATTACGGTTCATGAGATACAGCCCGCTGACAGACGAACGGACGGAGGGACAGCGGAGGCTTTGTAATAGGGTTCCGTTTGGCTCCCTTCGAAACCCTAAAAAACGGGTTTGTAGAGCAGCATCTCTGTCATACCTATATCACAGTCTCTTTCTAAAAAGCTTGATGTATCATATTAAGCTCGGGTACTTTAAATAGGGAAATATAGCATAGATTAACAATGTGCACTACGGAAGGCCCTTTACAAATATACCTAACCCCGCGTTCTATTAAAGAGCGATTGCCGCGTAAATACGCAATCGTCGCGTGCTTATGTCACTTTTTGTTCCGAAAACGCCCTCTGTCGGCACGACAACGCGTTTCGGTTCACCTAACGAAAAGTGACATGAGCACGACCAAAGACTACAATATATTATAGACCATCGCGTATTCGTGCGAATAGGACGCGGCCTGAGGCGCTGACAGCTATTAGCGCGTTTCTTGTTGACTCAAAAGATTAAGTAAAATATCCCCTTCGCCCTTGAAAAGTAATTTTTATGCGGGTTTATATGCGGTCTCGTAATTACTAAAAAAAAATAATTACTGTTATGTTGTGTCGAAAGGTTGAATGTTTTACTGATTCATCATAAATGAATTTAGACAAGAATTCGGTATTTTGTGACTAATAATATGACTATGAACATACTCATTGTGTTATTTGTCCTACTTGAAGGCCTAATGATTCGAAATTAAGTTACCAAAACTATTTTTGAGTATTTTATATGTTGTATACCTAACAATGTTTGTTTGTTGTATTTAAATTATCATCATTCGCTACATAAACTTGTATTTGTTATTCCTAGCTCTAATTTTAAAATGCAACGTGTAGTTGGTATTAGTAAACTGAGCTTCCTAAATAATTCTGCCTTAAGATTTCATTGTTTGTCGATAATGAAACCAGGAATCACAAAAATATAACTTACCTATTTTTGTAGCGCCGTTTCTTTTTATTTATATAAATCTTATTATATCCCTGAAGTAACATTTTTCTCCCTATGTTCCTAAGATGTCTTAATAATGTTATCGACAAATAAATTAATCTACCCATGTTATAAAAAAAATATAAATCTGCAAATAATAGAAAATTTTCATTGCATTTCCACCCTTCACATTTCCAAGATTCGCAATGTAAATTATCTATGGTATATAAAATAAATAGCTTCAAAATATAAAAATATGAGTACATGTTTATCAATGAATGATTGTTCGAAGACTGAAGGATTATGTAGTATACATTGGCATTGGACTGAACTGAATACGAAAATTATTTTGTACTTCTAAAAACTTAAGATAAAGACACATTATAAACCTTGAAATAAATATTTTACTTCTTTATTTATTGGTTTCTTTTCGTGATAAGAACCTGCAACAATTACCTTACTTCCATGAGAATAGAAGATCAATGCCAACCGTAAGTCTAGGGGCCGTACCTTGTCCTGTTTGCATATGCTGGCACTTAAGTCCTCATCTTGCCCTGATCTTATTACTGATTATGTCAGTAGTGTCCTCTACTTATAAAAAATAGCGATGACTATAGTCGTTTGCTTGCTTTTTGTCCGCTTAATAAAGTGGCAAAGTATCACAATTTGTAGGCCCAGTGGGCCAGTGCTGTGTATAAAATTTAAGGCGCAACGCGACTAAGAAAATCACGGTAGAACAATACTATCGGTGTCGCGTCGCGCCAGTCTATACGAGGCTTTAAAAATAACAGGAAAAGGAAACACAAATTGATGTTCTTTTTTTAATTTTTATTGGCATCTTTACAATAAATATTTAAAATTTTCAATGATTTGCCTTTCAAACACCCTCAAAAACTGGTTTGACGAATATGAAATAAAGTATCGGCAGCACGCAACTGCTGGTATATATATTTACACATATATAATAATTATTATTTACATTCTCACTATCGAAAATATAATTTGTGCTCGTTTTTTTTTTTACACTATGCTAATCGGTAGACTGATGTGTCATCGGGAGAGAGCGTCGGTAAACGCGGGGGGCGACGAGGAGGGCGGCGGCGGCGGCGGGGCTTGCACTCGCAGTGCAGCGCACACAAACCTATCCCAGCACAACCAGACAGGAACAGAGGAACAGCCAAGGTCCTGGTCACCGTGGCTACTTGTTCTCCTCGAGACCAACGTGGTACCACTACCGTTGTATCAGCTCGCGACCAGAAACAAGGATACTTCGCACCAACATATCCGTAGCTCGTCGTAAAATTCTCACAGTCAACCATAGGTGGATAGCCACATCCTTTTATATTGACAAACAGCACAGCCGGGCGCCATTCTTCAGAGTGGGCTTTGTATTTCACGTGAAGCTGTGTACATTTATACGCGTCGCTGGTACATCCTTCTCTACACGAGGCCCAGGTGCAGTTGTCCAATCCGAGTCTGTCATCACGTCTCTCAGTAACGCACTCCGCTGGCACTGGATCAAAATCAGCTGCCAGAGCACTCAACGCTGGATCAGCGTACAGTGGGACGAGGAAGAGCAGAGCTGAGCCACCACCTCCTAACAAAGTGGCTAGTATTACGGTGATATATCGCGTAAGTTTGGCACGCGTTTCTCCTCTACGGCGAGATGGCCGTACGACCAAACGTTCCGAACTTCCGCCCCTCATTTTATGAGCACTGCGTCAACCCATGCTGAATTGAAAGCCTTGCCCCATATACAATAGTGAGGTACGCATGCGCTAGGCCAGGGCGAAACATGCGCTGTGTGTTCGTCCATAATCAAGATTCTTTACATATTTTGCTTTCTATGTAAATTTTGAAGTATTTATATGTTTGCAGTAGGTACGTATCCCTATAAGTATGTGATGCGGTAAAATAGTTCTTATTTCTTATTCTTAGTTAGGTATAATAATATGCTTATTTTTAACACTGCAGAGAATACAGGCATGATGCTACATATATATAATAATAAATCATTCCCTAAAACATTCATATAACAATCGGTGTTTAAAGAGCATACTACCCTAACCTCTATAAATATCAATGAAGTCGCGTGGAGCATGGGGCTCCGTTTAAAAAAAAACCTTGCTATTTGGCTATAACTAGTTTTCAAGCTTTTTTCATTTATCATGGATTGGTAAGTAAGACAGATTATTTTAAATGTCAATGATACAGTAAAATTCTGTGGATTAATTATAAACACTTGCACAAGAAAAGCCTGTAAATATAATTTAGTTGAATGAAATAGACCCTGTTTTCAATTGTTTCATACCGGTATTACGACAAATGAACGTTTACGGTATTTCTAAACCGCTAAAGCCAAGTTGGCAAATTTGTCGTGTCACACCACTAGTGCAAAGCGTGTTGCCAACCCGTAGGATAATTATGGGGGCATACGATAATTTGGTCAATTGTACGATTTACGATAATCAATGTCTAATGTACGATAATATAAAATTTACTGAAAAAAACAAGTTCCATTAACAAAACGTATTTCTCAAACAAAATTAAACGCAGAAAAACAAAATAATGTCAAAGTCAACATCAACAAGTAAATATCTCTCTCTCTTTCCCTCTCAGTTTTTTTTATATAATTTTACAGTGTAAACACAAAAATATCAAATAAAAACTATGACAAAATATATTTACGGTTTGTGCTGCTAGCGCCATTAGTGTGTAACTTGGCAAATACTTCCCATTTGACTCTATTATAAAATTATTCATTGTCTTTTGATAGCAATTTGAATTAACGTTATACTTTTTTTTTCTTTTGTACGCTAATTTTTTCCACGGAACAGAAAAAACAGTGGAAGTGCAATGCACCAAAATTGCTATAGGAACCGCTGTCGCCAAACTCACACAAATAAACCGATAATCATATATTGCACTACAAAGAAACAATTCGTTTGATTTGTAGTTTTAAGTTTAGTCAAAATTAGCCTACATCACAGATTTGGAAATAAACCCTGACGTTCTACAAATAAGATTTATTTTGCTTTAGCGGCAAAACGTATTTACGATCTATAATCACATTAGATTCGATTGACGAATCAGTTCCGCTACTTGACAATAGATGGCGGTATTCTCAGGGGACGCAATTATAAGCTTAATTGCGTTAGCATAATGGTTGACATTTGCGTAATCGGTCTATTTCTGCTGCTACTCGGCTAAAGCCGCACCACGTAGCACATTGAATTTCTTTATCGATATCGATAGATACCCAATATTTTGTTCAATTCGCAAAAATAAGACTTGTTGGGAGTACATTTATTTACTTGGTACACAAACCGCTGTTCATTTTAAACCATTAATTAATAGAAACACAGACAGACAGGTAAAATTAAATAAAAGTGCTGGTATGTATGCATGAATACTTGTATATTAAAGTTTTACATAAAGACTGCAACATAATGAAAATAATAAAATTTATTTATTGCCCTTGGAATAAAACATATTTGTTAAGAAACTGGCGTTTGGAAAGTCTTATTTTTAATTTTAATAAATGGTGTATGCGAACATTTATATATTTTTCAACTATTGCCTTCATCAAATCGGTAACGTGATTAGACGCAGGAAATTCGCCAACTTGATGGGAGGCAATATCATTGAATAAAAGTGTTCCTATGAACTTACGCATTATTTGTGTTACCGCCACTTCTTTTCGAAAAACTCCTATGTCAACGTTTTTTAAAAATGTTTCCGCTGTTTGACATATCTTTACGACATCTGGCGAAGGATACAACAAGCCACCTTGATCTTTTGCAATTATAAATTTGTGGAAGGGTAGAAAATGATGTGTCACTAATGCGTTAACACAGACATCACAGTTTATTTTTATCGATAATATTCGGGCAATATAACCAGCAATATGGCCTATTGCTTGACTACTAAAATCAGAAAAGTGCCCTCCTAGTTCTTCAATTTCGGAATCGTCCTCAATCTGTTCATATTGTGACATATCTTGAGCCATACTACTTCTGTTTATCCTTTCAACAGCTGACGAACAGTTAAGTATTGATATTTCTTCTAAAGCAACACAGTTGCCTTTGTTAGTGTCTTTTAATTGGACATGGATTAATATTTTTTTATAAGCCGATATAAATTGTCTGGCAGTTGGGTTATTGTTAGCCCCACCCTGTGCCCTAATATTAAAGAAAAAAAGCTCTAAATGATCCTGGCTTAATTTATAAAATGGTAAATATTCCAAAATTTTAGTTTTGATCAAACTTGAATATAAATGTTCTAAGGCTTTGATACACCCCAAAAAGCCTAAGAATCCGGTTTTTCTCCTACTACTTATTAAAAAAGTACCATTCTCCATTCTCAAATTGCTGATATAGTCCGATGCTTCACCTAAGAAATCAAAAATTTTGTTCGCGTTCTTTTCACTTAAAGCTTTTTTAAACCCGAATAGGTGTAAATTTCTTGAATTAAAAATATCAAAGAGATTATTGCAAGTAATCAAAAACTTTTCCGTAGGCTCGCTGTCATGAAACGAATTTATTCCCGATTGTCTACAAAATTTAACAGCTTCCGCTACACTTGTGCTGAAAAGTTGGGTAGCTAACTTTACTTTCATTCTTTCGTTCTGAAAGTTAATATGGCGATCTCTTAATTTATTTGCCAAATGAAAGGTTTCGTTGTATTGTAATTTATTTAGTTCAACGAGATGTTGCCATTGAATTTTATTTCCATCTTTGTCTACAAGAATTTTGTACATTTCTAATGTGTTTCTTAATAATTTAATCATATGACAGGGATCTAACACTGCAACTATTGGGTCTTTGGTAATAGGTTGTTCAAATTTTACATTTTGTTCTTCGAAGGAGCAACCTAAATGTTTCGCCATGGAAATATTTGCCGCACAACCGTCAAAAGTTAGAGCAACTACCCTAACGCCAGTCTTGTGAATAAATTCCAAACAAATTTTTACAAGGTCAGCGCGCTGTTCGCCACTTACACCATCTACTAAAAAAAAACCAACAGGAACTTTAAAGTTACAGTTGATCGCAGTAACTAAAAATACCAAGGCTTCTTTTGCCTCCGCCAAGTGATCACCTTCTACTTCAGTGCCCATATTAACGTATCCATGAAATTTGCGCCCATCCCATTCTACACGGCGACGAATACTCATTTCATCCAGTACTAAGGTAGCTAATAATGGGTGATTAGACAGCTCACTTTTTTGTTTCAAAGCTGCTAATGCTTCCTTTGTAAATCCAGGCTCTCCTCCGACTTTCGCGTACCAATTCTTTAGTGTACGGGTATGTGGTAAGCTTGTATGGAAAGTCTTGCGCACGTAATCATATGCCTTAGGAGAGTAATAATGTAATGTCAGGGCAAAACTGCGCAATGCTGGCGAATACTTTCTCCTTGATACAACTCCTGATTCCGTGTTTCCAATTTCTCTAGCGACCAATTCTTGAACCTATTAAAACATATTTATAAATTTATTATCTAATTATATATCAATATTTGATGAGTAAAATTATGTAAAATAATAAAAACAAACCTCTAAATTGGTATTTTTGAGGCAATCCAAGTTTTCTTTGGCCATGGCAAATTTTTCTTCCAACCTCAATAATACTTCATCGATATTTTTTATTTTCTTTTTAAGCCTTTGGTTTTTCGATTGTAATCGTTTAATTCTTAGACCTTGCTTTACAATTTTTTCTTTGCAAAATCTTAGCTGGCCCTTTAATTTCTTTTTCCTCGGTGTTGAAAAATCTGAACCACCCGTAGCATCTATATTTTTAACCGTTTCTTTGAAGTCTTCGGAATTAAATTGCCCAGGAATTACGTCATCTCCTTTTTGTATAAAATCTTGTTCAACTTCGAAACATTCATGAAGTCGACTCTTTTTAGGCTGTGACTTAAAGTCAGAGCTCTCCGAATCACTTTGTCTTTTTGAAGAACCTGCAGCGCCCATATTATCATTTTGTGGCTGAAACCAAAATTAAATACTAGAAATAAATACCTATAAAACAATGAACAGGAGGAAAATGAATGATTAAATATTTAGTCAGTCAATCTACACACAAATGTATAACATAAAGGTGTGTTATTATGTATCATATCAAATATTTTTAATACTTATTGAAAGTGATAAAATAAAACATTATTACTTACTTGATAACAAAACTTAAAGATTTTCTTTAATGGAAGCGCAGTAGGTTTCGTATATCTATATCCCTTATTTGATATTATAAAATCGACTTCTAAAAAATGGTCAGAGCATATCGTGCTTAATTTGGTAGGCATCCAATTAACTCTACCCGTTGCATCTATCCATTTCTCTTTGATACTTGCGTCTTTAGGAAACCTAAAAATATTTTAAATGAAGGTTAGAGGACTGATGTCTAATTAGTTACCAATGCAACGTTTGAATCATTATTAAATGACAATAATTATATTACTATTTAAAACATTGATTATACTCTTTGCTTAGCATTTATGCGACCTAATACACCTCTTAAAACAAATTTCGTGTATGAATGAAGGAGACCTTATACTTGTATTGTAATGTAAAACTAAATAATTAATTAATTTAAACAAACAAAATTGTTTAGGTATTCCTTATATCGATATCAATCGACAAATTCAATATTCGACTTGACCACATCACTACTTGAGTAGCGAAGTCCTTTCGAGAATGTTCTATTGAAAAAAATCAATCCAAAATAAACTTTCTCTTAATTGTATAAGGTTGATTTTGACAAACTATTAGTAAATTGAAATAAAATAAGATTTTTATTAGAAAACAATGAAAATCGTACTTACCGATGATACGAAATACCTCCATTTTTAAGATTTTTTCTCCTACTATCATTTTTGCACTCTAAAACGGAACAATACGGCATAGCTAGAGAAATATGGATTTGTCGCGAGACTAGCTACTCGAAGCGATGTTAGAACGCGACTTGGGTCAGTTAAGCGCAACAACGCCTAATTGTGGCACGCGTGCCACGCCTACTTAGCACTTCCACTGTTTTTTCTGTTCCGTGATTTTTCCCAAAAAACGATAATTTCGACGTGGGATCTCGATAATCTGAACTTTTGGAGTTGGCAACCCTGAATTTGACATTTTGACTGCAAAATCCACAAAATGGCTGACAATGCTGTTCTTGAAACGTTCTATAGCGTTGAATGAATTTTACAAATATTTTTTCAAGTGATAAGTTGTATATTACAAAACAATTGTCGTTTGTAGGTATGTCCGTCACGTTATTCAGATTATTCGTAAATACTTTGAGACAGAATCTACCGAGACATCCCATTAGACCAGGTAAAAAAAAATGCCCACATGGGAAATGGCGGTATATTTATTTTATTAACAAACATTGTACGTAGAAAAGATTATGTGTTTTGTGTTTCGTTAAAGTCTTGTTTCTTAATTTTGTTTTGTATGTTAAGCTAACAAGCAGAATAAAAGTTACTCTCGTATGATTTGGTAGCCTTAAAAATAACTTCATTGATTCCAAAGAAAAATTTCGGTAAAACTAAAAACTTATATAAATAATGTTTTTATACTTGAATTTACTGGAATCTGTGGTCAGAGAGAGTAAAATTATCCTTACAATGATCCACTGACTTACATAATATTGTAACCTGTATTGTATTGTATTCAAACTTGGTTTAAAAAACAGCTACCACTGTCTGCATGATGTATGAGCATAATTATTTGTTTTTGTCTTTCCATAAAATTATGTACTCAGATTAAATTGTTTGGGTCAGTGACTGGGTTGAGTTAGGCTTGTAGATCACAATAGTTTAATTTTCCACCATAATTGAAACAATAAGTGGTAATGTTAACATTTCCTTACTTTTTCATTGCAGTACTGCAAGTACGGTCTGTATCAGCCATGGAAGTAGCATCTTTAGAGAACAAAGTTGCCGAGGATAATCCTACAGAATCACAAGAAATAGTTCGTAATAAGAATTTGACAAGATTCAAAAAACGTTTCATGAAACGGCAGTGGGAAGAAACAGAAAATAAAAATGAGAATGGGGAAACGGAGCAGAAGAAACTCTGTGAGAGACCCATAGAACGGATCAAGAGGAAGAAAATGGCACTTCTGTTAGGCTACTGTGGGGTTGACTATTATGGCATGCAACGGTGAGTAGACATACTAGTAGTAGACTTGTAGACTAAAACTAAAGTAATTCAATATTTATGCTAACTTTGCTAATAACAAAATTGTTTCTGCAACTTTTAAATGTTTGACAGAAATAGTTTTAATTTGGCACTAAATTATTAAACAATTTGTCATGCAAGCAAATTCTCTTTAGCTATAGCGGTAGCTTATACTGTATAAATGATTTGTTTTGTTATCAATATCACAGATTAATGCTGATGGTACACTCTGCAAAATCATTTAAATAAGAAGTGAGTCTTGCTATGACAGAGTAAAGTGTATTTCAGATCGCAGTGCTAATTACCTACAGTTGTATTCATCTAAAAGCTTTTTATCAAGTAACTCTTAAGCCAGGTCTTCTGTGCATGTTTTTTCTAAACATTAAACAAAAATACCTTACACATAAACATTTGTTTTTATACAAATGAGTTTGCATACACAAATGTGATGTTTTGTGTAATGTTTCGAAAAACACGCAGGGGACCCGGCTTTACATCTTCTGACTACATTACACTCACTGTATTGGTCCTGAAAGTCAAGCCCGCCACATACTTGTAGCTTCATACCTAAACAGCGGAGTGAACTGTCTCTAATCTGAAAATATTGAAATATTGGTATATTATTATTTGTATTTAATAGCATACAGTACATAAATAATAAAATTAATATTTTAACTTTCAGTAATCCTGGTGTTAGAACAATAGAGGAGGACTTACTAAGAGCATTAATGGAGGCTAAATATTTGACAGAGGAGGATTTCAACAATCAACAGAATGCCCAGTTTCAAAGGAGTTCTCGGACAGACAAGGGTGTGTCCGCTGCCAGACAGGTTGTGTCACTTAAGCTACGTTAGTATTCTTCACATTAATAAATAACATGTGACACATTACTATGTATCTTAAACTGCACATGTCAAGAACATTGGATATGTATGAATAGATAGACCTTATATATCTAATGGCTATTGGCGTTTAGGGCAGATACCCATAGTTGAAGAGAATGGGTAACGTCATTTCCTTTTTGACAAAATTACTTAATTTGTCAAAAAGTTGTTGCTATTATTACTTTTCAAGTGTGGCCAAATGGAGCAATACTTATATGCATTAACTCTTTCAGAATCATGTTACAATGTTTTCCTTGGTTGACACAGAACTGAGATTTCATTTTAACATTGTAATTGGAACAATCAGACCCAAATTGGGTCTCTGGTCTCTACAATTAAAAAAAAAACTTAATTCTGCCTATAAAAATCCTAAAATATTTTATTTTTTGTCCACAGCGCTGGAAGTAGACATAGCAGAAATAAATAAAAGACTGCCTGATTGTATTAAAGTTTTTAGCATAAAAAGAGTTACAAACAAATTCAACTCTAAATCAAAGTGCAATGCTCGAACATATAGCTATATGCTTCCCACACATGTGTTGGAGCCTAGTCTTGTCACAGATGAAGAGAAAAGGCAGTATAGAATCACAGAAGAAAAAAAAGAACAAGTGACCAAGGTTCTACAAGTTTATAAGGGGACCAAGAGCTATCATAACTTTACTGAAAAGAAGTGAGTTCGATTATAATTAAAACTTAAATTTAAGTAGAAGAAGGTTTTGTAGAAAGTGATTAGGGGTTTATCCATGTAGATAGTATAATTGTTCCAATGAGGTATGGAGCTATGGTCTGTTCCAAAATTATGTTATGGAAGTGTTCCTGTTCATATTACATTTTTTCATAATCACTCATCAAGGGGAATAAGTAACTCATTCATCTAGGTTTCAACTTTAATCTCGCCCCTTTTCCAACAGTTTATTGTTTGAGTACCATTATTAAATAAGTTGAAAAACCATCAACAAAAATTTAGTTTACAAAATAAACCTCAATTGTCGAATGGAAAATATCTTTAAGCTGATTTAAATAAGAATTTTGGGTTTAAGTATTCAAATAATCAAAATACTAAATTTGTAAGTGCAAATGTGGCAATACAAATTGACATCCAGGTAGGTTTTTTGACCCAGTTGTTTACATTTTCATCAGACATTTCTGGAACAGACTATACAGTGGATGGATTTCTTCCCTTTCTTGCACTGAAACTTGAGCAATTTTCTATAGAGTGGCTGGTGGCTAGAAAGATAGAAGGTACTTATTACGATTTTAACTGGAGTATTTATTTCAGACACTTTCAAGATCCTTCATCTCTACGGTTTATGATGGGCTTCACGTTAGATAGAGTTTTCATTGACTCAGATATGGAATTTGCTGTGCTATTAGTAAAGGTATGCTACTTTTAATATCAATATGATTTTGATACATGCACTACACACAGACCTATTAGCATGCACATAACTTTAAATAAATTAAACAAGTCTCCCCATTCCATTCTAAACACTTGACGATAGCAACTGCATTAAAGTTTATCTTTTTTTTTCAACTCAGGGTCAAAGCTTCATGCTGCATCAAATACGCAAGATGGTTGGATTGGCGATAGCGGTGCTGCGCGGTCACACTGATAGTTCCATACTTGAGAGGGTGTTTGCCAAGGAAAAGGTCATGATACCCACTGCACCTGGCCTCGGGCTTGTCCTTGATACGGTATGTATGCCTCATCTATAGTTTATTTATTAGCTTCGCAAGGGTGCAAATATTCATGTCAAAACATCGAAATTTCTGTGCTACAAGCCGTGCGCCCCTAAAAATAACGAACTTCGATACAAAAATTCATCCCCTATTTAACCCTTTTAAGGGATGAATATCCAAAAATCCTTCCTTCTGTTATATAAGAAACACTTGTGCAAAATTGTATGGCTTCTAGACCTAGTGGTTTAGACAGCGCTGTCTGTCAGTAAATGAATGAATTTAAAATTTTTAGATAGTTTTTTTTTTGTTGTTCCAAAGTAAATTCTCTAAATGATTGTGTAAATTCATTGTGAAGCTTAGAAGAAATAAGCTGTAAGCGGTCACACACACAGACACGAAAAGTGACTTTGTTTTATGCTATGTATAGATATATGTTTCAGGCCATTTGTGCCCCGTGGCACAGCATGGTTTAGTAGCATCTATACAAATAAATAAAATTGAAGTGTCTGTTTGTAATGTCAAAATAACAGCTTTTTACTAAATGCATATGAAAGTATATACAACAAAAACACAAATTTTAAATTTTTTGTCCATCCGTCTGTTTGTTCCGGGTAATTTCCGAAACGGCTGGACCAATTTTAACGGGGCTTTCACTGGCAGATAGCTGATGTTATAAGGAGTAACTTGGCTACTTTTGTATAAGGAAACTATACAAATAAATAAAATTGATGTATAGAATTCCACGCGGACGAAGTCACGGGTAACAGCTAGTATAACATAAAAATCCTTTATAGCTTATACATATTTATAGTCGGCGACGAATTGCACATATATTTTAAATAAGAAGGAAACCCCATTTGTGCTTCATTCTGTACAAGACTTAACATTCCTTGGTCATTTTAGGTCCACTACGACAGATATGATGCTAAATTTAAGGACAGCCATGACAGTTTAACTTGGTCAGACGTAGAGGACGAAATTCTCAAGTTTATACATAAACACATATACCCTGTGATAATAAAGGGTGAAGTAGAGGGCAAGTCTATGGATATGTGGCTTGAGAAACTTCAAAATCATTCATATGAGCCCTCGGAAGAGACACCAGAAAAAGTTGATGAAAAAGAGCTGGGTGGTGGCGATGACGATGATGATGATGACGCGTCTGATGGAGACGATGATAAAAATGAAAGCAAAGATGGCAGCAATGTAAACGCTAGAACAAATCTTAGCCACATCAAAATACCTAAAATAGAAGTTAGTTACGTTGAGTCTAGTGAAGTTAAAAGTGACAAAGTCGAAGACAGTAATGTTGAAGAATCTAAAATTGAAGAAAGTGCAGTAAGTGAAAGTGTTAAGATTGATGATAGTGCAAATAACAAAAGTAATCAGTAGGTGTATGTAGCCAATAATTATGGCATAAGCGTATTCAAAATGGAGCTTGGTGCTGTGTGAAATCTACAACAATGGTGTTGTATTTCAAACCTTAGTAACTGTAACTAAATACTAGCAATATTATATTTCAATGTGCTAATGTTGTGAGAACACTAGAAATAGAAATGCATTTTTATCATTTATATAAAAATAAGAAAAATAAGTTTCGAAAAATAACATTCGACTGCCTCGTTGGTCTAGTGGTCGCAAGCGCTACTGCTGAGTATGAGGTCCTGGGTTCGATTCCCGGGTCGGGCAAAGTGTTATTGGGTTTTCCATCTGGAATTTCTCAGTAACAGCCCGGAGTCTGGATTTGTGCCCGGTTGATGGCAATAGGCTCGCCCCCTATTACATGGGACTTAAACATAACTGGCGAAATGTGGGTGTACTATAGGTACACCTCTGCCTAACCCTCCGGGGATTACAGGCGTAATGTTATGTTATTATGTTAAGAAAAATAAGTTGCTTGTTAATAAGTAATGACTAGAACTTGTCATAATTTAAATACTAAGTAGAACTTAGAAATTATTATATATTCATTTTCTTTGACAATTTTTAATAGCAATATGTATTGTAAATCAATATGCCAGGCTGGCATTTAAAATAAATGGCTGAGCCATACTTCAAAACAAATTGAAAACATATATTTTATTTATTCCATTCAATTTTAATTAATTGATGAACTTGCCAACAGGTTTAACATTAAAACCTCTTATTCATGGTAAACATAAAAGTTATGGCTGTTGTTAGTTAAGATTTTTGCAGCAACATGATTTTGAGTTATCAGAAATATTTTTCACACACATAAATATTGTGTTTTAACACAAAACATGTTGTGCCACTTTTCTGTACCAGGAGCATTCACATTCGCTAACCGGTAACATAAAAACCGTTGTTAATCTTCTATTATTTTAATTGCAATAATGCTTTTACAACTTGTTGCTTGTTTTGTGTGATTCCCAAGTCGTCGTACTCACCATCGTGTTATCGTTTTGGATATTAAAAAATGTCAGTTGATTCCTGGAACCATACCCCTTGGGTAGGGAGTTTCAAAGTCATAGTTGTTGTAATGTGAAATGAAAAAAGGATGGTCTCTCTTTTGCTCACGGCTTGGTGTGCATATAATATAAGCAGTGAATATTCGTTTTATTCTATATAAAAATATAGTCGTATGTAAGTTGCTTGTTTCGGCTATTCAAGTTTCCAGACTTAAATGAATCTATGGTCTGGTCAGAAAAAAATATAAGTTAGGTTAGTAAAAAATAAAGTAAACCTCTATGGTCCTGTCTGAAAATTTGTCTGACTAGGTTGGTCAAAAATAAAGTGTTTTAAAGGTTTAAAACTTCTATGCTCTTGTCTGAAAGAAACGTCAAGCTAGGTTGGTCAAAAAATTATTATTTGAAAAGATATCATGCTTCCACCAAGAATTTGGTAATAAAAAATTGGTTGTTCAAAAAATTGTCTTGTAAAGGCTAAGCTTCTATGCTCTTGTCTGAAAGAAACGTCAAGCTAGGTTGGTCAAAAAATTATTATTTGAAAAGATATTATGCTTCCACCAAGAATTTGGCAAAAAAAAATATAGGTTGTTCAAAAAATTGTCTTATAAAGGCTAAGCTTCTATGCTCTTGTCTGAAAAAATGTCAAGCTAGGTTGGTCAAAATATCAAGTAAACTTCTATGTTCCTTTCTGAAAATTTGTCTAGCTATCTATTTCGCAAAAAAAATGGAGTGTTGTA
Source organism: Omphaloscelis lunosa (assembly GCA_916610215.1). NCBI lineage: Eukaryota > Metazoa > Arthropoda > Insecta > Lepidoptera > Noctuidae > Omphaloscelis > Omphaloscelis lunosa. The sequence goes on along the minus strand of OU744265.1, from coordinate 15,955,277 downwards.
AACTTCAAAAAAATATGTGTTGGAAAGACAACCTGTTGCCAACAAGAATGACGCTAAAAAAAATTGGTCAAAAATGTCTTGTAAAGGCTATGCTCTTGTCTGAAAAAAAAAACGTCAAGCATTGTTGGTCAAAAAATTAATTAAATTTCTATGGTCGTGTCTGAAAAAAATTCTAGCTAGGTTGATCAAAAAATAAAGTTGTAAAAGCTTAAAATTTCTATGCTCTTGTCTGAAAAATACGTCAAGCTAGGCTGGTTAAAAAATAAAGTAAACGTCTATGGTCTTGTAGAAAATTTGTCTAAATAGGTTGGTCAAAAAATAAAGTGTTGTAATGGTTTAAAACTTCTATGCTCTTTTCTGAAAAAAATCTAGCCAGGTTGGTCAAAAAATAAAGTGTTGTAATGGCTTAAAATTTATATATTCTTGTCTGAAAAAAAAACGTCAAGCTAGGTTGGTCAAAAAATAAAGTTTTGTAATAGCTTAAAACGTCTATGCTCTTGTCAAAAAAAAAACGTCAAGCAAGGTTGGCCAAAAAATAAACTTCAATGGTTATGTCTGAAAATTGGCTAGCTAGGTTGGTCAAAAAATTAAGTATTGTCAAGGCTTAAAACTTCTATGCTCTTGTCTATAAGAAACATCAAGCTAGGTTGGTCAAAAAAAAATGTTGGAAAAACATCATGCTTCCACCAAGCAATTGAAAAAAATAGTCTTGTAAAGGCTAAGCTTATATGTTATTGTCTGAAAGAAACTTCAAGCTAGGTTAGTAAAAAAATAATGTGTTGTAAAGAACTGATGTTTCCATTCTTTTGTCTGAAAAGAAAACGTCAAGCTAGTTTGATAAAAAAAGGGTTATTAAGAATCGATATAGAAAAGAAAGATAAACAGGTTTATTATACGTGCATACAAAAAAAATTATATATACAGGGTATTTGGCGCATGGACCGACACAATTTTTTCCGGGATTTGGGAGGTCATTAGCTAGGTTCTACCCGTACACCCTTTGTCCCAAATGTCACGGTTGGTTACATATGATTTAAAAAAAATGAAAAGAATGCCCAAAATGTTTCCTTTAATTCGAAATAACTTTTTTGTTTGTGGGTGTAGTGGCACAAAACAAATTTTGTTGCATTCTCCAAAGTCTTTTAAATCTAAAAACATCTTTGTTTTATACAACTGGTTTCAAAAAAATTCCTTACAAGCTTCCAAAGTTATTTTTTTTATTTAATGAATGAAATTTTACAACTTCTTAATTAATTATAAAAAAAACTAAAAGTCATTTTGAACTTAGCTTTATTTTAACCCTTAAATGCATGAATTAATAAATTGTACTGAAAAAAATGGTTTCAATTCTTTAGAAGCTGTGAAAAACGGGAAAAAAATAAAAAAAATAACAATTAATATTTTATAGGTTTTTAATAAAAAAATCAAGTTGATGCATTTTTGGGACATTATGCAAAATAGACTTAAAAAATGCTTTTATTAATTAACTGTGGAATAAATTGAAACAATCGTTTCCTTTCTTTGCACAAAGGAATACATTGCACTTTGTGCATTTTACAAAGAAAGAAAGAAAGAAAGAAAAACATTTATTTGAACACAGTTCGTGAAACACAAAACACAAATAACAAAGATAAAATAAATAATATTTAAAAACAACAGTGTGTGCCTCACGGCTGCGCCAAAAAGGTAAAAAAAAAAGCTCTGTAGCTTACAGCCAGGTCTCTTGCACCTCATGCGTTGGTCGGTTTTAATTTGGCTATGACCAAGATTGTCTAACCGAACGTCAGACGGTGGAAAAACCTGGCACCCTTTCTTTCTTTTTGCCTCTATGGTTTCAGTGATGCTGCTGTTGCTAGGACGTCCTCTTGTTGGCTGGGTCGTAGTACCATAGGTACATAAGACATCAGCCAGCTCTGACCTGAATTGTGACAGATTTTTCAGCTTCCTTGGATCTGCTCCTTTTCTTGTCTCTACAGTTTTGTATAGAACCCAAGAGTTTATAATAGTTAAATCTAAAAGGTGGTAAAAAATTCTCATATACCATTTCCTGGTTTTATTCTATATCTTATTCACACATTTGCTCATCGATGATAAGCGCTGACTGATTGGAATGCTGGAGAACTTGGTATTGAGATGTTCAATTACAGGGCGTAGCTTGTGAAGTCGGTCATGCTGGGGATGATCTATTGGTAGGTGTTTATTGTTATCGTTGAAGTGAAGTACTCTTCTTATTTTTCAAATTTATTGACAGGCATCGCTTTTATAATTGCCTCAAACCCATGCTTGTTAGCCCAGTAACCACGTACACTTGGATAGTGGTAGACACTCATATAAATCAAGATTCCCAGATATTTTCGCAGTTCTCCTAATGTTATGACGTCAGGTCTATCAGGTTTCTTTTGTACAGCATAATTATTTGTTTCAGTAACAATTTGTGAAAGAAATTCTTCAGTAAAAAAGTAGGAAAAAAATTGGAAAGGTGTCTGAAGGTTCATCAAACTTTCAGGGTATTCTTCAGTTCCATTAAATTTTATGGCATTTTCGTTGAATGGCAGAGGTTGGTTTTTCCATATCAACCTCTGAATGTCTAAAGAATGTACCGGTGCATCATTATTATTTGAAGGAACAGCATCCGCTATTACAATAGGAGGATCGGGTATAATTTCTTCGTTATTATCATTAGACCTAGCCTCACCTTCGTCATCATCATTTTCTAAAACATCTAATAAATCTTGTTGGGTAGGATAAAAATCAAGTTCGTCACCGTCCGACTAGAAATCGTCTTCAGAAATGGCGCCATCTTCTAGCTGGCGCAACCAAAACTCAATGTCACCATCTCTCCTATTATTTTCTGCCATTTCTAAAACAAAATAACCAACCACATGCATACCTCACCAAAGCAAAATAAAAAAAATCACAAAATGTATAGCTTCAAATAGCAGTAGTAATTTTTACCAATAGTGCATGCTGTCCCATTTTTGCATCAAAACAAAAAAGCTTCCTGTTCATATAACAATTATGGTAAATTGAAAAAAGCATAAGTTATTGTATAAATAATAGTCATTACCTTTAGAAAACAATTTTTTTTTATCCAAAATCAGCAAATAACTTCGTGATATATGTCGCCAAAGTGCACTCAACTCAAACCTATTTGAGAAACGCGCGCCAAAAAGTGAAATGTCAATCAGCCACAGATAACAACACAAAATGTCACTAGTTGAGTTATTCTATGGTTAGAGAAGGAGCAAAAGAAACATTTCATACAGCCTAATGTATCAAACACAAATATTATGGACGGATATTGGTGGTTTAATTTGGTGATTCAATTTTGGGACACTATGCGTTTAAGGGTTAAAAAGTTCTTTAGTTGATACCCTTTCTAACGGTATGCTACATGTCATAGAAATTATTCATTATATAGTCAAAATACTAGTTAGGAGAGTCAGGGTTAAGAAAAGACTTTTTAAGGTTACTTTGTTTTTATTAAATTAAAGTAAAAAAAAGAAGGCAACACACCGGGAGAGGTGGATAGTAATGGGGGAGGCCTTTGCCCAGGAGTGGGACAGAATAGGCTAATTAAAAAAAAAAGTTATAAATCTTGTTCAAATTGACCTCCTCCATTTCGTATGCATGCACGACATCTGTTCCTTATTTCAATGGTCGTTGTTCGTAGTCGCATTTCTTCTTTCATAGTTTGGAACGCGCCGGTTATTCATTCAATCAGAACTTCCCTAGTGGGCACTTCTGTCTGGTAAACCAATTCTTTTGCACGTCCCTTAGACTTAAAAATCCAAAGGCGTCAGGTCTGGGGACCGTGCAGGCCACGGAATAGGGCCGCCTCTACCAATCCATGCGTTTGGAAAGGCATTATTTAAATGCTCTCGCACGTTCAGTTGGTAGTGTGCTGGACAGCCGTCATTTTGGAAAACTATCGGCACCCCTTCCAAAACTGGCACAACAAGTTCGGGTAGATCATTTAAATCTAATGCATTTGGTTTTTGTTTTATTTAGTACCAAGATTGGTTTACGGTAATTGTTTACCGTAAACCAATCTTGGACTTGCAGAATAGAACTATTCAAGTCTTCAAGATTTTGTGACCGTCGGTTTATTTTAAAGATTAATGATGTGTCATCTGCAAATAACACCATCTTCGGTTGATTTTGAAATAATTGGGGTAAAGTGTATACTAAAAAGAGGAATGGACCCAATATCGAACCTTGAGGAACGCCCATTGTCATTTCAGACCCTAATGAGTTTACGCCGTTTACTTGAACTTTAACCTTTCTATCTTTCAGGTATGATCTAAGTAAATCAAGAGCTGTATTCCTAATCCCATAGTGCTCTAGTTTCACCAGAAGTGTCTCATGGTCTACACAATCGAACGCCTTCGAGAGGTCGCAAAAGATTCCAATGGCATCTTGTGCTTCTTCCCAGGCATTAAAAATGTTCTTTATTAGGGTGACACCGGCGTCAGTGGTACAACGCCCTTTGGTGAAACCGTACTGTTGTTCATTTAAGATGGAATTTTTATTAAAGTGAGGTAACATTTGATTGAGCATCAACTTTTCAAACACCTTACTGAGCACTGGTAGAATTGATACAGGCCTATAATTGTTGGGTTCTTTACTATCAACAGATTTGAACAATGGAACTACTTTACTGTGTTTCGTGAGATCCGGAAAGACTCCTTGGTCTATACTGGTGTTAAATATGTAAGCTAAATAGGGCGCAATGGTTTCGATTATAGATCTACAGACTTTTACAGACATTCCCCAGAGATCTTCTGTTGATTTAATTTTAAGACCTTTAAAAGCTTTTATAACAGCCTGGGGGTTTGTATGCTGAAACCTAAACTCCAAAGGGCAAGCCTTCACATTCTGTCTAAGTAAGGCAGCAGAAAGCGTGGATGAGGAATTTAAAGCTTGAGTAGTTTTAAGGGGATTAGCAAAAAAGTTTTCAAATTCTTGAGCTATTTCTATATTTCATTTAATGGGGCCATGTGCAGACTAAATTAAATTCTGTATTTCGCTGTTTTTTCCTACCTGTTTCATTATTTATTATTTGCCAGGTAGTTTTTATTTTCTCATCAGCTGATTTTATTTTATTGCTAATATAAAGAGCTTTGGCTATTTTGCACACACATTTAAAAGTTTTTGAATATTTTGCAACATACTTATGAAAGCTTATATTATTCATATGTTGCTTTAGGCCATAAAGTTCAAATAGTTTTTCCCTGCTTTTACGAATATCTGGAGTCGCCCAATCACTAAATAAGAACTTTGTGTAAATACTTTTAGTCTTTAGTGGAAAAGTGTCATTAAATTGCGTGTGTAATAGTGAAAAGAACTTGGCGTAGAACTCATTTGGGTCATCTATATTATTAAAACTCTGAACACATAATTAATTGGCAGAAGAATTATTTAATTTCTCTAAAATTTTACATGTAATTGGCCTAAACCTTATTTGAATTTTTTGTAAAGGTATGTAGGAGCAAAATGTTATTGTTTGTCCACTGTGATCTGATGGCAACTTATTTACAATTTGTTTGTGTAGGTAATCACAGTTACAAAAAATATTATCTATACAAGTGGCAGAAGAAGCTGTCACTCGGGTTGGTTCAATAAAAACATTTGCCAAATCAAATGACCTAAAAAGACTTAATAATCTGACAGTGTACGAGTTATTTTCTAATAAGTTAATATTAAAATCACCACATATGATTATTGACTTACTACTAGTACTAAGTTTTTTTAATACATCTTCCATTACAGAATCAAACACAGATAGATTCTGGTAACTTGGAGGTCTGTATACGCATACTATAACATGCTTATCAAGCTCAACACAGGACAATTCAATGTTGTGTTCAACAGACAGTCCGATAATGTCTTTTCTTTCTTTCGATGTTATAGAATTTTTAATCAATATTAATGATCCGCCATGTATCATACATTTTCGACTGAAATGGCTAACTACACAATAATTTTCATAATTAATTGACATCACTTGATGATCTTTTAACCAATGCTCTGTTAAACAAATTACATCAAACTTGGTATTTTCTAAAAACAATTCTATTACCAGTAATTTGGAAGAGCAACCTTGGATATTTTGATTAAATAATTTTAAAGTATGTTGCACTCCCTTTGGTTTAACATTATAAGTTATATTGCCAGAAGATACCATTTTATTATTCTCTAATAATAATTGGTTAATTGAAGGGGTAACTTCTGTTGTCTTACTGCCTAGTTTAAAGAATTATCCGGAGTGACCTCCACAACTACAACAGAAGAATCTAAAATGCCCATATGAGTTCCAGCAGGAAAGGAATACCCTATCTGACTGGAGGATCCACCTACAATAACAACATACTTGGAGGCCCCAAGTATGTTGTTATTGTAGGTGGATCCTCCTTCGTACATGGTAAAACATAATTATTCACTATGCTGTTAGTATAACTAGACAACATAGATTCGTCACTAATACTACACTTTGTTATATTATCTATAACCTCATTAATATTATATGCTATCAACATAGCAATCAAATTTCTACATTCCCAAGACAGAGATAAAGTTCTCTGAGTTAACTTAAAACCACTAACAAACTGGTTAGTGTCAAAATACAATAATTTGTCACTATGACAACATGTCAGCCTGTGAATAGTATTATTCAACTTACAAATATAGTTATTTTCATCATAGGATAAAGTATCAGAATAAGGAAAAAGCACACAACATGAGCTTTCCTACATTTAATTTTAATAAGGTGTCCACACCATCCACTATGTCCTTTCTGGTAATAACAGTACTATTACCTAATAATAAAACCATTGAAGAATAATGATCTAGGTTTCTGTTTACAATTCTTTTAATCATTTGTTTAAAACTTATGTTATGATAGCTATGATTGGTAAAACTATGGCTAAGGTAATTGAGTAAAATTTTCCCAAAGCCTGAATCTAATTCGTCACAAAAAAAATATTGATTTATTCTTCTGTGACTTAACACAAGTCACTGTTGGAAGAGCCAACACCGGAGGGGGCAAGTTAGGCTGAGGCTGAGGAGGCAGTGGTTGGTTTGCACAGCTGCAAGAGAGTCAGGGACTCATACATCTCAGCATTGCACTTCACCAAATCCAGTAGTTCCCCAGCCTTAAGCAAGCGGTCACTTACTTGCTGTTCTGATCAAAAATATCCTTCAGCAAGTGCTCCTTGTGTAGTATATCATTATAGAGGAGCTGGATATCAGTATCATATTTTTCCCTACATTTATCATGTACGTCAGGCTGGCCCGGCCCCATGGAATTTAATAATGAGATTGTTATCAATCCAATGTACCCGGGTATACTAATATATGTAACACCTTCATTTTCAATGTAACTCTTTTTAAAAGAAATTACGTGCACTTCTTAGTGGCCGGGCCAGCCTGACGTTTTCAGCCCGGCCACCTTGTTTCCCACTAATCTACAAAAAATACTGGCAATATTGTGCTACAGATGAAATGTACCCTATAATTTATGCATATGTAACACAAAATCGAATCCTAAAATGCAATAGCATACGAAATATTAGCGGTTGCAGGTGGCCGGGCTGAAATTATTTCGTTACTATAAAACAGTAAAACTGCAACACCTACCAAAAAATAATACCAGTACATAATGAGATATAGAGATATAGAATACATGTAACGCTTTCATTTTAAATTATAATACATATTTAGAAAGAATAATCACTTGAAATTATATTTCAGCCCGGCCACCTAAAAGCGGTAATATTCCCTAAAATCTTATGCTAATTTGTACAGTAAAACCTGATACAGCTATGAAATGAAAGTTACATTCGTTTTGTTTTATTCGTATACCTTTAAGCCTTCTGTTTGACTAGATTATCAAAATCTGAGAAACTTTCCGAAGAGTGACTATCATTTATTAACTAATTTCAGGACATTTGGTTTGTTGAGTGAAACAAAATTGGTAATTGTCATATTTTTTTAATAATCATTTTTGAAATTAGTTCGACAACATTTGTACTTATATTAATTAGGTACTATAACAATTGTTAATTATAAATAATGTAAAAAAAGGTTACACATTGATAATAACACAGTTATCAAAAAATTATAGTAATATCAATATTACCTTAACATCGAACATTCATTCATTCAGAATATTAGAAGATAATTTTTGGTTAAATACTTATTATACCTTGGTAAAAAATCACAGATTTTCATAATGATTTTTACATCAACTTTGAATTTAAAGTTTTGAAAACTTTCAATTAAAATTATGCTAATATAATTATTACAACAATTCTTAAATAAAGAGAGAACCATAGTTCTTTCAGTGGCAGCTAATGGAAATATAGCTATGTAGTATATATAATTTAACATAATATTAAAATCACAGCTAAAAATCACAATGTTAACTTGTATAATTAAACGTATGCTAATATAATAATCATTGCTAGCCTATATCTGGCATTTGTACTATAAGTATTTTGACTAATTCAAATTTAAATATATTGCTTATTAGAATCGATAAAAACGTACTAATCACTTGATTATGTTATTTAATCAAGCTAAAATGTACGTCAAGGAATGTAAAAATATTAAATCCAAATTACTTTTTTTAACACTAGACTGTAAATCGTCATAACACATCCACAGATCTTGATTAAATAAATGGCATTTATAATGTCCTAGATTTTCCCCCAATACTACATATTCAATAGCACCTACAATCACATAAATATTAGTTCTAACTTTGATAGATAAAGGTATATCGTTCAATATTATTTGATCTGTTCCATTTAAATCAAAAGATATAATATTCTTTACATTATAGCTGGACAAAACAGTGCCCGGGCAATCGTGTTCACAATCCTTCGAAATAACGTCTATACAAATTGAGTCTTCTAGGGCTGATATTCCAAATGTTTTAATTACGTTCATATTAATGGGTAAAAATGGTACTGTTCTTTGAAGTTGAAATGCACATTTTTCTTCGGTACATATTTTTGTAAATAGAGCGCTATAAAATAATTCTAAAATCATTTGTTCAAACAAATTTGCGACATTGCATTCACAATTTATATCTATTGTATTTTTCGAGGATAGTTTGTAGTACTTTTTACATATGGTATTTCTTAGTTCGTATACTGCGGCTTCAGATATGTTTTTGTTACCTATAAATTGTATATAATTACATAACATATTATTATTATTTTCAGTCTGATCTATTTCTAATTTAAAGTTATTAAATGCAATATAACCATAAGCTATTAAATATGTAACAGCATCAAAACCACATGTATTTGTTAAAGTGGAACCAGTTACAATATTTCCATTTTTTATAAATTTTAACATTTTATAAATCGGTACGGTAACTGGCTCTTCAGCTTGTCCTTTCCAATTTTCTACAAAACTTGGCATATCACTGAAAATAGAATCTTGAGGAAATAACCGTTTTTGGTGTGTTCTTTTTTGACGATTCTTTTTGATTTTAATCTTTCGCTCTTGAAGGGGCGGTGCCTCATTATTTTGTAGTTCACTAGCAGCGATATTAAGCTCTCCATTTAAATGATTAATATGTATGTTTAGAAATTCGTCAATCCTGTATTTTCTTACTTTAGTTTTGAGTAATAAATGTTTTATTGTTTTAAAATAATCCTCTGATGCACTAGACGATGGATTTTTGTTTTTTGAATTGTATAATGGAGCCATAACGTTTGACCACATGGGCAATTTTCCCAATAAACGTTTTAGAGTAGATATTAGAGGCGGATAATATAATTTGTTGGGGCGTTCACAAGATTCCTCTTCTTGTTTATTTTTACAAGCAACAATATTATCAAACCATACCATAAAATTGCTTACATCTAAAACATTCTCCTCATTTAGGAATCTTTCTTCATCTACGTAATTGTGTGCGTTGTTAGAATCTTTTTTATCAATTGTAATACCTTGAATTCTTCTTTTCAAATTACAGTGGGCATCAAAGCAAATTTTTGAATAAAATTTAGTTAAAATAACAGTTAACATATTTTCAATTATCTCTCTTATGACTACGATACACTCTGCTGTTTTAATGTAAAGAATACAACGAACAAAGAAAAATTTTACATTTTCTGTTGTATTATTGAAGCACGAAAGATTATGAATAGTTTTGACAAAGTGACTTGTATCTATTCGCATATATACTACAGGCAAACTATTTGTATGTCCCTCCAATGCACTGTAAGAAGCTTCTAAGTAATCTTTTGTAGATTTATATGAAGTAAAGCATTGGATTGTAGCAGCAATCAAAGCTGAGGAATCGTCCGTGATTATTTCTGCAGGAGGGATAATTCCATTACTGGCCCATTTACCCAACCAATCCGCAATGCTATTTTCAGTGTGAGAATCACTAAGCATTTGTGAAATTGGAATAGATTTTAAAAAGCTATCAGCAGTTATTAATATAACATATAAGAATAATCTTTTAGTAAATTTAGTCCCATTAGGTAACACAATTGGTTTAATTATAGAGCCTGTGGCATCTAATGATATGGTTGGTCGACCATACTCTTGAACATATTGTTTGTAATATTTTATTTGTTCTTCTAACCAGTAGTAAATATGAAAAGTTGGTTTCATTAAAATTTCCTGAATTACGGAAGAGTATGTTGAAGTATTTGCCATAATGACAACAGATAATATTTGATTGGTATGGTACCATTTCTGCTTCCTTGTTTCATGACGTATTTGGCGTAATGCTCCGACTGATGGCAATACAGGTGGTTCCTTATCTTGAAATATCATATCATGACTCGCTATTTGTTTTCTAACTATTGTTGCTGAATCAAATTTTAATTTCTTAGATAATGTTCGTCTTGAGTACGGAGTGAGTCGTATTTTTTTTAAAGGATTATGCTTAAAATTTGGTTGAAGTTGATCAATTTCACATAAAAAATCAATAATATGATCAGTCTTATCTTTATTTTGAATTTTCACTGTTGCTTGACACTGAGTGCAACGTCCGTAGAATGTAATGTTAGCGCCTTGAATAACATGTCTTTTAAATGCTACAGTACAAGGTAACTTATAAAACTCCCAGAGTTTTTTTCTTAAAAGACCGGACCACTTAAATTTGGGAATAGCTCTGTACGTCTGATATCTTGCACTAGGTTTATTTTTATCGTGTCGTTTATACGTATAACTTAAGGGTTCAATTTTCTTCCATTCATGAACATCAATTGGAAATTTAAAACTAATTTGATGAAGTAAGCTTGCTTGTTGAATAACTGGAGAAGACCCTGATGATGATGTTGACGAAATTATAATACTATTGGTATTATCTTCATTTCTTTTAATGAAGCACTCATCTTTTGCCCGAGGTGAGTTCTGGTTGTTTAAAAAGTTTCTTCTAAAGCTGAGATATAGTGCTTTTGGTGACATCACATAGTTTATATCTTTTGCTATGGTATTGTATATAATAGAACTATATCTTGTCGTGGTGATCAAGCGTTTATGTTTCTCAAATATTTGTTTTTGAGCCACAATATCTAACGCACTACGTTTTCCCATGGTGTAGGCACGCTCAACTGAAATAAAATATATTCATTTTAACTATGGTTTCGTAATAGGTATTCATGTAGGCTAAATAACTACATTAATATTTATTTAAATACAAATTCCCTAAAAAGATAAGTGTATGCAGTAACATTTGCATGCATTATCAAGTATATACATAAATCTATTAAAAAATATTTTAGCACCTAAGGAAAGAAAGAAAGAAAGAAAGCAAAGAATGTTCATAAGAATCAAATTTACTTTCACAAAACTTATAACTTTTGGGACATTAGAAATATATAAGATAGAATAGAGATGGGGAGAGGGGCGCGTGTCGCGGGACGAGGAAAAGAATGCGGTGAGCGAGGGACGTGGATCGCTGTGGCAGGCCGTACAAGGGGGAGTTACAAGAAGCGCGGGTACAGACGAACACCGTCGACGGTTGCCTGATTACAATGAATAATTCACTAAAATCCAATATATAAATCTTACAGTAATTAATAAGAAACTGATTAATTATTGATTTCACGAAATAAATAAGTACACAATAATAATAAGTAAATACATAGGGTAGGTACACAACAATAAGATTCACAAAAACTAAACACTTACTGTTAGTAAATCACCAAAATTATTACCTATTGACTATAAACGAAAGGATAAAATATATTTAGTTGATGGCATTGTATGGAGTTTTATTATTAAGTAAATGAGTGTTTAGATTTACTTTACTTTACCTGTATATTTTTTTAAATAATTACTTAGCTACCCATTAACATTGTTTGTCGATATATTTTAATTTATCAAAACTATGACTTACCTTAAAAACATCACATCACAAACAACTACACTGCAACAACTGATCAAATTTTACACTCACAGTAATATTAAAACGTAAAATATTATGTCAGAAGTGTTGATAACTACACGGCTCTTGCGCATCTATTCTGTCTACTCGGGGAAAATATCTTACGACTTAGGTTGGGACGCGACACAGGCGCCGTCTAAAAATCGGTGGTAGCGTCTGTGAACTATTATCTTTGTATGGTTATGTTGTGAAGCCAAAAACGGAGAAAATATATATAGGTTTAGGTATTATGTATCCAACAATTATTATGTGTGATTTATACTACTTAGTTTATTAATAAAAATATCATAGTAACGCATTTTGTTTCACTCAACAAACCAAATGTCCTGAAATTAGATAATAAATGATAGTCACTCTTCGGCAAGTTTCTCAGATTTTGATAATCTAGTCAAACAGAAGGCTTAAAGGTATACGACTAAAACGAAACGAATGTAACTTTCATTTCATAGCTGTATCAGGTTTTACTGTACAAATTGGCATAAGATTTTAGGGAATATTACCGCTTTTAGGTGGCCGGGCTGAAATATAATTTCAAGTGATTATTCTTTCTAAATATGTATTATAATTTAAAATGAAAGCGTTACATGTATTCTATATCTCTATATCTCATTATGTACTGGTATTAGTTTTTGGTAGGTGTTGCAGTTTTACTGTTTTATATTAACGAAATAATTTCAGCCCGGCCACCTGCAACCGCTAATATTTCGTATGCTATTGCATTTTAGGATTCGATTTTGTGTTACATATGCATAAATTGGACCGATTTAAGCAAAAATGATTCAGTCCACACTAACCTCATTTCGAGATAATAGAGTTTAAAGTTTATTTCGGTATTTCTCTGGCTTTGTAGTTCTAAATGTTATGTTTTTAATTTTATGTTATTCTAAGTGTTCTAAACTAATTTACATGCATGTATTTAGTAAATAAATTTTAATAGTTTCGTAGATATTCAAGAAAACTTGCGCGTGGATCATTATTACATAATACATTTTGTATGGAATTAGCTGTGTAGGCTGCGGAAAGAAAAATGCAAAAATGTTCCAAACTATGACAAAAATAAAAGCTTAAAAATGTTTATTATTTTTATTTTATTTAAAAAAACACAAATGTTACCCTACTCCTCATCCAAATCAAAGTCGGGTTCATCACAATAACCATCTATATCGTCTATTATTGCATCGTCTCCCTTCAGTTTTTTATAATAACCAATGCAATCATTTGGTATGAGATGGAATAACGATTTCAAATCGTTTAACTTCTTTTTGTTAATCAGTTTTCCTGAAGGCCATAATTCTTGCAAATCTTCTTCTATGACACCCAAATCAACACCTTTTAATTTCTTTTTAATATTCAGTTCTTTGTAGTCCTCATTAAAGGAAGTTCTCATGAACAAAGAATGTTGAGTCTTTTTTGTGATTAAAATTTCTTTTGTTTTGAGCCAGTTTACTTTGCTCTTATCATTAAATATTTTTCTATTAACTATTTTCTTTTCTAGAATTTGAGATCCAACAAAATCACAACTTTCCATTTTATGGACCTGTAAAGGATTTTTGTTTTTGCATTGTTTCATAATGGCAATATAATCATCCACGGAGTATATCCTTTCATATTGCTTGAGTCGAGTCTCAATTTTAGCGAAGTCGTTGTCATTTGGTAGGAAAGTGTGTCCTGATTCTAGGTAACGGAAGCTGATTGTCTCGAGAGTGGGGTGTCTATTTAATAAAGCCTTTGAAATCAAAACGATTTTGATATTCCTGTTTTGCCCTCCGCAACAGTCACTCCACAAAATCAATTTTTTTACTGTAGGAGGTAGCACGCACTTAATATATTTCCTCAAACATGAACCCACTTCTTGGGCCCCTCTGCCTGCCTCGCCTTCAGCCAAACAAAACAATTCCCAACACCGTTGGAAGCCGAGTGTATACCGCAGTTGTATACCCATAACTGCCTTTTGTAGAAAACTATATTGGTCGGTATTCTAGGTAAAGGCAAGGTTTTCTCCAAATCGTAAGTCAGACATTCAGTTTCTTCACAAGTTTTAGCCTGTTCAAAATCTTCCTTCAGCTTCTTCCTTAAATCTTCGGCAATTTTTTGGTGTTCTTCTTTTCTCTTTGGGCATTTGCTCTTTCAGCTGAGGTAGTAGAATTTTTCAATGTCATTTCATAAAGATCACATTTGTTACACGTGTCTTTCTTAAGGCTCTTGCACCTCAAATTGAATTTTTGTACAAAAATATGTCTAACAACATTGAAGGATGGACATTTTTCATCTTTTCCAAATTCTTTTTCGAATTCTATTTTGAACAATTCGTAGATTTTTGGTACCGTCATTCCTGGCTGCAGATATAAAGCATCGCTGTTCTTTTCTCTACGATAATGTGACTCGTATTTTGGCAACCTTTTGATAACATCGATAATAAGCTCAATATGTCTTTGTGGCGTTTTATTCCATCCGCCTGCTGTTTCTCCTCTTTTATCTTTTATTTCTCTGTCATTGCGTTTTTTTCGAAGACTGACAGTAACTTTTTGAGGTGTTATTTGCAGAGTTCTACAAAACATGTCTCGACAAACAGGTATATTGCCAAGTGTATACGTGCGAATAAATTCGCGAGGTTTCCTCTTCGACGGGGAGCATAATGTAACGTAACTTCGTTTCTTTTTGCTTTCTGTAATGTTAGATGTTATGTACAAAACTTGAGCTGCGTACGATTCAAGATGTACGAAATTCTCGTTCCCTATCTTCTTTTGAAACTAAATTAGCACAATCTTTTTTGCATGAACATTTAAAATCTATGAATTTTTTAGATGATACTTCCTTCTTTTTAGTTTGGTAAGGTAAATTTTTGTATTTCCTTTCTTTAATTTCCTGACGACTGTATTTTTGTTTGAGTTTCCTTCCTCTTTTTTTACGACCTTCATTTTCGTTTTCTGGTGCATTCTCTAAACTGCATACGATATCGTTAGCAATTTCTTGTCGGTAATTAATTTGTTTTTCCGCTTCTTCACTTCCTTCGGTGTTATTTTCTGTTTCACGTTCTATTTCTTCCATAACATCTTCAACATTAAGTCTCTCCGTTGATTTTCTTTTTTCAGTTGCCGTACTCGGAGAATGGATTAATGCCTGTGTGGTTTTGATTCTTACTTCATCACAATCAGTGTCACTTTCTGAATCTGTGGTATCTTGTGCTATAAAATCTGGATCTCTTACGCTATCGTCACTGTTATATGTTAGGTTATCATTATCTTCTAATCTTAGTGATGTTGGTTCTTCAACTATTTGGTCTAATGCAATGTGCGTATCATTAGGAACACTCTTCATTATATAAGGAGTCAGAGGTGAATATGACGGCGGAGGAATTGACAAATTGGATAGTAGCGTTGGACTACTGACATCATCATTATCTGAAAGATTAATTGCAATAAAATTAAGATGTTGATTATTGTATTTTGAACTTTAGTCTAACGAACATTTTACTGTCCTGGTATTAAATAGTACCTTACCTTCAGATATTCGTTTTTGGAAAACTTCACCAGAAGCCATTTGGCTAACATTGATTGGCGATTTGTTAACTTCGGTTTCTTCAATAGCATTCTCTAAAATAAAAGATCTTTCCCGATCTTTCAAGTTACGTACTTCATTCGTGCAATCTCGCTGTAAACAAGAGGCTAATTCCTCGTCATCACTTGCCTCGATATATGTTTCTTGTCGACTTTGAGTATTGTCAATGCGCTGAACTACTGTGCATTCTGACCCCGACATAGAGTTTATGACATCTTTTGGCTTAAAAGGGCATACCGTTTCCTCATCATTACTGTCGCTTGCTTCTACATATGTTTGCCTTTCATTAAAATGTGAACTATCTTTAATACTAACAATCCCCTGAAGTGGATTTTCAGAGCACCGTTCAACAAAAGAGTCTTCACAAGGTTCTTCAAGCATCTCATTTGTCAAAATGTTGAAAATTTTTTCCGTTTCTGGAGACATTTCTCTGATTGGCGATGACGTACAAGATTGTTGATTTTCGTCATCTGAAACAATATGGAGCCGTCGTGTATATTTTTGTATCCCTGATAAGTACTTTAACTCTTTACGTTCCACCTATTTAAAATTACGTCGGGCCACGTTCAATATAGGGTCTCAAACAAAGCGCGAAAAAGCAAATCAGCTGTTTCACACATTTTGGTTAAGTAGGTATAAACATTTTGTATAAAACAGCTGTTTTTTTTTCTAAAAAACACTTTAAAAACAATGTGGAAATAAGTAGATACCTAGTATTATGTGTTCTTACCTAGCTTACTTTGAGCGGTTTGACGAGAGTTTTTATTGCAATAGTCTTTCTGAACCATCCTTATAATGTTATCACTCCTCTTACATTTCTTTGAGAGATGTGAATAATTAAGAAGCGAACCGCCACCTTCTACGGCAAAACAAAAAAAATGCAAATAGGTAAATAATAAGTAAGTAGGTACGTACGGTCGGCTGTAGTTAGATAGTAGGTAGGTTAGTTCCAAATAATTTGGAGCTCACCTATAGCTGTGTTTCTAGGTACCTACCAACTTATTCTGAGTAAAATGTATAGGTAGCAAGCCGGGCATAAAGGTTATTTAGCGGCTAAATATACCTAAAAGTTCATCCGTAGATTAAGTAGATAATGTCACCTGCACGTAATAGTAATTATTGTAACAAAATATGATTATAAAATACATAAACCACAGAAGTTACTGCAATGAAAACAATTTAAAAGAATATGAGTAGGTACATAAACACAACGCGATCGTAAAATATCTACGAGACATATTAATAATTATTACCAGTAGCTATCTACAATAATAAAATTACTTACCATCATCTTTTTGCCCTGCATCTGTTCTTTTACGTACACTTTTTAATATTGAATCTTTTCTATTCATTTCTAGGTTTAAGACTAAACTTTTGATAAAAACTCGAATCACCAACTTTACAAAACACAATTTAACAAATTCAATTACAATGAGATGTTACTCATGCACTTTTCTTTATTTTTACTACGCAGCAATAAATTTCACACAACGTTTCAATAGACGAGATCAGTACGAAATGACGACGCCCGCTCCCCACTCCGCCCGCTGCAGCCGCACATATTACGCGTTTGCAGCGGCGCGAGTAGGTAAGTTTATTTAAAGTACCTACCCACAACCTAATAAAGTAATAATGTTTGCAATGAGTGCAGTTTTTTGTTTTGAAAAATATTTAATGACACAATAGTATTTACTCAACAATTACTTAATAAACAAATTTGCCATAAATTGCGAAGTGGATCCTTTTTGTTTATTCAATTAAAGTATAATATAGTTTTCATTTCAAAATTGCAAAAACGTTTCAAGCTCTGAAGTTCATTTTGTGTTAAAATTTAAATGAAGAAAACACGCAGCAGCATTATTTGCAAAAAAGATTCAAGTGAGGTGGATCGTTTTTGTAAAACTTTAACAGTAATTTTTCACTGCGCTTAAAGTTTTACAAAAACGATCCACCTCACTTGAATCTTTTTTGCAAAACTTTAGCGCATTTGAAATGGTTGGTTTAGAAATATGCAAAAATGATCTTCAATAAGTTTGTCTACATGACCACATTATTCTAAAAAAATAGAATAAATTTCATGCAAAACATACAATTTTATTGCAGGTACAAAAAAATGCAATAAAAGATAGAAGGTTTAAATAGTTATATACGTATTTCATTAAAGTTTTCGGTATAAAAATAATATTTTGTTTACTTTTTAGCCGAGATATTAATGATAATTTTATATTTAACCGTGAATCGTTTTTTAAGAATTGAATTTTTCGTTTTTCTTTAATTAAATAGAATAGTCATGTGGTCTGAATCAGTATACTTCTGTAGTCGAATGTTATTTGGAATTGAGTTAAAATGATTCAAGGTTATTGGAACATTTAAGCAGAATGATTTTTATAATATTTTCCATATTGTATAAAAAGCATTATTGTTCCAAGTAGTTTGAATCATTATAGCAAAAAACAAAAAACCTATATCAGGGCAACCAAGAAAATGCAAAAATGATTCTAATAGCTTGAAACATTTATGCATTATGAAAAAATGATGTTCGCTATGACAGTTGTGGTTTGGACCATACGGATTTTCGTCAATTATTAACATAGAGTTCCGAGTCTTTGATATGTTAAAATATACCTTATTTAGAGTACATAAGTCACAAAAACTCGAAATTGTCGAGATTGTGGGTTGGATCATTTTTGCATAAATCGGTCCAATTATAGGGTACATTTCATCTGTAGCACAATATTGCCAGTATTTTTTGTAGATTAGTGGGAAACAAGGTGGCCGGGCTGAAAACGTCAGGCTGGCCCGGCCACTAAGAAGTGCACGTAATTTCTTTTAAAAAGAGTTACATTGAAAATGAAGGTGTTACATATATTAGTATACCCGGGTACATTGGATTGATAACAATCTCATTATTAAATTCCATGGGGCCGGGCCAGCCTGACGTACATTGTTTTTTGGAATATCTTTTCACAACTCCCATTGGTTCCTTGCCTACGTAGGATGAACAAAAACTGACTGCTTTATTGTCGACCCAATTGGTAACTGATAACTGAACGTCATCAACAGTAACACTTTTTTCGGAGCAATAACCTCGTTCTTTCTTTCCTTAAGCTTTTTTAGATATATTTATATTTGGAGCTCTTCTTAGTTGTATTGTGCCTAATGGCAGAAAACCTCTTTTGTGCAAGTTTGCCATTAGCTGCAAACTAGTGTACCAGTTATCTACAAAAATCTTATGATTCAAATTGTCTGAGACAGTCTCCATTAGTCTTTGTACCACATTTCCTGGCACTCCAAGATCAGGGCAGTTTTCTGGCTGATCAGGGTATTTTCCTCGGAATAATTCAAAACCATAGCTGAATCCACTGAATCCGCTTAATACATAATTTAGATAACCCCATTTATGGGGTTTCTTCGCATTGTACTGTCTGATCCCCGAAGTTCGGGCCTTGGTAGGGATCATCTGTTCGTCGATTGACAAAAATTCCTCTTTCGGAACTTTTAGTAGCCTTTCGCGAAGGATTTTCATAAGTGGGCATATTTTCTGAAGCCTGTCAAACTGTGGGTCATTTGGTTTTAGTTCGTTTGTTTTGTCGAAAAAATGCAAAAATCATTTAATATCTTCGAATTTGTTGCACGTCATTACATTTGCAACTTTTTCAATATACGTGCCTTCCTTCCAGTAATGCCGAGTAGTTGGCAGGTGTACTACCGACATGTATACAAGGTGCAGTTTTGAACCTGCAAAACATTTCAGGAGGTTGTTATGAGACTCGTAAATAATCATATAACAATACGATACCAAGTCAATAATCAATAATACTTTTTCTTTTCGATTTTTCAATATTATTGTTTTTCAGAATAACTCTCTTAATAACCCTCTTCAAAAAAACAGAATCACCCATTGCGATGTATCGCGCGTCATGTCACTGTGTGCGTGAATGCGATGACCAGTGACGTCAGCCTGTACGAGTCTCCGCCCACATTTCTATGAAACGAACGCGGCACGTACGTTAAACTAAAATGAAGGTCGTTGCTATGGTTACGGGGAGCCCCCGCGATGCTCGTCATACCGCATTTCGATTAAGACTCGAAAATCTGTTACTGCGCATCGAAGGTTCAACCAACGTGCCGCGATCTGTACAAGTTGTTGTAGCTACAACAACTTATAGCAAATAATTTTACCTTAGATGTAGTTCGAATTTGAAAATCACAATGTACCTACATTATTGTTTTAAATTTCGCTAAATAATAACTCATTTTTAAGCATCATTACAATGCCGTGGCCAATCTGCCGAGCCTGTTCCCAACTATGTTAGGGTCGGCTTTCAGTTTAACTGTATGCAGCTCACTACAATGGAGTGCCAGTGAATCACGTAGGGCGACTGCGTATCAGACCTCAACAAACCAGTTACTTGATAACACGATACCCATTTGTTAGACTAATTGTCTGACTTTCTGGCTTTTGACTACCCGTACCAACGACCATACGGCAGGGCTGTAAGGTCGTTGACCCGTACCGACCCGTGTGGTACCTAACGACCGTCCGAGAGCTACAAATCAATTCGAACCAAAGGCTTTAATTAAGTGCTTACCGAAACACGGGATTTCAATGATGTCCTAGATAAATTTAAAAAGTACTTACATCATTATGAATTAAAAAAATAACACAATGGTACTTGCTCAGTTGCGAACCCGCAACCTCATGCATGAGAGGAGATAGCCTTAACCACTGGGCTATTACGATAAATAATAATAGTAGGAATTAGATACAACTGCGCCAAAAAAAGATCACGTTGGCGTCGTTAGTTACCTATCAGCTGATGAATAAAATGATAGGCGGAGATAAATAAACCTTACAAAGCACGTAAGCAGTTCCTGTTGCACAATTGTGAAACTACGATCGCGAGCGCGTGCGCGGGATTTAGGTAGGCACCTAATAATAATAATAAGGCATGTAGGTACTCGGCGCAGTCGGCGCGCTCTGTAGGTAAATTCAGCCCCAAGGACGGATTTTATTTGTAGATTTAAGATTTTCCTTCCTACTTTTTAACGGGCTGAGGACCGACAGAAATACATCAAGATAATTTGTGCTAGTTAAGTAGGTAGGTACCCATGTGTTAGGGATTTTAGGTGATTCATTTTGTCTGATAGGTATTTTTGGCGTAGTTAAAAATTTTAAATCAACTTATTTACACTAATCAAGTTGATTTAGCTAACATCGTATTTACAAATTATTGTCTATGTACAAATAAATAAATAAATTACCTACTTATGTTACCTGGAGATATTGTTCAAAGTTTCCACCGTCGCACTCCAGGCACAGTCTAGCACAACGTTGCTGATTTTCCTTCAGCTTACGTAACACAAACACATTCGTTTTTATTGTGTCGAAAGCACTGATCGTCGAACTGCCGATGATCGCGCAGTCTCTGCGTAGCAGCCAGCATTACCCTGTGTGAGGGACGTTGCCGATTGGGGAATAACTCCGCGAACATTTCGATGGCTCGAGATACATTGTCTCCACTGATGGCATACAAGCGGACCATCTCCACCAACTCTACATTGGAGTATTGGCCCGTCATTTTTACAACTAGGTAGTAGGTAAGTACCTATCCCGACCGTTAATCGAAGGCGCACTTGAGGGGCGGAATTTGCAAGCGTATGCACATACCGGCGTCATCAAATACACTAATAAATTGGCCCGATTTATGCATTTGCGATGGCCGCGGGGGCGTGGCGGGGGAGAGGGAGCGGGCGGTGGTTGGTTCTTTGGATTTATGAAAGAAATGTCGGTTGCGTTTGTTTGTGTGTGTGAAAGCGCAGTTTAAGGGCACGTACAGATTGGTCGCGTTTTAAAAAGGGGAGTTCACACTTACCGATTTCCGTAAATAAGAATAAAATGAAAAAAAAATACCTGCCCATTTTATTGTTGATTCGGGTCGAGAATCACTAACATAATTACCTCCTAAAATGTTTTGCAGATCCAAAACTGCACCTTGTATAATAATACCTATAAATTTATAGATGTCTTCATGTTTCACTGAATGCAAGTTTTCGGGTGAAATTTGTGCTGCGTATACGTTGCTTTCTTCCTCAATTAAATTTACAGCAGATGACGGAAAAAGAAATTTGAAAAACTCCATTGGAGTATTTAGCTGCATAATTTCATCCGGAAGAGTTTCAGATCCCAAAAAAGCAATATTGGATTCATCATACTGAATATTGTCATTCGACCACACCAACATATCTTTCTTTTTTTTCTTACTTGAAGAAGCTGCCTGAGAAGTAGAAGGTTGATTGTCTGTAAAATTTTCTAACATCTCCACATGCTCTTCAGTACACTCAAGAAACTCAGTCAGTTCCTCTTCTCCTTCTTCATCTTGTTCTCCTTCATCTTCTCCGTCTGAGGAAGAAGTTTCTTTTTCTTCATTTATGTGTAAAGGATCTTGAGTATTGTAACCGTCTTCATCTGATACATTTTCATCCTCACTGCTCTCTGGAATTACGACGATTGTTCGTCGAGGACGCATCTCCATTTTTTCTACAATTAAAATAATTAAGCAAATTTACTAAAAATAATTACGTACCTATACACATAATTTTATACTAAATATACTCAGGGCTGGTAGATCATACAAAAGCCCATAAAATACAATTATTTAAATAACCTCGTTATGCGCTACTTTTAATTATCCTACTTAAAAATTACATTAGCTGCAGGGTTTAGTAATACCCTGAATGTATAAAAGATCTTACGCTGCATAATGTTCTCGATTCGGAAATTGTAAATGATTGATTGGAGCGCATATTGTTCCATATTTAGTGATAAAGTATTGTGGTCTAACACTGCATAATGTTCCGGATTTGGAATTTTCAAACTATTGACTGGAGTGCATAAAGTTCCATATTTGGTACTTCAAAAAACATAACAACTGCATGGTGTTCCAAATTCAGAACATTTAAAAAATGATAATATTCACTACATATTATGGTTTGAACTTACTTCTTTTGCCGTAAAAAGCCTGTGGGTCCATTGTTGTATCAGGTGAATCACTAATTTTCTTCAGATATTAACAAAAAACCAATAAAAAATCGTATTGAAAACCAGCGAATTGACAATCTGTCAAATTTTGGAAACCAACTGACGAAATAGTCGATTTTAGTTCCTAGGCACCTCTGTAGAGGCGCCACTGGCGCATATTAGGTGAGTTACACTCCCTACATACGAATTAGTTCCAAGAAAAGATCGTAGATGTCGCAGGAATAAATATATTATACCAAAAGCTGAATGTTCCAAATTTGTGACGATATGCGGTAAAGGGTTAAAATCACGTTTCAGCCTCCCATTTACTACCAAAGTCAAAGTCAAAACATTTATTTCAAATTAGCCCATGTATGGCACTTTTGAACGTCAAAATTTACAGAATAATATAATTGATTCTAGTCGCCCCTTCCAAAAGGTAGTTTTCGTATGGAGAAGAATGGGCAAGAAACTCCACCGTTACTCTTTTAAAATGTTTTACAATAGTTTGTATTAGTACGTACATTACTTGAATAATTATATGTGAAGACGATGCACCTAGAATAAAATTACTATACCACAATAGGTAAAAAGAATTAAAAATGAAGCAACGACAGATAATTTAATTATACAGGGTGTTTGTTGCATCGTGTGCCAAATTGAAATGGTTGACTGGGGGGGTCACCTGCTATCCTTTCAGACCCCTAAACACTTCTCATGCCCTGTGGATTTTTTTTCATCGACTTTTTATTGTTTTATTAAAAAAATACCCAAATTTTACATTCAAGTACAAATTTAAAAAAAAGTGTAAGTCGTAGACTCTGAATTTTAATTTTATTTAGCTGTGTATTGTATTACAGTACTTTTAAATTCAAAATTAGTGACATTAGCCATGTAGTTTTTTTGTATTTACTCGCAAAGTTTCGGACTTCAATTAAAGCTGTCCTTGTTACAGCTATTTACATGGCTATAAAAAAAAAATACAAAAGCGACCGGGATCTTCCAACTCCCTCAGAAATTCTCTAGTCAATTGTCTTGCTAGTGATGTGCCACATGCCATAAAAATCTTTTTACAACTTTGTGAATTCGCTAGAATTGTGAATCGAGTCACAAAATACTAAATTTCAAATTATGATTTAAAGAAATATTTTTGCTTAAATGATTCCTCAAAATCTCATTAAATCTCTTGTCTCACTCTTATAAGGTAAAATCTGTCTCGTATTTTTCTGTGGGGGGGGGGGGGGGTTACTAGAAATAAAAAATAATCGCATTTTTAAAATTTATTTCATAACTTTTACATATTCTGCTCAAACTGTTTGGCCGCTATTGCGAATGCAGGCCCGACATCTATTTCGTATTTCCACAGTTGTTGTACGAAGTCGTATTTCCTCCTTTATTTTATTGAACGCCGTTTCAATGCGTTGAAGTAGTACCTCCGTGGCGTTTACCAGCTCTTTGGCACGTCCCCAGACATAAAAGTCTAGCGGAGTTAGGTCTGAGGAACGTGCCGGCCATGCAATTGGGCCATCGCGACCAATCCACGCATAGGGGAACACATCGTCGAGATATTTCCTCATAGGCAAACGCCATTTGTCTCCCCCAAAAGAAAGAGACAAGACAGATTTTACCTTATACGAGTGAGATAACAGATTTTATGAGTTTTTGAGGTATCATTTAAGCAAAAATATTTTTTTAAATCATAATTTGGAATTTAGTATTTTGTGACTCCATTCACAATTCTAGCGAATTCACAAAGTTGTAAAAAGATTTTTATGGCAGTCAAGTCTACCATCCCAGTCAACCATTTCAATTTGGCACACGATGCACCAAACACCCTGTATGATAGATACATGGTGCTCACATATTTACAAACATTGTAAAAGTAGACGATTTTCCTAATGTTTTTAAAATTAATAAGTCAGTGTGTGAGGAAGTAATCGCAGAATGTAAAATCAATGTCATATAATACAAAATTATAAATTTAACAATTAAATTAGCAACCTGTTTGATTTTGTCTTGATTCTAAATTGTCCTATGGAGCAGGACCAGCATGTTTCCAAGCACTCTTATCTTGGATATAATCCTCTAATTTGTAATATGCTTGTTTACAAAGTGTACTTTTAATCTGAGTTTTAAATTTTCTTTCATTTAATTGCAATATGTCACAAGGTATTTTGTTGTAACATTTAACACAGTACCCCATAAAAGATGTATGTACTTTAGATAATCTGAAAAATGGTTGATCTGTTTTATCTTTATTTCTAGTATTAAAATTATGTCTATCACTTATTTTATTAAAAAGATGTGGATTTTTCCTTACATACATAATATTTTCATAAATGAATTGGCAAGGTACCGTCATAATATTAATCCTTTTAAATAGTTTCCTGAGAGATTCGCGGCGACGTAGATTATAAATGGCTCTGACAGCTCTCTTGTAAAATAAAGATAGATTCAATGTCAGCAGCCCGACCCCACAGTAAAATGCCATACGACATAATGCTGTGGAAGTAGCTAAAATAGACCAATCGCGCGGTTTCTACATCTGTTAACTGTCTTATCTTTCTAACAGCATAAGCGGCCGAGCTTAGCCGCCCCGCAAGAGATGTTATATGAGGTCCCCATTGTGATTTCTCGTCTAGCGTGATTCCCAGGAAAACCGTTTGATTAATTCAATATGATGTCACATTCACTACTTCTAACATTAGGTTATTTAAATCTAATGCATTTGGTTTTTGTTTTATTTAGTACCAAATTGTTTACCGTAAACCAATCTTGGACTTGTAGAATAGAGCTATTAACGTCTTCAAGATTTTGTGACCGTCGGTTTATTTTAAAGATTAATGATGTGTCATCTGCAAATAACACCGTCATCTGCAAATAACACCATCTTCGGTTGATTTTGAAATAATTGGGGTAAATCATTAATGTAAACTAAAAAGAGGAATGGACCCAATATCGAACCTTGGGGAACGCCCATTGCCATTTCAGACCCTAATGAGTTTACGCCGTTTACCTGAACTTTAACCTTTCAATCTTTCAGGTATGATCTAAGTAAATCAAGAGCTGTATTCCTAATCCCATAGTGCTCTAGTTTCAGCAGAAGTGTCTCATGGTCTACACAATCGAACACCTTCGAGAGGTCGCAAAAGATTCCAATGGCATCTTGTGCTTCTTCCCAGGCATTAAAAATGTTCTTTATTAGGGTGACACCGGCGTCAGTGGTACAACGCCCTTTGGTGAAACCGTACTGTTGTTCACGAAAGATGGAATTTTTATTAAAGTGAGGTAACATTTGATTGAGCATCAACTTTTCAAACACCTTACTGAGCACTGGTAGAATTGATACAGGCCTATAATTGTTGGGTTCTTTACTATCACCAGATTTGAACAATGGAACTACTTTACTGTGTTTCATGAGATCCGGAAAGACTCCTTGGTCTATACTGGTGTTAAATATGTAAGCTAAATAGGGCGCAATGGTTTCGATTATAGATTGACAGACTTTTACAGACATTCCCCAGAGATCTTCTGTTGATTTAATTTTAAGATCTTTAAAAGCTTTTATATCAGCCTGGGGGTTTGTATGCTGAAACCTAAACTCCAAAGGGCAAGCCTTCACATTCTGTCTAAGTAAGGCAGCAGAAAGCGCAGTTGAGGAATTTAAAG
This sequence comes from Omphaloscelis lunosa, assembly GCA_916610215.1. NCBI lineage: Eukaryota > Metazoa > Arthropoda > Insecta > Lepidoptera > Noctuidae > Omphaloscelis > Omphaloscelis lunosa. The sequence continues at coordinate 15,928,611 of OU744265.1, read as the reverse complement.
CTTGAGTAGTTTTAAGGGGAATATTAGCAAAAAAGGATTCAAATTCTTGAGCTATTTCTATATCTGAGTTAATGGGGCCATGTGCAGTCTCTAAATTAAATTCAGTATTTCGCTGTTTTTTCCTACCTGTTTCATTATTTATTATTTGCCAGGTAGTTTTTATTTTATCATCAGCTGACTTTATTTTATTGCTAATAAAGGGTGTCCAGCGGAAAATTTTGTTTTTTAAACTTAAATAAAAAACATATTATTACATTCAAAATATTTATTCTATTTTTAAAACAAAGAACGTTTCTGCGGATTTTATTTTTTAAAAATAATGTCTTCCAAGTGACGTCCGTTTCGCGCAACACACTCTTGTAAGCGAACCCTCATATTGGCGAATACGCGCGAACACAGTGCTTGGGGGATTGCATCAATTTCACGCCGGATATTTTCTTGTAGGGCAGATATGGTGCGGGGATTATTACAGTACACTTTAGACTTGAGGTATCCCCACAAGAAAAAATCACAAGGCGTCAAGTCAGGCGATCGTGGTGGCCAGGCTATGTCTCCGTACTTGCTTATTAATTTTCCAGGGGAAATATCCCTTAACTTCGACATGGATACCCTAGAAGTGTGCGGGGTTGCCCCATCTTGCTGGAAATGTGTCCTATTGTTGCGCCCTGGAAAAACTTGCAATTGCGGCACCAAAAACTCATCAATCATGCGGCAGTATACAGAGGAATTCACAGTTTCCCCCTCATTAAAAAAATACGGTCCGATTATTCCATGAGCTGAGATGGCGCACCATACTGTGGTTTTAGGGCAGTGCAAACTTTTCTGATGACGTTCTCTTGGGTTGTTGGGATTCCAGTAACGCATATTTTGCTTGTTTACGTAACCCCCGATGTGAAAATGTGCCTCATCGCTGAACAATATGTTTCCAAGTGTTCTCGGGGTTCGAAATCGTTCCAAAGCCGTTCTGGCGTACCTTTCCCTTGAAACATAATCGTTCTCATTTAATTTTTGGACAATTTGCATTTTATAGGGATGAAGCTTTAGTTTTTTTTTCAAAATCGTATGCACAGTTGACTTCTTAATGCCTGTAGAGGCGGCAATCTTTCTTACTGATTTCCTTGGATTTCTTAGAATTTCTTGACGCACCTGTGTCACTCGTTCTGGTGTTGCTGCCGACGTAGACGGTCCTGGCGGCGGCCTATTGATCATTGTCCCTTCTTCTCGAAATCTTTGCACCCACGTTCTGATAAGCTGCGTACTCGGACCATCGCTTAATCGCCGAATGTTGTAATGCAAACAAAAAGCACGACGCGCTCGAATAGGCGAATTGCCGTTCATTAAATATTGCTCCACCGCGTACGCGCGGTGCGCGCCCGACCAATGACTCATGGCGACTGACAAATCCGCAGAAACGTAGCTTCTAGCGCCACCCCCTCCGCGGCCCTAACCCCGCTAACAAATGAGTAACGTTGATTTAAAGTTGAAAAATTCCCGCTGGACACCCTTTATAAAGAGCTTTGGCTATTTTGCACACACTTTTAAAAGTTTTTGAATATTTTGCAACATACTTATGAAAGCTTGTATTATTCATATGTTGCTTTAGGCCATAAAGTTCAAATAGTTTTTCCCTGCTTTTACGAATACCTGGAGTCGCCCAATCACTAAATAAGAACTTTGTGTAAATACTTTTAGTCTTTTGTGGAAAAGTGTCATTAAATTGAGTGTTTAATAGTGAAAAGAACTCGGCGTAGAACTCATTTGGGTCATCTATATTATTAAAACTCTGAACACATAATTTATTGGCCAAAGAATTATTTAATTTCTAAAGTTCTAAACAACGTAAGAGCAGACATTAGAACTACAAACGAATAAAATAAATAATAATAAGGTACATCACTAATCTCGTTCGTGACGTCATCCGCTGTCGGTAAGTCCCGACTCTGGCGTGGCTGGCATGACCTTTGACAACTTCCTCGCATGCGAGTAGGGATGTGACGTTGTGGGACATAATAAATAATAATCATAGTATTTAACAACAATTTAATCAATTCACTTTTAATTAGTCTGACTCTTCGTAACTCGGCAAACTTATGTCATCTAAGTCCTTCTGCTGTCGCACTTTTCTTATCAGGTTCAGTAAATTGACGTACGTTACTGAACGCTTCTCTTCTGGCACCCGATCTAATTCAAAAGCGACGAGTCTTCCGAAATCCGCATTTCGTGGGTCGCTAGGTCCTGGTTGCTCAAAATTTAACGGAGGTAAATTTGAAACATCACACTTCAATTGATTCGCGTCCCATTAGCTCCGTTTATACATGATTGCACTCATAATGTCTTCTGAAGTAACTTGTGTTTCTTTTGTTGCGTACGTTTTCTTTGCTTGATCTTTAGACGATACCTTTATTTTCCTTTTAGGACTTACATCGCTCAATAAACTTGGTGAGGAAGGTCCGGCTATATCCTCAGGAGAAGACATAATTATCACTATAATTCTAAATATGTGTAACGAAAATTGTAAGAAACCTTTCTAAAGTCTAATTATTAATTCACTGGAGTAATCTGACGTTTACGGTGTTACCATTTTTTTATGAAAAGAAAATAGTGTGGTGACAAGAAGATTGACATCAATCACTCGCTCATTCATTCTTTACGTTCTAAATCAAATCACTTTATTTTATTTATTTTAATAAGAAATTTCCCAGCTTAGTTTTGTTTAATCGATATAAAAATATTAGTAGTTTATAGGCCGATTCTTTCAAAAAGCGAATTATATTAAATGAAACAAAAATGCATTGGATATATTTCTATTCGTCGTCGTCAGACATAATATCAGCACTATCACTGTTGCTGTCAGTAACACTTATTATAAAACGGTCCATAACATTGTCTATTATATGGTCGAGATTGCACATTTTATTTTCTGCTTTTATTACATGACCCACACAACTGCTCCATCTTTCGGCAGTCACGTTTTTAAGTCCTTCAAACAATTTTTTGACTTCTGTCATTTTAAATGTTGTGTTGTTTCTGGCGACGTATCCTTTCGCCTGCGCCCAAACCAGCTCAATAGGATTGAGCTCGCAGTGGTAAGGTGGCAGGCGTAAGACAGTGACTCCGTGCTCCGCTGCCATCTCATCCACAGCATACTTGTCACGGTGTGAATCCTTGTTCTGCCGAACGATGTCTATAAGAGTGGCCTTTGTCATGTTCTCTTCAAATTGAATATTTTTGCTTGTCAGCCACTCCTGTATTCTTGCTTTAATCCATGACATTGTAGGTAGTGATTCTATCTTCCGGGAATGGTACCCCTACCATCCATGGCATTATCCATGACCACTACAGAATTGGGTTTTAGTTTCGGCAAAACCCCCCTAAACCATTCCTCGAAACACTCAGCGTTCATTTCCTTATGGTAATCTTCTGTACCCTTTTTGGCCTCGAACATTAATAAACTTTCGTCGACAAATCCCTCTTCCCCGCCAATATGGCCGATGATCAGGCGTTTCCCTTTCCCCGAGGGGGCTTTCAAACCAGTGGTCAAGCCATCTAAAAATGCTTGCCGGGATGATTGTATATTTGTATCAACCCACTCCTTCTTTGATGTATGACCTACAAAATAACAAAATATTAAATAAGATAAATACCTCATAGACATGTATGAGCGGAAGTCGGAAGAGGCTACGGAGTAAGGGGACGGTTTGTTTAGCTTTTCAAAAAAATAATTAAGTATGAAAAACACAAAATTTAAATTACGTAGATACCTTCGTTGACCCAGGTTTCATCTTGATAATAGATGTATCTTCCTTCCCTTCGGTAGGCTTTAATTTTTAGAAGGTATCGCTGGCGCCATAATATGATGTCTTGTCTATCAATTAGGATACTTTTCCTTGATTTCGTGGCATATTTGAAATTTAAATGTTTTAAAATTTTTCTCATTGTACCCCATGACAAGTTGGGTAAGTCCGAGTCATCATTAACAGCCTTAAGGACCTGCAAAGAAAAACAAGTATTTATACAAAGCGAGAAACGCAATTTTCTAGCAAGATTAATTAGTCCAGATTAATTTCAAACAAAAAAAGTCAAAAAAATATTACCTTAGCAATGGTGGGAGCTTCATTTGCATAAAAAAATTGGTGAACTTTTCGTCTAATAGCCGCAAACGTAAAATCATCTAATTTATCTTTAAAGTCATGTTTTGGTCCAGTTTTTTGGGGAGATTTAAAGCGTTCCTTCTCTTTGTATTCTTTTAACACGCTGTATACAGTGGCTGAGCTAATGCCTAAGATTTCAGCCGTTTTAGACACACATTCTGTTTTTTTCGGAGATTCACACTCTGTTTGTAATAAGGCTGATTTCTCCTCAAAAACGTATTTGTATACATTGCGTAACATCAGTTTTTCGTTGGCGCTAAGAGCAACCTTTGTTCTCTTTTTCTTTGGAGACAGAAAGTCTTGCCGGCGCACAGTATATTTTTTGCCCAAAATTTCGGACATGGCTTTTTTATTATCTTATATCTTAGTACTTGCAATTATAAATGCGAGACGAAAACACCCGATTGCCTATTTGTCATGAAAGACAGAAAATTAGTACTTGAAAAAAATTTCTATGGTTTCCAGAAAAACCATAGAAACAATTGTAGCTCAAAAGTTTGATATCTTTTTAAGACTTTACTTATGGTATTGAACAGTGATTTAAAGACTTTACGATAGTAAAAAAAATTAGGCTTTATTTGTTCAAGATAACAGAGTTATAGCTGATTTTGTAAATTTTTGATTTCTTTTTTTTACCGCCATATTATTACGTATTAGGATTTGAAACTAGGACTGAAATGTTCTTTTTATTTACACTTATGACCTTACAAACAAAGGAATCCTAATATAGCAGGATATGGGAATTATTGTAATTCAAACTTTTTTGATTAGGGTTATCACCTCGTAAATTTATTAAACTTAATATTTGAAGTTATTTTTTAATGTTAGTAAGATTATACAAGAAGACATTTTTATCACATTCTAATTGTATTTTGAGTGTTAGGTGGCATTCGAAAATTCTATTTTTAAATAAAAATAGTAGGAAAACTTCCCAAAAAAAAAAAAAACGGTGAATTCCGTAATTTCAATTTGGATCGTCTCCTAGCTAAACGTAGATCTTGATTAGGGGGTGGGGCGCTAGGCAGAGTGGCGCGCGCGCAATTTTTTTCCCTTTTTAGTCAACGTCACGTGTCTGCACGTGACGGGTGTGTTTTTCCTAGTTCCGTCCCAGGCTCCCGTGAGCCGCGCCACCCGCCGCCAGCCAGCACGCCAATTTATTAAAACGCGAGTATTGTAAAATGGTGCGAAGTTAAGTTCATGGAGGATTGGAGGTCTTCCCTTGGCCGCTGCAGTCACTCAAACTCACCACCATTTACGTAAGTTGAATTTATATAAATGGTTTCAAATACAGTGTAAACTCTTTATAACGAAACTCAAGGGACTGAGTATTTTTGTCGTTATAGAGAGTTATCGTTATATGGAGTGAACAAAAAACAACCAAATTAACAAGAATTTTTATTATGTATGTCTTAGATAATAAATGCTTATAAATTATTGTTTACACATATAGTCTGATAACTTTGTCTGACGTTTTTTGCTATGCCATGTTAACAGTTTCACAGTAAGGTTTACGACTGATAATACGATAGGTACCCAGTATGCTTGGTCAAAGACCATCACTTCCGAGAAAACAATGCGTCATACTGCACGTGTTCAAGGCAATTAAGGATAACAAAAGCTAGACCGACCTCGGATGTTTCGGAGCTTCAAAGTCTTTTGTTACCTGATAACATAACATAAACAATAATACCGATAATGAATATTTACTGTCTAAAAATATGAACACATTTCTTCGTAATAGAGAATGGCGTATCGCTATAAAGAGTTTTTCAATATGTGGGTTTTAACGCAAACCAACCAAGTTGGGCTCACTTCAACGTTACAGGGAGTTTATTGTTATAAAGGATAACGTTATAAAGAGTTTACACGTTAATTCCCATTTCTTAAATACGCCGTAATGTACAAAGACATCCAGATAAAATTTAAATAACGGTAATTGAACCCACCAAACATTCTAGATTAATTTAAAAAACGGAAATGAAGACATAAAGCTGTCTTAAATCAACATCTATCGAAATCTTTTACAATTTCTAGTAATGAAAAATAGTTAATTGTCTGTTTTTCGGGCATCTACGCAAAGATATTAGGAAAAAGTCAATTCACTTTATTCCCCATTTATATAGCGCGCTAATTGGCAAATTAAATTTGCAATTTAATTTGCCAATTCGGCGCGGTGACCTATTTTATCGGTTTGTGTTTGTGCATGTGTGTGTGAGTATGTACACAGCACGCTACGCACTGTGTCCATAAGAATTGTCTTTTTTTGGATAAGTTCGTGATGTCTTATCTCAATTGTTTAGTATTAAGACGTGATACTAAAGAAAAATCAGGAATTTTATTGCTTTTCTTAAAAAATATAATTTTTAAATTTGAAAGGTGATGAAAATGTTTGCCTGTTTTATGAACTGCGTTGAAGAACTAATATGAAAAAATAACTTCAATGTATTTATGCTAATATTCTTTTGTTTTTAAATGTTTAGTTTAAAATCCAATGAAAGGTAATATGTGGTGCAGGGAAGGGGTCCGCCCTCGTTAGGCCACGGCTAAAACCTTGCACCGACACATATTTCCTGGAGGAACGGGGGTGAGGCACCATGGAGCCGTCACAGACCCATGGCGCCACTTTGCCTCAACAGGACCTGACCCGCCCTGTTGAGGGATGTCTGTCCGGGCTCCGACCGGCTGACTTACTGCAAGGAGAGCATGAGGGCGCCAACCCTCATGTTGGTTCACGAGTGGCAGTTGATGAAGCTGTGGATAACGCCACAGCCGGTACTCTTCATTCTCCGGGAGTATTCGCAAGTACGCAAGGAGACGTAATTAGCAGACTCGATGTATATAAAATGTTAATCGCCAAATCAAAAGCCATGGGATCTAAAATTCGACCTACTGACTTGCCTTTAGAAGATAGATCAGAGCTTATCTTGACTATTTTAGGATTTAACAAAACTGAACTCAATGATGAGAAAGCATTTAAAGAGGCAATAGCTAGATTCACGTATAAATGTGAAATGCTTTACAAAAATTGTAAATATAATTTTAAATTTTTTGCAAAGAAAAACAACAAATGGCTTAAAGAATCACTAAAAAATTACTTAAATAATTTTTTCTTTAGAGCATTACAAGACGCGTCACTTTCAGAGTCTGTTATGATTACTGATTCTGAATCAGAATCTAACATATTGAGTCAATCCCCTGACAGACATGAACTTGTACCTCATCATCAGCCACTAATTTCAGATTCCAATACTGACCCAAATTTTAGTGTACAAGATTTACCTACAGTAATTGAAGAAAATACTTTTAATATTGCAATATCCCCCACAATCGATACTATTGCTTCGACTTCTTCTTGTCTGGTCTATGAGTCACTTAGTGACAGACAAAAACGAAGGGTGTGCAAAGAACTTCAATATTCTTTAGAAAGTGAACCTCCTACAAAAGTTATTAAAGCTGTTTCGAGTGCATTAGAAGCAAAAGGACAAAAATTAAAAACCAATGCGTCAAAGGATTTGCAATACGTTATTAATACTTGTCTTGAAAGTCCAACACGACCGACTAAAATAGCAACTAAACTTCGCGAAGACCCTCGTCCTTATTCCCCAGATGAAGCTTTAGCAGTATTTATAGATAGAAAATTTACTGTAGAGACATACAACTTTTTGCAACAAGGAACATCACGCCATGGCGTGATGTTCCTGGTTGAGGATTCATATCTTTCGTATTGATAACGAAGCAACACAAAGACAGGTTAACAAAACAAAACTTAACAATAACAACAAGCACAACGTACAACAACTTAACAATAACAACAAACACAACGTAAAAAAACTTAACAATAACAACAAACACAACGTAAAACAACAATGAACAGCGCGTGGGCAAAAGAAACATTCGTGCACTCAGACCAGAGGTTAGAAGCCGAATGAAAGACAAGCAAAACAAGATGGCCGCGCGGGTGGCGTCCCGCGTCCGTCACGTAGGGAGGCAATAATGCCCGACCCAATAATGTCTAGCCCAATAATTCGTGTACATCGTCTCTGATAGAATTTATGATTACAATTAATTACTTTTTTATAATAAAAATGTTCCTATTGACTTTGTGTGAATGAGCTGAATCACAACGAACGGAACGCATCACTTCACTATTACAATAAATGTGGCAACATTATTTTACAAAGTGACATTAGCATCTGTCAGTTTACTCCAGTGAATTAATAATTACACTTTAGATGTTCATTTTTTTTTCATGTTGCCAACCAAAACGAAAAAATATGATGAATGAGTGAAATAAGAAATAAAGATTTTCGTTACATCTTAAATTAAAATAAAATAGGTACTCAATTAAACTTGTAAGAAAACGAAAAAAAAAAACAATTATTATTGTTACGAGCTGGGTATGGGATAAATTAATTACTACCAATCAGACAATTAAATAACTTTATTAAACACAAAACACTTAAAACTTAATCACAAATACACTACTGATCACTATTCACTTAGATATCGCACTTATAGTTCACTTCGATTCGCTTCGTTGTATCGCGTAAATCAGAATGACTCATCGTGTTTTTTTTTTTTTTTTTTGAAACGGGCATCTCGCAGTTTTGACCACTAAGGTCTTGGCTGCTTAACCGGACTTTCCTGTGGGTGCCTTAAGCTGCTACACTCAAAGCCTCCAGCCAGGGGCAAAATACTAAACTAAATTAAAACTAGGCGAACGCTCGCTAAGGGCACCCCCTGTGGGGTACGAACCTCGGCTTAGGGCGTCGCTGAGGGGAGGACAGCAAGAAGGGACAGGCTGGATCAAAATTGGTTTAGATCATGATTATTATTCGGGGTAGTTTAAAGCTACGTGCTCAGCGGCAACAACTTGCTGGCACCTCGTTTTCGAGCAAGGGTCGGGGAGGAGTATCATTTACTCAGGGACACGGTCGCGGTCGCAAAGGACCTCGGCGGCGAGGTCGGAATGACGGGAGGCGTCTGTGTTTGTGTATAGTGCTGGTGGCCCTATTCTGCTCTTGGAGGAGAGTAATGGGATCATCAGGGTCGGAAAGGGACTCATCGTGTGTCGGCTCTCTGCTTTTATACCGCCAATATTCAAGAACATTCCAGCTATGTGTAGAACGGTTCCAGAAAAACATCAACAAATAAACATTACCAGGAAATACAAAAGTAGTAGGTATAAAAAATAATAACCTACTTGTACCGAATAAAGAAATAGGTACTTTATGCCCTCGGCGTACGGTCGAAATTACAATGACGAGTTCTAATATTGTTTATAAGTAGTTACCTACTTAACTTCAAACTAATAATAATGGAATGCTTCTCGAAGTTTTTAGCGCAAACACACTGTAATCCGTGCTTTCTCGAAAGATCTCGTACGTACGACGTAACATTATAATCAGTCTTTTAATTGTGTTATTCTCGCAAGTACTAAATATTATTTTTTTTAAACGTAAAAATCAACAAAGCGTCTGTTCACGACAATTATCAGCAGTACTATTCTCTAATAAGGATACAGCCTTGTGCCAGCGCCCCAGCGTCGAAACTACAGTTTGTCTGTAATAGATTTTCAATTTTATGCTATAGACTCGAAGAGCTTATAGTTGAAAATCTATTAAAGACAAATTGTAGTTTTGACGACAAGGACGACGACGACGACTTAGAAAATAGAACTGCAGATGAGTTCACATTAATTTCACTATCACTCGTAATGTAATTTACACCAGCCTTAAAATATCACAGAAACTCAAAACTTAATATTATACTGTAAAATTGTAAATTATAAAACGACGGTCTTTACAATTGAGTAGGTAGGGTCACCTGTTCACCAATGAAACACCAAAATTTCAAACCATCCTGTCTCTGCCGTTTCTCAAGTTAGGAGTCTAATTTTTTACATCAAGATAGACAATTTAATTAGTTATCTCATCGTATTATAATTTTTTACTGTACTTTTATAATTTATGCATAAAAAAGCTTTTTAAAAAAAATGAACTTTGTTTCATTGTGTCCATATATGTGTATTCAATGAAACACCTGAATTTTTACAATGAAACAAGGCTAAGCAACAATGAAACAGTATTATTAGTGGGTAGTGTTTTGTTTGCTTTTAATCAACCCAGGTAGGTATCTATGCATTAAATTAAAGAAATTTAAATGAAAACAATGTTTTATGCATAGTAATTATTATCTACGATATTAATCAGACTTAAACATTAACAATCACAGAGGTAATACCTGCGGGTTCAGGTTTAACAAAAAAACAATCACTCTGTCTTACAGGTCTTAAAAACTTATAAAATTTCAAAACAAATAAGTAGGTAGGTACCTAAGTATTTTTCGCTTAAAACAATCTAATATGTATCCTCTTCTTCTAACTAATCTATGTTGTACGAGGTGCAGTCTCATTATTTAAAATATCACAATCATTGTCATTATAATAAGGTATAATTTCTTATTAATTTAAGAATAAACAGGTAACAAAAATATCACATGATTAAAACCAAAACCCGAAACTCAGCCAGATTTTAACGCAAATTTAGTCTCGGTGATACACGAAGAGGGAAAACATAGAACGAGTTTCGGCTTTTGGTGCCGTTAATTTTTGGCTGAGGTAGAATCATCTTTATGTCTGTCAGTCTTATTTCTGAAAAATCTGGTTCTAAAGGGCTATAAAATTTCATCTCAGTCTTGTTTTTTACTCTCAAGAAAGAAACACCATATGCATTGGCACTTATTACTTCAGTAATCAATGCGACGTAGAATATTTCAAGCTTTTTGGTTTCAAAACCAACCATAACGTAGTAATGAACACTGCATTCACTAGCAGCTTTTCTTAGACTCCATCCCTGCCTTATAATCTGAATAGCTTTAAGCATGTAAGCTGCCGAAAAATCTCCTTTTTTTCTTATAATAGCTTTACTACGTGCCATCTGAAAAATAATAAATAAAATAACTACAAAGTAGGTAGTTACTGTAGATAGCCAATAAAAAGCTTTAAGAAAGTTGCTTGTGTTTAGAAAAATTATCGTTATTGTTATTTTCCACATGGCCTACAATGAAACAAGATAGTACACAATGACACACTGTTTCATTGTATACAACATACTTTTGTTTCATTGTAAACCAACAAGGTATTTTTTTATAACATAAATAAAAATTGCAACAAAGAGTGAACTATTTTCATACAGATTTAAGTCAAAAGACACTTTGAAACGTACAGAATGCAACGTAATATTGAACAATACAAAATTATCTTCTATAATTTGCTAAAAAATCACCAAATATGACCAAAAATTCTTACTTTTTCGCAGCAATATTCGTTATGCGTCACTAGAGACGACCTCTTCCACGCGGCGCGCTCGCAAACTGGGCGTGTGCGGGGGGGGCCTGAGAAGGTCCTTTCTTGCTATCCTGCTCTATCTGGCAACGTCGCATTTTAGAAATATCGCAAAGTTTCACGTGTCCGTTTCGACTGCTCGGCCACTATGTCGTAGAAAAAAAAAACTTATGTCAGCATTTCGAAGGAATTTGTAAAAGATGAACAGTGAAAACCGCAAATTCGAAGAGTCAATAATCAGAAAGTTATGTGGGTTTAACCGTGGCCGCGCAGTCCGCATGAATTCAACTGCGCGGCCACCAGTTCTCTTAAACGGAGCGTTGTAAAAGTCTAATTCCTTTTGCTAATCACTGACAGGATTTCGAAGAAAATGTAGATCATAAAAATAATGCCCTACTGTCTGTAGTTCACGACCTACATCACTCCAAAGTTTGGCCGCGCAGTCCGCACAAAGCGAACCGCGCGGCCACCAGTTCTCTTAAACGGAGCGTTGTAAAAGTCTAAGTTTTTTTGCTAATCACTGATAGGATTTCGAAGAAAAAATACATTGTAAAAATATAGCTCTAAAGTTTGGACTTCTCGTTCCACAACACTCACGTAATGGCGAACCGCGCGGCCACGTGTTTCTTAAAGTGGAGCTTAAACGGAGCTTGGTACAGGTGTCTTTCTTTTTGCTAATCACTGATACGATTTCGAAGAATTTGTAAACATCATGAATGAAGTTCTAATGTTTGAAAATCGCGAGTTACAGAACTTATACCCTGTAACTAGAGTTAAAAGAAGGGTGACCATGATTTACGATGCGCTGACGAGATATTCCCATATAAGACGTTTTCATTGTCACGTATATTTCTATACTTTTTATCGTAACATGCAAATAGTTTTAGTCTTTTGGTTTGAAATTGAGTAGAGAAGCTAATTAAAAGGATATAAAGAAAAAAATGTCATCGATTGATTTATATTTCTATTTCTTAAGTAATAGATAAAACATAATATTACTATAAACTATAAATCACATAATTTAAAAATCACAATTCGTTTTCATATTTATAATTACAATTTAAAAAATAATTGCTTATTTTCGTTGTTGTAACGATTAAGATCATAACTATATAAGCTAAAAAAAGTAGCTTATTTAAAAACTACACTAGATATACGAGAGCAACATCATGTACCTATATAACATAAAATTATAAGTTTGTAAGTAGATAAAGTTTTATTAAAGTATACTTTAAATCACCTAATTCAACAATCACAGTTCGTTTTCATATTGCAATCAGAATTTAAAAACAAAATCTGACTTACGATAACAACAACATTTCTAAAATTTAAAATTATACAACTTACACCTACCTACCAATCACAGTTTAATTTGTTATTGTACTTACAATTACAATTTAATCAAGAAATAACGACCTACGTTTTTGTATCGATTAACATCATAATATTTTTATTACAAACAAATCAGTCATACTATAATCGTTATAGCAAAACTTACTACGATAAAATCACAAAATATTCCTATACCATGTAAATCACAGTGAATTTCGATATAAGCCTACTATTATCTAACATTTAACAAGTCTCTATATAATAAAAATCTAATTTTAGCTCCACTTTAGAGCAAAATTCTCACCTATTATCATGTAACTTAACTACCAATAAGACCATAAGTTAAATTGTGCAGTGTTATGGGCTGCACTGAACTTTCATGAGTTTTGTTTCGGTTGTCGTCATAACATAACCATTGGTCGTCGATTAAGCAATGACACTTGTAATGACCGATATTGCCAACACATGGAAGAACATACTCTAACGCACCTATCAACTTGAATGTTTTACGTTCCGTTATTTTTATATAACGTGGTATTTCATTAAGTATAATGTTTTGAGTACCATTTAAATCAAATAAAATAATATTATTTAATTTGTATTCGTATTTAATGCTTTTGTTATTGCATTCTAAACAATGTTTTAATTCTAAATTATCGATAACGATGGCGTCTTCTAAGCTTCTGATACCAAACATGTTAATAATATCGAAATTGAGAGAAAGAAACACAATGAATCTTGTTACATTTTTCTCATTACAAAAAGGCGTAATACATTTTTTACTTCTTTCTGCACTAAACAAGAAATCAAAAAGTATATGCTCAAACACAAAAGCCATATTACAATTACATTCGTAATAATTGTTTTTTTTTTGGTAATAGAGTGAAACAATGTTTTCTCTTAGCTTATATGCTTCCTTTTCATTTTGATTTTGGGCTAATATATTAATAAAATCACGAATTAAACTATTTTCACAAGAGTTGAAGACTTCGCGAATATAATTGTTTGTTTGGTATCCATGTGCCAGCATAAAAAACACAGAATCAAACGCGCAGGTGTTTAAAACATTTTGTTTAGATTCGATTACATTTCCATTTTTTAAAAATAAGATTGAAGTAGATGTTATTTTATGAGTTTCATATCCCTCACCCTTCCAATTTTCGGTATACGAGGGCTCCTCAGCAAATATCGAGTCGGAAGTGAATGTCACGGCAGCATTTTTTATTCTTTTCTTTATGCTAATGCTTTTAACTCGCTTTAACTTTCGTTTTCGGGATTTAGAACTAATATTGTGTGGAATATCATTCAGACTCTTCAAACTAACTTTGGTTTCTCCTTGCAGAAAATTGTAATGAATATTCAAAAACTCATCAATATTATATTTGTGAGTACGAGTCTCAAATAACAAATGCTTTAGTGTTTTGAAGTAACTCTCTACTGAGGAGGATGTAGGCGACTTATTTTGTGTATCATACAAAGGACACATTACGTTACTCCACAATGGAAGCTTGATTAGCAATCTTCTCAAAGTTGATGTTAGGTGGGGCAGATAATATTTGTTGCGTGTTTCAGTCGGCGTCTGAAATAAGCTTTTTTGTTGCTCAACGATCTCATCAAACCAATACATTATATTATCTTCCTCAATTATTAAGGTATCGTGATAGAAAGTTTCTCTTTCACCGCCATATTCGGGGACCGGATCTTCCGTAGCGAATAATCTCTCCTTCATATTTTGCATTGCTAAGTCCCAAGCTTTATTAGTAGTGTTATAGTATTTGTAAGTGCATATTTTGACCATATTTGAAACTATCATTTTGACTTCATCAAAACTTTCAGATCTTTTTATCAATAAAATACATCGAATAAAAAACATTTTAATTGGAGTATCCACGTTTTGAAAACAAGGTAAATTGTAAACATTTTTAATAAAATGGCTGGTGTCTAACCTAAGAAAAACTTCTGGTAAGTTTACACTAAGTTTTCTCAACACTAAGAATGATTGTCTCAGATAGTTTTTCACTGTTATAGATGTTGTAAAAGCATCTACATTTGCAGCAATCAAAGCAGACGAGTCGTCAGTTACAACTTCGTTAGGAGCGGTATGTATTTCCTTATACCATCTTTTTAACCAGGATGATATGGAATCTGCAGTATGAGTGTCCGCTATCATTTGAAATATCGCTTGAGATTTTATCGTTTTTGAAGTTAGCATACAAACGTATAGAAAGAGTCGCTTAGTTAATGTTGATCCATCAGGAAGTTTTATTGGGTGAAAGAAAGATCCCGTGGCGTCTATAGTGATAGTTACTTCCTGTGGATTTTTTTCTAAAAAATCTTTGTAGAATTGATTTTGTTCTTCAGACCAATAATACATGTAAAAATTCGGGACAAGTTTTATTTCGCGAATCAAATTTTTAAAACTTGGCAACATTGACATCATAAGTAGGCTTAAAATGGGATTGGCATGCAAACGATTACTTTGTCTCTTCTCGTGCTTTATTTTCCGAAGAGCGTTCATTGTAGGAAGTATGGGAGGGATTGCATTATCTTTATACTTAATAACTTTTGAAGCTATTTCTTTATGAATTACTGTGGCAGATTTGTACTGTAATTTCTTTGCAAGTTGATTTCTTTTGTATGGTGACATCTTAGATTTCAGTTTTGGATTATGCGGAACTAAGTTATCTGTATTAAAAATTGTACATTTTATAGTTGCTGTTTTGTCTGTTAACTTTTCGCTACATATTTCTACAGTGCAGCTGCATTGTGTGCATTTCCCTTTTATTTTCACATTATCTTCTGAGTCAATTAATTTATTCTTGAAAGTCCACGTGCAAGGTCGTCTCGAGTACTGCCATATTTTTTCTTTGAGTAGATTGCTCCACTTGAACTTAGGCAATGTTTTGTATTTCTTGTGTGTCGATGTAGTTTTTAGATCTCGTCTTATATAACGAACAGAAATTGGTTCTACTTTTTTCCACTCATGCTCATCTAGTAAGAAAGAAAATTGATTTGTATGCTTATCATTAATTTCACTTTTTGTCGTTGAAGATGTCGTGCTCCGACACGATGGAGAAGATAAAGAACTTTCTGTCGTCGTACTTATATCAAAAACTTTATTGTAATTTCTCTTTAGCCACGAGTACAACGCAAGCGGTGACATATCGTGATTTATTTCTTCTGAGATAGTATGAAATATAGGATCATTATATTTAATTTTTGTGTTTATGCAGTCTGTGGAATATTTTATAAATATTTTTTTTAGCTTGTCTTCGTTGACTCTCAGTTTACGTCCTTTTCTACCCATCGTTCTGAAAAAAAATGCGATGTATTAGTGGTAAGAAGTGGTCCTCCGGCCAGCTACGGTAACAACGCGAGCTTTGACGCGAGTTTGCCGCTTTAGTGGAAGTCTGCCGCGGACGAACATTTCCTAGGAAGTTTTATATTTGGTATCTATTTGTTTATTCCTTTAATATAATATCGAATTCATATGAGTTTCAATCCTTTTGGCAATGTATTTCGAGGGCTTAGAATTGACCTACCGAATAGGTAAAACATTTTTTTATGATAATGGTTATAATGTTGCATTAAATTTAACATATTATCCACTGTATTCAACTTTCAATTTAACAATACCCACCTTAAACTGTAGGCATGCAATAAAGAATTGGGAATTACACGCATGTTCCAATACATTACATTTTATTAATGTTTTGAATAAGTACTTACCGCTTGATTGATAAAACTTCCTTGTGTGATAAAAGCAACAGTATTAAAGACAATTAGTATAGTCACAATACAATCCTATGAAATAACTATGAACTATCTAACACTGCACTGATAAACACGGGCGCACTCTGTAACAACCGAGACTGAATAAAAACACTATACAGAGTCAAGCTCCGCGGGGCAGGGCGGGACCCCTCCCCGCTGATATTGTAGCCATTTTGGGAGTCGCTACAGACGCAACTGGGTAGGTGCTTACCTATACTCTCGAATGAAAACATACCAACGCAAGCGGACAGTGACTTTTTTAGGAAGTTATTTAAAACAGCTTACATCTTGGATATGAAACGCATGGACTACTGCAATAGGTAAACGTCATCATTATAAAATAATTAAGTTTTATAAATAAACACTTTAGGAAGATATTATATTTTTGGCATTCCTTTCATTCGCAGACAGGACAGATGTTTCATATAATTTAATAATTTAACTAATATTATAAACGTGAAAGGTTGTAATAATGTGTGTGTGTGTGTGTGTGTGTGTTTGTTGCTCTCACGCAACAACTACTGAACGGATTTTTCTGAAACTTTGCAGTAAAATAGCTTACATGTCAGAATAACACATGTGCTATAATTTATATAGATATAGTGTACATTTTTCAAAATATCACGATAAATAAAAAATTAAAATGTAAAGTATGAAAAATCTGTCTTTTGCGAGCTAGCTTTTATTTTACCCTATACTTTTTTTTGAGGCATCCTACTTCCTACTAATATTATAAACGTGAAAGTTTGTAATAATGTGTGTGTGTGTTTGCGCAACTACTACTGAACAGGTTTATAAAAACGTTTAAATACGCGCGGGCGAAGTACTTCGAACGTTGTACATCACGTTAGAAACATCAAAAATAACAGCCCCTATTTAATGGATTTTATTATTATACATATAAACCTTCCTCTTCTATCACTATCTATTAAAAAAACCGCATTAAAATCTATACATAGGGATATAGGGAGGGACAGAAAAAGCGACTTTGTATATTGTGTAGTGATGATATATTTATACTATGATATTGAAATGGAAAAAAGCCTGGATTCACACACTATAGATCTTGGTCACCCTATTTTTTCCTTCGATTATAGGTTTTAAGTTCTGTAGGTCTTGTAGTTCTTAATTATAGGATTTATTTATACTGTCTACATATTCTTCGAAATGGTGTCAGTAATTAGCAAAAAGAATGGGACTTCTACTAAGCTCCGTGTAAGGTCTATTAAAAAAAACTCGTGGCCGCGCGGTTCGCTTTGTGCGGACTGCGCGGCCAAACTTTGGAGTGATGTAGGTCGTGAACTACAGACAGTAGGGCATTATTTTTATGATCTACATTTTCTTCGAAATCCTGTCAGTGATTAGCAAAAGGAATTAGACTTTTACAACGCTCCGTTTAAGAGAACTGGTGGCCGCGCAGTTGAATTCATGCGGACTGCGCGGCCACGGTTAAACCCACATAACTTTCTGATTATTGACTCTTCGAATTTGCGGTTTTCACTGTTCATCTTTTACAAATTCCTTCGAAATGCTGACATAAGTTTTTTTTTTCTACGACATAGTGGCCGAGCAGTCGAAACGGACACAGTTTCACTGTGTACGATTGTTTCAATGTTGGACAGGTGACCGTATACATACATGATCAGTCTCAAAATATCACAGCAAAATCAACAATGCTTCAATATTATAATAATTAGAATAACAGTTTTTATAATATGTACCTACGTAATTAGTCGTAAAATATCACACCAAATCAACAAAGCTTCAATATAATTAGAATAACAGTTTTTATAATATGTACCTACGTAATTAGTCTTAAAATATCACAGCAAATCAAAAAAAACATTGGTAAAAAATTAAAAATAGAATGTAACATTGATATTAATAATATTTTTTACAATTCTGTGTTGTACTTATAATATGAAAATCATCATCAATATTTAAATTAACAATGTTTGTAGTAAATTTAAGTAATTATGAGTGATATTTTTCGAAACATGGAGCAGCACACAAATACACCTTGCATATTTTACAAGTGTACCGTGTTTCTTTTCTCTGTTTTATAATTGCGCATTGTCTACAGCGTTGGTATTTGCCCATAAGGGTCGGCAATTCGGCATGTGATCTTTGTAGTTTTTTGGTAGTATGCGAAGTGGGTTGTGGCTACTGCTTATAGATCGAGGTAAAGTATTGTGACTATGAAAATTTTCTATAATTTGGCGAATAAGACAGAGATGAAATTTTGAAAAATGTAAATTTGGCACGTTATTTATTTGCCTAAAACAGAACAAAGAATTTAATACGTGCATATCAATAATGTGCAAAAACAACTTTTTGTACCATTTTATGGTTTTTCTTATGCACTGTATTGAAGACATGCCAGCTGTATCAACGCTTCCCATATTTTTGGAATAATCCAAAACTGCTTGTGGCTTCATAACTGGTAGCCCCGTCGCACACTGGTCCCAAATGATAAAAAAGGGGACATTAAGAAATTTTTGACAAAAGGTCAACCGATTCAGCTTATTTTTTTTTTTGTAGACAGCTGATGCAATTACAAATCACTTTTGTACATTGAGTTTTTGCCAAAAAAGCCGTATTTTCAGAGAAAAAAAAATATTCAAATATTTTTTGTATGAAAGAAATCCTAATTTTGTCTTTATCTTCCAAGATTCAAACGTATTCAAAATAAAACTTAAAGCAGCTTGTAGAGATGCTAATTGCTCACTACTTTGTCATAGACACTCTTCTGCGATTTTGTGCTCCTTTTGAGTTACAGGCACTTTAAATATTTTTTGTATGAAAAAATCCTAATTTTCTCTTTATCTTCCAAGATTCAAACGTATTCAAAATAAAACTTAGCGCAGCTTGTAGAGGGGCTAATTTCTCACTACTTTGTCATAGACACTCAACTGCGATTTTGTGCTCCTTTTGAGTTACATGCACTTTAAATATTTTTTCCTAATAAGTTATATGAAATGTAAAATACAACTTTTTATTTGACTACCCCAACAGTGGGTAGTCTTTGTTTACAAATGTAATACTTTGCTAGGGCTGTCGTCAACATAATATGAATAAATAAATAAATAAAACAAACACAAAAAATAAAACAAAGCGCATTTTTTTTCAGTACCTGTAAACTTAATAACTAAAGTAAACTATTATTTTACAAATTTAAATAAACTAGAACATAAATTAATTTTAAGCGCATTTTTTCTCAGTACCTATAAACTTAATAACTTAAATAAACTAGATTACAAACTTACAAACTTAAATAAACTAACATGAACGTGCGTATGTTACAATGTGAATTATGCTAGCGGATCTTGTGGGGGATTATTCTCAATGTCGACGTATACTTCTTCCTCATCAGCATCTTCTAAATCGAGTTCATTGGGTGAAACGTCATCCTTTAGAAGATTTTCGGCTTCTTCAAACCTCTGCTGCTTTTGAATTTTGGTGAACTTCGGTCTTATGTTCGTAATGTACGGATCGGAGCTGATAAGTAACTGGTGTAAAATATCTTCATTTGTTTGCATTCTGCCTATCTTTCTAGTATGCTTTTCTCTGATTGAACGAAAATCTTTGTTTCTTGCTTCTGAGGCTTCTTCGGACATCATACCAATTGGAATAAAAGAAAAATGCTGGCAAATATCTGCACCATGCACTAAAAGTTTATGTACACTCGAAGGCATGTAATACCACGAGTACTCGCTGACATAAAGTTCTGCTGTTTCTCTGCAATAAATTCTAAATTTTTCAATATCTACATTTCTCCCAGAAGATATTGCCTGCAAAATTACAGCAAATCTCTTAATCAAATTAGCATTAACTCCTGTTATCTCAGCTGACCTTTCGTAATCATTGAAAAACCGTCGAGCTGTATTGCCATCGTTTGTTGTCCCAAAGCCTTGTTTGACGATATCAATCATTAAGCCAGTTACAACAAAAAACTCATGCTGCGTTAACTCTTTTCTTGATTTTCGGAGCAGTTTGTCCTCACCCCGAGCCGCCCATTTTTTGAAATCTAAGTTGTAAGATATGTGCAAAATACATTCCATGCATCGCAACCACATGTGAAGTGAAGATAAACCATATTTGTACATATCATGGTTTTCTGGTTTGTTAAAAACGAGGTTCAAGTTGTTCATATCTTTCGGATTTGTTAAGCAAATGTTGCAATTGGCTGCAGACTGTGTCTGTGAAAGTGCCGTGCATACTTTGCCGTCGATCATCGTCATATGCAATTCATGAAATACTTCAAATTCGCCATCAAATAACTTTGTTGGTAGAAGGTTCTGAATTTCTTCTTGTAATGTTGCTTCTACTTGCTGAATATATTCTTTTGTTTCTTGTTTGAATTCGAACATAATTGGTCTGCAATAGTTTGTTGAAGAAGGGCGCGGATTTTCCCATACTATCACATCGTTGTCACTCATTAGGCGAAGTGGCACAAAACTAACCATAAATACAGAAGATTCTGAAAATATGTCACCAGTTGGTTTTTGTTTGTAACAACTTTGTGAAGAAGCTCCGTCACAGCCCCATTTACTAACTAGCTTCAAAACACCACCATTAATATTTGAACCAGTCACTTTCAAAATCTTCTCGGCAGTTAAATCTAGAACTGCCTGTAACTTAATTTTAGCTCCTGACTCCGATATCACAATATCTTCTTTTGCTGGATAGCATTCTTTCTTCTTCAACAGTAACTTCTGGTAAGATGGAAAAGCCGCTGTGCCATTTGTACTTAAAATGGACCTCAAAGTTAGATATTGCCATTTTGATAAACTCAATGCTGTGGCAAGAGCTAAGGTGTCTTCCTCGGAAATCGATTTATCAGAAGCTTTATATAAAAAGTCACTTACTTCTTGCACCTTTTCTGGCTTATTTGAGAGGCACTTAATAACTTTAGAACAAACAGTGCGCCCGTTTTCATTAAGTTTAGCAATAAGAGCATAGAACAGCTCTTCTTCGGAATGCTCCAAAAGAGACAAAGAACGTCTTTTCTTCTGCTTATTTGTTAAATCTTCAAATGGTCGTTTATTTCTAGTTCTGGGAGTATTTGTGGTAGCTTCTGATGTAGATGCACCCGCTTCCTCTTCGTACGATAAATTATGCTCTTCTACGTCTACTGAAATGTCCTCTATGGTATATTCTGGATCAAACAACAGGGGAAAATTCACAGAAGTTAAAGTTGGCCACAAAATTTTAGACTCCAACCACTCCTTGTTTTTAACACCAAATCTTTCGTTTCTACCTGAATTGTCCCATCTTCTAGCTAGGTTTGACGTATAATTTTGGCAAAACTTTTTGATAATACTGAGCTCTTCGTTTGGAATTTCACTTGAAATACGATTTATAATGGTTTGACACAGTAAATCACTATTTTTAAGGCACCCACTATTACTCAAAAAAGAAAAAATGTCTAAATTAGTCACAAATGTAGTCATTTTGATACAAAAATGTTACAGGCAAATAAATAAAAGTTACAATGTGGTGATAGTTGATTAAAAATTGTGTTGTTTTTACGAGCACAAGACGCGTAATGAACAAAAACGGGTTCCGCTTGCCCTTATACTATTGATATATGACTCATTACCCAACTATCCCGTTACTTAATGGGGTAGTTAGATAATGGCTCATTACCTAACTACCTCATTACTTAATGGGGTAGTTAGATAATGAGCCAAATATTCTTGCAATTTGGATGAGTCACGAGAAAATAAAACATACTAAGATGTGCTCCTACATAAATACCGCAAAACTACAAAGGGAATTTTTAATTGCAATTTATATACCTATTCATCATTCAGCGTTTTCGACGCGTTCGACTAGATGACCAAATAGAGCCGAAATCGTCACTTATAGGGTAATTAAGCAATGACTCTATACAAAAAAAAATTTACATACGAGTCACACAATAACTTACCTGTACATAAACATGTCTGAACACGTTTTGAGATTTCCTTGTTTGTTTATTTGATACTGATAATTTCATATATTTGTAAGAGTTACTCTACAAGCTGCGCTAAGTTTTATTTTGAATACGTTTGAATCTTGGAAGATAAAGACAAAATTAGAATTTTTTTATACAAAAAATATTTAAAGTGCCTGTAACTCAAAAGGAGCACAAAATCGCAGAAGAGTGTCTATGACAAAGTAGTGAGCAATTAGCATCTCTACAAGCTGCTTTAAGTTTTATTTTGAATACGTTTGAATCTTGGAAGATAAAGACAAAATTAGGATTTTTTCATACAAAAAATATTTAAAGTGCATGTAACTCAAAAGGAGCACAAAATCGCAGAAGAGTGTCTATGACAAAGTGGTGAGCAATTAGCTCTTCTACAAGCTGCGCTAAGTTTTATTTTGAATACGTTTGAATCTTGGAAGATAAAGAGAAAATTAGGATTTTTTCATACAAAAAATATTTAAAGTGCCTGTAACTCAAAAGGAGCACAAAATCGCAGAAGAGTGTCTATGACAAAGTGGTGAGCAATTAGCACCTCTACAAGCTGCGCTAAGTTTTATTTTGAATACGTTTGAATCTTGGAAGATAAAGACAAAATTAGGATTTCTTTCATACAAAAAATATTTCAATATTTTTTTTCTCTGAAAATACGGCTTATTTGGCAAAAACTCAATCTATAAAAGTGATTTGTAATTGCATCAGCTGTCTACAAAAAAAAAAATCAGCCGAATCCGTTGACCTTCTGTCAAAAATTTCTTAATGTCCACTTTTTTATCATTCGGGACCAGTGTGCGTCGCTCTGTTCTCTTTCAACGATGGCGCCATGATATCACTATGAATCGTTGACAAAATAAATATATCTTTTTTGTCTCGCCATTTTAGAGCTGTCATTGGAGGAGAATATTGAGCTTGGACTTCTCCAGGCTTAATAGTATTAAAGCGTGGCATACCGATTCTGTTTTTTTTTACAGTACCACACGCGTATATATTATTCTCGTGGAGGTATTTCAACAATGCCGGGCTAGTATACCAGTTGTCAACATATAGATGACGATATGTACCAAAAAAATCCCTAATTAAAGTTGAAACAACAGAGCGCCTCCAACACCTAAATTACAAGTATCTATTATTTGAGTAGCTGCGCCGCAGTAAACAATAAAATCAATGATGATGCCTGTTTCTACATCACACATTACAAATAACTTTATTCCAAACCGATTCCTTTTCTTTGGCAAATATTGCCTTATTGATAATCGCCCCTTGAAGGGAACGATGCTCTCGTCTATGCATAGATTTTTATAGGGTGTCATAATTTTTTTATACTTTTCCCTAGCATGATTAATACAAGTGTCGACTTTAGATAATATGTTAGTCTCTTCACTTCGCCGAGAAAAATGTAACATACCTAGAATTGTGCAAAAGCGATTTCTAGGCATAAGTTGAGAAAAAATCGACGATGATAACAACACATCTGTACTCCAGTGCTCTTCTATAGTCAAATGTCGATTTCGAGTCATTAACATTAATATAGCAAAAAATATGTACAATTCTGGAATGGATACATCGTGCCACCGATGTAGGCGAGAATGCATACGAAGGTCTATGTTCAGTACAAAGTGTGAGTGAAACTCATTTGTCATTTGTACAATGAACGACATAAAGTCCAAATCTAAAAAAAAATGAAATATATCGAATTCAGTGATATATTCTGTTACTTCCAAATTGAGGCCTGACGTAAACTCATCAAAGCTACTCAATGCAGGCACGTATTGTACTGAAGTCCACTGGTAGGAAGGCTCGGTTTGTCTTCGACGGCGGTCGCGGCGGGATGTTGTTGATGATGTCGAGGCCCAATTGTTGTCTGGTATTTCTTGATCGGTGTGAGATGTTGAGGGCAAGACAGGTGGGTCATTTTCTTGTTCTTGACGATTCGTGATAGACTGTAAACAAAAGCGAAACGCTAATTACTATTTACGACGATGGAAGCACATAATATAATATTTTGGCTAAATTCATCGCTCATTACAAGCTCTCCGGTCCAACTCAGTTAATAACTTGTGTAACATGATGATTAAAATACAAATAATAAAACATCGTGTCAGCTGCCTCCCCACGACATAGGTAAAGGGTTTCTTATGTGACAAAGCATAACATACCTTAACTTTAAGAAATTTTATTAGAAATATCAATAATACTCATCGTAGCTACAAAAGCAAGTGCTATGCGATGTCGTGTCCGTACGTGTTTGAAATTTTAACTTTAACATTATAAAGTTATGGTTTATTATGTCCTGGCCGTGCCGTGTCGCCACTGTGCGCAGGCCCTCATGGTGCCGGGGCTCGGTTGCGCGCCACCGCCACTGACCGAGACACGTGTCGTGACGATGTAAAGTGCCTGTCGCGGTCACGCGCCCGATTTTAATTAATAGGTATTTGCTGACACCGACACTAGTAATAATTACTCCAATGGGGCCGCTCAAGTATTACGTAAGCAGATTTATTACAATTATTTACCCCCTTCCCCTTGTCAGCAAAAGTAAGCTAAACTCTTACCTTCTCCTATGCTTACGTAAACATTGGTATATGCATTTTTCATTTAATGTAAGTATTCTGTTTTTTTTTATTGATTCATGAGAGCAGTTATAGTTCTAGAAATAAGCAAATAAGCTTAGGATAGAGGACTTCAATGCATAGTCAATCGTACCAAAACGAAACAATAGATTGACGGAAGAAATTTAGACAAGTGAATAGCACGCGGTAATTCCCCTACTCGGTTCTAAGCGAGTATCTAAACGTATTCATTATTTGTGGGAATCCCCGAATATGCGTTTCGTTTTCAAGTAGCATGCGGTAATTCCCCTACTCGGTTCTAAGCTAGTACCTAAACGTATTCATTATTTGTGGGAATCCCCGAATATGCGTTTCGTTTTCAAGCATAGACAATGTGTGGGTTGCCATCACGGATATCTATGGTTGCCATATGTGTAAAAGAGTAAATAATTACTACTGACGCAATCACCATCTAGACTCCCCCACCCCCCATGTCATCAAAAATAAGCAAAGCATAGACCCCCCTGCCCCCCTATAGTATTTACGTAATACTTGAACGGTCCCAATGCATTCATTTATTCAAAGATAATAATCATCCAATGCATAGCGTTTAGTTTAATAATAACGGGTGCGCGGTGCGATATTTAGATAAATACTTAAAAGGTGGCTTTATTTAAAATCAAAGGCGTATAACTTCTGTTCACATTTGTCTGGTGCTTTCACAATTTTTTCATATCTACTAGTGTTCCTACAAAACTTACTTGGTCTATACCTACCTACTTCTACTAACTTCGAAATGGAATTAGAAGAAAAAAGATTCAAAATAAATGTAAGTAAGTAATAATTTGTGTAATAATCTAAACAAGTAATGTGACCATTTACCTTTTTAATATTTTAAATTATCGCTTTTGTTTCCCTAACGCATCATTTTACGTGATATTAAACAAAAACTATATACCTAGCTATATGAAAGGTTTTATAAAAAATAAAACTCACCTCTAAATCATCCTCGTATATAGATGTTGCTTCAGAGAATTCTTCATCTTCTTCTACACTTCCTAACACACGAAGGAGTTTTTCAGTAGTCATTTGACTGCTAGCCATTTTATTATCAATTTCATACACTCGCACAATAATAATGCCGTTACTAATATTCCCACCGATGCACCGGTCATAATAATGAAGGAAATCACTAGCAGTCTCTCGTAGCGCTAATGACGTCACCGCTTGACGTGTCTTCCCGACTGTGGCGTACAGGTTACTGTTTATACACTGCTGCGTAGGGATGCGCGAGAGTGGACAGAAAACTATCGACCGATTGATATCAATTATGATATTTTTCCAAAATTTTATAAATACACTCGAGAGCAATGAATCCGGGTCACTTAAAGAATCCTAAAAATCTCGGAAACTAAAAATGCTAGGTTAATGCAATAAATTGTATTTAATAGACAATGTAATACTCCTTAAATGAAAGTAAAAAAAATATGAGTCACCATACATTTTATTAACACAAAATTACATAAAGAAAAAAACTGCTGATCTCTCTTTAAAACAAAAATAGGAAACATGAAATTTTTGAACTTTATTACGATTTTCTTGAATTTTAATACTTCGTATTGCCTCCTCGTGCTTCCATTACTGCGTTTACGCGGTTTGGCATGCTGTACACCAAGTTCCTTATACGATTTTGGGGAATATTCTCCCATTCCTCTGTGAGAGCAATTTTGAGCTCACGAAGCGTGATTGGGGGAGGGTTTCGTTGTTTTACGCATCTGCCTAGCTCGTCCCAAGCATGCTCGATCGGGTTGATATCCGGGCTGCGCGCTGGCCACTCCATACTAGTAATGTTCATCTCTTGAAGGTAGTCATTCACAATCCTACCTGTATGAGGTCGGGCATTGTCATGCATAAATATAGCATCCTCACCTAAATTGACCATAAATGGACCAACGTGATCATTGAGGATTTCTTCCACATATCTTACGCTAGTTAAAGAGCCGTTTTCTATGATCACCAGCTCTGTGCGACTTTCAGAAGAAATTCCGGCCCACACAAGTACAGACCCACCACCGTAGGCTACTTTTTCTTCGATGCATGCTTGCTTGAATCTTTCCCCTGGTCTTCGATACACTCTGGGTCTTCCATCGTGCTTGTAGAGCATAAATTTTGATTCGTCGGAGAACATAACTTTTGACCAATCTTCAATACTCCAATTTACGTGGCTCTGGGCATATCTTAGTCTTGAAATACGATGCCCACGCTCCAGTTTAGGGCCGTTTGCAGGTCTAAGGGGTTTTAAGTTAGATTCAGCAAGCCGACGTCTTACTGTCCATGCACTTGGGTTACTTCCTCCGAGGCGTCGAAACTGATTTGTGAATTCAGTTCCTGTGAGAAAGCGATTTCGAAGCATGGTGTTCACCAAGTATCGGTCTTCTCGTGCTGTGGTACACCTGGTTCTGCCCGTTCCTGGTCTGCGTAGGTTAGAACCAGTTTCTTCGTAACGTCGGAGAACTCTTTGTACTGTTGACAGCGACACACCGACAGTCCTGGCTGTATCGCGCTGACTCCGGCCGGTTTCCAGCATTGTAAGTATTCTGGTGCATTCTTCAGGCGTAAGCGACATAATTTCAGCTTGAATAATGAATATAGAGCACTATCAACATGGTTTATGTACCCACATAAATGACAGATTACAAACAAAAGCAAAACCAAATGCTGTAATTTCGTAGTTCCATCTTCGAAAGTGGCCCTTTTTCAAATTTGATTTTTTTATGATATAACTTTACAATAACTAAGAAGTTTTAATACCTTCATTTAAGGAGTATTACATTGTCTATTAAATACAATTTATTGCATAAACCTAGCATTTTTAGTTTCCGAGATTTTTAGGATTCTTTAAGTGACCCGGATTCATTGCTCTCGAGTGTATTATGCATTAGGAATATTCTGACACAAATAGTTGTCATTAAAAATAATTGTCGAAGTAATAGTAAGCTACTTTTAGTAAAATATTTCATAGATTTAAAATATAATTTACCTTACTTACCCATCACTAGCTGTCGTGTCTTGCCGACTGTGGCGTGAGGAAGAACACTTTTTTACGGATTTCGATAAGCAATTTTTGATGATTGTTTTTTCTAGTGAAATGTAACTAATGGATATATCTTTGTGCCAGTTTACAATATATCATTAATGTAGTTTTAAATAATAAAAAAAAAACAGAACACTTAATTTTGCATATTTATTTTATACTTAAAAAATGTCGTTTTCTTGTCGGCTGTAGACGACGGTGGCGTGTTGGGCACGTTTTCATTTGTTGTCTATACCCGACCGTGGCGTTAAAAAGGTTAATTGATCAGTTGTAACGTATTAAATTCATTTGGGAGTAAGAACATGATTAAAATCATAAAATTAAACATGATGTTGGCTGTATGCGGCAGGGTCGTTGCCTATACTACAAAAAAAAAGTCAAGGTAAAAGTTCGCCAATTTCAAAAATAAAGTCAAGTCAAGTAGTTTTAGAGATTAGAAGTGAATTCGAAATGCAAGTTTGTTTAAAACATTAACTTAAAGATATTGTTCGCGTGTGGTTCCCTAACAGTTCGGTTCAGTAACAATTTATTGTCCGTTAAAGTTACTTAATATAACAAAGTTTTATACAAGTGGTAAGTAAATATACAATCATAGTTAAATATACAATTAAATTGGTTTTATTTTTGTCAATGTAGTTATTTTCTTGGTGGTTTTATGTAATTGTACTTAATTTATATTCATATTCATATTTATATATTTATTTGCATTCCATAATATAGGTATAAAGGTGTTACAATGGCTTAAAGCAAAGGTACAATTACGGACCCTGTAGGGCACAGCAAAAACAATAAAATTAATTCTTAAATAAAATTAAAAAACAAATTAAGTACCTAACAATCAAACAATTTTTAAATAATTATGAGCTCAGTTATAATAATAATTAGATAAGTTCAATTTAACATTATATTATATTATAATATTTATCTATATAAGTATGAATGTACCTGTACGACTGTGTGTGGTGTCTGTTTGTGTTTAATCAATTTTTATGTATATTTATGTTGTAAGTACTTAATAAAAGTTTCTAATTTCAGTTACAATGACAAATCGTCTTAGTTGCGCCCAATTTGAAGGTTTGGTGGAATTCTTAGAGCAAAACCCAGGTATAGCTAAAGGTTTGCTTAAGACCACTCAAGGCAAATTGGAAACGAAGAGGAAATGGGAAAATTTGGCAAGTACTCTAAATTCTCTCGAAGGAGCAAATAAAAATGGTCAAGGCTGGGCTAAGGTACCTACCTAATTCAAAATAATGAAGTAGGTATTAAGTATCATTATATACAGAAATTTGATTAAAATTAATGCATGTTTTTAGTATTGGGCTGAGAAGAAATCGGCTCTAAAGAAACAGTGCGCCGAACTCTCAGCTTCAATGAGGCGCACTGGTGGTGGAACAGCAGACAACTTGCCAGTATTGTCTGCCTTAGAGAGTAGATTGGTGTCGGTAATGGGTGGACAAGAGTTTGCGACTGGAGATTCATGGGCAGTCAATCCATTTCCTCAATCGGTAATATATTTTAATTTTTCAATTTTATCATACCTATAATATTTAATACAAAATATTTTAATAATTATAATTTCATTGTTTCAGACTAGACCTACCGAGTCACCTGTTGTACTTGTGACAGAGGATTCACACATAGTACCAGTACAAGAAGACACAGAAATGCATTCTTTGCATATCATCCAAACATCTCCTATTCCTGGCACGTCACACAATGACGCAATACCAGCATCATCCACAAGTAAGGGTGGGTTGCACCATACTACTATAACGATAACCAAACCGTAACAAGCCCTCAAATCCCCGGTTATCCAACATTTGCGTTGCACCATTTTAACAACGGTTGTTATGACGTCATAACTTAACGCTAACGTTAACTGCTCGACTTTGGCCGGTTTTTGCTATTGTTATGGTCAAGTCTCAAGTCAACTGTCAACTTTACGATACGTAACCTACAAATTGTGTGGAGAAGATAATTGTTTTTATTGTAAAAACGTATCATGTCTTTAATTCGAGAAATTCTGTGGGAATCCAGTTCTTCTGATGACGACAATGATAATAATATATCCGAATTGCGAAAGAAGAAAGTATATCAACCTCGCATTGATCGATTTCGAAAATGGGATGATCTTGAATTTTTGGACAGATTTCGGATTTCTAAGGGCTTTGCTAGGGCGCTGGCTGCTCATTTAGCACCCTTGCTAAAAATTAGGACAATGAGGCAAGTTTCTATTGTAGATACCTACTTAAATAATGCTTATATCTAACCTATATTAAACTGATGTGTGAAAACTTATTAGGTAGCGCCATCACTTGTTCAACTGTCGCTGCTACTCAAATAATTGCGTTAGACCTATATTGTTATGCTACTGCTGTTGATGGTGTTTATTCGTTTGTTTTTTTTTTTTTTTAGGAACTGTGCAATTAGTCCAGAACAACAGATAGTCATGGCTCTAGAGTTCTATGCATGTGGCTCATTTCAACGGTGCATCGGGGATGCTGCAGGTGTCCATAAATCCAGTGTGTGTCGAATAATACATCGAGTGAGCAGAGCTATTGCCGGGCTAAGATCAGAGTGTGTGTCAATGCCTCAAAATACAGAAGAAATGGAAACTAAGGCCAATTTTTTTTATGAAATAAGTGCCTTTCCTAAGGTAATTGGAACTATAGATTGTACTCATATTCCAATAAAATCTCCAGGTGGGACGGATGCTGAAACATATAGAAATAGGAAACAGGTTTTCTCACTAAATGTGCAGGTAATCACAAGTGCAGATATGTATATAACAAATATTGTAGCACGATGGCCTGGAAGCAGCCACAACAGCCATATTTTTAATAGCAGTGTAATTAAAGGACGATTAGAAGATGGTGAGTTTGCAGGTTTCTGGTTACTGGGGGATAAAGGCTATGCTGTGAAACCATATTTGCTCACACCTTTGTGTAATCCTGTCACAGAAGCAGAACAGCTCTACAATGAAAGCCATATACGAACTAGAAATGTTGTAGAAAGAACATTTGGCTGCTGGAAAAAAAGGTTTCCTGCTTTAGCATGGTAATACGAACAAACCCAAGAAGGGCTCAATGTGCTATCGTTGCAATGGCTGTGCTCCATAATTTGTCTAAGAAAATCAGAGACCCAATGCCATCATCACCTAATGATACCGATGATTCTTCAGATTCATCTTCATCTGATAATGAATTTTATATGCATAGGACAAACAGCAGTAATGACGAGCATAATAGGAATATCTTAATTAATAACTATTTTGGTAGATTACAGTAAATATTAGTGGCATTATGCTTTCGTTTGTAGGTATACAATTTCTTCATCAGATGAAAACAAGACTCAAGAACACAAGACCCAAAACTGCTAACATTGAATTTGAACACATTATTGATGGCATATGAAGTACATATAAATGAATAAACAAACACCCAATTTTGTAAAAAATTGTTTTATTTTTAAAATTGTCTACAAAATTAATCTGCACTCATACTTGCACTTGTCCCCCTTTTTTTTTTTTCTTCAAGCAAATTAATTTCTAGCTGTATTTTTATCATTTCAAGCTTATGTTTTTCTTCATTGTGTCGCATAAGCTGTTAATGAAGTTCTGCTTGTTGCCTCATGGTCTGTCTAATTTTTTCTAACTCTAGGTCATGGAGACCCTCCAAAACTGAGAGCTTTTTTTCTTTCAAAGCTTGGTTTATTATGTTTTCATTGCCTTAATTTTTTACATTTTTACATTAAAGCTTTCTTTAAATGAAAGAATTTTTATAATTGGTATGTATTATTGAGTTTTTGGAATGATTTAGGTAACCATTTAAAATAACCAGGTACGAAAATTTAATCTTTTCTATTTACTTATAATATTACTAGCTGAGATTCGGGGCTCCGTTCTCGTGGGAATTTCGAGAATTCATCAAGTCCCAGAATTCCAAACATAATAGAAAATCAATTGTTTCTCGGCCACAGGTGGCTGCTTTGGAGTTAAAGGGTTAAAAACACTGGTTTAGATAAAGGGGATGGTATTATAGTTCATGTTATTCCATGCATTCTTACAATGCGAGATAAATATTATAATAATAATCTAAAAACTAGGCGCCTGTCGCGGTTCCACTGCAAGCAAACCAACATGCAGAGGAGGAGGACGGCAGGGCTATATCTGCAGATAACCTATGCAATGTGGAATTAAGGAGTGCACTGGAGGATGCGCTTCGTGAGTACCGGTTCACATCACTATAATAACTCTGGCAACACAAATGTCAACATATCTTAAAAATATTTTCGCAATTTTCAAAGTTAAATTAATTTAGACACAGTTTTCAGTAATATCAGAAACCAAAAACAAAGCGTACTTAAAAGCCCACAAATTAAAATATACCAAAAAAAGATCAAAATGATTAGACAAATCTATAATCAAAAATTGCCGTAACGGAGGTGACATGACAGATGTCACCTCCAATAAAACTTAAGAAAAAATCTATACGAATGAAAACTAGCCAAAATGTTGACAAGATCAGCCACGAGACGAACACACCCACCACCCCCGGACTCGTCGCTCAGCTCCGCCTCGCCGCCGTCGATACCCAACCCCACCGTGAACGTTGTGACGACACCGGCCGCGGCAGTTGCGTCGAGCTCGAGTGACGAGTATTTTTCCCCGCCGACGTCGCCAACACCTGTACGTCGGCAGGGGAGAGGCCGGCCACCAGCGGGCTTGGGACTTCGAGGCCAACAGGCCCCGAACAGGGTCCCCGCTGCCGGTGGAAATGTGTCGCGCATACGATGGACCCAGTCCATGAATGAAAATGTGATGCGCGCATATTATGGGGCTACCGAGGGAGGAATCAACCTTACAGCGTACCGAAGTCGGATGTTGTCTCTGTTTCAGGTGCTTGAACCTACCATCAACGTCTCGGCCCAACGATTATCGGATCAGGTGCGCGTCATTCAACACAACCACAGATTGGATAACGCTACACTTGATCGGCTGCGCTTGGAAATGCAGAATAGCTTTGCTAGTAACCCTTGTACGAGTGTCTGTGTACCACTGATTATTAGTAAGGAGAGTTCAATGAAAACACTTGATTTACTTCACGAAGGTTTCGCTTGTATTGTTCAAGATTATAGGGTTTACATATGACAGTAATCGGTTACTTATTTTACCTTAGCGTATCTTACTACATTAGTATGCTTAGCACAACTATATCTGGGCAAGCGCGGGGAACGACTGGCTAGCCCGCCTCGCGTGGTTGGGAATTGCAGCGCTAACATTTTAGTAGGTGCGCGTGCTCCTACATCACACCCCTCCTAAAATTTTTGTGCCAAAAAATTTTACATAATATTACATTCCCACATTTGTATTACATTACGTTCCGTTGACTAATCAATTTACAATTCAACACATTCCATTATACTAACAATGTTGGAACTTGATGCTGCTTATGACGGTGTGCTGCTTATCTGTATGCTAAATGTGCATAATGTAAATACAAAGTTCACCTACGCTGTTTTTAATTACATGGCTTGTTTGCTAAGTAGTTAGATACAGTAGGTAATAGTTTAGGTTCGATTCCTGGGAATTATGTTTTTTTTTTTTTTTTTTATACATAATATATACTGGCATTGGTATGCCTAATGTGATTTAAGACATTATACAGTGTGCGGACTTCTATTTTTTTAGAGTCGCCTTTATGTTTACTTAATTACTATATGCCTTAAAATTAACTTAAGGGTAGTTGCCGTAACATACACTCTGCAATATTTAATAACACCGTACGGTCGGCAGCTTCCGTTACGACAACGCCGGACAATAAGAGTCGTTATAGTTACACGATACATTCATAGAGTTATAACTTTATAAGGTATTACTTAACGTCTGTCAAACTCTAACGAAAGTACGCTTCTGTTTTGCACTGCGAATGTAAATGAATGATAGTGATAATGTTATGGTTAGGAAAATATCACCTTGGTAGACGTTGGACACTGCTGGGCGGCTCTTTCGCTGGTTGCTGGTGGTTTGGCAACTACGACAATGTTCTGCAACTGATCCTGGACCCATTTTCGTGCATATGTTTTACTTCGTTTGCAGCAGAGACACAGCATAATTAAAAGAACACATGCTGCGACCGCCATTACTGCTATGCCATAGGTATTCAACTTGTTTTTCAACTCGTCAATCTGTTGATTTGCTCCCGCCTGAGCAATAATGACTTCTTCGTTCTTGCTGCTATACTGTCCCATATTGGATGGATTTTTGTCTGTAATTTTTCACGAGATTGTGTCTGTCGCCACGCCTCTAGTTTAGTGATTTATAATTACGCATGTCTTACTTTATATTGTTGATACTATGCTACAGTCGATTATTAAATATTGAAACGTACCGGCATTTTGCTGACTCGGCCGCTCCGTGTTGTTTTTATGACATTGATCTTTGCACATGCTGCTCTGTGTTTTTTTATAATTAGGTTTTGCTGTCGTGACTTTATCGTTTTCATCGTCGAGTAAGTAAGCCGGTTTTAGCCTATCTATAGACACTGTTGCCTGCCGATTGGGATACTGTATTTGGAAAAGTTTGGTTCCGCGTTTTAGAACCTTGTATGCCCGTCATACGGTGTCTTAAGTGGTTTCCGAACTGTGTCGTCTCTTATAAATACGTGACTGCATGTCTTTAGGTCTTGAAATACGAACCACTTACGATTTTCGCGATGCGATTCTGACATTGGTTTTAACTTTGCGATTGCGTCATGAACTGTTTTTAACAAAGTATTCGTGTCATCGATTTTACTTCTGGAATTATCGAAAAAGTCGCCTGGTAGCCGAAGTGGTTTTCCGAACGTGTACTCGGCTGCGCTTACGCCGTTTTCGCTTCGACCTGCTGCGCGTAAGCCGAACATGACCGTTGGTAACTCATCCACCCATGACTTGGTGTCTAAACGCGCCATTAAAGATGCTTTTAAAGAGCGGTGCCAGCGCTCGACTATACCGTTAGCCTGTGGATGGTAACTAGTTGTGTGTATTTTGGTCACGCCTAAGTACCTTAGCAGCTCTGTGAAAAGCTGGCTTTCGAACTGTCGTCCCTGGTCTGACGATAGTCTGACTGGGCAACCGTAGCGCGTAAACCAGCCTTCGTATATCGTCTTTGCCACTGCTTCCGCCGTAATGTCACGTATGGGAAACGCTTCTGGCCAACGAGTACCTCGATCGATTATTGTGACGCAATACCTGAATCCGTCCTCGGATATTGGTAAAGGACCGACGATATCTACGTGGATGTGTTCGAACCGACCTAAGCTTTGGAAATCTGCATATTCTGAAATATTATGTCTGGTTACTTTGGTTTTTTGGCAATTAACGCATGCTCGTGCCAATGTGCCTATATCCGTGTTCATGTTCGGCCAAAAGAATCTTTCCGAGATCATTTTGCGAGTTGACCGAATTCCGGGGTGACTGATGTCGTGAACCAGGTTGAAAACGTTTTTTCTGAAATTTTTAGGCACGACCGGTCTTGCCTGTCGCGTTGACATTTCACAATATATTTCGCGGTTGCAATTTGGTAATGCTATACGTTTGATTGTAATGTTATTGTTTTTGACCTCGTTTTTTGTGTACCGTGCAATGTAGTCGTCGGTATTTTGCGCTTCGGCGAATTGTTCGTAGTCTAAACTCGTGGGACCGGATATTGTTGCGACACGCGATAATGAGTCGGCGACAACATTGTCGTCACCGCTGACATGACGAATATCGGTAGTGAATTCACTGATAAACAGTAATTGCCTTGTTCTACGAGATGTTTCGGCATCGGTATTTAGTTTAGTAAACGCATGTACCAATGGCCTATGATCTGTGAATATTGTTAATGGTCTCCCTTCGAATAATTTTCGGAAATGTTTAATTGCCATATAGATGGCAAGTAGTTCGCGATCGTAAGTGCTGTAACGCTGTTGTGTATCGGATAAGCGTTTTGAAAAATAACCTAGCGGTTTCCATGTGCCTTTTACTCGTTGTTGCAGTACCGCCCCCGCACAGGTATCCGATGCGTCCGTCATTAGTGCAAGCGTCGCATTACTGCTTGGGTAGGATAACGTGACCGCGTTTTTACATTACCGAACGCTGTTTCAGCTTCCGTTGACCACACAATAGGCGTCTTGTCGTTTCGTTTTGCGTTGTGTAAGTACTTTGATAACAAGGCTTGGCTTTTCACCGCATGCGGAATGTGTTTCCGATAAAAATTTACCATTCCTAAAAATCTACGAAGGTCGTTGACGGTTTTAGGTTTGGGGTAGTCGGTAATGGCCTTGACCTTCTGCTGACACGTGAAAACCAACGAAATCTAATTCAGTTACTCCAAAACTGCATTTTGATAATTTTATGGTTAGGCCGAATTTCTTTAGCCTATCGAAAAGTATCTTTAGATGTTCCTTGTGCTGTTCCGCGTTGTCACTTGCAATAATGACGTCATCGATGTAACAGAATAGGAAATCTAAACCTTCTAAAACCGTATGGTGCATGAACCTTTGAAAGGATTGCGCTGCGTTTTTTAGGCCGAAGGTCATCCGTGGGAACTCAAATAACCCGAATGGTGTTATTATTGCCGTTTTTTCAACGTCCGCTGGGTTATAATCACCACACGGACGAATGTTCCCGTCTTTTTTTGGCACTACGTGCAGAGCGCTTGCCCATGGGCTTTTGGAGGGCCTACAAATACCTAACTCCTGCATGTTCTTAAATTCTTCCTTTATCTTGGTATATCGGTCTGGCGTCAACGGTCTTGCCCGGGTATGTACCGGTGGGCCTGATGTCTCGATGTGATGTACGATCGAGTGCTGCGGCGGTTCCCTAAATGACGTGGGTCTAGTGATTTCAGGGAAAGTGGTGAGCAATTCGTGATAAGGGTGACTTTCGTTAACCGTTTTGACTGACGTTTCTGTACAATTTTCTATGGTCGCCAGAACATTTAACTTTGTTGTGCTGTCTATCAATTTTCTTGCACTTAGGTCTACTAACAATCCATAATGGCTTAAAAAATCTGCTCCTAATATGGGTTGTTTGACGTTAGCTATAATAAACGTCCATTTAAATTCGCGCTTTAACTTAAGTCCAAGTGACAATGTGTGCGTACCGTAGGTTTCTATGGGTGTACCGTTTGCGGCGTACAGAGTGTAATCTTCTTGTGATTGTTTTTTTTTTACGCTTGACCATAGATACTGGTAGTACTGACACATTGGCACCGGTGTCTACTAGAAAATTGTATCCGTTAATGCTATCATTTACACACAAACGACGGTTAATAATACCTCCGTTACAGCTTCCCGTCGTCGACTGTACGGTTGTTAGTTTTCCTTGGCCTTGCCAGTCCATTTGCATGGTTTCCTGCAGTTGAACGCCTTGTCGCCGAACTTGTTGTGGTAGAAACATAACCCAGGTCCTGTTGGTGGTCCTTGCGATGTTGACCGCCCTCGCTGTTGCCTGGTACTTCGTGCACGTGCTGTTGATGTGCCGCGGTATGCCCTGCGGTCGAACCTGTCCGTACCTCTGGATTTGCGTAGTTCCGCTACTTCGATTGATAGTTTGGCTACGGTATCCTCTAGTGTTTCTGACTTTTTGCCTGTTATTTTTGCCACCTCTCTGGGGTTGCTGGTCTCCCATATTTTGTCCGCCACTGCTGCCAGCTTTTCCGGTTCTGTGATTGCCGTTGGTGCCAAAACAGTCCTTACCGTCGACGGTAGGTGGTTTTGCCACATGACGAGCAATGTTTCCGGCGTTATTCTATCTCCTGCTAGAGTCTGCATCTGCCGCAGGAGTTGGGACGGCTTTTGGTCTCCTAATTGCATCTCGCTAATCAGCTTCTGTATCCGTTTGTTCTCCGACTCCTCGTACACTACCAACAATCGGTCTTTCAAATTTTGGTATTTATTATTTTTTGGTGGAGTCTTCAATATATCCGCTACTTGCATTATGACCTGCTTGCCAAGTTTCGCTACCAGCAACTGATACTGTGCATCATCGCTGGCTTTTTGTGGCGCTACAGATGCTTCGAACTGTATGAACCATAAACTTGGTTGATCCGTCCAAAATTCTGGAATCCTTGAGGACAGGGAGATTAGCACGATATCGGACGTACTTTCTTGAGACATTTTGTTTCACTTTCGCAGTCTTTTTTAGAGAGATGCCGTGTGATAGAACGTTACTATCGAATTACGCACCAGATATAGTTGTCGTTGAGCCGTTCCCAAGTAAGCGGTTTGTTTCTTACCCGTGGAAAGTTTATCGCACTGTTGTATGATTGCGTGTTCGCTCGCGTCGGATAGTCACCAATGTACGAGTGTCTGTGTACCACTGATTATTAGTAAGGAGAGTTCAATGAAAACACTTGATTTACTTCACGAAGGTTTCGCTTGTATTGTTCAAGATTATAGGGTTTACATATGACAGTAATCGGTTACTTAGCGTATCTTAATACATTAGTATGCTTAGCACAACTATATCTGGGCAAGCGCGGGGAACGACTGGCTAGCCCGCCTCGCGTGGTTGGGAATTGCAGCGCTAACATTTTAGTAGGTGCGCGTGCTCCTACACCCTCCCCCATCCCAGAATGTCGTGCAGGCGCCTGTCGCGGTTCCACTGCAAGCAAACCAACATGCAGAGGAGGAGGACGGCAGGGCTATATCTGCAGATAACCTATGCAATGTGGAATTAAGGAGTGCACTGGAGGATGCGCTTCGTGAGTACCGGTTCACATCACCTGACCTTAGACCACGGCTACCACGTTTGCCCATGAATAAAAGAAACAGAGCACTGGTGTGTGCCCTGGATGCGCTGTTACCAAATTTTATTGAAAGCAGTGCAAACCTTTGCGATACACACTCAATCTTGTATTGCACGGCTGTTGCGGCATGTCGTATAGCGCGCGTCAAATTCCCAAATACTGACCGATCTGTACGACCAAAACCCGTCGCACCAGCTTGGCAGTGTAGGATTGAGTGTCGTATTAATGAGGCCAGGGTACTCATCGGGAAGCTCATCTGCTTCAGGGAGGGCAATACACGCCCAAGGGTGATGCGCTTTGTGAGGCGGGCATTCTCGGGAACTAGTATTAGTCCCCGAGAATATGTATCCCATGTCACAGAGCGCATCGACTTCCTGAAGCAGAAAGTTTATGCATGGGCAAACCGTATCCGCTGGTACAGGCGAAGAGTGGATCGGTACACTCAGAACCGCATGTTCCAGAACGATGAAAGGTGGGTATACAGAACATAGGAGCGGCCCACTCCCAATCAAGGTGTGACTGACACGCGTCTACCGGATAGTGATGCCATGAAAGCTTTTTGGCAAAGCATTTGGTCGGTGCCTGTCAGTCACACTGAGGGTGATTGGATGCGTGTTGTTGAGCAGGCGTGTGATCCAATACCACACATGGAGGCCATTAGCATTACTCCTCTGGATGTGGCTCGTGCAGTCCGGCCGTTACCTAACTGGAAATCTCCAGGACCGGACGAACTGCACAATTTCTGGCTTAAATGGCTACAAAGGTCATATACCTGCTTAGCCACGCAATTCCAGTCATCTGTAGACACTGGGTCGCTACCACTGTTCTTCACAACAGGAGTTACCCACCTGCTCCATAAATCGGGCAGTACTGCGGAACCTAAAAATTATAGACCAATTACATGTTTACCGACGATCTATAAAGTTCTTACATCCATTCTTAGAGCAAAAATTTCACACCATATTAACAACAACTTAATTATGTCTGTGTCTCAGAATGGATGTAAGAATGGGTCCCGCGGTACTAAGGAGCTGCTCCTTATAGATATGACCATCAGCCAACAGGTTCGTAAATCTCGGAAGGATTTGTCGACTTGTTGGATAGATTATAAGAAGGCCTATGACTCGGTGCCACATACATGGCTCATGAGGGTGCTGGAGTTGTACAAGATAGATGCAACGCTGCGCACCTTCCTGATGTCATGTATGCGGCAATGGAGGACGGTCCTTCTCTATCCAGGATGTTGACAGATCCGGGGAATCGATGAACCGATCAGGATTGAACGAGGAATATTCCAGGGCGACAGTTTGAGTCCCCTTTGGTTTTGCTTAGCCTTGAATCCTCTAAGCACACTGCTGGAGGATTCAGGTCTAGGCTACCGGTTGAGAAGGGGTGGTCAGGTGATTTCTCATCTCCTTTACATGGATGACTTGAAACTCTTTGCCCCCAACAATTTGCGACTGATGGAGCTACTGAAGATAACAGAAACATTCAGTAGCGCCATCAGGATGGAATTTGGTGTGGACAAATGTGCAGTCATGCATGTAAAACGAGGGGAGATTATGGAATCCGTGGGAACCCAACTTGCGGATTCCATACACCTTAGATCCCTCTCCTCAACCGAAACCTACAAGTACTTGGGTATGTCGGAAGCATTGGGCATCAATGTTACCGACATGAAACAATCGTTGAAGGAACGCTTCTTTGGCCGCCTGAATAAAGTGTTAAATAGCCTTTTATCAGGCGGAAATAAGGTGCGTGCCTTTAACGGTTGGGTCATGCCGGTCTTGATGTATTCTTTCGGCATACTCAGACGGAACTTGACGCTCTGGATAGG
This sequence comes from Omphaloscelis lunosa, assembly GCA_916610215.1. Taxonomy (NCBI): domain Eukaryota; kingdom Metazoa; phylum Arthropoda; class Insecta; order Lepidoptera; family Noctuidae; genus Omphaloscelis; species Omphaloscelis lunosa. The sequence continues at coordinate 15,887,784 of OU744265.1, read as the reverse complement.
AAGGTCCGCACATTGCTGACGGCAAATCGGATGCATCACCCACGGTCATCAGTGATGAGACTGTACATCCCGCGGAAATGCGGGGGTCGAGGTTTCCTAAATGCTAAAACCCTCCACAACCGCGAGATTTACAGTCTCAGGGAATATTTCCTTCAAACCAACGTGGGTATGCACCGAGATGTGGTCGCAGTGGACAAGGGCCTCACCCCGCTCTCCTTGGCAAAAGAGAACTGGCGCAAACCTGCAGTACTTGATACTAACGATCGTAAGGAAATATGGCAGGGCAAAGAACTACATGGACGCTTTTTCCGGGCCCTCCACGGGCCTGATGTAGACTTTTTGACATCTGTATCCTGGCTGAGTTTGGGCGATCTCTTCGGGGAAACCGAAGGTTTTGTCTGTGCGATTATGGATGAAGTTATCATGACGAATAATTATCGGAAATACATTGTCAAGGATGGTACGGTTGACATCTGTCGGGCATGCCACCAACCCGGTGAATCAATCCGACATATTGTTTCCGGTTGTTCTCGTCTTGCTAACGGCGAGTACTTGCATAGACACAATCTAGTAGCTAGGATTATCCACCAGCAACTTGCCTTGCAGTACAACCTTATGGAGTCCGAAGTACCATACTACAGGTATGTGACCGACCCAGTTCTCGAAAATGGTCACACCACATTGTACTGGGATCGATCTATCATCACTGACAGGACTATTGTAGCCAATAAGCCTGATATAGTGGTGATAGATCGACAAGAGAGCCGTGCAATGATTGTCGATATCGCTGTCCCTCATGACGAAAATCTCGTGAAAGCTGAGAAAGATAAAAAAATCAAGTATCTTGACTTAGCACACGAGGTTGTCGACATGTGGGATGTGGACTCTGCAATCATTGTACCGATAATCGTTACCGTTAATGGCCTGATAGCGAAGAGCCTCGACCAACACCTCGGGAGGCTCTCATTGCGTGGCTGGATCAAGGGCCTGATTCAGAAAGCAGTACTTCTAGACACGGCACGTATAGTGAGGAGGTTCCTCTCTCTAGAGCCCTGACCACCAGCATCTTGGACCCTGTTCCTGATGCCGATGGGCCACTATTTTTTATATTTTTTAATGTTTTTTTTTAATGATTTTTATGAGAATATTTAAAAATGTAAATAATATGTATTGAAAAGAAATAAAACATAAATCTAAAAATATTTACGTTTTAGTTGTGGTGCCACGGGTTTCCTTAATGAGGAATGAGGAGCACTGCTGTCAAAAATGGGGGCAGATTCTGCTTCCACAATATTTATCTGGCTTTCATTATTGCAGTCAATTATAATTGGCACATTATCATCCAACACTGCATTCTGAAACAAAAACAGTACATTTATCTCTGCCATGGTTGATATCTAATTTAACTAATGTTATAAATAAAGTATGGATGTTCGTTTATTGTGGACAATGTCGTGGGCAATAGCTAGTAATAAATAGATGTTAATATAATAAAAGAAAATTTTACCTCTTCTGCAGACATAGTTTCATCAAAATCATTGATATTGATGTCACGCTTTGCCTTCTGTAACAAATAATAATAAATATATTTTAAATAACCTTAATTCATATTTTGTCATACAAGCAATAATAAGTTTAATACCTTTGGATTTGAAAGAATATCATCACCATCTGGATTATTCTTGTTAATTTTTGGAGTCTGAAACAATATTGTTAACATAAACAATAGTCTATTTCATGGGACAGAACACTCACATTGAAGGGAACAAGCATGGACCTCAGGTGTCCTAGCCACTGTGTCACATAACTCTATAAATGTGAAGTCAGTATCATAAGTAACTTACAGAAACCGAATTTGGAGTTATAACATCATCGTCATAAACAGCCTCATTGCCATCTATGGAGCCTGACATAATTGATCGCAGCCAGTCGGTAGCTTTTTGTGATTGTGGAGGAAGGAAGGGGGGTTTACCTCCCCCAGTGCGAATCATTTCCTGGCGCTCTCTAGAGGCCTCCTGTAGACAATTATTTCAACAATATCTTATTAATTATATGACAATTATTTTTAAAATATCTTATTATATACTTACACCAAGATGTAAATAATAATTAATGAACATAATGGAATTAATACAAAATATAGCATCACCTTTTTTGCACACCTCCTCATATTTTCAAACTTATGTTTTAATTGTTTTATATTTCTTGGTGTTTGGCGGATAGCATTAAATTCTTTTTCTATTGAGCACCATGCAGCGTTTTTTTGTTTGACGCTACTTCCATCAGTTTTCTTACACATTAACACATTCTTGTGTTTGTCCACAAGTAGTTGCAGTCTATTCTTTTCCTCATTGCTAAAATTGCTACTTCTTTCCCTGGAAAAAAAAAGTAATATTATGAGTGTCTGCCACCTAGGTATTAGATGGTAGATTGATGAAATTACCTATTTTAATCTAAAATTGTATTGATAAAGCTCGTTTAATCTAGTTCTATTCATAGTTGTCGAAGCTAAAGCTACACTTGGTGCGTGTTGTTTTTAAATATGATTGAAGGGTAAACTTACTTTAACCGATAGTCTTCCATTCTAGTTCCAGCACGGTCCATTATTTAGATGATAAATTTAAAGAAAAAAGAAAAACGCTTTATTTATTTCCAAAACACTAAAGTAACCTCCCAATCTCTTCGTCAGACATGTTGGTTGACAGCTAGTTGTACGTGTTGCCATATCAAAATATATTACCCATATATATTTAAGGGAAAATAGGTATCCTTCTATTTGCAACCCTGTTAACATTGACGATGACAAATAACGTAATGGTGCAACCGTAATTTGTTAAACACTGTGGTCACCAGTGTTTCCATAATGAGGGGAAATTCCCCTTTTAAGGGGTAATCAGGGTCCAGAGGGGAAGAAAAAGGGGATATACTATAAAAGGGGAAATTGTAGGAAATCATATATTAAACCTCGCCTGAAATGTTGCATAATGAGGGTTTTTGCGTATGAGAAATCCACTAGATATCAAGACGTAGGCTTGTGGCCTATCTGCTACGTGATTGGTGAATTTTGAAATATATCTGACAATGTCATATCGAAAAAAAAAACAATCATGCTGCAGTTGGAACTCACGCCTACGTCATCTAGCGGATTCTTCTTACGGGAAAACCCTCATTATTTATGGACTAGCGTGTTATCGTTACCGTATAAAAGAAACAGTGACAACACATGCCTACGGCGCATACTTACCCTTATTCCCATTCTATTTAAGGCTTAAAATATTATTCTGTGCTTTAGCATACTGTATACTGACTTGGAATAAAAGGTAAGTTATTACTGCTGCTGGTTTTATATATTTCTGATGAGCCTATAAATAAAACACGGTTAATTTAATTATACTTTATTCGTATCAAGTCTAATTTTTTTAGATAAGCTTGCAGTTGCACTGGACTGTAGAAACTTAAGCTGTGGTATTTCTATTTGATTTTTCATTAGCTGTACAGATGTTGTTCCCGTTCTTTTCAAGCCAGATTTTACACAAAGGATTGATGCAACCGTTTCATTATCCAGCCTATTGCGTTTATCTGTATTGATATTTTTTAAATCACTAAATAATCGTTCAACGGCAGCATTGGAAAAAGGCAGTGACATAAAATAGTTCACCAAAATTGGGAGTTGAAGGAATTTGCGTCTGCCGTCAGCACTATTTTTTTCAAACATTTTTTTCCAATAGCCTACAGTATCTATGGAATCGTTAAGCAATCGTAACCCGTATCAGCAAGGAGACTTTGATTCCTCCATTCCTTGTCCAGCTCTGTTAAATCTACAGTAATGTGCGATGGAATGTATTTTTTCGCGATTTCGTACAATGATGTAGGTTGCAAATCATTGGCATTTTTCGGGTTTAAAAATGACGAATCATAGTGCACATCTTCAAATACAAATCGTTTCTTAATTTGTACGATCGCTTCAATATAAAACAATTTTGCTGACTGAAAAATTTTCTGAACTTCACAGTTTTCTTTATTTTTTAGCTCTGACAATAAATGGGTTGCATCCACTCCTAAATAAATACGTTTCAATTCAAGATGTTCTTCTGCCTGATGAGGATTGATTTGGTTAGCAGGGGTTTGTTTGACATAAATTCTATTCATGACATTTAACGCCAATGTTTTGATTAGTTCCTCAGTTTGAGCCTTCAATTCTGCGAATTGAGGATAATCAGCTTAGAACATGCAATTGAAATCATTGAATAGTCCAAGGGTGTAATTAACAAAATACATTTGGCATTTGATTAAAGGATTCTCCAAGGTTTGGAGAGTGTGGTGGTTTGCATGTGTTGGATCTTCAAAGTTTAATATTCTCCAGTAACTCTTCAATGGATCCCACTGTTCTAAGATTCTCCGCACGCATGCTTGAAGCGACAACCACCTGGTTTGACAAGCTCTCAATATTTTATGAGGTTTGACTTCATGGAAGCTTTGAAATTCTTTGAAAGCAGCAGAATTTTTAGGGCTCCTCGCAAAATGATTATATACATTGCAGCACAAATATTCTAAAGAGTTGCTTAATTTGGTGCATGCTTGGCTTGCCACCAGATGTATCATATGGCAAGAGCATTTTGACACAAATACTTGAGGATAGTTTAGTTTGATTAGTTGAGACACAGAGTTATGCTGTCCCATCATGACTGCAGTTGTATCAGCACAAAAGCCTATCCAGTTTTGCAGAGGCACATTATTTTCTTCCAGCGTGTTAATCATTTGTGTGTACAAACCCACAGCGGTACCGTCCGGGCAATCTACTACGTCGATCACATCTACTTTTGTTACAAAATTATGGCAGTAGCTGACTAGTATCGCTAGTTCCTTTTTGACGCTAACATCAGTTGTTTCGTCAATATAAACGGAAAATAAATGATGGTTCAGTTCACTAACAAGTTTCTGATTAAAAAATGGGCGCAAACCATTCCTAATGACATTAGTAGCTTTTTGTTTGGCTAAAGAGATTTGCGATGTGATTGCCTTCTCTGGTAAAGATTTAATCAATTCGATTAAAGGTTCAACTGATGAAATAGGAAGATTGTTTTCGACTATATATGAACAAATGGCAGCTTCGGTGTTTTTCAGCTTTGTATTTTCTGCAACAAATGTTGTTATACTAGGTTGATTTGTATTAGACTGTAGCCATGCCTCCATATTTTTCTTATGAACTTTTCCACCACCATGCTTTTTCAGCTCTGATTTTCCCGCCTTCATAATCACATTGCACATCTTACAAATTGCATTATCATCTCTATTCCCATTTATCAACCATGCTTTGAACTCAGGTAGCTTAAGCCAATCATGCTGAAACTTCTTCTTAAATATCTTTTTCATACCTTTTTTCGTAGATTTTGAACTAACTGACTGCTTTTTTTCATCTTCAGTATTGTATCCCTCTTCTTTATCTTCAGTACAGTTATCAACCTACAAAATACAAGATAAGTAATGAGCACTTATTTTAAGTAAATAAATATGCAAGCAAAATTAACTGATTATATTAAGTGAAATAACAATGACCATTTTTTCATCTTCGACTTCCATGAGTGACGAAGTTTGCGGATCTAATTGTTCTTTCTGATCCTCGACATAACTGCTGGACTGAAAACTCGTTCCGGGCTGAAGTTCTAAATAAGAGCACGTATTAACGCCGGGTCTTTCGGATGAGCTCAGAGGAACCTTTTCTTCATTCTGAAAAATTATTGATAAGTTGTACTAATCACATTTCACTCAAATTTAAATTCTTGTAGCAATGTCAGGTAAAATTAAATTAATTTCTAACCCAAATAAAAAACCAGTTGGCAACATTCTTAGCACTTCACACTAATCTTACAATACTCGAGGAGTTTAACATTTAGATCAAAAAATATATAAAGAAACTCCCCTGAGGGATGAATGGTACAACATTTTTGCATGCCAATCAGCTTGGACATAAAAAAGAAAACATTTTTTCATCAACCTAAAATTCTAACCTATAATTGAAAATGAAAACATTGTTGGTATACTAAATTAGGTACAGGTCAATATAAAAATGGAAAAACCAACTCACCGATTTTCTAGCAGCAATATTTATCAGCCACCGATCCATTTTTCACATTAAACAACCGTCGTAATAAATATTTCTAGTTGTTTATTTACTTGGACTCAAACAATCGCACCACCATAAACTAGATAGAATCAATCAGAGCTACCAACACTACAACGTAAAGAAATTGACAGCTAGTCATAAGTAATGATGTGTAAAGTCGACAAATCTTGTCGATGATTTTGTTGACGTATTGTATAAAATTTAGTGTAAATAATATTATTATAGTTAGAAGGCAGGCTATAGAAGAAAAATGATATAAACATTTTTTTTTTTCTTTTAATCACTACACTAGTGCCAAAACTACAGCAAAAAAATTTTGAGGGGAAAAAAGTCCTGAGAAGGGGAAATCGGAATTGAGGCATGGGGAAAGGAAATCATTATAGTGGAAACACTGGTGGTCACCGTTATTGTTACCGTTAAAGTTAACTTTGACGAAAACTATAACCAAGCCTACGGTGCAACCCACCCTAAGTCTTATTCGAATTTGTTTAGGAATGTTTAAACATTTTAAATAAGCCGTCCATCAGTAACACAACCCAACATAAGTGTGTAACATTGAAGTGTTTTGGGACTAATCACATTTCGAGCTATAGCAAAAATAAACCGACCGTGCATGTCGGACCACGCACAATGAAGAGTTCCGCAGTTGGGATGGATTTATCCCAAAAACAAATTTAACATTTTAGTTAAAAACATGTTCTCATATACATACATTGATATAGTCATGGATAATTCTCCAACTGAGTTTGTAATCGTTAAAAAATGTTTTTTTTTTATGTGATAAAACTATAAATTAACGATTCAGACTTTTTCCTATATATGTGCTGTGAGACCTTGCTTCTTACCAAATTTCATGATTCTCAACAGGAGTTCCTTTAGGTTTTGATTTATTTGAGGGTATTAACATATCTCGCATAACTGACTGTATTCCTTTAAGTCATTGACCGTAGACATACTCCACGCGTTCGCGAGAAAAAGGGTCTTTACAGACTGAATGACAGACAGACAGAAAGACAACGAAGTGATCCTATAAGGGTTCCGTTTTTCCTTTTGAGGTACGGAACCCTAAAAATACTTCAGTATTATTTATTGACTTGTTTTTTGTAACAACTCAGAGTTCGAAACTTGTTTGGTTCCAAATGCCGATTTTACATTATTATATTTTTTTTTATTTCAGTACCTGAACCTTCCACGCCACTTCAGAGTACCATACTATCACGGACCCGCCGACGCCGGTCTTTAATTCCGAGGCCGGATGCGAATATGGAACAATTCGCAAGTATCGAAGCACGGCGGGTTGAAGCGGAATTAATTACCGCCCAAGCATTTGCTCAATTGTCCGAACACATTGGGAATATCACAAGTGCTTTGACGTCTATTGCTAATGCAATCTCGGATGTAGCTAGAAAAATGCCAAATCCATGACAAATTTTCCATGTTTTGGCTACATAATTTTTATGTATTCAAAATGCATTAGCGATTAATTTCAAAGCCTTATTTATTGCTGTTTTCGGATATTGATTAAATGCTTGCGTTGCGATTCGATCAATTTTTTTTTTTTGATTTTATAAGTATTTTATTGTTAACTTTTGTCATAGTTTTATTAGTAAGTAAATAAAAGTACATTTAAGTAAAAAATAAACTATTTATTCAGATCTTCATTTTTCAAGGAATATGTAGGTCTTTAATGCTTAATGTTACCTATATTGTTTCCTATTACACTTAGGCAACAATATAACATTTATGGCAATGTATAATTTATAAACATAAACTGTAGAAATACAATGTCACAAATAACATGAAATATCTCACCTATATTATACCTTTTACCTACCTTCTACTCGCCCACAAATGCTGAACTAAAACATTTCGCTTTTCAATGCCTTGTCTTAGTTCAGCAGCTGTACTGCTAGTTGATTCTTGGGAAGTGACAGCTGGGTAATCATTTCGATACTCTGCTGTATTCTCCACAAGATCTATACCTACTCTATTGATACACATATTGTGTAAGACACAACATGCATTAATTATTTTGGCTGCTACATCAGGATGATAATGTAGCAACCTATGCCCGAGTAAGCACCGTCATCTATTTTTGAGAACACCGATGGCACGTTCCACTGTATTTCGTGCAGAGAAGTGCAACTTGGTGTAATACTGTTCTGGGGAGCCTTCAGGAGCATCTACTACAGGTGTCATCATATACTCCCTCTGGGCATATCCAGAATCACCTGAAAAGTAAAACTAATTAAAATATATTCACAATCAGAAAAACTAACATATTTTATCCAACTACTTATTTACTTGCTTAGTTAAAACACATTTTCTCCATTATTGTTCAAACCAATTAAATGTTGTTTCACAGGATGCTGATTCCAAACAAAACTGTCATGTGATTTTCCTCCAAATGAAGCATCTACTGACAAAATTCTTAAATCGGCATCACTTATCTGAAAATATATAAAACAAGGACTTAACTAATTTGTTATGAAGTGAATTATAATTAAATATTAATCAAAAGTATTGCCTCACAATCAGAACATTTCTTGAATGGAAATGTTTGCGTTTAAAAAATCTCTCTTCGTTTTCTATTGGCCAGGCCAGGCCATTCATATCACAGATGGTATGTTAAATTTTTCAAAAAACCTGGAACATAAGGCACAGTTTATGGTTACTATAGGCACTATAAAAACAAGGCATTTTAGATAGAATAATTTCATATAAATTATCTAGCTTCAATAAATAAAATTAGGTATTTTTCATTAGCATTACCTCCTTTTTAAAGCATTTCTTTCCTGAAGAGTTTGAGGAAACTTAATCCATTTACTTTGTACTATTGGATGGTTAAGAGCTGCCGTTACATCTCTAATAGTACGAGAAACAGATTGCTGCGACATTAGGGTCCCATATGTGTCTCCAACTAGTTTTTGGTAACTCCCAGTCGCATAAAAGGACAATGCCACTAAAACCTTCAAGAAATAAACAAGTATTAAGCTATTGATCTTCCAAACAAGTCATGATATAATTGATAAGAGTCATGTATCAAAGACAACATAGGTACCTTGTATTTTGGTGATATATCACTTCTTCTCTTTGGAGTTGGCATAAAGGGCTTAATGTTTTCGTAAATTTCCTCAAACAAATCCTTGCTCACTCTATAATTTGCTTTAAATTCGTCCTCATTCATAGAAAACGCTTTGTCCGTATATCGCATTATCCGACGCTCATCTCGTCTTTGTTTTAATTGTTTTTTTTTATGGGAATTACGTAAAATACTGTTTATCACTGCTAAACGTGCCATATTATACACTTATTACGTACTAAAAACCACTTAAAACACAAAACAATTTCAAAAAAGTTACACTTTTGCTATTGGAAAAATCACAATCAACAACTAATCCCAACGCAATACTGGCGCAATACACAGCTGTCAAATATAGTCAAGAGTAGCGTTTAGAGCACGCCAAGCCGGATCCCGACTCCATTTAGTTCCCAAAATGGACACTCAATTTGATAACAATTTGGCGCTAGTGTCGAACTCAAGAGTACGAAACGTCACAATTCCAATGTCGATAGATCGCAATTGGAATCAAGAGTAAGCCCCCTGATTGTTGCAACTCTCAGCCGGTAAGCATTCATTAGAACTGGTTTTCGAGCCGAGCGAGATTACGTTTGATGGAATCTGATTGTCATGAAGTTAGATATTATTTTTATGCGAAAACATTTTATTAAAATAATAGTTTTAACTAAAATCGTCCCGAAAATCTTAAAAACAAAACTAAAAAAAAAACCCTGGTACTGATTTTTTAAAAATATTTTTTAAAATTATATGTTAATGGAAGTAATCATTTGGAAGTACTCCCATGTCTGGGCAGCATATGGCCCAGAACCGGTCAATGTCCTTTCGGTTTAGTTTAAAGTATTTAAATCGCTGTCGTTGTCACTTTCTCTATCGCTCAATGCAGTATCAACGTCAACAAAAGCAACATTTTCTTTATCTGCTTCTTCGGTATCATGGTCGAGCACCAAACTTTGTGCTTCTTTCGACATCGATTTGTGTTTTCTACTCAACTTCGGCCTCTTTGTAGAAATGAATGGATCAGATGTAACTAGTAAATTGTGAAAAATATCCTCATTGGTCGGTCGCTTTTCTACAAAATTTCCTAGAATGGTGTTCTCGGTACTTTCTGAAATCCTTATTCCCTTATTCGGCTGCTTCCTCAGACAACTTTCCCACTGGAATAAGGCCGAGATTTTTAATGATGTCTGCACCATGCACTAGAATTTTGTGCACGCTTGCAGGCATGTAATACTATTTATACAGTTGAATGTATAATGCAATAGTCTCATCTGCAAATTCCTTGAATTTGTCTGTATTTACGGGAAGGCCGGATGGGATTGTTTCTAATATGATAGAAAACTTTCTTATTAGAGTTTCGTCTACTCCAGTAATAAAAGCAGTAGTTGTCACGTCCGCGAAAAATCTCCGAGCTGTGTTACCATCATTAGTGGTACCATGTCCCTGTTTCACAATATCAATAAGCAACCCGCATCTATTTTTAAAGGCTTCTTGGATTACCTTTTTCATATTTTCCAATTTAACTCTATTTTCGCCTTTGGCTATCCAAGACTTAAACTCAAGTCTGTAAGAAATATGTAAAATGCACTCCATAAATCTGATCCAAGCATGGAGTGCCGAAATTCCATATTTATAAATGTCAGTGTTAGGTACTTTTTGTGATATCAAAGGACATCATTCACGTTCCATACATTTTTGGGCCAATTCTGAAAGTCAGAAAGCCAGAAAAAAAAGCGTAATATTCGGATAGATCACAAAATTCCCACTATTTTTTACTATGAAACCAAACCTTTGCGCCCTATGGTTATGTTGTTACATGCTTTTAAAATACAATGTGAAATAAAATGTTATTAAGATGTGTTATTTTAATACATTTGGACAAATATATTAAATATGAAAAAAACAAGCAACAATACCAACAGCGCCTCATTTAGATTCAGTACCTACCTTTCATTTAGGTAAAAAAGAGCAAAATGAAACAATACTCAATTGTATTAATTCTTTTATATTTGTCCTAATCTAACATATACATCATCTAATCCTATTGCAGGTGGTGTGAGGTATGGGTCATGTCTAGACATGACCCATACCACTACTATGCTAGCATAACCCATGTACGAGACTATGGTCATGGTATGAGAGCAGCATCCAATGGTCCTTTTGCCGATATTGCATTTACAGTAATAATGAGCTAATGCTCGACGACCATTTTCTGCCCGATCTATTGCAATGTACACATAGTATTTCTTGGCTTGGATGTGGCGGGATTGTATTCGACCTCTTATAATCCACAAGTCTTCCCCTTCAAGTTCTCTGACTATTTCCAGAGGAAACCCACCACCGAGCTCAATGATAAAAGCTCCGTAGCTTTTTGCTTGTTTGAGCTAATATACACCAAGGCTGAATAATATTAAATCTTCTTCTGTCAATGTTGGAAAATCATTGAAATCTGCCATATCCGCAGCCATGAGTTGGAACTGTGCTCGCCTTCGGTGTAAATTATTGTGTCTATTCACAAGATCTCCCAGTGTATTGGGCACTAACCTAACCTGACCTAACTGAACAAAACAAAAGAACGGGCGACGCGGGGTACAGTAGTTGCGGGGGGAGGGACAAACCGGTGATTTTCCAGGTACCTGCTTAAAACAGGTTTGGACTTGTTGTGCATTTGTCTGTGCGGCGCGTAGAGTATCAATGATGAAAATACTTAATACAGAATAGAATTCACTTTATTGCACATCAAAAGGACATACACGGTATGAATAATTAAATATCAAATGTATGAAAATAACAACATCATAATAACATTTTTATTGTATTTTAAAAGTATGTAACACCGTAACCAAAGGGCGCACAGATTTGGTGCCGCACACAGGCGAAAAATCAATAAAAGTCGGACAAAACCTAAACATTCATTATTATTCTAATAATAGGCTCATAAGGGTTGGTATGTGATGAAAAACAAATATACAGGGTGTTTGGTGCATCGTGTGCCAAATTGAAATGGTCGACTAGGGGGGTCACCTGCTATCCTTTCAGACCCCTAAACACTTCTCATGCCCTGTGGATTTTTTTTCATCGACTTTTTATTGTTTTATTAAAAAAATACCCAAATTTTACATTCAAGTACAAATTTAAAAAAAGTGTAAGTCGTAGACTCTGAATTTTAATTTTATTTAGATGTGTATTGTATTACAGTACTTTTAAATTCAAAATTAGTGACATTAGCCTTGTAGTTTTTTTTTTTTTATTTACTCGCAAATTTTCGGACTTCAATTAAAGCTGTCCATGTTACAGCTATTTACATGGCTATAAAAAAAATAAAAAAGCGACCGGGATCTTCCAACTCCCTCAGAAATTCTCTAGTCTATTCTCTTGCTAGTGATGTGCCACATGCCATAAAAATCTTTTAACAACTTTGTGAATTCGCTATAATTGTGAATCGAGTCACAAAATACTAAATTATGATTAAAAAATATATTTTTGCTTAAATGATACCTCAAAAACTCATTAAATCTGTTATCTCACTCTTATAAGGTAAAATCTGTCTCGTATCTCTCTTTTGGGGGGGGGGGGGGTTACTAGAAATAAAAAATAATTGCATTTTTAACATTTATTTAATAATTTTTACATATTCTGCTCAAACTGTTGGCCGCTATTGCGAATGCAGGCCCGACATCTATTTCGTATTTCCACAGTTGTTGTACGAAGTCGTATTTCCTCCTTTATTTTATTGAACGCCGTTTCAATGCGTAGAAGTAGTACCTCCCTAGTCGGAACCTCCGTGGCGTATACCAGCTCTTTGGCACGTCCCCAGACATAAAAGTCTAGCGGAGTTAGGTCTGGGGAACGTGCCGGCCATGCAATAGGGCCATCGCGACCAATCCACGCATTGGGGAACACATCGTCGAGATATTCCCTCACAGTCAAACGCCAATGCGCGGGACAGCCGTCATGCTGGAATACTTTGGGCACATTTTCATTAAATACGGGTACCTCGGACACTAATTCGGGCAGGTCGTTTTGAAGGAACTCCAAATAATTATCGCCGTTGAGGTTATCGGGCAGGTAATGCGGCCCAACTACCTGATTCCCAATCACTCCTGCCCAAACGTTTACACTAAACCTCCTTTGAAAAGACTTCTGTCTTTTAACATGTGGGTTTTCCGTTGTGTTTGTCCAGTGGTGCAGATTGTGAAGATTGAGAATCCCTTCTTTGGTAAATTTGGATTCATCCGTCCACAATATTCTTTTTAAAAAATTAGGATCGTCCACATCCGTGTGTAACATAAACCGACAGAATTCCACTCGACTGTCAAAGTCACCACCCTCAAGACCTACAAACAAAGAACTCTTTTAAATTCCTGTTGAGCAGTAAATAATTGCACAATAAGATTTTTTAGGACCGGCGGACCGCCTGTATGGGCTGATTCACTACCTGGAAGTGACGTCATACCATACCCATTACCTACTAAACAAAGGCATCGTCAAACAAAGTGTGTACGGGTTTAAAGTTAGTTTAAAATAACGTACCTTGCACCGGAGTGTAGTGGAATGGATGTTTTTCGTTTTGCTGAAGAACTTTCCACACTTTCCATATTGAAATATCAAGATGTGCTGCCACATTTCTAATGCTTCTTGTAGGGTCTTCCTCAAAAAGTGCCAGTATTCTCTCGTCCACTTCAACATTATGTCGCACATTATGGCCCCTTGGTTCATGAAAAGTGACACTGCCAGTCTCGCGTATACGTCGGTATGTGTCTTGGAAGACTCTGCGGCCAGGTAATCGTCTACCAGGAAAGCGTTCCTGGTAAAGTCGTTGCGCTGCACGAGCGACACCATGGGCGGCTCCATAAGCCATCATGATGTCAGCATATTCTTCGTTAGAGAACGTCGCCATTGCAACAACAAAAAAGTCAACAAAGTTTAACAATAACACCAAAAGTTAAAACGTAACAAAAACCAACAAAACTCAACAAAACAAAGTAACAAAATGAAAACAATCGCGGAGTACGGTGAACTAGCACACACGTCAGGTAGCAGAGGCAGTGATGTCTCGACTAAAATAATGACGGATTGACGGCGTCGGTGGCAGTTCGTTGTTTGTTCAAACTAGTTTAGGTACGCTATGCAAGAAAGAGATAGAAAATAGATTTTACTTCGCGAGAGTGAGAAAACAAATTTTACCTGTTACTCAAGTAACAATTACGCAAAGAGACTTTTTTCTTTTAAATTTGTAATTTAGTATTTTGTGACTTGATTCACAATTATAGCGAATTCACAAAGTTGTAAAAATATTTTTATGGCATGTGGCACATCACTAGCAAGAGAATAGACTAGAGAATTTCTGAGGGAGTTGGAAGATCCCGGTCGCTTTTGTATTTTTTTTTATAGCCATGTAAATAGCTGTAACATGGACAGCTTTAATTGAAGTCCGAAACTTTGCGAGTAAATAAAAAAAAAGCTACAAGGCTAATGTCACTAATTTTGAATTTAAAAGTACTGTAATACAATACACATCTAAATAAAATTAAAATTCAGAGTCTACGACTTACACTTTTTTTTAAATTTGTACTTGAATTTAAAATTTGGGTAGTTTTTTAATAAAACAATAAAAAGTCGATGAAAAAAAATCCACAGGGCATGAGAAGTGTTTAGGGGTCTGAAAGGATAGCAGGTGACCCCCCTAGTCGACCATTTCAATTTGGCACACGATGCACCAAACACCCTGTATATCATTTTTTGACACATTTATTATACATCTTCAGTAATATTTGGTTCATCCAATAGATTTAAAACGTCTGGGCACATAGAAACAGATTTTTTTGTGATTAGTTTCCTTAGTCCTGTTATAAAGGGATCGGAAGACACCATAAGTCTATTAAAAGTGTCTTCCATGGCTAATTTTCTAGAAAATTTTCTTGAAAAGCGCTCTCTGTACTTTCGCACATCTTTGTTTCGACTTTCTTGTGCATTTTCGCTCATTAAGCCTATGGCTATTTCAGAATTCTCTAATATATATGATCCATGGATAAGTACCTTGTGTAGTGTTGTTGACATATAATACCACGGGTAATTCATCACAAAAAAAGAAGCAGTTTTGGTGCAAAACGCCTTGAATTTGACTACATTGAACCGTATGCAGTCGATTTATGAGCCGATGATTTACACGTGTTATTTCAGCAACTTCTTCTGCATGCCGAAAAATGGCACGTGCAGTATTACCATCAGTCGATGTACCTCCACCCTGTCTTGGTTTGTCAACATGTAACCCAAGTTTTTGCCAAAATTTTGTTTGTATGCGGCGCTTTTCAGCTGCTACCAAGGATTGACTGTGTGCGTCTCTTGCTTGCCATTTCGCAACATTTAATTTGTAGCCTAGATCCGCAAACCTTATCCAGGCATGTAGCGATGAAATACCATAATTAAGGTTTTCTTCAGGGATCGGCTTTGACATGCAGAATTTTATCCTGTTGAAGTCTTTCGAGGTGACTTTACAAATGTAGTAACGCATGGCAGATTTCGTGTCAGTTAAGGCGTTTATCATCTTCCCATCAACCATGGTCATTATCAACTTGTGTTTAACTACACATTCTTTCTCCATTAAAACAATTATTGTTGGTGATAAAACGTCAATCTCGGGTTGAACACTTTGAGCTACTAATCTTGATAGTTCTACAGTTTCATGTGCCATCTATTTTTATATTTCAGCGGACGATAATACCTTGGTGAGGAGGGACGAGGATTTTGCCAGATGAGCACACTTTTGCCATGATCACACACGAGTTGAACTGGCACAATAGAAGTAATAAGCATATTTGCATCATACTGTTCGACATTTTCAAATCTCTGTTTATACTGGGAATGGCAGCCCGATCCATCACACCCCCATTTTGATATCAGCCGAAGATTTTGTAACTGATCCTTTGTAAGCGATTGTATGACTTCATTAAGAGACAAAGATAACCTTTGTGCAGTGTGGTCCATTAAATTCTGCAGAGGAACTTTAGCACTAGTTTCGGTGCAAAATATACCTTCAAGGTCGGCCCTGGTTCAGGCCATGGTACGGAGCGAGAGGAAATGGGAGGCCGTCACCTCCTTCTGCCAAGCGGTAATGCTCGCGAAGGAGGAGGCGGAACGCGTGAGGGAGAGGCAAATTTCGCGCCCTCACGCCCCTAACCGCCGCAGGAGGAGTGCGCCCAGGGCGTCGGGAATCGCGAGGCGATTTCCGGCCACCGTAGGCGCGGGCTTGCGGGCGGTGAGCAATGGGTGGCTCACCGTCCGATAAGGACCAGGCCCGGGTCGACGGCGCGTTGTGTTCCACGCGCGCCTCAAAGAGATGTCAGCAGAATTGAAGAGGTCCACTAGGGCCGATGCCTGCCGGGGTTGCGAAGAAAACCGAAAGGGAGATCGTGGCCCCCGGCAACAGGGCAACCGAAGGAACAAGGGTGGGTTTTAGTCAGTAAGAGTCTGACACGCCCTCCCGCTCCGCCCAGAGCGGGAGAAGTTATTTGATGATTTTCCACCCACAAAAAAAAAGAAAAGGGTAACACCTTTTTTTTGCTTCAGTTAAAGTCTCATAATTAGGATACAGACTGCAGTTCATCTCCATTGCCGAAGTTCGCAAAGTGTTGTACTGAAATTTAGACAATTGTCCTTCAATTACCAAGGATAACGCTTTGTCTGACGAAAGGCTCGCATGTGTTTTGGGAACATTAAAACTGCTACTTGCATCAGCCAGAGTAATTTGCTTGATTATCTTTGATGTATGGATATCACCACGTGCACGATATTCTACCTGATCTGCAAAAGCCAATTCTTCAGATTCTAATTGTTTCCGAACATCTTCTGTCTTTCTACGTTTTGTGCGTTCGGTGCATTCTTCAAAGCTCTTATAAGGTCGGCCACCAAGGCTGCCACTAATCTTTCGAGTATGAGTCGCAACAGAAAATGTAATATAGGTATTGAACCAGTCTTTATTGGCGTTAAAACACCGAGAAAAATTTCTGTGTGCTTGAAGAAGTTTTGTCTTATAATCACTCATCAATCTTCTAAGGGACCCCTTTATTTCATCTTTAAGTTCATTCACTTTCAGAGCACATTGTACTTTTTTTTCCAAATAAGACATTTTATCTTGCTCCTTTTTGGAAGTTTCCTCCCTATAGTAGGTAATCAGAGTCTTTCTGCTAAAGCTCACTTCCTCGTTAGTTGATCCTAAAACAATATCAAACCAATATTTAGCACCAATTAAGTAACCGATTCTAGGCAAGACATTGTTTTGTTTTACGTAGACTAAGTCCAATACAGACGCGGACGCTTACGGTCGCATAAAACTGTGATTATATATTGAAAAACAAAGTCTATACTCTCATAAAATACTAATATCAAAGCCGGATCTCTCGGGAAGTTACACTTTACCCTTTTGTGAAGTTTAAAAATATGCAAATCAATACAATGTCAGAGTCATTATTTTTTTTAATTTAAAATATCAAACATTACTATCAAAAGTAGTTATTAAAAAGTATTTCATTACCTCCTGTACGTCGATTCTGTAAAATTCAAACAATAACTCGCATCTCACATCGCTATTCACTCTCACTTCGCATAAGGTTCAAAATGACCTTGATTTTGCATTCTGTAAGCATCACCTAGTCACTTGCGAAGTGAAGTGAGCTCCGAAGCGACCAATATTATACTAGTGACTACCACACTCAACAAAATGTTAGTCAAGTTTTATCGATTTCAGTTTTTTTACACAATTGTTGAGTTTTTGGCACAGAATTTTAGCTATACAGGGTGTCCAAGAACCTGGCGTCCAACTGGATTCCCACGATGCCCCAAGTTCTAACAGTACTCAGAAAAATATTTTAAAAAATCCACCCCATGTACTTACAGAATTATACTGATTTCAAAAAAAAAGGGGAAATGAGCACCCTGTGACATACTTTTGAATGCTGTGACTGCTAATGCTGATAATTTCGATATTTCTTGGAGGTTTTGTAATCTAGGGTATTGCTGTGTCTAAATAGAATGTAAAAATAATGTACTTATTGTACCATTTTAAAATAAAATATTATTTTAACTAAAGGTGATATGGAAAACTATTGAATTTCGCAACTTTGACCGACTGTAGTGTAAAAAAAATGTACCAAAATAGTATGGCAAGTGACGTCAAATTTTGACGCGTTTATTCCTCTTTTTAAAAAGGTATAATACTTACACATTAATTTGAAAAAAAAAAATTTGATAATATTTTTACTCAACAACCCAATTTTTACGAAGTGCCTACCTACTAACGGTAACTGTCGGACCCTTTCTTATCTTAGAAACTGTTATGTTACTACTATTATTTACTTCGGTTCCAAGAGTGAGCAAGAAGGAAATACACACAGGTAGATGGGTTCCCAGTAGAATAAAAGCAAAGAATGTTAGTTTAAAGATATTTTATTACAATAAATGTTCAAAATGTTGACCACCCGCGGCAATACAAGCTCTCACTCTCCTTAAAAAGGACCGCTTTATGTTTCGCGAGTAACTTTTTTGACGTATCACCTGCACTGCTTGTGTTATCTTCTCACGAAGGTCAGCGATGTCATTAATGGGCTTCGCATAAACGAGCTCCTTCATAGTTCCCCAGAAAAAAAAATCCAGCGGATTTAAGTCAGGTGAGCGGGCTGGCCACGGGATTGTTCCTGATCGCCCAATCCACCTGTTCGGGTATTGCTCGTCCAAAAACTCTCTAACGGATACGCGAAAATGTGCTGGACAGCCGTCGTGTTGGAACCACATATCTGGTGGGGTCTCTTCTAGTAAGTTTGGCAAATCATTTTGAAGAAAATTTAAATATGATTCGCCAGTCAAATTCTCGGGCATCTCAAATGGACCAATAATATTCCCACAGAGAATACCGGTCCACATGTTCACTTTGAACCGGTACTGGGATCTATCTTCTCGCATCAAGTGCGGATTTTCCACATGCCACTCGTGCAAGTTGTGTAGGTTCATGTAGCCATCCTTCTTAAATGTTGATTCATCTGACCACAAAATTTTGTCGATAAAGTTTTCGTCTTCTCGATGTTTTTGCAGGATTGTTTCACAAAACGCGACTCGGCTCGGATAGTCTCGAGGTAAAAGACTTTGCACTCGCTGTACGTGGTACGGATGATATTCTTCTTTTTGGAGAATACTGTGTGCTGTGCTCTTCGGTATCCCCGTATCAGCTTCTATTCCTCGCACAGAGATGCTTGGATTTGCCGACACCGCCTCTAAAACTTCATCGCGTATGAAGTCATTTACGGGTCGTCCTTCACCAGCTACTTGATTGGGGAACCGCCCGTCACATAGTGATCTGTGCACATTAATGAAAACTCGATGGTCGGGATATCGCGTAGCCCTCGGATACCTTTCTCTGTAAAGTCTCGCTGCAGCTCGTCCATTACCTCTACATTCTCCATAAATGTAGTGCATATTTGCGTATTCTTGCGGAGTGTAGGTCGCCATGGTAGCACACACAAAACACAAACTGTCCAAACACAGGCAAAGGTCGTCGTAAAGAGTTCGTTTCAAAGTCCAGAGCACAAAGAGTAATCGAGTCCAATAAACAAAGCTTTAAATCGTAGTACGTGATCAATGGTAACAATAAGAGAGAGGTGCGTAGTAACGGCAGGAGGCAGTGACGCGTACTGACCGTACTGTTATCCTAAATAGCACGATCCCAGATAGCGTCACTATCTATCTCACTCGCACCTCTAACCTTTTTCTCCCTCACTCTTACCTGAATAATGGGGTACCATAAAGAAGAACCAGCAAATCGCAAAGATAGTTTCTGTCTTGCTCCCTCCTGTTGTAATAACGAATCACTATGGTGAGATGCATGCACATACCGTCCCTTACGGTCTAACCTGTTTTTTGAGAGGCCTGTTGTTATTTTTATGAGCATACAATAGTAATTCTTTAGAGGTTAGATTCAATTCGTCGTAAATTTTTCTTTCTAAGAATTCTGTAAGACATCGTAAAAATTGGGTTGTTGAGTAAAAATATTATCAAAAATTTTTTTTTTCAAATTAATGTGTAAGTATTATACCTTTTTAAAAAGAGGAATAAACGCGTCAAAATTTGACGTCACTTGCCATACTATTTTGGTACATTTTTTTACACTACAGTCGGTCAAAGTTGCGAAATTCAATAGTTTTCCATATCACCTTTAGTTAAAATAATATTTTATTTTAAAATGGTACAATAAGTACTTTATTTTTACATTCTATTTAGACACAGCAATACCCTAGATTACAAAACCTCCAAGAAATATCGAAATTATCAGCATTAGCAGTCACAGCATTCAAAAGTATGTCACAGGGTGCTCATTTCCCCTTTTTTTTGAAATCAGTATAATTCTGTAAGTACATGGGGTGGATTTTTTAAAATATTTTTCTGAGTACTGTTAGAACTTGGGGCATCGTGGGAATCCAGTTGGACGCCAGGTTCTTGGACACCTTGTATATTGTTTAAATTAAAATTTCTTATTTTAAAAGGAGTTTGAGGCAGCTAATAAGTAAAAAAACAGAAAACTCTAAATTCGTGCCATGAATATATAATCTATGCTTCCCTTACGAAAAAAAAAAATGTCACATGTCAGATAGACATTATTTTGATAGTGTTGTTATTGTTTTGTTTGTGTTTGTTTTGATCGTTCAGTGCCGAAAATAATTGTGAAATAATCATGAAGTAAGTTTATATTTGTGGTTGTGAAGTTTAAAAGTGATATTAATTAGTATTTATTTTGTTTTCTAATCCAACAATAATATTCCAGTCCAAATGAGACACGTTCCTCTCACCCATCGTCGGCTCAGGTTGAAACTGGTAGAGTTTATGGAAAGAAACCCTGGCATGGCGAAGGGTTTCTTGAGAACTCAAAATGCCAGAGAGCGAAGTCGACGCCAGTGGGAGGAACTAGCCGTGCGCCTAAATAGTTTAGGTGGCACAATAAAAAATTGCAAACAGTGGACCAAGGTTAGCATCGCTTTTTTTTACTACATGTTAGTTAAACAACTTAACATTCCTCAAACCAAACCTTTTAAAATGTGCAACGATTCTTGGTTTAAAGTGTGTTCCATGATTTCATAATTTAAATTTTACTCAATCAATGACTATCAATAATTAGAAAATGGAGTTTTTAATATAGTTTGAAAAATACATTATTTTAACAGCAATTTTTAATAATTTCTTTAATTATATGTCTGATTGTAGTATTGGTCTGACAAAAAAAGCGCCATAAAAAAAAAAGTAGCCATGCGTTCTGCTGCTAGGCGTAGGACTGGTGGTGGGGTGGAGGATGAAGCGGAGCTATCAGAGCTTGAAGAAAGAGTTGTTTCTTTGTGTGGTGGTGAAAGCTTTTCAACAGGAGATGCACATTTAGGTATACAGCCGTTTCTGGTAAGAAATTTAGAAATGCAATACGTGCTAGCTTTTTTGCATCAATTATGTCTGGCTGGTAGTGGCCAAGAATTGTGCAATCTGTCTGTTAAAAATACATATAATGTAAAGTGTATTTTTATTTGAATTATAATTGGCAAATTTATTAATATTATTATTACCTGTTTCAGGAACATGATACTCCATCTCCATCACATGAAGCACAACAAATACAAGATGCTAATACTGACAATGTATGATATTTAAATTTAATTCATAATTGTATGTGATTAGTTAATGATATACTTACTCATATCTTGCATTTATCTGATTATATTTACTTATTAATAGATTCATGTACCACAACAACAACAGAGCCAGGCACCTACAGAGGAACCACCAGCTATTGTGATTTATGTAAGTTATATTATTCTAATAATTCAAGTACATACCCATAAATCTGATGTGTCTAGATTCTATTCTACTAGATCTAAATGTGGTACCTATCTATATTAAAAATCACTACTAATCATCGATCACTAATAAAGAACGAAGAAGAAAGAAGTTCTTTAAGTGATTGATGCTACTAATATAATTCAAATACTAATTTGTCTTTAGGGTACTATTTTCAGTTAAAATATTTTTGTCTAATTTTATTCCACAAGGAAGATTTGGACGAACATTTTATCCAATTTACTTTTCAGGGTTCCGAATTTATTGAGGATAGTCAAGAACACACTCGTAATTACAGACGACCTGATCCTGCAATTTCGAGAAGACTGTTTGCTTCCTCATCCAGCTCAACTGTTGGAACAAGCCAAAGCAGTTTGCGGGTATGTGTCTGGGTAGAGACAAATTTGAGTTGTCACAGTAAGTGTATACTGTGACGACTCAAATCATATCTTGAGAACAGATCCGCTACACTCTGACCCGTGCTATAGTTTTGGGAGGTAGAAACTTACCTTCTTTAGTTTCTTATATTTGTTGATTATTATTTAGTAACATCTCCATAAGATTTCTTTTAAATTTCTTTTTGAAATTTTAAGTGCTTTAATATTATTTAATGCGGCACTTTAGCAACTTTCCCTGGAGTTGTCAATATTTAATTATAATATAGTTAAGTGAGTTTTCTTTTTAGGATTGTTTCTGTTGTTTCAGAATATCCAGTTAGAACACACTCCTCCTCCAAATCCTCATACATATCATCCTAGCCTATCCCCTCCACCGATAACACTTTCACACACACCCACAGCTTCTCCTTCACGCCGCGGTTCCACCCAAGTAGCCTCCCCAGTGATTCGTCGTCGAACTGCTGCTTCGTCATGTAAGTGATCAATAATGTAAAACAACTTTCATTACTATTAGGTCCCCATCTATGAAATCAGCGTTTTGTATGGAGAATTTTAAAGAAGTTGCATTTTTCATACTAACATTTTCTTAATTTATATAACCATGAACACTATTGTTTTAAAACTTTTATGCACTAATGTTTAAAAACTAAGATAACGTAATATGCCACTTAGATTTTGGATTAAGCGACAAAAATAAGTTTTGGCTAAGTTAAAATAGTGGTTATTTCTGCTAACAAAATGAGGAGTCATTTTTTAACATGTGTTTAATAAAAGAACAGTGTATGAAATAACGCAACAAGGGGCTTTTTGAGTAGTTCCTATAATGCCCTCTTGATCACTTCTACTACTATACGTCTATCGTAGTAAGTTTTGAAGATATATATTTTGAAATACGCTGTTCCAAATATCGCTACTATGGGGTTATTTGGTACCACAATTTATTGGACCTGTTTTTCTTAATTTATCAAACATTGTGCTAAATAAAACCGTCGAAGCGATATTTGGAAATATTTTAGGGTAACCTGGTTTTGTTTAAATGGCAATTTGACTGTTTTTGGTCAAGAAAATACCGAATTATATGAAGGTAGTTACATATCGAAATTATATTTGTTGCCAAAATGGGGTTATTTGGAATATTACGTAAGTATAACAAAGTTGTACCTATTATAAGTAAAGCGATATTTGGAATTCTTAAGGGTAAGCTATTTTTTACGTGTGTCATGAATGTGGGCTGATTATGATGAATTTATAAATAAATAAAACCCAACTATCTCATTTCAATTGACATATTTATTTAATATTCATAGTGAATAAAGAAAAACGTAAGAAAAATAAAAAGTCAAAACAAATGTTAAATATTCCCAACATAAAATTCTAGAAAAAAAAGAAATACGAATGAAAAAAAATTATGATGATGTGAATTGAGATTTATTTTTGACGTAGCTCAAAAATACATCTCATCGCTTTTTTCAGCGAGTAGGAATTCTTCGACATTAGGATTTTTATTCATTAAATTTTTTTTTATAATCCATATGTCGTCAACCTCATCTCGATCAATTTTCTTGGTAATTCGAAATGCAAGCTGTGGCTTTTTTATTGTTTTGAAAAAATTTACTGTGTAGTTATATTTACGTCCATCAATTTTAATATTTTCAATAAATCCAACATAATATTTACATTTTTTACCGTCACAGTAGCGCACCAAAACATGGTCATTCACAGCATATACAGATTCCATTACATGTTCTTCAAGTTCTTGATTGCTCTCTACATGTTCTTGCCTGGTATTATTATAATTTTGGTCGTTTTCATTACAGTACATATCTAAATCCAGTTCAGTCTTTCTGTATTTGCAAGGGATCCACATTTTCTTGGTGAGAATCATTGGACTCATGAGCTTTTGATATCTCAGGTTCCGGCAAATCGATATTCTCACTTATTAATGCTGAGGTACTCACATTTTTATCAGTCTTATAGATTCCATGTTCTAGCTCAGTCTTTAAGTTATCATAAGTCTTTTGTTTTATAGAACCTGCAGTTACATGATCTTACAGATGACATTTTGCAATCTTTTATGTTCGAATTTTGGAGGTCTTTTGTATCTGTTGGTTCATTATTGTAAAAGCAAAGTTCATGTACTTCAGATTCATCTTTTTGCGTTATTAAATCTTCTTCTAAATCTATATTATCACATATCGTTACTAAATTTCTTGGATTGTTGTCAGTCTTATCAGTTTCGTATTCTAACTTAGTCGTTAAGTTGTCATCAGTCTTTTGTTCAACATAACCAGCAGGTACATATGATCTAGCAATTATCTTATCATCATCGTCAGGAATTTGACTGTTTTCTGCAGTTGGCTGTTTAATGTAAGTACAGTCACTCATGTCTTTGTTACATTCGTAGCCTTCATCATTGCTCTTGACATCAGAGCTGTTTTCACTAAAATTAACATCTATAATGTCCGAGTCACTATGGACACTCATGAGATCTGACACACTTGTAGTGTCAGAATCTGTTGAATCTCTTTTGGTTTTCTTGTTTTTGGATTTCTCGGCTTTAACACTGGCTATCAATAGTTGAATACTTACTGGATCCAAGTCTAATTTTTTCAAATCACTTATTTTCATCTGTTTTTTTTCTAGTTTTGGCCTACTTTTATTTCCCTTGCCTTTGCGGTTAATAGATAGATTTTCACCAGATGCTGGTTTATTTTTCAAATCACTAATCTTCAGCTGACTTTCTTCTATTTTTACTTTACTTTTCTTTCCCTTGCCCTTGCCTTTAAAAAATACATATTCTCCAGTTTCTGGATTGTTACTAGTTTCTATAATCTTTTCATGTTGTGAACTTTGATCATCTGAGCTGACGTATGTGGAGTCAGAGGCATAGGCATTACATAGCCCGGAAGGACCAGCAATTGGCTGCGTATCAAGCAAATTCGATTCTTCATTTTTAAATCCTCCGGTGATATCAGAATCGGTGTTACTCATGTCTTTGTCAGATAAATCGGAATTGGATATAGTCAAAGATTTTTTATTCTTCGTTTTGCCCGACACTTGCTTTTGTGTATTTTTCCTTTTTTGTTCCTGGAGGGGTTTGGTTATGGCTATGCCGTCTGCTGTAATACTCATTCCGGGTGGTACATTGCATTTCCTTTTTCGTTTTGTTTGTCCAGTGGCACTTGTAGGACATCTCATTTCTTTCAAAAGTTCTATCACAGCCGAAGATGCTGCGTTCTCTATCTCTTCTGGAATAATCTGTGTTTGTGGCAAGCGTGACTTGGGTCGGTCCGAATTTATAGGGTATAAGCCACATTTGTTAAATCCGGCTATCAGGTTATTGGATTCCGTGCCACTCTCTACCAACTTATTCTTCAATTTCTTTAACAACTTTGGAAATGAACTTTTAACTAGAGTCTTATGTTTAAATCCTTCTGTCTTCTTCCACTTTGTTAATACGTCACGCCAATACCTTTTTAAAGGAGCGTAAAAAGCCACATCCAGTGGCTGGAGAAGATGTGTAGTTTTTGGAGGTAGGCAAATAAACGTTATGTTCAGTTCACTGCAAGTCTGTAGAACAGATTGTGAGAAATGAGAAGACAAGTTATCTACTATTACAACTTTTCGTCCTGGTTTTTTTCTTGCGTACGGAACTATTATCGTATGAAACCAGTTTTCGAAGCATACCGAATCAAACCAGCCACTTTTTGACCTATTGTATCTGGTGCCTTCAGGTCCTCCCTCCAGCCATTGATCCCACAGATGATCCGCTTTATAAACCACATATATCGGCAAGGATTGTCCATCTGCAGTGCCAGCAAACATCAAAGAAATTGATGACTTAGAACTATTTATTACCCTTTCAGGGTATTTACATCCTCTCTTAAAAATGTATTTTTTGTTACCCGAGTCATCGGTTAGGTTTGTCTCATCATGATTGATGAGACAGTCTGGGGAGACTCCTTTGATAGATTTTTCGTAACGATCAAAAAACTCATCTATTTCCTGTTCTGTAGTTTTGGCGCGATCGCTAGATATGTTTGACGCTGTTCGATTGGAAATCTTATGTTTGTGTCTGTTTAGGAAATTGCGCGCCCAGTCTACACCAGGGATGTTGTCTTTTAGTCCATATATGGTTTTTCCAATTTTATTTAAATATTTTTGTGCAAATACTCGTAGGTCAGTTGAATCAAAAGGAAACCCCCAGTGGCTCAGTAATTGAATATATTCTACAAACGATTTCTCTTCTTCTTTCGAAAATAGGGTTGGGTGCCCCGCTTTTTCTTGCGTGCAATTTTTATATCTATATTTTCTGCTTAAAGTGCTAATCGGAATATTGTAATGTTGCGCAGCGTCTTTCACTTTCAAATTACCATTCTGAACGGCTTCTATTGCTTTTTGTAAATCTTCTTCAGAATACCGCAGATATGGTGGATGAGTTTTGCCATTGCGTGAGTTGGTATACTTCCTTTGATATGTTCGCACCATGATATCATCCCTAGTTTCATATTATCTGTGGACAAAATAATAGGTAGGTACCTATGTAATTTTAACTTATTCAATTGAAGCGTGATAACTTAGCCTTAAGTGAATTTTGTTGCACTCTTGGGGCTATTTGAAGCGACTACTTTAATCCATACTAATGCATAGAAAACCGTAGAATTTGAAATATTTGAAATACTGTTCCAAATAACCCCAAAATCAACCTCAAAAAGCCCCAATCACAAAAAATAGGTACAGTACATAGCTCGTTAGAGATAGAAAACAGCAACTAAAACCACTGAAATCTGCGAAAAACACACGTATACATAGTTTGATTAGCGTAGTACATACCTTTCTAGATTTTGTGTATCAGATGAAAGTTGTAACCCCACGATAAAAACCAGAAATTCGAAATTTACAAAAACATTTACTGCTCCACGTGAAATGCTAAACTAACCTCCAAAATTTGAATGTGACATAGACAGTTAGTTGTTGTGTTGCCAGGTGGCATTCAAATATTCCTACCCTTGACAGATAAAAAAATACATGTGATCAAAACTTTTATTTTAGAAATTCCAAATAACCTCACTATATCCAAAAAACCCAATTTTACGGTATTTTTCATGTGTAGAAAACTATAAGTGATAAGGTTTTTTACTATTGGTAGTTGTCTATGATGGTCATTATTCATTTAAATCATAGAAGTGACGAGGTTCTCTATTTGTCAGAAAAAAAAACGCCAATTTCATAGGTGGGAACCCAATATTATGTGGCATTGCTCATGCTCAATGATGAACTCAATTCATAAACATATATTATCTGAGTTGATTTGTACTTTTACCTATACCTATTCGATTTAGGAAAAAACTTGAGATTAAAGAACCTTCATGTAAGTATGTAAATATTTATCTTTTTAGCTTCACGTCACGCAACGCCAATTGCTTCCCCTTCTCGCCGCCCCAGGACAAATATGGCTAATGCTAGTCGAGGTGCTGCTTCTGTATGTAAGTACAAAATGAAAATAACTATCTAAACTCCTTTTTTCAAACGAATGACAACGAAAAGCTGCTATTTAAGATTTTTTATTTACGCATCATAGTAATCGGTGTTCTTTTTTCAGCATCACGTCACACGTCTTTAGTTGCTGCTCCTCCACCGTCTCAACGGCGAACGGAATTCTCCACCACTACTGAGAGATTCTTGAGGGTGGAAGAACAGCAGCTGGAGATACAGCGACTAAATGCACAAATCCTGCAGTCCTTTCTGGAGAGGAGTGCGGAAAGAGAAAGGGCCATAGATGAAAGGAGTGCAGAGAGAGGATCTTGGCTGAAGCTGTGGCTGCAGTGGGGAAAGGGATGCAAGCATTGGCAGAGGCTAAGAATAGAAATAGGGTGTAGTTTGCATACCTAATGTAAATTATTTCGCAAACAATTGTATACAATTATTTTTTCTAACTTGAACAGACAGCTGTGCTGCTCGGGAATTTGTTGCGCCACTTCTTCTTCCCAGCTAAAGGCACTAGGAAGTGGTGAAGGGTGGGCGTTTTGGGAGACTGTCTTATGTAATTTTGACATTCGAAAAGTGCTGACTCAGCCTAGTTTGAATAAATGACGTTAATATAATAAATAAAACACTTTTAAACGGATACTAGAGCGGTTTAATGAAAGTCCATTGGTGATTAGTTTGGATTTGGTTTGATTTTATACATTTCCTATTGTGCTAAAAATAGAAATCTATTGAATCTACCACCATTTCACAAATTGGGAGGCCTCTCCAAGAAAGAAATGGCGAAAGAAAACTTAGAAAGGGTTGTTGACCTCCGTCTTTTATATTTATCTATTTACAAAAACAACTAACTATCATTAGAGTTAGATCCTGCAGTGTGTGTTTTAGGGTGGGGCTTTAACTTGTGAATTTATAACATAACAAATACTAGCGCAGTTTTCTTGAAAGTCCATTGGTGATTTGTTTGGATTTGGTTTAATTTGACACTACAGACTTATTATCGCACCTACATATGTTCATGTTAGCTACATGTTCTTTACCGTGATCATCACATTTAGAGTGATCATGACATAGCTACTCAATTATCATCCAGACATAGTCAATTACTATAATTCAATATACTACCCATTCCCACTGGCGGCACCCGTTCACGAGCACGACGCATGAACCAACCATCGCTCCGCTGGGGAACGTAACGATCCGCCTCACACACCACAGAATACATGACAGTACTAAACGAAACCACCGATAATTTAATTATGACGTGAACGCCATAGCCTATCCACTAAGGTCCGGTTGCTCGAAGCTCGGTCACGTCAACTTTAGGGTTAACTTTTGGTTAAAGTAAAATTAACCGGGGGACAAATTTAAAAAGCGTTGTTGAAGCAGCGGTTACTTTAACGAGCGGTCAAATTACCGATTTAACAGCGGTCAAAATTACCGACAGGGTGGTTTAAATTTTGACGTTAGTGGAATTTGAAGTTAACGGTGACAGTTTTTAGGTAATTTACAAAATATTTCTTTGCGAATATCGTTTAAAATGGGATCGGAGCGTTTTCTTTTGGATTTAATTAATGAAGACAGTTCTTCTGATGACGAATTCATATTTGGACAAGTAGTCCGACGAAGACAGAGAAATTTTCGGCCACGAACTGATTTCTTTTTATGGGAAGAAATAGATTTTAGAGCACGCTACAGAGTGTCGAGGAATTTGGCTAAAGTGCTTGTAAATTTATTAGATTCGCGTCTCAAACGTTTGACCAGGAGGTGAGTCAATTTTAATCCATATAAATTAATAGATATGGTTTTTAGAAACATTTAGTTTCATAGTAAAACCTTTAAAATACCTTATACAACTAATGATGTATGTTCATTCCTGTATTATTTTTCACTATTTCTAAGCTCTCTAGTACTGACATTCTGAAACCTTTATCAGAGAGCTTAGAAATAGTGAAAAATAATACAGGAAACGTTACACTGTTGAACGAATTAAATACGAGTATGCCAAGGTCACCTTTACTGCGATTGTTCGCCCCTTATCGCGCAGATCACGTTCCGAGCCGAGGTGGGGCGAGCAGTATATAAGTGAGTTGGACGGGTTATAAAGCTCAGGCATCCCGGCGCGCGTCAAGCTGAGCGTGTACAAGATGTACATACGCCCAGTCTTGACGTACGCCGCCCCCGCTTGGTTCGCCCTCACGAGTGAGTTGAGCCGAAAGCTGCTCCGCGCGCAGCAACATCTTGCGCTGCGGACCATTATTGACGCTCCTCATCTCGTGAGGAATAATGTCATCCAGCGGGATCTCGGAATCGAGAGCCTGGATGAGTTTGTGCGGCGACTCGCGAAGGCCATGTTCGCGCGTGCCGACGCTTCTGCCTGGCCCCATGTCAGGCAGATAGCGCCCTTGCACGCGCGGCCGCCTGACGCGAGACCCCTGCCCCGCGACCTGGTAGCGGACCCCGACCCCATCGCACCGGATTGACGCCTCGAGTAAGCAGCACCCAGGCTACACGCAGCTTACTCGAAATAATAAGACTCTACAGATGTACACATACATCTGTTGTGTGGCGTGTTCTAAGTTAATATAGGCATGTCACACAACTATATACAGACAACCACAACTACACATGCACCTAAACACATCACGTGCGGGCGCAACGCGGGCCGCGACGCACGTAATACACTGAGCGGTGTTACTCTACAACACTAGCCGCTCATACATACGAGACTGCCTGCCTCTCAATCCGCAAACGGCTCGATCTGTGAACGGGGCGAGAGGTAGACTACATATTAACATGTAGGTGTGTCGAGTCGGCATCCTCGTCGCTGGTCGTCTTCGCTGGGCCTCCCCCAGGTAACTGGGGGTCTCACCTGGCGGGGACTGACCGCCGGGATGTCGTGAAGAAAGCGGCGCTACAGGAGTTAGCGCCGTGGCGCGCCTACAATAATATTCATAGCAACCAAACACACAGACGCATCTTGCTCGCAAGATGCGTCAATTTCTACGACGCCGCCCGAGGCGCACATAATTTGAGGGGCCCATATTAATGGGTCACTGTATGGCTCCCGCGGGCGAGGGGCGATGCCCCGACCCCGCTCGCCACGTCCCCTTGCGGGGACGTCGCGACGACCCCGACGATAAAGCTCAGTCTGCGCTCGGTGCTTGGTGTGGCAACACGCCGTGTTCGAGTTCACGACAAGTTAATCGTCATCCTGAGGATGCCTCGTTGAGAGGTGAAACACGTGTCGATTTCTTCCAGGGTCTTTTCAAGACTTTAGAAATAGCTAAGCGGAAAAGGTTACTACATATATCCACATCATCATTTTTTTTTTTACGAGAAATGTGGTTGAGAGGACATTTGGTTGTTGGAAACGAAGATTTCCTGCAATCGGATCCAAGTTGAGAGTCAATTTGAAATACAAGGTGTCTCAAAAGAAAGTTCACATTAAAATCTTTTTTTAAAAGAAAAGTCTTAGCTTTATTGAAAAAATGTTTATTTTATATTGAAGTACACTGTTTGGGAATTTATTTTTTTAAAATAACATCGTCCAAATGTAAACCGTTGCGCTCTCGGCATTCATTTAGTCGGGCACTAAAATTGCCTATGACAGCTCGGCAGGTAGTCTCCGTGATGGCTGCCATTTCATGACGGATATTTTCTTTTAATTGTGCCAGGGAAGTCGGTTTATTAGCGTAAACTTTTGATTTGACATAACCCCACAGGAAAAAATCCATAGGCGTTAAATCGGGACTTCGTGGAGGCCAATTTATGTCACCTCGCCTGGAGATTAATTTGTTCGGAAAAATTTCTCGAACTCGAGGCAGAGATCTGTTGGACGTGTGTGAAGTTGCTCCATCCTGCTGAAACCATGTTCTTTGGTTGTAACCAGGAAAGTTTTGCAGTTGGGGTACGAAAAACTCGTCTAACATCTCCACATAACGCTCTGAATTCACTGTGAGTGTGCGTCCCCTTCCATCTTCAAAAAAGTAAGGGCCGATAATTCCTCGCGCCGACATCGCTGCCCATACGGTGACTTTGGGTGAATGTAGCGGTTTCTGATGTTTTTGTTTTGGGTTGGTTGCACTCCAGTAACGACAATTTTGCTTGTTTACATGCCCATTCAGGTGAAAATGGGCTTCATCGGAAAACAAGATGTTGGTGAACGTTGGAAAGCGCTCAATCATCTGATTTACAAAGGCAAGCCTCTGACCAGCATCTTGAGGCTTCAGTTCTTGCACTAACTGAATTTTGTACGGGTGCAGCTTTAAATCTTTCTGTAAAATGCGGCATAATGAAGATCTGTGCACATTTAAAGCAACAGCACGCTTCCGAATCGAGAGGTTTGGATCATCTCGAATAGACTGAGTAACACTGTCCACGTTTTGGGCTGTTCTTGATGTTCTTGGCCGCCCAGATTTTGGTTTCTCCAGAGTTGACCCAGTCTCTTCAAACTTCTCAACCCATTTTGCAATGAGTCGAGTGCTAGGCGCATCATTTAAGTGACGAATATGTCGAATACTGCAGAATTTTCTACGCGCTACAGTCGCCGAATTACCGTTTTTGTAAAACTCACGTACGCACAACGCACGGTCCGCACCAGAGAAACGCTCCATAGCGACTAAATTCCCAAGAGCCAGACTACCGACTGACATACCCCCCGCGCCCCTCAGAATAGTTTGCTTTCGCGTAATAAGATAAGCAAATGTGAACTTACTTTTGAGACACCCTGTATATGCAAGCAATAATAATTGCAACAGCTGTTTTACACAACATCTGTCGTAAGATGAATGAGGAACAACCTCCAGATGTAGTACATGTTTATGAGGAGATGGACATAGTATATGAAACTGCTCCAAACTATCAAGATAGTACTAGAGGAGAATTAATTTCAACATATTTTGACAGATTACTGCTACTTATACATGACAAATGTTGTCTTATTAAGTAAAAAAAAAATGAAAAAAAAAATATTCATTTATCACTCTTTTATTTTGTACTATAATTATTGACCTTGAAATATCCAACAATTTTTTAATTACAAAGTATTAAACTAAACTTATACTAATTACTTTTACTATATTTAGGGTAAATTAAAATACAAAAAATAATTGTAACAGGGATCCAGGATGCTACAATAGAAATAAATAAACCTTAAACCAATCTTTTTAATTGTGCCTCTTCAATTTTTATTTTTAAATCTAGTAGTTGAATTTCTTTTTGGTGGCGTTCCTCATTTTGTTTTAAGAGTTGTTCATGCAGTTCTTGTGTCTGTATTAGTTTTTCTCTGTGCTCAACTTCTGCACGTCTATTAGATTCTTCAATTACTCTTTCCTTTTCCTTTGTGCACTGAAGTTTCTCTTCACTCAGCATCTTTATTGATCTCCTCACTGACACAAGAGTAGCTCCGAAATTTCTTTTCCGACCTAAAAAAAAAAAATTTCTATTCATAATCCCACCACAACCGACACTTGACAATACTCTCTATTATGTCTACTTACATTTTAAGGGTGATGACACTGGCTGTCTTAATAAACACCCAGGTGCACCAGTATCTTTTATTAAGGATTTCTGAAACAGAATAAATAAATTTGTGAAGTAATATAAAATGCAGAGATATTCCTTTAAGCACGCAATAAATTAATCACCTTGATACTCACAACATTTTCCAATTCACCAGATGGGATTAATGTTACCACATCGGTATTAGGCATTTTAAATTGGCTTGATGGGCTTGGTGTACGTGATGGTTGTGTGACAATCATATCATGAGACAGTAGCAGCACATCCTAAAAGAAATAAATAATAACTTAAATATCCCTTTATTACACAAAAAAGGAAAGCACATATTTGAACAATAAATTAATATTCTATTTTTTTGTACATTATTGTATCTTCATTAACAATAAGTGGATTGTCATACAAACAAATATTATTTTGTGTAATACTTCTACATTGCATACACAAATAAATTGTTATGTGAATGTGTGAAACTTGAATAATTATAGGGATTACCTGAGAGTTTTCTATGCACTCCAATTTCTTTTTTGCTGGCGGTGTCATCACACAATGTGATTCAATTATTTCATCAACATTCTACAAAATAAAACAATATTAACATTGCATAATTCACAAAGATTTGAGAAAAGGTTTTTATACCAGCTAAGATACAGAATACAAATAAAAAGTCAACTTTACCACATGAGCTAGGGATGCCAGGTTTCCTTCACCACCAGCAGGTTCAGGTGACGAATGGACACATAGACCACTTTTGCTGGGAATAATTTATTGTTTTTAAGTTCAAAAATGCTCTTAGATGGATTTAGCCTAAAATGTTACATAGACCACTTTAGTTCCAGGCTAGCCAATTGTTCTCTCTACAGAATTGCGAGCAGTTAAGTGACGGTCATTGTAAAAAGCTTCTGGGGAATTATCTTCAGCCCCACTAATTGGCGTCATAAGGTAGGCGCGCTGAGCATATCCTGAATCACCTGAAAAAATTAATAAGTAAATAAATAAATCAATTTATTGACACACACAAGTTACATACAAACAGAAACAATGATAGTTAAAAGAGTGTCTAAGTAGAAGTAGTTGTGGGCCCCAAACTAGGCACAGCCTGTATCTTGGTGGCCCGATATAGAGAAAAAAGGCAGATTGAATTATTGACTGTTCAGCGTAACACAGCACAGCAAGACACAAGTAACAATATTAATTATGAAAATAGGAATTAAAATCGATCAGAAAAAAAAAACAAATAATTATGTCGTTTTTATACCTAATTAGGCTTATATTCTGAAGCAGGGGTAGGGAGGGATTAACTAACCAAGCAAAACAACTTCTTCACCAGCATTTGTTAATGCCTCTAAGTGGGCTTTTATAACACTGTAGTTAAAAATGAAGCTATCATGAGTAGCTCCACCATATGTTGGAACCACATTTAAAATATTTAGATCTGCATCAGTAATCTGAAAAAAATAATTTAAAAAAATATATTAAGAAGACTAATTGAATACATAATAGTAATAGATTACAACGTCGAAATCAATTTTACCAATTGCACATTTCTTGCATGGTAACCTTTGCGGCAGTAGAAAGGTTCTTCATTCTCTACTGGTTTTTTCAATGCCACCAGAGTGCCATCGATACACCCAAGAGCTGCTGGAAAGCCAAACTTTTTGTATAAGCTGTAATTTAAAGTAACCACTAACATGATTAACTATCACAAAAATGTAAAAAGCGAAGAAGGGTCACTTTAATTATAAAATATCTACTAACCTTTCTTTTAACATTTGTCTTTCTTGTATATTTTGAGGAAACCTTATATATTTTTTACTATTGCTGGATCATTAAGAGCTTCCACTACTTCATTTATGCAACGAGATGCTGATGGTTGTGATAAATATATTCTTATATTTTCTTTAATACTTTTCTGATAACTACCATTAGCCAAGAATGACAAGGTGCATAATATCTGTGAAACAATAAATCAATAAAAGTAATCTAGATCTAGTCAAAACAAAATAGGGACAAATTTTGTTATTTACATGCTTAATAACAATACCAAGTACCTATATTATAACTATAAATACAGGGTCCTTAGACTGACATAAAAACATAGCTAGCAGGGAAACAACCTAAGGGGAATAATACTCCTTATTATGAAGTGTTTTTATGAGTTTTAAGCAATAAATTATGTTGGTGTGCTTAGTTACAAATCTATCAGCTATAAACTGTGTAAATACCTACTTACAAAAGTAACTTTATACTTAGTAAAATGAAACACTTTTAAACGAGTTGAAAGTCCTTTGCCTCGACGTTTTGTGGGCTTTATCAGAGGCAGTAACTCATACTCCAGTTGGTCAATTAGTTCTTTTGACAATCTATATACGCTCACATAGTCGTCATCTCGGGTTAATAAAGATAAACTTCGAAATTGGTTAGATTGTGGACGCTTTTCTAGTTTATCCAAAGCATGAGCCTCTTCTAATAAACATTTAAAGAAAAACATTCTTGCCATCGTTATCGCTTCACTTTACACAAACACCCAAAAAGTAGTTTTTAACCACAAATTTATAGTTATTTTACTAATTGTGACATAAAAAATATTATTTTAACTAGATTCTTATAGGATTTCTTCTATTTTCACTCGTAAAATAGATGCTTTTTATTTGACACTTTGAATCGGGTTCGAGTGCGAAGTGAGCGTCGAAGTGACGGGGGAATCACCTTACTGAATGCCACTTCTTACATCATCTCATACTTATCTGTCAAAATCTCACGGTTAATTTAGTTCAACTCGCTGACACGCTCGCGAGGCGAGGGTAGCGCTAGTGTATCAACCGAGTTTTTAGAATGCCAATCAAGAAACTCACAGCGGATTCAGATTCGAAGTTTAGAATGAGGTCTTACAGAATCACACTGCTGGAAGTGAATCCACCGAAAAAACAAAGACGTTCACGAAGCAAATTATAGAAATCGCAATAATTAAAAGCAACACTTTCACTCTTAAACACATCCGCTGTTGTCAAGTCGAACTTTGGACTGAGGCCGAGGCGCGTAGACGACAAAAGGGTCGCGCCGCGTGCGCAGGTAGCGTGTATTGTTTATCAGACTTGTTGGTAAAACAGGGTTTTATTTGTTTGGAGTACTTTAAAATTTTTAGGTTTTGTCCGACTTTTATTGATTTTTCGCCTGTGTGTGCCGTAGTAAAAAATGATAGGAATTGGGTGTTCTATCCGAATATTACACATTTTTATCTTGGTCGATCACTTTCAGTTTTTGGTCCAAAATGAAAATGTGTCTTATAGACAAGGTAAGCATTTATGACAGTGGTGTTCAGTAACAATTCTATTGCAAGTTTTTGAAACCAACGTGGCGTGATAGGTTAGAGTAACCACCCAGTTGATCGGAAAGATCAATTGAACATTTGTGCCTATTATAGTCCGCAATTGCTGTAGGTTTCAAAGCTGATTTATTTTTGTTTCGTTTGCTTGTTACAGTGACGAATCCCACTTTATGTCTGGTAGACAATCCAATGACGTCTCGTTTAGCTTTCCATTTGAAGAGCAAAACCCCGTTGTCATTTTCCATAGCAACCATCTCCCCCTTCTTCAACTTTTCTCCTATGACATTCATGGGCAAACCTTTCCGGTTTTTTCGGACTGTGCCAATCAAGTGCGTAGAACCTTGTAATAGAGTCTCGGCTCAGTCAACGCTAGTATAATAGTTGTCGGTGACAATGGTTTTTCCTATGTCTAAGTATTCCTTGCTCAGTTCTAATACCACATTTTTTGACAAATTTTGTTCACGTGTTTCATTTTACTTACCCTCGTAAACTATCAAATCATACGTATAGCAATTATCACCACATATTTTGAAGATCTTGATCCCATATTTATGCCTTTTGCCTGGGATATATTGCATAAAAGCTATACGACCGCGGAAGGCAACCATGGTTTCATCGACTGTCAGGTATTCGCCAGGAGACATATAGTTTTGAAAGGAGATAGCCCATCTTCCCTATATCTCGGGGCCTACATGTTACAGTCATGAAATTGGTTTTATTTTTTAAGATAACACACCTAGTATTATGTCAATTAATTTCAATAAAATTGACAGTTTGTATTCTGAGATTTTTGAATTTGAATTTATTGCTAAAGTGAGGTTAGAAAATGGATTAAGTGACAAGCAATTATACAGTTAAATCAGAAATCATTCTTAATTAACCGGTTTGTTATAAAATTTCAGTTACTGGTAATCGTTTTACGTGTGATTATAACCGAAACCTGATATTTTTGTAGTATGTATCTACCTAGATCATGTTTTCAAAAATACATATAACACTGTGCAACAATGTCAAAGATTAATTGCCTGCAAACATTTTTATTAATTAGTTTTATGAAATTGTGTTTGCAATGGTCTGGCTAAGAGTTTAAAAGTATATACCGTACAGTTAATGTATTTATTATCAACACTTAGTTAGGTGCCTACCGGGATTGAAGATAAAAAGGAACACAGTTTTTCTATATTTCATTTATTTTGATATTTATTCATCTTCATAAACAACTAATATACAATATACACTGGTCATCAAAAAAATCGGCCCACCTGCAGTTTTACCGCAAATCACGTTTTTTCTTTAGCGAAACAAAACAAAATGATTTAGTAATGATATGTTTAATTTAACTTGTTTATTTACACTAATTTTAGCACAATATAATCATAAAAATTAGTAAAACAAGTTAAATATTGATAATAAAATTAAAAAGAATAATTTCACACTTTTTTGGACTAATTTTAAACACGCTCTAATTTTTTACTCTTAAGTGTTATGAACACAATTATGGCAGTTTAATATTGCGTATTCCCCCCTCTTGCTCGAATGACGGCCTGCATTCGCCGTTTTAGTGACCTTATCAAGGTTTTGATGGTCTCTTGAGGGATTCGGTTCCATTCTTCCCTGATGGCAGTTTCCAGGTCTCCTAAGGATGTAGGGGCTGGATTTTGGACTCTAACCTTTTGTTTAAGGGTGTCCCACATGTGCTCTATAGTGTTCAGATCGGGGCTTCTTGCTGGCCACGACATAACCCGAATGCCAACCTCGTCAAGGTAATCGGTGACAATGCGCGCCACGTGTGGCTGTGCATTATCATGCATTAATTCAAAATTGTCTCCAATATTGCCGGCATATGGCACCACATGATCTTCCAAGATCTCTGTGATGTAGCGTACCGCAGTTAAAGCACCATTTCTTATAAAAATCAGCTCCGTGCGTCCAGTTAAAGATATCCCACCCCAAAACATTACAGAGCCTCCACCATAACTGACTGTTTCTCTTATGCAACACTGGGCATAACGTTCACCTGGCCGTCGCATCACATTACGGCGTCCATCAGAACCGTATAAAGTCATACGACTCTCATCACTAAAAAGAACTGACTCCCATTGGCCTATAGTCCAGTTGACGTGATTCTGCGCAAATTGAAGTCTGGCTTGTCGATGAGCTGTGGTCAATTGTGGCCCCGTTGCTGGCTTGTGTGGTCTTAAATTCTGCTCACGTAGTCTTCTTACAGTACTGTCACTTATAGCCACGCCCCGATCTTCACGTAAGCGTCGCTGGAGATCAACGCCAGAAAG
Organism: Omphaloscelis lunosa; assembly: GCA_916610215.1. NCBI lineage: Eukaryota > Metazoa > Arthropoda > Insecta > Lepidoptera > Noctuidae > Omphaloscelis > Omphaloscelis lunosa. Next base: position 15,848,693 of record OU744265.1, on the reverse strand, counting down.
GTGTCGATTTCGTAAAGCTGATACCACTATGAATCGATCATCCCTTTGAGTTGTCACCCTATGTCTCCCAGATCCAGATCTTCTTCGATACTGCCCAGTCTCCAGAAACCTTTGGTAAACTCGCCGAACTGCAGAACGGCTGAGATTTAACCTCCTGGCCACGACACGTTGACTTAAGCCTTGTTGCAGCAAAGCCACAACTTGGGCCCCCTCAGCTTCAGTAGTGTCCATTATTTTTAAACAGAGTTAATCAAAACTACAGCCTCAGCAATTAAACTTAACGATATGCACATGAAATCCCTACAAATGTTTGTTTCTGACTGGAAGAACGGGTCGATTTGTTCCGATGTAAAACCGTCAAATCAGCACTCAACAGTATTTGTGTATAAAAAAATTGTTAAGTACCTTCAAGTGCAATAAGATTTATGACAAACAAGAAGTCAATCATCATATCGGCCCTCAAAATAAAAAACAAACATGTGAAACAGCTTATCAGTGAAACAATCGACTAATATTAAACAAAAAGTGGGTGGGTCGATTTTTTTGATGACCAGTGTATATTATCATGAAAGTGTGCAGGAGGTGATATGTGGCTTTGATACCTAGCCCAACTCAAATACCACATTATAGACATAATGTGTGCACAACACCCTACTGTACGCCTGCCAACAATACAATTACAATAATATTGCAAGATTGCTTGCCTTCCAGTTAGAGAGCTGTCTACTAAAATGTAAATAAAATAAACCTTTCTGCTAATATGTCTTGATTGTATTTTTGCTATATATAAAGATGTAGTACTTGAAGTAGACAGCTCTCTTATTAGGTCATTATCAACCTCTCTGCACACTTCTATTACATAGGAGCCATCTGCCCTTGGGTCATTATCTTAAAACATGACTAGTAAAGAAAATATGACTTAAATTTTATATTACATAATTTTTACATAACAAGGAGTTTTTTTGGCTAGGGGCATCTTTGATGTTTTAGAAAATAATAATTTATTACCATTTTGATCAGTATTTTAATAAATAAATTAGATTTTACATGGGTATACTTCTATTTTCATTCCATTCTGTTCCTAAATATAAATTATTATGAAAAGAAAACAAACAAACGTGTTATTTCTAAATTCGTTTTATTTATGAATATAATCAACAATCTATATATATACAGGGTGTTTGGTGCATCGTGTGCCAAATTGAAATGGTCGACTGGGGGGTCACCTGCTATCCTTTCAGACCCCTAAGGGTTCATACGCACTATGCGGGTAGCTGCATTACGGCTAGCCGCGCGGCTGACCGCAGGATGCGGTTGCGAATGCGGCCAGCCGGATCGCGGGCAGCCGCATTCGCAACCGCAACGTGCGGTTGAAGAACCGTTGCGATTTGCGGTCATGTCGATCCATTTCAAAGATGGACGTGGAAGAAGTTGCAGCTATTTACTACATTTATTTACACACGTTACGTAAAGAAGAAAATACAAAGAAAGAAGTACTGGGTGCATCCTTATCTGCAAACACGAGATGAGAGCAAGCATTTTGCAATATTTTTCGAAGAACTAAAAAAATATGAAGAAAAGTTTTTCGGATTTACTAGAATGAGCATAAAAACGTTTGAAGAATTATTGAACATTTTAGAAAAATTTATAACAAAGCAAGACACACAATTTCGCAATAGTATTAAACCGGAAGCAAAGTTAATAATAGTGCTACGGTAAGTAAAATAAATATGTATAGTTCAATTTTTATTAAAATAATGTAGGTACACATTTCAAGCATCATCGTTAGTGATGGAATTAAAAAGTTCCATATAATCACTCTCCTGAGAATTTTCGGAAATTGGCGATTGTGCATTCGTCGGATTCCGATAATCACTCTCCTGAGATTTTTCGGAAATTGGCGATTGTGCATTCGTCGGATTCCTCACAATTTCTTGAGACGTGTCTCGTCCAAACTCCAAAGACTGCACAGGCTGCGTGTAGACATTACTTCCTGAATACTGTGCCGTTTGATATCCATGATGGGTATTCCCTCGTCCAACCTCCGAGAAGTTTGTACGGTGAGAATAGGGACTATTACCAGTGTGACGTTTGATATCCCCGGTAAGAATTAGGCCTTGGATAATCAATGTTCGAATAATTGAAAATCTGCGCATCTTTAATTACCTTTAAAATATCTAATTTACTTTGCAATTGCATATGTTCTGGATTTTTTTAAAATTCTTTCACTAAAGACAAGAAAAAGAGGCGATCCTCGTCATCTTCAACACTCTTTCTTTCTAAATTTCTATTCAAGGCCCCGACTAACTCTCTACCGATAAGATCATCACTATTATTCTTCTTGTTTCTCTTTGGTGCCCATGAAGTATTTGATGGAAGTGTTTCTTCATTTTGCATAGCTGTGTTACCATCTTCATTTTCTGTAGTTACATTCCCCGTTGTGCTATTGACAGTTACAGTATCTTTTAAAAATAACAAACTATCGTAGAAAACATATGAAGTCTTTTTTTTGCCGCTGATCCGCTCTTAGTCTCTTTCGCTTTATGGGCCTTCACAAAACAGTCGCGAATATTTCTCCATTTTTTTTTAATACTCAAACCTAAAAAAAAAACATTGTTTCAGATATTTGGCGTCAGGCTGTTCATTCGCAGAATTGCATTATATGTTTAAGATTGGAATTAGTACTATCGCCGAAATAGTTCGAGAAGTATGTGCAGCTATATGGTTTTGCTTAAAAAATATATGCCTACCACAACCAACCAAAGATATGTGGCTTCAAATTGCAAATGGTTTCTCTACTAGAGCACATTTTCCGAACTGTATAGGTGCTTGTGACGGAAAACATATTAGAATTATAGCACCTAACAATAGTGGATCAATGTGCTTCAATTATAAAGGATATTTTTCTTTGGTTTTGCTAGCAATTTGTGACAGCAGCTACAAATTTGTGATGATTGATGTTGGAGCATATGGAAGATTCGGTGACTCAACAATATTTCAAAACTCACACATTTATAAAAAATTCAAGAGAACCGCTTGAACATTCCTGAACCAGCACCTATTTCAGGAAACAATGCAACTTGTTTCCCCTTCGTTTTTGTAGGAGACGAGGCATTTGCTTTAAGTACGAGTATGATGCGCCCTTATACGAGAAATAATTTAAATATTACAAAAAGAATATTCAATTATAGACTTTGTGTGGCTAGACGTTACATTGAATGTACTTTTGGCATACCTTTGAATAAGTGGCGCATTTTTCACAGACCAATTAATGTTCACATCGATTTAGTTAGTGATATTATTAAGTCTACTTGCATTTTACACAACTTTGTAAGAGACAGAGACGGATATTCTTTTAGAGACTCATTAAGTAATCCACTAACTGAAACTATTACTCGAGATAACGTGCGAAGAAACAATAGAACTGCTTTCGGATATCGAGAATTTTTTGCAGAATATTTTATGCATGAAGGGAGGGTAGAATGGCAGGATAATTACATTTAAAAAATAAAATGATTTTGATAATTACCTAGTTTTTGTTTTTCCTCCTTTGTCAATTCCGTACCGTGATAAATATGCACTAACTCTTCCCATGCTCTTTGTTTTAATATTCTATCAGAATACTCTGGTAATTTGGTGTTCCAAATTGCTGGCCTACTCTGGATTTCGATGATAAATTTTTCGGTATCGAATTCCATATTACCAGACGTACCACGTGCACACACTCACTCAATGGCGGGCAGCCGCAGACTGAACCGCACAGTGCGTATAGCAACCGTCCGGCTGGCCGTCACTCGGGCCGCAGCCCTCCGAGCGACCGGAGCGGTCTGCGGGTAGCCGCATCGCAGTGCGCATAGAAATGAATATTACGTACATAATTGTGCTTGCGGTCAGCCGGACGACTAGCCGCAATGCGGCTACCCGCATAGTGCGTATAAACCCTAAACACTTCTCATGCCCTGGGGAATTTTTTCTCATCGACTTTTTGTTTTATTAAAAATATACCGAAATTTTACATTCCAGTACAAATTTTAAAAAAAGTGTAAATCGTAGACTCTGAATTTTAATTTTATTTAGATGTGTATTGTTTTACAGTACTTTTAAATTCAAAATTAGTGACATTAGCCATGCAGTTTTTTTTTATTTACTCGCAAAGTTTCGGACTTCAATTAAAGCTGTCCATGTTACAGCTATTTACATGGCTATAAAAAAAATACAAAAGCGACCGGGATCTTCCAACTCCCTCAAAAATTCTCTAGTCTATTCTCTTGCTAGTAATGTGCCACATGCTATAAAAATCTTTTTACAACTTTGTGAATTCGCTAGAATTGTGAATCGAGTCACAAAATACTAAATTCCAAATTATGATTTAAAAAAATTATTTTGCTTAAATGATACCTCATAAACTCATTAAATCTGTTATCTCACTCTTATAAGGTAAAATCTGTGTCGTATCTCTCTTTTGGGGGGGGGGGGGGGGTTACTACAAATAAAAAATAATTGCATAATACAATACACATCTAAATAAAATTAAAATTCAGAGTCTACGACCCGCACTTTTTTTTTAAATTTGTACTTGAATGTAAAATTTGGGTATTTTTTTAATAAAACAATAAAAAGTCGATGAAAAAAAAATCCACAGGGCATGAGAAGTGTTTAGGGGTCTGAAAGGATAGCAGGTGACCCCCCAGTCGACCATTTCAATTTGGCACACGATGCACCAAACACCCTGTATAACAGTCAGGATGTTAAAACTATTATATTAAATTATTTATTAATACAATCATCTCCATTTCGATACTTTTTGATAAGAATAGACACAACTTTTTAAGCTTATTATACAGGGTGTCCAGTAAATAGCACGACGTACTGCAGGGGGTGATAGCTAGGGTCACTACCTATTAATACAACACAATATATGTTCAGCAAAATCTTACGGATTTACAGTTTTATAAAATTTTCCGAAATACCGAAAAATCTCTACCTTGAAACAGATTTTTAAGCATCTCGTAATGAAAAAATCCTTTTCTAGTAGTATCCATACCTCTTAAGTACTGAATGAACAGTGGACTTCGGTATCCCTGTGCGCCGTTGTATCGCCCTAGCCGAAGTTGTTGGGTCTTGTTCTCGTTCCTGAAGCACTATGTCTTCGTCAACAACTTGAGGCCGTCCACCGCCACGTTGACCAGGGAGTCTGCCTTCCATGTAGGAGTTATGCACTCTGGTAAACATTTCATGGTGTGGATGTCTCCTATCGGGAAACCTTTCCCTGTAGAGGGTGGCAGCAGCTCGGGAACTTTGGCCAGCTTCTCCGTAAATAAGGTGCATCTCAGCATACTCTCGCTGCGTATAACCAGGAAAAACGCGGCGGTTGGCCATGTTATAAAACACAAAAGTCCAGGTGATCGCCAAGTCGTCGTAGTGATCACAATAAAAAATCCAAATCGTAAGGTAAACAAAGTCCGGGGTTCAAGGCACAAAACAGTCGTCAGTACGAAACAATAATTTGTGAACACAGAGATGCGTTGCGCACGGTTTAAGGTAGCGTACTGACAAGTGTCGCAAATAAGGTTGAGAGTGAGACACAAAATCACAATGCAAGAAAGAGCGGGATAGCACATGCGCTTCTTTTGTTAGACAGTAACCGGTCGGGTCGAGTCGGTCGGCGAGCAGGTAAAAACCTTTAGTTATTACGCGTGCACGTCGCATTTTACGTGTCACAACTAGTTTTAAAATAATTCGCGTAAATGAGCAGCTATTACTTATTCTCATAGTGGTTTTTGTCAAAATTACGTTAATTACATTTTCAACAAAATCAGCTTCTCTGGAACTAAAATAGCATTTTTTTTGTATTTTTTTAATGAAAATCCACTAGTATTGTATCTTTCCTAAATCACCATTAAACAGGCTATCTTTTAAGGAAATACTTAAAAATCTGTTTCAAGGTAGAGATTTTTCGATATTTCGGAAAATTTTGTAAAACTGTAAATCCGTAAGATTTTGCTGAACATAATATTGTGTTGTTTTGATAGGTAGTGACCCAAGCTATCACCCCCTGCAGTATGTCGTGCTATCATCTACTGGACACCCTGTATAAATGATTATACCTATATACTATTGAGATCTGTTTTTATTGTTTAACATAGCTTAACTAAAACGATAGAAAAATAATATTTATTAGTATTAGTTTTTTTTTTTTTTTAAACAATTTATGTTACAAATAATTTTGGACAAGTCACGGAAAAACCTAACCGGTATCGGTATGGAATAGTAAAGCTGATTTCACAAAAGACTAAAAAAGAGATCAAATTTCTTTGGGCAGTTTAATTCTTATTCTCAGTAATAATCACTACAACTGATTTTTTATCGATCAATGATACCTATTTATTAATATAGGTAAGTAATGTAAGGTACTCACAAATTGCGTAAAAGTGAATAAATATTTTACTAACTTTTACGTGATTTGTCACTGAAAAAAAAAAAACAAAACAATTTCAAACGCTTCGACAGAGGATACAATCATCTTATATTAAGGTGGAACATTCGACCATGCCCGCGAAATTCAAATTTTCTGAGGTTTTTTCATTTTGTAGGTCAGTCTCATATCTCATGTTAATGATTGATTGATTGGCGGTCATAAAAGATGGCCTCCCTCCATTTCTTCCACATCTCACGGTTACCTAAATAACATATAAAATTATTTGCTGCTAAGAATGTCAATTTCGTGAATTTATGACATTATACACCATCACTGAGAATTGTATTTACGATTTTAATTATTAACATTCTGTAAATATATATTTATTATTTTTACGACCGCAAATCAATCAATCATTAACATGAGATCTGAGACTGACCTAAAAAATACAAAAAACGTAAGAAAATTTGAATTTCGCGGGCAGGGTCGGCGCTTTCACCTTAAGTTATTAGCATAATCAGTAACATTAATATTAATTATGAGAATTGGGCTTTCAATTTTGCGAGAGGTTAATTAAACCATTTTTCCTCCCGAAAATTACTCAAATAACACACACACAATTAATTAATACACATTATTCCTCGCCAAAACATTCTTTACAAATATAATCAAAATAACATTCACCCTCAGTACAACTAATATAATACCTCTTTCAACATGCCATACGCTTTATTAAATCTTTAGAATTAAAAGGAACTTTTTGTTTACATAGAGCGCATGCTATGCAACGAGAAATCACTGTCCTTATGGAAGAGTCAGCATTCCTAGAGACGTTTTTTTTTTTTTGTTCAGGTGTGGCTTTAACGTTTTAGATCTTTTATATTTTGATCTCGTGAGAATCGAATCTTTCGTAATGTCGATCGTTTCGGAAGACGGTGCGCAAAGTGATACTGAGGATTTTGGCGCCAAATTATCAGTAACAATATCGGATGAAAATATATTAACATTCGAAAGAATAGTTGGATTTAACTGTGAAAAATTTGAAATTTTGGCATGATCTTTAGTATGATTAGATGAATCAGTTGGGATAGAAAAAAACTGACCTGATGTCAAATCTGAAGAGGTAGAAGCCACCTCATCATCAGTTACAAGATCGGGTGAACATACGTCAACAATCGAAATACTAGCAGAAGCGAGGTGTGGAGGAGTAGGGATTATGGCAGAATTAGTAATCAGATCAGATGAAGGCAAATCTATTTGAGAATCACTGTCTGAAAGCGGGTCGGAAAAGGCAAATATCATTGGCCAATCAGGTACAGTATCCACAGAAAGTTGTTCAACTTTCGATGGGACCCAAGTGATAGACGAAGTTTTGGTAGTCTGATGAGCCCCAGCGGACACCCACTTAGTACACTTTCTTTTAAATATAGAATGGATTTGATAAAATAAAGAAGAAATCTTTACCGGGGAAAAAATCTTGATAAATCCTAAATAATTTTAATGTGTACACAAGCAATTTTTACAAGCACTTTTAGGCGATGGTGCAGATTTTTCTCATTTTTATAAGATTAGCGATGTAAACTAGACTTTACAATTACTTACGTTACGTCACATAAAAACTTATGTTACCGGCAACATAAAAGTATCATAAAAGCCACGTAAAAGTAACATAATATTGGATTGATTAGGTTATAATATGAAAATAAAACAGATTTTCATGCCAAAACATGCTTTCTCGATCAATGTTAGCTTTGGCGCAAACGTGAATAGTATTTTGAACATAAACAAATGTCTACTTACCTTCCAAAATCGCAGAAAACACTTTTTATTATTGGTGACGAAATTCACACGTGCGCTTCTTGACACAATCCAAAGACAACAAAATGGCGCTTGTTTTTTTTTTTTCTAAAGTGGCTGTTTGTTGTTGCCAACCTAAATTACCACAATTACCCCATTCTTATGTTAAAGACTGGATTACTCTCAAAACTGGTAACATAAAAAGTAACATAAAGTGTTAAAATTGAAGACATGTTTTAAAACTAGGATAAGGAATAAACAAATGGCGCTTGAACTCAATGTTACATTGAAATAAGTAGCTCTATTAAAGTACTTTCTATACGTTTAAGAATTTATGTAGGTGTGTAATGTAGTCCATTGTTTTCATGTCACAGTTTATGGACAATAACTTTTTATATGAAACTTTTATGTCATCTATACATTTAAATTCATTTTAAAATAAAATTACACCCACTGGAGTTAAATTACAAACAAAAATGTGTTGTGAGGCATAATGCTACACGGCGGCGGTGATCTCTCGCGTCCGGCCCTGGTTCAGGCCATGGTACGGAGCGAGAGGAAATGGGAGGCCGTCATCTCCTTCTGCGAAGCGGTAATGCTCGCGAAGGAGGAGGCGGAACGCGTGAGGGAGAGGAAAATTTCGCGCCCTCACGCCCCTAACCTCCGCAGGAGGAGACGCCCAGGGCGTCGGGAATCGCGGGGCGATTTCCGGCCACCGCACAGTATATTTTTTGCCCAAAATTTCGGACATGGCTTTTTTATTATCTTATATCTTAGGACTTGCAATTATAAATGCGAGACGAGAACACCCGATTGCCTATTTGTCATGAAAGACAGAAAATTAGTACTTGAAAAAAATTTCTATGGTTTCCAGAAAAACCATAGAAACAATTGTAGCTCAAAAGTTTGATATCTTTTTAAGACTTTACTTATGGTATTGAACAGTGATTTAAAGACTTTACGATAGTAAAAAAAATTAGGCTTTATTTGTTCAAGATAACAGAGTTATAGCTGATTTTGTAAATTTTTTATTTCTTTTTTTTACCGCCATATTATTACGTATTAGGATTTGAAACTAGGACTGAAATGTTCTTTTTATTTACACTTATGACCTTACAAACAAAGGAATCCTAATATAGCAGGATATGGGAATTATTGTAATTCAAACTTTTTTGATTAGGGTTATCACCTCGTAAATTTATTAAACTTAATATTTGAAGTTATTTTTTAATGTTAGTAAGATTATACAAGAAGACATTTTTATCACATTCTAATTGTATTTTGAGTGTTAGGTGACATTCAAAAATTCTATTTTTAAATAAAAATAGTAGGAAAACTTCCCAAAAAAAAAAAAAACGGTGAATTCCGTAATTTCAATTTGGATCGTCTCCTAGCTAAACGTAGATCTTGACTAGGGGGTGGGGCGCTAGGCAGCGTGGCGCGCGCGCAATTTTTTTTCCCTTTTTAGTCAACGTCACGTGTCTGCACGTGACGGGTGTGTTTTTCCTAGTTCCGTCCCAGGCTCCCGTGAGCCGCGCCACCCGCCGCCAGCCAGCACGCCAATTTATTAAAACGAGTATTGTAAAATGGTGCGAAGTTAAGTTCATGGAGGATTGGAGGTCTTCCCTTGGCCGCTGCAGTCACTCAAACTCACCACCATTTACGTAAGTTGAATTTATATAAATGGTTTCAAATACAGTGTAAACTCTTTATAACGAAACTCAAGGGACTGAGTATTTTTGTCGTTATAGAGAGTTATCGTTATACAGTGTGAGTCTTTATACATATCACATACACAGTTACACAGTGCACATACTGAATCGAGGGAATCTTTGCTTAATTATATCGACGGAAAAAATGATAAAAAAATTCTAAATATTTTATTGAAATTTTTAATGGATTTTTTATTTATTTTTTCGCTTCTGTGACTCCAGTGTATACAAAACGGTGTAACTTTTTAACTCGATGTTTTATCACGATGAAACAAACTCCATAATGATTGGAAGTAATTAGGTGTCCGCATTAAATGAAAATTGTGTAAAAAACTGCCACCAATTAAAAATTAACACGTTTTTTCCGCAAAAATCTGATTTTTTTTCATCAATTTTTGCAATAATCGTAAAATTTCTCAATAAGATGCCCGATTACCTTCATTTTTTATTACTTTAAATTATTCTTCATCGTATTAGCTATCCAATAGTAAAAATTGCAAGGGTTTAACTCAATCCCATCATTTCTTATCAACAGCCAAAGAAAGGCCTAGAGCACGGCTACGCACTAATTGTTTAGCAGGTAGACGTCCTTTTTTGTTGAGAATGTGCGCGGGTCGGGGTGCGGGGAGGTAGGGCCAGCTGAAGGGACCAGAAGGAATGACAGACAGGCAGTCGCTCCGAATTATTCGCCGCTGCTACATGTGTTTCGTTACTTTCATTCACTGCTACCTGAGTTTCGTGACTTTCGTTCGCTGCTACGTGATGCCGCGCTTAAGTGAATTCTCCCCGGCACACATTGCCGACATTCATTTTTACTATGGGATGGGACGAGGAAGTGCCAGAGCTGCGCGCGCAGCTTACATAGCTGCGTTTCCTAACAGGCAACCAGTGCCATCTGCCCGCAACTTCCAGGAAGTTCACAGAAGATTGTCGATCACTGGACTTGAATCAAGTAGAGATCGTCGCGAGCCGCCTCAAATAATTATTGATGTGGTTCTGGAACAAGCAGTACTGAGCGATTTGTTTGCTGATCCATCCATAAGTACTAGACGACTGGCTCTTCGTCACGGAATATCACAAAAATCAGCGTGGCGTATTTTAAAGAAAGAAGGATTGCACCCTTACCACTACCAAAGAGTGCAACATCTACATGAAGACGTAGATTGGCGTCCAAGGTGTGTGATGTCCACCTGGATTCAAAGAAATACCAGAGCAAACCCAAACTTTCCGAAAACCATACTATGGATGGACGAATCAACATTTACCAGAGATGGTATTACTAACTGTAGAAATTTATACAGATGGTGCCCTGGAGGTCAAAACCCGAAATTGAAACGTTCATCGACTTTTCAAGTAAGATTTTCAATAAATGTTTGGGCTGGTCTTATCGATAACATGTTGATTGGACCAGTCATACTGCCGAGAACTTTGAACAGTGAAAGATTTTTAAGTTTGTTGACTGACGATCTACCTGATTTATTGGAAGATGTACCACTGTCTTTGCGTCGAAGGATGTTTTTGCAGATGGACGGATGCCCTGCCCATTATGCCACAAATGTGAGATCATTTTTAAACGAAAATTATCGTGATAAATGGATTGGACGACTAGGACCTGTAGGGTGGCCTGCGCGTTCACCCGATTTAACGCCCCTTGATTACTTCCTGTGGGGGACCATGAAGCAACGCGTCTACAGTACTCCCATCAACAGTGAGGTCGATTTGCGTGATCGCATAATTAACTGTGCAAATGATATTCGCAATGATCCCGAAATGATAAGGAGAGCGACACAACAAATTTTAGTTCGCGCGGCTTTGTGCCTACAACAACGAGGTGGACATTTTGAGAACCTAATGCATTAAATTTTCTTAAAAATAATAAATGTTTTAATTGAACTCTTTTTCATTCATTGAACCCAAATAAATCATCCTTAAGAGAACAAAAATAGCGCGTTCGAAGTGCCATCTTTAACACTTGATAGAAAGTGTTTTGTCTGAGCTAAAAGCATACAATTTTTATTATTAGGTAGCTAATACGATGAGGAATAATTTAAAGTAATAAAAATTGAAGGTAATCAGGGCATCTTATTGAGAAATTTTACGATTATTGCAAAAATTGATGAAAAAAAATCAGATTTTTGAGGGAAAAACGTGTTTATTTTTAATTGGTGGCAGTTTTTTTACACAATTTTCATTTAATGCGGACACCTAATTACTTCCAATCATTATGGAGTTTGTTTCATCGTGATAAAACATCGAGTTAAAAAGTTACACCGCTTTGTATACACTGGAGTCACAGAAACGAAAAAATAAATAAAAAATCCATTAAAAATTTCAATAAAATATTTAGAATTTTTTTATCATTTTTTCCGTCGATAAAATTAAGCAAAGATTCCCTCGATTCAGTATGTGCAGATTATAAAGACTCACACTGTATGGAGTGAACAAAAAAACAACCAAATTAACAAGAATTTTTATTATGTATGTCTTAGATAATAAATGCTTATAAATTATTGTTTACACATATAGTCTGATAACTTTGTCTGACGTTTTTTGCTATGCCATGTTAACAGTTTCACAGTAAGGTTTACGACTGATAATACGATAGGTACCCAGTATGCTTGGTCAAAGACCATCACTTTCGAGAAAACAATGCGTCATACTGCACGTGTTCAAGGCAATTAAGGATAACAAAAGCTAGACCGACCTCGGATGTTTCGGAGCTTCAAAGTCTTTTGTTACCTGATAACATAACATAAACAATAATACCGATAATGAATATTTACTGTCTAAAAATATGAACACATTTCTTCGTAATAGAGAATGGCGTATCGCTATAAAGAGTTTTTCAATATGTGGGTTTTAACGCAAACCAACCAAGTTGGGCTCACTTCAACGTTACAGGGAGTTTATTGTTATAAAGGATAACGTTATAAAGAGTTTACACGTTAATTCCTATTTCTTAAGTACGCCGTAATGTACAAAGACATCCAGATAAAATTTAAATAACGGTAATTGAACCCACCAAACATTCTAGATTAATTTAAAAAACGGAAATGAAGACATAAAGCTGTCTTAAATCAACATCTATCGAAATCTTTTACAATTTCTAGTAATGAAAAATAGTTAATTGTCTGTTTTTCGGGCATCTACGCAAAGATATTAGGAAAAAGTCAATTCACTTTATTCCCCATTTATATAGCGCCTTGTATAATCACAGTATGATATGCATTTTGCAAATTGACGGAGACTTTGAAAGTATGAAGGTAAAATTTGCAATTTAATTTGCCAATTCGGCGCGGTGACCTATTTTATCGGTTTGTGTTTGTGCATGTGTGTGTGAGTATGTACACAGCACGCTACGCACTGTGTCCATAAGAATTGTCTTTTTTTGGATAAGTTCGTGATGTCTTATCTCAATTGTTTAGTATCAAGACGTGATACTAAAGAAAAATCAGGAATTTTATTGCTTTTCTTAAAAAATATAATTTTTAAATTTGAAAGGTGATGAAAATGTTTGCCTGTTTTATGAACTGCGTTGAAGAACTAATATGAAAAAATAACTTCAATGTATTTATGCTAATATTCTTTTGTTTTTAAATGTTTAGTTTAAAATCCAATGAAAGGTAATATGTGGTGCAGGGAAGGGGTCCGCCCTCGTTAGGCCACGGCTAAAACCTTGCACCGACACATATTTCCTGGAGGAACGGGGGTGAGGCACCATGGAGCCGTCACAGACCCATGGCGCCACTTTGCCTCAACAGGACCTGACCCGCCCTGTTGAGGGATGTCTGTCCGGGCTCCGACCGGCTGACTTACTGCAAGGAGAGCATGAGGGCGCCAACCCTCATGTTGGTTCACGAGTGGCAGTTGATGAAGCTGTGGATAACGCCACAGCCGGTACTCTTCATTCTCCGGGAGTATTCGCAAGTACGCAAGGAGACGTAATTAGCAGACTCGATGTATATAAAATGTTAATCGCCAAATCAAAAGAAATGGGATCTAAAATTCGACCTACTGACTTGCCTTTAGAAGATAGATCAGAGCTTATCTTGACTATTTTAGGATTTAACAAAACTGAACTCAATGATGAGAAAGCATTTAAAGAGGCAATAGCTAGATTCACGTATAAATGTGAAATGCTTTACAAAAATTGTAAATATAATTTTAAATTTTTTGCAAAAAAAAACAACAAATGGCTTAAAGAATCACTAAAAAATTACTTAAATAAATTTTTCTTTAGAGCATTACAAGACGCGTCACTTTCAGAGTCTGTTATGATTACTGATTCTGAATCAGAATCTAACATATTGAGTCAATCCCCTGACAGACATGAACTTGTACCTCATCATCAGCCACTAATTTCAGATTCCAATACTGACCCAAATTTTAGTGTACAAGATTTACCTACAGTAATTGAAGAAAATACTTTTAATATTGCAATATCCCCCACAATCGATACTATGCAAAGAAGCAAAAGGACAAAAATTAAAAACCAATGCGTCAAAGGATTTGCAATACGTTATTAATACTTGTCTTGAAAGTCCAACACGACCGACTAAAATAGCAACTAAACTTCGCGAAGACCCTCGTCCTTATTCCCCAGATGAAGCTTTAGCAGTATTTATAGATAGAAAATTTACTGTAGAGACATACAACTTTTTGCAACAAGATTTAAAATCAAGAGGATTTCCAGCATTTCCTCCATATAATAAAGTGTTCGATGCAAAACAAAAATGTTATCCGGATAGTGCGATTCAAGTAACAGAAAGAGAAGCCTTTGTTCCATTTGTTAGTTTACTTTCTCACACTCTTCAAAGATTAATAAACTCCTGCGACGAAATTATATCAGCATATTGTGAACAAAAAGGTCTAGATACGGTAGATTGTATTTTTGAGGGGAGTTGGGGGTTTGATGGTAGTTCGGGTCAATCATTTTATAAACAGAATTTTTCTGATAATCAAGAGCCTGAAAACACTTTATTTGCCACTACATTCATCCCATTACGGATAAAAACAAAAAAAGACTTTGTACTTTGGTTAAACCCAACTCCACAATCATACAGATTTTGCCGTCCGGTTCATATTCAATATCGCAAAGAGACAAAAGATTTAATACTAAATGAACAGAAATTGATAGAAAACCAAATTAGGGATTTGACTACTTTAGAAGCAACTACATCTAACAATAAGAAAATAAGGGCAAAACCACAACTTTATTTGACATGCATAGATGGCAAAGTACTAAATATAATAACAGAAACCTCTTCTCAACTTAAATGTCCATTTTGCAAAGCAACTTCAACGCAATTCAACAAATTAGACATAATTTATTCTCAGCCAATTGATATATCGGTTTTCAAATACGGAATAAGTCCCTTGCATGCATGGATTCGCGTGTTAGAGTTCTTACTTCATTTGGGCTACAAGCTTCCTGTAAAGAAATGGAGGGTAGGCAAAGATTCAATGGAATCAAAAACTGTTGAGGAAACAAAAAAACGTGTGCAAGAGAGAGTGCGAAAAGATTTGAAAGTGCTAGTTGATGTTGTGAGACCCAATGCTGGAACAACAAATGACGGCAACACAGCCCGAACAGTTCTATCGGATAAAAATCGTGCAGTCTTTGCTGAAATATTAGGCCTTGGTCTGTGGTTGTTGGACGATCTTCACACGATTCTGATTACTTTATCTTGTGGTCTACCTGTAAATGCTAATAAATTTGGAGATTTTTGCAAAAGCGTTGCATCTAAATACGTGGCAGAATATGGTTGGTACCCAATGACAGTAACAATACATAAGATTCTCATTCAAGGTCAAGATATTATTAATAACTCAGCTCTTCCAGTGGGCTTATTATCAGAGCAAGCCGGTGAAGCGCGGAATAAGTTCTGGCGTTACGACAGAGAACACCATAGCCGAAAATCCGACCGCGAAAAAACCATGTTAGACTTGTTTCACAGAGCACTGGAATCGTCAGATCCAGAAATTTCCTACATAAGGCTACAGAATAGGTTGAAAAAACTAAAATCCTTACCGTTACCACCCAGCGTAGTTAGGTTACTGAAACCGTATGAAATCTCAGCAGAAGACGATTTTGTGGCAATAGAAAATGACGAAAATTTTGAAATTATTGAAGGACATACCGACAATGTAACAGAAATTCTTTCGTCAGATCAAGCTGAAGAATGTACATCAGAAAACAAGTAAGTAAAATGGAATAATGTAATTTACTACTAGTGAAAGAAATTTCAATATAGGTTCAGTACAGAGATCGTTTCCTACAAACTTTACCTCTTTATAATATTAGATATAATAATTATGTAGATTATGTTCAAAAAATTCCAAATTAGTATGGCAGGATTGGCATGTCAAATGAAATTCATAGTTTTTTTTTATTATCTAAGCACGTCTAGGAAAACTGGGCTAAACCACAGCTCGATCCAAAAATGAAATAAAAAGTAATTTTTTTTTTGTTTTTCTGTTCATTTAAAAACTATTTTTCTGTGTAAATAAAGTGTTCCGATGCACACGCCCCAACCTCCAGTTAATATATTATTTACGAATAAAAAGTTATGGTAACTTTTTACAATAAATTCTATTTAGAAATATTGACAACCCTAAAATCATAATTACCATAGAAAACTTTAGAAGCTTCTAAGTTCGATATCCTTCAATATTTGGATCTGATTTTTTTTTCATGGATTCATTCACTTTTTTCTAACAATTCTATAGAAAAATAGAAACCAAATAATTAAAAATACGACCATAAAAAAATAAAATAAAAAAAACATTAATTGTAAATAAATCTCTGAAAACTCGTTTAACAAATATATAAATCAATCAGTATTATGTGTCTTAAGATTATTGTTTATCAGGAAAAACAAGAAGATAATTCGTGAAATATTTCAAAAGTTAATGGTGATTTACAATTTTATCATAAAAAATAATTAAGTGGTTTTTTTTGGTCATAATGAGAAATAGGCGCTTGTGAGTTCTATTCATTAATTTTATAAAACATTACAAAGTTATCACATAAAAAAGACATGTCCGAAATTTTGGCCAAAAAATATACTGTGCACCGTAGGCGCGGGTTTGCGGGCGGTGAGCAATGGGTGGCTCACCGTCCGATAAGGACCAGGCCCGGGTCGACGGCGCGTTGTGTTCCACGCGCGCCTCAAAGAGATGTCAGCAGAGCGAAGGGGTCCACTAGGGCCGATGCCTGCCGGGGTTGCGAAGAAAACCGAAAGGGAGATCGTGGCCCCCGGCAACAGGGCAACCGAAGGAACACGGGTGGGTTTTAGTCAGTAAGAGTCTGACACGCCCTCCCGCTCCGCCCAGAGCGGGAGAAGTTATTTGATGATTTCCCACCCAAAAAAAAAAGGCATAATGCTACAAGATAAAAATATGTCACCTGAAAATAATAACAAACTAAGCGTACAAAATTAGAGAACTTTTCTTGATTATGAAAAAAGTGGCAAAATCTACGGCCTTACCCATAACTATATATGTTACTTAAATAAGAGTTTGATAATCTTTTTTTATTTAAATTAATAAAAATGTGTCAAGAAACAGCAATTTTTTTATTTAATGTTTCTTTTTTGTGTGTTCTTAATATTTGGGTTAATAACATATCAAACTTTTAAACTTGGACACTAAAAGGGATCGATTTACATGTAAAAATAAATAAAAATATTTTGAAGATTTTTAAAAAAAAAACGGCATTAAATTTTTCGTCAAATCTGCAACCAAAAAATCATAAATAATTAGCACTATGACAACCTCCAAGGATATTACGGTTAAACATGCCGTTTAGGAGATAATTCGATTTTTCATACTAGCTTCATACAAGTTTTTCGTAAAAAAATTATATTTCCTTCGTTTTTGGGCAGAATTAACTCGGGTGTCATTTTTGTACATAGCTCATAGTAATGACTAATAGAAGCGATATCCGGCAAAAAATCAAGCACTTGCAAATTGAAATCCCTAAGTCTATGAAAGCCGATTTCCAGCCCACCGTGCGCCGGCGGGTCCAAAAAAAATCTTTCAAGATGCCGTGGGATCCGCCCTGACCTCCCGAATTCAAATAATTTTTACAACTATTGGCGTGCTGTTATGCGAAATGTGATACTTCTCTTGCGTGTACATGAAACTCAGTTAAAAATTAAAAAAAAGCAAGTCAATAAGACCAGTAATTGAGTTGCTATGAGACTTGACAGTGATGTATTATAAACACCATAATATGAATATTTACGTATTTAATGAAGTTTTTATAACAAAAAATAATTATAATGTCCTAAAAATTACTTTTTTGTATGAATAGTCGCAAAACATGAGGCGCAAACGCTGGGATTCGATGGGCAAGTAAAGCACGGTGTTAGTTTTTTTAGTTTGTTTCTTGGCGTCAACACTTGTTTTACCTTGCAATCTTAGTTGTTCGTAACAGTGTATGCACTTACGACGCACAATCCGATTACGATGGTCAGCTAAAGGATTTTTCCCGAACTTATGCTCACCGGGTTCACATATCTTTGCACCACTGGAGCGTTCCTGACATAAACCTAGTAACTGGGTGCATAACTGTTCCCTGAATTTTGTAATGGTATAGCGTTTGGAATTAATTATTTTATGTGTCTTATAGACAAGGTAAGCATTTATGACAGTGGTGTTCAGTAACAATTCAATTGCAAGTTTTTGAAACCAACGAATGTTACGGCGTGATAGGTTAGAGTAACCACCCAGTTGATCGGAAAGATCAATTGAACATTTGTGCCTATTATAGTCCGCAATTGCTGTAGGTTTTTAAAGCTGATTTATTTTTGTTTCGTTTGCTTGTTACAGTGACGAATCCCACTTTATGTCTGGTAGACAATCCAAGGACGTCTCGTTTAGCTTTCCATTTGAAGAGCAAAACCCCGTTGTCATTTTCCATAGCAACCATCTCCCCCCTTCTTCAACTTTTCTCCTATGACATTCATGGGCAAACCTTTCCGGTTTTTTCGGACTGTGCCAATCAAGTGCGTAGAACCTTGTAATAGAGTCTCGGCTCAGTCAACGCTAGTATAATAGTTGTCGGTGACAATGGTTCTTCCTACGTCTAAGTATTCCTTGCTCAGTTCTAATACCACATTTTTTGACAAATTTTGTTCACGTGTTTCATTTTACTTACCCTCGTAAACTATCAAATCATACGTATAGCCATTATCACCACATATTTTGAAGAGCTTGATCCCATATTTATGCCTTTTGCCTGGGTTTTGCCTTTTGCCTTTTGCATAAAAGCTATACGACCGCGGAAGGCAACCATGGTTTCATCGACTGTCAGGTATTCGCCAGGAGACATATAGTTTTGAAATTTGGTAGTGATCAATTGAAGCAAACGTCTTATCTTGACCAGTTTATCTGTCCGTGATGTACATGGAAAAAGTGTATCCTCAAAGTGCCTACAACGAAGTAATAACTCGAAGCGGTTTCGGGTCATAGTCGATCCAGCCAATTTACTTTTATAAAGTGGGTTTCGTGACCAGTAATCGGAGATTTTAGGCAGTTTTTTTAGGCCCATCCACATAAATAAGCCAATAAACTTCTTCATATCTTGTTAATCACAATCTTTCCATTCTTTAAGTCTACAGGAACGTCGCATAGTTGTCATTAGTGTAGTTTTATTTGCATAACAGTTGGTTATATTTACCATTAGGTTCATAATTTCTTCGTCAATAAACATTAAGTAATAATCCAACTCACTGTGGCACGATTCGGGAATATTTTTCAATCTAGCCGTGGCAGTAAACGGGAATTGCTTCTGATGGGTGCCCGTTGGTAGGTACCACTTTTTCGCGCCTCTTGACTGCGCAGGACGGTTTGGTCGCTGAAGCGAGCGCGGTGGCGGTAAAACATCGGTGTCAGAGCTTGAATCGCTATCAGCCGACGACTCATTGCTATTTTTGCTATCCGTACTCAGGTGACTACCGTCTGACTCGGGTATGAAGTTAGGATCTATGTCAGAATCGTCCGACATGTTGAAAAACGCGATTTAGATTTGCTGTCGATGAAAAAGCGCGGGAAAAACGACAATCGCCTGGCCGTGGGGGCCGCCGGCGTTTAACTGCTTATTATTATGATTGGCGTGCAGAATAAAACTATAGGTACATAGATGCGGCGTACCGATCAAAAAGTGGGGGCTGCCGGCGGACCCTATGGCCCGCAAATAAAAGTATTAAAAAATGTGCTTTGGCCTGCTGAACAAAATTTTTTGGGGGTCGCCGGCGGTTCCCATGGCAGGGAGAGTGTTAACACTCTCACCGCCCCGGCGCACAGTGGGCTGAAAATCGATCTTCATAGACTTAGGAATCAACTTGGCAAATCTGTATTTTTTTTTTGCCAGAAATGGGTTTAGGTATAGTATATTGATCAATATAATGCTATCTCGGCTTTTGAATAAACGTTTTTCTATACTTTATAACACTTGGTTGAAAAAAATGTATGGAGAAATATGTTAAAAAGGATCTATGTTGAGTTTGAATGTGTGCGTAACCGCTCCTAATGTTAATTTGTTTCCTTCAATACAGTTGCAATACAGACCTCGTTTACTAAACCCGCGTTTCATTGCTCTCGCCGCGAATCAAAATCCTGAGCAGTCAAAAATCAACCTTATCCACACAAGAACATGGTCCAAAACGAGACGGATTGAAGAAATAATATTATCAGTGACCCGACTTCTCAGAATCGTCGCCGAGTAGTTTTTATATATGAAGCTCATTAGCGGAACAAAGGAGTATCGACAGCTGTTATACAAATCGCAGTTATGTGGTGTGATGAACATTAGTGTTTAAAATAACGAAGTGAACGTTTTGTAAAGACTGTTAATATCGTCAAGTTATTATAATGGATAACGTGGAACAAACATTAGATCTTTTGGAACACTTTTCGGACAACATTTTGAAGGCTAAGGCAAACTTTAAAAAGACACCGAAAGCAAGACTAACTAAAGGCTACGTTGAAGCAAGACTACAGTGTTTAGAAGAATATTGGAACTCATACCGGAATAATTATCAGCAGTTATTAAAGATTACTAAGAAAGAACAACGGAAAAACATAACCTATTTCACCGACGATGTATACAGCCAGTGTGAAGAAATATATTTGGATGTGAAGACAGACATGACGGATACGCTTCAGTTATTGAATACAGAGAAAGGAGATGTGATTCAAAATACATCATCATGTTCATCACAACAGGACAGTTCGAACAGCACCGAGGTCAAACTTCCGAGGATCAACTTACCCACATTTACGGGCATGTATGAAGAATGGCAATCTTTTGAGGATACGTTTACAGCTTTAATTTCGAAGAATAAGACATTAAGTGACGTACAAAGACTGCATTATCTCAATTCGTGCTTGACTGGCGAAGCTAGAAATACAATTAAACATATTCCAGTCACAGAACAGAATTATCATAGGGCATGGGAAACTTTGAAAAATAGATATAGCCACAAGCGGCTTATAGTGAATGCAATACTGAAAAGGCTATTTTCATTTAAAAAGTTTAGCACACAATCGCCGGGACAATTGAAAGTTCTGATAGATAGTACAAAGGAGTGTTTAAATAGTTTGGATTCTTTGAATATTTCAACAACATCATGGGACCCAGTAATCATTTACATTACCGTGCAGAAATTGGATTCTGATACACACAAAGAATGGGAATCACACGTAAGTCGCGAATGTGAAACTGATCTACCTACTTTACAAAATATGATTACGTTTTTGGAAAATCGAATCCATACACTCGAGTTAACGTGTTCGCCTTCATCTAGCACTCAAAAAACAAATAAGGAGCGTGCATGTCATACGTCAGCTGTAACAATTACTTGCAAATTATGTAACGCTCAACATCTTCTATGCCACTGTAAAGAATTTGTGAAACTTGACATGGATAAGAAATATGAGATCATTAAAAACAATCGATTATGCTACAACTGCTTATCACCAGGCCATCCAGTGCATTATTGTAAGCAGAAGACTTCTTGTAAGATTTGTGGACGGCGTCACCATTCACTTCTTCATCAAAAGAAGAAGGGAGAAGATTCTCAGGATACAGAGAAGAATAACAACCCACCTGTAATCTCCTCAACACAAACGCCTAGTAACACACAAGAAAATCATCAGGATGAGTCAATTATAGTGAATTTCGCATACAAGCAGAGAAGAGCGTTATTAGCGACAGCTCTGGTACCGATCAAGAGTGAGTGCGGTCGCGTGACTACATTAAGAGCATTAATCGATCCTGGTTCACAGGCATCATTCATTACTGAGAATGCAACTCAATTAATTCGACTCAAGAAAATACCTGTACGAGGTTCTATTACAGGAGTAGGATCCACGACAACTTCAGTACGTTATGCAGTACAGTTGGAGATCTCATCAAGATATGACAAACAATTCAATCTCCCTCTGAAGGCTTATGTTTTAAAATCACACATAACGTCGAAGTTGCCCAGTTCCACAATTGAAAATAGATCAAACTGGTCGCATCTGAACGGCTTAACGTTGGCTGATCCACAATACTTCAAGTCAAACAAAATTGATCTGTTGCTTGGCATTGACGTATACACCGAGATTGTGAAAGATAATTTAATAAAGGGACCACCAGGCACACCTTCCGCTCAAGAAACAAGTTTGGGTTGGATATTGTTCGGCAATATCTCAGAATGTCAACATACCAGCAACGACATAGTAGTGATGCATCAACATATAGAAATAGATATGGATAATCTTTTGAAAAATCTTTGGAACATTGATGATACTACAAATCGCAAACTTACCTTCGATGAACGCACATGTGAAGATATTTATAAAGCAACACATACACGAGATTTAGCTGGAAAATACATCGTAAAATTACCCTTTAAAATATCACCACAAGAAATAGGATCGACGAGAAACATAGCTCTGAAGAGACTGGAACAACTAGAAAGAAGATTAGAAAATAAACCACAATTAAAAGAAGATTACTGTAAAGTTATGGAAGAATACATACAATTGAATCACATGGAGAAAGTTCCTGAAGAAGAGAAAAATAATTTGTCAATTTATTTACCACACCATGCAGTCATTCGAGGAGATAGCGAGACCACGAAGGTCAGGATTGTTTTTGATGCGTCGTGCAAAAGTTCAAAAAACAATTCACTCAATGATTTGCTATTAGTTGGACCCCAACTACAAGAAGATTTAAGAAGTTTAATTATGAGATGTCGTATGAAGAAAATCTGTTTCATAGCCGATATACAGAAAATGTACCGCATGATATTGGTAACAAAAGAGGATGCAGATTATCAGCGAGTATTATGGAGACAGGATCCCACGCACGAGATAGAAGACTATCGCATGTTAAGAGTAACGTTTGGTACCGCCTCCGCGCCCTACCTAGCAATCAAAACAATAAAACAGTTAGCTATTGATGAAGGGGATAAATATCCTGTAGGAGCCAAAATACTAGCAGAAGAATTTTACGTAGATGATTGTATTAGTGGGAGTAACACAGTACAAGAAGCAATAAAAGCAAGTCAAGAATTAAGTCAATTATTAGAATGTGGAGGGTTCACGTTACAGAAATGGGCATCAAATAGTAAAGAATTTATAGATTCAATTCCACAATCACTGAGAAGTGCAAGTGTTGAGACAAACGAGAGTATTGTTAAGACATTGGGTTTAACTTGGAATATGAAAACAGATACCTTTCACTATCAAATCAAACTACCACCTAAATCAGATTTGACTACGAAAAGAAATATTCTGGCGGATTTACAACGCTTATTTGACCCGTTAGGATGGATATCACCAGCTATCATTCCTGCTAAAATTTTAATTCAGAATATTTGGAAAGATAGACTTGACTGGGATGAAGAGGTTAAGAATACACATAAAGAAGAATGGAATAAAATTAGAGAAAGTTTTAACAATTTACATGAGATACAAATAGAAAGATGGATACATACAGAGACAGAAAATGAGAAGATAAGTTTACATGGATATTGTGACGCTTCAATCAAAGCATATTGTGCAGTAGTATATTATAGAGTAGAAAAAGAAAATGGAGAAGTTAAAACAGGAATAATCGCATCCCGCACTAAAGTGACACCAGTTAAGACAGTTTCTCTTCCCCGTCTCGAACTCTGCGGCGCCGTGCTTCTTGCCAAACTCTTGACGCAAGTGAGAGAAGCAATGAGGTTACCAGACAAGGAAGTCTACGCCTGGACCGATTACACAATGGTTTTGGCGTGGCTTGCAGGCGATCCAAATAGATGGAAAATATTTGTCACCAACCGTGTTATTGAAATATTGGATAATGTTCCCAATTCACAATGGTACCATGTAAGATCAAAAGACAATCCAGCCGATATTGGTTCTAGAGGAACATATGTAGACAACCTAGTCAATAATAAACTATGGTGGGAAGGGCCAGGTTGGCTAAAGGATAAAAATATACAATTTAATAAACCGAACATAAAACCTACGGAACTGGAAATGAAAAACATATCAGTGAATTTTAAAACGCTAAGAATGAAATTTGAAGACTTTAATACGCTACATGAACTTTTGAAAACAATAATTTACAGTTTAAGATTTTTACGATTTAAGAAGAAGCCTGAAAACTTAGATACAGCTATTACAACTACTGAATTGGAAGAAGCATTAACAAAATGCATAACAATAGCACAAAGCGAAGAATTTCCAGTAGAAATAGAAAGTTTACAGAAGGGAAGATACGTGAAGAAAGAAAGTTGTTTAAAAACACTAAATCCATATTTAGATGACAAGAATATTCTCAGGGTGGGCGGAAGATTACGAAACGCAAATATTAGTAATGATCAAAAGCATCCAATCATTCTAGGTACGAAGAATCAACTTTCACATCTTATTGTAGCTGATGCACACAAGAAGACATTACATGGAGGCATTCAATTAATGCTCAGTTACATTAAATCACAATATTGGATCATACGTGTAAAGAACATTATAAAGACGCATGAACATAAGTGCATTGTGTGTGCTCGACACAGAGCGATATCGAGAACTCAGCTTATGGGTGACCTTCCTGAAGCTCGTATCACTCCTGCTCGTCCATTTATTAATAGTGGAATAGATTTTGCCGGCCCTTTACAAGTACTGATGTCAAAGGGTAGAGGCGCAAAAACTTATAAAGCGTACATCGCCATATTCGTTTGCATGGCCACAAAGGCCATCCATTTAGAGTTGGCTGGCGATCTAACATCAGAAGCATTTATCGGCGCATTCAACAGATTTGTTGCCCGAAGGGGAAGGTGCGCTCATATCTGGAGCGATCATGGACGTAACTTCGTAGGAGCTAATAAAGAATTACATTCAGCATGGAAAGAGGCTAATCTAAACTTACCAGGCCATCTAGCAGATATGCTCGCAGCAGACGGTACGCAGTGGCACTTCATACCACCGTACAGCCCGAACTTCGGTGGACTATGGGAAGCTGCGGTCAAATCTACAAAGTTCCACCTAAAGAGAATCCTGAACACTCACCTGACATACGAAGAGTTGACAACAATATTATGCCAGGTTGAAGCATGTCTCAACTCACGCCCGTTGATACCCGTGGATACAGCTGACACTGAACTAGAAATATTAACTCCTGGACACTTTTTGATAGGCGAAGCTCCTGTTACAATACCTACTCCAAACTTGAATGAAGTCAACATCAACCATTTATCCAGATGGCAACTCTGCCAACGTCTGGTAGCTAATTTCTGGCATCGCTGGCAGAGCGAATATTTAACACGCCTTCAAACACGACCGAAGTGGATTAAACAGCAAAAGGAATATGAAATTGGAGATATCGTGCTCTTGAAGGAGGACCAATTGCCACCTGCTAAATGGGCTTTGGGTAGAATAACTGCCAAACATCCAGGAGAAGACGGTCTTACTCGAGTTTATAGTATTAGATACCGCAATAATATTGTTAAAAGATCAATCTCTAGGATTTGTGCTTTACCAATTGATAAAGATTAATGTTAGCAATAACTTTATGTTAACTTTTTGAGAAAATTTGATTAGTTTATATAAAACTTCATTATTGTAATTTAAGTATACAGTCCACTTAAGTCTTAATTATATTTTTGTTTACTTTGTTAAGTTAGTAAAGGACTAGGTCCTTTGATGGGCGGCATGTTGAGTTTGAATGTGTGCGTAACCGCTCCTAATGTTAATTTGTTTCCTTCAATACAGTTGCAATACAGACCTCGTTTACTAAACCCGCGTTTCATTGCTCTCGCCGCGAATCAAAATCCTGAGCAGTCACACACACTCGACACACACACACACACACACACACACACACACACACTCACACTCACACTCTTCTGCGCGATTCCAGAAAATGCGTGTGATCCTAGGTATTAATACCTTAATGCAGTGTTGGGTATAAGCCGCGATCTTAAATCACCATTAATCGCATCTTTTCTTCAGCTAATTGTGTACGTATTGCGTCATATTCAGGGTGATCTTCAGGTAATACTCCCTGTACAGTGCGTTCACTGTATTCCGCAATAAAATCATACATCTTATGACCATCGAAAGCCAAAATCCCGATCTCTTTAGCTTCGTACATAGTTGGTTTTAATACTTGTCCACCAATGTCTGTCATACTATTCATCTCTTTCACACTAAAAGTGCCAGTTGCTCGTACGACTACTTCGGCAGATAGTTCATTGAGGTCAAATTTTGCTGATGATGGACGATTTTGGTCTTCATAGCATAAATAAAGCCACCCTGCGGCGGCTGCATTGCCAATTCCTCCCATCTCACGGGGTAAAGCTGAATACCCATCACGCTGCAATTTGGGTCGCCAAGTTAAATTTAGACCACGGGTTGCAGGTCCCCAAGTGGAGTAAGTCATCTCACGAACATTATCAAATGTCGGTGGACGGGTAATCAACGATCTTATATTAAAGGCGCTATCCTCCTTGTAGGTATAATTAGGCTGCCATGCCATTGCCCACATTCCACTACGTTTTCCAAGCTCGCCAGTCGGCGCCAATCGCCAAGTCACATAGTTCAATTTTACGCTCTTATGGTTAATTTTTGTTCCCATTACAGTAACTTGAGTTGTTGAAGTACTTGCAACAGGGACTGGATAAGTTTGTGCCAACTCAGGTACTCCATAAACATCCATATTGGCGAAGAAATCACCTGTATAGAATGGAATACACGTTGATGCTCCTGTCAGCGTTATAGTTGCTTTAACCTTGTTGTTGTCGTCTAAATAAAATTTTGATAGTCCAAAGGTTTTTAAAATAAAATCAACAGCTGGTCTGATAATGGTTTGACCAGGTATAAAGGACGATAACGTCCTAACTCCATGCGCAACTATACTCTTAGCAGTGGGAAATCCTGACCGCTTCTTCTTTGGTCGCGCAATCTTCTGTTTCTTAATAATAGCCCTACGAATTTTAGTATACTTAGGCATATTAGCAACAAAATGATTATAATATCACTAACTGAACCATGGGTTATGACTGGATGTCTGGTGTGCTGCTCAATTAATTGCAAACACTCAGTGTCACGATCGCACATTTGCTTACACACTTTAAATAGAGTAAATCTATTGGTAATGAAATACGATACAGAAATAAAGTACGTATCTAAGATGTTAGTTTTCTGCGATACCAGAAAATAAGCCCTAATTTCCTTTGGCACGATTATACCCCTTATTTTTCTGCATTTTTTGACATATCACACTATGCGCGCACGCGTGAGAGTTTGGGCGAAAAAAAAAAATATGTTTTTAAAATTCAAAAACATTTTAATCTGTTTAAATTGACATCAGTTATTAAATGATTATATGGATTATAAAAAAATGTATGTGCATAAATGCAATCGATCGAGCCGAATATCAATCGATTCAACAAGGTACGTGATAATTATCTACAGATTTTTGAGAGTTCTTAAATAATGAAACCTTCATCTAATAATTATTAAAATACAAAAAAAATGGGAATGACTGACCCACAATTACATAATATAAACTTAGGTAACTTAAAAATCTTAAATCACTTCATCAGACTCTGTGTCATAATCAATCTCATGTATATCACAAATCAATCTCATGTATATCACAGAACTCAATAACATCCTGTTGCTCAATAATTAACAGATCTATGGTTTCTTGCCTCATTTCTGTTTTATGCTGAGCACGATACATTACAGGCCGTGTTGCAGAAAGGTAAGGATCGGATGTCAGCAGCATCATCTTCATTACATCTTCATTCGTGCTCTTCCTATTTATTTTACGTGAATGGTGCTCTCTGTATCTGCGAAAATCTTTGTTACGTGCTTCAGACGCTTCTTCAGATAGATTTCCAATCGGCACAATGGAGTTTTTGATGATATCAGCTCCGTGAATCAACAGCTTATGTACTGTTGCTGACATATAGTACCAGTTATAAAACTGTAAGTATCTCTCTGCGGTCGTACGGGTATAAGCTCGAAATTTTTCAACATCGATGTTTTCACCTGTAATTGCCTGTATAATAACTGCAAACCTGCGCACTATTTCTTCATCCAAACCAGTAATAGCTGCCGTTTTTTCAGGTAATTCGAAGAATTTCCTTGCAGTATTTCCGTCATTTGTTGTCCCTGATCCCTGCTTCACAATATCTATCAGAAGCCCTAACTCTTCTCGAAATCTCTCTTGGATCTGTTTCTTTCTCTGCAGCACCACGGATTTGTTGTCTTCTCCTTTGACAGACCAAGTTTTCAAGTCTTGTTTGTATGCTATGTGCAAAAGACACTCCATGCTATTAATTTGTGCATGCAAAGGTGACAAACCAAACTTGATCATATCAGATGACACTTCTTTTCGCAATACTGCATCGAGATCGTTCATCTGTGATGGTTTCGCCAAACACAAGTAACTAGAGCTGTAAAAGTAACGAAAAAGACGTACCCGTATGTATTAGGTACTATAACAATTAGTACTCGTTACTATCGTATCGTTACGTTACTCGTTCCTTGATGCCTCATAATAACATGTTAGAGCAACGAATCAAATCGTATCGTATTGCGTATGCGTACCTACAGTATGGCGTCGCGGCATCACATAGCAACATTGGTAATTTGTAGAAAACAAAAAACATATTTTTACATTTCATGCCAAGCTCACAATTACATCGCAATCCGTTATGCATTGATTACAGGGGAGCGGGGGTACC
Organism: Omphaloscelis lunosa; assembly: GCA_916610215.1. NCBI lineage: Eukaryota > Metazoa > Arthropoda > Insecta > Lepidoptera > Noctuidae > Omphaloscelis > Omphaloscelis lunosa. The sequence continues at coordinate 15,819,528 of OU744265.1, read as the reverse complement.
GTACACTTAAGGTAGATCTCTTATTACTCAATAATTAAAAGCCTTATTTGGTTTATCTTAACCATTATCTGTAGGGAAAATATTTGACTACTAAATGCTCGAACGAAAAATAAAACCAGATAAATTCAAATATTAGATTTATTAAGTTTAAATAAAATACAAAAGTACGGAATCATCCGACACCTTCGGATGATTGCATAGTGTTGGTTTACCTATTTAGCATGACAAAATCCACAAATATAACCATCTGGCACATCTTTATCGCTGCACAATGCATGAACCTGTAGGAGGTGCGAGTGTCGGTGTGTCTTCTCGTCGTGACCGAGGTTGTCTTCAGGAAACACAAGTAAAACAGTCCAGGCACTTTAACGACAGTTTATTTCTCACCACAAATAATAACAATAAGAAGCACATGCGAATAGATTAGTTTATATGCGTAGGCGACCGTAAGCGTTATAGTATAGCAAGCGGGCGTGCGTCAGCTGTGAGCGCGCGAGACGGACTGGTGGGGCGCGGGCGCGCGCGTCGCTGCGCCGGCGATGGTTCGAGACTTCCTTTGTTTCAGTGAGTAGCGGAAATTGGTGTGCGCTTACTCGGTGCGACACGACGACGACGCGGTGACGCTCGACGACTCAACGATGCGGCTATGCGGTACTGGTAAGTTTGATATTAGTTATTTATGTAATGTATTATTGTGCATGCTTAATGTTTGTGTTTGTATTTTGTGTATTTAGTATGTTATATATGTAGTTATAAATATTTGTATTTAAGTACTTATATAGGTATTCTATTACATAGTGTGTTAATGTATTGTGGCTACGCCACATGACTCCCCCCTTGAGACCATCCTAGGATGGGCGATAATAGTCAGGGAATCTCATCTTTTCTTCCTGAGCGAGTAATTCTTACTTCTTTCTCTTTGCTTACAGGGTTTGGTGTTTCATTTTCAAGCGGAGGGGTCTCTGGACGAGTATCTGGTGTAAGTATATAGACTGGTTTTAACCTCTCTATCGATACTGTCTGTTCTTTTCCTTTAACCAGTAGCTTAAAGACTTTTGTGCCTCGTTGCAGGACTAGATATGGCCCAGTGTACGCCGGCTGGAGGGATCCTCTCACGGTGTCGTCTCGGACGTAAACGTGAGTAGCAGAAGGTAAGTCTCGGTACACGAAGATGTTACGTCTGCTGTGTCTTGCGGCTGGCTGAGGGCGAATATTGTTCATGATGGAACGCAGTCGTGCTGAGAATTCGGTGAGGTCACTGGTCGTATGCTGGTCGGCGATTGGCTGCAGAAACTCTCCAGGCAGTCTAAGGGGTTCGCCGTAGAGGAGTTCGGCTGGTGACGCTTGTATGTCCTCTTTGAAGGCGCTTCTCATTCCTAGTAGTACTAGAGGTAAGCTTTCCGTCCATTTTTGGTTTCCATGGCACATTATAGCTGCTTTAAGTTGTCTGTGCATCCGTTCCACCGTCCGTTGCTTGCAGGGTGATACGCAGTGGTTCTGTTGCGTTGAAATCCGGCTAGTTCTGAAAGTTGTTTCAGCAGCGCAGACTCGAATTGTTTCCCGCGATCTGTCACAACTTCTGTCAAGCAACCGTAACGTGATATCCAGTTGCAAACGAGAGCTTTGGCGACTGTTTCGGCGGTGATATCTTGCAAGGGAATGGCCTCGGGCCATCGAGTGAATCTGTCGACGGCAGTGAGACAATAACGGTAGCCTTCCGAAAGGGGTAATGGACCAATGATATCAATGTGCACGTAGGTAAACCTGCCGTTTGGTAGTTTAAAGGTGCCCACCGGTGGAGTTACGTGCCGAGTGACCTTTGAGCGTTGACACGCGTGACAGAGCTTGGTCCAATCGCGACAATCTTTATTTATTCCTGGCCATACGTAGCGCTGAGCCCCTAATTTTGCGGAGGCTTTAGCGCCAGGATGGCTGAGTGAGTGTAGGCTGTCGTAGACTTGCCTTCTGAGCTCTTTCGGTACATAAGGTCGTGGATTTGGCGTGCTGTCGTCGCAGTAAAGTTCCAGTTTTGTTCCTGGTACTGTTACTTTGACAAGTTTTAGCGAAGTTCCACCTTTTAAGAGTTGCCTTAGTTCTGGGTCGTTACCCTGTGAAACAGCCAAGTTCTTTGACTCGACAGGCTGTACTATTTCCTCTATTCTTGAGAGAGTATCGGCAACTATGTTGTCTTTACCCGGTATGTGTTGGATGTCCGTGGTGAATTGAGCTATATAATCTAAATGCCGAAACTGACGCGGTGAGCACTTTTCCTTGTGGCCTTGGAATGCGAAGCAGATTGGCTTGTGGTCTGTAAATACTGTGAAGTGTCTTGCTTCCACTTGGTGTCGGAAATGTTTTATGGACTCGTAAATCGCTAGGAGTTCTCGGTCGTACGGCGAGTATTTCTTTTGTGATGGGCTCAATTTACGGCTAAAGAAAGCGAGAGGTTGCCATCCCCCGTCTTTCTGCTGCTGTAGAGCTCCACCGATTGCGACGTCTGATGCATCCGTGACTAACGCTAGTTTGGCGTCCATGTCTGGGTGCGCTAGGAGAGCTGATTGGCATAGACTCTTCTTACAGTCTTCAAATGCTTGGAGTGCTTCTCCGGTGACGTTTATGGGATGATTGCCTTTTATGGTTCCGGTGAGCAGACTATGCAACGGCGATTGAGTTGTGGCAGCGTCTTTTAAGAAACGACGATAAAAATTTATCATCCCCAGGAATCGTTTGAGTTCTCGAACGGTTTTCCGGGTAGGGTAGTCCTTAATGGCTTGGATCTTGCTATCCAGTGGTTTGATACCAGCACAAGATACGCTACAGCCGAGAAAAGTTACTTCTTCCGCCCCAAATACACATTTGGAAGTGTTTATGACCATTCCGTATTCTTTCAATCGTTCGAAGAGGAGGCGTAAGTGACGGTAATGGGTGTCTTCGTCGGGGGAGGAAATCAGAAAATCGTCTAGGTATGTGTAGCAAAAGTCCAGGTCACGAGTCATTTGGTCCACAAATCTTTGAAACGTTTGTCCCGCGTTTCTTAGACCAAACGTCATAAAAGGGAACTCGAACATTCCAAAGGGTGTGGTTATGGCCGTTTTAGGGATATCCTCGGGGTTAACAGGTATTTGGTTATATGCCTTTATTAAATCGATTTTTGAGAATATTTGGCAGCCAGCTATGTTCTGAGTGAAGTCCTGGATGTGCCGGATGGGGTATCGGTCGGGGATAGTTCGTGCATTTAACATTCTATAGTCGCCGCATGGTCGCCATCCGTTATCCTTTTTTGCGGCGAGATGAAGGGGGGACGACCATGGGCTCTCTGACGGTCGTGCTGTCCCTACTCTCAGCATTTCTTCGAACTCCTGTTTTGCGATCTTCAGTTTGTCCGGAGCAAGTCTTCTTGGAGTGCAATATACGGGCGGTCCGTCGGTTGTTCTTATGTGGTGAACCGTGCTGTGACGTATGATCCGATGTGTACCTGCTGGCCGAGTGATTTCCGGAAAATCTCGAAGAAGGTTCAAGTACTTTGACTCGCCTGTTATCGTTTTGACTGAAGTTATGGCATCAGATGCTGGAACTGGATTTGCGGTTGCTGACAGGCTGGTCTTGTTGTCGATCAGGCGTTTATTACGACAGTCTACGATTAAGTCGTAGTACGATAAAAAGTCGACCCCGATGATAGCCTTGGTCGTCACCAAGGCTATCATCGGGGTCGACTTTTTCTCTCAGCTATTATGAATTGCCAGGAAAATGCGCGGCGAAGACCTAAGTCCAGTTCCATTTGTTGGACGCCGTAAATGGCGATTGGTGTTCCGTTCGCTGCGAAGACGTTGAGCTCGGTTGTGCGCGGTCGCCTTTGTTTCAGGGCGGAGCGGGGAAAAACGCAGATCTCGACTAAGAACTGCGTTTTTGTCCTTCTGTCCGTTATGAATAAGCGACCGGTAGTTGAACTATGGCAATCATGTGTCGCTACTGATGATTGCCTTTGTCTTTTCCCGACCCTGATTGATAATCACATGGTTTCAGACATCTACGTGCCTTGTCTCCATATCTGTCTTGATAAAGACATGTAGTTTAGATTGTAAGAGGCCGCAGCATCTCTTAAACTTTTACCTCTTAACTTAACTTCTTCAAAAGCCAGGTCGTAGATTTCGACACTAGCGGTTCCTCTATCAGTCTTTCGTGTATAGTTATTATTATTCATTTATTCATATAACAATTCGCATTGTGTTTGAATTTTGTAGTACATTAATTAATATTTTACAGCTAAAAACAATAAATTATGAATATCAAACAGTAAATTTCACTAAAAATAAAATCAATAATTTATATGATAAATTAATATGTCAATAGATTGTAAATAGTAATTATATAAATTATTGTAAATATTATCATTTCAAATTCGTATAAATCTATTCTCTAAAAAAATCGAACAATGTCTTGAATGTATATTTAATGTCAAAAAGGTAAATTACTAACTATAAAAACTATTCACCAAAATTTGTCACCAATTCAAATATAGAATATAAACATTTATTCAACAGGAATGCTTTAAGTTTAGCTTTGAATAGTGTACCTTTGTAAATCAATGATCTTAAGTCAGTAGGCAACTTATTAAATAATTCTACTGCTTGGTATTTAGAGCAATGTTCAGCAATATTAAGTTTCGGCGCTATTTTATTTTTTATAACGTTTCTTCTAGTTTTCTCTCTAAGTTCACGTTCTTCCTGTGATTCGTGCTCGTGTATGTATTTCGCAAAGTGGCTGAGTAGTACTAAAACATATAAACTTGGCACTGTTAAAATACCTATTTTTTAAAAATATTCTTTACATGACTCTTGTTGTGGGATTCTGACAATCGTTCTTAATGCACGTTTCTGTAGAATGAATGCTCTTTGGCAATTATACCCGTAACTGCTCCCCCAAAACATAATGCTATATCGTAATCTGGATTCTACTAATGCATAATATACAGATTTAAGTTGCTTAAGATTAATATCGTCCCTGAGGCTTCTTAGCGCGTAACAAGCTGAAGATATTGAGGAATCAATGACGGTGAGCTCCTTTTTCCAATTTAATAGGGAATCTATATAAACTCCTAAAAATTTAACTTCGTTCACCAGTCCAATATTTTCCCTTTTAAGCTTGACATCTATACTGTCTTTGTTGCGTGACGTTGTTTTAAACAACATTACATTAGTTTTGCTTGGGTTTATTATTAAATTATTTGCTGTAAACCAAACAGAAAGATTATTTAAACACTTATTTACATTTTCATTAATATTAGGCATTCTGAAACAAAAAAAGAGCCATTCAGCATGCAGTATGCCATTATAATTATTATATATTATGTACCTACCTACTAAGACATAAACAAGCATCTAAAATTAATAAAAACATTAAGGAATTAGCCAAGGTTCAAAATGGAGAGTTGTGACAGGCTGTCACAACTCGCCTAGGTGTTTCAAATGACGACTTGATCTGAATAATAATTCATATTTTCTAAACATGATGCGCACACAAAAGGTTATTGCAACGTTTTGAGAGTTGAATAACCATACAACTTAAGAAAAAATAAGAAAGCAAAGCACATATAATAAGAAGTGAAATAAATTCAAATAAAATTTTGAAGAAAAACTTACTTTTCGCATTTTTTTGTACACAACCGTCGTATTTACGCAACAGCACCTCGTGCGTCGCCGGCATGTACTGAGTCGAGTAAAAAAAACTGAAACGATTGTTTTCGAAGTCCGTAGGATTGCCAAGTCATTCGTTCAAAACACAAACAGTTCCAAATCTTTAGGCAAAGCAAAGTCCAAATACACAGCACAAGTTTAATTTTAAGGAACACAACAGTTAAGCACAGCGGGAGCGAAAGTAGTCTGACGTACGTATCAACTCGAAGAGAGATTCGTGTCAACTAAACAAATAAAATCATGCAACAATGAAGCCCTGTATGAGTGAAGGGTGAAGGAAAAAAAATACCTGCACAAAGACACCGATTTACCAAAAATACAAAAGCGGCGCTATCTATCCCTTTCACACTGAGTGAGGTGCAACTCCGCAGGTAGCGGTCCCAAATTCCGAACAGATGACGTCATCGGCTCGGAATTACGCTACACGCTTAACTACATGCTTAGATTACAAGCATAAGCCATTACGGGAAAGAAAAGTTAGATTGTACCATTTTAATTTCTGTTCTGTCTTCTTCATCACTTTCATAGCAATATCTTTGTAACCGCAAGGACTAGACGTAAGTTTTATACCAATTTGCAAACCTTAGTAATTTTACAAGTTTTTAAAATAATGGTACACTTTGGTGTCATACATTTATTTTACAGGAGAATTTTTCCAATTCTGGTCTTTTCATCGTAAAAACAAAACTTTTCTCTAACTCTTTAACAAATAAAATGTTATTTAAAAAAATGGTATCTTATAACATTAGTAAACTATTCAGAAATGTTTGACAAAAATCACACCTAAACATGATACCATTTGCAGCAACAGCATTAAAAACACTGAATGCTGGTACAGAAAATAGTAAAAATCGAAAAAAAAAAAATATCTTGGTTACCTTATCGGTTTTTTTTTACTGTTCAAATTAGTTGTTGGAAATGAGGTAAGCTACCTACCCGTTACGTTTGATCCATTATTTACGGGACACCTGTATATAACTTTGGGGCTATTTAGAATTTGATTCAAATTACGGATTTTTAAAAGGTTTTGGCGTGTTTTTATTTGAGCAACTTAGACGATATATGGAACAATAAAAGGTAAACAGCCATGATTACAACAGTATTTCTCTCGAAATACTTCCATTATAATTTTTTTCTTAACATATGGGTGCCACTATATTTGGGGCTATTTGGAAGTAGTATAGTCATTCGTTAAAACCTTTTGCGAAGAATGTAGGCTTTTGGAACAATTTAAGGGGAAGTAGTTCATATGAAAGAATTGATGTACTATTTAGAGTTTTTATTTCAGGAAATATAATTATATAAAAACACAGAAGGTATTTATTACCGAACAAAATTAATCATATCAAACTAAAATCAGTCAATAACTGCAAAAAATAAAAATTCTAACAACAACATCAATGACAATCAGGTATCTTACCTAGTAATTTATGGCACATAGGTTTTCAAAGACAACATTTTCGAGAGAAAAATATAGAAATCCCAAAAAATACACACAATGGTTTGTTTTCTATTAAGAAGCTATACTTAGAGGTACGTTTGACATCAGTGTTCAATTACGTTTAAAACGAAAACGTGACACTTTTAAAACATGTATATTTTAACACAACAAATCGAGTTATTGAAATTAAAGTATCTGTTTATTATACAGGGTGTCCAAGAACCTGGCGTCCAACTGGATTCCCACGATGCCCCAAGTTCTAACAGTACTCAGAAAAATATTTTAAAAAATCCACCCCATGTACTTACAGAATTATACTGATTTCAAAAAAAAAGGGGAAATGAGCACCCTGTGACATACTTTTGAATGCTGTGACTGCTAATGCTGATAATTTCGATATTTCTTGGAGGTTTTGTAATCTAGGGTATTGCTGTGTCTAAATAGAATGTAAAAATAAAGTACTTATTGTACCATTTTAAAATAAAATATTATTTTAACTAAAGGTGATATGGAAAACTATTGAATTTCGCAACTTTGACCGACTGTAGTGTAAAAAAAATGTACCAAAATAGTATGGCAAGTGACGTCAAATTTTGACGCGTTTATTCCTCTTTTTAAAAAGGTATAATACTTACACATTAATTTGAAAAAAAAAAAATTTTGATAATATTTTTACTCAACAACCCAATTTTTACGATGTCTTACAGAATTCTTAGAAAGAAAAATTTACGACGAATTGAATCTAATCTCTAAAGAATTACTATTGTATGCTCATAAAAATAACAACAGGCCTCTCAAAAAACAGGTTAGACCGTAAGGGACGGTATGTGCATGCATCTCACCATAGTGATTCGTTATTACAACAGGAGGGAGCAAGACAGAAACTATCTTTGCGATTTGCTGGTTCTTCTTTATGGTACCCCATTATTCAGGTAAGAGTGAGGGAGAAAAAGGTTAGAGGTGCGAGTGAGATAGATAGTGACGCTATCTGGGATCGTGCTATTTAGGATAACAGTACGGTCAGTACGCGTCAGTGCCTCCTGCCGTTACTACGCACCTCTCTCTTATTGTTACCATTGATCACGTACTACGATTTAAAGCTTTGTTTATTGGACTCGATTACTCTTTGTGCTCTGGACTTTGAAACGAACTCTTTACGACGACCTTTGCCTGTGTTTGGACAGTTTGTGTTTTGTGTGTGCTACCATGGCGACCTACACTCCGCAAGAATACGCAAATATGCACTACATTTATGGAGAATGTAGAGGTAATGGACGAGCTGCAGCGAGACTTTACAGAGAAAGGTATCCGAGGGCTACGCGATATCCCGACCATCGAGTTTTCATTAATGTGCACAGATCACTATGTGACGGGCGGTTCCCCAATCAAGTAGCTGGTGAAGGACGACCCGTAAATGACTTCATACGCGATGAAGTTTTAGAGGCGGTGTCGGCAAATCCAAGCATCTCTGTGCGAGGAATAGAAGCTGATACGGGGATACCGAAGAGCACAGCACACAGTATTCTCCAAAAAGAAGAATATCATCCGTACCACGTACAGCGAGTGCAAAGTCTTTTACCTCGAGACTATCCGAGCCGAGTCGCGTTTTATGAAACAATCCTGCAAAAACATCGAGAAGACGAAAACTTTATCGACAAAATTTTGTGGTCAGATGAATCAACATTTAAGAAGGATGGCTACATGAACCTACACAACTTGCACGAGTGGCATGTGGAAAATCCGCACTTGATGCGAGAAGATAGATCCCAGTACCGGTTCAAAGTGAACATGTGGACCGGTATTCTCTGTGGGAATATTATTGGTCCATTTGAGATGCCCGAGAATTTGACTGGCGAATCATATTTAAATTTTCTTCAAAATGATTTGCCAAACTTACTAGAAGAGACCCCACCAGATATGTGGTTCCAACACGACGGCTGTCCAGCACATTTTCGCGTATCCGTTAGAGAGTTTTTGGACGAGCAATACCCGAACAGGTGGATTGGGCGATCAGGAACAATCCCGTGGCCAGCCCGCTCACCTGACTTAAATCCGCTGGATTTTTTTTTCTGGGGAACTATGAAGGAGCTCGTTTATGCGAAGCCCATTAATGACATCGCTGACCTTCGTGAGAAGATAACACAAGCAGTGCAGGTGATACGTCAAAAAAGTTACTCGCGAAACATAAAGCGGTCCTTTTTAAGGAGAGTGAGAGCTTGTATTGCCGCGGGTGGTCAACATTTTGAACATTTATTGTAATAAAATATCTTTAAACTAACATTCTTTGCTTTTATTCTACTGGGAACCCATCTACCTGTGTGTATTTCCTTCTTGCTCACTCTTGGAACCGAAGTAAATAATAGTAGTAACATAACAGTTTCTAAGATAAGAAAGGGTCCGACAGTTACCGTTAGTAGGTAGGCACTTCGTAAAAATTGGGTTGTTGAGTAAAAATATTATCAAAATTTTTTTTTTCAAATTAATGTGTAAGTATTATACCTTTTTAAAAAGAGGAATAAACGCGTCAAAATTTGACGTCACTTGCCATACTATTTTGGTACATTTTTTTTACACTACAGTCGGTCAAAGTTGCGAAATTCAATAGTTTTCCATATCACCTTTAGTTAAAATAATATTTTATTTTAAAATGGTACAATAAGTACATTATTTTTACATTCTATTTAGACACAGCAATACCCTAGATTACAAAACCTCCAAGAAATATCGAAATTATCAGCATTAGCAGTCACAGCATTCAAAAGTATGTCACAGGGTGCTCATTTCCCCTTTTTTTTTAAATCAGTATAATTCTGTAAGTACATGGGGTGGATTTTTTAAAATATTTTTCTGAGTACTGTTAGAACTTGGGGCATCGTGGGAATCCAGTTGGACGCCAGGTTCTTGGACACCCTGTATGTATATATATCAACAGAGTTCTCAATATGTTCAAGGTCTATTGATCCTACTAAAAACCGTGGTACAGTTTTGGCTGTTTGACTCAAGCTTATTTGGCTCTTGTCAGCGTCTTAACACATTGAATGCCAGCTACGATATATCTCGTAGCCTAAGTTATTCTCAGGTGCCGGGTACGAGATGTTTCGTAGGATTTCTATTGCCATTTCTAAGTAAAGGGTTTATTCTGGCACCACACGGGCGGCAGGAATGTGTGCATTGGCACCTTAAGTAAAACAAAATATGAATACAAAGTAAGATTATTTATTAGAAAAAAATATCAAAGAAATTATTACAATCAGTCTCATTTTTCTGGTAATTCAAATGCAGTCTTATAATTACAATTTTTTAAAGGAACTATAAAGTTTCGAATACATTCTACTAATTTTAACGTAGGTTATAATCATCATAAAATAATTAAAAAAACTTTATTGGGCGTGGTATGTACGAAAACAAGGTGTCACACATAAAGCGGGTCTTTCAGGACAAACTCCGCACACATACCTTGATTCCCTGCGCTTTTTATTCCGTGTACACACACGACAAGGTTTAGTAGGTGCATTCTTTTTCTCTGTGGCAGGGATGAGATCTAAATAGTGAATTTCTTGAGTAGTCGGCCTTGCTGTGGATTGAGGTACATCATTGAGGGGACCGATTAGATGCTTTATGATTTCTTCCCTGAATTTTAGCAACCGCATTTTGGATTCGGGATGTTGAAATCTGTACAGTCTATGGGCGTTTTGAAGGTATATATCGAAAAAATGAATAGCAATTTTTTTATACCATCTGAGGGTTTTTCTCAAACAGGAATAGTACGATGTCATTTGATCGGCACGGTCAATGCCAGACATACCCAGATTATAGTCAGCAATAATATTTGGTTTGATGGCTATTTTACCATTCCTGTTTCGTACACGTATCAAATTGATTTTATGCTTGTTGGAAATAACCATCACTTCCCTTTTATCCTTCCATTTGCAAATCGTTATATCTCCACTACTCACTGCAGCAATTTCTCCTTTTTTCAGTTTTGCTTTTACTACTTCAGAAGGATTACCTTTACGATTAGCTCGTAAAGTGCCACATATATATGTTTTTTTAGCACTCATCTTTCTGGCCAGGTCTACGGAATTATAAAAATTATCTGTATTAAACAATATGTCCCTTATCAAAATAGCCATTTAGTAAATCCATGACTACTTCTGTAGAGTGTAAAGACCCAGAACTTGGACGATCTGCTTTACCCCTGTATATACGTATTTTCAAAACTAAACCTGAAGACTCACAGAGTTGGTATAATTTCACTCCATATTTGTGTTTCTTATTTTTTATATACTGGCGGAAAACTAATCGTCCACGCCACAATACCATTGATTCGTCAATGCTCAATGACTGATGGGGTTGATAAATAGTCATCATGATATGATTGAACCAATCCAAAACCGGTGTTATTTTGTGCAGCCGGTCGGTACCTGCCTCTTCGTCATTTTCAGAAAAATGAAGGTATCGCAGCAATATTTGAAAACGGTTACGACTCATTACTTTACGTATAAATGGGAAATTATATAACAAATCTTTACTCCAATAATGGGCAATTGTAGGTGCGGATACAATGCCAAGGTATAATAAAATTCCAATGAACTGACGCATTTCTTTCCGATTAGTTTCCTTCCATTGTAATGATCGAGCATTTTTTTGCACAGGACCAGGAGTACTTTTAGCATAAGCATTTGTCATTTGGACTATGTGATCTACGAAATTATCACTGAAAAATACATCAATAAATTCACCTGGAGTTGAAACTTCTGGAATATTGAATGATGCGTTACCAGTGAAGATAAAATTTTGAGGCCTTGCTGATTGGAATGACCACAGATTCTCAGGATCACAGGAAGGTTGATCTTGAACAGTTGGTATAGTATTTTCTTCAATGGCTTCGGAACTAATGGATGTTGGAGAAGAAGTTTCGCTCTCATCGCTATGTTCTGAAGGAACGTATTCATTTGAACTACCTGCTGAGAAGTCGCCTTCACTCTCCGATTCTTGTAACGCTTGAATAACTTGCTCGTTTTGAATGAAAGTATGCCGTTGATTTCGTCGCCGCGACATTTTGGCGCCAAAGCGTGGAATCACACGTCAAACTAGTGCGGCTCCTGCCGCGTGACTGATCTGAAATCGCTTTGTTGCACAAGAAATACGCATGATAGACAAGGAAGACACATACGAGTTCTCTCGTAGATGGCACCTAATCTAAGCATAACATTGCTGGTGCCAAAGTACGAGACATCCCGTATACGAGATATCTCGTACATTGGCAGCTTTAGTTAACTTCACTAATGAAGACGCCAGCTACGAATTTTCTCGTATGTGCTTACAATGTATGGTGGGAACTGAATACGGCTCCTCCAAAATCTTGGCATTCAATGTGTTAACAAATTATTACATCAATCATACCACGTAAATTAATGCCACTTTAAGTGACAATTACATAATTAAATTAAATAGGAACATAATATTATTCTTAAAAACAATCGTAAACAATTCAAAAGTAAACCATCTAATGGTATTGTTAAGTGTCAAAATGTCATCTGTCATCTTTTAGAAAAAATATTTTCTGTTACTCTCGATTTTATTCTTGTATATATTGAAAATTAAACAGTTATCTCGTTCTGAGCTCGGTAATTTCATTGGCCAAGCCATAATTACCCTGCAGGCTCCTCGGAACTTTTTCGGGATTTGTACATGGTCCTTACGAATCGGACGATATATTGGTTGAGCCACACAGCGACATATGCATTACAAAGCTGATCTGATGATGAAGCTGTTCTAATACGAAGCGAATCGGACTGCGGTTCGAGTACGAATTTAGTTGGATCCAAATTCAGTGAAGTATTGAAGTGAAAAAACTGTGAGTACGCCTTACGTATTGACTTAGAAAAATTCAAGCAATATAGAACTTTCAATACAAGAAGAAATATACTTAGACAAATTGGGCATACAATTTAGTTGGAAATTCTAACTCATTATTGAAACTAAAGATAGTTTAAACTATTCATTAATAAATTAAGAAGGAAATTAAAATGGAAACGTATTTTACTATGCAAGAAGATACCAAATTAAAGATACAAAAAGCTAGAGTTAACTTCAAAAAATCTCCAAAGGAAAGAATAACGCAATCCTACTTGGAAACTCGGCTTGAAACACTGGAAAATTATTGGACTTTGTATCGTGATACACATAGAGTCATCATTTCGGAATTTGGTAACAAGGAATTATTGAAGTCTAGTTATTACACAACTGATGCATACGGCAGTACTGAAGAACTGTACACAGATTATAAAACGGAATTAAAGGATTGCTTGCTTAAGTTTAAGATCGATTCTAATACGGTTGTATTGTCTAGTTCTAAGGTTATTGAGTCAAACGTCGGTCAATCCTTTAGTGTTAAGTTACCTAAGATTTCTATTCCTAATTTTAGTGGCAAATACACCGAATGGACAAGTTTTCGCGATTTATTCATATCATTAATACATAGCAACAAAGCATTGGACGACGTTCAACGGCTACACTATCTCAAAGGCTATTTAACAGGTGAGGCTGAGCAACTTTTGCGGCATATTCCTATCACGGCTATTAATTACAACGTCTGTTGGGATCAGTTGGAACATCGTTACAATAATAAGTTGCATCTTGTTAATTGTATTTTAAAACGTTTCATGAATCAAAAGAACATACAGTCAGAATCTTCCAGTGCCGTTAAAGAATTACTTGATACAACAAATGAATGTTTAAACGCCCTCAAAAATTTAAGTATTGACATTTCTTCTTGGGATATTATTGTAATTTACATTGTTAGTTTAAAACTTGATACCGAATCTAGGAAACTATGGGAAGTTCAAATCTGTAAGGCCAATGGTGAACTTCCTAAATTAAGTGATTTTAAAGATTTCTTAGAGCAGCGATTCAGGTCTCTTGAGTTTTTAGATAGTAAAGTCATTAACAAGTCAATTAATAGTACTCGCACAACTAAGGCTATGCATGTCACTTCAAACTCAACATGTGAGTTTTGTTCTGAAAGTCATAAACTGATTCATTGCAAGAAGTTTGCAAAAGAAGATGTTGAAGCACGTCGTAACTTTATCCAAACCAATAGGTTGTGCTTCAATTGTCTTGGTCCAAATCATTCGGTAATTTCATGTCGTAATTCAACCAATTGTCGTGTTTGCAAAAAGAGACACCACTCTCTTCTACACCCAAAATCAGTCCCTAAAAGTGATCATGAGGAAGTTGGAATGGATCAATCTCCGCCATCAACTTCACAGAGCGAGACACCAAACAACATAGTATCTTGTTTCTCAAATGTAAACAGCCAAGTGTTATTGGCCACTGCCTTGGTAAAGGTAGAAGGGAGAACAAGTACTTTTGTTTTAAGATCTCTCTTAGACCAAGGATCTCAAGCATCGTTTATTACCGAGTCGTCGGTACAGATGCTTGGTCTGAAGAAGATTCCAAACAAGAGCTTTATTTCAGGACTTGGCAGTGACCAGAGTGCAACATTGCGCTCTAAATGGTTTGTAACCGTACAAGTTCAGTCACGTCACGATCCCAACTGTACAGTTGTTGTAAAAGCTCACGTTCTTAAGAAAATTACATCACTTCTTCCTGAAAGGAAGATTGGTTTTACTGTGTCGTCACCTCAAATGTTGGATCTAAAATTAGCCGATCCTGCTTTTGATACTCCAAACAAAATTGATATTTTGCTAGGAGCAGAAGTGTATTGCCAAATTTTATTGGAAGGTGTTATCAAGGGTCTACCTGGGTTTCCCGTGGCACAAAATACTAAACTCGGATGGATCCTCTCTGGTTATATACACTCACCAAAAAACCAAGGTAGTCTGCAACAAAATAAAATCGTAAACATGCACACTCACATATCGACTGATGATCTGTTAAAGAAGTTCTGGGAGATTGAGGAACCTTTTTCTGGAAACAAAAAGATTTTATCAGAAGAAGAACAGAACTGTGAGGACTTCTTTATAGAAACTGTTCAAAGAGATTCATCAGGCCGCTACGTAGTAAGATTGCCTTTTAAGTCAAATAATCCAGAGTGTCAGTATGGCAATTCATTTGAAATTGCTCGGAAACGATTTTATTTATTGGAGAAACGGTTGCTCAAGAATCCTGAATTTCGAACGAAATATTCTGATGTTATTGAGGAATACTTAACGCTAGGCCATATGGAGGTGGTTCCAAAATTAGAGAAAGAGAATTCTACTGCCATCTATTTGCCACACCACGCAGTTGTAAAAAATGATAGAACTACAACAAAGGTGAGGGTTGTATTCGACGCGTCATGTACTCTTAATAATGGCTCATCATTAAATAAAGATATGATGAATGGTCCAAGGCTACAACCCGAACTGAGACACATCATCATGCGTTGGCGTTGTCACCCTATATGCCTTGTTGCCGATATAGTGAAAATGTACAGACAAGTAAAGGTATCTGAAGAAGATGTTGATTTTCAACGACTTTTGTGGCGTAATGATGTGAATTCAGAACTTCAACATCTGAGGTTATTACGTGTAACATTTGGTACATCTTCAGCACCATACTTAGCTGTACGAGCTCTGCAACAGCTTGCACATGATGAAGGTGATAAATACCCTTTAGCAGCAGACAGGGTTTTAAAGGAGTTCTATGTAGACGATCTCATGACAGGTTGCGAAAGCGTTGAAGAAGGTGTTCAGGTATATCATCAAATGAACGAACTTCTTAGTCGCGGGGGATTTGAGCTTCAGAAGTGGTCTTGTAATAAAAATGATTTATTGCAAAAAATTGAAAAAGACAGAAATGATACGAAAGAAACCTTAGAGATGAAGTTAGATTCTGTTATGAAAATTTTAGGATTAACCTGGAACAGATCTAGTGACGAATTTCAGTACACTGTCCAACTTCCTTCGCTTGAAACACCTGTGACTAAACGTAGAGCAATTTCGGATATCGCAAGATTATTTGATCCACTCGGTTGGATCGTACCCGTTATAACAACTGCCAAGGTTTTTATTCAGAGAATATGGCTTGCTGGTGTAGGATGGGATGATGAGATACCAGCAGACATACTCAAAGATTGGAGTTCCTATCGCAAGGATCTCGTTCACCTTACTAGTTTTCAACTTCCGAGGTGGGTTGGGACAAGTAGAGACGATGTCCATATGGATCTACAGGGGTTTTCTGATGCGTCTAACGCAGCTTATGCAGCCGTTGTCTATGTTAGGACAGTAGATTGTAATGGTAAGGTTCATGTGAATCTCGTCGCTTCCAAATCGAGAATTGCTCCTGTAAAACAGGTATCCATACCTCGTCTGGAGCTTTGTGGAGCTGTCCTTTTAGCAAAGTTGCTCCAAGAAGTCTCGGAAGTATTGGATGTCTCAAAGGAAAATATACATGCTTGGACTGATTCCAGTGTTGTCCTTGCTTGGCTGAGTAGTCATCCCAGCAAGTGGAAGACGTTTGTGGCAAATAGAGTCTCCGAAATATTGACCATCATAGACAACAGTCAGTGGTCGCATGTCAAATCCGATGAGAACCCAGCAGATTGCGCATCACGGGGCATAAATCCAAGCAATATTTCTGAAATTGAATTATGGAAAAACGGCCCTAAGTGGCTACAAGAAAATACAGTCCATTACAGTAGAGGAAGGTTTAAGCAAACAGATTTAGAGGAAAAGAAAAGTAATGTTTTATGTTACATAACAACTGAAGACATTGATATAATTTTAAGGTTTTCCAGTTTAAAGAGACTAATAAGAGTGCTTTCATATTGTAGAAGGTTTCTTAATATGACAAAAAGAGCAAACCATAAAACTCAAACTACACGTTGGCTAACATCTAAGGAAATAAATGATTCATTACTTAACTGTATCCGCTTGTGTCAAAGGGACGGGTTCCTGAAAGAAATAGAGAGTTTACAAGGATTTAGTAAAGTAAAAAAAAGAAGTAGACTTACCTCGCTTAATCCATTTCTTGATGGCGACGGCATCCTTAGAGTTGGTGGACGATTGCAGAAGGCTAATGTTGTAGAAGAAATGAAGCATCCAATACTGATTCCTCATAAATCACATCTAGCAAATCTGATTGTTGCGGATGCCCATGAACGTACTATTCATGGAGGTCCTCAGTTAATGCTGAGTTATATAAGAACTCGGTATTGGATTGTGAACGCGAAAAGTCTCATTAGACAGCATGTTCGTAAATGTGTTGTTTGTGTGCGTTATTCAGCTCAAACGAATCAACAGTTGATGGGCCAAATACCATCAGCTCGTGTCACTGCTTGTCGCCCTTTTTATCAGAGCGGTGTTGATTACGCAGGACCTATTGCAGTCAGAACCACAAAGGGACGTGGTTATCACTCGATCAAGGGCTACATTTGCTTATTCATATGCATGGCCACTCGTGCAATACATCTCGAGGTAGTGAGTGATCTGACCTCAGAGGCATTTTTAAGTGCATTTAAGCGTTTTGTTGCACGCAGAGGGCATTGCGCAGATTTGTGGAGTGATAATGGCACTAACTTTGTTGGAGCGAATAGGGAGCTTAGGAATTTATTACCTCGAGAAGGGTCAGTAGTAGCCAGTGACATAGCTAGCTGGTTAGCGACAAATGGCACCAACTGGCACTTCATTCCACCCCACTCACCAAACTTTGGTGGTCTTTGGGAAGCTGGAGTGAAGTCCACGAAACATCACCTAAAAAGAGTAATCGGCAACAGTACACTCACGTTCGAAGAAATGACGACTCTCTTGTGCCAAATAGAGGCATGTCTTAACTCACGGCCGATAACTCAAGTTAGTTCCAATGCAGAAGATCCGTACCCACTTACCCCGGGGCATTTTCTTGTGGGTGAGCCTTTAGTGCTGGTACCGGATGCTAATTATGAAAATGCGAACATGAGTACTCTCAAAAGATGGCATTTCACTCAACGGCTTATGCAAGATTTTTGGCGAAGATGGTCACATGAATATCTGACACAACTCCAGCACCGTTATAAATGGTCACAAATAACTCCGGAACCTAAGGTTGGAGATATAGTGCTGGTTAAGGAGGATGATCTGCCACCGGCAAGATGGTTGTATGGTATGATTACTGACAAGCATATTGGTGTGGACAATCTAACGCGCGTTGTTTCTTTAAAATGTAGAGATTCTGTTATCAAGAGACCAGTGTCCAAGCTTATTATTTTACCTGTTGCCGTCTAGATTTAAGTTATGAAGTTTTATTTTGCTCAATATATTCAAATTCTACCGGCAGCAATGTTATGGAGTGTTGTTAACATTGAAATGTTTAAGTTAGATTTATTTATTATTTTATTGTTGTTGGTAGTAGCTATCTTTTATCATGGTGGGTGGGTTGGTTGTTAAGTAACTCAGTGTGTTATTTTATGGACACTGTCCATGGTGGGCGGAATGTTAAGTGTCAAAATGTCATCTGTCATCTTTTAGAAAAAATATTTTCTGTTACTCTCGATTTTATTCTTGTATATATTGAAAATTAAACAGTTATCTCGTTCTGAGCTCGGTAATTTCATTGGCCAAGCCATAATTACCCTGCAGGCTCCTCGGAACTTTTTCGGGATTTGTACAGGTATAGACTCATAAAATTTCGCTTGTAAAAACAGACCTACAAAGAGACACATCTCAATGACATGCTTAGCATGTTTAAATAATATGTAGGTAAAATCAAAATCAACACTAATTCGAAATATACCATATCACTCTCCTCAGCTAAATGTTCTTGGGAGAGCTCATTTGGGTTATTGGGAGATTCTTTTAAGGAAATTAGTTTTACGATAGACAAATCGTCAATAATATCACGATCAATAATCCTCGTCTTACGAAACGCTATTGCAGGTTTTTATAGTTTTGAAAAAAACTACAGTGTATTAAGGTATAATTTCTTTGTTGATTTCTTGAATAACCCCAACAAATCCAAGTTTTCCTAATGAGATAACGTACTAAAACGAAATCATGAACAGAATATGAAGGGTCTTGGTTTAGATACAAACCGTATTCATGATTAAGTTCGTAGTCTTCTGTGGTATTTGTTATTTCACTTATATTTCTGGCATTCTGGTTTAAGTCATTTTCTTCAAATACATTTCTTAAATCAGTCTTTTCAGTTGCATTATCTAAATCAGTCTTATCCCCAGTAAAATATGTATAAACAAACAAAGAAAAACAAACAAAAAACAAACAACAAATATGTGTAACTAAAATTCTGGAATTCTGATCTAAGTTAATCTTTTCTGTTGCATTACTTATATCACTCTTTTCAACTGCATTATCTGCATCAGTCTTATCCCCAGTAGAATATATTTTATCAGTCTTAATTAAGTTTCCGTCATTCTGATCAAAGTTAGTATCTTCAGTAGCAATACATAAATAAGTCACATCCCCAGATGAATAATTTGTTGTGTTAGCCTTTAAAATTGACTCAGAAACAGAATAAAAGTCATCAGCTTCTATGGTGGCATCGCTATCACATTCAGCCACTAAGTCAGAATCACGTTTCGGATTGCGATATTATTATGAGTTATTACTCATTATATCGCAATCCGAAACGCTTGTAGAAGAATCTTTGGATTTTCTAATACGTTTTTTTTTTCGCACATTGTATTGTTAAATTCTCGCTTAGCTTCTTTGTATTGGCCAATGATTGCGGTTTTGATTTTTTTCCTATACCTTTACCCTTAACCCCTTGTATGGCTTTTTTGTTTTTATTTGGCATACAGGCATAGCAGCATTACGTTCCTCGGAAATGTCACTATCATAGTTTTGTGTCTCTATCATAATATTGCATAATCCGGAAGAGCCTGGAATTGGATTCATATATGGATCTGGCACTATGTTTGAAGTAGAATTTGATGATGTATTTTTTTTTCTTTCGGCTTTGATCTAGCGACTTTTTTTGACTGACTCATGACTAAATCTTCTGCACTTACGCTTTTGCCTGGATCAACTACAAATCTCTTTATCGTCTTGTTCCTTCTGGCACTTCAGGACATCTTAAGTCCATCAAAATATCAGTTATGACTGAAGAAGATATACTCTCTATTTCAGCTTCAGGCCTGTTAGTCTGGGATTGGGGTAACCTAGATTTAGGACGATTGGGATCAACAGGGTACAGTCCGGATTTATTGAAACCTGTCCTTAAATTGTGAGATTCCGCATCTTTTTCAACTAACTTATCCTTTAATTTACATAAAAGTTTGGGAAATGCGCTCTTAATTAACGTTTTGTGCTTTCTTCCCTCGGTAAGCTTCCATCTTGTGAGAATATCTCTCCGGTAAGCCTTAAGCGGAGCAAAAAATGCGACGTCCAGAGGTTGAAGCAAATGGGTAGTTTTCGGAGGCAGGCATACAAATGAAATATTCAATTCCTCACAAGTTCTTAACACACTTTCTGAAAAGTGTGATGATAAATTGTCACCGATCATTACCTTACGACCTGACTTATTTCGAACATATGGGACTATAATGCTTTGAAACCAGTCTTCAAAGCAGACAGAATCGAACCATCCACTTTTGGAACGATTGTATCTTGTCCCTTCTGGTTCTGCTTCTATCCATGTATCCCACAGGTTTTCCGATTTGTAAACGACATATATCGGTAACAAATGCCCCGATGCAGTTCCAGAAAACATAAGCGAAATTGCGGTTTTTGAGGTGTTTATAATCCGTTCTGGATACTTACATTCTCTTTTGTAAATATATTTTTTATTACCAGGGTCGTCTGTCTTTGTTTCGTCGTAATTTATGATGCAGTCTGCCGCAACCCCGTCAACCGTTTTGATATAATTAAAAAAAAACGCGTCAATATCATCGGATGTAAATCTGGCTCGGTCAGTGGAAATGTTTGCAGATTTGCGATTTGAAATTTCTGAGCAATATCTTTTAAGAAAATTACGGGCCCAGTCAATTCCGGGCATATTGTCTTCAAGCCCATATACTTTTTTACCCATTTTGTTATGGTATTTTTGAGCAAAAACACGAAGATCTGAAATTTCAAAGGGAAATCCCCTTGCCCCTAATAATAAAATAAATTTAAGGAAGATTCTCTTCTCTGCGGTAGAAAATAATGTTGGATGACCAGCCTTCTCTTGCGTGCAGTTAATGTTTCTAGTCTTTCTACTCAGGGTACTCTTTGGCACGCCATATGTACGAGTATTTGCTGCATCTGTGAGGCTCATTCTTCCATCTTTAACTTTATTAATTGCCTCTTGTAAATGTTCCAATGAATAACTTTGGTAAGGCAAATGTGATTTTCCATTTCTGTTATTGGACCATTTTCTTGTGTATGTGCGCACCATGGTCATAAAACTGAAACAAAAAAGTAGAACTTACCCTTAATTACTTGAAAATTACCATCGGGGCTATTTGAAATTTTACTTAAAACCTTTGCACAACTATTTCTAGGTATAGGAGGCTAGGTATAGGGGCTATTTGGAATTCTGTACTAAATAGCCCCAAAACGGTTCTAAAGAGCCCCATTTAAAAAAACAAAACGAATATAGCGATCTAACCTAGTTAGAAAAAGCTGTCAGAGAGCATCCAAATCACAACAAAACGTAGGATACATGAGAAATCTTAAATTCCACTTACCTCCAAAACTTTTGCGTACTCATGCAAAAGTGGCGACACATAAATAAACACAATTTGAATACTTTTTTATACCGTAAAGTGGGGCTAATTGGTAGAAAAAGTCACAAAAAATGGCTGTAATGTCATCAACTTTTGTGTTATTTCACTTTAATTAGCAACTGGTTATAATATTGCCTGTACTTATACAGAATATTAAGGATTGTGTGATGACAAGCAACGCAATAAGGTTTTTTTTTTAAATATACGACTTTCCAAATAACCCATAAGGTGGGGCTAATTAGAATCGACTGGATTTATGCTGTAAAACACATATATAGTCTTGAAATTACCATTTAAACCGTGTCGTGCTGTATTTGGAAATGCAGTACAAGTGTGACCACAGTGAAAAACTAAAAATAAAAAAGTCATGGTAGAAAAAAAATATAATTTGCAAAACGAAAATAAAATTGAAACAAAATCTTTTGAATCTCGTCTAAATGATAAAAGTTGAACCTTATTATTTAATCAGACTTATTTGGCAACAAAAGGAACTCTTCTAATCTTAATCATAGCACACATCTTGCTTTCTCTAAATAAAATAAACCGAATCACTGTTGTCTAGTAGCACAAATATATCATTTTGAGTTTCTATTAATTGAACCGGTTTCATCACCATATTCTTCAAAACTTTGGTGCTTTATGTATTTTTTACTTTGGCAAATCGTAACCCTTCTTTTATTTTTCGTGCTTGGTAGACATCAACAGTGTAAAACTGATCTTCTATACCCTTGATGCTAGCCATATGATACTTTGTCTCCACCAGAATGATCTCTTATCAATACATCATCATTGATTGCCACAGAAGATTTTTCTGATTCTTCAGCAAAATAATCAATCAGGTCATCATCATTGACTGCAACAGAAACTTTTTCAGATTCTTCAACAAAATAATGATTGTATTGTAATGATTTAATTATTCGCATGACTCTGGAGAGCACTCGATAATATCAGAGTCACTATGTTCACTCATTTCCACACTGCTATTTGAACTTGTGCTTGAAGCACTTATTAATCGTTTTCGTCATCTTTTTCTGTTTATTTGACCACAGCTTGTAGATGGTTGAGGTTCAAATTGATTGATGTTTCGATCTAAATTCTTCATCATTGGCTTGTTATTTTTATTGAGATCAATGTTCAGGAGGTTTCCTTCATCTTCATCATCGAGACTGGAACTATTTTTAAAATCTGTACCATTGGAAGCCAAAGGCAGTATTTTTGTGGCGTTTTCTTTATTTTCTTTAACTGTTGATTTCTTTCCCTTTTCTTTCCCTTTTCCTTTCCCTTTTTCATTCACTACTTTTTCCTTTTCAGAGCTGCCATCTTTTTTTTCATAATCTTCTATGCCAATACTTTTTCCAGGTGACACATTTACCTTCTTCTTGCGTTTTTTAATGCTTACTTCTTGTTGTGGAGTTCGTAAGTCACTCAACATATCAATGACACATGTAGAAACATTATTATCAACAGTTACAGCATCCTGTGTCTTTTTCGGCAATCTTTCAATAGGTCTTGACCGATTGATTGGATACAGATTTATTAAAACCACTAATTATGTTTTGTTTGCCTACATCATTGGCTGTTAGCTTTTGATACAATAATGAAAACAACTGTGGAAAACCTTCTTTTGTCATCGTTTTTACCCGTCGAGTTTGTTTTTGTTTCCATTCCGTTAATATTTGACGCCAATATTTTTTTAAGGGAGCATTAAAAGCAACGTCTAGAGGTTGCATTATATGTGTAGCCTTTGCAGGCAGACAGACAAATTTAATGTTATAGATCTGACATAATTCCAGAACTTTTGACGAAAAATGCGATGACAAGTTGTCTTCTATCAAGACCTTAACTCCTTCTTTATTTTTAACATAAGGTATGATCACAGTTTCAAACCAGTCTTCGAACCATACAGAATCGAACCAACCACTATGAGCTCTATTATAGCGTGTGTTTGGAGGACCACCATGTATCCAACTATCCCATAAATGCTCCGCTTTGTATACAACATAAGGCGCGAGTAAGGTACCATCAGCTGCACCAGCAAACATGATGCTAATATCACTTTTTGTGAAGTCCATTATTCTTTCGGGATACTTTTTCCCTCGCTTGCATATAAACTTTTTTGACCCAGGGTCATCGGTAAGGTTGGTTTCGTCATAATTTATTATTCTTTCTGGTGACAATCCATCGCAAACGGTCTCAAAATTATTAAAAAAGCGTTCTAATGTTTCTTGGTTTATTTCAGCTCTTGCTGAAGAAATATTATTGGTATGGCGAAATGATAATAGACTTTTGTGTCGGTTCATAAAATTTAGAGCCCAATCTCGACCAGGAGTATTGTTTTTTAATGAGGGAATATTCCTTCCTATTTTAGACAAATATCTATGAGCTAAAACTCTTAAGTCGAGTGTATCGATTGGAAATCCCCAATGGGAAAGTATTTGGGCGTATTTGATAAATATTTCTTCCTCAATATTTGAGAACAGGGTAGGATGACCAGATTTTTGCTGAGAACTATTAAGACCTCTGGATTTTCGAGATATTGTAGCAATAGGAACACTGTACCGTTCAGAAGCTGCAGTTAGTGTTAGTTCTTTTTTTTGCACGGAAGATATTGCTTGTTGGAGGGCTTCATCGCTTTACGATCCGTATGGCTTATGATATTTTCCATGCCGGATACTTTGATTAGTTCTTTTGTAATTACGAACCATTATGCGAGTTAATTGAATGCAACTGCAACAACCAAAAATATAAAATGTTGTGAGTACTTTCAGTTCTTTTAAACTAAATAATTAAGGGGTTATTTGGAAAAGGGGATATTTGGTAATAACCAAATAACCCCATTTTGCATTCCAATAAGCCCCATCTTCAATAATCCGTCATAACACAAAAACTATTGCTGCTTTTTTATGTATTTAAAACTTTTTTTTTTGCGTCATGTTTACCGCAAATAAACGTTTTTTCTTTCTTTCTTTCTTTCTAATTCAAATGTTATTCCTGATTAATAAAGGTGAAAAAACGAATAAAATTTTATAAACTTACCAAAACGATCGACTACGAAAAATTTTACACTTCTAAAAGTTTGCAGCTCTCGATTTCGCACCAAAATACTTCTTTTTCCAAAAAATCGTTTACTACTTGTCATAACATGGGAAGAACTTTTCTGATTGGTTGATTTAAAATCAACACTAGCGCCGCGACAAAATCCCGAAAGCTCGCTATGGTTGCGTTCAGTTTTAGTAAAAAAAATAAGGATGCAATCTTGTTTTTATTTTTTTTCAAATAGCCCCTCGTTTCTTAAATAATCCATTTTACGGTAAAATTGTTTCGTGGAGCACGCGACGATGTTCAAGCTTCAAAATGGCGTCCCATACTACTACTTTAGTATTAGTGTTGCCAGACGGTGAAAAAAATATTATACTACCAAAAGAAAAAATATTACCAGCTACCAAATCTTTTATTTTCATAATTTTAATTAGCCCCATGGATTCCAAATATCCCCACTTTACGGTATTCATTTTCACCCAATATCCCAATATTCGCTCAGGGCTTGGATCATGTGATACGAAGGTTGGATCAGGATTTCTATTAGTTTACACATTTTTAAAAAATGTTCACTGGCCAGATCTTCCGATGGTTTGTCATTGTTTAGTTTCTTAATCATATTCACCATAAGTCTTCCGCGGCCATCCATGCTTCAGTAATATCAAGCACTTTTTCATTGAAATCAACAATTAATGGCTTAAGTAGGTGTTCAAAATCCCTAATTTCACTACATTTGAAACAAATCAATTAAACTAACATAAGTCTGCTAATCCGTTAACACCACAATCACTTACTTCCCGAAAATAATCCTTCCGATTTGGAATAACGTCAAAAAAGATGCGTAATCCGCGGCACGTGCTCACAAAATGACAACAATCCCCTCCCGCACATCACCCCGCGTCACCCGCGTCGCTCGCGTTTCCCGCGCTGTATTGCAGACTGCAGTAAACAATAAACAAAGATATACACATAGGTTTAAGCCGCGTAAGTACACTAAATCACATTACACAGTAACACCCGTATTTATAAAGAAGTAGTCAAAAGTTAGAATTCTCAGCCAAGTAATAGTCACCATTTCCTTTACTTAAGCACTACTTTGACGTTATTTTGGATAAAAAATGGAAACTTTGGATAGTATCGAAGCGGTTTTTGCTGTTGTAGACAATATAGATGATAATATATTAGAGGAAATAGAAGTTGCTGAAGCTAGAAATCCCAAAGTTTACTTTCGTGATGTGGATCCATTTCATGACTATTCGGAAGAAAGTATTGTGAGACATGTTATTTTACCGAGAATTGAAGACACTTTACAATCAGAGACACAAAAAGGGCTTCCTATAACTCCACTGTGTCAGTTGCTTACTGCTTTACGTTTTTATGCCACTGGAAGCTTTCAGATTGTATGTGGAGATATCATGCATATTTCTCAATCGACAGTATGTAATATAGTGAAGAGAGTTAGTCGAGCGAAACTTAATAAAATCTGGCATTAGCAATGCCAATCATTGCTAATGCCAGATTTTATTAAGTTTCGAGGAAAAAAAAGGACGATTTCGAAAAGCTTGGTTGCATTGGCAGAGCACCTGGACTGAAAAATATTGTGGGAGCAATCGATTGCACCCACATTAAAATCACCAAGCCTAGAGGTATTCTTCATACAGAGTAGTACCGGAACAGAAAAGGATATTTTTCATTGAATATGGAAGTAGTTGGTGGCCCTAATTTGATGATATATGATATAGTAGTACGTTGGGCTGGCAGTACACATGATAGCCGAATTTTTAGAAACTCGCGTTTAAATATAAGGTTATGCAATAATGAAATTGTTGGGGTGTCACTTGCTGATGGAGGATATCCTTGCACTAGGTTGGTAAATAATAGTTTAGTAATATTTTATTATTATTCATAAACAATAAAACTAAAACTGTATGAAACTGTTATAAGCTTTCACGGTTTGAACTTAAACTAATATTGTTACTTACTCAAAATAAAAATAAATCATGGAAGATATCCCGTAAGGTCCGGTTGCTCGAAGCTCGGTTACGTCAACTTTAGGGTTAAGTTTTGGTTAAAGTAAAATTAACCGGGGGACAAATTTAAAAAGCGTTGCTGAAGCAGCGGTTACTTTAACGAGCGGTCAAATTACCGATTTAACGGCGGTCAAAATTACCGACAGGGTGGGGGTGGTTTAAATTTTGACGTTAGTAGAATTTGAAGTTAACGGTGACAGTTTTTAGGTTATTTACAAAATATTTCTTTGCGAATATCGTTTAAAATGGGATCGGAGCGTTTTCTTTTGGATTTAATTAATGAAGACAGTTCTTCTGATGACGAATTCATATTTGGACAAGTAGTCCGACAAAGACAGAGAAATTTTCGGCCACGAACTGATTTTTTTTTATGGGAAGAAATAGATTTTAGAGCACGCTACAGAGTGTCGAGGAATTTGGCTAAAGTGCTTGTAAATTTATTAGATTCGCGTCTCAAACGTTTGACCAGAAGGTGAGTCAACTTTAATCCATATAAATTAATAGATATGGTTTTTAGAAACATTTAGTTACATAGTAAAACCTTTAAAATACCTTATACAACTAATGATGTATGTTCTCATTCACTTTTTTCAGAAACAATGCAATGACATCTGCCGATCAAGTCTTGTTAACTCTACAGTTTTACGCATCTGGATCATTTCTCAGATGTGTTGGGGATTCAAAAGGAGTGCACAAATCGACAGTATGTAGAACTATTCATACTGTGAGCAAGGAGTTAGCTAAACTTAGATCCCATTTTATTTATATGCCAAGAAATGAAGATGAGAGGAAAGCCACTGTAAACAACTTTTACAATATTAGCCGCTTTCCAAAAGTTATAGGTGCTATAGATTGCACACATGTCTATAAACAATCACCTGGTGGCAATAATGCAGAGTATTACCGCAATAGAAAGGACTCATTTTCATTGAATGTCCAAGTTGTTGCTGATGCTAATTGCTACATCAAAAATATTGTTGCAAGATGGCCCGGAGGAAGTCACGATAGTCACACTTTTGACTCAAGCAACATCAAAGGTAGAATGGAAGATGGGGAATTTGGTGATACATGGCTATTAGGTGATAGAGGATATGCCTTGAGATCATTTCTTTTTACAACAGCAGGAGAGCATCTCTATAATGAAAGCCAAATAAGGACGAGAAATGTGGTTGAGAGGACATTTGGTTGTTGGAAACGAAGATTTCCTGCAATCGGATCCAATTTGAGAGTCAATTTGAAATATATGCAAGCAATAATAATTGCAACAGCTGTTTTACACAACATCTGTCGTAAGATGAATGAGGAACAACCTCCAGATGTAGTACATGTTTACGAGGAGATAGATATAGTATATGAAACTGCTCCAAACTATCAAGATAGTGCTAGAGGAGAATTAATTTCAACATATTTTGACAGATTAGCTGCTACTTATACATGACAAATGTTGTCTTATTAAGTAAAAAAAAAATGAAATAAAAAATATTCATTTATCAGACTCTTTTATTTTGTACTATAATTATTGAGCTTGAAATATCCAACAATTTTGTATTACAAAGTATTAAACTAAACTTATACTAATTACTTTTACTTATATTTAGGGTAAATTAAAATACAAAAATTAATTGTAACAGGGATCCAGGATGCTACAATAGAAATAAATAAACCTTAAACCAATCTTTTTAATTGTGCCTCTTCAATTTTTATTTTTAAATCTAGTAGTTGAATTTCTTTTTGGTGGCGTCGTTCCTCATTGTGTTTTAAGAGTTGTCCATGCAGTTCTTGTGTCTGTCTTAGTTTTTCTCTGTGCTCAACTTCTGCACGTCTATTAGATTCTTCAATTACTCTTTCCTTTTCCTTTGTGCACTGAAGTTTCTCTTCACTCAGCATCTTTATTGATCTCCTCACTGACACAGGAGTAGCTCCGAAATTTCTTTTCCGACCTAAAAAAAAACAATTTTCTATTCATAATCCCACCACAACCGACACTTGACAACACTCTCTATTATGTCTACTTACATTTTAAGGGTGATGACACTGGCTGTCTTAATAAACACCCAGGTGCACCAGTATCTTTTATTAAGTATTTCTGAAACAGAATAAATAAATTTGTGAAGTAATATAAAATGCAGAGATATTCCTTTAAGCACGAAATAAATTAATCACCTTGATACTCACAACATTCTCCAATTCACCAGATGGGATTAATGTTACCACATCGGTATTAGGCATTTTAAATTGGCTTGATGGGCTTGGTGTACTTGATGGTTGTGTGACAATCATATCATGAGACAGTAGCAGCACATCCTAAAACAAATAAATAATAACTTAAATATCCCTTTATTACACAAAAAAGGAAAGCACATATTTGAACAATAAATTCTAGGGCTGGCAGACTAAAAAACATAAGTCCAGAAGTGAAACTTTTCAGGAACAACTAAAAACTGTATAAAAAAATAGCGTTAAACTATAAATTCAACTTTATTGGAATATTGAGATGTTTTTAATTAATACTAACATGCACGTAAATATAATTTGATAAAAATATAATAAAAAGCGATTTTAGTGACTTATGTTAGAAAGAACACTGTGTACCTAGTAGGTACTTGTGACTTAAGTGTATGAGAACAGTAAAAATAATTATAAACTATGTTTTAGTTGACATTCAAAAGTTACTTCTATGAACGTAAAATTAATTTAGCATACATCATTTATATATTAGCCTATATTTATAATTTATATTCAACTATTTATTCATCTTCTTCACTATCTAAAATATCAGGGTCAGTATTACGTACATTGTTCACAGAAGGCAAATCTAAATAAAATCTATGAAAAACGTCGGGTATTAAGGAGAGTAAAGAAATCAGATCATCTTTCTTTTCTTTTGATATCGGTAAGGGCTGTACCGATATAACAGGAATAGTGTCAGGTATGGCAGAAACTCGACGTTTCAAGTTAAATTTGTAAAAATTACATTCCGTGTCCAATGTGTCTTTGTAGGAGATTACGCCAAATTCAGAATCATAGCGCAACCACTTTTTATCGAGCCATTTAAATTGTCGCCCTTCTACATCTTTGTTTCTTAATACTAATGGACCCTTTAACAATGAAGAAAAATCTAAAAAGTCGGAACTGCGCATTTCGACAACTTCAAATTTTTTACTGCTCGATCTGATGAGTTGAATCCAATCATGCGGGTGATAAA
The DNA here is from genome assembly GCA_916610215.1 of Omphaloscelis lunosa. Lineage (NCBI taxonomy): Eukaryota > Metazoa > Arthropoda > Insecta > Lepidoptera > Noctuidae > Omphaloscelis > Omphaloscelis lunosa. Next base: position 15,789,470 of record OU744265.1, on the reverse strand, counting down.
TCTGCAAATCCGTTTTCTTTTTCTTTTTTTCAATGATGCTATGATCCGTGTCCACTTCCAAGTGGCTATGACCCGGAACCATGAACTTGTGGTCTATGACATCTATGTCTAATTTCTGCAAAGCCCAAGTCAACATTGAACTGACATGAGAATTTCGGTTCTGACCGCCACAAGTATCAGAATAAAATATTACATGTCTTGTATTCTCAGGTACGTATGTTTGGAGATGTTTGAAAAGACATGATGCTATTTGATTAGCTCCTCTAGCAGCTATGGTTTCATACCATATGTAACACACAGCTTTTCCAGTTTTGTTGTCATGGACAGTCAGGTTGAACGTCCACAACTGGCGTTTGTAGAAAGCTACAGAAGAGCTGAGGGCTGGAGTGGGTAAACACTGTTGTAAGTCAAATGTGTAAACTTGCACAGTACTGTCACTTTTATTTACTTGAGTATCACATTTTTTCATTTCGTATGCTTGATCTGCGGCAGTCTTGTGATGTTCATGTTGGGCAATTAGTTCAGTTTTCGTTCCTAATAACATAAGTCACTTTCTGTGTCCATGAAGTCCGAGAGCTTCAAGTGTTCCTTTTAACATAACTCAACTTATGTTTTTTATAACGCCGCAAGATTAATGCGATTCAAGAGGTTGAAAAAGGACGCCACTTAGATTCAAGCCCGAACAAGCGAATATGACTTATGTGCTTTAGTCTGCCGATGTATTGATGTAAATTAATAATTTTGGTACAAAGAAAAAACAATAAGTGGATTGTCATACAAACAAATATTATTTTGTGTAATACTTCTACATTGCATACACAAATAAATTGTTATGTGAATGTGTGAAACTTGAATAATTATAGGGATTACCTGAGAGTTTTCTACGCACTCCAATTTATTTTTTCCTGGCGGTGTCATCACACAATGTGATTCAATTATTTCATCAACATTCTACAAAATAAAACAATATTAACATTGCATAATTCACAAAGATTTGAGAAAAGGTTTTTATACCAGCTAAGACACAGAATACAAATAAAAAGTCAACTTTACCACATGAGCTAGGGGTGCCAGGTTTCCTTCACCACCAGCAAGTTCAACATTCTAATAAAAAGTAAAACATAATTTGTTAATTGATTATAGTTATGATGAGAGCTTCCAAAGTCTACATCTATCACCAGGAAGGTTCTGATCTGACAGTATTCCAGCCATCCAACATACATAGAAAACTAATTGTAATTTTGTTGCTTTCTTTTGATATTAATAAAGATTGATAAACTAAAAATATTAACACATTTAGTAGGTACAGATAGAGGTGCATACCACAGGTAGGGCGTCATCATCATATGTTGATTCCAGACCTTCTGCAGATAAAACCATCAAAGATCTCATCCAGTCTTTGTCGGGGTGGTCACTGTTTGACTTGGTGGATTCTTGTTGGCAGACGTCTTTCTATTTCTTCTGTTATGTTACCCTTTATAGTTGCCACTGTTGTCTGGATTTCTTTGGTAAATTTAAACATTATCGGACGACAATAGAAAGTCGATGATGGTCGGTCGTTTTCCCAAACAATTGTTCCATCAGATTGTTGAAGCCTTATAGGAACTAGATTGGCCATCAATATAGTAGAGTCATCAAACTCTGTCTCAGTCTTTTGTTTGTAATTGCTTTGACCTGAGGCTCCATCAAAGCCCCATTTGCTTATAAGCAGTAACTCTGTTGCCGAGTCCAAATCCAAAGCAATTACATCTAAAAGCCTAGAAACCGTCAAGTTGAGTAATGCTTGCAGTTTATTAGCAGCTCCTTCTTCAGTTATGGTTATGTCTTCTTTCCCTGGATAACATTTTGACTTGGCTCGCTTAATTTTATAATAAGAAGGGTATAAATCAGACCCATTTTCACTGGCTGCTTCTCTTAGGCTTATATATTGCCACTTACTTAATTTAAGTGAAACTAATAAAGCCAGTGCCTTATCGGGTGAATATGTACTACTGTTTGCTTTATTTGCACTTAAACACTGCTTAACTTTTTCTAGATCTTCGGGGTGATTTAGCAAATGGTTCATTATTTTTCCTACATTCTCATTTCCAGTGTTTCTTAAACTAGCAATTGTAGTAGCTTTCAGTTCATCCGGAGATAACGAAAGCGATTTGTTTATTTGATCAACGCGTCTTCGTTTTTGCCTGGAGCCCAATTCTTCGAAAGGTTTTCGAGGTGTAAATGTAGATGTTGAAGTTCTGTAGCAGTAGGCCTAGCACGAAAGACTTGCGAAAAAGTATTCGTATCGTCATCGAAAACAATTTGTATGTGATTTGAACAGCGCCCCTATCGTGCGTAAATTGAACTAATTTTGGTAGCACGAATGAATTTATATTACTATCGTAACGCAAACGTATCGTCACGTAAACGAAATTTGAAACTTATAAACATATTTGAGAGCACGAACTTTGTTTTGACGTACGGTAACGTAAATTTCGATAGCTGGCTATCGAGCACACTCGAAACTTTATTCACTTAGAATTTGTCGGTGAGAAAAGTTTCGTAAGATATTAAATTAAAGTTTTAAACTTATATGTAATGTTTTTATGTTTCCAAAGTTGGTTTTCATATAATTCAAAGTGTTTTTATAATATTCCCAAGTAATTGGAACAATAAATTGCTTATAATGCAAAGACCACCACTGTTCGAACGTAGCCCTTTATATTATTTTCTTGCTGCAAGTTTACTTGACAATGAGGGAAGTGAACTAAGAGAAACTAGGTGAGTGCATCATGTTCTATTCATTTAAAATTTATAAAGATTTACGTCACATTAATTAATAATTTTTTGTTTTCTTAGATAAATGAAATATCTATTTATTATATATTACTTATTCTAAGGTTGTTTTATAATTACAGAGAAATTACGCGCAGAGCTAAACTTAGAAACACAGTAAATCCTGTGGACATAAATGAAACCGAATTTAAAAATAGATATCGGTTAAACAAAAAAGCTTTCGTATTTCTCTGTGAGCAGCTCCGTCAAAAAACAAATTTAAAAAGAAGCTACAGGGTTAGTCTAGAGCTTAAGGTATGTAAATAGCTATAAACGTCAATGTTATTGAAAAAGAAACAAAACAAAGTATAATAAGTAAAAGTGAGTAAATTAAAATTTTACAGGTTCTTTGTGCACTATCTTTTTACGCCACTGGATCATACCAACGTATAGTGGGAATGGCTAAATATTTAGGTCAAACCACAGTCAGCAAATATGTTAAGGAAGTGACTGATGCTCTTATCAGTCCTGCAATATTGAGAGATTTTATTAAATTTCCAAATACAACAGCTGATAGAGATATAGTAAGGGACAAGTTAGTATGAACATTAATAATATACTGGGACATTGTGTGTACATGTGATAAGGGTCAAGTGTGTATCCGTGGACAAGGGCGAACTTGATACTTAATCGAAAGATATTCTTTGTTTATAAACTTGTAATAGTTATTTACTTTTGACTAACAAGGGCCTCTGTGATCTACCTATGCAATGCCTAGCTACAAGTGCAGTATAATTCTCTTGCTACAGAATATTATGTACTTTAATGTAGGTACGTAATCCTATTTTTATCTTACAGATTCTTTGCTAAGTATGGCTTTCCGGAGTCATAGGGTGCATTGATGGAAGCCATTATTGTCGGTGTTAATATTTTAAAAACTACAAACAAACTTAATCGTAGCGTTGCGCCGCGCAATACAAATGTCAAGTGTCAAGCAAAGTCGTTTGAAAACCACTTATCACATTTTTGTAACTTACAAAATAATATTATTCTTTCAAAGATAATACCATTTTAAAGTCTTCTTTAGCTTATTTTTAGTTTGTTCTTCATTTCATCTCTATGTAATCATTTAATTTCCAATAAATAAACCGTTTAATCAATAGTAAACACATAATACGTCTTTGGATTTAGTCTTCGAACGCACCATTCATTCAACATGGTGTTCGTTTTGCTCACTCTGCTTACCTTAGGATGACGTCACTAACGTTATCGTATCGAGCTTCTATCGAGCTGACGATAGTCGCCAGAGTGTGCTTCGTGCTACGAACTATCGTCATACTCCGTTATCGTATCGAGGACTCGATACGTTTACGTTACTATTTCGATATGTTTTCGTGCTTGGCCTACAGATGGTGGTAGATTTTCAACATCTTCAATATCACAAATCTCGAGCCTTTCCTGTTCAGTGTTCACAGTTTCAGGTATTACTCCTTCGGGCCAGTTTATCGCACTTTCTAACCAATCACCGTTTCTTCTTAAAAACGGTGCTAACGTGCGACTACGTCGTTCCCATCTTGCACTTAAATTTGAACAAAAGCGCGTGCAGAATTGGAGCTTAGCACTGTTCTCTTGCGTCACGTTTATTTTATTTTGTAGGTATTGGGAGAGTTTTTTACTATCTGACAGCGACTTAAGCTGCTCTCTTAAAATCATAAATAAATCTAAATTGTTAAATAAATTTTCCATTATAACGAAAAGGGACGATCACAATCACAATAGATGTTAATAGTAGTACGAATAAACGAACACTAGTAAATATATAATAAATATGGTCATTTTATACTTCCAGTGACAATCAAATGTTTACTAATTTTTCTACTACCCTCATTAACATTAAAGTAATGACTAAAAGTGAAAAACGTTGTTTTTTATAAAGTAAAAAGTCAAGCTAATTACAGTCATTAAGCATAAATAGAAATTTATAGATAAATGATATCCACATTTTTAAGTAATACGTAATTAGTAAATTTAAGCTAATAACGAACCTTAATATATTGTCGTTAGTTGTTAAGTAATTATGTGTATTATAAAGTGCTTTTACTTACTATTCCACATCAATTTTAACTTAAAAGAACATCCGAAACGAAAAAATGAAGCTTTATATTCAAAGTACTTTTTTAATTTTTTTCGATCCATTTATTTAGCAGTGTTGCAACTTTATGCAAATGTTCAAAGTATCAAATGATAGTAGTCTGGACAAGCTCTAAGAAAAATATAGTTTCAAAGCGGGATCACTCGCCACTTGGCAGAAATTTAAATTAATTTGATCCACTCCATACAAAAAAAAATAATAAAATGCATTTTTCCACCCAAAGGAGCAAGTTTAGGAAAAAAAGCATCAGAACAATTATTATTGAGGTTAATATGCTCTATCGATCCGCATAAAGAAAAAAGTAAAAAAACAAAGTTGATCCCTAAGTCACTAAAATCATCGTTTCGACCCACTGTGCGCCGTGTAAAATATTTCTGGGCAACTGAATGCGAAGATAACCGACGTTATTTTTTTAACTGTGGTCAAAATTGACAACAGTTAAATTTTAACTTTTACTTTACTGTAATGTACGAACAACCGGACCTAAGTAACAATATTAGTTTATAACTGTATGAATACTATGTGCCATGTGGTCATCAAAGTATCATAAATACCTCACTACAATATCGCTCATTTGTTAACAATAAAGCATTCTTTATTCCAGACATTTACTGACTCCAGTTTCAAATCCTAGAACTGCACAAGAGGAGAGATATAATAAAGTGCAAATAAAATCAAGAAATTCAGTAGAACGTTTATTTGGAGTATGGAAAAGACGGTTTCCATGCTTACAAATCGGTTTAGCAACCAAACTTTCATCAACAGCCAATATCATAATGGCTTGTGCAGTGCTCCACAACATTGCAGTAGAAGTAAATGAAAATGAATTTGATGACACCGTGGACAATAATGCTCAGCCTTCTAACACAACAACGAAAAGCACAACAGGTACCAGTGATGGTTTGGTACTTCGAGCGAATGTAATTTCACGCTATTACACATTTTAAATGAATTTTAAAATAAAACCAATATTTTCACTTACATTATATTTTATTTATTTACAAGTAAAATCCAAAGTACATGGCAGGGTTTCATATTGATTCTTTGTCATATTTTTCTTTTTGTTTTATTTTTAATTCAATTTTAAACAAATTTTAAACAGATTTTCTTTGTGTTCCCTCTCTAAAACTTTAATCTTGAGTTCTTCCTCATGCATTTTTTTTCTTAAATTATAATTCTTCTTCCAATATTTTACACTTTATTTTATTACACACATCAAAAGTGTCTAGGGATCAACATATATTTTTGCAATAACTTTTCTCCTGATTGATATTAATTAAAATTTTCTTTAAGGATTCATCAAATAAAGTGTTTTCGTTTGTCACAGTAACGATAAACCAAGTCACCTTTGCATTAATAAAGAAATTTGCCATTTTCCTAATAAAGGGATTTTTGACATTTGAACCACTAACATTAAAGTTCGAAAAAAAGACTGAAATAACAGTTTTCTTTAAAATTTTATTGGGTAACTTAAACAATTAATAATCCGTGTTTCTACCGCGAACACTAACAACACAAGAACATCGGTTTGGCATACTCAAAATGAGTTCATCCAAATCACGCTGTGGAATGGCCGCCCATGTTCGTTGCAACAACAAAAAAAGGTCTTCTTGCGACTGGATACCCTCCATATTCGGCAGAGCTCTTCTCTGTAGCATATCCCATGCATGCTCAATCGGGTTCAAGTCTGGCGACTGAGCAGGCCAGAGCAGGACATTGATGTTAGCTGCGGCGAGAGTCTGTCTTACAACTCTTGCGGTGTGCGGTCGTGCATTATCATGCATTAACAGCTTCACTGCCAGCCAAATTGTGAGGGTAGAGTGCCAAATGCCGAACTGTTCTTTATAATTTATTTAGTTTCTAAGACATCAGTGATAAGGTGAAAAATAATAAAAAATATGAATTATTATTAGTTTCGTAAATAAAAAATAAAAATAAAAACCCGCGCCTGCGCGGGCCCGGCACTATGGTTGAAAAATCCATACGTAGTGCCAAGCCCGCGCCTGTGCGTGATTAGGTATTTAGTGTTTAAATTATTTATTATAAAACCAAATTATAATTTCTAAGTACAGCCACTTATATGAGTTATAAGAAACTAAAATGATACTATGAATTAGTCGAATTAACAATACTATGATGAACTACCCTAATAATGAACAATTTTTGCCTTGAATTATTATTATTTTTAGCACGAAATCAAATATCACAATCATATCACAATCAATAAAAAAATTATATATTTTTTTTTAAATGGAATAATGATATACTTCGAACCATCGACGCATAATCCAGGTTTTTCAATGCAAGTAATACAATGCCAAATAGTGTCTGTACGTTTTTTTTCTTTTGTGCATTGACGACACTGCTTACGTTTCAATTTCCCTTTTGCGTTTCTTTCAGTAATCTTAAAAATTTTGTGCGTCATAGGTGGTCTTCTTACAGGTCCTGGATTTGCAGTTACATGTTTATCAGGTAGCAACGCGCTTTCGCTAATTTTCACTAAAGAAGTAGTTGAAATAATCGACAGGGGTTATGCCAGGATTAGCGTAAAATTCGTTTAGTCGCGTAAATGATCTTTTTTTCATTTCGCCTACATCAGTAAATGGCTCTACATCCGAGTGGACTGAGCCACTCGGATGTAGAGCCATCTACTGATGGTCTCATCGGAGACATATCTTCTTGGGTAATATTGAGTTGGTCCGCTGAATTATCGGGCGTCGACTGTGGTAGGGCGGAATGTGGCCTTCTGATCGGTGAATTGGCAGACACGCGAGGAAATGTTAGCTGCTCTTCATTGCCATCCTCCGATGACTGGTCCTCTTCCTCACTTCCAGGGTCAAACTCGTCGCTCGATTCCAGATCGGTAAATAATTCCTCTTCGACGTCTGAACCGCGTAAACAACTAGCATAACGAGTTCTTTTAGGCCGCGAAGGGCATGCCTCGTCTGCCATTTTAATCACTAGTAAAATAAAAACTAGTGACCCGATCAAAAAACCGTAAACTTTGTTTGAATTATAGAAAATTCAAGCCCAGCGCCAACGTAAAAACAACCCGCCAAACGCAGTGCCGGCGTCACACTGACTCATAGAAACTGTACTGAGCCTAGCCCGCGCCAGCGCGGGGTCGGCCCCTCGCGCCATACCCCGCACCCCGCGCCAGCGCGGGCTCGGCAGTGAAGTTGTTAACTGAAATAAGGGACCGATTTGCACTTGTAGAGGAACGATGACGTCAGATACAATCGTCTCAGCATAAATTTGAGCGTTGAGGTTGCCTCTGATCCAAATCAACTCAGTTCTTCCGCCGATCCAAATACCCGCCCATACCATGATGGTTCCACCACTATAAGGATGGACTTCCTGGCAGGATTTTAATCGCTGTTGGCGTCCAGGGGTTCTCCAGTGTCGTATACGTCTTGTATCCGGTCTCATACCAAAACGAGACTCATCAGAAAAGCACACGAAACGCCATTGTTCTTCTGCCCAATTTCTGTGTTCAAGAGCCCATTGATATCGAATCCTACGATTGTGCATTGCTATAGGTGGTACCCGTAGCGGTCTTCGGGAATGAAGGTTCACTTCATGCAAGCGGTTTCTGACTGTTTGGTCGCTATTTAAGTTCCCTGAAGAGTGATGAAGCCTCACGGCTAACATCATGGCGGTTATTGTTGGAGCTCTTCGAGTTAAGATTTGAATGTATCGGTCTTGTCTCGGTGTGGTGCAGCGATACCGTCCTCCATGGCGCTCAGCCACGGTACCAGTGCTTCGGTAACGTGTCCAAAGTCGACTGATAACACTCTGACTTGTATTCAGAGCTAAAGCCACAGTACGTTGCCGGGAACCAGCTTCTATCATTCCCACGGCTCTGAGCATTTCTTTCCTGCTTAAATGACGTCGCCGCTCCATAATAACGTTGGTTTTAATCAGTAGTAGGGAAACAGTAGCACTAATAATGTCTTCAATGCGTTGTATGTTTTTATAGGGAAAATATTGACAGCTGATTTTCATCTTTTACTCGAATTTGATTAACAGTTCCTGTTTCAAATTATGAAATGCACCAAAAAGGATCCATATAAATTTATATAATCATAAATTTATTACAAAGCCACATCTCAATCTCAAGAAATCCGCATAAAAATGCTTGATCCCTAGACACTTTTGATGTGTGTACTTCTCAAATTTTCATAACTCTTTTTGCTAGGAGTTTTGAACTCTATTTCCTTTTCCTCTTGAGTAACTTGCATTGTTGCTTCTGCTGTTTTAAACCAAGCTTCATTATTGGTCCCCTAATATGACTATGCTCCCTGAAAAACAGAAAATACAGGGTGTCCGGTGGCGGATTTACAATTTTAAAAGCGAATGAAATAAAAACTTACGAACTTATAGGTTTATTAAAAAGTTAAAAGTACACAAAAATCATACAGATTTTAGTTTTTAAAAATAATTTCGTCCAAATGCTGTCCGTTCAGTCGCACACACTGTTGGAAACGGTCCACCGTATTACGTCCCACGCGCTGTAGCAGGCTCGTCTCAATTTGCTGTATTTCATTGCGAATATTTTCCTTCAACTGCATGATAGTCGGAGGGTTATTGACGTATACTTTACTTTTAAGACACCCCCATAAAAAAAATCCAAAGGAGTTAAATCTAGCGACCTTGGTGGCCACGGGATGTCTCCAAAGCGACTGATCAATTTTTGTGGAAAATTTTGGCGGAGCAAATCCATAGACGTTCTGGCGGTATGTGGAGTCGCCCCATCTTGTTGAAACCACGTATGCGTCGAGTAGGAATGATGCGCTCGCAAATTTGCTAAAAAATACTCGGTGATCATGAGTCTATAGATTTCACCGTTGACATTTATGGTTCGTCCCCTAGGATTTTCAAAAAAATAGGGCCCAATAATTCCATTTGTGGATAATAATAATCATTTATTCGCAGACGTTAAAGTCCATAGAATTAGTGAAATATTGACATCAAAACATAAGCATTCATTAATTACAAAGGCATCATAACAAAAATAACATAATCGGAAACATCACAACATAATAATGTCATAATAAAAATAACACAATACACACCAAACTGTAACTTTTGGGCAATGTAATGGACGTTGGTGTTTCAGACGAGGATTACGTGTTCGTGGTGCCCAGTAGCGACAGTTTTGTTTATTTATGTGTCCATTTAAATGAAAGTGGGCCTCATCGCTCCAAAAAATGCAGTTGATGGTGCGAAATCTCTCCAACATCTGTTCACAGAAGCTTTTTCGTAAATTAACGTCATTTTCTTTCAGTTCTTGGACTAATTGAATCTTATAAGGATGTAACTTCAAGTCTTTTTTCAAAATTTCGTGAACAGTACTTTTTGGGAGTGCTAAAGTGGCCGCTCTTTTTCTCAGCGAGAGTCGTGGATTTTGACGCAAACTTCTTCAATATTTTCAGCAGTCCTTGATGTTCTGCTGGGCCCTGGCTGAGGCGTATTTAAAGCCGAAGATGTTGTGCGGAACCTTTCCACCCATGACCGTATCAAATTAACACTAGGTGCGTCACTCAAACGCCGAATATTGTAATGTAAACAAAATTGTCGACGCGCTGCCACGTAAGAATCACCGCTCTTAAAAAACGCCTCAATGGCGTACGATCGGTGTTGTCCCGACCACTGCGGCATTGTGACTGACAATCCGCACTCTCGGAGCGTCGAATAGCACCGCCCTTCCCCCGCACCGTTTATAACTTTTCGAGATATTTGCTTTTAGAAACATAAATCTGCCACCGGACACCCAGTAATTGTCACAGAATAAAATGATAAATGCCCATACATGTAGGTACTTGTGAAGAGAGTGGTTGTAATTTTTGTGAGTGACAAATAGGAAAAGATTGAGGGGGAAGGTGTAAGAAACACTGTCTGTTTAAATTACCCAATTCGGCTTCAAACAGAGCATCATTTATAATTTTTTCCGCAAATAAGCGTTGATTTGTAGACAAAGATCGCAACTTATGTGCCACGTTTTTACCGAAGGCATCAAACTTGTCATCCGCTGCTATTTCACATATTTTATTGCCTATAGTTTCAATCGTTCGATCAACATTTTGGGAAACTGACAGGTTTTTCCGGCGTTTAAAACTACAATCTTGTTGAGGCTCACTAAACCTTTCAACTGATTCGATATCTGCTCTTGGTGAAGCGACTTCATCTCTGGTGGTTTCAATACTGTCGTCATCAGATTGCTGAAACAATTAATAAAAAATAATTATTTATTTGTTGCCGTTTCCAACAAGCGAGAACGAATGGATCGAAATTGGGAAAAACTTTGATTTGGATGGGATTTTCCTAACTGTTTGGGCGCTGTAGACGGAAAACATATAAGGATAAGACCTCCAGGAGCTGGATCTTATTTTTATAATTATAAACATTTTCATAGCCAAGTCCTAATGGCCATTGCTAACGCCAATTACGAGTTTATTTATTTTCATTTTGTTACAAACGGCAGTCTCGGATGGTGGTGTTATAAATGAAACGGACTTCTACAAAAACCTCTTAAATAATTCCTTAAAATTACCAAATCCTACTACAGTAAATGGTACGACTTTGCCTTATGTTTTCGAAGACGATGAAGCCTTTATGTTAAGGAATAATTTTATGAAACCTTTTAATAAAAAACAACTGAACATTCAAAGGAGAATTTTTAATTACCTTTTATCTAGATCAAGAAGAATAATAGAAAATGTATTCGGCATTTTAGTTGCCAGGTTTGTTTTATTAAAAACAGAAATTAACATGGATTCAGACAACATAAAAAAAATCGTAATGGCTTGCTGTGCTCTGCATAATTACTTACGCCGTAATAGTCCTAACACCTATACACCGTTAACTGTATTTGATAGAGAAAACTTTGAAAATAATAAATTTGAAGGCCTCCGGTGTGATTTACTAGGACTCCGAAGGCGACCATTACGTAGTAACGATAATGGTAATCAAGTAAGAGAATTATTTGTCGACTATTTTAATAATGCCGGATCTGTACCTTGTCAGAACAACTTCATAGGACTTTATTAATAATTTTAGAAATAATAAATATATAAAAATAATAAATATTGTGTACTTACTGTATCCATCGAACTACTTGGCGCTCCATATGGCTGCTCTTGATCTTTTAAAAACATTAATTTCTCATAGTACCACAACTTTGGTACATAAATGTTGTCAGTACCACTTCCCGATGCAGGAGAAGACTCCATTTTTTTAAGCTCCTTACGGAAAACAGTACGCAGGTTGTTAATTTTCTTTTGCACTTTACTTATGTCTGCACTGGGATCTACTTACTTCTTTCATTTTTCTAAGTAATACCTCATAACATCCAGTTCGTTTCATCTGATTATGCTAGTCCTTGTGTTTTATTGTCCATAAAACCTCGTGTTCTCGGAGTAACTCTATAAATTCCAACAGGAAATCCTTGCTCCACGACGACATCGCAAAAAATTTACAGGTACCGTACGTGCTACTCGCGCGAAAGATAGAGGCAGACTGACGATGATCGCATTCGATCACGCCATACACGTGCGATATATCGAACGATGTTCATATCGCAATCGATATTTTCGGGGTTGCCTGTTGAGATCTCCAATCGATCGTTCGACCACAAAATCGGATGCGATATTGCCACACACGTACAATTTGTCGTTCGATTTTAACATCTAGCGACGAATCTTTACGATAATTGTCCCGTTTATGGGCACCTTCACGCACTCAACTGCTAGCGGAGCCCTACTCTGCCGCCCGCGCAACAGACCGCGTCCGCTAAAACGACAAATGCAGACCATTTCAACTCCCGTTGCCGCCTATTTAGAGTTAAGTTGGGTCCCATCAATAGTGATAAAATAAAATTAATTGTTTATAATCGATTTCTAGGACACTGAACGAGACACGATAGAAGTTTTATGTTATGAACTTATGACGCCTATGCTGCCCTCGTAACAGCAAATGCAGTATTTGCAAAATGGTGGTTCGAGAAAAACGCGGTTAAGTATTTTTTTTGAATCTCTACTACAACTGATTAAAAAACTCATATGTTTTGTTACAGAAGAAGTACAAAAAATACAAATTATTATTTAGTTTGATTTTGACAGTATTTTTTCTAATGTAGGTCTTTATAAACTTGAATACTGCATTTAAACTACTATATATATAATTATTTAAGTACTTAATTAAAAATGGCACAGTAACAGTCTTTTAGTAGTAACTAAAACTAATTAATAAATCACAGCATTTGTTTCATGTTTCATCACAGTCTCCTGCTTCCAAATTATTCACAAGATCAGCCGAAGAATCATTGATATGGAGGTTTTGCCAAAATGGTACCTAATCTATTTTGGGGAATTATTTTGGAAATTGTAGCAAGAATAGCTGATTTTCTGTCGTTAGATATACCTCTTGGAAAAGTGTTTTTGATGGGATTAGGAATTTACAATGTCTTCAAGTATTTTACTTTCAGGAACTCAATTTCATGTAGCGTTCCATCATACTCCGTTTTCACAAACAACTTACTTTCGTTTCTGTGTACCTCCACAATAACAATATCTTTTAAATATACTCTATTTGTGCTCTTTTTAAGTCTATGTTGAGATGAATGATCCATATATTTAGAGAAATCTGAAACTTCCATAGCTTTTACTGTAACTTTCCCTGAATTCGCTAACTGCACACAATCAATGAAATCAGAAAAATCATACACCTTTTCTGCTTTTTGTAGTTGGTTTTCGACTTGGCGGTGAAAATTGTCAGCTGACATAAAAGTATGTCCAGGTTCTAAATATTTGATAGTAATGTTTTCAGCAAATACTTCAGAACTGTTTACAATCTGCACAAGAAATGTAAAAAAAGCCCAATTCTTGTTCTGACTTGAACAATTATCTGTCCACACAACTATATCGGAACAGTCACGTTTGCTGAGAAAAAACGCTTTATAAGCGCTGATGATGTCTTCTTGTTTCCTGCCTGAAGTAGCTTCATGCCAAACTGCGGCGAAGGGCTGTAGATATGGAGACTTCGTAGGCCCTAAAGGTACGAAACTCTCATTGAATGCTATAATCCTCGGACAAAAAATTACTGATTTGAACATGTCAACTCTTGGTAGCATTATCACTTTCTGTAAATCAGCAGAAAAAATATTTTGTTGGGGTCAGCCGCTGACAATTCAACATCTTCTTGATACAAGTTTCGGGCTTTTATGTATCTTACTTGGTGGTTTTTATAGGAATTACAAACATCACAGGATGCTGATGCTGGTTCTCTGCAAGTAGGTTGATGTAATTTATACCCTTCACATTCTTCACATTCTTCGTTTCCCAATTGGGTAAACGAAATGTTCATGTCTTTTCTTAAAAACTGTCTGTATAATTCATAAGATATTTTTATTTCAGGATGTTTTTCTGTAAAATCATTAAATATGAGAGTTGCGCTTAAGCCGCTAGGAAGGTATCTTCTGTTAGGTGCGTGTTTTCTTCTGTAGTGTGCAATTGCTGGTCGGAACGTTTCAATATGGTCTCGTAGTAAGTTTCTGTCTATTTTCTCTTTGTGCTCTCGATTACCACGTTTATCTCTTTGTGCATTTATTGGTTTTTTAAGGCGTCAAGTACGCGGCGATCGTTTTTTTGGTGATAACCCAATGTGGTAAAAAAAATATTTTGCATACCTCAGTTTTCATATAATTTTTTTGGAAGAAATATTTATACGTATTGTTTCTGGATAACGTACTTTCCCTAATGCGCCGGTTAATGGTTAGTTTTTCTATTTACGATTGTATATAGTATCCCTGTCCCTCGTAACTAAGCTCCCAGAAAGCTTTGTTGATCTCTAAACGCTCAAATTGTGAAAATTTTTCAGAACATTTTTTTTTGCAGGCATGGGTACATGCTAGTTTAACAACGATTTTTTTTAATTGAAAAAAACCTTCTTCACTTCTTTTCTCATTTGTAAAGAATCTGTGTATACATTTCTCTTGCTTGCCTTTCCAGTTTTAGTGCGGCCCATTGGCGCGTCACTGTCAATTGCCGTTTCTTCATTGGTCGGGACTCTACTATCGACCTCTTCAATTTCCTCTTCTCTTTCTACTACAATTGGATTTTCCGCCACCTTTGGAGTAGGCACAAGTGAGTTGGATGTACTGTTATTGCAAATTAAGCTAAAGCTTTCGTCTTTGCTAAATGAATAATTAAAAATTTCTATAGGCATATCAAATTCAGCTACTAGTGGTAAGTTTAATGAGGAATGAAATTCAGCGGAGGCCGTTGATACTATGATCGGGATTTTGGTCTTCTAATGATGCTGGAACTGGGGTGCCCTCAAGGGATTTTGTGAGTGTTTCATGGCATATTAAACTAAGACTTGTTTCTTCTCTTGGGTAATAATCATTTAAAATTTGAATTTGCTTCTCCAAGTCACCAACCGGCAAGTTTAACGAGGAACCATATTCAATTGGCGATTGTAAAATGTGATTATAGTAATTGTAATCAAATGGATGCGCCCAAAGCTTAGAAAAATCAAGAATGTTGCAAATGGGTTCTATTTCCAAGGTTAAAGTTTCCAGTGTCAGCTCTAATTTTATCTCCTCCCTCTCTTGAATATTATTTTCTTCAGGTTTTACTACCATACCGACAAATCTCCGACCACGAAGCTGATTTGCAGACATATTTTCTGAAATCAAAATAAACAGCTGTACTTAAATATCACTAACTTTATTACCTATTCGTAGTCAAGAATTTCATAAAATCGCAGCTAAAATGGTTCAAGAAACATTTGTTAGTAGTATTGTTAGTAGAATCCATTGTCAACGAATATTGTCTAACTAGCTGCTGCCAGCGGTTTCACCCACTACATCTCTAAAGTTATCCCACGGGAACATAAAATCGGGATAAAAACTATCATATGAGTTAAATAAGGTTACAAACTATATGTGTACCAAATTTCATCCAAATCCGTTCAGTAGTTTTTACGTGAAAGAGTAACAAACATCAATCCATCCAAACAAACTTTCACAAATACAATATTAGTAGGATGGGATTGCATTTTAGTAGGTTTAAGTCTGTTACAAGTAAGATTTATAAATTATATTAAATTTTTCTGTTTTATAAACAAATGAAGTAAATAAGTATCGATGTTTAGGTATATATAAATTTGTACCTTGAAAACTCAAGGTCAGTTTCATTTATTCATTAGAAAGAAAGAAAGAAAGAAAATACATTTATTTAGCACAGACTAAGAGACACACAATACACCAGATAGTTAGGTAATTATAGTCGTACATCAGGAAAAAAAATAAGATAAAAATAAAAAGTGCAAAGTCCGATGTAAGAAATTAGCAGGAGAGTGTGCCTCACGGCTGCGCCAAAAAGGCCCAGTTCAGCAAAAATGCCAGACAACTGGTGTCTGACGCTGGTTTTCAACTGGACCTGGTGTGTGAGGTGACGAATGTAAATCAGTTTTATACTGCATCGTGATGTGTGTAATGTGTATGCATAATTGTATAAATAAATTACATTAAGTAGCATTCAAGAAAAGTTTCATCAAAAAAGAAATCAAACTCTTGTACTCTA
Source organism: Omphaloscelis lunosa (assembly GCA_916610215.1). Classification (NCBI taxonomy): domain Eukaryota; kingdom Metazoa; phylum Arthropoda; class Insecta; order Lepidoptera; family Noctuidae; genus Omphaloscelis; species Omphaloscelis lunosa. The sequence continues at coordinate 15,772,979 of OU744265.1, read as the reverse complement.
AAATAATAGGTTCACAAATCAACTTACCAAATATCTTACAGCACAAACACGAAACACGAGTCGTTTGCCGCGCGCGGCTGCAACACGTCCCACCATAGACTAAGGGGCAACGCAAATAGAAGACGGCGAGACGAAGGTACGGTACAGACACGGCGCAGATACGGTGCAGGCGCGATATCTGCGCAAACAGACGCGGGGACGATACGGCAAGTTAAGTCATTATAGAGCGTGATATTGACGGGATAAGACATGTATTCCTCTTCAGACGAAGATGAAGATGCACTGGCTTTGCTACAGATTATTAATTTACAGCAAAGACCAAGAAGGTATTGGATACATCCAGTGTGGAGAAATGCAGAAGAGCACAGGTACTATAAAATAATGGAAACATTATATGAATATCCTGATCGTTTTCGCACAGTTTATAAAATGTCACTGGAATGTTACCATATCGTATTGTCAAAAGTAAGAGAAGGACTTCGGAAGCAAGTTACAAATTGGAGAAAACCAATCAGCCCTGAAGAAAGACTAAAGATAACTTTAAGGTAAGTGAAACTATTTTTTACAGATCAAACTTTTATTGACAAATCAAAAGATAATATTCATTGAAAATGTTTTTGGTTTAGCATCTTTGCTACAATTAGTATTTATAAATTGCTCTCAGTGTTACAGCTAATTTGAGTATCTGTCAAGCTGTCATCATGTGCTGTCCTTATCTCACAATACAGAATCAGCGCATGCGGACAGGGACAGCACATGACTACTCAAGCTAGCTGTCGCACTAAGAGCCATTTATAAATAAAGTTCAAGGCATTGGATAGTTCTCATTAAAATCACTTATTTCGTCTTCATGAGATTGGATAGATGTCTCTGGATTCGGGTGAGGTGTAGCTGGAGTTATTGGTGAAAATATTGGCAAACATAATGTAGTTGGAGTTGCCGGAGGTGCTAAGGATTGTGCTCTTTCATAAGCTCCCGGTGTCCGCGTTTGCTGATATTCTGAAATGCTGAGTTGATGATAAGCTTTCTCATCATAAGTTCGGTGTCTTGAAGGCCCAGCTATTTGTTCAATTACAGCCACTGCCGCCGGTGGTGCTGGATTTATATACTCTCCGGATATCAAAGTCAGCTGAGTTTCCGGATTTTTGTTAGCTGCTGCAGTATGTTTAGCTGTCTGCTGAGTCGAGGTAAACGAAGGTGCTGGACTTGTATTAGCTCTGGATGTAAGAGTCTGCTGGGTTGCACCTTCATTAGGATCATAATCTGTCTCTCGAGAAGGTGTTCGTGGATAATACGGCTGTGTCCTAGGATAACTAGGTACTGGGTCATTTAAAATTTGCTCTGATAAATTGGGAACGCCCATTTTAAATCTTCGTTTTTGGGCTGGTGTCATTGTTTTCATATCTGGAAGCATGCTTTGAAAAAAAGCTAGATCGCTGTCTGTTTCAGGCTCAGCTCTATGTATGGTCTTCATTTGTAATGCTCTTTGACTGAAATATTCATGTGCTGATTTATTGACATCTTTTAAAGAGATTGCCCTAGATTTATTTAATAGTGGTAGCAGTGGCGGTGTTGGCGTGGATTGATTGGAGATGGAATCCGAATTTGTGTTTTCAGAAGCTAGTTGACCAGTAAACAGTGTCTCATCGACTTCTTCACTATCATTACCGTCTGTGCTATCATATTTGCTTAGATTGCTTTTGGTTGGTCGGGACTTCAAGTAATTGTCTAAAAAATGTAGATGTGGTGAAAGGTGGATGAGTTTTCATCAAAATTTCGTAGTACTCCAGAATTCTGGATTACTACAAAATAATACAAAATTTTGATAAAATTTCATCCATAATTTTCCCAGTTCTGAGTGGCACCTCAATGCAAACAGTTAGATTGAGGTGCCACCTTTATATTCATTTAACTTTTGAAGTATTCTAATACAAAATCCAATATCCGTTCTACAAAATTTTCTAAACTACTACTAAATAACTCCATTAGCCACTTTACGATGCGAAAAGTGGCACCTCAATCTAAACACACATATGTTACATACTTATTGCTATTTTATTTTTGTTACAGATACTACTCAGATGGCTGTTCGTTTACATCACTTTCTGGATATGTATTGAGAGGAGGCAGTACCGTCCGGCAAATTGTGCATGAAACCTCTAGCGTTTTGTGGGAATGCCTACAGCCGGAATATATGCCTGTACCTACACGACAAAAATGGGTAGAAGTTGCTGAACGGTTTTACACTCTCTGGAATTTACCGAATTGTGTTGGGAGTTTAGATGGAAAGCATATTAGAATTACAGCGCCCATCAACTCGGGTTCGACTTTCATAAATTATAAGGGATATTTCTCTATTGTATTGTTAGCAGTTGTAGATGCAGATGGTTTCTTTTTAACTATAGATGTTGGTGAATACGGCCGAAATAGTGATGGGCGAGTATTACAAGTTAGCTCTTTTGGACAAGCTATGGATCTAGGCGATCTCGATTTACCGAACCCTACACCTTTGCCTGGAGAAACACAGAATGTGCCCTTTTATTTTGTGGCAGATGAAGCTTTTCCACTAAAAAGAAATATTATGAGACCATATGGTCGAAATCAATTGACTAATGAGAGAAGAGCTTATAATAACAGGTTGTCAAGGGCACGTAAGTCAGTAGAATGTGCCTATGGTATGTTAGCGTCAAAGTTTGGTGGACTTTACACGCCTATTTGCTGCAAACCAGAATATGTTGATAATATTATAAAAGCAATGTGTGTGTTGCATAACGTAATTCGCACATGTGATGGTAAAAAATCAAATCCACGGTTTAGAAATAATTTGATAGGAGCAAACATTAACATGCGATTAATGGGAGAAAATCCCTACCATATCAGGGAATATCTTACAACATATCTAACACAACGATCTCCGATTCCGTTTCAGACTAGACATAATGTTTAAAATTTAAATAAAATACATACCTGTTGCACCGACTTTTATTGCTATTTCTTGCCATATTTTGTCTTGCACATTTCTGTTACTGTACCCTGTCTTAGTGTAGTCATAGATATTCGGGTATTGCTCAATTAACTCGCAAAACTCAATATTAAACTCAATATCGTCACGCATCCTGTATACGAAGCGACGTGCGTCTTGCGTTATCTTTTGTTCGTGACTGAAGGCGGCAAGCGGACGGCGCAGGCACGCCGCTCCTCGCCCCCCGCCACGTCGCCAGCAGATGTAGGCGCAAGCGGCGTCTCGCATTATATACAGTATGAACAAAGATACGTAGCGATATATTTTAAACTGTTCAAATTTTCGTCCATATGGATATTTAAAGGAGGGAATTAGTATTCGAAAAAAAACCGAAAGGAGGTGTATTAAATGTTATTTCCACTAAATAGCACCTTGTATAATAATACTCTGTGCCGTATTGTCCCCGCGTCTGTTTGCGCAGATATCGCGCCTGCAACGTATCTGCGCCGTGTCTGTACCGTACCTTCGTCTCGCCGTCTTCTATTTGCGTTGCCCCTAATATATATATAAATGAGATAGACTGGCAACTGACGTTCTCGCTTAGTTGACGATCAGCGCCCTCTGAACGCCAAGCAATGAACTAAATGAAATATGTTTGTGTGCGTATATGTGCGTATACGACTGTGCTTAAATTCAAAACTACCTCAAACCAAAATTACACTTTTACAAGATAGCTAATTAAATTTAATTAGCTATCCTATAAAAGTGTAATTTTGATTTGTGGTAGTTTTGAATTTAAGCAGCGATAAGTCGATATGTATATTGTGTAAGATTTCACTTATTAGATACATAGACTGTTTTAACGTAAGAATACTTTTATGTATGTTTTATACACACATGTCTAAGTATCTTGGGTAATGGGGGTAAATGGAATGAGATTAATAATACAAAAATATGTTAGTGAATGAATTTATTATTAATTACAAATTAATTTCGACACCTGCTTGCCTCTCTCGTTTTGCACCCTTTGTTTTATTATAGTGTTCTCGAGCCTGTTGGAAGATGGGGTCTATTTTATCACTTTCATTACAAAAATTGTGATGGCTCTTGCCTGTGAGGACATTGCTGATATCTTTGCACCAATTCATAATGAAGAACACAACACTTTTATGGAGCAAATAATTATTTAATTGCTCGTTATGTTTTTTACACTTCATAAAATTTAAATCAATGTTTACTGTTACAATCGATGCCAATCGCGCTAATTTGATACGTCTGCAAACGTATACGACAACGTTATGGTTCGATTGCGACAGTGGTTAGGTTTCGATTCAGCTGTTCTGATTTTGGTATTGCGTTATATGTTCAAACGCTAACCAAAGTTGGAACGTTGCGTAACGTCAATTGTTAGTGATGCCCTTTTAGTTTGTGAATAACCGAGCGTTTAGTAATACATTTTGACGTGTGCACCTCTAGTTTTGACAGCTGAAAGCGCGGTTAATTTTATTAATAATATAGTTGGACAAATTTAACTCAGGGTGTAACTTTCATGTGTATACAAAGTGGAGCAGGACGATTGACATTCCTTTAAACCACGTAAAGAGTGTTATGTTCTTTACCCGTATACAAAAAATCAATCAAATCCAATGAATACTTTAGCCACAGGAAATTATTTTTCATTTTCTTATTTTTCAACATGATGTAGATCTGAGTCCGTAATAATAGGTAAACATTGTAAGGTCAGGAACCTGTGCAAAAACGTACGATTCTATTCTCTATGTCTCAATATGCTTGAAAGACAGAGTAAGGTGCCATACCATTCCACTTTTACGCGCCCCGCCCACTCCCACAAAATACTACAATTAGAAAGAAAAAGAAATATTACTTACGCAAATAATGCATTAGTGGTGCATAGAAAACTGCGAGTTGAGCGGATTTTTTTCGGCAAAAATACTTTTATTGACTCGGTAAGGTAACTATGTCAGTCAGTGCATAGCGGAGCCCTTTGATGAGAGCACACGCCTATTTTTGTTATCACAAGACGATCCGCGCGCGCATTGTTGTGATTTTTATGAAAAGTTTTAGTTGTTATTGTGTTAAAGACGATTTATGATAGTTAGATTAGTGTACAGGTTATTGTGACATATTGTTAAGTGTTATTGTATTATTAGTTAGTTAATTAGGCATTTATTAGTTAGTTTTTGGATTTAGGTTAGGTTTGTAAGTTTTTTAGTTTAGGTAATATTATGCCTCAAATAAGGTACACAGCTGCCGAGTACACTGAAAATGCGGCTTTAGCATTGCGTACATATCGGGAGAAAGATGGTGACACACGAACGTGCCCTACCAACAGCCGTGTTTTTGCCCTGGCCGTTCAGAGGTTACGAGAGAATCGGCCTTTGGTTCCTCAAGGAGAAGGCGTGTCTTCAAATTCAAATATCGAGGAGCGGATATTAAAACATTTTGAAAATAACCCGACTTCTAGCCTCCGGAACTTAAAAGAACAGATGGTTGTTAAGGCGAGTCCGTGAAAATTTAATAAGACGATGTCGCTTGTGCATAATGAACAACGGTGGACACTTTGAAAATGTTAAAATTTGACTACTTATTAATAATTTAAATTGTGATTGTGATGTGATAATATGTGATTAATTATTCAATTAGTGATCTTTTATTAATTAACAACGCGCAACTTAGTGAGTTTATGCCGCGGATTTGTTGTTCTCCGACTAAAGTACCTACCTACGTCCACCTACGTCCCGCACTCCCGCCCGCTGCATCCCGCACCACACCGTGCAACAGGTCAGTGACTTTTCGTAGATAAAGCGTGTTTACATTTTATGCAGTTGATTTTGCTATTAATTTTGTTTGACAATTGCAATTCTTAAATTTTCCATTAACTACTAATCTTCATGTTTTAAAATGTTTCGATGGACTAGTACATGAACCACTTATAAAGTTGGACAGCCACTTTCATTGAAAGTTGTAATATCCGCAGTCATGATACACGAAGGTCCGACAAATGAAGCTGATGGTGCAGTTCCTGGAACAGCATCAAGACTTTGCTCTTGGACGAGTTAGGTCTAAAGAGGCTCGTCAAGTTGCAGCACGGTTATGGAATGAGTGTGCCGTAAGTCTCAACGTAGAAGGCCCTGCCCGAACAGGGAAAGAATGGTCCAAGGTAAGAATAATAAGAGGCAGATAAGTGGATGTTTACGCCGAGGGTTCCTAACTAAAATTAAAATAAAATATTACATTGTTTTATTCTTTTTTTAGGTATGGAATGACTACAAGTGCCGTGTTAGAGCAAAGTTAGTTAGCATAAATGCTAACCAACGAGCTACTGGTGGTGGGCCCAGTAATGCAAGTACTTTGTCACCATTGGAAGAAAGGACAGCCAATATCTTAGGCAGGGATGCTGGCCCACTACCTGATGTTAGGCAGGATCAATTTGCCTCAAACGATGTAATTTATATCTTTAGCTATTTCCAAATCCACTTGAGTAAACCATTGTTTCATCATGCTTAATTTTACTAACAATGCTACTAAATAATACTATGCATTTTATAGGGTGACGGTACAGTGACAGTAGAAGTGGTTGATGAACCGCAATTGGGTGAAAATCATTTAAAATGACCATTGTGACAAAAATGAAACAAAAATGGAAATGTAACAAAAATGAAACGCGTAACAAAAAATAACAAAAATGAAATATTAGGGCTCGGTTACAATACACATTATTAACTGACTGTTATTTATTTTATTGATTTATCATATGGTGTTTCGCAATAAAACACTGTTTATTTCTTTTTTATCATTTGTTTTATTAATTAATTACGAGGAATCTATAAGGAAATTAGAATCTCTTAAAAACATTTTTTTTCCTTTGGCGACAATAAAAAGAGATCAACGTTATATGAGTTGCCTATCTTATCAGTTTAAGAATAGTCATATTGAGAATATTATTCTCAGATATAAAGTTATCAATCTAAAATAAATCAACAATGCAAAAATAAATGGACATTCTTGTCAACAATATTCATTAATAACATAAACATAACACTTGAAAAAAGGGCAAAATAAAAAAAACTTCTATATTTTCTAACACAATCGTACGCTGCATCATTATTTTTTATAAAGTCCGTTCTGAGCCAGGTTATCATTAAGTATTTATTTTGATGTAGGTCATCAAAATAAATACTTAATCATAACTTTAAAAAAATTGGTATGAAAACCCAAAACTTAATTACAGTAAGTTTAAAATATCCTACTGTATGAACACAATGAAAAACACGACATTTGTTATAAAATAATAATGAACTTAACAATAAAAACATTGTCATTAAAAAAAACAACGTCAGATATTACTCACTTTCACTTGAAATAGAAATAGAAAAAAATGACTTTTTCTTTGATGATACATAATTAGAAGATGAACTACCAAAAAATTCAGGTAAATCTGCTTTAAGATTAAAAGAAGATACATTTTGTCTCTTTGTGTTGCTGGTCATTTTCTTTAAATCACTTAGTGAATAATTTACTCGAACATTAGACAGAATAGTCACAGGTGCCACATTTTTATTTTTTATTTCATTCCGATGATCAACATTTTCTTTATTTGTCATGGCGGCCGCGGCAAAAGTATGGTCTGCATCCACATGGGTTTTAATTTGCGTTAGGTTGCTTTTCACTTTATCTTTTGATGATTCAGTATTATCAACACTAGGTGACAAATCAAAAATATCAAAAGAGTCTAAATCACCGTAACCAGTATTTAATGTATCTTCTTCAACATTGGGGCTATTTTTGAAGATACCAGTATTGTTTTGCTTTCGCAATTCGTGATATCAGTCAATGTATTCATATTATGGGTTTGTCTATCAAATGGTGAGGGCAGGCAGTCATCTGAATCGGATGTTAACCGAGTTCGTTTTCTGGGGCGAGGTTTTAGCAGGCAATGTCTTTTAATATCGAAACAGTCGCAGAAGCCTCTAATGTTTGAGCTGTTACAAAAACAACTTAAAACTCGGTAGTTAATTTCATTACAGTTGTTTTCTGATTCGACTTGTATTTGGTGAACTTTCATAGTTTTAGGAACAGGCACTAAAACTTCGAGAGCTGTTTGGTTTTTGCTTATAACCTCGTTGATATCAGACTCATCAACACAGAAGAGGTTAACTGTAGTGTCTTCTTTCAGAAGAGAGTACGCTGCTGAAGTGTCTAAAACATCCATTCCATGTAATACTCTAGCATCTAAAAGTCGCTTTATAGCACCTCCTACACCATCTGCAGCACCCTTCCCATGATACGACTCTGAAAAGTTCCAAGTCCCTCTTTCGAAATTCAAGTCTTCAAGATATAATTTATAGAGATAAAAATTCTTTTTCTGCTTGTATTGGGTGGCGGGGCCATCCGAAAATACGTGCACAATATTAATTTGAGGAAATTTTCTTTTGATGTCAATCAGAATTGGTCTCAAATGTGCCCATATTGCTGGAGGTGAATGATCTGTTGAGTCAGATAGCGTGCAATATGCTTGAGGTTTCAAACCTTTAATGTATATGACGCTTGTATGTAAAGAAATTTGATTTTGTGACCCGAAGTGGGCAGATTGAATTTGCCGATGCATTTTACAATTGTAATTTTCGGAAAAGTCGCAGTGAATCATAACCTCGTCTTCTAGAAGACTGCTTTTGAGAATTCTATATACGTTGTATTGGTGCCAAATATTAAAATAGTGCTCTTTAAACTTTGTAAGTTCCTGTTCAAAAAGGCTTATAAGGTTTTCCAGATTTCCCGTTTTAGATTCAGTTAATACTTTTTTAGTTTTCTTAGTCTCTTCATTTTTTTGGTATTCGACATCTTTCGTGGTCCACTCTAACCAGGTAACGACATCATGTTTTTTAGCTTTAGTGAAATTGTAGGTTGGAGACATCGTATTGCAAATATTACATTGAGAATACATGCATTCTTTCGATTTTGCATCGCACACTATCTCTTCCAATATATTTATTAATTTTGTACCTGATTCAAAAATCGTCAGTTTTTTTAGCACCATAAATTTAAACTCAATATTTGCATGAATTTTGCAAACACAAGTTTCACGGTAGGACAGTCGAGGTTTGACTACATAAAAAGGTCGGTGCCTGCGAAAAGTGGCAATGGATACATTAATACCAGTGTTTTCCCTAAATTTTTTACGTAAATTCGTCTAACTGTCGAGAAGATATCGTTTTTGACATTTTTGATTTTTAAAAGTCTTGGTTTCTTTTTTCCCCGCCGTAGCACGGCTTACGTCATCGCGCAGGTAAAAGTGACGAATTTTTTTCGCCAATTCACTGTTTCTCCTGGAGCCCAATTTTGCATGATTACGGATTCTGCTTTTTAAACCGACCACCCATCTCAACCGCGAGTGCAATCTATACTTTTTAACAATTGAGGACGTAAAAATATTCCGTAAAACCTTCTTTGCTTTTTTGTTGTTCACGTATTCCTGCCCTATTGCTTCAGTCAAAACGAAATTTTCTAGTAGGACTTTTTTAATTTTCATTTTATCTTGGTCTGAGGGAGTGGTCATAGCTTTGATAAATAATTCTGATTTTGAATTTGGTGTTTGCGGCTCTTCATGTATTACGAGATTTGCTTCTGCTTGCTCTGAAACAGTCATCTGACAATTAAGTAGGATTTTTTGTCGATAGATTTTCTTTTTTAGCGCTTGTATTTGTTTTCTTTGTTTATTTATAGTGTTTCTTTGTTTTTCATTTTCTTTCTTTAGCCTTTTATAGTATCGTTGGTATTCTTTTGAACTATTTATATTTTTTATTTGTGTCTTATGTTTTCTCTCTTGATTTTTCTTAAGCTTTCTCCAGTTCCTTCTTCTTATCGACTTTTGGTTTTCTGATATTTTAGAAACTGGCACATATTTCTTCTTAATTCTGGTCAAATTTTTCAATCATATTTCTTCATATTTCTCTGGATTTGATTCTTTAAGGCGTTGCCTATATAGCCGTTGACGTTCAGCTGCTGTCATTGGCATCCTAAAAAAATATATATCGTAAGCACAAAGAGACGGAGAGTCAAACAAACAAATATAAAAAGATGCATAAATGAATAAACAAACAAGAAGCTAGACAAATTAAGGCGATGATTGACGGCAAGCATATGAAAGGCTAACCGACGGATAGAAGTTAAATAGACAAGCAAGCGAACTTGATGACGGAAGAATAATAAAACCGAAAGCAGACAATTAAATAGATAGACAAGAAAACCCTAGAAAAGATTGAATAATAATAAGAACCGATTTCAAAACGCAGCAAAAGTTGGAAGTCATAGAGCGATCTTCGGCTACCGTAGACGCAGGCTTGCGGCGATAAGTAATGGGTAGCTCGCCGTCCGCCCGTCCAGTAAGGTTTAATCCGAGTAGTCAACGGCGCATAGTGTTCTTCGCACGCCTCAAAACGATGTCAGGAAAAACGTAGGGGCCCAGTAGGGCCGATGCCCTCTAGAAACCTGTGGTCCTAGGACATAAAAGGCAACTGATGGACACAGGTGTGGTTTCCGTCAGTAAGAATCTGCCACGCCCCCGCTACACGCTAGAGCGGGAGAAGTCATAGGATGATTTCAAACGTCAAAAAACACCTTCGAGAACTACCCTAAACTTTAAAATATCTAATAATAAATTATCAGAATTGATTTATAAACATATAAATCATACATAAAAATATACAATCGATTTGAGAACCTTTCCTTTTTGAAGTCGGTTCAAAGACATGTTCTAAGTGAGCTACAGCATTAACCTTGTCATCGCTTTTTATCAAATGAGACGAAGGTCAAATGAGAAATTTGAAGAAACCCACCTATAGATGTCGCACCGATAAAATCCCTAATTCATCAGTCACCGAAGCCACTTTTAGTTGCACTAGGCTACGGATGTAGTTCCAGAGTCGACGGATTAGCCATCTCAACGCACCTCTCTTATACGTATACGGAAGTCAACACTAGTCCAAGAAAGCGGAAGTCATACTACAACCCGCAGCTGTCGACGTTAGTGTGCACCTGTGAACACCTGTTTGTGGGTACGAATTTGACAGACCCCTCCGCCCACTTCAGGGCAGAGAACATGACGGACAAGGCGGAAGACATCCACGAGAATTACCACCACGAAAAAAAAGATTACGGGCGCTTCTAACACGGAAATATAAATATTCGTGTGCAATATAAAATAAATAAGGGCTAACAAATGACATTGTACATAACAAACAGAAAGACATACGGACCCATATTATATACACCGAAAATTCACTCACATATTTTATACAACATTAAAATCACGCGCTATTAATAACATTTTATCAGCAATGTGATTGCGTCTTTATTTCACTTTTGTTATTTCATTTTTGTAACGTAATTAAATCATAACAAAAATGAAAAACTGCTGTACTTTGAAAGTAATTTCAAATACGTTAAGCCAAACAGAAATCGCAATGAGTTACAACCACCTAGCATTTCAATAAATGTCAACAATAAAGTACCTAATTGCTTAATTTAATAATATAAGTGTTCACTTACCTGCGTTGTTAAAAACAAAACAAAACAGATAATTTATAATTGGAATTTTTCTCGCCGACAAAAAAACACACGTCATTCACTATTTTCACTCGAGGACAAAATGGCCGACTCATATTAGATTCTGGCATGTGATTGGCTCGTTATAGTTTGAGTGTTGCCACTTTACAAATTCTATATATTACCAAATTGGGCGTTACAAAAATGAATAACAAAAATGATCAAAATAATGGACATTATTTTGAACCCAAAATTTGAATATTTTAAATAATTAATAAAAAATATTTTTAACCGTAATCAAGGGCCATCAACAACGATTTGGCAAAAAGTTCATGAATAAGAAAATACTGTAGCTAATAAATTTATTCAGATGATTTTTGTAACGTAGCCCGTGAAGAGGACAAATTATTTTGTATGGAGATTATCCGACTTTGATGAGAACAAAGCAATATAAAGAATTTATTATGCTCAACAGATATAGATGTGTGTGTTATATAGTTAGATAATATACATCAGAGTACTAATAGGTAGTTTTTACATAGTAAAAATAACTGTATCATAAAATATCGGGTGTGGACAAATTTTGCAATCAAAATGGTCATTTTAAATGATTTTAACCCAATTACAAGACACTGAAGCATCATCAGCAATGTAAGTTATATCTCTTGCGAAAACAATGTTTATGCTGCTTTATATTAGCAATATGTTTTATTTATATTATATTGCATAACATTATGTTTATTTTAATACAGTGTAGGAATAGTATGGGTAAATCCTACCTTTTCGCTGTTGTTACTCCCTTCCTTACGTAGATGTGATTCGGGGTGATGGAATGAAAGTCTTCAGGTAGGTATTGTAGTTAGCTTATAATACATTTCAAAGCGGTACACAGAATTGAATTAAGCACAAGAAGGATTGAGGATTGAGCAGCACAGATAGATCACAAGTATGGTCGCTATAGTTCACAAGCGCAGGCGTAGAAAGCGAATGCACATCAGATCAGGATAGTACGGTATCATCTGATGTGAAACGAGATATCAAATTACTTTTAGTATAAAGTATAAGCGGGTATAAGCAGAACAGTAAGCAGGTGAGCAGCGAGCGCTCCGCGTCGAGAGTAGATCAAGACTGGTGTGTAGATGCGCGCGCGCCTGCGGCCGGCCGGCGTACAACCAGATAGTTTATATAATATATAGCTATGGAGCTATATAAAATGGTGCTTTTCCATTGAGCCACAGCGGTCGAAGTTCCGACACAAAATGTGATGGTGTAAATAATAAATTATATGTTATAATATAAATAGTGTCTAGAATTGTGTGAATATGTGTAAAGTATACGTATATGTGTATATGCCGCTACAACAGTTTGACTGACCACCCCCCGTATGTGCTATCTGCGACTTCACCTGTGTATGTGCAGACGCTGCCTGTGTCCCCTGTTCCCAGCTTAGAGGGGGAGACAGGCTTACTGCAAAACTCTCCAAGGCACAGTGCAAGTTTGTTCAACAAAATTGCTTAAGCTAATAAAAGAGAGTAATATCATGTTAAGCTAATTTTAAATTGCTACTTTCAGAAAGAGTCCGAAGGGTGCGAGAGCCCCCTCGGCGGCGAGGTGTAGAGCGTGCGTCACGCCAGGTCTCATCACAAATGACAAGACAATGTAAGTTAAAAAAATATTCTAAACTTATTTCTGAAATCTTAATGCCATTCTTTTATATACAAAATTTTATTATCATTTCAGCAGCCAGAAGTGCATTGGATGAGTCAAGAGTAGCAATCCTTCGTATTGAGGAGATGCGGGCAGAGGCTGATCTGTAATATTAACAGGCATTCTGCAATTTTTCAGAGTCATTCAGAATAATTGCTGAAAGCATTAACAGATTTAGCCAACAGGTAATACAAATAATTTATTTTTATATATGAAATATTTGACTGTAATCTTACTATTTAGCACAAAAATGTAGAGATATAGGTACTTTTACTGGACAAATCTTGATATGGTTTTTTGCTATTTAATGTTTCAACGCAGGCTGGTTTTTGATATTAAGTAAATGAAATTATTTGTCAGGAACATCATAATCATAACTTTTATTTTGTTTCAGTATGGACAACATAACCACCCAAATTAGGATTACTATTAGTTATTAATATTATATTTTTGATTATACTTTAATAAATAATACCTAAATTACTTTTGTTTGGTTCTCCTGAATTTGAAAATTAGCATATCCTTTGCATATGCTTTGCCTTTTCTCCATTACTTGCATTTGAATAGAACTATGTTATGTGATAATATTTACGTTTGACCATACTTATTTAATGTAAAAATGACAAGGCGTTAGAAATACAATTTTTAATAGCCTTTATTCACAAAAAGCACGAAAAAATAGAATAGAATATACTTCAGCCTTAAACTAGAAAAATAATGGGATTCAATAATAAATTAGATCTAACATAAACTAGGATAAAAATTATTTTATTATTTATGTTAATATTTGCTAAGAATACTTATATAAAACACTTAAGAACTAATCAAAAACCATTTCAATGAAAAACAAACTTAAAACAGCCAATAACTTTTTTGTGTCAATAAAACACAAATTTTGCAACTTTACGATAATTGGTTTCTCCTATTAGTCCATAAACGTTGAATGAGCGCCCGCTGTCGTGCGCGGCCAAGCTCCAACTCGCTTCAAGAGCATGAGCGCCGCGTCGCCGCTCTTGCCTGGCACCATGACCGGCTCCCTCTGTCAGCTGGCACTCACGAGCTGCTTCTTCTGCTGTTAGCAGAGTGTAGGGAATACGAGCCCTGTGTGCTATATTATGCAGAACACAGCATGCATTCACTATTCTCGCAGCAGTTACTGGAGTGTAATGCAGCTTTCTATCAACTAATAAGCACCTGCAAGGACAACCCCTTTTATTATTATTTATTTAATTCGAACACAAATGATTTCATAATTGTCAACTATTATAATAATGGTATGATATTCAAAGCATAACTAAAGTAAGCTTTTAAAACACCTATACAGCGTTCAACTACATTTCTGGCTGTTAAGTGCAAGCCTTGGTAATAATGTTCCGGAGTATCTGGCCTTGGTTCTGAGATGGGTGTCATCATTGTGGGTCTCAAAGGGTACCCCGAGTCTCCTGCAATAACCAAAAATGAACTAAAATGTCTTAAAAAAAAAAATTACAAAATGTATCATAAGATTGCAACAGAAATTATACTCAATTTAAACATACCCAAAAGATGCAAATCTTCTCCATGATTAATGTGGAGTCTCTCTATATAACCATTCAATGGATGGTTGGCCCAAACAACACTATCATGTGTGGACCCAGGGTAACTCGCATCCACACATAATATATTTAAATTAGAAACACATATCTGAAAAAAAAAAAAACAATAATGATATGAACTAGCACTGACAGGAAAGACCAAAATTATAATAATACAATTATACTCACTATCATAACATTTAATGAATCCTTTTCTATTAAAAAACCGTTCTTCATGTTCAGCAGGACATACAATTGCAACATGGGTTCCATCAATACAACCCAGAGCTGGCATTTTGAACTTGTGGTAAAAACTGAAAATAGTTATTATATATTGTATGATTATGTACTTAAATACTTGATTTACAATAGAATATCATGAGTTTATGAGTTTTACAATAGAATATCTTAAACTAGCTTTCCCCCCGTGGTTTCACAGTTGGTTACTGCTCTGCACCCGTAGGTCTTAGTGTGATTTTATTTAGCCTGTGACACTCACAAATAATGTGACTTTCTATTGGTACAAGAATTTTCGAAATCAGTACCTAGAGATTATCCCCTCAAAAACCTCACAAACTTTACCTCTTTATAATATTAAATATCTAAAATAAAGACTTTAAATTATGCTACTTACTCTCTTTTAACTTGTTCCCTCTCACATTGTTTGAATGGAAAAGCTATATATTTATTCAATACTGCCGGATTGTTCAAGGCTGTTGTTACTTGCCGGATAGCTTTTGAAACACTGGCCTGGGAAATAAAATGGTTCCTGCTGTCTCCAACTATGGTCTGATAGGACCCAGAAGCATAAAAGGCCAATGCAACCAAAACCTAAAACAAATTCAGGTTATCTATTGATGCACACACATTGAACTTTATTATTTGTCTAATTTGTGGTTATTTTTATAGAACAAAAAAGGTTTTTAGTACAAGTGATAATGCTGTTTATCACTTTAGAGAGGACACTTCTTACCTTGGTTTCAACATCCAATGCATCAGAACGTAGGACGGGTGGCATATGAGGAGTCAGCTTGGAAATTAATTCACGGGTTAATTCTTTCGTGAGTCTATACCTCTTCACAAACTGGCGATCACTGTATGAATCACAACTAAGTCTAGCTTTTAAGTTTTTCCTTTTGGTTTCGGCTCGAGCCACCGCTACATTGTATTCATGAGATTTCTTCAATAAATCTATGTAGGCGTACATGGTAATGTTGTTATTTTTGCAAGATTTTCCCTCAGAATCACTTCACAACAAAGACAAAACACTCCAACGATGCAGTAACGATCCAAAAAAGTAGCGTCCCGTCAACTTTACGTTTGACAGTGGTTACGTTCCAGCTACGATCACGGTGCGTCTCAACTTGCTGTCAAAATTTTAGCGCGATACGAAACGGTCAAAAAGTTGTGTTATGGTACTTATGGTAGCGGTTCAGTTGCGATTTCGTTGAAAAAAAAATAGCGCGATTGGGCTCCAGCTCTATATACACACATCAAAAGTGTCTAGGGATCAACATATATTTTTGCAATAACTTTTCTCCTGATTGATATTAATTAAAATTTTCTTTAAGGATTCATCAAATAAAGTGTTTTCGTTTGTCACAGTAACGATAAACCAAGTCACCTTTGCATTAATAAAGAAATTTGCCATTTTCCTAATAAAGGGATTTTTGACATTTGAACCACTAACATTAAAGTTCGAAAAAAAGACTGAAATAACAGTTTTCTTTAAAATTTTATTGGGTAACTTAAACAATTAATAATCCGTGTTTCTACCGCGAACACTAACAACACAAGAACATCGGTTTGGCATACTCGAAATGAGTTCATCCAAATCACGCTGTGGAATGGCCGCCCATGTTCGTTGCAACAACAAAAAAAGGTCTTCTTGCGACTGGATACCCTCCATATTCGGCAGAGCTCTTCTCTGTAGCATATCCCATGCATGCTCAATCGGGTTCAAGTCTGGCGACTGAGCAGGCCAGAGCAGGACATTGATGTTAGCTGCGGCGAGAGTCTGACTTACAACTCTTGCGGTGTGCGGTCGTGCATTATCATGCATTAACTGAAATAAGGGACCGATTTGCACTTGTAGAGGAACGATGACGTCAGATACAATCGTCTCAGCATAAATTTGAGCGTTGAGGTTGCCTCTGATCCAAATCAACTCAGTTCTTCCGCCGATCCAAATACCCGCCCATACCATGATGGTTCCACCACTATAAGGATGGATTTCCTGGCAGGATTTTAATCGCTGTTGGCGTCCAGGGGTTCTCCAGTGTCGTATACGTCTTGTATCCGGTCTCATACCAAAACGAGACTCATCAGAAAAGCACACGAAACGCCCTTGTTCTTCTGCCCAATTTCTGTGTTCAAGAGCCCATTGATATCGAATCCTACGATTGTGCATTGCTATAGGTGGTACCCGTAGCGGTCTTCGGGAATGAAGGTTCACTTCATGCAAGCGGTTTCTGACTGTTTGGTCGCTAATTAAGTTCCCTGAAGAGTGATGAAGCCTCACGGCTAACATCATGGCGGTTATTGTTGGAGCTCTTCGAGTTAAGATTTGAATGTATCGGTCTTGTCTCCGTGTGGTGCAGTGATACCGTCCTCCATGGTGCTCAGCCACGGTACCAGTGCTTCGGTAACGTGTCCAAAGTCGACTGATAACACTCTGACTTGTATTCAGAGCTAAAGCCACAGTACGTTGCCGGGAACCAGCTTCTATCATTCCCACGGCTCTGAGCATTTCTTCCCTGCTTAAATGACGTCGCCGCTCCATAATAACGTTGGTTTTAATCAGTAGTAGGGAAACAGTAGCACTAATAATGTCTTCAATGCGTTGTATGTTTTTATAGGGAAAATATTGACAGCTGATTTTCATCTTTTACTCGAATTTGATTAACAGTTCCTGTTTCAAATTATGAAATGCACCAAAAAGGATCCATATAAATTTATATAATCATAAATTTATTACAAAGCCACATCTCAATCTCAAGAAATCCGCATAAAAATGCTTGATCCCTAGACACTTTTGATGTGTGTATTTTCAAATTTTTTCTATATGTCCATATTTATTTAAAATATCCGATGTGATGTGTTCTACTCGGGCAAAGAAGTCAAACAATGCCCGGGTAGGATAGCATAACCATCTTTTGCCACAATATTCTTTTTTTATTATGAACATGTGGAAATCTTCATTATTTGAACTAATTCAATTATTTCGACATGTTTTACATTTTTTTAAAACATACTTTTTGGCTTTTGTTGCTATCCACCCACTACAATAGGGTGAACTCATCTAACTTCGTGACAAAGGCATTTGAGTAATAAAATACCAATAAATTATTAATTAATTTAATTCAGTCTCAGCATGAGTTTTAATCAGTCTTTTATGAGGAATATTAGCACAAATAATAAGATTTTTTTCTAGAAACCTAAGAGTTATACCAAATTTACTAAACCAAGTCAACTTGCCTAATTCCGTGGTGACCTCTTTAAGTCCGTGATAGCTAATACTTTAATTCTGATATAACGGAATTAGGCAAGTTAACTTTATTTAAGTAGTACAATATTAATATTATAATAAAAGATAAACATTTTAGTAACATCTTCTAGAATTATTCTTCGGCGCAACACATATCACACTTAAAAATCGTCTCAATAGCCTCAAATTCTTGACTTTGGCAATGTACGTGGTACGTTTTAGAGCAGAAGGAACAAGAAATCCAGTCTGCTCCATTTTTAGAAGCTGCATCTTCTGAGTACCATCTCTTACATATTTCACATAGCCAATCGTCGTCTTCAGTTCTATTTTTCTTTTTCACAGGTGCAGTATTATTTTTATTTGCTCTCTTACTTCGTTTCACTTTTGATTCAGATTTTGACGTAGGAACAGCAGCGTTGTTTAGGTCCTTGTCAACCATAGGAGTTAAACATCGTGCATGAGGGACGGTCCTTCTCTTTTTTTTATTTTGAATCTGCTCTAACTTGGGCACTTTTAAAATCTTATCTAAATGAACTGTGAAGTTTTGTTTAGGTACCGGAGCTGGAATTATAACTTCATTTAAAATTCGAATTTTAAATGTTTTATTTAGTTTAAGTGGTTCAACTTTTTCAAATGAAACTTCTTGAATGGGGGTAATTTGAGGACAGTGTTCGGAAGAGTCTGAAATTCCCAATTCAGTTGCAGTTGAGATCGTGTCATTACAATGAGGACGGTTTGAGGGAATTATCACTTTTCTGAGCCTGCTGGATTCTTTTTCTGCAGAATTGTCGTTCTCAAATATATCTGTACTATCAGTTATTTTAATTTTTTGTTGATAAATGATAGGCGAATTCTGACCCGGAACATCATCCATAATTACGTCTTCTTCAAGCTGGACAAGTAGCTTGGCACATTCACATTGAGAATCCGCTGGATGAGGAGGATAACACACAGGATCATCTATCTTCAAAGACCCATTTTCTTCACATTCAAATTGAAAACCCGCTGAATGAAGAGGATCACATAGAGAGTCACCTGTTCTTAGACATCCATTTTCTTCACATTCTAATGGAGAACACGCTGAATGAAGATTTACAAGGTAATCTGTCTCCAGGGACCCATTTTCTTGGTCAATGTTGCAATATACGATTTCCTCTAAAATTTGAGTTTGTTCATCTTTATGAAGTGTGACCTCTTCTGCCGATTCTGGAAATGGTTTGTCTGTCAACTTTGACGGAGCAAGTGCCAGTGGATTCACAGCTGTTTTGTTTAACGGATAGATACCCGCTTTTTTGAACCCAGCTCGTATGTTTGATGGCGTGAAGCTTTTTTCAAATGCAGGGGTAAAAAATTTATGAAAATCATAGCGGTTTGGGATGTGGCAAGGATTTTCCATTTTGTGGGTTTCGATTATTGTCCTCCAGGCTACTTTCAGAGGTCGATGAACACTGACATCAAGTGGTTGAAGAATCGCACTCGTGTGAGAAGGTATTGTAAACAATATTATTTGTTGTGATCGAGCGTAATCCAGTACAGGTGGCGTAACGTGACTGGCGTGTGAGTCCATTATCAATAGAACGGGTCTTGCTGGAGGGATACATCGAACAAAGAATTTTAACCAATCTAGGAATAGTTCACCCGTGATCCATCCCTTTCGAGAAAATCGTACTTGGGTGTTTGGCATAAATCCTTTTGTCAGTTGTGGTATGATTCTTACACCTTTGAATATAATAAATGGGGGGATGTAACATCCTGTCGCATCTATGCACGCCAATAATGTGGTTGTCGTACCCTTTTCTGCGTATGTTCTGTTGTAAACATATTTTTTTCCAATGCTTGTCACAATTTTGTTGGGTTTGTTGACAAACATCAGACCAGTTTCATCGCAGTTCCATATTCTTTCGGGTGGAATGTCATGTTCATTTAACTGTTTTTCTAATTTTTCATAAAAATCTTCTAAAATAACCGGGTTTGAACAAATCGCTCTACCTGCTGAAAGATTGTCCGGTGTTCGCAAAGACAACCCGTAGCGTTCTTTATACTTCACCCACCAATTCCAACCTGCAGATCCCTTTTTGTCATTGAATGTGCAGCAAATGTTCGCAGCTTTTGCTAAAGATAATGCTATTTGCTTTATTTTGGTAACTGTAAGACCAAAACCACGTTCTTGCATCTCAATAATATAGGCCAGTAACTTTTGTCCTATTTCAACAGGTAACGCAAACGGCCTTCCTTTCTTGGACATTACGATCTGTGCATCTTAATTACCCTCTCGTAGAGTTTTGTACTTCGTCACATTCTCTTTTAATGTCGACCATGGAATCTTAAACTCCTTCGAAGCTCTGTAAACTGTCATTGTTGAACTCAAAACATTTTCAACAGCGGTTTTGAGATCGGTCTCCGAGTATTTTCTGTTCTTCTTGTTGGGGTCATCCATGATATATCTGAAAGTAAACAAGTAAATTAAAATAATAAATACGTACCTACCTGCTTAGATTTTAGCGTCTGCCCAAATTTGAGCTCATATTAATAAAAAAAAGCTGCGAAATTTGGTAAATTACTCACGCAATTACGTGACAAGTCCAAAAAAAGTGTCACCCAATTCCGTGATAGCAAAATATAATATTGGCTCAGTCGTCATTTTAATTAAGACCAGATAAAAGTAATAAAATGACATCAATCTTGTCTACTACACTCAAAATAAGTCAATAATTTCAGTTAAAACCACAAATATTTGTACATAACTACTATAATTCTGTGATAGCACAGAAACCGCTGTTCAATTAAACATATTTTTTTGACATTTAATTAAATAATTAATATATTTTTAATAATATTAAAAAAAAACAGGTTTGTAAGTACTTGCAATATTCAGTGTTGGGATCTTGTACTATGAACTACTACTAAGACCTGGAATTTTATTTATTTTGACACTGGATACAAAATAGATAACATTTGTTAAAAGACCTGAACTGCAAGGCT
Organism: Omphaloscelis lunosa; assembly: GCA_916610215.1. Classification (NCBI taxonomy): domain Eukaryota; kingdom Metazoa; phylum Arthropoda; class Insecta; order Lepidoptera; family Noctuidae; genus Omphaloscelis; species Omphaloscelis lunosa. The sequence continues at coordinate 15,751,702 of OU744265.1, read as the reverse complement.
TGTATTCAACAGTTCTTGTTGAGTCCTGAATTACATTAGGATTCAATAATATTGCTTCTTGAGAAGTAGATGTTGGCAGTCTGGAACCATTTGACTTGATGCTAAGTATGTACAGAATAAAAGAAGTTAATATACAGGGTGTAAGGGACAGCCCTCCGCAGACTGATAGGGTGAAGTCAGTATATCATAATAAGATGACCGGTACATGAAATTATTTCAGGAATGTTATGGGAATCCAAATAACCTGATTTGTTTTATTACCTTACACGCAATGTATCGCTACCGTGGCAAAACGCACGTAGGTAGGTAGCGAACGGCAGCGCAGCGAGAAATTGAACAGCTGATTTCACGCGTCGTTTGTTCAACATCCATTGCTGTTTTTTCTGTTTTACCTGTTCTATTTACATTAATGGAGTACTGCGTACAGAGAATGTAATTTTACATTGAAAGAAAGAAATAGTAAATGAAAAACGCAAAAAAAAATGAAAATTTTCCTGGGAAAATTTTCGGTGGAATATGATTCAGAATAAGGAGCTGAATGTACCCTGTTAGTTTGCGGAGAGCTGTCCCTTACACCCTGTATACACTTAAAAAAATTATATTTATTGCAAATTTTATATTTTGATATTATTGCAAAAATCAGAGGTGGGATCTTGTACTATGAACTACTAATAAAACTGAATTTTATGCATCCCAATAAGAAACCTATTTCTAGCCATATTTCTGCCAAACTGGATACAAAATAGATGGACAACATTTGTTAACATAGCTGAACTGCAAGGCTTGTATTCAACAGTTCTTGTTGAGTCCTGAATTACATTAGGATTCAATAATATTGCTTCTTGAGAAGTAGATGTTGGCAGTCTGGAACCATTTGACTTGATGCTAAGTATGTACAGAATAAAAGAAGTTAATATACAGGGTGTAAGGGACAGCCCTCCGCAGACTGATAGGGTGAAGTCAGTATATCATAATAAGATGACCGGTACATGAAATTATTTCAGGAATGTTATGGGAATCCAATTAACCTGATTTGTTTTATTACCTTACACGCAATGTATCGCTACCGTGGCAAAACGCACGTAGGTAGGTAGCGAACGGCAGCGCAGCGAGAAATTGAACAGCTGATTTCACGCGTCGTTTGTTCAACATCCATTGCTGTTTTTTCTGTTTTACCTGTTCTATTTACATTAATGGAGTACTGCGTACAGAGAATGTAATTTTACATTGAAAGAAAGAAATAGTAAATGAAAAAACGCAAAAAAAATGAAAATTTTCCTGGGAAAATTTTCGGTGGAATATGATTCAGAATAAGGAGCTGAATGTACCCTGTTAGTTTGCGGAGAGCTGTCCCTTACACCCTGTATACACTTAAAAAAATTGTATTTATTGCAAATTTTATATTTTGATATTATTGCAAAAATCAGAGGTGGGATCTTGTACTATGAACTACTAATAAAACTGAATTTTATGCATCCCAATAAGAAACCTATTTCTAGCCATATTTCTGCCAAACTGGATACAAAATAGATGGACAACATTTGTTAACATAGCTGAACTGCAAGGCTTGTATTCAACAGTTCTTGTTGAGTCCTGAATTACATTAGGATTCAATAATATTGCTTCTTGAGAAGTAGATGGTTGGCAGTCTGGAACCATTTGACTTGATGCTGCAATTAAGAATAAAAGAAGTTAATAAACCAATTTAAAAAAAATATTGTGCATGAAATATGAAGACATTTTAGTCTTGTATTGGAATAATATAAGCTGCTCATTCTTTGTGTCTGTGTATTCGCCTAAAACTTCTAAACTACTTAATGCAATGCAATTTTCTGCTTCATTTAGAGATTTTCAAGAGAAAAGTTTCTGTATTGTACATTCATTTATAACCTGTGTGAAAACCAAAGCAGTTGTTAAATAAACTTAATCAAAAACAGATTTACCTGATACATCTGCAGAGGGTAAAAGCAAAGTCGGAACAGCCAATTTGCAAAGTCTGTTTTTTGGATAAAGAAACTCTTTCTGAAAGTGCCGACGACAGATTCTTTGAGTTTTGTGGAAAGTGGTACTGTCCAGACTCGCAATATCACCTCCAATAATCTTTACCCAATTTTGAAACCTTTCTGCATTTTTTCTTTCGAAAGTAATGTAGAGGTACACCTGAAAATAAAATGTGACTATAATGGGACTGACTGAAATGTGATTTTTAATCTAGTTACTATAAAAATTCTTACAATACATATTTGTAATAATATAATTTAATAAAGGTAAAAAAAATAGAAAAGATAAGTAGTGTAAAATTATCATTAAAATTTTTTCTAGAGCACGTAGATCAAGGACTGGCAATGCAGTAAAAGACGATATCAGGATCTTAATAGTCAAGCTAAAGGGATGTAGGTAGATGTGTAGTAGTATCCACATGTACTTAAGGGTTTATTATAATTATGTATCATACATTATTATCAAAGATGTGGTTTTATACGATAGGAAAAAAGGTTGGAATCTTGACATATCTTTTCATTTCACCTTAACTTGCATTTAAAAAATTTGAAAAGTTACAAATAAAATATTTACACGTCTTGTAAACTTAGACATGTCAAGATTGTTTACCATGGTGAATCCGCCTTAACCCATGTGGTGTACGTCAGGGCAGGGCTTGAAAGTAAGCGCGATCGAGCGTACCACATGGTTTTCAAATAAGGTGTAATATGCATGAGTATTGTATGGTACCTATACACGAGAATATTATTTTGTATAAAACACCATTAAGGTTATGAATGTTCACTTCACTCACCATCTCCTGCTACTACTGGGCAGCCAGGGACACAGCAGACGTTTCGAGGCATTGTGATAGATGTAAAATAACACTACACTGAGATATATGATCCAAACTCCTTATGGAGGGCCTATCTATTAGGTGTACAAATTAGTTCGGTCCGTTTTTCGTTGTTAAAAATATATTTATTTTTAAATCAAAATAAATTAATAGATTAATCAAAGTATTGTCCATCGTTGATTAAGTACTACTTTTTCCCATCTCTCAGGCAATTTTCGCATTCCATCTCGAAAAAATGATTCGTCTTTCGAGGCAATCCAACTTCCGATCCAATTTTCTATTTCTGCAAAAGAAGTGAACCGGTGACCTGCCAAGTCGTGCTGCATCCGTCGGTATAACCAGTAATCCGAAGGAGCAAGGTCCGGAGAATACGGCGGGTGTGGTAAAATATCCCACTTGAGTGTTTCTAAATATTTTTTGAAGACGTTTGCGACATGAGGTCGAGCGTTGTCGTGTAAAAGAAATAACTTTATCATGTCTTTTTTCGTATTCCGGCCGCTTTTCACGTAATGCACGGCTCAATCGAATTAATTGTAGCCTATACCGATCGCCCGTAATAGATTCGCCAGGTTGTGGCAACTCATAGTACACAACACCTTTTTGGTCCCACCAAATACACAGCATGATTTTTGAACTCAAATTTTGCTTTGCTGTTGATGTCGAGGTCGATGGTAACGATTCACCAGGCTTAGCGTAGTATTTTTTCTTCTTGGGATTATTGTAGAATATCCATTTCTCATCTCCAGTAACAATTCGATGTAAAAAACCCTTTCTTTTTGCCTTTGAATCAACTGCTCGCAAGTGAAAAATCGCCTTTCAACGTCTCTTGGTTTCAATTCATGAGGAACCCAGTATCCTAGTTTTTGAATCATTCCTATGGACTTTAATCGTACAGAAACTGCTTGTTGAGTCACTCCTAAACTATCTGCAAGCTCCTCTTGTGTTTGACTTCGGTCTTCATCGAGTAATGGCTCCAATTCTTCGTCCTCGAATTTTTTTTGGTTGTCCGGGTCTAGGCTTATCTTCAACGCTGAAATCACCATCCTTAAAACGTCGGAACCATTCCCTACATGATTTATCAGTTGGAGCATTATCACCATAAACTTCCACAAGCATTCGATGCGCTTCCGCTGCACTTTTCTTCCAATTGAAGCAAAAAATTAAAGGCCGGGTCACACCGGATGCGTGGCGTGACGTGACGCGTGACGTGAAGTGCACACGCGCGTGCGAGCACTGTCACACCGGCCAAGACCAGTGCAGCACACGTCGCGCGCGCACGCATCACGTCACGCGAGCCGCCTTGCCAGCCGGCATTTGGAGTTGAGATCATGATGTTAGACAACAGCAGTTCTTCTGATGAAAAAGCTTTATTGCTGCTATTATGCCAAGAATCTTCTGCTGCTACAAAGAGACTTTGGGTCCATGATATTAATAATAGAATAGAGGAATGCAGTGAATATTATAAATTATGCTGGGAGCTGGAGTCTTATGAAGATCGTTTTTATTGGTATTTTCATATGTCAAGAAGCTCTTTTGAGGAATTACATGATTTGGTGAAACCTCACATCTGTAAATTGGACACCAACTGCAGGAAGGCTATTGGAACCAGAGAAAGATTGGTAATTTGTTTAAGGTTTGTTTATTACAATCAGTCTTCAATCACAGATAGGTAATTAACAAGCTATTAGCACACATAGGCTTCCACACTACATACTATTTATAAGTTATCTTAAAATCAACACTGCTCACTTTCACTAGCTTTACTTAACAAAAAAATCTTTTACCAAAATAAGTATCATATTCAACAATTTTTTTTTTCTTATAGGTATAAATCTACTTAATCAACAATTAATAATTTTAACAATTTTTGTTTATCATTAATTTTAGTTAACTAGTAAAGAGAGACTTCTTCGGCTTCAGACATAGGTTCTGCTGATTCTTGTGATAGGTCTACAGTCTACCAACTGTCCCGGTTGTGAAAGGTCTATAGCAATAACAGGTTGCTGTACTTGTACGTCTGACATTTTCGGAGCTAATATAATAGGTTGTGTTGATTCATCAGAAATTACTGAATACGCGGGTATACCAATTGTGACTGTGGGGATTCATTAATTTGAGTTTTGCTATCTAATTCAGTTATTTCTGCCTCAGCGAAAAGTTTTGCCAGATTAACTTTTAATTCAGCTTGGGTTCTTTGTGACAACTTTTTGAATGTTTTTGCATAACTTGCGAATAAATGGTCCACATCATCATATTCATGTCTGATCCTATTTTTGTTCTGCAGATATTCTAGAACCTTGTCTGTCCTCCCCTCGGAAGAAAGGTTGGTTAAAATGGTTCTTTTTTTAACAGATCTTTGTGCTGAAGGTGGCAGTGATTGTTTGTTGGCGTGCCTGGAATTAGACAGCGGTAATTGTATGGAAGATGCAGTATTGGGTGTCTCTGGCGATGTAGGTGTATCTGCGTAGGAAGGTGATGGTTGTGAAAAAACTGGTGGTGATGACGATACGTTGGTGCGCATAAAAGTTTAGCCGCGAAATTTGTGGGGCGTTGGCCGTCCACATGGCCTGCCGAAACAAATTAAAAAATCAACAATACCTTGCGGCACTATAAATTATGTGGGCGGCCGGCGTACCATATGGCGGTGAGAGTGTTAAAAGGATGTGGAATATTATTTGCTTCTGCATATTGAAACACGAGCTGCAGGAAATCTTCCTTCGTAAGAAGATTTCGAAAGAGGTGTCCATATGAAACACGTACTCTAACAGCTCCTTCCTGCTGTAAAGTGAATACTGTTGTAAACCTTCAATTTTTTTTTCTGGCAGATCCTGTTTTTAAGTGCCTGCGATAAATTTGATTGAGCCGCGTTTTTCATTTACTTTTTAATTGCCCGGGCCATTATATCTTCGTCCCATGCCGCCTGGGTAGTCTTCCGTTTATAGTTGTTAACCATCTAAACAAAATAATTAAGCATTATCTATCGAATCATAATAATTTTACAAAGGGCAAAGCGATCAGTTGGCCGCTTTGCCCGAGCCGCTTTGCCTTTTTCGGCCATTTTGTTTTAATAATGAACTGCTCTCACATTATTTATTATATTTCAATGAGAATTGAACACAAACAAAGCCAAATAGGTAAGTAACAATACACGTTCAAAAAAGCATTGAAATATGGTATAGGTTTGGCCAAAGTAGATTGAACTTACCTTACATTTTTTTTTTTTTTTTTTTTTTTTTTTTTTTTTCTGTAGGCCATCTCGTAGCTGACCTCTGAGGTCATGACTACTTAACCGGTCAATCCTGTGGTTGCCTTAAGCTGCTACACTCAAAGCCTCCAGCCAGGGGCATACAAAACTAAGCTAAAAAGCTAGGTGAACGCTCGCTAAGGGCACCCCCTGTGGGGTACGAGCCTCGGCTTAGGGCGTCACCGGAGGGAGGACATCAAAGATGGGACGGGCTGGATCAAAGTTTTGATCATTATTATTAGTCGGGGAATTTAAAGCTACGTGCACAGCTGAAACCACTGCTGGCACCTCGTTATCGAGCAAGGGTCGGGGAGGAGTATCATTTACTCGGGGGCGCGGACGCGATCGCAAAGGACCTCGACGGCGAGGTCGGAATGACGGGAGGCGTCTGTATCTGTGTAGAGTACTAGTAGCCCTATTGCTCTCCTGAAGGAGGGTTATGGGGTCATCAGGGTCGGTGAGAATGTGCCTAGGTCGGCGGGTACGGCTAATCCTACTTGGGACATAGCTGGCGGCCTCGACAACCAGAGGGTTGCGATGTTTGACCGCGGAATCGAAGTAACGCTTTGCAAGGCGTTTTAGAAATTGGTGGATCGTGGGAATTCTAAGGTCGAGATGGAGACTCTCGTTCCTAACATACCAGGGGGAGCCTGTGGCCCTACGGAGGAATCGGTTTTGGAGCGTTTGCAACCTATGGATATGATGGGGTTTTGCATGAGCAAAGACGGCACCCGCATAGGTCATGATGGGACGAATACACGCTGTGTAGATTCGCAATTTGCACTTAAGTGACATCTTGCTGCGTGCGTTTAGGACGGAATGGAGCCTACCGAGAGCGAAAGCGGCTCGCGAACGAACCTTCTTTATGTGCTCAGCGAAAGTGAGATGGTGGTCGAGGAAAACACCTAGGTATTTGGCTCGCTTCTCCCAAGGGATCTGCTTACCGAACATAGTGAGAGGTCGGGGGAGGGGGTCTCTAAGCCTTGTGCGCGGTTTCGAGAAGAGAACCGCTTGGCTTTTTTCGGGATTGACTTCTATGCGCCACTTTCGAAACCAGGCAGCGAGTCGATTGACTGCGCCTTGGAGAGTGTGGGCGATATTGTCGGGGTATCTAGACCTAAAGTAGATGGCCGTATCGTCTGCGAACAGAGCGAAATGCGCCCTTCTACCTGGGTTTGGAATGTCGCTAGTAAATAGCGTGAACATGAGGGGAGCTAGCACGGAGCCCTGAGGGACTCCTGCACGGATGGGGCGGGGAGAGGAAAGTGCTCCTTCAATGCGATAGCGGAATACGCGGTTCGATAGATAGTCTCGTAAGATGAGTACGAGACGATCCGGCACACCGAGTTGGTACAGCTTGTATAATAAGCCGTTGTGCCAGACTTTATCGAATGCTTTCGCAATATCGAAGAATACTGCACCCGTCAGAGAGCCGCGTTGGAAACCATCGCTTATGAACTCAATGATGCGGTGGGCCTGATGCACGCTAGAGTGCTCAGTTCGAAAGCCGAACTGTTCGTTGGGGATGAGGCCCTTGGTCTCAGCGAAGTCTCTGAGACGCTTATAAATAAGCCTCTCATAGATTTTTCCGAGAACCTTGAGCAAACTGATGGGACGGTAGCTAGAGGGCTCGGTACTGGGTTTACCGGGCTTTCTGATACCTATGACTGTAGCTTCTTTCCACGACTGGGGAAAGAAGTTGTTGCTTAGGGTCCCATTGAAGATGGTGGTCAGAAGCATTATCAGGTGGGCAGGGAATAATTGGATCACCCTATTGGTGAGTCCATCTGAACCGGGAGCTTTACGAGCTTTAAGACCTTTGATAATGTCATGCACTTCGTCTGGAGCGACGGGAGGCAGTGGACAATCAGGGTCATCGACGGGAGGGAGAGAGGCTCTACGTTCGACTTCAGCGTCGACCTTTAGGAGGTGAGCTTGGTCTACTGGCAGGGAGCTGGGTGAGCATTGGGCCTCGAGGGTGTCGGCCAGGCATTCTGCCTTTTCAACGTCCTCAAAGGCTATGGTCTTGTCGGGACGGGTCAGGGGGGGCATGGAGGAAGATTGAGGGGATCTGAGTTTCCTCTGAAGTTCCCAAAATGCCAGATGGTTGGGCTCTAGTTCGCCGAGCATCTTGTCCCAGCCCGCGTCACGCAGCTCCTGTATGCGTGTCTTTACAGATCTCTGTAAATAGCGCATATGGGCTTTGTTTGCGGGGCAGGGGAAGCTGCTGTAGGCACGGACGGCCGCGTTCTTCTCAGTCAGTAATGCACGCACATCGTCCGGCAAGCTCCAGTGACGGTCGTCCGTCGCTGGAACCTCCCTTGAACATTCGTTCAGGACGGTTTGTACGTGATTAGTGAGTGAGTCGATCGCGGACGTCGTGTCTGCGATAGAGTTGAATTGGTCGGGAATAGAGTCTAACTGAGGGGACGTGTTGGATTTCAGCTGGGTGCTTATTTTCTTCCAGTCCGTGATCCTCTTAGTGATAGGGGGAGCGTTGGGGTCGCGGAGACCTATGCGGGGGTCTAATCTCATGACTACCGGACGGTGATCAGAGTCGAGCTCATTTACAGTTTCTATTGAGTCTAGTCTTAGGTTGACGTTCTTAAGGAGCGCCACATCTAAGATATCAGGGGCGTGATTTACGTTAACCGGAAAGTGAGTGGGAGTCATCGGAGCGATGACATCAAAGGTCAGGGAGTGGGAGAGGTCGAACAAGTGTCGGCCTCTTGTGGTGGTTACCGAACTATTCCAGGAGGGATGTTTGGCATTGAAATCGCCCGCTAAAATGAGCGAGTTACTCATAGTGAGTAGAATCGAGAGGTCGTCAGAGAGGAGTTGGAAATTCTCCGAAGTATTAGCGGGGGGGAGATAGACCGACACGAGAGTGATCGGCTCGTGGCCTGACATGCCTAGGCGGCAGGCCGAAACTTCTAATCGTGAGAGGGGAGGAGGGTCAATTGGGATGCAGTGAAGCTGCTTTTTGTAGTAAATCAGGGTACCTCCTCTATGGCATCGTGACCTATCGTTGCGAACTATCCGGTAGTTAGCTATTGATGGGTTACGATTGCAAGGTTTTAGGAAAGTCTCTTGGACTAAGAGAACATCTATTTGATGATCGCGGAGGAACGCCGCTATCTCTTCGCGTTGATTTTTAATGCCGTTTGCATTGAAGTAGCCTATTATTAGGGATCGCGGTTTGAACCTAGCTAAGACCGTATTATCCATAATGGGGTTTAGTAGCGAGGGAGGTTAGGGCTTGCGTAATATCGGGATACGCATTGTAGATGGCCTGGATCTGGAGGAGATTACCATGAGCCGCAAGGATTTCGTTGGCCATTGTCTTTGCGCGAGGGGAGACGAAGGCCAAGAAGGTTGACGTAATTACGTTGAACGAGTCAACGGAGACGTTGGGGCTAGCCACGGGAGTGGATTGAGAGGGACGCGTAGCTTTAGGGGCGGACGTGGGTTTCGCGGGGGGCGCGGCGGGCGCCGGAGGCGCAGAGGGCGCAGGGGTTGCAGAGGGCGCAGGGGGCGCGGGTGGCGCGAATTCGGGGATCCATAAGGCGGGGGAGGGGAGCGGGGGGAGGGGGAGGGAAATTTACAAATTGAGAGGGCACCATGGCAGGGAAAGACTGCTGGTGGTGGAGGTAACTCCACGGACTAGGCCTCTGAGGGCTTAGTCGTTGGGGCAAATGGGATGAGGGAATCCTATAAGAGGAGGGAGCTTCCCTTTGCTGGCGGGCGTCGAAACGCTTGGCCAGTTTGGGAGAAGAGGCCTTAGGGGCTTTGGGGCAACCGCGGTAGTTGGCCGGGTGGCCTTGTTTGCCGCATAGAACGCAGCTGGGGAGGTCGGTACAAAGGGAACGATCCTTTGGACGGGGGCAATCGGAAGTGCCGTGCTCACCTAGGCACTTGACGCATCTAGGTGTAGCATGGCAGTTCCTTTGCGAGTGACCATAAAGCTGGCAGCGGTGGCATTGACCGACAATGCCACTCTTATGGGGTTTCTCAATTTCGAACCCTGTGAGCTTGCACAGGGAACGAATTTGGAAGATCGGGTGGTGGCCCTCTACGGGCGGGCAGATGACAAGGACCATGTCATATGACTCTCCGCCTCTAGAGCGGTGCATGCGATGGACCTCATCTACGGGGACTTTCTGTGACTGAAGGTCATCAAGAATATCAGATGCTGGGATTTCGCGTGGGATACGTTTTATTACTACGCGGATCTGCTTTTCCTCTGGGAGTGAGTAGGTGTGGTATGACACACACTCTCATTCTCAGAAGTCGGGTTAGTTCCCTATAGTCGCGTGACGTAGGGACGGAGACTTTGATACCCTGTTGGGTATTTCGGGCGCTAGAGAAGTTTATTTTGTGGTCGACACACCATTTCGATATGTCGGTCCACTTCGCCTTGTCCTGAATGAACAAGGGTGGCGGGAGAGGGATCTTTTTGGCGTTAGGCGCGGGGGTGTCCTTCGCGGAGGATGACGCAATCGGACGAACGGTGGAGGGGGAAGCTACTGTAGCGCAGCTAGCGGATGACGTAATCGGAAGAGAGGTGGAGGGGGAAGCTACTATAGCGCAAGTCGCGGGGGGTAGCGAGGGTGATTTTAATAGACGGTACCACAGGTGCGGGTGACGAGGGAGCAGAGTCTAAGTCCTCAAGCGCAACGACCTTGCTGGCTTGGGTCGAGCTCTGCTTCTTGTTCTTCCTCTTCCTACCCTTTCCTTGGACGGTTGTGAAACCATCGTCGGATTGGGAGGAGGATGAGGAAGAAGAAGAAGCGGCGGACTCTGCTTCGTCGTCGTCCGAACCATAGGGGTACGGGGTAGTGGGCCGCTTTGAGGAAGCGGCGCTGATGGGAGCATCAGTGTCCATTGACTCTGACGGACTAAGGGGTCGGGATGGCTCTGTAGCCGGGGGGGTTTCTAGGGCATCGCTAAAGTTAGCGATGCTATTGTCAGAGGGACATGTCTGGGACTCAGACTCAGCTTGGAGCTTGGCGAACCGAGCTCCATACTTGGTCTTCAGGGCGGGCTCTTCTTCGAGAACACCCTGGAAGAACTTGATAAAGAGCGCTAGGCACTTTACCGGGTCCTTCATACTGACGGGGGAGAGAGAGACTTTACGCGGAAATCTTTCCTAACTTCCTAATAATCCTAACTCCCCGGTGGGTATGCCGGGGATGTGTAATCCCTCCCTGTCGGGTGTAGACAGGGAGGATGTGTGCCTATGGGTGAGCCCTAAGCTTGCTTTTGCCCGTTGCCTATCTTATTGTGCAACGGGGTCCTATCCAGTCTAGTGTGAAGGGTATCGATATACCCGACCACGCTAGGTGAGTCGCTGTGGAGGCAAAACTGTCACCAGTGCCGACTAGGAGACCCCCCAAGGCCGAACACTGGGACCCGGCCAATTAACTGCCTAACCCTGAAGGGGATCGGCGGGTGTGATTGGGTCAACACCCCCTCGGTTTCGTTGGCACCGTAAGGTATCCACCGAGGACCACGAAACTGTGGTTTTGCCCGGAAGGGGCCAAAATTGCCTCGACGAACGTTTTGAACGACAATCTTAAAGAAAGTCGATATTAATTGTGTCTTGAAAAAGACCCCAATTAATAGACGTGATGGTAGTCGGGTGACTACGGAGACGACTCGGGAACCACCAAGGAACGCTTGAGACGGAAAATCGGGAACTCTTGTACACAGCAGCGCAGCGCAACACGACCGTCCGCCACCGGTGCCGGGCGCAGAGTGTTGACATTTTTTTTAACAAAACACGCAAATAAATATATTTCGTCACTGCAGCCATGCACTCGGTCCCACTGCTACCGAGTGACTGAACGGCGCGGGGCGGGGGGTTGGTTATGCGGACAGAATGGCCACGCCGCGCTATCATTTCAAATCAAGACCCACATATGTACTTGCGATTAGTACCTACAGGTTTTTTGTCCAACCACTTTACAATTATAATCTTTTGGTCATCACAAATTCTGTAATTAGCAGAGCCCCGTGGTTTTTTTTTATTGATTTATCGGATTCTAAATCACATTTCCGTATTCTGTTTTGTCTGAAAGTTCTGATCGATAAAATGCCCATTTTATCGCGCAGGTACCTATGTCATAAGTTCGATACTTGAGAAAAAGTTATCAAAGTAAACCACCCACAGAACTGGATTATGCATTGTTCGACATAATGTTAAAATGACTTTAGCTCGTAATCCCATGGATTTATCTTTAGTTTTGAATGTGTTCCCCTGGAAGGTGCTTTCTGCACCGTATAACAGGAAGTCGTATACAAAACCTGATACACCTGATCTAACAAATAATTTGTATACCCAGTTTTTAGGTTTAGGCTTGATATACTGCCGGAGGTTACCGGCCTTTTTTATCATCATTTCGTCAATTGACATGCGACTTTCTTCCTCAATCTTATTGCAATTCTTTCTAATGGCTTCTACCAGCGGCTTTATTTTAAAATATCGGTCAGTACTGTTTTCAATATTTTCATGGTTATTAAAGTGTAAATATCTCCTAATTAACTCGTATTTCTTCAGTGACAATACTTGTTTTAGTACTCCAATAATCGGAATAGGCAGGTAATTGTAGGTATTATATCCATCAATAATTCTATGGCAAGAAAATCTTGGATATCTTGAATCGACAGTGCAATATTTTTGGTACTTGCATGAAATGCGTACAATGTACTCTTTCTCGAATTTTTCGTATTATTTTGTCAGTAAAGAACAATTTAAAATACTCAATTGGTGATCGAATTCTGTCAGGTTGTGTAAAAACATTTTCTCTAGTCTTATGACCGTAGTAATTTCATGTTCACTATCAATTTCGAGACCAGCCGGACATGGACTTGATATTTCTAGCGGTGAGTTATTATTGCAGTGTACCATCAATGAAGATTGTGCTTCGCCATCTTCCTGAGATGGGCTATCTTGGAACGACGATATTTCATTATTTGAATTTACAGATGATATGTTGATGTATGCTGCTCGTGTCGGTACTAAACTGCAAGGTGAAAAAGAAGTAGCGATTTTATTGGCAACAATGTGACTGGGCTTGATCGTGCATTGTATTTTTTTGGGTGACTCTGGTATCTCCTCTATACTCAACGAATCTGTATCACATACACGATACGTTTGCTCAACAATATGTTTGTTCATACTATTATCATCAGTGATAGGAATAGGTAGTGCCTATTTGCCTAAACTTCGAAGAACAGAGACGAGACTTCCTTAGGACTAAATGTTTTCCGGGACATCTGTCCCGAAATTCGGGACAAAACTTTTAAATACATTAAAAAAATATGTTATTTGGAATAAGTAATTCGTCTATATTTACCTAAAGTTCGCGACTAGACATAACATTTATAATTTATAAATCCATAATAATAACTTATCGTCTATGGGCTCTAAAGGAAAAATAAAACACAGAATATTGTTGTACCAAATATATGTATATTTATATTATTTTTTAAATATGACGTAATTGGAAAGCATGAAACAAAATGTACAGACGGAAAAAAACTTAAGTTACTTTCTGTTTATCTATCTATGTCATATTTATTTCACTGACGTTGAGTGATGCAATTTTAATTCAAATCACAAATTAACCTTTGAAGTATAACATTTAGGACAATCAGTTTTAGATAGTGAACTATTCAGTTTTGATACAGATCTTGAAAAAATTGCTAAAAATATGAAAATCTTTATTTGTGTTACAAATACCATAAAAAATAAAGAACGATTTTAATTCAATGATCTTGATTCGATTCCTCAAGTTCAGTATGAGAACCGAAATTTTCTTTGTCAGATGAGTTATCTAAGTTAAAATACACAATCATATTTTTTTCTATATTTTCAACTGTCAGGCGATTTCGTTTTATGTTAAGAATCCATTTATAAGTTGAAAACGACCTTTCAACGTCGACTGAGGTTAAAGGCGCGTACATATAGTATGATCGCTCATCCCTTCCTGCTGTTATCGAATCACATATGTCTCTAATTTTATCTAGATCGGGATTTCTGCCCATAACATTTACGAGTTTATTTTTTATAGGCTCAGACGAACACCAGCTAAGCACAGTTCTCACGTAATCAAATATTTCAATGGATTCCGTTAGATTTAAATTCGATTTTTGTAATTTCTTTAACTCAATTTGTATATCTTTAAAATATTCCTCAATGTCGTCCAAATCCGATTTCAAGTTTTCCTTTTGAAGAACATTTTTGGTACACCTAATAGAGAGCGCGTCGGAACTTCTTAAAAGATTTACAATTGTTTTAATTTGATGGTAATATTTTGCATAATATGACACTGCCTCCAACCAAGTACCCCATCTTGTAATAACGGGTTCTGGAGGAAGCGGCATGTGGGGAAAGGTGTTTTCTTAACAAGCGCACTCTAATAGGTGACTTTAAAAAAAATACGTTTGAAATTAATTCATCTACATCTGAGTATTCGTATCGTATTTTTTCTGCCACGAGATTCAGTGCATGTGCTAAGCAAGTGACGTGTATCATGTTGGGCAAATAATTTTTCAGAACACGTCCCGCTTTTAGCATATATGCTACACTATCAGTGCATAATACAGCAACGTCTCCTACGTTGGATTCATACGAATCGCGCCACATATTTTCAAGGCAGTCTGTTACAAATTGGGCAATTGTGTTCCCATTAACAATTTCTAGTACTTTGTAAGCAACTAAAAATGGTTTTTGTGTGATCGCATTTAAAGGTTTTACAAGAAAATGTACCATGTATCTGCCTAAAAAATCAGTTGTCTCGTCTAAAGATACCCACAGCTTTTGATTTGCAGTTTGTTCATAAATCGAGTCAATTTTTTTTTTTTAATCTTATCTAAATAAACTTTTCTCAGCAATGATTGCTCATGAGAACCTTTTGTCGATTTGTACAATTGCAGCAAATATATTTATGGAAGATTTTTTTGAAAGCGGGGTTGTTTACTTGAATCCAAGGTATATTACATAATATGAGAAATTGTACTAGGTCCAAATAAAATTATGCGTTTGGTTTCTTACTTGTCCCTTTGTGTTTAGGACCTTTAACGTGCCTCTTGACACTACTAAGTTTAGCTGTTATACTGCTCTGGCACTTATAACAGTAAATCAAATTACTGGCCGGGTCGTAATATAATTCAGGATGAAGTCTATATAGGATTGTGGTTGTGTTATGGCGACCCCAGTTTTGGGATCGCTTCCTCGCATGAGTTGTGGATGAATGTTGTGTAGTCTGTAATGATTGTCTCCAGATCTTCTGGGTTTGAGATGCTTGAGACAATGGCTTGTGTGATATGACGATCCGCCAGGGTGGTCTTGAGGTGTGTGGTGAATTTGGACCACTTGGGCTTCTTGGTATTATATCTGCGCGTCGTGATTGGCCTTAGAGGTTCTAAGGCCTTTTCTAGGTGCAGAAAGAGGGTGACGGAATTGTGGTCCGAAGACGTGAGGCTCCTTTCCACCTGCCAGCCATCGATCTTACCCAGCAGCGGCAGGCTGCAGGCCGTCACGTCAACGATGCTGGTACACCACTTGTCTCCTCTGTATGTCTCAAATGATGATCCTTAACACTGGTCAAACGCCGACGGCGTTTGACCAGTGTTAAGGATCTGGAGATCCCTCTCGTTGAGGAAAGAGTTGTACGCCGCCCCGCGGTGGTTTTCGGAAATACTTCCCCACCACTGGCTCCAAGCGTTTGTCTCCCCCCACCAGAATATTTTGTGTGTGTAGTTTGTTAATGGTGTTTTGTGTAGTAGCTAGATAAGGTTCTATTTCCTGGTCACCCTCGAAATAGACCGATAACACCCCCAGACGAACTTGGCCCACCTTCACCAGGACGGCAGCGATATTCTCGGTCACAAGCTGAGGGTCATGAATGACCTCTATATTGCTGCCGAAGATGACGATTTTGTTTCATAACACCAGTCCTTCCTACGTAGGGTTCTTGGACTAGTGCTACAGAAAATCCCTTGGCCTGAGCCGCCAGATGTAGTTCGTCTGTGGCCAACTTGAAGCGTTGGAGATTCACCTGGATGAACGGTAATCTCGTTGTCGGTCTAGTTGAGTTATGGAGGGTGACTGGTTGTGGTGTGTTATCTTGGTCGCCCTCAGCAGTAGGAACGCCCCAAATGGGACGCTATGTTGTCCCATTTGTGGCGTTCCTGGCAGTCTTCGCTGTACGCCGTGTATGCCAGGTCGCTTCCTTCCTCCTTCCTTCTTCTGGGCTGACTTGCAGTTGGTACAAGTGGGTTGTAGGCCATTCGCCCTAATGGGACAGTCCCTTCCGTTATGTGAGCCACTGCAGTAGCTACACGTCTCTTTGTCAGCCTTGCATATGGTCTTGTTATGTCCATATCCTTGGCACTTGGAGCACTGAACTAGAGGGGAGTGGTACTCAATTGGGCACCGCTTTATACCCACGTGCACCTTCCGCGCTTGTGTGAGGGTCAGCCAGAGCTTTGGCGTTACCTCCAGAACGGGATTGCACTCGAGGTTGTTACGCGCGCGCTTCCTGTAACGCACCCTGGCGATCTGTTCATCTACAGCGACGTTTTGCAGAACGTCCTTGTTCTGCACGTTAAGGAGATCGACGATCTCGCCGTCGCTGTAGCTGGACATTACGCCTTTGATGCATACCAAGGGGTTTTGTGGTGTGGGCTCCTGAACCTTGAGCCCGCCGCTGGATTTAAACGGGGCTTTCACCAGGTTTAGGTCCGATTTACTGGCGCACCTCAGGACCACTATCTGGTTCCGCGCCTTACGGACCGTAGCCACACGGGCTCCGCTCTTCTTAAGGTCCAGGGCAGTTCTGATCCTCTCGATCACATTATCCCCAGTGTGTCGGGGATCTGTCGACGAGACGATCAGGGTGTGGTTGGGTTGAGAAGTGTTCGGTTTGGGGGGCTTCGGCATGCTGACAACCTGGGCAAAGGTTTTTGGCCCTTGATGTGGCAGCGGTGGTCTATCCGCTTTGCTCAGGCTGCTACCCCTTTCTCTATAGACTGGAGAGTCTTTTTCACTTCCACCACTGCGAGTTCGCATCCAGGCTGGGCACTGTCGGCGCCTGAGTTGGTTGTTCGCGGTCTCGCAGCACTCGGATGTCTGCCGAAACGATCTCCAGTTTCTCTGCTATAGGTTGTAGATGTTCCTTAATGTTTTGTTGTGGTGCCGGTGGTGGTGGGGGAGGTGTCTTTGGTCTTTTAGTCATGTCTTGTATAAGGGCCTGTAATTTTTTGACTCCCTCTTCGAAGATGGAACTCTGCGGCTGGAATCTCGGAGAAGTTGGTTATGTTGGAGGTGGCGACTGACGGTGGTAGCCGGCTACCACCGTCGAGATGGTCGAGCCGGCTGAACCTGGCTCCGATGTCGCCTTCGGCACCTTGGGCGGCTCTGATGGACACGCCGCCTTTTCTGAAGCTACTGATTTGGCGGTATTTTTAAGTACTTTCTCCCTAAGGGACTTGGACACCTTGGGGACGGTTTCCGTGGTCGGCTTGCGGGTGGATGATTTTGAAGCCATTTTGTGATGTGAACTTATAGGTAACTTAATATACTTTAATACTTTACAAAAATAACAACTTATTAGAAATAGTTAACTGTATGTATTTTTTTTTTTAACTAAGAACTCACGGTTGCTTCAGGAACTCGGATGGTGTGAGTCCTGGTGTGTGTTGATGGTTGGGTGCCGTGGTGTTTCCGACGTTGATGGTACTTGGATTGTGGGCCGAAATTGCAAAATCTGTCGATGCCAAGTGAAAGAGCTTTTGATGCCCTTTCAATTGAGCCCAAACTCGGCTTTGTAGCTCCAACGGTTGTGAGTTAGGCCAAGGGGGGGTGAGGTAGCCCTGAGAGGGTGGTTGGGAGGTCTCGTGGGGAGGTGAGGGGAGGGAGGGTCTCGTGGGGAGGTTAGAGGGGTGAAGGGGGTACGGGGTATCATTGATTCATCGATACTCAGTTTTCTTCGATGGCAGCATACATTAGAAATTTTTTGTTCATGATGTTGAACAAAGGCCGAATTTTTGGCATTTTATCTCCTACACTTAGGTTGCTGTTGTCAGCAACATGGAAATACCTAAATATCTCTTCAAACCGATTTCGCCTCACCGACTTCGCAATTGAAACATTGTGGGTATCCTCGTTGGATTCCCAATACATACGCCGTCTCGGTAAAGGCGCGTAACCACTAAGGAGTATTATACCTATAAAACAGCTCAATTCATCCCCCGATAGACAGAAATTATAGTTGTGCTATTCAACAGCATACATTACGGTGTGCCTACCCATATACCTTATAACATCTTCACTAAAAAAAATATTCAAAGAATTCTATTGGTTCACATTCCTTGGTGAGTGTAAGAACTTGCTCGTGGCAGTGGAGGTGACCACTCACTTTGTTGGGTACGAATATCTCGCTTTGGCCTTTCCCTTATCCATTTGCGTGGCCTGACGTTGGGCTGTCTACTACGTTCTGGAAAAGGGCCATCACCCCTAGGTGGCGCGCTCATTCGAAAAAGAACGTTCTGAATCAGTGACAATCGTCGGTGTCTCAACCAGACGAGAACGTCGTGACTTGTGTGGGCTGGGTCCCGATGGCGTGGAAATGGATTCTAGGTGTTCAGAACCAGGGCTAGGACTGACTATTACCTCATCAATAGTTCTATTTTCTTCAAAATGTTCTTCACGTTGTCGTAACACCCATCTCAGCCGGCGCAAGTAATTGATGACGTTCAATCGATTTATACTATCACAATCTTCTTCACCTGATTCACCATCCGACAAGGTACCATCGCAAGGCGGATCTATGTAAATATCGATGCCCTGAATATCTTCATCGTCATCGAACACCGACAGGACATCGGCTATTTCATTTGTCGAGAGTATGTGTCGAGACCTAAAATAAAAAAAAAATACAATATAAAACACGATATGTGTTTGTATTCAAAATTGTTCCTCTACCTATTAATAGATGGCGTTTTTTTTTTTTAAATTCAATAAACAGTTCGCGGTCAATAGGTATGCATTAACAGTTACGGCGTAATTTTGGTCGTTATCGACCCTCTGGGCATATATGGCATATATGTTACTAAAAATATAATTAATTAATTAAATAATGGAATTGGGATATGCTACCTCTAACCATAAAACATGAATTTTCATTATTTACATGTAATAACAGAATATCGTAAGTCCTGAGTCTTATAGCACAATAAAAATCATGTTTAATTTATCGTAAGTTTTATTTGCTATTCATAATCACTATCGTCGTCGGGAAAGTCCGATGCACTGGAACATTGTGGCAATTTTTTATAATAGTCATGACAATATGACGGCAAATCCTGGATATCTTTATATTTTTTGGCTGAAATTTGAAGTTTTGCTTCATATTTTGTAAACTTCCTGGAAAAGTCAACTCCTTCCTCTTCTGACGCCTTAAGTATACCATTTTAAAATTTTCACTATCAAATGAGTTTTTATAATAGAAAAACCCAAATTTTTCTTTTCGAACTTGCAAAGTAACAGATTTTGAAATTTTAAACGGTTCTTTATCAATTTTATTTTTCTATTAATGAAAGGACCACTAGTGTATAATAAATCTTGAACATTTTTAAAATCTTCAAGTTCCATGTTTATTTATTTATTTATTTATTTATTTATAGTTAATTAAAACGGCACAGGTCCAATTACATTAATTAACATAGAATTATAAAGATTAAAATAAAATAATCATTCAAGTAACATACAGTACAAAAATTAAATTCAAATTCAAAGATATACAATTCGTGGATAAAATTATTAATAATTATTTGCTTAAATGGTTGAATGGTTAAATAAATTAAAAACAACATAAACTAACATTTAACAGTGGACACCCTCGCATATTGTCTCCCACAAAACACCAGACAAGCACGCATTATTTCCTTCCAATCATCAGCAAACACATCACATTCAGGGTCGGCAGTCAGGAGGGCGTTTAGCATCCTTAGGGTTCGACATACCGGGGATTCAGCTCTAGCAACAGATCCCGATAGCGGTAGTGCGAACAGGTTATGACTCTATATTTGTTAGAACATTGCCGAATAAATTGTTGCCAATCCCAAGGTATTAATATTGTTAGAGTAGGTAATATTTTGAGTTCTCTGTCAACATTGGCATGTACAGTATCTGCCTCAATATGTGTGTCCTTTTAATAAAAAGATTAGTTCTACGACTTTCAACTGGGGAAACTTTGGAAAAACATGCACATGACAACACAAATATTCTTATTTTGACCATAACAGTTATCTGACCATATGGTAATTTGTTCAACATCTGATCCTGGTAAGTTTTTAGTTGCCTAGTTTAAAATGCCTGGAGCTATTTCGTTCCATCCCTTTGAGCTTTAGATTCATCCCACATGAAGCAAAATGCAGAACTGTCAGAACTATCATAAATAGTGTAGGTAATTTAATATCCAAACTTTTCTCTCATAGAAATTAACTCCATTTGTTAAAAAAGGAGTTGGTAAACATTTTTATAGCTCTGCAGCTAATACTCTGTGTTTACTAGTACATATTCTGGGATTTATGTTTGTATCTATTATCAGCTTCAATTAAATGTAAATCTTTTTCTATTTCCAGAAGTTATTTTTCAGAGCCATCCTCCACCCCTTTAAGCTTTGCTGAAAACATATCGCGATCGTCACAAGATCTACTTCTGGCGGCTTGAACGTTAAATTAAATTTTGTGTTGAATATTTCACGATATAACCAAGATTTTGCTATCTTGGAAATTAGAACATTATTTTCTGTGTTATAAGTTTTGTAGAGATCATACATTCGTTCGACATTTCTTAATCCGGTCCTAAATAACATTTTTTTGATCTCTCACGACTGTAGTGACATTCATATTTTGGAAAAGATGAAATATGGGACATAACAGATTCAATCATTTTAGGATCTGTTTTATTAGATGGTTCGTGTTTCCCTCTTTTGACACTTTTAGCAACACCTCCCTCTTGTCGCTTTGCTAAAGCAGTTTTAACCACTTATAATCTTTATCTTTAATTGAATCATCAATATTGCTTAGATATAGATCATCATCACTGAGAGAAAATGGGTTATTATGTACTGCTATGAAAGAATCACATGCTTCATCTTCATTATGTAAATCTAATTGGTAACTTTGAGTTATTAATTCTTCAGTTAATATTGACACAGATTCTTCTGAAATATTAGATTATCTAACAAACCTAAATAATTATTACCAACTTCCTCAAAATCTACATTCTCTTTTTCTGCATATTGGTATTCACTAGTAGGTAATTCTTTATCTGCAATATATATTTAAATAGGTAAGTATTTTATAAAATAGGGAATTTTAATCCTAGAAAATTAAGTGATGATTATTTTTAACAACCCAAAACATTTAATTGAGCTGAAACCCATATACTTACATGATAATACATAAAATTACATAAACCAATGTATTATCATTTCAGCTAGTAAGAAGCTAACTAAATTATTATCCATGTTTGATATTGACTAGTTGCTGATTTAATGCTTCAATTATCAGTATAACCATATAATATCCTTTACAAATAATTACATGAATCAAACATTTTTAAAGTACTGCAAAAAAATAAGTTTGTTAAATAAATTTGATTCAGAAGCATAAAATCGTGAGTCCATAGCAAATATTTCGAAAATAATTTTATCTATGAAAAACATACATTACCAGTGCAGTATTACATTGTATTTCAAATATTTAACAAAAGGAATAGTATTATGACGCCATCTAGGCTATTGATTTACTTTTTTACTAGAATTTTAATACAGCATAACCTATAAAATAACCAAATTAAGTCGACTTACCCGTATTTTGAGTAATGCTCGCTACACACCTTCAGTTTACAGTTTTTTGTTACAGTTTCAGTTTTTAGTTTCAGTTTTTTGTTTAGGTCCGTACAGCTACACACTTTCAAGTAAACTGCGCGATCTTTCAGTTTTTATCAACATAGACGACGCTTTAGCGATCGTAGGACAAATCTGTGTGTTACAAGAAAATAGATTAAAATGAAAAAAAACGCGGATGGTGGTGTAAACACTGGCTTCTGTTAAGAAAATCGTATTCACACACAACCTTGATAAATGAATAGAGAATTACTCCAAAAGATTACAATGATTATTTGAGAATGAACGAAGATACCTATTTGCATCTGCTGTCTTTAGTGACACCATTTATAAAAAGGCAAGACACCATATTGAGAAATGCTATAACACCTCATGAAAAATTAACGGCAACTTTAAGATTTTTAGCTACGGGGAGATCTTATGAATGTTTAAAATTTTCTACAATAATATCACCACAAGCACTTTCCGCTATCATACCAGAAACCTGTGAAGCAATATATGAGTCGTATAGAATCAAAAACAGCAATCCGACTTTTGACCTATTAACGGTAATTAGGAAAAGAACCGTAAAACATGGCAACTTTGCCCATAAATTTAAAAAATAAATGCTTAATTAATGATATTTTGGAAAAAAATTATAAATTGATTATTATTTCGGTGCCACATAATACTATATGCTAATGTCTCGATACACAAAACTAAAAATTGTAAAAAAAAGCATATTTATTAGTGAAAATAACAATTATAGGTGTTGGGCAAAAATCTTATACATTTGGTAACTTTGCCCACATTACAGATCTCCGTTACTATGAACTTTATCACTATTCGAAAAGGACTGAATGAAAATACTGAGCAATGCAATAATGTATAAAATTATACGCCAAATATTCACATTCCTTGACCCTTAAAAATGAGTGGGCAAAGTCAAAAAGCCTTCTAGAACATTTTTCGTACAAAATGGCGATTTTTCAAGGGTTGTCACCATTGACAATACTTAATTATTTAATAATTTTTAGTTTGGAATATTATAATATATTATAATGATAAATTAAAAAGGGAAATAATATAACATCATTTTTAATATAATATTCTTTATTTGTAAAGTGTTCAAAAACTAAAAAAAAAAAAAAACTAAAATGTATGTACCTATCTCGGTCTTTGTTTTTATATGAAAATAACAAATAACACTAAAAAGTGATGGTCCAAAAATGTATGGACCAAAAACCCAGAGTCGATTTAGACAAATCTGGTATCAATAGCTTTATTAAAATGCACAATTTACCCCACCGAAAAAAAATTGCCCATATCCATGGGGTATATGAGTTATAGACGAACAAAGTATATATGGAAAAATCGTGAATAACTTGTTATTTTTACCAGTTTTTTCCACAGCATTATATTAATAATGAATAAGTTGTTATTTTTATCAGTTTTTTCAACAGCAATATATTAATAATAATAATCATAGGACAATAATAAATATAAGTAGCGATTATATGAACCTATCAAGTTGAAATCTTATATTTCACAGCTTGTAAATCATATGTCAAGATACTTTTGTCGTGAAATCTTTTTACAGTTGAATGTGCCTATTTTGTCTCAGATTATTTATTTTTTTAAGTCGTTTATTAAAAAAAAAAAACAAATACTGTGGGAAAAATATGTATTTCAATTATTTTCAATGTCTATTAATATATCATCTAAGAACCCAGCAGGTTGCATAAGGTCGTCTTGGTACCTGGCCCAGGCCAGATAATATATAATGCTTATTATGTGGGCACAACTGCCCAATGTGCGGCGACCATGAATACAGCTGCAACAGTATTCCGAAATCCTATTCGTGTTATATAAAACATAACAGTAATATGTTCTTGTCCCGACGTGCCTGGAATGGATTCGACACCTAATTAATGTACTTTCTTCGTTATTAATATTTATCCTTTCGGGGTGTCTAAAAACTTCAATTGAAAAAACCCCAGTTCCTCTAATATGTTCGCAACAGTAGGACCTTGCAAGTTTTACGTGATATGTGCCTATTGCGAACACAATTAATTGGTCATAATCCATTCTTGGAAAATCCGATAGATTGGGGTGTGTTGCATCCATTCGGGTAAACACAATTCTTTGTCGATCCCAATGATGTTCATCGACGTAATCGGCTAATAGGTTCGGCCTGTCCCTATTTCTTTCAATCATCTCTATAAACTCTTCAGTAAATCTGCTGTCTTCATATGTTGGATGAGTTGCATTGGTAAGCGCTGCAGCTATTCTATAATCTGTCATTGCGTTGCCTAGCGCTATATTAAAATATTTGTGTCTAAATATTTTAAAATCTCTTTTTATCGTGCCATTAATGGTTTCCACGACCCATCTAACCATGGTTATCAATCTGGATTTATTTGCCGCTATTGTACTTAATTGTCTTTCATTACGTCCTACAGACGGTGGCATGTAAGCGTTATAACCACATTCCTCTAGATCCGGCAAACAGTCTCGGAAACCCCGATCCAAAACAAATACATCATCTGGGTGTAAAAAGCATCGCATTGGAGCTTCTTCCATGGGACCATCATGGTTATCTAATATTAGTTTTACTATGTCGGAGTCTGAAGTTCTGGCGCCGTAGGGTCCAGTTACTTCTATGATGTAGCCATCAGCACACACAATCATGAAGGGCTTAATCAAGTTGCTATACTTGTGTAAGCTATAGCTTAATCTTTGAAAGAGAAAGTTGGAAGATTTTTGAATAAATAAATAAGTGCCGTCGATAATTAAAATGGCCTTTGTTCGCTCTTCATTACCAAAAATATAATTCGGAAGTGTCCTATTCCTTTCGATCACTTCATGTCGGCTGATGTGGTCAAACCCGAGATGCCGAGGAAGGTATTCATTTTTGAGACATCGTCTAGCCTGCTTTAACATGCGTTGTAAAGACGTTTTCGATGTGTTTATCAAAGATGCCAGTCTTACGTGAGGTTCACCTGATCTAAGTTTACATAGGTATACGCCCAATACAGTATTGCACTTATTAGTTTGTCGTAAAGACGGTGTTTCTTGTAAGATACTCTCAAACTGGTTATGGTTCATTCCAGTCCAAAAATGGAGATCTTCTTCACTTATTTCATGAAGCCTTTCAAAGTCAACATTACCTTTTCTTTCAAGCACTCGTGTATACAACATAACTATCTCGCGTAAGTTCTCGTTTCTGAAATTATCTTGGCGATTACTCACATTTACAGAGAAATCCTCAAATGATGAATTCATTATATGAAATCGATAGACTCGTGCTAGTTCTGGTATGTAAAAAGAATAATAGCTTAATAAGTGCGCTTTTATACTGTCGGGCACTTGTCGAAGTTGCGTTGAAGTACAATTGTCGAAGAGACATCTTCTTGAAGTATTCGCGGCACGTGTAAATCCAGTTAAAGAAAACGATTGCGGTGGTCTAGCTTCAGGTGTTGATGGTTGCCTCAATGCATATTCAATGCGTTGCCAGCAAGGATGACAAATAGATCTTGACCCATCAAAGACGATCTGAAATCAACGAGACATAATATTACACAATGAAACGATTGTCAAACGTTTATTTTATTATCAACCTAATATGACCATTTTTGTAAGTACATAGATAAATAAATATTTGTGGTCAATTGCACACTGCGCCATCTAGTCCCACAGTAAGCTTAATGCTTGTAGTATGGTAACTAGACAACTGAATAAACATACTTAAATACTTTTTTTTTTTAAATACATACACATTATACATATTTAACACCCAAACCAAGACAAACAGATATTTTTGAAACTACAAACAAATGTTTGTCTTCTGCGGGAATTGAACCCGCGAATCGAGATGAATTGAGATGAATCATTACTTTACTCGGTGACCTATATTATCATTATTATTAGTAAAAAAGCTGGTAGGTAGGTACTATGGCCTGGTCCCCCTCTTCATGAGAGGAGGCGATGCCCCTACAGTGGAGCGTATACACATAGGTATATTGGCTGACAGTGCAACAAGTTTATGACTAGCTTAATTGCACCACTTGTAATCATAAAGCCTCTAAGTATTGTTATCATCCTATACATAAACTCACATACGGGTAATGTCAGACACTATGTGTTAAGTTTATACTACCACGAACGGGTAACTAGACTTAACTTAAGACTTACTTCTTGTGGTTGTCCATGATTCAGTAGGTGCTCCACGACTATTCGATGTGACTCCAAAAACTGAAGCGACAATACATGACGTTGTCTCCGTAACACAGAGCGACTACAGTTCACACAACGATTGTTCACCTCCATATTAGCAATGTCCAAAACAAAGAGTAAATCGGTGTCCGGTGTAGAAAAAGCAGGTCCAATAATGAAAATCGGTGTCCGGTGTAGAAAAAGCAGGCCTTAAAAATCCAATAATGAAACGCACAGATCACAACGGTAGCAAAGCAAACGAAGGACTGCGTGCGTCGGCGCCGTTAGAACCTCAGTTCAAGTTAAAGAACAAAAGAATAGAAAATGGCGACTGGCGTCCGTCGGCGCGCTCGCGCTCCTATAGGTAAGCCCCTCGCTCACTCAATAGAGCGAGAGGTAAGATGAACGCATCATATTCTGAAGTATTTGTGTGTATTTGTTTAGCGAAAACAAAATAATGAATAACAAAGATAGGTAAATATGCTAGAGAACTTAAAAAAATAGACGTAATCTCATTAATAAAGGACTTTGAACTTGATAGTTGCATATGATCGCTAGTTATATTTATTATTGTCTTATGATTATTATTATTAATATAATGCTGTGGAAAAAACTGGTAAAAATAACAAGTTATTCACGATTTTTCCATATATACTTTGTTCGTCTATAACTCATATACCCCATGGATATGGGCAATTTTTTTTCGGTGGGGTAAATTGTGCATTTTAATAAAGCTATTGATACCTAATTTGTCTGAATCGACTCTGGGTTTTTTTTGGACCATCGCTTTTGTAATGATTTTTACAGAAAAATTATATTGCATGGTTAAAATTGCGATGACTCATCGCAATATTAACTATGCAATATAATTTTTAGTAATTTTAAGTACCTATAAATATTAGGTACTTACTTATCTTTTATGTTATTGTTACATAATATAATCAACATTTAGCGTAAATTAATTTGGATACATATCTACACTGACGGACAAATAAACTGCAACAAAGTTCAGGATTAGGTACTAGTATGCAAAGTTTTTAGATTAAACTAAATGAAAATGTCGAGACTACCCATTATTAAAAAAAAATGTAAATTTATAAACAGAACTGCAGTAAAAGATAAAATTATAGCCGGGAAAATAAAATTTGAATAACTTTCATAGTAGATACTTATATTAAAAGTTATTGCGTCTTGAACTTGATGCGATTTATTAGTCCGTCAGTGTATTCATAACTATCTGGATAGAAAAAAAAACTGTTTGATAAAACAATAGACCATGTACACATTCAACGTCCCATCTAAGTACCTACTTATCATTATGTATTGTTATGCAAAATAATCAGTCTAAGTCATTCGTTTATAGTATTTTTTACATCCTTAGAATATTGAGATCAAACATTGTCAGTTGCATAATTGAGATCCAAGTTTAATTAAAACTAAAGAAACGAATTTATATAACAATTCTGACTTAAAATTATGTATTAAATAACAAACAATTAAACCTTTTAGCAAAAATACTTTGGTAAGTTAAGGAAGAAAATAAAACAATTCTCACTTAATATTAGGTAGGTTTTGACCATATAGATACTGTAAAATAATCATTAGTTGTGCAGTTTTGCAGCAAGTTTAATTAAAACTAAACATTTTTTTTCAGAAACATTAGTTGTGCTTAAAACTAAAGAAACGAATTTATAAAACAATTCTGACTTAATATTAGGTATTAAATAACAAACAATTAAACCTTTTAGCAAAAATACTTTGGTAAGTTAAGGAACAAAATAAAACAATTCTCACTTAATATCAGGTAGGTTTTGACCATGTAGGTACTGGCAAATAATCATTAGTTGTCCAGTATTATAAAAACAATTAACGACTTTTTTGACTAATCTACTTAGGGACAGACCTCACTACAATTATTATGATTCACAACAATAGTACAGTGGCTAATGTTATGTGCTATAATTGTACTGTAAGCCGTTGTAGTACTGTTGGGAATTATTATAATAAAATTATAGTACTTTACTGCCGTGCTACTGCATGTATATTAGTTACTAATTAACAAATAATTATAACTTTAAGCAAAAATACTTTGTAATTTTACAACTAAATATCCATGTCAACTTTACATATGTAAGTATTTCTATTGTATGTTAAAACCACTAAAATCTACTTTAAACACAACTTGACCCCTTCTTGTAATGGTGGGTTGTGGTAGAATGACAACAATGTCATCTACGTGGTGTATTTCACAAATGTCTTCCACAAATGGATAAGTGAAAGTAAAACTAGTTACAGTATTTTTTACTTTCCTTAAAATTTTTACTGTAGGGGTACTATCCTTAATAAATAAGATACGTCCGACAAAGTGCTTGAGGCTTTTTTCGTAGCGAATTTAACAATGAGCCAATCACCTTCTTTCAAATTATGAGTATTTTCTGTGAAATATTCTATCTCACTGATCCCCATTGGAATGTGTGACTCCAAATTTTCTTTGTCCGTTGGATTTTGCAGACATGTAAAATTGATGTACTCATTGAATGATTCATACTCCGAATCTTCGGATTACAATAAACTTAATTCGAGGTCAATTTCAGAGCTTGATTCTCTGAAATATTTTTAAGTGACTTCTTGTGCACTGGTATTTTCCTTGTTTTAGTTTTATTTTTAATAAATTTACACTTTTTTTCACCTCTTAATCTTGAAAATTTAGTAGTTTTTTTACAATCTTTAGTTTTAGTTTCATAATTTTGCTTACTGTGATTGTTCATTTGGTTTGTATCAGTTTGTGAACTTGTATCATAGTTTATTTTTATTAATTCTAGCCTTTGTAGATATTTTCATAGACAGTGCTGATTGTGTAATAACTTTGGCCCCATAATCATGTATTTTGTAAGGTATTTTCGTTTTTCTTTGGTTACAGTTCAGTTTCACATTGGACGTTATTATAACATTAGGTTGTTTTGTTAATAATTGTGTATTGTCATCTATTACCCTAAATGGCATGTTTTGAATGTCGCCTTTAAGTTTTTTACTGAAAACATGCACATAATTTGGTGATGTCGAACTAGTGTGCTGTATTGAGGAAGTCATATGGTTATTTATTACCGAGATACAAATTTTACTAAGACAATCTGGGTTCTTAATATTTGTATAAATGTGTTCAATAGGTACAGACTGCGAGTTGTCAAACGGAAAAATTATATTTTCGTGTTCTGATTCTTCCATACTTTCAATATCTTTAGGTGTGTTTCTAAAAAAATCTCCTGTTCTATCATCGAGTGTATATACTTCGTCTCTTTCTTCTATATTATCATATTTTCTTAAAAATTTCATGTGTTCTGGGTTATTTATTACCGAGATACAAATTTTACTAAGACAATCTGGGTTCTTAATATTTGTATAAATGTGTTCAATAGGTACAGACTGCGAGTTGTCAAACGGAAAAATTATATTTTCGTGTTCTGATTCTTCCATACTTTCAATATCTTTAGGTGTGTTTCTAAAAAAATCTCCTGTTCTATCATCGAGTGTATATACTTCGTCTCTTTCTTCTATATTATCATATTTTCTTAAAAATTTCATGTGTTCTGCAGTTTCCTGTTGTTGTAATATATTGATCTCACCGTCTTGCAACATAGTTTCTGTATCACTCAATTGAACTTCTTGATTTTCAAGTAGCAAAGTTCTTTTAGGTTTCTCATTTTTAGTATTTTTACCGGTACTGTTTGTAGGTATTAATATATCTGCAGCACAAACGGACATTCCAGGTTCTGTAGCAATTTTTTACTCCTTTTTACTGCCATTGGTTTAGGCGACCTTGTTTTTTGTAGGTAATCTAATAAAACTGAATCAATTTCATATACATCTTGGTCGAAATACTCAGGGATTCGTTTGAACACGTTTCACGAAGAAATAAACATTTATTAAAAAAACTAATAAAATTTTACTTTTCTAGCCTTTCTATCGGCGAATCTTTTATCAAAGTCGATGTTTTCAGCAATTTCATTTTCGATTGACAAAGTTGCCAAGTTTGTCAATCTAGATTGAGATATTGTCGATCGCAGATAGGTTTTTATCAGCTTAAGCTTAGAAAAACTCCTCTCTCCACTAGCAACCGTTACGGGAATAGTTAATAATATTCGTAATGCTATCCAAACATTCGGATATAGTTCTTGTAAGTTGCGGTCTTTGATAAAATTTAAAACAAAAACAGGAGTAACCACTTTCTGATCAGGCAAAAACGATTTCAGACTTATGAGTTCATCGCACAACATACATCCATCTATATCTGATTTGGAATTTACATTTAATTTCAATTGAAGATCACTACAGAGTTTGATAAGGTCGTGTTTTTCTGGAATCTGTTTTAAATTGTACAAAAAAGACCAAGATTCCGAGTACTCACATAACTGTTCAAATCTTTCGTTGAGTGAAGTTAACGTCGTGTCCAAAAGACCGTTGAAAAATTCAACCTCAAATTTTTTTTCTGGAGAAGTTATAGGCTCATCTTGGGCAGTTTCACCAGCTTGGCGCTTAACACGTCGAATTCTTGTTGTCGCTCTAAACACAGGTTCTATTTCTAACTCTTCAGCCAATTCCTTCGCAGTTAAAATGGCGCTTTTAAAGCCTGTATTTCTATATTCTTCCAAGAAATTGCAGCATTTTTTCAACATGTCTGTGCATTTACCGAGATCCATGTCTGTTGATTGTAGAGATTTACTAACGACATTAATTTGAAAAAGTATGTCATACCAGACAACCAATGAAACTATGAAGCCGAAATCTTTTAGCTGTTCGGCTAGAGTAGTAGCCTCATGAGAGACTTGAACATCAGTTTGCTGAGTTTCAATAGCCAAAGTGATTAAAGCGTCATGGACGGCGCTAATTTGATAACGGACTGCTTTAACACTGCCTATTCTTGCTTCCCAACGCGTGTCACTGAGTTTTTTTATAGTGTACAATCCCAAGTGATCGGTCAGAATTTTCCATCGATGAACAGAAGCTGAAAACAACGTAAACAACCTCTGAAGTACTCCAAACAAAGTGACAGATTTTACAGATGACTTAGCGGCATCGCATAGTACGAGATTGTAGCTATGACAGCCACACGGTACATATACAGCTAAAGGATTTATGTCCAGAATTCTCCTTTGAACTCCAATATTTTTTCCTTTCATGTTTGCTCCGTTGTCATAGCCCTGACCTCTACAATCGTTCAATTCCAGTCCGTATTTATTTAAAATATCAATAATAACTTCAGTCAGCCTTTCACCAGTCGACTCATTAACAGGTATAAATTCTATGAAATGCTCTTTTACTGATATTTTATCGACATCTGATGATAAATCAACAAATCGTATTGTCAGTGAAAGCTGTTCTATATGACTAATGTCCGGAGTACAGTCAGCTATAATAGAATAATATTTCGATTTCTTTGCACGTGATATGATTTCTGACTTCACTTTTTCACCCATCAGCTCTATTAATTCATTTTGAATGTCTTTTCCGCAGTAGTGGTCAGAAACATCACCCTTTACAGCTAATCGCAAGTGCTCCTCCATAACTGGATCAAATTTGGCTAGTAGTTGTACTAAACCCAAGAACTTTCCATTATTTGGCGTATATAGTTTGTCCGAAGTACCTCTAAACGCCATATTGTTTTCAGCTAAATACAGTGTAATATGCATTAATCTAGACAAAATATTATTCCACCTTGTAGTTTCCTTTCTAATCAAATGTTGCTCTTGACAATCTATTGTTTTTCCCGTTTTTAATCTTAGTTCAGCCTCAATCCATGAGAGGTAAAACTTCTTATGAAAAGTGCTACTTTCATGAACTTTTAACATTTCTGATAAGTGTTTCCAGTCGTTATATCCTTCAGATGCTAAATTCGACGTTGAGCCGCTATCAAATAGCCGGCAACAAAAACAGTAAACTCGATTTTTCGAAACTGAGTATATTAACCAACGACGCTGAATTATTTCATTGTTTGCAAGTTTTTTGGTAAAATGAGAATTTGAGAAATGTCGCCCTGTATCATTCTTTGGATAATTATCAATGTGAGTTTGCACTGGGCCATTAGTTATTATATGATCAATAATTTTGCTATTTCGAGTGAGTGGCCAAGTGGCTGGATCCGATATATTTGGAACAAGAGAACTAACGTCATCTAGAATTTGTATTTTTTGTACATCACCAATAGTGTCATCCTGAGCAGCATCTGTAATTGTAACACAACTTGTCTCCTCACTTCGGGAAACTTCGTCCACAATCTCTTCAACAGCTAACTGATCTGACTTGTCAGACAGAGACTCCACTACCGATGCATTCGCTTGTATTTCAGATGTAGATGCCACATTAAGGTCTTGATTTTTTGTTGTGATATATTTGCCTATATTCATAAACTTTTTTGTTTTTTCAAATTCCTTCTCTTTTTCTGCTTTTCGTTTTCTATATTTTGACCCAGATGGTTTTCTTTTGAAAGGATCAACGTGTTCAGACATTTTGTACTAATCAAATCTGCAACAAATTAAATCTGCGTAAGTCCGATCATTTCTATAAATTAATTAAATATAACGCTATTGAGTGAGGATGACCAAAAACGCTTTATATTCAGGAAAGCGTTAGCATACACGTGAACTACGATCGAAAAATCTAGGTAAGGTAATATTGTCATGGCAGCGGAATAATTGTGAAATGTTATATTTAAAAGCTTGTGTTACGTGATAGTGCTTAGATTTGTATGAAAAAAAATCACGATCATCCACTCGTTCCCGAAAAAATGACTTCTATGTACAGTCAGATGCAAAAGTCGGTGGACACTTTTCACCTTTAACACAAAGGCTTACGAATGAACAGTGTTCATCCACTTTTACACTTGACCGTACCTCCTCGACATTCATTTATTATCTCCGTGTTAAAATTTCATCAACATTATATAGTCAGTTCCAGAGATATTTTATAATATATAATTTACTGTAAATAGATTACCCCACTCCAAACATAACATAAACAAACAAACAAATGTTACCTCTTTAGTATAATAAGTAAAGATAGTTAAAATAAAATTGTACTTACCTAATTAGTGAAATAATCCGTCATAAAGCAAATACCTACTTAAACACTATTTGTATTTCAACTTTTTGGATAAAACATACTCTGGTCTCCTCCCCTCTCCTTCATTAATATGATACTTATAGCTTGCCAAGCGTTTTCCCGAATCAACTCGCTTACGCTTTATCTCTTCTCTCTGCGTAATATTAACTAACCAGTCTCTTCGCCGATCTCCCGAGAGTCCCCAAAAATGATCAAATACTTTCTGTCTTTTTTCAGTATCAATATTCTCACAATTATTTCA
This sequence comes from Omphaloscelis lunosa, assembly GCA_916610215.1. NCBI lineage: Eukaryota > Metazoa > Arthropoda > Insecta > Lepidoptera > Noctuidae > Omphaloscelis > Omphaloscelis lunosa. The sequence continues at coordinate 15,718,148 of OU744265.1, read as the reverse complement.
ACATTTTTTTCCAATGCACGGGTTAGGTTGAATTGATCTCGATTTTATGACTTTGCCATCTCTTCGCACATATTCTTGCCCAGATTTTTTTTTTGTGATCGTTCCTTTCTCAAGTTTATTATTTTGTTTTTCAAGCCTTTTTCTCCAACTTTTTCTTCATCAATGTCAACCAAAGTATTATTTTTTTTTTAGATTTTTTCTTACTAGACGTTTTAGATTTTTTTGTTTTTTTTTTTTTTTGTTTTTGAAACTACCTCATCGTCTTTAGAAGAAGTAGATCCTAACCATTCATCTGAAATTACAGCTTCTTCACAATCGATAAAGGTTGAGTAATCTTCATCTGATAAATAATCAATGTACATTTTATCAGTTTTGCACTTACGTTTACTACCTTTTGGAGGGTTTATAGTTTTTGATCCGCCAGATAGAGAGCATCCCACAATGGTTGAATTTGTAGAATTTGCATTTAAAGTAGACATTTCTGGTGTAGTTAATCCACCTTTAGTGTTTTTAACTGTTTGTTCTAAAGCGTTGCTTGCAGAGGATGTTTCCGGTATATTTAATTCAATCTCAATGTTTGTAGGTTCGTTATCTGGTTCTTTTTCTGGTATGCCAATTTGAACTACAGAATAATCTACTGGGACTGTACTCTCTTCAGCTAGATGTGCAGGTACGAGTTCTAATGTGGGGCCTGATGGGCCACTGAAAATTTGATCCATCAATGCTTCACTATAATTTTGCTGCTGTTGATCGTCATTTAGTGGGAGAGTCATCTCTATGTTATTTCCAGCTGTAACAGTCTCAGAAGTACTTTGAAAGGATGTCCTTGTAGGGCTTTCATCTGAAAGTGTCTCATCCTGAAAATAAAATAAAAAATAAATAAATATCGCTGGACATTACACACAGCGCCATCTAGTGCCACACTAAGCAACGAGGCTTGTATCGTGGACACCAGATAGTTGATATACTACATAGGTACTTTTTATTTGTAAGTACATACTTATTATACATAAATAAACATCCACGACTCGAAAACAAATGTCCATGCTCATCACACAAACATTTGCTCCTACCGGGATTCGAATCCGGGACCCTAAGAACGCAAGGCAGCCACGCTACCGCTGCGCCATTCGGGTTGTCAAAAGTAATATAATAAATAGGTGTATAACCTACACGCACACACATACACTCTTCATTAAGAGTGTATGTGTGTGCGTCACTAGTTTAAAAAATTAAAAACATACCGGATCAATAAACAAAAGCTTTTTGCGAACTTGTTCCAATCGTTGCAGACTTTTGTCTTTGTAAGTACGAGCAAATTCTCGATATCTTTGCCCCTAGAAATTAAATTAAGGATAATTGCTTCTAATAGTTACAATTGAGAGAATAATGATTTAACAGTAAATTAAGTAGGTACAGTAAGCGTTCAAAAGTGGATAGGCACGTTAAGAGTCGTTTTGCTGTGAACACGCGGTATAGTCCGTATATCTGTATGTGTAAATAACACGGCACAAACACCACAGAGAACGCTTTACACACTGTCGTCACGTACTCGCGAAACAAAAATATATCTCCGTCGCTTTTGTTAGACACGATAACACACACGCATCATGCGCGTGACATTGGCCAGTTTATGTCATTGCTAAAATTCAAATTAATCTTATGTGTGCAGATAGCAGAAGGCTTTAAAGAGTTGGTGTGCGATTCGAGCTGGCTTAGGTTCTGATCTCGTAAAGAACAGCGCGGTTTTTTTCTTTTCGAAATTTATTATTTTTGTTTTCAAAAATAATATTTTTTTAATATTGCTGCCTTTTTATTAATTTTGATATTGCAATAAAGGGTTTAGAATAAAAGATATGTGATAACAAAATTAAACAATATTTATTAGATATAGATCTCAAGAAACTTAGAAGCAATTTGTATTATTTTGACATATTTAAATTATGAAATGTTTTAAATTTTAAATGGATTTTTTCGCCATAAATATTAAGCTTTGATCATGGTCGAAGTAATTAAGCAATAAATAAGAATATTAGACCACTCAAAATGTAAAAAAAAAACTACTTACAAAATAGGTGATTTTAAGGTTAAATATGGGCAGTTTGTTTACATTAATTATTTTACATTTTATTTGGCTTTAATAAATATTGGTTGGTATTGAGGTTATTTCTTAAGTATTCATTTTCTTTACGAAAAGAAGATTGAAACTAAACCACAGATTTTAATTCTAAAATAATAATATTACTAAAATAATCTTAAACATTTTCGGTCAATTTGCAAGAAATACGACAAACACCATATTTCAATATGGTTTTTGTCGTATTTCTTACATACTTAAAAAAATCGTTACCACAAATTCATGCAATAACGAATGTGTTGTTTATTAAGTTAGAACGGTAAATATTTTAAGGTTAAAATATAGCAGTGTCCCTCTTGAAGTCTTAATATTATCGTGCGAAACTTAAACGTTCTTGTTTATGCCTTTCTGTCAAAAATGGTTTCCTAGCTGGTCTTCAGTGATGCAAGCCTTCAGAGTGCACGGAGAACGGTTCATAATACCGTGTTTAATAATTCAGCAAAATATCTCGTTGATATGCAACCATTTATTTCATATTTATTCACCATTTGACGTCGCTGCTTCTCGATAACAAGCCTCTTCCTAATATCTCTTAACCTTCACAGTATTTCTCTAGAACAAAGAATAACATCGTATTTATTACACATACTAATTATTTATCATTCACTAATCGAATTAAACCTCATAATAAATTTAAAAACTTTAAAGGCATCTTCTGTCTCAACAATACCTCTGTTCGATCAACAAAACCTTTGATTAAGATTTATGTTTAGTCAAATATGAAATATATAATTGATAACACTCACACTTAGTCTGGTTTCATACGATATTTGTGTAAATTACATTCACTTTTACGCAGCGCAATAATATTTGATCTCCGTTCAATATTTATATTTGACTGCATTTTGAAAATAATAACCACAACGCCGCTTTTACTTGTCACCAACAATAACCACGAACCAACAAAGTTCTATTAAATTAATACTCGTAACGAACGGCATCTGTCTACCCTACAGAAATCGAAATAATTTACTTAGTTTTCTGAGGTCTACCTGCTAAACTTTAATATTTATGTGAACAAGACGAATGAACCAAAAAAGAAATGATTATTGAACTAGTCTTTATTTAAAAATAACAAAAACTACGAATAGTAATTATTAAAAAATGACGCTAACCGCACGTGAGATTCGAACCCTCTCGGCTCGCCATAATCGCATATACCAAAGCAGGTTATCCACTGCGCTAGCATGCTATATACAGTATTGCTCGAAATTATGAACTAGTATGAGTTGCAAACAAAGTAAGTATGTGTGTGTGTAACAACTTATAGAAGAAGGTCGTAAGTCAAACCGCAGCGTCAGTCTATTGGTTTGTGAGTTTGCCTATGGACTTTTGGTCGATACTGTACATTACCAAGGTCAAATCCCTGCTTTCCACACCCGCGTTTGACATTGCTTGCTTAATTATATTATCTATTCGCCTATTAAGATTCATTATCTAAAACAATAAATATAAAAGCAATTTATAAAATGCGAGTTAAATAAGTTGCTATTAACACTCATACAATCTTTATAATAAAAACACTTACCGAGTAGGTACTATCTCGAGCAGGCGACGTACTTAGTGCGGTGCGCGCGAGCACGCGGGTCGTCTATGCGACGATTCAGTGAAGACTAATCGATTTTTTTTACCATCAGCCATTCAAATTCTGCTTTACAACGCGTCTATGCGACGACACAAAATAGGTGGAACGGGGATAAGCTCATTTTTATACAAATTTCATATCTGAAAAAGATATCTAAGTAACAAAAATAGTAAAAAAAACGGCAGGTAAAATATTACCAAACGACAAAATATATTCTTTTTAGGCAGGAAATACTACTATATTACGTTTTAAAGTACATTGTATTTAGGAAGAAAATACTAAATGAAAATGAGTCCATAATTAAGGTGTGTTAAAAAATCTTAAATGAAGAAACAAATAAAATAATACTCAGCTAAAATTTCTTGAGCAATGCTCATACCCTAGATACCGTAAGGAAAAATATACTTTATGGTTAAAAAAAAATAAAAAAATAAAAAATATCTTTATTTCAGACCTAAGCAGACCATACGTAGTTAGTGGTTAAAACAAACTGTGCTTAAACGCGTTAATTCGAGTTAAGGCAAAAATTACTAAGCGTAAAAAGTTAAAATCGAATACCCACCAAGTGAAAGTTATTCATAAATCGGTAAAATTTTAGTCGTTTAGTCGCCGAAAACGGTAAAAATGTGTGTTTTTTTAGATTACCAAGCGACAACAAAACTCTTCCTAGCGGTACGAGAGTATATCAATCGACGCGGATTTTTTTTCTGATTTCAATGATATATACAGCATGATTTTTTAGTCACCGTCCAAATTTTGATATATTAATCTTTGGCAAAAATCATTGAATACGGGTTTTTTATTTTAGTATCACTCAATATAAAAATATTGAGATATCATATCACAAAGTTATCCATAAAAAGTTTATGTTTCTGGAAACTGTCGCGCCGTGCGTACGCGCTAGGTAAAGTTACGCGGGCCGGCCCGCCCCGCGCGCCGCCGCGCTGCTGCAATTCATTGATAACACAATAATAAACAAAGGTTGCAAATTTTCCCTTCATACTTACACGGGCTTAGGACCGACAATAAGCAAAACTGACGTGTAAATCCAGAACACTGTATCTCAAAAGTACCTATTTCGTGAACAGGGCTTTTAAAACTTTTTTTGGTTTTTGCTTCGATTTGGAAATATATTTAAAATAAAGTATATAGTGATATATACCAAATGATAGGTAATTTAACGTCTTATCTAACCATCTAAATTTTATAGCCATGTGATGCATGCAAAAAGACTTAGTAAACGTTTATAGCCCAACAAAACTTTTAGACAATTTCTCCGATTGTTTGAGCAAAACACTGTACATTTAGTTACAGTGTATTGGTTTTATAAGAATAGAGCCGATGAATCATACAAAAACACTGTATTTTCAAATACAGTTTATTGCCTTAACAATAATAGGTATGTTGTGTCCGAATGAATGGGTCCGTGGCTTAGGCCCCCAGTGGTCGACGCACCTGTGGCCGACGCCCCCGATTCGATTAATTTAATTTAAAGTAATTTTTGATCAAATGTACTGTCAGGCACAAAAAATGTTTTACAAAAATATTAAATGTACTTGTATTGATTGTAAGTATATGCATAACATTAAATCGTAATTACATTTATAACATAGAAATGCTTTTATATTAGAGGTATGTTTTGAAAAATTAAAGTCTTAGTTATTTTTCATTATTTATTTATATATCTCGATAAGAAATCTAGTATTTTATTTTAAATATAAATCACTGTTTTCATCACCTATAATCAAGAGAATCATTTAACTTAATTATAATAATCAGTCTCAAATGTAATAAAAATAAGATAGTAATTTTAAATAATCAGTCTTACAAATTACTGCAGAGCAACTAACATTTTACATAATGAAATGTTCTTTTATCTTTGTAACAATAATTATTAAACATATTCAACTGTGAAACACATGAGAATAATTTTACCTAATTATATCAGTCAGTTTCAATAGCAATAACACAACAAAATAATCAGGCTTAAAAAAACAAACGTACTCGTAGAGTAACAAATTTTTTACATGTGAAATGTTATGAAATTTTGGTAGCATAGAAATAATCAACTGTAAAAACTTAAACAAATATAAAAATTAACATTTCAAAATTTAAAACTTAAAAATAGTATACAAGCAAAATCATCTCTTTCATTATGTAAGTTAAATTATTACTTTTTAGGACGAATTGCCACATATGGGCGGATTTGTTCTAAAAACATGATTGTGCAAATTTTTTTGTTTTCACACTGTTCAGTTAAATTGGCAATCATTTTTTCATTCTTTCTTGTGTTGTTCTTTCTTCTGCTCACAAGAATGTTTTTGTTTTTCAGTCTGAAAGAAAAAACTAGGTAAATATCTTAATACATTTCTTTTAAACTAATTTTTTTTTGTAATATTGTAAATTGTTTTATATATAAGTAACATAAATTATATTACCTGGCTTGTCCGTAGTCCGTAGGTAGAAATATCAATCCTAAACATTTCTAAAAACGACAATAAAGACGGGTTCGTTCCCAGGTGGTTTTTTAAACGGTGATTCCAGGCCTCTACTAAATTAGTGGTTCTATGTTTTTCCTTTATTAATAGGGTGAAACACTTTTCTCTTTTACTGTACTAAGTGAAACAGCACAAAAAAAAAGAGATATTAAATTAATCGTATCGGGGGCGTCGGCCACAGGTGCGTCGACCACTGGGGGCCTAAGCCACGGACCCGCTAAAATAGACAAGTTTTAAAACGCCATCTGAATTCGTTTTATGGAACTAAGAAACACTCACACATAAGTATATCTATGTGTGCATTGCCCCTGTACCAAAGAGTAAAGTAACTATAGAGGGAAAGAGTAACAACTCTGTGGTAAAATTTGCATGTATGGAAAGTGCTGCCACCTTGAGTTTTGTGAGTGAACTAAAGCTCCAGGATGCATAGGTGTATACACCTACCTATAGCTATGCATCCTTATTACCTACTATGAGGATTTAATATAATCCTATTCTATTTACAGACCTCTCTCTCACATCTCAATTTAAAAAAAAAACACATATTAAGTTCAAAATAATGTCCTTTTATTATAATCAAACAGAAATTAATATTTATTCGTTTTATGCTTATTATAATAAATTTGAGCTGCTTTTTTTATAACATCCTCACCTTCATAGATGATTTTACCTTCTAGAATTTTGTTAACAGATCTGCACCAACTATAAATAATTATATGTATAGTTGTGTCTACAAAACATTGTTTTACTTTTTCTCTATGTAAATCACAATCTATAGAACTAAAATCGGTGAATAAATCAATGAAGGTTTTTATTCTTTCTTTGATATTTTTTTTTGAGGCAATCACTATTTAAAAATGCAACAGTCGTTTCTTGTATTTCCTGAAAACAATCTTGTTAGGTTAGGCAGTCGGAGGGATAGCAAAGCCACTTCTTATTTTCGCTATATTCTCTGGCACGTATGTATTTGTACAATTCATCGTACGAATTGCCTAGTAGCTTGCTTTTACAGTTTTTCGAGAAAGAAATAGAAATTTTCGAGCGGGTCTTGGTTAAAATTGCGTGTCAGCATTGCGTCAAAGAAATATTTTTTTGATAATAATTGCCAAATCGATTTAAAACCTTCGATTGTTCAAATGAAATTATTTAAAGTTGGTACAGACTTTTCGATTATCTCTTCATCACTTTTTTTCACCATAAATTTGGCGGTTTTTAACATTTTTATTGCATTTTGCCATAACTTGTGATGAGGAGAATTTCGCTTTACAGCAGCTCTATATATTTTACCATTTGGTGGCGTAAAAGATGACGCGTTAAATGAATCAAATAATTTATCAATGATCAATATAAATGGTATTAGATCCCGACATTCTGAGGGACAATCTCCTCTTGCAATAACATTATCTGTAGCAACTGCCATACTGTAACTTAATACTTGAGCTGCAATTTTCACCCTCATTTTCTTTATTTTGCCAGGATCGACGTGTTCATTGGTCAAATTGGGCAGCATAAGCAACTCTCCATGCGACCTGTCGGCTTCAAAAACCCGCTGAAAGTATTCCCACTTTACTATTTTTAATTTATTTTCGTGCATATAATGCATTTCTTTATTTAATAAATTATTTCTAACTCCTTTTAACAAATGGGGTACATCAAACAGGGGAATTATTTCGTGATTATTAACTTTAATTATGTCCTTTCGCCATTCTTTTCCTGCTTGGAAATATGCAGTTTTTGCTTCGGAGATTAAGCTATTTATAGTGCTTACATTTGCCGAGCTTTGGTCGCATACAGTAGCGATTATCTTTAGACCAGTAGCTTGTACGTTAGCTATAACGTCTACTAAAATTTCTTTAAGTTTTGACGTTTTTAGTGTTTGCGTAAAGTAGTAAGCTACTGGTTGTTTGTAATTTTTCCTTACCCCTTTGACCATGAACACCAAAACATGATTGGCAAAATGTTGTGTCTTACAGTTCCCATAGTTCTCAAAACCTACAAGATCGTCAGTGTATACATTGTAATGAATTTGGGGAGATATGGACATTTCATCAAATATTAACGTACACAGACGATCTTGTTGTAACATTTTCGACACTGTGGACTTTAATTCTTTAAAAACAATTTAATTTATGCCTGGAGTCAATTTTACTTATGCAAGCAAAGACTTCAGGACTTTTTTTGATGGTAGTGTAAAATGTTTGCACATTAACTTGTAGGCTTTAGGGCTTTTCTTAAAAATTGAAAGTGATAAAATCTTTTCTTCGTGAGTGAATCTATGCCCCTTCTTTTTCTTCCGTCCTTCTATGCATTGCATTCGAGTAAACAGTTTAGCTGACTCAGTCATGTTTCTCAAAATCCCTGTTAGCACTTTTGTTTTTAAGTTGCTTAATGCGCAACTTGTAAATTTTAAGTTTTTGGCGTAATCTTCTCACTTCATTTTGGCACACTGCGTTTCAGCCTTTTTTGCAGATACTCGAAAATTTTACCTGAAAGATTAAATTTAAAATCATATATACATAATATGTTCAGGTTTATTAGATCAAATTACTCACACAAGTGATTAAAGATTTGCTTAATTCCATGAAATATGTTTAATGGATGGCAAGTTAATTTAAATCTCAAGGTGTTGCACTATCTACCATATATACCAAGAGTTTGGATAAACTCAAGCTCGAGTGGCTCTTGGCTAAGACACAGAAGAACAAACAGGCCAGCATCCTAATTACGTAACACACCATCAATCCCAATTGGATTGATTTTGAAGATATTGCTAATACATTGTTTCATGTTCGAAAACTTTGTCTGCTCAACAAAATGCAATGAATGTTGTTGAACTGTCAAAATGAAACCCATTGCTACTATTAGTGTTTTACACAATAAGACTACAGTTCATATTTTTATCATAATAATTAAAGCTTGGACCCTGTTCTCGATACCGGTGGGCTACAATTTTTTATATATTTAAAATGTTTTTATATTGTTATTTATAAGAAATATTTAAAAATGTAATTGATTTGTAAAAATAAATTGAATTGTAAAAATATAAATAAAGGAAATAATTGTGATAAAAAAACAAAGTACCTGCATCAAATGTGGACATTGGTGTGCGAGCATGGCACTTTTCACTTGATGCCAAACAGATAGATCCAGATGAAGGTCCAGATCTCGATGAACCAGGTAGGTATTTAGTTTGAACCGATGACTCAGGCAAGTTGGTGACATCAATCATAGGTCCAGCATGACCAAATTCTCTTCTAGGCCGACAGTAGCTATGATCTGTCTCCATAAAGGTACTGACTGTTTGTTGAACACCTGTAACATAACATTGCAATACTATCAGCAGTTGAATTACTTTTTTCCAAGATTTTTAAAATCATATATACATAAGATGTTCAGGTTTATTAGATAAAATTGCTCACACAGGCAATTAAAGATTTGCTAGATTCCATGGAATATGCTTTTTTTTTTCTGGCAGGAGTGGGAAATCCTTATGGACGCCCAGACTAACTCACAAATGAGCCAGTCTGGGCAGTGCCGGACTCTTACCGGCTAAAACCACACTCCTTCCTTACAATAAATCCACAGACTTGGTGGTCCGTGCTTTTTGCCGTTCTATCTTTGGGCTACAGCTTATCTACTACTTAAAACTATGTGAGTCCATCCGATTTTTTTTTAAATTATATACTAGACATGCAATTCTAATATATATATATATATATATATATATTGTTATTTTTGATTTCATACAAACTTAATTTTATAACATCTAATGATTGAAACTTCATGGCAGTGCGAGCCGACCAGCCCCAGGCGACGGCTTCCGTTCACGGAAATGACGTACACATCCGCGCCCTTCAGCTCAACCATTTTTTAGGGAGCCGATCGACCAGATGTACAACGCCACCATCGGCGGGACATTTACGTGAGCATGACAGACTCACTCTGCCATGAAGTTTTACAAGATTCCATTTTGGTGGTACGTGGAGGGTTGGGATTGGTTAGTGTTGAAGTGTTGGGAGTATGGATATGGTTTGTGGAGTATTATTTGAGGCGGGATGTCACGACCAGGGATTTTGCTAGCCCGAGCAGGGCTTCCACGACTGCTGCGTGTCGATGTTTCATGGGCATCTTAAGGTTGTATTCGATGACCGTTTTAGTAGGCGCATCCATCGCCCTCTTCGCAAAGCGGCCTATGGCGTCATCGGAGTCGTCGGAGTAGTAGATGCAACTGACAATATGTCTCGACAACGTCTCGCAACGTTTTCTCATGCTCCTTCAGGTTTTTCAGGCTCACGGCTGCTAAATCCTCTTTGACCTCCTTGATGCCCGAGAGGGCTTCAAGGGTCTCGTGACCAAGCCATTCCCGGTACCCCTAGCACGAATCACTATCGAAAAAACATTCGAATCGACAACGAAAGCATTTTGTATGGGAACTTGAACAGCGCCTCTGGTGTGCGTAAATTGAACTAATTTTCAGAGCACGAACAAAAACATGTAAGTTTCGTATCGTCATCGTATCGAATACGAAACGTAACTCGAGCCCTTTGTATGAAGATAGCTAGCACGAAGGCATAAAATGACGGATCGTATCGTAATTGTCGACGGCTGGCTTACGAGTTTCACGAATGTTTATTCACTTTAAATTTGACGGTGAAAAAACTTTCGTCGGAGTTCATTTTAAGTATAAAATTATAATTTAAGTGATTGTTTTGATTTATTTGGTCAGAAAATGTTTAGATTAACGAGAAGCACCCCACGACGTAGTACATTGTACTATTATCTTGCAGCGCGATTGATTGTTGAAAGTAGAAATGTACAAAGAGAAACAGGGTGAGTGATTTATTTTAGAACACTATATATTGTTATAAATAAAAAACAAGTTATCTTTTAAATTTACTATTACATTTACAGAGAAATCTCAAGGAGAGCTCTACTCAGAAAGAATTTGGCAAATATTAACCTTCAAAACCTTAGCGACACAGAATTTAAAAATAGATTTCGTCTAAGTAAGGAAGCCTTTTTATTCTTGTGTCGCGAATTAAAAGAAAAATCCAGTCTAAAATCAAGTAAAAGGATCAGCCTGGAACACAAAGTAAGTGTAATTTATAAGCTACATAAGTACCTTTCTAACTAAAATGTTTTTATATTTTACTAGCTGTGCCCCGCGGCATCACCCGCGTAAGTTTCGATCCCGTAAGAATATTGGGATGAAAAGGGTAGCCTTATGTTAATCCAGGGTGTCAGCTACATCCATACATACTCCATACACTATTAACTATTTAATATTTTTATTTCTAGGTGCTGTGTGCTTTGTCATTTTATGCTACAGGCTCCTACCAAAGAATAGTAGGAATGGCTAAATATTTAGGGCAAACTACAGTGAGCAAATATGTGAGGCAGGTTACTGATGCTCTTGTTAACCCTTTAATATTAAATATTTTTTTGAAATTTCCAACAACACGAGAGCAGCGAAATATTGTAAAAAACAAGTAAGTAATAATTATAATAATGAAATGAATGTTAAACAGCGAAAGGAGGATCAACTGAATAACCACAAATATATTATGATAGCTACCTAATACCAGAAAATTTTACTTACAATACTTTATTTACAGATTTTATAAAAAATTTGGCTTCCCTGGAGTAATAGGATGCATTGATGGATCTCATTTTCATATCTTCACTCCAAAAAGAGACATAAAACACTTATTTTACTGCAGGAAGCATTTCTACTCACTGAATGTGCAAATGGTGAGATATTAGTCTACTAATTTATACCTACTTATAACCTTACAATTACTTAAGATAACAATTAATTATTATGTTATAGATATGTGACAGTGAATGCAGAATTTTAAATGTTAATGTCAAGTATGGAGGTGCCACCCATGACGCTTTTATTTGGGAAAATAGTCAAGCCAATAGGTATATCCAAGACTTACACCAGAATAATGAACAAGTGTGGTTATTAGGTATTTTTTTTTTACATGTATTTTGTTCTAATTTTAAAATAAAGTGATAAAGTTCAAGTTATTTTAAGATTACTTACTGTCTACTTAATGTTACTGTCCGTTGTAAGATTATTTAATTCAATATACAATCAAAATAAAATTTTCAGGGGATTCTGGATATCCACAGAGGCCTTGGTTGATGACACCAATCACAGATGCTGCTGAAGGCACTCCAGAGGCAAAATATACTACCATCCATGGGAAGGCCAGAGTTGTGATCGAAAATACTTTTGGAAGACTTAAAAATAGGTGGAGATGCCTTTGTAAGGACCGCACATTACACTACACGCCTGAGAGGTGTGCTTCTATCATAATGGCATGTAGCGTTCTACACAACCTAGCATTAGATTTTATGATGCCTGATCCTGAAGATGATATAATATATTCTTCAGAATTAGGTGTTTCAACATTTTCTTCTCCAGAAGAAGTTTTTCGCGAAAGTGGTTCTAGTGATGAATTGACTCGCGGTAGAGCCATAAGAAACATGTTAGTAGATAGGATTAATCGGGTTCATAATGTAAATAATTAATTTCGGTTTTTGTGTAAGCAAGTAGCATTAGAGAATAAAAAATATACTATAATATGTTTGAAACAAATATGATGTTAGTTCTTTACAAAACAGAATTAAGTACCTTTAAGATATTACTTTCATGAATATAGTTTCACCATCTCAGCCGTACGGCGCCCACTCTGGACATAGGCCTTCTCCAAGTATGATTATAGTTTAAGCCAAATAAATTAAATTCTAACATATACAAAATGTTTTCTTTTTATGAAATAGAAGTGAATAGTGTATGTGAAGCCTGTTACCGAACCATAATACAAATAAAATAAAAAAATCAGACACTATTCACTTCTTTTCTCTAGATATGATTTTAATAATGCTAACGCCTCGTTCATAAAATCTAGCCACTGAGCTTGCAACTGAAGCTCTACATCACGCTGACGAATCCTCTCTCCTTCTAATTCTAACGCAATTCGGTCACGCTCCTTTTCATACTCCCTAGCATTCCCCTCACACTCCTTAAATATTTTTAAAACGGAGTCATCTTCTGTCTTCTTCTTTTTTTTCGGCGGTTGCCACTGGGTTTGCACTGGAGCTGGTGTTGGCGTAAGTGCTGGTGGCTGCGGAGTAGGAGGAGGAAGAGGTGGAGCGACTGTGTGTTGGCTGCTTGTTCCTGGAGTATTCCATTCATCTGAAAAAAATGTGATTCAACAATCAACGTAAATACCATTCTGCTAGCTTTAGTTATCAGGATCTTTTTTTTTTACTTTAAGTATGTGCTTTTCTGGATAGCTTCTTGACTAGTCTGTGTATAAGATCTTATTTTTAAATATTTTGTTATTACTAGTAGTTATATCAAACAAAAGAGTTATGAGTTAGTTACCAAGTTAATGATAGATAAATTTAAAATACGCCAACCTTCAGGAATTGGTGTATATTCATAAGGAACATCATCCACAGTCAATTCGTCTACATTTTCTGTGGCAGGCTGAACTGGCAAGCTATCTTCCTCCTCACCAACAATCTATTTTAATAAAAACAATAATTGAGTATTAGTGCTTACTTATAATTTGTGAGTAAAGGCCAACTTTACTGTTTAGTATACCGACAATTTTTTTTTTATTAAACAACATACTACTCTAGAGTAAATATACCTACAGAAATCATGAATGCTCATAGAAACATCTAATTTAGACTTTGTCTATTAACAAAAATCATAATTGAAACGCATTATGTGGCACTCAAACCCCAGCCAGTCAGCCACACAAGAATTTTAAGTGTCACAATACTAACAAAAAAACTCAAGTGGTGACCCTTTTTTATTACTTACAGGATTAGGTAAGTTGCAGACAAGTTAAACTTTTGACCATATTCTATCCCAATACGGAATTAAATGAGATTACATTGATTGCTATGAAAAAAAAAATAGAGATATATTATACTACATTACCATGCAAAAAATATCACACCTGTACAAATCCAGCTTCTTGTATAGGCATCCCAGTAGCCGCCTGCACTCCAATTAAATATAAAACCCTGTTTTCAAGGTCTGTTAAGGTCATCTGAATCGCTGGCCCACCGCCTGTACCCTGAGCAGCCCTATTTATTTTTGACCACTTTTTCTTAACATTATTTTTGAAGTCACTCCAAACCTTAACAAACATGAACAATTGAATGCATGTAGGTATTTCTAATTGTGTGAAGTAAGTTTATTTCCTTAAATGTGCGTAATTAGGATTTAATAGGCTTACCTTCCGCCACTTTTCCTCCTGTTCGAGAATCCCCAGTGCCATCACTATTGAGCATAATTGTTAACTCCTTCCATTTTTGCTGCACATAATGTCTACCACGAGGACCCCCGCTGGGTTTGGATAAGTCTCCATGCTTAAAATAAATTTAATGTGAGATAAAGGTATTGTGTGCTGCAATATTTATTTTTATAATAATATATATGTTACGTTTCTATTTTATACGGACATAATTGACAAAAATTAAGCACATAAGTAAGTACCTTAATTTTTAGTCAACTGTCTTAATTCTTAGTTTTTATTCAACTTTCATTTACAAATTTCATATGACTAGCGTAATACTTAATTTGACTCGAGTATACAAAGAAACTTTAGCTCTTTTAAACTCACAAAAATGTATTCCAAATATCCCATTGAAACACTATTAAAATCTACTGTATATGTATGCTTAAGACAATAAAATCTTAAATGTAATACACTTACTTTTCCATAAATTCTATCATAATGGTGTACTGCGGGTGGCTGGTTCTCATTGTAGAACAATAAAATAGTTCCAAACTTTTCACAAATTAAATCACAACACAAGTTCACTTCAAAATTCCCTCTAAAATACTTTACTCTGCTTCAAAACAAAGTTGGCCTTGAATGAGCTTCGAGCGTCCGTCGTTCGTTTAGGAATACAGTCAAACCAACCACAACGTTTTAGTAATCAGTTAAATTAATATGCCATTTTTCTAACTGAATATTAACTTTTTCTGCAGTTTCTTCGTATTGCATTATAAATTGAACAGTATTAAAGTTTTAAATGCCCTGAAAACACTATTTTTTATATTAACTAAATACACATCCAGTTTCTGAACGAAACATTCATTCGATTGTAAGATCATTCGTTCTATTTTTCACGTCCTTACTTACGTTAGAATGACGTCACCAACGTTATCGTATCGAGCTCTCGATACTATTTCGAAAGTGCTTCGTGCTTCCGACTTTCGTTGTATTCCGTTATCGTATCGACAACTCGATACGTTTGCGATACGAAACCTACAAATATTCGTGCTAGGGGTACGGATCCCTTTCGTCTCTTTTTTTGTGTTCGAGACGTCCGTCCGCATGAGAGAGAGCTCTACCTTGTGCGTCATCAACTCGCGGTTGTGAGCCCTCTCGAGGTTGTATTTGTGACGCGCTCTCGAGTCTGCCAATGACAAGACCGTCTCGTACAAGCCTTGAAGACATTCATGGGCTGTTGCTTTGCACTCACGCTTCATGTTTCCCGCCTCCTCCAGTGCGCCCTTCCCCTTTTGAAGCAGGTCGTTTGCTTCTCTCATAGCCAGGTCCATCTCCACCCCTGTGCCTCGTCTCGGTGTTCTGTAGAGGATGCTCGGTCGTCCGGCCACAGGACAGTCAGCCTGGCTCACCGTGGAAGCTACCGAGCTTTCCTCGTCCGAGATGATCTGGTGGGGAGGGAGATGCCACACTGCTCCCAGTCTATGACGACCTCGGCGATCCTGCTTCGGTCGTGTGTCTGATGCGACCCGGGCATTGCTAGCAGTGGTGGCGTCCTGCCCGTGACGTCCGGCTCCGACGCTGCTTTTGTCGCCTGCAGCTTTTGGGATGGACGTGCCGCCTTTTCGGACACAACCGACTTGGCCGTATTCTTCAATACTTTCTGCCGCAGTGAGGTTGGGGCTTTTGCGGCCTCCGTGGTCATTTTCCGGGAGGTGGTAGAGGAATTGGACGACATTTTTTAAGGAATTGTGTTGGTTGTTGTTGGAGTTGAGAAGTTATGCTAATTCTAATGTGATGTTTTGATCCTTTATTATACTACTTATGGACTAAATGGATGGACTCACGGAAGTTCCGCTGGTGGTCTGCGTCTGCTGTCCGCTGCGGCCCAATGAGTAGTCCGACAAATTGGTTGGGCTTGATGGCTTGAACCCAGCGTAATGGTGGTGATTCAAAGTGGAACGCTGCGGCGTCGCTGGATGTTTGTGCGTGTGGATGCCAAGTTTCAGGATTCTGTAGGGCTCCAAATTGTAGAGCTCTTTGTGCCCTTTCAAATGAGCCCAAACTCGGCTTTCCAGGCCCAACGGGAACGAAGTTAGGCCGCGGGGGGTGAAATAGTCCTGAGGGGGGGGGGGGGTGTAGGGGCTTGGGAAGCGGGGAAGGAAGAGACAATGTCTTGTTGGCGCTGGTATACTAGTACTAGTACGTCGTGGGGGTCCAAAATGAAGGGGTCAAAAAGGGGGTCTAGGGGTTGTTATGTTGGAGTGGGTGCCAGCTGGGAGGCGGACTAGAGGAAGGAACCAAGTTAAATATGGTCAACCAGCAATTTGTAAAATGGAACGTTTTAAAGAATTGATGGTTTGGATGCGTTCAAAATATGTCAATACGTTTAGAATTAGCTTAAATAAATGTAAAAATATCTTTTTTTCCTGCGTTTCTTTTAACATTGTCATAAGCGTAATTAATATACAATTCAATAAGCTATATTTTAAGATTTATTTCATTTCTATACACAGTCAGGTCAAATATGAACATTCTTCTTTACATATTTGAAGATTTGTTGAATATCTAAACTAAAAAGGGTAGTATAAAATAATAAAAAAAAACTTAAAAAAAAGGAACCGACTTCAAAACCAAACACACCTTATTTTCCCAAAACTAAATTTTTTGGGAGCTTTCCATTTTTTTTTTCAGAATACGTAATTTGGACAATTACGTAAATTTTAGAACAAAAAAATAACCAATATGTATGCACCCTGATTTTTTTGTGTGACGTCACTCAATGTCACACAATGGAAGCAAAATATAACCAACAAAACAAGAAACCACGCCTATCAAACAAAGTGAAAAGATTTCCACAATTCTTGTCTATTTCACGATTAACTTATTACAAATAATGTCTAATGATAATATGTCTGTAATAAAATCATTAAACTTACCTGAAATTTTGCGTCACACAAGTTTCAATTGTCTATAGCGACAAAACGGTTGCACGTGTTTCGACACCAATACACCAAAAGTAAGATGGCTGATGTCTTTTTTTGTAGGGTTGGTAGTAAATGGAATGTTGCCAGATGTAATAAAATGCGGATACGTTCAGAAACTATCTATGTAGGACACATAATTTCGTCACACAAGGTTCGTCACACAAAGCAACGAAATACGGAGACATCATTTTTACTTAAATTTTCTCATTTATTACAACGTTTATATAGAAATAAAAAGATTTCTCAAACACAGTGATCATTTTCCAAGTATACTGTACATATATAATTCTGTATTAGTTCGATTATTATAAAGTATTATTTTTTTCTTTTAAAATTGGCGCGTGGAGACAACTCTTTTTTGCATGCCAAAAAAACTCGACATCATTATGTTTCGTTTTTATTTTATTTGTTTTGCCTAATTCTCTTGATCTAGTTTCTAAATACGAAAACATGAACAATAAAGAGCCTAAAAAAACCCAGCATATTTTATTCACTAAATACACTGGACAGTAAATAAACCGAGCAACCCGCTACCTAGGCACTCTAATTCGATTTTCTCAAAAACTAAAAAACCTACAATTATCAAAGTTGTACCTACAGAAAGTGCGTTTCATGGTGATTAAATGAAAGGAAACTCATTGGGTTTAATCAATATTTCAGTGTTTATTAAGGATTTTACAAAGAAGAGTCGTTTTCCAGTCGTGACAATCGTTAGTAATGATAAAGTGAAAAAAAAAAATTAAAGCCAAAAACAAAGATAAAATCAAAAAAAGTTTTTGATCAATATTCCGTATTCCCTCCCCTTGCTCGGATAACTGCCAGCATCCTTGTATTCATCGACCTTACGAGCCTGACGATAAAATCTTGAGGAATTGTATTCCACTCCTCTTCAATTGCGATTCGCAGCTCTGGAAGCCTTGTTGGAGCAGGTACCCGGGCTCGAACCCGACGTTTCAGCTCATCCCATAGGGCCAGGCCACAACAGTGCGTTGCGGCGTCGCATCGCAAAAACAACATTGCACAGCTATGCGATGCGATGTCGCAACGCAAAAATTTCATCGGATACGACATCGTACGACAAGACGCTAACCGTCAGTTCAGTTTCTAGTGAGACATGGACCGCACTGCGCGTGTTCTACTTCTGCTTGCGTTAAGGCGTATTAAGAAAAAGAAACAGAAAAGAAAGTACTGGGTGCACCCATTACTGACAATTATGAATAAAGATGGAAACCACTTCAAAAGGAAATATGAGGCGCTAAAAGTGGACGAGGTTAAATTTTTCGATTACTTTAGGATGAGTGTAGTAAGTTTTGAAGAACTTCTTAGTTTGATAAAGCCTCATTTACAAAAGAAATACATATTTAGAAAACCCATCGAACCTCTGGAGATGCTGGGATTAACTGTAAGGTAAGAAAAAAATAAACTATTTTTACTATAATCATACTGTTTAATCATTTTCATAATTTAGTGTTATTCAAAACTCGTATTCCGATTGTGTGTCATTCGTCAAATTTGTTAGTTCCTCATCGAAATGAATTTGTTCTGGCTCATTTACATCATCATTCCTTGGCGTTTGTGGAGACGATTGCATAGGTGCCGGTGATGTTTCGCATCCGCTTTGGAAGGCACTGCGTTGAATGGATGTTTGATAGCCACTCTGCATAGGCATTTGAGCTGATTGGTAGCCACTCTGCATAGGCATTTGAGCTGATTGGTAGCCACTCTGCATAGACATTTGAGCTGTTTGATAGCCAGTCTGAACAGTTGTTTGTGAAGTTTGATAGTGGCTGGGATAGTATGATGGTTGGTGTAAATCACTTAATATCTGTAGGACACGACTTTGGAAAATTATTGTTTGATTATCATTCAATTTTTCCAATGATGGCAAAATTCCTTTAAAAAAAGATAAATGTCTACTTTCAGGTGTTTTTAAAGCAGCTATTTATATATTAATATATATTATATAAATATTATTCTATATATTTCTATAATATTCTTCTCAAATTCGTCTTCGTCAATTTTTCTTTTACGCGATGCAGGCTGGTAACGTGGCATGACAGGTTGCTGGCTTTGTTGGGTTGAGGTGCTTGGTCTTATTTCTTCATCGTCAAGACTTGATGTTGTTTTATTTTGAGAATTCTTTTTCAGAAATAGGAGCTGGTCGTATAGATGATATTGTTTAATTTTTTTGGCCCCAGCTCCGGATTTACATTGCTCGTTTAATTTTTTTTCGTATTTTGTAAAATTATCCTTGATTCCTCTCCATTTCTTTATGACATCGTTACCTAAAAAAATATGACGAATAATGATTTATTTTGTTTTCTTTCAGGTACCTGGCGACGGGAAATACTTTTAAAGATATGCATTTCACATATTATCGTGGAAAATCTACAATAACAGGAATAATAAAATTTGTTTGTCGTATTGTATGGAACATTCTTAAAAGGTTGGAATTACCAAAAATTACAACAGAGCTGATGGAACAAATTGCTCAAGAGTATGAAAAAAAGACCAACTTTCCTAATTGTATAGGAGCGCTAGATGGAAAACACATTCGTATATTGAGCCCGGATCACAGTGGATCCCTATTTTTCAATTATAAAAATTATAATTCCATTGTTCTATTAGCACTTGTTGATACGAATTACAAATTTATATATGTCGATATAGGTGCATATGGTAAGGAATGTGACTCCACTGTTTTTCAGAACTCAAATCTATACGACTTATTAAAAAAAGGTCAATTATCTATACCTCCGCCAAAACCGTTACCTGGCTTTCAAAAAGAAATTCCTTTTTTATCACACCTGCTCTGAAAATACATACTAATTATACCAATTAGAGGGAAGAAACGCCTTTATCCCGCCCTTCAAATCCTTTCATCCCAAGGTATGGAAGTTTGTATGAAAATCCTTCCGACCCAAGGGTGGGAAGTATGTATGAAATTCCATTACATACCCGGTTTTTCTTTTTTTTTAATTTGTCAGCAGTCATACTGCCAAGAGACTTTAACTGTCTACTAATTAAATTTCAAGTAAATTGTTACTGGCCACATACAGTTTTTTTTTTTACCAGTTACCAACCTCCTTGGTGCATACAGAAAATTAAAAACGAAATTATTTTTGTATATAAAACGCGCGATATAAATCACGGAAGAAGTGGCTTCTTCAAGCCTTCAACTAACTCAAGATGTAAACATGTCTCAAAATATCAAGATACCCGGACAAAATGCAACATCTTATAATAGCTGCACTTTTAATAATTGTACTTTTAACTAAATATAAACATTTCTATGCATTTATGTCCATAATTTTCATCGTAGGTGTAATAAAAAGCACTATACATCCCTCAGGATAAAGTACAGTTCCATACCTCAAATGGTTTGCGCCCCTCGCAAGCTCGTGGCGCAAATGCCATAATCTCGGTATGGAACTGTCACTTTCTTCCCTCTGAAGTAATGTACTATTGTCTTCGTGGCGGATGAAGGATTACCACTGACAAATAATATAATGCGCCCATATTCTGGGAAGTTTTTATCGATAGAAAAACGAGTTTTTAATTATCGTTTGAGCCGAGCCAGACGATATGTTGAGAGCGCTTTTGGCATACTCGCAAATAAATGGCGCATATTTCATCGACCCATTAATGTTTCTTACGATTTCACAATAGACATTATAAAAGCATGCTGTGTATTACACAACTTTGTATTGAATCGAGATGGCGCACAAACGTTTGAAGAAATGATTATTGACGATTCTTTGCAAATTTTACACGAAACAACACATGAAAGTAGAACAGGAGCTAACATAATCAGAAACGAATTTTGTAATTATTTTAATAGTAACATTGGAGGTCTTAGTTGGCAGTTAACAAAAATATAAATGTTTATAAGTACTTACCGAGTTTTGTTTTTTCAACACTATTTAACTCCTCAAAATTTGAATATAAACTTGTACACACTTCCCTCCATGGTTCTGTTTTTAAAAATTTGTCTTTGAATTGTGATATAGTTTTGTCCCAAAGGACGGGACGTTCGTAAATTAAAGATATCAGGTGGTCGACATCGTACTGCGCCATATCGCTTAAAAAACACGTGCAGGTCGTTCAAAGTATGGACACCGACTAAACGGCAAAGCGTTGTCGCATCGCAGATTTGTACGTTGCGGCAGCGCATCGGAAATTTCCACGATGCGTTGTGCGGCGTCGTTGATTTTTGCGATGCGACGCCGCAACGCACTGTTGTGGCCTGGCCCATAAGTGTTCTATCGGATTCAAGTCCGGGCTTCGAGCTGGCCAGTCCATCGTACGAATGCTGACGTCGCGTAGATACTGGGTCACCACATGAGCAACATGAGGCCGTGCATTATCATGCATCAATTGCATATCCTGTCCGATATATCCTGCGTAAGGTACCACATAGTCTGCGAGGATTTCAGTAATGTAGCGATGAGAAGTCAGTCCACGTGTACGGCCCGTCGGTTCGATGAAAACTAACGCTGTATGTGCTGTTAATGAGATGCCGCCCCAGACCATTACAGATCCTCCTCCATAAGCAACAGTTTCCTCGATGCAACACTGAGAATAACGTTCTCCAGGGCGACGATATACTCTCTGACGTCGATCACTTCCATGTAGACTCACCCTGGTCTCATCAGTGAAGAGTACATTACTCCACTGCTCTAATGTCCAATCCCTATGCTCTCGAGCAAATTCAAGTCGTGCTCGACGGTGTGCTACCGTTAATATTGGGCCTGTTGCAGCTCTTTTTGGGGTCAGGTTCCGTTCAGCAAGTCTCCTTCTGACGGTATCTGAACTTATGACCACTTGGCGTTCGTCACGCAGACTTTGTTGGACTTGAACTGCGTTGAGGTGGCGATTTCGCAGAACAGTAAGGTGGATATAACGATCATCTGCTGCTGATGTAGCCCTAGGTCTGCCCGTACCTGGACGGCGATCGAATGCTCCAGTCTCTAGGTATCGTCTGTAAACTCGTTGCACCGAAGATCTGCTGATTCGAAGCCTTCGAGCGACTTCACGTTGCGCAATGCCTGCTTGAAGTAATGCTACAGCTTGAGCTGCTTCCTGAGGTGTTGTATCCATTATTAATCGAAAAAAGTTGCAAAAACACACGCGTCTGAGCAAACGATGGACAAAAACTAAAGAAATGATAAGAAATATCCGACTACCCTCATTGTAGAGAAAAAGAACGCTAATTTCAAACTCTGGTGAAAACAGAGCAAATCGTTAGCATTGTGTTTGTTGCTTGATTACAATGTGAGTTGAGGGTACTTTCGAATTAATTTGTAGTCATTTTAATCACCATGAAACGCACTTTTTGTAGATATAACTTTGATAGTTGTAAGTTTTATACTTTTTGAGAAAATCGAATTAGAGTTCCTAGGTAGCGGGTGGCTCGATTTATTTGCTGACCAGTGTAGGATTTTTTACGCCCGTGTTAGTAATGAGGACACCGAGCTTTTTTCAAATGTTTTTTGATATTCACTCATAAATGTTGGTTTCTCATAATTATTGCGCAAATTTAATTCTACTTACGATTCAAATTAACTGTTGGTATTGCTGAACAAATAAGACAACCTCCAGTTGTCTTGAATGTGGGATCAAAATGATGATTACATATTCTTTTGTTCTTGTTAATCTTCGTACGGTCAGTTTCTCTAACCTTGCTGCCAACCGCCGCTATCCAAGCAGCGAACAAATTAGGGTGGATGTCAGGGTTTGGGAACCGGTGAAGGGGTGCACCGTATGCAACTGAAAATGGATCAAAATTCATGAATGGCTAAATAAAATGAAATTTATGGAATAACATAAAACTTTTTCTTTCTTATATTAAAGGTGATACGGTGGTAATAAACACTTACCTAAAGCATCACAGCCAAAAATACAATATCTGTGGTGTCTGGGAGAAACCTGTTAAGTCCAAAAACGTAATTTTTCCGTATAAGAATTTTAAGGTTCAAGTTTAATTTATAAATCAATTAGGTAAAGTAGAAAAAGCCAACCACTGCTGCAGTAACTATTTATTAATCAGGTTTTTTTAAATATATTAACTAAAACTAAAAACACAGCCGTTTCATTTTTAATGGCACTTATAATTTTTTAACCAAATTAACATTAACTAATTAAATCGAAAACAATGGAGTTAACACATTGAAATCAAAAGTTAGTAGAACATTAGTGATATAGTTTATTCGTAATTTTCGTCATTGTCGCTTACAGAGTCAGGATTCGTGTTTGAGGTTTTCAAATTTTTATAAAAATTATGATAAACACGATCTATAAAAGGTAGCAAACTTATAATATCATGGTTCTTTTTTGAGCATATAGGTAAAGGACTCGAATATGCTCTTGGTATGCTCAAAGTAGCAACCGATGATACCCGTCCCCTTTTAACAAATGAGTAGTATCTAAAAGGTTCACTTGAGTCTAAAGACTCTTTGAAAGCCACATCATTAGAGTCTTTAGAACACATTATCCAAAAAATATTGTTCCAAATAAAAGGATTTTTATCGGTATCAATGTTTCTTTTCATAAACATTGTTTTGAAAAGTTGAGAAAATCCTAAAAATTCTTCTTGTGTCATCATTTGGACTGTGTATCTGCGACTAGTCATTTGGATAATGTTTGCCCAATCTTGTGGAACAGAAATTGAAACTCTATGATGTTTTATAAATCTTTCTATCGCTGCATGATCGCTGTCGCATTCCAAATGCGTATGTCCGGGCACTAAAAAATTGTGATGGATTTCATTTAAACTGGTTTTTCGATTGACAGCTAATGCAAACATTAATGGTAAAATATTATTTCTGTTTTGTCCTGGGCAGGTATCTGAGTAGAAGATTATCTGCTCTACAGTATCTGGTAGCTCCATAATAAATCTAAACAAACATGATGCAATCTCATCCGCACCTCTTTGTGCGATACTTTCGTACCAAACAAAACAGTGCGTTCGTTTTTCTGTGATGTTACGAACAGTTAAATTAAAACTCCATAGCTTCCTTTTATAAAACGATATTCCAGCTGATAGATAAGGAGTCGCTAAACATTTTTGTAGATCGAATGCAGCAACAACAATTTTTCCTTCACTTTGCTTACTCAATTCCTTGTCCTCTCTTTTCGAATTATAATGTAATTCAGCTTTACTTTGATGAACAGTCTTCTTCTCTTCTAAATTTTGTTTTTCATTAGCATCCTCACAAGTTTTAATTTGAAGAGTAAGCGAATCGCAAGTTTTGCAAGTATCGTTTGAAGGTTTTTTGAATTTCAAATTGAGTGTTTTAAAAATGCTACGAAACAGCGTAATGCTTACTGGCGGTAATCCTTCTTCTCCATTGTCTTTCACGTATTCATCTTTGTACAATTTGTACAATATCTTCATGTTCAAATCCTGATGAAGGTATTTTTTATTCGTATGGCGTCGGGAGTAGTGACTTTCATAAGCTGGAAATTTGTCGATGAAGTTTTTGACGTATTGGATGTCATGGTCAGAACGTTTATTTCCAGGATCCCTTAAACCTCTTTGATCAGCGTTTACAATAACAGATGCCGATGAGCTGTTCTTTTTCTTCTTTACGATTTCGTCTATAAAACCTCTGCCTTCACCAAATGTTTTCATGAAACATTTTTTGCAAATATTTCCTTCAGTTCCATCTATATTGTAAATAACTGTTACCTCTATGTTTTTCATAAATGAATTTCTTCTTGTCCGCTCTTTTGGTTTAATTTTAATTAATCCACTCAAATATCTCTTTTGTGCTTTTCTAGACGGTAATTCCCTGTAGTCAATGTAAAGCTGGTTCAAATTAATTTTCTCAAGCTTTTGTATACATTTTCCTTTTGCAGTTACATATTCCTCGCCTTTTCGACGTTTTTCCGTACGCTCCTTTCGTAGCTTTCTTTGATAAGGACCACAACCTTTCCTCTTTCTACATAATAAAGCCAATGGGGTATTATCGTCACCATCACCATCATCGGAGTCAGTTTTACTTGTAGATTCTTCGTTTTCACCAGATGTTATCAAATCATGACTGACAGGTTGCCATTCATCATCAGAGCCAGAGCTAAAATCCTGACCCTGTAAAAAAGTAAAAAACTGTTTTATATGTACCAGAACAACAGAACTTTTGTTTTGTCGGTATTCCCAAAGAATAATTTTTACGTAACTAATCACAGAACAATCTTAGAAAATAAGTTTAATAAAAAATAAAAAACCAACCTTCTCAACATCACATTCTGTATTATCTTGTATAACATCTCTAGATTTTTCTGTAGAAATACCTGATGGTCCTGGTTCAATTTCATTGTTTTGATTAATATTACTCTAAAAAAGAAAGTATTAAAGTCATAATAAATACCATAGATGCCATAAATGTCAATATAATATGGCAAACATAAAATTTGGTTTTTACACTGAAGTACTTACTTGTTTAGAAGTTTCACAAACAATTTGGGGTAAAACAGTATCGTCCAGGTGTTCATCAATATTTTCTGGCGTCCTGTCTTCATTGTTCTTTTGAGTCTGAGAGCTAGGTATATCGAGCTGAAAGTACATTAATCATTACATTCTTGTAGGCTGGAGATCAAAACTACCCTCATTATCTTAATAAACTTACTTGGACTTGTGTTGGTCTTGTGGTTTTTACTGAGTGGGAAGTAGCTGTTTTTTCAAACGATTTCTTCTCCATAATATCTAAAGATGAGCTTGCTACTTCTTCCAATTCTATTATAATATTATTATCAGTTCTAAATTCAGACTCAATGGGCATCGAACGGTTATCTAAAATCTTTAAGATGCATAAGATAAAGTAAAGACAATAATTCACACACATGTAAATTATATGACTAGCTAGGTACTTACTATTTCAATAGAATTGTCGTTATCACTTTTAACAATGCGAGAGTAAGAAACTTGTTTATTCCTGTCAGGAGACCAATTTTGTGTTGCATGTACTAAGACATTCTCGGTAACGAGTGCTACATTTCTTTCCTACAATAAAAAAACAAGATTGAATGAATAAGAAAAGGCTCTAGCTATCGAATATAACGTAAAAACTACTTATTTGTTTGCTAATCAATCTTAGTTGCAACAAAAGTTGTTTACTTACATGTAAATCAGACTCGGACTGCGAATCATTTGAAAATTGCAACACTGAATCTACTATGCCACGAGAACGAGCACTTTGTGCATTGTTTCTCCGATTATTGATTTTAAAACTGTAATAATATTGTTTTCGTTTGAAAAACTTCACCTGTTTTGACAAGAGTTGGCGAAAAGGCCGCGAATGAAACCGTCAATAAGAAAGAGTGAGGTAAAATGAATCAAATGACAGTTAACCGCGTCGAGAAGCGAGATAGTTCACAACATTACGCATAGATGGCGGTTTATTAATTTTTTTCACATTTATTCACAATAATAAATAGCTTCAAATTTGATAAATTTTGCAGAAGGTAAGTAAAAAAATAAAAATAATTTTGGTAGAACCTTGTTATGTGGGAGTAATCAGTGTTGAAGCAAAGCTTTATTTAATTTATAAGTGGTACAAACATGACCAGTGGGACTTATCATGTTTTTATTACAAAACCATAAAAAAATAAAAATGATACAGAGCTGATATGTGGGAGTTATCAGAAATAAGATCTTATTTTTTTATTTTTTGCGTTTGATTATATCATGACTAGTTTAGTTATCGAATTTGTACCAAACCATTAATAAAAAATCATGAATAGTCACGTTTTTACCGCTACGATTCTCCCACTCCTATGATAGTTACACTTATCAGCAATAGGCCAAAATAAAATATGATTTTTTTTAATAACAACATAGTACCAAACTAAAAAATGACGAAAATGGAGTTATCAGGTTTCTCCCAGACACCACAGATATCTTCTTCGGAGTTCACTCATGATAACAAAACAACAAAAATGACCAACGAAAAACAAAGTGATAACAGTATTATGAACTAAAAACAAAACTTAACAAAACAAATAACAGTAACAAGTAACAATTTTAACAGAATTAGCTCAGATAAACACGGGAAGCGCATCAACGTCGGGAAAGCCGGAGTGAGTTGATTGACTTGACAATTGGCCGAATGGCGACTATGACTGTTGCCGTTTAGGAAAAAAAAGTCCCTAGACCTCGATTCAATACTCCCTAGATTTTGAAAAAAAATCTGCTAGAAGTAGCTAAATATTTCAAAATATTCCATGGTAACAAAATATGGTGTAAATAAAAGCAAATTTGTATAATCAAGTATTTAATCATAATAATCAAATCTCTATAGGTTTAAACAAGCAAAAATGTCGTTATCTATTGCGTCATTTTCGACTTCGACAACTTCTAATGGCGCTGAAGCAGCAGAAGTTGATGGCTCCACTGTAGAAATACTTGGTTTTTTAATAGTTTTAGTGATTTTGGTCAGGACATCATATGGCAAGACATAGCTATGGCAATTTTGTTTTAAAATCTTTAACTGATTCCTTATAAGAACTATGCAGTTTAAAGTGGTTGAAGCCAGCCTGTTTCTCAGTTTGTTCTTTATAATATTCATTTGACTGAACCTTTGTTCCACTTCTGCGTTGGAATGTGGCAACGACAGAACTGTGATGACTGATGTCTGCTATGTCTTTGTACGTATTAAAACCTGCAGCGTCCTTGTATTTTAATACATGAGCCCAAAATTGTACAGTATCTGTAGTCATGATGTCCCATTTCACAAAGTTAATACTGTGCCATTGTTTTAAAAGGTTTTCAATTTTGTCCTCCTCAAAACCTAATTCTACAGCGAGTTCAGCAATTGAGTTATCTTTTAACTGTTTTAAAGTATTGTCTACAGATAATTGTGTCATTTTTTGTAAGGCCATGTAATTTGTGGGTAAGCGGTTTTGAATTTCTTTTGCCAAGCGCACGGTAAAATCAATACAACTTTTTCTAACTGTTGCAACTGTTTGGGATGGTAAATTGGCTTTAGCAACGTGGGACTCAAACATGTATCCGAGATGAGATACTGGGCTTAGGTGGTTATCAATTTGAATTGTCAAATAATCTTTTTCAGTTGTTGCGGAGTTCGGTATCAGTATCCTGTTACAGACTGATCGCAATAAATTCATCAATGAGAATAATAATTTGACAGGATCTGTGTTCTCTCCTTCGAAGATCTTGATTCCCATTTGCACATCATTTAGAACACTTTTCAGGTACCGTAAAATGGGGTTACATTGATCAATTTTAAAATTCGGAATTAAATATTTCTGTACTAAGAAGGCTGAAAAATAAACAAAAAATTAATTTAATATCGGTTTTAAGGGTTGTATTTAATTACATTAAAGCAATATTTATTTGGACACTCTTTTTTGAGTAAAAAAAAAATCATCGCGATCAACTTCATACTGACATCGGGGCTACTTTGATCACACTAATTTTTGGTACGTATTTTGATAGTAACCCCAAAACGAACAAAAACACAAAAAACTTCAAAAAAATCGGTCAACAAATTTTTGTGCTGCAGTTGTTTTAAGGTGATGGGGTTTCTTTGATAAATGCAAATAACTGAATATATAGTTCAATACTTATATATTTATTGAAATTAACAGTCTTATTACTCTTATTTATAATCTTAAAAAATCAACATAACATTTAAATTAACATAAAGGCGTTTCATCATTAATTAGGCAACGAAATCAACAAAATTTGAGAAATTATTATTTGTGAGCCCCTCTAATTGAGTTCACAGATATTAACTTCGTAAGGAAACACAAACAGTTCGTCCCCTTTTGCATCAGTCTTTATAATAGGTTTAGGCAAATATGCCACAACGTCTGAAATTTCTATATCAGATATGTCATCTGGAATCAGCTTAAATGTTTTTTTTATTTTGGACAGATTTTAACCCAACCACAACTAAGGGTGTAATTTGGATAATGCGACAAACATAACGATATGTTTTTTTACCACGACCAGAATAAAACTTGGCTAGTAAATATCGCTCCTCAGCCAATTCATTATCTTCCTCTTCTCTTGGCAAAGGAGACGAGTTTATGATGGTGTCACTGTCCTCTTCCTCATTGGACAGTATATCCCTATATTTTTTATTGGTTGGTTTCCTTCGTCTTTCGATTTGTAAATTTTCCTGAGATGTACTGCATTCATCTTTGTCTGCCGAAATACTTTTACCAGGATCCACATCGAGTCTCTTTTTCTTTCTAATGCTATGTGATGGTCCTCCAAATCTCTGTTCTTTAAATAATTCTGAGAGTACACTTTCAGATTGTTCGACAACGTTATTGTCATCAATTGGCAAGCGTTTAAAAATTTTATCCGGATTAAATGGAAATATGCCCGTGGCATCAAAAGACTTGATTAGATTTCGTTTAATTGCAGATGTTATATTTAGTGATGGCGTTGAAGAGTGTTGAGGCTGTTTCGGTTTAGCTTCGTTCATTCTTATTAGTGCCTTATTAAGAAGATTTGGAAAAGCATCCTTTGGAATGGTGGTCAGTCTCGTATTCTCGAATTTCCATTTAGTTAGTACAAAACGCCAGGCTTCCTTCATGGGCCGAAAGAAAGCAACATCTAGCGGCTGAAGTAGATGCGTTGAATTTGGCACCAAGCAGACGAAGGAGATGTTATTTTCTTCACATGTGCGTAAAACGTCATCATCCAAATGCGATGACAAATTATCGCCAATCATAACTTTGCGTCCATTCAGTATTTTTGCATGTGGCAAAAAACATGTCATAAACCAATCGCGAAATGTAACAGAATCGAACCAGCCGCTTGCAGTTCTGTTATACCTGGTACCGCGGGAGCAACATGGTTCATCACAACAAGGCGGTCCACGAGGTCCATTTTCTTTCCAAGTGTTGTATAGATGGGTGCTTTTATCAGCCATTCTACGAACCTAATTTTTTTTTTAATAAAAACAAATTCAATGATTAGGCGTTTTTATTGAGGTAGGAAGAATTAAAATTAACCTTAATCTAATCTAAAAATAGTTTTAGAGATCATCAATCACAAAATTAGCATTTATAGCACTTTTAAGAGTTTTGTCTGTCGACAGGTGTGACGCCATTGTCGACAGACTAGACAATATTGCAAAATAACGAAAATAAACACAATTCTAGAAAAAAACAACGTTATAAACTCAAAAAATTAAGTGTCTTCTCACTTGCTAAGGCATAATTACCATGAAAATAACCAACGGTTACAAAATAAAAAATATAAAAACTATGTCTACAGATGTGACTTCACTTCTGTAGATATTATAATGAGCAATTTTTAGCTAAATATTAATACAAATATAAGAAAAAAATCAGTTAAGTAGGATAAACAATCACTTAGAAAATATCTAAATCATCATCGTTGTCCGCTAGAAATCCTTTTCCATATTTCTTTACGCCATGAACCAGTGAGTTATTCTCTTTTTTGTCTATCAAATTATCCTCAGTAATACTATAACCATCATCAGAAGTGCTGCCCAACCGAATTCGTTTTTTAATCTTCTTCTCAAACACCTCACATGGTGGGTTAAATTCTATTTCTGATTCAGCTTCGGTATCAGATGAATTGCCGTAGCACACTCTATAAAAGTCGCGACCTTGCAAAGTGTTGGTCAACATTCTGGGCTCTAAAAGCTCTTCTTGAATCGGAGACGATGGGTTTGACTCATTCCGATTCGAGTGATCGTCTATATTAGGTTCCACAGGCAAGGGGGTTGCAGAGGACCTATCTGGGCTCTCAGTCATCACATTTCCATTTGATATTTCTTCTTTGCCTTTAACAATAATCATGCCTATACCAAAGTGACGACAAACTTGGTCTGGTGAACAATTACCACAGCTTAGTCGCCTCGCTTGAATGATGTTAGGATTGTTACAACTCCATGCAAGTTGGTGGATGTTAAGAGTCCCTTTAAATGGCAAAGTAGTGCTGGTACTCAGTATATCTGAGATATAATTGACATGAGTATCATCAATTGGGAAAATGCGTATGCCTTTACAGTTTTCTTGCAAGCAGTTCACAAAAGTTCCGAAATTGGAAACATCCTTACCATTTGCAACGCTAGCATCTGCAGTCCTCTTTAAGCAGCCTCCAACTCCATCAGGCGCTCCTTTTCCGTGCCCAGCCTCACTGAAGTGCCATAAAATGTTTTCGACCTCTAGTTCTCGGCTTATGACTTTAACAATCAAGTAAAACATTGATTTGTTTCGATATTGTGTGGTCGGGCCATCACTTTGAAAATGAATTGTCTGCAAGCTAGGTACTTTAAGTTTTATCTCTTCAAAAACTGGTTTTAAATGGGCGCAAATCAAAACAGGATCATGTCTAAAATTTTCTGATATCGAACAAAACCATTCTACGGCGAAGTTTTGATCCGAACTTTTTACATATAAAACAGCGGTATGCATTGATATTTGTGGCTTTGAGCCACCAAAGTGAGCTGATTGCACTTCTTTAGAATATTTGCAGTTATAATTTTCAGCGAAGTCTATATGGAGGAATGCTTCATTCTCACCTAATGTTGCCTTTATTTTACTGGCGATCCTGTATTGATGAACAATGTTGTATATATGTGTCATAAATTTTGGCAATTTGTCAGCTACAAACATCCGAGAAAGATTTGCCTTTGATATTTTAAACGTTTCTTTCAGAGTTTTTTGGCAAAGTCTGATAACATTTTTTATTTTTACGGGCACTTTCTTATTTATCCATCGCTCACAAGATATAATATCATAACCTTCATAAATATTAAAAGTAATTTTTTTATCTATACATATATTGCATTGTCTTTTTATGCAGTCTTCTTTTAGATAACCATCACAACACATTACCTTGACTATATCATTGGAAGAATTGACGTCTATCATTTTGCAACCTTTCATTGCTTTTATCATCAATTCCATATTCTCATGTGTAGTACATAAGCAGGTGTCCCTTTTTCTGGCATCAGGTATGAGAATCCAGAAAGGGCGGTTTCTACAGAAGAATGCGTAAGACATTTTCATTCCAGACTATGTGATGAATTTCTTGTATAAGTTTATTAAACATAATTACATATTAAATTTATTACATATTAAATAATACTAACAATATCTTTATAAGGTTTGTGTTACTAACAAAATATGGACTACACGTCTGAAATAAATGTCTTATTATTATTATTATTATTATTAAAGTGTCATTAAGAAGACGTCTCTGTTTCTTTACTTTATTTTTAGTGATCGTTTCCCTCTTTCCTGCGGTAGAGCGACTATTGACATCTTGTTCCAAAAAATCCCGAACAGCTTTTTTCATTTTTAGTATTCTCTCTTTCTTGTGATTACTTGTTTGTTCACCTAATTCTGTAGATATTGAGTTACTTTTTTCGTTTTTACGTAGGAGTCTCATTCTATATTTAGCCATCAATTTTTCCATTTGTACCAATTTGCTTCTCAAGTATAAGTTTTCATGACGCAGTCTCCTTCTATTTCTATCTGCAATCCGTTTTCCCATTTCAGATCTTGACGAAAGACCCGAAATTTGCGAAACCGAGCTAGTACTAGGTGCAGATATTGCAGGCGATAGCGGCGGAGTATCATTATTTATAATGTCTTGTTCCCTTCGTCTCAGTTGTCGTATCTTGTCTCGATACTTTTGGGCACGCTCACGCCATCCCTTCCTTATCTTTCGCTGTACTCTTGGAGTTTGTTCTTTAATCGTCTTGATCTCTCCTGATGCTTTTTTCCTTTGGTATTTTTCCCTGTCTTTTCGGCGCCTTTCCTCTAATTCAGCTTCCGACATTTTCTGTCTTCTTTTTTGTATATATCTCCTTTTCTGTTCTTTACGGCGCTTCTTCTTTTCTTCTTCAGTCAATTTTTTTTTTGGTTCTTGCCATTTTTGTGATTAGAATTGACGTTCTGGAAAAAAAATAAAGCACCAAATCACATCTGTAGACAGACGTAATTTCTGTAGACCGATGTTAAACTGCAGAATTTTTGCAGAAAAGTAACTTAAAGATGAATAATGCTTCAGGCAAACCAAGCGGAATCAGATAAAAAAAAAATTGATCACTTTTAGAAAACATTAGTATTATCATAAAACCACATCATTACCGTAGAAATACGTCACTTCTGTATACAAATTTGCTTTTTGTACTAAACTCAGCAAAAACGGCGTGTATTGAGCTAAAAAATAAATTATTTATACAACAAACGCTTTCTAAAAATGAATTTTAATCTTTATCAAATAGCAATAAGATATATTTCGCAAAAGCCTCACATCTGTAGACAGGTTGTCGACAGAAGTGATGAACAAATACTAAAATCCATGCCGAGGCGAATATTTGAGGTTATAAAACGCGGCTTCCATCACGTTCCATAATTTTACCACTAATTAACAACACCAAAGTAAAATTACAATTTTGAATTAAGAACTTACTGTTTTATGACGAAGTTAGATGTGACGCACCAACTTTTACACTTTGTAGAATGACTCAAACCTTATTAAAAACTAGGAAATAACGTCTTATGGCCAGCAATAACAGACAGACGATGACAACTACGTGTTTCAGTGTTGCTAGCAAAACTAAATAATGTTGCTACAAAAAATATTCAAAAAAATACCAGATTTTTCATGTTTGTCTACAGTAGTGATTAGTTTTTTGCGAACACTGTAGAATCTTTTGTAACTTGAAATGTAAACGTCGTAATTTTTTTAAATTGCATGCAAATTTACTTTATTATATTTGCAATACGATAGGTTCCCATGAGCTACTTCAAAATATGTGAAAGTATTTTTAAAACATCTCTGTATCCGGCAACCTATGTAGCGAACAGTCTACAGGACGTGATTTGGTCTACAGGAAACGCGCAAAATCTTAATAAATGAAAGATATTATGTATTAATTGAAATACGTGACGACAGAAAACATTAAATAAAGCAAAATACACGCTATCGTTAAAATGTAGCTGTATTTAAAAAGGAGATATATAGAGCGAACAGGATTTTGGCCACTTCGTAGAATGGCCGTTATAAATGACATAAGGCGGTAAAAGTACTCCATCTGCAGACCCACACATCATGACACTTGTGGAACTTTTAGAAAAGTTAGTTATTTTTTCAGGGTACTTTATCCCTCTTCGATAAATGTATCGCTTTTTACCAGGGTCGTCACTTAAATTGGACTCATCATAATTAAAAATGTTGCTACTCGGCACGTCTTTTATAGTAGGCTCTAAATTTTGAAAGTATTCTTTTATAGTTTCCCTAGAAACCTGCGCTCGTGCCCGCTTTATGTTAGCTGCAACACGTTGGCTATAATTTTCTTTGTGGCGCTTTAGCACAGAGTATGCCCAATCGACGCCTGGTACATTATTTGGGAATTTTGCCACTGTACGGCCCATTCTGTCTAAAAAAGATTTGGCGAACATTCTTAAATCTAAAAGACTCAACGGAAAACCAAAATCTGCACATTTAGCTGCAGCCTGAAGTATTGCTT
This sequence comes from Omphaloscelis lunosa, assembly GCA_916610215.1. Lineage (NCBI taxonomy): Eukaryota > Metazoa > Arthropoda > Insecta > Lepidoptera > Noctuidae > Omphaloscelis > Omphaloscelis lunosa. The sequence goes on along the minus strand of OU744265.1, from coordinate 15,683,182 downwards.
TCTCTTGTGCTTCAGAGAAAACAGGCTGAGCACCTGGTTTTTTAATATGTTTTCCATGATACCTGTTGTATAGTGTTCCATACGGAATATCAAACTGTTCTGCGGCTCCCCGAATAGATACACTTCCATTAGCAATTGCCTGGACCGCGTCTTCTAGTTTGGACTCCGCGTAGTTTTTATAATTTCTGCTTCCAAGTGTTTTTTTATATGTTCGAGGCATTGTTCTGAAATAGACAAAAACACAACCTAAACTATCAAAAACATTCAAAATATTGTACTAAAGTATAAAAATAACTATAAATGGGGTAACTTTGATCTACGGGGTGACATTGATCAAGTGATCAAAGTAAACCCGTACCTCTGATCAAAGATACCCCCGGTAACATTTGAATTTTTCAAATAATCTGCCAATCAACAACGAACCCGTCAAAACCAGTTTTGTATTTACAAAACTACAACTTTTTACGCAAATACGACGAAACCATGAAGAAAACTATAGATTTTTGGAAGCATCAAAAGTTTTTCTTACCTTAAAAATGCCCAGTAACCGGTACACCAACAAAACCTTTTTATATTATAAAAAACACGAGCACACACGGAATATCTACAACGCCATATTAAAAAAAACTATCAGTGCTGCCAACCAAAACATAAAATCCTTTTGGATGCGTTCCCAAACCGAATAAAAAATAGGTTTTCATAAGTCGAAAGTTGTTATCAAAGTAAACCCGTAGTATCAAAGTAACCCCATTTTACGGTATATGAAATGTAAACGATTAGCTTCGTCTCTGTACATTCCACTCAATAAATCTGCAGTGTGGCATTTATCTTTAGTAATTGAAAAATGTAACTTAACCTCTTCCCACTGTGTTAAAATTCTGGCAACAGTTGGCTCTATAGACAGCCAGCGAGTATCACAAACTTTAAGAATTTTAAGAGGTTCGTTGCCGCAGTTAATGAGGCTGTGTAGCTCCTTGTACTCATGCTGGCGCTTTGATTAGATTGAGAACCACTTATAGGTTTCTCTTATCATAAATTCAATAAGTTGTGGAATAGAGTGCTGTGATGCGTGACTGACGGATAATTGTAAGGAATGACATGCATCTTATTAGGATTAAATTGGGTAGATTGTGCTGTTTCTTGAGTATTTCGTATACGCTGTTGTGACACCCTGTCATTACTGCAGCGTTATCAGTCCCAATCCCAACCAAAAAAAAATTTGGCGTGATAAATTGTGTGATTGTACACAATTTACTAATGATGAGACAAGGCCGTTAGCATCAGCGCGTTCTACAGGCTCCAGCGACAGAAAAGCAGATACAACAGAATTTTGTGTCACACTGAAATATCTCACAATTACGCCCATGAATTTGGTAACACTAACGTCTGTAGATTCATCCAGAATAAGGCTATATTTTTGGCTGCCAATATCTTTGACAAGGTTTTCTCTGAAATGTGGTGCTAGAACCTGGTTGATAATCTGAGTGCACTTCGTCCTATGTATTTTTATGTCAGCACATTTTGAATCTGCGAACACATCTTTGCACAATTCTGACAGATGGTCTATTTGAGAAATTGCACTATGTTCCGTTATATATAAGGCAAGCTTACCTTCGGCTTTTTGGGTACACCTGTTCACTTTTGGAGCTGGAGTAAAACATATTTGCTGATTTTTGAAATCGTTAATTGATTCAGGCGTGACCTTGCGGAAATCCATTATAAAATGATGATGTGGATATATTTAGTAACCTTTTCCGCTTAGCTATTTCTAAAGAGTCTTGAGCACCGAGCGCAGTTTGCGCTTGGTGCTTGGTGTGGCAACACGCCGTGTTCGAGTTCACGACAAGTTAATCGTCATCCTGAGGATGCCTCGTTGAGAGGTGAAACACGTGTCGATTTCTTCCAGGGTCTTTTCAAGACTCTTTAGAAATAGCTAAGCGGAAAAGGTTACTAAATATATCCACATCATCATTTTTTTTTTTAATCGTTTCACATTTTTGTTTATGTTTTTTTGTATCGGCGTGTTTCTTGAAATCATTTAATTTTGCGAATATTTCACTGTGACAAAACGAGCAAAAGGCTTTAGTGGGATCAGTCATAACAGGTTTTAACCACATTTTAAACTCGTCTTGTTGTTCCCATTCTGCTCTATACCTTTGAGCATAAGACTTCTTTTTTAAAGGAATTTCCATTTCCACAATTATTACGACAATTGAACAAAGACACTATTCACACTTTAACAAACAGGTTTGTTCTGCAAAAACGTAACATATAAACTGGTTATTCCTTCCTTTCTCTGAACGATGGTGATGAATGAATGAAATAAAAAAGAAAGAAATAGTGATTTGATCTTCAAGATCGAACGTCATTCTGGTTGGGGATTTCCCGAAGAACTAATAGCAATATTCGTAGTGTTGCTAGTAACTACATTTAAATTTGAACTCAAAATATGTCTGTGTTTTCAATATCGAAAAAAATCACTTCTTCTAATTTCACTACACTACTAGGGGTTGGTAGTCAACTTTGCATACAAAGTCGCTAAAAGTCGCTAAATTTATTTTAGTCGCTAGATCGAAAAAAAAAGTCGCTAAACACATCTAAAATCCGCTAGATCTAGCGACAAAGTCGCTAAAACGGCAACACTGACTATGACATTTGTTTGACAATTTGACAAACAAGACAAGATGGCTGCCAAGTTTTTTACCGCACCAAACTCCAGATGTCGCTGTCGTCTATGAAAATTGATGACAGTACCAAGTGTGCTGTTACGGGGCAAGATTAAAGTCCCTTTTAAAAAAAAACTATTTTGAACCTTGAAGTAAATTTAATGATTTTAGGTTTTACAGTAATTATTATAATGTGTTCGCCACGAAGTTCCAAGTATGACTGACCTCTAAACTAATACAATCAATACCACAATAACTGTGTAAAAATGTGGGAAACGTTACATGACGCCTTTGAGGCGTCAGCGTTTATATTTTCTATGGTTAGGGCTGTCTTACAATTTATAGCAGTGCCCCCCCTGCCCTGTACCCTCTTGTATTTCATGCGATTTTGTTGGTTTAGAAATCATGTTATTATGAATTACTGTCTTGTCAGCCATTTTATTGTTACTCGGTTTATGAATTCAGTTGAGGAAACAAAAAGCTGACAATCAATAATTCATGTGAAAAAAAAAACAAAACTTTTTAAGTATTTAAAGTAACTTTATTTTAAAGGACGCTTACAGCATTTTTTATAATATTTTTTTGCCTGAACTTTAAACTTATCCTCGTCGTCATTACAGTCCATTTTTCCATTTAAAATTTTATTTATATCTTTACAGTAGTTAAATAAAAAGAACCTCAATGTAACATTTATTAGATAATTAATAAAGTCCATTTCACGAAAGAAGTCCCGCAGACGCAGCGCTGTATTCGCGCGACATAATGTTGCCACGGTTAAATATGGGGAAATCAGGGGAAATAATTTATAGTTCATTTACTTTCATTTTATTAACTAGGCACTCGAATAGTTAGATAAGAAAAAAAATGTTTTTAATAGAATGTATTTTTATTATAATAGGTACCTACCATTTGATGTCCATACTACTTTTCTTTTTTTTTTTTTGTGGGTGGGAAATCATCAAATAACTTCTCCCGCTCTGGGCGGAGCGCGAGGGCGTGTCAGACTCTTACTATCTAAAACCCACCCGTGTTATTCGGTTGCCCTGTTACGGGGGGCCACGATCTCCCTTTCGGTTTTCTTCGCAACCCCGGCAGGCATCGGCCCTAGTGGACCCCTTCAATGTCCATACTACTAAGGTCAGATTAGTGAAAAATAAATCTTCCTGTAATTTTAAAATATAAAATGGAGATGTTCGACCAACTTTAAATTAGAAAAATAAAATAACATTTAAAACTTTTATTCAAAGTTTTATTGAATAATTATGATCGGTCATACTATGGTCACTGTCAGAAGAGTGAATAGAAACAGAATCAGATTCTGTTTCACGATCATTAGCCGTGGATATAATAAATCGATCCATTGCTTCATCCATAAGACCATCATTTTTTAAATATTCTTCCTCCAAATGCTGTACATGTTTACATTGAACTGCCCAATCTTCCTCTGTAACAGTCTCAAAAGCCTCTTCTGTTAGGCGTACAATTTCTTTTGGATCTTGGCCCACGTTTTTATCCGCTACCCGTCTCTTTACAATGCTCCACATTTTTTCGATCGGGTTGAGATCGCAGTGGTAAGGCGGCAATCTTAGCAATTCATGATTGTGAGGTTTTAATAATGTCTCCACGGCATATGTAGGTGGACCTTTGTTTTGTTTAATTAATTTAAATAATACAGCTTTTGTCCAAGTATCTTCAAAATATACTCCCTTTTCTCGCAGCCATTCCTGCATGTCACGTTTAATACTTGACATTGTAGGTGCTTTATTTATTTGAGTGCAGTGATACGGAGCGTTGTCTATTACCACAAGTGACCTTTCAGGTAGGTTAGGAATGACGTTTTCACTCATCCATTTCAAAAAATTAGTTGAGTCATGTCATCGTGGTAATCTGAGGATTTGGATTGGGATTTGAACATTAACAATGCACTGTTAACAAAACCATTTTCAGTTCCCGCATGAGCAATTATCCAACGACTCCCTGATGACTCTGACACGAACATCGCCTATGCTTGAAACCGATGCTATGCAATATACGGTGCAATGTTGTGATGCTTCCTTGATAATTTATGTCTTCTCTCAAAGCTGCACGTAATTTAACCAATGTAGGTAATTCCTTCTTCACAACATAAAAACTGTGAATTTTTTGCCGTATAGCGCACAAATCAAATCCATCCAAGTCGAACTTTTTAGGATGCGGGCAACTCTTCCCTGGGGTGACGATAACTTTAGAAGTACTCGCCGCTGTTGCGCCTTCTTTCGTAACTCTCGTTACAGTTTTCTCTGAAACACCTGCAATAAAATGAACAATAAAAAATAAATAAAATTCAAACAAAGATTATTTTCGTTTTTAATTACGTTATTGTTGAATATAACTTTACAAATTTTTGTTGTGTTGTGTTAATCCTTTTCAAATTTTCCTTAATAAAACTCGTGCATTAAAAAAAAAAAAACTTAATTCCAATCTGTAAATCAATCGGGAAAAAATCTGTATATGGCAGCCCCAAAATTTACCTGTCATGGCGGCGACTCTTTTGCGAACATTGTTTATTGGTATTAAAACACCGCGATTCTTGTGTTCCGCTTCACAGAACTCCTTCACCTTTAATACAAGGTGTCTCAAAAGAAAGTTCACATTAAAATCTTTTTTTAAAAGAAAAGTCTTAGCTTTATTGAAAAAATGTTTATTTTATATTGAAGTACACTGTTTGGGAATTTATTTTTTAAAAATAACATCGTCCAAATGTAAACCGTTGCGCTCTCGGCATTCATTTAGTCGGGCACTAAAATTGCCTATGACAGCTCGGCAGGTAGTCTCCGTGATGGCTGCCATTTCATGACGGATATTTTCTTTTAATTGTGCCAGGGAAGTCGGTTTATTAGCGTAAACTTTTGATTTGACATAACCCCACAGGAAAAAATCCATAGGCGTTAAATCGGGACTTCGTGGAGGCCAATTTATGTCACCTCGCCTGGAGATTAATTTGTTCGGAAAAATTTCTCGAACTCGAGGCAGAGATCTGTTGGACGTGTGTGAAGTTGCTCCATCCTGCTGAAACCATGTTTTTGGTTGTAACCAGGAAAGTTTTGCAGTTGGGGTACGAAAAACTCGTCTAACATCTCCACATAACGCTCTGAATTCACTGTGAGTGTGCGTCCCCTTCCATCTTCAAAAAAGTAAGGGCCGATAATTCCTCGCGCCGACATCGCTGCCCATACGGTGACTTTGGGTGAATGTAGCGGTTTCTGATGGTTTTGTTTTGGGTTGGTTGCACTCCAGTAACGACAATTTTGCTTGTTTACATGCCCATTCAGGTGAAAATGGGCTTCATCGGAAAACAAGATGTTGGTGAACGTTGGAAAGCGCTCAATCATCTGATTTACAAAGGCAAGCCTCTGACCAGCATCTTGAGGCTTCAGTTCTTGCACTAACTGAGTTTTGTACGGGTGCAGCTTTAAATCTTTCTGTAAAATGCGGCATAATAAAGATCTGTGCACATTTAAAGCAACAGCACGCTTCCGAATCGAGAGGTTTGGATCATCTCGAATAGACTGAGTAACACTGTCCACGTTTTGGGCTGTTCTTGATGTTCTTGGCCGCCCAGATTTTGGTTTCTCCAGAGTTGACCCAGTCTCTTCAAACTTCTCAACCCATTTTGCAATGAGTCGAGTGCTAGGCGCATCATTTAAGTGACGAATATGTCGAATACTGCAGAATTTTCTACGCGCTACAGTCGCCGAATTACCGTTTTTGTAAAACTCACGTACGCACAACGCATGGTCCGCACCAGAGAAACGCTCCATAGCGACTAAATTCCCAAGAGCCAGACTACCGACTGACATACCCCCCGCGCCCCTCAGAATAGTTGCTTTCGCGTAATAAGATAAGCAAATGTGAACTTACTTTTGAGACACCCTGTATCATTTCTCGACCTGCACTTTTACAACTTTTGGCATCGTAAATAAACCTTATAACTCACTAATCCAATAATAAACTCACAAAATATCTACCACAACAAACGCACTTTGATAACATCGACAAACGCAAAGACTACAATATAATATAGGACAAACTACAACATGGTCGATCTCCCCATCTGTCAAATTTAGTTCCACAATTGGCCGCGGGACTTTAAATCCTTGTTTGTGTTCTTCACAGTCTATATAATCAAAATCTACTAACATTATTACAAAAGTTTTTATTATTTCTTTTATATTAGGTTGTTCAAAATCTAGTTTAATAATTGTGTAAGTAATGTCTTGGACTGCCGATATGCTATTTACAACCGATTCGGTGGGACTGCAAAGCCACTGACGACCAGCATATTCTCTATATTTTATATATTCAGAGCCTTCAGTAGAAATTGTGCTTTTATTGCATTTTTTGCAATTCTTAAATACTTTTTTTTAGCATTTCTTATGAAATAGCCGCTGACGTATTCTAAAGCTCTAATGCGGGGATCATTTTTTACCTTTATGTCCTCTATTACAATAGCTGTATTTAAATTTATATTTAAACTGGTTGATGTGGCTTTGCAGTTATCGGTGACGATGAGGGCATACAATTTTTTTGCGACGTCTTCCTCACAATTTGCTCCAGTAGGGGCATGGACACTTGAAATGTTATTAATCAACATTGTGGTAAATGCACCTTAAAATTTTTCAGGTGAGGGGTTCGTGTTACGGCACCCATGCCTCCTAATTGCACCAAAAAAGTTTTCTAGGGATCCTGATTTAGGTGCCGCATCCACACCGAGGTTACATTGTAATCTTTTTCAAGTTTTTTAAATAAAACTTCATAGCGATTAAGTGTCCATGCCCAATTATTTAATGTAGGTACACTTTCTACCTTCCCTGATATTGGATGTACAAATCTCATTGTTTTCATTTTTTTTTTGCCTCTACCCACTCTTTGTGGTGTATTGATTTTGGGAGTGACTGGCCCTAGAAGTGGCTTTGCGTATTTTGCATCTTTTTTCCCATAACTTCCATTGCAGGAATCAAATAGATTATCAAATAGTACTAGGAGATCAGCTGTTTGGGTGCATTCTTTAGGGAGAAAGCGTTTATCTGAAAAAAAAAAAAACAAATATTAAAGATTTGAAATATACTGTCCTTGTCAATTTAATGCTAATGAATAGAGATGGTTTAGTTAAATAACGTTTAATCATAGTTTATAAGTAAGGGGGATTCCTTTACTTATAAACGATGATTAGACGTTGCTATCTTAAATAGCTCTTTGTGTCAATTGCCATCTCTATTTATTGACATAGAAATGACAAGGACAGACAATATTTGATTAGTCGCTAAGCAACACAAGTTACAACATAAGTAACGGGGAAAGAGTTTTGACCTGAGGTCTGAAGCATTCCTGGTGATTTCATAGTTGCTCTTATAGTAAAACTTGCTCATATAATGATGTTAACAAATGTGATGTACAAAAACTTTTGTAGTATAGATATGAGTAGGTATATGACCTGAAAGGTATCCCATATTTGCGGCTACAGTCCTGCTAAATATTAGAGTTGCATATTTGACTTTCATTTTATTTCTTGCCAATTTCTCTGGCTAAACATGGTTTTCTGCCAGTTTTGGTATAAGTCTTACACCTTTATAACCTGGGTTTTCCTTATGGAGCAAAATAAGGTGCTCCCATTTAGCATTTTGAATTATCGGCAAAGTATTCCAGATTTTTCGTTAGTAAATTGTTACGAATACATTTTAATAAATGCGGCGGATCATACAGTGGAATAACTTCTTCATTGTTGATAGAATAACATTTTCTTTTGGCTCTTCTCCTTTTTTCAAATAGATACCGCGTGATTCTTGCGCCAGTAACTTTAAGGCTAGTCTGTTGTTAGCACCTTGGTCACAAATTGTTGCAACAACAATAAGCCCAGCTTTCTGTAATTCTGTTACAATTTCTTGTACTTGAATGGCAATTTGTTGACCAGTTGTAGCAGCTGCAGAAAATGTATAGCAAACGGACTGCTTATAATTTTTTAAAAGACCCCGTACCATAAAAATTTGCGCATGGGCTGCAAAATTAGGCTTAGTTTCTTTTCCATCTGTGACAAAACCAATTATTTTATCTCTTCTTTCATTGAAATTGACATTAGCTTTGAGAAACATCTCATCAAAAAGGAGTACACATCGCCTCTTTACAAGAACAACGTGATATTTTTTAAACCACAACTTTACAGGAGAGCCATTTTAAACATTTAAGCGTTGATAAATTCTAAAATATTGATAATTTTACCGTCGGAAAACAATTAAATTGTTGCGGTAATTAATTTGGTTTCTGAAAATAAGCAAAAAAAAACTCAGTTCGATATGAAATAAGTAAAAAAACTGATTTAAAAAAACACAGACACGTATGTCACGTTTTTAATGAAAATATGTCACAAAATGCTTGTAACATATTGATATATCACATTGAAGATGTTAAATTTAGGTGTAAGGCTGTGTGATAAGTTAAATAAAACACACTATCAAAATAAAGATCTTGTATTTAAAAAATACAAATTTACGAAAGCAATGACTTACTTACACCATGAAATCAGTTTAAGGCACAGTAATCAACAAGAGATCAATCAATCACATAGTACTAAAAGTACTCGCTTTAATTAAAATTAAAGGTAACTAAAAAATTACTTTCATACAAATAAAAAAAAAACAAAAAGTTAACTGTACTTAAAGATATCTAATAGTAATTAACATCTTCTAACACAATTATGGCACCCAGTTTTATAGAACATTGCTATCACCCTTCATAAACATAGAATCACAAATTCTCTTAACACTAATAAAAACACTATGATTTTAAATGAATCAATCAAATATTTCTAAAAAAAAACAATTCAAAAAATCTTTGTACTTAATCAGTCTTATTACAACGATTCGTAAAATGGCTTGTGGTATCTAAGAATGAGGTTTTTATCGACTAAATCCATGAGATCAGCTTTTTTCTCTCTGCTAGTCCAGGTTTTTGAAGATAGGCCTTTTCAAATCTAAATTATTCCTTTGGCTATTATGATTTCACTTTTTTTTCACCACTATAGCTTTTTTGAATAATTCGTCAGCGCAAGATTCTTTGAAAAATATGGCATCAGGATCAGAGCTTTGAACTTTTATTGTCTTCAGTCCAGCCAGTTTCACAGTATTATTGTCTTCATCTTTCATTATTGCAAAGTTCATTTGAGTGCATATACTTTTCCAATCAAAAAAATCATCGAAGCACATTTCATTAACATGAAATGGCTCGCTTTTTTTCCGTGCCGCCTTTATAGCCCCAATAAATGCGTCAGGTGTATACATTGGTCCTGACCTCAGTTGCCTTTTAACTTCTCTCTCTATTTGAGAGTGAGCTGAATCGCCCTCGTTCTGCGTATGTCCTTTAACGAGGTATTTGTGTGTAATTGATTTGAGATTAGGCAGATTTTTGACTGCGTAAGTGTACAATGAGATCATAAACTTATTTTTTTGCTGTCCGGCACAATTGTCTGAATAAAAGACAACATCGAGGTCTTCAGTAGTTGCGGAAATTTTCTCCAGTGTGCAAACACAGGTAGCTATTTCGTTGACACCTCTATTGGCGTTAGATTCATCCCATACATAACACTCAACTGAATTATTTTGTAAGTTATAAATTGTTAAATTAAGTACATTTAGTTTGCACTTGTAGTAAAAAACTGAGACGTCTCTTTTGGGGCATTGGAACACTGCTTGAAGATCATAGATCGCTACTAAAATATTTTTGTTGTTCTTATCTTTTTCTTTTTCTATACGAGACAAATTCTTTTCCTTAGATGTAATTCATAATCTTGTTTCTTAGATTCTTTCTCTTCATCTGTGATGTTTTTATAGGCTTCGCATATATCGCATAAATCCGAATATTCGTGTTATCTGTACGACGCCTTGCTTGTTCGAACAGACATTGTAGACGTAATCTAAATCTGAAATATAGAAAAACAAATGAAATACGAAAGAATAAGTTCCTTTTAGACACTCAGTATTTGAATATAAACACGCGTAAGATCATGCACACTAGGTACATAAAAAATTTACTTACTAACTTCAAATTCCATTACGTCTTCTTGATTTTGTTCGGTCGTCCGGGGTGCTGTGTCAGCGTCTGTATCGGAATTCTCTTCCATAATCGTTTTTTTTTTTCTTAATTAAATGGAAGGCGGTTGTGGGTTGGTGGAAGAGGTTTGATGTTGTTCGTCACTCAGGGTGCATTTGTTGAAGCAGGGCCTCGAAGATGTCTTTGACGGAGGCTTCTGGATTGTTGTCAGAGACGGCCCACACTTTGCTGCAAAAGGATCATTGGATCGGTGTTCAAGATTCTGGGGTCTGAATTGGTTTTTTGGAGAAAGTAATTGATCTGCTTCAGCACCCTTCTCTCAACAGAGGAAGGAGGTTTATCGATCTCTAGTACAGCCTCTCCAGATTCTGTCCTTGTGAAGTAAAAAGGTCCATACCCCCAAACTTTCGTAGAGTCGCCTGCGGGAGGTTGAGCCCTTGATGGTAATGGATCGGTCCTTTGAGGAGGGGTAATGTTGTTGCCTCTAGCGTGGTTAACACCTCCTTCATTCTAGCTTCCAATCCTGACAAAGTTGTTGACATATCGGTGGATTGGGCCTTCCACATTGTTTCTGCCTTTGACATAGATCTCTTAAACAACGCCACTGCATCGGACGCTAAGGTCTGCGCAAGCTGATAGGTCCGGATACTATGTCTTTTTAAACAAGATTGCATCAACCTCCATTCCTTTACATTGGGCTTGGAATGCTCATCCTTCATTGGTTTGTATTGAAGTTTTTTAGGAGGCCACCACAAATTCCCATTTTCCTCCCACAAAGAAGGTATAATTACAAGTATAGTCTTTCCTCTTTCAATCGTCTGAACTACACACATCAAAAGTGTCTAGGGATCAACATATATTTTTGCAATAACTTTTCTCCTGATTGATATTAATTAAAATTTTCTTTAAGGATTCATCAAATAAAGTGTTTTCGTTTGTCACAGTAACGATAAACCAAGTCACCTTTGCATTAATAAAGAAATTTGCCATTTTCCTAATAAAGGGATTTTTGACATTTGAACCACTAACATTAAAGTTCGAAAAAAAGACTGAAATAACAGTTTTCTTTAAAATTTTATTGGGTAACTTAAACAATTAATAATCCGTGTTTCTACCGCGAACACTAACAACACAAGAACATCGGTTTGGCATACTCAAAATGAGTTCATCCAAATCACGCTGTGGAATGGCCGCCCATGTTCGTTGCAACAACAAAAAAAGGTCTTCTTGCGACTGGATACCCTCCATATTCGGCAGAGCTCTTCTCTGTAGCATATCCCATGCATGCTCAATCGGGTTCAAGTCTGGCGACTGAGCAGGCCAGAGCAGGACATTGATGTTAGCTGCGGCGAGAGTCTGTCTTACAACTCTTGCGGTGTGCGGTCGTGCATTATCATGCATTAACTGAAATAAGGGACCGATTTGCACTTGTAGAGGAACGATGACGTCAGATACAATCGTCTCAGCATAAATTTGAGCGTTGAGGTTGCCTCTGATCCAAATCAACTCAGTTCTTCCGCCGATCCAAATACCCGCCCATACCATGATGGTTCCACCACTATAAGGATGGACTTCCTGGCAGGATTTTAATCGCTGTTGGCGTCCAGGGGTTCTCCAGTGTCGTATACGTCTTGTATCCGGTCTCATACCAAAACGAGACTCATCAGAAAAGCACACGAAACGCCATTGTTCTTCTGCCCAATTTCTGTGTTCAAAAGCCCATTGATATCGAATCCTACGATTGTGCATTGCTATAGGTGGTACCCGTAGCGGTCTTCGGGAATGAAGGTTCACTTCATGCAAGCGGTTTCTGACTGTTTGGTCGCTAATTAAGTTCCCTGAAGAGTGATGAAGCCTCACGGCTAACATCATGGCGGTTATTGTTGGAGCTCTTCGAGTTAAGATTTGAATGTATCGGTCTTGTCTCCGTGTGGTGCAGCGATACCGTCCTCCATGGCGCTCAGCCACGGTACCAGTGCTTCGGTAACGTGTCCAAAGTCGACTGATAACACTCTGACTTGTATTCAGAGTTACAGCCACAGTACGTTGCCGGGAACCAGCTTCTATCATTCCCACGGCTCTGAGCATTTCTTCCCTGCTTAAATGACGTCGCCGCTCCATAATAACGTTGGTTTTAATCAGTAGTAGGGAAACAGTAGCACTAATAATGTCTTCAATGCGTTGTATGTTTTTATAGGGAAAATATTGACAGCTGATTTTCATCTTTTACTCGAATTTGATTAACAGTTCCTGTTTCAAATTATGAAATGCACCAAAAAGGATCCATATAAATTTATATAATCATAAATTTATTACAAAGCCACATCTCAATCTCAAGAAATCCGCATAAAAATGCTTGATCCCTAGACACTTTTGATGTGTGTATTTTGTAAGGCATTTTAAAAACGGTACAAAAATAACTGAAAATAAGAAAACTATAGGTATTATTAAAAAGCATCACCCATACAAAAATATTTTTGTGCGTTTTCTGAACTTTTTGACCATACTAAAGTGTACAGATATATTTAATGGCTACTGTACCTAACTACACTATACCGGGAATGAAGTAAATAACGCACGAACACAACGTGAGTCTCTCACAACTGAAGCTGAACTGACCTGACTGACTGACAAACTCGGTTTCCGCTGTGTACAGAGCGCGCGCACGGCGCATGCATACCGCTGTCTCGCTCGCACTAGAGAAACGGTCCCGCAACATCAGTGTAAGGAAAAGAAAAGGAGGAGGAAATAAGATATAAAGAATCACAATAATATGGCCTAGTCAACTGAGTGATATTCACCTTCTTGAAAAGCATTTACTCCTAGATCCAATGACTCTCCAACTTCCTTAGCACTCATATTCAAACTTTATCACCACACCACTTCACTTACGTTAATTACGATAAAAAGAAATAAACTTGAAAAACAAAACACTACAACCGGCCGGCGCACGATTCGTCCATTAAACATGGCGACTAAGTCAGAGATGTGCGCGCGGAGTGCGAGTGAAACAAAAGATCGTCGCCGGCGTCGATAATTGGTTTTAGCTGAAAATATTTATGTAGAAATATCACCATACGCTTCGGTGGAAAACAACTATTTAAGCATAGTTGCTTTTACTTGTATTTAAATCTAAACGATACGATCTCTGATGTTGTGGAAAAACAAATAAAGCTGCTTAATCTCTTTTAATTGAATTAAAATCTGCACAAGTGCGAAGGATTATGTTCTGTTAAAAGCAAGTAGAACTTCTTACTTTCTTTATAATGTGTAAGATTCAAGTACTTTCCAATAATTCAGCAAAACCAGAACCATCTAAAGTATTTTAATTTTTATTAGTACAATGCTACAGTATGTTCAGAGTGTAAGCAAATTGCAACTAAAATAAGATATGAAACTGAATGTGTTTTTGATTGCAAGGCTTCAAAAAAATCGTACAAGTTTAAGACTTTAGCTGTTATTGAATGCAGATGTTACCTAAAAACTTGTATTATAATTGTTTTTTTGCGTATCTATCTCGGAAACTATGCATCGTATCGAAAAATCGGTTTTACCTGTAGATAGAGCTCGAAAAGTTGAGTAGCTTGGTGTCAATAACTCATTTTTGAAAAAAAGTGTAGATAATCGGTTTTACCAATAAAGGGACGATATCACAAGGTAAACTTACAATTCGGAATATTTATCGAAAAATTGCTGAAAGTCATTAGTATGGGATTCTGTAACCGATTCACAGGACTTGCTTGTAGTCGATGTTTGTTGAATTCCAATTAGTTGTGGAGTGGGTACATCAATGTAGGAGTTGCTTGGAGTCGATGCTTGTTGAATTACAACTGACTGTGGACTTGGTACATCAATATAGGAGTTGCTTGTAGGTGAAGGAGATGTCAGTAATATAGATGAGGGAGAATTTATTGAATTGCTATGAATCGAATGGCCATGTTTTGGATATGATCTACTGTATCCAGGTGCAGGGTTTACGAGAATATATGGTGATTGTACACGTTGATGAAGGACCCGGTTTTGTTTAATTTTTTGTATACTAGATAGAAGGTCCATTTGTAGCTGTTTTTTCTCTCGTTCTGACATATCTTTAACATATGGTATAAAAGACGTAAAGAAACTGTCCTCTGTTAACACTCTTTCAGAGTTGGTAGTTTTATTTTCTTTTAGTTCTTTTAATATTGCGGCCTCAATGTTGTCTATTTTCCTTTTAATTTTTTGACGACTCCTTCTTTGGTTCATGTATAGCAACATTATCAGAATGTTCATTATCATTAGCAGCGATCACTTCATGCTCCTGTTCTGTTTCTTCCACAGTGTTGGCATCAGTTTCAGCTTTTTTTTGTAAATTTCAGTAAAAATTTTAGGTTTTCATGAAACATATATGGTTTTTTTGCAACTTGCCCTGACTTAACATTAAGAGATCTAATGAACGAATTAAGTAAGCGACAACGGAAGTATTTAAAAATAACTTTATTCCGACAGAGTTACAGCGAAACAGTAATTGATTAAATCTAACAAAATATTGATCTTATATACTAACTTAATTGCTAACGTAGTACATGCACAGCGTGATCAGATTGACGCATGTTCTAGATAATTATAAATGCTGATCGCGCAGTGGGGAAATTGGGAAATAATAATCTAGTAAATACTTATTGTCTGACAAAGCTAATATTGGTAGGTTGGGGTTCCTTAACTCCTCCCTCCCTAAGAGAGAAATTATCCGAAGGTGTCGCAGACGGTTTCGGAGAATTTCGACAAAAGTTTATGAACTGAAATTTATACATTATAAAGATAACTATTGCTATTACAATAACCACATACTCTAAGATGGTCCATATACTAATTTCTATTGTTACTGTTTGTGTCGTATCGTCTATTTCACTAAATTTTGCACTTTGTAACACTTCTTTCACATCACTGAAGTCCACATTTCTTAAATCCACTTTCTTTGATCTTCTCTGAATGTCCTGTTGTAGGTCTGGCATCTGGATCAATGGCAGCTGGAGACTGGAAACTGTAGTGTCTGTGGTGGCGGCAACGATGACTTCGCCTATTTGTGTCTCGCATTGTTGGCCAGGTGTCACGATGTAGGTCCCAAGAATAGTGTACTTCAGGATTTCTGTATTGCAATTCTCGGTGATGATGAGATTTTCCTCTGAGTAAACCAACCATTGGTTGTCGGTTATTTCCTGTATCTTAGTTTTTTCTATTTCAATATGGTTCTGTATGCAGTTTTTGTAGTTGTTCTTCATCAGCATTATTTGTTCAATGCAGGTCTCGGTTGGAAACTGGGCTAAATTAGTTTCAGCGCAAAGAAATTTTCCATTTTCAATCTCAGTACATGGGCTTACTACGGGCATGTATTTCAATCTATTCACCATCAGGTAAGGATATTTGGGTATTATTGTAAAGGTATTTGGAGAATGGAATATAGGGATGGGTATAACCTTGTAATAATTATATGTTTCGTTATTTATTAGGGGAACTTCTAAAACAAAAACTAACTTGTTGTTATTTATATATGATTTAAGTATGATATTACGTTCTAATTTTATTAAATTATGTTTGCTTACTGGGTATATTGTTCTAGCATGTTTAGCAATGACTTCTAACGTATTATATAATTCTGTACTATTTATAATGGTTTGGTGCAATGTATTCAGTTTGCTAAAGGCTATTGCCGTTTCAATCTCTTGTATGTTTTCGTAACAGGTCCGAAAGTTATTTAAAATTTGATACATAGTATTTAATATTTGGAAAAGTTTGTTAAACCTGAACTCATGTTCAACTAATTTTTCCATTTCATTGGTATGTAAACCCAAGTTTTTAATATTTGAATTTATTATTTCAGAGTCATTTACTAATTTATCAAAAGCTTTTTGCATTGATGATACTTTACGTTCGACCACATGCTCTTTGTTCTGTATCATTTGGATTTCTCTATCATATTTAATTGCATCGTCTTCATCTAAATTTCCTGTGATAGCTTTTACAAGTGAGCCTAATGGATTAAACAGAGCTCTTTTATTTCTATAATGGAAAGGTAAGATTTGAAAGAATCTATCCTTAGTTAGTTTAATAAGATATTCTATTTGGCTTTCTATTCCTATAGTTTCGTTTAAACTAGGAATGCCTTCGTGTTCTCTATTTGAAACTGAGTTGGCAGTGACCCCATCATCAGAATCCGAAAGTTCTATCGTTTCTATTGGAGTTTCGAGGTCTTGCAATTCGTTTTCTATAATTTTTTGTATACGTTCCTGCCTATCTCCTATATTTACGAATATTGAATCTAAATCGTCGTCAATTGCATTAATCTTAATCCTAGATAAAGCATCTGCATTCGTGTTTTGAGGGCCTTTCTTATATTTTATTTCGAAATCGTATTCTTCTAACCTTAACCGCCATCGCGTGAGTTTACTATTGGGCTCTTTCAATGAATACAGCCAAGCTAATGGTCTATGGTCTGTAAATATGGTAAACTTATTACCATACAAATACGGTCGAAAGTGCTTAACTGCCCTATATTTATATATTGTATAGTGCTATATTTTACTTCTGTGTCGCTCAAGGTTCTACTAGCATAGGCTACAGGCTTATCTGAGCCTATCGTTCCTTGTGACAATACAGCCCCGATCGCAAAATTGGATGCATCCGTGGTTAAAATAAAAGTTTTACTAAAGTCAGGAAATTGTAACAAAGGTGCATTTGTTAAAAGCTTTTTACATGTCTCAAAACATTCTTTATATTCCCCATTAATTACAATTTTGCGACCTTTCTTTAAACAAGCTGTTAATGGTCTAGTTATTTTGGCAAAATCTTTGATAAATTTCCTATAATAACCGATTAGTCCTAAAAAGCTTTTAATCTGTGTAACCGTTTCCGGTATAGGATACCTAAGAATAGCGTCTATTTTATCATTATTTGGTTTCAAACCTTCACTTGTAATAGTATGCCCTAGGTAGAGTACTTCCTTTCTAAGAAAATGAGACTTATCTAATTGAACTTTTAAATTTGTTTGACGGAAGCGGTCAAAAACTGCTCTAAGTTTTTCTACATGTTCAGGCAAGCTTTTAGAAAAAATAATGACGTCATCGAGATATATTAAGCAATGTAAGCCTTGAAGGCCTCGTAAGACGTTATCCATCGCTCGCTGAAAAGTTGCGGGTGCGGTCTTTAACCCAAACGGCATTCTGTTAAATTCCTGTTAAATTCCTGTGTGTTAAATGACCTGAAGGTGTGCTAAACGCAGTTTTAGCTCTATCTTTCTCCTGAACCTCTAATTGATGGTACCCGCTAGCTAAATCGAGAGTTGTAAAGTATGTACTATTACCTAGCATGTCAAATAAATCGTTAATGTTGGGCAAAGGGTATTTATCATCAATTGTGATTTCATTGAGCCGTCTATAGTCAACTACCATCCTCCATTTTTGTTGGCCTGACGCGTCTAATTTTTTCGGCACTAAATGTACGGGAGCACTCCAGGGGGAATGAGATTCCTGGATAATGTTATCCCTTAACATTTTCTCGACTTGACTACTGATCTCTTTTGTTTGAATAGGTGGCAATCTATGTGCCTTAATGTTTATTGGGTCTTCATTTTTTGTTCTTATTCTATGTTTAACCTGATTTGTGAAGGTTAACGGAATATTTTCACAATAAAATATATCTTTGTATTCTTTACAAAGTCCCTCAATAACCGTTCGTTCTTCTGAATTCATATGATCTAACTGTAATTTGTCTAAATTCTTTGTTAGCAAGCTGTCCACTTCTATATTATTATCTATGAAATTAACACTAACAGATGGGTCCTGTATGTATGGTTCCACTTGAAAAGGTCCCGTAACTACTAATTTTCTATTTTCATGGCTATAATTCTGAATAACAGTTGTTGCATAGCCTTCAATACACGTAACTAATGCGGCGGGCATTCGAATCCCTTCCGTAAATTGCTTAAAATCTAACACAGCTTCCCCGTTCAGTAAGTTGACTGGGAGTCTTACTCTAAGTTCACTACGAGATGGTAGATTATATATCTCTCTCATAGGCGGTGAATATATGATAGGAATATCAGTATTTTTTAAATGTAATATCTGATTTTCCATATTAATCTTTGCCTGTAATTGCTTCAGCAAATTGCTACCTATTAACCCATCATACCTATCGTCGACACTATAGACATAAAACTTATGGAACTCTTGACTTCCAAAGGTAACCGGTAATGGAATAATAGCCGTTTCACCATGAACACTCGATGCGTGAGTGCTAACAACTTCGAAGGGTTCATACTGTAAATAATTTTTAAAATATTTATTCGCTATATACGGGCTTATAAACGATCTAACACTCCCCGTATCTATCATAAAAACTGCCTTTAATTCTGGTATAACTATATGTGGTAAATTTAAGCGTTTATTACAATTTATTTTTATTCGTTCTCTAGGGTAGAGGCCGTTATGCAAAAATTTCCCGCCCCGGGTTCTTCAGGAGAAAATTCTTGGCACTCATTGTACGAATAACTTGAACTCTGTTCATTATTATTAGAATTATTTATGTAATTAACACGTCGCGAACTTGCAGTACGCATGGTGACATCAGTATTCGCACCCGACGTAGATGCTTGCGCTGCAAAAGACGGCGTGCTCGGTGCATGTGCCGCGAACTGTTGGTTCGGTTGTGCAATCGGAACAAATGACCTACTTGACTGCGGTGACGCATTATTGTTGTTTGTACGATTAAAATTGTCTTGATTTCTTTGAATATTATTATGTTGTTTATAATGTCTGGACTGATGCGAATTGTTCGGTGTAGATGTGCTGTTTGTAGCACTATTCGGTACATGTGTACTTGATATGCTATGTGAATCTTTCTTTTGATTATTAGATTCAATTGCATTTTGGTTATTAGGCGAATTGGGTCTGTTATTTCTGCTAAAATTACGTCTGTCGTTTGTTTTCGACTCATAGACTGCCTGGAAGTTTTGTTCTTCTAAAACTATTTTTAATGCATCCTCTAACGTTGTGACGTCGCGCAAACGAACTAATCTAACTAAAAATGGCGGTAAATTAAACAAGAAAGCATTCATTGCTCTGTTACTATAAATGATTTGCTTTGCCTTACGTAGAGATTCATCAATGATAGTTTCTGATATTTTAGCAAATAAAACACTTCTCATCCGCTGTATTCTATGGCAAAAATCTAAATAACTTTCACCCTTATTTATTCTACACGATTCTAACTCCATTGCTAAACAATCCTCTGTGCGTGGATCACCGAAGTGTTGGTTTAACAACTTCTTCAGCTCGTCCCACGTACCTATAGCTTCTCTTTCGCCTACCAAACTGGCTGCTTCGCCTGATAACCTACTTGTTACTACATGAAATAAATATTCATTTTGGGCTGCGGTTCCTAAGAACGTAGACAAAATGTATTCACATTTTTTTATAAATAAAGGCAACATTCTAGTGTCGCCGCTGAATATTGGTATGATGTTAACCAATTCCTGTGGGACACGGGTTACGTTTTCCATTGTGAAAAGTTATGAAAGAAACAAACGCGGAGAAAAAAAAATCACACTAATGTGCTACTAAACTATCACTACTCTAAAATATTAGTACAATTAAAATCTATGCAAATATTATCACGGCGTTGTCCAATCCCTAGTAATACACAAACACATAGACTATTACAAGGTTGGGATATAGATGGAAGAGCTGAGAGGAAGGTGAAAAAGATTTACTCACAATTCCGCAGCTAGCTCCATGCTCCCTGAATTACTGCTGTGGCTGGTCCTCTTCCGTAACTCGAAGTGGCTTCTTAATGAATTTATTTGTTCGGCGATCTCTGCTAAACCGTAGACACGGACGTCGGCTACTCCACGTAGAATTGTATACACGGCAAACTGACTACAGAGATCCTACCGGCTGCGCCAATTAAGTAAGCGACAACGGAAGTATTTAAAAATAACTTTATTCCGACAGAGTTACAGCGAAACAGTAATTGATTAAATCTAACAAAATATTGATCTTATATACTAACTTAATTGCTAACGTAGTACATGCACAGCGTGATCAGATTGACGCATGTTCTAGATAATTATAAATGCTGATCGCGCAGTGGGGAAATTGGGAAATAATAATCTAGTAAATACTTATTGTCTGACAAAGCTAATATTGGTAGGTTGGGGTTCCTTAACTAACGCGTCTCTTATATTATTCCATTTGTTTATAATGAGTTGTGCTGAAACAATAATTAGCTTATTAATACAAATGTACTTAGGTATCATTACATAGTTTAAATAGACTGAGGCAAAGTTTATGTAACCACAATTTTTAAAAGAGCATTAATGAACCATTCTTACTGGTATTGATCGGTTGTCAAATTTGTCTCTTCTTGGTAATATTATAGCCCAGCCTTTGCATCCAAAAACTCTCAGTTTATTTAAATCAAATTCCCTTTCAAATTCTATTGCAGGTATTTTATATCTCAAAGCTGATGTAGGTGATCTGTTAATTAGGTAAGAAGCTAGCAATATCGCATATCCCCACAAGTACCTAGGTAAGTTTGACTCATCTAGCATAGCTCTCGCTTTATCATAAATTGTACGGTTCATCCGTTCTGCTTTTCCATTCATCTGGGGACTGTAAGGTAAGGTATATTCCAGTTTTATTCCATTTTCTGTACAATAATTTTTGAAAGATGTGGATGTGAACTCTCCACCATTATCACACCGTATCTTTTTCACTTTTACTGATTTTTCTGTATTTATTTCTTTTATATATCTTATTATATTGCCACTTGCTTCTCCTTTCGGTTTTAATAAGTACGTCTGGGTAAAATGAGTATAATCATCTATAATTGTCTGAATGTATCTATAACCCTCTTTGGTTGGGGTACGTGTAGGCCCTGCAATATCAGTATGTATTAATTCTCCAATGTGCCTTGATTGCCTATATGTTATTGGTTTGAATGGCAACCGTGTAGATTTATTTTTCATACATATATCACACCTATTCTTACTCACTGGCAATTGTAATAACCTCAGGCCTCTTCGGTTCAAATGTCCCATCCGTTGGTGCCAAACATCATCACATGCACTGTAACATTTCTCTTCAATCTTTAGTGTAGCTTTTATAACATATAACTTTCCAAATTTTTCTCCATAATATGTATCCTTAGTACCTATTATTTTTAACTGTCCTTCTTGAAATATAATTTTAAATCCTCTTTCCATAAGTCTATTTACTGATAACAAATTGTGTTTCAATCCGGGAACTATCAACCCTTCAACTGTAATTGGTTTGTTCTTGTAATAAATATTTAGTAATCCTTGCTTTGAAGCAGTCAAAAATTCTCCATTGGCAATTTTTATTTTTATGGGAGCCGGTAACGGTTTTACATCTGTCATGACCGATTCAAGATACTCTTGAATGAAATGGTGACTCGCACCTGAGTCTACAATAAATTTCAGCTCACTTTCATTATAAGATGTCATTTCTGTTGAACATGCTATGAACAACTCATTCTTTTGTTCATTTCCTGCTTCGCCTGTGAAATTGGCAGCAGACGTTGCTCTATGTGACACTACCCTTGATCTATAATTCATTCCTCTTGATCTTCTATTTCTTCCTCTATTTCCTCTATATGATTGCTTATTATTTGTCTTACATTCAAAGTACTTATGTCCTTCTTTTCCACATTTATAGCATGTTATATTATATAGATTAGCTTCACTTGTATTTTCTTTTACTTTCCTTTAATTTTTAATTCTGCGTCCAATAGCCTGGACTTCACAAACTCCATATCCAACTCTTTATCCATTGTTTCCAATGTAGTAATCACAGTATCATAATCTTCACTCATAGTTAGCAGCAAATGACATACCTTGTCTCTTTCTTCCAATGTGGACCCCATCGTCTCCAACTTTGCTATCAAACAATCGAATTTAAGAAAATGGTCCTGCAATTTATCTTGCTTGCCGCATTTCAATGCCAATAGTTGTTTCTTTAGATGAAGCTTGTTGACCACACTTTTTCTTTCAAAAATATTTTTAAGTTTTGCCAACATGGCGCCGGCTGTGTCGCATTTTCTTATTATTTCTAAATATTTGTCTGGTAAACATTGCACTATTATTTCTCTTGCTTTTGCGTCGTCTTTTTTATATTCACTTTTATTTTCTTTATCTATTTTATCTTGAATTGTGTATTCAACGCCTTTTTCTTCCAATAGAGTACACAAACGGAATTTCCAATTGTGAAAATTTGTCGACTCGTCCAATTGGGGATATTGGTTTTGGTTCTTTTCACACATTTTTCACTTATTCCTAGATTTATCGAAAAGAGGTCCGTGGATGTTAAGAGTTTATTAATAAAAGTCTCTGCTACACCAATTAATATTGTTTTAATCAGGCACTTCACCATCTTATTTCTTGCTAGACATTCTACTGCACCCTGCAAACACAGAGTAGTCCAAAACAAGTCATAACCACAGATAACATAAAAAATGCGTACAGTATTACAATAATCCTAACACACTGCGGTTGGATTTTTGAGCATCTATTTATAGGCAGACTGAGATCAATCCACATAAGTACGTATTTTGCATATCATGAGATGGTAGCATATTGAAGTTCTGCAAAACTTCACGTCTTGACTGAGGTGGAATTCTCTCAAAACACTTCTGTTTGCAAGAACATGCCGTGTCATCCTCATGACTAGACAGTCGTATCTTTTTCATAACTTCATTCATTCTCCCGTAACGCTTTCTTTTCTTAGTTCTTGAGTGACAATTTAACTGGTTTTCTTCATCGCTTTCGCAGTAATCGTGGTCCATTTAATATTATTCTAAACAAATTCACACACGCACTAAAAATTACGCCTTGACGTTTAACTTTTATCTGTCACATTATGTCATTTTATTTCAAGATGGCGGGGGTTTGGGCGCGTTCTTGTTTTGTAAACGTAAAATGTGCTCCTTTTAACTCTGATTGGGATGCAATGAGCACCTTTTAAGCTAGTTCGATACGAATGAGCTCTTTTTATTCCTTGACGTGTTTTTTAATATTGAGGAATACAAAGCAATGGGCCCTTTTTAGTTTGTTTTGAATACCTATGTCATATCAAAGGCCTGTTCATCTATCAAGTGCGATCATTTGTTTGATTTCGTATAAATTGTCGATGAGCCCCTTTTTTCCCTGTGCCCTTCATATTATTTCAACTAAGATTGCATAGCCTGCTGTCATGGCGGTGCACGAGTTTTGGTTATGTTGTGCTGTGTGATTTTATTGTTTTTTTATAGTTTCTGCTGCTAAAGTTAAACAGATTTTGTGAAATTATAATCATGAACTGTCACCCAACACCTGTGAATAATCGTTTTGGCCAAAAACGCAAAAAGGATCCAGATAATTGGAAAGTAAATCTAGCTAAGAGAAAGAGGTGAGTACCTTGTGTGGGGTTCGCACTTTCTTTTATAAAATGAATCTTATATTTTTTATTTTGATTATTTCGTATTGCTGGATTGGTACATGTGTTAATGTTATTTTGTTTCGTTTTTAGATGTTATTTTGTTTTTTTTTTACTGAATTTGAAGATAAACATAACTAAATAAAAATTACAGACTTCATTGTAGGTATATATTAGGTACAGGATCTACACCAAAAAAATCATGATAACAGTTTGTTTTGTAAAATTAATAAAACTACTTCATCATCATCAACTCGGCCAATCGCAGTCCACTGCTGGACGTAGACCGCTCCCAAATTGCCTCTATGTATCAAAGTACTTACCCACTTTTATTTTTTAATTCAGGTATTCATTAATAATTTTGCCAGAAAGGGTGTGTGAACACAATACAAAAGCTCTTCAATGTTGCAAATTAACGATGGCGCAAATTAACAAATTGCATACAACATTTATGCTCACCCGAACTAACAGAAACAAGACGAACTAATTTTAAAATTTTGCTCTATTGTGAATTTGCTAATGAACGGCGTGGTGGAAACCACAAAGAAAATAAATACAAGGAACAGAAACAATCAATCCACAATTTTATTAGAAATCTTCAATGTGTAGAAACACATTATTGTCGCAAAACAAAGCACACTGTAAAGAAAATATCTGCCTTGCGATCTGAACCTATCAAAACTCTATGACATTTACAAAAGAAGCGAATATTCGCACCCAAATGTGAAAAAATCTTATTTTCGAAACATTTTCAACAACAAATATAATATTGGGCTTGGGTCACCGAAGACCGATGTTTGCTCTAAGTGTTTGGAGCTCTCAGGCAGAATTAAACATGAAACTGATACCAGCAAGAAAAATGTTCTTATAACCGAGAAAAGGGTTCACTCACTAAGAGCAAAATCTTATTTTGATAAGCTCCGGGAAGAAGCAGATGGGCTTAAAATTATCTCTTTTGACTGCGAGAAAAATCTTCCCCTCCCTAAGGTACCGGATCAAATAGCATATTACAGCCGACAATTATATTTTTATAATTTTACCATGGTGGAGGGATCATCCACACAACCATTCTCGAAAGAAAATGTCTTCTCTTATGTGTGCACAGAAAATGAATTCAGCAAAGACTCAAATCTTGTTGTGTCCGCGGTGTATCGGCGACCAATCGAATCGTTGTGATATTCGTTTTATCCGTTTCAGTTAAACGTACCACCGTTTAACTGAAACGGATAAAACGAATATCTGATGGTTGCTGCGGCCAAAATAAAAACTGTATTGTTGATGGTGCCTGCTCTAAATGGTTACTGAAAAATCCCAGTATCAAAACAATTGAAATAGTGTTCCCAGTTACTGGCCATTCTTTTATGCCCGCAGACAGGGTATTTGGAGTAATTGAAAAAAAAAAGAAGAAATTTGAAGTTATATTACACCCAGAGGAGATTAAAGAAATTATAGCAGAAACAGCGACTTTGGTGGAACTTGGAAAAGATTGTCCGATTCTAGACTGGAGGGCTTCAGTTAAAAACGTAATAAAGCCGACAACATCTTGGTCAATGCAGTTCAAGGAATGTAAACGGTTTATCTTGACAAGATGTAAACAAATTGGCAATGTACTCGTTAGAAGTGAACTATTTTGCAAAAGCGACGTGGCAAAAGCAGTAAACATTTGTAAACGGCAAAAAAATATTGATATGATTGAGGCGCAAGTTTTGCCCCCTTTTTTTTTTGGGTGGTAAATCATCAAATAACTTCTCCCGCTCTGGGCGGAGCGGGAGGGCGTGTCAGACTCTTACTGACTAAAACCCACCCGTGTTCCTTCGGCTGCCCTGTTGCCGAGGGCCACGATCTCCCTTTCGGTTTTCTTCGCAACCCCGGCAGGCATCGGCCCTAGTGGACCCCTTCAAATCTGCTGACATCTCTTTGAGGCGCGCGTGGAACACAACGCGCCGTCGACCCGGGCCTGGTCCTTATCGGACGGTGAGCCACCCATTGCTCACCGCCCGCAAGCCCGCGCCTAC
Source organism: Omphaloscelis lunosa (assembly GCA_916610215.1). Lineage (NCBI taxonomy): Eukaryota > Metazoa > Arthropoda > Insecta > Lepidoptera > Noctuidae > Omphaloscelis > Omphaloscelis lunosa. The sequence continues at coordinate 15,656,956 of OU744265.1, read as the reverse complement.
GGTGGCCGGAAATCGCCTCGCGATTCCCGACGCCCTGGGCGTCTCCTCCTGCGGCGGTTAGGGGCGTGAGGGCGCGAAATTTGCCTCTCCCTCACGCGTTCCGCCTCCTCCTTCGCGAGCATTACCGCTTCGCAGAAGGAGGTGACGGCCTCCCATTTCCTCTCGCTCCGTACCATGGCCTGAACCAGGGCCGGACGCGAGAGATCACCGCCGCCGATCGCCTCCCCGAGGACACGGCGATGCTCCGCCCAAGCTGGGCAGACCTCCACCGTATGCTCCACCGTGTCCTCCGGGCGATCCACACAATGGTGACACCCGGGCGTTTCCTCCCGCCTTATCCTGTGCAGGAACCTCCCGAAACAGCCGTGTCCGGTGAGGACCTGCGTCAGGCGGAAGGTGAGGACGCCGTGGCGCCTCTCTAGCCACTCCTCAAAGAGGGGTCTTATCGCCGCAATTGTGGCGTGCCCAAAGTTTTACCCCCTGTTGTGGCAATAAACAAAAATAAACTTACAGACGTTAATAAGTTGCTGTGCAAGCATTTTGGGGCCGAGTGGATGGAGCTGCAAATTTAAACATTTTATAAAGAGTTACTCAGCTCACAAGAAACACTGACACGTTTCACCGGTAGTAGAGGATTTTTGTGAGGAATCATTGGAAGATGTTCACGACTTACGGATTTAGAAAAAGGAAAAAGAAAGATGTTTTTAAATGTTCAATTAAAAACTGATGTGATTTTTTTTTTTATTGTAATATTATAATAGTTACTTTCTTTTTAAGTGCACGCGTCGTTTAATTATTTTTAAATATCCTAAAATTGGATCGATTTTTTAAACTATTGCTTCAGTTATGTTTAATATTATCTTTTGACATGTTTCAGTTTCTTACTATTATTTTTCATCTTAATTTCTTTTTATATCAATTGAAATGAAAAGTAAACAATATTTGGGTAATATGAAAATTAAAATTATGCGCGCGTGGAGTTCATAAATAAAACTTGTTTGAAACTACCTAAACCCCGATTTACGTTCATATTTTAAATTAAAAGACAATAATTTACATTTGTATGTTATTGACAACCCTTGGTTTACCGCAGTTTTTTTTAGAATCAAATACGGCAATCTGACATTTAGTTGGGATCAAATATGGATATCTGCAATAGCCTTTACATCAGATACGGCCATCTTCAATGTTTAAAATCAAAACCGGCAATCTGCAAAAAAGATTCGTCACCTACCTCTTAGATGTTGACTTCACATCGATTTTTGTGTTTATTCTAATCGTATCAATAATTGAAGGTACCTAAACAAACAATTATAATTTAATAAATACCAAATAATTAAGTACAAACGTTTTTCTTTCATTGCCACTATTTAATCAAAATGCTGATATCCGTTTTTGATTTTATAGGACTCATATATACCCTAACGGGAAGAACGAAGACTTCATTCAAAAAAATGCCAACAGCTTGCGACACTAGTGCGCCAGTATTTGATCCGTGGAACTACTTTTTGCGCCAGATTTTAAAACTGATGATTATTTTTTTTTTTTCTGGCGATGTATCATGAAAACAAAGCGAAAATCCGGTATTTAAATTGAAAATACCAGAATTTCGGTTTGTTTTCATGATACATACATTTTTATGTAAAAATATTTTAAATAAAACGAAGTTGTAAGCGTTTTTCAAAATTTTAATTTTTCGGTTCATGGCTTTTCTCGAAGCTTCGTCGATAAACTGTCTATTTTTTAAGGTCAACCCCTGCAGAGTTATAATTTATTTTGTGTTTTTATGAGAAAATTGACTTTTTTAAACTAATTCTTATTAAAATTCGAAAAAATCTACATCCTGTATTTTTTTTATAATTTTCACTAGATTGGTACTGATGAGTCCTTGCGTTACACATGCTATTTATGGTTGTTTATTGGGTGTGTTGAAGATAATATTAAGTTTTACGATATTTTTTTTTCTCAAATCATAATTTTTTATTTACTTCGGATCCCACTGTGAAAAAAAAATACTCTACCGAAAAGTTACTCTGTATTACAAGTTTTGGCGCATTTAATAGGGATTCTGAAAAGGTATTACACATGACCATGAGTGACTCTAATATCTTTCTAGGACGAAAAAACTAAACAACGATTGTGAAATAATTGTTTTATTAAGCAAAACATTTTACAATAAATGCTCAAAATTCCTGCCTCTGACCATAATACATAATCTACACCGTCTAATAAAATTCCTACGTAACCTACGGAATGCACCTCTGTTGTTAGTAATTTGTACCTTAGCAAATTCGAGCTTTTGTCGTAGTTCTTGTTCGCTATTGTTCTGTCCTTGGTAAACTATTTCTTTAAAATAACCCCAAAGAAAAAATCTAATGGATTTAAATCGGGCGACCGGGGTGGCCACGCAATATGTCCGCCACGACCAATCTACCGGTTGGGGAAGCGCTCGTTCAAATGATCTCTAACTGCTCGAGCGTAGTGAGGCGGGGCGCCATCGTGTTGCAGCCACATTTCTGCTATTCTTTCTTCTGGAACTTCAGCTTCGTTAAGAATATGGTTTAAATTATTTTGCAAAAAAAATAAATACTGAGCACCATTCAGCCTTGCTGGCATTTCATGCAGCACCAACTGCTGGCCAATTATACCAGCCCACATGTTAATACCAAACAGATGCTGAAATCGATCATTTCTTATGATATGGGGGTTCACTCTGGAGTAAAAATGTAGATTGTGGATATTGAATACTCCCATTCTTCTAAAAGTTGACTCATCCGTCCATAAAACCTTGTTGAAGAACTGCGGATCCTCTCTGTGGTATCTTAGCATCTCTCTGCAAAACCGCACTTTAGGTTCATAGTCAACGGGCAGCAAAGCTTGCACCCTTTGCACGTGGTAGGCGTGATATATGTTTCTGTTAATGACACGTTGCACCGTCGATCTTGGAATCCCGAGATTACGGGATATTTGCGTTGAAGATATTCCCTGGCAGCAGCCCGGGCATTACCGTCGCAAAAGCCATACAGGTAATGCATTTCTGCATACTCCCGTTGGGTGTATTCTCTCCTCGCAGCAGCCATCTGTCCACTTTTGTAGCCAATCCGTCCGATTCCGAATCTAGTCCGATTCACACAGCACTGATCACAGGTAGGCAATCTATCACAAGTCCGAAAAACAAAGCGTACGTCAAAGGAAAGAAACTGATCACAAGTCTTCGTAAAACCGAGAAAAAGCCTGTATAGTCGTGTAGATGGAGAACTTCATATATTATTACGTAGCAAAACGACGACTAGCAAAAAAAAAAACGACAGCCAGTAAGCCTGTTTATTGAATCTAGGTTACTGTGCAGGGAATTTGTTGTAAAGTTCAGTAAATTAAGAGAAAATTATCATTTTGCAAATATTTTAAAGTTTCGGTACAGGTCTATGACGAATTATTTTCGAAACTGGAACCATATTTGGAGATCAAAAATTTAAAAGTAAAATCTGTATCAGTCATATCTGCCGTCATAACTAAGAATGCAGTAATCGCAAAATGGCGGTAACGAGATAAACGCAAAAAACATATTTCATACCATCTGAGCAAGATGTTCGTATTTTATTGGTCATAATATATATCGAAAAATTCGGAAAAAAATCAAGCTTTTACAAGATAATTTTCCTTTATTTAATTTACTAATAAATGCAATTATAATACGTATTACTGCGTTTCGGTTTAGTATCAAGTCGTTTCCGAGTCACAGGATACTAAAACTAAATGCATCACTTGCGCGTATTACTGCATTATGTCTTAGCACAAGTCGATTACTGCATTATTTTTTAGTAATTATTGCCATTATTATATGCTCGGAACTAAGTTGAAGTGTACTTAAGTATCTTCTCAAGGACTTATTATATAGGTGCATTTTAAGGTTAAGGTTTCTATCTCTTAGCTACGACCTATAATACGACATATAATTATTTAACTAATGTACGTACTAATACAAACTATTGTAAAACATTTTAAAAGAGTAACGGTGGAGTTTCTTGCCCATTCTTCTCCATACGAAAACTACCTTTTGGAAGGGGCGACTAGAATCAATTATATTATTCTGTAAATTTTGACGTTCAAAAGTGCCATACATGGGCCTATTTGAAATAAATGTTTTGACTTTGACTTTGACTTTGACCTAAGTTTTTACATCGTGGAATGCAAATAAAGTATTAAGTAAACTATACGGATGTTAAAAACTTACTGCATGTTCTTATAATATGCAGCATTAGGGTGCAATAAGAAAAAACATGTTTTTGTAAATTTAGTTTTAATAATAATAACTAAAAATAAAAAAAAATCAGTCAGACTGTTAATTAACATTCATTAAGTAGGTACAATATTGGCATCATCTACGAACCATTTAGCGCTTTCTTAATTTCTAAATTAAATAAGAGTCTTTCAACGTAAAGGCGCCAGCGATGGCTGAGCGATAGCGTCGTCATCATCTTGATTAGGTGGTACAGGGTCCATCGTGTAGGCAGTAGAAAATAATAACTTCAATGCAATAGTTAAATAAAAATAACACTTTAATAATCACTTTTAACCTTACTTTATAATTTCACAATATTAACTGGGTAAACCGACAGTTTCGTTTTGGAGGAGTGTCCCGGTTGGTGTCCGAATTCCAAGTGAACTCTGCAGTAACCCCACTCTCCAACACGACTCTGTCCACGTGCCGCCTTTACAATAACAACTGACGTTACGGTGTCTACCACTTCCTTGTACTACAATAGTCAAACTAGAAACTATTTAAAATAACGATATCGTTTTCCACGACACGGCCAGCCTGACGAGTTACACGTCCTCGTGTTCACCTGTAACAATAGCCAAGTTTGAGGTATCATTGCGAATTCGGCCAACCTGACCGTAATAGTGAAAAAAACAATAATTAACAACCAAAATAACATAAACTTCTAAGTCATCTTAACAATTCTAAGACAAAAGGTTCCTCTAAGTTTCAAAAATAATCAAACTTTAGTTAACACAATAAGGCACAATGACACATACAACGCTCATGGCCCGGCTGCCTCAGCAGCTAGTGACAACTTTACCATTGTCACCCATATCGTCATCACCTTACGTGACACGACCAACACATTATGAGTCTGCGACTCCCAGGTCAATACATGACCAACACAACAATAGTCTCCCTTGAGACCCAGGTCCTCCCCACACCACTAACTGCCCATCGCGCCCTGAACAACTCCTAAATGAGTTGCAGTTACGACTACAGACTAGTGCGTGCAGTGCGACCAAATAGCCATGGTATGTGCTCTATTTACTGGTTGAGATACCGTCCTCACCATCTTCAACTTCAGACAAATCTAACTCAGCAGGTACATCACTTAGAGGAATCTTACGTATGCAATCGTGAGCATACTTGTAGGTCCTATTACCTTTTAAAGATTTTAAGAGGTAACGGTCGCTTTCAAACAATTCTACAATTTTGAACGGTCCCTTATATTTTGTCCCTTATAGTTCCCTTATAGTCTGCAATAACTCGAGTTGGAGCTCCGAATAGCGAAACACTAGATTTAAGGGCTTTAATGGCGCTAGCCGAATCAATACGGAGAGTATGGTACATGAGAACAAACTTAGTAAAAGCGTCGATTAAAACTATGACATATTCTTTAGAATCACTTTTGCCACTAAGCTTGCCAGTTATATCAACATGTACCGTGTGCCATGGAACGCTAATCTTGGGGATTGGATGAAGTTCAGCCTGCACACGACCTGAATGCGATTTTGACACTTTACACGTTATACATCCATCAACAAACTTACGAACATACTTAGCCATATGTTCGAACCAATAATGTTCGTATACCCTTTCAAGTGTCTTCTCCCACCCAAGGTGCATAAGTGATTCATGCACGTGATTAATGACTGACCAACGAAAAGCTCGGGGAACAATCGGAATACAACGTGTACGATGGTTCCTCTGCACCTTGCGGTACAAAACACCTGAGCGCATCTCATATGTCTTGGCAATATCGGGTGGGAATCCACCTTCCTTAAGTTTAGTAACCAATGATTGAATTTCCTGATCACGCAGCTGTTCTGCCAATAACCAGTTTTCTGACAGGGTTGATAGATCAACACGCTTTTGTTCGACCTTTACAAAACTAGTAGAATTTGAAGGGGATGGTAAAGCATTACGTGAGAGGAAGTCAACATGAGCCATACGACGACCCTCGCGATAATTGATTTGAAAATCAAAAGCTTGAAGAAAAGCCCACCAACGGTGCATACGTGGTGTAATATCGACTTTGTTTCGAGAAGCTTTTAACGAGTTGCAGTCGGTGATGACCTCAAAATTCCTACCCTGCAAGTAGTGTCTGAAATGCTTTACAGCGTTTACCACAGTTAGAGTCTCCAACTCGTAGGAGTGGTACTTAGACTCTGCTTTCGTGGTTCGTTTACTAAAGTATTCAACTACAAAAAGTTCAGCATCTATTTTTTGGAACAAAATAGCGCCATACCCGTCGGCACTTGCGTCGGTATGTAACTCAATAGGAAGGTCAGGATTAAAAATAGTCAACACTGGTTTAGTCGTCAAGATCGAAATTATCTGCTGTCTTATCTGCTCGTGTTCTGATTTCCAAATAAAATGCTTAGCGGTGGTTAACAAAAATAATGGAGTCATAACTTGAGAGAAGCTTTTAATAAACTTGCGAAAGTATGAGGCAAGGCCAATGAACTGTCTTAGTTGATGAATATTCTCAGGGGGTAGTAGTTTAGTCAGAGCCTCTATTTTTCTAGGGTTCGGTCTTAGTTATCCAGCAGTGATATCATAGCCTAGGAATTCAACATGGCGCTTCAGGAAGGAACACTTCGAAATGTTCAAAGAAAACCCGGCTTTAGTCAGTGCCTCCAACACCTCTCGCAACCTATGTAGGCCTTGGTCCACAGTTACCGCCGGAATTAAAATATCATCCAGGTACAAGATCACATATGAGAAAATCAGGTCTCCCAAGGCATTAGACACTGCTCTTTGGAACACACTAGGCGCGTTTCGTAGTCCGAAAGGCATTGCAAGATATTCGAATTGCCCATCGGGCGTAATGAAGGCTGTACGCTCAATACTATCGGGATCTCGAATAGGTATTTGATTAAATCCACTAGCACAGTCTAAACATGTGTAATAGTTCGCTCCTGACAACCTGGCCACTTGATCTGCTATGAGAGGTAAAGGAAACCTATCAGGCACAGTATTAGAGTTCAATTCGCGATAGTCTACCACCATACGGTCAGAGCCATCACGCTTCTTAACAAGTAGGATTGGACTCGCAAATGGGGACTGACTAGGACGAATGATGTTAGCTTCCATTAGCTCCTTAACCTTAGAACGCACTACCTGCCTCTCGTCAGGACTTAGCCTATAGGGCCTACGATAGACAGTTCGATTTGGGTCTTGAAGCCTAATTTTAAGTTCACCAGATGTGACACGAGTACGGGGTAAACTATCAATAAAAGCATGAGAAAATTCCTTGAGCAAGGACAACAGAAGTGCTCTATTTTGCATATCTGTGTCAATTTCATTAAGATTATACACGGATTTTGGTTCGTAACTACAGGCAGCAACGGACTTTTGATTTGAAATAATTAGAGACGAATCAGACATGTTAACTGTAAAACCTTGTTTTAAAATTTCTCGACCAATCATTACATTTCAAACAATAATCGGGCAACACATGAAATAAAATGCGTAAAAGATTACCATCAATAAATATGTCACAAAGAATTTGTTCAGTACAGTCTACATTAGCAAAACCTATACCCTGTATACGAATAATTGCAAATGTACGTTCACCTATAAAGTTACGACTGACAGATTGCTTAACAAGAGAGCATTCGGCACCAGAATCGAAATAAAAATAGTACGACTCACCAGACTGTTGTAGTTGTCCACAAACACCAGCTACTTCACAGATATCGATGCGTCGCTCGGCTACCACGCCGCCGCCGCTGCTGGAGCCCGCACGGCCCACCGAAAGCGCGCCAGCCGCGCCCGCGTTGCGATGTTGACAGTTAGATGCTATGTGCCCGTTCTCACCGCAACGAAAACAAATCACTTGTTTACTGGAGCCAGGCGTCGGTGTCGATATCAGCTGCTTACTACTGGCGGTGGACACAGCAGGTTTAGAGGAGCGACAGTTAGCCGCCTTATGCCCCGGTTTACCGCAGTTGTGACACTTAAATGTGGTAACAGTGTGTGGTTTTAGACGTTTCACATCCGGTCCGTCCAGTTGTCCGTTGTTTCGGTCAAACTTTCGTTTCAGACTTGCAGTTGCCTTCACTTCTTGCAGTAATTTGTTGCGGGTTGTAATGTCACTGGTATATGCTAGGCGATGCAGACGCGAATCAAACTGAGCAATATGGGCCAGCACAAACGATGTAGCGATTTCTTCGTGATTCAAATTCTTCCACCTAGTCAACAGTGATGTCAGCAAACGGCTTGCATATGCTGCGAGACATTCACCATCTTTTGGCTTGCCATTATTCACACCGATTAGCGTCGCCGCAAGTGTTTCCGTAGAATCGTAACGCGCTAGGAACAGGTCACGAAAATGCTTCCACGTCATACCCACATGTGATATCTGCGATAGCCACGATGAGGCGCTGCCCTTAAGTGCTTTACTGAGAGCTATGATGAGTGATCCTCCCTCCAGGGGACGTTCATCAAGGCAAATATCAACAGTAGCACACCAAGCACGTGGATCAGAATCTGGTTGTTCTGGGTTGATTTCCGGCAGAGAGATCTTCGGTGATGATGATACGGGTGTTCTAATAGCTTCGATCAACTGCATCATATTCCTTTGCTGCATCTCGAACAATGTGCGCCAGTGAGATTCAGATCCCACTTCTGATAAAGGCGCCAGCGATGGCTGAGCGATAGCGTCGTCATCATCTTGATTAGGTGGTACAGGGTCCATCGTGTAGGCAGTAGAAAATAATAACTTCAATGCAATAGTTAAATAAAAATAACACTTTAATAATCACTTTTAACCTTACTTTATAATTTCACAATATTAACTGGGTAAACCGACAGTTTCGTTTTGGAGGAGTGTCCCGGTTGGTGTCTGAATTCCAAGTGAACTCTGCAGTAACCCCACTCTCCAACACGACTCTGTCCACGTGCCGCCTTTACAATAACAACTGACGTTACGGTGTCTACCACTTCCTTGTACTACAATAGTCAAACTAGAAACTATTTAAAATAACGATATCGTTTTCCACGACAAACGTAATTCTAATATTGAGTCTTTGTTTTCATTGGCATGACTTAGTAGCAAAAACTAGTTAACTATTTACTTATCACATTCCAATAAGGCAGATCATTACATGCGCCTGCATGTTCTTAATATAAAAACCTTAAACAACATTTTTAAAACGTTGAAAATATTATTTAAATACAAGCTATCAAACAAAATCCAACATTATAAACTTTGAAAAAACATCCAAACAAAAAATCCTATAAAAAAAAAGTTATATAAATATTCATTCTGCTGACTCTCTATTTGCAATGAGATCTACAGAGGCATCGTTTACAGGCAGATTTTGCCAAAACAGCAGTCTGTTTTCAGGTATTATGTTAGCTAGTTTTTTAAGTATACCAGTCTTTCTTTCCAAAGTTATTCCTCGCGGCTTTTGATTTCTTACTGGCTCAGGTACAGCAGATTGTTTTATTAATTGACTTTTCAGAAAATCTATTTCCAACATATTTCCATCATGACTTGTCTTAGCAAGTAGTGTCATACTATTTCTTTGTACTTCGACACAAACAATATCTTTTATATAGGTTCTTTCTTCACACTTTTTTAATTTATACTGAGATCAGTGATCTTTGTATTGAAAAAAATCGGAAACTTCCATGGGCTTTACATTAACTTTACCTGAATTTGCTAACTGTACGCAATCAACAAAATCGGCAAAATCATACACTGTTTTTGCTTTTTGAAGCTGATTTTCAACTTGATGATGAAAATTGTCTGCAGACATAAACGTGTGTCCCGGTTCGAAATATTTAATAATAATTTTTGTTGCGCTGATTAAATGGCTATTAATAATTTGTACCAGAAATATAAAAAATGCCCAATTTTTATTTTGACTGGTGCAATTGTTGGTCCAAACAACAATTTCATTGCAATCACGTTTACTTTCAAAAAAAGCTCTGTATGTACTAATTATGTCCTCTTGTTTTCTACCAGATACTGCTTCATGCCATACCGCTGCAAAAGGTTTTCCCTTACTGGGGAGCCCAAAGGAACAAAGCTTTCGTTAAATGCAATTATTCTCGGGCAGAACATAACGACTTTAAACATGTCTAACCTTGGTAGCATAATTACTTTTTGTAAATCAGCTGAGTAGTAACATTTTGAGGATTCTGGTCCTTTTAAAGATTCCGTTGCATCGTGTTGGTAATGAATTCGTGCTTTTTCGTATTTTTCACGATGGTTACGATATGAAGTACAATCGGTACAATGCTCTGTATTTTTGCATGAAATTTGATGCAGTCTATAACTCTCACATTGCTCACACTCTTCATTACCTAACTGGGCAAAAGATATGTTCATATCTTTCTTTAAGAATTTCCTGTAAAATAAAATCAGTATGCATCATGGTTGCGTTTAAATCACTGGGTAGATATCTTCTATTAGGAGCATGTGCTCGTCTGTAATGTGCAATGGCCGGTCTAAAACTTTCAATATGCTCTTTGAGCTTTTCTCTGTCCAATTTTTTTGAAATATCATGCTTCCCACGTCGATCTTTTTGAGCACTTGAAAGCTTTTTCAAAATATCAAGCACACGCCTATCATTATTTTTATGGTATCCCAGAGTCGTCAGAAAGAATGTCTTACAAACTTCCTTCTTCTTACTGTCGATTTGAAAAGAATAGACATAAGTGGTCTTCCCCATCTGCTGGCTATTCTTAATACGTCTATAAACTTCTTTTTCTGTAACCAGGGACTTGACAAACAAACCTTGAGCTTCATAACTAAACTCCCAAAATAATTCATTTAAACGTTTGCGTTCTAATTCCGTAAAATTTAACATTCATTTTTTAGTACACGTTTCGTTACATCCAGGTTTCACCGCCATTTTCTCCAATTTTAATTTTTTCTTCTCTTCTAACCGTGTTTCTACAGATTTCTCAAATTTACGCCTGATTCTTGGTTTGCCAGATTTTGTTTTTCCGTTTGTAGGATCAGCGTGATCGACATCAATTTCTGGCTCTATATATCCAACATTCTGCAAACTGGATTCAGTTTCAATTGTATCGTGGTTCAAGTTATTATATTGGGGCTCTTGATTTAACGAATTCTGTGAATTAGATGCGATAGCAATCATGTTGTAGTTTAAATTATCTACCGTTTGCTGTGTATTTTCCATTGATGCTAAGCTGTTCACCGATTCATCTAATCCTAATGTTATATCTGTAAATGTTAAATCCATCAAAGAACTTGGGAACGTTTCATCACATAACAAAGAAAATGACTCTGTTTCGTTGACTGGAAAAACTTCAACATTTGAAGCAGACGGTAGTCCCGTGACTTCAACATTTGAAGCAGAAGGTAATTCCGTGACTTGAACATTTGAAGCAGAAGGCAGTTCCGTGACTTTAACATTTGAAGCAGAAGGTGGTTCAGTTACTTCATTCGATTTTCCCAGCACCATGTCTAACATGCTTCGACTGCGGAAGTTTTTGGTACTCATTGTCAAAACAATGATCTGAAATATAAGACATCTATTAGATACTAATTAAGCAAGAACTAGCATAAAACTATAAAAGACACTACTCACTGTCGAAATCGATACTAAGTTAGTGTATTGCTTAGGAAGTTTCGTTTATTGATCGAAAAATAACAAAATTAAAACATCCGCACTTCGTAACACTGATTTATAGATACAGATTGATTTATTAAATATTGCATATGGATTAAATAAGAATTGATAGGAATAATTTTAAGGAAGAATTATGAAGAAGGCACAAAAAAAAATTGGTACGTTGTCAAATTCGTTTATGTAGGTACTTCACTTTTCATACCCTACTAACCTACGCACGGCACCAAGCGCTCGCGCTAGTGATGTTGAATCCGCAAGTACACCTACCCACCCGCATTGCAAAAATCTTATCCTCCAATATTAAAACCAATTAACTTATAATATTAACAAACTATTACAACACAAAAAGTTTACAGAATAAAAACATAAATCAAATTGTAGGTACATTTGACCATTTGTTCTTTAAACTTTAAAACAGATTGCTCTATTTACATAACTCTTTCTGCCCTATCGTTTGTATATCTAAACCAATCAAATAACACTAAAACCAAAACAATGTATACTTAAACAAAAAATCATGTTTTCAACTTACGTAATATTTGGTGGCGCAAATGAACTAATTGTAGTGGCTTAAAGAAGTCGGTTGAAAACGATAATTCGCAACCGTCCACTAAATACTTAGTTAGAATTTTATTTTTGTTGCTAAATTTTTGCATTACAAAGTTCAGATAAATAAATATCTTGGGACAATTTAGATAGTACCTACGAGTAGTAGATTGACTTCTGTATCTACCTATAACTTTCCTGGTATTAATATCAAACTAATGTAAATGTCATTAAATTGCTGTAAACTACTCGATCGAAGTTAGAGTAGACTATCATAATTAGGTAAAAACTCACCCTAACTTCGTTGCGTCGAAAAAACAACAAGAGGCGCACCGGAGCCCCGCTCGTGGCGCACGTATTACTCCACCGAATGACGTCGTCGAACTGATTTACTAAGACAAAACGCGGCAATGGATCGCACTGCTACGACTTCGCAAGCCTTTACTACACATAAATGCAGTAATGTGGAGTACTGCGTTTTAATTTAGCAATTTGTCTACTGAATTTAAAACAAAATAATACAGTAGTGGATATTACTGCATTCTGTTTTAGGGTATTCTTGCAAGTACTGCATTCTTTCTTAGGTCATGTTTAATACTGCGTTTTTTCTTATCATTGAAGCAGTTTTTGTGCAAATACGGCGAAAATCATTACATAAAAAACATACTTCGAGTGAATTTTTTAATGAAAATATTTTTTTTTTCATGTACGTGAACCTCTTGAGATGCCATTTCTGGATAAAAGTGAAAATCTCAAAAATGTCGATTATTGCATTCTTTGTTATCAGGGCAGATATCACCAATGGAAAGGCTGGCAATAACATTGCGGTAAGTAAAAAATTATAATTTGTTCTTTATCGTTTTTATTTTTGCTTATACTAATTAACATTATTTCTTTGCTCATTAATCACAGTTTTTTACTCGTGCGTTCTTAATATTATTATTACTAATTACCTGTTCTTGCTAAAGAAGTCTAGAACAGTCTTCATAATATTCTCAAAATCTTCATTCTCATATAATTCTAATTAATCTTCTATTCTGTCTGTGTTTTGAGTTTCTCTTCTGATATTAAGTGATCTTAAATCAATTGTGCTAATTGTATTTTGCGTTTCTGAAAAACCCATATTAATTGATGGTAAATCATCCAGAGTAATGACTGTTTATTTTTCGATGTCAATCAAAGCTTCTAACACTTTGGTTCGAAATAATATTTTTTTAAATGTATTAAATTTTTTGACTGTTGGTATTAAAGATTTTAAAAAATTCAAGTCTTCGTCATCAGCATCAACATTGTTTTGTTTTACACACTGCAACAATTCTTTTTCAAAAGGAGTTGGTGATGATTGGCGTTTACGTTTTTGTGATGATTCTGGCTCTGTAAGATTTGAATTTCCGGTACTGGTGCTGGGTACCGAGATGTTATTATTTGCATTTGTTGATGAGTCTTGATCTTCACTCTGATTTTCTATAGATTCATCTGCTTCATTACTTGAGTTCGAATCTAAAAAGGTTAACATTTCAAAATAAATGTATTTCTTGCCTGTTTTAGCACCTGAACCTGATTTCAGTTTTTTTTTTACTTGCTTTCACTTTCATATATGTGTCCCTTGCAGTTTTCCATCGTGATTGCACTTTTGTGACTGAAACAATAAACAAAATTACAGGTACGTGACAAGCGGACATACTTTCGTGAACCTACAGAAAATTTTCTTGCGTAATTTTCTCTATACGTGCGAAAGTGCTTATTTCGGCCTCTTGAGCCCCTCCGACAATTGGCCTATTGGAAGAAGTGAATTCTCTATTATGGCAGCACCATGTATGAGCACTTTGTGCAAAGTAGGGGTCATCGGATTATCACATATTATTTAGCGGTATCTAGTGCACAGCATACTCATCATATTTCTTAACACGTTAACTGCCATTAAAAAAGTGCACATTTTCCGTTTAGGCCATGGGGGACAATGTTGAGCGACACTGAAGATTTCCATTCAAGCCGCGTCTGACAATGTTGACCGCGCGTCAGGCCTGTGTTCAAAACTCTCTATTGCGCCAACGGACAGCAGTATCGAGATAATTCTCTTACAATGTGACCCGCGCGGCCCTCTAGTTTATCCTACATAGCTTGGTTTTTACAATGGGCTTTAACTTAGAAAAAAATAGTATTGATTTTTCAAACGCTCCACTCTTGAAAAATGTAAATCAGTAATAAGGTTTTATGAGATTATAATAAAATAAAATAACGTTTTTTTTAGATAAATAACTGTTTATTAAAATAATGAAAAAGACATTAAACCTACATAATTCTTTTCCGCTAATGGACTTTTGTGAAACATTCAACACAAAGATAGGGTTCATCAGGGCAGTTAGCACAAAAGGTGTTAACTTTTTTAGTTTTGTTTTTAGCGATTAAACGTCCTTGGGAAGCCACCATATTCTTATAGCATTGTTGGCACGCACGGCGGGTTTTACTTGAAGGTCCTTCCTTTTTCTTCAATTGGTGCTTTACTCTTCTCGTTCTTTGATTTGATGAAGTATCATCAGTATCGAAACCTACAAAACTTTTCATAATTTCTTTTCTAAATTCAAGTACTGATATCTTCTTCTTGGCCACGCTCTGATAAAGAATTAAAGCATTTACCATAGCTGTATTTAAAAGTAAATCTATGCCTAGTTTTTTGTACCATTTGATGCTTTTCCTCAGAGGAGTTTGATATGCTGTCATTTGGTCGGATAAATCAACTGCACCCTTAGCTTTGTTATAATCAAGAACGATTTTAGGCTTAGATGTTTGTTTGTGATGTTTTGTGACAGTTTGAAAACGCACAGAATGTTTTGTTGAGAGAACCAATACATCTCGCTTATCCCTCCATCTCAATACAGTTATTCCATCATTGCTCTCTTTTGCTATATATTGCCCTTTCTTCAATTTTGTTGATACTATTTCTTTAGGAAAATGCTTGCGATTCTTTCTCAAAGTGCCAACCAAATGCGTCTCGTTCTTCAAAAGTTCTCTTGCTAATCCAACGCTTGTGTACCAATTGTCGGTATAAAGAGTGTGTCCTTTATTTAGTAAATCATCGCATAGCGCCATAACAACCTTGGTAGGCGTAGTATTAATGTTATCGTTCTGTTTTCCACCATAAATGCTAATTTTGTATGTGTATCCAGGCAAGGTACATAGTTTGAATAACTTAATCCCATACTTATGGCGTTTTTGTTTATTATATTGCCGGAATATAATTCGCCCGCGAAAAGGAATCACACTTTCATCTATACATATATCTTCGCCAGGCGTGTACAATTTTTTAAAATTTGCATTCATTACTTCCACCAAGTCTCTAACGCGATATAAGCGATCGGTCGTATTCTCTTCATCTTCTTGTGAAAAATGAAGCATTGCGAGTAGTAACTCAAATCTATTGCGAGACATAATGGTTCGCGGAAATTGCTGTCCAATGATTTTATCTGTGGTCCAGTAATCAGCTATTTTCGGAAGCCTTACTATACCCATGTATAAAATCAGCCCAAAGAATTTTTTCATTTCAATCAGGTTAGTAGGGACCCAGCCACGAATGCGTGCCGCTTTCGAAGCTTCATTAGACATTGTTATTCTATTGAAGGCATAGGCATTAGTGCATAAAACAATTTTATTTAAGACCTCGTCTGTCACCATAAGCGCAAAAAAATCAGCTGGGCATTTGTTTGTCATGGCCATGCGTAAGCTGAGCTGCATTCCAGGATACTCAGTAAAAGCAATAACTGTGCGCTGATTACCTTTAGGATCAGTCCACGTTGAAGGCGGCGAACGTCTGTCTAAGTCCTGGATGGCACGATTGGTTATAGCATCACTGTCTTCGCTATCAGATGGTATGACCCGACGTCGCTTCGAATGAGTAGGCTGAATATTATCTTCTTCGTCGGAACTTAAATGAAGACTTCTATTCAACAAATCGAACTCAATATTTTCGATCTGTGTTATATCTTCTTGCGTTATGTCAAAGTCGTCAAAGTCGCCAAAACTATTCATATTTACCATAACAATTATAGTAAAAAACCTCGGAAACAATCAGTCGAGAATATTATAACGTCACGTGCACGTCACTAATCGGATATCACGACTGCGAGCGCAACGAGACGCGAGCGGTGGATGCGCGGGGAGTGCGTCGCGGGCGGCGGCGCGGCGGCGGTGGGGCGGCAACATGACCGCGCGGCGCTATTTAACGGATTTTCGATATTTCGTCCGCTGAGGCCATGGGGGTCAATGTTGTGCGATGCGTAATAACTAATAATAAAGAGTCAAAATCATTGTGTATTAATTAAAACACGTTATTTATGTATATAAGGTGGCTAAATAATGAATAAAAATAATCTGTGAAAAATGATAAAAATGAGGATTTTTACTTAGCTTGATAACGTATGAAAGCATCGCACAACATTGACCGCGTTGGCAGTGAACGTGTTAATGTCAATAATCTATCCACTTAAAATCGTTTCTAAAATGACTTTCAGTCTGTAAATTAAATCGCAGTTCACTCCAGTTATGTCGGATGACAATTGGGGATTCTCGAAAAATCTACGGCTTACATACGTAGATTTTAATTATTTAGGCGGCCAAAAATATTTTTTGGTTTTAATTAGTTCCACATGCTATATTAAATTAAAATAAACCCTTTTCAGTTCAAAAATATTTTTTCTTTATTTAATTACACAAGTTTTATACACAAATATAGTAGCAATTTTCAAAAAAGTAAAACAAAGTTCAAATAATATTTTAAATGAATAATAGTAAGGTATAATTACATCACCTAGATCTACCTACACCTATATAAACATAAACAAAACTAAATATCATTGTCACTTTGAGAGCATTCCTCCATTGACTCTCTATTTGGTTCGGCAGACATCAACATTTCTATTGTTTCTGGAAGGAATGCTTTGCGAGAAGGGTTTTTAATTTGTCTGCTGGAGCTAATTAGGGGATCCGAAGTTAATAATAGCCTATTAAATATGTCTAAATTACATTCCTCCCTCGAAAACTTTCTAGCAAAGTTAAGTCGGTATGACCGGAAATGCTTGTTCCGGGCTTCTGCAGCCTCCTCCGATAATTGGCCAATAGGAAGTAGCTAATTGCTTATGATTTTCCCACCATGAATCAATATTTTATGCATGGTGGGAGTCATTGGATGCCACCCGTACAGCTCTACGTACAATCTCGCAGTATCATAAGCATATTGGTCATATTTTGTGACCACTTGACATTGTTTCCAATATAATTTTGAATCTATAGATCAGTTCAAAGCTAATTCCTGTGATCTCAGATGCCAGTTCCGGATTCTCAAAGAACCTCCTGCTTGTGTTGCCATCATTAGTATTTCCTAAGTTAGCCTATGGCATATCGATGAGTAGTCCAGTTTCGTTACGAAATCTTATTTGGATTTCGGACTTTCGTTGTGCTTCCAATGCCTTTTCTTCTTCGGTTCTCCTCTCTCTGTATTTTTTGACAGGTCATTTATAGGCTAGGTGGAGTATGCTTTCGAAAAGCCGAATTCTAGCATGCAACACTGACAAGCCGAATTCTAGAGCTTGGGGGTTTACTTCGTTTCTTTTGCTCAAGTCGTTGAAGCTTTTCGATGTAGCTCCACAGATATAGCACTGCGAGGTTGATTTCGTGCCTGTGCGCTTTCGTTGATTTCTCCACAAGCGTTGCACACTTTGCCGTCTACCATTGTCATTTTTAGTATGTGTCCAAATTCAAAGTCCTTGTTTTGTAAAGTGACTTTAGTATTATTCAGCAACTTTACTGAATCTTGCACATAACTAATTTTGTCTTTCGTCACATCTGTAGACTCCTTCGAATACCGAAATCGGATAGGACGGCAAAACCGCGATGACGATGGTGTTGGATTTTGCCAAATTATTTTATTTTTTCTTTTCACAAACAATGCGCAAAGGTACAAAAGAACTCATAAAAATGTTTCCATCAGTGTCGGTGTCATTATTAAAACTTTGTTTAAACTTTGATTGCTGCGAGCCGTCACAACCCTATTTACAAAGAATCGTTAGCGATTTCCTTTCTTCTTCATTAAGCGTAATTAGCACCTCTTCTAGGAATATTGATAAGCGCGTCACAGTAAGATCCATTAAGCTTTGTAAGTTGCTCTCTGCGGAAGTAGCCGTAACGATCATGGTTTCATTTGGCGGATAACATTCTTGTTTCACCTTTAATAAAAGATCGTAGCAAGGGAAGTGTCTTGGATTTGTTGCCCTTATTATTTCGTATTGCCGTCTAGTAAGATCCGCTTCCACGTACATATGGAGTGCTTGTAGAGGCGTCAGCGGGGGTAATTCGTCGTTCATATTCACATTAGAATAGGCATTTCTATATTTACTCGCTCGAGTTGGTGAATTTGTTATTTCTTTAAGAACTTTGGAGGCATCCCTGTGCCCAGTAGTTTGCAAGACTGATTGTGCAGCGTGGACAATGACTTCATCGTCTAACGTGGCGCGGACTTCTTCAGTTTTCCTTCTTTTGCTGCGCGCACTTAAATCTCGAAAAGGTTTAGTTGGTCTACCTTGAGGAGAGGGCGATTCTTTTGGAATCAAAAAAACTTCCTTCTAACCAAGATTGGTTGTTTTTAAGAAAAACTTCTTCGTGTTTATTGGCTTTCAACCATCTTTGCTTAAATTCGGTTTTCACATAAGAAAACTTGTGATTTAAACAATTTTTTGCATTTTCGGTGTCTCCATAACGATTTGAGAGATAATTTTCATAAAAATCGAGTTTTTCACTTAAGCTTGAGAAATTTTGTTTTTGTATCTGGTCAAACAAATATTTCCGAGTCACTCCTTTAGTACCCGAAGCACCAGATGGACCTAAAACAAAAAGTAAATTGATTTAAAATAAAAAAGCAGCAAAATGGTATTTTGCTCAATTTTGACTTGAAACATTTAGTTGCTCTCAATTTTGAAAAGCGCGGGTTTCCGCGGCTAATTATTTTTTCGTTATATGGACAAATATGTTAAGTATTGAGAAATAAATAAATTATTACCCGGACGGACCCTGAAGTAAGTTAAAAAACCTTATAAACTTCTAAAATACAAAAAAAAATCACATGTGATAGAGCTGTCTTTGACAAATTAAAAGTATATTAAGAAACACGATAATCAAGTATATTATTGATGTAAAACATAGGTTCTTACCTAAATTATTGCAATCCATAACTTTCACTTGAAAACAATTATTCCGACAATAATTATGCACTTTAGAAGTTGTTAGTTTGGGAGCGTTGTCGAGAACAGACACGTACACGTTAAGTGACTATCGAATTCCGACTACTTGAGGGTGGCCTCATGCGCATCGACGACCGTTGGAAGGGGTATCGTTTTATACCTGGAACTGTTTACTACCTGAGTAAATGGTTAAATCATTATTATATTGTTGTTTTAAAAATAGCTTTACGGCCGCCTAAATAATTAAAATCTACGTATGTGCGGCTGGTGTTTCCATCATTTGTATTCCCATAGTTGGACTTAGGCATGTCAATGAGTAGCCCAGTTTCAATTTTAAATCTATCTTGGAATTGGCTAATTCCAAGTCTTTTCTTCCGTCGATTTTTTCTGTCTGTATTTTTGGACTTTTAGTTTATAGCCCAAGTGCAAAATACTCACAAAAATTATGATTCTGGCATGCAGCACAGATATTCCAAAGTCTAAAGTTTCAGGACTTACATCATATTTATTGCTTAGATTGTTAAAATCTTTTGAAGTGGCTTTACAAATAAAGCATCGACTGGTAGACTTAGTGTCGGTTGCAGCATTGCAAACCTTGCCATCAATCATAGTCATCTTGAAAATGTGCTTGTAGGTAAATTTATTTCGATTTCGGTAGGAACCAAATTCTTTACCGATTCTTCAACGAAACCGATTTCTTCTTTGGTCACATCATTGCATTCTTTCAGAAATTTGAATCTTATAGGCCGGCAATATCGGGGAGATGATGGAGAAGGATTCTCCCAAATAACTTTTTTTTATCCTTGCCACAAAGTATTTGTAAAGGGACAAATGAGCTCAAAAATATATTGGCGTCCGAATCAGCAGGATTTTCATACTTTTGTTTATATCTGGCTTGCTGGGAGCCATCACATCCCCATTTATTTATAATAGTTAAAGTCTGTCTATCTTCTTCACTAATAGATAAAAGTACTTCCTCTAAGTACATTGAAAGGCGCATAAGAGTTATGTCAATAAGACTTTGCAAAGTACTTTCTGCATACAGATTCGTCACTTTTATGTGTTGTTCAGGTGGATAGCACTCTTTTTTGGCCTTCTTACGTATGATTTCATATTGCTGTCGTGTGAGGTCGGCCTCTATAAACATCGCCAATGCTTCTTGAGGTGTTAATATACAAAGTGGAGCAGGACGATTGACATTCCTTTAAACCACGTAAAGAGTGTTATGTTCTTTACCCGTATACAAAAAATCCAATGAATACTTTAGCCACAGGAAATTATTTTTCATTTCTTATTTTTCAACATGATGTAGATCTGAGTCCGTAATAATAGGTAAACATTGTAAGGTCAGAAACCTGTGCAAAAACGTACGATTCTATTCTCTACGTCTCAATATGCTTGAAAGACAGAGTAAGGTGTCATACCATTCCACTCTTACGCGCCCCGCCCACTCCCACAAAATACTACAGTTAGAAAGAAAAAGAAATATTACTTACGCAAATAATGCATTAGTGGTGCATAGAAAACTGCGAGTGTGTGTGTGAGCGGAATTTTTTCGGCAAAAAGACTTATATTGACTCGGTAAGGTCGGTCAGTCAGTGCATAGCGGAGCCCTTTGATGAGAGCATACGCCTATTTTTGTTATCACAAGACGAACCGCGCGCGCATTGTTGTGATTTTTATGAAAAGTTTTAGTTGTTATTGTGTTAAAGACGATTTATGATAGTTAGATTAGTGCACAGGTTATTGTGACATATTGTTAAGTGTTATTGTATTATTAGTTAGTTAATTAGGCATTTATTAGTTAGTTTTTGGATTTAGGTTAGGTTTGTAAGTTTTTTAGTTTAGGTAATATTATGCCTCGAATAAGGTATACAGCTGCTGAGTACACTGACATGGTACTTATGTACGGAGAATGTCACCAAAATGCGGCTTTAGCATTGAGTATATATCGGGAGAAATATGGTGACACACGAACGTGCCCTACCAACAGCCGTGTTTTTGCCCTGGCCGTTCAGAGGTGACGAGAGAATCGGCCTTTGGTTCCTCAATGAGAAGGTGTGTCTTCAAATTCAAATATCGAGGAGCGGATATTACAACATTTTGAAAATAACCCGACTTCTAGCCTCCGGAACTTAAAAGAACAAACAGATGGGGACTTGTTAAGACGAGTCCGTGAAAATTTAATAAGACGATGTCGCTTGTGCATAATGAACAACGGTGGACACTTCGAAAATTTAAAAATTTGACTACTTATAATTTAAATTCTGATTGTGATGTGATAATATGTGATTAATTATTCAATTAGTGATCTTTTATTAATTAACAACGCGCAACTTAGTGAGTTTATGCCGCGGATTTGTTGTTCTCCGACTAAGTACCTACCTACGTCCACCTACGTCCCGCACCCCCGCCCGCTGCATCCCGCACCACAACGTGCAACAGGTCAGTGACTTTTCGTAGATAAAGCGTGTTTACATTTTGTGCAGTTGATTTTGCTATTAATTTTGTTTGACAATTTCAATTCTTAAATTTTCCATTAACTACTAATCTTCATGTTTTAAAATGTTTCGATGGACTAGTACACTGCTCGTTTTAATTTAATGTCGTAAGTCCAGATCCACATTGTATTGTATTTCTCGGGTTCACTCGATGACTTGTAAGCATTTCTTAATTTTTTTGCCCTTGTTGGCGATTTTGTGATTTCTTTAAGGATTTCTGATGCATTTCGAAGTCCCTTAGCTCTCAAAGTTGACTGAGCAGCATGAATGATAACAGAATCGCCTACGGCCTTGCGAACCACTTCAGTTTTGCGACGCTTGCTTCTCTCACTTGACGCTTCAAATGATTTTGATGGGCGGCCTGGTCGATTTTGGGATTTCGAACGTCCGATTTAACCATGACTGGTTAGATTTTAAGAAATCCTCTTCTTTTCTTTGTGCTTTAGACTATTTTTTCTTTATGGCAGTCTTGAAGTAAGCAATATTTCGCTTTAGTTTTTTTATATTTTCCTCTGTGTCACCATAAGAAAACAGGTAATTTGTTCCGGATGAGTCAGGAGAACCTACGACGAAAAAGAAAAAAAAAAAAATTTTTTTGGATCAATTTTCCACATAACTTTTTTACCCTACCTGCACCTACCTGCAGCTGATTTTTATCAGAATCATAAGAGTATTAAGTATTATAATAAATAATAATTTTGAAGCGAAAGAAAACGATAATATAACTAAATTACTTTTAAATTGAAAAAAAAACAAGAATATTTTTTTAAGAAAACGTAATATGTTTTGAAGGTTTAAAATAAAGGTTTTTTTATTATACTAGGGTGACAATTTCTATAATAAATAATGGTATTTACCTGAAGCACTCGAATCCATATTGTTTACTTTGATAACTGTCTTCAAATCAATAATATTGACGACGAAAAACAAGTCACTTTAAAAGCGTAAAGAGTGAAAGCGCGTGCGTAGCGGGAGACTAACAAGTTCCGACTACCTCCGCACGTACCCCGCGCGGTTATTGAAGCCGAGAAGACCGGTTTATTATCGCCTGTTCTATTGTTAACGTAGAAAGATATTACATTTTGTATTGGGAACTAGTTTAAAATCTTCAATTTTGGCCGCATAATTAAGCAAAATCTATTTTAGTGCGACGTCGGCGGGTCTGTGATGGTATGGTACTCTGAAGTGGCGTGGGAGGTGCAGGTACTGAAATAAAATAATGTAAAATCGGCATTTGGAACCAAACAAGTTTCAAACTTCTGAGTTGTTACAAAAAACAGGTCATTATATAATACTGAAGTATTTTTTGGGTTCCGTACCTTAAAAGGAAAAAAAACGAAACCCTCATAGGATCACTTCGTTGTCCGTCTGTCTGTCATTCAGTCTGTCAAGACCTTTTTTCTCAGGAACGTGTGAGTCTACGGTCAATGCATTAAAAGAATACGGTCATTTATGCGAGATATTTTAATACTCTCAAATAAATCAAAACCTAAAGGAACTCCTGTTGAGAATCATGAAATTTGGCAAGAAGCAAGGTCTCACGGTACATATATAGAAAAAAGTCCGAATCGTTAATTTGTAGTTTTATCACATAAAAAAAAAAAAAAAATTACGATTACAAACTCATTTGGAGAATTGACCATGACTAAAACATGTTCTCATATGAGAACATGTTTTTTAAGTACACTACTTGTTAAATTTGTTTTTGGGATAAATCCATCCCAAATACGGAACTCTTCATTGTGCGTGGTCCGACACGAACGTTCGGTTTTTTTTTGCTATAGCCGAAATGTGATAAGTCCCAAAACACTTCAATGTTACACACTTATGTTGGGTTGTGTTACTGATGGACGGCTTATTTAAAATGTTTAAACAGTCCTAAACAAATTCGAATAAAGACTTACTTGTGGATGATGCTGGTATTGCATCATTGTGTGACGTGCCAGGAATAGGGGATATTTGGATGTTACGCAAAGAATGTATTTCTGTGTCTTCTTGTACTAGTACTATGTATGAATCCTCTGTTTTAAGTACAACTGGTGACTCGGTAGGTCTAGTCTGAAACAATGAAATTATAATTATTAAAATATTTTGTATTAAATATTATAGGTATGATATAATTGAAAAATTAAAATATATTACCGATTGAGGAAATGGATTGACTGCCCATGAATTTCCAGTCGCAAACTCTTGTCCACCCATTACCGCCACCAATCTATTCTCTAAGGCAGACAATACTGGCAAGTTGTCTGCTGTCCCACCACCAGTGCGCCTCATTGAAGCTGAGAGTTCGGCGCACTGTTTCTTTAGAGCCGGTTTCCTCTCAGCCCAATACTAAAACATGCATTGATTTTAATCAAATTGCTGTATATAATGATTCTTAATACTTACTTCTTTATTTTGAATTAGGTACCTTAGCCCAGCCTTGACCGTTTTTATTTGCTCCTCCGAGAGAATTTAAAGTAGTTGCCAAATTTCCTCTTTGTTTCTAATTTGCCTTGAGTGGTCTTAAGCAAACCTTTAGCTATACCTGGGTTTTGCTCCAAGAATTCCACCAAACCTTCAAATTGGGGGCAACTAAGACAATTTGTTATTGTAACTGAAATTAGAAACTTTTATAAAGTACAACATAAATTAAGTACAATTATATAAAACCACCAAGAAAATAACTACATTGACAAAACAAAAATATTTCACTAATTAATTGTATATATGGGCAGATGCCCGTCATTATCAGAATCGGCCATGTCTTCAATAAGTGGTAATGTGGGTAGGCACCAACAAAGAATCACTCGAGTCACAATCAAAGTTATTTATTTAATCCCACAAAATATCTTCCTTACAGAATTTCACTAAAATCTATTCACTAGTAATTAGGAAATCACTTATTCAATCAGTTTTAATTATTTTTTAAACATAAAGGAACAAGATTACTCGGAAAAAAAGCGATTCGTCAGATACGTGGTGCGCTCGCCGTTGACGTTCGAAAACAAGTGAACTTCAACATGGCCGCGCTGACCCTCGCTTCGATGCTCCGCCAGACTGACAGTTGTCAAATCTCGTTCCGACGTATCTCTCAACAGACGGTGCTAGCAATGCGCCGTCATATATTTAAATATGATTGTATATTTACTTAAAAGTTTTATACAAGTGGTGTATAAAACTTTAACGGACAATCAATTGTTGTTACTGAAAAGGAACCACACGCGAACATATCTTTAAGTTAATGTTTTAAACAAACTTGCATTACGAATTCACTTCTAATTTCTAAAACTACTTGACTTTATTTTTGAAATTGGAGAACTTTTACCTCCCGCATACAGCCGAAGTCATGTCTAATAGATGATCAAACGAACTTCCTGAAGTGAAGTTCGATCATTATTATATGAGTCGCTTCATTCGAAGATATAATATATACTAAGTAGTCCCTTGATCCTACAGGCAACATCGCACGATTTCAGAGGGTAATTCCATTTTTTTTTCTACCTACAGTGCGTTTCTTCCATCTAGTTTGTTTGACGTTGTTTATTCTTTTTAGAGATTCGTCATGAACAAAACTTTCAGGGTTAAAATTACTGTAGTTTTATGGAATGTGATTTAATAATGGGAGAGGAGGGTTCTTATATCTTCGAATGAAGCGACTCATATAATAATGATCGAACTTCACTTCAGGAAGTTCGTTTGATCATCTATTATATATTCGTCGCTTCATTCTTCAGATATAATATATACTAAGTAGATTTTCAGAGAAACAAGTTTTGTTCCGGTAGTGCATCTTTTTATTAATGAAACTAAAAAAAAACGTATAGTGAATCACAGCTGAACTTAACTCTTAATTATTGTAACAATCACCAATAATTGCTTAATGTAATCAGTTAATTACTTATAGGAAATACAACCGCGTTTGCGAAATCATCATCGCTTGAGACTGGTCGGTCATAAAATCGGGCAAAAGCCAAAGACGTGCTGGTCCATCCAGCTGTCTTTCTAATCTTGTCGACACTGAGTCCGGCGATGCGAGCGGCCGACGTCGCGGCATGTCGCGTGCTGTGTGCACTGAATGTACTCACGTCCACGCCGCTTTCTGATATCACGTGCTTAATCCATCGGCTGATAGATTGAGCTGTGGCGGCTTTGTGTGGTTTCTTATAAGTTAATAAGAGATTTCCTACATTCGTTGTCCTCATATTTTTTGTTACAAAAATATAATCTTTGAGGACTGAAGCAGGGCATATATTAATATTTTCTCGAAAGAATGGTAGAAACAATACCGGTTGGTCTCGTCCGGGAGCAGAGGTCTTAATAATATCTGTTATGGCTATCTTAACTCCGCTTAGGGTTATTGTTATATTTTCTAATTTAATAAGGGAGAAAGTTTGCACCCTATGGGCTGTGCAGAGTGCTAGTAAAATAACTAACTTTTTAGTGATTTTTTCGATACTTAATTCTAAATTAGGGTACCAATTGGACACGTGATTGAGCACCAGTTGTGGGTCCCAAGTAAACGTATACTTGGGCTTGTTGGGCTTAAGTTTGTAAGCTCCTTTTAATAGTCGTTTTATACAATTATCGGAACCTATGTTAAAGTTAAGAATCAACGACAACGCGGACCGATGGCTATTAAGAGAGCCATATGAACAACCCTTATTAAATTGCTCCGTTAAAAAGGAAAGAACAGGTGTTTTTGTACCGGTGAAAAAGTCAATGTTATGCAAGGAACAATACTGCCACCAAAGTTTTAATGTGACATTATACTGTTTGATGGTATTGTCGGCTAGCGAAGCCATCATTAGATTTAATGAGTTGTGCGGGGTCCCGCGGCGGACAAATGCTGTCCGCAAAGTCTCGCGACACCCAGGGTAAGCTTGCTGTGCAGCAGATGGTACTCTCTGAAATGAGATTGAAGAAGAAATTTGTTAGGGTTCAGATAAAGTATATGGGAGTCAAGTAAACTTTTTAGAAGTGGGTACCATGGCTGCGAAGGCCAATGGGGAAAAACTAAAATTCCCTTGGCATCATCTTCAATAACCTTGCGTAAACATTTTAAAATTAAAGAAAAAGGCGGAAAAGCGTAAAAGTATTTGGATTGCCAGTTCAGAGTAAAAGCGTCTACAGCGTATGCATCTGGTTCTTGTTTCCAAGAAACAAACAATTCACATTTGGCATTGTTGCGAGAAGCGAAGAGGTCAATATCAGGACAACCAAAGTGTCTTTTAATAGTTTTATAAGCGTGATCTGATAACTCCCACTCTGTATCAGGATTAATCTTTCTGGATTCTTCGTCAGCATAGTTTTCTTTCGTGTTCACGTAAGATGCAAACAACCAAATATTTCGCTCCTCGCACCATTGCCAAATGTGTCTTGTCAGATCATTTAGATGCGGAAACTGAATTCCACCTAGACGATTAATGTAACTTATTGCTGTAGTATTGTCTACCCTCAACAATATTGCACAATTACAGTCATTACTGGCAAAACTTTTTAATCCTAGGAGTACGGCCAGAAGTTCTAGGTAATTTATATGGTGGCTCGCTTCTATGGTTTTCCATTTGCCGTGGGCTTTAGCACCACTACAGACGGCACCCCAACCCGTTCTAGAAGCATCTGTATATATTTCTTTTTTATAACTTTGATTTCTAATAGGACACATGGCTGTGAAGATATGATTACGCCACCATTGAAGGTCTTCTAGAACCGTGTTGGGAATATTAATCATATGTTCATAATTATTGTAATGTTGCTGTAATGCCAGGAATTTTTGACGTTCCAACAATTTAGTATACAGAAACCCATATCGAACTGCAGGACAGGCTGCGACCAGAACACCTATTAATTGCGCAAACTCTCGAATTGTACATTTTGGCAACCTCGAGAACTTTTTAACTAACTGATTAATGTTATTGCGTTTTTCATTAGGTAACGATAAGGACATATTTAATATGTTAAAAAATTAAATAAAGGACATATCATGTGTATTATACACGAATCCTAGAAATTTACATATTTTAGAAGGTTTTAATGAACTTTTATCATAATTAACTACGAAACCTAAACATTCTAGAAGTTTTAGAGTTTCACGTACATTAATGATACATTCCTCGTAACTATTACCTATACATAATATATCATCTAAATATATTACTGATTTGTGTCCCTGTTTTCTAAGGTGGCTATAACGTCCTTCATGATTTTTGTGAACACTCTTGGTGCCACTGATAAGCCGTATGGCAAAGCGGTGAACTCGTAAGTACATACATTCTTAGAAGTAGGGGCCTGAAAATTAAATCGTAAGTATCTTCGATCGGATTCGGATATAGGAACTAATAAGTAGGCCTCTTTGAGGTCAATTGTTGCTAAATATCCGTCTTGAGGTATTAATTTAGCTGCGGTCCTATAATCCTCCATTTTAAAATGTGTATTTGTAATAAATTTATTGAATGATTTTAAATTTAGAATAAATCGCTTATCTCCATTAGGTTTAGGTGCTAAGAATATTTTTGATATGTACTGGTCATGAGTTGGGATACAACGTGTTATAGCCCCTAGTTCTAATATTTTTTTAATTGCTACATGCATATCTCGAGCCTCGTCCGAAGTAAATTTACAAACAGGTACGATAGGCTGAGTCACAGGAGTACAAAAGGGAATTGTGAAACCATGTTCTAGCCATGATAACACAACTGCGTTACTAGTTATGTGAGACCAACAACTGAGGAAGAATCGTATTCTGCCTGCATGTACCTTGGTTATTTCTGTTGTGGCGCACGGGTCTTCGATGCGTAGGAGTTCTTCGCTTGCGCTTGAGACTGCGATTGATATGACCGACGTGGCGTCACTGGTGGTCTCCTCTGTCCTCCCCGCCCCCCCCTGTTCGGCGGGTACCGAGGAGGTCCTGACCAGTTTCCCTGGGTGATAGGATGAGTGACCGGCGGTTGAGGAATAATATTTTTCTGGTTTGCCATTGTTTTCCTTATTTGAGTGCCTTGTTTTTCAATGGCCTTACTGGCTTTTATTTTTTCAGACAGCGAGTTACCATACAGGGTATCATCACGTTCTGAGTCTTGAATGACGTGCAGAAAGTTTTTCTCCAGACTCGGAGTAATTAATTTTATTCTGTCTTTAGTCAAACAATGGTGCAAATCAGTTAGCAAACGACAACCATCGCTTAAATGTTTCAAGGCCAGGGCTTTGTTATTTGTTTTGAGCAAAGTATCCATTGCTTTGTTTATTGCTGCGGTACCAATTCCTAGCTGTTGTTGAAAACCGACCA
Source organism: Omphaloscelis lunosa (assembly GCA_916610215.1). Taxonomy (NCBI): domain Eukaryota; kingdom Metazoa; phylum Arthropoda; class Insecta; order Lepidoptera; family Noctuidae; genus Omphaloscelis; species Omphaloscelis lunosa. The sequence goes on along the minus strand of OU744265.1, from coordinate 15,627,530 downwards.
ATTTTTTGTCTCGACCTCTGACTATGTCTGATACGGCGGCTGAAATCTCCGCGTTCAACTTCGGAGCTTGCAATAATTTGCAATTGGCGGGTATAAGATGCTCCTTCATGAGCCTATCTTTATCCTCTTTGGCTAACCCTTTCTTCAAGAGGGGAGTCCATAAACTGGCTAAGCTATCATGGACATCTTCCCCAAAGTCTGGTGTACAAGACGTAGAAGACCCCAGCGCAGACAATAACTCCGGATCCAAAACTTCTGGGGTTGTCTCAGCTGGCAGGGCAGCCGGATCCTCCACGAGGTCTGGTATATCCTTCAAGGCAGGGTTTTGCCCCGGTTGCCCTTCTTCGCATGAATGGGTTGGCGAACCATCTTGTAGTTCGCAGGGCCCTGCGTCGTTGGTATCTATAAAACATTACTACGATTTAGCGGACGAATAAGGAGGTAGGTATGTAACGCGTTATGCGTTAGTATTGTCTCGCGGACAATAATTCATTAATGTGCATATCTATTCAAGATTACACATATTTTCTATTACTTGGTCATACGAACATGACTCATAATTAGCTCGCAGCTAATTATGTTATCGCAATTGACTCGCAGTCAATCCCGATTTGATGTAAACACATGTCACTTAGTAATACAATTATGTATTCAACTAACCTGCAATGTTTTCGTCCTCCGATGAATCGAACGGTCGGCGTATTCGACGCCGATATTCCTTCTCTTTTTTCTCTAACTTTTTAATCTTGTGCTTGTATCTTTCCAATTTCTCCTGTGCACTACGTTTCGGCATTTTTATTAGGCGTGTGCGCTCGTTGCCTCGCACGAAAAAGGAATGAACAACGTCAAACAAACTAGATGGAAGAAACGCACTGTAGGTAGAAAAAAAAAAAAAAAAAAAATGGAATTACCCTCTGAAATCGTGCGATGTTGCCTGTAGGATCAAGGGACTACTTAGTATATATTATATCTGAAGAATGAAGCGACGAATATATAATTTTATGATTTTAATCATGTTCTTACGCCCAAATGAATTATTATACGTTACAACTGATCAATTAAACAACTATTAATATAATTTATACTATTTATTTTTTAACCTTGCTATTTAAATGATATAGCATTTAAAGCCCTATTACCGGTTTATCGTAATGAGTTGAACAACTCTATCGCGGGGCGAAACATAGCTAACTGCACGTGGAACAAAATAATCGCGGGGCAATCCCAATTTCAATTCAATGTTGACAGTATTGGTTTCAAGAGTACCGAATCACGTGACTGCAAAATTAACATTGGAATCGTATTGGCTTTAGATTGGAATTAGAATTAGTTTGAAGACTAAGCCCTCTGATCGTGATTTTGAGGCAATTGCTTTTTTGTTTTCCTTGTTATACGTACAACGTAGGTTATTAATTTTCTTCATAACAGCCAATGATATTATAAGTAAAAAGGTGTAGATAGGTTACCAACACAACATTCGATCTTCAAAAACAGCACACTAACTCACACATAAATAACTAAATATTGCAAAGCACACTACATTACGATTAGACGTCAAGGTAGGATGGCATGATTCGATTATCGCAAGCAAAAAAGAGACAAATGTAATTGGCGACAGTGCGTCGTCTAGTGTAGAAGAAACGATGTAGATTAAATTCGGAAGAAATCAGATGTGACATTTTACATTGATTTTACCTTACACCGTGATTTATGCCTAAAAATGCGATTCACTCATAAGTTCATGTAGTTTTTAAAAGTAATCGTAATAAAGTAGTAAAAATGCATTGAAAGTAGGTAGGTAAATAAAAAGTATTATTGATTAAAAAAAAATTAATATTAAATAAAGTACAAAACAGTACACACACAGTAGTAATAAACTTATTTCTAACTAGCTTTTGCCCGCGACTTCGCTCGCGTTAATTTAGAATTTGACAATCAATTCTGATTGTACTATGCTCGTAATAATAATATAATTTAATCATGATTCGAAAGACATGTGGCGCCATTTATCATCGTAAGAACAGTACTTTTTTCGGGATAAAAGGTACCTTATGTCCATTTCTGTACATCTGATAACGTATAATATGAAAAATTTCAGGATGATGAGTTCAGTGGTTTACGCATGAAAAGGTAACAAACTTACTTTCGCATTTATAATATTAAAGTTAGAAGTTAGGATGGCATCAATAGGATGACACAAATTTCGGACACAAATCTACATGGTCCTCAAGTGAAATGCTCCGACCAAGATTATTTCCAGGTTTTTATATACACATTGACATTAATGAATTTTATATATACAATGACAAAAATATTTACTTTATAGTATTATATTATTTTAATTATTGTGAATGTGAAGACTATGTGGGACGTCCTTTTTGTTTTTAATTTTTTCTCAGTTAGTTCTAATCATGGTCTGACAATTTGAGTAATTTATGTGGCCTACCCAATAGTCCTTTTTTTGGTATTGTTCGTCGAATCGTTGAGCTCCTTAAATTCTCAGTTGAGCTGCACGATAACTGACAAATGCGTGCACTGACTGGACAGGCCCTCTCAATCTGTGTGGTGCTTTTCTCAAAAGACCACTTCAGACACCAATGCACATGGACTTCACATGATCTGACCAAGATTATGTCTGAACTTTAAAAGAGACTGTGACCTCTGAGTTTGTTTCGGCCTTTCTTCTCAGAGTAGTCAGATAGGAAACGCCGACCTCAAAACCTACTTACAGAAACAAAATCATTTATCAGTGACCTTCAAATAAATTTAACTTATTTCTTTTCTGTCTTTTTGATATTTTGTTCAACTCGGGGTTATTTTTATGCTCAGAGTGAAGACGCACATTTACATATTTCTCTATAACAGCTTTCAATAAAAGCATACGGTGGTTTAAAGTGGGTGTTTGGGTCATGGCATGGTCATTCAGTTCACTAAATATATTAGAGTCAACAAATGATTTTAAAATACGATTTTTTAAAACAACAATTTCTTCATTTCTCGTAAAGTATAGCCCATTTTCTTTTATGTAAGCCTTCAAAATGTATTCTGATCTTAAACAAACAGTAAACAAGTTTTCCGTGAAGTAGCATAAGCCACCCATGTCTTTAATCGAGATTAGTTTGTGAAACCAGTTTTTTGGACGTAAATAAAGATTTAATACAGACTTCACATTTCAAAACGCTAACCATTTTTCTTGCAATCCAGACCGAAATATAACCCACTATCTGTTTGAAATGATCCGGTAAAGATTCGTTGTTGAGCACCTGCGCAAATGTTTTAACATTTTCTAGTGAAATCTTGTCACTTTGCATTTCGGGGCTTTTTTCAGGTTCTGCCGAAGAATCAAATTCAAAATAATCAATTGAAGCTCGTTTGCCGGAAGACCAGTTGATATTTTGAATAGCGGAAGAACAATTCAAGATAGGGACACTTTCTAGTGGTACGCAATTACCGCTGAAACCACTACGTAATTCTAAATGATTTAAAATCTTTTTATAAATTCCCTTGAACTGAATCACGTTCGGGTTATTATTGTAGCCCCCATGCTTTCGAATAATACCAAATAAGTTTTCAATATGATCTTGACTCAATCTATAGGTTGAAATGTATCTCAGTAAGGGATGATTTACAACTAATGATTCATAAAGATGTTTCAAAGACTCGATACAAATGAGAAATCCCAGAAACCCAGATTTGCATTTACAATCAACTTAACGTTTTTTGCTGATTGTGAATACAATTCTACGTTTTACCACCCTTTTAGTTTTGTTGTAAATTTTTAGTGACAATATATATTGTTTTGCTTTATCGAGAAACTGTATAATTTCCGTGGTATTTTGTGGGCAAATAGGCTTCTTAAAACCAACAATTTCAAACGATCGTGAGTTAAATATATCAAAGAGGTTATTAAACATTTCGATGAACTCTACAGTGGCTGCTGTTTCAATAAATCGTGAAGAAACTAATAACTGTTCACACAGCTCTAGTGCTTTTGCAACACTTTTACTTAGCAACTGTGTTGCGAATTTAACCTTCATTATTTCATTTCTGAAATTAATATGACGCTCTGAACGTTTATTGGCATTTAAGCCTTGATTTTTTTGCAGGTTATGTAAATTTACCAATAAGTGCCATTTTATTTCTTTTTGCGACTCATTGAAAATAATTCTTTTCGATTCAAAAGTATTTCTAACTAATTTAAGCATGTGACAAGGGTCAAATAACACTGCTACTTCTCGATCACAACTGGGATGCTTGAACGTGGTTTTTAAATTGTTTGGATCTTTCAAATGACAACCCATTATATTTGCAGCGGAAAAATTTGCTTGACAACCATCGAAAGTGACTGCAACAATATCCACCCCAAACTCAAAGCACTTCTGCAAACAAGAAGTAATTAAATGTGCTCTAGTTTCACCACTGATTCCTTTGACGAAAAAATATCCTATTGGTAGTTTCCAGTTTTCATTTAATGCGACTAAAAGAAAAACGTAAGCTTCTGTTGCAATTACTTTGCTATCGGTAGTGCCGCCAAAGTCTACCACACCTTCTGTCTTTTTTCCAGTCCATTTGGATTGGTGTCGAAGTGCCATTTCGTCAACCACAAGAGTGCAGATCATTCTTTTATCTGATATTTCATGTTTCTTTCTAAGCATATCAAATGCTTGCGTAGTGAATCCTGGTGAAACGGAACTATTCTCATACCACTTGCCCAATACTCTAGGGTGTGGCAGAGCGTTGTGAAAAATTTTCCTCACATATTTATACGCAGCTGGCGAATAAAAATTTAAGGTAAGTGCGAATTTTCGCAGTGTTGGTGGATATTTTTGACGACAAGATTTCTTACTTCTTTTCTTACGTAAAATTCTATTAAATAAACTTATAGTATCTTCATTCAGGTTCAATTCAGTAAATTGTTCATCAGATATGTATTTCTTTGTTTTTAAATGTTTTAATATATCACTGAAATGCGCCACACGTTTTTGTCACCTTTTGTTTAGATTTTTTAAATTTCTGTTTTTATTTATCAATTTTTCTTTCTGAAAACTTATTCTTTTGACGCATTTTTTAAGTGCAGCTTTTCGAGGGGTATCAAAAATTGACTCCAAATCGGACAACTTTTCTTCAGTAAGGCTGTTAGGACTACCTGGTATTGATTGTGCACGAGGTAGCTGGAACAATTTTTTTCTGAATTAAGATAAAATATTCAAGTAGACTAAGCCGCTATAAAAATGCAGCATTAACAAAAACGTATTTAAATTACCAAAACAGGAAACGCAGATTTTTTTAATAAAGTGTATCCCTTGCCAGACATGTAGTTGTCTTCGATTTTAAAATGAATGGAGCATATTTTACTCGATTTATTCGGTTGCCAAAATTCTTCATTTCTCTGTTTGCGGACAATATCCACCCACTGGATGCACCTTAGTTCATTTGTTGGAAATCTAGAAAAAAATAAGTCGCGTAATAAACTTAAAGAACAACATTTTACTTTACGACACACTAAAATTTGTATTTTGATTTCAATGTAGTAATATTTCATTTATCCTCTCTCATCATAACAAAAATAAATCCTTCATTTGAGTATAAATCACCATTTGTACCTACTGTCAGGCAATTGACTTGTCTGTTTCTTAGGCGCAATTTTACTCTATGATCGGTAATGACGTCTATCTCTATCGCACTTGTTCATGCAGAAACTTTGTTTCATTCTTTCTTTTTTGACGCCATATTTTAGGAATAAAATGTTTGATTTGTGGAAATATTTAAATAAATGGTATACTTACGAATGATATGTGATTCCTTGACTTTTAGAAGTTTTGCTTGTATAATTTGTGCAATATCTCATAACACACGACGGCATTTTCGGGATTTTGCGTCACTTTTACTTTTAATACACTCGGTACACGTGAAGTGTGATCGTTGACGCCGGCAACGCGACACTGAGATCAAGTGTGGCTAGTTAGCCACATTTTAACGTGTCGCTTGCTGAGCGCCTATAACCTATCTACACCTTTTTACTTATAATATCATTGATAACAGCATCTTTATTACTTTGAGGATCTATTTCGCGTAGTTTCAAAATTAGCTTCTCATAAGCTGAATCTTTTTTGACTCGATTGTGGTATTCCTTGCTTTTGATTTTCCAAAATGAAGGCTCCGATTGGTATAGTTGTATAAACTCTTCCAGCCATTCGCGTTGGGCCATGGTCGACGAGTTTTCGTAAAGGCGAAGAGCAAGGAAGAAAATATGTGTTCACTTCACGCTCGCTGCGACAAAACTGACAAAACTGCGCAGTTTTCGACTACACACTCTCAGTTTTAACTGTAGTAGTTCTATATGTACAGATTTATATATTCATATTTTGATTAAACTGTACAGTTCAACTGTTTGTTCTACACATCTACCCACCCAATCAGCAGAACCACAAATCATAACAGATGTTGCACTTTTAGAAAAAAATTATTGCTTTTTCCGGATATTTAACAGCTCTCCGATATATTCCTATATTTTTTCCAGGATCGTCACTTAAATTAAACTCGGCGAAGTTGAAGATATTTGAGTCAGGCACATCTTGCAAAGTGTTTTCGAGGTTGTTGAAATATTCTTCGATACTTTCAGGGGATACAGCAGCTCGAGCTCGTTTAATGTTAGCAGCAACTCGTTGAGAATACTGACTTTTGTGACGCTTCAGCAGTGAGTACGCCCAGTCTTGTCCAGAGAGATTATTCTGAAATTTAGACATTTTCTGCCTTGTGTGTTGTAACGTTACATTTTCCCAGAGGGGGAAAATGTGAGGGAAAATATAATAAAATATTTAAATATTATAATATAATTAAAAATATACAAGGGGAATACACAAAAACACAGTTTAACACTATGGATCGGCACTGCACACTTAGGAGGTTGGGCCTCAGAGGAGGCCTGCAGCGGGAGGTAGTCTTCGGGAGTTGGAGGCTCCGGCAGGGAGTGATTGGCGGCTGGTGATGGCCTCGGCGGGTCGATGACTCTTAGGAGGTTGGGCCTCAGAGGAGGCCTGCAGCGGGAGGTAGTCTTCGGGAGTTGGAGGCTCCGGCCGGGAGTGATTGACGGAATGGCCAGGGCAGGCCAAGATGGACTGTAAGAGAGACAGACCCTTTTATTATTATAAAGTCGGAGATAGAATCGGAGATAGATAGAATCCGAGATCGAAAAGCCCGTTGCTTCTGACGGCCTCTGCTTTTATACCCTTCAGCTCGTTTCCAAAATCAATATTCTTTTCCATTTTCAAACAGTGGTTTCTTCAAATATAATCGGACCTCCTTGGAGTGCGTAAATTTCATAAATTAAATTTAAAACAATAGTTAATTTGTAGTTATTTTGTACAATCATAATATAAAAATAAATTATAATTAATACAATGTTTTAGCGATATCAATAAAATAATTGAAACTATATAAACCAAAAAGTAACATCATAGACTAAGCCAAACAGAAAAATAAAAAGAAACTTGACAGTTTAACATTTGACATAGGTAAGTGTCACAACAAGAAAAACTACAGAAAATATTAATAACAATGAAATACAGAGCCTCAGAAATATTTAACACACCGGCAATGGTCATGCATTTATCTAGAGAGAACGTATAATAAAAGGCCAACATTTTAACAACCAAACCGTAAGTAAAAACATGCAACATTACATTTCCCCGACAACCCCGGAAAATTTTTGAATCCCATGAAAAAATTTTTAGGGCATTACATAGCAAATCTAGCAGACTATTTACAGTGGTACTGAAAATTAAAAAGAAAGAAAACATTAACATCTGGTGTGTAGTATCTTACAATTATGATTCCCCATAACCCAAGAAAAGTATCAACTGAAAAGATTTAGATGTTGTAAATAAGACCTTGCTCTTTCATACACCTTTCAACAACTCGCCTTTCGTGCTCCCTCAATCATACATCACCAGCATTCTTAGGGGATATGGTTCACATTCTATGACGCATACTCCACAAGGAATTATTTTTTAAAGTTACGAAGGCTTATTTATTTTAATTAGGTGTCGTAACCCGCACCTTTTTTAAAACCCAAAAAAAACTAAATTAAATATTTACAAAACTTTCCTGTTTCAGAAAAATAGTCAAGGTTTTAAAGCATTAGTGCTTAAGAAAAACCTTGCGAGTTTCAAGTTCAAGTACAAGTAATTAGTGCTTAAGAAAAACCTTGCGAGTTTCAAGTTCAAGTACAAGTAAATTAAATCTAAGTTTAAGTTCAAGTAAGTATTTAAAAATAAAATAAAGATATAGATACACTAAGGCTTATTTAACGAGTTAAGTACCGCTCGACATAATGGCTTATTTAATGAGTTATGCACCGCTCCATAAAAACTAAATATAATTAACAATGCCTAAAGTTTTATCCCTATGAATTATTTACAGACTTATGAAAATGAATAAAAATGAAAGTCCTTAAAGACATCAAGGAGAAGAACCCTGTGGTAGCATTTACAGAGCTATTTAGTGCTAATTGAATCTTTTTTAACGGAATGTCCCATGAACGGAATTATCCTTTCCTTTCTTATGTTTCAGATCAAAATCAAAGCATGATAGACGAAGAGTCCAACGTGCTAATCTCCCAGAAGGATTAGATAGATTTTGGAACCATTTTAGTGCAGCATAATCAGTGTAAACTGTAAAACTTTAGTAAAATAAAAACTAAAACAATATTATAAACTAAATAATAAATAATATTGTATAAACTGTGACAATTTATTTTTGTCTCCGATATATATATAGAATTATCTCCGATTTGTCAAAGTTTCAGCAGGTCTTTCAGCTCTGATAGAAACTTCGTATTCAAGCTCAAGTTTGTTGAAGTACGAGTATCTTATTGGTCTATTATCCATTGTTTAAGATTTAAAAATATTAGTCTAGGTATAAGTTTTTAAGTAATTTAGCCGTGGTAACAAATCAAACTAAATGGAGTAATGATTAAAGTAAATTAATGTTCAGTATTGTACAAACGTCCACAGGATATTGTCCTGCAGGCGTCGTGGAGTGTCCCAGTCCCCAACTTGCTAGTGACAAGTTAACACACACAAGCGAAAACTGGGTACGATTACCAATGTATGGTAACCGCAGTGGTGTGCAAGTGTGTGGGATGCAGTGTAGTGAGGTAAAGAAAAGAGTAAAGAGTAGGTGGTAACGTCTATAGGATACTCTCCTATAGAACGTCGTATAGTAAGCCAAACCCCAACTTGCAAATGACCAACGAACGAACGATGGTTTTAACACGTACAAGCGAAGAATGGATGACGATTACAGTGGTAATCGTAGTGTATGTGGGGGTGTAGTATTACGAGTATGTTCAGTATAAGAAGTGTTGAGTAAAGGTTGTAATGGATGAGGTGATGAATAAAGGTTCGCCAAAATATAATTGAAAAACTTGTGAAAGTTTAGTTTTAGAATTTAGAGAGGGAAGAGGGGGTGGGTTAGTTTTAGAATTTAGAGAGGGAAGAGGGGGTGGGTAAGCTGAATGGGCGCCAAACTGTAACGTTACATTTTCCCAGAGGGGGAAAATGTGAGGGAAAATATAATAAAATATTTAAATATTATAATATAATTAAAAATATACAAGGGGAATACACAAAAACACAGTTTAACACTATGGATCGGCACTGCACACTTAGGAGGTTGGGCCTCAGAGGAGGCCTGCAGCGGGAGGTAGTCTTCGGGAGTTGGAGGCTCCGGCAGGGAGTGATTGGCGGCTGGTGATGGCCTCGGCGGGTCGATGACTCTTAGGAGGTTGGGCCTCAGAGGAGGCCTGCAGCGGGAGGTAGTCTTCGGGAGTTGGAGGCTCCGGCCGGGAGTGATTGACGGAATGGCCAGGGCAGGCCAAGATGGACTGTAAGAGAGACAGACCCTTTTATTATTATAAAGTCGGAGATAGAATCGGAGATAGATAGAATCCGAGATCGAAAAGCCCGTTGCTTCTGACGGCCTCTGCTTTTATACCCTTCAGCTCGTTTCCAAAATCAATATTCTTTTCCATTTTCAAACAGTGGTTTCTTCAAATATAATCGGACCTCCTTGGAGTGCGTAAATTTCATAAATTAAATTTAAAACAATAGTTAATTTGTAGTTATTTTGTACAATCATAATATAAAAATAAATTATAATTAATACAATGTTTTAGCGATATCAATAAAATAATTGAAACTATATAAACCAAAAAGTAACATCATAGACTAAGCCAAACAGAAAAATAAAAAGAAACTTGACAGTTTAACATTTGACATAGGTAAGTGTCACAACAAGAAAAACTACAGAAAATATTAATAACAATGAAATACAGAGCCTCAGAAATATTTAACACACCGGCAATGGTCATGCATTTATCTAGAGAGAACGTATAATAAAAGGCCAACATTTTAACAACCAAACCGTAAGTAAAAACATGCAACATTACAGTGTCTAAAAGAATTTTAGCGAACATGCGCAAATCCAAGATTGTAAGGGGATATCCCCACTCAGCACATTAAGCACAAGATTTGAATATAGATTTCTCCTCATTTTCGGAAAATACTGGCTGAGCTCCCGATTTTTTTACGAATTTCCCATGGTATTTTTTGAAAACCATACCATACGGGATATGATATTTTTCAGAGGCCGCTCGTAAGGTCATACGACGTTCTGCAACTGCTGTTATAGCTCTCTCCAATATCTCATTACTATAATTCTTATAAGCGCGAGCGCGCCTAAACGTTTCTGATAAGTCCTTAGCATAGTTCTGAAAAAAAAAAAACAGACAAGCATTCCCCATTTTAAATACATAAAAGCCGTCGCCTAAATGAAATTATAGAGGTTAGAACACAAAACAAAACTTTGTTCTCAAGCTGAGTGAGCACTTAATAGCATAAACTAACATCTTTTAATGCTCAAATTACATGCAATTTGGTGCCCTGAAAGTTATTTAAGCCTGTTAAATAGTAGAAATGTAGAAGTTACAGTTTTTATTAAAATCTGTGACATCAATCCGTCTGCACTTGCGGCGCTTGAGCAATGAAAAAGAGTGATAATCAGTGCTGCCAACACAAGTAACAAAATCGTAAAGTTGCGTTCAGAAATCAAGCAATATCCAATTTTAAAAATAATAAAGTTTTTATGAAACTCATCCCTAGAGTCAAAGTAACCCCATTGTACGGTACTTCAAAATTAATTTGAGTCAAATTGTACAAAACCAGTCAGATTTAGCTAATTTGAACCTATTCTACTATGCCTCTTTCCCCAGGGTGTTTACAATGACAAATTTTTGGTTGGGGATAGTGGTTATACCCAGACCAAATACTCGTACATACATGATGATACCACTGCCCGAAATGCTCCTTTTACTAAAGCTGAAAAATTGTACCAAGAATCCCAAATTAAGACTCGAAATGTAATTGAGGGAACATTTGGGATTTGGAAGAGATGATTTCCTATTCTTTCAAAGGGACTTAATGTAAAATTGGTGCCAAATAATATTACATTACCAATTAAAAATAAAGTTGGCATCGAATGTGCGTAATAATATTCCTACTAAAACGTTTGTTTTATACAAGTACAGGAATTATCATTGCGACTGCAGTTCAGCATAATATTGCAATTTTACAAAATGACTATTCCTTCTGAGGATGAAGAAGCACATTATTATATCTCTAATATATCAAACAACATCACCTAGGAATATTGCCGGCAACATTGAAAGGACTTTATTAATTAATAGTTATTTTGCAAGACTGAAAATGAGCGTAATATAGGCATTTTACTGGTTTTAGTTAAATAAGTTGTGTGGTACCTACGGTACACCCTGCCCTGCATCACCCTTCGGGGATTACAGGCGTGATGTTATGTTTAAGTTGTAGGGATTTTTCTTGTTTGTGTTATAGTTAATATTTATTGTAAATATTATTTTATTTGTTTTCATACAATGTACGCTAAGAAAAAAATTAAAGATTCCTAGTTATAATTCATATTTTTTCGTTTTTTCTTAATAAACCTAATTCTAGTTCATATTTTTCTTTGAGAAAATCCAACGCCATCACATTTTTCTTTTTTTCAAATTGCAGCTTCTCCTCTGCTAACTCGATTTTATAGATGCTGATGCTGTATTTGAAGATCAGCCAGTGTCCTCTGAGCTTTAACTAATTCTATTTTGTCATCAGCTAGCTCTTGAAAGGAGTGAAGTGAGACACATTTTTTTTCCTTCCTGTAAATAACAAACCTATTTATTTATTCCATAAAAGTGATAAACCTGAGGACATAATACATTTTTAACTATTCTGGGTCCTTAGACAAAGTAACATCGCTTCGTAGCGAAACGATACCTAAATTCGTCATCGTCTCTGAGATAACGATAAACATTTCCTAGCCAATGTAACACTATTGTCGCGATCGTTGTGTCGAATTGTTTATTCGTTAAGAAACAAAAATATTGGTTATGGTATCGAAAATTTAGCTGTCAGTGTCTGTCAAGAAGTGTCAAATCGGTTAAAGCCGCGAAAATTTTTGTTGTTTTTAAAGTTTTACGTTAAGAATAAGTGAGTGTTGCGTTTAATCGTTTTCAAATTATAATAAAAACAATATTTTGACAGTGGTAAGTGAATAGAGTGTTATTACTTTTAGATAGTCTCCAAAATTTAATGATATTCAAAATAGATTCATTTTTTTATGTGACTGATGACAAACGATGATAGAGTAATCTCATTTTAATTTTTAGTGGTAAAAAACATGGAATCAAGAGTGCGAGCAAGTCCCGAACAATTGTCAACGCTGCTTGAATATAATGGAAAAATGGTCAACGCTGCTTGAATATCCTCAATTGTTTCCAATTTACGTCGCTGTCTTAATCGCTTTTGGCGCCTCTCCCAGGTGTTTTCATTGTGTGCAGCCCACAATAAACGTAAAGAATGCATGATTTATTCGCAATAATACCTCTAGTACAGAATAAATATCTAAGAGTATGTAATCACTCGTGTCAAAAATCTGCTGCTGAATGAAATCCGGCCGTATTGTTTCAATAACTACAACGTTTAGACATTCGTTTCGTTATCTTTTTTGGCGATCACGATCGAGGCGAAGGCGAACACGGAAAGGGCTGCTTGGCTACGCATTTGTATGTATTAAACATGCTAACAATTTGTTACTCTATGGTTTCGTTACGAAATAGAACATTGTCTGCCAACTTGCGATAACGATGTCGATTGACCACGTGACTTAACGCGGCATATGTCAATCCCATACATTTTAGTCTTGTCTAACTTCGTTATCGTTTTTAAATTGTTACTTTGTCTAAGCCCCCTGGCCACTTAAATGTAAGTCGAATTACCCTCTGTACTAATGGAAACTGTATCACAGTAGGATAACATTTCTTTTCCTCGTCGTTGAATATAGTATGAGAGAAAAAAATTGTGACAATAGGGTATAATTACTAAAGAAAGAAAGAAATTATAGACTCTATAATCTAATATAGAAATATCCTAGAGGTCAAAAATAATGCGCTAGCATTTTTACCTCTATTCATTGATTCCAAGCTTGGATCAACCTTTTTTTCATAATACTGAGTCGCTTGACATCACAACTTTTATTGACAGCATGATCTGGGGTGCTTTCTGTAATAATATATTGGCACTCCATATTTACCCCCTCTTGAGTCCCCTGTGAGGGCACTGCCGCGGTGGGAACGACGGCGGCGACGACGACGGTAGAGGCGGCAGCGGCTACGGCTGTAGTGGCAGCGGCTGCGGCGGTCACGGCGGTGGCGGAGGGCTTGCCACTGCCTCTGGCCTTGGCAGGTGGAGCGCAGGCCTTGCTCCCAGCCCGGTGATCGGCCGGCTTGCCAGCCGCCGCACATTCGAGACAGTGCGGCGGGGCGTTACAAGAGCCGGCCTTGTGACCGGGCTGACCACAGCGGAAGCAGTGGCCGCTGCGGTCCACCTCCGAGGTGCACTTGTCCCCCACGTGGTGTCCCACCTGGCAGCGGAAACACCTCAGAGGTCTGGGCTCCAGCAGTTTGACCTGCGCGGAAACCCAGCCCACCAAGAGCCTTCGGCCCTCCCCGGCTATCTTCTTGGCCGCCGTCACGGGGCAGCTCACCCTAAAGGCTCGCATCCCCGTGAAGTCAGGATGGATGGTTCCCGCCCTAACCTGCTCGGCAGAGCACCCTCCAGCCTTAGCGACGGCGGCCATCACCTTTTCCTCCGTTCCGGAGTCGTCCAGGCCCTGGATGCGTAGGTCAGCGCATTTTATGGGCCTGGACACTTGGGCCTCGTCCGTATTTAGGGACGCCCTGAGCTTCCTGAGCTTCGCTCCTTACGCCGCTGCCGCCTCGCCTTACTTTTGGCCGCCCTTGCCGCCCTACCGACCTTCTTTTTTCCCCGGCTACTTGCCATCCGGCGTCGGCCGGAGGAGAAGATTTAGGAGGCAGAGTTGACCGTTTCGCCGCCGCCTGTGCTGGAGCCCTCGCCGTCAGGGTCGGGGCTCTCGCTACCTGTGTAGCCGCTCCGCCCTTGGCCTGCCTCGACGAGCCCGGTTTGGCCGCGGCAGATAAGGTTGCGGCATACGATGCCATCTTTTGCTGGCCCAAGGCCGGCTGGCTCGCCGCTAGCGGGGGGCGCAGGACGATAGCCTCTAGGGCGGAGAACCTACTCCGCAGGGAAGCCATCTCCTGCCGCACCAGGGTCAGAACCCGGTCCTCAGCAGGCACGGGCCGTCCCTGCCCATGCGGCACCTCCCGTGGGCCGGCTACTCGCAGCCCAGCCAGGTCCGTTCGGAGCCCCTCGTTCTCCTTTCGGAGAAGGCCCATTCCATGGCGGCTGTCAGCTTGGCAACCTCCGCCCGCATCTCGGACATTTCGTCCGACGGAAGCCCAAGGTGGAGGGCTTTCGCTGCCGCCAAAATAGAGGCCGTGGCCGAGGGTATGGCCTTGTCTTTAGAGGACTGGATCCTTTTCAAGGCCTGATCGCGGCTGCCACGACCTCCGCAAACTTGGCCCGTCTGCTCCGAGTTTGAGCCGCCAGCGATGTCCGGCTCACCACTTGCGGCCTCTGAGAGGACCGCCCCGCTGCTGGTGCCTCCAGGGTGGTGCTCCTCCGTGGCGAGTCCCTCGGCTCGCTGTGTCCCCGGCTCGGCTCAGCTCACCTTCCTTCTTGGTGGTGAGCCCCTCCCCACACCTTTTTGCCGGGCCCTACCACGCCGGCTGGTGTGCAGCTTCCGCCTGTCCTCGGCGGAGGACCACCCAGCATCCCCCGATGGGGGGCGCTTCCAGAACTTCCGGATGATCCCGTCAGCCTCCACCACTTTGCGCTCCGAGCTCAGGCTAGAGCTCTCCGCGCCTGATGCAGCGTCGGACTCCGACCCCGCTTCACTCCCCTCCTGTTTTTTTTTTTGTTTGTTGTGTTGTTTGTATTTTCCATATCTGTTCCTACGAGTGTTGAACTTTAACATTTACTCAAAAATAGTGGTTCGCACTAGTGACTAATTAAGCTACCCATTAGTCAAGTGTTATCGACTTCCGGTCCAGCATATACCAGCTCGACTTCACAATTAAATAAATAGTATTTTAATAGGTACCTAATTCTTATAAAATTATTTAGCCAAATGTTTGATTTATTTTGAGTGATTTAAATTAGAGTTGTTGAATATCCGCTATGGCGCCCTCAGTTTGTCAACTTCCGGCGCGCTAAGTATTAAGTCTAAATTAATGATTGCTTAAGCTAAATTGATTTATATTCATTTATTTCTATGTTATTAATTGTTATTTAATTTTACCCATTACTTTAAGTAATGCCATTTAAATATTAAGTTATTTGTGAAACCTATAAATACCAGTGAGGCAGGTAATTTAAGGCAGTCGTTTTGTAACCGTCACAAAGTGCAATCTTCAAGTGGAAACTAATAAATAAATTATAGTGCAAATCATCGTTTGTTGTGACCATCCTGACTGTGACTGCCCACCTTTTCACAGTCAGAAGTGGGATATGTCAGGCCCATATATTGATGGTATTGGCGCCAAGAAAAGGAGACACTATCAAACAGCGTCGTCGGAAAATGATGAAAACACAGATTTTTTTTCTTCCGATGACGAAGAGACCGATAGAAGACACCGTCGTCGTAAAAGACACCGTGTTACCCAAACCGATGCTGAAGTTATTCCAAAGTTCCGGCCGGATGAAAAATCAAGCAACGTCAAAGGGTGGTTGCACAAGATCGACCAATTTGGCGACGTGTATGGTTGGGACAACAAGGATCGGCAGTTCATCATGCAAATTCGTCTTCGTGGATCCGCACGTGATTGGTACGACGACTTAGAAAATTACAATCTCACTTGGAAGGAATGGAAAGACGCATTAGAGACCGCCTTTCCACGTTCTACCGATTATGTTGAACTATTAGAGACTATGCTCGCTCGGAAAAAAAACGACTCGGAAACAATGACAAAATATTTTCACGACAAAGCATCCCTACTCAAGAAATGCAATATTATCGGTGAATCTGCGATTTCATGCATTATCAAAGGTTTACCGGTGGAAATAAGAGCCAACGCTAAAGCCTATCAATGCGAAACCCCGACGCAGTTGTACTATGGCTATTTATCATCCCTTGAAAACTACAAGCAAGTGGAAGCAAGTAACTCCAAGCGACCGACTTCAACATGGAAGAGAGGGGGCAATATTGCTCCAAACTCTAAAGAAAACGAACTGCTGCCGAAGAAATGCTATGCCTGCAGAAGACAAGGGCACGAGGCAAAGGACTGTAGGATTCCACGCTGCGAGGTGTGTCATCGTCCTGGCCACACTGCCGCCAGCTGCTGGTTTGCCGCCAGTTCTTCACAGCAACAGCCTCAAAAGGTTAGTAACGTTATGTTTACAAGCTACAATATTTTCATAGACTTGTACAAGAAGGCAGTGGTGATTAATGGACATAATCTTATTGCATATATCGATACGGGCAGTAAATTAAATATTCTCACAGTGTCGCAAGCTAATCATTTAAAGTTAAAAAAATTGCCATCTGTAGTTACAATGAAAGGTTTTGGTGGTGCATACTCAAATTCTTTGGGAACATCCCATGTTGATGTTAAAATAGATAATATAATTTTAAGTGGTTTTGTTGAACTAACTAGTAATGATCTAGCTGATATAGACTTAATAATCGGTCAATCAATGATAAACCAGAGAAACTTAAGCTTAGTTATTTCAGAGAACTCTGTTAAGTTTATGTGTAATTTTGATTTAAATATTGAACTATATCATATGCAGTTAAATGAAACGGATTTCATTTCAAAATTTCCTGTATATTTAAAATATCATAGTGTAATACCACAAAGAAGTTCCTCTTTTGTACAAGTTTATATCGATGTTAATTCTAACCATACTTTTCTTATGCGTTCTGTTTATTTTGAGCTAGGAAGTATGTCTTATGTTATTATAGGAGGACTTGTAAGGTCGAGGGATTGTTTTTTAAAAATAGTTAACATTGGGGATGATATAATAGAGTGGCAACCAAATAGATTAGTAGCGCGCGCGGAACTAGTTGGTGACATAAATAATAGTACGCATATGCATACGAATATAATGACAATTGCTCAAACTACTGACAATAAATTACAGTTATCTGATTTAGATGTAGGCGATTTAGAAACCGATGACAGCAATCGATTGCTACAGCTATTAAATAAATTCCGACATTTATTTGCGAAAAATACCAAAGATTTAGGATGTACCGACGTGCTGGAGATGCATATTGCAACCGAGCAACCTGTTTACTGCAAACCTTATCGACTCTCTTATAAAGAAAATGAGATTGTGAACGAAAAAGTTCAGGATCTTATTGATGCAGGTGTTGTTAGGGAATCTATGTCTGACTATGCAAGTCCAGTAGTCCTTGTAAAAAAAAAAGGCGGTGATTATAGATTATGTATAGATTACAGAGCACTCAACGCACGCACTATCAAAGACCGTTATCCGTTGCCTCATATAGATGACCAGGTAACTCGTTTATCTGGAAAGTCTTTATTCACTACTTTAGACCTTGCACAAGGTTATTACCAAGTTAGAATAGCTGAAGACTCTGTTCATAAAACGGCATTTATAACACCTTCAGGGCAATACGAGTTTTTGAAAATGCCATTTGGTCTGGCCAATGCGCCGGCGGTGTTCTCACGTCTCATTAAAGTAGTGTTGGGTAGACTGGGCAATGACGTAGCTTCATATTTAGATGACGTAATGCTTCCGACAATCTCGGTCGATGACGGACTCAGATTATTGGGCGATGTGCTGCAATTCTTGTCAGAAGCCAATTTAAAACTGAATTTAAGTAAATGTTCGTTTTTGAAGAAAAGCGTAAATTATTTGGGGCATGAGATTACAGCAGGTACAATACAACCGGGACAAGCTAAAATTCACTGCGTAGCTGAATACAAAAAACCCCGTAATGTGCATGAAATCCGACAATTTATTGGTTTGACATCGTATTTTAGGAAATTTATTCGCGGATTTGCAGAAATAGCTAGACCCCTCACACAGTTAACAAAAAAGGATGTAGAATGGACTTGGGGTTCTGCCCAAGAAACTGCTTTTCAGACTCTAAAAGAACGTCTCATCGAAAGACCGGTTTTAGGCATTTACGACAGAAATGCACGTACTGAGCTTCATACCGACGCAAGTAAGCTAGGACTAGGCGGTATACTCTTGCAATACCAAACTGATGGTGTCCTGAAACCGATTGCGTATTATAGTAGGGTCACAAGTAGAGAAGAACAGTTTTATCATAGCTATGAGCTGGAAACATTAGCAGTCGTAGAATCTCTCAAACGATTTCGAATTTATCTCGTAGGTATTCCTGTCACTGTAGTGACAGATTGTGCCGCGTTGCGAACTACCCTAGTTAAAAAAGACCTGATTCCTCGCATTGCCCGCTGGTGGCTTTCAATTCAAGACTACGATCTACAAATCGAGTATCGATCTGGTGATCGTATGAGACACGTAGATGCTTTGAGTAGGAATCCAGTACAAAGTCCTGTTTTACTAATTGACGATTCCGACTGGCTGGTAACGTTACAGTTGCAGGACGAAAACATTCAGTCGATCCTGACCCAGTTGCGTAATGGCACAAACAATAATGATATAACTAGTAATTACGTACTGAAAGATGACCTTCTCTATAGGCAAACAATAAACGGACATCGTTTTGTTATTCCCAAATTAGCAAAATGGGGCTTACTTCAAAAATTCCATGATCAAATAGGACATGTTGGCTTTGATAAGTGTGAAAAGACCATTAAAGCACAATTTTGGTTTGAGGGCATGACTAGATTTATTCGTAAATATATCAAATCCTGTCTTCGATGTGCTTACGGAAAAGGAGATCATGGTAAATTGCAAGGAGAGCTACACCCAATTCAAAAGGCAGCTGTTCCCATGCACACACTACACGTTGACCATTTAGGTCCGTTCGTTAAGACTCGTAAAGGAAACTCTTATATACTCGTTACTATAGACTCGTTTACAAAATTTGTATTTTCGAAACCGTGTAAAAGCTGTAGTTCTATTGAAACTATAAAGAATTTGAAAGATATTATCTCTCAGTTTGGAAATCCTAGCAGGATCATAACAGATAGGGGAAAAGCATTTACAAGTAGGTATTTTAAAGAATTTGCTGAAGAGATGCAATTCAAACATGTCCTAAACGCTATTGCAAGCCCAAGATCGAATGGCCAAGTAGAACGTGTAAACCGAACTTTGATTAACGGTTTAAACACTATGTCTGACAGCGAGTGCACCTGGGATGATCATTGATATAGTTTGGGGCATAAATAATACTCCTCATGCAACAACCGGTTTTCCCCCCTTTAAACTATTATTCGGCCATTCCAATTCACAGTTACCGGCATATCCGACCGAGGAAGCTAACGATTTTGCGGGTCAAACACAGGCTCTTGAGGAACGGCGAGGTACGGCTAAATTGCGTATTGATAGAAATATGACCCTTATGAAGGACAGATTCGACCGATCTCATAAGCAATGCGTTAAGTACTCTGTAGGGCAATTAGTGTTGTGGAAAGGAGGTATTACTAGGGAAAGCGCGAACGTGACTAGGAAACTTAACGGTTTGTATACAGGGCCCTATAAAATATGCAAAGCTGATCACACGTTAGATCGTTACACGATAAGTAGTATAAAGGGTATGAAAGGATATAGAAAATTTACAGCAGTTGTACGTGGTGAAGTCCTCCGACCTTATAATTCATCTATACCTGATGAAAGTAGTGGTAGTGACCATGAAGTCGATAGGGATGATCTGATAGACCTGTTAGAAAGCTAATTTAAGTTAAATGTAACTATTCATATTTACATTGTACTAACAAAATACGTAGGTACATAAATTATTAAAATGATTAATTTATAACAGATTTAACACTAAGCTATAAGCAAAAATTAAACACATGTTTAAAGACTTAGTTTTATTTATTATATATGTAACTATGTTGCACTCTTCCACAAATTACAGCTACATAAAAGCTTATCACTAATTAAAGCTGTGTGACTAATTAAAGCTGTGTGACTAATTAAAGCTGTGTGACTAATTAAAGCTGTGTGACTAATTAAAGCTGTGTGATTAATAAAAGCTGTGTGAGTAATTGAGGCTATGTGAAATTAAATCTGTGTGAGCTGTGTAAGTAATAAAAGCTGTGTAAGTAATTAAAGCTGTGCGAGTAATTAAAGCTGTGTGAGATAGTAATTATTAACACTGTCTTAGATAGGAGTTATAAATACAAACTGAGCTATGTGAAATCTTATGAACAACATAATAATATAAAAGCTGTATGAACTGAAATTGCTGCACCTTTACCATACCTCTTAATAAGAAGAATATATGTACTGCCCATACTGTTTACTATTTCAGATGCCGAATACCAGCGACAGACCAGGCGCAAGTGGCAATTCTGAACGCCGTGGGACACGTCAAACACAGGATGGCCGAGTGTTATCGACTTCCGGTCCAGCATATACCAGCTCGACTTCACAATTAAATAAATAGTATTTTAATAGGTACCTAATTCTTATAAAATTATTTAGCCAAATGTTTGATTTATTTTGAGTGATTTAAATTAGAGTTGTTGAATATCCGCTATGGCGCCCTCAGTTTGTCAACTTCCGGCGCGCTAAGTATTAAGTCTAAATTAATGATTGCTTAAGCTAAATTGATTTATATTCATTTATTTCTATGTTATTAATTGTTATTTAATTTTACCCATTACTTTAAGTAATGCCATTTAAATATTAAGTTATTTGTGAAACCTATAAATACCAGTGAGGCAGGTAATTTAAGGCAGTCGTTTTGTAACCGTCACAAAGTGCAATCTTCAAGTGGAAACTAATAAATAAATTATAGTGCAAATCATCGTTTGTTGTGACCATCCTGACTGTGACTGCCCACCTTTTCACACAAGCTATCAACCTCCGTCACGGTGCGCCGCTGCTTGGAGGTTTGGGGTGACTTTTTATAGAGGTTTTCTATCTCGCGGCCCGGGTGGTTAAGCCAAGACCCTCGACCCCCTTCAAATGCCAGAGACATGACCTTGACAGTCTTCGGGGCTACGAGACCAGCGGTGGCAGAAGAAAGGGTTTCCTCCTGCCTGCCCGACGGCAGGGTTATTGCACGCCGACCCCGCTCCTCCTCAAAGCGCTGTTCAACGTCTGCTCTCTATAGAGTACACGTTAGAGCGTTCCTCTGACAGGATATTGGCATACGGACGAGACCTCTTAGGCTCACAGAACCTAATGAGGAGACCTTGCCCGCACCCCAGGGTGCACCGTCCCGGAGACTGGCTTCCCCTCGGACGTATCCATAAGGGAACTCCAGCCCACGGGCACACGGGGAGGTTTCCTGTCCAGGCACCCCAGGCCGCACCCCTGGTGGGGCCATTTTATTATATCTTACAAAATTGCAAATAAACAGAGATGTTAGTGTTAAATTCATGAATTATGCAACCCGCACGATTGTATTGGTCAGGTCTGAAAGGGCACTCATATATCTGTGCCAAATTTCATCCAAATTCAAATGCATTTTAGCATGTTAGTATCGCCAAAGAATCTTACCAATTTCTATCTTTTGTGAACTTTCCACAAGATATTCAATAGGGATAATTTGTGTATCTATGGGTTTAGAAATTTGCTGCTCTTGCATAAATTCTACATCTCCATCATACACTGTATAAAGGCCTTCCAGAGAAGGACCAATCAGTGTTTTGACGTTTTGCATTATAGGATCACTGCTGCACGATGGCTGCGGAGGTGGACCTATCAATGAACATGATTTAAATAAGTAACAAACAAAGAAAACCAGAAAATAACACGAGAACACAATTACAACCAACACAGACTAAACTGACTACTACTATTTGATATGTATGTATGTAATATTAACTACAGTATCTTGGATACATACCTTTACGATTCATTTCTCTTTTATGAGAAGCATCTTGTTTTTTCACTTTTTTGACCAGCTCATTGAATGCTATTTGGCAGTCAACGCTGCTTTCTTTTGTAGCCTGCGCTACCTGGTCCCAATCTTGTCCATGTTCTTCCATGGCATTCAGTATTAACGGTGCTAAAACAGGTAAATTATTACTTAATGATTATTCATCACTATACTTCAATAAAGAAATATGGATGCAACAGTAATAACTTACCTTTGATGGCCATTTTTTCATTAGAATTAAATTTTTTGCCTTAATTTTCTGGTTTTTGTAGCAAGCCATTAAATTGTCGACGGTCCTGGAAGAAAACTTAGTTTGCGAGTTGTACTCGGTGGTCAAGTTTTGCCATGCCTCTTGTTTGTCCCTTGCTGTAGCCCACCTGTTTTTTTGTTTTCTATTATTGGGAATTTTGCCAAAAGACGTAATAAATGCATTATTTCTGCCGTGGTAAAATTAGGTACCCTAGATCTCTTCATCGTAATAGTTCTATACGTACGTATGTATATGACTGACGGTAACGAAAACCAGAAAATAGCACAATTACAAACAACATTGACTATTACTACTTATAATTTATTTTAATCACACAAAAACTCAATCACAAACGGCAAGGTTTACAACTGCACTGACCGAGCGGTCGGCTACCTGAGTTCGACGCGGTAACTATGATCTATGTTCTATGTTATGGGTTTTGGTTTCCGCACTTAGTCCGTCAGGTGGACCATTGTACGTGGGCCATGGCGGCCGCTTGGGGGGTTATTCCAACCAGCCCACCTCCCTCCAGAAATTAATCAAAACTCCTGGTCTGTTCAGAACATCTGTGAAAGATCTGGGTGACTCGAGGGTTTCTGTTCTAATCTGGGTGACGCCTGTGCATTCAAAGAGCACGTGCGCAATGGTTTCCTCAGCATCTATGCACGCCCTGCACAGAGGACTGTCCGTTATGCCTATCGTGTGGAAGTGTTTGTTTAACGAGCAGTGTCCTGTGATGGTCCCCGTCACCAGACGCAGGCCGTTCCTGTCCAGGCGTAATAGACTCTTGGTTAACCTGCTATCCAGGGATGGCATAGCTACTTTGGACTGCCTGCAGCCCGGTGTCGAGGTCCATCAGTACTCCGCTTGTGTAAGGGTGAATTCCTGTAGCCATCTGCGTATTTGGTTGAAAGGGATTGGTACGATAGGTTCGGGTCCACAGACTGTCGTACTAGATCCTCTTCTAGCCAGTTGGTCAGCTGCGTCGTTACCTAACGATCCGCTGTGTCCTTTAATTCATTGCAGTGTCACCGTGTTGCGACTAGATACCGACACCGGTTCTAGTGCATTGTGACATTCTAGTATCAACTTCGAGGTAATATATTTTTTCTTCAGCGATTGGAGAACTGAGGCGCTGTCGGAGAGTATGCGTATGTGGGTGTCCGTAACTCTCCTCGCCTCGCGTGGACCGCTTGTATGATGCCCACACACTCCGCCTGATAGACGGTGTTGAACATTCCTAGTGATCTGGATATCTTTATGTTGAGATCGTGCGAGAAGACTCCGACTCCGGTACCAGAGTTGGTCTTCGATCCATCGGTGTAAACCCTCAGCTCTTTCGGGCTTGGGTAGTCGCACTGTTCTTCTGTAAGTATTATGTTGTAGTGCCTTTGAAAGTGGTGTGATTTCGGTGCTTTGTCGCAGGGTGATGCCATCATTGGCCGTCGCTTAATTGCATCTTCCTTTATGCGTGTGTGCTTAATTCTGGAATCTTTGCTTAGAGTTCCTGATAAATGTAGTCTAAAGGCGGCCAGGTCCGCCTCCTCCCGCACAATGAGGTGCAGAGGCGGCAGTCCAAGCATTGCCTGTAAGGCGGCAGTGGGTGTAGTTCTCATACTGCTAGTAATTGCGACGCAAGCGAATCGCTGCAGTTTTTCGAGATCTTTTTGGGCTGTACTCAAGTCTGTCCTGGGCCACCAGACCAGTGAGCCGTATGTGATGAGCGGTCGAATGACTGTAGTATATAACCAATGGGTGACCTTGGGGCTAATCCCCCAATTCCTGCCAAGCAGTCGTTTACACTGCCACAGGGATATGCTGGCCTTTGTAGTGATATAGTTCATGTGTTTTGCCCAGTTCAATTGTTTGTCCAAAAAAATGACCAGGAATTTGGTTCAGTTGAGAGGATTAGGGTTGTTCCAAAGAATCGTGGTAGTTGTAGTGTGGTCCATTTCCTCTTTTTTGTGAAGAGGATCAGTTCGGTTTTTCTGGGGTTCACTGAGAGTTGGTGCTTGCTGCACCATTCCTCTACTAATTTCAGGGCTTGACGCATGAGGTTGCATAGAGTGTTTTCGTGGGTCCCGTTTATTATTATGGTTATGTCATCAGCGTAGCCTACGGTGAAATAACCTTTGTCATTAAGTGTTTTGATGAGATTGTCTACTACCAGATTCCATAGAAGCGGTGAGAGGACGCCCCCTTGCGGGCAGCCCTTCGCAACGATGGCCCTTGTAGTGTCATTCACTGTGACTTGTACAGCTCTCAATTTGAGCATATTGGTGATCCAGCCACTCAGGGTCGAGTCTATGCTGTGTCGGTCGAGGGCCATTTTTATGCTGTTAAACATGGTTTTGGTCAAAGGCGCCCTCAATGTCAATGAAGGCAGCCAGTGCTGAGCATTTGTGGTCCACTGCGCATTCAATCTAGACACCACGCTGTGCAGCGCTGATTCTGTTGATTTGCCTGTGGAGTACGCGTGCTGTTGTTTGTGAAGTGGTTTTACCCGGAAAGGTCCGTCTCGGATGTACCTGTCGCAGAGTCTCTCGAGGGTTTTCAGTAGGAAGGATGTGAGGCTTATTGGCCTATAAGCCTTGGGTTGTGTATAGTCGGTCTTGCCAGGTTTGGGTATGAAAATGGCTTTCACCTCGCGCCATGCGAGAGGTATGTTTCTAAGTGCTATGCAGGCTCGATAGATCCCCACCAGCCATGGTGTCAGATGATCCACCCCCCACTGCAGCAGGGCCGGGAAGATGCCATCCAGTCCTGCCGACTTGTATGACTGAAAGGTGTTGATAGCCCACTCTATGCGGTCTTCTGTTACTATATTGCGGGCTCTTGACCAGTCTTGATCCGTTGGGGTCCATCCTGGTTCAGCTTCCCACGACCTGTCCTCTAGGATTTTACAGTCTGGGAAGTGAGTCTCGAGAAGGACCTTACTGGTTTCATAGTCAGTTAGTGTGTATGTATTATCAGGTTTTTTCAGCGCGCCGAGAGTTCGGTCCTGAACGGTTGATAGGATCTTTCGTACCCTTGCCGCTTCGTTGTTAGTTTCGATTGATTCACAGAATTTCCGCCATGCTTTCCTCCTGGCGGTTCTGATTTGCTTTCTTGTATGTTTATTGGGTCTCTTTGTATAGCTTCCAGTCCTCCGGAAGTCTGGTGTTTTTGGCTCTTTTGAATTGTTTACGTAGTGTGTCTCTGAGTCTACTAAGTTCAGCGTTCCACCAGGGGTTTCTCTCACTCTTGGTTCGTGGCGCTCTTAGTTTGCAGCATGCATGGTATGCCTCGGTTAGGTATTGTGATAGTTTTGTTACGGTGTATTCTAATTGTGCCATGTCTCGTGGGGTTACCTGTGACAGATGCCTCGCCAAGAGGGAGGCTAACAGGCGTTTATACCCGGGGACGTCGATGCGCCGCGGGTTTCGCCTCGGTGTGCTTTTCCTTGTGCTGGTAGTTAGTGTAAAGCGGATTCTCCTGTGGTCTGAGCAAGAAGGCTCGTCCGATACGTGCCAGTTTGTGATTAGGTTTATCGCGTTTTCTGTAGCAAGTGTTAAATCTATGATCGTTTGTCGTCGGACTGTGACCCAAGTGGGTTCTGAGCCACGGTTAATAATGTTGAGGTTAGTAGAGAATAAATAGGTGGATAGTACCTCTCCTCTGGAGTTCGGTACGTCGCTGCCTCAGAGCGGGTGGTGGGCATTCGAGTCGGTGCAGATGATCAGGTCCAGACTGGCGCGCTCACAGTGTTGCACAAGGTCGGCCATCTCTTTAGACGGACAGTCTGCGTCCTCGCCTGGCATGTATACCGAGGCTAGTACAACGTCTGGAACGCTACCCTCGGTCTGGAGCCTGACAGCTGTCAGGTCTCTGGAACAGAATTGGGTGAGTGGTGTGATAGGAATTTCGTTGGGTATGTAGATACAGGTTCTTGGTTTGTCTGACGTGTGAGTGTTGAGAATTATCTTACCTCCGATGTTACTAAGGCCACATATTCTATTGTTCCTGATCCACGGCTCTTGGATCAGTGTGATGATTCGGGGCTTCACCTCCAGTGCCCTGCGTAAACTAGCCGTGGCAGTCTGGCTATGTTGGAGGTTGGTTTGTACAAGGTTAAGGGGCGGTGACGGCGGTGGAGTGGAGTTAGTCGGAGAGAGATCCATCGGACAGTCTCTCCGTCCCCTCCTCTCTGTACTGGTCACTCTGTTGATCGCACGGCGACGAGGCGAGAAGCTGCTCATTCCAGCCAGGTGATGTGGGCGGTATGGTCTCGACGTCGTCGGCCATTGCCGCTCGGGCCATGACCTCCTCGAGTTGGGCAATGTCAGTGTCGCTCGTCTGGGTCATGATCGGTATTGTCGTCTTCCCGTCCGTGCTGTCAGTCGGGGTGTCAGAGGGTCGGGTCTGGGTATCAGAGGGTCGGGTCGTGCCTAGCAGGTACGATATCCGACGCTCCCGTCCCAGGACCTTTTCAGCTTCCTCCGGTGGCAGCCCTAGGGTCATATAAGTCCCGCTATGGTCACTACCGACGGTACTTGCCCTGTACAACGACCACCTGGTAATGTCATACCAAGTATTCTGACGGGTCAGAATACTTTGGAGCTTGGCTACGTCACCTCTATAACGAGGGACGAAAAGCGAAGCTCGGACACGGGTGGGTACGTCGGTCTGTTTCATCACAGTAAGTTTCTGGTCAATGTCTGGGAGTCTAATTTTGGGCACGTTATGGGTCAGCCAGGTCAGAGTGTTGTCATCTTCACACCACATCTGCACTGTTCCTTCCGCTACTTATACGGGTATCCGCGGAAGGCAGGGAGTGGTGTCGACGAGTCTGTGTCCATCAGTAAGTTTTCTAAGTTAGCCTTAACGTGTTCAGCCTCTTCCTTAGTCAGTTCTCTACTGGGGTGGGGAAAGCAGATTGCTACGGCTAGCCGCGCAGGAATATCCTTTGTGGCCCGCGCATAGGTTCTCTGTTCCCCCTGAGCGGAGTGGATTCTCACACGCTTTGCGTCGCCCTGGAAGCCGTGTCGTCAGGGCGCTCCCTCTTCGCCGACCCTGTACCGCTCGGTTCAGGCTGCGGCTTGGAGGTGCCTGGCAGGATGTTAATTGCCGGCAACGCCTTGTGTGAGGATCCGAACAATTGCTCCTAGCATGTCTAGGTCGAGGTCGGTCGTGGGTTCTGTCAGTGTCTTGGGGTCGGCTGGCGGTCCCGGCAGACTCTGTTACGTGCGGAGGCTCTTCGCGCTGGGTTTCCCCTTCGCGTACTTGCCCCCGCCCGCTTGGTTCCGCGTCCGGCTGCTTTTCGCGCTGGGTTACCCCTTCGCGTACTTGCGGCTGGTCGCGTGGCTCCGCGTCCGGCCACTTTCCGCGCTGGGTTTCCCCTGCGCGTACTTGCGGCTGGTCGCGTACCAACTCTTCAGCGTCCGATCGCGCTTCGCGCTGGCTAATTCCTTCGCAGGTATTGCGCTTTCGGTCGCCTACTTTCTTCCTCTCCCGGGCCAAGATTTTTCCGCGCTTTCTCAGCGGGCGTACTCCATCAACTTCAACCGGGAGAGTGGTAGAGATGCCAGATCTGTCATCCTTCCCCACGTTAGTCCGTTTACGTTCTTGGTCATTGTCTGGGTAAGTGGTGCTGCTCCGCACGATGCTCTGTTGCCAGATGCTCGTGGGAAGCACACTCCGTGTAGCCGGTATAGGCGCGTTTGTCGCAGCCGAGGTCGGGTTTATGGGCGCGGTAATCGCAGCCGGTGTAGTGGGCGCTAAATCAACAGCCGGCCGCGCTGAAAAGCGCGGCATTAGGTTATCCATTTTGCAGGTTGATGCCCCCCCCATAATACGATGGGGGCTAACCGCCGCAGCGGTGTGAGATTCCCCGGCTTGGCCGGGACCCACCTGGGTAGTAGTTTTCTCACTCTGCATGTTCATGGTGTGGGGGTGGGCTATTTTGGAATCGAGGTTACCCTTCTTCTGGGACCGACGGGATATGTATGGATGAGGGGGGGTGGCTTGATTTGGTGATGGGTAAAAATGGGAAGAGGTATACGGGTTACCCCAAGCTGGGGATTTAGCTTTCGGGAACTTCTCTTGTCCGGGATCTGTTAGGAAAGATGCTCCGAGTGCAGGATCGACCACCAACAATCAATGTGACCGTCAGTGGCCGATCCCGCAGCCGGAGTTGGGCTATCCGCAACCTGCTCACCCGCTCGGTTGCAAGAGAAGAAGTGCCTGGCAGTCTGGGTCGCCCCACCACGGATGTACGTATACATTCGCGTTGGAGCGATCTAGCCTCCCCCGAGTGGTAACTTCGCGCATTGTTATTGGAAGGATCGCTGCACAATAGCAGATTCTAAACTTATTTCCGGTAGGGTTGGCCCAAATGGGTAATAATATTAAAAAAAAGGTCTGTTTTAACATTATGAGTTGGGCACTTTTTTCGTATACTATGCGGCGCGCTGGAAAGCGCTAGGGCTTTGTGTTTTTTGCTATTGTTTGGAGCGGTTATACTAAGAACTTGTGGTTGCTGTCTGAAGCATCCGTTGTCAAAGAAAGCTCGGCGTTAGTAAGCGGATGAAGTAAAAGCGTAGCGTTGGAAAGTGCTTTCTTGCATTCAGAAAAAGCTTCCAGCTGTGTCTGCGTCATTTTAACAGGTTGGTTCTTCGCGGTTTTGTCTCCAGCCAGTATAGCGCTTAGCGATACCTGTGCCTTAGCTGCGTTCGGTATAAAACGTCTATAAAAATTTAGCATACCCGGAAATCTTCGTAGCTCCTTTACAGTTTGTGGCACTGGAAAGTCCTGGATAGCGTCTAGTCTCGATTAGTGTCTAGTGGGCAGGTACCAGGTGCAGAAACATTGAAGCTAAGAAATATTACCTCTGGCTGTCCCCAGACACACTTCGCCGAGTTCACCAATACTCCATAGTCTCTTATGCGATCTAGCAGTCGTCGCAGGTCCATTTTCTGCAGCTCTGGTGTGGGAGAAAAACACAAAACATCGTCCAAATAGTAGAAACAGAACTCGTCTAACCCAGCAAGTACCTCGTCCATAAACCTCTGCAATGGCTGCGCCGCATTCCTCAAACTGAATTCAAATAGGTCATATAGGGAAATTCAAATAAACCAAATGGTGTGATTATCGCCGTCTTTGGTATGTGGATTCCATAAATAGGTACGTGGTTAAAGGCTTTGACCATATCGATTTTAGAAAATATAGTGCTGCCGGAGAGCTGATGAGAGAAATCCTGAATGTGCCTCACCGGGTATCTGTCACGAATTGTGCGTGCGTTGAGTTTGCTGTAGTCGCCGCATGACCTCCATCTATCATCCTTCTTCTTGAGTAAATGCAGGGCTGAATACCATGGACTGTCGGGTCGTCTGGCCGTGCCGTTGGCCAGCATGTCGTCGAACTCATTTTTGGCTATTTTAAACGGTCTGGATCGACTCGCCTAGGCTTACTTGATGCCGGTGGTCTAGGGGCAGAGTATTCTAACATTTTCACGATCACGTCGGTGTCACCAATTTGTGGTTGTTCGTAGGGTAAGTGTAGAAATGAAAGGCGTTTTTCAAGTTGAAGATAGAAGTTTAATAGGACAGATAAGACTTACAGTTTGAGGTACACAAGAAGAAACAAGCACTAGAAAGATACAGAATCAAGAATAAGAAGGAAGAATTTAGGTAAACTAGGTTGCGAAACGTAATAAAATTAGTTCACTGTCACACATGGTCGAGGGATTTAGTGAATTTGGAGAAGCCCAGCATCCCTCCACACAAGACGTCATATTTTGAAAAATAAAACTTAAATATTCCACTTTCAGTACTAAGTAGGTTTCTCGGTAGAGATAAACTACGACAACATGGCGCGCCCCTCCAAAATTCTACACGGTTGAAAGTATTTGTGAAATGTATTTACAAAGCGCCACCAAGACTCACAACGCATTGTGTGCGTACTGAGACGACCATCAAACAAAAATAAATCCGAGGATTTATTTATTCGTGAGTCTAGTCACTAGACCCATTGAAACAGTAAAGTAGAGGGGCGCGCCATGTTATCGTAGTTTATCTCTACCTAGAACCTAGGTCTCAACAAGGCGTATGTGACACGAGTTGACACGACCGACTGATGAAGATGTAAGTATCATATATCGGTATAGGTCGTGCTTTCAGATGATTTATTTAACTGACAAAGTAATGTAAACATTTAGGTAAACCAAGTCCTTAGCCATGTTTTGTTTTGACATCACGGAAACGTAAGAAAAAGTTTTAATATGCATTCATTATGTTTTCTTGGTTTCTACCATCGATTCCATCGTACCAAATAGCCGCAAGTGGTTTAGAGTCCTTGGTGTTTTTTCCAACTAGAGCGAAGATTTGATTTAATGCTCTGTGTCTCTGACAATATAACCGCTTTGAATATTTCGAGCCTTGGCAGCATTATTACCTTTCCAAGTCACTACTATAAAATATCCTGGTTTTCATTTTGTTCGGCATGGCGTGGGCGGGGCGGCTGCACCCCGCTCAACTCTGAAGTGAACGCAGCGCGAGAGTCGGCATACTACCTTTTAGCTAAGTAATGAGGCTTAGCTGCTTTATAGCTAAGCATTTATAAAAATAAAAACAATTTTCATCAAACAGGCAAGAATTATTTTCAAGCAAAGTATTATATAAAAAGTAGTATATAAATTGACAGAGATAAATGCTGCAACAATGCGGCAACTGCAAAACTTGATAGCGTATATAAGCATCGCACAACATTGACCGCGTTGACAGTGAACCTGTTAATAATTTTTTGATCTTGTTGTGGTGGATATTTAGAATAATACGTCTAAGTTCTGCTTGTGGTTCGTGGACACTTTCATACTGGTTCTTGTAAACTAAATTTTTTACATAACCCCATAAAAAAAAATCTAACGGGGTTAGATCTGGGGACCTCGGCGGTCATCTTATTTGTCCATTTGTCCCGATCCAGCACGCGTAGCATGACCAATTCTTTCTCTATTGTACCAAGAATAGACAAAGTTCTTTCTATCCTACTCGACTTCTCCTCTGCCCGAGCACGGAGCGACCCGTAGACTCGGACTCGCGTTTCTATGAAGACAACGACATACAGATTCTTTCCATAGCAACGGGGAGGTAGTTAGTGATGTAGATAAGCTATGAACTCTAAGATAGTTTTTTTGTTTCGTTATCAAAAAAAATGTGTCAAACTCCATATTTTAAAACCTTTTGAATGTAACACACAGAGTACTTTTATATATAGGTATAGAGGCTTTACTCGGCGGGTTTAGGAGGAAAGTGATTGGCAGCGCCATCTGTAACTATAAACATACAACTTTCCTGCGATGTATATAACTATAGACTATATATATATTGATCATTTCTGCTTTGAGCCTTGTTTTTACTAAGTTTTGTAAATTTATTTATTAATCCCGTAATTTACTCATAGTCAATGTAAAAATACGTTTACTAAATTGACTGAGTAAATTACCTGCCGGATTAATAAATAAATTAACAAAACTCAACTGTATTAAAATAAGGCTGCAGAAAATAAAACCATAATTATGATAATCAAAATAGTTTATTTCTCACATCGATCACTAATAAAGTTAGTGATCGATGATTTCTCAACACAAAACAGTTACATGTTCTAAACTATTTTCTAAGATACAATTTTGGTCGTACATTAACCTTATATTTTATCTTACCATGCCATAACATAAAAACACGTGTTTAATAATCTTTTTCATTTATTTTGCATTATGTATACTACTTAGTAGTTGTCCTATGTCAACTCATCATAGAATATTTAATTCTAGTAATCAACGAGTATATTTTTCCGAAAAATTCTCCCACCTTTGTAATTTGGCATGTAATGAAATTAGGTGCAGATAATTTTTTTACAAGAAGTTAGCAGAAAAAAAATCTCCAACTGACACACTTTCTGTATAATATAATAATTATGAATTAGAATCGAAATATTTAAATTCATGCAGATATTTATTCTAAAATTGGTGCACTAAGTATAGTTGATCATTACAAAAATCCTCTCTTGATCTTACCTGCAAGGTATCCCATAGTAGAAGAGATAGATCTGCTGAACACTTGACTGGCAAATGTTACTTTTATTTTCGTCCTCGTCGGATCAACATGGCTATCAGTCAACTTAGGCACTAATCGGATTCCTTTATATGCGGGATTTTCTTGATGCAATTGTTTTATGTGATCCCACTTAGCAGTCTTTTCTCTATCTGTTGTATACCTTAAATTCTTCTCTAATAGGTTGTTGCGTATACCTTTTAATAAATTCGGGGGATCATATAGTGGAACAATTTTTTTGTCATTAATTATAATTATTTTTGTATCTTCTCTGACTTCTTGTCCACTTCTCAGCATATGTACCCTGGTTTCATTTAAAAGAAGATTTAAGGCATGTCTATTATTAGTGCCTTGGTCACACACTGTAGCCACTACATTGAACCCAATTTCTTGTAGATTTTGGATTTTGGTTTTAATTAGCAAAGCCAGCTCTGGGCCTTTAGTGGCCACCTGTGCAAATGTATAAGCAACAGGTTGCTTATATTTTCTAATCAGACCCCTGATCATGAAAACCTGTGCATGATCTGCAAAGTCTTGTTTTGTCTCGCGTCCATTGTTAACAAAACCTATCACCAAATCTTTTCTCTCATCTCTATAAGTTAAGTTAGGTTTCAGAGACATTTCATCAAACATTAATATGCAGAGTCTGTCTGCTCGCTTAAGTTTATTCGCTTTTTTTCTAAGTTGATCAAATATGTTATTATTAATACCAGGCTTTATGTTGGCTTGGTTCAAAAATGTAGTCAGTATTTGCTTTGAAGGCAAAACCAACATTCTTCGCAGAAACCGATAGCCTTTGGGGCTTTGCTTCAGCATTGCTAAAGCTAATATTTTTTCTTCCGTGGAAAATCTTCTGCCTTTTTCTTACTTTTTTTATTCTCTGAACTGCAACATGGGTAAAATTTTAGCAGCACTTGGCAAATTGTTGACAGTATCTATGAAGTTGCTATTCTTCATAAAGTTTTTGGCTGCTTTTAACCGTAGGGATTGTTTTTGTGCTCTGTTCCGGCATTTAGATAATTTAATCTTAATGTTTACCAATTTTTGGTATAAGTTGTGCTCCTTTTTGGTCATTTTCACATGAGTAACTACTTTTTTAGCAGTGTTTGGACCTGCAAATAAAATGAAGCTTTTAAAAACAAGCTACCTTAGCTATTATTTTATTAAAAGAATTATATAAACAGAAGTACTTTCCAGCAGAAAAAATGTGATAAACACTGCTGTGCCCCATGACTTCAACCGTTCTTAAGAGTTGTAGAGTGAAAGATAAAGGCAGTGGGCATGAACGTAGTACTCTAGGTTTCTATTTTTTTTTCTTTAAATTTAAGTAAGGCCCTCTCACCGTATTTATCCTGCAATTTGTATTCTTGTATTTCAAGATTCTCAACAGTTGTATCAGGCTCAATAATGGCTGGAATACAAAAGTTATAATTAAGTTTATAGTTTTAAAACTACATACTATTGCTACTAATTACTTATAAATGTTAATATGTTTTTGCTGCTGAACTGATATAAAGCAAAACAATTGTTATAACATTATTAATTAGCAGCAAAAATTTGCAATTAGCAAACTTGTAGTAAGAAAAAATTGGATTATATTTATATATCAACCTTGTGCTGGTGCTTCATTTTCTTTCAATGGTTTTTGGGAATCTCGTAGAGATAGTGGTCCTGAAACAAGAATAATAGGACAAATTGTTATAACTGAATATATGTTGCTTCTGCATGAAATAAATATGCATTAAATATATACATATATAACCGCTCTAAAAATAATTCTATGTGTACATAGAATTATTTTTCTGTATTGTGCTTGTTGTGGTTTTGGTGGCGGAAATAACTGGACATGGGTGCAGTCAATGGTTCCCAATATATCTGGGAGTCCAAATTTTCTTTGGTAGCCAGATGCTACAGTCTGCCTTCCTGCCTCGGGGTTCGGGAACAGAATCCATTGCGGTTTAAGTCTGAAATAATATAAATTAATTAAATACAATAGTAAGAAATCTAACTAAATAGCTAACACAAGCGTCTTACCGGCTGCTCTAACTTTGGTAACACGAGAGGGTAGTTAACTGACCTTGTATTTACTGCAACAACAAATTGTTTTAGAAATTTGCTGACAGTAGTTTGGCCAATTGATATATTCTGCTCTTGACCAACACCTCTTTGGTAATGTCCTGTAAGCAGAACTTTCAGCGAACAAAGAACCTGCAAATAATCAGGAACTGTTAGAGCCGCGGTAGGTAGTAAAGTCTTGCGTATTCTTTTTAGAAGTAGTTGGAATGCGTACCTAACCTTTTAACAGATTGAACTTACTTTAACAAGAATAGGCAGACCCTGAGATGAACTAGGAGACAGATCCTCGCTCAGCTCCTGGCACAAATACTGCACCATCTCTTTGCTAACTTTGAAATTTTTCAGAAACTCGTTCTCGGGAAGATCGAGAGCCCCGGTCAATGCTCGTACAGCGTTCCTTTCGTTCTTCTCGGCAAAAAAACTGAGACGATGGCGACGGTAGCCCCCCGACATGTTTTTAAAATAAATTTAAACTCTTGATTAATGGCATTTAAAATCAATCGATCAATGAATATATCTTTGTCTTATTCTTGTCTAGGTCTAATGTGATGTAGACTATTTGACACTTGTTGAGAAGAAATGTTTCTACCCCCAATTGTCAAAAGTAGAGAAAAATTGGTCGCCATGCTTGACATTGTAGACTTCTGCCGACTGAAGAATAGAAACATTTCTTCTCTTCAGTTTTAAGATCGCCATGCTTAAAACGGGAGAAATCTTTCTACAATCTGTCATTTTGTCTATTCTTCCGTCGACAAAACCCGTTTCTATGGTGGTCATGCTACGCGTACAGGGATGAAAGTGTTCATTGAGATAGTTCCTTGTTCTGTGACTGTTATGAGCCGGAGCCCCATCTTGCTGAAAATGAGGTTTTGTCGTTCTGCAACCGGAATATTATTTATCTCATTTCTCAAAATCTCAAGTATTTCTAAATACCTTTCCGTATTCAAATGCCCTTCGTAAAAATGTACTAAGAAGACCGGTTTTTTACAATCCCACACCAACAGTTG
This sequence comes from Omphaloscelis lunosa, assembly GCA_916610215.1. Classification (NCBI taxonomy): domain Eukaryota; kingdom Metazoa; phylum Arthropoda; class Insecta; order Lepidoptera; family Noctuidae; genus Omphaloscelis; species Omphaloscelis lunosa. Next base: position 15,591,609 of record OU744265.1, on the reverse strand, counting down.
AACGAAAAACGCACTTGATTATTATTCTCGCGGATACGTAAGGGATTCTCCCTGGACCAAATGCGATTAATATGTCGATTGTACATACCATTATTGCTGAAGTTTGTCTTGTCTGACTAGATAATATTATTTATAAAATACTGATCCTCCAGGATGACCCTCTCGATTTCATGGCAGAAAATAAGTCGTCTTTCAGCATCACCAGGCAGTAATTTTTGAACTAATCGTCCTTCAATGTAACTTTTGAATTTGTATTTATTTTGTACACGGTGTATTTAAATAATATGTTTATTTTGTTTAGTCGTTCCTTTATTATATTTCTTTTCACGAACTTGCTTTCATCAATGACTGTTTGCTTTTTAGTTTGGTGAACTACAACTGCCTCTCTACAATAATTGAACCAGTCATTTATGATTGGTCAATCATAAATGACTGGTTCAATTAGGTATTATAGGGGCAGTGTTCTCCTTCAGAGAAATCCTGTTTTATTGTTCTGTCATAGCTAAAACTCATAAGAGTAGGCCCGAGAGCCAGTTTTGCCGTATGTTTTAAGTTGGGGCACTTTGCTGATATTTACGTGTGCTTGTGTATCAGAAGGTTGGGCAAATAAAAGGTGTGTTCTCAGTTGAAGGTGTACTGAACGACTGTTTTTGTACAGAGGTAGTGAGGATTTAAATATAACTTACGAGCTACGTCATACAATGCCTAAGACTAAAGATGTATAATATGCCTACGCGCTACAATCCTCCCCCCTTAGATTATAATAAGTTTAGAAATGAGTTTTAATTGATTACAGTTAATAATTACAATTAAGTTTTGATTTATTACTCCCCAAATAATATAAAATTATGAACTAACTTAAGCTACAAACGTTAACAATAAACAAATTGGGTTGATTACAAACAATTGTTTTACTTATACTAGAGCGTTCACAGTATTTCGTCGCATATTGTTTACGTTACACTACACCATAAGTTGGTTTGAGGTTTGCACTCGCGATATTTGCTTGTAGGTTGGGCATCCCTGGTGGTACGCCGATAGCACGTTGTGTGATGGCGCGGCTGATTCTTGTCTCGACGGCGGCTTCGATGCGGCGCCTGCAGTAGCACCACTCCACGTAGAGTATGCATAGAGTTACCGCTGTGCTGACTAGGATGACTACGGCTAGTGACATCTTGTGAGCGATGTTCAGGGTTTCATCTTCCACCAAGGCTTTGTTGCCGGCACCTGCGCTGTTCTGCGCAACGATGGTCATCTTGCTAGCTGGCTGGCCCATGTTGTCTGACTGCTGACTGGTATGAGAGCGGCGATGGTGAGCGTTTGTTGACGTGTGACGGTTTCATATGGAGCTGATAACGACGTTGATGACGGCAGCTCACATGTCGAATCTCACAGTCTTCTTAACGATGCGGCCCGATTTCGTTGTTACCGGCGGTGTCTTAGTGCTTGAGGTGTCGTATGAAGTCGTAACGGTCGCCGGATGTGGGAAGGTGTTGTGTGGCGTTGTTTGGGTCTCCTGGCGTGGGACCGACACATTATCAAAATCTAATAGGTAAGCTGGTTTTAGACGATCAAGTGATATTGTGACTTGCCTGCCGTACCAGTCTAATGTATAAAATTTTGGATGTCGCTCTATTACTTTATACGGACCTTCGTACGGTGGTACCAAAGATCGACGTGCTTCATTCCTAACAAATACATGAGTGTTAATATATGTCTTTGTGAACAAATACATTATTGTTGTTACTATGTAAACTTGAATGTGAAAGATTGGGAACGGATGACAATGAATTAGTTAAGTGTTTGACGTAGTCGCTCTCGTTAATATTGGTAGTAAGTAGGCTTTGAATTAAATAGGTCGCCTGGGAGTCTGAGACTACTGCCGTATAAAAATTGTGAAGGACTGTATCCCAGATCTAATTCAACTGCCGAGCGCAACCCTAGGAGTACTAGAGGTAATTCGCGTAACCATTGTGTACTATTTGAACATTTTTCCATAATGGCAGCTTTTAGGGTACGGTACAGTCTTTCGATCATGCCGTTCGCCTTTGGGTTGTATGCAGTTGTACGAACTCGTTCGATGCCGAGTCTTTTTAATAACTGTCGAAATAAGTCTGATTCGAATTGACGACCTTGATCTGAGGTTATACGTATTGGACAACCGAAACGCGCAATCCAGTGCTCTACGAACGCCTTAGCAACCGTTTCAGCTGTTATCTCTTTAACGGGTATAACTTCTGGCCATTTCGTCACCCTGTCGATGATGGTAACGCAATACTTTAAAACCTCTGCCGGTGGCAGTGGTCCTATTATATCGATGTGAACGTGTTCAAAACGATTTCCTGTGTTGTCAAATTCGCCTATCGGTGTTACTGTGTGGCGTTGAATTTTACATTTTTGACAGGGAATACACGTTTTGACGTAATTTTTTATGTCGGTATTCATGCTGCTCCTAAAATACCTTGACTTAACTAAGCGTTAAGTAGCTGCGACGGCGGTGCCGGGCACATGACGTTCAACCAATCAGCGCGCGAGATGCTTTCCGTTCTATACCATTTAACAGTCTAATAGACTGAATAAAAAAAAAAACTTTTTCAGAAATGTAACCAAAGTGCATTACGATTATATCGGCTAAAGATTGTTTAGTCCGTCTCAACACTAGCGCTACACTGGTTGCGTTGTGTATGTGTGAATAGCTACGCACACATGAACATTGCTCCCGTCTTTTACCTAAACTCGAGCGTTCGAATTTTGTGAAATTGCTCTTAAGTCCTTTCTGTGGCAGCTGCACTGAATAAATTGTATATTTACATGAATATACAATATGATTTTCATGTAGTTCTTTAAATTTTCTATTTGACTTTTAGTTCTGAGTATATGGTGCAGAATATCCTGGATCTCCGAAAAACATTTTGTTAAATTTTCGCTTGGGTAGCATAGGTATTTTTTACCTTTTATAAATTCCCTGTGTTGCAAGTACCTGTTTTTGGTTGGGTCATCTGTATACAAAGATACTTTGCAGTCATTGCAATTTCTGTATTTTTTTTGCTTTACGCAATATGTAACCAGTTATATATTCGAGCTGACCAATTATTGTGGGGTCCTTTTTTTTATTCATAATTAATAATTACATTATCATTTAAATCATTCAAATCAACTTCGCATTGCGCTTCTTCTTTCTTATTTAGCGAAAAAAATAAATTATCAAAAGATTCAAATCTGGAACAAAAATCTTCTTCACAATTAGACCCTGGAGAATAATTGCTGCTCATATTATTCACTAACAAAGAAGCAAATGCAGATTCAAATCCAGCACAGGTGGGCGAGTTATTTCTCACCCCATGACTGTGTATGCTCCCAAAAAAGTTTTCAAGGTTAAAATGTCTGCACCAAAATGATTTAATATTATATTCATTAAATAGCTTTTCTCTTAAAATGACCATATTTTCTTCGGTTTTTATCCAATTAGTTATTGATGGTACAGTACCAGCACTCCCTTTTGATGTAATAAATGTCATCGATTTTAAAATAATTTTGGCTTGCACCCAAATCTCTTTGTGTTTGGAATTAGGTGTTACATTTCTTAACAAATCTTTCCCAGACGGGACACCTGAGTTTTTCATACTTTCATTTAGGGAGTCAAATAAATTATCAATATAGATAATAAAATCAGCGGTATCCATTGTTTCCTCTGGTAGAATGCCATTCTCTGTAAAGTGACAACAAAAATATTAGTTAGGTACACACTTTGTAGAGTTTTGAACATAAAAAAAAAATTATTTCATCAAAGTTATCCCAAACAGATGATGATCATTAAATGCATCGCGAGATTTGTTAGGTCCTAGTTAAAGAGATTTGCCTCCAACACACCATAATGGCAACCAACATGATGTGATGTTTGTAATAAAAAGGCAAATAATTTTGAAGTTACATTATTGACTTACCTGCTAAATATCCCATGGTTTTCCCAACAGTTTGGCTAAACAGTTGTGCAGCATATTTAACTTTCATTTTAGGCATTTTATCCTTATTACAATGATTTTCTGTAAGGTTTTTTTATTATTTTTAATCCTTTATACGTTGGATTATTTTGATAGAGTTGCAGAATATGCTCCCATTTCGCCACTTTATTAACACCGTCTATAGAATATCGCAGATTTTTTGTAAGCAAATTATTTCTCATCCCTTTTAGGAGATGAGGGACATCGTACAGAGGAATAATTTGCTTTCCTTCAATTTCAAATACAGAATTATTATTAAAATTAATATTTCTTCTAGCATAATTTCTTCTTGTTTCCTCAATTAGATAATTTATGGCACTAGTATTCGATGTGCCTTGATCACACACTGTGGCTAAAACAATAAAGCCAATGGAGTGGAGCTTCTTTATTATTTCTTTGATCTGTACTACCAAAGTCTCTTTTGGCGTACTCCCTGAGCAAAACGAGTAATAGATGGGCTGTTTATAATTTTTAATTACACCCATAATCATAAAAACTAGCACGTGATTTGCTATTTTTCGTGATGATTGACCAGTGTGGTTTACAAAACCTGATACTCTATCTTTTTTAGGATTGTAGTCAAAATGTGGAGCAAGTGCCATCTCATCGAAAATTAAGGTACACAACCTATGGTCATGCTTCATTTTCTCCACTTTTCTTTTCAATTGATCAAAAATATTTTCATTTATCCCTGGTTTCAGAGAAGCCCTTGAAATCATTCTGCTTAATGTTACAGGAGATGGCAATACAAATATTTTGCTTAACCATATATATGCTTTTGGTCCCATTTTATACATACTGAGGGCCATAATTTTCTCCTCTTTTGTGAATCGTCGTGCCATTTTAGGTTTACTTATTTGTCGAAACTGCATAACTGTAAAAATTGCAGCCAATGTTTTAAATTTCTTCAATGCCCTTTGAAATGAGGTATTCGTGGAAAGTTTCAGAGCTTTCTTCAATCTCATCTGGTATGAATTATTTTTGGCTTTCAACTTTTTAATTTGTTTTGCCAAGTGTTGTTCATTGCTGACCATTTTCTTAGTAGTGTCTGAAAACAAATGAATGAAATATTAAGAAAAGCTTCAGCATAAGAAGAGACATTCTTGATTTCCACAAAGATAGAATACAGCCCTATTCTATCCACTTTTTATAGCAGTGAAAATTCCATAAAACATAAAGCAATATTTTATTGAATTCATTGATTAAACTGAATGGTACTCAAACCCATTTATTATAACAACACAATTTACATAGTAACTCGTGTGAATATTAAGAAGATGATAAATAACTCAAAATAGAATATTAAATTCTTACTTCTTTTGCTACTAGCAGCTGCAGGTTGTGGAACAGGTGGTAGTTCTTGATATTGTGGAATTTCAGCAGCAGTGCTGCTGGTGCCCTGGTTTGTAACATCCATGAGAGGTGGTCTTCTAATTAGAGAAATTCCTGTAAATCGAGTTTTTTTTAAATACCTATTATTTAACTGACTTTATTTATTTATTTACCACAAACATACCACAAACACAGAGCATCGCAGGTAAAATTTCCTAATGCACTAATGGGGCATACAGTTAATAATAATTGATTTTAATTATTGAAATACATATTATTTTTATTTAAACTTGTAATTTTTACCTGGTAAACAGAGTCGTGGTATAGCATCAACACTTAAAAATTTGCTTCTTGTGTGGTACTGAGCCTCAAAATGCAAATGACAAACACGGCGGCGTTTAAAAATTGTATCATTATCCAAGGCCAGAATGGGTCCTCCAATATTGTATATCCAGGTTCTGAAGCGTTCAGGTTCCTTATTAGGGTTAGGAAATTTGTGGAGAATTTCCTTTTCTGAACCTAAAAGAAGATAATATTTATCTAGACAAATGAATTAAATTAGAGTATCTGTTTGTAATACTAAAATAAACTCTTTTGTGAGGGGTTTATATCCGTGGCTGGCGTGAATATGTTGACATGTTCAAAATGTCATTTTTACAGGGTCGCAATTTTAAAGTTTGACTTATTATGTTTAAATCGTTTTATCTTAAATACTTATGTATCTCACTTGACTTAGGGATAGTGTAATGCTATCTATCGAACTATGATAAGAAATACGCATAAATTATTTTAATTTTTGTAATATTAGACTTATCAATTTGTTCACCAATGAGTTATCAATGTATTGACCACTTTAGTAGGAAAAAATAGGTAGTCATATTTACGGAAAAGGTGTTATTTTTTATCATTTGTCTGTATACTAAAGAAAACACTTTTTTTTAGGTATTTAAAATTATAATCACATTCAAAATAAACATTTTTTTAAGAAGAAAAAACGTTTAATTATAGAGAACCTATATTTTGAAAAAAGAAAAAGCAACACAAAAAACGAAAAAAAAAGCTCCACTTTGGTCCACCACTACGTCTAATATGCAAATTAGCAAAATAATAATAAATAAGCCATTAGCAATCTTCTTTATCTTCTAATCTGGATCGTCCTCATCTATATCTGGATCAGTAGGGTTACAATCATTTGTTTTTAACTGTTTATAGAAATTATGGAAAACTTCATCGATTAACTCTAGAAGATCCATAAAATCTTTCTTCTTATCGGCACTGATTGGTATGGGTCTTTAGAAATTTGGTTCAATCTAAAAGTTTCACCAGTACACAATCTTCCTCTTTTCTTAAAATGTACAGTGTTAAAAACGGATTCTCGATCAAGATTATCATTAAAATGAATTATGCCGAAACTCGTTTTATTGTATTGCAACCATTTAATTGGTTGCCATAAAAACTTTTGTCCCGAAGCATCATTCTTCTTTATAGAAAACGGTCCTTTCTTGGATTTTAACTGAGAAATCCAAGAAGTCTTTTAAAGTCATTACTACTACTTTAAAGGGATTTTTAAGTTTGCATGTTCTGACTAGCTGTACCCAATCATTTAAGTGATTAATCTTCATTTTTGTCCTTTTCTTTGTTTTTTCTATTATTGCGTGATCAGAGCCGCACTCCATATGGGTATGTCTACTTATAAGAAATTTGTGATGAATTGTTTGCAGCGTAGGGTGATTGTTTAGTAGGTACATAAACATCATGGCAACAATATTATTTTTATTTTGGCCGCCACAAGTATCTGAGTAGAAAATTATCTCCTTCACATTTGGTGGCAATCTATTGCAAAAGTGCCACAAACATGATCCAATTTGATTGGCTCCTCGAGCTCCTATGGTCTCATCCCACATATAGCATGTAGCCTCATTGTTTCCTAGGTCATGGATAGTTAAATTGAAGGACCAAAGCTGTCGTTTATAAAAGGATACCGAGGTTGTTAAATAAGGCGTTGGCAAGCATTTTTGAAGATCAAAAGTAAATGCCCTAATCGAAGAGTCGTTCTTTACTATATCTTTGTCAATCCTTTTTTCAGTATAAGCTTGTTCAGCTCGAGATTGATGTTCGGCTAACTCAGCAATCAAATTTATTTTGTGATCGGCGTCTGCTAATTTAATTTTGGCATTGAAGACATCGCATGTATTGCAGGTGTCTTTTGAGGGTTGTTTAAATGAGAGATTTATGTCATGGAAGCATTTAGCATATAGTTTCAAAGAAACAGGATTTAACGTTGATTTTTTATATTCCCTATACATTTTTGCAATCGATAAATCGGTAGCAAGGTATTTCTTGCCAGTGGATTTCCTGCAATAGTGACTTTCGTAGCTCGGGAAACTGGAAATGTGTTCTCGGACAGACGTCATTTCCTCCATGGATTTTTTTATTTTTTGGTGGCTTAAAACCTCTCTAATCACTGTCTATGATGCCCGTGGGGGAATGTTTTTTCTTTTTGACTATCACATTTACAAATCCCTTGGTCTCACCAAGTACTCTGCAAAAGCACTCTGCAAATCGGTCTCTCCTCATTAGAAATCAAGAGTTTATACACACAATAGCAATCCCTGTTTTTTTCTTTACAACCAGTTGTTTGAGATTTTTTGGGTAGTATCGTAACTGATTTAGATATAAATGCTGCTCTTCTGTCTCTCTGTCCTAATTGCCAATAATCTTCAAAACACTGTTTCCTTTCAGCCTCTGCGAATCTTTCAGCACATTTTAATCCACATACTCCTAAATCTTTAGTTTTTCTCTCAGCGACTACCTTACCCTTTTCTGTAATATAGCTCTTTCCTGTATTTTTTGTATTCTTTTCTTTCTTTTCTTGATCTGCCCTTATTTTTCTTTATTGTATTAGTAGCTTCTGCTTTGGTATGTGTAGAAATTATAGTTTGCATAACTTCATTTCTTTTTTCTGTGGGAGAATCCAAATTCACAACTAAGCTTTGTATGTGGTTTTCATTTAAAAGTAAGCTATCATTTTCTTTGTCTATAGTAATATTTTGAGATGTCATATTTTGTGTTTCGGTTGCAAATCTGTTGCACGTAGATATTGTAATCTCATTTACAGCACTCGTATCAGCTATATTAATTATTTAAGAAGTCATACTTCGTTTCTCCGAGTATGTTGTATCGAGTTCGTTCGTCGAGTCACAGTCAGTTTCTGATTCATCCACTACGCGTTGCTTCATGTTATTCACTGTAAAGTGGGGGTCCTCGACGCTGTCGTCACTAGCCGCATCATAGTAACTTTTTCTTCCATTTACTGAAATATCACTAGTCTTAATCGTGTCTGATAAATTTTCACTTTCTAAGTCTACTTCAGTTAATACATTGAATAGTATAGTAGTATTTGTAGTATTGAATAGTATATATACACACATCAAAAGTGTCTAGGGATCAACATATATTTTTGCAATAACTTTTCTCCTGATTGATATTAATTAAAATTTTCTTTAAGGATTCATCAAATAAAGTGTTTTCGTTTGTCACAGTAACGATAAACCAAGTCACCTTTGCATTAATAAAGAAATTTGCCATTTTCCTAATAAAGGGATTTTTGACATTTGAACCACTAACATTAAAGTTCGAAAAAAAGACTGAAATAACAGTTTTCTTTAAAATTTTATTGGGTAACTTAAACAATTAATAATCCGTGTTTCTACCGCGAACACTAACAACACAAGAACATCGGTTTGGCATACTCAAAATGAGTTCATCCAAATCACGCTGTGGAATGGCCGCCCATGTTCGTTGCAACAACAAAAAAAGGTCTTCTTGCGACTGGATACCCTCCATATTCGGCAGAGCTCTTCTCTGTAGCATATCCCATGCATGCTCAATCGGGTTCAAGTCTGGCGACTGAGCAGGCCAGAGCAGGACATTGATGTTAGCTGCGGCGAGAGTCTGTCTTACAACTCTTGCGGTGTGCGGTCGTGCATTATCATGTATTAACTGAAATAAGGGACCGATTTGCACTTGTAGAGGAACGATGACGTCAGATACAATCGTCTCAGCATAAATTTGAGCGTTGAGGTTGCCTCTGATCCAAATCAACTCAGTTCTTCCGCCGATCCAAATACCCGCCCATACCATGATGGTTCCACCACTATAAGGATGGACTTCCTGGCAGGATTTTAATCGCTGTTGGCGTCCAGGGGTTCTCCAGTGTCGTATACGTCTTGTATCCGGTCTCATACCAAAACGAGACTCATCAGAAAAGCACACGAAACGCCATTGTTCTTCTGCCCAATTTCTGTGTTCAAGAGCCCATTGATATCGAATCCTACGATTGTGCATTGCTATAGGTGGTACCCGTAGCGGTCTTCGGGAATGAAGGTTCACTTCATGCAAGCGGTTTCTGACTGTTTGGTCGCTAATTAAGTTCCCTGAAGAGTGATGAAGCCTCACGGCTAACATCATGGCGGTTATTGTTGGAGCTCTTCGAGTTAAGATTTGAATGTATCGGTCTTGTCTCCGTGTGGTGCAGCGATACCGTCCTCCATGGCGCTCAGCCACGGTACCAGTGCTTCGGTAACGTGTCCAAAGTCGACTGATAACACTCTGACTTGTATTCAGAGCTAAAGCCACAGTACGTTGCCGGGAACCAGCTTCTATCATTCCCACGGCTCTGAGCATTTCTTCCCTGCTTAAATGACGTCGCCGCTCCATAATAACGTTGGTTTTAATCAGTAGTAGGGAAACAGTAGCACTAATAATGTCTTCAATGCGTTGTATGTTTTTATAGGGAAAATATTGACAGCTGATTTTCATCTTTTACTCGAATTTGATTAACAGTTCCTGTTTCAAATTATGAAATGCACCAAAAAGGATCCATATAAATTTATATAATCATAAATTTATTACAAAGCCACATCTCAATCTCAAGAAATCCGCATAAAAATGCTTGATCCCTAGACACTTTTGATGTGTGTAGTTTAAGAAAACAATAAAATATCTCTTTCTTCGTATAATTTTAATACGTCCTATTTACTGAATAAAAAGGTACTCACATTATCCTTGTGTTCCATTGCACGTAAAGAACTATACAACTCACACAAATAAGTTTATTAATGAATGGAACCAACGTTCATCAACCAAATACTCAGAACAATATAAACTTTGTAAAATACCTACACTTTCGGCGCGTTGACGCTATTTTCACGATGAAATGTCAATAATATGTCATTTTTCGCGCCGTTTCTATTTCTCTGCATCTCATGAAGCAGTACAGATAATCTATTACCTACGCATTGTACTATAAACAAAATAGTGTATGAAATCGTAAAGTATGGTCTAATAGCATCAACTAAAGATACTTTATTATTTTTTTATGAAGATTTCATGATATCTCAATATACTCAATATATTCAAAAATGTTCAAATATGGAGACATTACCTATTATGATATCTATAGATATCATAATTAATTTAACTGTCTTCAGTCGGCCATAACTAGATAACTGAAAATGTTCAATTATGTTTGAACTTATGATATAACTAGCTGCCCGGCCCGGCTTCGCACGGGTAGCATTAAGGAGACGAGCGAGCGACGGAGATTAGCGCTACGGCGCACCTAACTACCTACCCTACCTATCTACCCTGCCTACCTACCCACCTACCTACCTACGCTCCTATCTACCCTACCTACCTACCCTACTTACCTACCTTACCTTCCTACCCTACCTACCCTACCTACCTAACCTACCTACCCTACCTACCCCTACCTACCTACCCTACCACTACCTACCTATCTTACCTACTAACCAACGTACATACCTACCATCTCCTGAGATATCAAAATTCATGCAAGCCTAGTACTTTGTGTTAGAATTTATGGCATATATACCGGGATATCATAAATACAAAATTTATAAAAACATTTTTCTTCATGTTTTGTTTTTTTTGTGAAATTTTCCAATGTTTTAATAGTTATTATCCTATTCCGGAAGAAGACATGTCCAAAAACACAAAAATCATACAAATTGGTCCAGCCGTTCTTGAGTTATAAGTGATGTAACTAACACGTCTTTGTTTTATATATATAGAAAATATTGATAACTGCTTATCCTGGCGTTCATGGGTTTAATTTAGACACAAAAAATAAATTGTGCGAAGAACATAAGTAAAAATAAGACTATAATTAATGACCTTTTAAGCTTCGAGTGAAATTATAAATCACACATTTATTTGCAATTTTTTTTTACAGATACCTACCTATGCTTACCTAGATAGATACTTAGCTAGATAGATGCTTACTAGATATCTCTAAATGCTTTGTTATTATTGTATTATCTAGAAATGAGGTTTACCAGTTTAATGTTAATAAAGTAAAGCCAACAAGTATCTTGATACCTGCATACTAATTATTTATCATGTTTCAAGATTGGCAGGTTGTTTGTACACAATATAATATGTAATAATATTAACATATGAATTATTAAAACAATAAAATGTTAAATGTACAAGTTGAGCTATCAAGTTTTGTATAACACTAATGTGTGTTTTGGTTAGCGGGCATAACTTGATAAAACGTTATATCAATTGAAGGGCACAGGAAGGATCAAAGGACTAAACCTAAAATTTCAATTTCTACACTTACACCTCTACTGGAATTTTATTTGTACCTATATAAAAAAGGAACAGTGTATATTTAACATAATATATTATGATATTTTAACATTGGGTTGGTAAATAAATAATAGTTTGACCTTTAATTGCGTAACTCCCAAATGTAGCTGGCAAGAAGGTGCTCATTGTCACAATGATCTCCTTTTTACATTTTACAACTAAAATGGTGATCATAAACAATGTCGAATATACCTATATTGTGTTTTTCCCATTCACACACTAATGAAATAAAACACATATTCATTAGCATAAAATTTTATTTATGGGGTAAATTCGTTAATATATAATACTTTCAGGGGAACAAAAGTTTTTTTAAGTCCTGAAGGTCACTATATGTCTGTATACGACCTTCCAGGCAAAATGAATTCATTGTGTTGTACAGTGATCATCTGAATGGTTTTCTTCTTTCTTCCACTGAGGCAAGCAGAGTCCCAGGGCCTATTATAAGTAGAGTGAAAGCCTATTTTGGTATTCAACTTGTCAATTTTGAGAACTTTTATAGGGAGTGTAGGAAAAAATGACTTTTTAGCATAAATTGTGTCCAAATGGCTAGTCCATGATCTGAAATAAGATGTGTCCACCTCTACGACTTCAAATGGACTCGGCTTACAACGAGCATTTTGGAAAATTTCGGTCTAATCCCTTGGAAGTTCTGCTCTGGTCTTAAATTTCACCAAACCCATATAAGAGATAATATAAGAGATTTTTTTTTTTTTATCACACTCCATATAAGAGTGACCTCTCACTGGAAATGTCACAGTAATTTTGTCCAACTTTTTCTCTTTATGTACTAAGTGATGCAAGAAACGAAACATAGTAAAATTTTTATTTTGCCCTCCACAAGAGTCACAAAATATTTGAAGGTGAGTTGTAGTAGGCTTCATGTAGTTATAGACGAAGTGATGGACAAGTGAGCATACTTCATCGCTTCCTTTTTCCCTTCCGTTTCTGGATACAGGTAAAAGATGCTTTGTGATGAAGATAATACATGCACATTGAAAGCATACACTGATAGCTGTCGTTTATAATAAGTATCATTTGTTTGTATGTTAGGAGCACAAAGATTTTTACCATAGTCAAAACATATTGCCTCCATTGAGCTGCCTGCATTTCTACTTTGCAACCTTTTTTTTTTTTTTTTTTTTTTTGAGGGTGGGAAATCATCAAATAACTTCTCCCGCTCTGGGCGGAGCGGGAGGGCGTGTCAGACTCTTACTGACTAAAACCCACCCGTGTTCCTTCGGCTGCCCTGTTGCCGGGGGCCACGATCTCCCTTTCGGTTTTCTTCGCAACCCCGGCAGGCATCGGCCCTAGTGGACCCCTTCGAATCTGCTGACATCTCTTTGAGGCGCGCGTGGAACACAACGCGCCGTCGACCCGGGCCTGGTCCTTATCGGACGGTGAGCCACCCATTGCTCACCGCCCGCAAGCCCGCGCCTACGGTGGCCGGAAATCGCCTCGCGATTCCCGACGCCCTGGGCGTCTCCTCCTGCGGCGGTTAGGGGCATGAGGGCGCGAAATTTGCCTCTCCCTCACGCGTTCCGCCTCCTCCTTCGCGAGCATTACCGCTTCGCAGAAGGAGGTGACGGCCTCCCATTTCCTCTCGCTCCGTACCATGGCCTGAACCAGGGCCGGACGCGAGAGATCACCGCCGCCGATCGCCTCCACGAGGACACGGCGATGCTCCGCCCAAGCTGGGCAGACCTCCACCGTATGCTCCACCGTGTCCTCCGGGCGATCCACACAATGGTGACACCCGGGCGTTTCCTCCCGCCTTATCCTGTGCAGGAACCTCCCGAAACTGCCGTGTCCGGTGAGGACCTGCGTCAGGCGGAAGGTGAGGACGCCGTGGCGCCTCTCTAGCCACTCCTCAAAGAGGGGTCTTATCGCCGCAATTGTGGCGTGCCCAGCGCTGGGTTGCGACAATCGCACTCTCCATGACGCCATGAGATCCCGCCGGAGCTCTGTCCGCTGTGCCGCGATTTCTCGCGGCAGCGGAGTTAAGCCCCGGCGTTTCGCCTCCTCGCGCCACTCCCAAATGTGCGCGAGGACCTTTGCCTCCAGATCCCATGGCGGTAATCCGGCAAGGAGGCTCGCCGCCTCGCAGGAGACCGTGCGGTATCCTCGGGCCAGCCGGATGGCCATGACCCTCTGGGACGCGTTCAACCGGCGGGCTGGCCGCAGCCTTAGTGAACGCGCCCACACCGGTGCCCCGTAAAGGGCCATGGACCGCACGACCCCCGCGTAGAGCCTCCGGCAGGAGGCGTTTGGATCCCCTAGATTGGGCAGGAGCCGCTTCAACGCAGCCCCGGCCCGCTCCAGTCTGGGAGCCAAACGTCGGAAGTGTTCGACGAAGTTCCACCGGCTGTCGAGGACAAGTCCCAGATACTTCATCGTCGACTCGACGCCGATGTGAACCCCTCCCGCCATTACCTGGGAACCCGACGGTGGCGCATTCCGAGGTCCATGAAAACCCATGGCCTCGGACTTGTGCAGGGCCACCTCGAGTCCCAGCTGCCGAATCCTGTCGACGATTGTCGCAACCCCGCGTGTCGCTAGTTCGGCCGCCGCCTGGTACGACCCCCCCTGTGCCAGGACCAACGTGTCGTCAGCGTAGCAAACGACGCTGACACCGCTAGGGAGGTCGGCGCGCAGCACCCAGTCGTATCCGATGTCCCACAGATGCGGCCCCAGGACCGATCCCTGTGGGACACCGCACGACATCTCTCGCCGGTTCCACTCTCCTTGGTGACCGGGGTAGATGACGGCCCTGTCCGTCAAATAGGCCTCGACCACACGACAGAGGTAGGTCGGCATCCGGTGATACCGGAGTGCCTCCCTGATGCAACTCCAGGGCAGGGTGTTGAAGGCATTGGCGATGTCTAGAGACACCGCCAAGACGACCCCACCCCGGGCCACAGCATCCCCCGTCGTGAGGGCCCGCACGCGCATGATGGCGTCCACCGTAGTTGCAACCTTGCCATCCGTTTTCTGTGGTAAAAAGTGCTTGCTTGTAACTTATGTAATTTGTTTTGATTAAAAAGATTGAAAATTTCCTTATCCAATGCGGACTTGGCAATTGAATCAGTGTATATCTTCTTCTTAGCCTCAAATGCTTTAAGGTCTCTGCACGCAGCCGGCGTGGCGTGGCGGGGCGCGGCGCGGCGGCGTGGCGGGGCGGCGACGCTGCGCTGGCGCGGCGGCATCGGTCACACTGCGGGCGCGATCACGTCCCGTCCCGCCGCGCCCATTCACGCCGACCGTATCGCGACGCTATTCATTCATCAAAATGATGTTGAGCGATTCAGACGTGGAAACGCTCTTGCTCTTATTTGCGCTAGCTAAGAAAAAACAACGTAAACGGAAATGGGTGCATGAAATAAATCAAAACCGTCGTAATTACGGGGAGTATCACAGACTATGCCGCGAAATTTTATCCCACGAAGATAAGTTTTACGCCTACTTCAAAATGACGCAAGAGTGTTTTGAAGAATTGCATAGTATTTTATGTGATACGATAAGTAAACTGGACACAAATTGGAGGAGATCAATGAGTTCAAGAGAAAGGCAGCCATTTGTTTGAGGTAGGTAACCTTTTTATTTATATAATTAACACTTGTTAACATTTTCGAGCAGAAAACAAAATTAAATATATACAGCGTAATTAAAATTATCACCATTCTTTATAATCACAATTATAGCTTAATGAAAGTATCTAACTAAATTTTTCAATTTTCATTGATTGATTCATATTTTGAAAATTATAATTTATGGAATCATTTTTTAACCAGAAAACTAAATATTGCAAATCTATATACTTCAGATCACAAACAGCTTGACTTTTCTGCGCGTGATCGTTTCCTTTTTACCAGCTGTTAGTCTGCTATTTTCGTCATTGATTAAAAATTCATGTATCCTTTTTCTTAAGCCAATATTTGTGATAATTTCCTGTCCTTTACTTTTTTTAAATCTTATTATTCGCATCCTATATTTAGAGAGCTTTCGTTCTAAAATATTTAATCTTTCTATTAAAAACTGATTTTGAGCCTTCAATATTCGGCGATTTCGTAATCGTATTGTTTACCCACATCTACACGTGAGTGTGATGAGCGAGAAGAACTGGGAGAAGAAACCGGAGTATTTACGCCTACTATTTCTTCTGTTTGTTTTCTTAGTGGATCTCTTTCACGTCTTAGCTTGGCTTTTTCACGCCACATTTTTCGCATCTGTCGCTGCTGTCTGGGTGTAAAATCTTTAATTGTCTTCAATAATCCATTTTGTTTCTTTAGAAGATATTTTTCGCGTTCTTTCCTACGTCTTTTTTCTATGGCAGTAGCATCTAATTTAGCTCTAGCTCTTCGCATGCTAAGTTTTTTCTGTTCACGACGACGTATTTTCTTCTCTTCGTCAGTTAGTTGGGTTCTAGACCGACTTGATCGAGGCAATGTACCTGAAACAAACCCAACCATGCTAAGCACCCCACATTTGGCAAAAAATAAGTCAAGCTCCTTCTTCGGGTGCCGATACCAATAATGCAGTACCTATTCAAATCATGCTATCACAGCCTGCCCGTTTGTTTGACCAACATTGTAGCTTTGTTAGCATGGAAAACCGTTAAAATGTTTTTTGTGGACATATATCTTTTCTGTGGACATTTATGTTCACAGGAAAGATGTCCACAGAAGATATATTTCAAACTAAAATCAAAGCAGCCATTTTATTTTTAAGGTTAGAATCACAAAAAAAGAAATTTTGAAAATACTCCTCAAAAGGCATATCGGCGGAATATTTACTAAAATATTGAATAATAAATTACAACCCAATCAGGAAAGACGCACTTAACTTTGACAAAAACACTTAATTTTATTTTAAAACTTCGTAAATTAGAAAATGGCACGTAGCTGTACTGACAAGGACTCCAATAAATGGCGGTCTTCCAGTGTTGTCAATTTAAAAAATGTACTGTAATTAACTTAGTTCTTCTACGTGTGGTTTCCATGTAAGTTGATTATCAATTGTGATACCTAAAAACTTAGCTTGATCTGCTTCTTCAATATCGCAGCCCTTGTAGGAAATATTCATCTTTGGTCTTTCACACCGTTGATAGAAATGCATGATTTTCGTTTTACTCAGGTTTATAATCAAATTATTTTTTTGAACCAATTTATTACGTCATTTAAGCAGGTACTGATGTCGTTTTCATAATTATTTGGATCAGTACATTTTATAATAGCCGTACTGTCATCTGCAAAAAGAACCATTTTGTTGGTTGTTGCTTCCGAGAGATCATTTATATATACCAAAAAAAGTGGCGGACTCAGTACGCTGCTTTGTGGAACGCCATATTCTACGTGTCTTGGTTTTGATAAATATTTCTTTTCTAATTTACTTTTTGGACATATCCTAGAGATTTCTGTGCATTGAACTCTATTACTTAGGTATGATTCTAATAACTTTAATATATTTCCCCTTATACCATAACTATGTAGTTTGTGTAATAGGATCTTATCGTCTACATGATCAAAAGCCTTAGTCATGTCGGTATAAATTGCGCAGACTGGACTCCGTTTATCTACATATGACATAATGTTAGCTAATAAGTCAAATAGGGCCATGTTAATCGTTGTATTTTTTTTAAAACCTTTTTGGTCCTTGCAAAATAAATTATACTTTTCGAAAAATGCGTACAGACAGTTATACATATAACTGTCTGTACGCATCTGTATATTACTTTCTCAAAAATCTTTGATATAATTGGAATTTTTGCAATAGGTCTGTAATTTTTTAATTTTTTTGTTTTTTGTCATCTTTTTTATTAAGGGGTTTAACTATTAATTTTGAGCTTGTTTGGGAATAAAAACATAAAAACATTTTACTGTTTTCATTGCATTCAACAAAACATTATGGGTTTCTGTTGCATTAATTAGTGATATCGTAGCCGTAGGAGACTCTTTTATCTAATTGGCGTTTTACACTGCCTCCGACACCATCGGCCACGCTTTTACCATGGCCACTTTCTGAGAACGACCATGTAGAATAGTCAAGTTTTAATTTACATGTAAAAAAAATTAGCAAAAAAAATCTTTTTTTGTCGATACTGACTAGTGGGTCCGTCCGAAAAAAAATGAATAACGGAAATTTCAGGGTAACGTTCCCTAGCATATTTAATTACGGGTATTAAATGTGCCCAGATATCTTCAGGTTCATGGCAATTATTATCCGACACGGTTGCAAATGTTTGACATTTATCATTAAAAAATATTGCTCCTGTATGCAGAGTTATAGAATTTTTGGATGCCCCAAAATGAATTGACTGAACCTCATGTGCATACTAACATTCGTAATTTTCTGAAAAATCACATAATATTGCAATCTCAAGATTTTTTAAATTCTGAACACATTTTCGGTGCTGTCTGTGCTGCTCTTTCCAATTATAAAAGTGCATTTTAAAAAGTGGTATTTTTTCTAGGAATAAGGATGTTAATTCAGCGACAGTACCAACCTGTTCTTGCTTAGTTGTTTTTTTGGTTACATATTCTTTACCAGCTTTTTGGTATTTGTGGTCAATTCTTACCCATTGGTACCACTTAATAATATCATTGGCTTGATTATCGTTAAATATCAAGTGAGGAGTTTTGCAAACCTCACAGAGACCGTGCATACAATTAAATGAAGTAATATCACAAGAAAAAGACTTGATAACTTCGTCAATATTTTTGTAAGAAGTGATCGATCGTAATTTCAAAGCAGAAAACATATATTCAAAATTGCTGTGCTTTATACACATGCACGTATCTCTTGCAGCACGGGTGGGCGCTATAACATAATAAGGCTTAAAACGATAAAATGTAGAAAAACTCACTTTACTTCCCTATACATACGATAAGTGTTCAGAAGGGTGTCCAGTAAATACCTAATTTGCATCTTCTGTTTGTTTCTGGTTTTGCACTCTTTTCGGCCAGCAGCACATCTAGATACGTCATCTCGGAGATAGAATGCCGCAATGCTTTCTCGAACCTTAAAAATAAGAACCAATGAATACATTCTTTAAAATCTAGTTATTTGTGTAGAAAATTTTTTTATTTAAATTGCTTAGCAGTGAAACTCAAATACAGGCAAAATATAATGAAAAAAAAAACCCTTTAATATCCTATCGCTATTGCTCCTCCGGTTGAAAAATCTTATTTTAGTTTTTAGACCCAAAATTTTCGGCAGTTTCAGCTGGTTCGATCCAGATTTTTGAGAAACTTTGAAAGCTATTTTTTCAATAATCTTTTGTCCTTATATGTCTTGCAATCTGCATAAGTCTCCTTTACTGCATCTTTCAAGTTTTCAAATTCTTTTTCAGTTTTACTTTTAGCCGTTTCCAAATCTTTTGCTTTTTGTTTAGAGCGGTTTACCTGTTTTCTAAGACGACCAATGATTGTATTCAACTTTTGATTTTTTTGTGCCATATAATAATTAGAATATACCCTTTGTAACTTTTTATTTAGTATACTACTTTGCTTCTTAATTTTATTTGTTGGTATAGTTTCTTGATTTATTGATGCTTTTTTTCTTTCTTTCTGATTTCTTTTCTGTTTTCTCCACTGTTCCCTTTGTTTCTTTTTCTCGTCATCATCTAAATTAGCATTTTTTTTCCTTTGCTTTCCAACAATTTTTCTTTGTTTTTGTGTGTGTGTTATATCTTTCATATTTTTGAGGATCCTCCTTTAACTTTTTTCTAAATCTTCTAGCTCGTTCAGCTCCAGTAAGTGGCATTTTTGTTTTTGTAAATATAGGTTAGTAGCTTTATTACTTGTTACAATATTCACATTCGTCATCCGGAAAATGATCATAAATAGTAAATATTGAACAGTTTTGGCACCAGAAAAATGTGTGATTCAAAAGACGAATTATTTTTCTGCCACTAAAAATAATAAAATAAGTCGGTATTCCGGCGTTCGTGTCAGTATAAGTGTTGCAGTTATGACATTTTCTTGCTAGTATAAAGTGTGTTCTTTTCCATGGCCATTTAATTATTTTGAGCAGACTTAAATCTTTGCGAGTCAAAAACTTGTCAATGTCCAGAAATACTACCATTTTTTCCAGTAAGTGTGTACATACTGCTTATTTGCGTTTGTAATGTCGAAGACCTGCAATGTAACCCAAAATTTATTTTCGAATGCACCGTGCACCAAACTATTATACTAGAAAAGTCACTATAATAACAAACGTTATTAACAATTTACGACGTTATTAAGAAAAGTCACTACAATAAGTAAAATTGGTTTCAATACTATTGAAACCAACCGGGCCCTATCAGAATACCAGCGCTGCGACATTTTTTTAAATGTCGCAACATATGCTGAGATAGGAGCCTTTTGGCCTCGTACTCGTACTTTCTGTTATTTTTTATTTTATTTTATTTTTCTTTTTAATTTGTTTTTTTAATTTTTTATAATGTTTTAATTAGTGTGTTCCAGTTTCATTTGTAATGTCCTGTGCGAGTCCCAATAAATACTTTTTCTTTCTTTCTTTCTATTGATTTATTAAAAAAAAAAAACACATGTTTAAAGTACGACAAAAAAAATAAAGACTTATGACTTATGACGATTACTTACTTAAACTAAAATCGATGGCCTCTGAAGTCTGTTCTATACAGAGCGATCAGCATGTCTGCTAAGTCTACGCCCCCCATGTGGGCGTTATAATGTTTAATAATTTCCGGACAGGGTACCGCTATTCTTCTTTTCGCTACTTTGTCATAACGTTGTATGGTACTGACAGGCTCAGCAGCCACATAACTACTAGCTGTGGTTACACATTTGTTGTCGTACCATTTGACGACACATAATTTATTTTTGTTACAGACAACTTGCGAATGAGAGCCTCTAGGTTTTTTTTCAGAGCTTTGTCTGTAAGTAACCTTTTTTCCGCTCCTCGCAGTCTGTTAGACCTAATGGTACCTAAAGAAAATATGCCCATTTCTTCTCGTAAATAGTTAATCAATTCTAAACTTGTAAAAACATTATCGAAATATACCACAGAACAAGCACGGTCTGGTATACTTTTACACAGAGCCAGAACTACCTTAGCACCAAGACCAAAACTGGACTCCTCAGGCGTTAGCGAATCATACCGGAAAGTATCTTCACCACCATATACTATTGAAATCGTAAACGAAACCAGATATGCCGCTCGAACAAAAATTTTGTAGCCCCATTTTTTTGGCTTGTTTTTAACATATTGTTTTCTATTGCTAGCTTTTTTACCCTTATATGGGACCATCATTTCATCCACACTAAATCTGGTTTCGTGTGGGACTTTCAAAAAGTTTTCACGGACTTTTTGTAACAAGGGCCTCACTTTAAAATAACGGTCACCATCGTCTAACAAATTATTATTAAAATGAATGTATCTCCGTATTAATTGAAATTTTTTAAGTGACATAATATCTGCAATGGGTCTGTAGCGGAACTCACGCGACCAATAATCTGTGTAAGCTGGTAAATCGACAATTCCCATTAGAAGGTTAATAGCTATGAAACATCTTATGTCTTCTTTAGTTAAATTTAAGGGTTTTCCTTTTTGTTGCACATAATACAGGTTAGATTGCTCGGTTATGTTATCAAAAATTTCATCCGTAAAAAAATCTGTAAAATATTCGTAAGGAGTTTTGGCTATTTCAGGTTGCGGAAGATTTTTATCTGAGATCTGGGCGAAATGTTGGAATTTATTTTTAGTCCACTGAAAATTTAGAGGCTTTTGAAAAATACGTCGGGGTGTGACTAATCTTGCAATCCTTCCGGATGTTGTAGGTTGTCTTCTTGGTCGGCTGTTAGACGCAATTAATGGAGATGGTGGCAAAGACAGTGAAGATGGTGGCAAAGAAAGTGGTGCAGGAGAGTCATTCTGCTTCAATGAAAATGGTAGTCGATCTGGAAGCGGCTGAGGTGAAGGCAGCACAGGCGAAGGCAGCAAAGGAGACTGAGTAACAGCGTCTTGTACGTCTACTATTTCCTCATCAGATAGCAAATTCAAGTTTTCTATAGACGAAGGCAAAGATGGCGCAGGTGAAGAATCGGAGTCAGTCACATGGGTATGGACATGACTCAAGCTAATAGGAATCTGCTGAAGTTCATCTTCGGATTCAGACTCATCGTCGTCAGATTTTTTACGTGGTTTTGGTACTAGAGCACAAATTCTTTTTGCTCTGGAAAAAGATGGTTGCGTCCCTCCCTGAAAAAAAAAGCCCACTCTCACACTCATATACCAAGCATATAATGCCCTTTCCTCAAAACACAGTTAACCCTAGAAGCCCAATCTAGGTCATTTTTACCTATACGCAAGCGAATAACTGCTTTCTCTTTCGCACACTTCTTTCGATCGCCGTGATTGATCGAACCAACTTAGTACACCCCACGAGCCAACAGGAGACGGCCGTGTTGCCTTGGTAAGTACCTCTATATTGTAGTTATTGTAATTTTGTAGGTCAATTTGACCTATGTTTGGGCTTTGTGTAACTTTTACATGTGTTTTGAGTATTTGGAGATAGCTATTTTATGAGGATTTAACGTTGTATTTTATTAAGTTTTTAAAAAATAAACATTATTTAAAAAAAAAAAATATTTTAAAACCGTTATATCGCAAAAAAATTATGAAAAAATTGAGCACAGATTTGACTCGGCCATGGATGTAACAGCGTCTGGAATCCCCTACATTGAAGCGTTCAGTACGTGACAATATCACGAATATCCTTCAAAAGGAGCCGCAGCCATTGCCAGAGAACACCACAGAAGAACCAGAGCCAAAAAAGCGTCGCTACTGTGGTTATTGTTCTTATAAAAAACATGCGAAAGACTAATTCGCAGTGCACAAAATGCAAAAAAGCAATTTGTCGTGAGCACAATATTGACAAGTGTCAAAACTGTTTATAATGTGATAATTGCTCTATGAAACTGTTTGATTATTATGAAAAAATGTATTAATTAGTTAAAAAGAGAAGATTTTGTTTTGTTTTTCCTTTATATTTTTAGTTTATAAGAAAAAAACCGGAAGGATCTCAATTTGTACCAAATTTTTGTATGTTTACGTATTTTTGTATTTTCAAAATATAAATAAATAGATATTAACATAATTATGCGTTTTTTCATTTCATGAATAATTAATATTAATAAATAATAACGAAAAATAATAAATTTAACATCATAAACTATCCTATACGTGTATTTATTCATGTAGGTAAATTTGACCTATGATTGGGCTTTTTAGATAGCAAAATATGATTGGGCTTCTAGGGTTAAAAAAATATATATTAAAAATGCTTAGTTCACTTGGCAATGTATCCCATAAGATACGCTAACCTTGTACAAAGAATCGTAGTGCAATTGGCAATGTATCCTATAAGATACACTAACCTAGTACAAAGAATCTTAGTACACCTAGCAACGTATCCTGTAGGACACATTCACTGTATTTGTTAGTTTGCGAAGCCAAGCGTAATTATTTCTCCTGCTGAGTTACTTTCCAGCATAAGTACAAACATATGAAATATCCACACCATTTCCTCATGCCATTTTAAAAGAAAAATTATCAAAAATAATAAATTCTTACCTTCTTCCGCGGAATTGCACTCAACCGGTTCGCCATTTTGACAAGTTTTGAAAAAGTAGTTGACGTAAGCTGTTATTGTGTCACTGGTGTGCGTTCAGAAACGTATAGTTTAAAGAAAAATAAGTAAACGTTCCGTTTTACATGAATTATAAAAGAGCAGTATTTTTTTTTAACGTTATGTATCTTACAAGATGCATTGTCAAGAAAAGGGTTAAGTCCAAAACTTGTCTGGCTCACTAATTTCATTCAACCCTTGAGGATGACGAGCTTGTGCATTTGGCAAAGTCCTCCATTGGTTGTCGATTATTTGTTTCTTTGCGTAATCAGCTGGTGCGATTATACGGGGGACCACTTCCATAAGTGGCATAAGTGTTATGAAATGGCTTCTAAAGTTATGGGAGAGCGCTGATGCAGGTTCAAAAACTTGTAGCTTTGACAAGACTTCCATGTTATATCGTTTTTTAATTTCGGTGGCAGCAGCTTTGTAGAAATTTTTGCAGCATGAGAAGAACTGTGCAATATCTGCAGGCTTTCTGATCACATCTGGATGTTTTAAAAGCTCATATACTTTGACGCCAAGATACAGTGCAGCGTCATGGAGCTGATGTTGCTGACTTTCAGGGTTTATTTCTTCAAGATTTTGCCTCATCACATATTCGCGTTGTAAATAACGTAATAAGATCTCCTGGTAAACTGTTCTAATTTTCTCATGTAGATTGTGAACTTATTGAACTTATTGAATAAAGGGAGCGACCATTCCAGGAAACAGAAATAAAGTTTGTAGAATGGGTTGCTGAGTTTTTCGAGAATAAATACTGCTCGATTTTTTACATCGGCTCTCGCCCTATGTGCAGGATTTGTCGTAAAGTCGATAAAAAAGACGTAGGGCCTCCCATTGTTCTAATATCCTTTCAACCACTGATAATAACGAAAGCCATCTTGTCTGTGATGGTTTCAGTATTTTATGAGGCTCCACTGCAGCAAACGCCTGGAAGTTACGAAAATCAAATTGCCGTTTATAACTATGTTTAAAAAAGTTGTAGATATCTCTAGCCAGTTGTTCTACACTTTCAGGCAACTGTTTACAGGCTTCACTGGCACACAAATGGGCCACTTCGTGATTATGATTCCTAGGAAATCGCGTATAAACCTTGTTTTTACTGAATCGTTGTCACACATCATGACATCACACCCATCGGAGCCAAAGCCAATCATGTTTGTCGATGGAACATTACGGTTAGTTAATGAATCGATAAGAGCTCTGTATAAATTCTCGGCATTGGCAGTAGGAATACTCGTATCATCAGTATCAGACGTTTGCTTAAAAACTTTGTACAACTCCCAAAATGTGCTACATATCTTTTGAGCATCTTGATCAAAATACTGTACCACAACGCAAGCAGTTTTGACCGTAGAAACATCGGTCATCTCGTCCGTCATCACCGAAAACTGATTGTTTTGTAATTTTTGGGCTCAATCTGCTTTATGACCTTCTCCAAGAACGTTCTTTACCACACCTGTAATTTTTGTTCGTTTGAGTTCAATTTCCTTGATTAATTTAGAATCTGTCACAACTATTTTTAATAAATCTGCTAAATGGTCAGCAACCGAGTATGCTATATAATGCTCTGCAAAAATAGCAGCAAGTTTAATTTCAGCATGAGCTTTTTCTTTATTTTGTGGAGTTAGACCTTTCTGGAAACCAAACGATGTTAATGTTTGGGTTTTTCCACTGGATCCAGGTTGGTTGCCCTAGTGTTTCTTGGTAGAGGCATGCATTTTTAAATTAGATAGTTCAGCTACCATTGATGTTCCCGGGCAATATGCACATTTGGCTTTTGTTACATTATTAGTGTCTGGCAAAAGCCAGTCTTTAAAAGTCGGACCTTTTAACCACTGCTGTCTTCCTTTTTTCTTGTCCAACCACCTTTTTTTGGGTAATTTTCTAGGCGGAGTTAAAGTAGGCGAACGGTCACTGTTTTCTTCGTTATCACTCATAATGAGACTTATTACTTTTATTACACCATCTATACAATGGAAAAAAACTTGGTATTAACAATAGAAATCTTCTTTTTTACGAAAAAAAAACAGTTAGCTACACGACGTAGTACAAACGACTAATGCGAAGTAGGTACGAAATGTTTTATTAGTCGGGGATTTCCCGGTTGAACTACCATTGACAATCATCATTTACACGATGATTGTCTATGGTAGCTATACCGTCAACCGGGAAATCTCCGGCAGTGCAATTTACGGTGTAAGAAGTTCCTACAAGTTTTGATAGATGACACTAGTTTTTACTAATTTATAAAGGTGATCCAAAATGATCGTATGGCCTAGAGTCCGGTGAAGTAGCGAAAGCTCATTTGGAACTAGCTACATAATCCATTTAAAATCAAAATCTCGTACATAATTGTACGAGGTTGATAGCGTCCTCGTACCTCGTACGGAAGACCACAAATCTCGTATTTGTAAGAGGAACCTCGTACGGTTGGCAACCCTGTGTCTGTGACTGACGGATGACTACCGCTAGTCATGTGACGGCTGTCAATTAAATGTCACCACAGCTGTATCGACCTTACCCAAGTGTCACACTTGACGTTTCCGTTTGATTAATTTACATTGACATAGCTACTTAGTTTCTTAATCAAGATAAAAGATGGAGCCATGGTGATGCCATCGCTGCGACATATATATAATATATATACTAATATTATTTATATACAAATTCAAGGGAGAGAGATGTACAGATAATTCTACTCTATTTTGAAAAAAAAAAACTGCCATTTGCGCTTTAAGGGGCCGTGCACGAAATCGATTTTGATCAATTTTGTTCGTTTGTTATGAGAAGACAATACTATTTGTGATTTTAAAATTCGAGTTCGATTTTTCATAGAAAAGCACTAATATTCGCAACAAGTTTTCCGAAAAATAACGCGAGACTGACGTTTGATCATTTTGTTAAAAGAAACTACTTTTGATTTCAAAAATGAAAAAATATCATTTTAGAGATATCAGGAACCAATGAAGTAGATACAATAAAATGGCTTTCGAATTGAACTAAATATATTTCTGCCTACCACGGCACTTTCTTAATATATATACCTACAGGTACAACACAATTAATACGACAAAGGACGAGTTGTACAAACGAAACAGATATTACACGAATGATGGAAACTAACTTAGAGAGATCTTGTTAGTTACTAGGACTTGGAGGACGTCTAAATCTTGGAGCAAAGTGTAGCGTGCGTTCGACTTGGGACAAGATTCGCTGAACCTTGAGAATAATTTTCTGAAGGTCATGAGTGTTTCATTTCACGTTCTGAACGCATGTGACAGATTTATATGTCAAACGAGAAATATTATGTAAGAGGTTATGAAACGCTTAGGCTTGTGTAGTGTTTGTAATTTGTTTTTAAAATTAAATACTAACCACTACACTACTCCTCCCCTGAGACCGTGGTTGGTAAATTACGGGCGATAGTAGTCCGGGAAGTGTACAGGGTGCCCAGAACGGGTTTTTCTTTCGACGGTAACGTTTGGCGGCGGGTGTGCGTGTGCACTCTTTGAAGTTGCCGTCGAGCTGGGAGTGCTGTCATGTTCGTTGTTGAGGTAAGCGGGCTTCAATCCATCGATGTGACAGTGGCATCTGTACCCTTTACCTCAATCTTAAATGTCTTCTCGCCCCTTTGTAGCACTTTGAATAGCCCGGTGTAAGATGGGTCTATTGCAACTTGCACACTTCAACGTATCAACCGCCATATTTTTCCAAAATCAAACGAGCGCTCACAAGTGCTCCCGACTGATGACAAAATGCTTTTGATAAGTCAATGCTGGTAAGGTACCGTGCGTCCCTGAGGTTATCCATCTCTGAGATGTTGGGTAGATTGTACGCATCGCGTTTGGTAACGGCATTCAATTTTTGGCTATCTAGAAAAAATCTGGGCTCCGTTTTTTTAGTGACAAGAACAGGATATGCCACGCGCTTTCACAAGGCTCGACTACGCGACGTTGAGAGAAAGCATCTCATCCACTTGCTCAATTAGGATACGTTGTTCCTCTGGTGATGAACTGGCTGACGAATTGGTTGACTGTCACCGGTATCAATGTGGTGAGTTATTTGGCGAGACTTTTGGGTTGTGATGAAATGTTTTCAACCTGGTTTAATCCATTATCAGCCGAATGCTTTTGGGAATCATCCAAGTTGCTGTAACCCGTAATGAAGGTTTGATTACAACTTTCTAGAGTACTTATCGTCGGCTTATAGCAAGAATCTATTAAATGCAAAAAAAAACACGATATACGTTTTTATCTATAGTGGACTTCTTTTATAAGATAATATGGGATAAGATAATATACTTCTTTTCTAGGATAATATAGGCAAATCAACATAACCACTAACTAAATCGAACTAAAATACCGTTTATCTCAGAATAGTGAATATGTCACATAATGACTTCTTGCAATAAGCCGACGTTATAATGTATTGTTAGTCATCGTTACACTAGTAATGTTTCGGGCATAATTCTTTGCGCCAGACATCTACACCTAAAACAAAATTTGATTACCCGGTATTACAAATGCTTTCAGAATGTGAAACTGGTTTTCAAAATGAACTGGTATGTGAATATACCCAAGACTTTGTTAATTTTGTCCGTCTTTCGTTATGAGTGAAAAACGGTTTTTCGCTCATAACGGAAGACTGCTGCTGTATGAATGAGCATCGTCCCGGAGGGATTATTTCAGGATCTATGAAATTAATGCTACCAGATTCCGTTATTTCATCATCTTTCGCTCTTTCATTCGTTGAGTCGATTCCTATGTTTTCCGTTTTTTAGTTATGCAAGCTTTGTATTTTGTTTTAGTGGGTTTGATGTTGAGAGCGGCATAGTAACATTGTTTGTAATTGAAATCCTTGGTCGAAATTGTTGTATACTTCTTTAGTGACTTGTGTTTAGTGCTGTCATCTTTGTTTATAATTCGACTTGTTCTTAGCTGCCCCCAAATTATTTTATGGTTGGATAAGGCCCTACCTGCCCATTCGCCTTTATTATAATTAAAGAGTTTTTCTGTTGCCTGTGGTGTGATAATGTGATCCAATTGTGATTTTTGCGTGCCCTTTGACCATGTTATCCTGCATGATGATCTAGTTTTTGTTGTTTCTCTTTGCAGTTTTTCCCTGTTGACTAGATCCATTAACATTTCCCCGTTGTAATTGGAATAGTCATGATGAAGATTTTGGTGAATCAGCCCTTTACGTTGGAAACGTATTGTATCTTGTCTACCAATATGGGCGTTAAAGTTGCCTAGGGTTACTCAAGTACATTTCCTTGGTTTTTGTCTAATCAAGTTTAATACACCTGTGAAGGATCTGATTGCTTTAGAGGTACAACTATTGATGTAAGAGTTAATTATATAAAGCGGAGTAGGTTTGTCACTTCCCCTACCAACATGAAGAGTGATTGACATCACGTCAGTATCGTTCTTCCTGTTTATTATTTCAATTTGGGCATCCTTTCTTATAACAATTGCATGTCCCCGGTGAGCTTTACCTGCAGTTTCAGATGGGTGCTATTCGAAGTGGGTGGAGTTGTACGTTCCTAATTTATCCCTGTTGTAGGCAGGATACGTGAATGCCCCTATTTGAAAGCTTCGTATCTATTTTATCTTTTTTCGCTGGTTTCGAGGCCCCACGGACATTCAAGTTGCAATACGCAGGTCTGAGCCAGTGTACTTTGTTGCGGCAGAAGGCTGATTTCTAAGTATTGTGTATCCAGTGTCATCTGCAACTTCATCCGATATCGGTGTACGTAATGTTGATGCTAACTGTTCACACGGTGTTAATGAGTTAGCTAATTGGGGACTGTTCCGGAATCGAGGTTTTGTAGATTGTCCTTGCTCGTCACTTTTTTGTATTTATTATAAACCTACCGTTTTGGTATGTTGTGGTGTTATGTTGTGGGTTGTTTCTTGCGTTAGACTTTGCAGGTTATTATCATACTGTTCGTCGGCAATCATGACCAAGCTATCATAATGTTGGTCTTTTTAAAGGATATGTATGTCTCCGGGTACTGATACGCCGGCAGGAATACACTAGTGTGTTCTCGTGATTTATGTGCACATGCATATTTACGAGATAGAATTCAGCCGCGGCGATTAGGATGTCTTCTCCTCCCCAGAACGTCTCATTAAACTGCGCGGTTATGTATTTTGTTATCATTTGTTCCTGAGAGATCTTGCTGTTATGAATAAAATCTTCAATGTTATTTCTAAGTGCTAAGCAAATTCTGGCGTCACCGCGGTTATCCGAAACATAGGTAGCGAGGTGTCTTCGGACAGACATGTGGTTGAAAGTCAGTCCCATTATATTGTTTATTTGGTGGGCTATCGCTCTATACAGACAATTCCCATCTTTTCTCATGAGCGCTATTATTACCATTGTAAAACTATTGTTTAAAAGTCAGAATACCGCGCAGCGCCTCCCGTTGCCCGCACGTGCGGGTTTAGTTTCGAGACAGTTTTTATTTTTCTATAGAAATTTATCTTGTTACGGAGTTTTTGTTTTTGTTGAATGGACTTAAGCTTAAATACTCATGTGCCTTTCGTCACAAAAACTCGGGTAAATTACTCAACAAAAAATAAAAGCAAAAAAAAGGTTTGACAGCGATTCACGTTATGGAAAATGAACTAAACCTGCAACCGTTGAAGTTTCACAGATACTATCTAGCGGGTAAATTCTGGCTTAAAATGAAATCGTATGCTGATAATAATATCATTGCTGTGTTGGAAGAACTGCAAACACATTGTCGACAATCACACTGGAGAAGAAAGGTGCCCTTGTTAGTCAGAATTCACGAGTCTCTTGATTTACCACCTGTCCACACGAACCCAAAGCTGGGAATGTTCTCATTGGACACTTGGTTTCACAGGATTGATCTATCTCAAGTCATATTTCCTAGATTAGATGGTTTGATAACGGCTAAAAAACACTACCAAAATTCACAACTGAGTGAGCTATGTACCGTATTTTTAAATAACACGTACTCGGGTTTCTACAGAATATACACAGATGGATCCAAAAACAAAATAGGTTTGGAAGCAGCGTTTTTGGATCCGCAAACTAAAAATGCAGTGCAATTAAAGGTAAACTCAAAATGCAATATAATGTGTACTGAACTTGTGGCAATAAATGAAGCATTGTTTTCATTTGAAAGCGGCAATTATGTTATTTTGAGTGTTTCGAGAAGCGCTCTTCAACATTTGGCTCGGTGTACCTCGAGTTTTCAGGGTACTCCGTCAACATTTGGCTCGGTGTACCTCGAGTTTTCAGGGTACTCCGATTGCCTACAGCGTGATCAAATCTATTTGTAAGCTTATTTCTAAGAATAAGAATATTGTACTGCAATGGATACCGGCTCATGTTGGCTTGGAAGATAATGAAGTAGTGGATTCGCTGGCGAAGGATGCTTGCGATAATGGATTGGTCTGCTTATACTTTCCCGAGCTCAGTGATTATTTGTGTGTAGTTAAAGAATAATGCACTAAAATGTGGCATGAACACTTCGATCAGAGGTCACTGAGCAAGGGAATCTGGTATCGGACAATCCAGCCTGCACTTTCTCGCTGTTCATGGTTCGACCAGGCAAACATGAGTCGTCAGGAAATTGTAATGGAAGAAGAGAAAGAAAGAGAAAGAAAAATTGTTTATTCTGCACAAACTAAACGCACATACCAAAAAATATTACTTATAATGTACTTTCACAAATTAGCCAAAAGCCTCGTAGCCAAGTAATAGAAAACATGTCAAGATTGTCTATTACTTGAATGTCAGAGCCATAGACTATTAATATTGCGTAATATTACCACAGAGTACATTATAATATATGAGAATAGAGTGGTCAGTCGCCTTGGCAGTAAAGCGCCATCTATTGATAATTTTAGGAACTACAACCGGCTATGTATATACGTATAGGTAGCGAGTATAGTATACCTCTCCTATAGTTTGTTCCTTTGCAAAAAATATAATTAGATCCTGGATTCATCTACGTTTCCTCAAACTGATGTGAGAGTAATAGTAAATTATCAGTGCAGAGAAAACGTAGATGAATACAGGTTATAAGGGGGTAACAATAAAACTCATTGTAGAGTAGACAAAGTATATTTATTTGTGTCTCTTTTTATAATATTCAATACATAATTCTTTGACAACATCGTTATCTGAATTTTCTGTTCTGGTGCCATTTAATAATAAATTCAGATCACGACACCAGTTATGTATGAAAAATTTAGAACAAAATTCAAATCAAAAATCTATCAATTCTTTTCTGTGGTCTGGGCAAGTCAAAAAGTTAAAATCAACTACCGTGTACAAAATTGTTTTCATGTAACTTTTGATGCGAGGTAAATCACTCTTTTTTTTTTAAATCGATGTAAGAACATCATGTATGGCAGAAAACAGCTTTAGAGTATTTTCGGAAGGGTAGGTGAGTGATTTGAATGAAGAATACTCTCTTTTACTTATGTATTCATTTAGTTCTGTTTTATCATTATTAAATATAATTCCCTTACATTTGTTGCAATTTCTGAATACTTTTTGTTTTGCCTTTTTTATTACATAACCGGTTACGTAGCTAAGCTGGCTAATAATTTTAGGATTTCTGCTTTTGTGACTAAAATCTATAATTTCACTATTTATGTCATCAAAATCAATATCACTGATTTCTGTTATAAGATTAATTTCTTCTTTTGTCAGTAAGCAATCCATAGATTGAAAATTTTTGCAATCATCTTCTTCACATTTTGACCCTACAGAATGATGACTTGACAAATTATTAATCAGTAAACTTGCGAATGCTGATTCAAAGCCTGATGGTGTTGGAGATATATTTCTATAACCATGAGAACGTATAGATCCAAAAAAATCTCCAGTGGATCTTGATTTAAGTGTCGCATCCAGAATGATTTAATGTTATACTCTTTAAATAATTTATCTTTCAAATTCAATACCTTCCAGCGTACGTTACCAGTTAGTTACTGATGGCACACTACCTTTCCTTCCCTCTTTACTGGCGAATTTAATACATTTTGATATCTTTTTGCTCTTGCCCATACTTTGCTATGTTCAGAATTTGGCGTCACTGCTCTTAAAAGTAATTCACCGCTCCTTTTTTTCAAGTTGTCATAACTGCCATTCATCGAATCGAAAAGTTCGTCGAAAAACAGCAAGACGTCGGCGGTATCTCTGCACTCCCCAGGAAGTTTTTTTTTTCTGAAAAATTAGATATAAAATTAATTGTAGAAATATGACTTTTAGATACACTTTGAAGATGACCAAAAGCAGTAAATAACAATTAATTAATACTATGGGTCAGATAATCAGTGCTATAACATAGCTTAAAAAGTTAGCTTATTGTTAGCTTAGTTTCAAAGTTTCAATGAATTATTTATTTGACTGGGATGGATTTGAAATATATCCCCATTTAATATATTATCTTTAAAGAAATTATGGACTATATAGGTAAATACTATAGGATCAGGAATGTGTATCTGATGGATTAGTGATTATTATACTACTCACCGGCTAGGTATCCCATACTGGTTGCAACAGTTCTGCTGAATATTTGAGTTGCCATCTTAACTTTCATTTTAGGGAATTTTTTTTTGGGTCAATGTGGGCTTCCGTTAGATTTTTCATCATTTTTAGTCCTTTATAGGAAGGATTCTCTTCATAAAGTTTTATTATATGTTCCCATTTCGCAACTTTTACTTTGTTTTCTATTATGACTTTCATGTCCTTTGTAATTAAATTATTCCTAATCCCTTTAATTAGATGTGGGGGATCGAATAGGGGTATTATTTCTTTGTCATTAATTTCAAATAATCTATGATTGAAATTTTGATTTCTTCTTATATAATTAACCCGAGTTTCTTCTATTAATTCGTTTATGGCACTGACATTTGTTGTACCTTGGTCACGGACTGTTGCAAGAATGTTCAGTCCACATTGTTGCAACTCAGTTATAATATTTTTTATTAAAAATTTTAAATCTTCTTTGGGAGTTGTTCCTCTGCAAAATGTATAAACCACTGGCTGCTTATAGTTTTTCATGAATCCCCTTATCATAAAAACGAGCGCATGATCCGCAATGTTTCTTTTTGTTTGTCTTCCATTATTGACATATCCAGTAATTGCATCTCTTTTTCTATTAAAATCAAAGTGAGGCGTTATTGATATTTTGGTCAAATAAAAGGATGCACAACTTTTCATTTTCTGTCATTTTCTGGACCCTTTTCTTTAACTGTATAAATATTTTTTTGTTTAATCCTGGTCTTAGACCAGCACAAGAAATAAGTCTACTCAGTGTGGTAGGGGATGGCAAAATAAAAATTTTACTGAGCCATATGCTTTTGGTCCTTGTTTATAAATGCTGAGAGCCATGATTTTTTCAACTTTCGTAAAACGTCTTCCCATTTTTTCTTTGGATATTTCACGAAATTGCATAGTTGTGAACAATGCTGCCAATGTCGTAATTTTTTGTAAACACTTCTGAAAAGTTATATTTTCGGAAAGTTTCAAAGCTTTCTTCAGTCGCGTGGCATATTTATCTTTCTTTTGTCGTAACTTTTTTATATATTTTTTCAGATTTACTATGTTCGGTGCTGAAAAAAAAAATACTTATCAAGAGATGGCTCAGTTATTGTACAAATTTAATTAAAACGAAATTGAAAGTTCTTACAAAAAATTATTATAATATTATAACAGTATAATCATTAAAACAAATGTGTGAGTACCTTTTGTCACAGTTGCAGCTGGTTGTTTTAGGGAAATATTTTTGACCCCTGAAGATTTAGCAGGCACAGCTGAATCTAGAAAATTTGTAATAAGTATGTTATTATCTGAGTTATATAAACTATGCTTATGTAAACCATGCATTTGAGTATAATGACAACTGTTAAAAAATTCGTAAACATGAAGTTTTAGTTTAGTTTTAGAAGTTAAAAAACATTGGACTGAAAAAACTTATAAGTGGTTTATTAATTAAAATTATTTACATGATTTTTAAAACTAAGACAATAATAATAATATGTACAAGTATATAAAAAGGGGGGGGGGGGGAATAATCATAGGGCATCAAAAAATTCGTCCGCATCGCTATCAATAGGAAAAGTGCCCAAAAGGCTGGCAGCATTGCCACGTTGTATGGCAATGCTGATTCTTTGGCCAAAGAATAGGCCAGCCCTCCGGTCACGTGAAGAGTCGACCAGTCGCTTGGCAATGTCTTGAAAAACGATGTGGGCACTCGGACCCCATGGCCCTAGTGTTTCAACCCCAAACAGCTCAAACATATAAGTCCCAATAAGATTGGAATATTTGCGCCGTTTGAGGTTTTCCGCACCTGCAGCAGCAGCTCCAGCACAGCCCGCCGTGCTAGGAAGATGGGATGGCGCAAGGGTGTCGACACACGTTGCATCCCACACCAAAGGCCTACCTACCTTCCAAGGCATCATGGTCATTCCGTCTGGTCTCTTACCATCGTCGCGTGCCAAGCCATTGGGCTCTAAAACAGCTGGCACTCCGGCGGTGACAAGAGCACGACGGATGATGTCATTGATGCTGGCGTGCCGTGCTATCCGACCTGCGCTCTTATTGCAGGATAGGCCATGGTGTCCGAGACAGTCGACACCTTCACCGCATTGGCAGAGATGCGGAGCCACACAAGGAGCGCCCAGACGCAGACAGGTAGCGAGCCGGAAGGTGGTATCACCCAGCATAGTGCCTATGTTGGGTGACGGTAGCGCCTGAAGCCAGAGGCCCGACTCCCACTCACCCACAGCCAGCAGGCGGGCACGCTCAGCAGTATTGGTGGACGTATTAATAAGATTGTTCCGTACCAACCTGCAGAGCGGCTCATCCCACTGCCTCTGGGAAGATGGGTTCACTGGCCGATCTGTATTCGGGCAAGTCGCTTTCCAGGCGTTCTCCGCATCGGTCAAGCACGGCACTTCAGAGTTAACCAGGCAGGGGGCTAAAATTTTCCCGGTCAACTTTTCAGTGCTGTGGACAGAGGACAGGAACGCGGATAAGCTAATACTGGTAAGTAAGTAAAACTGAAAAAACTTGATTATTTACATGACTTTAGGATTTGTGTTACTTTTAAAGAGTGTATGTGTATCTTTTGAATCATAATTAGGTGGTTCAAATTTGCAAAGAGTATGTGTTATCATGGGTATCCCCCATGATAACACATACTCTTTGCAAATTTGAATTTACTATCAATTTTATTAATAAATATATGAAAAGAAAATAATAACGGGGCCTTTCGTACAAAAAAAAAGAGTTTCTTTTTTGTTTTAGCTCTATCTAAAATACTGTAATAGATACAAATGCCGAAATTGGTGGGATCATAGTGCAAACCCTATAGTATAACAACAAATATTAAAAATCGGCCAAGTACCACACTTGGGGTTGCGGGTAGGTAACTCTCAGTGCATGAGTCCGATGTGAAACTAGCGAGTTTTTATATTTTATATTGTGGGCTTTCAGTAATGCATGTAAACTAGACTGTAACGGACACATAATAATGA
This sequence comes from Omphaloscelis lunosa, assembly GCA_916610215.1. NCBI lineage: Eukaryota > Metazoa > Arthropoda > Insecta > Lepidoptera > Noctuidae > Omphaloscelis > Omphaloscelis lunosa. The sequence goes on along the minus strand of OU744265.1, from coordinate 15,555,415 downwards.
TTTAAATTATTAAAAAATTACCTGATTTTGCAAGTTTTTGAGGTTCACTGGTCTTTGTGGATATTGGTTCACAGGCCTCGGTGGATATTGGTTCCCTAAAATGAGGTGGACCTGTTAAAAGAAAGTAACCAGTTATTAAATATTTTTTTAGAAATAATGAACAACCAAACTGCTTATGTGTATGGTATAGTAACATACATCTATAAACTCACGCCTTTTTCCTATGGGAATAAAGTCATACTCAAATAAATTAATGTCTTATCTATCATACTACTGTTAAGATAAAGTTGATATGATATACATATTTTATTTAACAAATTTAGATTTTATCATTGGACCTTTTTCATCCATACATTCATTATATTTATTTGATGTGGTTTTCACTGATCTATTAGAGTGTCATTCTTCTTGGAAACAAATGAAACAATAATAAATATCCAAGATTTACTGAGTGGAAATAGTAAATACAACTTTTTTTGATAAGATTTTAAAAATCTAAAAGTATATCTCGCTTGTGAAGTTGGTGCCAATTTGACAAGCCCCACTAAAAAAAAATTGATAACACTACTAGATCATTTTAGATTTTATGAATTTAGTTGTTTTAAAAAAGTTTTATTTTTGACTTTTTAGATTTATACCATGGTAACCATAGAGGTTCTTTAAGAAATAATAAAGTAAGATAAAGGAGATAAAATTACGACTTACCTGTAGATGTGGAAGGTTCAGCAAATGTTGGATTGTAATTGATCACATTGGTAACATCTGACAATGGTCTTTTACAAGTAATGCCTGTAAATACATACATATTTTAAATACCCTGAATTATGCTGATTACATACAATTTGTGTCATTAGTACCTATGTCAATGAATGGAGATAGGTCAATTCAGCAACAATTAAAATTAGTTGGAAAATAAGATAAATTTTATTATTAAATATTTATATGTATTTATTCATTGTAATTTTAAAGTTCAATATTATGTTTCCTTTAATTTGATTTTTGTATAATTAAATAACAAAAATGTAACTTTTTTACTATTCCGAGGCACACTTTTTTTACAACTAAAACTATGAATAACAGTTCTCCAATGAATATAAGCAAATAAATGTTTCAAATACCTTTTAAGTGCAAGGTAGGCACTGCATTAGCACTTAATCTTGAACTTCTTGTATGATATTTGGATTCAAAATGTTTGTAACATACTTTTCTATTTTTAAATATAAATTGGCTGTCCAACACCAGAAGATCTCCTCCAATTGCGTAAAGCCAGGTTTTAAATCTGCCATCTTCTTTATTGGGGTTGGGAAACGAATGCAAAACTACATAGCAATCTTCACCTGGAATTGGAGACATAAGTTTATTTTTTGAAAAACTATGTCTTACATACTTCTGTGATAAAGTCCACAGTTAAGACTGTATGAATACTTTATACTTACTACGAGCTGAAGTGCAATGACGAACATAAACATAACATCTGAAAGGAGATGCCATTGCGTCAAGTCCGGATTGGAAGCAAATCGAAGTCCTAATAGTAGTGCGCACGGGTCAAAACAATATAAACAGAGATATCAGTGTCCTTTGAAATAGCAAAAGTTGTCGGAATGCCACGAAATTATTAGTAACACAATCAAAGCAACATAAACAACAACTTCGTGTGCCGGCCCGGCGCCATGACAAACAAATTCTGTTCTAAACAGAAGTATATAAACGGAACTTGAAAATCTAATTATTTTAAAAGTCGTCTCCTACTAAAATATATTATTTGCAAGCACAATTATAAATGAACGGATTATTTTATTCAGTTTTGCATTTTTACAGTTTGCGTTGCGCTATCTTTTTGAAGAAAACAAGTATAATTCAAAGTTAATAATTGTAGACATTCTGCGTAGAAAGAAATGGACAATCAGAGCTAAATTTTAGTGTTGCTATTGAAAAGTATGTGTAAAGTTTAACAAAGCGATATCTCTTGATGATTTTCGGAACTAAACCTATCGTCCGGTCACCGTAGTTGCTTTTTTTCTATGGACAGCTAAGACCGTGTTTAGTCTCTACTAAGGATAATGGATAATGTTACTTCGGCTTTTTTAATTAATGTTATGACGGTTGAAACACTTTGACTAAAATCATTATTTGTATAATTGGCATTTCCATCATTTTATCAAATCGGTTTTAACACATACGCCGTCTAATAAATTAACAAGGTAAGCTACTTCTTAGTCCCTTGGAATTAAGTTCAATTTATTGCGCGCTCCATATATGTGTTCGGTACGCGTTCCACAGCCAACCGCGCGGGGGGCGCTTCAGTTAGCCGTCAACTCTAAACAAAGTGTGTTGTGTGCGAGCGAGCTGTGTAGATTTAGAGCAACGGTTGATTTTTCTAGTAAGTACCTACTTTTTTTTTTTTCCTAAGTGATAATCAATAGAAAGATTTGTTATTACCTTAGGAATACAGAATAATGAAAACATAGTTTTGATTTATTATAAATGTAGTAATTGGTACCTATCTACAATCAATTCAATCCAGTTTCAAGTCGTGACTAGTTCACGATATAACTTTTGTAGGTAAATGTGTTATAATAATATTCTTTGTAAGTACGTATTTATGATGAGTAATAGAAAATCTGTATATGAAATAGCATATGTGAAAATAATTTAACCCAAAACTAAGTAGGCAGGTACTGCATCGATATTTGAATAGCAATCTGATACGATTATGTACCTAGATAATTTATTTATTTTTGGTTGGGTAGGTAAAAAAATAATAATTACCTACCTACTCTGCAGTTTATATTCCTCTCCTGCACACCCCGACCCGCATACTCCCACAAATTCTTTGAATTTGAATTCAAATTTGTAGAAATACGTTCTTGTGCGTATGCAGGAGTAGAACCACAACGGCCAGACTTGTCCCAGGTGTGCTTATTTATTGAACATTAAGTAAGTAGTCACACACACAACAAGTCATGTCTCTCGTCGACATCATGAGTTTTGTTTGAAAACGTCACGCTAAAAAACCTTATGTTGGCATCGCGTCTTGCCATACTTTCTATGTGTCGTAGTTTTTTAAACGGTTTTATTTAGCTTGCTCCGTTTATTTTTTTAACTTTAGGTACAAAGAGTCCTAAGCTTCTGAATTCTTGTTGGTAGCTTATACTTATTTGTTAGGTCTTCAAGATGTTCCGAAGTCTAATAATAGAATTGCTTATGAATATAACATGTTTTTAAATCGGTTTTGTTTTTATTTCATTTCAACAACTATGGAATCACAACGCCGGTTGTATTTTAAGAAACAGATAATGAAATAGTTGTCTGAACAGAAGACTGAAGTACCTACAAGTCTAGAAAATCAAAACAGTAAAAATAAGGAAGCTGATGAAGATTGTGTGGTTACACTATTAGGAAGTCAATCCTACGTTGACCAAATCCAAAGATTTCCATTCGTGAATACGATTCCTTCAAACACAGATAACAGCAATATGGAATATGAGTCACAGGTAAATAAAGCTTTATACCTATAGAAATTTTATTATAAAAACAAGTTCTTGTTCATTTCTTTTTTCTTCTTTTAGGATGATCATGACAGGACCACTAAAGATCTATTAGAAGATATTACTAACAAAGATGTAACCAAAGAAAAGAGTTATACAGAAAATATGGAAGATATACGTATAGACATTGAATTTAAGTCGGTATGTAAATAATTGTAATACTAACTTTTATACTATTGCTGAGAGTGAGATGGAGTTGCTGAGGAAGTCTCTTGAAGAAGATGAAGATGACATAGAAGCAGAGAACAATAATATTACCTACGATAGTCAAGTTAAATCTAAAAAAAAAGAACAAGAGAAGCAAAATTAATAAAAGTTATGTCGATTTTCTATCTGAAAAAGAGGACTTTGAATGGGATTCATCTTCATGGAAGGAAACTGGAGATGAATCATCTTCAAACGAAAGCAATGAACCTCAAAAAAAGAAGAAAAAGTAAGATCAGACGATGGTAAAGTGGGTGAAGCAGGACTGAAAAAGAAAAAAAAGAATAAACGCAAAGTAGCAAAAAACTTACGAGAAAAAGGAAAAGAGTATGCGAAAAAAGACGGTAGTATTGTATGCAAGATCACTTAAGCCTAATCCGTGCCTAGGAAAAAACTGTGGTATCGACTAAAATAATGTTTCCGAAGAAAAAAGACAAAATATCTTTGATTATTTTTGGGGACTACCATCCCAACGAAAAAAAAGATTGGCTAGTAGGCATGACTGCTAAAACTGACATAAAACGTAGGAGGTCAAAGGACTCTGGTGTGAGGAACAATACATATTTCTACTATATTAATGATGCTGAAGGCCGCCGTAAGGTTTGCAAGAAATTTCTAGTAGAAACTTTGGGTGTAAGCCCAAGTGCGGTCCATGGCCCTTTACGGGGCGCCGGTGTGGGCGTGTTCAATAAGGCTGCGACCAGCCCGCCGGTTGAACGCGTCCCAGAGGGTCATGGCCATCCGGCTGGCCCGACGTAACTTTTTTATTGGCCACAGATTCAACTGCTAATTCCAACATTTCTGTCGTATAGTTTCTGTATGGCCGAGCTCCTAATTTTCTGCGGGGTTTCCGAATTTTAATACGGGGTTTAAGCTTACCCATCCTGTAACAACGTAAAAAAAATTGAAGGTAATCTGTCCATTACCTATTATCAAAGAAGTTCAAAATGGCGGCCAGATTTTTCAAATTTAAGAAAAGATTCCGTGTACATAAGACATTGTTAGACATTTTGAGAAGAGGACATTATGACATGAGAGGATATTAGTATGGATTGCTCGTATGGTAGTATTATACATTTAGGTATTGATTAGCTGTTGCCGATGAAACCTCTGTGCAAAATTTTAAGTTTCTACACCAAAGGGTTTAGGCTGTGCATTAACAGGTGCCTCTAGGTAATTATTTATAAATATACAAGTAAAAAAGAACAGGTTGACAACCCTAGCACTCAATAATCGGTGGTGTTGATGTTCTGCTGTATAACCTAACATTGCCCAACACCATAATTTGAAATCTAATAGCCGTTTCTGTTCCGAAATCGCCACGTCAACATCATTTTACATGTCCTTTTATTTACTGATTGTCATACTCACGTCAGTCAAATAGCTTGCGCCCTGCTGATGAAGTTTTTGAGCAAAATATTTGCACCACGTTTTCACCACGTCGTTAAAACAACACTTGCTGGCTTAATAAAAAAGAGGTTAGAATTTTTTGACACATCGGTAAAAAACAATTAAATCGATACTTTTTTATGGAAATCGATTTTAAGTTATTTTTTCTCTCTGAGCAAAGATAGGAAGGAGGGGCAATGTTGGAGGGTATCACGGTTTTTAAAATAAATTTAAACTCTTGATTAATGGCTTTTGTGGTATTAGTTATAGTAGTATTTGTAGTATAAAATCAATAGATCAATGAAATATCTTTGTCTTATTCTTGTCTAGGTCTAATGTGATGTAGACTATTTGACACTTGTTGAGAAGAAATGTTTCTACCCCCAAGTGTCAAAAGTAGAGAAAAATTGGTCGCCATGCTTGACATTGTAGACTTTTGTCGACTGAAGAATAGAAACAATTCTTCTCTCAGTTTTAAGATCGCCATGCTTAAAACCGTAGAAATCTTTCTACAATCTGTCATTTTGTCTATTCTTTCGTCGACAAAACCCGTTTCTATGGTGGTCATGCTACGCGTGCAGGAATATCTAACATAAATAACTTCTTGCGGAAATGGTTTACGCCTCTTTTTTAGCACTTTTCGGAAAGATGAAATGATAGGATCTGATGAGCCAGAGGGTCATGGCCATCCGGCTGGCCCGAGGATACCGCACGGTCTCCTGCGAGACGGCGAGCCTCCTTGCCGGATTACCGCCATGGGATCTGGAGGCAAAGGTCCTCGCGCACATTTGGGAGTGGCGCGAGGAGGCGAAACGCCGGGGCTTAACTCCGCTGCCGCGAGAAATCGCGGCACAGCGGACGGAGCTCCGGCGGGATCTCATGGCATCATGGAGAGTGCGATTGTCGCAACCCAGAGCTGGGCACGCCACAATTGCGGCGATAAGACCCCTCTTTGAGGAGTGGCTAGAGAGGCGCCACGGCGTCCTCACCTTCCGCCTGACGCAGGTCCTCACCGGACACGGCTGTTTCGGGAGGTTCCTGCACAGGATAAGGCGGGAGGAAACGCCCGGGTGTCACCATTGTATGGATCGCCCGGAGGACACGGTGGAGCATACGGTGGAGGTCTGTCCAGTTTGGGCGGAGCATCGAGCAGGCGATCGGCGGCGGTGATCTCTCGCGTCCGGCCCTGGTTCAGGCCATGGTACGGAGCGAGAGGAAATGGGAGGCCGTCACCTCCTTCTGCGAAGCGGTAATGCTCGCGAAGGAGGAGGCGGAACGCGTGAGGGAGAGGCAAATTTCGCGCCCTCACGCCCCTAACCGCCGCAGGAGGAGACGCCCAGGGCGTCGGGAATCGCGAGGCGATTTCCGGCCACCGTAGGCGCGGGCTTGCGGGCGGTGAGCAATGGGTGGCTCACCGTCCGAGAAGGACCAGGCCCGGGTCGACGGCGCGTTGTGTTCCACGCGCGCCTCAAAGAGATGTCAGCAGAATTGAAGGGGTCCACTAGGGCCGATGCCTGCCGGGGTTGCGAAGAAAACCGAAAGGGAGATCGTGGCCCCCGGCGACAGGGCAACCGAAGGAACACGGGTGGGTTTTAGTCAGTAAGAGTCTGACACGCCCTCCCGCTCCGCCCAGAGCGGGAGAAGTTATTTGATGATTTCCCACGCTCAAAAAAAAAAAAAAGGGTGTAAGCCCAAAATATGTTAGTTATACCTTAGCCAATGCATCGTTTGGGATGTCGAAAGAAGAGGGCAGAGGTAAAACTGTTCCTAAAAAAAATAAAAAACGTCCCATGCAGTAAGGGAGTCTGCTATTAATTTTATCAAAAGTTTACCAGCACTACCATCCCATTACCGTCGTAAAGACAGTACCAGATTATATCTCCCCATTGCACAGACAGGTATTTGGTCCTAAAAGTTGGCCAAAAATGTTTGGTACGCCTAATGGCTGTCAAACGATGTTTTATTTTAGTTTTAGCTTGGAAAAGGTAAAAAAAAAGCGTATGTAATATATACAAGCACTTATTCTTCATTTTCGTCGTCTTCATCAAAACTTAAATTTTAAAATGTCACTTTCTAGTAACCAATTTAAAACATCAGCCGAAAGTAACAGATTTTTTTTATTCTTCCTCTTACTCATGCCCGTCAGGACAGTGTCCGAAGTTAAGAGGAGCCTGTTAAAAACATTTGCGTTGCAGGCTACCCGGGAAAATTTTCGGGCGTAGTTGAGCCGGAACATCTTAATGTGTTTGTTGCGGGCTTCTGCCGCTTCTTCGGACAGTTGTCCAATGGGAAGAATTGCTTCCCATACCACTGAAGCCCCATGATGCAACACTTCATGCAATGTCGGAGACATTGGGTAAAACTTATACAAAGAAACGTACAACTTTGCCGTTTCTCGGCAATATCTTTCAAACATCTCGCAGTTTATTTTTAAACCACAGCACAATGTGTCTAAAATCGCTTTTAATCTATAAACGTCTATCCCCGTAATTGTCGCTGATACTTTGAAATTTTCAAAAAAACGTCTGCTAGTGTTTCCGTCATTGGTATTTCCAAAGTTGGCTTTTGGTATATCCACCAACAGACCGAGTTTCTCCCGGAACTTATCTTGGATTTCTTTTTTTTTTTTTTTTCCACTGCTTGCTTTTCTTCGGCAATAAGGCGAACGTTCCATTTTTTTACGGGCAATCTATAGGCCACATGTAAAATGCTCTCAAAAAATCTTATCCGAGCATGCAACAAAGATAAGCCGAATTCTAGGTTTTCTTGCATGGTCTCTCCTTCTCCAAATCATTAAATTGTAATGACGTGGCGCCGCATATGTAGCACCTCATGGTTGATTTTGTATGCGTAGCAGCATTGCATACTTTTCCATCAATCATGGTGAAAAGCGTTTTATGCTTGATGGAAAAGCTGTTGACTTCGCTTTTAGTGAGCGCTGTTATATAGATAGTCAATCTCTTCATTTGTCACATCTGTGGTTTCTTTTATGAATCTTATTCTTATTGGCCGACAATACCGTGGGTGAAGATGGGGTAGGATTTTGCCACAGTATTTTTCTTTCCGGTCCGTAAATCAACTGAAGCGGTACCATGGAACTTTGGAATATGTTTGCGTCCGAATCGGCTTCATTTTCAAATTTCATTTTGTATTGCATCTGTTGAGATCCATCGCAGCCCCATTTACTTATTAATACTAATGATTGTTTTTCTGCTTCACTCAATTGTTCCACTGCCTCACCAAGATGTAAAATCAGTCGTTGTGCCGTGTGATCCATGAGATTTTGAACCTGTACTTCAGCGCACGTTACAGTTACTCTGTGGATTTCATTCAGGATAGCACTCTTTTTTATTTTTTTCAAAATCGAATAGCACGGATAAAAACTTGGATTAGTTTCTCGCACTACTTCATATTGGGCCTATGTTAGTCCCGCTTCAACAAACATAAACAATGCACGTGAATGTGCTAATCTGTTTGATTTCTCCTGATCTTCTTCGCAGGTGCTTTTTTTCATAGCTACCGCATATTTCCTTGCTCTTCTGGGACTTTTTGTTAAATCTTTTACGATTTTTGATGCATCTACTTTGCCCGTCTCCCGTAATTTCATCTGTGTTGCATACGTCAAGTCATCTGTGTCAGATGATCTTAGTTCTTTAGTTTTACGTCTTTTGCTTCTTTCACTCAACTCTAAGAACGATTTTTGAGGTCGACCGGGACTTTCTCCTACAACAAAAAACAATAGATGTACTCAAACAAATACTATATATTACTACCTCTAAAATTAAAATTGAAGTTAAAAACTACTTATTGTGCGGGTAAACAAAATACTTCAAAGCATAACAATACAATAGAGGTAATGGAATTTGGGTATCACCTACCTGCTTTCGGTAGCAATATGCATCCTTTAAGCCACTCGGCATTGTTTTCTAGGAATCTCGCCTTTGTTTTGCGAGCAGCTAACTATTTTTGTTTAAATTCATGTCTGATGATCGATAGTTTTTGCTTTACATCAGCAATATTTTGGTCATTTTCTGCATATTGATTGAGCAGTTCCCGCTCCATACATTGCAAATTTTCATCAAAAGTTGAGGTATTTGAGCGTTCCATTATATTAAACAAATCATTTCGAGTGATAACTCTCATTCCAGAAGAGCCTATAACAAAAATACACCAAATATAAGTAAAACTTCAATAACTGAGTATCGAGCGTGTCTAGGGAAAAAAATCACCAAAAATAGAGGGGCACTTTGCGGCGGCTATTTCGCACTTAATTACATCCTAAAAGGTCTACTCTAAAGCTAACCATTACAATTTTGGCTTAGAAATGATGAGAAATATATTAAAACTCCCTTTGATCTTCCAAAATGTGTTTTTTAAAAGCAGTTTCTTGGGGCTTACTTCTCAAGGGTATAAATTAAGAAAAGCTATAGATTAGTTGTTAAAAGTAAGTGCCAAATAAAATACATACCCGGTTGTGCACAATCCATAATGAAAACCAACACAAAATCGTCACAAGATCGCAATTTAGGTCAGTTTTAGGAAGTTCTTTGGTTTTATCAAAAAAGTGCAAAAACCGTTTGATTTCTTCAAACTGTACAAGTAAGGAGAGAAGCTACTTTTTCGATATATGTTCCTTCACTCCAGTAGTGTCGCGTAGATGGCAAATGTACAACTGACATGTACATGATAACTCCTATAAATTTTGAAATATCGTCACTAGTTGTAGAATTTGCTTTATCTGGTTGCAACTGCTCTGCATATAGATTGCTCTGTTCATGTATGAGATGAATAACACTAGTTGGAAACAGATACTTGAAAAAAGCTATTGGCGTCTCCAGGCCCATTATGTGATCAGGTAGATCGGTGCAGCCCATAAATGCAACATCCTCGCTGTTAAAAGTAATTGTGTTGTTGGTCCAAGTCAATTTATCCTTTTTTGCCTTTTTTTTTGTTTGTCCCTTTGTTTTTCTGTTTTTGTCCGTTATACCCGTTGATGTTGTCGATTCTGTGATGTCATTCATGATTTCCGCACTTTCCAAACTTTCATATTCAAAATCGTCTTCGAGATATATTGCCTCCAATTCATCTTGAGTAAGACTCCCTTCATCTTCACTTTCATCAGAAAAATCGTACTCCGAATCTGTTTCTTCGATGGTTACGCCTTTGGGCGGTAAAAATAATCTTCATCATCGGTCAGGTCTTCATCATCGCTATCTAAAGGAATATCACGCCCGCTTGCGTGTCGAGTCCTTGAAAATAAATAAAACACTAAATACCTTCATAAGCCCCAAACTTTTATAGCACCAGTAAATATGTTAACATATTTTTTATAACATTAGATGAACCCACAGTGCGGGCTGGTTTGCAGTAAGTTGAAAAAGTTCATTTCGTTGCTGGAAAACAAAGCTTACGTCATCGTCATTATGACATAAATTAGGACATGTTTCGTGAGTTGCTGTGTATGATCGATATATTTCCCTAGAAAGCACCGAGTCAACAACTGCAACTTCAACGTCCCTGACGTTGAAGTTGCAGTTGTTGACCCTTAGATCTAGTTGTTTTTGAGTGCCATTCCCGCAACAGAATCTGATTGAATTTCTCTTGTGGTACTGCAATTTTGTTAAGTGGACCTGCTTTTCTAAATCCTGCCGAGCATACACTGGGTTCTAATGCAGCCCATATTTGACCAATCATCTTAGAGAACTCCTTTTTTGGTAAGACTTTCCCTATATTTTGTCTTTGCCATTTCACCAAGACAGCGTCCCATTTATCCTTAAAGGATTTGTTAACAGATAAATCTAGCGGTTGGAGAACATCGCTAGTATGCGGTGGGATTTTAAGTATGGTTATTCCAGCTGCACGAGCTTTCTCAATTATATTTATGCCCACATGCGTACTATGACCGTCGTATATTAATAAAATCGGCAGTTTGTGGCCAACGCTTGGTAGAAACACTTTATCAAAAAAAAGTGTTTTGAAATTTACCAAATGTCAGATTTATTTTCTATAAAAAACCTCGTAAAATGATCGTAGCGACATCTGTGCTAGAACATTGAAACCTCTTTGCCGATCCTGTTTTATCGACCGATCACTATTACAGCTGAACTGTATAGTTTATTGTATAGGATTTGGTGTTTCACTTACCTCTTCGTTTCACTTACCCCACCTGACTTATATTATTTTTTTGTCAAAAAAAAAAGTTTAATCCATTCTCCTGCAAGTTTTACTAAATGTCGCTTAGGTCAATTAGCCTTTCAACCGTCCATATGGTATTTTTGTTTTAGGATATAAGCAATAGTATTATAGAAAATAACAAATTATCAGAAAGGAAAATGAGACGAAGCCATTTACAAAGGTAATAGTTTATTTACATAAAATAATTTTGTAAAAGCTCTTCTATGAGTTGCCACTTGTAAAAAGCTACCTCTGTGCTCGTTGGTGTTGTCTCGCAATATTTCGTTTGCCATTACAGCCGTTTCCTGCATAGGCACCCTTAAACAAAATTCACCACTGTTAGATAAAGTTGGTATACCTACAACTATTACACAGTACAATAAAATAAAAAACTTACCGATAATGTCGCATTATTTTGTATAAATTGCAGCAAGCGTACACCAGCGCCGATGCCTTCTCAGGAGCATAATGAAGGCTCCTGTCAATGCCGAGACACTGAAAGGTCCCCTTAAGGTAGCCATTGGTACGTTCAATGACATTGCGCGATTGGCAATGCCACTTGGTGTACCATGTTGAGCATTTCTTATTGGAGTCATTCATTATCCAAGGCCCCAAAGCATAGCCTGAATCCCCTGAAAATCAATGATAAATAATTAGTTTTGTGCTTTGTTTCAGATTACATAGTTCCCGAATGGCAAAACATATTAATATGGGTCCCAAAAATTAATTGGGGCCCATAATAATATGTCAAATTAATTTATTATTTGGGGTCGGTGCAACAGGTCTACTTCCAGACATCTTGATTTGCCGTATCTCAATGGTCACCTCATTTCTAGCCATATCATCTTTACCCTACATCTTTTATCTTTATACTTAAAATAAGATTGTTTATTTAATAAAACTATATACATAATTACTGCTTATTATTTCAAATGATGAATAGGACAGCAATATTAACTATTTGTGTTTCATTTAAGAATAGGTCTGAAAAAACCACCATGTCAAAATGTCACAATCAATGTTGTGATATTTCCACATGTTAGTTAGTTTTTGATAACTTGTGCAATACAATGTCTTACCTAGTAGATTATACTGGCCAATTCTGGATTCATGTAGGCTTCGTAGTTCTGTCTTAATGACAGAACCATTAAAAATTAATTGGTCATGAACCCTGCCCGAAAAAATTCCCTTAAACATTTAATATTTTGCACTCGGCATCTGCAATCTGAAATACAAGTTTGTATTCATTAGGTTCATTTTGTGTATTAATTTCCTACTGCAAAATAAGTAGGTACATGAACCATTTTATGGTTACTATTTTCTTACCAACTGTACATTGATGGAGGTAACGCCATGTCTGTTCCTGTTTTGTGCTTGTTGTGGCTTTGGTGGCGGAAATAATTGGGCATGGGTGCAGTCAATGGCTCCCAATATATCTGGGAGTCCAAATTTTCTTTGGTAGCCAGATGCTACAGTCTGCCTTCCTGCCTCGGGGTTCGGGAACAGAATCCATTGCGGTTTAAGTCTGAAATAATATAAATTAATTAAATACAATAGTAAGAAATCTATCTAACTAAATAGCTAACACAAGCCTCTTACAGGCTGCTCTAACTTTGGTAACACGAGAGGGTAGTTAACTGACCTTGTATTTACTGCAACAACAAGTTGTTTTAGTTTGCTGACAGTAGTTTGGCCAATTGATATATTCTGCTCTTGACCAACACCTCTTTGGTAATGTCCTGTAAGCAGAATTTCAGCGAACAAAGAACCTGCAAATAATCAGGCACTGTTAGAGCCGCGGTAGGCAGTAAAGTCTTGCGAATTCTTTTCAGAAGCAGTTGGAAGGCGTACCTAACCTTTAAACAGATTGACCTTACTTTAACAAGAACAGGCAGACCCTGAGATGTACTAGGAGACAGACCCTCGCTCAGCTCCTGGCACAAATACTGCACCATCTCTTTGCTAACTTTGAAATTTTCCAGAAACTCGTTCTCGGGAAGATCGAGAGCCCCGGTCAATGCTCGTACAGCGCTCCTTTCGGCCTTCCTTTCGTTCTTCTCGGCAAAAAAAACTGAGACGATGGCGACGGTAGCCCCCCGACATGTTCCGTGAAACATTGCCCGCTTTTTACAGTTTTTTAACCCTTCCCAAAAAGTTACAGCATATAAAATACCCTTGAATCTCTAATACATTAATTACGCCATTTTGGAGTTGATTTAAATACTAATAAATCTTAATTTCTCCATAGTTTCTCTAAAAATAAAAATATAATCTCTAGAAAATAAAGAGGCGGGTAAAGTTAGGTGCAAATGTGCCTAACTTTGCCACTCTTCAAATGTCAAGCCATTTTAAGACATATGACGCTTATTTTAAAGGCCAAGGAAAGGGATTTGGGCAAAGATATGACTTATAATATGTTAGACTAATGTCTAACATATTATAAGTCTTTATTAGAAAAATAAAAAATACGTGTGTATACGTGTTTACGTATTTTTTCACCAAAAATTACCTAGGTTATCATAATTATAATAAAGATGTTTAATTTGAAACAGCGTTTTATGGTCACTTAGAAATATATGTTATCTTCTTTATGACATAACACAAACTCTTCTGGAGATTCATGAATTTGTAAAACTTCAATTTTCTTTACAATTAATATATCTGATATTTCATCCGTATCCGGTCGTCTTGGTTTAATGAATTTTATATTGCCTTTTTTGCGAACAGTCTTAAAGTACGATATTTTTTATTTTTTTTCAGGTTTATCATTCATACCAATAATTTTACCGATATAATACTTCCAGCTTTTCCTTGAATAATACCTGACAAGCACAGTATCTTCATTATTGAAATCAATGAGCTTTTGGTTTTTAAGGTCATTATCTATTTCAGTTTTCTCTTCAGTATTTTCAGTCTGTATTATCTCTCCTTCAAATTTCCCACTATGTTCATCCAATACCATGACATTATCAGTCTTAGTACCTTCCTCGTCAGTCTCTGCGTCCGTAAGCCATTCAATTTATTTAAATATTTCTGCTTCTCTCTCGTAAACTTTTCTCTTAATACATTCGTCTTCAACTATGTCTATTTCTTGGATTGATTGGGTTTCATCTATAGCAATGTCATCTAGATTCTGTATTATCTCTCTTTCAAATTTCCCACTATGTTTATCCAATACCATGCCATTATCAGTCTTAGTATCTTCCTCGTCAGTCTCTGCGTCCATAAGCCTTTAAATTTCTTTAAATATTTCTGCTTCTCTCTCATAAACTTTTCTCTTAATACATTCGTCTTCAACTATGTCTATTTCTTGGATTGATTGGGTTTCATCTATGGCAATGTCATCTAGATCGCTATCACTATAAATGCTGATTTCAATTTCTTCGGTAGTTGTTGAACTTGTACTCTGCTTACTCCTCCGTTTTTTCTTTTTTTCAACTTTATTATTAATAATATTTTCGGTCAGAATATGAGTTTTTCTATAACAGCCGTGGTTACTGCCACAGTTTTCATAGTGCCAGTTGTCTCATCGAGTATATTTTTAGTTATTGTATGATCATCCCATTGCTCCATAGGATTGATGTTTTTAACTTTTCTTTAGATTTTTGTTTCTTTTCGTTGTAAATTTCTTCAAAATATGGTATGATTTCGTCGTCTTCTAGTTCTTCAATAAATCGTTTCATTCTTTGGTCTTCGTCAACTCGTAATGTTCCGATTCCTAGTTCTTCAGTATTTTGTTTTTCTGGATCTTCGTCACCTCGTAGTATGTCTTCATCACTGCTCACCTGTTTTTTCAAAAAGTTTCTCATAGGTTCTAATTTGATTTAATTTAATTTTAGTGTTTGCATTTTAGGGTCTTTCCTTGTTTTCTTTGATTCTTTCTCCTTGATTTTATTTTTGTTCATTAAATTTTCGGTGTTAAAATCTGAAATGGAGACAGATTGTCCAGGCTCAACATGAATCTTTTTATTTCTTGAAGTCTTCATTGGATTAGGTGTTCTTGTCTGCTTCAAGTAATCAAGCAAAGTCTCGTCGATGGGGTAACGCGTAAAATCTGCATCGAAGTCTGGAATTCGTTTCAGAACCTGTCTTGGATTTAGTGGATAAATTCCAGTCGCTCTGAATCGCATGTTCTCACTTTGGTGTTCCACATCTTCCATTAGTTTTTTAAGAAGTGGAGGAAAATGCTTTTTGTTCATTGTTTTTTGGGAAGGAATTTCAATTTTATATTGCAGTAATATTTTGCTCCATGATTTTTTTAATGGAGCGAAAAACGCTACGTCCATCGGCTGAGTCAAATGAGTGGAACTGGGTGGCAAAAAAACAAACTTTATCTCGCGCTTTTCGCAAAGCTCAATTATATCAGGACTGAGATGGCTTGACAAATTATCACCGATCATCACTTTTGGTCCTGATAGTTTTTTTGCCCATTCTAACACAATAGTTCTGAAATAATCTTCAAACATCACAGAGTCGAACCATCCACTTTTTGTGCAGTTGTACCGAGCTCCATCAGGCCCATTTAAAACCCATTCATTGTATAAATGTTCAGCCTTATACACAACATAAGGCGATAGACATTTGCCATCAGCAGTACAAGTGAACATGAGAGAGATACATCCCTTTGTACTGTTTAGAATTCGTTCCGGGTACTTGACTGCCCGTCTGAAAATCGCTTTCGAAGAGCCGGGGTCGTCATTACAATTTGTCTCGTCATAATTTAATATATTAGATGGCGGCACACCTTCAAGGGTTTTTTCAAGATTTCGGAAATAGTTCAGGATCTCTTCTTCACTTTTTTCGGCTCTTGACGAGCTTATATTTTGCGTAGCACGGATGGTCAGTTTATCACCTATCAATTTGTCACCTGGTAGTGTTCCATTAAAAATGTCATCTCTTCCATTTTTTTTAAAATAATTGTGCACTATGATACGCAGATCAAGCTTTGTAAGAGGGCTCCCAAAATCAGCAGAAGCTATTAATAAATTGATCAGTCTATCTTCTTCCGTCTGCGTTAGTCTCGTTGGGGATGCAACGGCTTTTATGTGAAAACCTTTAACTTTGTTTATAATTGTGCGCCTTGGTATACCGAATTGTTTCTCAGCATCCCTCGACGTAACTTTTTTATTGGCCACAGATTCAACTGCTAATTCCAACATTTCTATCGTATAGTTTCTGTATGGCCGAGCTCCTAATTTTCTGCGGGGTTTCCGAATTTTAATACGGGGTTTAAGCTTACCCATCCTGTAACAACGTAAAAAAAAATTGAAGGTAATCTGTCCATTACCTATTATCAAAGAAGTTCAAAATGGCGGCCAGATTTTTCAAATTTAAGAAAAGATTCCGTGTACATAAGACATTGTTAGACATTTTGAGAAGAGGACATTATGACATGAGGGGATATTAGTATGGATTGCTCGTATGGTAGTATTATACATTTAGGTATTGATTAGCTGTTGCCGACGAAACCTCTGTGCAAAATTTTAAGTTTCTACACCAAAGGGTTAAGGCTGTGCATTAACAGGTGCCTCTAGGTAATTATTTATAAATATACAAGTAAAAGAGAACAGGTTGACAACCCTAGCACTCAATAATCGGTGGGGAATGTTGGGACTGTTGATGTTGTGCTGTATAGTGTTGGGCAATGTTAGGTACATTGCCCAACACCATAATTTGAAATCTAATAGCCGTTTCTGTTCCGAAATCGCCACGTCAACATCATTTTACATGCCCTTTTATTTACTGATTGTCATACTCACGTCAGTCAAATAGCTTGCGCCCTGCTGATGAAGTTTTTGAGCAAAATATTTGCACCAGGTTTTCACCACGTCGTTAAAACAACACTTGCTGGCTTAATAAAAGAGGTTAGATTTTTTTGACACATCGGTATTGCCAGTAGATATTATCAAAATTCATACCACAGAGAAAAAAAAAACAATTAAATCGATACTTTTTTATGGAATTCTATTTTAAGTTATTTTTTCTCTCTGGGCAAAGGTAGGAAGATAGGAAGGAGGGGGATCACGGTTTTTAAAATAAATTTAAACTCTTGATTAATGGCTTTTGTGGTATTAGTTATAGTAGTATTTGTAGTATAAAATCAATAGATCAATGAAATATCTTTGTCTTATTCTTGTCTAGGTCTAATGTGATGTAGACTATTTGACACTTGTTGAGAAGAAATGTTTCTACCCCCAAGTGTCAAAAGTAGAGAAATATTGGTCGCCATGCTTGACATTGTAGACTTTTGTCGACTGAAGAATAGAAACAATTCTTCTCTCAGTTTTAAGATCGCCATGCTTAAAACCGTAGAAATCTTTCTACAATCTGTCATTTTGTCAATTCTTTCGTCGACAAAACCCGTTTCTATGGTGGTCATGCTACGCGTGCAGGAATATCTAACATAAATAACTTCTTGCGGAAATGGTTTACGCCTCTTTTTTAGCACTTTTCGGAAAGATGAAATGATAGGATCTGATGAGCCAGAGGGTCATGGCCATCCGGCTGGCCCGAGGATACCGCACGGTCTCCTGCGAGGCGGCGAGCCTCCTTGCCGGATTACCGCCATGGGATCTGGAGGCAAAGGTCCTCGCGCACATTTGGGAGTGGCGCGAGGAGGCGAGGCGCCGGGGCTTAGCTCCGCTGCCGCACATCGCACATAGAAATCGCGGCACAGCGGACAGAGCTCCGGCGGGATCTCATGGCGTCATGGAGAGTGCGATTGTCGCAACCCAGCGCTGGGCACGCCACAATTGCGGCGATAAGACCCCTCTTTGAGGATTGACTAGAGAGGCGCCACGGCGTCCTCACCTTCCGCCTGACGCAGGTCCTCACCGGACACGGCTGTTTCGGGAGGTTCCTGCACAGGATAAGGCGGGAGGAAACGTCCGGGTGTCACCATTGTGTGGATCGCCCGGAGGACACGGTGGAGCATACGGTGGAGGTCTGCCCAGCTTGGGCGGAGCATCGCCGTGTCCTCGTGGAGGAGATCGGCGGCGGTGATCTCTCGCGTCCGGCCCTGGTTCAGGCCATGGTACGGAGCGAGAGGAAATGAGAGGCCGTCACCTCCTTCTGCGAAGCGGTAATGCTCGCGAAGGACGAGGCGGAACGCGAGAGGGAGAGGCAAATTTTGCGCCCTCACGGCCCGAACCGCCGCCGCCGCAGGAGGAGACGCCCAGGGCGTCGGGAATCGCGAGGCGATTTCCGGCCACCGTAGGCGCGGGCTTGCGGGCGGTGAGCAATGGGTGGCTCACCGTCCGATAAAGACTACGCCCAGGTCGACGGCGCGTTGTGTTCCACGCGCGCCTCAAAGAGATGTCAGCAGAATTGAAGGGGTCCACTAGGGCCGATGCCTGCCGGGGTTGCGAAGAAAACCGAAAGGGAGATCGTGGCCCCCGGCGACAGGGCAACCGAAGGAACACGGGTGGGTTTTAGTCAGTAAGAGTCTGACACGCCCTCCTGCTCCACCCAGAGCGGGAGAAGTTATTTGATGATTTCCAACCCTCGAAAAAAAAAAAGGATCTGATGATATCAGCATTCCATTCAAAATGTCCGTAAGGTATCTGTACCAGTGATGGACGGTTTAAGGTCGATGAAGTACGTATAAAATTTCCAATAAAAAAAGTTGCGGGCCGATTCTTGCAATGGTTGTAGATAAAGTTGATTATGGATTTTTAGCATCTAATAAGAGGATACCACATTTATTATACTAATTTCAATAAACATAAAATTACGAAAAAAAAAATAGGCTTTAAATTATCTAGTTATGGACAAGTCATACACCAATGATTGACGCCTAGTTATGCACAGTGTTCCGGTATTGGACACCTAGTAATAGACACTTGATAGATACAAATAAATAAAAATACTGTTTATTTAGAAACAAATTTTATTTGCTATTACGACTTCTAAAATAAAAGTTCTTATTAATCATAAAATAAAGGAGCTACGTATGGTATTCCGAAATACCGCTCACCGAAAGGACGGTTTTCCGATAGCACTCTACTCCGACGGTTAGTTGAACGAAAAAATAATTGGCCGATGAAACGTTTCGCCGAAAATATTATTTATCGACGGTTGGTAGTCCGAATGAATCCTTCACCGATGTAACGGTTCACCGAAAACACTCTTCAACGACGATTTGTTAAACGAACGAATCTTTCGCCGATAGCACTCGTTGTAGGGGAATTCTTTTGCCAAATGGATAGTTTTTCTTTCAGCTTGACAACACCCTTAGGTCTTGTAGAAGTCATGTTAAAAATACAGGTAATAATAAAATAATACATGGAAGTGTGGCAATAGAAAAAAAACAAAATTTTAATGTAACAATAAGAAAATTAATCAAAAAGGCAAATTTATATTGTTTTTTACAATAAAGAATATGATTATGATTATTATGATTTCTCTATTGGAACTGTGACAATAGAAAAGAATTAAATAAACTGTGCGAACAAAGCAAGAAACAAATAAAAGTAACACAACGTGATACACTTTTGAAGTTATAGTAAATAGTGAGTTATTATTATTATTTGTACTTATAATTATTTTAATTCTTTATTGATATAAAAAAAAATATTTATTTCTTGTTTTTCAGGTATAGAATATGGGCCAATCCACTAGTATTCATTTCACTCGTATTCATTTCACTCTTTTGTGATATGTGTGTTTGTATCCTAGCATCATATTCAACCTGTGCATTACGTCTACGCTTTGGCATGGGTTCCGAGGAGTTGATTCGTTCAATGACACATTCTGTATGCTTCTGCTCTTTAGCAAATTCAATAATTGTTTTATAAATGTTCCATTTTTTTTTTATGGAGAAGCGTGTTCCATCGTTCATGCCACGATTCTAATGCATTTTGTGTCCTTGGAACAGAAAGTGTGCGATCGTAAACTGACCACATGGCTGGTGGAAATAATGCCTGATTTCTTTTTATTATCAAACCCGTGTTAGTTCTTTGCTGCGTGTGATGTGATCCAACATAATATTTCTTAAACCAGTGGCCAATTTCAGCTGCTTCTGACGGCAATATTTTATTTTGGATGATTTCGAAGGCTTCGGATATCTCAGCGGGCTCAAGAAAAGCGAGGGCAACTAAGTGTCTGATTTTGTGCGCAAAATCTTCAGCATATCGCCTTGCGAGACCCTCTGACTGGACATGACGCCAAATACTTTGGGTCAAATGAAATAAGCATAGCCTGTGGGCGCAGTCTGGAAACTGTCGTTTGACTGCATTGATCACTGCTACTTCAAAATCAGTTAATATATTAGCTGGTGACAAATGGGTATTTAATGTATTGATCGCATATCTTTTCAAAATCTCCAAAAATATGAAATAACAGCTTTCAGTCTTATGTGACAGTAGTGCGTATACCATAGGTAGAAATTTATTTGTGCCTCCTGCAGTTCCCACTAAAACATAAATAGAAAAAAATTGACAGAACGGAGTTGGACAACTCGAAAATGTCCCGTCCATGATCCAGCATTGTGCATTATTCATACGCTTAACATTAGCTTTAGTACCAAACATGACAACACTTTCATTGTTACATGTATATTGACCAAGCAAAAATTGCTTTCCATTACTTTTAGCGAGATATTGTGGTACATGAAATTCGTTGATTGTTTGCGGTATCTTAGGAAGTCCTTTATTTCTAACACGCTGCACAATCATTCGGCAAGCTGATTTATTGGGCAATTGAGGCGCACTTGTTGTAGCTACGTCTTTTAAACAACGATTTACAATTTGTGACGGACTGTCCATAGATTCCTTCGCACTAGTTCTCAATTTGTTTTTAAAATTCATATCAATAATTTTTTCAGGCTCTGGCAAATGTGCATGATCACAATTTTGACTAACAAATGTATGTTCATAACAATCAAATAAAGTTATTACACTTACACCACAACCACTTGTTTGTTTTCTTGTACACCGCCAATAATACCTACTTGTTATCATATTTTTTATTTAAGTGATAAGAATATCCATTCACTTCTAGCACATGTCCTCCGCGTTTAGATTTAACTAAATTGCACGTTTTCATTTTTAATTAAACAAAACACGAGCGAGAAACATTTCATGTAACGAGGTCTGTCGTCACTAATTTCGCAACTACCCACAAAAAATAAATAAATACTACCATAGATATTTGTTGTTTTGTTACATGTAACTATTGCAAGTTTATTCAATACTCGTTTAATCTCAGTACCATTGTTAATGAGTGCATTATGCGTCATTTCGGGACTTATCTTTAATACGGAAGCTTCCGGTATTTATTTATTCATCTATGCTGATAAAATTAAACATGGGACTCGAGTATTGTTTAGCTGCATTGCACATAATTATAAAATATAATAGCTAGCGTAAACTGAATGCTATCGGCGAAAGATTCGTTCGTTTAACCAATCGTCGTTGAAGAGTGTTTTCGGTGAACCGTTACATCGGTGAAGGATTCATTCGGACTACCAACCGTCGATAAATAATATTTTCGGCGAAACGTTTCATCGGCCAATTTTTTTTTCGTTCAACTAACCGTCGGAGTAGAGTGTTATCGGAAAACCGTCCTTTCGGTGAGCGGTACTTCGGAATACCATACGTAGCTCAAAATAAAGTATTACTTTATTATGGTAAATCACTATAAATCACAATGTACTTACACATAGGTTTCATTTGTTAAAAAAAAAAATATAAAATTATATTACATACTTTTATTTTGCCTAAAAACTATTTTGGTTTATTATGAGATCTCAAATACAATTCTTAAAATATCTATAGACTCTGGATTGCCTATATCAGAATCTTCCATGTTTCACGTGTGTCAGAAACTCGGACAACGTCACAAATTGATTCTCCAATGATTTATTTCTCCTTAACTTCACAGATTAACAAAATATAACGCTAACACTCTTTAATTAGGCATAGATAACGATACTAAATTAAATCAACTTAGAAACTGTTAAAGATGGTGTCGGAAGTAAGCGATTCGTCGAGCGCGTGGTGCGTTGGCGGTTCTCGATTCCGAAGTGCACAAGATGGCCGCCCTGCTCCCACCGGTGTGACGTTCCGCAAGAATGGCAGCTGACAGACAGCTGACATATGTCATGCTGCCATTCTGTTCCGACGTCGTCGACAGCAAACGTCAAATGTCATGTGTCGCGCCGTCACGGCCGGACTGACATTCGACCGTCCCACAGTTTATGATTTGACAAAACTAGGTGGACAAAAATCGGAAATGCAAGTAAACGATAATAAATGACTGTAACTTATTGGTGGAGAGGGTAATAATCAAATTAAAACCAAATGTGATTTTTTATAACAATATTTATTTACTTTTTAGTAAAAAAATTAAATCTTTGTGTTTCTTGTATGTGTTTTTTTTTGGCAGTTTCCTTAATAAAGTTATATATGGGTCAGATGACATCAACGTATACTTGATTAAATCGTAATTCGTTCTGTGACGCGAAGTTTTTAATGTGTGGCCCAATCGCACTTTTCTGATCTCTTTATTCTTGGCTTCTGAAGCCTCCTCAGACATTTGGCCTAGAGGTATGATTGAATGTCTCATAATGTCTGCGCCATGTACTAAGATCTTGTGTACAGTCACTGGCATGTTATACCAATGGTAAAAATTTAAATATATGTCGCGAGTTTGTTTACAGTATGCTTGAAACTTGTCTGGATCAATTTCGTAGCCAGAAGCGATGACTGCAAGAATAGTCCCCAAACGTTCGATGAGGTTCTCATCTAGACCTGTGATACGCGCTGTTTCAGAACTATTGTAAAAGAAAGCCCGTGCAGTATTTCCATCGTTACTTGTACCGAATCCAGGTTTGACTTTGTCAATAATTAGACCAATTTCCTTAAACTTCTTCTGAATTTCTTCCTTTCGTTTCTTTTTCATTTCCTGCATTCTAGGTCCTCTTGCTTGCCATGCTCTAAATTCCATGCGATAAGAAATATTTAAACGGCACTCCATAGTGCGAATATATGCATGAAGACTTGATATTCCAAATTCATACATGTTTCGATCAGGTTGTCTCTGTTTTGTATTTAAATTCATTTCAGCTGAGGTTGCTTTGCAAATAAAGCATCTTTGCGTAGAACTATTCTCAGACAAGACATTGCATACTTTGCCGTCTATCATAGGGAGGATCATATGATGACTAACAAATATATTAGAGTCATTTATCTTCAGATGTGTTGGCATTAAGTCTTTTATCTGTTTTTTTATGTATTCACATTCCTTTTTAATTAATTGGTCCGTTTCTTTCTGGTAGATAAATCTTATTATTCTACAAAATCTTGGAGAAGATGGACGAGGATTTTCCCAGAGGATTTTATCATGGTCACTATCTGCCACAAGTCTCAAGGGGACCAACGATATAATAAACATGTATTCATCGGTACTCTCTACATTTGCAAAACGTTGTTTATACAAACTATGTCCTGAAGAACCGTCACATCCCCACTTATACATCATAGTATAATTTTGCTCCTTTGTCGAACTCAACAATACTTCCCCGAGAACATTCTTACATATTCTTGTAGACGTGTGATCTAAAAGAGCTTGAAGCTGAACCTCTCCCCATGTATCACTCAATGAAATGAGTTCCACGGGAGGATAGCAATCTTTTTTGGCTCGTGCTAATTGATCATAGCAAGGATATAACTGGTATCCCCTCTCCTTAGCTTCCTGTTGTAAACTCTTATACGTATGAACCGTTAAATTATTCGAAATGAACATAGGTACACTATTTGCGCTGTAGCATGGTGCGGGTGACAGTTGCCCGTATGACGTTGACATTTGTCAGTACCACGTAGGGATGTGAGGTTATGCAATTCATTTTTATCGCTAACGATACTCGCAGCGTGAATCTAGTTCTCTTTAATATTGTTATGAAAATTAGTGTATTATTCAGTTGTGCAGTGTAACTACGTGTGTGCTACGTGTATAAACTTGTCAATATAAATGTTTTATGGCTACATAATTATCTTTGTACTTATATAAAATAATCAAAATCGGGTTTATGTTTTTTTTTTCGTGACAACATTTTTGCTCTATGGTGCATCGGCGCGGCGGCCATGTTGTTTACCCGTGCGATGCTGTGAGTGCGAGTACGAGTGCAAGCGCGTTATATTGTGACTTAATGTGACACGTATTACGATTTCATTGTTTGTTTTCATTTTTGTTAAATTGTTATTTGTTATAAGTTTGTTGAGTTTGTTGTTATTACCATGCCTAAGCATACAAAAAAAACTGTTTTGGGTAGTCAGGCCAGGGAGCTTGTTGTTCGCCTCCGAGACTACTTTGAAAGAGAACAACAAAATAATGGACCGTTGTTACCATTGAATCATATTGTAGAACGAGTAGCCGAAGCTCTTGATATTGGCCGCAATACTGTTTCGCGTATAACACGTGAGAAAATTGGCCAAGATGGGATGTTTGAAAATAAATTATCGACACCCAACAAAAAGCGGACCAAGGTGAAGCCAATCACAGATTTGGATGATTTTGCTAAGGTTGCTATTAGAAATCATATTTATGATTATTATAGAAGAATGGAGCTACCCACATTGCTCAAGCTTCTAAAATCATTAAAAGAAGCTGACTTGTTCAAAGGAGGTATTACTTCGCTACGGCAAGTTATAAAAGATATTGGCTTTGTTTACAAAAAAGTTAACAAAAGAAAGATTATTATGGATAGGACTGACATTGCCCTAGCAAGATGTAGATTTTTAAGGAAGGCCAAAAACATAAGTGATTGGAGCAAAGTTGTCTTTTTGGATGAAACGTGGCTAAACGCCAACCACACAGTGGGTAAAAGTTGGACCGACGATACGGCACAATCGTGTACCAAAGTGCCGGAAGGCAAAGGCGAACGCCTTATTATTTGTCACGCAGGTACAGCAAGTGGATTCGTCCCTGATTGTTTGCTGGCTTTTAAGTCAAAAAAAACTACGGAGTATCATGAGGAGATGAATTACGAAAAATTTAAAGATTGGTTCATAGGTCTATTAAACAATTTAAAAGAGCCTATGACCATAATAATGGACAACGCACCCTACCATTCGGTGCAAGTTAATAAACCCCCAAACCAATCCAACCGCAAAAGCGAGTTGGTGAAGTGGCTGAGTGAAAACGGAGTTACAGCAGATATAAAAATGTTAAAGACGGAGCTTATTGCCTTAGTCCGACGCCATAAGCCACCAACTCCTACCTATGCTCTGGACGAGATGGCAAAAGAAAAAGGCCACCAGGTCCTTCGACTACCACCCTACCATTGCCAGTATAACGCTATTGAGCTGATTTGGGCCCAAATAAAAGGTATGCTTTTAATTTCAATTCCCATTTTGAAGCTTTATAAAAAAATCAGCTTTCCGATCGTAGCATGTACCTAGTTTAAAAACATTACCAGATACTAGATTAGGCTGATTGATGATTATTTGAATACTTTTTTTTATAAGTTCGTTTATTTTTAGGTTACGCCGCAAGAAATAATACTTCGCCGCCATTTACGGCAAATAAGATGTTGGCCCTATTACAAGAGGCCATCAACAATGTTCAACCTGAAGACTGGTCGAAGGTCGTGAATAAAACAAAAAGGGACATTATGTCTGATTGGGATCGTGACATACATATTGACAACATAATTGAGTCATCGTTAATAATATCCGTCACAGATTCAGATGATGAATTGAGTGACAATTCAGATGTTCCTGACTCTGATATGAGTTTAGACGAATAACATGTATTTTTTTTTAGCAACCTTTTAAGCAACCTTACCCTATAAATGTTCTGTTGTATAATTAGACCTTTTAAAAATAAAAATTGACCTACGCACAATATACGTTTTTTATTATAAAAAATATCGACTATCCATCGTAGCAGTACATCCCATCACTAAATACGTCTATGGCGTTACGTTATACGCATAACACTTTGCTTAATTTTTCATTCAATTTGATTTTATTTCTTGATTAGAACATTCTGGTTGGGTTTAATTTAATTTACTACAGTTATTAATTATTTAATATATTACGAATGTGGTACAACTGAAATATTAAGTCATAAATTGTAAATCGCGGCAACTTTCAAGAGTGAAACGAAATGTTACTGAAACTGTCACCCGCACCATGCTACAGCGCAAATAGTGTAACGCTTCTTCAGCAGTATAAGGCTGTTGCTTTTTCTCAGAAAACACACTGCTTCCACTTACAGAATGAATACGTCTTCGAGCTTGCTTATACGTAGTTGCACGTCTTGGTGAAGCCATTGATACTTCTTGTATTAAATCAGCAGCGTCACGTTTGCCACTCGATCTAATGCTCAATTGTGTAGCATAAGACAACTGTTTTTTGCTATATTCTCGTAACAAATTTTGGACTTTACGCGTTTTTGTCTTTTTCGAACTGTCTTCAAAATTTTTTTGCGGTCTGCTACGAACGGAACTTAATTGTGAAGGCACTGTAATCATGTCTAAAACCAAATCTTCACTGAGCCAGCCCTCATAAGAATGTAAAAACAAATCCAGCTTTCTTTGTTTACGCTCCCATTTTTCACGAATTTTTTCACTTTCATTTTTCATTAAAGCACGCAACAGCCTTTCTGCTTCTTGACTTAGGACCGGATCACCAAATGTCGTCTTCACGAAGTTAATAATTTGCGTTAAACGCCCCTTAGCGGGTATAGAACGCTAAAAATGAAATAAAGACTTTCGCTTGATGCGGGCCCCTACAACAAAAAAAAAAAAGTAGATTAGCGCAAAAAAACGCAGAGTTTAATGATTTACCCAAGAAAATAGGATAAATAAGGAATCTGTTAAGACTATAATCATGATCTTGCCGCATATTGCAACATACTTTATGCTTAAGAATACTTTTGAATACGGGAAAAGTATGTAATTAAAACTTTGATTTTTAAAAGCCTGACATTATTATCTAAATTAAGCAATACGTGATAAAATTATAACTTAATATAAAGATTATTACCTCCGATTGAAGATTCCATCACTAAAAAAATTTCGATACCACACAAAACACTCAGAAACATGCAAACACAATGGCGTTACCGGTCGCACTGAGCGCGCACTCGACTACCCGCGATCGGAAGGGTAACTTTGGCTATTGTTATCGAAACGGTCGCCGTGTTCAGGAATGATTGCTTTGTGTTATGTGTTGCCAGTGTTATTCAAGATTAAGAAACAAGTGATAAAATGTATTTATTTAGAAATTTTACTTTTATGTTTTTGTCCACCTAGAATAATCAGATCGTAAACTGGTCCTCGGGCGTAGAGCTAACGTTGACCTAAAACAGGCAATTTTATTATTTCATGGTTAGCTGCTCGTCCAGCCTGACAAGCAACACAGCACTAATTCTAACAAATTTCAGAAACAACATTATGAAACCATGTATCCCTTCGACCATTATGAATAATGGACCGGATGACATCTCACAAGCTGGACAACACAACCCGGACCGGACGAGTGTGTCCTTTCGACCAGCTTCAATGCATGGACCGGACGACACTGTCCCTTCGACCGGTTCAGACAGGGTCTAGACAAGTGTGTCCCTTCGACTAGCCCCAATGGCATGGACCGGACGGCACTGTCCCTTCGACCAGATCACAGACAGAGTTTAGACAAGTGTGTCCCTTCGACCAGCCCCAATGGCTTGGACCGGACGGCACTGTCCTATCGACCAGATCACAGACAGGGTCTAGACAAGTGTGTCCCTTCGACCAGCCCCAATGGCATGAACCGGACGGCACCGTCTTTGCGACCAGTTATAACACAGCATTTTAAATACAAAGGAACAGAAATGTGGTATACCTATAAGTTACGGACAATCTTGCTCATTTTGAATTTCGACTTCATCTAGTGCGCCGGGATCAGAGTACACACTGAGTGTATCTGACCCGGCAGTAAGGGTAACTGAATTTGCCGAGACAGTGTCCGAGTCTGTGTTCGACCTTTCATCTCTAATATTTAGGTCATCGCCTCCCTGAATTGGGCTTTGTGGTAGCATGACATCACTACTGGATTCTAATTGCTCCGCATCTTCCAGCGCCGTCTCGGCCTCCTCATCGTTCAACAAACAGGTAGTGACTTCAAGCAACCCAGCGTGTCCCTGAGGCACTGCGCGCAAACTCTCGTGTGCGTATTTATAAGTGCGGTGTGAACCACTTACACTTTTTAGCTCGTACCGATCATTTTCTAACACGGAGGTAATAACGAACGGTCCCCTAAACTTTCTATCTAGTTTAGTTTGATTTCGTTCACTGTTCTTGATAAAAACAAAATCGCCCTGAGCAAATGGTTTAATGGTAGCACGGCCCCGGTTAAACCTTAGAGTATCCGCCGCGGCTACCTTTTGAATATTTTCGGATGCACTTTCTCGAATGGACTCTAAATCTAAACGGTTATTTCGCTCATCAGAATGTGAAGATATCTGGGACATACCTAATGATTCTGCACGTATCCCGAACATCAGTTCCGTAGGTGAGTACTTAGTAACAGCCGATTTTGTACTGTTGAGCGCTAGTTGTATATTGCCTAACTCATCGCGCCATGTCTTATTGGGGTCGTTTTCGACTATTGTGAGCAAGCTTTTTAGTGTTCGCATAACTCGCTCAACTTGTCCGTTAGCCCTGCTGGAGCCGGTTGCAATGAAATGCAGATCAATTTTATAATTTTTTCAAAAGTTTCTAAATTCACTACTCACATAGCATCGGCCCTGATCAGCAATTACGCGTGCAGGAGCCCCAAAAAGATAAACAGCCTTTTCGAGAGCTCGCACCGCGCTACTTGCACCTAGTGATATTGTGTGTTCTAGCAGGACATACTTAGTAAACGCGTCTATTATGACTGAACAATACTCTTTCCGGTCGCTCTTACCAATAAGCTTCCCGGTAAAGTCTATGTGGATTGTGTGCCATGGCACAGATAGTTTTGGGATCGAATGTAACTGAATGGGTTGAACGCCTGATGGTCCCTTCGATTCTTTGCAAACTATGCAGGAGTCAATAAACTTACGAACGCACTTGGACATTTGCGGGAACCAGTATTGTTCGTAGAGTTTATCTAGTGTCTTATCACTACCAAGGTGTTGAATTTCGTTATGGACGTGGTTGATAAGAGTCCAAATCAGAGAGCGTGGAACGACCGGTAACCAAGAAATTGTTTTGTTGCGCCCAACCTTTCTGTACAGGATACCATCCCTGACATCGTAAGTATGTGCTACTGTTTCCGGGAAGTCACCGTTGTTTTGCTTACTAATCAAGTCTTGGATTTCGCTATCGCGTTTTTGTTCAACTGAGAGCCATCCTTGATGTAACTCAACAAACTGGACACTTTTAGTAGTAGGGGTTTGGGACGAAGACGCGCCAGCATCTGACTGAAGGTTACGGGAAAAGAAGTCTGCATGTTCCATACTACGGCCTTCACGTTATACTATCTCAAAGTCGTAGGCTTGTAGGAAAGCCCACCAACGATGCACGATTTTGATGCTTTGAGCGAATTGCAATCAGTGTAAACTACAAAATGTCGGCCGTACAAATAATGCCGAAAATGTTCTACCGCTCGTACGACAGCCAAGGTCTCTAATTCGTACGAGTGGTAGCGAGATTCTACCTCAGATGTACGCCGGCTGAAGTACTCCACAACATGGGGTAAGTTATTCGCTCTTTGTATAAGGATCGCACCATATCCTTCGGCACTCGCGTCTGTGTGCAACTCGCCGGACAATTCAGGATTAAAAATCGTTAAAACTGGTTCTGAAGTTAGTATTTTAATCACATTTCTACGGATTTCTTCATGTTTGTCGGTCCAATTAATGGGGCCTTTTAGTTTAGTGAACGGGTATAACGGTCCAACAACATTTGTAAACCCAGGTATAAATTTCCTGAAATATGACGCGAGTCCGAGAAACTGGCGAACCTGCGTAGCTGTATGTGGTGATGGTGCTTCGACTAATGCTTGAATTTTGCGGGAATTGGGTCTAATTTCCCCAGACTGTAAGGAATAACCTAGATAGTCTACTTTTTGTTTCATGAATTTGCACTTCCGAAGGTTAAATGAAAAACCTGCCGCAGTTAAGGCTTGTAAGGCCTCATCTAGGCGGTCCAAACCCTGCGAAATATTGGAAGAATAATAAAGTACATCGTCCATATAGACGAGAGGCCTGTGTTGTAGTGCTTTTGTGATACAACGCTGGTACACAGAAGGTGCGTTGCGTAAACCGAAAGGCATCGCGAGGTACTCATATTGGCCCTCCGGAGTGACGAATGCAGTCATCTCAATTGAATCGGGGTGAATTAAAATTTGGTGAAATCCGCTAGCCATATCTAATGAGGAGAAGTAGTTGGCTCCACTGAGCTGGTCTATCTGTTCCTCGCTGCGAGGCAAGGGATAGTGTTCCGGCTGTGTGTTGGAATTCAGTTCCCGATAATCAACGCACATTCTGTCGGTATTATTCTTTTTCTTTACGAGGAGTATCGGACTTGCAAAGGGAGAGGAACTCTCACGAATTATACCGGCATCTAACAATAGTTGTATTTTTTCTCGGACTATTTGCTTCTCTATAGGTGCTAGTCGATAGGGAGACCTTCGAACTATTTTATGAGGATCTATCAATTTAATGCTCAACTGCCCTGTAGTAACGCGCCTAGTAGGTATACCGTCTATAAAATAGTCTGAATATTTACTAATTATTTTTGACAGCAGCATTTTATCTTCACCTTCTAAGTCAGTATCGATTGAAGAAATATCAAAATCTGCCGATTTAGTTTCACAAAAATTAGTATGATCTTTGGTCTTAAATAGGACTTTGTCATTATCGATCGTCACAGAATAAATAGCCTTTATCTAAGATATCCCTGCCTACAATAATCGGCACAGACATTACCGTATCTGGAACGATGTGAAACATAAGGTGTCCGTATTTATGCAAAATGGAACCACACAGCAAACACACACTTTTGAGATATCAAAGGGTTTACAAAAACATGTGCAGCACTGTTAAATGAAGTAAAATTACTATTTCTTTTATTTAAATATGTTGATAAATTACTAAATTTAGTATGTGTAATTATAATTTTTTGTTGATTACTGGTATACTTTCAAAATAATGAATAAATCGTGCATGTGGTTCCTTTAAACATTAAGTAATTAATAGGTTTTCTCATATACAAAAAAGAACCACAATCTAGGGATTTGTTGATATAAGTGAAACAATGTGATTTATAATCGGGATAAAGCTTTAATTTATCAAAAATACACGTTTATTCGACGTTATCATCAAATTGGATTTCGAAATCCACCGTGTCTAGTCCATCTATGTCGTCTTCTATAGTATTATCACAGTCGAGACCATTATAAAAACTCTGTGCATCTTGTGGTATGAGATGTAATATGGATTGAATATCGGCTAGTTTCGCGGGTGATACTGGCTTCCCCGACGGCCACAAGGGAACTAAATGTTCCATTAAGATTAAAGCTGGTCTGCCACGAACAGGTGCTCTCCCTATATTAACTTCTACAGCATTACCAAAGAAGTCTGTTTTAAAATAAATTGAGTTTGGTGAGTCTCTTTCTATGTATATTTCCCGAGTTTGTAGCCAATTAATACATTCTTTGTTAATACCACGTTTTCTATTAATAATCATTTTTTCAACCTTAGAAGTTCCCAGAAAATCTGATTTTGCCATTACTGTCACTTTAAGAGGGTTCTTTTTCTTGCAATCTTTCATAACTTGTACATAATCATCAGGAGTGTATAATCTCGGATATTTTTTCATTGCAGATTCAATGTGGGAAAAATCTCTGTCATTGGGTAGGTAACTGTGTCCGGGAATCAAAAACTTTTGTGTTATTTTTTTCAAAGTGGGATGACAATGCAAAAATGCTTTTAACATCAAAACTATCTTTATGTTACGATTTTGTCCGCCACACGAATCGCTCCATAAAATTAGTTCCTCGACATCTTCAGAAATATGCTCGCCTAAGTATTTTAATAGACAAGAGCCGACTTCCTGAGCACCCTTCCCAGCCATTCCTTCTATCCAAACAAAACACCCACTTGAGTTGGTTTTTGCCGAATAAATACCCATATTATACAGCCAAAGCTGTCGTTTACAGTAAATAATTCCAGTAGGTATCTTAGGCATTGGAAGCGTTTTTTGTAGATCAAACGTGAGACAATCTATTTCCTTACATTGAGTAGCCAGAACAAAATCAGCCTTCATTTTATGCCGCGCCTGTTCCCATTTTCGGCAATGTTCTTCGCGTTCTGTATCTATGGCTGTTTTTTCCTCAGCAGTTTTGCAATGAGTTAATTTCGCTTGTAATGTGTCACACTTGTTACACGTGTCTTTTTTAAGAGGCGCTCGTTTAAGATTAAAATATGTGTAAAATGACTTTGTGTACATAGCCTTACTAACCTTTTCAGCTTCTCCTACATGTTCACATTATAAATCGTACATCTTGTCTAAAGTCATGTCTGGCATAAGATATTCGGTCTCGCGCTCACTTCTTCTATAGTGTGATTTATAGTTAGGAAGAGAGTTTATATGACATCTTACTTGGGAAACTAATTCATCGCTGCATTTGTTCTTACCTCCACTTTTCGATCCTCTTCTATCTAAACAATCTTGTGACCTCATTTTAGTCAAAGCAGTATTAACTCTCTTTGTAGAAACACCAAGTGTTTTGACAAATAAATCCCGGCATACTTCGATTTTATCCAATAGATATTTACGAGAGAATTTTTTCTTCATATTGCTATTAGTCATCCTTCTTTTAACGTCGGCTTCTTTGACGCTTGCTGCGATGTACATAATCTGGGTATTGTAATTTTCTAGTTTGTAAAAAGTCTCAAATATTTTCTGTCGATTGTTTGAATCTATTTTTTCCCAGCACTTCGTTTTACAATTACATTTATAATCAATAAATACTTTCGGTTGGACTTCGATGTTTTTATAGTTGTGAAAAGGCTTATTAGAATGTCTGTTTCTCTTTCTTTCCATCCTAGATAGACCACCATACTTAAATTGTCGGCCTTTCTTTGGTCTTCCTTTCGTAGGTACTTCGTCATTAATACTCACTGTATCATCATCAGAACATGGTATAAACGCTGGTGATTTTGCAGTATTTTCGCCTTCAGAAGCAGACTCTTCTATGATAGTGCGTCTAGACTTACCATTAGGTAGCCTCATTTTCTTGCCACCAGCAACTATTATATCATCACCATAATCTGATGAATCTGATACATAGTCAGGACTTTTAAAAGGGGACAAGTTTGCAAGTAGGTCTAATATCGGCGAGGAATATTCTTCTAAGCGGTCTGGCGAAGTTAAGTTATTGCTTAGAGGTGAAGAAAGCTTCTCTAGAGGCTGTGACGTACTAGGTTCTTCACTACCTTGTGCTGTAATAAAAAAAACTTTTATATCTTTACAACAATAACGCGTGGTTCTATAAATATATGGCCACAGTGAAATTATTTAGGTTCTTATAAAGCCGTGTCACCGCTAGGCAGGTTATGTCGAGTGATGTATGTCGCCGAAGACATCGAGCGACAACGTTGCCAGAAGGGTAATGAAACATAGGGCGACATAGGGCAAATGTCACCTAGTGTGAACGCGGCTTTACGGTTCTTCATAAAGTAGTAACACACACACGCACGCACGCACGTACGTACGTACGCACGCACACACACACCCACTCTCTCATTACTTCACATCAACCCACCACATCACCAGAATCATACCCAAGTCTTTCATACCTCAGCACTCATCATTACGTAGGAATGTTAATTACATACATGCATACACACACACACACACACACACATCGTTACAATCATAACATCATACATCAGCACACGATACAACGCCGCAGTTCATACGGTGCATTCGTGTGAGCTCGTAGGTAATTTGCTATGCGATTTTGCAGTTATATATGAGAGCCCTTATACCTACTTGTCGAATAATCTTTATAAAATCACTTCACGAACGGAATTAATCAAATGTGGATAATGCGCAGGTACTAGAACTTCTCAGATACATTAAGTAGGTACTAAAATGCATTAAATAAAACTACACTCGAGAGCAATGAATCCGGGTCACTTAAAGAATGTTAAAAATCTCGGAAACTAAAAATGATAGGTTAATGCAATAAATTGTATTTAATAGATAATGTAATACTCCTTAAATGAAAGTAAAAAAAATATGAGTCACCATACATTTTATTAACACAAAATTACATAAAGAAAAAAACTGCTGATCTCTCCTTAAAACAAAAATAGGAAACATGAAATTTTTTAACTTTATTACGATTTTCTTGAATTTTAATACTTCGTATTGCCTCCTCGTGCTTCCATTACTGCGTTTACGCGGTTTGGCATGCTGTACACCAAGTTCCTTATACGATTTTGGGGAATATTCTCCCATTCCTCTGTGAGAGCAATTTTGAGCTCACGAAGCGTGATTGGGGGAGGGTTTCGTTGTTTTACGCATCTGCCTAGCTCGTCCCAAGCATGCTCGATCGGGTTGATATCCGGGCTGCGCGCTGGCCACTCCATACTAGTAATGTTCATCTCTTGAAGGTAGTCATTCACAATCCTACCTGTATGAGGTCGGGCATTGTCATGCATAAATATAGCATCCTCACCTAAATTGACCATAAATGGACCAACGTGATCATTGAGGATTTCTTTCACATATCTTACGCTAGTTAAAGAGCCGTTTTCTATAATCACCAGCTCTGTGCGACTTTCAGAAGAAATTCCGGCCCACACAAGTACAGACCCACCACCGTAGGCTACTTTTTCTTCGATGCATGCTTGCTTGAATCTTTCCCCTGGTCTTCGATACACTCTGTGTCTTCCATCGTGCTTGTAGAGCATAAATTTTGATTCGTCGGAGAACATAACTTTTGACCAATCTTCAATACTCCAATTTACGTGGCTCTGGGCATATCTTAGTCTTGAAATACGATGCCCACGCTCCAGTTTAGGGCCGTTTGCAGGTCTAAGGGGTTTTAAGTTAGATTCAGCAAGCCAACGTCTTACTGTCCATGCACTTGGGTTACTTCCTCCGAGGCGTCGAAACTGATTTGTGAGTTCAGTTCCTGTGAGAAAGCGATTTCGAAGCATGGTGTTCACCAAGTATCGGTCTTCTCGTGCTGTGGTACACCTGGTTCTGCCCGTTCCTGGTCTGCGTAGGTTAGAACCAGTTTCTTCGTAACGTCGGAGAACTCTTTGTACTGTTGACAGCGACACACCGACAGTCCTGGCTGTATCGCGCTGACTCCGGCCGGTTTCCAGCATTGTAAGTATTCTGGTGCATTCTTCAGGCGTAAGCGACATAATTTCAGCTTGAATAATGAATATAGAGCACTATCAACATGGTTTATGTACCCACATAAATGACAGATTACAAACAAAAGCAAAACCAAATGCTGTAATTTCGTAGTTCCATCTTCGAAAGTGGCCCTTTTTCAAATTTGTTTTTTTATGATATAACTTTACAATAACTAAGAAGTTTTAATACCTTCATTTAAGGAGTATTACCTTGTCTATTAAATACAATTTATTGCATTAACCTAGCATTTTTAGTTTCCGAGATTTTTAGGATTCTTTAAGTGACCCGGATTCATTGCTCTCGAGTGTATTTACCTGTTATGGCTTCATTAGTATCTTCGGTGTTTATGTCCAAAGCTTTATTCACCAACAGCTTGCCTCTACGTAACATTTTTACACTTAATTCTAAAGAAATAAACAAAAACAACAGAACTTTCTTTGCAGAGAAAAAAAACGGTCGTCACGCATTCGAACTATTTCGTTGAATGTCGCCTATTTTGACAGATGACGTTTGACGTTTTACTTTGAAACTGAGTTATTGCACTTTGAGTCATACCATCAATGAAATAAAGTAAATATTTCGTTGTTTAAAACGAGAAATTTGAAATCAATCATGTCATTTTTGTACCTTTGAGCGATCATAAGTTTCAAAACAATAAGCATAATGGAATCACATGCTAGTGGTTCTACTGTTTAACAATATTTATTTATACATGATAGAACCGAATGTTTGTGGTTCCCTTTTGCAAAACAATATTAGCAACTAAATAATAAGAATTTATTTTACGCATAACGATACCACAGAAATTTGGTTCTATTTTGTGTATAAAAAATAATCGTTAATAATAGAAATATGTGTAATGTATAATGGTACCAAGTATGCGTGGATCTTTTTTGTATAAAATTACATGATAGTACTATCGTTTATTTGTTTGATCAATAGTCATGTTGTGCCGTGGTTCCGTTTTGCTTTACAAGTAACGTTTGTTATTGCTGTTGGTTCTGTTCTGCTTTTAATATACCTTGTTTCCAAGGGGAAAATCAGGTGGTTCTTTTTTGTATAAGAATTTAGACCACTTTTACATTAGTATTCTTCAAAAAAAGTAAAAAATGAAATTTGTCGAGTGGTTCCATTTTGCATAAATACGGACAGGTCTACTGAGGCATTTCCAATTTTTTACAGTACTTAAAATTTGGTAAGTGGACTGTATGTCATCACCTCCGATACCAGAAAGATGAACTAGATTATTGCGCACTGTACCCGGAAACCGACAGCGAATACTTTCAGATAAAAGCGAGCAAGATGATCCGCTATCAAATAAAAATGGAAATCTCTCACCAGCTGATGTCTCTAACGTAGATCTGGAAAGTTGGTGGTCGCAAAGGTTGACTTCCTTCCTTTCAGACTTTCCTCCATTCTTCTTTTCTGGACAAGTCGTAGACGCGTGACCAGGTTTGCCACACGTGTAGCAGGTTATAGACGGCTTGTCTTGATTATTTGTAGAACTGGATGCTTCATGAGACTTCAATGATTTGGAGTCATCCTTTCGCTTCTTGCATTCAAACTGTCGATGTCCTGGCACGCCACACCAATGACACTTTCCAGGGAATCTAGAGTCTGTCATTCGAGGTCGCTTAGAATCGGCGTCTTGATTTCCATCACTGACGTCCAACCGTCGCTTTAGTGATATGCCATTGAGGATCCGAAACAACTGAGCACGAGTAGTTATCACATGTGCTATCAACTCTCTACGTATCAAATTATCCTTTTGACATAGCACCGATATCACGAACCCAGTGATAACTTCCTCAGGAAGTTCAGTTTTTGGTATACGTTCGATCAAGTTCCACAATCGCATTGCAGACTCTGATGCGGTTTCTTTGACATTAATTTGGAATCGTAAAATGTCATCAAAATGATCTTGCATTAGTTTGGGTTTAGCAAATCTAGCTAGCAAAGTTTCTTTAACTGCAGCCCATGTTAATTCCTTGAGGTTCATTCTGGTCAAGTGGGTCGCTGGGCGACCTTTGAGCGCCTTAGTAAGTGCCATCAACAGATCAACACCTACAAGATTTTTCTCCTGCACTATTACTTCTGTGACGTTGCACCAGCCCTCGATGTCAGATTCGGAATCATCAGGATCAAAGTCAATTAGTTTTATCGTGTTGGTACTCACAGGAGTTGATGCTTGCGAAATCGCAAAAATCCGGGTAAACATTTCCTCCATATTCGACAATATTCTCGTTGCAGGGATGTTTTCTGCAGGCTGCGTGTTCCTTGTTTGTGGCCCGTGTGATCCCACTTCTGATATTGACTCTGGATTGCCTATATCAGAATCTTCTATGTTTCACGTGGGTCAGAAACTCGAACAAAGTCACAAATTGATTCTCCAATGATTTATTTCTCCTTAACTTCACAGATTAACAAAATATAACGCTAACACTCTTTAATTAGGCATAGATAACGATACTAAATTAAATCAACTTAGAAACTGTTAAAGATGGCGTCGGAAGTAAGCGATTCGTCGAGCGCGTGGTGCGTTGGCGGTTCTCGATTCCGAAGTGCACAAGATGGCCGCCCCGCTCCCACCGGTGTGACGTTCCGCAAGAATGGCAGCTGACAGACAGCTGACATATGTCATGCTGCCATTCTGTTCCGACGTTGTTGACAGCAAACGTCAAATGTCATGTGTCGCGCCGCCATATCTAAATTAATTCTTTCACATCAATGACATGCAGAAAAACAAAAATATTATTTTGGCGTTTAGGCTCGGGCAAATAACTTAAGATATCAGTCAAATCAATTATGGACACATCTTTTTCGATTATTTTAAAATTAGTTTTCGAACTACAACCTTATGTTTAAAAATTTCTTGTATCATACACACGTAACGGTAAGTCTTTGTTGTACTCTTGCCATCGAATTTGACAAGAACATATTTTCCGACTGACAGTCCATTTGGAACATTCAAATTATCTGAACAACTTGGATCAGATGATCTACGTTGTTTGGATACTTTGAATTTTCCAGTTTTGTCGTCTAGTACCATTTGCACGTCAACACGTCATATTTGTATTGGACAGGTACGGTTTGGCGTATGAATAGTTTCTGTTAAAACGTTTTGTCTTCCTACTGTTCTCTTCACCTTGCATTCTTTTCCTTCGTCATTGTTCTCCTCGTTCTCTATATGTGGCCGTTCATTTTCAGTGTTGTTTTCCAAATCTGTTTCAAACTCAATTTCACTTTCGCCTGACTCTGCATATGTTATATCACTGTCTTCAGTATCACTCGATGTTACGGATTGCTTTTTACGTTTTCTATTCTTGGTTTTATTTCCGTTGTGACTTGCACTTTTCGTTTGGTCACGTTTGGTCTTGCTTTCTGTTCTTTCTTGTTTTCGTTTTTCCTTTTCTCCTTCTTTATTTTTTTTTTCCAATTCCTTCTTCCTGTGAAATTCTCTCCAAGCTTCACTCGTAATTGTTGATGGTAGCTTTTCTTTTAAAATCCTTCTTTTCTTTTTTATAGTGGGTTACGGCCAGAAAAGAGCTTTCTTAAATGGTGATGGTACAATGATGTTTTGTTCACATAACATGTGTTCTGCAAAACTCGTCGAAGGCATATTTTTAATCGGAGTTTTTTGTGTCATATTGAAAAATTCCTGGTTTTGAAGTATGTCTGGCCCGGTATCGATACATGTGTTGCATGGCATAATGGTAGTTGTATCTTCGTTTACTTCTGCAAAGGATGTCGATGGCATATTTTTCAAATAAGAGCTACAGAGAGTGGTAGCGTCTTCTTGGTGAGTTGCAATGATATCCTCAGAAATCTGCTCTGGACCAGTGTTGCTTTCTTTTCCCATTTGCTCTAACTCTGTTGCCACTTCCTGATTTTCAAATTCGATTCTGTTTGCATGACACAACTGTTTATACTTCGCCCAAATTGTGTATAGAGTTAAATCTTCATCTGGCAAAACGTTATTCAAATCAGTTCTCGGGATATAGAAACATCTTTTATATAAGTCCAGTTTTGACTGTGTGAACGTTTTGACTATTTCCTGTTCCAGTTTCGTTATGAACTCTAAGTCC
Source organism: Omphaloscelis lunosa (assembly GCA_916610215.1). Classification (NCBI taxonomy): domain Eukaryota; kingdom Metazoa; phylum Arthropoda; class Insecta; order Lepidoptera; family Noctuidae; genus Omphaloscelis; species Omphaloscelis lunosa. The sequence continues at coordinate 15,515,660 of OU744265.1, read as the reverse complement.
TGCTGTGTGAAATGTTGAGTAGCATTTGTCGATCTTCTGTTATGGGCATGCATTTTAGAAAAATCAACATATTCCGGACCAAATGGAAACAAACCTCCAGCCCGAAAACCATTTTTTATGCTTTCTTCTGAGAGTTCATCTAGAGCAGTTTTTAGTATAATTGCAAATTTGTCTTTTTTGATTTCGCTGCCCCAAGTTTTCCGTTTTCCATATGCGAACATGTTTACGCCAGAATGCTTTTAGTGGTCTGAAAACTGCGAGATCCATTGGCTGTAGCAAATGTGTGCTATTAGGATACAGCGTAATAATTTCAATTTGACTCTGAGAACAAAAGTCTGATAGATGTTTTGTGACGTGTGAGGCATGGCCATCTAGGAAGAAAACCACTGGCAGCTTTATTTTGTATTCAATAAGGCAGGGGTGAAATATGTTCGTGATATACTCATAGAATGTGCTGCTACACATCCAACCACTTTCGGATTTACCTATAGCCCATGAGTTTAGAACGCTTTCTGCAATATGCTTTGGAACTCGCTCGTATGCAAAAACGATCATCGGCGGTGCTAATTGTCCTGCTGCATTTGCAGTAATGAGCACAGTAAGATTTTATTTTCCGTCCCCTGAAACGCTGTATACATTTTTGTCGCCTTTTTTCACCAAGACATGACCAGGGTTTGGATTTAGAAAGAAGGCACTTTCGTCCGTGTTGAATACTCTCGTGGGATCTTTCATTACGTCGCCAAGACCATGGTTATGTAAATAATCACCAACTTCAGAAAACCAGCTAGTTATTTGTTTTTCGGTTACAGCTTCTCTAGATGTTGTCAAGTTTTGAGAAAGCCTTTCAGACACTTCATTCAGGGTGACGTTTAAGAAACGCTTGGTACCATTTGCGCCCTGGTCTACCATCGGTAAAAGGCGTCTGTTTATTATTTGATTTAACAATCGCCTGGACACTGTCCAGTAGCTGTTCTTTAGCCACTGGACAGTGCCTTTCTGACATAGCGAAAAACCATTTTACCAAAATGTTTTCTTCTTTTTTCGTCAATATTGACGATGGACCCATAGAACATACTGCCGGACTCTTACCAGTGCACTTATTGTGTAAGGTTATTCGTGGTACGCCATATTTTTTGACTGCAGAGCACACGCTCTCTCCTGTTTTTACTGCTTCCAAAGCATGTTGCATTTGAAGTGGTGTATAATTTTTCACCGGCGCCATGACTGTAAGAAAAATCTTGTTTGTAGTACCTACAGTAATGGAATGAACCAGTGATGGACACCCCACTAATGAACACGTCTGTCCATTACTGGTAAAAAGCTTTATAAAGTCATCGCAAAAAGATATTTCATTGACTTCGAGAAATAAATCTAGAATCGACTAAAATCTTTAAAAAATGCACTGCACTAGTAATCGACACAATTTCCATAACTAGGACATGTCATAATAACAGGCATGGACCTAAAAAAAAGGCGGACGGAACTTCACTAAGAAATAATTGAAGCACCACAATGGCGGCTGCGTAACTATGTGTGCGTGTGAAAAGGGTTGCCAGATGAAGGAAAATTACCCATTTTTAAACAATATTTCAATAAAATCTCCCTTGAACTTAGGTTTTATTACAAGTTTTTATGATTGATATTGTTAAAATAACGGTAAAATAAATAAAACACATTGGGTATTAAAAATATTTCCAACTCGTTTAATGTTAATAAAGTTTTACAATCCCTTTTGTTGGTTCAAATTTTTGTAGACTTGTCTTTTGCTATCGACACATCTAGAAATCCCTTCTAATTTGCTTATGTGGTGAAAACGAATGTTTAGGTATTTTTCGGCTATATATTTAATTAAAGCTATTTTATGTTCTATTCCTGCAAATGTATGTTCAAATTCCAAATGTAAAAAAAAATTGTCGTTTGCTATAAATTTTTCTAGGATTTTGTTTAGCATGTACTGATGTTGTCTTTCATTATATATTGTTATTTTATCTTTTAAAAGTCTTCGGACCACCATCTCACAAGTGCAACAAATGTCGTACAAATCTTTTGATGGAAAACTTAAGCCTCCCCATGTTTTTAAATTTATCAACTTGTGAAAAAAAAAAAAGCCAGTCGTCTGTACATAGCCGCGCGATACAGTTTTGGCACTTAATATTTTTTATTGCGTAATGACAGATGCTGCCTGCCAGATATCCTACAATCAACTTCCTATAATCATTAAATTCTTCTATTTCTAATCGTTGTGCCAGGTTGTCATCGTCTTTGGTGATTTCTTTCATGAATGATAGCGAGTCCCAACTAACATCACCTTCTTGTTCTTCGTGACGGTATGATGGTGTCGTTGTATTAATTATTTTTTTGGCCGAAGAACAATTAAGCACAGCTATTTGCGCCAAAGGAACACAATTTCCAGTGGTCAGGCATCGTACTTCTAAATGAGCCAACAGCTTTTTATAACTACCTTTGAACTGACGAACATTAGGGTTATCATTGAAGCCTCCTTGCATTCTGATGGATGAAAAAAACATCTCAAGATGATCCTGGCTCAGTTTATAGGTTGGTAGGAAAACCAACTGTTTTTCACCAATCAATTTGGCATATAGTTGCTTTAAACTGTTAATATTTATTAACGTGCCAAGGAAACCAGTTTTGCATTTTGCATCTACTAAACGTTTATAAAATACAGTAATAATATAAGTCACTCGACCGTCTTTCGTTACTTTTCTTTTTGATATACCTACATTTAATTTTTAACTTTAATACATATTCTTTTAGTTCATCCAAAAATTAAATATAGTATCTTTGTTCTGGGAACAGAGTGGTTTTTTAAAATCAAATTGAGTTATGACTCAATTTGATTTTAATTCTCGAGCTATGGCTCGAGAATTAAATATGTCGAACATTATATTCATATTGCTAATGAAACTTTCCGTTGCCTTAAAATCTTTAAATACGTCTAGATTTAGGTCTTCTCTGCACGCTTTTATAGCAACTGCTACACTTTCACTATACACCTGAGTGGCCAGTTTCACCTTCATTATATTATTTTTTAAATTGATATGTTTTCTTGTCAATTTATTGGCCAAGTATAAACCTTCTTTCTCATGTAATTTATTGAGTTCCTCAATATAGTTCCATTTAATTTTTTGGTCATCCTTGTCCATGAACTCTCTTTTGGATTCTAAATGGTTTCTTAATAACTTCATCATATGACTAGGGTCCAGAAAAAATGCAACCTCCGAACCATTGGCAGGATGAGTAAACGTTGTTTTTAACGACTCGGGCTTGAAATTGCAACCAAGCAACTCCAATGCATTGAAATTTGTTTGATGACCATCGCATGTAAATGCAACAACATCAATGTCAGCTTCAAAACATTTGAGAAGACATAATTTTATCAAATTAGCTTTCTGTTCACCTCTTAATGAATTACTTAAGAAATATCCCAATGGTAGTTTGAAGCGGTGGTTAATCCCAACGAGTAAAAAAACTAATGCTTGGCTTGGCAAAGGTGCACCTTCTGCAACTCCTGAACCCATATCTTCTAGGCCTATATATTTTTTACCATCCCAAATTTTTTGAGCTCTAATAGCAACTTCGTCAAAGAGTAAAGTGCACAAAGGCCGATGTTCACTTATTTGAGCTTTTGCTTTCAATGCCTGAAAAGATTCTTCAGTAAATCCTTGTTCTGCATTAAAATGCCCGTACCACTTTGCCAGTGTCTTTCGATGAGGAAGGCAGGTATTAAAAGTTTGCTTAACGTAATCGTAAGCTTTCGGAGAATAATAATTGAGGGTACAGCAAAATTTTTTCATAGACGGTGAGTATTTAACCTTTTTCTTGATTTTTTTTTTATTGTAATTATTAAAAATGTTAGCAGCGACAATGTCTTCATTTAATCTGTTAAAAAGATCAGAATCAACATAATTTTCTTCTTTAAGGGTTTTAAAATACCTTTCAAAGATTTGTTCCTATCTTGGAAACGTCTAACTTTTTGATTTAAAACTTTTATTTTCTTTTTTTGATTTTGCATCAAGACACGCATTTTCATCAGATCTTTCTTCATACGTCGTTTTCGGGGAGTAAATAGTAATGACAATGGTTGATCCAATTCAACTCCAGATATTACAGTTTCGGGTGACTCCTAAAAATAATTAACAAACATATTACCTTTTAGTATTATTTTTAATATAAAGAGTTGGTGGCCGTTAGGGGGGAGAAATCTGGCCAGAAAGGTAGTTCACCAGTGCGTCCGCTGTACGCGTCTGAAGGGAAAAACCGTTTTTCCAATCATGGGTAACTTACCTGTGGAACGGTTGGAACCGGGTTTTCCCTTCATTCGCTGTGGAGTTGACTATACAGGACTCGTATCTGTGCTAAACCGCAAAGGTAGGGGGGCTAGACTGGAAAAAGGTTATATATGCCTCTTTGTGTGTTTTATCACCCGAGCTATCCATCTCGAACTAGTCAGTACCCTTTCTGCGCAAGAGTACCTGTTGGCACTTAAAAGATTTATACCCCGTCGTGGTAAACCGGTTCAAATTTTCTCAGATAATGGGACAAATTTAGTCGGAGCCATGAAGGAAGTTCAGTTAATGTTTAATGAGCATTCACATCAAATTATTGATGATTTATCTAATGATAGTATAGAATTTAAATTTATACCGCCTTATGCTCCCCATTTTGGGGGATTATGGAAAGCAGGAGTTAAATCCTTTAAACACCACCTGACGCGGGTGATGGGTACCGCTAATCTAACATACGAGGAATTCAGCGCGGTGTTGTCACAGATCGAAGCCGTCCTGAATTCCCGTCCGATGTGTCCTATGTCCGCAGACCCACACGATCTCCTCCCACTTAGTCCAGCACACTTCCTGATCGGCCGGCCACTCCTCTCACCAGCCTGCAAGGACCTGACAGCAGAGCCGATGAATCGCCTGACACGGTTCCAGAAGGTAGAGCACTTGAGGCAGCAGTTTTGGAAGCGTTGGTCGACCGACTACATATCAGAATTACAAACCAGAACCAAGTGGAAGACACCTAACTAAGAGTTGACGTTGAACACCCTTGTCGTCATCAAAGAAGACCATTTGCCTCCTCTGAAATGGCGCATGGGGAGAATCATTAAAATGTTCACAGGGAGCGACGGTGTAAGTCGCGTGGCTGTACTTCGAACCGCGACTGGTACTGTACAGCTAGCGTGGTCAAAGATTTGTCCACTTCCGGTGCCATCGGCGACGAGTGATGGGACCAATGCAGCCAACGGAGCCGCCGCAGCTGGCAGCGCAGCCAACGAGTTTTGAAACCAGAGGCTTCCAAGGCGGCCGGCATGTTTGGAAACCCAACGCCATCTCGCGAACCGTCGCGACAACTCTCGGCTCGGTCGCTAAAACCGTCACTGTTTGACGTATAGAGTTAAGATCTATGATACTATTTTTTTATCTGTATTCCTTGTGCTTTTAAAAGAAAAACCGATTAGAAAAAAGAACGCTCTCGTATCATTGAAAATTCCTCAGAAGCTCCAACACTTTATTTAAATCGTTTATATCCTTTGGCGTTACCTTGCAAACATTACAAGCTTGAGTAGATGCAGTTTCTGTCAATACATTGCAAGTTTTACCGTCCAACATATTGCATATAGTAACGTGATTAAAATATAATTCTCGGCCGTCATCACTTAAGCAGATCTTGGTGGGCTGTAGTTGCGAAATTTGATTTTCAATATTCTGGTGTCCCTGTTTCATTGTTTCATAAGTTTCTTTTTTTTATTTTGAATCCGATTGGGTGACAATATCTTGTAGACGATGGGCTTACATTTTTCCAAATAATTATCTTTTTATTTGCAAACATGACAGATATTTCTAAGGGAACAATAGTGCACAAAATTATGTTAGAATCTCCATAAAGAACTATTTGAAAATGCCTATTTATAAATACTGTGCTCACTACTACCATCCAGGCCCCACTTGTAGATTACATCGATATATGTCACATCATCTGGAATACGTTTTAGTAAAATCTCCGATTGCACCTGAACTAGACGTTTGATCGTTAGATCTAAAAGGTCCTGTAGTGGTATGAAAACTTCGCTCTCCGTAATAAACATATTAGATAAATTATTGAAATTGCAATGGAATTATATGGTGGGTAAATATTGGCATTTCTTTCCTTTGCCCTTTTTGGATATTTATGTACTGTTCTTTTCCTAAATCTGGACTGTAAGGAGTGAACGCTAAAGATGTTGAATGTAGGGATGCAACGATACCGATACGATAATCGTATATCGGCGATTATCGTAAACCTTTACGATCGTTCGTTATCGTAAATATTACGATACGCTATTTTTACGATACATTTATTTCAAAAATTTTAAATTTTTACTGTTTCGGGTGAAACGAAACGCATAACCAATTTGTGAACGCTTCGCATCCGTGACTTTTGGCATTGACAGTTTTAAGGAGGAGTGAGGTTAGGTTATGTTTATTTTCCTTTGCGAAAAAAGCGCGGGATGGGTTAATGCCCTGGCATATTGGGCGCATTGAATAAGCGCCGGATAAATGCCCATAAACGCCCAATAAATGCCTTTTGCCTGGGCAAAAACTTTAACAGAACTTTTATTAAATTTTTCATTCAAATAGCTATATTTGAGTGTGCGGAAAAGGTAAATTTCCAAAAACATATTGGATTATAGCTAATATATTGCAACAAACCAGAAATCGATATAATAAGGTTAAGAGTATGCTTTACCTGTTAAGCGAGCGGGACGTATAAATACGTCAAACGTAAACAAAAGCGTGTACGGGTTAATCTGTGCTACGGGTAGGACATATGAATACGTCCTTGAAATATATGTTGCGCAATAACGTTCTCCGGGCGCGCGCCCGTTATATGCTGCGTAATTATAAAGGGAACTCCCCGCTTAACAGTTTAACTACATATTATACCACCGATCGGGTTGACGCGAGCGCGGGAGTGCGGGACTGAGCAACGGAAGCTAGGAATGGGTAGGGGAATAACCGCCACCGCGCCCAGCTGCGCGGCTCGTTCGCCCGTTCATCACATCGCTCTACGCAGTTGCTCGGACACACGTCGCTCTGATTTTTATATCTACTTACTTACCCACTACGATTCAGTTTTTTGTTTGTTGGCGATTTTGGTAAAAGTTGGTAAGTACCTCTAATCATTGCTAATATTGTGTTGTTTAGTTATTGTGACGTGGGTTACTATGAGCATTTTTAGAATGCTTGTTGTTGTTGATGTCCATGAGAAATCCAGGACACGGACTCGAAAGGGTGACCTTTAAAAAAAATCGTCATGGAGATCGTTTTCGAGGTATTTGGGGGTGCTGATTAAAATAAAGACACCCATTTTGTCTGTGTCCCTAAAAACTACTTAAAATAATGTAAATATATCATGTTAATATTGAGCAAACGAGTTATTCTAAAGATACTCATGAAATTTAAAATATTCATTTTTATTTTAGATTTACAATGGGAAGACCGAAGAAAGAAGAAATTTGGAAATATTATCAAGATATCGGAGATAAATCGATTAAATGTAGTTTCTGTGAAAAGATTTACAAACAGAAACATGTCGTTAAAATGGCCAACCATTTGTTGGTTTGTAGTAAAGCTCCGATTATTGTCAAGAAGCAAATAAATGATATTAATAAAGAAAGAAATTTGACATCCGAATCAAACGAAAGCACAATTCCTGTGTCTGAAGTTTCTGTCGCAGAAAAAAAGGGAAATTTAAAAGAACATTTCGCTAAGGCCTTATTTATCTCTGGAGTTTCAATGTCTATGGTGGACTGTTATGTATGTGTCAATGTGTGCTAAGCGCGCGCTGCCTGCGCGCCATCTACTATATCGGCGAGTGCAACTCTCGAGTCACCAATACGGAATAAAGCAGTGCGTTGCTAGCTAGCCAGTGTTTCACTTGTGTACCCCTTTCCCCGCAGCCGCGTACTTAACATTGGCGACGAGAATTTTACCTATCGCGTGTTGAAAATGTCTAGTTCTGTGCAATTTGGAATACTACATACGTTCGACCATAACACACAGACATGGAAAACGTACAAAGGGCGTATAGCGCAATATTTCGTTGCAAATGGCATCAACGAGAAGACGGATGCCGCGGGTGAAAAACGAAAGGCGATCTTGCTCAGCGCCCTCACTGAGGGTACCTACAAACTGACAACGGATTTAGTTTTACCTAAAGCCATTGAAGATGTGCCCTACGAAGACCTTTTATCACTACTGGACAACCATTTTACCCCCAAATGTGTCGGGTTTGGTGAGCGTCACACCTTCTACGCAGCGTCTCAACAAGCAGGGGAATCTCATTCGCAATGGGCAGCGAGATTGCGAGGGCTGACAGAAAAATGCGGCTTTCTAAACGTAGAGGAGGCACTGCGCGACAAGTTCATTATGGGGATGCAGCCAGGACGAGAGAAGGAGAAGCTGTACATGAAAGACCTGGTCGACCTCTCGCTGGCCAAGGTCGTGGAGATGGCAGAAAACCTTCGATGTTCGCACGCTGCCGCCGCGGCTAGTGCGGGAGCGCTGGCACAGGCGTCTATGGCAGACCAGCAGCTCTTCAAGATAGCGGATAAAGAAAAAAGTGGTAGCCGTAGTAGTGTAGTGAAGGTAAAATGTAGTGTATGTGGTTACACGAATCATAAATCGGCTGACTGTAGATTTGCGAATTACGTTTGTAAAAAGTGTCACGTAAAAGGCCACTTGCGTAAAATGTGTCCCAAGGTGAATTACGTACAGCTGGATGGCGGTGACAAGGGTGAGGATGACGATGACGGTAAGCTGTATTATATCCGTTCATTCAGGGGAGAACCCATGGTAGAAACCGTTTGGATTGATAACGTGCCATTTAAATTCGAAATCGATAGCGGGTCCGCGGTAACCGTTGTTTCGGAGGAGTTTTACAAAAGTAATTTTAAAAAGATGCCATTATCAAGTACATGTAAACAGCTCATAACGTATAACGGCGGGAAAATTGTGTGCCTAGGTACGTTGCGTCTACCGATACGCTACGCGGATCGAACGAATATTATGTACTTGTATGTCGTTCGCGATGGCGGCCCGCCCATTCTTGGTCGAGATTTCTTATCATTGTTTCGATTACAGTTAATACCGGTAATTTTTTGTGAAACTTCTGAATTGCAACTGCAATACCCGAAGTTATTTTCGGATGAATTGGGAAAATTTAACAAGTACAAAATAAAACTAACGTTGAAGGAAGGAGCAAAACCGATTTTTTGTAAAGCGCGTCCCGTAGCGTTTGCGTTGCGTGCAATGGTCGATAAAGAAATCGACAGATTGGTCGGTTTAGGTATTCTTGAGTCCGTAGAATATTCAGAATACGCTTCACCGATAGTTCCAGTTCTAAAGCGAAACGGGACAGTCAGATTGTGTGCCGACTTTTCAGTTAGTATAAATAAACAGTTACTAGTAGAACAGTATCCGCTTCCCACGACTAACGAATTATTTTCAAAGATCCATGGGGGTCAACAATTTAGCAAACTTGATTTATCAATGGCCTATAACCAATTGGTTTTGGACGATGACTCAAAAAACCTAACCTGCATCAATACAAACCGCGGGCTATATAAATTTACACGTTTAGTGTTTGGGTTAGCCAGCGCGCCGTCTATTTTCCAGCGCGCTATCGAGGGTTTGTTATCCGGTATAGACCGAGTATTGTGCCTGCTAGATGATATTTTAATAACGGGAAAGGATAGGCAGGAGCATTTACAAAAACTAAATTTCGTTTTAAAGCGCTTAGAAGAAGCAGGGTTAACATTACAAAAAGGAAAATGTAGTTTTTTTCAAGACGAAATCAGTTATCTAGGTTATATTATCACTAAAGATGGCCTAAAAAAAGCGCCGGAAAAAATTAAAGCTATGTTGGAAGCACCGGCACCCACAAATGTCAATCAGCTTCAATCGTTTTTGGGACTAATTAACTATTACAGGAATTTCGTACCTAACGCATCCACTATTCTCAGTCCGTTGTTCGGTCCGTTTTTCGAAAAACAAATTTTAAGCTACCAACTCGGAAGGCTCTTGCAACAAAGTATTTGGAAAAACTTTACAATGAATTGCATAAAAAATTATCTAACGACATAGCAAAATCACCATTTTTTCATGTTCAGTGCGACGGATGGAGTAATGTCAGAAATGAGGGAATTATAAATTTTTTAATATGTAAACCAGAAACCATATTCGTCAAGAGCTTAAGCACGGAAGATAATCGGCACACCAGTGAATATTTGGCTACAGAAATAGAAAAAGTTATTAAAACTTATGATGAGAAAAAAACTTCCGTTGTAATTGGAGACAATGCTAGGAATTTGCAAAAGGCTTTTGAAATTTTGGGAAGAAAATATCCATGGATTGTGCCTCTAAATTGCGCAACACATAGCCTACATTTACTGTGTGCAGATGCCATGAAAGTGAGTGTCATTAAAGCTTGTATTGATCTTGCATCTTGCAACAGAAGTTATAAAGTGCATTAAAAAAAGCCAGGTTTTGAGCGCACTTTTAAGCAAAATTCGGAAAGACAAAGAAATTCATGGTGAAACCTTGAAATTACCATGTAAAACTAGATGGGGGAGTCATATGGCGGCTTTAAAAAGTCTGAAAGTCAATAAAGCTGCACTTCAAATTCTCGCTGTCCATGAACATACCCAACCTACATCAGACGTCAAAAGTACGATTCTCGACGATGGTTTTTGGACTATGGTTGAACAATGTGTTAGTATAATGGAACCAATCACACAAGCGATCTTTGAACTCGAGGGTGATAATTATAACATCAGTAAAGTTTATATGATCTTCAAAAATATCTTATCAAAATTGCTATTTGCTTGCACTTCGATAACTATTCTAGAAACTTCTGATATAGAACGTTTGAAGACTGCAGTGGAACATAGAACTACACAAGTTCTCAAACCCATACACTACGTTGCACATATGCTGAACCCTATAGCTGAAGGACATGAACTCACTCAGTATCAAGAGATGGAAGCGATGGAGTTTATTCAAAACCTGGCGGTTTTTTTTAATTTAGATTGTCTGGTTTATCTTGCTCAATATAGAGCGAGAGATGGTATATGGGGAAAAGAATTCACATGGAAAGCTACAGAGAAGGTAGATGCCGTATTGTGGTGGAAAGGAATTTGTGGTTCCTCGCCGTTAAGTAAAGTGGCACTTCGTATCCTGACTGCACCTTGCACATCTGCGGCTACTGAACGCTCGTTTAGCATCCATGGTTTCATACACAGTGCTAAACGAAATCGCCTTACTACAGAAAGAGCAGCTCAAATCACATCTTTGGCATACAATTGGAATTTAAAGGAAAATAATGATCCATCTAAAAGTATCCAATTGTCCAATGTTAACGATTTTGATACGGAAATCGACGATTTTTTAAGCGATGATTATGATAGTCAAAATGAATCTAACTCGATTCAATTCAATACGCCTGAGGATTTTGATTCCCGCCCATCAACATCCACTTTAACAAACCGAAACCTAGAATTTGTTGATGTTGCATCTAATATCAACTTTAGTGATGATGATGATGACTGAAGCTATCTACATTGTATTGAGCGATTTCATTACCTATTATTAGTTTACGTAATAAACATCAAAATAAAGCCAAAATTACAATTAGGTCCACGATGATGGTAAAACATGACAAACATTTATTTTATTATATTACTTACTTATGATTATTGTAGTGTCAAAGCCAATTAAAAAACTTCACTTCATTTTTCATTTTACGAGAGTTAAAATTATATTTTCTATAAGTACGTATTCCAATTTTCAACTGTGATTTTTTTAACAAGACTGATTATCTTATGACTGAATATTTCATTAAAATTTTAATTTACAAAATACCTACTGACATTAAGTTTCATTTTAAGTTAAGTTCCTGCTTTATTTTTTACAAAACAAAGTTATTCATTTTTATGCCCAATGATCGGGCATTTATTTGGGCGTAAACTCATTTATGCCCAATATGCCGAGTTTATGCCCATTTTGTCCATATTTGTTTTTGCCCTCGACCCATCTCGGAATCGTCGAATTTGACGGTTGTGATTTTTCTTTCGGATTTTTAAATAAGACAAAACTTTTGAGATTGGAGATAAATTGTGTAGATTTTTGTAGTTATTAATTAGGCGAATTATTTTTATTGTCTGTGTATATAATTCTCCACATTTAGGGTAAGTTTTTTCATATTTTATTTTATTCTGTCCGATGGACAAGGAACCGCCTGATCCGGGGGGCACAGTCCCCTCGGTTGGGTTTAATATAACTATTAACGACGAATCAAGTATGGATACTGATGCGTCCATAACCACAGATCGGAGCGGAAAAGGGCTAGAGCTGCACGCAAAATGTGCAAACACTGCAGCATTGAAGCAGATTGCCATTGCGAAAATGAATCGGTAGTAGTTCATCTGGCAGCCACTCCACGTTCTGTGGATGGTCCCCAGACTGAAATTCGTCCTACCTCAGAACTTCCCCAGAAGGCGCCACAGGTTGCTAGGGCTTTGTACACAGCCACAGACCTGTCGCCATATGTTCTACATATTCAAAGAAATATTGATATAGGAAACTCTGCTCAATCATTACACCCAATTTCTTTAGGGCATTTTATTAAAAAACGTCGTTATAATAATATTGTCTATGGTTCTTTAAAACGCATCGGTCGAAATAGGATTTCATTAAGCTTCTCTCTTTTATAAATGACCCTTGTTTGGCGAAAGAGAAATTGAAGGCATTTGTTCCATCTATTAATGTGTGTCGTATGGGTATTATTAAAGGTGTACCTACCGAATGGTCTCCCGACGAAATAATGGAAAATGTGACTGTTCCCACTGGATGCGGGAAAGTTATTAAGACAAGGCGTCTTAATTATAAAGTGCACGAACCGACCCCTGTCTGGAAACCATCTCAAACAGTCGAGCTCACCTTTGACGGTCAAATTTTACCAAAACGTGTGTTTTGTTGTTACAATTCTATGCCAGTAGAATTGTACACATTCCCAACAATTCAATGTTTTAATTGTTGTCATTTTGGTCATACAAAGGTACAATGTAGATCGAACTCTCAGTGCATCAAGTGTGGGGAGAGGCATTCTGCTGACACTTGTAGTATTGAAGATGAAAGTGACGGTAACTGCTGTCATTGCGGTGGCATTCATTACGCCACTAACAAAAAATGCCCAGAGTTTGAGAGACAAAAATCAATTAAGCACTATATGGCCCATAGCTGCGTGTCATATGCTGAAGCGTCGCAACTGCATCCCCCAATCTCCAAACTATATGCAGATGTGGTAACATCTGCTCCTTTACATACAAATAATAAATTTTCGTCTTGACGACGTTCGCCAAATTCACCAAACACGTCAAATTTCACATCTCACAGAAAAACAGTATTCCTAAAACCTCGAGATCCCCCACAAAAAGCCAAGGGGTATGACCGGGCAGCTTATCAAGAACTTATTAATAATGAAGTTTCAATGTCAGGTAATGGTGTTGCTTTGCAAAATAAAACAACAACTAATAATAATGAAAGTGAAATTTTAAACTTAATAATCATGCTAATTAATACTTTTTCTAAAAATAATATCATTGAACCGTCCAACGTTGCCACTGTAATTGATACGCTGTTTAACTTATTTAATATAAACCATAATGGATCCAAATCAAACCAAGATTGTTCAGTGGAACTGTCGCAGCTTTGTGAATAAAAAATCTGATCTGTACAATATATATTAAATAGATACAATCCCTTTGCAGTCGCTCTCTGTGAGACATGGCTTAAACCGGGGTTCTCTTTTAGAATTCCTGGCTATGCTTTTCTAAGAACGGATAGAAGCGATGGGTATGGCGGTGTCGCCATGCTTATTAAAAATAACTTGTCTTTTCAGTCTTTTCCTCTTCCAAGTCTCAGTGACGATATCTCTGCCGTTGCTGCTATTGTAAATAAAATCTGTATAGTATGTATATATTATTCCCGCCCTACTGTAAATATTCTTTCTGAAATTAATAACCTTTTCACAGTTTTACCTAAACCATTTTTGGTAATGGGCGATTTTAATACACAGCATCAGTCTTGGGGAAGTTCTAGTTCCAATGATTATGGGGAAAAGTTATTAGAAATATTAGACTCAAACAATTAGTGCATTTTAAACACATGTCTCCCAATACGCCAAACAAATCCAGATGAGGGAATAAGTGCTCCTGATCTCTCAATCTGCACACCTGATTTAGCATCGACATTATCCTGGTCTCCTTTACCGTCTTCTCATGGTAGTGATCATTTTCCTATAATTATTTCTTTTCCACATAAAAAACCAGACGCTTGCATTCCAATACCATAACCGCGCTTAAAGTACAGACTTCAAAATGCAGACTGGGATAAATACAAAAATTGTGTAGAAGAAAGAATTTCTGCTTTATCTAATTCCTTACTACAAGATTCTCAGTTACTATCTAATGAAATTACAAGAATTTTAATAGAGGTAGCAGATAATACTTTCTCTATTAAGAATGGTGCTACAGACAAAATTCCTTCACCACCTTGGTGGGATGCTGAGTGCGTGCACTCAGGCCATTAAAAAAAGAAAAGAAGCTGAAAAAAATTACTGCCATACTATGACTCACAATTTTGAGATTTACCAAAAAGCTGCTCGTACAACTCGTAAGCTCCTTAGGAAAAAGAAATTTGAAGGTTGGCAAAGATTTTGTGCATCTATCTCTCCAGAAGCTAACGCATCTGTAGTATGGCGAAATATCAGATCGGGTGCAACAAGCAAGCGGTTTAAATCAGTCGCGCTCTGGCACTCGTCGACGCAGGATCTATGTCGGTTGTCTTCCCGCCGCCGCGCAAGCGCCACGCGTAATATTATACGTAAATTATAGCGCGACTAAATATTTTTGATGCGTAAGTATTTTTTATTTTATTTGTGAATATGAATGAGGTTGTTCATTTAAGTAATATTAGGGTCAAACAATAACATAAAGGAAAACAAAGGCTGCATTCACAGTTGTAAATAAAAACAGTTTTTTAGTCTTTTATATTGTAATAATTTATTAAAATAGCACTGAAAAAAAAAAATTGTGTTTTTGTTTTTACGAAATTATTACAATTTTTATATACATTTTGTAGGCATTTTTCATGAAACCTTTAATGATAACTCTGAATGAAAATTGGTAAATAAACGATCATGTTAAAAGTAACGAAACGTTCAAAAAATAAGAAACCAGTATTTATTTTGCAGGTTAAGTAATTTTAAATTATTTATTTTCATAGGTACTATAAAAAAATACACAAAAAAAATAATAATTAAATAAAATAAAAATAAAGAAAAACCTTTGAAATGACTTTGTTATAACCCATAGTTAGATGATACCCTAAAAATATTTCATGTATGAATAGATAGACCTCCACTAAATTTTGATCGTTTTAATCCCGTGGAGAGTCGATCCGGTACATGAAACACTATCGATTTGTAACGATAAAATTAAAAAACAAAGTACCTTTAAAAAAAAAAACGCAAATTAATACGAGTTTAAAAAAAAACTTACTTTATTTTTTAATTTTATCGTTACAAATCAATAGTATTTCATGTACCGGATCGACCCTTCACGGGATTAAAACGATCAAAATTTAGCGGTGTATATCTATACTATATACGTATTAGTCACTATCGCTACTAAAAAGGTCCCAGAAATTTCTCTTCAAATAAACCGTAGAAACGTTATAACATTTTGATGGCTTTTTAACTATCTGTGCTAGATCTTTGGGTTTAAAATTTACTTAAATATCAGATAAAATAGTAACTTTTGAAGTAGACGCATTACTGACATGATAATGATTAGATTCTTCTGTATGATCGACATCGTATGAATTAGTTAAAACTTTATTGGTTATATTATTATTGTCGGTATATTTTCTCTCAAGGTCTTCTTGCTCAAATTCACTTTCAGATGAAGATTAGATAACGAGTCGTTTTGCTCTTGTACGTTTAACAGGAACAGTAATTAATTTGTGACTTTTTATGGCAAACATTGGCAAATATTAGGCTTTAAACAAAAGCAGCTTAAAATTCGATATTGAATTATATTATCTTCGTTTGGTATTACCTGGTGTATTTTTTGTGTATTTGGAACGGCCACAAATTCGCAACCCTCAATTTGTTTCTCTATTTTCGATATGTTCTCCTGATCAACAAGAAATAATTTTACAGTTGTAGCAGTATTGTGTTTAAGTAACTGAATCGCAGTTTCAGCATCAGGTATATCATGTCCGTATGATACTTGTTTATCTAACAACCTTTTTATTACTCCCCAACCCCATCCGCTGCACCCTTCTCATGGGCCGCTTCAAAAAAATTCCAGGTTGCAAAAATAAAACCATAACATTCAATCATTTTGGTAAGAAGGGCAAAGTTATTTTTTTGCCAATATTGACTTGACGGACCATCTGAGAAGAAATGTACAGTGTCTTTCCAAGGAAATCTATGTTTAATGTCACGCATCAGGGGCTCCAAGTGAGCCCAGATCGATTCTGGCGTGTGTTTGTTGCAGTTAGAAAATGTGCAAAATGATTCGGGATCAGTTTCATCATTATATATAATGCTTGTGTGTAGCGTGATTTGTGAATGAGATGCTCCAAAATGGACTGCTTGTATTTCATTATGAAATTTGCAATTATAATTTTCTGAGAAGTCACAATGTAGCATAATTTCATTTCTCTGTAAATCCTCCTTCAATGTTTTATAAACTTTGTATTGATGTGAAATGTTGTAAATATGAATTTTAAAGCCTTTTAATTCCGTGTTAAATTTTGATAAAAGAGATTCTAACGTACCTGATATTATTTGTTTAATTGTTTTTTTAGTTGATTTTTTTTCATTGTTCTTTTCATATTCTATGGTTTTGACTGTCCTCTCTAGCCATGACACTATTTCATTCAATTTCTTATTCAATAAGTCATATCTGACCGATTTATATTTGCAAATATCACAAGTTGAATACATGCACTTTAGTGAGTTTAAATCACATACTGTAGACTTTATAACGGTGTCCAAAGTATCGCCGTCCTTAAAAATGTTTAGTGTTTTTAGTGATGTAAACTTGAAATCCATGTTACTGTGTCTTTTGCAAAGACAAGTATTTCGATTTGATAAATACGTAAAATGGCTTGAAACGTGTCTGAATGTGGCGTATGATATTGGTATTCCAGTCTCCTTTACAAATTTTAACCGTAAATTTACCATTGAATCCAGCAAATATCGTATTTGCATTTTAACTTTATTACTCGTTTTAGTTTCTTTCTTAGCTACAGTAGCCCTACTGACATCTTGATTAAAAAAAGCATAAATTTTATTTGCTAGGTTATTTCGTTTAGTATTAACTTTTTTTACATTACGTCTGATTGGGTATTTAATCCTAATAGCAGACCGTAATTTACATTTCATTTAATACCTTTTTACGATGTCGTTACTTACAATTTCTTTCAATACCTTTCTCTTTTCATTAGTTCCTGCTGCATTATATTGTATTTTTAAGGATTCTATCAACACATTCTTTTCAAGTAACTCTTTTTTAATAATTTCTTTTTCTTCTTCAGTAGTGTTTAAATTAGCAACAAATGAATTGGTTTTTGATTTTGGGCTTGACACAGTAGAAACGTTTGATTCTCTGCTAAAGACATTTTCCTTTTCTTCGTCTTCTTTTATGTTTTGCAAGATTTTGTATCTATATATTTTTTCTTTAAAGCTTTATTCGCTTTGATCAATAATTCAATTTTTTTCTTCATATTTTTATTTTCTTTGGTTAATGTCCTATATCTTTGCTGATATATTCTTTGGTATACAATACTTTTCGTTTTTTTACCTTTTTCTACAACTTCTTGTTTACAGTCTGATTTTTGTTTTATAGTCTCCAATATTTTCGCCTGCTTTCTTTTTCTTGATCCGATAGCTGCCCTATTTTTTTATAGAATTTTTTAGCTCTTTCTATTTTTTTTCCCTGTAGTGCTTTCCATTTTTAGGATTATTGATTTTTAGTCGGTCTCTATACCGTTTCTGCCTCTCTGCCGCAGACAAAGGCATATTTTCTGTAAACAATAAAAAATACAATGTAATAACTCAGAAAACAATACTTAAAAATTTAATTTTTAACGATAAAAGCAGTCTATTTTGTCCTTTCACATTTAATTTTACATCACATTAATAAATCACATTGTTGTATGCAATGTGATTTGTTAATGTGATGTATTTTGAACATTTTAGAATGATATCAAACTTGTCATGCCAGAATAAATTAATGCTAGACGTAAATAAAAAATGATTAGTAAATTACAGTCAGCTATTGTAAGGCCAAACACTGAATCAAGCCCTGATGCAAAAAAAAATAAGTAACAGAAACGGCCTGGCAAATAAAGTTGACGCATTTTTTATTTACTTTTTCCAAGATTGCTGTAAGTAGCTGCAAGTAAAATGATAATGATATAAAAATTATGAAATGATTTATTTTGTAAATTGGTTAATTATTGTTCATGACATATTGTTTTTCTTATTTTAAACGAACGATGGGGCCGGAGCTAACGTCTCATACACATAAACACGGTACGACGCGACATCGTGTCACGATGCGACGTCGCGTCACGATGCGAGCGACGTCGCGTAATAGGTATCTACGACATCGCAACGTGTCACGATGCATGCACGACGGAAACTATCTTAAAAGAAATGGATGTATCCACTATCATGATATGTATATAACTATTTCTTCCTTTCGTCTTTTTAATATCAGTAAGAGTAGAACACGTCTAATGCGGTCTATTTTCGATATTTACCTCAACCGACCATCGTACCGTGCATCGTGGCATCATGTAATGACAAACCCCGGTCTTGGACGGAGCGGGAGATAGTATCAGACTCTTACTGACTAAAAACCCACCCCGTTCCTTCTAGCCTTCATACCGGGGCTCGAGCTTCTTTCGAAACTAACCCTGGCCCCAGTAGGTTTCGACCCAGCTGGGCCCCTGCTGTTGCTGACAACTCAACACTGACAACAGTGCGCGCAGTCGACGACTTGTGCTCGGTCCGAACAGTTACCGGACGGTTGGACATCGAGGTACAGCTAACAGAGCGGACCATGGCCTGAATCAAGTCCCGGCGCGAGAGGTCTCCGCCGCCGATCGCCCCCACGAGGGCACGGCGCACAGTGGTCCGGTTTTAAAAAAGAATGGACATAGGATTAAAAATGCATATTTTACTTCGCAAAAAATTGTTTTGTATAGAAAATTTAACGCTAATTAATTCTTATTACTACCAGTTTTCGAAAAAATTGCTCCTTAACGTCAAAAAAAAATATTAAAAAAAAAATATATGGGAGAAAATCTATTTGATTTATTTTCTCTGTTCAGTATCAAAGTATAGTAAGCAAACCTTGTATTCTGACAACTACCTGTTGTCCTCAACACCACGACATATAAATTGCTTTCGTATCCCTGCGGCCCTGGCGCCTACGATGCTTCAAAGTTTCAAATTTTAAAGATGAATTATTTTGATATTATTAACGAGTTTTTCAATTGATGTGATTCTAAAATATTAGTTCTAATAAAACAAGTATACCCGTAACTTGTGATTAATTTTTTTTTTTTTTTACTAATCAGTTATCATTTTTATTACATTTTCATTTATTGATAAATTGTTGGTTATACGACTAGCGTGACTCATCTTAAGAAATAAAATTGGAAATATATGGAGCCCTGAAAAGGGCTTTTTTCAGTAGTCCTGAAAAGGACTATTTTAAGCAGTCCTGAAAAGGACTATTTTAACTGCTGCCTCGTTGGTCTAGTGGTCGCAAGCGTTACTGCTGAGCATGAGGTCCTGGGTTCGATTCCCAGGTCGGGCAAAGTGTTATTGGGTTTTTCTATCTGAAATTTCTCAGTAGCAGCCTGGAGTCTGGATTTGTGCCCGGTGGATGGCAATAGGCTCGCCCCCTATTACATGGGACTTAAAACATAACTGGCGAAATATGGGTGAACCTGCTACAGGGACACCTCTGCCGAACCCTTCGGGGAAACAAGGCGTGATGTTAACTTATTTAACACACACAATTCCAACAATAACAACACCAATAAATCTGTCACGTTTACGTTAATGGATCATTTTCAAACTGCAACTCCTGTAGATCCATATTTTCGGTTTCTTCTGCTACATCCTCAGGCAAACACAAAAGCTCTTTAACATCGGGAAAAAAATCGAATTGCTTTAAGTTGTTGTATTTTGGTCGAATATGAGATAAATACGGGTCCGAACTAATTAAAAAATTGTGGAGCAAGTCATCCTTTGTCTTCATCCTGTTCAATTTTTTTGTATGATATTCACAAACTCTTCGAAATTCTTTATTTCTGGCTTCACCCGTTTCTTCGGAAAGAATGCCAGTCGGTAGGAAGCCAAAGTGATAACAAATGTCTGCACCATGTATGAGTAGCTTGTGCACACTTGCGGGCATATAAAACCATGGGTATAGGTGAACAAAAATCTCAGCTGTTTCTCTGCAATAAGTCCTGAATTTTTCAATATCTATGGTATATCCAGATGAAATCGTTTGAAGAATAACCGCAAAATGTTTCAGTAGGTCTTTGTCTATATTGGTTATTTCGGCAGATTTCTCATAATCTCTAAAAAACTTTCTAGCTGTGTTTCCGTCGTTTGTAGTTCCAAAGCCTTGCTTTACAAAATCCACAAGTATTCCCATTTGCTGTTTAAATTCTTCTTGTGTCAGTTGTTTCTTCGCAGCTTTTAGTTCCTTGTTGGCACCTCTTGCAGTCCACATCTTAAAGTCCATGTTGTAAGATATGTGTAGCATACACTCCATACACCGGATCCACATATGAAGAGAAGAAAGGCCATATTTATAAACATTTTCTCGAACAGGTCTTGAAAATACTTCTGACAGCTTGTTCATCTCAGTCGGCTTAGCAAGGCAAATATTGCAGGTAGATGCAGACGAAGTATCTGTTATAATAGTGGCCACCTTTCCGTCGATCATGGTCATATGAAGGTCGTGACTAATCTCCAGCCCGCCCCATTTTGTAGGATTGATGTTTTCTATTTCTTCTTTAAATGCAGCTTCTTCTTGCTTGATGTATTCTGCTGTCTCCTTACAAAACTCGAACTTAATGGGCCTACAATAATGTGTTGACGAAGATGTCGGGTTTTCCCATATGGTAACATTATTAGAAACGAATTTAAGAGGGACAAGACTGGACATGAAAACCGATGAATCACTGAAGTCTACATTTTCACTTCTTTGCTTGTAGGTGCTTTGTGAAGAAGCTCCGTCGAAACCTCATTTACTGATTCAACTTTAATCCTTCATTTGACGAACCAAACTGGGTACCGATTACTTGAAGAATCTTCTGGACTGTCAGATCCAATAGGGCTTGAAGCTTCACTCTGGCTCCTCTCTCAGTAATTTCTCAATCATGTGGATAGCATCTCTTTTTAGCTTCAAGGAGTTTATGATACGATGGTAAGACTGGAACTCCACAATCTAACAGCACTTTCCGTAAACACAAGTATTTCCACTTTGACAGATTCAATAATGTATAAAGACCTAGAGCGTTATCTTCGACAAAACATTTTTTCTTATTTTTCTTAAACAATGTGGTTTGAACAATTGCAACACTCTCAGGATTCTTCGTTATGTGGTCAATAACACAAGCTAAGTCATTCTTCTTGTCTATCCTAAGTCTTGCGACTAATGCGAAAGTGAGTTCTTCCGGCGAATAGTCCAAAAGACACTCTGAACGTCTTTTCTTATGTTTGCTGCTGAGATCAACAAAAGGCTTCCTAATTTGAATTTCGGTAGATGTGCCCACAGCTTTTGTACTTGATGTTGACGGAATCACAGCTGCTACAGTATCGATGTCAACTGAAGTATTGTCTGATATGTTTTCGATAACTTCATCTTGGGCTTGAAAAATTTCAGATAAATTAACAGTACTGCAATTTGGCCAACTAATATTTGATTGTAACCACGCAGCATGTCTATTCATGAAAGTCTTCTGATTTCTGGTAGCACTTGCCCATCTGCGATTGATATTACTGATGTAATTCTTCAAAAAGGTCTTGATTATTTCTAAATCTTCTGAACATATTTCTACTGGGATGCGTAAAATAATAGCTTCATAGTCGTGTCCAATTTTTCATGTCTCCTTCAACACGGAGGAACATAAAAATGTTGAAGTTCGTAACAAATGCAGCCATAACGAAACTCACTCTACTTTCACACAGCACGGATAATTAGATAATTATGTTGCTTCCTCAAGGGTTGAGAAACAAGTACCCTCATATGTTTTTTTTTTTTTTTTTCTGTTGGGCATCTCGTAGCTGACCTCTGAGGTCATGACTACTTAACCGGTCAATCCTGTGGTTGCCTTAAGCTGCTACACTCAAAGCCTCCAGCCAGGGGCATACAAAAACTAAGCTAAAAAGCTAGGTGAACGCTCGCTAAGGGCACCCCCTGTGGGGTACGAGCCTCGGCTTAGGGCGTCACCGGAGGGAGGACATCAAAGATGGGACAGGCTGGACCCTCAATTGTTTCATGCACAGATATTTATAGCAAACACACGCCCGCAAGTAGTGACTGACGAAGTTAGTACCACATCTTCAACAGCCAATCAGCGTCGTCGATATATAGCAATTTTTTTGACCCTCTGGTCAAAAAAATTGTTCCCTCTGGTCGTAAAAATGGTTGTAACAAGTATTAATCAGCGTTAAATTTTCTATACAAAAAATTTTTTGCGAAGTGAAATATGCATTTTCGATCCTATGTCCATTCTTTTTTAAAACCGGACCACTGTGCGGCGATGCTCCGCCCAAGCTGGACACACCTCGACTGTGTGCTCCACCGTGTCCTCCGGGCGTTCCGCACAGTGGCGACACCCGGGTATCACTTCCGCACATGCATCATGGCCTGATGCGACGTCGTATCGTGTTTATGTGTACGAGCCGCAAGAAAGAAATCAAAAGTAAAGGCAACACAACATTAAAATACAAATACGATATTTTCGGCCAATATTTACAAAGGAGATTGGAATCCCAATATCATACGCCACATTCAGACATACAAAGTCGTTTTACGTATTGATCCCAAACTGATATTAATCTCATATTGATATCAAACTGAAATACTTGTCTTTGCCAACGACACGGCAATGATTGATGATTTTAAGTTTCTGATTACGACCAAAAAAACATGTTTATTTTGTTATTAGGTAAACTATTTGTTTAATATTTTAAAAGCATGCTGTGGACACGCCTTAACCCAATTTTATGTAACGTAACATAAAAAAAATGTTACATTAATGTGACATAAAGGAAGAAATAAGCATGTTTTTCTACAGACTAACCTCAAATCACAGAACATAATTAACTCCATCGTCGCAGCTAATTAGCGACAGAATAGCACTAACATAATAGTTTCCTGACAATACGAAATAGTTTAAAGTTACTTACCTGACGTATTTTTTCAATTTACCAAAAATAAACCAGTCTTTTGTTTTTTTTTTTCGACGCACACCATACATTCAAGTTTTTGCCGAGAGCAAAATGGCTGCTGCCCTATGATTGGTCGCCTGAGGTTCAGACAGTGACAGCTAATGTTGTCAGTATTAAAGTTTAAAAAAATACCTTTTTCACGACTAAATAATACGTTACATAAATTAAATAACATCGATGAAGTAATTTTGAGACCAGTTTTATTTTTTATTTAAAACTATAATTTATATTTCAAATGAATTTTCAAGGATTCTATGCACATTTTACAGTGTTATTTGAGAGGATAGCCAATTTTGTTTAATAATAAATATAAAACTTTTAATGTTTTTTCAAGTTTAAAATATCAGTGCTGGAAGTTGGACAGACGTTTTTTGTAGGAAGACCAGAAAACACGCTTTTAAAAATGCCGCAATATTTAAAAAACGAGGTATCAACAACCAACAATGACATTTATACTACAATATAAAGAAGGGCTTCTTTGTAATATTCAGTTTTTTATTAATATTTGCCCTGGCAGTTTTTTAGCAGAAATTAAGGAAAGATGATGGACAAGTAAATTTTCTGAATTGAGCAATTATTTTGATTTTGACCCATAATTAGGTCTTTACCTATGAAATTGCCGGTTTTCATGAAATAAGTTAACGCCCTTAAGCTTATTGATGCCCTTTTTTAAAAAGTCTGCTGGACGGGAGGCAACAAATTCTTCAAAGGCATTTTGAACTGCCTCTCGGTTATTGATTTTTTTCCCCGCCAAGAAGTTATCCAATTTCTGGAAAAAGTAGAAGTCTGTAGGGGCAAGGTCTGGTGAGTACGGTGGATGACGGAGAACTTCCAACCCCAGCTCTTGTGAATTCCGTCTGCTGACCAGTATGAGGTCATGCGTTGTCGTGCAGGAGCAGCGGAGCCGAACGATTGACCAAAGCTGGTTGGAGATGTGCGAGCTTCTCCATCACTATGTTCAGTTCTTCACACTACACATCTGCAGTAATACTCATCCCGTTTGGTAAGAAGCTGTGATGAATGACACCGGCGCTAGACCACCAAACAGTGACTATCACTTTTTTAGGGGTCAGTTTTCGTTTGGGGCATTGTTTAGGTGCTGAACCAGGATCTAACCAACTTGCTAAGCACTTACGTTCGTCGAACAGAATCCATTTTTCGTCGCAAGTAACAATGCGATTCAATATGCCTTCGTTTGTGTGCCTGTTGAGCAGTGCAAGGCTCAACTCGACGTGTGCTTCGCGCTGGCGATCATTAAATTCGTGGGGCACCCATTTCTCAAGCTTTTTTACCTTGCCAATTCGACGCAAATGGACCAATATTATTTTGATGCAAACATCGAAGGCTACTGCTTATTCAGCTGTAGATTGAGAATCATCAGCTTCCACAATCGCCTTTAATTCGTCATTGTCGACTAAAGTTTTCAGTCGACAACACGGGGTTCATTTCTTAGGTCGAAATTTCCAGAACGGAAGCAGGCAAACCAATAACGGGTGGTGCGCACGTTAGTAGTATTTGCTCCGTATACGTGATTGATATTGCGTGTCGCTTCTGCCGCTTTGCTGCCACGACGGTACTCATACTCTATAATCACTCGAATTCTTAACGTATCCATGATGACGAAAAACATGTAAATGCGATGAAAACAGAACCGTAACCATTAAACAAATGAATAATTTTCAAAAACGATTCTATATTTAAAAATAAAAATAATTTGAACTTAGAATTCTTAGCGAAAAAAGAAAAAATTGGACTTGAAATCGTCATACGGCAGAACGGCAATGTCATAGGTAAAGAAATATTATTTTAATTATGTAAAGTGGAACTATGGACTTGTAACTTCTTTCTCTACAAACTTGTTATTATTCTACTTACAGAACATGGGTAGAATAGACAAAACATATTATTATGGATCACAGAAATGTATTAGGTCACGAAAAAGTAAAATGATTAATAATTTGCAAAAGGCAAGAGAAGCTGCGTAAGTATCTATTTAATTTTTAACAAGGTGTCAAAACATTTGTGTAAGTTATTGTTTTTCTATCAACATAATACTCTTAGTCAGGTAAATGAAAAAACCACTAGCGGTCATCCATCAACCGTAACCGTTTCTTTTTATGCATTACTATTACGGATTCAATTTAAATACAGGGTGACTCGTAATTTGACGTATTCCTTCCAGGACGTGAAAGTGTGACCCATTCACAACAATTAAGCACCCCATAAAGCCGAGGCAAAAAACATGGGATTCGAAAAAATACAAATTTTATGAATTTTTGAAAATTTACCAGAATTCTTCACTAAATATCACTTTTCCCTAAGCTCTCAAATTGAATGGCTTTTATTGCTATTTCATTGGATACATAATACTTTAAAAACCTTTCGATGTAACCTTTACCAAAATATCAAATATTTAAAAGTTAAAGGAAGAAGTTTACTAATTATTTTCAAAAATAATTTACGGACATGAACTTTGACACCAGTTATTACAAAATTTTACTAAGTCATGAAGCGTACAAATTACGGGAAAGACATTTTCATTTAATCAGCTATATAACGAGGTACAAACGTTCAAAAATTTTATAGGTGCCGATGAAACAGTCGATAATGCTGGCAAAGGTAGAATTTGCAAATTGTAGAAATATAAAAAAAATGTATGATAATCGAATTAATTAACTGGTTTATGCCATTCCTCTACTTTCTAAACAGCTTTTAAATCATAACTTTGAATATCAATATAGTTAGCATGACCCATTGAAATGTAAGTGTCAATAAAATCTTTATAACCTCTGAAAAGTTCAGAATCTTTTTGTAGTCTTTTTTCTAAATTGTTAAAACGTTTTAAAGCTCTTATGAAAGAGTCTCCCATGTTTAATTGATCTAAATTTTGTTTCAAAGGTAAGTCAACTTGAGATTATCTTTCAACATTACAGATTCAGAAAAGATTTTTTCAGCAAGAGCTTCTTCAGAAACCGATTCAGTGAAAACTTCTGTCACTTCCTCACACTTCCAAAACTGCTTTAAAGCTTTTTCTATATTTTGAATGCTATCACATTCACTGTTCTGTAAAATATGTGCTGTATACTTGCTTACCTGAGAACAACTTCTAGTATTCACCCTTCCAGCAACTATATACCCAAAGTGGGTGTTGTGTAAATACAGACCTTTAGGGATAATAGGTATTTGTTCGCGCAGTAAATTTTTAAAGAAAACATCACAGCCTAATAAGATGCTTATTTTTCCAGTTTTATAAAATTCTTTGTCAGCTAACTTGACATATGAAGGAATTTTTAAATTATCTGTATCTATCTCACACTGAGGTAAATCACTGGTAATGTTTTGCACTACACAGCATGCTATTTGAGTATTGTAAGTGTTGATAGTAGAAGAAATATTAAATGTAGCAGTGTAAGGAACAGTATTAGATTGACCACATATTCCTTTGATATAAGTATAGTTTTTGACTAACCTGCAATCAATTTTTTCTGTTAGGTCTGATAACACAAAGGAAACCTGACTTTCACAAAGAGCCCTAACTTGAAATTGTTGACCAAACTTATCAGTTATGCTTACCTTTATAATAGGCAATAGAACATCATTGCACTTATTCATAGAAATGACACTTGCCTTACCTCATGTTCAGGCTTATTTTCATGCAGTAAACTATTATGCTTTTGTTTGCAAATTGAACACTTAAAAGTAAATTTACACTTTGACAGGTGTTTGTTTAAGCATAGGGTACACAACTCATTTGTCTTTACATAGTTGACACGATCAGATAGCGAGGCATGTTTGAATTTTTCACATTTATATAGTTGGTTGTGATTAGACTTACAAAATTTGCATACTTGTGTCACTTTTTTATCCTCTGTTGTTGTGGCTACTAAACCTGTCCTGCGACCGCTGTTCACTGCACTATTTGAGGATGCTTGGCTGTCTGCCACAGTTTCAAGTGCTGCTGCCCGTTGTTCTAAAAATTTAAGAAGTAAGTTTAAGTCAGGATCAGCATCAGATTTTATTTCTAGGTGAAAACACCTTAATGTGTGCATGTCAAGCTTGCGTTGCAAAATGCATACAATAATTGCATCCCAATGTTGTACAGGTACATTCATATTTTTTAGGGCAGCTACATGCTGTCTGGTTTGAGAAATGATTTCTCTTATAGCTATGGCAGTGCATTTAGAAATAGGTTTTAGGTCTATTAATGAATCAACATGGTAATTAATGACCTTATTGTTGTTATCATAACGCTCACTGAGCAACTGCAGTGCGATTACATAATTATGGGCAGTAAGCGATAAATGTTTAATTAATTCGGCGGCTTCGCCAGTTAAATAGGTTTTTAGATAATAGAATTTATCACATTGTGACAGTTTAGAGTTTTTATCGATGACACTTTTATATAGGTTGATGAAGTCGTGGAAACCACCTACGGTCACCTACCTCACCTCCAAACTTTAGAATACTTATAGGTGGAAGGCGTTTCATAGCGTCTCTCTCTCTGCCTTCCTCATCATGCTCCGCTCCGGGGTCTGGAGATTTACCTGGGCTGGATTTTTGTTCGATGGCATCTTCGAAAGCGGCTAGGGCACTTAGATATATGGATTCATAGTGACCAAAATCTTCATCGTTATTTTCATCTAGAACAGATACATCTATGTTCAAAGAGCTGTATTCTGAAAAGGCAGTGACCACCCTGTCCTTTTTAACCATAAGCGCCTTCATAGAGGCTTTGTCGACATCCTCGGACTCGGCAAACTTACATAATGTGGTTATAGTCCCTTTTGTCTGGCCCCTGGCCAGTATTAGGCGTTTTAAATTATTTGCCATGATGGCTAATGAGATAATGTGAAACTACACAAATAAAAAACAGTGTGACCAGATTAAATTTTCCGAAAATACCTCAAAAAAATACTGTAATATACCGACTTACATAGGACAGATATACCAATAAAAATACTGATTTTCTTAACACGTTTTATTTATTCATACTCACAATAAATGTTAGAGTTATATTTTAACATCCTTTTCGAAGGATTAAAATTTACACAAATCTTCATCCTTAACACCTTGCTTTGTTTTTAAAATAGCTGACACATTTTTGTTTATAAATCTGTTTCTTTGGTCCGTTTTTATTAAAATTATCTGTGAAAATATGCGCTCGCATGCAGCATTCGACACCGGTATACACAGAAGAGATTTAGTAAAACTAGTTATATTTTGTATTTTAACATGCCATCACTATAAGAAATTTTCCCAACTTCCACCCAAAATTGTTCACACGAGATGGGTGAGCCAGTGCTGGAAGATTGTAACAAATCACTTACTTCGCGATCAAACTTTAGGGTTCTATATTCTTTGTCAATTAACTACATTTGTTCTGGCTGTACTTCGCATGGGAAAGTTTCTATCACAATTTCGTAAACTGCGAAATTCTTTATGCACGGCAGTGTGTGGGTCAAGAAATTTCAGTTCTCGAAAAACTGGATTTTCAAAAGGCAAACGTGATTTCAATTGCGTGCTCAACTCAATTAAAAATGATTGGCACCTTCTGAAAAACTCAGCAATCTGTTCTTTCATGTTTACATTTTCCCTGTGTTTGATTAATTCTTGGCCTACTTGAATACCTAAGTACATATCTTTCAATGGCAAATAATTTACATTAGACTTTGGGTCTAACGTAAATACATTGTCCGTACGTTTGATGTAATTAGCTTTCATGAAACAACCCAAAATCGACAACTACATACTAGATGCATCATCATACAGTCTATCAATGCACGGATAGTCGCCTTGAAAAATTATGTTACATTTGTTTACAATCGGCAAAATGTAGTCCAAAAAGTAAAAGTACAATTTGTTTATATCAGTGGTAAAAGAATTAAATAAAAATTCTGATGACATATTGCGATCACTCAAGTATTGGTCTTGAAAGAACAATTGCAATGCCCTCCACTGCTCAATTATTCTACTAATACAGGCATGAAGTGAAAGCCACCTTATGTCGTAACGACGCAAAATTCAGTGTCTGTGAAATTTTGGAACTCAGCAAATTCTCTTTGACGCTTGCTGCTTTGAGAAAAATATCCATATACTTCTTTTAGTATTTGTTCTACATTTCTAGATAGTATTTTACAGGCGTGGCTAACACTTAATGCTGCAGAGTGACAAACACATTTTATGAAAAAGCACTTTGGGTTTACTTCTTTAATTTTTGCAACAATGCCAGAATGTTGACCAAACATCACATTCGTAGTATCAGCAGCGAATCCTATTACGTCTTTTATTTCTAAACCTAATTCGGATAATTTTGATGACAACGAATTAAATAAATGACCTGCACGCGTAGCATGACGCTTTCTATTTCTACGAAGAATAGACATAGCTCTTTCTATACAAATTGACATTTCGTCTCTCCATTTTTGACATCGCTCCGTAGAAATCATTCTACAATCTGTCATTTTGTCTTCCGCTTCTAACGATCTTTGTCTAAGTCCTTTTACATGTAGACTATTTCAGAAGAAAGTTTTCTATCCAAACTGTCAAAATCACTAAGGTAGTGAAGACAATTTGATTTTGTAATCGCCATGCTAAAGATGGTAGAAAACTTTTTACTCGACGGCCACAAAGTATATACGGTTATCTACAAAATCATGAAACGCTCTCCTTTAAAGGAGAGCGTTTTGAACGCAAAACTGTGATAAGTAATAATTATCATAATTAAAATTCACACCAACACCTCGAATTCATGTGCAAAAATAGTATTGTATCTTTTTTTCTTTTGCTTATATCTCGAAAATGGTGTGTCTAATCGCAAAAATAATGAAAATTTCGACCCCCTTTATAAAACCCCCAAACCCCTAAGACTGAACATGTAGGTAATATTTTTTCTTATTTTCCATACAAAAAGTGAAAAATTCCATATAAAATACGTCGAGTCTTCGCGCCTCCGGCTCTAAGAAAAATCACGGGGTAGGACAAACAAGTACCACGTGGACTCGCGATTGTCAAATACGATTTAAGTTGTGTCAAAATTATATTTAAATTAAGGGATTTTTTGTTGCAGAATAGTTTTAGATTTTCATAGCCAAAAATAAAGGGGTTTTAGTGATAGTTTAGTTCGGTGTACAAGAGAATCGGGACCATTACGAAGGAAATGGTTAAATTCAATATTACTGTAATATTGTTTTCTTCCAAAATACGATACTTCGACACTCTTAATATCAATAAAAATTAAGAAATCAGACTAACTTACCTTAAGTGACGTCTGATGGTAATTTTGTGAACGGCTCATCCTGAAAACAATTAAGTCCCCTCCCTTATAACTTGATACAAAGTGTTACCCACCCATCAAATAATGGCATCCCTTATTGGTTACTGTGGTCATGGTGGTTAACTGGTTACTCTAAAGAAAGTAATTTTGACAGGTGTCACACAGACAGTACAAGAGATAAAGCAGGTACCACAAAACTTTGTTTTATATAGCTCTAAATAATCTACGCGATCGAGTTCGTTGGAGGTGAACTACTACCTGTAAGAATAATTGTTTTCAGGATGAGCCGTTCAGACGTCACTTAAGGTAAGTTATTCTGATTTCTTAATTTTGTTACACGGCTCATCCTGAAAACAATTATTCTTACAGGTAGATGTTTAGAGACAAGTAATGGCATCTCTACAGGCAATGGGGTAGGTATACTTAGTCATAATATTGGTGACTAAAAAACAAAATATATATAA
Source organism: Omphaloscelis lunosa (assembly GCA_916610215.1). NCBI lineage: Eukaryota > Metazoa > Arthropoda > Insecta > Lepidoptera > Noctuidae > Omphaloscelis > Omphaloscelis lunosa. The sequence continues at coordinate 15,484,307 of OU744265.1, read as the reverse complement.
AAATAAACGACCGAGAATAATTTTAATATTTATTTATTAAATATTAAATTATACTCAGACAATTGTTAAGTAGATAGTATTTTAATGCTTTAGGCATTATTATCATAACTTAAGCTTGTTTTCAACAATTGAATAAATGTAATAAAAAATAAAACTTAATAATCAACATTTTCTCCTTAATTAAAAATATTTTATTTTTAAACTAAATGAAGGTCTTCTTTCCTCAGATTAATTTTAATTATTAAAAAAACAGTTCCAGTCTTTAAAGATATTTGACTAATCAAAATCAACCAAATGTTACTAATGATTAGGTATTTATTCTAGGATAGAATTAGCAAAGGTAAGATCGGTTCTATAACTTACAATTGGTAAATTGTAGTGTTTTGCAAAAACAGCTGACATTTCTGACCAACCAGCAGTCTTTTTAATAACATCAATTGGCACACCTAATGTTTTTGCCTTTGAAATAGAGGTATGTCTTGTACTATGTGAAGAAAAAATATTAGTGTCAATGCCACTTTCTGTTAAAATTTCCTTAATCCAACGGCTTATAGTAGCAGTTGAAGCTTTCTTAATTGGTTTTGTAGTTGTGATAAATAAATAAGGGATATCTCCTCGGGCTTCCTCAGTCTTTTTTAAATATAATTCTAAGGTCTTGGCTGGACATATTGTCTGGTTTTCAAAATATGGCAAATGCAAGGTGGTACCCGTTTTAGTTTTGACAGAGGTTTTTTAAAATATCTGAGATGTTAATAATGACAGAATTGTTAGTAAAATGAATGTCCTTAATTTTAATACATGAGAGAGTTTGAACTCGTATGTGCAGTAGTTAAAGCTAATAATGTTGCTGACTTCTTTGATAATTCTTTAATATTTAAGGTAGTTGACATTTTTTTAAGAAAATCAAGTACTACTGTAGGATCCCACGTTTCTTTATATCGAGGGAGAGAGGGCCTTTGCCTGAATGCACCCTTAAGTAATCGCTTTACATTCTCGTCCCTCCCAATTTCAGAGCTTATTAATAGCGACAGCGCTGATCGGTGGGTATTTAAGGTTGAGTAGTTACTGCCACTGTTGTATTCTCGTGAAAGAAAACCTATTGTCTGTAGAATAGTAGCTTTATAAACATTAACATTATCCGTCTGACAGTATGTCCACCACTTTTTATATGAGCAATCATATTGTTTTAGCGTACCATTAGCAAGTGACCCTAACATTACCTCCAAGGAAGCTCGAGGTAGACCCCTTAATTCCCATGCTGTCCGCAGAAGTGTCCTGCCGCCAAGGTAAGGTGGGAGCTCAGACGATGTTGTGTGCTAAAAGGAGATGAGAGTAAGTCACTATTAGCCTTAAATATTATTGGTTCAGATTTCATTAAAGATTTTGCTAAAGGAAACCATGGTTGTGAGGGCCACCAAGGAAAAACAAGAATTCCTTCAGCTTGTTCATCTCTTATTTTTTGTAAACATTTTGTTATTACAGAGAAAGGTGGGAATGCATAGAAGAAGAATTTGCTCCAGTCCAAAGTGAAAGCATCAATCTCAAATGCCATGGGATCTCTTTTCCAAGAAACATATTTTAAACATTTAGTATTAATTCGAGTTGCAAATAAATCAATTTCAGGTATTCCAAACTGATGAGTAATTTTTTTGAATGCATACTCAGCTAAGGACCATTCTGTATCATGATTTACATTCCTAGATTCTCTGTCAGCCTTCTTGTTTTCTTTGGACTTGATATAGGAAGCCGTCACCCATATGTTCCTATCCTCACACCACTGCCATAATTTTTGTGTAACAGTGTTTAAGTGTGGGAATTGGACACTGCCCATTTTGTTAATACAAGATATGGCAGTAGTATTGTCTATTCTTAGTAAAATATGAGAATTTGACATATTCTTAGCAAAAGATCTTAGACCAAAGTAAGCTGCTACAAGTTCCAAATAATTAATATGTTCTTCTTTCTCTGTTACATCCCATAGTCCCCCTATTGATTCACCTAGGCAATGAGCTCCCCACCCAGTTAGTGAGGCGTCTGTAAAGATTTCCAGTTTAATCTTTTGTACAGAAAAATTGTGTTTTGATGTTGAAATGTTAAACAACCACCATTCTAAATCTGGTAATAATTTGGAAGAAATATTCATTATAAAATCTTAATTTTCATTTGATGACTGTAAAGCTAGGAACCTTTCTCTTTCCATGAGCTTGGTATGTCGTCTACCATATGTAACAGCAGGACATGCTGCAGACAGTGTTCCAAGTAGTTGGGCAAGACACCTTATTTTACAAATCTTAAATGACATAAACTGTTTAATCATATTAATTATTTTTTCTTTCTTATCAGGTGGTATTTTTATTGTAAGATATTGGGAATTTATAATAAATCCTAGGAATTTACATTGTCTTTTAGGAATTAAGTCACTCTTTTCATAGTTGACTAAAAACCTAAACATTCCAAAATTTGTATTATATGTTGTGTTTGAGCTTTACATTCTTCATATGTCTTAGCTATGCATTGAATATCATCTAAATAAATTACTGTCACATAACCCAAGCTCCTTACATATGACATTACAGGTTTCAAAATTTTTGTGAAAACACTGGGTGCTGTACACAATCCATAAGGAAGTGCTGTAAATTCGTACAACTGTTTATGATAAAATCTAAGGTATTTTCTATCTTCTGTGGCAACTGAGACTAAAAAATATGATTCTTTTAGATCTATAGTTGTCATAAAACAGTTCTTATGTACTAATCTAGTGGAAGTTCTTAAATCTTCCATCTTAAAATGAGATGTGGAAATAAAATTATTTAATGGTTTTAAATTTAAGATAAACCTAAATTTACCATTAGGTTTGGGTACCAAGAATATGTTTGAAAGGTATTGTCCATCCACTGGTTCACAAGGTGTTATGGCACCCAATCTGAGTAAGTCATTAATAGACTCATTTACATTTGATTCTTCAGATTGAGAAATAATATTTGATGGAACATGAGTCTGTATTGGTGAAGAAGTGAATGGAATATGATAACCTTGGATCCAGTTGAGTATGACCACATCATTAGTTATAATCCGCCAACAACTTAAATGCTTAGACAAATTGCCTGCATGTACCTGTGGTATTGTCAGCGTAGAGCACGCTGGTAGTCCCTGTTGTGGTGGCTGATCCGCTTCACTGGTTTTTTGGCAGGTTGTTGTATCTTCTTTGTTGGCTGAGGTGGTGCTCGTCTCGGCCCCCCACGTAGTGCAGTGTTCTTCTGCTGTGTGTTTTGTCGTGAGGGGCCAGTCCAGTTTCCCGGTCGGTTCAATGTAGGAGGCTTGGGTTTTCTTAATTGTAATCCAGATCGTTCAATTTCTTTGTTGCTTTTTATTTTTTCACTTAAATTATCACCGAATAAGAATTTATTCCGGGACAAAGATTCTGCCATCTTATTAAATCCCTTTTCTAGAAGGGGTGCTATCAACTGTCTTCTGGTAATGGTGTCATTGTGGTGGAGCGATATTAATAGTTTTGTACCATCACTTAGTAACTTAATGGCATCTGGCACTTCTTGTCCGGCTAGCAAAGTAGACATGGCCTGACCTATACAAGTCAGCGCTACACCGAGCTGTTGCTGCTTGTTCTTTAATAGATCATCCCTGTTGCGAGTAGAGTCAGTCAGAGCAACTTTGACCTCCAAGTTGAGTTCTGGAGCTTCCAACAGAGGACAGTTGTCAGGGATTTTATATTTACTTAGAGTCTCTTTGATTTCATCACAGTCATTAATAATTAAATTTTCCCATCTGGATGCAATTAAATCATTGATCTTAGGACCATATTGTGGTTCCTTTGGCTTATCAGCGCCTAATGCAACTAACAGTGCTTCTGGGATTGGAGCCTTTTCTCCACCTTCAACCACAACAACTGGATCTGAAATAGCAACAATTTGTATGTTCTTGTGACTGTTGATGGGTGGGCATGCCTATATAAGGCTATGCATAGTGTCTACCAGGTAGTGTCACGCACATTCTGATAGATTACATCAGAAATGATATCTCGTATCAAAATCTGATCTTCGTGCGAAAGTATCTCGTACTAGCACGGATGACGGTATGAATCCTTTGACACACATCCAAGATGACCATATTGGAATCTCGTTCCATGGCTTGTTTGTGTCTGCAGTTGATGTACAACGAGTATCTTGAACGGTTGAAGTTGATTTCTTTTTCATAACCTAAAACAAGGCATACGTACTTACCAGTATTTTCTTTTGTTTCTTCTTGTTGTTGTTCCTCGATGTTAGTAGGCATGATCAAGGGCGGACTCATCGTCTGCGATCGTTGCTGGGATCGTGATCGTTGTCGGGAACGGGACCGGGATCGCTCCCGACGACGTAAAAATCATGCCGGTTTTTACGTCGACGGCGCACAGTGGAACGAATGTATGGGAGCGGTTGGACGTAGACATGTCCGAAAAAAAAGAGTAAAATTATGCCAAACTAATGATGCCATCTTATTCGATTACTTAATGCCTTCATAACTTGTGGTGATGAATTTCTTCATAACTCCCATATTTCGGGAGTAATTTGAGAAAATGTGAAATTTTACTATGAAAATGAGTGTATCGAGCTCTCTCCCTCCTGATTCCGGGCTTGTTTCAAGTAGCGGTCTCTAATATCATAATGCTAATACTAAGAGCTATATTTAATACTAAGACACATAGTGCGCCAAATGTGCACTTTCTGGGATAAAGAGTGATGTTTATTTTATAACACAATTTTTTAATTTTTTGTTTATTTTGTTGATTAAAACCGTTTTTCTAAAGGTTTACCTTATTACAATAACATTTCTGATCAGCCAATTAGAGAAGATATAAGCTAATTAGGATATATAATTAGGGACTTAAGGTTTACATATAAAACTGATGCACTAATGATTACTGATAAGAACATTGCTATTATTTAATTACTAAATGGCTCTTAATACACTAATTTAGCATGCATCATTTACTAATTATCACAATAACTAATTACCTTGCAATATTTAACAAAGGATACCTGGGATACCTGGATTTTATATAAATAGGTCACTATTAGTAACTTTAAAATCAGTGTTGATTTACACCTCGTTGTATCCAAGCTAATCTCGCAATGTATTTTCCAAATTTTAATACAAATCTTGATATTCACGTTGCTTTATGCGCACGCGCACATAAAGATTTACGCGACTTTAACTATTTGTTCAGTGTTTTAAAAGATAACAGTTGTGTTCAGTTATGTGAAAGTGCTGAAACAAGTTTAAAAGACTGGTGTCGTCGATTTTGCTACCGCATTTATGCAAAATGGACACAGTCTGGAAGAAGCACAGATAAGTTTCGGAAGAAACATGAGATTTGGCTACAGGCTGCAATTCAATGGCCGGAATTACAGAATGAAAATATGGAACCTTCTACAGAAAATATAAGTGACGTCATCGAGCCCATAATTTCTCCTGCTAAATCTGATGCTTCAACTTGTACACATCCTAGTCCTCGTAAATCTTTTGAGGACCTTAGTAACCGGCAAAAAAGAAGACGCACCACTGAAGATAGTCTTTCATGCAGCAGTAGCAGCGCTGAAATTATGTTTTCGGCCGAAAGGGCGCTTCAAAAGGCAGGACAAAGCGATACAGCTTATGTTATGAAATACTTGACGGAGAATCCAGAAGAGGCCTCAAAAATCAAAGCCTTCATTGAAGGTAAATCAATTCAGGTACGGGAAATATCCCCTTTGAAGGCATTGGCTCTTTATGTATCGATGAACTTATCGAAATGGCGCTATAACACTCTTCGGGATTTCAACACTCAAGAAGGAGCTCTTCAATACCCGAGTTACTACATGTTGGTTAAAGAAAAAATTAAGTGCTATCCGGCCAAAGAAGATCTCACAGTTACAGAGAGCTCTGCAAAAATCAAATTACAAGCCTTGATGGATTTAACCTCAAGAAGACTTATTAGGTCGTTAGAAACCCCTGTTGATCCCAATCAACAGCTCGTATTGACCAGCAAATGGGGTTTTGACGGATCATCTAGCCAAAGCATTTATCATCAAAGGACGAGTGAAGATGAGCAAATCGATCTTGCTAGTAATTTTATGATTAGTCTTGTACCACTGCGGCTCGTCTCAAAAGGTGTAACAATTTGGGAAAACGAGCGACCATCTTCCACTTCATTTTGCCGGCCAATATTGTTTAAGTTTATAAAGGAAACCAAAGAAAATGTGCAGAGAGAGATGGCTGAAATCGAAGCAGAGATTGAAGCCTTAACTCCATCCACCATCACTGATGGAATTAGTGTCAAACACCAACTGCTGTTGACAATGATTGATGGTAAAATTCATTCCATTATATCCAATACAGCAGCTTCAGTGTGTGACATATGCAAGGCTTGTCCTAAAGAAATGAATAATTTAGAGTTAATCAAAGATAAACACGCAAACGAGGACATGTATAAATATAGCTTAAGCACCCTTCACGCTTGGATTCGCTCAATGGAATGCTTATTACACATTTCCTACAAATTAGACATAAAATCATGGCAAGTAAGGGGTGATATAGCAAAAAGGCAAGTTGATGACAGGAAGAAAAGAGTTCAAGAGGCTGTAAGAAGAGAAACGGGCTTACTTCTCGATGTTGTGAAACAAGGCAGTGGATCCACCAACAATGGCAACTCGGCAAGGAGATTTTTTGAAAACTACACTAAATCTGCTGAACTGACCGGAATAGATGCTATGCTTTTAAGAAAAATCTGTGTGATCTTGCAGTGTATTTCATCAGGAGAGAAGATCAACGTAACTAAATTCCGAGAGTTCTGCTTTGATACTGCTAAGCTTTACGTGGAGTTATACCCATGGTATTATATGCCTTCTTCACTTCATAAAATTTTAATGCATGGGCCAGACATAGTTCAGAACATGTCAATTGTGCCCATTGGTTTTCTATCCGAAGAGGCATCTGAGGCTAGAAATAAAGATTTTAGAAAATATAGAGAGGGGCATTCTCGAAAGCATAGCAGTATCTCATGCAATGAAGATATTATGCACAATCTTTTACTGTCTTCTGATCCACTTGTTACAAGTATCCGTCCAAAAGGAAATAAGTTTGTAAAAAAATCTTCTTTTAAGGAATTTTATGAGCTTACGGATTCTGAGAAAAGTGATATCGAATTTGTTAACATAAATGATTTAGCGGACATCGATTCTGAATTTGAATTAATTGATGATGATGATGATGACGAAGATAATTAAATGATGTTATTGTTTTAAAATGTGTAACTTAGTAAATTAGAGCTTACGTCTTAATTATTTATTGTACTTTTAATGAAACTAGGTAATTTATTATCCACTTACTTAAAAGTCATACTCTCATCAGTTCTTGTGAATATTTTTGTTAATATATATTTCTGTATATATATAATATATTTATAGACCTCTTAATAAGTCTGTCTGCGGTTTAAAGTAAATACAAATGGGGAAAAAACGTTTTTTTTTTTAAATTTTCATTTCCTTTTATCCCAGAAAGTGCACATTTGGCGCACTATGTGTCTTAGTATTAAATATAGCTCTTAGTAATAGCATTACGATATTAGAGACCGCTACTTGAAACAAGCCCGGAATCAGGAGGGAGAGAGCTCAATACACTCATTTTCATAGTAAAATTTCACATTTTCTCAAATTACTCCCGAAATATGGGAGTTATGAAGAAATTCATCACCACAATTTATGAAGGCATTAAGTAATCGAATAAGATGGCATCATTAGTTTGTCATAATTTTACTCTTATTTTTCGGACATGTCTACGTCCAACCGCTTCCATACATTCGTTCCACTGTGCGGCGGCGAGAAAGTTTCTTGACTTTTTTCTTCATTTTCTCTATTTCTTTTAATAACCCGGTTTCTGTATCGGAACTGGACATTTTACACTTAAAACTACAATATTTAACTCACAATTTAATCACAGACAGGATTCTACGCGTTAACGCGAGCGCGCGAAGTTGAAAAAGTGATTTTGACAGGTGTCACACAGACAGTACAAGAGATAAAGCAGGTACCACAAAACTTTGTTTTATATAGCTCTAAATAATCTACGCGATCGAGTTCGTTGGAGGTGAACTACTACCTGTAAGAATAATTGTTTTCAGGATGAGCCGTGTAACAAAATTGAGAATCAAACAAAGAAAATAAAAATCCTATGACAAAACAAACAATTTTTAGTCGAATTATGAAAAGAGTGAATTGCGTTAAAAGTGTGTAAGGAGGACTATACCCACAGTCTCCATAGCAACACTTATTCGTTATTTTTGTGTCTTGTTTTTTTCCTTTAGTAAAATAAAACATTCGTCACAAAGTTCCAACAGTCTTTATTTTACTTTAATATGGTAGCAGAGCGTGAAATAAAGCTATAAATACGTTGATCACGATGGCGTCAGGCTCAAGTACAAAAATTGAGACTTTAAATAAAGAAAATTTCGACACGTGGCGAATTCAAGCAAGGGCCGTACTCATCAAAAATAAATTATGGAGTGTTGTTGAGAAGCCGCTGGATGAAAAAGCTAATGAAGAGAAGAAAGAGAAGGATCTTTTGGCTCAATCTGAGTTAGTACTTCTGATTTCACCTTCCGAATTAAAGCAAATAAAAAACTGCAAAACAGCTCATGAGATTTGGACTATGCTTCATTCCATATATGCCAGCAAGGGACCGGCTAGAAAGGCTTCACTTTTAAAGCAGTTGATATTGTTCAAAATGGAACATGGCAATATTAGAGAGCATTTAAATAAGTTCATGGACGTGATAGACAAATTACAGGATATGGACATTCATATTCATGAGGATTTGCTCGCTGTTATGATGCTATACAGCTTACCACCTGAATACGAAAATTTTCGTGTAGCTATAGAATCCAGAGACACGTTACCGAAAACTGAAGTACTTAAGGTAAAAATTCTAGAAGAATCTGAAGCCAGACAAATTAATAACGGTTCCAATAACAATACTAAAGATGAACATGAAGAAGAGTCAAATTTCATAAAAACATGCAAATTTTGCAAGAAGAAAGGACATGTTATCAATGAATGCAGAAAGCTGGAGAATAAGAAGAAGAAAGAAACGAACGAAGAAGTTCCAAAAACTTCCCACACTGTATGTATGCATTCCAAAAGTAAGAATTCAGATTATGAAAATAATACATGGATTCTTGATAGTGGTTGTACATCGCACATGTCTCATAACAGAAACTATTTCGAAAATCTCGAGAAATCTAACTTCCAACTGCTAAAACTAGCTTCCCAAGATACGACAGCTGATATTGCTGGTAAAGGCCAAGTCACTTTTATGCTAGATGCCAACGTTGGAGGCAAAAGTAAAATTCAAGAGGTTACTTTGACAAATGCTCTCTATGTGCCAACCCTATCCTCGAATTTACTATCCATTGGAAAAGCCACAGAATCTGGATGGACTGTCTTATTTACAAATAAAAAGGCCACAATTACACATCCTGAAGAAGGTATTATACTCGATGCGCCAAAAGGCAAAGATGGGCTGTACTACTTAAATCCTACATCGTGTAAATACAACAAAAAAGATAAATGTTACTTGGCAGAAGACACGAAAATTCATAAATGGCATAAATGTTTAGGTCATATGAATGAAGGTGATATGAAGTTGGCATTGAAGAATGAGACACTTATCGGTTTAGATTTCAAGCCAGATGAGAAAATTGGAGATTGTGAAATATGCATTCAAGCAAAGATTAAAAGACTGCCTAATAAACCCAATGACACACTACGCACGTCAAAACGACTCGAGATAGTGCACAGCGATGTTTGTGGTCCAATGACTCAAACCCTCGGTGGAGAGAAATACTTCATAACCTTCATCGATGACTATACTAGATACAGCCGAGTCTATTGTATAAAACAAAAAAGTGATGTATTGGACAAATTCAAACTTTACAAGGCAGAAATGGAAAATTTCACAGGTGAAAAAATTATCAGTCTCCAGTCCGACAATGGTTTGGAATACTGTAATCAAAATTTTGACAACTATCTGAAAGAGCATGGTATTACAAGACGACTAACAGCACCATATACACCACACCAAAATGGTGTTTCAGAACGCAAAAATCGTACCCTACTGGAAAAGGCTAGGAGCATGATGATCGAATCCAAAGCACCTCAAAGTCTTTGGGGAGAAGCTATTCAAACTGCAAACTACCTTTCCAATCGGAGTGTCAACAAAACTATATCTGCACATTTTGGTACTGTTATTACACCTTATGAGAAATGGGTACAAAGAAAGCCTCGCATCTTCCATCTACGTCAGTTTGGAATAAAAGCTTTCATACTTCTGAAAGATGGCAAAGAACGTAATAAATTCAAATCGAAAGCTATACCTGGGATGTTTGCAGGCTATTCAGATACTTCCAAAGCTTATAGAATTTGGGTACCTTCAAAACATAAAATCATGATTGCCAAAGATGTTCGATTCACTAACAAACTCTACTATACCGAAACACAAAATCCAATCTCGGAAATTACAAAATCTTTGAAGGATAACTATAAACATTACGCCGAAATAAACTTCTTTGACGATGACGATGATGTTGAAAGTGAGTATGAGTCAGTGCAAGAAAATGATGAACAAGAATCAGTACAAGGTAATGATGATGAACAAATACCTATCCCAGATACAGATGTTAATGACGCTATTATCAATAATGAAGTCACTACCAATGAAGCTTCTCCGGTACAACGAGTACTTCGTGATCGCAGCCTTCTTAAAAAACCACAAAGGTTTGATGAATTCGTTCTCGCTGCTACTGAGGAGTTTAACAGCTATAGAGAACCTTCAACCTATCGCGAAGCTCTAGAAAGCACAGACAAAGAGAAGTGGTTAGGAGCGATGTTGAGCGAGATAAATTCCCTTAATGAGACCCAAACTTGGGATCTTGTTCCTTTACCAAAGAACAGAAAAGCACTGCCTTGCAAGTGGGTATTTAAAGTTAAGACCAATCCAGACGGTAGTGTCGAACGACATAAAGCAAGACTGGTAGTAAAGGGATTCTCACAGAAACCAGGGGTAGACTATGACAAGACATTCAGCCCTGTAGTGCGTCTTACTACCGTCCGTGCCCTATTAGCAGTAGCTGTAAAAGAGAAATTATCTCTCTGTCAGTTTGATGTGTCGACAGCATTTCTTAACGGTAACGTAGAAGAAGAAATCTACATGAAACAGCCAGATGGTTATAGCGATGGAACGAACAGAGTGTGCCGCCTGAAGAGGAGCTTATATGGCCTCAAACAAGCTCCAAGATGTTGGAACACCAGTATACATGAATTTCTTGTGAACTCCAACTTCAAACAGAGTACATCTGATCCATGCCTATATATTCGAGAAAATGGAAAATCTAAGGTGTTGATTGCACTTTACGTTGATGACGGGTTAGTTGCATCAACTACAGAGGATGATGGAAAGAAATTCGTAAAGGAACTACAAAATCGCTTCAAAATTGTAATAAAACCAGCTTCATATTTTCTTGGTTTGGAAATCGAAAGATCTGATAATGGGAACATAACATTAAGTCAAAAGGCTTATACAAAGAAAGTACTAGAAAAGTACAAGATGTCTGAGTGCAAACCAGTCAAGACACCGATTACAAAAGAGACTGCTAAAATAGAGAATTCATCAAATGAAAAACAAAATAGTTTAATCTTCCCTTATAGACAGGCTGTGGGTTCCTTGGCCTACCTCATGGTCGCGACTAGGCCAGACATTAATTTCGCCGTCAGCTGCGCTTCGAGAAATCTTGATAATCCATCAAAAGCAGACATTCTAGCAGTAAAAAGAATACTACGCTACCTAAAAGGTACAATGAATAAAAGCCTAGTATTCAGTTCATTAAACAATGCCAATAACAAATTAATCTGCTACAGCGATGCGGATTTTTCAGCAGCTCACTCAACGTCCGGCATACTTTGTTTGTATTATGGACCAATCAGCTGGCGGAGTAGTAAACAAAAGACGATAGCTTTATCGTCAACGGAGGCGGAGCTAATGGCAGCTTCGGAAACAGCACGGGAAATGATATGGCTACAACAGATGTTGGAGGAAATCACGAAAACTGAAAAACCACCACTTCTTTACATTGACAATCCGATGCGCGACGTCCATTTTACCCGAAGCGTAATTTCGCAATTATTGCACAATGCACAATTGGCCCAGCGCGCCAGCGTCCGACTTCGTACCCCGCTTCCACGTTGACCACCGAGTTCGAATCTCTCTTGATGTATATTTTTGTTTTCTTATTTTTAAATATGTACATATTTTTATTTTCTTATTTTTTAAATAATTAATCAATAATTGTTTTTTTCTAGAAAAGGTTATCGAGAAATTATGTAACAGATTCATCAGACGAATAATTAATAATTCGTAAATAACATGGCTAAGGCTCAGAATGGTCAATTCTAGAAAGGGCCTATTCTCAATACGGCTAATAGCCAAAATGAAAAAAAAAACAATCATTTTTAGGAATCAAAATGATTGTTTTTTTTTTAAGTAGATATATTTTTCTTCAGAATCAAGGGTAAATAAAATATGAAATAAATAAAGAAACGTCTAACAAGCTTGCTGGTTGATTCTGGAGAAAAATAATATACAGTGTGTTACAAAAGAGTATTGTAATAGAAGTCATTGTTCACTCAAATAACCCGTAAATCGGGAAAAAATAAACTACTGTTTCAAACATTTTTTCCCGAGTGAATAACCTTTTATAAAATAGCATTTATTTAATTTATTTATTTCATTTCATAAAACAGCAGTTTTTTTTTCGCGACTTACTGGTTATTTGAGTACAATAAAAGGGTAGACATACTGACGGGGTAAACTAATAGGAAGGAAACATAAAATTTAAACAGGCTAATTTATTTAAATTGAATTTATTATTTTTGACATATTTACGCATACGGAGCGAAATCAGATGAAGGGCACATCAGGTACATGGGCTGTGCTGCAGTCTCTTCAACGATGCCAGATCAACTATCGGTACATGGAGTTGCTGAAGTGTCTGTACAAAAACACCACTATGTCAGTCCAACTTCAGGACCAGACCTCGAAACCTATCCTTCTGCAGCGAGGTGTGAGACAGGAAGACGTTATCTCTCTGAAATTGTTCTCTGCATTGGAGGATGTCTTCAAGGTTCTGGACTGGAAAGGCCTAAGCATCAACATCAATGGCGAGGATATCACTAACCTTCGGATTGCCGAAGACATAGTTGTCATGGCTGAGACTATGGAGGACCTCAGTACGATCTCGATGACCTCAGTAGAGCTTCCGAAAGAGTGGGTCTTAAAATGAATATGGACAAGACAAAGGTCATGTCAAATGCCCATGTAACACCCACTCTCATGAAGATCGGAGATGATACACTCGAAGTTGCGAACGAGTATGTTTACCTAGCACAAACTGTCCAGTTAGGTAGGTCCAACTTCGAGAAACAGGTCAGTCGTCGAATCCGAATTAGCTGTGCAGCGTTCGGGAAGCTACGCAATATCTTCGCGTCCTGCATACCGCAGTGTCTCAAGACGAAAGTCGTGCGTGTTGCCAGTGATGACTTATGGCACTGAAACATGCCGCTCACAATGGGCCTTATTAGAAAGCTTAAAGTCACCCAAAAGGCAATGAAGACGGCTATGCTTGGAGTTTCCTTGCGTAATCGAATCAGAAATGAAGCGATCTGCAGGAGAACCAGGGTAACTGACATAGCCCGAAGAATTGACAAACTTTAAGTGGCAATGGGCAGGGCACATTGCTCGCAGAACAAATGGCCAATGAGGCCGAAAGGTTCTGGAGTGGTGACCGCATACCGGAAGACGTAGCGTTGTAAGGCCTCCCACAAGGTGGACAGATGATCTTGTGAAGGCCGCAGGAATCCGCTGGATGCGGGGAGCACAGAACCGGTCGTAGTGGCAATGCTTGGGGGAGGCCTATGTCCAGCAGTGGACGTCTTTCGGCTGAAATGATGACGATGATGAGTGAAATCTAAAGATATAAATTTTGGAAAGAAAAATTACTCAAGTCACAATTCTTCAAAATTTAGTCTTCTACTACAACAAGGGACGTTGTCTTTGTTGTCGTCGCTTGATGTGACTACTAATGAAGACTGTTTTTCTCGCAGGGGCATCCCCCGCGCTCGCCGAGAATCGACTATTTCAGGCAAAAGCCATTCCATGAAAAACGACACCAGCTTTTCCTTCATCTTTTTTTCCCAAAAATCGTCATCTTTTTTTATAATTTCTGTTTTTAGTGGCTTGTTTTCACCACTCCACACAGCAAACAAGCACTTTTCTCTACGTGTTATATGGAGCTGCCCTTGAATCTGATACCAATTACTATTTTTGTTCACTTCAATCAGTTTACTTTTTTTATTGTATTGTATTTATTTTATTGTATTTTTATATGTATTTTATTGTTCCTTTATACATTCTTCTAGACCCTTTTTGAATGCTACTAAAGGACATTTCACTTCCACTACAGTGTCTTGGCCTATTAAACCATCGGGCGTTGCTCCAATAAAGGGAAATTCGTGGTCCACGAACAACCCGCACGGCTTAATAGCGACATTTTCTTGGATGACAAGTTGTTGTAAAGCGAGATGTTCATTTTCGACGCCATGTGCGATTGCCGCTATATTACTGAGATTGCATTTATGTAAAATATTTTCCACTAACTTGGCTTTGCTGGTATTCTCTCTTCTTTCCGGTGTCAAATCTGGAGTAGTACTCTGAGCCCCATAATCATGTTGAACAGCATTGTCTTTCTTTAGCATCCGATTTTTTATGGGGGTTTGCTTTGTTTAATTTTCTTTTCATTAGTCTTCGTTCTTCAAATTTTTTCAGGATGCTTTTGGGACGTCTCCCTAAAAAATTTTTATGAAGTAGATGCCTCGGGTGGGGGTTATTAAAAGAAACGACTGCAGCATTGCAACGCGCGCGGTAACCCCGCCGAAGAGAGAAATTAATTCTCTTTCCCCCCACAATCTTTGCAATAACACTGTTGAAGCGCTCTACTGCATTGGTCTTCAAGCATGCTTCTTGATTTTGAAAGTAATGACTGGAGTATTGTCTGTATCCTGAACCAAAATGTTGTGTTTTTTATTTCCATATTACTCTGTTGTGTTTTTTCTTTGCAACAGTAATAGTTCTTACAATTTTCATGATTACCGAACGCATGTAGAATAGAATTTTGTACTTCGTTCCTAAAACCCGCTACAGCTTCCGTTTTGTCTTTTTCTAGCTTGAACTCTTTTATTGATGCAATAACAACCTTTCGTATACTCAGAATTTTTGATTCAGTCAGCATTTTTCTGTGCATCAAGGCATATTTTGTGTCTTTGGCTACAGCCCTCAACTTATTGCACATATTGCGCAGCACATCGTTTCGGCATTCAACTTTTTGTACGGTATGATTCTGGTAAGGATTACGTGCCAAGATTTTGGCATAAGTAGCCGAGTCGCCGTTGGCAATTAACCTACCATTAATAAGGTTGTACATCATTACAGATGTTTCAAAACCTTGGCAAATTATTTCGGACTCCATTCCGCTAGATGACCCCGTGTAGTTTTTGAAGCAAACGTGTTCTGATGCAGCAATTTGTTTTTTTTCTGCACGAGCACATACAAGGCAGAATTTGTTTTTTATGCCTACAAACAACACTTCACCATATCTGCGACCTACGATTGCAGCAGCGCCGGACAATGCCTTATAATTATTGCCGTAGGATCGCGATGACCAACAGGCATCGGCATATACGTCTATTAGAGATATGCCATCTTTGCTCAATGTTCCTTCAGCTATCGCTGCATCACGCTCACGCATAGCTGCTACTGCCATGGATTCGACAGATGTTGACTACCATTTTTCATAAACTATGTTTTGAACTTGAGCATAAGTTGTTTTCGTAAATATGGGTATGTTCATACATGCTGTAATTTCTTCAAGTTGCGAAAAGCCGATACCAGCAGAAGTGATTCCTGTAACGGCACCCACGTTAGCGTTGACATTATTTGTACTTGATAAATCTTCACTTGAGACAATAAACTCGTCTTTACACATATTGCATCTAAACTTGAATCTGGAGATCAAGCCAATCCTTTTTTCTCCTATAAGTGACATTTGTGAGAAATTGCAATTGAACAAAGAACTATGGCCGGTTATAGTTTGCAGCTGCTGGATAAAATACATTATGTCAACGACTCTTCGACCATGAACTGGTGGGTATATATTATCTTCTTGAGAATCGGTCGACGGTTCAACGAATAGCACATCGTCAGTGATTTCTCTGTAAGAAAAAAACCGTAATATTTTATTTTATTACAATGCGTAATACAATGCGTGGAAATACGAGTTGAAAGACAGACGGGTGGACCTTAGCTGAGAACCAACGGTTCGGTAGGGTTAGTATCTCTGTGCTACAATTACTAATATTGATTCAGAACAATTGGGCTGGAAGTCACGAAGTTCGTCACGCCACTCTTTGGAAGTCGACCGCGGCGTCATCGGCTATCCTTTGTGTGACAACCTTCGCCCTTCTGTTGATACTTACTCATCATAATTTGATTTTGGATTGGCTCCTGGAGTTACAACTGTTGCAATTGAAAGTGATGTCCCAGGGTTTTCGTGCTCAGAGTTCTTTTGTAATCTAAAATTGAAAAAAAAAAATGTTTTTAAATTGAAATACTTACATGATTATTTTATATCATGTCTTGTGATTTTTTTTTTTGAAAAATGAGGAATTTCAACAATGTGCATTTTGAGTAATTTGCATTTGGCATTTATAAATTTAGCCATTTATAGAATTTACCATTTTGAGGCTCATGCTAATTTCAATTTATTCAATTTATATTGAGACGATTTTAATTTGTCATTTCGCGCCTAAAGCCCACTTAGTCATTTTAGGTCTTACAGTAGACTAGAAATACGAAAAGGGGTCACTGCAATCATTATTATGAACAACTTTTACTGTAGCGCCAACCAACAAACTGGTCATTTTGTCGCAGGTGAATGACCTTTTTCTTAGGATGGCAGATTTTGTTTCACGATTTCAGTGTTGGAGCCATAGTAAAAGTTGTTCATAATGATGAGTTCAATGACCTCCTTTCGCATTACTAGTAACTACAATATTCTGTTACACCAATCACCATGTACAAGCTTACTTATGAAAAGTTTTCTCCGATGGTTCATCTGCTGACGGATTGCTCGCCAACCGTTTCTTTTTCCTTTATAGAAAGAAACAAAAAAGTTGTATTATAATTGAAAAATAAAGAAAAAAATAAGAAAAACAACTAAAATAATAATTACTGAAAATTTAAAACAAGATAATTTCAAAGAAAAATTTACATAAATTAAATAACAATTTAAAAAATGATTATTTCAAATAAGAAAAATCAACAAAAAGAACACACATACATAATATAATCCGGGATTAGAACCCGGAATTAGTCACTGTTACAGAAAAGATTTCCAATGCACTAGACCAACCAGAGTATGGACCTTGGTGCCGAAATTACGCATCTATAGATATTATCTATATAAATAAAATAAGGTGTGCACAAAAAGGTAAATACTTACTTTACAACTTCCATCATGTGTTTTTGTTTCAATAATTAATAAGAGCTTTAGCGTTAAGTATTCGTATATACTAACTAATACTAACACATGTGCAATTGATTAATTTCTGGAAAATACCACAAATAATTAATACCACTTAGGTACCTAGATAATTTTTTTATAAAGATCAGTTTTAGATTTTGTGTTAAGTACTCATAGAAAAAAATGTACAGTTGAGGTACTAATATTTTTGATTGTTACTTTGTTAATAATAATATTAAATGATGATGTTAACACCGAATTTTTTGATTTTATTTAATTACTGCTTAAATATTTTTCTGTACACTTTATGACTAAATAAATCGAAATCACAAGCATTCGAGCGTATGAGGCAGTGAAAATGTTTTTCGAAACAGCGTCTTTCGCGACTACTTCATTCGAGTCCATGAGCTTTCGAACCTGTGAGGCAGTGGAAAAATTATTCGCAACAGCGAGTGTCGTAACAGCGGCGTTCGAAATAATAGGAGACCCGTTTTGAACACAATGGTCAAGATTAACATATTTGAACCGGCGACACGTCGTACACAGGGGTATTTGAGCGATTTGGCCGGCCAAAACTTTTTCTTAACTTTAATCAATGATAATAGTGCTCATAGGTGGATTTTTATCATTTCAGTTGATTTTTATGCATTTACATAAAAAAAAAAAACATTTTTACTGTTAAAATACTTATTTTATTCATTAATGAATACATATAATTACAATGTCTTAGAGAAAACACTATAAACTATTTAACTAGAAGAAGACCACGGTTCTTCATCTGAAGAACCATAGCCTGACATCGTATCTGATGATGACTCATCATCATCATGTACGATGTCAGGCTCAACCGAAAGTAACAAACCTATCGTTTCCTTCATAAAAGGTTTGGTTTTCTTTTTTGGAATGGGTCGCATTCCTGTTAATAGCGGATCAGAACTAAGGAGTAGCCTATTAATAACATCCATGTTACAGGCTTCTCGAGAGAATTTTCTTGCAAAATTCTGGCGATACAAACGTATATGTTTATTACGTGTTTCCGCAGCTTCTTCTGATAATTGACCAATCGGAAGCAATGGTTTAATCTATAATTTCAGATCCATGCATCAGAATTTTGTGCAATGTTGGCGTCATGGGATGCCATGGGTAAAGCGCAACATACTGCTCTGCTGTTTCCTTGGCATAAATAGAGAAATTTTCTGTGTCGATCTTGTGTCCACTCGACAATGCTTCTAAAATTACTTTAAGGCGGTATAGAAAATTTACATCAATTCCCGTGATTTCAGCAGACAATTCATGATCTGCAAAAAATCTTCAGCTGGTGTTGCCATCGTTCGTGTTTCCGAAATTTGGTTTTGGAACGTCTACAATCAGACCCATCTTGACCCTGAATTCTTCTTGTATATCAAGCTTTTTCTATTTAGCTGTTGTTTTGTCATTCTCAGTTCTTAGTTGCCATTTTTTTTACAGGTAGCTTATAAGCGAGATGCAGAATTGATTCAAAAAAACGAATTCGTGCGTGTAAAATAGACAGTCCAAAGTCAAGCGCTTCCGGTTTAACAGCTCCTTTTTTTTTGTTAGGCAATTAAAATCCTTGGAAGTCAAACCACAGATATAAGATCTCATTGTAGATGTTGTGTTAGTGGCAGCATTACACACCTTTCCATCTACCATGGTAAGCATCATAGAGTGCTTCACCAAAAATGTTTTTTGTCCTAATTTTTATTCGGTCTTCTGCAAATCATTTGCGGCATTTTTGACATAATTTATTTCTTCATTTGTTACATCATTGGTTTTTTTGATAAAAACGAATTCTAATGGGCCGACAATAACATGGTGAGGAAGGAGTTGGATTCTGCCACAACAACTTATCATTAGTGGAGCAAATAAGTCACAGAGGCACAAAAGAACTTTGAAATAAATTCGCGTCGGAATCAGAATCACACTCAAATTTTTGTTTAAATTGAGCTTGTTGTGCTCCATCGCAACCCCACTTGCACATTAAAAGTAATGACCTTCTTTCTTCAACATCGAGCGGTAACACCTCTTCCATGTGTCAGAGTCAATAATCGTGTAGCAGTATGGTCCATTAAACTCTGTAATTTTATTTCGACATATGTTTCGGTTACTCGATATGATTCTTTATTTGGGTAGCACTCCTGTTTTGATTTCTGTATGACACTATAACAAGGATATAACTTTTTATTTGTATTGCGTATTATTTCATATTGTCTTCTAGACAAATCAGCTTCAACAAACATAGACAAAGCTTGTATTGGAGTCAACTGAGAAGGCGGAGCCTGGTGTGTTGTTTCGCTAAATACCTTTTTGTATTTTTTAGCTCGTTTTGGCGATGTCAGTATTTCTTTTAGCACTGATGAAGCATCTCTCTTTCCAGTTTCACCTAGTTTCGATTGTGTAGCATATGTGAGCACTTGTAACTCAGTATGTTTGCGTAAATCTTCCGTTTCCTTCGTTTACTTCTTTCACTTAACTCTGAAAAACATTTATGTGGTCGTCCTGTTCGGATGGCAACTTTTGGTATAACAAATGTGCCTTCTAGCCATTTGTCATTGTTTTTCAGAAAATAATCTTCTTTATAGTGACAATCAGTCCATCTCCTTTTAATTTCCGACTTGAAACGTGATAAATCTTGCTTAATTTTTTTCATATCCTCGTCAGAAAATGGGCCAAATTTTAGAACGTATCTTTCCAAAAACTGTAACTTTTCATTATTATTTAAATTTTCTGCCATCATAATACTAAACAAGTGTTTTCGAGTCATAACTCGGACGTTTGACGACCCTAGAACAAAAAAGTGACAATTTATAGCAACAAATAAGAAATAGATATTTTTGGTGTTTATTTTCCAGTCGGCTACATTAAGCTATATTTTCAAATATCGGATAAAACCGGATAACATTTTACACGTATTGTCAAGACTAAAACACAGGGTATTCGAAATGACTAAAATCAATATCGGGAAATGCCGGGAAATATAACAATATTGCTAAAATATAAAATAAATATAAAAAATTATGCCTTTAAAACAGCACTTGCTAGAAAAATTGTATTAAATAGATTTCTGAGCTATTATTACGAGAAAAATATAAAAAAGTATACACATTTACCTGCTTTATCGCAATCCATAGCTGTCACTTTATTTAATTTGGTAACAAATATAGAAATGTAATCAAAACTTTCGTTTGCGCAGCGAACACCAAACATTGATACATGCACTCAAATGAACGATCAAGTTTGGACTGACCGTCCCGCATGGTAGTTCCAGAAAAGAAACAATGAAGTATTGTTTACGTTTCTTAGAACTATTAGCTACCTGAGTACCCTTCTTTTATCTACCTGCTTTGAATTTTAGGAAATTGAATTTTGGCCGGCCAAATCACTCAAATACCCGTGTGTGGCGCGTCAAGCAAATCAGACCTGCCACACAAACCACTCCGCCAGCGAGACTTTACCCACTCAAGCGTCCTAGCCGCGCGGCGATTCTCGCCCTACCTGTCCGCGCATGAAATGTCACTTTCTTTTTTACGACCGCACGAGACCCTCTTAACAAAAACGATTACTACTGAAAAACTTCTATAGCTACATTCAATAAAAAATACTCACGGAAAGCCCAAAGAATCCAGAATTTAATTTGATTACAAGTAAATTACTCTAAGTTATATTAAAGGATGAAAATAAAGTTTTAAGTTGGGGAAATAAAAAAAAATATCGTATTTATTTTTTATTTCGAGTTTTACATGAAAAGTATAAGGGCCATACCTCACCGAGATGCCATGGCGACGTGTTACAGGACAAATATTAATATTCGGCAAGTTTATTGAGCAAACACATTTACGTTTATTATATATATACCTATATGTTATATAATATAGATATATAATATATACTGAATGTTTTTTTTACAGTCTCCAAATTTTTACAGAGTGTTCTATCCATGAATATGAACAACTTTCACTATGGGACCAACTCTGAAATCACGAAAAAACAAACAGCTGTGTAATACAAAAGTTCAATACCTACTTGACCAAAACGTATGAAACAGCTGATTTTACATAAAGTTGGTTGAAATTTTATATTTCGTGAACATTATTTATGTTTTAGTACTACTATAACCCCTGAGGCAAAAACGACGGGGTGTTATAAGTTTGACGTGTCTGTCTGTGTGTGTTTGTGTGTGTGTGTTTGTGTGTGTCTGTCTGTCTGTGGCATTGTGGCTCCCGAACAGATGAAAAACGAAAATCGGTCCAAGATGGCCGTCGCCACAAAATGGCGGATTACATATTTTTCACAACTCCCTCCTCAATTCAATTCAATTCAATGCAATATAAAAAAATTCAAAATATTTTTATTTCACATAGACCGACATGGGCACTTATGAAACGTCAGAAGCTAGGTGCACGGTTCCAATTGGTCGTTTCCTATGGTTTCCTCAATATGGGTATCAAATTAAAACGCAAGAAAATAAGGGAAATGAAATAAACAAATTAAGGAATCCCAACAAAGCCTAAAACAAAAATAGCCACAAATAGAATATTTCTAATTTTTGGTATATTATATATTAAAACTTGTTTGTGGTATTCTCTAAAACAGTGCTCAATACACAAACTTATATCGCACTGAATGCATTTCCAGATTGTCCTGGTAACCCTTTAAGAAAAAGGATATTTTTTGATTTGCGTTTAAATACGGGTAGTATTTAAACGCAAATCAAAAAATATCCTTTTTCTATGCAATAAGATTCCGAATTCCCATCAAAATTACTGATTGCACAGCAAAATATTCAACTCAAAGTATCACTAAACACACTACAATTTATTTTCGCAGCGTACAGCGATTTTTCCTAAAGCAAAAGCTTTTTTATCAATGCACAGCTAATAATCTTAATGCACATTATACATGTTAACTCTTTTTCTTTTAAATATAGCTTCTATTTTTATATTATGTACAGCAGTTTTTCTAAATAAAACAGCATTTTATTAGTCACAGTCGTCTTATTATTTATTAATTACCACATAATGAGATCAGCAAAAAAAATATAAAATTAGATACAAAATTGTAATTTATTGAATTATTAAAGCGGGTCTTGCTTTCGCGGGGCGTCCACGCTTCCTTTTTTGCCCAATAGGCACATTTTTAGCTTCTGCAGGTGGCGCCACGTACTTGAGTCAGATCGCAAGTCCGATGATATGCTTGCACATATAGTTCTTAAAAAAAATGGGGCAGGTGCATTTTCCGTTGACCCAGGCGGTTTGTTGGGTGGGCAAAGCAACTCTCCAATATGCGAAAGCGTTTTTTTTGTAACCATCAAAAGTGTCCCAATCTTGAGTAAATGTCATGTCACTTGCTGTTGAGCTTCCAACTATATAAGTATTTAGTCCGGAATCAGATTCTAAAAATTTTATATTCTTATCAAGTTTCGCCCATTGATACGCAAGAGTCCAGTCTTTCAGTTCTATCGGAGGTAAAGTTTTAAATGTCTCTGGTTTGTGATCTTTCGACCATTCCTGACCACATTTGTTGCGACTGAGATGAATCTAGACAAAGGAAGTTGTTCTCGTAATGTGTGGCTGTCTTTTATACTTCTATTGAATGACTCTAGTGCATTGTTTGTCACTGGAGAACCTTCGGCTGATCCAAGATACCAATTTGGATTGAGCGAAACCCACTCCTGTTTGAAATATGATATGAATTGCTCTTCTTTTGCGTGTTTATGTAAAAACGCAGTTAACGCTCGTTGAAATAATGTAGGAGAGGTAGCTGAATGCAACAAATCTATATCATCCAACAATTCTTTCTGTTTTTCCTTCTCAACCAATTTTTCTACTTTTTTTTGTATATTTTTTTTTGCGTGTGCCCAACACATTTTAATAGTAGCCTCTGTGCCAAACACTTCTTGAAAAGCATTTTGAATGCTTTTTGCTGCGTCGCAAATAAGTGCTTTTGGTTCTATATTAAAAGCATAAAGTGTTAAAGCGCCCCTTTTGAGTGCATCGAACAGCACTACAAAATCTTCTTTACGCTCCGAACTTGAAATCGCCATACAAAGAGGATGGAATCGCTTTGCTTTATCAGTTGTGCCAACCACTAATACTGGAAACCCCTGCCATGTAAGTTTGTACGTGCGTCTGCATGCAAGTTGGTAGCTAAAGTTGCTAATTTGAACAAAGATTTTGTTCCGATCGCAAAACGAAAGGTTGTATTTTCATCCTCCTCGTACACGTAGTAATAAATTACATATGGTTCATTATCGTCCTCAGGCATTACGGATTTATTTATTAACCATTGCTCTAACTCTCCCAGACTGATTGTAGAGGGGCCATAAACAACTCTGCGACGGTCAGAAAGATAATTATTTAGTTGCTTTTTTGAGGGAACTTTAATACCATTTATTTAACTCAGACGTGCTAAACTAAAATAGCTTTTGGCTTTAAATGCAATGCGTATAGCTTATTAATTTCGTCCTTTGTCTCTTGGGTTATGCCATAATCATTTTTGGTCCCAATAATCTCATGATCATGATCGCTGCTTGTGCGGTACAGTAAGACAGCATCGGAGTTTGATTCAAAAAGCAAATAAATTCGTGCTGCACACTGAGGGCCTCGGTATTTAACTTTGTTCCAACGGTA
Organism: Omphaloscelis lunosa; assembly: GCA_916610215.1. NCBI lineage: Eukaryota > Metazoa > Arthropoda > Insecta > Lepidoptera > Noctuidae > Omphaloscelis > Omphaloscelis lunosa. Next base: position 15,460,001 of record OU744265.1, on the reverse strand, counting down.
ATACTGTTTTTACCTTCTTCTGTCGTGTGAGTAAATTTAGCAGTCCAAATCTTTTCATCTCGTAGAAATTGTTGTGCTTCGTCAAAATTTACGAACTTTTTGACACATATCCAGTCTAGGCCACCTTTTCTCGTTCGTTTGGTACATGGCTCCACTTGTGACTCGGTTTCACTGTCCGAACAATACAGAGGAACATCACTTTGTTGTTGTACATTACTTGATGTCGGAAATTCCATGGTATATCATCAGTTTAAATTAACATTAGATAAACTCAAAAGTCAAATGCACACTAATTGAACACAAATATTGCAATTATTGTTTTTATATGATTATCTTTCCGGGCCGCCGGCGCAACGTAACTAAACAAACAAATACACGTGGATTGTGTAAAACGACACCTACACTAACGAAATATTTCTATTTCGTTCTTACGCGCGAGATATACGGCTACTCCCGACGACACGACCTAGCGCTATCTCTATCTTACTCGCTCGCCCGCACTCCAGTGACGAAAAAGCGCGCGAAGCCGCCAATCTTTTATTCAGTTAATTTGTTCTGCTTTTAGAAATAATGCAATGTAAAAGGATTTTTTTGTTATAATAATCATTAAATTTGCCGAGCATGGCTTCTTGAAAATTAAGACAAATATGATGAACAGGTTTTGTTGTACTTACTGGTTAATATGCGACTGGGATAGTTATTTTGCTATGAAATATGGAAAATTTGCTGTGCAGTCAGTATTTATGCTATGTATGTAGTATTTTTGTACAAAAATAAATTTAACTGTATTGCATTATGAGGAAAAAGTAATGGTATATTGATGTATAATTTCGAATTATCTGCAGTTTGAGTTTTGTTAAACATTTAGTTTATTTGTAGTGAAAGTTATTAGATGTAAATAAGAATATAAATGATGAGTATGTATTGATAGGTGATTATTTATTTGATATGCAATTTATAATATCCCTATCCGTTTTTCGGCGTGTGCACATCCAGCAACGCGCTTTTTTAATTTCAGATCGCATAGGAAAGTGTTCGTGGTCAACGTTCGGTCGGTCGTTTGTCCGTATAGTCAATTGTCCTTGTCTAGTCTTGTTCGCATAAAGTCGGGGTTCAGTCGTTAAGTCGATGTGTCGATGTATTTTAAGAAGGTCTTCCGTTAAAACGGTCCGGAATTGCCTGTGTGATATTTTCGGGTTCTGCGATGAAAATGACACAGCAGTGTTCAGCAACCTGCAGAAGACTTTCTTATACCAGATCTTGTTTCTAAGCCATTCCACGGGCTGAGCAGATAGAAATTGATCTTTTCTATCCACTCCACCCATGGACATATTGTAATCAATTACAATTTTGGGTTTATATGTCAGTCGGTTATATTTGTTCTGAATCCCCACTTGTAAGTGATGGTATGTGGAGATCATGCTAACCAAATTAGCATCTCGCCATACCATCACAGACAATTGTGAACTGTTGCTTGCCACTACCTCACCCTGTCGTAGGTCAGTCTTGGTTAGAGTCTTTAGCGAGTCGGGCACGAATTCACGATTCAAACGTAATGTTCCATAACAGTCATTTTTGTGTTTTTTGAGACATCGCAATAATAATGGACTATTGTAGAAATTATCCATTATTACTGTGTGTCCTTGGTCAAGTAGTGGTTCTATCAAGTCAAATACTATTTTAGCGGTAGCGATGGTGGGACGTGCAAAATTGTCATCTGGTCGGTCAACAGTCTCGTTCTGTTGTTGGTCAAGCGACTCGTTTTCAGGCCGGTCATGCAATATGTCATTGGGCTGGTCAATTGTCTCGTCATTGGGTCTATCAACAATCTCGTCATCGGGTTCGTCAACCGTCTCGTCATGGGGTTGGTCAATCGTCTCGTCCTCAGTAGGTAGATTATTGGTCGGGACAGCTTGAGTATTTTTTCCAACATACAAAAAATACTTCCAGAGATAGCCAGTGCGAGACTCACAAAGCTCATATGTTTTTACGCCAACTTGGGCGGCTTTAGTGGCAATTTTTTGAGCAAAGCTCAATCGCCCGTGCCACTTGAGGAGAGACTCGTCAATGGCTATCTCTTGGGCAGGCATGTATAACGCGGAAAATTTTTCATTTAGGTAGTCAAGCACCGGTTTTATTTTACAGAGTTTAGTCTTGTCAGTCAAAGTCTCGTTGTCGACGAAATGATATAACGATTTTAGCAGTGAGAAACGATTAAACGACATGATGCGTGAAAAATACGGCATGGTCCCAAACCCGTTAAAAGAAGTATTTTTCCTCCTCTGGTAACGGATGCAGGCCTTGCAGAATCAACACTGCTAAAAACGTAATCATTTCGTTGGAGTCAGTCGGAGTCCATCTATGCAGATGCGATGTTGGAAACAGCTTGTTCTTCGCTTTTAAGCGAGCTATTTTCTGCTCTGCATAGCGGTTAGTCTCTATGCAAAGTCGGTCAATAAAATTAGTGTCGAACATTTTGTAAAAAATGTCAACAGGAATCTTGTCTGTTACGTCAAAAGTCGCTCTCAATAACCCTGTAAAAGTCTCTCGTCGTCCAGTAAAGTTCGCCCTGTCCTTCTTCCAGTCAAAAGTGTAGTAGTCGTTGTTAGGCACTATGTTGCGTAAAACTCGGTCATTTAATACATCTTCAGTCTGTAACACTTCAGTCTCTAGTTCAGTCATGTCAGCGTCACATGCTGGTTCAGTCGCTGCGTTACGCATGACCGTAAGAAAACAACCGTCGTTGTCGTCGAAATTAAGGTCTAAGTCAACGTCACTGTCGTCATCTTGTAGCCAGTTGTCTAATATATTTTCAAAATTTTTGTCTGTTATATCTCAAACAAATAAAATACGTATTAGTTAATCCGAATAAATAGACAAGTTATGCCATGGCAGTCCTACTGCTATTATAAACTCGAAAGTTTGTGAGGATGTATGGATGGATATCGCACATCCAGAACAACACTGCACAAGTCTAAATAGCTCATTTTTCAGAATCGACGAAAAACCGTTATCTCATGTTATGTGACAGTTATTGCGAATGTCCTGCACATTGCATGTAAAGAATCCAATGCGTAACAGCATTATCAAGTTCAGTTGATTGTAAACGCATTAATAATGCAAAATAATGCATTTTTTGACTTAATTCACTGTTGTGGAATTACTGAACGAAATAAAACATAATTATTTTGAGTTACGTCCTTTTTACTGATTGATTCTGAAATAATGCACTATTATTCTACTGTTTATTTATTGAAATTCAATAAACAGTAACGACCCATTTCTTTTGTTTTTAGGAATATACCAATTAATAACTAGTACTCGTTTTGGACCCTTATAACATGTAAATCACAAAAATAAACTAAAAAAAATCTTCAATAATCTTCTGTTAATCAAAAAATAAGAAATATTGATGGCAAAGTTGGTTGGATACAAAACAATTATAAATAACACAAAAACTGTTATACATTAAAAACAAATAAATAACAGTTACATAAAACAAAAACTGTTTAAAATTTTATGAACAAAACAGTAATAAAAAAACGTACGCACTTCAACTTACAATAGCTACGATATTAATTCTCATTAAAAACTCTAAAAACAGGACATAGTGCCATAAAAAGTTGGTAACAAAGAAACGATATACACTGTTTAGGACCATAACGCTATCTTAACTCAAAGTTTTACCTTGGACTCTAAGGGTATACTTACTTATTATAACCAGTCTTTAAGAATAACAAGTCTTATATAAATCACCAAAGTATTAAAATAAATCACAGGTTTAAATATACCATAATATTCACTATCTTCAAATAAAAAATATCAATTATATTTAATAAAAAATACTATAAAAACGGAGAAATACTTTTTTTATAACTAATAACATAGGAACTCAACGTTTCATTTTTCAGTCAGTGCTACTATTCTAAATTTAATGCAGTCTTATAATAGGAATTAACATAATTAGTAGGAATTATATATTTTTCGATTAACTCCATAATATCTCTTTTATTGTTTTCAGTCAGAGGTTGTTTTTCTGTAGGTATATGCTTTAAGTAACTGCGGAGAAAAGCCTTGATCTCTGTAGCGTCTTGAACGATTTTGAACACAGACTTTCTTAAAATCAGTCTCTTCGAACGATGTTTTATATAAGAAAGTCAAGGGATGTTGCTTTTCAACGCGTAGTTGCTTAATGTCATGCCATTTAAGTTGATTATTGTCCTCATCTATATTGAAATTATTGCCTCAAGCTTCCTGGAGGACTTTAAGATCGTAAAAATCGTCGTATGTAAGCTCTTTTAAAGTAGCATATTGCTGTGGGCAATAAATAGGGCCAGATCTTAAGTGTCTTTTTACTTGGTTTTCTATTACACTAAGGACGTTGTCCCCTTCATTTTGTGAATGTCCGCGGATCAAAAATTTATGGGTTATGGAATTAACTCTCAGATTATTAACTGCATATTTTTTTGCTGCCCACAGCAATTATCGCTATAAAATATAATATCAACGTCAGTATCAGGAATACTCTTTTCAAGTATCATCTCATTGTATTTAAGGACACAACTTCCTATCTCAACTGCACCACGCTTAGCTTCGGTTTCATCCCAGAAAAAACACATAACATCCTTTGCGTTTAAGTCACTTACAGTAGAGTTAAGACAGTTGATTCTAGATTTATAAAAAAAAAGAGAAACTTGACCTTTGGGAACCTGCATGACTGCTTGCAGGTCGTATACAGCTACGATGACATCTTTCTTGTTTTTATCAGCCTCTTTTTCCAATCTGGACAATTCTTTTTCTTTCAGGTGGTTATTATAATTTTCACGGAGTTTTGCCTTGCCCTCATCATCGGCATTTTTATAACTTTCACACAGGTCGCACAGGTCTTTCTTAGGAATATAAAAAGAAATATTGAACTCCTCATTGAATATCCTACTGAAAGTTGAAGCTGAAGCAGGAGATACATTATTTTGCTCTCGGAGGGTTTTGTAATCTCGATACAACTCTGCCAAACACTTATCACTTGAGATATATTCTCTTGTAATTTGAGCTCTTAGATAATGAGACTCTATTCTAGGAATAGAATCTGATTTCATGAGTCTATTTTGCGGTGATTACCATGCTTCCCACATGCATCAGATTCCATAAAAACACCATCTGTTTTTTTTTAAAGGGCCGTCTTAGTATACCTGTCACAAATGCTCAGCGTAGCCTTAAAAAACTCTTTACATACCCTAATCCTGTTGTTATCTTTTTCAAAATAGTAAGTAGTAACAAATGCTTAAAAGAAGCCTAGGTTTAAAGTTATGTTAATTATTTTATAAAACGGAACGTTACACACAATATTAAAATCGTATGACTATTGGTTCATAGACCAGCCCTGTATAAAAAAGGAAGAAAGGCTGCTTATAAAATAGCAAAAAACCCTTCAATTATCTGAAAATGGGTCGAGTATAGTGGACTTTATTCTAACGGGTTAACGTCCATCATCACGATAATCAACGGCGTTTCCCCTTGGTGTGGCCCCAGCTTCAGAGATTTTTTTTTGGCGAGGTAGACGTGCCCTAATACTCCACTTGTCATTCACGTTACAGTTCTTCACCACTACACACGTCTTTCTCGTCGGTACGGACTAAAAGTGTTTAACTAAACAATAATGCCGAAGAGGAAGCGTGGTATTGACATCGACAAATTAAGCAAGAAGTTTCGTAAACTGGAGAGAAAATTATGACGTGCCAAGCGGCAATGTTCTTCAATATCGCTTTCATCCCGAGAAGACTCCTTGCTATCTGCGGATAGTTATGAAGGTATGTTATTTGTTTATTGCTACAAATTACAGGCGTAGATAACACAAACAAATCTCTTGGCTGTGGAATATACAAACAAAGGTTCGTTGAATTCATTGGTAGATATATAGATAGATTCATTGGTCACAGAAATATGTTTTTCTGTGACCCAAACACAAACGTGTAACGTAAATAAATGAATTTTGAATATAGGGGTCACCTTTGAGGGGCAAACAAGAAAATTAAAAAGAAAGTTTTGTTAACAGTACCGTGTGACATATCAAATGAAAAGGCTTATTGCGAGGATCTTAAACATGTTTTTTTTTAAATATAATTTTAAAATAAATACTTTTAAAGATATTTGACTTTGACTTGCAGCAGCGGAAAACTCAATGGACATCTTCTTGGACGATGACTGTAATATGGCATGACCAAGACTAGCACCAGTTGTACGGGCTGTCTTATCAGATAAGACTACGGAGTCGCGGGCGCCGCCCCCTGCGCTGTCCCCCGAGCCGCCCCCTGCCTCATCCCCCGCGCTGCAACCACGCGCGTCATCGCCGCCGCCGCTGTCGTACAGCAATAAAATTAATGACAAATAATTGTTATATGGCAACCTGTGATCTCAAAGATGCATATTTTTTTTATTAAAAATCCATTCAGACTCCAAAAAATATCTCCATTTTCAATTTGACGATAAGTTATTTGTATTTAATGTCTTGTCATTCAGTTTAAACACCGCTTCATACGTTTACACTAAATTGATGAAACCCGTCATTGGATTGCTCAGATTGGCTGGCTTTACGTATACTATATATGGGTAATTATACAAAAGTTAGGTAACTCTTGAGGATATTTTGTTTACTATAGTTATTAAATCAAATTTCTACAGATTCGGGTGTATATGATGGCTAATTTAATGAATATATATTGTTCCCAATCGGGCCAGTCACTTTTTTAAGTAGATGAAATATTTTTGGCTGCCAGGGGACTGACGAGGGTAACATAGTACTGAAAAAAATACACAATTTTAAGAATTATAATGAAATTTAATAAAAATTAGTACAAATCTCTTAGGATTTAATAATGGCACATGTCTTTTAAGTATTAAAATCACTTATTAATAATTATTAATTATTAATATGTAATACTGGGAGAAAATACTATCTCAGTTTTCAAAACAGCCTAACATTTAACGTAACGTTATTCACTTAACTTTTACTACTTTGAACTACTTTGACTTAGTTTTCCTTAAGGCGGTACCCTGAGCAAATAACCTTGAGCATTCGGTCCCTCTTCGCCGCACCCCACCTCTATAATACTTCGTAAAGCAGTACTAGCGAACACAAGTAAAAATCACAGACCTAAGAATTCACAGACATGGCATTTATTAATAAAAAAAAATCTTTTTATGAAACGTTTATTGGTGAGCCAAAATGAATTCAGTGACTAATTGATTATACTTACGTTCATGAATACGAGTACTTCCAAGTTTTATTCGAATACAAGTATTGGTGGTACTCAATAATAAATTCATCAAGTGATTGTGGGGTGTTTATTTTTTAGATTGAAGGTTACCTGGTATTCAGTCGTTGGGTGATTGATAAAAGTAGAAAAATTAAATAACAAAGTCAATTTCATAATCATTTATTATTTTAAAGTAGGTAACTACATATGCAGGGTCAAATAAAATTACCTAGCGAAACTCTGCAGACCTCAAAAAAAAACATCTTATTAATTTCTGTTTTATTGTATTACATTTATATAACGATAGGTACTCATCACATTCGATCATTTGTATACTATTCCAAGTTTACATATTGCAAAAATCTAAATATCGAGTACATGTAGGCATATTTACGTCAGAAGGTTCATCACCTTCAGCCGATATAGATAGAGGATGTGATTCACATCCCCTATCTATATCGGCTGATATCTCAATCTCCTTATTTAATTCAGGTTCTATATTTTCTTTATTTTTTTTTTTGTAATCAGTGCCTCTTCAATGTATGAAGGATTTCTTATTGTCATACCTCATAGCGGGGGTCCACTAATTCTGGCAACAAACAATCTATATAAAATTATGTAAGCTTTTCTTTCATCTTCTCCTTCCAGAATGTCTCATCTCTATGGATGTATTCCGTTTTTAGCGGAGATTTCTCATTTGACCAAACTGCAAATAAGCACTTCGATCTTTTTGTAACGTGTAGCTGCCCCTGCACTTGATAGAAGAACCATTGGTGGTTTTTATTGATTTCCAGCCCTTTTTTTGTTCTTTTCCAAAACGTGATTTTCCTTTTTTTTAAGGCTTCTTCTAACCCCAATTTGAATGCCGTTATTGGGCATTTAATTTCTACGATTGTGTCGTCGCTACATAAACCATCCGGAGTAGCTCCTAAAAATGGAAACTCTTTGTCAATAAATAAACCACAAGGTTCAATTTTAATGTTTTCTTGTTTTTCTAATTGTTTGATGGCATTTTTTCATTGTCTTTGCCATGTTTTATTGACGATACATGGTCAATATTACTTTTGTACAACAAGTCTCGAACAAAGTTATGACAACTTGTGTCATTTTGCCGCGTGACAACTTTTCCAAAGGTCGAAGCGGTTAATAACGACCTACGCAACTCTAGCCACTCGCTGCATTCACTTTGTAAAACGGTTGTCCGTTCTATTGCATTTCTTTCCTCATCAGTTTTTTTTTAAATTTGCTAGAAAAGTTTATTAAAAACATCTATTGGCATGTCTGGCTTAGTCCAGTCTTGACCATAATTGTGGTCTGGTCTTGATTTTTCTAGGTGCAAGCCTCGATTTTATGGTTTCCAATTTTGCTTTTTTTTTTCATTTTTATAAATTCTTTTGCTTTCTAGCCGTTTTATTTTGCCTTGAGGGCTGGCGCCTTTATTAATTGATTTGTATAGCCGAGAAATGGTTTTCTTTTCATTAAAAGCTACGGCAGCGGCATGACATCTAGTTTGATAATATTTTTTTAATGAAAAATTTATCCTTTTGCCACCAACCAACTTAGCCACCACGCTATGAAATCTTTCAACCACATTGCTATCAACGTCATATAACAGACTGCGAGCATGCCCTGCAACATTTTGAATAATAAAGCATATTCTTTGCCATAAAGGGCTTAAAACAAAATCATTTGACAGGTCCGTTTTGCCGATATTATCACACATGTATGATCGGCACTTAGTATGGTCCCCGAAGCCATGGAGGTGGCTAATTAATAAGTCGTCAAACAAAAGTTGAACATCTGAGTTGGATCTTGGTTGGTTGGTTTGATCGTTGGTTCTTTTAATTAATTTGCAAATAGTAGATCTTGTTTGTAGTACAGCTCTTTTTGTTATGAATTTTCGGTATTTTATGTTATATTTAGTGTCTGTGGTGAGCGCTTGTAATTTATTGCAAAAATTCCTTAAAATGTGGTTCCGACATTCTATTTTTTCAACAGTCAGGTCAGAATACGGGCGAGCCTGTAATATTTTGGAGTAGGTGCTAGCATCACCATCGGATATGAGTTTTCCGTAAATTAAATTGTACATTTTTATGGATTCTTTAAATCCTTCCACAATTATTTCACTCTCCATGTTTGTGGATGGACCACTGTAATTTTTGAAACATTTGTGTTCTGATGGATCAACATTTTAGTTTTCTGCACGGGCACACATGAAACAATATTTATGTTTAATGCCTAAAAATAATATTTCGCCTGTATGTTTGCCAATTATGGCAGCTGCGCCTGAAAGAGCATTATAATTCTTTTTATAACTACGTTTGGACCAGCAACCATCAGCAATGACATCTATTATGGGAATTCCGTCTTTGTTCACCCTGCCATGCCAAAATTGCGAATTGTTTTTCTCTTTCTGCAGCCTGATTCATGGATTCTACTAAAACATCTTCCCATTTCCTACTGATTAGTTCATGGTTCTCTAAATACGTCTTTTCAGATAACAACGGTAGGTTGATTGCTGACATAAGTTCATCGAGCTGTGAATGCCCCCCACCTATTGCAATAGTACCAGCGACAGCGCACGTGTTAATATTTAGGTAGCTGTCACAGCAATTGTCTCCATTTATGATAAACTTTTGATTGCAAAGCTTACAAAGACTACCCTACTCTGTCCAACTTTAATCCAACTTACCTCTTCAATGTTTTTATTGGTTTCTTCAGTATTTTCTGACTCCGTCAAGTTCGCTATAAAGTCGTCTCCTATACTACAAAAGAAAAATACTTTGCGTAAAGATGATTGCTATTATATTTTTTAAGTTCAGGTGACTGTAGTTATAGATAATACGGAGTGGAAGAGACACCGTAGCGAAAACGGTTACCTATACATACCTATTCCGTACATCATTCTTGAGCCCCCCCTCCCCCCGCTTAGACATTTTTCATCGTTTATTAAAAAAAAACACCTTTTTTCCACAAAAGTGCAATACCTACACGGTCAAAATGTACGGAACAGCAGTTTTTTTCACCGTTTTCGCGTCGGTGTCCATTTCACCCCGTATAGATACTATAATACAAAGTTACCCGTTAAACTTCAGTGACCAAGAAAATAATTATAATTATCTAATACTTACTCTTTATTACTTATTTCTGTCGGTAGTATATTAGAAATTTCCATTAGAGGTAGTTGTGCATCAGTTTGGTAGTCTTTTGACCTAAAAAAGATTTATTATTTTAAAATACATTAAGTCTCAAATATACATAAAATCAATACATGACAAGCACTGAACCACGTAGGTACTGAATCAATGTGAATGTTCAGGTCTGTAGCTTCATAACTCTATGGCACGCACATGATAACGAACATTTGTGCGAAGATTAATTTTAATTTGTTGATAAAATAATTATAATATGATAGATGATAGATCTTAGACCAGTAACAGTACTTAGTAGGTTTTTTCTATTTTAGATAGATATGTACATACGCGCTATCAACATAATTTTGTTGAGAATCTTTAGATGTTGTTGGTGTTTCTTCATGACTATTTTGTCCTGTTCTCTTAGCACGGCTAAAAAAAAATAGATTGAATGAATTGCATTGTTTATAATTTTTGGGTAAAAAATATTTCACCGACATTTAGCCCATGATCGCACGTGCAATATATTCCCGCGTTTTTTTTTCTTCAAATTTTTTCCAAGATTCCAATTACGCTGCCGTACATTGTTTAAAATACGGTTAAACCCATAAAGTAGTTTCAGAGATATCGGACAAAAACCTGCGAAATGATGTCTCTTCCAAACGAATAAAGATATAAAAATCTTTCTAAGAGACAAATGTCACTGGTTTATCAACGATTTTTTTTTGGGGTATGAAAACTGAAAACATCTTTCAGTCTTACAATAAAACAGATATTTGTAATTAAGCTTAGCATTTCTTCCCAGTTTAGTAATTAAATACTGCATAATAATAGGGCTAACCCTACTCTAACGGTATTATAACGTAGTAATTGCTTTAGAATTGTACTACTAAAAATTTTATTTAAAGTTATCAAAAAATACGTCATTACAATACGGCTAAGCTGCATAACTATGATATAATCAAGTAATGACTGTAAAATTAAGGTTTAGCCCCTTGGTTTATAAACAAGTTAAGGCACTTAGTGATCATTATAATCAAGTAATTGTGTAATAATATATTAAGCGGCGTCAAGTTAAACGGTATTGCTTACTTAAAACAAGGCTACTCATACTTCGCTCGCGGTTAGCCGTTTTATAGATAAGCAATGACTTACAATTATTCGAGAAAAAAAAAGAAAACAAGCAAGCAAATTAAACAAATTATTTATTAATCATTTATTTCAAACAATTTTAAATGGTTATCAATAACATAAATAATTATTTTTGACATTTGGGCTTAGTAATATTCATAATTAAATCACAATATTATCTTAATATCAAAACATTCTCTAACTTAAAACCCTGGAGTGAAAAGTGTCTTAAGATAATAAAAAAATATAACCATCTATCTCACTAGCTGCAGTTGTCATAAAACAACCTGCTATAACAATTTTCTTCAGTCTTAAGACTATTATATAGCTTTCTAAATTTTACAATATAATCAGTCTTTAACTAAAAAATTATCACAATCATGTAATCAACTGAGTCCTCTATATAGAATTAAATCTAATAGGGGTCCCTATTAGGTTTAATATGTAATATAATTAATAATTAGTAATAAATATATAATTATTAATAATAAAGACTAAATAATTTAATATATAATATAATTATTTAGTCTTATGGCACTAAGTAATATATACATTTAAGTAGTTATATTAAAATAAAAAAAGAATTGTAGGTACTTGGGTATTTAAAATGGCTTTCTTAGGTTTAGGTAGTCCTCCTTGAATTTTTGGTCGTTTCTGTGTTATTGTTTGTAGGCAATCCATTCCAAAATACCATTTTATGTTTTGGAATGATAGGCGACAATTTAGTTATTAAGTTAGATTTACGTTCCTCATCAATGCCTTTCGGCTGTGTCCGGAAGCTTATGTTGGTACGTGGATTTCTTAAGTACTTGTCATTTAAAAATTTAAAACTTGAGTATTCATCACTAAAATCATTTTTATACAACATGTCATAACTTGACCTCTTAAACGAGACTTGTGTTATATTTTTCAGATAGACTCTAGGGCATACTTGCTGAATTCGCCGCTCAGAGACATTATTGGGTAAATTGAGAAATTCATTTGCTTGTAGCGCTTTGACAGTTACTCTGCCATTGTTTGCAGAGGCTACAGCTTCCTCAAAATCTGAAAAGTCATATATTTTACCCTTCTTTTTCATTGCAAGTTCCACTTGATGGTGGAACTGGTCGCAGCTCATGAAGGTGTGGCCGGGTTCGAAGTAGTGTAAAGTTATTGTTTCTGTACTTATAACGTCACTGTTTACTAGGTCGACTAACATGGAATAAAACAGCCAATTCTTGTTCTGTGATGTACAATTATCTAACCAGATATTAACATTCTGAACGTCTCGATGACGAAGGAAAAAACTGTAGTACGCGCTCATAATATCCTCTTGTTTTCTACCGGCTATTCCGTCGTGCCAAATTGCAGCAAGAGGTTTCGATTCCTTTGATATTTTTCCAACCGGTGCAAAGGATTGGTTAAAGAGCGTCAAACGGGGACAAAATATAACCGCTTTGAACATCTCCATTCTAGGCAGCATGATAACTTTTTCTAGATCGCCGCTAAAATAAATACTATTTTCGTTTTGCTTTATAGCTTTGTGAGCATCATAAAGGGCTCTAGCTTTTTTGTATCGATCATGATGCTTAGCCCAAGCCAAGCAAGTGTCACAATCAGGAAAACATTGCTTACGAACATCATGGCTTGTTTCTTTAGTGTGATGTTTGTATGATTCGCACTGTTCGCACTCCTCATTCCCGAGCCGAGTGAAAGATATATTCATTGATTTTAAGTGAGATCGATATAAGTCATAACTGAGTTTTGACTCGGGATTTTTTGAACAAAAGTCTTTATACATAAAATTTATATTAATGTCATTGGGCAAATAACGCCGATTTGGTGCGTGCTCTCTACGGTAATGAGGAGCGCTGGGATTGAATGATTCAACATGTTGGTTGAGTAAATCACGATTAAACGCCAGTTTCTTGGTATGTTTACCACGTTTATCTGTATCTTTTTCAGTATCGAGACAGGTGGTAAGTATAAGATCATTGTTTCTATTGAAACCTAAAGTTGTTAAAAAAAAATTTTTACATACTTGTCTTACGGTTCCGTCATTTTTCTGCAGCGTAAAAGTTCTTTTGGGGTTTCTTTTAGGGTCAGATGTGTACTTACGCTTGGGAATGGCTACAATATAGTTTGACCTTATAAACATTCTCATTTCCCCGCGTTGCAGACTCCAATATGTTTTATTTATATTCTCACGTTCAGATTCATCAAATACAGAACTACATTTTTTTATACATTTCTCGTCACATCCAGGTTTTACAGTATATTTCAAAAGTTTTTGTTTTTTTCTTTGGATTTCTCGCTGTTTCACACTGCTATTGTACTTTTTTCGTTTCCGCGCTGTTGAACCTTCTTCACCTTCATTATCACTGGTGGCTGGGTTGTCAAATGGTGGCATTGATATAATAACAGCAGCATCAGTCGACGCTCGTCTCTTTTTGAAAACAGGATCGTGAACAGCAGCTCTTTCGCCATTGTTAAATGAGTGACGTCGAGATATAACTTTATTGGGAAAGGAAGGCACACATTTTTCTTTCTCTGCTTTAGAGCTTCTCTTACCTTTTCTTTGAGATATGCATTTTATTTGGGACTTATGAGCAAGTGTTTTTTTAATATTCCTGTCCGTATCACTCTCTTCACTTGAATCAATGTAATTAGATGTAACCTCGTAGTCCTTGTCCTTAACCGAATCATCCGAATCAAAGTCACAGAAGATTGGAGACAGAGAATGTAAAGACGGCGGTATAGTTTCATCGCAGTACAGGAAACTGGAATCCGAAACTTTTGATGTACCAGGTTGAGGATTTGCATATAAATCGATGCCATTATTAGCTGAAGGACTAGAAGGATCACTTTCATTTAATGAATTTGGCATGCTTGTTAAGCCAATGATTTGTTCTTGAATACGTAATTTGGGTGGTTCGACAGGTACGACCTCTCTATTCACAATGCTCATCATGTTCTGAATTCTTTGTGGAACCCCGGAGCGTCTACAATAATGACAGACACAATTAGTTAAATACCTAATTTTAAAAAAAAATTAATTTAAAAAAAACTTATAGGTAGGTACTTTATTATTCTATATCCTCGTCGTCAACGCAATAATGCGTAAGAATAGGAAAGAAGGTAAAAAGCAAAAAAGCGCGCGAAAGCCCATGTCCGATAGGTATTCGTTTCAAACATAACGCCCCAACGCGCTGCACCTACTCATCGTTGACCCTGATTCGAGATGCGTGTGATTTCATAGCGGCTTCAGAACGATAAGAAAAAGGATTATTTCGTTCCAATCAAATATTTATAAGCTAAAGGTTATATACCTGTCACCTACCACTACGTAATTGAATGAATGTAATACTTATTTTAAGAAAATATTATAAATATCGATTATCTACATACTAATTACATAGGTTATTAAATTCACTGATGCATCTATTCTATTTAGTGAAATTATAAAAACCTTACCTTGAGTACGTATGACGCGACATGGTAAAACATTTATGGCGCGCCGCCGCTCCGCTCCACACACACACGAGCGCTCCCCGTCGTCGCTGGTAGCGAAATGGCCGAGGAAACCGGGAACGCGGGGGACCGCGGTTCAAAAATGTTTCTGGGTTTAACTAGATTTTAATCTAGCATATCTGTATAGTCGTATTTTAGTAAAGAATTTTACACTTTAATCCATCGATAAACTTTATTGAAAAAAGGCTAAATGCCTATAACTATAATGTAATGTATTATTCTATAGTAACTTTATTATAACATAGTTTTTGTTCTCAGACACACCTGTAAGTACTTGATTATAACACGGTTATGGTCGTATAGCTTAATTTAAGTGCAGCATTGTGTGATAACTGTATTATAATAAATTAATATCGCTTGGAACGATCCGTGATAATAACGTTACCATCCTTTTGCCGTGTTATAACATAAATTTGAGGAATAGCTGTTAAATAATAAAGTAAACTGTAAAAAATATGTTACTTAACGGTTCACACCCGCTCTATATCTCGGAAAGTAAAAGTCGTACAGTAATGGGACCCAGCACAAAAGATAGAGAATTTTTCAAAACGTAATGTGTGATTCAAAACTAAAAAATGGCAGTTTGAGGCTTAACCGTGTTTTAAGTAACGTACGGCAGTACGACGACCATTACGACGCGTTGGACTTCATCTGTTGGATTCTGAACGCTCGGCTTAACACCGAGAGTTGCAAATCCATTGGGCGATAAAATCCCGCCGTAATATTTTTAAGTTCGTGCGAACTTGGGTTTAAAACATAAATAAGTACGAGATGGCTTACCGAGCTTCGATCATCATAGCTACTTTTGCACGTCCTTGTCGCCTAGCTTTCTTGTACTTAGGCATTTTGACTGTTTACACAACAATAGCGTCCTTTTCGCAAAACTCAATAGTTCTATAAAATACACACAAAGCGTACTTTCGCGGTAAATAAAACAATAAATAACTAACACCAAAAAGAATAACCAAAACAAACGTCAATAACAAAAACACATAATAAACTAATATTAATATATATCTGATAATGTGACGTGAGCGAGCAAGTGCGCGAGCCGACGCGGCGCGATGACAAACGACACGGGTTTCGCCCTCGAGACCTTGCGGCACACTGAATCTCTATACCCAGCGCATGAGATACGTTGCGCGTACGCTCCGATTTTGGAGTAAATACTTAATAAAATCAAATATTCGTCTTTTGGGAAAAAAAAACTAGGATTATGTTCATTATTAAATTGCCTATCCATTAGTATGAGTAACAAATCAAAATAATGGTTACTTTACGAAGAGATGAATGTCTTAAATCTTTATTTCTCATTTCTGTGGTTTCGTTGTGAGGAGATTAATTAAATATTACGCGAATAAAAAAAATAAAAAACTGCCGTTTTGGAGTCAAGAATATGTAGAAATTTAATGTATTTTTTATTAGTTGATATTTCTTTTGGATAAAGAGGAGTTGGCTCCAAAAAACTGTGCAAAAAACGGCTTTTGCTTGGGGACCCGCCTTAATATTTATGAGTAATCAACAAACAATAGAAACAAAAATCTAATAATATTTACCTGAAAAGTACTAATTATCATGAAATTAACAACAATAACAATATAATACTATGAAAGTTAATTATCTCAGTCTTCATAACAGCCTTTTGACATTTTTATAATGTTATATTACTTAACTTTTATATTATTTTGAGGTAATTTTACTTAGCAGTACGTATTTTTCTAATAAATCAAGTAAATATAATAAGCTATGCCTTCAAAGCATCTAAAGAGATGGTAATAATTAAAATAAAATGAGATCTTTTTCTCCATAAAAAAAAAAAAAACAAAAAATAAAGGCTCAAAATAGTGCAAAAATAAAAAAAATAATTTTCGAAAACATCAATTTTTTCCTTAAATTCGTAAAAAACTCTCTTCCCTTTTGTAATGGGTTTGGTACGGATAGCTTTTTTATTATTTGATCCACGGGAACATCTGACACATCTTTTTCATCTAGAGTGCCATTGTGATTACAAATTTTGAGAAAAATTACTCTTACTTCACCGTCTTCATCATTAACCAAAGAGCAGACCGCTGCAAAACGATATTCTGTTTTCTTTGTTAGATATTTGACCAAAACATAATCACCACTACTATAACGACTGATGGTGCGAATAACCGCTAGTTCCTGGTGCCGATCGATCGCTATCAAATTTAGAGCGATCGTCATTGTCTTTAACGTATGTAGATAGTGGTACATCACTTCAGAGTCTGTGAATATGGTAGAAGTATTTAGACGTGTACTTTTTTAGCACATAATTCGGTCTGATAACACTGGTCAACAAAAAAACAACTTTTACAAACCCATGAAAGGAATTCAACTGATTTTAAGAGAACATTAAAAAACGTTCACAGTGGTAATAATTTTATGTCTTAGTTAGCTCGGGTTTTTTGTGGATATCAATAAAAAGACTTACAGCTCAGTTATAAGTTTACTTATATTAATACATTTTTAATTTTAAAAGTGTAAAGTTGAACTACTTTTTCTTTTATAATCGAGATCTACAGCTTCTCTTCTTAACGACCAACAACAGTCTGCTAGCATAGCAGGGCTCCACTTTCCCAGATAACGCTGTTCCATGCCTGCTATATCCTGGTGGAACCGTTCACCGTGCTCACCACTAATGTCTCCCATACATTTAGGTAAAAAATTTAAATATGAGTCCAGAATATGTATTTTGAGGGACATTTTACAGTCAATACTGCGCAAGGCTTCAATCATATCTTTTACAATGTTCTCGGAAATGTAAGAGCTGAAAACTATAAGTTTTCAGCTCTTACATTTCCGAGAACATTAGTAAAAACATGTACCATATATTTCCAAGCCTTGCTCTCTTCTTTATTCAATTTACTGTTGAAAGTATTGTCGTTTATCAACTTTCACATTTGAGGCCCTATAAAAATCCCTTCTTTTAATTTTCCCTCTGTCATTTTTGGAAACTTATTTTTAAGATATTGAAAAGCATCAGTTTCGTGGTTAAGAAATTTAACAAAATTTTTCATTATTCCTAATTTTAGATACAAAGGTGGCACAATAATGTTCTGTTGTAGAACTAATGGTGAATGGAGTCTATTTTCTGTATATCATACTCGTTAGATTTAAGCCATTAAACAAGAACGTTCGTGGGTATGCGTGGCGATAACACTGTATACATGTTACAACAAGCACACCATGAGTATAACTCATATAAACGAACTAAGCCAGCTGTGAAACGTCTATGGTTGATGAATAGTCACCGCATACTTCTTGATATTACAACTCATTATCAATGGGCAAAAACCTTGTTGACCAGTGTAATTAATAGATTCTAGCTTGTAATGATTACATCCATCACTAAAACAACTTAATGACTTCATTGTAAGATTGTTGGGAAGATAAGCTGTGCCAGTCACCTGATGCACCAATAGTGTCCCTTTAAAAGCGACCATTTCAGACGACTTATCAAGTCGTCTGAAATAACAGTACACGAATAACAGTAGCGAACTCATTCAGATTAGTTATATCTCCTCCTGTAGCAATTACCTGGTCTGCTGTTCGTTTACAAGTGCCCCTACACCATCGGGTGCCCCCTTCCCATGTCCAGCTTCATGAAATTTCCAGGTATACATTATAATATTAGGAAGAATGTCTTCCAGTTTACAGCCTAATACATAAAACATAGATTTGTTCCTTATTGCGTTACAGGACCATCACTGAGAAAGTGAATGTTTACGATATTTGATGGCAATGATGCCAGCACAGGTTTTAGATGGGCCCAAATTGCTCCAGCGTTGTGAGACAGATTAGGTGAGATAGTGGAGTGTGAAACAACGGACTTTTTTAGATAAACAACAACAGTATGTAGTGAAATTTGGGTTCGCGAGCCGCCGAAATGGAAGGATTGAATTTCTTGGTTGTATTTAGTACAAAAAATTTCGGAAAAATCCATATGTACAATGGCATCAGTTTCAGATAAAGACTCTTTTAATTGCTTGATGGCATTGTACTGGTGTAATATCGCTCATTTGCGAGAAGCATGGCATAATTCAAAAATAGCAATTTTTGAATTATGCATTGATAATAAGTATTTTACTCAGATGGGTTTTAAATGAAACTAAGTCGTTATTGAAAATAATTGTGTTTATTATTTAATCTTTTAATTCTTTCTTATAAAATAGACACAACATCTATAGTTGGTACTTATGAAATGAAATAATCAACAAAATTACGAAAAATAATTACCTACCTAACTTTGAATTAAACTTTAAATCACTTTGTTTAACATTGTTCTTATCACTAATCTTTGTAATTATCAGTCTTGAGATCAGGAACTTTTTACTTACGAATCTAAAATAAAAAAAATGTGACGACTAAAACTAACGACTCCAAAGAGAATTAATTATAAAAAGGAGCGTAATATCTGGGAATGGCATTTTTCTTGATCAAATCCAACAAACCATCTTTTTTCTTCTTACTTAATCCGGGTTTTCCTCCATACGCTTTTTTCATTTCAATCTCTACAGGTTTTTCCTTTTTTATCACTTCTGCTTTTCTAAACTCCCGTTCTTCATAAGAAGTTTTAAAAAATATGGTTCGAGGATGATTCTTGTTTATTTTCACCACTTTTAAATCTGCAATTTTGATGGTATTTCCGTATTCATCTTTTTACACCCATTTGGGAACACACATCTTTCCAATCAAGAAAATCATCATTGTTCGTTAGGTTTATCCGAAAAGGCTCAGGTTTTGATCTAGCAGTTTTGATTGCAGTAATGAAGGCCTCGGGGGTGTACATTGGACCACCTCTGATTTGCACAGTCACCCTCGTTTTGGGTGTGGCCCTTAATCAAATATTTATGAGTAATTGTTTTTATGTTCGGGTAATTTTGCACAACAAACATGTACATAGCCAACATCATTTTATTCTTTTGCTGACCCACACAGTTATCCGTATAAAATATAACATCCACAGCGCTGTTAGTTTGGGCCAGTTTTTGTAAATATTTAAAAACACAGGTGCCCAAATCATTAACACCCCTGTTGGCTGTAGCTTCATCCCAGACATAAAATTCGACTCCTTTAGAATGAAGGTCATAAATAGTGAAGTTAAACACATTAACTTGCTTGTATAATAGAATAATGAGGTATCTCCTTTGGGAATTTTTCGGTCGTCTTTCAATATTAGTGTTGTGCGTGTTCTGTGTATTGGTGTGACAAATAAAGAATCGGACTCCAAGGAAATAAATGTCTTTAATTCAGGTTCCACAATACTTCGTTATAACTAACTACGTACTAGGTCCGCGACGAGGCAGGGCGGTGGTATGTAGGCGACTAGCGAGCCGATCGCCCGCTCCCTCATATTTCGTCAAGAATGCAACTCAGCGTATCGCTATTACTAAGCTGCCACATCACACCCACCCCCTTTCTCTAAAAAAATTTTTACACAAAAAAAAAATTTTTACTCTATTCTATTTTTAACTTAGTGAAACTACATGGTTACATCACTATTACAGTACTCAGAACTCTCTAAGGTTACAATGTTGCTTACGATAACATTTTATACCTGTCAGCATTCTAGCAGTTGTATGCTGCCTATTGTTTTATTCCTGTCGCTTAAAAAATAAATCTTAACACCTTACTTTCTAAATGTTTGCGGTCTCATCATTGCCTGAGGCTCCGAGCCGACTTGAAAGTATACATATATGATATAATAATTAAGGGTTGTTACCATAACCTCCGCTCTGCAATAACTAAGTAACACCTCGAGGGTCGGCAGCATTGGTTATGGTAACGCCGTTCACTAAATAGATTACATATATATGACATGCTACATTGACTTACTAATTTTTGCACATTTCACAACGTCGCTTTGCTAAACGTATCCCGTGACAGTCGCGGTAGGTTTCCCACTGTGCCGGGTTGTCCTGCCAGCATCCCCGGCACTTCTCTTCTCAACCGTTCTCTCGCATGCCCTACGCAACCCCTCTTGATGGCGTAACATAATAATATGCCCATTATTGCGGCGATGATGATTAGTGTAATCCCGAAGTAGTTCAGTTTGCTTTCTTACTGCTGTCCTGCTACTACTTGGGCCTGTGCCATGGCTATGTTCTCTTTATTTTGGTAATTTCCCATCTTCAAAACTCTAAACTGTACTTAGTTTGCACATCAAGTATATTTGGCTAATCGTAGTGAAATGTACAAAAATTCTCAACAACATTCGATTTACTTACATTATTTTTGTCATGTGAGCAAAAATCGCGCCGGTTGCTTAATCACTCGACCACAGCGTGTGGTTTTAGCCATGGGCGGTAGCGATTTTTGTTCACTTGATTTTGTATCTGGTTCACACTTATTTTCGGTACATATGTTTTCTGGTGGTTTTTCCTCATTATTAATATACGCTGGTTTTAATCTGTCTATGGAAATGGTTGCTTGACGGTCGCCTATCTGGTGTCCCTTCGTCCAGCATACTCACCATGGAATCCTGATATTTCATGAATGTCAAAAAACTGTTCTGAAATAGTGCTAAATAGTGCCCAAAGGAAAAAAATAGTGCTCTTGTACTTGCGAAGTTATAGCCATAGTTCGATGAGTATGCTGGACGAAGGTTTCGCCCAGCATACTCACCTCCGTCCGGAGAATCTGTATACGCTTCGAACATAATTCATACTTCAAAAAATAGTTCCCAAATAGTGCCAAACGGTGCCCAAAAAGAAAAAACAGTGCTCGAATAACTTCGGAGTTATAGGCTTCGTTCAGTGAGTATGCTGGGCGTAGGTTCTACGCCCAGCATACTCACCTCAGTGCGCGAATATCGAACGAGCTATAGGTACAATTTACGTCTCAAAAAATTGTGCTTGAAATAGTGCCCAATATCAGTCCAATTTTTGCTTGACTTTTGACCTAGAAAACCATTAAATTTGATTGTAAACTTCTACATACATTACATTGAGTACAGTCGAATACAATATTATTAACTTTCTTTCTAACAATTTTTGTCTTGTGTAAATTATTAATTGTCTATGTAAGGGAGTATTTACTTTAGAATCGCAATATTATTAATTACACATTATTTTAATAATACTTTATAATAATATGATTAAGCCTTCGCGCGTCGCATGGGACCCCGGTAGCTAGGAACAATGATTTTATATATTTTGTCTAGATCACGGCGCTTGAAGGATTAAGATATCAAATGAAGTAAATCATGCATGAAAAATAAAGTTGCTGTTATTAATGCTTACATTACAACTGACAAAATTATTCAAAATAATCATTTTCCGGATCAAGGACGGTACCACAACGTTTACGGAATTGACCTGTATTCCTCATGTGATAAAGTTCAATATAGTGTGGCAGTAATGGATGCACGTACGGTCAATAGGTATGGGGCTTACGACGCGCGGCGCCCGCGACGCAAATGAATATGTTTATGTTTAAATACTAGATGGCGCTGCCCTAACATCTTACGATTATTAGACAAGACTGATCTGTATTTTGAAGGTGATAAGGGTCCATTTTGTGTCACAAAGCGACGCGCGGCGCCCGCGACGCAAATGAATATGTTTATGTTTAAATACTAGATGGCGCTGCCCTAACATCTTACGATTATTAGACAAGACTGATCTGTATTTTGAAGGTGATAAGGGTCCATTTTGTGTCACAAAGCAATCGAAACGAACAAGCGCTTCTCAGTTTCTTTGTTTGTTTACTTCGTCGCACATCATTATAATAACGCCGGCTTTTGAGTTTGACTACATAGTGGGTTGCAAAACCAAACAATGTGTTGGTGATGTCATTATTTACCTATATAAAATTGTGTATCTAGTACGTAATCAATATAGGAGCTGCACCCAAATCAGTAAGTATATTTCAATTTATAATAGTGGCATTTAACTAAATTGATTTTACACTCATTCATTAATTGCACTGTAAAACTAGGTAGCAAGCGAGTTGTTTTTTACAAAAACACGTTCATTTTTTCGTTGAATATGACACTGTACACTTAAAATTAAGGACATGCTTAAGAAGTTTTAAAAATGGGTACCTACTTAGTTACTTTTTTAAAGGTTTGATGTAGGTAGGTACACACATAATAACGTAATGTAACTTGTTTGTTTATCTAATTGGATCTCAAATACCTATTTATATACCTACTTCTGCGGAGGCCTGGTTTTATCCTCCAATTCTACTGGAAATGAAACACTGTCTTATTTGCTAGGATATAATTTACTTTTCTTCAATTTTTTTATTACAAGCTTGTCCTCGTTACCCGTCAGGATCTGTTCTCGTCTTAAGTTCACGTTAGTTACATTTCAATATCGAAATAGGTAGAATCAGTCAGCGCGAGCGTCGGTAGTAAGTATAAACGTAACTATAGAATTAACACAGATGTATTTTTTAGATAATATGACGTGAAGTGAAGACTATTACCGATTGTCATCCGGCGAATGCACTTAAACTTTTAAGTGTCGTCAACCTATTCATCACATTTTCTATGGGAGTTGTGACTTCGGGAAATCGTCTTCAGCCTCGTGTTTTGCCCCTTCGCTATTTATAATAGAAATCACGCTAAAATAATGGAAAACACGTAAGTGCTTAAGTACCTTTAGAGGAAGGCTGGAGCCTGTCATACCTATATTAAATTATTTAAATACGTGTTATTTTCAGATTATCTTGAAGACACAATGTTTACCACGTTAGAAGACAACTTTTTCTGACTCGTACTGCGTGAGCGGTGGGGCCCGTTATGTTTTTTACATCTATAGTTGGTATTTTCAGGTAATATAGGTAGTATAAGTACACAAGTGTTCATAATGTTATTGATGTTGATTTATATGTTAGTTAGTTAGTTGTTATTTCATATTATGTTAATATTGAAAACAAATGGCATAATAATTTGTGATAATTCTTGTGAATCTAACGACATGGATCAGCAAGGAAAACGAGGGCCTAAACCAAAGGTTTCATTAGAAACGCAAAAATTAGTAATTTCAGAATTCAAAGATGACTTTTTTAAAAATATTCCTTCCGCAAATGACTCAATTTATAAACAAATTCAAACACGGTTAAATTACAAAATGAGTATTAAATCAATCATATTAAGCATAAAACGAAATTACGAATACTTTTTTGGTGTTGATAAAAAAGAAATAATTCGTAATAATGATTCTAATTTGATAAATCAAAAGTCTACATCGTCATCAAACGAAAGCATTAATAGTGTTTCGGAGAACACCAGTACGCATACATTTTATATGGATACAATAACTTGGGATAGTATTAAGCCTCAAAGGTATTTTTATCACCGAAATAGCAAAATCGCCCCTGGTAGTCTGTATAATGTCAGACGTAAATTAAAACCAAACCAATGGACTAATGTAATTCAAATGCATCTATGGAAAGAAATAAGATCTTTATGCACTTGGTGTTTTAAAAATAATATTGTGAAAGACAATTACGAAATCAAATGCACAGGATATTGTAATCTATCACGCAAAAATAATTATAACAACTAACTTAGAAACGGAAAATTTAATTAAACTAGAATGTTGCATAATTAATGAAAATAAAAAGTACTCTCATAACACCAGTAAAAAAAACCGATTACGGTATTACCAAATAAGGGAATTAGGTGAAAAATTACAACACGAAGCAGCAGCTTCTATAAGATATAAATTAGCCTCAACTTTAATGAAGAAAAATGACAAGGAACCTCCAGTATTGCCAAAATTACAAACACTACATCGAATTAAACATGAAAATAAAAAAGTTGATGTTTTCCATCCCAACCCAATATTGTCACTTACTTGTATGTGTGTTTCACCACCTTTTGATAAATGTGTTAGATATGTTTCTGCTTTTCCATTTTATACATTTTACTGGACGGACGATCAAAAGAATTATTATAAAAAATGCCAAAAAGAGTTTAATTATATTAGAGTTTCTATAGACGCAACAGGTTCTATATTTAATAAAAATCTTCGGCCTGTCGTCAATGAACACACACAACTATCTCAAGAGTCGCAAAGTCCTATATTTTTGTATGTTATGATGACAGATACAACCGTTAAAAGTAGCGTGCCAATTTCACAGTGTATATCAGAAAGTCACTCTTTAGATACTATTGCTAGCTGGTTACAATCTTGGTTGGCTAATGGAAAACCTCCAAATGAAGTAGTAACTGATGATTCCGCAGCTTTAGTAGGTGCGGTGGTAAAAGTATTTTGTGGTTATAAATCCACCTCTGACTACTTAAATACACGGTTTAATATTTTAGAAAATAGAACCAAAAAAATTCCAACCTGTTATGTTCGCCTTGATACTTCGCATTTCATAAAAACATTGTACAATCAAAGTATTTTCAAAAATATAGACACTAGAGTAACAAAATTTTTTGTTGATTGTATGATTCTGATTAAAAAATGTGTTTCATACGGAGAGGTAAAGAAAATTATAGAAAATGTTTATATTATAGCAAATAATAAACACCGCGGCAGTAGAAATGGAAATTTAACACGGTGTGAAACGGCGATTTTAGAATTAAAAAACCGGATCAAAACTAATTTGCAGGAATGTGAAATACAAAATGTAGATTCGGAAAATCACGTTCCAATTAAACATTCTTTATGGGAGGGATTAGATAAAGAAGAAAACCCGCTTCTGAAAATGTATAAAGATCTTGAGGAGAAAGAAGATTTAATTAAACAATTGTGTGATCAAGAAACTGAAATCGAAAATATTTATTACTTGCCGGAAATAAAGGACACTTTGATTAGGATTCTTAAAAAACTTCCACTATGGGGAAATATAATGATGACTTATTTTAACAGTAATTATTGTACTCCAACCAGTTCAAATGTAGAAAGTTATATGAAAGACGTAAAAAAGTTATTTTTTAAAACAAATTCAAATAAGTACCGCGTAGATGAGTTTATTATTAAACACGAGCCTTTGATAACCGGTTCCATACGCTTAGCCAAAAGTGACTTGATTGATGTTCAAGAAGGAACTGAAAATATTGTCGATGAAAAAAATGAAATAAGTGACCATAACACACCACAAATAAATACTCTCGTCAATGATGAATCATTTTATGAAAACTCAATTTTTAGGAGCGAACCAAATTATATTGAAGACTGGCGGGGACTGGTGTCTAAACAGAAGAAAAATAAAAAAACGAATCAATCGTCGTACAAAATTACATATTTTACAAAACGGCAGTGTTTCTACTTCAGGAACATACAGATTCACGTTTATTAATACGTGTGCTTTTGATTCCGTGGTCCAAAGTTTTTCAATTGCATATTTAGATAGACCTAATATTAGAAAATATATCAATGATAAAAAAAACGATCTTTCACAACTGACCAGAAGTTTGATCACGTATGACAATCTAAAGAAAATCACTAAGAAGGCTAGAAAGCCAAAAGATATTTACACTACTCGTTCTAAGGTATTGGCTAAAATATATGATACTGTGGAATCCGATTTTAGTAGTTGCAAAAATTGTGAGTGTAATGTAACTTTTATAATAGATAACATACAAAGTTATGGTTTTTATAGTGCTAATAGATACTTAAATTGTACAAACCAGAACTGTGAAATCAATAAAGGTTCTGGCACAAAATGTAGTTGGATTCCAATAAATGTAAACATATTGACGACTCAAGGTATTGGAGCCCTTAATGAAGCTCTATTAGTAAATGATACTGAAAGGAAATGTAAATACCAATTATGTAACGGTAAAAACGCATACAAATATGAAGTACTAGACTTCGTATTTATTGAAATTAATACTTCAATTGAAATAGAAATTGATGAAATTCCTAAAGAGATCATAATAAACGGTGACACCTTTAAAATTCTGTCGGTAATAGATTTTACAAATGGTGAATCAGGACGCATGGGGCATTACAAGTCAAAGTGCTATCGATTGCTAAAGAGAACTTGGAACTGCTATGATGACCTTAGTAAAAAAGTTTGTAGTAATTCCCAATATACTGTACCACACTGCATTATTTATACGCGAATGTAAGATGAAGATCGGTCCTAACTTGTTAGTTCCTATTTTGTTATTGTTTGTTTGTTTTTTTTTTGTTCTTGTAAAAGTTATTTTATTAATAACTTACAGAAATGTGATTATAAACTGTGATTGTTAATTTGTAATTACTATAGGGTATTTAATATTAATAAAAAAAACGTGATTATAAACTGTGATTGCTCAATTTATACTTATTTGTAAGATAATTTTATTGTGATTAAAACGTTGTAGCAGTAAAACAAAGTACAAGTACCTACGTGTTATATTTTAGAAAGTTTTACCAATATTTGGCTAAACATTTTTTTATATGTATATTATATACAATATTAAAACTACAATTTTTTCTATTTACATTGATTATATTATGAATGTTAACAAAAGCTGTGAACTAGTTAACTAGAATTCTGATTACTTTGGCCCTTTAAATAGTAATAAATAACGTAAGTAATTAAAAATGTTTTTTATTGCTAAACCTTTCATTGATGAAACTATTGGAAAGAGTTTTAAAAATTTGTATAACTATGTCACAGTACTAGTTTTGACTGGTTATAAGTTTTGCCTGCAACATATATACAAAAAGAAACTGTATAATTTCCTTTTTACAATTTTTCAAGATATTAATTTTATTGGCTGCAAATGACTGTTTTTATTCAGACAAACACACAATGCAATGAAGTAATAGACTTCATTTACGCTTAAAGTTTCATTCATTTATTATTATTTATAAAATATATAATAATGCATTTAATCGAAAGTTTTTGACATGTGAGAAAATACCATAATTATTTCCAATAACATGAAGTCTACAATTAGAAAGTTTAATATTTTTGTCCAAAAACATGTGTCGACGACTGTACCCCATTTTACGTTAGTATGTAGAAGTTTACATTAAAATTTAATGGTTTTCTAAGTCAAAAGTCAAGCAAAAATTGGACTGATATTGGGCACTATTTCAAGCACAATTTTTTGAGACGTAAATTGTACCTATAGCTCGTTCGATATTCGCGCACTGAGGTGAGTATGCTGGGCGAAACCTTCGTCCAGCATACTCATCGAACTATGGCTATAACTTCGCAAGTACAAGAGCACTATTTTTTTCCTTTGGGCACTATTTAGCACTATTTCAGAACAGTTTTTTGACATTCATGAAATATCAGGATTCCATGGTGAGTATGCTGGACGAAGGGACACCCTATCTGTATGTAAAAGGTTTTCTTTCCCTTACTGATTACTTTATAAGGGCCGTTATATGATGGGGTTAGTGGACTTTTTACCATATCATTCCTTATAAAAACATGAGAACACGTATTTAAATCTTTATGGATAAATATTTTTCGCGAATCGCTGCTCTCTCTTGCCTGTGGCCGCATACTATTTATAACGCTTTGAAGTTTGCTTACGAACGTAGGTAAATGATCTAATTTCGTTTTCTTGGTTTCGCAATAAAAATCGCCTGGTAAACGTAGTGTCCGTCCTAATACCAATTCCGCAGAACTTACATTTTCGTCATTTTTACAAGCCGCACGAAGTCCCAATAATGCTGTCGGTAATTCGTCGACCCATGATCTATTGTCTTGTAGTCTAGCCTTAATTGCAACCTTAAGTGAGCGGTGCATTCTTTCAACCATTGCGTTCGCCTGCGGATGATACGCTGTTGTACGGGTCACGTCGGGGTCACCAGTGTTGTGCGTGTTCTGTGTATTGGTGTGACAAATAAAGAATCGGACTCCAAGGAAATAAATGTCTTTAATTCAGGTTCTACAATACTTCGTTATAACTAACTACGTACTAGGTCCGCGACGAGGCAGGGCGGTGGTATGTAGGCGACTGGCGAGCCGATCGCCCGCTCCCTCATATTTCCTCACATTAGTATAATAAAAAATTAGTATTAATGTTTCAACATAAAAGTAAATAAACCTATAATCTAAAATATATAATTCTAGGTATTTTTATATTCTTTGATATTGAAAAACGAAAACATATGAAATAAACACCACACCTATAGTAGATACATAAGCAAAGCCAAAAAATCACAAAACATTCCCAAACTTATCATCAAACGCTTAGTGTGAACAAACCATTATTTACGTTGTAAGTAGAACTGTCCATGGGAACTTCACTCACCAACACTAAAATCGTGAATAACGAGTTGCATTTTAATCATTTCTAGACCCCATCTCAATATATTTCGTTTGTAAACTAGCATTTATTTAACACAAACAACCAATAAGAATAAATTGTAAACAATATAGAATCATCAAACGATGATCGCGTAGTGATCATATAATTTTTCTAGCTACATTATTCTATGTAACCGTTTGAATTACCATTGAACCAAATTGTCGTAGTAATGCATATTTTTTAAAGAAAATATCTTCACGTTTAATTTGATGTACAATAACAATAGAAATAAGGTATAAAAACAGAAAACTTACCACATTTTGCTTGGAGCTCCACATAAACGTAGTGATTATATACATACTCTCTGGCTCCACACACAATAATAGTTTGTTGACAAGAAAGACGAACTGTCACTTTCATATTATTTTTTTCTAATATTTAGTTGCCATTGCACAGATTAAATTCACTCTCACGGATGACAAATTTCATATAGCGCCACCTAGTAATTTTCTACTGTACGACTATCACCTGACTTTAGCGCTGTACGCGTTTAAACTGAACGATGTCGTTCGGTGCGTGTACTCCCCATGGACAATTTTATTTAGGCAAGATTTTTTTTGGGGACTGTAGTATCCTTGGACATATATGGTGATGAAATTTTTGGTCTGTATGCGCTGATTAAGCGCAAGCGACAGCGGGGACAGTGGCGGTCAGCACGGGAGGTATCGAGCGCTCCGCGGGTTGCCGTAGGTCAAGGATAAAGTTCGTTAACACAGTTTTCAAATTTAGATTATTTTTTCACAGTTTTATTTTTATTATATCTTTGTATAACTCAAGCGGATTATCGTAAAAATAACATAAGTCAATAGGTCACTTCACTGACTTTAAGTTAACAGTATATTATTGCTACAACATCCACTTTTTACCACTAAACTTATTTAAAAACTAAGGAGCAAAGATAACAACGATCCGTAATCATGTACATCTTAGAAAATTTTGTGGCGCTAGCTTTTCATATATTGGCGGATTCCGCTACGTCCACGGCTTGAAATTATAGATTCGTCTATCGACAATTCATGCTGTCCAAATTATGCTGGCCAAACCGTGTATTTTAACAATTAAAATACATTTTTTGACATGGATTTGTTTGCAAATAAATTAAATAAATAATTTTGCCTCCAGTAGTCCGAGTATCGGTTAACTTTAATAGTTCCCATATTAAATAGATTACCTAAAAATATTAGACGTTTTTCTACGGTTAATGGTGTCCTGCGGATCTGCGGATTCTTGCTTGGGGTGCGGTGCATTCCAACAATATCTGGCTCGCACACTCGTTTGTAGAACTCACTATTTGCTCCAAAAATTGAGAAATTCATAAATTGTTCTCAATTAATTAATTATTTAAAAAAATCAAAGGGCGTGGCAACATTACTGTCGTGTGTAGTACGTGGACAGAGTGGTGTAGTACGTGGGCAGAGTAGTGTAGTACGTGTCGTGTGTAGTGCGTGGGGAGCCATGGCCTTATGTATAATGTCGCGAAAAGCCAATACATGGTATTTCAGGGAGGCGCCAAATGCCCACAGCAAGTACCTAACCCCTATTTGCTTGAATGGTGTACAGTTAGAACGGGTGAACCAATTTAAATACTTGGAGCACTGGGTAACAGCCGATCTGAAAGACCATGTCGACATTGAGCGGGAGCGGAGGGCACTGTTGAAGAGAGTAAATATGATAGCCCGTAGGTTTGCACGTTGTTCAAATCAGATTAAAATCACGCTTTTCAAAACTTTCTGAAGCTCCCTATACACGTGCAGCCTGTGGGCATTTTACTCACAAGCTGCTTACACTGCCCTTCGTGTCCAATATAACAACACGTTTAGGGCAGTTTTGGGGCTGCCCCGTTTCTGCAGCGCCTCGGGCATGTTTGCGGAAGCGCGCAGGGTGCGGGCTAGCTCCAACACTGTCCTGGCGGTGATTTGCTGAGCGACTGGATTGCCCCTACGTTGGGCATCGTTGTAGCAGGCATATTGCTGGTGCTTAATTTGTCATTTAATTTAATTTTATGAATATTATAATTTAAATTTTTTGCTTCTGACATAACTTCACTGACTTAATTTAATTCATTGTTCTATTTTATTTTATTTTGTTGTGTGCTTTTGACATTAATTGATTTGACATTTACCTGAGACTCAAATAGTGATATTTATAAAATTGACAAATTTGTGTATTGTCTTTGTAATTAATATGGGTCTAGGACCTGAAATAAATGAATTTTATTTATTTTTATTTACTCAAACTCAAACCATTTATTTCAAATAAACCAATTACAGGCACTTAAATTTTGAATTGTCAAGGGGTCGGTCAGTCAGAAAGATGAAGCTAGTTGTCCATTCCAAAGCGTAGTAGGTAGGTTCCTATGAAGAAGAACGGGCAAGAAACTCCATGGACACTCTTTTAAATCACAATATGTTTACAAAATATTGGTTACATCATTCATGTTAAAGTTATAAATGTGAGAACGATGCAAAACGATAAAAGCGTCCGTAATACAAAACAAAACAATTCAAAAATCAAATTAAAATAAGCCATGGCAGCTAGAAGATGACCAGTCCCTACTGACAGCGCCCGTTCACGAACATGACGCATGGATTAGCACCATTCAGCTCAACCATTTTGAAGGGAGCTAAATGATCCAACACACACGCCACCGTCAGCGAGACATTAGAGTGAGCATGACATATTCTCAGCCGCAAGGGCACATTCAAGTCAATGAAAGACGTACCTAGTAAATGGTAGCTTTAAAGTAGGTACATAGTACTCATACATGTTATGACCCGTCTGTCAACCCGTACCCCTCTTGGTGAAAACAGGAGGACGAGGTCCGCGTTGATGCAGTGTCCAGTCTTCGCCCTCCGGTTCTTGCGCCGTATGTTCTACACCCGATTCTTGGTCGCTATCGTCGCTACTACTACTCTCTTTGAAGTCAATGAAAAAGTACATTCTAATTAGGACTTGTGCCTTGGACCTTCATTTCGGGACTCAAAAAAACCTAGTAGACGATATTTTCGACATCTATTTGGGCTATAGTGGTCTATGTATCCCTTGACACTCGCAGTCAACAGCAAGCAACAGTCAGTAATACAATCAGCTTTGCACACATAATGGTTGTACATTTGTTTAAATTCTTAAAAATTACAAAGAGAAAAAAAAAAACAAGGTACATTGACAATTTACGAGCGTTAGGATAAAGTCGCTAGAAAAGGTCACCTTGGGACAAAGTTGAAATGTCCTTTGTGCCAGTAATTACACCCGGCACCCAAACCCTTCAAACCGGCACACAGCAAAGCTGCTTACCAGGAGAAATAGGAATGGTGGTAGTACTTCCCCAGGGCGAGCTGTTCACAAAAGCCCTACTACTACGAAGATGGTATGCACAAAATTATGGCAGGAGTACCAGAAGGTGTACCCATATTATTTTTTTCCTCTGTGTACCCACTATTTTTAATTTAAAAAACAAAAGAATATTATCAAAAATAAAAATAAAATTGTGACTTTACGTACACTTTAGTTGCTGCCAACCATAAAAAACGAAACGTTTTACAAACGGTTATAAAGACAAACACACAAAAATACACCAACAGAAAAAAATATATACCTACCAAGGAGAATTAAAAAAATTGTGATCATAAAACCACGTTTTTGGGCGCCAATATAGGAAGGTCTATTGTCACAAGATTCCCATAATTCCCTTGGGAGTAGCGCAGTACTCTCCTGGCTCAGCCTGGTGCGATGTTGACCCACAGCGGGTGTGCCACGCTGCAGACGCCAGGAATGGTGACGGTCAGCGGTTGGTCGCGCCTGACCCGTAGATGGCTCGACGTGCTCACGCGGGTAAATGAGTACCCTGCCCGGAGCACGACGGCAACGTAGCAGCCGGTAAGTCGGTAAGTAACCGGAACTTTGGAGATGTTTTCCAGAACTTTGGAGATGTTAGCCGGAACTTTGGAGATGAAAGCCGGAACTTTGGAGATGTAAGCCGGAACTTTGGACCCTGGAACATAACGTCCAGCGTATCACAAGATGACCAATAGTCAACTCCGCTGATTGTTACACCAAGCATAAGCAAAGCGAGATGTACTAGTGCGCTAATTAAGGTGATGTGTGGATGTCACAATCAGTACGTAGTTTACATGGAGTGGAAGCACGGCGTGACTTGCACATTTTAAGTCAATGAGTAATGCTTATAAAATGCACAAAGCTAATCGCAATTAGGTTGCATATAGAATAATTACACAGAAGGCGTTATAATTTTAGACAATTAGCAGATAACGAACAAATAGGCACACGCCCTAAGTTGACCTAGATAGGTAGGTACACAATAATACATACACAATAAAACATAATTAGTTGTTCAACACTTACCCAATATGGGGATAACACTGAGTTTACTTGTTACATGAATCGTTTAGAAAAATAACTGTTACAACAGCGACAACCGTGGTTGAAGGACAGGCCACGTGTACGAACGTCGTGCCGCTGAGAAGGAGCGACACCAATACGTGTGCCCGTCATGTCGGCATATGATGGTGTGTCCTGCCACCGGCCGTGTGCGGCGACGCTCAGGACTCCAGCCTGGCAGGTCTGCCGCGGGGGATGACTATTGGTTCATAGACCAGCCCTGTAGCAAAAAGGAAGAAAGGCTGCTTATAAAATAGCAAAAAAACCCTTCAATTATCTGAAAATGGGTCGAGTATAGTGGACTTTATTCTAACGGGTTAACGTCCATCATCACGATAATCAACGGCGTTTCCCCTTGGTGTGGCCCCAGCTTCAGAGATTTTTTTTTGGCGAGGTAGACGTGCCCTAATACTCCACTTGTCATTCACGTTACAGTTCTTCACCACTGCACACGCCTTTCTCGTCGGTACGGACTAAAAGTGTTTAACTAAACAATAATGCCGAAGAGGAAGCGTGGTATTGACATCGACAAATTAAGCAAGAAGTTTCGTAAACTGGAGAGAAAATTATGACGTGACAAGCGGCAATGTTCTTCAATATCGCTTTCATCCCGAGAAGACTCCTTACTAACTGCGGATAGCTATGAAGGTATGTTATTTGTTTATTGCTACAAATTACAGGCGTAGGTAACATAAACAAATCTCTTGGCTGTGGAATATACAAACAAAGGTTCGTTGAATTCATTGGAATTTCACACATACCTACCTACTTACCGTACCTCCGTACCTCAAAAGGAAAAAACGGAACCCTTATAGGATCACTTGTGTGTTTGTCTGTCTGTCTGTCCGTCTGTCACAGCTAATTTGCTCCAAATCTAATGGACCGATTAAGTTGAAATTTGATACAAATATGTATTTCTGTGACCCAAACACAAACGTGTAACGTAAATAAATGAATTTTGAATATAGGGGTCACTTTTGAGGGGCAAACAAGAAAATTAAAAAGAAAGTTTTGTTAACAGTACCGTGTGACATATCAAATGAAAGGGCTTATTGCGAGGATCTTAAACATGTTTTTTTATAATTTTAAAATAAATACTTTTAAAGATATTTGACTTTGACTTGCAGCAGCGGAAAACTCAATGGACATCTTCTTGGACGATGACTGTAATATGGCATGACCAAGACTAGCACCAGTTTTACGGGCTGTCTTATCAGACAAGACTACGGAGTCGCGGGCGCCGCCCCCTGCGCTGTCCCCCGAGCCGCCCCCTGCCTCATCCCCCGCGCTGCAACCATGCGCGTCATCGCCGCCGCCGCTGTCGCACAGCAATAAAATTAATGACAAATAATTGTTATATGGCAACCTGTGATCTCAAAGATGCATATTTTTTTTTATTAAAAATCCATTCAGACTCCAAAAAATATCTCCATTTTCAATTTGACGATAAGTTATTTGTATTTAATGTCTTGCCATTCAGTTTAAACACCGCTTCATACGTTTACACTAAATTGATGAAACCCGTCATTGGATTGCTCAGATTGGCTGGCTTTACGTATACTATATATGGGTAATTATACAAAAGTTAGGTAACTCTTGAGGATATTTTGTTTACTATAGTTATTAAATCAAATTTCTACAGATTCGGGTGTATATGATGGCTAATTTAATGAATATATATTGTTCCCAATCGGGCCAGTCACTTTTTTAAGTAGATGAAATATTTTTGGCTGCCAGGGGACTGACGAGGGTAACATAGTACTGAAAAAAATACACAATTTTAAGAATTATAATGAAATTTAATAAAAATTAGTACAAATCTCTTAGGATTTAATAATGGCACATGTCTTTTAAGTATTAAAATCACTTATTAATAATTATTAATTATTAATATGTAATACTGGGAGAAAATACTATCTCAGTTTTCAAAACAGCCTAACATTTAACGTAACGTTATTCACTTAACTTTTACTACTTTGAACTACTTTGACTTAGTTTTCCTTAAGGCGGTACCCTGAGCAAATAACCTTGAGCATTCGGTCCCTCTTCGCCGCACCCCACCTCTATAATACTTCGTAAAGCAGTACTAGCGAACACAAGTAAAAATCACAGACCTAAGAATTCACAGACATGGCATTTATTAATAAAAAAAAATCTTTTTATGAAACGTTTATTGGTGAGCCAAAATGAATTCAGTGACTAATTGATTATACTTACGTTCATGAATACGAGTACTTCCAAGTTTTATTCGAATACAAGTATTGGTGGTACTCAATAATAAATTCATCAAGTGATTGTGGGGTGTTTATTTTTTAGATTGAAGGTTACCTGGTATTCAGTCGTTGGGTGATTGATAAAAGTAGAAAAATTAAATAACAAAGTCAATTTCATAATCATTTATTATTTTAAAGTAGGTAACTACATATGCAGGGTCAAATAAAATTACCTAGCGAAACTCTGCAGACCTCAAAAAAAAACATCTTATTAATTTCTGTTTTATTGTATTACATTTATATAACGATAGGTACTCATCACATTCGATCATTTGTATACTATTCCAAGTTTACATATTGCAAAAATCTAAATATCGAGTACATGTAGGCATATTTACGTCAGAAGGTTCATCACCTTCAGCCGATATAGATAGAGGATGTGATTCACATCCCCTATCTATATCGGCTGATATCTCAATCTCCTTATTTAATTCAGGTTCTATATTTTCTTTATTTTTTTTTTTGTAATCAGTGCCTCTTCAATGTATGAAGGATTTCTTATTGTCATACCTCATAGCGGGGGTCCACTAATTCTGGCAACAAACAATCTATATAAAATTATGTAAGCTTTTCTTTCATCTTCTCCTTCCAGAATGTCTCATCTCTATGGATGTATTCCGTTTTTAGCGGAGATTTCTCATTTGACCAAACTGCAAATAAGCACTTCGATCTTTTTGTAACGTGTAGCTGCCCCTGCACTTGATAGAAGAACCATTGGTGGTTTTTATTGATTTCCAGCCCTTTTTTTGTTCTTTTCCAAAACGTGATTTTCCTTTTTTTTAAGGCTTCTTCTAACCCCAATTTGAATGCCGTTATTGGGCATTTAATTTCTACGATTGTGTCGTCGCTACATAAACCATCCGGAGTAGCTCCTAAAAATGGAAACTCTTTGTCAATAAATAAACCACAAGGTTCAATTTTAATGTTTTCTTGTTTTTCTAATTGTTTGATGGCATTTTTTCATTGTCTTTGCCATGTTTTATTGACGATACATGGTCAATATTACTTTTGTACAACAAGTCTCGAACAAAGTTATGACAACTTGTGTCATTTTGCCGCGTGACAACTTTTCCAAAGGTCGAAGCGGTTAATAACGACCTACGCAACTCTAGCCACTCGCTGCATTCACTTTGTAAAACGGTTGTCCGTTCTATTGCATTTCTTTCCTCATCAGTTTTTTTTTAAATTTGCTAGAAAAGTTTATTAAAAACATCTATTGGCATGTCTGGCTTAGTCCAGTCTTGACCATAATTGTGGTCTGGTCTTGATTTTTCTAGGTGCAAGCCTCGATTTTATGGTTTCCAATTTTGCTTTTTTTTTTCATTTTTATAAATTCTTTTGCTTTCTAGCCGTTTTATTTTGCCTTGAGGGCTGGCGCCTTTATTAATTGATTTGTATAGCCGAGAAATGGTTTTCTTTTCATTAAAAGCTACGGCAGCGGCATGACATCTAGTTTGATAATATTTTTTTAATGAAAAATTTATCCTTTTGCCACCAACCAACTTAGCCACCACGCTATGAAATCTTTCAACCACATTGCTATCAACGTCATATAACAGACTGCGAGCATGCCCTGCAACATTTTGAATAATAAAGCATATTCTTTGCCATAAAGGGCTTAAAACAAAATCATTTGACAGGTCCGTTTTGCCGATATTATCACACATGTATGATCGGCACTTAGTATGGTCCCCGAAGCCATGGAGGTGGCTAATTAATAAGTCGTCAAACAAAAGTTGAACATCTGAGTTGGATCTTGGTTGGTTGGTTTGATCGTTGGTTCTTTTAATTAATTTGCAAATAGTAGATCTTGTTTGTAGTACAGCTCTTTTTGTTATGAATTTTCGGTATTTTATGTTATATTTAGTGTCTGTGGTGAGCGCTTGTAATTTATTGCAAAAATTCCTTAAAATGTGGTTCCGACATTCTATTTTTTCAACAGTCAGGTCAGAATACGGGCGAGCCTGTAATATTTTGGAGTAGGTGCTAGCATCACCATCGGATATGAGTTTTCCGTAAATTAAATTGTACATTTTTATGGATTCTTTAAATCCTTCCACAATTATTTCACTCTCCATGTTTGTGGATGGACCACTGTAATTTTTGAAACATTTGTGTTCTGATGGATCAACATTTTAGTTTTCTGCACGGGCACACATGAAACAATATTTATGTTTAATGCCTAAAAATAATATTTCGCCTGTATGTTTGCCAATTATGGCAGCTGCGCCTGAAAGAGCATTATAATTCTTTTTATAACTACGTTTGGACCAGCAACCATCAGCAATGACATCTATTATGGGAATTCCGTCTTTGTTCACCCTGCCATGCCAAAATTGCGAATTGTTTTTCTCTTTCTGCAGCCTGATTCATGGATTCTACTAAAACATCTTCCCATTTCCTACTGATTAGTTCATGGTTCTCTAAATACGTCTTTTCAGATAACAACGGTAGGTTGATTGCTGACATAAGTTCATCGAGCTGTGAATGCCCCCCACCTATTGCAATAGTACCAGC
This sequence comes from Omphaloscelis lunosa, assembly GCA_916610215.1. NCBI lineage: Eukaryota > Metazoa > Arthropoda > Insecta > Lepidoptera > Noctuidae > Omphaloscelis > Omphaloscelis lunosa. The sequence goes on along the minus strand of OU744265.1, from coordinate 15,421,543 downwards.
GACAGCGCACGTGTTAATATTTAGGTAGCTGTCACAGCAATTGTCTCCATTTATGATAAACTTTTGATTGCAAAGCTTACAAAGACTACCCTACTCTGTCCAACTTTAATCCAACTTACCTCTTCAATGTTTTTATTGGTTTCTTCAGTATTTTCTGACTCCGTCAAGTTCGCTATAAAGTCGTCTCCTATACTACAAAAGAAAAATACTTTGCGTAAAGATGATTGCTATTATATTTTTTAAGTTCAGGTGACTGTAGTTATAGATAATACGGAGTGGAAGAGACACCGTAGCGAAAACGGTTACCTATACATACCTATTCCGTACATCATTCTTGAGCCCCCCCTCCCCCCGCTTAGACATTTTTCATCGTTTATTAAAAAAAAACACCTTTTTTCCACAAAAGTGCAATACCTACACGGTCAAAATGTACGGAACAGCAGTTTTTTTCACCGTTTTCGCGTCGGTGTCCATTTCACCCCGTATAGATACTATAATACAAAGTTACCCGTTAAACTTCAGTGACCAAGAAAATAATTATAATTATCTAATACTTACTCTTTATTACTTATTTCTGTCGGTAGTATATTAGAAATTTCCATTAGAGGTAGTTGTGCATCAGTTTGGTAGTCTTTTGACCTAAAAAAGATTTATTATTTTAAAATACATTAAGTCTCAAATATACATAAAATCAATACATGACAAGCACTGAACCACGTAGGTACTGAATCAATGTGAATGTTCAGGTCTGTAGCTTCATAACTCTATGGCACGCACATGATAACGAACATTTGTGCGAAGATTAATTTTAATTTGTTGATAAAATAATTATAATATGATAGATGATAGATCTTAGACCAGTAACAGTACTTAGTAGGTTTTTTCTATTTTAGATAGATATGTACATACGCGCTATCAACATAATTTTGTTGAGAATCTTTAGATGTTGTTGGTGTTTCTTCATGACTATTTTGTCCTGTTCTCTTAGCACGGCTAAAAAAAAATAGATTGAATGAATTGCATTGTTTATAATTTTTGGGTAAAAAATATTTCACCGACATTTAGCCCATGATCGCACGTGCAATATATTCCCGCGTTTTTTTTTCTTCCAATTTTTTCCAAGATTCCAATTACGACGACCATTACGACGCGTTGGACTTCATCTGTTGGATTCTGAACGCTCGTCTTAACACCGAGAGTTGAAAATCCATTGGGCGATAAAATCCCGCCGTAATATTTTTAAGTTCGTGCGAACTTGGGTTTAAAACATAAATAAGTACGAGATGGCTTACCGAGCTTCGATCATCATAGCTACTTTTGCACGTCCTTGTCGCCTAGCTTTCTTGTACTTAGGCATTTTGACTGTTTACACAACAATAGCGTCCTTTTCGCAAAACTCAATAGTTCTATAAAATACACACAAAGCGTACTTTCGCGGTAAATAAAACAATAAATAACTAACACCAAAAAGAATAACCAAAACAAACGTCAATAACAAAAACACATAATAAACTAATATTAATATATATCTGATAATGTGACGTGAGCGAGCAAGTGCGCGAGCCGACGCGGCGCGATGACAAACGACACGGGTTTCGCCCTCGAGACCTTGCGGCACACTGAATCTCTATACCCAGCGCATGAGATACGTTGCGCGTACGCTCCGATTTTGGAGTAAAATCTTAATAAAATCAAATATTCGTCTTTTGGGAAAAAAAAACTAGGATTATGTTCATTATTAAATTGCCTATCCATTAGTATGAGTAACAAATCAAAATAATGGTTACTTTACGAAGAGATGAATGTCTTAAATCTTTATTTCTCATTTCTGTGGTTTCGTTGTGAGGAGATTAATTAAATATTACGCGAATAAAAAAAATAAAAAACTGCCGTTTTGGAGTCAAGAATATGTAGAAATTTAATGTATTTTTTATTAGTTGATATTTCTTTTGGATAAAGAGGAGTTGGCTCCAAAAAACTGTGCAAAAAACGGCTTTTGCTTGGGGACCCGCCTTAATATTTATGAGTAATCAACAAACAATAGAAACAAAAATCTAATAATATTTACCTGAAAAGTACTAATTATCATGAAATTAACAACAATAACAATATAATACTATGAAAGTTAACTATCTCAGTCTTCATAACAGCCTTTTGACATTTTTATAATGTTATATTACTTAACTTTTATATTATTTTGAGGTAATTTTACTTAACAGTACGTATTTTTCTAATAAATCAAGTAAATATAATAAGCTATGCCTTCAAAGCATCTAAAGAGATAGTAATAATTAAAATAAAATGAGATCTTTTTCTCCATAAAAAAACGAAAAATAAAGGCTCAAAATAGTGCAAAAATAAAAAATTAATTTTCGAAAACATCAATTACTTCTTTAAATTCGTAAAAAAACTCTCTTCCCTTTTGTAATGAGGTTTGGTACGGATAGTTTTTTTATTATTTGATCCACGGGAACATCTGACACATCTTTTTCATCTAGAGTGCCATTGTGATTACAAATTTTGAGAAAAATTACTCTTACTTCACCGTCTTCATCATTAACCAAAGAGCAGACCGCTGCAAAACGATATTCTGTTTTCTTTGTTAGATATTTGACCAAAACATAATCACCACTACTATAACGACTGATGGTGCGAATAACCGCTAGTTCCTGGTGCCGATCGATCGCTATCAAATTTAGAGCGATCGTCATTGTCTTTAACGTATGTAGATAGTGGTACATCACTTCAGAGTCTGTGAATATGGTAGAAGTATTTAGACGTGTACTTTTTTAGCACATAATTCGGTCTGATAACACTGGTCAACAAAAAAACAACTTTTACAAACCCATGAAAGGAATTCAACTGATTTTAAGAGAACATTAAAAAACGTTCACAGTGGTAATAATTTTATGTCTTAGTTAGCTCGGGTTTTTTGTGGATATCAATAAAAAGACTTACAGCTCAGTTATAAGTTTACTTATATTAATACATTTTTTAATTTTAAAAGTGTAAAGTTGAACTACTTTTTCTTTTATAATCGAGATCTACAGCTTTTCTACTTAACGACCAACAACAGTCTGCTAGCATAGCAGGGCTCCACTTTCCCAGATAACGCTGTTCCATGCCTGCTATATCCTGGTGGAACCGTTCACCGTGCTCATCACTAATGTCTCCCATACATTTAGGTAAAAAATTTAAATGTGAGTCCAGAATATGTATTTTGAGGGACATTTTACAGTCAATACTGCGCAAGGCTTCAATCATATCTTTTACAAGTGTTTTATAGTTTTCAGCTCTTACATTTCCGAGAACATTAGTAAAAACATGTACCATAGATTTCCAAGCCTTGCTCTCTTCTTTATTCAATTTACTGTTGAAAGTATTGTCGTTTATCAACTTTCATATTTGAGGCCCTATAAAAATCCCTTCTTTTAATTTTCCCTCTGTCATTTTTGGAAACTTATTTTTAAGATATTGAAAAGCATCAGTTTCGTGGTTAAGAAATTTAACAAAATTTTTCATTATTCCTAATTTTAGATACAAAGGTGGCACAATAATGTTCTGTTGTAGAACTAATGGTGAATGGAGTCTATTTTCTGTATATCATACTCGTTAGATTTAAGCCATTAAACAAGAACGTTCGTGGGTATGCGTGGCGATAACACTGTATACATGTTACAACAAGCACACCATGAGTATAACTCATATAAACGAACTAAGCCAGCTGTGAAACGTCTATGGTTGATGAATAGTCACCGCATACTTCTTGATATTACAACTCATTATCAATGGGCAAAAACCTTGTTGACCAGTGTAATTAATAGATCCTAGCTTGTAATGATTACATCCATCACTAAAACAACTTAATGACTTCATTGTAAGATTGTTGGGAAGATAAGCTGTGCCAGTCACCTGATGCACCAATAGTGTCCCTTTAAAAACGACCATTTCAGACGACTTATCATTAATGAAGGTGTTCATCTGCTCAATTTTACACTTCGATCACATTCATCTTTATACCTGGGCATCTCCCAGGTATAAAGATGAATGTGATCGAAGAGTGTAAAATTGAGCAGATGAACACCTTCATTAATGATAAGTCGTCTGAAATAACAGTACACGAATAACAGTAGCGAACTCATTCAGATTAGTTATATCTCCTCCTGTAGCAATCAACTGGTCTGCTGTTCGTTTACAAGTGGCCCCTACACCATTGGGTGCCCCCTTCCCATGTCCAGCTTCATGAAAGTTCCAGGTATACATTATAATATTAGGAAGAATGTCTTCCAGTTTACAGCCTAATACATAAAACATAGATTTGTTCCTTATTGCGTTACAGGACCATCACTGAGAAAGTGAATGTTTACGATATTTGATGGCAATGATGCCAGCACAGGTTTTAGATGGGCCCAAATTGCTCCAGCGTTGTGAGACAGATTAGGTGAGATAGTGGAGTGTGAAACAACGGACTTTTTTAGATAAACAACAACAGTATGTAGTGAAATTTGGGTTCGCGAGCCGCCGAAATGGAAGGATTGAATTTCTTGGTTGTATTTAGTACAAAAAATTTCGGAAAAATCCATATGTACAATGGCATCAGTTTCAGATAAAGACTCTTTTAATTGCTTGATGGCATTGTACTGGTGTAATATCGCTCATTTGCGAGAAGCATGGCATAATTCAAAAATAGCAATTTTTGAATTATGCATTGATAATAAGTATTTTACTCAGATGGGTTTTAAATGAAACTAAGTCGTTATTGAAAATAATTGTGTTTATTATTTAATCTTTTAATTCTTTCTTATAAAATAGACACAACATCTATAGTTGGTACTTATGAAATGAAATAATCAACAAAATCACGAAAACTAATTACTTACCTAACTTTGAATTAAACTTTAAATCACTTTGTTTAACATTGTTCTTATCACTAATCTTTGTAATTATCAGTCTTACTTACGAATCTAAAATAAAAAAAATGTGACGACTAAAACTAACGACTCCAAAGAGAATTAATTATAAAAAGGAGCGTAATATCTGGGAATGGCATTTTTCTTGATCAAATCCAACAAACCATCTTTTTTCTTCTTACTTAATCCGGGTTTTCCTCCATACGCTTTTTTCATTTCAATCTCTACAGGTTTTTCCTTTTTTATCACTTCTGCTTTTCTAAACTCCCGTTCTTCATAAGAAGTTTTAAAAAATATGGTTCGAGGATGATTCTTGTTTATTTTCACCACTTTTAAATCTGCAATTTTGATGGTATTTCCGTATTCATCTTTTTACACCCATTTGGGAACACACATCTTTCCAATCAAGAAAATCATCATTGTTCGTTAGGTTTATCCGAAAAGGCTCAGGTTTTGATCTAGCAGTTTTGATTGCAGTAATGAAGGCCTCGGGGGTGTACATTGGACCACCTCTGATTTGCACAGTCACCCTCGTTTTGGGTGTGGCCCTTAATCAAATATTTATGAGTAATTGTTTTTATGTTCGGGTAATTTTGCACAACAAACATGTACATAGCCAACATCATTTTATTCTTTTGCTGACCCACACAGTTATCCGTATAAAATATAACATCCACAGTGCTGTTAGTTTGGGCCAGTTTTTGTAAATATTTAAAAACACAGGTGCCCAAATCGTTAACACCCCTGTTGGCTGTAGCTTCATCCCAGACATAACATTCGACTTCTTTAGAATGAAGGTCATAAATAGTGAAGTTAAACACATTTAACTTGCTTGTATAATAGAATAATGAGGTATCTCCTTTGGGACATTGGAACACAGCTTACAAGTCATACACAGCGACAACTACATCTTTCTGCTCGGCATAGATCTTTTTCTTTCAAATGCATATCATATTCTTGTTTTTTCTTTGCCTTCACAGTTTTCATACACAACAATCACAACGATCTTTTTTGGGTTGGTAAAATGAAATATTATATTCTTCCGTAAAATTCTATAGAAAAGAGTATAATTTCCATACGGAATGTTTTTAGATTTACAGATTTCGATATAGTCTTTATGGATATCCACAATTGATCTACTACCGTTAAAAGTATATCAGCAGCATTTCTATTATATTTACATTTAAATATAATAGAAAAGCTTATACACGGTAGCAATTAAGATAAAAGTGCTCTAAAACAAAAACATCAGTACCATGGAAACACGTCAGTCCTCTGGCGCGATACCTGACAAAGGACTGACGCCAACGGACTGACGAAAAAGACATAATTTGAGGTTATAATCAGAACTACTGCTTTTTTTGGTAATTTCGAATATCAACAAACTACATTTCAATAAAATCATAGTTAACTATGTATAAATGAAAATAAACCTCAGATTAACAAGAAAATAACGACTCACTACGGGACTGAAATTTTAACTGACTTACCATGTGTATAGACGACAAACACAACCCAAGCACTGGTACAGTTCACAGATTACATAGAGAACTACGTTCAGATGCACAACTCCCATACAAAAAATACTAGACACTACGACTCGCTTCTGATTGGTTAGGGGAAAATGACGCTTGACAGTTGTTGTCATTTTTAATTTTTGGCCATTTTTGCGAAGCTGAGGCAAAGGCATACATTAAATGGCCACATATTCCTTATAAACTATTCAGACCAGTTTCATTAAATAAAAGGGAAAGGCAAATGAAAATAATAGATGTTTTGCAATAAATGATATTATTTATTAGGATTTTTTTTGAATTTTTTTCTTAAATTTTTCTAAAGCTTTTGCTTGCATAACTGGTTTGCTGCTCATGTTTTCCAGTCTAACAATGTCTGTGCCTTTTAAAATTTTATTAATTATATTGCACCAATTATGAATGGCTAATTTTGTCGTTATGGACATGAATGCCTGAATGATATAATTTTTATGTTTTTGGCACGTAATAAACTCAAACGCACACTTTTTTTTGTACTATATTACAAATTTTGGTCATTTGAGTTCAAAAACAGATTTGTTTCTTTAAAAATTGTGCCAAAAAGCATAACAAAATGTTCGGATGCATATATTAAACCCCTTTTACTTTTATATTCTTTTTGAGATACCCACTTATGTACATCCGACTCATTTGTTGACGTTAGGTCTTTCTTACATTGCAGACATTTAGATTTTTTAAATATTTTTCTTATTACCCAGCCGGCAGTGTAAGCTCTCGCATGAACATTCAAGCGTTCACGTTTCGCCATAGTGCAAAGGTTTGCAGAGACATTGCTAGGACTATTTGATTGTAAATCAGTATTACTGTCTATAATTTCAACAATATTATCATTTGTTTGAAACAGTGATTTCATTTTTAGTAACTGATAACAAGATTCATCTTCACAATTAAATGAATTGTTGTGAAATTTTATGAATCCTGTTATTAGCAACGATTTAAAAGTATTTGTGAAACTCTGGCAATCTGGGTTATTATTTCTTGAATTATATGCCCTAACCCTTCCAAAAAAAAATTCTTGTCCATCTGAGTTAATATATCTAGGGCGCATTATTGTTATATTTTTTTCCTCAAAAAATTGCCAGAGTCTCTGAAAACTTCTAAGAGTTACAAGCCAGTTTCTTGTACTAGGTACAGTAACTTCCTTGGAATTTTTATCAATAAATTTCATTTCTTGGGGTTTTTTGATGGCTTCTCGCCAAAATTGATGGTGAAGCGACGTTTTCGTCACGGTGGTCCGTAATTCCTTTCCTTTACTTTTCTTTGAGAAAGTGCTGACTCCATTTACACTGTCAAATAGATTGTCCAGGAAGGCCACTACTTGGGACGTATTTTTCATACTATAACTAACTGGTTTACCATCTGCATAGTGTGCTGGAACAAAAGGTACTTATTACTATAACATATTTTTTTATTTTTAAGTAAAAATAAATTTTATTTTACGCAGCAAACATTTTCGATATGTACGTTTATCAGACAAGATAAAACTGCCAATGGCTTACAAGACTAAATAAAAACAAAAAAGAATTGGTTGCAATCTTAGAAAACCTAAGCCCCTTTTCACATGCATACGGTCACGGCACGGCAGCCAGGCCGTGTAAAGTAGTACTGTATGAGCTACAATGAGAGCTTTCACATGGCACGGCCGCCGTGCCATGACCGTATGCATATGAAAAGGGCCTAACTGATTTGTCACAGATTACATACATATACATTACATACATATGGTACAGTTATGGCGGCCGTCAAATTGTGCGGTCCGCAACTAACTTCATTACCAACATTAAAATTCAAACAGGGATTTAACGTTGAGTCGGTGATATTTGGCGCGAATTTCAAATTTAAACAACACACAACGGACTGACGAATGAAACAAACACAAAGTTTCTTTTTTTTTAATAAAGTGGAGAACATTGCATTATGAAAGTTGTAGTATATTACTATGTACATCACAGATTGTAGTAAATTAGAAAATTTTCTTTAATCAATGATAACATTCAACAGATAGTCACTTGATTGTTGGTTTTCGGGATTGTGACATGCCAAAGGACTGACGTTTTAAGCATTAATTGTGTTTTTTTATTAACTTGTATTTAAAATGAAGATCTGAAATTGGGTGAACAAATAAAGTACTTTTCAGTGTTTTAAAATAAATTGTAATCTCAATAAAATATAATAAGACTTTGTATGTATTGGCTGATGACATTGAGTTACTCAGTTTTTGTATATTCATCCATATGTAGACGACCAATAACGAAATAAAATAATAATATAAAAATTAATTAAAAAAATAAATAAAGTCAAATTGAAATCATTTATTTCAAATAGGATAACACACAACAAAATAATAAAATTGATTCTAGTCGCCCCTTCCAAGGGTAGTTTTCGTATGGAGAAGAATGGGCAAGAAACTCCACCGTTACTCTTTTAACATGTTTTACAATAGTTTGTATAAGTACGTACATTAGTTAAATAATTATATGTGAAGACGATGCACCTATAATAAAATTACTATACCACAATAGGTAAAAAGAATTAAAAATGAAGCAACGACAGATAATTTAATTATGTAATAGATTCATGCTACAGTGCTCACATATTTACAAACATTGTAAAAGTAGACGATTTTCCTATTTTTTTTAAAATTAATAAGTCAGTGTGTGGTGGAAGATAATTTTAATTGGATATTCATACAACATGCTTAAACAATATAATATTTCAATTAAATTACTAACAGCCTTAGGATTTATCATCAACCATGAAGAGTTGTTTACAACCTTCCATGAGGTGCAAATTTTTGGGTTTTATTCTTGAATTCCATTTTTATTTAAATTATTTTGCCCGATCATAAGAAACAACGCCGAATTAATGAGATTTACATGTTTATGAGATTAAAGCGTATCAAAATCAAGGATTTTGCTAAATTTGTCGTTTTGTTAAAATTTGTTTGTCCAGCCGTAGAATACGACTGGCTTTATACCAAGAAGATTATTATACCAATAACATTATTACAAGAATTAGAATGTTGTAAGTACTACCTTAGTTTACAAGGTCACCACGATTACAATCGTTACATGAGTATCCCAATCACCTGCACGATGATGTGCCAGATGGTGGCCTTAGTAAAGCCCGAGAACCTTATCTAAGATGATACCTACCCGATAGAAATATTCTCTGACGCCTCAACTACTAGGTGGGATGCAACGTGTGGCTCAGAGACGGCGTGTCGTTGTCAGAACAAAAACAACATATAAATTACCTTGAACGTTTGGCCGCTTTTTTTGCACTTGAAAGTTTTTGCAAGGGACTCTCACGATTGCCAAATACTTCTACGCGTTGATAACTCAACTGCCATATCAATTGGATGGGTGAAATTCAATATCCATACCAAACCAAGGTAACAAAGGATATTTGCTAATGGTGCGAATCTAGATTTTTTTTTTTTGTGTATGCCTATTAAATTAAATCTGCAGACAATAACATAGCAGATATAACGGAAAATATGTTTTCGTACATACTTGAAAAGTTTGGCACATTATGCAATGATTTATTCACGAGGCGTTTTAACAGAAAATTTATGATACTTACTTGTTTGCTTGGCATAGAGATCCAGAATAAACGTCTTCACAATTAACTGGTCTAAGGTGTATTTCTATGCATTTCCGCCTTTTCCAGTTATTCTAAAAACTTTATGGCCTACGCAGCCTTGGTTCCCCTTGTTTAAAAACTTATTAATATCGGAATTAATTACAATATAGTTTTTCATTATTCCAGGAACGGCAATATTCAAAACTATCTTACCCTGGCTGCAGAGATTTTATCAGGGGGGCTTTATTGCGAAGAAGTGTCCAGTTGTCGGAACATATGATGCTCGCCTCTTTAGCCGACAGTTCTATCAGACAATACGCTGTTTGTTATAAAAAATGGTTCAATTTCTGTGTTTAGAATTCCCTTGATTTTTATGCCACGTCGATTACTGATGTAGTGAGGTTTTTAAAAATGTTTTTTGATGCCGGTGCTAAATACGGTAGTTTGAATAGTTTTGAGCGGCTCTATCCTTGATATTGGGACCTAGTGTCTCCAAAGATGAAAGAATAATAAGGTTTTTAAAGTTGTGTTCCGTTTACGTCCACCCATGCCTAGATACAATGTAATGTGGGATACCTCATGCGTTCTTGATCACTTAGTACTTGTTATCCTAATGAAACATTAGTGCTAAAATCAACTTACAAAAAATATACAACCTTATTAGCTTTTTTTACGGCCCATAGGGTCCAGGCCTTTTCGAAAATCAATATTAAGAACATTGAAATCAAACCTAACGAAGCACTTCGTATAATTATAAGATTAAACGAACTTATCTGAAGTGAAGTTCTATCTTAATTATACGAAGCGCTTTGTCCAAGACGGGTTTAACGAGTAGTAGCGGTGACTTATTCAGCGCAAGTCACAATTTTATAGCCTAAAAATAAAAGTATTTTTTTTAGTGTGGCAACTCTGTTTACGTTTAAAGTCATGCTTTATGAACGATCTATAAACTGGGATTATACTTGGTAAGTATAAGAGGGAGGGATTTTAGGGACTGTCGCCGTCTCGGGCAAAGAGCTTCGTATAATTAAGATAGAACTTCAGGTAAGTTCGTTTCATCTTATAATTATACTCACTCTGTCCGAGACGGATTTAACGAGTAGATGTTTAAAGTAGGAATTTGGATAAACACCAATATGTTAAATAGACAAGAAAAAAAAATAAAAATCAACTTCCATATTAAAAATAATTTAACAAAAACAATCAACACATTATAAAAATTATAACAAATTCAACCTTAAATATTTGTTACGGTACTGCATATTGCACTACCAAATTGGGTTGAATCTTGGTCTGTATTGTAATGTCTGGCAAACATGGCAGAATTTTGAGACCACCCAGCAACCTTCCTTATCACATCAATGTTAATTCTAGATCTGTTTGCAGCAGATGTTTGCAGCGACTTTATAGTCTGGGTTGATGCATGCTTGTGTGGTTTCTTGAAAGTAATAATTAATAGATTTGATAGTGCTGACAGATTTCCTTCTTGGCAGGGAATGTTTTCAAGTGGAACATTGGTTGTACACCACCTCTTCTAGAGGTTTTAATTATATCAGGTATGTATACTTCTAGCCCAATATCCTTAAATGTCATATTAGGAATTGTTATCATTGACAAGTTCTGTACTCGATGACCAGTTGTGAATGGGAGTATGGTAGGGTTGCCATAGAAGCTTAAGTACTGACCGGGGCATTAGCAGTGACTGAAAATATCCAAGTAAAAGGGGAAAAAAAAACATATTTATTACCATTTAATTTTATTACCATCATTTTCATATCAAATCAGCTTAAAATTATTAACAATACGATTCTACATGAAACACTAATTGTTACTACATTTTTCAGATTTTTTCACCTTATTTAGCAGGTCCGGTTTGCCAATAACATACTTATGAAATTCTGAACATGTCATTTTGAAATTGAACTTGCATTGAATTATGCTTTCGACCGTGTCTACGTGAAGGCGATTATATTCTTTGGTCCACTGTGCAGTTACTAAAGAAAATATTCTTTCCACATTGGATGACCAGGGATGGCGTATAAGTATTGGCTCATCAAAATTAAAAAGTCTGTTTCCTTTCGAATATATCCGTCTCTTGGAAAAAACTTAACCATTTTTGGTGCATGTCTTTTTCGTACCAAGATTCGTAACCTCTTCTTTGTTCTACAAAATCTTTGAGATATGATATTTCTTCAAATGCGCTGTCGACAATAACTATTCCCTTTTCTTGTAAATAATTTTCTGTCTTTACAACATCCATGAAAATATATTCTATTTTGTGAGTGGACAACTCCACTGTTGTAAATACTATTACACTACTTATTCCAAAGCCGTTTTGTAATAATTATCAATTTCTTCGTCAAATGACTTTATTAAATTTGATTATTTGCTATTTTGTCATATTCAGTTTTAGTTTGAATCCCCAAAAATTTTGCTGCAGCACGTTCTAACAGGGTTTTCTCAAGGGTGTTAATAAGTTCTTTTTTTTTTTTTTCTGTTGGGCATCTCGTAGCTGACCTCTGAGGTCATGACTACTTAACCGGTCAATCCTGTGGTTGCCTTAAGCTGCTACACTCAAAGCCTCCAGCCAGGGGCATACAAAACTAAGCTAAAAAGCTAGGTGAACGCTCGCTAAGGGCACCCCCTGTGGGGTACGAGCCTCGGCTTAGGGCGTCACCGGAGGGAGGACATCAAAGATGGGACGGGCTGGATCAAGGTTTTGATCATTATTATTAATCGGGGAATTTAAAGCTACGTGCGCAGCCGAAACCACTGCTGGCACCTCGTTATCGAGCAAGGGTCGGGGAGGAGTATCATTTACTCGGGGGCGCGGGCGCGATCGAAAAGGACCTCGACTGCGAGGTCGGAATGACGGGAGGCGTCTGTATTTGTGTAGAGTACTAGTGGCCCTATTGCTCTCCTGGAGGAGGGTTATGGGGTCATCTGGGTCGATGAGAATGTGCCTAGGACGGCGGGTACGGCTAATCCTACTTGGGACTAATAAGTTCTTTAACCAATAATGCTTATATTGGATTTTTAATTTTTTTGTTTCTCAAATAAAAACGATTGGCTATGTAAAAACAGAAAATAAACTTGTGCCAACGGGTGGTTAAAGAAATAGACTATCGTTTCGTCCCATGCCTCTCTCGTCCTCCAAAATTTGTATTAGTATTATCCGCGCTGTACGCGATCAACTTTTCCAATGAAATATTTAAGTTATTCAGTGTATTCATGCAGAAAGAAACAATAGTTTCTGATGTTTCGTTTTCCAAAGAGTCCAATTTCATCAATTTCAGCTGCATACCATCGGTTTCCGAGAAATACTGAATAAGAAGGGGAAATAACTTTTCAGCGTTACGATTACTTGCATCGGTTAAAATCCCGAAAAAAGGAACTTACTCTAGTTCTTGTTTAGTCTTTTGCACAGAATGTGGTGCCAATATGTTTTTGTTGTAATTGTAATTCTGCTGCACACACTAAAGTATCTCCTGGCGTGTTTTCTCTCACCATAAATTATGAAATATCTCGTGAAGTAGAAAGCTTTCGATATTTTAGATTTAATGTGGTCCTGTATTGAAGTCTTACCACTATGGCTAACGGAAATAAATAAATTACATATTTTGCAGTGCGCTTTGAATTGATTTCTGCTTTTCTTTATATACGACCACTCTTTTGTGTAATCTTCTGAGAAATAGCACTTACGTTTTGGCATTTTAAACTTTCTTTTCTTTTGTTCCTATCAGTCGCTGACGATTTGATTTTTATTGAATGCACAACAAATAAACGACACAACACAATGCAAGCAATATTGCGCGCGAACTGGGGAGGCTTGGCAGTGGAGCCGGCGGGGTGGGGCGGCGGCGCGGGGGCGGCAGGGTCCGCCGCGGTGGCACCACGCCGCCAGCGCTATGCGCGTATTACACGTTATTTCAATTGAATTACCGGGAAATTTTGTAGATTTACTGGGACGACCGGGACAAAAGTTCTGACCGGTGACATGTCCCGGTGTAACGGGATGGATAGCAACCCTACTCTAAGGTCCGATTTCACCAAAGTAGTATAAGTTTTATTCCAAGAATAAAGCTATTACTTACTCGCAGATAACCATGTTTTCATTTCACCAACTACTTATCCTGAGAATAACAAAGTTATACGAAAGTAACTCTTATACCACCAATTTTGAAGGAATAAAGGGGTTATTCCTCAGATAAAACCAAAATAGCGTCAAATTTTTATGTTAGCTGTACAAAGTATACTGATCGTCTATTGATTGTGCACATTGAACTACAATTCAGAGAATAGATATGTTAATAGAAATGCAGCGTTTGAGAAGAATGATATGGGACAGTGAAAGCGATAGTGAAGCTGAAGATTACTTCGTTATTTTGAGACGTCCAAGGTGGTTTAAAGAAAGAAATGAGCATTTTTACAACAACGACGAAAAGGATTTCATGATAAGATTTCGTTTATCTAAAGCAGCAGCATACAATTTATTATTAAAAATTGAACATCAATTGGAATTTGTATCTGAGAGGTTAGTATAAAATATTGTATAAATTGTGGACATAGTAATGTCGACTTGACATTTTATCGAAACAGGTATGTTGATCTTATTGTAGAGTTAGTTTTAGTATATGTGCATATAAGATGTTATTTACTCTATAATCAAAGTATGGATTTTACCTTTTATAGTACAACCAATGGATTGTAGGTAGGTACAGTTTACTTTCATCTCATTGAACAGTTTTATAATATGAGCATGTTTGATCTTTCAGAAACCAGTCTATATCCCCTATCAACCAACTCTTGGCCACCTTAAGATTTTATGCGACCAACAGCACACAATTAAAAACTGGCGAATAATACACAAAGTTAGTGCAGCTATAGCATCATTACACGACGAATATATAAAATTTCCTACTACGGGACAGGAAATACGGAAAGAACAAAATAATTTTTATCGAATAGCCAGGTTTCCTAGAGTAATAGGAGCTATGGACTGCACTCATGTTCGGATAGCATCACCAGGTGGAGATCAGGCCGAAATTTTCAGAAATAGAAAGGAATATTTTTCTATTAATGTCCAGACTATTTGCAATGCAAATATGGAGATTACCGATATTGTTGCAAGATGGCCGGGGTCGAGCCACGACAGCACCATTTTTAGTAATTGCTATCGAAAAGCCAAGTTTGAGAGTAGAGATTATGGTGACGCTCTATTACTTGTCGACGGTGGATATGCTTCCAGATCTTATGGTATTTAGATACGAAGATTGCCAGCATTATCACTAGGGTTACGCATTAAATTAGACAAGGCTTTAGTTGTAATTATATCAACTGTAGTGCTCCATAACATCTTACGGCAACGAGGAGAAGAAGTTCCACCTGATGATCCGGAACTGTTGCTTCCAGCACCTTGGCAAGTACTCTTGCAGGACGGGCAGATGGAGAATGGTCCACCTAGGACATCTCAGAGCCATACAACTAGAGACTTACTTATAAACAATTATTTTCTAAATTTGATGAAAATAAAAAACCACTTGATTAATTATATAATATATTTTAATAAAAAAATAAACTTAATTATTATTTTCTTTTTTTCCCTCTTGGCGTTTATTATTTGTATCCTTAACAATCTAGTTTTCAGTTTCTCTTGTATGAGAATCTCTTTTTGTTTTTCATAGTTATTTCAAACATTTTTTTTGCCTCCTCTCGTTCTGTTTCTGCAAATTTCATTTGCATTTCCAATGCCTGGATTTTTTTTTTCTGCAACTCTTCCATTGCTGAAGAGCATGATGCTGGATGTGTTGGCCGACGTTTAGAGATACATGGTTTGGCCTTTAACTTAGGGGTTTTATTAATAATATTTACTTCTTCGGGTAACTGATAGACACTGGTTTCCTTCTTATGAAACCGGAGACAAGATGATACTGGTGTTTGTAGCATTTCGGTGGTGTAGTCTCCCCAATCCTGTAGTAAATAAAGTAATGAATGCTTGATCAAATTAAATGATTTAATGCAGGGGTATGTAAAACCTGACAAAGTATCCGGTTAGATATTGCAGGATCTATGCTGTTAAGTGTAGTCCAGTATTATTACATACCTGTCTTATCATTGGTATGGAGTCTATATTTTCCGATTCCACAGAAATGCCAGGTAAGGTATTTGAAGATATCGGTTGAATTATGCTTGGTACATCAGATACTGAAACTAAAATTTAAGAATTAGTAGTGTTGTGTGTCACCGCTAAAATGTTTGTAAACTGTCTATAAGCGTATAAATGGAATCCAAGCCACACTGACGCTGTCACTAACTGTTGAAATAAGCTTCACATTTTGTACTGATTTTGCTCTTTGAAGTTATGTATTTTCTATACAAATAATAGATGTAAGCAGAACTCTCTCTAGCCTGCTACAGCTATTATGTAAAAACATCTATCTCAGTTTCATTCCTCTCTGTACAGCACCACCCTTTCTATGCTAAACTTAAAAAAATGTGTTGATAAGGTATAATATGAATTTTTGGCTCACTTACCTTTTGCTGGTGCAGGTTCACCTTGTGAAGGATCATTATCATTGGTTTCTTCATTAATTGTAATTACGACGTTGTCGTTATCAAATTTATTAAATAAACCAGTTGTAGAAGTTGATATCAAACCCATAATTTTATTTTGGATTGGGTCATTGACCTGTGGTTTGGTAGGTCCTCCACCTATAAAAAACGAGATACATATTAACTGTTGTGAAAAAACATATTTATAAGCCGATGCATTAAAGAAAGGAATCTTAAATGGCGGCTTGTACTTGCGTTGACAGATAGTACAGTTAGCATAAAAAATTTCAAGTCAGTTTTTTTTTTCAAATTATAAATAATAAAAACAAGACCGGGTCGTATTAATTTCAAACTAGCTTCTGCTAGCGGCTTCGCCCGCGTGAAAGTTGAATGTAATCATCGGAAACAGTACCTACTTTTTTTCGGGATGAAAGGACTCTATGTCCGTTTCTGCACCTGACAACGTATATAACAAAATTTCAGGAGGATCCTTATTATGATGTTGGTTAAAATAAATAACGAATATTATTTATAACTCATTTATTAATACTGTCTATGTGACGATCCTTCACCAGGATCATCAAAGGGTAAGGGTTCTACTCCACACATTTCTTCATCCCAAGAGTCCTCGTTTTCATTATCGTCCGATGACTTCTTGGCATTTGTTTCAGAATCACTGCTTTCTGGTCCTAAATTAATAATAAAATCCTCCATTTCTTTATCTCTGATTGCTTTCGAGGAGACATTATTACTGTATCCGCACAGTCCACACGTCCAAACAACGCGTGGAAGCAAATCAAGACTAATATTTTTTCTGCTGACGGTACGCGCGAGAGTGAGTATAGACGGCACTAGTGTGCGAGCGAGAGAACATGATAAGCGCCGCCATTTTAGATTCGTTTCTTTAATGAACCGGGTTATAAGTACTAATTATTTATCATATCAAAGATTTATGCGCTCAGACAAAAACATGTGGTATATAAAATATAAACAGGTAATACAGGTTCTATCTGTTATACATGGTGGGATAATCTAGGTTAATAATACACCTAAATCTTTCATGTTTGCATGCAGTCAAGCTCTTAGCATGTTGTTCTAGAGCAGATATATAATTACAATTCACTGACCTGTTTGGAACAAACTTTGCCTTGCAGAAGACGCCGCTTTCTTGGTGTTTTTTTTTCAGACGTTCCCACTGCGCTTTTAAATTCTCAGCCGTTCTATGAACCCCTGTGGCCTGTGGTCTGAGAATTAAATTTGTGAGATATTTGCACCCATTCCGCATTTTTTTTGTTTCACGGTTACTCCGTCTGTTTTTTTTATTTTCAATTAAGCTAAAGTGGTCTGTTACCAGATCCAGCAATAACATTTTTCCTGCAATAGCCAGTTAGCACTTCGTTTCCTTTCAGACATTTTAAAAAAGAATAAACTGTGTTGTACAAAGCAAACTGAACGAAATTTAAACACCACGCAGCGCGATTTTACTGGACTCATTGACACAAGTTCAAAGTGACGACTAAATTAAAAAGGCCCCAATACGCTATACTGTACTGAGAAAATCACAATCCTATCTAATTCGTCTGCATTCACATTCATTCGTTCATCCCTTCACATTCAAAGTACCACAGATAACAAAAAGACACTTATCAAAGAATAGTTATACTACGAGTAACTTTTTGTCTTTACAAATTGGTGAAACGTACTGTGAATTATAAAGATCGGACTAACTTACCAAGTGGCGTCCGATCCTCAATTATGTGAAGTAGTTTCGTCTTCGTATTTTGTACAAGTAGTATGCGCTCTTGCGTGCTACGTCGTCACATTATTAAAAGATGAGTGTGTTCGTAAAACGAATCGCGCCCATCTCTATTTCAAGGTAACATCACTAGTGCCGGTTTCTCATCTGTCGTTGTTTCAAAGAATTCACAACTTTCATGAAGGGTTAGAATCTGAAACATATTCTGGGTAGGGTCGGGATTGGATGAGGACGAAATTACTTCACATAATTGAGGATCGGACGTCTCTTGGTAAGTTAGTCCGATCTTTATAATTATGTTCCGTAATTTCGTACTCATATTTTGTACAAGTAGATGTTTAAAGAAGAAAGTTGTGATAATAATTATAGATAATAATTATGAAATTATAACAATGAAATAACATAAAATTTGCCTTTTACATGTTAATTAACTTTTAAATTCTTTCACTTAATCAGTCTTTTCATTTACACAGAATCCTCCTCAAATTATTCTATTATCCTTGCATAATATGAAGGGTGTTATAATCAGTCAACATAACATTTTTCTTCTTCATGTTAATTAGACATTCTTATAATTAAAATTAAATTCTTATAATCAGTCTTCTCATTAGAATATAGGAACATTACAAGTATCACAATATATCAATTAATCAACATTAAGGCCACACACTGCCTGAGAAAAATGGTTTGGATTATTTATAATAGGTCTCTTATAGAATCTAGCGAAGGTTGCCGAGTTATTACTCCAACCTGCTGATTTTCTAATTATTTCAATGCTAACACCTGCATCAGAGGCTTTTGAAGTGGCTGCATGCCTTGTGCTATGAGCACTATATTTATTGATATCTATACCAATAACAGACAGTGTTTGTTTAATCCATCTACTAATAGATGCTGATGAAGCTGAATGACAGGGTTTCTTAAATGTTAGTATTAGTTTATCACAGTCACAATTATGAATTCTTATGGTTTTAGTTACATCTAAATAGGATAACAATGTTGTTGCTGGACAGATATTTATGTTTTCTTTAAAGAATGGTAAAATTAGTTTATGTTGTAATCTATGTGGTCCAGATGTCTTAATAGGGTCTGGGATTTTAATACTAATATTTAGTGATAAGGTTTGCACTCGGTGAGCAGTAACAAGAGCTAAGAGGGTAACCATTTTTTTAGTAAGCACTTCTAGATTAAGACCCTCGTTTGGATACAAGGTAGAAAGATAGTTTAAAACTATACAGGGATCCCAGACTTCTTCATATTTAGGTTTCTTTGGCCTCAATTGGAAAATACCTTTAAAAAATCTCTTCATTCTATCATCAATTTCTACATGTGGTCCTATGACCAGTGATAATGCTGATCTTATGGAATTGAGGGAACTGTAGGACAGTCCTTCTTTAAATTTGGTGGTTAAATATGAGATGATGATTGGTACAGATGCTGATAGTGGGTCTACTTCATGCTCTTTACAGACCTATATTAATCATGACGGCTACTTCGATCCGTAACAACTGATTCGATGTGAGAATCTCACCAACATAAAAATACGAAAACGAAGCAGGGTGGATTTACACATGAAAAATTTCTTCAAACAAATTATTCAAAAAATTGAAATCACGTTGGAATGCCAGTAAAACTAGATAAAATCATCGTAGGATAGCTATAATGCTCATAAAATGTGTTTAGACTAAAATTTTGAGCGTAAATCAGAAGATATCAGCATTTAAATAAAAAGAGGTGAGATGGTGTTGACGGCTATGGTATGGCGATGATTTATACGTGGATGGTGATGATTTCGAGTGTATGGTGATGACACTTTATACATTTTACAATAAAATACGACAATATTTAAGGAAATCAACTTTATTAATGATTAATCAACAACAAATAAATCGACAGTCTATAAAATAATATATAAAGTATTATAATAATAGTCAGATTTTTTTTTCTTACGTAAACTTATAATTATAAACTTATCATATTTTAATATTAATTCAGATTTACTTAGGTTTTTGGTAATCAGTCTTATAGAGGTAAAATTGTAATTATTTTTTTAGCCTTCCATAATCAGGTATTTTACTCTTAATAATTATCACGTAGTTATTTCAAAATTTGATTAATTTTTGGTAATAGACTACTCAATAGTTCTCCTAGATGATATTTTTTTCATTATTTGGCAATTTTTGAATCAGTTATTTTATAATCAAAGAGGTAACTAATCTACCTGTAGCTACAAAATTTCTGATTATTATTTTTTTATTTGGATTAATTTGTTGGAGAGTATTTTTATGTTTGAAGGCCCAGCTATAATAAATTTGTGATTAGTTGGTAAATTTGTTACATCACAAAGAGTCGGACGCTTTGTTGCTGCTAATAGAGTGACATTCAGATCTTTGTTTTTGTCCTGATTCATGGTTATTGCAGCTGTTCGTGGTATTTGTATAAAACCTACATAGTTTTCCATGATCACATATCTGCCCATATGTGCATTTAAAACAGCTAGATGTTCTCAAAGTTAACTTATTACAGTGAAGTTCCCACAGGACCTGATGTACTTTAAGAGTACCCTTAAATGTGTCAAGTTTACTGGGTATTTTCTGTTCCCTTATCCGCACGTCAGTTTCATTTACAGCAATAACTGTTACATTGGTGTGTGCTTGCAAGACAGTGATAAATTTATCTATACTTGTAATGTCTGTGCCATGATTTACTTGAAAATCAGCTGTCCTCTTGATTACAGCCCCCACTCCATCTGCGGCTCCTTTTCCGTGGCCAGCTTCAGTGTAATTCCACGTTATTCTGGTAATTTGTGGGAAATCTTGGGACAATTGTGTTACTATATAAAACATGTACTTATTCCTATATTGAGATGTAGGCGAGTCTGATTGAAAATGCAGTGTATCGAGGAATGGATTAATTTTGATAACTTCATTTATCAGAGGTATAAGATGTGCCCATATTGCTGGAGCGTCATGTTTCAGACATTCGCTTACGGTGCAGACTGATGTTGGTCTTATATCGCTGCTTTGAAAATCAAAGGCATAAATAACGGCAGTATGTAGGGTAAGTTCTTTGCGGCTCCCACCAAAATGTAATGACTGAACTTCACTAGCGGCTTTCATTCCATAATTTTCTGAAAAGTCGACATGTATGACAGCAGAATTAACAGTCAAAGAATTCTTTAATTCTTTCAATTCACAATATTGTGCATAGATTAGGTAACAATGTTCGAAAAATGACTTCATGTCTGTATCCAATTCACTGATAATATCGAGGGGTTTTGCTTTGATTTCGTCTTTCTTAGTGATAGTGATAGTTTTAGGACCTTTTTTTGTTGAGATTGATTCTCGGGATCGTATCCATTTATAGAACACTGTCTCATCATCATTGGAGAACTCATTAAATTGAATGGTCTTTCCTTTGCAGACACCGCATTCTCTTTTAAGACATTTCTCTGCATATCTTGAGCAACAAAGACTTTCCAGCAATTCGTGATGATTCTTCTCTCTAATGATTCCCGCCTTAAATAAAGATTCCAGCTTGAGATCAATATTAGCATGTACTTCACACATGCATGTGTCTCTTTGCGCCGCTGTGGCTGGCAATACCCAGAATGGACGACATTTCCAAAACGTACAGTAGCTCACTCTTATTTTATGAATCTTTAAAAACTTCTCGTGTAATTCTTTTATCGAACTTTTGAGATACCTTCTCTGCATTTGTGTTTTGAATCGTGTAATGTACTGTTTTTTTCCGGGACATATCGTACTGTTTGCATCATCAACATAAAACTCTTTTATTAATTTAGCGATCTTTTTTTCTGGTGACATTTTTGTTTTCTGTGTTTTAAAATCTTTTCTAAAGTTAATATTTTTGGATTCTTCTTTGATTTCGTTAAGTTTTTGCCTATGAAGGTTTTGTCTGAGTCGTGTATTTTCTTTTTTCAAATCCATAATTAGTTTCAACAATTGTCTTCGTTTCTTGTATTCTAAATATCGAATTCTTTTAATTTTTACTGAGCAGTTACATTGTGAGTTGGTGGGTGTTGTTAATGGGTCCTGATTATACTGTTCTAAAATATCGTTTGTAGTCGTCTCATTACTATTATCAGGATTTACCAGTATTGGTTTAAGTTCAATGGTCTTATCCTTTGCCTCATTTTTTTTCTTTTCCCGATATTTTTTAGCTGCTTCACGCCATTTCTTGCGCTGTACTCTTTGCTCTCTTGGACTTTTTTCATTTATTGATACGAACTGACCTAATGTCTCTTTTCTATATTTATACCTTTTCTTTTCTTTTTCTCTAATAATTTTATATAATTCAGGATCCTGCTTTATGGCGGCATATTTTGCACGTTTATTAATAGCTATATTATTCCGTTTTGCTAACTGAACTTCTTCTATGCTTCTTTTTCTTTTACTCATAGTTGTGATCTGAAAGTAAACAGTTTTATTAATAGACCGTACAATTCTAAAGGTACAACGTAAAAGGAATGTTAATAAATTAGTTTATTATGTATAATTAAACCTATGCTGAGCTCTATTCCCGGTTTGAAATAGAAAAGGACTAAGATACATACACCGTTTGAAATTAAGTCAAACATAAGACTAAGAAAACCTTGAGCGCTATATGTAACAACTGCATATATACCTACTCTAATTCTTTGTTATAACAATTTAAGAGAGCAAATTAATAACATTTGATCTCTTAGTGTAACATTTAAGCAAATTATAGCACAAATTAAGAAAATCATCATCACCGTACGCCTGTTGTCATCACCGCTCATTAATTGTAAACGGTAATGATGCGTATGGTGATGACGATTAAGACTTTAACCTCGATTTTTCTAGAATAGTAATAATAATAGAAGGATACCGCTACTTTCTCAGCATCTTCACTTATAACTAAGTTTCTATAAAATGTATCGTAAAGTTATTTTATGTACTTACCTTAAATGAAAAGCTTGACGGAAATGACGTAACTTTGTCTAAACACAACTTTTTTGAACACTCACTCAAAATTTTTAGTTTCGGAGCACGTTTCTACGGACGTGCGATTCCTCTCACAGTTTGCTCAGAACTGAGGAAGCGGGGCGAGGTATCGCGTGCCGCGCAAATGTTACACATACGGAACTACTTCCACTTTGATATTTCCGTGACGGTGTTGACGAAATTCGGTGCTAATTTTATATTTATTTATTGATTATTTATTTTACGACGAAATTATTATTTTCTTTTTTTATAGATAGATACAATATGGATAAATGTAAATCGTAAATGAAAATCTGCTTATTACATCGGGTAGTCGATTTTTTTGTTCGCAAACAATAAGAGTCGCATTTTATTTACAGGTGGTGATGATTTTAATTGTGGTTTTAATTTTCTTAAAAATCAGCTATTGACTTTGAGGATGTTTGGGTTAAAGTGCTGTATAAAGCAAGTGAAAATAAAGCCTGTAAATATAAAAAATAAAAATAGTTTTGACAATATAATTTTTTTATGCCCTCAACATAATTTTTCAACGGTATTGTAACTCCACCCAGCAGTGCACAAACAACCATACATTTATTATGAAGCCTTTTTTAATCGTATTTTCACGAATCAAGAATACGAACAGAATGCGGCACACACGACCTAAGTGAGATGCATTGTAATATTTCAAATAGAATAGCACGCTGGGTACTGAACGGTATCGATTTAGTTTAAAATATATCGATACGGATTTAATGTATGGGCACCCCTAATCCTTGTCATGTCATGTCAATCAACTCAACTGTCAAGATATTGCATTTCACTCACATCACACAGAATCACACTCGCGCGCATTTCTTTGCGATTACATTACATTGTGTAGTGATTTCAATTTGCTTTTATTTTCGGAATACATTCGACGAACTTGCTATTTTTTACGGACTCTGATTGCTTTTAATAACGTGTTACCTGGCTGTGATAAACGGACTTTGTGATCTGCTTAAACGACACCTAGCATTGGTAACGGAATTTGCATACGAAATGGAAAGTGGATATTGCATTAATTGTGGCTCTGCTGGTGGTTCCATGGTTTGGAAGATGACCAGATTCTTCACTGTATACAACAATTGACTGCACCTCTTTTGGTAAGTAAAAAACTTACCTATTCCACTCTTTGGCAAACCCACGTTCTACACTGTTCACGTACCAATTAAACATACATAATGATTACATACTATAAATGTAATGTAAGGCAAGCACACATTCGAAACTAATTTGGGTCCTCATTGCCGATAACGGCTATACTTCTTAAATAATTTTTTTCAGCTTGTATTTTTTCAATGGAATAACATAGTATGTTGAACAATATTTTTGGTCAGTGTTATACAAAAATCAATTTGGTGTCAATATTTTCTCAGGTTCAAGCTCATGATCTTGTATGCACAACATGCTGGGCCATAGCCGAAGACATTATAAGAACCACATCTGTTAGCAATATTGGTAGAAACTGTGTACTGTGCAATAAAACATTAGGACCTCGAACACGCTCACATCAAGTGATTGCACTGAGAAGTGATACTCAACATCATATGAATATCAGAAATATAATCATAGAAAGACTTATACCATTGGAGGTACACTATTTTAAATATATAACAGCTGCCAAACCTATTTCTGTTAATATAGTCAAATAAATGGTAATTTTTATTTTAGGTTCGTGCATCTCACCATATTTGCCATCCTTGCTGGCAAAGAGCAGATCGTGCTGCCAGGCATTATTCTGCACCATCTTCATCAAGAACCACTCAAACAGGAAGTAATCAGTTGCGATGTGTTAATTGTGGCATTAATTTGATAAGACAGAGAAGACATATTCTTAGTGATGCTGCCATTCTTATGCAAATACAACAACAAGTTACAACACAGGTGGTCAGTTTTTCTTTTATTTTAAACTGGTACCTAAAATAATGCCATATATGACCTAAGTTAATATGCATTCTGCTTTACAGGCACACATTGATTGTTGGTAGCAGTCAAATAATAACCCCACAAGGGTCACAGGAAACCACAACCATTGGTCATCAACATGTTTGTTTAACATGTGGTGTATCATTAGCACGAACTCGAAGATACTCTTTAGGAGAAGAGAATACTCATCATATTTTAGATGTGGTGCAGAATTGGATTCAACCACGAGAGGTGAGTTATAAACTTATAGGTTACAACAATGACTA
This sequence comes from Omphaloscelis lunosa, assembly GCA_916610215.1. NCBI lineage: Eukaryota > Metazoa > Arthropoda > Insecta > Lepidoptera > Noctuidae > Omphaloscelis > Omphaloscelis lunosa. Next base: position 15,395,986 of record OU744265.1, on the reverse strand, counting down.
TTTAATTATTGTAAAAGAGTTAGTAACTGTAATTATTTGTACATAAACATGAAAAGTATTTTTTTTAAACCTGTCTCACTGCTGGGCAAAGGTCTCTGCCATACTTCGTCATGAATTAACAAAATTAAAAACATACATAACTTAAACTACATTTTAAAATCTACCTTGTCACCTTGAGTTCATGGATGAAATTAAAATGATAAATATGAAATGACAAGATTTTATACATTTTTTATATTTTAACAATAACCTGTAAAATTATTTTTCTTTTAGGTGGAACCATCAGATTCACTTTGCCATAGATGCTATCAGAGAGCGAGTACAGAAGCTGCCAATGCTATATTACCTGAACCAGAGGTTGTCCCGATTACACAACAAGCTGAAAGAATAACCTTGCCAAATTATTCAAGAGCATCAGACACACATAGAAGATGCATATTTTCACAGTGTGACCGTACTTCACATAAAGTAGTTCCATTTGTAAAATATATGGCTAATACGAGTCAAAATTCACAGCCGTATATAAGTAATAAAACTTAAGAAGATAGACAAGCAATAGTGAGTTTCGCAAGACATCAAAATAACGTCGCCCCCCCTGCACAATTTTTAGATAATATTTTAATTACTAATGTAGAAGATGATGATCAATAATAAAATCTAAGTAACGAGAAACTGTGTGTTGTTTTTATTTGAATCCAATCTTACACTCTGGCACCATGTTTACGAAATGCTATGCGATCTATAAAGGTAATATGAATTCCTACCTAAGTATATATGACATGAATGACATGACATAAATTATATCTAAAAAAAATAGGAAGTCAGCTCAATGCAAACGACTTTGTCCTAATTTTTTTAGTAAGTTATTTAAATAAGTAGATACTTGATTACCTAACTACCTATTTTAATATAAAAACTAGAAGATTTACCAAATAAGTAAAATGCTACTTTTACTTTATTTTACACTGAACAAGATAGGTACATAATCAGTACTTAAATGTTTTACTGAATCTTTTAACTAGCCACATATAGGCAATAGAAATAACATTAGTGAAAGGCATTTACTAGCATTCATTGAAGGGATTGTTTTTTTACTAAATATAACCTCAAAATCTATGTTTTTAAATAAATGCTTTCTACAAGTTGTCCGTCATTAAACTTTGCCTTTATGGGCATATACTTGTAATTTAGAACACGTAAAGTAAGTTTACTTCGCTGTTGGTTCTGGGGCGAACGATGTATGGATGCAGAACAATCTCCTTTATTTCTATAGCATCCGTTATTTCTGTTGCAATCCTTATTAATTACAACATAATTAAAGGGCTCACTCCATATTTTAGAACACATTTCACGAAATTCAAGCCATGTCATATCAGTGTTAACATGTTCTTCATAAACATGTCTCAAGTTAATATCATCTTGTTTGAATAATATAATTAAGTTAGCATTATCTCTTACTAACTGTTTAGGGATTTTGCTATATGTTTGATTGAGATAAAAACAGTCGATGTGTTTGTGCCTACCCATTGCGAAATAATCACGCATGTTAGTTGGATTCTCGCAAGCAACGTCATCAAATATAATCACAGAGTTGGGTTTTGCGTCCTGAACGCTTATAACTTCCTCATTCCCTTGATATTTCTGGAATGAGATAATTGGTACCTGTTGTAAAACTCTTTCTAAAAAAACGTACTTTGGTTGGTGTAAGGTTTTTGAATAGACATAAACATTTTGAAGAAACCGTAAACCATTTTCATGTATAAGAGTCCAATAAGTAAATTTGTTTTTCCACAATTCGATGGTCCGCAAACGATACATCGTATTGAATTAGGTAACAATTCTCCATGACGAGAACTAGTTTTACAAAAATCATCGCAAATAGTGCTTACATGCAGCGATTGTGGTTGTTTTACAAATTTCATGATTGCTGTTGTCAACAAACTGATTAACAATGAGTGCATGTGTATATTACAACATTATTTATAAACTTAAACAGTAACAGATTTCGCGTTCATTTATCCGAAGTGAGAAAAAACTCGAACGATCATCTGTTGATTATAGAGCGTTCTATACCACTGTTTACTTCGCCGAGCGATAGATGGATTTAGAATGCTTAAATTTATCCAAATCCATATACTATTGGGCATTCTGTCCCAAAGGAGCGTAGACGAACTAGTTCGACAGGTGGGACAGAATGCCCGACGATCATCGGTCGATTGTTGAGCGTTCTATACCACTGTTTACTTCGTTGAGCGATAGGTGGGATTTAGAATGCTTAAATTTATCCGAATCCATATACTATTGGGCATTCTGTCCCAACGGAGCGTAGGCGAACTAGTTCGACTGCGCGATAGGTGGGACAGAATGCCCAATAGTATACTTCTATCTTCCACAATTGACTTTTCAGCTGGATGTTTTCTATTGTTTTCACGAGTTTTGTAGTATCTGTAAAAATAATAATTATTTCTGAGGTGATATTTCAAGGACTGTGAGCAATGGGTAGCTCACCGTCCGATAAGGACCAGGCCCGGGTCGACGGCGCGTTGTGTTCCACGCGCGCCTCAAAGAGATGTCAGCAGAATTGACGGGGTGCGCTAGGGCCGATGCCTGCCGGGGTTGCGAAGAAAACCGAAAGGGAGATCGTGGCCCCCGGCAACAGGGCAACCGAAGGAACACGGGTGGGTTTTAGTCAGTAAGAGTCTGACACGCCCTCCCGCTCCGCCCAGAGCGGGAGAAGTTATTTGATGATTTCCCGCCCAAAAAAAAAAAAGGTGATATTTCAAGAGATGGCCAAACGAAAAAAAAACAGATATGGATGTTTAAGGTGGCCGAGCGTTTGGCGGAAAAATTACTGGCAATACCTAACTCTACGTACGCAGTAATATTATTATTTATCACATTACTAGTCTTAAGTAATTTTTAGTTTTCTTTACTAAGAAAAAATAATTGGCCCTAAGTTTGCGTTGTAATAAATGAATTCAATTGAATATATACATAGTCACACATGACCAGAATATACATACGCTGAGTCGTAAGTAAAGACGTAGTGAAGGTACCGGATTGATTCACTGCGTCTGGTTAACCGTGTAATTCGGGTCAGCATCCTTATTTCTTGTAGTCTGGCCATCAGTCGACGACTGCCGTCGACACAGGTCCGGCGCGGCGGCAGCCGCCGACCGGTGGCCAGACTTTACAAGGAATAAGGAAGCTCAACCGAATTATACGCGTGGCGGCTTCTACAAAGGCAGGCAATTTGAACAGAAAATGAATCGTTTCATCTATCGAATAGAGTTCATTATTTAGTTGTAGGTGCCCATTTCTATGAAAATATTGAACCGAATTATGACCTTATTTTTATAAAGTTAAATCGTGTAATTCGGTTGAACATCCTTCGCTTCAGCTCGGATACCGGTTAAATTTCCAAACCGTTATTATGTACTTGACTCAAAAACCTTTACATTCGGTTACGCTCCCATAAACCGGTTTTGGAAGAGTATTTACATAAAGGTTTTTTCGGATTAAACGGTTTAGAGTAATAAAAACCGGTGAATATGGGCGCACGATAAACAAACGTCGCGCGCTGTTCAGTTTTTATTCAATAGTAAGAATTGCTTTGTTTCGGGTCGGACGTTTATGTTAAATGGGTAAGTATCTAATATTTTTTTGGCGAAATTAAGTTGATATAATGACTATAAATAATCGGTAAACATAATATTACTTTTTACAGATCCTATGGACCAGTTAGATAGTCAGCCATTTTTTACTGAAGAAGAAAACTCTCAATATCTAGGTAAGTAATCACTTTCATTCTTTATCTGACATTAAAACTCACAAAATTTAAGTATAAATAGGCCACAAAACGTGTATATCAATTGTAATTATAGATAACTAGCTTCTGACTTCGTCCGCTTGAAATTTCTTGTCCCCCCCGTCGCATCGCATCACATCGCCTACCTGTCATGGAACACAACCATTTCATGAAATGATCCATCTAAGATCTGGCCACACATAGGTAGATGATTTAAGTCCCAGTTTCACTGGTGGTATTAACGACCAGTGAAACTGGTCGTACTTTTGTGTGTCTATGTGGTAAAGAAAAACTATTTCAGGGTTTATTTAAATGAATGTGATATTACTTTGTAACAGGTGAATCACGAAAAAGAAGAAAGGAATATTCTGATGACGAAGATCAATCCCAATCATTGCTAGCACCTAAAAACCGTATCATCAACGCATCTAAGAAAGAGGATGCAGAAAATAGTTCTGATAGTAACGAAAACAAATCAGGCGAAGATATCAGTGCTAAACCAGGAGAAGAAACTACTTCGAATGTCAAACAATGTGTTTTATGTATATTTGATAAGGACCTCGATAAACGAAACTATGATTTTGGAAATTTGCTAATAGGTGAATTACAATTTTTGCCGCCATGTATGCGCTCAGAAGCATATATCAATATTTTAAAGTATATAGATGCATTAAAACATCAACACCGTAAGAAATCAAACAAATAAATATTTAATTTGTATAATGTGCATGGACGGACATGCGAAATATCAATGTGATTATTCGTACTGAAATGTTACTCATAAAAAAAAAAGGAAAATAAGAGCAAAGTTTTATTTTAAATTCAAGAATCAATTAATTTGCGTAATGTGTGGACACGATTTTGCATGCTGTAGTCCCTACTTAGATGGATGATATTTGTTGGCGACTGGCCATGGTGCGACCTTTTTGTACATAAACGTCATGTTTTTAAATATAATGGTTTTTATGTTCGTTTTTTGTTGTCAAGTCTGAGCGGTCGTCACGTTCCGTCATTTTTATAAGTTTTGTCATAACATTTCTAATAAATTTATAATATTAGCAATATACGTGTTTCTATCATTCCATTTATACAGTCCACTAACACAATCCACTAGTTATCATTTTGGTCCATTCTCGCCGTAAGTATAACATTTATTGTAATTGCATCTATCAAATTTTTTCACGTACTGATTCACAGTTTTCGCTTTCATTTCGTAAAATTCACGCATTGTTCACGTAAATTTTACACCATGGTGGAAACACGTAGCAAGACAAAGCCAGACCTGACGGCTACGGGATTCGGACGGGTGCAACATTCACCGCGTGGCACCCGGCCGGTTTCAGCAACAACAACCGAAGGCGCTTTGGCATTGCCTGATAGTGCGGGCATACAACAGGCGGGCACCGTTCCCCCTAGCGAGGCACAACCTGGTCCCGCTTCGGAACGCCCAGATGCTCGCGCTAGCACACTTAACAAGGCGAATGTCAATGCGGCAACTAAAAGCACTTTTAGTGCCCACAGCGGAATATCGCGTAGTGAGGCTACTCGCCACTCGTGTTCTTCGGCGACCGTCCGCGCACAGAAGCTGTCTCTTGAAGCAGTTGCGAAGCGGCGCCAAGTGGAGCGCGAACGTCAACAGGCTGAACGCGAGCGCGAACTTCAACAGGCTGAGCGCAAGCGCGAGCTGAAGCTCGCTCGCCTCGAGGCTGAGGCAGAGCAGGCCGAACTACAAGCGAACATCGCCGCCCTGGAAGCTTCAGATAAGTTAGCCAAATCTCGTAGTTCGTGCTTTTCTAGTCGTGTCTCTGAAAAGCGCACTGAAAGTTGGGTTTTAGAACAAAACGTAAACATGACCACGGCAACTCATAAAAACATGCCTGGTGAGGCTCCGACTGTCACCCTGGGTAACCCACAAGGACATCAGTCACAGCCGGCCGCTCTCACCAACACGGCACCGTTTTTCCTGCCCGACGTCAACCATAGAACCCCTTCTAAGCCCATATATGAGTATGCACCTTACGAAAATAACTACAACAACACGGCACATCAATCGATAAATACAATACATTTTAAATTAGGGGACATAAGAACGGCCACCAGACTGATGAGTCCAAATTGTTTTATGGCAAACATTGATCTTAAAAATGCATACTATTCATTATCTGTGGAAAAAACATACAGGAAATATTTGAGATTTAAATTTCAGAATGTAATATATGAATTTACTTGCATATGGTGCTGTACTAAGATTATGAAACCAATAATCAGAAATTTTGTAGCTACAGGTAGATTAGTTACCTCTTTGATTATAAAATAACTGATTCAAAAATTGCCAAATAACGAAAAAAATATCATCTAGGAGAACTATTGAGTAGTCTATTACCAAAAATTTATCAAATTTTGAAATAACTACGTGATAATTATTAAGAGTAAAATGCCTGATTATGGAAGGCTAAAAAAATAATTACAATTTTACCTCTATAAGACTGATTACCAAAAACCTAAGTAAATCTGAATTAATATTAAAATATGATAAGTTTATAATTATAAGTTTACGTAAGAAAAAAAAATCTGACTATTATTATAATACTTTATATATTATTTTATAGACTGTCGATTTATTTGTTGTTGATTAATCATTAATAAAGTTGATTTCCTTAAATATTGTCGTATTTTATTGTAAAATGTATAAAGTGTCATCACCATACACTCGAAATCATCACCATCCACGTATAAATCATCGCCATACCATAGCCGTCAACACCATCTCACCTCTTTTTATTTAAATGCTGATATCTTCTGATTTACGCTCAAAATTTTAGTCTAAACACATTTTATGAGCATTATAGCTATCCTACGATGATTTTATCTAGTTTTACTGGCATTCCAACGTGATTTCAATTTTTTGAATAATTTGTTCGAAGAAATTTTTCATGTGTAAATCCACCCTGCTTCGTTTTCGTATTTTTATGTTGGTGAGATTCTCACATCGAATCAGTTGTTACGGATCGAAGTAGCCGTCATGATTAATATATGGCGTTTTGTGCACTTACTCGTATTCGATTAGTATTCGTGTTTTTCACGAATACGAATGGAATATGAGTGAGCGCGAAATGCTGTATATATTATAAACGCGATCTCTGCCAACGAAATGTTTTTGGTGAATACTCGAATCTCGGATCGGTGCACGTGGACTCTCGTATCCGTGTTTTCTAAAACGGATCATGAAAAATTCCCCAAACTGAATCACGAATAAGAATCCTCTACGAGTGAGTGCACAGCGCCTATTCGCGAATTTCTGATCCGTTTTTATGCTGTTCGTAAAAAAAACTCGAATATAAATCGAATACGATGTAGTGCACAAACGCCCTTATGTGTAGTAAATGGATTAGGTTATGAAAATCGGTTTTGTTGTTGAATTCTTTTCGCATCTCAGGTGTATGCTACCAAAAAAAAAAACGTCGCACAAGGCACTACAGAAGCGAAATGCCCTACAGCGAAAAAGGTTGAAAAGGAAAGTACATACGGATGCGTGTGACATACGTGAGCAGGTGGTCAACTTAAGTAATCTCACCATCGATGTATGTGAAATGAAAGATTGGACATCACTAATTGTCATGTCAAATCTCAAATCTAAGTGTCAAAGATGGCAGCGTTTTTGATGTCGTTAATCGTTAAAGCTCTTTTAATTGTTCAATATAGAACGCAGAATGTCCGTTACATACAGATATTCGCAATTAGTATAATAAAATATACTTATAATTATTATGTAGGTCAGATGTTTGTTGGTCCTGGGGCCATTTACGACGATGTCCTTTGACACTTTCGTAGTCTTTGATTAGAAATACAAATATTTAAGACATGGTACTTACATGATATCATTATTCCTTGGCTAACTCTTCATCGATAACTATTATAGTCCGCAAAATCATAGTAATGGAAAAATCACTGAAAAAGCAAATTGTAGATGCTGCAGAAGCTGTAAAGAAAAAAGTACGAAAGATGCGAGATTTGGAGACTGAAAATAAGAAGGCATTGGAATCAGCTTTTAGACCTGTAACAGAGTCTCTTAATTTTATAGCTAACACGAATAAGCAAACTGACCTCTTGCGATCTAAAGAACTTGAAAAAACAAAAGTTCCATTTAAAAACAATACTTTACAGAAAGACAGTTCTAATAACGAAGAAGATAGTGATGTAGAAGAAAATGAATGTGATATTGACAGTGATGAGTCGTACCAATCATTAGGAGACAATAATCAAGAGCGTAATACCTAAGTCACTCGGTAAGTCTTGTCGTTCTACTTCTAAATTTTATTGTTTTTCAAAGTAGCTACCGTCACTTAACACACACTTATTCATGCGCTCAAACCACTAACCCGTCTTCTGAGAATGAGAGGTGTGTCATACCACACCTACTCTCTCCCAGAGGAAAAACAGATCCGCGTAGTGATTAAGCGTATCCCTCGCGAAATCCTCCCATCCGACATTCTAGAGGACCTTCAGTCACAGAAAGTCCCCGTAGATGAGGTCCATCGCATGCACCGCTCTAAAGGCGGAGAGTCATACGACATGGTCCTCGTCATCTGCCCGCCCGTAGAGGGCCATCACCCGATCTTTCAAATTCGTTCCCTGTGCAAGCTCACAGGGTTCGAAATTGAAAAACCCCACAAGAGTGGCATTGTCGGCCAATGCCACCGCTGCCAGTTATATGGTCACTCGCAGAGGAACTGCCATGCTACACCTAGATGCGTCAAGTGCCTAGGTGAGCACGGCACTTCCGACTGCCCCCGTCCAAAGGATTGTTCCCTTTGTACCGACCTTCCCAGCTGCGTCCTATGCGGCAAACAAGGCCACCCGGCCAACTACCGCGGTTGCCCCAAAGCCCCTAAGGCCTCTTCTCCCAAACTGGCCAAGCGTTTCGACGCCCGCCAGCAAAGGGAAGCTCCCTCCTCTTATAGGATTCCCTCATCCCATTTGCCCCAACGACTAAGCCCTCAGAGGCCTAGTCCGTGGAGTTATCTCCATCACTAGCAGTCTTTCCCTGCCATGGTGCCCTCTCAATTCAGTAACTTCCCTCCCCCTCCCCCCGCTCCCCTCCCCCGCCTTATGGATCCCCGTATTCGCGCCGCCGCGCCACCCGCGCCCCTTGCGCCCTCTGCGCCCTCTGCGCCTCCGGCGCCCGCCGCGCCCCCCGCGAATCCCACGTCCGCTCCTAAAGCTACGCGTCCCTCTCAATCCACTCCCGTGGCTAGCCCCAACGTCTCCGTTGACTCGTTCAACGTAATTACGTCAACCTTCTTGGCCTTCGTCTCCCCTCGCGCAAAGACAATGGCCAACGAAATCCTTGCGGCCCATGGCAATCTCCTCCAGATCCAGGCCATCTACAACGCGTATCCGGATATTACGCAAGCCCTAACCTCCCTCGCTACTAAACCCCATTATGGATAACACGGTCTTAGCTAGGTTCAAACCGCGATCCCTAATAATAGGTTATTTCAATGCAAACGGCATTAAAAATCAACGCGAAGAGATTGCGGCTTTCCTCCGCGATCATCAAATAGACGTTCTCTTAGTCCAAGAGACTTTTCTAAAACCTTGCAACCGTAACCCATCAATAGCTAACTACCGGATAGTTCGCAACGATAGGTCACGTTGCCATAGAGGAGGTACCCTGATATACTATAAAAAGCAGCTTCACTGCATCCCAATCGACCCTCCTCCCCTCTCACGATTAGAAGTTTCGGCCTGCCGCCTAGGCATGTCAGGCCACGAGCCGATCACTCTCGTGTCGGTCTATCTCCCCCCCGTTACTACTTCGGAGAATTTCCAACTCCTCTCCGACGACCTCTCGATCCTACTCACTATGAGTAACTCGCTCATTTTAGCGGGCGATTTCAATGCCAAACATCCCTCCTGGAATAGTTCGGTAACTACTACAAGAGGCCGACACTTGTTCGACCTCTCCCACTCTCTGACCTTTGACGTCATCGCTCCAATGACTCCCACCCACTTTCCGGTTAACGTAAATCATGCCCCTGATATCTTAGATGTGGCGCTCCTTAAGAACGTCAACCTAAGACTAGACTCCAAAGAAACTATTAACGAGCTCGACTCTGATCACCGTCCGGTAGTCATGAGATTAGACCCCCGCATAGGTCTCCGCGACCCAAACTCTCCTCCTATCACTAAGAGGATCACGGACTGGAAGAAAGTAAGCACTCAGCTGAAATCCAACACGTCCCCTCAGTTAGACTCTATTCCCGACCTTTTCAACTCTATCGCAGACACGACGTCCGCGATCGACTCACTCACTAATCACGTACAAACCGTCCTGAACGAATGTTCAAGGGAGGTTCCAGTGACGGACGACCGTCACTGGAGCTTGCCGGACGATGTGCGTGCATTACTGACTGAGAAGAACGCGGCCGTCCGTGCCTACAGCAGCTTCCCCTGCCCCGCAAACAAAGCCCATATGCGCTATTTACAGAGATCTGTAAAGACACGCATACAGGAGCTGCGTGACGCGGGCTGGGACAAGATGCTCGGCGAACTAGAGCCCAACCATCTGGCATTTTGGGAACTTCAGAGGAAACTCAGATCCCCTCAATCTTCCTCCATGCCCCCCCTGACCCGTCCCGACAAGACCATAGCCTTCGAGGACGTTGAAAAGGCAGAATGCCTGGCCGACACCCTCGAGGCCCAATGCTCACCCAGCTCCCTGCCAGTAGACCAAGCTCACCTCCTAAAGGTCGACGCTGAAGTCGAACGTAGAGCCTCTCTCCCTCCTGTCGATGACCCTGATTGTCCACTGCCTCCCGTCGCTCCAGACGAAGTGCATGACATTATCAAAGGTCTTAAAGCTCGTAAAGCTCCCGGTTCAGATGGACTCACCAATAGGGTGATCCAATTATTCCCTGCCCACCTGATAATGCTTTTGACTACCATCTTCATCGGTGCCTTAAGCAACCACTTCTTTCCCCAGTCGTGGAAAGAAGCCACAGTCATAGGTATCAGAAAGGCCGGTAAACCCAGTACCGAGCCCTCTAGCTACCGTCCCATCAGTTTGCTCAAGGTTCTCGGAAAAATCTATGAGAGGCTTATTTACAAGCGTCTCAGAGACTTCGCCGAGACCAAGGGCCTCATCCCCAACGAACAGTTCGGCTTTCGAACTGAGCACTCTAGCGTGCATCAGGCCCACCGCATCATTGAGTTCATAAGCGATGGTTTCCAACGCGGCTCTTTGACGGGTGCAGTTTTCTTCAACATTGCGAAAGCATTCGATAAAGTCTGGCACAACGGCTTATTATACAAGCTGTACCAACTCGGCGTGCCGGATCGTCTCGTACTCATCTTACGGGACTATCTATCGAATCGCGTATTCCGCTATCGCATTGAAGGAGCACTTTCCTCTCCCCGCCCCATTCGTGCAGGAGTCCCTCAGGGCTCCGTGCTAGGTCCCCTCATGTTCACGCTATTCACTAGCGATATTCCAAACCCAGGTAGAAGGACGCATTTCGCTCTGTTCGCAGACGATACGGCCATCTACTTTAGGTCTAGATACCCCGACAATATCGCCCACACTCTCCAAGGCGCAGTCAATCGACTCGCTGCCTGGTTTCGAAAGTGGCGCATAGAAGTCAATCCCGAAAAAAAAGCCAAGCGGTTCTCTTCTCGAAACCGCGCACAAGGCTTAGAGACCCCCTCCCCCGACCTCTCACTATGTTCGGTAAGCAGATCCCTTGGGAGAAGCGAGCCAAATACCTAGGTGTTTTCCTCGACCACCATCTCACTTTCGCTGAGCACATAAAGAAGGTTCGTTCGCGAGCCGCTTTCGCTCTCGGTAGGCTCCATTCCGTCATAAACGCACGCAGCAAGATGTCACTTAAGTGCAAATTGCGAATCTACACAGCGTGTATTCGTCCCATCATGACTTATGCGGGTGCCGTCTTTGCTCATGCAAAACCCCATCATATCCATAGGTTGCAAACGCTCCAAAACCGATTCCTCCGCAGGGCCACAGGCTCCCCCTGGTATGTTAGGAACGAGAGTCTCCATCTCGACCTTAGAATTCCCACGATCCACCAATTTCTAAAACGCCTTGCAAAGCGTTACTTCGATTCCGCGGTCAAACATCGCAATCCTCTGGTTGTCGAGGCCGCCAGTTATGTCCCAAGTAGGATTAGCCGTACCCGCCGACCTAGGCACATTCTCACCGACCCTGATGACCCCATAACCCTCCTCCAGGAGAGCAATAGGGCCACTAGTACTATACACAGATACAGACGCCTCCCGTCATTCCGACCTCGCCGTCGAGGTCCTTTGCGATCGCGACCGCGCCCCCGAGTAAATGATACTCCTCCCCGACCCTTGCTCGATAACGAGGTGCCAGCAGTGGTTTCAGCTGTGCACGTAGCTTTAAATTCCCCGATTAATAATAATGATCAAAACTTTGATCCATCCCGTCCCGTCTTTGATGTCCTCCCTCCGGTGACGCCCTAAGCCGAGGCTCGTACCCCACAGGGGGTGCTCTTAGCGAGCGTTCACCTAGCTTTTTAGCTTAGTTTTGTATGCCCCTGGCTGGAGGCTTTGAGTGTAGCAGCTTAAGGCAACCACAGGATTGACCGGTTAAGTAGTCATGACCTCAGAGGTCAGCTACGAGATGCCCTAAAGAAAAAAAAAAAAAAAAAAAAAAAAACGCTCAAACCACTCATTAAACCAGAGATTCCACTTCTCTTCGGGGATAGAAGTACAGATTTCGTCCCAAGCAGTCAAAATCTCTTCGTCTGAAGAAAACTTGCGTCCTTTTAGTTGATTCTTTACATATGGAAAGAGGGCGAAATCACAGGGCGCTAGATCAGGACTGTAGGCTGGGTGATCTATTAGTCCAATACCGGAAGACGCCAGAAATTCAGCAGTTTTTTGAGCGCGATGAGCCGGTGCGTTGTCATGGTGAAGCAGCCATGAGCGCAGTTGGCTTTTTGGTCGCAATTTCTTAAGTGTTTGCATTAACGGGATCAAGCACGATTGAACATACCATTCAGTAGTAACACTGTGTTGCGCATCTAAAGGAATGGTCTTTATTATACCACAACGGCCAAAAAAAACAACCAATTTTTTTTTTTTAACTGAACGTGACTTCCTAGGCATCGTTGGATTATCTTCATTTTCAAGAATCCATAGACGACTTTGAGACTTTGTTGGAAGGTCATAATAATATATCCAAGTTTCATCCCCTGTCACAATTCCAGACACCTCAGAAGAACGCTCTGATTTAAATTTGTTAAGCATCTTTTTACACCATTCTACACGCCTGTTTCTTTGATCGTCAGTCACTTTGTGCGGGACAAAAGTGTACAAACTTTATGTACATGCAAATGTTTATGTAAAATGTTATTTACAGCCCATGCAGAAATGCCGAGGATTTCCTCAATTTGCTTGTATGTGATTCTGCGGTTTTCTTTAATTAGTTTCAACAGCAGCGATTGTTTGGGAGGTCGTCACCTCACTCGGCCTTCCCGGACGCGGATCGTCTTCCAGATCAAAAAGGCCTCTTTCGAACTGTTTATACCATCGCTCGACTCGACAGTCCTGAGGGATGGTGAAGTATTGCCTAATACACGTTGCATTTCTTCGTGGCATTATTTCCGAGATAAGTCACGTCGAAAATTGTAATAAATAATCGCGCGAACTTGAGAGTTCGTAAGAGATGTAACACACACACAAACACAAACACAACACAATACTGTTTTAAGCTTTCTATATTTTTGTTTTTTATTTGTGTGCCTTAACCTGGGTTAAATAAATTTATTTTCTTTCTTTCTTTCTTTCTTTCTTTAGATGCCATACTTACACTTTCACACGTGTTATCTCAATATCTATTAGACGGCAACTGACAAGTTTCGACCTGCTAACATGTGTACGCACGCACTATACGTAGGTATCAAAAGAAATTAATAACTTGTAAAAATTGTGCTAAACGATCTGCAGAAGCACTCACGGATATTCCATTTGGTGTTCGAGCGGAGCGAGGACAATTGATGTTAGGTTCTGCTGTCATAACGATCAGCGATGATTACATCACCGTTACTGGACGGAAATATCGAAGTACTCCAGGACTGAAACAATTATTATTGAAAAAGAAAGTAGATTTAAGCACAGTTACAGAGTCTGATATGCAGAATTATAAAATGATGTTGATTGCCACAAACGCACATCGTCGAGACTTTGATTCAAACAAACCAATAAAAAGTACACTCCGATTCAAACATAATGGCGGCTCGGAACATGAGGCGAGTCGCTGCGCAGTAACGAATTCATGGGTCAGCGGGAGTGAGGGGTGGGGTATTGCGCAGCGAGCAGCGCACTTCCGAGTCGCCATTAAGTTTGAATCGAACTGTAATAAGGGTCAAAAATATTTGCAAGTTATAAAACCACTTTTCAAACTGCCGAATACTATTCAAAACAGCCAAGCAATGGGGAAAGGGCTACCCTTGACAAAAATGTGGAAAAATAAATATAGATTTTGTATATTGGGATAATCCTAATGAACTTGTGGATAGGTTAAAATTATTAATTGCATCTCGAGACGCTGGTAACACTGGATGAGACAACGAAATTATATCTATTATTGAAGAACTGCGTGAAAGTAAAATTATTAAGTAATAAATAAATGGTATGAAATTTTCACCGTTCATTTTATTATCAACCTTTAAATATAATACACCTTAAATATGAATGTAGATAAATTTGAACACCATATTCATAAGAAAATGCGTTTCTCTGAATTATTAGAGGTCAATGAAAATGCATTGCTAAAATCTGAAAGTGGCGATTTTGACTTAAAAAAAAATGTGGATTGAGAGGAATTAGATCTCCTATAGACACAGATGATGCTGTTAACAAGGATTACGTCGATCGATTGTACGATCAGATAATAAAGGAACAGAATAGAATGATTGGACTGTTGCGTGCTCAAATCATAAAAGATGCACAAATAACAGTCCAAGCCACTTTAAAAGCGAAGATAACTGAAGTTTTAGTTCAGTTGGAAGATAAGTTTTATAACAAAGCAGGAGTCCAAAAATTACTTGAAAAAATTCTGTGATGGCGAAGCAACAAATTGTTAATGAACTACACAAAGCAGCACGAAGAAACTTTGTTAGACGTTCAGTTATTTTAAAAGACATAGATGACTTATGGCAAGCTGATCTGATAGATATGCAAAATCTAAAAAAGTTTATTAAAGGATATAATTATATTTTAGTGGTAATTGATTGTTTCTCGAAGTATACCTGGACAGAACCAATAAAATCCAAATGTAAACTTGATGTTAGTCGTGCATTTGAGCGAATATTAACTACCAGCAATCGAAAACCTAACCATTTACAAACAGATTCTGGGACAGAATTCTATAACGTAACATTCCAAAAGCTTATGAAGAGCTACAATATTAACCACTACTCTTCGTATTCTACCAAGAAAGCTTCGATTGTAGAACGGGTTATTAAAACGATTAAAAATAAATTGTATAAGTACTTTAGTCTCATTGGGAATTACAAATGGTTAGGTTTACCATTAGAAGTTATTCTAAAAACCTATAATAGTACAAAACATCGTACAATTAAATTTAAACCATTCGAGGTAAACAAGTTGAACGAGTCAAAGATAAGAGAAAATATTCAAAAAACTCAGAAACTTACATCACGCCGATGTCAACCTAAGTTCAAAGTAGGTGAAAATGTTCGGATCAGTAAATACAAACATATTTTTAATAAAGGTTACACTCCTAATTGGTCAACTGAAATATTTACTGTAAAAAAGATTAATAAAACCATACCAGTAACATATCATTTAGAAGATCATCGAAAGCAAACCATTAGAGGATGTTTCTATGAACAAGAACTTCAAAAAACTAGCTATCCAGGCGTCTATTTGATAGAAAAGGTTCTTAGAAGGAAAGGAAAGAAAGTTTACGTGAAATGGCTGGGCTTAAGCAACGAAGAAAACAGTTGGATTGATAAAGATGCAGTTGTGGATTAGGATTATGAATATAACCATGTTTGTAAAGACTTTTCATTCATTACACTTTTCACTATGCAAGGCGGTGGACTAGTCAATAGTGTGATTAATAATCTGCCGTTCGAACTTCATTTGCCTGGTTATAACTATTGTGGACCGGGAACAAAACTTGAGAAGCTATTGCTGCGAGGCGATCGAGGTGTGAATAAACTAGACGAAGCTTGTATGCATCACGACATTGCATATGCAAATCACACAGACTTATCTAATCGTCATAAAGCGGATTTACAACTTTTAAACATGGCTAAACAAAGACTAAAATCAAAAGATGCAGGGAAAGGTGAAAAACTTAGCTCATGGATAGTGAGTAAAGTTATGAAAGCCAAACTAAAGTCAGGTGCTGGCATTAAAACATTTAATGCTTTTGTGTCAAAAATTTAGAAACTTAAACCTAAAAATAGTAAAACATTAATCAACATTGCTTACTCAGCTGCGAAAAAGATATTTCCAGACATTCAGAAGATTCGCGTACCACGAGTTATACCCATACCAAAGACAGGAGGAGTCTTACCTTTAATTCCCGTTTTCGCTGGATTATCTGCTTTAGGAAGTTTAGCGGGCGGTGCAGCTGGTATTGCAAAAACCGTAAACGAATACAAGACAGTCCAAAAAAGCTTGCAAGAATCAGAACGACACAATAAGACCATGGAAGCTTTAGCGTTGGGCAAAGGGTTGTATATCAAGCCTCATAAAAACGGTAAAGGGCTGTTTATAAAGTCTTCAAAAAACTAAATAAAAAGCTACCTAATCGTCCTTTAACTAATATCGATATCAGAGAGCATGCACGTGACATCCCATACTTTCGAGGAGTCTATATGAAGGATCGCACATACGTAGATTTTAATTATTTAGGCGGCCAAAAATATTTTTTGGTTTTAATTAGTTCCACATACTATATTAAATTAAAATAAACCCTTTTCAGTTCAAAAATATTTTTTCTTTATTTAATTACACAAGTTTTATACACAAATATAGTAGCAATTTTCAAAAAAGTAAAACAAAGTTCAAATAATATTTTAAATGAATAAAAGTAAGGTATAATTACATCACCTATATAAACATAAACAACCTACACCTACAACCTACACCTATATAAACATAAACAAAACTAAATACCACTGTCACTGAGAGCATTCCTCCATTGACTCTCTATTTGGTTCGGCAGACATCAACATTTCTATTGTTTCTGGAAGGAATGCTTTGCGAGGAGGTTTTTTAATTTGTCTGCTGGAGCTAATTAGGGGATCCGAAGTTAATAATAGCCTATTAAAAATATGTCTAAATTACATTCCTCCCTCGAAAACTTTCTAGCAAAGTTAAGTCGGTATGACCGGAAATGCTTGTTCCGGGCTTCTGCAGCCTCCTCCGATAATTGGCCAATAAGAAGTAGCGAACTGCTTATGATTTTCCCACCATGAATCAATATTTTATGCATGGTGGGAGTCATTGGATGCCACCCGTACAGCTCTACGTACAATCTCGCAGTATCATAAGCATATTGGTCATATTTTGTGACATTAATTTCGTGACCACTTGACATTGTTTCCAATATAATTTTGAATCTATAGATCAGTTCAAAGCTAATTCCTGTGATCTCAGATGCCAGTTCCGGATTCTCAAAGAACCTCCTGCTTGTGTTGCCATCATTGCAGTATTTCCTAAGTTAGCCTTTGGCATATCGATGAGTAGTCCAGTTTCGTTACGAAATCTTATTCGGATTTCGGACTTTCGTTGTCTTAATGCCTTTTCTTCTTCGGTTCTCCTCTCTCTCTCTATTCTTTTACAAGTAATTTATAGGTTACGTGGAGTATGCTTTCGAAAAGCCGAATTTTAGCATGCAACACTGACAAGCCGAATTCTAGAGCTTGGGGGTTTACTTCGTTTCTTTTGCTCAAGTCATTGAAGCTTTTCGATGTAGCTCCACAGATATAGCACTGCGAGGTTGATTTCGTGCCTGTGGCAGGGCAGCATTGCACACTTTGCCGTCTACCATTGTCATTTTTAGTATGTGTCCATAACGATTTAAGAGATAATTTTCATAAAAATTGACTTTTTCACTTAAGCTTGAGAAATTTTGTTTTTGTTTCTGGTCAAACAAATATTTCCGAGTCACTACTTTAGTATCCGAAGCACCAGATGGACCTAAAACAAAAAGTAAATTGATTTAAAATAAAAAAGCAGCAAAATGGTATTTTGCTCAATTTTGACTTGAAACATTTAGTTGCTCTCAATTTTGAAAAGCGCGGGTTTCCGCGGCTAATTATTTTTTCGTTATATGGACAAATATGTTAAGTATTGAGAAATAAATAAATTATTACCCGGACGGACCCTGAAGTAAGTTAAAAAACCTTATAAACTTTTAAAATACAAAAAAAAACCACATGTGATAGAGCTATCTTTGACAAATTAAAAGTATATTAAGAAAAACGATAATCAAGTATATTATTGATGTAAAACATAGGTTCTTACCTGAATTATTGCAATCCATAACTTTCACTTGAAAACAATTATTCCGACAATAATTATGCACTTTAGAAGTTGTTAGTTTGGGAGCGCTGTCGAGAACAGACACGTACACGTTAAGTGACTTTCGAATTCCGACTACTTGAGGGTGGCCTCATGCGCATCGACGACCGTTGGAAAGGGTATCGTTTTATACCTGGAACTGTTTACTACCTGAGTAAACGGTTAAATCATTATTATATTGTTGTTCTAAAAATAGCTTTATGGCCGCCTAAATAATTAAAATCTACGTATGTGGATCGGTTACCAAGAACACCAAAACGCATTGAATGTGCTATCGTCAACTTAGATGATTCACGAAATGAGGGAACGCAATGGGTAGCTGATGCTAAATTAAACAATTGTTGTGAATACTTTGATAGCTTTGGGGATTTGAAACCACCGATGGAATTAATGCAGTACTTTAAAAATTGTAATGTTTTTTATAACTATACTAGATTTGAACAATTTAATACAGTAAACTGTGGACACTTATGTTTAGAATATCTACGGAAATTTTGGAATAAATACGTATAAATATTATGCATTTCTTTTATTTCAATCATTTTCATCATGTCACTCACCTTGTCGATAACTGCAAACTCGTCCGATTTATGTACATATTATCCTAATACATTACAACTTTATGGACCTTATGAGTGTGCCTTATTGCATTTCTCAACATTTAATTCCAAACATTGACAAAACGAATAATAAGTTATATTACGGCTCTAACGAAGTGCTTGAAATACCTGAAGGCACTTATGAATTACAAGATATCAGCGATTATTTAAAATCAGAAATAAAAGATTGTTCAATAAAAGTACAGTGTAATAACAATACTCTAAAAACTTTGATATACTGTGCCAAAGATATCAATTTTACTAAAGAAGGAACTTTTAGGAGATTATTAGGGTTTAATAAACAGATTTTAAAAGCCAATAAATGGCATGTGTCTGAGTTACCAGTCAACATTTTGCCTACGACTGTGATCAGGATAGAATGTGATATTGTAAGTGGTTCGTACATAAACGGAAAACCCAGTCACATTGTACACGAATTCGCACTCAATGTGCCACCTGGATATAGAATTATAGAAATTCCGAAAAACGCCATATACTTTCCAATCAATCAAAACAACATAAGCTGTATAACATATCAGGCTATTAGATATAAACAATCGATTAATAAACTTACGTGGTGAAGAAGTGCAGCTATATTTACATCTTAGAAGAAAAAATGATTGACTACAATAAATATGTGCATCAACAAATTGGGAACGTCAGTTCAACTAAAGTGATCAAACAAATAAGACCTCGGTCTAAGAAAAAAATTAAATTAACAAGAGAAAATAAGGAATTTCTTAAAGCAATTGGTTTGCTAAAATGAATATCTTAGATGTTTTATCTGCTCCAACTTACTACAACACTGTTGAAGGAATTGAATTTCATTCTTACAAACCCTACGTAACAAGCTTCAACAGGAACGATGAAATCCGCATACCTATTAATCAACAGGATCTGTATATACTACCGTCAGCGAGCACTTTGTATTTGGAAGGAACTATAATCGTTAGCAAAAAAGATTCAAAAGATAAAGCGAGTAGTGTTACTTTAACAAATAATTTTCTGCTCTACTTGTTTCAAGATATAAGATACGAATTAAATGGAGTGGAAATTGATAAAATAAAAAACGCTGGTGTGACTACTACGATGAAATCATTAGTGTCTATGAATGAGAGTGAATCGAAGATATCTTATGCATGGGGCTGGAATATCGACGGCATAAAAAATATTAATGGAGGTAATTTTTCTGCTTCCATACCACTTTGTAACATTCTCGGATTTGCAGAAGATTTTAAGAAAGTAGTGATAAAGAGTAGACACGAATTGATATTGTTACGAAGCAATACTAACCTCAACGCTGTAAAACTGAATACCGGTGAAGTCGTAGATGATGTTCAGATAAATAAAATTGTTTGGCGTGTACCGCATGTTAAAGTGTCAGATAAAGAGAAAATAAGTTTATTAAAACTGCTAGAGAAAGACCGACCGCTCCAGATGATTTTTAGAAATTGGGATTTGTACGAATATCCTACTTTACCTAAAACAACGAAACATACCTGGTCTATTAAAACTTCATCGCAAATAGAGAAACCGAGATATGTTATTATCGGTTTACAGACAAACAGAAAAAACAATGCAAACTCTGATATGTCTCTGTTCGATCACTGTCATATTCGTGATGTTAAAGTATACCTCAATTCAAACTACTTCCCATATGAAAATCTTAATGTGAATTTTGCTGATAAGAGAATTGCTTTATTATACGAGCAATACACTAGATTTCAACAGTCATATTACGGACGCCGCGCGGAGCCTTTGTTAAGCTAAAAACAATTTAAGGACTTGGCTCCGCTCTTCGTTACTTCGTTGAACTTGAAAGCAGGCCCTGTTGTGGATGTAAGAGTGGAAATTGAAACTGATTCGGTTATACCCGATCAAACTTCAGCATACTGCCTTATATTAAACGACTGCATAATTGAGTATAAACCGTTAAGCAATACCGTGAGGAAAATATCATGAATCCTGAAACTATATTAGTAGATGTTCAAAGATTTAAGGACCTCTACAACAATTTTATAGTAAAAGAATTAGCTTTGGCTACTCGTGATTATACCCAAACCTTCTTAGTTAAGCCTCCATACTTGTTCAGATACTTAACAAGCAATGAACAGAAGCAAGTTAAATGGTTAGAAAGAAACAGAGGCATTTGTTGGAATGAGGGATATGTTGACTATAAGGAATTCCATCGTATAATCGTTCCATACTTACAAAATAAAGAAATTATTGTCAAAGGGTTGGAGAAGGTGCAGTGGATAAAGGAGCTATGTGTTAATTGTAATGTATCAGAACGTGATGAAAGTCTTTGTCCTAATTTATCTATTTTGCATAAAAAATACTGTAATATAGATTCGGATTTAAATTGTAATAATCATTTAAAGCAATGTGCACTTAAAAATGTATTATGTTTAAGAAAATATTTAGAGTGGTAATTAATATGTTGTAACTAACATAAAAGATTGTTGATGGTTTTAAATTATAAAAATGTTTTCTCTGTGTTGTATTACAAGTACTGTGAGGAAAAATAAATAAATTGTAGTAATCTTTTTAAAGCATTGTGCTCTAAAAACGTGTTATGTGTTTAAAAAAATGGATTTGTAATGAAAATGTATTTTAGGTTTTTTTTAATAAAAAAATTAATATTAAATACCTATGTGTTTATTTCATTAGTTTACCTGTCTAATTACATTGTTCCACAATAAAAATAGTTAAAAGAGCTTATAAAAATTACAGGAATTACTTAACCATAAGGATTCAGCATTTTATACACATATAATCAAAAATAATTATAACAATCGGTAAACCTAAAAATATAAAAGTTAAAAGAGCTTATCAAAATAACATGAATTACCTAACCATAAAGATTCAGCAATTTATACACATATAATCAAAAATAATTATAACAATCGGTAAACCTAAAAATATAAAATTTAAAATCACTGTCTATCAAAGCTTTTGAAATTTATTCAAACTCAAACCCAAACTCAAAGCATTTATTTCAATTAAACCATTTACAGGCACTTTTGAATTGTCAAAGAGTCGGTCAGTTAGTCAGAAAGTTGAAGCTAATTGCCCATTCCAAAACGTAGATCTCTATGGAGAAGAACGGGCAAGAAACTCCAAGGACACTCTTTTAAATATAGATATTACAAAATCCTGGGTACATCATTCTTGTTGCTTCTATATGTGAGAACAATGTACAAAAAATAATCAAAAGCAATTGAAAATATAAGATTAAAAATAAGCCCTGGCAGATAAGAGATGACCAGTTTCAACTGACGGCGCCCGTTCACGAACATGACGCGTGGATCAGCACCATCCAGCTCAACCATTTTGTAGGGAACCGAATGATCCAACACACTCGCCACCATCAGCGAGACATTTAAGTGAGCATGACATATTCTCAACTGCCATGCTATTTCAAGTCAACATACATCTTAATAAGTTAATAAACGGCTCCATGGTCTCACATTTACAAAAATAAAAATGCTTCTAAATTATACAAAACTATAGTTTGCAATGTATCTAAAAAAAATAAAAGAATTTAACCACCAAAAAGAAAGAAAATCATTACTTAATTGGAGCATTCAACAATTTAGTTGGTAAAACAAAAATGAACATTAAGTTTCTAATGTCAAAATATATTTTTTTTTTTTAAAGGGGAAGCAACTCTTCGAAATATTAAAATTTTAACTAGTGAGCCCAAGCGGCTGTGGAGCAGGACCAGCATTAAGCCAAGCATTTTTATCTACGATATAATCATCTAACTTATAATATGCTTGTCTACATAGTGTGCGTTTAATGCATGTTTTAAATTTCTTCTCATTTAGTTGAAGAATATCGAGTGGTATTTTATTATAACATTTTACACAGTACCCCATAAAAGAAGTGTGTACTTTAGACAATCTAAAACGTGGTTGATCTAATTTGTTCCTATTTCTAGTGTTAAAATTATGCCTGTCGCTTATCTTACTAAAAAGATGGAGATTTTTTCGAACATACATAATGTTCTCATATATATACTGACAAGGTACCGTCATGATGTTAATTTTCTTAAACAGTTCCCTTAGAGACTCGCGTCTGCGGAGGTTGTAGATGGCTCTGACGGCCCTCTTTTGCAGAATAAAGATAGAATCAATATCTGCAGCCCGTCCCCACAGCAAAATACCGTAAGACATGATGCTATGAAAGTAACTAAAATAGACCAGTCTCGCGGAATCTACGTCTGTTAGTTGGCGGATTTTCCAAACAGCGTAAGCGGCTGAACTTAGCCGCCCTGCAAGTGATGTTAAGTGAGGACCCCACTGTAGTTTAGAGTCAAGCGTTATCCCCAGGAAAACAGTCTTTTCGACGAATTCTAGTGTCTCCTTATTCAATACAACGTGACATTCACTACTTCTAACATTCGGTAACGCGAATCTTATGCATTTAGTTTTCTTCTCATTTAATACCAAATTATTTACAGTAAACCAATTATGGACCTTAAGCATAGCGTTATTTACGTCGTCAAGCTCCTGTGCATGTCTGTTTACTTTAAAAATGAGTGATGTGTCATCAGCAAATAACACCATTTGTGGTCGGGTTTTCAGTAAATTAGGTAAATCATTTATGTATACTAAAAATAGGAATGGACCCAATATCGAGCCCTGTGGAACACCCATTTTGACTTTTAAACCCAATGAATTTACACCGTTTATTTGAACTTGCTGCAGTCTATCATTCAAATATGATTTTACTAAGCTCAGCGCAAGTTTATCTAGTCCGTAATGTTCAAGTTTCAAGAGCAGCG
Organism: Omphaloscelis lunosa; assembly: GCA_916610215.1. Lineage (NCBI taxonomy): Eukaryota > Metazoa > Arthropoda > Insecta > Lepidoptera > Noctuidae > Omphaloscelis > Omphaloscelis lunosa. Next base: position 15,372,183 of record OU744265.1, on the reverse strand, counting down.
TTTCATGATCTACGCAATCAAATGCCTTGGATAGGTCGCAAAAGATGTCTATTGCATCTCGTGCCTCTTCCCATGCATTAAATATGTGTTTTAATAAAGTGACACCGGCGTCGGTTGTGCAACGTCCTTTGGTGAAACCATACTGTTGATCGTGTAGGATGTTATTACGATTAAAATGATTGAGCATTTGATTTAACATTACTTTTTCAAAGACCTTGCTGAAAACCGGCAAAACCGATACGAGTCTATAATTATTTGTGTTTTTGCTGTCCCCGGATTTGAAAAGTGGAATAACTTTACTGTATTTCATTAAATCCGGGAATATCCCCTGATCTACACATAAATTAAATATTAAAGCTAAATAGGGTGCAATTGTCTCAATAATTGATTGACAAACTTTAGTAGACATGCCCCACAGATCTTCGGTCATTTTAATCTTTAGTTGCTTAAAAGCCTTTACGACGACCACAGGGTTTATATGTTTAAATTTAAATTCCACAGGACAGGCTGAAACATTTGCTTTTAATAAATCAATAGCAAGTGAAGGGGAGGAATTTAAAGTTTCAGTAGTTTTAATTGGAATATTGGTAAAGAAAGTTGCAAATTCCTGAGCAACATCGATGTTATCGCTAATGAGACCGCGGGAAGTGTCTAGTGTGTAATCTGTATTATGTCTTTTATTCTTGTTTGTTTCATTGTTAATAATTTTCCAAACTGTCTTTATTTTATTATCTGCTGATTTAATCTTGTTGCTAATGAAAGAAGCTTTAGCTGCTTTGCAGATATTTTTAAACGTTTTAGAGTAAGTAGCAACAATACTTACTAAAAGTTTCCGTCTTAATATACGGCTTAAGGCCATACAGTTCAAATAATGTTTCCCTACTTTTCCTGATACCTTTAGTTGCCCAGTCACTGAATAAAAACTTAGGGCAAATAGTTTTAGTTTTTTTCTTAAAAGACTTATTAAACTCTGCTTGCACTAATGAAAAGAATTGTTCATACAAAATATTGCCATTGGACATATTTAGACCCTGATCACTTAACTTGCTGATTAAAGTGCTGTTAAACTTATTTAAATTACCTGTTGTTATTGGTCTAGTTTGTATCTGCACTTTTAGTATTGGTGTGTTTGATTAAAAAATAACGGTTTGACCGCTGTGATCAGAAGGGAGATAATTAACAATGGCTTTATCTAAATAGTCGCAGCAACAAAAGACATTATCAATACATGTAGCAGTAGTCGAAGTTATTCGCGTTGGTTCTAAAAACACATTTGACAGATTGAATGATTTGAAGAGGCTTAATAATCTACTGCTATTTGAATTATTTTCCAAAATATTAATATTAAAGTCACCACAAATAATTACTGATTTATTACCAGTTGTAAGTTTTGCCAAAACATCTTCCATTACTGATTCAAATATAGAGTAGTTTTGATAATTTGGAGGTCTGTATACGCACACTATAAAATGCTTATCTAGCTCAACACAGGACAGTTCAATGCTATGATCCACCGATAGTTCAACTATGTCATTACGATTCTTAGATTTTATACAGTTTTTAATTATGATTAATGAACCTCCGCGTAGCATGGATTTTCGGTTAAAACAACTGCCCACACTATAATTCTCAAAATTAATTAACATTTCATAATCTTTCAACCAGTGTTCAGTTATACAAATAATATCAAACATTGTTTTTTCTAAAAACAATTCAATTTCTAATTGTTTGGAAGAAAAACCTTGAATATTTTGATGAAATAATTTCAAGGAATTCTGCTTAGCCCCTTTTTTACAATTAACTAATTGATTGCTAGAAGATACCTTGTTGATGGTGAGATCAAAAAATTTGTTACTGGTACCTTCTGTTGTCTTACTGACTAGTTTAAAATATTACTAACCACCTTAATATTAGTATTATTACTAATTTTTGTGGTGCTATTTACAAAATACTTCGACATACTACTTATGTCTGAGTTTATATTAAAAGCTAATAGCGATGCTATTAGACGTCTAAAACTAATAGGCAGATACGGAGTATCCCTAGTCGATTTTAATTTCTCAACAAAAGTGTTGGTGTCAAAAAATATAAGTTTATCACTATAGTGATTAACTAATAAATGCATGTGGTTATTTAACATATGTATATTATGATTTTGCCTACTTGACAAGTGCTCAAAGTACGGAAAAGCACACAATATTATTTTCTGACAATTAATCTTCAAGATTTCAGTGACACTGTCAGTGATATCATCTTTTTTTACATTAGTACTATTGCCTACAAATACTGAAATAATGGCTTTCGGATCATATTTATTCCCTATTATTGATGAAATGATCTCCTCGTAGGATTTCCCTGGTATACAATAATTAACTGAAGTTTGACTCAGGTTGTTACTTAATAATTTACCTAACCCTCTCCCTAAACTATCTGAAAACATAATAGAACAATAACAATCTTTACTAGAATAAGGGAGAGAACAAGTATCTGTCTGTGTTACTTGAGATAAAGCCTGTATAACATGTGGTGTATCTTGATCAGGGATACAGTCCTGAGGCTCTCTAGACTGGGACGGGTCCTCCGTTGCCTAAGGTTGAAGAGCCTCAAGGTTGGATGCCCTTTGACAAGAACATTGAGTTGTGCTAAGAGTGATCGGGACCACTCTGTCTGCCTCATCGTTACACATTTCTACTAACTTGTTGGCAGCAAGGATATGTTCCTTTTTTGTTTTTGAGAGCTCACATACTTAATATAAAGTGAATGTAGTGACTCTTCAAGTACCTCAATTCCAGACTGTAATCGTTGGGTGTCAATTTGATAAATGTTTTTACTGTCTTCTAATTTAATTTGATAGTTTTTTAATTTATTTATTAGAAAGACACGTTCTTTCCTTAGTTTAATATTATTGGAACTATGCTTTTGTTGTTTCTTGAATTTATTGCATTTATTTATGATTTTATTCAGTTTTGCATATTTTTTTATTTTATTTAGACTTACTTTATAACAACTATTATTATATTTCAATATAGAATCTTCAGTTAGGTCTATTGTTATTAAGGAATGAGGGGTACAATTACTATTAGATAATTCATCATACAAGTTATTAGTTTCCTTAACCCGAGTAAATTTTTTTTGTTTCTGTAACTTAGTAATTCGTAGATTTGCATGAATTAGTTCATCTTCTAGATCCCTAACTAACTATTTAACTAACGATTCTGTATCATCCAAAACACTATCAATAGCATCTTTAACAATGTATTGTGCATTTATTATCACGTTCTCACTGTCACTATCACTGTCACTAGTATTGTTATTGCAAAGATCAATAACTGATATTTTTATCAGTTTTATCCCACGTCGATGCAGTTTACTCATCACGAAAGATGTTTTTGTTTGTTTCTTATGGAAAGGCTTTACCCGACGTTGTCGTCTGGACTTCTTTTCTTTAGTTATTTGACTGCAGTGCGGGGGCTCGTTACAAATCATCTCAGAAAGTCCCTCGTAAGGATCCTGAGCGTACTGCTCGAACTGAACTTCTGAGTCGCAAATCTGAAACAAAATGATTAACATCTTAATCAGTGGAACAATATTCGGTACCTACATTAAGATTTAAAATTCGTTTTAAAATTTAACCTCTAAGTCCCTGAGATACCACATTTGGTATCGACACAATGATTTTTTAATTGTGTCTGTAATTACGGTAATTGACTGGTTAAATATAATTGGGAATCAAACGAGCTTACCTGTTAAGCGAATTCTTGATTCTAATTTTATGAACGGCGATCTGAAATATAATTCATTAAACAAAGTAGTAATTCTTATGCACAGCGTAGACATCGCGTTCGTTTAGATATAAAATATTATAAACATATTTTTTTAAATAGAATTATCGTCCTTGGTGGCAACACACACAGGAATGTCACTAATTTTAGAGATCCTTATGATGGAGAACAAGCTCTGTTTTCTGTACAGAGTAGTTCCGCATATTTACATTAACTAGGTTTTCCTGGAAAGATAAGTGAATTAAGTAGACTAATTATTGCAGCTTTGGGGCTGTTAGCTAGTGGCGGGTGGTTAATAATTATATTTCAGATCGCCGTTCATAAAATTAGAATCAAGACTTCGCTTAACAGGTAAGCTCGTTTGATTCCCAATTTTACTTCACGGCGATCTGAAATATAATTCATTAAACAAAGTAGATGTTTAGAGTTGTCTGCAATAATTTAGTTAGTTAATAAATTACAGCATATTCTGATTTATTAGGAACTTTTATTATTCTTTCTGAATACAATATTTTAATTTTATGTAATTTAAGAAGGTTGCTTTGATTTATGTGAATGTCATGTACATCTGTAATTGGTATGTATAAAAGTCCATACCTGTTAACATTTAATATTTAATGTACGATATATATGCTGTTGGCGTATCCATTTTAAATAAATTCTTAATAACGTTGTTTAATTAATAGTGTTTAACTATTGTTCATCAGTGATGAGGTATAATCATCAACACAATGTTGGTTGGCGCTGTGTCTAATTTCAATTGATGCCAGCACTAAGTTGAGCTACTGTATGTTTTGTGCTGTGGGAGGTGAATTATTAGTGTCACTCTCACTTCCTACCACATTTAACCCAGCTTATGTTTATAAAATTTTTATAAAGTTGTTCTGAATTAATATACCAGGAGGATATTATGATATGAATACTTTAAAAGTGTAAAACTGGGTGAACCTGCTACAGGGACACCTTGCCCAACCATTCGGGGAAACAAGACGTAATGTTATGATGTTACTTTAAAAGTTTCCATGATTGAGAATAGCATTCTCAGATCTATCTGTAAATAGTTAAATTATTTGGGATACTGTTGTGCTTAATGAGTGAGTATTGAATTGCACATTACATCTTGATGTCAAGGTAAGTGTCGAGCTCAGTGAGTCTAGAAGATGAATTGTAAAGATTATCATTAGGGTATTTTAAAGAATGTCAGTTATCTAGTGATCTGAATAAGAGGCACCATGGCTGTGAAGTCCTTAGTAGTTAAACTTTCATAGGGTGTAACAGGATCTTTTAGCCCCTGAATGTTGTAAGCAGGGAGGTATTTTGGTAAGCATTTGTGGAATTGTATTGTACAGTACCGACCAAAAGTCCATAGGCAATCGCACAAAGCAATAGACTGACGCTTCGGTTTGACTTACGACCTTCTTCTATAAGATGTTACAATACTATAGATACACACACACTCACTTTGTCTGCAACTCATAGTAGTTCATAATTTCAATCAATATAGAATACGGCGTGCTAGCTCAGTGGATAACGTGCTTTGGTATGTGCGATTATGGCGAGCCGAACGAGGGTTCAAATCTCATCTGTGGTTTGCTTGTAATTTTTAATAATTACATTCATAGTTTTTGTTATTTTTTAATAATTATTATTCATAGTTTTTGTTATTTTTTAATAATGACTAGTTCAATAATCATTCGTTTTTTGTTTCGGTCGTCTTGTTCACATAAATATTAAGGTTTAGCAGGTAGACCACAGAAAACTAAGTAAATCATTTCGATTTCTGTGGGGTAGACAGACGCAGTTCGTTACGCGTATTCGCGATTGCTACGGTCTGTTCCCAGCCAATCTCAAAACTTTGTTGGTTCGTGGTTATTGTTGGTGACGAGTATTTAAGTATTAGCGGTGTTGTGGTTATTGTTTTCAAAATGCAGTTAAATATAAATATTGAAGGGAGATCAAATATTATTGCGCTGCGTAAAAGTGAATGTAATTTACACAAATATCTAATGAGACCGGACTAAGTGTGAGTGTTATCATTTAAATATTTCATATTTTACTAAACATAAATCTTAATCAAAGGTATTGTTGATAGAACAGAGGTATTGTTGAGACAGAAGATGCCTTTAAAAATTTTAAATTCATTATGAGGTTTAATTCGATTAGTGAATGATAAATAATTATTATGTGTAATAAATACAATGTTATTCTTTGTTCTAGAGAAATACTGTGAGGGTTAAGAGGAATGAGGAAGAGGCTTATTGTCGCGTGTATAGTTTCCTTTCGCGGTTGAAATTTAGAGGAATGTGCCGGAGTCGTTGCCTTAACAGTATTGTGAGGAACAAAATTGTATTTCAATTGTTTGTCAGCTTCGGTCAGAAGAAAGTGTGACAATAATTCCAATTTTGCGATTGATTTTCCATCGGTTGCGTAAGCAGAGGCAAAATCTGTAAAGCGAGCTCTGGTGTGTTCGCTCAGTTTTATCAAAATGCACTGAAAAAGCTCCGGTGAACACAGATACTCGTTTTGTTTCAGTAGTATAAGAGTAGTAACAAAATTACATAGTTTGTTCGCTAAACTATTTAAATCTTCGGGGGAACTTAGCTTAGGACTGTTACGCAGCTCGGTGACCTCGCGGGCTACCAACAATTCCGGTCGTGCGTACGTCTGCTCCAAGGCGTTCATGATGTCGCCGGGGTCGCCGGAGATCCACAGGAGTGACGCGACGGACTGGTACGCCGGACCGCGTAAGGCGTTGTTCAGACGTTCTAAGTTCTCTGAAGGGGAAAAATTTGACTTAGTTCTTTCGTAACTACTCTTGAAAGCCATCCATTGACCGACATCACCCGAGAATGTGACAAGTTCGGGTTTCTTTGGTCTGTTCGAAAGAGAATTAATAGCTTGTGCGAGTTTGGTTATAGGGTCTGAGGAGCGTTCAGATTGTATCGATTGATGTGCCGTGTTGTTGTAGTTATTTTCGTAAGGTGCATACTCATATATGGGCTTAGAAGGGGTTCTATGGTTGACGTCGGGCAGGAAAAACGGTGCCGTGTTGGTGAGAGCGGCCGGCTGTGACTGATGTCCTTGTGGGTTACCCAGGGTGACAGTCGGAGCCTCACCAGGCATGTTTTTATGAGTTGCCGTGGTCATGTTTACGTTTTGTTCTAAAACCCAACTTTCAGTGCGCTTTTCAGAGACACGACTAGAAAAGCACGAACTACGAGATTTGGCTAACTTATCTGAAGCTTCCAGGGCGGCGATGTTCGCTTGTAGTTCGGCCTGCTCTGCCTCAGCCTCGAGGCGAGCGAGCTTCAGCTCGCGCTTGCGCTCAGCCTGTTGAAGTTCGCGCTCGCGTTCAGCCTGTTGACGTTCGCGCTCCACTTGGCGCCGCTTCGCAACTGCTTCAAGAGACAGCTTCTGTGCGCGGACGGTCGCCGAAGAACACGAGTGGCGAGTAGCCTCACTACGCGATATTCCGCTGTGGACACTAAAAGTGCTTTTAGTTGCCGCATTGACATTCGCCTTGTTAAGTGTGCTAGCGCGAGCATCTGGGCGTTCCGAAGCGGGACCAGGTTGTGCCTCGCTAGGGGGAACGGTGCCCGCCTGTTGTATGCCCGCACTATCAGGCAATGCCAAAGCGCCTTCGGTTGTTGTTGCTGAAACCGGCCGGGTGCCACGCGGTGAATGTTGCACCCGTCCGAATCCCGTAGCCGTCAGGTCTGGCTTTGTCTTGCTACGTGTTTCCACCATGGTGTAAAATTTACGTGAACAATGCGTGAATTTTACGAAATGAAAGCGAAAACTGTGAATCAGTACGTGAAAAAATTTGACAGATGCAATTACAATAAATGTTATACTTACGGCGAGAATGGACCAAAATGATAACTAGTGGATTGTGTTAGTGGACTGTATAAATGGAATGATAGAAACACGTATATTGCTAATATTATAAATTTATTAGAAATGTTAGGACAAAGCTTATAAAAATTGATGGAACGTGACGACCGCTCAGACTTGACCACAAAAAACGAACATAAAAACCATTATATTTAAAAATATGACGTTTATGTACAAAAAGGTCGCACCATGGCCAGTCGCCAACAATCAGCGTTTCCTGTTTTGGTAATTTAATTACGTTTTTGTTAATGTTGCATTTTTATAGCGGCTTAGTCTACTTGAATATTTTATCTTAATTCAGAAAAAAAATGTTCCAGCTACCTCGTGCACAATCAATACCAGGTAGTCCTAACAGCCTTACTGAAGAAAAGTTGTCCGATTTGGAGTCAATTTTTGATACCCCTCGAAAAGCTGCACTTAAAAAATGCGTCAAAAGAATAAGTTTTCAGAAAGAAAAATTGATAAATAAAAACAGAAATTTAAAAAATCAAAACAAAAGGTTACAAAAACGTGTGGCGCATTTGAGTGATATATTAAAACATTTAAAAACAAAGAAATACATATCTGATGAACAATTTACTGAATTGAACCTGAATGAAGATACTATAAATTTATTTAATAGAATTTTACGTAAGAAAAGAAGTAAGAAATTTTGTCGTCAAAAATGTCCACCAACACTGCGAAAATTTGCACTTATCTTACATTTTTATTCGCCAGCTGCGTATAAATATGTGAGAAAAAATTTTCACAACGCTCTGCCACACCCTAGAGTATTGGGCAAGTGGTATGAGAATAGTTCCGTTTCACCAGGATTCACTACGCAAGCATTTGATATGCTTAGAAAGAAACATGAAATATCAGATAAAAGAATGATCTGCACTCTTGTGGTTGACGAAATGGCACTTCGACACCAATCCAAACGGACTGGAAAAAAGACAGAAGGTGTGGTAGACTTTGGCGGCACTACCGATAGCAAAGTAATTGCAACAGAAGCTTACGTTTTTCTTTTAGTCGCAATAAATGAAAACTGGAAACTACCAGTAGGATATTTTTTCGTCAAAGGAATCAGTGGTGAAACTAGAGCACATTTAATTACTTCTTGTTTGCAGAAGTGCTTTGAGTTTGGGGTGGATATTGTTGCAGTCACTTTCGATGGTTGTCAAGCAAATTTTTCCGCTGCAAATATAATGGGTTGTCATTTGAAAGATCCAAACAATTTAAAAACCACGTTCAAGCATCCCAGTTGTGATCGAGAAGTAGCAGTGTTATTTGACCCTTGTCACATGCTTAAATTAGTTAGAAATACTTTTGAATCGAAAAGAATTATTTTCAACGAGTCGCAAAAAGAAATAAAATGGCACTTATTGGTAAATTTACATAACCTGCAAAAAAATCAAGGCTTCAATTTTGCCAATAAACTTTCAGAGCGTCATATTAATTTCAGAAATGAAATAATGAAGGTTAAATTGGCAACACAGTTGCTAAGTAAAAGTGTTGCAAAAGCACTAGAGCTGTGTGAACAGTTATTAGTTTCTTCACGATTTATTGAAACAGCAGCCACTGTAGAGTTCATCGAAATTTTTAATGACCTCTTTGATATATTTAACTCACGATCGTTTGAAATTTTTGGTTTTAAGAAGCCTATTTGCCCACAAAATGCCACGGAAATTATACAGTTTCTCGATAAAGCAAAACTATTGTTTTATATTGTCACAAAAAATTTACAACAAAACTAAAAGGGTGGTAAAACGTAGAATTGTATTCACAATCAGCAAAAAACGTTTAGTTGATTGTAAATGCAAATCTGGGTTTCTGGGATTTCTCATTTGTTTCGAGTCTTTGAAAAATCTTTATGAATCATTAGTTGTAAATCATCCCTTACTGAGATACATTTCAACCTATAGATTGAGTCAAGATCATATTGAAATCTTATTTGGTATTATTCGAAAGCATGGGGGCTACAATAATAACCCGAACGTGATTCAGTTCAAGGGAATTTATAAAAAGATTTTAAATCATTTAGAATTACGTAGTGGTTTCAGCGGTAATTGCGTACCACTAGAAAGTGTCCCTATCTTGAATTGTTCTTCCGCTATTCAAAATATCAACTGGTCTTCCGGCAAACGAGCATAAATTGATTATTTTGAATTTGATTCTTCGGCAGAACCTGAAAAAAGCCCCGAAATGCAAAGTGACAAGATTTCACTAGAAAATGTTAATACATTTGCGCAGGTGCTCAACAACGAATCTTTACCGGATCATTTCAAACAGATAGTGGGTTATATTTCGGGCTGGATTGCAAGAGAAATGGTTAGCGTTTTGAAATGTGAAGTCTGTATTAAATCTTTATTTACGTCCAAAAAACTGTGGTTTCACAAACTAATCTCGATTAAAGACATGGGTGGCTTGTGCTACTCCACGGAAAACTTGTTTACTGTTTGTTTAAGATCAGAATACATTTTGAAGGCTTACATAAAAGAAAATGGGTTATACTTTACGAGAAATGAAGAAATTGTTGTTTTAAAAAATCGTATTTTAAAATCATTTGTTGACTCTAATATATTTAGTGAACTGAACGACCGTGCCATGACCCAAACACCCACTTTAAACCACCGTATGCTTTTATTGAAAGCTGTTATAGAGAAATATGTAAATGTGCGTCTTCACTCTGAGCATAAAAATAACCCCGAGTTGAACAAAATATCAAAAAGACAGAAAAGAAATAAGTTAAATTTATTTGAAGATCACTGATAAATGATTTTGTTTCTGTAAGTAGGTTTTAACAAACACTTTTACACGTCGATCATATTTTTTTTAACTAGATGAGGTCGGCGTTTCCTATCTGACTACTCTGAGAAGAAAGGCCGAAACAAACTCAAGAGGTCACAGTCTCTTTTAAAGTTCAGACATAATCTTGGTCAGATCATGTGAAGTCCATATGGATTGGTGTCTGAAGTGGTCTTTTGAGGAAAGCACCACACAGATTGAGAGGGCCTGTCCAGTCAGTGCACGCATTTGTCAGTTATCGTGCAGCTCAACTCAGAATTTAAGGAGCTCAACGATTCGACGAACAATACCAAAAAAAGGACTATTGGGTAGGCCACATAAATTACTCAAACTGTCAGACCATGATTAGAACTAACTGAGAAAAAATTAAAAACAAAAAGGACGACCCACATAGTCTTCACATTCACAATAATTAAAATAATATAATACTATAAAGTAAATATTTTTGTCATTGTATATATAAAATTCATTAATGTCAATGTGTATATAAAAACCTGGAAATAATCTTGGTCGGAGCATTTCACTTGAGGACCATGTAGATTTGTGTCCGAAATTTGTGTCATCCTATTGATGCCATCCTAACTTCTAACTTTAATATTATAAATGCGAAAGTAAGTTTGTTACCTTTTCATGCGTAAACCACTGAACTCATCATCCTGAAATTTTTCATATTATACGTTATCAGATGTACAGAAATGGACATAAGGTACCTTTTATCCCGAAAAAAGTACTGTTCTTACGATGATAAATGGCGCCACATGTCTTTCGAATCATGATTAAATTATATTATTATTACGAGCATAGTACAACCAGAATTGATTGTCAAATTCTAAATTAACGAAGTCGCGGGACTTAAGTGTGGTAACCCTACTACAATTAGCTTTGTCAGCAATTCAGCTTCTTCCAAAACTAGTGAATAAGTAATTATAATGTAGGACATTGTCGTCACGCAACAATTGTCGTCTTAGCATAATTGAGCTATAAGAATCTTTAGGATTAGATTATTATTATCTTTACTGTCACTCTGTCAGTTAAATAAAGTTATTTTTAAACTCTCCGACTGTCGTTTACTTAATTGGCGCAGCCGGTAGGATCTCTGTAGTCACTCAGTATAGTATAAAATTCTACAATCTACTGTGACGTCTGTTCCAACAGTTTAACAGAGATCGCCGAACAAATAAATTTATTGAGCAACTTCATCGAGAGGCTGACGCTGAGTGTGGTGATAATAGTCCAAGGAGGAGATGGGAGTAACTTCGGGACTGTGAGTAGAACTTTTTCACTATCCTTTCTGTTTTCCTTTACGATTTCCTCTTTGATTAGATATATGTGTTTGTGTTATTAGGGGTCAGACAATAACCGGGTAACTTATATAATATATATTATAGCGATAGAACTTTTGTGATAGATTAAATAGGTAGATATAGTTAGTTTTGTACATTTTTTGTCATTACGATACAAATCTCGTGAAAAAGCATTTAGGTAGACATAATTGTTTAGTACCTACAGTTCATTACGATACAATTTTCGTATTAAACTGTGTCACTAAGTAGGTATTTTCCGGGTGTGTAACGTTTCGTGTTTCAATAACAATGGATCAGATCGTACCAATTCCGTCAGCAATGACAAGCATTATTCCAGAATTTAGTGGCGATGCTAGACAACTCCCACTGTTCATTAAGAAATGCGAATATATATTAAATAAGTTCCGAGGACGAGATGCTCAGAACGAATACTTATATCACGTCGTAACAAGTAAACTTTCGGATAAAGCCGCGAACCTAGTAGGAGAGCGGGATCAAATAAATAATTGGGACGAACTAAAAGATTTATTAGTACAACATTTCGGGGATCCTAGGACCGAAGAATGTTTAGTATTGGAGTTGGAATCGTTGAAAATTAACCAAAATGAAAGTAATGTAGATTTCTGCCATAGGATACAAAACATACGTAGTATTCTTATTGCAAAAACCAACGAAACGATAAGCAATATCAATGTACGTCTGAGTCGTCGCGACGTCCCCGCAAGGGGACGTGGCGAGCGGGGTCGGGGCATCGCCCCTCGCCCGCGGGGGCCATACAGTGACCCATTAATATGGGCCCCTCAAATTATGTGCGCCTCGGACGGCGTCGTAGAAATTGACGCATCTTGCGAGCAAGATGCGTCTGTGTGTTTGGTTGCTATGAATATTATTGTAGGCGCGCCACGGCGCTAACTCCTGTAGCGCCGCTTTCTTCACGACATCCCGGCGGTCAATCCCCGCCAGGTGAGACCCCCAGTTACCTGGGGGAGGCCCAGCGAAGACGACCAGCGACGAGGATGCCGACTCGACACACCTACATGTTAATATGTAGTCTACCTCTCGCCCCGTTCACAGATCGAGCCGTTTGCGGATTGAGAGGCAGGCAGTCTCGTATGTATGAGCGGCTAGTGTTGTAGAGTAACACCGCTCAGTGTATTACGTGCGTCGCGGCCCGCGTCGCGCCCGCACGTGATGTGTTTAGATGCATGTGTAGTTGTGGTTGTCTGTATATAGTTGTGTGACATGCCTATATTAACTTAGAACACGCCACACAACAGATGTATGTGTACATCTGTAGAGTCTTATTATTTCGAGTAAGCTGCGTGTAGCCTGGTTGCTGCTTACTCGAGGCGTCAATCCGGTGCGATGGGGTCGGGGTCCGCTACCAGGTCGCGGGGCAGGGGTCTCGCGTCAGGCGGCCGCGCGTGCAAGGGCGCTATCTGCCTGACATGGGGCCAGGCAGAAGCGTCGGCACGCGCGAACATGGCCTTCGCGAGTCGCCGCACAAACTCATCCAGGCTCTCGATTCCGAGATCCCGCTGGATGACACTATTCCTCACGAGATGAGGAGCGTCAATAATGGTCCGCAGCGCAAGATGTTGCTGCGCGCGGAGCTGCTTTCGGCTCAACTCACTCGTGAGGGCGAACCAAGCGGGGGCGGCGTACGTCAAGACTGGGCGTATGTACATCTTGTACACGCTCAGCTTGACGCGCGCCGGGATGCTGGAAGAGAGCACTGGGCGAAGGAGGTTGCGGGCGACCCTACCCTGCGCGGCGACCTTGCGGACGTGTGGCCCCATCGTGAGGCGGCGGTCGATGGTCACACCCAGGTACTTAGCCCGGGGCGACCAATCGACTGCTGCTCCTTGTAGTGTCAGGGGTGGTGGGAGGGGCGCGCACCCGGTGATGAGTGCCTGCGTCTTACCCACGTTAACCGATAGCCGCCATTTAGACAGCCAAGCGGGGAGCAAATCGAGAACGCGCTGCATCTTGGACGCCGCGTATTTCGCATTTAGCGAAGTAGTAATGTACGCGGCGTCGTCCGCATACAGCGCGAGCATCGCATCCGAGGTGGTGGGGATGTCGTCGGTGTAACGTGAGTAACACGCAGGCGAAAGGCAGCTACCCTGCGGCACACCGGCGAGCACCGGGCGGGCGCCTGACAGCGCTCCGTCGACCACCACCCTGACAGTCCTGTTGGAAAGAAAGCTAGACACCACCCTAACTACGCGACGGGGCGCGTCCGAGGTGGCGAGTTTATATAAGAGGCCCTCGTGCCACACACGGTCGAAGGCCTTCTCCATGTCGAGGAATACTGCCACCGAGTATTCCTTCTTATCAAGCGCCGCTGTCATGTGGTGCAGTACCCTCGACAGCTGGAGCGTCGTGCTATGTTCCGACCGGAACCCGAATTGTTCGGGTCGTGGCTCTATGTGGTGTCGTAGGTGTCGCAGCAGGAGCGCCTCGAACACCTTGGAGATGGTCGGCAGCAGAGTGATTGGCCGATAGCTCTCCGGCTTCAGAATATTCTTTCCCGCCTTGGGCAGCATAATGACGCGCCCCTCCTTCCAGGCCGCGGGAAAGGTCCCCGTGCGCAGTATCGCCGTGAACAGGCGCGCCAGTGCCGCTACTGTACGGAACGGCAAGTGGCGCAGCACTGTGTTGGTGATACCGTCAGCACCGGGGGCCTTCTTGGGCTTGGTCCTCAGGATGGCGCGTCTCACTGCGCCAGGCGAGAAGAAGATTGGGTCCTCTTCGGGAGCTATCGGCGTCGCGAAGTAGTCCCCAAGGTGTTGCTCGACTGCTGCGACATGGTCGTGGTCGCTTGCTGGATTTGGTCGGAACTGACGCCCCAGATGATCGGCGAAGACCTCCGCCCGGTCCTCTGCTACGTATCTAAGCGCCCCGTCGCTGTTCAGTAGTGGGCGCGCCGGGGCTGGGGTACTCGTCAGCTGGCGGCAGAGCGCGTGTACCGACGGCCAACTGTCCGTCGTCGCGTCTATTCTTTCCTCCCAGCCCGCGGCGGTGTGGGCCAATAGCTCGGCCTTCACCTTCTCCGCGAGACGGTTAAGCTGCGTCTTGAGCGTTGGGCATCTTAGCTGTTGCCACTGCTTGCGTATGCGCCTCTTTTCGGCGATAAGTCTCGTTATATGTGCCGGCAGGGGCGGCAGTAGCCCTCTCCCCTGCGGCACCAACGTTGTCGCCGCTTGCAAGGCGCTTTGGATGCAAGCAGTGACGTCACCCGCCGCCTGATCCACGTCCGCGGAGGTGACGATGGGCCGAGTTGGCGTGGTGGTGTCTAGCTTCTCTCCGAAGGCGATCCAGTCAGTACGTCGACGTGGCGCTATGGGCTTCAGTCGGGTCGGCACACCCGATAGGACGACGAGTACAGGTTGGTGGTCCGACTGTAACTCGTCGTCGATCACTTGTTGTGTGATCTGGCGGTGTAGCCCTCGGTGGACTACGACGTCCAGCACATCGGGCATCTGCCCAGCTGCATCAGGATAATGAGTGGGCGTCTCCGGGCCGGACACCGTATAGCCGAAGGCTTCCGCGTCCGCGAAGAGCCGCCTCCCCCCGTTATTCAGGTTGATGGAGTTCCACGCCGGGTGCTTGCAATTCAAGTCGCCGGCAAGGAGGGCCGCGTTCCCACCACGCGTGCCAAGTAGGGCCCGCATCTCGACCATGTCCATGGGAGACGCGGGCGGTTTATAGCACGCGTAGATGTCAATGTCCTCGCCGGCAACGTGAAGTTGAACACCCAGCGCGTAAAACGAGCTGAGACTCGGAACGGGGAGCTCTTGATGGACGACTCTTCGCCTCACTAGTACCGCCAGACCACGGTAGCGGGCATGTAGTGCCGACCTTTCATCCTTCCGGTAGACGTAGAAACCGGGGACCCTGACCCTATCTTCGGGTCCCAGGTGCGTCTCGTTGATGAGAGCCACGTCGACGTCCTGTTCCCGAAGGAGGTGGCGGAGGGGGGCGACCTTTCCCTTTAGGCCGCGGGCATTCCAATGTACGATCCTTAACGGCCTAGCCATCACAAAGGGCGAGCAGTGTGGCCAGGCCGTCAAAGACCACCGACTCTATATCTCGGCCCTGCCTCAAAGCTCTAATAAGATCCATTAGTAGCTTTATTGCGCAGGTTGTGAACTCTTTATTGTGTTGGGATTGTTTTATCGCCGATATATTCGCCGATGTTTCGGTAGTGGCGGCGATTGTTGCGCCGCCACGCGGCAGTGCAGGGAAGTTTTCCTGCACTGTGATTGGCCGCGGCGTCTTCGTGACTTTCGCTGCGGCGGTGGCGGCGCCATGCGGCTTTTGGGCGAACCTCTCTAATGCGGCATTCTGCCGCGGTGCCGTCTTGGCGCTAGTAGTAGGTTCGCCCATTTGTTCCTTGACTTTCCCTGTGTTCACAGCCTGCGCAGCCATGGAGGCAGGGGCGGCCGTAAGGGGGTCTTCTTGTGCGCCTGGGGGGGAATTTCTCTTCCTCCCTTTCCCCCCGCGCTTTTTCTTCCTCCGCCCAGAGGAGGGGGCTTGTGTTCTGGTGGTGGGCTCATTTGCCGCCGCCATCAACGTCGTGCCTTCCGACTCGACTATTGCCTTCTGGGCTTGTGACCCAGCTGTTTGGGTCCGTCTTGTGGCCGTGATGGCGATGGTCCCCGCCCGCTTGTTCTTGATTTCTCTCTCGAACACGGGGCATTTTGTATTGTTCGCGGGATGCGGGCCACCACAGTTCGCGCAGGTGGCCGGCTCTTCCCGCGGACGCGGACAATCACGGGCCGCGTGTTCCGCCCCGCATCGCACACAAGCGAGCGGGCGGTGGCACTGGTGCGAGCTATGCCTGAACCGCTGGCACCGGTGACACTGCGCGGGCCCACGCTTCCCACGCCAAGCCTCTATCTTGACACCACGCATGTTCATGAACACGGTGGTGCCATAGATCTCTCTGACGTCCGGGGTCTTCTTCAGAATTGCGTGGAACACCGACCGCCGGGTCGTCCTAGTGCGCCTTTAATGTGGCGCACGTACTCCGGCTGGTATCCCAACACCCGGAGTTCCTCCTCGATCTCCTTCGGGTCCGTATCCGCCGGTAGGCCCCTGATGGCGATCTTCAGATTTTTATCCGCTGGTAGCGAGTACGCAAACCAGCTCACGCCGCTACTCTTTTCCAGGCCGGTCAAGTAGCGCTGGACCAGCCTATACTCCTCCTCGGTGTCCGGGGTGAACCTCACCCCGGTCCCGTAGGGGCGAGCATTAGGAGGCCGGCCCAGCTTCTCCCGAATGGCCCGGAAGTGTGCGGCCCAATTCGGTAGCGTCTCTACTACCAACGGAGGGAATCGCAGCTTTTTCTTTCTCCCCGGCGCCGCAGCGCCCGGGGGGGCATCAGGGGGGGCGGAAGTTGCGTCTGTGGTTGGGGGCAGGTTGTGAGTACTTGCCCTTGTGGGTGACACGGAGGGTGTCGGGGACATAGGCGGCGTGCGCCGGCGGACCGCGTCCGAGAAGGAGGGCGATTGCGGCGCGTCCCGACCCCGCGGCGCGCTTTCGCGCTGTGGCCGCGGCGGGTCAAGGCAGTACCGCTTCGCCTCCTCCGACGCGGTCTCGCCGGAGCTTCTCCTTCGCCGCTGGGGCCTTGGCTCGAGCTGATACTCGAAGTCGAGCCCCAGCGACAGAGTTGGTGACGTCAGATATGTGCGGGCCTCGGTTGCTGGTCCCACGGTGGGCCGCTGTCCGGATCGCGGGGTCATGTCCGGAGACATGTCTGCGCGACCGGAGGCGGCCGAGCCCACGGACGCCAGCGACATACTCGACCCCGCACGCGAGGAGCATGTCGACAGCATCGCAGGCGAGTCGTAGGCCGAGGTCCGTGGGGGCGCCGGTGAGTCGGGCGCCCTTGTGGCAAGTTGCGCCGGACGTATAAGTGGTCCGGCGTTGGTGGTGCGCTCACGCTCAGCCGATGTCGGTCCCGCCAGCGAGAGACGGGGTCCGGAGGCGGCGGCGCGAGGGGCGGCTTTCGGTTGTGGTTGTGGCGGAGATACGAACCTCGGCGGCGGAGCAGAGGTTCTCGATGGTGGTGCTCGGGCCCGCTCCGCTACAGTAGCACGCGGAGCGGGCAGTGCGGGAAAATCAGGGCGGGGCGCGCCGGAGCGCGCAGCAGTCACGTGGTGTCCGGGTGCCGTGGCGCGCACGGACGGGGTTGGAGCACGCGTTTGTTGTGCGCGGCTCGTGTTTGGAGCCGGTCCCGGGGCCTGTATCGGCACTGGACGGAACGCGGCTGGGCGAACGGGTACGGCATGTACCCGGCTCGTCGACGGCGTGGGCGCAACGCGCGCAGGCGCCGATGACGTCGATGGGCCGGAAATTGTAGCGGCACTCACCTCCTTCTTGGTTGCTGTAGTGGTAGGTGGCGGCTTCTTCTTCTTCTCCTTCTTCGGGGGGCCGGCCGACGGCGCACCGGACGACGCGTCACCAATATTTGGCAACGACGTCGCCCGGTCCAACGTCGGGCGGGCCTCTTCTTGGTTCCCGGCATCGCGGCCTAACGAGCCGCGCTTGCCGGGATTCGGCATGATGCTGGGGCTTTGGCCTCCGCGACCGCTACGGCGATACTCGCCGGGCAGCACACGGGGCTGCTCTCTCTGTGTGCGCACAGGGGAACCGACGGCGTCCTGCACGTACACAGAGAAAGAAGTGATAAAATTGGCAATCCGCGCGGATAACGAACTCGACTGTTGGAAGAGCAGTGGGTCCGATGACCAATGGGCTAATCCATCAATGTACGTCAAGCCAAACAGCACATTTATACTAATTCGTCGCTGAATGTTTTTTTATACAATTGAGAAATGTAACGACGTTTGAGGATGCCTTAAGGGTTGTATTGGAAGAGCAAAACTTCCAAACGGTTTATGATATGAAAAATAGCAGAAATAAGCCGCCAAGGAAATTTACGGAAAACCATAATAACAATATTCAAAAATCACATAATTCACAAATAAGACAGGCAAATCCGAATATATCTGATAGTTCACAAAATAATGTAAACCAGTCAGGTTTAGCGAACACATCGTTTCAATCAAGGAATTCGCATTTTGCACAAAATCGAATTCCGCCACAGACTAGGTCAACCGCAGGGACGCCGAGTCAGCATGACCGGCGATGGACGTCGGCACATAATGCACCGGTTGCAAATACAAGTGCAAAAACCGATGTTACCATGCGAACTGCGAGTTCTAGACGTGTCAATTATACAAACAATGATTCATTCGATAATAATAATCAGTTTGCGTTTGAAAAAGCAACTGTCATGGGAAATGTCGACAGGAACATAGTCCCAGTTAAGCTTAAAAATAGACGTACGAGAGTAGCATAAAAAAATGTAAAACGTCCTTCACAGATGGTGGTCGATACTTCTCGCCCTAGTGGATCAAGGGACAACTTTGAACATCCAGAAAATCGATCAGAATCCCGGGATAGTTCCGATCAGGATTGGGGCGGCTCTGATGAAGAATAATCACTGGGGCATCATAAAAACAATAGATTTAAACTCTCTAGCCCTTCAATTAGAGAATAATATACAAGAATATAATAAGTTAAAAATTATTTGTAATAGTAATAGCGAGATATATAGGGACCTTATAGGATTAACCGTACAGATAGATTCTCTGGTAGAATTAACTAAAGATAGGTTACAGCAGATTTTACCGTCAAGACGAACAAAAAGAGGTATTTTAAATCCATTGGGTTCTCTTGTTAAAGTTATAACAGGTAATTTAGATAATGAGGATGCTAGGAAGTATGATTTAGAGATAAGTAATCTAGGAAAAAGGGAACATTCCGTTGAACGAAGGGTATCGTTAATGCAAAGGGCTTTTGATAAATTGCTTAATGTTTTCAGACGACATCAATTTCAATACTAGACATTTAAATCTAAAAATTTAACAATTTCAGTCTCTTGTTCAAAATCAAACAAAATACTCCAATTTGATTTCAATTATGAATAGTATGCACCAAATATTAAATAATTTTTGTACTATTTATACCATCATTTATGAACTAGAAACAGCCATTGCCTTTAGCAAAATACACATATTACATCAATCTATAATTAACTCTACGGAACTATTTAATATTTTGAAGGTCATCAAAACGCACCATACTTTAGTTTATCCATTAGATATTCAAAACTTAGTTAAGTTAGAGGGTAGTATAAAAATTAAGGGGTATATAGATAGTAGTAAAATAGTTTTTATTTTGGAAGTCTCACTAGTAGACAGTAACACATATATCTATTATAAAGTTATCCCTATTCCAATTTTTAACCCTACCACAAAAAAACCCTATGTCATTATTCCAAAATATCCTTACCTACTGGTGAAAAAGTCGAAATACAGGCCCGTAGTCGACAGCTGCGAGGAAATAGATGACCTCACATACCTTTGCTCCGAAGACAACGTACTTAAGTACCCAGAGGAAACATGCGTCGAGCAACTTATGTTACTAAAACATAATTTCACGGATTGCCAGCAACACCAGGTGAAAATAGAAGAAACAAAGATACAACCCATATCTGAAAGCCACTGGTTGGTGTATACAGAAAAAAGTATCCAGACAACGGAACATTGTGACGACGAAACTAGGAAATACACCTTGCAAGGTACATACATCTTAGTACCAAGTCAACACTGCACACTGCAGATCGCTGATATCTCCATTACAACGCCGGAGAACAGTAGCACAGTCTCCTTCAGCCTGCCAACAGCACAGATGCCCGAACTTCGTCGTGACGTCAGCCCACCGGCGAAGCAAATGGATCTTAGAGGGGTGGACTTAGGTGACATTGAGGACTTAGTGAACCGAGCAAAATACAGTGAAAGTGTCAGTGATTTCAAATCATATATTCGTGTAACAAGTGACAATATCAGTGTATGGACCCTAAGTATTTAAGACATAATCTTAGTTTCTGTTATAGGTTTCATTATTAGATGGGACTTATTTAAAATTTGTAAGAGAAATTCCCTAAAGACTACACAGTTGCCTTTAGATAATTTCTCTCTTAGGGAGGGAGGAGTTAAGTGTGGTAACCCTACTACAATTAGCTTTGTCAGCAATACAGCTTCTTCCAAAACTAGTGAATAAGTAATTATAATGTAAGACATTGTCGTCACGCAACAATTGTCGTCTTAGCATAATTGAGCTATAAGAACCTTGTATCTTTAGGATTAGATTATTATTATCTTTACTGTCACTCTGTCAGTTAAATAAAGTTATTTTTAAACTCTCTGACTGTCGTTTACTTAATTCGGGCAAAAGCTAGTTAGAAATAAGTTTATTACTACTGTGTGTGTACTGTTTTGTACTTTATGTAATATTAAATTTTTTTAAATCAATAATACTTTTTATTTACCTACCTACTTTCAATGCATTTTTACTACTTTATTACGAGTACTTTTAAATACTACAAGAACTTATGAGTGAATCGCATTTTTAGGCATAAATCACGGTGTAAGGTAAAATCAATGTAAAATGTCACATCTGATTTCTTCCGAATTTAATCTACATCGTTTCTTCTACACTAGACGACGCACTGTCGCCAATTACATTTGTCTCTTTTTTGCTTGCGATAATCGAATCATGCCATCCTACCTTGACGTCTAATCGTAATGTAGTGTGCTTTGCAATATTTAGTTATTTATGTGTGAGTTAGTGTGCTGTTTTCGAAGATCGAATGTTGTGTTGGTAACACAGATATATAAATACAGGAGATATGGCAAGGAGGCGTGGCGCTTGCGAACGCATCTAGCCGCAAAGCGGCTTGTTGCCAGTTTCGGCCATTAGTTGAATGTCAACTTGCGACGTCTTCACTGCTTGTGATTTTTTACAAAATGCCGCGTTGTACAGTGGTTGTTTGCAAAAATAACACCTCTATTGTGAATTATACGAAAGATGGCATCTCATTTCACACGTAAGTACTAAAATATGATTGTTTTTCTTATTAAATTCATTAAAACATTACTTCGTGATACTAGAACCACGATAAAGTACCAAAAGCAATTATTTTCATTAGGAACTAAAACCATTGTTTGCTTAATACACATCGATCAATGAATCGGCTGGTCTAATAGCGCAATGGATAAGTGTTTTACTGATACTCTCACTCACACGATAGTTTCGTGAAGCGGGTGCTGCCGGCTATTATTGTTAGGTAGATAATTAGAGATGTGATGTCACTTTTGTGGTTGTCGATATTCTATACGATCCTACTTAGTTCGAATGATTACACAAGGGAACAAAATTAGACTTTTTTTGCTGCATGGAACTTTATAGCTGTTGTTTACTAATGTGAGGTAATGGTAAAAAGTATATTATTAATTATTGAAAAACACAATTCATTACTATTTCTTGATTACTCGACTTATCTTTTATTGAATCAAGTATGGGTTTTTAATTTATTGCGGTACTCTTACGAATGTATCATTGATATCATCATCACCATTCACACCTTGGTTTTATTTTAATATTTTAGCTATCCGAAGGATCCAAAAATAAAAGAAAAGTGGATAAATGCGACAGGAAAAGTTCCAAACTGGTTTCCCACAAAAAATAACACGATATGCTCGTCTCACTTTGAGCTTAAGTGCTTTCAACCATTGAAGTAAGTTCGTCGGCTCTTCGAATGGTCGGTCCCAACATTGAAGTTGCGTATGGTGTTGACGAATTATATGGAACCCTCCACGTCCAAAGAATTGGATAAAAAGGATCCTAATTTGGTAAGTTAAACTATTCTACAACACCTATTTTTTTCCTGACGTAATAAAACTAAGTACCTACCTAAGTTTTATTTCAACTCAAACCTTAACTAAATTAACTTAATTTTTATTTTAAATTACAGAACGTTGCTTCAAAACCCCCAATCGATGATCCGGAAATTAATGCTCCAATGTCTACAACAGATGGTCTCGGTACCAACTTGAACACTCGACAAAATAGTATTTTGGAGAATCAAGCAAATCCGGGTAAAAACGATCTCATTGAAACACCTCGAAAGCGTAAATTACGCCAAATGATTTCCGTACAACAAAATTTAATAAAAACACAAAAAATACAAATTAAAAGGTTTCAAAAGAAAACCAGCCGGTATCAGAAAAAAATTGCTAATTTAAAAGAAATTTTGAATAATCTCAATGAAAAAAACTATATTAGCGCTGATCACGTTACGCAATTAGAAAATATTGAGATAACCGACCTTATCCAGCGTTATGAGAGAAATGTTTCATCGGGGCAATGCACTACCCAGAAGTATTCTCCTGCTTTAACAATTTTTTCAACTACTCTTCACTTTTACTCGCCAAAGGCGTACGCGTATGTAAGGAAAAAATTCCAAACAGCTCTGCCTCATGTTCGAACAATAAAAAAGTGGTACCAATCCATCGATGCTCAGCCTGGATTTACGCAAGAATCATTAAAAGCAATAAAACTTAAAACTGCCTGCACTAATCACAAATTGTTGTGTAATTTAGTTTTAGACGAAATGGCAATCAAACAGCGTGTGGAGTGGGACGGAAAACAAATGCATGGGTATGTCGACATATCGAATTCAGCAGAACAAGGTGATTGTTTACCCGAAGCCAAAGAAGTTCTTGTGTTTCTAGTTACCGCAATTAATGGGGCATGGAAAATACCAGTCGGATATTTTCTCGTTGATGGTGTCACAAGGGAACAGCGGTCCAATCTTGTCATACAATGTTTGGAATTACTAGAAGATACAGGTATTCAAGTAACCTCAATGACTTTCGACGGCTGTCCAGCCAACATCACTATGGCTAAGAAACTCGGATGTTGTTAAGTTGAAAACATAAAATCTTATTTTGAACACCCCGTTACTCGTCAACCTGTACATATTTTTCTCGATCCATGCCACATGCTGAAGTTATTGAGAAATGCTTTCGAAGCATATGGATGCTTTATGGATGCTTCAAATAGGTACATAAAATGGAGTCATTTAAAAAACCTGTATGACATTCAAGATAAAGAAAAACTGCATTTCGCAAACAAAATAAGAAAAAATCACATATATACAAGAGCCAAAAAATGAAAGTTCGCTTGGCGTCACAATTATTTAGCAACAGTGTTGCAGATGCCCTGAATTTCTGTTGTGAACTTCAAATGACTGGTTTTCATGACGTAGAAGGCACCGTCGAATATTTAAAAACTGTCAATAACTTGTTCGATGTGTTAAATTCAAGGCATATGGCCCAACTTCATTATAAAAAACCAGTTTACCAAGGCAACAAAGACAAGGTATTTGAAACTTTAGAAAAGGCAAAACGGTATCTAACATCTATAAAGCTTCAAGATGGTACAAAGGCCATCAGTACACCAAGAAAAACCGGATTTATTGGTTTTTTAGTGTGCATAGAAAGCCTTAAGGCATTGTATGTACAACTAGTTGAAAAGGACCAAAAACTTAAGTACATTCCAGTTTACTAGATCAGCCAAGATCATTTGGAGCTTATGTTTGGACATATAAGGTCTCATGGTGGATGCAGCACTAATCCCACAGCACGACAGTTTCAAGCGATGTACAGGGTGATTGGAAGATGGGTGCAAAGCTTTAAGGCGAAGATAGTACAGACAATTTAGAACTATTTAAGCCATGGTTGTCTTAGACGAAGTCTTACCAAATATTTTTAACCAAATTTTTAAGTTTTTTTTCGGAAATTCTCAAAATTTAATGTAAACTGCATAATTATGGCCAAATTGAATGATAAATGAATTCATTTTTTATTTATTTAATTAAAATAATGTGTAAGCAATCAAGCAAAACATGTTTTAGGCTTCTGTGTCATTAGACATTTTTTTACAGACATTTAAAGTTCAGAAAAAATAAAAAAAATTGTACAATACGTCTTTTAAACCTTATTAAAAAAAACGGAGGGTACTTTTTTTGTTCAAACCTTTTTGAAGACATGCTTGATAATCGCTCTTTCTTTTGAGGTATCATTTATGCGGATATCTTACAAATTATTGAAATTAGGGCCTACAAACCAATTTGAGGGAGACATTTTTTATTTTAGGCAGACTAATTAAAACAACATTTGAATTAAAATTATTTATTTTTCATGTTCAAAATGACTGCCGTGATTCCTAATACAAGCACGGCCCCGTCTTCTAACTTCTGTAGTCGTTATTTTCAACATCATCTCCTGCTTCATTGTCTCAAACGCTGAATTTATTCTTTGTATCAATTCTTCTCTAGTGTTTATTTCTATGTTGTTATACACCAGTTCCTTGGCCCGGCCCCACACGAAAAAGTCCAACGGGGTCAGATCTGGGGAGCGAGCGGGCCAAGGGATGGGTCCATCCCTGCCGATCCAGCTATCAGGAAAGCAATTGTTGAGGTGTTCTCTTACATTTAAAGTCCAATGCGCTGGACAGCCGTCTTGCTGAAAGATGACTGTTCGGTCTCTTTCGAAGATCGGGGCACCTGATTCCTCTACCAGCAGTGGTAAATCAATTTGCAGAAATTGCAAATAATTTTCGCCATTCAATGGATCTGGCAAAAAGTGGGGCCCAATCAATGTTCTGCCAATTATTCTAGCCCATACAATCACAGAGAATTTCATCTGAAATGACACCTGCTTCTTAAAATGTGGATTGTTGTCTGCGTCGGCCCATTCATGGATGTTGCGAAAGTTTGTAATACCTTTCCTTGAAAATTTACTTTCATCCGTCCACAAGATTGATTTCAGAAACCACGCATCTTCGTTGCTTACACATTACTTTAATTAAATAAATAAAAAATGAATTCATTTATCATTCAATTTGGCCATAATTATGCAATTTACATTAAATTTTGAGAATTTCCGAAAAAAAACTTAAAAATTTGGTTAAAAAAATTTGGTAAGACTTCGTCTAAGACAACCATGGCTTAAATGGTTCTAAATTGTCTATACTATCTTCACCTTAAAGCTTTGCACCCATCTTCCAATCACCCTGTATAAAAAGCTCTTGGTAAAGTCGGAGCTTAGGGATGTAGATCAGGGAAACTGCACAGCTCTAGAAGAGGTTTCATTTTTGGTGTGCTCCTCTGCTGTCAAAAATATAAATCTGAAAATCGAACCATGCAAGTTAGACGAAAGTAATGATGAAGACGAGATGAGTTTGCTATATGAACAAGCCATATTTGATGAGGATATTAGTATACTTCTACAAGACATCACAGAATTTAGTAGTCAGGTAGTGTCATACATAGCAGGATTTATAGTTCATCGCTTACTAAAATTATTGAAGTGTGATACATGCTGTAGCGGTTTGATTGCAGATACAGTTGACGACAAGTACCACAGATTTATAAAATTGAAGGATAAAGGCGGCCTTATA
Source organism: Omphaloscelis lunosa (assembly GCA_916610215.1). Lineage (NCBI taxonomy): Eukaryota > Metazoa > Arthropoda > Insecta > Lepidoptera > Noctuidae > Omphaloscelis > Omphaloscelis lunosa. The sequence goes on along the minus strand of OU744265.1, from coordinate 15,346,034 downwards.
TTTCCATCCAATGACGTAATAATCATATGTAAACGGATGGAAGTAATAATAAAAACTTGTATTCTTTCATCTGATAACACAAAAATTACATCGAAAAATATTAGACAGGAGCTCATGTCAAAATCCTTATCGCATTTTATAGGCATGAATCTTTTTGAAAAAATAAATTTTCACCAATACAACCAATCGCCAATGAATAACCATTTAATAATACTAATTAAAGCCGTAATGGAAAAATATGTAAACGTAAGATTACACTATTTAACTAACAATACAACATTTTACTGGTCAGTAAAATCCATATCAATAAAATCTTGAAGTTTTACTTTATTTATTTATTTAAAACTCTTAAACTATCATTACAGGTTTAGAAACTTAATGCGATAGCTAAGCCTGCTTATAATATAACTATTTTAAATAACTATTACTAACAATTACAAATAACTACACAATACATTAACACCAAATTACTTATAACTAAAACAATACAACCTTATAATTATAACAATGTAATATTTACAGAAAATTAACTTAAGTATGCTTTACATTTAAAAAAAAAAAAACAATAAAGAAACAATAAACATAAAATTACACTAATTGTTGCTTTCGTAACATATTATATATAAACTTACTCTTGCAAGTTCACTAAAGTAACACGAAAAAATGTCCAACCTATTCTGAATTTCGTTAACAGTACGAATTGCTCGCGTGAGAGGTGCTTTGGCCAGCAGGTTGGTTCGGGCAGTTGGCACAGCCAGCAGTGGCGGGCGCCGCCGCCTCCACACGTAGCGGTCTGGAACAGACAACCGCAAGCACTGAAGCACTCCCGGATTGTGCTCCTTGCCCCGGAGTAATTTAATTAATTTAATTACTTGTGTTCTCTTAGTCTAGATTCGAAAAGTTGATATCCCTTCCTTCTCTTCTCTAGTCACAAATGCCCCTAAACTAGACAAAAATCACCAAAATTTAGTTTATTCCTGTCAAATGACGATTTCCTATTCTGAAATTGACACAACTTAACTATATTTTATTTTGACAGCACCGTGTTATTAATTTAGTGAAAAGGGCATTTTTGCTATTCTGAATTTGACGTTTTTTCACCTAAAATTTGGATTGTCAAACTAAACCCTGCACCCTAATTGCGTAACACACTATCAATCGTAGTTTGTTTCATTTTGACAGCTCAACAACATTCATTGCGTTATTTTCGGTGTTGAGAAGAAAAAAATTTCCAACATATGAAGCAATGGATTAGCAATTTGTTTCAGAATGATTCAAATTCCGATCGTTAGTGACTTACGTAATTAGGGTGCAGGCTAGTTTTAATCGCGATTAAAAAGGTGTGGAATAAAATTAATTGTCATGAACTAAAATTCACACCAACACCTCGACTTCAGGGGAAAAAATAGTACTTACTGTATTTTTATATATAAAAAGAGCAGCTAAAACATTGTGTACTCAAGTTTGTGATGCCAAAGTCTGAAAGCCAGGCATTCTCGCACATTAGGATTGTGGGAGGCCTCCGGATCTAAGTACATATAATGTGGGTCAGGAACTCAAGACTAAAGCTGCTTCTAGTTAGTTCTGATGTAGGTAATTTATCAGCTTTCCTGTTAATATCGTTGATGGACGCCTTGTCCGTCTCAGGTTTTCACTAACGATGCACTTATTGCACTTTCTATTACTTAACACAATTAACATTTGTTATTTTAGTAAAAAGTTCCGTAAACTTATTTTAAATTAATAATTTTAAGAGAGCAAATTTTTTCGTTGCGATGAAAAAACGCGCGAGTTAAGGAACCCCAACCTACCAATATTAGCTTTGTCAGACAATAAGTATTTACTAGATTATTATTTCCCAATTTCCCCACTGCGCGATCAGCATTTATAATTATCTAGAACATGCGTCAATCTGATCACGCTGTGCATGTACTACGTTAGCAATTAAGTTAGTATATAAGATCAATATTTTGTTAGATTAAATCAATTACTGTTTCGCTGTAACTCTGTCGGAATAAAGTTATTTTTAAATACTTCCGTTGTCGCTTACTTAATTGGCGCAGCCGGTAGGATCTCTGTAGTCAGTTTGCCGTGTATACAATTCTACGTGGAGTAGCCGACGTCCGTGTCTACGGTTTAGCAGAGATCGCCGAACAAATAAATTCATTAAGAAGCCACTTCGAGTTACGGAAGAGGACCAGCCACAGCAGTAATTCAGGGAGCATGGAGCTAGCTGCGGAATTGTGAGTAAATCTTTTTCACCTTCCTCTCAGCTCTTCCATCTATATCCCAACCTTGTAATAGTCTATGTGTTTGTGTATTATTAGGGATTGGACAACGCCGTGATAATATTTGCATAGATTTTAATTGTACTAATATTTTAGAGTAGTGATAGTTTAGTAGCACATTAGTGTGATTTTTTTTTCTCCGCGTTTGTTTCTTTCATAACTTTTCACAATGGAAAACGTAACCCGTGTCCCACAGGAATTGGTTAACATCATACCAATATTCAGCGGCGACACTAGAATGTTGCCTTTATTTATAAAAAAATGTGAATACATTTTGTCTACGTTCTTAGGAACCGCAGCCCAAAATGAATATTTATTTCATGTAGTAACAAGTAGGTTATCAGGCGAAGCAGCCAGTTTGGTAGGCGAAAGAGAAGCTATAGGTACGTGGGACGAGCTGAAGAAGTTGTTAAACCAACACTTCGGTGATCCACGCACAGAGGATTGTTTAGTAATGGAGTTAGAATCGTGTAGAATAAATAAGGCTGAAAGTTATTTAGATTTTTGCCATAGAATACAGCGGATGAGAAGTGTTTTATTTGCTAAAATATCAGAAACTATCATTGATGAATCTCTACGTAAGGCAAAGCAAATCATTTATAGTAACAGAGCAATGAATGCTTTCTTGTTTAATTTACCGCCATTTTTAGTTAGATTAGTTCGTTTGCGCGACGTCACAACGTTAGAGGATGCATTAAAAATAGTTTTAGAAGAACAAAACTTCCAGGCAGTCTATGAGTCGAAAACAAACGACAGACGTAATTTTAGCAGAAATAACAGACCCAATTTGCCTAATAACCAAAATGCAATTGAATCTAATAATCAAAAGAAAGATTCACATAGCATATCAAGTACACATGTACCGAATAGTGCTACAAACAGCACATCTACACCGAACAATTCGCATCAGTCCAGACATTATAAACAACATAATAATATTCAAAGAAATCAAGACAATTTTAATCGTACAAACAACAATAATGCGTCACCGCAGTCAAGTAGGTCATTTGTTCCGATTGCACAACCGAACCAACAGTTCGCGGCACATGCACCGAGCACGCCGTCTTTTGCAGCGCAAGCATCTACGTCGGGTGCGAATACTGATGTCACCATGCGTACTGCAAGTTCGCGACGTGTTAATTACATAAATAATTCTAATAATAATGAACAGAGTTCAAGTTATTCGTACAATGAGTGCCAAGAATTTTCTCCTGAAGAACCCGGGGCGGGAAATTTTTGCATAACGGCCTCTACCCTAGAGAACGAATAAAAATAAATTGTAATAAACGCTTAAATTTACCACATATAGTTATACCAGAATTAAAGGCAGTTTTTATGATAGATACGGGGAGTGTTAGATCGTTTATAAGCCCGTATATAAATATAACGAATAAATATTTTAAAAATTATTTACAGTATGAACCCTTCGAAGTTGTTAGCACTCACGCATCGAGTGTTCATGGTGAAACGGCTATTATTCCATTACCGGTTACCTTTGGAAGTCAAGAGTTCCATAAGTTTTATGTCTATAGTGTCGACGATAGGTATGATGGGTTAATAGGTAGCAATTTGCTGAAGCAATTACAGGCAAAGATTAATATGGAAAATCAGATATTACATTTAAAAAATACTGATATTCCTATCATATATTCACCGCCTATGAGAGAGATATATAATCTACCATCTCGTAGTGAACTTAGAGTAAGACTCCCAGTCAACTTACTGAACGGGGAAGCTGTGTTAGATTTTAAGCAATTTACGGAAGGGATTCGAATGCCCGCCGCATTAGTTACGTGTATTGAAGGCTATGCAACAACTGTTATTCAGAATTATAGCCATGAAAATAGAAAATTAGTAGTTACGGGACCTTTTCAAGTGGAACCATACATACAGGACCCATCTGTTAGTGTTAATTTCACAGATAATAATATAGAAGTGGACAGCTTGCTAACAAAGAATTTAGACAAATTACAGTTAGATCATATGAATTCAGAAGAACGAACGGTTATTGAGGGACTTTGTAAAGAATACAAAGATATATTTTATTGTGAAAATATTCCGTTAACCTTCACAAATCAGGTTAAACATAGAATAAGAACAAAAAATGAAGACCCAATAAACATTAAGGCACATAGATTGCCACCTATTCAAACAAAAGAGATCAGTAGTCAAGTCGAGAAAATGTTAAGGGATAACATTATCCAGGAATCTCATTCCCCCTGGAGTGCTCCCGTACATTTAGTGCCGAAAAAATTAGACGCGTCAGGCCAACAAAAATGGAGGATGGTAGTTGACTATAGACGGCTCAATGAAATCACAATTGATGATAAATACCCTTTGCCCAACATTAACGATTTATTTGACATGCTAGGTAATAGTAATACTTTACAACTCTCGATTTAGCTAGCGGGTACCATCAATTAGAGGTTCAGGAGAAAGATAGAGCTAAAACTGCGTTTAGCACACCTTCAGGTCATTATGAATTTAACAGAATGCCGTTTGGGTTAAAGACCGCACCCGCAACTTTTCAGCGAGCGATGGATAACGTCTTACGAGGCCTTCAAGGCTTACATTGCTTAATATATCTCGATGACGTCATTATTTTTTCTAAAAGCTTGCCTGAACATGTAGAAAAACTTAGAGCAGTTTTTGACCGCTTCCGTCAAACAAATTTAAAAGTTCAATTAGATAAGTCTCATTTTCTTAGAAAGGAAGTACTCTACCTAGGGCATACTATTACAAGTGAAGGTTTGAAACCAAATAATGATAAAATAGACGCTATTCTTAGGTATCCTATACCGGAAACGGTTACACAGATTAAAAGCTTTTTAGGACTAATCGGTTATTATAGGAAATTTATCAAAGATTTTGCCAAAATAACTAGACTATTAACAGCTTGTTTAAAGAAAGGTCGCAAAATTGTAATTAATGGGGAATATAAAGAATGTTTTGAGACATGTAAAAAGCTTTTAACAAATGCACCTTTGTTACAATTTCCTGACTTTAGTAAAACTTTTATTTTAACCACGGATGCATCCAATTTTGCGATCGGGGCTGTATTGTCACAAGGAACGATAGGCTCAGATAAGCCTGTAGCCTATGCTAGTAGAACCTTGAGCGACACAGAAGTAAAATATAGCACTATCGAGAAGGAACTTTTAGCCATAATATGGGCAGTTAAGCACTTTCGACCGTATTTGTATGGTAATAAGTTTACCATATTTACAGACCATAGACCATTAGCTTGGCTGTATTCATTGAAAGAGCCCAATAGTAAACTCACGCGATGGCGGTTAAGGTTAGAAGAATACGATTTCGAAATAAAATATAAGAAAGGCCCTCAAAACACGAATGCAGATGCTTTATCTAGGATTAAGATTAATGCAATTGACGACGATTTAGATTCAATATTCGTAAATATAGGAGATAGGCAGGAACGTATACAAAAAATTATAGAAAACGAATTGCAAGACCTCGAAACTCCAATAGAAACGATAGAACTTTCGGATTCTGATGATGGGGTCACTGCCAACTCAGTTTCAAATAGAGAACACGAAGGCATTCCTAGTTTAAACGAAGCTGTCGATACTAAACCAAAACAGATTTTAATTCATTCATGGTTTAAAAATAAATTAGACGTAAAAGATATTTCAAATAATAAACAAAAAATTCTCGAAGTTCACTTACCGACAAATAACGATATATTAGTTAAAGACTTTTTGAAAGAGTATATTGATCCAAAACATAAGTACTTTATATACTTCGAACACACATCTTTTAGAAAAACTTTTTCAAACATGGTAATTAAGTTATTTAAAAAGGATTCAGTTAAGTTAACCGAGTGTACAGAAAGAGTTATAAATTTGACAGGATCTGAAGAAGATCAAAAAGAAGTTATTTTAAAATACCACGACGGGAAAACATGCCATAGAGGTATTAAAGAAACTTTAACCAAACTTAAAAGACATTATTGGTGGGCAAACATGAAAGAGACAGTCACGGCAATCATAAATGCTTGCGAAACATGTAAACGCATGAAATATGATAGAAAGCCGATTAAACCCCACATTCAGTTAACACAAACCCAGGATGCCCCTTTTCAGGAAGCTTTTATGGATTTATTATATATTGAAGGGAAATATTATTTAACTATAGTGGATGCATTTAGTAAGATAGCACAAGCCATAGAGGTACCGAATAGGAGTACACCAGAGATAGTTAGGGCATTGATTAAATATTTCAGCATGTATGGTCTGCCTAGGAAAATTAGTTGCGATTCCGGTACAGAATTCAACAATACTTTGATTAAAGAAATGTTAAGCTTTTACAAAATTGAACTTCATATTGGGACGCCAAATAATCCCAGTTCAATGGCAATAGTAGAAAGGTTTCATTCTACCATTATTGAGATTTATCGTATAGCAAAATACGATAAAAGCGATTTAGATGCAGCATCAGTTATGACTTATGCCATCATGGCTTATAACAACACCATACATTCAGCAACAGATTTTACGCCTTTTGAACTAGTATTTGGCCACACTTATTCCGATAATGTATTTAACGTGGATAGAGAGAAGAACTTAACTCAGAAATTATTGTTAGATCATAGAAAACGCCTTAAAATACTCTATAAATTCATAACAGAAAAATTAGAATCAGATAAAATTAAAATAATTAATAAAAAAGGTGGCGAAACGACACCGGTACTCGAACCAGACGATAATATTTACATGAAAGACACTAGGACTAGAAAAGCTAAAGAAAAACCTCGATATGAAAAAGCGAAAGTAATAGGTGAAGTTGAAAGAAATATAGTCCCAGTAGAAGTAAAGAAAAGGAAAACTAGAGTAGCCTTAAAAAATGTAAAACGTCCTCCACAGATCGTGCCTGGTACTTCTGGTACTAGGGGTGCCAACACTCACGCTGGACCTCCAAAACCTCGGTCAGAATCCGGGGATAGCAGCGATAAAGCGGGGAGTAGCAGTGAAGAGGAATAGTTATTGGACAATATACAAAAGTGTAGATTTAGAATCATTACACTTACAAATAGATAATAATATTCGGGATTTTATTAACTTGAAAATTAAAATTAAGGAAAATAGTCTTAGTAACGAAACTATAGGAATAGAAAGCCAAATAGAATATCTTATTAAACTAACTAAGGATAGATTCTTTCAAATCTTACCTTTCCATTATAGAAATAAAAGAGCTCTGTTTAATCCATTAGGCTCACTTGTAAAAGCTATCACAGGAAATTTAGATGAAGACGATGCAATTAAATATGATAGAGAAATCCAAATGATACAGAACAAAGAGCATGTGGTCGAACGTAAAGTATCATCAATGCAAAAAGCTTTTGATAAATTAGTAAATAACTCTGAAATAATAAATTCAAATATTAAAAACTTGGGTTTACATACCAATGAAATGGAAAAATTAGTTGAACATGAGTTCAGGTTTAACAAACTTTTCCAAATATTAAATACTATGTATCAAATTTTAAATAACTTTCGGACCTGTTACGAAAACATACAAGAGATTGAAACGGCAATAGCCTTTAGCAAACTGAATACATTGCACCAATCCATTATAAATAGTACAGAATTATATAATACGTTAGAAGTCATTGCTAAACATGCTAGAACAATATACCCAGTAAGCAAACATAATTTAATAAAATTAGAACGTAATATCATACTTAAATCATATATAAATAACAACAAGTTAGTTTTTGTTTTAGAAGTTCCCCTAATAAATAACGAAACATATAATTATTACAAGGTTATACCCATCCCTATATTCCATTCTCCAAATACCTTTACAATAATACCCAAATATCCTTACCTGATGGTGAATAGATTGAAATACATGCCCGTGGTAAGCCCATGTACTGAGATTGAAAATGGAAAATTTCTTTGCGCTGAAACTAATTTAGCCCAGTTTCCAACCGAGACCTGCATTGAACAAATAATGCTGATGAAGAACAACTACAAAAACTGCATACAGAACCATATTGAAATAGAAAAAACTAAGATACAGAAAATAACCGACAACCAATGGTTGGTTTACTCAGAGGAAAATCTCATCACCGAGAATTGCAATACAGAAATCCTGAAGTACACTATTCTTGGGACCTACATCGTGACACCTGGCCAACAATGCGAGACACAAATAGGCGAAGTCATCGTTGCCGCCACCACAAACACTACAGTTTCCAGTCTCCAGCTGCCATTGATCCAGATGCCAGACCTACAACAGGACATTCAGAGAAGATCAAAGAAAGTGGATTTAAGAAATGTGGACTTCAGTGATGTGAAAGAAGTGTTACAAAGTGCAAAATTTAGTGAAATAGACGATACGACACAAACAGTGACAATAGAAATTAGTATATGGACCATCTTAGAGTATGTGGTTATTGTAATAGCAATAGTTATCTTTATAATGTATAAATTTCAGTTCATAAACTTTTGTCGAAATTCTCCGAAACCGTCTGCGACACCTTCGGATAATTTCTCTCTTAGGGAGGGAGGAGTTAAGGAACCCCAACCTACCAATATTAGCTTTGTCAGACAATAAGTATTTACTAGATTATTATTTCCCAATTTCCCCACTGCGCGATCAGCATTTATAATTATCTAGAACATGCGTCAATCTGATCACGCTGTGCATGTACTACGTTAGCAATTAAGTTAGTATATAAGATCAATATTTTGTTAGATTAAATCAATTACTGTTTCGCTGTAACTCTGTCGGAATAAAGTTATTTTTAAATACTTCCGTTGTCGCTTACTTAATTCGCGCGAAAGAAAAGTGACATTCCTGTGTGTGTTGCCACCAAGGACGATAATTCTATTTAAAAAAAAAAAATATATTTTATATCTAAACGAACGCGATGTCTACGCTGTGCATAAGAATTACTACTTTGTTTAATGAATTATATTTCAGATCGCCGTGAAGTAAAATAACATACGAGTATTTAACTTACCGACGACATGATTATGACGTACACTGATAGACCAAAAAACAAAAATAATATTGTATACAAGTACTCGGTGCGAGTAATATTTTATAAATAACCTAAATATGTACTCTGATTGTTTTAATTATATTGTAAATATGTAGCACATTATGATCGTAACACATATTGTTGAAAGTAAATCTTATCTACATACCAATAAAGGTGAAGCTTTGTGGAAGCATGTATAAACTTGAACCTCAACAAAATAGCACGCTTGTATTTATAAATATTATTGAAAGTAAATCTTATCTACATACCCATAAGGTGAAACTTTGTTGCAGCATGTATAAACTCGAACCTCAACAAATAGCAAGCTTGCATTTATAGGGTTATTAACATACAATATATCACATTTCAGTATCGTAAACTAGCATCGCCCTGCGATGTTACCTACGAATTATTGATATGAACCTAATTCGCTCATAATTTAATGGTTAGCAATAATTAATTAAATATTATGTTTAGAAATAAAACAATTAAAAAATAAATATTTAACTTTATTTAATAAACATTAATAACACTTATGTACCTACTTATAATCTACAGATACATAATAATAACTATACATAATATACAATACTTAAACATCATTAACAAATTCATAGTTGAGTGCCAATGTTCTTATTTCTATTTTAATTCATAATTATTACTCTAGTTATTAAACCCTTAAATTCACATGCAATGTAATTAAGCCTAACAGTTACATAAACAATATAACTTATTAAAAAATTGAGCAATGACCCCATGCCTGCGTTGCGATCTTACCACTAGATATCGCGCGTTTATCATCGTTGGTAGATAATGCAATTTTGTTTACACTTTGTTACACTTTGGGTAAATATTATGAAATATTTACCCAAAGTGTAAACAAAATTTAAGTTTAAAAGTTTGTAAGTTTAAAAGTTTAAGGGATTTAAACACAATATTTTTTCTACGAATGACTTCACTATTAAATAAAACGTTTTCGTAATCTGTGATACTTAGATCACGAACTACAGAAGATTTAATTCCTTTTGCTTTTTTAATTATTTTCTCCTGTGTTTTTATTGAATAAAGTTTAGATCTTAAACCAATGAAATCTGTTATAACTTTTCCTCCCATTTCTCTTTGAAAAGACCAGGAATTTTCTTATTCACCTGAGGTAACATAAATTCGTTTTCTATATCATAATTACTGGTGTCAAAGTATTGTAAAAAGCTATGTTTAATGTCGCGATAAAAATCATTCGTATTTATTTCGTAAATAAAAGAATCCGTGTCTGTATAATATAATTTCACTCTTTCCTTATAAAAAGGTTTGATTATATTATAGTGAAACCAGTACATGTGTGATTTAGACAGTTCTAAAACAGTAAAACCAATATAAATAGGCTTGTCTAAAATTATCTGATCTGGTTTCATTTGTATCGCTACTAAGTTCTCGGATAGAACTGATGCGATATGAAAATAAGGGTTGTTCACGAGTCTCTCAGCGTAGATGGACTTTTTGGTTTTATTATTTATATGGTTCCACTGATTAACCAAATGAACAGACACTCTGTTTTCAGTGTTTTCCAAAGTTTTTCCAAAAACGCTATTATTTAACAACTTGAAGAAATCTTGTTCAAATGTACTGATTTCTTTTTGACGTAGTTGTGTATTTAATTCAATATATTGCTTCAAATAAGGCCTCTGTCTAAACGTGATAACTCTATGAATTTTACGCAGTAACAAACCGTGTTCCAAACATTTTTTTAAATGCACGTAATGAATAACATAGTTATATTTATTATATAAATTTGAAACCAGTTTTTTAGTTTTACCTCCAGGCGGTATGCACTTTTCAAAACAAAAAGGTAAGTCATTATGATCGCTGTGTAAGGATTCAGGGTAAAATAGATCGACTTCTAGTATGAAACCCCATGTCGCATTATCCTCAATACATTCAACATGTAATTGGTTTATTTCATTTTCATTTAAAAATCAAAAATCTGAATATGGTAAATATTGACACATACTGTAATCGTAAAGGTTATTACAATCCAAATCTATATATATAAAAATGAATCCCTATTTCCCTTGGTCACGACATCACGCTAAAACGGCTGAACGGATTTGGATGAAATTTGGGATATGGATAGACCTTGACCCGGAGAAGGATATAGGATACTTTTTATCCCGATATTTTTACGGGATCGAGACTTATGCGGGTGAAACCGCGGGGCGCAGCTAGTAAACTATAAAACATTGTGGTTTTGATGCATCGCATTTAGATAAATACTTATTATTATCTTTTGCATAGCGATGAGAGCACATACACAAACCACCTCTAATACCTTTTTGAATCATTCGTACAATGGCTAAGTCTGAAACGAGTTCAAGTTGAACGCCTGTTTTTAGTAGCATTGCGTCAAATGATAAACTAGGTGCGGTTAGGTAAAATGCAGGGTCTAGTTTATAATGCTGTTTACAAGTTTTTCGAAAATTCTGGAATATATCAGTTAGTAAAAGAACATCTGTTTTCAAATATAAATCAGTATAATCACCTAAGTCTTTTATATTGAATTCATTCCAAACCAAACAAGCATATCTATAATCTTCATCTGAAATAGCTTCGTTAGTTAGAACGCTGAAAAAGTTTTGCTTCGATGGTAAACTTGTTTGTTTATAACATTTCCACTTAGTCATGTAATCATAAGGATAAACTCCCTTGTAAGCAAATTAAATTGGTTCTTGTTGGGAAAATGCGAACGTAGAGCAATGAAATCATCATTATGCATAGTTTTCGCAAGTTTGTCTAAGCTAGCTCCTAAAAAATTAAATGAATCTAAAAATCTTACTTGAACGTATTCATTATCAGCTACCTGTAGGAATTTGGAAAATAAAAAAAAACCTTTCTTTTCTCTTTGGAATAATTCTCAACTTTCCTGGCATTTCACCTAATTTTTTTATGAATAAATGGCAATCGTATCCTGATAAGTTGTGGAAAAATAATGTCATGAATTTAGGTATTTTATACTGTAGATTACAATGTCTATGAGCAGCGCCACGGTATCGTCCTGTTATATGACAATGATCTCTAAATTTATTGGTCCAAAGTAGGTTTCCACATATGTAACATTTATAGGCTTTTTGAAAATCTCGTGCATCGTCTTTTGTAAATGTCATGACCTGGGTTTCGGTTAATATTTTGTAAAAAAAATTAACATCACTAAAAAGAAAGTCTATGAATTTTGGAACACAGTCAACACCGCGATAACTTTTAAATGCCTCATCATGAAAAGTATAATTTAACGAAGAAACAATATTATAGGCGAATGCTGCAGGCACGTGTCGTTGTAAAAATGATGTGTTAGCAGTGTCGGGTTCACTAACGGATGTTGGTTCCAGCAATGTTTCGAAATCAGCGTATATGACGAATGGAATGTTTTTTTTTTCTATAAAATTTTTTAAACTGTAATATAGACCCCCTTTCAGGTAAAATAGTTACGGTTCCCTCACACAGATGATCTTCGAATTGTTTAGGAGTAGGAAAAAACAATAAGCAACTTTCGCAAAAATATAATTTACTATGATGTTTCGTGATTTGAGTTTTAACAAGACGAGGTAAATCTTTAATAAGACAATAATGGGATGAACGATCATTTTCTAAGAACAGTAGATGAATACTCTTAGATTTATACTTACCCGAGTCAGGCCTGTATAAGGGACCTGTTATTTGCTTATTGTTTTTTAAACCGTAAACGAATATATTCAGAAAAGGATTATTTCTTTCAAAAATTGCTATATCTGAAAAAGTCATGGGAAAAGAAATGTCCTTAACATTTAAAACATCGCGAAAGTGAGGATAAGATTTTACTTGCTCTGGGTGTCGATTTGCTGGGTACAAAGCAGCTACAATACACCACATAAAACAATAATTATCATTATTGTGAATATTCAAACATGCTTTTTTGTTTTTTATAAACTTAGGTAAATCTATAAAATGAGATCCACTAAGTGGCTGATACTTATTAACATTGACTTCTAAATGTAAATTACTCAAGAATGTCCATCCACTGTCTCTCTCTACAAATTCTTCAATTTTTTCAACAACGACGTGACAACTGTGTCATAAATAGTATTAAAATCATAATTCGAATGTAGAACAAAATTTTTGGTGGCAAAAGATTTGATTTCTTGTAAATCATTTGTTCATTCATCTTGTAACTAATAATACGTCCTTTAAACGATGAACGTAAGATTTCAACGTTTTCAATAATAGGCATTGTACTATTATTTTTGTGTTTATTAGTTCGTAGGTGACTGGTCCAGCAACGACTATCTACATTAATATCGCAAACCGAGCAATGAGGCATTTTGATGAAATTATAAATGTACAAACATAAAAGTACTACTATTAAATGAATTTGGTATGAAATTACTGAAAGGCTTAAAAAACTAAACGATCGTTGTATGTATTTTTTTACAAAAATATAATCTGCATGTCAAGTCTAAAAATAAAAAATAGCATGGATCCTTTAGATTTTCAACCCTTTCAATTGGTACAGAAGAAAAATACCTTAAATACCAATATATTATTATAGGCTTATAGTATTTGTGTTCAATTTTCCAGCATAGCTCCTTGACTTGTACTTGTCTGATCTCAGGTGAAAATCATAACCGAAGTCAATCCGATGCTTCCTGAAAAAAAGTGTAAGAGTTTATTAAATTAAGTATTTTCTGATATCACACTATTTTCCTCCGCTTAGCTCTTTTGAGAAAAGTGCTAAGCATTTATATTTACCTTCCTTTTTTCATATATTTTGTTTTTCTAAATTATTGACACTGATTTCAAAGCCAATCTTGTCAGTTGTCAACGTAATGCTGTATGATCAACTAAATTGTATGAAATTCAGTTTCGCAAGATTCCAAAAGTTTATAAAACGTTTTCTGAAAATAACAAACACAATGTACGATTAAATTAAATATATAGATTTGTACTATAAAACATAATATTATCACTCGTGATTAGAAAGTACTTTTACCTTTTATTTTCCTTTAAATTATTTAATAATAATATCGCTTTATCATCTAGTGCAGAACAAATTTCAAACCATAGTTTTCCACATAATTCCATGTAACTAGCTCTTCCTGAGAGAAAATATACATAATTATAATTAAAGTAAGTAGGTACTTTAGAATGTCATACGCTTAACGTGCGTGATAAAATGTTAAAATATTTACCTTTATTTTCCAAATTATTGACGTCTATTTCGCGTGAATAATGAAAACGTAAATGTTTTAGAAAAACAAGCAAATAAATATTTTATTACTTATTACTTTTATTGGACTTTGATCAACCTTATTATTTTTTTCGGTCAGCAAAGTCACATTCACATAAATCAGCTATCTTAGGTAAGGATGCCACGCACTACCCGACTACGGCGAGGTAAAAAGAAGGTTATGGTTTTATTGATGATAGATTTATTAATTATGCTGAAGACACGCCGCCGGCGCGCCGAGGCGTGTGGTGCGATGCGATGCGAATGCGCAGTGTTACCACACCGCACCTCTCGCGTCCCTGAGTTCGCGCGTGAACAGCTATCTTGGTTAAGGATGGCATGCATGCACAATTACCTTAAAGAAGTTTGTTCATCACTCGACTACGGCGAAGCAAAAAAGAGGTTTATGATTTTAACCAGTCAATATGTATGTATGTCCAAGACTCCTAATCTTAAATCCTAAAAGTAAAGCGGCTCTGCGAATACTTTATTATAAAAGGATAACCTCAAAATAATTTAAAATAAGTCCAAAAAAGTAACACTCTGCTAAACTTTTTGAACTTATCTTTTTATTATCATAATCTAGTTTGTCAACCCTTTTTTAAATCGGGAAATCATCCGTTGAGACCTCCCTCCTTGGGTGGAGGAGAAGGTACTATCAGACTTGTTCTGAACTAAAACCCGACTGTTTTTCTATCATATGCCATTTACGTTCCAGGACCCGTATTTTCGCTACATCAACAGTAATCGATACTATACGTGTTGAAACTGTTTGTACTTTAATTCCTGAAACAACATTTTTGCTTTGATTTAATACGTATAAGAAAAACAGTTGATTTATTTATTATAACTTAATGGTTTGCGACCATTTTTAATTATAGTGGATTATCACACGATTTTGACTTAAAACATCATGCTATCGGAGAACTAGACACAGTCGAATTTTAATGTGGAGACAGTCTTCAAGAAGTACATTGCGAACGCTAAGTTATTAGTATATACCTAATTACCAGTTGTTGTTGCTTTTGGTGTTGATTACCTGCTGACATCTTAACCTGCGCTTGCTGCAGTCAACTCATCAAGAACCTCGTGGAAACAATCGCAGATTGAAAAAATGTAAGTATAATAAGAAATGTAAGTGTATATAATTATGTTTCTAAACTGTGTACTATCCTTCTTTTACTTGTCTATAATATTTTGTTGTCCATGTTAAGGTTGTCTTATTGGTAAGGTTACCTATGTTCAGCAGTGAACGTCTTCCGGCTGATGATGGTGTTAAGGTTGTCTGAAAGAAATTGTATTGACTAATCATTGTGCATACACATATAAATAAATCATAATATTTATATGCATTTTTCATGTAAAACAGTGTATGTTTTGTATTGTATCGTGTATTGGATAAAAACAAACATTTGGAGAATGGTCGTAGGTATGGAATATTTTTATTAAAATGTTATTATGTCTTTATTTCAGGTCTGAATCTGAGTGCGAGGTCTATCACCCAACTGCAGTCATTGGAAAGAAAGCTAAACCCACACACAAACAGCCTGTCAATAACAGCAGCAGGAAGCGCAAGTCAGGGTCATTAACGAACTTATCAAACCCAAGGTACCTATCTAATCAAAATTTGTTGTGTGATCAATGTTGAGTAAAATACTTTATCTTGATATTTCGATAACGCTGTGCGACTTTTAAATTTAGAGTCGAGCATGCTATATTCAGCATCACCGACTGTTGATCATGTTTTACTAAATTGCTGCGTTCGATTGCTTCAACGCATCGCGTTGTTGACTGTGTTCCATTCTAGTGTTCAGTCACTAATTCAAGCGTTCAAACGGTGACATGACCACCACGATTGGATTTTGTATGTGTGCTGATCGAACGGCATCGAGCTTCTACAAAATGTTACTGTTGATCTCTTAATACAAAAGTAAAATGTCTGTTTTAAGAAATAATGTGACTAACCACTTTCTTTTCTATGTTGTTTCAGTAAGAAAAAATCAAGCAGTTCTATCGATGTATTCGGTATCAGTTTGAATACTGAAACTGATACAGAAGTCAATGATGGGTCATCGAGCAATCAACCGGTTTTATCATCATTCTTCGTAAACCGGGTGGCTAATGGCAGCGAGCGACGAAATGCGGACACCGATGGTGAATATTATGTTGACTGTAATGTTTACAAAACAGGCGATGCGCGTGATACCGATTCCATGGCGTTGTGGAAGAAGGCACTTGTCCGTATCAAGTTCCAAACCAATACGGACACATCACTGTGGTGTAAATTACAAGATTTCGTGCGTTCGGTTGACAAATTGTTTGAAGAACATCCAGGGTTTTTTATTGATAAATAAAAATAATTAAAAAGACTTTTGTTTTACTTGTTTGTTTGATGATGGATTTCCTATTCCCATCCCTCTCCTGCACATACCCAATAACGTCGTTCGAGCGAGAAGAAGACTGTAGAAAAATATGGCTGACAACGTGTGCTCGAGCTCATTCCATGCTCCGAACAAAAATCGATGTCAATTTGATGTATTTTTGTGGTGTTGACTGCCCACATCGCTACAGAAGACCGTGACGAGAATCTCAAGGTATTGTGCAGCCTTCTGATTATTTCCCTTTTCCCGCTCCACCATATTCAAAAGGTGTAAATGTACTTACTCTTTGTACAGCGAAATTACTTTGCCGAACGATAGGTGGATTTATAATGCTTAAAGTTTATCTGAATCCGATTACTATTGGGCATTCTGTCCCAAAGGAGCGTAGACGAACTAGTTCGACTGCGCGATAGGTGGGACAGAATGCCCAATAGTATACTACTGAAGATTTACTAAATTTGAATTCTGATTTTGAAATGATGGAAGACAAAGAAATTAGAAAAGATAACGATAATGTTACGATCAAAACAACAATAAATGAATACGACTCAAATATATATTTTAATCACGCCGGTACCAATTATAACACTATTGATGATACCGAAGCGATTGAAACTGATGCTTCAAAAATAGTAGTAACGAATGAAAATTTAACAACAATGAACACAAATTCCTGATTTAAATAAAAAAAAAGAAAATATGTCTCAAGAGTTTCGGATGATTCAAGCAAAGGTACAACGTCGCACACGAAAACGGCGTGACAAAGATATCGTTTTACGAGTCAATAAGATTGCAAAAGATGTAATTGATGAAAAAATCGACATGGAGCCTTAGGCGACCCATACACCTTCAATAATATTGCGCAATGTTGATGATTGCACAATTTTATTGAACATATAGGGGTAGTATTGAAGATTGCGCAATGATTGAGCAAAAGATTGAGAACTTTTAAATTTTATTGCACAATATTTATTTATTGTGTCTTGTGTATGGTATATAGCCCAATATTTTTTAGTCTACAGTTCGGAGCGGTCGCTCACGCACGCGTGTATTTTTGCAGCGAAAATGGCACAAAAAATTTCAGCGAAAGAAAAGGAACGAGAATTCATTATCGAGTGCATTCAATTATATCGTGATTTACCTGCTTTGTGGAATGTTAAAAGTAAATTGTACCATGACCGGGACAAAAAGAGTATGGCTTATGATTTGTTGCTTAGCAAGTACCAAGAGATGTTTCCTAAAGCAAATAAAGACGACTTGAAAAAAAAATTTTATGCTCTGAAAACAAACTATCGGAAAGAATTAAAGAATACATGGATTCTATGAAATCTGGGGCAAGTGCTGATTCTATATATAAACCAACGTTGTGGTACTACAGTGACATGAACTTTTTACATGATCAAGAAATGGCGTGTGACTCTGAATCTTCTATGGATATTACCCAAAATTCTGACACACAAAATTCTGTTGAAGATGATGTGGAACAAAACACGGTATGTTTATAACATTTTATTCGAAAAGTATGTAATTACATAGTAAAAAATTTATCCTGCTAGTAAACTGCACCCTCGTTGTTAAAATATTCACAGTAGTCGTCCCTTGCTCGCTTAGCAATCTGTAGCGAATTTTTCTGGTTACAACTTTCCAAGGGAGTCAACACAGTTATTTTCTCGGCTGGTGGATGTACAGTCCCGGTATCTACATCTTCATTAGGAATTAACTTGTAAGAAAAATATGTGGATTTTCTCAAGAAATTATGAAGATAGCAACAAGCTAGAACAACCTTCTGTACTTTTACAGGGTGTAAATAAAATGATCTTTGAAATACTCCAAAACGAGTTGCAAGTATTCCAAATGCGCTTTCCACTAACCGCCTTGCACGTGACAATCGATAATTAAATATTCGTTTTTCTTTTGTCAATCCAGTTTGACTATACGGCTTTAATAAATTTGGCCCCATTGGGAAGGCTCATCTCCTACAAAGACATATGCGAGATTTCGAGTACTATTGTTCACAACTGCAGGTCTTGGGATATTCATTGGCCGGTGGTCGAACATTCAAGTTTACGTATGTTTTTGCTCTTTGCTAAGATACTAAAATAATTCAAATCTGGACTTATTTCGCAAACAAAAGTGTACAAAGTGATTAACTATCCTATATACAAGTGTAATTTTTGTCTAAAAGTAGTAATAAGTGCTAATTTGGAACGATTTCTCGCTGTGAACCAGTGTGAACCGTTTAAACTTTTAAATCTGGACTAGTCAAACGGTGAGTGAGTGACAAGACATTTTACGCACAGTGCATGCGACCGTCGCGGTTACGCGGACCGCATAAGTGTCATATCTGCGCGCGGCTACGCCCAGTGACGTATACGAGCGCTCGCACCAAAGACTAAGTAACGAAGACGGCGCATTACTTCCTACCTAATTCACTTAGCCTCTGAGAGGACGATTCGCGCGTGATTTGGATATGCCTAAGTTGCATCGTACACCGCCTACATCCCCGAAAATGGGGGGACCAGGACAATCGCAATCTGTTCCTGACATAGCATCGGCATCTAGTTGCAAGGAGCCTGATGATAATGTTACATTCAGGGGCAAGCGGCCACGCATTGACGACTCGCCCAACAACCCCGCTATCCACAACTCATGTGCATGTCGTGAATTGAAGAGTGAAATACTGGAAATGTTGGCTTCCTGGAAGGCAGACTTCGATCTTAAGTTGTCGGCATGGAAAACTGAGCAGGACAAAATGCTATCCGCCCTGGTTAAAGAAGTCTCTGAAATTAAAAACCAATGTGTGATAATCCGAAAAACCACAACGGAGCTGGGGGCTAAAACTAGCATAGCTACTCTCCAAGTGAAATCGAGTGAGAAAGATACGGTTAAACATGGGCAACAAAAACATCCCCGCTCGTACACTGAAGTTACTCAACGTAGTGCGGCTACACCAAAAGTAGGCGGAAAGGTTACCGATCCCTTGGAGATCGCGTCTAAAGGGGCGGAGGATGTTGATCGGGAAAATCCCGAGGCAAGTCTACGGGATTGTTCGAAACCCCGTGTCGTCGTGCCGGTGGCAGCCGCTGTGGTTGACATCTCGATGGGCGACACAGGAAAAGATGGTTGGACGGAAGTTCGACCCAGACGCTCCCAACGTTCACTTAGTAATGTGTTGCGTGGAACAGCAGCGCCCGGTACAACCAATCTCGAAGCCTCTGAAAGATGGAGATACCTGGACCTCTTCTACGTTAAGCAGGGTACATCTGATAGTCAGGTACGTGATCACCTAACTACCATTTGTGGAACAGATGCTTGTACGGTAGAAGTCCTCAAATCCCGTGGTAAATACGCATCCTTCAAGCTGGGTGTGCCCTCAAAATTGGCTGACCGAGTTGTGGCTGCTGAAAATTGGGCAGAGGATATTTGCGTCAAACCATGGCACCGTAATTTTCGTGCCCGAAGCGATGAGACCCGATAAGCCCTATTGCGTACTTGCCGCTCCCGCCTCGTGATTGTACGGATCGCAACGTTTATCTGCGCTTACTGTACCAAAATGTGCGTGGGCTCAAAACCAAGCTACCCATATGGAGGTCAAGCTTATTACTGTCTGAGCATGATTTGATAGCCGTTACCGAGACAAACCTGGATAATTCAGTGGAGGACTCAGAAATATCGGCTGGAGATTGGCGTACTCTTCGTCGAGACAGAGTGACTACGGGTGGTGGTGTGCTGCTGGCTGCGCGGCCTGGGGTCACCGTGAATAGGCTACATGAGCTTGAGACCGCCTGCGGCGAAGATTTGTCGGCTAAGACCACAATTTATGGCCAGAATATATATGTGTGTGTTGTTTACGTCAAACCTAGTGCAACTGACGAGGATTACCTGGCGTGGTTTTGCAGGGTCGAGGACATTATTCACAGTTTGAGGGGAACTATTATTATTTTAGGCGACCTTAATCTAAAAAGTGCGTCAGTAAATGTTAATAATTACTATTGTTATTTTCTAAGTTTTTGTAGACTTGTAGAGATGAATGAGGTGATGAATATGCGTGGCAGTAAGTTAGATGTAGTGTTGGCTCGGGAGGGTGCTGCTGTAAACTGTGAGTATCTCGAGGGTACGGAGCTGGTTCCGATTGATCTGTATCACCCGCCGTTGGATATTGCTGTTACCATCTCAAGGCGTAAGGTACATGAAAAACTCGACCCTAGCAATATTGACCGTAGTAAGGATTGGAACTTTTGTAAGGGTGACTACACATTATTGTTCGATCTTGTTCGCTCCGCTCCATGGCAAGACGTTTTTCGCTGCAGTGGCGCGTCCACCGCTGCTTGTAAGTTTTATGAGCTAATGTACGATATATTTGATTCCTCTGTTCCCAAGAAGACGAGAAGGACCTCTGGTAATAAGCGGTACCCAGTCTGGTTTACTAGAGATATCGTAAGCGACACTCGACGTAAATCAAAACTCCATAATAAATGGAAACAATCCCGATGTGTTGCTACATATGCTCAATTTAGCGCACTGCGGTCGGAATTAAAAGTGAGAGCCGAGGAGGCATATAGATTGCATTGTTGTAACGTGGAAAACAGCCTAGGCAAAAATCCAAAACTGTTCTGGCAGCACATTTCAAGCCTACGATCTAAGGGTGGGTTTGAGCCGGACGTTGTGCTTGATGGCAGGGTCTATTCGGGTGTCGAAGCTGCTGAGGCATTTGCTGAGTATTTTTCCAGCGTATTTCTGCCGGACACACCAGAATTGGACCCTAAATCGGGCACGGTGAATAGTGAGGGAGGTAATTTTCCCCTGCCCGTTTTAGTCCCTCCGGACGTGGTTAGGGGTATTTCCAAACTCAGACCCTGCAGCTCGGTCGGCCCGGATAACATCCCTGCATATATCGTTAAGGGATGTAGCAGTGTATTAGCGGCCCCTTTATGTCATGTTTTTAATCTAGCTCTTCAGTCGGGCATGTATCCGAAGATGTGGAAGACATCACGTGTTACTCCCATCCCTAAAACCAGTGACAAGACATCTGTCGAGGAACACAGACCCATCGCTATTTTATCAACCATTGCAAAGGTCTTTGAACATATACTTCACACTGTTATCTGTAAACAAACCAATATGTATCTTTCTGATGCTCAACATGGTTTTCGACCTGGTCGCTCCGTGAACTCAAATCTTCTGGTTCATGTTGATTTCATGTCTAGTAGCCTGGAATCCGGTAGGCAGGTCGACACTCTGTATTTTGATTTCCGGAAGGCGTTCGACAAAGTGGACAACGATGTGCTTTTGGCAAAGTTAGGGGCTACAGGCTTCTCATCCGGCCTTCTTAACTTCTTCTCCGACTACCTACGGGATCGCAAACAGTTCGTCCGGCATGGCTGCTTTGAGTCGAAGGCTTATTACACTCGCTCGGGGGTGAGTCAGGGATTCGTATTAGGGCCGCCTCTGTTTCTGATCATGATCAATGACCTAATTTGTAAGATTCGATTCGCAAAATGTCTACTATATGCTGACGATCTAAAGCTAGCTGCGCAAATCAGAACAGAGGTGGATTGCGAACTCCTACAAAAAGATATCGATGCCGTCTATGAGTGGAGTATTGCGAACAAATTGTTGTTTAATATTAGTAAATGCAGCGTTATGACTTTTGGTCGAGGGTTGAGACCAATAAAATACGATTATAACTTGGGGGGTATACTGATCACTCGTGTCACTAGCGTAAAGGACTTGGGAGTGACCTTCGACCGCAGTCTGACATTTAGAGACCACGTGTCTGCCCTTGCAAAGGAATCCTTCAGGCGTCTGGGATTTGTCTTGAGGAACGCTCGTGACTTTCACAATCCCAGTATTATTAAACTTTTATACACCACTTTGGTTCGGAGTAAACTTGAGTCCGGCGCGTGTGTCTGGCATCCACATACTGCGTCACAGACACTGATGCTTGAGAAAGTTCAGAAAACCTTCCTGAGATTTTTGTATCAAAGACTGTACCATTACTTTCCATTCATGTACCCAACGAACTATCTTCTGGGGGTGTTGGGCTTCAATTCGCTGGAGGTAAGAAGGGGCGTTGATCAGCTCACGATTGCCTGTAAAACTCTGCACGGTCGTATTGACTGCCCTGAGCTCCTCGGACTTTTTTGCTGCCTATTTGTGCCCGGCAAATACCTTGGGCACCGTCAAAGCCGCCGTCATAACCTGTTCGCACTACCGCTATCGAGATCTGTTGCTAGAGCTGAATCCCCAGTATGTCGAACCCTAAGGATGCTAAACGCCCTCCTGACTGCCGACCCTGAATGTGATGTGTTTGCTGATGATTGGAAGGAAATAATGCGTGCTTGTCTGGTGTTTTGTGAGAGACAATATGCGAGGGTGTCCACTGTTAAATGTTAGTTTATGTTGTTTTTAATTTATTTAACCATTCAACCATTTAAGCAAATAATTATTAATAATTTTATCCACGAATTGTATATCTTTGAATTTGAATTTAATTTTTGTACTGTATGTTACTTGAATGCTTATTTTATTTTAATCTTTATAATTCTATGTTAATTAATGTAATTGGACCTGTGCCGTTTTAATTAACTAATATATTTAACCATTCAACCATTTAAGCAAATAATTATTAATAATTTTATCCACGATTTGTATATCTTTGAATTTGAATTTAATTTTTGTACTGTATGTTACTTGAATGCTTATTTTATTTTAATCTTTATAATTCTATGTTAATTAATGTAATTGGACCTGTGCCGTTTTAATTAACTATAAATAAATAAATAAATAAAAAATTCAAATCATTGTTCCTTAATTTTTGTCCGAATTTGGTATTTTGTAACACACCTCCATCTGACACTCGACCATTCGTTCCAACATCGACCATAATAAATTCATAATTGGCATTTACAATAGCCATCAACACAATACTGAATTGTTTTTTATAATTGTAGTAGTATGATCCCGAGCCAGGAGGTTTGTTTATTTCCACGTGCTTGCCGTCTATAGCACCAAGGATGTGAGGAGCATTCCACCTGATTTCAAACCCTTTGGCCACTTCTTCCCATTCTTCGTTTGTTTGTGGTAGCTGGAAAGGAATATGTACACAGAATATATAAAATACTTATTTTTTTTATTTCTAGGTTAGTCAAACTTCTACATTGGATGATAAAGATGATTGCAAGTATGATAATGATAACACGGCTCCTCGGAAAATTTTAAAGAAGCATGCTTCTACAAAAGCCAAGAATGAAGAAAAACTTATGAATTTGGCATATGAGCATCTCAGTGAAAAAAAGACGAATACACCTATTGGGCTCTGGCTTGCGCCGCAGATCTACGAAAAATGGATCGACCGCAAAAATTTATGCTAAAAAAGCGATTGCTGAAATCCTAATGGAAGGTCAATTGGGACAGCTACACCGTAATTCAGTAAAAATTAACGAATTTACGCACAATATTCAATACAGCCAATCTCCAGTTCATATTTCCGCAAACTCAACTCCATCAAGATCGTACGTTAACCAATCTCCAGTTCATATTAGCGCAATGCCTTTACCATCACCAACATATGTTGATCCATCTTTAGTACAAATTACAGCAAGACCATCGCATGTACCAAGATATGTTAACCAGCCATCAGTGCGAATCGACAATCAGCTACCTGCTATGGAACATAGCTCAGAAAATTTTGATGAGACTACTACGTTTGTTGTAAATCATACAGAAGGAAATGAAAACTCTCTTTTATTGCATTTAAAGAATAGAGAAATAGGTCTTTTGTAGTAGCACATATAGACACGGCCTATAAATAAATAAATTAATTAATTACTAAATGTATTTATTTTCTTACCTTAATATAGTCCTTTAGAACTTGTATTATTGCTTCACAGGTTTCTATTACAATTTTGCCAAGTGATTGTGGTGAGATTGCAGTGCTGAATTTCAAATCTTCGAAAGTATTTCCAGTGGCCAGATATCGCAATGTAATGGCCAAACGTTGAAATGGTGAAATTGCTTCTCTCATTACAGTATTTTTTTTCTCTATTAAAGGTTCTACCAACTGAATCAATTGCCTAAATTTGATAGGATCCATTCTCATATAATTCTTGAAATCTTTCAATTCAGTTAATTCTAAATCCTTTAACAGGCGTTCGTTATTGTAGATTGGCCTTTTCATTAACCAGCCCTTAGTCCAGATTCGGCGTTTTCGTTTTTGCCGTTTCGCTATAATTAAACACACGATAGCTGCAGCCAAATCTTTATCAGACATGGTGCACTGAAGAAAGTTATGACGAGAATGCTTGTTCAATTTTATTGTGTCAATTTAATTGTACCGTGTGGGTGGTATTGGGCAATATACCATACACAAGACACAATAAATACATATTGTGCAATAAAATTTAAAAGTTCTCAATCTTTTGCTCAATCATTGCGCAATCTTCACTACTACCCCTATATGTTCAATAATATTGTGCAATCATCAACATTGTGCAATATTATTGTAGGTGTATGGGTCCTCTTAGGCGTCTCTCATTCATACGACTAAAAATAAAAACAAGAGTTTTTGTTTTGAGATTTTTGTAAATTTGTTTAAATTTTCTGCGTATTTTTGAGATGAGAGGCAGCAATTTTTTTTTCTACCTTGTGTTCCACTGTTAGGTAAATTATAACAATGAAAACACACTACATACATTATAGTTTTGTTTCTTCCAAGTTAGCTTATAATAGAGATAGTGTGGTTTTTGAGTTGTAACGATACCAAACAACAAGTTGAAGTACGATATTTTTTTTACTGTATAGTTTTGGGATTATCTCGAATTTTCATACATTTACTGTCTTTGTTTTTAACCGAATGAACAATAAGTTGTTGATGTGTGATCCTAACGTTCTACCGTATAGGTCATAATGACAGCGCCGGCCGCTAATGATGTGCGAAAGCGGCTATGTGAATCGAAAGGGGGAAAATAATATCAAAATTAGGTAAAACGGTAATTTTACCAGCCTATGGTAATTTAGGATATTTTATACAAATAAATATTGTAGTTTGTTTATGTATTCTTAGCGATTCGAAACGAAAGCCGTTAAAAAAAAAATAGAAACAAATGAACACAATTTTTAATAGTTTTTTTACAAAGAAAATAAAATCAAAACAAATAAGAAAAATAGTATGGCACCAAAATAACAAATTGGAAAGGTCTTACACCAACGGCGGCTCGGAGCAGATAAAGGGGCGAGCATTGGTCTGCACTGCCTCTTATACTACCCAGCCGCGCGTAGGTCTAATCCCCCACTCTTCTCTTCTATTTTCTCCTATACGGCCTCTCCTGACAGGAGACCGTCCTCGGGCTCCCATCTAGCTGCGTAGATCAGACTCCAGCAGCGGCATGGAGAGTCCAGGTCCAGAGTCAACCTCAGGCAGAACTTGGGCTTGCGGCTCGTCAGTCCTGCACACGTCGGGAGTACCGGTTGGTGGATCTTCAGATAAAGCGGCAGCTGAAGTACTGGGGAACGGCTCGGCAGGTCTCATCGTCTCAGTTCCTGCGGTTACAGGAGAGGTCTCCTCGTTGTCCATGTCTGCGCCTTCAACACAATAAAATTACATCTTGTTAAGTGGCATAACACAAGAAACATCGTAACACACATGAATAAGTCATAGGCACTACGTTCGCATAACTTTATCTGGGAAGATAGAGGCACTACGTTCGCATATCTTAATCCCTGGCAAGATAGAGGCACGACGTTCGCATATCTGCCCACAATAGTTAGGATAGAGGCACGACGTTAGCGTAACCTGACCATTGCATAACCAGAAAGGAAGCACGACGTTCGCTATTTCTGGGGACACATCTGTAAGACAGTTTGCTCCATGTCTATACAGACGGTCAAGCTGCTTACCTTCAAAATAAGCAGCACACACTTCAGGAGTACACTCCCCGCGCCACGGCACCATGTACTCTGCCGCGGCCTGAGTCGACTTTCCGTATGACCCAGCCAGAAGTTGTAGGTCGTAGCGCCCATGTGGCAGTACCTTCGTGACACGGTACGGGCCACGCATGCCGGAGTCCAGCTTCCCGGTTGACTGAGCCTGTTTTCTGACAAAAACTAAAGAGTTTAGTTCGTAATCGCGGGGTGGTTTTCTCCCTTGGTTCACATAAGCATCTTGACTTTGCTGATTCTGCCTGAGACGCTCTGAAGTTCTTTGCCTGCTCATCTCACGCAATGCTTCCCTGTTAGGACTGGAACCTTCCAAGGCTACGTCGCGCACCAGACTTCGGATGAGAGGCGTCGCCGCGTCGATACCCACCAACAAGTTGAGGGCTGAGTATTGGGTGGTCCTGTGCTTGGTGATATTAAGTACCAGCTGAATCTTCCACATGACGCTGGGCCACCTTTGCTGCCGATAGTTTGCCTCGATGCGGACCATATTAAGCACTGTCCGGCAGTAGCGCTCGACTTGTCCGTTGGATTGATGCATCTCCGGCGTAATCAAGTGTGTATCACAACCCATTGACTTAGCCCAGTCAAGAAAGTCCGTGCTTTGGAACATGCGACCCCTGTCAGCAACAATTAATTTGGGAGCGCCAAACAGCGAGATTGTGTTTGTAAAATTACGTTTCAGTTCGTTAGTATCTTGTCGATACATTGGGTAAAGAAGGCAGTACTTTGAAAAGGCATCGATAACGATGAGAACGAAACGATAGCCATCGGCTTCTGGAAGCGGGCCTAGTACATCTATATGGATTGTCTCAAAGGGAAGTTCTGGTTTTTCCCATGAATGGATGGGTTGTAATGGGGCTCGAGGCACCTTTTTGTGGGAAATACACACTATGCAATGCGCGATGTATTTTTGGACAAAACCCCTTATCCCCGGGAACCAGAAGTGTTTTGTGATCAAATCAACAGTCTTGTCAACCCCCAGATGGTCGTGCTCATCGTGGAATACACGAAGTAAGCTGAGTCGATGCCCCCTTGGGATGTAGCAAAGAAGGCGGGAAGGCTCCCCAGTGGGTGAATACTTCGCATACAAGAGATCGTTTTTGACGACATAACGACTAGTGTCTAATTGTCCGTCAGTCAGTTTTTGGATGAGAGTCCGAGTCTCTTCATCGGCAGCCTGCGCAACCTGTGCCCAGTTTTGTGGTTTTTGAACCGTGCACACATTGACAGGGTTCCGACTTAGATAGTCGGCGTGCGACATGAGTGATCCCTTACGGTACTCAAGGCGAAAGTCAAAATCCTGTAGGTATACCCACCACCGTGCCACACGAGGGAGCAAATCCTTCTTGCTCTTTGTAAGTTTCATCGCGTTGCAGTCGGTGACTACGGTGAAGTGTAGACCCACAAGATAATGCCTGAAGTGTTGCAGGGCTTTGACCACGGCGAGGGTCTCAAGTTCGTACGAGTGGTACTTACTTTCAGCTCCTTGCGTCAGCTTGCTATAGTAAGCAACCACTCGTTTATGACCCTCCTCGTGCACCTGCATCAGCACAGCTCCATAGCCAATAGAGCTGGCGTCTGTGTGGACCTCGGTCGGCAAAGAAGGATCATAGACTGCAAGCACCGGTTCACTGGTCAAGCAATCAATGATCTCCTTTCGAGCAGCTTGCTGCTCCGGTCCCCACTTAAAATCGACCCCTTTTCGCGTCAAGACCGCAATACGAGCAGTCTTCTGAGCAAAGCCAGGTACATACCGGCGAAAATAGCTGGCTAAGCCCATAAATTGGCGTACCTGCTTTACGTCCTTTGGTTCGGGAGCATCTGTCAAGGCTTTAACTTTACTATGACTCGGCCGCACCTGACCTTCACAAATGTTGCGACCTAAATACTCGATTTCCGTTGCAAGGAAAGAACATTTTTTCAAATTTAAGGAAAATCCAGTATTCGTCAAGGTCGTGAGTACCTTGCGCAAGAGAACAAATCCGTGGTCTATAGTTTTGCTTAAGATCAACACGTCATCGATATACACCAGGATCTCACCAGACTCAATAAATTCGCGAAGGGTCTTTCCTATTATCCGCTGATATACGACTGGGGCGTTCGCCAGGCCGTAGGGCATCTTTAAATATTCGTAATGCCCCTCGGGCGTAACAAAACCAGTGAGAGGGACAGACTCTTTTTCTACCGGAATCTGATAGAACCCTGTTGCCATGTCGAGGCTCGTAAAATACTTGTTTTGGCCTAAACGGTCTATGTGGTCATCAATTCGAGGGAGAGGGAACCGGTCCTTCATAGTGACATCATTCAATTTTCGGTAATCGACGCACATTCGGTCCGACCCATCCTTCTTCTTGACAAGAAGGATCGGGCTCGCGTAATCAGACTCCGACTCTTGAATGATTTCCTTGTCCAACAAATCTTTAATTATGTCGCGAACACGTAGTGTCTCGCTGTGCGAAAGTCGATAGGGTAGGTAATTGACCGGAGTGTCGTTCAGTCTGATCGTCATACTACCCGTATTTACAGTGCTTGTGGCCGTACCAGATATAAAGTGCTGCGAGAATTCATTTATAATTGCCAACAACTGTTGCAATTGATCATCAACGAGAGGCGTGTTAATAGGAATCGACGGATCAGACTGAACGATCATCACCCGACTTGGATCGATTGTCTCTCTTTCAAGTGTTTGAGAGTCACGCGTGCGAATATACCGAACACCTTCTCTATTAAGGACGTCTGTTCCTACAATAATCGGGGTGTTCATGAATTCGGAAGCCATAATAAATAAATCGACCTCGAGTGTAATGCCATCGAATTCAATAGGTAACGTCACATAAGAAGTGCTTTCGAGTTCCTGACTCCCCAGTCCCTTCAATACGCGGAACGCTGGCTTGTGTGCGCAATTGAAATGTTTTACCACCGATGACGAAACAAGAGATATCGTTGAACCACTGTCAATCAAAACGTCTACCGGTACCCCTTGAATGACGGCTACAATAATATCATTGTTGCGGGTAGTTTGATTTTCTCGACATAGGTTAACTTCGTTCCTATCTCGTGACTCAGATTTTTGTTTGGCAAAACAAGTTTCAATTTTGTGGCCTGTTTTTTTGCGAAATGCACATTGTTCGGGCTTAGTCGGGACAAAAGCAGGCTTAGAGTTTGACGAGTCAGCGTTAGAAATAGAAGGAGCTTGATCGACCTTAGGTTTTTTATTACAGTTCGCCTGTCTGTGACCCGACTGGCCGCACACAAAACATTTTCCGTCATCAAACCGTCGTTTTCGCGAGTTTACATTTGGATTGATTTTATGTTTACTGGCGGATAAATTTTGAGGGGTAGTAACACGAGTAGAACTATTTTTAGGCGTGCTAGACTTTACGTATATTGAGAAAAACTCAACCAAATCGTTCGGCAACAGCTTAGCGTTAGTTGCCGATGCTCTTATCTGTGGGTCAGTGATGCCGCGTATCACAATCGCCGATATTAACTCATCACTGAGCCCCCGAACTATACGAAGACGAAGTAGTGAGCGACGAGCGTAATCGGCGTAAGTAGGGTAACTATCAGAGTTAGTACTCATTACATCGTACAAAATATTCGCAACATCAGGAGTTTTTGGACACAAAGGTTTAAACTCCCTCTTAAAATTACTCCAGCTCCGATCACTAGTCACCCACTCATTCAGCCACGTACGTGAGTCTCCCTTTAGGCAATTTCCGATTCGCGATAGGCACTCATGGTCAGTCCAGTTGTTAAGATTTTTCGCGCGGTCCACCTCCGCGCACCAGTCATCAATATTGTGTAGACCGGGGTCAAAATTCGAGATATAAAAATGATTTGACCTCACTACCGTATTTATCGAGCGAATGGCATCTACAATCCGATCAGTGACGGTAGACGGCGCGTTAATCTCACTAGCCACACGTTCGGAAACATCCCCCGTTCTATCCACATGCGACTCATCCGGCGCAGGCGGCGGCAATTCCGGCGTCCCGGAACGGTCGGCGCCACGTAAGCTTGACGCAGAACGATCGTGAGAGACCGAAGTTCCCCGACGATTCACTGAGGTAGGCGGCTGGCGCCGAGATGGCGGCGACGAGGCGCGCACTGGCGATGTTGTATTTTGCACGTTAGCCGGCTGGTTTTCTAATACTTTAAGGCGGGCCAACATCGCATCCATCTCGCGCCTCAGGCTACCTTCTGGAGTATAGTCGCGATATCCACTACGGCGACGGGATCGCTTACGCTCGCGAGAATCGCGATCGTAGCGACTTCGATGACGATTACGATCGGACATTTCCTTCTATTTATTCCCGATCCTATCGTTTCAAATCAATAAAAACAGAACAGCCGATAGGACAGAACTAGTTGGTTCTGATCCCACTTCTGATCTTAGCGATTCGAAACGAAAGCCGTTAAAAAAAATAGAAACAAATGAACACAATTTTTAATAGTTTTTTTACAAAGAAAATAAAATCAAAACAAATAAGAAAAATAGTATGGCACCAAAATAACAAATTGGAAAGGTCTTACACCAACGGCGGCTCGGAGCAGATAAAGGGGCGAGCATTGGTCTGCACTGCCTCTTATACTACCCAGCCGCGCGTAGGTCTAATCCCCCACTCTTCTCTTCTATTTTCTCCTATAGTATCTATTCTTTAATTATTTATTCTATGCAACACTGCGACATAAAAACAAAATAGGAATATACCGGATCACTCCCTGGTACTGCATCCGGGCTGGATGAGAACCCTGTGTAAATTTGTCATCTGTCGTTTTGTCATTCCGAACACACGCACCATTGGACAAAGGTTGCGTTTCCTTGTTTTTTCCACAACCTGGTTTCCCGATATACCTCAGTGGTGACAAGGACAAATAAAAAATCACAAAAATCTGCGTGAAGACGACGTGTGGCGTATTTAAACAAACAAATAAGATGACCATCTGCAATGTTGGCGAATTCAGAGTGGCGAATGACTGGAGATTATATGTGGAGCGTCTGGAAAATGATTTTGTGGTAAATGAATTTAAGGGTAAAAGTAAAGCATGCGGCTTTACTTTTACCCTTGTATACCTACAAAATTATAATGGCATGCGACCACGGCTTTACTTTGGCTATGTCTTGATTTCTGTCTTATTTTCTTGTTTCATACTTTTTAGAGCGTTATTTTTCAGTAGTCAGTTTATAATAGGTATTAATTTCAGTCAGGGGGCAGTGGTCTAACTGCTCTGTCCAACTAGTTGGACCATGGGTCTTTACTACGGGCAGTTGTCCAACTTTAAAAATAGTTGGACTACAGCACCTTTTGATAGTTCCGTGGTCCAATTCATTTGAAAAATAACTTGCCAACTCTAAAAACCTCAATTGCATCTTTATGTATGGTACCTACTGGTTGTTATCAATTATAGTACAATGCATTTGTCATAATTGCGTCAATTTGTGTCAGTAGAGTTTGTTATACTTTGACACAGACTTTGATTGAAATAAAATCGTACAGAAAATTAATAATTACAAATATAATTGATGAAGAGGTTGCGTGTGTTTATGTGGAAAGAAAAGGTGGAACG
Source organism: Omphaloscelis lunosa (assembly GCA_916610215.1). Taxonomy (NCBI): domain Eukaryota; kingdom Metazoa; phylum Arthropoda; class Insecta; order Lepidoptera; family Noctuidae; genus Omphaloscelis; species Omphaloscelis lunosa. Next base: position 15,313,592 of record OU744265.1, on the reverse strand, counting down.
GTGATGCTATGGAATGGTCGTCAATACTATAAAGTTTGTGTTTACAATAGTGGAAATGCATATTAGAGATGCGCAAATAAAAGGAAAATGAGTTGCAAAGGATCGGTGACTGTTAATGTAAGTATTAATAGGCAATTCTATGTATCCTTGAATTTCTATTTATAGTCCAATCCTACAGTTATTACGGAAACACGGTTAATAATAAGTAATGGAAGATTTTCTTTAATTTTAGGTACAGGAGAAAGTTGTAAAAATGACGCCACGTTGTGATAATTGTATTCCAAATGATGTACAAAATGCAATATCGCTATCAATAGACAACTTGAAAAAACAAGTAAAGGTCTCCGATGAACCTATTCCTAAACTGTATAACGATACTTTAACTAAATATAAAAATACAACGTTACTAACAATACGATACTGTAACTACATTTCCATCATATTCAAATTTGAAGCATAGCCTTTATAATGCTAGAAACCCATCATTGGGTGTTTCAAAAACGGTATTTTCTAATACAGAAGTAATAGAAGTACCACTAAAATTTAAAGATTTTCTATTTACTAATTATTATTATGAAGGAACGCGTATAATAGTTTAATTTGTTCATTAAAAGCAAGAGAGTTGATGAAAAAGTTAAATGAGTATTTTGCGGACGGGAACCTTTAAATGTATAGTTAATAATTGTACGAAAGGCCTGGGGTACCTTTCGTACAATTATTAACTATATTTGGCGATACGGAAAGCACAAATGAGTCTACTAATGTTGCGCCTTTGATTTTTGCTTTTCTAAGTGACAAAAAGCAATCCACTTATTTTGCGTTATTTGAAATGAAAGTTAAATGAGTATTTTGCGGACGGGAACCTTTAAATGTATAGTTAATAATTGTACGAAAGGCCTGGGGTACCTTTCGTACAATTATTAACTATATTTGGCGATACGGAAAGCACAAATGAGTCTACTAATGTTGCGCCTTTGATTTTTGCTTTTCTAAGTGACAAAAAGCAATCCACTTATTTTGCGTTATTTGAAATGCTAAGATCACAGTTAAATTGGGATCCAAAAATATTACATTGTGACTTTGAAATGTCTATTCTGAACAGCATTAAAGAATTTTGTCCGACAGTTAAAATTGTAAGCTGTTATTATCATTAGTCACAATGTATTTGGAGCAAAAAAATTAGGTATCTCAAAAACTAAATCAGAAAGAGTCAAAAGAACTATTTCATTATGCTCAGTTTTTCCACTATTGCAGAGTGATAAATTTGTAGAAGGCTGGGATTACATAAAAGAAGAAAGTGGTGTTAAAGCTAACAAACTAACTCAATATATAGAGCGTTATTGGATTAAATGGATTTTCTTAGCTTCTAAGCGTATTTAGCCGGAGGCATAGGACTAATAACATTTCAGAAAGCTCACATGCAAAACTAAGTCGGCGCATTAATTCAAAAAATGTTACAATGTTACGTCTATTAAATGTTTTTGAAAAGCGAAATCGCACACAAAAGATGTAAGGTCCAAAAGAATGATGATTATATACGACAAATTCTGCTACAAGTGATTTCAGGTGATAATACTGTAGGTCATGCTTTAGATAAATTTCGTTGAATGTAGTAAAACATTGTAAAAAAAAAAGTTTAAAAATTAGCCACCCGACTTTAATTTTGTTATTTTACTGCAAAGAGGTTCATTATAACCGTAAACCAGTAGGTACCATACACCCATAAAGATGCAGTTGAGGTTTTTAGAGTTGGCAAGTTATTTTTAAATGAATTGGACCACGGAACTCTCAAAAGGTGCTGTGGTCAAACTATTTTTAAAGTTGGACAACTGCCCCTAGTAAAGATCCAGGGTCCAACTATTGTGCCCCTACTATACTGCCCCGGAATGAAGCCGTGCTGTACGTAGCACAGTTACACTTTTGCATGTTTTTAAAAATTTAAACATTTATTTACTCTGACAATATGTATATATGTATATATACAGGGTGTTAAAGTAATTGCGTGCCATAGCTTAGGGGTAGGTTCAGAATCGATAAAGGAAGTCAGAAAAAAAAAAAAAAAAAAAAAAAAAAAAAAAAAAAAAAAAAAAAATTGTTTAACTGCTTTTTACCTACTATCTAACACGTTGTCATTTTGTCCTTCACTTCTCGCATCCGAATACTAAGGGCCGTCGCATTATTTGCTAATGATTTTTTTTTTTTTTGGGTGGGAAATCAAGTTGCGCCCCTACCGCTACGATGGTACGTAAATTACGATTCCAATTTTCCCTTCGTACTTTAACGGGCTGATTTCATTTTAAAATACAAGAGAGTTTTAATTTTGAAGGAGATAAGCACGCTAAAGTAGGAAGAAGAAATACTTGGAATTGTACGTACCTACCTAGTTACCTATCCTTCACCCGGCGTTATCGAAGTGTTCGGGCGTAGGTATTTCATTGCGTTCGATAGTATGTAGGTAACTCTAGGAAATTATTAATTAGCATTTAAACAAAATAAAAACATTATTATCGCATCGCCGTACAAAAAAAAAGTTCGGTTTTGTCGTGGAAAATTCGAATTGTAATTTACATACCGCCGTTGTAGCGTTAGTTCGATTCGCGTCCGATAGTAGGTAAGTAATTAAAGCATTTAAACAAATAAAATAATTTTATTTCTAAACGATTGCTATTTTAAGTTAGTAGGTGCTAATACAGGGAGGGACATCGACGCGCAAACGTCGTGAAAAGGTTACGCCTTATGTCATAAATAAAATTACGAAAGTCATACTAACTACCTAACCTACACACACACACACACACACAAGTATGGAAAGTAAGTAAGGAAGCCAGGAAAAAAAAAATCCGCATTTTTTTTTACTGTAAACTGTATAAAATCATTATTCTATCTAGACCAATGAGATTTTTAATTAAAAAATAGTAAATTCACTTGTTTCACTAAAAATAGCAAAAATAAAACTCGAAAGGGCTACCTGATCAGCTGTTTTTCTAAGTTCATTTGCGAGGTCAACACTGGTTTAGTCTTACGGATGTCCGGTGCCCTATTCGCTTTCAAATGCCGACAAACGGACCGCGGTGGCGAGCGGTCTCGTAAGAAGCTAAGCGACATATCCCAATGAATCTAACAGACGCGTCACATGAGGCATTTTAATCATGATCTACATAAATGAAGGACCCATTTACTACTTTTATTTTAGATTCACTATGGGGGATAGTTATTTTTCTAAAGCTACATCGATTTAAATAAAGAAGATTTAAAAAATACGTGTAGAAGTGTATTGATAGTCACGTGATTTTTCGATTTTTTTTATTATCAACATTCATTTTAGTTTTGAATGTAATTCAACAATGTAATTTACTGTTTTCTAAAAAAAATACATCCATTTTCGCAATTAATTTCGTGAGTAGGTAATTAGGTACAACTAAATGTATTTGTACAGTCTATCATTTTGTTGATCTGTGCTCGGTGTAGCACTGTAGGCACAGAATAACTAACTGTAGGCAGCAAATGCGGCAAATTGAAAGAAAGATCAGCAAAGTACATTTCTTTTGCATTTCGCCGATTTTATCGGATTTTTGCCAGTTCCTAGATTTCGTTGATCGCAAACGGGCGTGCTGTTTATCGAAAATTTGTGATCTTAGCGTAGTTTTTAAAATCAAAAGTAATTTTCTCTGTGTGTGTGTTTGTGAGTGACGTTCAAAATGCCTTCCAGACCTGAACAATTCTTCAGTGCCCGCGAATACGGGAATACACTCATGATGTGGAGAGATATCCCGAAGATAGCCACCCACGAAATTCTCGTGTAATTAATAACACGAGCGTTCTAACGTGTCTTGGACAATCCTACAGCGCGACAGTGCTGGCAGGCTCGTTAGACCGAGTGTTGCGAACCACATACTGAGTGTCGTGCGGCAGAACCGGCGACTGGGAATACGCACGGCAGCTCGCATAGTTCGTGACTGTTACAGGTGCCAAGTCTCACGCTGGACTGTCCTTAGGGTTTTACGCAGAGATTTGCAGCGAGCGTACCGATTTCACAAGGTGCAGGCGTTACTGCCCGCAGACAGAGTTCGTCGTTTCTCGTACTGCCGGTGGCTGCAACGAAAGCACGTCGCAATGCCTACGTTTGCTGCTAATGTGATTTAGACGGATGAGTCTACATTTAGTCGCAACGGAATGTGGAACAGTGTTTGGGGTTACGTCAAGGATAAGGTATTTGTGACCGAGTGCGATACTGCAGCAGAAATTAGAGATCATAACGTATTGTGAATGTGTTTGCGACGCTGTGTGAGGAGTGTGTCCAGGATCCCACTTTTTTGGCCCGTATCCACGCTAAAACTCTGCGCTGCGCTCAGATCTGCGAGCGAATTGGTGGCGGCCACTTCGAACCCTATCTCATTAGGAATGAGCGAGATTAAGGTAAGTTCATTAATTGAACATCACTGGATCGCTAAAATTTTATCAAGCATCTTTTTTGTTATCAATCCTCATTGGTATCGCTAATTTGTGGGAATAAGCTTATTGTTAGTTTTATTTCCGTAGCGGGTACTTAATAATTAACTACCATCGGTTATCAAGACTAACTAAACATGATCTTTTGTGTTAGGTACCTATCAGTGTTGACGTTCACGTTCGTCCGGCAGCGGCGGCGATGGCGCCGCGGGCGGCCGCGCCTCCTACTTGTGTGTGTGTGTGTGTGTGTGTAGGTTAGGTAGTTAGTATGACTTTCGTAATTTTATTTATGACATAAGGTGTAACCTTTTCACGACGTTTAAGTCATCCGCATTAAGTTCACCCGCATAAGTCTCGATCCCGTAAAAATATCGGGATAAAAGTATCCTATGTCCTTCTCCGGGTCAAGGTCTATCCATATCTCAAATTTCATCCAAATCCGTTCAGCCGTTTGCGCGTCGATGTCCCTCCCTGTATTAGCACCTACTAACTTAAAATAGCAATCGTTTAGAAATAAAATTATTTTATTTGTTTAAATGCTTTAATTACTTACCTACTATCGGACGCGAATCGAACTAACGCTACAACGGCGGTATGTAAATTACAATTCGAATTTTCCACGACAAAACCGAACTTTTTTTTTGTACGGCGATGCGATAATAATGTTTTTATTTTGTTTAAATGCTAATTAATAATTTCCTAGAGTTACCTACATACTATCGAACGCAATGAAATACCTACGCCCGAACACTTCGATAACGCCGGGTGAAGGATAGGTAACTAGGTAGGTACGTACAATTCCAAGTATTTCTTCTTCCTACTTTAGCGTGCTTATCTCCTTCAAAATTAAAACTCTCTTGTATTTTAAAATGAAATCAGCCCGTTAAAGTACGAAGGGAAAATTGGAATCGTAATTTACGTACCATCGTAGCGGTAGGGGCGCAACTTGATTTCCCACCCAAAAAAAAAAAAATCATTAGCAAATAATGCGACGGCCCTTAGTATTCGGATGCGAGAAGTGAAGGACAAAATGACAACGTGTTAGATAGTATGTAAAAAGCAGTTAAACAATTTTTTTTTTTTTTTTTTTTTTTTTTTTTTTTTCTGACTTCCTTTATCGATTCTGAACCTACCCCTAAGCTATGGCACGCAATTACTTTAACACCCTGTATATATATATATACATATTTATATATTATATTATTATTATTTATTATATTTATTTATATATATATATATATATACATATTTGTAATGTACGCGTCAAGCACTTTCATTTTATATCCAACATGACACATTTTTTATATTTTTTTATTAGTTCATTACTTTATTCCTTCCTTTCCTTCCTTTCTTTTTTTCTTTGTTTTCCTTCTTTACTTTATTCCATTTAATGTGACGTCACATTAACGCGCACAAAAATCACCAGCTATAACCAGCGGACAATTAAGACGCTTCCAATGATACCTCATTTGTCAAATTATGATCGGTAGTTTAGAAGTTATGAGGTAACAGATGAACATACATATGTGGCGTAGCCACAGTACATTATTATAATAAATCCATACAATAAATATAAAAAAATGTGTATTAAAATATATGTAGGTATATATTTATATCTACTATAAATAACTTTACATACAAACACAAACATTAAACATGCACAATAACACATAACATAATAATTGACTTAACAGTATAGCCGCATCACTGAGTCGCCAAGCGTCACCACGTCGCACATTGGTTCAAGGGCGGAAAAAAGTCCTTTGTTTCGACTTTGTTGGTACACACATACTAGAATGTTAGTAGAAACAAGTCCTAAAATTAATACGGGTAAAAAAATATACAGTATTAAATGATATGATGCCAACGGAGAGCTACGCTTGTGTAGGTTTGCAGTCATTACTGGACCACACAACAAGAAGACTATTTGAAGTAATGTCTGAAGACGACCTTACAAAGATTAGTGTAAATTCAACATTTTTATACAAGTGAGGATGTGACGGATCATCAGGTCATGCTGAGTACAAACAGTCATTTATTTACGAAAATGTGTCAGATTCACATATGTTTTTGACATCATTAGTTCCACTGCGTCTGTATGAAAAGGAAAATGAATCTGTTGTGTATTGGACAAATGCAACTCCTTCTTCTACAAGGTGTTGTCGGCCGGTACAATTCCAATTTCAAAAAGAAACTACGAAATCCACGAAAAATGAAAATGCTAGAATGGAGTCTGAAATGCCAAACATAAATGAAACTTTTATTAGTTTAAAGGAAAAGACTTACAAAGTCTACCATAAACTTGTGCTCATTATCGATGGGTCCTACGTATAAGGGCCAATGCAACATTTTGAGCATTTTCACTTTTTTGTATTAAATGCTTCCTTTTACTGTAGTTGACAACGTGCACTAAAAAAAAATTCACATTTATAGGTGAAAATACTATTTTTTGCTACAGTAAAAGGGCCTATATGGCACAATTTTAAACGTATAAAGGCCAAACGGATATTCGAGACTTGTACGCGGGGGGATCCCCCGTCTTTGTTTACTGCAACGGCTGATCGGTCAGTTGAGCACTTCTACGTCACACGGAACGATGTCGCGCTGTGATAATAAACAATTATTTTAGTGAATAATATAATTATGTTATTAGATGTAACTTTGTGAAACATGACGTCCAAATATCATTCTAAGTTTAGTAGAAGTCGGAATTTAGTTAATTTAGCAATTGGTAATGTAAATAATAGTGACTCGAGTGATGGACTAGGTTATAAAAACGACGAAAGTACACACACCGAGCTTTGTAAGTATTGAATTGTTTTACAGTATTATCGTATGTTACTATCATTGATTTTTACGTAATTCATAGTTAATTATAGTGCACGTAATTTAAAAAACAACACGAATTCTGGATAGAAGGGCCAATGTGGTACTTTGGCCCTTATACGTGTTTTATTTTAAAAACAGTTACATTGGCCATACATGTTTTTTATTTTTTTCAGTTAGTAGTTCAAATTACTTGATTGGTGTTACATTATTTGTGTAGAATGACAACTTGTTAATTGATTTATTTGTCGTTCTTGCACACCGGAACGGGTTTAAGTAACTTAATGTTTATTCTTTACTACCCATATTACCTACGGCCCGATTCAAACTTTATGGCGGCTCGGAACATGAGAGAAGTCGCTGCGCAGTAACAAATTCATGGGTCAACGGGAGTGAGGGGTGGGGTTACTGCGCAGCGAGTAGTGCACTTCAGAGCCGACATATTTGACGCGAACTATACCAGTGTAAAAGTACATTTTTTGCTTTCAGCTTCTCCGCTGCCATTTGAAGCTGATGACATATTAAACAATTATAGCAATCTGAATTTGTTGCAAGACATCTTTGATGACGATGAAGAGTTAAACCAAAGCAATCATAACAACACATTGCAGCATAATGTTTCCATGGCACCTATTCAACTGACTCAACCCCTGGATAAAGATTTTACTGACTCACACCTAAATGACCATGAGCTAAATGAACCCATTATTGAAAATGTGTCCTTGAATAGTCCTATAATAATATCAACTAGTAACTCATTACATGAAATTACCGTCAGTTCTCATGGGTGTGGCAGCCAAGGGTCAATTCGAATGACAAATGAGCCGGATCTTCAAGATATACGTAGCGAACATACCCCTATGCCGTCACCCAATGGCAGTATTAACCTTTTTGGTGATGAAGAACCAATCCCATCAGTTGCGTCTTTGCTAACGGATGACAATGTGTCCTATCCAATTTCACAATACTCATCAGGAGAGGTTTCTGTTCCATTAAGTTCCAGGAAAAGAAGATTTACAAAAAAAAGAGACAGCGGAAGATTGCGAGAATTGTTTTGTAATGAATGGATAGATTCAAAGAGAAAAAGACTGAAAAATACTGGAAAGTCATACTATAGTCGAAGTGGTAAGATAAGATCTGGAAAAAAATTGGGTGAACCATGCCAAAACACATGTAAATTGAAATGTTTTCAAAAACTAGATGAAGACACAAGAAGTGAAATATTTAACAAGTTCTGGGAAATCGGCGACCATTCTAAACAGTATGATTTTATTAGTAACCATGTTGTTAAAATAAATAAAAAAAGAACAATTACAGAAGGTGAATCTCGGAGGTCATTTACATACATTTATCATTTGCCTTGTATTCAAAACAATCACAATTCTAAGTTAATTGTTTGCAAACAGATATTTTTGAATACTCTTAGCTGTGGACCTAAGATGATAAGAACCGCAGTATCTAAATCAAGTGAGACCGTTAACTTTGCTTTAGTAGATAATAGAGGTCGGCATAATCACCATAAAACATCGATCGATTCAGAAATGATCAAAAGTATTTGTGATCACGTGAATTCATTCGAACCGGTTGATTCACATTATTGTCGTAAAGACAGTACTAAGCTTTATTTAGACGGAACGTTAAGTTTTACACGAATGTTTAATTTATATAAAGAGTGGTTTGATCCAACTAAGTATAGTACAAAGTGCGAGTCATTAAGGCAATATAGAGATGTAGTGAACAAAAATATTAATCTGTCATTTCACCAACCCAAAAAGGATCAATGTCATGTCTGTCATTCTTATAAACACAGTCCCATAACGCCGGAAGTAAAAGAACATTTTGAAAATCACATAAACAATAAAAATTTGTCTAGATCTTTAAAACAGATCGATAAACATGACTCTCAAAATAATCCTAAGATATTTTGTGCTACCTTTGATTTACAAAAAGTGTTGCTGGCTCCTAGTGGTGAAATTAGTTTATTTTATTATTGTAAGCGATTGAAAGTTCATAATTTATCCGTGATTGATCTTGGAAATTTGGTTGGTACCTGCTACTTGTGGAATGAACAAATAGCTATGAAGGGCTCAAATGAAATAGCTAGCTGTGTTTACGATATTATCAAACTTAAGACTAAAGAAGGCTGTGATGACTTTAGATTTTGGTCAGATAATTGTACTGGCCAAAATAGAAATAGGATAATGTTTTTTATGTACCTTTATGCAGCTAAACAGCTGAGTATTAATATTAAACATACTTTCCTTGAAACACGACATACACAAAACGAGGGCGATTCCATACATGCCACGATTGAGAAAGCTTCAAGACATAAGAATATTTATACACCGTCTGAGTGGAGTTCATTAATTAGATGGGCTAAAGTAAAAGGAGCTCCTTATAATGTTATAGATTTATCTCAAAATATAGTTTTCGACTTCAAAAAGATGCAAGCGAGTGCTTGTTTTAACTGGACTAAAAATTCAGAGGGACAAAAAGTGCCTTGGTCTAAAATCAAACAAGTTCGAGTCAGTAAACATGAACCATACATTCTGTTTTATAAATTAAATCTATCTGAAGATGCTTTCGAAAACCACATTAACATTTCTGATCTTTCTGTTAGGACAAGAAGAAAAATGGCTGATAGATCTACGGAAATACCCTTAAAACTATGTTACAATCAGTTGTTACCAATACATCCATCCAAAAAAAAAGACTTAATTGATTTATGTCGCAAAAATATTATTCCACCAGTTTATCATGAGTATTACGAAAATTTGGTAGCATCTAATGATAATTCAATGATTATTACTAGTGATATTGATGACAACGAGTGATTTTTTTGTTTTTAAAAATATTTATTTTTGTTGTTAAGCATTTCGTTATTTTTGTTTTATTAATTTTTCCTCTTAGATCATATTCTAAGAATCTTTATTTATGTTTAATAAGTTTTGATTTTATAAAAAAAGTGTATTAAGTTGTTATTATTTTAAACTTTAATTACTAACCTAGGTTGAGGTATCTACAATAAAAAGCTGATTGATCTAAAGTCCAATGTGATTTCGGGAGGTTTTTAACATTAAGTATTGATTATTTTGCCTGCGTTTCCATTACAGAAACTTCAATAATTGATTAGAAAACAAATAAAGAAGTCAAATTGTTTTATATTTGTTTTTATTTTTGTGACCTAACTGAGGTTTGAGAATATTACGTCACCAAGTAAGGTAACGTATAAGTGTCAATGTGCATTATATAATAAAATAATTATATTATTATTGTTTGTTTAAGTTATTTATTTATTTTAAATATTTTCTATTAATAATGGATTATTCAAAAGTGTTATTAACACGTTTTTTTTCCAAATTAGCTTATGCCAAGTAAATCGTCTAAAGTGACACTTTGGCCTTTTTACTAGTTTTTTTCAGTATAATTAAATTTTAAAAAATGACGTATATAGGCATATCTACATTAAATAAAAAACTAATATGTATACAAATAAATCGATGTATCTAGAATAACGAACATATTTTTCATAGTAACTATGCAAAGTTTCACAAACATCAGTTGAAGCATCTAAAAAATATATCAAATTGAAACTTTGAGACCCTCTATTGAAAAGTTGTCCATTTGCACATTGGCCCTTATACATAGGACCCATCGTTATGATAGATGGCAAAATAGCGCAGACAGTTACGGACACATCATCCTGTGCAGTGTGTTTTATATGCAAGTCAAAGCCATCAGAAATGAATAACCTTGACCTTGAAACTGTGGATACGGGGGCTCTCAAGGTCGGTTTATCGCCGCTTCACGCACGGATTAAATTTATGGAATGCATATTACATATTGCGTACAATACCGTAAAATGGGGTTACTTTCAGAGCTGGGGCAACTTTGATGATAGCTAAACTTGGTAGGTTTTTTCGGATTTATTACGTGATACTGAACGCAGCCAAAATTTTGTTTATTCTGTTGGCCAGACTGACAGATCGGCCATATTTTGCCAAAACGTCGACGAGTAGTTGTTGTCGGAACTAAATAAAATTATTTGTTAAAGTTTAGTGTCAAAAAGCTTTAAAAAATTTGTCTGAATAACTTCAGTGGCACAAGCGTAAGTATTATTGTTTGATTTGTAGTTTTTCACTGTTTTTATTAAACGTTTCTTTAAGATTTAGAGCAAGTTTGCATTTTTGGTTACGGACGCCATTTTATTTTGCATGAACACTATAAGTTCATCGGGGCTACATTGATAGGATATACGAGGCGACTTTGATAGTTATCAATTTCACCCCAATGGTTGTGGTAACCAGTCTTGTAGGAGTAATAGACAAATTATCAATTTAACCCCATTTGTTGCTTTTGTTTTAGTTGCCTCATGGTTCGCACCTACAAAATGACCGCGGGTACCCGCAATTATAAAAATTACACAGAGGAGGCAATGGAAGAAGCAATAGAAAAAATCACAAACAGCGAATTGTCTATTAATGCTGCTTCAATTCATTATAAAATTCCGTTTGGGACACTTTGTAATAAATATAAAGGATTACATGGAAGGACCCCTGGTGCCCAACCAGTTTTCATGCACAATGAAGAAATCGCAATATTACGTGCTGCGGCTAAATGCGGTGATTGGGGTTTCCCTCTTACTTTGTTAGACCTTAGAATGTTTGCCAAGGCTTATTTGGATAAGCAGGGGAAGACAGTAGATCGGTTTACAAATAACCTACCAGGTGTCGAATGGGACATTAGCGTTCTGAAGCGCCATAAGAACGCCTATGGTCAAAGACTATCAACTAATATTAAAAGGTCTAGAGCGACTTTGGGCCGGGGATCACTAAATAGATATTTCGACAACCTTCACTCAGAGGTAGAAAATGTACCACCATGTCATATATTCAACTATGACGAATCTAATATGGCCGACGATCCGGGGAAAAAAAGATGTGCATATAGAAGAGGAGTAAAATATCCTGAGAAAGTGATGAACTTTTCGAAGAGTTCAACTACAGTTACGATTTGTGGTTCTGCAGATGGCACATTATTGCCGCCATATATTATTTACAAAAGTACCCACCTGTATGATATATGGAAGGAAAGAGGTATTGTTGGTAAACCGTGCTGTGAGGAGCCATGTTGCAGCCGGGGATGCCGTTACAATAGAACAACTAGTGGATGGATTGATACACCAACATTTAGAGATTGGTTCATGACTTGTTTTTTACCTCATGCCAAAAGACTAGAAGGGAAAAAGGTCTTAATCGATGATAATCTATCGTCTCATATTGACAACGATGTTATAGCTACATGTGAAACAAATAACATCAGTTTTATATGTTTGGTGCCAACTCAACCCATTTAACCCAGCCGCTTGACGTTGGCTTTTTCCATCCGTTAAAGATTGCATGGAGACAAACTCTTGAAGACTGGAAAAAAGCCAATTTACGAACTACATCTGTACCTAAGGAGTCCTTCCCACATCTGTTGAAAAAGGCAATAATGAATATGGACCAAAAACCACCAAAAAATGGTAAAGACACTTGTACGGAGTTGTCGGCTGTAAAAAGAAATTTGGTGAGCAGTTTTAAGGCTACTGGTATCGCTCCTTTTGATAGAAACAGGGATTTAAACAAATTGCCACCTGAGTCACCTTCTCCTGAAATGGAAACTATCGTCCGAGATACCTTAACAGATTTTTTAAGAGTGCAAAGATATGGGAATGAATCACAGCCACCAAGGAAGAGGACAAGACTGCAAATTGAACCCGGTAAAAGTATCTCGACAGTAGATGAAACATCGAATGATGAAGATAATGTTGTTGAGCTTGAACACACATCGGATAGAAATGATTGTCCTGTACAAACTGAAACATCGTCTATGCAACAATCGATGCGAAGTCCTGTTCCTGTTATTAGCGAGCAATCCACAAGCTATCAAAATGGTCAAGAGGACAACGATCATGATATTACCGATTGCGATTCAGATATTGAAAATATAGTGTCGAATCATGCTAGAAATACTTTAAGCGCTTTCACACAAATTCCCACAATAGGACAATTTATTTTAGCAAAATTTGGATCACAGAAGGGGAAAAAGACATATTATTATGTATGTTCCATTGAAGATATCATTGGCACTAAACTGATTGTTCAAGTTTATAAGTCCCAAAAAAAAACCAAAACTATTTTTAGGAAAGTTCCCAAAGATGTATCAATAATTGAAGTAAGTGACATCTTTACTTACCTTCCCAAACCGAAGTACATCAACGAATGCTACTCGTTCCAAAATGACGTGATGATCAAAGAAGTGTAGTTTTTTATTATTTATCTAACTTTTTGATAACATTTTACTTGTTGATTTTTTGAGTTTATAAAGCCGATTTATATGATTATGAGACTGATCTAGTTTTAAGTAATAAAAATATAATTGATCTCGAAAGTAAATGTTAAGACTAATAAGGTTGAGCTATTGTTACTTTATTTTCTTAAATATTAATAAAAAATATTTGGTTTATGTCGTTTGTTAATATTGTAGTACCCACCATCAAATTCGCCCCTTGACTCAAAGTAACCCCAAAAACATTAAAATCGCAATATTACATAAACTACAGTTGCTGAAAAAAAAAAATTGGTTCTTATCGTATATCGGGGTGTCTTTTCGATGGAATAAATAAAAGAGTGGGTGTCAAAGTAGCCCCATTATCAATATAACTTTGATAAAAAGGTTTTTTTTTTTTCGAAAAAATTATTTAGAATTTTATATTTTTTTGTTGCAATAGTTAATTAACGTAATGAATCTACAATAAAGTGTTTTTTAAACATTTTTATCGTTGAAATTGTAAGCGTGGCACCCATTTAAAATTTAAAATTAATCAATGTCACCCCGTTTTACGGTATATCATTCACCAGTTGGAGAACAAACGCAACTACCAAACAACAAAAAGATGAAGAGAAGAAAAGAATCCAAAGTCAGCTGTTTCAATGTTTAGATCTAAAAGAGGATTTTGTAAAGCAAGGAATGGGAACATCTAACGAAGGAAACACGACTAGAAGATTTTTCAATAATGCAGACATTGTAGCTGAAGTCACAAGAGTTAATAAAGAACTTATTCGTCGGTTTGGTATAGTATTGCAAACAATTAATTCGAGTGCATTAGTTGATTCGGATAAGTTAGGTAGTTATGTTACCAGACTGCTGAACTATACGCAAGCCTGTACAGCTGGTATAATATGCCAAATACAGTGCACAAAATCTTATTGCATGGCAAAGAAATAATAAGTGTTGCTGCCTTACCTATTGGGATGTTATCTGAGGAAACTCAAGAAGCGCGAAATAAAGATTAACGCAATTATAGGTTAGGTCATTCAATAAAATATTCTCGTCTCTCATGTCATTACATGATAGACGAGAACGATGAAAAGATGTAATGAATATGCTCTTAGCTTCCTCAGATCCCCTTATCAACTTTTCATGATGATGCCAAAGCTTTAATGTCTTCTCTATTTATTATTTAGTTTATTAATATTTATTTATATAGAAATGCTTAAAGACTGACTGCTATTTTGCATAATATTTATAATTGAATTCATGTGAAAAAATATGACGAATATTTTCATGTTAATAAAAAAAAATACGTGTTTTATATCTTTCTCTTTGTATACTGGTACATTCATAATATCATTTTAATAAAGTATTATGAAGAAACGCAACGTCTTTTCATTTAAAAATAATGAACCTGCATCACTGTGCGTCGTCGTCGTGTCATACCGAGTAAGCGCGCGCCAAGTCCCGTTACTCACCGAAACAAAGGAAGGACTAGAACCATCGCCGGCACAGTGACTCGCGCGCCCGCGCTCCCAGTTAATAATAATGTACTCTGTGATAGTCCGTCACGCACCCTCATTGCAGACACACACTCGCTTGCTATCGCGAATATCATCCTTCCACATACGCTGTAACGCTAACGCTCGTCTATGTACTATAATACCTATTTGCTTGTGCTTATTGTGTTAATATTAGTGGTGAGAATAAACTGTTGTCGAAGTGTCAGGTTCGTTTAATTGTGTTCCCTGAAGAT
This sequence comes from Omphaloscelis lunosa, assembly GCA_916610215.1. Classification (NCBI taxonomy): domain Eukaryota; kingdom Metazoa; phylum Arthropoda; class Insecta; order Lepidoptera; family Noctuidae; genus Omphaloscelis; species Omphaloscelis lunosa. The sequence goes on along the minus strand of OU744265.1, from coordinate 15,298,246 downwards.
AACCTCACATCACGAAGAGAAGACACACGCGACACCTGCATCTCCTACACATACAAACTGGTCAAAATCATAACCCTCTTTTTTGTTTCGCCGTAGTCGGACAAAAGTGTACATTTGGTATCTTTTCTTGTCTTGCTACTTCATATTAAAGTAAATATCTAATATTATGATACCTTTTCTTTTTTCTCCTTTTTTGTTATTTTAGTCTATTAATATGAAGATTTATTCTGGTATTTTAACTTTAATTTTCATTAAAAGAGTATATTTTTTGCCGCCAAAACTACATAAATAGAGAAACGTGTACCTGCATACATCATGTAAATATATCTTATGAATTAACAAAGCTTTACAAACTTGGACTTTTAAAAACAAATAAAGTTTCAGAACTTCTGAAAGATATTGCTTGTAATCTAAATTCTAAAGAGTGCATGTACGGAGATTGACAAATATGTGTCACTAGGAAGATTGAAGTTAAGGATTCGTTTAATGAAAAAACCGTGTGCTGGCTACAGTGGTGCGTAAAAACGCTTCCTTATAGAAAGAAAAATGAAGAAGGCGTAGAGATTGAGGCATTAACTAAAAAAAATATAAGAGAACTGGCGACTGATGATTTGAGAACTTTAATGCAAAAAATTTAAGAAGAGGCAAAATGATTTAAAAGACGTTATTACAATATGATACATCAACAGAAATCATTTCGAGAATGTGTTGACAAAATTAAAGAAAATGAAGTTGTTATTATAGTTGATTTTTCAGAAAATTACCCATGTAAGTATAATGTAGAGATACAGAGCAATTTCATCATTCATCATTATAAGCATTTTTCATCTTCACGTAATCAAATAATTTTGCGTAGCGGTGTAGCATACCTTAAAAATGAAAATCCAGCAGGATTTTGTTCAATATTTCCGAATACCGAGCATAGCCCGCTAACTATTTGGGCTCATCTTTTGCGAGTTCTACATTCAATAAAATATCAACACCCTAAAGTAGATACTTTACATAAATGCATTCTGACGGCCCAATAACACAATACCGGCAAAAGACAAACTTCGCAGTTTTTGATAAATTAACTAAACAATTGAGTTTTAAGCATGCTACATGGTCTTATTTTAAGGATGCTCACGGTAAAAATGCAGCAGACGGTATAGTGGAGTACTAAAGAGAATGTTAGATATGTACGTCGGATACGGGAAAGATGTTCCTAAAGCCATTCAGGCTTTTAAACTACTTAAGAGATACAATACTGTATTATGTGTCAGATACAGATATAAACGTTATAAAGGAAACATGTCCCGTACCTAATTTGTATTCTTTAGTAGGAATTATGGCTGTTCATTAAGTTATATCCACCGATGTGCCTGGAATAATAAAAGATAGACAAGTGAGCTATTTTTGTGGCGATGATAAAGGTAACTTTTCTTGTTTTGACGTTAAAACGCATAATCTGCTTAAGAAATCCCAAAAATATACCGAGACTTTAGAAGAAAAAATAAGTATTGCAACGCCAAAGATTTGTAATAGGAAGAAATAAGATAGTAATAGAAAAAAAAAAGTGTTAAAATACTAGAAAATAAATCGGATAATGTTCAGGAAATAATTGACCCTAGTACCTCTGGTATAATAAAAACCAGTAAAGATAATAAAACACCAGTATCTCTAGAGAAAACTACTCATCAGAAACAAACTCGACGCCCGATAAATATAAAAAAGTCTTAAAAGAAAAAGGGAATAAGCCATCAAAGAAAAGTAAGAAGTGTAGACGATTTGATTGCGACTCTTCTGATAATGAAAGTGATAAAGAAGTCGTCTATGCAGAAAGTGACGATAGTCCCTATGTTAACGAAGGAAGTAAACATTTTGTGGGATATCCGATTGCATCCAGACAATCAACGATTCTTTAATTATGTTTCACCAGGACTTTCGTCCATGCATATGATTGATCCTAACCATGAAATATCTTTGTTTAAAAATAATAGTAATGATTCCAGTGACGATGATTAAAATTTTGTCATTTTTTAATTTTTGTTTAGCTTACTCATGTAAGTTTCATTAAAATTTGTCCATTAATTCGGAAAAATTAGGGTTGGGAAAACATGATTGATAAATACTCAATATACGACTAAGAAACATTATGTTCTCGTAATAATAATATTGAAAACTCGTTATGATATTTTTAAATAGCTATTGTCTTCGCGCAACCCACGGGACCAAGGTGCTCACCCGAGCCTCCCTCGCACCGTCGCCCCCCGCCCCCCCGCCGTCATCGTCGCCTCTAAGCTACCCGATCACTTGCCCAGTAGACTTGTTCTTGCTCGGTAATTCAACGGTGCGTTCCGATCTAGTACAATCTGTGAAATGTACTAATTCGGTCTGATAGTACTATTAGTACACTGAATGAATGATGAGTTTTACTACGAGTTCTTTGGTTCTAACACAGGCACAGATATGTTAATGTTAGTATAAGCTAGTTTTTGTGTTGTTTTACAACTTCCGTAAAGTCGCTGGCAGAAGCTAATAATATAAATAATAACATTTTAATAATAAAGTAACTTGTTTTGATTTTCCTTCATACTTCGCAGGCTTAGGACTGTCATTACAATACCCGTTCATATATTTACAAAACATTACAAGAAAGTCAAAGATTGATGTAGTACATACATACTCGGTAACTCGGTGCATTGTGCAAAAAAATGTTCTTACAATTCACGAGCGCTTGTGAAAAAAGTATTATTTTACGTAGTTTTAAGTTTTAAATACACCATTTTAAAATAGCCTAATGCATGTAGCATTAGGCTATTTTAAAATGGTGTATTTAAAAATCAAAATATTTACAAAGATGCCAAAATAAACATAGGTTGATATTGTATATAGGTTGATATTACATTAGGTATAAATATTAGTATGGAAATATTTTACATATTTATAATGACACACAATTATACATAGAATAATTAGATATAATTTATTTACAAGTTGCCATGCAAGAATAGCAACTGTGAGACTTTATCGGGCTTTAAAAGCGTTCTGCGTTGGTTTAATATTTGACCCGCATTTGATAACACCCTTTCACAGGACAGTGAAGTAGCCTGTATGCACAACCTTTTTATCATGTATTGATATAAGTGTGGATAAATATTTCTCCTGCTATTCTACCACTGCAACGGCTTTGCTTTTCTATTAACATGTTCTTCATTTAAATATTTGTCAAATTGTCTAATTCCCGCAGCGACAGGATTTTCAGGTCTTGTGATTTTATCTGTTTCACTGTCGAAGTCATCCCATATGCTTTTTGTTTTATTTGCTGTAGTTGCAGATGTCGCTGAGGTTGCTGCTTCGCCATTGTTGACTACTTGCGAAAGGTTCTATGTTGAAGCTTAATTTGTTAAACGGATGTCACATAACCTACGCTTCAAGCTATCACAGGCTCTATTATAAGATTCTAGATTTCGAAAGCCTCTTCTTTTGAATCGAGGGTCCAAAATGGTGCTCTCAGAGTAGAGGGGTTGCTTTTCCAGGTCGTGAAATCTGATACGAATCTGCGTGTTTAATACTTCGATAAAGCTGCGTAATTCCTGTTCATGTGGCTCCGACATAATGGTTATGATGTGTTTTGATAGCAGCTGTACAAATATGAGGATTTTTGATAAAGAGACATATTTTTCGCAGCTCAGCACATTAGTGATTTCATAAAATGGTTCAAGAATCGGAATTACCACCCACTCCTGTGGTTGTAAAGATAAGTCATTTCGTAATAGTGCCAAAGTACTTATTATGACACCTTTGACACGCACGATTCGGTCTAGCATGTCGTAGCACGAATTCCGCCGTGTTGGGCATTCCCGTTTCAATTTAAGTTGCAGCAACCCCATTTGTTTTTGAATTTCTGTAAGTTTTATTAAACCAACCGTGCTTTTTTAATATTCAACAATGCTCTTCACTTTGTTGACAATTTGAATAATATTATTAATTGCCTGTTGAACCACAAGGTTCAAAAAATGAGCAAAGCAACCAATTGATCTCCACTCCACTCCTCTGATGGCTGCTAAAATATTTGCAACGTTGTCACTGGCAATACAAACAACCTTTCCAGTTATTTGCCAATCACTAATCATTTGCCATAAGAAAGCGACTAGGTTTTAGCTAGTGAGCTCATTATAATTAATGCATGCCAACAGGGCTGAAGTCAATTCGCACTTGGTGTCTATAAAATGCGCCGTAACAGCTATATAGCTTTGATTGGTTACAGAAGTTCACCACCTAGACATACGTTATGTTTTAGGTATTAAAGTGGTCGACAGAGTTTTTCTGGTAGGAAGTTGAATTTGAAGTTGAACCTAGGCAATTTGAGACCATTTCTATTAATTTCCGAAATTCTGGTTCTTTAACCAAGCGGAGCACATAGTGACCTTTAGCCACCGTCTTAACGACTTGGTTATCTATTAGTTCGACTTTGCGTGATTAAGGTAGTTTTATGCATGAAGTTGGTAATAGGCACAGTTGTTGGGCGTGATTGTTCAGGTCCCCTGGCACTGGGCGTAGTTATTGAAATACTGCCTGATGTACCAATTTGTGATGATGAGGCACTCGTTGACGGAAGCCATTGTTCAGCTAAGTTATTGTTAGTAGATGCAGTTTGTCTTATAACGCACAAAGACACTGTGGGATGCTTATTTTTCATATGTCTATTTAAATTACCTAGTGATCCACTTTTAATACTCAGATACAGGGAACAATAGTTACATTTTGCCCGACATTCATTTTTCTCCTCCGTAAAATGAAACCTGATATTGCTTCTTTTGGATCTATTTGGCGCCATTTTTTAAATTCAAGAATGGTTGCACGTAGTCACAAAAAAATTTAGACTATTAGTTTTTGCTTGTCCAAATCACCATAGCACGTATATTTACATTTATTTAAAATATTTACACTTAAGTTCTTAGTACGTCCATTAATAAGCAAACACCAAAAAGTAAACAAAACTAAACCAATAAACCAACAATTAAATCGTACCTACCACCAGTCACAGAGAATAATAGTAATGTACTAAATTCAAAATGATAACTGACTAGAAAATAGGTACCTAAAATTTTAACTAAATCAGCAAACAATTTGAAAAATCGGCAACCTCGCATATTTATTTCAAAGGATATAATGCAAAATAGCCTAAAATGTTATCGTGATAAAGATCTAAACATTATGAAGTTGTAAGTTTGAGTACTCAGATGTAACAAGAGTAAAAAATGCGTTTCATTCCTTTGCCATCGATAACTAGGCGTTCGATTGCGCGCGCATGTCGTCACAGTGGCGGGCGCGGATCGCGATAGCGCGAACTCGCCGCCTCCGATCGGTTCCCTGGCGATCGATCTGTTAATGTTTCCCGCTCGATTCAAGAATCGAGAATATCCGTGACATAAATAAATACTCAAAATGGATAAATACTCAATAAATGTCCGTTTTTACTCGAGTATTTATCCAAAAAGCGGATAAATACTACCTACAGTTTTAGTTACGTTATTTAACGTAAATTTTGTTATTTTTGTTAGAAATAAATGAAAATCTGAAAATATATATTTGTACCATGCTTTATTAATCACTTAAATAATAACAAAAAGCCTGTAATACTCAATCATGAATATTTTCGTCAAGCATTGTCAATGTTAGATAAAGTTATTAATCACAAAAATAGTTACATAAATCATTATTATTACAATAAGAAAATTACATAATAAGTAGAGAATAATACTAAAATAACAATAGACCCATACAATCATAATCTTTTTCGTTAAACGATGTCAATATAATATCAAAATATAGATTATTGCGTTACTTTAATCACTTTAACAATAACACAATATTATAATAACAATGGCTTCACTACACTTATGAATATTTTGCCAATTACTGATATTTTCTTAAATTAACTACGCTATTAGACGCTTGTTCATCATTATCAGAAAAGCAATTTACAAACTGGAACTCACTTCTCGATTCTCTCAAATCCACTGATTTTTCATCAGTATCTGTCTATACTGGACATGGTGATGGAAAGTCTTCGTCGTCACCGTCGTTGTCTGCACTCTCTTGGATTTTGTTAAAAATATTCCAATTATATTTGATGAATGTAACTTTTGCCGCATTTTCTGTGGTCAGGCGATTTCTTTTTTTATTGTGAATGTTTGCGTGTGTACTAAAAGACCGTTCCGTTGCCGCAGAAGTACACGGTGCTGAAAGAATACGCACTGCGATTTTATTTAACTTTGTCGAAGAACATATTCCTTTCCACCAGGTTAAGGGGCTTATTTCGTTAATGTTCTGCCAAATAAAAGGTTTTGGCCAAAAACCTTCCTTGGCCTTATATCCTGCTAATTCTGGCATTATTTCCACATTCAACAAACTTGCCATTTCGTAAACAAAATCCATTGCTTCCAGTTCTTCGTCTTGATTTAACTCGATACCTTGAGTCTTTGGGTCCAGCAGATAAGCGGATAAATGTAAAGGCTTTACGCAGTCTTTCATCCTTTTGCCACTGCTGAGAGAATTTGAATCTTGGCTTCATTTTCAAGAATCGTAATACTAGGTAAAATGAAGGTCATTTTAGATTTCATATCCTTGAAGATCATAAACACTGTATGTGCATTGCATATGTTGGACTCTAGTTGAAAGATAGGTTCTGATTCCAAAAATTATCATCAAGCAAAGCTGCTTTTGTGTCATTTGACATGACGGTATTTTCTTCTATAGCTAACGCTAAGAGAGCGGCTTTTGTATTTTTCAAACTCCTTAGTGAAGTAAGGTAACTGCCCCTTCTTGTGCAGCACGGCAGCTTTAATTTTTCTCCTGATTTCTTTAGTTTCACGATTTGCTGTAGCTTTGATCCCAGTACTTGCGATTTTTTATAGATTTTATTATATCTATGCAGAGTTTAATGAAATTGTTGAAACCTTCACATTTCAGTACATCATGAGCTAGCAAATTAATAGTGTGTGCTGCGCAGTTTAGAGGCACAACATGTGGTTGTACTTCTTTCACTAATTGAAATGCCTTTTGTATGTTTCTAGCGTTGTCACCAATAACAACAACAAAGTTTTCTTCGCCGTATGTTCTCATGACTTTTAAAATTTCTTCCCGGAGATATTCACTTGTGTGGCGAATCTGTTCAGTGTTTAAGCTCTCAACAAAGAATGGTTCTGGTTTTGAAATAATAAAATTAATAACACCTCGAAGATGCATATAGTTAACGGTAGCAAGTTCTTCCCTCACTTCTATCTTTATTTCGTTGTATATTTTATTCAAATATTTGGTCGATAGGGCTTTTCTGGAAGGCAACTTAAACGATGGCTGAAGATAACCAAAAAAATCTATCCAAAGAGGATGTTCCATCAGTGACAGCGGGGCTCCTGATACAATTATAGCTCTGGCAAGCTTTTCGGCGAGGGTATATTGATCAACACCTGAAAAAAACTTGTGGAAGGCATATTCTGGCTCTCTGATATTTGAGTTATTACTATTTTTACTTGGTGCTTCGTTATTAAGATCACAAGACGGATTGTCCACTGGTGGCACATTTATTGATCTTGTTTGCAACGGCATTTGTTTTGAACTCAAGTTATTTTTCTTCATTTCTGCTCGAATAGTTTCTGGGCACTTAAAGCATTTTATTAAATGTGTACACATCCTGTTTACGTTTCCGATTTTATCTTTTTTGTCGCAATAATTGCATTGAACAGATTTTGAATCAACAATGCGAAAATGTTTCCAAACATGTACATTTTTTGGTCTTCCCATGATACCTAAAACAACGAAACATTAAGTTAAAAAGCTGAAAAATAAACATGCAACAGTCTACACTGATTGACACAACTGTAAATTGTATTGGCATCTAGTTCTAAGCTATGTTCGAAGTTACAAGTTTCTAAATCATCGGGAATAAGGCAAGTTACATATTGGTAAGAGTTTGTAAAAGCATTTTTAAAAAGGTGATAAACAATAAAAATAGGTTATTAATCACTATAACATTACCCAAGTAACCATTTGGAATAGAACAATTAAAATTGGTAAACTTACCTTGAAATGTTTTAACGCAACTTCAAAAATAATGAACAAGCTCGTAGATATTATGGTGTAGTAAAACTTACACGCGCGTGCGTTCTTTATGACGCAAACCTGGGCACTACACAGACTATGCGGCTCGGGGGTGGAGGGTAAGATAAGCAAAACAAAACAAACGAGACAAAAGATGGCCGGGATAGGGTGTAGTGAGAACCACGTTGCTTTATTTTGACATCAAAAGTAATAATGTAGAAGTGTAGTATTATAATTTTGCAGTGTCTTAAGATATATATGGCATAAGAATCGTATTTCTGTGAATCTATCTTATGTCCACTTGAAAAAAAAAAAAAAAAAAAAAAAAAAAAAAAAAAAATCAGTTCATAGTTTATCCCGGTTATATCTGCTGCCAAATGGGGATTTTCAAAAAACCTTCCACTGGTATTACCATCATTGGTATTTCCGAAATTTGATTTGGGCATGTCTACCAATAATCCAGTTTCAATCTGAAATCTTTCTTGGATGTGCTTCTTTGTTTTTTCTTCTAGTTGTTTTTCTTCCTCAGGCCTCCTTCCTCTATATTTTTTTACTGGTAATTTATATGCCAAATGTAAAACACTTTCAAATAATCTAATTCTGGCATGCAATAATAATAATAATAATAATCACCGGGACCGGACGGACTGCATAACTTTTGGTTAAAATGGCTGAGTAGTTCGCACACTTGCCTGGCATCCCAATTCCAGTCATCCCTAGAGTCTGGGTCGCTACCTCAGTTTCTAACAACAGGCGTTACCCACCTGCTCCATAAGTCAGGTAATCCCGCGGAACCCAAGAATTATAGACCGATCACATGTTTGTCGACGGTCTATAAACTTCTTACATCCATTTTGAGAACGAAAATTAACACACACATTGATAGTAATTCAATTATGTCAGTCTCTCAAAATGGATGTAGGAACGGATCCCGCGGTACTAAGGAGCTTCTCCTCATCGACATGGCCATAAGCCAACAGGTTCGTCGATCCCGCAAGGATCTGTCGACATGCTGGATAGACTATAAGAAGGCCTATGACTCGGTGCCACATACATGGCTCATGAGGGTGCTGGAGTTGTATAAAGTAGATACAACTCTGCGCACCTTCCTGATGTCGTGTATGGGGCAATGGAGGACGGTCCTTCGCTACCCACGATGTCGACGGACCCAGGGGAATGACGAGCCTGTATGGATTAAACGGGGAATATTCCAGGGCGACAGTTTAAGTCCACTTTGGTTTTGCTTAGCTCTGAATCCTCTAAGCACACTGCTAGAGGATTCAGGTCTGGGCTATAGGCTGAGGAGAGGTGGTCAGGTCATATCTCACCTCCTCGACATGGATGACTTGAAACTCTTTGCCCCCAACAAGTTGCGACTGATGGAGCTACTGAAGGTAACTGAAACATTCAGTGGCGCCATCAGGATGGAATTTGGTGTGGACAAATGTGCAGTCATGCATGTAAAGCGAGGGGAGATTATGGAATCCGAGGGAATCCAACTCTCGGACTCCATACACCTTAGACCCCTCTCCTCAGCCGAAAACTATAGGTATTTAGGTATGTCGGAATCGTTAGGCATCAACGTTGCTGACATGAAGCAATCGTTGAAGGAGCGCTTCTTTGGTCGCCTGAAGAAGGTATTAATTAGTTTTCTTTCAGGCGGAAACAAGGTGCGCGCCTTCAACGGTTGGGTCATGCCGGTCTTGATGTACTCTTTCGGCATACTCAAATGGACTCAGACCGAACTTGACGCCCTGGACAGGAGGGTACGTACACTCCTGACCGCAAACCGGATGCATCACCCACGTTCATCAGTGATGAGACTGTACATCCCGCGGAAATGCGGAGGTCGAGGGTTTTTAAATGCAAAGACCCTCCACAACCGCGAGGTGTGCAGCCTCAGGGAATATTTTTTTAAAGCCGATGTGGGTATGCACCGAGATGTGGTCGCAGTGGACAACGGGCTCACCCCGCTCTCCATGGCTAAAGAGAACTGGCGCAAACCTGTAGTACTTACTACAGATGACCGCAAGGAGATATGGCAAAGCAAGGCGCTTCACGGGCGCTTCTATCGGGCTCTTCACGAGCCCAGTGTAGATTTCTTAGCGTCCGTATCCTGGCTACGTTTCGGTGACCTTTTCGGGGAAACCGAAGGTTTCATCTGTGCAATTATGGACGAAGTTATCTTGACGAATAACTACCGGAGACATATTATGAAGGACGGTACGGTTGACGTGTGTCGGGCATGCCATCGTCCGGGTGAGTCCATCAGACATATTATCTCTGGTTGTTCGCGTCTAGCTAACGGCGAGTACTTGCACAGACATAACCAAGTGGCCAGGATTATTCACCAGCAACTTGCTTTGAAATATAAACTTGTAGACTCTGAGGTACCGTATTACAAGTATGTGCCCGACCCAGTTCTCGAAAGTGACCATGCCACGTTGTACTGGGATCGGTCTATCATTACTGACAGGACTATTGTTGCCAATAAACCTGATATAGTGGTGATAGACCGATTAGCGCGCCACGCAATGATAGTCGATGTTACCATTCCACATGACGAGAACCTCGTGAAAGCTGAGAAAGAGAAACAAATAAAATATCTCGACTTAGCACACGAGGTTGTTGGCATGTGGAATGTGAGCTCAGCTATCATTGTGCCGATTGTCGTAACGGCTAATGGCCTAATGGCCAAAAGCCTCGATCACCATCTCTCGAGGCTCTCGTTAGGCGGTTGGATCAAACGCCTGATTCAGAAAGCAGTACTCCTCGATACGGCCCGCATTGTGAGGAGGTTCCTGTCTCTGCAGCCCTAACCACCGGTAGCTTGGACCCTGCTCCCGACACCGGCGGAACTCTATTTTTTATATTTTTAAATGTTTTTTTATACTTTTATTTTAAGAAATATTTAAAAATGTAAATTTTAAGATTTTAAATGAATAAACGGAATAATAATAATAATAATATCTTTACGTCTTTTATTAGTGTATGCAGTGCTGTAAGGTAGAGCTGTGTGTTGTTTTAATACAATACCCATTATAAATAGCTGTCGAACTGTTAAAAATTACAAGGCATAAAAATTAGTACAGCTTTGCTTAAATGTAAATTATATTCCTAAGACTTACGTGCCTGAACTAGGTAATCCTGTGTTTCAGGCGAGAAGAGCTTAAATAGACTTAAAAAATAAATAAATAAATAAATCTGTAGGTTAACAATAGATCACTAATAATATGTTGAGTACCTTAGTATCTAAATTCGAAAAATACTTAACTTAGGTGAAATTTGTACATGTATTCACTTTAATACAGTTAGTAAATTCTCTGTATCTTCATAAGACATACTTTGGAGAGCATCCTTGAGAATTCTCTTACAATTTGTGTAGTTCAGGGAATAAATGTTTGCTTTCGAGTTTAGTTTATTATAGAGAAGAGGGCCGAGGTACAAGTAAAATTTGGATACAAAAGCATGTTTTGATGTATTTTGTGGACAAACTATATCTTTACGTCTTTTATTAGTGTATGCAGTGCTGTAAGGTAGAGCTGTGTGTTGTTTTAATACAATACCCATTATAAATAGCTGTCGAACTGTTAATACTTCACAATATTTGTAAAGGAGGTTAGTAGGAAAAAGGAAAGGGCGGAAAGTAGACACTTTGAGAATCGCCCTTTGAGCTCTCTCGATGGTTAGTAACATTGTTTTACCTGCTCCACCCCATGTGGTAATACAGTAAGTTAAAATTGATTGACATAGAGCAAAGTAAACTTGTCTAACGATTTTTGGGTCAGCAATATAGCGTAACTTTTTAAAAACAAATATCAACTTGCGAATTCTATTATTTAAAGCTTGTATATGTTGTTTGAACGAAAGTGTTTCATCTATTATAACACCAAGGTATTTTGTTATATTTGTCATTTTAATGTTGCAATACAGAAAGCCCAAAATTAACACCCGTAAAACATGATGTTTCCTTTTTATCTTCAATGTTGTTGAAGTTTTTCGATGTTGCACCACAAATATAGCACCAACTAGTAGACTTTGTTCCGGTTGCAGCATTGCATACTTTTCCATCTACCATAGTCATTTCAAAAAAATGATCAAAAGAACATTTTGTTTGGTTCAAATTTATTTCAGTGGGTTTCAGTGCTTTCACAGAACTTTCGACGTATCTTATTTCTTCCTTTGTCACGTCAGTAGACTCTTTTACAAACTGGAATCTGTGATGATGTGTGGGGATGATGGCGTGGGGTTCTGCCAGATATTTTTTTTTTATCCTTTCCACATACTATTCTAATGGGCACAAACGAGCTCAAAAATATATTTGCATCTGATTCACCATCACCATCAAATTTTTGTTTGTATTGAGCTTGTTGGGAGCCATCGCAACCCCGTTTACAAATTATATTCAGTGAATTTCTTTGTTCTTCGTTAAGCGTCATTAGCACTTCTTCCAAGAAAATTGATAACCGTGTAACGGTATTGTCAATAAGGCTTTGTAAGCTGCTTTCCGCGCAGGTACCTGTGACCCGTAAACATTCCTTTGGTGGCTAACATTATTGTTTTGCTTGTAATAACAGATAATATGGGGGATAAATACCTTGTTTGTGTTTCGAATGATTTCGTACTGACGTCTTGTTAGATCGGCCTCAACGAACATAGTTAAAGCTTGTAGTGGTGTCAAAGGAGTATCACTATCTTTATTTCCTTTTTCGTCGACTGCTTTTGTGTATTCATGCGCTCGACTAGGGAAATTTGTTATTTCTCTTAGGATTTTCGACGCATCCCTTTTTCCTTGTACTCTTAAGGTTGTTTGTGCAGCGTGAACATCTCCCACAGTTGCTCGGATTTCTTCGGTTTTTCGACGCTTGCTTCGTTCACTTAATTCGTCAAATGATTTCGAAGGCCGTCCCGGCCGATTCAATGATTTTAAGGGTAGTTGAAATGTTCCATTTAACCAAGACTCATTGTTTTTCAAGAAAACCTCTTCCTTTCTGTGGCATTTGGCCCATTTGTCTTTTAACACTGATTTAAATAAAGAAAATCTTTGTTTTATGTCTTTTATGTCCTCATCTGTATTGCCATAGTTTAATAATAAACGACTTTCTAAATAATTCACTTTTGCATCGAAATTCGGAAAATTTTCATCTTTCATAATCTGATAAAGGTATTTCCGAGTAACAATTTCACACCTGGTGTGCTTGAAGTATCTAAAACAACGAAAAGCTAAGATTACTTAACTAATAAAAAAATGGTTATATTTTCATATAAAATCTTAATGATTAAAAAGGGCCCCCGTTTTGTCATCCGCACTCTTCCGCAGCTGGTTTTTGTATTTTCTTTTAGTCAAAGGATTGTAGTTTCAAATAAAAAAAGAATGATGATCGTATTTCATCGAGAAATACAACAAATTGACCTTTGAAGTTCAAAATTACGTCAAAATTTGTCTAAAACAACCCATGTGTTTGAAACCCCCAAATTATTCGAATTGAACATTTGGGTAAGTAAATAATAATAAAAATAAAGATCCATACCTGTGTTATTGGAATCCATCACTTTCAATTCAAAAACTGACACACAAAAAAATATATTAATGTTGTCACTTTTGTTGTGTTTGTAACTTTGAGCAGCAAAAACGAGCGCACGGGTTGACGGTCAAGTACCGACTACCTGAAAGCGGTCGGGGTGTATCGCAGGTAGGTGGTGGGGCTCAGTTAGGATTCTCGGAACTGTCTTCTAGCTCTGCATGTGCTATTTTATGTGTTTACCGTAAGTTTTTAAAATTCAATTTTGGCCGCGTAAATGTGGAATATTGACGTATATGCGTGGGTTGTTGCTCACATATCATGAGTGTAGTATGGTATTTAGCTTACGCTCAACATGTGCTATTTTATGTGTTTACCGTAAGTTTTTAAAATTCAATTTTGGCCGCGTAAATGTGGAATATTGACGTATGTGCGTGGGTTGTTGCTCACATATCATGAGTGTGGTATGGTATTTAGCTTACGCTCAACACGAAGGAACAACCCCCCCCCCCCTGCGGTATTTCTTAACAACGTAGGTATTGTTAACATTAGAATAAAAAGTTAATTTAAATACTATGGTTATATTTTTCACCTATTCTATTTTAAATTATTCATTATCTTTTATCCTGTTTACGACCATTTTGTGGATGGACCATGGACCATCTTGGACACGGATTCGAATCCCTCAAAAGGTTCGTTATTACTATTTTAAGTGACGTGATAGCAATTGGATGGCCTCAAATAATTCAAAATCTTATCTATAATTGCCGTTTTCTTAACTTGAAACATCCTATTTTAAAATCTTACTAATCACCTGAGTTACATAAGTAGGTAGATACCTTTAAAACCGGGTCTCCTGCGCGTGTTTTTTCACACATTTGTATATGTGTGAAATTAATTATGTGTAAGGTTTCTTGTGTAATGTTTAGAAAAAAAACACGCGCCGGAGACCTGGCTTTAGTATTATATTTGGTGGTCCATTTTGAGGTTATGTATACATCAATTTAATATACCCAAGTCTTATGTATGTCTTACCAATACATATTTTGTTATACTCTATTGTGACGTTCAAATCCATATATTCATTCTATGAAACGGTAAGCCTGTATATGATACTGAAAATACATGGGTTTTTGCCAATCTCTTTTTTAGCCATTAAAACGGGAAGCCGAGCACGAATGTTAGTCAAACTTTGTGAGCAACAATGTTCAAAGTTTGGTAGTACTGAGGACCAATCTCTTGCTTCAAAAACCTTTATTTCTACTAATGCAAATGGTAAATAAAACACTACGTGCATTTATGTTTGTGCATTTATGTATGTATTTATTTTTATGGATGTTTGCTGAACATCGCGTAGACTGCTTTTACGCTACGATGCGTAAAAGATGCGCATCCCTGGTGCGTAGAGTACGTGGCAGCGCCAACAACATCCTTAGCATGATCGCTAGTCGGCTGGACTGTGGTTACATCAATCATTGCTGCGCCATTTGTCATGGAATGGCGCAGTAGTGATTGAGTTAACTTTCTTTTATATGTTTTGTTGTGGTAGGGTTGTTGGGTAGTTTTAAGTATTACTAACACTAGTCTATAAGAACATTGTTACTAACACAATGGACAAATGGTCTGAAATAAAGTATTTAATTAATAATTTATAGTTTTTTAATTTAATGTTGTTTTCCGAGTTTTAACGTTTCCTTGCTAAACAGGGATATTTTCTGCAGAATAAAAACAAGTCAGCAACGTTATTTCAAATATTGATACGGATTGCTCTAGTTAAGGTAAGTTAGTTTGTTTTTGTTTTTCTACATTACCCGTTATTAAATAATTATTTTTTCCATTTATTTTAGCATCGACTGTGACAGAAAATGTTGTTACTCTAAATAACACGGATCCGCCACCAATCTTTCTAGCAAACCACGAAAACAATAGTGAAAGCGAAACTAAAAACTTTTCTGTAGATGATAGTAGTGACGAATATAAGCCAGAGAAATTTGTAAAACGTGACTGCGTAAATTCAACGTCATCTAGTTCATCGACGAGCCCTTCATCTTCTACTACATCGTCTAGTTCGTCCGATGCTACTTCTAGCTCATCATTAACATCGACTACTCATAGTTTTGTCAGAAATTCCAACTTATAGGTCAAACAGCCAAGATTTAGCGCTTTCTTCCAAGACTATTGTTCCCAAGAGAGGAAAGAAGAGAGTTTGCAATGAATCTGCATGGATCAAAAATGTACGAAAAGGTCGACGAAACTGGAAAACAATACCTATCGAGAACTGGCAAAATTGTTGCAGAAAAATCTATTAAACCACCGTACACAAAAATATGTAGGCTCAAATGTCGTAATAAAATACCGGAAGAACAAAGACAGAAGATATTTGAATGTTATTGGGGCTTGGGAACGCTACAAAGACAGTGTGATTTTTTTAAACTTTTGTTTAACAACATTGAAAGTTCCTTATCGTCGAGTAAAAGAAGGAGCTGCCAAAACTAGGAAACAAAATTGTGTATTTCATTTCACGGTGAATTGCGAAAGTAAGCGGACGTGTAATTTTTTTTGTAATGAATACTTTGGGAAAATCAGATCTTTCCTACCATCGATCTTTACAAAACATGTACGGTTCTCTCTGTTCGAAAGTTATTTATCCTTAACCTTGTTTTAACTACAAACTCTCAAACTACCTACGCTCCGTGCAAAATAGTCTCCCAACGACGTAAACATACTGTTTGTCCCTCCATCCGCACAAATTGTCGTTCGGCCCAACGTAGTTTCCCTTTCCTTAGTAGCTACGTCTATAACAAGGTTAATAAAATTTTAAATATACACCCTATGTGCAGATCAAAATGTAAAAAAAACTGTTACGAAATGGCTACTTGAATTGGATTATGCAGAGACTGAACATTTACTAAATATACCCTATCGGTATCGGGATTCGTAATAAGATAATAATTGAGGGGTATAGAAGCAAAAACGCCACTGTCCATTTTCGTCAGTTTAACTATGAATGCCATCTGTTAGGTTTTATTGAAAAACAATGTTACTAACCATCGAGAGAGCTCTAAGGGCGATTCTCAAAGTGTCTACTTTCCGCCCTTTCCTTTTTCCTACTAACCTTTACAAATATTGTGAAGTATTAACAGTTCGACAGCTATTTATAATGGGTATTGTATTAAAACAACACACAGCTCTACCTTACAGCACTGCATACACTAATAAAAGACGTAAAGATATAGTTTGTCCACAAAAATACATCAAAACATGCTTTTGTATCGAAATTTTACTTGTACCTCGGCCCTCTTCTCTATAATAGACTAAACTCGAAAGCAAACATTTATTCCCTGAACTAAACAAATTGTAAGAGAATTCTCAAGGATGCTCTCCAAAGTATGTCTTATGAAGATACAGAGAATTTACTAACTGTATTAAAGTGAATACATGTACAAATTTCACCTAAGTTAAGTATTTTTCGAATTTAGATACTAAGGTACTCAACATATTATTAGTGATCTATTGTCAACCTACAGGTTTATTTATTTATTTATTTTATAAGTCTATTTAAGCTCTTCTCCCCTGAAACACAGGATTACCTAGTTCAGGCACGTAAGTCTTAGGAATATAATTTACATTTAAGCAAAGCTGTACTAATTTTTATGCCTTGTAATTTTTGAATTTTTGAATAAATATTATTATTATTATTGAAATCATTTTGGTGTATTAAATAGTTCAGAAGCAATGTTCACACTGTCCCATAGAAAATTGAGTTTGAAGTTTGGAGTGAGAAGCAAAAATTGACACTGTCCTTCACCAATCAAATGCAAAAGCGCCATTGTCCAAACGGACCAATGATAAGACGTCGGCCATGTCGTTTCTAAGATGGCGTCGAATTCTTTTTGTAGGGAAGTCGTTGCTCTTTTTTATTAATTTTTCAAGAGATTTTGTACGGTAATTTGTTAAATTATGGAAGAAAATGTGTCAGAAGTGGTTCCAGAGAAGGCAAGAAAAAAAAAACGTGCACCAGATACATGGAAAAGAGCAAAAGCGAAGGTTGAAAGGTAGGTTGTTATTACTTGTAATGTACCTATGTAGGGTCAGAAAATAAATCGTGTTATTTTTCAAAACATTCGACAAGTTAACTTTTCATAGCTATTTTTTTTTTAAGTTTAAATAAATTGCAGAAACTTATTTCATGGTTTTATTAATAAACTCAGTCCATGTTTTATTATGATTTTTCAAGGGCATGACTGCAAATTAATTTTTAGGGTTCCGTACCCAAAGGGTAAAAACAGGACCCTATTACTGAGACTTCGCTGTCTGTCCGTCTGTCTGTCCGTCTGTCTGTCCGTCTGTCTGTCCGTCTGTCTGTCTGTCTGTCTGTCCTTTGTCACCAGGCTATATCTCATGGACCGTGATATCTAGAAGGTTGAAATTTTCACAGATGATGTATTTCTGTTGCCACTATAACAACAAGATGTGTGGTGATGATTGTTTTTCTTTTTCCCGTTTGTACGGATCTCTGTCTCGCGAGTCCGACTCGCACTTGACCGGTTTTTTTTATTCGGTTTGTTTCTATATTTTTTATTTTTGTTTTACAGGTATTCAGCTCGTGTCCACCTAGTTTGCCTCGATGCAATCACGGTGAAGAAAATAAACTTTTTAAATGCTCTAAATTAACATTGTTGGATATCCAAACTTTCCATGGGGAGTTTTACAAGACAAGTATTAAAAAGGATCAAGACGCATTTCTTCTTAAACATTGTTCTGTAAAGAAAAGCCAAAGACGGCGCCCAAGAGTTGGTGTACGCAAAGCTACAGAACGTACAATACGGCTTTTTGCTCGAAGGAGAGATTCTTAAATTGCTAAGAGTGTGCCAAAAAACTTTTTTAAGCATTTTGAATATCACAGTGCATAGGATCAGAATGGTAGCAAAAACATATGCCATTAACGGGTCGGTGGTTCAAGAGAGGAGAGGTGGCGACCATACGTCATTTAAAAACAGATACAAGCTTAGAGCAGTCAAAACTTTTATTGAGAAATTTCAATGCCTTGAATCGCATTACTGCAGGTCGACGGTTAATAGAAAGTATTTACCATCAACCTTAAATGTCCGCAAAATGTGGAAATTATATTCACAAGAATGTGAAACAAACCTGAGAGTTCGAGAAAATTATTTCCGATCTATTTTCAATAGATGTTATAACCTTGGATTTGGAAACCCTCGCACCGACACTTGTTCAAAGTGTAGTGAACTGACAGAAAAGATAAAAACTTCTACGGATCCCACTCAAAGGCAGAACTTGATTACCGAGAAGAAGGTACATTCATTAAAATACCGAGCATTTTACAAACTATTGAAGGAAAAAAGGGAGGATATGATGGTGTTTGCGTTTGACTGTCAAAAAAATCAGGTATTGCCTAAAGTTTCAGATGGAGCGGTGTACTACAGTCGTCAACTTTATATCTATAATTTTGCAGTAGTGAGGATGGTACCTGCAAACACTTTGAACCGACACAATGTTACACTTTATACATGGACAGAAGACGAATATCGAAAGGGAAGCAATGAAATCTCTTCAGCAGTTTTCGATACGCTTTGTAATACAACATTCGACGTTAATATAACAACCGTCAGGCTGGTAGCCGACGGGTGCGGTGCCCAAAACAAAAACACTACTATGGTTGGCATATGCTCCATTTGGTTGAATCGTTTTGCACCACAGCATATCAAGTCTGTAGAACTGATATTTCCCGTGCCAGGACATTCTTTTCTTCCTCCAGACCGCATATTCGGTTTAATTGAGCAAGAAATAAAGAAGATGGACGTAATTTTATCTCCGAATTAATACATTGAAGTATTTGAAAGGTATGGAACAGTTAAACGTTTCGACGACGTATATGATTGGAAATCAGAAATAGAAAAAGTTCTTCGTCCTCCTGGAAATTGGCATTTCCAATTCCAACAGTCAAAAAGATTTTATTTTAAAAGGAATAATAATAATACAGTGTGAGTCTTTATAATCTGCACATACTGAATCGAGGGAATCTTTGCTTAATTATATCGACGGAAAAAATGATAAAAAAATTCTAAATATTTTATTGAAATTTTTAATGGATTTTTTATTTATTTTTTCGCTTCTGTGACTCCAGTGTATACAAAACGGTGTAACTTTTTAACTCGATGTTTTATCACGATGAAACAAACTCCATAATGATTGGAAGTAATTAGGTGTCCGCATTAAATGAAAATTGTGTAAAAAAACTGCCACCAATTAAAAATTAACACGTTTTTTCCGCAAAAATCTGATTTTTTTTCATCAATTTTTGCAATAATCGTAAAATTTCTCAATAAGATGCCCGATTACCTTCATTTTTTATTACTTTAAATTATTCTTCATCGTATTAGCTATCCAATAGTAAAAATTGCAAGGGTTTAACTCAATCCCATCATTTCTTATCAACAGCCAAAGAAAGGCCTAGAGCACGGCTACGCACTAATTGTTTAGCAGGTAGACGTCCTTTTTTGTTGAGAATGCGGGTCGGGGTGCGGGGAGGTAGGGCCAGCTGAAGGGACCAGAAGGGATGACAGACAGGCAGTCGCTCCGAATTATTCGCCGCTGCTACATGTGTTTCGTTACTTTCATTCACTGCTACCTGAGTTTCGTGACTTTCGTTCGCTGCTACGTGATGCCGCGCTTAAGTGAATTCTCCCCGGCACACATTGCCGACATTCATTTTTACTATGGGATGGGACGAGGAAGTGCCAGAGCTGCGCGCGCAGCTTACATAGCTGCGTTTCCTAACAGGCAACCAGTGCCATCTGCCCGCAACTTCCAGGAAGTTCACAGAAGATTGTCGATCACTGGACTTGAATCAAGTAGAGATCGTCGCGAGCCGCCTCAAATAATTATTGATGTGGTTCTGGAACAAGCAGTACTGAGCGATTTGTTTGCTGATCCATCCATAAGTACTAGACGACTGGCTCTTCGTCACGGAATATCACAAAAATCAGCGTGGCGTATTTTAAAGAAAGAAGGATTGCATCCTTACCACTACCAAAGAGTGCAACATCTACATGAAGACGTAGATTGGCGTCCAAGGTGTGTGATGTCCACCTGGATTCAAAGAAATACCAGAGCAAACCCAAACTTTCCGAAAACCATACTGCCCACCAGAGACTAAAGAGCAGTAACAGCCCTT
Source organism: Omphaloscelis lunosa (assembly GCA_916610215.1). Lineage (NCBI taxonomy): Eukaryota > Metazoa > Arthropoda > Insecta > Lepidoptera > Noctuidae > Omphaloscelis > Omphaloscelis lunosa. The sequence goes on along the minus strand of OU744265.1, from coordinate 15,277,441 downwards.
TTGTAATTTTTCGTTTTATTAGTGATTCTGAAAGCGGGTTTCTTAAGCTTTCTATTGAATTAACTTACTTATTTCTAAGACTATTAGAATGGTTTTTATTTAACAGTTTTCACTTACTGCAAACGAAAAAAATTAACAATTTGGCGTGATTTCCCAACTAAAATACAGTATAAATTATACTGCAGATTAAATTTTAAGGTTTCATAACTAAAATGCAGTAAGCAATATAATTTTACAGTTCTTTAGATAGTTTTATATTTCTGGAAAAAAATTAAAAAAAAAATTAATACGCAGTAAAATTTACCGCCATACAAGCTATTTTTACTGCAAATTAAGAAAATACAATTTATTGTCACGAACTCCCAACTAAAATGCAGTAAAATCAAAGCTTGTCGCATTTTAGTTGTGAATACTTAACATTCTTTTATCATTATAAACTGACTAACACGCAGTAAAATACAGCATTACTGCAGATTAGTTTGGATAGCATAATGACACAGATATGATTATTCCTAGCTAAAGTGCAGTTAATGTTTTAAATACTGCATTTTAATTGGGATCAAGTTTAACAAATTATAGTAAATTAAACTAATTTAAACGCAGTATCAAGCTGATACTGCATTTTAGTCGGTTTGAATAGATAAAACTTTATTTGTGAGACAGAGTGTGCAAAGGATTTACTGCTAGATTGCATGCGATTTGACTTAATTAATCAGTCGCTCCAGTGAACCGTGCCAGTGTGGACGTGCCCGTCGGCGTCGCTCGCACTGCTTACGTTTTTTTGGCGACAGGATTTGGCGGGTAAGATTACATAATTATATTACTTAAGTTTATTATGATTAATAAAACTTTTATAGTATTAAGACGTACTTTAAACAGATACTTTAACTAATAGGTTATTTTCTATCCTTACATAAAATGTTTCGTGTGTTGAATAACTATCATTTGTTTGTGTTTGGATGGTTTTCTATTTATGTATTATAAGTATTTATTGACTTTAAAAAGTAGTATCTATGTACCTATATCAATCAGTAGGCCAATTATTCTCGTAACTCGTAACTAATGGTAACCTATGGTTTGACTTTTAACGAACTGAGTTAGAATTGAGATTATATTTTGAATAGACTAAAAATAGATAGGGTAGGTATTCACCTAACCATACATTAATACAGTTCAGTGTCGCTATGATCTCATTCTAAATTCAAATTATTCTAGGTACCTGTCTACAATCTCATTGCAAACTTAACGGCCATACACTTGCGTCAAATTTATGTTTGGTTGATATACCGTTTTGCCGTTTTAGCATTTTAATCAAGTTTCAGTCCATTTTCGATTTCAAAATAATTTAAAACTTTAGTATAAATGTAAATTAAAATTAGTTTTAATGTACCTATACTAGTCAGTAAGTACTTACCAATTCTCGTTTATCTTTCTGTGCAGGTTCATCAATATGAATGTGAGATCAAAACAAATTATGTCACTGCTAAGCAATTTGGAAAATGACGTCTTACCACCGGATAGAATGATATCGCAGCTACCTCATCACGATAACAATGACTCGCCTCCAAAAGCAATATTAAGGGATGTGCATAAAAACAACGACTCTGTCGTCCAAAATATTGATTTGAGCAAAATCTCTGAAGCAACACAACACCACTCCATAAATCTGCCAGAAGCTCACCAGGACAGCTTAATTAGTAATCTCGTGGATACAGCGACCTTTGATCTTTTATGTAATGAAACGCTGCCTTCAACATCATTCTGTGATTCATTCATAGAAGATTCAGATGATTCTGTAAAAGATAAAAACTATGTTCCTGAGCCATCTTCAACATCGTCGAGTTTAAGAGATTTAGATATCACAAACGATCCAGCAGAAATTCAGGTCAACAATGTCAATACCCAGCCAGCACAATTACCTGTTGTGAAAATACGGAATAAGTCATGTAGGAAACGTAAAAGTGAACTTCAATATGCCAAAAACATACAGAAATATCCGGTGCGAGAACCCTGTCAAAATTTATGTAAAAAACTATGTACTATACATTTTACTGAAGAAGATAGAAAAAAAATTAACAAATATTATTGGTCTTTGAATTGGGAACATCAAGGAATATTTATCAAAAATCTTGTGACGGAGGAGGCTTGCAAGAAAAGTACAAAGAATTTGAAACGACCACGAAACGTAACTTACAGTACAGTTTAACAAAAAGAGATACAGAAGAACTATCGCATGAGGTATGCAAAGTATTTTTTTTAGGCACTTTAGGATATGACAAAAAAAATGACAGGCGTGTAAATTCTGTCCTGAAAAAGTCAATTTTAGAGCAAAAGGATAATAGGGATGGCCGTAATTTGACAAATTGTCATGCTATAGATCGTACTTTGATCACAGCTCATATTGAATCGTTCAATCCATGTGTGCATCATTATAGACGAGTGCATGCACCCAATAAGAGATACTTGCCCAGTGACCTTACAATTGTTGATATGTATGGAAACTTCCAAGAGAAGTACCCCGAATTCAAATGCAGTCTTGAAACTTACAGAGATCACTTGACAAACAAAATGAACATTTCTTTTGCTAAGCTCGGCCATGAACAATGCGAGACATGTGAAACCTTCAACCTCCATAACCTTGATCATGTAAAAGAACCGTGTACTGATTGCCAAATTTGTAAGACCTACGCTCATTATAAAATTAAGTATACACTAGCCCGAGAGATGTACGATGCAGATACAAAGGCTAATAGTCAGCGTAATACTGTAATTGTTTCTGTGGACCTCCAAAAAGTAATAATGTTACCTCGCATTGATACCTTTAAAGCAGCTCTGTTTTGCCCCAGGCTTGTGGCGTACAATGAAACCTTTGTACCTCTAGGAAACTTCAAGAAAGGTCACGTATTTGCAGCAGTTTGGCATGAAGGAGTGGCAGGGAGAAAGCAAGAAGACATCACTAGTACATTTAAAGCATTCTTACTAAATAATCGTGATGCAGAGCACATCGTTTTATGGCTTGATAATTGCTCGGCACAAAATAAAAACTGGTGTTTTTTTACTTTCTTGATAAGTATAATTAACGACTTAGAGATTTCTGCCACAACAATTGAACTCAAGTTTTTTGAACCGGGCCATACTTTTATGTCCGCCGATTCCTTCCACCATTTTGTAGAGCAGTCGATGGACAAAAAGGGTAAGCTGTACGATTATCAAGACTTTTTAGAAGCTGTTGAAACATCATTGAAATCGGGGAAGGTAGAAGTCAAAAGTATGGAAATAATAGATTTTGTTAATTTTAAATCTCATATTTCACATAAAAAAAACAAAGATATAGATGGAAACCGGGTATACATCAAAGATATTGTACATCTTATGGTAAAAAGGGGAAGTCATAGTTTCTTTTACAAAAAGAACTTTGATGATATAGAATTCAAAGAACTATATTGTCTCAAATCAAAGAACTTGCCTAATTTTACTGTAAAAACTGTTCCTAAAGGCATTGATAGGGAAAGGAAGCGAAACATCTTAAACGTATTAGGGCCGCTTATTCCACCAAATAGATTAATCTTCTGGAAAAATCTTTCTGTTGGTTCTACGTCACAAGAACCAGAAGAATTTAATTTTGATATTGATGAATAATCTTAAACTGTTAATGTGTTTTGAATTTATTTTTAATAGTCTGTATTTTTTATCTTCAAATTCTAAGAAACAATGTGCCTTAAAGTTAACTTAAGACTGATTATTAATAAGTACAACAAAAGAACTAAGTAAATATTTTTCTGATCTGTTTTGATAATTGTATGATACATACATTTTTATTATTTTAAATCTAGTAGTAAGAATAAAAAGAGGCTTCAAAAGCTAAACTAAACCAATGTTATTTTTAAAGCGCGTTAATATACTGTTAAAAATTACTTTTAGAAACTAATTATGTACCTACCTAATAACCAAGGCTTGTAATGCTTTGTGTGTGATGATTGTTTTACTTTAATGTTGATCTCAAGATTATGTCTAGTAGTAAGAATAATAAGAGGCTTCAAAAGCTAAACTAAACCAATGTTATTTTAAAGCGCGTTATACTGTTAAAAATTACTTTTAGAAACTAATTATGTACCTACCTAAGACTTACCAAGGCTTGTAATGCTTTGTGTGTGATGATTGTTTTACTGTAATGTTGATCTCAAGTTTATGTCCACCTTTATAATACTCACCTACATTTACTATCTATATTTTATTGTTAAACATAAAGATACATTATGTTATATATGTTAATATTAAGAGAAAACTGTCAAAGGAGGTTGTGCATTCTGCGCAGGGTCCTTTATTAATTAGATGTTTTTTTTTATTTTTGATATGTAAATTTTACATAAGTGAGTTGAATTATTGTGATTAAATAATAAGAAATAAACGGTCTTTAAAATGTGAACTAGCTATTTTTCTTACTGCACTAGTAAATTGAACACTTTTTTCTTAAAAAACTAACTAAAATGCAGTATTTTTTTGACCTTACTGCATGTTAGTTGGGTTTCTTGACAAAATAACTGATCCAAACGCAGTAATAGGGCTTTTTGCTGCATTTTACTAAGTTTAAAATGGTATTTTTTACAAAAAAGGCTATGCAGTAATAGGCACCAAAAAGAATAAATGGCCATAATAAATTCAGTTATTAAGATATATTTTTTTTTATTGCTTTAACGTGTGAACCTATGCCTTTACAACCTTTCTGCATTCAAATTTTTTTGCTTATACATTCTGTTGATTTTTTAAAATCAATTCTTAACTTTAAATGCGTTTTACTCGAAATCGTGATTTTGCTGTTACTGCACTTTAGTGTATGGTGGGCAGCATACTATGGATGGACGAATCAACATTTACCAGAGATGGTATTACTAACTGTAGAAATTTACACAGATGGTGCCCTGGAGGTCAAAACCCGAAATTGAAACGTTCATCGACTTTTCAAGTAAGATTTTCAATAAATGTTTGGGCTGGTCTTATCGATAACATGTTGATTGGACCAGTCATACTGCCGAGAACTTTGAACAGTGAAAGATTTTTAAGTTTGTTGACTGACGATCTACCTGAGTTATTGGAAGATGTACCACTGTCTTTGCGTCGAAGGATGTTTCTGCAGATGGACGGATGCCCTGCCCATTATGCCACAAATGTGAGATCATTTTTAAACGAAAATTATCGTGATAAATGGATTGGACGACTAGGACCTGTAGGGTGGCCTGCGCGTTCACCCGATTTAACGCCCCTTGATTACTTCCTGTGGGGGACCATGAAGCAACGCGTCTACAGTACTCCCATCAACAGTGAGGTCGATTTGCGTGATCGCATAATTAACTGTGCAAATGATATTCGCAATGATCCCGAAATGATAAGGAGAGCGACACAACAAATTTTAGTTCGCGCGGCTTTGTGCCTACAACAACGAGGTGGACATTTTGAGAACCTAATGCATTAAAGGAGATTGTTCTGCATCCATACATCGTTCGCCCCAGAACCAACAGCGAAGTAAACTTACTTTACGTGTTCTAAATTACAAGTATATGCCCATAAAGGCAAAGTTTAATGACGGACAACTTGTAGAAAGCATTTATTTAAAAACAAAGATTTTGAGGTTATATTTAGTAAAAAACAATCCCTTCAATGAATGCTAGTAAATGCCTTTCACTAATGTTATTTCTATTGCCTATATGTGGCTAGTTAAAAGATTCAGTAAAACATTTAAGTACTAATTATGTACCTATCTTGTTCAGTGTAAAATAAAGTAAAAGTAGCATTTTACTTATTTGGTAAATCTTCTAGTTTTTATATTAAAATAGGTAGTTAGGTAATTAAGTATCTACTTATTTAAATAACTTACTAAAAAAATTAGGACAAAGTCGTTTGCATTGAGCTGACTTCCTATTTTTTTTAGATATAATTTATGTCATGTCATTCATGTCATATATGCTTAGGTAGGAATTCATATTACCTTTATAGATCGCATAGCATTTCGTAAACATGGTGCCAGAGTGTAAGATTGAATTCAAATAAAAACAACACACAGTTTCTCGTTACTTAGATTTTATTATTGATCATCATCTTCTACATTAGTAATTAAAATATTATCTATAAATTGTGCAGGGGGGGCGACGTTATTTTGATGTCTTGTGAAACTCAAGTACCAAATAATGGTCATAATATGGGCGCAGCAACCTATGGTCCTGCGCCCAACGATGCAATTGCAGCAATACTGCACTATTGCTTGTCTATCTTCTTATTGATTGTCCTATTTGTGTCGAGTTTAATAAAATATAAACAAAATAAGTTTTATTACTTATATGACGGCTGTGAATTTTGCCTCATATTAGCCATATATTTTACAAATGGAACTACTTTATGTGAAGTACGGTCACACTGTGAAAATACGCATCTTCTATCTGTGTCTGATGCTCTTGAATAATTTGGCAAGGTTATTCTTTCAGCTTGTTGTGGAATCGGGACAACCTCTGGTTCAGGTAATATAGCATTGGCAGCTTCTGTACTCGCTCTCTGATAGCATCTATGGCAAAGTGAATCTGATGGTTCCACCTAAAAGAAAAATAATTTTACAGGTTATTGTTAAAATATAATAAAAATATAAAATCTTGTCATTTCATATTTATCATTTTAATTTCATCCATGAACTCAAGGTGACAAGGTAGATTTTAAAATGTAGTTTAAGTTATGTATTTTTTTAATTTTGTTAATTCATGACGAAGTATGGCAGAGACCTTTGCCCAGCAGTGAGACAGGTTAAAAAAAAATACTTTTCATGTTTATGTACAAATAATTACAGTTACTAACTCTTTTACAATAATTAAATAGTCATTGTTGTAACCTATAAGTTTATAACTCACCTCTCGTGGTTGAATCCAATTCTGCACCACATCTAAAATATGATGAGTATTCTCTTCTCCTAAAGAGTATCTTCGAGTTTGTGCTAATGATACACCACATGTTAAACAAACATGTTGATGACCAATGGTTGTGGTTTCCTGTGACCCTTGTGGGGTTATTATTTGACTGCTACCAACAATCAATGTGTGGCAAGCATCACAGATATAGTCATTTGCAGTCACCTGTAATGCAGAATGCATATTAACTTAGGTCATATATGGCATTATTTTAGGTACCAGTTTAAAATAAAAGAAAAACTGACCACCTGTGTTGTAACTTGTTGTTGTATTTGCAGAAGAATGGCAGCATCACTAAGAATATGTCTTCTCTGTCTTATCAAATTAATGCCACAATTAACACATCGCAACTGATTACTTCCTGTTTGAGTGGTTCTTGACGAAGATGGTGCAGAATAATGCCTGGCAGCATATTTCTGATATTCATATGATGTTGAGTATCACTTCTCAGTGCAATCACTTGATGTGAGCGTGTTCGAGGTCCTAATGTTTTATTGCACAGTGCACAGTTTCTACCAATATTGCTAACAGATGTGGTTCTTATAATGTCTTCGGCTATGGCCCAGCATGTTGTGCTTACAAGATCATGAGCTTGAACCTGAGAAAATATTGACACCAAATTGATTTTTGTATAACACTAACCAAAAGTATTGTTCAACATACTATGTTATTCCATTGAAAAAATACAAGCTGAAAAAAATTATTTAAGAAGTATAGGCGTTATCGGCAATGAGGACCCAAAATTAGTTTCGAATGTGTGCTTGCCTTACATTACATTTATAGTATGTAATCATTACGTATGTTTAATTGGTACGTGAACAGTGTAGAACGTGGGTTTGCCAAAGAGTGGAATAGGTAAGTTTTTTACTTACCAAAAGAGGTGCAGTCAATTGTTATATACAGTGAAGAATCTGGTCATCTTCCAACACCATGGAACCACCAGCAGAGCCACAATTAATGCAATATCCACTTTCCATTTCGTATGCAAATTCCGTTACCAATGCCAGGTGTCGTTTAAGCAGATCACAAAGTCCGTTTATCACAGCCAGGTAACACGTTATTAAAAGCAATCAGAGTCCGTAAAAAATAGCAAGTTCAAATTGAAATCACTACACAATGGTGTGATGTGAGTGAAATGCAATATCTTGACAGTTGAGTTGATTGACATGACATGACAAGGATTAGGGGTGCCCATACATTAAATCCGTATCGATATATTTTAAACTAAATCGATACCGTTCAGTACCCAGCGTGCTATTCTATTTGAAATATTACAATGCATCTCACTTAGGTCGTGTGTGCCGCATTCAGTTCGTATTCTTGATTCGTGGAAATACGATTAAAAAAGGCTTCATAATAAATGTATGGTTGTTTGTGCACTGCTTCGTTTTCGTATTTTTATGTTGGTGAGATTCTCACATCGAATCAGTTGTTACGGATCGAAGTAGCCATCATGATTAATATATGGCGTTTTGTGCACTTACTCGTATTCGATTAGTATTCGTGTTTTCACGAATACGAATGGAATATGAGTGAGCGCGAAATGCTGTATATATTATGAACGCGATCTCTGCCAACGAAATGTTTTTGGTGAATACTCGAATCTCGGATCGGTGCACGTGGACTCTCGTATCCGTGTTTTCTAAAACGGATCATGAAAAATTCCCCAAAATGAATCACGAATAAGAATCGAATACGAGTGAGTGCACAGCGCATATTCGCGAATTTCTGATCCGTTTTTATGCTGTTCGTAAAAAAAACTCGAATATACATCGAATACGACGTAGTGCACAAACGCCCTTATGTGTAGTAAATGGATTAGGTTATGAAAATCGGTTTTGTTGTTGAATTCTTTTCGCATCTCAGGTGTATGCTACCAAAAAAAAAACGTCGCACAAGGCACTACACAAGCGAAATGCCCTACAGCGAAAAAGGTTGAAAAGGAAAGTACATACGGATGCGTGTGACATACGTGAGCAGGTGGTCAACTTAAGTAATCCCACCATCGATGTATGTGAAATGAAAGATTGGACATCACTAATTGTCATGTCAAATCTCAAATCTAAGTGTCAAAGATGGCAGCGTTTTTGATGTCGTTAATCGTTAAAGCTCTTTTAATTGTTCAATATAGAACGCAGAATGTCCGTTACATACAGATATTCGCAATTAGTATAATAAAATATACTTATAATTATTATGTAGGTCAGATGTTTGTTGGTCCTGGGGCCATTTACGACGATGTCCTTTTCTTTAAAATAATAAATGTTTTAATTGAACTCTTTTTCATTCATTGAACCCAAATAAATCATCCTTAAGAGAACAAAAATAGCGCGTTCGAAGTGCCATCTTTAACACTTGATAGAAAGTGTTTTGTCTGAGCTAAAAGCATACAATTTTTATTATTAGGTAGCTAATACGATGAGGAATAATTTAAAGTAATAAAAAATGAAGGTAATCGGGGCATCTTATTGAGAAATTTTACGATTATTGCAAAAATTGATGAAAAAAAATCAGATTTTTGAGGGAAAAACGTGTTTATTTTTAATTGGTGGCAGTTTTTTTACACAATTTTCATTTAATGCGGACACCTAATTACTTCCAATAATTATGGAGTTTGTTTCATCGTGATAAAACATCGAGTTAAATAGTTACACCGCTTTGTATACACTGGAGTCACAGAAACGAAAAAATAAATAAAAAATCCATTAAAAATTTCAATAAAATATTTAGAATTTTTTTATCATTTTTTCCGTCGATAAAATTAAGCAAAGATTCCCTCGATTCAGTATGTGCAGATTATAAAGACTCACACTGTATAACAGTTAGAGGGGAATCTAATTGCTGATTTGGGAGTTTATAGGTCGGTCATGAAAACCCGAAAATCAGTACACGATATCAACCCAACACGTGTTAACAAAAACAGTATTGTGGTAAAGAAAGCCAAATTAGAAGATGTAAAAAATCTACTGAACAAACATTTTGGTGAAGGCTGGGCGACACGACAAGAGTTGAATTATTATAGCCGAGTTCTGAGTAGAGCGGATGATCTCGATAATGCGCAGGAGGACGAGGAAGAAATTTGTGGACGAGCAGAACCTGATTCGGATTTAAGAATATAAGTTTTAATTTAGATTTAAGTTTCAATACTTTATTAACCATTATTGTTCATTTTATTTTTAAATATAATAAACACATACTTCACATTTTTTATTGTTTTCGATTTTTTTACTAACCATCCATTGCATAAACTAAGTTAGGTGCAAACCTGCCACTGTCCATCACTGAGATGCAAAATTGACACTGTCCAGTCGAAGTTTTTAGTTATTAGCTAAGTTGTCGTATATCAATATAGTTTCCCTAATATTATTATTTGTTTATTTAAAATTCAGAATTAAAAAAATATTTTAATTTAGTTTACTCTATACCCATATAGGCCAGAGACATTTTTCTTCATTTTCGCAAAATATTGTTTTTGGACAGTGGCGTTTTTGCTTTTATACCCCTCATATATACAGTCCCACTACTGGGCTAAGGCTACTGCTAGAATGTATGTACAATACAAAAAGGAAAAAAACTGGCCACCATGAAGGGTTCCGTACCTGTTGTTATTGTAGCATTCTGTGAAAGTTTCAACTGTTTACCTATTACGGTTCATGAGATAAAGCCCACTGACAGACAGACGGACGGAGTCTTAGTAATAGGGTTCCATTGGCACCCTTTGGCTACAGAACCCTAAAAAGGATTATGTACATGTTGTTCTTTGATGATGCAAGATATCAGTAGATAATATGAACTAAACATTTAAATATTTTACAGGATCACCAGTAACTGCCGTTCACGGAGTGAGGAGCTTCGGCAGGAGCGGAGCGGCTGCGCCTCTACCAGCGCATGAGTCTGCCAAAGCTCGTCGAGGAGCGGCGGCAATTGGACAACGCCGAGCTGGCGGCGTTGTCGCAACGGTGGGACACAGCTGTGGCCACCGCCAAGGCCAGACTGGCCGCGGGAAATTATCGCCGCTACTAGGGGAGCTCTATAAGAGTTCCTTTTTATTGGTCTATTCAAACTTCCATTTTAAACCATTTTGGAATCTGTATTTAGTAGGCATATTTTTAAATGAATGGGCACATCCAGTGTATTACATTTTTTTTACAAAAAATTCTCTTGAATTTTCATATGTTAAAAATTAAAGTAAAAATAGGGAAGAACTTATTATTTCTTCAAAAGCTCTAATATTACATAAAAAACAACATGTTTCCACGATAGCTCTAGTGTTCAGCAGTTATTAACAGAAATCAAGGTAAGAAAATTATGTTTTTTTTTAAACTACAACCGAATTTGTAACCAAAGATAGAAATTTCGTATTAAAATAGAAAAAAAAATCAGGAACCCTTGGTTACAAATGGTTAAAATTGTACTAGGTTATAGTAAACTATCTGGTACATCGAATCCTTAACGGTGGACCACTATTTACGCCATCTATATTTGGTATACCTAAAACAATACTTACCGATCAGGGTACCAACTTCACGGCGGACCTTTTTAAAAGAACTTACGAATTCCTTAAAATTAAAAATTTGTGCTCCTCTCCATACCACCCAAAAACTAAGGGTGCCCTGGAACGAAGACATTCAACCCTTAAGGAATACCTCAAATCATATATTAACGCCGAACAATCCAACTGGCCTCGGTATGTTTATACAGCTATGCTTGCTTATAATACCGCCGTCCATTCGACAACTAACTTTACACCTTATGAGTTAATGTTCGGAAATAAGCCACTTTTTTTTTTTGAGTGTGAAATTATTTAATAACTTCTCCCGCTCTGGGCGGAGCGGGAGGGCGTGTCAGACTCGTACTGACTAAAACCCACCCGTGTTCCTTCGGTTGCCCTGTTGCCGGGGTCCACGATCTCCCTTTCGGTTTTCTTCGCACCCCCGGCAGGCATGGAAGACAACGCGCCGTCGACCCGGGCCTGGTCCTTATCGGACGGCGAGCTACCGATTGATCACCTTTCGCAAGCCCGCGCCTACGGTGGCCGGAAATCGGCCTGCGATTCCCGACGCCCTACAGTGCTATTCTCTAAAAGACAATTTCATGGCTGTAAGCTGCGACGAGCTCGTCGTCGAGACAGCTTTGAGATCGACCGAGCGTGTAGCGCTGATTCAAACTGTATTCGCTAAATTAGTTGTGATCGTCGACGAACCCTAGGCTGTTCCTTCCCGTCTCTGTTTCGTAGACGAACTAAGAGCTTGACACAAAGTCTTTAAATTATTATCGATAAATCTCGACTGAGACTTTTATAGGTTTATAATATATATTAGAGGTTTATCATTTAGTATTTTAGGGAATTGAGTAAAACTACAAACAAATATCATATATTTTATGAGTTTGCATATTTATTATAACATTTTGAGGCTGAATGACGATTCCTTTGCCTAATACGAGGAACGCGCGACGACGAATAGAAAAAACAACAACACACAACAATCACAAACGTCGCGACGCTATCGAAACCACTTGAACTTCTATTTAGTTTGAAACAGTTTGAAAACTTTTAGGTGCCTATGTTAATTGTATAATAATTATTGGTATCAGCGAGTCTGTGACTAAGAGTATAAAATAATATACCTACGTACTGAAATGTGAGTAGTATGATATTTTCATTACATGGATACCTATTAATAATGTGTCAAATAATATTGTATGATAAATATTAATAAAATTATGTAAATTACCTAACTATTGTTTTATAATGAGTATAATAATGTAAGGTAGTATGTACCTTTATTGTTGTAACGTAACGTTGTGTATTTTAAGCATGCCAAGAAGTGCGATCCCATCCCGTGCGCAAGTAGAGATGCTAATAGAGAGCTTGGAAGAGCGACGTTGGCTTGCCACAGGGCACCCTCGGACATCACATGCCCGAGATCGCACACAAGCAGCATGGTAAGAAGTAGCTGCCAAGCTAAATAGTGATGGAAGTGGCTGCATAAAAAGTTGGAAGCAATGGTCAAAGGTTTGTTAATCGCCTATGTATTACATTACTTTGGTGAGCGTCGTTAGCTTGTATAGGAATGCATACGTACTTTGACTGTTTGTTTCATACAGTGTGGCCATTAGTGCTGTGCACTACCTGAGGTATGCGCGCGGCGAGACGGCTGCTGAGCTCTGTCAGTACGCCGCCGCCGTCAACGCTCGTGGCGGCATGTAGTGTTATCTGTATCGGACTGTCTATGTCAGACGCACATGGGATAAATATTCAAAGATGGGTCGTGCGTTATCTCGTGATATGAAGACTGTCATTTTTTAGGTGGCTGAATATTTTAAGAAAAGAAAAGCAGACAAAGAAAGCTTTGAAGTTAAAAATGATGTGAATATTGCAGAGAAAAAAAATGGCAGAGATGCGACGATCATGTCCAGAAAAATGAAAATGATTGAGTCGCGATAGTAGGTTCGATAATGTTATCGATTCATTCATAATAAATTTGCAAGACTCTGATTCAAGTTCCGGTGGCGAAGTGGAAGATCAAGATGATGACGAAATCGAAGATGAAGTTGAAACAGAATCTATGTCAGAATAACTTTCTTTAGAATATATAATTGTTTTTAAATATAAAAAATGTTCAATAAAACAAGTCCTGCTTTGAATTATAAGTTTAGTTCTTATTTATCACCTGCATACTTTTAATAAAATATGAGTATATTTGGGTTACATTTTAATCAACTAAGTAAGTATAATATATGTATTACAGATAGATAGCCTCCGACCATCGTCCCGCCACAAGTCTTGCCTTAGAAATGCAAACTGATATCGTGAGATCTGTCCGACATGTATCGATCTCATGTGAACTCATGCACTTTTTTCTTTGCCTCCCACCTCGCCACGCACACCTCAGGGAGTGCACAGCACTAATGGCCACACTATAAGAAAAAAAGGTAAGTATCCAGTAAGTACTTACCCCTATGTAGGGTGAGCTGCATTAATTGGGTAGCCAATTGATGCAGCGCATTGTACATTGGCTATAATATAACGTGAAACATAATTATTATATATTACATGTTATGATTCTAGATATTTAAACATTGGATATTTTTTTTAGTATTGGAAGGATAAGAAATCAGCGATTAGAAAAAAAGCTAGTCAAATACGGATGGCTAGGCAACGAACAGGTGGTGGTGAACTAGAGGAAGGGTTTCTCTCTACAATTGAAGAAAGAATAGTAGCAATAATGGGTGGCGAAAGCTTTGTTACTGGTGATAGGGAGCTAGAAATCGACCTTCATGTATTTATGTTTTTTTAGTTATGCTTGCTTTAATAAGTGCATAAAATATATAGTAAGATATTTCCTGAAATATAATATGAATCAAATTTTCAATCATTTATTTTTAGCCTGCTAATGAACCTGGGCCAAGTTTTAATTTGACTCATGAAGTGCCAAATCCTGAAGTATCCGATGATATGCTCTTGGTATGTTTAGTGAAATATTATTCAACACATAAGTACCTATATTACTTCCCAATGCATTGTAAGTCAAAAATTTGTTTGCAGAGTATACAAGATGTTACAGGAGAGGAAAATACAACACCAGGGTCAGAGAGCATACTTCAGGTATTACTAGATTTAAATTACTTACATTAATAAATTAATATGAAAACTGTATACTGTGAAGTTATAATTTTCTAATTTAATTTTGTAGAGTCATGTGCTCCATGTAGAACATACTACTGCAGGCATGCTCCAGACTGAACAGTCCACACCTTCAATACCAGTATGTTAATTCTATTATAATATAACATTGTGATGCTAAATTCTAAATTAGGCTGATGATTCTGATTACAAAAAAATATATATTTACAGGATGTACAACCAGGTTCATCTTGGCATAGGGACAATACGCCAATGGAAAACCAGCCTAATACGGAACAAATGGTACCTAAGGTTTTAAATGAAAGTCCTACAATGTTATAATGGACATTTAGATAACTTTCTTTTTGTATTACAGTTTGAGGCTAGATCACCACCTGCAGTGCGTCATAGGAGTAATGCCCCAATCGCCACTTCATGTAAGGTTTACTTAATTATAATTTGGTTAAGTAGTGGTCTCACTTTTGATTCCCAGGTTGGGCCAATTTGTTGGGATTTTCTGTAGGTTTTTCTTACAGCAACCCTTATTCCATCAACATGATTGTATACTTCATCTAATATGTATACTACATTGTAATATCTATTCCTTCAGAGAGAGTGATGTGATGCTGTTATACTTATATATAATGGTTGTATATTTGTTTTACCTCTAGTTACTTAGTTGTTGCATTTTTTCTGTTCATAGCACCTCGTAGGCGTCGAACAGTACGACGCCGTTTGATTCAGCGCTCACCACCTTCCCAAAAGCAGTCACAAATGGCGAGCCTGACTGAACGCTTTGTCGCCATTGAAGAGAGGCGTTTGGAGAATGAAAGACTCCTTCCTTATTGAAACTTTTAAGGAAATAAGTGAGTCATGGTCAAGGCAGACCCAGGCTCTGCAGGATTTATGTGCATCCATCAGACGAGGGAATTGAATCCCTGAAATATGGATCTACTATCATTTTAATTTAAGTTTAGATATTAAGTTTATGATAGATATCAAGAATTTTAAGTGTTTTTTTTTTTTGTAACATCTGATTTACCCACTCAACCCTTTTGGAAAACCCTTGCAAAATTAAAAAACTTCGACTCGTTTTAAAGAGAGTTCCTCGTGGCGCGAGACCATCCGTGGCTTCAAGTTTAGCGCGTTGTATCCGTCTCGCCGCCAGAGAGAACTCTCTCAGTGCTCGGGAGCAATTACTCACCTTCCCGTTTAGAATTCTACATGTGCAAAAAAATTTAGCAAATAAAAAAACATTAACAGCACAAATCTAAGATAATTGTAATATTTCGGCCCAAACTTTCGACCCTAAATTAACAGCGCAGCTCCCCCAAAGAGGTTTATTGCACCATGTGATGTCTAAACTCGGTGAGGGTGATATCAGAGGTGCAGCTAGGATCATCTTTAGCAGCGATGTGGTTGCGCCGTATTCTCCAGAGACACTTACAACTCTGGAGAGCAAACACCCCGCCCCGGCAGTTGACCTCTCCTTCCCCGACCCACCTGATTCGGAATCCAACTCGCTTGAAATTACAGCTCAACATATGTATGCGCGGCCGTGTGCTCCTTTCGAAGTGGCTCCGCCGGCGGCCTCGACGGCCTGACACCTCAACATCTGAAGGACTTATTGTGTGTGTTGGTGAGTCCCTTTTGAAGGAGCTGACGGCCCTCATCAATCTCATGCTCTCCGTTCGATGAAGTTCGTAGTAGGAAACGTCCGAACGTTCGGCCCGATACTTCGAAATTGTCACTTCTGAGTAGACCCCAGGCTCGTCGGGGCAGGCCAAAGGCGGGGGCTGCGACTAAGGCGGCGAGTGTGTTCCGTTGGTACAGATTTTTGTGTTTACACAAATATCAAAGTAAATTATAAAGATTAGATATTATACAATTAGCACTGGTTTTTGGCTTTTTATTATCAATTTGCGTACGTGTGTTTTTGAGGTATTCCATGAAGCACACCTAAAGTATTCCACTTAGCACACCCGTAGGTGGGCTTCGAATAAAAATTTAAAATAATTAATTTTCTATTCCACCAAGCACACCTACGAATATCACTCGCATAGTGCGGGGACTAAGAAATAAAAATGTCGATAGGAGAAAATATTTATTATTTAATCTTACTAACTTAAATATCTAACATCTTTCAGTTTCATTCAATGATATTTTACTAAACAGATATGTTGTGAGCGCGTAATCGTGAAGACTTGAAAACGTCCTAATTGGGACGTATTGACTTTAGTGTGCGACACGCATGGTGACGAGTAATACGCTCAGTTGAAGCAGCAAAAAAATTCAAAACATGCCATCGTGTGTATTTAGAAAGTGTACCAATTATGATACTAAAGTTAATAAAACACAAGGGATCTCATACCATATGTAAGTACGCAATATACTTCGATTTATTCATATATTTAAATTATTTTCCTAATATTCTGATATTTGGAGGTTAGAAAAAAGAAAGAAATGGAAATACATTTTTTGTCGTGAGGATGACAAGGACGCATTCACTTCGGACAAAGAATAAAAGTACTGGTAACGCCAACACTGATTTGATAGATTCATTCTTATAGTATGAGGCAGTTTGTATTTCCCGCTCCTTTCCCCAACCTGCACATGCAGCGCTACGTATTTGAATCAAATGTTTGAGTTCAAAACTTTGCAATGTGCTTCAGCAACCAACTTTGATTTATTTACTGAGAAATTTAGCAGCGCAGTCGCCGCTTTAAAAAACCTTAAAATGGATAACCTTACCGACTTAATTCTGATTCATATCGCCTTACAGAAAATAGACCCTGAGACCGTCCGCGCATTTGAAATTAAATACTCAACAAAAATACCTACCTTTGATAACTTAGTCGAATTTATTTCAAATCGAGCCAAAGTTTTAGAACGTACTCAGCCAACTTGTTCAACTAATAAGCGTCCGGTTAACTCTAATCGGCGTTTAAATACCGCTTCGCCGCCGAAGTGTCAAACATATTTAAGCACAACGGCTGAATCCGCGTGCAGGTGCCTATGCGCTAATATTGTGCATCAACATTTATTTAAGTGCGCCGATTTTAATGGAATGACTCCACAACAGCGTTATAAGTGTGTGAAGGATAACAATGCGTGCATTAACTGTCTTAGCTTAAAACATCGAGTCGCTAATTGCTCGTCTAAGTCAAATTGTCGTGTTTGCAAATTAAATCACCACACATTGTTACACTTTAACGAATCAGGTACCGCGCGCCCTGGGTACTCTGCGCAAGCCGCTCCCGCTAATCAGCCGGTCGAGCTCACCGCTGCGGCGCCCCCCGTCTGCGCGCTTGCACCTACTTCTCCGAACCTAGCCGCGTCTACGGCACAGTCAGATGTTACGCTGTGTGCATCTGTTGATTCCCGATTGTATCAGTGTTTGAGTAATACACTCACACATAAAAAGCAGTCCACGACTGTTTTGTTATCGACCGCTCAAGTCGTTGCCTACGATTCTAAGGGGAATCCACACATTATTCGCGCGCTTCTAGATTCCGCCTCACAAAGCGATTTTATCACTAACTAGTGTTGTGAGCGTTTAGGTATTCAACCTCAAAACATGAACCGTACTGTCGTAAAGGGGTTCGGTGGGGCTGAAAAGGTAGTTAACACTAGTCCGATTAATATTAAATTATATTCACAATTCGACAGCAAAATTAATTTTGATATTTCACTACTTGTTGTTGATCAGATAACGGACTTACTGCCTACGTCTTTGATAAATACCAGTGATTTATCACATCTACATAATTTACCGCTAGCCGACGAATCATATGGTGTGCCTAGTAAGATAGACGCTTTAATAGGTGCTTCTCTTTTCCCGCATTTACTTCTCCCCGACGGTGTCCACAATCGAGACACGTCGGTGCCGCGCGCTTTGCGTACTGTTTTCGGCTACGTAATTATGGGCTCCGCGCCTACGTTACGTATGCATCGAACCGCCCAGGCCCTGACATGTTGCCTCGCTCAGGAGCCTTGCCTTTTGGGAGCTCGAGGAGTTTCCCTCCGCACCGTCCATTCAACACCCATCTGATGTTGAATGTGAATTATTTTATAAGTCCACGACAACCCGCGATCCCGTTAATGGTAGGTACACTGTAGCACTGCCATTCAACGAGGATGTCTATTCCCTTGGGAATTCTTTTGATAATGCTCGCAAGCGTTTCATATGCCTCGAAAGAAAGCTAGAAGCTTCGCCTAAACTTAGGTCTGCATATGATGACGTAATAAAGGATTATCTTGCGAAAGATTACGTTTCTCCTGCGTCGTTCGATCCCCGCGATCCAACAACTATATACGTCATACCGCATCACGGGGTCGTGCGCGAAGATAAGACAACGACTAAGCTGCGCGTGGTTCTAGACGCCAGCGCGTCTACTTCTGGTGGCCGGCAATCATTGAACGATATTCTGCACTCAGGTCCAAATTTGCAAGGCGACTTGTTTACAATATTATTAAATTACCGCTTACACGCGATCGCATTGACCACGGACTGTCGCCAACAGTTCTTACAGATTATCATGCGCGAAGCTGACCGTCGTTATCAATGCTTTCTTTATCGTTTTACTCCACAAGACCCACTACAATTGTATAGGTTTAACCGCGTCTGCTTCGGTTTAAAATCAAGCCCCTATCATGCATTGCGCACTGTGAGACAGTTAGTCGAAGATGATGGCGCGCGCTATCCTCTCGCTAGCAGATTCGCGTCTACGTCGCTTTTCATGGACGATCTCGCCTTCTCAATTCCCACGGAGCAAGAAGCGATATCTGCGTCACGACAATTGATTGACCGATTCAAAGGGGCTCATAGGATCTCGTAAAATGGAACAGTAACAGTCGTGCTGTATTAGATAATCTTCCCGCTTCGCACAAACTCCCTACGGAGGTTGAGTTTGATAAGACCATGCAACATAAAATACTAGGCCTGCATTGGTGTATTGATGATGACGTATTTTATTTTAAAATTACGGCTCCCGCAGATGTGAAGTGCACTAAGCGCTCCATCCTTTCTACAGTCGCCCGACTGTGGGATATAATGGGCTTCGTGGCCCCCGCAGTCGTGTATGCTAAGCTACTGATCCAACAGCTTTGGCATCTTAATTTCGATTGGGATGAAACCCCACCGCTACACATTGTTAAAAGGTGGAAGCAGTTCTGCGACGAGTTACCGGATCTTAACAATATACGCATTCCGCGTCATGTAGGCGTTTTTAACAACTGCGCTCTCACTCTTCTAGCCTTTTCGGATGCAAGTGAACATGCTTACGGTGCCGTTGTATATGCTCATGTGACCACCGCGTCCGGTAACACTGTCCAGCTTGACTGCGCAAAGTCCAAAGTCGCTCCTACCAAGCCTCTGTCTATAGCACGCTTAGAGCTCTGCGGCGCGCTTCTCATGTCCAAACTGCTACGCATAGTTTATGAAAATTACTCGCGTCATCTTCCAATCAAGGTATTCGCTTTCACTGACTCTAAGGTCATGTTATATTGGATCAAAAGTTCGCCACATCGATGGCAAACCTTTGTAGCAAACCGCGTTGTTCAGATTACGGAAAACATCTCTGCTGACAACTTCTACCACGTCGCGGGGGACGGAAAATCCCGCAGACGTTCTCTCACGTGGCATTGCGCCTCAGAAATTAACCACACACCCTCTGTGGCTCCACGGGCCCCAGTGGGCTACATTGGATCCGTCTGAGTGGCCTCTCAAGCCTCTTGACGACCAGTTTACTCCGCTTACTATTGAACAAAAAATTCTTACACACGCTGTGTACTCGCCTGTAAACCATTGTGCTTTATATGATCTCGCTAACCGCATATCCTCATGGAGTAAAACTCTTCGTATAACTGTATACGTTTATAAATTCGCAAAGTTGTTACCCCGCCGCGACACTATTGCGGTGTCCGCTGATGAATTAAATTTCGCTGAAAGTAAAATTCTTCGCGCCTTGCAAAGTCAACACTTTGCAGACGATTATTCTAATATTAAGAGTAATCAATCCTGTTCACAGGTTCTCAACCGCTTGAGGCCTTTCATTGAAAACGGTCTGATCCTCGTAGGAGGTCGACTCGTTAATTCCGCGCTGGACTATGCTCAAAAGCATCCAGTTATCTTACCGCGCAATGATCCAGTCGTAAGCTTGATCATTGATTTCTACCATGTAAAGTATTTACACGCCGGACCAGAATTATTGATGTCACTTCTTTGACAGAAGTTCTGGATCTTGTCCGCACGCCGCATTGTGAGACAGCGCGTCCACATGTGCAATACGTGTTTTCGTTTAAAACCGCGCCCACCTTATCCGCTGATGGCCGACTTACCTGACTATCGCACGCGTCAGGTCACTAAAGCTTTCACGCACGTAGGCTGTGACTATGCTGGTCCTCTATCGTACGTTCCTGTGCGCCGTCGTGGCATCCACAGTGCGAAGGCCTACCTGTGCATTTTCACATGTCTTACGACTCGTGCCGTGCATGTCGAAGTCGCCACTGACCTCAGCACGCCCAGTTTTCTTGCAGCGCTGAAGAGGTTTCTCGCCCGTCGAGGACCGATTCAGGTCATGTACTCTGATAATGGTACTTGTTTCAAATGGGCTAACTCTTACCTCCGCGATTTGTATAAATTTCTCAATACTGTATATCGCCCAAAGTTGGAGGAAGAGTACGCTGAGAGTCGGATAGCTTGGAAATTTATCTGTCCCAACTCTCCACACTTCGGAGGCGCTTGGGAAAGTGTCGTGAAAGTTGTGAAAATGCATCTGTTCCGAGTCGTGGGACAGCAGCTTCTATCATACGAAGAACTCTGTACTGTTCTCACTGAAATTGAGTGTCTCCTAAACTCACGTCCGCTGACAGTACTGAGTTCCGATCCCGCAGAGCCCACGGCCCTTACGCCAAGCCATTTTTTGCATACCGCGCCTCTATTTTCTTTACCCGCGCTTGAAGTCAACTCTGACCCTGTCAGTTTACTTCACCGACACTCGCTACTGGACAGGTTGGTTCAGTCGTTTTGGAGTCGTTGGAAGATGGAATATCTACACGGTTTACAGGTTAGGCAGAAGTGGAACACGCCGTCGTTTCCTATCACAACAGGAACCGTGGTTGTCGTTATGAATGATAACTCATAATCATATAATATCCTGGCCGTTAGCTATAGTAGAGAACGTCCACCCGTCTAAAGACGGCGTGTCTGTACAGTTAGAACCGCCAAGGGAACTTACCTGCGCCCGGTCGTTCGTTTGTGCCCTCTTCCAAGACAATGATTAATAAAACCGCATTTCATATTAGTTTAAGTTAGTTAGTAATATCGCATCGCTTTAGTTTTGTAACGTAAGTTATTAGCTTGTCCCGCTTCGCCGTGACTCTACGGTACTACTTATCTCACCGCGCGCATTGAGCGCTCCTAGAGTCATAGTAATATCTTTCTCTCTCGTCTTATTATCGCTTCTTTAATGGTGACCCATTAAGGGGGGGTGGAAATGGTAACGCCAACACTGATTTGATAGATTCATTCTTATAGTATGAGGCAGTTTGTATTTCCCGCTCCTTTCCCCAACCTGCACATGCAGCGTTTTAGCATTATTCAAAAAGTGAACACGAGAACGAGAGGATGAGGACTGACAGCTGTCAGTTCGACGAAGAAATTGCACATCGGACGCACGTGTGTAACGGATCTCTCGGACCACCCGCACCGCATGACGAGCCTTTTCGTCAGACCACCCGCGAAGAGACGAGGATATTCTCGGGCCTCTCTCTGCAAAGTTCAATATATTCCCGCTCCGCCAAACGCACCCTTGTGTTTGATTACCCAGTGTAATAAGAACTAAAACTATAATCGAATATTGGTCGCGCGACCCGCGTAGTGATACTCTGGTGTGTGATAGTCGAAGGAGATTGGATCCCGCTGGCATGCCCCAGGTGAGTGCTGCATGTCCCTTCTTTTCTCCTCTTTTCCGCCTCGATTTTTACCACTGACAATTCACTGTAGTTAACACGTCCGCTATTATCGAAGGTTGGTTCTGATACTTTTCAGAACTGAATTATTGTTGGCGTGACCAAGTACAGATGCGAATATCGTAGGCAGTAAAGTCATCGTTACCCCACAGTTATGTTTTCCTTTTTTTCTAACCTTGTATTATTTAATAATTTTGTTTTATGTAATAATTGATATAAATAGAAATTAAACATGTCATGTGCAGGAAAAGAAAATATCTATTCTAAATAAAATATCTATCTTAATAAGCTTATCATTACCATAATATATCACAGAGAATATTAAAATAAAACTATTTTAATTTTTTTTCACCACATTTAGGAGTCCGATAATCGGTGACCGATTTTTGTAGGAGCCAAAGGAAACAGTAGATAACAAATGTATCATCGCACACGTCCTACAAAACGTCGGTCTAAGGCAAAATAATCTGACCGATTGTAAGTTATTAGCTTGTCCCGCTTCGCCGTGACTCTACGGTACTACTTATCTCACCGCGCGCATTGAGCGCTCCTAGAGTCATAGTAATATCTTTCTCTCTCGTCTTATTATCGCTTCTTTAATGGTGACCCATTAAGGGGGGGTGGAAATGGTAACGCCAACACTGATTTGATAGATTCATTCTTATAGTATGAGGCAGTTTGTATTTCCCGCTCCTTTCCCCAACCTGCACATGCAGCGTTTTAGCATTATTCAAAAAGTGAACACGAGAACGAGAGGATGAGGACTGACAGCTGTCAGTTCGACGAAGAAATTGCACATCGGACGCACGTGTGTAACGGATCTCTCGGACCACCCGCACCGCATGACGAGCCTTTTCGTCAGACCACCCGCGAAGAGACGAGGATATTCTCGGGCCTCTCTCTGCAAAGTTCAATATATTCCCGCTCCGCCAAACGCACCCTTGTGTTTGATTACCCAGTGTAATAAGAACTAAAACTATAATCGAATATTGGTCGCGCGACCCGCGTAGTGATACTCTGGTGTGTGATAGTCGAAGGAGATTGGATCCCGCTGGCATGCCCCAGGTGAGTGCTGCATGTCCCTTCTTTTCTCCTCTTTTCCGCCTCGATTTTTACCACTGACAATTCACTGTAGTTAACACGTCCGCTATTATCGAAGGTTGGTTCTGATACTTTTCAGAACTGAATTATTGTTGGCGTGACCAAGTACAGATGCGAATATCGTAGGCAGTAAAGTCATCGTTACCCCACAGTTATGTTTTCCTTTTTTTCTAACCTTGTATTATTTAATAATTTTGTTTTATGTAATAATTGATATAAATAGAAATTAAACATGTCATGTGCAGGAAAAGAAAATATCTATTCTAAATAAAATATCTATCTTAATAAGCTTATCATTACCATAATATATCACAGAGAATATTAAAATAAAACTATTTTAATTTTTTTTCACCACATTTAGGAGTCCGATAATCGGTGACCGATTTTTGTAGGAGCCAAAGGAAACAGTAGATAACAAATGTATCATCGCACACGTCCTACAAAACGTCGGTCTAAGGCAAAATAATCTGACCGATTGTAAGTTATTAGCTTGTCCCGCTTCGCCGTGACTCTACGGTACTACTTATCTCACCGCGCGCATTGAGCGCTCCTAGAGTCATAGTAATATCTTTCTCTCTCGTCTTATTATCGCTTCTTTAATGGTGACCCATTAAGGGGGGGTGGAAATGGTAACGCCAACACTGATTTGATAGATTCATTCTTATAGTATGAGGCAGTTTGTATTTCCCGCTCCTTTCCCCAACCTGCACATGCAGCGTTTTAGCATTATTCAAAAAGTGAACACGAGAACGAGAGGATGAGGACTGACAGCTGTCAGTTCGACGAAGAAATTGCACATCGGACGCACGTGTGTAACGGATCTCTCGGACCACCCGCACCGCATGACGAGCCTTTTCGTCAGACCACCCGCGAAGAGACGAGGATATTCTCGGGCCTCTCTCTGCAAAGTTCAATATATTCCCGCTCCGCCAAACGCACCCTTGTGTTTGATTACCCAGTGTAATAAGAACTAAAACTATAATCGAATATTGGTCGCGCGACCCGCGTAGTGATACTCTGGTGTGTGATAGTCGAAGGAGATTGGATCCCGCTGGCATGCCCCAGGTGAGTGCTGCATGTCCCTTCTTTTCTCCTCTTTTCCGCCTCGATTTTTACCACTGACAATTCACTGTAGTTAACACGTCCGCTATTATCGAAGGTTGGTTCTGATACTTTTCAGAACTGAATTATTGTTGGCGTGACCAAGTACAGATGCGAATATCGTAGGCAGTAAAGTCATCGTTACCCCACAGTTATGTTTTCCTTTTTTTCTAACCTTGTATTATTTAATAATTTTGTTTTATGTAATAATTGATATAAATAGAAATTAAACATGTCATGTGCAGGAAAAGAAAATATCTATTCTAAATAAAATATCTATCTTAATAAGCTTATCATTACCATAATATATCACAGAGAATATTAAAATAAAACTATTTTAATTTTTTTTCACCACATTTAGGAGTCCGATAATCGGTGACCGATTTTTGTAGGAGCCAAAGGAAACAGTAGATAACAAATGTATCATCGCACACGTCCTACAAAACGTCGGTCTAAGGCAAAATAATCTGACCGATTGTAAGACCTACAAAAAGTATGCAGTGTGCATCACGGTTCTGACTTGAAAGTTGTTAAGGGCGGGCGCCCTTAACAACTTTCAAGGCAGAACCGTGTATATTAGTTTACTGTGTGAAAACAGTTAACCATTTATTGTATTTTCTTCGTTAAGGTTTCCAACCAATGAGGTCCGGCTTCAAGAATGGACCGCAGTTGTTCGTAAACAAAGAAACGAATCTGTAAGCGACGCGCTCTAAATTTCTTTAATAGTATTTAAACTAAAGTAACATCACTAGTTACTAGGCGGGATACGCTGACATGCTTGTCACACAGGCCCCCCGCCAGTCTGCCATCGATCGCCAATAAATGCGCACGTCTTAGAATACAACATTTTGTGCACGCGGCCATATTGTTATTAGCTATTAACGCATTAAACAGTTTTAAATGTTTTACCCGTGTTTTCGTAGTGTCAACTATTCATTTCTGCAGAACCACCCTTAACAAAGTGGTCCTTCGAGCGGATCTAAAATGATCCACACTCCAGGTGTAAAAACACGGCGAGCAAAAATGCTACAGGAACAACGTGTTTCGCAACAGAATAAAGCTGCAGAAAACACTAAATCCGAGCAGCTCGGGCAAATTGTGTCGCAACGTTTGTTTTCCGATGTGCCGGGAAGTAGCTTAAAGTCGGAACCGCTGCCTCAAGTCGCGAAAACGCCAGTAAAATCTGATGCGTCATCGTGTAAATCTACGCGAGAAAGCAAGAAAAAACTGTTGCAGCTAGAAGCCGCTAAACAAAAAGCTGCTATTCGGATCGCGCTCATCGATCAGAACCTGGATGCCCAATTGGCAGCACTCGACGACGAGGAAGAACAGATGGAATACAGTTCACTAATTGATGAGAAGGAACTTCCTCGCAGCAACGTGGAGGATTGGGTGATCCATCAAAGTAACCACGAGGAACCCCTACAGGAGCAGCAAGCCCCCGAGAAAGGAATTTTAACGGGCGAGCTGCATGCACAAGTACCGTCGCCATGCGCCGAGTACGTGGCTGGCCGGCCGCGCGCCGCAGCGCTGCCGCCGCCACCGCCGCCGCCCGGCGACTCCGTGACTGTGCTTAACAATACGGTTCATATGTTGGCAAGTGCTTTGAAGGATATTTCCACTAACTGTGCAAACAACGTGTCTCAAGCCAGTTTGCTCAGCCGCATGAGCACACCGAGAGATTTACCTGAATTTTCTGGTGATCAGTTGGATTGGCTTCAATTCAAACAAGCCTACGACGAGTCAACGGCATTGTGTAATTTCACGCCAAAAGAAAACCTATGGAGGCTTCGAAAATGCCTTCGAGGGCAAGCGAAAGAAGCAGTCGCCGCATTGTTCATAAGCGCCACATCACCCGACAAAGTGATGTCGACATTGGAGCTACGGTTTGGAAACCCCGACTGCATAATTTCCAGAATAATTCAAGACATAAAGAAGCTTCAGCCCCTGCAACAGGAATATCATAAAGATATCGTCGCGTTTTCTGTGAAAGTGCAAAATGTAGTGGAAGCAGTACGAGCAGTCGGACGCGAGGAGTACCTACACGGTGTCAATATCGTCTCGATGATTCTGTCCAAGCTCCCAGCAGTGCTTATCTCTAAGTGGGCCGACTACAGCTATAAAATGATCACCGAAGGAAGTAAACCGAGGTTAGTGATTTTATCAGATTTTTTGTATGAAGAAGCTGTAAAGATGTCCACCACTGCAAGTATTTTTACTAGTTTTCGAAGTGATCAGCCTCAGAAAAATAAGTCAAGTACGTGCACACGCACACATACCGTGCTTGTTCAAGACGAAGAACGTAACGCTAATTGTTTGTTTTGCCGCGCATCGGTACATAATCTCAGCGACTGCAAACAGTTTAAAAAAGCACTACGTAAAGTACGGTGGCAATATGTAAAAAAGCACGGCCTGTGCTACAAGTGCTTAGTATCGAAACACGACAGAAAGACGTGTTCAGCTCCCGTGTGCGACAAAGACGGCTGTAAAGAGGAACATCATCGTCTCCTGCATTTTACGAGTAAGCAACAACGTGAGGGCACCAGCGCTGATGACAACAATGCGTCAGCTACGAGTGCCACGACGTCTGCGGACTTACAACGAGCCGAGCCTACCGCGTCGTCAGAAACAATAGCTTACATTAACGCGAGTGACAATAAAGTGTTGTTAAAGGTGATACCTATTCGAGTGCACGGACCTAACGGAATCGAACACGCGACCGCGTTACTCGATGACGGCTCGAGTGTGTCGCTCATAAGCGCGGGCCTCGCCGAGCGCGTCGGGCTGCGCGGCAAGCGCGAGAAACTGTCAGTGCGCGGAGCGTGGAATGACGCGATGATATGCGAGTCTACGATTGTGAATATGAACATTGCCGGTTATGATAATAGGTTACATAGTAATATAAGAATGCGGTGTGTTAAAGAATTAAGTTTGCCTATTCAAAAGTTATCTGTAATAGATTGCAATAAGTATTCTCACCTAAAGAATATTAAAGACAAATTGTGTACCTCAGATTTAAAACCTGATATATTAATAGGTCAAGATAATTATGATTTAATTGTACCTTTGAAAATAAAGTTAGGTAGTGTAAATGAGCCGTCCGCTACACTTACCCCCCTAGGTTGGTGTGTACATGGTAGGGTGCGCGTGGCGCGGAGTGGCGCCGCCGCCCGGGCCGCCGCCGGCACTCGGTCCGCCTGCGCTGAGGCCGCCTTGACCATCACGGAGAACGAAGAGGTTAGTGACAGTTCATCGCATGATAGTCTACTTCAAGAAATCCATGATGAGGTTCGACGTTCCTTTGCATTGGATGCCATGGGTGTGTCCGGCAAGCCGCGCCAGAATGTTGACGATTTGCGCGCCATCGATCAGCTTGAGCGATCAGCGGTGCTCGTTGATGGACGCTGGCATGTTAGCTTACCTTGGAAGGAGTCAAGCCGCACTATGCCGGACTCGTACCCCAACGCACGAAGAAGGTTAAAAGGTATCGAAAGAAAGATGGGAAAGGATACAGGGTTTGCTAAACGGTATGAGGAACGCGTTCGTCATTTGTTAGAAAATGATTACGCGAGGGAACTGGTGGCAAATGACGTCACATCGAATACGTGGTACCTACCTCATTTCGGTGTTGACAACCCAAACAAAGGCAAGCTTCGGCTGGTCTTCGACGCTGCAGGTAAGGTAGATGGTTCCTGTCTTAATGACTATTTACTCACAGGACCTGATCTCTTGTCATCACTGTTTGGTATAATGCTACGCTTCAGGGAAAATAAAGTCGCAGTAACAGGTGACATAAAGGACATGTTCCTGAGGGTTAAAATTCACGCCGAGGATCAGCACGCACTAAGGTTTCTGTGGAGAAGCAGCCCCACAGAAAGCATCAAAACGTATGTCATGACATCTTTAATTTTTGGAGCTAATTGCTCACCATTTGTAGCTCAATTCATTAAGAACAAGAACGCTCGCCGCTATGAGTCATCCTTGCCGACCGCAGTCGATGCTATTTACCATTCACATTACATGGATGATTATATAGATAGTTTGCCGGATGAAAGAACTGCTATTGACATGGTGAGTAATGTTAGTGAAATTCACAGGGCCGGTGGGTTTGAAATCCGAAACTGGACGAGCAACAGCGTCGCGGTTTTAAACAGCATGCCGAAGGAGACCTTAGGTTCTGCCGCAGTAAAGTTCAATGACGGTCAGCAATATGGAGGTGAGCGAACACTGGGACTTATTTGGTTTCCTGCAGATGATATGCTTGGGTTTGACGTGTCACTAAAGCGCATCCCAAAAGATATCACTCAGGGTAACGAACGACCCACAAAAAGGGCTATGCTACGGGTTATTATGTCTATTTTTGATGTCTTAGGATTTCTAGCCCCCTTCACTATTCAGGGTAAAATTCTGCTTCAGGATACCTGGCGCCTGAATATTGAATGGGACGATAATGTTCCTGATAACATTTACGAAAGATGGGTAAAATGGATTGATTTAATTAACGTTATCAGCACACTTCGCATTCCAAGGTACCATGCGATGCCTGCATGCGCTACGAAGATAGCGTGTGCGAGCGAGATAGAAACCCCCACTCCCGCGCCGCCGCCACAAGCGCGGCTAACATCTTATAGTGCTACGCAGCCTTGTGCTACGGGCTACGAAAGCGTAGCGTCCGATAGCAGTGCTACGAGTTCGGTTACGAGCGAGTCTGTTTATAACAACTTACATCTTCACGTATTTAGTGACGCATCCACAAAAGCGCTGTGTACGGTAGCATACTGGCGCTGGGAAACGCAAGGTAAAATACATGTTTCTTTTATTGCGAGTAAATGCAGAGTGGTACCTGTGAAACCTATGACGGTACCTAGATATGAGCTTCAAGCGGCATTGTTAGCAGCAAGGCTAGCTAACACTATTGGTAAGGAACATAGATTAACTCCAGTACGTCGATTCTTTTGGTGCGACTCCACTACGGTTCTCCATTGGATACGTAACAATACACGTACCTATAAAGCGTTCGAAGCGAACCGTCTTGGGGAGATTGATGAATTGACACGTATTGACGAATGGAGATATGTTCCAACGAAGCTTAATGTAGCTGACTTAGCTACAAGGGAAACTTTCAATCCTACTTTGTATTCTGAGTGGCTAGCCGGTCCGACTTTCCTGCGCTTTGATGACGCGTCATGGCCTAGGGATGTCATCCAGCCGGAAACGCACGCAGTATGCGAAGAGGTAACAGCTGTTATTCAGGAACACTCAGATTACTCGCCGGTTCCAGATCCGGTACGATTTTCTTCTTGGCTACGCCTTCTACGAGCGTCAGCCGCTGTTTTCAAATTTGTTGACAGGTTAAAAGGTCTTCCTGGCAGCGGCTATAGCGTGCAGATGATGGAGCGTGCAGAGCGGCAGCTATTGAAACACGCACAAGGGGAGTCGTTTGCTGAGGATTTAGCTGCGATAAGCAATGGTAAAGCGTTGTCTAAAAATAGTCGGTTACTTACACTCTCACCGTTTTTAGACGAGCATGGCTTGCTTCGCGTGGGCGGTCGGATCGATGCTGCTGCAGATGTCGACATGGAGGTAAAGAGGCCTGTAATATTGGACGGCCGGCACCCTGTGGCTCGGCTGATTGTCCGGCACTACCACGTGAAGGCAGCTCATGGAAATCAGGAAACAGTAGTCAATCTGCTGAGGGAAAAATATTGGTTAGTGAAACTTAGACCTACCGTGAAGAGTGTAGTGTCGCAATGCATGCTGTGCCGCATCAAAAAGTGCAGGCCGCTAGTTCCTCGCATGGGTGACTTACCTCAGTCTCGTGTGGCACATCATCAGCGACCCTTCTCACACTGTGGTCTGGACTTGTTTGGACCGATGGAGGTAACAGTCGGCAGACGCAAGGAAAAAAGGTACGGTGTTCTTTTTACCTGCTTAACGTTGCGTGCTATTCACATTGAGACTGTTGCTTCTCTCACGACGGACTCGTTGATCATGGCACTGCGACGGATGGCAGCGAGACGTGGCTGGCCACGTCACTTGTATTCCGACAACGGTACAAATTTAAAAGGCGCTGAAAAGGAACTCCAACGGTCCATGCAGGACCTAGATCAAGAGAAACTGAAAGACGTAGGTGTCAACAATGGGATGGACTGGACTTTCATCCCTCCAGCCAGTCCCCATTGGGGTGGGGCATGGGAGCGACTGATTCGCAGCGTCAAGTCGTCGCTCAAAGTTGTTTTGCTCGAACGGGCACCAAGGGACGAAGTGTTGGGCACGCTTTTAGCAGAAGTTGAAAATATAGTGAACAGCCGTCCCTTGATGCACGTTTCGGTAGACCCGGAGGGCGTAGAAGCCCTCACCCCCAACCACTTCTTGCTGGGTACGTCGTCGAACTTACCTGTAGTTGGAGCGTTTGACAGTTCTGACCTGTACTTACGCAGACACTGGCGTACAAGTCAACGATTGGCCGACATGTTCTGGAACAGGTGGGTAAAGGAGATTTTACCTGACCTTCTACCTAGGCGAAAGTGGAACGCGGAGCAGCCACCGCTTCGAGTGGGCGACCTCGTATTGGTTGTGGACCCGAACTCTGCCCGCAACTCGTGGCCAAAGGGACTCATCACTGAGGTGTTCCCAGGTAAGGACGGTCGCATCAGACTCGTGGAAGTGAAGGTGCGCTCCCGGACCTGGCGCCGCTCTGCGGCACGCGTCGCACCTATCACTCTGGTTGATGAGTGCTACGAAAGCACTAGGGTGGGGAATGTAAGCGACGCGCTCTAAATTTCTTTAATAGTATTTAAACTAAAGTAACATCACTAGTTACTAGGCGGGATACGCTGACATGCTTGTCACACAGGCCCCCCGCCAGTCTGCCATCGATCGCCAATAAATGCGCACGTCTTAGAATACAACATTTTGTGCACGCGGCCATATTGTTATTAGCTATTAACGCATTAAACAGTTTTAAATGTTTTACCCGTGTTTTCGTAGTGTCAACTATTCATTTCTGCAGAACCACCCTTAACAGAATCAGAATGGACGCCTTCAAAAAGCAGTAGAATTTGTAGCAATCACTTCAAGGCCACAGATAGATATATTTGTACCTTCTGTCTTGTTAAATTTGTTAGTCTGTGATGCCAATATTCGGTGATTGGTGGCCAGAATAATGTTTGTTTACATTCACTCGCAATTGACAACACTAGCTGTCTCTTTTTTCTTGTTGGTTTTATCAAGCCAGTTCTTTTCTATCATTTTTACTTGTAGTGAAATGTAAAATGAATGAAAGTGGGTATGTGTGCTGCCGCTGCTGCGCGGAACACTTTTTTCGGTTGTTTTGTGAGTGTATAACGTATCTGTTTATTATAATATCCTTGGTTTCATTATAATAATGTGATACAATACTTGTCATTTTCATAGTGTTCATATATAAATCCCACAGATAAGACGTATACATGATGCGTTAATAGTCAACGCGTGCGCCCGCCACTGAGTTCCCGAGCCAACCCGAATTTAGCCGAGCGTTTCCGGAACTTGTTTACATGCTTAGTTCTCATTACACTATCGCGACGTCACGGGCTGAGTGTATGCAATTGTGCGCCGGTCTTGTTATTGTTATTTTTTCTGTTTTTCGTGCAATTTATTCAAACAAAATAATGGAGCCGATGGCAGGTCCAGGTAGTAGAAATTTTAACCCATCTATTAATTACGTACTTGGCCGTAAGGGGACACAAGTGTTAGTGTATAATAACAAACAATATAGTAAACACAAGATTTATAAAAACGGTAATGCCTTGTGGCGGTGTATTAAAAAAGGGTGTAATGGCTTCCTTACATTAAGTAGCATGGAAGAAGTTGTTAAAATAAAGGAGCATAAATGTGCCTCAAACGTTTTGTAGACCCAAATTAAGGAAGCAATGCATGAACTCGAGCAGCAAGTAGTTTCCACCATGGAGCCCATTCCTACAATCTACAAGCAAAAACTTAATGATACATTGGACCGAGGACTGAATTTAGTCAGTGATATGCTACAATTTAAAAATGTCAAGTCCGGCCTCTACAATAA
This sequence comes from Omphaloscelis lunosa, assembly GCA_916610215.1. Lineage (NCBI taxonomy): Eukaryota > Metazoa > Arthropoda > Insecta > Lepidoptera > Noctuidae > Omphaloscelis > Omphaloscelis lunosa. Next base: position 15,244,632 of record OU744265.1, on the reverse strand, counting down.
GAGAAACAAATCTCTTGGTGTAAATAGATTGTTTGCGAAGTCACCTATAGATTTACAAGTAAGTAGAGATAATATTTCCTTAGAATATTATGAAAATATTGATACATGGAATCTATGATTTTTTTATTTTATTTGAACGTTATTGTAATAAAATAGAACTCATGTAAGAGTTTACTAATATCTTAGCAAAGAAATTCTTGCATGCCATTTTCAATTCTATTTTAATGGGATAAGGTTGATAATAATATTTGATTTCACTTTGAAAAGACTTTTGTTAATGTCGTGACCAGTTTTTTAGTCGCAGATATTGAACGATTTATGGAGTAACTATCTAACATGGCTGCTTTTATTTTGTTGAAGAAAGAAAGTCACGGTTGTTTCAAAGAAAGTCATTTGTTTTACCTTACTTTCTTCAATATGTGCACATCCTTTGTATTCATATGTAAATATTTGTGACAATAAACAGTTATTGTTTAGTTTAGTACAAATGATTTGAAATAAGTATTTATTTGATATCCAGGTACCTCAACCGTTTCAAGATTTCGTACTTGCTGACTATAACGACGGAAAAACGAGAATACTTTTATTTGCTACACAGAAGAGTAGACAGGAACTTGAAAGCTGCGGTCATATATACTGCGACGGAACTTTTAAATGCGCGCCTAAACCATTTCTTCAAATTTACAGCAACCACGGTGAGGTTGAAAATATCGTTTAACCTTTAGCCTATGCTTTATTACAAAACAAAAAAAATCGACCTATAAAATATTATTTCAATTATTAAAAACGACAATATAATACACATTGTAGAACAGTAATAAATGGGCCGTCGACACAGGAACACGTGTACATCATTTCTCTCCGTCGTAACCCCCGCACACCTCATGGCGACCTTGCCATGCGCGGGCGCCGCACCGGTGCGCCGCGTCGAGGCCATGGCATTGAATTTCGCTAAGTCAGCGTAATGTGTGGGAACGTTGTGAATGCGACAATCTCAGTGACTTCAAAGAGAAGAAATAACACACATTAAACTTCAGCACATAAAAATAGTGAGTGAATATTACGAGTAATTCGCCTTTTCCGTGACCGTCAGTGAGTCAGTGAGTGTGCCAGTATGGGCAAATCATATTCAAAAACAGAGGATGTTATTATCGCTCAAAATGTAGCTACTATAGCGGATTACCATGACCATTACGTAAACAATGTCCTTATTATCGCATTGTTTGTAGTGTTGCCCAAATTCAGTCTTGGTCTTGCAGTCTTGGTCTTGTTCTTGCGTTTTTGCAAGACCAAGACCAAGAACAAGACCGCGTATTTTTAGCAAGACCAAGACCAAGACTGACCGTGCAAGACTTGAGCAAGAACAAGACATAGCCTGCAAGACTCTTGCGTCTTGCGTCTTGCAGCTAGGACTTAGCGCTATTTCACTGAGTAGTTAGGTGTAACAGTTCGGTGTATAGGTAGGTACGCTTAGGAATTCTATGAGACGCAAAAAACTGTATCAAAGAATATGAAAAACTGGACCTATGCGCATTACGACTAATACCATAAACATAACGAATAAAAAAATATCTATTAAAATCAAACTGAGTGCATGCATAGTTATGTTTTAACCATCGGCACTTTGATAATGCGGCATCAAAGGTTTTGTACTTACTTCTCAAAGAAATTTGCCGCTTTTCGGAAGTACATGGTTATGATACACGCGCCGGCGGCTTCTTTTGAAATCTAAAACAATCGTTGCCGCCACGCCGAAATCATAACATTTGTGACACTATTTGATTGCCGCCATAGGGCGTAGGTATACTCATGCAAAATAATTTCGATTTTTTTTAAGAGTACCTACAGGTGTTCCAAAGAATAAATAAGTTTCAGAGTGCTTAGAATGAAAATGAATACATTATACTGATCACGCAAGTAGTATTATGATTAGGATAAAATGGTAAGGATAGGTAGTAGATGTCATATTAATTCGTTCTAGTAAGTATATATTATAATATTGATTACTTATATGGTTTTAAACTAATTACTTAGGTACTATTATTGTACATTTAGTCATTATATTTCTTAAGTTTTTACAAGAAAAAATAGCAAAAAAGTGTTCAAATATCACCCGTTTAATAAATATTGTAGCCACTTTTAAATATACTTGAAACGTGTAAAAAAATTCTACAAAACTAATAAAATAATATAAAAAGCGTAGGTACTTACCTACTAATAAAATAAAAAGCCTGCGATAAGAGTTTTGTATTACTTACCAGCCCGAATATCTCTGAGAGAGATGATGAGAGTAAGTATTTACTAGCTGTGCCCGCGACTTCGTCCACGAGGAATAGTAACTTTGGAGGTATAGTGACGTTCAGGACTTATTTATTTATTTTAAAACTTCTGTCATCAAACATACAAACGAACTCTTCAGCTTTATAATATTAGTATAGATGTACGCCAAAACAAGAGTAAGTATTTACTAGCTGTGCCCGCGACTTCGTCCACGAGGAATAGTAACTTTGGAGGTATAGTGACGTTCAGGACTTATTTATTTATTTTAAAACTTCTGTCATCAAACATACAAACGAACTCTTCAGCTTTATAATATTAGTATAGATGTACGCCAAAACATTCACTTATATGTAAAGAATAGTGATTGGCACTAATTCTATTTTATTCACGCGTCGCGTCTGTACAAGTAGGTAATATTTAGTGTGTGTTTGTACGCCGCACGCGGCATTGTTTGATTTGCGGCGGCATCCTTTTCATAGAGCCGGCACGTGGCGAGGCGGCGCGGTAGAAAGCAAGGAAACGTACTATAAATAAAGGAATTATTTTAATTCCAGTCATTTCCAATTGAGCTGTGCTTCGAGTCTAACTTAATAATTGTTTTTACTAATTCTCGTTGTTTTCTAAAAACGTATCACGTGTGTCGCGAATGCGAAGTAATATAGTCTATAGGTACAGATAATAACTAAGTAAAACATGACGTGAGGTGGGAGAAAGAGGGGGTAGCGCGCAGGGATTGACAGCGCGTGCGCACCCGAATCACTTGGGCCTGATGGTCGGAGCTAGCAGTACATTGGTAAGCGAATTTGTAATTTCTCAGTGCATGTGTCTCCAGATTTACCAGATATTCATTCTATATTGATTTCATAATGTTGTCGTGTGTGTATTGTTTTAACAGCGATCAGATTCAGAAATGATACCAAATCAGACCAGCATTCAGATGCGAGGCTCGGGGTGGCTATAAGGGGAGGTTGGAGGCCACTTTAGGGGGACACCCCCCATTATCATTGCGATGATAATACAGATTCAGTACCTAACGGTTATTCAGTTGAAATCTGTTTGTATAATTACAGCGGTCGTTAGATCTCAATCAAATCGTACCTTGGCTTATTTTTGAGATATAAACATTTAGGTTTAGATATTCGTCATTAAAGGTATATGGCGACATGGTGGAGATGCTGGGATCTCATTAAAGTAGTTTAAAAATAATGCATTGTTCAGTTCTAAAAATTAAATTATGTGGGTAGATCGAAACTGTGTTCCGCATTTAACAGAATTAGGTCAGTTTCACATGGTGTCCGAATAGCCGCTATACTCACCAAAGAAATTCAAAAATGGAACATTATTAAAAATTAACAAAGCCCATGTTCTAAGCTGTTGTGAGTGTTAAGTAATTTAGTTCCATGTTATTATCATGAAGTTTATTACTGTTTTTTTAGATCCCTACATTATTGGTACCTATGGTACAATGACCTACCTAAAACTGTGTTGGATTGGAACTTTGGGGATTAGCGTAAGGTTTATATAGGTATACTTGAGCAAAGTTTGACATCAACGTAGTTAATTGTCAGGTTACATAAGCCGCACTGAGGTACAAGCCTACCCTGCGTCAAGTCGATTCCAAGAAATAATATTACACGCCGCTGGACAGTATTCAGTCACGACTATAGTAAACATTTATTTAGTAAATCCGAGTATACGATAATGAACAGATGAAGTCTATTGAATTATTATTCTTTTTACGTTGTTCGGTGACTCACGATATTAGTAAAAGTTTACTTGTTAATTATATTATGGGTGGAAATCAAAAGAGTATTACTACTAAGTAATAGACTTTATTAAGTGAACCAATTAAAATGTTTTCAGATTTAGTTTCTTTCACTTAAAATAATAATAGTGTTGATGGATTTGAATTTATAAGAATCTCATACCAAGTTATATTGTTTTAGATACCTACTCGCGATATTCATTTACTAGAAATCGAAAGAATTCGCTCCAAGACTTTGATATTACGTAGCTGGTACTCTATTTATAATGCAAGACGCTATCCGATCTCGTTTAAAAATTATTTATGAATCCCTCCAATCAAACATAAGCTCTGCACGGTGTGCCCTAACGGAATTATCAAAAGAAGACCCCAACTATAAAGGATTAGAACTAATTGGTGCTAAACTAAAAGGTATAAATGAGTTGTTTGTATCGGAAATTCACAATTATTGTAAATTGATAAAAGAAATCAACGATGAGGAAATTAGTCAGTATACGTCCACACAGATTCAGGCCGAAGAGTTAATAGCAGAAATAGATGTAAATATTAAACAGAATAATCGAAACCGCGCACTCGTTTGAACAAATAATGGCAACACTGTTAACACAATTAGTACGTTACCAAAAATGGAGTTGGGCAAGTTTGATGGTGATGTTCTAAAGTGGTACCAATTTTGGGATCAGTTTTCATCAAACGTTGATAAGAGAAATATTAATGATGTTGATAAACTGTTGTACCTTCAATCGGTTCTTGAAGGTGATGCGAAACAGGCAATTGATGGGTTGGACACAACAGACAAAAACTATCGTATTGCTGTCGACACGTTAAAGGAACGGTACGGTAAACCTAGCGTAATTATTGATGCTCATTATGTAGCACTTTATAGAATTAAATCAGCTGAATCTAGTCAGGTCAAAGACTGTAGACACGTTCTAAATGAAATTGAGAGACATCTTAGAGTATTAAGTTCTTTAGGCGAAGATGTAAATCATAATCATCTTAGAGTAATGATTTTAGAAAAGTTCCCCGAAGATCTCATTTACGAATTAAGGATGAAAATAACTGACGAAGATGAGTCTATTGATAATATTAGAAAGTTTTTAGAGTACATCATATCGGCTAGAGAAACATCAAATAGATTAAAGAAAACTGCAGAAGGTACAAAAAATAAAAATACAACAACTAGCGAAGACAAGCAGGCTTCTGATAATATTACAATAGGACCATTACATGTTAGATCGGAAGAGACTAGTGATAATAAAAGGCGTAGATTTACATCAATCTTCAAAAAGGAAAAATCTAGGTATGAAAATAGACAGCATAATAAATATAAACTGCCCCCTCGGAAAAGACCACATGACGGTGACAGGTCCGATGAGCCACCTAAAAAGAAATCAATTAAATGTATATTTTGTAAGCAGGATCATTTTAATGATGAGTGTAGTGTGCACAAAACCTTACAGGAAAGAAAGACTCAATTAGGAAACCGTTGTTATAATTGTTTCGGTGAAGGCCATAGGGCTGACAATTGCCGTGCCAAACGGAAATGTCGACATTGTAATAAGTTCGGCAATCATAATCGAGCTTTATGTCCAACTAAGCTAACACAGCCAGTGAAGTCCGTTACAACTGATACCTTACATATTAATACTGCATATAGCACTACGCTGTTGCAGACAGCCCTAGTAATTGTAGATAATTTAGAAACTAAAATAAAACTACAATGTAGGGTGTTGCTTGATTGTGGTAGCCAGCGCTCATATATAACAGAACATAATACTAATTTACTTAAACTACCTATTACTGAACACATTAATTTATCAATATTTACATTTGGAAACAAATCACCACATCTTATTAAAAGTCCTGTAGTACAGTTTAGTATTACAACTCGAACAGGATTTACTCGTCTTATTCATGCAAACGTAGTACCTCATATTACTCAGAGTATAAAAGCACCGACTTTTTATGATTTAGACAAAATCGGAATTAAAGATCGGATAATGGCTGATGATGGGTCTTGTGGCGACAAAATAGATATTTTAATCGGAAACGATTATTATCACTCATTCATGTCACAAGAAAAGATATCGGTCAATCAAGATCTGTTCTTAGTTAATTCAGATTTTGGTTGGGTATGGTCTGGAAGAATTAGTGAGAACATTGATAGTTCCGACCAGTTAACTGTATTGACTTACTTTCAATCAGATGGGTCATTTGATACTAAATTAAACGAACCCGATCTCCCTCTAAAACTAGATGATGTTAAACAATTATGGGACCTTGAATCAATAGGCATCACAGATTCCCCAAAAACCACTCGCGATGAAGAAGCGATTAGGCAGTTTAATGAAACAGTTCAGTACCAAAACAACAGATACCACGTTCAATGGCCATGGACTGAATTACCCCCAAATCTTCCTAATAATCTAGGTTTAGCTTCGGGTCGGCTCAAAGGTTTAATGAAACGATTGGATAATTCAGATTTAAAAGCATACGACCAGGTAATTCAGGAACAGCTACAGAATAAAATAATTGAGATTGTACCAGATCCAAAGATTGCACAGAATCATCCAGTTCACTATCTTCCTCATCATTGTGTTCGTGGTCGTGATAAACCCAAAACACTCCGTATCGTTTATGACGCCTCAGCTAAAACTGCAGACAATCGAAGTTTAAACGAATGCCTATATAGGAATCCACTTATGTTGGAGGATCTTACAGGATTGCTTATTAAGTTTAGAGAACACCCTATAGGAATAGTTGCAGATGTCGAAAAGGCTTTCTTACAGTTAGGTCTACAGGATTTGGATAGGGATGTAACACGATTTCTTTGGTTTAAAGACATAAACAGTACAGATCACACAAATAATGTGCTGCACTTACGTTTTTGTCGTGTCCCATTCGGTGTCATATCAAGTCCATTTCTACTGAATGCTACAATCAGATATCACTTAAATAAGTCGAACAACATATTTCTGAAGCAAATTGCGGACGACATTTATGTTGACAATATTGTAAGTGGCGCACAAACAATTTCAGACGCAAATAAACTGTATTGTGCTGCTAAAGAATCATTTGATAGCTTGTCCATGAATTTGCGTGAATGGAATTCAAATTCAAAGGAACTACTTTCTTCCATACCAGATAAGTTTAAAGCAGACGACCGTGAACATATAAAAGTTCTCGGTTTAATATGGAACATACAAAAAGATCAGTTATATTTGAAATTTAACTTCAATACAGAATCAGGCACAGTTCTGTCAAAAAGAGACGTGTTAAGGGTAATTGCTTCAATTTATGATCCGTGTGGTTTTGCAGTTCCGTTAGTTCTTCCAGCAAAACTATTCTTTCAAAAATTATGGAAAGAAAAGGTTAAATGGGATGACAAATTGAGTGATAGTAAACTTATAGAATGGCAAAAAATAGCATCAAATTTGGTATGTCTAAAGAATATTCATGTTGATCGTTATTTTGCGCAAGGTTTAAATAAAAGCCAAGTCGCGGAGCAAATTGAATACGAATTACATTGTTTTACGGATTCGTCTATGCATGCTTATGCAGCAGTAATTTATTTACGTGGTACTTTGCACACTAATAATATTGTCAGTTTTGTTATTGGCAAGTCTAGATTAGTGCCGTTAAAGGACCAAAATGACTTACAGATTCCAAGATTAGAATTGCTGGGAGTACTTATCGGATGTAGACTTATAGGTTATGTAACAAAATTTTTACGATTAAAAATCAAAGCACAATTTTTGTGGACTGATAGTCAAATAGTAATAAGCTGGCTCAAATCAGATAAATTACTTCCGCCATTTGTGGCACGTAGAATCAATGAAATCAAACAGATCAAGACTTTACAAATCAGATATGTGCCAACTGAATTGAATCCATCTGATGTAGGCACTAGGACGGAACGGGTAGGTTATTACAATAGATGGCTCATAGGACCTGACTTTTTAACGAGTAATTCATATCAGTGGCCTACAGTTCATAATAATATAGATACTCAAATTTCAATTGCCGGGGAGGGTCTTTCGAATTCAATACCTTTAAATAATAATATACCAAGTCAAGATATTCCAGAACCGATGATAGTAAACGAGTCAGACAAAAAAGAGAGTAAAATATTAGAAATTCAGGCTAAACATTTTCCTAAAGAAGTTGAGGGTATCGCAACCAACTTATTGAGATCACTGAAATTATATAAAGACGAGGACGGACTTATTAGGTGTAAAGGTAGATTCAGATACACTAATTTGTCGCATAATCAAAAAGAACCTATACTTCTTCCAAAAGATTCAGATTTTACGCACAAAATCATATCCGAACTGCATCAGAAAAACTATCATGTAGGTGTCTCTCATACCTTAGCTCTATTAAGACAAGAGTTTTGGGTGCCACATGGACGATCAACAGTTCAAAGAGTCATCAGAAAGTGTCCACAGTGTGTAAAATACGGTGGCGGTCCATTTAAATTACCACCCATGCCTGATCTACCAGCAGAAAGAGTCAACCTTACACTTCCGTTCGCCTTTACGGGCATGGATTATTTTGGTCCACTGCTTGTGGATGAGGGTAGTAAAGAAAAACGCTGGGTATGCCTGTTTACGTGTCTAACAATTAGGGCTATACATTTGGAGGTCGTTAAAGATTTAACAGCAGAAGAATGTTTACTAGCTATCAGGAGATTCATCGCTATAAGAGGTTTACCTAAATTATTTGTGTCAGACAATGCTGCGCAATTTAAGCTAACAGCAGAAGTGTTAACTTCAGATTATTGCATTCAGAATAACTTGCGGTGGAAATTTATCCCAGAGTTGGCTCCATGGTTCGGAGGATTTTATGAACGATTAGTAGGCTTAGTCAAGCATAGTATGAAGAGAACATTAGACAAACATCTCATAAACCATAACCAGTTATGCACAATAATAAAGGAACTGGAGGCTGTAATTAATACAAGGCCACTGACTACTGTAGGCGCGGAGTTAGAGCACATATTAACTCCTTCAGATTTCCTACGTACGGGTGGCACTTTGACCACTGAAGTTGCAAATCGAGACTTCTTAGAACCAGCTACAGTAACCAAGACGAATCTGATTGACGGATGGAAACGTGGTCAAATAATCATCTCAGAGTTCGCCAAAATGTTCACTAATCAATACTTGACTAGCCTCCGCGAACGAAGCGACAAACACAAACAACCTAGAGTCGTTGTTAAAAGGCCACCAAAGTTAGCAGAGACAGTACAAATTAAGGCGGATAGTAATAGGGCACATTGGAAAGTTGGCAAAATAGTAGAATTGATTAAAGGATCGGATAAGCAGATTAGAGTAGCCAAAGTTAAATTATCATCAGGAGAAACACTGACCCGTTCAGTAGGCCATCTATTCCCGTTGGAGATTGACGGTCAAAGTACAGAATCGTCCCCAGAGCAGAATATTTCACCAGTCAGAATTAGTCCACACTCTGAAGATTTTCAGAAGGAACAATCAGTACAAGGCGATCATACAATCAGTTTTAACCAAGAGTCTCAAAGTACTCAAAACGATGAACTAGTTCAGTCAGTACCAGACACCAGTAGACGACCAGTCAGAGCATCAGCAGTCAAAGCAAAAGAGAGAGTTAAACAGTGGACATCACAGTTGATGAGCAGATTGTTTCAATAATACAATAATCAGAGATAATTAGTTATAAACAGTGTTGATTTAAAATTAGGGGACAATAGTCAGTTGGTATCAGATGTGTTCATTAATCCTGGTAATCAGAACTTCGTTCTAACCCAACATCACTTCGAAAACGTATCAGATGTAATCCTATTATGATCTTGATTAAACGGTTATTTCAATAAATCAGATTTTCCATTATCTCTTCCCTTGGGCGGGAGTGTCGCGAATGCGAAGTAATATAGTCTATAGGTACAGATAATAACTAAGTAAAACATGACGTGAGGTGGGAGAAAGAGGGGGTAGCGCGCAGGGATTGACAGCGCGTGCGCACCCGAATCACTTGGGCCTGATGGTCGGAGCTAGCAGTACATTGGTAAGCGAATTTGTAATTTCTCAGTGCATGTGTCTCCAGATTTACCAGATATTCATTCTATATTGATTTCATAATGTTGTCGTGTGTGTATTGTTTTAACAGCGATCAGATTCAGAAATGATACCAAATCAGACCAGCATTCAGATGCGAGGCTCGGGGTGGCTATAAGGGGAGGTTGGAGGCCACTTTAGGGGGACACCCCCCATTATCATTGCGATGATAATACAGATTCAGTACCTAACGGTTATTCAGTTGAAATCTGTTTGTATAATTACAGCGGTCGTTAGATCTCAATCAAATCGTACCTTGGCTTATTTTTGAGATATAAACATTTAGGTTTAGATATTCGTCATTAAAGGTATATGGCGACAACGTGTACAATTTAATATGAGTGACGAAGATTCAAATTATTCTAGTCCGAGTAACGAGAGTTTGAGTCACAGATCTAAAAGACCCAAAAGCAAATTTGAGGAGTTTTTCGAAATAATTCATGCATCCCAAACTGCCTTCTGTAAATTGTGCCAACATAAAAAGATTGAAATAAAAATGAAAAACAGAAACACTTCAGGCTTAAGGAAACATCTAATATCTTTCCACAAAAAGGAATCAGAAATATTTCTTCCTGTTAAACCAAAATTAAGTGGAGATATCACAAGCTTTTTAGTAACCGCTGGAAGAAGTGGACAGGTAAGAATATTTTTTTAACAGTTAAAAGAATTTTAACTCCGCGTAGCTATTCATGCGATACTTTCAAAAACGCCATTAACTTACGTAAGTATTTTTGAGTTAGTGGTGTTTTCATCTAGGGGTGCGACATATTAAGTATGTAATTATCGTCTTAAATATTTTTTATAAACACCCATATTTTCATTTAATCGGCCAGTAACAACTAAGTACTTTATTTTGGTAAATTACAGTACAGTGCAACCTTAATATAACAAATATCAATTTAACGATTTTCTCGATTTAACAACAACAAACCTCCTCCTCTTATACGCTCAAACCTAGTATGTTTTAAATAATAACACAAGATTTATTGTTTTGTTTCAGTCGGAAAACAGCAGTGACAACATCACGACAGCTACAGTTGATTGGGTGGTGAAAAAATATCTTCCCTTCTCATTTTTCGATGACGAAGCTACACAAGTATATTTTCGACGTATTTGCCCTAATATGGTGTTTCCTAAAAGGTCTACACTTAGAAGGAAAGTCAAAGAGCGATTTGAAGAGCTCCAATTGAATCTCAAGGAACGACTTCAACAATTATCATCTAAAATGTCTTTTACCATTGATGGGTGGACGTCAATTGCTGGTAGGAGTTACTACGGGGTTACTATTCATTATATAGACAACGAATGGAAGTATCAATCTGTAGTTCTTGATTTTATACCATCACGCGGTCGACATACTGGGGAAGATATTGCAACGATTTTCCATGAATGTTTATTGGAATATGGCATAATTGATAAAATACAAGGTATCACGGTCGACAACGCAACTGCAAATACCAAATTTATGTATGAACTGGGCAAACAGCTGCCGCCACACTTTGATTCAGACAATCAACATTTCCGGTGCTTTGCTCACATTTTAAACCTTGGTGTACAAGATTTATTAAAGACCTTAGCATTACACTGTGAGTCTGACACTAACGCGCAAGATCAGCAGTACGAAGACTATGCAGACGAAACTGAGGATGAGGAAGATGAAGAATCTGCACCAAATATTGCTGACTCGCGTACATCTGTAACAAAGTTACGCAGTATTTCCAGTAAAATAAAAAGAAGTGAGATAGTGAAAAAGAAGTTTCAGTCTGCTTGTGAAGCAGCTGGCGTGCCATCAAATCTAAATGCCATTCTTGACTGTCCAGCGAGATGGAATTCCACACATGATATGATTAGATTTGGTTTAAAAGTGAGAGCGGGCATTGACATATTGTGCAGTTCTGTCACCGAATTAAATGATTTTCAAATCACAGCTAATGAATGGCAGGTACTCGAAAAATTACATAAATTTCTAATAAACTTTAAACTTTTAAGTACAAAACTTGGTGGAGACAAATATGTTACATTACCGCTAGTCATTGTATCATTCAATCTCTTGCTAGATAAAATTGAATCCATGGTAAAATAGTTAGATGAGAAACCTAATCGATCTGAAGTGGATGAAAGGCTCATTCTAGCTTTCCAAGCAGCTCGAGACAAAATGCTTAAAACAGAAAGTCTGCGCAAGTTCAATGAACTTTATATTAGAATATAAAAGTCTACACTCACTGAACAAATCTCTGGAATTACCAGAAAAAGAAAATAAAGTATGTGATGAAGATGAAGACGTAATAGACTTTGATAAACTCTATGAATGTCCCTCGACGTCATCTGGATCTTGTCTTCAAGGCTTAGTGATAGACGAGTTGGAGGAGTACCTGAGAAAACCAAGAACTGCCAGCTCGGAAGACATTTTAGATTGGTGGAGGACGCATGAGACAGAGTATCCGATTTTATCGAAAATGGCCCGTGATTTTCTCTCAATACCTGCAACTTCAGTACCTGCTGAGAGGTTATTTTCTAAAGCATCATTAGTAATTAGAAAACATAGAAATAGGTTAAGTGATGAGTCAGCCAGATGGTTACTTTGTATTAATTCTTGGTCAAAAAAAATGATATAAAGTATCATAACCTAATGATAAAGCTGTTGATTTGTGTTGTATTTTATTTTTTATTCAAATAAATGATAAATCGTAAAACTCTTTTATTAAATTTCTTATAAGTTGAGGGTTCAATCTCTTTCTAGACAGATAAGTATTGTTCTTTAAAATACAGTCAAGTTATTGTAATTAATTTGTTTTTTTACATGTTTTAGCAAATGTAAGCTTATAAATCATAAATGTTTATTAAGAAACAGTTACTTCCATGGAAAACGACATATAGGTCAGTTGATTTTTCGAATTTCTTATCAAATCTTCAGTTATTTATTAATCTGCTTGATCTTTACTATGGCTATGTTAATTCCAGCTCACAATGTTCCAATTCTAATACGTTTTTCTAAGATTTAAAGTAAACTTTAATAAATAGTAATAGACTAATAGGTAATTGCAAGACTTGCAAGACTCTTGCTGCAAGACCAAGACCAAGACCAAGACTGGGAGCGCAAGACCAAGACCAAGACCAGGTGTATTGGCGCAAGACCAAGACCAAGACTGGCTAAGTCTCGTCTTGTTCTTGCATTTGGGCAACACTAATTGTTTGTCATCATAGGCCTTGCGGCCCTAATAATCGGATACAAACTATACCGAAAATGTCATAGAAGATGGGTGCAGAAGGAGATAAGGTCCGATGTCATGCAGCGTCTCCGATATCGCCTATCAAGCCGTAATAAGACAGCAGCCGAAGGAGAAGAAAACCAGGTGTAAATTGTGGAAATCGTGAGTGATCTGCCAAATTCAAAAAGTTTATAAAGTACAAATCGTCATTCGTCATCCTTGTTCCAAAACTATTATAATTAGCGATTAGTAGCGGTAGCGGTAAACGATAGGAAGTAATATAAGTTATAGCAATTAATTCAGTGTAGTCTTAGCGAGATTGTAATGTTACTACTTATTAGACAGATCTAGTATTTAAATAACATGTGTTCACTAAATGAACATTGTTTTGTTTGATGGATCTTAGTGAGTTAAATGAAATATATCAGAAGTTAAAAGATATCCAAATAAGTTTAAGGAAATTAGGACCAGATAAAAGAATAAAATATAAGGAAAATGTTATTTTTTAAAAAATAAAAACCGAAGAATATTATAATAGTGCGAAAAAAATAATAAATGTATTAAGTGCTAAAGAGCTGAAACCAGAACTATCAGAATATATTTTAGAAACTTTAGCGGATAAGATTGTGTTAACCTATAAGGAAATAATTAGTTATTCTGCTAGCGGGGACGAAAAAAAATCAAGGAGAATAAAATTGTGAGTTCTCCTCTAAGATTTAATACTTAACTATTCTGTTTAATTTTTGTACTGTTGACTATTGTTAATTTGTTTTAATTAAACAACATTTCGTAAATTATTCGTTTTTTTATCCTTATAATGTCACAACTCAATATTTTGTTTTTTTCATATTTTCAGTGTACCTTGCACACCATTTTATAGAGCTTGAAAACCTATTGTATCCTACTAAAAAAACTTATTGCGCTAATTTTGTTAGTTTTCGATTTAAGCCTCGAAAAATGAAAAAAAAAAGTTAGGATTAATTTCAAACACCTTTTTCTCGAAAGTTTGATTTTGTGACTCTCGAGACTATTTGAGCGGAGGTGCGATATAACCCGCCATTTTAGACCAATCATAGATGGTCATATATAAATGCTAAATAACTTCTCATCTAAGTAATAATTAACAAATCTTATGCAGTGGAATTATCTTAAACTTAATAAAATTATATATCAATTGTGTATGTACGTTTGTAATCTCTAAGTAAAATATCATCAAATCAAATACTAAAACCTACGTTCAATAAGTTATCAATACAACTAGATATTCTCCTAAAATCTCCTATACATAATGAGTAATCTCACACGTGTAAAATGCGGGGTTCGCATTGGTGGATCACCATGTTGCCTCCGTGGATGAGGGGCGAAACCCCAATCCCGCTCCCTCACGGAAGCGTAGCCACCATCCTCTAGTTAAGCGCCCGGTGCGCGTGGTCAGTACGCGGCGTTACGGGCGTGCGGTCAGTACGCGGCGTTAAGGCTGATTTACACAGGGTCAGTAACTGACTACAAATTCGAGGCAAGTCAATGCTGACCCTAAAAAAACCCTGTGTAAACTGATTTGAAGTCAGTACAGTGGCTTGAAGTCAGCGCTGACTTGAATATTCGGACACGAATATTTTAAAGTCAGTTGGCGCCCCCCGCCACCCGCGAACCCCCGCGCCAGCCAAATAAACCCCGTGTAAACAGACAAGTCAGTGCGTGGTTAATCACTGCCGCTGCGTTGTAGAGTGACCACGTTTTTTTCGCTGGCGATAAAAATGACGCGTAAGCTTAGCAAAGACGAAACCTTAAAATTGGTGCAATTATATGGCGAAAACGAGTGCCTTTGGGATATTAAATCTCTAAATTACCGCAATAAAGAAATGCGGTCAACAGCGTTGCAAAATATGGCTCAACAAATGCAAATCGAAGGGCTCACTTCTACTGAAGTAAAAAATAAAATTAAAGCCATAAGGGCTACATATTATTTAGAGCTCGACAAGATACAAAAATCCACCAGATCTGGCGCTGGTGGGAACGTATATGTCCCAAAAGTCAAGTGGTTTCAAGAACTGGACGGCTTTATAAAAAATGCTATTGTAAAAAGCAAAACAGTGGTAAGTATTTATTGTAACTTATTTATTTTATTTCCATCCTAGGTACCTATACAAAATTAATTAATTCTATCCAATTGCCATGGCACACTTCCAGCAGTCATAAAGAAGTTCCTATATAGGTCTCTTTTTTCTTTAGCAGTCATGCAATGGTTGCCTCTTTGTTGTTCTGAAATGCTTGGTAGTGGATTTATTTCCGATCTCCATGTTCCTTCTATTATTTGTCCATCATTGTCCTCTCTGTCTACACAAGTAGATGTTATGTAGGAACTTGAACGCTTTCGCAACCAATTATGAAGGGCACAGGCTGCACAGACAATGGCATCAACTGTGTCCACATGGGTTGGAATTGCTTTTTCGAACACTCGGAATCTAGAAACCAGTATACCAAAAGCATTTTCACTTATGCGCCTTGCACGCGACAACCTGTAGTTAAAGACTTTCTCAGCAGTACTTAGCTGCGTACCTGGATAGGGTTTTAGTAAATAATTCTTCAGTGGAAATGCTGCATCACCAACTATTACTCCATTTGTAGGAAGCAATCCATCTTCCAACCGACGATATAATGAGGAATTTTTGAAAACACCTCCATCAGAGGCGTTTCCATTCGTTCCAACGTCTATATATGAAAAACAATAGTCGTGGTCTATAAGTGCTAACAATACTGTACTATTGGTTTTTTTATAATTATAAAATTCACTTCCACTATTTGGAGGAGCTTTAATTATAATATGCTTCCCATCGATTGCTCCATAACATGAAGGGAAATTCCACTTCCTCTCGTTCTGGAATCTGTAAACAAAAAAAAATAATTACAACCTAAATACGTATTATCATCAACTAATGATTTACTAAACATTACATTTTATTCTCATTAACAGAATAACTCAGGAACCAGCAATGATGACGCTGAGTTGGGTGAAGCTGAAAATGTATCAAGATCTACTGAAAATAATGATAATTCTACTGAAACGCCAACTCAAGCCATCCAGACGCCAGTTCGAAATTCTGTGTCAGCTCCCAATCAATCTGGGCCTCAGCGATCAAAACGCTCCAAAATATCTCAGATGGCCGCCATGATAAAGGACTTAAAAAGTGTGTCAAATGATGTTAATATGTCACCATCTGAAGAAGAGTCTGACGCTGATATTTTCGGTAAACATGTGGCGGCTCAACTAAAAAAACTGTCTGAAAAACAATCTGTTATTGCACAAGAAGAGATCCAAAAAATATTATCCAAAGCTAGATTGGCTGATATAAACCAAAAGAAGTATACAGAAAATGCACACTCTTCATCCCCTAACTATTTTATCCCTAGTCCGGCAGCAACTACAACAAGCAGCACAAGTAGCATGGGATTTTACTCCCTGGAGCCCAACCCAATGACTGCATCAAGCGACAACACCATAACATTTTACCCGCCAGAGGTTGCCGAGCCTGCCACTAGCAACAGCTCTTTAGGATTTCATCCTTCCGATCGATCAACGAACCCCACATTTGTAAACCCCAGGCAGGTTATTATTACACCCTCAGGTTTGAATTACAGCACCACGATCAAAGAAGAAGCTGAAAGTGAAAATAACACTGCTGTTAACACGATTATGCGTGCCTATGAAAATTCTTAATACTATTTTGATGTTGTATTTCTTAATTTTCTAATAATTTAATAATAAAAATTTTCTTACCTTAATATGTGTTTTTAGTGCCGTATATATTGCCCAGCACACTTCTGGTATTAGTTGAGAAATTGCTGGTTTTGAGACACGATAAAAGTGACTAAGGAACCGATAGTTCATTCCTGAAGCCAAAAATGTCAGCGTTATTCCCAGTTTAATTTTGGCTGGTAAAGCATCTCTCATGAATGTATCATGTCGTTGAATAGAGCTCGATATGATTGACAGCCATTCGTCAAAATTCTGTGGTGACATCCTCATAGCCAGTTTGTACTCCGCAGGATCTTCAAATCGCAACTGCTTCAGCAACAAAGCAGAGCCACCAGTTTCGTTTCTATCGTCAATCCATTTTCTTACCCATTGTCGTTTATTTTTAGTTATCTCATTTTCTACCATTTCTATTAACTCATTCAACAGCAAAATTGATAAATTTTTCAACAAATAATTAAATCGTCGTTTCAGTTGTTTTCGCGAATTCATTTTTCCCACTGACTTCACACACGTGTGCTCACCGTGAGAAACGCACCACTACTACTTACTTCATGTAAACAGTTAAAGTCTGTCGCGGCGTCGACATTGGCGCTGCGACTGACTTGTCTACTGACCCTGTGTAAATCAGCCATTATGGGCGCGCGGTTTCGGCGCGTTAGGAGTTTTATTCACCCTTTATAGAGCAGCAACAACACGATTTATCTATTCTTCTGTTTCAGATATTATCTTTAAATCGTTTTTGCCATGCGCTGGTTACGCACATAAATAGAGGTTTCAAACATAGATGTTGTACGTATGAATCGTTTTGATGAAAGCAGACCTCAACTGGACACAACTGACGATGTTGCAACCAGAAGAAAATATGATTCAGCCATGAGTAGCAACCCAACCTGAGCCGCCACAAACAGTGGATTTAGCGAATTATAGACGAGCAGCCAATTCTAAACACACTTGTGTCTATGCTGATAAGTTGCGAGCCACGGTTCTGCACAGTCATAATTATAATTTATCAAAATTATAGCTCGTGAATTTAATTAACATTTGACAAATAATTCTTGGGATACATTATATGATTCCGAAAACAATATAGCTACATTTAGCATAAATCAATTATAGCATGTATTTTCTTTTGTAAATGCATTTAGTCCCACGCTTGGCTTCGAGAATATTCAGGATATGGATGAGAGAGTATTTGAATATTAGACAGGATTTTCAAAAGAAAAATTCAATGTTTTAATTGGAGAAATACCACGTGTCTCTGAACTGTATAGAGGTAGCTAGGGCTTGGCAGCAGTTCTGCTGAAGATGAGAACAGGGGATTCAGTTGAGAGAATTGCCACATTGGTACAAGTGTCTCGTCGAACGTTTCAGGTTTTAATGGTCAAAGTACGGGAGATTTTATGACATAATTTTTTTATCTAGATATCTGGAAGTTAGTCATATTACTCATGATGAGTTGATTCTACATAGTTTAACCATTCGGAATGGGCTGTTCATAAATGATAACAATGCCGTAGTCATTTGTGACGGCATGTTTCAAAATCATAGGAATACATACACAAGTACAGGTATGTCCTGAAACCATTTTTGATAGTTGCCAGTGATGAATAGATTGCTGATGATTTTGGCCCATAGAAAAGCGACTACATCAGACTCTGTAATTATGAATAATTTATTCAGTAACGAGAATTCTGCTCTAAGGTTGTATTTCAGAAATAATGACGCTTTTGTTTTAGGTATAACATTGCTTTGTCGGAAGGATGTGGCTACAAACTGCTAACTACAGCTCAATCAAATAGAAGCCGCTGTGTTATGATGGGTGGTGGAAGTATTGATCACTTCCACCACCCATCTGCAAATGGTAACACAGCGGCGTTTCAGGTTTTAATGGTCAAAGTACGGGAGATTTTATGACATAATTTTTTTATCTAGATATCTGGAAGTTAGTCATATTACTCATGATGAGTTGATTCTACATAGTTTAACCATTCGGAATGGGCTGTTCATAAATGATAACAATGCCGTAGTCATTTGTGACGGCATGTTTCAAAATCATAGGAATACATACACAAGTACAGGTATGTCCTGAAACCATTTTTGATAGTTGCCAGTGATGAATAGATTGCTGATGATTTTGGCCCATAGAAAAGCGACTACATCAGACTCTGTAATTATGAATAATTTATTCAGTAACGAGAATTCTGCTCTAAGGTTGTATTTCAGAAATAATGACGCTTTTGTTTTAGGTATAACATTGCTTTGTCGGAAGGATGTGGCTACAAACTGCTAACTACAGCTCAATCAAATAGAAGCCGCTGTGTTATGATGGGTGGTGGAAGTATTGATCACTTCCACCACCCATCTGCAAATGGTAACACAGCGGCGACTATTTGATTGAGCTGTAGTTAGCCGTTTAAATGACTTAGGCAGGAATATTTCCATAGATCATGTGACTGCCTGTCATTTGCTCCTATTTTAATAACAAAATATTATAATTATTTTGAAACCAGCACACGGTTCAACTCAACTTAGAAACACATAAATTCTCTATTTAATGGGAAACAAAGTACGAAAAGGTCGAATGCAATATTTCACCGTATTCTAAAGAAACTAGTATAATATCCAATTTCTAATCTCAACTCACAATACTAGTGCCAGTATCTGGTAACCATTTAGTTGGACTTAGGCAATTCAAACGGACCCTTTTAAAACAATTAAGAATTTGTACAAAAACAGCCATAAAACTATTCTGCGAAACTGTGGGAAGATGGGCCAAATGTGAGGCTTGGAAATTATAGGAATTTAGTGGTCTGAGGAAATAAGTAGAGGCAATTGGTTTTAGACCACGATAGGATACGGACGTCCGAGCCTAGGCTAGTTAAATTAGAAGGATTGGTGAATACCAAGCGGCCATGTCCGAGTGGGCTATCGCAAGATAACGAGTATTAATTATTAAGTTAAATATAGTTGGGTGAAAGCCCAGATTAGTCTTATTTAGTACTTAATGTAATATGTGTGAGTGTCTGTTTGTTGGTGCGACTGGTGGTGAGAGAGCGGGAGCTGAGTCCGAGGCAAAACTGGTAATGTGTGCAGTACTTTGTAAGTGAGTTGTAATCTAATTCTCTCATCATTATAATTATCCTTACAAGTTGATTGTATTGTTTTTATTGATATTGCTGACTAGCTGTTAATGACCATTTATTCCAGAATGGCTAAATAATTCTTATTTAGTATCGTATTTTATAATTAACGCTATATTCCCGTGTATTACGTGTCCATATCCTAATCCGTACCTTGGCAGATTTTTGTCACTTGCATTTGGCTACGGGGAAATGGTGAAGGCCTTCCACCATATTTGACGACTCTGAGCACTAATTTTCAAAGTATAACTAGAAACTAGAAATAATATTTACTTTCCTGTCTTAGAGTACAAGGATCTCATTTTATTTGCCTTGGGAACGTACCAAATAAAACAGGCCCGTTCGTATTACGGCGACCATGTATATATAGTGGTACAGCAATGCTATTCTCTAAGGATATAGCCTTGTGGTGCAGCGCTGCCGCAGCGGTAAAACTCAGTTTAGTATTCACTAAGCTGCATAAAGCTACACTAGCGCTCAAGGCTGTGACGGCCGTGAGTTAAAACTACCCAACGGAGGTTACGGAGGGCAATATTGACAGTTCTTCATACATTTTGGTATTCCCCTAGAAAAATCAGCGACGAAGTCACCTACTGCCTCGCCCACAACCTCGCTTTTGTAACGTTGTAACGTTCCGATTTTATAGAATAATTACATAACTTTAAACCTAAGCTTCTTTTAAGCATTTATTTACACATATGAAACCTAATTCCCAAGTTCTCACAAATTCTACGCGATGCGCGTGACCTTGAGTCGCCACATAGTCCGTTGGCGACCCCCTCTTCCCTCTCCCCTGTCACCCCCCGCGGCAGACCTGCCAGGCTGGAGTCCTGAGCGTCGCCGCACACGGTCGGTGGCAGGACAGACCGTCATATGCTGACATGACGGGCACACGTATTCGTGTCGCTCCCTTTTAGCGGCAGGACGTTCGTACGTGTGTCCTGTCCCTCAGCCACGGTTGTCGCCGTTGTAACGGTTAATTTTCTAAACGAGTCATGTAGCAAGTAAACTCAGTGTTATCCCCATATTGGGTAAGTGTTGAACAGTTAATTATGTTTTATATTGTGTGTACCTACCTATCTAGGTAAACTTAGGGCGTGTGCGTATTTGCTCTTTATCTGCTATTGTCTAAAATTATTATGCCTTCTGCGTAATTATTCCATATGCAACCTATTTGTGATTAGCTTTGTGCATTTTATACGCATTAACATTGACTCAAAATGTGCAAGTCATGCCGTGCTTCTCACTCCATGTAAACTCCGTACTGATTGTGACATCACACACCACCTTCATTAGCGCACTAGTACATCTCGCTTTGCTTATGCTTGGTGTCACAATCAGCGGAGATGACTAATGGTCATCTTGTGACACGCTGGACGTTATGTTCCAGGGAACAAAGTTCCGGCTTACAACAACGAAGTTCCGGCTTACATCATCATCAGGTTCCGGTTACTTACCGGCTTACCGGCTTCTACGGGCCGTCGTGCTCCGTGCAGGGTACCTATTTATCCGCGTGAGCACGTCGAGCCTTCTACGAGTCAGGCACGACCAACCGCCGACCGTCACCATTCCTGGCGTCTGCAGCGTGGCATTGCTCTAGAGGTAGAAGTCTGTGATATATAAGTGTCTACATTCTTGCCAATGATTTTTTCATAACTTCCATTAGCCAAAAATGATAAGAGTGCATAATATCTGAAACATCAGGAATTCAATAAGCTTTTGTTGGTGTGTGCTTAGTTACCCATCATCAAGAAACCTAACTGTAAACAAATCTTCAGCCTCTTGGTTAAACCACTGGAACGAACTCGCGGACGCATATAAGGAGTTAAATCATTTTCCAATATGTTAATTAAATTCCTCAGAAAGCCTGTAAATATGGATAAACTCTGTATCACGGGATATTGTTCTAACTTTCTTATTTGTTTCGCCTGTCGAGCTTTCTTCAAATTATCATAAATCTTCTAATAAATGTAGCTTTATAATTAACCGAGCCGCCATTTTTTTTTTTTTTCAAATATGTTTATAATGTACGTACAGTTTGTACATAATTTTTTCAAGACTGCGCGAATATTGTAGCTTTTGGATTTGACAGTTTGTGACGATTAGGGTTACGTAAGGGTACAAATAAGACCACGTAACCTTGTCAACATAAAAAAAGCGTGGCACACCCGCTGGGGTCATCGTCGCACCAGGCTGAGCCAGGAGAGTACTGCGCTACTCCCAAGTGAATTAAGGGAATCTTGTGACCATTGACCTACCTACCCCCTTTTTATATATTCTCTATATTGAATATACTTTTTTTATGTTGACAAGGTTACGTGGTCTTATTTGTACCCTTACGTAACCCTAATCGTCACAAACTGTCAAATCCAAAAGCTACAATATTCGCGCAGTCTTGAAAAAATTATGTACAAACTGTACGTACATTATAAACATATTTGAAAAAAAAAAAATGGCGGCTCGGTTAATTATAAAGCTACATTTATTAGAAGATTTATGATAATTTGAAGAAAGCTCGACAGGCGAAACAAATAAGAAAGTTAGAACAATATCCCGTGATACAGAGTTTATCCATATTTACAGGCTTTCTGAAGAATTTAATTAACATATTGGAAAATGATTTAACTCCTTATATGCGTCCGCGAGTTCGTTCCAGTGGTTTAACCAAGAGGCTGAAGATTTGTTTACAGTTAGGTTTCTTGATGATGGGTAACTAAGCACACACCAACAAAAGCTTATTGAATTCCTGATGTTTCAGATATTATGCACTCTTATCATTTTTGGCTAATGGAAGTTATGAAAAAATCATTGGCAAGAATGTAGACACTTATATATCACCGACTTCTACCTCTAGAGCAATGCACGAAGTTGTTGATGGTCTGAATAATAAGAGAATCATTATTAAATATATCAGATTTCCACAAAATCCACATTTCACAATGATCGACAAGTGCTCAAGTCAAGGCAAGTATCAAAAGTACCAACATTTTCTTATTAGTCTTGTTTAAACAAGAGCCATTGATTGAAATTTGAATGCTTATTATTTACAGGTTTTATGAGAAATTCAAAATTCCAGGGGTGCTAGGTTGTGTTGATGGCACCCTGATATCAATGATACGTCCTAGGAACATGAGGAGAGATACTATTGCCGAAACGGCTATCAGGCCTGGAACGTTTTAATTGTAGGTAAACTGAAGGTTTTTCTGAATTAAAATAATGTAGAATTTTATAGAATCCTATGTTATAGAATAATTATTATACTTATTTCAGATTAATGATGCTGATCTTAGCATCTTGCATGTAGACATGTCTTTTGGGGGTGCAGCACATGATAGTTTTGTTTTTTCAAACACTAGAGTAGAAGAGCATTTGGAAAAATTAAATAATAATTAAGAAATTGAATGAATATTGAATTGATTGTTGATTATTTACAATACACACAAGACAAGATTGCACTTAATTCTAGCTCCATTCATTTATTTTAGGAGACTCAGGATATCCTCAAAGGCCTTTTTTAATGACTCTCTTTAGTAATCCAGAAACTGGAACTCCAAAGAGCCATTACAACAATTTGCACAACCGTGCACGGAACAGCGTGCAGAAGGCTACTGGAATACTGAAAGGGCGGTTCAGATGTCTATTAGTTCACAGGGTATTGCACTATGATCCTGTAACGGTGGAAAAAATAGTGATAACTTACTGTGTTTTACAGAACATGTGTAATCGAGCCAGGCTAACAGCTCCTAAGTTAGACCAATGTGACTTAGATGAAGAATCTAGGTTACTTGGAATCCTGACACATCAATCCAACACATGATGATTTAGTGAGTGGGCAGATGAGTAGGCGAGATTTAGTCAATCAATTATGGCCAGCACGTCAATAGGTATCTAAAATTCTAAATATGCTTTCCTTTCTTTCCAGATGTGGAAAACATGTTTAGACCTGTTATAAATTAAAAGTATTCCACACAACGACACAACGGTCCCCCGACTGCAATGACAATTTTATTTGTTTTAGTCAGCGAGTAAATGAGTGACCTTTCGCTTTGTATGTACAGATTAACTAATACAACTTGTTACACATTTTCAATAGAACGCTTAAGGGTTTAAGAAAATCAAAGGTCAATATTATTACAATTTAGGATCAAGCGTTAAGCTCGGTCGCAGACGCGGAACAAAAAGAGCCATATCGTGCAATGCTCGTGTTTACTTGTCTCTGTTGCTCACAGTGATATTTTATATTGACGTCATCTCTTCACACACAGGAATACAGTCTTGATAATAGAAGCCAGGTAGGAATTTCTTTTTGTTCCGTGACTGGTTTCGAGTTACATTTTGATTAATTGCCAACTAAGCGCGCCGACATTGCTATTAAAATATTTAGAAAATTCGACTCTTATAATAACTGGATTTGATAAAGAAACGTCATCTATAGTTTGTTGCAAGTCCAAAATAAATCATCAATATAGGGAATCATCAACATACAGTTATTCGGACATTTTACTTCCATCTCGAGATACATGCTTTGATGATGTCTATTGCAAAACCATATTTTACGTTTACAGGCTTGTGAAATATATGCCATTTATTTGCAAGTATGCCAAAAGCACACTTGACATTTCGTCTAGCCCGCCTCAAACAATAATTCAAAAGTCTTTGATCTATATTCAAATGTTTCCCTGAGTATGGACGCATTAGATTGCTCATAAACGGTAGGCCTTCATCTGCAATAAAGACAGGAACTGGTTTTTGAAGGCTTGGCAAAGGCTTTGGAGCTGGTATGGAGACTCGATGTTGCAATAATAATTCGTAGTTTTGTGTTCTGAAAAATTGTCGAATCGCATTCTTTTCCATACGCTCCTATATCTACATAAAATAGGTCAAATTAACTTGACGCATCTCTGGAATGCGAGGCCCCGCCCGCTTCCCCCGCATTCCCTTAGCTCGCACGGCAAGGGTCAGTCAGTATGGTCAGCATCTTTGTTACCGATACGCGCGTCGATAATTTGGCTAGATTTCTGTTGTTGTTATATTGTTTTTGGATATTATTGTTACGTTTTGATTATTGTTTTGTTAAGTTTAGACTATTTTTGTTACTGTCCATTGTTTGGACTGTTGTTTGAAACCCGTAAAACATGGGGAAAACTATACACAGTGAAGGGAGAAATCTCGTGTTAAAAGTGCTACAGTTTTTCGAGAATAAAAGAAAAATGGACGTTTTTGCATACCTGTGGATCAGATTGAAAAACGAACCTGTGCGGCAACCGGGATTTCAAGAAGTACTCTTATACTCGGATAAAAAGTGAGGCCAAAAGGGCATGTGTACCACCGCCGCGTTCTTCGCCCGACACTAGTCCCCTTATTCTACTTCCCTTATTTTCATATTACAACAATGTTGCCATATGATATAGGTATGTTAATAGATATGCCATCGATTATTATTACAAAAATAGAATGAATAATTAATTAATTATTTAAAATATTAATAATTATTCTTAATTATTCTTATTATACTATAATGGTCGTAAAAATGAATTGCTTCATAAATCGATTTCACAATCGATTGTCAATGTTTTAATATACAGGCAACAAAGCGGAACTTATGTCAATGTCAGTGTCAGGTCAAAAACTCAAACGTCAATCATCACATCATTCGCTTCGTTCGTTGTCTTTGCGGCGGTACGTTAGTGGATATTTTCTGTTGTGTTTTCGTGTGCTATAATTATTAATATTCGATCAGTGATCTAACGACTTTGGCTACGTATAAAGCATTCTGACGGTTATGGCTTTAACGAACGACACACGCATTTTTTACAACGGACTCAGAATAGACGATATTTTAATTGTTTATGATGATGTGGATGATGAATAAATCATTAAAAGAGAAAGTGTTTTTAATTCATACTTCCTTTGCTGCTACCTCTAGAATCTAGTTGGAAGGCGTCTGAATCTTCAATGTGTCCTACAATAAATTAAGGTTATCTCTAGTCAACAATAAAGTCAAATAGTTATTTTCTTGAAGTATTATGTGAGAGCTCAGTGTATAACCTTAGGTTAGAGGTTATTTTCATACAAACCAATGTCATCCTATATTTTCTTTATCCCATGGAGCAGTCTTAAATAATTTAGTTTTTTTTAAATGGTATTAGGGTATAAATGAAATAATGCAATAATTGTTACTGTAACATCAGGCCCAACTTTCTAGGAACTTTCGCCCGTCTCCTTTCCAAGGTGGAAGAACTTTCCTTAGAAATATTTTGATTTATCAAAATATTTCTAAGGTGGAAGAACTTTCCTTAGAAATATTTTGATTTATCAAAATATTTCTAAGGAAAGTTCTTCCACCAGTTGGGCTACAGATTCAGAAAATGCAAAAGTGCGCGTACGGTGCTGATTCAAAAGCCCGATATCGCCGCATGGAGAGAACGCTACTTGCGCCGAATGAAAGAGAACAGTGAGCTTGGCGTAAATAAAAAACCGGTCGCGTATTTGGATGAAACGTGGATCCATTCTCACTACACTGTTAGTAAACGCTGGCAAAACAGTACCGATAGCAGCGTGAAAAAAATTTTTAACCCATTGTGACCTGAACCCTATAGAATATATATGGAATTTAATTAAACAAAGGGTGGCATACAAAAACGTCGACCAGCACAAAAAAGATATTGAAAAACTCACAAGAGATGCAATAAATACAATAACAGCATCGGACTGGAAAAAGGAAGTGAATCATGTCATCAAGACTACAGCAGGTCAGTTCGTAATTAAATTATTTATCAAAAGTACTCTACTGTACTGATTTTTGGTTAATTTATTAACAATATTTCATTAAACAGGAATACTGGGATAAAGATGGCCTGACTGACCGCGCTGTACGTCAACTGGTGATCAATTTAGGAGGAGAAGAGACATCCGACAGCGATAGCGAGAGTGAGAGTGAAGGCGAAGTCAGTTATGACGACTTTGTACCTGTTGTTTATAGCGATGATGACTGAAAGTTTTGATCAAATATTTTTGACGATCAACATAAAATAGTTTTTTTACTACCTACACTTCCTACAAATAAAGATTTGAAATTATATAGGTAGTATATTGGCTACTGCTGTGTATGAGGTCCTGGGTTCGATTCCCGGGTCGGGCAAAGTGTTATTGGGTTTTCCATCTGGAATTTCTCAGTAACAGCCCGGAGTCTGGATTTGTGCCCGGTTGATGACAATAGGCTCGCCCCCTATTACATGGGACTTAAACATAACTGGCGAAATGTGGGTGTACTATAGGTACACCTCTGCCTAACCCTCCGGGGATTACAGGCGTGATGTTATGTTATGTTATGTTATATTGGAAAAAGAGTCGGAAGATCCAAAGACAAGTGAAAATACAAGGTCACGTTACCAACCTTATGCTACAACTTTGCGTAAACGAAAATACTGTGAAGATGATTTTGAAAGTCAAATTCTCGAAACTTTGAAAACTGCAGAAAACAGACATGTGTAATTTTTTATAACAATTTTACCGTTTCTGGAAAAACTAGACGACCACCAAACCTACCTATCAAAGTCGCGTAATGCAAATATTGACAGATTTAAATCAAATCACATATCAATACAATCAACCGTCACACAGCGGCTACTAAACAGCATTTCAAAGTAGCTACCAAAGATCACAACAAGCTACAGCGAATTATCAAACAACTCTCAATCCATCATCATCATCTACAAGCATCTATGGCCAGGCTTCGCCAAATCCATCCTTAGAAGACATCAAATAATTTCAGCGATATCTTATCAAACACGCAAGAGTCCGAATACGAGTTTTCTTAAATCATCTAAGTACCTCGTGCAAAAAGACAAGAACCGATAAACAATAAACAATAAATTTTATTAAGTAAATTTTATTGCTTTATTTTAAATACATTTATGTTATTGTGTCGTTTATATTCCGAAATTAAAATTTCATCAAGCCTTTTTGACAAAGACAAACAATTTAACAATATTCTCCAAAAAATAAAGAAACATATTTTGGTTTATGATAAGTTAATTACATAGCGCTGCAGATCGCTGATGTTGCATCCGCGCCGACCTAATTAATTTCTATAATCGCTGATGCACCTATGACGTCAGTCGCAAGTTGTTGTTTGTTCAATAAATTGTAAGAATGATTATTCTACTGTCTTACTTCGAACTAGAATCATCATTCATAGGTTTAGTTTTGTAATATTAATTCAGTAATTAAATTTATTTAAAATCATTTCGGTTAATTGTCGATCCTCTGATCGCAGAAAACGTAATTGGCGCAGTCGGTAGGATATCCGCGAGAGATATCGGGACTCTATCTCACATCGATAATCGCGTCGCGAGTCACTCGGGTGGCTATCAAGCACCATTTCGGTTATCCTGAACCTACGGACCTGCTGCAGACCAGAAAGGGAATCCAGCCTTCGATTCACAGAGAGGAACCAGAAATGAGATACCTGTAAGTACACTTGAATCATTCCCCTTTGAATCTTAAATCTCAAGATTTACCATCCAAGGGCCTCCAGTGTGCGGGAGACTGAATCACGACAGGCTCGCCAACATACAGTAGATATAAATAGAGATACAACTTTAGATAAATTAGAATTTAACAATATGGCTCCATTTTGAGCCAGATACTTCAAGGCCCCTCGCCTTGTTCCAGAGTTCGACGGCAACCCAAATATTCTTACCCGTTTCATCAGAATTTGTGATTCGTTAGCTGCGCAGTATTTAAGTAATACACCCGGTAGCGAATTTTACAACTTATGTTTACTGAACGGCATACTTAATAAGATAACTGGGACTGCGGCATGTACTATTAACGCCAATGGAATACCAGAGAGCTGGCTAGGCATTCGAACTGCCTTGATTAATAACTTTTCGGATCAACGTGATGAAACCGCATTGTAGAACGACCTCTCCCTAACTACTCCGGCTAATAAAACGCCACAAGAATTCTATGATCATTGCCAAACGTTGCTTAGCACGATCATGACATTCGTGACTTTACATGAGACTGTACCGACGACTATAGCAGCGAAACGCGACTTGTATAATAAGGTTACCATGCAGGCATATGTTCGAAGGTTAAAATAACCCTTAGGATCCCGTATACGTTGCATGCGCCCACCAACAATAGAAAAGGCGCTTGAGTTCGGTCAAGAAGAACTCAATGTAATGTACTTGCAACAACGTGAGACCACAAAGCCCAAGCTCCTTCTAAAGTCACTCAGCCCACTCTAACACCTGTAGCGTTTACCCCACGACCTCATAACTTCCCAACACCAGTACCTAATTGGCCATTACCCATGGGGCACTTCAACCTTTTAAGTTCCCTGCACCAACACAACACCAACATCGTATGCCAACGAACACACATAGAGTGTTCAGTAAAGAGTTTCGTACTAGGCTAGTTTTCCTACTGGCATTTTGTCCCTATACCAAAATCGGCCTGGTTGTACATCCAGCAAATATATTTTATATTGTAATCAGAATCAAATACAGCCAATTATAACACAACATGACATTAACTTACCTGACGTAGTAGCGCCACAAGAAGAAGATCGCGAAGAAGAACAGTCAAGTGCGAATAAAAAGTCTAAGAAGAAGAGACAGCCAGAAAGAAATGTGCACAAAAAAATGTGAAAAACATTTAAAGAATACAGGTAAAACATATAAAACAGTGAAAGGACGCACAATACCAGCTAAGAAACTGAAATTTCAATGTTGTATAACTAAATGTCGACTAAAATGCACAGAAATAAAAATTGACGAAGAAAAAAGATTGAACATTTTAAACAATTTTTGGAATATCGATGACCTTAGGAAACAGCGCTACTACGTTAGGAATCGTATGGGAGTTGTTAAGCCAAAGGATACATTACACAATGAAAAAGTACGTGATCCTTAAATGTGTCTTATCACTTCACAATAGATTCAGAGCGAATTAGAATATGTAAACGATTCTTTTCAGCAACTTAGACATAGTAACTTCACGGGAGTAGTCCCAGAAGATCGAAGAGGACACCACGGTACCACAGGTAGATGTTTACCAAGTGCTGATAAAGAAGGTGTCCGGGAATACATCAATTCTTACCCGAGGAATGAATCGCATTATTGTCGAGCAACTTCTAGTAAACAATACCTAGATGGAGATTAGAACTTATCTTTGATGTATCGACAATACACGGATCTTACGAGCACATCTTTTAAAACGATTTTAATATTGCGTTTCACAACCCAAAGAAAGATTAATGTTCCTTATGCCTGTCTTACCAAAATGCTAATGGCGATAGACACAATTAAAGTGTGCTTATGACACACATTTAGAAGAGAAGAATTTGTGCGAGCTGGAAAAAAATCGGACATAGCATTATGCGAAAATGACGACAGTAAGATAATTTGTTGTTATGACAGGCAGGCAATACTCCAAACATCCTCTGGAAATGACTGAGGGAGTCATTTGACAAATTGAAAATGACAAAAAAAATTGAAATGACTCCCTCTTCTTCTATAAAAGAAGATTAAAAGTGTATAACTGCACTATGACGTTCTAGAAAAAACAGCTCATTGTTATTTATGTGCGTTAGGGGGAAAGATTGCGATGCAGTCGGTACGTGTATTTATTTGTTTGTAAAACAGAGTTGCCTAAGCCCAGAACAAAAATAAATACTTATTGAGTCTAGGAAGATAAATGGCTAGCTAGTGAGTTTTGGGAGTTAAATCAATTACGCACAAGTATTTAGTAGTTGGACACACCCAAAACGAGGGAGACAATGTGCATAGTGTCATTAATCAATTTGCCAAGACGTCTGGGACACATACGGAGTACATGAATTGGACTAGACTGACATTATAAATTTGAAAGAATTGGTAAAACAGTTTGGCAAAAACTTTACGGTTAACAATGATGGTGATCGAGTGGTATGGACGAAAACTTTATATGCAAGAATCTTCTCCATACTTAGTTTTCTATAAGGACACCTATAATTCAGAAACGTCGATGAAATGCTTGAACGTGCGTCGCAAAATAAGGAGCAAGAATGCAACAAATGAGAACCCAGAACTTAAGAAAAAATACCAGAGGCGACCAAAGATATCGAGTTTGAAGAAAAGAGATTTAAGATCAATGCTAGGAAGTCCGTACAAAAGGTCACTCCGTCTACACATCATAACGCTGGTTTTTGATTACATTGATAAACAGTAAATTTATTAAACGAAATCAAGTCATATTTTCAAACACTACTACCTACCCGCATATAAACCCCACACTTAATTTTGTTCAATCACCTTCATTTTGCATAAATTTACCCCCGAAATCGTATCAATAAATCTAAATTTTCCTTAACATGAAGTAGATATCCTGGGAATTATATCAGAAAACCTGAATCTGCCTATGGATGAAGTTGCTACCCCCGAAATCGTATCAATAAATCTGAATTTGCCTATTGATGAAGTAGATACCCTGGAAATTACATCAGAAAACCTGAATCTGCCTTTGGATGAAGTTCCTACCCCCGAAATCATATCAATCAATCTGAATTTGCCTATGGATATTGATTTAAATTTGATAGATATTAATTTAATGCCTTCATATAATTTACCTGATGCAGAGTCTAATTCTCCAGGACCAATTTATGTTGAACATAAGAACAAACAGAAAAATATATCGAAAACGAATGGAAATGTTTTGCCAGATAATATATGGTATACCCATAATTGTCCAAGACCAAGTTCTACTAAACGTGATATATTCAATTGCAAAAAGGGGAACAAATGTGTACCAAAGAAAAGTATAAAGAGTAATGCAATCGTATCAAAAAAGCATATCAAATTCCCAAATTGCAGTGGTTGTACTTGCTCAATACTTGGCGAAATGGAAAAATGCATGGCCTGCAAAAAAATATACTGCTATGATTGCGTTGGTGATCCCATAACTAATGATTATTTGTGATAAATGCTTGGGAGACAGCGATGATGGTAATTAGGCTTGCTTTATATAGTGTTTTGTTTGGAGTAAATATGTTTTAATTAATTTAAATATTTTTAACTTCACAGATTGAACGGACTATTCTTGTCAGTAATCAGTATTCTGTTTTGTCAAGAGTTGATTGCTGTGAGCAGGAAACACCACAAAAGTGGTAATTGTTGTGGATATCGCCATAATCCTAACAGGGATCTACTACAGTATTATAACTATGGATTGGAGTGAGTTCTCATGTGACTGTAGATAGATTAGCTGTACTTATAAAAAGTGTAAGTTAATTGGTAGTTGAAGATATAAACTTTAATATTTTATTTATCACAATGTATTTAATAATTTTTTGTTCTTTTTATGTATTTCGTAAATGTTTTGAAATTAATTTAAATATATCGGCAACAGTATGTGACATGGGTGGTGTCAATAGGCGAGCAATGACTATTTTGAGGGCTTCCATCGAGACTGTATTTCAATTTTGAAAACAAAGAAGTGGTCACATTGTTTAATCCACCGCATTTACTGAAGTGTTTCAAAAATATAATTTGAAATGTTATTCACATATAACATCAGACAGTTGCGAAGGACAATGTAATTAGTTTAAATACATTTTTCTTTTTAAAGTCCAGGGTGTGGTTGTGGTTGGGGTGGTGGAGCATCGCCGTGTCCTCGTGGAGGCGATCGGCGGCGGTGATCTCTCGCGTCCGGCCCTGATTAGGGCCATGGTAGGGAGCGAGAGGAAATGGGAGGCCGTCACCTTCTGCGAAGCAGTAATGCTCGCGAAGGAGGAGGCGGAACGCGTGAGGGAGAGGCAAATTTCGCGCCCTCACGCCCCTAACCGCCGCAGGAGGAGACGCCCTGGGCTCGGGAATCGCAGGCCGTTTTCCAGCCACCGTAGGCGCGGACTTGCGGACGGTGAGCAATGGGTAGCTCGCCGTCCGATAAGGACCAGGCCCGGGTCGACAGCGCGTTGTGTTCCACGCGCGCCGCAAAGAGATGTCAGCAGAATTGACGGGGTCCGTTAGGGCCGATGCCTGCCGGGGGTACGAAGAAAACCGAAAGGGAGATCGTGGCCCCCGGCAACAGGGCAACCGAAGGAACACGGGTGGGTTTTAGTCAGTAAGAGTCTGACACGCCCTCCCGCTCCGCCCAGAGCGGGAGAAGTTATTTGATGACTTCCCACCCAAAAAAAAAAAAAAAAGGCTGTGGTTTTGCTGTTTACATACTTTGATTTTATTATTGTTTTTATTCTGAAGTACAGTTTCACTGATATAAGAATAAAAGCAATATGCATTAAAAATATTTTTCTGATTTCATTTAACATATTAGTTGTTTTTTTTTTATCAAGAGTTAATTGAGGTCACTAAAAAATCTTCAAATAATCTTCAATGTGGTCTATTTTGTCATTTTTACCTGTAATTGCTCTATGTTTCATCTGGCACAGAGTACCTACTTATATCTTCATCTAGTACTAGCCAATACTATATTTAGTAATAAATGTTTTAAGACAAAAAGTAGTTAACATGAAAGCATATAGTAATTAAGCTGTAGTAGTCTTAACTAACCCTTTTTTAATACATTTCTCATTATTTTATAGGCATTGCCAAATGGAAACACATAGAAGATTTTTACGAAGTGGACAACAGTCATGGGAATTTTGTATTTGCTCATAAGTTAAGAAAGGACCATTTGAATTCAAACAATAAACAAAAAATGCGAGTGAATCTTGCTGCTTAAGTTCTGAGTTATTCAGTGGCTGCAAGAATGTTTGCCAGAATATCCCAAGGTCTTAACCATAATTATAAATTTACTTGGTTTTATTTAATTTGATGATGTAGTTTATTGTTTTAACTTAATGTTGGTCCACATGAACTTGTAATTATTTGTCTTTTTCATTTACAATACAAGACCAAGTTTCTATCAGGTAAAGCCATGGCCAGAAGCATTCATTCGGCTGATAAACTGAATTACACGTGGGGAAGCCATGATGGCTAAAATTATTATAAACGTATTTTAAAGAACAACATTATCAAAATCATTGTACTACAAATAAATAAAGATATTGTATTGCTTTTAGACATTTCGTGCAAAACTGTTATTTTAAAAGTGAATATTTTTATTTTGGAGTGTGTTGTGAAGAAAATTGTGATGGATTCGAGTATAACGGGTAAGAATACATACATATTAATACGTTTTAAGCCAATGGCAGATTACAAAAACATGCTTGTGTTTGTTGTATTAAATTCTTATTTTTTTTGTAGTTAAAACGTTTTTGTTGTACTTCAGGGTTTGTCCCATCGGTTTTGTCAGTTGTAGTATAAAAAAGGGTATTTAAACTAATTAAAAACGATAAAATTGGCCATGATCTCCCGTGAATACAAAGGTTTCAACATCAATGAAATATATACAGGATGTTTGGTGCATCGTGTGCCAAATTGAAATGGTCGACTGGGGGGGTCACCTGCTATCCTTTCAGACCCCTAAACACTTTATTGTTTTATTTAAAAAAATACCCAAATTTTACATTCAAGTACAAATTTAAAAAAAGTGTAAATCGTAGACTCTGAATTTTAATTTTATTTAGATTTCTATTGTATTACAGTACTTTTAACTTCAAAATGAGTGACATTAGCCATGTAGTTTTTTTTTTAATTTACTCGCTTAGTTTCGGACTTCAATTAAAGCTGTCCATGTTACAGCTATTTACATGGCTATAAAAAAAAAATACAAAAGGGACCGGGGTCTTCCAACTCCCTCAAAAATTCTCTAGTCTGTTCTCTTGCTAGTAATGTGCCACATGCCATAAAAATCTTTTACAACTTAGTGAATTCGCTAGAATTTTGAATCGAGTCACAAAATACTAAATTACAAATTAAATTCAAAAGAAAAAAAGTCTTTTGGCGTAATTGTTACTTGAGTAACAGGTAAAATTTGTTTTCTCACTCTCGCGAAGTAAAATCTATCTTCCATCTCTTTCTTGCATAGCGTACCTAAACTAGTTTGAACAAACAACGAACTGCCACCGACGCCGTCAATCCGTCAATATTATAGTCGAAACATCACTGCCTCTGCTACCTGACGTGTGTGTTAGTTCACCGTACTCCACGTTTTTTTTTCATTTTGTTACTTTGTTTCGTTGAGTTTTGTTGGTTTTTGATACGTTTTAACTTTTTGTTGTTGCAATGGCGACGTTCTCTAACGAAGACTATGCTGACATCATGATGGCTTATGGAGCCGCCCATGGTGTCGCTCGTACAGCGCGACGACTTTACCAGGAACGCTTTCCTGGTAGACGATTACCTGGCCGCAGAGTCTTCCAAGACACATACCGCCGCATACGCGAGACTGGAAGTGTCACTTTTCATGAACCAAGGGGTCATATTGTGCGTCATAATGTTGATGTGGACGAGAGAATACTGGCACTTTTTGAGGAAGACCCTACAAGAAGCATTAGAAATGTGGCAGCACATCTTGATATTTAAAAATGAAAAGTGTGGAAAGTTCTTCAGCAAAACGAAAAACATCCATTCCACTACACTCCGGTGCAAGTTGCGTTATTTTAAACTAACTTTAAACCCGTACACACTTTGTTTGACGATGCCTTTGTTTAGCAGGTAATGGGTATGGTATGACGTCACTTCCAGGTAGTGAATCAGCCCATACAGGCGGTCCGCCGGTCCTAAAAAATCTTATTGTGCAATTATTTACTGCTCAACAGGAATTTAAAAGAGTTCTTTGTTTGTAGGTCTTGAGGGTGGCGACTTTGACAGACGAGTGGAATTCTGTGAATTTATGTTACACACGGATGTGGATGATCCTAATTTTTTTTAAAGAATATTGTGGACGGATGAATCCAAATTTACCAAAGAAGGGATTCTCAATCTTCACAATCTGCACCACTGGACAAACACAAGGGAAAACTCACATGTTAAAAGACAGAAATCTTTTCAAAGGAGGTTTAGTGTAAACGTTTGGGCAGGAGTGATTGGGAATCAGGTAGTTGGACCGCATTACCTGCCCGATAACCTAAATGGCGATTACTATTTGGATTTCCTTCAAAACGACCTGCCCGAATTAGTGTCCGAGTTGCCCGTATTTAATGAAAATGTGCCCAAAGTATTCCAGCATGACGGTTGTCCCGCGCATTGGCGTTTGACTGTGAGGGAATATCTCGACGATGTGTTCCCCAATGCGTGGATTGGTCGCGATGGCCCTATTGCATGGCCGGCACGTTCCCCAGACCTAACTCCGCTAGACTTTTATGTCTGGGGACGTGCCAAAGAGCTGTAGGCCAAGCATGAAAACATATCGAAATAGTAACGTAAACGTATCGAGTCCTCGATACGATAACGGAGTATGACGATAGTTCGTAGCACGAAGCACACTCTGGCGACTATCGTCAGATCGATAGAGGATCGATACGATAACGTTAGTGACGTCATCCTAAGGTAAGCAGAGTGAGCAAAACGAACACCATGTTGAATGAATGGTGCGTTCGAAGATTAAATCCAATGACGTATTATGTGTTTACTATTGATTAAACGGTTTATTTATTGGAAATTAAATAATTACATAGAGATGGAATGAAGAACAAACTAAAAATAAGCTAAAGAAGATTTTAAAATGTTATTATCTTTGAAAGAATAATATTATTTTGTAAGTTACAAAAATGTGATAAATGGTTTTCAAACGACTTTGCTTGACACTTGACATTTGTATTGCGCGGCGCAACGCTACGATTAAGTTTGTTTGTAGTTTTTAAAATATTAACACCGAAATTTATATTACTTTCTATTCTTTCGGGTTTTGGTGCTTTTTAGTAGTTATAAAAATATGAGAACCAGCCATTTACAATATTTATTGATGGTGGCATTTATGGAAGCGTGAGTGTAAAAGTTTAAAATTATTTTAAATTACTTTTATTTCTGTGTTTTAAACAATGTATAATTTGCAATTTATATTCCAGTAATGGAGATTTGTCTAAGCCCACTGGTGGTCCACGAGGTCGTCATTTCGTACAAATGAAATGGAAGGTCTTAGTAAATAAATTAAATAGCGACGTTACTGGAGACCCTAGGTCCGAGGATAAATGGCGAAAGGTAAGGGCAATCTCAAGTGACGCTATTTTTTGTCGTAGATACTTAATATAAATCAATCTTTCACTTCAAATGCATTTTTATGTGTTTTGTTTGATGTTGGAATCCTGCTTTAATTTTGATGGTAGGTGTGGAGTGATTATAAAAATAATACTAAGAAGAAGTATGCCAAAATTAATAAGGCCGCAAGTGGCACTGGTGGAGGGCCAGCACTTCAATTATCACTGACTGACTTGGAAAATAGGGTCATGCAGATGATTGGAGTGCAAGCAGCTACAGGAATGGTGAAAGAAGAAGCTGGGTTTCAACAGGTTTGTGATTTTTTTTATTCAAATTACAACATTTTGGCTAGCTTGTAATTAAATAATTTTCGTTTCAGGATGCAGTTTCTGAGACACCGGAACCTCAACCTGAGCAGTCAGTATCTGAAGTGCCTTCAGAAATGCATGAAATAGGTATAAATCTTAGTTTTATAATATTTTAATTTTATAATAATCTGTTTTTAGTTATGTCTATTTATATGTACTGTGTGTGTTTATGATCGCATTATGATTGATGGCCCAATGATCTTTAGCTCAAAAATAAATGAACTCATAAAATGTGTGACTGCCACAGCAACACTCTGCACTCGGCTGCACTCAAAAAAGAATAGCTGTTTTTTCACGATTTCAGGGTTGGTCCCATAGTAAAAGTTGTTGTATATCAGCAGTAGAGGGTGGGGTTTAATTTATTGTTGTATTGTTGTCTCCACAGCCGAAGCAATCTTATAGATTATCTTATTAATAGAATTAAACCCAGGATCTTATATAATAGATAGAATTAAAA
Organism: Omphaloscelis lunosa; assembly: GCA_916610215.1. Taxonomy (NCBI): domain Eukaryota; kingdom Metazoa; phylum Arthropoda; class Insecta; order Lepidoptera; family Noctuidae; genus Omphaloscelis; species Omphaloscelis lunosa. Next base: position 15,206,474 of record OU744265.1, on the reverse strand, counting down.
TATACATAATAAATATAAGTAATAATTTTTGAAATATTTTATAGATTGGCATACTGCGGGTACATCCAGCCAGCCAACTGTGGCCCCTCCACCACCAACTGAGACCCATCCTCCATGTTCCCCAGTCGCTTCAGTGGATGAGGAGTGGAAGGCCGACAGGTTGCAAGTGCGCGGTGATAACCACCAGATTCATTCGCACTACAATATGCAAAACGCAATGGAATTGGAAAAAGAGCAAGAGATCTACATACCAGAAATGAACATAAACGACCTATTAACAAGTAATAGTCAAATTACGAACATAAACATGGAAATAGAAACACATGAAGAACAACTAAAAGGTCTTAAGAGAAAAATAGAGCTGGTTAAAAAACAACAGGACATTCAAATGGTTAAATAAGTGGATGCGGAACAACATCACTATATCCTGTACGGTTACATGATAACCTGTGCTATAATATTCGGTATATGGGTATACTTTAAGACTAAAGCACACTGCCTCCGTCCACCTCAAGTAAGCAGAGTATCAACGCAAGTTCCCAAGGAAGAGACTGAAATGGTACCAGTTCATCCTCCACAGCATCTCCCTAAGGATAGACAAATAAGTAAAGTAAACTAAGTAATTAGTAGTTTTTTATTCCTTCCCTTAAAATATTCTTTGCGGCGAACCTTATATATTGCTTCACAGGTTTCCGGTATTATGCGACCCAAGGCTCGAGATGAAATAATAATACTAGAGAATTTCAAATCTTCATAATTTCTTCCTGTTGATAAATCCTCAAAGTAGCTACAAGCCTGTCATGGGGTGGAATAGCATTTCGCATAATAGTGTCTTGCTTCTCGATAATTGGTGCTACCATATTCAGTAGATGTAAGTACGTATCATGATTCATTCTTAAAAAATTGTGCCAGTCTTTTGGAAACATCTTTAATTCCGCCAACAAATTGACATGAGAATGAACACTTCTTTTCATTAGCCATTCCTTGCACCAGATGCTACGCTTTTTCCGCTTCACTTCTTTTCTTTTAGGGCGAATATTAATCCAACAACTTGTGATTGTCTGTCACGTAAACTCTAATTTAATATCACTTTATTATACTTATTTTAAAACCGTCACATATGGGCCACTTCGGCTTTCCTAGAAATACATTCGATCTCTATTTTATGGTCTGACACTTCGACACGTTACCCTTATTGATAACAAAATATCCTTTTTCTTTAAAATTGAAAAAAAATATTGAACCTCTTAGAAACCCATTGCATTTTAAGGACTTCAACCAAAGCAGGGATAAACAACACGCGGTTCTCAATATACGTGCGAGCAAGCGTGGTCTTGCATGAATATATTTTATGGTCTGACACTTCGACACGTTACCCTTATTGATAACAAAATATCCTTTTTCTTTAAAATTGAAAAAAAATATTGAACCTCTTAGAAACCCATTGCATTTTAAGGACTTCAACCAAAGCAGGGATAAACAACACGCGGTTCTCAATATACGTGCGAGCAAGCGTGGTCTTGCATGAATATAATAAAAAGGAAGGTATAGAAATCAACTAACAATTATAAATGTAGAGTTATACTTGATATTTAAAACAACAACTTATGAGCCGGATTTAACGAAACTTGCAAAAGGCATGATAAGCAGTTGATACTACTATTTAATATCCATTAACTATAGTTATACACACCGGGCCACTTGATTACTCTCACACAAAAAAATATATTTTTATATAGAACATTCTAGAGCTTGGCGGAGACTTCTCGTTAAAATTTACCCTAAACAGTATTACACGATATTCTGGAATACCCTTTCGATTATTCCTATTTTGAACTGGAAATTGCTAGAATAGTTTGCCAGGACTATATAATTAGATGGACACTTGTTTACTCTCATTAGTTGTTTTGAAGCAATCGTTGACGTTAGACGTGTGACTTTTTTTTGCGTGAATCATTATACCGTGTCTATTCGAAACATTTTCGTGTTATAGCTAAACGTTTTAAATACGTTGCGCACAATGGGTAGAGGGAAGACCTTGAGCATCGAAGAGAGAACTAAAATTTCTACTCTTAAATCAGAACGTAGTCGAACGTCTCATAAGGATATTCAAATAGAAAAATTGCTGGAATGATTGATCGGAGTACTTGGGTTGTAAACAATTATCTGCGAGATCCAGAAAATTACGGAACAAACCGCAAAGGACGTACAAAACTGGCGACGACACCTAGCGAACGTCGTCTTATCTTAAGAGAAGCATCGAATTCGGCTAGTACAGCAAGACAAATTGCGTCAAGAGTTGGTACTTCAGTAAGTATTAGAACTGTAAGGCGAATAATAGCCAAAGCGACTCATTTACAACGCAAAAAATTAAAAAAGAAGCCACCATTAACCAATCAAAATCGTGTTACCCGATTGGAATTTGCTCGAAATCATATGACGTGGAATCATGAGTGGAAGAATGTGGTCTTTTCAGATGAAAAAAAGTTTAACTTGGACGGACCAAACGATTTTGCTTATTACTTTCATGATTTAAGAAAAAATGAAAAACTTTTATCGAGGCGACATAGTAGCGTTGGATCTGTTATGATTTGGGGTGCCGTTTCTGTGCATGGGACGGTAAATTTAGAGATTTTATCGGGAAGACAGACTGCTGAAAATTATAAACAAATGCTTCAGTGCAAATTTAGTGAAATTAATAAATTATTTAATGGTCAGACATGGATATTCCAACAGGACAATGCGAGCATTCACACTGCAAGGGTCGTTCAGAGCTGGTTTGACAAGAATAAAATTGATGTTTTTTCAATGGCCATTGCAAGCTCATTCACCTGACCTAAATATAATAGAAAATATTTGGGGGTGGCTTTCAAAACAAATATATGCTGATGGAATGCAATATAACAATAGAAAATCATTGATTTCTTCGATTAAGTCCGCTTGGTCAAAGTTACCGCAAAAGTATATAGTGAGTTTGTATGAATCTATCCCACAACGAATCTATGAAGTGATATTAAATAAAGGAGGCTATACACATTATTAAAATATATTACTGTGGTTTAGCTTTCAGTTTTTCTTTGATGAGAGTAATCAAGTGACCTTCCCTATTTAATACGAAGAAAAATTTTTAGTCGATTTTTTTTCTAAAACTAGGAGTAAATGACATGAAGAGTATTTTACTGATGTGCTTTTTCATTTTATCCTATTATTATAAATATACATTTTTACTAAGTAAGAGAAGTTGATTTTTTTATGTGAGAGTAATCAAGTGACCCGGTGTGTATTATTAGATTAATTATTTTATTATTCTAGCGGCTAGCTATAGAATCATAGCTACTCTAATCGATTTTGTGCTAAGACATAATCGAATGTTTTATAATAAAATATATATAAATTGAAACTTTTGGCTATACCGTCTCGAAGGTTGGCAATCCCTAGACTCAAAGCGGCGGACATTGTTAAGGCCACATCTGCTAATGATAAATGTTTCCGAGAACCTGCTCAGGCCATTAAAGAAACAATTGGGGCAGGGCAAGCAAAAAGCGTTTTAAGTCTTTGTTACAAAAAAACTCTGAAAAGGGGCTGAGCTGAAGATGGATTTTAAAGATTGAGGATACGAATATTTTAAGACAAGAGGGGTAGTTAGTTTTGAGGCACGTCGGAGAACGGTCGCGATCAAGGAGCAGTATCTGTGGTACCCCTAGCACGAATATTTGTATGTTTCGTATCGCAAACGTATCGAGTTGTCGATACGATAACGGAATACAACGAAAGTCGGAAGCACGAAGCACTTTCGAAATAGTATCGAGAGCTCAATACGATAACGTTGGTGACGTCATTCTAACGTAAGTAAGGACGGGAAAAATAGAACGAATGATCTTACAATTGAATGAATGTTTCGTTCAGAAACTGGATGTGTATTTAGTTAATTTAAAAAATTGTGTTTTCAGGGCATTTAAAACTTTAATACTGTTCAATTTATAATGCAATACGAAGAAACTGCAGAAAAAGTTAATATTCAGTTAGAAAAATGGCATATTAATTTAACTGATTACTATAACGTTGTGGTTGGTTTGACTGTATTCCTAAACGAACGACGGACGCTCGAAGCTCATTCAAGGCCAACTTTGTTTTGAAGCAGAGTAAAGTATTTTAGAGGGAATTTTGAAGTGAACTTGTGTTGTGATTTAATTTGTGAAAAGTTTGGAACTATTTTATTGTTCTACAATGAGAACCAGCCACCCGCAGTACTCCATTATGATAGAATTTATGGAAAAGTAATTGTATTACATTTAAGATTTTATTGTCTTAAGCATACATATACAGTAGATTTTAATAGTGTTTCAATGGGATATTTGGGATACATTTTTGTGAGTTTAAAAGAGCTAAAGTTTCTTTGTATACTCGAGTCAAATTAAGTATTACGCTAGTCATGTGAAATTTGTAAAAAAAAAAGTTGAATAAAAACTAAAATTAAGGTACTTACTTATGTGCTTAATTTTTGTCAATAATGTCCGTATAAAATAGAAAGGTAACATATATATTATTATAAAAATAAATATTGCAGCACACAGTACCTTTATCTCATATTAAATTTATTTTAGGCATGGAGACTTATCCAAACCCAGCGGGGGTCCTCGTGGTAGACATTATGTGCAGCAAAAATGGAAGGAGTTAACAGTTATGCTCAATAGTGATGGCACTGGGGATTCTCGAACAGAGGAAAAGTGGCGGAAGGTAAGCCTATTAAATCCTAATTACGCACATTTAAAGAAATAAGCTTACTTTACACAATTAGAAATACACGCATTCAATTGTTCATGCTTGTTAAGGTTTGGAGTGACTTCAAAAATAATGTCAAGAAAAGGTGGTCAAAAATAAATAGGTCTGCTCAGGGTACAGGCGGTGGGCCAGCGATTCAGATGACCTTAACAGACCTTGAAAACAGGGTTTTCTATTTAATTGGAGTGCAGGCTGCTACTGGGATGCCTATACAAGAAGCTGGATTTGTACAGGTGTGATATTTTTTGCTTGGTAATGTAGTATAATATATCTCTATTTTTTTTTTTTTCATAGCAATCAATGTAATCTCATTTAATTCCGTATTGGGATAGAATATGGTCAAAAGTTTAACTTGTCTGCAACTTACCTACCTAATCCTGTAAGTAATAAAAAAGGGTCACCACTTGAGTTTTTTTGTTAGTATTGTGACACTTAAAATTCTTGTGTGGCTGGCTGGGGTTTGAGTGCCACATAATGCGTTTCAATTATGATTTTTGTTAATAGACAATGTCTAAATTTGATGTTTCTATGAGCATTCATGATTTCTGTAGGTATACTTACTCTAGAGTAGTATGTTGTTTAATAAAAAAAATATTGTAGGTATACTAAACAGTAAAGTTGGCCTTTACTCACAAATTATAAGTAAGCACTAATACTCAATTATTGTTTTTATTAAAATAGATTGTTGGTGGGGAGGAAGATAGCTTGCCAGTTCAGGTACTACCTGCCACAGAAAATGTAGACGAATTGACTGTGGATGATGTTCCTTATGAATATACACCAATTCCTGAAGGTTGGCGTATTTTAAATTTATCTATCATTAACTTGGTAACTAACTCATAACTCTTTTGTTTGATATAACTACTAGTAATAACAAAATATTTAAAAATAAGATCTTATACACAAACTAGTCAAGAAGCTATCCAGAAAAGCACATACTTAAAGTAAAAAAAAAAAGATCCTGATAACTAAAGCTAGCAGAATGGTATTTACGTTGATTGTTGAATCACATTTTTTTCAGATGAATGGAATACTCCAGGAACAAGCAGCCAACACACAGTCGCTCCACCTCTTCCTCCTCCTACTCCGCAGCCACCAGCACTTACGCCAACACCAGCTCCAGTGCAAACCCAGTGGCAACCGCCGAAAAAAAAGAAGACAGAAGATGACTCCGTTTTAAAAATATTTAAGGAGTGTGAGGGGAATGCTAGGGAGTATGAAAAGGAGCGTGACCGAATTGCGATAGAATTAGAAGGAGAGAGAGGATTCGTCAGCGTGATGTAGAGCTTCAGTTGCAAGCTCAGTGGCTAGATTTTATTAACGAGGCGTTAGCGTTATTAAAATCATATTTAGAGAAAAGAAGTGAATAGTGTCTGATTTTTTATTTTATTTGTATTATGGTTCGGTAACAGACTTCACATACACTATTCACTTCTATTTCATAAAAAGAAAACATTTTGTATATGTTAGAATTTAATTTATTTGGCTTAAACTATAATCATACTTGGAGAAGGCCTATGTTCAGCAGTGGGCGTCGTACGGCTGAGATGGTGAAACTATATTCATGAAAGTAATATCTTAAAGGTACTTAATTCTGTTTTGTAAAGAACTAACATCATATTTGTTTCAAACATATTATAGTATATTTTTTAGTCTCTAATGCTACTTGCTTACACAAAAACCGAAATTAATTATTTACATTATGAACCCGATCAATCCTATCTACTAACATGTTTCTTATGGCTCTACCGCGAGTCAATTCATCACTAGAACCACTTTCGCGAAAAACTTCTTCTGTAGAAGAAAATGTTGAAACACCTAATTCTGAAGAATATATTATATCATCTTCAGGATCAGGCATCATAAAATCTAATGCTAGGTTGTGGAGAACGCTACATGCCATTATGATAGAAGCACACCTCTCAGGCGTGTAGTGTAATGTGCGGTCCTTACAAAGGCATCTCCACCTATTTTTAAGTCTTCCAAAAGTATTTTCGATCACAACTCTGGCCTTCCCATGGATGGTAGTATATTTTGCCTCTGGAGTGCCTTCAGCAGCTGCATCTGAGATTGGTGTCATCAACCAAGGCCTCTGTGGATATCCAGAATCCCCTGAAAATTTATTTTGATTTGAATTAAATAATCTTATAACGGACAGTAACATTAAGTAGACAGTAAGTAATCTTAAAATAGTGAACTTTATCACTTTATTTTAAAATTAGAACAAACTACATGTAAAGAAAAATACCTAATAACCTCACTTGTTCATTATTCTGGTGTAAGTCTTGGATATACCTATTGGCTTGACTATTTTCCCAAATAAAAGCGTCATGGGTGGCACCTCCATACTTGACATTAACATTTAAAATTCTGCATTCACTGTCACATATCTATAACATAATAATTAATTGTTATCTTAAGTAATTGTAAGGTTATAAGTAGGTATAAATTAGTAGAGTAATATCTCACCATTTGCACATTCAGTGAGTAGAAATGCTTTCTGCAGTAAAATAAGTGTTCTATGTCTCTTTTTGGAGTGAAGATATGAAAATGAGATCCATCAATGCATCCTATTACTCCAGGGAAGCCAAATTTTGTATAAAATCTGTAAATAAAGTATTGTAAGTAAATTTTTAGGTAGCTATCATAATATATTTGTGGTTATTCAGTTGATCCTCCTTTCGCTGTTTAACATTCATTTCATTATTATAATTATTACTTACTTGTTTTTTACAATATTTCGCTGCTCTCGTGTTGTTGGAAATTTCAAAAAAATATTTAATATTAAAGGGTTAACATCAGTAACCTGCCTCACATATTTGCTCACTGTAGTTTGCCCTAAATATTTAGCCATTCCTACTATTCTTTGGTAGGAGCCTGTAGCATAAAATGACAAAGCACACAGCACCTACAAATAAAAATATTAAATATTTAATAGTGTATGGAGTGTATGGAGTATGTATGGAGGTAGCCGACACCCTGGATTAACATAAGGCTACCCTTTTCATCCCAATATTCTTACGGGATCGAAACTTACGCGGGTGATGCCACGGGGCACAGCTAGTAAAATATAAAAACATTTTAGTTAGAAAGGTACTTATGTAGCTTATAAATAACACTTTCTTTGTGTTCCAGGCTGATCCTTTTACTTGATTTTAGACTGGATTTTTCTTTTAATTCGCGACACAAGAATAAAAAGGCTTCCTTACTTAGACGAAATCTATTTTTAAATTCTGTGTCGCTAAGGTTTTGAGGGTTAATATTTGCCAAATTCTTTCTGAGTAGAGCTCTCCTTGTGATTTCTCTGTAAATGTAGTAGTAAATTTAAAAGATAACTTGTTTTTTATCTATAACAATATATAGTGTTCTAAAATAAATCACTCACCCTGTTTCTCTTTGTACATTACTACTTTCAACAATCAATAGCGGTGCAAGATAATAGTACAATGTACTACGTCGTGGGGTGCTTCTCGTTAATCTAAACATTTTCTGACCAAATAAATCAAAACAATCACTTAAATTAAAATTTTATACTTAAAATGAACTCCGACGAAAGTTTTTTCACTGTCAAATTTAAAGTGAATAAACATTCGTGAAACTCGTAAGCCAGCCGTCGACAATTACGATACGATCCGTCATTTTATGCCTTCGTGCTAGCTATCTTCATACAAACGGCTCGAGTTACGTTTCGTATTCGATACGATGACGATACGAAACTTACATGTCTTTGTTCGTGCTCTGAAAATTAGTTCAATTTACGCACACCAGGGGCGCTGATCAAGTTCCCATACAAAATACTTTCGTTGTTGTCGATTCGAATGTTTTTTCGATAGTGATTCGTGCTAGGGGTACTGGTATACGCCACGGAGGTTCCGACTAGGGAGGTACTACTTCAACGCATTAAAACGGCGTTCAATAAAATAAAGGAGGAAATACGACTTCGTACAACAACTGTGGAAATACGAAATAGATGTCGGGCCTGCATTCGCAATAGCGGCCAACAGTTTGAGCAGAATATGTAAAAATTATTAAATAAATGTTAAAAATGCAATGATTTTTTATTTCTAGTAAGACCAGCCCCCCCAAAAGAGAGATACGAGACAGATATTACCATATAAGAGTGAGATAACAGATTTAATGAGGTTTTCAGGTATCATTTAAGCAAATTTTTTTTTTAAATCATAATTTGGAATTTAGTATTTTGTGACTCGATTCACAATTCTAGCGAATTCACAAAGTTGTAAAAAGATTTTTATGGCATGTGGCACATCACTAGCAAGACAATAGACTAGAGAATTTCTGAGGGAGTTGGAAGATCCCGGTCGCTTTTGTATTTTTTTTATAGCCATGTAAATAGCTGTAACATGGACAGCTTTAATTGAAGTCCGAAACTTTGCGAGTAAATAAAAAAAAAACTACATGGCTAATGTCACTAATTTTGAATTTAAAAGTACTGTAGTACAATACACATCTAAATAAAATTAACTCGTATGTTGTCAACTTTACAGGTGGTTAAATTAAGATGATTTCAAAATGATAAGTACCTACGTAAGTTTCTATCTACTCATAAACAACAGGCCATAAAAACGGGCTGCAACCGAAAGTAAACTTTATACCTGTGTATAAATTAAGTTATTCTTACTAAATCACATAGATTGGAAACTAAATTAAAAAGTCTCATTTTTTTAATAAATAGGTACTTCGTATAAAAGACCGAATTCGCCAGTTTCGTCACTCGCACTTGTGTGGCACCTACACTACCTACGCTGAGGTACCTACTTAGGTTAGGTTGGGTTATGTTGACCGACCGGAGACTCGAACCTAGGACCCCACACTGAGCAAACACGCACAGACCAGCCTTCGTCTTCTGACGAAGATCGTCTACTACTAAGCTCAGCTCGGAATGCACCGCCATCTATACTTCCTTGGTGTCGCGTCGCGCGAGCTACGCGATATCGCAGAATTTGCAACAACAAAGGAAATTCTTTTTGGTCTGCACGAGCCTTGAATTTGTACTTGAATGTAAAATTTGGGTATATTTTTAATAAAACAATAAAAAGTCGATGAAAAAAAATCCACAGGGCATGAGAAGTGTTTAGAGGTCTGAAAGGATAGCAGGTGACCCCCCCAGTCGACCATTTCAATTTGGCACACGATGTACCAAACACCCTGTAGGACAAATTAATCGAATTTGCAATTTACTTCGCTGCCAGCTCCGCGAATTAGCGGGGTGCGGGGTGAGCGCGGGGTGCCGGCCCCGCTAATATGCGGAGTAGCGCCGCTCGGTTTCTATGAATTAGTACGCGCCCGGCACTGCGCTTGGCAACACGTTTGTAGTCTGGCTCTACGCTTGAATAATACAAAATACCGTTACAAGTTGTGGTTTTTTGAAATTGACTTTTATTTTTAAGTGAATAAGGTTTAAATATGGATGACGAAGCCGGGCCGTCCAGGCCAAAACGAAGCAAATTGCAACTAAATTATAACATTACGGACAGTGATATTGAAGATCAGCTCTTTGGAGATGATGGTAGTGATGATGAGTACTATTTTGAGGGCTTGGAGTTCTCTTCAGATGACGAAGAAGAGGCTGATGACCGGCGGCATATTCAGCAAATTGCGGCTATGGATTTGCTACCGTTGTCGCAGCCTCCAAGCCCATCTGAAGAGTTGCAAGCACCAGAAAGCACTGCAACTACAGTAGGTTGGACCACAACATGCGAGTTCCAAAATCTAGAATTCACTAAACAGAATGCGTTTTCCGGCAACCCTGGACAAACTCCAATAACATTTTTTAACTTCTTCTTTGAAGATGATTTCCTTGCTATGATTTGCGAAAAAAGTAATGCTCAAGCTGCCAAGTTATTAGGAAATACTGTATCAGCAAATTCAAGAATAAATGCTTGGAAGGAGTTGAATATTCCTGAGCTGAGAATATTCTTGGGCTTATTATTCCACATGGGATTCATTCAACTAACCCGACTACAAGATTATTGGAAAACGAACCGATTATTTTCAATACCTATTTTTGGGCAATATATGAGTAGAAACAGATATCTGCTTATAATGAGATGTCTCCACTTCATCTCAGAGGCAGTGAATGATCCAGACCCACTGTACAAAATACGTAACGTCATTGATTATTTCAATAAAAAATGGATAGCTGCTATTATCCTGCGAAAGAGTTGTCTTTGGACGAGAGTATGGTGCTATGGAGAGAGAGTCTTAAATTTAGACAGTACATCAAAAATAAAAAACATAAGTATGGAGTCAAACTGTACATGCTGACTGAACCTGATGGTCTCATTCTCAAATTTCGTGTTTATGCAGGGAGCCAAGACACTGAAGTAGCAGGAAAAGGACATGCAGAAAAATTTGTGATGCAATTGATGGAAAAGCATCTTCAGAACGGCCACTCACTGTATATGGACAACTATTATAACAGCTTCCACTTAGCAAAGCGTCTTTTAGAAAATAGAACATACTGCACTGGAACCTTGCGAAAAGATCTGAAGGAAAATCCAAAAGAAGTGTACCAAAAAACACTAAAAATTGTGAAAATATATCACGTTTTCAAGAAAGTGTACACATCGGAAAGTGGAAAGACAAACGCCCAGTGATGTACATCACTACAGAATATGAAGACAGAAGGGTGCCAGTTACCAATAAACGTGCAGAAGCTATAGCAAAATACAATGAGTTTATGTCTGGAGTTGATAGACAAGACCAGTTGCTCGCATTTTATCCATGTGAATGAAAAACACTTCGTTGGTATCTGAAGTTAGCGATCCATACCTTTCAACTTCTCTTTATAAACTCATACAAAATTTTTAAAAAATATTCTGGCAAACCGAAAATGACACTGTATGATTACCGTTTATCTGTGATAAATGAGCTGCTACCCGAAAAAAATACTTCTGTGGTTGCTGGTTCCAACAGAGCAAGAAATAGCAGAGAAGTGCTGCACAAAATCAGTAAAATTACTGAGAGAAATTCCAAAGGATTTCTTAAGCGTAAAATGTGCCGCATATGCTCGAAAACACAAAAAAAAACGAAAAGACTCTATCATGTGGCATTGCGAAATGTGTAAAGACAAACCTGGTCTATGCTATGAATATTTCGATGAATACCACTTGCCCATCTAAATTTAAGTATGGTTTTTTATTTAGTTACCAAAGATTTGGTATTTGTAGTCATCAGTAGTCTGATTAGCTTTAGAGTTTTATTAGTAAAAAATGTTTGTGAGTTGATTTTACAAAGTTCTAACAAAATATTATATAGCAGATTTTATTAATTTGGTATTTAGGAGTTTAATTTTTTTGTGTGTTGAGGAAGCTGTGATTATTTTAAGAGGTGTTCATTGTGTTTATTTTTACTTAGAATGCTGTAATTCCGCTATTTTTGTTGCAGTCGTAAGTTACTTTGAGATTTTTTTTAATTTTTTGTAAGTTAATCTGTGAAAACCCTTAGTAAATGTTACCAAAGGTATTATAATTAAGGAAAAAACTATTATCTTGTGTTAAAATATCATAGATAATTTTAAATAAACCATAAAACATAAAATAAACTATTCCGCAAAATTGCGGACTTGGCACTGGGGTTGAAAATGTCAATCTTAGTGCCAGTTGCGCAAAGTCGCGGATTTTTTGTATTGAACTTTTTCTTACCAAAAACTCCTAAAAATAGTTAAATATTTCCAAAACATCAATATTGAAACGTCCCTCATGCATATTTTACAAAAAAAAAATCATTGGATTTTCCTATGACGTCACCAAATTCCAATTAGCAGCGAAGCTGTTTAAGCTGAGTTTTTGAAATCACGTTACTTTTTATTTTTGTTAGACAATCAAAAAACTGAATTATTGTAAAGACTTAACTGTTGTTTGATAAGGAAGACTTGTGTTATAGATTTAGAACAAACAATATAAGTCTGTAATAGAATCGTACGATGTGACGTCACTTGTTTACCACCGGCTATAAAAGCCGACGCTCCGCCGTACTCGGCACAAGACTCTACAGATGTACACATACATCTGTTGTGAGGCGTGTTCTAGGTTAATATAGGCACTTCACATAACTAAATACAGACATCCACCACTACACAAGCATTCCAACACAACACGCGTGGGCGCGATGCGGGTCGCGACGCGCGTTTACACTGAGCGGTGTTACACTACAACACTAGCCGCTCATACATACGCGACTGCCTACCCCTTAATCCGTAAACGGCTCGATCTGTAAGCGGGGCAAGGGGGAGACTACATATCGACCTGTAGGAGCGTCGAGTCGGCATCCCTGTCACTGGTCGTTCTCTTCGGGTCTCCCCCAGGCAACTGGGGGTCTCACCTGGCGGGGACAGACCGCCGGGATGTCGTGAAGAAAGCGGCGCTACAGTAGCTAGCTCCGTGGCGCGCCTACAGAAACATTCATAGCAACCATTGACATAGACGTTTTTCTATACGCCGTCCGAGACGAACCAAATTGAGAGGCTCATATTTATGGGCCTCCGCGGGCGAAGCCCTGACCCCGCTCGCCACGCCCCCTTGCGGGGGCGTCGCGACATCTCGCTGGGACTCAACACATTCGCTCCGGAGCAATCACACCGAAGTAACCTTATGTTATACTCTGTAATTTTCTAATATGTTTTTGATGTATGATTTATGTGTATACCTTAATTTGTTATTTATAATATTTCTATGTCTATAAAATAAATTGCTAGACTAATCTGCTTACAAAAAAAATGTGTATACTCTTTACAAATAAATACCTACTAAACAGCTAATTCCAATCTATTTCAAATATCTGAATTTTTAAATAAATAAATTCTTTGTCCCTATGTACTTCTACTATTTTTAGCAATTCCAAATATAATTATCTCACATCAGAAGTGGGACCTGTTTTATACATTATTTTTTTATGAATTTTTTTTACAAATGTATCCTACTGTGTTAGAGAACCTCCTGAAAGCCATCCGTGATACTGTAGCTGGTAACCGCAATGAAGATGATGTGGTGTTGCCACCGTTTGATCCGGAAAAGAACGACAACGGTGCCGAAAGCTGGTGCAACAACATCGACACCGTAGCCAAGGACCGTGGAGCGGCATTACTACTGTCAGCAAAGCTGGACTCTGCTCTTTTATGGTTTGAGACCTGGGACCCAGATGAGGGTAGAACATGGGAGAACTTTAAGACATGTATCAAAGTTACATACCCCGAGAAAAAGAACCTGTCAGAAAAACTTTCAAAAGCCGTACTTTACACCTCGGACGTAGCAGAAACCTATTGTGAATATGCTAGGGAAAAGCTAAGGTTATTACGTAATACTAAAGTCACATTTTCTGAAGGACAGTTGGTCGCGCTTGTTTGTGGAGGTATATCGGATATTAATATTAGGATGCCATCGTTTAACAGCCGTTTAATTTTATCTATTTTTAGAGTCAATTCCTGTCGGTAATGCTCAGGAAAAGATCCTGTTTACAAGAAATGCAAAAAATATTTAAAGAAAATCTGCCAGCTAAAAAATAAAATTAAAAAGTTGAAAGCCAAGAACACATTAAATATCCTTTGTGATAGTGAAGTAGTTCAGAAGTTGAGTGCACGTTTATCTCCTTCATTTGCTCTCATTCTGCAAGGAGAGTTAAAAAATACCAAGAGGAAATATAAAGGTAGAAAGAAGGTGGACTACTGAACAAAAAATCATAGCATTGAGAATGTATAAAAGGTATGCAGCATGCTATCGTCTGCTAAGAAGGCTATGGTGTCTCCCAGCACCAAGCACTTTGTTTGATGAGTTGGCCGTCAAAAAACACCTGTGGTATAATAATAAAGAAGACAGAGTGGATGGATACCAAGACCATGGCGAACATGGAAGGTCCCCACAAGAGGTTACTCATGCCCTTGTGTTCATGGTCTCGGAAATAAGAAAAAGAGTAAAACAACCAGTTGCATTATAGCTTTCCAGTTTTTATGTGACTGCAGATAGATTAGCTGTACTTATAAAAAATGTAAGTTACTTGGTAGTTGAAGATATAAACTTTAATATTTTATTTATCACAATGTATTTAATATTTTTTTGTTCTTTTTAGGTATTACGTAAATGTTTTGAAATTAATTTAAAGATATCGGCAACAATATGTGACATGGGTGGTGTCAATAGGCGAGGAATGACTATTTTGGGGGCTTCCATAGAGACTCTTTATTACAATTTTGAAAACAATGAAGTGGTCACATTGTTTGATCCACCGCATTTACTGAAGTGTTTCAAACATATGTTTTTAAAATATAATTTGAAAGGTTATTCAAATACAAGGTGTCTCACGGCAGAGTTAGGATTTTAAATTTGAATATTTAAAAAACCGTTGCAAGTAAGCGCGGGGAATCCGCACGAACCGCAATCGAATCCGCACGAACGACGAAGCTACTGCGCTCCTCGCGCAGTAGCTTCGTCGTTCGTGCGGATTCGTTAGTCACGATGTCGCAGTGGTCGGGTGAGCACCGCGCGTTCGCTATCGAAGCGTTTTTGAAAGGTGGAGAATCGTACGTTATGGCTCGGAGACAGTTTTGTTCTCACTACAATATCAGACGTTTACGCGATGGACCAAGCGAAAATTTGATTCGTAAATGGATTATGAAGTTTCGAGCTACCGGTTCCGCTATAAATCAACCGCGTCCGGGCCCAAGCAGAACTTCAAGTACGGAAGAAACTATAAACGAAGGGGCAGCTAGCGTTCGTCGCAATCCACGCTTGTCACTACGCAAAAAAGCGGCGGCTTTAAACGTCACCAAATCAACCGTAGAGCGGGTTTCAAAACGTGATTTGAAATTCCATCCCTATAAAATACAGATAGTGCAGGAAATAAATAAAAATGACTACAATTTACGTAAAAGTTTTTGCCAGACAATCATTGAGAGATTTCGCACTTTGAATACTGTGTTTTGAAGTGAAGAAGCACATTTCCATTTAAATGTATATGTTAACGAACAAAATTGTCGCTTTTGGTCAGTTGTCAATCCCAGAAAAAAACATCAAAGACCGCTGCATAGCCCGAAAGTGACAGTGTGGTGTGCTCTTTCGGTCAATGGCATAATCGGGCCGTATTTTTTTGAAAATGCGACAGGTGCTACGATAACTGTTTCTGGTGAGGTGTATCGGCAAATGATATCCAATTATTTTATACCCCAACTTCAAGAGCATCCAGCCTACAGCTCAAGAACGTGGTTTCAGCAGGATGGAGCCACTTGCCACACTGCAAGAGCCACAATGGATCAACTTCGTGAATTGTTTCCTCAAAAATTGATATCCCGCTTTGGTGATATCGCGTGGCCTCCGCGATCACCAGATTTGACACCCATGGACTTTTCCCTATGTGTACCCCCATATGAAAAAGTCCATGGGGTCCTTAAGAGCAAAGTTTACGTCAATACTCCGAGGAATATCGCTGAGCTGAAACAAAATATCCAACGAGAAATACGCGACATCGAGCTGGCTATGCTTAGGCGCGTTATGCAAAATGCGATGAATAGATTCCGTGAGTGCGTGCTACGAAATGGAACACATCTGGAAGATGTAATCTTTTAAAAATAAATCCGCATTATAGTTCAAAAATTTTCAATAAAAATGTTTTCACAAAAATATGTAAATTGACTTTTATTTCATTTCAAAATCCTAACTGCCGTGAGACACCCTGTACAACATCAGACAGTTGCGAAGAACAAGGTAATTAGTTTAAATACATTTTGCTTTTTTATTTTATTATTGTTTTTATTCTGAAGTACAGTGTTCACTAGCACTAGCACAGTGAATAAAAATAATATGCATTAAAATATTTTTCTGATGTCATTTAACATATTAGTTGTTTTTTTTATTTTTTATTTTTATTAAGAGTTAATTGAGTTCATAAAAAAATCAAATTCTTATAGAGCTGTCAAATAAACTTCAATGTGGTCTATTTTGTCATTTTTAGCTGTAATTGCTCTATGTTTCATCTGGTACAGAGTACCTACTTATATCTTCATGTAGTATTAGCCAATACTAAATTTAGTAATAAATGTTTTAAGATAAAAAGTAGTTAACATGAAAGCATATGGTAATTAAGCTGTAGTAGTCTTAACTAACCCTTTTTTAATACATTTCTCATTATTTTATAGGCATTGCCAAATGGAAACACATAGAAGATTTTTACGAAGTGGACAAGAGTCATGGGAATTTTGTATTTGCTCATAAGTTAAGAAAGGACCATTTGAATTCAAACAATAAACAAAAAATGCGAGTGAATCTTGCTGCTTAAGTTCTGAGTTATTCAGTGGCTGCAAGAATGTTTGCCAGAATATCCCAAGGTCTTAACCATAATTTTAAATTTACTTGGTTTTATTTAATTTGATGATGTAGTTTATTGTTTTAACTTAATGTTGGTCCACATGAACTTGTAATTATTTGTCTTTTTCATTTACAATACAAGACCAAGTTTCTATCAGGTAAAGCCATGGCCAGAAGCATTCATTCGGCTGATAAACTGAATTACACGTGGGGAAGCCATGATGGCTAAAATTATTATAAACGTATTTTAAAGAACAACATTATCAAAATCATTGTACTACAAATAAATAAAGATATTGTATTGCTTTTAGACATTTCGTGCAAAACTGTTATTTTAAAAGTGAATATTTTTATTTTGGAGTGTGTTG
This sequence comes from Omphaloscelis lunosa, assembly GCA_916610215.1. NCBI lineage: Eukaryota > Metazoa > Arthropoda > Insecta > Lepidoptera > Noctuidae > Omphaloscelis > Omphaloscelis lunosa. Next base: position 15,189,007 of record OU744265.1, on the reverse strand, counting down.
TGAAGAAAATTGTGATGGATTCGAGTATAACGGGTAAGAATACATACATATTAATACGTTTTAAGCCAATGGCAGATTACAAAAACATGCTTGTGTTTGTTGTATTAAATTCTTATTTTTTTGTAGTTAAAACGTTTTTGTTGTACTTCAGGGTTTGTCCCATCGGTTTTGTCAGTTGTAGTATAAAAAAGGGTATTTAAACTAATTAAAAACGATAAAATTGGCCATGATCTCCCGTGAATACAAAGGTTTCATGGTCGACTGGGGGGGTCACCTGCTATCCTTTCAGACCCCTAAACACTTAATTGTTTTATTAAAAAAAATACCCAAATTTTACATTCAAGTACAAATTTAAAAAAAGTGTAAATCGTAGACTCTGAATTTTAATTTTATTTAGATTTCTATTGTATTACAGTACTTTTAACTTCAAAATGAGTGACATTAGCCATGTAGTTTTTTTTAAATTTACTCGCTTAGTTTCGGACTTCAATTAAAGCTGTCCATATTACAGCTATTTACATGGCTATAAAAAAAAAAATACAAAAGGGACCGGGATCTTCCAACTCCCTCAAAAATTCTCTAGTCTGTTCTCTTGCTAGTAATGTGCCACATGCCATAAAAATCTTTTACAACTTAGTGAATTCGCTAGAATTTTGAATCGAGTCACAAAATACTAAATTACAAATTAAATTCAAAAGAAAAAAAGTCTTTTTGCGTAATTGTTACTTGAGTAACAGGTAAAATTTGTTTTCTCACTCTCGCGAAGTAAAATCTATCTTCCATCTCTTTCTTGCATAGCGTACCTAAACTAGTTTGAACAAACAACGAACTGCCACCAACGCCGTCAATGCGTCATTATTATAGTCGAAACATCACTGCCTCTGCTACCTGACGTGTGTGTTAGTTCACCGTACTCCGCGTTTTTTTTTCATTTTGTTACTTTGTTTTGTTGAGTTTTGTTGGTTTTTGATACGTTTTAACTTTTTGTTGTTGCAATGGCGACATTCTCTAACGAAGACTATGCTGACATCATGATGGCTTGTGGAGCCGCCCATGGTGTCGCTCGTACAGCGCGACGACTTTACCAGGAACGCTTTCCTGGTAGACGATTACCTGGCCGCAGAGTCTTCCAAGACACATACCGACGCATACGCGAGACTGGAAGTGTCACTTTTCATGAACCAAGGGGTCATATTGTGCGACATAATGTTGAAGTGGACGAGTGAATACTGGCACTTTTTGGGGAAGACCCTAAGTAGTAGGGATACGCGGGTTCTGGCGGGGTCAGAACCCGATCGTATCGAGGGTGTTCGGGTGTAAAAAAAAAACCATCAGCAATATGACTGTGCTCACATTTGTACGGAATTACCAAACGGCGAGGATTCTAAAAAGGATTGGTTTGGTAAAGCAACATCAAATAATAAATTAAAATTTGATAAATTCGCGAAAAAGTTGGAAATACCCTTTGTGGTTTATGCAGATTTTGAGCCATTTTTGAACTCGATAGAATCATGTAGTAATGATCCATCCAAGCCCAGTACAATTAATATTCAAAAACATGAAGTGTATAGTTTCGGGTATTACATTAAATGTTCTTATGATAACAGATTATCGAAATATGAGACGTATAGTGGGCCAAACTGTGCACAAGTGTTTATGAATCGCCTTTGTGAAGTTGTGAAAAGAATAGTTAGAAAAAATAGTTTCCAAAAATGTTCCGTTCCATTATCAGATGAAGATAAAATAAAAATTTCAAATTCAAACATATGTGATAGATTAATTATGGCTGAAAAAGCTAGGAAGTGGGGTTGCTGCTCTGATGATACGGATTTAGATGGGAAATCTATTAAGTGCCCGAAATGTGGACTATTCTACCACTACGGCTGTTTACTCCTTAAAGATCCTCCCAAAGACGCAGATGCCTGGAATTGTCCGACTTGCTTAAGCGGCACCCCGAAAGTATGCAGGGACGACTCTACCCCAGTTCGTAATATTTCAACGACTAGGGGCTCCAAACGACAAGCCATTGGTTCTCCCTCTCCTCCAACCGTCTTAAACGATATAGATGACCTCCGCTGCGTTATAAAACTAATAATAAAGGAAGAATTTAAAGAGATGTTGACTAAGCTTAATACTGTTATTGTCAGTACTATTAACCATGAGTTAGAGCCAGTGAAAAAGGAAATGCAAGAGGTTATTGAGGCAGTCTCGTTTATGAACAATACTTTCGAAGATTTGAGGAAGGAACACCAGTTGTCTAAAGAAACAATAAAAAATCTGGAATTAAAAAATACAGAGCTTACCGCCACTGTCGAGACTTTAAATGTAAGGCTCACAAACTTAGAACAGCAGTCCCGATCGAACAATATTGAAGTGCAATGTGTGCCGGAGAATAAAAATGAAAACGTGATTAGCATTGTTTCTCAGTTAGCACGTGTTGTAAATTGTGACATTAAAGAAAAGGACATATTAAATTGCTCACGTGTTGCCAAGGCCAACCAGGCCAGTAGTCGCCCTCGCTCTATCGTCGTGCAACTAGCTTCCCCCAGAATGCGAGATCAGGTACTGGCAGCAACTATCAACTACAACAAACTCAACCCCCAGGGAAAGCTTAACAGTTCTCACCTTGGGTACGGTGGACCAAAAACAGCTGTCTACGTTACTGAACATTTGAGCCCGACGAACAGGGCCCTTCACGCTGCGGCAAGGATCAAAGCCAAGGAGAACGGTTATAAATATGTATGGGTCAGAAGCGGCAAAATATTTGTGAGAAAAATCGAGGGCGCAGACTCTATTCATATCAAATGCAAAAGTGCCCTAAATAAAATTGTTTAGCAAGTAAGGTTTTAGTTATAATTATTGTTTTTAGTCTGAATAATGCATGTTTTTTGTTAAAACTCTTATAAAATTCAAGGATTTAAAAATTTATTATCAGAATTGTAGAGGTTTGCGAACAAAAACGAATACTTTTTATAGCAATTTATGTACTATGAGTTACGATGTAGTGATACTGACTGAAACCTGGTTGAATAGTAATATAATAAGCAGTGAGTTGTTTGATGATCGTTATGAAGTCTACAGACGAGATAGGGAAACAACTGGATTCCATCGCAACAAAGATGGGGGTGGAGTGTTGATTGCGATTAAGAGAATTTTCAATTCCTCGCGTATTGACCGCTGGCAAAGCTGCTGTGAGGATCTCTGGGTCACAATGAACATATTAACATCTCAAATTGCTTTTTGTGCAGTCTACTTGCCTCCACCTGTTAGTCTTGCAACTCTAGATCTTTTTATTGAACACTGCAACTTAGTGTTAGACTCAGTGAAAATGCCTGTCTGTATTTTGGGAGATTTTAACCAAGGTAAAATTAACTGGGGTTCAGCCGCTCTGAACGATTCGCTGCCTAAAACTAGCCAAAACCTTTTAGATTTTATTTATACTAACCGGCTGGTTCAGTACAATAATGTTATTAATTGTTCTAGCCGTATATTAGATCTGGTATTATCTACTACGCCTACCTGTTCAGTTAGCGAGTCTATCTGCTCGCTTACCGGTATAGATAAATTACACCCCCCCCTTGATGTAACTCTGTCATTGGCTCGGGATCGCAACCTTCCATATAACACATTTCGAAGACCAAACTTTTATAAAGCCAATTATACAGAAATCAACAATTACCTTAATAAACTCAACTGGAGTGAGCTTTTCCAAAATACCCAAGGCGTGAATGATATGGTTGCTTTATTCTATACTATTTCTATACTCTAGACAAATTTTAATTTTAATTCCTTGCCAAATCCAATCTGATAAAAGGTTATGTGACATAAGAAATGATTTTGTTAATCTTGAATTGTTGTATTGTCTTGTCTTGTTGTATTATTGAATTAGTGACATTGTTATTTTTATTTTTTCGTTTTTTACTTTATTTGAATGATGATTTATAATTATTGGGATTTTACTTTTAATGGCTTAAATGTATCTGTTTTAAAAAAGGACCTTTGATATTTTGTATGCCTTTTGGCGGGACACAGCTCGGATCTAATCTATTTTATTATAACATCTTCTGTATGTATGTACCCTGTGTTCACGAAATAAATTAATTTGAATTTGAATTTGAATTTGAATTCTATAGACACATACAGGATGCTATTAAAAAATTTGTTCCCTACTGTAAACCAAAAAAATGTCGATATCCACCATGGTTTAATAAACATTTAATTAACTGTATTAAAGAAAAAAATAGACTTAGGATACGTTATAAAAAATACAAAAACCCCTTAGATGAAATTGAGCTTAAATTGATCTCTAAGCGATGTGAAAAATTTGCCATTCAATTGCATAATGATTATGTAAGACAACTGGAAAAGGACATCAAGGATAACCCAAAACTTTTATGGAGCTTCATAAAAGCAAAACGTGGAGGAAATAGCTCGTACCCTTTGACCATGACTGACGGACAAATCGTAACTTCTAACGGTTCGGAAATATGTGATCTTTTTGCAAACCAATTTTCTAGCGTGTACGTACCTGACAATAATTCAGATAACTATCACCAGCCAAGGTTTCTTCAAGCTATCTGCAATAACAGTCAGGGTTTGACTGCTCTTAAAGTCGACCACGATTGCCTACTTAAAAAACTAAAAGCAGTTAATATCGGAAAAGGGCCTGGTCCAGACGGCATTCCTCCGATATTTATTCAAAACTGTGCATTAGCACTAGTATCACCTTTATTGTCCATTTACAACGCGTCGCTGGCTGCGGGTACCTTTCCGTCTGAATGGAAAAAGGCAAAAGTAGTTCCCATACACAAGTCTGATAAAAAAGACTCCATTAACAACTACAGGCCGATTTCAATTTTGTCCATATTTGCAAAAATATTTGAATCTATCATTTGTCCTCAAATTCAGCAACATTTTAAAATGTATCTAAGTAACTTCCAGCACGGGTTTGTAGCCTCGAGATCCACAGCTTCGAATTTGGTGGCTTTCACTGAGTCTCTCATCCAGACTATCGACGAGGGCAAACAATTGGACGTAGTTTACACCGATTTTAGTAAAGCTTTTGACAAAATGCCGCATTCCGTACTTATACATAAACTCGAAGCGTACGGTTTTGGCGGAACTTTATTAAAATGGTTTAAGTCTTATTTATCGGGGCGCGAGTTTTATGTCGTTGTTAACGGATTCCAATCTACATCACGAATAATCACCTCTGGCGCTCCGCAGGGATCGCATTTAGCTCCAATTCTTTTTATAATTTTTATTAATGACCTCCCCCCATGTCTCCAATTTTCCAAACCATTTATGTATGCCGATGATGTAAAAATAGCACGAATAGTTGAATCATCTAAGGATAGCGAACTCTTGCAACGCGACATTAATGAAATTATCGAATGGTGCCGCATTAATAATATGCAACTGAACTCGAAAAAATGTTACCATGTTAAATTTACAAGGAATCTCAACCAGATCGAATCTGACTACTTTATAAATCAAGACAAAGTCCAACAAGTGGAAATCGTAAGAGACTTGGGCGTACTCTTCGATAAAAAAGTAAGCTTTGTGCCCCACATCGAAAATATTATTAAAAGAGCATCTAAAATGGTAGGCTTTATAATTCGTAATACTAAATGCTTTCGCAGAAGTAGCACTAAAATAGTATTATATAATAGTCTTGCACGGAGCATCTTGGAATATTGTAGCGTGGTATGGAGGCCACACTTTGCCACTCATATTCTGAGGTTGGAACGTGTGCAAAAGCGTTTTATGTGGCATCTGGCCTTTAGTGAAGGGATGTTTAAGTCTCTGTCCTCATATAAGTCTCGTCTGCAACATTTTAAAGTGCAACCCTTATCCACACACAGAGATGTCGCAGATACCTTATTTTTATGTAAACTGTTGCGAAACAAAATTGATTGCCCCAACTTATTAAACCTTGTTAGATTCCGAGCGCCCTGTAGATTGCCTAGGAATAGCATAACGCCACTTTGTCCGCCTTTTCGAAGGTCTATACTTGGTGCAAACTCACCAATTTCTAGAATGTGCAGGGTTCTCAATGGCTGCAGCGACCTAATAGATTTACATCATGACAGTATTAACACAATACGTAAAGTTGTCCTGAACAATTCAAGTTAATCTCTCCTAAGTCTCTTTCTTATAACATTCATATTTATAACATGTAATCAAATAAAAAATATAAATATATGTATATTTGTTATTCACGGTTATCAGTCAGTAATTATTGTTATGTTGTCGAATTATTTTGGATTGGATTAGTTTATTTTAAGATGTTAATTAGTTTATTATTTTTAAAATTTATAATCTTACATCTTTAATCAAATTAATCAAAATTAAATATATGTGTTTATTTATACTATGTTTATAATTGTTGCATAAATTATTTAATGTTTGTGATTTTATTTTATAATGTCTTTACCAACGTGTTTGTACTAGCGGTGTTAACCTGTAATTAACTGTTGCACATGTAATTTTTCTGTTATAACTTGTTAACTGTTATTGTTATGTGTAAACAGTTGTTGGTTGACCTTAAATAAATAAATAAATAAATATGTCATATTTGTGAAACTGAGTTAAATGAAGATCCTTTTTACGATTTTTGTTGGTACACTGGTAGTTTTAGGGGTGTTGCACATCAAGTGTGTAGTTCTAAGTTCAGAACCCTCATCATGTTCCAATATTTTTACATAACCTCAGTCACTACGATACTCATTTTATTGTTCATGCATTAAACCTCGATGATGGCAAAATTGAAGTTATTCCATATCATTTTCAAAACAGTTAACAATAAATAATTAATCAATAAGTTTAAGATTCATAGATTCACTGAAATTTTTATCGTGTAGTTTAGATCAACTAGCTAAAAATCTTAATGATGATCAGTTTATAGAACTAAAAAGAAACTATCCTAATAATGAAGATTTTTTACGTTTAAGACGGAAAGGTATTTATCCTTATGAATTTATGTGTAATAGTGATTGCTTGAAACATCCATCACTTCCTGATCAACACCAATTTTATAGTTCACTCACAGATTCAAATATTTCAAACGATGACTATAACCATGCAAAAGATATTTGGCAACATTTTAAGTGTAGAAGTATGTCCGATTATTCCAATTTGTATTTAAAAACTGATGTTTTACTTTTGACTGATGTATTCGAAAACTTTAGAAAGCTTTGTATTAAAACTTATGGATTAGATCCTGCCCATTACTATACTGCTCCAGGTTTAAGTTGGGATGCAATGTTAAAATTTACGAAAATAGAATTAGAATTGTTAACGGACTATGACAAAATTGCTATTTTTAATAGCAATCGTTTTGCTAGAGCAAATAATAAATTCATGAATGATTATGATAGTGAAAAACCTAATTCATATCTAACATATTTTGATGCGAATAATTTATATGGTTGGGCAATGTCTCAATCCCTTCCTGTTGGTTGTTATGAATGGGTAAATTGTAAAACAGATTATAATGTGTCGGATACGTCTGATTTCGGTTATGTTTTAGAAGTTGATTTGGAATATCCTGATGAACTTCATAATTTGCATTCTGACTTTCCGCTTTGTCCTGAAAACATATGTGTGGGTAATACTAAAGAAACTAAATTAGTTCCTAATTTAAATAATAAAAATAAATACATCATTCACTACAGGAATTTAAAACAATGCATTGAAATGGGGATTAAATTAATTTAAACATAACATAACATCACGCCTTGTTTCCCCGAAGGGTTGGGCAGAGGTGTCCCTGTAGCAGGCACACGCACATTTCGCCAGTTATGTTTAAGTCCCATGTAATAGGGGGCGAGCCTATTGCCATCAACCGGGCACAAATCCAGACTCCGAGCTGCTACCGAGAAATTTCAGATAGAAAAACCCAATAACATTTTGCTCGACCCGGGAATCGAACCCAGGACCTCATACTTAGCAGTAGCGCTTGCGACCACTAGACCAACGAGTTAATTTAAATGCATAGAATTTTAAAATTTAAACAGAGTTCTTGGTTAAATAAATACATAGACTTACATACTAGTTTGAGAACGTTAGCTACATCAAACTTTGAAAAAGATTTTTTCAAATTAATGAACAATTCTGTCTTCGGTAAGACAATGGAAAATATTGAAAAAAGAGTAAACGTTAAACTACTAACTCACTGGGATAATCGTGGTAAAGTTTTAGGTGCTCAGGATTTGATAGCCAAACCAGAATTCCATAGTTTATCAATATTTTCAGAACATTTAGTCGCAATACAATTACGAAAAACAAAATTAATTTATGATAAACCAATTTATTTAGGATTTTGTATTTTAGATATATCTAAGACCCTTATGTATGAATTTCATTATAACTACATGATTAAAAAGTTTCATAATAAAATTAAGTTATTTTACACCGATACCGATAGTTTGATATATCAAATTTTTACAGACAATTTTTATGAGGATATAAAACCAGATCTACTTCGCTATTTTGATACATCAGATTATCCAGAAAATAATATTTACGATTATCCAAAAATAAATAAAAAAAAGTTAGGTTTTTTAAAGATGAGAATAATGGTAAAGTATTGAAGGAATTTGTAGGGTTGCGATCAAAAATGTATGCCTTGGAAGTAGAAGATCATTTTATAGCAAAAGCAAAAGGGGTTAACAAAAGTGTCACCAAAAAAAAATGTATATGGAAAATTACAAATCGTGTTTGTTTAATAAAAATGTACAATATTGTAGTATGCTTCGATTTAAGTCAATCAAACACACTATTTTTACTCAAAAAATAAATAAAGCATCTTTATCATATAATGATACCAAACGATGTATTATGAACAACAGCATTGATACATTGGCTTGTGTTGATACTTTTTACTTTTATTTCTGTGTATATACAAGATTTGTATTGATTGTAAAATTATGATATTACTATAATGTTATATACAGTTTATTACATATTTAAAATATATTGTTTGAGTGTAAATAATGTGAGATAATTATAGTTTTCATATGTGTGCATATATTTGAGGTAGAGGGAATTGTAAAATTCTGATGTACTAATTGTGTTAGAAATAGTATACGTATGTATAGTACTGTTTTTCATCAATTACATGTTTGATATAATTTTATCAATATATATTTAATTTTTACAACAACATTTTCATTTTTATTTCATCCCTTTGAACTCTAGACGTGTGAAATGTTTCACTTTATCCATCCGTTTACAGCTATTGTGGCAGGACCAAGTGGATGTGGGAAGTCAAATTTTGTAACAAATTTCATAAAATCAGTTAAAGAAATATATAATTTACCAAATGTTAACTATCATCAAGGAATTCCAAATCTTAATATGTTTGATGGTGAAAACCCACATCTTGTTATTATTGATGATTTAATGAGAGAGTCTGATGGAAGAATTGTGGATATATTTACAAAAGGTAGTCATCACAGGAATCTTAGTGCATTTTATTTAACACAAAATTTATTTCATCAGGGTAAAGGTCAAAGAGACATTTCTTTAAACTCAAGTTATATAATATATTTTAAAAACCCTCGAGATAAAACTCAAATAAGATATTTAGCACGACAAGTGTCGCCAGATAACCCAAAATTCATTGAAGATGCCTAAAGGGCATCCCTGTAGGCATCTTCAATGAATTTAAAACTTAAGAAGCGCATGGATATTTAATGGTAGATTTGAAACAGAATACCAATGATTTTTGTCGTATCAAGACAAATGTCTTCTCATTTAATGGATACTGTACTGTTTACGTCCCCACAAAAGAGTTTAAATACATCAAGAATCAAACAATTCAAATCAGTTCTAAATGATGCATCGTCGACTCACAACGATACTCACATAAACATTTGCTAAGCGCTTTGCATACACTTAAACCAAAATATCAAAGAGCGTTACTTAAAACATGTGATGAAGAAGAAATAAACTGTATTTGTGAATGTATCCATAATGTTTTACAAGGAAAGGTACCTCTTAAAGATCAAGATAAACAAAAATTGAATCAACACAAAAACATACTCCGTAAACTGGTGCATAAGTGTAAACATAAACTAAGAAAAAATATAATCATACAAAAAGGAGGGGCTTTCTTACCAATAATATTAAGTGCAATATTGAGTGGATTAGTAAGTGGACTAGCTAGTTAACATGGAAAATGCGAAGAAAATGATACTTATTGAACCTGGATTGATTGAAAAATTAAAACAAGAAAATAAGGTTGATAGTATTTTTTGTCTCGATTAGATATTGAAATGCAAAATATTATGAATAGTAAGACGGAAGACCGTAAGAAGTGGATGATATATTTACAAACACTGCAAAGATACCTTCACTTTACCGAAGAGAACCGACAACCACTCAGATTACCAATTTATTCTGATACATCTAATGAAGATCTAAATGAGTCTAAAATTAACTTTAAAAATAAAGATAGAGAACTAAAAAGTATAGTTGATGCTGACTCTTTGATGGATGAGAATAGGTCCATAAAAAGTAAAGAAAATGATACAAATCCACTTTACACACCAACTCAAATACTCAATTTAATACCAAAAAGTTATATAAAAAAGGACAGTTATTATTAAACTTAGTTGGAGCAAATAAAAGTAAAATACATTGGGATAATGAAGGTACAGTCATAATTGATGATGAAAAAATTCCTGGAAGTAATATTGTTGATTTAATAAATGATTCACTAAGACCTTTAAAAAGGAGTGATCCGATAGGGTGGGATAGATTTGCTAAAGCATTAAAAGATATTAAAGTACCATTAACTTATATTGGAAACCCAAAGAGATGTGAGTTTATTAATCAGCTTCAAGCAAAGGATCTGAACAAAACCTCTGTTATTGAATTTCAAGAGTTTTCTACACCGAGCAGTAGAGATGCTAGATCTATAACTAAAATACGTAAAAAGATTGTTTGGGAAAAATGGACCCCGTACTAGAAGAAATTAACAGGATTTATTATGATCCAGCTAACCCCGCTGGTTTTAGTAGTATTGATAAATTATCAAAAGTCATGAAGGGTAAAATGAATAAAAAGCAAGTAAAGGAATGGTTACGATCACAAGAAACATACACATTACATAAACCTATTCGGAAAAAATTCCCGCGTAATAGATACATTCTATCAAATATTAATGAACTGTGGCAAGCTGATTTAAGTGATATGCGAACTTATTCTCAATATAATGATGGTTTCAACTACATACTTTGTGTTATTGATGTATTTAGTAAATATGCTTTTGTAAGACCAATTAAAAAGAAAAATTCAGAAACAACCAAATTATGTTTTGAAAGTATATTCACTGAAAGTAATTCAACACCTACTCACATACAATCTGATAAAGGTACAGAATTCGTTTCAAAAGATGTACAAAAATACTTTAAATCCAAAAAGGTTAATTACTATACCACTAACAATCCTGATATTAAGGCCAGTATTGTTGAACGATTTCAAAGAACTCTAAAAACAAAAATGTGGCGTTATTTCACTCATAATAATACTTATAGATATCAACAACTGTAACATTTGTTAATGAATGATGTGATTTTAAAGCATTATTTTATGAGCATTGCTTTTTAAATGGTTATTTAGATACCTTTTATTAATAAAAACATGACATGTGTCACATTCCACCTTATTTTTGTCCACGTTATTGGCTTCGATCGATGATGTAGAAGCTCCTTCATCAAATTTTGTTTTCTTGGTAACCTTATTTTCATCAGTAGTGATACCTCGTTTGATACCACTTCCCACTTGTGGTTGACTGTAACAAAAAGGCACGAAAATTATTAGACAGATCTTAAAATAAAACATTACTACAATAATATTTCTTATTGAATTTGTACTTCTAATACTTACATCAACGTTCTTTCAACCATCACACAGTGATTATACAACTCATCATCATACGATGAATCGAGCAGTTCACACTTCTCTATTTCATCACAAACTTTAGACAGCTCCTGATCGAATTCGTTGTTGAATAGTTCCATATTCTCTTCCATGGGTGCGGAAAAGAAAACACTGGTGCACACTTCACTCAAGTTTTCCATCTTTATAGCAAAGAAGAAAGTAGGTAGCACAGTAAGTAACAGTTAAGTGTCGGTAGTCCAACTGATATCCAATTTTAAATAATGTCTAATATTTATAGTCTAGCAAAGGATTAGAAAGTTAGATAGAATCTAATGAGTACACAGAACTAATTCAAGTAAACAGGATCACATACACTGATCAAGTAATGAGTGTCATTGTTAAAAAAGTATTTTTTAACTTTTTCACTTTCTGCTATTGTCTTCGTAATATTGTATACGAGGTCGTTTGCGTTGTTGTAGATGCTATCCTTATTATTCTTTACATAATATTTAATCCTCGTGGTAGCATGTTTCCAATGTTCAGTAGTTGGAATTTTACATAGCTTCTTCATATCGTAAATTTAATTTTTTATGATATGCGTCGCTTGGTCTCCATCGTCAGAATTAGTAGAAATGTATGATACACCATCTCCATCAGCTCGTGCCACGGTTGACGATAACAGTTTCTTCTTTTTCATTTTTGGTGCCACTTCAAAAAAATGATCAATCGGTTGCGATTTCCTTTTTCCACCATCGCATGTGTTATTAATGATGATGTCATCACTCTCTTCTTCGCGTTGAGGGGAGAGCGGTGAGTAGTAATACTGTTTATAGGTATTTTCATTATCATCTGCGAAGCTAAATGATCTCTGCAACAACAGAGTGATCATGATAATATCAAATTGTTTACACTTAATCACACACACACACATGTTAGGGAACAAAACAAGAACAGAAATACAAGTAAGTTTGTCAATAGAATAAACACTTACATCCATGGCCATTGATGTGTCGACATAACACAAACGTAGTATCAAAAGAATGCTATTTAATATTTACAAATCACTAAAGTTAAACTAAGTTCAACGAAACTGGTTTGTTAATAGAATAAACACTTACCTCCATGGCCATTGATGTGTCGAAGTAACACAAACGTAGTATCAAAAGAATGCTATTTAATATTTACAAATCACTATAATTGAACATTCCTATGACAACCATTGAATACATTGCTACTGTAATAATAGCAGTAATACCATGGATACACTAGAAGTACAAAAACATCTGAAAAAGATTCATCCCAGTCTAGAAAATAATGTTTATGCTGCTAATAGACTGCCTAGGTATACTCATGTACCAACATATATATATGCAATTTGGATGCGGATTATAAACCAGGTTCACACTGGGTAGCTCTACATATTGATACGAATGGCATCGGTCAATATTTTGATTCATATGGGCGAACACCTGCGCGATATCATCTCGAGTTTTTGAAAAGGAATTGTAAAAGATGGGACTGGAATGTTGATAGGATTCAGAATGACTGGACTTCAGTTTGTGGTGAATATTGCTTAATGTATTTGCTATATAAGTTTCAGAGATGTTCAATACATAGTTTTACGAACATATTTACAGGGAACACACTGTACAATGATATTTTAGTGGATGAGATGTTCCGCTCATAATTTGTAGAAAATTAGTAATAAAATTTTGAAATAAAAATGAAGGAATGTGTTTTATTGATAACTCAGAAAAGCATTCGTTTGTGTTTTATTGATAACTCAGAAAAGCATTCGTAATGAGGGTTAACAATGAGTAATAGATAAGAACGTCAAACACCCATAATTTGGGTGTTCTAGGAACAAGGAAAACAATAAAACCCTAATGAGGGTGTTCGTAGCAGGAAATCAATTAGATATGAGTTCGGAACCGGGCATCCTACGCACAAACGGACCACAGAAACGTGATCAGAGCACACCAAACCTTTTTTTTTTTTGATCTCGATACGATCGCGTATCCCCACTACCCTACAAGAAGCATTAGAAATGTGGCAGCACATCTTGATATTTCAATATGAAAAGTGTGGAAAGTTCTTCAGCAAAACGAAAAACATCCATTCCACTACACTCCAGTGCAAGGTACGTTATTTTAAACTAACTTTAAACCCGTACACACTTTCTTTGACGATGCCTTAGTTTAGCAGGTAATGGGTATGGTATGACGTCACTTCCAGGTAGTGAATCAGCCCATACAGGCGGTCCGCCGGTCCTAAAAAATCTTACTGTGCAATTATTTACTGCTCAACAGGAATTTAAAAGAGTTCTTTGTTTGTAGGTCTTGAGGGTGGCGACTTTGACAGACGAGTGGAATTCTGTCAATTTATGTTACACACGGATGTGGATGATCCTAATTTTTTTAAAAGAATATTGTGGACGGATGAATCCAAATTTACCAAAGAAGGGATTCTCAATCTTCACAATCTGCACCACTGGACAAACACAAGGGAAAACCCACATGTTAAAAGACATAAATCTTTTCAAAGGAGGTTTAGTGTAAACATTTGGGCAGGAATGATTGGGAATCAGGTAGTTGGACCGCATTACCTGCTCGATAACCTCAATGGCGATAACTATTTGGAGTTCCTTCAAAACGACCTGCCCGAATTAGTGTCCGAGTTGCCCGTATTTAATGAAAATGTGCCCAAAGTATTCCCGCATGACGGCTGTCCCGCGCATTGGCGTTTGACTGTGAGGGAATATCTCGACGATGTGTTCCCCAATGCGTGGATTGGTCGCGATGGCCCTATTGCATGGCCGGCACGTTCCCCAGACCTAACTCCGCTAGACTTTTATGTCTGGGGACGTGCCAAAGAGCTGTAGGCCAAGCACGAAAACATATCGAAATAGTAACGTAAACGTATCGAGTCCTCGATACGATAACGGAGTATGACGATAGTTCGTAGCACGAAGCACACTCTGGCGACTATCGTCAGCTCGATAGAGGATCGATACGATAACGTTAGTGACGTCATCCTAAGGTAAGCAGAGTAAGCAAAACGAACACCATGTTGAATGAATGGTGCGTTCGAAGACTAAATCCAATGACGTATTATGTGTTTACTATTGATTAAACGGTTTATTTATTGGAAATTAAATGATAACATAGAGATGGAATGAAAAACAAACTAAAAATAAGCTAAAGAACATTTTAAAATGGTATTATCTTTGAAAGAATAATATTATTTTGTAAGTTACAAAAATGTGATAAATGGTTTTCAAACGACTTTGCTTGACACTTGACATTTGTAATGCGCGGCGCAACGCTACGATTAAGTTTGTTTGTAGTTTTAAAAATATTAACACCGAAATTTATATTACTTTCTATTCTTTCGGGTTTTGGTGCTTTTTAGTAGTTTTAAAAATATGAGAACCAGCCATTTACAATATTGAGTTAGTAGTCGATTCGCACGAAAATTATTCGCACGATCGTGCGAATCGTCCCCTTTCAATAAAAATATTTTTTTAGTAGGCGATTCGCACGGAAGTATTTAAATTGCGTGCGAATCGACCCCTTCAAGAATTAGTAGTATGCGATTCGCACACTTAACAAAATGTGCGAATAATAAATCTAAGTACAGTCATGTACAATATTCTAGAATATTAATATTAAAATTCAATAATTCTCTATTCGCATCGCAGTCAGGCACAAAATACTAGTTAAGAGGTAAGATGAAAAGTTTTGTCAGTATTTAATATGAAAACTTATAATATGAACACCATAAATGAGAGATTTAATAAATTGCCGGTGTATTTTTATACAAATAATACTAACTGTTAAAGATAACAAAGAAACTACATACCGGGTCGTCGCGACGTCCCCGCAAGGGGACGTGGCGAGCGGGGTCGGGGCATCGCCCCTCGCCCGCGGGAGCCATACAGTGGCTCATGAATATGAGCCCCTCAATTTTGGGCGCCTCGGACGGCATAATGGAAATGACTACTTTTTGTTAGGCAAAAAGCATCGGTGTTATTGGTTGCTATGAATATTCTTGTAGGCGCGCCACGGCGCTAACTCCTGTAGCGCCGCTTTCTTCACGACATCCCGGCGGTCAATCCCCGCCAGGTGAGACCCCCAGTTACCTGGGGGAGGCCCAGCGAAGACGACCAGCGACGAGGATGCCGACTCGACACACCTACATGTTAATATGTAGTCTACCTCTCGCCCCGTTCACAGATCGAGCCGTTTGCGGATTGAGAGGCAGGCAGTCTCGTATGTATGAGCGGCTAGTGTTGTAGAGTAACACCGCTCAGTGTATTACGTGCGTCACGGCCCGCGTCGCGCCCGCACGTGATGTGTTTAGGTGCATGTGTAGTTATGGTTGTCTGTATATAGTTGTGTGACATGCCTATATTAACTTAGAACACGCCACACAACAGATGTATGTGTACATCTGTAGAGTCTTATTATTTCGAGTAAGCTGCGTGTAGCCTGGTTGCTGCTTACTCGAGGCGTCAATCCGGTGCGATGGGGTCTGGGTCCGCTACCAGGTCGCGGGGCAGGGGTCTCGCGTCAGGCGGCCGCGCGTGCAGGGGCGCTATCTGCCTGACATGGGGCCAGGCAGAAGCGTCGGCACGCGCGAACATGGCCTTCGCGAGTCGCCGCACAAACTCATCCAGGCTCTCGATTCCGAGGTCCCGCTGGATGACACTATTCCTCACGAGATGAGGAGCGTCTATAATGGTCCGCAGCGCAAGATGTTGTTGCGCGCGGAGCAGCTTTCGGCTCAACTCACTCGTGAGAGCGAACCAAGCGGGGGCGGCGTACGTCAAGACTGGGCGTATGTACATCTTGTACACGCTCAGCTTGACGCGCGCCGGGATGCTGGAAGAGAGCACTGGGCGAAGGAGGTTGCGGGCGACCCTACCCTGCGCGGCGACCTTGCGGACGTGTGGCCCCATCGTGAGGCGGCGGTCGATGGTCACACCCAGGTACTTAGCCCGGGGCGACCAATCGACTGCTGCTCCTTGTAGTGTCAGGGGTGGTGGGAGGGGCGCGCACCCGGTGATGAGTGCCTGCGTCTTACCCACGTTAACCGATAGCCGCCATTTTGACAGCCAGGCGGGGAGTGCGTCTAGGGCGCGCTGCATCTTGGACGCCGCGTATTTCGCATTGAGCGAAGTAGTGATGTACGCGGCGTCGTCCGCATACAGCGCGAGCATCGCATCCGTGGTGGTGGGGATGTCGTCGGTGTAACGTGAGTAACACGCAGGCGAAAGGCAACTGCCCTGCGGCACACCGGCGAGCACCGGGCGGGCGCTTGACAGCGCACCGTCGACCACCACCCTGACAGTCCTGTGGGAAAGAAAACTAGACACCACCTTGACTACGCGACGGGGCGCATCCGAGGTGGCGAGTTTATAGATTAGGCCCTCGTGCCACACACGGTCGAAGGCCTTCTCCATGTCGAGGAATACTGCCACCGAGTATTCCTTTTTATCTAGGGCCGCTGTCATGTGGTGCAGTACCCTCGACAGCTGGAGCGTCGTGCTATGCTCCGACCGGAACCCGAATTGTTCGGGTCGTGGTTCAATGAATTGGCGTAGGTGTCGCAGCAGGAGCGCCTCGAACACCTTGGAGATAGTCGGCAGCAGAGTGATTGGCCGATAGCTCTCCGGCTTCAGAATATTCTTTCCCGCCTTGGGCAGCATAATGACGCGCCCCTCCTTCCAGGCCGCGGGAAAGGTCCCCGTGCGCAGTATCGCCGTAAACAGGCGCGCCAGTGCCGCTACAGAACGGAACGGCAAGTGGCGCAGCACTGTGTTGGTGATACCGTCAGCACCGGGGGCCTTCTTTGGCTTGGTCCTCAGGATGGCGCGTCTCACTGCGCCAGGCGAGAAGAAGATAGGGTCCTCTTCGGGAGCTATCGGCGTCGCGAAGTAGTCCCCAAGGTGTTGCTCGACTGCTGCGATATGCTCGTGGTCGATTGCGGGATTCGGTCGGAACTGACGCTCCAGGTGCTCGGCGAAGACCTCCGCCCGGTCCTCTGCTTTGTACTTAAGCGCCCCGTCGCTGTCCAGTAGTGGGCGCGCCGGGGCTGGGGTACTCGTCAGCTGGCGGCAGAGCGCGTGTACCGACGGCCAACTGTCCGTCGTCGCGTCTATTCTTTCCTCCCAGCCCGCGGCGGTGTGGGCCAATAGCTCGGCCTTCACCTTCTCCGCGAGACGGTTAAGCTGCGTCTTGAGCGTTGGGCATCTTAGCTGTTGCCACTGCTTGCGTATGCGCCTCTTTTCGGCGATCAGTCTCGTTATATGTGCCGGCAGGGGCGGCAATAGCCCTCTCCCCTGCGGCACCAACGTTGTCGCCGCTTGCAAGGCGCTTTGGATGCAAGCAGTGACGTCACCCGCCGCCTGATCCACGTCCGCGGAGGTGACGATGGGCCGAGTTGGCGTGGTGGTGTCTAGTTTCTCTCCGAAGACAGTCCAGTCGGTACGTCGACGTGGCGCTATGGGCTTCAGTCGGGTCGGCACACCCGATAGGACGACGAGTACAGGTTGGTGGTCCGACTGTAACTCGTCGTCAATCACTTGTTGTGTGATCTGGCGGTGTAGCCCTCGGTGGACTACGACGTCCAGCACATCGGGCATCTGCCCAGCTGCGTCAGGGTAATGGGTGGGCGTCTCCGGGCCGGACACCGTATAGCCGAAGGCTTCCGCGTCCGCGAAGAGTCGCCTCCCCCCGTTATTCAGATTTATGGAGTTCCACGCCGGGTGCTTGCAATTCAAGTCGCCGGCAAGGAGGGCCGCGTTCCCACTACGCGTGCTGAGTAGGGCCCGCATCTCGACCATGTCCATGGGAGACGCGGGCGGTTTATAGCACGCGTAAATGTCAATGTCCTCGCCGGCAACGTGAAGTTGAACACCCAGCGCGTAAAACGAGCTGAGACTCGGAACGGGGAGCTCTTGATGGACGACTCTTCGCCTCACTAGTACCGCCAGACCACGGTAGCGGGCGTGTAGTGCCGACCTTTCATCCTTCCGATAGACGTGAAACCCGGGGACCCTGACCCTATCTTCGGGTCCCAGATGTGTCTCATTAATGAGCGCCACGTCGACGTCCTGTTCCCGAAGGAGGTGGCGGAGGAGGGCGACCTTTCCCTTTAGGCCGCGGGCGTTCCAGTGGACGATCCTCAACGGCCTAGCCATCACAGAGGGCGAGCAGCGTGGCCAGGCCGTCAAAGACCACCGACTCTATGTCTCGGCCCTGCCTCAAAGCTCTAATTAAGTCCATTAGAAGCTTTATTGCGCAGGTTGTGAACTCTTTGGTATGTGATGATCGCAATGTATTATTTGCCGATATATTCGCCGATGTATCGGCATTTGCGGCGATTGTTGCGCCGCCACGCGGCAGTGCAGGGAAGTTTTCCTGCACTGTGATTGGCCGCGGCGTCTTCATGACTTTCGCCGCGGCGGTGGCGGCGCCATGCGGCTTTTGGACGAACCTACCTAGTGCGGCATTCTGCCGCGGTGCCATCTTGGCGCTAGTGGTAGGTTCGCCCATTCGTTCATTGTCTTTCCCTGTATTCACAGCCTGCGCAGCCATGGAGGCAGGGGCGGCCGTGGGGAGGTTTTCTTGTGCGCCCGGGGGGGAATTCTTCTTCCTCTTCCCTTTCCCCCCGCGCTTTTTCTTCCTCCGCCCAGAGGAGGGGGCTTGTGATCTGGTGGTGGGCTCGTTTGCCGTCGCCATCAGCGTCGTGCCTTCCGGTACAACTGTCGCCTTCTGGGCTTGTGGACCAGCTGTTCGTCCCGTGGCCGTGATGGCGACGGTCCCCGCCCGCTTGTTCTGGATCTCCTTCATGAACACGGGGCACTTAGTATTATTAGCGGGATGCGGGCCACCGCAGTTCGCGCAGGTGGCCGGCTCTTCCCGCGGACGCGGGCAGTCTCTAGCCGCATGTTCCGCCCCGCATCGCACACAAGCAAGCGGGCGGTGGCACTGGTGCGAGCTATGCCTGAATCGCTGGCACCGGTGACATTGGGCGGGCCCACGCTTCCCCCGCCAAGCCTCTATCTTGACACCACGCATGTTCATGAACACGGTGGTGCCATAGATATCCCTGACGTCCGGGGTCCTTTTAAGGATTGCGTGGAACACGCAGCCGGGTCGTCCTAGTGCGCCTTTAATGTGGCGCACATACTCCGGCTGGTATCCCATCCCCCGGAGCTCCTCTTCAATCTCCTCCGGGACCGTATCCGCCGGTAGGCCCCTGATGGCGATTTTCAGACTCTTTTCCGCTGGTAGCGAGTACGCAAACCAGCTCACGCCGCTACTCTTCTCCAGGCCGGTCAGGTAGCGCTGGACCAGCCTATACTCCTCCTCGGTGTCCGGGGTGAACCTCACCCCGGTCCCGTAGGGGCGAGCATTTGGAGGCCGGCCCAACTTCTCCCGGATGGCCCGGAAGTGAGCGGCCCAGTTCGGTAGCGTCTCGACTACCAGCGGCGGGAACCGCAGCTTCTTCTTTCTCCCCGGCGCCGCAGCGCCCGGGGGGGCATCAGGGGGGGGGGTAGTCATCCTACCTGTCGGGGGTGCGTTTAGAGTACGTGCCCCTGTGGGCGACACAGGAGGTGACGGCGACATTGGTGGTGTGCGCCGGCGGACCGCGTCCGAGAAGGAGGGCGAATGCGGCGCGTCCCGACCCCGCGGCGCGCTTTCGCGCTGTGGCCGCGGCGGGTCAAGGCAATGCCGTTTCGCCTCCTCCGACGCGGTCTCGCCGGAGCTTCTTCTGCGCCGCTGGGGCCTGGGCTCGAGCTGATACTCAAAGTCGAGCCCCAGCGACAGAGTTGATGACGTCATGGCCTGATGGCGGGCCTCGGCTGCTGATCCCACGGTGGGCCGCTGTCCGGATCGCGGGGTCATGTCCGGAGACATGTCTGCGCGACCAGAGGCGGCCGAGCCCACGGACGCCAGCGACATGCTCGACCCCGCACGCGAGGAGCATGCCGACAGCATTGCAGGCGAGTCGTAGGCCGAGGTCCGAGGGGGCGCCGGGGAATCGGGCGCCCTCGTGGCAAGTTGTGCCGTCCGTGTGGGCGGTCCGGCAATGGTGGTGCGCTCACGCTCAGCCGACGTCGGTCCCGCCAGCGAGAGACGGGGACCGGAAGCGGCGGCGCGAGGGGCAGCTTTGGGTTGTGGCTGAGGCGGCGATACAAACCTCGGCGGCGGAGCAGAGGTTCGCGTCGGTGGCGCTCGAGTCCGCTCCGATGATGTAGGTACACGCGGGGCGGGCAGCGAGGGAAAGTCAGAGCGGGGCGCACTGGAACGTGCGGCGGTCGTGTGAAGTCCGGGCGCAGTAGCGCGCGCGGATGGAGTTGGGGCGCGCGCATGTAAGGCGCGGCCCGTGTTTGCGGCCGGTCCCGGGGCCTGGATAGGCACCGGACGGAACGCGGCTGGGCGGACGGGTACGGCATGTACCCGGCTCGTCGACGGCGTGGGCGCAACGCGCGCAGGCGCCGATGACGTCGATGGGCCGGTAATGATTGCGGCACTCACCTCCTTCTTGGTATCTGACGTAGTTGGCGGCTCCTTCTTCTTCTTCGGCTTCGTCTTCGTCTTCGGGGGGCCGGCCGGCGGCGCACCGGACGACGCGTCGCCAATATTTGGCAGCGACATCGCCCGGTCCAACGTCGGACGGACCTCTTCTTGGTTCCCGGCATCGCGGCCTAGCGAGCCGCGCTTGCCGGGATTCGGCATGATGCTGGGGCCTGGCCTCCGCGACCGCGACGGCGATGTTCGCCGGGCAGCACGGGGCTGCTCTCTCTGTGTGCGCACAGGGACCCGACGGTGTCCTGCACGTACACAGAGAAAGTAGAGTTTTAAAACTTGTAGCGATCCGCGCGGATGTCGGACTCGACTGGCGACTGTTTGGTTGCTAGCGTGTCCGGTGACCAAGTGGCAAATCCAACAAAGAAACTAATAACAAGAAACGCCCTTAAGTACCTACAATAGCAGATCCCAAAAATAATGAAGAAATATTTTTTATTAGCTCCAGGGGATTAATTTTTATTGCGGCTTGCCGAGTAGCCCTTTGTTTTGTATTTTACTTACCACAAATATTGCCGGTACATGGCGCTTGAGCACTTGCACAAAGAAGTAGATAAGCAATAAATCAGTAGTGGTAGGATTTGCCAAAAATATATTTTATCTTTCTGCGTATTTTAATCCTTTTAGAGTAGATAATAAATAAACCCAAGTCAAAACAATAGTACCTATATTTAATCCTACCCCGTAAAAAGCACCGGCATTTGCCTTATACCGAATCTACAGATAACCATAATACTTACGTACAGATGCCCCATCCCATACAAAGAAACGGGACCATCGTTTATTAATCAGGTATAATATAAACAGGGTATTCGCAATTATTTATTATTTAAATGTTCTATAGTTCAAATGTGTTACGATAACTTTGATACAGTGTATAAGATCTAGACGCCTTCATAAGCTGGAGCACAATAGAAAATCAGTTCTGACTCTGAGCCAACCGGGCAACCCTACCTCACTAAGTTGTTGTAGTTGTAAGGTTACGGTTGTACCTATGAACCATTCATTTCATGAGATTGTTTCCGTCGATTTCTTCCCTGTTTTGGTGACAGCGCCATCTATTGGTAGAACCTAGAGCCACAGATTTTGAGAGATCATAGAAATTGGAATTATGGACCCATTATTAGATTTTTCGTACAAGAGAGACTTTCTTAACAATTACATACAATATCCATATCATTTCTTTTACAATTGATATACGCACTATAAAATACAATCGATACAAGTAACGCCATCTATTAGAATTAATTAGAACAAAATATCGATTGTTCGCGTTGGGACCCCGTGCCGAAACTAAGATTATTATTCTGTTTTCGCATTTCACACTGTTCTGAAGTGCGGTCTGTGCTGTACCTACTGCATATTTTTACAGTTACAGTTTAGTGATTTGTTCAGTGATAGTGGATAGCACCATATCCACCGACGACATTGCACATGAGCTTCGCGATATCTTAGGAGATTCCGATGCGTAAGTAATTTAATTTACTATCTACTTATTAATTATGTATTAGTTATTTAGCACACTTAAGTAGACTTATTTAGGGTATTTTATTAGGTTTTCTATTTCAAAATGTATTCCAGCTATAAAATTTACAACGTTTAGCTGGTTCAGCTAACAGAATGAACAAATAGATTCAATGTCTTTAAATACCTTTATGTATAGGGATGAAGAGGTTTATAATACTTCATCTTCTTCTTCTTATAAATAGCATTACTATATGGAAAAATTATTACTCACAATTCTGTTATTTTAAGAAACATAGCCTACTAAATAAAACTAAAAACAATATTATTTTTATCAAGAAGTTTTAGTGAAGACATTTATTTCTTCCAGATGACTTTGGCATCAACATCATTTGATTTTGAAAAAATATAATGGAAGGGCCATCAACGAGTCAAGGTGGAAAAGGCCAATTCGAATTTATTCAATCAGAGAGGGGCCAAGTAATCTTACTGAGGCACGGTTATAAGCATAACCAACATCGGAAAAATAAAAATGGCATTACAGTGTGGCGATGCGTTAATAGAAAACAATGTAAAGCATTTTTAACAACAAATAGTCAACATGAGATTGTCAAAGAAGATCATCATTTATGTAAACCTAATCATATAGATAATGAGGTCAAGCGTCATATAGACACATGCATTAAACGTGCACAGAATGAAACTACGAGCATGCCTCAGATTTATTCTGGTGCGGTAATAAAACTTAAAGATGCTGGATACGATTTAGTCCAGAATATTCCTGACTACAAAAATTTGAAAAGAAGGCTATATCTACATAGAAACAAGGCACTGAAAGTTAGTAAAATAGTAGTTCGTAAAGCTAAAGATATGACTATCCCTCCGTGTTTCGAAGAATTGGTCTTTGCAGATTATAAATGTAAGCAAACCAGACTTATACTCTTCGCAAACAAGGAAGTTTTGCCATTTTTAAATAATGCTGAGACCGTTTTTTGTGATGGGACTTTCAAGAGCTGTGTACCACCATTTTTACAGCTGTATACTTTACACATCGATGTTGGCAGTACTTCAACACACACTAACATTTTACCCGCCATTTATGCATTACTTCCTAATAAAAAAGAAAAAACATATGAACTATTTTTTAGGCTCATAAAAAGTCGTATACCTCAATTTGCCCCTACTGTAATTACCATGGATTTTGAGAAAAGTGCAATGTTAGCAATTCAAACAGTATTTGGTCCTCACACCAGGATACAGGGCTGCTTATTTCACTTTAAAAGATGTATTTATAGAAAATTAAAACAGTTAGGGATGAATAAATTCTTGATTTATAAAATACACGCATTACGATGTATAGCTCTCGCATATCTTCCTCAAGAATACCGATCAGATGGTTGGCTGTACATTGAAGCAGAAAATGAAAATGAACCAAAATTAACACAATTCAACAATTATTTTGTTAATACATGGCTAAAAGAGAGTGCCTACTATTCCGACAAGTGGACATTTTTTGATGTCATTCACAAAACTAATAATGCAATAGAAGCTTGGAACGCCCGATTTAATAAAATGGTAAAACCTAAACCGAATATTGTGATGCTCTTGAAGGTTCTGCAAAAAGATTCTCAACATTATTTAACAATGTTTCATAGAAACCATTACATCTCAGTAAAGTCATGTGAACGAATAAGACTGCAGAAAAGAATTGAAGACATTGTTAATCAATTCCTTCATGGTCACATAGATCTCCAACTTTGTATAGAAAAATTAAGCCATTAGGTCATGACTAAAAAAAAGACTGAAACTGATTATTCTTTATAAGAACTTTAAAAAAAAAACAGTTTTAAAATGCTACATAAATAAATAATAATGTTACATTTTTAAGAACTTTGTACCTATTAATACTACAGATTACTCTGTTTAACAAACTGTGATTTTGTGATTGTTTTAACTTCCAGTGATGCCAATGCTCCTATCATCGTAAAATTTTTGTGTTAAGAAATATTTATAATATTGTTGATTAGTTAAGTGTTACATTTTTAAGAACTTTGTACCTATTAATACAACAGATGACTCTGTTTAACTGTGATTTTGTGATTGTTTTAACTTTCAGTGATGATAATGCTCCTATCATCGTAAAATTTTTGTGTTAAGAAATATTTATATTATTATTGATTAGTTGATTGTTATTTTTTACCTATTAGAGCAAAATATTGTTGTTATAGTAACTGTGATTTTGTGACTGTTATTTTATTACATTTACTATAATACTCCAAAATTGTACTAGTTAATACTTAATAGAGAAAAAATATTTTGTTTTTGTTTATTTAATTGCCACATTTAAAACCATACCTTAGCTAATTAAAACGATTTTTATATTGTTATTACGAATATTTAAAAAGATTTATATATTTATAGTTTCGTTATATTTTTCGTTGTTTTTAAAATTAGCTTTTAGACCATTATAACGTTAATTATTTAATTTTGACTTACCTTTTTTAAACAACATTATTTTTAACAAGACTCAGGGGTTCATAAAAAGTTGATTTCGGTAAAAACTCTAATAAGTAGTAATTTGTGATGATTTAAGGTAAATGCAAGTGTACGGAAAAAGAGTACTTACTTGTAAAAATGCAAAACCAAATATTTGATTATAAATCGTACCTACTAACTGTGATTTTATTTGTAATCTTGGTTATAATTATGGTTTTAAGTTATTTAAACTGTGAATGATGTAAAATCACTTTCTGATAGATACAAAGTAAAATATAAAAACTTGATTTCCTTAAAAATCGTTTTATTTGTGTCCTGTATTAAAAGAAAGCATTTTGTACGTGATAGTACTTTTTTCTTGAAACTTTTCGATAAAGTATAGGTGTGTGCGAATCGCATACTACTAATTCTTGAAGGGGTCGATTCGCACGCAATTTAAATACTTCCGTGCGAATCGCCTACTAAAAAAATATTTTTATTGAAAGGGGACGATTCGCACGATCGTGCGAATAATTTTCGTGCGAATCGACTACTAACCCACAATATTTATTGATGGTGGAATTTATGGAAGCGTGAGTGTAAAAGTTTAAAATTATTTTGAATTACTTTTATTTCTGTGTTTTAAACAATGTATAATTTGCAATTTATATTCCAGTAATGGAGATTTGTCTAAGCCCACTGGTGGTCCACGAGGTCGTCATTTCGTACAAATGAAATGGAAGGTCTTAGTAAATAAATTAAATAGCGACGTTACTGGAGACCCTAGGTCCGAGGATAAATGGCGAAAGGTAAGGGCAATCTCAAGTGACGCTATTTTTTGTCGTAGATACTTAACATAAATCAATCTTCAAATGCATTTTTATGTGTTTTGTTTGATGTTGGAATCCTGCTTTAAGTTTGATGGTAGGTGTGGAGTGATTATAAAAATAATACTAAGAAGAAGTATGCCAAAATTAATAAGGCCGCAAGTGGCACTGGTGGAGGGCCAGCACTTCAATTATCACTGACTGACTTGGAAAATAGGGTCATGCAGATGATTGGAGTGCAAGCAGCTACAGGAATGGTGAAAGAAGAAGCTGGGTTTCAACAGGTTTGTGATTTTTTAAATTCAAATTACAACATTTTGGCTAGCTTGTAATTAAATAATTTTCGTTTCAGGATGCAGTTTCTGAGATACCGGAACCTCAACCTGAGCAGTCAGTGTCTGAAGTGCCTTCAGAAATGCATGAAATAGGTATAAATCTTAGTTTTATAATATTTTAATTCTATAATAATTTGTTTTTAGTTATGTCTATTTATATGTACTGTGTGTGTTTATGATCGCATTTGTGTGACTGCCACAGCAACACTCTGCACTCGGCTGCACTCAAAAAAGAATAGCTGTTTTTTCACGATTTCAGGGTTGGTCCCATAGTAAAAGTTGTTGTATATCAGCAGTAGAGGGTGGGGTTTAATTTATTGTTGTATTGTTGTCTCCACAGCCGAATCAATGTTATAGATTATCTTATAAATAGAATTAAACCCAGGATCTTATATAATAGATAGAATTAAAATATACATAATAAATATAAGTAATAATTTTTGAAATATTTTATAGATTGCAATACTCCGGGACTGTGGCCCCTCCACCACCAACTGAGACCCATCCTCCATGTTCCCCAGTCGCTTCAGTGGATGAGGAGTGGAAGGCCGACAGGTTGCAAGTGCGCGGTGATAACCACCAGATTCATTCGCACTACAATATGCAAAACGCAATGGAATTGGAAAAGGAGCAAGAGATCTACATACGAGAAATGAACATAAACGACCTATTAACAAGTAATAGTCAAATTACGAACATAAACATGGAAATAGAAACACATGAAGAAAAACTAAAAGGTCTTAAGAGAAAAATAGAGCTGGTTAAAAAACAACAGGACATTCAAATGGTTAAATCAGTGGATGCGGAACAACATCACTATATCCTGAACGGTTACATGATAACCTGTGCTATAATATTCGGTATATGGGTATACTTTAAGACTAAAGCACACTGCCTCCGTCCACCTCAAGTAAGCAGAGTATCAACGCAAGTTCCCAAGGAAGAGACTGAAATGGTACCAGTTCATCCTCCACAGCATCTCCCTAAGGATAGACAAATAAGTAAAGTAAACTAAGTAATTAGTAGTTTTTTATTCCTTCCCTTAAAATATTCTTTGCGGCGAACCTTATACATTGCTTCACAGGTTTCCGGTATTATGCGACCCAAGGCTCGAGATGAAATAATACTAGAGAATTTCAAATCTTCATAATTTCTTCCTGTTGATAAATCCTCAAAGTAGCTACAAGCCTGTCATGGGGTGGAATAGCATTTCGCATAATAGTGTCTTGCTTCTCGATAATTGGTGCTCGATAATATTCAGTAGATGTAAGTACGTATCATGATTCATTCTTAAAAAATTGTGCCAGTCTTTTGGAAACATCTTTAATTCCGCCAACAAATTGACATGAGAATGAACACTTCTTTTCATTAGCCATTCCTTGCACCAGATGCTACGCTTTTTCCGCTTCACTTTTTTTCTTTCAGGGCGAATATTAATCCAACAACTTGTGATTGTCACGTAAACTCTAATTTATTATCACTTTATTATACTTATTTTAAAACCGTCACATATGGGCCACTTCGGCTTTCCTAGAAATACATTCGATCTCTATTTTATGGTCTGACACTTCGACACGTTACCCTTATTGATAACAAAATATCCTTTTTCTTTAAAATTGAAAAAAAATATTGAACCTCTTAGAAACCCATTGCATTTTAAGAACTTCAACCAAAGCAGGGATAAACAACACGCGGTTCTCGATATACGTGCGAGCAAGCGTGGTCTTGCATGAATATAATAAAAAGGAAGGTATAGAAATCAACTAACAATTATAAATGTAGAGTTATACTTGATATTTAAAACAACAACTTATGAGCCGGATTTAACGAAACTTGCAAAAGGCATGATAAGCCGTTGATACTACTATTTAATATCCATTAACTATAGTTATATTATTAGATTAATTATTTTATTATTCTAGCGGCTAGCTAGAATCATAGCTACTCTAATCGATTTTGTGCTAAGACATATCGAATGTTTTATAATAAAATATATATAAATTGTAACTTTTGGCTATACCGTCTCGAAGGTTGGCAATCCCTAGACTCAAAGCGGCGGACATTGTTAAGCCCACATCTGCTAATCATAAATGTTTCCGAGAACCTGCTCAGGCCACTAAAGAAACAATTGGGGCAGGGCAAGCAAAAAGCGTTTTAAGTCTTTGTTACAAAAAACTCTGAAAAGGGGCTGAGCTGAAGACGGATTTTAAAGATTGAGGATACGAATATTTTAAGACAAGAGGGGTAGTTAGTTTTGAGGCACGTCGGAGAACGGTCGCGATCAAGGAGCAGTATCTGTGGCTACTTCCCATTTGGTAAACTTCCCATTTCGTAAACCTCAAACTGTACCTACTAAAAAGTTGCGTTTGGTAAACATTTCGTTACTTCATACATTTAATCCCATTTGGTAAACTTTGTTAGTATTGTTATTTTTGTACGGTACAGTCAGTGTCAAATTAGTATTAAATTAGAGATGTATATATTTTTAAATGCTTCAGTCTTGAGATAGTATCTCGACCATCAAAAAGAATGGCTGATCAAGAAGAAGTAAAAAAAACGTATTAAAGTCTGTAAAAATACCACGATGCTACTAAAAATACCACGTGCTTTTCCCGCAAAAGAAGCACCGAGCGGGTTCTCAGGTAGGGATTTATTGTCCTTACCATCGTTTTAAACAAAAGGTGTGAATGAGATAGACATAAGTAAGTATACGTAAATTATATCTATTACCGGGTTTAACTTATCAGTTCACTCGTTTTATGCATAGTGCAAGGTCGTTGCAATGTCGGGTGAGGGATCTTCTAGTGGTGCAGTGAATTTAAAAATTATTAATAGTACACGAGGCGGTGAAATTTTATTACGCGCTGGGCATCAATATTATAAACAGAAAAATAATAAGGACTCAAGTTGGTGGCGCTGTGTTAATAGAAAATTTGGATGTTCAGCAAGTGTAACTTTGAATTCAAATCGAAGCCATGTATTAAGAGAAAATGCTCACTGCAGTTCTTGTATTCCGAATTTTGAAAAAAATGAAGTGAAAGTAGCCATCGAAAAATGTAAACAAACTATATGTGAAGATCTGAAGCCGATTCCAGCTACATACAGGAAATGTACTAAAAAGCTGAAAGATAATGGTTATGAAATTATTAAAGAATTACCAAATTTTGACAAAGTTAAAAGCAGTTTGTATAGACACAGAAATAGACAACTAGGAATCACAAAATCTCAGCACTCTAACTCTACAGAAATCGTGATTCCTGACCGTTTTAAAGACAATTTATTGTTTGATGAGATTGACGGTGAAAATAGAATGATTGTGTTTGGTTCAAAGAGTGCAATTGCACATTTAAATGACGTCCGTCACTACTTTGCGGACGGAACGTTCAAATGTTGTGCAAAGCCGTTTCTTCAACTATACGTTGTACACGGAGACATAGGAAGTACAGAAACTGGGACAAATATTGTACCATTTTTTTATGCAGTGTTGACAAACAAAGAAGAAACTACATATGAAAGACTGTTTTACAAACTAAAATTTCATTTACCAGAGTGGACAGCCGATATTATTACCTTGGATTTCGAAAAAGCTCCAATAAATGCAATTAAAAAGACATTTCCAAACATAATTGTTAAGGGGTGTTTTGTTCACTTTGGCAGAGCGCTATTAAGAAAGGCAAAATCTCTTGGCTTATTACAACATGAAGAATCTCACTATCACGTCAAACTATGTATGGCTCTGGCACATTTACCAAAAGAAGACATAAACGATGGATGGCTATACGTTATGAGTCAAAGGTAAATTAATTTTGCAGTATTGAAATGAACGCGTTTAGTTCTGGATATTTCTTCTACCGCCATTTTCTACAGCCATTTTTATGCGTTAGAAACTAGGTAATATATGGTTTTTCGTATCATAATCTTCAACGAATTAATTCTGTTACAGTTTTGAAGAAAAAGCTATAACTGAATTCAATGATTACTTTGTGGATCAGTGGTTGGAAAATGAAGATATGATGAATATTTGGTGCTGCTACGCACAAAGACACCGCACTACAAACCTCATGGAATCTTGGAATTGGAGTTTCAATAGTGAAATTGGAAAAAGGCCATCAATTCTTTTATTTTTCGAAACGATATCAGGCAATATTAAACATTATGAAAATCTTCTGAAAAGGTACATATTTTTGTTTCAATGACCTGTATTTTTAGGCGACACATATGATAAAAATTATACATTATTACTTTAATTAATCATAACAATTTTTTACAGCTTTTATAATAATGGAGAAAGTATATCAAAACGAAGAAAAAAATCTATCCAAAATGATATACGAATTAACAATATTCTCGGCGATTACAAAAGTGGAAAAATATCATTGGAAAATTGTTTGAACGAATTATCAAGAATTGCTTGTATCACTTTATAATTTATTTATTGATTTTTAACTTTGTAGTGTAGGTAGTAAATTTTTTATGTTAATATTCCAAATCTGTGATTATATTTTATAGTTGATTTTGTGTGTAATTTTTAATGTTAATGTACCAAATCTGTGATTATTATTTGTTTTTATATTTAAAAGTTGATTTTGCATGTATTTTTTATGTTATTGTACCAAATCTGTGATTATTATTTGTTTTTATATTTAAAAGTTGATTTTGCATGTATTTTTTATGTTATTGTACCAAATCTGTGACTGTTTATTTTTATATTTTATAAGTAGTTGATTTCGTATGTATTTTTTTATGTTAATGTACATTAACATAAAAAGATAGTACCAAATCTGTGATTATTGTTTTTTTATATAAGTTGATTTCGCATCTAGATTGACTTATGTTATTAAAAAAATAAAACTTGTCATCGAAATAGTCAAATCGAACTGTGATTTTTCTTAAATTTTTTGAAAGTTATTTGTACACCCCACTTTTTATTTCTGTTTTTAAATATCAATATGTGTAAATGGCATACGTACACATAATCCGACTATTGTACCTGTGATTAAAAATATTTAACAAAATAAATGACAATGTTATCATTAGTTTCGTTTTTCTTTTTTTACTTGACTGTACCCATTTCATCTGAAAGTTTACCAAATGGGATATAACACAAAAAAATATTGAAATGTTTTCGAAATGGGACTAAATGTATGAAATGTATAATGTTTACCAAACGCAACTTTTTAGTAGGTACAGTTTGAGGTTTACGAAATGGGAAGTTTACCAAATGGGAAGTAGCCGTATCTGTGTACCCCTAGCACGAATATTTGTAGGTTTCGTATCGCAAACGTATCGAGTTGTCGATACGACAACGAAAGTCGGAAGCACGAAGCACTTTCGAAATAGTATCGAGAGCTCGATACGATAACGTTGGTGACGTCAATCTAACGTAATGAAGGACGGGAAAAATAGAACGAATGATCTTACAATTGAATGAATGTTTCGTTCAGAAACTGGATGTGTATTTAGTTAATTTAAAAAATAGTGTTTTCAGGGCATTTAAAACTTTAATACTGTTCAATTTATAATGCAATAGGAAGAAACTGCAGAAAAAGTTAATATTCAGTTAGAAAAATGGCATATTAATTTAACTGATTACTAAAACGTTGTGGTTGGTTTGACTGTATTCCTAAACGAACGACGGACGCTCGAAGCTCATTCAAGGCCAACTTTGTTTTGAAGCAGAGTAAAGTATTTTAGAGGGAATTTTGAAGTGAACTTGTGTTGTGATTTAATTTTTGAAAAGTTTGGAACTATTTTATTGTTCTACAATGAGAACCAGCCACCCGCAGTACACCATTATGATAGAATTTATGGAAAAGTAAGTGTATTACATTTAAGATTTTATTGTCTTAAGCATACATATACAGTAGATTTTAATAGTGTTTCAATGGGATATTTGGAATACATTTTTGTGAGTTTAAAAGAGCTAAAGTTTCTTTGTATACTCGAGTCAAATTAAGTATTACGCTAGTCATGTGAAATTTGTAAAAAAAAGTTGAATAAAAACTAAAATTAAGGTACTTACTTATGTGCTTAATTTTTGTCAATTATGTCCGTATAAAATAGGAAGGTAACATATAAAAATAAATATTGCAGCACACAGTACCTTTATCTCACATTAAATTTATTTTAGGCATGGAGACTTATCCAAACCCAGCGGGGGTCCTCGTGGTAGACAATATGTGCAGCAAAAATGGAAGGAGTTAACAGTTATGCTCAATAGTGATGGCACTGGGGATTCTCGAACAGAGGAAAAGTGGCGGAAGGTAAGCCTATTAAATCCTAATTACGCACATTTAAGGAAATAAACTTACTTCACACAATTAGAAATACATGCATTCAATTGTTCATGTTTGTTAAGGTTTGGAGTGACTTCAAAAATAATGTTAAGAAAAAGTGGTCAAAAATAAATGGGTCTGCTCAGGGTACAGGCGGTGGGCCAGCGATTCAGATGACCTTAACAGACCTTGAAAACAGGGTTTTATATTTAATTGGAGTGCAGGCTGCTACTGGGATGCCTATACAAGAAGCTGGATTTGTACAGGTGTGATATTTTTTGCTTGGTAATGTAGTATAATATATCTCTATTGTTTTTTTTTCATAGCAATCAATGTAATCTCATTTAATTCTGTATTGGGATAGAATATGGTCAAAAGTTTAACTTGTCTGCAACTTACCTACCTAATCCTGTAAGTAATAAAAAAGGGTCACCACTTGAGTTTTTTTGTTAGTATTGTGACACTTAAAATTCTTGTGTGGCTGACTGGCTGGGGTTTGAGTGCCACATAATGCGTTTCAATTATGATTTTTGTTAATAGACAAAGTCTAAATTTGATGTTTCTATGAGCATTCATGATTTCTGTAGGTATACTTACTCTAGAGTAGTATGTTGTTTAATAAAAAAAATATTGTAGGTATACTAAACAGTAAAGTTGGCCTTTACTCACAAATTATAAGTAAGCACTAATACTCAATTATTGTTTTTATTAAAATAGATTGTTGGTGGGGAGGAAGATAGCTTGCCAGTTCAGGTACTACCTGCCACAGAAAATGTAGACGAATTGACTGTGGATGATGTTCCTTATGAATATACACCAATTCCTGAAGGTTGGCGTATTTTAAATTTATCTATCATTAACTTGGTAACTAACTCATAACTCTTTTGTTTGATATAACTACTAGTAATAACAAAATATTTAAAAATAAGATCTTATACACAAACTAGTCAAGAAGCTATCCAGAAAAGCACATACTTAAAGTAAAAAAAAAGATCCTGATAACTAAAGCTAGCAGAATGGTATTTACGTTGATTGTTGAATCACATTTTTTTCAGATGAATGGAATACTCCAGGAACAAGCAGCCAACACACAGTCGCTCCACCTCTTCCTCCTCCAACTCCGCAGCCACCAGCACTTACGCCAACACCAGCTCCAGTGCAAACCCAGTGGCAACCGCCGAAAAAAAAGAAGACAGAAGATGACTCCGTTTTAAAAATATTTAAGGAGTGTGAGGGGAATGCTAGGGAGTATGAAAAGGAGCGTGACTGAATTGCGTTAGAATTAGAAAGAGAGAGGATTCGTCAGCGTGATGTAGAGCTTCAGTTGCAAGCTCAGTGGCTAGATTTTATGAACGAGGCGTTAGCATTATTAAAATCATATCTAGAGAAAAGAAGTGAATAGTGTCTGATTTTTTATTTTATTTGAATTATGGTTCGGTAACAGACTTCACATACACTATTCACTTCTATTTCATTAAAAGAAAACATTTTGTATAATGTTAGAATTTAATTTATTTGGCTTAAACTATAATCATACTTGGAGAAGGCCTATGTCCAGCAGTGGGCGTCGTACGGCTGAGATGGTGAAACTATATTCATGAAAGTAATATCTTAAAGGTACTTAATTCTGTTTTGTAAAGAACTAACATCATATTTGTTTCAAACATATTATAGTATATTTTTTATTCTCTAATGCTTACTTGCTTACACAAAAACCGAAATTAATTATTTACATTATGAACCCGATCAATCCTATCTACTAACATGTTTCTTATGGCTCTACCGCGAGTCAATTCATCACTAGAACCACTTTCGCGAAAAACTTCTTCTGGAGAAGAAAATGTTGAAACACCTAATTCTGAAGAATATATTATATCATCTTCAGGATCAGGCATCATAAAATCTAATGCTAGGTTGTGTAGAATACTACATGCCATTATGATAGAAGCACACCTCTCAGGCGTGTAGTGTAATGTGCGGTCCTTACAAAGGCATCTCCACCTATTTTTAAGTCTTCCAAAAGTATTTTCGATCACAACTCTGGCCTTCCCATGGATGGTAGTATATTTTGCCTCTGGAGTGCCTTCAGCAGCATCTGAGATTGGTGTCATCAACCAAGGCCTCTGTGGATATCCAGAATCCCCTGAAAATTTATTTTGATTGTATATTGAATTAAATAATCTTACAACGGACAGTAACATTAAGTAGACAGTAAGTAATCTTAAAATAACTTGAACTTTATCACTTTATTTTAAAATTAGAACAAACTACATGTAAAAAAAAATACCTAATAACCACACTTGTTCATTATTCTGGTGTAAGTCTTGGATATACCTATTGGCTTGACTATTTTCCCAAATAAAAGCGTCATGGGTGGCACCTCCATACTTGACATTAACATTTAAAATTCTGCATTCACTGTCACATATCTATAACATAATAATTAATTGTTATCTTAAGTAATTGTAAGGTTATAAGTAGGTATAAATTAGTAGAGTAATATCTCACCATTTGCACATTCAGTGAGTAGAAATGCTTTCTGCAGTAAAATAAGTGTTCTATGTCTCTTTTTGGAGTGAAGATATGAAAATGAGATCCATCAATGCATCCTATTACTCCAGGGAAGCCAAATTTTGTATAAAATCTGTAAATAAAGTATTGTAAGTAAATTTTTCTGGTATTAGGTAGCTATCATAATATATTTGTGGTTATTCAGTTGATCCTCCTTTCGCTGTTTAACATTCATTTCATTATTATAATTATTACTTACTTGTTTTTTACAATATTTCGCTGCTCTCGTGTTGTTGGAAATTTCAAAAAAATATTTAATATTAAAGGGTTAAGAAGAGCATCAGTAACCTGCCTCACATATTTGCTCACTGTAGTTTGCCCTAAATATTTAGCCATTCCTACTATTCTTTGGTAGGAGCCTGTAGCATAAAATGACAAAGCACACAGCACCTACAAATAAAAATATTAAATATTTAATAGTGTATGGAGTGTATGGAGTATGTATGGAGGTAGCGGACACCCTGGATTAACATAAGGCTACCCTTTTCATCCCAATATTCTTACGGGATCGAAACTTACGCGGGTGATGCCGCGGGGCACAGCTAGTAAAATATAAAAACATTTTAGTTAGAAAGGTACTTATGTAGCTTATAAATAACACTTTCTTTGTGTTCCAGGCTGATCCTTTTACTTGATTTTAGACTGGATTTTTCTTTTAATTCGCGACACAAG
Source organism: Omphaloscelis lunosa (assembly GCA_916610215.1). NCBI lineage: Eukaryota > Metazoa > Arthropoda > Insecta > Lepidoptera > Noctuidae > Omphaloscelis > Omphaloscelis lunosa. The sequence goes on along the minus strand of OU744265.1, from coordinate 15,152,900 downwards.
AATAAAAGGCTTCCTTACTTAGACGAAATCTATTTTTAAATTCTGTGTCGCTAAGGTTTTGAAGGTTAATATTTGCCAAATTCTTTCTGAGTAGAGCTCTCCTTGAGATTTCTCTGTAAATGTAGTAGTAAATTTAAAAGATAATTTGTTTTTTATTTGTAACAATATATAGTGTTCTAAAATAAATCACTCACCCTGTTTCTCTTTGTACATTTCTACTTTCAACAATCAATCGCGCTGCAAGATAATAGTACAATGTACTACGTCGTGGGGTGCTTCTCGTTAATCTAAACATTTTCTGATCAAATAAATCAAAACAATCACTTAAATTATAATTTTATACTTAAAATGAACTCCGACGAAAGTTTTTTCACTGTCAAATTTAAAGTGAATAAACATTCGTGAAACTCGTAAGCCAGCCGTCGACAATTACGATACGATCCGTCATTTTATGCCTTCGTGCTAGCTATCTTCATACAAACGGCTCGAGTTACGTTGATTTGTGCCTCGGTCGTCCCACAGAGTCTCGTCCCACATAAAAAATTCCCCACTTGTCCCAATTTGTATGCCTCGCTCGTCCCAAAACTTAATTTTCAATATTTTATTCCCCGCTCGTCCCAATTCGTATGCCTGGCTCGTCCCACATTTTTTTCATATGAGTTAAATTTGATTTAATTGTACAGTCAGCCTAAAAACCTGACTGACCAGAAAGATAAATAACCTCATGTTGCGGAAAATTTGATGAACTAATTCAATCCGAGACTCCACTATAATATAAATTATAAAATTACAAGTTACGCCACCATGACAGTTTTTTTCTGATCAAACTTTAGGTTTAGATTGAAGGCATTAATAAAGTACACATAGCCGACCCTAAGTACAAACCCTGTGCACCCCACTGCTTAGACCACTACTATTATTATTAACCTAGAACAAGTTTTTGAATGTTTATAGCTTCGGTATTTTTGTGCGACCGGATTAGAGCTTGCTCTCTCGCTCTGCTTTCTTTGTATTAATCAATTGACCAATGACGTGGCTTTGCGTTATCAGCGCAATCGGAGCAAATGCGGTTACAAAGTGCATCTGCTAATTTTAAATATGAGGTGTTTACATTAAGCGTGGTGTATTCATAGAGTGAGGTTCAATATTTGTGAAGTTTTAACAGCTTCACTGCCAGCCAAATTGTGAGGGTAGAGTGCCAAATGCCGAACTGTTCTTTATAATTTATTTAGTTTCTAAGACATCAGTGATAAGGTGAAAAATAATAAAAAATATGAATTATTATTAGTTTCGTAAATAAAAAATAAAAATAAAAACCCGCGCCTGCGCGGGCCCGGCACTATGGTTGAAAAATCCATACGTAGTGCCAAGCCCGCGCCTGTGCGTGATTAGATATTTAGTGTTTAAATTATTTATTATAAAACCAAATTATAATTTCTAAGTACAGCCACTTATATGAGTTATAAGAAACTAAAATGATACTATGAATTAGTAGAATTAACAATACTATGATGAACTACCCTAATAATGAACAATTTTTGCCTTGAATTATTATTTTCAGCACGAAATCAAATATCACAATCATATCACAATCAATAAAAAAATTATATATTTTTTTTTAAATGGAAGAATGATATACTTCGAACCATCGACGCATAATCCAGGTTTTTCAATGCAAGTAATACAATGCCAAATAGTGTCTGTACGTTTTTTTTTCTTTTGTGCATTGACGACACTGCTTACGTTTCAATTTCCCTTTTGCGTTTCTTTCAGTAATCTTAAAAATTTTGTGCGTCATAGGTGGTCTTCTTACAGGTCCTGGATTTGCAGTTACATGTTTATCAGGTAGCAACGCGCTTTCGCTAATTTTCACTAAAGAAGTAGTTGAAATAATCGACAGGGGTTATGCCAGGATTAGCGTAAAATTCGTTTAGTCGCGTAAATGATCTTTTTTTCATTTCGCCTACATCAGTAAATGGCTCTACATCCGAGTGGACTGAGCCACTCGGATGTAAAGCCATCTACTGATGGTCTCATCGGAGACATATCTTCTTGGGTAATATTGAGTTGGTCCGCTGAATTATCGGGCGTCGACTGTGGTAGGGCGGAATGTGGCCTTCTGATCGGTGAATTGGCAGACACGCGAGGAAATGTTAGCTGCTCTTCATTGCCATCCTCCGATGACTGGTCCTCTTCCTCACTTCCAGGGTCAAACTCGTCGCTCGATTCCAGATCGGCAAATAATTCCTCTTCGACGTCTGAACCGCGTAAACAACTAGCATAACGAGTTCTTTTAGGCCGCGAAGGGCCTGCCTCGTCTGCCATTTTAATCACTAGTAAAATAAAAACTAGTGACCCGATCAAAAAACCGTAAACTTTGTTTGAATTGTAGAAAATTCAAGCCCAGCGCCAACGTAAAAACAACCCGCCAAACGCAGTGCCGGCGTCACACTGACTCATAGAAACTGTACTGAGCCTAGCCCGCGCCAGCGCGGGGTCGGCCCCTCGCGCCATACCCCGCACCCCGCGCCAGCGCGGGCTCGGCAGTGAAGTTGTTAAAGGGTAAGTAATAATTATAATTTTGTCGATTTTTTCATATTTTGTGAAGTCATGATAAATGATTTGACTTATATCACTATTGTGGTAATTATTTACTTTTATATTAGTTGCTGTCTAAGGATTATGGTCTTTTATTATATGCATACTTAACTCTGTGCCTCCTGTGAAAAAGAGTACATCGCTACTTTTTAGGAGACGCAAATAAAATTTTGAAAAATATTTTTTTTCCTGTTTCCTAGGTCCTGTCATGGAGTTCTTTATCTATGGCCCTGTTTCACGAAATCGTCTAGTATTTTTTTTTTAAATGAGTAACCCTTTTTCACATTAACTAGAAATTTGAACAAATAATAATTTGATTTGAGCCCTAATTCACATTAATTTTGTTTACCCATTTTAACAAACTTCAAAAAAAGAGGATGTTCTCGGTTATACTGTATTTTTTAGGTTAACCAATTTTGATAAATCTTCTTTTATGTAAAAGCTGGTGCTTCCCATATGGTCGCATTTTAATTTAGTTAACCTCCTTCATAAAATGAGGATGTTCTCAACTACAAAGTGTTTTCTGGGTGAATCAGTTTTGATGACTCTTTTGATTCGAAAGCTGGTGCTTCCCGTGTAGTCTCATTTCAATTTGGCTCAGTTCTGACAATAGCATGTATGATAAAACCATATTCAACACGTTGAAGTCGGTTTTCAGCTATGATTTTTAATCATTATAGCTATTCACGATTCGTATCTACGAAACGAAACTATTGTACATAGTTTCGTTCGGAATACCTTTCTTAGACAGATGAAAGCTAATTTTTTGCTCTCTTATATTCATTTAAAAACGAAAAGGGTATATTGGACTTGGTACCCCTTTTTACAGGAGGCACAGAACTAATTCACGTTGTATTTGCAGGTGATCAGATATAGAGCCGTGGCTTCTTCATCCTGAAACATGGAGCCAGTGGCTTCATCATCCCGAGCTGATCTTCAGACTGGCTGCAGTCTGGCTTCTACATCCCAAGAGATAACCTTTATTGAATCACAAAGAGGTGTGCCTATTATTTTGCATGCCGGTTACGAATATACGAAAAAGCGAGAGAACAAAAATAGCTCAATCGTCTGGAGATGTGTGAACAGAAGGTGTCATGGAGGAATGGTGACTTCAAATAATAATGTGACGAAAATTCTTCGTCATGACATTTGTACGCCCAGCATAGCAAGAAATGACATCAAAGAAGAAATACATCACTGCAAGCAAGAAGCAAAATCTTCTGAAGGAAAATCGATTCCTTCTGTCTTCAATTCAAGCATAAAAAAATTATTGGACAAAGGTACTGACAAGATAGAAAAATTACCTGAATTATCGAATGTTAAGAACAGCTTGTATAGTGCTCGAAACAAAGCCCAGCAAATAAAGAAAGCTACATTTAAAACGCCGTTTGAAGTAAAAATTCCAGTAAGTTACATGAGTTTTGTTTTATTTGATTATGAGTACAGAAAAACAAGGATATTAGCTTTCGCTGATGTAAATAGTAAAGGACTTCATCAACACGTGAAACATTACCTTGCAGATGGTACATTTAAGTGTGTAGTGAAACCATTCAGACAATTATATGTGATTTACGGTGACCTTGGCAGCACAAGTGAGAAAATTCACGTCGTGCCCTTAATATACATCTTATTAATGGACAAAAAAGAGTTCACATATGAGACTGCGTTTGCTCTTATCAAATCGCAAATTCCAGAATGGCATCCGATTTCATTCAGAACAGATTATGAGAAAGCAGCCATGAACGCAATCCGTAACATCTTTCCGGATGTAATATGCAAAGGCTGTTACTTCCATTTTAGTCAAGCACTTTGGAAGAGAGCAAAGGCGTTAAAGTTAAATAAAAAGAGAATGTTCAAAAAGCATATAGCTCTATGCACAGCGTTAGCTTTGCTACCACCTGAACTTAAATGCGATGGATGGCTATATATAATGGAGGATTGTCCGAAAACTCTCAATATTGAGAAATTCAATGACTATTTTGTATCGGCATGGCTTGACAACGAATATTATCGAGGCAAATGGGATTTTTGGGGGGATATCTACAGAACAAATAACCCAGTGGAAGGCAGTAACGCTAAATTAAACAGAACATATTCGGGAAAGCTGAACATCATTAGCTTTTTGAATGTGATCAAAAACGACGCTGTTCTTTCTTTAGCTCGCCAAGGTAAACCTGGCGTGTTGATGATATAGCTCATGACAAATATATATTTGATTCTGTAACGGCAATGTTGAATGGCACTATATCACTGGGCCATTGCCTGGAAAAAATCAGCCCTTTTGTTTATTAATGATATTAATGTGTCTATATTAATGATAAGTTTAAAAATGTTGATTTTTTGGAGATTTAATTGTTAAAATACTACTTTCTCATAAATAGTAGGTTGATTAAAATACTGTGATTGTAATTTGATTGTGATATTAGTTACGTAATAAAGATTTTTAAATATAAATATTTCAATTTATGTTGAAATACCACATTAACATAAATAACATAACGTGGTACTTCTATAAGGTACATATAGGTAAATACAAATGTGTATACGGTCTATAATTATTTGACTGTTACTTATATACAAATGTTGATTTTTTGGAAATTTAATTGTTAAAATACCACTTTTTCATAAATAGGAGGTTAATTAAAATACTGTGATTGTGATTTGATTGTGATATTAGTCACGTAATAAAGGTTTTTTTAAATAAGTAGTTCTAATTATGTTGAAGTATCTCAGATAAATATTACATGTGTAATACATATATATATCTTAACGTGGTACTTCTATAAGATAAATACAAATGTGTATATTGATAGGTGTAACTAATAGTACTGTGATTTGGATTTGATTGTGATACTAAATAATAAAGATTTTCCTAAATTGCAATAGATATTTTAATTATTAAAATTAAAAACATGCATCGCGGATGCATACCTAGAACTGGAAGTATTTAATATCTTTATGTTATTAGAAAAAACTATTATTTCAATTTATTGGAAGATATAGTACAATATTTTTTGTCAACTGTACTTTGAATTTGCCAGGAATGTGGGACGAGTGGTGACTTTAAAACTCAAGTGGGACGAACAAGGAATTCTTTGGAATGTGGGACAAGATAGTGGGACGACAGAGGCACAAATCGTTACGTTTCATATTCGATACGATGACGATACGAAACTTACATGTCATTGTTCGTGCTCTGAAAATTAGTTCAATTTACGCACACCAGGGGCGCTGATCAAGTTCCCATACAAAATGCTTTCGTTGTTGTCGATTCGAATGTTTATTCGATAGTGATTCGTGCTAGGGGTACTGGTATACGCCACGGAGGTTCCGACTAGGGAGGTACTACTTCAACGCATTAAAACGGCGTTCAATAAAATAAAGGAGGAAATACGACTTCGTACAACAACTGTGGAAATACGAAATAGATGTCGGGCCTGCATTCGCAATAGCGGCCAACAGTTTGAGCAGAATATGTAAAAATTATTAAATAAATGTTAAAAATGCAATGATTTTTTATTTCTAGTAAGACCAGCCCCCCCAAAAGAGAGATACGAGACAGATATTACCATATAAGAGTGAGATAACAGATTTAATGAGGTTTTCAGGTATCATTTAAGCAAATATTTTTTTAAAATCATAATTTGGAATTTAGTATTTTGTGACTCGATTCACAATTCTAGCGAATTCACAAAGTTGTAAAAAGATTTTTATGGCATGTGGCACATCACTAGCAAGACAATAGACTAGAGAATTTCTGAGGGAGTTGGAAGATCCCGGTCGCTTTTGTATTTTTTTTATAGCCATGTAAATAGCTGTAACATGGACAGCTTTAATTGAAGTCCGAAACTTTGCGAGTAAATAAAAAAAAAACTACATGGCTAATGTCACTAATTTTGAATTTAAAAGTACTGTAGTACAATACACATCTAAATAAAATTAACTCGTATGTTGTCAACTTTACAGGTGGTTAAATTAAGATGATTTCAAAATGATAAGTACCTACGTAAGTTTCTATCTACTCATAAACAACAGGCCATAAAAACGGGCTGCAACCGAAAGTAAACTTTATACCTGTGTATAAATTAAGTTATTCTTACTAAATCACATAGATTGGAAACTAAATTAAAAAGTCTCATTTTTTTAATAAATAGGTACTTCGTATAAAAGACCGAATTCGCCAGTTTCGTCACTCGCACTTGTGTGGCACCTACACTACCTACGCTGAGGTACCTACTTAGGTTAGGTTGGGTTATGTTGACCGACCGGAGACTCGAACCTAGGACCCCACACTGAGCAAACACGCACAGACCAGCCTTCGTCTTCTGACGAAGATCGTCTACTACTAAGCTCAGCTCGGAATGCACCGCCATCTATACTTCCTTGGTGTCGCGTCGCGCGAGCTACGCGATATCGCAGAATTTGCAACAACAAAGGAAATTCTTTTTGGTCTGCACGAGCCTTGAATTTGTACTTGAATGTAAAATTTGGGTATATTTTTAATAAAACAATAAAAAGTCGATGAAAAAAATCCACAGGGCATGAGAAGTGTTTAGGGGTCTGAAAGGATAGCAGGTGACCCCCCCAGTCGACCATTTCAATTTGGCACACGATGTACCAAACACCCTGTAGGACAAATTAATCGAATTTGCAATTTACTTCGCTGCCAGCTCCGCGAATTAGCGGGGTGCGGGGTGAGCGCGGGGTGCCGGCCCCGCTAATATGCGGAGTAGCGCCGCTCGGTTTCTATGAATTAGGGTAGGTTCAGATGACAAGCGCTCAACGCGCGTTTTGATAACGCGCGTTTACAACTACATACATTTTATTCAGGCCGTACACATGCTAACGCGCGTTTTAGTAACGCGCGCGTTCAACGCTGCGCTAGCGCTCGACTGTTGTCAGCGCGCGTCAACGCCGCTTTGAGATCATTGGTTTTCTATGTTTCCGTTCAGTTGAGCGCGCGCTTTCGACGCGGATAGACGTATTTTAGGGTTCGTCAAGTTCGTCCGAAAATCGTCCGAAATGGAAACCGAAGCTTTTAATACGGAATTATTAATTGATGAAATAGAGAAACGTCCTGCGATATGGGACATGACAAGTAGCGATTATTCAGATAAGAATTTGAGAAGACGGGCTTGGGAAGATCTCGTCCTTATATTTTGTGAAGGACATGACAATGAAGAAAAGAAGAAAATATTATGTGAGTATATATATTTATTTACATTTACAATCGGTTTGTGTTACAAGTTAAATATAACGATCCTGCCAATCTACTTTTCCTTCATTAATGAAATAGTTTGTTAAATGTACTCGAACATTATCCGCCTGTCGCACAGCACGTCCGGTATAATGTGAGGCTAGATTTTCCAGGGGTGGCGTATAAAGTGTGTCTTCAAAATTGTAGCCATCCCTGATTCTGACATAATTATTTAGTGTACATATCGCTTTTACGATCTTTTCTGCAAAACCGATGTTAACATCTAACGGCCTGTGTAAAATGCGCCATTTATTGCACATTATGCCAAAAGTACATTCAACATACCGGTGTGCTAATGTCAAACGGTAATTAAATATTTTTTTAGCATAAGTTAGTGACCTTCCCCCATATGGACGCATTAAATTCTCCATCATGCCAAAAGCTTCATCAGCCACTATCACATATGGCAACGTTGTCGGTCTATTTTGTATTAACAATGCCTTTGGCTCAGGTAGATCTAATGACCTTTCTGTCAGCTTTTTGTACAATGAAGAATTCTTGAATATACCTGAGTCACTGTTTTTACCGTAGGCACCTATGTCAACCCACACAAAACAATAGTTTGCATTCGCTAGCGCCAATAAAACTAGCGAAAAATAATTTTTATAGTTATAATACATAGAACCCGTGTGTTCAGGCTGGATTAACCGTATATGTTTCCCGTCCAAGGCTCCCAAACAATTGGGAAACTTTGAGTTCTTTTCAAATATCGTGGATATTTCACACCACTTTTCTTTCGTTGGTTCACTCATAACAACGGGCCTTAATTTTTTCCAAATAGTTTCACATACATGTGGTATTATAGTAGCCACAGTAGATTTGCCAATTCTATAGTCGTAGCTTAATGTCCCAAATGAACATCCAATGGCCAAATATCTGGAAACAAACATAAACTATTACTAAATACTGTTTTCTTTTTCAGCGTCATCCCTGCAAAAAAAGTGGAAGAGTTTACGGGATAATTATATGAGAGAGGTGAAGAAAATAAAGACTGTCAAATCTGGATCAGGAGCTTCCAAAACTTCGACATATATTCATTATAATAGACTACGATTTCTACAGGCATCAATTGCCAACAAAGATACAGAAAGTAGTTTCGATGCAGATAATGCATCAACTTCGTCAGAGGTTGCTGAAGTAGAAATAAGTTCTGGCTTTAAGAGTCCTAAATCTACTTCAAGAAAAAAAACAAAAATTAAATCCTGCTGATGAAAGATTTGCAAACATATTAGAGCAGAGTTTAGCACAGAAAAATGTGTCTCATCCAAAAGAAGATGACGATGAAGACACGCTGTTTTGTTTGTCACTCGTTAAAGAGATTAAAAAAATTCCGGAATATAGGCGACTTCAAACTAAAATTGCCATTTATAATTTAATTTTGCAAAACCAAAAAGAATTTCAAGGACCACAACAACAGACATATGAAAATCAAAATTACCCGGTATCACAACGAAGAAATTATTCATCACAAGAGCAGCGTCATCAGTCATCAGCTTCTGTTGAAGGCTTTCGTTATCATGATTATAGATCACAGCAGTCTAGTGTGTCAAATAATTTTGCAAATTATGGTTATACTACAGCAATGGGGTCTCCATCGCCAGTAACACCTACTCCATCGCCAGCACCAACTAATGTCAGCAATGAATCAGAGTTAGAGTTATTCTGCGAGTAACAAAATGTTATTTTTTCTTTAAAAAAATTGTTCCTTAACAAGTTGATTTGATTTATTTGATTTATAGATTATGTTGATTATTAAAAAACTTACCTCAATGTAATTATGAGTATTTCTTCCGGTGAAATGCTATATCGCACAGCGTTTTTATCTGCTACGAGTTCATCGTTTATGAGAGTCAGTAAGTCATCAAATGACTTGATGGACATTCTGAAGTAGTTAAAGAATTTGGGCTCAAATTGCCTTAACTTAGGATATAAAATAATGTACTGACTTTCAGTCAGCCTGGTTGACAAAATTGGGTGAACCCAATATCTCCGTCTTCTGTTGTGTCGTTTCTGCCGTCTGTATAAAATCACCGATAAAACTGTTTCTACGTCCATCTTCGACAAATGTAGAACTCAAACTGGCCGCAACAACGCGCGTTTAACGCCTGACAAGCGCGCACCATGTGAACACTATACAAAAATTCAACGCGCGTTCAACGCGCGCTGAGCGCTTGTCATCTGAACCTACCCTTAGTACGCGCCCGGCACTGCGCTTGGCAACACGTTTGTAGTCTGGCTCTACGCTTGAATAATACAAAATACCGTTACAAGTTGTGGTTTTTTGAAATTGACTTTTATTTTTAAGTGAATAAGGTTTAAATATGGATGACGAAGCCGGGCCGTCCAGGCCAAAACGAAGCAAATTGCAACTAAATTATAACATTACGGACAGTGATATTGAAGATCAGCTCTTTGGAGATGATGGTAGTGATGATGAGTACCATTTTGAGGGCTTGGAGTTCTCTTCAGATGACGAAGAAGAGGCTGATGACCGGCGGCATATTCAGCAAATTGCGGCTATGGATTTGCTACCGTTGTCGCAGCCTCCAAGCCCATCTGAAGAGTTGCAAGCACCAGAAAGCACTGCAACTACAGTAGGTTGGACCACAACATGCGAGTTGCAAAATCTAGAATTCACTAAACAGAATGCGTTTTCCGGCAACCCTGGACAAACTCCAATAACATTTTTTAACTTCTTCTTTGAAGATGATTTCCTTGCTATGATTTGCGAAAAAAGTAATGCTCAAGCTGCCAAGTTATTAGGAAATACTGTATCAGCAAATTCAAGAATAAATGCTTGGAAGGAGTTGAATATTCCTGAGCTGAGAATATTCTTGGGCTTATTATTCCACATGGGATTCATTCAACTACCCCGACTACAAGATTATTGGAAAACGAACCGATTATTTTCAATACCTATTTTTGGGCAATATATGAGTATAAACAGATATCTGCTTATAATGAGATGTCTCCACTTCATCTCAGAGGCAGTGAATGATCCAGACCCACTGTACAAAATACGTAACGTCATTGATTATTTCAATAAAAAATGGATAGCTGCTATTATCCTGCGAAAGAGTTGTCTTTGGACGAGAGTATGGTGCTATGGAGAGGGAGTCTTAAATTTAGACAGTACATCAAAAATAAAAAAACATAAGTATGGAGTCAAACTGTACATGCTGACTGAACCTGATGGTCTCATTCTCAAATTTCGTGTTTATGCAGGGAGCCAAGACACTGAAGTAGCAGGAAAAGGACATGCAGAAAAAGTTGTGATGCAATTGATGGAAAAGCATCTTCAGAACGGCCACTTACTGTATATGGACAACTATTATAATAGCTTCCACTTAGCAAAGCGTCTTTTAGAAAATAGAACATACTGCACTAGAACCTTGCGAAAAGATCTGAAGGAAAATCCAAAAGAAGTGTACCAAAAAACACTAAAAAAAGGTGAAAATATATCGTTTTCAAGAAAGTGTACACATCGGAAAGTGGAAAGACAAACGCCCAGTGATGTACATCACTACAGAATATGAAGACAGAAGGGTGCCAGTTGCCAATAAACGTGCAGAAGCTATAGCAAAATACAATGAGTTTTGGGTGGGAAATCATCAAATAACTTCTCCCGCTCTGGGCGGAGCGGGAGGGCGTGTCAGACTCTTACTGACTAAAACCCACCCGTGTTCCTTCGATTGCCCTGTTGCCGGGGGCCACGATCTCCCTTTCGGTTTTCTTCGCAACCCCGGCAGGCATCGGCCTTAGCGGACCCCTTCAATTCTGCTGACATCTCTTTGAGGCGCGCGTGGAACACAACGCGCCGTCGACCCGGGCCCGGTCCTTATCGGACGGTGAGCCACCCATTGCTCACCGTCCGCAAGCCCGCGCCTACGGTGGCCGGAAATCGCCTCGCGATTCCCGACGCCCTGGGCGTCTCCTCCTGCGGCGGTTAGGGGCGTGAGGGCGCGAAATTTGCCTCTCCCTCACAAGTTCCGCCTCCTCCTTCGCGAGCATTACCGCTTCGCAGAAGGAGGTGACGGCCTCCCATTTCCTCTCGCTCCCTACCATGGCCTATATCAGGGCCGGACGCGAGAGATCACCGCCGCCGATCGCCTCCACGAGGACACGGCGATGCTCCGCCCAAGCTGGGCAGACCTCCACCGTATGCTCCACCGTGTCCTCCGGGCGATCCACACAATGTTGACACCCGGGCGTATCCTCCCGCCTTATCCTGTGCAGGAACCTCCCGAAACAGCCGTGTCCGGTGAGGACCTGCGTCAGGCGGAAGGTGAGGACGCCGTGGCGCCTCTCCAGCCACTCCTCAAAGAGGGGTCTTATTGCCGCAATTGTGGCGTGCCCAGCACTGGGTTGCGACAATCGCACTCTCCATGACGCCATGAGATCCCGCCGGAGCTCTGTCCGCTGTGCCGCGATTTCTCGCGGCAGCGGAGTTAAGCCCCGGCGTTTCGCCTCCTCGCGCCACTCCCAGATGTGCGCGAGGACCTTTGCCTCCAGATCCCATGGCGAATGAGTTTATGTCTGGAGTTGATAGACCAGTTGCTCGCATTTTATCCATGTGAAAGAAAAACACTTCGTTGGTATCTGAAGTTAGCGATCCATACCTTTCAACTTCTCTTTATAAACTCATACAAAATTTTTAACAAATATTCTGGCAAACCGAAAATGACACTCTATGATTACCGTTTATCTGTGATAAATGACCTGCTACCCGAAAACAATACTTCTGTGGTTGCTGGTTCCAACAGAGCAAGAAAAAGCAGAGAAGTGCTGCACAAAATCAGTAAAATTACTGAGAGAAATTCCAAAGGATTTCTTAAGCATAAAATGTGCCGCATGTGCTCGAAAACACAAAAAAAACGAAAAGACTCTATGTGGCATTGCGAAATGTGTAAAGACAAACCTGGTCTATGCTATGAATGTTTCGATGAATACCACTTGTCCATCTAAATTTAAGTATGTTTTTTTATAGTCATCAGCAGTCTGACTAGCTTTAGAGTTTTATTAGTAAAAAATGTTTGTGAGTTGATTTTACAAAGTTCTAAGAAAATATTATATAGCAGATTTTATTAATTTGGTATTTAGGAGTTTAATTTTTTGTGTGTTGAGGAAGCTGTGATTATTTTAAGAGGTGTTCATTGTGTTTATTTTTACTTAGAATGCTGTAATTCCGCTATTTTTGTTGCAGTCGTAAGTTACTTTGAGATTTTTTTTAATTTTTTGTAAGTTAATCTGTGAAAACCCTTAGTAAATGTTACCAAAGGTATTATAATTAAGGAAAAAACTATTATCTTGTGTTAAAATATCATAGATAATTTTAAATAAACCATAAAACATAAAATAAACTATTCCGCAAAATTGCGGACTTGGCACTGGGGTTGAAAATGTCAATCTTAGTGCCAGGTCCGCAAATTCGCGGATTTTTTGTATTGAACTTTTTCTTACCAAAAACTCCTAAAAATAGTTAACTATTTCCAAAACATCAATATTGAAACGTCCCTCATGCATATTTTACAAAAAAAAATCATTGGATTTTCCCATGACGTCACCAAATTCCAATTGGCAGCGAAGCTGTGATTTCTCCTTTTCTTCCTGAAGCTGGGAGTACTTCAGGGATGCGAGTAGTAACGCGTAGATACCTTTTTAACAAAATGCAGGAACAAAACTTGCATAATTTTGACGAAAAGTTGAATTATCTCGAGAGATTTGTTTTATCACAGGATGAGTATTGTGAGGAACAAAAGAAGGAAGTAAAGCATAATTTATCCTATTTGAAGTCTCAATTTAAGAAAAGTGGATGGAAGCTCATAAAAAACCACAGCTTTTCCTTCAAAAGAATGATAAGTGGTTACAAGAAACATTCGAAATACCGAGGGTTAAACGGCTTTCTTCTGGTCGACCAACAAAGTCATTTTTGGAATCAAGTGAAAGGAGTAAACGCAGAAAAACACAGGATGTACGCAGTGCTGTTGATAAAGAATTCTAAATACATGCTGCTCAGACATGCCTTCAAAATAACCAAGCAGTGTGAAAAACTATCAACCAACAAAATCCAACAACCGCCCTTTCAATGTTTGTGGAAGCTGATCTTTCAAGGCGACAATATGAAATAATAAGAAATAGCAACAAGAAGTTTTATCCAAGCTATAAATTGTTACAGCAAGCTAAACAGACTTGTTATCCGGCGAAAGATGCCTATCGGATAACTGAAACATGTGCTGAAATTAACCTGCAGGATCTAATGGACCATACAGCTAAACGCTTGGCAACATATTTAGACGACGTATTAAAACACTTAAGTCCAGAAGAGCGTCAATCGTTGACCCTTATTTCAAAATGGGGATGTGACGGGTCTCAACAATAACAATTCAAACAAAAAATGCATGATTTGGACGCGAGTGACAGTAACATTTTCCAAAGCTGCTTTGTTCCGTTTTTTTGTTTGCGGGTCAAACAAAAAAGTGGTTTGGCAAAATCCAACTCCTTCTTCGCCACGATTCTGTCGACACAGTGGATATTACTAAATCTGAAATCGCAAATGTCGAAGAGGCTATAAATGCTTTAAAACCTAGTGAATTCGTACTGCGCGAAATTTTCTTAAGTACAAAACACATTATGACTCTAACTATGGTTTATGCAAAAGTGTGTAACGCTGCAACTTCTACGAGTTCAACCATGAGATGCTACATCTGTGGTACTACATCAAAAGAATTTAATGACCTCAACATAAAGAAAACTGTCGATATCGACGCAATACAGTTTGGCCTATCTGTGTTGCACGCTAGGATTCGATTTTTCGAAGGCATACTTCATTTGGCATACAAGATTCCTGTACAAAAATGGCAGTTAAGGTCCGAAAATGACAAAGGCATTGTCAAAAAGAAAAAGGCAAAAATACAATAAAATTTAGAGAGCAGAGTCTCGTAGAGAAATTTAGAGAGAGAATGGGTCTACTAATTGACGTGCCGAAAGCTGGTTTTGGCAATACCAACGATGGCAATACTACGCCTGAAAGTGATTTTGAAAGTCATATCTAGCTCTCATAAAGTCGATTTGAAAAAGTTTGCTCTATATGGGTATGAGACTGTGAAGATGTACATTGATTTATATCCCTGGCATCCGATGACTCCTACAATGCATAAAATACTAATACATGGCGCAACTGTCATGGAAAATGCACTTTTGCCTATTGGTTTACTGTCAGAAGAAGCAGCAGAGGCGCGTAACAAGCATATTCGACTGTACCGGCAAGATTACGCTAGAAAATTTTCTAGAGAGCAATGCAATTTCGATGTAATGAACAGATTATTGCTCAGCTCAGATCCCTTGATATCTAGCTCAGATCCCTTGATATCTAGCATAAGACCAAAACTTAAAAATGGGTCTATGCCACATAGTGAAGAAGCAATACAAATGCTTAAAATGCACTTTTGCCTATTGGTTTACTGTCAGAAGAAGCAGCAGAGGCGCGTAACAAGCATATTCGACTGTACCGGCAAGATTACGCTAGAAAATTTTCTAGAGAGCAATGCAATTTCGATGTAATGAACAGATTATTGCTCAGCTCAGATCCCTTGATATCTAGCATAAGACCAAAACTTAAAAAGGGGTCAATGCCACATAGTGAAGAAGCAATACAAATGCTTATGCCTGCTGAGGCCCACACGGTTGAAGAGAATTCCTCGGATGAGGAAACGGCCGCAGAAGAGTCTGACAGTGAAATACATTAAAATGCAAATGGATTAAAAATCTGATGAAGAAACGTGATACTCCTCATTGTAAAATAAAAAGTTGTGTACTAGTGGTTTAATTTGAATCTATTTCCATTATTATTTGTAGCGACTATTCAAGAAACGCTTTTAAAGGAACCAGCCTCAGTGCCCGAAGATAGTCCTGAAAAACCAATAGCTTCAACTTCTACTTTCAGTGACACACAACAGGTAAAATTGTAGGCAATGTCTCCAAAAAATAGTGAAGTTTTAATTATGTAGGTACTTACATAATTCATAATTTATGTTAATTACTAATTGTTTTTCCAGAAGCAAATCAATTATAGGAGATTGACTCTGATTCGTCATCATTGTCCTCGGTCCATCAAGTCGAAAATCATGGTAAAGTTCTTGAAAGTACACAAAATCTGATAATTCTAGAAACAAATTCTGCAAATCGTCGAAGCAAACCCGTTTTAGAAAACAACTTTAACTCTCGAACAACTCTATAGTGAGAAAATTAAAATATCGGAACAAAAAAAGAACGGGTTTATAAGTTTAATTGAAAAAAATCTAATTCCTCAGTATTATAGAAGCTTTTATGAAAACCTTTGTTTTTTTTTATTTATAAAACCTGTATATAAAACCTAGTTGACTTTGATTTGACTATTTTGAAACTGTTTACATGTTTATGATTGTTACCTATATTTCAATTTTTTTCTCTTTATGTTTTTTTTTAAGTCTAATTTTCTATTTTGTTTAAGTTTTTGTGATGATTACCTAAGATTTAATTACCTATGATTTTTTATTCTGGTTCCTCTAATCCTAGTCGAATTAAACTGAAACTAAATAACATAGATTGTGAAATTGTTGTAACGCTGCCATCGTTTAATTAAGAATAAAGTTTATTATAAGTAAACCATACAAACGGTCTTTACTGTGCTCAAAAGTGTAGCTAGTGATTGAAATTTGTTTATTAAAGTTAAAATGTTAAAACTATTTTTATGTGATTTTTTTTTTAAATAGTTAAACGTTTAATAGTGAAATTTTTGTTTTCATTTTGTATTATTTTGAAAATTTATTCCTAATATTTGTGGAACATGGTAGTATTATGAATGCTCCTTAAACATAGCTAAATGAATTAACAAATCATGAAAAATATGATGGCATAGCAAACTAAGCATGATGTTTAAATAATGTCTTAAAAAATAATCGAAAAGTCGAACGTAGACCCTCAAAATTGCATTTTTATGAAAATAAAATTTTGTAGTTACTACTTTGGTTCAGAAGTATTTTTTGTGTAAAAAGGTATTATTATTTTCTTGCCTGTAGATTTTAATTTTTTTCTCAGAAATAGCAAAATTAACAAACTCGTGCAGTGAACAAAAACATTATCAATAAAGTAAGTTTACAAAATATACCGGGTTATTTTGCAACCACCATCCAAATTTTCAGAAATGGTTTAGAATCGATAACCTTATGAATTAATGAAATAAAAAATAAATAAAAAAAAAAAAACAATTTTCACCATTGTCCGCTACTAAAATCACAACGTGTGGAATAAATACAGTTCAACAATAGATTATTGAACTTGACTGCACACGCGCTTACCTCAGGAACGCACAGAAACAGCACGCACTACGCCCCCCTCCCTCTTACGTCGCACCCCGCACAGCCCCCGGTCGGCCATGCGCCGGCGTTTTGTTTAGTTGACCGTGACCTAGTTACGTGTGAACGTGTGCCATTTTTTTTGTCGCTCTCCCTGCATTTTCGCTTCCGAATTCCGGTCGATCATCATCGCACGACATGGCGACTTCTTATTCTAATGCAGAGTATTATGAAATGGTCAGGTGCTATCTTTTAAGTGGTGAAAGTTTAAATGGTGCGCAAAGAATGTACCGTACAGAAAGTTTACCGCGTTTACAAAGACGAGGAATTAATTCGCGAGTGCCTAATAGACAAACAATTTTAGCAGCAAATCAAAGGTTGTTAGATTATGGGCAGTTTACCACACCAGCCCATGCAACAAGTCGTGGCGGTCATAACGAAATAACACCAGCAGTTGAAAATTCTGTACTCGAGTTTTTCGAACGTGACCCCTGCGCCAGCACTAACGACGCTGCTCGGCGCTTCGGTGTCAGTCAGTATTACGTGTGGAAGCTGCTGAACTCTTCTGGTTATCACCCATACCATTACCAACCAGTGCAATCTCTTCATGATAACGATGGACCCGCTAGAATCGAGTTTTGTGAATGGCTGTTAAGAAACATTAATTCTAACATTTTGTGGACAGATGAAGCATTATTTACGCGTTTGCCAAACTTCTTGGCAGTATATGGTTAGGTATAAATGAGACCAAAGATGTAGTATAGTCTGGTTATAATTATCCAAAGGTGCATCTTATATACTAACGACTACGTGTTGAAAACAGATAGTAGAAACATTTAATAGATATTGAACGTGCGATAAAGAACATAAGATTGCGATGTAGATTGTAGATACAGCACAAAGATATTGTACTGTAACAGTACACCCCCCTTTAAAAGAAAAAAAAAAGTAAATATTATGGTAATAGTGTTTACAATATAAATTTGATCTAGACCTTACTAGTTATTTGCTGATGTATATAAATAATAATGCTATTGCACGCGGTGGAATTTGATGAC
Source organism: Omphaloscelis lunosa (assembly GCA_916610215.1). Lineage (NCBI taxonomy): Eukaryota > Metazoa > Arthropoda > Insecta > Lepidoptera > Noctuidae > Omphaloscelis > Omphaloscelis lunosa. The sequence goes on along the minus strand of OU744265.1, from coordinate 15,134,655 downwards.
GCCTGTTGTGGTGCGATTTGCTGACGTCTGTAATTTTGACTTAGCTGTTGCACGAGTGCTTATTATTTTTTTCCGTTAAACTCTTCATTCTTCTGTCCAGTGTTTTCATTATGCCATAAATTAGGATCGCACCGATTGTTAAAATAATCTGTCCCATCGCAACATTTCTTGTCCACCGTAAGTCCTCCTGGATCAGGTTACGGAGTTTGTCCGCTTCGTTTTGATTGAGGCAACTGTCCGTATTGTATGTTATCTGGTCCTTAGAACTTTGATTTCCCATTTTAGATGTCTTGTTGTTACGAGTAGTTGTGAATTAATGGTATATGTCAAGATCTATGCTAATATATATACGAATAACTTGCTTCTATCAGCGATTTTTATAGACGTACCACTGGCTTTACCTTACGTCCCGATCGTGTAGCGTACGTGTGTGAATGTCTGTCGCAATCCTTTGAATCTGGCACGTAGTTTGATTCGTCATTGATCATGAAAGCTGGTTTCAATCTATCAATTGATATCACTGTTTCCTTATCCCTAATTCTAATGCAAAATGTTTGATCTGTTCTACTAATTACTGGGTAGGGTCCTTCATACGGCGGCGTCAGGGCTTTCTTCATTCTATCACACCGAACAAATACGTGTGAGCATTCTTTGAGTTCGGGATGCACAAATATAGCTTGGTTATGGTTTTTTCTTTTCGGAATTGACGTCATTTGTGTGATGCCCTTTTGAATTTGTTTTACAAATTCTTCGTACGTTGATAACTGTGCTGCTGATGACTCAAAAAACCCTCCAGGGAGTCGTATTGGCGTTCCATATGTCATCTCTGCTGAACTATAACCTGTGTCTTCTCGCAAGCTACTCCGCAACCCGAGTAAAACTGTTGGGATTTCTTTTAACCAATTTTCGTTGGATTCTCTTGTCATTAACGCTACCTTTAAAGTTCTATGAAATCTCTCTATCATTCCATTGGATTGCGGATGATAAGGTGTTGTCCTAATTTTATGTATTCCCAAAAATCGAGAGAGTGACTCAAATATTCTTGATTCAAACTGTCGGCCTTGATCCGTAGTAATGCGCAATGGACAACCAAAACGAGTAATCCATCCTTCGAAAAGCGTCTTGGCTACTGTTTCTGCAGTTATATCTTCTACCGGAAATATTTCGGGCCATGACGTACAACGATCTATGATTGTGATTAAATATCTCTTCCCTTGTGAAATCGGAAGTGGCCCGACGATGTCAATATGTAAATGCTCAAAACGTTGCGCTGTCATAAAAGCACCAGGAGGTGATATCGTATGTCGTTGTATTTTTGATTTCTGGCAGGCTAAACATGTTCTACACCAATTATTGATATCTTTGTTCATATACGGCCATAAATACCTTTGGGTTATCATTTTTCTCGTAGTTCTTTTTCCTGGATGGCTCATACCATGAATGGTATCGAAAATTTGTTTGCGAAAATGCTTTGGTAAGTAGGGGCGGCTTTTTCCAGTAGACGTGTCGCAGGCGATGTTTATTGTGGAACCCGGAAGCGTAATGTTTTTGAATTTTAATCTTTTATTGTCACGTAATTTACTAAGTTCATTATCTGTTGATTGACATTTTTCCAATTCAGCGTAATCGATAGGTGATGGCACGTATATTTCCTCTATTCGAGATAAGGCATCGGCGGTAATATTGTCACGTCCGCTTATGTGTTGGATGTTGGTACTGTACTGTGAAATGAAATCTAACTGCCGGACCCGTCGCGGTGTATCGTTTGATGATGGTTTTTGGGAGAATGCGTATGTCAAAGGTCGGTGATCCGTAAATATTGTAAATTCTCTTCCCTCGATTAATCTGTGAAAATGTTTGACGGCCATGTAAATTCCCAACAGCTCTCTGTCAAACGTAGAATATTTTTGTTGAGTTTCGCTCAATTTTTGTGAAAAAAAACCTAATGGTTCCCAATTGCGTCCGGATTTTTGTTGTAAAACTCCACCAACGCAAGTAGCACTAGCGTCGGTCATGAGCGCTAGTGATGCGTTGCGGGAAGGATGCGCTGTTAATACCGCGTTTTTCAAGCTTTCCTTGCATTTTTCGTAAGCTTGGTCTGCTTCCGTTGTCCAAGAAACAGGTGAATTATCGTTCTTTTTTGAACCATGTAGAAATTCGTTTAAAACTCTTTGATTTTCCGCTGCGCGTGGAATATTACTTCTGTAGAAATTGACCATGCCCAAAAATCTTCTTAATTCTTGAATCGTTTTCGGTTTGGGAAATTCCATGATTGCCTTGTAATCTTCCTCGGTAGGTTGTATTCCTTGGCTCGTTATATGATAACCTAAGAAATCTATTTCCCTTCTGTGAAATTCGCATTTTTCGAGATTAATGGTTATTCCATTCTCGTGTAAACGTTTGAAAACCGTTTCTAAATGCTGATAATGCAAATCTTCGCTGTCCGATGCGATGAGACAGTCGTCTACATATATAAATACGAAATTTAAATCTCTAAATAAGGAATCCATGAATCGTTGAAATGTTTGTGCCGCATTGCGTAATCCGAAAGGCATTCTTAAGTACTCAAAAAGTCCGAAAGGTGTGATGATGGCTGTTTTCTCTATATCCTTAACAGGAATACAGTGGTATGCTTTGCGTATATCTATCTTGCTTAGTATCTTCTTATTTTCTAATATGTATGTAAAGTCAGTTAATCTTGGTAGTGGGTATTTGTCCGGAACTGTCGTGCTATTGAGCATTCGATAGTCTCCGCACGGTCTCCATTCGCCATTTTTCTTTTTTACCATATGCAATGGGCTTACCCATGGGCTATCTGACGGTCGGCAAATTCCGAGTTCTATCATACTTTGAAATTCCTCTTTGGCTATGTCGTATTTTTCTGGAGGTAATGGTCTTGCCCGAGCTGCGACGGGTGGTCCTAAAGTGATAATGTGGTGTTCAATCTTATGTTTGGGCGCATTGCGTAGAGAGGACTCTTTCGTGATGTCTTCGTACTTGTTTAAAAGTTGCGTAATACGTGGATTCGTTCCCACTGCGATAGTACGAATTGCTTGTTGTGCCGCTTTTTCTGAAGTTACATGCGTTGTCAGCTCTGTAACTTTGTCGATAAGTTTGCGACCAGCTATGTCGACTAATAGTTTATAGTGCTCTAGAAAATCTGCTCCAATTATTGGTTGTGTAACATCGGCGATTATAAAATTCCATTTATAACATCGTTGTAGTCCTAAATTCAAGGTAAGCGTCTTCTCGCCGTAAGTCCTAATTTTAGTCCCATTTGCAGCGTTTAGTGTGTATTGTTCATTTTGAAAAATTGAATATCTCTGTTGCTTGCTAATGACTGAGATATTTGCGCCCGTGTCAATCAAAAACTTCATACCACTTTTTCGGTCGGTAATGGTGAGGCGATTGGATGGGTGGATTGCACAGAGTTTCGCCGTTGTCTGTGCTCTTATTCGTTTCCCTGGTTCCGTACGTAAGTCATTGGTTTCCAACCGCATGGCTTAATGCAGTTCCTTGCATATTTTCCGAATCTTCCGTGGTAGTAACAAAATCGATTTGCCCCTCTATAGTTTGTTCTCGGCCTCATAATCGGGAATTGCTGACGTTCCTTGAAATGATTGTGCGTGTTGGGTCGATAGCCATATCGACCTTGCTGAATTGCGTCAATATCTATCTGTAATTTTGCTAGCTGGGTTAAAATGCATGCTGTATTGTTGTCGTTTGAAGTGTCGTTGCTAACAGCTGATATTTCGGTTACTTTTGAATTCATTATTATTTTGTCTGCAATTAGGCTCAGTTTGTCAATTTCCATGTCTTCCGTAACTGCTAGAACCGTAGTAACTGATGTTGGTAAAAGCCTGAACCATAGTAGTTTAATTGTTTCGTCACTGATTTTTCCTCTCCCGAGGACTCGCATTTGACGTAATAACTGCGAAGGTTTTTGATCACCGAGTTCTGTCTCTGATATTAATTTTTGAAACTGCCGCTGTTCTGTTTCTTCGTAACAATCAATTAAACGTTCCTTGATGTTTTTGTATTTATCTGTAGTCGGTGGCGAAGTGATTAGGTCACTAACCTGTAGTATTTCTTCCTTGGATAACTTTGCTATTACCGTACAGTATTTGTATTCGTCTCCTTGCTTCTGTGGTGCTAATATGGCTTCTAGTTGCGTGAACCATAATCTGGGTTGGCCTTTCCAAAATTCCGGAATGCGGGATAAAACCGAGGTGCCAGCAGCTACTTCAAGTGTTCCTTGCTGATTTATGTTCGCCTTGCACGGTGGTTGCGCCATGTTTCTTGCTGCGTATTCGTTCGTCGGGGTCACCAATTTGCCAAACTTCTTGGCAGTATATGGTTAGGTATAAATGAGACCAAAGATGTAGTATAGTCTGGTTATAATTATCCAAAGGTGCATCTTATATACTAACGACTACGTGTTGAAAACAGATAGTAGAAACATTTAATAGATATTGAACGTGCGATAAAGAACATAAGATTGCGATGTAGATTGTAGATACAGCACAAAGATATTGTACTGTAACAACGCGAATCGGAATTTATAACAGCCGAAACGAACATTATTGGGCGTTAAGCAATCCCCACGTTATTAGAAATAACTACCATCAAGTGCGTTTTAGTGTAAATGTTTGGGCGGGTATTATTGGTAATGTTATCGTGGGACCGATTTTTATTGAAGGACGGTTGACGGGTACGAATTATTTAAACATGTTACGTGGTGTTATTGAAGACTTACTAGACGAGGTGCCACTTTCATACTACAACAATCATTATTATCAGCATGACGGTGCACCACCTCATTACACAAGTGCCGTGCGTGACTTTTTAAATAATAAGTATGGCGACAGATGGATTGGTCGCGGAGGGCCTGTACCATGGCCTCCCAGGTCACCAGACTTGACTCCGCTTGATTTTTTTTTATGGGGTGAAGTCAAAAGACGTGTTTACGTTGAAGAAGCACAAAGTGTTGCGGACCTCCGTAGTAAAATAACAATAGCATTTAATGACATTAAAAATCAAACAGATACTTTAAACTTATTAAAAAATAGTTTAGAAAAACGTGCACGTTTGTGTATTGAGAGAAACGGACTCCATTTTGAACAATTACTGAAGTACACGTGATTTGTAGGTTAATCGAGATTATTTGGTAAGTTTAATTATTGTAAATAGCTAGTTGATTCCAATTTTTTAAATACGCCATAATAAAAACCAGTAATTTCACATTCATAATTTTATTATGTCGGTCCTAAGCCCGTAAAGTATGAAGGGAAAATTGGAATCAACCCTTTTAAGTAAGACCGCGTAGGTACCTACATTAGTCGCAGCGAACGAGGTAAATAACCTTGTTGTGTGGCTCTACATTCTGATTTTTTTCAGATATTTTCTTTTGAATGTATGTTTTTGTTTTTGTTATTATTTGATTATAATGTTTCACATACGAAAATAATTTAATTAAAAGTCCTCGATTTTAAAATTTGGATGGTGGTTGCAAAATAACCCTGTATAAGTGAGGTTAACCAATTATTAACGGAAATGGAAATACATTGATTTGAAAACTTCAAATCGCTCTCCTGAAAAATAGGCTTTTTGGAGTTAATACCCTGTTCATCTGGACCAACAAATTGTGTTTTACTTGAATATATGTTCACCAAAAGCTTTTATAATTGAAATAAAATAATAATAAACTATTTAAAATACATAAAGCAAAGAAAATAATTTTGGCCGCCTAATTTGAATAAATGCCCCACCGCGTGGCGTGCCGCAAAAGTTTTCTTAAATTAAGCGTGGCGAGTTGCGGAAGAAATAGGGTTGGTGGCGCGCCGGCGTGCGCGGCGGCGGTGAGAGTTAAGAATGAAACCGCCCGTCCCGGATCCGGATACCCCAATTTACAGGTGTGTTCTAAATTTCGTTATTTTATCAGCTCTCCGGAACTGCCATGTTTGAAAGTGGGATGGCCGCGCATGAGAATATTGTTTTTCTCTACATGATATTTTTTTAGGGTAATTGTATTTATGATGGTTGAACTATTTTGGTGGAACATCAAACAAGACGCTTCAGCCTCAGTAACTGTTGGTACTGAAATAATAAAAACAAATAATCTTCCAATTATACATATAAATGAAGAACGTTGCATTTTTTAAACAGTTTCACTAGAAGAAGAAACAGGAACATGTGAAAATTATAATTTTGGAACAGTTACAGAAATACAATCTGAAGAAAAATCAATTCTGGAGGAGATTAAAGCTAATAAAAATGATATACAAACGATTACTGTAAACCAAAGTGTATTGGGTGAAAATCAAAATACCATTATTGCGCAACTGTCTGAACTTTCGATAAAACTTCAAGAATTTATCAAGCAATCCCTTGCACCAAAAAAAAAAACACAAATCCTGATGAATCTGGCACCTAAAAAAATTGAAATCTGAAGGAGATGGAAGAATTTGAAAGAAAACTTGACCAACCCGATACAAGAGATGAACTGTGAGATGAACTCCAACACCTTGGTTTAAAATATTAGAAAACTGTCTAGATTTCTAATATTATAAACCAAGGTGTAGGAAAGGGGACAACTAAGTGCTCTTACGCACTAGCGGCTAACCGCGGGGGCGGCTAACCGCGGGGCTAGCCGCTTTTCCAGTTTAATATGCAACCGCTATGATTGTACGCACTAAACCGCCACAAAATTTTAACCGCGGCAGTTGAATGGAGGGCCGCGGCCCGCTTCGCGGCTAGCCGCCATCTTGTGTATACGCACTGGCGGTTAGTTTGCGGCGAGCCGCCGGTGAAGTATGCACGTGTTTTCAGTTGCGCAGCCATGAACTTGGACACAGAGAAATTCATTATTGAAAATCAACAACGAGAAGCTATTTGGAATTGTGAAGGAGCAGTTTATAAGAATAGAGATTTAAAACGGAAACAAAGGGAAGAATTAGTAGATATTTTTGGAAAAGAGGAGATGACAACAGAGGCAAAAAAAAGTCTTGGTAAGTATTTATTATTATTATTACATATATTTAAACGAAACTAAACATACTTTAAACATCTTAGAACATAATAAATACGTCTATTTTCAGTTAAATCATATTTCTTTGCCATTCTAATTTCCCATCAGTCATAAAATATTGGGCAAACAATTCTCTGTATCTCAACGCAGTTTTATTGTTCCTTCTTAACCCTTCCTGTGTTACATTTTCTGAGAAAGGGAAACTGAGTGAGTCGTCGAAACAATAGCCATCTCGGTCTCTTACAAAATTATGTAAGACACAAGTAGCTTTTATGATATCTTTTGCTAGAGCGAACTGAACATTTAGAGGTCTATGAAATATACGCCACTTGTTTGCATAAATTCCAAAACTGCATTCTACATATCTTCTTGCTCTAGAAAGCCTGTAATTGAACGTTCTTTTGGTTTCATCCAAATCTTTTTTTGAGTATGGGCGCATTAAATTCGTACATAACGCAAATGCCTCGTCGCCTACAAAAACGTAAGGGATACATGTCTCGCTGCTTTGTGAAATCGGTTGTGGCTCTGGAATATCCAATTGGTTTTTTGCATTTTTTTCATAGAAACGGAGGAATAAAGTTATTTAATTGTCTGATTGGTAGTAATTAATTTATCCCATACCCAGCTCGTAACAATACTTACCTTAATGTTATTACTAATTTCTCTTCGGGTTGGATACAATCACGAAATTTAGTATCTTGTCCTTTGATGGTGTCATATAAAACTGTTAGTAGTTCTTCAAATGACAAAACACTCATTCTAACATAGCCAAAAAAATTATCTTGGTGCTTCTTCAGTTCTTGAAAACAACTTGCGAACTGGCCAAATTCGTTGCGTGTTTCTAGTAAAGGATGAATCCAGTATCTTTTTTTATTTTTCTTTCGTTGTTTTCGAGAGTAAAAATAAATAACACAATCTATCTCGACGGCGTTCATTTTGTTTATGGGCCACGCGCCTTCGAGCGGTCCAACCGCTTAGCGCGGTTTCATCGCGGCTGACCGCTATTGAGGCCAACCGCGTTAAGCGGTTGGACCGGTCGAGTCTAACCGCCTAGCGGCCAACCGCTAGTGCGTAAGGTCCATAATGCGTACTCCCATCGATGCTATTTTCTATAGGAAAGGAGATGGAAAACGGTGGGCCCAAATGTAATAAGTTGAGATATGATCTAAAAAATTAGACATATTTTTTTATCTAAGAATATGAAAAATCACTTCAATTCTCAATCTGGAAGCGGAGAAATATGAGAAAGATAGTTTTCGTGAGATTATCGATTCAATAATCGATTACACAGTTACGAAAATAAAACTTTTGCACTAAACAATTAACTCAAAGTAATTAAATGCACTATATATACTTATATGCAATATAGTGCATATAATTACAGTCATATTAATAAATCAAATATCAATTAATTACTGAAAAACCAATATTAATGATCATCGATTTCATATCGATTCAAATCGGGAACTATATTTTCTATCAACAAAATTTATATTTGTCATCAAGTTGTATCACCTAATAAATAGATCTATCGCCACGAAATATTTTCGTTCTCAGATAAACAAAAATTGTTCCCAGGTATGAATTATCAAATTAATGTTAATATATGTGTAAAATAAGAGATCGATAACCAATAAAATTATATTGCATTACATGAATATAAACTTCGTTCTTATAATAACAGTTTTGTTACTTAAATAATAGCTCTGTGCTCAGAATGGTAGATCTGGCACCAAATAAATCGATAATCGATCCCTGACTGCGACTCCTTTTTATTTGATATTTTGTCACCAATACAGTAGTAACATTTTATTTCGTTCAGATATTAAATTAGTAGTATTCGTTACCAATTTAATACATCAATTTATAATTTTAATGAAAAAATGATCAAAGGGGCGGAGACAAATTGGCGCGCTTTAAAAATTGACCAATCCGGCCTCAACCATGGGTTGTAGGTAACTAGGTTCGATCACACGATGCGCGACGCGGGCGGCGTGCGAGAGAGATGCAAGTTTACTTCATTCGCGATTTCACGTTCATTGTTGTAGGTGCATTTTATTATCGTTGTGGATAATTTGTTGTTTTAGTTAATTTCTTAAATGTTTATTTTTGATTATGGCATCAAGTAGTGGTGAAGGTAATGCAAGTCATTCAAAAAGTTTATCGTCGTTTGTTTGAGGAAGGTACTGACACTGATGAAGGCACCATACCAAAGAAGAAACGGTCGCAAAGCAAGGATTGGATTTTCGTTAAAAAATTTGAAGACAAACACAGTGCTGAGGAGTATATAAAGGCTGAAAAAATTTGGTCTTTTCTGCGAACGCATGATGTAGAGGAAGGGAGAAAAAAGTACTTTAGATGTAATAAAGTGGTGCGGAAGGGACCACAGTGTTCAGCTCAGTTGTATTTACTCATGTACTCATTCTCGGATGAAGTATTGTTGTTTCGGACAGATTCTGATCATGACCACGATTCAAAAACGCTCGCTTGTTATGAGCTTAGTGACAGAGTAAAGGAAGAAATAAACAAATTATACGACTTACATCTCAAACCAAAAGCCATACTTGCAAATTTGACTAAAATTGATGGTATTAAAGTGCCAAAATTGTCCCAAGTAAGGACGTATTTAATTGACAGACGCCGTTGTAAATACGGACAGCCCACGATCAGCCTAGGCGAATTGGAAGCTTGGCTAAGGTCTCATTCACCAATTCCTGACAACGAACATGAAGTTTATGTTATTGGGTATGAAGTGATTGAAGAAACTAGTTCACCACGCTTTAGATTTGTACTATCAACAAAATATTTGCTGCAAAAAGCACGTGACGTTATTCATGCTGATGCTACATACAAGTTGGTGTGGCAAGGATTCCCCGTTCTTGTCGTTGGAAGTACAGACAAAAATAAACGATTTCATCCATTCGGGCTTGGGGTTGCCACTAATGAGGCAAAAGAAGACTAAGTTGTTGTTCGATGCCATCAAGACTAATATCTTTAACTTGTACTCACAAACCTTCAAACCAGAAGTTCTAGTATGTGACGCAGCGAAAGCAATACAAAATGCATTTATAGAGGTATTTGGTGAAGATGTCACAATTCGAATGTGTTGGGCACATGCTAAAAAAAAAATTCAGGCTCATGTAGAGAAAGATACGCGAAAAAATGTTCACAAAGATTTGTTGACAGATGTGGATTCTCTCCAAGCAGTGACTGATTCAGAAACGTTCGAGTTAGCTTCACAAGCATTCTTGAAGAAATGGGAGGATGAGACAACTTTCATCCAGTATTTTAAGGAGCAATGGCTCATACAAAACCGTAACTGGTATTTGGGGGCTCACATGGGTTCACCAGCGACTAATAATGCACTAGAATCACATAACCGAGTAATCAAAGATGAATACACGCTCCGTGAACGTTTGCCACTGTCTCGTTTTTTGACAGTTGCTTCAGAGTTTGTAAATGGATGGTCGTTAGCTGACGATGAAGTATTTGCGACATAACCAACTATGACTCTGAAAGACTGGACAGAAGCCTACCAATGGGCTAAGTTGTCTAAAGAAGTAATACTGACGTATAGTGACGATGCTTTTAAACACTACGAAGTACCGGCTGGTAAGGCAAACGAAATACAAAACTTTGAAAATACATGGACTGATTTTGATGAATACAAAGTCCAATGGTTCAGCAAATGGAGAGTGGATCTACCGCACAATATTGATTGGATGCATGGGAAATGCAACTGCCCTGCGTTTTACAAGAAATATATGTGCAAACATATTATCGGATTAGCCATACGCTTAAAGCTGGCCAACCCCCCACCAGAAGCAAAAAATGTGCTTATCGGCCAGAAAAGAAAAAGGGGGCGCCCTTCGAAATCCAAACCAGCGCTGATTATTCAGTGATTATTGTTTTTTAAGAATAAATATTGTTACGTCGTACGTACGAGATCTTTCGAGAAAGCACGGATTACAGTGTGTTTGCGCTAAAAACTTCGAGAAGCATTCCATTATTATTAGTTTGAAGTTAAGTAGGCAACTACTTATAAACAATATTAGAACTCGTCATTGTAATTTCGACCGTACGCCGAGGGCATAAAGTACCTATTTCTTTATTCGGTACAAGTAGGTTATTATTTTTTATACCTACTACTTTTGTATTTCCTGGTAATGTTTATTTGTTGATGTTTTTCTGGAACCGTTCTACACATAGCTGGAATGTTCTTGAATATTGGCGGTATAAAAACAGAGCGCCGACACACGATGAGTCAGTCTGATTTAGGCGATACAACGAAGCGAATCGAAATGAACTAGAAGTGCGATATCTAAGCGAATAGTGATCAGTAGTGTATTTGTGATTACGTTATAAAGTGTTTTGTGTTTAATAAAGTTATTTAATTGTCTGATTGGTACTAATTAATTTATCCCATACCCAGCTCGTAACAATTTGGTGTCAGAAGTGAGGGATAAATTATGCCAATTCTACCGAAGGACGACACGGACGGTATCCGTACCAGGAGTCAGCGACAGCAAGACATGGACCAAAGGCGGTTTGGACATTCTCCAACACAGACACCGGATGGTGTCCAGCCCACGTCAGTGCCAGTCGCTGGCCCATCCGTAGTTTCTACAGCATCAATGGCGCCAGACTTGTCAGCTTTAATGGCGCTGCTGCAGGAGCAGTCTCGCCGTCAAGAGGAGCAGGCTCGCCGGTTGGAAGAGCAGTTGCAGCGAGACAAAGAGGAGCAGGTCCGCCGCCAAGACGAGCAGATGCTCCTCATAAAGGATCTTCATGCAACTTTTGGCAAAGACCTAAAGGTGATGAAGGATCAGGTACAGCAGCACGAGAATCGCCTCTCAGAAGCCGAAGTTCAGATCGCTGGGGTGAAGAAGGCTTTGGGGGAACTGAAGACTGGAGACGTGACGGTAGCTTCAGTAGTTGCTGCACCTTCAGCGCGGGGCTTTAAGGTGCCTCCATTCGATGGCACATCTTCGTGGTCGGCTTATAAAATTCAATTTGAGGCCGTTATGAAGGCGAATGGATGGACAAAACCGCAAGCCATGACCGCGCTCACCTTGGGCCTCCGAGACCAGGCCCTAAACATTCTTGAGGCGCTCGGCAAGAATGTAACCTACGAGCAGCTGCTGGAGGCGTTAGAGTCCAGATACGGCGACGCGCACCTGGAGCACGTATTTCGTGCTAAGTTGAAGGATCGTGTTCAACGTAGTGCCGAGAACCTACAGCAGTGGGCCCTCGAAGTTGAAAAGCTGGTTCGGAAAGCATACCAGTCTGCCCCTGCACTTAACGATGGGAATCTGGTACAAGCGTTCGTTGATGGAATACGCGACCTAGAAGTTAGAGCCGCTGTGAGACTTGGGCATCATGAGACGCTGAAAGACGCCTTGGCCCATGCCTTAGAAGTAGAGGCAGTGAGGCAGGACCACCGAACGCACCGCGTCAGGGAGGTTGTAGCATCACCTGTACGCGACCGGCCGCAAGGGTACAGTCCTAGGTGCTACACTTGCGGAGAAAGGGGTCATCTTCGGTCAAGCTGTCCTAAGCGCAGCACCCCGAGAGAAGACCAGCAGGGAAGGGTGGCTGAAGTGACTGCCCAGCCACAGCAGGGAAACGAGTAAATGCCAGGACTGGGGGGCGGGTGCTGGCTGGTATTGAAAGAGCCCCGAGAATCTTGATCTCGCAAGCACATGATGGGAACAGCCTGACCATCAAAGGCGAAGTCAACGGAACACCATGCAAACTGACGTTGGATACTGGAGCTTCTCACACGGTCGTCAATTCTCACCTAGTAAGTCGGTTTCTTGGGAACTACTTCGATAACCACGACCGTATTCGATTACTAACAGCTACCGGTCAGCACATAATCGTCCGAGGCAAGAAGGAGGTGGAGTTAAAATTGGGTGATAGAACTTACCAGCACAATGTCATCGTGGCCGATATAGTGGACGATTGCATCTTGGGCTTGGACTTCATGCGGAAACATCGTTGCGAGATCGACGTTGATCAAGGAGTATTGAAATGTGGTTCAGATGAAGTCTTCATGGAAGGTGCACCATCAGGAAAAGTGTACTGCTTGAAAGAGATTGTTCTTCCTCGCAGATCAGAAACAATTGTGCCAATTAGTTTACCACAGAATTCTAGACACAAAGATCGAAGTGTTCTGATAGAAAGGGTGAACAATGACTTCCCATGGAAGATGGCACGTACTCTGGTCAAGGCCACCAACGTCTCAGCAGTACGCATACTGAATCCAAGTGACAAGGAGCATGTGATCAAGAAGGGCACCTTGATCGGTACTTGCGAGGAAGTAGCTTGGATGCGTCAATTGCAGGATCCGCCTACCGGAAATAAAATTGGTAGTGCAAAATTTGACGTGTCAACGCTTTTGGAAAACTGCGATTTATCTAAAGGAGAAATGGACAAGGCTAAGAAGATGTTACTTCAGTACGCCGACACTTTCTCTTCAAACGATGCTGACATAGGGAGAACTGGACTTGTTCAGCATAAGATTAATACAGGCAACGAGTTACCAATCCGTCAGCGACCAAGAAGACTGCCAGTTGCACGAGAAAAAGAGGTGGAAACCATGATTGAGGGAATGGTGAAGGACGGTGTTATAGAACCCTCATCGAGTCCATGGTGTTCTCCTGTGGTCCTGGTAAAGAAAAAGGACGGCAGTATGCGCTTCTGTGTGGATTATCGACGACTGAACGACGTCACGAAGAAGGACAGCTACCCGCTGCCTAGGATCGATGACACACTGGATACGCTGACTGGTATGAAGTGGTTTACCACACTTGACCTGAAAAGTGGCTACTGGCAAGTTGAAATAGACCCCAAGGATAAGGAGAAAACTGCATTTTCAACAGGAAAAGGGTTGTGGCAGTTTAAAGTTATGCCATTCGGTTTGTGCAATGCTCCTGCGACGTTTGAAAGGTTGATGGAGCAAGTACTCGCCGGATTGATTGGAGACGCATGTCTTGTATATCTAGACGACATTATCATCGTGGGCCGTACATTTGAAGATCACCTTAAAAACCTCAACCGAGTGCTGTCGAAAATCCAAACAGCAAATCTCAAGTTAAGTCCGAAAAAGTGCTCGTTTTTCAGACAACAAGTAAACTTTTTAGGACACATAGTTTCGGGGGAAGGTGTTCAAACTGACCCAGAAAAAGTAATCGCCGTCAAGGATTGGCCAGTTCCGAAAGACAAGACACAGGTCAGAGCATTTCTGGGTTTGTGCTCCTACTATCGAAGGTTTGTCAAGAATTTTGCCGACATTGCGAAACCTCTGCACAAACTCACTGAGGAAAAGCGGCAATTCTGTTGGGACGAGAACTGCGACGTTGCATTTCAGGAATTAAAGAAACGTCTGTGCAATACACCTATTTTGGGATATCCTGACACTGAAAATGACTTCATAGTTGACACTGATGCAAGTAATACTGGAATTGGGGGCGTGCTGTCTCAACGGAAAGGAGACCAAGAGGTTGTGATAGCTTACTTCAGCAAGTCTTTATCCAAACCAGAAAGAAATTACTGCGTTACAAGAAGGGAGCTACTCGCCGTAGTAAAGACATTGCAGCACTTCAGTAAATATTTGCTGGGACGTAAATTCCAATTACGAACTGACCATGCTGCATTGAAGTGGCTATTACAGTTTAAGAATCCAGAGGGGCAAGTGGCGAGATGGATTGAACTACTACAAGAGTTTGACTTCATAACTGAACATCGCAGTGGGAGAACTCACGGTAACGCAGACGCCTTGTCAAGAAGACCTTGTCCCGAAGACTGTAAGCACTGTGCTAGGCAAGAGACTAAGGAAGTAGTGCCCGTGAGGATGCTTAGAACAGATCTCAGCGATGAATGGAAGGAAACCCTACAGCAGGCTCAGCAAAATGACTCGGACATCAAACCGATCTTCGAGTGGGTCAAAGCTGGTGCTCCTAAACCTAAGTGGAGTGATGTGGCTGCGATGAGTTCCATCACAAAGAGTTATTGGGCGCAATGGAACAGCTTGGTGATCCAGGATGGAGTCTTGTGCCGTAAATGGGAAAACGCTCGAGGGGACAGCTGTCATCTACAAATGGTTGTCCCTAAAGCTAAGGTACCGGATGTTCTACGGCTCTACCATGATGGATGTTCAGGAGGACATATGGGAGTAAAAAGGACTCTACTAAAAATTCGAGAACGCTTTTACTGGATCCACTGTCGAGATGATGTGGAGGACTGGTGTCGCAAATGTACCAGTTGTGCGGCCGTGAAAGGACCCCACACACGCAGCCGAGGTGCATTAAAAGTGTACAACGTTGGAGCCCCTTGGGAACGGATAGCACTAGACGTTGCGGGACCATTTCCAGAAAGTGAGAGCGGAAACAAGTACTTCCTGGTGGTCATGGATTACTTCACAAAGTGGCCAGAAGTCTTCGCCATTCCTAACCAAGAAGCTACAACTGTCGCAGATAAATTAGTTCAGGAAGTTTTCTGTCGTTTTGGAGTACCCTTAGAAATACACAGCGATCAAGGAAGGAATTTTGAATCGCAAGTATTTCAGGAAACTTGTCGATTGATGGGTACCTACAAAACCAGAACCACCTCTTACCACCCACAATCTGATGGAATGGTGGAACGATTCAACCAAACGTTGGAGAGATATCTGGCAAAAGTCGTGGAAAGCAGGCAGAGGGATTGGGACAAGCACATACAGCCATTTCTCCTGTCCTACCGCAGCGCAGTCCACGAAAGTACGACTGTGACGCCAGCCTTCGCGAACTTTGGAAGAGAATTACGGTTGCCTGCAGATTTAATCACTGGAGCTCCCCCTGATGCTCCACGTAGTGTAACAGATTACGCAAATGATTTGCGTAACAAGTTGAATGATGTTTATGAGCATATCCGACAATCCGGCCAACAGATGTCTGAGAAGACGAAGACCCGTTATGACCGCAAGGCAAACAGTAGGGGTTTCGACGAGGGTTCACTGGTGTGGTTACATAACCCAGTGCGGAGCAAGGGGAAGTCTCCGAAATTGCAAGCAAATTGGGATGGACCATACCGAGTCGTGACTAGGATCAACGATGTCACCTACCGAATACAGAAGGGTCTACGAGGTGCGCCTAAGATTGTTCATGTAGACCGATTGGCCCGATACTACGGGGCTAATGATGCTCGGGACGAGCATGTCTAAGGAGGGGGCAGTGTTACGTCGTACGTACGAGATCTTTCGAGAAAGCACGGATTACAGTGTGTTTGCGCTAAAAACTTCGAGAAGCATTCCATTATTATTAGTTTGAAGTTAAGTAGGCAACTACTTATAAACAATATTAGAACTCGTCATTGTAATTTCGACCGTACGCCGAGGGCATAAAGTACCTATTTCTTTATTCGGTACAAGTAGGTTATTATTTTTTATACCTACTACTTTTGTATTTCCTGGTAATGTTTATTTGTTGATGTTTTTCTGGAACCGTTCTACACATAGCTGGAATGTTCTTGAATATTGGCGGTATAAAAACAGAGCGCCGACACACGATGAGTCACACTCTGCGCCTGGCATCGGACGCGGACGGACGTGCTGCGCTGCTGATCGTGGTTCCTGATAGTGACTCAAGCGATCCTGTTCCTGAGTCATCGTTTCGTCGCGTACTGCGACGCTCTTCATAGTCGATTATTATTAATCGACTATCGTCGACCAATTAATCGGAGTCTTTTTCAAGATACGATTAATTATCTGTTTCTTTTTTGGAGTATCGTCAACTGACTCTTCAAGTCATTTTGCCCCTTCAGGGAAAAACCACAGTTTCGTGGTCCTCGGTGGAAACCATACGGTGCCAACGAAACCGAGGGGGTGTTGACCCAATCACACCCGCCGAGCCCCTTCAGGGTTAGGCAGTCAATTGGCCGGGTCCCAGTGTTCGGCCTTGGGGGGTCTCCTAGTCGGCATTGGTGACAGTTTTCCTTCCTCAGCAACACACCTAGTGTCGGTCGGGTGTGTCTACACCCGGCGCACTAGACTGGTCAGGACCCCGTTGCACAATAAGATAGGCAACGGGCAAAAGCAAGCTTAGGGCTCACCATTAGGCACACAACCTCCCTGTCTACACCCGACAGGGAGGGTTTACACATCCCCGGTAGTCCGCCCGGGGAATTAGGTTGTTAGGATTTTAATTAGGGAAAATTAGGTCCCAATTTTAAATAATCACTATGGAGGCCGTACAGAGTGACATTCAGTCACTCCGTAACGACCTCATTTCCCTCAGGAGTGAAAACTCCAAACTCCTCGACCTCCTTAATAGAGTCCTTAAAAAGGACCCTACCCTCATAAATGAGTTCGGTAACGAACTCGAAGGTCTCGCTGCTTCACAGCAGACCGTAACTAGGTCCCAATCAATCGCTGACTTCAGCGATGTAATCG
The DNA here is from genome assembly GCA_916610215.1 of Omphaloscelis lunosa. Taxonomy (NCBI): domain Eukaryota; kingdom Metazoa; phylum Arthropoda; class Insecta; order Lepidoptera; family Noctuidae; genus Omphaloscelis; species Omphaloscelis lunosa. Next base: position 15,117,199 of record OU744265.1, on the reverse strand, counting down.
AGGCTCAATTTAGTCCCTGTCCCTCCGACAGCATGGACAGTAGAAGTCGCGACCGCCGTAGCCCGCGCCCCGACCCCCCATCCATTTTATACCCCCGACTCAGAGGCCCTAGCCTCTGCTCATTCTTCTTCCTCTTCCCACTCGGATGACGAAGGCTTCACGCCAGTCACCGGGAAAGGGAACAAGAGGAAGAAGAAGAAGCAGAGCTCGTCCCAAGCGAGTAAAGTAGTCGTCATTGACGACTCAATCTTAGTCGCCCCTCAGGCAACCCCCACCGCCACTCCCGCCGCTACTTGCACCTCCGTAGCTTCCCCCTCCACCGCCCCCCGCCCGACTGCGTCATCTTCGCAAAGTGACGCACCTCGTTCCGCGCAAACATCCGGCCCTAAAAAGGTCGCGCCGCCACCTCCTGTCTTCATCCAAGACAAGGATAAGTGGACGGCTGTGTCTAAATGGTGTGTAGACCTAAAAATAGGCTACACTAGCGCCCGATCAACCCAACAGGGCTTTAAAGTACTCGTCCCTACGTCGAAAGATTATAGGGACTTAACCAGGGTCCTGAGAGAGAGAGGTGTGTCATTCCACACCTACTCCCTCCCAGAAGAAAGACAGATTAGGGTAGTAATTAAAAAGATCCCTAAGGAGATTCCCTCCGCAGACATCCTTGCCGACCTTCAGTCGCAGAATATCCCCGTCGACGAAGTGCACAGAATGCACCGCTCGCGCGGCAGGGAAGCATACGACATGGTTATTGTCGTGTGCTCCCCTACCGAGGGGCATCACCCCATATTCAATGTAAAGACTATCTGTCAATTAGTGGGCTTCACTATTGAGAAGCCCTGGAAAAACAGCGCCATAGGGCAATGCCACCGTTGCCAGCTATATGGCCATAGCCAGAAGCATTGCCATGCGAAACCCAGGTGCGTCAAGTGCCTGGGAGACCATGGCACGGCAGACTGCACCCGTCCTAAGGATCGCAACTTATGCGATACCCCCCCAAGTTGCGTGCTGTGCGGCCTCGAAGGCCACACGGCTAATTACCGCGGTTGTCCTAAAGCCCCTAAGGCTAACTTAGCAAAGCTGTCTAAGCGCTTAGACTCTAGGCAGCAACGCCAACAGGTTTATCAACCTTTCCCCTCGTCCCAGATACCTCAGAGGCTTAGTCCACAGAGACCTAGCCCTTGGTCTCAATTGAACTATAACCACCAGCAGACCTTCCCGGCTCTGGTTACCCCGCGCCCCCCTCCCCCTCATACCCCGCTATACTCCCTAATGGACCCGCGAGTCCGCCCTCCTCCTCCCCCCGGCTTCCCCGCTCCCCAAGTGCCTACACAGCGTAGCACTCCCCCCGCACCCCCCGCAAAACCCAATATCAATTTGGCTACCCCGCGTCATGTTCCCACTCCCGTGGCTACTAAAAAAAATAATAATAATATATACTCGGATCCCGCTAAAAATGCATTCAGCATTATTAGCTCCACTTTTATGACCTTTTGCACCCCCAGGGCTCAACAAATGGCCTTAGACATTGTTGAAGCCAGAAAATCAGGATGCTTCGAGCGTATCCAAAACGTGTTCCTAGCTTACGAGGATATTACCTCCGCCCTCACTTCCTTCACTAGACCCTCATAATGTATAACGCCTCTTATGAAAGGTTTAAACCCCGATCCCTAAAGATAGGAACTTTAAATGCCAATGGCTTATTCAATCAGAAAGATGAAATCGCGGAATTCCTCCGCGATCATCAGTTAGATCTTCTCCTCATACAGGAAACCTTCCTTAAACCCCACAAACGAAACCCCTCAATAGCAAACTATCGTTTAATTCGAAATGATAGGACGCGCTGTCACGCGGGTGGCACTCTCATCTATTATAAAAAGGATCTGTATTGCATCCCTATGGACCCTCCACCTCTCTCCCGATTAGAAGTATCAGTCTGTCGTCTAGGCATGACTGGTCACTCACCGATCACTCTAGTGTCGGTCTATATCCCTCCCATCCCAGCTCAGGCCTCAGAAAACTACCAACTTATTTTTGATGACCTACAGCTACTCTTCGGCATGAGCGACTCTGTCATTATGGCAGGGGACTTCAACGCCAAACATCCTTCTTGGAACAGTCAAATCACTACCCCCAGGGGCCGACACTTGTTCGACCTCTCTTCCACTCTTAACTTCGACATCATCGCTCCGATGAATCCCACTTATTATCCCCATATGGTTAATTACACCCCTGACGTCCTTGACATAACGCTCCTTAAGAACGTGAACTTACGACTTGACTCGATAGAAACGGTGCACGAGCTTACCTCTGACCACCGCCCAGTTATCATTCATCTTGTATCCCGCATAGGTCCCTCTGACCCAAACCACCCTCTCCCCACTAGAAAGGTGACGGACTGGAAGAAAGTAAGCGAAAAGCTGAAATCCAACACGTCCCCCTTACTAGACTCTATTCCGGACCAATTTGACTCAATCGCTAACAAGACAGCTGCGATCGACTCACTCACGGAGCACGTGCAAACCGTCCTGAGCGACTGCTCAAGGGAGGTTCCGGCAACAGATCCCTGTTACCTGAAACTCCCGGACGATGCGCGCGCCCTGCTGACTGAGAAGAACGCAGCTGTCCGTGCCTACAGCAGCTTTCCCTGCGCCGCCAACAAAGCCCACATGCGCTACTTACAGAGATCTGTAAGGACACGTATGGCGGAGCTGCGTGAAACGGGCTGGAACAAGATGCTGAGCGACCTTGAGCCTACTCACCTTGCCTTCTGGGAACTCCAGAGAAAACTCAGATCCCCTCACTCAGGCCATATGCCCCCCTTAGTCCGCCCGGACAAAACATTAGCCTTCGACGACATCGACAAAGCCGAGTGCCTAGCCGACAGTCTTGAAGCCCAATGCTCTCCCAGCACCCTACCAGTAGACAAAGCTCACCTCAATGAGGTCGACGCCGAAGTCGAACGTAGAGCCTCTATCCCTCCCACTGAAGACCCTGATTTTCCCCTGCCCCCCATCGAACCAGATGAGGTACATGAGATTATCAAAGGTCTGAAAAATCGCAAAGCCCCCGGTTCAGACGGACTCACCAATAGGGTGGTCCAACTATTCCCAGCCCATTTAATTATGCTTTTGACCACCATCTTCAATGGTGCGTTAAGCAATAACATTTTTCCCCAGACATGGAAAGAGGCCACTGTCATAGGTATCCCTAAACCCGGAAAACCCAAAAATGAGCCATCCAGTTATAGGCCCATCAGTCTGCTCAAGGTTCTAGGCAAGATCTATGAGAGGCTTATTTATAAGCGTCTCAGAGACTATGCAGAGACCAAGGGCCTCATCCCCAACGAACAGTTCGGCTTTCGAACTCAGCACTCTAGCGTGCATCAGGTCCATCGTATTGTCGAGCTAATCAGCGGTGCTCTCACCCATGGCCGACAAACGAGCGTAGTATTCTTCGACATAGCAAAGGCGTTTGACAAAGTCTGGCACAACGGCTTAATTTATAAGCTCTACAAACTCGGTGTGCCGGATCGTCTCGTGCTCATCTTACGAGACTATTTGTCGAATCGCACCTTTCGCTTCCGCATCGAAGGAGCCCTTTCCTCCCCCCGCCCCATAAGGGCAGGAGTCCCTCAGGGCTCAGTATTAGCCCCCCTCATTTTCACGCTATTCACCAGCGACATCCCCAAACACAGATCGACGCAGTTGGCTCTGTTCGCAGACGATACAGCGATCATCTGTAAGGGAAATTCAGCTACGATGCTGCTAAACCTCCAAAGGGCTGTCAACAACCTTGGCGCCTGGTTTAGAAAATGGCGAATAGAAGTAAATCCCGACAAAAGTCAAGCGGTTAACTTTTCTAAACCGAGAACTAGACCCCCCCCGTTCCCCCGACCTATCACCATGTTCGGCAAACCAATCCCTTGGGCTAGGCGCGCCAAATACCTAGGTGTTATCCTAGATCATCATCTCTCCTTTTCTGAGCACATAAAGACGGTTCGTTCGCGAGCCGCTTTCGCTCTAGGTAGACTCCATTTCGTTCTAAATGCACGCAGCAAATTGTCACTTAAGTGCAAACTGCGCATCTATACATCGTGTATCCGACCCATTATGACCTATGCGGGTGCAGTATTCGCCCACGCCAAGTCCCATTCCATCCATAGGTTGCAAGCCTTACAGAACCGTTTCCTCCGTAAAGCCACGGGAGCTCCCTTCTATGTCAGAAACGAGATCCTCCATCTCGACTGTAGAATCCCTACGATTCACCAGTTCCTAAAACGCATGTCCAAGCGTTACTTTGACTCCGCTCCTAGACATCGTAACCCCTTGGTTGTCGAAGCAGCCAATTATGTCCCCTCTAGAATTAGTCAGATCCGCCGTCCGCGGCATGTACTTTCCGACCCTGATGATCCCATCACACTCCTCCAAGAGCAGAATAGGGCCACCAGCACAATACACAAAAACAGACGCCTCCCGTCATTCCGACCTCGCCGCCGAGGTCCTTTGCGACCGCGACCGTGTCCCTCAGTAGATAATACTCCTCCCCGACCCTTGCTCGAAAACGAGGTGCCAGCAAGTTGTTGCCGCTGAGCACGTAGCTTTAAACTACCCCGTATAATAATCATGATTTAAACCAATTTTGATCCAGCCTGTCCCTTCTTGCTGTCCTCCCCTCAGCGACGCCCTAAGCCGAGGTTCGTACCCCACAGGGGGTGCCCTTAGCGAGCGTTCGCCTAGTTTTAATTTAGTTTAGTTTTTTTGCCCCTGGCTGGAGGCTTTGAGTGTAGCAGCTTAAGGCACCCACAGGAAAGTCCGGTTAAGCAGCCAAGACCTTAGTGGTCATACTGCGAGATGCCCGTTAAAAAAAAAAAAAAATAAAAAAAAAAAAAAAACACGATGAGTCAGTCTGATTTAGGCGATACAACGAAGCGAATCGAAGTGAACTAGAAGTGCGATATCTAAGCGAATAGTGATCAGTAGTGTATTTGTGATTACGTTATAAAGTGTTTTGTGTTTAATAAAGTTATTTAATTGTCTGCTTGGTAGTAATTAATTTATCCCATACCCAGCTCGTAACAATATTGATTATTTTAACTTTAATTCAGTGTTTTATCTATTATTCTGCTAGCCATAAGCCAGCTATTTTAAACCAGCGCTGATTGTTCAGTGGTAATTATTTTAAACAATAAATATTGATTATTTTGACTTTAATTGTTTTATTTACTACTCTGCTAAAAATTTTATTTAAATATAATTTATACTACCAGTGGAAATTTAAAACCTTGGGAGTCTAGTTAAGTAGCAGAATCTTTTGGTTGAAACGATGATGACAACCCTAATTTTTTATTTGAACTTAATGCAATTTTCTAGTAACATTATATGATTTATTGGTGATCTCTTTAAATTAGTTTGCTTAAAAACTTATTAGGACACACCTATTATAATACATACAAAAACATTTATTTGGTACTAGACCTTATATCTCAGGATTTTAGGTGATTTATTGTGGAACTGATTTTGCATTGTTTGGTGACTACATTTTGGTGACAGATATACTATTTGGAGGACAAACCCTATTATTTAAGAAACACAAAACTAATTAAATTGGTAATAGCTTAAATGATACCCATTCAAATCTCTCTTATATTTTTACTCTATGTCGCTGACTGACATTGACACTAGACAGTTGCCGACTGTTCTTGTTTGCTCACTCGTTTAGTGTTTTCCGATGCGTTTTGAGTGCTTTCCCGATTATTCGCCATTTTTCACGACCACTGCTTTGTATTTTACGGATTCTGACCCTGCCTACCTTGTACGACCCTTGCTTTCACCTTGGACACCGAAGATCGCTCACACGTTTGACTTGGAATTGTTATTTTGGATTTTACCGCCGGCTTGTGGATTGGATATTATACCTATGGATCGCTGTGTGAATATTTACTGGTCACTGCAATACACTGGGCCGACGACCCTTACGCGATGAAACAATTCTGTCAGTGATTCGGCAATGGCTTGCACCTCAGTCTGTAAGTAAATATAACCTCATCTAACCAGCTACCATCCTGGCAGGTTTAAAATACATATAATTAGAAGGCCTATGGAGATTGTTTACTGTTTTGGGATATTTGACGATGATTTATAATATTTGTTTTGGATAATGCTTTTATTTTTCTTTAACATACGTTACATAGAGTAGAGTAACTAAAGTAGTTAAATTAAATATTTTGGATGGTGAACCGACTACCATCCATCTTTTTTCTTGATTGTCTCGAATGAATGGAATGTTTTGGAGACGGAGAGTGCTTCCGCGGCGTCCAATCAGCGCTCCCGTACGCCGCTCCCATTCGCGACCCCGCGACTCGACGCTAGAGGGCGCCACGCGTTGACTGTTAACGACAATAGATGGCGTTAACATATGCCCCCGGCCTTGGAACTCTCTGCTTCCAACGAAGTACCGATGGCATGTGGATCTGTCTTCTCATTCTCTTCTTGTCGTAACAAAGGACATATTTTTGAGAATGCCCTTCGCACCGTCCCGGTCGCCGTTTTGATGTCAGCGACTCGTGACAGGCCATCTTTCCCAGGAAAAGTGTGAAGTATTCTTCCCAAGCGCCACTTCAGAGGAGGAAGATTATCCTCCTTGATGAGTACAAGAGTATTAGGTACCAATTCTTCCTTACTTGTCTTCCACTTCGTTCTGGTTTGAAGCTCCGCTATGTACTCCTTTGACCATCTCTGCCAGAACTGCTGGCGCATCTGCTCCACGCGGTCATAACGGGACAGGCGATGTGAAGCTGTAGTCGTCAGGTCTGGGCTGGCGTGCGCGGTGAGCGGTCGGCCAATCAGAAATAGAGAAGGGCTGAGGGGAAGAAGGTCAGTAGGGTCCGTGGACAGTGGGTACATGGGCCGAGAGTTTAGGACGGCCTCGATTTGAGTTAATATCGTGCTAAATTCTTCGTATGTTAAATTTGCGTTGCCAATAACACGACGGATATGATGTTTGCAGGACTTTACTCCTGCCTCCCACAATCCCCCAAAATGCGGTGTATAAGGTGGTATGAAATTAAATTTTATATTATCATTAGCTAAAATCTCCATAATATTATTATAATTGTTCTTTAAAAATTGTGTAAGTTCCTTCATTGCCCCAACAAAATTCTTACCATTGTCTGAAAATATTTCAGCAGGTTTACCCCTTCGCGAGACAAACCTTTTTAGAGCTAATATATAAGCATCTGTTGTTAAATCCGTAACTAGTTCTAAGTGAACTGCACGCGTTGAGAAACAGACAAACAAACAAATATAGCACTTTTCCAGTTTAGCGCCCCTCCCTTTACGGTTCAAAATAAACATAGGTCCTGCATAGTCTACACCGCACCTTATAAACGGATAACCTGGTTCTAGCCTTTCTACAGGTAAGTTACCCATTTGAACTGAAACAGTTTTACCTTTAATACGTGTACATGTCACACATGTATGTACAATATTTCTAGCCAGATTGCGGCCTCTGAGGGGCCACCAATTTTCTCGTATGCTAGCTAACAGTGATTGGGGACCTGCATGAAGCTGGCGCTTATGCTCATATTGAAACAACAAACGTGTAAAGATATGTTTACTACACAACAGAATGGGGTGCTTTTTATTGTAAGAAAAACTCAAAGAATTATCTAATCTACCCCCAACTCTAATAATGTTATTTTTATCAACAAATATATTAAGACCAGAAATATTACGAGTGGCCTTTAAGGTCACATTCCCCTCTGCTGAGATATCAAGATCAGGAAAAGATTGGTTTTGTGACATTTGAGTCAGTTTAATAATAGATTTATTTAACTCATCTACTTGAAGCGGGCCGTATTTACGACTTACCTTTATTTTATTACGAACGTTATCAATGAAACGTAACATGTAAGCAAATACACGCTTCATACGAGTAAATGAAGAGAATCTCTCAAATGGGAACGTATTGTCATTAACTTTATGTGCTAACAGTGTGGTAGTTAACTTAATATCTGGCAACTCGTTAAAATTAACATTATGACAACTATGATCATAACTAAAATTACAAAGCCGCTCGTGCAAAAATGCCGGGCCTTGCCACCAAATATCAGCTGTGCGCAGCGCGTCCAGCGTGACCCCGCGTGACACTAAGTCAGCTGGGTTGGATTTACTTCCTACGTGTAACCATTGTAAACTACCAGTGAGTTCATTAATTTGAGCTACCCTGTTTTGCACGAATGTTTTAAGAGCGTTAGGTGACATTCGTAGCCATCCCAGGACAATTGTGGAATCAGACCAGAAGTAAACATTCGTAAAATTCGAACGAAGTGAATTTATAATTTTTGTGTACAACTTTGCACCTAATAATGCCCCACATAATTCTAAACGTGGTATAGTTATCGGTTTGACAGGCGCAACCTTCGACTTAGCGCATAATAAGGCTACGGACACTTTGGTATTATTATCTGAGTACATACGCACGTAAGCGCAAGCGCCGTAAGCATTTTGAGAGGCGTCAGTAAATATATGCAATTCTATGTATTGCATTTTGCTATTTATTACCTGACGTGGTATACGTATTTTACCCAAATAGTCAAGAGTGTCAACGAATTTTTGCCAATTAATTAAAATATCATGAGGGACCGGATCGTCCCATCCGATTTTATACGTCCATAATTTTTGTAATAATATTTTTGCCAGTATTATAATAGGCGCTAATAGACCTAACGGATCGTAAACTTGTGAGATTGCTGATAACATAATGCGCTTAGTCACGTGACTCCCGGTTAATTTTAGTTTAGTCGTATAATGTAATTCATCTGTATTTGCGAACCAACCTAAACCTAATGTTTTACTTTGACAGGATTCGCCTAGAGATAAATTCTTAGACGCATTTAAAGTTGATAAATCGAAATTGAACAACCATTTTCGTAAACAGAAACAACCCGATTGTAATACAGTAGAAACCTTATTACAAGTTTCTAATAATTCCTTTTTATCATCACAACCCGTTATCAAATCGTCTACATAAAAATCTTTGTAAATAATATTAGCGATGTCGTTATCAGTGCATTCCGACGCCAGCTGTTGCAAACATCGCATACTTAGATAAGGCGCGGACGCCGTGCCGTAAGTAACTGTGTTAAGCCGGTACACACCGAGCGCATCGCACGGGCTTTCTCTCCATAAAATTAATTGTAAATATTGTTGATCGGGTTGAATTAATATTTGTCTGTACATTTTTTCGACATCTGCACAGGCAATGTATTTATACTGACGAAATCTTAACAGAATGGCCACAATGTCATTTTGTAAGGACGGACCAATCAGTTGGATGTCATTTAGCGATTGACCGGAAGTAGTTTTAGCGCTAGCGTCAAATACTACTCGTAATTTAGTAGTTGTGCTATGTTCCCTAAATATACCGTGATGCGGTAAGAAGTAATGTGGAGACGTATAAGTATCTATTTTTGTCATGTGACCGAGTTCCAAATATTCACGCATAAAATCGAAATATAATTTTTTATAACTCGGTGTGCACCGACCTAACTTGCGTTCGAGCGCGAGGAACCGACTCTCGGCTTGTAGGTACGAATCGCCTAGTTGATCAGCTGATTCGCGTAGTGGAATACGCACAGAGAAACGACCATGATTGTCACGCGTAGTTGTTTTTATAAATAAATTTTCACAATCATGTTCTTCTTTAGACATATTATCTGTTTTTGAACTTATCTCCTCTAATTCCCAAAATTTAGTTAATTGGTTATCTAAGTTGTCGTATGTGTGCGTAAAATTACATTGGACTCGATTAACGGATGAATCTTTTGTATCATGTATGACACCAGATACAACCCAACCTAATTTCGTATTTTGTAGGTATGGGCCGTTTGTAAGACGAATCAATCCTTCACTCAAAAGTTCCCAAAATTTATCTGCGCCGATTAACAAATCGATTTTATTTGACATAAAGAATTTAGGATCAGCGAGTGATACATTACTCGGAATCATAAACTTGGCGATTTTATGAGTAACGGAAGGTAACGTTGCGGTAATGCAAGGTAGGACGAGACAATTTAAATGCGTATTAAATTCACTATTTTTAGATCGCAACTGCACTTTGCATGATTGTGTAGATTGGGTTACCGAATTACCTACCCCTGCGACATGTACTGTGGACTGTATCAAACGAATTTTTAATTTATCACATAATGATTTTGTTATAAACGAATGTTGACTGCCATTATCTAGAATAGCACGAATAGTGTGATAGTTATTATCACTGTCTGATATTTCTAATAATGCAGTCGAAAGAATAACGGGTTCTAGAAATGAATACTCATTGTCAACTCGTTGACGCGTTGAAGTTAACGTACTGTGGAGCGCTGTACTGTGTGCGCCGCCCGTCGCCGTCGCTTCGGACTCGCGACTCGATGTGGACGCCGGCGCTTGCGCGTCGTGCGGCCCTACAGACTTTGACGTGCTGCCGTTATCACAGCACTCACCATGAAGAAGCGAATGGTGTTTACGATTACATAACTTGCAGGCGCCGAACCAGCAATGAGACACTGCATGTCCAGCGCGCAAGCAATTTTTACAAAGTTTGTTCTCTTCTACGAATAATAATTTGTCCTTCATAGGAAGGTCATTGAACTTACTGCACGAATATAGCGAATGATTCTCTTTGCACATAATACACCTTTGGTAACGTTTTGAATCATTGTTCGAATTAGGTTTTTGTGAAGATTTAGACGAACTATTATTATTATTACGTGTTGCGACGTAGCTATGCGAGCTTGCATGCTTTGATTGGTTGGATGACGACGATTTCTTTACGGAACTATCGGACGTTTGCTTACCAGAATCATGTGTACCCTTAATAGATTCTAACATGTCCGCCCTATCGGTAAGAAATGTAATCATATCATTAAGTGTTAATTTTTTATTAGTGTGACTTGGTAATTTAGAAAGTGCACTTTTATGGTTTTCCCACTCCTTCTCGGTAGTTGAGTCCATCTTAGTCACAATAAGGAATATAATTAAAGTGTCCCATTGATCTGTGGGCTCATCTAGACCTTTAAGAGCACGAATATTTTTTAGTATGTTATCTATCATCTTACGAATATGAGATGCAGATTCTTTGTGTAAAGATTGTATTGAGAACAGAGCTTTAACGTGGTGTTGAACGAGTAATCTATTATTATTAAATCTGTTCTCCAATAAACTCCAGGCTATTGTGTAATTTTCAGCAGTAAACTGTAACGATTTTATTATTTGACTAGCAGTGCCAGTGAGTGCGGAACGCAAGTAATGGAATTTTTGAATATCATCAATAGTTTTAGAATTATGAATTAGGGATATGTAGGTGTCTCTAAACTCTAACCACTGTTCAAATGAACCGTCAAAGGAAGGCAATGAAATTGTGGGTAATTTAATGTTAGAGGTCTTATTGCAGACTTCAACATCGTTAACAATAATTTCCTTACTCTTTAGCGTGCATTTCGCCTTAGATGTGATCTCATAAAATAGATTTTCAAAGGTTTCTCTTTCAATTAATTGTTTTTCTAAGTCTAGTTCTGAATCCTGTAGGTGAAATTCTATTTCATCCTGAATGCTAGAGAACTGCTCTAATAGTGAGATAATGTTATTACACCGATCTTCTAAGGCTATTTTTTGAGATTCTGATACATTTTCTGCGTCTAAAGATTGCACATATTTACAGAATACAGTAAACTTTCCTTTAACTACACCCCTTTTCTTAATCAAATCTTTGCATGCGTCAAGTGGCATTTTGGGAGATTATAAGAGACAAAAGAAAGTACCTACTTACAGTTTTAACTTGCTCGATCGAACTTGAAATCACGACGCTCAATAAGCCGCCATATTTGTAGGTACTTGGCTAATTCAAACGCGGGCTCGCGGCACAACTAGGTAACTGGAATTTTGTAAAAGATTACACGATATTAGCACAAATGAGCCTTGAGGATGGGTTTGGACAGGAACACTGAATGGCCTGACCGTTTCTTTTTCTGTTCGTTGCAGACTTCCACACCTGTAGGTACTTCTTGAAGCCGCCTCGATCCAGTTCGAAGGTCCAATATGTTTTGGGATATTTGACGATGATTTATAATATTTGTTTTGGATAATGCTTTTATTTTTCTTTAACATACGTTACATAGAGTAGAGTAACTAAAGTAGTTAAATTAAATATTTTGGATGGTGAACCGACTACCATCCATCTTTTTTCTTGATTGTCTCGAATGAATGGAATGTTTTGGAGACGGAGAGTGCTTCCGCGGCGTCCAATCAGCGCTCCCGTACGCCGCTCCCATTCGCGACCCCGCGACTCGACGCTAGAGGGCGCCACGCGTTGACTGTTAACGACAATAGATGGCGTTAACATTTACAGTTATGGCAAAGAATTATTTATTTATAAACAATGTTATAATACCCTAATACACAATAGTTAATTAGGTATTGTTTATGTAGCTGAAGATGAATAAAAATGTTCCATTTTTAGGTAAGCAGTAGTGATTGTGTTTGTCAAGCGTGCTTGGACTTGGCTCAAAGCCCACATGTCGATGACCAAAGAAGACCACTAGGCCACCGTAATGTTTGTCTCCACTGCGGACGCTCTCTTGCATCGCGAACCCATCACCTACTTCATACCAACACAACCCGTGAAACAAGAATTTATAATGTTATACAAGAGTGGATTATACCTCGAACTGTAAGTTAAATCCCATAACATTGTATGTGTCTGTTACTTTGTATACTGCTGCAACCCAATCAAAGTAAATCTATTTCACGTCAAGTGAAAACATTTTTTCACAAGCCATACCTTTTGTTTTCTTGGTTTATATCGGTTATTTTTTAATTAATAGTTTTGTGGAATGGAAATGCAGAAGAATAAACACAGTATCTTAGCATTCTTAGCCAAAATCTAAACACAAACAGCTTACATAATTCATTCATGTTAGGTAATTAACAACAATTTCATTATTATCTCAATAAATTCCAATCTTGATTATATATGTTTGTTGCAGATACAAGCAGCAAGTGAAACATGTCATATGTTGGGTGGCTGCCGACAGAGCTGCTGTCCATATGGTTTCACGCCCATCAACTTCATCCCAACAAGACCCCCTCAAGATATACAAACACCGGGACAAGATCTTCCAACTACATATGTCTCCTAATGAAAGCATTGGAAGCAACCAACCGGAACCTACTATTGTTTTGCCAGATTACATGAGAGCTATAGAAACTGAACGTAGGTGCTTCATAGAAGGATGTCAAAGAACAGAAAGGTACAGAGTTCCACTTTCAACTAGGAAAATGTTGCTTCATCAATATAAATTATTACATCCCCGAAAATAACCGTCTTTGTGATTGACATTTGGTTATAGAAGCATGGGATTTTCTAGACAGCTTGAGATCCAATTATGTTCAGTCTTTTACAGCTAAACATATTCAGGACATGATGTCCTTAAAAGAAGTTGTAGAAACTGGACTACTTCATTTTGAAAATATAAATAACATGGAAGACCACGTTGTGCATACATGGACTGGATTAAATAAAGCACAGTTCCATCAAATGTTTGCTGAAGTTCCTCAGTTGCTGACAATGCCAAATGCAACTTTGGCTCTGGCCGCTTACTTTATGAAACTCAGAACTGGGGACTCCAATGAAAGGTTAGCGACTTTATTAAACGTGTCTAGGCCAACACTTGACAAGTGGTTACATCAAGTAAGAGAATTGCTCACAGAGTATTTTGTACCTATGAATCTAGGGTAGACAGAAATCTTACAATACCTAATACATTGTTTGGAAACTTTGAGGGAGTTGACAGACCAATAGCTATTTTTGATGGAACATATTGTTATGTGGAAAAAAGTTCCAATTATCTGTATCAAAAAAAAAACATATAGCATGCACAAATACAGAAATCTGGTAAAACCATTTTTAATTGTTTGTACGGATGGGCATATTCTTGATGTTTTGGGCCCATACCCAGCCACAACTTCCGATGCTGACGTCATGAAAAAACAATTTGAAAATGGAAGACCTTTACGTGAATATTTCCGTCAGGGTGATGCATTTATATTAGATAGGGGCTTTCGTGACTCATTACCTTTGTTGCACCAATGTGGATATAGGACATACGTGCCTGCTTCGTTGGAGGAGGGTGAAACACAGCTATCAACTAGCGAGGCAAATAAATCAAGAGCAGTCAACATATGCCGTTGGGTGGTTGAAATTGTCAACGGCAGATTTAAACGCGATTTTAAATTATTACGGCAAAATTATTTCAACGTAGCCAGTACAAGTTTTATGAAAGATTTTGAGGTGGCTGCTGCCCTTTTAAATAAGTTTCATCCTCCTATAGTTGATCGTGTAGATGCTGTGGGAATAATACAAGAAATAGATAGGTATATGAATGTAGAAAACGAATTAGCTGATTTTATTATTAGGAATAATTATAATAGGCGTCGAGCTAATTTTGAAGCTATCACCGTACATGATGAAAACCTTAACGATTTTCCACAGCTCTCCGATAGTGAACTAATATTGATTTCTTTAGGAACATACCAAATCAAGCAGGCACGTTCCTACTACGGTGAACATGTAAGAGGAAATGATGGTTTTAATATAGAAGTGTGCAGGGAGGTCAGCAGTAGCTGTCTGCTGCCAATACCTCCTGGTTACTTAAGGGTCGCATACAATCCCGACATATAAGTCGAAAAACATATTTTATTTATATTTTAGTCGACGGCTCTCGTAGAGGAAGGGAGGCTATAGTAATGCATTACTGTAATTGTATAGTAGGGAAACGAACTGTAGGCTGTTGCGCTCATATAATGTGCATTATATGGTACCTCAGCTGGGACTGGGCTAGGTACCATGATCATATAGTACCACCTGCACAATTTCTAGACGACATTTTAATTATAATAGAGGACGAATAAAACACAATATTAAATGATTTTTTATTTTATTTTTGACATCCTTTCCCTATCTCCTTACCTGTTACCTACCTATCGCTTGAAGTCGTTGACGTTCATTCATATGATATTTCAAACATTTTCTAGTAAACACATTTTGCACTTCAGGAATCAGCTGTTAGTTATAGATTGTAACATAACCTCACTTTTACTTAATCTCTTTATCTCTTATATCTCTGTTCTCAGATTGACAAAATCCGCAGAATTTTCAGTGAAAGGTTGATAATATATAAGCTATTAATTGACACCACTTTCATCTTCTTACACCTAGGCCCAAGATTGTATGTAATCGTTTCAGTCTCCTTTTTCACACAACATTCATGGATTGGAGTCTCAAAGGGAGATGCGTCGAAAATTTGCTTTAAAGGGTTTACAAAGACAATTTAACTTTTTCTTTAATATCGTTCACTTATCCAACAAAACTTTCACTAAAACACAGTTGACAAAGTTTTTCAAGATAATTTTGCGCAATACTCGCTCTACCGGTCTGAAAATGAACAGGGGAGGATATCTGTTCAAAGACAAAAGCAAAAAGGGAAATGAAAGACGAAAAAAGGTCTCCCAGCTTCATCGCAAGATAATTTGCAGAATCACCCATCAGATCAAAGTCAAAAGGAATTGCCAGATCTGGAACGTGAGACAAAGCAACTACCTGATGTGTCCTTACTCCAAAAGGATCACCGAAAAGCAAACGCGATTGAGATTCTTATGTTCAATTTTTTTTACAAATACTTTTTTGTGTGACTAATAGTAACTTTATTATAAGATTTGTATTTTTTTTATTTAACTACATACTTATGAAGCAACTACTTATATGCTAATAATTAAAACGATACCATTATTTTAAGTAATTTTATTAAAAAAAAAATATTTTCAAACTAGTAGTAACAGCGGTACAAAATACAAATTTTGATCATAAAAACCACTGTAACGCGCTGCCCCAAATGTTGATACCAACATCACGCGTAAACCGGGAGGGCCCCCTTTCCCCCGCTTCAGCACCGCGCAGCCCGCTCGCCTAAGCCGCGGGCCGCGACAGTTGACCCATGCGAATCGCCTCAGCGCGCACGTCATACCACACTCGCGGCTATAGTTTCGATAATTTCAAGAAAATGTTGTAAAATCACCATTTGTCAACTCGCTCATAATCTTGTCTTCAATACCATGTAATTATGAATAAAGAACTTGAAACAAATGTTATACCAATAATTTGCATTTTATGTTAGAAATTTTATAAACATTTTTCGTCTTGCTTAATACTTTTATATTCACACTGATATATGTTTAAAAATGAAGACTTCAAAGATTCTTCCAAAGCATTGCGCGTGTTTTCAATGCGATAACCATGTATTTCAATTTCTTGTTCAATATCATTTTTGACTCCTACAGATTCCAATTCTACTAGAAAGAAAGAAAGAAAGAAAAATAGGTTTATTTGTCACAGAGACACGTACATACATCTAAGACAAGAGTAAATGAAAACAACAAAAAGTACATAATAAATCACGAGCATAAAACAGAAATTAGTCGGCAGCTGCACGACATGACTGTGACAAGAAGGCTTCCACTCAGCATGATGCAGTGCTATGGGGAGCCCACAGCACAGCGCTGATTTTCAGTGTTCACCCGAAAAAAAAAAAGAAGAAGAAAAGACGTACGGAAATCAAGTCAGATACAGTGATTTGTTTATTACATAGGCAGGTAGTACGATAAAATAAAATAAACAGTGCTTAGAATGTAAGACAAATACACAACGAGATATAAGAATAAATATTATTAAAAATCATAAAAAATAATAAAAAATAATCCGCAGGCATTATTACATAGAAGAAGGCATTATAACATTATTACAAAACAAGGATAAACAAGTGTTTTGTCTCGCTCCCACCCTCACCTTCGCGTCGTCTGCGCGCGCGCTCATAATCTAAAAAGTACCGTTGCATTTCCCTATTACGTCTGTGAGCGTGATGACGTACTGTGCTGTCTGTGAGCCATCGAGCCGTCGCGTCGAGCCGAGCGCCCGGCCGCCGGCGCCGCTCGGCCGCAACGCAGCGGCACGAGTGGCTCACGAGATCTGCGGGGTCACGTGCCGCGCCGCGCGACTTATTTTACTACCGCCAAACATCACACCGTCTGAGGGCAACCGGCTTGCGCTTGCGTCTTAGACGACGCTTGATCATGATACTACATGATTTTCATCGCTGAGAAACCACATGTCTTGCTGTTTTGAAAACAAAATAAATGTTTTCAAATGCAGAACCATTATAGACTCGCCTCGTCGACGTTTCTTTAAATACGGATATTCTGTTTCATCTTCGATTAATTTTCCTATTTCACATAGCTACTTCTCATTTATTCATCTGGCTACTTGGTATAGTGTTTTGTTGCCTTGTCTTATCATGCTTTTAATGCCATAAAGTTTATTTTCAAATGGGTATGCGTTGAAACTTTGGAGTATCCCAAATTTTCTTACCTCGAGTGGAGTTCTAAACGAAGAAGTAATTGGCCGATTTGAGCTACCTACAAGGTTGAATGAAGCAACTTTCTTAAATTTCTTTGCGAAATGATTTGAATAAATTACTGGATAATGTACTGTAAACGAAGAGATAAGAAATATGATATTTCAAAATGACGGGTGCGTCTTGCCACTTGTACCACGTAAGGCAAGCAAGGCAGCACCTCATTAATGCCTCATACATACGTAACGATCTATCGTAGCGATAAATCTGCGCAGACCAGTTTGCGCAGTTTTATCGATCGTGTGTATGAAAAATCGTTGTCGATAATCGTTCGTCGGTGGCAGTTGCAATTTCTATCAGATAAATCGTTGTCGATTACATTTGCACAGTTTTATCGTTGCGTGTGGACGGCGATGGCTCAGTTCGGTAGTACTTCACGGAGCTTGCTAGTGTGCGCACGTGCACATCGCTTTCATAGAAACATGTCGGAAGACGTAAGAGTTGGATACCGCAAACTACTTCAAGATTTTATAGAAAGCTACAGAAACGAAACTTGCCTTTGGAAGATTACATGTAAGGACTACCACGGCCGCAACAAAACAAATGCCGCCTACGACAGGCTAATCGGAAAATACAAACCCATAGATCCAAATGCCACCAGGGATACAGTAGTTAAGAAGATTAATAATCTTCGAACTACATATAAAAAAGAGCTAAATAAAATAAAAAAATCGTGTAAATCTGGAGCAGGGACTGACGAGATTTATAAACCTCGTTTATGGTACTTTGAGTTATTGAGTTTTTAATACGATTAAGAAGTACCGAGACCATCTACATCGAATATAGATGATGACGAAAATGAGGTAAGGTCTGGTGGGGTAAGGGGGACTACGGGGGAAGGTAAACAGTGGTTCGTAAATCTAAAACAATAGACTGTAGCTCTGTGATTTATCGGTCGATAAAACAGTAATTAGGATTTAGTTCCAAAACAAAAACAAAGATGACGCTAAATCTAATAAATACTCGACCTTGACAAAAACAAAAAGCCAGTTGGCGTGCCACAAAACCACGAGTTGGACCCGTGTCATTTGTGTGCTATTTTGTGTGACAAAACGTTATGTCTGAGGTTTTCAATATCGGTAAGTATTCTTTTATAAGTATTATTTTCATGTGATTTATTTTAATTTGAGTAAACTACGCTATAAATAAGAAAATTCAATGTGATTCAAAACATAACCTATAAATTAATTACCGGGGTAACGGGAACTACCATAGCCGGGTCAAGTGGAACATATGTTTCCTTTTCCCGATGTCAGGGGTTATCAACATTTTAAGAGACACGTATACTTAGGCAAATTTTGTACCTATTGATTCAAGCATCAGTCTTTTGATTACAAATTAATAGTCGTATTTTTAATTTGTAATACTGTCATAAAAAAATACCTACATGTTAGGGCCCTGTGCCTCTGGGTTTCTTGCCAGTTCTTCCCATTATTGACTATACAGGTACGAATACAATGATAGATACAATGCATTATGATGTCCGAAAAGAAATTTGTAAAAATTTAAAAATATAATACAGGGTGTCTCAAAAGTAAGTTCACATTTGCTTATCTTATTACGCGAAAGCAACTATTCTGAGGGGCGCGGGGGGTATGTCAGTCGGTAGTCTGGCTCTTGGGAATTTAGTCGCTATGGAGCGTTTCTCTGGTGCGGACCGTGCGTTGTGCGTACGTGAGTTTTACAAAAACGGTAATTCGGCGACTGTAGCGCGTAGAAAATTCTGCAGTATTCGACATATTCGTCACTTAAATGATGCGCCTAGCACTCGACTCATTGCAAAATGGGTTGAGAAGTTTGAAGAGACTGGGTCAACTCTGGAGAAACCAAAATCTGGGCGGCCAAGAACATCAAGAACAGCCCAAAACGTGGACAGTGTTACTCAGTCTATTCGAGATGATCCAAACCTCTCGATTCGGAAGCGTGCTGTTGCTTTAAATGTGCACAGATCTTCATTATGCCGCATTTTACAGAAAGATTTAAAGCTGCACCCGTACAAAATTCAGTTAGTGCAAGAACTGAAGCCTCAAGATGCTGGTCAGAGGCTTGCCTTTGTAAATCAGATGATTGAGCGCTTTCCAACGTTCACCAACATCTTGTTTTCCGATGAAGCCCATTTTCACCTGAATGGGCATGTAAACAAGCAAAATTGTCGTTACTGGAGTGCAACCAACCCAAAACAAAAACATCAGAAACCGCTACATTCACCCAAAGTCACCGTATGGGCAGCGATGTCGGCGCGAGGAATTATCGGCCCTTACTTTTTTGAAGATGGAAGGGGACGCACACTCACAGTGAATTCAGAGCGTTATGTGGAGATGTTAGACGAGTTTTTCGTACCCCAACTGCAAAACTTTCCTGGTTACAACCAAAGAACATGGTTTCAGCAGGATGGAGCAACTTCACACACGTCCAACAGATCTCTGCCTCGAGTTCGAGAAATTTTTCCGAACAAATTAATCTCCAGGCGAGGTGACATAAATTGGCCTCCACGAAGTCCCGATTTAACGCCTATGGATTTTTTCCTGTGGGGTTATGTCAAATCAAAAGTTTACGCTAATAAACCGACTTCCCTGGCACAATTAAAAGAAAATATCCGTCATGAAATGGCAGCCATCACGGAGACTACCTGCCGAGCTGTCATAGGCAATTTTAGTGCCCGACTAAATGAATGCCGAGAGCGCAACGGTTTACATTTGGACGATGTTATTTTTAAAAAATAAATTCCCAAACAGTGTACTTCAATATAAAATAAACATTTTTTCAATAAAGCTAAGACTTTTCTTTTAAAAAAAGATTTTAATGTGAACTTTCTTTTCAGACACCTTGTATATACAGGGTGTCCAAGAACCTGGCGTCCAACTGGATTCCCACGATGCCCCAAGTTCTAACAGTACTCAGAAAAATATTTTAAAAATCCACCCCATGTACTTACAGAATTATACTGATTTCAAAAAAAAAGGGGAAATGAGCACCCTGTGACATACTTTTGAATGCTGTGACTGCTAATGCTGATAATTTCGATATTTCTTGGAGGTTTTGTAATCTAGGGTATTGCTGTGTCTAAATAGAATGTAAAAATAATGTACTTATTGTACCATTTTAAAATAAAATATTATTTTAACTAAAGGTGATATGGAAAACTATTGAATTTCGCAACTTTGACCGACTGTAGTGTAAAAAAAATGTACCAAAATAGTATGGCAAGTGACATCAAATTTTGACGCGTTTATTCCTCTTTTTAAAAAGGTATAATACTTACTCACTAATTTGAAAAAAAAAAAATTTTGATAATATTTTTACTCAACAACCCAATTTTTACGATGTCTTACAGAATTCTTAGAAAGAAAAATTTACGACGAATTGAATCTAACCTCTAAAGTTACTATTGTATGCTCATAAAAATAACAACAGGCCTCTCAAAAAACAGGTTAGACCGTAAGGGACGGTATGTGCATGCATCTCACCATAGTGATTCGTTATTACAACAGGAGGGAGCAAGACAGAAACTATCTTTGCGATTTGCTGGTTCTTCTTTATGGTACCCCATTATTCAGGTAAGAGTGAGGGAGAAAAAGGTTAGAGGTGCGAGTGAGATAGATAGTGACGCTATCTGGGATCGTGCTATTTAGGATAACAGTACGGTCAGTACGCGTCACTGCCTCCTGCCGTTACTACGCACCTCTCTCTTATTGTTACCATTGATCACGTACTACGATTTAAAGCTTTGTTTATTGGACTCGATTACTCTTTGTGCTCTGGACTTTGAAACGAACTCTTTACGACGACCTTTGCCTGTGTTTGGACAGTTTGTGTTTTGTGTGTGCTACCATGGCGACCTACACTCCGCAAGAATACGCAAATATGCACTACATTTATGGAGAATGTAGAGGTAATGGACGAGCTGCAGCGAGACTTTACAGAGAAAGGTATCCGAGGGCTACGCGATATCCCGACCATCGAGTTTTCATTAATGTGCACAGATCACTATGTGACGGGCGGTTCCCCAATCAAGTAGCTGGTGAAGGACGACCCGTAAATGACTTCATACGCGATGAAGTTTTAGAGGCGGTGTCGGCAAATCCAAGCATCTCTGTGCGAGGAATAGAAGCTGATACGGGGATACCGAAGAGCACAGCACACAGTATTCTCCAAAAAGAAGAATATCATCCGTACCACGTACAGCGAGTGCAAAGTCTTTTACCTCGAGACTATCCGAGCCGAGTCGCGTTTTGTGAAACAATCCTGCAAAAACATCGAGAAGACGAAAACTTTATCGACAAAATTTTGTGGTCAGATGAATCAACATTTAAGAAGGATGGCTACATGAACCTACACAACTTGCACGAGTGGCATGTGGAAAATCCGCACTTGATGCGAGAAGATAGATCCCAGTACCGGTTCAAAGTGAACATGTGGACCGGTATTCTCTGTGGGAATATTATTGGTCCATTTGAGATGCCCGAGAATTTGACTGGCGAATCATATTTAAATTTTCTTCAAAATGATTTGCCAAACTTACTAGAAGAGACCCCACCAGATATGTGGTTCCAACACGACGGCTGTCCAGCACATTTTCGCGTATCCGTTAGAGAGTTTTTGGACGAGCAATACCCGAACAGGTGGATTGGGCGATCAGGAACAATCCCGTGGCCAGCCCGCTCACCTGACTTAAATCCGCTGGATTTTTTTTTCTGGGGAACTATGAAGGAGCTCGTTTATGCGAAGCCCATTAATGACATCGCTGACCTTCGTGAGAAGATAACACAAGCAGTGCAGGTGATACGTCAAAAAAGTTACTCGCGAAACATAAAGCGGTCCTTTTTAAGGAGAGTGAGAGCTTGTATTGCCGCGGGTGGTCAACATTTTGAACATTTATTGTAATAAAATATCTTTAAACTAACATTCTTTGCTTTTATTCTACTGGGAACCCATCTACCTGTGTGTATTTCCTTCTTGCTCACTCTTGGAACCGAAGTAAATAATAGTAGTAACATAACAGTTTCTAAGATAAGAAAGGGTCCGACAGTTACCGTTAGTAGGTAGGCACTTCGTAAAAATTGGGTTGTTGAGTAAAAATATTATCAAAATTTTTTTTTTTCAAATTAATGTGTAAGTATTATACCTTTTTAAAAAGAGGAATAAACGCGTCAAAATTTGACGTCACTTGCCATACTATTTTGGTACATTTTTTTTACACTACAGTCGGTCAAAGTTGCGAAATTCAATAGTTTTCCATATCACCTTTAGTTAAAATAATATTTTATTTTAAAATGGTACAATAAGTACATTATTTTTACATTCTATTTAGACACAGCAATACCCTAGATTACAAAACCTCCAAGAAATATCGAAATTATCAGCATTAGCAGTCACAGCATTCAAAAGTATGTCACAGGGTGCTCATTTCCCCTTTTTTTTTGAAATCAGTATAATTCTGTAAGTACATGGGGTGGATTTTTTAAAATATTTTTCTGAGTACTGTTAGAACTTGGGGCATCGTGGGAATCCAGTTGGACGCCAGGTTCTTGGACACCCTGTATACCGGATGACATTTTTTACCGTCTCGAGAATTTTAATGTGTGTTATGTAAGTGAAATAGAAGCCATACCCGAGAATATTTGTTTAGTACCACCGAGATTGTAAAGGTTCGGAATTTCCTTAAAAAATCATGAAAACTATCCATCCTACAGCCCGCGCGTAAAACTAATAATAACCAAAATAGGAGATAGTAAACGGCGTAGGCTGCGATCGCGCATGAATGAAAGTTGTACGTGCAAGGGAGACGCACACACATTTCTTCTGCTTAGTTGAAACCTAGTAAGAGCGGCTGCTTGCATGGTACAGTGGTGTTTAAAACGTTTCCAAAATCAAATTCAAAATCAACGCAATAACATTAATATTCCAATAAACTAAGATAAACCTGATCTACAAATAAAATGAACACAATACCCAAAAATTGACAAACTTACAATACAAATACCCAATTGACTAAATAAGCCTCAGACCAAAAGAATAAGTAGTAAGTAGGTAATAAACCTTACACAAATAAGAAACCTAAAAAAAGTAGCCTATGTCCTTTCTCAGGCTCTAGACTATCTGTGTACCAAATTTCATTTAAATCGGTTCAGTAATTTTGGCGTGAAAGCGCGACAGACACAGTTACTTTCGCATTTAATTAGTAAGGATAAGGATGGTACGGAACACTTCGTGCGCGAGTCCGACTCGCACTTGGCCGGTTAAAGAAAGATAAGGAGAAGACGATTTTAAATTAGGTAAGGTATAATGGGTGTTTATTATACAAGTAATCAAATCATTCAATTAATTAATGGATTTGTAAAAGGCAGTGCAATTACCCATTACTGTGCCATCACTAACTAAACCGTCCAAGGTCGAGATGACCCGTTTGTTACCCGACTGCGGCGAAGCAAAAAGGAGGGTTATAGGTTTCAAGGACTTTCTAATTGAATACGGTAATTTTTGGCTACGCGCGCGGCCGGCCTGGTTGTGATTTCGATCATTCCTTCATACTTTTGCAGGCTTAGGCTATTATGCCGTAGTTGAATACAGTTACCATGTTAAATACCTTTTGTCATAGTAAATAAAATTGATAAAATGTTACTAGGTAAAAAGATTTTTCTTTTATGCCGATCGTGTACTACAACATTCTAGGCGTATTAAAAAGACCGAAATCAACTTATTTACAAATTACACTGATTGATTACAAAATCACATTTTTATTACTTATTTACAAAAAATGTAGGTAATTAAGTCTATAGGTACCTTTTTAGCGATATCGCAGTAATTGTTCAAAATGTCCACCGTTTCTTTCTAAACATAAACTAGCACGTTTTTGCAGATTGTTTGATAAACTTCGAAGCGTGTCTCTATCACTTTTTAAAACACTAAAAGCGTCTATTATTCGCTGTTTTAAATCATTAACACTTTGAGCTTCTTCGGTATACACTAAACGTTTTAGTTCGACCCACAAATAAAAGTCAAGGGGTGTTAGGTCTGGTGACCTCGGCGGCCAGTTCACAGGTCCACCGCGACCTATCCACTTATCACCGAATTGGCCATCGAGATACGCGCGCACAGATCGTTCGTAGTGAGCTGGACATCCGTCGTGCTGGAAGTACATGTCTCGCAGATAGGGATCAGGAACGTCTTGCAACATGGTGTCGATGACGGAACGTATCATTTGTAGATACGTTATTCCCGTCAACCGACCTTCGATCCAAACTGGACCAATTATGCGATCGCGAATTATCGCTGCCCAAACGTTTACACTGAAACGAACTTGATGTGCATGTTCTTTAATTTTGTGTGAATTTTGAAAGCTCCACCAGTGCTCGTTGTGCACGTTGTAAATACCAACGCGGGTAAATATGGACTCGTCGCTCCACAAGATGTTGGCCTCCGCATGATTCTGCAGCCAGTGACAAAACTCCATGCGGGGTCCGGGGTCCGGTGCATGCAAAGCTTGCACGCGTGAAAAATGGTATGGATGCATGTCCATTGAATGAAGTAGCTTCCACACCACATACTGGCTTACGCCAAATCGACGAGCGGCTTGCCTAGTGCTTCTTCTCGGGTGTCTTTCGAAATAATCCAGTATGGCATCTTCAACGTGTCCGGATAAAGGTGGCCGGCCCCTGCCTCTGGCATGACTAGGTAGCTGGAACTGCCCATGATCAAGTAACCGCTGATACGTCCGTAATATGAGGGAAGCGCTGGGAATTTGAGGAGCAGGGATACCGTTCCTTCGCAGTGACTGAAGATGTTCTTCTTCTGCGTACATTCGCCTTGCACTGGCTATGTTTTCACCAGATAGGACATAAAATCGCACCATTGCGAGGTACTCTACATTAGAATATTCGTACATGTTTACATACTATCTGTGCACATACGATAACTATCACCGAGCGGACGATCGGTGCATACGCGGAAACAAACAGCGCGACGTCACGCCGCCGTGACTAATCGCAGGTGACTGAAGCGTGGGACGCGGGGGGCGGACGGCGATGCGCGAGCGAGCGGCTCGTGCGCCTGATATCAAAGAAGCCGACGGCAAGTGCGGCGAGTACCTACCGGCCGCAAAGGAACGGATCTACGAGTTCATTGATAAATTTGCGCATTTAATAGGGTGTATATGATTTGAATTTCGATATTTTTTCATCGATTTATTCTTTTGTTTTTAATTTCTGTTTTTATTGTTTTAGTATGAAAAGTTTACTTCAAATGGGTAGTATTTATTGATAGATCAATTTCTTTATAGGTTATAAAAAAAATAAAAAATAAAAATTGACTATGTCATAGGCTTCTACTCCGTTCATCGAATGTACCCTATTTTTTTCGAGACGGTAAAAAAATTCAGCCGGTATATATACAACGTGTAACGGAAAGGGTATATACATACCAAGGGCACGGCTTCTTTGGATGATATCAAACGATATTGGAAGGGTTTTTTAATCCTATTTCTTCATGTTCGGAAGATATGAGAATTTTTAATACATTGATACCAGAAACCGAACTTTTCAAATTGGAATAAACACATCACTAGCACTAAGTCAGCTGATCGGTGTCAGCGAACTATTTGTAAGTAAAAATAAACCTCTTACTCCTGGTATTTCTGAATAAAAGGTTCCGCATGTTTATTTTTTGTTTACAAAATATGATTACCTACTGACTTTTTCTAAATTTTGATTATGTTTGTGAACTAGCTACAATACAATTAATTTGGTCTAGGTATCAAAATTTTACGAAATAATAATTATTATCTACATAGTAATCTTTTATTTTGGTGGCCATAAGAATTATCGATGTTTTGCTTTAAATCGATTTTTTATTCGATTCACAGATCGAATCCCGTGCTCTTGAATCGATCTTCTAAAAATTCATTCAAAAATCGTAATGCTAAAAAAATTTAACAACACATATGATCCAGGAGATTCGATTCACCTTACTATTGAATCGATTTGCTTGAAGATCGCATTAAAACGAATTGTTTTGAAAAATCGTCAGCTCCTACCATTGAATTGATCATAAAAATCGAATTCTTACGTGCATCCTACAAGGATTTAATTGCTTAAATGAACATTATTATTTGCCATTAGAATTTAGAATAGAAAAAGGATTTAGTAACAATTTATGTTCAACTGAACCCAAAACATCATTTCAATTCATTTCTTCGCAACTTATTCTACTCCTAGTACAAATAAAATCACAGTGGGTTCCGTTCATAATTGTTAAAATAAGGTTATTTTTTTTAAATAATTATGACGAAAACTATTAAAAACAAGTTAGGTAATAGTTTTTTTTTTTTAATTAAAAAATAATAGCACGCATATTTTTTCTCTAGGAATAACCGAAAAAATTCTCGGATGTTCACGATCTGTCGGTGCTGTTTAAGTGGTACGTACATACATGGGTTTGATTGGTTTGAAGAGCACGTTTAGTCTTTATTATAATTCAAATGAAGTCATTAAAAAATGTTACATAACTGCATCTAACTGAAAGAAATTAATGAAAGTACTAGGACCGCATGAGTAACAGGAATTGTTATTGCCGAATTGAAAATCGTTTGCTCACAGAACCCTGATTACGTCGTTACACACACAAAGTAAGCATCATAATGTGTGTAAATCGGTACAAAGTAAGCATCATAATGTGGTTAGGGTCTAAGGGTATGTGAACTAATTGCAGTCCATGTAGTTTCAATTACTCCTGGTAAATACAACGAGATAACGGGCCCCATAATAATTATGATCTTTAATGGATTGAAATTAATGATTTTCCGGAGTTGCGGGAATTTCCGGGGTTACGGGAATGTTCTAACGAGATAACGCGGTCCAGGAATGCTAGGGAAACTGAAGGAACAGGGTGGTTTTTAGTCAGTAGGTAAGAGTCGTAAGCGTAGGGGAGTCGGGGGGAATGGAAGTCAGTGGGTAATGGGGGTCGATTCAAAATGAATTGAACCTAAAGCTTTACAGAATACGGCTATGTCGCACGGGGCTTAGCTCTGCACCCCTCCCGCACTGGCCAATACGCCGGCCCGTCAGTCACGTTCGCATCACCGGGAGCGACACACGTGTCACAGGGGAGTGGCCGTTGTAAAATTTCCGAAATTTCGATCGAAAACGTGAGTATCTATATTTGTAAATTTTGTATATACAATAATCTCAAAGTGTAGTGCTGGAATTAAACTTAAGTTTATTAATGCAAGTTATTAGATTTTCTGATGTTTTTTGTGTAATAATTCAAATCTAGTAAACAAACCGTCATTGGGGTAATGAGAGTCAATTGACCCCCATTCCCCGCATCGTCTTTTATTATGATAATACTTTTTTATTCATTTCAGATGCCAAGGAACTGGACTAGAAAGACCTCTAAAGCCAGTTGGACTACAGATGACCTGCAGGCAGCTGCTGTACGCATTAGACAAGGTGTTTCAATACGCAAAGTTGCCGAGGAAACTGGTATTCCTTTCAGCACATTACAAAGAAGGATAAAGAAAGATGAATTCAAACAATTGAAGTACAATTGAAGAAGATGAATTCAAAAAAATTAGGAAGACATGCCGTTTTTAATGAAGAGCAAGAAAATATACTTACAGAGCGTATTTTACAATTGAGTAATATGTTTCATGGTTTGACGACAAATCAACTAAGAAAAATAACATTCCAGTGTGCTGAAAATTTAAAGCTATCTCATAATTTTAACAGAGATACTAGAATGGCTGGCAGGGACTGGATCCAAGGATTTCTTAAGAGAAATCCACGGATAAGCATTCGAAAACCTGAAGCAATAAGTATACAGAGAATTACTGGTTTTAATAAAACCGAAGTGAATAAATTTTTTAAGAACTTGGAAGAAGTCATGACCAAAACTTCGTTCTTACCTCAAGATATTTACAACATTGACGAGACAGGTATTACCACCGTCCAGGAAACCGAAAAAATTCTGACTACAAAAGGTCAAAAAAGAGTGGGTTCTTTGACTTCTTGGGAGAGAGGGAAAACGATTACCGTCATTTGTTGTATGAGTGCTGTTGGATCTTTTATTCCTCCTATGTTTATTTACCCACGCAAAAGACATTCACCACAACTCGAGAAGGATGGACCATTAGGTGCGGCGTATGAAAACTCTAATAATGGCTGGACGAATGAAGAACTGTTCATGAAATGGTTACAACATTTCGTGCAAACCGCTAAACCGAGTGAGGAGAAACCGGTTTTATTAATATTGGACAACCATTACAGTCATTCTACCCTCGAATCATACAATTTCTGCAGAGAGCATTTCATTACTGTAGTGTCCATTCCTCCTCACACATCACATATGCTTCAGCCTCTTGACGTAGTTTTCTATGGTCCTCTTAAGAAAGCTTACAACAGAGTGTGATTTATACATTAAATCACATAATTTACAAAAAATCACGCCATACGAAGTCGCTGGGATTTTTAACAAAGCCTTCATGAGAGTTGCTTCAGTGGAGAAAGGAGTCAGTGGCTTCGCATCAACAGGAATATTCCCACTCAATCCTCACAAGTTCAAAGACGAAGATTTCTTAGACGTCTCTGATGTTCCCTGTGTTCAAGAAATTGCTGCCACCATAACAGACGTGAGAGTTAATGAAGTTTCAGATGACCTTTCAACTAACATTTCAGAAGCAACAGCATCAATTAGCAGTAGAAACGCTTTGGAACCGCAACCTTCCACAAGTGATAACATTACAAATTATAAACCAAATCAAGAGAACAATAAATCTGACAGTGAACCTTTAATTAGCGTACTTTCACAACTAACACCTCTGCCTTGCATTGGAAAAGGTAAAGGCAAAGGAAAAAGAACACAACAATCAGAAATTCTTACTGCCACACCTCTGAAAACGGTTTTCGAAGAAAAAGCTAAGAAACGAAAGGAAACAGAAAAGCATACAAGAGGCAAAGTTATTAAGAAGATAAAAGAAGTAAAAAAGAACTTATTTAAGTCAAGTTCATCTGAAGAATCAGCTGATGAACAGATTCCCTATGATGAGAGTGGTGATAGTGACTTGGAAAATATTGAAATCCCACTAAATATCCAGCAAAACTCCAAAAAAGAGCGTGACCAGTCTGTGTGCACGATATGCCTTGAAGAGGGAAAACCGAGAGAAATCTGGTACCGTTGCCGTCTCTGTGCTGGATGGGCCCATCAGGCATGTACAGGATGTGATGATCCAAGTCGCTATCGCTGTGATTTTTGCATTTAATTCGATTTTTATACTATTCTTTGTTATGATTCTATTGGGCTATCATTTCTAAATTTTTAATTTTGTTAATTCATAATAGTTTCATAAGGGAAATAATAATTTTGTTAATTTCTTTGTTTTATAATTTTGACTCTTATTCCCCCATGGACTGACTTTCATTTTCCTTACATGTGGGTAATTCGAGTCAAAACTACTTTTTTTTTTTAAATTATAATTATGTTTATAGTAGTGATAGCCAAAAAAGGCTTATGTAACTCGATTACTGATTATTTTTTAACACGTTCAGTGCCACCGACTCGCCCGGAGAGTCCACGTAAATTTTATTCCAGCGCCGTAGACTCGCCCGTCGAGTTCAATGTGTTTGCTATTTTTTTCCAAAATGCATGTGTATTTTCTGGTTAAAATGATACTGAAGACTAAATTAATATACCCTAATCTAAAGAATTACGTGGTGGGCCGGGTGTGCAGACCCAGTTTATAATCGAAAGAAAATAAACTATTCTGCAATGCCTTGAACTCGCTAGGCGAGTTGACTGACATAGATTCTCAAACTTTTATTAATGAAATATCTATATGTACGGTTGATACTTTTATTTTCATTTTACCAAAAGTCACATTCACTCGTAAAACAACGGCGGATTGTGTTCTACATCTTGTAGGGGCTCGAATTTGGTGTTATTATATAGGCAAATTTTACCTTACACGCTACTTTATCACGCAATTGCCGACCTTATGTAAACACAATAAGGATAATAAATTGCATAGTTATTATTATGAAAAGCATTCCCAACCAATTCACATACTAACACGCAATTATCGAACTTATGTCAAAGTAATAAGGATTATGTAAGTGATTTGTGGAATATAATGTGCAAATAGTTGTCTATGAGCTATTTTATATTTATTATACTCGTACCAATTTTGTTATCATTGCTCTTGTGAGTCAGAGGAACTGTTTAAGTACCATTGTTGTAAGTATTGCTCTTTAAACTCAACTCTCGGTCTATTACTTTAAGAGTTATAATTGAAAGAGGATCCCTTCGTATTGTTAAAAAATAGCCGGCAAAACAAAAGGCACCAGTATTTTTTAACATGAACGTGCTGGTTAGTAAGCAATAAAAGCACTGATAACATTGTTTTTTGCGAAGCTCTCATTGGCCAATCTTCTAGGAATGCACTTGCAAATAAACATTTCATTGAACCTATTGGGTTTCATTTTGTGAAATCGTAAGCCCATTTTCTATAAACTATACTTTCAACAAATTCCTTTCTTATTGTTACACACAATCCTAGGAGTGCGAGCGAGAGTTCCGATATGTCTTTAAGTGTGAGCGAGCTTTGTAAATTTTATTTAAATTTTAGTGTTATGAACGACCCTTTCCTCATCGCACGCGTTTATCTGTTATCTATCTTTGTGACCTGGCTTTCGATTACTGGACCTGTTGAAGTACCTACTGTTTTAACCCCTGGCAAGCGTTTACTGGACTTTGAGATTCTTGTGTTTTTATTAATGTGTTTTGTGGTGGGCTGGAAATAAGGATCAAAAGTAGCCGCAGCTTGACTTCTGAAAATCTGTAAGTACTCTCTATTTGTGTTTATTTATTATATAAAAAGTTTAGTTTATTAGAATGTTAGATTCTCATTCTAAATATCTGCTTGAATTAAATATATTTCTAATAGTCCTTGTATTTATCCATACTAATACATAATATTAATGCGAAAGTAGATCTGTCTATCCGTGAGTCTGTCTATTAAAATTATTGTGATTGAAAGTTCGTATGGATGTTTCGTTTTTAAGCTAGAAACTTAAATCAATCGGTATGAATAAATATGACATTCAAAGCTTTCCAAATTTTTATCCCTGCATTTCCTTTTATAAAAGCCAAAGGGACTCATTGATTTGTATTTTAATGTTGAAAATATGTATTAAAGTAGAATCATTAATTAAAGAAATAGTAAAATAGTAATTTTTTGTCCAAGGCAATATGGATCCTTACGAGAACCCCGTACCTGGAACTTCTCATTCCTGGGAAGACCCCGCTTGGAACACGCTCCATATAGAAGAGACACTCAGGATGATGGATTCATTCAATGAAGAACCAAACAGAGAAGACACAAATTTACGTATCCATTCACCTCAATATCCAATCACAGATTCCGAATTATTTGGAATATTGTCGGAAAACGTAATAGATGAATTGGAGACCGATAATGATGGTGACTTTGATTTCGAATTTGTCGAAGAAGATACTCAACAAAACTATGTTGCGCCTGATGAAGCATGGATGGCCGGAAACCCACAAAACTCCAACGAATTCCCATTTGTGAAGTCCCCCGGACTGAAAGAAGATGTTGGTGATGAGCCCATTCAATATTTCGACACATTATGCACATCCCAGCTGTTGGAATTACTTAAAGACTGTTCCAATGAATATGGAGAAAATGAGAAAACGTCGGCAGCGGGTAGAAAAAGCAGAAAAATATCTTGGAAGCCTGTAACATGTCAAGAACTGAAACTTTTTTTTGGTCTCATATTTCATATGGGATTTGTAAAACTAAATCGCTTCAATGATTACTGGAAAAACGATGAGTATTTTAATCAAACGATATTTAGAAAGGCAATGTCAAGGAATCGATTCATGTTAATTTTACGAATGCTATGTGTGTATGTGGGACAAGTGACGTGTAGTTATGATAAAGTAAAAAATATTATCGACTACTTTAATGAAAAAATGATATCTCTATATTACCCAACACAAAAAATAACAATTGACGAATCAATGATGTTATGGAGGGGGCGATTAACATTTAGACAGTATATGAAGGGGAAGCGTCATAAATACGGCCTAAAGTTCTACGCACTGGCTGACCAGCTCGGGGTTATTATGAAATTACATTTATATGGCGGTGCATCTGATTATCTTGTAGGCGGCAAAAATCATGTGCAAAAAGTAGTTGACCATCTGCTTTCAAATTTTATAAATGTAGGACACCATTTATTCATAGACAACTTTTATACAAGCGTCAGTTTAGTCGAAAAATTGTATGCTAGTAAAACCTTTTGCACAGGTACGCTTCGACAGAAGAGGAAAAATAACCCTAGAGAAATCGAATTAAGTAAATTAAAAAAAGGCGAATTATGTATTGTTCACAAGAATAATATATGTGTGTTAAAATGGAAAGACCAAAGAGAAATTAGGGTCATATCAAGTAAATATAATGGAAATTTAGAACACACGCGAAATCGACGGGGTACATTAAAATTAAAGCCTCAAATGGTTATCAAATATAATAAAAGTATGAAAGCAATCGATCGTCATGACCAAATGCTCTCGTATTATTCATGCGAGCACAAATCTATACGATGGTATAAAAAAGTAATTTTACATGTCATGCAAATTCTATTGGTCAACTCCTTTTTTTTATATAATAAATGCAGTTCAAAAAAATTAACATTGTACGATTTCCGCTTAAGTGTAATTAAATCAATTGTAGAACCTCATTTGCCTTCCGAATTACAAATGCCTTTAAAAAATAAAGTTCATTGTATTATGAAACTAACAAAAGATACCCACGGCAAAACAAAGCGAAGGCGCTGCAATCAATGTTGGCGCACATTAAAAAAAAGGGTGCAAACCATATTTGCATGCGAAGATTGCCCTGGTCAGCCTGGATTGTGTATTGAGTGTTTTAGACCGTATCATAGTTATTAAGAATAAATACAAGAGTGTTGCCTAAAAAGTTGTTGATTATTTTGAGTTGATTTGTTGAGTTGATTTAAATTGTTTAATTGTTTACTATATAAGTTGTGTAATAAAAAACGAGTTTCGATTAATTTAATGTTTTATTTACCTAACGAATTTCAACTTAACAAACATAATATTATAGATTTATTTTTCATTAACACAGCCCTTAGACTAACTCAGACTTGTAGATCAAATAATTTATGTAACTAATCAACATATTAATAAACTATTTACTAACAGTCTTTCATAATTGAGGTTCAGTCATTCTATAATTTTTAGTGCCAGTTATCAGACCTTAAATATTTTGTGAATTGTTTTCAATCAGTTTAATTATCTGATACATAATAAAACGCCTTTTAAAAATAGGCACATTTTGAATTTCACGTCCAATAAAAATGCCAAAACCTTCGTTGGCCCTCTCTATATAATTTGAATTATCAGTATTATTAGTTTGAGTGCTGCTTTCAGTAAGATTTAAGTTTGTCGTATTTGTTGAAATGTCACGTGTCTGATACTTAATATTGTTGTCATCCCAGTCTTGAGAATTATTTTCAAACAGCGCCATAGAGTCGTCTTCTTTATCAGAATGATCTGAAACGAATATGAACTATGAATGCAACCAGTTTTTAGTCGAAATTACATTAAATGTTTGAAACTGGTTAAAGTTAATTAAATGAAAATTCCATCAAAATAGGTTTAGCCAAATAAAAGATAATCTCGGAAAAACTTACATACTAGTTAGGCTGACCCCACATTTGGCGTGCGCGATCCTCGGGCGTGCGAGTAGCGCGAGCGCCGCGCGCGCGCTGCGTGAGCGTCGGGTGTTGCCGCCGTGTGACGTGCATGCAGGGTGCGCGCAACGCGCGCGCGGCGCGCTCGCGACGCTCGAGTCGCGTTCTTACCCCTTCGCCCGCTATCCCTGCCGCCCGCTTTGGCCAGTGCCGTGTTAGCACACGTCGATGCGTTACTGTTACTGTGTGCATGCACGTCACACGGCGGCAACACCCGACGCTCACGCAGCGCGCTCGCGCTACTCGCACGCCCGAGGATCGCGCACGCCAAATGTGGGGTCAGCCTTAAACTGAGAACCTCCTTATTTTTTAAATTTGGTTAAATTAATAAGTTACCTTCTATGCATTGTCGCTTTCTTGGTATCTCCTCCTCCATCTGAGTTAAATCGTCGTCGTAAGACTCCGTTTCTGGCACAAATTGCACTAAAAACATACCAGACACTTCTTAATAAATTTCGAACGTAATCAAAATGTAATTTTACTTAAAACATTATAATATAACAAATTGAATAATCATTACATATTTAAACGTTATTCGAAACTTCACAGTAAACATTTTAAAACTGTACTGTTTTTTAAACTATATTCTTAAAAAGCCCGTATCAAAATGTTTCCGGGTAAAATTGGTTTTTATTTAGTCGAATTGAAAACCTCCTGTTTATAAAAACAATATTAGATATTTAAAATATAACCTCAACAATAACCACTATTTATAAGATTGACAGTCACTGCATAAATTACGAAACAAACTTACCTTTTCTTTTATCTATAGTGTTTCTTGCCATTTTTATATGTTAAATTACACCGTATGTTAGTTAAACACTTTTTAATTGCGTTAAACACGTAACGTACACTGTCACGGCCACAAAAATAACAAAACATTGTTTTCACCCTAACGCTATGCCACTGAACTCGCGTGGCGAGTCGATTCAATTCGTGTTACAGCGCCGGCGACTCGCCCAGCGAGTCCAACGTAAAATGTAGGCGGCATCCGGGACAACATCGCGAAAATCGTAGTGGTAATGAAAGTGTTAAAGATAAGCAAAAGTGAACCAATTATAAGACTCATTATTAGTGATTACAATAACGAGTTTTCCTTAAGTGACTCCCAATTCCCCCAACTCCCCTAACAGTTCCGTCCGCTCCACACAGGGCCCAGGGCGGGAGCTGAGTCATTGATTTCCCACGCCAAAAAAAAGATTGATTTTTCATTTTGAATTACCTAATTAGTCTGCTCTGGTGTGTTAGATTTACTTAAAAGATTAACGGAGTTTAGTTGAAATTATTAGTTAGGATGTTAAATAATCTTGAATTTTTGTACATTTTGTAATAGTAGTGGACCCTAATAGGACAGCTACCCTATAGGTATCTAAATTTAACTAAATATTTGGTACCAGAATAGCAGGGAATAGGAGTATAGGAGCTTTATTTAACATTATTATTAAATGCTTTGCTTGGTCGTCAGTCGTCGATGTTCCGCGTCTCCGTGTAGTGCACTCCTCGTTTTCATCCCTGTGATACGCGCAATAGTTCAGTACGGCTACACCTAATTGACTTATTTTTGTTGTGTTTTAGAAATGTCGTTAAGTAATAGCGAATATTACGAAATGATGATGTGTGTCGGAGCAGAACATGGTTTTATTGAGGGTAGACCAGATGCTGAGCGTCGACAGCTGCCTTCGTCGGCATGTTTTAGTCGGATGGTACATCGTCTGTACCAAACTGGGTCATTCCACGCACCTGCTTCAGAGGGTCGCCCGAGTACTAGCGATCCTGAATTTGAAGAAGCCGTATTGGAGCATTTTGAACGCAATCCACGCACTAGCACACGTCGAGCTGCATTAGCGCTGGGTGCCTCTAACCATATGCAGGTATGGCGAGTGCTAAGCAATGACGGTCAGCACCCATACCACTTCCGTCGCACCCAGGAGCTGATACCGGCAGATTTTTTGCCTCGCGTGGCCTTTTGCGAGTGGTACCGAAACCAGGTAGAAGCTTCGCCGGATTTTGGTTCAAGAGTGCTATGGACCAATGAGGCATCCTTCACGAGAGCGGGAATAAGCAACATCCACAACGAACATGTTTGGTCTCACACGAACCCGCATGCTTCGACAGAGTCGTCATTCCAACACCAATGGCGACTGAACGTGTGGGCAGGTATAATTGGAGACGTCGTTGTAGGACCAGTTTTCTTGCCGCAAAGCTTAAACGGCCAAAATTATTTAAGCTTCCTGAGGAATGAATTAGACGATGTCCTCATGGCAGTGCTACCAGCGGCAAGTTATATCAATCTTGTGATGGACAATAATGTAATATTTCAACACGACGGTGCACCGGCACACTTTGCTCGAGATGTGCGCCATCATTTAGATGCGCGCTTTCCCCAGTGGGTTGGGCGTGGTAGTAGAAGCGTGGCTTGGCCTCCGCGATCCCCAGACCTAACCCCGTTGGACTTTTTTTTGTGGGGGTACATTAAAAATGTAGCGTACGCAGTGCAGTGTGATACAATGGACCAAATGAAAGTGCGGATTGAGGCCGCTTTCAGGACAATTTCACCAGACATGCTACGCAATGTTCAGGTGTCCATGAACAAGCGAGCGGCCTTGTGCATACAATACCAAGGCCACCACATCGAACCCCATCTTTAAAAATGTAAGTCAAATTACTAATAAACAAAGCTTTAAGATTTTACTGTTTACTCGGTATTATGTAATAATAATAGATGAAAGTAGTACCTACCTAAACTTCGTTTCGATTTTTTACGTAATTAAGATTTGTTTTCTCAGTTTTTACGTGCAATTTCTGGCTTGATATTAACGAGTTAACTGTAAATCAATAATTAGTTACGCATTCATTTTTACATCACGGTAAAGTAGGTATGGTTTACTGCACTCGCGCGCAGCTTTGACGGCACCGCCGCGGCGCGGTGGCGGCATAGTTTTTCGTTAGTTCGCGCCGACAAAGCAACACCACCTGCGGTAGGCTACTACGGTACTAGGCGCGTAGAATTAAGGAAGAGATTTAT
Organism: Omphaloscelis lunosa; assembly: GCA_916610215.1. Classification (NCBI taxonomy): domain Eukaryota; kingdom Metazoa; phylum Arthropoda; class Insecta; order Lepidoptera; family Noctuidae; genus Omphaloscelis; species Omphaloscelis lunosa. The sequence continues at coordinate 15,079,860 of OU744265.1, read as the reverse complement.
CGTGGTATTAGCAAGTAACGTGGAAAGTTATTGACCTACGTAGTGCGGTGACACGTTTGTTATGATTTGAATTTAAAAAACATATGACACCGAAAATTTGGTATCAATTCTTAGAGTATTTTATTTTGAGTTGAAACTATGTATAGTGATTCTATACCAGCTGTTATCTTTAGTACTTAAGGATAGCAATAGGGTTTCTGTTACACGTTGTATATGTCAGCGTAATACATCACACAATGAATTTAAAACATCTGTTTCTGTCAATCGTTTGAAGATGACAGGGACAGAAAAATTATTTTAATATGTTTAGTTCTAAACCTAAGTATTTAGTGATTAGTGGAGCAAGTGAGCCTTAATGTATGAAGAGTGGGTACCTATTTGATATAAATATGACGTCTGAAGACGTTTAAGCGATGTCCTTTGAATATAACCTATAATAACTATTTTGACTTATGTCTTATAATCTAACTCGTCAGTTTATAAATTTACGGTAGGTTAGGTTATAAATTTCCTCGGCGGAGGGCAGACAACGCCCTCTTCCAGCCCCCGTAAACGGATCCGGAGGGATGGCGGACTCGGGGACGTCCGCCATGATCCCACCATGATCCCCGGTCCAAGTGTGGGAAGGGAACACCGGGGTGGTTTTTAGTCAGTAGGAGTCTGACAGACCCCTTCGCCCGCCCCAGGGCGGAGGACATCCATGAGGATTTTCCACCCCGGAACAATAAAAAAAAAAGGTTATAAATTTCCTAGTAAATTTATAAACTTGCGGATCTTGGTATCTTCCGGTGACATTATATGTATAAAACAAAGTCGTGTTTGTTTGTTCGAACACTTATAACTCGAGAACGGCTGGTACGATTTTCATGGTTTTTGATTTGTTGTATTTGTCTCCGTCCAGAATAAAATAAAAAAAATAAAAATAAAGAATCTCAAGGGAAAACAGGCAGGGTAGTGGTAGGGTAGTGGTAGGATAGTGGTAGGGTAGAGTAAGGGTAGGGATCAAGCAGGTGCAGGAAACCACGCAAACGATGTCGCGACGGGCAGCTAGTTTTAAATAAACTTTGAATTAACAAATTTTTTTTTATTAATGCATGAAACTAAACAACTTTTCCCACGGTACATTTAAGTTTTATTACTTAGTTCCAAAATTAGGTATTTTTTGAGGTTAAAAAATACAATAATAAAGATTAAATTCATTGTTGCAAACAGTTAAAATGCCAAGAAATTATGTGAGAAAAACAGTCAATGCATCATACCCCCTGGAGAAATTACTAGAGGCTGTCAGAGCTGTTAAAAATGGCAGCTTGTCTGGATACGAGGCCTCTAAACAATATGGGATACCCAAGATCAACCATCATAAATCGAGTAAGTAGTAGTTATATGTATTTAAAGTTTAATCTACTGATTCAGGTTTATTTAGTTAATTGTGATAGTTTTGACTGGCTTACGGCCGAATACTGAAACGTCACTCAAATATTTAAAGGCTTCTTATATGCTTGAGCAGCTCTTAAACTTTAATTTCGCATACCCAAACGTCACTTTTGAGTATGTGTTAAATCTAAGTGCTTTTAAAATAAGTTGTGCTCAAACACCACTCAGTTTAAAAATCGTATACTGGAACGCTACTCAACGTTAGTCATCTGTCAAATGAACTGTCAAACTGATTTGAGCAGCCTTTACATCTGAGAGTGGTCGCGAGGTCCCTCAAATCAAGTTAAATCTATTGAAACTGTACAAATAGTGATAAAAATGTCTCTATCGTCCTTGTCTTCACTTTCGGATCACGAAAGGCCAACTGTGAGGCGCAAAAATGAAGAAAAGTTGAACGCATTTGAAAAGTACAACGACAGGGAGTTTGTTTCACGGTTCCGCATCTCGAAAGAAACTGTGTTGTATTTGGACTCAGTACTCGGTAGCAGTATTAAACCGTCAACAAAAAGAAACCGAGCCATACAGTCAGTGGACCAAATCCTCATAGCTCTCCGATACTATGCGACAGGCAGCTACCAACGCGTAATAGGGGATATTTTTAAAGTTGAACAACCCACTGTGCATCGAATAGTGCATAAAGTAACAGCCAAAATAGCCAGTTTGAAGTCGGAATTCATAAATATGCCAACACCTGAAGAATTTCCAGCTGTGGCAAATGATTTCTTTGCATTAGCAGGATTTCCAAGAGTTGTGGGAGCTGTGGACTGCACTCATATTAAAATAAATTCACCAGGTATGTACTTACCAACTTCACTGTTAATCATGTGCTCAAATTTTATAATGTTTGATTAACACTAATATTACACAGTACAACAAATAAGAAGTCTTGTGTTACATTAGCAATTATAACCTTTTGTAGAATTATTTCTTCAAAAATATCTAAAGATAAAGATGCATTTATTTGTATAAACATGTGTAACATGATACATAAATATGCACATATGGATGGAAATTAGTTTAAAATTGCTGGTTCAACATGTTGTTCAATAAGTACTTTAGCAAAGTTTATTGCCTCACAATACTCGTACAACTAGAATTAATTTTCAGGTGGTGCCCAATCTGAAGTTTATCGGAACAGGAAAGGCTATTTTTCTTTAAATGTGCAAATGGTGTGTGATGCAAGATTGCGCATAAGGAATGTTATTGCAAGATGGCCAGGTTCTGTACATGACAGTACCATCTTCAATGATTCACCACTGTGTACTCAATTAGAGCGTGGGGACTTCGGGACAGGTATTATTCTTGGGGACAGTGGATATCCGTGTCGGCCTTATCTGCTAACTCCATTATTGCATACAAGGACAGCTGCTGAAGAAGCTTATAATCGATCCCAAATAAGCACTAGGAATCCTGTGGAAAGGCTCTTTGGTGTTCTTAAATGAAGATTTCCTTGCCTACAAAACGGGATGGGCCTAAATATAAAAAACATACCACCAGTCATTGTAGCATGTGCAGTGCTACATAATATTGCCCTGTCACGCTCGGATGAACTTTTGGAGGAGGATATTTCTTTACCCTATGTTGAGGAGGAATCCACTGAACCCCCATAGGTTCAGTGGATTCCTCCTCAACATAGACTAATCAGAACTTATTTGTAAGGACCAATTTAATAAATACACATTTTTCCACTCATATACAGGGTGTCCAAGAACCTGGCGTCCAACTGGATTCCCACGATGCCCCAAGTTCTAACAGTACTCAGAAAAATATTTAAAAAAATCCACCCCATGTACTTACAGAATTATACTGATTTAAAAAAAAAAGGGGAAATGAGCACCCTGTGACATACTTTTGAATGCTGTGACTGCTAATGCTGATAATTTCGATATTTCTTGGAGGTTTTGTAATCTAGGGTATTGCTGTGTCTAAATAGAATGTAAAAATAAAGTACTTATTGTACCATTTTAAAATAAAATATTATTTTAACTAAAGGTGATATGGAAAACTATTGAATTTCGCAACTTTGACCGACTGTAGTGTAAAAAAATGTACCAAAATAGTATGGCAAGTGACGTCAAATTTTGACGCGTTTATTCCTCTTTTTAAAAAGGTATAATACTTACACATTAATTTGAAAAAAAAAAAATTTGATAATATTTTTACTCAACAACCCAATTTTTACGATGTCTTACAGAATTCTTAGAAAGAAAAATTTACGACGAATTGAATCTAACCTCTAAAGAATTACTATTGTATGCTCATAAAAATAACAACAGGCCTCTCAAAAAACAGGTTAGACCGTAAGGGACGGTATGTGCATGCATCTCACCATAGTGATTCGTTATTACAACAGGAGGGAGCAAGACAGAAACTATCTTTGCGATTTGCTGGTTCTTCTTTATGGTACCCCATTATTCAGGTAAGAGTGAGGGAGAAAAAGGTTAGAGGTGCGAGTGAGATAGATAGTGACGCTATCTGGGATCGTGCTATTTAGGATAACAGTACGGTCAGTACGCGTCACTGCCTCCTGCCGTTACTACGCACCTCTCTCTTATTGTTACCATTGATCACGTACTACGATTTAAAGCTTTGTTTATTGGACTCGATTACTCTTTGTGCTCTGGACTTTGAAACGAACTCTTTACGACGACCTTTGCCTGTGTTTGGACAGTTTGTGTTTTGTGTGTGCTACCATGGCGACCTACACTCCGCAAGAATACGCAAATATGCACTACATTTATGGAGAATGTAGAGGTAATGGACGAGCTGCAGCGAGACTTTACAGAGAAAGGTATCCGAGGGCTACGCGATATCCCGACCATCGAGTTTTCATTAATGTGCACAGATCACTATGTGACGGGCGGTTCCCCAATCAAGTAGCTGGTGAAGGACGACCCGTAAATGACTTCATACGCGATGAAGTTTTAGAGGCGGTGTCGGCAAATCCAAGCATCTCTGTGCGAGGAATAGAAGCTGATACGGGGATACCGAAGAGCACAGCACACAGTATTCTCCAAAAAGAAGAATATCATCCGTACCACGTACAGCGAGTGCAAAGTCTTTTACCTCGAGACTATCCGAGCCGAGTCGCGTTTTGTGAAACAATCCTGCAAAAACATCGAGAAGACGAAAACTTTATCGACAAAATTTTGTGGTCAGATGAATCAACATTTAAGAAGGATGGCTACATGAACCTACACAACTTGCACGAGTGGCATGTGGAAAATCCGCACTTGATGCGAGAAGATAGATCCCAGTACCGGTTCAAAGTGAACATGTGGACCGGTATTCTCTGTGGGAATATTATTGGTCCATTTGAGATGCCCGAGAATTTGACTGGCGAATCATATTTAAATTTTCTTCAAAATGATTTGCCAAACTTACTAGAAGAGACCCCACCAGATATGTGGTTCCAACACGACGGCTGTCCAGCACATTTTCGCGTATCCGTTAGAGAGTTTTTGGACGAGCAATACCCGAACAGGTGGATTGGGCGATCAGGAACAATCCCGTGGCCAGCCCGCTCACCTGACTTAAATCCGCTGGATTTTTTTTTCTGGGGAACTATGAAGGAGCTCGTTTATGCGAAGCCCATTAATGACATCGCTGACCTTCGTGAGAAGATAACACAAGCAGTGCAGGTGATACGTCAAAAAAGTTACTCGCGAAACATCCTTTTTAAGGAGAGTGAGAGCTTGTATTGCCGCGGGTGGTCAACATTTTGAACATTTACTGTAATAAAATATCTTTAAACTAACATTCTTTGCTTTTATTCTACTGGGAACCCATCTACCTGTGTGTATTTCCTTCTTGCTCACTCTTGGAACCGAAGTAAATAATAGTAGTAACATAACAGTTTCTAAGATAAGAAAGGGTCCGACAGTTACCGTTAGTAGGTAGGCACTTCGTAAAAATTGGGTTGTTGAGTAAAAATATTATCAAAAATTTTTTTTTCAAATTAATGTGTAAGTATTATACCTTTTTAAAAAGAGGAATAAACGCGTCAAAATTTGACGTCACTTGCCATACTATTTTGGTACATTTTTTTTACACTACAGTCGGTCAAAGTTGCGAAATTCAATAGTTTTCCATATCACCTTTAGTTAAAATAATATTTTATTTTAAAATGGTACAATAAGTACATTATTTTTACATTCTATTTATACACAGCAATACCCTAGATTACAAAACCTCCAAGAAATATCGAAATTATCAGCATTAGCAGTCACAGCATTCAAAAGTATGTCACAGGGTGCTCATTTCCCCTTTTTTTTTGAAATCAGTATAATTCTGTAAGTACATGGGGTGGATTTTTTAAAATATTTTTCTGAGTACTGTTAGAACTTGGGGCATCGTGGGAATCCAGTTGGACGCCAGGTTCTTGGACACCCTGTATATAGTATATTTCAATGCAATTTAGATTTTAGTTTCTGCAGTCTCAATTTCCAAAATTGCATTTCTATTTTATATTTATTTATTTCCATTTTGTTTTAGTTAATGAGGTATTTGGTTTCTAATTTTGCATTTCTCAGTTTTGTTCGAAAATATTGCTGTTTTATTGTAGGTTTCAATTGTCCTGAAAAATGAAATTAGTACAATATTATTAATTAAAATTTTATACCTTTAGCACAAAGAACAATAATTAGATAATTACCAGCAGAAGATGATCTTGGAGGTTTATTTTTTTGTTGGGGTTTGATGACCATTGCAGCTTGCTGGTTATCTATTATGTAAAAGAAATGCCTTTATAGCTAAATTTTAAATTAGTTTACCAAATAAACTTCTAAAATAACAGAAAATGATAACCAGCTATATTTATTGACGTTACTGTGCAAGGTTTGCTATTGTCTGCTACGTATGCCATAGTTGTGTGTTGGTGTTCTAAAAAAAATATCCACATATTATACAATAAATGATTTGGGAAATAAAAAAAAATTAAACTATTTACCAATGGTCTGGAGTATGGGTGATGATGGTGAAGATATAACTTCATTATTAGTGTTTTTTGTAAAATTTACTTCTGGTTCTGTATCACATATAAATTAAACATTATTATAATTATTATTTTGTGATGTCAAAGTATAAAGATATACATTTAAATATTACACAAAACAAAATATATTGCAGCATCATCATAACAATTAGGTAATGGTTGAATTTGAGGAGCAGCCATAGCTAAAATCTGAGCATCTTGTTCAGAGAGAACGCTTTTATAGGTTCCACCACCAGTGCGATTGATTTCTTTCTGTAAAAATAAAAATTGCAAGATATTCTGTAAAGTCTACTTTTCCAGAAATATTTAATTTATACGAACCTTATCTATTGATGCCTTCTTTTGTACCTCTCTAGTGGTCTCATAAAACTGTAGACGCTTAAAAAATAATTAAGAAAATTAGAAAATAAAGAAATATTATGATAAAATAGATATTATAAAAAAACAAGCCTACATTTGCTTTAGCTATGTTCTTTTTAGACCTCTGTTTGAGGTTTTCATAGAGGTGACGGAGTTGTTGCGACGTTCTGATGCCGCTCACAGCGATAGCATTATACTGCTGGCACATTGTATCCCAAGCCTCTCGCTTCTTCAAAATTATATTAGCATTGGTTTCTTTATTTTCTATAATATTTTGATATCTGAAAATATGTAACATTTAGTATTTACAACATGATACAGTTTGTAATTAAACTTAAGATCTGTGAATTGTTCAATTGATTATCTGGTTGTATTCATACTTGTAGGAATAAAAGTACTTACTTAGACATAAATTGTGTATTTATTCTGAGCCTTTGAGATGGGAAGTGGTCACAAGTTTCAGTGGGTAAGTATGTGCTTTATACAGACAACGGTTGCCCTGGATATGTATGTTATAGGCATGTATACATGCACTAGGGAATTGCGGATATACAGGGTGATTGGAAGATGGGTGCAAAGCTTTAAGGTGAAGATAGTATAGACAATTTAGAACCATTTAAGCCATGGTTGTCTTAGACGAAGTCTTACCGAATTTTTTTAACCAAATTTTTAAGTTTTTTTTCGGAAATTCTCAAAATTTAATGTAAACTGCATAATTATGGCCAAATTGAATGATAAATGAATTCATTTTTTATTTATTTAATTAAAGTAATGTGTAAGCAACCAAGCAAAACATGTTTTAAGCTTCTGTGTCATTAGACATTTTTTTTACAGATATCTAAAGCTCAGAAAAAATAAAAAAATTGTACAATACGTCTTTTAAACCTTATTTAAAAAAAAAAACGGAGGGTGCTTTTTTGTTCAAACCTTTTTGAAGACATGCTTGATAATCGCTCTTTCTTTTGAGGTATCATTTATGCGGATATCTTACAAATTATTGAAATTAGGACCTACAAACCAATTCGAGGGAGAAATTTTAAATTTTAGGCAGTCTAACAAAACACAAAATTTTTGCTTAAAAGAATACTTTATGTGCTCGAAATGATAACATTGTTCAATTCTAAGAATTTTTGGCACATGCAGGAACCAATTGAGGAGAACCCATTGAGGGGATTCTCTAAACAATGGCCACCGAGCGCGGTGCGACGGCATTTCCAGGTAGAACGCCCAATGAATAGCAAAAAGCGATAAGAGTTGGTTTTTACAGCAAAATGGTCTTAGTTACTGAGGCAACAAAGTCGTTTTTCTTTCAGTCAGGGTCAGTCGGTCTGTGATGAAGCCGTTACATCTTTTACTTATTAGTCAAACTACTGCCCTTGTGAGTGGACGTTGTCGTGTTGATTCCCAATTTACCGTGTTCAGTTGTAGCCCTTTGCGTTCCTGCACGTGTTGTTTGCGTTAGTTTTGAACTTTTTTGTTTCACCGTATCCAGTCGTAGCCTCGCGCTCCTGCACGTGTTGATTTTTGACTTAATTGTGTTGAGTTGACATTTAGTGCGCTCCTACGCCGTTTTTCTTAATTGTTAAGTGACTATGGCTACTTTTTCCAATCAAGAATATGCGGATATCGTATTTAACTACGGTAGAGCAGACGGCAATGGATCTTTGGCGCGACGGATGTATCTAGAGCGCTATCCGAATCGCAGGATACCGAATGTCCGAGTGTTTTACAACACGTTTCGTCGTTTTGCCCAAGATGGGTTTCACCGCGTGGAACCTGGAGTCAACCCGGGCAGACACGAAACTGCCGTCGACGAAGACATTTTAGCAGCATTTCAAGCGGATCCTACTACCAGTACTAGAGCAGTAACTCGAAATTTAAACATTTCTCAATGGAAGGTGTGGCATACAATGCACCAAAATGATAAGTATCCGTTCCATGGCAGGAGTGTGCAAGGTCTAGTAGAGCAAGATCCTCAAAGAAGAATTCAGTTCTGCCGTTTCCTCATCAACAGAGACATCGAAGATGCGTGGTTTCTGAAATCAATCTTGTGGACGGATGAAAGTAAATTTTCAGGGGAAGGTATTACAAACTTTCACAACATCCATGAATGGGCCGACGCAGACAACAATCCACATTTTAAGAAGCAGGTGTCATTTCAGATGAAATGCTCTGTGAATGTATGGGCTGGAATAATTGGCAGAACATTGATTGGGCCCCACTTTTTGCCAGATCCATTGAATGGCGAAAATTATTTGCAATTTCTGAAAATTGATTTACCACTGCTGGTAGAGGAATCAGGTGTCCCGATCTTCGAAAGAGACCGAACAGTCATCTTTCAGCAAGACGGCTGTCCAGCGCATTGGACTTTAAATGTAAGGGAACACCTCAACAATTGCTTTCCTGATAGCTGGATCGGCAGGGATGGACCCCCATCCCTTGGCCCGCTCGCTCCCCAGATCTGACCCCGTTGGACTTTTTCGTGTGGGGCCGGGCCAAGGAACTGGTGTATAACAACATAGAAATAAACACTAGAGAAGAATTGATACAAAGAATAAATTCAGCGTTTGAGACAATGAAGCAGGAGATGATGTTGAAAATAACAACTACAGAAGTTAGAAGACGGGGCCTTGTCTGTACTATCTTCGCCTTAAAGCTTTGCACCCATCTTCCAATCACCCTGTATAAGAACAAAATACAGTATTTCATTGTTCATGTACATCGATATGATGTCGTATATGATTTCCGTACAGTGCAAGATCAGCGTAAACTGGAAATGTATAACTTGATGTGTAGCCGTGTGGACTTACTTCTTTATCAGTTCCAAGAGCATATCTTTCTCAGCAGGTGTATAATTGCATCCACATTTCTTCTTCTCCTCCATTGTGAATCAATAATTGTATTATTAACAAAATAATAGCCGATTTTAGTTCAGATGGAATATTTCAATGTTTATTAATCGCGCGTAAAATGACAAGTGTAACGTTCCAATGTACGACAATTATCGCAAGAAATTTTCATTTCTTATGACGTCTTCTTTTAAAATTTATTTGATTTTTATGTAAATAAATACATAATTTCAATCGTAATTCAAGCCAAACCCACAATGCGATGTTATATTTTAACTGATTATTATCTATAGAAAATATTTGTTCAAAGAAGACTTCGTAAAATGAAAACGAGACGTAAACTAAATTATTTTGTAACTGAGAACGTGCTGATAACAATTTTTTTGCAGGATGTTGCCATAATGTAAACATTTGAGGACTGCTTAGCTAATCGTCGTGGTTTCGAATTGCTTGAGTGGCGTTTGTGAATACCATTTAAATTTGAGGAATGCTTATATTTAAGTAGCTTTTAGTTGATTATTAGATTTGAGTGGCCCTTCAGTATTCAGGTGTTAGACTCGATTTTTGATGTTTTGTTTCTATAGCTGTTTTTTTTTTTTGTTTTTAGGTTTATGATCGCAAAGGACTGAAATCAAGTACTTTGGGAAGAGCCACTGTGAACGCCGGTACTGCGGCTTTGTGAATGTTTGGTCAGGGTGAAAGAATAATACCGAGACACACCGACTTTAGAATACGTTTATTAACGTTAACAAAAATAATAGTTAAGCGTGCGGTAGCGCTGACGGTCTTTGGGCGAGTGGCGCGCGCAGCGGGGTCGCGCGCGGCGGTTGAGTCTACGCCGTGGGTGTGTGTGCGTGAGACGTCTGTGCACACACACGCTAGGCGTTAACATGTTGCCGCCCCAGGAACGCAGTTCTGGTCCATGACTGGTAGCGGGCACAGTCGGTTGAAGGCTCTTCGAAGAGTCCCCGAAGTGGTGAGCACGTCGGCCACGCGGGTCACGCCGTCGGAGCCAGGGTACAGGCGAACTACGCGCCCTAGCAGCCACCGGGTGGGAGGCAGCCGGTCATCTTTCACCAGCACCATTTCTCCAAGCCGGAGTTGATCTCCCTGTTTGCGCCATTTCTGTCTCTTCTGGAGTTCTGTAATATATTCTATATAATAACGTTTCCAGAAATGGGCTTTCAGTTGCTGGATTCTCATATATCGTGAGAGAAAAGGTATCGCCTCAGGGTCAGTGTCCTGAGGAGAAGGCAAAGCTGTAAGCGGTCGTCCAATTAAGAAATGTGATGGGGTAAGCGCCGTGAGATCAGAAGGGTCTGATGATAACGGAGTGAGAGGCCTAGAATTCAGAACACCCTCGATCTGTACGAGAACTGTGTTCATCTCTTCATAAGTTAAGTTAGCTAAACCTAAAACCCTCTTTAAATGATATTTTACAGATTTTACGGAACCCTCTGCTAATCCGTTGAAATGCGGGCTATACGCTGGTGAGAATTTGAAATTGATATGTGAATTAGACGCTTGAGAGCTAATTTCGTTAGAATTTGACTTTAAAAATCTAGCCAACTCATTACATGCGCCGACAAAACAAGTACCATTATCAGAGTAAATGGTTAGCGGTCGTCCTCTACGGGCAACGAACCGGTCTAATGCAGCTAAAAATGTTGTGCTGCTCAAGTCAGTGACAAGTTCAATATGTACTGCCTTAATGGCCAAACAAACAAATATACATAGATAGGACTTTATGAGTCTGCCTCCTCTGCCCTTTCGGTTCAGTATCATGACGGGACCGGCATAGTCGACCGCCGTGTTGGCAAACACGTACTCGGTATGTAGGCGACTGGAAGGAAGGTTGCCCATGATCGGTTGAATACCCTTTCCTGCAAAACGACAACATTTAATGCATTTTTGAACTATCTGTCTGGCAAGGTTTCGACCATTAATAAACCAGAATTTATGACGAAGTGTAAAAAGTAATAATTGCGGAGGCGCATGCAATAAAATTATATGATAATGCCTAAATATTAATGTGGCCAAATGATGCCGTGAATCAAGCAGGATGGGGTGTTTTGTGTCAAAATCATAAAATGAATTTTTAAGTCGACCGCCTACTCGTAATAATGTGTCATTTTCGTTATAAAATGGATTTAATTGAAGTAGTTTATTTTTAATTGATAATTGTTTATTGTTTTTTAATAAGTTGTATTCTGAGTTGAACATTTCAAGTTGTACAAATCTGCACAGTGAAGTTAATGATGAATTTAATTCATAAATTTTTATGAACCCAGTACGTTTGTTTTGTGGGTGCAAACAATTGTGAATGAACCGATGCACGTATACAATCACACGTTGTAATTTACTAAAATTTGAGAAACTCTTTATGAAGGCAGAGCAATAAGTAACATAATCGGTACAGTCAGCAGTCAAATTACATTGAACCTTGAACTCTGGTAAGTCAGGCTCTTGAAGGTGTGACGGTTGGTTAGGCCATGACTGTTCGTCATGTAGAAGGAATGGCGGACCTGACCACCATAAACTACAGTTTTGTAACTGTTTGGCATCTGCTCCACGTGACCCAATGTCAGCTGGGTTATTTTTAGTGGGCACATAACGCCATCTGCATGATTCAGTTTTCTCAGATATTTCACTGATTCTGTTAAATACAAACGGTTTAAGCAAGTGTGCTTTAGGTGAATGTATCCAACCGAGGACAATAGTGGAGTCACACCAATAGACACACTTATTAATGTTTAATCTAAGTGATGATTTAACTTTATCTGCCAAGCGCACGGCGAGGAGAGCACCGCACAGCTCTAGCCGGGGCACTGTCATGGGCTTCAGGGGAGCCACTCTGCCCTTTGCAGTCACTAAATGAACAGACACACGATTATTATTATTGACACTTTTTATATATACGCACGCGGCGTAAGCTTGTTTACTTGCATCACTAAATACATGAAGTTCGATTAAGAGAGGACTATCACCTAAAATATATCTAGGGATTCGAATATTATTTATGTGAGCAAGTGACGTTATAAATTTAGACCATATGTTTACTATATCCAAAGGCACAGATTCATCCCACGTTATCTGTGAAGACCATAGTTTTTGTAGAATGTTCTTAGCTAGCAGTATACATGGGCTTATTAAACCTAATGGGTCAAATATTTGTGACATAAGCGATAATATCGTGCGTTTAGTTAGAATTTTGTTTTCATTAATATTGACTGAGAATAGCAAATTGTCCTCTTTGGACGACCAAAGTAATCCTAACGTTTTTGAGTACTCATTGTTACTTAAGTTAAGTAATTCGTCGCTAGTACTTTCACCAACGATTTCAGTGACAACATGAGCACTATTTGAATTGAATTTACGTAAATGAAATTTTCCATTTTCTAACTGTCTAATTACACCCTTACACATGTCTGTGAGTTGTGATTCAGTAGCGGCACCTGTAATTAAGTCGTCGACATAGAAGTCATGTAAGATGACTTCTGAGACGATTTGGTCTGGGCATTCGTTACCAAGCTGCGTCAAACACCTTGTCGCGAGATAAGGAGCAGACGCGGTTCCGTACGTAACTGTGTGTAGTTTATACTGCCTTAGTTGCTCGTGAGGTTCGAATCGCCATAGGATTTGTTGAAGCATTTGTTGTGATGGTTTGACATTCACCATTCTGTACATTTTCTCGACATCTGCAGTCACGAGAAACCTATGCTGGCGCATTCTAATTAAGATACTAATTAGGTCATCTTGGACTGTTGGACCTACCATTTGAATTTGATTGAATGAGACACCAGAGGTCGTCACTGCAGATGCGTCATATACTACCCGTAGTTTTGTCGATAAGCTTGAGTCACGTAATACACCGTGGTGTGGTAAAATATAAGTGAGAGTATCATTTTCAGGATATTCATTTAATGACATATGATTTAATGAAATGTACTCTTTGATGAAATTACAATATTGCTCTTTAAAATGTGGTTCGCGTTTGAATCTGCGTTCTAAGGATAAGAATCTAGACAAAGCTTGTTCATAAGAGTCGCCCAGCTTATCAGGCGAATCCTGTAATGGAATCATCACTTCGAATCGCCCATCAGGCAACCGAGTGGTATTGTTTATAAAATTTTGTTCACATTCAAGCTCTTCCTTAGATATTTGTTTACGTGCGGCTACTGTTTCTAGTTCAAAGAATTGAGATAATTTATTATGTAATTGATCGTCGTTGTTTTGTAGGGTAATATGATTGCAGTGGACTGTATTAATGAATTTTGTATGTTGTTTTGGCACTGGGCCTGAAATTAAGTAACCCAGTTTAGATTTATTTAGTGTTGGTTTATTTTTACCCAATGATATATTTTGGGAACCTAGTATGGTCCAGAAAATATCAGCGCCGAGTAGCATATCGACTGGAGCAGGTGTGTGGAATTTGGGGTCAGCCAACGTTATGTGAGGTGGTATGTTTAGTGTTGTACGGTCAACTTTTGTAGTTGGCAACAACTGAGTGATGCGCGGAACAACATAACAGTAGACGCTCTCGCTATAATTATTAAATAATGATGATATGAGTACGTCACAACGCTTTGACAAGCAAGATATTTGAGAATTTAACCCTTCGACTACGGTTGAAGTGGAAAATGTAGGTAAGTTAAGTTTGGCACATAGGCTTTCAGTTATAAAACTGGAGGTACTTCCACTGTCAAGTATGGTACGCACCTTATGGCATATACCATTATTGTCTGTTACATGGACTAAGGCCGTGGATAGAAGAACACAGTTGTTTTGAGTGGCTGACAACGCAATGTCTTGAGGAGGACTAGGAGGTTGTCCTTGACTGTCAGGCTGTGGCAAAGAGTGTAACATGACGTTATTCGTTGAAGGTACAGGCGCAGACGGTGCAGTAGCTTCATGCTCGTGTAATAAGCTGTTGCACCGCAGGCCGCACCAGCGACATGGCCCTAACTTGCATGCATTGTCAGCATGACCTTGACGTAAACAATTTAAACATGATTTAAGTGCCTTAGCCCTTTCAACCCTGGTTGCTAACGGTAATGATTTGAATTTTTGACAAACATAAAGTGCATGATTGCCTTTGCAATATGGACAAGGGTACCTGCGAGAGGGGTGAGTTTCTGAGTTGGCCACAAATGTTTTATGACGAACATGTGTAGGATCACTTGACCTGCGGTCTTTATGAGTATTCTCCATTGTTTCCAAAAAATCAGCACGATCTTTTAGAAAGTTATTAAACATTTTAAGTGTAGGGAACTCTTTCACCTTATTACGATAAGATTCCCACTTACTGCTTGTTACTATGTCAAGCTTGTTTGACAGAATTTGAATTAATAGTACATCCCAGTGTTCAGTAGGGAGGTTAAGTGTTTTGAGTGCTCTGAGGTTCCTATTGACTGTATCGATTAAGCTACGTAATGCTTTAGGTGATTCTTTTTCCAATGGTTCCAAATTAACAATGGCTTGAGAGTGATTATTGACCAATGACCTTTCATTATTATAGCGGTCACAAAGTAGTTCCCAAGCTACTTCATAATTACTACTTGAGAAATCTAAAGACTGAATGACTACAGCGGCACTGTCTTTCAACGCAGCCCGTAAATAATGAAATTTATTAATATTGGGTATTGACTTGTCTGTGTGAATGAGACTGCTAAACGTGTCACGGAATTCCAGCCAATCATGATACTGACCCGAAAAACTAGGCAAATGAATAGTAGGAAGTGCAAGTTTTGGCCCACCTTCACGCGCAGTACAACAAGAACCCGTCACAGACCTGTCGCTGCCCGCAGGGCCGGCTGGAGCCAGCAGACCACGAGCTCGTGCGATCGCCCCGAAGTACTTGGTCTCGAAAGCCTCGCGCTCTTTGTACTGCTCATCTGGAATTTCCATACAATTTTCTATATCAAACTGAATTGAATCAAACTCGGTATAGATTTCTTCAATTTTTGATAAACGGATGTTCAATTCATTTATTTGTAATTTACTTAAGTTGTCACAACTCTCAACAGTTAGCAAATAATTTTCAAATATTGTAAGCTTAGCTTTGCATGATGCACGCCTTTTAATTAAAGTTTTATCTTCCATGGTGACGTAGGTATAAGGATATTGTTAAGTAAGAATTGAAATCAATGTTCAAAGGTGACTGTTTATGTCAATGAAAGCTAAGTCTAAGCCAAAATGAGAATAGATTGTATGTATTACACCAAACAATGCGATGAAATGAGTTGCTAGAAAGAATCACAAACAAAATATTATTGCAATGCAGTTAATTTATAGATAAGAAATGGAACGATTACTTAAATGATCATATATGTGAAGCAGAGTGAGGGTACGCGTAAAATGTGCAACAATCAAGCAGCGGGTGGTGCGCAAAAGTAGCAAGCCAGCAACAGCGCAGCTTGCCGGTCCGGCCCGAACCCGTTCTCAGCGCAGGCGAAAGGCAGCGGTCATTCGAATGCACTAGAACATGCGAAATAGCAATAATTAATTACGCGATATTATACAGTTCCCGTACACACCAATGGAATCTGAAATGCCTAGAACCTCTGAAATGAAACTTACGTTAGGTTATGAATAAACACTCCAGTTCTATTTCATTAGGTATGGGATAAGTTTTATACATGTGGGTATTATGAGTGAGATTTTACTGAGTGTAATAAATGAGTGAGCAACGGGAATTTTATTGCGTAATGCAATAATGAGTGGTTTGTTATAAGAATGATGGATCTTTAACGTACCTACAAAGTGATTCACAAAATGGAGGAATTGTGAATATTCAATGATTAATTTAGCACTAAATGAAGGATTAGTGATTGTTTTAATAAGAATTGGTACAAGAATCACAAAATGATGGATTTGTGACTATGATAGGGCTCTCAAAATTACGGATTTGTGGCGGTAATTAACAGATTTACGGGACGATTAGACAAATTGGAACGAACTCACAGTAAAGCTTCCCTCAGGACTCACATGTGACCTTCCTTATAGATGTAGGTAGTCCTCTTTGTCTCAGCTTCTCCCAACTCCAAATAGGTGTTTTATTTCAAGCTCGATGTCCACGTAATTTTTCTCCAATGAACCAATGATGAGATTTCTTGTAGAAATATCGTATGATGTTGTAGGTATGACTCGACTCGTTGAAACTTGAATCTTCGTAATGGCCGCCATCCACGCAGCGCAGTATTTCCTTTGTTCTTATTGCTGGTTGTGGTTGAAATTATCTAGCTCGAAGGACCAAATTGTGAACGCCGGTACTGCGGCTTTGTGAATGTTTGGTCAGGGTGAAAGAATAATACCGAGACACACCGACTTTAGAATACGTTTATTAACGTTAACAAAAATAATAGTTAAGCGTGCGGTAGCGCTGACGGTCTTTGGGCGAGTGGCGCGCGCAGCGGGGTCGCGCGCGGCGGTTGAGTCTACGCCGTGGGTGTGTGTGCGTGAGACGTCTGTGCACACACACGCTAGGCGTGATCTATTTAGGCGTTAACAGCCACCGCCTTATCCCGAGAGGTAGAGGAAGATTTGGTAAAAAATTTGCGGCTTATGGAGAAACATGGTTTTGGCCTAACAAGACAAAAGAGTTATTAGGAACAGTGGGACAGTACGTGTTGGTAAATCTTAAAAAATGGAGTGCCCGGCGAAGATTGGTTCTTATCATTCAAAAAGAGGCACAACTTATCGATCAAAAAACCACAGCCGGTGGAATATGCTCGCAAACTAGCCTGCAGTCCAAACATTATACTCATACTTCGATTTACTAGAAAAAACCGTAAATGAGTTGGGATTAAGCAACAAACCATCACACATATGGAACGTGGATGAAACCAGTTGAAAAAAATATATGGAGAAATATGTTTAAAAGGATCTATTTCAATTTTGGCACGAGTGCCCCTAATTTCCTTTGGGACGATTATACTCCTTATTTTTTTGCATTTTTTGATATATCACACTATTCGCGCACGCGTGAAAGTTTGGGCGAAAAAAAATTAAAATATGTTTTTTAAATTCAAAAAGGCTTTTAATCCGTTTAAATTTGTCACTAGATACTTAATGATTATAAATAAATTAATATATGAACAAAAATATAATATCTACTGATTAAAAATTACAAATTTCATGGAAATCTCATCCTTTGGCTATTACAAATTTCATCCTTTGGCTATTGTCTACCATAATGAGACCCAATGTCCTATTACAGAGATTATGTGATGTCATTAAGTAATTACAAAGTTCTTACAATTTATTTTTTTGAACCATCAGTATTTTTTTTCTGTAATTTGTTAATGGTTAAATAATAATTAGGTCTTAAGATCCATGGGCTATTATCTATCATAATCAGACCTAACGTCCCATTACTAATGAGATAATATTTCTCATCAACTACTCAACACAACACATCAACTACCCCTTTCCTACAGTTTTTGCGATCCTTAGGTATAAATGATATGCATTCAGTTACTATTTTCAATTGACTTTGTGTTTTCAAAGAGTGATAATATAATTTTCTAAAACGGAACAATTGAATTTAGTGAATAATCTTGACTAGTACGTTATTTTAAATTATTCTCGCAAGCTGGCTACCTTGCATTGGTGCAAGCTATTGTGTCTCAGTTCAATTTAAGTCTTTCAGAAGAAGACAGTGATACTTTAAAGGAATTTTGTCGAACGTTCAGCCAAGCTGTCATAAAAAGATGGAATAATTCCAAAAGAAACCTTGAAACATTTAAGAACAAATACGAAGACTGGTTGGCACTTACAGTCGATTGGCCATCTTGTGTTGTTGCACAACAAACTGCAGAGGATGCCATTATGGATTATCAAGCACCTTGAACCAGCCAATCTGTGTCCGTTGGAACACTAACCAAGCGTTTAAGTCCTCGAAAACCATTCGTAGATTTGTGTACTAAACAGAAAAAACGTAGAATTGAAGAACAGAGTCAACAAAACTGTGACGAACTATGTAGTTTACACTACAGTAAGCAAGTTAAAGAAAAACGGCAAAGAAAATTTGGCTGAAGTCATTGATTATTTAATGAAAAATCCTGAAGAGGTAGCAAAGTTTTCGCAACGAATAAAAAGTCAGAAGCACAAACAATGTACTTATACTACGGAGATAGCCCTTGGATTGCTGTTATCACTGAAACTGACGAAGTGGCAATATATTACATTGCGAGAATCTACAATCCGCGAAGGTGCATCTGATATTTACCCATCATATTATAAAGTGCAGCAGGCTAAACAAGAATGTTACCCTCCAAAGAACGCGTTTAGTTTAACAGATACAATGGCCTAAGTTTTTCTTCAAACTCTCCTAGACATAACTGTGCAACGTATACTCAAAAGTCTACCAGACAAACCGGCTCACTAGTCCTTAAATTTATTGTCAAAATGGGGTTTCGATTGTTCATCAAACCAAAGATACAAGCAAAAAATGGAAGAAGGAGCGACTGATGAAGCCATTTTTATGACGTCTTTAGTTCCCTTAAATTAACTGCTGCAGATCAAAAGGAAGTAGTTATATGGGAAAACACTAAGCCGTGCTCTACACTATACTGCCGACCAATCCAATTTAAATTTGTCAAAGAAAGTGGTTGGTATTAAAAAATGAAATGACTGAAATGGAAGTAAAAAGAAAATCTTTATGCTCAACCAAATGTGTTGATGGCATTGAGGTTGAACACAATCTCGTCATGACGATGATTGATGGAAAAGTGTGCACTTATCTATCAGAAGCTCGCTCCAGTACTATGTGTTACTAGTGTTTGGCGAAACCATCACAGATGAACGATCTCGATGCAGTATTGCGAAAAGAAGTGTCATCTGATATGATCAAGTTTGTTTTGTCACCTTTGCATGCACAAATTAATAGCATGGAGTGTCTTTTGCACATAGCATACAAACAAGACTTGAAAACTTGGTCTGTCAAAGGAGAAGACAACAAATCCGTAGTACTGCAGAGAAAGAAACAGATCCAAGAGGGATTTCGAGAAGGGCTTCTGATAGATATTGTGAAGCAGGGATCAGGGACAACAAATGACGGAAATACTGCAAGGAAATTCTTCGAATTACCTGAAAAAACGGCAGCTATTACTGGTTTGGATGAAGAAATAGTGCGCAGGTTTGCAGTTATTATACAGGCAATTACATCAGGTGAAAACATCGATGTTGAAAAATTTCGAGCTTATACCCGTACGACCGCAGAGAGATACTTACAGTTTTATAACTGGTACTACATATATGTCAGCAACAGTACATAAGCTGTTGATTCACGGAGCTGATATCATCAAAAACTCCATTGTGCCGATTGGAAATCTATCTGAAGAAGCGTCTGAAGCACGTAACAAAGATTTTCGCAGATACAGAGAGCACCATTTACGTAAAATAAATAGGAAGAGCACGAATGAAGATGTAATGAAGATGATGCTTCTGACATTCGATCCTTACCTTTCCGCAACACGGCCAGTAATGCATCGTGCTCAGCATAAAACAGAAATGAGGCAAGAAACCATGGATCTGTTAATTATTGAGCCGATGCAACAGGATGTTATTGAGTTCTGTGATATACATGAGATTGATTATGACACAGAGTCTGATGAATCTGATATCGATGTATGATTTTTTTTTTGTTTACATATTTTTAAGTTATTTAATATTTTTAAGTTACCTAAGTTTATATTATGTAATTGTGGGTCAGTCATTCCCATTATTTTTGTATTTTAATAATTATTAGATGAAGGTTTCATTATTTAACCCTTTAATCGCGCGTGTCGCATATATGCGACAAATATTTCCGTGTCCCTACCGCGCGTGTCGTATTTCTGCGACAGAGAACATGCATGATTTTTTCGTTCTATTTTCGTCCTATTAATTGCGTGGTACAACTAAAACTATTATTAAATAGAGCTATTATTTACAACAATTACTTAAAATTATGTGTCATAACTCTAAGCATTCAAAAAACTTAAACAAAAATAAGTAATTGGCAGCTTGAAATTTTCTTCGGCGTCTATCGCGCGCGTCGCATAAATATGACCATAGGGATGGGATACAATGCAATGCGCATTTTAAAAACGAAATAACAAACAGTTAAATAATCAGGTATAATGCATCATTCAGCATAAAATAAACGGTGTCATACCAAATAAAGTTAAATTTAACATATTGCCTTGTGTTATTAATTCTTTTCCTTATTATTCATAAGAAAAATATCCCTCACGATCTTTGTATAATGCCAACATTTGACGTTAGTTCCCATCCCTTGACTCCTATGCTTGCAACATATTTCTCTAGTTAGTCTAGCGCGGCTGTCACATTAATACGACCACTGCCTACGTCACAAGCGGATCAAACGAATGGAAAGTTCCATTAATGTTGTTCGTTGGTATTTGTGCATTGTCGATAAAATAGTCACATTTCAATTTTCAATAATGACGACTACTGAGGAATTATTAAGAATATTAGAAGGTGACGACGACGAGTGTGACGACGAATTGGAATTATCCGATTCGATAGAATTTAGAAGTGATGGAGAGGTAAGTACCTATTTCAATTTCTTCTTAGGTTATTTGCACATTATTCAGTAGGTATAGGTATAAATAAGACTTTCGTTGGGTTTAGGTAACTCCTTGATGAATCGAAATAGTATTTTAAATATTGTGATGTAATTCTGTTATTACCTATATTACCTACTTAACTACCTACATATCCTATTGATTGTTCAAATTTGGAACCGTGTTGTATGTTGTCCTTACCATTATTAAGGTACTGTGACAGTACCTACCAAGCCGGACAGGCACTCGCACTCGCGTTTGTCTCTTTTTCTCTCTCTCTCTCTCTTTCATAAATCATTATTCGAATTTGGGTGTAGCTGTTTTGTGTCCGTGACTTGTGTGTTTGTGAAGTCCCAAGCTACACAGGAATTATTCCTAGTGCATGAGTTATCTTTAAAAAAAAGATAACTTTAATAAGCGTTCTGCACACGATGCCGTCACCGCGCCGTCGCCGCGCCGACGCCCGCCGCACAGTTACACTGTAGAATACGAGTCGCGCGAAGCCCGCCACGGCGCCGCCACCGCGCGCGTTCCCGTCCCTGTCTGTTTGATTCATTCCATTAGGTACCGGCTGCGTGCGATCTCGCGGCGTGCACGTTCGTACGCGGTCGGTAATGGAATCAATGGAATGAATCAAACGAGACAGGGACGGGAACGCGCGCGGTGGCGGCGCGGTGGCGGGCTTCGCGCGACTCGTATTCTACAGTGTAAGGCCTCTTTTCCATTACACGGTTTCTCGCCGTGAAAATCTACGGTTAATTCGCCGCGTGTAGGCACGGTCCACAGCGTTATTATTGCCCCGAAAAACGGACATCCCCTTTTTATTAACTAATCCGATAGAACAGATTATTTAGAAAGTAAGAGTAAAATACCCGTGTGCCAATTTTACACCAAACACGAGTAAAAAAATTTTGTGTTTTTTTTTTACTTTTTCTAAATTAATTAATTACAAAAAAAATACGCATTATTTTACCCCTTTCTTTATTATGTGTAATAATACTATGTTAAAGATATGTGAAAAAAAATACAAAAGGGTACTAACTAGTACAGATGTAAAGGAATATGATTTTTTTGTGTTTTTAGATTTTGATTTATCATGGTTGTATCTTTGCTTAGTTGGATTCAATATTTATTGTAAATCATGTTTAGACCCCAACCAATCACTTAAAAAAAAAACTCATCCAAATCTCGCGGTGTTTAAGAGTTATTCACTTCTAAATTTTATTCTGATAATTTTGATTTTAGGGTCATCACTTCACAAAAAACATTATTTTTGTTTATAGGTTTTAATTTTATGTTGAATTTTATTTATATCATAGAATAATACACATATACATATTTACGCCCACTCCCACAAAATTTTACAAATAATATTCTTAAATCTTATTATTATTTTTACATCGGACAAACATACAAATAATAGTACATTTTGATACAAGTGGAGAAAGTTTGTTATTGTATTCGAGGCGGAATTATAATGAATGTTTTCGAGCCGAGAACTGCAATAACAAATGTCCACGTGTATCAAACGACGTTTTTCAATACACTTTTGAAGAAATAAAATAAAATAACGAAAAATATTTTTGTCATGAATTAAGAAACTATGATTTTAATTTTCTTTTTTTTTTCGAGCTTTGCATTCGCCAGTTTGAAGGAGAGGCAAAGGTATGAAGCCGTTAAACAGCCTAATATAAAAAATAGATTAATTTTATGTTTTTGAATTCAGTACACAAATAAATATTAATTTGTTAAACACAACTAAAGTAACTAATAGTTTCTAATAATCATGTTTATCTATGATATTCTATTTATAAACACAATTTGAATTTTCACAAAATATTTATGCCGTAAAGACGCGTAGTGCTTTGCCAAAATTAAAAAAAAAAAACATTCACCTGAGATTAAGCATTGAACCAATTTGAACTAAGTATAGGTATTCTGTGGCAATTTTCATTCCCACACACGTGCGGGAAAATGGAAAAAAACGCACACGTGTGAAATACATTGCATGTTATACCTAATCGTAGTGCGTTATGGACCAGTTTTCGAGGAAGTGTATTGAAAAGTTAATTACATACTTATAATTTGTTCATGCTTTATTGCATGTCAAGCCAAGTTCAGAGATAAACAGGGTGAAGTACACCTTACACGAACCATTTCGAGCTACTTTAGACCACCTAAAACTATTAAACCTACCTTCGTTAAAGCAAAACTCTCAACAAACAAATACTTTGAATACTTGCCAAATTGCATAATCAGTAGCAAGGAACTTAATAAACTATCTTTTACCTCCTTAGAACTTGGTACTCATTTAGGTTTCCATTTTATTATCGTGTAGGTACTTTGTACCGAACTCGGCCCTTATTTTATATATATGTTTTTGGTGGGACGAAGTTCATTTTTTACTTATTATCGCACAGCCTGAAACACTTGGTCGAAAAACTTGAAATTTTTAAAGTAAAATACTAAATATTTACAGAGTTCAGTTGCTTAAGTACCTACTTTAATTATCATTTTCCGTAGGTAAAACTTCAGTGCTATCGTCATTCCACCCTTCTATAAGATTTTGCATAACGTCTTCTTCGTCACTTAAGCTGTCGCTATCTTGGGCCGAAACATCTTTCTTTGGTATTTCGTACGGTTTTAATAACTGGAGAACGGCAGGTGGTAATGGCATCTTTCTCAATTTTGCTTGCCTTTGCTTTAATCTGACATTTGAAATGAATGGATCTGAAGTGAGTAGTGCCCGGTTAAACAAATCAGTCATGGTTGTAACTCTATCAAACTTTCGAGTATGATGCTCTCTGTCAGACCTCCAAAACTTGTTTCTTGCTTCTCCCGCTTGTTCTGAGAGTAAACCCACAGGCATTGCAGAGTTTCGCATGATGTCTTTACAATGGACTAAAATTTTGTGCAAGGTGACTGTCATAGGATGCCATTCAAAATTTTGGACGTACTTAATAGCCAGTGACATACAAAAATCCCCAAATTTTTCGGTATCAACTGGTAGCCCACAAGATAAAACTACTAATATTGTAAATAAATCATCAAGAAGCCATTGAGGAATGTTTAATATCTCTGCAAATGTTCCACGGTTTTTGTTAGACAATGCTATGCGAGCAGTATTACCATCGTTGGTGGTGCCTGCATTGGGCCGCACCACATCAACCAGAAGCCCCATTTTTTCTCTTACTTCTTGTTGCACCTTTTTTTTAGTTTCTTCCACAATGATATGCTCCGGGGAATTGTGAGGTATCCTCCATTTTTTTACTTGCATCTTGTATCCTAGATGAAGCATGAATTCTAAGACACGTATCCACGCGTGCAAAGGACTTAATCCGTACTTCATAAGCGATTCATCTGAGGCTTGAGAAAGCACAATGTCTAATTTATTAAATTGAGAGGAAGTCGCCTTACAAAATGGGCATCTTAGTTGTGACGAAGTGTTAGTGATTGTATTGAGCACTTTACCGTCTATAATGGTCAAGTAAAGTTGAATTTTTGCTGTTAATGTAAGGTTTTTGATGATTTTACACAAATGCTGTCTATTTCTTTTATTTGGTCTTCTACCCATTTTTTTTCAGCAAGTATTAAATGTTTACTCTCTTTACGGTACTGGATATGTAACGGGCGACAAAATCTGTAAGATTGAGGTGTAGGGTTCATCCACAAAATCTGACCGTTATCTGTAGTTATTCGTAAAGGAATAAATGTGGTGGCAAACAGGCTGTTTTCGTCTTCTCGGTCTTCGGAAAAGCTTTGTTTATAAAATGATTGACCTGTGCTCCCGTCAAATCCCCAAGATCCTTCTAAAGTACAGTTTAATGTTTGTGTATTTCTTTGGGAACATTGTAAAGAAATAACATCTTCACATAAAATAACGAGCCTTGAAAAAGTGTGGGAGAGCAGACCATACAACGTTACAAAAGCCTCTCTTTCAGACACTTGTACTGGAGGTGTTGGGTAACATAATTTTTTTGCTACATGTACTTGCTGATATGGTGGAAACGCGGGGTACCCCCTCGATTTTAAATCTTGTTGAAGAAAGTGATATGTTTCAACTGTAAATTTTCTGTCAATATAAATTGCTAATGCTTCTTCAGGGGTATATGGGTGAGGCTTATGGTTCCGTATTTGAGTGGCTATCTTGGTCGACTTTGTTGGACTTTTTAGGCAAGTGTTAATCACAAATTGAAGGTTTTTTGATGCACTCGTCTGTAATTTATGCCCACCTGCTTCCACGATACTTGAAAAAACTTTGACTAGTTTTGGTTGTGGCTGATATAGATCAAGGGAGTCTTGAAGAGATCTTCGTAATCTACGCTTTTGTCTTTCACACAGAATATTATACTTTGAACTGGGACCAGGCTCAGATATAGGCATAAGTTCAGATTCAATAATATCTTCTGGCTCTGTAATAAACCCAGGTTCGGGAATAGGTTCAAGTTCGGTAATAGGCTCAGATATTGAAATAAGGTCAAGTTCGGGATTAGGGTTAGGTTCGCAAATAGGCACAAGTTCGGAAATAGTTTCAGAATCCGAAATAAGGTTAGGTTCAGGAAAAGAGTCAAGTTCAAAATAAGGCTCAGTTTCGTAAGCCTCAAACTCGGAAACAAGGTCAGTAGTATTGAGTATAGTTTCAGGTTCAGAAAGGGGCTTCGTTTCGGGAATAACCTCAGATTCAAAAACAACGTCAGGCTTGGGAATAGGCTTCGGAGTAGTTAGATTTTGTTCCAGAATAGATTCGGGTGCACGAATAGCCTCTGAAATGGAGATTGTAGCGGAATCTTGAGAAGTTTCAATATTGGAGTCAGAATCGTGAGGTAAACTACTTTCAGCTAAAAGTCTAGGTATATTTGGAAGAGTACCTAAATCGACCTGTTCCATTTCTGATACAATATTTTTGGGAAAATCGCTTTTAAAGTTTTCATTCAACCATTCATCAATTCTCACCAATTTCAATCAATTCAATCAATTCAATTCAATTCAATTTCAATTCAATATTATTATTATTATTATTATTATTTCATTTCAATTTTTTTTTCCAATTTTTCACCATTTTTTGGTGAAAAATTTCATGGAATATTTACATTTTTTGTACAGGTTTTCACATCTGGCAGTAAAATTGGAAATCACAATTTTGACTTCTTTATTATCTGTATACGATAGTGGCATATTCAGCGCTCTTAAAATAGCAACAGTTCTTTTGGTCAAATCTACGTCAATAGGGCGGAATTTACTACCTTCTTCCTTGGCTAGTTTCGTCAGTAAATTAAATGCTTCTAATCTGGTGAATTCTCCTTGTGTATTTGCGGATACTCCTGGAGGCTGAAGAGCACCGGCTGTGGCGTTATCCACAGCTTCATAAACTGCCACTCGTGGACCAACATGAGGGTTGGCGCCCTCACGCCCTCCTCGCAATAAGTCAGCCGGTCGGAGCCCGGACAGACATCCCTCAACAGGTCGGGTCAAGTCCTGTTGAGGCGAAGTGGCGCCATGGGTCTTTTGCGGCTCCATGGTGCCTCACCCCCGTTCCTCCAGGCAATATGTATAGGTACAGGGTTTTCACTAAAGCCTAACGAGGGCGGACCCCTTCCCCGTACCACAAATTGCCCTTCATTGGATAAACGAAGTTTAATTCGTTTATTGTATGTTGTACATCAAACGTATTTAACGTCGCGCGTCGTAAACTTACAAATATCTAAACAAATACCTAAACGGCTAAAAAAAATTGTACAATTATAAAACTAGTAGGACTACTAGCATTATAATTCCGTTTATTCATTTTAATTTAATTCACTTTTTATTTATTTATACAATAATGTGAAAATCAATGATAGTGTAACTTCTTTCAGATAACCATGGCCACGTTATTATGTCCTTTGTTTATTTTAAACACATTTTACGTTTTTAAATATTACTTAACATAAAAATTCAATAAAAAAAAACATCTTAAAAAATACTTCTGCCAACCCTAGAGCCTAAATTTCAAAATCCTGTAAGTTCTAAACACCATAAGATTTGGATATGATATTTTGAATCGGTGCTTCTTAGTACCAAAGCAACATTTTGTCTCGATGTTGAATCCAAATAACATGAAATAAGCCCATAAAAAAATAAAATCGAAAATATATAAAATTCAATGTTACTCACAACATGTTAACGATAAAATTTGAGCGTTTGCTTAGTAATTTACTTAATATAAAGCATCAATTAACTGCGATCAATAACATAACAAAAACGCATTGGATCTAAAGTAATTGCGATTTCTATGGTTTTTATGGAAACCATAGAAAAAAGAAAAAAAAAATTATATCTCCATATTGGGACAAAATTGCCACACGGGTATTTTACTCTTACTTTAAAAATAACCTGTTCTATCGAATGAGTTAATAAAAAGGGGATGTCCGTTTTTCGGGGCAATAATAACACTGTGCGGTCGTCAGTGTGGTATGGATCACTATATGAGCTTGTCGACATGCACGGTGGCGCCAAGGCACGGCGCCGCGGCCGCGTGCGCCGTGACTGCCCCTCGGCGCGCCGCGTCTACGCACGGCGTGATTTTCACCAGTGTTGTATGGCAGTCTATCGGGGTGTGTCGACGGTGCCGGACGTACGCACGGATTCGTGACCGCTTATATACGCTGTTTCGCGATTTTATTATAAAATGAACATAAATCAAGAATTATTAATTACGTTGATTCAAGAAAGGCCTGTAATATGGGATAAGACCATCGACGATTATAAAAATAAGCGGCTTAAATATGATTCCTGGAAAGAAATATTTATTCATTTCCAGCCCACATTTGAAGATTTAAGTGGTGATGAGAAAAACAAGTTTAGTAAGTTACAGATATTTAATTATTAACTTTTTACTTATGCATAGTTGTTTTGATAGGAGAGGCGACCTTCGTTAGATACAAAATATTGTGCAAATCTGTTGCGAACTTCATTAGCCGCCAAACTTCCGCGAACTGCATTCGTGATAGGTAACTGGATTAGTTCCGATTCTGAATCAAGGGTGGACTCATTTTCACTCGCATTGTGAAACTGAAAGTTTTCCTGCTTATGTATAAAATTTTGCAAAACACAACATGTTTTCACAATATCAACTGCCAAATCGATGGACACATTCATTGGCCGGTGAAAAATTCGCCATTTATTGGATAAAATGCCAAACGCACATTCAACTAATCTTCGCGCTCTGGTGAGTCTGTAGTTAAATGTACGTTTTAATTGATCAAGCTGATGACCACCAAATGGACGAAGCAAGTGATAATGCAAAGCAAAGGCTTCGTCCGCAACGAACACATATGGCAAATCGTAGTCAATTCCAGGCAAACGTGTTGCATCGGGTAGATTTAATCCGTTGTTTGTTAAATTTTTCCAAAATGGGGTCTCTTTAAACACACTGGAATCACACTCCTTTCCGTAGGCGCCAACGTCAACAAATATAAAGTTGTAATCGCTATCTACTACTGCCATCAAAACTATAGAAAAAAAATGTTTGTAATTTAAAAACATCGAGCCACTATCAATTGGCTTAATAAGTCTGATGTGTTTTCCATCGACCGCTCCTAAGCACAGCGGGAAGTTGGAAGATTCTTGAAATTTGCTTGCAATGTGTAGCCAGTCTTCTTTAGATGGCATTTTCATATATTCTTTATACAGTTCTAACCAAATGTAGTGGCATACTTCACGTACGATGCAACTTATGGTTTTTATTCCAATTCTATAGCTGTAGTATAGGTCAGTAAAGGTATCTCCTGTTGCTAGATACCTGAAATATAAAACAAAACGGTTCAGGTTCAAATACTAAAACCCCATTTTAGGTCGGGGTCGATTCAGTTTAGGTCGGGGGTTTTTATAAATTTTGAATTTAATAATTATTATTTATTTATTTTCAGGGCAAATGGTGATGAAGAAGTAGACCAATATGAAAGATAGCTGGATAAAATATGACAAAAAAATTAATGAATGTAAGTCTGGTTCTTCAGCAAAAAAAATAAGAAAATATATGTTCTATGATGAAATGATGTTCCTAAAAAAAAATGTTGAGCATCGCAAGACCGATTCTAACATGACTGAACATGTTCATGATTCTAGCCTCAGTAATGAAAATTTTGATAGTGCAGTCCCGAATCAATCAAGCTCGGGATACACTGAACGGAGTGAGACGCAAAGGGCTAAAAAAAAAAGAAAAAATGAACTAAGTGAAGTTGACATTAGGTTTATGAAGTTTATGGATTCAGCAGAACGAGATGAGAAAAAGAAAAGCCGTAGTATGAACTTTTTTATGGGAATCGCTGATACAGTTGACAAGTTCAGTGATGAAAATATGATAGACTTTCAGTTTCAAGTAATTTCAATAATTAAAAATATTCAACAAAGACAGTGTACTCAGTATATACCTACATCAAGAAACCAATGGGATCAAGGCCATCAAGGATATTTAAGTGGTACAGCATCCTCAAATGCGCAATCGTCAACATATGGATATTCTACAGCTGCTAGATCGGGCTATGGAATAAGTCGTCCACAGACGTCTTCTCATGATTTTGGACACGGTTCTGGTTTAGAGCCAATCCACTACCGACCCGAATCACAATTATCTGTACATAGTGTAAATGCGGAAAGTATCTCGGCAGATTCTCAAGTTTCTATTGAAGACGAATTCGATTTTAGTACCGCACTTGAGTAGCATTTTCAGCGTAGTGTATTTTTTGATTTACTTGTTCTTAAATTAATAATTATTAAAATTCAATTACATGTAATAATTTTGTTTGTGTGCAATAAACAATTTTAAACTAAAATATGTCATTTAATTTTGTACCTACTTACCTCAGAGTTACAGCCAATCTTTCTGCGGGCGATATACTCTCTCGCATAAAAGTATCTTGATGTTTTAGTTCCTGGGATAATTTTTGGAGCAAGTTGTCGAATGTAGTTTTCTGCATTCTAAAATAATTGTAAAACTTGTCTTCATCTTCTCTCAATTGATTCTTGACAAGTGTATGAAACGCGCCATATTCCTCCCTTTTTTCTAAAATCGGATGTATCCAAAACCTTACTTCCCTTTTTTTTTCTATTTTCTTTTTCCTATATATGTAATAAGCAACTATAATCTTTTTTTTCGTAAGAAAATTCATGACGCAGCACGTCCTACACAGCCCGAGTAAAAAGCGCTACTAGCCAGTACTTACCAATGTCTCGCGCGGTGATTTTGCCGTATCATGTACAAGCTAGCACGTTTTTTCAACCGTACGTTTGAACAACCGTGTAATGGAAAAGAGGCCTAACTGTGCGGCGGGCGTCGGCGCGGCGACGGCGCGGTGACGGCATCGTGTGCAGGAACGCTAACTAGGTTCCTTTTTGTTAAAGTTATATACCTACCTAATGAATATAAAAAATAATATACTTACGTAATAAATTTTAATTTGTCATTTCAGGATCATGACGACAATGAAGGCATTAATTGGACGTTAGACATAACTGTACCTGATAAAGAAAACTTTGACGAATTTATTTCGGGGGTATCACCTTCAGTACCTTTGAGCAGCGACTCCTCGGAACTGGATATTTTTGAACATTTTTGTGGCAATGATTTAGTAGAAAAAATATGTTATTTTACTAACAAATATCACCAATTCTATGTCAGGCATACGGATCTAAGGGTGTACGCTCGTTTAAAAAGGTGGCAAGATGTGACTGTTCATGACATTTATATCTTTTTAGCCCTTACGATGCTCTTTACAAGGAATAAAAGGCTCACTATTGAAGAACATTGGTCTGTAGACCCCCTTTTAAATAGTCCCATATTTCATAGTATTATGTGTAGAGATAGATATTGCGCAATACTGGCAATGCTTTCATTTTCTGAAGTACACGATGTAAGTAATTTATCAAGATTATATAAAATTGAAATGATGATTGACCACGCACGACAAAAATTTCGACACACATTGGTCCCCGGAGGCAAACTATGCATTGATGAAAGCATTGTGCCTTTCAAAGGTCGTCTGGTAATCAAACAATATTTGCCAAAAAAGCGAAACAGATTTGGAATAAAACTTTTTGTTTTGTGTGATGTCGAATCAGGGTTTATAATTGATTTCATTGTTTACTGTGGTTCACAAACACAAATAGAGCATGTACCAAAGGAGATTGTTCTGCATCCATACATCGTTCGCCCCAGAACCAACAGCGAAGTAAATTTACTTTATGTGTTCTAAATTACAAGTATATGCCCATAAAGGCAAAGTTTATTGACGGACAACTTGTAGAAAGCATTTATTTAAAAACAAAGATTTTGAGGTTATATTTAGTAAAAAACAATCCCTTCAATTAATGCTAGTAAATGCCTGTCACTAATGTTATTTCTATTGCCTATATGTGGCTAGTTAAAAGATTCAGTAAAACATTTAAGTACTAATTATGTACCTATCATGTTCAGTGTAAAATAAAGTACTTAAAAGTAGCATTTTACTTATTTGGTAAATCTTCTAGTTGTTATATTAAAATAGGTGGTTAGGTAATGAAGTATCTACTTACTTATTTAAATAACTTACTAAAAAAATTAGGACAAAGTCGTTTGCATTGGGCTGACTTCCTATTTTTTTTAGATATATTTTATGTCATGTCATTCATGTCATATATACTTAGGTAGGAATTCATATTACCTTTATAGATCGCATAGCATTTCGTAAACATGGTGCCAGAGTGTAAGATTGAATTCAAATAAAAACAACACACAGTTTCTCGTTACTTACATTTTATTATTGATCATCATCTTCTACATTAGTAATTAAAATATTATCTAAAAATTGTGCAGGGGGGCGACGTTATTTTGATGTCTTGCGAAACTCAAGTACCAAGTAATGGTCATAATATGGGCGCAGCAACCTATGGTCCTGCGCCCAACGATGCAATTGCAGCAATACTGCACTATTGCTTGTCTGCCTATTTGTGTCGAGTTTAATAAAATATAAACAAAATAAGTTTTATTACTTATATGACGGCTGTGAATTTTGCCTCGTATTAGCCATATATTTTACAAATGGAACTACTTTATGTGAAGTACGGTCACACTGTGAAAATATGCATCTTCTATGTGTGTCTGATGCTCTTGAATAATTTGGCAAGGTTATTCTTTCAGCTTGTTGTGGAATCGGAACAACCTCTGGTTCAGGTAATATAGCATTGGCAGCTTCTGTACTAGCTCTCTGATAGCATCTATGGCAAAGTGAATCTGATGGTTCAACCTAAAAGAAAAATAATTTTACGGGTTATTGTTAAAATATAAAAAAAATATAAAATCTTGTCATTTCATATTTATCATTTTAATTTCATCCATGAACTCAAGGTGACAAGGTAGATTTTAAAATGTAGTTTAAGTTATGTATGTTTTTAATTTTGTTAATTCATGACGAAGTATGGCAGAGACCTTTGCCCAGCAGTGAGACAGGTTTAAAAAAAATACTTTTCATGTTTATGTACAAATAATTACAGTTACTAACTCTTTTACAATAATTAAATAGTCATTGTTGTAACCTATAAGTTTATAACTCACCTCTCGTGGTTGAATCCAATTCTGCACCACATCTAAAACATGATGAGTATTCTCTTCTCCTAAAGAGTATCTTCGAGTTCGTGCTAATGATACACCACATGTTAAACAAACATGTTGATGACCAATGGTTGTGGTTTCCTGTGACCCTTGTGGGGTTATTATTTGACTGCTACCAACAATCAATGTGTGGCAAGCATCACAGATATAGTCATTTGCAGTCACCTGTAAAGCAGAATGCATATTAACTTAGGTCATATATGGCATTATTTTAGGTACCAGTTTAAAATAAAAGAAAAACTGACCACCTGTGGTGTAACTTGTTGTTGTATTTGCAGAAGAATGGCAGCATCACTAAGAATATGTCTTCTCTGTCTTATCAAATTAATGCCACAATTAACACATCGCAACTGATTACTTCCTGTTTGAGTGGTTCTTGATGAAGATGGTGCAGAATAATGCCTGGCAACACGATCTGCTCTTTGCCAGTAAGGATGGCAAATATGGTGAGATGCACGAACCTAAAATAAAAATTACCATTTATTTGACTATATTAACAGAAATAGGTTTGGCAGCTGTTATATATTTAAAATAGTGTACCTCCAATGGTATAAGTCTTTCTATGATTATATTTCTGATATTCATATGATGTTGAGTATCACTTCTCAGTGCAATCACTTGATGTGAGCGTGTTTGAGGTCCTAATGTTTTATTGCACAATGCACAGTTTCTACCAATATTGCTAACAGATGTGGTTCTTATAATGTCTTCGGCTATGGCCCAGCATGTTGTGCATACAAGATCATGAGCTTGAACCTGAGAAAATATTGACACCAAATTGATTTTTGTATAACACTGACCAAAAATATTGTTCAACATACTATGTTATTCCATTGAAAAAATACAAGCTGAAAAAAATTATTTAAGAAGTATAGCCATTATCGGCAATGAGGACCCAAATTAGTTTCGAATGTGTGCTTGCCTTACATTACATTTATAGTATGTAATCATTACGTATGTTTAATTGATACGTGAACAGGGTAGAACGTGCGTTTGCCAAAGAGTAGAATAGGTAAGTTTTTTACTTACCAAAAGAGGTGCAGTCAATTGTTGTATACAGTGAAGAATCTGGTCATCTTCCAACACCATGGAACCACCAGCAGAGCCACAATCAATGCAATATCCACTTTCCATTTCGTATGCAAATTCCGTTACCAATGCCAGGTGTCGTTTAAGCAGATCACAAAGTCCGTTTATCACAGCCAGGTAACACGTTATTAAAAGCAATCAGAGTCCGTAAAAAATAGCAAGTTCGTCGAATGTATTCCGAAAATAAAAGCAAATTGAAATCACTACACAATGTAATCGCAAAGAATTGCGCGCGAGTGTGATTCTGTGTGATGTGAGTGAAATGCAATATCTTGACAGTTGAGTTGATTGACATGACATGACAAGGATTAGGGGTGCCCATACATTAAATCCGTATCGATATATTTTAAACTAAATCGATACCGTTCAGTACCCAGCGTACTATTCTATTTGAAATATTACAATGCATCTCACTTAGGTCGTGTGTGCCGCATTCAGTTCGTATTCTTGATTCGTGAAAATACGATTAAAAAAGGCTTCATAATAAATGTATGGTTGTTTGTGCACTGCTTCGTTTTCGTATTTTTATGTTGGTGAGATTCTCACATTGAATCAGTTGTTACGGATCGAAGTAGCCGTCATGATTAATATATGGCGTTTTGTGCACTTACTCGTATTCGATTAGTATTCGTGTTTTTCACGAATACGAATGGAATATGAGTGAGCGCGAAATGCTGTATATATTATGAACGCGATCTCTGCCAACGAAATGTTTTTGGTGAATACTCGAATCTCGGATCGGTGCACGTGGACTCTCGTATCCGTGTTTTCTAAAACGGATCATGAAAAATTCCCCAAAATGAATCACGAATAAGAATCGACTATGAGTGAGTGCACAGCGCCTATTCGCGAATTTCTGATACGTTTTTATGCTGTTCGTAAAAAAAACTCGAATATAAATCGAATACGACGTTGTGCACAAACGCCCTTATGTGTAGTAAATGGATTAGGTTATGAAAATCGGTTTTGTTGTTGAATTCTTTTCGCATCTCAGGTGTATACTACCAAAAAAAAAACGTCGCACAAGGCACTACAGAAGCGAAATACCCTACAGCGAAAAGGGTTGAAAAGGAAAGTACATACGGATGCGTGTGACATACGTGAGCAGGTGGTCAACTTAAGTAATCTCACCATCGATGTATGTGAAATGAAAGATTGGACATCACTAATTGTCATGTCAGATCTCAAATCTAAGTGTCAAAGATGGCAGCGTTTTTGATGTCGTTAATCGTTAAAGCTCTTTTAATTGTTGAGTTAGTAGTCGATTCGCACGAAAATTATTCGCACGATCGTGCGAATCGTCCCCTTTCAATAAAAATATTTTTTTAGTAGGCGATTCGCACGGAAGTATTTAAATTGCGTGCGAATCGACCCCTTCAAGAATTAGTAGTATGCGATTCGCACACTTAACAAAATGTGCGAATAATAAATCTAAGTACAGTCATGTACAATATTCTAGAATATTAATATTAAAATTCAATAATTCTCTATTCGCATCGCAGTCAGGCACAAAATACTAGTTAAGAGGTAAGATGAAAAGTTTTGTCAGTATTTAATATGAAAACTTATAATATGAACACCATAAATGAGAGATTTAATAAATTGCCGGTGTATTTTTATACAAATAATACTAACTGTTAAAGATAACAAAGAAACTAATAACAAGAAACGCCCTTAAGTACTCACAATAGCAGATCCCAAAAATAATGAAGAAATATTTTTTATTAGCTCCAGGGGATTAATTTTTATTGCGGCTTGCCGAGTAGCCCTTTGTTTTGTATTTTACTTACCACAAATATTGCCGGTACATGGCGCTTGAGCACTTGCACAAAGAAGTAGTTAAGCAATAAATCAGTAGTGGTAGGATTTGCCAAAAATATATTTTATCTTTCTGCGTATTTTAATCCTTTTAGAGTAGATAATAAATAAACCCAAGTCAAAACAATAGTACCTATATTTAATCCTACCCCGTAAAAAGCACCGGCATTTGCCTTATACCGAATCTACAGATAACCATAATACTTACGTACAGATGCCCCATCCCATACAAAGAAACGGGACCATCGTTTATTAATCAGGTATAATATAAACAGGGTATTCGCAATTATTTATTATTTAAATGTTCTATAGTTCAAATGTGTTACGATAACTTTGATACAGTGTATAAGATCTAGACGCCTTCATAAGCTGGAGCACAATAGAAAATCAGTTCTGACTCTGAGCCAACCGGGCAACCCTACCTCACTAAGTTGTTGTAGTTGTAAGGTTACGGTTGTACCTATGAACCATTCATTTCATGAGATTGTTTCCGTCGATTTCTTCCCTGTTTTGGTGACAGCGCCATCTATTGGTAGAACCTAGAGCCACAGATTTTGAGAGATCATAGAAATTGGAATTATGGACCCATTATTAGATTTTTCGTACAAGAGAGACTTTTTTAACAATTACATACAATATCCATATCATTTCTTTTACAATTGATATACGCACTATAAAATACAATCGATACAAGTAACGCCATCTATTAGAATTAATTAGAACAAAATATCGATTGTTCGCGTTGGGACCCCGTGCCGAAACTAAGATTATTATTCTGTTTTCGCATTTCACACTGTTCTGAAGTGCGGTCTGTGCTGTACCTACACTATTTGCGCTGTAGCATGGTGCGGGTGACAGTTGCCCGTATGACGTTGACATTTGTCAGTACCACGTAGGGATGTGAGGTTATGCAATTCATTTTTATCGCTAACGATACTCGCAGCGTGAATCTAGTTCTCTTTAATATTGTTATGAAAATTAGTGTATTATTCAGTTGTGCAGTGTAACTACGTGTGTGCTACGTGTATAAACTTGTCAATATAAATGTTTTATGGCTACATAATTATCTTTGTACTTATATAAAATAATCAAAATCGGGTTTATGTTTTTTTTTTCGTGACAACATTTTTGCTCTATGGTGCATCGGCGCGGCGGCCATGTTGTTTACCCGTGCGATGCTGTGAGTGCGAGTACGAGTGCAAGCGCGTTATATTGTGACTTAATGTGACACGTATTACGATTTCATTGTTTGTTTTCATTTTTGTTAAATTGTTATTTGTTATAAGTTTGTTGAGTTTGTTGTTATTACCATGCCTAAGCATACAAAAAAAACTGTTTTGGGTAGTCAGGCCAGGGAGCTTGTTGTTCGCCTCCGAGACTACTTTGAAAGAGAACAACAAAATAATGGACCGTTGTTACCATTGAATCATATTGTAGAACGAGTAGCCGAAGCTCTTGATATTGGCCGCAATACTGTTTCGCGTATAACACGTGAGAAAATTGGCCAAGATGGGATGTTTGAAAATAAATTATCGACACCCAACAAAAAGCGGACCAAGGTGAAGCCAATCACAGATTTGGATGATTTTGCTAAGGTTGCTATTAGAAATCATATTTATGATTATTATAGAAGAATGGAGCTACCCACATTGCTCAAGCTTCTAAAATCATTAAAAGAAGCTGACTTGTTCAAAGGAGGTATTACTTCGCTACGGCAAGTTATAAAAGATATTGGCTTTGTTTACAAAAAAGTTAACAAAAGAAAGATTATTATGGATAGGACTGACATTGCCCTAGCAAGATGTAGATTTTTAAGGAAGGCCAAAAACATAAGTGATTGGAGCAAAGTTGTCTTTTTGGATGAAACGTGGCTAAACGCCAACCACACAGTGGGTAAAAGTTGGACCGACGATACGGCACAATCGTGTACCAAAGTGCCGGAAGGCAAAGGCGAACGCCTTATTATTTGTCACGCAGGTACAGCAAGTGGATTCGTCCCTGATTGTTTGCTGGCTTTTAAGTCAAAAAAAACTACGGAGTATCATGAGGAGATGAATTACGAAAAATTTAAAGATTGGTTCATAGGTCTATTAAACAATTTAAAAGAGCCTATGACCATAATAATGGACAACGCACCCTACCATTCGGTGCAAGTTAATAAACCCCCAAACCAATCCAACCGCAAAAGCGAGTTGGTGAAGTGGCTGAGTGAAAACGGAGTTACAGCAGATATAAAAATGTTAAAGACGGAGCTTATTGCCTTAGTCCGACGCCATAAGCCACCAACTCCTACCTATGCTCTGGACGAGATGGCAAAAGAAAAAGGCCACCAGGTCCTTCGACTACCACCCTACCATTGCCAGTATAACGCTATTGAGCTGATTTGGGCCCAAATAAAAGGTATGCTTTTAATTTCAATTCCCATTTTGAAGCTTTATAAAAAAATCAGCTTTCCGATCGTAGCATGTACCTAGTTTAAAAACATTACCAGATACTAGATTAGGCTGATTGATGATTATTTGAATACTTTTTTTTATAAGTTCGTTTATTTTTAGGTTACGCCGCAAGAAATAATACTTCGCCGCCATTTACGGCAAATAAGATGTTGGCCCTATTACAAGAGGCCATCAACAATGTTCAACCTGAAGACTGGTCGAAGGTCGTGAATAAAACAAAAAGGGACATTATGTCTGATTGGGATCGTGACATACATATTGACAACATAATTGAGTCATCGTTAATAATATCCGTCACAGATTCAGATGATGAATTGAGTGACAATTCAGATGTTCCTGACTCTGATATGAGTTTAGACGAATAACATGTATTTTTTTTTAGCAACCTTTTAAGCAACCTTACCCTATAAATGTTCTGTTGTATAATTAGACCTTTTAAAAATAAAAATTGACCTACGCACAATATACGTTTTTTATTATAAAAAATATCGACTATCCATCGTAGCAGTACATCCCATCACTAAATACGTCTATGGCGTTACGTTATACGCATAACACTTTGCTTAATTTTTCATTCAATTTGATTTTATTTCTTGATTAGAACATTCTGGTTGGGTTTAATTTAATTTACTACAGTTATTAATTATTTAATATATTACGAATGTGGTACAACTGAAATATTAAGTCATAAATTGTAAATCGCGGCAACTTTCAAGAGTGAAACGAAATGTTACTGAAACTGTCACCCGCACCATGCTACAGCGCAAATAGTGTACTGCATATTTTTACAGTTACAGTTTAGTGATTTGTTCAGTGATAGTGGATAGCACCATATCCACCGACGACATTGCACATGAGCTTCGCGATATCTTAGGAGATTCCGATGCGTAAGTAATTTAATTTACTATCTACTTATTAATTATGTATTAGTTATTTAGCACACTTAAGTAGACTTATTTAGGGTATTTTATTAGGTTTTCTATTTCAAAATGTATTCCAGCTATAAAATTTACAACGTTTAGCTGGTTCAGCTAACAGAATGAACAAATAGATTCAATGTCTTTAAATACCTTTATGTATAGGGATGAAGAGGTTTATAATACTTCATCTTCTTCTTCTTATAAATAGCATTACTATATGGAAAAATTATTACTCACAATTCTGTTATTTTAAGAAACATAGCCTACTAAATAAAACTAAAAACAATATTATTTTTATCAAGAAGTTTTAGTGAAGACATTTATTTCTTCCAGATGACTTTGGCATCAACATCATTTGATTTTGAAAAAATATAATGGAAGGGCCATCAACGAGTCAAGGTGGAAAAGGCCAATTCGAATTTATTCAATCAGAGAGGGGCCAAGTAATCTTACTGAGGCACGGTTATAAGCATAACCAACATCGGAAAAATAAAAATGGCATTACAGTGTGGCGATGCGTTAATAGAAAACAATGTAAAGCATTTTTAACAACAAATAGTCAACATGAGATTGTCAAAGAAGATCATCATTTATGTAAACCTAATCATATAGATAGGTCAAGCGTCATATAGACACATGCATTAAACGTGCACAGAATGAAACTACGAGCATGCCTCAGATTTATTCTGATGCGGTAATAAAACTTAAAGATGCTGGATACGATTTAGTCCAGAATATTCCTGACTACAAAAATTTGAAAAGAAGGCTATATCTACATAGAAACAAGGCACTGAAAGTTAGTAAAATAGTAGTTCGTAAAGCTAAAGATATGACTATCCCTCCGTGTTTCGAAGAATTGGTCTTTGCAGATTATAAATGTAAGCAAACCAGACTTATACTCTTCGCAAACAAGGAAATTTTGCCATTTTTAAATAATGCTGAGACCGTTTTTTGTGATGGGACTTTCAAGAGCTGTGTACCACCATTTTTACAGCTGTATACTTTACACATCGATGTTGGCAGTACTTCAACACACACTAACATTTTACCCGCCATTTATGCATTACTTCCTAATAAAAAAGAAAAAACATATGAACTATTTTTTAGGCTCATAAAAAGTCGTATACCTCAATTTGCCCCTACTGTAATTACCATGGATTTTGAGAAAAGTGCAATGTTAGCAATTCAAACAGTATTTGGTCCTCACACCAGGATACAGGGCTGCTTATTTCACTTTAAAAGATGTATTTATAGAAAATTAAAACAGTTAGGGATGAATAAATTCTTGATTTATAAAATACACGCATTACGATGTATAGCTCTCGCATATCTTCCTCAAGAATACCGATCAGATGGTTGGCTGTACATTGAAGCAGAAAATGAAAATGAACCAAAATTAACACAATTCAACAATTATTTTGTTAATACATGGCTAAAAGAGAGTGCCTACTATTCCGACAAGTGGACATTTTTTGATGTCATTCACAAAACTAATAATGCAATAGAAGCTTGGAACGCCCGATTTAATAAAATGGTAAAACCTAAACCGAATATTGTGATGCTCTTGAAGGTTCTGCAAAAAGATTCTCAACATTATTTAACAATGTTTCATAGAAACCATTACATCTCAGTAAAGTCATGTGAACGAATAAGACTGCAGAAAAGAATTGAAGACATTGTTAATCAATTCCTTCATGGTCACATAGATCTCCAACTTTGTATAGAAAAATTAAGCCATTAGGTCATGACTAAAAAAAAGACTGAAACTGATTATTCTTTATAAGAACTTTAAAAAAAAAACAGTTTTAAAATGCTACATAAATAAATAATAATGTTACATTTTTAAGAACTTTGTACCTATTAATACTACAGATTACTCTGTTTAACAAACTGTGATTTTGTGATTGTTTTAACTTCCAGTGATGCCAATGCTCCTATCATCGTAAAATTTTTGTGTTAAGAAATATTTATAATATTGTTGATTAGTTAAGTGTTACATTTTTAAGAACTTTGTACCTATTAATACAACAGATGACTCTGTTTAACTGTGATTTTGTGATTGTTTTAACTTCCAGTGATGCCAATGCTCCTATCATCGTAAAATTTTTGTGTTAAGAAATATTTATAATATTGTTGATTAGTTAAGTGTTACATTTTTAAGAACTTTGTACCTATTAATACAACAGATGACTCTGTTTAACTGTGATTTTGTGATTGTTTTAACTTTCAGTGATGATAATGCTCCTATCATCGTAAAATTTTTGTGTTAAGAAATATTTATATTATTATTGATTAGTTGATTGTTATTTTTTACCTATTAGAGCAAAATATTGTTGTTATAGTAACTGTGATTTTGTGACTGTT
Source organism: Omphaloscelis lunosa (assembly GCA_916610215.1). NCBI lineage: Eukaryota > Metazoa > Arthropoda > Insecta > Lepidoptera > Noctuidae > Omphaloscelis > Omphaloscelis lunosa. The sequence continues at coordinate 15,038,381 of OU744265.1, read as the reverse complement.
ATTTTATTACATTTACTATAATACTCCAAAATTGTACTAGTTAATACTTAATAGAGAAAAAATATTTTGTTTTTGTTTATTTAATTGCCACATTTAAAACCATACCTTAGCTAATTAAAACGATTTTTATATTGTTATTACGAATATTTAAAAAGATTTATATATTTATAGTTTCGTTATATTTTTCGTTGTTTTTAAAATTAGCTTTTAGACCATTATAACGTTAATTATTTAATTTTGACTTACCTTTTTTAAACAACATTATTTTTAACAAGACTCAGGGGTTCATAAAAAGTTGATTTCGGTAAAAACTCTAATAAGTAGTAATTTGTGATGATTTAAGGTAAATGCAAGTGTACGGAAAAAGAGTACTTACTTGTAAAAATGCAAAACCAAATATTTGATTATAAATCGTACCTACTAACTGTGATTTTATTTGTAATCTTGGTTATAATTATGGTTTTAAGTTATTTAAACTGTGAATGATGTAAAATCACTTTCTGATAGATACAAAGTAAAATATAAAAACTTGATTTCCTTAAAAATCGTTTTATTTGTGTCCTGTATTAAAAGAAAGCATTTTGTACGTGATAGTACTTTTTTCTTGAAACTTTTCGATAAAGTATAGGTGTGTGCGAATCGCATACTACTAATTCTTGAAGGGGTCGATTCGCACGCAATTTAAATACTTCCGTGCGAATCGCCTACTAAAAAAATATTTTTATTGAAAGGGGACGATTCGCACGATCGTGCGAATAATTTTCGTGCGAATCGACTACTAACCCAATTTTCTGTGCCAACCGTTCAATCATTTTCAAGATGTTTGGTAACAAAGTTTTGCTTTTTACGATTTTATTATAGTAATAGATAAGACGCTAAATAGATCTATATACTGGGTGTCCGGTGGCAGATTTATATTTTTAAAAGCAAATATCTCGAAAAGTTATAAACGGTGCGGGGGGAGGGCGTTGCTATTCGACGCTCCGAGAGTGCGGATTGTCAGTCACAATGCCGCAGTGGTCGGGACAACACCGATCGTACGCCATTGAGGCGTTTTTTTTTAGAGTGGTGATTCTTACGTGGCAGCGCGTCGACAATTTTGTTTACATTACACAATTTTGTTTTAATTACAATATTCGGCGTTTGAGTGACGCACCTAGTGTTAATTTGATACGATCATGGGTGGAAAGGTTATTATAAGTTATAACCTATTTATGTACTGTTGTTCCTACCTATATTTTTTTTTATATTTATATATTTTTAATAATTTTTTCTTTGTTCCTCTTAAACAGAGCACCTGCCATCCAATCTCTTCACCACCCTTGGTTGACTGGTAGAGAATGCCTAAGGCATTAAGTCCGCCTTTGTACCGTTATGAGTGTGAAAAGTTTAAATAAATAAATAAATAAATAAGGTTCCGCACAACATCTTCGACTTTAAATACGCCTCAACCAGGGCCCAGCAGAACATCAACTCTCGCTGAGAAAAAGACCGGCCTCTTTAGCACTCCCAAAAAGTACTGTTCACGAAATTTTGAAAAAAGACTTGAAGTTACATCCTTATAAGATTCAATTAGTCCAAGAACTGAAACAAAATGATTTTAATTTACGAAAAAGCTTCTGTGAACAGATGTTGGAGATTTCGCACCGTCAACTGCATTTTTTGGAGCGATGAGGCCCACTTTCATTTAAACGGACACGTAAATAAACAAAACTGTCGCTACTGGGCACCACGAACACGTAATCCTCGTCTGAAACACCAACGTCCATTACATTGCCCAAAAGTTACAGTTTGGTGTGCATTATCCACAAACGGAATTATTGGGCCCTATTTTTTTGAAAATCCTAGGGGACGAGTCATAAACGTCAACGGTGAAAACTATAGACTCATGATCACCGAGTATGTTTTACCAAATTTGCGAGCACATCATTCCTACTCGACGCATACGTGGTTTCAACAAGATAGGGCGACTCCACATACCGCATGGATTTGCTCCGCCAAAATTTTCCACAAAAATTGATCAGTCGCTTTGGAAACATCCCGTGGCCACCAAGGTCGCCAGATTTAACTCCTATGGATTTTTTTTTTATGGGGGTATCTTAAAAGTAAAGTATACGTCAATAACCCTCAGACTATCATGCAGTTGAAGGAAAATATTCGCAATGAAATACAGCAAATTGAGACGAGCCTGCTACAGCGCGTGGGACGTAATACTGGACCGTTTCCAACAGTGTGTGCGACTGAACGGACAGCATTTGGACAAAATTATTTTTAAAAACTAAAATCCGCATGATTTTTGTGTACTTTAAACTTTTTAATAAACCTATAAGTTCGTAAGTTTTTGTTTCATTAGCTTTTAAAATTGTAAATCCGCCACGCCACCGGACACCCTGTACAATATATAATATGGACGAGACCGGAATAAAGAGCAGTACGTCTAAACCACCCAAGGTTTTGTCTATCAAATGCAAAAGGCCAAGTCGGAGTAATATGTAGTGCAGAAAGGGGTCAATTAACCACTGTCATATGTTGTTGTAATGCAGCTAGAACATTTGTTCCACCCTTTTTCATATTTGCAAACGTATACAAGAACGACTTCTAGATAATGCCCCACCAGGCTCACAAGCCACCGTTACTGACAACGGTTGGATACATGGAGAAGCTTTTTTGTAAACCAGTACGATACACAGTGGAACGAATGTATGGGAGCGGTTGGACGTAGACATGTCCGAAAAAAAAGAGTAAAATTATGCCAAACTAATGATGCCATCTTATTCGATTACTTAATGCCTTCATAACTTGTGGTGATGAATTTCTTCATAACTCCCATATTTCGGGAGTAATTTGAGAAAATGTGAAATTTTACTATGAAAATGAGTGTATCGAGCTCTCTCCCTCCTGATTCCGGGCTTGTTTCAAGTAGCGGTCTCTAATATCATAATGCTAATACTAAGAGCTATATTTAATACTAAGACACATAGTGCGCCAAATGTGCACTTTCTGGGATAAAGAGTGATGTTTATTTTATAACACAATTTTTTAATTTTTTGTTTATTTTGTTGATTAAAACCGTTTTTCTAAAGGTTTACCTTATTACAATAACATTTCTGATCAGCCAATTAGAGAAGATATAAGCTAATTAGGATATATAATTAGGGACTTAAGGTTTACATATAAAACTGATGCACTAATGATTACTGATAAGAACATTGCTATTATTTAATTACTAAATGGCTCTTAATACACTAATTTAGCATGCATCATTTACTAATTATCACAATAACTAATTACCTTGCAATATTTAACAAAGGATACCTGGGATACCTGGATTTTATATAAATAGGTCACTATTAGTAACTTTAAAATCAGTGTTGATTTACACCTCGTTGTATCCAAGCTAATCTCGCAATGTATTTTCCAAATTTTAATACAAATCTTGATATTCACGTTGCTTTATGCGCACGCGCACATAAAGATTTACGCGACTTTAACTATTTGTTCAGTGTTTTAAAAGATAACAGTTGTGTTCAGTTATGTGAAAGTGCTGAAACAAGTTTAAAAGACTGGTGTCGTCGATTTTGCTACCGCATTTATGCAAAATGGACACAGTCTGGAAGAAGCACAGATAAGTTTCGGAAGAAACATGAGATTTGGCTACAGGCTGCAATTCAATGGCCGGAATTACAGAATGAAAATATGGAACCTTCTACAGAAAATATAAGTGACGTCATCGAGCCCATAATTTCTCCTGCTAAATCTGATGCTTCAACTTGTACACATCCTAGTCCTCGTAAATCTTTTGAGGACCTTAGTAACCGGCAAAAAAGAAGACGCACCACTGAAGATAGTCTTTCATGCAGCAGTAGCAGCGCTGAAATTATGTTTTCGGCCGAAAGGGCGCTTCAAAAGGCAGGACAAAGCGATACAGCTTATGTTATGAAATACTTGACGGAGAATCCAGAAGAGGCCTCAAAAATCAAAGCCTTCATTGAAGGTAAATCAATTCAGGTACGGGAAATATCCCCTTTGAAGGCATTGGCTCTTTATGTATCGATGAACTTATCGAAATGGCGCTATAACACTCTTCGGGATTTCAACACTCAAGAAGGAGCTCTTCAATACCCGAGTTACTACATGTTGGTTAAAGAAAAAATTAAGTGCTATCCGGCCAAAGAAGATCTCACAGTTACAGAGAGCTCTGCAAAAATCAAATTACAAGCCTTGATGGATTTAACCTCAAGAAGACTTATTAGGTCGTTAGAAACCCCTGTTGATCCCAATCAACAGCTCGTATTGACCAGCAAATGGGGTTTTGACGGATCATCTAGCCAAAGCATTTATCATCAAAGGACGAGTGAAGATGAGCAAATCGATCTTGCTAGTAATTTTATGATTAGTCTTGTACCACTGCGGCTCGTCTCAAAAGGTGTAACAATTTGGGAAAACGAGCGACCATCTTCCACTTCATTTTGCCGGCCAATATTGTTTAAGTTTATAAAGGAAACCAAAGAAAATGTGCAGAGAGAGATGGCTGAAATCGAAGCAGAGATTGAAGCCTTAACTCCATCCACCATCACTGATGGAATTAGTGTCAAACACCAACTGCTGTTGACAATGATTGATGGTAAAATTCATTCCATTATATCCAATACAGCAGCTTCAGTGTGTGACATATGCAAGGCTTGTCCTAAAGAAATGAATAATTTAGAGTTAATCAAAGATAAACACGCAAACGAGGACATGTATAAATATAGCTTAAGCACCCTTCACGCTTGGATTCGCTCAATGGAATGCTTATTACACATTTCCTACAAATTAGACATAAAATCATGGCAAGTAAGGGGTGATATAGCAAAAAGGCAAGTTGATGACAGGAAGAAAAGAGTTCAAGAGGCTGTAAGAAGAGAAACGGGCTTACTTCTCGATGTTGTGAAACAAGGCAGTGGATCCACCAACAATGGCAACTCGGCAAGGAGATTTTTTGAAAACTACACTAAATCTGCTGAACTGACCGGAATAGATGCTATGCTTTTAAGAAAAATCTGTGTGATCTTGCAGTGTATTTCATCAGGAGAGAAGATCAACGTAACTAAATTCCGAGAGTTCTGCTTTGATACTGCTAAGCTTTACGTGGAGTTATACCCATGGTATTATATGCCTTCTTCACTTCATAAAATTTTAATGCATGGGCCAGACATAGTTCAGAACATGTCAATTGTGCCCATTGGTTTTCTATCCGAAGAGGCATCTGAGGCTAGAAATAAAGATTTTAGAAAATATAGAGAGGGGCATTCTCGAAAGCATAGCAGTATCTCATGCAATGAAGATATTATGCACAATCTTTTACTGTCTTCTGATCCACTTGTTACAAGTATCCGTCCAAAAGGAAATAAGTTTGTAAAAAAATCTTCTTTTAAGGAATTTTATGAGCTTACGGATTCTGAGAAAAGTGATATCGAATTTGTTAACATAAATGATTTAGCGGACATCGATTCTGAATTTGAATTAATTGATGATGATGATGATGACGAAGATAATTAAATGATGTTATTGTTTTAAAATGTGTAACTTAGTAAATTAGAGCTTACGTCTTAATTATTTATTGTACTTTTAATGAAACTAGGTAATTTATTATCAACTTACTTAAAAGTCATACTCTCATCAGTTCTTGTGAATATTTTTGTTAATATATATTTCTGTATATATATAATATATTTATAGACCTCTTAATAAGTCTGTCTGCGGTTTAAAGTAAATACAAATGGGGAAAAAACGTTTTTTTTTTTTTAATTTTCATTTCCTTTTATCCCAGAAAGTGCACATTTGGCGCACTATGTGTCTTAGTATTAAATATAGCTCTTAGTAATAGCATTACGATATTAGAGACCGCTACTTGAAACAAGCCCGGAATCAGGAGGGAGAGAGCTCAATACACTCATTTTCATAGTAAAATTTCACATTTTCTCAAATTACTCCCGAAATATGGGAGTTATGAAGAAATTCATCACCACAATTTATGAAGGCATTAAGTAATCGAATAAGATGGCATCATTAGTTTGTCATAATTTTACTCTTATTTTTCGGACATGTCTACGTCCAACCGCTTCCATACATTCGTTCCACTGTGCGATATGGCAAAACTATTTGGGGGAGCGTATGCCAAAAGTGCGTCGGTTAAGAATGCAGTTAATGGGTTTAAAAAAACCGGGAATCTGGCCTAATGATCCAAATGTTTTTGGAGAAGAAGATTACGCTCCTTCAACTATGACCGACCGTCCTTTTCCTGACACACCGTCTTCTATGACTGAAGATACTGTAAATGATGCACCGTCGATAATAGCCATAGATCTTTTCAATGGCACATCGTCTACTATTAGCGACTGCGCTTAAATGATTCTCCAGCAACAAGAATGACGACTGACCCGGTTGCATCTGTTACCGCAGAGGCGGCAGTAGCTGAATCTTCCACACAGTCCGTTATAATTTCAGAAATATGGACAGAAAGGTCTACTACACCTTTGCCTGATTCCAATACCCTGGAAGAAGGATCAACTCATTCACTAGGAGAAAAACATCCGCCGCCATCAGCGAGTCTTACGCCATTTCAAATTAGACCTGTTCCAACTATGGCTGCTCCTAAAACAGGCCGCAAACACAAGAGGCAGAAATCAGAGCAGATTTCATCAGACAATTAAATAACTTTATTAAACACAAAACACTTAAAACTTAATCACAAACACACTACTGATCACTATTCGCTTACGCGACGTCCTGCGTGAGCGATCTAGACGCGAACGCGAAGCGGCGCGGCGCGGCGCGAAAACAACAAACATTCGAAACCTATTGAAGTGGCCTACGTGACCAAACGCACGTGGGGTGCGGTGCGGAGCGGAGCGAAATGAAGCGAACGCGATCAGTTGACTTGATATTTTCGCGCGAAGTGGACGCGTCGGCCATATTTTTTTCAAGCAAAAATTGTAAATGTCGGAAGTAGAACTTCTTATTAATGCTATCCAAGAACGTCCTACATTATGGGACAAAAGGAATAAAAGTTATCATAACCGGTTATTATCGCACCGCGAATGGGAGGCTGTGGCTAAAATAATTGGGACTACAAGTAAGTACAACATATTTCTTTATTATTATTACATTCTTGGCAAAGGATGTTGCTCAAAATACAATTTAAAGTTTTCTCTTGCCTGTGCGGCTGCTCGTGATGTAGCATTGTATCTTCTTTGAGAATTATGTCTTTGTGTTAGTGACATATTTTGATATGTTTTTCGGAAAGACATTAACTCATTCTCATTTATTGATTCAAGATCCCTTATAATATTGTGTAGTAAACATATGGCTTTGACGATATGAACTGCATTTGTAACATTCGTTTCGATAGATTTATGTAGAATTCTGAATTTAGAAGTTATTGAACCAAAAGAACATTCCACCACCATTCTGGCTCGAGATAAGCGATAATTATAATTATCTTTGGCGTCCCCTTTAACCGTTGACTTTTCTGGAAAAGGTCGCAATAGGTATTTCTTTAGAGGAAACGCCGCATCTCCAAGGAGCACATACGGAGCTATGATATTAGAGCCCGGTAATACTTGTTCTTTAGGTATTTTTAGTCTTCCTTGTTCTATTGCTCTTCGAAAGGGGCATTCCTCAAAAACACCGGCATCGTTGTCTTTTCCATAGGAACCCACATTTATCATTACAAACTTATAATTTGCGTCAGTGACTGCTAACAACCCAATCGAAAAAAAGGATTTGTAATTATAATACATGGAACCACTCTTTTTTGGTTTTTTTATGCGAATGTGCTTTCCGTCAATACATCCAATGCAATTAGGAAACTGCCATCTGTCCCAAAAACATTGCGCTATGTTTTTAAAGCTATCTTCTGAAGGTTCGGGCATGTGTTTCCTAACTAATTGAGTCCATATAGCTTTGCAAACTTGTGGTACGATTGTAGAAATAGCAGATTTTGAAATTCTGAACGAGAAAGCGAGTTGCCGAAATTGTATACCTGTGGCCAAATACCTAAAATAATGCAAAATATTAAGTTATAATTCCTTTTCTTTTTTTCAGGTGAAATGACTAAGAAAAAATGGAAAAATTTGAGAGACACGTTTAGTAAAGAATTTAAAAAAATTCCTAAGCCACGTTCTGGGACTGACGCCGATAATGAGCCGAAGTATACAGGCACATGGCCACATTTTGTGGCCATGTCTTTTTTAAAAGTAGTTCTGAAACCCCGACAAACAGAAGGGAATATTATATCAAAAGACTCCGAAAGCAATTCTGTAGATCTGTCAGTGTATTCAGACGCGGCTAGTCCGGAAGAGATTTTCAACATGAACGCATCAGACAATGACAACACTCAGCTCCCTGAATCTGCGTCTATTTTAGAAGAAATACCACAGAACATGTCCATAGATAACAACCTTCGACAAGATCGTCCACCTTCGCCCTCGTTGCCAGGTCCTTCGCCTTCATCCTCATTGCCAGCTATCACAAGGCAAACACGCAAAAGAAAAGATATAAGTCTCGAAGCATTTCTCGATATTGAGAGAGAAAAAATGAAAATTCTTCGCGAAGATCAACCAGATAATACTGACGACGACCTTCTTTGGTTCAAATCAATATTACCTTACATGAAACAGTTGCCATCACTCAAAAAATTACATTTTAGAACGCAGATGCAGGAGCTTCTTCTAATGGAGCTGTCAAAGTTAAACCCACCACAATCCAGTGCTCAACAACATGGCTATTACACATCTTTGTGAAAGTATTGCAATTATGTACATACTTACTAATTAAACTTAATTAATATTATATGTAATCTCTAACATTTATTTCATAGTTTTCTTACCTCAAAGTCACCATAAGTCGTTCTTCTACAGAAATAGGTTCCTGAAAATTTGTTGTAGTAAATTGCAGAACAGGTTTAATGGCTTGTACAATATAGTCAAACGTAGTAGGTAACATTCGACAATATTCCTTGAACAACAGGGGTTGAGTACGTAAATCCTGGTACAAATTATGAAATTCCCCATGAGTATGCCTTTCTAAGTACACAGTATTAGTTCCACTTCTCTGCTTTATACACTTCTTCAATATCTTATATTTAAGATATGAATTTTCCAACAACATTAGCTTCCGTCCGTCCATGACAAATGTTTAATGCTAACTGAACTGAACGGCGGCGGAGGGCGCGGAGGGGACGGTTCGCGCGCAGACAGGACAGAGTAGCCGCGTCGCTCCGCACCGCATTAAATTCGCATCGGATCGTTTCGCAATCGCGTTCGCGTTGAGTCGTCCACGTAGGACACAGCGTTAGATATCGCACTTCTAGTTCACTTCGATTCGCTTCGTTGTATCGCCTAAATCAGACGACTACTACATCGTGTGTCGGCGCTGTGCTTTTATACCACCAATATTCACGAACATTTCGGCGATGTGTAGAACGGTTCCATAAAAACATCAACAAAAAAACATTACCAAGAAATACAAAAGTAGTAGGCAAAAAAATAATAATAACCTACTTGGACCGAATAAAGAAGTAGGTACTTTATGCCCTCGGCGTACGGTCGAAATTACAATGACAATTCCTAATATTTTTTATAAGTAGTTACCTACTTAACTTCAAACTAATAATAATGGCATGCTTCTCGAAGTTTTTAGCGCAAACACACTGTAATCACGTGCTTTCTCGAAAGATCTCGTACGTACGACGTAACATTATTATAGAAATTGCTTAAGTTTTTTTATTTTAATGATTATTTTCCAAAGATGATTAAACATAGTACAAATAAAAAGTACAAAGAATTCTATTGATTATTAGATTGTGGTTTTATTTACACTACCCCTTAGCATATTCGTCTTACCCGGGCTTCCCCTATATTACAATAGAGGTTGATTTTTCCTCTATTTTTAATTATTTTAAAAGTAATTGTGAAGAGACATCTATGGAAAAGTGTAGATGATTCAAGAAATGAACATTTCTACTGCAAAGCCAGTGCATGACATGCGCGAAATGTAAAAATCACGAAATGGCGCATAAGTCAATGCCACTTATAATTGTGAGGACTCTTATTAATTTGACTCAGCATTTAGAGAACAAAAGGAACTCGGAGAAGAGATAAGATTAATATGGTGAGATTTTTTTGGTAAATAAATCGATAACAGTACGTCGATTCTGTAAAATTCAAACAACTCGCATCTCACATCGCTATTCACTCTCACTTCGCATAAGGTTCAAAATGAACTTGATTTTGCATTCTGTAAACATCACCTATACTTGCAAAGTGAAGTGAGCCCCGAAGCGACCAATACAGTGACTACCACAATCAACAAAATGTTAGTCAAGTACTATCGATTCCAGTTTTTTGACACAATTGTTGAGTTTTTGGCGCGGAATTTTAGCTAATAATAGTTAGCGTTGTAGCGCGCCTACCCCTTTACACCCAACGGTACACGATAGTGCGGGTAACTTTGAAAAAATCTCAAGGCCGCGCGGATTCGTATTTGCGAACGCAACCGACGTCGATCGATCGTGTCGTGAGAGATGTGTACTCGCGCGTAGTAGCGCCCGAGTCGCGTACTGGGTTGTTAGTTTGTGTCAATCGTAGGTACAAGATGGCTGCGTTTTTTGATCCGACCGGCGGGAAATTAATCTAAAATTAAATTATATTAGAAATGTTATTAGATTAATTGGGGGATTTTATATTAGATTAAATACCCGAATAATATTTTCGGCGGCACGTGTAAGTATTGTGTTTTATTGTTTATTGTTACATTTTGAGTATTGTTTTTGTTTTATTTTGCTATTTAAACATTAATAAAATGAAATGCAAACTATTTTTACTATTTTGTTTTGTAAGTTAGAAAAAAATTGCGACTAAACTTCAAGTAGCACGATCGTGACCCTATAAATTGATTTTATTGTAGTTTTTTTGTTTATTTCTTAAAAGCTGGTATTTTGGTTAAGTAGTTGTTTATTTTTTTATTTTAGTGCTTCCTGTATCTGATGACCGTATCTTGGAACTCCTTGGCGATGGAACCGAGTCAGAAATTGAAGAATTTAGCGAGGAAGAAGAGTTTGAAACTGAGTCGCGTGTACTCGCTGACCTCGTAGGCGAGGACGACAATTCCGAAGGATCAGGCGATGAAATGGAGCCTGAACCTCTAAGTCAGGTAATGACCCCAAGTAGGGGATGCTCTCGAAGTACTACCTCACTACCAATTGGAAGCAGGGGGCGATCTCGTGGTACTAGTTCGCAGCGAATGCAGTCAGGCAGAGGACGTTCTCGTACTACGGCGACTCAGCGAAATCAGCAGCAACGTGGTCATGGAGACACCTGGAAGAATGTTCCTTTTATCGATAAGACGCATGACTATAGTGCGACTTTACCAAAAAACCCAGTTCGTACACCTTCAGAATATCTTCATAATTATTTTGATGAAGGTTTCTACGACGAGACTGCTCGGTGTACAAACTTATATTACATGCGTAAGACTGGACAACAACTAAAAACTACAGAAGCGGAAATAGCTAAAGTGTTTGGGGTGCATATTCTCATGGGATGCCTTCCATACCCACGAATGCCAATGTACTGGCGAGCTAACATGAGGATTGGACTTTTGGACGGTTCCTTTAGTGGAAGAATTGAACCGGAAAAATATACACAGCACTGGCACGATCATGTTTAATCGTATCCCAGATCGAGCCGCTTGCAAATTCAAACAAGATTCAGCTATGGTTCGCGGCAAAACTCAGCATTACACCAGGGATTCGACTGTCATTGTCAAATGGAAGGACAACAAGTCCGTGATCATGGCATCTAACTGTACAGGATCTTCGTCTGGTACTACTGTAAAACGGTGGGATAAAAAACAGAGAGCCTACATTGATGTACCGGCTCCTTAAATTATTCAACAGTACAATCAACACATGGGGGGCGTTGATATTCTCGACCAGCAAATGGAGTATTATCGTACCTTCATCAAGACAAAAAAATGGCCTTTGAAAGTCATTATCCACATTTTGGATTTGGCGTTGGTTAATTCTTGGCGATTATACAAAAATGATTGCGTGGCAAATGATTACTCAAGAAAGGACACTCTGACACTACTGGACTTTCGATTTAGTGTTGCTGACGCTTTAACCAATTTTCCAGAAGTAGACCGCCGCGACGACGTAGACGTCGATTCTGAAAACGAGCCACCTCCTATCAATAGGCAATACAGGCCAATACGCCCTTCACAGGGCAAAAGATATGATGGCTATGATCACCTGGCTGTATTTGATGACATAAAGGCACCAAGGTCTTGCATGATGGAGGGATGTCATAGCCGATCAAAGATTAAATGGCTAGCCTGGAACTAAAGTGGTCTATGTAACATTTTAGGCTAAATCCATCTAAGAGCATTTTTGAACTTAAAAACAATCAATTATTCCCAGCAAAAGTGGTCTATGTGTCCATTCGTCACCAAAGTAAGGTTATCATTAAAATACCAGTTTAGAATTGATTGATATTTTTAAAATAATAATTTCTAAAGTGGTCTAACTACCACTATGTAACATAGACCTGTATTTTCTGTAAATTTGTCAAAACTAAACTGGTCTAAGCGGCTCATAGTCACATAGACCACTTTGTTCTAATAAGTTTGTAAATTCTTAAGTGGTGTTTAAGAATAATTTACATTAAAAACCTAAATAAGAGATTAAAATAAACGAAAACGTCAATAGGTATACTAATAACGTTAGAGAATATTACTACATGTCAGTTAATTTAGTTTTTATAATCTGGTAACACTTGTTCATGTCACTGTCGCGCGGTCAGTAATGTCACTGTGACGTAAGTAAATATTTTTGAAATGCTGTCAGTTAACAGACTTTTGTGATTGGGATTCGTCCCGTTCTTCGTGGTAAATAATTAAAATAGTTACACACAGCTACAATGGCTTCAAATCGTGGAGAAAATTCACCAGATGAACCGTCTACTTCGGATGGACGACGTAGAATTATTTCTAGACTAAGAGGTGCCACATTGCGAAATTACGAAACGAGCGACCAGGAAATAAAGTGAATGAGGAGAAACTGGGATGGATAAGAGAGCACATACAATCTTTCCCTAAATACACAAGCCATTATGGAGAGAGATCGTCTGATCGGGAATATTTAGCGCCAAATTTGAACATAAGTAAAATGTACAAATTGTTTGTAGAGAAATGCCAAGCAGAAGGTAAGGAAATATTGAAAAAATCCTTGTATGAAAAGGTGTTCAGGACAGAATTCAACTTACACTTTTATATACCCAAGAAAGATACATGTAAGACATGTGATGAATTCCAAGTTAAATTAGTTGCAGAGAAAGATATTGAAAAGTGTTTGCAAATCAGACAAGAATTGGATACACATACAAATCTGGCCAGAAAAGCAAGAGAGATTTTAAATATGCATAAGCAAGCCAGTCTTTCACCTCAGAGTGCAGAAGTGTTGATTACTTTCGACCTAGAAAGGACCCTTCCACTTCCTCATTTAAATACAGGAGAAGTATATTATTTGAGGCAGCTTAACATGCTTAATTTTGGCATACATGCTTACCAGCATGATGGAGAACGAGTTTTAATGAACCTGTGGTATGAGACTACAGGAGCGAGAGGATCTCAAGAAGTCACGTCGTGTTTGTATTTTTACTTAAAGAATCATATTGATGACCATGCAACAAGGCTAAATCTATTTAGCGACTGTTGTGGTGGGCAAAACCGAAACTGGAATGTTATGTTTTTTGTGATGTTTATGGTAAATGCTTTACCAAACATTAGCGAAATATGTGTTCATTACCTCGTTACGGGCCACACATATTTGCCGAATCATGGTGATTTCTCATTCATAAGTAGGGCCCAAAAGAAAGAAAGCCATGTATATACACCTAATGAGTGGCATGAATTGATAAAAAACTGTAGAAAACATAATCCGTTTGGTGTTAATAACATGGTGGGAAAATTTGTATCATTTGATCAACTGCAGCCAATGTTTAAAGAGTATCAGAATTTAGTGGCTCAAGGTGCTATGATTTCAAGAGTGAGGAAAGCTAAGTTTGTAAAAAATCAATCTGAGATGTATTATAATGATGATTATTCTGAAATATATAAATCAGTGGACTTAAGGTGGACCCTGCCCGCGAAATTCAAATTTTCTTATGTTTTTTTTCATTTTGTAGGTCAGTCTCAGATCTCATGTTAATGATTGATTGATTGGCGGTCATAAAAGATGGCCTCCCTCCATTTCTTCCACATCTCACGGTTACCTAAATAACATATCAAATTATTTGCTGCTAAGAATGTCAATTTCGTGAATTTATGAAATTATACACCATCAATGAGAATTGTATTTACGATTTTAATTATTAACATTCTGTAAATATATATTTATTATTTTTACGACCGCAAATCAATCAATCATTAACATGAGATCTGAGACTGACCTAAAAAATACAAAAAACGTAAGAAAATTTGAATTTCGCGGGCAGGGTCGGCGCTTTCGCCTTAAAGAAACCTACTGTAAACTTAGAAGAGTTCTTGGTATTTTTGCGGAATTTCGAACCAACTAATGACAGTGATATTCGTGCCTTGTCATTTAAAAAAATGCAGGATATTAAGAAAATGTTAAAATTTGTACCACCGGTTCATCACCCTTTTTACATCAACCTTCCCCATAAAAATCGTAGAGGTGAAAATGAAAATGAATCACAAGATGCTTTGCCAGCACTTCGTGATTCATTTTCAGTTTCACCTCTACGATTTTATTAATAATAAAGGTTTTTTGATTAATATGACCAATTTATTTTTTTATTTAATCGTTCTTTCCCCTTATGCAATTTGGGGTTTTCTAAATTGCCATAGTTCTAAAGTGGTCTAAAAGACAACTTTCCTTATTTTAATTTATTTTTTGTTGTTTAATATCCTAATTATCACTAAAATTACGTATGGATAGCTAAGTTATGTATTTAACTACAGTATAAATGTTTAACATCAACAGAACATACATTCATAAGCACATTGTGACTTCAAACGCGTTTCGTTTGATTACAGAAAATAATTATTTTGTATCATAGACCACTTTAGTTCCAGGCTAGCCAAATGCTCCAAGTGTAGTGTTTACCTGTGCCTTTCTCGAAACCAAAACTGTTTCCAATCTTATCACCTCAAACTTTAATATTTAGTTACGTTTTTTCAAAATAAATTATGTTAGTTTTTGCTATTCTTTATTTCTTCAATTCTTTTTAAATAATTTGTGATCTCAGTTTTGTAACTAAAAATTAAGAATAATTGTTATTATGTTATTTTAAGTTAGTCAGAGGTTGACTTAGTTTATTTTGAAAAAAAAAATGATTTTTGTTAGAGAATTAGTTAAAAGAAGGTTAATTTTTTGTTAAATAATAAAGACTAATTAATGAAGAGGTTATTCAAATAAATAAATAATGATTAGTATATAATTTGTTGTTTTAATTAAGCAAAAAAAAAAAAAGAAAAGTTAACTCTCACTATTGTGAGACTTGTAGATTATACCTTAGTGTCACGATCGTGAGGGCACCTTTTCAGGACAACTGAAAATGCAGGATTTTTTTTTTTTGCATTTTTCCTAGCTTCCCTAGACTCCGAAAAATCCGCTCTATTAACTTTTTTTCAAATATTTGCAACTTTTTTGTTTCGGGTGTAAAGGGATAAAGAAATACTCATAGCAACCAACTACATAGACTCATTTTGCCTCACAAAATGTGGTGAATTTTATTATGCCGTCCGAGGCGAACACGATAGAGGAGCCCATATTTATGGGCCAATGTATAGCATCCACGGGCGAAGGGCGAAGCCCTGACCCCGCTCGCCACGCCCCCTTGTGGGGAGTCGCGACATCTCGATCGAGACTTGTACAGTCGGATTCCAGCTCTCAAGGAAGGAACAATAAGAAGAATAAATGAGAAGAAACCCTGAAGAAGTATTTTATTAGAAGAAAATCCTTCCCCCTCCATACAGTCCACTTCAATCCCTAGAAGAGGACGAATAGTAATAACCTCGTTACGGAAATCTCAATCTTATTCATAACAATATACAGCTGTATATTGAATGCATTTATTATAGTGAGATCTAGCGGCGGGCAGCGTATAGGCTCGTGCAAACTGGCGCGATATCGCGGGCGCTACAGGCAGCGCCAGCCTTGTAGCGCCCACCATATCGCGCTGGTCTGCAGGAGCCTTTATTTGCTCATTAAACTATCGTGTGCGCTAAATTTCTAACCGAATATAGCAAACATTTCCACCAAAATGGATGATATTTTTCTATTCAATAACTTTTCTTCAGCAGTGAACAAACCAAACTGACTGAAAAACCATTTTATTTGACATAGTGTAATAATGTTAAAAAACAAGAGCAATATGTGCTTTTTACATGAATAATACTTTTTTAATTCATTATCAGATTCCAGTAACGAGTCTTCCAATTTATACGAGACATTTTGTATAATCAACAGACAACAATATTTCCTCTAAATTGCACACTTTGACTTTGACAAATACATTTTAAGGAACAACTTTTTTTTTTTTTTCTTTTTTTTTTTATGACTAACCAACGCAACATCCGAATATCCAAATCCAAATACGAGACAAGACGAATTATTGGACTCAATAAACATTTCTTCTTTTTTTTATGTAAATCTCAATAAACTCTCAATAAACATTTTCTTCTTTAATTTCTGTAGATATCTATTTGCATTTTTTTTAGACCGTACGATGAAACAACGCAGCCGGCCAACAATATTTTGAGACATCAAACCAAAAACAAACAATCGTTTTTCAAAAACAACAGCTGAAAGTGCAACCAGGAATAGAATCGGCACATACGAAAAAACGATCGAGTCAAACGAATATATCAATAAACTTTTTCTTCTTTTTTAATTATTTTAATATAATATTTCTGTAGACCACTATTTGCATTTTTTTGTATGAACTGTAAAATATTTGGAAGGTACGAAAAAACATCACACCCGGTCAAAAATATTTTGAGACAACCAAAAACAAACAATCGTTTTTCAAAAACAACAGCTGAAAGTGCAACCAGGAATAGAACCGACACAAACGAAGAAACGAACAAGTCAAACGAATAATAGGAATGAATAATCTTTTGTTAATATATTTTTGTAGATCATATTTTTATTAACTTCAAATTATTTAGAAGGTACGACAAAACAATAGCCGGCCAACAATATTTAAACAAACAACAAAAAAAAAAACAACAGCTAAAAGAAACTGGGCTGCTATTGAGAAATTCTCAATAGGAGCCCAGTCTGGATTTGTGCCCGACTGATAGCAACAGGCAACTCGTCCTCTTTTACATGGGACTTAAACATAACTGGCAAAATGTGGATGCACTATTAGGTACACTACTGCCAGACTCTTCGAGGAAAAAAGGGGTGATGTTATTACTCCACTACCAAAAAACAATCAACTGAGCGTTGAAATAAAGTCGAAAATAGCATAACATTACGCCAAAATTTGCCGGGCAGGGAGGGTGTTTATTACACCTAAATTTCGCCCGTTTTCGAAAATATATAATTCCCATGGTCTGTTTTCGGTACATCTTTTTTTTTCGGTTTACCACTAAAAACCAGCGCTGTGCTGGGGGTTCCCCATAGCACTGCATCATGCTGAGTGGAAGCCTTCTTGTCACAGTCATGTCGTGCAGCTGCCGACTAATTTCTGTTTTATGCTCGTGATTTATTATGTACTTTTTGTTTTCGTTTACTCGTCTTTTATGTATGCACGTGTCTCTGTGACAAATAAACCTATTTTCTTTCTTTTTTTCTATACAGGGTGTCAGGGACATCGACGCGAATACTATTACCATGGATTCAGTACGATTCTAAAAAAAAAAATCTGCTGTTCCATACATTTTAACTGCGTAGGTATTGCACTTTTCTATGAAACAGCTGTTTTTTTTTTTAATAACCGACGAAAAATTTCAACACAACATCAGAATCATGTACTGAATCCATGGTGACAGTATTCGCGCCGATGTCCCTGACACCCTGTATTGAAAAGCGTCTACTAATTATTGCAATATTGCAGAATATATACTCAATACTCAATTCTTTATTGCGTTCCACAATGTAGGCTTAGGTGGTAAAACATTTATTGTAACAATCATGGACCCTGTCGGGCACTGCAAAAGAAAGAAATTTGGAGAGGACCTATCAAGAATCTTAAAATAACAATCGTTGGTATACAAATTGGTGCATTGATGTTGTTAAGTTAGTTCTCCAATTACATTTTAATTATTATTACAAAGTGCACCGTGCATGTCAGGAATAATGAACTAAACACAAGATTCTTATAATTTAACTTATTCTAATAACATGGACATTGAATCAATAAAACATTAATTTTCAAGTTTCAAGGATTTGTCATGTAAATATTCGTTGACGCTGTAGTAACATTTTCTCAATAATAACTTTTTTAACTTATTTGTAAATAAATGGAGTTTTTTTTCTTTTTTTATTGATTCAGGTAACATATTGTAAATTTTTATTGACATAACCAGAGGACTTGTTGAGTGTATTTTTAAGCGGGATGATGGTAGGTTGAGTCGTGTTTTGTGTCGGAGTGTGTATCTTGTTTGTATGTCTTCTCGTTTGGTGTAAAAGTCTTGGTGTTTGTGAGCGAATTTGCTTATTTCAATATAGACATATATAGATTAAATATATGTATACACTGAATATACTTTTTTAATCGATATAGGTATATCGATTTAAAAACTACCGTTCATTGTGTATGTAAATGATGGCTGGAGAAAATTTATTTTAATCACTTTAATGTATTTTTTTTAAAGTAATTTATATCATTTTTTTTTTGTTAATTATAGTCAGGATAATTAAATTAAATTTTTTGATGGAAGTTTAATTCCTACTATATTATGTATTGATAAGAAATCTTTGTCTAACGGGCCATATTGGCATTGGTATAGACTGGCGCGACGCGACTCAAACAAAACAATTTCCAAGAAAAGTTCACGGTAGAACAATTGTGGGAGTCGCGTTACGCCTGTCTGCACGACGCTTAATACGCCTTGAGAGCTTGGACTAATTTGATATTCCCTTACAATTTAAATATTTTAAAACACAAGATTCATCTACATAACTTAGCACTTGCTTTGCTTATATATCTTTCTATCTCTATCTTGCACGTGTAGTTTGGCAGCTGTGCAACAGTGACAGGAATAAATGTTAATCAATCTTGGCCTAACACTTTGGAAAAGCCTATGACTATCAGTGTATGATTACAAACAGATAAAATCATTAGCTCACCTTAATCACTTACCAATATCCAAGGGCCAGATATTGAGAATATAATCATGTCGAATTGAACTAATCGGTACTTGATTCTGTCAGTAAATTTATTGTATAAAGTTACATTATTATGCTTCAGCTTCTAAACTAGCTACAGCCATTTTGAAAGCACCTTCTTTTGTGGTATTGCCACCGATGAATCCAGTGCTGTGGCAGAATACGCAGCCTTCTATTCCTGCTACTTCACTCAGGACTTCATCTCGTACTCCCCACCAATTTTTATGTAAAGGTTTCCTGAAAGTGATGGTACAGTTCATAAAACAATAAGTTTAATTATAAGTTCAAGTCCCTTCATGACACATAATAGATATCAGAGGGACAATTCTCATAATTTCTAAAAACATTCTCATTCGCATCTCATTTGCAATCTATCAAAAATACTATCTATTTAGCGTCAGCACCACCACTGAAGTCCTTATGCTACGGTGCTAGTGTCTTTGTCATTGCATCAAATTTTAAAATGTAGTTTCACAATTTTCTGCCAGACTGCAATGGTAGCAACATACAAGTTTTACAGATTGCAACTTGAATTTGAACATTTTTTATGTACGAGAATTGGCCTTCAGAGGTCATCAGAAAACTTGAGACTAGAAATGCGGGATGACAAACAAAGTCCTAAAAGCAAGTTTTCATGATAAACAAACAAAAAAAGTCAAACTATTAAGGCTCTTTCAAACAGACACCGCCCGTCGCTACGAGGGGTGTCTTTGTGTCGCGTCGCGTGTCGCGCCTGTTTGAAAGAGCCTTTAGTCGAAACAATTTCTTTGTCGAAAAATCATGCTAAGTACTAACATTTCTTTTATCCTAATAAAATTTTACTTTTATTTATCATAACTGAATTAAAAGGTATGTATCTTGCACGAAAATGAACAGTATCTGATACCGCTTGTGTCATCAATGCAAACATAGTTTAAATATTTTTATGTGAAGATAATAATGATGCATAAGTATGTAATAATATAACGGTAACTCACCTAGTTACAAAACTGGTAGGATTAACTGGAACCGCTTGCACTCTCCACGAGTTTGGTTTATCATTAAATAGTACAAATTTAATTTCATGCCCAATATTCATTTCTTCTTCTAAATCAAACAAGTGTTCTTTCCAAGGAAACCGCTCAGTAAATTCAATGATCTGTCCAGATTTGTGAATTTCGAATCTGTTATCCAATGCAGACCTAACATAATCTCTTGCAGGAAGCCACACAGATATGAAATAGTTGACCGTATACACAAACTCTTCACTCACAAGTGCCATAGCTTTCTCGAATACTTCATCTAAATTAATATTTTGTTTTGAGTTCCATTCTGGGTTCAATCGTCCAACCCTACTGCTCAGATTTGTGCGAATTTTGTACCTCGGTTCTTCTGCAGCTATTGGAACACCATTATCTATAGCATCAATTTCTTCAATAAAGTTTTGGTAGACTTTCTTGTAAATTACAGCCCGATCAGTTGAGTTGAGAAATATATGTTTTGGGACGAGTTGCTGTATGACTTCTTCACCATAGTAAGTGTAGACTAGGCCCGCAGAACTTAATCTGAGGAAAGGAAATTATTATAATGAATTAAGTTACCTATTGTAAAAACTGTTTATAATAAGAGAATTTCACTGGAGTCTTGCATTAAGTCATTGATTAGAAAAATTTCACTTGACTATCCGGACAAAGATCATTTTGTTTTTATAAATTTCAATTTATAATAACCTACAACTAAAAGTAGCCCATGGGTTCTAATGTAATTATTCCACTTAATTGCTGCTAGAAAATGCTTGCTTACAATTCATGTTATCATCATCATCTGCTTTGCCATTTCCTAACGATGTTAGAGTCAACTTCTAGTATAACCGGATGCAGTTGAATTCCAGTATTTTACATCTAGCGTTTGCTTATCTGACCCATCAAAACCCAGTAACAAAATTTTAAATGATTAAAATCTATTGAATTATCTTTTCTAATAAAAATATACTTACTTAATTTTAAATTTATCGCCAAGTTCTGGCCTCAATGAGCTCAAGGTTTCATTGAACTCCCTCTGATGATGATCATATTGCTTTTTCTCATGGTTAAAGATTGCTCCTACGTCAACTACGATGTCACATTCATTGAGCTTGGCCGTATCCCTGGTTCTGACAATGACAGCATCTTGGTATAGAGGCAGAAGCTTGAGCATGTAGCACGCAAGGACTTCGTCACAGTGGAAGACACCATCGTGAGTTCCGATCTAAAATATAAAAGGTTGTAATCAGGCTCAATGATGTCTTGATTATTAAGTTGGACTGGACTTGAATCAGCATCGCGAAACGCGTTACTCATTACCGAAGGTACTTATTTAGATCAAAATAATTCGGTTCATTTAATTTTATAAAGTTTCACTACGAGTACCTATCGCTGCCACTTACTACCACACCAATAAATATCTACATACCAGTTAGTATAGTACGTATATGCACCAACAGTTTAACTGTAATTAATTACGCACAAAGGCACAATTTTATTTTAGAACGATGGAAAAAAAGCCGATTGTTATTGCCACGTCCTAATGCTACTTCCGTTTTGCACAGTTTAATGTAACATTAGGACGTTTTTGGGTCAGTGGGTCGTCTTAGGGAAAACCATGTCCAAGTATCCCTACTACAAAAAATCGTAAAACATTTTGCTCAACAACAGAACACAAAGGAAGTTCTGCTTGCCGTTGCAAAAAAGGCAAACAATAGATGGTGAATATCTACACAAAATCTAAAAATAACACTAACTTTACGAAAAACGGCAAAATAGGTTATAATAATGACAAGACTAAAATAAAATCCCACCTTCATGTTTCTTGACTGAGAGAAGAAACGCCGAGTAACAAACTTGCTGTACGACGAATTATTATAAACTATACTACTAATGGTACATACAACTTTTCTAAACATTTATTTGTAAAACCTTAAAGGCGGCGTGCGTTTACTTACAGAATATACAATGTCGCGTTGTACTTGTAAATTTACTGCACCTTTCCAAGCACTTTTCGATTGCGTCAATTTGCGTCCGTTCCGTTCACCCCAAGTTTTCTCCTACTCTGCCCAGGGTTGCCAGATGTGATTTTAAATTTCTCCCCAAATTTGAAATATTTTTTTTCTAAAAAGATACCATTTTTCTGTTTTACCCAAAGGGAATAGTTAGTACTAGTTATCAAGAAATTGTAACTAATAATATAAAACCAGCGTTCTGTATGACAAATGAAGTAAATTTAAAACATAACTCATCAGAAAACTGCGGTCCAGCTTCCCAAGTAGTATCCTAATTAACTAACTTATTTTCGTAAATAATTATGGCTAATTTGTTTCATTTTGACAATTCAAACACATTCATTGCATTATTTACGTTGTTGAGCAGATTTTTTTCCAACTTATAAAGCAATGGATTAGCAATCTGTTTCAAATCGAAACAGATTGTGATTGTGTTGTATTAGGCAATTAGGGTACTGGTCTGTATCGTCTTGATTTTGACATGATTTAATCAATTTTGTCAAGACTCTACTCTTGACAAAATTGATTAAATCATGTCAAAATCAATCAAGAGAATTTTGATATATCGAAATAAAACTTATCTCTGTGAAAGGGCGAAACATTAATAACACAACAATCATGAGTGAATGAAACGAATAAAAAAAACGAGCGTACTCACAGATTCCGTGCTCTGTGAGCGTATTGTTTTATTAGCGGAAAATTTGATACATCCCGTAAGAAACTATAAAAATAGAAACCCCAAAATTCTCCTTGTTTTTTTTTTGTCTCCAATCATTTCTCAAAAATTTCTCCAGGAGTCTAATTTTAACCAAAATTGCGAAAAAAACACCAATCTGGTAACGCTGACTCCGCCAAGCCGCCCAAGCAATTGAAAATCTGTTGCATTCTTAACGCTCGAATCAATATAAAATCCCATCGCAATATTTTTACGTCCGTGCAAACATGGGCTTATTCAGCATAATGGCTGACTTTCTTATCCCGAAAGTAAGAAGAAGTATTCCTACGGGATATTTTTTTTAAATAACTTTGTTTTTCGATCTCCACTCAGGCGGATTTTCTGTTCATTTCTGTTGTCTGTTGGACTTAACAATATGCGTCTTGCTGAACAGTCTTACCAAATCAGCGTTTGGATCCGCAGTGGTTTCGGCATTTGAAAGAAATAAATCATAAGTAAAATTACTGAGACACGTTTTAAACAAACAACAGAACATGCTATTATCGTGTTACTATAATATTTTTTGTCAAGTCAAAGTTTTAGTAATTGATTGTATTGTTTTCACTTAAAACAAAATTTTATCCATCAGTAGCTGTGTCCAAACCCCCAAGTTTAGTGGAAATCCTACTAAGTCGACAACACTCGCCAAGCTAAGTTCATAGACTTTTTTTTCGGCCGAGTTGGCCAGTGGGCTATTGAGTAACATTGATAATCGACTTGGAAAATATACAATCAAATGTGGCTAAAAACTGAAAGCTCGTTATAAGTTCAGGTATAAGTTCAGTAACCGCCATTGTTCTGTATGTGTTTACTGTTGGGTCGATCACAAATTAAAAGAAAACTAGTGTGAACAGAGGACTTCTGGCTGTAATCAAACACGACGTGTACACTACAACCAGATTTATTGTTGTATTTTTCCACAGGTATAACCCTCTGAACTATAAAATACATTGATTCAGACAGGCAAACAGGGCTTCAGTTACAGACTAAATTTTACAATACGCGATTATGACAAAAAAATACGGAAGCGAACTACTTCATCAAAATACAAAGTGGGCGGAAAGGGCTTACATTTGAATCAACTTCCGGTTTATAGAAACTTCGAGATTATTCTCTCGTGATCTACAGTGCTTCTCCTAGCGTCGAGGAGCGACAACTATAATATTCATTTATAAATACACAATAGCCCATTCATAAATCGTAGCTCTGGCGGCGAGTGGCGCAAGCAATATTTACTATTATTCATTCTTAAATGCTGACACCCTCTAGCAACGAGGGGCGACAGCTACAAGAACTCGATTTATAATGTCTTCTGCCACTCGTCTACAGATGGCACTATTTTGCATATCAATCACAACTAGTTTTAGATAATTATATGCAACTTGGAGTGTAGCACAATTAAAAGACGAGATAAGGAAAAGGGAAGCATCTACCACTAGTAAAACAGCAGATTTATTGGAAAGGTAAATAAATTTTAAACTTTTACTTACATTTAACTTAATTTCGTCATAAAAATATTCAGCTTCTTGTAATTAACAATCGATTGAATTTTTTGTTAAGTGTTTTATTGAAACAGGACATCTCTAATTTACGGTTTTCAGTAAATCGACATCTTTTAAAATGTAGATGGCACTACAAACGGCCGTTCCAGCTCGTTCAGAAATAATGATTATTATTTGTAACTAATAGATGGCGTTACTAGTAAGATCTTCACGATAAATGCTATCGTTGCAATAAAACTTGAATGATATTGAGAAATGGTTCGGTTATTCTACTGAATAGTATTCCAGTGGTGACGTACAGAACATTGTTCACAATTTGTTAATGACATGACTAATCACATAGAGGTGTCGTGGCCAGATCTTAGAATTGATAATTTCATGAAATGGTTGCATTTCATGAAATGGTTGCACTTCATGAAATAGTACATCGACCGCTGGCCACATCATGATGTGGTCTGGCCAGATCATTGAATACTCAACGTTAGACGATATGAACAGTAAAACGCACGACTACTTCATGATGTGGCCAAACATTAGTGATCATATCGTAAAATAGTTAGATTATCCACCGGTAGAGGCGTTGATGTCGGTTTGTTTTGGCTTCATGGTGGCGGTCGATAAATCGATTGGGAAAGCAATTATAAATATGCAAATGGAAGATAATAGTGCAGTGAAGTATCGTTGTTATACCAAGCTACGTGACTGTTATGAAATTCACTCGAAAAACGAGCACAACCTTAAAAAACCATGGAGTTAGAAACGTATTTCACAGGTTAGTATTTAACTATTCAAATCTTAAATTATTTTTCTTCTGGAATGAAAGCTATTTAAAATGTTTTATTTATCCATTGACCCAGATTACTAAAAGCTAATTAATGCCAGTAATATTTGCATGGATACCCTACTTAATCCCCTCCCCTACTTAATGATATGGACAAACGTCGACTGATATATCATTAAACGTTGTTTGAACGAAATGGTCAATTTTAGCGGGCTATTCCATGAAACAACCATTTCATGAAATAGTCGATCGTTTCATGAAACGACCGATTCTAAGATCTGGCCACGACAGACGCATCATCATTTTAGAGTCCTACAGAGTGTACAACAGCAGCTTGGCAGGTAATCTGAAAAGCATCTGCTTTGAGCTTTTCAGATTACCTGCCAAGCGCTGGCTATTTTGGGGGTCATGCGAACTGTGAAACATTATTTATTTTTCTTGAAATAAAATGCCTCAGTGGTGTATATAGATGGGCAATCTACCCACTGGGTTACCGGGTTTAAACCCAGGTCGGTTTAAACCGGGTGTTTTGGGTGGGTGGGTTTAAACCGGGTGTTTTGGGTGGGTGGGTTTAAACCCGATTTTCAAACAAATTTCGGGTATAAATGATTTTTGTATTAAAAATATAACTTTACTTGTTGTACAACGGTGGGATTTGTAGCTAAGTAATAACAGCCGCACGGGCTGATGCTACGCTTGTTACGATCCGTCCTTGAATAGATGATTACTCAACATACCGATGCATACGCCGGTTATACCCCGTGCACGGAAAGCACGTTAAGCCGTTGGTCCCGGCTGTAATTTTCGGAGGTTTGACAGTCGTAACGATTCGTAAGAACCCCGCAAGTCTGACAACGAGTCTTACCAAGGGGTATCGTATTACTGGGTATCACGATACCCCTTGGTAAGACTGGTAGTAGTATGGGTTGTGGAAGTCAGATATCGCTTCATGTAAAATTATGTTATGCAACTGCATCCGATTTAATTAGAAGCCAACACCAACATAGTTGGGAAAAGGCTAGGGAGATTGATTTTTTATATTTGTTCTTCAATAACGTAATCCCTATTCCCTTGGTGAGATCGACGTATCGAACCATTTAATGATGTTACTTTTTGTGAGTAACTGTAGGTAAATGTTAAAAAGTCTTCCTTTTTTCCATTTTTATTTCGAAGTTTATTCTTCAATTCTTTCACACTCCAACCCAAAAATTTACTCATGAAAAAATGAGTTGTAGATACGGATCTACAACTCATTTTTTCATGAGTAAATCTCGAAATTCCCGCAAATGAAATCAAAACACGAAAAAAAAAACAAATTTCCTTCGAGAAATTGTTAGCTGTCATGACCGCCAAACTCACTAGCGCCACCATGCGGAAGCAATGGTGGACATCCCTGCCGAGGCTTTGCTTGATTGGGCCGCGTACGAATAACCAGTATAAACTGGCCTCTTATTCTATTGGAACTCCGTAGTACTTTGGGCCAGCTCAAGTTCTACCTACTACCTATCCGTCGGTGTCGGTCTGCCTTGATGGTCTAGCTAGGAATAGGTAGAGATCACAAGCGCAACAGCTATTTACCATCAGGATCTTTTCAGTCCGTAGTCTATATTGGACTCAAGTCATATTACATAGAACAAAAAACATAACTGGGGAAATAAATAGTTACCTAAACAGGCGAAATTTTAGGTACGCTTTGTTATAAATAAAAATTATAGGTACTGATAATTTAATACTACAATACTACAAATAATATTTAACATTTAATTAAAAACGATAAAAAGTGCATCATCTTAAAAAAACGAGATGGCGCTAGTAGTAGGTGGATATCTATTTGTCGCAGTAAGATGGTTAAACTGTAATATACACACATCAAAAGTGTCTAGGGATCAAGCATTTTTATGCGGATTTCTTGAGATTGAGATGTGGCTTTGTAATAAATTTATGATTATATAAATTTATATGGATCCTTTTTGGTGCATTTCATAATTTGAAACAGGAACTGTTAATCAAATGCGAGTAAAAGATGAAAATCAGCTGTCAATATTTTCCCTATAAAAACATACAACGCATTGAAGACATTATTAGTGCTACTGTTTCCCTACTACTGATTAAAACCAACGTTATTATGGAGCGGCGACGTCATTTAAGCAGGGAAGAAATGCTCAGAGCCGTGGGAATGATAGAAGCTGGTTCCCGGCAACGTACTGTGGCTTTAGCTCTGAATACAAGTCAGAGTGTTATCAGTCGACTTTGGACACGTTACCGAAGCACTGGTACCGTGGCTGAGCGCCATGGAGGACGGTATCGCTGCACCACACGGAGACAAGACCGATACATTCAAATCTTAACTCGAAGAGCTCCAACAATAACCGCCATGATGTTAGCCGTGAGGCTTCATCACTCTTCAGGGAACTTAATTAGCGACCAAACAGTCAGAAACCGCTTGCATGAAGTGAACCTTCATTCCCGAAGACCGCTACGGGTACCACCTATAGCAATGCACAATCGTAGGATTCGATATCAATGGGCTCTTGAACACAGAAATTGGGCAGAAGAACAATGGCGTTTCGTGTGCTTTTCTGATGAGTCTCGTTTTGGTATGAGACCGGATACAAGACGTATACGACACTGGAGAACCCCTGGACGCCAACAGCGATTAAAATCCTGCCAGGAAGTCCATCCTTATAGTGGTGGAACCATCATGGTATGGGCGGGTATTTGGATCGGCGGAAGAACTGAGTTGATTTGGATCAGAGGCAACCTCAACGCTCAAATTTATGCTGAGACGATTGTATCTGACGTCATCGTTCCTCTACAAGTGCAAATCGGTCCCTTATTTCAGTTAATGCATGATAATGCACGACCGCACACCGCAAGAGTTGTAAGACAGACTCTCGCCGCAGCTAACATCAATGTCCTGCTCTGGCCTGCTCAGTCGCCAGACTTGAACCCGATTGAGCATGCATGGGATATGCTACAGAGAAGAGCTCTGCCGAATATGGAGGGTATCCAGTCGCAAGAAGACCTTTTTTTGTTGTTGCAACGAACATGGGCGGCCATTCCACAGCGTGATTTGGATGAACTCATTTTGAGTATGCCAAACCGATGTTCTTGTGTTGTTAGTGTTCGCGGTAGAAACACGGATTATTAATTGTTTAAGTTACCCAATAAAATTTTAAAGAAAACTGTTATTTCAGTCTTTTTTTCGAACTTTAATGTTAGTGGTTCAAATGTCAAAAATCCCTTTATTAGGAAAATGGCAAATTTCTTTATTAATGCAAAGGTGACTTGGTTTATCGTTACTGTGACAAACGAAAACACTTTATTTGATGAATCCTTAAAGAAAATTTTAATTAATATCAATCAGGAGAAAAGTTATTGCAAAAATGTATGTTGATCCCTAGACACTTTTGATGTGTGTAGTTAAATGATGCGAGCGGCGGCGGCGGTTCATAACTATGTGACCTACGTCGAAATTGGTCGCAGTAACAATATTAGGGCACTCTGACACTGGACGTAGATTAGCATAAAGGACTCAATCCACACTATAGTCATTATGGTCTTGTAATTAACAATCGATTGAATTTTTTGTCAAGTGTTTTATTGAAAAATAGGAGATCTCTAATTTACGGTTTTCAGTAACTTGACATCTCTTAAAATATAGATGACGCTATAAACGGTCAAAAATGGAAAAGGTCTAAAGACCAACCTTTTAAGACCTCTTTCATTTTTGACCATAGTGTGGGTTGAGTGCTTTCTGCTAATTTACGTCGAGTTATGAACCGCGTGTATATAATTATATTACGGTTCTCAAGTCGATACATTTTTTTTTATGTATGACCACGCTTAACTTTTTACAGAGTAGTTCGATTTGAACGATTCTTGTTTTATTGGGGAGAGTATACCTCCAAGTTGGTCCCATGTTAAAACTCAAATCCAAAGGGTATAAAAAATAGGGTCGATTGATTTTTCATCTACCGAATTTTCAAATGTGAACCGATTCTGTTGTAATTTCGCACACATAAGAAGTTCTGATGACACAACCACATAGTTGATCTGATGATGGAAACGGAAGACAGTCGCGAGAGCTCCTCAGCAGTTTACAGCAGCTACATTGTGTTTGGGCTTATTTCTTTCACCTTGATGAGAACTTTAGACCTAGCTGGGTATGACTGTCATCGAGTCACAATGAAGACGGAAAGCTGTTGAGGTAATTCCTTACTGAAAAAGAATACCTAAATGGTAACTCAACAGCGAAAAATAAAACAACTTTTTACAAAAAAATAAACCGACGAAAAAGAAACGGAAAAGCGAAAAATAACAAAAAAATAGCCAAGTGCGTGTCGGACTACGCACAATGAAGGGTTCCATAGTTGGGATGAATTTATCCCAAAAACAAACTTAACATTGTAGTTGAAATACATGTTCTCCCATACATTCCAACTACAAATGTAAGTTTGTACGCACATTATTGACAGATTTACCAGTTATTTTAAGACCATAGACTTCTTGTGGTCCTGTAATCTATAAGTAAAGAGCCATATTATGTATTTTTTTTTTAATTTTAGGTCCAGTAGTTTCGAATATAATGGTCGGTTTTCATCGAATTTCGTAAATATCTTTAAAAGTTTTTATTTTAAAATTATATAAAAAATATGTTTAAGATCCTCGCAACAAGCCCTTTCATTTGATATGTCACACGGTAGTGTTAGCAAAACTTTTTTCTTCTTTAATTTTCTTGTTTGTACCCCAAAAGTGACCTTTATATTCAAAATTAATTTATTTATGTTAGACGTTCGTGTTTGGGTCCAGAAATACATACGTGTACCAAATTTCAACTTTATCGATCCATTAGATTCGAAGCAAATTAGCTGTGACAGACGGACAGACAGACAGACACACGAGTGATCCTATAAGGGTTCCGTTTTTTCCTTGTGAGGTACGGAACCCTAAAAATAGCCTTTTAGTGTAACTAAGCTTCTAAACGAATTTAAGTAACAAATTTTAAGGCGGCGTCAAACATAAATTCAACGAAAATCCTACTAGCTACCATTTCACGCTTTATTAAGTAATTAATTTGTTTGCAACGAATTAAATGGGTGCGTACGCTAATTTTAGATGCCTGTGATAGCTACTTCGTTATATGGGAGAGTCTTTTGTACAAAACTATAAGGTCTTTGCTTCATTATTGGTAAAGATACAAGAGATAACAAGAGTCTTATTTAACAAATAAAAAAAATCCAAGCTTTTCCCCAACTATGTTGGAGTCGGTTTCCAGTTTAAACGGGTGTAGCTGAATACCGTACTTTACATGGAGCGACTGCCTATCTGACTTCCACAATCCAGTAACTGGGTAATACGATACCCCTTGGTAAGACTGGTTGTCAGACTTTCGGGCTTCTGAGATACGTAACGACTGTCAAAGATCCACGAATGACAGCCGGGACCAACGGCTTCACGTGTTTTCCGAAGCACGGAGGAGTCTCGGTATGTTAAGATGGTCATCTATCCGCAGTCCAACCCCGGCAAGCGTAGCTTAAGCCGATGGATCGAACCGTGCGGCTGTTATTACTTAGCCACGAGCTCCTTAAACCTAGAGGAGGTTTAAGGAGCTCGTGGCTAAGCCTTAATTTTAACAAATAAAGGTCCGTAAATCATAGCCAAACTTGTATACCAATCCTGAGAAAAAAAAAATGACATCTTTTAGCATGGATATAGACGAAGACTTCACGTAAAGGCATAAATGGGATTTTAATAATGTTATTTTCATCCAAACTTTGTATAACTTGTTTTAATGAATTAATTATGTTATTATCTGCGCTTAATGTAGTGCATGCTGTGCTTTTCTATAAGTAATGAGGCGCTTAGACTTAAGTTTGCAATGTACTAATTATAAAGTAATAGTGTACTCATTGTTGAAGAGCCTAATATAAATATATAAAGTACTTATTCTCTATACCAGTGGTCGGCAAACTCATTAGTCAATAGAGTTTAATGATTAAGATTTCTTATGAGGAGAGCCAATCCTTTCTTTCTGCGTCCAACTTGTCTCAATACACTTTTCTTAAACCTCCAACCCTCTTTCAATCCATAACGCTTCCTAAAATTAACATGTTATGAAGTAGGATGCCTTCATCATTATCATCATATTGGCTGATAATAATATTATGAAGGCATCTTCGACCGCCAGGGTCGGTTGAGCGGCCGACCGACCGAAACCCCGGCCTCCGTGCGTATCTCTATCTACCCTCGCCATGTCATGGACATTTGTTCAGACTACAGAGCCGCAGCCGAGCCGCGGTTTGCCGACCACTGCTCTGCACTTATACAATATCTAATGCATTCACGGTGTTGATGGGGTTGCCGCGCTACTACAACAGTGCCACCTAGTTTGTTTACAGAGGCGAGAAAAGATAGATGACTTTCACGCCATCATGCGCAAGCGTTGCGCCTCCAACATGCGCAGGATACGTACCAGCCCCAACAGCATTTTGAAAACTATAGCCAATGGGTGGGTGGGACTGTCCCATACTGGGAAATTGGGATACACCTCCACTGTGGCGTAGTAATTAATAGTTGGTGTTGTTTCCCTGCTATGATGATAGTGCTAACACGAGTTTCTAAGTCGTGTGTATTTAAAACAAATCGGACTATATCAGTCTGAAATAAAAGATTTTTATTTTATTTATCGACTATAAAAATATTGTAGTCTCAGGGAATAACTCTCAAAAATTCAAAATTTATTCGCAGATCCAAATAATAAAAAAAATCGTCTGAGTAATAAA
Source organism: Omphaloscelis lunosa (assembly GCA_916610215.1). Lineage (NCBI taxonomy): Eukaryota > Metazoa > Arthropoda > Insecta > Lepidoptera > Noctuidae > Omphaloscelis > Omphaloscelis lunosa. The sequence continues at coordinate 15,006,180 of OU744265.1, read as the reverse complement.
AAGTTTAAAACAATACGTATAAGTTTAGGTATCAGGCCGTCTGAATGCTGTTGGTGAGTTGTTACCGTTGGTGGCTGTTATTTTAGTTCAATCAAAGGTTTGATGCCACTAACTGCATCAGACTGCTTGAACGCTTTTCGAATTCGATAAACAATTAATTTCCCTGATTTTACATACATTTATATAATAACAATAAAATGCTGTTCGATGGTAAGCGCATCACTTCAGAACGGCTGGACCGATTTGGCAATTTTTTGTTTTCTATTGTTCGTTATAGTCCGAATTAGGGTTTTAGGTCGTTTGGCCACTTATCCGTATCCGGTTCGTGTTCCATACTTGAAAAAAACGAACGGGAAATTTACGTTCTAGCGTTTGCGCACTTATCCATATTTCATTCGTTTTGTTTGATATAGGTACTTGGTTTTGATCCACCAACAAAACGACTCGAAGTGAGAATTTACGAATCGAACACGAACCGAATACAAACCGTAAACGCATGAGTGCACAAACGTCCATACAATTACTAGGCTGGGCAAACCGGATCAGAACACGAATCGAATACGAACCGGTAAGTACACAAACGCCCTTATTGAAAGAAAAAAATCGAGAAAACAGTTTTTTTTTTTCTATATCATCATGTATAGGAACGAGCCGGACAGACGAGATTAGTTCACGAAGCGACGACGAGAATTTTGATTGAATTTAATAGTATTTGCGACACGGGTATGTAACAGCGTCCTTGCTGCTCCTGCTTCGGAAGCAGCCAGGATGCTGTACAGGCTCGTTAACATCGAAATTAATTGCAGAGGTACTTAGTAAGATAATTTTTTGTTGCGTCCATGCCTCTTACAAGCCTCTTCTCTGTGAGAGGGCAAAGATGATCATTGAGTAAAAAAACAATTATGAGATGATCAAAAGTTATTAGAGGATCAAAATTAAATATTCTCCAACAGACGTCATTGGAATACTTTCAATTTTAGGCTCAGTTGTTTCGGAGATAAGTGGAGGAGAATGGTCAATTTTCATCAATTTTCTTAAATATCTTTTACCAATATTATTTTTTATTTTTTTAAGGGCATTTCGTATTTCACCTCTGAGATCATTACTATTTAACCGGGCTTTCCTGTGGCTGCCTTAAGCTGCTAAACTCAAAGCCTCTAGCCAGGGGCATAAACTAAACTTATATACTAGGCGACGCTCGCCGAGGGCACCCCCTGTGGGGTACGAACCTCGGCTTAGAGCGTCGCCGGGGGGAAGGACAGCAAGATGGGGACAGGCTGGATCAAATCTGGGTAATTATTATTATCAGGGGTAATTAAAGCTACAGGCTCAGCTTCGCGCGGGCTGGCGCATCATTTTCGAGCAATGGTCGGGGGGAGTATCATTTATTCGGGGTCCCGGTCGCGGAGGACCTCGTCGGCAAGGTCGGGATACCGGTTGTTTGTATCTGTGCACTGTACTGGTGGCTCTACTGCTCTCCTGCAGGAGGGTTATGGTGTCATCTGGGTCGGAAAGAGTTAGCTTTGGACGGCGGATTCGACTGATTCTAAAGGGAATGTAACTGGCGGCCTCGACAACCAGAGGGTTGCGATGTTTGGCGGCAGTATCGAAGAAACGCTTGGAATTGCGTTATCTTTATAAGCAAAGTGACTACCTACCTACGCTCCTGGTTCAGTTCCCTTGAATTAATATACACTAAAACTTAGCCAAAGAGAATAAAAAGTTATGTGTAAAAGATCTATGAATTAAAACGAAAATCACGTTAGAAAATCATTGATGAATCTCGAGTTGTAACGCACAAACAGACAGACAGCTGGGGTTATTTTTCTTTAATTTCTTTGTACCATCTAGTTTCTGATTTTATCGTCTTAATAAAAAGCTTTTCACGTTAGAATTCATTTGTTATTAAGTTTTTATTTTTTATTCTTTCCTAAATCCTTAAAAAATTATATATAAAAAGCGGTCAAGTGTGAGTCGGATGAAGGGTTTCGTGCCACCGTAAACACTACATACATTATTTAAAAAAATACTTTTCAAAATACGCCGAAAAAATCGTTTCTTATATGGGGACCCACTTTAATTTTTTACTTTATTTTATTTTTATTTGTTGTTATAGCAGCCATAGTATCTAGTACACACTCGGTGAAAATTTCATGTATTTACCTATTACGGTTCAAAAGATACAGCCCTGTGACAGACGGACGGACAGCGGAGCCTTAGTATTATAATAGGGTACCGTTGGCACCCTTTGGGTACGGAATCCAAAAAATTTGGGATTTGCTAACTTAGGCGGTTTTAGGAGCTTACTGACGCGACGCTTTAGTCATTTTCACTAGGTTTATCTACGCCCAAACGTAACGCGCCGGATTAACTCAAGATGGATGAAATGACGACAGGTCACAGGAACAAGGACCCACGGATACTCCTCAAGTTAAAGGGAAAAATCTAGAAGTCCGTGATTAGGCCTGTCGTACTGTATGGATCGGAATGCTGGGCCGTGAAGAAGATGGATGAAAAAAGATTGCATGAAGAGGAGATGAGAATGTTGAGATGGATGTGTGGAGTGACGAAAATGGGGAAAGTAAGAAATGAATATATATGGGGAAGTTTAAAAGTGGCGCCAATGACAGAAAAGTTGAAAGGAAATCATTTGGCCTGGTATGAGCGTGTGATGAAGAGAGGAAACGCATATGACTCAAAAAATGATAAATATAAATGTTGATGCATGGAGTGGGAGAGGATGGCCAAAGAAAAGATGGATGGATTGTGTGAGGAATGATATGAAAGAGAAGGGAGTGAATGATAGCGTGACAGGGGAGAAAGGAAAAAGAAAACGGGGTGCGCCAACCCCACGTAACATGGGACAAGGGCAGGAAGATGATGATATCTATGCCCAGAAATAAATCATAATATTTTGCTTACTAATCTTAGTAATTTAAACTAAAAGCTAAATCGGCCTTATGTTATTAAGAGTAACCAGGGATGTTGACAGGGATGTTGCTCTATGTTGTTGTTGTTGTTGCGGATGCAGATGTTTTACATCCCGGATGCCGATGCAGATGCGGGTTTTTTGGTAGCTCACATCCGTGGATGCGGATGCGGATCTCAAGTTTTTTTAAGGGATCCGTCAAGGAGTTATGCAAGGCGAAATTCAAAATTTCTTCAGTTTTTTGCAACTCTAGTTGGTCTCTTTTAAAAGTTGGTTAAACAGGATACCAGATTGACTTTTACAGGCCAAATAAAATAAAAAATAACGTATATAAAGTCGGCATTTATGACGGCATTTACTGACTACCCCTCAAAAGAAATGGCGAAACAAACTCAGGGGTCATAAGTACAATGGGCACGCCACAATTGCGGCGATAAGTCCCCTCTTTGAGGAGTGGCTAGAGAAGCGCCGCGGCGTCGTCACCTTCCGCCTGTAGCAGGCTCTCACTGGACACGGTTGTTTCGGGTGGTTTCTGTTCCGGATAAGGTGGCAGGAAATGCCCGGGTGTCACCATTGTGTCGATCGCCCGGAGGGTACAGTGGAGCATACAGTGCAGGTCGGCCTGGCTTGGGTGGAGTACCGCCGTGTTCTCGTGGAAGCGATCGGCGGCAGTGATCTCTCGCGTCCGGCCCTGGTGAAGGCCATGGTATAGAGCGAGACGGCATGGCAAATTTCGTGCCTTCACACTTATAACCGCTGCAGGAGACGCCCTGGGCGTCTAAAATCGCAGGCAGATTTCTGAACACTGTAGGCGCAGGCTTGCGGATGGTGAGCAATGGGTAGCTCGCCGTCCGATAACGACTCGAGTAGACTCGATGGCGCGTTGTGTTCCACGCGCGCCTCATAGAGGCCCGGGGTCCGCTAGGGCCAATGCTTACCGGGGTCGCGGGAATAAACTGAAGGAACATGGGTGGGTTTTAGTCAGTAGGAGTTTGACACGCCCTCCTGCTCCGCCCAGAGCGGATGAAGTTATCAAAATATGTTCACAAATCAAACTTTATTTGTGAACACAGGTACATAAAAGGTCTTAAAAATATACATTTTAGCGTGATCTCAATGTTCTACTAATGCAATTGGTATACAAATAATATTTAAAAAAATATATTGGTATTTCATAATGTCTAACCAAAAAAAAAAACATTCATGGGTATTACGCTCCCTTAAGGCGACGAAAAACCGACTTTTTATGATTTTGTACTGAAAATCACGTCTAAACGAGTAGTAAGTAAAATGATGATGTGGATATAGTCTGCGCTCGGTGCTTGGTGTGGCAACACGCCGTGTTCGAGTTCACGACAAGTTAATCGTCATCCTGAGGATGGCTTGTTGAGAGGTGAACACGTGTCGATTTCTTCCAGGTTCTTTTCAAGACTCTTCTCTTCTCTTTAGCTAAGCGGAAAAGGTTACTAAATATATCCATATCATCATTTTATAATGGATTTCCGCAAGGCCACGCCTGAATCAATTAACTATCTTACACTTGAGAGTAGTAAGTATTAAAATATGTGTTAAATTAGAGCATTTTCTAACTTAATATAGGAATATTTAAGGTTATGTTTATATTACATAGTGAAATTAATTTGTAAAGTTATGTGTAATGCGGATAAAGAAACTGAGAATCACGCAAAATCTATCAAGCGTATTTTTCTGAAACCTTCACAATTTTAAAGATAATTTAATTATTAATCTTTTAGTATACGTGTTTTAATAAAATACCTGTTGTTTTGTGTATAATAATTAATTAATAATGCGTCTAATTTGGGACAGCGCTCCTTGATGGGCGAGTCCTATTACTGGCTGGACGTACGACGCGTTGCGTGAGCTCAGTACATACCACGCAAGCTAACCACTCAAGGTCACTGGCATATATCTGCGTCTTAAGGTATATCTCTTCTTTTACTATACTGTAGATCTACCTATGTATTGTTATTAATAACCCCTGGCTGGAGGTTTTAAGTGTAGTAGCTTAAGGCACCCACAGGAAAGCCCGGTTAAGTAGTCATGATCTCAGAGGTCAACTACGAGATGACCTACATACAAAAAAAAATGTTATTGATGTGTAACGTCTTTCCTCTCGACTTTCTGCAATCTGCAATCCATGGGCTCCTGCAAACTGTAGGAGTGATTGCGTGAAAAGGGACGGAAGTGTTAACAGCAAGCCGGGGAGGCGCGCGCTCTTTGATTTGACCAATGCGAGCGCGCGTGGTGCTAGAGATGGCGTCAGATGGTAGCAACCCATTTTCCGAACGGTTGTAATGTGATGATGACAATGACGATGGTGATGAATATTATTTATATCATATTTACGTCAGTCAAGATATCCGATGTTACATACACATCATATGTGCAGCTACGTAAGGCTCGCTCGGTTTTTTCATGTACCAAATCCTAGATTTAAGTTTTTGATACCATGTTCCTTACACCATATGCAGCTGTGCACGTAAAATTTCCTTTTTCAGGCATGCATGATGTATTCACAAGGTCATCGGTCCACCTTGTGGGACACCGTCCAATGCTACGTCTTGCGGTACGCGGTCGCTACTCCAGAATCTTTGGGAAAGACAATGGACGTCTTTCGGCTGAAATGATGATAATGATTATGTATTGACTGCCTCGTTACTCTAGTGGTCGCAAGCGCTACTGCTGAGTACGAGGACCTGGGTTCGATTCCCGGGTCGGGCAAACTGTTATTGGGTTTTTCCCTCTGGAATTTCTCAGTAGCAGCGCGGAGTCTGGATTTTTTTTTCAAATCTTAAAAAATAATACTTATCGATTGTGGATTTCCACTAACGGATTCAGGTGACTGTAGCCTGTAGAAAAAGCAAAAAGCGGCAGATTGTAACCATTCCAGCTTGACGAATCGGTAAGGCAAACTTTTTGGAATTCACAATTCCCTTGTTCTCAAAGAACAAAAGGATTGGGATCATTTAATTAAATGTGTCTGGAAAAGTTTTTTTCGGTTTTCGTAACGAAGCGCTTTTACAAATATGAATATTTATAGTGCCAACGGATTTGACTATATCTCTACCGTAATATTTATTCTTGTAAAATGGGGGATATCCTGTTTTGAATCACTCACACCACTACATCACTATCACGAAATGTTATAAAACACGCCCCCGCCGCCGCCCGCCGTGTCTGTCTGTCTTTCTGAACGCGATAAACTCAATAACTACCGAACGGATTTTTAAATGGTTTTCACTAATGGACGGTGTGATTCATGCGGATGGTTTAAGTCAGGAGTCACCAAATGGCAGACCGCGGTTCTCATCTGTACCGCCGACCTATTTTGTGTGCACCGGTCGATGTCATCACGTCAACGCCGGCTGTCGCTGAAAACTAGCGCTGGGGCTCTGTCTCGCATAGGGTCGCAGCATTATGCTGAGCGATGGCCGTTTTGCGTAAATATGACGCGTATTTTCCCCAACTTGTTCTTTTTTGAGTTTGTGGTCTTTCTTTGCGTCATGTTTACCGCAACTAAGCGTATTTTCATTCTTCCTTTTTCTTAAAGTGATTCTAAAAATAAAATAAATTGAATAAGTAATTTAATTTAGCCCGCAACCTTGTCTTCAGAAAGATAGTTAAAAGTAAAAACTTACTTGGTTATTACCCTATTCTTCTCTTAATCAAACCACCTGCCGTCTTATCTCTTCACCACCCTTGGTTGACTGGTAGAGAATGCCTAAGGCTGGGAATACCCGTCCGATTTTAATTCCATCAGATCCGATAGTCTGATCCGGCTATCAGAACAATGGAAACTATCCGACTATAGTATCGGACGTGTGTTGAATGTTCAAACAAAATAATGGCTCCAACGCCTTCCAATAGCCGGATCAGATTATCAGATGAAAAAATCGGACGTATATTCCCAGTCTAAGACATTAAGGGCCCACATTTCGGCCACCTAAATTTAGGGGACCTTTTAACGTCTAACTGACCCCTTACTTCTGGTGAAACAGAAACAACCCCCTAACAGCCCCCTAACCAGTCTTAGGGGATCCCATAAACTTAGGGGATGTCGGTGAAAACGGGCATAAGTCCGCCTTTGTACCTTATTATGTGCGAGAATTTTAAATAAATATATAAATATTACATAATATTTATTTATTACTCAATATTATTATTTCTTAATTGATATTTTTAATCTTGGTTGCTAGTAATCATCGACCAAATGGATCCATTTGGACAGTCATGTTATTTTAAAACGGACCCCTAATGATACTAATTGGTGGTCCCTGGTTTAGGAGTATAATTCATTTTAATAATTGGTGATCCCTAGTTAAGCTGGTTTTGTGTAAATTTGCCGAAATATGACAATGATTTTGAAGATGTCGGAAAAAAACATGCCGATTAGGAACTTAAGTTACTGGTGTGCGCCGCCTAAAACACTAGAGTTATATGAAAACAATTTATAACGGAATTAATACATTGTTCACCTGGATTGACACATAGGGTACTTTTAATACTGGTAGCATGTTCCCGTGGGATATTTTCCGATATACACGCGGACGAAGCCGCGGGAAATCGCGGGCATCGGGTTCTTCATAATTTGTTTATCTCTAGGTCAAGAAGTCGGTCATTTTTTACACTTAAGACAATTTATGTGGTCATTATTCTCGTGATCAATAAACTTAACACGCCAATTGAAAAAAAATATAAAAGTACGTAATACTTTAATTATTGACCCATGCACAAAGTAGGCAAGTCATAAAATAAAAAAAATTATGTAAATTTTTTTTTTCTTGATGTGTGATGACTATTATTAAGTGGATACTTAGATAACTCGTTTATTTAATTTATCTTTGTAGGATCTCTAAATTAATATGTCGAATTCAGGAAAAAAAATCTCTTTACAACTTTGTCATTGATGATGCATCGGTTCCCCGAACTATCCGTGTCGTCATGTTCCATTATACTACATGGCCAAAACACGAGGTCCACGTTTTTTATGACCGTACATTCGTATACCAGTTTTCGTGGCTGACGATACCGCTAGCACGTTAGGTCGAGCTTTTTTGAAGACGTTAAGTGTATCGCGCCGCGGAGTCCAGATAGCAGTTGAGCGCGACGCCTCAGTATCGCGCGAGTTACCGCCCGCGCCGGTCACGTTATGCCGCTCGACGAAGTCGGCCGAGCGCTCCCGAACACGCTTACGAAAAATCGCAGCCGGTAATTGACCAACATGTGATCGGCAAACACAAAATACCATAGAGTAATAACCTCAAAGTATCACCAGAAACTTTCCGCCGCTTTCACTATTTGAGGTTAGGATTTTTCCGGTTAACGTTTTTCCGAACAACTTCGCGCGTTCGAAAACCTTAGTTTCGCGATTTGGCAGCCGGTCCGGCGTTTTGCAATTGCATAACAATGCAGCGAAGGCCGGTTCGCGTGGAAAAGTTGATTTTATCATTTCGCACAGGTGAAAATTAGTGTTTAGTGCCTAGGTGGTCTGTTTCCACGCGGCGTGCGTACGTGATCGCTGATTTGGGACGATTTCAGTGTAACGACTTATGTTCTGGCTCGCCTGTTACGAAACGCTCGGGGCGAACAGTTTCTTTAGGGAAAAAAAAAACCCTTTTTTCGTTTCATCTGACGACAGTTATCTGCTAATTACTTGACAAAATCTCTTTTGGCACGAAGGCGCACTGTAAGTTTGCGCCTCAACATAGATTGTACACGGCGTCAGCGCACCAATTATTTGAGTAAACATTTGCAAACTTATACGTTTTATCGCATCCTTTATCGATACTTTTAATTTTCTTATTGGCAGTGTGAGGTTATATTTAATTTGTTTATTTTTCTCCCGTGTGAGAGCACTGACATTTTTTATTACTCTATGATATTTTAGTGCCGAAATTACAAAAGTGTATTTTTAAGTGGTTCATGTGTTAGCTAATAATGTGCGTGATTTTCAGTTCGCAGAGAAACGTCGGTGGGAAATATTACTAGTATCAATTACCTTCCCTATGTGATGTCTATTTGCACCAATAATACGAGTGTTGAGTTATTCGAGTTAGAGTTACAATAACCACAAGTGAACACGATCTGTTCGGAAACTGTACGAAAGTGACACGCCGTTGGGAAACTCACGCGGTTTTGAAAAACAACCATTTGTGTGAACTAACGTATTTCGAAAGTGTGACTTCGGTTTCAGGAGAAAAATTAAAAGTGTAACAGTTTATTGGTTCCAAAATTTTGTATGTGCTACATCTGTCTTCGATATAGACATCGTGTATAGACATTTGAACAGGTGAGTTTCGTCTCATTACCAATTTCATAATTTATTGTGTGTTGTTGTAATTTTTATTTTATGTCTTGTACTGTTTTCCATTTCGGAGCTCGCTCAAACAGAGACCAATAAAAATAAAAATAATTTCGTATTAAAGTTTTTAGCGGTTCGTAAATGATTAAAAGTGTGGCTCCGGCAAACTGACGTAAGTCGTAAAATGGTTATTTTGAGAAAAAAAGTGTTAGTGAAGAGTTAGAGAAAGTGAATTTGTGAGTGCATCAGTCGTCGCACTTAGTAACATTAATCTGTTTGTATTTATAGTTGTTGCATAGCTTATAAACGACGTTGTATCATCAACTAGCACTAAAGGTAGGCGTTATTTTAGAAATAGTTCACTACTGGCACTACTAGACATTTCAGAGCAAACCTAATGGCACGTGTTCATACGAATACACATTCTAGTTCGTATCTTCACGGCAGAGCTGTGGTAGGCAGAGATTGAAGAGGGTGAAAATGTAGAGATTTATCTACTCAGTTTGAAATAAAATAATAATTTTATTGGAGTTTATTTTAAAGATTTTCATATAAAGCTGGGGCTAGGGTTTTTTTCTTTAATATATATGCGTTTATTTACCCTCTTTGTCTATTGTATATTCATAGACAATCGCATTAAGGAGTAAATTCCAGTCGTGCGTCGGAGCTGACGAACACACAATCTTTTTTTTTTTTGTAAATAATCTTAGGTATGGTACAAAATAAAGATGATACATTATTTTGTCGAAAAATGTTGTCCTATTTTGAGCATAGTGGGCTAATCCCCCTTTAACCTAGAAACAATAAAATATACTTACTTATCTACTGAAAAATGGCCTGTTTAAAACATGTAAAAGATTTTTTCTATAACCACTATATCAAAGCATTATTGCCTAAGGATCGTGGGTTGAAATCCCGCAAAGATCAAAATAATTGAGTAAATGTTGTTCTGGCATATTGGTTCCTCTATCGGTGCTTATGACAGTAAAATCAAATATTGAAAATATTTTTCGTCTAGTAGTTTAAATAATAATAAAATAAAAAATAAAAAACAAATTAAGTAATTACACAAATCCTTATACATGATGGCAGAATCGTATCCGCCAAACCTGAACTGTTGAGAGAGATCGAGAGTTTCTATGGACAGTTATACACGTCAACCAGTAACCCCGTTACGAATCTAGCAAACGACCCATAGATTGACCCGACACTATACCGAAGACATCCCGGACGTCAGCTTGTACGAGATTAGGATGGCTGAAGCCGCTTAAAAACAACAGGGTGCCGGGTGACAATGCCCTGCTTAAGAACTATAGGCCACACACACACACTATCATACACACACACACGCCACATATACTTCTGAGTCATGTCTACAAGCTGTTTTCAAGAGTTATCACGAACCGTCTCGCGCGCAGGTTTGACGACTGCCATCCTCCCGAACAAGCCGGATTCCGTAAAGGTTTTAGTACCGTAGACCACATACATACGCTGCGGCAACTTATAAAGAAGACCGAAGAGTATAACCTGCCTCTCTGTTTAGCGTTTATGGACTACGAGAAAGACTTCGATTCGATCGAGACATGGGCTGTACTGCAGTCTCTTCAACGGTGCCAGATCGACTTTCTTTACATTGAGTTCGAATCCAGGACTAGACCTCGAAACCTATCCTTCTACAGCGAGGTGTGAGACTGGGACACGTTATCTTTCTGAAACTGTTCACCGCTGCATTGGAGGATGTCTTCAAGGTTCTGGATTGAAAAGGGCTAGGCATCAATGGCGAGTATATCACTAACCTTCGGTTTGCCGACGACATTGTTATCATGGCTGAGACCATGGAGGACCTCAGTACAATGCTTGATGACCTCAGTAGAGCCTCCAAAAGTGTGGGTCTTGAACATGAATCATGAAGTCATGTTTGAATCCGGGAAATTCTAATGGAAAAACCCAATATCATTTTGCCCAACTCTGGACCTCTTAGGAGTACCGCTTGCAACTACTGGACCAACGTGGCTGTCTAGCTAATAGGCTGATCTATGAGAAAGAAATTGGAACTTGATCATGACACCAGTCTGTTATTATTCCACTCCAGGGCAAAGGCCCACAATCGGAGAGGTCGACTCGTCACCGCCCGCCTTCACTGTGAGCGATGCACAACCACGCCCACACCAGGACGAGCTTACTCGGCTGCCGTTATTGTAGTTCCAGCAAAACATCAGCGGCTCTCCAAACTTGTTCGAAGCTTGTTGCCACAGGTAACAAGCCAGGGACAGGCCGATGAAGAAGGCTCCATACGTGTGGAGAAAAAGGGAACCTATTATTATTAAAGGCATCTTCTCATACAGAGAAGGCACAAGCATTGATCACCCCGCTAGCTCAAGACGGTTTGGCAATTCCAGACTTATATTTAACTTAGCTTCTGCACGTGACTTGGTCCGCGTGAAATTTCTGCCTCCAACCCAGTCCTCCACCGCGTCACATCCCATCGCTGATTCCCCTAGCGCAAATTCTTCGTATTTGCGTAGCGTTGTTTCCGACTTTTTTTCTTTTTCTCGGCTCCTAAGGGTCGTAGAGTGATGTTACATAAACTTATAACCTTCCTCAAGAATTGGGCTATCCAATGCAAGAAGATTTGGTTTTGATTTGATTGGATTTTTCAAATCCGACTAGGAGTTCTGGAGATTAACCTCTACATACAAACAAACATACAAAGAAACAATTAAAAATATTATAAGTATTGAAGTATCGATATAATTCCAGGTTTCATCTTTCTTCACCAATGTTAGTAATGTCCAAGATAAACTCAGAAAGTACATTATTATTAATTATTTTTGTGTACTTGCCTGGCCACAAGCATCACAACCACAACCTTATGTATGAAAGCCGAAGAAAAAAGGAATTAACTACCCATTAAATGTCTCGTTTAGTTCCTGAAGGAAGCCGATTACATAATGATTGTAGTAGGCGTTGGGCCAAGAGCCTGTCATAGCAGATGTCACCTAAGCTCAATGATTGCAGAGCAAGTGCCATTGAAACCCATCAATTCATACGTTATTGCTTTAGAGTTTGCTCTTGGTCAGGTAATTGTGGGTCAAAGATTTTCTTCTTTGTGTAACGTAATGCCACGCTTCTTTTCCCCAATTTCGCGTCCTATTTTATTTGAAAAGTAACCTCTTGACTTAACAAATCTATGCTGTCTATGCATAATCAGCCTGTAATGTTCCTACTGCTTAGACACAGGCCTCCTCTCTTTTGCAAGGGAGTGGGTCGTAATTTATCAAGCGAGCCCAGTGTGGGTTGGCAGATCTCACATGTCTTAGAATTTTTGGTTCTAGGACATGCCGGTTTCTTCACGACGTTTTCCTTCATCATTTTGAGAGCAGTCGTGATAAAATAATTTAATCAAAGTAAAGCACCTGTCAGGATTCGAACCTACGATGTACAACTCGTAAGTGGCGACCGTAACCACTTAAAATTAAAAAAAATCAAAATATTTTATTTCATATAAACCTACAAGGGAACTTATGAAACGTCAGAAGCTAGGTGCACGTTTCCAAGTGGTCGACATACTATACAACTTTCGCTATGAAACACATATTACACGATACGCTAAAAAAAAAGATTTCATACATGAATAGAGTACTTTTTACTGTTATAGAGGATTTTTTTTTTCACGAATCGGTTATGAATTTCCTAGTGAAAGTTGTTTAGTGTGACGGGTAGAATCACCCCCTTGACCGATGCAGTGTCTAAATCGCCACCCTGTATATTCTATAACTTTTGTCCATAAAATCTTGGCTACTAAACTTCACCTTTGCCTCAGCCAGGTAAAAAAAAAACTTTATTACGTACGGGCCAAAGATGGAATCGTTGACAGTTTAAAAAAAATCTAAAACCAACCACAATGGCTCCGGTTTATTTTATTACCTAAACGGAAAACATGATCTTATTTTATTAGCTTATTATTTGCAACCACTACATAATTATATGCATAATCCTTTTGACTAAATAGCCATTTTATTAGTTCCATGCTAATATTTCTAGAATTTATATTTTGATACGCTGCTACTAAACAATTTTGCAGATCGAGATTATTAAAGACTAACGATGTGCGAACTAACGTGGGTGGATGCCGATAAGATATCGAAGAAATGCGGGTTTTTATCGTATCTTCCTGGTTCCGGGTGTAAAGAAATAAAAAGGTGTTAATTGCAAACGGTATCAGTGACTTTGCAGACTAGTTTAATCTTATATATACTTTAAATAATATACATATAAAAGTACGTATATACAGTATGTTACCTATCGAAGGGCGTTCCCGTTAACCCGCAGTACTATAACATCCATTCACAAAAGGTAAAAAAAAATATATATTAAAAGATTAAATTGATACGTAAATAAAAGAAACACTCTGTACACGCGCACTTGTCTTTCAACGTGGAAAGACAAGTGCGACAAGTGCGCGTATATAGAGTGTTTCTTGCTATTGCGGGCTTCGTTAGTTAACAACATACTGTATATAAAAGGGGGGCAAATGATCATGGGGCATCAATAATTTCGTCCGTATTGCTGTCAACAGGAAACGTGCCAAAAAATAGAACAGCCCTCTGGTCACATGTAAAGTCGACCAACCGCTTCGCGATGTCTTGAAAGAGAAAGTGGGCAACCGGCCTCAGTGTTTCAACCCCAAACGGCTCGAACATATAACTCCCAATAATATGAGAACTAATTCAGACTTAATCCCACAATTTTAACCAATTTGCCTAGTCTTTTCCCAACTATGTTGGAGTCGGCTTCTAGTATAACCGGGTGTAGCTGAATACCAGTATTTTACATGGAGCGTCTGCCTATCTGACCTCCACAACCCAGTAACTGGGTAACAAGATACCCCTTGGTAAGACTGGTTGTCAGACTTTCGGGCTTCTGATGACCCGTAACGACTGTCAAAGATCCAAGAATGACAGCCGGGACCGACGGCTTAATTTGCTTTCCGAGGCACGGTCTCGATGTGTTAATACGGTCACCCATCCACAGACTGACCGCGGCAAGCGTAGCTTAACCGGATCGATAGACCCGTGCGGCTGTTATTACGTAGCCACGAGCTCCTCCTGCTGCTAAGCCCACAATTTCAACATTCTATTTAAAATCTGCATAATGAGATTTATAACGCGTATTATTGTACACACGAATGTTATACTTACAAAACGTTGAAGGACTAATACAATATACAAGTTTACACAATGTTAGCCGACGTTCGCACGGACGTAATAAAATCGCAGCGGGATTTTATCTTGCACTGGATTTTCAACTCTCGGTGTTAAGCCGAGCGTTGAGAACCCAATGCGCTGGAATGCACTCTCGTCACAGAGCTTTGAAAAAACACACTATTAGATTTTGAACTCTCGGTGCTAAGCAGAGAGTCGAAAATCCAGTCCACGAAAAAAAAATCGCGACGATTTTATTACGTCCGTGCGCACGTCGGCTTACGAAACAATTTATACAATACTTCAGTAATAAAAATGACAAATTATGTAAACGCCACATATGCTTTACGTTCATTGTGTGCGAGACAAAACAGCGTCTGCGACCGTCTGCAAAACAATGACCTCGTAATGAAAATTTTCTTCAGAACTAAATATAAAACGGCCATGATGATTTTTGTCGCAAAGTTTAGAATCGCACGGAATTTTTCGTTTCACTATCTCGATTCACGCCTACCGGAATCTGGCACTGATTTGATTACGACGCGACCGAAGAAAGTATACAATGCACGATAGTGGCTGAGATATAAATTACTTATCTGTTGCCCCGTTTCGTGTTATCTACACCGAAAACGTGGCGGTAGTCGTTGTTGGGTTTGATTGATTACTTTTAAAACGTCTCGCCGAAATTCCGGGATGAAAAAATTAAGATTTTTTTCTACATTTTTTTCAGTGTGCTCACTGGGCGACTTGTTGATTCTCTGGCCGTTGTGGCACTCTATTATGACGCGGTTCGCCCTTGACCATCTTTCTCGATTGATGTTAAGACAAATTGTATAATAATTTTATTAATATAAAGCTTGGTACAGTTCAGGGTTAGCAGGGAACGGGCTAACGAAGCGACACGCATGCTCGCAAATATTCCGTCTCAAGTGACGTAAAGTACTTCAGCCTAAACTATGCAGTCTTGTCATGTATCTAGAAATGACGTAGAAAACCGTTCCCAGAATATTCGATAAACCTTGACAATGCGACGTTAGTTTTGAAATGACAATAATACCAGGAGTTGAAACAGTATGGTCTGAAAAACTATGTAATGAAAATGTTTGTCTGTAAATTAAGCAGGTACCTACCTAGTAATAACTCATTTATATATATTTCGTGTACTTACACCATCTATTTTTAGTTGTCACTTTAGGTACAAGTAAAATCGAGCAATTTTTTTTTTGGGTGCATATTTATTTATTAAAAAATTAATTATAACACACAGTTTAACCAAAACGCTTTTATGATGTACTACCTTTTGCCCGCGACTTTGTCTGCGAGCCTATAACCTTCCTCAAGAATTAGGTTATCCAATGCAAAAAGATTTTTCAAGTCCGACGGGTATTTGCGGAGATTACCTCCTACATACAAACATACAAACAAACAAATACCTCTTTATAATATAAGTAAAGGTATAGCTTTTATTATTAACTATACAGTGCGAGTTTTTGTAATGCGCTCATATCGAAATGAGGGAATCTACGCTTAATTTTATCGACGGAATTTTTTTTTTATACTTCTTATATTTTTTATGGAATTAAAAAAAATTTAACAAAACAGTGTAACTTTTAAACTAAATGATTTATCGCGATGAAACAAACTCCATAATGATTGGAAGATAAGAAAATTGTGGAAAAAAAAATCCCACAATTGAAAATAAACATGTTTTTTTTTTTCATAAATTTTAGCAGTAATCGTAAAATTTCTCAATAAGATGCCAAACAAAAAAAAAAAAACAAAAAATATGAAATATTTTTTCCGCCGATAAAATTAAGCATAGATTGGGATCATTTCGTTATGTGCACATTAAAAAGAATCAGATTGTATAAAATTTTGCATTTACTACTTATGCATAAAAAGGGAGAAAGGGGGAGACCTATGATATAGACTACAATATATTACAAGACAGATACCTAGTAATGAATGGAAAACTATCTATCAGCTTCGTATCAGTCAGTAGTAAGTCAATAGAAGAAATATGGGCCAAAGATATCCCTAGGATACTTATCTTGTTCATAAAATACATTTAGGCTTTCACTCTCGTAATTATTTGTTTTGCATGCTTCGATGGGTCTCTTATTTAAAAATTGTTAATTGTTGTTTTGTTTTCTAATTTTATTTTTATTTAATATAAATAATTTTATACTTTTAATTAATTAATTTAATACTACAGACTCCGTAACTGTACTTTAGCCTTAAGCCATTGTAACACGTTGAAACATTATGGAATGCGAATAAAGATATGAAATTGAATAAGATTTTAGAAAGCACAAAATAAACTTAACTCTCTAAAAATTTCTATGTATTTCAAACAATTAGTTAAGTACCAGAAAAAACTCTAAATTGCACCGCCTGAAGTAGCCAATGCTGTTTCATCTAAAGAATCGGCTCTAATAATAATTTAAAAAAAAACATAAATACAATAAAAAACAAACATTTACTCAAACAAATAACATATATTTATTTTTCATGTCAAAAATGTACATTTGCATACGCTTAACGTCACTATGCGGTATTTTAGTGGCCCGAAGAACCGCAGCGTAGTACCGAAAATTAGATTCAGTCGTTATAAAATGATACATACGACACAGTATCTACTCGAAGTTTTGTGATTAATGTGTGAGATCGCATAGTTCAATCGCTATTAATACGCTATTCGGCTATTTTAACAAACAAATAGACAGTTCTAAAATCAATAACGTTACCGTATACGAAAAGTCAATTAACCTTAATTTTGAGAAGGCAGCTAAAATGACGCTGAACGTTGGTGACGTGCGGCTGAGGGAAAGCTTGTAAGTGAGTTAAAAATAAGAAAGAGTATTTTAAATTTTTTGTTCAAATTCAAATTGTCATTTATTTTCTCTTCACAGACAATGACATCATAATATTATTTTAAACCAGCTAAAAACTATGTGACACTAGTTTGTAAGAATACCTGTAGGTATAGAAGATCACCAGGGACCACCAGTATGCGGCGTTTATGAAAATGAATGAACCACCAAAACCATTTCATTGCGCATAGTTTGGGAAACTGGTTACCGTTGCGAAAGTGTCAAATGGCTTAAAGCGTCACTAAAAATAGTAAATGGCTTCCGAGTTCATGGATGTCATGAGCACTAGCACGTCACTAAAAGTACCTTTTTTTTCAGAGCACGTGCTTGTTCTAAGCTCTTTAGAACTTTTAAGGGCTCTATTTTCGTTCGCAATTGTCAACATTATTATAATGATGAATTTTCGGTGATAGATTCAAGCCTGCGACGTATTTAAATGAAAAATAAATGGGTTATAAAGGAGTTACTTTTGCTTCAAACTTGGCATGTCGATAATAGTTAAAATAGATCAAATCTAACATGGTAGAAACATTTCTCTTCGTTATCTTTATACTTACAACAAAAGTAAACATTTCCATAAGTTTAAAATGGCTTGCGTGGGATTAGCAACTGATCCTTGTATATTTTTCTTGTACCAGGCGTTAAGAAAAATATAAGATTATCGTAAAAGCGTTTACGGCTTTATTCACGTACTTATATAGACAGATATTTTATTTTTATTGACATAGACTAGGACATTTTATATGAAGTATGTTTTCTCAAACATTAATTCCCTTTTAAGGGAGACTAAAATATTTCTGAGTATCGGTTGACGCTGCTGGTACATTTTGTGGACAGTTTATTTTATGATTGCTTGGTAAAAATAAAGCAATTACTGACTTGTTTAAACAAACACTTATAATTTCGAGGAATAAAAATATCGATTATTTATTTTATGATTTACTTACGATTAACTAAAAACGATCTTATTATTTTATAGACTTAATGCTTGTAGTTAAAAGAAATACTTGATGGTGTTAAAAAAGTAATTATTCCAAATTATTATGAAACACTTATCATAATTATATTCATAAACAGAGTGCGGCCATGAAAATGTCTCAAGGTTGGCAATTTTCTTCAATATCTTTTAAGTCCATTGCTAGCTCTGTTTTATTGACATTTGCCAAGCCAATGCTGTCCGAGTGATCGAGTTGTAGATACGTTTTACATTTTATTACAAACGCGTGTGTAATTACTCAATTAAACAGGCATAGGTACTTGTACTTAATTTTTTACGAAATAATAAAAATATCTACTAATAAAACAAGACGATTTAAATAAATATTAATGTTTATAAATCTATAAATAAACTTTTTCTTATAGTTCTACAAAGTACGATTCGCGCAGCGACATTTTAGCCGCCAAAAGCTGTAGAATGAGCTTGTACATCCGAAACTTCGAGATAAAAACGTAGGAAAGTTATACAAATGACTGCTATTCGTACTAACGAAATAACCGGACCCGATAAAGGGCTCGGAATACACCTGTATAATTTAATGATTTTTCGGAATATTTCCGAAGTGACACGTGCTTCATGGTACAAAGTGGAACAAATCAATTTATTATGCATTCAAATAGATTTATTCAATTTAAGTTTATTTATTAAATAATTTTGTTAACGAAGGTTTGTGTTCCCTATACATAGCCATAAAATTATTTACTTACGATTTTATTTAAAAGTATATTTCTTTCATTTTTCATGACCTAAGTAGTCATAAAATGAGTCTTTTGTGAATTGCAATCCTTCAGTCATGACTAATGCTCGGTTCCCATATCCATAAACGGTTCGTTCAGCTTACCAATAGAATTTCTGTACGCGCTGTGTTTTTTGTGATATACAAATGATTAAATACGCATGCTGCATAGAATTTTGATTGATTTATAAAAACAACAAGTTCATAGTATGAGAAGCTAATTAATGACACCTTTTCAATAAATTATTACGTGGTTGCGACTTCAATTTATTGGAAAGAACTTGTTTCCATTCCGTTTTCCCGTAAAAATGTAGTTCAACGAATAAATTCTTGAATAATTTTATTTAATCAGTTGTAATTTATCTTGTAGCAAGATTGAATACCGTTAATATAAAAGATTTAAGATATCAACTGATACTGTTGATTCATATTTAGATTATTTAACAGAAATTATTTGGATCTTCTGGATTTCTGGCAGTTTAAAAACTTACATTACTATAAATAAGTAGGTACCCGTATTGAGAGCTATACTGAGCGTAAATTAAACCTGAAAAAGCGAAAAATAAGGAACTTCTTGCAAATGTACCCTGACTAGAACGTACAGCAAGGTTCCTAAGTAAGATGGAAAAATAATGTAATGCAATATTATAAATATAAACAAATATTATAAATAATGTAATGTAATGCAATATAAATAATGTAATGACAGGTTAAAATAAATTGTCCTTTCAGCATCAAGAGAAAGTAAAACCATTAAAAATAATAGTCTGAAATAAAATCTGTAAAACGCAAGCACTTAAAAAAATATTAACGCCTGAAAGTGAAAAATAAAAACAATAAAT
Source organism: Omphaloscelis lunosa (assembly GCA_916610215.1). Classification (NCBI taxonomy): domain Eukaryota; kingdom Metazoa; phylum Arthropoda; class Insecta; order Lepidoptera; family Noctuidae; genus Omphaloscelis; species Omphaloscelis lunosa. The sequence continues at coordinate 14,986,277 of OU744265.1, read as the reverse complement.
ATTAAACTTATTACATATTAAAATAAGTCAGCCTAAAATGTCGATAAAAAATTATGTGTCCATTGAATTCATAAAAAATTGAAAAGTTTCGCAGTATCAAGTGCAGTGCGGTACTCACGATACATTTTGCTGATAAGCCGAAACATTTTGTGAATTCGGCTTCGGTTTTCGTGTATTTTGCCTTCAGGCGAATACATTATTGTAAACTTTATTGTTTTACAATGTAATGGAAGGCTACTACTGAGTTTTTGTTGCAGTAAGTTTAAATATTTTGATTCTGTCTTTTGCAATGCTGAAAATTTAAATGCACGTAAAACTTAAAAAAAAGGGCAATGGCGATTATGCTTACGGAGTTATGGCCAAGGAGAGTTATTAGCTAAATTATTGACCCATCAACGGCTAGACTCACTGTCTCATTGTGATTCTGTAAATTGCGAGTAAGTAACCTTAACCTTTTCAAATATTCGCTCAAAAGCCGGTCTTTTGTTCTCTGCCTTTTATTGAGACCTTGCATCAAATCTCCGTTGCATACTAAATACATGCGTCAGTCATTAAATGAATGAAAAAAGTCGCAGTCCAAATATTTTAAAAAGTCGAGCAGTAACCTGCCGGACCGGCTCCTGCACATGTTCCGGTTTGTATTTCGCGTAATTCTCGTCACAAGTTGACCCCTAAAATGAGATGTCGTTATCTTAGGCTGACATTTTTTGATTTCAATATTGCGTATGTGTCACCGAAAACGGTGTTTTGTTCGGAAAAATGATCGGTGGCGAAGAGTTTGAACTGGATTCGATATTTAAATTGGTGTTCGGCATACATTGTCAGCCTGTCATAACATCGCAAAAATAAAAAAAACGAATCAAAAATGGAACGTTATCGTTAAATTCCCATCTCTATTTTTAGATCAACAAAAATGAATCGATTTTTTCTGTTTGTTTTGCAAGCAAGTCATTTTGGTACACAAGGTTACTTACAACATCGCTCTCAATCGGCCATCGTGTTTAACTAGTGACAACAGATCACAGTGGCGTGTATTTATAACTGGCTGTAAATAGTGCGTCTGATTGCTCCACTAATGACTACCTATCACTTTCAATATATAGTAGAAATGTATAGCGTTGTCGTATATCGTGCCTGTGTTGTTGGGGATAGGCATACAAAATAGGCCACCCCTTTCACTTCACTGTTTGTTGTACTGTTGTTTTGACATATAACAGTAGCTTCGATTTATAAATTCATTACACATTTAGTAAAACTACTAGATTAGATTGTTGTTTTCATATTAACCGACTTCAAAAAAAAAGGAGGAGGTTCTCAGTTCGTCGGAATATTTTTTTTTTTTTTTTATGTTCCCCGATTACTCGAAGACGGCTGAACCGATTTGAAAAAATCTTTTTTGTTTGAAAGGGTATAATTTCCAAGTTGGTCCCATTGTCATTTGGTCACGATCTGATGATGGGATCTTAGAGAAATCGAGGGAACTCTTCAAATATTATAGGCACACCTATAGCGATTTGGGTAATTTTTATAGTAACTCGTACATTTGCTCTCGAAATGCACCATTTGGTAAAGTGGAACTGACGAATTACAAACCAACCCATAAAAAGTGAAAAATAATACCTACCAAAAAATACAACCGACTTCCAAACTACAAAGTGAAAAATAACTTTAATTTTGGAAGTCGGTGGAAAAAAACTTAAACACTGATTGATCCAAAGACACCGACTTCCGAAATTAAAGTTATTTTTCACTTTGTAGTTTGGAAGTCGGTTGTATTTTGTTAAAAATATTTTTCTAAGTATTTTTATAAAATCCTTTTTTGTTTTGTTTATTAGGTTTCATCTACCATTCTATCCACAGATTACATGGCTTTCGAAGTGTCGACAATTTGCCAAACCCTCAACGTATATTAATGCATAGAAATAATGGCCTGGATTTTAAAATGGCAGCTACCACACTGTTATAGAAATCTCCGTCAAATGCACCGCAGTCATAGTAAAACCATTTCAAAGACACTAAATCGTAATTAACAAATTTATAACCAAGCTTATAACTTCAATGATTAAAAACTTTGGTTAATTTGCCGATTAAATTTTAACTAGGAAACTGTATTTTATAACAACTTTAGATTACGTCGCGTTGAGCCGTGCTCGTGTAATAAGAACATGTAAATAAGCTTAAATTATTTAATTAATTACAATTTTAACAACGTCATATTCATCTTGAAGAGTATCTTTGGCTGACTTGATATTTTTAGTTTTATAATAAAATTAGGATTGACGACTTCACAGATCGCGTCTCTCTGGCGATTATAAAATTTCACGTCTACGCTCAGGTTTGACATCAGCGTAGCGTGACCACAATAGAAATGGGTTTTGTCGACGGAAGAATACACAAAATAACAGCTTACACAATCTGTTATTTTGTCTATTCTTCCGTCGACAAACCCCGATTCTATAGTGGTCATGCTACTGATGTGTCGCTAGCGATGTCAAAATATGTATTTAGGTAGACGTGAGATTTCGAAATCGCCAGCGACTAAACAGCGAGCGATAAAATAAAAATAATTACATTCCTAACATCACGCCTTTAATTCCCGAAGGGTTAGGCAGAGGTGTACTGTATGTACACCCACATTTCGCCAGTTATGTTTAAGTCCCATGTAATAGGGGGCGAACCTATTGCCATCAACCGGGCACAAATTCAGACTCCGGGCTGCTACTGAGAAATTCCTGATGAAAAACTCAATAACACTTTACCTGACGTGGGAATCTAACCCAGGACATCATGCTCAGTAGTAGCGATTGGGACCACTAGACCAACGAGGTAGTGGAAGAAAAATTAAATATTAAATTATATTATTTTATATTACATAGGATATAGAAAAGCCAATGATAACAATCTTGGGAAAACCAGATGGAAAGTTTTTTTTTATAAAATAGCGAATAATATACCTATAATAATTATTATATCTATTACCTATTTATTTTTAGTCAGGAATAACCAGGAATAAATAGAAAACAGAACTACGATAAGATAAAATAATTTAGATAAGAACTATATATTAAAACCCACATACAAAGTAAAACAAATATATTTTCTTAGGATCGGTATGCAAACTGCAAAGTGCGTTAACGTAGAAATTGAAATTTCTGCTATCAAAATCAAATGATCTCGTCGTGATACGATTATTCAATGAAGGACTGTCAACGAATGACATAATTAGATCTTAGTTCGTAAAATATACTATAGATTACCTGAAGAGTGAACTGACGGACTGACGAAGGTATTACAGAAGATTCAACGGAGACAAAAGTCGATATGGTAATGGAACTGGAAAAATTCCTGAATAGCGGCCAGCTTTCACAAAATTTTAGGGCTAGGAGAAGTAAGAACTTTGTAGAACTTCTACCTACTAGATAAATGAAAACGACTACCGATTTTTACAACATAAAGAACCTGTAAATTCCCTCAGATTATTTATACAGACCACACAGCTAAATTTTCCACTAGATTTCTCTCATACATCTAGCTGAAACCTTAGCAACAAGACAAATTGTTATCGAAAGTTCCTAACTCAATCTTCCAGCGACAAACAGCTCATTCTCTTACAAGCTCTCGAACATTATTTATTGACTACAATGCTGAACATGGCAAGTGAAGTTGTCTCCAAGACTGGACATGTTTCCCATGATCTTTAGTCCACGATTTGTCCGACAATATCCAAGTAACGGCACCACTAAACACATGCATCTGTCCAATGGTACATTGAATTGAATGGACTTTCTATGGTACAAGCCATAGGTTATGCGAACAAGTGTAGCCGAGTGGGGACAGCTTTGTGGACATGGGTATTGAATGGGAAATTTATGAGTTTGCATGTTTTGACCCTGCACGGTAGGAGCTTATTGAGTGGGAAGCCCCACGCTGATGTTTGCGAGTTTTGGGATAAGTGGACAAGTTTAGCATATCTACACTTTGCATCAAGATAGCTGGGCAAGTGCGTGAGCTGGTTAACTTGTAACTTTTAATAATATTGAAGTACAGCGCTTTTTCTTTTCAGCGATTTTTTTTAAACAGGTTTTCATATTACCGACACCTTATTGACAAAATATTTGTCCAAAGTATATTTTACCATTTTCTAATCTGCAATACTGAAGACTGTAAAATTTTGGAACATATCTGTCTGAGCAGAGTGGTACCTAGCACTTTTGCAATGATGATATTCATCAGCTGTTAGTGTTTGATCTTGGATGATATCCGACATAGTATGCTGGTCTTTAGAACCTTCCTGACCATTGATAGAGTGTATTGCTAAGGGAATCCCGAAATCGTAAATTTAATGTATAATAGCTTTCTTAACAACATCTTGGTAATTATGAGCTTCTGAATATCAAACGGTCGTTCGGGGTGTTGCTATAACCACCACGCTTGGCAATGTCTCATATACAGCAGCATTAAATCTTCTTGTTTATAAAGATTAATGCACTAGAAGACCTAGTTGGCAAGGCCAATACATTGGATAACCTTAGGATGTTGCTAATTTCCAGCACCGTTCTCAGATTATTGCACATTTTCCTTAAGAGATCTCCGACTCATATTGGATCTTTAATGTTTGTTGGACATGGGTGTTCCAATTATGGTACGTAAGATGGTTTTGCCATAAAACTGATTTACATCAGTCACAATACACTCTCAGGTTCACTTGAAAACCAGCGACGGGCACTTATAGTTGTCTGGCATTTTTGCTGAACTGGGCCTTTTTGGCGCAGCCGTGAGGCACACTCCCCTCCTCTTACATCGACTACTTTGACTTTTTTTTAAATCTGCTGTTTAATTATATTGTGTGCTTTATGGTCTGTTCTAAATAAATGTATTTTCTTTCTTTCTTTATACTCACCATGCGTGGAAGATAGATCGGTGATGGTGTTTGGTTGCAGATACGGTGCTGCTGGATATATTTAGATGCTCCCTTACCTGTTTTTTACCCGACTATGGTAAAGCAAAAAGGAGGGTTATGATATTGAACGGTATGTATGTTCATCTGTTCCTTCATAACTCCTCGTCGTAATTTGACAAATGAGGGATTGCTGGAAGCGTCTTGATCTTCCGCTGGTTATAGGCTGTAGTCTGTTCGATTTATGCCTTAATACGTGTGACTCCGGATTTTTAAGTTGTCTGTCTGTAATGTCTTGTTTATACCTTTCTATTAGTTGACTTTTTTTTTTGCCGTAGTTGGGTTTTAGTTTTTGTAACTTTTTTTTAGACTCTCATGAGTGGTGAAGTTGAAGGGTAAGTTGGTCTCTTATTTGTGAAAAAGAGCTTTTTATGGTCTCATAATTGAACTTGAAGAGTAAATATTTCGGTAGCACTATTATAAATACAGACATAAAAGAGGCCTTTCCCGAGCATACATGCAATAACATCCCGTTCACATCTACCGGGATTTTAAATATGACACCTATCTAACAAAATGTTTCCCGTAGTAAAGTAGTTTTACTTTGTTTACTAGAGATAATGAGTAAATACATAAAGTTGTATCACAAGTGCAGCTGTGTGTAGTTCGTGTTAGCGGCCGGACGGTATGCGTGTGCGCCATTTATTCAATTGTTATGTAAGGCGGACGACCTAAAATCGAATCGGACTGCAAGTGCCGTGGGGCCGCCGCCTGGCGCAGTGCGAGCGGCGAGCGGAGAGATGAGCGTGGTAAAGGAAAGGTTTAATAATAATTTATTTCAGAATTATATTTATATTTTGTTAGTGGGAACTAAAAATGTTGTCCCACTGCTGGGCAAAGGTCCCCCATAGTTTTTAAATTTTCTTTGTGTAAACCTTACCTTAAAATAAAAATTGAAGGTATGTTACCCGTATGCACAATGTCCCAGTAGCGCACTAGTGGACAATCAACTCTAATTATAATGGTGATAAAAGAGCAAAGCAAAGAAAGAAAGGTTAAAATAAGTACTATTTCTCAAAATGACACCAACAACAAGGCTGTTTAAATGTATTTAATTCTAATGACACCGCAATAGAATTAAATACAATACACAGCTTAGCTTATAACATTTGTTTAAAAAATTAAGCCCTTATCTTATCTTTAAAAAAGCCATTGAGATGTGGGCAAAGTTTCAGCCTAAATATAAGTATCTAATAAATACATATCAGCCAGTTATTATCAATAAAAAAACGACAAAAATCGCTTTCAGTCACGACTTGCCTTCTAGATCCGCTAACTACTACTCCTAGATATACTTCAGTGTGTCTTTGCTCGCAAACAATGTGTACATTATTCAAGGACGAACAAGTAAGTATGTTCCGCACATCAGCTGATACGGTCACAATATTATTGTAGGTCAAAATTACCGTCCTTTTGGGTTTTGCCGCAGGCTGGTAAACATTTCCCGGCTAACGAAACGGCAGAAAATAAGGCTAAGCTATTATAGAGCCATACATATTAATGTACATGATAAAATGTACAGAGTATTGTTGACTTAAGCATATGTTATGAGATAAAAAGGTGCATTGGCCGAATGAAGGCGAATTTTGCAAAGCATTTAGTGCCTAGTATTAACTCGTTACTTTATTAAGTAAACATTGAGTTGTTCTCGATGTCTCTCAATGGCCGCTGCAATAAAAAATTAAAGGATATATTATAGCCATTATTGAATCACCGCGCATGATGGATTGGTGATCGTCTGTTGTTTTTTAGCAGAGAGGAGGATGCTACCCATTTTCTTGAAGTAATCTTCGTCAGATTTCAACGTATCTTGTTCTCTCGCATGTATAGCATGTTAGGTTAATCGAGGGACATACTTTAAGAAAGAGTAGTAGAGTACTCATATAAATAACTTTTACAATGAAAATAACTCTGGAATATGAAAAAAATACGGTTGGTGGAAGTTCGAATTTTTCGTCAAGTTGTTTTCCTTCGCCGTTTTGATAGCAGTGGTGATGAGATAAATTTCAAAATAAAAATCAAAAGTCATTTATTCAAAATAGGCTGCGAGGCACTTTTCGAACGTCAAAATTAGATAAAACAGTCCCCCAAAACGGCCGCCCTTCACCACTTCCTAGTGCTTTAGCTGGGAAGACGTGGCGGAACCCAGCAGCACAGCTGTCTGTTCAGTTAGAAAAACTTGACCAGTATGCAAAGTAATTAACATAACTGAACACAAAACATTAAATTAAATTATCTTCCATAACTCAGCTGGCACTAGCACACGTCAATATACCAATAAAAATAATAATCAAGCAAAATTACGTACAAAGTTGTCTGCTTGAGTTTGTATCCGCGACCCGGGGACGTTTCCACTGTTTCAACTGCTCTCAAATCAGCTGATCACCAATATCTCATCCAATGGAAATTAATAGAATAGGGATGGTGCTTGGGTAAAAAAAAAAACTATTTAGTCCGTCAGTCAGATATTAAAAAAAATATTAGACACGTATTTTTTGCTTTATCATAGTAATAAAAAATGACTTAGATAAAACGCATTAAAGTTGAGGAATGGGGGTCGCTACGTCACAAGTATAGAATCTACATACTCGTGAAGTCATGGCACATTTTAATTCAATGTATCGCCGTAATCTTTTGTTATCGTAAAAAAATTAAAAATACGTGTCCAATATTTTTTTTAATTTACCTGACGGACGAAAAAATTTTTAGGCATCATCCCTATTACCTATATTTTACGAGTTGATCACACAAGGACATTGTGCAAATCGTAGAACATTTGTGAACCCAAATGTTTGGCCTAAAAACCTTTCGCTTATCTTTGTAAAGTGCATTACGTCACAGTATCTAGATATTTCGTTGTTAGTTTACTAGACCATATTCACATGTGGCTAGAGAACGGTAGGACATTCTAAACTTGTCACTAGCGCTGCCAATTAAGCTTTAAAAAGGTTATCTCGGGTGAAAAAATCTAAAAAAAATGTTTTTTTTTTTTTTTTAATCTTTGTACATTTTTTTTTTTGAAGTGAAACATCTTTAGACACGTTGGGCATTTTTGATATGGGAAAAAACAATTGAACTCGCGACAGTGTTACCGTTACCGTTACCGACACCTCATTAAAAGTCTGCACAATAAAATTGTTCAAGTTTTCACTTCTGTCGGCACTCCCGGAGTGCCACTTTTTTTATTTTTATTTTTTTATTTAAACTATAAAACTAACACATTCATAAAACAATAAATTATAGAAAAAAAAAACCTTAACATTTATTATAAATTGCTAAATATTTAAATTATAAAGCATAAAAATAAAGTGTAGCCTCAGTTTTTATTTATATTCTTAATCTCTAATAACTAGATACCAACTACAAGACGCAAGAAATATGTATAAAAAAAAAATCTTTGTCACACGCATTTTTTTCTTTTCAATTTTATTCGTGTTGCTAAGATAATAATTTTAACAAGCGCGATATTCTGACGACCGAAGAAACGGAATATTTCGGATCAGCTTGTTCCGGTATTTAACGTTTTTTCTCAAATAACCGTTTAACTACAGGTGTTTTTTGGTGGCTGCGGATCAGACACAATTTTGACCTAAATACTTACTACTATAATCGTAAAAAAACTTACTGTTTAAGTGATTTTCTTGGACACCAAGCAACGAAAATACCGCATTTATAAAGAACATAAAAGAGATGTCAAAACAAAACTATTTATTTTTTACTTATTGTTATTTCAATGCCCGAAAACAAAAATCTATTGAGCAAGATTTCTAAATTTTTACTGGACCATCGTATCTTTTTCAAAACAAAGAAAAATACTAAATGAAAAATGGCGTCATTAAAAAAAAAGAGAAGTAGGTACTAGGTTGATAAAACTACTGTTATTAATACCAACCCTAGCCGCCTATCGGCCACAGTCACTGGCCTGTTTGGCATACGGCAGCTAAACCCGAGCGCCCGCCGCGTCGCCCAGTCAAAAAACGCATAACATATAACTGTATGTTGCATTACTTTAGATAATAGACTAACGGACAAAGTTTGACGCACTATTTATTATGAAGAGGTGCCTCGGACGTTTATCTCTTTGTTTTACGATTATTTTTGTGGGTGATTTAGATTTGAATCGGTAGCGGATTATGAAAGAGCTTTTGTTTACATATTGGATATTGTTTGCGCTTTATGCAACAAATGACGAGGTATTTTTTTTAATAGGAGTAATTAGAGAAATACATATTGCAATTTTTACATTTCATTGTTGTGGCTGTAGATTTTAAGTAAGTGGCAAAATAAGCACTTCTTATATTCTCTTTTAACTCTGAACAAAATTATTCCATTTACGAAAGTTATGTAATTTTGATGTTGAAACAGCATTTTTGGCTTAACACATTATAACAATAGCTCGAACCGCGGCAGGCACGCACATAAAATACCACCGTATGTTTCCAAAAGATTCAACCGTCTAGATTAGAAGAATTGAACATTGAAAATTCATGGCAATGTCAAGCGTGAACCATAATAATACAATGTAAATCACAATTCAGATACATTCGAAATGTTTTCATAAATAATTCATCGAAAATTTTCAGTTTTGAATACGAATACATATTCCGTCTGGATTCTTGTAATAAAAAAAACCAGCCAAGTGCGAGTTGGACACGCGCACGAAGGGTTCCGTATCTATAAAAACGAGTAAAAAAAATCACGTTTGTTGTATGGGACACCCTTTTTTTTTGGGTGGGAAATCATCAAATAACTTCTCCCGCTCTGGGCGGAGCGGGAGGGCGTGTCAGACTCTAGGGCATCGGCCCTAGCGGACCCCGTCAATTATGCTGACATCTCTTTGAGGCGCGCGTGGAACACAACGCGCCGTCGACCCGGGCCTGGTCCTTATCGAACGGTGAGCTACCCATTGCTCACAGTCCGCAAGCCCGCGCCTACGGTGGCCGGAAATCGGCTTGCGACTCCCGACGCCTTGGGCGTCTCCTCCTGCGGCGGTTAGGGGCGTGAGGGCGCGAAATTTGCCTCTCCCTCACGCGTTCCGCCTCCTCCTTCGCGAGCATTACCGCTTCGCAGAAGGAGGTGACGGCCTCCCATTTCCTCTCGCTCCGTACCATGGCCTGAACCAGGGCCGGACGCGAGAGATCACCGCCGCCGATCGCCTCCACGAGGACACGGCGATGCTCCGCCCAAGCTGGGCAGACCTCCACCGTTTGCTCCACCGTGTCCTCCGGGCGATCCACACAATGATGACACCCGGGCGTTTCCTCCCGCCTTATCCTGTGCAGGAACCTCCCTGTATGGGACACCCTTAAATTTATTTTTTTCTGTTTTTTGGTATTTTTTGTTATAGCGGCAACAGAAATACATCATCTGTGAAAGTTTCAATTTTCTATCACGGTTCATGAGATAAAGCCTGGTGACAGACGGACATACTCCTCCGTGCCTCGGAAAGCACGTTAAGCCGTTGGTCCCGGCAGTCATTCGTGGATCTTTGACAGTCGTTACGGGTCGTCAGAAGACCGAAAGTCTGACAACCAGTTTTACCAAGGGGTACCGTATTACTCAGTTACTGGGTTGTGTAGGTCAGATAGGCAGTCGCTCCATGTAAAATACTGGTATTCATCTGTATCCGGTTAGACTGGAAGCCGACCCCAACATAGTTGGGAAAGGCAGATTGATTTTTATTGTTTTATTTGCAAAGAACGTTTCGTTTTCCAAATTTTATTTCTAGTAGGTAAGACAAAACATATTTTGTTGGAAAAATAATCTAGTGTTCCATTGCTAGGTTTGTACCTAACAAACCTAGCAATGGATCACTACACAACGACTAGATATTTAATGTGTTGGAACAAACCAAAACATAAAATGTCTAAAATACAATAGAAGTGGATATATTTAGTAACCTGTTCCGCTTAGCTATTTCTAAAGAGTCATTAAAAACCCTAAAAGAAATGTGCGAAAAGCGCTGAACAACGGTGTGGCAACACGCCGTGTTCCAGTTTGCGACAAGTCAATCGTCATCCTGAGGATGCCTCATTGAGAGGTGAAACACGTGTCGATTTCTTTTAGGGTTTTTTAAGACTCTTTAGAAATAGCTAAGCGGAACACAAATAAGAAATGAGAAATAGCACAGCGGACTATCCGAAAAAAAAAAACGAAGCTAAATAGTTCAAAAATCGTCAATACTTAAACACAGAGTTAGAAATCCACGTGGTTCCGCTCGTGGTTTCGCTATGTACAAATATAATTCTAGTCACACTACTCACTAGAAGCCAGCACAATTTATTTTTGTCCCACATATTTATATTCTAGCTCGGAAACTATTTAGTGATATATCTTAACAAAGAGTCTGTAACGAGACAGGCGTTGGACCGGTCCCGTTTGATCTAACATCAATTATCGTTTAATCGGTTAAGCGCACGCGCAAGTTAGGTAGAAGCTAGCGCGACAGGTGAGTGCAATTAGTCAGTTTTCAGGCAGTAGGCTGAGACAGTACTGGAAATAAAGACAAGCAAGTGTTAGTGAGGGACGATAATTGAGATGTAACATTCTTAGTCACACTGACAAATCTAAAATGAACTTATTTTCTTAATATTTTTACCCAACTACGGCGAAGCAAAAAGGAGGGCTATGATTGTGACCGGTATGTATGTATGTGAGTAACTTCTAAACTACTTATCATAATTTGATAAATGAGATATCGTTGGAAGCATCTTGATGGCCCGCTAGTTATAATCTATGTGACGTCACATTAAATCCGGAGTCGCACGTAATCTGTTCAATTTATGCACATGATACATGACGTGTGACTCCGAGTTTTTAATTTGACTATCTGTGATGTCTTGTTTATTACTTATTGTTTATACCTTTTTAGTTGGCGTTTTTATATATACAGTATAGTAAACAGTGAAATGTAGTTAGATTCTAAATGCGTTGAACCTGATTTCTAAATTGCAATTTAGAGAGTCCCCCTTTACTTGTAATTTGCGTCAATTTAAGATACGTCCTGCGTTTTTGGCACCTCTTTTTTCTGCATTTGGTTCCTGCTCAATTTTGTACGTAATTTCGGTTCTTTCTTAATTTCAGCTGTTAGTCTAGGCAGCTTGTCTCATTGAGAGTTCACCAGTTAAATAATGGCAAAGGTTATAATGGTACTGTAGGTTATTTACAATAATTACCTAATAATTGACCCAAAATATATTGGTATAAGAGCTTAATGATGGATGATAAATCTTGGTAGCTAAGAGGACAAAGTTCTCAAACTCAAAATATGTTGGCAAAAACAAGATTTAGAATAAGAGGACAAAGTTCTCAAACTCACAATATGTTGACAAAAATAAGATTAGAATAAGAGGACAAAGTTCTGAAACTCAAAATATTTTGGCGAAAATTAAATTAGAACAAGTTGTAAATACTGTTATTGCTTAGATACAGTAAATAATCAGATACGACTGAATATCAAAAACACACAACATTTTAACTACATATACCAGCAGGATACTGCTACCAGTTTCGATCACATATCGATAAGTTAGCGGGTACATTGGACCACACCCAGACAATATCGAGACGGTAACAACTATCTAATGGTCTAAGAGACTGACCCTACATGTGTCGACATGGATTTCATTTCTATTTTATAGTCTGTGTGTGCACTTAGGGGTCGATTCGGCCATGTTTTTTGAGAACCTTTGAACCTTGTGGCACTTGTTGGAGTCTTGTTTCTTATTGTGGGTAAGCAGACGTATCATTCTTGAGACTTTTACCAAGGTGGGGTCAGCTCCTGCTGTAGTTGGGTGCGGTGAAAGTATTAAGTATCAAAGGTACAAGAGTTATGCAATTCAAGAGCTTTTAGTAACACTTTGAATAAAATTTTGGTCGTAAACGCTTCAGCTAAATTTATGGGTTAAAATGTACACACATAAATCTTTATGCAAAAAATCCTCGAATCTTAACTTTACCAGCAGTTTAAGAAACAAATCATAGGGTGCGTAAAGTTTGGCAAAATTCCCTCACGACTAGCCAATCTAGCGGTTTAAAACGGTCCTATTATGACGTTCGTATATGTACTTGTAATCTTATTAATCTTATCATTAAGTTCATCAGTGGGCGTTTGGAGGTCCTATTATGACCCTAAGTCTATGAGCCTACATGTAAGTGTACCCATCTTATCATAAAACATCGCTACGTGGTTGGCTACCCTAATATGTTGACCACGTTGACCATTTTTTAGAGGGAAATAATTCTAAATGAGCAAAATAATAATCTGATTAGAGTGCCCATATAAGTAGATACAGTTGTATGAAAACAATTGAGATCTCAATAAGATGATGTGTAGGTACGGAAATGTGTTTGACGTTAGGTACAGTCAACCGCACATCAATAGTAATATTTGAATTACGAAAACCGTAAATACTGTTACGATATATAGAGGCGCTGTCACTGTTAAATAATTGTCTTTGATGTGCGGTCGACTGTACCTAGTGCACATCTGAAAAAACATTTCAGGTTAGTACATTTTAATAATTAAAATTATTTACATGATTTTTAAAACTAAGACAATAATAATAATATGTACAAGTATATAAAAAGGGGGGGGAATAATCATAGGGCATCAAAAAATTCGTCCGCATCGCTATCAATAGGAAAAGTGCCCAAAAGGCTGGCAGCATTGCCATACAACGTGGCAATGCTGCCAGCCTTTTGGGCACTTTTCCTATTGATAGCGATGCGGACGAATTTTTTGATGCCCTATGAAAAAACATTGGAAAGCTTGATATTGTTTTGGGATTTTGTCAGTCTGCCACAAATCAGTCAAATTACACAAACTTGGAGGTCTGTGTCCATTTACTACTTGTGGGACCATTCATGATGGGATAAGAGGAGGTCATCTCCGACCTCCTCTTATCCTCTTTTTTTTTCCTTTTACATTATTTTTAATAGGGACTATAAATATGTTGCCCTTAAATGTCGTGTAAGAAATAAAATCATTAAAATTTAAACGGATCTTTAAACTGAACAAGTAAATATAGCAGTAAATACGTCCCAAAATGTAGATCAATTCAACGGACTATCTGGGTTTTAGATCTACAAATAAAGGTATACTTCTAATGAAATTTAGGAGCCATTTTTTATAGCTTCAAGTAATTTCATTCTAAGATAATCAAACGGACGAAAAGGTATACTTTCTTTTTTGGTACCATAAAAATGCTCTAAAAAATATATATATCAAGAGGCATCTAGTTATGAGCTGATTTAAAATTTTCCTTTCTGCTTAATACTTATGCGCTAGCTAGCGTAATGCTTTGATTTCCTAAGAAAGCGGACAACTGTCACACAATAACGGCTAACTAAATGCGTTTTGTGACACCTTAAAGTTTAAGGCTGCCTGTCTACTGGAGTGGAGCGAGGCAGCGGAGCGGAAAAATATGCCAATGTTAACTAATAGGAGCGGAGCTCTTAAGCGGAGTTTAGATTCTATTGGTTAATATTGGCACATTTCTCCGCTCCGCTGCCTCGCTCCGCTCTAGTGGACAGGCAGCCTTATACTGGTGTACAGTCACAAGCACTAATAATATGTATACAATTATCAACTTTTTAGAGTTATTTTCTCCTACTGTATTTATTGTTATTGTATGTTGTTAGAAATATAGTATTTTGGAATCCACAGTCACACACTACATAGGGCTTATGTCAAGTTGCAATCGTTGTCCCACGAGAAAATCATTTTGAATTTTACTAAGCGTATACATACTTTTGCTCGTGACTGACAGATTTTTATGACAGTCGTTATAATATGACGGAACCACTTTCCTAGGAAATTTTAGATTTATAGCCCGACACTGGAGTTCGGCCTTTATTTTGATAGCAATAAATAAATAATAAGAAGTAGTTATTGCAATTCACCGTTCGCAAAACATGGCTCAAACTGTGAAGTGATTGTTACGCCTCTTGTAATTAAGTTTCAATATCTTTTAATTAGTTTATTAAGAAAGTATCCAGCTTACTATAAATTGAGTTCAAGGATTTTTCGTTTCATTTTTACTACACAAAAATGTGTTAATTATGAATGAAAAATATTCAAATTTATTTATGGATGAATTAATTGTTTGAGTCATTATCACGGCAAATCCAATTAATTCATATTTTAATAGCTTGTTTTTTTTAATTAATTTAATGTATTCTCTTCTTTTGGATTAGCATATCTTAAGAGAAATCTTAAACATTTGAACAGATTTTCAAATACATACGTAGTCTTGAATACATAAATATATTGCATTCTTAAAATTCAACTGAATGTCAGGCTGTCAACGCTTGAGCATAGATTAATGACAAAACTGTAGAATGCAAGAAAACTCACTTCTTGTTTTTATGCAACAGTGTAAAAGAAAATAAAATCTCAGTTGTTTAAAAAAAACTTACTTTTCAACACAATTTTTCAGTCAATGCCAAATATTCTACATTAATTGATGCCCATCATTTCCTGACTAGACAATAGCGAATAGGAACCACGGACAGACACACCTAATGCCAAATTCAAAAAAAGAATCTGCTGGCTGTTTTTAGGGAAGGCTGAATGCTACATTGCACATTGCACTCGTAGAACAACAGTAAAAAAATATATTTTTGAATTCAAATTGGGAACGACCAGCTTCGTAATAAATCTCCGGAAATCTTTGGAGCAGCCGCGCAGGCAGGATTTGTTCCAGGTTGATGTCAATAGGCTCGCCCCCTATTACATGGGACTTTGACATAACTGACGAAATACGGCTGCACTATAGGTACACCTCTGCCCAAACTGTGGGGGAATACAAGCGTGATGTTATGACTGTGTAATGTCATCTTCGTCATTTGGCCTCTAACGGAAAATATTAGTTAATCTTTAATTAGAGGTGACAAGTGAAAAAAGTTTACTTACTATTGATTCTGCAAACATTATCTTAAAAGTTTTTTTTATGGCAAGTTAACATACTGTTTCTAACTGACTAATAAAAAGTAAATATGGCTGTTAAATTAAGCTGTTTTAACGTATAAAAAAATTAAGCTTCCGTCAGCCATAAATATAAAAAAAAAATGTTTAATTGCATTAAGAATGTAGAGGCCAGTTGCAAATCTTTCATCGAGTTTCTCTAATCAAGATACTACTCTATTTTAACTGTCGCTGCGCCGGTGACTGAACGCTATCTCATTAAATTATCTATGTATAATAAATTCTGTCATAAAAACTGCCTAAATATTTTGTAGCGTCATTCTTAGTGTCACATTGTTGTAATTAGAATTAATTTTAACTGTCACATTATTTTTCAAAAAACGATAAATGGTGCTTTATCTACTTTCTTTTATTTTCGTAATTTTTCTTACAACTGAATGACAAAAATAAAACTATTTAGTATGTAATATTATCCTACTATATTATTATTTTATTATTATAATAATATTAAAAACGCGAAAATATGTGAGGATGGATAGCTAACAAACAGCTTTCACACAAAAACTACTGAACGGATTTGGATGAAACTTGCCACACAATTAGTTCATTACCTGGATTAAGACATAAGATACTTTTTATCCCGATATTCCCATGGAATCGAGACTTATGCGGGGAAAACCGCGGGCGCAGCTACTGATTTATAAAGATATCACGCGAGCGAAGCCACTAACGGAAACTAGTACCTACAGTAAAATTTGAATGGATGAGAAGAGTGGCCGTAGAAAATCCTATAGGACTTATCTTGTATATCTTCTATGAAAGTTAGCTTGATCTATAGCTAGGAAACTGTCAGAATTTTCTTTTAATGTCATTAAAAGCTGTAACAGCCTTGACAGTCAGATTTAAACCACAAATTCCGACACAAGTGTAAATTAGTCTTTTCCCACGACATTTCTTTTCGAATTCTCTCATAAACCAGCCAGACTCCACTTAGCTGTCTATGCGTATGAATGTTTACAGCAAACAAAAATAGTAATCAGACGTTTGTGCCACGGCTAATTGCCAACGGCTGAGTAACGAACCTGACGTAATACTGAGGACATAGCCGAGACACACAGTGATTCCATTCTAACCCAGACAATGTCACTTTCTATAAATCAATGCTGAACGATATCTGATTGATAAATTCAGAAAGGTCTTATGACTCCGCAATTTTGACGTGACCTAAGATGTTTTGTAGTTGCGAGAGGCAGAGTTACAGTAGGTGGGTCAGTTCCATAACAAATTATATTGCAACCGTAAATTTAACATTTTATTGCATACATTTCAAAATATAAAATGTCAAATTACTCGAAAATTATTGACATTTGCATAGGGGTCATAATGGGTCATTTGGTTGCAAATGTCTTCTCCTACCCCTTAATGGATTGCCAACAAAAAATAATCCTGTAGATGATAGAATTCTTGTGTTTACATCTTAATCGATTTAATATCGACGCATAAGCAAATATAATGACTTTTAGCAAAATTAACATTGACATTAGACAGAGGAAAAGTAAACCAATCGACTCAGCTTATCGCAGTCCACTGCTGGATCTCTCCTAGGTTGCGCCACAACCTGTCCCCCGCCAAGAGTAAAGGTTTAAATAGACAAATAAAGAAATAGTTTCCCAATCTTTCGTTACTATTCATGGTTAATTTTGACATTTATGGTTAATCAACTATTCAAGGACAACAATAAGTCACGGATAAAGTTAAAAAAGGCGTAAATTAATATAGTCAATGAAGCAAACTTCAAAGTAACCAAACACGTTTGTAATACACGAGCCGTTTTTTTGCGGCACTTAAACGTCATTTCGATTTAAAACAGTAATGTATGGCATATGTAAATTTTCACGTTTGGTTATTGTTATTACCGGTTTATTATTTTGCCATAGCTAAGTTGATTTAGAGAAATCTGTTGTTACGGATAGAAGTGTGCGAAGTTTTCCGTTAACATGGTAACAAATTAAACCAATTGACATTCTTACGAGTGGCCATGTCAACATTTCTACCCAAGTATAAACCGCAGCAAAATACGGGAACAGCACTGGCCGTTAAAATGACACCGGTCATCCAACCTATTGACATCAGTACAATAATTGATTAGGCCCATTTCCAAGTCCAATCACTATTTGAGGTCTCGCAGTAATATAAATTGACTTATGACTGTTTTGACCTTGACCTAGGTTACCAATGAAAACATCATCGAAATATAGTAGAGTAGTTGTCATTGGAATGCTAAGCCCAAATACTACTAGGTTTATCGAAAACCTAGGAACGGTAGAACTGTTTTATGATTTAACGGTCTCATGTCAAACTTAATCGTTGTTTGAGAGAGCTTCGCAAGATAGCAATGCGTTGTTCGAATTTCTTGTCATCACATAATATTTCTTACTGACTCAATTATTTGGGATATTTAACTTTATCCGTATTGTCGAAGGGGCCCTAAATAATCGTTTTAAAACTAGATTTTTTTTTTCAAAACAAATAAACTTTTCATTGATATAGGTATAAGTAATTCAATTAATTTTCCATTTAACGAAACTAAAAATATAATATCCTAACCTAACTAAAACTATCCATAATTGTAAGGCAATATTGTATTTTACTGGACAAAAAGTCTTCCCATTAGCAAATTATGTGACAATTTCATCACCATTACTTCAGCAACATGACTTTTACTGCTTGACGTTTTTCTCACAAAACGCCTCATGAAAGAGTTTTCAATTATCATTTATTAAAGAAACCATAATTTGTAACACGTACGTGTAATTGTGTTTGTTTTGATATTTTGTTTTCTCTGAGCTGTACGATGTAAAATTTTATGTTATTTTCATCCATGGTTCGTTTAAAGATTTCACGATTATAAATCTATTCAATTTGAAATTAATATTCCATGGAATGTCCAGAATGTTAAAGAGCGCAATTATAGCAACATTTTCAAGGTGTTTCTAGTTCGCTATCAGTTCTGCTTAGAATCAGTTGTTCAAAACTAAACTAACTTTAACAAAAGCTCGTTAATCTCTTAACCTATTTTCGTGGTTCCTAGTCGTTTCTCTAGTTAAAACTTATTTATTAGAAAGCGTTGGTATACCAATTATAAATGCTGTTATTATTTAATTATCGATATATGGCCCGGAAAACATTCTTCGCACATCAAATGGTTAGTGGTCTTGAATATTTTTTCTGCGTTTTAAATTTTAATTATATGGCTGCTCTGTTGCTTATGGCAATACCATAAGTGGCTGACCACCTATGGTATTGCCATAAGCAATAGAGCATAAATATGATAGTGATCTACAATGGTTACTGGTAGCCATTGGTAATCATCATCATATTTAGCATCAATATATGCAGAATAAACAAATTTTCTTTCTTTTTTTTCTGATTAATTGAATTATGACCTTCCGCTTGATTGCAATAGTATATAGCGTATATCAGAAATATGTGGTTATATTTAAGGATATGGTTCAGACCATCAAAATAAACAACTTGCTCAATAGGAGCAACATCGCAATCGTGAAAACATAATCAGCTGTCCCGTTCATAACGTCAATACCTACTCGATCCAAATGAATGGATAATGTTTTTGCGATTATGATGTTGGTCTCATGGATAATGTTGTTCAGTTTCTTGGTCTGTTCTAAAATATGACCCACATTTCTGATATTCGCTGTAAAATCAGTTTCTTCGTCTCATTGTTCATCATTCTGATCCTTTCCTTATCATCGTGTAGGATTTTGCATTTCTATATCTATACTATGCTGTAGAGTAGTCAGTGTAATAGTAGCTACATGCCTATTAAAGCTCTTTTTCCTATTTTATCAGCCAGAACAACAGGCAGGTTAACAATTTTGGTATAATCGACCATAATTTTAAGACACGTCTGCAACTACTGATCACAATCTATGTATGTGTCAAAGATTTCTAAGATAGGTAAGTTCGGGTTAAGCATTATGAAATAACTAGAGGCCCCCGGTCGCTAATTAATATATTTGTTTTCTTAATTATCAACTTGTTAATAAATTAATTTATAGGCTTGATTGGAGATATAGTAATAAATAAAATGTTTAATAATATATTGTGTAAAACCTTGTCATCGATATATAAATGGCAGTGAATTGTGCAGTGCAGATATTATACGTTTTGGGATTCACGACAGTCACGTTAGTTAATAGATGTCAAATTATATGTACATAATAATTACAGCTAATACCATTTTATTTTGGTCTTCGTCTGCCCTGTCCTACTCCAAATCTCAAATTTGTTGCTTTTGAAGTTCAGACTATTAGAGGTTTTACTTTCAGGTGTTACTTATATCAACCACGTCTACTTCCAGCATCTCGTTTTTTTCATTTGGATCCTCATTTATCGATTTATGTTTTCTATCACAGTATCCATCTGTATCACATATCACACCATTTCTTGGTTTGTTAAAACCATTTACCTTGAAATCGGTTGGCATTGTTACATAAATCGGGTGTTTAGATATTGCTTTGAGATATTTAATTATATCTCTGTTGTTTTACCAATAATATAATATGGTGTTCTAAAACTCGTTTGTATACACCTTGTATATTACATTGATAAAATCTTAGCACAATAAATCTACTGGATGTCAATTAACTCAGAGTGTTAAAATAAATGATTATTTTATTTAAATAAATATCCGAACTGCAACTTTATTTACGTTTGCATTGTGTGTAAACTAGTAATTATATATCTGGGCTTTTATGTATTAGGATGTAAATTCGGCTTTTATGGGATTTAAACGGCAATATAAGTTGTATTTTCTATCTAATTCCGTTTAGTTTTAACTTCTGGCTACAAGCTTTCCGTCATGCCTTTTACTTGTCTCAAATTTTTGTTAGCATTTGGAGGAATATATTTCATTTGGCTATCTGGAAGCCGTCCAACATAGCTGAGCAGATGACAAATCTCTATTCCCTACAGAACCAAATAATCAACGAATACGTAACATCAGTTTAATTGAAATTAACAAAGACGTTTTCAGTGTCATTACTGCTGAGATGTTTTAATTCATTTGTATGTAATATACACAATAATCAAGAGTACAATAGTAGCCCTTCCTCACATGTCAAGTGCGTTATCATCAATACAACGTGTCTGACAGCTAATTAGAATGCCCGACGTGTCTTAGACCCTAACATAATTGTTTTATTACTGCATACTATCAGCTAATTTTGTTATTGATTGATGTACTTGACACCTCGTGTGGTGTTCTACTGTGCATATAAAGTAACTTGTAGGGTACTTTACAAGGTATTTATAGCTTTTCATTTGTTTTGTTTAAGGATGTCACTTTGGTGGAAACTATGATTATTTTTGTATCAACTTTTGTTTGTAGCGCTATTTATTTATTATCCATTAAACCTAGTTTTCGACAAAGCGGAATAGAGAGAAATTTTATGTTATTTCTTCTTCTCTCGGATTAGCTTCACAATAACCCATTGGTTGTTTATGAGACTCCGCTCTCCTCTCCGCTGGGCTTTTGTACGTTTTCGATCTAAAGTCGTTATAACTAGTTCACAACCAATTATAACTAAAATATGAACCTGCACGTAAGATAAGTTCAAACATACATACGTGCCGGAATTTCGTTTTACAACATCCAGCGTAGTTATTTTATTACACAAAATTACTTAATATTATGACATTTCTAACTGTACAGTGGTAAAACGGAATCTTTTACCAATCTGCCGTAATGCGTCTTTATTACGAAATGAAACATGCATAAAAAAGATTCATCTACTATTACTATCACTTTTATAATCGCTATGGGAGCTGCAGAAATAAGTCTTGGTTATATTTTATTAGTTTACGATGATCCATTTTTAGTTCACTATGATAAATTTTTAGTTCACCATGGTTATTTTCAAGTTCGTCGTTTCTTTTGTTACTTAAGTCTCCTCGTACCGTTCTAAATTCTGACATTTAACGTTGTACTATAGAAGTTCATTTGTTAGCCTTCAAACTTTTTCTTTGAATGTCAATAATTTAATGCGGAATTGCTTACTGATTTCTAAACCACAGAAGGTACGATGTTTTTTGTTTTGTACGTTAAGGTAAACCATTTCGCCAGATTTTAAAGATTTATTGTGCTCAAAACTAATGACGGTTCTATATACTCTCATAAAAGTGTTACAGAAATATTTCCTTCTGCTTCATATGAACTATAAGATTGCGACTAGCAACGAACTTTTCTAGTGCACTTTTCAAAGTCTCTTGAATTAATTAGTACACTTTGTATGTGAACTACACTGCATTAAATATCCCATAACAATCTCAAAGTAACTATTTTTACAATAAACGCTGCTTAGTATAGTAATCAACACAAAATTAATTCAAAAGGCGTTTGTCATGGTTTTTATTGTTTTCAGTGTCTCACACAGTAAACTATTCGTTTATAGTTACGATGTCACTCGTAAAACGGAATCTGATGTAAATGGTTACGCTTAGCTAAGTGAAGATGCGTTTCATCGCTTAGCTAGGGCTGGTACGGCAATAAAAATTGAGCATTTTATTAGCAGTTAATGTGGGAAGTAGTGAAAAGTAATGGGGTTTGATTTATTGTGAAACAATTGATTAAAAAGTAGCTAGTTTTGTAAAGAGAAACGGTGATTCAATATAAGTACCTGGGCGACCGAGCTCTGGTCTAGTTAAAATGGAAAATGCTCATTTAATAGTATAGGAAAGTTCATACCAATCCATGTATACTTATTCCATGTTGCCATGATAGTGTAAGTACTTAATAATTCCATGCTGCCATGTCATAATTCTAATGTCATTATTCATTAAGTTGTGCAAAATTTTGGGCGACCGAGTTCTGCTCGGGAAAACTAATTTTCCCGGATATGAGACGTAGCTACATCGATTTTTCGCCCCCGTAAACCCCTATATTGCAACTTTCATCGAATCGTTAGAGTCGATTTCGAGAACGTGAGCACAAATACATAAACAAAACAATACAAATATTAATAATATAGGAATTTAAAAATTTATAAGAAAAAAAAAATTTATAATGATTGGAATATAAAAATGTTCATAGAATACGTTGTTGGCCTTGTTACCCTCGTAGGGCTCCTCCCTTTTATGCCATGCTTCCCTGGTCTGTACGAGTCTCATCCAGATCTTCTCGGCGATCTTCTGTAAGTCCAGCGTAATTTCTTTTGCATTTTGTGAAATATGTTTGAAGATATTATACTTTCTTTCATATTTGCTATTTTTACCCATAGCACTCTGGATCTAGTTTAGGTATTCCAAAGAGAAAAAAAAAAACAATGGCACTCCGGGAGTGCCGACAGAAGTGAAAACTTGAACAAGAAAATACTTGCATAGAACATTGATCCGTAATGTAATATAAATAAATAGCACAATCGCGATTACAAAAATGAAGTGTCGGTAACGGTGTCGGGAGTTCAATTATTTTTTCTCATCTCAAAAATGCCCAACGCGCCTAAAGCAGTTTTCACTTCAAAAATATGTTCGTGTTAATGCAGTTTGTATTCAGTATTAGTCATAATGCTAATACGGATACGTTCGTTGCAAAGCCGATTCCTAGGATAAAGAAAGATAATTTCTTTAAACAACAATGATACTAATCGTTCTTATCAGTCTATAACATTTAATGTAGGTTTATTGTCTGTTCCAAAATGCGCAACGCATACGCATGATCTACGATAAAAAACATTGTATGCGTAAAAAGATAAGAGTACCTATGTTACGTTTTCAATCTTGCATACTTCACAATAATTTTAGAGTTTTTACATACAGTACCTATGGTTTGACCGAGACCGCTGTACCGTAACTTGGGGCAGCATTGACGAATGAGCGGTGAGACGCCGTGAGCGTTGATAAATGAGCGGCCTGCACTCCTGCTATCTCGCCGCGCCCATACCTAAGCCACGATACAGCAGTTTCGGTCAAACTATAGCTAAATAAGAGTAGTGAAAACCCTATTCGGCTGGCATCTGAAAACTCCCCAGCATCTATTAGCAGAATAAACTGCCCTCGTATAGTTTGGATTAGGGATGTCAGGATAAATACAAACCGGTAAACACGAGATGACTTTATTAATATAGTTTTATAATACTGTCGTGTTGCTGTGTAAGGAATTCCTTGGTAAATTATGTCATTTCATTTTGTACAGTTTTGGTACAAGTATTTTGATTAAGTAAGGATTGATTTTACAGGGATTTGAATCTAGTAAGATACAGGTATAGTTTCACAATGTGTTCAGCAACGAAATAAAAAATAAAACATCACAGGTCGAATTGTTTCTAGAGACAAAAGTAGGTAATTCCAGGCAAACAACTTTGAGCTATGTTTTGAGCTAACAAAACCTGCTAATTACTATTTTGAGCTAACAAAAGAAAGACGGCAATCCATAGCGGCTCATCAAAGTAACTATCCGGCACTAATTGTCTAATTAAAACGTGTGATACAATATTTGTATGACAATAAAAGACTCAAACGCACAAAACAAATAAAATACTAAAAGCATTTCAATAAAAACTCGTTATATATCAGCTTATTTGAATAACACTTACATCGACAGCTATTTTCTTTCACTAAGATGAATTACAATTTATCGATGATCGTATTTCATTTGACGTTTGAGTGCATAGCGAAGTTCGACGTCACTAGTTTTCTTCCGGAAGATTTATTATTATATCTAAATAATGCAAGCTTTTCTAAAGAAGTTTACAATACAATTTATCTTTTCCCAAGCGACCAAATAAAGAATGCTATAAACTGCCTACAGCCGACAGTTTCTGGCAGTGACATTTAAACGTAGTTAATAATAATTTTAATTTGACAGGTGTTTAAGACGGATTTAGAAGCCGGTAAAGTTCAGAATGCTAATTAAAATAGGTTATTCGTACATTGAAGTAGTATCATTGATAACATTGGTAATAATAATGACACACTGCAATCACTAATCTGTAGTGTAATGTATGAAAGATAATATTTATCACTCTAATTCTAAAGTCTACCAGATAGACTAAAAGATGAATGGTTCATTCAAAAACTGAAAAAGGTCAAAGTAAAACATTATTCCTAAATGGTTAAATTAGGTAGCACGAAACAGTTGAAATAATTTTCATCAATGTGAAGGAAAATTAAATACTGCTATTAAATATTCATGATTCGTCTTTCAGTCACTTTAATGAACGTCGAAAATGTGATTACATTGACCTTTACAAGTGTTAGTTATTTTTGTACATTTCAACGTCAGTATTATTTAACTCTCCAGATCGTGAAATGTAAGAAAATTAATATATAAATCTTCGGTCAACTATTTTTGTGGGAATGTTACGAATCCGGAAGACTTTCGGAATATCAAAGTTTAAATCTGTGTAAATCCGTGATATTGGACACAAAACCATTAAGACAAATATAATTTTGAAGACTCCATTTCATTGGGAGACAAAGGTCATAAGGTCAGGACTACTCACAACATATTATGTTAAAGAAATTAGACAATAAAGGAAGCTAGAAAAACAGTTTTTCGACGGAATGTAGTTAATATCCGTGAAACACAATATAAATTCAGTAAGTACCTATGACAAAAAATAAATAAAAAATAATTCATAATCGGGATGTACAAGAACAGACTGGACGGGTTTCACTATTCTTGACATTGAACCACATTTAAAGTCTTTTAATAATAGACTAAAAGGTGACACCAATGTATCAAGAGGAAGCTAATTCCCATGGGATTCAGAAGGTTCAAGTTTCATTGGAACTAGTATTATCTACAACCAACTAGACACATCTGTACAACATTTAGGACATATTATAACGATACTAAACTTAAGTGACGATCGTAGAGTTTTTACTAAAGCATTTGAAACACATGGCCACGAATTAAATTAGCGAAAATGAGAACTATTAGTTATCATTTTGTTCTAGTACAATGCACTTATAAACTACAATTAAATTTATTTCAAAAGTGACAAGTTCTATAGAAGTTTATTGAAACAATTAAAGGAGTGATAAAGATGAGGCTACAGATTTTCCCAGTATTAAAACCGCGTGCTCCAATTTAGTATTGTGCGTTACTCCGTCTAGCCATGACAGATAGTTAACAGACATTTTGTTTTTAAGCATTTGCGTAATCATGTAAATGCTCAAAAATAGCTTTAAATAACTAAACTCAAGTAAGTAATGTGTGTAGTCTAGTTTTAAGATTTGGTTGTTCAAGATAGTTGGGAAAAGGCTATCTGTACAAGCAGATGACTCTAATTTCGAAGTTTTGGTAACTAATTCGATTATTCGAATATATTTTCATGAATATGATGTTATTATTTCCTTTATTTCATCTATATATCATTTACATTTTAAAATATATTTATAAAAAAAAAACATTAAAATATAAAAAATAGTAGTCCACCGGTATCGGGAACAGAGTCCAAGCTACCGGTGGTCAGGGCTCCTGAGAGAGGAACCTCCTAAAAATACGCGCCGTGTGCAGGAGTACCGTGATGTTATTAATATTAATTTTGAATTAGTCTAACACGATTCCAATTGTCTTTTATTGAACCTGTATATCCACGATTCTCCTCAAAATTTCATTTTATGAAGACTATTGCGTAGGAAACTGTTTGGTTGCTACCTGTTTTAAACGGTTTCCTTATGTTTTTAGTTTTAAGTTTATTTTTACTACCGATAGTGTTTGTTTGGCGTTCCTGTACGGTTTGTTTTAGTTTACACCTGCTTGGATCATGGCCGTCCAAATACGAAATTCTTCGACGGTTAGCTTTACCTCTTACTATATAAATAATATAATTGTGAGTATGAAAGTTTGCGTCACAAAGATCATGTTTCCACTAGTCTTCTCCGCCTTTGAATACTTTCTTAGGATAAAACACTAGTTTTAAGTTTCAAGTCGGCTGTTGTTATTTTTGTGTACTATTTAAAATAATACAGGGTGGCAGGGACATTGACGCAACAACTGTTACCATACATTCAGTGCAGTATACTCGTCTGAACCGCACCTGAGCCCTTCCACGAACCGCACTGAAACAAAATGTTGAAAAGTGCAGTTGGGTAGAACAGTTTATCACTATCATTTTCAGTCCCCGAACGGCACTTACGTGAAATATTTACATATCGAAATAAATAAGGAGAAGTGAAACCAATTTGTTGTTAAAGTCTGATGACAAGAAAATCTTATCTTATTCACAGAATTTCGAGACACACTGCAGCATGTAAATGGATAGTAAAAAAACACACTTTTTTCATCTCTATTTGTTTTAAATTCAATTATATGTTTGACGCAAAGCACGTTTTTTCTGCTAGTAACGTTAAAACCGGATTTACTATTCAACTGCATTACTCTTATAATCCAACAGTAATTTGGTTCGTAGTATTTTTACTACTATATCTTCAATGATAAAGCAAAATAAACTGAGTAGGTATGTCAACAGGGTCTATAACCTCGTCAAAATCTAGGCAAAAAATCTAGGTCCGTTCTAGTTAGGTAGCCTGAGTGTATTGTGTAGTATTCTAGACGTGTATTAAATATCATTGAAACTTCTTTTATTTTTAGCGAAATATTATTAAGAGACACTTAAATTTTTTTATGATCGTAAAAGTATACAGGGTGGCAGGGACATCGACGCTAAAACTTTTACCAAAATATATTTCAATAAATTTGAAATATAATATATTTCAATAAATTTTAAATATAATATATTTCAATAAATTTTATATATAACATATTTCAAATATTTCAATGCAGGGAGTTCAGAATTATGTACTGAATCCATAGTGACAGTTTTCGTGTCGATGTCCCTGCCACCCGGTACATTATTTTTTTCTAAAAAAGTGTTCTAAGTTTTTTCCAGATTTAAGCAAGGAACGACAAAATTTTTGACACAAACAGTCGTTATAAAAATACTAACAAGTGCATTCAATAATAATAATAATAATTTATTTCTCTCAAAAAGGTACAAATTTGGTACATGGTATTTATGTTACAGGCAGAATTCAGACCTTTGTGAGAGCTGGAGTCTATACTGGGTTCGGGACCTGTATGAAAGATCTCCAGGCTCACACACCCTTAAAATTACAACAATTAATTTGCACTTACGTACTACAATACAAAATTGGAAAGCTCCAATTACTGAGAGGAAGGGAAATTAATATACAAAACAAAAGGAGATGTGCTATGAGTGTCTTTGGGGAGTGTTGTGTGTCCGTGAGTGCAATATAAGTCCTCGAACCCAGCACCCACGAAGGGCACTGGGCGCGGGCACCTACATGCCCGAGAGTGTGTGTGTGTCTGTGTGTGGTTAACAAGACACAGACACACACACACTCTCGGGCATTAAACCTAAATTCTACGAAACATTATCACAGCGATTATAATACGGTCAGACTATTTCACTGATTGCTATGGACGATTAAATGACATAAACATCGATATTGTAAGACGTAAATTTTGTTTGTTTGTACGTTTGTTTGTAAGTAGTAGGGGGAAATCTCTGGAACTACCAGTCGGATTTAAAAAATATTTTTGCATTCATCAATCCAATTCCTGAGGAACGTATAGGCTCGCGGGCAGAAGCTAGTTTTATCATAAAAAAGTAAAGTAGGTAATTCAAATTCACAATGATTAACTTTATATCATGCCACGATAACACTATAAAAGGTGTAAAAATTAAAAGAAAATAGGTGTAAACATTTTGATTACATGTATAAATTATATTTCCTTATCTCTTCGAGTGTGGGAAACGGGTTATCTGATGAAGATGATAGATGCACCTGTCTGGGTTGTTTGCAGTTGCAATCTGCATCAAATGTGGTGCAGTTGGACGAGGTGTGATAACGAACCTTTAAACAATGTTTACTTCTATTCCTGTTAAAGTAAATACAATTTTTACAATGGTAGTGACGATATACGTATAAGGAAAATATATATGCTTTCATATTATAAGCACTTTATGCTTATAATATGAAAGCATATACGTATATTTTCCTTAGCAGCAGCCTTGTCTGACCAACCATACAATATTAATAAAGAGTCGCTTCTCCAAGAAAGCTTTAGACGTGTTTCAATAATAAAATTTATTTAATACTTACGCGCAAAACCATTTAACAGATTCAGTTCGATGCTCTACTAAAAATCTAGATGACAATTATTTTAAGCCTAGATAATTCAGTGTAATTTTTGCATTTCAGTTTTACTTTTGGCAAAGCTTATTCATTTATCAAAGCATTTGTAAAGACTAGATTACCGCCCACGTAGAGAACAGCATTATTTTTGTTACTAGTAGTATAATAAGCTTTCAACTGTTATAAAGAATTATGAGAGCAAAAAAATCATTACATGATACCACCCAGAAGTGGTAATAAAGTGAGATTTGTGAATGAAGGCAATGTATGCCAAAACAAGAAAAAAGGCGCTTTCACGATAGGTAAAGTCGTCAAACCCACTAATTTAGTTAAAACAACAATTGAATAAAAACATTAAAACAATTCCCACCATCGTCCTTGAAAATGATACATTACAAAATATGAAACTGGATGCATTGGAAAGAAAAAAACTTAATAACGGACTAAAAGCAAACGTACAAACAGTTAGCTAACATAAAAACTAGTCAAAACAAGTTGAATCCATCCTCAAAACGTTAAAAGATAATCAAAAAACCTGGCTAATAGTAAAAATTCCGCAAAGTGTTTCTCTTCGGTTACTATACTAGCGCTTAAACTTACGTAACAAAATGTTTTACTCAATGAACCGAACCGGGAGAGGGTGAACTCATGATCTACTCTAGAATAGTTCCGATCACAGTATAAGAAATAACAGTAGGCCTATTGGACTAACAGGGTACGATCAAGCACGAAAAACTGCGAACAGTGTGGGAAATCGTGCGATTTGCGGCGTGAGTGCTCTGATCGATTATATGTTATGCCTTCTCTGTGTTTCCGAGTTAATTATTCTATGTTGAATAGAGTGAGTCTTCTGTTCTTCATGTGCGTGTGGTTCCGATGCTACGCGCTCGCAAAATATCGATGCTAATTCTGTACACACACTGACCGAAGTTATGCATTGTCCGTTGTCGCTACCACTTCTGGTTTTCAGTCTAACGTTCGCCGGCTATTTTGATTCGTAACCTGTTTTTGAGCATCTTTGAGTGTTATTTGTATTTTAATTTTATTAGTATTATCTGGAATTGGGTCTTGTGACTTGGATACGGGTCAAATATGCTGTTGGAATCATTTTTTTTTTACTTTTTTCTGATATAGATAATTGCAGCTCTTTGAAAAACGGTGGTAAGATCAAATGTATATCTCTTCGTTGTCAACGAAGCTCAATGAAACACTGCGGAACTCCAAAGCACTTACAAAAGAAATAGGAATAAATAATATACATATTCGTATGATATAATTATATGCTGTATGTTAATAGACCCCTTTCGTGCCTAGGAATTATACCTAGGAATTATATAAACTAATACCAAGCACTGTACTAGGTCATGCCAATGCCATGGTTAATCATAGTATATACTCAATTTTAAACTCTTCATTCTTCTCTACATTTATTAATTAATTCAATTCATATCGTAATGGGGCACCATTACGTTCCGTACTCGAAGGTTTCCTAAAACTTTCCTAAAATTCTATATATTCTTGCAAATGACCACTATCTAGCCGGATGATTAGTAACTATGCGCTCAAAGATGAAGCATGCTTGCCCAAAGATACCATTTTACTCAGAGTCACAACATGAAGGCAGATAACAGCTATCGGAAAACAAATTTTCTCGTTTTCCAGGAAACATGAAACCTTTTACCAATATCTATACTTAAGATAACGCAAGTTCGCTGACCTCGTGACGTCTTAGCCAGAAATAAGCGAAGGGAAGCTAAACTTCGGTAATTAGAAGTGTGTACTATTTGTGTCCCTCATTTTTAGCAAAAGTTTTGGCAGCTGCGCAGTGCCCGTTATAGATGGTCGACTAGCTTTGATCTATTGACATGGCCCGACATTTCTGTTGTTCCGCGATACTGTTTCGATTTGAAGAAATGTTATGTTTAGTCACGGTAGGACACTTGAGATCTGCCGGGGTTGCGGCAAAGTCCGAAAGGGATACCGTGGCCCCCGGCAACATGGCAACTGAAAGAACACGAGTAGGTTTCAGTCAGTAAGAGTTTGACACGCCCTCCCGCTCCGCCCAGAGCGAGAGAAGTTATTTCATAATATACCACCCTAAAAAAAAAGAAAACAGGGCACTTGAGATTTCTGTTAGATCATCAAACATTCATTTTGCCACTATTTTTCCATCCGATTACATTCTTAAGACCAAAATAAGTATAAAATTTTCACAATATACACCAAATCCAAGTTACGACAAACGAATAGTCGAATATATTTACACCGCCACCGAAGCGAAAGACAGTTAAACCATATACGCGTGCCTCTTAAATGTCGCCAACACACAAATGGCCACAAATCGGCATTCGCGATAAATTTTACGATCCTTCATGTTTCGGTTGAATAATTTTATTTTGTGAGTTACAGCTACTTGTGTTACTCAAAAAAGTTTACGCTCTTGATTTTGGTAAATCTAGTTCAGTATTTCGTCTGTCTATTCCAAGGGGTTTCTTATCAGTCTTCGTCCCGTTTTTGATCTATGCCAAAACCTTACGGTTTTTGCTTTTCTTATATGGTCAATTCAGTTGCGAGTTTATATAGACCAAATTTTTAACCGCCTCTGTGGTCTAGTGGTTAGATCACCTGTCTCAGACCCAGAGATCCCGGGTTCGATTCTCAGTGGAGCCAAAATTTTCTACTCGTTTTGGGCTTGTTCTAAGTTCATCTCGCTAGCTACCACCATCTTATTATCTAAGTCTGTCGCCATAACAACAATGTTAACAGCATTGTTGTGTTTCGGCAGAAGAGGTAAGAGAGCCATTTCCTCTGCGTTTGAGGATTCCGGGAGAAGGTCGCTTCCACCTTCGGCCTGATCATCACTTACCATTAGGTGAGATGCAGGCCAAGAGCTTCTACGTTGTGGTTAAAAAAAGAGTGACTATTGAGTTATATACGTTTTCTTCTTAATTGGAAACTATGTTTTGAAACAGAACATACTCTTCTTTTTCTTCGCCTTCGTTATTGTAAGAGCTTAAATAGTTGGGACGTATGGCGATCTTCATTCAGCCGTAACTCCTCAGCCAATAGTGGTCTGGCAGTTTAATGGCCCAATAGCAAATAGACAAACCGTAAACGTCATCAGGGCTACCTGCCAGTCATACCAAGCGAGACACATGATTCAACGGAGGCAAATTAGTTTATTAATAATCTGTCTGGGCACATTAAGAGTTTCATAAGGAATTCCGGACCATGAATTCAGGTCTAAATTTCTGAGAGATTGACATTGATTAGATTAGATAAGTGCAGTTATATAATCTGGACCTCTGAATGCATTTATGTAGTCTTAAGATATATTCTGCCTATATCTGGGTCATAAGGAAAACTTTGGGAATCAAAGAATGTTGTGATAAGCAAAGGAAGGATGTTATTTGTCACCTTTTTAACCGACTTCCAAAAAGGAGGAGGTGGAGGAGGATTTTCGTAGCGTATGTTTTTTTATGTATGTCCACCCGTTTCTCCGTCAATTGTGGACCGATTTTGAATTTTTTTTTTTTTTTGTTTGAAATGGTTTGCTCTCAAGGCAATCTCAAGGTGATAAATTTTACTAACTTTGCTTGGATATTTTTTGATTTAGGTTTAATAATACGTATTTTTTCCCAGTTAGTATGTGGATGATATGATAAGTAAGTTCCTGTGCATAGCATTTACATAGCAGGTAGTGGTATTCGAATTTGTGTGGAGTAGGTACCACAACTAAAAAGTGCAAAATAAAAACATTTTCCAAAAAAAAAAGAACAACCGACTTCCAAAAAAACATTACAAAGTGAAAAATAACTTTAATTTCGGAAGTCGGTGGCAAAAAACGAAAATTCTAAACCAAAGACAATGGAGAAAAATAATGGAGGGAAATCTTTTGCCAGTGTGTTAGGTTTAACGAGGCACATACTTTAATAATACTCATTAAAATAAAAAATGTGAAAACCAACATCTGCTGTTGCTAACTCGATCAAAATGTATGGAATATCAGATTCTTTTTCATATTTCAGAGCTGATGCCACGGATAAAGTTGTTCATTTTTATGAGTGCTACACTCCCTTAAAGTATGTGCCTTGTTTAACCTAACATATTGTAGGTATAATGATAGAAGACTGCCTCGTTGGTCTAGTGGTCGCAAGTGCTACTGCTGAGCATATGAGGTCATGGGTTTGATTCCCAGGTCGGGCAAAGTGTTATTGGGTTTTTCTATCTGAAATTTTTCAGTAGCAGCCTGGAGTCTGGATTTGTGCCCGGTTGATGGCAATAGGCTCGCCCCCTATTACATGGGACTTAAAACATAACTGGCGAAATGTGGGTGAACCTGCTACAGGGACACCTCTGCCCAACCCTTCGGGGAAACAAAGTGTGATGTTATGTTATGTGTTATGTAATTATAGAAACGTATAATTGATCTGGTCTATTTTTCCTTAGGTACCCATATTTGACAAGTTAAATATTGTAATAGGCTACATTATGCACCTTTTGTGCCGTGAAACTCCAATGACCCAGTTTAACCTGCGCGTTAGCAGTACAGTAACACACATGTTAACAAGAAAGTAATACTGGCTCGACTCATTGTTGACTTTTCAACAAATGAGATTTGTGTTTTGTGTGTGTGCGATGATCTGCATCTTTATGCGAGTACAACCACGGTAGCCTTACGGTATTACCACATGTACAATTTTAAAATTTAAAATTTAAAAAACACCTGACACAAACATTTCCTCATTTCGCTTTATTACTCCATCACCAGACCCTGTTCACCATCTATCTATAACCTATTCATTGAGACCATTTCAATGAGCCCAAACACGATACCTGTACTGTAAGTTGGTAAGGGAGTTAAGTATTCAGCAAATTCCAGGTGATGCTGCAGCATCAGTTCAAAGTTTACTATGTTCTTCTAATATCATTGAAATAACAGAATAATTTCAAATCGATCAGACCTGTGAAAGATACTCACAATTCATCAACTAGAAAAGAGCTGATAATCTTCAAACGGCTGAACTGATTTTGATAAATCATGAAGAACCATCGCTGGAAAACCTGCTTTCAGATAAAACAAACCGCGTTCATATCGGTTCACCCGTTTAAGAGCTACGGTGCCGCAGCCAGACACACAGACACACACACATAGCGGTCAAACTTATCTCTCTTTTTGCGTCGGGGGTTGTCGGGGTTGCGAAGAAAACCGAAAGGGAAATCGTGGCCCTCGGCAACAGGGTACCTGAAGGAACACGGGTGGGTTTTAGTCAGTAAGAGTCTGACACACCCTCTCGCTCCACCCAGAGCGGAAGAAGTTATTTGATATTGCCCCACCCAAAAAAAAAGGGGTTAAAAATAATCATTTCTGTGGGGTCGTTTTTTTAGAGTATCGATGGGAAAAAATATATGTTATATTTGTCCCAAAATTCAGCTACGCGAACCGCACTCACTGACGCAAAGGTCATCAAGTGCACAGGTAACATGGCAGAACAGGTCATGTAGCGCAAAATACAAGGAGGGCTGTGGGTGAAACTCATAAAGGAGAATTTTCGCGTTTTATCTCGTTCGTTTTTAGGATTTTACGACTTGTTTCGGATGTTGCCGTAACCTATCTCAGTAGTCCGGTTCGCAACCACTCCATCTAACTAGCTCGTCATTTCAAGCCAAAATTTGTATGCATAGTATCTCGAAATATTTACTCGTTCAACGTAATATGAAATGTGATGCCCTTTTCAATGTTTGCAAAATGTGATAACACGTAACGGAATAAAGGGTGTTTTTAATAACAACTTTAAAGTACTGCGATTCTTGGTGATTTTAAAAAGCTTGTATTTGTTCATTATTCTCCTAAGATTATATATATATATTTATTATATATATACTTCTTTATTTTTCCCTTTGTTCAACTACTGTAGTACTGTAGTAAATGATTGACTATTAGCTTTTCAAATATAGCATGTGACAAACTGCTCATTCACAAATATATCCCATCAAACTGAAAGGCCTAAAAGCCAATAACGACATATTGAAGAAGTAATCCTCTATAAAATTGTAATAAAATGAAACATAATGTTTATGTTGGGATTAACACCTCTTTTTCCTGCATGTTTGTGATTTTTGAAGTCAACATTTCCAGGTATACAAAATTATGTGTTTTAATGTTATCTAAATTAATACCAAAATATTTTACAGAGTGCGTTTAATGGTGGGTCGTTTTAGTTTTCAAATTGCTTTTGTACCTTCGGCAATAATTAATCAATAATTCCAAAAACTTTTCAAATTTTTCGCAATCGGAATAAAACAACAGATGGTTATATCTATCTATCTCTTGCGTGCGATTAAACTTGGAACAATTCATTTTAAACTATTGTTCGGTTCCTATTTTTATTTTTACATGCCATAAAGAAATAAAGAAGTTTCTTTATCAATACTTTATTTTCAAATGATTCTATTACAGATCAGTGTGATTAATTTGAAATAGCAGTTTCATCGAAATGAAATGAAATTGTTTATTTGTTAAATAGGTTATCGGAATCACTTTTATACATTATATAAAAAAAATATAAAAAATAAGCTAGATGAGGTCGGCGTTTCCTATTTGACTACTCTGAGAAGAAAGGCCGAAACAAACTCAGAGGTCACAGTGCTTTTTAAAGTCCAGACATAATCTTGGTCAGGCCATATGAGGACCATGTAGATTAGTGTCTGAAATGGTATTTTGAGGAAAGTACCATACAGATTTGAGAGTGTACCCGTCCAGTGCAAACATTGACAAACAAGGAGCTCATCTTCATTCTCCTGCCCTTTTCCCAAATTGCACGTCTTTTTTGTCTAAACATCTCTAGTAGCCGTCATCTCGGTATTATCTACCTTCCTAGCCAATTATATCATCTTTCACCCAAAATAGCAGTTGCATCAAATGGGAGTTATTTTAAAATCTCCCTGTATTCACAGCCAAGAAGGGCGCGTGGCAATTATTAAATAATGTCATAGTTTATCTGTCACTCGCCTGTCACTATCAACTGACACTTCTCTGGAGATGATACCGCGCTTATTGAATTCTTTCTTATTTGTTTATCGTTTATATCTGTGCTATATTGTAATTTTTCTTTCATTCCCACTCCCCTTTTTATCAACGTCAACGTAGTGTGTTATAAACATCTTATTAGTTCGTATATTGTGAATAACATCTGCTAGATGTGCCTCTTTTTTATTGTTATATCTGATTGATTAAGACATAAATTAGATGTGATGCTAAATATTCTGTTAACTGTAATTTGTTTTGTAACCGGTATTAAAGAATTATGAATATACTGGCACAGATAATATACTATACTGGCCAAGGACTCGAATCATTCAATCAGTTGTCTTTCAACTCTTTAAAATTAGACGATTTTGATATCTGACCTAAAAACATTTCATACCTTTAATGTGTGCCTATCCAATCATTGCTATTGATTAACTGTGATCAAAAATGTATTCGCACCTAACTGCGACCAGCCAGACTTACTAGCAAATTGATTTTGACACTTCCCTGATACTTATCGATAAAGAAACATCAAATAATTCAGCATTATTTCGATTTAATTCTCGATTATGAATCGTTATGACCTTAAATATTTCATTTGTATGCATGTCAAGGTCATTCAAATAATATTAAATCAGCCATATGGAACCAGTCGGGGCTTTTGAAATTATTAATCGTATGCTAATTCTCTTTCTTAGATTACTCGAATGAGTATTCGATTGAAATGTAAGATTAATTCATCGAATAAGGAATTATGTCGCAAGTTCAGTGAACTTTTGTTTGTGAAAAACAATTTGAGACGTCTTACTTTTAGCCTTCGTTCTTTACTAACTGTATAGCAATTAATTTAATACCATGTGTATCGCGAAAATAAACTTGAACCTTACTATGAGCTTTCCTATTTAAATGGATGTTGTGTTTCGAAGGTCAGAAGCCAGTTGCTTCATGTAAAATTCTAATATACAGCCGCATCTGTTTAAATTGAACGCCGACCCCAACATTGAAAATAATCAAAAATTATTGGTAGATGATGTTGAGAAATAGCCAGTTTTAAAGCTAGTTGATCTAACAATGAGTTGCGATTATTAAGAACGTAGAATTTTGTCGTGTGACCTTTCACGCCGAGCCTTCACCAACCTTATAAATGAAGCTATCATTTCTTATTAATGACCGATATGTGTCCAAGCAGTGCAGACTCTGGCGATGAGCCAGCTAAGATACAAGAAGGATACATAAAAAGATACGAATTACGAATTGAATTCACCACAACATACAATTGAAATTAAGATTTCAATAAACATCGAACTATCAAAAAATACAAAAGACAATCGGCTCTTTACATCATTCTCTAATTAGCAAATAGCTACAGCGGAAACTCATAAGAAATGTGTTGTAATTTTGATTCCGGAGTTAAAATCAAACAATTATAATGCCGATCAATAGATTACACAGCAATAAAGATAGATTGCTCAGTTGGACCGCACTCTATCTCGAGATAAGAACGGGAATACGGGTGAAGGTGTGTAGAAAAGCTTTAATGGTTCCGTACATCGATTTATGCCGATGGAATTTACCGGTGTAAGTAGTTAGGTCGCAGAGGTCAGACGGGAGTCGATACGTGTAAAATACTGGTATTCTGCTTCATCTTGTGAGATTGGAACTCCGCCCCGACATAATTTGGAAAAGCTAGCTACTGCGGCTTGTCCTAAGAGTGTAATGGGTCACTGAAAAACTATCAGATAGATTGGCTACAGCATCTCTGATATAGTATTATTCAGTAATCATATTTTTTTCGATGAAAGATACATTAACAATATACTTTAGAAATGTTGTAAGAATCGCTAACCTTTGTTTTCAGTTTCAACAAAACGTGTTTGTGTTTTCAGCAGTTTCATAGATGTATGCTAATCATAAAGTCGAGGGAACTCTAAAAATCTACAATTCTGATGCATAGAAAGCTTATTGTAATCGAATGTATCGTATGAATCTTTTCTAATCTTAACGCGTTTGTTGACGCAATAGTGGCTTGAATAAGTTGAGATAATAGGAAAGTGATTTCTTGAAACAAGTACCTATTTAACGAAGACGAACGTGTCAAAGAAGTTAAGAGTGTATTTGTAGTTAATAAAAATACTT
Organism: Omphaloscelis lunosa; assembly: GCA_916610215.1. Taxonomy (NCBI): domain Eukaryota; kingdom Metazoa; phylum Arthropoda; class Insecta; order Lepidoptera; family Noctuidae; genus Omphaloscelis; species Omphaloscelis lunosa. The sequence continues at coordinate 14,948,042 of OU744265.1, read as the reverse complement.
CAAACTTTGCTCACTCCAACTTATACAATGTCTCAGAATATTTTTTTATGAAAAAATAAGTTTTGAAATAAGGTTGATCAACGTTGTTCATGGTCATTTAAGGCAAAGTTGGCTGAGAGATATAAAGAGCGTAAAATTTAAAATAAAATAAATAATAGATTTTCTGTGAAAGCACTAGCTAACAGAGAATCACGTTTTTTTTTTTCACAGTTGCGGTTAGTAATTTAGCAAGGTCTACTGTTCAAAACCATGATGCTGAAATAATGCATTTCATTGACATTCGATCTGTAACTGTAAAGATTATCCATCCACCAACTAGAGAACAGGAAAATCCCGAAATAATAAGATTTTACAATCGTCGAAACATTGGCGTACGAAATTAAAGCTATAAAAAAGCCAGTGATGCTGTCGTATCATTCTTGCAATTTCTTAGCCATTAGAAGTAACCAACAATAGAAAATGAAAAGGCTTCAAACAATATCAATCTATCATGATCACGTACCCGTATTAACGTCATCACATCTGAAGCATGATACGATGATAAAACATGATTGACAGCAACAGAAGTAGAAAATAATGATCATAATCAGATATTCATAGATAATACAGTAATATATGACAAAAGCTATGATGATTAACTACTTAAACCAACTGATCTTATATTGATATGGTGGAAGTTCGTTTGAAAAGACATTAAAGCCATTGCAACGGTTTGAAGATACGGTCGTCAATCTTTTGATGGGATTCGCTTTTGTTGGATATTTCGGTAGAGCTCTGCTTTCTAGCGTTGAACATAATGTATAGATGGATATAGATGATAATAGATCTTAATAATCTTCATACGTTCTATATTTTATTCATCTATTGGCAAAGAGAATGGTTATATTGATGATAATTTTCACACTGTTAAAAATTTTACGTTCTTCTAAAACCATTTTATCGTTGGAAAGTACACGAATCTAGAACAGCATTACACTTATCAGAACATAATCTAAAATTGTTTAGCTAAGAGTTCTATGCAACCAATTAGAGTAAGTTGATAAAATAAGGAATAGAATTTCCACCATTTGCAATCTCAATCCATTGTCGGCGAGTTTCTCGCTCCATTCAATTACTAGGAACAGGTTGACAAATTGAGACCAGATTGTGTTACTAGATTGCCTGATACTATTACCAGAAGAGAAAGCTATTATAGTTAAGAAGACTTTATTTAAGTATTTGAAGATAGCAAGGAAATGGTATCAAGAATCTAAGGTAAATCAGAACAATTTTGTACTGACTACATTTTAGTGTAACTTTAATTTTGACATACGAAGAAAATATAGAGATAGACTTTTAAGATTTATCAATTATTACCTTTTAAGAAGTAGTAGCCTCTAAAAGTGATGATAAACATTCTAAATCAATTGATTTACTAAATGATGTCCGAAGAAAACAATGACCCGGTCTACTTAGATACATTGGAATCATGGACATTAACAATCAGATTCAATCATTACTCTATACGATTCGATCACGTCAAAAACCTAAGTGGTATGAATCGATAAAATCATTTAATAATTGAGTATGTGGAACAGAAACATCATAAAATAATAATATTGTAACGAACTCGGACGGAAAAGTTTTTTAAATAAACATTTATTTGCACGGTCAAAATGATAATTGATTTTAAATGTTCAAAGTATAGGTAGACCCAAATTGGTTACCAAAACACCTGTTCATGTAAAACCCGTTAATGTAGTTAAAGCCAATATAACAAAATGACAGTTAAAGCCAATCTGAAAGGTTATCAGCCAGTGAGAACTGTGATTGGTTGCTTTCTTTGAAAAAGAGCGACAAATCGTGTGAATAATTTTCGGCAACGTTTAGAGAAACACATCTGATTAATTGGGCAAGTATCATGATGGAATCTTGAAAGCAAGTACGTAATAAAATAAATTACAGCCGTACCGTTGCAGACGTTTTCCTTACCAACCGAGGTAATAGCAAATGTTCGAAAGTGACTGAGTCCAATACCAGAACTAAGATAACTTCGTTAGAAGTTAGAATCAGAGTTGGTCTACAAATAAAGACAGTTACTGGCTTCTTATCATTGAGTGGTCGACTGCCTCAACGGCGATTCGACCGCATGTAAATGTTGAAAGCCGGACAGATTGTCGTCCTAAAATTTTACCGATCGGTAGCTATACGTTATCGACTTTCCTTGGCAAACATCACCGAATAAATTGTCTTTAAAAGTATTGTTTTTATTTTCGTCCAACCACAAAATGGTTGTTTTTAAATGTTGTTGTTTTAAATACCTAATAATCTACGTTTGTTTCCGCAGTCTTTTGTTCAAATGTTGTAATTTCACATTAATACACAAGTATTTAAATGTTACTATTGTACTCCGACTGCAATTTCTAATAAAAGAAGTACCACTGACTGAGCACATCAGTATCGACGAGATCAGTCAAATGTTTATCAGGTATTGTCTTATTATATTCTAGTTACTGCTAGACATATTTTAGCCTTCAAACGGACTCTTTTCGTCATCATCTTCATCAGTATGATTCGCCTTTAACTAAGTCTAATTCATCATATTTACAATAACCAACTGATTCATTAGTCTCTTGTTTGAACACATTGTATTTATCAAAAGCCATTTGAATTCGCATGTCGTTGCAAGAGACATCATTTCGTCCGCTGTATCGCCAACAGATATAATGATAGTCGTAATTTACGTTCAAAATGTCTCAGCAATGCTTTTATTCCTAAAATATATGTCCCAGGTGAAGAGCAATGAATTCTTGCGGTAAAAATTCACTGCTACCAAGATTACTTATAAAATTCTTTATTACGAAAGGTAGGGCAAGGTAGGGTAAAGACTTTGTTCAGTCTATTTGCAATGCCTGTATTAAACAATTGTGAATTGTTCACGTGACGACGTGGTGTATCAGTTACCAATTTGTCCACCACACTCTATTATTAAACACAAAATTATTTTGTTTCAGATTGTGTGAATAGCCCGGCTTGCGGCGCTTGTAAACCGAGAAGCTGTCAATAATATGGTGCAATAAAAGTAATATGAGGGTGTTGGGTATGATGCGTGTGAGAGTCAACCGAACTGAGTTATAAATAAAGAAGGAAAATCATTCAAACTGGGTGGTGGAAGTAGTGGAGGGTTGAGCGAGGTATGAGAAGCGGTGTTGTGCAGTGACGGCGTCCGGGCGGCTGCCATGGGCGCGGCGCGCCATGCGCTCGCGCACGCGCCCGCTGCGGCTGCTCCTGGCGGCGCTCGCGCTCGCGTCCTGCGCCGCGGCCCCCGCGCCCGAGCCGCGCGCGCAGCGTTCCGCCAACCTGAGCCACATAACTGGCACCTCCCGCACCATACAGATGTTCCTCAAGAATCGCTATCTGCAGCTGCTGCCGGATGGCACAGTCAACGGCACCACAGATTACAACAGCGTTTACAGTGAGTACTCTTTCTTACCTTTCTATTTCATCAGCATTAACCATATTAGCGTTTTATGGAGCAGCTATTTTTTTCCATCCGTTTATACATCATTTCACCTGTCTTCACATTTGTAACAAACTAAATATTAGAATGAAAGCACACAATCTAAAGCCAGAAAGCGAAGTCTGCTTTCAGGGAACATTTTTACACTTGACTCAGCTTCCATTACATTATAGGCTATTTCACAACACCTAAATCTTGTGCCTCAAGGTTTTTTGTTCCACAATCGATCGGCACGTATTACGAGATCACAGCGGTACATTGACAGTGCTCCCAATTATATCAATTGAATTTTTTACTCTTTTTATTCACTGAAGACTTTTATGTCTATTTGCTCTGTGAATTTGCAGGCGGTACAACATTATCGCCTGGTAGTATTTCCGCAAAAAAAATCAATTGTTGCGTGATAATTAGCAGTATTCTCTATTTATCCTCGGAAGAATAGTAATAACGCTGGTAGAGATGAGGAGAATAAGTTTGCCGTTGGACGAACGGTATCGCCTGATTCGATTTCCGATATTTGCGTGTCATTACTCCATCTATTCATTACTCTGTGATGTGCTCAAAGATGACTACCTACCATCGATGTAGTTGCTAAATTGTTGAATAACGAACACTTTCTCATACTGTATACGAATCTACTTTCATGCTGCTTTGCATGGAAATGTTCGTTTTCATATAAAAAATAAAAAAAAACTTTTGATTCAATGTTTACAAGGTACGAATCCAATAAAATAAAAAAGAAACTACAAAAAATATATTTATAAATTCTTTTGTAGAATAGACACGCCTTGTATGTTAAATACTTATTTCGCATACTTTGCACTAGACAAAAAAGTTTTGTTTTACGCCCGTAGTAGTCAATATTTAAACACGGGTGATAAAACTGCGAGGGGCACTGTAGTCGAAGTTACGCAATATTCCACCTATATCCTAAAAGCCTTGACATAAAGTCTTTGTATTTTTACTATCAATGATCACATCTAGCTGTCTAGCTTTTCAAAGAAGTTTAAATGTGCGCTCCTGTAGCCAAAATTATTGGCACAAGTATTGAACAAATACACGGCTTTGTACACGGAAATTATAGTTCCAATTCTGATCTGCAGAGGTAGCTCTCGAACGCTTGTGAATAGTCACAACCGTTGAAAAGGTTCGGTTAAGGGGAAACCATAAAAATTGCCATTTTGTAGCGTTCCCCCTAAACGAACCTAACCGACCGAATCGTATGCGGCAGCGAATCGAACGGTTATGAATAATAATAACTGTGCAGATTTTGCAAATTGGTGAATCGAATTAAAGGCAGCCATTTTCTCGTTATTATTAGATTTTTGAAGACAAATATTGGTTATAGGATTAAAAAAAAAAATTTGACAGTCACAGTAAGGCCTTTCATTTGTTATATCACACGGTACAATTAGCAAGACTTAAAAAAAAAAAAAAAACTATATTTGCCTCCCAAAAGTGAAAATTCATTTATTTACGTTACACGTACGTGTTTAGAAATTCATATTTGTAAAAAATTTCAACTTAATCGGTCCATTAGATTTGGAGCAAAATGGCTGTGACAGACGGACAGACGGACACACGAGTGATCTTATAAGGGTTCCGTTTTTTCATTCGGACGTACGAAACAAAAACAGTCGCAACAAAATTTAATATACCTAAAATGTGTGTGAAACGTAATTTCCTAGACAAAATAAATAGTATTAAAATGTTCGGTTATTTTAATGCTTATCCCTATAAGGTAACTCTTCCTTATAAGTATAAGAGTATGAAAATAAATCCCAATGACACGCGACGTAATACAAGTATGTCGCAAGACATGTTCTATCGCAATACAGTAACAACAATATGTCGTTAAAATAAACGGAAAATAAATGATTAAGTTCCAATCGTAACTGAAGGAGTTGCGTTTTGTAATCCATAAATATCTAAACGATCACTCGATTTTACTGCCGAGTTTTAATTTTAATGGGTTAAATATTAAAGTTTAAATTAAGTTACGTAGTATATATTTAAGAGTAAAAATAATAAAAATTCTAGTCAAGTCTATGGATGTCTTCCAAATCCGCCATAAAAGGTCAATCTGTTAACTAATTAACCTAAAATAGTGAAGCATTTACGGCAATAAATGATATTTATTTCCTTCTATTATTATCTACGCTAACAATTGTGCAGTATCCAGTAAATACTCATATTATCTACAATCATATTCACCCCTAACTTTTCCTATTTGGCTCTAAGAATTACGAAATAATTAGCTTAATTGAAAGTCCCTTGTGAATGATTGAATTTGAATAGTAAGATCACAAAGTTTTTAAACTATAGGCCAGTAGCTACTTATTTCGTTCGAGAACCATTTCTAAGTCCTCGAGCGCACTGGTATAGTAAACGCAACAATTATACAATACACTGTCGACTCATGACAGTAGCTGTAATGTGAATATGACGTGTAAAGTTATCATGTACTTGTTACTTATACTTGACCAATGCGGCAGTGTCCTAAGCTATTGGTTTTAGTGACTAATGTAGGCTCAATTTGCAGAGAATGACATGCAAGAAGTGCTACGTTTTCTCTTGGATACTTTAATATCCGTGGAAGATTTTTTTTCCAGTATTTTTAGGGTTCCGTATTTTGCTCTAACGATCTTAGTCACTATATTTATGCAAACCAGACGACTCCTAGACGTAAGTTATATAACTCGAACCAGTTTTAAACGAATGACATAACTCAGGGCTGGTCTATTTTTTATAACGGAAAATAATAGAGACAGTTTAATTACATGTCCTCAAAGACACTCAAACAGTTCCGTAATAACACCATAGATGTTAATATCAGTGTTAATCTAGATCGTAATTACATATTTGGTATTCACATTCAGTTAAACGGAATTGTGATAATGGCTCAATAGGAAGATTTGAAATGCCCCGAGCGTTAGCTGTGGTGGTCCAACTGTAAGATTGTGATCGTAAAACTCTAATAACAACTTTATAGACTCCAAATGGAGATTTCGTACTTTGATAGCGGACAGTTTCTATCAAGTGCTTTGTGTATGCGATGCTTTTTTGTTTATTTTTATCGATAAGTGTGTCGATTTCGTAATATAATGCGTAGATAAGTGAGCCGAAATAAATGACACGTGAAATTAATGTAGAGATTGTATGTTGACGTGTTCGCCAGGTTTAGAGATTAAAGCTGCTAGTTCTGTGATGGCTGATTGTAAATTATTACACGCCTTTCAATCTCTTTATTGCATGAATACATTTGATTAACCAAAATGTATTTTTTTTATGGTAATCTAACAGAGATTACCGTTGTGGCGGCAAGATTAACCAAAAATACTTTGAAAGCAAATTTTGAATAAATTAGAACTGAACTTTAAGCTATCTTACGCAAAAAGATAACAACACGATCATTTAGCTTTGATCCAAGTCGAAATTAAATAAAGATCCTGCCAAGCAAGAAACATCAAAGGAATTTTGCCACTCACATAATCTCCATCGCGACACGTAATACCGACCATGCGCGGACGCAACCAAATTTTTTTTCTTGTAAAAACTGATCTCCGTGAAATACTTTTCTTTATGTAATTTTGTGTTAATAAAATGTATGGTGACTCATATTTTTTTTACTTTCATTTAAGGAGTATTACATTGTCTATTAAATACAATTTATTGCATTAACCTAGCATTTTTAGTTTCCGAGATTTTTAGGATTCTTTAAGTGACCCGGATTCATTGCTCTCGAGTGTACAATCAAAATGCGAAAGCTTTGCTGCATACGAATGAAGTTACAAAACTCAAAATAATATTGCCTTCATTGTTTACGTTCCACTTCATAAATCATAAATTTCACAAATTATAAACTTCATAAATTTGAACTTAATTTAGTAGTTTATTTGGCAAATATGAACTTGGAAGTTTTACTGAATAGTAGGTACACTCAGCGCTAGGAAGAAAGTCCTGTCTTAAAAAACAATTGTGGACAATCAGGATCTCATCTTAATCACCGTTATTCTACTAATTAAAACATGATTTTTCACGCAGACTTATTAAAAATATTAAAACACGGCATACTGTTATAAATTCGAAACCATAGCAAATGGTTAGTTATTCAATAGCTTAATTGCTAATAGGCCACAAGGCCAATAAACCTGCTGATTGTTATAAAACTAATTAATTTAAAAATATGTAAATGTACAGTCAGTAACAAAATTAAGTGACCATTGTATAATAGTTTTAAACGTGTTTTAAGAACGGAAGTTTGCCTTTTTTAATATAATTAGGACTAAAAATACATACTGACTTTTGTAATTAAATAGGTATTTATAATAATTAATGTCCAAATTTAGAAATATATCTTAAATATAATTCACCGTAACAGTCGACTTTGTCAAGCTCGAATCTTAATAAAATTACTTTATGAATAGCCTCTTCCGTTCTGTTCATCCGGGAGCGTGTGTGATGAATGCCTTATATTCGCTTTTAAGAAATGATGTGTGCCACGCTTTATATTGCGTGAGAAAGAATGATTGATGTTCCATTTATAGACTTGCATTTTGGGAATAGATTTTTTCTGAAAATTTTTGGAAAGATGAACAGTTAAATTGAATTTTATTTTCGTCTCGTGTCGCAAAAAAACAATGAAAATAATAATTTCACAAACAAATCTTCAAAATTAAGTGGAAACAGATACTTCAATAAAATTTATAGAGATCAAAACAGCATTTATATATTTTTATTACCACAAAAAAAAAAATAACCTACCTTTCTTGACTTCCCGGTAGTAATTTCCCCAGATTGCAACATTTAAGTCCACACCCGCTATACATGGCCTCAAAACCAATTTACATTTACTGCTACCAAACTTCCAATCAATCTAAAATGAACTCTATTTCCTCCATCAAAGTAGTAGATGAACTGACTTTGCGAAAAGTTGTGTGAAACTGTAAAGTGGTGGTGGTCAGGCCTTGTCGTGTAATCTACTGCTCTGATTATATCAATTACTTCTTTATTGAAGGTGATTTGGCAGCGATCGTACCAGAGACTGCGATTGTATTGTATCGAGGATCTAAATTCTATTATTGTGTAGATACAGAACAAATAGAAAGAATTATTGAACTTCTAAAGCACCGATTGGCTGCGGGGTTGCCACATCCGAAAATGAGGTTTTGTTCGAAGAGATTGTGATAAATACGAAAAGATTATTCTTTTAATTATGTTTTTAGTCTTGCTTAACCTTCCGGGTTTAGTAATGGATGCTTAATCTTTTCTAAAGTTATTATTTAAGAGTTTTTACACTTTTTACGTTATTATTGTGAACTGGCACTTGTTTTGCCGACGAGGAAGCGACTAGCTATCGACTATTATCTCGCTGAAGAAACGTCAGTAAAGGAGATACATAATTATATTAATAGTTGTTTGCTGACTGTTCACACTGCTGGCGAAAACTCTCTCTCCACAGTTTGCGCAGTGACCAGTCACTGCGCAAACTGTGGAGCGTCGCTGAACGCCGCGTCGTGTTGTTCAGCAACGCTCGCTTGGCGGGTAGAACACTCGCTGAGAGGTTCTCGCTTGGTAACATTCGCATTTGCGGACTCGCTCATAGCCCAGTGACAAAACTATCCGAACTACACACTCTCTGCTCTTCGCTCGCCAACTCGTTTCTAGTTGCTAGCCTTACTCGCTTCTCGCTTACTGTCGGCAATAGGACAGATATTATCGCCCGTAGGTATAAAAGTCCTCGCACAGAGTACTCGTCCATTGAGTTTAAGGGCTTAAATAATATGAAGATGATGAATTCAGAATTTTTTATAATTATTATCTATTTTCGTAGTCATGGTAAAATAACTGTGTCAAATGTATGCAGCATGGGGTATGGATATTCGATAAAATCAAAGTTACAGTGAGGAGCATGAATATTTGACTAACAATATTATCATTACGCAAAAGAAATACCTAAAAATGGCCGCCACAGTTGAAGGGATTCATTCATTCATTTTATTTCATTTATTCAATAACATTTTACATTGTGTCTGAATGTTTTACAAAGATAATTGAAAAATAATAATTAAGATAAGATAAGGATAGGTTTAGATTTGGATAAGGAGATAAAAATGCAGTAATTCACAAAGTTCAAAATGCTGTTGTATCTTAGATAATATGAAAGAAAGAAAGAAAGAAAAAACGTTTATTTGCGGTAAACATGACGCAAAAAAAAAAGTTTCAGTGAATAAAAAAAAAAAGTTAAAGTTAAAGTTAAAGTGAATTTGTTATCATTCGTCCAGAAGAATAACGTGCGAATAAAGTATGTCTTTTAATCAATAAAGTCAAATTCGAACATGTGCGTTGCAATACGCAGCAAAAACAACAATTTTTTACAACAATGCCCAAAACAGTAGTGGATAAACTGGTATATTAAGGCCCCGATCACACATTCTACAAACACACCACATCGCAGCGACATTGTTTGGGCAAGCAGTGGTTACGTGTGAATAGTGTCGCTGCAGCTCCTTGCAGTTGAGTTGTGGTAACCACAAAATTTTGATGTGGTTGCGTTGTCGCTAGTACTTACGATGTGGCTACGTTGTGGCTAATGTTTGCAGAAAGTATCGTCGCGTCAATGCAACGTTGTGACTGCGACGTGGCCTTGATGTGGTCTGTATCACCTGTATGGTTTATTTTGGCGCCCAAATGTGGTTCGTGTGAATAAACGATTAATTTTCATACAAATTAGCGCGCGACCACGTGTTGTCATTATGGTGTGGTTGTGTTACGTTTGATCAGGCCCTTATGGTATCTATTGGTAATAATACAGACATTATAAAACATAGCTGGCTTCCATGTGTTTTCGAGTGTTTTTTATGCCTTGTCTAGGCAAGCTAGCTGATGACAGCTTTATTACATTTAACAACGAAGTTCAAGGTTTAATTCACACGATAACCACGCCCGCAAAATGGCTGAATAACAAAATGTGCTCGATATAAATATCAAAGATGTTCTAGAAATCTAGATCGAGCAACATGCAGCCTCTAACAATAATGTTCTAGCACGCTTAGCTTGACCACAACAGAAACGGGATTTGTCGACGGAAGAATAGACAAAATTACAGATAAACAATCTGTCATTTTGTCTATTCTTCCGTCGACAAAAACCGTAGAAAACCCGTTTCTAGGATTGTCAATCTACGCGTGCTGCTGTGATAGACAAACTGTTTGCTAAATATGATAATAATGTCAATACGGTGGACGAATAAAATAATAAAATAGAAAAGTGTGACTAGCTCTGCATCCTCCTGGTATGTAATAAGATTTATTATTTATGATTTGGTATTTTTCTCGCTTATGAGAATAAGTAGGTAGCTGTTTATACTAATACATTGAATCACTCTTTTTATTCAATCGTATTTCAAAAATGATTTGTTAGCGTGGTCAGGGTTTTTGACCGTTATTGTTAGGCGTTGGGGTCACTTGTAAACTGCTCCCTAGACTAGTCTCTAAAAATATCGACTGAGCGTTTTTTTTCAAAAACTAAAATATGCAACTCTAAACTGGGCTATCTGACAGAAGCGAGTTCTATCTCAAAATTCGAATCGTCGGGCGCCATCTTTAACGTATAAATCAGTCATCAGATGCGTATGCGATTGGAATATGAGTATAATCGGCCATCTTGGGTGTGGGCAGAACAATACATGGACAATGGTGTCAGTTTCTCGGTTTTGCTGTTTAGCTTATTTTCTTTTGTTTTAGGGAGCTAAGAATGTTTTACGAGCTGGATGCAAGAATGTTTGATGTCATGTGTGATTTTGAAAACCGTAAGAAATGAATAGAATCTGTTGATGATCTCGGAATCACCTTATTTCTCGTATGAAAACGTTTGGTCTGTCCAAGAAGCTAAAGTAGCACACAATATACAGGGTGTCCAGTAAAAAATGGATAACCTAGAAATAGCAATTAATAGACATTGTGGCCATTCTAAAAAAAATACAATAAAAATCCCAAGTAGTATATATATATATAGTGATACGATTTTTTTTTACTGGGCAATTCCTTGTCACATTATTTACTGCTTCTCTGTCGGCATAGTCAATGTCAATACAACAACAAATAACCGATGGAATTCATTCATTTGAGGTCGTGGTGAAATAAAAAATGGAAAATAAGATAAAAAAAGTTAATTAAAAATTTTAGGTACTACTTGGGATATATTTTTTTATGTTTTTTTTTTAGATCGGCCATTGTGTCTACTATATGCTATTTCAAGGTTATCCATTATTTACCGGACAACCTGTATAAATTTTATAGCTAATGCTGGACCCAATACAATAACGTCTTGATGGAGACTTTCGACCTTGACCGAAGTGAACCTGTACGTTAAATTCAGTTCAGTAGATCATACTAAAAGAGCACAAGTGGCTTCTATTCAAGTTCAACTCATGAACAATGCTTCTTAACTGGATGAGTGCTCTACATCACTTTGTCAATCAAGATTTGTTGAAGTATTCTGGATCAGATAAAGAAAAAGGAAGGAAAGGAAGAAGGGGCTTGTGGCTGAGTAATAACAGCCGCACGGGTCGATCGATCAGGTTAAGCTACGCTTGCCGCGGTTGGACCGTGAATGGGTGACCATCTTTACATACCAAGACCCCCCGTGCCTCGGAATACACCCTACGCCGTTGGTCCCGGCTGTTATTTGTAGATCTTTGTCATTTGTTACGGGTCGCCAGAAGCCCGAAAGTCTGACAACCAGTCTTACCAAGGGGTATCGTATTACCTAGTTACTGGATTGAGGAGGTCAGTTAGGCAGTCGCTCCATGTAAAATACTGGTATTCAACTGCAGCCGGTTAGACTGGGAGCCGACCCCAACATTGTTGGAAAAAAGACTAGGCAGATGATGATAAAGTTAAAAAGGAGTGAGGAGGATGTGACAAGAAAAGACTTTATATATTATGATGGCTACAAGAAAAAAGGCGAACTAAAGAAAATATGGGTCCTCACTAATATTATAAAAGCGAAAGTGAGTTTGTTTGTTACGCTTTCACGCTAAAACGGCTGAACGGATTTGGATAAAATTTAGCGCATGGGTAGACCATGACCTGGGTAAGGACATAGGATATTTTTTATCCCGATATTCTTACGGCCTCGAGACTTATACGGGTGAAACTGCCGGGCGCAGCTAGTCTGTAATAAAATGTATGGCAAAAACAGAAGTACTGCAGAAGTGCTGCAGTAGGATTCTTGATCAGACACTTTTCTGGATTTACTTTATTCTATGCGAGATACTGAAAAACCAACTTTCTAAACCGGACTTGGGTTATCCTGCTCCGCATCAACCTTTGATACAATCAGCATCAAAATACTCAACTACATCTCTTGCACAAGTTCAAGTAAGCGAACCATCATTCATTTTAATATTGTTATTAATTAACGACTTACGTCATGTTAGGTTAACTTAACCGTTAATTTAAACCCGTTTCGGTTCCCACACGGGTCGAGAAAAGTTAATAATGTGGTCAAAAAGAAAAATCTATTAATAATCTTGTGTTTTGGTGATAATTCGGGTTGGTTTAGCACATTAAGCGGTGATTAAGGGCAGTGATTCGTTTAATGTGTGTGATTTAAATGCTGTAATTTCTTGAAGTTAGATTGTACAAAAATATTATCAGAATTCTTACTTGTTTTAGCTTTGAGTAATAGTGAGATAGTTCAATAAAACAATATCTATCAGATAAACTAAATAGTTATTAGGGAATCGTTTTAAGTTTTTACCTAATGACATACGCAATGTCAGCTCTTCAGCCCAATCCTACCGTTTTTGATGTGTAACATCTTACCTCTAGCCTTCGTGCAATCGTGTGAGGGAGGAAAGTGATTTCGTGAAAAGGGACGGAACTGTATTACAGGAAGCCGGGGCAGCGCACGCTATTTGATTTGATCAATGAGCGCGCGCGGTGCTAGAGTTGGCCGTCAGAAACGACCTTGACGAGGCCCCGCCCATTTGATGTTGCTTATTACCAAGGTGAGATGTCAGATGTTACACATCGTATGCGACTACTGTAAAGCTCGCACGTTTTTTCTTTCCATTCTAAATACAAATTAATGTTTTTCTCATAATTATGCTAACCGACTCGTGGAGGTTGCACTTTAATAACTTTGCAGTTTAAAGACTCTAAAGTACACATCAACGTTAACCTAAGAGACTCTGCCTCTCCGATTTTTTTCGTGTAGCTATGACACTAACGAGTGAGTAATCAAATGAGAATTAACTATTTTTTTGGAATAAGTCTTCTATAGCCCTATATTGTAAAGTTCACTCAGAACCTCATTCAAGAGTTCGGACACAATTCGAAAGCGAACTCATTCACTCCCTTCGAATTTCGATGTGAGTGATATTTACAGAACAGGACTTCTCTGCTTCGTTGTTATGTGACAATATCAGGTAACTAGCAGATATTAAATGGTAGGTAATAACATATCGTTGGTATAGTTACCCTGTTTTTCTCATGAGAAGAAGGTGTGTGGATATCGTTTAGAACCGTATCTAATAACTAGTTTTTTAGAATTACAGCAAATCATAGTTGTTAATAGTATCGTTTACCATAACGTTGTAAGTTGTTACACTCGGGTGGGTTTTGCAGTGTGCAGAAAATCTTTATTGGTTTTTACTCTATTTTAGTTGCATCTTCAGAGTGTTTGTCTTCTTTTACGATGAGACAGTTATTTCGCGTATCCCTTTTATTGATTTTTAATTTTTTCCGATTTTTGTAAAACAGTCACTTAGTGCTATGGTTAAAATTTACCGTTCTTTAGGTAAGTATAAAATCCAAAAATAATATCACTTGTCTGCAGGAAGAAGATACAAGCATTGATCACCATGTTTATTTGCTCACTGCAAAACTATATTAGGTACCTATACCTAAATAATGCTAAACTTTATTTCTTATTCTACAGTATAGCTTGGTTTTGGGATTAATCCCTAATTTAACCCAAACTTCACACTGTCACCTCTTTTTTTCTAAAACCCCTTTAGCATCAAAGAGATCCGTCCCAAAAAAAGGTCTCATTTCCATACGAGACGTGTACAAGCTGACAGCAGTATCATTACGCTAATAACAAACAGGGGTCGTCTGAATACGCGATTCTCGTTCTAAATGTTGAAACATGTCGCGTTGGTGACAGAAGGTACGAACTCACAAACTGGATATTTGTTCGTACGGAGGTTTGTTCCACTTGCGACTATTATACGGAGAAAAACCGCCAAATATTTTAAATTCGTATGCTGTGAGGTTCGAAATTGCGTGTACATTATTTTGTCCCGGGTGACAGTAGGGAATTTTAGTAGCTCCTTTAAAATATACGAAATAACTAGACTGACCAGTGGGGAAATTTTCGTAATTTTTAAGAACGTTTGCATTCTAATCTCATTCGCAATCATATTCATATCATATCATCACATATTATCGTCAAAAATACAATCAATTTACCAACATTTTTGACAAGTTTGACAGATTGTGACTTGAATGCCAACGTTTTTTTATGTATGAGAATTAGCCTTCAGGACAGGTACAGTTCGATTCAAACTTAATGGCGGCTCGGAAGTGCGCTGCTCGCTGCGCAATACCCCACCCCTCACCCCCGCTGACCCATGAATTCGTTACTGCGCAGCGACTCGCCTCATGTTCCGAGCCGCCATTAAGTTTGAATCGGAGTGTAAGAAGCTAACAGGGGATCTGATGCTGATGCTGTCTCTGTCTAGCTATCTATCTATCTCTGTTAGCCAATGCGTTTTCACATTAAAATTAATTTGCATTTTTTACAACCGCACATGTGTCGAAGTAATAAATTTGGCTATTTATTATCATATCAACACGCGGTATTATCACTATGACTAGATACAGCATTACTCCAACAATGCAATTAATAAAAAATATAATAATAATGATGACAGTGAAATATTGCCTACCATTCTCTGGCCAATGAGTCATTTCTATTTAAAAACATGCGAAGGTATAAAAAAAACTACTGTTAAGGCGACGATAACCGACTTTTAATGATTTTATACTAAAGATCACGTCTATACGAATAGTGTTAATGATTTGGAAAAAAAAAGTTAAATGAAAGCATTTTATTAATAATTTAATATAGGAATATTTTAGATTATATTTATATTACATAGTGAAAGTAATTTGCAAAGTTATGTCTAACGCGGATAAAAAACTGAAAATCACGCAAAATCTATCAAGCATATTTTTCTGAAACCTTCACCATTTTAAAGATAATTTAATTATTAATCTTTATGTATACGTGTTTGATTAAAATACCTTTTGTTTTATCTATAATAAATTAATAATGCGTCTAATTTGGGACAGCGCTCCTTGATGAGCGAGTCTTATTACTGGCTGGACGTACGACGCGTTGCGTGAGCTTAGTACAGAACACGTAAGCTACCCACTCAAGGTCACTGTCATGTGTGTCTGTGGTCACTGTCTTAATATTGAGAATATCTAATGCCTACTTCTGGCTATTAATATCTTTACATATTATTTGTATAGCTCTTTATTAAATGGAACCGGGAAAATTATTCGTGTGATGGCAATTGTGTCTTTTTTTCCATGGTGGCAACTAGAAGTTTTCCAAAGACATCAAGAATTAGGATGTTCTGTTTGATATATAAAATAATTAAATCAGACAACTTATTTGAACCAATTTGCCCAATAAAAAACTATAATGAAAACTGATTAAGAAAAAATTAGGTACCATTCTCAAGACGAAAACGGTAAAGCTTTTCGCGCGGCTAAACGACGCATCCATATGCATGCGACGTGCGCCCGCGTCGGTGAAGACAGAAAGATTGATCGCGCTCTTTTAATATAGCAATTTACACCTGTTATACTCTTACAGCTTCCTTATACAACATCTTCATCATCCAAACGATTATCGTTGGTGTGAGAAAAAATCCAATTTGTGATTTGAATTTTAAATTCAAGTAAATTATTTGCTGGTTACATTATTCTTCCATGTATGTACAAGAGCGTTGTAAATCTTCCAGATAAGCATATTTGCTTGAAATACCAACACGCTTCTGATGTTGTTTGATTTATCTTTGATACAAACCAGCATTCATATTCTAATTTATTTCAAAATTGCTTGTTGATTTTATGTGCTTAGAAGTAAAGGTGATAATTGTCAGCAATTATTCAGTGTCTGTCTTTATAGTTGTGTATTAAACTTTTACTTTCTACGAACTTACACATTGGTGGATTGCGAAACCCATGGTTTTATCCCTAACCCATCCAACACCCAGTGCGAGTGCGGTGCTTCTGATCAGATCATGTGGCCTAAGTGACCGTTCCACTCCCACTGGATTCTTTAGGTCAGCCGAGGTGCTGGAGAACGTTGATAGCGGTATCAGTGGATACCGCTATCAACGTGGTCATCTTCTGGGCTCAAACAATATAAAAACAAAGGAGAAGGACTATAATCGACATGCCAAAAAGAAGAATATCATTCCTCCTCCTCTCATGCAAAGTTCATTTACCACAGTAATCTTCAATTCTTTGAGAACTAGACATCAAATTAAAAGTCAAGTAACGAACAAGTCTAACTACCTAACTGCATTCCCCGAATTTTTACTCGAAATCGAAATTTAATCTAATAATCGTTACATTTCAATTGGATTGGTTAATAGGCAACCGACCACTGGACATCTTTATTTCGGTTCAGTACCGACTTCAATCGACATAGTAATCGATTCTGACGTTTAAATGGTTGGCATTACTTTAGTGATGAAATTGAGTTTAATAATCATGAGTTGATAGATAAAGAAGATTTTCTAGAGAGTGAACAGATTTGGTTTGAGATTGGAATTGCTAGTTTAAGAGATCTGATAAGGGAATTAGGTGGCATAGTGATGTGAGGCAATAAACGGATGATAATCAAAGCTTTTTCACTTCTTCCAATTATCTGTTACGTAGGCATGGAAGAATTCGTTTAGTTGTCATACAAGTTGTTACAGACGTTAATCTTAAAACTATACAGATTGCTTAAGAAGGACCAAATATTGGCCACAATGATGCCAATTTTTCATTTGCAGAGCCAGTAAGACTATTCTATGCTGATTTGCCAACAGCCGATTACATATCCAAAGCAGCATGTTATCGTTATTCTAAAAGCCTCATAATTATCTTACACTATAGCCATAACCCAAATATTTAAGTGACGCGTGCTTACCCACAAAGTCGAATGGTTTAATATCATTGGTAAGACCCATCAAAACACCGTTATTTTTTACACTGATATCACGTTTCACGAAAACGCAATCGTTTTCAATCTCATTAGGTGCTTATGAAGGCCATGTAACTATTTATTTTAATTAGTTATTGGCCGCCATGACATTGAGATTGTCAAGTATCGAATTGCTACGAATTTTATCATAGAGTAGGTGGAACAGATGGTTTAGTGTCAAGTTAAAGTTATTGATTTTAATAAGTAGATTGTGGAAATTGAAGTAGATTGAAATTATTTAGTAATGTATAAAGAAGAAGCAGTCTTCAAGAATGACTTCATAAAATTACCTGAATTCGTGGTAAAAAAGCAAAACTATTTGATCCTAAAATCTTTGAAGTAATATACGCTACCGATGCCGCACATGTTGAAACAACAAGGAAACATGAAACTGAGATAACAAAGTTCAGTAAACTTAACGCCACACAGAATTTCACAACCGACACGGTTCAGGAGACGGCAAATATTAATATGCACCATTGTAGCCCCAACTTAAGAGATATTAAAGTGGAGGAACTGAATAGGGAAGCAAGATTGCTCGGCTAGGCTAGTATTGTACCAGGCGAGCCCACAATATACCCTGCGTGAGATAACTACAATGACTTTCTAAAGCAAACACGATTTGAACTAGTATAATAGATGGTGGCAACTTGAACAAATTTTGAACAGAATTGTGCCTACAGGTTTGATTAATTGGTGTTGTGTGGTCTACGGCTAATTGTGGGCCACCCTTGTTTCAGTTGTATAAGGTGCGCGGAGTAAGAATCCAATGAATAAACAACAACTTGCATTTTTTTAACATCGTCACTATATTATGAATTAATTTGTGCTGATCAAGGCCTGTCACACAGGATAGTGTTACTGTTTCAAAAAGAAACCTTCTGCTGTTAAAATCATATGCTATATTACTAGAAAATTAATTAAAGTCCTGTATTCTGAAACGAGTAATATATATACCTATGAATTTATAATTATATATGTTAGTACTCACGTACTCGAAAATAGCTCTAACGATATCGATGATAGTTGCAATATAGGGGTTTACGGGGGCGAAAAATCGATCTAGCTAGGTCTCATATCTGGGAAAATTCGTTTTTTCCGTATTTTCACCCGAGCAGAGCTCGGTCGCCCAAAGTTTAAAACAAGGTAATGAATAATGACATGGCAGCATGGAATTAATAAGGCAGCGTGGAATAAGTAGGTAATATACATGGATCAGTATGAACTTTCCTATATTATGTAATGAACATTTTCACCAGAACAGAGCTCGGTCGCCCAGGTACTAATTATTAATTAACCTATCTGTTGTTTTCCATTTGGAAGATCGTGTAATCTTAGCAAATTCTAATGTAACTACGTCATTGACTCTAAACATTGTATATGGTGCTATTATCAATGTAGGACAGTTTTTGTCAGCTATCTACAGATTTTAGTCACGATGCAATTATTTGTCTAAGTGCACTATCGAATGTTTAATAGTTCTGCCAGATTTATCGTGTCCTCTAAATGTACCAGAATAAGAATAACGTTCTGCGTTAATTTTACACAAAATAGGTGTCAGTCAGTTCGATGCAACGGGTGATATTTATGTTTTTTCGGAAAAAGATCATTTTGACTCTTGAAGCTGCTAAATGTTTTATATAGATTTTGGTCTGATAACTGATCCGATTTCCGAAATCTAAGAAGTATTAGCACTATTGAAGGAAGAACCAATATAGTATTCAGCTGTTGGCACTAAGAACTGAAAGAAGCCATGTCTCCTTAAGAATTCCGATACGCGTCAAAAGACGCTGGCAGTGATTTCGTACAAACTATATTATTAATATTTTGCTAGCCCATTTCTAAATGGTTTTCCCAGAAGTCGGCTAAGACATAGTTTTAAATGCATGTCTAAATGCGTAACATTACTGCCTACAGTGTAGTTACTGTCAGTCATAATTTAGATTACGTATCGAATTCCGAACACACATTTATAATATGAAATGTCGTAAGTAATTTTTTTCGAACACCCGTCGGTGTTTGCCTTTATGATAAAACGTTTATTTTTTATTGTTCTATGGATGATATTTTCGGCACGCTTATTGAATACTGTTCCTTTAGATGTATAGTGAAACTCATCCAAATCATCTTGTTTCGTTTGAAAATCTTTAGGTAGCTTTCAGAAAGTTGTATATATCAAGATTTGCTTTAGATTTTTTATTGTTCTATGGATGATATTTTTGGCACGCTTATTGAATACTGTTCCTTTAGATGTATAGTGAAACTCATCCAAATCATCTTGTTTCGTTTGAAAATCTTTAGGTAGCTTTCAGAAAGTTGTATATATCAAGATTTGCTTTAGATACCTATGCATCGTTTGAAATTGTACACCACTGAATTTGAATAACTTAAGAAGAGCTTTGTGCTTATTGGCTAAATAAGCGTTCATACTGCAATAGTAGGTATGTTTCCAAAATTCACTTCCAGCTTTAAGGCTCTTACAAACAGGCGCGACACGCGACGCGACACAAAGGTACGTCGCGTCGCGCGACGAGCGGTGTCTTTGTGTCGCGTCGAGTGTCGCGCCTGTTTGTAGGAGCCTTTAGACTATCTAAGCTAGAAAACGGGGAAGAATTTCGAGCGTAGCCTAATCTATCTGAACAGTGATCGTGGCGCATTTTGAACGCCTTTTGAAACATTTAAAATAATTTCCAATTTCTCGTCACGTTTAATTTTTTCTTCAGCCTTACATACATTAGCTACACATATAATAAAATAGTAACAAAGACAAACCTGTACATTCAATATTTTTGAAAAAAAGTAATTGATGCGAGGTGTGGGAACGAGTCTGATGCCGAAGATATAGTTTTTAGAATTTTTGTCCGTTTGTGTTTTATGGATGTATGTTCCGGAGACGTAACGTTGGAAGGCCCCCACAAGGTAGACCAATGACCTAGTGAAGGCCGCAGGAATCCACTGGATACGAGAAGCACAGAACTAGTCGAAGTGGCAGTGTTTGGGGGAAGCCTATGTCCAGCAGTGGACGTCTTTCGGTCGAAATTATGATGATGATGATAATGTTCCGGATTGGCGCAAAAACGGCCGAACGAATTCGGATGAAATTTGGCACGAAGATAATTTATAACCTGGATTAACACTCCCTACTTCCCGTGGGATATTTTCCGACATACATGCGGATGAAGCCATGGGCAAAACTAGCTAGTACATTAAAAACTAAACACGTACCTGGAAAGTGAGAGTATTCTAACTTTATCGCAAATAAATTTCCAGATACACAAATAAATTAGTGTCACAATTGATATGATTTGCTTGTAATTGAATATTACGTATATTTTTGCGGTAGGTTATCGCTTCATGTAAACATTGTATATGAGTTGAACGAATCTGTTTAAATGGCGTAACTGTGACAATATTGTTGCTAACGACTACACGTGTGTTGATAATTTTAATAAGATATTCATCATTGAGGTCTATTTTAGTAGTATTTATATTGAAAATGTGTTTTAAAAGAGTTCTTTTGACATTGTAAAATTCTTCATAAAGCTTACAAGTGACAGGATTTTCTTTAACGACGTTTTCCCTATTTTATTTTTGTAATTAGGTGAAAAAGGTCTGTTGCTATATTTCCATAGATAGGATGATAGATTGTTTTTTTTATTCAGTTTCGGACAGCAATATAATCCATCTTGTTAGTGAAGTGTTGTTGAGAGTATGTCATGCTCACTTAAATGTCTCGCTGATGGTGGCGAGTGTGTTGGATCATTCGGTTCCCTACAAAATGGTTGAGCTGGATCGTGCTGATCCACGCGTCATGTTCGTGAACGGGCGCCGTCAATTGAGACTGGTCATCTCTTATCTGCCAGAGCTTATTTTTAATTTTATATTTTCAGTTGCTTTTGATTATTTTTTGTACATTGTTCTCACATATAGAAGTAACAAGAACAATGTACCCAGGATTTTGTAATATCTATATTTAGAAGAGTGTCCTTGGAGTTTCTTGCTCGTTCTTCTCCATAGAGATCTACGTTTTGGAATGAGCAACTAGATTCAACTTTTTGACATTCAAAAGTGCCTGTAAATGGTTTAATTTAAATAAATGGTTTGAGTTTGAAAAAATACATTTTATCTAATGTTAGTAACACAAAACGCACAATCAACACCGGCAACACATAATTAATTAAGTGTCAATTCACATGATCAATTATTATTTTTCTTAGTCTAGTTAGCGTAATAAATAAAGCGATTTACTATACAAAAAATCTGATTAAGCATCAAAATATTTTTCCTGAAAACCGCACCCTAAATGCATCATAATCTGAATGATTTTGAAAGATATTGCTAATCCATTGCTTCTTTGTTCGGAAAATTTGTCTGCTCAACAACGTAAATAATGCAATGAATGTTGTAGAACTGTCAAAAAGAGAGCCATTGCTATTGTGTGTTACGCAATTGCCCCGCTAACCAAAGAGTTATATTAGTAGTTATCTACTACTGAATCAATATCTTTTAGGTCGCAATACAACACACGCTAGATTTGAAATTCCAAACGTTTTAGAAGTACAATCTCCTGCTTATTAACACAGGTGTACTGCGGCCAATCTTATTACGTATTTTACCGGTTAGGTAGGGACTTATAATTTTTTTATTTGTGCGGCTTTGATTATTTAATCGTAGGCAGAAAACAAGAACTATTATCGCTTCTTGTGACATTATTCTTTGTGAGATGTACTAAAAAACTTGAAATCAGAATAATATTATGATTTTGACAAACGACCATTTTAGAGTTGTGTACTTAAAGAGTGCCAACAGGACTTTACGGGACTCAGTTACTAAGCCTCTGCTGTTTATCCGTTTGTCTGTCAGAGGGTTGTATTTTTTCAACCGTAGTACCGTGACACTTGAAATTTTATCGCTATAACAACAAAAACAATAAAGTTAAAAATTTAAACGGGTCGCCATACCAGAAACGTGTTTTCTTTACTAAAGTATTTAAAAAATATAATGTATATTGTACGGTGGTACGGAACCCTTCGTGTGCGAGTCCAACTCGCACTTGGCCAGTTTTTTTTTTTATTTTATTTCTAAATGTAGAGAATAAAGTTTTTTGTATGAATTATGATGTCCAATGGTTCCCGCACTAAGCTTGGCTCAAGATGTAGGGTTATAATTTTTTTTTTTTATAAAAACAATTACATAACTATTGTATTAACCTTTCAATGCTTTAAAATAATCCTGATAATACTGCATTATATATGCAATTTCATTATTAGCTACACGAGCATAATAATATCATAAGGAAGTCACGTGATCGCGCTCATAAATAATAGGCAGAAAGTGAAAGCTGTCGAGTCTAGACCTAATAATCTATGAAACTTATTAGCATAGGTGCATAGTTCCGAAGCGTATGAGTACAATATTTTATCAAAATCATGTGCTTTGATAACGAATAGGTAAGAATATGGGTTTCTATGAAGCTGATAATGATCTGAAAGATCAAATACTAAAAGTAGGATTCATGAAGTAAGTACTATTTATTTTGACTACATTTTGATTACAGCTATATATAGCTTTATGTAAACGGGCACGCCCTTTATGCTTGGAGGTTTTATTTAGATATTTAGTTCTGTTTACGTTTAGTTTTTTATTTTATTTCTGCTTGAGTATAGTTCTCGATGTTTTTGGTTGGTACATTGGCGTGTGCTAGCTGACATATGGCCAATAATTTATCATTTAAATTATTTTTTGTGCTGCATATGTAAATTATTTTGCATACTATTGTACAGAATCATTTCTAACTTGAACAGACAGCTGTGCTGCTGGGGAGTTTGTTGCGCCACTTCTTCTTCTCAGCTTAAGGCACTAGGAAGTGGTGAAGGGTGGGCGTTTTGGGGGACTGTGTTATGTAATTTTGACGTTCGAGAAGTGCTGATTCTCAGCCTAGTTTGAATAAATGACTTTTGAATTTGAATTTGATTTTATCTGAATGTGTGTGAGTGTAAATGCAGTATGATCATCTGTTATTAGTTGCGCTCAGAGGTGATAAAACGGACAAAATTTTAATAGATTTGGCGCGTGTCAGCTAGAATCTAAAGATGTCTAGATACTTAGATCTAGTCGACGACACGCTTAAAGGTGATTTATATGCAAACATTCTAGTACAGCTAATTAAAGTGAGAAGCATTTAAAATTCGATTTGCGACTAAAAAGGTCGCTTGAAAGTTTTTAATAATAATGTAATAATGTCTGACCACCGGCAACTTGGACCCTATTTCTGATGCTCATGGTCCACTTTTTTTTGTAACCGGCTTCAAAAAGGAGGAGCTTCTCAATTATACTGTGCTTTTTTGCGTGTTTGTTACGCGATTACTCCGCCAATTTATGAATTGATTTTGAAGATTCTTTTTTTTGGTAGATCTTACTTCAGAAGGTCCCATATAAATTTATTTGATTTTGCTTGGGTAATTTTTGAATTAGCTTCAGTTATACGTATTTTTCCCACTTAGTATGTGGATGATATGATAAGTTTCTGTCACTGTTAGATTTGTGTGGGGTACCAAAACTAAAAAGTGAAAAGTTAAAACTTTTTACAAAACAAAACCACCGGCTTCCAAAAAAAAAACACTACAAAGTGTAAAATAACTTTAATTTCTGAAGTCAGTGGCAAAAAACGAAAATTCAAAACGAAAGACAAAAGTTATTTTTCACTTTGTAGTGATAAAATATTTAAAATTTAATCAATATAAAATAAAGGATATAATAACACTCATAAATTAACAAAGACAAAATCACAAATAGTGTGTTTGATAAAGGTCACATGTGAAACGCCGTTTATAAACAAATAAAAATGCGACCTTCAGAAAACAGTGTCGTGTCTGAATCATCATTTAATTTAAATAATCTTTGCGAGTTATTGGTACAGGTGCATGGACCCCTACAAACTGGTCTCGATACTACGCCAGTTACCAAAAATGATGTAACGTCAAATTTTGCAGAGCATTGTAGTCAACCAAAACCAATAACCTTTTGGTTTTCGGAACCTCTTGGGATACTTGAAGCGAATGTTTTGTTTTTCTTTCATCGCTTGTTTTCTAATTTCCAATAACCCTCATTTTTATTAACGAGGGTTTGTTCTTATTGTGAACATGTTACCTTCGTAGAAAATAGGAAAAGTCATCGTCCAGGGAATCCTCACCGTGATGTCTTTAACAGCAAGCCAGTAATTTTCTTAGATTTGACTTGGAAAGAAAATAATAATAAAATAGAATACTCTTTATAATGTACACCATACGAATTACAGACATACATGTAGAAATTTTAATAAGGAAATTTATACAGATACATGCAGGAATTCGGACCGGATCCTTAAAACTGCCGGCCGGGCTATCCCTGCAAATACTTGTCGTAGATTAAGCCTCTCGGTCAACACAATTAAAGAAAGATAAATGAGTTTCAGTTAATAAAACGTATGATCTAACTAATAGACCAATTTAAAACATTGCTAAGGTTATTACTGCATCATCTGTAAAAGTCACTGAAGATTTCTTAACCAACTATGCTAATTAAAATGGATGCTCAAACAAATTATGTCGTTACGACAAATAATAGTGATAGGGTTGACATCCCGGATCTTGCCTAGTTTGAAGACGTTCAAGCATCCTCGTGGGGTTTAGAAAGAATCCAGGCAAAATATGGCCGTTAAGACTCCTTGAAAAATAGGAGAAGTACCTTCTCTAGCATCGAAGATGGATTTGGACTTGACCACGAGTTATAAGTCCAGAGTTTTCATAATTGATGGTTTTATAGATAGCAACCCTAATCATATAAATGATGTTGCGTAACTGACCATCAAGGAACATCAATTAGAAGTTACAGATAGCCATCATTCACCTGCTGATTACAAGGAGGATTCGCGATACTAATCTTAGTTGAAAAATTATAAGCCACATCAGAAATTAACTTGTAAAACATGGATCTATTAGGAAGATATATTATTACTGGAGTTGTTATAATGACTTCCTTATCTATGTTATGGCGAATTTATGGGTTTATGTGTGCTGCTGTTTGACCTTCGGAATAGTAAAGGAAACTCAGGTTTTGAAGTGCTTTGGAATGCAATTGTTTATCTTTTCTCTTAGGATCTATAAATCCTGGAATATTTATTTGCTTGAACCGAAAACTGCCGTTCAAGTTGTTTATTTTTAACATGACACAAAGAAAAAAAACACAAACACAAAAAGTAATAAGTTGGGGGAAAATATGCGTCACATCCACGAAAAACGGCTATCACTCTGCAAAATGCTGTGACACAGCCACGGCACACAGCACAGTTGGAATTTAATACTTACACTCAATATAAAGGACGACTGCAGTTTTCTATAGAACTACTGACTGCAATTTGTCAGTGTAGGCTGTCTGTTAGTACAGTCATAGTATGTACTGCTAAATCTTCTTACTTCATACAAGTCTGTACCATTAACGATTTAAAAAAAAGGTCATGCTAGTCGTGACTGACTTACCTTATCAATAAATTCTGCTTAAATTTTGCTCTCATCTCCAATAAATTACTGCAGAACAAATGGTAGGTTCAGAAGTTAATTTCATGTGATTTTGTCTTCACCCCGGCCTGGAGAATTGAATTACTCGAATCTCGTACAGAGATCGATAAATTATTCATGAGATCAAAGTATCGCTTTACAAAGTTGTATGTGCATAATTAGCGTTTTTTAATAAGTGAACTTGATTTAGAAATTATAATGCCATCAGATTATAAACCAATTTGATATGACATTATGTTTGCATATCTATAACACTAATAATTTATAGAGAAAAGATTTGACATTATTTTCACCTTTTATTTTGTTATCTGTATTTTGTGTTTCACGAAATGTGTCCAAATAAACTTAATTCTTTCTTTCTTTATTTGTTTTTTTTTTGTTTGTAATTAATAAACTCAAAAACTACTGAACCGATTAAAAAAAAAATCTTTCACCGGTAGATTGCTACATTATTTCTGAGTAACATAGGCTATCTATACTTATATTATAAAGAGGTAAAATTTGTTTGTTAGTTTGTATGTAGGGGGTAATCTCCCCTGCCGGGGTTGCGAAGAAAACCGGAAGGGAGATCCGGCCCCCGGCAACAGGAACACGGGTGGGTTTAAGTCAGTAAGAGTCTGACACGCCCTCCCGCTCCGCCCAGAGCGGGAGAAGTTATTTGATGATTTCCCACCGAAAAAAAAATGGGGTTATCTCCGGAACTACCAGTCGGATTTGAAAAATTCGGACGGATGGACGAAGTCGCGGGCAGAACCTAGTAATTTATAAAGATATCTATAGTTTTATAATTCTGTCATTGTTTCATTACCAGCTGTGTCCTCGTCTGTGTTTAATTATCGCTCAGCATTATGCTGCGACCTGCAAGACAAAGCCCCAACACTGGTTTTCAGCGATAGCCGATCAGGTGGAATGACAGCTCACTTCACCTAGGTGTTCTCTATGATGTTTACAGAATAGACTGGCCTGGTATCTTTCAGTGGATACATTGCTAAACTATCAGTCCCAAAAAATCATCGAATTCATAAAATCAATTCATCTACAAAAACGTACCAAACAGACAAACTGGCTTTTGCTTGCTTTTATTTTCAACTAGCTTCTGCTTGCGACTTTGTTCGCGTAAAATTTCGGCCCCCGGCCGACTGCGTCACATCCCATCTTCCGCCCTATTACTTCGTTTTAGCTTATCGTTCTTTCTGACTTTTTCTTTTTGCCCGGTTTCACCCGCATAAGTCTCGATCCCGTAAGAATATCAGGATAAAATTATCCTAAGTCCTAACCCAGGCTATAGTCTATCCATGCGCCAAATTTCATCTAAATCCGTTCAGCAGTTTTAAGGTGAACGCACTTTTACCCGTGCGAACGCTTTGAACGAATCGAAGTCAACGAGGGCTCGCACACCTATCCGCACCGAAACAATCGACCGGGCATAAAGGCGATGCGATCAAATCGACTGACGCACGTAATGCTACCGAGTACTTACTGCTTCTTTCTGCGCGGTCGATTCTTTCGGTGCGGATAGGTGTGCGAGGCCTCGTTGACTTCGATTCGTTCGACGCGTTCGGCACGGATAAGTGTGCGTTCAACTTTAGCGGGAAAGCGTAACAAACAATTATACAAACTTACAAAAAATCAAATCTTTTCTCTTTATAATATTTTAGTTTAGATATTATTACATATTATTAGGCAATAGGCAATAGACTCGCCCCCTATTACATGGGACTTAAAATAACTGGCGAAATGTGGGTGTAGTATAGGTACATCTCTGCCTTATCCTTCGGGGATTACAGGCGTGATGTTAAGTTATATTATGTTTATATATTATTAATAACTAGTATAGATAGTATAGAAATATAGATAATTGACTGTCTGCTTGTTTCATCTCTCATTATTAAAAAAATCAGCCTCAAATCTTTCACTTATCCGTTGTTACTTGAACCAATATTATCAACCAACATTTAACAGCCCCTGAAATCCATAAACCCGATTGTTATTTACTATCCATACCGCTACCTCAACCTACACCGTTACCAGAACATTTGCACTAACAACTTGTTATATTATGACGGTTATGTAAAGTACATAAAGTACTGCGGGTCCCGGCAGCAAGCTAACGAACGTCAGGGATCGGGATGTCCCGGAGACACTCGGAAACACTCGGGGGTGGTTCTACTGTGGGTAGTGTAAAGGCAGAGATATACCAGCGATTAGATCGCCATTGATTGTTGTCGTCACGCCATTCACTGTCATAGATTTTGAACGGGAAAGCGTTAGTTGAAGTAGTGTTTATTTATTGTTAATATTTGTTGAGATAAGTCTAATATAAGGAAGGTCTATTTAATTTAAAAGATACGTTTATGCATGAACATTCTTAATTATTTCATTTTTATTTGCATGGTTGGTTTTGTTTGCTTTTACAATATTTCTCAAATTAAATGAAACGAAATCATGTTGATATCAATTTCTATTACTCTTAGAAAAAAGAAAATGACTTTAGGCCCTGTTCCATCTTCATCATCCACATCCCGACTTTACCAACTGCTGAACATAAGCTTCTCTTTTATTTTGCTAATCCCCACGCTCCTGTGTTTCCCTCATTCAGGTTCTTTTCCATCTAATTATAGCATATATTTTTTTTCACCATAATACTTCAGTTTCATTGTTTAGCTCTTGCACAATATGACGTTTTTCTGTGTCATTATTTGAATACAATGTTAAAATAAATAATTAATTTACACAAGTACTAATATCGTGAACTGTCGAAGAAAATAATTATTTGTATTTCAAATTTTAACGAATACAATTTTGTAGGTATGAAGATAATTTTAAAAATTAGAGCTGCTTGAGTTTATGACTCAGCGTTATATTGAATATCGATAAAATAAACTCGTTTGTATCGATCGTTGTAGATCAATCGATAGAAGTCCTTCTTCAGAAACCAAAATTATCACAGAAACAGACATAAGGCTGACTGTCAATATTAACTAATTTAATTGCATAAAATCTCCGCTCCACTTCAGTGGATTGGGATTTGCGAACTCGTTTAAAAATTTAAACAATACCAGGAAGTGGAGTGAGGAAGCGGAGCGGGGAAGCGGAAAAAAGCCGGCCGCGGGGTATTGTAGCTCGCTCAAATTATTCGTCGCGAGAATTCGGCCTAGCTCCGCACAGTCCGCAACTCCGCTCCGCACTACCCCGATCCGCATCAATGGACAGACACAGTTCGCAACTCTGCTCCGCATTACTCCCTCGCTCCGCTTCGCTGCCTCGCTCCGCGTCAATGGACAGGCAGCATAAAAACCTCTTATTTCATTTTCTCGGCTAGATATCAGTTCTGTTTTTCAAACCATTATCAAAACTACATAATCGCTCTATCCTAGTTATACATGACAAAATCGGATACAATCGCAAAACTGAAGCTCGGCCGTAAATCAGATGGCGCTCCAATCGCAGATATCTCGCTGTTCAGCACCCAGCCTTATCTAACCCTATAAGTTAAACCAGTATATCTAGCTACATCTCTTTGTCGGTCTGTCAGTGCGTCCATAAAGTATAGTTTAAGTGTATTAGGAATATATTTAGCCGATTTGCACGCTCCGGGGTATAAAGTGTTTGACATAACGAGTTGGACGTACAGATGATTTATGTTTTATCCGTAATTGTGGTCTTATTTTCTGTGCTTGAAGTGTAATATTGTTTTGGATTTATGTCTTGGGAGAGCAGTGGTTGGGTTTTGATACACTTGTGTTTAGGCAGACTGCAGTAGGCAGTTACATAGCAATGGAGAAGAATATTTGTACGAAAATGTTCTGTGGTGGCAGGCAATTGTGTTAACGACCCCTTATAATTAACATTAAAAGAGTAATGGTATACCCATATTGACATTAAAAGAGTAACAACGGTGGAGTTTGTTGTCCATTCTTCTCCTACGAAAACTACCTTTTGTAAGGGGCGACTAGAATCAATTGTATTTTTTGTAAATTTGGACGTTCAAATGTGCCTTTTATGTGGCTAACTGAAATAAATTATTTGACTTACATACGTTATTGGAGCAGACAAGTTTTTTAATCTCAAAACTGAAAAAAAATAAAAAAGTTGTTTAAGTACATACGTTCTTAAGACAATGAGTAAAATTCTGTTAAATAATACATTAAATTAACAAGAAAAATACACGTTTTTTAAAACGTTACATAATAAATATTAACTAGTCGTAATAACCATTATGTAAACATTAATTTATAGTGATCGTTATAAGAATAATTTAATAAAATTACACATTTCAGATAAGATCTTGCTAATCAATCTTCATAGCGTTGTCCTTAATTTGTCAGGGAATATTAATACTAATTAGCCGGTCTATGATCTCTAGTGAACATGTAGGTATTCGGTAAAAAAATAATTGATGTGTTTTAAAATTGTCAGTTAATCAACTGTCAATTTTAATATAAAATGTACATTAAAAAGTAAGTCATAAAAAATGTACAGAAAGTTACACAAAACAGAAATTAATTTAAAAAAATACAGTTCCATAAGCTGCAGGTTCTTAAAAAAATACTTTTGAATAACAACGTAACTTAATTACAATTTCCAAAAACACTTTTATAAATTCACAAAATTATTATCAGTCGTTTGTGGCCCACTGCAGGACCAAGGCTTCCCTTCATTCCTTCCAGAGTTTACAAAAAGCGAGAAAAAAACCTATCTAAAGACTTACTAAAAAAAGGCAACAAATAATTCAAATAATAATAGATAACTCAATACAAACTTCCTTGAATTATAAATAACTTAAATACACTTACGACTTTTTACAGCGGCAAGACATGTCAGTCACCCATTCCCAGTCAAGACATGTCATTCTAATCAACTGCGTATTACAAACAACACGCATAATTACGCTACCGACAGGATAACTAGTCAGTAGATAATTAAGTTACGTTATCTAAAGGATAATTAAAACGTACAACATTTCTTGATAATTTAATTGGGTTTTGATTTTATTGATTTATCGCGTATGTAGAATTGTAGAGCATGTTTCGTATCGTATAAAACGGTACATTTCTACAGCAGAATAGAGCGCAATTTCCTGCTATCAAGAGTAAAAGTAAAGGGAATATAGCCATTACCACCGATGGTTGGAAAAAGGATTGGTGACGAAATTGCGACGCTATTCTGAATATAACTCTCGAAATTATATTTGCTGCTAACCGTCATATTTTCTCGAAATAGTCTTATATATCAGCAAATAGAGAGCTATATTAATGTTTTAAATAATTATAATTTTATATTTATTTTGTCATCATTGGCGCGTATTTAATTTGCAAAAAACTCGTGGGTTACATTGACGGATCCCTCATAATGCCTGTCATCTTGACAACCTTCTTTGAGCGAAACCGAAAAAAATCCACAAAAAAAAAAATGAGAGAGAAAATTAATAGTTATCTTTATGACTTAAACCTATCTATTTATATGCTTAATCAGAATAGTGATTCTGAGCTTGAGCGAAACTTTTTAAATTAAAACTTTATTATTATTATAACCTTCTACTTTGTAGAGATCCATGTGCCGCCAGTCTTTGCCATAGACAAGATTAATTACACTACCTTAAACTTCGTGGGTTGTAAAGGCACTTCAGTTACGCATAAATCATGCTATTGGTACCGCATCGATGCACTTATCAAAACTCTATTGTCATTTAACAAATGTACTATCTGTACAAAAGCATTACAGATGAGAACAAAAATATTCAAAGAATGTCTTTCATCATTAGATAAATAAAATTTGTATAATCTGAGACTTGATTGTAACTCAGGGTTCCGTACAATAGAGGAAATGGGAGGCCGTCACCTCCTTCTGCGAAGCGGTAATGCTCGCGAAGGAGGAGGCGGAACGCGTGAGGGAGAGGCAAATTTCGCGCCCTCATGCCCCTAACCGCCGCAGGAGGAGACGCCCAGGGCGTCGGGAATCGCGAGGCGATTTCCGGCCACCGTAGGCGCGGGCTTGCGGGCGGTGAGCAATGGGTGGCTCACCGTCCGATAAGGACCAGGCCCGGGTCGACAGCGCGTTGTGTTCCACGCGCGCCTCAAAGAGATGTCAGCAGATTCGAAGGGGTCCACTAGGGCCGATGCCTGCCGGGGTTGCGAAGAAAACCGAAAGGGAGATCGTGGCCCCCGGCAACAGGGCAGCCGAAGGAACACGGGTGGGTTTTAGTCAGTAAGAGTCTGACACGCCCTCCCGCTCCGCCCAGAGCGGGAGAAGTTATATGATGATTTCCAACCCTCAAAAAAAAAAAAAAAAAAAAAAGTGTTCCGTACAATAAAATTATTTTGCAAGACGTAGAGGTTGTGTAATGATGTTATCATTTTTAGAACCCATCTTCAAGCTCATTTGCCTTTAGAGGACAGAAATCTGCAAGCGGCATCAAGTCAAATGCATAATGCATAGAAATGAATAGGAGCGATCAAATCACACGAATAGATTATATGTATTCACCTTGCTGCAGTTATTTTGTCGTGAATCTTTATGCCAATGAGTTTTAACTTGTTTTAAGATTTAGTTTATGTTATAAATGATGAAACTAGATCTAATTTATAAACTACTTTAAGGAAAATACATGAGTCCTAGAAAAAAATATGGAAATAAAAAATACCAAATCTGCGTCTCCTACCGTATTGGCAGACTGGACCCTGAAGGAAGTTAGACCAAATCGCTTATCAGACAGTCTTATAGCAGGTCAATTTTAGACGAAAAGTGAAGTGTCATGTAATTTTGTGCCATGACCTCGGTCTGCCATGCACGTCAACCATCTTGCCAATGATTTTAGTAGAGGTGCAGATTAATTCATACGGACCCCTAAAAAAATTAAACAATGCTCATCGATTCAAATCTATATCGTTTTCTGTTATCATATTATTAATGAATTATTCAAGTGCAGTGTGCCACTGCTCAAATCGAACCCAATGAGGCACTTTCTCCTGAACAATGGATCGGCAGGTACAATGAATGTATGCAATGCAATGCACTGCATTACAGATGCATGCATGCATTAAGTTACACGTGTCGAAGATGCCTATATGGGCTTAATTTTAGGGTTGTGCGTTGGTGAAAATGATTTTTAAGTTAATAGCAAGTCAGTGGACTGCACGTTTGCACCCAAATGAATGCAGATTCTGTAAGCTGTATTTTGTATTCTTTTAAGCTGCGCGTAATGTTAAGTTGCATGTGCAGCTTGTAGACCAACCAACCCCCTTACCCAAGGTTCACCATGTCTTCAAAATAATGCAAAATTCTTAAATATTAATTCGTTTCAGTAACTACTAACTATTCTTGCTTGACATTAATTTTAACAAACATTTTGTAAAGAGAGATGGTAAATGCAATAACGATATGAATAAAAAAAGAAAATCAGAATATATTTCAAAAAGTAAGTACAGCCCCATAAAATAATTCATTTCCTTTTAGAAACGGGACATTATTTAAAATCTACATAGTAACGTCTTAATTTATGTAAATGGCGGGTAGCACTGAACAATTATTTGTGTAGAGATAAAACAATACCATGTCGGTTATGGGCTCCTCGTGTTAGTTTTGATGATACCTCTAAAATTAATTCAACTAGCCACTGTTTTGAGATTTCATCTTGTGTAACATTGCATTCATTGTTACTCGATACTTTTATGTAACTATAGCTGTTTTTCAAATAAATTATCTGCTGTTTATGTTGCTATAAAGGTTCTCTTTCATTTGCACCGGTTCTAGCATAGTTTTAAGGCTCCGTGCACGAAAAAAACCCATTTTCGTTAATAACTCAAAATCGAATTTTAAGAAAGCTTAAAAGAATTGAAACATTAAGTCTGTGTAAGTATAAAAATACAGTTTTCGTGGTGCTAAACCATTCCCTGTTAATAATTGCATTACTTTTATGCTCTCGAAAATATGGTTTATTTCGCCTTTGATTTAATTAATGAAGATATAGTATAATAATAAAATAAAATTTTGATTTTATTTTAAGGATGGCTAAAGACTAATGTGTGATTTTAAAATTTCTTGTCATGGTTTGCAAAATAATAGGAAAAAATACATTACTGATAGGGTTGTAAAAAAAAATGGTTATTTTAAAAAAAATCTGCTATATTTTCTATGGAACTTGAAAAAAGTGGTTCCCTTTGTACAAGTAGACCATATAATAACGTTGATGATATTTTTTTATATTTTTATAACCACAAGTAACTTCTATCGAAACGATCAAACGTCAGTCTCGCGTCAATTTTTGGAAAACTTGTTGCGAATTTTAGTGATTTTCCACGAATCCTTAATTTATATTCCTTGCCGATTTGAAAAGTCGAATTCTTTGTCTTGTTTCAAATCACAAATAATTTTGTTTAAATTATATTTCCTTTTCTCACAATTAATTAACAAAATTGATAAAAATCATTCGATTTCGTGCACGTCCCTTTAATTGTATGGCCTGAAATTTGGAAAATGTGCGTGTAAGTGCGATGTTTGTGGATAACTTTGGGTTTTTCGACTGCTTATCTTTACCTTTAAATTACATAATAAGTGACTTTTACAGGTATACTTGTCCGGCTTTCCAGTTCGTGTGTAACCACCTTAACAGTAATTTAATTATAACATTTAGATTCCTCACATAATTGGAACACGAAATACAATAAATTAACCTACAAACGTAATCTTTTTTATCTTTTATCATTCCATCTTTGATGGCCATCGTAATAAAAATGGTAGTCCAATTTGAGTCCAATTTAATAGTCCAATTTACGCACCCAATAAATATTTATATAATAAGGTTTATACATTTATTGTACCAGTTATTGAAATACAATATGTAACATAATAAACGGTTTTTATTGTTACTGTTCGAAATAATTTATTTAGAGAATTGTTTGTTTCGTATTGTGTTCTTTTGTTATGCAACAAATTCTTTAAATAAAAAATAAAAAAGAATTATGTTTCTCCTGTTTTTTAATGTCAAGAACGATGAAAACTGATTTAATTTTGCGAAAATCTCGTTAAGAGATGTTAAATATTTAGATTTACAACATTGGTGGTTTTGGCAGAAAAAAAATGTATTTATTTTAAAAAATACAAAAATAATATGGTATACCATAATATGTTGTGGTAGAATGTACAGAACGTTTAAAATAATTAACATTATACAATCTAAAACTAAAAAAATACAATAGACGTGGATATATTTAGTAACCTGTTCCGCTTAGCTATTTCTAAATTGCCATAAAAAGCCCTGAAAGAAATCAAAGGTTCAGATTAGAAATTAGATTTCGTAGATTAGATTTCTTTCAGGGTTTTTTATGGCAATTTAGAAATAGCTAAGCGGAACAGGTTACTAAATATATCCACGTCTATTGTATTTTATAATGGATTTCCGCAAGGTCACGCCTGAATCAATTAATTATCTAAAACTACATGCTTACAAATAAATACATTCTGATTCTAACATAGAAGATGTAAAGAGACTCTGATCTAGAAGCGAGAGATACATATATATCGTAGGTATCAATGACGCAAACAAATTCAAAATTCGTCTACTGTATCAGTTCCATATAGGAAGTCAAAACCGGGTTTCAAAATTATTTATTAATATTATACATGAGCCTGTAGGTGATCAGGTTTTAAAATCAATAAGGTACAGTGAATGAACTCCTTTACATTTACTGTGTAACAGATCGATATTTGGTATTGTTTGATAACGAATTTGATACTTTTTGGTTTTGAATTATTCGATCAATTCAAAATAGAGTAGAGATCTTCATTATCCTACTAACTCTATAAATACTATTATATAAAAGAAGTACTGCTACTGCTACTGCTGAGTATGAGGTCCTGGGTTGGATTCCCGGGTCGGGCAAGGTGTTTTTGGGTTTTTCCATCTGGAATTTCTCAGTAGCAGCCCGGAGTCTGAATTTGTGTCCGGTTGATGGCAATAGGCTCGCCCCCTATTACATGGGACTTAAACATAACTGGCGAAATGTGGGTGTACTATAGGTACACCTCTGCGTAACCCTTCGGGGAATACAGGCGTGATGTTATGTATATATGTATATAAAAGAGGTAAAATTTGTGAGTTTGTATGTAGGGGTAATCTTCGGAACTACTGATCCAATTCCGAAAATTCATTCCCTAATGGGAAGCTACGGTATTGCTGAGAGTCATAGGATATATTTTATGTTAAAACAATACATTTTAGGCGGACAAAGTCGCGGGCAGAAGCTAGTCGATTATAAACGAAAACTGAACCGTTCGCGGTTTGACCCAATGGACTTAGGACTAATATCCATTTGCAAATTGCTCTAATAATCACAAAATTCAAAATTAACCGTTAAGATGTTATCGTTATTATTTAAACGGTTAATTTTGATTTTTTTTCGAAAAAACAAATTTGTTTTTTGTGCTGTTAATAAAATAATAATATTGAGAAAACTTGTCATGTAAATTAGTCCTTTACTTATTAAGATTATTTCTAGCTAATCTTTAATATATGTGATGTGGCCATGATTTTTTTAAATAAATAAACGAATTTACCTCATTCACCAGTCGAATATTTCTCTTTCAGCCATTCTCTAATGAGACATTACATCTTATTTATATTAATTATTTTAACAACACACCGAAAACGCCATAAAACACGACGTTAACCATGAATTATTACTGAAATCGTACTAATTGACGTTTGCTATCCGACTACATCATTATTCGATTCTGATGGCGATAACAAACGTTTTTTTTTCAGTTAATATTTTTAATAAGCTTCGAAAAGGTACGAAATGAGACTTTAACAGCAAAATAATTTTGTTTTTAGAAGAGTACCGACCTTTTTTGACTCTGAATCGGTATATTCGACTACGAATCGAATAAATTCGACTATAAATATGTCAATAGTGGTGTGACAAACTACCAATTAGATTTTGTTTGATTTATATCGATTGTACAAGAATTAATGGTATTTCAATTAATGTACATTTTCCTTGTTTAACAGACCTTCAAATATGTTGTTGGAATTTTTAATGTAGTTATTGCGATTTTATTTGTTGTGGATATTTTTGAATTAATTATTTTTTTATGTTAGGCGATAAGTATTCAAATTAATTATAATTGTTAAAGATCAGGCAGTGTATTTAGAATCTACACGACAAAAAGTACTTAGGTACTGTTTTGGCAGAGCAAGCTTTGCGTGGTTCGTTAGGTATGATTCCAAATGAAAAAAAAAAAAACTAAGAAATTTTTTAACGTAATTAAAATACTTACCTAAAACCCACATTAGTTAACAAGATCGATCCAATCAATCATAATCATAACGTGACCCAAATTAACCAAGTTAAAATAAGTGGACATTATCCACTTTAACATGTTTCCTTGACATCAGCCGGTTAGTGCGCACATTATCTATACCTTAATCTGCATAAACTCTACACAGAACACATGAACGGTTATAAATAGAATGCTGGACAATGTTTAGCCTTCAGTGATTGGATAAGCACTAAAAACTCTAAAAAGGGATGTGGGTTAAGTGTTAAATGTTGATAATGACCGGTAACTGTATTTACAAATATTTTTTTTAGAAGAGTCGTGCTCCGTCGTACCGGCCGATTTAAGTGTCATAGGTCCTGAGTATATAACGTGGTAACATCGTGAAGAAACCGCAATGTACTAGAAACAAAAAACAGTGGCACTCCGGGAGTGCCAACAGAAATAAAAACTTGAAAAAAAAAAAACCGTCACCGTGGTCATCAACGCGTTGATGTCTTTTTAATGGTCAAAGGGTGGTGTCATCACGATGTCGCGAAATCAATGGTTTAGTCCCATCTCAAAAATGCCCAACGCGCCTAAAGAAGTATTCACTTAAACATTCGCAGACATCTGACATCCACCAACCCACACTGGGCCCGCCTGGTGGATTACGGCCCATTTCCTCTCACAGAGAGAAAGCCTGTATCCCAATAGTGGGAACGTTATAGGCTGTTGTTTTTAAGGACTATCATTACTCCAGGAGCCTAACTTTTAGTGTGATTTCATAAATAATTTTGGCAATAGTTTAGCCACGCTTTATTGTGGTCATTGTCTTTTGAGGTTTTTAACTCAGTGCTAAGGTAGAGGTAGCATTAGCATCATTACTTAGGAAAGTGTCATTGAGTTTTTTCATCAGAATTTCTCAGTAGCAGCCCGGAGTCTGCATTTGTGGCCGGTTGATGTCAATACGCTCGCCCCCTATTACATGGGACTCAAACATATCTGGCAAAATATGGGTATGCTATAGATAGAGCTCTGCATAATCCTTTGGGCATTACGGGCGTGAAGTTATGTTACTTAGGAAATGCCTTAAACTAGCAGTGCCTTGTCAAAATATATGCTAAAGAAAAATAATAATTCCTACAATTTTTTTTTTTAGGGGATATCTTCTTTAGGCGCGTTGGGCATTTTTGAGATGGGACTAAACAATTGATTTCGCGACACTGTTACGACACCAGCTTTCGACCATTAAAAAGACATCAACGCGCAATACATTATTTCCTGCACAATAAATTTGTTCAAGTTTTCACTACTGTCGGAACTCCCGGAATGTCTACTTTTTTTTTGCTAACCTATTTTGTCCCACTGCTGGGCAAAGGTTTCCCCCATACTTTTCCAGTCCTCCTTATGTTGTGTCTTCTCCGGTCAATCGCTTAGGAACGAGTCCAAATCGTCACGCCAGCGCTTTTTTGGCCTGCCCCGGTGGCGACGCCCGTCATCAGGCACCCACTGTGTGTCGAACTGTCGATGCAAAAACAAACAAACAACAAAAAAACGAACCTATTGTAAAAAAATATGTAAGTAGGATTACAATAACGCAAATAGTGCTTCCAGTTATTAAGCAAAAAAAAACAAATTAAAAACAGACATCATCTGGAAATTACTTGCTTTACATAAACTGATAACTTAATAACACAGTACTTAA
Organism: Omphaloscelis lunosa; assembly: GCA_916610215.1. NCBI lineage: Eukaryota > Metazoa > Arthropoda > Insecta > Lepidoptera > Noctuidae > Omphaloscelis > Omphaloscelis lunosa. The sequence continues at coordinate 14,908,744 of OU744265.1, read as the reverse complement.
CTGCTTTATCAATCTAGTTCTGCCCACCCTTGAGACGGTATACCGTGATGATGATGACGTTATAATTAAACGGATACTTCAGACCACCAGGCATACCTATTTGCTTTTAAATTATATACCTTAAGCTAATTATGCAGATTTTTCTCAATGACAAAAAGCAAGAAGTTATAATGTAGGTGCGCTCTGTAAGAAACAAATATGAATTTATTTTTCAATATTTATCGTTTTACTGGTAAATGAAGTCGTTACGGGTCGTCAGAAGCCTGAAATTCTGACAACCAGTCTTACCAAGGGGTATCTTTTTACCCAGTTACTGGGTTGTGGCGGTCAGGTAGACAGTCGCTCAATGTAAAATACTGGTATTCAGCTGCATCCGGTTAGACTGGAAGCCGACTCCAACGTAGTTGGGAAAAGGCTAGGCAGATGATTTTTTGTTAAATAAAGTGTTAACCCCGGCTCAAACTTTCGCGCGATAATTTTCGATTCACGTATTCCATAATAATTCACAACATTGTAAAAGCCAATTAATTTTAAAAGAGTAACCGTGGAATTTTCTGCCGGCTCTTCTCCATGAAAAACGACCAATTAGAACCGTGATCCTAGCTTCCGACGTTTCATAGGTTTGAGCCAAAAAAGAATATTTAGATTTTTTTATTGAAAACAGTAATATTATTGATTTTGAATCGAAACTGATTATATAAAAACCATTTACAACAACATTCCTTTTTATTGTAATCAATTACCCAAATGAAAAACAAGTTCTTGTATTTACGTCAGTAAATAAACACGACTCGTTTAGTAGGTATTTATAACGGGGATCCACCTAAATAATCTCTACACGTGCTTGAAAACCTTTTTGGTTTATTATATACTAGTTGCGCCCCGCGGTTTCACCCACATAAGTCTCGATCCCGTGGGAATATCGCGATAAAAAGTATCCTTTGTCCTAACCCAAGTCATGGTCTACCCATATGCCAAACTTCATCCAAATCCGTTCAGCCGTTTTAGCGTGAAAGCGTAACAAACAAACAAACATACAATTTTTTTTTCTGTTTTTCATATTAGTTTAGACATAAACTCACGCCTTCTCCCTATGGGATGGGGGTAGGCAGAAAATACAGAACGCCACCTGCTACGGTATATGCACGACCGGTTGCGAGTACTATGCACCTGACCTTTCTAAAGAACGTCACCATTATCGTTATAATTTAATGAAAAATGTATAATCAATACGTGAGAAAGTTTTAAAAGAAAAGGTTATGGAGGGTCACGACCTTTATAGAAAACCATAGAGTATTATTTATGACAGGAATAGTTTACGCTTTTAATACTTAATAATTTATGGAAAAGGATATTTGGAAGCGTCAACAATTCTCTGTAATTATTTTGTTATGATTTTGATTCACAGAATTTATGGAATCATTGAATAAACTAATAATGACATTGGTTTCATCAATGATTCCATAAATACTGTGTGCCAGCATTTCAAAATTTACGCAACAAACGTCAAAATTTCGCGCCATTTGGCACCGCCATATTTGGATGCGTTCAAAGCAAAGCTATCTGTTTAGGGTGCGTTCGAATTTAACAGATGGTCGGACGTTAATCAAATTATTATTTTAACTAGGTATGGAAGTTCTACGGAACTGGTTTATTTTAGTATTGTTTTAATAAGTATGCCATGATTTTCGGAGATATAAAAGGCATGTACCTAAATATTATAGGCATACTATAAAAGTATAAGTGTTTTAAGCCACTAGTGTAATTAACATACTTAAAACGAAGCGATAGCCTAATAAATCGTTATAATATCTTAATTATTTTAAAACTATCAATATTTTACCTAATAAATTTATTGCTCGATTATAAACCGTATAACATTATCTTTGATTTTTAGGCAATAAAATACAACACAGTTTAATCTTCTGGGATTCGACATTGAGAAGGAAAATTTTCCAAAAAATGTCTGTATCTGTTAATGAATAAATAAACATATTTGCAAATTAATATAAGGCATAAGTCTAAAATATATCAAAATTGTGAACATACAAACATTATTATGTAGCATTACTACATAAAAATATTAATTGCCGTACGATATTGACGCGTGAAATGCAATTTCGATACGGAAATCTGCAACACAGATTAAACTTTACGTGTTAGAGTTAAAGTTCAAAATTGAGTGCTAAGTCTGACCACCCAGGCGATTCTCAGGGTGTCGCAAAGTACCTTATTGATAACATTGTCGACTTATTGATAAGACGTATCTTGGTAACACAGTTTCGGTCTGATTTTGCATAGACCACGTGGTCAGCTAGTGTCAATTGAATTAACAGATAATGTTTGGGATCAATGAAACCATTATTGATATTATTTATCACGGAAAAATATTCACTTGCATCAGCAAAAATTATAATAATTATGTGTGTGGACGAGCTCATGGCTCAGTAATAACAGCCGCTCGGGTCGATCCATTAGGTTAAGCAACGCTTGCCGAGGTATGTCCGTGGATGGGTGACCATCTTTTCATACGGGACTCCTCCGGCACACGTTAAGCCGTTGGCTCCGGATGTCATTCGTTGATCTTTGACAGTCGATACGGGTTGTCAGAAGCTCGAAAGTCTGACAACCAGTCTTACCAAGGGGTATCTTATTGTTATTACCCAGTTACTGGGTTGTGGAGGTCAGATAGGCAGTCGCTTCATGTAAAATACTGGTATTCGGCTGCATCCAGTTAGACTGGAAGCAGAACCCAACATAGTTGGGAAAAGGCTAGGCAGATTCATTTTTGGAATGAAAACTTCTTTGGGCGCTTTGGGCATTTTTGAGATGGGACTATTGGACCATTGATTTCGCGACACCGTGATGACACCAGCTTTTGACCATTAAAAGACATCAACGCGTTGGTTACCGCGGTGCTGATTTTTTTTCAAGTTTTCACTACTGTCGGCACTCCCGGAGTGCCACTGTTTTTTAAATGTTTCTGTGTGATTGGAGTTCGTTTACGTCAGTAGTGCAATTGCTAGAGATGGTATTCAGAATATTCTCACTAATTCGACGTTAACCCACTTAATTTACCTTAAATTCTATAGGTATTATACTAATGTAAATAATCAGCGTTCCAAAATCTATGATTGATTAACACATACTTGTGTTAAAAATACTAAATCATGAATAGAAGTGGAACATACCTTTTGAAATTGGCAAAACTTTCACAAAATTTGACTGTCAAATTGGCAGGTAATATCTGATTTTGGATTTAAATTCCGCGTAACCAAATAATATTGTAAAATATGGTTATTTACTTAGTTAATATGGTAGTTAAAATATTTAATACATTACTTAGAACTGCATTGATTACAAGCAATTAATATTAAAGCATTTTCTTCGTGCCTTCCTATTGGATAAAGGCATAAAGATTATAGAATAGCAGGACAGCACATCTCTCCCCGTTGAACAACGAACACCTGTAAACTTGAACTTCCTTGTCCACTGATAACATTATCCTGTGAAGATCTTTTAGGGCTGCGACTACACAAATATTTCTCTGTCTACATTTCACTTGCATTTATTTGCGTGCGAATGGAATAGTTAAGCAAAATTCAGCATATTTATTCAAGAAATAAATAAACATGGCTTTTAAAATAATAAAAACGTACTTGCACATTTTCATTAATTTCTTATAAATTCTTGATAGATTGATCACAGCATCTTCAAAATAGGTCGACGTTCTTTCAAAGCGCTCCATCATCTCGCTGTGACTTCAAGAGGTAAGCATATGTAACTCCGCGCCTTAGAAGCAAATAGGTGAAGTATTCACGTCAAAATAAGACGACTAAATAGGGCTGTCACGAAAATAAATGATATGGATCTGTACAAAAATAATTTTAGAGGGTTTTCAGACGACGTTTAAATAATAACTGAATGTGTGAGTTCGTTATCAGCATAATTACCAAACGAAACAGAATGACACTTCTAGAAAATAATTAATGGGAATTCAGAAAGTTAAAATAATGAAAAATTCTTCTGGTGAAAGTGAGTGAGTTCATAAAAATAGTGACCGTATTAATCCCAGAGACATTAAATCTTATATGCAGTGTAAACCTGTCCCACATTTATTACAAGTGTCTTTGCACCTTTCATTTCTTGTCACCACATAAGCAAGGCTTTCAATTACACAGACAGACCGCGAGACAAATCGTGACACAAGTCTCCTAGACACAGCAATTTATGTCCCAACCTAAACATGTCGGGAACTTTCTACAAATATGATTTCCGAAACTGTTAGGGCAACAACTGAACATTTCGAATTTACACCGGAATTGGTCTTGTACTTTCCTGGTTCTAAATATAATCGCGGAACGCGTTACAAAATATATTTATGAGTTACATTTATCGAGACACTTGTCTCGGCGGCGAAAGCTGACAGGTGGGAACCCTAGTCGGCTGTAAATCGCGAACGCCGACGGATTATCTTTCGCCAAACAGAAGATAACGTGATGGATGTCTTACATTGTAGGCCGAGTTGGGGAAAGACATTGAGGGCTTGGAACCTAGGAAGTGTAGGCTCGTGAATATTTTTAAAAGCGTTATCAGTAATGTAGGTTAGAAGGGAATTTGATGTGGCTAATTTTAGTTGGAAGGTTTTGTTAGTTAGGTTTTTTAAACATCTGTAATTTATCTACTTGCGGCTAATTAATATATAAGGTTTTTCCATCTGGATTTTCTCAGTAGCAGCCCGGAGTCTGGATTTGTGCCCGGTTGATGGCAACAGGCTCGCCACCTATTACATGGGACTTAAACATAACTGGCGAAATGTGGGTGTACAGGTCGTGCCATTAAAGATGAGACTTGACCGCGCCTCCCGCCGCTCTTTCCCCCGCCCCGATGACGCCCCAGTGGGGACCTCGTACCGCTAAAGAGACCCATAAATCGTCTACTGCGCAAGTCAAACCACGTGGTGCGTCAAGTCTCATCTTTAATGGCACGATCTGTACTGTAAGTAGACAGCTGCCCAACCCTTCGGGGAAACAAGGCGTGATGTTATGACTGTGTAATGTCATCTTTTCACCTATTGCTTAAATATTTTTACTAATAATTATAAAGGTAACGTGCCACTATATCGTCGCGTGAATTTTTCACTCATTATCATTTTTTTCTCACAAACGTCAAAATCTAAACGGTAATTCTAATTACTTACTTTATTTTCTTATTTTTATTACTAGACAAATCGCTTACATGGTTCGTTAATTTACAGTTTACAGGCTATGCGAGACCGGTGATATGTGAATCTTGCGAAATTATCTTATACATAATGCATGAGTAATATAGTAAAAGCTTAGAACATTTTACAGCTGAACGCAATTTCGTAAGAAAACAATACGAGTTATAGGTAATATAAGTTTAACGCGACAGAAGTCCCGCAGAGTTCATACTTAGGTACTAATATATTTTACTTTTACAAGAACTTGTACAATGTAAATTTTTATTAAAACAATAATTAATTGTACAATTTGATTTTTAATAATAAAACCATTATTGCCGTATTTTGATATTTCCGTATTTTTATAAAGTTCTTTCTAACAAAGAGACGATGAGAAATAGTTTTTGGTCAAAATTCAGATAAATTTTTATATTAGTCAGCAACAGTCAAATAAAATTTAATTTATTAATTCAATAAAATTTGTCTTCTACCTTTTATTGGGTAAGTACTTTTGATAGTGACAGCCGTTTAAGTCCTACGCACTGATTGTTATTTATGAAGTAACATTCTTATATTAGGCCCGTTGTCGTGATTCGCAAATTTATGTGTTTCAACGAAAAATCTTTTTTTTTTCTTTTCTGAAATTAGTTAGAAGGTGTGTTCAACATGTTATGTTAATGTGAATCGCGTAGAAGAACTTCTTTAGCAAGGAATGTTGATATATGACATTAATGATTTATCTGACTAAATTGGTTAAACAATTTATAGTCTTAGAAACTTTTGAAAATTGAGTTTTTATGGTAATTTGGTTCTTTTTCGAGAAAAAAACCCTTTACTTCAGGCAGGTTTATTGGCGTTCTTGCGTGGCAAAAGCAAAATAAGTAATGTGATAACTTGTAGAATATTTTAACAGCTTTATAATAAAGGAACGCAAACTGGTGATTTTTAATAATTGGTTTTACAATAGAAAAATTTTCGTCGACTGACAAGTGGGTGAACGCCTTGACTCGAGGGCCATTATTACTGTGACATTTTCTTAACATAATATTTTATTATGCTCTTCTTCGGTGGGCCTAATAAAATTGTCCCATCATTGTCACATTAGACTAATTCGGAATACATATAAAAATTATTTTAATGGTGATTATAATAAAATACATGTTTTACTGTTTCTATGATATATGCAAACAGTTCGACGAAGGTTGGTGATTAATACACACGATAGTGTTATAACTAAAGTGGATTTGGGAGCACAATGAACATTTTTCTTCCACTTTTATTAAGTTTAATAAAATATTAAATGTTAAATCAATTCTTATAACAATATTAGCTTTTGACTGCGGCTTCGCTCGCGTTTTTCATCTCTTGGGAACAGTATTTATTTTGTGGATGAAAGTTACCCTGTGTCCTTTTCTGTACCCCTGATAGATCGGATATATTCGTGGATCTTTGACAGACGTTACGGGTCGTCAGAAGCCCGAAAGTCAGACAACCAGCCCCAACGAGTATCGCAGTTACTGGGTTGTGGAGGTCAGATAGGCAGTCGCTCCATGTAAAATAAAATAAAAAGTAAAATAAAATAAAGCCGACCCAAACATGTTGGGAAAAGGCTAGGCAAATTTTATTCAGTATAATCTTAATCATCAATGAAGTAGTTATTTAAATGACCGAAACTCAACATTCATCTCAATTTCGTGTTTGTTCTGACATAGTACCGCGAATAGAAGTGTCCTTGGTTGGGACACCGTCTTGATATATCTTAAGGTGGTTGAAACAAATGACACAATTAATCTCCCTTTAGATTAGGTGTGAAATTGAGACCTTTTGGTAATTGCGGTGATGTGTATTTCATTAATTATGATTAAATTAACTTGTTCTAATTTTTTGTTGTTTCTCTTTTTGCAGGTAAGTACGGAATTCAAGGTGATTTCGAGTTTTGTAAGTAGGTAGAATGTAAGAAAGTAGGTATTTAGTCAATGTTGTTATTCTAAGCTGATTTTTTTAAAATAAAGGAATATGAATTTTCGTTTGTTTTGGAAATTAGGACCACACAAAGACTGGGTTATTGGTTATATGTCGGCAATCCGTTTAGGGGAAGTACGAGAGGTCATTTGCAACCAAATGACCCCTTATGACTCCTATGCAAATGTCAATAACTTTGTGTTAGTCCCCTTATGCTCTAGTCCCGCTATGCTCGACTCGTAAAATACCTACTAAAAAGTTTCGTTATGCACGAAATTTTTCGATTCTACGTAAACAATGGAAGGTACAATTCGAAAGAAAAGTGTTTGAATTCAAGTTAAAAATATTATAGCATTATTGGTATATGCGTAAGCGTCTGTAAGTTAGTCAGTTAGTCATTTGACATTTTATATTTTTACTTAATTCATTTTAAAATATCAAATTACTCGAAAATTGTTGACATTGGCATAGGAGTCATCAGGGGTCATTTGGTTGTAAATGACCTCTCCTACATCCCCTTAACGGATTGCTGACATATAACCAATGACCTGATTTCGGTAAAAATGTATTTTTGTTCTTTATTCTTATAATTATTATCATTAAGTTACCTTCTGTAATTACCAGTTACAAACAAACAAATAACGTGAAAAAAAACACTCTTATTTTCGAACTTATTGTGTCATCTTCGCAAGACTAACCAAATAGCACCGTAAACATGCGTCTTCAAACATTGACAAGACGCACCTACTCAAACTGTAAAGACGGCAATAATATCGAATGTCGCAACCCGATCCGGCAAGTCTACCGTCTGTCTGCAGCCCTGACAGTTGAGCCAACAATGTGACATTACCAACTCACCGTTATACGTCATGAGACCTCTGATTGAAAGTTGAGCTGCAGATTGCGATATTGTATGGAATTCTGCGTAACTTTGTTAGTTCCGCTTTTCAGTGAGTGAGTGAAATATTTGGCGATGATAGACCCATTAGTTTTTAAATGATGTAAGGTAAAAGTAGACGGGGTATCCTTTTAGAATTTACTCTCGTTGTTGCCCAAAAGTTCACGGTCCCGTGTTTAAAGTGCAAGGTTGCTCGGTCAAATAATGCAACTTTTTCAACATCACACAATTTTTGAGATACCACTTACGATGACAGCAAGCGTCCTATCTGGATACAATAGTCAACATAAGTTAGCACAGTAATCTATTTTATTTCAGTGTTCCTTCTCATTGTTAAAAGGGGCTTCTGAACCACTGTGGAACAAATTGTAGTCTCTCGTAAAATAATACCAAAAAAAAAAACGATCAAGCCTCACAGTAGTCGCATATGATGTGTAACATCTGATATCTCACCTTGGTAATAAGCAAAGAACATTATTTAAGCAACATTAAGGTAATAAGCAACATTAAAGGTCTCATCAAGGTTGTTTTTGACGGCCAACTCTAGCACCGCGCGTGCTTATTGGTCAAATCGAATAACGCGCTCTTTCCCGGCCTCCTGTGACATACTTCCGTTCCTTTTCACGAAATAATTCCCACAGATTATTTAGACTTTTTAAGATTAAAGGGTCTTTGTGTCGCGTCGCGTGTCGCGCCTGTTTGAAAGAGCCTTTAGATTGCAGGAAAGTGAGAGGAAAGATCAATAATTCTAATCCGCTTCCAATAACTGTTATTTCCAATAAACCCTTAAATTAATCCACAATCGCAAAAAGATGCCCAGAATACTAGCACCAAGAGTTTGTTCAACTTGTACCATCTAATAGGCTGACGACACACCTATTTCCGCTTCAAAATTCAGCGGTGTTCATCTATGCCGACGATAGGATGCGTGTTACTCTGAATGGGAAGTGAACTGCAGATAAATCTTGGAAGCTAATTTAGTAATCTGTTCACGTATCTCCCTTACATATATCAATGTTGGCGGACGTTGATTCAATTATAGAGATGCAGTGCAAAACGTAAGAGGTGAGCGGGTTATAGCAATAAGAAAAATGTCACTTTTGTTAAAACGAATAATTTTATGCAATAACACAAAGAGTTTGATAACGCTGAACATTTCAAACCACAATTTTACCTACTCCAGAAAATAAAAATAGCGTCAGTTAGTGAAGATTTCCATGTATAGCCAAAACAAAACTACATTAAACATCAGTATTGCAATAAAAAAAAAAACATTTGTATACTTCTTAGCACACTTAAGAGGGGCGACCAAAATAAACCATCAACACCTTTATAACATTCTGATAGTCCACCTCATTTACTGTAGAAACCCATACTCATGCATTCTAAATTCAAATTTTCAAACCGCCATTCTCTTCCACCATGACGCCTTACCTCGTATCTTGCGTGGGCGCTGCTTCCCGTGCACTGACAGTTGACAGTGTACTGAGGCACCCGCCACCGGTGCAGCCGCTGCTAATACAGTGGTCCCTACTACTAGAATAGGGATGTTCAAACAAGACGAAGTGGAGTTATTTTGCGTATATTATATCATACGCAAAATGATTAAAGTATATAATAAAATAATCGAAAGTATAATTGATTATGGGGAACAAGGGATAGCTAGTAATGTTGAAGATGGCGATAGATATGAGTATAAAGTTGAAATATGTACCTAGTTGAAATTCTTAAAACAGTTACAGAAGAGATGGATCGAAAGCAGAGTCCTAGAAATAAGAATTCTGGCATGATGCTATTTAATTTTAATAGTAGGTATGCAGAATTTAATATAGGAAAGATGTATTGATTAGCATATGAATCAAAATAGTCACGGTGAAGTAAATTGATATCGAAGATGAAGTACTTTTTATTTAGGCTAAGTTTAGATGTAACGCGCGTTAACGCACATCAACGCAAGAGCAAATTTAAAGAGAGTTCAGATGATGAGCGCTAACGCGCGTTGCGAGAATACGAGCATTAACAAAATTGCAAAAAAAAAGTACGTGCAATCGCAATGAAAGCGCGCGCTCAACTGAACAGCAAACGGACGTTACATTAATATCAAAGCGTGCGTCAACGTGTTAACGCTCTCTGACGCGCGTTAACGCGCGCGCATGTGATCGGTTGTTAGCTAAATTTCAGGATGTCTAGACGCGCGATTTGAAAACCGCGTCAAAATTTTTCCATCTGAACATAACCTTGTTAGCTATTTAAAACAACAAAAAGCTTTTCAAAAACCTCTAAGGATGCTTAAACTAATAGGCATCCTATCCTAAATAATAGAGTGTTTTGCATAGGCGCTTATCGCCTACGAAACGAAATAAGGATATCTTAAAAGTATAGTCGGTAACCGATCGTCTGTTTCGCCTTTTTCGATTTACTTTAAATATTTATTCGTACAAATATGGAAAAAAGATATGAAAATCAATAGCTTTTACATATTTGGGCACACAGCATTCTGTAGGCGGTCTAGTAAACACAATATAACACATCTTTAAGAATCCAGCCTACAGGTTGTTGCCAATCACCTTTTTAGGAAAAGCAGATAAGCCTAGTTTTTTTTTTTAGATATGTCTGTTAATGTGACGGATATGGCAGATAGTGCAGGCGCGACACGTGCCTTTGAAAACATCGTAGGTCACGTCCGCCAAAAATCCGACTTGAAAATGACCTATAAATTGCCCTATATATTGCCCCAGAGTTGTATCTGGGTGAGGAACATAGTGGATATCAGTTGAAAATTCTCTTGTTTTGTAATCATATTGACCACTACCTTCGTGACCACCACCCTTGAAACGCAATGTAGCTTTAGAGGATCAACATATTTTGGCAAGACAATTGACTATACACAACCAAACACGAACATAACTGACAAAATGTGAGTGTACTTTAGGTACACCTCACCTCACCCAAAACCTCACCTACTCACCTGATAATTTCCCACCCAAAAAAAAAGTACACCTCTGCCTTACCTTTCGATTACAGGTGTAGTATTATATTATGTTCTATGTCTTGTGTAATAGGGTTTAGTTTCCGCACTTAGTCCGTCAGGTGGACCATTGTCTGCCTGGGGTTGCGAAGAAAAAAACCGAAAGGGAGATCGTAGCCCCCGGCAACAGGGCACCTGAAGGAACAGGGGCGGGTTTTAGTCAGTAAGAGTCTGACACGCCCTCCCGCTCCGGCCAAAGCGGGAGAAGTTATTTGATAATTTCCCACCCAACAAAAAAAAAAGAAAGGTGGACCATTGTGCGTGGGCCATGGCGGTCGTCGGTGGTTATTCCAACCAGCCCACCTCCCTCCAGAAGTTAATTAAATCTCCTGGTCTGTTCAGAACATCTGTGAAAGATTTGGGTGACCCGAGGGTTTCTGTTCTATTCTCTGTGTGTTATATTACGTTATAATTGACTATATACTTCATACCAGTACCTTATCAAGATTAATATTCCATTTGACCAGCGTGTTTGTCACTATTATCTTCATTTACCAAATCAATGACCATCTATCAAACACTATTTATATCAGTTTTAAGAGCACAGCTATCTCAAAACAGCCCCCAGACATGTCTGATTGAGACATAGATAGCGACTCCTTGTGTGGGCGATTTTTGCACTAGCCCAGTCCTGTACTTAATTGTTCCAGTCTCGTTATGAAGATATTACGGAACGGTTAGGACTGCCCACGTTTGAATACCTGTTCCATTTGATTCTTGATTATAATTGTAAGAAGGCAATGATTAATATTGTTTGTTCGTAAAATCTTGCTTGATTTGTAACGGTTTTCATTATAACAACAAATTGCTCAAGTGTCTTTGGAGGGTTTAAATAGGCAACCCGAACACTATTAGGTTCTATGTCTGTTAGTTCAATGGTAGGTTCATTATGTTGCTTAATACCGTATTGAGCTTTCCTAAGTTATCCAGATATGGATTTTATTCTTCTATAGAAATGAATACCAATGAATACTGATAGATACTATTATATTCATACAACTTTTCAGACTTGTTTTTCTAAGCTTTTCTGTATTTTCCACTATCTTTAATTTGAGATTGCGTGCCACTGAAGATAACATGAATAGGTACTTACTTGAGAACCAACCAAATCACAGTTTACCGTCAATTCCTAATGATTCACTAGTTTCAGCCGACCCACATATTTTGAAATATTTGCTCAGACACCACAGAGTATCTGTACTGTTATTATAAATATTGTACTACTGGGTTATTTGTGAGGTACTTCATTGAAATAACCGCGGAGTCATCTGTGATTATTGGCAAGACTTTCGCACTTTTTCGACGAAAAATTAAGTAATAAGAGCCCATATAAATTGTTAGTGTCAATGTGTGCAATCGTAAAGGCCTGTGTCCAGGACTAGACTGCTAACTTGCCAATAATGATGATGTTAAGAATTGGGAATTTTAGATAGTTATATCATATGTCACGTCTAAGGACCAACTGAAAAGAGTTCTATAAAAACATTATCTCTCATTGTGTCCATAGCTATGATTGTAACTTGTAACAAACCTCACGTTGACGAAAAAGCCTTCTGCAAATTAAATAATAATAATCGTTAGCAGGCTCTAAGTATGTTATTGTTAATAAAAATATATAAAGTTTTCGGCACGAATTGGATCTGTTCATGCGATCGCTGTTCAAAAATGAACATCTTCTTGTTTAGCTTGAATAACTGCTTTGAAATAATTATCCTATTATTTAGCGCATATTTCCTCTCCGCGGTCATGGTTTATTAAATCCTGTCCAAACAAAAATATCTATCATTACGTAAAAAAGTAAAAAGAAATCATTCGCAATTTTTGTTACCTATTCAAACATTTAATCAGTTTTGCACTTAACCTGTTCGCCTTGGTGGCATTACCAAACACACTTTTGTTTATTGTGTGTACAACTGTGTGCGTGTACACAGTATACACAGCGTGCATTGTGATGCGCGTACGCACGACTACGATTGTTTGTCCACACGTTTCCTGTTCATAAATGTGGGTTTGGTAATATTTTGCTATTAGATATTCGTGTTAACCGGTTTTCTTTGCGGCATTCCGTAGATATAGATAGCATATTTTAAAGATAAAGAAAAGACAGCTTGTTATGTGTAGGTGCTTTGATTTTATTTCACCATTTTTGTCCCAGGCTAAGAGTAGATGGTGATCAACCTTTATATGTATGTATATCAATAGTCTGGACTATTGATATACATACATATAAAGGTTGATGTCGAAAAAGATAACCTAATCTCGCGACAATCTAAGAAGCCCGATTTAACGCCTATCAAAATACTTTGAGGAGTGATGGGAAAAAAATCGGTTGTTTTAAAAACCGATTCTCGAGATATATCGATTTACTTGTAATTGACAATTTATCTGCATTGCTTAAAACTGATTCTCGAGGCATATCGTTTTATTACACGTCTTCATCATGATCAGGTAAATAAATAAATTCTCTTTTGTAACGTTTTGTGGCTTAAAACGGTTACAACACTAAGGAAACGAACCCAAAGACATAACATTGTAGTAATGACCTGTCGGAATATTAATCAACAATTACTTCATGTTTTTAAGTGTATTTTATCCAATAACTTAGTGTTTACGAATGATACTCATTGTTATAGTGTATGGATAACATCATAGTAATTAATTAGGATTATGAATTTGATTTTTCGACGTCTTACATAGACGTTCATACAAAGTTATCGCGGCATGTATAATGAGAAACGTCAAATCGGGCTTCTTAGATTGTCGCGAGATTAGCAATGATATTTGGTATATAAGCAGTTGAATTTTGATGTAATGTGACAAATGGCCCAAAACTAGATTTCATACATGGAACAAAATACACGCTTCTCCAGATTGGAAAACGGGAATTCGGTTTCGAAAACACTACTGATGGTGATATTTACATTGAATCCCGACAAGATTAAAGATTAAAGTAGGTAATACTAGATACCCACAATATTTCTTAAACCATCTAGATACCCACTTGAAGCTGTAACATAACCAGCCTATAATTCTCCACTGCTGGGCAGCAGGTCTTCTCTCTGTGAAAGGCAGTGGGCCATAATCCACCACGCGGTCCCAGTGCGGGTTGGCAGAAACTGTAGAATGTGCCTTAAATTATACTCGAGTTTTCATCAGACATATCTTCTTCCGAAGAATTCACTCTGTCAATCAAAATTAGGAAAACATCTCATACGAACGTTTGACAGTGGCACGTTATCTCATTTATGATGTTAATAACGGTATCCAAGGCCACAATTATAGCCTTGACACACAGACAGTCAAGGGAGAAAATGTTGAGGCAGTGCTGGCTGTGATGTCGATAAAATGAGGCTTTGAAATACGCGAGTTACGAGTCAAAGCGGATTAGAGTAATGTTGTAGCATTTGAAGATGACGACAATTATGTTGATGGAAAGAAATCGGTAGAGTTGAATGCATGATTGCATGAATAGGCTAAGGAATGAATTGTTATAAACGGTGATTTACCTATACTATTTGTGCTGTAGCATGGTGTAGGTGACAGGTGACAAAAATATTAAATTTATTTAATTTACTACAGTTAATACTGATTCCGTATTATATACACATCATATGTACTTACGTATCATAGTTGTAAAATACGGAATCAGTAATAACTGTAGTAAATACAAGCAAACAGTATAAGCGAGAAGCCATATTTGCTAAAAACAGTGATATTGAAGAGCATCGACATGATATTGATTGAAGTATACCACGTAATAATGATACTAGTGACATCAAAATAAAAAAATGATTGAACTATTAACGATCGTGACCCAGTACCTGCATTTAGATTCCTCCTATCGAGACATGAGATACTTGTACTTACAACGTATAAAACAAAAATGAAAAATGCGTTCAACCCATCTACCAAAAACGCTGTCTTCAATGCCATACAATCTAACAAAGTAATAAAGAGCCATATAACTTAAGGTTCCTTGAAACCTTCACTGACAAACGTTATATCCACGAACAAATGTGGCATGTGTTTAATTATCTATGATAACCGGTGACTTTGGTATGGTAATGTTGGTCCCGTTGATGATAATGTTGGTACCATTGACGATAATGTTGGTGGCCGTGTTAGAATTGGTAACTTGATCACTTGATGTTTTAATAACGTTACCGTAAGATTGGTGGCTACTACGAATCGGATGGGGTGTCTAGATTTCGTGTTGGATGAAGTGTAAGTGAGTTATTGTTCTTTTGGAGCTTGCTTACGGTATCTGAATTTGGCTTCATTATCTAAGCTGTTAATATGCATCTCTTCTTTGATTTCCTGAAGTATGAGTTAAAAAGTAAAATGTAGATTTTATTGTCAGACAGTGCCATGTATATTTTACCATTACAGTTTTAATTTTTTTTAAGTAACTTAAGTCGTTGGTCTTGGATGTCATTCTCTTTGGCAGTTGTTACCCGTAAAGACTGTTAACTACCCGTAGATTTTTTTTCTGATAACCAGTCTTACAAAGGGTTATCGTTTTACCCAGTAACTGGTTTGTGGAGGTCAGATAGGCAGTTGCTCCATGTCAAATGCTGGTATTCATGAATCCGGTTAGACTGAAAGCCGACCCCAACATACTTGGTAAACGGCTAGGCAGATTGATTTTGAGTTTTCAACATTTTAACTTCTTCAATTTCGATCAAAACAATATGGTTTTATTATTAAAACTTTACATCCTAACTAAAATATAAATGCGAAAGTGAGTTTGTTTGTTTGTTACGCTTTCACGATAAAACAGCTGAACGGATTTGGATGAAATTTGGCACAGAGTAGACCTTGACCTGGAGAAGGACATAGGCTAGTTTTCATCCTGGATCGCAGACGAAGTCGCGAGCAACAGCAAGTTTATTATAACACAGATTTTAAAAGATACTACTTTACTATTTGTTGCTTTTGTTTGGTTTTTTACTTGTCTACATTGTAAAGTCCTAATGAAGGGAGTTTTATGTTCAGTAACAAATATTTGTATGCGACTGTTTACATTGTCTCATACGTCACGACTTACCTGAGTAAATACTTGTCATTGTTGGGCAAAGTCTTGAATGACATTCTCGTGAGTCATCGCGAAACAATTTTGGGCTCTGAGATGAATAAAGGGGTTATGAGGTCAGGTATTTTTTTGGGGAAAAATCATTAGTCATAGAATGTACGCATGTCAAAGAAAGAAAGAAAATATTTTATTTGGGACACACACAGGAATTACAAACAGTAAAGGCTCGTGCAGACCACCGCGATATCGCGGGCGCGACAAGGGTTGCGCTGCCTGTAGCGCCCGCGATATCGCGCCAGTTTGGACAAGCCTTAATAAAAAAGAGCATCTAAAACTAACAAAATTCGTCGAATAAACAAAAAAAAAAAAATTATAACAACCTGTGCGAGGCCAAAAAGGCTCCTTTGACAGACAACAACACGAGAAACAACAATAACAAAACGAGAACAACAACACGAGATCTTTTAAAAGTACTTAAGTATAATTAAAGTAATGAACAATTGAACATTATGGATTTGGGGAAAATGCAAATATTTCCCGATTTTCGTGTCAACGACACCACTTCCTCAATTCAAAAGAGTAAAAATATTAATGCTTAAATTAGTAATCACTTTGTAACCCACAACAATTCTTTCACTTCACGCCAATCAACACGTCATTGTCCCGATAGTCCGTAAAATGCGGTGACTGAAGACAATGGACACGAGATCTTTCGCAAAGTTTGTAATGGTGGAGGTTGTCAGTTCACTGCTGTCTTAAGTAAGTCCTCTGTTTAATATACTGTTTGTGTTACTTGTGGTGACTGTGCAAGGAGTGGGAGATTAGCGAAGAAGCTTTGACTAAATAAATTACCTATACCACTAAAGGCAAAATCGTCAGGCTAGCCCGTGAAATAAAACTTTTCTGTTTTTGCAATTTGCAGGTCAATATCAGGTTGTGTGTTGATCTAAATATGATTCGCAACCTTAACGTATCCCCCTTAAAGACCTATTTAGGTTATGAATGAACTTTGAGAAATAAAGAAAAATAGGTTTATGAGATTGACCGTTCGAGGTTTTCGAGTTATAGTGTTATTATCTCTAATATTTCAGACCTTATCCATCAGTTAGCGTGATTGTAGAACGGTTAGGACTGAAAGTAAATTTTTCAACATCTTTCTAAAACTGGCAATTAGGTAGCTCTATAAATTGTAAAAGTTTCTTCAGCTTCTCTACATGTTGCAAATTAAATCGCTTTTCGTGTCCGTTTTTGTTACCACGTTGTCCTCCCAAACTGCGCTACGGATTTTGATGCATCATTTAGAGAATTTAGTCCGAAAGGTTTACGAGTATAATGCATTAATATTTATTATATATAGCACAGAAATCAAGATGTTGCCAATTTGTAAAACCGCGCGAAGCAGGAGCGGTAGTTCTGTATAAAAACTACTTGAAAAGTTTTTTCGGAACTAAGAAATTTGCTGGAATTAGGATAGAAAGCTTATTCTAAATATTAGGTCAAAGATAACCTTTTTCAATTCTAGTATTCTTTTTCAGTTCTACAACAGATATTGTAAATAGTAAAAACGACATTCTCTCGTCACTTGCGCCGCACATGAAGTTGTCTATTTTGTATGTATTGTCCAATAGTCAATGGAAACTTGCGTCAGGGTTTTGTGAAATCTTGCTTTATGTTCATCTTTATGAACATTGCATCCTTGATAAAAATTGCATCCCCTTAATTGAATCGGCTATTATTACGCAGTTGATTTCGGCATAACTATTTTATTTACCTACTTTACTTTTTTTCGATTGCTTGACCCTCAGTATTTAAAAGCACTAATGGCATTTTAAACGCTTGCGCGTTGCTTTACTCATTCAAAAAAATGACTAAATAAATAAGTAAGATGATATCAGATTAATTTTACTACAATTGTCTAAATAGCGTTACCAGTCTGATTGTCACACATCTTCTAAACGGTATATTTTTTAAAAGCTTTAAAAGACAAAGTCATAAAAAGTCACTAAGTAGCTACCAACAAAACCGTCAATTAAAGTACCGCTAACCTCTAACTTAAGCATTAGCAAGTTACGTAACACAACAATTAAAATTACAATTAGATTGAACCTACACATGTAATTACAGGTAACCCCAACCAATTAAAATTCACTAATTACTATTGTAATTTATCGTAACGGTGTAACAATTATCGTCAATTATAATCGTTGCGATATTTTGATCTGCGCAAGAGCATTTTTTGTTGTCAATGTTCAAGAAGATTATATGGTGTAGTGGTATGTTAATTATGGTTATTACGCGGTAAACTGTACATTATAGAAGCGAAATTGATGCCTACGTGTGTTTTAGAAAGGAAGAAATTGTAATTGTTGATAATAATGTTACCAATTTGCGCATGATTGTCTGAAGAGGCGGATTGAGATGTAAAAAATATTCAAAAAGTGTTGCTATTTAAACTACGTGAATTGTCGTTACTATACTGTAATATAAATATTTCGAGCTTAACAATACAAAGAAATTGTCTCAGTCACATAATGCTATGGTTAAAATTTAAGATAAAGTTCAGAAAAAACAATATGTTGACAACAGGATGTCCGCCATTTTGATTTATGATACCAAAATGGCTGCCATATTCATGTAATTAAATAAAGCAAAGACATTCCTAGCAAAGCAATCCAACGACGGATGAAAAAACTTTTCAACGTAAATCAGGAGTAAATAATAAAAGATTAAAGAGTGTAGTTTAGGAGCCAGTGAACTTATCCCTAACGATATCCCCCATTAGTTGAAAAAACGAAGCTGGGGCGGGGTCTCAGACTAATGAATGATGATAAATGGTATAAATAAGATGTCAGGTCTTATCGCAGACGCGATCTTCAGATATCTACTGAACTCATCTCGTGTGTTCCTCTTTCGTAATGATTCTATTGGGTCCAAAAAAAAAAATTTTTTTCGTAGATTTTTTGGGTGATATTGATAGTATGTTACTAAGGGTTTTGGGGGCTCCTGGCATAGTTTTTAGAATTGTATAGTTAAACAAGACGAGAAAGATAATAATAAAGATAATACGTTTATTTGCGGTAAATAAACATGACGCAAAGAAAGAACACATACATGAAAAGAACAAGTTGGAGAAAATTTATGCGTCACATCCACGCAAAATGGCCATCGCTTAGATAATCCTGCGACTCTATGCGAGACAGAGCCAGCGCTGATTTTCGGCGATCGTCGACGTTGAGTCGACGTGATGTGATCACGTCAACCGGTGCAGCATATATTGAAGTAAAAATAAAATAATTACAATATATATATATATACTTAGTCCTAAATTTAATATAATATTTGAAATGACAATATTCCGTTCCATCAGCGACTCACAACGGCTTAAGAAGGTCTACTAAATTTGATGTTAAATGATTACAAGGGGGCGCCTAATGGTCCACTAGCGCCACTTATTAAAAAAAATATTATCTCGTCACTCAGAAGGAATTATGAATAACGGCTAGTAAGAACCCTCGGTAAATGTGTCTAGAATTTTCTAATACCTTCAAACGACTGGTTGACACTTCCCGTGTCCTAACGGCTGGCTTTTATCTTGGCCAGAAGCTAAGCACTGCCATAAAACGTGGCAATGCCGCCAGTCTCAAGAATTTTTCGATGCCATATTTTAGTTTAGTAATAGTTTTAGTTATGTTAGGATATAATATTTTTAGTTTTGTTATATTGAAAGCTCAAATAATAATAAATAATTTAAAAATACCTTTTATAAGGTTTCATATTGAGACACGATGCAACACAATTCGATCTAAAGAAAAGCGGCGTTATTCCTCTAGATCGGATTTTGTTGCTTTTTGTCTCCATATGAAACTTAAAAAAAGGTATTAGAACATTCTAGACACACTTACCAAGGCCTCTTACTAGCCGTTATTAATTCCTTCTCAGTGACGAGATAATATTTTATTTGTGACGTACAGATTTTGTATGAGTTGGGAACAGCCCTCAATCGCGCCGAGATTGCGGTTGCACCTCACACGCGGGAAGCGGGAGGAACAAAAGGATATATTTTATTGAGATTACAAGACAGACTCCGATGCTATCGTTAATCGTATGTTATTAGCAGACAAATATTATTCGATTATCTCGCTCACATTTAAAGGTTGATTTTATATTTTTAGGGATGATCCCTAAAAATAGCAAGAAAAGGAAATGAAAGTAAGGGATTTTGTGCCTTCCTTTATTTAATTTATATATTTAAAAATATTATTTATATTTTTAAATATTTTTATAAAAATATTATTGTTTTAATTTTTTATTTTTTTATTAACATTCCTTTATTATTATTATAATGATAGTAAGGCTTTTGTTTCGTGTAATGATCCTGCAATTGAATCATCTGATATTGGATTTAACAACACTTTCGCAAACTTCCACAGTATATCCCAATTTTATGATTAAGCTACTCTCAGTAATGAGTCAAGATTTCTTTTGGTAACTTTAATTTTTCTATAAAAATGGTTATTTTAAATACTAACATTCTAATCAAAGAAGAAAACAACTCACCTTTAACTGGACCAAAAAAAAAACAATAACACAAAAATAACTCATTCAAATTCAGTATCGAGCGATAAACTGATCGATAAAATTGACTAAAAATACTTTACGGCCGCAAAGCGAACTGCAGGTAAGTATTAAAGGCAAATATTTGAGAATTAGCGACGTTCCACATACGAACAAACTTGGGTTCAATGTACTTGTTGCATAAGCAATGTGCGTCAAAAGTCGATCAAGGTGATACGTCATACCGGTGCCATATGCACGAGATGATTCGGCTAGAACTGTTGAAATGCTCATGAATTTCACTGAAGCAGTGATGGAGATAAAATATAGTATATTTTGGCATTTACAAGCCGTCGTAGACTTTGACATATACAGTGCTGAAATAAAGAATGAAAACTGAATACCAATTTATTCAAGAAATTTGCGATATGTACATATAGACCCGTTCATTAATTGTAAGAAAAGTAAAATTTTAAAAATCTTAGATGACTGTGTTAATTTAACGGCTGTATTCAGAAGTAATAACAACATTTTATTTATCCCCTTAGTTTTATGTTTATTACACACTTATAAACGGTACACTTAAATATAAATATAATTATTACTTTTCCAGTCAGCCCTTGACTTACTTTTAATGCAACTACTTAATACATAATATACCTTACACTTCAATTATTATAATATACTTTTATATTAATTACCTTTTAAATCCGAGGTACATCGTACTGATCAATCGCATGTCCCACATACGTAAACTAAACTGGCATAACTCAAAATTCATTTTTAATGCACTTACATGATTAAAAATACTTCAATTATCCTAATACCCATACGTTTCAGCTCATTAGATATCTAAAAACCGTAAAAAATGGAATATCGCCCCTTTTCTAAGGGATTAAACAAATATATTACCTTAATACATCGGAACGAAGGTAGGTACATATTAATCAAAATTCATATTGATTTATAGGTTTTCCGTTTAATAACCTTTTATCACGCGATGGGGTGAACAAAATTGAATGAATTTCGATAAATTGATAGGTCTTGTTTTTTTTTGAGCCTTCTGTTCCGTTTTGTGTTTTTAATAAAGTCTTATGACGTTTTAATTTTTTATTTATTCTGTCCTTGTTAACGCAGTGGGGTGTATAAAAATTAAGTTAGTGCTTTGATATTATTTTGTTTAAAATATCAGCGTGTCTTAATTTAAGACAAAAATATGGTGAACGTGTGCTAATAAAATATCTTTGATCAGATTTTTTTTAATCTCTTCGATAATTTTCTCTAAAAATAACAGATCGAAGAGAAATATCATGACATACATTAAGGTGATCATGACACACGAAAAAAACTAAGTAATAAAATAGGTATTGAAAATACTTATCATCATATCTTAATAATAACGTTAAAAAAATTCATGACTCTCATCAATGTCTATTCGCATTTGTGCCAAATTAGCGCTTTCTGAAGTTACTGTGCAAAAACATTTCATAACTTTTTGCTACTGACTATTTAATTTTTTTTGGTCAAATTACGCACATCGATGATTCACTGAACGTATTATTTCTTTTATTTAATTAAATTCGCTTGTTTAGGCCTTCTATTCATTGGGTAACGAATGTACCGACCGCTTTTCCTTCAAACATAACATCATCAATATAGCTTTTACTGGCAGCAACGAAGATGTCTTCAAGCTCCCCCTTGCTTTACAGAATATAACAAATAGAGTAAACATCTTCCCTAAAATTACTCAACTTGCTTCGTATATCAACTCCCTATGACCGTAACATTCAATAACCCTGATTGGTTCATTTCGTTCACGTATCCCATAATAATAAGAGCATGGTGAATGGGGTATACTACTTCCCGAAACGTTATTACTTTTATGTTGATTATGTATAAAAATATAGCAGATAAAGTTTCAATAAATGGTCGCGATGACAAGAAATGGGCGACATTTGTAATTCGATCGACGATTTATCGAGAAAACGTGGTACATCACTACAGAAGTTGTGACTTTAAGTGTCAATATTTCTGTGTTTATTGAAATATTTTTAATTGATTTTTATATCAGTCTGTAGATGAATGAAAATGGAGGAGTTAATCAGAACAATCAACGGGTAGAAGAGGGTTAATGTGATCTTTGTGAAATAAATGTGTTATGTTTATTGTAAGTTATTGAAAGTGAAATCCAAGAGCGTGGGTTATGCTTTCGATTCGATACGGTACTTTAATATCAGAACAGTATCGAGATAGGAACAGAAAATTTGTCGGTAATTAAAAAAAAAGAGTATCATTTCGAAATATTTTACTTTTTACTTATACAGTTTTACCTGTAACGCGAACTACACAAGGAATTTAGCCCTTAAACTTGCAAATCAAAGTAGACACCAAAAATTATAGACTCACTTTTCAATAAACCTATAACTTTTGCTAAACCCAAGTAGACCACAAACAGTTCATTAAATCTTCCGCGACAAGTTCCGCATGCAGTCCTCATATATTAATATTGCCGTTTTGTTTTGCGCGCACGCATGAAGATTGATGAATGCACCCACGACGCGAAACCGACGCCTTTTATGTGTATACCCACCGCTTTCCTAGATGCTACTGTATTCCTTATTGGCAGTGACAGCATTTTTAGCCATAGACTATAGCTGAGAAGAATAGACAAGAGTTGAAAGAACTATAAAGCTCTTTAATAATGTGTGGTCAATAAAAAGACAATTGGGAAAATATTGATGTTTAATTTTAATAAACGCTCAAAGTTGGCAACGTCGAAAATAGCTGTCAAATATTTACCAGTTTTGATTAATTTGGTTGTATGGAAATATGAAATCTCGCTAACTAGTGAACTAGAATATTTATGAATTTTTGAATAATGAATTGCAATATAACACTGAATTTGATGTAGAAACCATTTTAGGTGCAAAAAAGGCATTTGTAAAGTTTCTATCTAACACTAAATATTCGGTGTTACGATATTAATTATTGCATTTAGTTCACTAGTTACCCATATTTCATATTTCCATACAGTAATATTGCCAAATTAATTAAAACAGCGAAATATTTAACAGCTATTTGCGATGTTGCCCACTTTGAGAGTAAACGCTCTTAATATAAACATATCCTTAGCTAAAGTATTTTTATTTTGATGCTAAGCAAAGTTATCGTAAACTCTGTGCCTTAGTGGCTCGAAACTTTTTAAAAGCTTTTTATGTTAAGCTTCATTCACTGGTTATTTATCCTTAGACATATCCGAAGTTAGCTTGACTACTAAAATATTACAACATGCCAAAATCTTTCTCACACATTTGACAAATTAATTTGTGAACGTTTGAAATTCAATCGTTTCTTTCAATTCCTAAAAAAGAGCCATAAAATTTGTATGTCAATGTAAACGGAAGCCAATATCTATTCACACAAAGCTGCCATATCCCACAACTTCAGACACAAATGAAACGAAAACAAACCATTCCGGAATTCCGTGCGCAAACGCAACGTAACAGTACTTGTCAGCGCTGCAATATTGGCATTTTATTTTCGATATTTATTTTATACGCATCATCTACCACCTGTTTTACCGAATGATTAACCACTCGGTTTCCTAGAGAAATTGTATGTTTATAGTATGTCAACAGGTTGTAAATATTGTGTCTAACAGCTTTCCGTTTATTTTTGCTATACCCAGATTGATTGGAGTCAACGACCCTTTATTTTGAGTTGAACCAATTTAGATGTGGAGTAATAATTACGTGATTTGCGTATGAGCTAAGTAATGGTTTTAGTTTTAGTGTAGCAATTTAGTTTGTTTCAATTGGTGCTATTGTTTTTTTTTTTTGTTTTCTGCCAAATTAATTCTGATTGTTTGAATTGGTTTAAAGCTGTATCAAGGTTTTAGTGTTCACACAATTCTCAATGCCTTTAAAGAACTGTTATACGATTGTTAATCTCGATGCGTTGTCAAGCAATAAAAAAACTTCCAGAGACTCTGTTTTCTATTGTTTTATTTTATGCCTCATTAAAAAGAATAATAGGTTTACAGGAACATTCCATTGTCTTGTAGTCAAGCCGCAAAAATAGACCAATGGGGCCTTTTATCAAATTTTTCCCCTCATCAAACAGTTTATAGTCACTTATCGCATTTCTCATATCAATAAAATAGAGATGAGGAACAATTCGATAAACACAGCATTAAAATTGTCGACCACCATCCTTTATTTCGGCCCTCGTAAACATTTTTAATACCCTTAAAGCTGGCTGTGGAAGAAACGGTTTTTAAACGCGCGTTTATATACAATCTTGTACGCTTTTATTAAAATATTAATGTAAAGAATTGATAGGTGGTTGAGATTTTTAATCGGCAGTTGAAAAAAAGTGGGTTTTGGGCTTTAGAAAAAAACTTTCTTATAAAAGCTCAAAAGAAAGCTTTTAAAAGCTTCAGGCTGGTTTCACAGCTGTCCGGGAGACCCGTACGGGTAACGCCCGCAGTGCTCTGAAATGAAGGAGTTGGTAAGATACGGTTGCTAGCATTGTACGGGCTCTACTCGGAGCGTGTCGCGTACGGACCAATCCGCGTCGAAACAATATTCTAGCGCCTCACGTGTGTCTCCGTTCCGGGAGCCCGCACGGGTCTCCCGGACAGCTGTGAAACCAACCTTACTTAAAGTAACCTAAAGCTAAAACTTAAATGAATAGCAAATTAATTTTAGTTTCCTTTTTCCTAACACAATGCATGAATTTGTCCGGTAAACTTGTTGGAATTTGCCACACTTGCGTTAAAAATTAAACTTACTTAAAGAAGTTATAGACACCTGCCCATCAAAATGTTGTTGAAATAAGAACGCCAAGCGATTTTTTCTTCACTGAATAAAATCCATTTTGTTGTATTAAAGATTTTTTTTTGTCAAGACTTGGTGATTAATCTACGAATTATAAACCGATCAAGAGCTTAATTGTATTTTTATTACGACCTTTTGGTAACCTTTGATTAGGTATTATCTTTTGCAGTTCGTGACTTGCGTATCGTAAAACGAGTCGAAACCTTTTTTTGCAGAAATTAGCGAATTTTACGATTATGCTAACTGGTTTCCTATTTTATTATTATACTAGCTTTTGCCGGCAAATTCGACCGCATGAAGTTTCGTGTTCCCCCGACCCATCGCCCGCCCGCGCTATCTCTTAGTTTACGTTTACAATTCTTTCAGACTTTTTTTCTTTTTGCGTAGTGAGTAACGTGATGTTAAATAGCCTATAACCTTCCTCAATAGCTCAAGCTATCAAATGCAAAAATACTTTTACAAATCCAACTGGTAGTTCCTGAGATTATCGCGTTCGAACAAAAACAAAAATTCAATCTCTTCAGGTTTTTTTATATTAGTACTAGCTTTTGCCCTCGGCGTCGCCCGCGTGGATGTCGCAAAATATCTCTCGGCAACGTACTACCGGAATTTCAAACTTAATAGCCGAGGAAAAGGTTATTGACTCCTATCGCTGCGCCCGCGTTGCCGTCAACCAAAATTACTTTGTTACGCGTAATTTTGAATCTGTGTTATCTTTTAAAGTATTCATTTAAATCATAAGATGTCAAGGATTATCTAAATCTAAATGAAAGGACAGAATTTTCAATATCCAATTTAAATAAAAAAAAAATTGGATAAGGATTTATATAATACCGGTCAAAATAGCTTCGGAAATAACGAATGAAACATTATGAAATTTTGAAAGATATAAATGGTTATTGTGGTCATCCTTAGACATATGCTATTGCGGACTCTTTTGTTGAACTTTTTAAGATCTTCAATCTTGTGGAACATAAATTTGATGTATATCTTACGGCTTACGCGGCGCACGCTAGTAAAGCTGGGAAGACGGCATGATTTTTTCCGACATTTTCGACAATAATCTTCATATTTCAGCCAATTTTCACAAAACCCTAATGACTTATAGACCAAAACCTTCCGCATGAATCACTTCGTTCATTGGTGAAAACTGTTTGAAAATCCGTTTGGGAGTTTTTGAGTTTATCGCGTTCAGACAGAGAGACAGACATACTAGCAGACGCGGCGGGGGACTTTGTTTTATAATATGTAAGGATATATATTTTAAGTATTTATGTTGATTTGACTCTTGTGCGTCTTTACGAGTTATACCTACCTAGAGGCTGTTTCTAGACCAAACGGATTATAATAGGCTCTATAAATATGCTGTATTTTTGTAGTAAAAAATATTTTTATCATGTTATTCAGTTTTTCCATTTTTGCAAGTGTTAGTATACCTATAAATAAAGTACACATAATTCACACTAACGATCTATTGTATACGTTATTTTTTTATCCCCAGCGAAGAGCTCTTTATAATTACAAACATATTTTTTTTATTTATGAATAGAGACTGTTTAACCATAAATTTTTGACGTTTAAGCGTCTCTTAACTTAAAGCAACGTTTATAAATAAACCCCTTAATGTCGGACGACCACTTAATAACCGTCAATCGCGCGATGAACAGCCAGCTTTATACCACCCCGTGATCAAAGCAAATCCAGGCGAAAATTTAGATTAGGCTGTAGTAAAAATTTTATGTACAGCATCTTCTTTTGATCGCCCAAACCCGACTGAAGGATGAGATAAATAAAGTAGTAAACTCTTATCATTCTCTGTCTGTCGGTATTTTTAATATCCTGTATTTGTTGATATTGTTTTAATAGTACATTAATTGGTTTTTTATGTTCTGTAATGTTGTGTTTAATGGGATCGCAAAAAGGCTGCTGGGAGATACTGACTGCGCGCCTTTATCTTATTCTTTTTAAATCTTTTATTTTGACTAATTTTGGGAAAATACCTTTCTCAAGTTCAATTTTATTGTTTTTCAATTCAATTTATATATTCAATAACAATTCCCTTCTTTTTCAATCGGTCTCTCATTAATGAGGATCGTGGTCACTGGACCCCTTTAAGCGGATAATCTGCCTCCATCGACTCCGGTACCAAAGCTGCCATCACCACCTGCTGAAATTTGCATGAAGACTCTTCTTCTTTTACTTGGTCGGAACCAT
This sequence comes from Omphaloscelis lunosa, assembly GCA_916610215.1. NCBI lineage: Eukaryota > Metazoa > Arthropoda > Insecta > Lepidoptera > Noctuidae > Omphaloscelis > Omphaloscelis lunosa. The sequence continues at coordinate 14,881,015 of OU744265.1, read as the reverse complement.
CGTGTTGGCGACCGGCCTCGTGCTCTCTTTCCTTCAGTATTGCCAACAATGACCAGCTTTTCAAGGCTGCTATCTCCCCTTTGCATTATGTGGCCGAAATATGTCAAAATATGCTGTAGGCAAACTGTAGACAATCGAATCTTGATATCGAGTTGGAAAGACACATTTAAATAAATAAATAAATCATTTATTTTGAACCAAACACTTGTTAAAATTTTATAAACCTGCCAAACTGCGTGACAGTTTGTCGGCAGGATTAGCGCTCGTTTTAAAACATTTGGTAATTAATCTAATTCAATATTAGTAGTTAAAAATAGTATAAAGACGGTAAGAATAGGTAGTAGGTACAAATAGTATAAAGACGGTAAGTATATTTTTGTATAGAATATATTAGTTATTGTCACATGCTGCGACTATTTCGTTCAAAAGTTCCAGTTTTAATTTATTTCCCAGTGTTCGCCTGCTAATTACACCACTATCTCTTCTCAGCCAGTCGATACTATTGAACAGTGTAGTCGTTACGGGTTGTTAGAAGCCCGAAAGTCTGACAACCAGTCTTACCAAGGGGTATCGTGTTACCCAGTAACTGGGTTGTGACAGATAAACAGTCGCTCCTTGTTAAATACTGGTATTCAGCTGCATCCGGTTGGACTGAAAACCCATTGAAAATATTTAGAAAAAGGCTAGGCAATAATGTTTTTAGTTTTTTCACCTAAAGATATTTTTTAATTTATAAATTTCGTGCCAAAAGGGGTGTAGAACTGCTTTAAAACGTTTTAGTACTGATATTGTCACGGCTACTTAAATTAAAGACTAGGCAGCAATCCATGTACCTTTAATTCCTTTGGTACCATACGTGGACACGTGAACCATTAAACAGTTGATGATCATAACATTAAGTACCTACCTATTTAATCTCGACTAATAAATGCGTAAGTTCACAATAAAGCGGCTAAAAGGATAATGTAGATATGTTCTTATGTTTACAAGCGGTATTAAAGTTTTTACGACTTGTCATTGTGGTCTATTTTCATGCCGTCAATGTATTTTATGCGGGTTTGTCATCCGCTACTACATTATTCCATTGCTTTTGAGGTAAATATATTTATCAGTGTATTCAAAGTGCACCAATTAGTGATAAGTGGTACTTATAATGCACTAGCTGTGCTACTAACCTTGCTGATAAGGTTATTTTTTGGCATGAGATTTCCTCGTATTCATCATCTGACGAGCCTTTTCCCATCTATGTTAGGGTCGGCCTCCAGTCTAACCGGATGCAACTGAATACCAGTATTTTATTTGGACCGACTGCCTATCGGACCTACACAATCTAGTTACTGGGTAAAACGATACCCCTTGGTAAAACTGGTTGTCAGACTTTCGGGCTTTTGTCTCGTCTTTGACTCGTAACGACAGTCAAAGATGTAAAAATAACAGCCGGGACCAACGGCTTAACGTGCTTTTCGAGGCACGGAGGGGTCTCGATATGTAATGCATGGTCACCCATCCATGTACCGACCTCGACAAGCGTTGCTTAACCTTGAAAATCTGCCCGTGCGGCTGTAAGACTAGAACAAAGTAAAACATTAATTTCATTCGAATCAGAAGCAGTTTTGAACGGTGAAGAATTCGGTCAGTCAGAAACTTAAAGCTACTTGATAGTTCCAAAGCGTAGGTTCCTGTTTATGATGCAGTGGATTCAAACTCAAGGAATAGATGCTGAGCTTATGTGATGATCCTTACCTTTCGACGTGACGGTCACTATTGAATAATAGTTTCTTCTTTCTAGTTACATTTAGAGAAGCTGATCTTACCAAGCTCATCCGTTCACCGTAAGCTTCATTAGACTCTGCATTAACACGGCTAAAAGAAGTCGAAAAATTCTTCCCATGTAAAAGGTTATCTCCCAACCTTAAAACTGTCGATATCCTCGCAAATTATCATAAAAATCCAAACCTAATCCGAACAAAATTGTTGGTAATAAAAATCGAATTAAACAAGCAATTTAAATTAGTTTTAAAAATACTGTACATGTTTCTCACTTATCAGAGTTCGTTTGTGATTAAGAACCCATCTCAAGAAAGTGAAGCCCAAAAGATTTAATTACACGAGGCGGCTTACGTGGCTTTGGAAAACGAGCTACAAAATTTTTGGTTTCGCGTGACACTTTTTGTTAGGGTTGGTGCTGTGACTATAAGGCAAAATATATAACATAAAACAAAATCAAATTAACAGTCAAATAATTAATTTCAATACAAGGCACTTTTGAATTTCGAAATTTACAAAAAAAAAAATGAATTGATTCTAGTCGCCTCTTCTGAAAGTTAGTTTTCGTATCGAGAAGAATGGGCAAGAAACTCCACTGTTACTCTTTAAAAATGTTTTACAATATTTTGTATATATTAATTATATAATTATATGTAAAGACGACGCATCTGGAATAAGATCAAGCTTGTAATCCAAAAAAAGTGCAGGGTAATTTTGAGGTGTTGTGTCAAACGTAGTGTGTCGTGTATAGTTGTAGTGTCTTCCAAATATGTCTTTTTTTTCTATATTGTACCTTGTAGGTATTTTTTGAATGTGCATGTAATTTGTTATTATTTAATCGTGCTTTTGTATGTTGTGCTATGTCTTTTGTGTGCGCCAAAAGTAGATGTATATTTATAAATTATAAGTAGGTACCTAGAATGCCAAACAGTTGTTTTATTTTGTTGAGATTTGCGAAAAAAAGTTTTGACAATATACAGTATGGCAGGGACATCGACGCGAAAACTAAAACCATGGATTCAGTACATGATTCTAAACACCCCAGCGTTAAAATTATTCGTCGGTTATTTAAAAAAAAATCTGCCGTTCTATACATTTTGACCGCGTAGGTATTCCACTTTTTTATGAAACAACAGATTTTTTTTAATAACCGACGAAAAATTTCTACGCAGGGGGTTCAGAATCATGTACTGAATCCCAGTTTTCGCGTCGATGTCCCTGCCACCCTGTATACCAATAAATTAAACAGGAAATAACTATTAATACTTTTCATCACGTAAAAAAAGATGCCTGAATTCACACTAAAATGTCTGATAAGCTGATATTTAAATAGTCACCATGACCATGATATTACAAAACTGTGAATTTATTTATGCTTATGCCTACCTCAAATAACTAGTGTAAATACGAATTTGTTTTTGACTTCTAGAAATGATATTTAGCTCTCAATTATCTTTCTTCTAACAAAAGTGTCCTTACAAATTCTCTTTTAGATTACACATCACACCCCCGTTTTTTTATCAAAACTTCCACAAATGGCGGCATCGCGTTCTGAACCTAATAAGCACAAAAAGTTCTCAAAAGTGGCAACCCTGTGAATAAAATAAGGTCGGCTACAGACGGAGGTCCGTTGTTATCAGCTGGTACAACTTTAGGCTGTAAACCAGTCACACTCCACTTGGCAAACAAATTTCGTAATAATATATTATGTTGGTATGTTGTGGATGTGACTGGGGGATCCACTCTTGCGCATGGGAAGTAGAGAACTGGAATAAAGAATGAAAAGTAAAGGTACGAGTTAAAAAATTAGGTATCTTGGCAAAGTTTATATTTTTTATATTAGTAGTTATATTTTAATCAAAAACACCGTTGAGGTATGTAAATTTTTCTAAGTTTGTTTTGAACCAGCAGCAGCTTCGCATTGTGTGGAAAAGCTTCTTTTATCATACGGAATTATTTTTGGTTTCCCATTTCCACTTAGATTTCCTTAAAGGTGTCAAAATTATAGATATTAAATTATTTATAACTAGCTCCGCCCCGCGGTTTCATAAGTATCGATCCCGTAAGAATAGTTGGATAAAAAGCATCCTATATCCTAACCCAGGTCATGGTTTATCCATTTGCCAAATTTCATCTAAATCCGTTTAGCCGTTTTCGTGTGAAAGCGTAACACATAAGTAAACAAACGTACAAAAAATCAAATATTTTCTCTGTATAATATTGATTTAGATATGAAGACGAGAAATCTTATATTCCATTAAAGAAATCCCAGATATTAAAGAAAATCAACGTATCAATACACAGGAAATAAAAAGCAATGATTTCGATCATAAAAACACTCCCAAACGGAAGTTTTAGAAGAAATCAAGTACATAAGCTACCAATTACTAACACTTAAGCATACTTAATGTTCGCAACTGTACTTAAGTACCTACCCACAAAATTACTATTCAAGTAACCTATTAATATGAACCAACTATTTTTTTCCACTTGAATTAAGTTTTTATTACAACAAAATTTTATAGCAAAGTCAAAGCTTTTATATTAATAAAACCAATAAATGCTTTAAGATACTTTTAAACCATCAAGGAGAGGTTTGAGGGTTCTCAGTAGCAGGCTGGCGTTTGGATTTGTGCCCGGTTGATGACAATAGGTTCGCCCCCTATTGCATGGGACCTAAACATAATTGACGAAATGTGGGTATACTATGTATAGGTACAGTTCTGCCCAACCCTTCGGGGAAATTAGGCGATAGTCGACCGTTTCAGATCGTAGATTACTTTGGGGAAGTACTTGCAATAGACTCTATGGTTCGACTTCTTTTGCCTGCCCAAGTTCCAATATGACTTAGATTCGGCACAATTGGTTTTTCTATTCCATTCTCCTTTGTCTGCCGTCACTTTATCATTTACTCCCTTTTTCGTTCATATCATCTCTCACACAGTGCATCCACCTTTTCTTTGGTCTCCCTCTTCCTCTCCATCCATCAACTATTATATTAATCACTCTCTTAGACCGTTCGCCGGCTGTCGCTGAAAACCAGCAATGGGACTCTGTCTCGCATAGGGTCGCAGAATTATGCTGAGCGATGGGGGAAATGGAACGGGTGGCATCATATCCACGCAAAAGCCGTTTTCCGTGGATATGACGCATATTTTCCCCCACATTGTTGTTTTCTCATTGTTGGTCTGCCTCGTTGGTCTAGTGGTCGTAAGCGCTACTGCTAAGTATGAGGTCCTGGGTTCGATTCCCGGGTCGAGCAAAATGTCATTGGGTTTTTCTATCTGAAATTTCTCAGTAGCAGCTCGGAGTCTGGATTTGTGCCCGGTTGATGGCAATAGGCTCGCCCCCTATTACATGGGACTTAAACATAACTGGCGAAATGTGGGTGTGCCTGCTACAGGGACACCTCTGCCCAACCCTTCGGGGAAACAAGGCGTGATGTTATGTTATGTTATTGTTGTTTTCGTGTTTTTTTCTTTCTTTGCGTCATATTTACCGCAAATAAACGTATTTTCTTTCTTAATCAAATGCGTTGCATCCCTCTTCATCACACATGAAACTCCATAATCAACGTTACTTATTCCAGATTTGTTCTCTGGTACGTCCATTCATTTCTACGTGGTCTCCATTAACTAAATCTGTTATCTTCCCCCTCTCTCGACCCCCTCTCTTCCCGTAGGCTGCGCAAACGCACCGCAAACACCGCGTTCATTAGGTACACAGGTAGAAACATTGAATTATAAATCTTTGTTATTGATAACAATCGGTTTGTCTTTGACTAATTAAGGAAGGGATTTTTTTATACAGAGCTTTACTTATTTCGGGTTGATTAAAACATATCCTGACATTAAAGGTGCATGGGAGGAAATAAAGTTTATTATTCAATGGCAATATTTTCTCAATGGATAGGCATGCATACTTGAGCCATACATTGTAATTTGTGACATGTTTGTTTAGCAACACAAACGGTCCGTTGTCAGATGTGACTTAAAATTCTTATTTATTAGGACCGGTCTAAATTATTACTTCTAAATCCCAAACATGTCATAACTCTTGTTCTGTGTTATTTTAACTTTGAAGTTCTTATAGTCAAGTAAAGACTTTCCTCGGATATTAATACCCAAACATGCTACAAGTTAAATAATATTTGTAAGAGAAGAAACTGATGACTTTTCAATGTATAACCAATTTTTATTAAATTTGTGTCTGTCATTTAATTAGTAGAATCGGCCAATCGGGCCCGAACGACCTATACGAAACTAGGTAAGCGTCAAACTTTATGGCGGCTCTGAAGTGACACGTGAATTTGTTACTGCGCATCGACTCGCCTCATGTTCCGAGCCGCCATAAAGTTTGCATCGGGCTGTACCTACCGTTACAAAACGATTAGCCAGTTAACCTCGAAGTTCTCTTTTAGTTCACCACCTTCAATACCAATGATCTATTCAGCTCTCCTTATAGGCACATACACTTCCACATCCATTATCAATTTAATATTATCATATCTTTTATCATACAATAAGCACAGTCCCAATAACAAACGTCCTTCCATTTCTATCCTTCATATACAAACCCACGACTTCAAATTCACCTCCTCAAACATACCAGTCACGAAATACCTTCAACAATTAAAAATTCCTTTCAATCCTTCACCCACGGCTTTTGAAGGTATCCTTACGTTGAAGATACCATTCTTCTTAACGTCAAAAGGGCACCTACATGGTAGGTACTATCCGGGTGGCCTCTGCTAAACAGTAATTCGACGTTAACCCGAGTTTACGATGGAACCATAACTCACCCTAGATTGTGATGCTACTAATAAATACAAATATCTTCTAGTTATGTGATTTAATAGGGTGATTTCTGAAGGAAAGAATGTTGTGGATACGGCGTGGGTCAGAAATAGGATAGGACCCTTTCTTGTGGACTATGATTTTGGAATTCATCCTACAAGATATTAATTATAATAAATTTAGTATCTTTATATATTAGGGGTTACTTAATAATACAGTTTTGATAAGAAAATGTGTCAAAAACGTACAAAACCTTGGCATTTATTGGTAGATTATTTTTATGAGTGGCGATATTTTTTATTTAGACATCGGAATCCACACAAACATTTTTATTACGATACGCGTATCAAATTATGCAGATATATTATTTTTTCAGATTAAAATTACGACCAATTAAGAGCTTTTTGCCAAATGGGTAGGCATTTTATTTATTGTTTAAACAATTTCATAAATGACATTATGCTATCGAAAACGTGATTTCATAATCTATATTGCTAATTAACCCCTTTATTTATAAACGTTGCTTCAAGTTAAGAGACATTTAAGGCTCTTTCAAACAGGCGCGACACGCGACGCGACACAAGGACACCGCTCGTCGCGCGACGAGCGGTGTCTTTGTGTCGCGTCGCGTGTCGCGCCTGTTTGAAAGAGCCTTTAAACGTCAAAAAATATGATTAAACAGTCTCTAATCATTACATAACTTTAAAAATGCTTTTATAAATAAACTCCTAGAATCTGGATCATTAGTCTGATAGCTAGATATTTTTTTCATGAATGAGATGGCTACTTTTTTAGACCACGTACACAAAACATTTGTTTTTTTTTTACTTTATCTAAATAAGAATTTAAACGTCAAACCAGAATATCTTAAAAAAAAACTTAGCGTATGCTTTATAATTTTATATTTACTTGTCAATATCATAATAAAAAAAATAAAGAAAGAAAACATGACCCATTTTAGCATACCGTTTATCAAATAAAAGCGTTTGTGTAAATGTAACTAAAGCAATTCTCCATACACGGAAGCACATCCCTATTATTCTAACCTATACAGCTGATGTAAGTAGAAAATTAAAATCAGTTTAAGTTTGTTTATTACAAGCCGTGGCACCGTTAGGGCGGGTGCACACAAATAACTACTAATCGATATTAGAATCAATGCGTGGCACGCCTGCATGCGATGCTTAGGGTGTTCTGAGATCCTAGTATTTATAGCTTGCTTTCACATGCTGGTTTGCTCGAGAAATCTTCCATTTTAGCTGCAATATGAAAGGATTATTCTAACAAATATTGCTTTTGGCTAGTGCGACTACTGCGTAAAATAGGTAGAAGAAATTATAATATTGTATTCGTTTAACAGTAAACATTTGAAAGTGAAACTAACTCTTACTTGCGCTTGCGCATTATGATTACTATTTGTCTAGTTTTTGCATTAGGCATCACTATGCTTAATGCAAAAACTATGCAAAGAGATATTGTCAACAACATCCACTGATACTGTTGTTGATAATTTTGCATAGCCCTAAACTTCTCTTAAATCAAATTTACGGGGGGCCTAAAGATCCCTCTTCCGGTGTCTTCTTTATAACCAAAAAAATAAGAAGTTGTAAAACAGTTTAATTTTTTCGTAATAAAATGACACTAGCCAGATTACGCTCGATAAGAGCTCAATAATCTAGTTTTTCTTAATACATAGTGACCTAAAAAAAAACAATTAATTATTTGAATGTAAAAAAAGCAATTGCATTTTTAAATCATACTGTATGTAATCCAAACGTCCTTTATGTGATCAGGATAACAAACAGCCTGTAACTAAAACAAATAGTTAACGTACGTAAAGTTTATTGTTATTGGAACTCCGAGCCCAGGTTCGATGCCTGCACAGGTGAAATAATTCAAATGTTTGATATGTACGTAACTCAAGTGGAATTAACTTTGGTTTTATTTAACATCAAAGGTTTTTGCTTTGAAGTGTTTAGGACTTCCGATATAATTTTATTTGTTGATCAGGAAGTGGAAGAAACCCATAGCGGCAAATTGACCGTCTTTTGTTTACTTAACTGGAAAAGGCCATTTGACCAAGGAACTGTTGACTGATTCCTTTATGTAAACAAACGTTATTTTTTTGTTTTTATTTTTGCTTTATCCTCATAGATAGATTATGTCTAGACTTTAAAAGAGAGACTTTGACCCCTGAGTTTGTTTCCACATTTGTTCCTAGTGTTAGTCAGATAGGAAATGTCGAATCTATCTAGCTTATTTTTTTAAATGACGTATAAAAATGATTCCGATATCCTATTAATTCAATAATTTCTTTTCATTTTATAATTAAGGGGACGAAACATTTTGTCATTTAGAAAAGTTTACAACTTACTTTCAAGGTATTTTCAAAAAGCAAACTATTTTACAATTACCGACCATGTGTAACTGCGCAATAATAGTTAGAGAAATTGTTTCGAACAAACTTAAACGATACGTAAATGTATAATAGAGGTTTAGATAATTACAACACTAAATCAATCTGTGAATTTGTGACCCAGAAACGTAAATCTTGCGAGCGAAGATTCTGTACTTTATCTAATAGTAATATTTGCTAGCCAATATTGTGAGTATTCATTACAGAACCTTGGGCAATTATTATTATTACTAATATACGCCGCTTAGAAGAACATAGATCAATGCTCACAGGCAATAAACCGTACTTAAACTTCATACATATTCAAAATTTATATGAGAATATGTATGAAAATTCTATTGTTGTGTGTCTAATTAAGGTTTTATTAACTTCGTATATCTTCATATGAATTAATGAAATGCTCCGATCCCAGCGTGGTGTAACCAGACTCGATAAATCGAATGAACTCCAAGATTTGCACTAGCCTCTGGAGCCTCATGCTTCATGGGGCTACAGAGACCATTGCATATCAGGGAGTAGACCGGGGGGCGCGGTAATGGTAAGGAAGACGTGCCCTTAGGATATGGAAGGATTTGCGACCCGTACCGGATATAATAACTTCGTATATCTTCATATTGCAAATATAATACCAACCACGAGTAGATGCTTTTACAATATCAGTGAGCTAAGAAATGTGCGTTAAAAATAATAAGGAAACTAAGCACAATAATTAAAGATGACGCCACACATAACAAGCAACTAATAAATCTCTTATAACATGATAATAATTCCGTACATAATGCTCTTAAACACACGAACATGAAACCAACATGTTCGACAGATGACTTAATAAGGTCTAATAAAATTATACCCGACGCACGAAAAGCAAACACTGGCGAGAGCGAAAGTAAAAAACCCCACAATTTTCTGTTTCAAAATTTGATAACTTCATCTCACATAATAATAGTGCAGAGCAAATTACGACCACCATACACGTGCGTCAGTTTAAGCGCGTGTTTGAATTTCGAACGCTACGCTCAAACAACGACTGACCTCCGACGAAGGCAGACGTGTGTTTAGTCAGTAATTTGATGATAATTTGCCAAATGAGAACGTGAGCGGTTTTAAGCTTTGATTTTTTTCGCTGAATTTTCATATTAAAATGTCGCTGAACTCTGGTGTGAAAGTACTTGGGCGGGTTGTTGAATATTTTATCAGGCAGGGTAATAGGCTCGATGAGGGTTCGTGAATATAAAAGCGGTGTTCCCGGGGTATCCGGCTTACTATGCCTGATTTTTATTACGGTTTAGCACTGCCGGTTGGTCGTTCAGCTTTCGCTTTTAAAGCGTTCTTTCAGTTTATAGCGACAGCTATAAAAAAACAACAAACAAATAAAATAATATTAAAGTTCGCTCGGCCCCAACTGTAGGCCGCGGGAACATTAATATTATTTCGTTTTTACCTCCATTAAAATTTTATCTAAAACCTGGTCTTTGGACTTTGAATTTGTCACGTTTTATCTAAGCTGAAAGTTTGTTTTATTGTTTAAATTAATTACGGTTACATATTTTTGGTTTACATTATTTTATAGTAAATTCTTTCGGTGTTTTACGGTACAACTAATTAGTTGAGAATAATTTATAGGGATATTAATTATATGAAGTCAAGAGAGTCAGTTTATGCGAATTTTATAGACGTTCAGCGATTTTATTGCGTAAGCTAATTGAAACGATAACGAAATATCGCGTAGAGTCACTAAATTGAATAAATAAGCATATACGTAATACTTAAATATAGTTTAATAGCTCTCTAGCAACTCCTGGTCCTGGATTCGCGTTTGGCTGTTGCCACAAACTGCGCAAATGCTCCAGCACCCTGGTCAAAGGTAGTTGAAAAATACCGTGTGGTTTTAGTCAGAACCCTCCGCCCGTCCCAGAGCTGAAGATATCCATAAGGATGCCTCACTCAAAAAAGGCCTCTTTTACATGGTTCTTATACATTACTGATGAAATGTGGTTGTAGATTTATTTATTTATTTATTTATATCATCACTTACAACTATTATTACAGGTACAACCCAATGCAAACTTAATAATAACAACTTAGATTCTAAAACTTATTACATAAAATTTTATATTATACGAAAGCTTTCCCTAACCTTTAGGGGCATACAAGCCTGATAATATGGGATATAACGAAAGGAAGAAATTATTCGGAAAACTTTCAATTCAACTTGCTGAGAGATACCAATAAATTTTTCACATTTTACACTAATTTAAAAACGTTAGAAAAGCAATGCATTTAACAATAAATACACATGTCTGCGGTTGATTTACGTGCTTTACTGGCCAAGTCTGAAGGTTGAATGACATTATTACGACACGTTGCTTGCCACTAACGGCATATAATAAAGTAATGGATTGCAATAAAAAGGCAAGGATTAGCTTTTAAATATATATATAATATATTATAGGTAATTAGGTACAGCAAACACTCACATGGTATTCCAAGGAAGAATCTGCTGCTATTATTTATAATTATACCATTATATTTTCAAATGATATAATTGCAGTCTTACGAGAAAACTTAAACGTCCTGAGTAAAAGACAAAATATTCTGATTTTCTAATAATATGCTCTACGTGCAAAAACACACGTACGCAAATTGATAACAAAAACCCAAAAACCAGTGCTAATTGTATAATATCTCATCTTCATAGTTTACTTTGATATTTATGCAAACACAAAAATCTGTACCAACGGAACGCACTTCATCTCAAACGATATCAATTCACCAAATGAATCGATAGCATTGTACATAATGACGTACAATGCTTTTCGGTGGTTTATGCCCGACCTATCTTATCGTACAAAGCCGGCAATGTAATACTTAGTAGAAGATTTATCGTTTTAATCAAGTGCAGTGTGGTAAGGTTAGGTTAATTGATGTCAGAGGGCAAGTAATAATTCTAAATGTAATAAACAAAGATGTTGGTTGGCGTTTTGATTTGATATGCACCTCTGTTTCTTGATATTTACTTGTTTGGCGCCATTTATTAAGACATTATTTCGTCGTTTTCCTTACAGATAAGGAGCAATCACTTTCAAAGTGTTTCGTATTTCTACAACTCGATTAGCAAGCTTATGTCATTTTTGAAATTTCATCGTTTTCACTGATAGTATATCAGTTTGTCTATGCCAAGGTATTGATGACATTAGTATCACAGAATGTACTTCATGTTTAGATTGTTTCGATTTTTTATGATATAGTTGTCTCTTTTTCAATCTGTCTCAGAAATTAACGTAATCATACTTTGAAGTCCTTACCTATTATATATGTATTTGGTTCTACATTACAAGTTTCTTAAAAGAGTTTATGAAATTTTTGTCCTGTGATGGTTTTAAAATAACTGTATCAAAAATGTACTCTTTTATATACAAAATACGTAAACTGAGTAAAACAGGATGGGTGGTTTAGAAAATGTGTCTTCCTAGCTTCATCTAGTGTTCGTTTACATATACGGTTACGGTTGCCTACGAGTCCTATGACACAGGAATAAAGCGGTAGCGACTTATTTTTATTCAGGTTTTTACAAAAATACTGCATAAGTGAGGTGAAGTGATATGAGCTTCCAAGCTTATTTACAGCTATATGAACATACACTAAAATTGTTCTTGTAAATGGGCACGCCCTTTTTGCCTGGAGGCTTTTATTTAGGCAATTGGGCCACTTCTTCTTCCCAGCTAAAGCACTAGGAAGTGGTGAAGGGTAGGGTTTTTGGGGGACTGACTATAAGTAATTGTGACGTTGCTGATTCTCAGCCTAGTTTGAATAAATGACTTTTGATTTCGATTTGGGCCTTTAGATAATCATTAAAACCATCCAAAGTATTAAAACTAGGTGGATAAGTGTTGCATACTTATTTTGGTGTATTTAATGTTTCTGGTACAATGCGCTCTAAATTCGAACCGTCATATATCATCCGATAAATGAATATTAGTCACCTAAATGCATACAATACTTCTCTGCCTAGCTTCTTATGAAAGGCGACTATTTTAATGTCGTCGTAACTGAGAATAAGGCTGCAACCAAACTCGTTGGTCTGATCAGATCCTTCCCTGGGCATTGTAAGGAGTAGCAGTTGTAATAGAACCCTTTTTGAAGAACTCGCCTTGGGAAGTACTTCCTCCAGTTCACTATTCCTTTTTCTGCTAACAAGCACCGTTGGTACAGTCGGTTACAGGTTTGGCTTTGTCTCTGGGATGATGCAAAACACCTGTGATGCCTCTTGCATTGCACATGTCCATGGATTTTGGTGTCATTATCATATACCTGCTCTTCATTTACCTGCTATTCCTGCTCGGCTTCTATTCTCCTACTAAAGTTCCGTTGCTACCTATACCCATATTTAATCACCAATTCACCTCAACAATCATAACTGGAGATAACCTTTAACACAATAACCCTGTAACTATTTACGTTCCGTTACGAGTATAAATTGAGTTGTAACTACTTTATGTTACACTTGTCAATTGCTATCTAATTTGCTATATATTTCTCTCACACTTTATTGAACACTGGTCGGAAAATATTGGAATCCCAAAGTCATCATTTACTGGGTGAGGCCGATATCTTACAAGCAATTTCATCGCTAAATGACTTCCGAAATGCTTCTGAAGTATGGCTCGATTTGCTACCGGATATAGTCAAGATACTGATAAGGCCTATGATAAAGTTTTTAGTGATAAGACATAGCCCATACTCTTGAGAATTTGACGTAGATAATATTTTAGTGTCAATCTTAGTGCCCATAAGGTAAAAGATGGCAAACTATATGAATTGAAAAGAAAATAAGGAATTAAGATCCCATCAGCGTTTTATATTAGATATTAATTCTGCCTGGCTCGTTGGTCTAGTGATCGCAAAGCGCTACCGCTGAGTATAAGGTCCTGGGTTCGATTCCCAGGTTGGGCAAAGTGTTATTGGGTTTTTCCATCTGCAATTTCTCAGTAGCAGCCCGAAGTCTGGATTTGTGCCCGGTTGATGGCAATAGGCTCGCGCCCTATTATATGGGACTAACTGAGGAAATGTGTGTGTACTATAGGTACACCTCTGCCTAACCCTTCGGGGATTACAGGCGTGATGTTATATGAGTCATTTTCAAACTGACCCCGCTCTTCTTATTACTAAGCCTCATCCTAGACACATCATTGTAACATAATACTCTCACGTGCGTAGACGCACGCAATCTTTGACACAATGCACGTGCAAACTTGGACTTTACGACTACATGAAACTCGAACGTGAACGTGAACTCGAATGTGGGTGTGCCTGCTACAGGGACACCTCTGCCCAACCCTTCGGGGAAACAAGGCGTGATGTTATGAAACTCGCAAATATGAGCTTTCGAATCAAAACAACTATATATTCTGTAAAAGTCCACTGCCAGCTTTAATTTTGAACTTATTTGAAAAAATGCCTTCTTATTTATTGGTTAAGTCGATTTAGTTGTAGAGCCTTGATAATGGAAACGTACGTACAGTCTTTCGTCGTTCACTATTGGACTTAGGCCTTTCGTTTGGGCGTAGGCCTTGCGCATCCAATCTGGCCTATCCATCTTTATAAGGTTCCTGGTATATCTAGCCGACTGGTCTGTCAGTTAACAAACTATTGAAATCAATGAATCGTCTTCTTCACGAAATAACTCATATTGTGTAAAAAATTGCCAGTCAACAAGAATGTTAGCGGGACTCTCTGTCTAGAGTTCGGAGACGAAGAAATGTCTTGCCTGTTGGACAATCATGTCCAAAACTCAGTAATGAGACCGGATTATATCACCGAGTGTACAAGCTTATCTTCTATATGTTTGTTTTGTGCACAAAATGTAAACTACATATATTTAGCGACGTGGCCTACATTTGCAATCAATGTTATTGCTTAGATTCGGTTAATATCACAATGGTAATTTAAAAGATACTGAATAGTTTGCATGCAGTTAATTTCATATTCAAGAAGTATCTACAGTGAAACTGACATAAGTAGTGTTACATAACAATCTAACGAAGTCAATGACACAGTTAATTCTGACCGTGAAAAGTTAATCAATTTTTGAGCAGTTGACGTGAAGGATAGATTATTTTCATATAAGAGCACTCGTGTTCTGTTTATATGCCAAGTTACCGAATAAACACGAAGTCTTAATTATTTTGTATGCAACGTCAGTATTGATAACCTAATCACCCAGTTATCCAAGAGACACAAACAAACAAGATTTTGCCACTAATTTCGTACTAGATTCGAGAATTTCCAGCAATTCTCTCCAATATAGGCTTACTGGCCTTGAAAGAGACACGCAAAGCAAAATCAAATAGCATTATCGCTATGTACGTAGCAAATAGACATATCTCGGAATCGTGATTACGTATTATCGGACCAGATTCGCGGAGTCAATGAACTCTTATCAAAGGAAGATATGTGTAGTATCTTCTGACTAAAAATACAGTAAGTGTTTATGAAGACATCTCGTTTTTTCACCGGATGTGAGATAGTAGGAGAATTGTTTATTGTGGGATTAAAATTCAACACTTTCAAGTATTCTTTTGACGATGGTGACTTGTTTGGCCCTTCAAGTTCAGTGGCACTTGAATAAATGATTTGTTGTTAGAAAGAAGATGAGCTACATCTTTCTTAATCCCATTTGGTTATGATCCACTGAAGTTCCATGATTCAGTGATGAATCCATTGAATATAAACATGAAAGTAAAGTAAGACCTTGAATTAGAATCTGCGTTCCTTTACAAGTGGTCAGATATAGAAGCACAAGCTGGCATGTATGATGACTTTATTTGCCAACAGGATTTGGTTCGAAATATACTTGAGGATTCAATAGCCTAGATTCTGCATTGAATAATTTCTTACAATGCGTTGTATCCACCAACTTAATGAGATGAAGAGATGATCGTTATAATCGACCTCCAAGAAACGACGGAGGAAGATGGCGTCAACCCTCAGACGACACAGAGTACCATGCAAATATAATCATTGAAAAACGTTCTCTTATCTTTCCAATGATCCTAACGGTATTCTGGCTCCCTGCCAGGATCTACTTCGGTTAAAGGAACCAAGCATGCATTCATTGACAAGTGCATGGACAGTGCCATCCACACCACGCCCACTTGCGACCTAGTTTTGATAAGAATTTTCTTCTCTTCAATACTAAAATGTATAAAGCCAAATGATTGTAGCGTTATTCATATAGCCAATTGCAATCTACAGCTGGACAAAGGCCAATCGCACGCTATTTATCTAGACTATTATATATTTCGCTTTTATCTTGGTATCATCATCACCATCATCATTTCAGTCGAAAGACGTCCACTGCTAGACATAGGCCTCTCCCTACATCTTGGTATACAATCCCATTTTAGGGTTCCGTAGTAAACAAAGAACCCTTATAGTTTCGCCATGTCAAAAGAATACGCCATGTAGGAAGCTGTAATTTGGCATGGGTATACATATCATCACGCCGACAAAGTGGTGAATAAAAAAATAAAAATAAAAAAAACAAAACATGGTAAATATCCGTTTAGTAGTGAAAATAACCATGTCAGTTTAAGATATATATATTAAGAGTCAGATATATATTCCATCCAACTTTTAAAAAAACACTGACTGCGACATAAAAAAGATTTGGCAAAACGATAATTATACAGAAATAAACTGACACACAACTAATCAATTACTATCTGTTAAACACGAGACTTCACTTTTAAAGCTACTTTACACCTAACAAAACTCAACACAAAATGTTTGACGGGATCTAAACATTTGGCGAGCGACAACGACAGCGCGATCTAGCGGTGCACAGTAGCGTCATCTAGTGACCTTACTGTAAAACGTTGTAAAGAATTCTGAAAGAGAACAGAATTCTCTAACTTTTTGATAAAATGGTGGTCCCAGGTATTCCATTAATCACAACCTATTAGATAAAAGGTCGATTCCACTGTTAGAAATCTAAAAGTGAGCAATTTGTTGCATTTTCAGGAGATATTCTGCTCATCTCGCCGAAGATCCTAATCAGATCTTCACCAAATTTTTATGAGATCAACTTAAAGTTACTACCTTTCAAATAAAAAAGAATCATCGAAATCGGATATCATTAGGCGGTGATATCCAGTAGCCCCCTTATTGCCCCTTTTTGGAAGAAGCATCCCTCTAATCAAAAACCCCAGAAGACAAAAAAAAACTAGTAAAACCTGTATACCAAGTTTCATCTAGATCGGTTACGACCTGTTGAGGAGTACCAACAGACACACAAAAGCACTTTTTACCAGACTTGAAGCAGAGACGCTTTGCTCGCTCGTTCAATAACGCCCTTGAAAAATTCTAAAAGACAGACACAATGAAGCATGAACCATTAGTGATTCTGTATAGTACAACTGAATTTAAACACGCAGTACCCTAGGTCTGTAGTTAAAAATGCGGTGACAAACTGGTATGATGCCAATGTTTTTTTTTTTATAATGGTTTCGGTCAAGCACCTCGTGCGTAGACATAGAGTCTGCCACATTGCATGGAATTTTTGCTATACTCTATTCATATCTACGAAAAGAGCTCGAAAATCGGAGCATCTATAAAAACAATAATGGCTTTGCGTAAATATCTTAAATCTTTTTTTTTTGCTCTTTGAAATGTGTCGACGTCGATTTTGAGGGAGAAAATAGAGTTCAATTAGTATTTTTTACCAGTGCCAGAAAGGTTGAATTGTTGAATATTTTATTGTATTGTATTTAATTATTTCTCAGTATATGGTACATTGAGATCTTACGTTAAACACTGTTTCACACATACTACTATTTTTGGTTGGTTGATTGTCAGTTTTGTTTCATTGTAATTCTTTATCTGCGCTAAAGTTATTCAATGCCATCTATTGTTTTTCAAACTGATATTTTAATATTTCTCAAGTCATAGCTCTGGAAGAATAGCAGAACGGACTAGTTTTTAAGTCTTCAATGGGGCTTAGCCTTTAATATTTCCTCTAGCTTCTTCAATTTTAGTTCATAATCTGACAGTTTACTTATGTAACACATTCTAAACAAGATTCTCATGCCAGTTTGTTTCAAAAGCAACATCCTACACTACATCTACTAATAGTTCACGCGTGAGTACTTATTTTTGTATATGACAGCCACGACACGCGTTTGCAGACATGAACACTTCTACTAGTAGATTTTCCGATGTTATCTGGAGCTAGTTATAGATAACAATGGTTCCGATGAGTTAGTTACTCAAGTCTGTTTACAAACTCACAATTACAAATTATTCTTTCTTATAGACGATTGGATAAGAAAAAATATTTTACGGGCATCATAAAATTAATCGTTTTCTCATCATCTAAAAGAAACCTATGACGCGCCAGAAAAATATTTGGGAATTTGCATCCGGACCAGGGGGCTTACTCTTCAAACTAATTCCGATTCCAATGTAAGGCCAATAAGTTAATTTTGCAGTCACGTGAGTCGGTACTCTTGAAACCTATACTGTCAATATTGCATTAACATTGGGATTGCCCCGCGATTATTTTGTTCCACGTGAAGTTAGCTATGTTTCGCCCCGGAATAGAGTTGTTCAACTCATTACGATAAACCGGTAATAGGGTTTTAAAATGCTATATCCTTTAAATAACAAGGTTAAAAAAAAAGAAAATGATATAAATAGTTGTTTAATTGATCTTGTAACATATTAAATTCATTTGGGAGTAAGAACATGATTAAAATCATAAAATTAAACATGACGTTGGCTGTATGCGGCAGGTTCGTTGCCTATACTACAAAAAAAAAGTCAAGGTAAAAGTTCTCCAATTTCAAAAATAAAGTCAAGTCAAGTAGTTTTAGAGATTAGAAGTGAAACGAAATGCAAGTTTGTTTAGAACATTAACTCAAAGATATTGTTCGCGTGTGGTTCCTTTTCAGTAACAATTTATTGTCCGTTAATATAACAAAGTTTTATACAAGTGGTAAGTAAATATACAATCATACTTAAATATACAATTAAATCGTTTTTTTTTGTCAATGTATTTATTTTCTTGGTAGTTTTATGTAATTGTAATTAATTTATATTCATATTCATATATTTATTTGCATTCCATAATATAGGTATAAAGGTGTTACAATGGCTTAAAGCTAAGGTACAATTACGGACCCTATAGGGCACAGCAAAAACGATAAAATTAATTCTTAAATAAAAATTAAATAAAATTTAAAAAAAACAAATTAAGTACCTAACAATCAAACAATTTTTAAATAATTAGGAACTCAGTTATAATAATAAATAGATAAGTTCAATTTAACATTATATTATATTATAATATTTATCTATATATGTATGAATGTACCTATATGACTGTGTGTGGTGTCTGTTTGTGTTTAATCAATTTTTATGTATATTTATGTTGTAAGTACTTAATAAAAGTTTCTAATTTCAGTTACAATGACAAATCGTCTTAGTTGCGCCCAATTTGAAGGTTTGGTGGAATTCTTAGAGCAAAACCCAGGTATTGCTAAGGGTTTGCTTAAGACCACTCAAGGCAAATTGGAAACGAAGAGGAAATGGGAAAATTTGGCAAGTACTCTAAATTCTCTCGGAGGAGCAAATAAAAATGGTCAAGGCTGGGCTAAGGTACCTAATTCAAAATAATGAAGTAGGTATTAAGAATCATTATGTACAGCAATTTGATTAAAATTAATGCATATTTTTAGTATTGGGCTGAGAAGAAATCGGCTCTAAAGAAACAGTGCGCCATACTCTCAGCTTCAATGAGGCGCACTGGTGGTGGAACAGCAGACAACTTGCCAGTAATGTCTGCTTTAGAGAATAGATTGGTGGCAGTAATGGGTGGACAAGAGTTTGCGACTGGAGATTCATGGGCAGTCAATCCATTTCCTCAATCGGTAATATATTTTAATTTTTCAATTTTATCATACCTATAATATTCAATACAAAATATTTTAATAATAATAATTTCATTGGTTTAGACTAGACCTACCGAGTCACCTGTTGTACTTGTGACAGAGGATTCACACATAGTACCAGTACAAGAAGACACAGAAATGCATTCTTTGCATAACATCCAAACATCCCCTATTCCTGACACGTCACACAATGACGCAATAGCAGCATCATCCACAAGTAAGTCTTTGTTTAGGAATGTTTAAACATTTTAAATAAGCCGTCCATCAGTAACACAACCCAACATAAGTGTGTAACATTGAAGTGTTTTGGGACTAATCACATTTTGAGCTATAGCAAAAAAAAAAACCGACCGAGCATGTCGGACCTCGCACAATGAAGAGTTCCGCAGTTGGGATGGATTTATCCCAAAAACAAATTTAACATTTTAGTTAAAAAACATGTTCTCATATACATACATTGATATAGTCACGGACAATTCTCCAACCGAGTTTGTAATCGTTAAAAAATGTTTTTTTATGTGATAAAACTATAAATTAACGATTCGGACTTTTTCCTATATATGTGCTGTGAGACCTTGCTTCTTGCCAAATTTTATGATTCTCAACGGGTCCGTGGCTTAGGCCCCCAGTGGTCGACGCACCTGTGGCCGACGCCCCCGATACGATTAATTTAATATCTCTTTTTTTTTGTGCTGTTTCACTTAGTACAGTAAAAGAGAAAAGTGTTTCACCCTATTAATAAAGGAAAAACATAGAACCACTAATTTAGTAGAGGCCTGGAATCACCGTTTAAAAAACCACCTGGGAACGAACCCGTCTTTATTGTCGTTTTTAGAAATGTTTAGGATTGATATTTCTACCTACGGACCGGCACAAGCCAGGTAATATAATTTATGTTACTTATATATAAAACAATTTACAATATTACAAAAAAAAATTAGTTTAAAAGAAATGTATTAAGATATTTACCTAGTTTTTTCTTTCAGACTGAAAAACAAAAACATTCTTGTGAGCAGAAGAAAGAACAACACAAGAAAGAATGAAAAAATGATTGCCAATTTAACTGAACAGTATGAAAACAAAAAAATTTGCACAATCATGTTTTTAGAACAAACCCGCCCATATGTGGCAATTCGTCCTAAAAAGTAATAATTTAACTTACATAATGAAAGAGATGATTTTGCTTGTATACTATTTTTAAGTTTTAAATTTTGAAATGTTAATTTTTATATTTGTTTAAGTTTTTACAGTTGATTATTTCTATGCTACCAAAATTTCATAACATTTCACATGTAAAAAATTTGTTACTCTACGAGTACGTTTGTTTTTTTAAGCCTGATTATTTTGTTGTGTTATTGCTATTGAAACTGACTGATATAATTAGGTAAAATTATTCTCATGTGTTTCACAGTTGAATATGTTTAATAACTATTGTCACAAAGATAAAAGAACATTTCATTATGTAAAATGTTAGTTGCTCTGCAGTAATTTGTAAGACTGATTATTTAAAATTACTATCTTATTTTATTACATTTGAGACTGATTATTATAATTAAGTTAAATGATTCTCCTGATTATAGGTGATGAAAACAGTGATTTATATTTAAAAAAAAATACTAGATTTCTTATCGAGATATATAAATAAATAATGAAAAATAACTAAGACTTTAATTTTTCAAAACATACCTCTAATATAAAAGCATTTCTATGTTATAAATGTAATTACGATTTAATGTTATGCATATACTTACAATCAATACAAGTACATTTAATATTTTTGTAAAACATTTTTTGTGCCTGACAGTACATTTGATCAAAAATTACTTTAAATTAAATTAATCGAATCGGGGGCGTCGGCCACAGGTGCGTCGACCACTGGGGGCCTAAGCCACGGACCCTTCTCAACAGGAGTTCCTTTAGGTTTTGTTTTATTTGAGGGTATTAACATATCTCGCATAAATGACTGTATTCTTTTAATTTTTCATTGACCGTAGACATACTCCACGCGTTCCGGAGAAAAAGGGTCTTTACAGACTGAATGACAGACAGACAGACGGACAACGAAGTGATCCTATAAGGGTTCCGTTTTTTCCTTTTGAGGTACGGAACCCTAAAAATACTTCAGTATTATTTATTGTCTTGTTTTTTTGTAACAACTCAGAAGTTCGAAACTTGTTTGGTTCCAAATGCCGATTTTACATTTTATTTTTTTATTTCAGTACCTGCACCTTCCACGCCACTTCAGAGTACCATACCATCACGGACCCGCCGACGCCGCTCTTTAATTCCAAGGCCGGATGCGAATATGGAACAATTCGCAAGTATCGAAGCACGGCGGGTTGAAGCGGAATTAATTACCGCGCAAGCATTTGCTCAATTTTCCGAACACATTGGCAATATCACAAGTGCTTTGACGTCTATTGCTAATGCAATTTCGGATGTAGCTAGAAAAATGCCAAATCCATGACAAATTTTCAATTTTTTTGCTACATAATTTTTAGTATTCAAAATGCATTAGCGATTAATTTCAAAGCTTTATTTATTGCTAATGTTTTCGGATATTGATTAAATGCTTGCGTTGCGTATCAATTTTTATTTATTATTTGATTTTATAAGTATTTTATTGTTAACTTTTATCATAGTTTTATTAGTAAGTTAATAAAAGTACATTTAAGTAAAAAATAAACTGGTTATTCAGATCTTCATTTTTCAAGGAATATGTAGGTCTTTAATCCTTAATGTTACCTATATTGTTTCCTATTACACTTAGGAAACAATATAACATTTAGGAATGTATAATTTATAAACATAAACTGTAGAAATACAATGTCACAAATAACATGAAATACATCTAAAAAATCCTATCTAAATCTCACCTATATTATACCTTTTACCTACCTTCTACTCGCCCACAACTGCTGAACTAAAACATTTCGCTTTTCAATGCCTTGTCTTAGTTCAGCAGCTGTACTGCTAGTTGATTCTTGGGAAGTGACAGCTGGGTAATCATTTCGATACTCTGCTGTATTCTCCACAAGATCTATACCTACTCTATTGATACACATATTGTGTAAGACACAACATGCATTAATTATTTTGGCTGCTACATCAGGATGATAATGTAGCACCCTATGCCCGAGTAAGCACCGCCATCTATTTTTGAGTACACCAATGGCACGTTCCACTGTATTTCGTGCAGAGCAGTGCAACTTGGTGTAATACTGTTCTGGGGAGCCTTCAGGAGCATCTACTATAGGTGTCATCATATACTCCCTCTGAGCATATCCAGAATCACCTGAAAAGTAAAACTAATTAAAATATATTCACAATCAGAAAAACTAACATATTTTATCCAACTACTTGTTTACTTGCCTAGTAAAAACACATTTTCTCCATTATTGTTCAAACCAATTAAATGTTGTTTTACAGGATGCTGATTCCAAACAAAACTGTCATGTGATGCTCCTCCAAATGAAGCATCTACTGACAAAATTCTTAAATCGTCATCACTTATCTGAAAATATAATATATAAAACAAGGTTAATTGTTAAATCACTTTATAACAAATTAGTTGTTTATAATTTATAAACAAATAATTTGTTATGAAGTGAATTACAATTAAATATTAATCAAAAGTATTGCCTCACAATCAGAACATTTCTTGAATGGAAATGTTTGCGATTAAAAATCTCTCTTCGTTTTCTATTGGCCTTATTATGGCTATATGAGTGCCATCAATACATCCTATAACAGATGGTATGTTAAATTTTTCAAAAAACCTGGAACATAAGGCACAGTTTATGGTTACTATAGGCACTATAAAAACAAGGCATTTTATATAGAATAATTTCATATAAACTATCTAGCTTCAATAAATAAAATTAGGTATTTTTCATTAGCATTACCTCCTTTTTAAAGCATTTCTTTCCTGAAGAGTTTGAAGAAACTTAATCCATTTACTTTGTACTATTGGATGGTTAAGAGCTGCCGTTACATCTCTAATAGTACGAGAAACAGATTGCTGCGACATTAGGGTCCCATATGTGCCTCCAACTAGTTATTGGTAACTCCCAGTCGCATAAAAGGACAATGCCACTAAAACCTTCAAGAAATAAACAAGTATTAAGCTATTGATCTTCCAAACAAGTCATGATATAGGTAATTAATAAGAGTCATATATCAAAGACAACATAGGTACCTTGTATTTTGGTGATATATCACTTCTTCTCTTTGGAGTTGGCATAAAGGGCTTAATGTTTTCGTAAATTTCCTCAAACAAATCCTTGCTCACTCTATAATTTGCTATAAATTCGTCTTCATTCATAGAAAACGCTTTGTCCGTATATCGCATTATCCGACGCTCATCTCGTCTTTGTTTTAATTGTTTTTTATGGGAATTAGGTAAAATACTGTATATAACTGCTAAACGTGCCATATTATACACTTATTACGTACTAAAAACCACTTAAAACACAAAACAATTTCAAAAAAGTTACATTTTTGCTATTGGAAAAATCACAATCAACAACTAATTCCAACGCAATACTGGCGCAATACACAGCTGTCAAATATAGTCAAGAGTAGCGTTAAGAGCACGCCAAGCCCGATCCCGACTCCATTTAGTTCCCAAAATGGACACTCAATTTAATTACAATTTGGCGCTAGTGTCGAACTCAAGAGTACGAAACGTCACAATTCCAATGTCGATAGATCGCAATTGGAATCAAGAGTAAGCCCCCAGGTCTTATAGTTTTAAAAGTAGCGAAGTATCACATGTTAGCTAACAAGAATACTAAAAATAATTCATGAATAATATTAATAACTGTAGCCAAGTTAACACTCGACAAATAACCTTCAGTAAATGAAGACATCGATACAAAGAATATTGCAAAGCAAACAATATTAGCATTTGTAAAACGGAAACCTCCCAAATCCTCGCCTGATGAAACCACTTACGGACCACCAATTATGTATTGACAGGCGATTTCTTCATTTACTGATCGGCAGCCTTATGGAAGTTTAAGGAGGTTAATCATCCCATTTGAATCTGCTGCCAAACATAATATGGATGATTGATGAATTGATGGACAGCTCCGAAAAGTGATCGTCAAAACCTTGTTGGTAGAAACTTCCATGAAAAATACTTCTTCTTTTATGTGTTTGGGTTATGCTTTTGGGCCACAGTTTTAGGAGATTTTAATATACGTTAAGATGTGGTCTTGTACTAGGTTCTCCTGTCTAGCCTCTAACCAAGGCAATGCCTGGCGGACAAAAGTTATAATTTTGGTATTTATTACACCGTATGTTTCAAATAACTGTACGGTTTTGATTTTTATTGAACTGTTACAATGGAAGCTATTGCGATTTTGAGTGTGTTTTGCAATTTAGGATCCAGGTTGATGATCTTAGACTCTGCGGAATTCATAACATGTTCATGGTTATGGAAAGACTGACGCATCGATTTCAAAATGTTTCTGATCCGGATTCTTTCGCTCGGCATCTTCTTAACCTCTCCCAATTGTTATACTAAAAATCATAGTTGGCGGGGTATTCACCTTTTTGGCAAGGCCGTCTGTCGAGAGAGACGGCTTTATTGGAGCTTTATTGTGTTAGAACGAGACGGATATATTGCTGAAAGATATTACCGGCATGATTTATTCTCAATAGCATCTCTTCAACAGGTGCGTAACCCGTTGCTTTATGTTATTTCGATTCCATGCCAAATTGTGTATTTATAGAAATCATTTGTCGCGAAAATATATCATTATCACGGAACCCTTTTATCTTTTTCTTTGAAGTTGCGAATGTGTGCTGAGATAACGGCTGCTCTTGCGGTATCTTTTATCTTTTCTATTATATTTTTGTTAACATCGTTAATTCATAACTACGTTGATTGTCTTGCTTCATTCAGTGGTTATTCTTATCTCTTTCGTAGTATTGGGCTCCTAATATTTAGAAATGTTTACAAATTCGTTATTGCTTCAAAGAACTTACTGTTCTCATCGGTTTTGAAGTTCATGTCATTAATTAATCACATGTCCGCTCTTACAAGTGCGTGTCTCAATGTTAAATACAATCAACTGTGGGATTTTGCAATAATCACCATGTTATGAATGACAGATTAAGATCGCAGTATTTTTAAGAGCGCTGCTGACTATCATCTGCCTAGCTTTTTCCCAACGATTTCGAAGTCAGCTTCCAGTCTAAATGGATGCAGCTGTATACCAGTATTTTTCATGTAGCAACTGTCTATCTGACCTCTCAAACGCAGTATGTAACTTAATATCACGACAAGGGCACTGCTGACCATCCTCTTATATCATTCCCTTTGTGAACTTGTACTATCAAGATTAACTTTTTTTAAATCTTAAAAAAAAAGTTAACCGTTAAGTTTTGGGGTCCGTGTGCTCACGGTCAGTTCAATGAAATCTCCAAACAACTGGGTGACACTTCCCGTGACCCAAGGGCTGGCTTTTACCTTGGCCAGAGGCTAAGCATTGCCATACAACGTGGCAATGCGGCCAGTCTCTTGGGTACATTACCAGTCGACAGCGACACGGAGGAATTTTTCGACACCATATTTTAGTTTACTAATAGATTCTTTTATTTTATTTTATATTTTTAGTTTTGTTAAATGGAAAATTTAAAAATGAAGAATGTTTCATTTATTTTTATTTTTATTTTTCAGGTAAGTTCGTAAGCAGTTCAGATCTATAAGAGAAACCCTTCAGTAAGTGAATTATCCTGAAATAAAAATAATCACATACGATAAATGCTTGTTCTAACATTTGATCTCCCCTGTCTCATATATTTTAGTTTCGTTACGAAAAAATGTTTCAAACGCGCGTAGTTACAAAATAAAATGTTCCTTTATAATTTATATTTTGTTAAAGCTAGTATATATTAATTCAAATAATGAAATGGGTTTGTAGATGAGCAGTTTTTATTATACCTAGTATTCTTCTGGCTCGTTCAATTTTGTTCTGCTAAAACTAGGCTATTGGTACTTAAAATTAGAGCTTTTTAGGGTTCTGTACCTCAAAAAGAAAAAAACGGAACCCTTATAGGATCACTCATGTGTCTGTCTGGCTGGCTGGCTGGCTGTCTGTCTGTCTGTCTGTATGTCTGTCTGTTTGTCTGTCTGTCTGTCTGCCTGTCTGTCCATCTGTCACAGCCTATTTGCTCCAAATCTACTGCACCAATTTAGTAGAAATTTGGTACACATATGAATTTCCGTGACCCCAAACACGGACGTGTAACGTAAATAAATGAATTTTGAATATGGGGGTCACTTTTCGGAGGCACACAGGAAAATAAACGTTTTACAAACTATACCGTGTGACATATGAAATGAAAGGGCTTGTTGTGAGGATCTCAATTTTTTTTATATAATTTGAAATAATTGCTGATAGAGATATTTAAGAAAATTATCCAAACCCTTATCTCCGACACTACGGAGCCTAAAATTTTGAAAAAATACAGAGAATGGTTTTTTACTCATAGATTATAGGAAAACTTATACAAAGTCTATGGTCTTAAAATAACAAGGTAAATCTCTCAATATTGTGCGTACAAGCTTACATTTTCAGTTGGAATGTATGGGAGACCACGTTTTTCAACTACAATGTTAAGTTTGTTCTTGGGATTAATTCATCCCAACTACGAAACCCTTCATTGTGCGTGGTCACGCACTTGGCCGGTTTTTTTTTTATTGTGTTACATTTTTGTTCACCGTTAAGATTATTAGCCTACAGTACAGCAGGGATGTTAAGAAGCTCCGTAACCGTAACCGAAACTACCGGATATCCGAAATAAAATCTATCCGTAACCGTAACCGAATCTGATATAAAGGTTTCGAATAATTTCGGATATGGGTGGTTTTTCTGCCCGGCCGAATCAACACACTAGCCGCGCGCGTCACTTGCATGTTTTTTTAAAATTCCTATTTTACTTTTACAATTTCGTAAAAATCTAATATCCGTAACCGAAACTATCCGAAACTAACGGATAATCAGAAATAATTTCATACCCGTGACCGTATCCGAAACCGGTATAATATTATTTCTATATCCATATCGCTATCCAGATCCGAAATTTCATATCCATAACATCCCTACAGTATAGCAATAGAGCTTGAGAACTCACAACTAAATCTAGGCTTGCCTACGTTTATTGTTCTAGCAACTGTCACTGTCAGTGGGTACTTGCAAGTCCAACTCTGGCCTGCGTTCGCCTGTTCGCAGAATGGTCGATTCCTACAATAGGACCTTTGAGCATATAGACATTTTTGTTTGTGCTCCCTATACATTCAGAAGTCGTATACTCAAGGAGCTTTCTTGAACATATTTCCTTCTTTCTTTTTTTCCTTCTTTTTTTTTTGTGTACCATTTCATAAAAGTTATGGATATACTATAAACAAGTAAATAAAAAAAAATAATTAAAAAATGTATTTGTAACCCTAGCGATTATTTTCTCTGTCACTGTCCTGTAGCTAATCCGTGAACAGCGTTGTGGGCTGCAATATTGTCTGTATTTTTTTTAATGTATTTCTTGTTCCTATGTTTTATATTGTAGCTGTTTGTTGTTCCTTTTGAATAAAATAAAATAAAATAAAAATAAACTGTATACCCGAAGTTTTTGGCTATAAAAACAATACATAATTTAACCAGAAAAGGTAGATGTGTATATTTTAGAAGTATTTACCTACACTATTCGTAACGTATGTATGAGATTGAGTTTCATTTACCTTGAAAACATAAATTAATCAATTTTAAAACACATAAAGAGCCGGAGTGTATACGCATTGTGGTGTTAATAAATCTTAGCTCAACTAACCTATTAAGATTTTTCTTGTGCTAAAACATAGGATATTTGTTAAATGTCTATCAACTGCATAGGTACTTTTTCTTATGTTTGTTTGAGTTTGACGAGGTTTAGGAAACAATTTAGGCATATTTTTGTAATCTTAGATCAAAAATTGTAGTTGGTATTACTGGGAACCGTAGCGTTAAGTTTTGAAAACATTTAGATAGATGTTAGTTATGTGTATTAAAGACTACACGTAAAAAACGTATATAACGTTTTAAACGTTAAAAATTCACCTGTATATCTACCTGAGCCACAATAATTCTTTAATTGCCAAAAAACCTCCTTGTTTATTGACCTTACCTAGATATTAGTTATGTGTATTAAAGACTACACGTTAAAAACGTATATAACGTTTTAAACGTTAAAAATTCACCTGAATATCTACCTGAGCCACAATAATTCTTAAATGCCAAAAAACGTCCATGTTTATTGACCTTATCTAAGCATACAATGAAAAATAAACAAAAAACGATTTTAATAAATATAAAAAAACCGCGCAGTTCATTAGTACTTATCATTTAAAACAAAGTGAGAAATACTAGTAACGGTGTGTCGTTTAAAATATTTAATGTATTTAGCGTCAATTTATTGTCACGTGCCTAAATTGTGACTAAATTCTTTAATAGCTAGACCACACATATATTTATTTAAGGCATATACGATAAGTACACTATATTCAGACATCGAGATTTATTTTGCAACTTTTTTTTTGTTTCAATGTTTGGCTTTGAACCGGATGCAGATAAAAAGGTGATAATTATATGCGAATTGAAACTACGATAAGCACGTGAATTTAGCTTTTGAGTGTAAGTTGTGCGATTTGCATTTAGGATTTATTTGTTTTCGTAACACGTGTGACGAACTACTAAGCGACCACGCCTTTAGGTTTTATTTAATGATAAAGCAAAAATAAAATTCAATAAAAACAATACACAATTTTGTCAATTATATGTCACTATTTGTGCAAATAAATAAGTAATAAATAATGGAGCGATAACTATATAAATAAAATTAATAAAGTTAATTAAATGACGTAAAAAATTATGAGTAACAGAGATTAATGTCAAAAACCATTGTCATTTGGCCATGGCATAGTTAGGTTCAAACGTAATAACGAAACTAAAATCAATACGGGCTATTTTTTTAGCTCCACATATAAGACCTATTACCTACCATTAACTACCTATTAACTACCTACATATTATCTCTTTTTGATCTTTACCTGAGCTATTAAATTTCCAAACAAAATCCACAGCGATTCACGTTTCTTGTTTTCTTAAACAAACAGTCATATGTGATACTTCGCCTTAACAAACAGTAGAAAAGTTTGGTATTTCGCCAAGACAGAAAAACTAATAAAAAGTTGAAAAAAAAAAAAAGTAAGATATCGTTGTCTGGTGTGACTGACATTTGGAGGAAACATGACGATTGACGCGAAAATAATTTAGAAAGTGTTGAAGACTTGTTCTTCTCTTGTATCGGCAATTCGGAACCAACTATATGACAATAGTTCATGCCGTGGTGCCATATTCGCCAGTCAGCAAATGAGCTGACAGCTCAGGGTGCACCTGATGTACATTTTAAGCTTGATTTTTATTTAAATAGATGTGGTAGTATTGAGATAGCCTCCATGCAGAGACTGCACACACAGTGCATGCACATTGTCCTAACTAATATTATAAATGCAAAAGTGAGTTTGTTTATTTATTTGTTTTTTACGCTATCACGCTAAAACGGCTGAACAGATTTGGATGAATTGGCACATGGGTAGACCATGACCTTGATTAGGATATGGGATACTTTTTATATCAATATTCCCACGGCATCGAGACTTATGCGGGTGAGACCGCAGGGCGCAGCTAGTAATAATGCGAAAGCGAGTTTGTTTATTTGTTTGTTTGTTACGCTTTCACGCTAAAACGGCTGAACAGATTTGGATGAAATTTGATACATGGGTAGGCCATTACCCGGAAAAGGATATAGACTACTTTTCATCCTGGATCGTAGACGAAGTCGCGGATAAAACGTAGTATAAAAAAAATTATTTCGAAATACCAGCCCGGGAGGTTTGGAGGCGATCGGCGGCGGTGATCTCTCACGTCCGGCCCTTATCCAGGCCTTGGTATGGAGCAAGAGGGCATAGGAGGCCGTCACCTCCTTCTGCGAAGCAGTAATGCTCGCGAAGGAGGAGGCGGAACGCGTAAGGGAGAGGCAAATTACGCACGCTCACGCCCCTAACCGCCGCAGGAGACGCCGTCGGGAATCGCAGGCCGATTCTCAGCCACCGTAGGTGCGGGCTTGCGGACGGTGAGAAATGGGTAGCTCGCCGTCTGATAAGGACCAAGCCCGGGTCAACGGCGCGTTGTGTTCCTCGCGCGCCTCAAAGAGATGTCAGCAGAACTGACGGGGTCCGCTAGGGCCGATGCCTGCCAGGGTCGCGGGAAAGTCCGAAAGGGATATCGTGGCCCCTGCTCATACAGGCAACTGAAAGAACACGGGTGGGTTTTAGTCAGTAAGAGTCTGACACGCGCTCCGCCCAGAGCGGGAGAAGTTATTTGATAATTTACCACCTAAAAAAAGGCCGGGAGGTTGCCAAACCTATTAACAGTTTGTTTGTTTATAAACGTCAAAGTCGCGGATGACCGGTTGAACAAAATATTCGGATGTCGAATCTTAAAGACTTTCCTCTAGAATTCAAGGTGGTTAAAATTAATCAAGCAAACAAGACTCGAAAAGCAAGCATTATATTTAATATGCAATATTGCAAAATAATAATGTAATATACAAAATCGAGTTGTCAAATCAAAAGTCCATTACTGACGTAATTGTGCAAAACATAGGCAAGCTCTCAATAAAGATAACAAATATATAAATTGATAATAATTACCTAACAATTTATACAATTATAATTATGTCACGGCATAAAATTGGTGCAGAAGGACCGTTTTAAACAATATGTGAACAATCTTTCGAAGGCATTAACAAAAACAAGACAAAAGTTTTTAACGAACGTCATAAAAGATTTCGTTTCTAAAATATCGCAGCGAAATATTACTTACTAGCAACAAAAAATATTTTATTTTTAGTTTATGTCACTTCTGTTGGTCTGATGGTATGGCACCTCTTCAGGTCATGAGCTATCCAAATATCAAAAAATATTTGGCCTAGGTCTTAAGGAGGAGGCATGAAAATTGATGTGCTGTTACAATGTTTAGTAGATTCTACAGGTATTTCAATTTAGAATCTCACATAATTTACATTCACTGTCACTCAACGCCTTTGTGATTCCAATACATGTCAAAATTTTCTGACGTTCTAAATTCAAGATTAGGGTTTTCTACTACATATTCTAGTGACTAATGCCTGTTTTCACCTTCACTAAGTGACACTTAAATGAATCCCTAAATAAAAGTTCAACGCTAGACTCAGCGCTGAGAGTTGAAAATCCAACAATGCACTTTTATTTAAGGATTCATTTAAGTGTCACTTAGTTGTCGGTGAAAACGGGCATAAGCCTTCTGATATTGTTCTTCAATGATATTAGCGGTTGATAAGTCGCGGGCCCGGCGCCTGTGCACCGCAGTGCAATTGTGTCACCTAATTGTCGCTTGTCGCTTGCACTGAAAGGCATGGAGTCACCTTGTGTGTCGAAACATTTCAGTTGCAGAAAAGAAAGATACAGATATTGAGATATTGGTTACAGATCCACAAGATTATTAAACAAAAAAGTGTCTAATAAAGATAACTGTTTGTCTATCTTATCATACTACATCATAATTTTATTAAAAAAAATAAAAAACAAACCCTTTTTTTGTGTAGAAATTGTATAGAAGTCATTTAGAAAGCGACCCTACTAGTCAAACCTTTAAAACTTAAGTATAGTAAAAATATTAAGTTTAAAGGCGACTCCACCCCTCACTCGAATGCTTAGTACGATCGGTGTACGATTCGAGTCGACCGCATGTTTGCGGCCGATCGCTCTAGTAACGATATGCGATTGGCGAGACACCGCTATTAACAGGTTTTGGAAGTTAATGTCCTGAAACGCCTACAAACTTAGAAAGATCATTTATTGAAGTTCAGCACAGAATCGTGACAATTTACAATACCGCCACAAAAAGCTCTCTCTCGTCTCTCTTGTTCAACCACACGTTTCCAATGCTGTGTGTAAAATAGATCGCCTTCATTGCATGCCATTATTCTCCTCTTTGGCCTTTCGCCTCCAATTTATTTCCTGTTAACTTGACCAGGTCATCCAAACCCCATTGCGAAAAAGCTCACCCTTCTGCAAATTCCAGAATGATGTAACTCGACAGCAAAACTAGTCAATGAATCTGCCCAGCCTTTTCCTAACTATGTTGAGGTCGGCTTCCAGTCTAACCGGATGCAGCTGAATACCAGTATTTTACATGGAGCGACTGACTATCTGACCTCCACAACCCGGTACCGGGTACCCCTTGGTAAGTCTGGTTGTCACACTTACTGGGCTTCTGACTACCCGTAACGGCTGTCAAAGATTTACGAATGACAACTAGGAGCAACTGTTTAACGTGCTTTCCGAAGCACGAACGGATCACGATATGTAATGGATCGTCACCCATCCACGAACCGACCGTAAGCGTAGCGTAAGGCAAGCGTAGCTAAACCTTCGATTGATTTATACTGCTGTTATTATTTACCCAAGAGAACAAAATTAGTACTTGTCATGAAATACATTTTCAAGCATTTTAGAAAATTTTATAACTCATTCCTTTAGAAGTTCTGTGAAATGTATACCCTCAATTAAAGTACACTGAATGCGATACAAATTGCATCCAAGGTCGACAAGAGCGACGTCAGTTTTAATTAATAAACACAATTATTACAATCAGTGCAATGTTTCACGAAATGTAGACCATAACCGTTAATCATTATAAAGTAAACTAAACGAATGACAGTTTAATTATATTTTATCACTTTTTAGATGACGTTACGTAATTCAAATAATTACTTTATCATTAGATATGCATGGAATGTCATAAAGTAAGTTCAAGAATGCTTATAAAACGGTGAAGGAAGAGATCGTGAGGAAACCGATATGTCCGGAGAAACCGAAATCCCGAAAAAAATTGATGTCTTAGAAGCTCGCCCCCTCAGTTAATACAAGTGTGCACGTCGAACCTATGAAATCAATGCAGTTAAGACATAAATGTTAAAATATAATAGGTCTTTACCTATGAAATTGCCGTTCTGCCGTACTGGCTATTTCAAGTCCATTTTTTTCTTTTTTCGCTAAGAATTCTAAGTTCAAATTATTTTTTTTATTTTTTTAAATTTGCTATTCTTTTTTGAAAATTAGTCATTTGTTTAATGGTTAGCGTTCTGTTTTCATCGCGTTTTTCGTCATCATGGATACGTTAAAAATTCGAGTGACTATGGAGTATGAGTACCGTCGTGGCAGCAAAGCGGCATAAGCGGTACGCAACATCAACGAAGTATACGGAGCGAACACTACTAACGATCGCACCACCCGTTATTGGTTTGCCCGCTTCCGTTCTGGAAATTTCGACCTAAGAAATGAACCCCGTGGTCGACCGAAAACTTTAGTCGACAATGATGAATTAAAGGCGATTGTGGAAGCTGATGATTCTCAATCTACAGCTGAATTAGCAGCAGCTTTCAATGTTAGCATCAAAACAATATTGGTCCATTTGCGTCGAATTGGCAAGTAAAAAAGCTTGAGCAATGGGTGCCCCACGAATTGAAAGATCGCCAGTGCGAAGCACGCGTCGAGTTGAGCCTTGCACTGCTCAACAGGCACACAAACGAAGGCATATTGAATCGCATTGTTACTTGCGACGATAAATGGATTCTGTACGACAATCGGAAGCGCTCAGCAAGTTGATTAGATCCTGGTTCAGCGCCTAAACAATGCCCCGAACGAAAACTGACCCCTAAAATAGTGATGGTCACTGTTTGGTGGTCTAGCGCCGGTGTCATTCATCACAGCTTCTTACCAAACGGGATGAGCATTAATGCATGTGTACTGTGAAGAACTGAATATAATGATGGAGAAACTCGCACATCTCCAACCAGCTTTGGTCAATCATTCGGCTCCGCTGCTCCTGCAAGATAACGCGCGACCTTATACTGCACAGCAGACGGTCTCCAAGTTACAAGAGCTGGGGTTGGAAGTTCTCCGTCATCCACCATACTCACCGGACCTTGCCCCTACAGACTTCTACTTTTTCCAGAATTTGGATAACTTCTTGGCGGGGAAAAAATTGAATAACCGAGAGGCAGTTCAAAATGCTTTTGAAGAATTTGTTACCTCCCGTCCAGAAGACTTTTTCAAAAAGGGCATCAATAAGCTACCACTACGTTGGCAAAAATGCATTGATTGCATGGGTAATTTACTTTGATAAATAAAAATATAGAGAAACAAGGGCGTTAACTTATTTAATAAAAAAATGGCAATTTCATAGGTAAAGACCTAATACATATGGAAGCAAACGAAAATAAATACAAAAAATTGTCATAATAGTTTTAAATATCATTGTGACACTTTTAATAGAAGGAGAAGACTTTACGTAACTCTGGTAAGATCAAACGACACAGAATTTCATTTAGTATACATAGGAATGAAAAAGTAAAAAAATGAAATTAGTACGAATGTGAACTAGGGTATCGAAATGATCATTTGCTCTACCTATACAAAAGTGCATAACAAACGTATCACGCAGAAAATGATATTGAAATCAATACTTACAATTATTCTCATATTTCCTTGACATCTCGTCAGCCTACTATTAAGATATCGCCTGTCTAAGTATGTCTAACCCTACCATGTTGAGCACTTAATTAATGACTTACGATCAACTTTGACGCCAGAAAGTAATTTGTACCGATTTGTAAGCAAATTGACCTGTTTGGCTAAAAGTTGGATAATAACTGGTTGTAGTAACCTTATACAGTTAGGGTACTTAGTTAATTTCACGCCTTTTTTACCTTTTTGAGGTGAGACGTGGAAGGAATGTTAAGTAGCTCGTATTATGCGGACCGCACTGCTTAATGCAAAGTTGAAGAAAATCTACAACATGGCCATCTATTGTTTAGCTGATAACAATTAACAATTAATAAACCTTACGAGGCCCTGTCTTATATTTCCATAATAAAGATTTTTGGATCCTGCGATACTAGTCTATTACAATTTAATGTAGATATATGGTCAATGAAGTAGTTTATCGCTTGCTGAACCTTTCCTTGTTCAAAAAAATTCCTTCGGCGATATACTTAATAGAAAGTAAACGCTTAGCCGCTGTATAGTATAAACAATCATCCATTATATATTAATACGTGAAGCAAAAACTTTATTATTTAGGAAAATTACGCAGACAAAGGAGTATGAAATTTGGCACAGTTAAAGTTTATATGTAGAAGGAAAGCAGAAAACTAATATGTTTATATAATATGCATTATAAATAAATTAAATTTATTTAAAAAAAAAAACATTACATACACTACTATGCGTTTGACACAAGATGGCTACCTTAGAATAATGACATAGCAGCATAGAATTAGTATGTTTTAAATAACTTAAAATTTAAATGAATTATGGTCAAATTTCGAACACTGGGCGACCACTAGTTCATTATTGAAAAGCAACGAGACGTCCAAAAGCAGAACAACACCTTTCTAAGTTACATCAACCTTAACTAATCTAATTCCACAATAGACCTCTCTAAAATGCCAACTCCTAATCGTCTGCCGTCTGCATCTAGTTTACCAGAAGTTTATCTTATCAAAGAAAAATCTAGACTAGATCAACGCATGTCAACGCTAAATAGATATACATACGTAAAGAGATCAATTAATTAGAGAACATTTTGTATCTGTCAATGTATCCTAAGTAATGTAACTTGATGCCAGTGGTTTTTAGTTTGGCCAGAAGCAGGCCAATGCGGTTGCTCATTTGGTGCAGTGCAAGGTGTAAGCTTTAGCTAGTGCCAAATATTACAAAAAAGTATTTGAACTAGCGTGGTGATAAATAATTTTATTTCTATAAGTAGGTTTTACCACGCGTCACAAAAAGTGACATATGCACGCGACCGATCGCGTATCCGCGCGATGATCCCTTTTGAATAGGATGCGGCCTAAGTGCTTGGCGACACGATGCCGTCGTCGCGCCGCCACCGCGCCGTCGCCGCACCGTGTAACCATGTGGATTGAGCCTCGCCGCGCCGCCACGGCACCGCCGCCGCCGCCTCGCCCTCAGCGCTTGATTTTGCCATATCACTCTACAATCCGCGGCAGCAGCGCGGTGGCGGCATGGCAGCGGGTTGGCGAGCTTGCATATACACAGCAAGGCGCTGTGGTGCCGCGGTGGCAGCCCGACAACGGCGTCGTGTCACCGAGCACTAACACATCAATAATAATTTAAAAACTAGATGAGGTTGGCATTTCCTATCCAACAGAGCAGCAGAGGCGAAGAAAGGCAGGAACTAACTCAGAGATCACAGTCTATTTTAAAGTCCAGACATTCTTGGTTAGATCATGTGTGGACCATATAAATTAGTGTCTGAAATGATATTTTGAGGTGATAGCGAGCGTATGAGAAGAGGCCTTTGCCCAGCAGTGGGAGGATAAAATCTTTGTGAACGTGCTCCTCTAGCATAATCAGCCGCAGCAGATTACTGCTGCGGCTGATTATCATCTACCAACCCGCACTGGGCCCGCCTGGTGGATTACCACCAGGCGGGCCCAGTGCGGGTTGGTAGATGTCATACATATGTCTTCGAATTTTTGGTTCTAGGACATGCCGGTTTCCTAACGATGTTTTCCACCACCGTTTTTCAAAAAAATATTGTTCCTTAATTATAAATACGCTTAAACTCCTAACTTAAGACTAGACCAAGTACCCGTTCTAAACATTACAAGTATGCGGTTATGTATAGATAAAATTTAAATGTACAATATATTTGAGTAATAATATCAATTTACACGCCAGAGTAATGACAACTGTGTTTTACGATGTTTGCTTACTGGTAGGATAATTAATTGTGGTCATCCTTGCGTGTGATAAGTATACGATAATATGCAAAGATTATGGAGGTAGGGTAGATAAGCTACATGTTGTAACTTTACCTCCATTTTGCTTCCGGCCACATCTTCAATTTACTGACTGAAGATTGACAGACTTCTTTAGAAAAACTCTTGGAAGCCAGTTAATAAGTGGGGAAGGGTTAACGTTTTAAGGTCTGCCTTTAAAACTTAAGACATTCTAATTCGCAGCCTTAAATCAGAAAGTAATAACAGCCACACGGGTCGATTCATCAGGTTAAGCTACGCTTGCCGGGGTTGGTCGGTGGATGCGTGACTATCTTTACATACCGAGTCTACTCTGTGCCTCGGCAAGCACGTTAAGCCGTTGGTCCCAGCTGTCATTCGTTGATCTTCGACAGTCGTTACGAGTCGTCAGAAGCTAAAAGTCTGACAACCAGCACTCTTGTATCGTATTACCCAGTTACTGGGTTGTGCAGGTCAGATAGGCAGTCACTCCATGTAAAATACTGGTATTCAGCTGCATCTGGTTAGACTGGCAGGCGACCCGAACATAATTGGGAACTGGCTAAGCAGACTGATTTGGAATAGCACGGATTTGAACGCGTTCGGATCGGTTGGGTCGGGAGGTTCATAATCTTAAGCGCCCATTGCATATGCTCTACACCCATATAACTCCTAATGTTTGCATGCCGATTGGTAAAATGTGGCTGAGCTAAATGTAATCTTAACAACTATTATGTATTACCCATATTTGCAAAATAAAATTCTATTCTATTCTATTCTATTCTATTCTTCAGCATCCAAGGAATAAGGGCGAAGTGCCACATCTCTATTTACATGATCTATGTTATAAATGGGTACTGTACAACATACCTACACAGCCGAGGTGTTAATAAAACAATAATAATTGTTATATTATTATAATAATATGCGGAGACAATAGGATATTGTTTCTACAGAGGTATTAATTAATAAAGTTATAGTTATAAATTTATATAGTTTAGATGTTTGTAGTTATATTATTCCTCTTTTTATCGTGTTGGGTATAATATGAGCTTTCCGGTATGAATATCAAGTAAGTGATAATGGGTGAAAAATTATGCATATTTTCTTGTGCGGTGACAAATCTATATAATGTATCAACAACATCTAGGGTTGCAAACTTTATTTAGAAGAAATTAAGTATTTCTGATTTCAGAGAGGGTAATTATAGAGAACATACGTACAAGAAAGAAACTTTATGTAATTTTTAAAACATTTGTTTGTACTTCTTGCGTTAAGTAACACCTCTTTTTGTATTTTTTTTTTTTAATAAACGTACGACTCGAGAAGTCTAGAGTCATTACTAATTCTTAATTCAAATTGATGAGGTATCTACTAAGTCATTATCAATTAATTTTAATGAAGCCCTGTTTCCGTCTTTCCGCCACTGCAATCTTGACCGAAAACAAGGTCGTTTAAACCTATCGCTACCAGCCTCGAACAGGTTAGGTTTTTTGGTAGCGTCTAGTTACGACACTGGCAGGAACTAGGGGGCAGGGCAAGGATCGTAGGGCACTGGGGCACTTGTCCAGTGGCCAATGGAAAAGACTCTCTCTTAGTGAATGTTGAATTAATTCAATTCAAATTTAGAGTCAATATAAATAGAATGTTTTATCGTACTCTATTGCTTTTGTAGATTAAAAGTACGCGTACGCGAAAAAGAGTAGCATCTATAATTTAAGATACGGTTGGCAACCCTAATGACATCCCACTTCTTCA
This sequence comes from Omphaloscelis lunosa, assembly GCA_916610215.1. Taxonomy (NCBI): domain Eukaryota; kingdom Metazoa; phylum Arthropoda; class Insecta; order Lepidoptera; family Noctuidae; genus Omphaloscelis; species Omphaloscelis lunosa. Next base: position 14,841,416 of record OU744265.1, on the reverse strand, counting down.
CTTCCAGTCTCGTATCAGCACGAACTATAACATAACATCACGCCTTGTTTCCTTGATTGGGTTGGGCAGAGGTGTATCTAAAATACACCCACATTTCGCCAGTTATGTTTAAGTCCTATGTATTAGGGGGGCGAGTCCATTGCCATCAACCGGACACTAATCCAGACTCCGGGCTGCTACTGAGAAATTCCATATAGAAAAACCCTATAACACTTTGCCCGATCTGGGAATCGAACTCAGGACCTTATGCTTTTGCGACCACTAGACAGACAAGGCAGTTACGAACTATAGTCTGAGTAGGTGAAGCTCATGTTGTCGTAAAAATATTAGCTAATCCGCAAGAACAGCAAGATGTTAACGGCTTCACTGGACCTGAAGGCCTAGGCAAGTGGCAATCGCTTCCAAAGCGTTTCGTATTTCTACAGCACTTTTTAAGAAATTTACATAACATTTTCGGTAACATAAGTTTGACTTTTCATCATCGCTGTCGCAGATAGTATGTCACTTTGTGTCCCTCAGGGCAATCCGGACGAATATACAGTTTAATATTTTGTATTTTCGTGCGAGCTCGTGGCAATAATAACAGCCGCACGGGTCGATCCAACCATCTTTACATATCGAGACTCACTTCACTGCATTCGGTTATACTGGAAGCCAATCCCAACATATAGTTGGGAAAAAGCTAGGCAGATTGATTGATTTCTCTCGTGGAAAGTATTTAATGTCAGTCATCAGCTAATCATTACGAGGAAACTTCCATTTTTCCGAAAGTATAATGGTTTCTTCGGAAATATAGCTTCGCCACAAAAATTTCTTCAAAAGAACGTATAAAAAAACACGTGAGCCTAACAGTAGTCCCACAAACTATGTGTAACATCTGACATCTCACCTTGTTAATAAGCAACATTAAAGGGGCAGGGCCTCGTCAAGATCGTTTCTGACAGCCAACTCTAGCACCGCGCGCGCTCATTGTTCAAACTAAATAGCGCGGGCTTCCCCAGCTTCCTGTGATACACTTCCGTCCTTTTTCACGAAATCACTCCCACAGATTTGATTACTTAGATTTTTTTAGATATTGATTCGAGGAAAGGGAGAGGAAAGATATTACATATCAAAAATATTCTCTCGATGTGCATCTTCCGTCCCCACAAAAATAAATAAACCACAAAAATAAACAAGAACAGCATGCTGAAGATAACGCGTGACGTTTACGAGGGCGGCGACGCGAATTGCTTAATACATTGCATTGTGTATGATGAGGTAAACCCGTATACATATAGACCATATAGTATGGTTTATGACTATGTGGTTGAGAGTTATAACTTATCGGTCCTTCTTGTCTCGTGTCAGCTAGAACTATTTATTTAATGAGAACAGCTCGTGTTGCGGTTAATCTAAATTAAACCATCGGTAAGGTGACGGTGTAACGGATAGAGAGGGAGAGGAAGGCCAAAAAAAGATGGATGGATTAGAGAAGAATGATATGAAAGGGAGTGAATGATGGCGTGACGGTTGGCAGGGGAGAATGGAAAGAAGAAAACGTGCTGATTGACCAAGTAACATGGAACCAGGGGAGGAAGATGATGAAGGTGGCACCGTGGCTGACTGCCCAGTGTACGTCAGACGTACATTTTAGTATCACCACTTGTGGAAGCTTTCTCATGAAAGACTATCGCTGTATTATACACCCATGCGTTTTTTCCATTGGGGTAGGCAGAAACTGCAGAACGCCACCTGCTAAGGTCCTTATCCTGTATTTTCTCCTTTTGCTTCGTCTACACTCATAAATCGGTCATCCACGCACATCTTCACTTATACCTATACAAAAAACCCGAAAACATTCTCACTTCTGCTCCAAGTTGCGTTTATTTTCCTCAAAAAATTGACAGTTGCATGTCTTAATAGATAGTTACATGTCTTAGTAGATATTTACATGTCTAAGTAGATATTTATATGTCTTAATAGATAGTTACGTATCTTAATAGATAGTTACGTGTCTTAATAGATAGTTAAATATCTTAGTAGATAGTTACATGTCTTAATAGATAGTTACATATCTTAATAGAAGTTACATGTTTTAATAGATAGTTACATGTGTATACTCAACTGTTGTAGATTCTTACGTAAACAGGAATTATTTAACAGTCGAGTATACCCGTCACAGATGATTACAGCCACCACCTCCGTCTTCTAACTCGATATTTATTTATAGTCAACCCACAACACATAATGACGTCTATATTTATTTTGCTATCTTCTCGCCCACGACAATTTAATGTCAAATGTAACTGGCTGGAGTTAATGCGAATGGACAGTGAGTTAAAGATGGTGAATCGATGGAGCAAGGCTCATGTTTTAAGGTAGTCATTGGTCTTTTATGGAACTAGGCACGTTGGGCATTTTTGAGATCAGACTAAACCATTGATTTCGCGACACTGTAACGACACCAGCTTTTGACCATTAAAAAGACATAAACGCGCTGATTACCGCGGTGTGTGTAGTAAAAGACATCAACGCGTAGACTACCGCCCGCGCGGTGCCAATTTTTTTTCAAGTTTTCACTTCTGTCGGCACTTCCGGAGTGCTACTGATTTTTTTTTAAATTAATTTACCGAAGCAGTGATAGCCTAGAGGTGTAACCGTCGGACTGCCAAGCCATAGGTCTCGAGTTCGAACCTAAGGCACGCACCTCAGATTTTTCAGATTCATGTGCGTATTGTATAATTTTCACTTGCTTCATAAACGGTGAAGGAAAGCATCGTGAGGAAGCCTGAGAGATATTTCTTGACGGCCAAGTCAGAGGCTCATGGTCGGGTTTAAAACTTTGACACCAGGTTAGTCACTAACCACACGAAAAGAAGAAGCCCGCAAAAGTGTGCTTTAAGATTTAGTGGCATGAGGAACAGGTTGTAATGTTCACTCATCCTATAAAGAAAGAGGAGGACCCTCTGACCAGACAGTTGTTGTGTCTGGTGGGCAACTGCCCAACGCTTGATGTCGGGAAGTTATATATATGCTGATCGCGCGATAAACCCTGCTTGCGCGAGGCAGGATTTTGTGTGACGTCAGTATGATGCGTAGTTCGCATGTAGCGATGTAGATGCTACCACAAATATAAGTATTATTACATTTTATGTTATTAAGCTTTTAAGCTTTCGCCGTTCTTCACACATTTCATTCTCTTTCTTTCTATTTCTGGGACTCCTACATCTTCTAAATATAAGTATCCAGAAACTTCCACCAATTTAAGGCTCATATTAGTCATCATCAAATGTCCATGGACTCGAAAAATCATCGATATCACTAATAACTTCATAAACATTATAATACCTACATTAATTAATTTTCAACAAAATTACTTTTCAGTAAAAAACTAAATTAAAATTCCCTTTGGCCACGAATACTATGATCCTATAACAAAATAAATAGATAGGTGGGTAGGTACATATATTTGACTGCAAATGAACCTGCCTATAAAAGGAGATCAAAATGAAAATTTTAAATGGATTCCACTTACAAGGCTAAAGCATTTATAAATGTTGTATTAAGATATCTATATTGTAATAAACTTGTCTGCTTACTCCGTATTTTTAATATATCCCGATGCTCTGGTAGATTATTCAATACTATATTCAGTAACAATCGATAACAAAAAACTTTCTTCTCAGAGTAGTCAGATAGGAAACTCCGAACTCAACTAGCTTATTTTTAATATTTTTTTTTAAAATATGACGTGTAAAGGTGATTCCGATATCCTATTTACAGACGAAACAATTTCATTTCAAAATGATTCTGAATAAAGCTTGGAAAGTTCGTATGAATTGAATTAATTAAACTTCAAACCTTATTAGAGATTATTTTAAATCAGTCTCACAGATTTACAATCGACAAATCATAAGAACATGCGACAATTTACACTCTAAATTAAATTAAAAGATAAAAGCCTTATATATTGTCCATGTCAAAAAACTCCACTGCAGTCAGCAGAAAAAAATAAAAGTTATAGTCACACGTGTTAGGGTATAAATCGAACAGATTACGTGTGACTCCGGATTTTTAATTTGTCTGTCTGTGATGTCTTGTTTATACCTTTTTAGTTGATTTTTTGTCGTAGTTCGGTTTTAGTTTTTAAAAAAACCCTTTCATTTGATACCCAACATGGCATTATTAAATTTATTTTTATTTCATTACTTATGTCCTTTTGAGGACGCCATATTCAATTTAATATAACGCCACATAGCCTACAACCAGTGGACGTATACATACCTACATACATACCATTCAAAATCATAACCCTTCTTTTTGCTTCGTCGAAGTCGGGTAAAAAAAGAAACATACATTTTCCCACGACCGAACAAACAAATCAAAACTAGATCACTACCAAATACATATACAAATTAGGCCGAAACAAACGACAGACAAGCCATCCATCTTCAACTAATCACCGTGAAAAAACCAAATTAAAACATAGTTTCTTAGTAATTCAGATGGAGTGTGTTCCCAAACGTAATCCAAAGTAATCCGGGCTATAATATCGGTGTGTGAAGACGAAGAATCGGCAAAAACGTTTCGACAATATGTGGCGATGGGTAGAAGGTTTAGTGGGTTTCGTCTTTGAAATATAGAGGACTAGCAGCGTCTCGCTGTTTCACCCGCGTAAATGTCGATTCCGTAAAAATATCGGGATCAACAGTATCTTATGCGTTTATACAGGTTATAAACTATCTGTGTGCCAAATTTCATCCAAATCCGTTTAGTAGTTTTTGCGTGAAAGAGTAACATACATCCATACATCCTCACAAACTTTCACATTTATAATATTATATTAATTTATATTATTTAATATAATATTTAATTATAATATGTTTAATTATATTATGATATTAATATTAATTAATTAATAGTAAGAAGTACGATGGTTATATTAAATTTTCAGCTGTATTTGGTAAGAATTAAAGTCTAAAAAATAAAAGGGCTAAGATTATAAATATTATATTAGAGTCATGACGATTGGATGGATTAGAACTCCGTTTTTATCCACCGTTTATTTCTGTAGCTATTATTTATTGGTGATGTAGGTAACTACAGGACCATCTACATGCTTACTTGAAAATTATAATTACATCAACTATAAGGCACTGGTTACATTTATTAGGCTGTCTAAAGTAACCTCTTAGATCTACGACTTACGAGGTTCAAATATTATAAATTATAATTCTACATTTATACTAAGAACTCGTTTGTATGTATAATGCCAACACCATACAAGCACTTAGCGAGAAATAACAGTATTTCTAACTGACACTTCAATGACACATCAACAACTGATTAAGTAGCGATATTGTGACCAAGTGACCATACTCCAACACTAATCTCTAAACGATAAATATTTAAATCCTTCGTTAAACTACTGCGGTTAACTGTCACATGTCGTTAATCTCAGATTGAAACGTTAGCGGTTACGCTTTGATTGTTGCGCCCGCGCCGCGAGATCTCTGTCAGATGTTATGATTGGTAGCCGTTTTTTGCTCGCCCTTGCAATGGTGGACAAGTCATGAGAGGATCAGGATACGGAGTTACATTTGTAAATCTTAACTGCAGATAGTTTATAATAAAAAATATTTTTATTATCCTGGTTACAGAATAAAGGGAAAATACTTCTATTCACAATTCGATTGCGCTGATTCGAAATACTTAATCCATATCAATGTTAGTTGGTGTTTTTTGAAGAAAAAGGCCAATTTACCGCCCGCGTGAAGTTTTGGTTGGATCTCATGATTGATGAAAAAATTGAAAACTGAACTTTAGTTATAAGACTTTTTTGTGTCGTCTACAGGCCAGTATTGTAAATCTTTTCTGGTTAAGAGAGCTAAAGAGAGCCAATTATTTTAAATAAAGTACCAAACCATAGAGTTTCTTGCCGGCTCTTCTCTGTAGGAAGCGACCAATAGAAACCGTGAACCTAACTTCTGACGTTTCATAAATGTAGGTATATATGAAATAAAATATTTTGGAAGACCATCTTTGCAATATCCAATAAGCTATAGGAATAAAGCCAATTTACTTATACCGATCGACTTGCCCAATAAATTTTCCCCTAGACATGTTTTACGAATTATTCAAAAGCTTTTTCCTCCCGCTGTCAGCTTCCAACTTAACTCCGCCACAATTCAAGCCGCATTTTAATATCCCGACTGGTTATTGGTTACACGCTAATATGGTTCGCCATTTCAAGGCGCTAATTACCGTCCATAGGTAAAAAACATTACTACATAAATTAGTAAAGTAATAGTAGTAAAACAGGAACTTTAAACTAGTTGCATGTGCGTAAGAACGATTTGTAACGAGTTAGTTGATGATTTTGTGATGTCAATGGTAAGGATAAAGTGTAGTCTCACTTGTAATAAAATGAAATGAAATTGTTTATTCTGTAAATAGGATTCGGAATCACTTTTACAAGTCATATTTAAAAAAAAAATAAGCTAGTTGAGTTCGGCGTTTCCTATCTGACTACTCTGAGAAGAAAGGCCGAAACAAACTCAAGAGGTCACAGTCTCTTTTAAAGTCCAGACATAATCTTGGTCAGGCCATATGAGGACCATGTAGATTAGTGTCTGAAATGGTATTTTAAGGAAAGAACCACACAGATTTGAGTGGACCTGTCCAGTCAGTGCAAGCATTTGTCAGTAATAATGTCTAATTTGTATATTAATTAGAGCGTATTTAAGCCGACTAATTATAATTCATCATGGTTTTTTGTCAAACTATACATAGTGGTACGGATACAATACATTTTAAAATGAAGTGAAATACGTTGTTAATCTGTCTCGTCTTGACTAAAGTTATCTATCGATACGGAGAGGAGAGTACACAGGCAGCTACATAAACAATTTTTTTTTTAAATCCCTGTCCGATCCCAAAAGAGGTACTGTACAATCATTACCAAAAAGTAATAAAACATCTTATTATTATTATTGAAAATAAAAAAGTTATCGCTATTCAAAATTCACCATTTTGGTACCAAAATTACCCCAAACCCATTAAAAATTAGCGAATTTTCAACAGGGGTCATAAACTCATAAGTTACGACTTTTAGACACCCGATAAAGGACGGCCGCCCGCGCCCCGTGTAATAAACACAATAAAATTTTCCATTGAAAAAATTAGCCAATTTTGTTTTTCATGAAAATTTCCACATAAATAGACTCTCAGTAAGATACTTAGCAAAACCCTCATGGATCGGAAAGACTTTTTTTTTACATGTTGTATATAGGGAGATTGGGAATTAGTGACCGATACTTAAAAACGTTTCTTTACTCATCATTATGATCAATTTTTACTAAGGAACAAAATCTGAAAACACGAAAATAAATCAGGTATTCCCTACATTTATGTTCGCATAACTCATCGTATTTTAAGTATCCGTCACTAATGAGCAGTCACAGGTTAAAGCTGCAAATCTTATTGCCAATATCTAATATCTGTTTACAACTTTCATTCTCTCAAAGCTCTTAAATACCTACTACCTAAATAAAGGCAAAGCCGTCTTTCCCAATAAGTACCTTGTAACATACACAAACAATTTGCAAATTAGTTTGCAGTAATCCTTTTAAAGGGCCTACATGAGTGCTTAAGTCAACCGCGATACCGACATCGCTGTCTGGCCAATCTTTTCAACACGACATGAGCTAATCTCAAGATCGTCCCGACACGAGACCAGAAACACAAACGAAATACTTAGCTTTCATTTTTTTCTTGTCTCGTCGTCGTCGTAGGCTTTTTTAAAAAGACTACTAGCTGATTTTCCAACCGTTTGATAACTTTATTCAAGGAGCGAGCCATCCAACGCCAGCTAAACCGAGTTAGTTTTAGGTTAGTTGGCGATGGACGGCTCGCATAAAGGACAATGACCAAATCACTATGGGAAGTGGCGCATTTGGTTTCATACCGCGTTCATCGCTGAAGCCTTAGTCGGTATTGGAAAAATCTACCACGAAACTGAATTCATCAACGATTTTTCTACAAATGCAGTCCGAGATTATACGTATATTTGAATTTGAATGTTTATGTAACTCGGTTCTATAAAACTCGATTCAGACTGATGTTAGGTTATGTTACCGCATATTAACTTTGGTTTGTCATATTATTCTGCATCTAATTAATAATGTTTCCATGAGACCGTGAAAAAATCTTTAGGTCATTGGCTTTTTAATTGCATTTTTCTTTTTGTAAAACTGTCAAACGTCAACTTTATTCATTGGATAAAAGATATGACGGTGGAAAAATTAGCCATAAAGCTACCATAGATGGTAGCTTTATGGCGGTGGTTATCTAAACATTGCCATAATCACCATAACAACGTCACTCCTTATTTAGGCAGACTCATAAGCGCGCGCGCCGATAATAAGCGCTCCAATTATCGCGTCATTAACACGTCTCACTGATTGACGGCGATATGTTCATAGCAAACGAACCTTGTTGGATATAACTTATAGATATTAAATTTAACCATGTACTAGATTATATGCATTTAGGTTACCTGTAAAGATTTGTTTGGCAGTAAAAGTTAGGTATATCAATTATTATCTATACTTATTATAATTATATTTTTTTAAAGTAAAATTTGTTTGTTAGTAAGTTTGTATATAGGGGGTAATCTTCGGAACTATCAGTCGGATTTGAAAAATTCTTTTTGCTTCGGATAGCCCTATGCTTGACGAAGGTTGGCTATATTATATAGGCTTTGTAGCATCACTCTACAACCCTTAGGAGCCGTGCAAAAAGAAAAAAAGCCAGAAAGAACGCTACGCGAAAACGTGGTGAAAAAAATAGTGGTGGTAGTAATAGGGATGGTAGTGGTGTGAGAGATGGGATGCGACGCGGTGGGTCGGGAGCCGAAATTTCAGGCGGACGAAGTCGCGTGCAGAAGCAAGTGTTAAATAATGGTTAATAATAAAAACTCCGAAAAATAAATAAATATGAGCTTACTAAAAATATGAAATTTACTGCTATAGGATCGACCCGTGCGGCTATTATTACAAAGCCACGAGCTCCTCTGATTCTTCTCCAATCCCCGAAAATTCGCCACAAACTCTTCGCCACTGATACGTGACACTATATCGATGATTGCACAACGGAACTGAAATAGCCGCGAGCGCAATAGCACGGCCCACTTAATGGCAGTATGTTTAAATTCCAATGCTTATTCATACATGTTATTCGTTAATTTGTTATACAGTGTTCAATTACAGGCTGGTTATTATTATTGGGGACTGTGCTTCCTTGTTTTGTGTTGTGTTTTGGCGAGAAAGTTTAATTAAAGCGTTGTTTTGGAGGAGAGAAATGCATGTGAGTATAAGAGTGATGAATGTAAATGTTGATGTATGGAGAGGGAGAGGAAAGTCAAAGAAAAGATGGATGGATTGTTTGAGGAATGATATGAAGAAGAATGGAGTCAATGATAGTGTGACGGTTGACAGGGGAGCGTGAAAAAAGAAAACGGGGTGCGCCAACCCCACGTAACGTAGGACAAGGACAGGTAGATGGTAATGGTGGGTTAGAGTTAGTTTAAAGCCTCGTGGTAATTGTTCTACCGTGAAATTTTCTTAGAAATTGTGTTGTTAGAGTCGTGTCGCGCCAGTCTGGACGAGGCTTAATAAAAGCTGTGTCGCCCTGTACGTGTAGTAGGTAAATACTATTAGTAATAACAACAGATGTTGAAAGATTATTTAACAGGCACTTTCACGGGTCAATAATAAACAATCATATAAAAAATCATGCTCACTATTAATGAGAAATATTGAAATTAAGTTTTGAAATAGCTAGCAAAAAGCTAATGGTTTAAAGAGGACTGGCCACCGTTATATTACGTATATATTGTCAATACCTTGCTACTGGTCAAGTAGAAAATTCCCCCAAAAAACAGCTTTGCATTTCAGGAAAAACGCTTTTACAAAAAGCATAAAAGCTCTTTACAGGGTGGCAGGGTCATCGACGCGAAAACTGTTACCATGGATTCAGAACATGATTCTGAACTCTTATGATTTAAAAATTTGTCGTCGGTTATTAAAAAAAAAACTGATTTTCCATACAATTTTACCACGTAGGTATTGCACTTTTCTATGAAATAGTAGATTTTTTTTAATAACCGATGAAAATTTTCGACGCAGGAGGGTTCAGAATCATGTACTAAATTCATGGTAACGGTTTTCGCGTCGATGTTCTTGCTACTCTGTATACTTCTAATCTCTCTTCTAATTAATAATTCTCTTCTAATCTACTTGTTTTACATACTAATGTAATTTTACAGCCGTCCTATTTATTATTTCATTAAATAAAATCAAGTAAACTAAAGTTACATCCCTCGCAATTACTAATGTAATTATTTATTCCCTCGTAACTAACTTTAGCACAAACTACTTGTCTATAATGATCGAAGATGTGTCGTAATGAATGTCCCACAAAAAGGGCGGTATATTCAGCTTTATCAAGATGGTTCAGTGCCAATCAATCGGTGCAATTAAGAGAGTTGTCCCGTTTGATTTCCGACTCATTTCCTTATGCGAATACAAGAGTACACGCGATGCACGACGTTTTTTTTTTTTTCTTCATATGCTTCTCAATACATGTTTTATGCTCGTTAACTACCTATTCGTTTTTTGAATGTGGTTTTGCTTTTTTGCATTCTTGCGGTTCATTGGAGGGCTTCGTGATTAGTATATATGTAATAGTGATGTCCGAAAATCGACTAATTGTTTTTGTAATTGGAACTTTTTGTTTATGGTCTAAAGAGGTTTTCCAACTTCTTGTAAATTGAGTAGGCAGCCATGTTTATTTTCGAAATTCAATGCGCTCTTTACAAACTTTTATTCAACTTTTGAAACCCTTTTTAAACTTGAACATAATTTCGTAATATTGTAAATTTAACGTCCATAGAACACATTTGTAACACTATACTGAGGTATGTAAGTTTACACTTCTTATGAAATATTAGAGAAGTGCATGTACAATTTACATTCATATTTATGAGTCCACAGTAAACAACCGATCCGATCGCAATCCGTCTGCATCTTTATTTTACGAGGCGCCCTAAGACCAATTATGTAAAACTCCGATATAAATAATATTCACGATGATATTCATCATATTATTTGCGTAATGAATCAACATGGCGTATATCCTCCACGTGCGATACACTTTGCATAGTTGGCGCCCACTAACAACAGTTTAAGGAAATTGTTATGATATTGTAAGGCAAATTAATAGGGTACTTGTTAATTGCCCTCATCGATCATATTGACTGGTGTCAATGACTATAATTGTTGTGGTATACAAGCTTCCGTATGTAAAGTGATTTTGTTAAATTGTTGGAGACATAAAGAGGGCGGTACATGGTCTTGAATTATGATGAAGACTGATGTAAATATTTTAAAACCTAGTCATCGCAGATCATAATATCTTTCAAACGTAAGAAATAAATTGCTTGTCTAAGATCCTTTGTTTGACCACACGTTTTTCTTGCCGTGGAAAACTACGGTTTATTCGCCGTGTGTAGGCACGGTCGTCAGTTTTGTATGGATCACTATGGAAACTTGTTGACAGACACGTTTTTTCTACGGTGCGGTTTATATGCCGTACTGTAAGAAACCGGGCCGTGTACAAAGGGGTATTTACAGGTTATTCTAAAAACTTGAGATTTAACAAAATTCGGTTAGTAAAAGATAGGTTTTAGAGGTGGTAAATCTTAGTCTTACTAAAATATGGTGCCAAATCTATACTATTATTATAAAGAGGTAAAAAATGTTTGTATAATTGTTTGTATGTTTGTTTGTAAGTTTGTATGTAGTGGGTAATCTTCGGTACCAGTTGGATTTGAAAAATATTTTTTCATTGGATAGCCCAATTCTCGAGAAAGGTTATGTAACATCACGCTACTATCCTTAGGAGCCGAGCAGAAACAAAAAAATTCAGAAAGAATACTAAGTGGAAACGAAGTAATTGCGCGGGCGATCGAAGGGATGTGACGCGGTGGGTCGGGGGCCTAAATTTCATGCGGACAAAGTCGCTAGCGAAAGCTAGTGTACAATATTTAAGTTGCAACGATTTTCATACACTCTAAAGTGTAGAGCAATTTCTGGAAAATTTCTAAGGTTGTCTAAATTGTCCCTTCGGTGGGGTAAAAGTTGAAAAGGGAGGAGGTTTTTCTTTGAGTACTAAACTATTCTGATATTATTTTGTAGATAGTTCCTATATTAAATTCCGTTCTGAAAGATTCGTGTTATTCGAAAACGCATAATAATAGTACCTATGTATGCCACGTCATATAGGTATTTAAATACTTTGTTGCCGTCAATGCCTCGTGGACCCCAGCCCTTGTCACATAATTTCGTATTAACTTCAATAAATCGATGGCAAAGCTTTTAAATTGTCATAAAGAACTAGAAATTGTTGAAATATGCATTGCAAATGAACCGATATCCGATAGCTTTGTAAATAAGCCTACATTGTTTACACTCAGAACAATCGATTTATTTTATCGATAAGATTAATCGATGTTTTGAAAGATTGTGATTATTAAACTACATATTTGTTACATAAGGTTGGAATAATGAAGTTATTCATTTAAAAATATATGGAAACAGGAACTGTTTTTTGAAATAACTTATCTTACTTTATTGCGAATTAAAAAATAGCACGTATGTAGTAATGTAGTATATTTGGCGCAGTTTGCGGTGACTATTATAATCCAATACTATTAAATGAGCAATCAAAAAAAATAATAATAGCGCTACTGCTGAGTATGAGACTAAAATAGAATTAAAAACATTGTTAATAATAAGTTATAGGTATGTGTGTAAGGTGGTGTATTGTTATGTAAAAGAGCGCCTCTCGCCATCAAACGTATAAGTTTGGCGAGTTTAGAATTAAGTAACACCTCTGTATTATAATATCATTAAATAATTTAACGTAAAAAATAACATCACGCCTTCTTTCCCTGAAGGGTAGGGCAGTAGTGTACCTACAGTACACCCACATTTCGCCAGTTATGTTTAAGTCCCATGTAATAGGGGGCGAGCCTGTTGCCATCAACCAGGCACAAATCTAGACTTCGGGCTGCTACTGAGAAATTTCAGATAGAAAAACCTAATAACCGACCTAGAAATCAAACCCAAGACCGCATTCTCAGCAGTAACGCTTGCGATCACTAGACGAGTTCAAGTCGAGGCAGAGAAAATAATTTAATAAAAATTATAAATAAATAATTTTTTTTTGCCATAAACTGGTTACAGAAAAATTTGAGACCCTGGCTCCAGAGCTAGGTTAAAGTACCTGTATTTCAGGACACTAGCTCCTTCACTACACTTCTTCCATTTAGGTTACAATTAAGCAAGTATATGCAGCAAAAGGTGATAAAATTATCTTGCTTTAAATTAAGCGTAGCAGCGCTGGTGCTCTGTCTCGCATGGGGTCGCAGCATTATGCTGAGCGGTTGCCGTTTTGCGTGGATGTGACGAATATTTTCCCCCAATTTGTTATTTACGTGTTTTTTTATCTTTCATTGCGTCATGTTTACCGCAAATAAACGTTTTTTTTTCTTTCTTAAATTTAAAAAAGGAATAAGAAAATAATATTAGAAATAAACTCATTAAATCGAAACATAATTAGAATAAATGTGTATTAAACCACAGATAGCTTATAAATCGAAAAAATATATTAATGAAATTAGAACAAAAACAAATTACAATTTAATAAGACAGGATTAAACAAAATTTAAAAATTCAGAAATAAAATTAATAAATTTAAAACAAATATGTAATAAAGATTTAAGCAAAGAACAAACACAATAAGATCAACAAACAAAATTCAGAAAGATCAATCACCCTTGCTTTTAAAAACAAGTCCTAATCTTTACAAAATATCTGAAACTAGATTTCTTTCATCACATTATTATCCACCTAGACAAATAGATATAAAATCTAGGCCGGCTTCTTGTTTTTCTATACCAGGATCCCATAAATAGGTACAACGTGAGGCTATAGGATCATTCACGAAATCATGACACATCTAGTTTGTTGACGGACAGACAGACAGATACGTTGATAAGCGCTCTACTTATTGATAAAGTAGATAGATAATAGTGTTGTATGCAAATTGATTTTATGACTAGACTATGATTATATGTGAAATATATTTTTACTAGCTACGCCCCGCAGTATCACCCGCATAACTCTCGATCCTGTGGGAATATCGAGATAAAAAGTATCCTATATCCTAATCTAGGTCATGGTCTACCCATGTGCCAAATTTCATCCAAATCACTTCAGCCGTTTAAGCGTGAAAACGTAACAAACTCACTTTCGCATTTCTAATATTAGTCAGAATTAGTATGTTTTTCACACGTAGGTTTAAATCAAGAGAAATCATCCTCATAATTGTTTAATTGTTCATTGTTTTTTTACAGGTAAGTATGGAATCTAGAAGCTGCATGTTTTGAGCTTCGTAAGTACTTTATTTATCAGCGGGTCATGGATGACAACATCGCAATGACAAATATTTGCTGTAGCTGTTACATTGCGTGGTAAGTTCGTATTTACGTGAGATTTTTTTAGTTGAAAATTATCAATGTTGCATCAATTGGGTACCCCAGTTGTATACAAAATTAAATATAACTGGGGTACCCAATTGATGCAGCCCACCGTACACTCGACAAAGTTGACGGTTGACCACTTTTCATGCTCAGGCAACGTTCACATGAAGCGTATTGCAGCCGTAGACTGCAAATGTATGAAAAACAAAGGACAGTCGGTCAGCGAATGAAGTTGTTTTATACCCTTTGGTGTTATGCCCATATTAAGAAATATGGTTGGAAAAGAAGTATCTATTTTATTTATTCAATAATAATGATTTTCGTCAATGGCAATAAAGGCAGGTAGAAAAAAATAATAAAGTTTTCATAGAAATGGGTGAACTAGAGTCGCGTCGCGCCGGGAGCTTTAATACATTCGTTTTTAATTTATGATGGACGGATAACTACATAATGATTTATCTATACTCATTATGTTTTATTGAATTCCTTTGTTCGTTTCGAAATCATAAAATAAAGCTGATTAACAAAGTTTGATGGATAGCCCGTTTTCCACTGAATTGACCTTTTTGAGATTGCCAAAAGTTAAACCGCCCATTTACGGCGTCAGTAATGACACCGGTTATTTGAACTTTAATGGTAGTTTCGCGAAGTTTGTGTTAATTTAATTATCTTGTCGTGGATTTATTAGTACACCTACCCTACTATCACCGGTTACATTTCCCTATAGTGAAATTAAATTTAAATGATAGTTAACTACTTATTAATTACTAGCTGCGCCCCGCGGTTTCATTCGCATAAATCTCGATCCCATGAGAATATCGGGATAAAAAGTATACTATATTCCAACCTAGGTCTTGGTCTATCTATTTGTAAAATTTTATCCAAATCCGTTCAGCCGTTTTGGCGTGAAAGCGTAACAAATTATACTCACTTTCACATTTATAATATTAGTTAGGATTTACTATCCATTTCCATTCCGCTTCAAAGCAGCAAAGTTTCCCTATATTGTATGTTAATTTGCATTAATATTCTGAAAACGTCATGCATACAATCAAAATTGAACATTTAGTTTATTATTTATTGGACCTTTTTCTTTCCATATAAAGCTCCTATCTGGGTTCGAAACCTACGACCTACAACTTGTAAGCAGCCCCGGATCTAGGGGGGGCAAACCGGGGCACGTGCCCCGGGCGCCAATTTCAGGGGGCGACAAATTCAAATGTAGCAGACAAGTGCACCACCCAGCACATCGCAACTTTGCAATAGATGAGACGCGCGGCACATTTAACCTTTCTATTTTTTTCTTTTTTACAACCGTTATGGCGCCCCTGTTGGACTGTTGGCCATTATCGATCGATAAAATTTTATTAATATGTTGCTGGCAAAATTTTCATTTTGAAAAAAATTGAATTTCACGGGCTAACTTAGCGCATCCCCATAAAAGATTGGCGGGGGGCGGCAGATGGCAGTTTTTGCCCCGCCTCAAACAAAATCTAGATCCGGGGCTGCTTGTAAGTTGCGGCCGTTACCACTGGGCCACCACTGCAGTATTTGCTTAAGTAGATACACACATAGATAAAAACAGGTAGACACCTTAGACCAGGGATTCCCAACCGGTGGGGCGCGCCCCCCACGGGGGGCGTAGAGTGACGAATGGGGAGCGCGGGGCGGCTCCAATAAAAGAGAATAGATTTATTAAATTTTATGCTCTTGATATTAGAAAAGGTTTAGAGTAGTTTCCAAAACCTAAACGTTTCATAATACTTACTTAAGAGCTGTAAAATGAGGTTCAACTTTTCTGCATAAGTCGACAAAATAAGTTTTTCTATTTCTGTATAAATTGACTAAAAAAAACCAAGCCTGTCCGAAGCGGCTAGCTACAATTTTCGAGCTCGCTTCACTCGCTCTTCCATTCTATACCTCTTGATTCTTCAACTTTTCTGTATAAGTTGACAAAGTAACTTCTAATTCCGCTTGAATGATCAAAATAAAATCTAACTCATCCAAGGGGATGCAAACATTTTCGATCTCAATTTCGCACGCTTTACATTCTTATGCTTTTCTGCTTATGTCCACAAAGTAACTCAGGGGCATAGTGATTCTAAAAGATAGTTAGGGGGCGCGTATGTTAAAAAATTGGGAACCTCTGCCTTAGACAGACCTTACCAAAATTTTATAATAAAAATCCAAGATACACATTAAGTATTGCAAAACCTGTTAAAAAGACATTAACAAAAGCTGTTAACTGTAAGCACTGATGAGAATGTTAAGGACATTCTCATCAGTGCTTACAGTTAACAGCTTCATCATGGTCTGTCTTCACATTAAACCGTTTGTCTTAACTTTATGCCCAAACAAGTGTATTTAATGCTTTTCTCAGTTAACCTGTGGTCGATACAAAGGTACCGCGTCAATTTTAACCCTTTACGACTACGAAAATGGTATCGGGCTCAATCAAGCGGTAGGCGTGTGGCCCCGAAATAAGCGGGTCATTAAACATTTTAAACACGCTGTTGTTGGTTTCTGTACGGTCTCATCAACTGTAAATTTACTTTACGAACGTAGCAACCTACTTTTTTTTTCGGTGGAAAATTATCAAATAACTTCTCCCGCTCTGGGCGGAGCGGGAGGGCGTGTCAGATTCTTACTGACTAAAAACCCACCCGTGTTCCTTCGGTTGCCCTGTTGTCGGGGGCCGCGATCTCCCTTTCGGTTTTCTTCGCAAACCCGGCAGGCATCGGCCCTAGCGGACCCCGTCAATTCTGCTGACATTTCTTTGAGGTGCTACGGTGGACGGAAATCGGCCTAACCTACTTGGATGTCGTGCGTCACAAATATTACGCTATAATTATAACATTTTAAGCAATGCACATCGAGTCAGACAATAAATGTGGGACTAACCACTGGTCAAGAGAAATAATCGCTACCACTTTAACTTGTGAACCTTCTATAATATTCATTTTAATATATGTTACTTTAAACCCAACTTTTGGTTCTTACTGTATACTCCATAACCAAAATTAACTAAGTAGTAATTTACGGTGTCTACAACCATTGCCACGTACAGTTTGATTTTCATAATATGGCAGACAAAAACATAATATTATCGGACAATCGTGCCACCTTATCTACCTCAAAATAATAATTATACCAGCCTATTATTGTCCCACTGCTGCGCAAAGGCCTCTTCTCATACAGAGAAGGCACAAGCATTGATCACCACGCTTGCTCAAGATGGGTTGATAATTTCAAACTTTTATTGACTAAGTCCAGGTTTACTCACGATGTTTTTCCTTCACTGATATCAGCAATGTCCAAGATAAGTACACAGGGTAACTTCGATGCCTTAATATTAGACGAATAAACGTATTTTATTCCTTTTCTTTCTTTTCTTTTTAGATATGAATGGGGATGAAATTGAACTTGAATTGAAATTGAAGTGTAGGATTTGAACCCACAACCGCGTGTATGAGAGGCGACGCTTGTTTTCGCCAATTTATTTCCAAATTAAGTAAAGTCCAGCAATACAAATAAACAGTCAAAATTTCGCTCATTCCGTTAAACATATCTGCCTTAATATTTTATTCTAATTCGGTCATCAAAGGATCTTCATTATCATTATCATCTTTCTCCCACCCTTGTCCCAATTTATTTGTGGTCGACGCAACATCTCCTTTTCTTCTTTTTAATTTGTAATCTGCATTAACAATAAAATACATAAAATCTGCCAAACTGCATAACAATTTTACGGCAGTTGTTCTCGTCTAGCAATGGATTATAAATTTTGAATTTTGAAAATTAATGTGCTAAAACTTAATCATGCTAAGTAAACTATAAAATAAGATACCTACAGTCGAGATAAAAATCTCACATTTTTACAAAAAGGCATCATAACAAACGAGAGGTTTGTTACAGACATAGCTATGGACACAGTGATAGATAATATTTTTGTAAAACTCTTTTAAGGTGGTCCTTATACTTGACATGCGATATCAGTTTTGGGGGTAGCTCATTGGTACTACGTACCTTCTTGTGCACTTTCCGTGTCGTCATCTCGGCAATCACCACCTTTCTATCCATATCATCTTTCACACAGTCCATCCGTTTCTTTGGTCTTCCCCTACTCTTATGGTCATCCACATTCATACTCAAAAGTTTCTTCACATTTTTCTTACTCAGTACCATCATTAGATTCATATCAGTTACCATATCAGATACCATTAATTTCAGTTATCATTATCTTCGATAATCTTCTCCCTACCACACTAAAATCATTTTCACGATAAAAGTGACAAACAGCCGTGTCGCTATCTGGCGGGATAAATGGCGCCCTACATCATTAAATAATTTGTCATTTTTTGGACGCGATCCAAATTGAATACTCTCAAAGGATATTCGCAAGATTGAAGGAACGTTTTGTCGAGCATTTTTCACAAATTAACTGCAAACAAATTGGGTTTGTGAGTCTTTGACATATTTTTCTGGAAATAACTGGAATATGTTAACAGGAGTGTCGGTTGTTTTGTAAGAAATCTGTTTGCTTTTATTATGTTTTATTTTACTCATTTATCATTACAATAATATACCTACCTATATATTTTGCTCGAAATTAAATTTATAGAAAGTTGTATTCGTTCGGCTGTCAATTAGAAAAAATATTTTTCATAGTTTGAATATTTATTGCCCGCGCTTCCGAAGTAAAAAAAAAAAACAGTGGCAATCCGGGAGTGCCGAAAAAAAATCGGAACCGCGGTAATCAACACGTTGATGACTTTTATTCCGCGGTGTCGGTAAATTGCGTTACAGATTCGCGAAAAACTTCGTTTCATACAATAATAATCAGATGCAGAATTATTCATGGTGAGACAAATATTTATTTATATTTTAATACATAGCACAAAACGCCTATTTAAAGTAACTATATCTCCAACACAAACGTAGAAGCCACAAATCCTGCTTTCCCTAGAGAAACCACAGCCACGATAAGACAAAGCGGTGCCAAATCGCAATTAAATTAATTTAGCATTACTGCGTAGAAATAATTTAATTAATTCGCGGACGTAATGGCCGATCGGGCCGCATCAACGGTTAATGGGCGCTTTGCATGCATTCGCGGAAGCTTATCGCATTGCCGGCCGGTCAAGTGTAAATGTGCCCTAAAGACGGGTACTTATTATCACTTTTGGAAGAGTAATAATTGATGATGAAGTTGTTACGGTTACCGATGTAAGTAGTTGAATTTGCGATAGTTTAAAAATCTTATTAAGTCCTGTAAAACGCGTGAAACTTCAACTATGGCGGCAATTTTTTACGTAACTGGTAATGTATTGCACCAATTTAAAAATTGTGTTATATAGGCCAGGGTACCGAATTGAGTTACAAGATTATGCACAGCTGAATAAAATCTCAGAAGAATGTTGCCAAGAAATTTTCGTATGGGTAGAGCACTTAGCGAGACACCTGAATAACAGATGAATGGACGTCCATAGACAAGTAGACACACTGTAAATGATCGTGATTTTAACCTAGATGAAATTAGCAGAGATCCGAGATGTACAACATAGTTTTTAAAAAGTATTTAAATACAAAATGCAAATAGTTTTCTAATTTACCATTTCAAATGCAAAATACAAAATACTTTTGCTTTTTGTATTTTAAATACTAAATGCAAAATAAGTATTTTCAAAATACTTTATTCAAATAAAATACTTTTTGATGAAATTAGTGATCTTTATTTATTAAAGATTTTAACATTACTATTTGTTCAAAAAGAGCAACAGACATGTTGCGTCTGTACGGACGCAAGATCATACCACCATATGAAATACTCTTTCTACTGGTGCAAAAATTGGTAGGCAGGTATTGTATTTTAGGAATACCCTTTTAATTGTTGGGTATGTGTAGAATGGCCGGACTTGTGGCTTCATCTTTTAAATATTGGAGTGTTTCTAAATCTATGCAGGTATTTACACTACTACCATCAGTTGAAGTTACTGAGGACTCTATAAAGTATTTTGCGTTTTACAAATATAAAATACATCTCAAAAAGTATTTCAAATAAAATGCAAAATGCTTTTTTTAAAGTATTTAAATATAAAATACGTATTTTGAATTTTGTAATTGCATTTTAAATACAAGTATTTCAAACAAGTCTCAACTCTAGCAGAGACCGAGTTATTAACAATGGATGAAACGATGAAAATTTGCTCTTGATATCCTCATTTTTGCCATAATTTTAACACAAGATTCTCAAAAAATTAAATATTTTATATTTTTATATATTTTAATTAAATATAATATTATATATTATTATATTATATTGGCGGAATCCCCAGCCTATGAGCATAACTTTGAAAGTACAGTTTAATTCAATGGCACTTTAATAAACATGGCAGCTTGCTATCGAAGTATCTGCGCACCTTAATTTACTATCCTTTCCTAGCGACTACCCGAGAAAGCGACAACTAACCGAGTATTAGATTTCATCCGAATAATTTATTGTATCGAGTGTTGGTTTTCGTTTGATTGTTGGTTTGTTTATTAGTAAAAAAAAACCAGTCAAGTGCGTGTCGGACCACGCACAATGAAGGGTTCCGTAGTTGGGATGAATTTATCTCAAATAAAAACTTAACATTGTATTTGAAAAACATGTTCTCCCATACATCCTAACTGCAAATGTAAATTTGCACGCACAATAATGGGAGATTTACCATGTTATTTTAAGACCATAGACTTCTTATAATCTATGGGTTTTCCTGTAATGTATGGGTAAAGAACCATTCTTTGTATTTTTTTTTTAAATTTTGGGCTCAGTAGTTTCGGAGATAAGGGGGGAATGGTCAATTTTCATCTATTTTCGTAAATATCTTTAAATTAACTTATTTTCAAATTATGAAAAAAAAATATTTGAGATCGTCGCAATAAGTCTTTTCATTTGATATGTCACACAGTATAGTTTGTAAAACATTTTTTTTAAATTTTCTCTTGCCCCCCTATTAAAAATTCATTTATTTACGTTACTTGTCCGTGTTTGGGTCACAGAAATACATATGTGTACCAAATTTCAACTTATCGGTTTATTAGATTCGGAGCAAATTGGCTGTGACAGACGGACAGACAGACAGACAGACAGACAGCCAGACAAACAGACAGACAGACGCACGAGTGATCCTATAAGGGTTCCATTTTCCTTTTGAAGTACGGAACCCTAAAAGTAGGAAAATTACAGATTCCGTTGGAAAAACTGGGTTGGAATTGTTGCTGTGGGCAGAAACCTGTCATGTCATCAATATTTATAATTAGTACCTGGGCGACCGAGCTCTGCTCTGGTGAAAATAGAGAATGCTCATTTAATAGTATCCATGTATAGTACATACTAATTCCATGCTGCCATGTCATTATTCTAAGGTAGCCATCTTGTTTTAAACTTTGGGCGACCGAGCTCTGCTCAGGTGAAAATACGGAGAAAATGAATTTTCCCAGACATTAGACCTAGCTAGACCGATTTTTTGCCCCCGTAAACCCCTGTATTGCAACTTTCATCGAAATCGTTAAAGTCGTTTTCGAGAACGTGATTAGAAATATATATACAAATATTGCTCATTTAATAGTATAGTATGAATAAGATTCAAAGCACATCCTTAACGCCTAAAACATAATTAACCTTAAACCCAGCCATACATTAACTGGATTAACGGTCTCTAATATATTTAAACTGAGAGTTTGCACTTAGAGTTGCAAGTTCAAATATATTGGGTTCAGATTCGACGCGATAGGATCGCGTTCCCAGCACTAACCGTTAATGACTGGGAACGGTTCCATGGACTAAAGGTCTTAGGATATGGTACCTCCACACTATGGAATGTATTTTAATTTTAATGGGTTTATGTGAAATCCTTTTGGTATACCTAATATCCGTTTGAAGTGTCATCGGCAAAATGGTTGCTAACACTGTTTTTCAAACATCAGGAAGTATTTTCCGGTGTAAACTATATATATTGGAATCGTAAATCAAAGGAAATCAAGATCAATAGTTAAAATAATAATGACTGATAACGGTTCATTAAAGATAATTTTAATGATGCTTGTAGGAAATCTATGAGCACCAGTGAATGTTTGTAACAAAGAAAGAAAGAAAGAAAAATAGGTTTATTTGTCACAGAGACACGTGCATACATAAAAGACAAGAGTAAACGAAAACAACAAAAAGTACATAATAAATCACGAGCATAAAACAGAAATTAGTCGGCAGCTGCACGACATGACTGTGACAAGAAGGCTTCCACTCAGCATGATGCAGTGCTAAAGAGACATATGTGATGATAGAGTGACAAGGATGAATGAAGATATGGTAATATGGATCGCAAGCTAGATAAAACATTAGAAAGTAATGAACTAGCTTGCTATATTACTTAAATCACGAAAGCGGATTATGAGTAGATCGTAAAAAAAGAACAACTGATAATCCAATTTAATAATATTATTTTAACGCATAGGTTTCCTGAACTTCCTCCTTTTCTCCAATATTTTCCATACAAATTGTAAAAACGTTAAAAACTCGTAATATTTAAGAGTACCTAGGTTAGCTGCTGATACTGCAAAACTATGCGCTTATCGAATGTTTTGACGTATTTGCTTCACAGTTCCTCATTACCAGGGCCGTTTCCTTTACGTTCATACTTTTCGTAGAACATAACACTAGAGCTGTTAAAAACTCCTTAAAATTGTAGTGCAGTAGCACAGGAATAGTTAGCGGTACATGATCAGGTGAAACAAATTCTTTCAATTGTCTTTGTATGGCTAAGTTTGCATTTAGACCGGCGAAACGGCGTACCTATGTCATAGTAGAACTTAGTGTCATTATTAGAGAAATCAATGTCTCACGGTGACAAGATATTACTTATATAATTGTCATCATTAACGTCTGCATCACTTTTAGGAGTATTTACAACTTTGCTCACGTGCATTTCATCGGGTTTATCTGACTGTTTTCAAAAGTCATTGTCTGTATCACCACTTACCGTTTCGTCTTCAAGGACTAATCCAATTGCCTTCAGCTTTTACTCCTTATGCAAATCCTTTAGTTCATCATATCTTAGATCTGCATTGGCCTGAACAGCCCTAGCACTAACTCGATCATTACGGACTACCCACGAGATGGGAAGATTGCATAATTTAACTACTCAATTGAACGAGCTTTATCTGGAAGGTGTTGTATTGAGGACAACAGATAGATTGGAGCTTTGTCGGATTTCCTTCGATGGTAGATAGTATCGGGTGTTTACATAAGATTAGACTAGTAATTCTGACCTACAGTATGATTTGTAGACTTTAGAGTTAAGTCTTGGTTCGGAAAATTCCTGTTGTGATTTTTATTTATGGATATAAATGTTTTATGTCAATCAACCAAGTTTTGTTAAGCAACACATTTGTATCGTAAAACCTTAGAATCTTTAAGACATTTTAGGAGCTATTGTTTTTGACGATTTTTGTTTGTATTTTCTTTTTCTGTCTGGTGCTTAGCGTAGTGGGTCAGCTTTAGAGATAAAATCTAGATCTGCCGCAGGTATTATCTTAATACTTAGCGTTTCACTTTATTTATAATGTTAGTTTCTGAAGTAGGTACCTAGATTAGTTTGTTTAGGTGCAGTTTTTTTTTTGCTTTGTCGTCTTATTTGATTAAGTAATCTGAAATTCCCACGTGAATTCTTGCATAAAAGCTACCTGACTTAAACAGATCGACTCTCTAATGTTCACGACTACTACCCATTCAAAAACAGTAACATATTTATCAAGATCACTGTCCACATTTACATTGCGCCAATTGGTTTTACTTAGGCTGATAAATAGCCCATAGCTGTCCTCAGAGCGAGTTTACAATTTATTACTAAATGCACGGGTTTCCTTGCGCTTGCGCCCCTTCCTACGACTAACTTGTTATATGGTTCCACTCCTATATGGTAAATAAATCATTTGGACTTTCCCAAATATTTACATACAAGCCTGGAAGGCTTTATTAACTACTGAATAACAACAGAAATCCGGGCAGTCACAATAAACTTGGTCGTCATCTAGTCACTGTATAAGTGTCTAGTCAACCCTTATCGGCGGACTTAATTACTCTAATGCTACGGCCGCATCTGCGTCTATCGTGACAAAGTAATATGTGCCGAAGCATCGTATGTTTAGCTCACAAAAAATGTATCGCACTAACGCGATGGTCACATTGGCATTAGCGCGCTAAATCCCTTTTATGTACACGGGCGATAACTGCTACGCAGTCCGAACTATGGCGACGATAACCGATAATGGTTGGTCACATCTGCGTGTATCGTATCACTGTGCGAAACTTCGTCACGATAGACGCAGAGGCAGCCGCAGCATAATAAATGTTTTGTCTTTGCATACGCAATTTCTCTAGAAAATGTTCTGAAAAGGCCATATAAAACGCTTCTCTCACACATTGCCATGACCAGCGAAATTTAATTTTTCGCCATGTTTTTCGCTCATTTATATCCCTAGCCTAACACAGCATAAAACCGTCGCCAGTCTAAGCATGACCTATATCCGTTTTAGCTTTCTTCATGCCAATTTAATTCAACAACCACAACGTTGCTAATTCGAAAAGCTAATCCCTCCAAAATTTATTACCGACCTACAGACTTAACACCACAGTCACGAGCACTTCTTACAAGAGCCCCAAGAGCCTTTTCATCACAATTAGCTCCCAAGATGTTCTCCATTAACGCATCCAATTCCTGACCTCGGCCGCAGTAACTTACCCTGGTTTAAACAGCGCTTTCCACAACGTTACAATGTTATTTACCTCGAAACAAATTGCTGTTAATTGGCTGAGACTAATGAGAACATCGTTTGGTTAATCCATATTGGTTAGAACAGGGTAAGAAGCTGTATTAATTAGACGAATAATAGAGAATGAAATAGAGGCTTGCAGGAAAGTGTAAGACTACGGATTTCCTCTTTACAGTTATGTGTTCTTCCATATATCTATCTAATTATACAAGTTGTCCTCTTATCTTATCAGAAAAGGGATCAATCAATCAGCCTGTTACCGTTTACCATGGAGCCGTTTATTATGATGTATTTTGACTTGAAAGAGCATGGCATTTGATGTTATGCTCACTTAAATGTCTCGCTGATGGTGGCGAGTGTGATGGATCATTCGGTTCCCTAAAAAATGGTTGAGCTGGATGGTGCTGATCCACGCGTCATGTTCGTGTACGGGCGCCGTCAGTAGAGACTGGTCATCTGTTATCTGCCAGGGCTTATTTTTAGTCTTATATTTTCAATAGTTTTTTATTGTTTTTTGTACATAGTTCTCACATATAGAAGCAACAAGAATGATGGATTTTATAATATCTATATTTAAAAGAGTGTGGAGTTTCTTGCCCGTTCTTCTCCATAGAGATCTACGTTTTGGAATGGGCAACTAGCTTCAACTTTATTACTAACTGACGGTTCAAAAGTGCTTGTAAATGGTTTAATTGAAATAAATGCTTACCGGAGTTACCACATTTTTGTAAATAAACCACTGGAAAACACAATGAATAATTGAATAGACATCCTCAGATACGGTACAATTTTTGTTAGGTGTAGGTACTCCAAAAAAAATGCAATTTAGGTGTATAAGAAAATTTTAAAAACTTTACGTACCCTGGTTTGGATTCCATCTCACAGTAAGCTATAAAACTTTTATTTTTGATGTGTCATATTCTAAGTTCTATCTATCTATCTATTATGATAAAACGCACACTTTTCATTATCAAATATGATTCCATATCAATTACTCCTCTAACTTCCTCAAATCCATTCCGTCAAGGGTCATAATCGCACTCATATCTAGAGAAGGCGTGAAGCCGACACTAATAGACCCCCGGCGATCAGCACTTAATTACTTACTTGTGCCACTAACAGCATCCTGAAACTATTAAGTGCAAGTCAAGAGGAGCTCATGCGTAGTTCTTCCTTATTTATGATCCCCTACTATTTATCTTAGTAAGCCATGATGTGAAGTTGCCTCGTTGGTAGCTGTCATAAAGTAAGACTGGTGAACGGGTGTTTGATTCCCAAATTGGACAGAGCTTTTGGGTTTTTAGGGTTCCGTAGCTCAAAAGGAAAAAACTGAACCCTTCGAAGGGTTCGTTGTTCGTCCGTTAGTCTGTCTAGACCCATTTTCTCAGAAACGCGTAAAGGTATCTAGTTGAAATTTATATCAAATACATAAATCTATGTTTTCTTGGAGCTCTAAAAAAATTAAACTTCTAAGTCAATGCAATAAAAAAATACAGCCATTTATGTGACATATTTTGATACTCGCAAATATATCAAAACCTATAGGGTACTTCCCGTTGACCTGGAATCATAAAATTTGTCAGGAAACAAGGTCTCACAGCACTAGTAAAGGAAAAAGTCCGAAAATTGATAATTTTTAGTTCATCTCATAAAAAAAAATGCGTTAACAAACTTTTATTTGCAGTTGGAGAATTGACAGCGACGTATATCGATGTATGGGAGAACATGTTTCTCAACTAATAAATTAAGTTTGTTCTTGGGATAAATTCATCCCAACTACAGAACCCTGTTTTTTTACTATAAAGAAGGTTTCAGTAGCTTGGAATGTCGAACAGCCCTACTAGTTACCTCCATGGCTTGGCATAGCTTACACGGATTCCCGGATTGGGCAATGTTTTTGGGAATTTTTACCATATGGTTTCTTCTCAGCAGCTCGGAATCTGAATAAAGGTAAGTGAATAAAGGTAAGTAATCCGGTAAGTGACAATAGGTCCGCTTTCTATAACCAGAGACTTAAACATAACTGATGAAATATGGGTGGTCTAAAATGCATAATTTCAGGCTTGAAAAAAAATCACAACAAAATAACTACACTTTTCTGTGGGTGTACTATAGGTAGATACACCTCTGTATATCCCTTCGGAGAAATAGAGGCGTGATTGTATGTTATGTTATATTACACTTTTCCTTGGAATCCAGCTTCGGTACGCTAAGTACAGCCTGATGCAATTACCTATTGCAAAGTTAAACTTTTCATTTATCTTATTTCAAACAGTACCTTAAATGGAATATAAGCGTTAAAATTAACTATAACAGTTACCATTAAAACGTGAAACCTAAATATCGCTTTCCATTCAAACAAATGTACTACTTACATTCAATTTAATACACCTTTTCAATTTGCAGTAGATTCAGTTCTAATATCTAAATGATAAAACAAATTATGATTATTAGACCTTATGATTCAATAATCGTATAATCGCTTTATCTTACCTTATAATTAATGATATTGTAATTATACGTTTGAGATTTATTTTATAAATTATTGGCGAATACCACAGAGCGATGAGAGAAATATAAATAGCTGTATTCTCTCTTCATTTCGTGTCTCATGACTAATTGGCATATACACTTAAAACGTCACTTGAAATCGTCTCATCACATCATAAACAAGATATAAAATTCTCAATGGAATAACATAACATCACGCCTTGTTTCCCCGAAGGGTTGGGCAAAGGTGTCCCTGTAGCAGCTGCACCCAATGGAATATTTTTCAAAAATATCAAAATCGATCATTTTATTTAGAGTGCACAAAAACCATTATAGACAGAATAGATGGCCTATGGGGCCGAAAGGATCTGGAGGGGCGACCGCATACCGGAAGAGGTAGGGCTGGAAGGCCTCTCACAAGGTGGACCGATGATCTTGTAAAGGCCGCAGGAACCCGCTGGATGCGGGAAGCACAGAACCGGTCGAAGTGGTACTCCCCCAAGCACCGTACCGTGTCTTTCGGTAAAATAATGATGAATGATGAATTACCTAAGTCTGTGTCACCTCTATCTTTTACCACACTCTGTGTCGGATACAGATAATCAGATAGAACTGTAATTGGCTGTTAACTTTGAAATGCTTTAGTAATTTTTAATGGCGTTGAATTTATTAATTGCGCAGGAGTGGATTTTTCTCTAGCAATCAGTAACAGTAAGGTTCGATTGGAAACATTTTTTCTCACAATTATCAGTTGGAAACTGTTTCTTAGTAAGATTTCAATTCATACTTATGTCAATATTGATAAATCTATTAGATTCTATTAACTGGATTATAAGTATTTCTTCCACACAGTTCAGTCGAATCAGCCAATTAGGAAAAAAGAAAATAATCAGGAGTTAATTTTGAACTAGATTGACAGTTTTTGGTAGTAGAAGCAAATACTAAGTTTTTTATTTAATATCATCTCCTAGCCCGAAAGTCTGACAACCAGTCTTACCAAGGGGTATCGTATTACTCAGTTACTGGGTTGTGGAGGTCAGATAGGCAGTCGCTCCATGTAAGATACTAATATTCAGCTGCATCCAACATAATTGGGAAAGGCTAGGCAGATTGATTGGTCATCTCCTAGGTTTAACGTCCTCATCTTAACGGAGAATTCAAAAATAGCTTTCATTTAATTACAATACATTCCGAAAGATTTTCTCTTGCAAAAATATTAAGAGGCGATTTATAATCGACTTTAAGCAAATCAAAAATTACGTGACGACTAAAAATCAAATCGATATGTGCAGTTTTTATTTTCTCTTTTATTCAAATTTATTTTCATACAAAAACGACTAGTAGGGGCCTCATAAAGCGATACTAATGTGTTAAGAGCGGTGGATCGCGACGCGGGCGCATCAAAGATTGCGCCTTGAGATAGCCGCATTCATTACCGCTTGCTGCTTGTTATTGTATCGGTGTTGTGTATCTAGAGCGCAGTGGATGTCGAACTGAGGAAGTGTCGGGATATGAGAGATTAGAGCTTAATTGTGTAGGTATGTAGGTAAAGTTGGTTTTCTTATTTTTTATATGACAGTCGGTAAAGTTGGAAGCAAGGCTTTAGGAAACGCTGGGCGTTTTAAATATCTTAACTCGTTCAGGTTCTGTTTTTATCTCAACTGTTGTCGAGTGACTCCCTCACTCACTGACTGACTCATCAACACCCATTCTAAACTCTTGGCCTAGAAATCTGGAATTTTTCTCAAAGGTTACCCTTAAGTTGTTCAGATTTCAAGAAAAAAGTTCGGATTTTTCGAAAGTCCCTCGGCATTTCGGGTGGACGTAGTCTCTTGAAAAATGTTAGTTATAAATAAAGAAAAATATTATGAGAACTCACACAATAGATTAAAGGAATTTGTTTTGGCCTGGCCTTTTTATTGGCCTGTGGCACCGTATTTGTCGTAAAAGACAATCAATAACAACTCCTCCAATTTTTTATTTTGTTCATTTATTGTAACTCTCTCTAATAGGTCCTTTTGGAGTGATATAAACACGGGATAGCGGTTATTAAATTAGTATTAGATCCAATCGATAACTTAAACTTAATTCGCCTCCATTTGCAAACACACATTCGCGAGAAAGATATTACTTGTCATGCATGTATGTTTATGGACCACGAAACTGTTACAACTTCCGCTAGCACCCCGCCGCCGCTAAGTTACAACTTAAACATAACTTATTTATAGTTATAAGCCGATTTACACGTTTTTGAACTAACTTAATGTTTAAGTAAAGTAAGAAGGTAATATGGCGCCCTGTGGAGATGCTCGCTGATTTAATTAAGTACGAGTTATTTATATGCGATTAGTTCATTGATTTCCGTTAAGGGAATGTAATTATTGGCATTAGAATAATAATAATATTGAACCGTATTTAACATGTGCGTTAATCAAATCTCATGAATTTAGAATATTATGCATATGTATTAGGCATAATTGTGAAATATTTGTACGTTTACTGACTGAAGTTATAGCACTATAAATTCACGGATATACTAAATTATAAATGGATCGAATTTTCTCTCAATTTTGATGGTAAAATAAGGGTAATTTAATTTATATTAACTTAAAAAAAACATGATAATATACCGTCGTTTTCATTTAAATCAGTACCTACATATAAAAGTGTTGTTATTGAAAAATAAACACTAAACATCTTATAAACAAAACCTTTAAAATTTTCAATTTCTAATTTCAGCGGAGCATAAAATCATTTTGACAGGCCGCCATTGTAAGATGGCGTCCGATTGAAAAGATAACACGAACTAGGGATTAATATTTTTTAGTCTGAAAATATTTACGTCTAGAATTCACTGCTCGTTAAAATGTAAGCTTATAAGATTAAACTTTGATGAGAGGTTATTAAGTGAAGATTGAAAATATTTACTTTGTTGGTACTTGTTTGTTATGTCTAGCTTCTTCTCGATTAAATTGGCTGGTCTTCCGAACTGACTGCCTTTTAGCGTCTGATTTCTGCAAATCAACTACTTATTATTGGGATTCTAATGACAGCTCGGTTGTCTGACATCCTTTATTGAATATCATAGATTTTTGGACGTAGACCTTACAGCTCGGCACCAGGAAATCATGTTATGGGTTTTGAATAAGTTTATATAGAAAACTTAAAGTAGTAGCCACGAAAAAAAAACTTCGGGCTAGCTGAAGAGTTTTAGCACTCAGTGAGCACTCAAAATCGGATTGAGAATAAACCTAGTAGTTTTTTTTTTAAATTGTAATGTCACAAAAAACATGCAAAAAGCACTGTCGTATTTTGATAACTATAGGAAATCACCTAAACTTAAATAGAGACAAAAAATAACTGTGAACCCACTGTTTTTTTCTGGTTTTTATAACATCGCCTATTTTTGTTTTGTGTAAAAATATCGGAAATTTCGACAGGATCTACACAAGAGGCTACCAGAAGCCTTAGACAAGAGTCAATCGCTTTCAAAGCGTTTCTACAAAGAATTTTAACAAGATTGACATAAGCTTTTCGGGAGATTATGTCAGTCCCATTCATATATTGATTTTTCCATCATCTTTATCGCTGATCGAATGTCACTATATCCAGGTCCTCAGGAATGTTAATGTTTATAGGTCATCAATCCAAATAGTTAGTAGATCATAATAGTCCTCCAGACCGAATTTCGGCCAATCTCAGCGTTCGGCGATGGAGATATTATAGTGAACACGTCTGTGCACAGACACAGACACACTCTCTTTCTCCTCACTCTCGTAGTCCGATGGGACGGCAATACGACACGACCGGAGAGAAATCAGACGCAGGGCCAACGGCTTTTAACGTGCTTTCCGAGGCACGGGGATCACACCGCCACCTTCCAAACTCCGGGCTGTTACTAAGAAATTCCTAATGGATAAACCCAATAACACTGCCCGACCCGGAATTCGAGCCCAAGACCCCATGCCCAGCAGTTGCGCTTGCAACTACGAGACCAACAAAAAACAGAGCAGCAAAAAAGACTAACCTAACTAACATCCCAGGTATTATTGACCACGCACAACCGCCAAATAAATCACTATAATTTTCTAAAAAGACACATTGAGTTATACCTTCATTCTGAAGGCGGTAATTCACAAGGACATTAATGCGATATTGCACATGAAAAATCCGTGCTAATACAGACATAGCCCGGAGGCGAACCATATATCGTGTAACTAATACTCTAAGCGCCGACTTACCGCTTGAGTTATGAGAACCATCTTTTATGTAGACTCTTAGCCTAAGGGATGGATGGTATTGTGCCTAGCCACGGAAGGACTAAGGTAGGTAGGACATTGATCATGATTGGTGTTAGATTATTTGGTGTAAAGTAGCATTAAGTTATTTTTATGGTGTTTTGTTGTGATAGATAGACCTTTCATTAGGACGTACGCAAAATATGCACTTTGACGTGGAGTTGCGGATACCAGCCCGATGGATAATGAATCTGTAGTGATGTATACTGTACGCGTTTCCACCAATATCGATATTGATACGTATGTTGGTATTTTATCATCATTTTTCACATAGACTGAAAATACAGCAGTGGCTCCGGCTGATAGAAAATTTAATTGTCGATAGGTAATCAATACATACCTACTGTTATTTTATCGTAAAGAGTCGAAGTTCTTATAATGAAAATATATTTATTTTAATTTTATTTTAATGTAGACAAAATTATTTAGGTACATATCTAATAGTGAATTGTTACTTTTCTATGAACCCCTAAATATAATTAAGGTATTTTAACTGCTACTTATTATAGAAGTGAAGTAACGTATGCCATACCTAAATAAACAAACAATTTCCTTTCAAAATAATGAAAGAAAAGCCATCTCTTTGACGCTGTTAAGCTCTAAGGTAACTTGTAGCCTAGTTAAGTATTTCTATATCGGTACCAACAGCCGCAGTACCGTATTTAGAATACCATGCATTCCGATCTATACATGATCTGCTTACCTCGTTGTCCGGTTAAAAGGGTTATGTTACGTACGTGTAACGCGCAGCTGCATAAGGGCAATCGCCAACTCAGCACTGTCCTCAATATGTGATGTATATTATCGATACATCAAATTTATCGAATGACGGAAAGGCGAGCTGAGCAAGCACTTTGTGAAGCACGAACCTAGTCTACCCAATCATTGTAATTCTGTAAAATTCCATTCCATATTCATACTTCGAATAGGCGCTTAGTTTAATTAAGTTTATAATTAATGTAATTCTTTTATTTTATATAAATTAAGTTAAATACGTAATTCGTGGAAAGTATGCTAAATTCATGAATATTTGGGATTCGTTTATAGTAAAATTAGGTAAGGCCAGTTAATTAAATGGGGTAGCTTTGACATTTGAAGGACACCTTCCATCAGGCGTTCCTTTAATTATTAAATTAGGCCACCTTAGTTTAAGCTGTAAAAATACTGCTAAAGCTAAGGTGCTTCTTTCAGACTAACTCCAACATTGATATCATTTTTAGCAATCAAATTTTTTGCTGAGTAATTTGCCATACTAATTATTTTTGAATAAAATACTCACCAATTTGGAAAACAATTGACTTTTACTGAAGCAATAGTAGAACCAAAACCTCACGCGCGGTTACACAACTTCTAACCGTACTTACATAGTAATTACATACTATTATTAACATATTTCACATTGCGTAAGCGCACATTGTCACAAGTATAAACGTCATAACTTCATAAACAACAGTGTTGTGACATCACGTATCTCATATGTAGCTATTAGCGCCCTCCGGTAGCGGCTAAGTTAAAATTATCTTCTGAAGTGCCTGCACTCAACACCTTCAACGGACGTGTGGTTTTGATACTTTTTTCTTTGAAATATCTGCAACAAGTTTAGATTCTGTAAAATGGCAACACAAAAATTTATGGTAATTATTTTTCTTTTTTAATTTTATTTAGGTTTATTCATAAACGTTGCCTAAATTTAAATAATGATTATCGACCAACCATTTTTTTGACGTTTAAACGTCATTTCACTTTAAGCACCGTTTACAAACAAACACGGCTATCTTTAATGTAATTTTCATGGTATTTTAATAAACTATCACCTTACCTGGTGATTGAGAAAATCCATTATCTTAAAATCTACATTAAATTATCGCAAAATCTCTTAAATGCTCGTTTTCTTAGCGCTGGACAATAGTCCAGTTAAATGCTCTAGTAAAGTCAAGACCTCATTTCCTACTTACCTACTATCTTAATTAGGTACTTACTTACTAAGTACGGTACTTATGGATTATTTCATTAACATTCCCCCTCAAAGTTTGGCAGATTAATATGTAACTGTTAGCGCCACACACTACACAGTAGCTGTTAAGTTAAAATTATCTTTCGAGTGTTTCGCCCACTCGGGACCACTCAACACCCCATTGAAAAGAATGGCTAACAATTTTGATACTTTTCTATTTTTTGGTTGTCGTGTCGTTGGTCTGTCGTTGTAGCCGTTGGTCCCGGCTGTCATTCGTAGATCTTCAACAGTCGTTACGGGTAGTCTGACAACCAGTTTTACCAAGGGGTATCGTGTTACCCAGTAACTGGGTTGTGGAGGTCAGATAGACAGTCACTCCATGTTTAGTACTAGTATTTCATTTCATTCAGCTGCAACCGATTAGACTGGAAGCCGACCCCAAGATATTTGGAGTTATCTGTAAAGCCATAAACCCAATTTATTTAAAATGGACTAAAAAGCACTGAAAATTATTAATATCTTGACTGGTAACAAGATAGTAATTGTAAATACCTATTTTAATTTTCAGACATTTTTCTTTTGAAATCTTGATAACTGTATTTGATGCACTAATGCAAATTAATATATTTTTAAGACCGATAAACGTAATCTTAACATGATGGTTAACTGTTTATCTTATTACGTAATATCTCAGTCTCAAGTGCTATATCAGATAAAATTTACAATACGGAAGTACTGGAAATAATTTCAATGTATGATATGCAGGTCGTTGCACTTTTAAAAATAGATATCAAAGACACTATTATCTTAAATAAATAGGAATTTCGTAGCAAAATGTACAAATATACATGTTTAATCAACAAAATAATCATCAAGGTTGAGTAAGAAAACTTTTTTTGAGGTTTCGCTTTCATTAAAGTATCAACTACATTCCACCGTAGTAGTCGGGCCTGCGCCCGCCCACCCAAGCACGTGCCTCGAATATAAACTACGGAACCGACCAAATTAAATAATTCATAAATTAATTATAGACTTTAACGTGTATTACAAATATTATTACAAGTTACACCTTTTTAATTAGTACAATGGTGATGAATGTTTTACCTGTCTACAGCGAACGGAGACAAAAAGTTATTAGGTAATTTTTTGTACTATCCGAAATCTTTAAAGTTGCTACTTTTCATCAGTAGAGAGTTATAATATCAAATTGTAATGATTTAAATGTGAAAATCAAGTTATCTCATTTAGGAGGTTAGTAGGAGGTACTATCGAAGAAATCCTGATCTGTACACTGTAAGGACTATTGTAACGCAAAAATAGGGTCGTGTGCACGGGATTTTGTTTTCAAACTGGTTAGATATACGTTACCCCGATGGTACCTCCTACTAACCTAAATGTACCTTTTCACAGCTAAGTTATCAACGGATTTGATAGAATTTGGCAAAAAGTTACTTGGAACCTGTCTAAACCTGTTCAACTTTAGCCAATTAAATATTAAGACATGCATAATCAGCCGACAATGTTCCCACTGCTGGGACACTGGCTTCCTCTTTCTGTGAAAGGAAGGGGGCCGCGAGATAATATCTACATCAGACAAAATTACTAAAGCCTGAAAGACATATTACTTAGATTTCCAAGATCAACCGATAAACTTACTAGATAAATAACAAGTCTTACGGCAGAAAATATCAATATTGATCTCGATCCACCGTCAATCGACCCCACACTCCAAACTAGCAACTCGACGCATCATCAATTTCTCACAATCCTTAAAATAAAAATAATAACTTTATTTGCATCATAAAAGTACATTCATATATAATTTCGGTATTTTTAACACTATAAACGTAAATAAATAGGTTCCTGCACATAATAACTATCCAATAATGTGATATCATATTTCTCACCTTTCTTATGTCTTATAAGTGTTGTTCGTTAAGCTTACATCACATGATAATTATTTCGTTCGTATTTAAGCACTAATCACTCACCAACAATTACTAACACTGATATTGTTATTTAAGTTGTAGCATTCGATTCACACTGTCCTCCGTACTAGTCGAAACTGTATCACGGTAAGACAGTCTTCCTTTTATACAATTTACCAGTTCTAAATACAAATGTATTCCACCATTATTACACAGCATTATCAGAACATCTTGCATTATCTACGAACAGAAGTAATCACAAAATCAAATTGCCAACACCTTATTATATAAAACCGTTACAGTTAACCTAATAACGATAATTGCTGGATAAATAACGTTGAAATATAACTATATCGAAGCAGGCGCCGATATTTACAATTGTGGAAACAATAATAATCAATTCTTAGTAGTGTAGTACCCCGATGCTATAATAACTTTCCTGTAACTAGTGCAGTGGTGTACCTCTTGACCCATATCGATATCGTTTTGCTTGTCGCGTTATTTTGGTCTAGGGGCGGTAATTTTATTGTGTTATCGTGGAAATGTCAAATGTACACAATAATGTACAAGGACATGTGTACCTAGCTACTATTCGTACATTTACAACCTTGCTCGATCTGTTTTCAATAGAACTATGTAAATACTCAAGAAACAATGCCTGCCTACCAAAGTTTTCTCTTTTACTTGCCATTTTTTTTAAATTTACATTGGCTAGGTAACAATATTTCTTTACGCTGCCTGACTACCATTAGAGTAGCACTACCCTATAGCACGATAAAGTTATCAAAATGTTATGTGTATGCACGTAAAAACATCGTGTCGATTTATATTTGCACTCAGTCGAAATGGAAAGCCCTCATAAATAACACAAATAATTTTATGATTCAGTTTGAAACGTATAAAAAGTATAGGTATTGATTCATTTTAACAAAAATGTTCAATCAAACTCGAAATAAAATGCACTTCTGAAGGCGATGACACGATCGCTTAAACATGAATTAATTTTATAGTCATACTAAGCTCAGCCCGCAACTTTGCTTGTGCGATTAGTGTTTTCTTTTTACAGAATGTGCTTAAATAAAAACTGTAAGCAAGATGCTTGTTTGTAAAAAAATAACATTATACATTTATACGTAAAATGTAAAACTTTAAATTTTCATTAAGAAAATTATGTATCAAAGACACAGAGAGTGTAATAATATATTAGAGAGTAAATTTATTCAAATCTGTTGGGTCGATTTTCCATTACTGAAACAAAATAAACAGCCCAACTCTGGCATTTTTTCATTAGTTAGAAGATTAAAGAAATAAATTAATCGAACCGTATTTGCAGTGATTATCGCGTAATGTTCGACATCGACAGATTTATCGATATTTATTTGCACAGCAATGTTTGTTTTCTTTCACTGTTTGGATATTTGTGATGCATTTTGCTAAAGTTTTTTTATTTTTAAACCGATTCTTAATGCGAATGTTAACAAATATGTTTATTTTAGCGATTAAAAATATTGGGGGAATTTCCTGCGAAATGATAATTTCGGGAAAATCCGCCGATGTAAATAATAATTAATCTTGACTTTAAGCACTCTGGAATCAAAAATAATTCTCATTTCAATGTGGTGGCGAAAAAAAGAAGCTTAAGACTATCCATGAAAATGAGAACATCATTTGAAGAGTCGTTGAACTTTCCTTTTTAGTGGAAATTGTCACCTATAAGGTCGACTTAATGAGGAATACAGTTAAATAAATAGTTTTTTTTTACTGGCATAAACAAAGGTTACAAAAAAGTGTGACACACACATATGTTTGTGATGTGTGTGTGGGTGTGTGTGTGTGTGTGTGTTGTGTGAGGATGTGTGAGTGTTGTGTGATGTGCTCCAGAGCAAGGTTAATGTACCTATCTGTATTTCAGGAGCCAGTTACTTCTTCCAGTAAGGTTACAATTAAGCAAGTTATATGCAGCAAAAGGTAATAAAATTATAATAAATTTAAAATCTTTAATATAACGAGTTAACGACAATATTTATATTAACTTTAAAAGCAAAAAAAATAAGCAATATTAAATAAAGTCAAGTTTAAAAATAAAGTTTCAAGTTTATATCCATATTTTCGACTAAGAAACTAGGTACGACAATCCAAGGCTTACTCACGATTTCATGAATGGGCGCGGTTATTACGATAACAGTTACAAACTGTCATCTCAAGTTTGCGCGTTGGCGTACGAATTGACTCGAACATTTCATTCGTGAATGAAACACTGAATGAAACGCTACACCTTCATTCAAGGTAGATAGCTATTTCAACACCTACGAAAATTGTGTCGCTCACTTCCTTTGGGTGACTTATACGTTAATCGGGGCTGGCGGCTTGAATTACGATCAAAAGGTTGGGGTCAAATTGTTGTCATAATTCTTAAGACGACTTATGTTTAGGTTCTATCGGTCGCAAGCGCCATGTGACGATCTCAGATCGATTCTAAACTTGAGCAAATAAAAATTTCAAAAGACAGTGACGTTATATTGAAAAATGGACAAGAGCTTCTCACTTGCTTTAGCGTCATAATTTTTACAATCATCGATCAATTCGCCATAACATTATGCTGCCATAGTAAACTTACAACCGTATATTGAAACCTCTTCCACATGTCAAATAGCTAACTACATAAGTTCCTACACATTCTTCTAATAAGAATGTACAGTAATTTAATAAAATAGTTGTAACTCTGTAAGGCGAGGAGCGGTTAATTTCAATGACAATAACAGACTGTAGAGATCGCCCTACAAATATTCAGAGCTCCAGAATAAATAATATTTAACATATTCACAGGATCATTGACGTAGGATTAGTTTACTAGGTACGGTACAGGGGTGTCGCGTAACAGTTATTTCGAAATTAATTAAGAATTAATTTGATGTTAGGGCTGAATGTTAATATGTGTGAAATCGCCAACCCGTCTTGGGCAAGCGTGGTGATCAATGCTCGTGCCTTCTCTGTATGAGAAGAGGCCTTTGCCCTGCGGTGTGACAATAATAGCCTAGTCATATTCATAAATTGGGTGGCGTTCGGGAAGCTGCGCACGACCTTCTTGTCTCATATACCAAAGTGTTTCAAGACGAAAGATTTTGACCAGTG
This sequence comes from Omphaloscelis lunosa, assembly GCA_916610215.1. Classification (NCBI taxonomy): domain Eukaryota; kingdom Metazoa; phylum Arthropoda; class Insecta; order Lepidoptera; family Noctuidae; genus Omphaloscelis; species Omphaloscelis lunosa. The sequence continues at coordinate 14,802,215 of OU744265.1, read as the reverse complement.
TGTTTTGCCAGTGATGACCTATGGCACTGAAACCTGGTCGCTCACAATGGGCCTTATTAGAAGGCTGAAAGTCATACAAAAAGCAAAGGAGAGGGCTATGCTTGGAGTTTCTCTACGTGATTGAATGAAATGAAGAGATCCGTAGGAGAAGCAAGATCACCGACATAGCCCGAAGAATTGCCAAACTTAAGTGGCAATGGGTAGAGCACATTGTTCCCAGAACAGATGGCCGATGGGGCCGAAAAGTTCTGGAGTGGAGACCTCGTATTGGAAGACGTAGTGTACACCCACAAGATAGACCGATGACCTGGTGAAGGCCGCAGGAATTTGCTGGTTGAGAAAAGAACAGAACCAGTCGAAGTGGCAGTACTTGGGGGAAACCTATGTTCAGCAGTGGCCATCTTTCGGCTGAAATGATGATAATGATTTATTTAGATAAGATGGATGAACGGTTTGGCTGTTATTTAGTAAAAAAGGTAAATGAGTCTAGTGAGTTCATTTGTATTAATACTTACACCCTGTTTTGCACGGGTGAAATGGTTATGTGTCAAAACATGAAGATGTCTGCTTATAAATATCCAAGTTAAATCTTAATGTTTTAATTCAGATTAAACTTCCGAAATAAATGCTCTAAATGATGGTGAAAACCGAATCAATACGGAAATGAGATTTCTTCATAACATTACGCCATCAATTTCAAAGAGATGGGCAAGGGTGCTATTTTTCATCATGAGTATCGTTTTCATGGTTTTCGAGAGTGCTATAGCTGATTTTGAAATCAAAATGAAAACCCAAAATGGCGGCTGCGAAAATTTTAATTTTTTTCGTCATGAGTATCGTTTTCATGGTTTTCGAGGGTGCTAAAGCCGATTATGAAGACAAAATGAAATCCAAGATGGTGCAGCTTAGACTACCTACGCGGTCACACAGATTGACACGCGACTTTATTTATACTGTGTATAGATATAGATACTATTACTGATACTACATACCATTTACTGATACCAGATACCATTTTTTACTATTGCACAGTAAGTATACCTACCTAAATAATTTATAGAAGCTGTTAGCACTCCATATATGTAACTAGCCTGTGCCCCACGGTTTCTCCCGCATAAGCCTCGATACCGTGATAACATCGGGATAAAAAGCATCCTATGTCTTAATCTGGGTCATGGTCTACCCATGTAACAAGTTTCACCTAAATCTGTTCAGCCGTTTTAGCGTGAAAGCGTAAACAAACAAACAAACTCACTTCCGCATTAAAATATGATTAGTTAGGATTTTAAGAAAATGTAAGTTTAGTAGCGTTTGTACGCTGTAATTTGCGTGTGATCTTTATGACTGAATATAAATTTATAGTTTCTAGTTATTTCATAATCACTTTGACAAACTGCAGCGGGTATACAGCTCTAGAATTGAAAACTTTATTGCTTTGCCATGTTTTTGTATTAAAATTGGCTCTCAGCTATCTATAGTTTGTAAATATTCCATTAGGCAATTATAATACCTAATAATATTTATCTATGTATGAAAATCAGGGGCTTTAATTGTTTAGGAAATTGCCTATAGTTTGACCGCGTTAGGAATGCGCGGCGAAGCGGGCGTTGACAAATGAGCGGCTTTGACAGTTGTATGAACACGGCAAATTGACGTACTGTTCCAATTTGATTAACAATTATTTGACAATTCTCTGAGAGTACACACCTACATTTTTGAGATAGTGACACCCCTACGAGGACATAACAAGGGGTGACAAGTTCACAGTTAAAAATTATATCCTTAAAACATCTGATAAGTTCGGTGCGCCTCAAAGAGAGGCTCGGACTTACATAAATAACACAAAATATTATACAAGCATCTGTAGTGAAAGATCTTTATTTATTAAGATGTTAACTGTGATACTAGCAATTTATGAAGTCGGGACCTCTGCCCATTACGAAGATAATGATATGAGATAGAATGTTTTTTTTTATTTTTTTATAATATGATGGTGTTACAACCCTATTTCGGGCAGGGTTACCAACTATTTTGATTTGTGATTGTTGATTCTTTGTTTTTCGTGTCAAAAACATTACATACCTTACATTACTTTGGTGCCTACTTGGATGCTAATATGAGTCCTGCACAGTTACCTAGGCTTTTTCAGTAAGTGCCTGGCACAACCATTTATTCTACAGAATATTTATGTTGACTTCCGTGCTCGTTAAAAGTTTTCGTGTTGGCAAACTTACGCAATTTAAATTCCGAGTTGTTTTTCTTTAGATTCTGTAAGGCACAACTCTACCATGGACAGTTTGTCTTTAGGTATATCTAATTGTAGACACGGAAAAACGATATGATGAAATAGTAATTTATTATGTAATCCAGACAAAATATTCGATAAATCTAAATTAACGGTTTAAATTTACTTGACTCAAGCAAGTCCAAAAGGCACTTATATACTTTAAATGGTTTTTTTATTTTTTTCCTCGAATTTACTCGTAAACAAATGTTCATCTGATATTAATGATCATGTTATTGATAAAAATAAACTCAAACATCGACAAATCCCACTTTATCAAGTAACCGACACAGTTTAACTGCCCATCTAAAAGGCTTTACAAAAAAATAATACAAAAAAAAACTATTACTAGAGCATTTCTCTGTTCCGTATTTTCGACACAAGAATGTGTCGCAACAAATATTATTTAAATTTCAAAGGGGACAAGGGGAAACTATCAGGGTTTTATCTAAAAAGCGTTTGTCTCAAGCGAGTAGCCGTATCTCTTACTAACGAGTAACTAAACGACGATTTATTGTAGGAAAATCACTTGTACCAGTGACCAATTTGTTTTACTAACATATTTTGTTCGCACTGTTAAACTTCGCAAATTATTACAGGGAATCTTTCAAATAACAAACACAGTGGGGCTCCCAATTGTTTTTTTTTTGAGTTATTTCTTTTTTATAACACAGTTTCAATTCATTTTTTTAGTAAGTAACCGCACGGCAGTTGAAATAAAAATCCAATGTGCAACCTGTCGATCATTGTTAAATAAAAGACCAATTTTATCCGAAAACGATAAAAAAATATCGTGACAATGCGAAAAATTAAACCGATAGCATCGGGCAAGCACAAAATAGTTATGCTATAATAACAATTTAATAAATACTTGACGGATTGTTTTTGAAAAAAAAACAACAATTTTATTGCAAAAAATATTATAATCCATAATATTTTTTCACAAAAATATGTTGTTAAAAATAACTTGCAATTTTCAAGTTCATTTAAAATCGAATGCTTATAAAATAAGATGAATGATGATCGATGCAAGCAAACCTGTGGCGCGGTCGCTAGTTCAATACAAACATGTCATTTTAAATTACCCGATCGATTCTTTGTAGACATTTTTATTGGATTGCAATAAATTAATGTATCACTTAACGAGAATAAAAAAATATTTATAGTTGGCATCTTGGTGTGAGGTTATATTTTTTTTAAATAAATATTAAATCGGCATTTTGGATTGCTTTTTCGGTTTTATTTTTATGCTATTTAGAACGCTTGCATCAATGGGGATGGGGATTTATATACCTAATAAATCATACACATCGTAAAGATGTCATTGGTTATTTTAATAAAACCAGAGATATATTTAGAACAATTTAAAAGTTATATGCCTTTTTAATTTATCATTCACTCCACTAAGTAGGTATCTTTATGTCAATTCGTTTATGACAAACTTATCCATTTCATTTTAAACAAATACCTCCGTAAAACTATAGTGACCTGTACCCTAATTGCGTAACTTATTTTCGTAAAAGATTATGACTAATTTGTGTTATTTTGACAGTTCAACAACATTCATTGCGTTATTTACGTTGTTGAGCAATTTTTTTTTACAACTTATGAAGCAATGGATTAGCAATATGTTTCAAATCGAAACAAATTGTGATTGATCGTGCATTACGCAATTAGGGTACTGATTGGTGATGTTCTTCAGAAAGGTCAGTTGCGTAGTTTTCGCAGCGTGCGTGTATGACCAGAAATTGTATGAACGTAAACGAAGCAGAGTATCTACATTCTGTAGTTACTGCCTACCCCAATGGGAAGAAGGCGTGACTTTTATTTGTTTTAAAAAACTAGACTAAATTAAACTTCAAACTACATTAAAAACATTCTTGTCTTTAAGGGTATCAATTACAAAACTTATTCATCTAAAAACAAACAACGGTACGAACAAACACAACATACAAGTAAAAAAAAAAAATGAAACGTCAAAACGAACTCCCATTCAAATATAAACAATTGAAGTCGAACCGACCGTGAAAAGGGACACTTGTCCTGCCTGTGGGGGCCGTATTAATACGCATTTGACAGCCCTGATGGGGACTGTCAACTTGTTTCATAATAATTGGACGTGAGTGACAGCCCTCAGTTGATTGATACTACTGACTTCTGTCCCTTTATTGTTGTTGGGTTTTAATTTTTAATTCTGGTGTTCTGAGCTTGATTTCTTTTTGTGGGAGGATATTAATTTTACTTGGACAAAAAAGTTTGGCTATCATTTTTTGCAATATGTGTTTAGAGCGAAATTATATGTGTGTGTGTGCATATAGGTAAAGTAGGTATAATTTGATTCGGGATTGCTCAACTTGTTTCGGTCAACTTATCTCCGAAACTACTGAGCCTAAAATTATGAAAAAAAAATACAGAATATAGTTCTATACTTCTAGATTACAGGAAAACTTATAAGAAGTCTATGGTCTTAAAATAACATGGTAAATCTCCCAATATTGTGCGTGCAAACTTACATTTGCAGTTGGAATGTATGGAAGAACATGTTTTTCAACTACAATGTTAAGTTTGTCCTTGGGATAAATTCATCCTAACTACAGAACCCTTCATTGTGCGTGGTCCAACACGCTCTTGGCCGGTTTTTATTACAGTATCTAATTAGGAAATATCTTAGGAACATTCTTGTCATGCTGTACTTCGCTAAGAATAACCCCTTGTAACATCTATAATAAAAGGTGTCACCACGGCTCACATAGGATAACGAAAGATTATAATCCACTGACTAGTAGTTGAAATATAAAGTTATAATCATATTATACAGAAATGACGGTGATACTCCCTATTACGTTACTAGTCGTAAACGGTTTACGGCCGATATATCGGTGTTAGTCGGTAAACGGCGCCGTTTGCGATCGACATCGTGTTGTAAAGGATATAAAATGTTATACAATAATTAATAGTTTGGTAAGAACATGACGAATTATTACAGATATTCAGTATGACATTAGAAGAAAAGTTGTACGGTGCATCTATTTGATATGAGCTTATTTGTTGTCAAGGCAAGTAATTTTTATGTTCATTTAATTTGCGCCTAAGTACTTACGTATCGAAAAATTAGATACTTTATTACCTTATTAGCAATACTTTACTAACTAATAAATAATACTATACTTCGTGCTTCTGCAAAAGTCAACGATAAGTCAGTAACAGTATTAGACCCCTACATCGTCTCACATTACAGATTACGGGAGCGCCTAGGAAATGTATTACAAACCGCAAAATAATCTATTTATAAGAAACTAGTTTCACTTCAACTATGTAGATAGCAAAGTTCCCTATAAAGCGCGGACACACTGAAGGCAGTAAGTCTGAAACACACCACGTGCGTGCTGCATAAATTGACAAAATCCGACCCTCCGACGTTGAAAGTGAAGGCGTTCTATAGAAAAATATAAAAAATATCGAATTAGCGATACCTTAAAATCAGTAGTATTTTTTCTTTATTATCCACAACAGGCTAGCCGTAACAGTTCCGCTCTAACCAGCACACTTCTCCGCTTTAGCCAGCACACATCTCCGCTCTAGCCAGCACACATATCCACTCCAGTCTAACCAGTACGCATCTCCGCACAGCTTCGGTAGATACACCCTAGCTGAAAAACATCTCTTCTGTCTCCGCTTCAGACATCTCCGCAGGTCTCCGCTTTGGTCCGGGCCTTAAAGACAAAATTTTTGTCAGATTAATGTTAAACCAGAAACTTACCATAAAGTTTCTAGCAAAATTGAATTTGCAAATCATCCGTTATTGGCTTGTAGTGGCAACTGGCAGCACTCAATAAGTGTCTCATAAATAATGTTTAATATTCTTGTTAATTTATAGGATTTACTGGTTCTGGGAGCAGTTATTGCTTGTTATGAGGTATACAAGTATATAGGGAATGTGATTATTAAGTTTTACAGTAGATGTAGATATAAAACTTTCTATTACGATGCAGAACTTCGAACTATAAAGTGTTTGAATCTTGATTAACCATGGGATGTGTTTAGCTCTATCTGCGGACTTCTTCATCATAAATATGTATATAGCACTGAAAGGCTCCTTATTGTTTTAAAATAAATGTGATTTCAGCCTGTCCATCACACCACACTACACCACACCGCACCACACCACACCGCACAAAACTACACCACACTACCCTACACTACACGACACTATAGCACACCACACCACACGTCCCCACACCGCATCACCACACTTCACTCTTCAATATATAACTTTACATAACTTTTAATTTTGTGTATTTTTTTTTTTTGTTTACTGTGTTCTCCTACCAAAGGTAATTAATTTATGATTTAATATTCAAACTGTTTTTGGGGAGGTAATCTGTGTGACAAGTTTTCCTAGTGCAGATACCAGTCTCTCACAAAGGATTTATCAGGTATTTTTAAGGCGCCGTAAGGCCGTGTAAATTATTTATTATAAACTAGCATGTATCTAGTGCAAACAAATTATCTAGACTATTTGTTACATAACACAGATCCACTAATGAACAACTTTTTATGAAATATCAAAAGTAACCTGCTGTTCCATAAAAAGTGCAATACTAACATGATCAAAATGTATGGATCAAAAGATTTTTTTCAGCAGATATTTCGACTTCTTATCATCATATTTTGACATAACTATTGTGCTAAAAATATGAAAGTATCGTAAAGTCATAGTAAAGTCATAAAGCACTACGAAACTTTTAAAAACCAAACATCTTCCAAGTAAACAAACAATTCCTATAAATAAGTTTAAAAGCAATAAATTAGAGGTAGGTAATAAAAATCATAATATTGTGTCTCAATCTACGAACATGAGAGAATCATTAAACTTTAACGATTTAATTGTTAACGACTCGACGAGTGATTATTTCAGAAACTTTCATAGTATCGACCAATTACGTAAATATGCATAAAGGAATTACTTAACTGTGCAAGAATGAAAGTGGAAATATTTAGAAGTACAATTAATCAATCTGCCTAGCCCTTTCCCAACTATGTTGGGGTCGGCTTCCAGTCTAACCGGATGCAGCTGAACACCAGTATTTTATTTTTCAGAAGTACCATACGTACTTATATTATTTATTGTATAAAAAATAACTTATAAAACAATTTTCAGCAAGGTTTTAATGTGGTTTATGGACGTTTGAGTAGCTTTCATGAACCGTAAGTAGATCATTATCATCTGCTAAGCCTTTTCCCAACTATTTTAGTGTCAACTTTCAGTCTAGCTGAATACCAATACGTGTAGCTATAGTTTATTCTGCCTATAATGTTCCCACTGCTAGGACACAGGCCTCCCCTCGGTGAGAGGCAGTGGGCGGTAATCAACGACTTGGGCCCTCTACGGGTTGCAAGATTTCAATGTCACATGTCTTCGAATTTTCTATTCTAAGACATGCCGGTTTCCTCACGATGTTTTCCTTCACCGTTTTCAGAGCAGTGGTGATGAAATAATTTACACAAAGTAAAGCGACTGTCTAGGTTCGGACCTACGAAGAACTCGTAAGTCGCAGTCGTAACCGCTGCGCCACCACTGCTCCGTACGTGTACATATTGAAAGGAAATAGAATCGTTTCCTATAAATATTTACTTGTCCTATTACGTGCAATATAATTATAATTATTTATTTATTTATTTAATCTTTTCACACTCAAAACGGTACAAAGGCGGACTTAATGCCTTAGGCATTCTCTACCAGTCAACTAAGGGTGGTGAAGAGATTGGATGGCAGGTGCTCTGTTTAAGAGGAACAAAGAAAAAATTATTAAAAATATATCATTAGAAAAAAACAGGTTGGAACAACAGTACATAAATAGGCTATAACTTATAATACACATACATATTTAATGTATTAAATTATTATATATATACATATATACAAATTTAAGGGAGAGAGATGTTGAGATGACTCTACTCTATTTATTTTGAAAAAAGCTCTGCAATTTCCGCTTAAATGCATACTGACGTGGTGGCCGTCCTGATATCAAGAGGAAGCGCATTCCATAGAAGAATGGACTAGCAATTATCATAGTAGCATTATAGGGTACCTATGCTGCTGCAGCATCTATATCTGCCTACCCTGTTGCGAATTACGGGCGTAATGCCTCGGCGTTTTAAATTATCTTACACTTACATAGAACTCCCACCACGCCTTACCAAAAACAAAGAATGAATGGAATAAAAACTGTTCTCTCTATTGACATGATGACCCAAAAATTCTGCTAAACTTATCGTCAACTGACCCTGATATTATCTTAATTATTTAATTAAACACACAGTTCATTGTATTATTAATTAAGGAAATGTTGATAAGTCTTATAATATTTTAATATTTTCCCTTGCCTTGACCCCTGTGTCAATATTTATGAATATCGTTATTTTATGTAATTCAGTGTGTTTTGTTAAATAAGAGGATGTTATTTTAGAACAGACGGGCTGTTTTCAGTAGGTATCTGTTTTTTTAAGAATGAACGTATGAGCCTACATTCTTAGAAAACAGATAGATCAGTCTCAAGTTTAATTACTGCCGTGTCCTAACCGAAAGCGAACTGTTGCGCGAGTACGTGATTGTCGCTCTCGTCTTTAAGAATATGACGTACTCGCGCGATCAATCTGATCGAGATTTTACGTCATAATTCATCAACGCAATCATGCGTTTATCGCGTATTCGCGCGACCATCGCTTTCAATTTGGACACAGGGTAATGTTTGATACTCTTTTTAGAAACGTCTTGTAGCATAGCTAGCTTGCTTGACTACGTTTTCAGCTCGATCGAGCAAGAAATCTATTCTTGCCAAAGCAAATTATTCAGACTTTCTTATGAACAAACCAACATCGGGATTTTTTTATTATATGTAGCTTTAATATTGATGTATTAGACTCATAAACCTCCTGGAATAAATTCTCTGATGGTGAAATCAAAATCCATTTTGTAGTTTAGAAGAATTAAGAGGTCACACAAACAGACCCGAAAAGCGACTTTGTTTTATACTATATAGCTTTTGCCCACAACTTTGTTCGCATGGAAGTCGATAAAATATAAGCACATGTCTTGCTGATAATGTAGCTTTTCATAGGTGAAAGAACTTTTAAAATTGGTTAAGTAGTTTTTGAGATTATCCATTACAGACATTAAAAAAATCAAATCTTTTCTTTTTATAAAATTAGTTTAGACTAGCTTTTGCCCGCGGCTTCGCTAGCGTGTATTTCAGAAAATATCCCACGATGGGTTAATTACGGTAAACAATATAATAATTTCGTAATACATTGATTTCATAACTCTTCTGGTTTACGTGGCGCACTCCTGTAAAGCTCCCAGTCGGCATGATTTTTTGCGACATCTACAATCGTCGTCATATGTCAGCCAATTTAGAAAAAAAAAAAATATTATACGCCTAAACCTTCAGCACTCCGTCCATTGGTGAAAACCATATGAAAATCCTCAGACAGTCAGACGCGGCGGGGTGACTTTGTTTTATAATATGTATAGATGGCCAAAACTCTATTCGCTACATTGCAAAAAAAATTAAGCACAATTAAATATCTTATTCAAACATTCTAGATTGTCTTATAATCGATACGTTTATCTAGGCACTAGAAAATCCAGTTTTTTTTTTATTATTTCCATTAAGATAATTTAGCTTGAAACATTTTTTGCATTAGGTAGTGTAATTCGCTACGGCCAAAGATACAATGAACCTGTTTTTTTATATCTAAACAGTTAACAGGAACTTACTTAGATAGAATACCTATAGCGTTGCCAGTGTCTAGATATAGTTTAAATAAGCTAGCCTAATTTGATGTTACTAATTAGTGTGACATTGTCAAGTACAACTCGTAAAAAATACAGGGTTCCTTGCGTCTTTTTAATAATTATTACAATGTTTGAGCCGTTTGGGGTTGAAACGCAAAGGCTTTGGAGTTCAAGTGCCCAATTAGTTTTTCGAAATATCGCCAAGGACGACTCTACATGCGACCAGAAGGCTGGCCTATTTTTGGGCAAGGAATTAGCATTGATTGCAATGCTGATTCTTTTGGACACTTTTCCTGTCGACCACTGTCAACTGTCACAATGGATGATTTTTTTGATATCCTTTGATTCTTTCCCCTCCTTTTTGGTATACTTGTACACATTTATTATTTTAAGACTGTTTGCTTATGTATTATGTAAAATTACAATAATTATTACAATAATTACTACAGTTACTTTACGTTCGCCAAAATACATAAGTGTGCCCGCGTAATATGACTTATAAACCTTCACTATCTTGGAAAATTCCAGTCTTTTCAATAATATTATGAATTTCTTGGGAATTCTGCTGTTTTGCGGTGGTAAGCTTATGTGGATACGTGTAGTCGTGCACGTGTTTGCGACCAACTGTGATGTGAAAGAACTCTAGCACTTTTTTCTTAAGCCCTCTTGAGAAATAAAAAGTATAATTTACTTCGTGGAAGCTGCCTAAAAGCAGGTAGCATAACCAGCCTATAATGTTCCCACTGCTGGGACACAGGTCCTCTCTCTTCGAGAGGGACTGGGCTGTAAATTATCACGCCGGCCCAGTGCGGGTTGGTAGGTGTCACATGAATTCGAATTTTGGTTCTAGGACATGCCGGTTTCAATATTTTTCTTCACCGTTTTCGGAGCAGTGGTATTGAAATTATCTACACAAATTAAAACGTCTGCCTGAGTTTGAACCCACGACTTAAGTAATGATCCACTCCGAAGTCGAGGCCGTTACCACTGGGCCACCACTGCTCTCAAAAGCAGATATTCCGATGAAATTATGAGTTTCTAGCAAAAGACCATACATCAACCCACCAACACAGTATAGGACATAGGCTTCTCCATATAAATCTTCACACATACATAAATCATCTATTTACACTAGATCTTCCAATAAATATTCGCGCCTAACGAACTCTGGCGCAGCTCGTGATTTTCCCAGGAAATTGCGATTAGTTCCGACTGTCACGGTTCTCTCGATCGATACAGAGTTGATACAGTATTCGATTTGCTCCAAATATGACAGGTCAGGCCGGCCGCGGGAAATCGAGTGGTTCTAGTAAATTTGTAGGATCATTCTAGATGGTGATTTTGGAACTGTAGAGATATGCACTAATCAAACAGCGGCTACGTCTTGTTAAGGCGACGAGAACCAACTTTTAATGATTTTATACTGAAGATCACGTCTAAACGAGTAGTGTTAATGATTTGGAAAAGTATATGTTAAATTAAAGCATTTTCTTAATATTTTAATAAAGCCATATTTTGGATTATGTTTATATTACATAGTGAAATTAATTTGACTGCCTCGTTGGTCTAGTGGTCGCAAAGCGCTACTGCTAAGTATGAGTTCCTGGGTTCGATTCCCGGGTCGGGCATGGTATTATTGGGTTTTTCCATCTGGAATTTCTCAGTAGCAGCCCGGGGTCTGGATTTGTGCCCGGTTGATGGCGATAGGCTCGCCCCCTATTACATGGGACTTAAACATAACTGGCAAAATGTGGGTGTACATCTCTGTATAGGTAAACCTCTGCCTAACCCTTCGGGGAATAAAGGCGTGATGTTATGTTTTTGAAATTAATTTGTAATGTTATGTCTAGCGCGGATAAAAAAACTGAGAATCACGCAAAATCTATCAAGCGTATTTTTCTGAAACCTTCACCATTTTAAAGATAGTTTAATTACTGATCTTTTAGTATACGTGATTTATTAAAATACCTTTTATTTTTTACAAATATGGGTAACAGCAAATGATGACAAAAAAAAAATGAGTTCAGTCATATTTTACCACGTAGGCATGCAAAAGATTTAAAACATTCAACTTATAATTAAATACAATTTTAAAATTACACAATGAACTAAGTACAAAAAATAATAAATATACACTAGCTTAAAAGTTATTTCTCAGTTAGGAACTCCTTAATATGCTTTCACCACTTAAAAGCTTCGGAGTTTCTTTTTAAATAATGAAAGTTAGCTCAATACAGAACACTCAAGCTACCCACTCAAGGTCACTGTCATATATTTGCGTCTTAAACAAAACGTACGAGCCTTACAGTACCTAGTTACATATGATGTGTAACATCTGACATCTTCGCTGAGGTATCGTATATCGTATACCGTTATCGTCATCATCATTATCATCATCCTGTTTACAACCTCTCGGAAAATGGGTACTAGAGTTGGCCGTCAGATGGTTGGTACCATCTGACGGCCAACTCTAGTACCGCGCCCTCTCGTTGGGCAAATCAAATAGCGCGCGCTTCCCCGGCTTCCTGTTACACCCTCCGTCCGTCCCTTTTCACAAAATCACCCCACAGATTGCAGGTAAGCGAGTGGAAAGATGTTACACATCAATAAAATCGTAGATAGTTTCATTTAGACATATCTATTATAATCTTAACTTTTATGAAAACTGCAGGAGACGTTAAGATTTAAAATGAGGCAAGAAACTAATAACAGTCTGTATAAATGCAGATGAATCGCTTGATAAAAATAAATTTAGCCTATACCTTAATTATACTTGCCAATTAATAAATCTTTTACATCATTATTATAAAACATCTTGAGGAAACTGGCATGGCTGAGAGATATTTCTGGAAGGCATGTGAAGCCAAATCAGAAGCCCACAGGCGGCATTAAAACTTTGACACCAGGTTAGTCACTAACCACACGAAAAGAAGACCTAATTACTTAATCATTTTACTAAAACCTAATAAAGTTTCCAAATATTTAGACTCCGATGAAATCCACATAGCTACAAAAAGCCCCACTGCTCCACACACTTAGGACTTTATCATCAGACTAGATCATTACTTTGTTTAACTTATGTTCTATTCTAAGTCCGAACATACTCGTGCCCGCGGGTATGTCTGTACAGAACCCAGTTTACGACGACACTAAAGATAATAAGGGAGAAAACGCACTAGTCCTATTAGCTGCAACGATTCCTGAGCTATTTACTATACAAAAAGAACAAATAAATTTATTTAGAGATGTCATTCGAAATGCTAATTGACTACGCTTTCAAAAAAATACGGAAGAAATATTTGCTTCGAATAATTGGGCTAGATTGACGAGGTTTTAACTACAAGCCATTGCTAGTTTAAATACTAGTAAGTTTGGCCTTACTACTAGTACAGGCTAGTTTAGTTATTCCAATAAAGTAGTGGGGACCGAATCTTGTAGAATAGAAATTCTAAACGAATAAAGGACAATTTTATTGAGAGTTAGTAAAGTAGGGATTACTTTACTAACTCTCAATAAAATGGTCCGTTCGAAATTATTTATTTGTTCGATCTTCGAAATTACAATACGGCCAATGACTCATGGCTGGTCTGAAAATAGGCTCTCCGAAGTTTCGCGCAAATTCACTCACTGACACTTACCTCATGTCACCATTTGGCTCCTCAAGAATGTAATTGCGCAGCCTTCTGCTCAAAGTTCGGACCGGCCGTATTATACTGCATTACACTAGACGCCGCTTTTACCACCGAGTGCGTTAACACCTCACACTTTCATATTATGAGATATGTTGCGTCCTTAACAAAGTTTCAAATAAACAGAACTTATTTGCTTCGAGTTCCCTTTAAAGGGGCTAAGACCTACTTGTGAAATGGAGTTGTACATACAAATAAAACACGGTACCATAATGTTTAGCTTGTAACTGGAGATTTACATCCATTGCATATAGGGTGCTTTCTTTAGAACACTTTAACACTTTCACTGTTCGCGAAGTCGGTAGATCACCTACAATAGTTTAGTAACCACCCAAAACCAAATGTGGTTTATAGAACAGGGAGAAATGGAAAATGCTTCTGCAAAATGTCTGAAAGACTTAACATAATGAAAGGTTTTAGATTAAAAATTAATGGATAAAATATATTCCTGAATAATTGACGATTAGAAAAGCAAAAGCAAAAACGATGGCAAAATTGTGGGAGGTCTAGAACTAAAAAAAAGAAAAAAACTTAATTTATGTAGTTTTTCGACCATTGTAGGAATGTACTACGAAATGGAACAAATAGTACATTACTGTGAACAACGATAAGCTCGAGAAGAAGCTCGTGGCTAAGTAATAACAGCCGCACGGGTCGATTCATTAGGTTAAGCTACGCTTGCCGGGGTCGGTCTGTGCATGGGTGACCATCTTTACATACCGAGAATTCTCTGTGCCTCGGAAAGCACGTTAAGACGTTGGTCCCACCTGTCATTCGTGGATCTTTGACAGTCATTACGGATTGTCAGAAGCCCGAAAGTCTGACAACCAGTTTTACCAATGGATATCGTATTACCCAGGTACTGGGTTGTGGAGGTTAGACAGACAGTCGCTCCATGTAAAATACTGGTATTCAGCTGCATCCGGTTAGACTGGAAGCCGACCCCAACATAGTTGGGAAAAGGCTACGCAGATTGATGTTTTTGTTGATGTTTTTACAACGATAATTTTTCACGAACTAATATGTTCATTTGTTTCTTCTTTACTTTAAACAGCTCTATTTGCAACTTTGAAAAGTTACCCCCTTGGTTGCCATTTATTGAAGTCGAGTTATCGCGACGCCCCCGCAATGGGGCGTGGCAAGAGGGGTCAGGGCGTAGACCCTCGCCCGCAGAGGCTTTACCATGACCCGCTAATGCGGGCCCCTCATTTTGTTCGCCTTTAACGGCATGTGTTGAAGTAGAAAGTTCGTTCCAATTAAAAATAACACGAAAAATATGAGTTTTCATAGTAATCTATTCGGACGCTAAACCCAACAAATATTTTATTTTATTTTATTAATATGGATTTTCATACAAACATTGCCGGCCGGGCGCTCGCATATATTCGACCAATAGGTACAGCATTTTCGATTTATCTAGCTAGGCGAAGGTTGTCAAAATAATACTCGAATATCCGAGCACGTTTGAGAAAAAGAAGTTTTAAGAGCTGTTTTATTACTAGATACATGTTGATCATACTCTTGATAAGAAGATGATTCCGATCGTAAACGCGATAGGAGATCGAATTACGTCAACGATCAAGAACACTCATTTAATTCTATTTGTGATTTTGAGTGTCATTAGGATAATACTTAAACTAATTAAGTAGATGATCAACATTGCTCAGGTCAGATAACTACCAATATATATACCGTACCTACTTGTTTATAAGCGGCAGTAAAACGGCTTTTCATTTTCTTCCCGACCCTTGCTCGAAAACGAGGTGCCAGCAAGTTGTTGCCGCTGAGCACGTAGCTTTAAACTACCCCGAATAATAATCAAACCAATTTTGATCCAGCCTGTCCCTTCTTGCTGTCCTCCCCTCAGCGACGCCCTAAGCCGAGGTCCGTACCCCACAGGGGGTGCCGTTAGCGAGCGTTCGCCTAGTTTTAATTTAGTTTAGTTTTTTGCCCCTGGCTGGAGGCTTTGAGTGTAGCAGCTTAAGGCACCCACAGGAAAGTCCGGTTAAGCAGCCAAGACCTTAGTGGTCAAAACTGCGAGTTGCCATTTACAAAAAAAAAATAAAAGGCTTTGCATTGGGTGGGCTTTCGGTCTCTTTATCAATATTTTACATAGTATATACGTAGTCAAGAATATAAGTAGGTGAACATCAGTCCAAAGTTTCAGAAGAGATTTGGCTAATTATCACGTGTTCGTTAAAATTTAATGAATAATACAGAATACTTCATAGCATTATGATATATACAAATTAAGTAAAAACTGGAATGATCATCGACTAATGTCACTGACCGATCTTAGAAGTCTCCCAGTGTGCCTAAGTGAGGGTTCTTTCATAGGAGGTTATGTGAAGTCACTGAATATCCTCAACGTCATTGTTTTGGGGTTCCGTACCTCAAAGGAAAAACGGAACCTTGAAGGCTCGTACAGACCAGCGCGATATCGCGGGCGTGACAGGCAGTTCGACCCGTGTCGCGCCTGAGATATCGCGTTGGTCTGTACGAGTCTTTATATGATCACCTATTTGTCCGTTCGTCCGTCCGTCCGTCTGTCGATCAAGACCTTTTTTCTCAAGAACGCCTGGAGGTATCAAGTTGACATTACATATAAAATACATAGGTGTTCGTTCACTTGGGGCGCATTTTTTTTTTTTGCGATTACATACTTACATTTGCAGTTGGAGAATTGACTGTGACGTATATCGACGTATGGGAGAACATTTTTTCAACTAGTTAAGTTTATTCCTGGGATAAATTCATCTCAACTACGGAACCCTTCAATGTGCGTGGTCGAACACGCACCTGGCCGGTTTTTCTGTCTAAATCCAACAAAAATATTCAAATCCACCGAATTTCTGTGTTATTTACGATTTTAAAATGACGGAGGCAATAAATATCGGTCTTATAACAAACGCTTTCCGGTTGAATCTATTAACATTTAGAAAACTAGGGTGACAGACACAATAAGTGTTTATATAGAGTCGTAAAAATCTGTATCCATAAGTCCTTGGCTCAGTATTGGCTGTTACCCGACTCGTGCGTTGGAACGAAATGGCAATAAAATTTTGTTTGTCAATTCTGTTTGCAGAATCAACTTGACTTAAACAAAGATTGTGGTCAAAAGTAGTGTAAAGTATATTAATAAGGTTCGACCATAAACAGCCTACATGTCCAACATTTAGTAGTAAACTCAGTGAGGAATAAACAAACAAATTCTTGACAGGTAAAGAGCCATAGGTAATGTAGTATAGGAGATAAAGGAAAATGCCATAGTTGACATTACAGCAAAAAAAAACACCTTCAAACCATTAAAAAAAAAAAACAGAAAACGGTGTAATTTAATTTCGACAACAGCTAGGAAAGTGACCGCAAATAAACAAAAAACATGTTTGACGTTTTCGACAATATAGAAAAAAAAAACGAGCGAGCCCTACAGTCGCTTATAATGTGTAACATCTGACATTACCTTAGCTGACAGTACCTAGTTGTAACCTCTCGGAAAATGGGTTGGTACCATCGCTCATTGGTCAAATCAAGCAATAGCGCGCGCTTCCCCGGCTTCCTTTTACACTCTTCCGTCCCTTTTCACGAAATAACTTTAAATGTTACACATCAATAAAATGGCTACTATCTATTATAGTATTTCCATCTTAACAATAATAATGTTTACAGAAGCAGACACAGCAACAGGTAACGTAAATTGAGTAGCATATATATAAGTGCCAGAGACAAATAAAAAATATCAAAATGTTTAATTCAAAATTATAAACGAATTCTGATTAATTAGTTCCATGTTCTAACTGATGAAGAACTACTTAATTCACATTAATTTCTTAATAATGATCAAAAGAATTATAGTCCGAGTGTAGTAAAAACAAAATGGTTAATGGGCATAATTTAACATTTATTTATCATTAATTAAATAGTAATAAATCTACTAGTAACACAACAACTAAGAGATTAACAAAACGAAATTGAATATAATCTAATGTTATTTGCATAATTTTGTGGAAAAGTAAATATATGCATTAATTGTACATCTGGCTACAACGCTGGTAACTAATAAAATAGGCTCAGGAGAACGTAATCAACCTATAATGTCCCAGTGACATAGGCCTCCTCTCGATGAGAGGGAGTGGGCCATAATCCACCACGCGGGCCCAGTGCGGGTTGGTAGATGTCACATGTCTTAGAATTTTTGATTTTAGAATGGTATATTCTAGAACCAAAAATTTTAAGACAAGACTAAGGTTTCCTCGCGATGTTTCCCTTCACCGTTTTGAGAGCAGTAATGATGAAATAATTTACAAAAAGTAAAGCGTCTTTCTGGGTTCGAGCCTACCGACTACAATTCGTAAGACGCGGCAAAAAAACTGCCTGCTGTCAAGCGGGCGGGACGCGAAATCATAGCCATTTTAATTTTTGTTTCTGACATAACTTAATTTACTTAATTTTGTTCATCGTCAAATTTTTTTTTTTTTTTTTGCTTTGTGCTTTTGACATTAATTTATTTGATCTGACATTTATCTGTTACTAATTTTTTTTAATAATTTATTTTATTGCACAATTAGTGACGCTTACAAAATTGTGTATTGTTTTTGTATTTAATATGGGACAAGGACCTGAAATAAATGAATTTTATTTATTTATTTACAGCAGCGAAACCGCAGTAGATCAATTCAACAGACTCGCGTCATGTTCCGTTAAATTGAACTACTGCGGTTTTGCTCCTATGGTTTTGCGGCGGTCCCCATCTTGCATCTTGGTCATTTTGTTTTCTCGACAATGTCAACTAACGATTGTTCTTTATTTCATCTCGATTGTCACGTCTATTCTCCAAATATGGTCTAGCCTTAAATATATCTTAATGAAGAGTCTTTTTACTACATTATTCAGTATCTCATGCCATACCATTTATCTAAACATTAATAGCAAAACATGATATCTCTTCAAAACTTTAAAAAGTCACGAGGAAGCGCTTGCACGTGTAGCAGAAACCCAGTCTCCATAAAATTTCAAACACAGCATGACAACAGGGAGCCGTGCCAGCAAACTATTACATATGTAATGCAATAGTAAAATCATATTTACTTGGCAGCAGCATCTGAAATAATGATGATATTATAAATGCGAAAGTGAGTTTGTTTGTTTGCTACGCTTTCACGTTGAAACGACTGAACCGATTTGGATAAAATTTGGCACATGGATAGACTATGACCAGAGATAATAAATGGGTTTTTATCTCGATAAACGTAGACGAAGTTGCGGTCAGAAGCTAGTCTGAAATAATGATAACGTTAAGAAAAATAATGTAAAGTATTGAAAAAAAGAATGGAAGTAAATGAAAATTCCGTGTAAATCTTGAAAACTCATGCAGATATTGTAACAAAATTATATTTGTTCGTTGCTAAACTAATCTATACTAATAATAAACCTGAAGAGTTTGTTTATTTGAACGTGCTAATCTCTGGAACTTGCAGTCGGATTTGAACAATTATTTTTGTTTTTGATAGCGCAATTCTTAAGGAAGGTTAAAGGCTTTTTATTTAACATCATGTCTTAAGGAGCATCATCACCTTAAGGAGCCGAGCAAAACGAAAAAAGTCAGAAAGAACACGGTAGGTGAGGGGGCGGGGGAGTGTCATAAAAATGTGGCTTTTATTTTAGTATATTGTCTGTCTTACGACTTCCACGCGAACGAAGTCGTGGGCGCCAGCTAGTAGGAAATAACAAGAAAAACAAATGAAAATGGAAGCCATATTCTTCGATTATGCCTTATGTCCATCAGTACATTCAGAGAGGTATAAACTAGAGGAAAGAGTGACTCTACTGACATTCTAAATACTCATAATATTTAAACACTTCATATTACAGCTATGTAAATAACTACATAACGTATTTCTATAAATAGGAACTAATATAATTGTCTCAAAGCATAGCACGAGTTAAAATGATGCGGAACGTTTGTTTAGTGTTGTCATTCATTTTTATCGATATATTACTTGGCTTTCACTACTCAAATATTCAGAGTCTATCTGCTTGAATAGCATGTTGACAGCTGGGTTGTTTAGGTATATAAAAAATTTGGGGTACCGTCCTACCTACTAATAATATAACCAAATCACAACAAAATTCACGGTATTCCAGTAACAGTTCACAGAAAAAGTAGGGATAGAGAAATTAAAATAAGAAAACAACACTCCATCTTTGTTAACATTCATGAGTTCAAATATTCCTCTAATTAGAAA
Organism: Omphaloscelis lunosa; assembly: GCA_916610215.1. NCBI lineage: Eukaryota > Metazoa > Arthropoda > Insecta > Lepidoptera > Noctuidae > Omphaloscelis > Omphaloscelis lunosa. Next base: position 14,782,199 of record OU744265.1, on the reverse strand, counting down.
ATCTGTCTGAATCAAAAATATAGGTACGCTATCAGCCATGTCTACTGAGTCTGGGTCAAGACACACAAACGCAGTCAAACACACACACACACATTCACGTATTTCCTTGCATGTCTTAAAATAAAAGTAAATAAATTATTCTCAATCTAACTAAATTCAATTATCGATTCAATTTTGCATTATTTTAATACTTAAAATGAGCGTAACTTAATTTGTACGAGAACTATGTGTATCATTATATAATAACGAATAGCAAATCATGATTGTAGGAGGAAGGCGCTGATGTCTGTCACACAGTTAATACTAGCACAGACATTGTCGTGAACTCTAGTTTTAAAATTCTCTAAACTTTGTACATTGTGTAGTTTTTTTAGGATAGACGAGTTGTATCAACATTATTGTTAATAAAAATATTAAATTAAAGATACCATACCCTTAAAAATTCACACCACGTATAAAAAACTTGTGCAGCGTTATTTTTTTAGCGCAACCCGCTTCTCATTTACATAATTAAATCATTTGAACTGCAAAAAATATTCAGTAATGAATAAATTACCCATTCATAAAAATATTAACAAATGTCTTTTGATAAATATTTAGTCAAAAATATCCAATGGCAACAACTTTAGTGATGGGACAACAAAGAATAGTTAAATCAAGAATATCGATAAACTTCGCCCTACGCGTGCCCGCGAAATATTATATGACGCGTAAATACGACTAATTGTGAGTCATCTGGCGTTCACGATTACAAACGACATTTTGTCTCGGCCTCATGTTAAAATAGATCTAACGGCGCTATTCTTATCAAACCGACGCCGTATAACTGTCCTAGACATCTACTAATCGCACTGTCATATAATAAACTCAAAGTTTAGTGGTAGCAATCATTTTACGTGGATAATAATGCTAATATTAATTAATCAACATGATTCAATTTTCGAAAAGACAAAAAAATGTTATAGTACCTCCCTTTGTAGTTTACAGAAGCCTGTCTAGTCCATATCACATCCATGCCTAGGTAAGTCATAGTCTGCGGTTAAAATCAATAAACAAATCACATACCAAACAAGTATAGACTATGACAATTGATACCGAAACCATCTCATCGCTTACAATAATCACGAGAAAAACAATTGTTTTACAGTTACGCATACATATGACGAAACCTTGTATAAACAACAAATGTACCGCTTTTATCGATATTTACTCGCGTACGTCACTAGAGGGTGCCATACGTGCGCGGGAGCACGTCGTCGTGCAGCGAGTGACGTCATGAGCGAAGTCGCGCGAAAATCGCCGAACAAGGCCGAACATCGACCTCGGAACCTAGAAACTGACAGAATCGTGAGAGTGTCACGTGCAGTTCCTTATGATGTGTTTGTGGGCGTATTATGATGTGATTCATAGAGTATGAGTATCCGATAATGTATTTCTAATCGTGCTGGAAATGTTATTAGATGCATTTGGCTAACCTTTCGCCAATAGATAAGCGGAAATAGGTACTTGATACTAATATAATTTATTTGTTACATTACAACCACTGCTACATTTCCTACCTACACTTAATTCAATCTCAATGAAATCATCATTGATGCAAATCATAAATATTAGTCTATAATCGTTTCTATTCATAAATGCAGTTATTTTTCTAATTACATATTCATAACATATCGACGATAAGATCTTATTTAATCAAACCCATAAACAGTATTGGCATTCCAATTACGTTCTAGAGATAAAAAATAATATACTACTGTAATATAAAGATTCATTTGAGATACACTAAATAAAAGTTTCCAGTGTCAAATATTTTCATTACCAAATCTAGCTTATTGACTTTTAAACCATACAGAATTGTGTGATTTATATGGACAATTGAAGCGGTGCTATAAGAAATTGATAGCCAGTGACAATTTGCGGTCTATCTGTCACGGTCAATGAACATAAATCAATTAATAGCAGCCATTAGCGGTTTGATGAGGACAATCTCGTAAAATCTGTCTCGACAATCTTAAAAGAATATCGGGCAAAGTTTTACGACTACACTTTCTGAGTTTTGATACACTATTAATGTTATATACGAACGTCAAATTATCATTAAAGTTATAACTCTGATGGAACTAGTTAATGTGGAAAACACTTCTAACCCTAGTTAATTTCTAAGCCTAGGATCTATTATAGAATGATGTTCAACGTATTTTAATAGTCACCGGTATTAATCAAGAAAGTCACCGTCACGCCTTCTAAGTCCAAAGGGTAATACAGAAGTGATCATTACGAAAGAATCTATTAAACAGTACTAAGTTACCAGCTTTCTACTCAAGCCTGCTATTAAACCAACCGCTTCCCACTTTCTTACGACTAATTAAGGATCATAAACCAACTACAGTCCATATTTTTTTAATTCCCAGAGGTACATCATTTACTATCTCAAATGTCCCAACATCTATGGATAGAGCAGCTATAATCTCTGATCCAAATGACAAACTACTTAATAAAGCATCTGACCAAATATTTTCAGTCATAATCTAATCGTCGCTACGGTGGGCCCAAACCGGCCTCAGTGCACCTCAATGCTACCAACTTTCTCCGTAATTATTATTTATACCAACTTTGGTTTTATCTTACACTTTATAATTTCATTACTTGACATGTCTTGATACATTATTATCTATCTTTGTTAACCTGCCTTTAAGTTGCTTAATGTTTTTCGGAGTAATGAAATTCTTGACGCAGTTTCTGACGTAGATGGTTCGGTGACTCAGATTTGCGGGAGCATTGATCGATTGGTTTTGGAATAGTTTCAACTATTTTTCTTGTTGAGCTGCTGTGTTTTTTAGTGCAACGTTATATAACTTTGACGTCAGAGATGCTTGATAAATCAATTGCATTGTCAAAGTAAACCTTTTTAGCAACAATGGCATAGTCTCAGTTCAGTTTCAAGTTCCATTATAGCTTTTAAAAACACCGTTCAACCATTGTCATCTTAACTATCACACCCAAAAACCTTATTCTTTTCATCACACCAGGTCAAGGCGTAACCTCCTAATTAAATTCTTACGACAATAAGTCCCCGATTAACATTACTATACTACTAATTCCGAAGAACGACGGATATCTTAAGATAAATGCGGTAAAAATGAGACAGTTATCTTACGTCACAGTAACTGATAAAAGAAGGTGAAGAGGTGACTAGCTGATAAAAACTTACCGTTATATTTACACTGGCTACTTAAGATGCCACAGCAGATTAACAAAGGGAAATGAGATCTCGAATCGGGTTTGGCCATATGAATCTATTAATCTTGGTTTAATTACAAGATTTAATGGGTACTTGATAGCTCCAAAGTGTTGGGTAAGCTGATTGAAATATTGTATGTAAACAACCGATACAAGTTTGAAATATTTGAGAAATGAACACATCTTAGAAACTATGATTTACTTTAGACCCGCGAACAAAACGAACGATGAAATCAGGAGAATCGTTTGAGTCAAGTTGCAATCTTGCCTTGCGTAGTGATTATATTAGCATTTCCCCAACTTGACTTCAGGCCTAACCAGATGCAGTAATATTAGCAGTATTCTATAAAGAGCGACGATGTCTCAATCTCCGCATCCACATTAATAGCTGATAGTACTTGATCAGAAATTCTTGTATCATCTTTAATACTGATATTTAATTGTAGGAATAGTAACATGCCTGTCACAAGTAATACATAATTACAAATTAGAATCTCTTAACGAGGCAAGCATCTAAAACTAAACAATTAGAGTCCTAGCACGACTTATTACTTGAACAGAACAATTTAAATAAACTTTTTCAAAGAATTCTTTACCTCTAACTACTACTACTAATATCATAAAAATAAATTCCAACCTATCTCGTCCAAACACGTCATTCATTACCAACTTGAACCCTACAATAATGAAAAACACTCGTGCCCGTATTATCCGAGCGTTAATTAGATAAATAACAGTGATTGCTCCGCTCTTGACACGTCCGCACTCGTGTGTGGTCGTCGCGTGACTGACCGCTATTACGCGCTTGCGCAACTAGCGCCATCTAGAGGACGTGATCTATGATTATGTTTTTACCATTATTAGCTGTGAAATTGTCTTTTATAGTAAATTTCTCGGTGAATCAATGAAATGTGTTAGAACTTTCTCTTCATTTATTATTTAGAATAGGTTATAAAAAATATTACTTTATGGATATTTTATTCATTCCGAAAATCAATAGCATATTCGAACAATGTTCATTAACTTTTTGAACTTTTGAACAGCCACCATCTACTTTTTTATGCGAAGCCATTACAGTAAGCTCTTAGAAGCGACCGTAATATTAAATTAACTCCGAACTACATTTTATTTTCACTTAACATCGATTAAAGTATGTTATTTAGTCGACTGGCGTCGTTTAGCGTCGATCGTATGTATTTAAGGGTGATTTTGTATCAATTTAGTGATTTACACCTCGGGGGCAAATTGAATGCAAAGCTAAAGTAGTGCAGGTATCGATAAATTGAAATGATCAATTACTTTCACGTGATTACATATATTGCAAAACCATTTTGTTGTAAAAGTTTCTCCATTTCTTCCTGATCATTCATCAATGAAGATTCTATTCAATGAAAATTTATATTAAGACGAAGTTTCTCTTTCCTTGATATCAAAACTGCATTTACAATGTCATCAGTTAATCTAAACCACATCTTTGTCCGTTAAACCTAGTTTTCAGCGTCATAAAATCAAGTAAAAGATTAATTAATCGATAATCTTTGTAATAATGGACTCCATCCCCTCACTAGCCGTCAATCGCTCTCATTACTATCTTGGCGGCCACTCACTGCCGCTCAGTGTCGGCAAATTGCACAAGACACCCCATTCACGGCTATTTAACGTGAATTAGCTGTAAGTTATCGATAGCCTATGTTTATTGACTAGTTTATATGACTACTTTTTTTTTTAAGTTTAAAAATGGCCGTAAATGTCTGGAGGTCTTCTCTTTATGATTATTTAATCTGTTTTTTTTGCAGATACAATCAGTTGTTGACTTCCAAATAAACCATTTTGAACCTTCGTTTGATTGAAACCGCTAACATAGACATCACAGTGACGAGTTTAATAATCGAACAGGTTATCAATATCTCATAAACCTATTCTCATCAGGATTTAATTAAATTAACGGACAATTATTTTGCTAAGAATAATAATGACCGACTATCATTATATCGCCCTTACACTCAATATTCTATTCTATTCTACAAAACTTCAAGCAGTTTATTTTTTTAATAACTCCATTTAATTTAATTTATAAACGATCATAAGTTTCTGTGTGCGTTTATATTAAACGTATAATCTCAAAAGTTACATGTCTGACAAATTGTGTTACATTGCTTCGTAACCGTCTTCATAAACGGTGCGATAAAAATGAATGGCAGTATTTTAGGTTCCTTTTTTAAAATATTGCTACTCATGTTTGCTACGTATGATGTAATGGGTTTCCCGGTAAAATCATTTATGACATTGAAATTATGGAACTACCGAAGTTAAAAGTCCTGATTGTAATTTTCTCACAATCGGGTACCCTTTCATGGAGTGAATGTATTAATTTTGTATATAAAGACGTACTTAGTTAAAATCCTCGTCAGTCTAGTGGTCGCAAGCGCTACTGCTGAGCATGAGGTCCTGGGTTCGATTCTCAGGTCAGGCAAAGTGTTATTGGGTTTTTCTATCTGAAATTTCTCGGTAGCAGCCTGGAGTCTGAATTTGTGCCCGGTTGATGGCAATAGGCTCGCCCCCTATTACATGGGACTTAAAACATAACTGGCGAAATGTGGGTGAACCTGCTACAGGGACACCTCTGCCCAACCCTTCGGGGAAACAAGGCGTGATGTTTATGTTTAGTTAAAATACAAGCAGGAATTAACACTTTAAAAGACTTTTCCACCATGTAAACTCAATCATGGTACCAAAAATAACACAGAAAGAAGTTTCTGTAAAGTTCCTTCGAGAAATACTTAGTTTCTGACCAAATCTTTAATATTTTTTTTTTATATATATTTATTTCAGACATAATCTAGTCCATAGTTATCACTCTTACATTTAAATTATAAACTTACATTTAAAAACCCAAAATACAGTTTTTTTTTTAAATATTCAACGCATTCAAAAAAAACAAAACCAATAAAATAAAATTGTCAAAAAATTATAAAAATATCAGAATGGAAAAATAAAATAAAATGTCAAATATAAAATTGACAAGGAGTAAAATTTTATAAAAATGTCAAAATACTTTGAAATATAAGTACTATATAGAACACGCGGAATTCGGGCTTCTCACCCGAAGTAAAGAACTTTCCTTTCAAAAGCAGCTCAAAATTCACCTACTGCCTCACCCGCACATTGTCAGTGGCGCCAGCGCATCTGAAGAAAGCCGCGGGCGCCGATACGTAAACGATACACGGGCTTATGAACTGGAGTCGTGATGAGACGCGGCCACCACACGAATTCTCAGCCACTGAAATTAAAATACCTACAGTAGAAAATATACAGTAGCGAGTTAGCGATAAAACAATAAAGGGTTCTGTAGTTGGGATGAATAAAATGTATCCCGAAAACAAACTTAATATTGTAGCAGAAAAACATGTTCTCCCATACATTCCAACTGCAAATGTAAGTTTGTACGCACATATTGAGAAATTTATCATGTTATTCTAAGACCATAGACTTCTTATAGGTTTTCCTGTAATCAATGAGTAAAGAACCATTCTCAGTTTCAGAGATAAGGGGGTGAATGGTTAATTTTCGTACATTTTCTTAAATATTTTTAAAAGTATTTATTCAAAAAGATATATTTTTTTAATTGAGATAATTTCAACAAGCACTTTCATTTGTTGTACACGGTATATTTGAAAATTAAAAAAAAAAATTACTATACATTTTTTATTAATTCTCTTATTTGCCCCCCAAAAGTGACCCCCATACTCAAAATTCATTTATTTACGTTACACGTCCGTGTCACACTCACACTGGGTCACAGAAATACATATTTGTGCCAAATTTCATCTTAATCGATCCATTAGCTTCGGAGCAAATTGGCTGTGACAGACGGACAAACAGACACACGAGTGATCCTATAAGGGTTCCGTTTTTTCCTTTTAAGGAAAGGTAACCCTCATAAGAACAAAATAAACAAAAAGTAACGAAAGTACATTGGATATGTGGGATATTGTCAGCTGTAAGGCACCAAACACCATAATATAAATAAAAAATATCATATGCAGGAAAGGCTTTTATAACAAGCGGGAAGCACGACGAAAAATTAACTATTGGGATGTAACTACTGAATGGATAAAAAATCAAAAACGTACAGTAGATAACCAGAAATGCTTGTAAGCACAGCGAACGCGCCGCACCGCATCTCGCCTTGTGTGTTAAACCTCTTATTGTCTTTCAAATTTTCATTTCAAATCCAAATTCAAAATATTTTATTTTACATAAACCTACATGGGCACTTATGAAACGTCAGAAGCTAAGGGCACGGTTCCAATTGATCGTTTCTTATGGAGAAGAGCCGGCAAGAAACTCCACGGTCACTCCACTCCTCTTTTAAAAATAATTGGCTTTTACCTACAATATTTTCAAATAACAGTGTTAATAGGTATGGGAGGACAGTGTAGGTCTTTCGCCAAGTACCAGGCACTTAACAAAATAGAAAATGGTCAGCAAATCTAAAGTCCACTAAGCCTACAGCGTTCTCACATTCACAAAACAGAAAAGAGTCTATACAAAAGATAAATAAATTAATAAAAATAAAAACCTATTTTAATTAAACGCACTTAAATGATTACTATTACAACTATAACAAATCTGAATAATTTATCATGTCCACAAAAGCCACTAATAAAGTGTTGAAATTAAAATCGTAGGTTTTTCTCGATGATAACAACACAGTTGGGTGAGGGTAGCTGAGCACTTGACATGGCTTGAACTTAATAAGCTTCCTTTGAACTTCGAAATACGTAAAGGCAAGTTCAAAGTTCTAAAGTTCCGAAATTTGCCCTTGCGCATTTCGGAATTCAAAATGAAGTGTTAACTTTCGACTCGAAATATGAATATTAATATGTTCTCGTCTATAAATATTCGCACAAGTGTCTTAAATGGCGATTGTGGGGTCATTTTATTTGATTCCACTTTATGATAGTTTGTGTGTGGTCTTACATATTAATATTGATGCCATATAACCATTGTTTATTTACAAAAACTTTATTTACAAAAGGGGTTTACACAGATAAAGTATTTACAAAAGGTTTAGTCGTCATTTTCCACAGCCTTTGTGCAAGGCAATAGTCTCCTCAACACTACATTCTTATATTTTTTATTTATTTCTTATCAATTTTACTAATGTTTATATTATAATATCATTATTCAATTTTACTTTTACCGATGTTATCATTTTTAATCAGAATTTCATAAATTTTAAGTTAGAAAAAGAAGAAAGAAAGAAAGAAAAATTGTTTATTCTGCACAAACTAAACGCACATGCCAAAAAATATTACATAAAATGTACTTTCACAAATTAGCCAAAAGCCTCGTAACCAAGTAGTAGAAATATGTCAAGATTGTCAGTTCATTTCATTGTAACTTTTTCCCGATGTTACCTACCAATTTTTCGATATTAGGACTTATTAAGCACTATTGTTTTATGCATGTGGTGTTTAAGTAACTGATGCACTGTTATTTTACTTTAAAAAATATATTACGTGTTTGTATCAATGTAATCAATTGCAAATAGCAACGTCTTACCGTAAACAGCGCAAAAACTTGTGTTGTTTTATCGTAATATTATTAAAACTTCCCAAAAGGGCTTATTTGTATGTCGATGTTGTCATCACAATATCAAAAAATATAGCAATAATTTAGCACTGAATAGCGACATAAGTAAAATTAAATACAACGTCAATCAAAAACCTTTAGTAGACATTATTATAAGAGGCTAGTAACTATTAAGACATTTCGATAACATAAGCTAACTGTATGAATATTCAATAAATACTATAGACGTATTGAGAAACCTGACACGACTGACCCTGGTTTATTACGATGACAGATTACTGCAGGCCATAAATCGATGCCAATAGGTTAAATAACTATAACCCGTATTAGTAAGTAAGATCAAACCTCTGATTAGTAAATCTACTGACTCATATCAATTGCTGTGATTCCATTTTATTTATGGTTTCAATCTGCCTAGTCTTTTCCCAACTTTGTTGGGGTCGGCTTCCAGTCTAACCGGATGCAGCTGAATACCAGTATTTTACATGGAGCGACAACCCAGTAACTTGTTGACAGACTTTCGGGCTTCTAACGACCCGTAACGACTGTCAAAGATCCACGAATGAAAGCCGGGACCAACGGCTTATCGTGCTTTCCGAGGCACGGAGGAGTCTCAGTATGTAACGATGGTCACCCATTCACGGACCAACCCCGGCAAGCGTAGCATAAAGTAATGGATCGACCAGTGCGGCTGTTATTACTTAGCCACGAGCTCCTCCTATTTATGGTTTAGCGAGTAATTGTCTGAAATCGCACAAAACAGAGGGATTTGGAAGGAAAAGGGGGAGGCCTTTGCCCAGCAGTGGGACACAAAATAGGCTAACAATTTTTTTTTTTTAAATTGCTACTTATGCCAATGTTATCAATTCTGCCAATGACATAATATGTGTAATTTAAAACGGTTGTGATTTGTTGACCATAATAACAGCAGATATTTTATTTTTTTAAATGGTTACGATTGTCAAAAAGGCAAAAAAGATCAACTGAACTTGAAAAACCATCGAAGAAGTGTTTGGCAAACTGTGGGATACAACCACAAAATAAATATACAACATAATTTAGCTATGTTGACAAACAAAAGAACATCGTTTCTACTGTCAATATTAATTTTAAGTTCTAATTAAAAAATAATTAAGACTTAACATGCAGATATTAACAGAGCAAGCGTCGTGACACCGGTAACCGCTAATTAAAAGCAGTGTTAACACCCAGTAATTACATGCTAATTATAACAGGTACCAATCGCCACCAATTAGCTATTAATAAATTATTTGAAGACATCATTGCGATTGTACAGGTATACAGAATGCTTGAAATTAATCTAGGTTGGAATATTTTAAGTTTTAAATACCAGTACGTAAATTTAGATCTTCTTCTTCTAATACTGATGGTCTCGTCAAGGATGAGAAGATTTCTAAGGATGACACGATGAGAAAAATTCGAGTAACGTTTAAAGACAAAAGGACTGCTAACGATCAAATAGATCCGGGTCGATCAATTCAACTTGATAACTTTATAAGACCGGATATTTCATTGTCAAGAACAAAATGTTACATCAGTTTCTACGTACATATTAATACTGGAACTCATCATCATTAAATAGACACTAATAGTTACAAATCGTTTTATACAAAGATATTATCACAAGAATAATACAATTCACTTCCTCTCAACGTACATTATTGACTAGATTCCGATCCCGATAGCATGTACAACTTCGGTCACTTACATCAGCATGTTAATAACAATTAAATTAAACATCCCCTGTAGCTATCTCTTGATCTCTTACTATGTAAATATTTTAAAAGTTCCACTTTATACAATCATCCATTTCTAGCGCGCAGTTCACACATTTGTATACTCGGAAAGTATAACTCTCATATATCTGTAATTTTAACGAGCAGATTGATGTTTTGAAGTGGCACAAAAATCATCACCACCAGACGACACTATTTCAATTATCTCTCCAATTTCAAGTCACTGATCAAGGTCCTTGCCAACCTAATCCATGATACCTCCACTAAGCCTGAATACTTCGTATCCTACACTAGCTACACTATATTAGCCGATTCATGGTCTCCATTCAAGATCACCTCAAACCCAACGGTCATCGGTTCTGCGGCTAAAGACCGACCCACTCCCACTTCAGCTTGTTTATCCCGCTAATATGACGTATAGTCAGTAGAAATAAGTATGTTCACATGACTCACAAGACGATGGTTCTCTCTCACTTTCTCTAACAACAACAATTTAACAAGGAGCTACAATTTCTATTGTTGTTCTCTATCCTTCACTCAACAGATGATTTCAGACACAACTTCCTCTGTTGAGCTTGCAAAGCACAATATTTTCGTTTCCTTCGACGCTAGGCGCCAATGAATTAAAAGCTCTATACATTTCACTTGTGTGAGTGAAACTTCTGTGTACTCTGCTTATTTTGACTGCTTAGATTGCCAAGCAGAGATAGTCAGCGCATCTTTATTACAAAATGAAGTCTTGTTTATTTTCTTTTGCGTTAATTACTACAGTTCCTGTTTGTGGCTTTGTTCTATTTTCAGATGTCTAGACCGAATGTGGAGGACTGAGTTATGGTAGATTTGTTTGACTCGAAGTCGATCGTTCTTCACAGATGTAAGGCTAATAGCTAGCGGCTATTAGTAACGTTCAGTTCTGTTGTTTAAACATAGTTAAACCTGACTATTAGCGATTTTGGGTTTAGATTTTGGAACTTAAAAGTTTCCGTTAAAAAGAAATTGCACGGTAATTTTAAATATTAAGTACCATCTTTGTCTAATTTCTTCTCAATAACTGAAAAATACCATGGTCGCTTGCTAGTGGACTTCACAAAAATACTAATCTAAATGAAAATTAATATTCAATGTTCATAGTGTTGTAAATGCAAATAATGTCGGTTCTTCTGGTTTGTTTCATTTCAAAATGTCCAGAACCAAGTTCTTTTACGAAACCCATTTAATCTACCTCAGATTGTACTACAAAATGTACTTCCCTTTATACCCCTTTATATTTTCTAATACAGTAAACAAAATTACAATGCCTCGGTAGCCGGGGGACGGTCGTTTAGAGTAACGTCTTCACATGCTGGAGTGCTAATAACGCATTGTCGGGAAGCCATCTTGGGTTCTAAGCTATAAAACTGTTGCATTCAAAGTTAAGAACGCAATGTATGGGATAAGGGGAAGATTTCATCTATATCTATACTTATAAATTTGTTTGTTTGTAAGTTTGTATGTAGGGGGTAATCTCCGGAACTACCAGTCGGATTAGAAAAAATCTTTTTGCAGTCGATTGCCCAATTCTTGGGTTATCCAATGCAAAATGAATTTTAATTGGCTCGCGGATGAAGTCCCGGCCAAAAGCTAGTCTTTTATATTAATGTAAACATGTGCTTGCCTTATTGATCACAGTGGTCTCAAGTGGATTTGATTCCCAGGTCAGCTAATGTGGAATTGAGTTTTTCCTCTATGGATTTCTATTTAGCAGCTAGTAGTCTAAATTTGTGCCTGATTTATGGAAATAGACTCGCCCCTATACCATGGAGTATTTCTTTGTGGTGCAGGTACCATACACCTATGCAGACGGGAACCATATTCCATCAGACAGGTCAACCTAAAGCAAATATTGACAGGACTCGATCGCAGTTTGATTTTATCTATGTAAACAGAAAGACGCTGCTGTCCATTCTAAGATCAATTTGGTAATTATAAAAATATTTATACTAATTAATAATCTTCCTAACTTTCATTTTCACACATATCTGTTACAACAGTTTACACCGCGGTTTAAACCAACATCAAAGCGCCTACGCTACACCGAAACCGGTCCACTAGTTTCGGGGATTAACATTGAAATACAAACAAACACTAACGACTGTACTCCCAAGATGATTGACAAATATTACTCACAGTTAGATTTGAAAGCTAATATTTGCCTCGAAACGGAGCTACAGGTGATTCGTCAGTTTTATTATGATCAACAACATATTGTAAAGCTATTAGAATTAATCATGCATTGTGCTTGCGCATTTCCAGTGGGATGGATTCGGAAGCCGATTCTAGCACTACTTATTTATTAGCATAGGGTGATTTAAGAACAATCACATTTATCAATCTGCCTATCCTTTTCCCAACTATGTTGGGATCGGCTTCCAATCTAACCGGATGCAGCTGAATATCTGTATTAAACATGGAGCTACTGCCTATCTGACCTCCACAAGCCACTAACTGGGTAATACGATACCCCTTGGTAAGACTGGTTGTCAGACTTTCGGGCTTCTGACGACCCGTAACGACTGTCAAAGAGCCACAAATGTCAGCCGGGGCCAACGGCTTATCGTGCTTTCCGAGGCACGGAGGAGTCTCGGTATGTAAAGATGGTCACCCATTCACAGACATGGATGCGAACATACTACCAGGATAAAAAGTATCTTACGTCGTAACCCAGGTCATGGTCTACTCATGTACCAAATTTAATCCAAATCCGTACAGCCGTTTTTGCGTGAAAGCGTAATAAACAATCAAACTCACTTTCGATGTCAGATATATGTTCTTGCTTACGTCGGCATAAGCTACTCCAAATTGGTAAGGTAAAAAGTTAAGCCAGTCAGCAGTTTGGTAACGCGGCTGACTGACCATCACTCATAGAGTCTTTCTTCTGCCTATCAATCTACGTTTACTGACAGATAGGACGAAGTTGGCAACCCACTGTGGGCTGAAAGATGATGCCTTTAAGAAGTAAGAAACTACAAAGTACGTTTTGCGAGTGCAAAGCCGATGAAGTACGTCGCACGCTGAAGGTGAAGGCCGCAGGAATCCACTGGATGCGAGAAGCACAGGACGGATCGAAGTGGCGGTGCTTGGGGGAGGCCTATGTCCAGCTGTGGACGTCGTTCGGCTGAAATGATGAATGCAAAGCCGGAGAGGTAGAACTCTTCATTCAATAGTGCTAAACAACATCCCATGGGAATCACTCATGGGGCCATCGGCACATGACATAAATTACATATTGTTATTTAAAATATTCCCTAAGCAATTCTTGACCTTAACATATTTTTCATTTTCCCCATTTAAATCGACCATATTTACGGAGAGCATTTGAAACGCGTTGAATTTCTTACTGGCAACATTAGTCGCATAAATAGTGTTGTCATGCAAATAGCATACTATTAAGATCGCCATTTTAGTCGACTGAATGAGTGTGGAACTCGCTTTATTTACACTTGAAGATTATCTCGCATTTAGAGTTGTGAAAGATGTTCCGATTTGTTTTTAGACGATTGTGTAAAATGACAGTTATGGTTTTTCATAATGAGCTCTTTCAATTTAAAATGTCGTGGTGTTCACTTCCTTGTATTAAATGTGCTTTTCATATTTATTATAAAGAAACGTCTTGAACCTTAGATCTAGTTGGATGGCCGCGGAGCTTCTTCGTGACAAATAAAACGGGATGCGGTCGCGTCTTTAACAATCAAGAGATCTTCAAACGACTGTGAATAAATGTATTTGAACTTGTATTAGCGTAAATGCAGATGGTTGAGATGATATTACGCGTTTACTGTTTTCTAACAGCTTGAAATTGCTCGTAGCACTAAACCGTATGCGTTGAAATGCGTGTTTATGTTATCTTTATAGCTACCTGTTATTGAAACTCATTGTGTTTGTCTCAGCAGATCATTCTTTGAATCGTCTTGATAACCCAGAATGATTTATTTATTTATTCATGCTTGCACTGGAACGCCATACACCAATTTCACCAATCGAAGTATTAAATACTTTATCTGCTGTTTTTGCATCGATGTGATAAAAATATGAATCGATAAACGCGATTATAATCGATACGCAATGAATCGATTTAAAATATAAAAGTAATTTATTCAAACTAGGCTGAGAATCAGCACTTTTCGAACATCAAAATTACATAAGACAGTCCCCCTAAACGTCAACCCTTCACCACTTCCCACACTACAATACACTTCACTTAAAACCTTCACCTACACTTTTATATAAGTTTTCCTGTACTTGAGTAGATAATTATTGTGTAAAATACTAGCCGCTGCCTGCAGCTTCGCCCGCGTGGATCCTTATGCTTTTTCTAAAATAAAACTAGCCTTAGTTAGTCTTTATAATATCAGCTATCTGCTCGTGAAAGTCCCGTCAAAATCAATCCAGCTGTTTCGGAGATTAGCCGGAATAAACAGACAGACAACATTTTTTAGAAATAGTTTTTTTGTTATAAGTACCGTATATACTTTCTTAATAAGCATTTAGTAAAAAGCTGTCATTTTGACATTACAAACAGACTATTCAATTTAATTTATTTGTATTGTATAGATAGATGACATTTGTTTTTTACTCCTAGGTGTAATTTTTAGGAACTTTAAATTAAAACATACAGGATTGCACCATCGACGCGAAAACTGTTACCATGGATTCAGTTCATGATTCTGAAAAAATTTCAACGCAGGGGTGCGTTGAAATTTTTTGTCGGTTATTAAAAAAAAACAGCTGTTCCATACATTTTGACCGCGTAGGTATTGCAATTTTTTATGAAACAGCATTTTTTTTTTTATTATCGACGAAAAATTTCGACGCAATCATGTACTGAATCCATGGTAACAGTTCTCGCGTCGATGTCCCTGCCACCCTGTATACTTAATTTTAACTTCATCGATCCTTTAGACTTACTTCGACATCTTTTTTACCACCATTAGGCCTATCTAATATTTTTTTCTTTGTCCCCAGCGATACTTCAGCGTGCGACGTACAAGGTCGGCCTCCTGACGATCCAGGGGGTCTCCACCTGCCTCTACCTCTGTATGGATGCTTGCGGGTTCCAGTACGCTCATGTGAGTATACGTTACCATTTATTCCCTGACCACTGAAATAATTTCATATAAACAACAACGAAAAAAGAAAAAACATGCAACACTAAATTAATATTCAGCAATGGCAACATAATGAGTTTTTGCTGAGGACCGAAAAGATTGGAGCCACATTTCATCGATTTTACGGTTAGGGCTTGTCCATTCTGAAATGACGCGCCCCACTACCGCATTTACGTGCACGCCGCGTCATGTCGCCGTGTACGTAAAATGTGGTAGTGGCGCGCGTCATTTCAGAGTGGACAAACTATACATTATACGAGGTTTTGGTTGACAACAACTTACCTATGCTTATCTAATAATTATATTTAATTTTAACCCGGGAAACATCTGTATCACCATTGTTTTTCTGTCAGTACTTAGCAAGCAATAGTCCTCGCAATCAATTTCAAAGTCAAATCGTTTATTTCAAATAGGCACTTATAGGGCAGTTTTGAACGTCAAATTTACAGAAAAATATAATTGATTCTAGTTGTAGTTCCAAAAGGTTCAAAAGCTTTGCATGAAAAAAGAGTGTCCATGGAGTTTCTTGCCCGTTCTTCTCCATAGGTACCTACTAGAAGAAAGAAAGAAAAATAGGTTTATTTGTCACAGAGACACGTGCATACATAAAAGACAAGAGTAAACGAAAACAACAAAAAGTACATAATAAATCACGAGCATTAAACAGAAATTAGTCGGCGGCCGTTACTACGCTTTGGAATGGGCAACTAGCTCCATCTTTCTGACTGAACGACCCCTTGACAATTCAAAAGTGCCTGTAATTAGTTTATTTGAAATAAATGCTTTGAGTTTGAGTTTGAGTTCATGGAGAAGAATGGGCAAGAAACTCCACCGTTACTCTTTTAAAATGTGTTTCAATGTGGTGTTTTCTTCAATCGTAAATCGTAATGTAATAACTAATAAGTCTATATTCAGGATATGTCGGCCTTAGCCTAACAAGTAAACGGCTGAACTGTACCTACGCGTGAAATCATTTCAACACCCCTTTGAAATTTCCGATACCGCTCTTTACAACATAATTTCGGAGCTTATTTTTATAACCTTAGTGACGACAGACTAAAGGCCGTAAAAATTAATAAAACAATAACATTGCGTAACGAACAAATTGAACCTTTTCCAGTCTAACCAGACGCCGAATCAAAATATCCAGCGTTTTGTTGAAAGATCATCAAAACAAACTATGTTTCTTTCAACGCGGCATGGTCACCGCTTGTCGTCGCTTGCGCAACACGCGTCCGTTAGTGTTGCCAGCTGCTAGCAAATTGCGGGGCTTAGAGGGGGATTTTGGACATGTGTAATTAAAAAATGGTTAGCTTATACAATATTTTTGGAAGCGCAAATAAATTATGTAGTAAAAAACATTTCCCATTTCATGCTAATTAATAAATCATTTGTGAAAAAGCCATGTGTTTCATAAGTTTTGAATAAATCAACAAAAAATCGTGAAAATCGTAAATAGTAAAAAGAGCAAAAGATATAATAATATCACTACTACCTGGGCCAGGCTGATGATAACAATCGTGGAATCATCAAAGTCAAAGTCAAAACATTTATTTCAAATAGCACCTTTTATGGCACTTTTGAACATTAAAATTTACAAAAAAATTGAATTGATTCTAGTCACTCCTTCCAAAAGATAGTTTTCGTATGGAGAAGAATGTGCAAGAAACTCCACAGTTACTCTTTTTAAACGTTTTACAATATTTGTTTTTTTTTTTGTTTTTCATCACATCACCAGCAACCCTACTCAAAATGAAAACATCTGGCAACACCACGCCATTACCGCTCAATAATCAGATCAGCGCCATCTACCGTTAAAGTAGCACTAATTACGTTTATATGGAACGGGAAATTAGACGAAATGGTTCAGATCATCGAGAGAGATTTGTAACCAATCAAGTTACTAAGATTGGGGTAATAAGATTGATTATAATTGTAAATCTAGGGTAATTATGGGGAAATGGAAGATTAATTAGTAATTAGGCTATCTTGTTGGGGTAATTCGATTAATTGTGTTAAGATTTGTATGTATGGGGAACCTATAGAGTTGTAGATAGGTTTTGTATGTAAATCTTTTATATAAGTGCCCTTCATTATCTAAACTGCGGAGTGTCCCATCTGTCCATTTCAGACACTAATCTACATGGTCCTCATCAGGTCAGGCCATCCTGACCAAGATTATATCTGGACTTTAAAAGAGACTGTGACCTCTGAGTTTGTTTCGGCCTTTCTTCTCAGAGTAGTCAGATAGGAAACGGAAACTCGACTAGCTTATTTTTAATATTTTTTTTAATATGACGTGTAAAAGTGATTCCGATATCCTATTTACAGAATAAACAATTTCATTTCATTTACAGAATTTAAAAAATCATTTCATTTCATTTGTATTAATCTACAGCAGTGCTTCCATCGAAGAGGCTATTTGACCTAACGAAGTCTTAGGTATATCTTTTCCATCTTTACCTAACAAATTCTGAAAACCGTGTCACCCTTCTTGTACGCTATAGAAAATGCCTACAAACATTAAGCAATAAGAAAGCTCATTAATTTGTTTACCTATTTGTAATTGGAGTCGTCCCAGAAAGAAACACGGGAAAGTGTGTTTTATTTATATAATTAGTTAGAAACAAACTTTTTAACTGGTATCAACTACTTTACTGTAGTTTTCCCTACCGGTTTTAAGGTTAAAAGGAATAGAAATTGAACTCGGAATAAATTTAAATAAAATAACATGGCGTTTCTGTTAATCTATACGTCTATCTATACAATACATGAATTCATATATTATGACTGCCTCGTTGGTCTTGTGGTCGCAAGCGCTACTGCTGAGCATGAGGTCTTGGGTTCGATTCCCAGGCCGGGCAAAGTGTTATTGGGATTTTCTATCTGAAATTTCTCAGTAGCAGCCTGGAGTCTGGATTCTTGCCCGGTTGATGGCAATAGGCTCGCACCCTATTACATGGGACTTAAAACATAACTGGTGAAATGTGGGTGAACCTGCTACAGGGACACTTCTGCCCAACCCTTCGGGGAAACAAGGCGTGATGTTATGTGTGTTTATATATTATGAATATACATACAAGTACATAAAATTGAAGTGTCTGTTCGTAAAGTCAAAACAACAGCTTTTACTAAATGCATATAAACTTGCAAATGGTAGTTTCTACCGTCTGTGGTTCCGGCTTATCTCCGAAATGGCTGGATCGATTTTGACGGGACTTTCACTGGCAGATATTTTTAGGAGTAGATAGAATAGGTTTTGATGCTGCCTCATGGATTTAGTGGTTGCCAGCGCTACTCCCGAGTTTGCAGTCCTGGGTTCAATTCCCAGATCGGGACAAAGTGTTATTGGGTTTTTCCATCAGGAATTTCTCAGTAGCAGCTCGGAGTCTGGATTTGTGCCTGGTTGGTAGCAAAAGGCTCGCTCCCTATTACGTGAGGCTTTATCATTACTGGCGTAATGTGGGCGTACTAAAGGTACCTACACCTCTGCCTAATCCTCCAGGGATTACAGGCGTGATGATGTCATGAAGCCAGCCGTATCATCGTCATTTATTTTATTTACAGTAAAAACAACAAATAAAATAAACGTTTTAGATAGTTAACTGATTCAGGCGTGACCTTGCGGAAATCCATTATAAAATACAATAGACGTAGATATATTTAGTAACCTGTTCCGCTTAACTATTCCTAAAGAGCCATAAGAAACCCTGTAAGAAATCGACACGTGTGACACACCTTTCAACGAGGCATCATTAGGATGACGATTGACTTGTCGCGAACCTGAACACGGCGTGTTGCCACACCGAGTGCTGGTCGCAGAGGTCGTATAGAGTTTTTGATGGCTCTTTAGGAATACTTAAGCGAAACAGATTACTACATTAATCAACATCTATTGTATTTTATAAACGTTTTAATTACAAAAATCGTGAATGTAATTACAAATACAAATCACATGCCCAAAGATCCAGACATGAAACAAGCATAAGTGGGCTAAAGCAAACGTTTATTCAATTTTATATAGTAATCTAGATTACACGAGAACTTAAATCTGTATGTAGGTCAATTGACACTCAACAACAAAGTCGCACCTGTAATTTTGATTCATAAATAATTAATATCGACTCAAGATTACAATCTACAGATGTAAAGTCGGTTAAACAACAAAGATCCATGTCTATAGTTACTTTCACCTGCTCCAGGATAGCGATCAATCACACATTGATCGATAGATCGATAAAAATCCCTTTCATGAACATATTTATTGACTATGAATGACGCCTACATCAAGTTCTTACAAAATTACTTTTAAAAACGTTAAAAAAATTGACATCTGTATTTCGAAGGTATAGGATTCAAATTTGTACGGGATATGTTTTTGTATGGCTTTGTATGTTATTGTATGAGTTTTTGTATCAATAGTAGGGGCTATTGTTAATTGAAACGTTTCGACGTTTGATCTATTTAGTCGAGAGTCGGTTTTGTCTGTGGGTGGCATTACGGATGTGTAGGTGTTTTCGTATTGTTGTGGTGACACTATCGGTTTGTACGTCATTTTTAGTTGGTACGCAGCCATAAACGATATTATTTTCGACGTCACTTTTATGGATAAATGAAGAGTGTGTTAGGTTCCTGATATGGAGGAGCGGATATTAAATTTAATGGCTCTATTAAACGTACAAATAGCTTTTAAATCTTGTAAAGTATAGAATCTTGAACACATATTTAATTTCTTACGTAAATTTATGTAAAGACGACAAGAAATAATTGAAAAATATGTTTAGTTTAAGTTTCATAAAAAATCTTATTTATTTTCTTGTTTTGTGACGCTGAGTTCTATTTGCCAGAAAATAATCCGCGTAACTGTTAAGAATATATTTATGTAAATCGCCAAAATAATGTCCAAGATTACCTTAAAAACGTATTTTTCCGTTATAAACACCACATCTTGTCTTGTTACTGTTCATTTTAACAAAACAATATGATAATTCCCTTAGCAAATGTTCGTAAAATCCCAAAGGTATATGTTGCTGAGAAACGATCATAAATTTTGTAAACGACCACTCGTACCCATGCTTTACTTAAATGTTGCCTCCAAATTGGATTTATGTCTCAATATTTAAGTTTTTACTTTAGTGGCAACCTCAATGTGTCAAGGGAGATAGATGTAAGTCCGTGATCTACGAGTTTACATATATTAATAACCACCTGTGTTTAACACGATAAGTTGAGTTACATATGAGTAGGTAATAATAATAACTGTCGTTCTTGTTTGCTTTTCGGTTTATAGGTACCCACTAGTTAGATAGTACAGGTCGTGCCATTAAAGATGAGACTTGACCGCGCCTCCCGCCGCTCTTTCCCCCGCCCCGATGACGCCCCAGCGGGGACCTCATACCGCTAAAGAGACCCATAAATCGTCTACTGCGCAAGTCAAACCACGTGGTACGTCAAGTCTCATCTTTAATGGCACGAACTGTAAGTTTACAAGGAATTTGGAAGATTATAGAAAACTAAATGTTTTGTTATATTTTGCGATAACGATTTATGTGTGAGATCAGTTTTCTATGCCTAATACAAAAAATTTCACACTTGAAATAATTTCTGAAGAATGCATTAGCCTAAATAGGTATCATTACGTTAAAAAGCACCATTGAAGTAATTAAAATGAAGTAAATACAATTTTTTTTTTGTCCTAATCCCAATTATAACAATTGATATCCCCAAAACAGCACAAAGTACAGTCACAAGATTAAATTATTTCATTCACTTTCACACAATACAAATGATACAAATCATCGAAAGGTAAACAGTTCACTCAGTTAGATGTTGACGCATGTATCGCTAAACGTCATCTGTCACAATTTGCACATTTTTCACTCACGCCCCTATCCGTGGGGAACGACGACAACTCAATATAGACGACTAATGACAAATGATTTGCTTTTCGACAGCTTGCTGTTAGTTACTTGGTAGATAAAGTATTGTTTAAAGAATGTATTGCTTAACTTGGTGGGTGGGGTGCTGTATGTAGCCATAATCGCATAAGCAAGATCAGCTAATAATGTTCGCACTGCTGGGATACCTCCTCTTTCTGTGAGAGGGAGTGCGGCGTAATCCTCCACGCGGGCCCAGTAAGGCTTGGTGGATGTCACATGTCCTCGATTTTTTATTTCTAGGACATATCGTTTTCCTTACGATGTATTCCTTCACCGTTTTGAGAGCAGTGGTGATAAAATAATTTACACAAAATAAAGTCCCTGCTTAGGTTCGAACCGATGACTCGTAAGTCCCGGCTCTTACCACTGTGTCACAACTGATCCGCCAGCCATAATAATTAGGCAGAAATAAAAAATAGCACCTCTGAGTTATCGGTAGGTATCTAATTAATTTTAAGATCAACTAAAATCGGTAAACTGCGATCAAACGCCTTGATGCGTTATCAAACACGATAATAAAGGCCAAGGCTTCTTCCCATACAGAGAAAGCACGAGCATTGATCACCACGCTTGCTCGAGACGGGTTGGCGAATTCAGCCTTATTGAATAAAGTATAAAGTCCAGGTTTCCTCACGATGTTTTTTTACCGAAGACAGTAATGTCAAAAGTATATTTTAATTGAAAAAGTCACATTGGGTCTTGCCCGGATTTAAACTCTCGTGCATGAGAGGTAGGCCTTAACGGCAATAGTAAGAAAGAAAGAAAGAAAGAAAGAAAATACGTTTTTTTGCGGTAATCATGACGCAGAGATAATAAAAAAATAATAAAAACACGTAAATAACATATAAGCAAGCAATCAGACACAAGCGAGATTTTATTTTAATTGTTACCATTCTTACTTACTTGCTGTGTCTCACAGTTCTCCCGAGTCCCGATCTCAATCAATCTGCCTAGCCTTTTCCCAACTATGTTGGGGTCGGCTTCCAGTCTAACTGGATGCAGCTGAATACCAGTATTTTACATGGAGCTACTGCCTATTTGGCCTCTACAACCCAGTAATGGTAATACGATAACCCTTGATAAGACTGGTTGTCAGACTTTCGGGCTTCTGACGACCTGTAACGACTGTCAAAGATGCTTTCCGAGGCACGGAGGAGTCTCGGTATGTAGAAATGGTCATCCATCTACGGACCAACACCGGCAAGCGTAGCTTAACCTAATGGATCGACCCGTGCGGCTGTTAGTACTTAGCCACGAGTTCTTCCCCGAGTCTCGATGAATATTTTAAATATAAAAAGCATTTTATCATCGAAAGAATTTATTGCAGTTACTTCTCGAACAGTCAAATGTTCTGTCAACGCATCTCAAACGTTATCACTCAAAAGGAGTCACTTTGAAAAATGGAACGCGATTCAAAAATCGAACACGATACCCGCTAATTGTGGAGGCGAGGACATTTTAGGATACAGCTTTGACATAAGCGTAGCGGACTTTGAAAAGGAAAACAGGATTTGCCGAGACGTTACTTTTACACTTAATAAGGATAAGAATTTAAAAAAAAACTATTGTCTTACATAGCCCGACGATGGCACATTGCTCGCAGAACAGATGGCCGATTGGGCTAAAAGGTTCTGGAGTGGCGACCGCGTACAGGAAGACGTATCGCTGGAAGACCGCTGGATGCGGGAAGCGCATAACCGGTCAAGTGGCGGTGCTTGGGGGAAGTCTATGTTCAGCATTGGACGTCTTTCAACTGAAATGATGACGATTCTCTTACCGCAATAAATAGAGCACCCAGTATTTACAACTGCTGTTAATTTTTTTGCCAGTTTGTAACATAATGTAAAGTAAAAGGCATGTTGTATTATAGAGCGTAAGTTCGTCGTTCGACAGCCATGAAAGCGATTGTCGACTATTCCGAGTGATCATCCAAACCCGCTCATCCGCTTATTTTCCACCTGTAATACCACCCTTAACCTAGCACCCAATTTAAATTGAACAATAAAGGATACGAATAGCTAGGTAATCGATAGCTCATTTTTCTACTCGACTAACGCCCGGGTGATCCCATTAAGGAGGCGCAACACTAACATAGGGCGCGATAAGGATGTAGTGACACCATTAATCAGCGAGTTCTCGATTCATTAACGCGCGCGGCGAGCATCGATTTGTCATAGGGATTGCGTTAGATACGGGGCAAATTGTTTTGGTGCGATAGTTCTGTTTGTCTATGATGGAGTAGGGATGGGGAGATTGTTTGTTGCACTTAGGGATGCAAGGAATATCCGAGGAAAAATATTGCTTGAGATTTGTTTAGTGGAAGCTCGTAATGGATTGTTTGTTTACGGAGCTAAAACTAATATGAATTTGCTGGAAAATCTAATTTAAAGGGAAAATGAAAAGCTTATCCATAGAGATCAGAATGTTTGCTCCTCGTGAGAATATTCAATCTTTGATAAATCTATTTTAAATCTCCAAGTAAGATTCAAGTTAGCAAGTATGGTGATCGATAGGACGAGGAATTTGCCCAATTTAATAAAAAAATAATAACTTTCTCATTTGAGTTTCTCCCAAAATTAACTTTAGCTTGAGCAATTTTTAATTTACAGCTCAGCTATTTTAATACCCTTAACCTCTTAAAGTGTTGCCCCTTTGAACCCTCGACTATGTCCGGAACGCAAGACATTCCTATAGTAAAGGCTCACGAATGAAAGTGCCGCTTTTACGACTAAAGACAGACAAAGATAATGTTAAAATTGGATAAGAAACCTCTTAAATGTGTTTAATTAGATGTTGAGTGTTATTGGGTGCTGGTAATTAGGTGCTTCCGTCATTAAATGTGTCCCTGATGTTTTGGTTAATGAATATATGGGATGCTTTAGTCGGAATTGTGGAGCATTAAGTCGAAAAAACTAACAAAAATTGCCAGTTTATTAATAGAATTAAAGGATGGGTAACAATAGTAAAAATACATAATAATGTTTCCGTATCTATAGAAGTTCGGGAGACACGTGAAAATGAATACATGTTATGAATTGATTGACAAAACTGTAATGGTAAAGTCACGCAAAGCTCTGTGAGAAAAAACTTTTTGCTAATGTGTGTTTCAAAAACAAAAGTCAATCCTAAAGTTCTATCCAGCACATAAGATAATCGTCTACGCGAGGACTACAGAGCGAATATAGGGACATAGTTGAAATAGCTGAAGTAGGTAACGTCAGAAATTGCGCGACTATTTCAATGGTAATTTACTTTCACTGAAGCATAGGAAAAGGATAACAACAAAAGGTAATTTATTTAAAAGTTTCTATAGTACCTGAAATAGTTAGGACTTCTGCTAACAATTTCGATAGAATTTAGATATAAGACTTAAATCCTTGACAAAGATGGGATTATTATTAAAAATATTCGAATTCTATTTAGCCTCTAAAAAAATTGTAGTAACAGTTTGCTATTACATAGAAGTAGTTACAAACCAATGGTTAGTTCCAACCCGACACTTACATATGTGAGTCAGTTAGTGTTTAAAAAAACCAGTCAAGAGCGTGTCGGCTTACGCACAATGA
Organism: Omphaloscelis lunosa; assembly: GCA_916610215.1. Classification (NCBI taxonomy): domain Eukaryota; kingdom Metazoa; phylum Arthropoda; class Insecta; order Lepidoptera; family Noctuidae; genus Omphaloscelis; species Omphaloscelis lunosa. The sequence goes on along the minus strand of OU744265.1, from coordinate 14,756,952 downwards.
AGGGTTCCGTAATTGGGATGAATTTATCCCAAATACAAACTTAACATTGTAGTTGAAATACATGTTCTTCCATACATTCCAACTGCAAGTGTTTGTACGCACAATATTGAGATATTTACCATGTTTTTTTTAAGATCATAGACTTCTTATGGGTTTTCCTGTAATCTATGAGTAAAGAGCTATACTACGTATTTTTTTCAACATTTTTGGTCCAGTAGTTTTGGAGATAAGGGGTATGAATGGTCAATGTTCATCGAATTTCTTAAATAATATCTTTAAAATTATTTATTTATAAATGATATAAAAAAAATATGTTTAAAATCCTCGCAACAAGCCCTTTCATTTGATATGTCACACGGTACCTACTGTTAGCAAAACTTTTTTTTAATTTTCTTGTTTGCCCTCAAAAGTGACCCCTTTATTTGCAATTTTGCGTAAATAATTACGTTACACGTTCGTGTTTGGGTCATAGAAATACATATGTGTAAATTTCAATTTAATCGGTCCATTGGTTTCGGAGCAAATTGGCTGTGACAGACGGATAGACAGACAGACACACGAGTGATCCTATAAGGGTTCCGTTTTTTCCTTTGGAGGTACGGAACCCTAAAAGTAAATGAGATGCTAATTTATGATTCAACAATCATTCTATTTGAATCATCATAGAACACACAATCTTTGGAATTTCAATTACCTGTATATTGCCCATTTCAAATGGTTGGAAGCGGACCTCCATACATTCTCGTACCATCTAACTGTTTATTTCAAAAACGGGAGACAGGCTGCCAGATAATAAATCGACTGTATGTCCAAGTTTCACGCTACCGAATCCAAAATTAATTGGAGACCAATAGAATGTTTTGATAGCTATTAAAACAAACGATACGAACGAAGCGATGAGCATCCATCATTCATATCTAGCGGCTTTCAATAAGGTAACTTTCTCACTGAGTTAAGGACTGGAGCGGGAATTCAGTGCCTTGTAATCAGGTGGATTTTATTAATAAAAGGAATGTACCTATCTGTGGGGATTAATCTACGAGCTATGAGTTGAGTACAGTTTTCCTATCATCCACTATGAAAGTGCTTATTGTTATAGGTACAGGATCTAACGACAGGGCACTCTCTAAGATTGTCAATATAAAAGTCAAATATAAGCTATTTGTTATGCATGGGATTTAAATCGGCCTACAAAATGTTAACCATGGCATGTACACTTGGATAGACAAGATCACAAAAAAGTCTTTATATAAGACGGTAAAGATTACAATTCGCAAAAGCAATACAAAAGTTTTATTAAAAGTACCTAGTTCTTCTGCGCCAATGACAACCGCAGGAAATTCTATTATTATTTGCACTGTTAACTCGCCTGTAATTCAACACTAAATGAATATTAATATTAATAAAGCAAAATCATACTAAAATCAGTTCACCAGCTTCCAACTTGGGTTAAGTTTAGCTTACCATCTAATCCAATTAAAGATACTGACCGTGAGAATCATTAACTAGTCAGGATTATAGCTGCATATCAAACCTGTCTAACTATTTCCTTCTTGGTCGGTTTCAACCGTTTTCAATGGATTATGACATGAATAGACGATAGATATTACAACTGTCATAGTGACAGTTTGAAATGCTATTGCGTAAACGGTTAAGGCGTTTGATGATGTTAGTATATCTTTTTGAGTCAATTTTCCTGAATTAAATATAGATGTCGATAATTTATTGGTAAAGACGGTCGTAGAATATATGAAACAACATGTGACTAACTACTAAATAAGAAACTTGAAGAATTTTGGCAGAGCCTTTCGGGATTCCCCAAGGAATAATAATTGGTCCCATTCCCTTGCATTAATTTTCCGGTAAACTCTCAGGTATATTATGGTGACACTATGTCTCAATCTCCAAAAGAAGATTCTCATAATAAATACCTGAATAAAAAATACTACGCATCTGCCTAATCCTTCAAGGAAACAAGGTGTAAAATAAAATCTATGATGCGACATAACATAAAATAAACTAGTATACCCTCACATTTCCTGTTTTGCTTACTAGTTTGCATTGTCATCCTAGCTTGTCTTATGAATGAATATTGGGATTGGCCGATGGCATCCAGTCTAACCAGATGGCCCTTAAAATCGACATTCTTATTAATATTACTACACGATATTAATTAATATAATTACCTAATCATTTTATTATAAATGCAGTGCTTTGCAACCGTCTCTCGCTATCTTACAACCGGAAACAAGTAATAATAAGCCCATCACTCGGTGTCCGTTTTGTAACTTTTTAATTTATTACCTGTCATAATGCAATGCAACTCGCTCCATACAACCTTGTACAGTCATTCTATGCATTATTAAAATATTCTTCTAAATATACAAAATGTTTAACTAGAGATCATATTCTAAGATAATTTTAAGCAAAATATTCTACATATGCACGTTCAAAGATTCTTATTTGTAATTTTGCTGTTGATATGTGTTTTATAGATAATATTTATCATACATAACTATTCGCAGAATTAGATCTTAAGTAAATATTTCAAAATAACCTCTGATGAAATAAGCAACATTGGATTATGCAGATATCCTATGTAATACGTAATCTGAACTAAAGTTACCAATTAATTCATGCCTCGACGTTTTTGGAGACTTCATGTCGTTTAAATTGTTCAAAAGGCAAATTGCGACCGACACCCGGGACAGTAAGCCAAGAATTTATGGCTCCATTACAGGACACAAAACGAATCGACTAAAACGGACAATAGGCACCGCTTAACGAAATAAAGCGTTCTCAGATAATGACTAGAAGAGTATTAATAACCCGCTTAGAAGATAGCAACACCGAAATGGTCTTAATAAAAAGACAATTTGAAAAATAAAATAAAACTAGTTCCATTTTTAAATTCGGACTAAAGGGTTTCGCCGCGCCACAGGCGCCGCTCATGTTGCCACCACAAAAAATCCAAGGACAACAGAAAAAAGTGTTATACGGACCACAAAATAGACATAATTTATACTTGAATTAACGACCCCATTGTGTGTTTTCGTTGTAATTTTTATTTACGATTGTTTACCCTATTTTATGTTTTAATATGACGCCATATTTATGGCTGTTTGATTCTGTCTGGAGGAATGTAATTTTTTCTAAGGGGATGTTTTAATTTATAGGGTAGTTTGTATCGACATTTTGATGCGACTGGGTTGTTTTAAAATTCTTTTAAGTGCTGAAGATTCCTTCTGATAGCCAGTTTTTTGTCAGCCGTATATCAAACAATATTTATTTCCACTGCATAATAAATATCTTCATTGTTAGGGTATAATTTCTATTGTTATTAATTATTATTAAATGTTTACGTGCTCGTATGGCGTATGCGAACATAAAATTATATGAATCGTAAAGTATTTTTCATTACAATAGACAGAACTATTAATAACATCATGTGCTAAAAATAAACGTTCAAATAAAAAAAAAAAAACGTTTCGAATACTGTTTTCAAAGCTACAAAAATGTTTACTTCGGCGTTCGGAAACACATTCAAAACATTTCACACGCCGTTCATGTAGTTCCTTATCTGAATAAAACTTTAAATAATTCGGAAACATGGCGGTGTCTAAACTAGATCACACGGTGTCTCGCTACGCTCGTAAATAATTAAGAAATAGCTTGTTTTAAATAAAACCACTAAAAACCTGTGTATACATATCGACAATCACATATTTTACTGCTTTTTTAGTATCGATGGAATTCCCGAAAGGACGACTAGGGGCGGTTTACGAGTCCAAGTAGATTGGGAGATTATAATTCGATATAAATTTAATAATGATTAATAATGATATCGAATTTTGGAGTATCGAATTAGATTTCGATGTTGAGTACCGTGGAGCTGCTTGATTACAAATTATTTGAAATGGTTTGGTTATTGTCAATATGTGGTGAAAGCACAGGAATGGAATGGAGAAAAATTGTCACTAGAAAAATATGTGAAGGAAAAGATGGTAATGAAAACATTTAATTTTCCGATGTCTACAATGACTCAAAGACAATTTCTGTGGTACCTATTAACCTCTCAAAGTATTTTTTCTCATTACCATCATACGCAATTCGCAGTAGGTGCCATATTTTATATTATTGTTTACTGTAAAATATCGCACATGTTTAAAAATGACCACAATGATTCTACAGTCTTAAAAGATGAAAGATTTTGGAAAGTGCATAAATAATTATATTATTCCTATTTCTATAGTTCCAGTAAGATTTCAGCGACATTAAACGCCAATAAAAATCAGTTTCTAGAATCGTCTCTTTAACAATAAATCCAAATAGGTATTATATTAAAATAGCATAGTGCAATAAATTCTCTCAAGAAAATGGCTTGCTCCCCGCCCCGACACTATAAATTAATGCATCAAACTTTATCTAACCAAAAATATATATGAAGAACCTTTATCGGCTCTTCATATCCCTGTTCGCTGGTATAGCAACCTAATATGGGAGTTCTTAAATCCCCATAAACCGAAGACGTTAGTGACGACAATGAGGTAACGGATCGTAAACTTTTTATCTCTTCATTCCCCTTTATTTCTTTTTTATACCCTTTGTTTTAACGTGAACACAATCAATATAAACCGTTTGGCTAAGTGTTCCATTCAATCGTAAAGGGTTTCAAGTGAACGCGTTCGAAATTTAAACATTCAAATCGATTTTGAATTAGTCGATTCTGTCATTTGTAGTAAAGGGTTGGTTTGATTAGGCTGTTTGTGTTTTGTTTTGTGCCACTCAATGATATTTTTGTACTCTATTTTCCTTAATTCTTACATTGGTAAAAATTTGCAGTGTCCCACAAAATAAATTGTTCCGTTTTACCAAATGTCAAGATTCATGCTTCTAAAAATATGAATACTATCGAGATCAAATTATTATGTAATAAAAGAGATCACACGACAATCGCCTTCCTCAAAAAATAACCTGTTTACATACTATTATTTTAATCACAACATTTTACTTTAAAACACTACGTCAGATGAAATTAAATCCATACATTGAAATAATCAACACAGTTGCGAACAGCTGTTACAACTAATCAAATTACGGGATGTCTTAGTCGATTATAAATATAGAAAAATCTCCCCCTATTATTAGAAATATAATATACGCGATAAAAATTTAAAGTATCATTATATCTTTATAAGGAGAATATAAATTCAAAACGTCGTATTATTTGATGTTCAACGTATTGATAAATTAGGTTAACTAGTCGTGAGTGATGGCCGTTTTTATTTTATGAGCTTTTTAACGATCTTTAATATTGGTATTATAAGTTTTCTTGTCTGTTTATATTGTTTCAGAGATATTTCAAGCGATTTTATCTTGGAAAATATTTTTATGGCTGCGTGACGTGAACGGCTTGGGAAATAAAACTATGAGATTTTTTGTAGAGCTAATTTTAACAGGGAAATCGCTGTTAGTGGCGGTATAGGTACTAAGTCTCTTCTGTCATTTCTCACAAAAGTCTTTTCTTTCAATCTTCAACTCTTTTCAGTTCAATCTTATTATTTTTACTCTCTTTTAAAAGTGTATTTTTATCTAGTTTTCTCAATAGTGTGACAATTTTTATAAAAAAAAAACAATAAAACTACTAAAATACTGCAGGCATAAAAGTCCACAAAAATAAAAATTGGTCCACACAATCCGGTCTTCGCAAATCTCACACATAAATAAAGATTAAAATTAGATTAAATATTAAAACTACATTTCGCCAAATTCTCAACCCAATCAATAATTTAAAGGTCAGTCAAGACTCAGAGCAAAAACATTTGTTTTAAAACCAAACCTATCATTAAATGTATTATATGCCATAAAAATTATGGTAACAAAACGTCATTAATTTGTTTAAAAAATAATAAGGAACTGTGTGCAAATGTCAGTGGAACTAATTATTATAAAAAATGGATCTCACGATCTATGGTAAACTTTGTAGGTATTCGTCTAGGTTTTATTCTTGACATTTCATTTTGTTTTTAATTATAGAACGTATTAGGTACATATCTTATCTAGAATGGGATCACCCGCGTTGGACGTGGGAATAAACTGTTCATATAACACCTCTGACCAGTTTTTGTTAAGATTTTGTAAAAATGCATTTGCTATTTTGGCTACTTAAAATAAAAGTGACTGTGAGTCAAACTATTTCCAAAACAGAATGAATTAAAGTTGATGACACACAGTTCTGTTAATCTAACACGTACCTATTGTCAACCTCCTAAGTACTTTTAAGCAAATGTAATGAATCAATTTAAAAAGTTAAGGTATCGGCCTCTAGCTCATTTTGTATCATAAAACAAGGCAAAATTAAAGAAACAATTGAAATCAGACTAAAAACTAATATTCATAAAAATAACAGGAACTTCGAAGTCCCGTAAATTTTCATCAATCCCATTTTATGCTAGCCAATTCCAAAGATTAGGAATAAATAATAAAAAAGAAAGAATGAAGCAATTAATTCTACTGAACTCGGACCGGTGGTCTACGATTGCCGATTCCGAAAACAATGAATGAAATTTTAAAAACTTCAAGACGCTCTATTCGGAAACACGTCATTAAATTTTATTAGAGGCGCCGCCATCGTATAAATTAACACTAGATTCACAGACGACAGGTTTTGGCCACAAATAATCGGGTGACGATGAAAACCCTCTAGTTTTCGGGTTGACGGAATCCCATCAAAATACCTGGAAGTGATGTATTCTCACATCCATTTTGTTATTGATCGTGATCATCGATTTCGGAGAATCGACTAACGATTGCTGGCAACCTTGTGATGTGTCATGGTAGTGTTTTTTCGGGGCCGACCATCGCCAATTAGGAATTGTTTTTTTTTCTCTCGTAAAGTTGGCTATTAACCCAACCTCGTTCGAATTTTTGAGAAAAAATAAGAAACCGTTAATAGTTTTCCTGTTTACTTGTCCTATAATATCCTTGTTCACCCTGTTTCGAAAAGCCTTTATATTTGTTAACAATAGATCCTAAACATGTCTCTTCCCGTACAAATATCGGTAAATTCAGCGATTGCATTCATGAAACTATCTACATACCGCGAATGCATCGAGAGGCGCGCATTCACTTGACTGACATTCGATTATTGAATTTGCATTCGAAATATAAATTGTTGATGTTTATCTTAAATACAAATGTGGGGACATTAGGTTTATGTGTAGTCAACCTCTTTGGCCTTTTAGATAGTTTATTGACAAGTAATATGGAAGCAGGTCGCATTGGAGGAATAAATGCTATGCGTTTGCCCGGTGGTCTTGGCGTCGATAAGACCACCCCATCACTATACTTTATGTTGGCATTATTTCAGCCCAGAGGCTTCCAACAATTCATCTGATATAGGTATTAGAAAACGTTCCGTTGCAATAGAGTATTTATTTATACATTTCTACGGTTAGGTTGTAAGTTATGAGTTCCATAAAATATGTCAACAGGGCAAATATTGTACAAAATTACATTAGACAGCATGCTAAAGAGCAAGTTAACATTATCATGTTTGAGCTAATATTCTACAATAGTGGCATACTAGCTAGACTATCTTTCCATTCTTCCGACCAATTACTGAAGGAAGGTAGTCTTCAACTTAGTTCCAGATTAAGGAAGCTCGGGGCCCGTAGCATATTTTATCGAGGGGCCCTTGATCTGCTACGGGTTACAAAGTGATAGAAAAAAAATCAATACTCAATACGTTTATTTGCCATCTACTTTTAGAAATATGCTAAAAAATGTCCTGCTCGTCCCATCCTTGATGTCCTCCCTCCGGTTGACGCCCTAAGCCGAGGTTCGTACCCCACAGGGGGTGCCCTTAGCGAGCGTTCACCTAGTTTTAATTAGCATAGTTGAATAACCCCTGGCTGGAGGTTTTAAGTGTAGTAGCTTAAGGCACCCACAGGAAAGCCCGATTTAGTAGTCATGATCTCAGAGGTCAACTACGAGATGCCCTACCTAAAAAAAAGCTAAAAAATTTATTACCGATTGTCTGACGTGGATTGTCTTATTCAGGAAAGGTGTTACAGATCACGTTTTTATGACATCAAGTAAATTCAATATTCTTAATAAATATCACTCAAAAAATTACGCTCAGGCGGAGGTGGGCGGGTATCGATACACGGGGCCCGTAGCAATTGCTACTCTTGCTACGTGGTTAATCCGGCACCGCTTCAGCTGATTTATTTACAATCTGATGAAATGACGGTCATGAATTCATGCTCATTCAACCTTTCAATAAGAAACTTCAATGGCGCATCGATAGGCCATAACTCAACAAATCTAGGTCACCGACCATATTTATTTGCTATGTAACTGTCGCACATAACTTGTTCATAATTGAGGGTAGGTACTATTAATTATTGAATCAAATGTCAGATGACGTCATTAATTATGGCAGGTCGCCAATGTGTTCGGTTATTCAAATTTCGAAGTCCATTGTGTCTATGAAATTCATTTTTACGCGTCACATATTTATCTTTTTGTAATGTTGCCGTGCTGCCGTGCAAAGTTCAAATGTTGAGAAGGGAATTTTATGCAACATACCTACAGGCTGACTCTTTATGGTTATCAAAAGATATATAACTTTTAGTACTGCAAAACAATCACCGTGTTTGCTAAGACTCTTTGTTAGTCGCGAATTCCTAATAAATGGAACCATAACACGTCAACATAAGCTTTAATTATGTTTGCGATATAATAATAGTCTGGTATTAATTGGAGTGTTAAAATACCATTATTAGTTTTACGACCATATTCTTAAATTAACTCGCTGGTTTATTATAAACTGAAATTAGTTAAGGAGCCATGGCTTAAAGCTAATTAAGTAGATGTTAAAGCAATGATTAAGTTGGAACCTAGCTTACTAAAAAGATCTTTTCAGTTCCTTTCTACTTTAAAACTAGATTTACTTAAGTTTAAATTATCTCTGTTGGTGAGTTTTAAATTTAAAGTCAAATCATTTAAAGGCACTTTTGAACCACAAAATTTACAAAAAAAAAAATATAGAATTGATTCTAATCGCCCCTTCAAAAATGTTACTCTTTTAAAATGTTTTACAATATTTTATAAGTATTACATTAGTTAAAGAAAATTATATGTGAAGGCGATGCACCTAGAAAAAAATTACTACGTTACCACAATAGATAAAAAGAAGTAAAAATGAAGCTATGACAGATAAATTAATTATGTGATGGATACATGGTGCTCACATATTTACAAGCATTGTAAAAGTATTCGATATTCCTAAAATTTTTACAAGTGTGAGTTCAAATAATCACAGAATGTAAAATCAATGTTAAAAAAATAATAAATCTAGGTCCTAAATACCTGTGATAATTACACCCTTCATTGTCCTATTTTCGGTGCAAATGAGGTTTCAATTCTCTTTTTTCCTTCACGTTAAACCTATTTGGCCCATATATCTGGCATGCAGCAAACATGGCCGGCCCAGTTCCACTTTGGTTTGGCAGCAATGTTTGTTTTCACTTATTTTATAACTTAAGGGATGCCAGTGGGACATCAATTCACTTACGCATAAAAGATACTCTTAAAGATTAGAGACAGAAAAGGTATAAGGTTTCTCTATGAACTTCGACTACACGTCTGAATGACAAGTCTGACTGTTGTTCCTACCTAATTTTTCTAATGATATATTTTTAATAATTTTTTTCTTTGTTCCTCTTAAACAGAGCACCTGCCATCCAATCTCTTCACCACCCTTGGTTGACTGGTAGAGAATGCCTAAGGCATTAAGTCCGCCTTTGTACTGTTTTGAGTGTGAAAAGTTTAAATAAATAAATCTCACCTTGTGGGGTCTTCCAAAAAGTCATCTCAGATTAAACTTCATTTTTCTCACATACCCAGACATTCTTATAAGACGCGACTTATTTCGGTTTTCTTCCTCCGAGGCAGACCTAAAAAAACCTGACGAGTGAAATTCTTATTCTTAACCAGCTAACTAAAAACAAAGATCATTCATCAAAGTACCACAAAGATGACTAACCACTTCAAATCCCTTTTAACTCTCCCGTCACTAAAAAGTCCTAACGCAAAAGTTTTCATTTTAAAACGCGAGTGACATCCCTGTATAAATCTGTCCCGGCTAGACTACTGTAATTGACATATTTATTGCAGAATAAATAACTCTAGAGACGCGTAAATTAGGATTCAGAGCTTTCTAATTTAGCATTTACATCGCCATCCACTGTTATCTGATTTCAGAGGAGATTTTCCTACGGTGTTGGATTTCGTTCTTTTTTGGTTATAAGTTTCTGGGTGGCTTATGCTACTGTAAAATTGAAACAAGGTATGTGGAAGCTTACATAGTGTCGATAATTTTATAAGATAGCTTACCTCAATATGGAATTGTACGTAAACTTTGAAGTTAGGAGACTTTGAACTTATTTGAAAATAAAAGTCGGACCAAGGATCTCTCAAGATCATAAAAGGAGCTATAGTGGGTAGTCGTGCTTTTGAAAAGGACCGTCAAATATAAAACGAACATATTTACAGTGTTGCCAACACCCTAATAACCTACATAGTGGGTGTTAAGAGACACTTTTAGATACAAAAAAAAGAAGTAAAAACCATAGACTTTATTTTATTACTTTGTAAGTGACATACGAAGGAACATGTCAATAAGGACACTAAAATTTAATTTCGTCATATTATATCCTTTACAAGGAACACGAATAGATGTATCTTCTTTGGCGATTGTTTCTGGTCTATAAAGATCGTACGCGATAACCCTATCTATGCTAGTGTCGTGTCGCCTATTCACTATCGATAGTCGATCATCGGTATCGATAAATTCACGATCGTAAAATGTTTGACCCTCGAGGTTGGCACGATTTATCGATTAGAAAATGTATGTAAATATTATGAGTATCGATATTTACATGTTGCAGAGAATCATTGAATTAGAATAATCTTGTTAGTCTTGTTTGAAAGCGCGTAACTTAAGTTTGAAATATTAAATTGCATGCGTGCATGCATGTATTATGCATGCTTTCACATAAACTTGCGGGTAGGAACTTACCTTTATTCAGTCACATTAAATAACTTACGAATCTTTTCATAAACGGACAGCAAGTAAAGTTATCAAACGTAGGTATGACTGGTTATTTTATGACAAACTTGCGTACAGTAAATGCGGTATATTTACTACTAATATAAGTGTATTTTTATGTCTTTTTCATACGGTCCGCAACTCAATAAACTTGACTGTATTAGCGGATGTGACTTTATGCTATCGTAACTCGCAACTGTCATTTAATAAAAACTTATAGCCATGGCATACTGACCATGGTAATTTTCTCTTAGAAAACTTTCTATTTTAATTGATCTTATCTCTAAAATTAACTTTATCGATATCCGAATTACTACCGATCAATCTCTAGAGTATCCTTATCTATGCCTACTTCTCACACCATTTGCCCTATGATCCAATTCTCTAAACGAATCCTGTTACTATTATTGGGAATGGGTCCCACTAGCGATAAGATAGCATATATTATGACGGTTGCCACGTAGGTGCGATTTAATTGATAATAACGTGTGCCACCTGCCTTAATTGAACTATTAGCTACGGTTAATATTTATCTGTGGCTGATAGTGATGTGATTGGGGGATAAAAACCGTTTTTTAGTTAAAGGACTCCAGTGTAAGAGATTTCTTAATTAAATGTTGTGTAACACTCATTTGTTTTAAAGTTAAAGACAATTAGATTTAGAATTTATTATTTCAATTTTCTTATATCAAAAATTATTTGAAGATAATATAAGCCAAGTTGTAGGTATATTTCTCGAATGGGAAGGTTGAAGAGAACTACCTTATACTGCTGTGCCATCACGGTGATCAATCATTATTATGTATTAGGAGGCAAGCCTATTCAATTCGGCTAAAAACTGTTATAAAACTTTGACCAACTTGGAACCAAATTCAGGTCTTCACGCTTGACACCCTTTAGGCCACTTTAGCAGTCCTAAAACAATATCTCTCTTCAAGTAGAATTCCAAAGCGTTCCAATACAAATTGTGTTCATTCTCTATTATCTGTAAAGGCTCTTTCAAACAGGCGCGACACGCGACGCGACTCAAAGACACTGCTCGTCGCGCGACGAGCGGTGTCTTTGTGTCGCGTCGCGTGTCGCGCCTGTTTGAAAGACCCTTAATGGCCACCAATAATTTTCAAAGCTCATAATTAAAAGCCTATGGCCAGTTTTACACGCAATTATATCTTTACGATTAACAGTTAAACAGTAACCGCATACGGTACATAGAGATGATATTAATATCAGCCAGTAAAGCTTCGGGGTAAATGGCGACCTCTTGTGGTCCATTATGAGGTTACAATGCAATGCAGTGCTGCCAACTTTATGGTTTGCGCGCCAATACGGTGCTGTGAATTGGCGGTAATATTTTTGGCGCGAGTTTTGAACGCCATTTTGTAGAAAATAATAATTTATTATGACAAGAGTAATAGTTTCTAGACAAAATCCTTTTTTTTACGAACATACTAAAGCATATTAGTAGAGCTTTATATATAATCAGTTGCTCAATTAATCAGTAACAAAATTAATGTATGAAACTGTGAATTTGACCTGTTTTTAACTTTTCCCGTTTACATTAATAAACCATAAGAGAACATTACCACATTTTATCCCAATACGTACTTAATTATAACAAACTTAGCAGCACACCTCTAGGAACTACAATCTCCATGGGTGGTATACAGTGCACACCGAACGCATTATTTAATAGCAACTCCTTCAAACTGATTACATTCCATTGCGTATTTAGTACGCGAACACCGACTAATCAGTTATGCAGCTCCTGCTTCCTATATCAAACAGGTTGCTTGGTTGTTATTGTCGAGTACGCCAGTTAAATTTAATGTAGACCATTTGTTTAGTTAACCACGCTGGGATTTAAATATGTTGTGTTGTGTGAGCAGTTACTAAACGTATCTGTCTTTGATGAAGTATTTAGAGCATGGTTACAGGAGTTTTCGTTTAGTTACATGTGTAACCTAGTTTGTGTGACAATAGGGTAGCAGCTGCCGGTGAAATAGAGGGACTAGGAAGTCTTAATTTGAGCCTTGTTCGGTAAACTTTGACAGGTACTGTTACCTACAGAACTTTTCTTATCTGTTGAAATAATTTCCCGGAATGCAAACTTCAAGTACTGAATGACGAAAACAGAAGGCTCCATACCAAAGCAGAACGATCTAATAACAATAGACTTTATAGCATATCAACACAATTCAGTCTATCAATAGAGCTTTTGGTCTGGTAACTGCAGAGAGAGACAATATTCATCACAAACCCTTGGACAGATCACATAGATTTTTCTCCTAGCAAACTTAAATGTTTATGTTACCGTAAGATTATGAGAACCGTTAGCTAATAATCTATCGGTATTATTCCTTTCAGTTTATAAACTGTCGAAAAATTGTGAAATACGTTAGGTTAGAACGGTGACCAAACGCGCGCAAGCAGAGCGAGCGGTGCCGCGGCGGCGCGGCGGCGCGGGCGTCCGGCGAACGTTACTTCCAAGTTGCTCGCAGCTAGGCAGGCTTTTTTGTATTAGCGCAAGGTGCGTTACGTGGTCACAAGCAAGTTTGATACCAGTTCACAAATTGTCGGTTTCCCATGGATAGATTATAAACTATCGAAAATTAATGAGTTAAATTGTAAATGGTTTGTTGCAGTTCACAATTTTTAGATTATAAATAAACTGACGAAGTGCATAATTATACGGTGACATAAACAAAACCACAATTTCCATGCAGAAAAACAAGTACCGCCCAGGAAACCAGCAGTTTCTCCTACACGTCCAATGAAAGGAAAGTTCGTGAAAAATGATTTATATCTGCGCAAGAACACCGTGGATAATTGAATACGCATATTCATAAACTATTAGATAGCTGTCTCGGGGAGTGTCACTTCAACCAGTAACATAGAGAAAAGTGGCTAAATGCGCAATATACAATATGTAAAAAAAACCCTGTCTGATCTGAAAAGGGCCACATAGGAACTGCAATAACATAACCTAAAAGTTTATTTTATTTTATTATTATTGAAAATAAAAAAGTTATTGCTGTTTAAAAATTCAGACTTTTAGTACAAAAATTATCCCAAATCCAATAAAAATTTGAAAAATTTCAACAGGAGTTATGACTTGTAGACACCCGCTAAACTTCGGCAGCCCGCGCCCCATGTATAATATAACGGCTACTTTTTTTTTTTTTTTTCTGAAGCTTAACACATAAATAGACTCTCAGTATGATATCTAACAACACCCTCATGGATCGGACAAGGATTTTTTTACATGTTGTAAATACCACCACGGAATATCATGACACACAACAATATAATTACCTATAAATACCGGAACATCTCCTTTCCGACCCTGATGATCCCATTACTCTCCTCCAAGAGCAGAATAGGGCCACCAGCACTATACACAAACACAGACGCCTCCCGTCATTCCGACCTCGCCGCTGAGGTCCTTTGCGACCGCGACCGTGTCCCTGAGTAAATGATACTCCTCCCCGACCCTTGCTCGAAAACGAGGTGCCAGCAAGTTGTTGCCGCTGAGCACGTAGCTTTAAACTACCCCGAATAATAATCATGATCTAAACCAATTTTGATCCAGCCTGTCCCTTCTTGCTGTCCTCCCCTCAGCGACGCCCTAAGCCGAGGTTCGTACCCCACAGGGGGCGCCCTTAGCGAGCGTTCGCCTAGTTATAATTTAGTTTAGTTTTTTGCCCCTGGCTGGAGGCTTTGAGTGTAGCAGCTTAAGGCACCCACAGGAAAGTCCGGTTAAGCAGCCAAGACCTTAGTGGTCAAAAAAGCGAGATGCCCGTTCAAAAAAAAAAAAAAAACCGGAACATCTATTTCACAAGTACTAAAACTTAGACATCGATAGCTACCCCATAAAGTAAAAGTCAACGCTGACCATCACTATAGGAACGGCATTTTACTAAAGAACTTCCGATAGGACAAATTGCTAACACCATAAATCTATGGGGTAATAATTTTCACCCACCGGCCGCAGTAACCCGCAAACCATCGCAGATTGAATTTAATGTCCTCGATATTATGTGTCTTGGGACAATTTAAGAGGCATTAGTACACCCTACAGCGATTCACGTATACATATTTATGAATAAAACAACCAATTTGTATGTATTGCTTCGTGCACCCGGCTGCTGCAGCCATAACGGCACAACAACCGGGGGGTAATACGGTTATCCTAAAAGGATAGCCCCAATTTGTTGAAATTGTCAAACCAATTCCTAGTACGACGCTTTGTGCTCCGCTCCGCACATAAAAGGGAGTTTATAGCGGATTTACAGAGTAATAAATTGTGTTCTGATAGTATAATTGTAGAGTATGGCTTCCGATTCTTAAATCAATCCATAATTCAAATGAATGTGGCTCCATTCCAAGCAGTGGTCACGGTAACAATACTGACCCTGATTGCGACAACGTTGCTCTGTAACACACCAACAGTCCCTATAATTACGCCTAGTTTGACAACTAATCGCATCTTTTTCATTGTTTCAGAAGGATCTCTCGGACGATTGCGTGTTCGAGGAACATATAGAGGAGAACAACTACAACACATACTCGCGGTTACGCAACGGGAAGAAAACCTTCTTGGCGCTGGACAACAGGGGGAGAGCGAGACGAACGCAGATCCCCGTGCGTCGGCCGCTCGGCAACCTCTCGCCCTACGCGCTGACGCTGACGAGGCGATGGGACGGGCCCAAGCAGACGCACTGTCCGCCGCGGCGGCATCGCGGCAAGCTGAAGCGGCCTCCGCCGCGACACAGAAACTGCCACATACGCCTCCAGAAGGCGAATTTGAGGCATAAGAGGAAGCACAAGAAGGCTAACAATCCCAAGAAAAAGCAGCGGCATCCGAAGACGAGGAGAAAACACGAGAACGGGACAACGACCACGACCGAAGTGACGTGGGACGAGTCGACGATGTCGACCATGTCTACGACGGACGCCGAGTTTTTTCGGTCGGCGACCGCGCAGGAGGCGGTCGCACGCGCGTGAGTCGGGCGCTGGTCGCGGTCGGGGCAGCCGTCGCGCTCGCACACTAGCACCGTTCCACACTTACACGTGCAAGAATCTCTGTATCATTCCTATTTAGTGCCGTTCCGATTGATACACGGAACGGCTCGTGAAATATTACGACGAAGTAGCATTGCTCTCTTACGAATGGCGCTCCAATTTAACTATCGAGAAAGTTGAACCCGTGATGCGTTCATAACGAATGTTTGTCGAAACTTGAACTTCGTTTTCCTTTACTAATAGTACGTACGAAACATAATACTCAATGTTGAGTTAGGCGGTGTTGCCGTTAAAGTCGATAAATATTAACAATAAAACGAATGATATTATTCTACCAAAGCTACTGAAATTATCTATCTCAATTTATATTCCTAGTTCGCTTTAAAACGTAGGGTTATTATCGGCAAGATTCCAGTTGTTAGTTACTGTTACTTATCAAGAAATTAACGTAGATGTTAAATTAACTTTATTCGATAATGACTAAAACGTTGATTGTTTTTGACGTCGAGATTATCGTTTGGTAAGGTGGAACTGTGTTAGGAGAAGGCAAGAGATTCCTGTCAATTAAAAATTTAGCCTAAATACTTATCGTTTCGGAATCACTCTCTCGAACGAGCATCGCTTCATTCACGTTAATATTCAATGTTCATTACTAATATTTCTTTAATTGGTATATCTTTAAAAACCCATTAAGTAGCATTTGAGTAATATGTTTCCTTAATTAAGCTTAAGTAATTCGTTAATGGATTTGATCGGAGCTCGTTCGGATCCGTTACGAACACAACATTTATAGCATCCAGATATCTTAAATGCCACAATTTTCCACATTTACAAAGTGGTCTAAAAGCTTGGCTATTCAAATTAAGAAATGACGCTCTATTCCTTTTTAACATCAATCGTAAATGCGACTTTTATTACGTATTTATATATCATAGAAATTAAAACATCTCCGGCTGCCATCACTATTTGCATCCAAATGCTTCAATAACACGAAGAGAAGAAATTCCGAAACGTTTTTGTACTTAGATACGTGTGTTGAGGTGTAATTTCATAAGAAATTGACTGAAAATTGGACTGAGTAATGTAGTTTATGTTGGTTTCGGCCTAGGCTATGATAGGATTACGTAGTGCGGCGGACGGCATGCTTCTGTATTCTATCCTAAGTTATATTCGAGCGTCGGAGGCGAGCGGCCCTGCAGTTAATGTCTTCGAAATTATAATCGACATGGATAGTGTTCCCACGCGTGCCGGTGGCTTGGTGACACCGTGCCTGACACACCCCGCGGTGCGGACTAAACCAGTTCGAGCTGGTAAATATGAAAAAAGCTATAAAAATTATAATTGCGCAATGCGCATCACTAGTACAGGTCCGCTCGCCTCGACTCGTCCAAAAATGTAGTGATAAACATTAACGACGACGAAGTGACTATTAGTAAGTAGTTCTAAAACGTGTATCTAATTTGTAAATTTATTTATTTTCCATAGAGAAAGTCGTATTTTGTTAACGTTTTAGTTGATGTTTTTTATTCTCTCGTCCCCTTTAGTTCCAACCGATTGTAGATGTGTAGGATGTCATACGCTTGTACTTTTAGTAAGCCATTATTATTTGTATTATATTTTTAAGTCCGTTCGGTAACAATATGTGCTCTGTATGCAGTTTTGTATAGTGTGTAATGGATGCATTCGCAAATATTGTGATTGAATGGATTTTACACGATTACATTCTCTTTAGTGATGTCCCTCGCATTCTGAATATGTGCGCAGATTTTATAGCAGGTATTAACATCTTGTACTTTGACAGCGAACTTTTTTTTTAACGTGCAACACTAAATTTTCCGTGTAATAATTACCTACTCCCCGCAAAGGTTAAATGAAGGTAGATTTTGTTCATGAATTATATTAAACGGGTGTCCCACTTTCAGTTTTAATTTATAATTAGCGTCTATCTATTTCTAATTTCTCTCAAATTCCAAGCCTCGATACGATCCATTGAACAGGTTTGTAGTACCGGTACCACTCTACCATAGAGTAACCACGGAAATGAAATATGTCAAGTACAAAAAAAATGTTCGCTGACTAAGTTTCTCAGGAGTTTTTTTTTTGTGAATATATGCAGCAAGCTTTATGAATGTACCTACGTATGTTATACGAATGATATTTTGAATATTTATATCTATGTATAATATTTTAGGTATGACATGAAATCGACATGGAATACGTACATAACGAAGCATTTACTCATCTTATAAACATTTTTATATAAAATAATCACGATCGTGCCGATTCCCTGTCGTTTTCGTAAAAGTCAATAAATTATTCGATTCTCGAATTCGTTATACTTGACTCGTTATTGTAAATGAATACCAGTCGATCTTTATGTTAGTGTAGAAGCAGTATTTCGGTATTGTAAAAAATGGTTCTCCGTTACAGTATCTAGTTTTTGTAGTTTTTTTATTGAATAGAGATTTTAAGAAACTTCAGCAGATGTCAACAATTTTATTGGTTTTATTTTGTTCTCCTATACGTAATGACACTGGCAAGCATACAGGTGCCGTGTTTACAAACTCTAACTCGCTTTAAAAAAAAACCATAGACAGTTCTTTTTTTAAATAATACCAGTTAAGAGTCATATCCAGCCTATTAAGTAGTAAAATATAAACAAATATAATTTATCAGTCTGCTATAATAAATTATGCGAGAGTTTGCATAACAATGTGCCGATGATGGTGTAAAAATATGAGTGTTATATGTTAATTTAATGCCCATGTGCCATAAATATATACTGACCTTTGGGTTAGCCTACCGATTCAATCACTGTTAATTTTCACACAGTTGCTATACTCAAGTACATGATGTCAATATTCTTAAGAAATAAGGGGAGAATCTACTTAACGGTCAATTAAGGACAATATATAAAATTGTAGATAAAATATAATAAATATCTTTTTTCCTAACGTGGTGTAAATACCCCTTGTTTCTCGAAAATTATAATTATATAAGAATGTCAAGAGGAGTCAACAGTATTACTTACTTAATTAATTTCGATACCTTTTTACAATAATACTTTAAAAAATGTTCGTATTTGCTAAGTGCATTTATACATGTACGATTAAAAATTAATTCTGAATAATTTAATCGTTTTTGAATGTAAAAAATGGAGTATCTTTAGATGTTTTTTCTAAAGTAGAATTTAAAAATTTACCTATTTACCCACTTAGTTCTACCAAAAGAAAGATTGATCGAAACTTTTAGACAATAACTTTTTACAGCCTCTTATACCGACAAATAAATAAAAATGATTCTATAATCTCTGCGTTTTCTTTTCGACTACCCAACAAACAAACATTCATACCTAAGTATACAGGGTGGCTACATACCTAAGAAAAGGCTAGGCAGATTGATTGATTGTCTAGCTATGATTCTGAACCTTTAAAACAAACGAAACATTTCAATGCCCCCTGCATTGAAATGTTTCGTTCAGAATCATGTACTGAATCCATGGTAACAGTTTTCGCGTCGATGTTCCTGCCACCCTGTATAGCTAGACAATCAATCAATCTGCCTAGCCTTTTCTCAACTATGATGTTGGGATGGGGTTCCAGTTTAACCGGATGCAGCTGAATATCAGTATGGAGCGACTGCCTATCTGACTTCAACAACCTAGTCACTGGGTAGCACGATACCCCTTGGTAATACTGATTGAGACTTTTGAGCTTCTGGCAACCTGTAGCGACTGTCATACTGAACTTCGAAGTTTAAAAAATACCAATGTACAGGTCGTGCCATTAAAGATGAGACTTGACTGCGCCTCCCGCCGCTCTTTCCCCCGTCCCGATAACGCCCCAGCGGGGACCTCATACCGCTAAAGAGACCCATAAATCGTCTACTGCGCAAGTCAAACCACGTGGTGCGTCAAGTCTCATCTTGTACCTATTGTATACAACGACTGTCAAAGATCTACGAATGACAGCCGGGACCAATGGCTAAGCGTGGATTCCGAGCTACGGAGGGTTCTCGATATGTAATGGATGGTCACCCATCCACGAACCGACCGCGGCAAGCGTAGCTTAACCTTCGATCGACCCGTGAGGCTGTTATCATTAAACCAAAAAACCTTCTATTCATATAGGTAGAAAAGTACCTGGTCGACCGAGCTCTTCTCTGGTGAAAATAGAAAATACTCATTTAATACTATAGGATGGCATGTTCATAGTATTTCCATGTATAGTTCATACTAACGCCATGATGCCATGATAGTAGGTACTTACTAATTCCATGCTGCCATGTCATTTTTCCAAGATCAGGTAAGCGATCTTGTTCTAAACTTTGGACGACCGAGCTCTGCTCGGGTGAAAATACGGAGAAAACGAATTTTAGACCTCTAGATCGATTTTTCGCCCCCGTACACCCCTATATTGCAACTTTCATCGAAATCGTTAGAGCCGTTTTCGAGAACGTGAGTACAAATATTGCTTATGTAATAGTGTGGGATATATTATATACAAAATGGCGCATTTGAATACTTGGTCCCCAAAACTTCCAAGGGCTTCAGTAAGGTACTGAAACAACCTTCAATCATGACTAAGTTTAGTCCTCTTATGGGTCTGTGTCCTTTGGCGGCACGGCGCAGCGTGTAATTTTTATGCGACGAACTGGCATAAGCATATTATAAGCAGATTATAATGTTCCCACTTCTGTATAGGACAGGCCTCCAGAAAGAGGAATCTTTCTGTGAGAGGGAATGGGCCATAAACCACCACGTGGGCCCAGTTGGTGGATGTCACATGTCTTCGATTTTTTATTTTTATTCTAGGACATGAAGGTTTCCTCACGATGTTTTCCTTCGCCGTTTTGAGAGCAGTGGGGATAAATTAATTTTACACAAAGTGCCTGCTCGGGTTCGAATCCACGACATAGGTACTTGAACACGTAAGTCGCCACCGCAACAACTGGGCCAGCATTGCTCCTACGACGAGTAAGAATGTAACTTAATAGTAGGTATGACAATAAAATTGAAATTTCAATAATAATGCCTAAGGACTTCGCGGCACGCCTAATGGTGGCCATACACCACTCTGCCTATCGTCCAATCGGCATGACGCTGCAGGCTTGATCCAATCTGCAGTTCATTCATATACACCACACACGATCACTTTAAACTGTCCAACCGGCAGCGACGTTCGGTTGAAGCCATGACGTCACCAGTGACGGACAACGATGTCTTAGCCGTCTTGGGCTTACTCTTGCTAAAGAAACCAAAAATCTTGACTCAACTGAACTGACGACGACCGCCACACACGGTCCAATCGGCATGATCCAATCGGCTTAATCAAACCAAAATAATTGAATTTCGATTGATCCTTCACGCATAACTGTCATGCCAACATACGTTCAGTTCTACTTGATCCAATCGGCAGCGTCATGCCAATTTGACGATAGTCAGCATGATGTATGGCCAGGGCCACCATAAGGATACCGTGTCATCGTTGCCGTGTATTTGCACTTGCATGTATAATAATGATGCCGAAGAATCCCCCGTGCCGCGCAGAACACGCATTTAAAATCAGAGTACGGTAGGTAGGTATGTACCTATAAACAAAACGTTTTACAAAAAAAACACTACCGAGTTCCAAAAAAAACACTACGAAGCGAGAAATAACTTTAATTTCGGAAGTCGGTGGCAAAAACGAAAATTCTAAACCAAAGAAACCATTTTTTTTTTTTTGAAAATGTTTTTATTTTTCACTTTTAAGTTGTGGTACCTACCCCACACAAATTCGAATACCACTATCTGTTATGTAAAAAACAGTGACATGAACTTAACATATCATCAACATACTAAGTGGGAAAAAAATAAGTATTATTGAAGCCAACTCAAAAACTATCCAAGCAAAGTTAATTAAATTTATATGGTACCAACTCCGGCACTGCAATAATCAACGCGTTGATGTCTTTTACTCGACGGTGTCGGTAAATTACGTCACAGTGTCGCGAAATCAATGGATAGTCCCATCTCAAAAATGTCTAACGCGCTTAAAGAAGTTTTCACTTCAAAAATCGAATAAAAACACATCTCTATTCTATCGAATAATCGATTGATTGTTCAACTGAAAAGCGATTGGATTATCCATTCGGTTGGAAAATCTAAATGACAGCTATTCCACGATTCATTCGATTGTTTGCACATTTCAATATGGCATAATATCATATTATATCATATCTACCATCGGTACAAACGGAGAACTGGGAACAATTTAATAATTGTTAGCCCCAACAATTAAATTTGATCTTATTCTGCCTTACTGGTCAATTAGTCGCAAGCGGTACTGGTGAGCATGAGGTCCTAGGTCGTAACGTAGTTGTTTATGGTAGTTCGCCATGCCGCCATACATATTGGAAGTGAACCCTCCGGGAGAGTTACTGGCATTACGTTTACGTTAAAGTTAACCATCGCGAACGATCAACGGCATTAAGTTTGAAACCATGTTATAAAACGAAGTAAAATTGTGTTTTCAGGGGGTCTTATCACTCTGCCGGGGGTGCGAAGAAAACCGAAAGGGAGATCGTGGCCCCCGGCAACAGGGCAACCGAAGGAACACGGGTGGGTTTTTGTCAGTAAGAGTCTGACACGCCCTCCCGCTCCGCCCAGAGCGGGAGAAGTTATTTGATAATTTCCCACCCAAAAAAAAGGGGGTCTTAAAATTATAATACTTCAATTTTAATACCAAAACATACACAAATAAATCTTGTTAAAATATACATATTAGATTTTATTTTCACGGTTTATAATGCTGTATTCGCTAAGAAAAACCTACATATAAAATGAGCCCTCGACGAGCATCACATATGCGTCTAGGTGAGCCCTCCAGGAGGGCTCCCAGCACTGAACGTGTTAATCGTAATTTACAGTGAAAATGTTGAAAACCATCCCTTTTAGATAGTTCCTTAGAAAACTTTTCCAAAGAAAATAAAGCTGAGGTGGCTTCTGAGAGAAACTTCAAAACTTATTAATTTATTGTGTTCAGTAGAGGTAAAGGCAACAAGGAAATTATAAAGTACGTACCTAATGAATCAGTTTATGAAAGTGAGTACCTACCTACGTACCTACCAACGGTTGGCGCAGTGGCTGTGCGATTGGTGCTAATGCTCGGGCTACATTGCCGCGTTATCGCTAACTAAACTTCGCGCGCTATCTCAATTCAAATTCAAAATTCAAAATATTTTATTTCACACAAGGGCACTTATGAAATGTCAGAAGCTAAGTGCACGGTTCCAATTGGTCGCTTCCTATGGAGAAGAACCAGCAAAATCTCCACGGTTACTCTTTTAAAAATAAATGGTTTCTACAATGTTTTCAAATTACAGCAGCTGAACTTAATCTACTTGAAAGAGCTCTAATGTGGGCGCCACATTGCAATCTCGAATCTAGAGTAATTCCTAGAAACACAGTTTCCGTAATAGCATCTAGTTTCTTGCCATCAAGTTTTAAATTTAGACCTACTTGAGGTACATTTGATAATGAGAAGTTAAGACATTTAGTTTTGTTCGCATTAAGTAAAAGATTATTAGCTGCGAACCATTTCGAAAGAATTGCCAGACTATCGTTGACATGAAAGACATCCGTATCTTTTCTATCTATTTTAAAAATAAGAGGAGTATCATCAGCGAATAGAATTATATCCGATAGAATATAATTATATCCCTCGCACACCGCTCGACGTCTCGCTGAGCAACAGAGAGCGCGCGAAGTAAAGTTCGCGATAACGCGACAATGTAGCCCCAGCATAAGGATCGTGGGTTAAATACCAGCCCAGAACAATAATCACCAAATGGGTGACAAAGCAAAAGAAGTAAGTAAGTATACAGATTGTTTTTAACCAGTGCGCAAACATAAACACGTGACTTTACTCATTATTATGAACAACTTTTACTATGGGACCAAACCTGAAATCCCGAAAAATAATCAGCTGTTCCCTATATTTTGACGAGTTACGCGAACATAAATGTAGGAAACAGCAGATTTTTTTTTTCGCGTTTCAAGTTTGGCCACATACTACCGAGTCAAGGCTTCTACAAACACGCGCGACACGCGACGCGACTAAAGATATGTACCTACGTCGCGTCGCGCGACGAGCGGTGTCTTTGTGTCGCGTCGCGTGTCGCGCGTGTTTGTAGGAGCCTTCAATCCTATACCATGGCCTATACACTGTACCTCGAGTTACAGGGTTTTGCCTTAATAGCGCTCATTCGATTATTTCGAGGCAGTCACGTATCTACCTATATTGATATGTTATTTTATTTTATAGTAGAAGGAGATATGAGCACATATAAAACACTGTATTTTAATTATATGTATGGTTTAAAAAGTTTTAAAAGCCCTTTTCACGAAATAGGGATTTCTGAGATACAGTGTTTTTGATTGACACGTCAGCGCAGCATAGTAAAAGTTGTTCATAATGATGAGTAAATTCACGTATTTAAGTTTGCGCAATGGTCAAAAAAATTCCCTGTACATGAGTAGGTATGGATCTGCATTAAATAACTTATTACAAAACGATGGTAGGATTTAAGAAGTATGTAAGGAACGTAGTAGGTGGCGTTCTGTAGCCTCGGTCTCTGCCATGGGAAGAAAGCGATAGTTGTAAATACGTAAGTATCTACGTTCTGGCCTGTAGTACTTTTCTGCTAACCCAGATATACAAACAGCTTGATAATAACTTCAGTATTGTATATAAAAAGTAAATCAACCTGCCTAGCCTTTTCCAGTCGGGTTCCAGGGTAACTGGATGCAGCTGAATACCAGTATTTTACATGGAGCGACTGCCTATCTGACCTGCGTACACAACCCAGAACTGCAGGTAGTACGATACCCGTTGATAAGACTGGTTGTCAAACTTTCGGGCTTCTGACGACCCGTAAGGACTGTCAAAGATCCACTAATGACAGCCGGGACCAACGGCTTAACGTGCTTTCTGAAGCACGAAAGAGTCTGAGTATGTAAAGATGGTCACTCATCCATGGACCAACCCCGGCAAGCGTAGCTTAACCTGATTGATCGACCCATGTGGCTGTTATTAGGTACTTAGCCACGAGATAAAGAACTAAATATGTAGCTACATCAAACTTATTTAAATTGCTCGAATTTTACAAGTAGTACTAGTACTACTTGTAAAATTATACTTTTACAATTTAACTAAAGCAACTACTACGATAACTGCAATTATAATAAAAAACCTCACCAGATTCTTTAAAAATTCAATCAGATTTCTGCCCGTCCTTCGAAGGAAAAAGCATTATGGTTACCTTTAGTTATCAATAAATGAACGTCAATTTCGACAAGTGTTTCAAGTCTTCGGTAGTATAGTGGTAAGTATCCCCGCCTGTCACGCGGGAGACCGGGGTTCGATTCCCCGCCGGAGAGATTCTTTTTGTATTTTTTTTATCTCAAAATTACTTAAAAATTAAATACAAAATCACTTTGAAGCTTTTGCTCATAAAAAAAAAAACTTTCAAAAATATGTTTAACTCTGTAATTCATTTATTGTGTTGTTGAGGGGGTTCTGCCCTGAAAAAAGTAGCAATAGGTGAATGGGTACCTGTTAGAATTACTGACTACTTGACCATCTTCAATATAATTTTACCCTTTTACCAACCAACAACAAACATAAGGCATAATAATGATTAATGATAGATCAAGGGTAGGTATTTTGTAATCAAAACGGACTTCCTTCAAGGTAGGTTGAACAAATCACTCAGCTTCCCCAGCGTAATTCGATAAGTAATAGACGTGAAGTAAAACTACTATCAGAAGAGGGCTTTAGCCCTCAGCAAAAATAATTTTGAAACTTGACAGGCAATGGAATGGCCCTCAGAACTTAATGATAATGAATGAAATGCCTACGAACCTCCGTCAATGGAACGCGCCAGCCATTGATTGCTCCCGCTCCTATTTTTACAAAGTTGGCAGCACTTTGTAGTAACTGACGTACAAGGTGGCCAATGAGAATAAGTGTGACAGAGATAGGTTTAACACACTTATTAGTATGAGTGAAAGAGATAGGTAGTAGACGACGATCACGTGGACAAACTGCAAAATTATTTGTAGCTATCTATTACGTTCTATTGCAATAAAAATAAGGTTCAATATGGAGTATCGTGGGTGTTTAAAATATTGGTAAGTTTATTCAAATCGCGTTCGGTCTGAAGTGGTGGCGTCACTGCATATCGAATGAAGGTCGCTCGCTCGCTTCGTCGCTCGATGCTTCATTCGATCGCCATTTTGTATAGGCGTTTCAACTCGTAATATTTTTGATTCGATTCAGGCCTATAATCGTTTTCGTCGATTCTATAACCATCTGATTTTCGGCGGTAAATTGACTATCAATCTAGTATCGATACAAAATGAAGAAATGTTCTTCAGTTGTGTGGAGGTTTTTTGAACGCCTTGAAGAAAACAAGAGATGTGTTGCAGTGTTGTGTAAATTATGTGAAACTCAATACAAATACTTCGGAAATACGACTAATCTAAGGGCTCACCTGATAAACAAACATCCTATTCAGTGGGAGCTATCGCAGAATGGAACATTGGATGAAACCCATTTCAGAATTGAAGATGATGATACAAATCAAACGACATCTACGCCTAAACGAAGAAAATATACGCCGAGGGCTCGCAAAGATAAAAACGTACGTTATTCAGTATCAGTTAATAAAGAAGAATCAACCGGATTGGGTGCTATGCCTAAAATCGAAATACAACGGGTACCTATATTGTTATAATTAGGTTATAGTTTCCTTATCACTTATCAAACCGAGTCCATTATCGACAAATTATCGATTAGCGGTCATCGGTGGAGAGAACGTTGATAAAAATTCAAGTAATCGATTCGAGAAGTTCGATCGATAATGACAATGACGTAACTGATAATCGATTTTTGTTTGTTGTGTAAACGTTGTGATTGTGCATGAGCTTCCAAAATATTTTAGTTATTCGTAAAAAAAAAGATTGTAGATTTAAGTGTACCTATTAAAAGTATTTCGGTAAGATTAATATCGGATTAATTCTATGAATAAATGAATTCAACGTCTTTGAAGATTTTGAAGGTTATGATGCTTTTCATGTTTACAAAATGTTGTTTGTAGCAACCAATGAGCTGAATAGTTGTTGACTTTCAGCCAATTATGAAATACCACGGCATGGATAACGACTAGTTTTCATTGGTTGTTACTGGATAAAGTAATATAAAAATGTATTTTATGAATTTGCATTTGAATATGATGAATATGCATTTAGTCACTTTGGCATTGTGAGTGAGATGTAGATTATTTCCCGCCAAAAAAGTAAGGAGGTTTTTATTGAGTCTATTACCTGACAAATATTATTTACTCTGCAAGATTGCTGTAATTCCATGTATTTAACAATACATGATGTACTAAAACCAGGTATCTTATTTGTTTTGATGTTATTTGCTGCTGCAGTTTCAAAGTTTTAGTTTTACTTCTGTGGCAAAATAATAAACAAAAGCACTTATTTTCATGAACACTGTAAATTGATGTTATAAATGTCTAGGTTAGGCCTGCAATAAAAGTAATATTCCATTTGTCTCATAATAATTTTATTTTCAGGTTGATGTGTTAGAAAACACAGATTCTGACATAGAAAGGGAGGACGGGAATGACGCAACTATAAACTTAGTTCGCCAAATGCACGCAGGAGGAAACACTGACGAGGAGTGGCTGGAAGACGACCCTTACCAAATCACACATATAGAAACATATGAGCCTAAACGTAAGA
This sequence comes from Omphaloscelis lunosa, assembly GCA_916610215.1. Classification (NCBI taxonomy): domain Eukaryota; kingdom Metazoa; phylum Arthropoda; class Insecta; order Lepidoptera; family Noctuidae; genus Omphaloscelis; species Omphaloscelis lunosa. Next base: position 14,729,020 of record OU744265.1, on the reverse strand, counting down.
AAATGAAGTACAGGAAGATCAAACGTGAAGTAGCTTCCCCAACCGGCCTACCTGGCTTCTACGTTGCACCCAAAGCGGAGAAAACTGTCATCTATGAAGACTCACAAAAGAAAGATGAATACTCTGTGTTCGGAGAGTATGTTGCCAACAAACTGAGAAAGTTCAAAACGCCCAGAACTCGGGGGAACTTACAGCAATTAATCACAACAATTTTATGGCAGGCAGAGTACGGACTATATGATAATGCTGAGGCTGTGAAAAGAGTACTGATGTATTCCATTCAGGCTCCTGAACCTGAACCATCTGTATCGGTAGATTTTGAAGCACAAATACAAACGGTTCAGGCTGAAGAAATAATTGAGCATAGAGAAGATCCTATCCAAAGTAGTGAGGGTGATTTAGGAGTAATTAATTAATTAAAGGCACAATATTTTAATTAGGTTAAATTCATGATTACATTTTATTATTATAATAAACCTCGTTCAAAGTCATTGTCTTGTGTTAATTTATGCCGGCTATTAATACCATCACAATTAGTAAAAATTGCCTTTATTATACTGCCCAAAGTACTGAACTCAATGTTGAAAATAATGGACCCATTAAAATGGTAGCATTAACATACCTATGACAAAAGTCTATAAAGGTCGATTTAGACCAAATGAGCAAATGCACATTCTATCCCCACTGTACCAAATTCTTTTTATGTATAATAAACAGGGATAGAACATTCCTTCGTTTAGTTTCTCGCTACTAAAATGTCAAGAATATCAACAAAATAATGGTCTAGCTCTTTGAGGCTCTGGTTCTATGTTCGTTTAGTCCAAGGGGGGTATTATACACTATCATATCTATGATCAAAGATATAGTGAAATTGGACGAGGATCCAGCACGGCAGTATGTGGACCCGAGCCTATCGTACCCATCCCCTTCAACCAAATACGCAGGTGGCTACAGGAGTTCACCCACACACAAGCGGGGAACTGGTGGACTTCGACACCGGGTTGCAGGCAGTCCAAGGAAGCTATGCCATCCTTGGATAGCAGGCTAACCAGGCGTTTATTGCGCCTGGACAGGAACGGCCTGCGCCTGGTTACGGGGACCATCACGGGCCACTGCTCGCTAAACAAACACTTCCACACAATAGTCATAACGGACAGCCCTCTGTGCAGAGCGTGCATGGAGGCTGAGGAAACCGTAGCGCACGTGCTCTTTGAATGCACAGGCGTCACCCAGATTAGAACAGAAACCCTCGGGTCACCCAGATCCTACACAGATGTCCTGAACAGACCAGGAGACTTAATTAGCTTCTGGAGGGAGGTGGGCTGGTTGGAGTAACCATCTAACGGCCGGAAACCAAACCCTTTAACATAGAACATATAGTGAAATTGTAAAATAGAAATATTATGGATAATTTGTGAGCTTCGTAGATAGGTATATGATATAATATAATAGTGTTATATCCCTCTAAGGGGTGGATTGTACCCATAATATGTCTATTTTACAATTTCATTATGTCTTTGATCATTGATTTGATAATGTAATAACCCCCCAAACTCACCTTTACACATCACTTATACTCCATTTGGAATAAGACACTTAAATAAACCTTTTAAACAGTCCGTTCAACCTATTTTGACTTCTATTGTGTTAGTGGCATGACAAATGGCACCTGCAGTAAACAGTTGGTATTGTAACCACTTTTTTGCTTTTAATGCCATCCTTATGTCTACGGTATAGAAGTCAAAATCGGTTGAACAGACTAAAAATGTTTATGTAAACGTCTAATCTTATTTCAAATGGATAACTATACAGATAACTTCTCTTGAGTCAACTTGCATTGTAATTTGCAAATCATAGACTAGAGACCCGATTTTAACTTTACTTAGCTATGTAAAGTGTTCTTAGTAAATTAATAGCTTTTCATAAGAAAAGCTATTATTTTACTAAGAACATTATTTTTATGAAAATAAGGTTCGGAATGAAACGGTTACTTAGTAAAGTTATGTGCGGTCTGTAAATCTTGCCCTAAAACTAGGCGCTAAACAGAATTTTCTTATGACATTAAACAATAAACTTTATTTCTAGTGCTATAAAGTACAAAATTATTCTAACATCAAATAGTCTTCAAGCGCGCGAGCTCGTTTGCACTTTGTAATCCTAAATATAAGGTTGATTATTCAATGTCATAAAAATTCTCTACTCTCCGCGCTGAACCCGCACCTAATAAATAAACCTTCCCGAGATCATCATCCCGAGTGGCTAGATGCAAATGTCAACAATTTTTGAGTCTTAACATTTTATGTTTCATTCATTTCAAAATATAAAATGTAAAATTACTCAAAAATGGTTGATATTGGCATAGGGGTCATGAGGGGTCATTTGATTGTAATGGACCTCTCCTATCCTACATCCCCTTATTGGATTGCCGACATAATTAACCAATAGCCCTGTATAGATCGTCAAACTGCTGTACCAGATCAAGGATGGATGCGGACGCTAGAGTAACGAAGGAAATCCCTCGTCACCTCAAATATATCTAAAAATCACAGCTTCAGGGAAGTTCATTGTTATTCTTCTTTTCGTGTGGTTAGAGACTAACCTGTACCCTAATTGCGTAACTTATTTTCGTAAATGATTTTGTCTAATTTGTTTCATTTTGACAGTTCAACAACATTCATTGCGTTATTTACGTTGTTGAGCAGATGTTTTTTCAAACTTATGAAGCAATGGATGAGCAATCTGTTTCAAATCGAAACAGATTGTGATTGTGTTGTATTACGCAATTAGGGTACTGGTGTCAAAGTTTTAAAGTCGACCTTAGGCCTCGGACCTGGCTTCACATGCCGTCGATAAATATATCTCTCAGACATGCCGCTTTCCTGACGATGTTTTCCTTCACCGTTTTTGGAGCAAGTGATAATAGCCATGGTGATGGAGGTGTGGTCGTGGTTGGTGGTGGTGATTGTTGATTACGTAAGTTTATACAGGGTGGCAGCGATATCGACGCGAAAACTGTTACCTTGGATTCAGTACATGATTCTGAACTCCCCTGCGTTAAAATGTTCGTCGGTTATTTAAAAAGTGCAATAGGTACAGGTCGTGCCATTAAAGATGAGACTTGACCGCGCCTCCCGCCGCCATAGAGACCCATAAATCGTCTACTGCGCAAGTCAAACCACGTGGTGCGTCAAGTCTCATCTTTAATGGCACGACCTGTACCTACGCGGTCAAAATGTATGGAGCAGCAGATTTTTTTATAATAACCGACGAAAAATTTCAAAGCCGCCGGGGCATTCAGGTTCATGTTCTGAATCCATAGTAACAGTAAACCAATCTGCGTGACTATTTAGTCGCCATTTGTGACATCCACCAGAAAAATGTGAGTAGCTCATTCTTTGCCGGGGATCCAGGATATTTTATCACCAGTTTTTAGGTACCTTATCTACCTACGCTAAGTTTACAGTCTTAGATAGTTCATGTGGTATACTTATAATAGTAGGTACTTACTTATACCTAATTATAACAGACCCAGATAATTACGTAAAGAAAAAGTTTCATCAACTCAATACGCGCTACGTGACCAAACCTACGCATTTCTAAATCACGTGAAAATCCGTAGAGAAACATAGTTTCGGGTTATTTTTGTTCACGCAAACGGAGTCATCGCACTGATAATGTTTTTGTTGCAGACTTTGAGACGATATTGATTGTAATGTAGGTATTCATTTTGTAGTGAAATAGGAAATAGTGTACCTAGCAATATAATCCTATTCGGAGGAGTTCTCCATCATACCAATTTCTACATGAAAGAAGCGGTTTGAAGAGTTTGTTTGCCAGTGAAATAGCCACACATTATGAGACTTCAACAATGCTGTACATGGTCAGGCAACCGCCCTCACCTTCACGCCTAACCGCCGCAGGAGGAGACGCCCTGGGCGTCGGGAGTCGCAGGCCGATTCCCGGCCACCGTAGGCGCGGGCTTGCGGACAGTGAGCAATGTGTAGATCGCCGTCCGATAAGGATCAGGCCCGGATCGACGGCGCGTTGTGTTCCACGCGCGCCTCAAAGAGATGTCAGCAGAATTGACGGGGTCCGCTAGGGCCGATGCCTGACGGGGTTGCGAAGAAAACCGAAAGGGAGATCGCGGCTCCCGGCAACAGGACAACGAAAGGAACACGGGTGGGTTTTAGTCAGTAAGAGTCTGACACGCCCTCTCGCTCCGCCCAGAACGGGAGAAGTTATTTGATAATTTCCCACCCAAAAAAAAAAAGAAAAAGAAATTCAACGCATCGATAATCAGTCACTCAGTCAGTGTTATACACATATCATATTATCAGCTCAGCACCGGATCGGCATCGTCTTGATTCGAGTCTTACAGCTTTCATGATCGATCTCTGGCACATAGCAGCTTTTATCGCATAGTCTTTATGTATGAATGGTTTGATGTCGCAGCTGCATCTATTGCTTACCAAAAAATTCTGGGCACTATCAGCAAAAGGCGCGGACTAGGAATCTTGGATTAGCTGATCAGACTATAAATCAAAGGATATAGGAAAAGTACTTCTTAACCATATAGTACCTATAAGTAAGTAGTTTGTCTTCAGAAGTTCTCAAAGTCATATTTACAGGACATCAAATCTCAGCCAACTACCCACAAAGCGATCCTAAAAGAAGCACTATCGTTTGATACAATTAGATAAACGAAAAGGCCCAACATTACGACGCATAACACTCATTTAAGAGGCAAGCAGAATCGCAGGTCAAATGCGGCTTGGTCCTCTAATTAACGATAAGGATCATATAAATTGGTCTTTCATAGTTCATGGTCTTAATGACTAGGCTGTTTGTGAATTGTATAGAGTCATAGAGCAGAGTGCGAATGACGTTACCACAGACAAATAGATGGTGTGAAGAATTTGGGTCGGGTGTTCAACTCAAACCAGGATGCAACTTAATTGTGCAACTAAATAGATGGAATGGACGCGGTAAACTGGTAAGGTAATTTAGATGTGAACGTTTTACAGCTGTTAACAATACTAATTGTGGACGTTTGTATGATCTGGGCTGGGCTTAAAGTGATAGCGTATTAGCAAGCGTTTCATCAAGGCTTGTGCAGATAAGCGCGATATCCCGCTGGTCTGCACGAGTCTTCATAGTTTTTCATACGAGTATTAAGAGTTTAATTTGTCCCACCAAAATCGATTAGTGGGACAAAGTACAACGGGGGGCTCGTGGCTAAATAATAAAAGTCCCACGGGTCGATCGAAGTTGAAGGTACGCTTGCTGCGGTCGTTTCGTAGATGAGTGATCATCCATTACATGAGAACCCACCATGACTCGGAAAGCACGTTAAGAGCAGTTACGCACTACGTCCGATCCGAATTCGAATTCAAAATCCGAATTGGTAATGTTCTAAATTCAGACGGACAAAGATCGGATCTAGTGCACAACCCCTCATACGAATAGTACTATGGCTACTTCGGACCGACATTTCTCGGATCGGACTTAGTGAGAAACCACTCAGTCGTTGATCCCGGCTATCATTCGGACATCTTTGAAAGTTTGAAAGTCGTTACGGGTAGTCAGAAGCCCAAAATTCTGTCAACACAGTCTTACCAAGGAGTATCGTTTTACCCAGTAACTGGGTTTGTGGAGTTCAGATAGGCTAGTCGCTCCATGTAAAATACCTACTGTTATTCAGCTGCATCCTGTTAGACTGGAAGCCGACCCCAACATGGTTGGGAAAAGGCTAGGCAGATTGATTGGGACAAAGTAGGTAGGTACCTACACCGCAAAATTTTGAACATTCCACTGTGTTACTACTGCTGGGACAATTCCGTGAGACAGAATGGTATAATCAAAAAATTTACGTGCCTAATCTTTGAAAGACCTCAAAGTTGCTGGTAGATATTTTGTTGATGTTGAGGCATAAGCATGTGGCCTCAACTTTGCAAGCACGTATACCGAGACTCCGAGAGTGAAGTCTAGGGTTCCATTCCCAAGGCAGTGTTATTGATTGAAGGAAAGGTCTGAGTAGGCTCAGTCCGTAAAGCTTTTGATTTTTCGTAAGAATCTTTTTGCTGAGAACTTACAATTTTTCGCAAATTTCTAAAATTGTTTAATCCTATAGTGCGATTATTTTCAAATGAAGTGTTTCAAATAACCCTTAATACGTAAAACCTAAGGCTTATTTTAGATTGTACTCTACGTATCAATCTTGGACAGCACACGCGCATGCGTTACATTAGTTTTCATGTTTTCTCCCTCACATTATACCTTTGTCTCGCTCGCACACGTCAATCCACCGTTCTGCCAACATGGCCACGCTAAGCCGTACTTCGACTAAATTATTAAGAAAAATACAGTTTTCACCTGTTATTACGCGGAATTTTAGTAATGTGAAAAGTGATAATTCGTTAAAAAAGGTCTTGAAGACCTGTGTATGCGTCGCGGGCGGTGGCGTGGCGTTTTATGCCGTAAATAAATATGGGAGGAAGAATACTGTCTACGCTCTCAAGGCGAAGGTTAGTCGTATTTTGATATATTATTCATAGATTTCTGCACTTATCGATCCACTTTAATGTCTACGCATACCTTTTCTCTGATACCAGATGGGTTATACCTTTAAAAAGGTTAGTTTATGTCATTATTTTTAATATCCACGCAAAATCGAGAGGTTGTTTATAAATAGCACCACCAAAATTTGACGTTTCTGCGAACGTTCCGAAATACGTAATGGAATAAACAGGTTTAACCAAACACGTTATGCCGAAATTTATGCGTTTTATTTTTATTATAGTATTGAAACTATCCAACTAATTTTATTAAAAGCCCTATATTATCATCCCGATTCTATTCATCAAAATCAAGTGATTTTGGTGAACCGGTCGAGGTCGAAATAATACTGGGCGCACTTTAAAGCCGGTGCGGATTTTAACTGGCGACAGGACAATAATATTTAACAATTATTTTCAACTCTGCAAACCACATAGCTATTATATGTAGGTAGGTCGAGGGTCAGTTACTGGCAGTTCACCACAAGCTATGTGCAATAGGTACCTAGAAAAAGAGAACTTTTTATAAATAAAACTAAAGAAATGTCTATTTATTTATTTAACTTTAATTACGACGGTTCAATACCAATCACAATAATTAATAAAGACAGAGACATACACATAGAAAGGAAAATATAAAATTCAGGTAAAAACATATAATAATAAAAAAAATACTTCCATGAATCCCTTTCACCGTACTTCTGACATGCCAATAAAATCTTCGTCTATTCATCCGCAAACAGATCGTTTGTTGGATTAGAATTCAAGAGATCACCAGAGTACGTGGTACTGCGCACTGGGGACTTAGCACGCTCAACGGTGCGACATGGGGGCATAGCAAACAGCCTATGCTTTCTGCCATGGCAGTAATTATCTGGAACAAAGATGCGAGCCAGCACAACATGCAGATCAGGCTCGTCGATAGTGCCACGGAGCGTCTTGCAGGCTATAGTGAACTGATCTCATGCTCGCCTTACCTCTAATAAAAAAAGAAAGGATAATTGTTTATTCTCCACAAACTAAACGCACATTACAAAAAAATACACGTTTACAAATTAGCCAAAAGCCTCGTATTCAGTGTTGTGTGTTGTTCCAGGCATCCCAATAGAAATTTTGTCGGATAGAGGTAAGGAAAATAACCATGTTTGTTTCATGTTGCATCGTAAGCATGATAATGGAACCTTTTTACATCCTGAAACAACTTGACTTCATTAAACTAACACCAGAATGCAGTCGATTTATATCTCTGCATGCAGTGACATATTTGTCGCACAGTTCACACCCTTGGAACTTATATAAATCGTCGATGATAAATAATTCGAAATTCCTAAGTTTCGATACTAATGGAATCGATTAATATCAAGCATCGGCATGAGAACTCGGTAGGCGAGTTTGAAGTTAGTTTTTTTAACTTTAAACACGTGTTAAAAGGAGTTAATGAGTTCCTCGGGTGGTTGGTGTTAATAAGACAGGAGAATAATTGCCGTCATCTTTTAAGGGTGCCCAAGTTTAAATGTTGGCCTTTTTTTAAAGAATGAAGTGTTGATTTAAAATAATAGGTACGTCGTGTGTTTAGAATAGGGATGATGACTAAAAATATATTGTTTGTCTGTCTTGTAGATTATTAAAAAATATTGGACTCGTATTTTTTTCTTTTTTGACGTTATCTTAAGATTACGGCGATACATTGAGTTAAAATGTGCCACGACGTCACGAGTATGTAGATTTTATAACTACTTACTTGAGACGTATTCCATTCCCCATTCCCCAACTTTAAAGGCTCCTACAAACAGGCGCGATACGCGACGCGACACAAAGACACCGCTCGTCGCGCGACGCGACGTACCTCTGTGTCGCGCCTGTTTGTAGGCGCCTTAATACGTTTTATCCAAGTATTTTTTTATTCATATGATAAAGCAAAAATACGTGTCTAATATTTTTTTATTATCTGACTGACGGACTAAATTTTTTTTTTTACCCAGGCGTCATCCCTATTGTTTAGAGGATAAGGATACGGATATGATCAGCATATAGGTTATGTTCCCACTGCTGGCACAGGCCTTCTCCACCACACGGGCCCAGTGCGGGTTGGTAAATGTCACATATCTTCGAATTTTTGGTTCTAGGACATGCCGGTTTCCTCACGATGTTTTGCTTCACGGTTATGAGAGCAGTCTTGATGAAATAATTTACACAAAGTAAGGCACCTGTCTGAGTTCGAACCTACGACTACAACCCGTACGTACGAATTAAGTGCGCGCACTGAATACGTTTTCCTCCGTCAAATAGGTACGTTCCGATGATTTCGCATTGAACGCACGGAAAATCCTAACTAGTTCGGATTGTTATCGGACGTCGGAACGACTAAAGGATCGTGCAGACCAGCGCGATATCGCGGGCGCTACAGGTAGCGCGGCCCTTGTAGCGTTAACTCGCACTCAGTCTGCGCGCTCTCTTTAGTGCCTACTTGGAAGTTACCTACGTTCATGCGTGGGCGTACGTGTTCGCACGAGTAGGTAAAATTCGTAAAGTCTCGGTCGTCACCATTAGGCCACCATTCCAAATGCTGCATTTCCTTAAAAGCTTCCTTTCCTTATAGAACCAGATAGGTACAATCAAATACCAAATGCCCCCCAAGAACTGAGGATAACGACAAATCGCAATACCTACATTTACTTACAGACACCATCGTCAAAACAGTTAAATTCTGACAAATTGATATTTTACAGCTCCATGAGGCTCTAAAGATATGGTTGATGGCACAACAGGCTTACATCAGCGTAGTATCCTTCACAAATTGCTTGTAAACAGTCATATGTGGCGAATATTGGAATACTTGATCTGTATTAATCTTAATATCATAATTTATTGTATTAAAGATTTCTATTGGGTGTGTGTTTATGATTATTTTATGTTTGGTTCAGAAAGTAGGTTAGTGTTAAAGATATAGAAGTGGGTAGTTTGATTTACTGTGTGAAACTGTCTCCAGTTCCCCTCGTCCGGCACGCAAGCTGATACAGTTTGAGCTTTTCCCAACATTTATGTTCACATAGCTCGTCAAAATGTAGGGAACGGCAGAATTTTTTTTTTCGGGATTTCAGGTTTGGTCCGACAGTAAGTCACGTGTTTAACTTTGCGCACTGGTTAAAAAAAAACCTGTATATATTAGTAATCACGTTTTCGAAAACGGCTCTAAAGATTTCGATGAAAGTTGCAATATAGAGGTTTACGGGGGAAAAATCGATCTAGCTACGTCTCATATCTGAGAAAATTCGCTTTCTATATTTTCACAGCCGTAATGAGATACAACGTTGGTATACTTGGATGAATTTTTTTCTTTTCACCCGAGCAGAGCTCGGTCAACCAGGTACAGTTATGTTAATGGGTTTATAAGTGACAATTAAGCGTATAAAACGCTAATAATGTTGTGATAACAACAAAACACCTAAGCTTTCACAAATATAATGTTAGGAGCATAGATCGCGATAATTCAGGCTTTGAAACAGCCCGCCCCAGGTCCACTTAGCCTACATATGAGCACGAAACGCTTTATAAACATTAAAGAAGATAATACCATAATGTACACGTTACAACGTTGCTAAGCTGATTAGCCATGTGTAACTAACGTAGCCTCTTTACCTTGTTCCCACTGATATTAAAATACATACACTATAAGTAGGTAAATAAACTGGGAAAATGAATGTTTGCTACATAATATTTAGGTTAAATCTATAATAGTAGGTGTATTCTTCCTATTAAGTGGCAGCTCGTACTTCGACTTTAGCTCATCTATCGTCAATTTTGTTGCGGGTTCTAATACGGATAAATCTTCATATCTTGGACTCACCGAAATTCGGTGTTGATTGTCTCTGCATTTCTGGCTTACAGGAGTTACAGTGTTTGAGAATAGAATAACAGGGTTGTCCTAATTTAAGCTCATGTAGTCAACCAATCCATAGCTTATCGCATTGCTGCCTGGGCATAACTGGGCCTCTTTCAAATTTACTTACAATACTTAGTCCATTGTCAAAGTCAGTCACAGTTTCTCTGATTTAATCATCGGTAGCACAAACCTTTTCAAAAACACTTGTTCCTTCACGTTCTACATCCAGAATCCCAAGACCATTTCACTCGTGCTTTTCGCAAATTATACAGGGTGGCAGAGACATCGACGCGAAAACTGTTCATGGATTCATTACATGATTCTGAAACCCCCCTTTTTTTTTAGTGGTAAATTATCAAATAACTTCTCCCGCTCTGGGTGGAGCGGGAGGGTGTGTCAGACTCTTACTGACTAAAACCCACCCATGTTCCTTCATTTACCTGTATTGCCAGGGGCCACGGTAACCCTTTCGGACAATAACCGCAACCCCGGCAGGCATCGGCCCTATCGGACCCCGTCAGCTACTGACATCTCTTTGAGGCGCGCGTGGAACACAACGCGCTGTCGACTCGGGCCTGGTCCTTATCGGACGGCGAGCTACTCACCGTCCGCAAGCCCGCGTTCTGAAAAAATTCCGAAATTCCGAAAAATCTGCTGTCCAATAAATTTGACCGCGTAGGTATTGCACTTTCTATAAAACATATTCAATCTATGGTAACAGTTTCCACTCTGTATTTGATCAGAGGTCTAAAAGAGGCACCGGTAACTGGAAAATTGTGTGGAAGTCGGTTCTCATGGTATGTAAATGTAGTAAGAAAAGTTTTGAGTATGAATGTGGATGGCTATAAGAGTAGGGGAAGACAAACAAAATTATATTAAACAAAATTATTTGTGATTTGAAAAGTAGAATTCTTTGTCTTGTACATAGCGGAAAGGGATTTTTAAAATAAATTAAGGATTCGTCGAAAATCACTAAAATTCACAATAAGTTTTCCAAAAATTTGCGAGACTGACGTTTGATCGTTTCGTTAGAAAAACTACTTTTGATTTTGAAAATTAAAAAATATATAAATATTAAAATTATAAATATCGTCTACATAGGGGAACCACTTTTTTCAACTTCCATACAAAATATAGCAGATTTTTTTTAAAATAACCATTATTTTTAAACCCAGTCATTAATGTATTGTTCATATTATTTAGCAAACCATATCAAGAAATTTAAAAATCACACATTAGTCTTCTACTATCCTTGAAATAAAATCAAAATTTTATGATTATACTATATCTTCATTAAGTAAATCAAAGGCGAGATAAACCAAATTTTCGAGAGCGCAAAAGTGGTGCCACTATTAACAGATGCTGACACGAATGGTTTAGCACCACAAAAACTGTACTTTTATACTTACATAGACTTATGTTTCAATTATTTGAAGCTTTCTTACATTTAGATAAGTTATTGACGAAAAAGGTTCTTTTTCGTGCACGAAGCCTTAAGCCACGACCTGAAAAAGAAAACGCCTCTTAGTAGTTATTGATCTCCAATATAGTTTAAATAACAAAGCTCATAAAAAATCAAGTTTAATTCATAACCAACACTCGATACTTACCCCATTTAACAATGAATGACACAGTTTAAATAAAGGCCATATTAATCGGATCAATCGGTCGCGCTTCGCCGTTCCACTCAGGCGCAAGAGACGATCTATATCGCAATGATCGACTGGATTGGGATGACTTTTTACATTATTGGTCTCCTATACAGCGTTGGTAATTGGACAATTAATTGTTGAAGTAAGCTTATTAATAGGTTTTGCTGTGCTTTGCGATCCTTCATCTTCAAGTAACATAACATGATGAACTCTGTTAATCAATCTGCCTAGTCTTTTCCCAACTACGGAAGGGGTCGACTTCCAGTCTAACCGAATGCAGCTGAATACCAGTATTTTACAAGGAGCGACTACCTGTCTGACTTCCACAACCTAGTAACTGGGTTATAAGATTCTCCTTAGTAAGACTTTTTGTCATACTTTCTTGCTTCTGACGACTGTCAAAGATCCACGAATGACAGCCGGGAGAATAAACTTACCGTGCAAAGATTACTTACCTCTTCTCGGGTTGCCTTCACTTACTTTATGATCGAAAACTATTATGCAAGATTTCGATGCTTTAAAGACTGGAGAGTTGAGGTTTATACGGGCATCCCTGGCGCCATCCCTGGCGCTTGGAGGAATCCACGATAGATGCATTTTCTTCGGTTAGCCTGTAAAATATAAAATAATTCCAACTAAGTGATAACGAGAATCTGCATTTCTCCGTAGGTGCTACGATCTCAAAGTACGGATTTGTATCGACGGGCGGCGCCAGCTCCATCCGCAAATCCTATCATTATCCCTGCGCAAACGCCGATACTGCTGCAATGCAAAGTATAATTAACGTCGATAAACGCTTTATCATGTCGATTAAGAGAAAGTGTGTCAATTTGAGGGTTTTAAAATAAATCTTTAAAAGATTTATGCTTTTGTTGTCTGTTGGAGACCACACAATGGGCCACTCGACACAGTTTGAAATCATTCGACACTATCCGCTGGAATGCTTGTATCAATTTATTAATTTGGCTGTCTTCAAGTACCTGAGGTTTCTTTCATAAGCTTAACTAATCGCCTACCACTTTCTCTTAAAAATAAAAACAGTGGCACTCCGGGAGTGCCGACAAAAGTGAAAACTTGAACAATTTTATTGTGCAGGAAATACTTTTAATGAGGTGTCGGTAACGGTAACGGTAACAGTGTCGCGAATTCAATTGTTTTTTCCATCTCAAAAATACCCAAAACACCTAAAGAAATGTTCACTTCAAAAATAAAGAAATTACCTACTTACAGTAAAAGATCACTGATTTTACTTTGGAAAAATTATAACATGAATTTATTCACATAATATTCTAAAACGTATCCATTCTAACTTTCATTTTATTAATGAGAAGACATGAGAGCGATCTTCCTTGCTCGAGAAGACTTAAAAAACACACCAACTTACTTTCATAATTAATGTTTCAGTGACGACATTTGCCGGTAAATTGCGGACGCTATTGGGCGGCCACCGTTCTTCTAGAAAACCGTAGCTTTAGACCGGATTATGCTGGCGTCAAAGCGACCCCATGATTCCTAAATCTAATTAAACCAAAACATTGTCACCAAAAATACGAATTGAAAAGTCGACAATTCCGGTCCCAACACTAAAGTCGAGTAATAAGAGCCTTGTGGTTTAAGCAAATCCCTTGCATCGTCGCCGCTCTTCAGAATCCACTCATACGCACCCCGTAATGTGACAGGCGTCGCTTAAATACATCGTTTATTTCATCTTATTGGTACTTAATGACCGACCGCCAATGAGATCGTTTTCTGAATGTAAAGTTTATTGCATGTTATGACATCGTTGATATTTCTGAATCGTCAAAATGTCCTTAACCGTTACCCAAAATGGCGTATAATACATATTAATTTGATACTTTAAGCACACAAATGTACAGAGGCGGAATATGTCGATATTTTTGTTACCACTTCGCATCATCATGAGGTTTCCCCTACTGGAAAGCAAAAGCAGACGAAGAAGACTAGGGGAAGGCAGAGGAGTACACTACCTTTACTCACATTACGCCATAATGTATGTTATAAATTATACCTAAGACTCGTGTAATAAGGAAAACCTCGACAGCTTTTATGATGTTCAGTTCCATTTATAATGTTCATTTCTCTGAAAAGCAACCTCCTAATAACCATATTTTCCCCTCTATGAAAACCCCTGATGCATTTAACAATAGATTTCCTGATAACTTTTACTCACATAAGGTTCAAATCAGTTACAAAGTGTGAACAGGAAAGTCTACAAATAATATTATTTGCCACTCTAATAAATTATTCAGTTCGAATGCTTCTGCGGTGACCTAACCCAGATCAAACTGAACGGCGTACAAATTGATTGAATGAACTAAAACAATACTATGACACTATTAACACAGAATGAATAATACAGAAGGTCGGCTACATACAAAAAGTGACAATGCACGTACACATAGACACGCGTCACGTACCGATACAAACATGAATATATTACTATGGACAACTCGGCAATAATATCTGATTTCATGATTCATCCATTAATATCCGTCGTCAATATGACGGGAAATATATTTGATCATTTGTGGAAGGCATATACAAGTGGCAGCCCAAATATGTGACATCGAAGCAACACCAAAACTATCTGACGAGCCAAAAAATTCGTTGCTGCATCGGCTTCGAAAAGATGTGAGCGGTGATGAAATGAGCCGATGTCGTCAGGTAGTTTTGGTGTTCATTCAATGTCACATATTTATGCTGCCACTTGTATATGCCTTCCACAAATGATCACATATATTTGCGATCATCTTGACGACAGATATTAATGGATGAACATAAAATCAGATATTAATGCCGAGCTGTCCATAGTAACACATATATTTATGCTCGTGATTGTACTGCGAGTGTAAGCGCACTTGCAACTGGCAATTTGTTTGACATAGTATGAGATCCCTGTACGTGCACGTTCACCACACACCTTCTGTTCTGTTCTAATACAATGAGCCACCGGCGCAATTCATGATTCATGGTCGATTGGACAAAGTTCTGCAGGATTTCCTATTAAAACAAAAAGTGAAGAAAATGGTAATTTTTGGCATTGTTCTATTGTTTCTTGGGGATTTGTGGGCAATAGTAATGAGGTTATTTTCGATTTTGGCGTTTTGATCGAAAATCTTTATGTATGACGCTTAGATTTGGATTTGCATGTCTGCACCGCACATCTTTGATATACAATGCAGTTCTATTTTAGTATCATATAAATAATAAAAATTCCAAACACATCTTTTGTTCAACTTGGACAACAAGAAGCAGCATAAAAAAATTAAGGAAACCTTAAACCTGTACCCTAATTGGGTAACTTATTTTCGTAAACAATTTTGCCTGATTTGTTTCATTTTGACAGTTCAACAACATTCATTGCGTTATTTACGTTGTAGAGCAGAGTTTTTTTTCCAACTTATGAAGCAATGGATTAGCAATCTGTTTCAAATCGAAACAGATTGTGATGTATTACGCGATTAGGGTACTGGACTAATCCAGAATTCCAGACCATCATATATCTACTGACCGTGTCTTAGAACACGTCTTTTGATGTCTCAATCTTATTACACCACAATACATGTTCAATCATAACAATCCAGCATTCTCATAACAGGATTCGGAAGATCCTCTTTTGTGCATAAAACGATTCTATCATCTCTATGACTAGATCTGACAGTAGTCACGTACACAATACTAATTCAAACACATCACGGAACAAATATCGTCACTACACCATCATATTGACACTCTGTGGTCTAATTTCAATCATTTTCGTATAATCAACACTTAGTATTGCCTCAATGCCTGACCACATGCAAGAAAAGGTAGTGGGATTGTCCCCTGGCCTTTAACTTATATCCTAGATGCGTCACCTGTCATAATTTGTAGCATTTTTGTCACGTACTTTCGGCTCCCGACTTTGGCTTGAATTAATGTTATAGGCCTATTATTTTAGCATGAAGTATACCATTCATTTATGAGTCAGCCAAGGAAAATAGGCTAAAATCGTGGGCGTTGGTTTATTAACTTATCACTAAGCAATATTATAAAGTTACCTAATAGATTACCGACCTACGTATAGTCTTACTTCAATGTCTCGTTTGCACGCTAATCAGTACCCTCAGGCATGACAATATTGGATTGGCAAGATTAGAAATGTCAATAATATGTATGGGAATGACAATTAAAGATCGTGTGATAGAGAAGTTTAACAACAGTATTGGAAAGCAATAAAAACCTTAAAGAAAAACGTTAATTATTCACTCAAGTACTAGTCGACCAACCGAGCTGACTGAACACTGAGACATTTTTAATATGGGCATGATGTAATTCTCGTATCACTCCAGATCTTATCGACAATAATGAAGAAGCTCTTGTGAATTCATACAAAAAAAAAACAGTGGCAGTCCGGGAGTGCCGACAGAAGTGAAAACATGAAAAAATATCTGCACCGCGGTAATCAACGCGTTGATGTCTTTTTAATGGTCAAAAGCTGGTGTCATCACGGTGTCGCGAAATCAATGGTTTAGTCCCATCTCAAAAATGCCCAACACGCCTAAAAAGGTTTTCACTTCAAAAAAGAATCTGAATACAACAGACTACGACATTCTTACGGAATTTGTAACAAAATGACCACAAAAATTAGCCAAATATTAGTCAGTGATGTCCAAGAAACCCTATACTGTTACATTAGCATGGAATGTAAAGGAAAAAAGCCAACGAAACACCACTGTCGGATGCCACAAACACCGCACCTACAAAGCGATCTAGCGAAATTGTATATATGAAGTTTTTTTTCTTCTATGACAAAGTTGTACATCAAACGTTTTGTTTTGTAGCAGACGAGGCCCATGTTTCTCAGTCGACTACTTTTTTCTTGTCGAAGTAACACAATCCACTGTGTCGCACTAAACTGTCAAGAGCTCCTACTATTGATTTGTGAAATACTGCATTTGCTCGTGCGCATGGTTTTAGACAAGTTTTATTCTGTCTATGAAGGAATGACTGAATCAAAAACTTAAACTGTCCTTCCATAGTACCTTTTGTACAAATATCCATCCCATGCTTGTTTGTAGTAGTTCCTGCGATATTTTTAAGGGATCTGTTCCGGTGGATATTTTCTCACTAAGACTTTAAAATCATATTTACTCCGCATCCATCATAGTCCAAGCTTGTATCAACCAAGTCAGCTGTAACAAATTCTCGATAACTTATCACGCATCATCTCACGACTACAACCGATTAATCAGAGGGCAAACAGGAACAAATGGTAGGGTACACTGGCCTGCTCGTAACAAAACACTTGAATGGCGCACGATAATATCAAACTCACGATTAAAAGTAAATCAGTCGATGCTATTCAACGGTTTAGTCCTAAATTGTAGCAACCCCCTATAAACGGGACCATATTATTGTCCAATGCCCATTAAGTAAAGGGTGTTTCGGGGAAGAGACCACCTGCATCGCCATTGATCCAGTTCCAAATACTTCCAAATATTGGTCAGTGTATCACAAGTATTTTTTGTGAACCTTTATGATAGTCGTTGTCTAATGATATAATGAGATAATTTGTTGTCGAATCCTTTTGTAACTTTGTTAGCTGAGTGTAAAGAATGGGACGTAGATTTTGAATATTTATGGATGACTTAAATAGTTTTGACGTTATGGGAGTCAGAAAAGGATGTGTTAAATAAAAAAGGAGTTGGCGCCTTTTTATCCACATTATCGTACAGTTTATCAGATATATTAGAAGATATGAATGGAAACCTCAAGTTCCAAATGAATTATTACAAAACAATATGCTCTGCTTACAACAATAGCTGTTCAAACTAGTTGAGGGAGCAGACTTTATTAGGTAACACCCAGACTCCACATAAGTGAATCATGCAACCGGCCTAGCCCAAAACAATTGTGGTCAAGTAGCAAAAAATTTACATATCAAAGGTATTTTTTATAGCACTTGTGAACAATTATTACTTCATATCACTATGTGACAGCTAAGCTATTGAAGTCGTAAATACAAAAGAACCGTAGGAAGAGGCCTATAAAACCTGATTAAGTTATGATTTGTAATGAACAGCTTCATTATAACTAATTAAAACAGTTGTGGGACCAATCAATATGTTATTGCATAACGTAGATGAAATCTTTGAGACGAGGCCCTTACCATACTGTGAAACCGTCACAGGCCAGGTACCTATAATATAATCACACTTTTTTTGGGTCGCCTCGGCATGTCTTTTTCCATACATATACTGTGAGTCTTTATAATGTACACATATCGGAATGAGGGAATCTATGCTTAATTTTATAGACGAATAAAAAAAAAAGTGAAAATGTTTTTTTTTTGTTCTCTTTAACGTCTTATTGAGAAATTTAGCGATTATTGTAAAAATAACATAACATAACATCACGCCTTGTTTCCCCGAAGGGTTGGGCAGAGGTGTCCCTGTAGCACAGGCACACCCACATTTCGCCAGTTATGTTTAAGTCCCATGTAATAGGGGGCGAGCCTATTGCCATCAACCGGGCACAAAATATATGGGAAAAAAACAGATTTTTCCTAAAACTATGCTTATTTTCAATTAAGGGTAGTTTTTTCCACAATTTTCATTTTAAGAGGACGCCTAATTACTTCCAATCATTATGAAGTTTGTTTCATCGCGATAGACCATTTAGTTTACAAATAACAATATTTTGTTTAAAAAAAAAAAAAACATAAAAATATTTTAAATATTATTATTTTTGTGCTTTTTAAAATATTTTTTTCCGTCGATAAATTTAAGCATAGATTCCCTCATTTCGATATGTGCACATTATAACGACGGAACTTGAATTTCTCCCGGAACTATTTAAATCAATGTTGGTAACAATTTCGTTGAAAGTGCTGCAACTTGACAAGTCGTTTACAAATGTTAAGACATTATTCCGTTTTAACGAGATGTGGGAAGGTAAGAAGCTGATCTTATGGTCAGACGGGAAAATGCGCGATTGTATGTTGATGCTGATTCTGCTTACACACTGATTTCTTACCTTGTAAATTGACTGTGACACCTGTAGACTCTTATTAAGACGTGTAGTTGTGAAACTAAGCCAGTTTAGTGAGTAAGTTGTTGGGAGAAAGATCTCAATAACAAAATAGAGAAATGTGTTAGATCAAACAAAAAATTATACAGAGTGGCATCCCGGGACATCGACGCGGACTGTTAGCATGGACTCAGTACATGATTCTGAACCCCCTTGCGTAGAAATATTCCGTCGGTTATTAAAAAAAAAATGCTATTTTATAGAAAAGTGCAATACCTACGCGGGCGGTCAAAATGTATGGACCAGCAGTTTTTTTTTTTAATAACCCGCGAAAAGTTTCGCCCTGTGTTCAACCATTGAACATCAATAGTTATACGCAGGGGAAGCATTGAAATTTTTTGGTCGGTTATTCAAAAAAATCTGCTGTTTCATAGAAAAGTGCAAAACCTACGCGGTCAAAATGAACATCTGATTTTTTCTTAAATAACCGACGAAAATTTTCAATGCACAGTTGCAATTCAGGTATGCAATGCAATTCAGGTAATAGTTTTCGCGTCGATGTCCCTGCCACTCTGTATATTAAATACACTTATACGCCTAAGTTTGTTAACGGGACTACCAGATTAAAATAGTCTATTAACGAAATAAGTTTATTCATGTCCTATATCAGTAATCTACCGCCATCTGTAGATCTCAACAGTTCTCGAATCTTCAACAACCCTCATTTCACTTTCATTCTCACCTCCGTTACCGTCTTTATCAACAATACCTCCGAAAACGAAAATCTCTCCCTAATCTTTTCATTAATCTATCGTCACTCTAATAAACAACCGTTCTCCCCTAGTTATTCAGTTCCCCATCAGTGCCAGTGTCTCCGCTAATTTAGCCTTCGTTTCGCAGACGATTAGAGGTACGGGTCGAGTGTAATTGATTGTTTCTCTGCACGTCTGCTTCTGAGGGTCCCCTGGCTGTCTGTATATTGTTAATTATTTACCTATCCTGTTGAGCTTTGTTTTGGAAGTAGTGTTGTTGTTCTGGATAATTCTAGAGCTTTGATTCGATCCGAGATAGCGTTGCGTTTAAGATATTCTAGAACCTGGGAATGGAAGAATTATATTACATTCAATTAAATGTGTTGTAATTTAAAATGGTTTAACTAATATTACCACTTACAAATAAAAATTAAGTAGTCGCTTAGCGGCACCTATAATGATAAGTGATACATTAAACGAAGTTATGAGGCATTTAAATAGACAATTATTTACCAATTCTGGAGACAGATTTTTTTGTCGTACATGCCTTATGAAAACATGAAAGTAATACCGATGTTTTGACTACCTTTCGCATGGTGGAAGTTTGTGCAATTAGAATAACGTTCGACAATTTTACCAAAGCTGATCCAAGAATGCATTTTGGCATCGACACAGAACGAACGCGGTCACGTCTTCAGAAAAAGTCTGTAAATAGTTTTGGTAAAATTCCCATTACCGGAAATAGCGCACGACATAAATCGCAAGGGGCCACAATCCCCTAGAAATGTCACTGACAAAACAAAACGTTCAAGTTAATCCCCTCCTTTTGGAATTTTTCAATCAACCACAAACATGTGACTTCATAATTCGTTTCACAGTGGGACCGCTTGAGAACCCCTGTGATAAAGATCTTGCTAGATAAAATTGAACTGTATTTCTTGAAGCTTTGTGTTGAAATTGTGATGGGGCTGTAGAGGAAGGTGGAAAAAAAGTGAAATGGCGCGTACAATAGGTTATGGCGGTCATTGAAACAAATCTGTTAGGGGCGTTGTCGAGGGTAAACACAT
The DNA here is from genome assembly GCA_916610215.1 of Omphaloscelis lunosa. NCBI lineage: Eukaryota > Metazoa > Arthropoda > Insecta > Lepidoptera > Noctuidae > Omphaloscelis > Omphaloscelis lunosa. Next base: position 14,708,080 of record OU744265.1, on the reverse strand, counting down.
CCTTAACAAGCTTGAAGAGTTAAGAAGGATGGATAAGGAGGTCTTGATAGAAATAGAAATATATTTATTAAGTAATACAATTTCATAAACAGGTAGGTTACTTACATAGATGAATAACATTATTACACTTAACAGTAACTGTATTACCGACAGCTACTTAACACGATTAATATTACCAGTGAGCCCAAACTAGACAGTCTATATCTTGGCGCTCAGGATGTGATTTTTATGTGATATCCGAACTAATTGCAAAGAATATGGCCCTAATCAATTCTGAGGTATAAATTCATAAATAGCATCGGAACATCATATTATCGAAACAGTTATTCCCTAGTGAAATAATAATTTATTTTACATTTTTTCTCGTTAGAACCGGTGACTTCCGGAAGCTGCTGTGATTATGGAATCTGTGCTTATATCTGTTGCTAAGATAAGGTCAGAGAAAATTGATATTATGAAACATTTTAATTGAGCCCTCTTTATCTGTGATTAATGAATCACCTCTTATCTTAAATTCTTCTTTATCTTCTAAATCACTACTTCCTTTCCATTTTATTTCTAAACCTATAATTACATAAACAGTTCGTGTTTTCTATCCAATTCTTAAAATTGTAGATTTGTTTGTTCCAAATTCTTCAAATGGAGTTAAATAAAGTTGTTTATTTTATTTAGGAACAGATTTGCTCTTCCGTATTCCGTTGCTTCCGACGTAGAGCACGTTTTTGTTTTTACTGAAATGATAATAGATTTTAGATCTGATCGAAGCTTTTGACATTATAAACAAGCTATCATTCAAAGAAAAAATTAAACCTTAACCAGTGAATGGGTAAACTTATTGATGAAAATATTGCATTGAAGTTAAAACCTAAATTTAATTAATTTAAACGCATCTTGTTCAAAAATATTACTGTGTGACAGTTCTCACACATTCATATGCATTGTCAAATCAGTTCATACATCGATACTTCAAATTTAGAACACGTTGACCTGCGCCCGCGCAGCCACACGCATTGTTCACAGATAAACATCTTGTTCGTCAATCACTACCACGACCTACCCTCATAAAAGGACTAAAATTAGTTTTACGAATAAAAACTCTATTGTTATTTGAGTAAAGATAAAATTCGTATGAATAGGAAAATTAATTTATGGCTAATAATGGGAAAATAGACCATTAAGTGGCAAAGTGTTTAAGGGTTTAACATAATTTTTAAATTATAGGGCGTTGTCTACCGGTGTAATAGATAGTAATTTCTTTAGTGTTTACATTACCTATATCCATAGAGTTTTAAAAAGAATTACGTCCGTAACGTCAAATATGTTACTTGCTTCATAATGCAATTATGAAGAGTATTCAAATGGCAATCACTTTGTCCTAATTTACTTAGGTCCCCAACACACTGTTCTAATTGCTTCTCGAAAAGAAGAAGAAAAACGGACTGTTTTATTGTTCTTTACCAATTCTTACAGTTCCAATACATTTCAACTCGATTTCCCATTAAAGTGCTGTTGAAAACCAATACAAAATTAACAAGTATTAATGGACTCGTGCTATGTTGGACTGTTCCACTATACTACCTAGATTATTGATACCAGAATTGAGCCTAGACAAGAAGTATTAATAAAAAAGAAAAACATGCATGTCTGTAGCTATAAATATACTCAATTGAATGATGACCAAGCAATCGACAATGCCAGCAATTGCCATACCAAAAGCATCACGGACGTAAGACCTTGGAAGAATAATGTCGTCCTTTAAAAGTAGAATGCTGTTAAACGACCACAAAAATTAGGTAAGGACAAAAAGCGCTAACGAATGATCAAAACAAATCAACCAAAGATTCGGTTCCTAAACCGGAAAGATTAACTCCATTACCGATAAACGCAGTAACAGATACACTTGGCAAAATTGAAAGACCGTTCAAAGATATGATCCCATGGGAAGAATAGAAAAGAATTTTGACCGTGATTAACCGCAAAATAAAGTTTGTGAAGGAATAAAGGCTGATTTATATAGAGCAAGCCGACGAAGACTGAGACGATGTGACTAATAAATCTCAATCAAGATCAGAGATACGATATGATTGGTCGGTCGACTGTCGGCGGGAGATGCCGATGATAGCTTACATAACTAGATTTGCGGTGGTAATGAACCTGTCCTTTTATTTTAGAATTAGCCCTTTGAAGAAGATTTGAAAGTGTTTTGTAATGGCTCGTCCATACCAGTTATTAGAAGCTGAACTTTTCGATATACTGTTAGAGCTGGAATAGATGCTTGTCTAGTAAGCAAGTTTGCAGTTAAGAATAAAAAAGTATTTATTGGGACTCAGTCAGGAAGATTACATATTAGTTATGTCACAAATCAAGATCTGTATGAAACTGATTCCACTATATGTATATCAGGTATACATATAGTGGAATCAGTTGGAAATATTTACCAAATTCACTATGAATCCCGCAATGTGTTTTCAGTGACAGTGCAAATTGCGGTATCACATCCCACGAATCCTTAATTGTTATTTGCGGTTCTCTATAAATTAATGAAATAAATAGACTGTCAGAAGCTAGTTAGCTTGTCAACTGAGACAAATTGGACATTGACGAGAGCTTATGAGTGACGAGCGAGCAATCAGTCATGATTTATCCTACTTACTTGCGAACTAGCTTCAATGTCACTGGCGTTCTAATGTTCAAGTGACAATGCTTAGTAATCATCAGGTTTGACAGGCGAATCATGATCGTAGCATCAAAGTGTCGCTACCCGTCTTCCGAGCTTTAAGTCTTTTTTATTTTAAGACACCAACAAAACAATGACGAATCCTGAAATAAAACAATAGGTGAAGAAGTGACTATTATTTATCAATAGGACAATTTACTCCTTGATAAAAAAAAAATGGTGCAGTACCTATATTGGATAGTAAGATTTTTATTCTACTGTCTTTTTCTGAACTAAATATGTTAGGTTTCCTGAAGCATTATGTATGAAATGAATAGATGATACATAGAATAATTTTTTATTATGTAGGTACACCATAAAAATCTAAAGTAATCATATGTATTAAAGAGAAAAGATTTGATTTTTTTTTTTATATTTGTATGTTTTTTGTTACGGTTTCACGCTAAAACGGCTAAACGGATTTGGATGAAATTTGGCACATGGATAGACTATAATCTGAGTTAGGACAAAGGAAACCATTTATCCCAAACTTCCCACGGGATAGAGACTTATCGCACCTTTAAAGTAAAACCGTTACTAAACGAAAATTTTCATGAATTGAGGTATCAATGCCATCTATCTAAAATACACGTAAACTATAAGATAAACTTTTAAATAGCATGTCATAATGTAAACAGAGATCTATAATAGAAACTCATTAAATATCTTAAAAAACCCTGAACTCAGATTTTATTTAGAAAAAACAGTGACTATTTTCTAATATTGGCTCCCCTATAAAATTTCGTTTAGTAACGGTTTTACTTTAAAGGTGCGTTATGTGGGTGAAACCGCGGGGCACAGTTGGTTACAGATATAATTGTAGAATGTCTATAACCTTGCATTCCAGTTAGTAAGCACTTAAAATAAATTCTGTCATTAATAAAACAGATGTAATAAATACTACTGCTCTCGTAGACGAGCCTTAAGTATTAGGAGTGTATCCTATCATACGGCTGCAATCTCGGGAACCTAGTCGGCTGCTCGATCTAAACCTTTTTTGTAGTGATCCCTTTCTTTGTCTTTATCGGTAGAGACTAGAGATTTGTTTCCGTCGTTTGTTCTTTTTGGAATATACTGCATATCTGCAAATCTATATTTATTTTACTGGGTCTGGGTTATTCCTAGCTTGTTTTGACTATAAATGATGATAAATGACCTTTGCAATCAATACTCGTCTGCTGTTTTCTTTAGATATCCTTCTTTATTCTATGTTTGTCTTAGATAAACATAGAATACTGTCCTTTTTGTAATTGACTGAATCTTTCCTACTGCTTGGTAAAGACATCTCCCAAATTCTTCCAGGTATTCTTTTTCTAGTTCACTATTTACTCTTGCTTCTTCATTTTGAAAATCAAAGTACCTTGCTACAAATGCCACTGCCACTTGATCTGAAGATCCGACAATCCCTACCAACTCACCATCAAACAAATTTGCTGACAAAAACAGAAGACTATCACCTCGTACATTGATACCTACATAATAACATACACAGACACCTAATTACTATAATTCCTTTAGTCGAGACCTCTTGTGAGTTTAATCCGTGAAACACCGCCCGTCATTGTCCGTTGTAAGTGTTTCACGCTAACCTATCTGATATAATCGTGATTCAATTTGCATACAGTTAGTTCTGTCTCGGAGATAATGTGAGCGAGACAGTTAAACACATCCTTAATGCTTGGATTACACGAGGCTAGTTTTTGAAGCTAGCATAGCAAGATAGTGCTAGCATAGTATAAATAAGTAACAGTATTATATCGAAACAACGCACTTCGAAATCTCAGTGTATATGAGTACGCAACAGTATCGAGTGCGCGGCAGTTACGCACGGGCGCGGACGGTTTATCTACCGAGCGACCGTAGGTAATTATTTCAAGGTTACTGCCGAGATATAATACTGTTACTTTATTATACTCTGGTGCTAGTAAGCTAGCAAGCTAGTATTTCTGCCCTCGTGTATACATTTTTTTTAGACTGGTGAGCTAGTGAGAAAGATAGTAAGCTAGTGTGATAGTTTATTAGGATTCGGCTTTATTTTTGAGCTAGTAGCGCCCCCAATTTTACAGCAGCCCCCAACTACTATGATTTTACTATCCTAGCTTGTTTACTAGCCTCGTGTGGCTGGCGAAACTGGTATAGTGGCGGATTATTTTACTCAACGGACTTAATTCCTGCAATGCTACTGGCTTAAATTTACTATTTACTAAATTAGCTATATATATACAGCTCTAGCATGTGTCAAACCAGGATAGTTAGCGAGCACATTACTTGCTTGCTATCCTAGCTAACTAGCCTCGTGTAACTTGGGCATAAACGCTGCTTTTATAGATAACTAGGTTTTGCCCGCAGCATCCCTTGTAAGGAATACGTTTAATACAATTGCGTTAAAAGACGCAAGACCCTGTGTTGATGCAGTTTTGCATATTATTGAGTCCTGTCAGTTTTGCACACTATTGATTTCTATTCTTTCTTTCTTTTTCGTGCGTTAGTAAATAACCTGATGTCAGAGTTTTTATGCCGTCCATGGGCCTCCCACTTTGCTTCACATGCCCTCGAGAAATATCTCTCAGGCATGCTCGATGTTTTCCTTTACCGTTTTTGAATCACGTGATAATTTTACAATATGCACATGAATCGCTTCTTTTTTTTCCCTGAATCTACGCGGTCAAAATGTATGGAAAGGCTGATTTAAAAAAAAATAACCGACGAAAAATTTCAACGCAGGGTGGTTCAGAATCATGTACTGAATCCATGGTTTCAATTATTGCGTCGATGTCCCTGCCACCCTGTATATCATTGCTACATTCTAGTCTGTGTCTGTGTGTGTGTTATGTTGTGTTTGGGGTATTATTTCTTGAGTTTCTTTTCAAATAAAATGTTCTTGATTAGGTCTTCTTATTTTTCTTGAATTACTTCTTAAATATTTTGTTATACATATATGTAGTAATAGTTACATCGCTTTGACAATCATAATGTTATTAACTTCGGCAGTTTTGATGTTTTTATTCAGAAGTTGCTATGTTGCCTTATTTGACGATATTCAATCAAATCCATGATCATAATATCGCCCTCATAAGGTTGACGAATTTAAATTGACAGAGATTTTATAATATCGTTTTCTCGTAAGTATTAAAATTTTCAATATTTTTTATATTGTTACAGGTAAGCTGAATTATGTATGGTGCAAACAAACACACGTAACTCTAATAAGCACTCATTATGAACAACAGTAAGTGCCAGGATGTAATTTCATAAAATTTCATAATCAGAAAATAGTAAATAAGTGATATGAAATAGTTCTAATCATTTATACGATGTAAGAAGGTGAATCCAACTGTTGGGTCCAACACATGGAATAAAGAAAATTAATTAAAAAACTTATAATAATGCTGAAGAGTTTATTTTTGAAGTGAAAACTTCTTTAGGCGCGTTGGGCATTTTTGAGATGGGATAAACCATTGATTTCGCGACACTGTGACGACACCAGCTTTTGACCATAAAAAAGACATCAACGCGTTGATTACCACGGTACCGATTGTTTTTCAAGTTTTCACTTCTGTCGGCACTCCCGGATTGCCACTGTTTTTTTTTGTTTGTTTGTTTGAACGCGCTAATCTCTGGAACTACCAGTCGGATTTGAAAAATTCTTTTTGAATTGGACAGCCCAATTTTTGAGGAAGGATATAACAACATCACGCTAGGACCCTTAGGAGCCGATCAGAAAGACAAGAAAAAACAGAAATAACGCTATGCTCAAACGAAGTAATAGTGCCGGCGGGCGACGATGCGCTGCGATGGGGTGGGTCGGAAGGACAATACATTTTACGCGGACAAAGTCGCGGGCAGGAACTAGTTTGGTAATAAAGCAAGTAATAAATACAAGTATGAGAAACTGTAGTAAAAAAATAAGAGGAGGACCAAGCCCGGGTCGACGGCGTGTTGTGTTCCACGCGCGCCTCAAGGAGATGTCAGCAGAACTTACGGTGTCCGCTAGGGCCGATGTCTGCCGGGGTCGCAGGAAAATCCGAAAGGGATACCGTGGCCCCTGGCAACATACAGGAAACTGAAAGAACACGGGTGGGCTTTAGTCCGTAAGAGTCTGACACGCCCTCCCGCTCCGGCCAAAGCGGGAGAAGTTATTTAATAATTTCCCACCCAGAAAAAAAGGAACAGGCTACTTTGTATACCATGGACTACCATGAGAACGTACGAAACTACACTGGAGGCACTCAACATCACCAAGCGGCTGTCTCCAGTATGCCAGGGGCTTGCTTTTTTGGACACATTATGCGTTCACCTAAGCAAGGCCTGAAAAGACTAGCATTACGGATTGAAGGAAAACGCGCTAAAGGCAGAGCACCGGCAAGATGGTCAGACGCGATCTAGAAGGCTGTTGGAGGCAGCATTTACCAAGCGGTCCACACTGCAGAAGACCGCATAGCTTGGAGACGCGTCATATGTGGTCGCGATCCTTAGCATTGAGGGAACGATAAAAAAAATAAAACAATAGAGAGTGCGATATTTGGTCTAATAATTCAAATCTACACACGCACACAGTCGCACACGTTTAGGTAAGGGTCTAGTATTGTAGGTACTTCGTCCATTTTGGTTTGTTTTGACTATACAGCGGAAGTGTGACTGTAATTTACGTAGTTTTAATTTTTGGGATGTAAATCTCACCTTCAATCTTTAAAAATGACAGAAATAGATTCAGTAAACGATATTGAACGAACTACTTTCATAACGTGCATTAATTCAGTTACACCATAAATTAATCATACAAATGGTCCACTCCGCATTTTAGGTAGGAAGCTACAATTACGCGGCGGGCTCGACTTGTCGGGCCAATTCAGTGAGTGTAACGTAATCAGAAGATCTAAGAATTACACGATAGAAAGAGAGGCTACTTCTAGGTGTATATAACTGTAGGTAATTAGCGCTGTGCGATCTGAATTTCACTTTATTGTGTCGTAGCAAGAGTCGCTTTTTATTTAAATGATTTTGCGGGTAGGACCATCTGGATTGATCTGTGGTTACACATTGCATACAACTTCCTAAATATAATCGACTTTTACGGGTCAACATCTCCACACGTTCTCATGCCTGATAGCGTACAAAAGGACCAAAAACTGAAGCTTGACAATACGGCCGTACAAATGATGTATTGGTCGATAGGATCGATATATGTGGCATAAATCACTATGCTCCTATAGTAATGCAGGTTTCCTATCAATGTTATCATGCTTTGACTGCTTATAATTTATTTTAAGGCGTCAGGACGACAAAGGACCAACAAATTTCATGTGAAGTGTTGTTGGAAGAAAAAGTTGTATCATTTTAGTGGATTTAAACTACATCCAATGCACATTCAAGGTAACGTTTTTATGTTAAAGCAAATATTTCAACTTTGGCAAAATTAGATGGTGTACAATTTTTAATACCTGCACCCTAATTGCGTAACTTATTTTCGTAAAAAATTATGCCTAATTTGTTTCATTTTGACAGTTTAACAACATTCATTGCGTTATTTACGTTGTTGAGCTGATTTTTTTTCCAATTTATGAAGCAATGGATTAGAAATCTGTATCAAATCGAAACAGATTGTGTTGTATTACGCAATTAGGGTACTGGTACACGTTTTATTGATGATACCCATTGAATATTTCATGTTTGAATGCATGATGACCTGTACCCTAATTGCGTAATACACAATCAATCACAATCTGAATCGTTTTGAAACAGATTGCTAATCCATTGCTTCATAAGTTGGTAAAAAATATCTGCTCAACAAAGTTACTATCGCAATGTATATTGTTGAACTGTCAAAATGAAACAGATTAGTCTTAATCGCAATTAGGGCGCTGGACGCGTACTGTGAGGGCTTTGTTTGAGGTGGCGCGGGAAAAGAATTCCTGAAAGGACTTGGGTGAGGCCTTTGCCCAGCGGTGGGACAGTATAGGTTTAATAAAAATAAGTAATCCCATTGATGCCATGAAAGTCCCGTCAAAATCGGTCCAGCCGTTTTGGAGATTAGCTGGAACAAACACACTAAGACTAACAAAAATTATAAAAATCTTTTTGTTATAAGTATAAGTAAAAAAAAACTTTTTTTTGACACTACAAACAGGCACTTTAAATTTTTTTTGTTTGTAATAAATAGATTACCATATCATAAAGTATCTTCCAACTCACAAGTTAAACGCCGATTTTCTCCAGTCAAGCCCCATAACTGTTATATAACAAGGACTTTGCGATTACCACGGTCTTCGAAACAAGCCGACAAGGAGAGCTATCAACGTGTTGCTTCTAAATTAATTATTTAGCTCCATTTTCACGGTAGATTCTTCTAACGGGATTAACAGGAACAAACGGTATTAGGTGTTATTACGGAGTTTTAACACAGATATATATGTAATCTGCGTTCGCAATTTATTCACCAAACATGTAAACAAACGCGATATTTAGGAAAAACAATTGTAATCTTTACTCATAAGGTTCAGTTTGCGTTACAACTCATATTTTTTATGACTTTTTCATCAGTCTAAAATCAACTTTATTTACACTTCATAAAGTTGATATTTTTTGAGTGGAAATAACATTAATTGGAAACAAGGATTTAAATTTCCACTGCCATGTAATAAACTATATTGTAGCAAATAAAGAAATATCAATCATTTATTTAAAAACGAAATGACATATATGATTTTTGAAAATTCTGTGAAAATGTCCCAATTGAAAACGATTAAAATTGCAAGAATGCGAGCAGTGGTGGCCCAGCTTAATTTATCATATCATAGTTATTATTTGTACCAAAGATATAAATATCTACAAGGATTCTTTTTAACCTTTCTTTCTTTTTGGTGGTAAAATTCTATAATTTTTTTAAATACATTGCAAACTATAGTTTTGTATAATTTAAAAGCATTTTTATTTTTGTAAATGTGAGTACCGTGGAGCCGTTTATTATGTTATTAAGATGTATGTTGACTTGAAAGAGCATGGCAGCTGAGAGTATATCATGCTCACTTAAATGTCTCGCTGATGGTGGCGAGTATGTTGGATCATTCTGTTCCCTACAAAATGGTTGAGCTGGATGGTGCTGATCCACGCGTCATGTTCGTGAACGGGGGCCGTCAGTCGAGACTGGTCATCTCTTATCTGCCAGGGCTTATTTTTAATCTTATATTTTTAATTGCTTTTGATTATTTTTTGTACATTGCTCTCACATATAGAAGCAACGAGAATAATGTACCCAGTATTTTGTAATATCTACATATATTTAAAAGAGTGTCCTTGGAGTTTCTCGCCCGTTCTTCTCCAAAGAGATCTACGTTTTGGAATGGGCAATTAGCTTCAACTTTCTGACTAACTGACAGACTCTTTGACAGTTCAAAAGTGCCTGTAAATGGTTCAATTTAAATAAATGCTTTGAGTTTGAACCAGTGCGCAAACTTAAATACGTGTTTAAGTTTGCACACTGGTTATTTTTTTTTTCCTATATTCATTATACATATGAAAATCGCTTTTCGTGTCTATCTGAGGGACCGCGTTGTTCTCCTAAACTACGCAACGGATTTTGTTACTGTTCTATCATCATTTAGAAATCCTTCATACATTCATATAAAAAAATACAGTATGTTAAATAGCGTTCTCGTTATTCCGCAAAAGCATAGCGTCATACAAAAAAATATTACCATTTTTTTAATAATACGTGTTTTTAGGTTTCCGTACCTTAAAAGGAAACACTGAACCCTTATAGGATCACTGGTGTCTGTCTGTCCGTCTGTCACAGCTAATTTGCTCCGAATCTAATGGACCGATTTAGTTGAAATTTGGCACACATATGTATTAAATGAATTAATTACTGTTACTGGTGTATAACCGTTGTAATTAATAATAATAAATAAATAAATAAGCTCCGAATCTAAACTTTTGGGGGCAAACAAGAAAATTAAAGAAAAAAGTTTTGCTAACAGTACCGTGTGACGTATCAAATGAAAAGGCTTGTTGCGAGGATCTTAAACATATTTTTTATATAATTTTAAAATAAATACTTTTAAAGATATTTAAGAAATTCGATGAAAATTGACCTTCCCCCCTTATCTCCGAAACTACTGGACCTGAAATTAAAAAAAAAAACATAGTATGACTCTTACTCATAGATTACAGGAAAACCTATAAGAAGTCTATGGTCTTAAAATAACATGGTAAATCTCTCAATATTGTGCGTAAAAACTTACACTTGCAGTTGGAATGTATGGGAGAACATGTATTTCAACTACAATGTTAAGTTTATATTTGGGATAAATTCATCCCAACTACGGAATCCTTCATTGTGCATAGTCCGACACGCACTTGGCCGGTTTTTTCATGTATGGACGCTATACTATTGCTGGTTAGCGGGAACGCCCTTCGTTAGTTAACATACTGTATAATAAAGAAATCTCGATAATTTATCAAGTCTTAAAAACCGTACAAAGCAGGGGCGGGTCGCTAGTTAAAAGTATTAAGAATGCCACACACAAACGGACATAATTCAGTCTCATCGAATGAGCTTGAACTTGGCCAAGTGATCGAATTAAATCATCCCGCAGAACCGGTCTTCCTCTGAATGCCCTGATTTTGTCGACTTATGTGCACGCTACGCCAGATTTATTGACCGGAGACGAGAATTTAGACCCTGGACTGTTACAAGACAAGTAGTTTTAATAGAAGACGGTTAGTTAATGCCTGAGCTTAGTGTTTAGACGTGATTGGACGCGAATGGAGGCTGTTTAAAATATGTTACGTACATTTTTAATAGTTTGATGATACCATCTCGTAAATAATAATGACAATTTATTGACACGCACAGGTTCAGTAGTTATTACATTGATATAAATGGATGGATGGATTTATGTTTATTTTTAATTTTTATTAATGTTTTAATGAGTGTGTTTTAGTTTAATTTGTGATTTCCTGTGCGAGTCTCAATAAATACTTTTCTTTCTTTCTTTTCTTTCCATAAACAATTCAAAATGAGAAAAGTCAGAGGACACTATTTGTAGTAACCGTGGGCCTGAAACCAGGCACAGCCTGTATTTTGGTGGCCCAGTATTAACAGAATAGGCAGATTTAATGTTCTGTGTAACACAGCACAGTGATGCTGTGTCACACAGAACATTAAATATGCCTACGAAAGAAAAGAAAGAAAGAAAGAAAAATAGGTTTATTTGTCACAGAAACTCGTGCATACAAAAATATTATTAACATTTTAACGCTAGATTTATTCACAGTTAAGTAATTAATGTAAGCAAGAACGCAAGTAGCGATTAATTATGAAAATAATAATGATAAACTGTACAGACATTAAAATAATACAGTTAAGAAGTTGGAAATGCAAGAAATGTACACTGTTGAACCTATAATCAATAAGTTATTACTATAACCACAAAATTTTATAAACGTGTTGGTGGTGATCGCTGTTTTCACAAAATAAAAACATTGTCCATTCCACACATGTATGCATATGAAACCAATGATTTATAATCAAAACTCATCTAAAGGAAACATGTTATATTTTCGGTTTTCAACTAACAAACGTACTGTGATATCAATAAATCAGCCCACACTTCCTCAAACATTGATTAACATGGTTGTAAATATAGAAATGACATAACAGCAATAATCAGAGAAATAAAACATAATTTTCCTGCTCATCATCAACCAGCAATCACTTCTGAGGGGCAATACCCGTATTTTTAAGAATATTTGCTAGAATGCAAGTTAAGTTGGATCCAGACTTGGCGAGGCATGCGCTCCGCACGGCGCACAACGCATGCCTACGTGCATTATGTACTACAAATACTCCATTTGAAATAAGATTTGACATTTAAACAAACGTTTTTACAGTCCGTTCAACCGATTTTGACTTCGTAGCTCATGCCTCGCCACGAATATAAAGGTACACACCTTGCGAGGCATGCGTTGTGCGCCATGCGGAGCGCATGCCTCGCCAAGTCTGGATCCACCTTTAGCTGTTTGCTTACAGCCCACTGCAGACCCACCATACCCCTGGCCGTACCTCTGGTGGTACGGTGGGTATTTTAAAGTTAAACGATACCACCAGGTAATAATGTTGGTGTTGTATCACTATTGTTGTAAAGCCAATTCTCACAACAACAATTTAATTTAGTTATGTTGTCTTGTTATGAAAGAAAAGAAAGAAATATTGTTTTTATTCTGCACAAAATAAACGCACATTACAAAAAAAATAAAATAAACAACATACACATTCACCAAAAGCCAAAAGCCTCGTATTCAATATTCTAAAACTAATAAAAAGTTTGACAAATTTTGTCTATGTTGTGTTATATGAGTTTAGTTGTGTTGTTTATGTGCGCATTTTCTTTAATGCGTGACCAATTGTTGCACAAACGAACTTTAACTTTTAAAGCTGTCATTAAATACTAATCTTACATTAACTTATTGCAGAAAGGAACATTAGACTGGATTTTAATGGTTCTTTGATGAAATTAATGAAATCAATTAGCGTTTATGATCCATTACGTAATGGGGCATTAATTTTTGTCTTTGTGCAACTGGGTGTTATAGTCTCTATCAGTCAAAAATATTTCTGACTAGCAGTCGCGCGCGGGCTATTGATCGACAGCTTCTGCTTTTTTCTTTACTAGCTTCTGCACGCGACTTCGTTCGCGTGGAAGTCGATAAAATATAGCTCATGTAACTTGCTGATAATGTAGCTTTCAATAGGTGAACGATTTTTTAAATTGGTTAAGAAGTTTTTGAGTTTATCCATTACAAACAGACATATAAACATACAAAAAATTAAAAAATATATATATATAATATTGGTTAGATTTATCTACAATTTTGACATTTGATTGATGAACGACAATCAAATTTCAATAAATGATCAATAGAAAATAAATCTTAATCGTCTCATAGATTTTGAACGTTTTCAATTACGGGAATTGGCCTTCTGAAGACAATATTTATCTCTTTTTGAAAAACCCTATTTTTAAAAGTCTTTCGGAATTGTTTCCAGTGGCCATCCATCAATCAGAACAGACGTGTATTAGCAAAGGGGTCCTCTGTTCAGGCAAAATATTTTCTAAATTATCTTCCGACTCAAACCAAATGTCACGAAGTTTTGTCGGTGCTTTTTTAGAGGATCTATTGTTGCAGAATTACTGAACATAGATCAATACAGATCATTATTTTTATAAGCTGTATTAATCGACTTGAATTTAATCGTGTATCTTTTGATCTCAAGGCCGCAGGAATCCGCTGGATGCTAACACAGAACCGGTAGAAATGGCGGTGCTTGGCGGAGGCCTATGTCCAACAGTGGACGTCTTTCGGCTAAAATGATTATGATCTTTAAAAAGGGGGCCATCTTACGGGGTTAACTATAAAAATATTTAAGTCACGTACACACGCAATGCAAAAAAAAAACCTTAAACGAGCTTCGATTAAAAAATATCCCTTTACAATTAATACATTAAAGGTACCGATCATTATTATAAGAAGACAGGTAACGATCCCCAAGCAATCGAAAGTGATATTTTTTCCTACATTACTATCAGCGTACCCATATACATTTGTGTCGTATTAAATCCTTGCGCATGCACAGTGCCCGTCGAGAGTGAAACAATGGCGGCGCGGGCGCACCGCGACGGACGGTCACGCGCCCATCTGTCATGTCTTCCCGAACAGGACCCCCGTGTGAGACCATTTTAATATAGTTTGTATCTATTAAATTTTTTAGATCGAGGTTCAACTGTTATTATGAGCTCAAGAAAGGAATTTGTATTTTAGTTTCGTTTAGAAGTTTGCGGATGAAAGGACCAATTAGTAGAATGGTCTGAATAGTGAAATTTGAAATTTATCTGTTAAAAAATAAGACGGTATATGATTAGGTCTTCCTTAAAATTAACACCCCAATTTTGTTTGATCTTTTTAATTTAAATGGAATTTGTATGGTTTACTGATATTTGTGCACAAACACAGGAAAAATGTAAACGCACTTAGTAAGGAGGTTCCCAGACCATGCGCATTATGGAATCGATTAATTAGAAGTGAATATCCAGAAAAAAATTGCCATCCATCAACATACACCAAAAGAACAAACAGACAGCCACAATAGACATGAATAAGACGACAACTGTCAGTTGCAACACCCAAAAACTCATCGAAGATTATCAAGTGACGTCCAAAGGTGACATTTACTGCGTCTCGAAGCGAGCACAATAAAAAGCATACCTTTTTAATAACAAGGAGGACCATTGTACTGTTGTCGTCACAAATCATGTCCGAAACGACGTCAACTTCATTTGGAAATTGGCAGTGGAGCTGTGTAACTCAAAATTGTTTTTTGGGCAGGTTTAATTTTTAATTTAAAGGAAGGCAGATGTTATTACTAAAAAAGGCAATAAAACTTAAACAAAAGCAGCTGAACAATTATAATTATTTTCTCGTCCACAAACAGTTTCCCAGTATGCGTCTCCATGAACTCATGTCATAAGACCTTCCTGAATTTTTGGTAAAAAAAACCAAGAAGTTGATGACAAAATTGGATAAATAACCAGTTTTTTTTTTAAAGCGTAGTTCTCCTAATTGTTGTGGGAAAAACTCAAGCACACAACAAACGAAATGCATTCGCGATGGAACACGAATTTTGACAGGTTGCGTCGCGCTAAATTCGGCAGATGCGTTCGCGCATGGGAACACACCGTCGCCCTCAATCATTGGCCCGTGACAGACGGGAGTTTTGATCGATCGCCATGTCTTTGACAACGAGACAAAACCCATGTTTTGCCATGTAGGAACATGAACAGTTCTTGTGGCTCTAAGGACCCAGATGAACTTGTTGCTGCCGTTGGCTTTGTATTAGCCCTTTTGATGAGGGGTTCTCTGTTTATGACGTTTTGTGGCAGAACAATAGTGATCCGATCAATCATATAGAAAATTTTATTTTGAATTAATTTCTGTGATTCGGGATGAAGTTTAAACTTCTGATCGAAATGTTGCTAATACATAAAACAGATTTATTCATATCGATTCCATTAATACAAAATGTTGAAAACCCTTCAAACAAATTCAATGTCTTAATATTTAAACAAATAAAAGAAAATGAGACTCGTACACCAGTCAATACACGTTGTGTGGGCGCTGGATGAAAAGAATTCACTTAATATAAAATAGAACGGTTGTATGCAAATGAACCGGTTAAGGTATCTATTAAGAAACTAAGTACACGTCCGAATTGATGTTGACTTCAAAGGAATCCATTTTTTACTTATCGAAAAGTCTGTTAGAGCTACACCGATAAAGAGTTACCAAACATGTCCAAAAACGTATTTACAATTCTTCGAGTTATATCAAAATGTATGGACCTTGGCCTCGGCTTCCTAGATCTGATAATCGTTCCATATACTCTAAGCACAATGGGGTATCGGTGGAATGTCACAACATGTCGAACGAAGATCTTTTTGTGTCCGTTCAAAACGCGGACGCTCCCAAATTAGACAGCAATTTATATATCAGAAGCTATAAAACAATTTTACAATGCGGTGTACTACAAAAGGCGACAAATCCCACGTATGTTGATCGCACAATCATGCTATTATGACCCTCCTTGAACTGTGTTTGGGAATTGAATGCTCATCATTGTTGCAATTTGGAGTGGAATATTACAATGACTTAGGGACTGTTGGCTTGAGAGCCAATTTGAAGGTTGAGACGAAAAAGAAATCTTAGTTTATAATGTTTGAAGATAAACGAGACAGACATGGCTATTAACTGGTTCAGCAAACAATATTGCATGTTTCTTAACAAAATAAATAATAACCCAGTGTTTTAATGTAAATGATTTTGAAACCGAAATGTTAAAGTTTAGTTTGAATAGATACATTTAGAAGATTTTCGTGCAAGACCAGCGTAGTGCTCATCTAGAGCACTACGCTGGTCTTGCACGAAAATCTTCTAAATGTCATACAATATTGCAAATGTAGTTCGAAAGCAGAACAGCAGGCTTACAAAGGAGTTTCGTATTACCCAATGAAAGGTTTGTGGTGGTCAGATAGGCAGTCGCTCCATGTAAAATACTGGTATTCAGCTGCATCCGGTGAGACTGGAAGCCGACCCCAACATAGTTGGGAAAAGGCATCGAAAGCAGAAAACTATTTAATAGTTGATGATAAAATACATTTAAATATAAACAAAATCTTCATAGAGATATTCACAGCATCAAATAAACGTTTTGTTGCTATTTAGGCTACTGGGTGTTGGAAGTGTTAAAATTGGCTCAGAAACCAGGCTCGGGAGAAACTACAAAAAATATCTTAGCTCGGTCCACTGCGCTAGTACTTAAATATAGGTACAGAAGACGAGATACCGTTAGATGTGGGAGCCATTACAGCTCGCGATTCGTTTAGTCAGATCTTACAAATTAATGGTCGTATTACAAAATATAAAATTGAGTATATACACAATACTACAATTTTATAGCTTTCCAAAACACGATTTTTCGCAAAACTGTAATAATGACTGCTTATAAATAACTGCAGTTGTCGGACTGTTATTTTCATCTATGACATGGACTATATGTCTCCTAAAGCGTCTATCAATTCGATTTATTGTACCAGTTTTATTAACACAGTGGTCGGTTACCCGATAACGATCTCACACGCGGCTTTCTTCCGACTCAGTCACATCGAAATCGTATCGCAAACAACAAAGGGACAAGTTGCCGAAATGAATTAGTAAATCGACGTCGACATTCCCGATGCGTTCCATCTCACGACTAAAAAGAGCGGCGACAATGTCTAATTTATTTATGAGAATCGGTAGCCCCTCACAATGGAACTTAGAAAAGATCTTCAAATGGACAAACAAAGATAGCGTCAATCCTTTGAAGGGAAAATGGTTTTAATTAATAAAGGGTGCGTAGACAATAAGGTGTTGAACGCCCTGAAAATTGGCTGGATGAATTATTGATAGCAGAGGAGGAAACGTTTATTGTTATTGAATGTTTGATGGTCTTTAGAGCCCTCTGATCTTTGTTCAGGGATAAATCAATGTTTGTATAACTCAAGAGAAAGTCAGAGATTCATGTAGGTAGATTATAGAGTTAATTATAAAGACAGTGTACGGAATTAGTTTTGGATCGTTTTATAGTTTACGAGGTATAGGTAATGAAACTAAGTCGTAATATTTAATGACACGATGGAAAGTTAGTGTCCACTCTCCTGATTATGATCTCTATGTGTTTTCTCATTAACCATGCGAAGTGAATGGCTAAAGAAAGACATAACTATAATAATTACCGATGTTTACACTACACCAGGTTTTACAGCATTTTTATTAACTTTAGCTCTATTGGCACAGGATTTCCATTTTTTAGTTTTATTTATGTAATTTCTTATTTCTTTCTTTGTATGATTCGAATACGGATATAAAGATGCACTTCTTTGTATTAGAGTAATTATTTCAATGTCCCAACACGTGTTATTCCTTGTTGTTTTGCCCTGTTCTAACTTAATCTCAGCTTATTAAAAAGTCAATGAGACGACACCGTGGACGGCTCGTTACATCATCTCCCCTGATTTCCTGTCAAAATTATTAATCTATACGATTTCTCTCTTCGTAAGCTTTTGTCTTGAAGAGTGTCATATTTATTTCCCACAATGACGCAACTAGACCGCATACTTGAATAACCACAGCATGTTAACACATTCTCGATACCACAGCGTCGGGTATACGTGATAATTCATTAGCCGATACACACGTCATTCTTATGATTACTAATACCAACGTTACTCTACCAACATTTGTACTAGCCTCATGATTGGCAATCAACACTTCATTTCCAAACTTACGTCCTAGGCTTAAAGCTGCTTTAACATTTTAATTGGCTGCAAACATATCTATGTACGGGCCAGATAAAATAATTAGTTCGTCGGAAACTACTTGTCCATTACTACAGGTTTGCATCCTATCTTATTAGACGTCAACGCATCGTTCTCTAACTAATGTATTTTTGCAAATGATCCTCCCACTCATTTGGTTATGTTAATTGATTTAATTGGAGCCCATAATTTAGCTTTTGAAATGGATTTGAATAATCGGTCATTAAAATTGCATGAGCATGATATTTACAACATCTGTCTTCTTATAAGTGGATGGAGATTTAAGTAGATCTGTTGAATCGCTTAGGGGCTCGTTCGCATTGCATTGAATGTTTCCTATACCGCTTTCGGTCACAGTAATTGGATTTATGGACTTAAGTATTTAAATTCTCGCGTACATGAACAGAATTGGAGCACTTCCCTTGTTATATTCTGAACGCTAACAACTTTCTCTAATACTGCGTTTAACCCTAATCACTTGCCTACCTACACACACACACATCGATATAAATTCAAGATTGTGTTTTTCAATGTCCTTTTAACAAAATCATTGTTATTAAGCATGTTAATTGGATTCCTAATAACATCGAGATCTACCTCTACAAATATTAGCGTTCGTCGGCTAAACACAGCCTTTGCTAATATTAGGGATTCAGTAAAAAATAAGACAAGGCGAAATTAAATCGCGTGGATGAATTTAATGGTAGAACAGAGATATTATGGTAATTTAGCCATTAAGTCAATGGGCTTCTACAGAAATTACCGGTGGTCTTACTATATCATTATCGTGTTTTTTGTGAACCACTTCACTATCCGTTGTTTGTTCAGTGCGGCTTTTTAACATAATCACTGCGGCGACGATGTGTTCAAACTTCTATTTTAGTTCGTTTGATCACTTTATCAGTGAAAATTGATAGTTACAGTCTCGCTTTGAGATTTTTTGTTGCCCCTCGTAAAGCCATCTCAATGTTTAAACTGCCATCATTTTCGTCAATCGACGTGATTGCCACTGCCACCCAGTTTTCTATTATTATATTGTTGTGTCAGCTATTAGCTACCGTTTAAGGATTACAAAAAATGTATATTTCATCATTACGTCTGTAGACAGTTTATGAGAATTATAAATAGACATGACAAATAAATTTGAAGTCATTATTCGTCGAGCCTTTGAAAGCTTCTAAGAAATCTATGCCTAATAAAAAGCTATTGTTGTAATCGCAAATAGCTCAGTGCTCATATGTGTAATAAAAGTTTTTGCGCACGTGTCAATGGCTATTGAACCATATCAAAGATATGAGATATAAGACTCGATACCAAAAAAAAAACGATATAATGAGCAAATTCGTTTGATGTGTTTCGCTCGGGGCAGTACAGCGTTTGTTAATGAGAGCTGAGGAAATAACTTACAAACTGACAATACGTGTATGATTTCGAAGGTCGTATATTTATAATCAATTTGTTCCAATAAATTCTTTTTGGGTGGCATTTGGAGCAGTTTGATTTGTGTAGCCATTTGTTTAAAATTACCATCACCAAAGCTGTTTCAGCTATCAATATTTTTAATACCTTTGCTTATTTTGATTTTAATTTTATGGATGTTAAAGCTGATGTTGATAAAGGTTTTATTTATTGTTGATATTGCGTAATACGATATTGGTATATTATTACTACTGGTGAGATACACAAGGTTTTTCTTTGAACAGTATGAGCATTATTTTATTGATTGTTACTACAGGGTTATAAGTTTAACCAGTTTAAGCATGCAAATGATACTTATGTTCCTCTAATACTTCATATCATAAAACTCTCATCACTTATTACGATCTTATGACGTCATTATTACAATAGCCAACAAATAAATAATAATTGTCGAGTTCATTGCTCCTTGCTTCTAATTTGCATTGACACTGTTAAATAACAGCCTAGTAATGTATGAATTGATTGAAATTTACAGCATGCCAAATTTTGATTGAACTCCTTTGAAGGCCGATTCAATGTTTGCATAGTATGACGTTGTATATCGTAAAAGGTTACTGGGTATTACACTTGACCCGATTTGAATTAAAAATAGGTTTGTTATGCTATCATCATCGTTTGAAGAAGGATATGATCACTTTGATGACTACCCGTGTGAAGAATGAGTGTAGTGTTAGGCCTTGACCATGCTTGTCAAGGTTATTGGTGATTGCATCATGAATCGTCTTGATATTTTCAGTATACATGGCTGCTGCAGCATAATTTATGAAGTTACTGACTATTAAGTGAACATCCTAAATTATGCTATTATCTTCGGTAGCAATCGCTTCCAAGTAAGACTCGCCCATCTCGGCGTCGAACGTGACAAAATCAATAAAAAACTTTTTGTGCTTCCTTATTCACTATCATTAAGAAGTTGTAGTTCAAATTGCTTTTTCCTCATTGTTAAGTAAAAGATCAGCAGAACTTTTGCGAACTTTTCGCATATTTGTATTAGTCACATTTCTATATCATCATCTTCTTTCGTACGCTGTCAATAAAAAAGTTAGTAATCTATCATTGAAAGTTGAAGTGTGACAATCAACAACTCCAGCAGAAGTAAGAATACCCATTTCTAACTGTCCCTTGTGTATTTTATTACTTCTGCGAGATGTAATGTCTACGTTGTTATTTATAGAATTTCATAGATGATGATTTTACGAGCTGGAATAATAAACTCAATATATCAAACCGTATCAACATCTGTTTCAAATAAGTCTACTGTATCATTATTTTTTTCAATTTTCGCCTCTAATTGTCATACTATCGTTCGCTACATAGATCGGCACTATTGTTAATCTAAATCCTTTGATTATTTATGTCTAGATAGAGTATCGCGCTAAACTGTTCTAGTGTGCGTGCAGCCAACAGTAGGACGCTTTTTAATTTTCGACGAGTTTAAAGTTTTGACTGTCTATCTAGACATAATTGTCTTTGTCCAAATTCTATTGTTAGTCCCCATTTTATATTCAAATCTTGCCAAAATTTGTTACTTAGCTGAACATTTAATTTTATGCGAAAAATGTATTCTTAGAATCTTCATTGTATAGCTCGGAGCAAACGGCCCGATTCTTTGAAATGATCAGAGAAAAAACATTGGAACACCGTGAAATTAAAATCAGGCGTGCGTAAGAGAGGGTAGACTACATCCTATTGCTATCTCTTTCGTAATTAAGGAAGTAAAAACAGTAGTTCGTAAAAGAGAACATGTATAAACGTATGATTTGCAATCAGGGATGATTGCTATGTTAAACATGATTGTAAAACAAAATAATTAGGACTGATTGTTTTATTTTTGCGGCCTTATTATTCTTTGACAAGACGATTCGATTTTTATGGGGACAATGATATCTTGACTCTGGAACTGGAACGATACGATAGTAGGGACATAAAATGAATTAGGGACGATTGGAAAATCATGTGATATTTCATGGACTGTTGTGTCTGATTGAATTTCTAGTTCAGTGACATTATGTCCTACTATACTTTCATATTGTGTGGTACTTTTTCTTCCTTTCATTTAAGTTCCACATTCATCACCGAATTTCTCGTGCTCATTTCGTGTACGCCGGCTGCAGTATGTAATCTATAACTCCAGCAAAACGGAACAATACGGTAATTCTACGTCAAGTCACCCGCTTCCTCTTAACAAAATTTATTCCTTTAGAAATTGTGGAGAAACCTTGCTCCGTCTTTGTTGTATCCAATCAATTCGTTTGCTAATTAGTTGGCCACGCGAACTGATAATCAAGGCTTTCGCGGTACCCTCTAAATCATCAGCAACTGACGGCTGTATTGTGGGCGGGGGACCACACAGCTCTTCAAATGTTCGCTAAATGGACCAATCTTACGGTGCTAGACTATCTTAATTAGTATTATCTATGAGGTTAACGTGTTTAGCCTGTAATTTGTAGGGCAGCAAAATTTTTTATCAAGAAATGTTTTATTTAGGTTTGATATACTTAGGTGCGTGCAGTGTAAAATTGGTTTAAAAACTAGACCAAAAACTACTGACCTTGTGCAGTATGGGAACCCTAAATATCTAGCCTGTTTGCTAGTATTCAAGGCAATGGCACGTAAAATTTAATCGGAGAAGCAACCGGACGGCGAGTGGTATTCTGGGTCTTGAAGTGATACCGATCCCCCCGTTCTGTCCGAATGTACCACAAATGGACGCGGGCGGAGATATTTGGGGGGGGGCAAATTCACCCTCATTTTCGGTGATAAATCATCGGTAAGGAGTTTCAAGAATTTTATTCAGCGTAAGACATTATTTCAATTATAACGATATTGGGGAGTGTCAATTTTTATTATATAAAAAGGGTATAAAAAGGCCTCGTCAAAAAAAAAAATTTTTGACCCCACCCCCATATCTCCGCCCCCGTCCATTCGGACGGTACGGGCGGGTACGGTATCACTTCAACACCCAGATTACCACTCGCCATCCGGTTGCCTCTCCGATTAAATTTTACGTGTCATTGCTTCAACTACAGCATGCTTTTGTAAAACACCATGGCCAAGAAATCGTTACAATAATTTGTCCTATCCCAAAAATTTTTGGTTCGAATCCAACCAAATTCAATTGAATATATTTGGAACTATGGTTAGTTACTTATTTAATTTAGTACCTACTGTAAATAGTTAGTTTTATTGAAATATAATTATCAGGTTATAGGTATTCCCCTAATTATATAAAATATAATATACAGGGTGGCATCGACGCGAAAACTGTTACTAGGATTCAATTCATTCATTCTGAACTCCCTGCGTAGAAATTTTCCGTCGGTTATTAAAAAAAAACTGCTATTTTACAGAAAAGTGCAATCCTACGCGAGCGGTCAAAATGTATGGCCCAGCAGATTTTTTTTTTTTAATAACCCTCGAAAAGTTTCACCTATGTTCAACCATTGAATATCAATACTTAGCTTGACGTAATCAAGTTCAAACAAAGTTCATCCAGTCGCCCGAAGTTCACAAAGTTATTACAGTATTGCATCATAGGCGGTCTCTTAGCCACCTGTCACTGCGCACTATTTCAACCTTTGATCAACCTGCTAAACGCCTTCACAATATTAATATCGCCTGGGGCTCTGTTTACTTCATAAGGGATAAACGTGAGCGATATATCAAAGGCAGTTCATTGGCGAGATATAAATCTTAGGCCAGATACGTACCGCCAAGTTCGAATCGGGTTTATATTGAAGGATAAACTGAGCATTCCTTTTTTTTTCTAGGTAGGGTTTCTCGTAGATGACCTCTGAGATCATGACTACTTAACCGAGCTTTCCTGTCGGTGCTTTAAGCTACTACACTCAAAGCCTCCAGCCAGGGACATTCCTTTAGTTCCCATTCAACGAGAATTAAAGGAAAGCTCAGTGTACTTACACAGTCATCTTGAATGTAGCAAAATTGGGAAGGATTTTTTTATTTTGGTTTTTTTTTTTTTTTTTTGCCTCTTTGGTCTAGTGGTCGCAAAGCGCTACTGCTGAGTATGAGGTTCGATTCCCGGGTCGGGCAAGGTGTTATTGGGTTTTTCCATCTGGAATTTCTCAGTAGCAGCCCGGAGTCTGGATTTGTGCCCGGTTGATGGCAATAGGCTCGCCCCCTATTACATGGGACTTAAACATAACTGGCGAAATGTGGGTGTACTATAGGTACACCTCTGCCTAACTCTTCGGGGAATACAGGCGTGATGTTATGTTTATTATGATTTTTTGAAGAACCTATTAATTTCTACGTATAACACTTTCAAAATTTTTATACTTTCCAACAGCGTTGTTATGGTAACAAAAATAATATACTTATAAGGTGCATGCGGGCGTTTTATTTTATATATGGGAATATAATTTCGTTGCTAGGTTCCGCATTTTGTTAGGATTAAAATAACTATTCCCCTACTTCTGCCGTATATACAGGAGAACCTCATTTCTGAGCGAATGGTTTTTGATCTTACGGGATAAAAGCATTATTTATTATTGTTTATTTATTTATTTAAACTATATTTACTAGGTACCTGAATTTTACACAAACAGGCAGACTTAATATCGCATTTATAAGATAATGAATCTTTACACATCTAAAGTTGACTCGTTTCAATTAGTTCTAGTTTGGTCGAAATACGTCACTGATCATAGACAAACGCCATAGCAATAAATCGATGGTTATGGCTCGCCCCCATGCCCCATAGACAAGACTATCATAACAAACAACACAATTGTTCCACTTTGAATGTCCCATATCGAATCACCATGGAATAATTCAAAGAGTATAACTCAAATTTAATGTGAAGAATCGATGACATGAATGTTTTTTTCTTTCTATATATTTGTGTTACGAACTCAGCATGGGTTGAATTGAAATACATATTTTGTTACTTATGTACTTAAAATTTAATTAAAGTAAAGTACCTTCCGCCAGCGGCTTTGTTCGCACATATATTTTTATAAATTATAGCCATTTTACTTAGTCATAATATAGCACACCTACTACTGGTGAAAGAATTTTCATAATCGGTCCAGTAGTTTTCGAGTTTATACAATACAAACAAAAAAAAAATACAAATCTTTTTACTTCGTAAATTAGTGTAGATAAAAGTTAATTGCATTTGTTCATTTAATATTAAAGGATTTTACGAAACAATAAAGGTTTGTCTTCAACATTAAAAATTAGCCCATGATTTTGTTTCATAAGAAAACTCGCAAAATACCTTTTGTAAATGTTACTTAGAGAGGTGCAGGTTGACTGGTCCAAGACCAAGATCTGAGATGGATCACCGATATTCTCATTTCATTAATTTAAACTAGTAACTGAACAGCAGTTACTAATATTCTCATTTCATCCTATTCTGTTCAGCTCATTTCATCCTATTCTGTTCAGTTACTGATATTCTTATTTCATCCTATTCTGTTCAGTTGCTGATATTCTCATTTCATCCTATTCTGTTCAGTTACTAATATTCCCATTTCATCCAATTCTGTTCAGTTACTGATATTCTCATTTCATCCAATTCTGTTCATCAAGTACGGCTTAAATAAATGAATAGAGTAAAACTTGTGTGTCTATAACACTAGCTTTTAGACACGACTTCGTTCAGTTCGAAGAAACGATTCGGCAATAGTGTAGCTTTCTATCAGTGACAGAATTTTTATAATCGTTAAAGAAAATTTCAGAGATTAGATACCTCTTACAAACAAACAAGTTTACCTGTTTTTATTATTAGTTTAGATTCGGGAATCTACCTATTCAACTATTGTAGAGCTTCAGTAATTTTAATCTTGTCAGTTGTCGCATTTGAGAAATTGCTTCCAATCAAACTTATCGTAAATTAAATCAAAGGAAGGCCTTGATTTAGAAACGCCAGGCTTATTGTTCTCATCACATCGGAAATCAGAAGGATTACATCATACTGTTTCCTTTAATAGGTTTTGGAAATAAGTTATAGGTAAGAAGTTTCTTTTTTTTTTCGCTTCGAAGGTACAGCTCTGTCTCCTATATTGTTTGGGCCTAGTATTAAACCACATTTATTGCCTCAGAGAAGTTGTTCAGATCGTCAAGGTCAATAACTGCTGCAAACATAATTTGGCGAAATGGCGCATTACTGATTCATCCAACATCCAGTGCAAGTGCGGTGCTCCTGAACAGACTATGCCCAGGATCTGCTAGTATCCCAAATTTTCCCTCACTTGCACTCTTGACGATAGGTAAGTCCAAAACTTGTTTCAAGCTACACCATAAGAAATGGAAATGTAGAACGAACAAAACATAACCTCTAATCCCTGAAAGGTTAAGCAAAGATGTACCATCACGGAAAGCCATAACTAAACCTTCAGGATTATTCTTGCTTGCAGCACTCGGCCGGTATAGAACAAGGGGTGGTAACAGATGTGTTCATCGTGTGCACGGGATTTTAATTCAAAGTGATTAGTTATGGGTTTCCGTGATGGTACATATAGTACACCAACACTTCGCTAGTTATGTTTAAGTCCCATGTAATAGGGGGCGAGCCTATTCCCATCAACCGGGCACAAATCCGGGGTATTACTGAGAAGTTCCTGATAGAAAAACCCAAAAACTACTTAAAAAAAACAGCAGTTATTTATAAAAAAAAATGGAAAGCCCATTCACAACTCTCAACCTCATTCCAGACTACCCACAAGACTACCTTCACATACAATTTGTTCGTGTTATATTCAAATAGAGCGGTCATAACTCTCTTACGCCTGGGGCGAGCCGTCACACAAACATCACTTGTCAACCATTTACATTTTAATAAAATAATAAAGCTATCATATAAAAACGCTTTATGTTCCGTTATGGCTGTCTGTACACCCCCTAACTATTGTCACTGTGAAGATAGTTCAGAAGTTCCAATCCTTCGGCCGGGTTTCCACTAAAGGAGAGAGTTAAGAACGTGTATCTAACAACTATTCAATTGCCTTTTAAACGACCTCACCATCAGCGCACTAATTTGATGGAAACTTGGCCTTGGAGTCGTGTTAATTTCAACATTTGCCAACATTTAACAAGAGAAGGCTGAAAAAAGCATCTTTTCTAAATTTCGAGCCATGCAATTATGACCATTTTTTTAACAGTGTTCCTATCTCACGTGAACTCACAAGGCTACATGCTAGCAGCCATCTCAGTAAGCATAGTCGACGCCCACGTGTCAACCCCAGTTTTTTTTAACCGACTTCCAACAAGCTGGAGGTTCATGTTCGTAGCGTATGTTTTTTTATTATTTTTATTTATGTTCACTGATTTCTCCGTCATATGTGAACAGATTCTAAAAAATCTTTTTTTTTCTTTCTTTGAATGGGTGTGCTCTCGAGGTGGCCCCATATTATTTTTTTAACTTTGCTTAGATAGTTTTTGAGTTAGCTTAGTATTTTTTCCCACTTAGTATGTAGATGATATGATGATAAGTTCCTGTCACTGTTATTTACGTAGCAGATAGTGGTATTCGAATCCAATTTGTGTGAGTGCGGTGCCACAACAAAAAAGTGAAAAATAAAAACTTTTTACGAAAAAAACAGGACTTCCAAAAAAACAAAAAACGAAAATTCAGATACCAGAGACACCACTTTTTTTTAAACTAATTTGTTTATGTACGTTGCTATATGGTTCTGCAGATGGAAACAATAGATAGGTGAAGTACGTTATCTATTAATGCAGTTGGGTGTGTTAATATGTCTGTATCATTTTTATTAATCTATGGATCATTTTCATGGGCTGTAGTGAGTGTACCTTCTAGTACTATTGTATCGTGTACCCATAGCGTGATGGTTCTTCCTTTTTTTGTTCTAACAGATTGAGACATTTGAATTTAGATGTTATTTTATTCAAATTTCGGATATGACTGGATTATTTAGATTTGATGTGCTTACCTAATATTGGATAGCTGGGTTATTGTTGAGTTAGCGTTTGATAAATTGTTATTTTAGGCGAAAGTATTTTTTAAGATGGTCAGTTTTCTTTTTGAATAGATGGTTAAAAAACTTCAACCTTCGATAAACGGTTTCTGAATGAAATGAAATTGCGTCGCTCGAAATGGAATATAGTGCTATATTACGACGCTGCTTGGCAGTTCTTGGCAATACGATTATGCGCATTGCCAGGCCTTCGAACTATTAATTTCAATAAAAAGGTTCTTTCAGCAACCCTGCTTGGCAACCAACTGCTGCTTTTAATTAAAATCTAATCCTTTTTAGAGAAAACTACAGATATTTTCAAATAGATATTTTTTTGTTGTCAGCTAGATTATTAAAAAATATTGCACACAATTTTTTTACATTTTACATTATCAACAGATGTTAGTTAAAATGTGTCATGACGTCACGAGTATGTAGATTTTATACTTACTTGTGACGAAGCGGGGCCCCCACTTCACAACTTTAATGCGTTTTATCTAAGTCATTTTTTATTAATATGATAAAGCAAAAAATACGTGTCTTATATTTTTTTATTATCTGACTGACGGACTAAATAGAATTTCGTTTTTTTTACACAAAACACATGAAAGAAGTAAAAAAAAAAAACAATCAATCTTTCTCTACAGTACCTACAAAATAATCCGGATGAGAAGACCACAACTTAAAATAACCGCGTGCAATAAGGAAACAGTAGTCCATCTAAAGTTATCTTAATCGTGTCGGTCGCAACTCGTCGTTTATCTGACAAAGTGCCGACAGTGTCTCACTAAAGATTTTACGAGCGATATCAAAGTGATAAATGTATTCAGCAGTAAGAGATTTGATTGGCAAAGCAAAACGACACATACATATTTTCGTGGTCACAACTAAAGTAAGAACATAGCTGTTATAGCCAGAGGAGGGACTCGTGGCTAAGATACCCCTCCTCTGTCTTCTGTGCCTCGGAAAGCAATTTAAGCCGTCGGTCCCGGCTGTCATTCGTAGATCTTTGACGGTCGTTACAGGTAATTAGAAACCCGAAAGTCTCATAACTAGTCTTACAATACACGCCACGAAAGTTGAGACTTGACTGCGTCTCCCGCCGGTCTTTCCGCCGCCCCGGTGAAAACCGCATACCGCTAAAGAGACCCATAAATCATCTACTGCGCAAGTCAAACCACGTGGTGTGTCAAGTCTCATCTTTAGTGGCACGAATTGTACCAAGTATCGTGTTACCCAATAACTGGGTTGTAGAGTTCAGACTAGCATTCGCGTCATGTAAAATACTGGTATTTAGCATCCGGTTAGACTAAAGGCCGAACCGGACATGGTTGGGAAAAGGCTGGGCAGATCATGATGAACTAGCTAGACTAAAAATAGTAAGTACTACAAAATCCTAACGAAAGAAAGAAAATAAAGAAAAAAAAAATGGCCCAAGGGACATAATATATACACAAATAGCTCGCCATTATCATCTGCCTGACCACAATTATGTTGGGGTCGGCTTCCAGTCTTACGAGATGTGGTTAAATCAATATTGAACAATTCAGTATTTTACATATATGCAGTGACTCATCTGACCTCCGCAATCCAGGCCAATTTACTCATACTCATAGATAAAACCAGTTGTTGGACTTCTAAGCTTCTGCCTACCCTTTACAACTGTCATATATGTCCTTGTCCTTGTGTTGTGTGTTGTATATGTCCTCCTCTTGCTATGGCCCCAACAGTTTCGCAAAGGCGAATTTTATACAAAAAAAAACATCTTTCTATTTTGATTAAACTTAGTATCTGGGCGACCGAGCTCTGATCTGGTGAAAATAGAAAATGCTCATTTAATAGTTTAGGAAAGTTCATACTAATCCCACGCTGCCATGATAGTAGGTACTTACTAATTCCATGCTGCCCTGTCATTGTTCTAATGTCATTATTCTGATGTTATTATTCATTATCTTGTTCTAAACTCTGGGCGACCGAGCTCTGCGAGAAAACGATTTTTTCCAGATATGAGACCTAGCTATATCGATTTTTCGCCCCCGTAAACCCCTATATTGCAACTTTCATCGAAATCGTTAGTCGTTTTTGACAACGTGAGTACAAATCTATATACAAACAAATATTGCTCGTTTAACACTTTGAAGGACAGTACACGAGACACAATAGAAGTTTTATTGTTATGACGCCTATGGGCGTATAGTGTCCTTCAAAGTGTTAATATTATAAAATACAAGACATGTTTCATGGCTAATGTCATATTTAAAGGATATGTTTTATCTAATTGTATGTCTTTTAATAATAAAACCTAATTAAACTAACAAAGACACGTGATATTCTGCTGAGCGCAGTCACAACATACCTGTCTCTTAAGCTTGTGGTCGCCTCTCATTCATCATATGAGCAGCAGATAATGAAGCGACTGGCCGTGTCTCCTCGCCTAATCGAATCGTTTTCCACGCTGTGGGATCCAACGGGAACAGGGAAGTGTGTAGAGTCGTCTTCGTCATTACAATATTTATTATTTATACACACAGATATAGATATAACACAATTATAATTTGAGTACAAAGGTACTGCTTATTTCTTAAGAAATTTCTTCCAGCAGACCTGCGAAAGGAGAAATAAAAAGAAATGGAGAAAATAGTGTGTGAGAACAAGAAGAGAAAATATGAATATGCAGTCTTAAAACTAAAAATATTAAATAAACCTACACGTATAACGCAAAAAATAACATATACCTTAATAAATACATAAAGCTTAAATATATAAACATAAATACTCACAGTTGGCGATATTTGGCATAATAATGGCAATATTTAAGGTTATTCCAAGACGCTTCTTCCCAGCTAAAATAGAAAAAAAAAACATAACCCTGTCTTTGCTGTCGCACAATCGGGTAAAAATAAAAGAAAAGAACTTATAAAGAATGAATGTAGGTTTTCTTTTGTAATAAACTTTCAGTTTATGTTTATTTTAGTTTAAATTCAACTATATTCACGTTGGTTGATTGTTGAATATTAATTGGTTAACGTCTCCACCGATGTCCTATTGTATACTTATCTATTTTTCTGACCATTATTGTTTCCATCGATAACTGCCGCGTTAGTCTAATAGTTGCAAGCGCTACTGCTGACCATGAGGTCCTGGGTTCGATTCCTAGGTCGGTGGCGAAATGTGGGTGTACCTACTATGAGTACACTTATGCCCAACCCTTTGGGGAAACATGCATGATGTTATGTTATTGTTTTTATTTCATTACTATCTAAGTATCGCAATAGTCAATTTGTCACTCGTAACAGAAGCGACTAACTCACTACACTATTTAAGTTATTTGCTAAAGCCTGCTATGTATCTCATTGTTCATATAGTATATTACGATTTACATTTACTTTTATTATTGTTCGTATTTCATTTCTATCTTCAAGTGCCTTTATTGTCACAGTCATGATACTACGTCACTGTCTTATGATGTTAAACTAAGCCGTCTCTATTCATCTTGATGTTCATTTTATATATTACTTTCACTATTATTATTTCTATTACGTTAATATCGTCAAGTGCCATTATTGTCACGTTTATGTGCGTTCGAGGTAACAGATCATTATCTTCTGATCTTGTGTTATGTCTTGATGCCACCATGCTTAGGTCTATCACTTTTACTACGTTTACAACTAATATACCTTATAATGAGCATGCTTAGGGAATATAATTTTTGTATTATCTGTATGTATATTGTGTGAATTGATGTCTAATGAAAACTATGTTAGTAGCTTTAATAGCTCTCATTTGATTAGTAGCAGCAACCATTTGCTGTCTTCTGTTGATCACACGCCAGAAGCTTTCCTTTTTTTTGATTTTTTTCTACAGAGCTAACTCCTTATCAAATCTTCTGCCATCGATCTGATGATCAGCCTATTTTTCTGCTGGAAGAAGAACCTTTTGGAATTGCGTCACATCGCCCGATCTACCTTCCACACCCTTCAATGTTTATTGAATTAATTACAACATAAGTGAAACCTTTCAACACCTAATTATTTATTGAAATGCCTCCCAATAAATGTTAGTAACATTTTAATTTACGTTCAAACAATTTTTAATTATGGTAATACTGAACATTGATAGCCGAGCTTAAGATATAAATTGTTTTATCTGTCGATGCGTGGGCGCAGCGCCGAACTTATTACGACGTTACGTAACAGATATTTAGTTGGTGACATTTCTGATGTATTGAATTTGAGTTTATATATGTATAGATTTTGAGTTTTTATTTTTATATATGAATATATTTACATATGTATCAATTGAAAATAAGCAAGAATATTATCAATAAATAAATAATTAATAATTTATAAATTATCTGATCCCAAATTCTTGAGTCAACTGCTCACAAAGTCAATTGCACAAATTACGAATAGTTCTTTATTTGCAGAAAGAGCTGAGACTGAATGAGACAGCCATAAAAATTTGAAATAAATTCGAGACGCCAATTAGGATACACGTGTCGCCAATATATCTGTGACAATACTTTGAGATTTAGACATATGCTCGGTCATAAACACAAAGGTACTTTTCATCTAGAACTTTTCTAAGGATTCATAATTTGGGTTCCGTCCCAAAATGGTAAAAAGGAACCCTTATGGTGCGACTCAGTCTGTACGTCTGTCATAACTACCGTCCCCCCTCCCCCCCTTTATCTCAGAACTGTAAAGAGAAAAATCTGAAATTATTCTATGTGATGTTCATGTAAAGATTACAGGAAAAATAAAACGATGTCATTAAATAGCACACTTTATCAGAAATCATCTACAAAATTACATTAGTTTCACTATCGGTCAAGAGATGGCGCTGACCTAAAACTGCAATATTCTACACCGCAGTGTTAAAATTCTCTGACGAATATAGGCCTCACCGAAGATAATTTAAAACGGTACGAAACCCTCTGTACACAGGTCCGACTCGCTCTTGACCGGGTTAAAAAAAAAAGTTTTGGTGAATTTCACCTAGAACCACTTGCAGTCTGCAACGACTTACATGTACAATACCAAAAGGTAACCAATAAATACATTAATTGTGATGGCGACTAAAACGACATAAAATTAAAAGCAACACAATTCATTTATAACATAATTACCACCAGAACCTTAACAAAGCATTTCAAAATACTCTCCCTTTCAACCCGTACTATTGTGAAACCCATTTCGATTCATCCAAACAAAACAACAATAATTGGGTCGAATGCTCAAATCGATTTGAAACTCGAAAAACTTGATCGATATATCTAAAAAGCCCGGTGAGTCGGTAAAAGCTTGGTCGGCAAACCCTCAAAGGTGATTAATTACAGACAAAACGTTAATTGTCAACGGCCTAATTTTTATAGGCTGCTAATTTGTGGTTACGTACCGCGGATTCGTTACAGAGATTCACAGGTTAGCTTTTTGTTTTTAGCTTCTGCATCGTAATTAAAGTTCCCAAACGAATGACAAAAACATTGGATTAAAAAAAACGAAAAAAAAGGGCCAACGAAAAATGGGTTATGGCAATAGAGTTACCAGGATGACATGCACCCGCGGAGATGAAACTGATATTCCATTAACTAGACTCTCTTGCTTTGGGATAGGTAAAATTAGGGACCTCTTATAATGACAGAGAAATCGTTGTTTCCCTGAAACTACCACTATGAATCTTATGCTGGCTTTGTGCATAATTCATGCTATGATAAAAAAAAATGTTACATGCAACAAGGTTAGAGTAGCGATTCGAGGCTACCTCAGTTCTAAGCAACACAAACTATAGTACCATCTTTCGTGAAAGCTCCTTATATCCTATACTATTCAATGAGCAATATTTGTATATATATAAGGTCCCATTAAAATAGATGGACAAATTTGAACACAGCATTCAGTACATCTAACCAAAGATATCCAAGCAAAAAAAAAACATTGATTAAAGTGATTTAATTTTGACCTGAATTAATTAACCAACATTTTTAGTGTATTTTCGTTAGCAGATTTTTTTTTGTAAGTATTTAAAGCGTTTTCTTATTATTATTTTTTACCATTGTCCTTATTTTGGTGGTCTGAATGATTTCTAAAAGTTTGTCCATCTATTTTAATGGGACCTTATATATATTTGTAATCACGTTCACATTCTCGAAAACGGCTCTAACGATTTCTAAACACTGCACCTAAACACTGGTGGGGCACAAAAGGGTCTAATAAGATCTCTTATCTAATTGGATCCTTTATTTTAAACGCAACTTTTCACACCTACTCATTATTGTGATATTGTGTATGTGTGATTTTTATATCACCTTTATGTTTTTTTAATGTGATGTTATTACTTATGGTCTTTGTTTATATATTTAAGCTTTATGTATTTATTTAAGTTTACGTTAATTTATTACGTTATATAATACGTGTAGTTATATTTTAATATTTTAGTTTAAGACTTCGCATATTCATATTTTCTCTTCTTGTTCTCACACTTGTCTACATTTTTTAAGAAATAAACAGTACATTTGTACTCTAAATTATAATGATGTCGTATCTTTATGTACTTTACTGTGTGTACGAGTACGGTATTAAAATGTTAATACAACTGGGGTACCCAATTGATGCAGCCCACTGTACATAAATAATTATCGGCATACTATAGCACCATAATAAAAATAATAACTAGACTTAATCAAAGAGTAGGCCCCTAGACAAAAAACACTTCCTATGCAGTAGTAACTTATTATCGATACGACAAGGCGCATGTAATCACTGGAAAACGAAACGAAAAACTGAATGTACGACCATACATCAAAGTGGTGCAAGCGTGTTATTTGCACATATATGGGACATATAGGGTTGCCAATCGAAATAAAAAGATCTTTAAAGTAAGCGGTATATTTTTTGGCATATAGGAGTTCTGTATTCTAAAGTTTTGGTTACAATAATCTTTTTAGTTTAGTTATTATGGTAGAATATCTACCTGATCGCTATTTAACTTTAGAAGACAAATTTGTCTAAATCATCAGAAAAAAGAGTAGACCCATTAAAGTTCTCTTTATATTGTGCTAGCTAGATTTGCCACACAGCGATTTTCATCTCCAATAGATCAACCGGCGCGGTATCCAAGGTTCTGTCTTCCTAACTCTCGTAACAACCCTGCAGCATCCCAGCACCGTGCCATATAAGTCACACTACCACACAGTGGTCGATAATTGAGACGTTTTCACGATAAATGCCGTCTAATTGACCGTACCATAGAGTTGAGCTTAATCGCCGCCCCAAGCGTGTAATTCCATACACGATTATGTATTTTTTTGTTGAAGTTGTTCTAGTTTTCATATGATTAATTGTGTTCCTTGAATGTCGGCGGTGTCTTCGTTCTTTGTATGGTTCTATGTCCGTGTGGTAAAGTTTCTCAGTATTTCAACTTCCGCTTCAGTATTTGTCAATGGTACTTTTCAGTAATCTGCTGATATTTTGTACCGTGAATCCACATGATCGAATGATTTACTTGCGCATTAATGAAATTTTTCTTGAAAAAAAATTAGGCTGTACTCAAACTCACTACTGACACACAGTTTATAAAAAGATAGATTATCTATCTTTTTTCGTCTCTCTTCTCTATTTTTTTTTTTTTTTTGTTTAATTATTTATTTATTTTGTAATACCATAGTGAGATTTATGTGTCCGTAAGTGTGTCCGTGGCATCACAGCGTTTTTTTTTTAAATATCTCAGCCTGTACTGAGATAGGAGCCATTTTGGCCTCACACAGGTCGTTTATTTATTTATTTTTTCCTTTCGGTAATTCGAAAAATTTTGTTAGTTTTATATGCTCCTTTGCGAAAAATTTATTACCATTATAGTATAATCAACTATTGTCTCATAGTAATAACGAATTGTAAAATAAAAATTTAAAAAAACTGAAATTAATGAAAATGTTTCCCTTCAAAATGGTTGAGCTGAATGGTGCTACCATGCGTCATGTTCGTGAACGGGCGCTGTCAGTAGGGACTGGTCATCTTCTAGCTGCCATGGCTTATTTTAATTTGATTTTTGAATTGTTTTATTTTTTATTACGGACGCTTTTATCGTTTTGCATCGTTCTCACATTTATAACTTTAATATGAATGATGTAACCAATATTTTGTAAATATATTGTGATTTAAAAAAGTGTCCATGGAGTTTCTTGCCCGTTCTTCTCCATAGGTACCTACTACGCTTTGGAATGGGCAACTAGCTTCATCTTTCTGACTGACCGACCCCTTGACAATTCAAAAGTGCCTGTAATTGGTTTATTTGAAATAAATGCTTTGAGTTTGAGTTTGAGAATGGTTGTAAAATCAGTCACCAAGGTTCTGCCATTGTAACTTGCTTTCAAAACTTAAATATTCGTTACAATGGTTTTATATCTTCATCTTCGTGTAATAATATATCCTTAATCTTATTGCGTCACAAATGATACATGGGGCAAATGTATCACACTGTTTATGCGGGAACATTCAAACTTATACAGTATGGTGAAACAGTCCAACTTATACAATAAGGTGAAATAGCCAAACTTATACAGTATGTTGAAACAGCCAAACTAATACAGTACGGTGAAACAGTCAAACTTATACAGTACGGTGAAACAGTCAAACTTATACAGTACGGTGAAACAGTCAAACTTATACTGTACGGTGAAACAGTCAAACTTATACAGTACGGTGATACAGTCAAACTTATACAGAATGGTGAAACAGTCAAGCTTATACAGTATGGTGAAACAGTCCAACTTATACAGTACGGTGAAACAGCCAAACTTGTATAGTATGTTGGAACAGTCAAACTTATACAGTACGGTCAAACAGTCCAACTTATACAGTGCGGTGAAACAGCCAAACTTATACAGTATGTTGAAACATTCAAACTTATACAGTACAGTGAAACAGTCAAACTTATACAGTACGGTGAAACAGTCAAGCTTAAACAGTACGGTGTAACAGTCAAGCTTATACAGTATGGTGTAACGGGCAAAGTTTGGTGTAAAAAAATCGCCTAGTTGTTGTGTTACATTCCATGTTGCATTGCAATAAACTAGAACGACTTAGTAGCTTACGTTACGTCATGTGACGTTAAACTGCAATTTTGATATCTCCCGATTGACAATTAATTATCGTGAACAAATATTTATAGTTTACTATCAAAATAGTGATAGTATTTTCCCATACGGATTCTTGAAGAAGGAACTAGAAATCTTCGTCAATGGACGTCTTTTAATTGTAAACAAATTAAGATAAAGAAATACAAAGATGATATACAAATCAAAATAAATAAATACATAAACAATTAATTTGTTTGTGGCAACCATAGACTAGTAAAAACTTTTACGTAACGATGAGTAAGGGGGTTAGTCTATAAATGAAACAAATACATACATAATGGAAGTAATGGAGGAAAGCCTGTGTAGAAATGTCAGCAAAATGGTCGTAAGCAAAATAGCAACACACACAAATGTATTAAAGGAAAAGTTTCTTTCGCTTGTGATTAAGTTGCAAACAAAATGATTCTTTAGTTTTGTTTGTGAAGGATTTATTGTTGTTTATTGATTGTTTTCTATGAGTACTAAATATTATAAAGATATAAGTTTGTGTGTAGGGGGTAATCTTCGGAACTACTGATCCGATTTCGAAAATTCTTTCACTAATGGAAAGCTACAGTATTGCCGAGTGTCATAAGAGGATGAAGTCGCGGGCAGAAGCCAGTCTTTAATATTGTTGAATATATATCCTTATCCTTACATATTATAAAACAAAATCTCCCGCCGCGTATGTCTATCTGTCTGATTGATTCATGAGGAAGGTGTTAGTGTATAATTTATTAAGGTTTTATGTAAATTGGCTGAAATATGACGATTATTGTTGAAGATGTCGGAAAAAATCATGCCAACTAGGAGCTTTAGGATAAATAAAATTTATGTTCTACAGGATTGTATAATTGTATAGGTATCTTCAAAAGTTCAACAAAAAAATCTGCGATCCAATAAAGCTATCTTCTAAGGATGACCCACAATAACCATTTTTATCTTTCAGAATTTCATAAAAATTTCATTGTTAATATCGAACCTATTTAGACCGGTATTATATTAATCCTTATCCAATAAAATATGTTATTTCAAGTGGGCATTTAATTAACATTAAAATATGCTTTGACATCATATCATTTAAATGATTATTAAAAGATATTTCAGATTCAAAATTACGCGTAACAAAGTAATTATAGTTGACGGCAACGCGGGCGCAGCGGTAGGAGTCAATGACCTTTTCCTCGGCTATTAGGTATGAAATCGGTAGTACGTTCCCGTACCACTCCAACACTTTTCCGACATCCACGCGGGCGAAGCCGTGGGCAAAAACTAGTTTATTATGGGAATCACCCCTAAACCATCTCTCGACTTAACTTAATCTTTGCATATTCCTCAAATCATCAGCTTTAAATATACTGTAAAATCTCACCGTGAAAACATAGGTGAAATGAGATGTCAATAGTGTCAATCCTTAGCATCGGGTGGAATGACAGCTCACTTAAACTAAATTTTTACCCGACTACGGCGAAGCAAAAAGGAGGGTTACGATTTTGACCCGTATGTATGTATGTATGTTCATCTGTTCCCTCATAACTTCTAAACTTTTCATCATAATGACAAATGAGGTATCGTTGGAAGCGTTTTAAATATGATGTCTTCTAGAGGACATAAAATCACGAACTAAAAAAAAAATCGGAATTACACGTAATGTGTTTGATTTATCTACGGATTTTTACCTTTTTAGTTGACTGTTTTGTCGTAGTTGGGTTTTAGTCATTGTAACTTTTATTTTCACAGTGAGATATTTACAGAATAGAACAGCTGGTATCATTTATGGCGTCCGTTTGAACGATAACGATGTATAACAAAATATGGATGTAATTATCTACTGCATAATTGGTCTCGTAAAGTTAAGATCTCTCTACTTAGAAATACTAGGTTTAGTAAGGGAAAATTATTTAAGAGAAATAAATGCAATGGCCCACTCATTGGGCTGGCAATGTAAATAATATGAGTATCTTTTCATAAAGTGCCAACTCCAGCTCAATAATAATAACGATGTGCCTAGCCTTTTCGCAACTATTGGGGTGGGCTTCCAGTCTAACCGGATGCAGCTGACTACCAGTATTTTACATGAAGCGACTGCCTATCTGACCTTTACAATCTAGTAACTGGGTAATACGATACCTCTTCGTATGACTGTCATACTTTCGGGCTTCTGACGACCCGATACGATTGTCAAAGTTCCATGAATGACAGCCGGGACCAACAGCTTAACGTGCATCGAATAGAATCGCGTGTGATTAGAAAACCTTATGACATTGGACTGCTATAGGCTTATGTAACCCACTTCCCATGGGAATGACACAATTCCAGACATACCACATAATCCATTTCGTTACGTGACGTAAGACCAACTGAACAATGCCTTATCGCACACAATGGTACAACTTGTCGATGAATCGAATCGCAATTGTTACGCCTGTGTATCGAATGAACTCATCACTTGCACTATCATGACCGCGTTAAAACGTTGAGTAACGAGTCGATACTATTGATATACGGTTTACCGATTACATGTGTATCGAGAGCTGAATTGATTAGACGCAATCTTGATTGTTGGTGATATTTTATTTACCGAATTATTTTGGAAATGCAACTAAAATACGGTCGCTTATTTTGCAGAATCAGGGTCTGTACCGTAACCCTGGCAGAACATCACGCCTTGTTTCCCCGAAGGGTTGGGCAGCTGTCTACCTACAATACACCCACATTTCGCCAGTTATATTTAAGTCCCATGTAATAGGGGGGCGAGCCTATTGCCATCAACTGGGCACAAATCCAGACTCCGGGCTGCTACTGAGAAATTCCATATAGAAAAACGCAAATAACACTTTTCCCGAACTGGGAGTCGAATCCAAGACCTCATGCTCAGCAGTAGCGCTTGCGAACGCTAGTAAAACGAGGTAGTCATCAAACATAATATGTGTTGGTTATAATAGGTTGTAGTAGATAGATGGTCACAGGTAAAATTTTACTTTGCCAATAAAACAATATTAAAGGATCTTTCAAACAGGCGCGACACGCGACGCGACACAAAGACACCGCTCGTCGCGCGACGAGCGGTGTCTTTGTGTCGCGTCGCGTGTCGCGCCTGTTTGAAAGAGCCTTAATGTGGTCGACCGTGGTCAAAGCCCTAAGCCTTTGTTTAAGAATGACAGCTGCATATTATACAGTGTGCCATTGGATAAAGTGCACAAACGAAAATGGTTGAAACTAAACCATTATTCATCGACAAAAAAATTGGAAAAAAGTAAAAAAAAAAAAACCTAATAATAATATCGATATTTTTAAATTTTTTTTTCTGCTCTGTATTGAAAATATATTTTTTTATTAATTGAATCAATTTCGCTAAAATAAACAATCATAAAGTAAAAAAAAAAACTTGTCGAAACTTGTGAAATTTTTGTCAGATTTTTTCAATAAAGTTGTTCTTTTAAATTGATTAGACTTTTTGACACTTTTTCGATGTATAATTGTCTTATTTCACCCATTTTCATTTGTGCACTATATCCAGGCACACACTGTATTAAAACACGTAACGTTTATTCAAAACACAGCCTGTAATATTTGTTTAAAGTATCTACTTAAAGTTTAGAGCATTTGAACTAGTAACTTGACTTGACCCGATTAATCTGGCTTAACGACAACTGCTGCTTCGTGGATACTGAGTCACTGTGTCAAGATCTACAGGGTCAAATTATATGTATAATCTAGCGAAAGTTCAGATATGTTATGGGTATCAATATCTAAAAACAAAACAAGAATAATGAAACTGTTTAGTTTTTTGGTTTTATCGCGTTTAGATACCCAGTTCCTTGGCGACCGAGCTCTGCTCTGGTGAAAATAGAGAATGCTCATTTAATAGTATAGGAAAGTTCATACTAATTCCATTTATAATTCATACTACTTCCATGTATAGTACATACTAATTCCATGCTGCCATAATAGTAGGTACTTACTAATTCCATGCTGCCATGTCATTATTCTAAGGTATCTGTCTTGTCCTAAACTTTGGGTCACCGAGCTCTGCTCGAGTGAAAATACGGAGAAAATGAATTTAAATCGATTTTTTGCCCTCAAAAACCCCTATTTTTACCTTACATTCATCGAAATCGTTAGAGCCATTTAGAGAACGTGATTACAAATATATATATACAAATATTGCTCGTTTAATGGTATAGGATAACGATTCTGAAGTTTCTCGCTAATTTAATTTGATCCTGTTTAAACCCCTTATAAATATATTCAACAATTTTAACAACCTGTACCTTAATTGCGTAACTTATTTTCATAAACAATTATGCCTAATTTGTTTCATTTTGACAGTTCAACAACATTCATTGCGTTATTTACGTTGTTGAGCAGATTTTTTTTTCAACTTATGAATCAATGGATTAGCAATCTGTTTCAAGTCGAAACACATTATATTGTATTACGCAATTAGGGTACTGGTTTGTCTAGAGTGGTCGCAATCGCGGCAGAGTATTAAGGCCCAGAATGCCCTCATTAAAACATGAATGTACAGCAGCAAACCTCTGTCTCTTCAGTAAAACAGTCGTAATAGTAAATCCATTTTATTGTTGATCCAATAACTTAGTTTTATAAATATTGTAGTAATAACAGCTATTGTTCATGTTGTTTCACTTATACGCTATCTCGGTTTCCAGCCAAGGTGCTGCTCCTGACTAAGCACTGATACTTTAACTTGGTACTCTTGAAAAAATAATAAACTTGAAAATACTTTACCCACACTCAATATATCGAAAACTATCCTAAAACTCCTAAAATGTCTGAACCAAAAGGAGTTGTTTCGCTACATGCAAAATAAACTGCACTAAAAAACCCGTTACTGACATAGCTTGCAGAGTAAGTAAATTGAAGTGGTAGTGGGCTGGCCATGTTTGTCGAAGGACTGATGGCCGGTGGAGCAGACGAGTCCTGCAGTAGAGACCGCGAATCGGCAAGTGTGGGATGCCCCCTAGCTAGATGGACCGACGACCTTAAAAAGTGCGGAAGGCGGAGGATAGGGTGTTGTGGCGCAGCCTGGGAGCGGCCTATGTCCAGCAGTGGACTGCGATAGGCTGATTTGATTGAAAAATCCTGAAAACCGCTATC
This sequence comes from Omphaloscelis lunosa, assembly GCA_916610215.1. Taxonomy (NCBI): domain Eukaryota; kingdom Metazoa; phylum Arthropoda; class Insecta; order Lepidoptera; family Noctuidae; genus Omphaloscelis; species Omphaloscelis lunosa. The sequence continues at coordinate 14,665,795 of OU744265.1, read as the reverse complement.
CGCTTTCAGTAAACTATTTAAAAGGATTAATATTATGACGGTACCTTGCCAATTCATTTATGAAAATATTATGTACGTAAGGAAAAATCCACATCTTTTTAATAAAATAAGTGATAGACATAATTTTAATACTAGAAATAAAGATAAACTAGATCAACCATTTTTCAGATTATCTAAAGTACATACATCTTTTATGGGGTACTGTGTTAAATGTTACAACAAAATACCTTGTGACATATTGCAATTAAATGAAAGAAAATTTAAAACTCAGATTAAAAGTACACTTTGTAAACAAGCATATTACAAATTAGAGGATTATATCCAAGATAAGAGTGCTTGGAAACATGCTGGTCCTGCTCCATAGGACAATTTAGAATCAAGACAAAATCAAACAGGTTGCTAATTTAATTGTAAAATTTATAATTTTGTGTTATATGACATTGATTTTACATTCTGTGATTACTTCCTCACACACTGACTTATTAATTTTAAAAACATTAGGAAAATCGTCTACTTTTACAATGTTTGTAAATATGTGAGCACCATGTATCTATCATATAATTAAATTATCTGTCGTTGCCTCATTTTAATTCTTTGTACCTATTGTGGTATAGTAATTTTATTCTAGGTGCATCGTCTTCACATATAATTATTTAAGTAATGTACGTACTTATACAAACTATTGTAAAACATTTTAAAAGAGTAACGGTGGAGTTTCTTGCCCATTCTTCTCCATACGAAAACTACCTTTTGGAAGGGGCGACTAGAATCAATTATATTTTTCTGTAAATTTTGACGTTCAAAAGTGCCATACATGGGCCTACTTGAAATAAATGATTTGACTTTGACTTTGTAAGCAGAACAAAGGACCTATCTCTTGACTTAAGACACCGTTGCAATACCGCCATACCTAAAGAGGCCACACGATAACCCTGCCTATGATACGCATACTCATGAATGTAAATTACGCTAGGCTAGTCTCGCGACCCTTAATGTAGATTACCGTTGAAGCTGGAGCTAGTATTTCAAAGGTAATGAGGTGTTTTAGAGTCGGTCATGACTCCGACCCGAGTTAACACCTTGTTGAAAGATAAAGGATGGTCGCACGCGATCGAATGTGGCTAAGATTGTTCGTGTGCACGCACTTAAGTTCAATGTTCATACATATTGTTGGGGAGGCTAGGAATTTGGTTTTGATGTAGTGAATTTTGCAGCAAGTACGAGATACAGTGATCAGCATAGCTATTCACAACGATACGATACGCTTCCGTGCTGAATCGAACATCAATTTTATCGAAGGAGTCTTCGAAACGGTGATAACAAATCCGGAACTCGAAACAGCTATTCTTTCGACAACTATTTGCAGCTGTCGGGGGCTAGGCAAATCAGGTAACCGAAATTGTGTCATTTTTGACACGGAAGCCTGTCGAATGTTTGTAAATAGCTATGCCGTACAATATAGCAACACTGAGTCACATGGTAGGAATTTCACAATATTCATTTATAAGACCACCTTGATGAAAAAATAAAGGATACTTTAAAATTATGGTGCAGGCTCTAAAGTCTCAAATAATCCATGAAACAAATGAATGAGTTTAGTTGCAAGCGCGGTGTTCCATTATTTTAAACCAGCCATGTTTTAAATTAAACTCTTTTCTCAATTTGTAGTTATGCAAAGTATTTTCATCGTCCCATCCTCACATTTGCATGCTAAACTAACAATTGCAATTATTACAATCATTGTAAAGTGCGACAATAATTGTTTTCGATTCATATCTCAAGATAAAGCTGCCACGCGACAAAATATTCGCAATTATGCGCCCACACTTAATGTCCATTTGGTTTCTCCTATTGAAGTTATCAGCGACGCGAGACGCAATATGCATAATGCTCAGATCACGGAATAATAATGGTTATAATATGCAATTTGCAGTATAATTTTCAATATGCTATGAATCTTTGAAAAAGAAAAGGATAAAGAAATTAATAAATAGTCTACAAATTATGCAGTTGATTTGTCAACGGAAGTCAACAAAACAATAAAGCCAAGAATGACCGGTACCATCCTGATTGTGCATAAATCATTTGTACAGTTTACATCGAGTTTCAGAAAAAAATCGGTTTCGGAGAGCGTCGTTTCTGTAAATCGTACTTCAGTGATAGGCTTCTTTCTAAGGCTAGTGTGTCATATTCACACCCGGATACTGTAATTATATTCAGAAATTGAAAAACTAGATATAAGAAAACTAAAATACTCTCCAATTCCTCAGATATTGTCCTCCAACACGGAAATAGGTTAGCATTGTCATTCGTATATCAGACTACTTCAATGGCTAGAGTCCACGAAACCTCGAAATTTCCTTATCTTAATACCAAAATTTATAGGTGCTACATGGCATACATGGTGTCATAAGTCCCCCGATTCCGTGCTCATGTTCCTGTCAGGTCTGTGAGCAAGTTTGCGGCTCAATCGTAGCGCACTTTCCACCCTGGTACCGCCCACGTTCCAACTTGATGGTATCTAGCGAGTTACGAGCTCAAAGAAGATGTTGCCCCGTGTTAACGATCGTATGTGTGTGTATGTGGATTTCTGGGATGTTGGATGCGGTATTTGTGGTGCTATGGTGGTACTTAGAATGATTAAATGAGTGAGGATATGTGTGCAGTGTGAGGGAAATTACTTACATGTGAATAAGTCTTATGTGAGCTTCGGTATTGAAGCTATACACGGTATTTTTTTCATTTAAAGATATGTAACATCTACCAACCCGCACTGGGCCCGCGTGGTAGATTGCATCCCACTCCCTCTCACCGAGAGGAGATATGTGTCCCGTCAGTATGAACATTAAAAGCTGATCATAATGACGTTAATTTTAGAGCAAGTATACTTTGAGATTCGGATACGGTCAGGATCTCATTAGTAGAGTCAAACCATGATTATTAAGTCCTAAACTTAAAAATGGAAAACTTTCTGATGAACAAACCTTTTATTCATTCACTTACTGCTGAAATAAATCCGTTTATTAGGCCGTATTCTCGGTGGCAGCGGGCAGCAGGACGGCGACGACAGCGGCGCGTTCAAATGCATAGTTTTATATGGAACTGTTCTTGCTCCACGCCTCGCTGGCTTCCAGAACAGTTCCATATAAAACCATTAATTTGATCACGCCGCTGTCGCCACCACCCCGCTGCCCGCTGCCGCCGAGATTACGGCCTTGGAGGACACACTTTTCAGCGTAACCTTTATAATATCTTATTTTCTGGTATGGTCTTAAATACCAAAAACTCCAGTCTCACACAGGAGACAAAACCTTCCTTTATTTCGGCATCAAATTGTATTGTCACATCCTCTTTTTTCTGCCTCAAGGTAACTACAAGTCTAATGGTGCGGGAATAGTTCTAATATCGACTGTATCTCGCATGTATTTTGTTAAAGGGACGTATCTTAGAAAATCCCTCGCAGTTCCTGTGTCTAGATGAAATTCATACGTATGTTCCATGGGGACTTTCGAATATTTTGTACTGATTTTTTCTTCGGTTAGATAGAATTTAAAGTTAGCTGTGTGGTCTCTGGATTTTGCAGAAATTATTGCCTCTTTTTCCATGGATGTTTAATAGGTAAATGGAATTTTGGATCACCCCAAATACAAGGAATATTATAATTCATTGCCAGTCATTAAATATCGACTGCTGAGGGTCTTACAGCAGTGATGTCTCGAGTTCGAACCCAAAGGCACGCACCTCTGACTTTTCGGATTCATGTGCGCCTTGTATAATTATCACTTGCTTCTAAAACGGTGAAGGAAAACATCGTGAGGAAACCGGCATGCCTGAGAGATATCTCGCGCAAAACTCTGACACAAGGTCACTTACCACACGAAAAAAAAAAGAGTCTTCACGAAAAAAAATATGTATTGAGTTGGTACGTTTGCTTGTCAAACACGTTAATACACACATCAAAAGTGTCTAGGGATCAACATATATTTTTGCAATAACTTTTCTCCTGATTGATATTAATTAAAATTTTCTTTAAGGATTCATCAAATAAAGTATTTTCGTTTGTCACAGTAACGATAAACCAAGTCACCTTTGCATTAATAAAGAAATTTGCCATTTTCCTAATAAAGGGATTTTTGACATTTGAACCACTAACATTAAAGTTCGAAAAAAAGACTGAAATAACAGTTTTCTTTAAAATTTTATTGGGTAACTTAAACAATTAATAATCCGTGTTTCTACCGCGAACACTAACAACACAAGAACATCGGTTTGGCATACTCAAAATGAGTTCATCCAAATCACGCTGTGGAATGGCCGCCCATGTTCGTTGCAACAACAAAAAAAGGTCTTCTTGCGACTGGATACCCTCCATATTCGGCAGAGCTCTTCTCTGTAGCATATCCCATGCATGCTCAATCGGGTTCAAGTCTGGCGACTGAGCAGGCCAGAGCAGGACATTGATGTTAGCTGCGGCGAGAGTCTGTCTTACAACTCTTGCGGTGTGCGGTCGTGCATTATCATGCATTAACTGAAATAAGGGACCGATTTGCACTTGTAGAGGAACGATGACGTCAGATACAATCGTCTCAGCATAAATTTGAGCGTTGAGGTTGCCTCTGATCCAAATCAACTCAGTTCTTCCGCCGATCCAAATACCCGCCCATACCATGATGGTTCCACCACTATAAGGATGTACTTCCTGGCAGGATTTTAATCGCTGTTGGCGTCCAGGGGTTCTCCAGTGTCGTATACGTCTTGTATCCGGTCTCATACCAAAACGAGACTCATCAGAAAAGCACACGAAACGCCATTGTTCTTCTGCCCAATTTCTGTGTTCAAGAGCCCATTGATATCGAATCCTACGATTGTGCATTGCTATAGGTGGTACCCGTAGCGGTCTTCGGGAATGAAGGTTCACTTCATGCAAGCGGTTTCTGACTGTTTGGTCGCTAATTAAGTTCCCTGAAGAGTGATGAAGCCTCACGGCTAACATCATGGCGGTTATTGTTGGAGCTCTTCGAGTTAAGATTTGAATGTATCGGTCTTGTCTCCGTGTGGTGCAGCGATACCGTCCTCCATGGCGCTCAGCCACGGTACCAGTGCTTCGGTAACGTGTCCAAAGTCGACTGATAACACTCTGACTTGTATTCAGAGCTAAAGCCACAGTACGTTGCCGGGAACCAGCTTCTATCATTCCCACGGCTCTGAGCATTTCTTCCCTGCTTAAATGACGTCGCCGCTCCATAATAACGTTGGTTTTAATCAGTAGTAGGGAAACAGTAGCACTAATAATGTCTTCAATGCGTTGTATGTTTTTATAGGGAAAATATTGACAGCTGATTTTCATCTTTTACTCGAATTTGATTAACAGTTCCTGTTTCAAATTATGAAATGCACCAAAAAGGATCCATATAAATTTATATAATCATAAATTTATTACAAAGCCACATCTCAATCTCAAGAAATCCGCATAAAAATGCTTGATCCCTAGACACTTTTGATGTGTGTATTTGTCGAAAACCAGTAATTAACCAACGAAGTACTATATTTGAGAATGTTTGACACAAAGAATTTTGTGTTCCTGCTTGCTAAGTCCTTTATAAACGTACAACGAGTACTGGCTTCTCAAATTGGCAGCCCTTTAAGTTATTATTTAATCTGTTAACACAAAACTATTTCTTGTTGATCATCACTTTATCTGTAACAAGTTCCCTCACGTGTGTGTCTAACTGATAGATGCTCTTGTTAATCATCCCCTGCTGTGCCGACGCTCCTTCGCCGTTAGTTCAGGATACAGAGCTCGGAATCACCGTGTCGGCATCGACTAGAAACGCCATCACTAATAATATTCGTGTCCGCGCAAGTGACGTTTAGCACAACTGTCATCTGTCACAGGCATCAGTCTGGTCAGAATTGTCACGGCCCCTCAGTTTCTATGAGTAAAAGGTGATACTCACTAATATGCTTGGTTTGTATGGAAAGTATTGATAAGACCGTCAGGCCGCGCGCACTTTGGATGCGTTTTCGTACGAATTTCACACGTGCGTACACGTACGAACATGGTCGTACGAATTGAGTGCGCACACAGAATACGTTTTTCTCCGTCAAATAGAACAAATACCAACAAGTTCGGATTGTTTTCGGACGTCGGAACGAAACTATACGTACGACTAAGTCGCACCCAGTCTGTGCGCTCCCTTTGTACTTGGAAGGTTGGGATCGTCCGTGCGTGTACGCACTTATGAAATTCGTACGAAAACGCATCCAAAGTGCGCGCGGCCAAACTACATATAATATAATACTACGGCTTAACTAACAGCGGCCGCCGAAGCGTCTCCGTGCTCTATGGTTCAGGATAATTCCAACGTGTTACATTTCTGTACTGTTACTATTGTAACGGTTTCAACCAAGTCATAATAATGAAGGCTACAGTAATTGTGTTCTGTTTGTTTATTTGTTATTGCATTATTGTGCAGTCACGGCTTGCCAATGTTACTCATGTTATAAGGGGTAACCGTGTCGTTGTTCTGGAGTAATTCTATCTGAAGCTAAGTATCTTGTTTGATCTGTTTAGTGACCTAGAATGGAATTAGAGCTGCATAAGTAGCAGAAGGAATTTTGCATCATCTGTTGCAGTTGTTACAGTGCCAAGATGGCTGTTTATTTTGATCTAATCATATTTAATCATAAATAGTCTGAGCCATTTACGAAAATATAAATCTGCCCAGCCTTTTTCCAACTATGTTGGGGTCGGCTTCCAGTCTAACCGGATGCAGCTGAATACCAATATTTTACATGGAGCGACTGCCTATCTGAACTCCACAACCCAGTAACTGGGTAATACGATACTCCTTAGTAAGACTGGTTGTCAGACTTTCGGGCTTCTGACAACCCGTGATGACTGTCAAAGATCCACGAATGACAGCTGGGACTAACGGCTTAACGTGCTTTCCGAAGCACGGAGGAATCTCGGTATGCAAAGATGATCATCACCAACCCCGGCAAGCATACCTTAACCTGATGTATCAACCCGTGCGGCTATTGTTACTTGGCCACGAGCTCCTGTCTGAGCCTTCTACGAATATCTGATTATCTTTATCAGCCATTAGCCCCCTAACCCTATTTTATTAACCCTGAATAATCGATCGACCTTTGACAAAAATTCAATTTTTTATGGGCGGCCCTCGTGCAGCAAATTTAAGCCTTACCATTGACGACATAGTTATTCCTTTATCGTGTTTTATAGTAATGCCATTTAATTTTAATATTTACGATTCACATGAAAACCTTTGCAAACAAGGCTTCGAAGGCACGTAGTCATGTGAACTTTCACCTGCATTGTGTTTAAAATAGTTTCCTTTTGTTCTGTGTTTTGTTATTGAAATCTAGTAAAACCTAGAATCCTTTTCGATTAAAATAAAATGTGTTTTGTGAAACCTCTCCTAACAAAATTGTATAAGCACACAGTCTTGGCACAAGCTTTGAAAGTTAAAGTCCCGACACTATTGGGCGTGAATTTTTCAGAATATTAATGCAAATTAAAATACAAGCCTCCTCTTAATAAACGTAGTGTTTATTTTTACACAAGTCCTTGGTTAACAAATCTGCAGGCATTTCAGCAGTAGTGGATTTGAGTTCACTCTGAATGGCTAATTTCTACCGTTCACTTCGGGTCCATTCAACTTTTTAAGATATAAATCAGTAGCACTTAATTCATTGCTTACGCACACATTACTGAAGCCGTACTGATCAGGGTGTTTACGAATACGTTTTAAAGGGAGCTCTGCAGAAACCTCATGTCTTGTCGCAGACTCACCACCTTCCAGACATTCGGCCTTTGTCACAGTCTCAGTCGCTGTCACATCTGAAGAATCCTGAAAGTCCTCTTCCACAGAGCTTCAACTTTTCTCTTCTGTGTTCGTGCTACTGCAGGAGCAGAAGGTCCTGCCCCTTTTTTCTTGTGTTATTTATGTCCCCCAATTGGGCCTATAATGAAACAGCAGAATTCAGGCAAAGACTACGTTCATTACGTTCATATTTTAAACATAAACAAAGGTACATTAGGTAACAACCTCATTTTAGTACATTTTAATCAACAACTACCCCGCTGGTCATAGGTACTCACGAATAGAACAACTTTCACTGTGGGACCATCCCAGAAATTAAAAAAACAAAAACAGCTGTTCCACACAAACCTCGGACCTGATACTTCTCCTCACGGCATTTCAACGTCGGATGTGCCATGTCGTCATCGTACATACTTTTTCTGTACTTTTGATTAGGTCAACCTAAAGTCATAATTGTGGGCTCCAAATCAAATCCACCACTGGTGCCGATTCTCTTCTACACCGAACTAAACTATCACTAAAATTCCTTGCTTTTGGCTATGAGAATCTTAAAGCTATTCTGCCAAAATATTTCTCTAAATTTAAAAATAATTTTGACACAACTAAAATCGAATTTGACAATCGCGACTCCACGCGATACTTGTTTGCCCTACCCCGGCCTCGACGTGTTTTATATGGATTTTTTCACTTGTTGTATGGAAATAAAAAAATACCTGTATGTATATCTGTAGGGGTTTATGGGTACTTTAAAGGAGGTTGAAATTTTCATTACTTTTGCGATAGGACACACCATTTACGAGATATAAGCAAAAGAAGAAAAAAACAGTAGGTACTGCTTTTGCACCTGAAGTCGAGGTGTGGATGTGAATTTAGTTCATGACAGCAAATTTTATACCCCACCTTTTTAATCGCGTTTAAAAATAGTCAGATTTAATTAAACAATCAAAATTTTAGGTGAAAAACGTCAAATTGAGAATAGCAAAATTGCCATTTTTACTAAACTAATAACTCAGTGTCATCTTAGTGCTGTCAAACTAAAATATAGTTGAGTTGTGTCGCTCGTTCGACAGGAATAAACTAAATTTTTGTGATTTTTAGTCTAGTTTAGAGGCATTTGTGACAAGAGAATCGGCACGAATGTTGGTCTAGTTTTAGATCAACAGTGGCGGATTTGCTTTTGGAGCCTACAATTATATATGTCAATGTTAGTTAGTCATTCATGTTAGGGTCGCCAGAAGCACGATAATCTGACAACCAGTTTTACCAAGGGGGGTACCACAACCCAGTAGGGTTGGGGTGGTCAGATAGGCAGTCGTTCCTTGTAAAATACTGGTATTCAGCTGCATCCCGTTAGACTGGAAGCCGACCCCAACATAGTTGGGAAAAGGCTAGGCAGACTGATTGAGTCCCATTTCAACGCTGAACATTTACGACCTAGAACTGAACTTACATTATTACAGCCTACAAAAGCCATCAAACGAATCCTTAAAGCCATGAACCGTCTTGTAATTCGGTCAAGTGCGAGCCTCGTGCTGGCCTCGACATCTGATCTCGATCAGCTATCTGCGGCGCCATCGCAATCATGAGCGGCGCCCGAGTGGTAATGTGTTTTAGTATAATGAGAACTAATTGACAAGTGGTTTGTTAATTATTAAGATATTAAATTGGCCATCGTTAACTGCTATACACAGTACCCGGACTTTTTATATAGCATATAATATAATATAATAAATAATAATATAAAATCTATACTAATATTATAAAGAGGTCAAATTTGTTTGTAAGTTTATATGTAAGGAGTAATCTCCGAAACTACCAGTCGGATTTGAAAAATTGTTTTTGCATTGCATAGCCCAATTCTTGAGAGGGATAAGAAAGGACGAAGTCGCGAGGAGAAGCTTGCAATAATAATATTATAAAGACAAAAGATTTGGTTTTTTGTATGTGTGTTTGTAAAGAATAAACTCAAAAACTACTGGAACGATTTAAAAAATTCTTTCACCAGTAGAATCCTATATTATCACTGAGTAACATAGGCTATAAATTATAAAGATATCACGCGGGCGAAGCCGCTAGTGGAAGCTAGTGGCTTATAAAGTAGAAAAAGTTCAGCTTCGTAGAGCTTTGCTTCTAGCGCACATACCAATGAGCCTCTTTTCTAACGCTTGAAGAATTTATGTAGATGACCTTAAAACACTAAAAGCATATTCCCTACAGTTTAAAGTGGTGTTTTCATTATATTTTCTTAAGCAGACATGAATTGCTAACTACCCTCTTGACATCATCTCGTTGATCTGAGAGGATTAAGTCAAATCTTTCATTCATTCTTCTTCATCCAAAGGTGTTCTGGAAGAAATTACTTTTAGAAATAAGACCGTCATTTTTACCGTAGCTGACTGTCCATTAGAGCGGAGAGGAGAGGAGTGGAATGGAGCTGTGCAAATATTAACCAATGGAATTGCATAAAATGTCCGCTCCGCTTCAGTAGACAAAGATTTGCAAACTAGTTTAAATTTTCATACAAAATCGGGAAGTGGAGCGAAGAAGCGGAAAAAAAAAACCAGCCGCGGGGTATTGCAGCCTGCTCGAATTTGCTCCTCGCATGAACTCGGCCTAGCTCCGCACTCCTAACTCCGAACTTCGCAACTCCGCTCCGCACTACCTCGCTCCGCATCAATGGACCGACACAGTCCGCAACTCCGCTCCGCGTCAATGGACAGGTAGCCTTATGGTGTATCTGATTCTTATGATGTTCTTCCTTTCAGTGTAAAATGCCCAGCTCACTATCCTATTATACCATATATTGTACATTACATATTCATAAGTGAACATAAATTCCTTTTATTTTATTTTTTTGATCTGACATAGACCCGGAGCCCGTAAATAAACACTAATAAATAATCATCACCTTTATTAACATTCCCAACAAAAATCTTTCCTTACAAGCCTGATGCAATTCGGTCAAGTGCGAGCCGGGCGTGTTGAAGCCTCGGCTTGTAATCTAGATCTGTATTATACAGGGCGCCGGCGTCTCCACTTGCCGGCTCACGACGTAATCGCGATCACCCTGTATCTTTGTATCTTTACTTTCTGTATAAATGAAAGACAGCCTTTGGAAATCATTGATGGGTTGATTTCATTTCCTGGATTTTGTATTGATTTTGTTTGGTTTATAACATAACATCACGTCTGTACTCCTGGAAGTGTTAGGGATAGGTGTACCTATAGTACAACCACATTTCGCCAGTTATATTTAAATCCCATGTAATAGGGGGCGAGCCTATTGCCATTAACCGGCCACAAATCCAGACTCCGGACTGCTACTGAGAAATTTCATGTTTGGTTTATATTGAGAATATTCATTACACAGCAGCGCAATTTTTCCGGAAAACAAAATCTGTCTACTGTTGGAATAGCCTCTCCTTTTAACTTCTGCCACTACACCCAGTTTGACCTCTTATTCTATTCAATTCCTTGAATAAATAAAATCTTAATGGTTAACTCATGTAACACCACTTCAGCTGGTTTTTACATACACAAAACCCCTTGCTTTTCTGACTTTTAAGCATCGCGTTAGGGTTATACATACATGTATAATTGTAGATATGAAGTAAACAACAGTGACCTGTACTAAGCTAATCATAAAAACTATGCCTTTGTTCAAATCAAAAGTGTAAACGTACAATCACTTTTCCCTCACATTAAACCTATCAATTGCACGTCGCGTCGCAAGCGCAGCTAATCTCCGATCGACACCCAATCGTTTACAGTCAACAAGAAACCTAAACTGTGGTTGTGTTAACGAAACGAATTAATTTAAGTTTAATCTCGAGAATAATCGAGCGGCGCGTAGTTTGTCAACGACGTCTCGCTTACACTTAGTAAAGAAAATCGTTTCATTACCGATTCTTAGATAACTGGTGCGCGTAGTTGAGTGTTTTGCAGTAAGCCAATTTCGTTTTTTCAGAAGAAGATTCTTTGTAGTTATCAATGTTTGTGTTAACTATTGACTGGAATAGAATACCTTGAAACTTACACGAGAAGAATTTGTTTAGTGGACATTATGTTAAATTAATTTATTCTTATTAAAAAAAAAAAAAAACTTATTAAGTTGGTATCATAAATGCCCAGTTTTTCAATGGCACAACTAAAAACTAAGCAAAGATGGCTCCAAGACAAATTTGATTTCTTATAATGATAAAAAATCGAATCTGTCCTAGTGTCACCCTGGTAATTTTTTTTTATCAACTTGTTTCGGGAGTGAAGAAGTGTGTGAGCATAATTGTATTCTATACAAAAAGAAAAAGCCCTACTCGCTAACTCGACTACACGCAGCAATTTAACCACGACAATTCACACTGGTCCTTTAAACTGAGTTTTATTGTTCTACATGATTATCCACCTTGTGGGCAGTGGTCACAACATACCAAAGAAAAGAAAAAGGATTTCGATTTAAAGAATCTTCCAACTATACTATGTTCGCTAGGAATGTGTTCACCACAAGTATGAAACAGTTCAAAAAAGGGTGATTTAAAGCGAGTGAAAATCCATTATAGCCGGTATCTATTTGCGGCCACCCTCGAAAAATAGACCCGGCACATTGAATTGCTTTATTTCGTAGTTTGACTACTGCTTTGATTATAAGTAAACATAAAAAACTTTTCAAAAAACAATGAAAACTCAAAGACTACACAGGTTTGTCCCTCTGCAACCGTCAAACAGTGACCGGATAAGTTTCACGGGTGATGTCCGATACTGCACCACGACCGGTTCCTTACAGTCATCACTGTCAGTGTCAGACTTTCACTCGAACAGGTGGCGGCCGATAGTCCTGCCAAATGAATGGGTAATGTGAAAGCTAGGGTTGCTGGTTCGAGACTATACTGGTTTAATTTCAAGTTATAAATGTTGAGGATAATCGTATGTCAAAAAATGTCATGCCACTGATGCTCTAAACTTGGGTGTTAAGTATATTTTGGAAAAAATCTTGAAATTCTTTTTTAGAAAAAAAAAGAAAAGACGTTTATTTGCGGTAAACATGACGCAAAAAAAAGTTTAAAATACAAAAATGAGAAAAGGTTGGGGGAAGCATGCGTCACATCCACGCAAATCGGCTATAGCTCAGCATTATGCTACGACCCTATGCAAGACAGAGCCCCAGCGCTAGTTTTCAGCGACAGCCGGCGCCGACGTAATGACGTCGACCGGTGCAGCAAACAAACATTTAGAAGGTGTACCAGTACAGCGTACTTAAAGAAAAATAATTAAAATGTGATTACGTTTCCGTACATATTATGTCACCGCTGAACTGCTTTTTCAACTACTAATGCTATCACTTTTTGAAATAATTCAGTAGTAAATCATACTTACACACCTTTTTTCTTATGTCTATGATTTCTTCTATAAATATAATAATTATGTATAATTTATTTCAAGAGACACAGGCCCATAGAAAAATAACTTAACCTAAACATACATATTTTAATACAAACAGAACTTTTGTTAAGAAATAAAGCTTCATAAGAATATGTTAGTAGCACTTCACTTGGCACTAACTCGACTTTGTGCAGTCTGTGGAAGCGACGGAACACCACTTCCTGCTACCAAAAGTCTTCTTCCATGACAAGGGGCAGATAACAGTTCGGTACACGCACGACAAACGCCTTGAAGTTGACGTTCCGGTGCATTGCAATCTTGTTTAGAATTTGCAGTTTTCTTAAATCCAGTGAAATCTGTATTTATCACATACATCTGTCACTCACCTAACAAAAATAAGTTTTTAAATAAACTACTGACATTTGTTTAGCTACTGGTGAAATAAGCTTCCCTACATCAAACAAAATGGTCGATTTTCTTTTATATCCAGTAATCAACGATACAGTAGCGAGGAACTGATTAGAATTCTGAGCAAACTACCATCAGTGGGCGTAGACAGTAGGAATTTTGATTGAGTTAGCCGCGCCGGTGGCTCTGACGGTTGCCCAGGCGCATTCGACACCATCCACGATTTATCGACGATCGAGTGACGTAACGACTAATAGATCGTCGATCGGCGTCGATCTGTGCATCGTGTTGTAATCTCGTTGTTTGTAATTTAATAAAAACGTGGGTAGGTTAAATATTTTTATGTGGTGAAAGATTTATTGTGGTTGCTTCTTGTCATCATAACGAAATATATGAATTGGGTAATTTATGGGCTAGTAAACTAGAGCTGTTTTGTAACAGAGCTGAATTAAATAGCTATGCTTTTAATACAAAAGACACAAGATCACTTCTGTAATTCCTGAAGGCTTACGCAGAGGTGTACTTATAGTACACCCACATTTCGCCAGTTATGTTTAAGTCCCATGTTATAGGGGGCGAGCCTGCCATCAACCGGCCACAAATCCAGACTCCGAGCTGCTCCGGGCTGCTTTTACCATGTAATAAAGCTGTTTAACACACATACATGTACTGTTAGGGCTTTATTTACCAGTAATATACATCCTATACTATTAAATGAGCATTATTTGTAAATATATTTGTATTTAAGTTCTTGAAAACGGCTCTAACGATATCGATGAAAGTTGCAATATAGGGTTTACGGGGGTGAAAAATTGATCTAACTAGGTCTCATATCTGGGAAAAATCGTTCTCTTCGTATTTAGAACAAGATGGTTAACTCAGAATAATGACATGGCAGCATGAAATTATTAAGTACTTAATATCAGGGCAGCATGTAATCAGTAAGTACCTACTATCATGGCAGCATGGAATTAGTATGAACTTTCCTATACTATTAAATGAGCATCCTCTATTTTCACTAGAGCAGAGCTCAGTCGCCCAGATAAAGTACTATCTTCTACTATATAAAAATAAGTCGGGTTTTCCTTCCTGACGCTATAACTCCAGAACGCACGAACCGATTTCCACGGTTTTGCATTCGTTGGAAAGGTTTCGGGCTCCGTGAGGTTATGTAGGGTAAGTAGGGTAGGTAGGTAGGATAGGTAGGGTAAGTAGGATAGGTAGGGTAGGTAGGGTAAGTAGGGTAGGTAAGTAGGGTAGGTAGGTAGGATAGGTAGGGTAGGTAGGGTAAGTAGGGTAGGTAGGTAGGGTAGGTAGGTAGGATAGGTAGGGTAGGTAGGGTAAGTAGGGTAGGTAGGTAGGGTAGGTAGGTAGGATAGGTAGGGTAGGTAGGGTAAGTAGGGTAGGTAGGTAGGGTAGGTAGGTAGGATAGGTAGGGTAGGTAGGGTAAGTAGGGTAGGTAGGTAGGGTAGGTAGGTAGGATAGGTAGGGTAGGTAGGGTAAGTAGGGTAGGTAGGTAGGGTAGGTAGGTAGGATAGGTAGGGTAGGTAGGGTAAGTAGGGTAGGTAGGTAGGTAGGATAGGTAGGGTAGGTAGGGTAAGTAGGGTAGGTAGGTAGGGTAGGTAGGTAGGATAGGTAGGGTAAGTAGGGTAGGTAGGTAGGGTAGGTAGGTAGGATAGGTAGGGTAGGTAGGGTAAGTAGGGTAGGTAAGTAGGGTAGGTAGGTAGGATAGGTAGGGTAGGTAGGGTAAGTAGGGTAGGTAGGTAGGGTAGGTAGGTAGGATAGGTAGGGTAGGTAGGGTAAGTAGGGTAGGTATGTAGGATAGGTAGGGTAGGTAGGGTAAGTAGGGTAGGTAGGGTAGGTAGTTAGGTGCTTCGTAAATAAGTTCTTAATGCTACCCGTGCGAAGCTGGGCCGGGCAGCTAGTATGTTTATATGAACAATAGGATTCGGGAGCTTATCGAAGTTTCATAAATTATATAATATAACAGAGAATCGCTTTTTCGGTGCGCTGCCCAGTTGACGGACGTCAGACAGCTGATATCAAAAGAGTGCGCTTCTAGAATATTCTAGAAGTTTCGACTCGCCCTTATTGGCCGAGCAGGAACGAGAAGCTTTTCCGCCAGAAGGACGCGGATTGTGGCGGAAGCGGTTGGAAATAGTTTCGCGATAGTTTTTATTTACAATTTACAAATAATAATTCTACCCGAGATATAAGGCTTGAATCCACGAGTTTTCATATTTGTCCGTAATATGAATAGCATCACATTAATAAACTCTGACTAAACACAAAAAATGCGTAAAAGAAATATTATAATACAATGTGTGAAACTGTCGCGAGCTCCCTGTCTCGTAAGCGCGGACGCAGACGACGCGACTTTGAGTGATTTAGAGCAAACGCACACACATTAATACAAGTCTAGTAATGAATATATACGAAGTTGAATGAAGAATGTGATTGTTTGTGTGTGAAAGTGAATAATATATATTCGTAATTTGTCTTGGGGTGAAGTTCGTTCGAGGATTTCCGTGTATTTTTTTTCGTAGATCTTTTTTTTAACTACGATAGTAATTTAAATGTTTTTTTTTTCCGAATTTTCTCAGTGATAAGTGCGTAACACTTTTCAATATTAGTTACACAAATCCCGTTTTATACGGTACAACTATACAGTTTTGCAGTGTAACATGGTGCGGGTGACAGATGACAGAAAGAGTAAATTTAATTAGTTTACTACAGTTATTACTAATTCCATGTTTTACGACTATGAAACCTACATACGAGTAGGTACATAATACGGAATCAGTAATAACTGTAGTAAAAGTCACCCACACCATGCTACACCGCAAACATATAGGTCTGAATGAAAACTTTAAACGTAGTTCCTTAAACTGTCATTTTACTAACGACTTGCCTCATCAATAGGGTTGTGGCGGCATCTACATCGGCACGTGCGAACTACGCATCAAAGATCTGACGTCACATAAATCCTACATCGCGCAATTAAAGTTTACCGCGCGAACGACGAATATATATGACTATCCGACATCAATCGTTGAGCCGCCGCGCCCGCTAGCCACGACACCCGTCTGATCGGAGGATCCTCCCTTTTCTAAGGTGGATGACTGAACTTTACACCCTGTTTCTCATGCCCCTAAAGGCTTATGACACTGTCAAGCCATAATTAGTAATTACGTAATCAACGTTACGCCATTTTGATAAGTTTCGTAAGAGGCAACTTGGGAATTATATCAGGTACTTAGATGAACAACATCATTTTCGCAAGACTATTGGATATCTAGTCTCGAAATGTTCTTCGTTATCAAAATGACATAATCGTAATGAGAATCAAAGTACTTAGGTACAGGATATTTAGTTCAAAAGGATCAAAGCTTTCGTAATAGCAACTTGTATCTAAATTCTAGTTATTAAGATTATGATCTGTGACAAATTAACTAAGGGCTTAATTAATATCAAAGTAAGTAGCTAATAGTACCTACTCTCTGTACTAAAAATATCATAAAATATTACTGAGTCTGTCTACACTCTAGAGTAGTTACAAAAAGTCTAAGACTCTATTTTTCCACAGATTTTCCAAACTAAATTGCTATTTATATCTCATCGCCCCTTATCCCAGTATTTCTAGTGGATTTTGTCAGTAAATAATAAATAAATAAATTCATTTATTTCAGGTAAATAAAACCCATAGCCAAACACATTAACAAATAAGATCAATTAAAATAAAATCAAAAAAATAAAATAAAGAAAGAAAGAAAGAAAAAACGTTTATTTGAGATAAACATGACGCAAAAATTGTTTAAAATACAAAAATGAGAAAAGGTTGGGGGAAGCATGCGTCACATCCACGCAAATCGGCTATCACTCAAGAAAAAAAAGAATCATTACAATCTCTTATGAGTTACCTGCCTTCTTGTGTCATGTCATATCCTCTTGACCGTGCTAAGGCTCCGCGTTCTGGTAGAACAGTTCCCATTAAGTTTTCATAGAAATTTTTCTACTAGAACCGCGTTGCACTTTCCCGTCGCGCCTGTCTGCGGGAGCTTTTACTGTTTTAAATAGTTTAGTAATATGTGCTCTGGCAATTCCGTCAGTCTTCAATTTGACCTTTAATAGTGACAGCGCATAAGCCCAGGTTTTGCGAAGTGATATTGTGGAGTATTCATAGGTCCACCATTGATAGTAGTTAGCATTGTCTATCAGCAGGGCCGGCGTCTCTCTGCTTGCTTACCTGTAATATATAAAAAACCAACGAACTTCAAAAAAAATACTTTAGTTTCGGAAATCGGTGTCTTTGGTATTTTAGTTTTTTGCCACCGACTTCCGAAATTAAATTAATTATTTGGAAGTTCGTTGGTTTTTTTTATATATTACAGGTAAGCAAGCTTGAATGACGCCGGCCTAGAAGTCGGGTCTTTTTTATAAAAGATTTTAATTTATCGCTTTAGTTATGGTACCTACCAATTCTTATACCACTAAAAACATGGTATATAAACAACTGTGACAGGAAGTATTATAATATCATAAAGATACACAAAGTAGATTAAATACGTATATCATCGAAGCTAAAAAAATATTCAGATGAACTGAGAACCACCTCCTTTTTTAATTCGGTTAAAAACAACAAAGTAAATGAAAATTTCATAATAACAAACACATGCACGAAACCAGAAGCACCACTAATAACTAGTTGTTTTCACTTTGTCGCAAGTATGTTGGAGATGTTGACATGTTTGTCTCCGCAATGTCGCGTTATTTATATCGAGCTCATCGCGACACACTGGGTTTAACATTAGCATGTTGCAGCAAGATTTAGGGTGGGTGGTTTCAAAGATATTTGCGTGTAACATTCCTAATTTTTGATGAGAAGGAAAGTTGACGGACTTCAATGTGTTGATCACATTGAAGTCCGTCAACTTTGACGATCTCACTCAATTGAATAAATTGTTGAACAATTAAGTTCACCATGGCTTGTTAACGCCAGGTTTCAGGTGTTCATGTGCCTTTAGAAGCCTTCTTTTTTGCCGATAATTTGTTTTTGTAGTCTGTAAAGGTTATGATGGTCAATGAGACATGGTGTTAATGGGGGCTCCATCAAATTAGATGTCTGATGAGTCGAAGTGCGTTCGTCTAAGTCGGAGTTAGTCATTTTGTCTTCGTACAGAATTTTAATCTTCTAGTAAATAGTCTGAAGGTTTCAGCCTTCAATTAAACACTTCAGTGTCCATTGGCACCTATTTTAAAGAC
Source organism: Omphaloscelis lunosa (assembly GCA_916610215.1). Lineage (NCBI taxonomy): Eukaryota > Metazoa > Arthropoda > Insecta > Lepidoptera > Noctuidae > Omphaloscelis > Omphaloscelis lunosa. Next base: position 14,646,902 of record OU744265.1, on the reverse strand, counting down.
TTTTTATTTGATTCAAAGAATTCTCCCACGGTATGATAAGTTTAGTACACTAGTAGGTACCTGACACACAAGTGGTATTCAAATACAAGTGTTCAAGTACTTGTTTTTTCATACATTACTCATATTTGTTCACATAGTTTATACAGACACGCATATGACCCCCAGAGACCTTCGTTGTTTCACCCAAAACCGTTGATGACGATATCATGCATCGTGAGTATGGTAGGAACCGCTTTCCTGATAAGCAAACATGATCAAGTGCAGTATTGATCCCTAGCAATCTATCTGTTTTAGGCCGTATTCTCGACAACGGCGCGAGAGCAGCGCGTTCAAATGCATAGTTTTATATGCAACTGTTCTCGCTCCCCTCACCGCTGCCATCGAAAACAGTTCCATATTAAACTATGCATTTGATTGCGCCGCTGTCGCCGCCGCCCCGCTAACGGCTGCCGCAATGAAAACGGCCTCAGAAATACAAAAATACCTTTATTTCTAAAACAGTTAAATAGCTATCACGGAGTACTCTAAAAGTCGAAATATTGACTCATCCATATCCGTTTCCTCATTCCTCAAACCTGCTCGAATTGGAGTTACGATCACTGTACGAACCGGAACTCAGCTTCCTCCATTAAAGGCAAATTGTTGAAATTAGCTGATCCATAAAGCGAGAATCTATGTTTATGTAAACATGAGAACAACGTTTGCTTATCCAGCAGCCTCGTTCCACTTCGCTACAATATCTCATTGTTTGACACCACTGCTAAAGAACTTGACATGTGTGGCAGACGGATAGGTAAAGGCAGGTTCCGCAGGTAGACAAAAATAATTATAATAAAAATCTGTTAAGAAAATTAAGTTTGGTATTCCACATACAGGGTGTCTGGGACATCGACGCGAAAACTGTTACCATGGACTGAGGCCGATCGGTTATAAAAAAAAAAAATCTGCCGTTCCATACATTTTGGCCGCGTAGGTATTGCACTTTTCTATGAAACAGGTTTTATTTTTTAAATTACTGACGAAAAATTTCTTTTTTCGTCGAGTTTTATAGTCTTGTACTGAATCCATGGTAACAGTTTTCGCGTCGATGTCCCTGCCACCCTGTATAGCATTTTCATTATGTTAGCTTGTTAATTGCTGGACATAAAATCATTACAAACAATGTACGTAGGTTTAGTTAAAATCATCACGAAACATGGTACACGACGAGAGCAGTGGTGGCCCAGTGGTAATGGCCGCGACTTACGAGTTGTAGATCGTAGTTTCAAACCCAGACAGGCCCTTTACTTTGTGTAAATTATATCATCACCGCTGCTCTCAAAACGGTGAAGGAAACATCGTGTGGAAACCGGCATGTCCTAGAACCAAAAATTAGAAGACATGTGACATCTACCAACCCGCACTGACCCCGCGTGGTATTGTGTGGTTCACTTATGATAATGGCGTTACGGCCCACTCCCTCTCACAGAGCGGATTCCTGGTTCCCAGCAGTGGGAACATTATAGGCTGATTATGCTTATGCTATGGCACACGATATTTGGGCACTAATACCATAATGCAACATTGTTAAATCCTCATTCAAAATTATTTCTGTAGGTAGAAGCTTTTCATTAAAATACTAATTAATACCTCAAACCTTTCATCGAGCTATAAGCTATCGGTTAGAGAAGGAACATTGTTATGACAGCAAGACAACGTAATCACAAAGGGTTTATAAAAATCCTAGGGAATTCTAAAAATCCTGTTTGTTTATTCATTCCGCTGGTCAAACGCTAATTGAACTTAAAAGGATCACAAATTGGCACGTACTTGCGAATTATTGTTCTTTTGTGGGGCTGTGTTTAAGCAAATTGCTTCAATCTTTAACGACGACGCATTTTCGACATTCCATTTGTCACGAATCGTAATTTGTTCGGAGAAATTCCTTTTGTTCAAATTACTGTTTCTTACTTGGAGTGATATTTATGAGAATTTTGGGAATTGTACGTTTGGGTGACTGATTGGGAGGGATGTTGTATTTGAGGAATGTTCATTGGAAATATTAGCGGCAACGACACTTGAGAAATGAAATTTTAAGATTGACGCAAATTGAATTCTTAACGTGGTAAAGTAAGATGGTGGGGTCTGTACATGCATAGAAGTTGTCAACAGTAAAGTATTCAGTAAACTTTGATATTGCAAAAGCTACTAGAGTAACAACTAACAAAGGGGTTCTTTATAACTTGCTCCCTAAATTCGACAAGTCATAAAAGAAATAAAACAATTAGGAATATCGTAATCGTATGACACAATTCAATAAAGAGAACATGATCCTAATCCCTCATGGCAAACATATCATCCAAATAATTTATCTCTCAAGTGCTCTTCACATCAAGTATACTCCTACTGAGTGCTAACCCCTCAAAGACGGATCTAATTACAGAAATAATCCCACAAGTCGAACTTTAACGAAAGGGTGAATCGTCAAGATTAACGTACGTGATAATTACGGTAAAAGCCCTAACAGTTGGCTGTCAGACGTCATTTATTTATATATTGGTGGTTTCACTCCCCACTGGGACTCCCAAGGGACTTGCCTAATTGCGCGCTGTCAGATGTCACAAACGTTGGCCCAATAAAGTTGGCTGTAAGTGCTACCAAGTTGGACCCAATGGATTGGAATGTGGTTACCGAATTACTTTTTGCTTTGCGAGTTTCATTAGTTTTGAAATCGGAATCGCGGTTTTGTTGAGATTAACGATGCTCATCTTTTTTATGCTTCTTGTTTTTGATTTACCTACCGCAAAGTTATCCTTTTAACTAGTGATTATTACCTGATAATCACTAGTTATAAGGATAACTTTACCTTTAAACTTTTTCACTTGCCCAAAATAACTTTCTCTATTGAGTTATTGGTTATTTATTTGAGACAAAACAGAGCGAAGTTCCGTATTCACCTTTGATTCTAAATCAAAATAACAGCACATCTCAAAGGATTCCCCATTTTACAACCTCACAACTTACAGACCTTGCAATAAAGGCCGAGTAATCAAAACATTCCTAACTTTCAAGTTCCCTCGCGAAAGTCTAATGCTGTGCAACTGTTTAGATAACGCAAAGTGTTCTGTAATATCAGCGTTACCAAGTGTTACTTGTTACTTCAAAGGTAAGGAAATAAGCACGATATAAATAAGGGTTTTATAAACACTTTCTACTGTTATCTTAATATTTAATATGTAAACGGAGAACACCTTACGTGAGAACCGTTGACCTGTTTTGGTTACTTCAGAAGTTACGGAAGGATAATCTGCTGGGATAAATTTATCTTTCGTGTGAACTTTGTGAGCTGATGTTTTTATACATGCTGCTACTTCCTCCTCATAACACTCCACTTTTTAAAGGCTTCCGTACTTCTTCCTACATTTTGCAGACGACGCCACCTGTGTAAATTATAAAAGAACTATAGTAAAATTCAGCACATAGCTGCCGTTAAAAGTTTGACCAAGCATCATGTCCTCACTCACTATATGACAGCGATTTCATAACATTTAGTCACAGGTAAAATGAAACTGAATATGTAACTTTGAGCTTTGCCAAGCCACCGCACTTCACTAAGAAATGCGAAATCGACTAAATACGTCACGCACGAAGACGCTGATACACCTAAGATAGTGCACGTCCCATGTTCTCCAAGAGTAACATACAAAGAACGCACGTGTCAAAACGCACCCGTGACGCATTCACTTGGAACCAACAGTAACTAGGATGAAGAACTGAATGAAGTAGAAAGGTTAACTACAGTGAGTCAAGATAGTTAAGAAGGTATTATGGAAAATGGATAGATTGTGTAAGAGATGAAAAGGGAATGATTGATAACGTGAAAACTGACGCTAGAATGGAAGACCATTTTGCTCCAACCCCATATAACATGTGACAAGAGCAGGCAAAATAAGAAGGTACAAATATAGGTTTACAGCCTACTGGTGAAGAAAGTTCGTAAAAGGAAATGTCTTATTCCAGAGTTTAAAAAAAACACTGACAATGGTCATGATGATCTTAAGAAGAAAAATAACAAAGGGGGTTGCTCGATCTTTACTTCTCTCTCTGTTCTCTAAAATTAGGCCAATAAACTCATTCACAGTTATTATACCAAATAATCCTTCTTTATATTTCTGCCAAACTAATTCTTCATCGAAGATTATTAACATTCACACATGGACAAGCATTTACCATAGATAACGAGCTAGTAAACTGTTGGGCTGGTGACCAACATATCTTAATGACAACGGCTATCTAAATGATGATTGGCTAAACCTGTCTCGTTTGCATCGATACCATCTTACTACGAAAACTCGGAGAATTAGGATTTATAATATTTGGGATCCTACAAACAAAAGTTTTTATAGTGATTACTTATCGAGCGTGTCTTCACAGTGATATAGTGAATATTATTGGTGATATCAGTAGTTTTGGTTCAGGAACGCTTGAACTAGCAAAAAACTACAACAGTTGTTGAAATCAGCAATACATTTACCAAGCGTTGTCGGAAGATTTCTTTCCGACCATCCAAAGGTTCCCCAACTTTCCAATTACTGTCTGATTTCTGAAACAAAATGAAGAAAAAGCAATAATACCTGATTGGCTTGCCAACCTTCATTAATTAAGACACTATTTTCTAATACAACGAAAGTAATCTATAATCCAGACTTACCTGATAGCCATCCTAACTAATTACAAACAAGTTTCCGCGAGTTTATTCTTAGCGAAAAGCGAGCGAACATAAATGGTACAACTAGAGATAATGGCGGTTCGCGCCAAACGTGGCTCAGTTGAAACAGAGATTGATTGTAATGGTCGGTTGGTGCATGATTGAAGATCAACCCACTTGACATCAATAAGGCTGGATTGGAGGTTAGACGCCGATTACTAGTGATAAGCTGTTTAGATTAGACAAATTTTACGGGGCATTGCTTGAATAACAGCCTCATTCACATTAAAATTTAAAAAGAGGCGTGTCAAATATCATGAGATTATTGCGACACTGCACATAATATTTATATAAGTCGTTACCGTTTTTGACGTTCGGAACACAACGTTATGATTACGAGAAAACGTATAAAGAACTACTTAGACATGACATTGTCATAGAAGAAAAGATCTTTGTGTACCTATAAAATTGATACATGTGGAGACAAAAAGTTCCTTTGGCAAAGCACAGTGCGTGGGTAGACGAGGGCAAAATAAAACTAAAGCAAGTAAAACAGTATAAACTACCATGGGAAAAGCATCTAACAATGTAATATCCAGAGATGAAATGGCCACCTGTCATAAATTGCATAGTATTTTGCAATCTTAATATTCTATAATTATGTTAATTTTATTGCTACGAAGCTTCCATTTGCGACACATTTGTAATGATAGTGCTCCTTCCATCTATTTATTAGCAAAGAATTTCGAGAAATATATATTTTATACGTAACAGGCTGATCTATATATTGACTGTACATAATTACTGTCGCTATGGTTTCCCAAAGGTTTAATTGCACCCATTTTATCGGCATTTCCAAATAAGTATCATCATCATCGTCAGCCTACGGGAGTACACGCTAGACATAGGCCTCTCCAATTGGACGCCAATCAACTCGGTTCTCGGCAACTCTCATTCAGCTACTACCAGCCCCCTGCGAAGATCGTCGCTCCACCTAACCTGAGGACCTCTTACCTTACGTTTCTCGATTCGCGATCTCCATTCTAGAACACCTCTACCCCAAGTAACCCCAACGATCATCGGTTCTACGGCTATTGACAAGCTTATAATATATCTGCCAGCTCAGCAATGCTATAAAATTGTGACAATCATTTAAGTCTAAGAGAGATCCAAATTATGCTATAGTAATTTTTCTCAATCGATGATCCAAATCGTCTGTAATGTGGTCGCCAGATGCCAGAAAATCTCACAACCAGTCTTACCAAGGGGTATCGTATTACCCAGTAACTGGGGTATGGAGGTCAGATATGCAGTCGCTTCATGTAAACTACTGGCATTCAGCTGCATTCGGTTGGACTGGAAGCACACCCGGATATAATTGGGAAAAGGCTAGGCAGTTGATGATGATTCAAATCATGAAAACCATACTTTTTTAAATTCAAACAATTTTTTATTTTATTATTATTATTTGTTTTTAATTGTAAATTGTCTTTGGTCTCTGGCCTTGATATAAGCAATAGAAAAAATTTGTCTAACTTTTATTAGTTTTGGAATATTGAATACGAGGCTTTTGACTTTTGTTGACTGTGTATTTTTTTTTTTAATGTGCGTTTATTTTGTGCAGAATAAACAAACTTTCTTTCTTTCTTTCTTTTCTTTTTTCTCGACCAGTAAATTTTAAAACAAATACAACAGTATCATATGCTTCAATTTCAAGCCTATCATGAATTTCTAACCTAACTTCGTCTTACCCTAGCAATAATATATTATTGATTAAATATATATTAAGTATATTTAATATTTAAAAAAAATACATCTCCTTTCGTTACTATGGTAAGGTTCTTCGCCGTCGCAAAAAAATATATTAATCTAATTTGATTTGCAGACCGGGTTTTTCCGCTTTAAGATATTTTTAATCAATGATTAATTCATCAACACTTAATTGAAACTGTTTAATGAATTGCGCTTCGTAATGGATAAAAAGTTTTTTGTCTTTCTTAGAATTAGGATCATTGTTCTAATTTGGTAATGTTGTAATTAAATCTATTTTTGTTTGGTGGTAAAGCATGACTTTGCTTGATTGACTCTTTTTTTATAAAGTTGGTCCTGCTTTTAATTTATTTGTAAATAACTTTATTTTATTAGGCAATCTCTTCTCTATATCATATACGATACCTTAAATAGCCGTTAACCTGATGTTTCCCTTTGTATTAAAAATCATTAACAATAATAAAAAAATACTCTGATAAATGCTTTCAAATCAATGCATATGATAGTGGTGCTGTGGTGTGATCGTCAGACTGCGATATCACATGTCTCGCGTTCGAACCCAATGCACGCACCTCTGACTTTTCGGATTCATGTGCGTATTGTATAATTATCACTTGCTACAAAAACGTTGAAGGAAAACATCGAAAGGAAACTGGCATGCCTGAAAGATATTTCTCAACGGTATGTGAAGCCAATTCAAAAGCCCATGGGCGGCTTTAAAACTCTGACAACAAGTTAGTCACTAACCACACGAAAAGAAGAGAATGCATATGAAGAAACTCATCAAATAAATAAGATTGAATAAGAGTAACAGCCATAAATGTGATGCTTATTTAGCAATACAACAGCTCTCCTTCCTCCTCATACAATATCCATCACTTGCTCAGAGGCAGCTCGAAACATTCCTTACTCTTAAAGGCTATAACCGTAGACACCATCTATTCCTAAACTCATTCATATTGTACTTCAAATATCCGTGTAAAGTTCCGTTGAGTATACACTGTCGGCGGAGATTAATCGACTGCTTCATCCAAAGTGCCATGTTTCTTTTCTTTTTTTAACAGCTTGTATGTATTAATCGTATTATTAGATTTTGCGGAATTGACTACTCTTGGACCAAATACACAATATTAGACAAACTATTCACTATTCTTATTTAAGATGAAAAACGATACCGTTCATAAAGCGCCTTTTCCTACTACTGATGATTGATAGTCGTCTATGATACTAATAAAAGTCAACTGCATCTGCAGTAACGACATAAGATTATAAAAGCTCAACAAACTTACAATCCACGTTTTCCTTATCTAATTACAACCAATTTGTATCTAAACTACCCATATTTGCTCTTCAGGACGTTGTTTCTAATGACTCCTGTACACTCTCCAGCAAAATAAATCACCCACTTCATAACTATAGCAAAGTATCACGTACTAATACGTCCATTTGAGTTGGTTGTAGTGCTAATGGTAGGTAACTGGCACTTGTTACCTATTTGTCTTATTTACAAGCTATAGTTAGCGCCGGTCTATGTAGGGTAATGGAGAGATAACTGATCGTTTAAGATAGATTTGCATTATCCGATGGTGCGATGGTATTTTTGCAATGAAATGGAATTCTCTTGACTTGATTGGAGCACATATTTCCTGGGTCCATAAAAGCTTGTCTGAATGAAAATACGTGCTCAGTCTCATCCAGTCTAGTTTTTGCTAGCAGGCTGAATCAATGACGCCGATGGAACGATCCCAGTTTACGAGAGAACTAAACTTATAACCAGCTAAAATAATGATAAATTAAATCTCCTAGAAACGGAAATTCCTTACATTCTTCATCATTGTGCAATCACCATAAACCTTATAGCCTCATTCCACGAGAAATGTTTAAAGAAATTCAGCACCTCCACTTTCATCTCCGATATTTATAGCAAAATCTAAGGAGCGGCGGGCGCCGGTAATCTGCCATTAGCGCCGGCATCCTTGCCTGTAATCGCGATGAGAATTTATCATACATATCAACCAGTTTATACCGAAGGATATGATGAAGATGCTGTTCAATATCTAGATAAGTAAGCTATCGAGAGGTGTTGTTATTACCTTGATAGATCGGAGGTAGAAGAAAGTTTTATGGTGCCTCGGTTGAGAAAGATTTTGTCGGAGATAAGATGATTAAAATGGTTGACATTATAACTGAAGAAAACAAGACTAAGATGGACGTAAACAATAAGATGAATACTTTGCTAAAATAGGAAGTTAATAAAAGACGCAATGAGCCAAACTAGGTTGGTATAGCAGCAGAAATATGACGACTGAAATACATAACACATAATTTAAATTACATACATAATTTAAATTATGTGTTATTACTTACATAATTTAAATTTCTAAAAACTTTTTGCAAGCACAACAGTCTTTAGAAGAACTTAGCAAGTAGCTTAACAAAAAAGACGCTTTCCTACCCATAACATACAAGTCAAATATCTTTTCTATCCCTAGACACTTCTACTGAAAGAACAATAAGTACCTTAGAACAGCTAGGACCGTGTCTCTACGTCAGGTATATTTATGAAGTTCCAGCTACTGGGACACGTCAATCCAAACAAAACAGTGTATCTTCGACCTTTAGCCCACTTTACTGAGAACCAAACAAAGCGCTGTCTTCAAACATTCGCTCGTAAACAAATGTCCAAATGTCCGACACAAATGTGCAGAGCCTGTCACCTGAGAATGTAGAACGCGTTGCATTCAACTTGATGTCACAACCTTGAATGCGGAAATATGTCGAATAAAACTATGTATGCGAAGGGCGCCGGCGCAGAGTTCAGAAGAGAGAGAGATATTCCGACGAAGTCGTTTGTTGTATTAGTAAGCCCAAGTTTAAGTTCATGAGCCTCTTAAAGTAAATCGTCATCTACTTGAAGTACATGAATCGCAAGAGCAGTTGAATCACCGGAAGGTGGTGGAAAAACTAGTCAATACATTAGTTCTAAATGAGTCTTGCCGGTGCGGATCTCCAGTATCTTTTAGTTAGTGATTGAGCTAAACTATCTATTAGCAATAGGTTCGGAGCTCCCTTTTGCAAGAGCTCTTTAGGTTATATATATACGTCATTAATTATAGTCATATTGTCAATGATTTCACCCTACATTTTGCTATAAATATAGTAGATGAAAGTGGAAGTGTTGGATTTCTTTAAGAATTTCTTGTGGAATGTGGCTGTAAAGTTTATGGTGATTGTGACGAGGAATGCAAAGAATTTGCGTTTGTAGGAAATTTAATGTATCATTATTTTCGCTAGTTATAAGATGTAAAACTTTGATGTGCCAAAAGGTATTTCTACGGTTGACGCAAGGTTTATGTAACTTCGGAACCCATCTTAATTTTCAAAGACACCACATCTACCTTGCTTCTTAGATCTTAGATAAGAGTCCTCATACTATTTTAAGGGAATATCCCCCACTGGCTGCCTGATAGGATCATAAATTGAGTCCAGTTTCGCTGTAACAGTGCTGACGAAAATATAACGTCTGGCTAGTCAAGTCTAACTGTTTAACTTTGTATTTAGCTACATTTATGGGCGATAAAGTACCGGTAGCAATTGTTATCAGTATTGGACAATATTCTGTGCTTTGTAACAGTTAAGATTGTGAAGTAACAGTATTTAAAGTAATGATCACATGCAAATCTGTTGTTACAAGCTTTGCTGTAAGGTCTCTTTGTGCCAGTATAAGGACAAACCGTTTAAGTTCGATGTTTTACATTGATCGTAAATGTCCACCATTTGACATAGAGACTTGCAATTAGAATGCCTTAAGGGTCTTTCAAACAGGGGCGACACGCGACGCGACACAAAGACACCGCTCGTCGCGCGACGAGCGGTGTCTTTGTGTCGCGTCGCGTGTCGCGCCTGTTTGAAAGAGCCTTTATTTGCTTTTAAGGGTAGTTTTATTACTATTATAATTTTTGAAGCTTGAACAGTTTTGTATCTTAGAGTACCTAACTTACCAGCTATGTCTAATTATAAATTTTGAAAAAAAAAAAACCATGTCGCTCTCCTTAGACATCTTTTTTTCTTTGCTCCTATTTTATGATTATTAGTAGATATACAGGGTTATCGATTATACGTCGGCAATCCGTTAAGGGGATGTAGGAGAGGTCATTTACAACCAAATTACCCCTGATGACCCCTATATTAATGTCAATAATTTTCAAGTTATTTGACATTTTACATTTTTATTTCATAAATTTTAAAATGTCAAATTACACGTCAAAAGGCGTCATTTGGTTGTAAATTACCCCTCCTACATCCCCTATTGGCGACGTATAGCCAATAACCCTGTATATTTATATAGATTAGTATGTGCTTTATGTATGTATTTATCCTTTCAACTGACAGCTGCCGTGGCACGGCAGCTGACAAATCATAGTCAACTGACACTTGACGTGCTGCGGTAGCTCAATTTTATATGGTGGTACACAATAAAGAGTACCCCTTACTATTTTCTATTCTATAAGAGTGTTGATTTCAAAAACAAATCTTTTATCAGCTACTCTCCATGTTTTTCTACGGCTTGCATGTCTCTTTCGTGTCTTGCTTATGCTCTATGATAAGGCCGCGCGTACTTTTGATGCGTTTTCGTAAGAATTCCACTCGTGCGTACACAATCGACCATGGTCATATGAATTAAATGCGCACACTGGATAAGTTTTTCTCCTGCAAATAGAACAAATTCAGATTGTTTTCGGTCGTCGGAAGCATACGTACGTATACATACGACTAAGTTGCACCCAGTCTGTGTGCTCAAGTCGGGATGTTTGTGCGTGTTCGAACTCGCATCGAACAGTGAAATTTGTACGAATACGCATCCAAAATGCACGCGACCTTATTCTTCACTATTAACATTGAGTCTATAAAATCATGTTCTTGTAAGTGGCGCCAAGTAATCCTATTTAGTGACTATGTGTGAGTAAGACATGTCCCGATATAGTCAATCTCACTAACACATCAGAGAATCCACGTATTCTAATCTCCAAGTAATAGGTATCGCTATCTCCGTCTATTTAGCAAGTATTCAGATAATCTGACGCCTCGCTGTGAAGCCGCAAACAAACAGATACGCTCCAAAAGCATCCGGAAACATTCGAGTTTCTGAATAAGACTAACAGGCACACGCTAGTTACTGTATATGTTATTGATGTTAGACGTACTTCTAATATACGGGATTATGATCTATAATATTGATTTTATGCTTTTTGAAAAGAATGGACAGGCAGGCGCTTTACTTTGTGTAATTTATTTCATCACCACTGCTCTCAAAACGGTGAAGGAAAACATCGTGAGGAAACGGCATATCCTAGAACCAAAAAGTCGAACTATTCGAAGACTTGTGACATCTATCAACCCGCGTGGTGGATTACGGCCCACTCCCTCTCACAGAGAGAAGACCTGTGTCCCAGCAGTGGGAACGTTATAGGCTGATTATGCTGGGAAGATTGGAAACTAACACTTTTTTTTAATATTGAGCTCCCTTTAAATATGTCAATAATGTAACATGCGCAATACTAGATATACCAAAAGGTCTCCAGACACTATCAGTAACAATGACTTTACATTCAAGTAATGTCATAAACTACTGACAGTGTGGTGATTGGAATGATGATGTGACTATAATATTTTCATAGTTTTACGTCAGTATTGGACGAATGACAGTAATATTAATGTCATTATAACTTATAGTGCCTGGACCCCTAAAGATGTTAATGAGAAATGGACTAAAACGCATCTGCCGATGACCGTATTACGGTAAAACAAAAAGTAAGTAAAATATCTAAAGAATATTCTCTTGCGAGTCGTTGAAGAAGCTGCGCAAGCGACTTGAACTCAGGAAGCCTCTAAGTTTATGCAAAGTTACGTAAAAATACAACAACAAAGTAAAGTAATAAAGTCATACCGGTCGCATTCCGAACATAACTAGTCTTAATAAAATATTGGAATACCAACCCAACAAAATATTGTGAAATGAAATTATAGAATAAAATTAAATACAAGTATGCTCTGTATCGAATTTGTATGAAGAAAACGTAGGAAATACGACCACTTTACGTTGACACTTTAGCGTGGCGCTGTTTGTCAAGGCAAAGAGTTGCAGTAAGCAAAATTCTGTACATTATTTTAGTACCATTTTTCATCGCAGTTCAAGTTAAGTTGGTTCTTATGATTCTGTGTAGTAGCTTTGTGAATCGTTATCTTTAATCGATTAGGTTTTATATAGCTAACTTTATTGACTTTTGAAAGTATGATTAATGTGAACATGTATTGAAGTGTTAAGAAATATTTTTTGTGGTACAATTTGGCGTTAATTGCAGTAAGTGGTGGTGACAGCTCCACTTTTCAACCATTAATCGTGCACGTAATTGATATCGATATTATTATCAGAATTCAGGTTGGAAGAGCTCGTGGCTAAGGAATAATAAAAAACGTGTGCGGTCGGGGGACCCCCGTCAGGAACGAAGTTCTTTCTCACGTATGATTTAAAACAAAAACAATATTTTTGTAGCCGCCATCTTGGATTTACATTTCGACCCCACTATCGGTTTTAACACCCTCGAAAACCATTAAAACGATACCCATGTTGAAAAATTTGACCAATTTCACACTTTCTCTCTCTCGCTCCGGCACACAGTGTACTCGGGTCGATGTATACAATTTCATCCACGACACTGTAATCACTTTACTCTTTTCTTTTGTTTTTTTTCTGCCGGCGTTCTTTCTCTCTCTTTCTTTCTCTTTGAGTTGGAAGAAGACAGTCGCAAGTATTAACACTTTTTAACGTGACGATTTCTGAAAATTCACAAGCAGCGTTAAAGAACTTCGTTCCAAACAGCCGCATGGGTCGATCCATCAGGTTAAGCTACGCTTGCCGGGTTTGGTCCGTGGATGGATGACCATCTTTAAATACCGAGATCCCTCCGTGCCTCAGAAAGCACGTTAAACCATTAGTCCCTGCTGTCATTCGTAGATCTATGACATTCGTTACGTGGCGTCAGAAGCCCGAAGGTCTAACAACCAGTCTTACCATGGGGTATCGTATTACACAGTTACTGGGTTGTGGAGGTCGGATAAGCAATCGCTCCATGTAAAATTATGGTATTCATTTGCATCCGGTTAGACTGGGAGCCGACTCCAACAAAATAAGGAAAAGGCACATTGATTAATATCAGAATTCATCGATACAAAACCATGCAATTTGAGGAAGATCTCTCTCTAAAATCTAGATGTGGTATTGCCTCTTTTGTGGATTCGATACCAAGAATTTGACACATTTTACTAAATACAAAAAAAAAACTGAGATTTGTTCACTGATAGATGACATAAATGTTAAATAAAACCAACATTACGAACTCTTGCTTGAAGCATTTAAAGATTTCAATGTAAACATTTAAAATTAAAACCAAAAGTTTTCCTGGTCGAACAAATTCTTTACAAAACCTGCAGTTTGAAGTGCAATCGTAAAGTAAGGTGATAAAATTATTACTAGTCATAAACAAGGAAAGAACATTATTCTTGTACATACGTGTACACTGTAGAGTATGTGATAGTACTCCTAAACATTACTGTTCTATACAAAGACATAAATAAACGTAATTTACCTAATCGACTAGTAAATTTAATAGCGTTAACAGATAATATAATCTAAACCAATAATTTTATAAAAAGAAAAGATTTGATTTCTTGTGTTTGTTTGTTAAGCTTTCACGCTAAAACGGTTGATTGGATTTGGATGAAATTTGGCACATAGGTAGACCATGACCTGGGTTAGGATATAAGATACTTTTTATCCCGTTATTCCCAAAGGATCGAAACTTATGCGGGGGAAACCGCGGTGCACAGCTAGTTATCTATACAGGGTGTCAGGGACAGCGACACGAATACTGTAACCATGAATTCAGTACATAGGACTATTACTAAATCGTCAATGTTTATCGAGACACGCTATTGGAACGCAAAGCCGCTAATAGCCGCACCGCATTCTCTAAATGGGCAGATTAAGGGAGTGAGAAGTGGATTGTACTGAATCCATGGTAACAGTATTCGCGTCGATGTCCGTGACACCCTGTATAAATAAATTAAAAGAAATGCTGTTCGTTTGTAAGCGTCATTTGTGAACGGCTGCACCGATATGGCAATTTTTTATTCTAAAATGTTCGTAATAGTCCGAATTTGGATAACTCGGGAAAAACTGAAAGTTATTTTTTCTATAAATTGAACTTTTGATAGAACAACGTATCTCGGGTCAAATGTAAATGTAACAAATAGTCTATGTCGCTTTCATTTAGTTGATTAACGACATAGTTACATACATAACATCACCATAGCATCCCCGAAGGGTTAGGCAGAGGTGTACCTATAGTACACCCACATTTCGCCAGTTATCTTAAGTCCCACATAATAGGTGGCGAGCCTATTGCCATCAAACGGGCACAAATCCGGGCTGCTACTGAGAAATTCCAGATGAAAAAACCCAATAACACTTTGCCCGACCCAGGAATCTAACCCTGGACCTCATGCTCAGCAGTAGCGCTTGTCACCACGAGACCAACGAAGCAGTCAATGACATAGATATTTGATTGAATCTACTCTATGTTAGAGTATGCTACATATTGGTAATTATATTTTGGTAGTAAGTATTGTTGATGCAGGAAGCTGCTACAGTGCTACCCATCCAATTGTTACCCTTCTTTCCTTATGCTCTTATCCCTAATTATTACGTGTCGACCCAAGATGTCTCTTCCTTGCTACATCTCTATTAGCCATTATCATAGTGTTTTCCTGTTAAATTATTATATTACACTTTTTATTTATTTTATTTTTAAATATATTTTTTACTTATGTTATAAATTTTCTTTCTTTCTTTCTTTTCTTTACATATGATATTTCACACAATCCTTTTATCTTTTCATGAGCTTGCCTCACGTTCATAAAAGTCGTTGCCTCGAAGACCACACACCTCGAATTTTCACCAACACGTAAATGAGAAATTTAATTTACAATTTCCAATAATATCATATCAATAACATTTGCCTAACAAAAAACGATTGAATTCAACGATTGCACAACATACACATGTCCCTTAACCCCGCGCACAATGCATGTCAGAGGTAGGTGACACACGAGCGGTAAATCACACGAGCTGAGCCATTAAGTTCGGACGTGTTCAGCTAATACGATACAAATGTTTGTACAATAGAGTGTTTAAAACTGTCGCTTCACGATTTATGGGAGACGTCCAGGAACGGGGGACAGTGGTGGACTTGAAAAATTTAATGATAAATAAAAAATTGCTGTAGAATCAAAAGATGATTGTACGTTCCAGTACATTTCTTAATGTGTGAAAGCTGTAATTACTGAAAAAACTAAAACAGATAAACATTTTAATTATAAAGTAGCTGGAAACATAGTCTCTTCATCAGTACAAATGCAGTAACCCCATCTTTATTCTTTATTTTTTCCATCCTATTTCTATTCTTGTTCAGCGATAAGGTATTCATGAACATCAAAATAAATTTGTAAATCAGTCCCTGTAGTTCGGTCGGTTCCCACAAATCCATCTCGTTGTAGCGCGTCAGTGCCCGGCGCCTGTGCACCTACGACGCGACGCGCTGTTTATGTTAATGTATGCAATTTCATATTATTTCCTCGGCTGGTTTACGTTGAGAACAACTTTAGTAGACATAAAGTAGGAATCAATTTTATAAATCAGATAATTTGAATCAAGATACAACGACGAAGTCTCGTTTATTTCGCAAAATATCTGGACGTAATGATGATTTTCATAATTCTTTCTAATGTAATAGAGTCTGGCCACGCTAACTCTGCAATGGAATAAATGGGCAACCCCAAAAAGTTTTATATATGGCATACTTTTACATCAGTCAGTTATGTCAGTTTCGGGATTGTAAGTAGATCTATTGATTTTGATATTTTGCCTTTTGATTTTTGCATAATAGATTATGTGTAATAGACTATGTCTTACCTATACTGTACCTCCATACGATGACAGAACTGTATCAAATCCACACGACATCGTGCTAAAGTGACTATTCTTTACCAGGAATAAATCAGAATATTATAAATAAAATAACCTATCAAAAACAAAAAGACAAAAAAACTATCAAATTATTTTTCGTATAACGGGATGGTGTTGCCGTCTATAGATTTTCAAATTCCACCGTTTTTTTACTTACATATGCAAACAGCGTGGCCAGACTCTAGTTATTTTGTACCCTGGGCAGTCAGTCTAACTACCAATCTGACTGGTTAAAATGTTAACCACAGCATCGGCATTCGTCAATATCAATTCCTAAATTGAACCATTCATCCATTCTTCCATCTAATACTTACGTTCATCATCTTCATTGGCAGTCTACCTTTGTGCCCTGCTTTCCAGGCCTTTCCAATGTACAATTCTTCATTTTAATACGCCTTGTCGCCAATCTGGATGATTCAACCCGGAAAAAAATTATTCATGTTAAATGTTCTGCGAGAAACTTCTATTCAATTATCGCCAGAATGATTTATTTGTGTTTTACTGTCTGTCTGTCTGTCTGTCTTTACGGTTGACCTCGAAGTTTGCATTTGATGCTGAGTTTAATAGCAATAGGATGGCAAGGTGTGTTGTGTTGTTTATTTTAGAAAAGGTAAAATACCTTCTCTTTTGATTAAATTTGCAAAGCTATGATTAAATATTCGTTTACTATCTTTTGTTCTATCTTAACAAGGTTTACTCAATCTTCGGTCTTGTGCATCCTAGGGTTCTACAACTTTTTTAGATGTAAAGATTATTTAATACCTCTTTAATGTTAAATTAGTCCCAAATTAAACTTCAAAAACATGTCATTACACTTGGTAAAATCCGAAGATTTTACTACCCAATCATTTAACGTACGCGAAAGGTTTTGTATTTTTTTTTGTATTGTTTTTTTCTTTCAATTTCTTGCTGCACTTACAAAAATCACCAAAGCGAATGCAAATTTATGAATCCCTGCAGCTACATCTACGGTGTTCAATATAAATTGACATACGGCGAAATATGGCATTAAGGCAAGATGTTCTCATTTTGATGGATATTCAACAGTGGTCTTTACTATCAGGGCTGTTCTGAGGTTCCAAGTTATTCTGACCACTCTGTTAATACAACCAATTTTAAATTGCACTAGTCGCACTGACATTTACCGGAATAAATGGGTGGTACAGAAGTTTTATGTTGTTGTTTTTTTGTAGAATATGTCCGGTTTTAGAACGTGATCTACTTTTGCCGGTTCCGTGTTGTAATTCGTCAAGTCAATAATGTTTGATATATTGAATTAGTGGTAAGTAAGCTTGAAAGAGATAATTGTATGATTGAGGTTTGGGAATGTGATCTTAGCTGAACTTAAATTATCTGATTACAGAGTTATGTCCGAGGAAGGATAGAAAATAATTGCGTAAGATAAAACGAATACCGAAATAAGGGCATGCAAGCAATTACTGAAATCAATATTTCAAGCATGACTAAGAATGCGTCCTTGATACGTCGAGTGAATCGATATGTCGAGGACATAAGACGATCAATATTATTAAAATCCATAAACGCATGTTTCAATTGAAGCTTGTGAACAAAACATGCATATGATTGCCCCTCTCGCAAGTACGCTACTGCATAGGCCTCTCATAGAGACGGTATTGAATGCAGTGGCACCTCAAGTATGGCTGGTATATTAATTAGCGTCACGTCAATTTTAGCCAAATTCAGAAGCTTGTGTAATATTATATGCTGTGCATACCAGAGAGACGTATTAGGCAGATTCAGGAAGTTGTTCATAGCCTACCATATCGGTCTCATTTTGTTTACATTACAAAATATTTCCCCATACCCCGTTCTTAGTTAACCATTAACACTTGTAAGTCATATTACAAAACAGCAACTACCCACATTTAAAGCAGTTGTGTCTCAATACTACCGCAGAAGTCGATCGTTCATACTTTCATTCACACAGATGAAGAGATAGAAACAATATTTACCGAGTCGAGTAAAATTGAAAGCTGAGCCGATAGTCCTATAGGCAGGTAACTAGGGCTGTTAAATGGACAACTTGAAAAGGTAGATCACAATATTACCAGAATAACAATACATTGTGCAAAACAAAAGAACGAGAAGGAAGAAAGGACAACATAGTATGATCAGGCAAAGATGGCGATGGTGTTGAAGTTATTCATCTAAGCTATCTGAAGGTAATGAAAGTGAACATGGATAACAACATTAACAACATTCAATTCTAGGACCAGTTTATGTACGGCCATGCTGTCCTGTGTCATTGACAAATTCGAAAACTGAAAAAGACTTAATTCGTCCTTATTCTTGAAAGCTAACTTGCGACAATCACTCTAAAAACTAGATGTTGAAAATTCAATTTAATCAAGTAAAGATTTAATTAAAATCAACCGTGTTACTCTATTGAAGGAGATAGTATGGGAATGCTTGAAGCATTACGAGAAGAAATGTTTAATATAGTAACTGACGAATGTCGTTCTCATTTGAATAGATAATAAATAAATCAATAACCTAGTCGAATACCGGAAGACCAGCCCTACAGACGACAGGTAAATGAAATGCTACAGACTACAGATATCAGGCCGCTAAGGTGTAGGTACAGGCTTACGAAGCAAGTATTGATAGATAACGATGTCACTTTTAATTGGAACGTAGCTAGAACATTGACGCTTTTTCTCCATTGAGGAGTTGACGGCATGAACCTGTGATACCACTTTTATGAATGAACTGAAGTTTTAATAGTAATTACTTAATATAAATATTTAGAATTATCTTGTATCTACCTGGAAACAGACCTATAGCAACGTAAATATAGCATGCCAAATTGCCAATGAGGTTCTATCAACTGGTCAAGTACACACTGGACGTTTTCGGCCGAACTTAACATACATTCAAGATGCATTAAGTGAACTATTTTATTTTATTCTATCGAAACTAGAATTCAAAGTGTTTCAAAAAAGACCAAAAGCATAACATATCAACATGCAAATAACGATCAGCGAGCACTTTTAGATCACAGCACGTAAAATGTAGCATCCCTTACTTAAAGAAACATACCATTCACCGCATTTCAATGCATGGTGGTAACCATTCATTAAAACGCCCTTAATAACAAACTGTGTACGTAAAACTCAAAATTATGCTAGCTAACGGTGAAACCAGCACTAACCCGTCCTTAGTAAAATATGTACAGCATAATGACGATTTCTATCGTCGAAGCGAGCCGATTAATCAGTGCTGTTGCTTGTAACATTAGTACATAGAATACCAGACCTCATAGTTAGTGCTAAGCCAATGAGCGTGAGAATTGCTTGCATATATTAGTCTCGATTCAGCTAATTGATTAGGTGAAGGAAATTGGAGAAGGAAGGAAAGGTTGATGGCGTGCGGGAATCCTAAATCACACTGTGGACACAATGTTCTGTATCAGTAAAGGCAAAGGTATTAGTTTGATGAAAAAAAATTACAAGCAACATTAAAAGGAAGGAAATAATTAACCGTTTCAATCGTTATATAATAAATATGGCGATTAAAACAGTATTTATTTATTTCAAACGGTGATTTAACCACTGTTTATATTGAGGCCAGATTAGGGCCTAATTTTAACACAAAATCTCGAAAGATGAATAGATATAAAGCTAGTTACAATGTAAGTATCTTAAATTTGGCCGAAAGCAGTACATGACTCTTTAAAATTTTATAAAGATTTATCTTCAATTTGTTATTATTGCATTCCATTGAAATACCTCACATACACTTGAGCAATTTGCAGATTCCGATATTGTAAGTGAAAAAAATTTCAACAAGCAAATTATCCTGAATGTTGATTAAACTGCAGTAAAAAAATGCTGAATATGTCCATTGTAATTAAAATTGATAACGTTTGTACATCATAATTTGCAAACCCAAATATCTTTAGAAGCTGGTCTTTGGAGCCATGTTTCGAAAGCATTCACTTAGAGCAAACCGGCGCATGCCATGGCATACCGACGGATGCTTCGGCAAGCTGGCGGACGCTCGCGGTATCGCAGAGGATTTTTTCTTGTAAGTGTGCGCTGGCGGATAGAAGAATCTCCCTCGATGCTCTCCCCTGTCGTCCGACAGTGTGCGCAGGCCCTTAAGGGCTCTGCCTTCTCCATCTAAATCTTCATTCAAAGACAAATGACACATGCTTCCCACCCTTACACGAGAGAGGCTGGAGGAGCTATCATCAACAAAACGTTGTCAGATTACAAGATAGGATATTACAGGCCAGTAGGTCAGGAGCACACACATAGGACTATCCTAGGCTAAAGAGAAATCTGTAGAAAGATTCTCTTAATCATATACACCGGATACCCTTACACCATGATCCGTATCATTGAGAAATTCACATCATGAATCATTGATGTTTTCTACCAACACATGTTTCGAGTAAAACAATTAGAGGTTGCAGGGCTATCGCGATGGCCTCCCCTCATAAACATCTCATTAGCTTAGGTTACCACAATTATCGTCTTTCAACCTGTTGCTACAAGCTCCTATGTTTGTATGTGACATGTCAAATTAACTACATATTTAATAGGATGCAAATTGGTGTTTTCAGTTTGTATGTCATTTTGTATTTATGGAGTGGTTCGGTGGAAACGTGTTGGCAGAAAATTATGAAGATTGAAATTCTATTACCAAGTGTTGTAGTACACACGGCTACATATTAAGCGGCTATATTTCCAGTATAAGCTGACCTCTCATTGTACGGAAATCCTATTCAATGCAAATCAGCTTCTACTGGAAGTTTATGGCTTGATATGTAGCCGTGTGTACATCTTCTTTGATTAAATTATATACAAATTAAAAATGTAAATATATACTCGAAATCACGCTTGACATAGTAATTCTTTTCATTACCTGCAGTCAAATTGCTTTCGGTATCAAAAACCTATTTCTCACCATGATATTGGAGTAGAATTAATGGTAAATGTGCATTGGAAGGAATCAGTAAAACCAAGAGCGCCTTATTTGATTGTGTTCAGCGAAGAATGTCATAATAATACAAAACTTATTAAGTCTTCAACCAACATTTCTATCGCAAACGGTACAAATACTTACAACTACGCCATCTGACTACCCACCAGCTTCGATATTAACTATATTAAGTCGACCATCGACATTAAATTCATACTCCTTCACATTACATCACATGGCGAGCAAACTACACGACAGGAGCCGGGGCGCGTAGCTAGTTCAAACCAAACAGAATTTATTAATGTCCACGACGGATAATACGCCTTTAAATTGTTCCTAATGGCTACAAGTTTAAATAGAATTAATATTGTGTACTATCTGATACACGGTGCTTTTGATTTAATATCACCATCAGAGGAAGCATTTAACATTAATATAGAAAGTTGTTTGCATAGTTTGGTATTGTGTTGGTCTCGCCTTTTTCGTATTAAGGGGAAAAGTTTCGGGGAAAGTAGTCCTAAGTTGGGGAAATATGAAAAATACTTATAAGCATAACAGTAACTTCATACATTAAGTTGTTTTTGGTCTTCTTAGTGGTCGTTAGTAGGTGAAAACTTTGGTCCTAAAACATTAATATGAAGTAGAGGGTGTCGCAGTCTGAGAGAGGCCAATGTCCAGCAATGAACTGCTATAAGCTGAGTTGAATGCTTGTTGATTTGAGGAAGTAGAGGTACTGCGGTGTTTTACACTATTTATAACTCAAGAACGGATGGACATTTTTATGCTCTTTGATTTGTTGGATTTGTCTCCGCTCCGAATAGCAGAATAACTATAAAAATATCGGAAAAATTCAGGAAAAAAAAATTATGAAGAAAATTCACGTTCTCATACATTTTGTATGGATCGGCTTTTTTTGATGATATGGGTAGGTAGGTATGTATGTAGGCAGGTATTTTTGTAAATAGGTATGTAGGTAGGGTAGGTGCGCCGTAAATAAACCCTTAATGCTATTCGTGCGAAGCCGGGCCGGGTAAAGCTAGTATGTATTATAAATGCAAAAGTATGTTTGTTACTTATGCTTTCACGCTAGAACGACTAAACCGATTTGGCACATGGGTGGACTATGACCTGGGTTAGAAATTTAGGATATAGGATACTTCTTATCTCGTAGTACGTTCCCGTGGGATAATTTCCGACGTCCACGCGGGCGAAGCCACGGTAAAAGCTACCGCACTTTGGATGCGTTTTCGTACGAATTTCACTTGTGCGTACACGTACGAATATGCACGAACGATCCCGACTTTCTAAGTACAAAAGGAGCGCGTAGACTGGTTGCGACTTAGTCGTACGTATACGTACGTACGTATAGTTCCGACGTCCGAAAACTATTCGAACTTTTTGGATTTGTTCTATTTGACGGAGAAAAACGTATCCAGTGTGCGCACTCAATTCGTACGAACATGGTTGTACGTGTACGCACGAGTAAAATTCGTACGAAAACGGATCCAAAATTCGCGCGGCCTTCTTCGTAATTTTTCCTGCATTAATGATGTTCTGTATAGAACATTAGGACTCCTTTCAAAGCGTTACAAAACTTGCCCTATATTTCCTGAATCCTCAACTCTGAAGACGGTAATAGCTCATACGTTTACCGTATTTAGTTCTTTCATTAGGTCACTTGTTCACCTTCTCAAAGACCAACGCGGGTCCTTTGACAGTCATTAGCCACAGATTCAAATGGCACCTATTTCCATGAATTCCCCGATTGTCCCTAATACCGACCAACCGTCAAAAAAATACCCCTTTGAAGACATAAATTGTTTAAACACACATTTACCTCATTGGTTGGGATTTATAACTCTTTTCGAGGGTAGTTTTGTAAAATTTATTGCTATATTTGTGACAAAACGACTATTTAGTATGGGTTATAACATCCCTGATTTATTGGGGCGATAAGAGAATTATTTGTTTAAAGATTTAGTGTGCTAGTTGTGATTTTAAGGGTGGACTTTGTTTTTGAACCGCTAAATCCTAAAAGGTCCGTTGGATCAATCTTAAGTGTTTTTTAAGGCGGAGACTGAGTTGAAGCTAAGAAAACAATGATAGATGCACACTCGCAACTCGTCCTTGATCGTTGTTAAAATGAACTGAAAATCTGCGAGGAGTGTATAACACTTACTTACTTCAATGGCATGCCTTTCATTTTGACAATTCAACAACATACATTGAGATATTTACGTTGTATGGCAGACCAATTTTTTCAAACATTTGAAGCAATGGTTTAGGAATTTACTTCAAAATTCTGAAGTACTGTTTTGACACAATTGAAAACTGTTTTGTTTCTATTGTCCACCGTTACAATGTTCACCGTCTGAAGCAGTAGCCGTAACGTGTTAAATTTACCTTATCAATTGAAAGTAAACAACACAACCAGACCTGGAAATCACATACATTCCTCTATTTTAGTGATTTCTGGTCTTATCGAAACTTTTCCTTCCGATATATGCAAATGAATCCCGGAATAAGATACACCCAATGTTTATACATGGCAACCTTATCTATGGTCGCGAGTTTTCGAAACTCTAGTAAAATGTGAAATCTGTTTATCAGTCGTGTCGTGTAGACTTCTATATTACGTGCTAAATGTATCTTAGATTGTCTGGCAGACATCGGTACCAGCGATAAGGCCGCCATTGTACCCTTCAAATTAACGATGTTAAGCAGGGATGCCAGACGTTCGATAATTATCGTAATGTACGATAATAATGTGACGAAAACAAGAGTAAGAAACAAACTTGCAACAAAAACTGTTAAAGGGGCTTTACTTTCAGCGCAATGCGTAAAAACTCCATCAAAAGAAAGAATACTGTTATGGTTTTAAAGCAACTGAAAATTTGAAACTTTTTTAATTTCTTTCACATTTCACAACTTCCTAAAATTCTTATCCTCTTTCTAGTTTTTCGAACTAGCTACGCGTTCAGCGCATCTCTGGCATGGTTTACGATAATTTTTCATTTGGTACGATAATTTTCGAATAATAGAGTAAAGAAAGTAGATCGAACAATCTAAAGAATCATAGAAATTTACTGTCAACAGCACATAACTGCTAACGTTAAAATAATTCGTTCGACTGCCTCGTTGGTCTAGTGGTCGCAACCGTTACTGCTGAGCATGAGTACCTAAGTTCGATTCCCGGGTCGGGCAGAGTTTCGCAATCAGGAATTTCTCAGTAGCAGCCCGGAGTCTGGATTTGTGCCCGGTTGATGGCAATAGGCTCGCCCCCTGTTACATGGGACTTAAATATAACTAGCGAAATTTGGGTGTGCTATAGGTAGACCTCTGCGAAACCCTCCGAGCAATACAGGCGTGATGTGATGTCAAAATAATTCGTGCTAAAGCTACACAGTTTCATAAATCCAACTCTGGTACTCTGTCGTAGCATTATGCTGTGCGATGGCCGTTTTGCGTTGATGTGACGCAGAATTTCCCCCAACTTGTTCTTTTTGTATTGGCGTTCTTTCTGTACGTCAGCTTATCAAGAATGATAAAAGACACTCTAATTCCTACTATTTACATTCCAGTGACATTATCAAAACAAACACCATCTTTAGTCATCGAATGTCACCAGCATTTAACACCCAATCCAGGAAAACACTGCATTAAGATAGATAACACGTTGTCACGTAATCCAAAGATATTTTTATTATTTTAAGCCGGAAATAAAGTGACCAGTTTATTTTGACACGCAACATACGAAAGAATATTTTTAATTAGTTTTCGTACGTCTTTTTCGTGTGACCACTGGAAATTAGCGCTGTGCTGTGGGTCCCCATAGCATATTATCATGCTGAGTGGTTCTTGTCACAGTCATGACGTGCCAACAGCTGCCGATTATTTCTGTTTAGTGCTCGTGATTATATTTAAATCTATTGTTTTTAATTATTGTTCTACTCGAGTAATTATCATTTTTTATGCATGTGTTTCTGTGACAAATAAACAAAAAAAATTTCTTTCTCTATTTCTAATGGTCTTTTCAACACTCCCGTTTAAATTCTAGTTGTCATTAACTGCAGGTTTTTTTTTTAAATTTAAACTGTGTTCCATTTTTTATTTATCTAATGCGAACATTGTGAAACAGACCCTTAAGTTGAATTATTTACTCTTTTATTTTTTTCTAATATCCGTTTCTAATGGCGTCAGCTTCGCCATGACAGTTCAAAATGCATTGGTCACATTTTGGGTAGACTAAACAAAAATAGTGACGCCGAATTTAGCGAAAGTCGCCTTTGCATTCGTTTTCGGCTTACAACGCATTACCGAAAATATTATTTTAAGCCCAACGAAACGAGGGAAAATACTTTTGTTCCGCGTATCTTGTTACTAGTTTCCACTTTATTTATTTTTGGATTTCCTTACTTTGGCTTTAATTGTGATGTTAGTCGGATTGTGTAGGCGTGCGACTTTTTTAACTTGACACTTTTTTATTTCAATTATGAGAACTTTTCTATTAGGATTTCCTTACTATCAGCGAGTTTCACTTTTCTTGGGGATTTATCCTATTTTCACCTGCCTAGCCTTTTCCCAACTATGTTGGGGTCGGCTTCCAGTCTAACGGAATGCAGCTGAATACCAGTATTTTACATGGAGCGGCTGCATATAAGACCTCTACAACCCAGTTACTGGGTAATACAATAGCCCTTAGTAACACTGGTTGCCAGACTTTCGGGCTTCTGTCTACCTGTAGCGACTGTCAAAGATCTACAAATGATAGCCGGGACCAACGGTTTAACGTGCTTTCCGAAGAACAAAGGGGTCTCGATATGTGTGTTGGGAATTTATCATATTTCATCATTAATTTACAAAAAAAAAAAATATATATATATCAGCATGTTTGTCCTTCCTTAGACAATCTAAATAGAAATTTCTATTCAAATACCTAGGAACAATCTCTTACACAACTTAACTAATTGATTATTTTCACGTCCACCAGTTTATAAGTCATAAAACGAGGCAGTTAATCAGCTCATATCTATATCCTAACATTTCTAACCCCATGATTGGCTAGTCTGAAACTTACGTAACTGTTCCACCAATCAAAGCCAGTTTTATCATCCAGAAATCTTATGTAAAACGGATTCCTATCAATAAACACTGGCAGGGATTTATCTCTACGGTGACACTACAAATTTCAGTTTGTACTGTTATGTAACTGCCAGACCCCGAGTTAGTATTTGAATAATCTAACTGCGCCGCAAAATTGTTCGTTTACGTAAAGACTGCATAGTCTATAAAACACAAAATGACAAGCCATAGGTAACGTAGCCAGCTACCAATGGCAACAAAGTATAACTCACACTTACATACAGTTTTTAAGGCTATTGCTAATCCATTACTTCATTAGTTCGAAAAATTTGTCTGCTCAACTACTTAAATAACGCAATGAATGTTGTTGAACTGTCAAAATGAATCAAATTGTGATTGATCGTGTTTTACGCAATTAGGGTACAACCTTCGTTGAACAAACGAAAACCATTTACTGCTATATCTACCGTCACTAACCATTAACCTTCATTACTTCACGACCATTTATCAGGTAAATGGTCGATACCTAGTACATTTTACCTACAACATAGGTCTGTGTCTGTGAAGTCAAATTGCCAATCGCGCACATTTTCACCTTGGAAAAGAGGGAAAGAAAAGAAAGAAAGAAAAATATTTTATTTGGGACGCGCACAAGAAATACACAGAAATAAAATAAGAAAGGAGCATTTTAAACTAACAAACTAACAACAAAAATAATAACGACCTGTACGAGGCCAAAAAGCATAATGCTGCGATGGTAAAAAAAAAACTCGGTATAAAAAATGTCAAATAACGACGACTATTAATCGCACGTTTGCACCTCAAGTTCATAGATGAAAAATATATTGATTGATATCAACAGTGGGTACATCGACCCGCGCTATGATATAAACCAAGCATATAACTCACTCTTCGACCGCGCCAAAACACGGAACAGATGAATTCCACTGTGTTTTCGTACCAATATTAGTACACGAGGTTTAGGAGTTAGCGAGTTGGTCTGCCAAATGTAACAAGAGTAGAGGAACTTTTTGGGTGACGCATTGGGTGATCTCAATTTACTGTAGCACATCACAAAGCACCACTTTCAGAAGTGACTGATGTACGAACTTTACAAGGCAATGTGATGACCCCAACTTGTAGTTTCTACATAAGAATATATATTATGTACTTATATCTAAGGTCTACATAAAGACACTTGATTAATCTCCCAAGTTTCGGTAAGCATTTCTTTTATCCCCTTGAAACAGTGCCTTATTCACTTATTATAGCAACACAAGAAAACGCTGAATGTGACTCTTGCTATTCGTTTTTTAACAGGATTTGATGATAAATGCTCGGTTCATATATCAAACGAATCGTTTTTTTATCAAGGGTTGCCAATGGATTGCCAAACTGGGCTTATAAATAGATTCGTAAGCTAATTTTACGTGTTGTAGCTACTTCCATATGGGAGGTTCTACTATGCCAAAACTATCTTTGCTTCATTATTGGTAAAGAAACAAGAGTCTTAATTTTAACCAATAACGGTCCATAATTTATAGGAATCGGCCAAAAGTCAGCACGATATGAACCTAGCTTCCGGTTTGAAGGCACACACACTTTCCAGGCACATTTCAACATTATCTCTGGGATGTTAATGTTTCTGCGATGACTTTAGTACAGCAGATGTCTAGAGACAGCGCGTGACCACTTACGTACCATCAAGTAGACCGTCATCATAGGCTTGTTTGCCACAACTTACTGTTTAACTCTTACTTTTTAATCCCTTGTCTAACTAAACCATTATTTCTTCTCTCCAGCCGGACGAGCTTGCCAAATCGGTGAAGCTGACATCCCGAGAGCGGCGGTTCATAAAGTTTGCGAGCGTCGAGTATGGTGGTCAGCTGTACATGACGCCGCAGGACTTCCTTGAGTCTGTAGTGGAGCAGGAGCCAAGGCGTGAGTATCTTATGTCACTCAAATGTTCGTTACGACAAAATTAATAAAGTCAGAAGTAATCTAATTGCCAGAAACACAACCAAATAGAATGTTCATTGCGAGCATCGCAATGCCAGTAAAGAGCCCCATTGACAATACACAATATTTACAAATACTGTCAAAACCGTTTATAACGACTTCGCTTAAAATAACATACCGATTATAACGGCGAAATTCTGAGATCCCAGCATTTCTATTTACTTATAAAATAGTGTTTGGTTATAACAACTATCGGCTATAACAACCGTTATCTGACAGTCCCTTCGAAGTCATTATAAACGGTTTTGACTGTATCTCAGTCAGTTATTTGCGGTTAGATCTAACTATCCTACTGTATCACAGTGGCGGTACCTTCATAGAAGCCAAAAAGCCCGGCTTGCCCTAATAAAATCATAACTCTTAAGAACAAACCTAGGCCTACCAATAAAAAGAAATAAAAAAAGAAACAGTCAATGAACTCGAACTCAATCATGCATGTCATAGGAATAACCAAATTTCGAAATCCCCGTTTTTTCTGCCGCTCGCACTGACCTAGGTTGCGAGATCTACGCACTCATTGAACTCGAATCATTCATTTAGTAATCATATGAATAAAATTTAAATTCCGCGCGCTTTGTTGCGCGCCAATACAATGCATTCAATTGCGCCTTCTCGCTCACACTCGTGGGCTTCTTATCTGGCTTGCCTTACCTTTCTTTGTCACTCAGTTTTCGCCTACAAATTGCTATAGAAACATTTACATTAGTTGATATATTGGTAAGTACATATACGCAGATTTGTATGAAATGAAAAGCCCGGCTTTTGAGTGCACAGAGTACTTTTTATTTTGAAACGCGACGACGAATTTGTTATTGTATATGTTTTGAAATTAATATTTTGAGACTAGAATTTTATTTTCCACGTGCTGAAGTAATGAATTAGTTTTATTGTTTAAAATGATGTGATAGTTATTGCGGCGATGTCATTCCGCGCTTTTGTAAGTGATTATAGTGTTATTTTTATCATCAAATTCGGAGACTGTGTTCGTAAAGGTATTTTGAGTTTGAGCATATTGAGTTTTCTGACAATAAGTAACTCTTTACTTCACCGTAACCAACCTCAAATTACTGTAACTATTTCTCGGAAATAAAAAAAAGTATGTTTGTTAGTCGAAGAATATATTGAAATACTCGTAGGCATTCGATTGTCTATTATACAAATTTATGTAGGTGAATAGCTGGTGCCATGAAAGCACATGACTAGGGTTGTTTTTATGGAATTCGTAGTTTTAGTAAACCACTGAAAAATAAAACATCTTATGTACTACATCTTGAGATCATAAAACACAATAATGTTAGCATCGAAGAGATTCTTCATAGGTGTTTTGAAATAAATATTAGAGTTGGCTGTTGTCATTAAAATAAATTATAAAAAAATATTTAAGTAGGTAATATCTCATGTTAACGTTTTCAATCAAAATTAAATTTTAAACTCGTAAAATTATGCGTACGGCAATAGAACAACAAATCGATAATGTGGGAGCCATCTAGTGGCTTCTGATTGAAAAATTTTGCATGTGACAAGCGAATATGAATTATGGTAAAAAGGTTCGGCTAAGCGGTGTGATAACGCGCATTCATTAATGTAGATGGCGCTTATGACAATTACATACTAATGCCAGACCTTTTCGAATTTTAAAGGTTTTCTAACCAAAATTATAATAATGTTGTTCCATGAGCAACATATGAAAATCAGTCAATCCCTCACTTGGCTGTTTTTTTTATCGTAAAAAGTCTGGCGGCTTGCCCTAATTTTGACCCCTAGGCACGCCACTGCTGTATCATTACATAGAACCTTCCCTATTATGTCAAACTTGAACATATTTGTAATGTGCTCGTTAAGCCCTTTCATTTGATACCCAACGTGGCACAATTTTTTTTTTTTTATGACTATGTCCTCTAGAGGGCGCCATATTGCATTTAATGTGACGTCACATAGTCTATACGCAGCGGACTATCAAGACGCTTCCAATGATACCTCATTTGTCAAATTATGATCAGAAGTTTAGAAGTTATGAGGTAACAGATGAACATACATACATACTGGTCAAAATCATAACCCTCCTTTTGCTTCGCCGTAGTCGGGTAAAAATATCTAGAATCACTAGTTATGTTTCTCCGCAGCTCGTCTGAAGCGACGCCTGCTGACCACGAAGGAGATCGAGTACCTGCGCGACCACACACCGCAGCTCAAAAAGGGATCCTCCCAGATGTTCCGCAACATGAGAGATAAAGGTACTTTGCCATATCTACTTATATTCAAAATGAGACACGGATCTGTCTAAAATTTTTCGTCCTCGATATTCTATAGTTTTTTTTTTTTTATGGCTGATGGTTGGTTTTATAAGGAAAATCTTTTGAAGAGGACAGATTTTATTTGTATCCTACTAGCTTTTGGAAAATATTTTACGGAAACGTACTACTGAGATAAAAGCATGGTCTACCCATGCGCAAAATTTCATCAAAATCCGTTCAGCCATTTTAGCGTGAAAGCGTAACAAACAAACTCACTTTCGCATTCATAATATTAAGTTAGAATTCTGACCCTCGAACCCTGAACTTATGGAAACTAATAAGTTGGCCAAAGTTAATAAAAACATTTGTAAGGAAAGAATAGGAAAAAAAACAGTGGTTCTCCGGGAGTGCCGACAGAAGCGAAAACTTGAACAAAGATCGGCACCGCGGTAATCAACGCGTTGATGTCTTTTTAATCTCAAAAGCTGGTGTCGTCACAGTGTTGCAAAATCAATGGTGTAGTCCCATCTCAAAAATGCCCAACGCGCCTAAAGAAGTTTTCACTTCAAAAACGATTTGATGTAATATGGCAGTATTATTTTTAGACACTAACGCACTTTTATATTTTCCAGGCATCATCTCCTACACGGAATATCTGTTCCTGCTATCAATTTTGACGAGTAAGTATATCTTCAGTGTAATGAAGCCGTCACACCATCATCATCATTTCAGCCGAGAGACGTCCACTGCTAGACATAGACCTCCCCCAAGGACCGCCATTTCGACCGGTTCTGCCCCCTTAAATCCAATGCAGGCTATTTTTTTCTGTAGACTACTAAAGTTCATATCAATCAACCGTCCTATATTTTTCTTAACAAGCACTTACGCTTATTTCCGAAAAGAAATTCTACATTGCCATTTAAAAACACTCGTAATTTGTTTACAAAAGCCTCATTTATTCTAACGCTGAAAGCACATCTGCCAGTTATCTGTAGCACATAATTTCGTATTTCAGAGCCGGCTTCAGGCTTCCGGATCGCGTTCAACATGTTTGATACCGACGGCAACCAGCGCGTCGATAAGAACGAATTTCTAGTCGTGAGTATAGCGCATACGTGGGCTCGGTGAAAGTGGTGAGCGGGGAGCGATTTGAAAGGTTACTTGAGGAGTTACATGAATAGACTTGGAGAAAAACTAGGAAAGAGGATGGGATAGGTAGGGCTGCGGTCTATCTGACGACCGACGACGTGGTAGCTGTCCGTCACCCACGACGGTCGAATGCTATGTTCGTAAAGGCGCCATTGATTTCGCGACACTTTGACGACACCAGCTTTTGACATTAAAAAGACATGAGATCAACGTGTTGATTACCGCGGTGCCGATCTTTGTTCAAGTTTTCGCTTCTGTCGGCACTCCCGGAGTACCACTGTTTTTTTTTTTAATAGCATCTTGCAGGTCAACCTAAGAGGTTGTCGGCTGCTTAACCGAACTTTCCTGTGGCTGTCTCAATAAATTAAGGCCTCCAGCCAGGGTATAAAACTTAGAAACTATGTGACTACACGCTCTGCGGGGTACGGACCTTGACTTAGGGTTTCGCTGGGGGAGGATAGCAAGAGACAGGCTGGATCGGATTAAACAGCGCGGTGGACGCTGCTCGTGTTTATTATATGGCTTTCCGCTTCGGTCCCGCGTCCCGCTTTAAGGCTCTTTCAAACAGGCGCGACACAAAGACACCGCTCGTCGCGCGACGAGCGGTGTCTTTGTGTCGCGTCGCGTGTCGCGCCTGTTTGAAAGAGCCTTTATGGTGGCTCAGGTTTGGCCAAAACTTAATATCGCTCCCCGCTACCACTTGCACCTACGAATAATATTGCACCATACTGTAGGTGTACTGTGTAAAAATTAGCACAAGCTAAATTAGCCGCTAAAGCACATCGCCTTAGATTATAACAATGAGGAAGAAGATTTGCGGAGGCGAAATTATTATGTAAGATATTGTTAAAACTTATGTTTGTACGTTACTAACCAGTGTCCGGTGGTGGGTTGACATGGTGACATGATATAACTTAATTTATAACAGATAATAACATAAATGAAATTAAATCAAAAGATATTCATTTGATTTTCATAAAAAGATAGAATATGGGTGAAGGTGCTTACAGGTATGAGTAATATTATACCACACAAAAAACTGACATAAGTATCAAAAAAGTATAGGTTAGTATTAATATTGTACTTTATAGAAGGTTAAAAAAAAATTGTTTAGAACGACCGACAATGAACATCAATTTAATGAAGAAATACAGAATTGAAAAATTTTTGACATAATTTTGAGAAATAGAAACTACTATTTCGCCGAAACAAATCTTGAAAACTATTCACACTATTACGTCGAGTATTGATACGCTTTCGCTCCCATTAATTTATAAATAATAATAGCATCAATATTTTAGTGGACTGATACGTCAGTAGTCGGCACAATAATGTGAATTCTACTAATCTGGTGATTAGTGCACAAAAAACAAACACAGATTTTGGTAGAAAAGCTAAAATAAGCACAGCATGCTAAAAGTATTTATGGGACAAGGAACCAAGAACTACTTATTACATATATTATATTTATTTTTTATTATTTTTTCTTTTGTTTTCTGAATGTTTTTTTCTGCGATGTATATTTAGATCCAACGTCTGCTGGGTGGTACGTTTAAGGAGCGTAAAGATTTGGACGCCAAGAGCCAGGAGGCAGTGAGTTTAAAATTGTCAGCTTGCAGAATGGATTCTGCCCCACTATTCCAAAATACGGCTTTAAATTTTGATTCGATTTGACAGTGACAGTTTTTTTTTCATTTTGTTTTGGCCTTTTATTTTTTATACCGTTTTATGTAGCCAAGGTTGTATTATATTTTTGAAAATCGAATCATAATTTTACCGTTATCAAACAGATGTTAATGCCGCTCTAATGTGTGAATATCCGTTAAATTAACTTATTGTTTTTTGTCTTTGGGATAAACAATTAACTAAGGAAAAGTCCCAATTACTTTATTTTAATTTATTTTTAATTTTTAAATCCCCCTAATAAAACATTATAATTATGTCACTAAACTGTGTTTTCAAAGAAAAATGCTTGTGATTGTTTTGATTTACAGTACCTATAAAAATGTTTACCAGAGGGGCATAAAAGTTCTTTCGCTTGTCTTATTATTTTAGTTTTCGTCTATATTTAAATATACAAGTATATGTTAATAATAATGTAATATTTATGTGTGTATTATGTGCTCACCGCGGCTTAGCTGCTTACCTTAGTGTCGACAAGTGCCTTAAGGAACAGGGAGAATCATGTCCCAGTCCAGAGTCAGTCCAGAGTAAGTCCAAAGGGGACATCGCTTAAGTCCGTCCGTTTTTCGTGTCTTCATGTTTTTTTCTTCTTGTTTTAGGTGTTTTTTTTAAAATTATTATTTAAACCTTTTCTATCATGTATCTTTCTATAGGTTTTACGGATTTCTTCTTGTGGTTGTCCTACCTATTTATATTATTTAAGTATTATAAGTATTTTCAATGGATAGTGAGCAAGGATTATGTCCAATAGTGGACTACGATAGTTTAAATAAGACGTAACTGTAAGATAATCCGTAAAAATCGCTTATGCTCCTATATTTTGTTTAAAAAAATAA
Organism: Omphaloscelis lunosa; assembly: GCA_916610215.1. Lineage (NCBI taxonomy): Eukaryota > Metazoa > Arthropoda > Insecta > Lepidoptera > Noctuidae > Omphaloscelis > Omphaloscelis lunosa. The sequence goes on along the minus strand of OU744265.1, from coordinate 14,612,411 downwards.
TTAATTGAATTGTACGCTGTTGCATAACTTTATATTATTGTGCTTTGTTTTATTAAATAATTCAAATAATACTGTGAATAAATAATATATAAATGTCATAATTTTTAGTTTTATGTAACTAATTTGCTGTTATATGTAAATAATTTGATTAATTAATATAAATTAAGATTTGCACGGAATTATTGTAAGTTTTATCCATAACATGATATTTTATTTATATTGTCTTTAATTTGAGTGTCAATTTTCAGTTTTGTAATAATGTTACATTACACATCAACGCAATTAACACAACTTCTTGATGTGTAACATCTTTCCTCTCGCTTTCCTGCAATTTGTGGGAATGACTTCGCAAAAAGGGACGGAAGTGTGTAACAGGAAGCCGGGGAAGCGCGCGCTCTTTGATTTGACCAATGAGCGCGCGCGGTGCTAGAGTTGGCCGTCAGATGGTACCAACCCATTTTTCGAGAGGTTGGTACTATCAGCCAAGATGTCAGATGTTACACATCATTTGCCACTACTGTAAGACTCGCTCGGTTTTTTCAAAATACTACACGCTTTTTTATCAAACTCAGTCCGATTGCGTATTTGACACTTTTTGTATTTTACAGCATAATGACTTAACATTCACATTTTTACCAACTTTACATTTTACTGTTCTGTTCATGCTAGAGATGTAAAGAACTCGAGTCTTTTGAGTCCTAAATTTTAGGCTCAGCTGACAAATTGCACAGCTCGACTCGTTACAACAACACCCCCAGACTAGAACACTTAAGTCTACATAGAGAGTCGAGCGCAACATGGCGCTCAGGTCTTGATTCGAGCTCGAGTCGTTTCACGCGACGAGTCGCGCTCAAGTTCTTTTCCATTTGGAGTTCCTTTATAAATAAATAGGGAATAAAATATAAGTCGGAATAATCTTTCCTATTAAAATAAAAGAGGTAAATATAAGAAAAAATATTTTACTCATCATGAAACATGATTCTAAACATAAACAAATCACATTAAGTACCTAATTACTTAATGTACCAATATTTTTTATTATATAAACGTTTAATCAAAAAAGTCTAACCATGATGCTAGACACATTGTAGCTTGTATCGTCTTATTACTAAGTCTATTTCTTTTTTTTTGTGATTAAATTACCAGATTTTGAAAATGCCTGTTCGCTCGACACATTTGTTGCCGGAATACTGAGTATATCAAACTTGATATCTCTGAGGAGATCAATCTTGATACGCTCAAGACTCGATACACTCGAGCTCTTTTTAAGACTCGAGTTCTTTTTGAGACGTGAGCTTGTTTTTAAGACTCGAGCTCTTTTTGAAATACGAGTTCTATTTTGGCGCTCGAGTTTTCGAGAAAGGACTGCAGATCGGCTCGACTCAAGGCTCTGAGTTTTGTTAGTACACCGAGTCTTGTAAAATTGAGCCGAGTCTATCGAATTAAGACTCAAAGACTCGAGTTCTTTACATCTCTAGTTCATGCACATATTTTTGCTCTTTGAACACATTCAATTATTATTTCACCTACATTCAATTTGACATTTCTGTAAATGCACACATTTTTACTCCTCCACTTAATATTCCACTTTGGTAAAGGCACATTTCTAACGCAGTCGGATAAAAGGTCAGTACCGTGTTTTCACTTTTTACCCAACATTTCAGATGGAGAAAATCTTCAGCTTCGCATGGCGTGGCAAAAGGGGGATGACGGAAGAAGAAAATAAGGAGGATGGAAAAGGGAATGAGAAGGCGGATGGCAAGGCGCACGAGAACTATGTCAATGATGACCAGGGATTGCAGCGGAGGCACAATGTTGACACTTTCTTGCAGGTAAGTTCTCATTTTTAACTGACTTATAAAAAAGAAGGAGGTTCTCAGTTTGTCGGTTTTTTTTTAAAATGTATTTTCCCTGATTACTCGAATACGGCTAAACCGATTTGAGAAAATATCTTTTTGTTTGAAACGGTATACCTCCAAGTTGTTCTTATTGTCATTTGGTCTCGATCTGATGATGGGATTTTGGAGAAATCGAGGGAACTCTTCAAATATTATAGGCGCACCTATAGCGATTTGGGAATTATTTATAGTAACTCATGCATTTGCTCTCGAAAACCACCATTTGCTAAAGTGGAACTGATGAATTACAAGTAAATACAACCGACTTCCAAACTACAAAGTGAAAAATAACTTTAATTTCGGAAGTTGGTGGCAAAAAACTTAATTACTGATCCAAAGGCACCGAATTCCGAAATTAAAGTTATTTTTCACTTTGTAGTTTGGAAGTCGGTTATATTTTTTTGGTAATTTTTTTTTATTTATTCTCCTTCCATCTCAAAAAGTCCTGAAGGCCTTTCGGAACTTATTCTTAAAAATATATTTGATCAGAATTTCATCATCGCAATTCATAAAAAAGTCAACAACTGCAGTATTTTAGAAGGTACCAGGGTACCTAACACTTCTCATCACTTCGTTGTTCTAGACTTTTCTTGTTTATTCGGTTGATCTTTCGGCCTTACCCAGGTAATCTGTTGCCCTTTTGTGGTCACACTAAACCGCATTTTTTTTTTCTCACTCGGATTGTAAGCGTCCATTATATTTGAAATACCTAACTTCAAATTTTAAAAAGAAAAAAATAGCTTCTTTGGCCTTCAAAACCACAAAACGATACTCTCATCTGGTAAATGTGTCATCATCATCATTCAGCCGAAAGACGTCCACTGCTGGACATAGGTCTCCCCCAAGCCCCGCCACTTCGACCGGTTCTGTGGTTCCCGTATCCAGCGGACTCCTGCGACCGTCACAAGGTCATCGGTCGACCTTGTGGGAGGCCTTCCGAATCGATGGGTAGTAAACAATACTAAAATCACTCAAACCTAATTTTTTCTCGCGATCGTTTATGTAAATGCCTTATTCTTCCAGGTGCACTTCTTCGGTAAGAAAGGCACGAACGACCTGAAGTTCGAGGGCTTCAGGCAGTTCATGGAGAACTTGCAGACCGAGGTACTGGAACTGGAGTTCCATGAGTTTGCTAAAGGTAGGTTTATGTACCTCTCAAATATAGGCTGGATTGCGCTGTCTTGTTTTTTTATTTGGTCTGAGACTTCGGTAAAGTTCTCTAATGAACCCAGACCCAGACTTATTTGTTCATAAGTCCTAAGCGACCACAGAGGAAGCCCAGTAGCAGTTCGTTATCATAGAAGCCATATATCATGAGCCTAACAAATCGACACATTACGTATCTAACCTTTATCCACCACGCCGGACCCGCGTGGTGGATAAAGGTTAGATAAAGTTAGAGGCTATGCTTCTATGATAACGAACTGCGGATATCACACATATCTTCGATTTTTTTTTTCTTCTAGAACATTCCTCACGATGTGTCCTTTCACCATTTTGAGAACAGTTTTGATGAAACACCTGAATTAACCAAAGTAACACGCTTTTTTTTTTTATTTTTGCCTCATAACCCTCCGTCTTAGGAGAACGGAGGGTTATGTCGGAATCCTACCGACTAAAACCCCACTGTTCCTACTACTACCATGTGTCGGGGGCCTGGGAGATACTTGTACATTCGTCGCACTCCCGAATGGTATCAGCCCGTCATGCATAGCGGGCCCCATCACCCTGTGCGGCCGATCCCACGACCGCACGTCCTCTTATAAAGGCACGCATGCAGCTCTGCGTGACTCTTCTTTGACCCTGACTGTTCGAGCGACCATATAGCCTCAATTTCGTCCCCGCAGGCCCAGGTTATGGTGGCCGGAGATCATTAAGCGCACTTCGATGCCCGGCAAAGTAGCACACCTGCCTTTTCTTAACATCAGCCAAAACATTCCAGGTCACGAAACAATATCGGAAGTAGACTTCGCGAAGATCCTCCTCCGCTACACGTACTTAGACACGGACGAATATGACATGTACCTGGACAGACTGCTGGACCGCGTCAAGTACGAGCACGGGATCACCTTCGAGGAGTTCAAGACGTTCTGCCAGTTCCTCAACAACCTGGAGGACTTCACCATTGCTATGAGGATGTATACGCTTGCTGATCATCCAATTTCTAAAGGTAAATGGGTTTTGGACCTTGATCTTGGCGGTTTCGCCAATCGTGACTCAGCCTGTATTCTGGTTGCCAAGCCAAATGGAGGTCTTAAAAACCTCCTTAAAGAGGATCCGCAGTGGTAATTTTACCAGCGAAAAACATTTTTTTTTATGTCTTGTCTTTCGCAATTTCCAGGTCATTGTCAGGTTGTATTTTGAAAAAATATGATTCGCGACCTTCACAAATATGTATTTACAGAATTATAATCGTTAGAATCATTCATATATCTCTCTAGATTTGTTAAATTTGTTCCATAAAAACAAAATTCTTATAAAAAAGTTGCAAAAATCGCCTAAGAAAATTTGAGTTTCGCGGGCAACCACTGCAGATCCACCTTTGCCTCATTGGATTAATCTAGTACTGGAAAAAGCTGTTTTGGCCAAACCAAATGGAGAATTAGGTGTCAACATGATACACAAAGCTAAGTTCGCAGATTTGGTTGTTCTCATATTATTTTTTATTTCGTCTTTCTCTTGTTCTAACTCCAGCTACCTCATATTCATTTCCGTTCAAATGTAGTCACCTTTTCTGTACTGATTCGTATTTTTGTACTGATATATATGCCGATTTTTGTAAAAAAAAATCGAAATAAAGGGTTTTTTGGCGATTTTGAAGGGTTGTTTCTCAGAAACTGCCCAGCAGGATCGGATGGCATTTTTTTTACAGCATATAGCGGTATCAATAAATAAGCTCAAAAATTTTCGGGCGTGTCCCCATAACTGTTCTTTTCGTTTTTTCATTTGGATGTACGGAACCCTAAATAGGAGGTGTTTCTCAATTCGATTGTATTTTCTACAGATGAGTTCCACCGCGCAGTCAAGATCTGCACGGGTATATCGCAGTCGGAACACCTGGTGTCCACGGTGTTCGCCATCTTTGACGCGGACGGCGACGGCCTGCTCAGCTACAAGGAGTTCATTGCCATCATGAAAGATCGACTGCATAGGGGGTTCAAGGTAAGTTGATTAGCCGATGTCAGACGCTTCAATCACTACGCATAGTGAATAGTTCACTGAAGGTTCATTTTTGTTTCATTCCACGTTCACACGACACCGACAAAGTTATAAAGGAACTAGCTGTTGCCCGCGATTTCGTCTGCGATCCAAGATGAAAAATAGCCTATATCCTTGCCTACCCAGGTCATGGTCTATCTGTACTCCAAATTTCATCCAAATCCGTACAGCCGTTTTGGCGTGATTGAGTAACAAACAAACTCATTTTTGTATTTATAATATTACTAGCTGCGCTCCGCGGTTTCACCCGCTTAAGTCTCAATCTCGTTGGAATATCGGGATAAAAAGTATCCTGCCCTAACCATTGCATGGTCTACCCAAGTGTCAAATTTCATCCAAATCCGTTCAGCCATTTCAGCGTGAAAGCGTAACAAACAAATAAACAAACAAACTCACTTTCACATTTATAATATTAGTTAGTATTCTTTTCAATTCATTTCATTTTTTTATCATACGATACCTACCGAATCTCATCTCATCTTTCACACTCGCCTCAGTGACAAAATCCAATATCCTTTGATTGGTTCACTAATGAATTCCTCTTTTTAGTTTTGATTAATTTTGGTCAGACGTTTCACTTCGAGTAAATGAGACAAAAATTAATAAAAACTGAAGCGTCTATAATCCCCTATAGCAACTGTTTTTTATTATAATATTTTCATTTCTAGATTCTCAAGATGTGTACGGAGTAACTTTTAAATAATAAATCATGGTTTTCAATTTTCAGATAACTTATATATACGTATATCTGTGAATAAAATTTACAGTTTGATAGCTTTGGCATAGAAAATAATTATATCATACTTAGTACTTCTTCACATAAAAGTTATCTGAAGATTGAAAAAACAACCCTTATTGAGTCAGGTTTCTAGAAAGCAGGAGTTTGTTGAATTTGGTGCCGTAAAATCTAAGCAAAGCATTTATTCAAAGTTAAATCTAGCTATGGCACAAAGTATTTAGATAAACTCGTGAGAAGTTCGTATTGTTATTCCTTTATTTATTAAGAACTGTCCCTGTAAATGGGAATAAATTCAACAAGTGACGTATAAAAAAAAAAGTATCGCTTGAAAAAAATGATTTTCAGCACAAATCGGGAACACTGGCTCAAATAAAATTCGCTTTAGAAACACAAAAAGAGAAAATCGCGACCCTGCCAGGATTCGAACCTGGAATCTTCTGATCCGTAGTCAGACGCGTTATCCGTTGCGCCACAGGGCCAGTTGGTAGGGGTAGCGAAATAGATAAGTAAATAATACAGATAACAGATTTCCTTACCTCTGTAAGTTACGGTTTCCATTCCCGCATTTAGCTAAACTTTTTAATCACATTTTTTTTTTGTTTTGTGTTCCCAATAACAGGGGATAATAAATATTTCCCCTAAAGGCTCTTTCAAACAAGCGCGACACGCGACGCGACACAAAGACACCGCTCGTCGCGCGACGCGCGGTGTCTTTGTGTCGCGTCGCGTGTCGCGCCTGTTTGAAAGAGCCTTTACTCTCATATTCATACGAGCAAGTTTGAAAGTCTTTGGATATTTACGAATTCAAAATAGCCAATCGTAATTTTGAAAATATCTGCCAGATAAGTGATCCAGGGTTGGTGAAACAGACCAAAATCTTTAAATTATCATAATCGTATTTTATTTTCTTTTCAGTCTTATGCCAAGAACGAAGGATGGGAGGCGTTCAAATCTTGCGTCAAGCAAGAAATGAAGAGCGCCGTGTAGTACCAGTCACAATGTTGCCATATTTATTAACGATTTTAGATCTCCACGTTAAACACACTTTTTATCTTAAAAAAACTAGGAATATAAGGAAAATATTGCCTTAGAGCTGCAATTATCTGTTTATAGAATACGTATGGCAACAAAATCTAATTTCGATCAAGAAGCCAGTGAACGAGAATCGATGTCATCTTTGAAAATTCGTGATTTCTCACTTCTTTTTATTTATCATTCTATACAGTGTGCCAAGTAAATGTTTCTAGTTCAGAATGGCGCTCCTGCGTGTAGAGCGGTTGCATTTATTACATTTAAATCCTTATTTTGGCGACTGCAATAGGTAGACTGGACACATTGATTAATATTGGTCAAAATAAATAGCGTGTCGTGTGACTTTCGATTTTATCATAATTGCATAAGGTTCATCGTTCAATGCAACAACATTTTTGTATTAATTTCTATGAACAAAGATAATTGCAGAAATATTAAAAGTGAGAAATAATTTTATCATTAAAGCCTCGGGCAGTACCAGCGCGACGCGACACCGGTCATTGTTTTAACGTTAAGTTTTCTTAGAAATTGTTTTGTTAGTCGCGTCGCGCCAGTCTGCACGAGGCTTAATTCGGCCTAGTATTCTTGCCTACTAATTTGGCTTAAACTCTATCAAAATATTATTTATATAAATATAAATGAATATAATAGAAGACATTTAACAATTAGGACCTGTTCCTTTTTAACTGGTAGTTTTAAAACTCAATGTTTAAACTCAAATACTAATATTGAATAGATCAATTTTTACACATTATTTAACAGCAATACCTTTAATTTATTTTGCACGACACGATAATGTTACATTATTTTCGCACATTTTTCTAATAATATTTTAAATTATATAAACACTAACTTTAAGCATTTCAGTGGTTGTCAACAGTGAGATTATAATTTTTTGTTCCAGTTAATTAACAAAAACTTAAAAATAATGCCTGTTATTACTAAGGAAATATTAAGGACTTGAACTTTTCTCGACTCTACTTTGGTCTCGACTATTATGAAGTGTAGGTATTTATCTAAAGATTGATCATGGGATCTTCTACCCAATACCATAGAGAAAGAAAGATATTTGGTGAATTCGGCGACTATCCGCGCCAATTTAAATGCCTACATACAAATTAGTTGATACTAAATTGATTGTTGATTAAGTGAGGCTGGTTCAGCGTTGCCGGATTTGATTTTTCGGTCAAAGTGGGATTTTGAAACCTTTCCAATAAAAAAAGCGGCTTTGTTTCGTCGAAAGAACGAATTACTTATTTATTTAATTTTAGGCTTAAAATCGGGACGTCTGGCAATGCTGGTCCGGTTAGACTGGAAGCCGACTCCAACATAGTTGGGAAAAGGCTAGGCAGATGATGATACAAATTAATTGACACAATCGGGGCGAGCGAATTTCGTCCCGCATCCGATGCGGGATTCGCCTCAGTTTGGCCAGAGCTAATACTTTGTATGGAAACGAAACCGGTCGTATCATATGTATCGAACATTTAGCAAATTATTTTTCGGGCAAATTTTACTTAAGTGTTGTCTTTTGTTTATAAATAATGTTTCTTCATTGAACTTAATAGTGTGATATTTTGAAGCGCGTACTTTTTTCATTTATTTGTTTAAGCTATAAAAAATCATTTTCAGTTTGGTTAGTGAGAGTAGTATAACGCTCAAAACTTGTTAGGAACAGTATAAACGTTACTCAATAAGTCAACAAGCTGCTAGTCATTGCACTTAGAAACATAGTTTGTTACATCTAAAGTTACCATTAGTACTTTAATTACAATTATTTGTATTACTAATATTATAATTTCATGTGTTTTTTTAGCTTTTATGTATTCGGCTCTTTGATCTGATAAAAACAAATGTTAAAATCATATCGCTTTTTACTTATTTCCCATCGACCTATCGTCAAAAATAAAGTTCAGTAAGTCTCAATCACCTTCCGAAATAAGTCGTGTTCAATCGTACACTGTTAGAATAATACCACCAAGGCGCCTGACTTTTTGGATTCATGTTCATGTTCAATTATCACTTGCTTCAAAAATGGTGAAGGAAAACATCGCGAGGAAATCTGTCGGAGATTATTTTTTTAACATGGCAACTCGCAGTTTTGACCACTAAGGTCTTGGCTGCTTAACCGGACTTTCCTGTGGGTGCCTTAAGGCGAAAGCGCCAGGGTAGCCCGCGAAATTCAATTTTTTTTAGGTTTTTTGCAATTTGCTGGTCAGTATTAAGTTGTACGTTGATTAATATACGATTCGCGGCCGTAACAAATATGTATTTACAGAATTATAATCATTAAAGTCATCAACACAACTCTCTAAGACCACGTAAGTCCAAAGAATAACTGTTTCATGAAATCATCATTCTTTGGACTTACGTGGTCTTGGAGAGTTGTGTTGATGACTTTAATGATTATAATTCTGTAAATACATATTTGTTACGGCCGCGAATCATATTTTGATCGATGTACAACTTAGTATTAAGTTGTACATCGACCAGCAAATTGCAAAAAACGTAAGAAAATTTGAATTTCGCGGGCTACCTTAGCGCTTCCCCCTTAAGCTGCTACGCTTAGAGCCTCCAGCCAGGAGCAAGTAAACTATTCTAAATTAAAGCTAGGCGAACGCTCGCTAAGGGCACCCCCTGTGGGGTACGAACCTCGGCTTAGGGCGTCGCTGGGAGAGGACAGCAAGAAGGGACAGGCTGGATCAAAATTTGGTTAATATCATGATTATTAGGCGGGGTATTTAAAGCTACGTGCTCAGCTGCAACAACTGCTGGCACCTCGTTTTCGAGCAAGGGTCGGGGAGGATCTGTCGGAGATATTTCTTGACGGTTTTTAAACTCTGACACCAGGGTTAGTCACTAACCATACGAAAAGAAGATTCCACCATAAATGTATGCAAGTTTTCAAAATTCAGCTGCCGAATTAACTTACAACAGTGAAACTGCAACCGCTGGATGCGGGAAGCACAGAACCGATCGAAGTGGCGGTCACGGAACATAGGAGGTGGCAGTGGAAATTATGACGATGACCACTTCAGAGGGAACACAGCTGTGGGAATACACGGCATGACGACAGTAACTATCAAATTAAACACAAAGTTGAATCAAATATATCTTTATTTCATTTTAAACATCAAATAGCATCTGTACAATCTATACAAATTGAGACATCTGTAAAGCCCCTATTACACAGCCAGCTTAGATTGCAAAAAAAAAAAACTACTAGATGAAAGCGTTAAAATGATTCCCGATCCAAAATGACCATGTTATAGGGACCTAATAGCTAAACCATAAAATAAATATTTCGAGAAACGACACAAAATGATTACTAAGGCACTAAAGGTGATACTGATGTTGAGTAGTTGTTTTTTTTTTTTTTTTAATACTATTTTGATTACGTATTCAGTAATTTTACGCAACTTTCGACTACTTTGTAACCTTTAGCACAAACAAGCAAATTATTCCGATTTTGAGATCGATGTTACGAAGTGAAAAAAAATTTGACTTTTTTAACTTTTAAATCGTTACGTTACGCACAATACGGCCAATATAACTTGGCAGTTCTGCACTTCGCGCAGAAGGCTGGGTGACATGAGGCGAGTGTTAGAACATGCACAAAAGTACGTAGTGCCTATGTTCAGAACTGCCAAAAATACAATAGAAGTGGATATATTTAGTAGCCTGTTCCGCTTAGCTATTTCTAAAGAGTCTTAAATAAAACCCTGAAAGAAATCGACACGTGTTTCACCTCTCAACGAGACAACCTCAGGATGACGATTGACTTGTCGCGAACTCGAACACGGCGTGTTGCCACACCGAGCGCTGAACCGTGTGTCTGCGCTCGGTGCAACAGAACAGGTTACTAAATATATCCACTTCTATTGTATTTTATAATGGATTTCCGCAAGGTCACGCCTGAATCAATTATTTATCAGAACTGCCAAGTTATATCGGCCGTATTGAAAGACATATCGCCACCAAACTTGGCAGGGCGTGCTTTGCAAACATCTTTTTTACATATAATCGGAGATTAATCATTAAAAAAAGGGAATTAAAAACTGACTCGGAAAATAAAACTCAACTGGTCATGCACAAAACTGTGGAGTTTTCCTCAAGGAGTCTTGCCAGCGTCTTCAATCTTACAGATCCAGAGCTTAGAAATGGTACATTCATCAACATTTATCAAGCATTTAGTCGAATAAATAACCAGTAAGTACACTATACGTTATTAATTTAAATAACTTATTTAAATGCTGTCCTTAGTCCTGGCATTTTGAATATTTTAGTCAACGTGCATACACGTAGCGATATAAAAGTTATTAAAAAAGGAGCATTTATCTCAAAAATACTTAATGTCACAAATTTAAATAGAAAGTTTTAAAACTAAATTAAAATAAACACTCACTGTGAGCAAAGCTTAAGATTACAAGAAGTATTTTTTTTTTAAGTTGTTTCAAAAAATATTTTCGTTCATTGATAAATACAATATTTATCATTTTTGAGAACGCATTTACATTGGTTGAGTAATAAACGGGCGGTAACATAAAAATAGAAAAGAATTAATTTATCTATTCAATAAGCTAAAAGCCGAATTCGTTTACACTATAGCATTATTTGTATTCTTCTACTAATTACTGGACCAATGTAAATACACCATTACTATACGTCCACCACAGTATAAATAAGTAACAGTATTATATCTTCATATAAAACGGCCGAAACGACGCGCTTCGAAATCTGTGTATGCAACAGTCTCGCGTGCGCGACCGTAGGTAATTATTTCAAAGTTACTGTCGAGACATAATACTGCTACTTTATTATACTGTGCCTCCACATTGACCGGCCTAAGCTGAAATTATAGCATCTTTTAATATGTTCATAAAACCACGCCTGTAATACCCGAAGAGTTAGGCAGAGGTGTACCAATAGTAACACCCACATTTCGCTAGTTACATTTAAGTACCATGTAATAGGGCACGAGTCTATTACCATCACCGGGCCAGTGTGGGCACCAATGCGACTCTGCTACTGAGAAATTCCCAATGGAAAAACCCAATAACACTTCGCCCGACCTGGAAATCGAATCCAGGATCTCATGGTCAGCACTAACGACGACCATTAAACCAACGTCACATTACATAGTATGTTCACAGCAGTTGTATGTAATTTTGTAATGAATGCAAGTTAGAGGTGTGCGCCGATCGGCGTGGCGCACGCGGCCGGTAATTACAACCACGCCGCTGACGCCGATGTTTCTATTCGGCGTCATCGGCGTCAATGTCAAATTATGTTATATTCAAGATTTAGATATAATGCAAATAAAGTAAGCGAAACACTAGAAATATCTAAATACAAGCTAAATATTGGTTTATTTCGACGTAGTTTTCACAAATTTAGTTTAAAAAAATATTATATAAGCATAATTTAAATGCACGACGCACTGGTTGAATACCTTAGTTTTCAAACATTGTGATATGGGCGACAAGACTTGACACAGTTTTCCAAGCGCTACATGGATGAAACGAGATTTTTTTTATAGTGATTTGATTTTAATGGTACCTTTATTTTGCCCTTCCACGCCGATTACGCCTATGACGCCGACAAATTAAACATCAGACGCCGCCGCCGGAAAAATACATCGGCTCACACCTCTAATGCAAGTATCCAACCATGGCCGGCCAAAATGTAATTACATAAAATTGATAATGTTAGCAACATTCTTGGAAGCTTACACGAAACAAAACTGTAAGTACTTCAAATGTGTTCAGACTTATTCAAAATATTGTTGTCTCCTTTGTTGATTATTTTATTAAAGAGAATTCTTTTGAAATCACTACAACCATCAACATAATATCACGCTTTCAACCCCGAAGAAGTGGGCAGAGATGTTTAGCACACTAACATTTCGCCGTCTCAAGTAATAGGGGACGTACTTATTGCCATAATAATACAACTATTTAAAAGACAAAATATTAATAATATAAGCTGCTTTTCACTTACACATAAAATTCAATCAAATTATGTTTCAATTATCAAATTTTATTTGAACGTTTCGCTTTTTGGCCCCACGACGTCATAATTAAAAAGCATTTCCCATGGAATGACTATGTGACTATTTAGTACAACTGGAATGCTTACAAGCACCGAAAAGTCAAAAGCCTTCTTTTCAAGACCATTATTTCCGTACGTCCATTGGTAATACAAAAGAGACTGTATGACAAACGTTTAAAGTTTATTTCTAGTTACAAGTCGAAAGACAGGAAGAACTCGAAATTTAAGCTGCTTGGCACTTCCTCGGTTTTTGCCTGCCGAGCTGCGCAACGATGCGTACCGGAAAACGTAGCATTGGAAGGCCTCCCACAAGGTGGATCGATGACCTTGTGAAGGCCGCAGGGTCCGCTGGATGAGGGAAGCACAGATCCGGTCGAAGTGGCGACGCTTGGGGGAGGCCTATGTCCAGCAGTGGGCGTCTTTCGGCTGAAATGATGATGATGATGACCTGCGCAAGCGCTGGGCACTCTATCTATCATGCTACTGAACTATTGTCATGTGCCCCTTACCCAATATATTGTATGTAGTTCGTAAGAAATTAACTAAGTCCAATTTCTTCTACTTTTTGTGTTCACAGTAAAAATTGTATGGTTTGGAACTACAATAATCGGGCATTAGTAGCGTCCAATTAGTCTGTATGAGGACTGCGAAGTCAAATAATATTTTTATACACAACCTTCCTTTTCTAAACTATAAAAGCACTATTTTTAACAACCTTCGTACATCGATCTTTTAAACTTATTCGCCATAAAATTATTAAGACACAACCCAAATTCGTGATTTCAATAGAATTCTCTATAAAAAAAAATGTTTGGTCAGTTGTCATTTTAGAGTAAGCTTTACATTGCCCAGTATAACTTGACTTACGGCGAAAATAAGGTCAAATTTATTATTAGATTACTTAAGACTTCTAAAAATAAATGCTAAACCAATCTTTAATCAGTAATTCTGTCCATATCTAATGTTATCTGTTGTGGTTCTATTTTTCTTTATGACAATGATGACGATGTACCAATCTATTATGTAGAAAAAACTTATCTGTCAACAAGCTCCCATAATGATCCATATAATAACGATGACCGTGCGTCACACGGCGAATAAACCTTAGTTTTTCTCGGCAAAAAAAAACGTGTGTGTGTGTACAAAGGGCCTTAGACAATAATTTTTTTTTTCTTCTTCAAAATTTTCAATGTACAGTTTTGACGTCGCTACGATTTTATTATATATACTAATACTAAAGAGGTAAAATTTGTTTGTTTGAATGTAGGGGGTAATCTCCGGAACTTCCAGATTTGAAAAATTCTTTTTGCATTGGATAGATCAATTCTTTACGATGGGTTATAGACTCGGGCGATGTCGGGCAGAAGCTACTAGATTATAAAAAGGTAAAGCTGTTTGTTTGTAAACATTAATCTCTGGAAATACTTACTACCCATCTGCTACACGATTCCCGAGTGACATACGATACTTTTACAGCCAGATAAATTCATGTTTTTTTGTGAAAATCTCCAGGCGGGTAAAACTACGAGGCACCTAGTATCAGATATAATGAAAATTCGTTCATAAAGAACAACACCCAATCGAGTTACTTGACCAGAGATTCGTCAACAGATTAAATTAATATAGAAATATTTCAGAAACCAGAAGATAGTCCGACAAATTCTTTTGAATGAAGCGTTCCCTGTCAATAAAATGTGGGCTTCTATAATTCTGCACGTCATGTTATCGTGGACGTCAACGTCTACGATTTTACCGTTGATCTTAAAACATCGGTGCACCTTACACATTATCGTGAAGGGAAATTTAAAATCGTCTTCATATATTTCCATACATTTTACTTCCCTGTGTTATTGTGATGCCGTGGACGTCCACGATAATATCGTCACGTTAGAAGTAATAAAAACGGTTTCTTTCCCTAATTTCGATAAGTCAAGTTATAGTGAGCATTACGTAGTTAGTTCAGCATCCAGGCATGCTGCCGTGCACGAGTTGCATCTGTTCGCCGTTCTCTGTGGCCGCTGTGAGGCGATGCCGGAGCGCGAAGGAGGCTACCACTCGTGCGACCTGCGGAGAGAAGATACGGGAATTATTTGTAAGTTCTAACAGAAGATTTTTTAGGCATTGATTTCCACTTTATTGTAATTGATATTTTATTTTTTTGAACAAGAAATAGCATTGTGATTTAAAAAAAAAACTAGTGTAATTTAAAAACGTTAACTTTTGTATTGCAAAATTAGAAGAACCTTTATTTTCAAACTGATTGGTTATTGCTGTTTATTGTTACTGACGGATATGAAGATGTTGTGTATTTGGTTATAACATTATGCAATGACAAATGATTTATTTCTGTAAATAGTTACACGTCAAAATATGAAACTCACTTCGCCCGGCGTATCCTCATGTACGGCATGTCCGCATCGCGTTAAAACTTGCATTTGGAATTTACCTGTAAACACAGAATATTTAAATTACTTGAGAATAAGTTATTGAGTAACTTCAATTATAATTTGAGACAGTAAATCAAAAATTGGAGCTAGAAATGTACATAGCACGACGCGCCAGTAGGAGGTTTCTGTGTGGATTTTACAGCTAAAGAAGTTTTTTTTTTTAATTCGAAGACATGACTGTGACGTCCACCAACCCGCACTGGGCCCCCATTGTGAGTTATGGCTCCCTCCCACAGAGGGGAGACTTGTGTCTCAACAGTGGCAACATTATAAGCTTATTATGCTATGCTATAAAGTCTATTACCAACGGATTTCCATGATCGTTCTTCTTTTTTGTATGGTTAGTGACTAACCTAGGCTCTGATTTTTTTATGCTACTCATGGGCCTCGTGACTTGGTTTGACATGCCGTCAACAAGTATCCCTCAGGCATGCTGGTTTCCTCACGATGTTTTCATTCACCGTTTTTGAAGCAAGAGATAATAATGCTATTTTTTTTGAGTTCTTAAGACAAGTATGTAACTGACCCTGCATCTGCCCCACCGTGAGCTCCCGGTCGAGCCCGTCGATGGACGCGAGCAGCAGCAGGCGCGGCGCGCGCACGCCCAGGAAGGCGGCCGACAGACCGCGGAACCAGCCCGACCAGTGACGCTCTGTCTTTGACAGGTCAATGCGCCATTTGTACCTAGCAATAACATAGGGAATTATATTAATAATATGGTAAAACTTTGAAAGGAGAAAGTTAAAATGTTTCTACACAAATAAGACGCACATTATAAATTAAACAAAATACACACTAATCCCAACCAAAGAGTCAAAAATCTAAATATTTTATTTCACATAAACCTACAAGAACACTTGTGAAACGTCAGAAGCTAAGTGCACGGTTCCAATTGGTCGTTTCCTAAGGAGAAGAGCCGGCAAGAAACAACACGGTTACTCTTTTAATAAAAATAAATGGCTTTTACAATGTTTTCAAATTACAGTGTTAATAGGTATGGGCAGACAGTGTAGGCCTGTTGACAAGACGTTCTCTCAGACTTTTCTTTTAGCTCGGTTCCTGAAAGTCCTAGCATGATGTTAAGTAGCCTATAGCCTTCCTCAAGAATTGGCCTAGAAAATGCAAAAATATTTTTTCAAATCTGACTAGTAGTTCCAAAGATTAGCAAGTTCAAACAAGCAAACTCTTTGGCTTTATTATTACTACTATAGATTTAATACATGCCCGATGCTAAAGGCCCCAAAAAGGATTCTTATGTCCAATTTCACTGACAACTAAGTGTCAC
Organism: Omphaloscelis lunosa; assembly: GCA_916610215.1. Lineage (NCBI taxonomy): Eukaryota > Metazoa > Arthropoda > Insecta > Lepidoptera > Noctuidae > Omphaloscelis > Omphaloscelis lunosa. The sequence continues at coordinate 14,595,740 of OU744265.1, read as the reverse complement.
TTAAATGAATCCCTAAATAAAAGTGCATTGTTGGATTTTAACTCAGCGTTGAAAATCCAACAGTGCACTCTTATTTAGGATTCATTTAAGTGTCATTTTGTGAAGGTGAAAACGGGCTTTAGTATAGCATGATATCACTTACTTCATACTAGCAACCCCGTCGCCCAGAACTGTGGGCTTCGAGAACAGTTCCGGTTCGGCATCAGCGTCAACGTCGGCCTCCCCTTCTTCGTCGTCGTCTTCCTCTTCGACGATGCGGTCGGCGAGAGGTTCGTGTCTCGTCGGCGTAGGTACGGGCTCGTCCGATACGCAGGTGTATGTTTCGACCTCGTTTGTGGCCAGGAGGCCAGTTTCGCAGCTGAAAAAAAAATGATTGATATTAGTGGATGGTTTTTTTATGATTAGAGAAGGGCAAGACCAAAGAAACAATGGATGGACTGTGATGATGTGGCTTAAAACTTTTTACAAATAAAAATCAACCGACTTTAAAAAAAAACACTGAAAAGCAAAAAATAACTTTAATTTCGGAAGTCGGTGGCAAAAAACGAAAAATCAAAACCAAAAACACCGACTTCCGAAATTAAAGTTATTTTGTGCTTTTCAGTGTTTATTTTTAAAGTCGGTTGATTTTGTAGTGGTTTTTTTTTTGGAATTTTGTTGATTTTTTTTTGAAAAAAGTTTTTATTTTTCACTTTTTGTTGTGGTAGCTACCCCACACAAATTCCAATACCACTAACTGCTATGTAAATAAAAGTGACATGAACCTATCATATCATCCACATACTAAGTGGAGAAAAAATACGTATTATTGAAACCAACTCAAAAAATATCTAAGCAAAGTTAGTAAAATGTATATCGACTTGAGAGCATACCCTTTCAAACAAAAAAAGAATTTTCAAAATCGGACATACATGATAAAAAAAAACATGTGCTACGAACATATAACCTCCATCTTTTTGAAAGTCGGTTAAAAAGGGGGAACTACCGAGATGACGAAATAAAGATGTATGGAAGAAAAAACATCAGACAACACACAAACACTGGATACGTTTTTCTCCGTCAAATAGGTTCCAGTGATATCGCATTGGACGCACGAAAAATCCCAACAAGTTCGGATTGTTTTCGGATGTCGGAACTATACGTACGTATGCGTATGACAAAGTCGCACCCAGTTTGCGCGCACCCTTTGTACTTGGAAGGTCGGGATCGTTCGTGCGTGTTCGTACGTGTACGCACGAGTAAAATGCGTACGAAAACGCATCCAAAGTTCGCGCGGCTTTAGTCTTCATGGTAGGCAGGTAACACAGTCAATCTGCCTAGCCTTTTCCCAACTATGTTGGGGTCGGCTTCCAGTCTAACCGGATGCAGCTGAATACCAGTATTTTACATGAAGCGACTGCCTATCTGACCTCCACAACCCAGTAACTGGATAATACGATACCCCTTGGTAACACTGGTTTTCAGACTTTCGGGCTTCTGACGACCCGTAACGACTGTCAAAGATCCACGAATGACAGCCGGGACCAACGGCTTAACGTGATTTCCGAGTATCACGGTATGGTCACCCATCCAAGGACCAGCCCCGGCAAGCGTAGCTTAACCTGATGGATCGACCCGTGCGGCTGTTAGTACTTAGCCACAAGCTCCTCCAACAACACAGTACAAAGTAAATATAATCAGCTGCATGTTGCATTACTTGGGTATGTTGCTAAATAAAACATTTCGGAAAAGAAACGATTTCATGACAGCTCTTAAAGTTTAAAAACTTACTTGACAATTTGGCTTGGCATTGACACTTTTGCTGATTCCACATTACGAACTTGGCCACTTCGGACACTGAAAATAAAATAGAAAAAACACCATCAGGGTATATCCAACCCAAAACAAAGACTACAATAAATTTCTATAATTTAAAGTTTTTATTTTTCTGTGAAAAAATGGGATGTGAACTTACCACCACTCTATAGCATGTTCAATGCTCTTGAAATGTGTTGGTCTACTCCTCAAAAAGCTTTGCATGCTGGCCAACGCTTCCATAGCAGTGCCTATAATAATAAAAAATATTAATTAGTTGCCTGAAAGACCTTTGTTAGCCAGTTGGATATGTAGACAGAAACACTTGGGTATTATTGGTAACTTATTGTATGTGTTAGATGGTGCTAGAGTAAGCCACTATTATGCTGCCAGGCTTTTAGGATTCCTAACTCGAAAGGGTGCCAAACGGAACCCTATTACTAAGCCTCCGCTGTCCGTCTGTCAGCGGGCTGTATCTCATGAACTGTAATAGGTAGACAGTTGAAATATTCACAGATTATGTACTTCAATTGCTGCTATAACAACAAAAAAATAAAATAATTTTAAAAATTAAAGGGGTACTAGAAATGTTATTTTCGGCATTTTTTGCTAAATATTGACGGTGTACGGAAGCCTTCGTGTACGTGTCCGACCCGCACTTGGCCGGTTTTTTATTGTTAATTAAGTACAATATGTTGGGGTAATTGTTTTCAAATTGAATGTTGCTTTAGTTAAATCATCTATCATCAGGCTCAGGCTTTTCCCCATGTTTGATTCCAAATGTTGAGGTTGACGTCTAACCCCACATTTGGATGCAGTATCATACCAGTATTTTTTACATGGAGCAATCACCTATCTCGGCTCTACAACATACCTGCAGTAATTTATTCATTATTTTAACTTTAAAAATGCATAATATATAATGTACCTTCTACCACATCAATGACGGCGATGCCATGTATGGCGTGCTCCAGCGAGGGCTGCAGAGCGACGCGCACTGCGATCGCGCCTCCCATCGAGTGGCCCACCAGTATCAGTGGCGGGATACCGTCCGTGAACAGCTTGTGTAGGACTTGTTCTACGTCACTGGAATATATAAGGTGGTTTGCTATCACTAATGCCTGTACTCTCAATAGTTATTCTTAAACCACATTCAATTTAGGCAAACTTTCTTCCTTAAGGTTACGCTAGTCGCGGTCATTCTTCCATAAAAAAGTAGTATGGTGATTACTCGTCTGTTTGACAGTGTACATTCAAAACTAAAAATTCTATCAATTTGTCTGGTGATGGTTTGGAAGTTATGAGTGTCGAAACTTCCATATTTCAACACTAATTTTAACTCATCTTTGGGCGTAAATAAATAACTTATGTAGTATGAAAATGGCAAAATAGAGGGATACATGATTTATTTAAAAATATATATATTTTGAGTAGATACATTCAGTAGATTTGCCATACGCACAAAGGTCTGTTCATGAAATTTTCACTAAATAAATATATAAATAAATATATAAATAAATACTAAATAAATAAATAACCATCGACTAGTGCAACCTTAATTGAGTGTTCAGAAACAAGATAAGAAGAATAATTAACCTAAAAACCCACAGGTTACAGCCCAATTCAAACTTTATGGCGGCTCGGAATATGAGGCATCGCTAAGCAGTAACAAATTAACGTGTCAGCGTTAGTGAGAGGTGCACTTCAGAACCGCCATAAAGTTTGACGTGTACTATACTGCTGCTATTCTGATACATTTTGAATGGTACCACCATAATACCAAGGCTTACTATGGTGGTGTGCAATAACCTATCAATCCTTGACTAAAAACACAATTAATTATATTCATTTCAATCTAAACTAATCTATCTATATATATAAAAATGAATCCCTATTTCCCTTGGTCACGACATCACGCTAAAACGGCTGAACGGATTTGGATGAAATTTGGCGTATGGGTAAACCATGACACGGAGAAGGACATAGGATACTTTTTATCCCGATATTCCCAAAGGAGCGAGACTAATGCGGGTGAAACCGCGGGGCGCAGCTAGTATTATAAAAAGATGATTTTTTGTATGTTTGTTTGTTATGAATAAACTCAAAAACTACTGGACCGATTTTAAAAATTCTTTCACGAATGGAATGCTATATTATCACTGAGTAACATAGGCTATAATTTAAGGCGAAGCCGCTGGCGGAAACTAGTCTTATATATTAATGTGTCACCAGCATGTTGGAGATTTAATCTTATTCATAATTATGAGAAAGAATAAGATCTTACCAAAAGACTTAACACTATTATTAAAACCAACATATTTCAGGTATGAAGAGACGGCAGCTGTACCTGTTATATATATTTATCTAATCAAAGAAAAGTTTAATGCAATGGTTCATAGCAAATGTGTAACAGTCATAAGTAAGTTATCAGCTTTGTAATGTAATATTTGTAAAAACCTGTGTACACAAATACAACATGTTTGATTTGAACAAACGGATAAATTCATTATTTTGTTTTATAGCAATTATTATACTGACTGGACAAGTGTTTCAATGCTGAGGTCATCAGAATTGTCAGCCTTGGTCTCCCCGTGACCCCTGATGTCAATTGATACCACCTGGCAGTGGATCATGTTTGTTATCTCCTCCTGAAATAAACAACAGAAGAATGAGATGAAAGATATATTTCTCTCATATCTGTAAGTACTTCAGCACGCGTAGCATCACCACCCTAGAAACGAGTTTTGTTGACGGAAGAATAGACAAACTGACAGATTGTGATTGTTTATCTGTCATTTTGTCTATTCTTCCGTCGACAAAACCCGTTTCTACGGTGGTCATGCTACGCATGCTGCAAATACAGAAAGACATTTTTTGGAAAACAAAATTATTGAATTCACAAGACACATTTTTAGCTCGCAGAATGTAAAATACTGGTACTCAGCTGTATGCGATTAGAATGAGGTCGAACCCAACATAGTGATGATGACGACAAGATGCAATTTTATCATTTTATGGGCCATCATGACAATAACACAGGTGTGTTATTATGTAACTTGTGTGTCATGGCTGAGCATTTACCAAGTTATATGTAAACCAAAACTTTCCAACTAGAAGTATGGGACCTAAATCAATAATCAATGAAAATTTTATGAAAATTTGTGTAACTATTAGAAAATCTAAGTACATTGTGATAATAATGTTTTAAACCATTATAAAGCGACAAGAATATGGTTGAATCATCCTTTTGAGGTAATTGGGTAAAAGTATTTGAGATATTCCGTGAAAAACTTACAGTAAATAGAGCCCAACTGAGTCCAGAATACCCGCCTCCATGCAGGGTCACTATCCTGGGCCTGTCTTGATGATCAGGCTCTGGAGACAGGTAAACTCTGAAGCTTCCTCCATCAGTCTCCACATCCACTGTCCTGTGGAAATACTCCTTCCATGCGACCGGACTGTAGTCCTTACGACGACCTGCACCAAATGGTGCCATTCTGAAAGAAAATGAATAATTATGGTAATGTGGTTTACTGCACATCAGTAGAAACACTTTAACTATACCACCAAATACTACGTATATAGGCGCTGGCGCAGTCAAACTGTAACTCCGCCCCTAAGAGGACCCACCGACCCAAACTGTTGCTACGGACGCGGACGTGCCGTTGACCATCATTATGGTCTTTTACCGCGGCTATAAGCTCGCAAAATGTATGTTGTTTAAAGTGAAATTAAATGAATTCTAAATGACAGGAACGATAATGTTTCTTCACAATATTGATGTTTATGTTGAAAAGAAAAGTTGAATGGATATCCGCTAACCGTGAAAGTAAAACAAACTTAATGTAACATGCATGATGCCAATGTTTGAAAACAATGCACTTATGATTGATTGCAATTTCTAACAATCAAATGGCCATTGTCATGCATGTTCGGTAATTCTATGATAATGCAATGAAGTGTATTTATGTTTTAGATAACGTCCTGGTACTATTACAGTTATTTTTCTCTCAAATCTAGGTCCCTTTCTTACTTTGATAGTCCAGAAGTTCTGGGACATCTTGGCGGCAATTTGTTTTTCATTATAGTCTTCTGAAGAGCGGACATTTTAACTTTACTTAACAAAACACTTGATTTATACACTTAATGTTATTTTCTTGAAAAATACCACTCTTTTTTTGTTTAGGATTGATAACATTCACGAATTGACCCGGTTCTGCGACATTTTCACAATTCTTCCATACTTCCACAGGTAATAAATAACAAAAATGACAAGTCTAATCATTTTAGATCACCTTGAAGTTTGTGTGGGCCGTAGACTAATCGACTAAAGAGAAGTAGCGCGCGATGTACAAAATTATAATAATATTCTTTACTATTCTTGCATAATCACACAACTGAAAACATCTTGCAACTACTAAACTGGCAAACTGCACTCTTCACTGCACGTCTGAGCTTCTGCAGCCGATAGCTGCTACTTACTGGCCTACTGCTGCTAGTTTAAAATCGGTTAAGGTGGAACCTTCGACCATGCCCGGAAAATTCAAATTTTCTTATGTTTTTTCATTTTGTAGGTCAGTCTCAGATCTCATGTTAATGATTGATTGTGAGGTGTGGGGGGTTTTTTGTTTTGTGTTTTTTGTTTTTTATTGGCGGTCATAAAAGATGGCCTCCCTCCATTTTTTCCACATCTCACGGTTACCTAAATATCATATCAAATTATTTGCTGCTAAGAATGACAATTTCGTGAATTTATGACATTATACACCATCACTGAGAATTGTATTTACGATTTTAATTATTAACATTCTGTAAATATATATTTATTATTTTTACGACCGCAAATCAATCAATCATTAACATGAGATCTGAGACTGACCTAAAAAATACAAAAATCGTAAGAAAATTTGAATTTCGCGGGCAGGGTCGGCGCTTTCACCTTAAAATTAAATAAACGGTAGGGATGGAAGAAGTGCCAAAAACAATATCGATTTCAATATATAAAAAAAAAGATATATCGTCATATTTTTACACTTCTTGCATTCTTTAAATCACCTTGAAAATGGAAGATTTACGGTTCTGATTCCCAGCGGTTTTAATCAGTGGCGACAACGATATTGCTACTGGAAATATATCAAATTTGATACATTTTCGATATTTGATATTTCATATAGATATTTCGAAATAATAAATATCGCCTAAAAATATCGATATTTTTTCTGCAAGCCTAATAAACGGTATGTCACGTGACGTCACTAGAAGTAAAAATAATATAATTTGTCTATGAAATTTTAAATCAAGCAAACAAAAAAAAATATCCTAATTGAATAAATAAATAAACGTCATAGAATAAAGTCCCAGAATAAAATCCAACCGGCACCAGCAGCGATCGCCTGTCTCCAATAGCTTTAACCTGAGTAAAACTACAATTCTCTCACCTCATAATTATGGAATCAGAAAATCTGTGGTCCGAGCAAAGGAAAATATGTCGTATTTGTCTCCGCATAGATCCTCGATCATTTGATATTTTCAACAGTTATTACGTAGAAAGGCGTACCTTATACTGTGATATGTTGGCGTATTGCACTAAATTTGAGGTAAAGAACTACATTTATTCTGTCTACTTGAATTTACAGCAATTTTAAGTTCTATCTTTTTGCCGAACACATTCTGTGGTGAGAGTATTCCTCACTATTGGTATGTGGCAGAATTTTAGTTTTTTACAGTGCACATACCGACCTCTATCTACCGTATTTGCCTAGTTTTTAAGATTGCAAAGATTGAAAAAATATAATGCTTATAATATTTCATTTTTTATTTACAGGTCAATCTGTTATGATTATTGTGTAATAATCTAATAATCGTCCTATCCTTTTTCCAGCTACACGTAAAAGATGGTCTACCTCCTTACATGTGTCGGAACTGCATCGAACATCTTGAGGATATGTATGAGTTTCATTTGGAATGTGAGGAGAGCGAGAAGAACTTTCTTTGGTTGCTGTCCGTTAGATGATTTGTAGCTGACGAGTGAACCAATGAAGGGTTCAAATAAACTGTACAAAGATGTGATATATTCAATGTATCTCAAAAGATCTAACTATAAATTAGTATCAATGACATTCATTGATATTGTAGAAAAACGGATATTTCCAGGTTTTTTGTAAAATTATTTCAATAAGCATTATTCTGAAATAGTTATGTTCTTAATCCCCTTGCATCTTTCTAATAACTTTGCAATAGAAATTTGTAGCAATAAGTAAATCAGGAACTCACTTAAAATTATTTTTTCTTATATGCAATACCTCAATTGCCAAATTAGATAGGAAGTTGTATACTAGCCACGTATTTTGCGTGTGGAAAGGATAGATTGGATTTGGAAGTTAAATGATTATAAAGTTAGAACTCTAATGGAAGTTTTATTGTTCAATGGCAGCAATTTGACTTAATATTATAATGTTTAGTACAAGAATGCTTAGGAAGTTATAACTTGCACAAAGTTAAACTTGCTAAAGGATATCCAGAATATTGAAGTGAAGTCTAATTTCATTTTTATCGCACTGTCAAAAGATTGTATTTTATATTTTAATTATAAGATGGAGCTGGACAAGACAAGACTGAAATAACTAGAAGTTATGGGGGCTTTTGCCTAGGGCCTAGGGTATTATACAGTCTAACGGTAACCAGTGTTGTTTGTAACACACCAGTATAATACCAAATATTAACGGAAACTCCTCTTCATCTTTCTGACAAAAATAAAATTAAAATAAATAAATTATTTATTTGTGTAAAAATTATATGAAATTCTGAGTTTGATCTGACACAATCATGTTTCCACCTGATACAAATTTTATGGGCAAATTCATCTTAGCACACCAGAAAAGATTATGGCCTATTCCATGGCCATTATTATTTGAGTTATATCTTATTCAAACCATGTCAGTTAATTTAAAAAACTGCCGAAAAATCATGGCTGGTCCGAATTTTGCGCAGAAGGCTGCGGGAGTCTATGTTCAGTATTGTATCTTAATATTTATTCACAAATGTATGTAGACAAATGTATATAGTACTAGTGTAGTAGTACTTTTTTATATACTGACATAGTGGTCTGTATCAATAAAAAAAACCTAAATACGTAAAACGTAAAATTACTTGTTGTATTTTTTTTTTTTTGTATTTTAACATGAAAATATTTAGAAAAAAAAAAAATACATTAAAAAAGAGCGAGCCTCAGTAGTCGCATAATATTTATCTGTAACATCTGACATCTCACCTTGGAAATAATAAGCAAATGATTTTTTACAAAACACTAATTATTAAAAAAAAAAATTGGGTGAAAAATTGGAATATCAAAACTTCTTTAAAATATCACTACGTTTTTAGTGTAAACATGCTCGTTTTATAGTAAATCATATTCTTATACTTAAGTCTAAGAACCAATAGGAAATATTATTGTACATATTACGAAACAGTTATCAGTTTTATATGGGGTTCACAGTAAAATAGCGAGAAATTAGGGTTTAACCGTAAGTGGTCCGAAAAGGAGCGGGGCCAAGGTCGTTTCTGACGGCCAACGATAGCACCGCGCGCGCTCATTGGTCAAATCAAATAGCGCGCGCTTCCCTGGTTTCCTGTTACACACTTTCGTCCCTTTCACGAAATCACTCCCATACATTGCAGGAAAGCGAGAGGAAAGATGTTACAGATCAAAAACGAATAAAGTTTGAAGGAACCTGATATTTTAATCAAAGATTAAGATTACGTATGTACATCCTAGTTATTATTATTATGATATTGTAAACATTGCGTTAAATAAAACTAATTTTGTTTATTTATCTAATTGTGAGTTTTTATTACAAGAAAAACGTTACCTACTATTAAAACAGTGCCATGACGGTGTATTTCACGATGTATTTAAAATAATAAGCGCTTAGGTTTTTCTAATTTAAGGGATTACCGTTTTTGATCCTTAGAAGTCCTGAAACTGCGTCATAAATGCCTGAAACCGATCAGTACCCGGTACTATAACTTCCTACTGACCTCTATGTGGGCTATGGTCTTATAAAATTTGGTGCAAACTGACCTTAGTCCTACAATGCTTCGTGCACCGTGCCAAACGACGAAATATTCTTCGGCGCCTTTTGAATAAGCGCGCTCTTTCTACTGGCTCCTACTATACCCTCTCGGTCACTCCGATCCTAAAAAAGATATCAAAGCGTTGCACATACAGGTATTTGCACGATCTACGCGGCCATAAGTCCCAAAAACAAAGTAATAATAAAATTTGTAAAATCGGGTTCCACGAATAGATAACGAACTCGGACACAATACCCGTACTTTATCTACCTGCTACTGCGCAACCCCACCCCGTGGTGTCAGTCGGAATTTGACCGTTTCACCAAGTGCATGTGTCTGTTCTCGGGATTTTTCTGTACATTAGATTTCTAAAGTGGTTTTTTATGTTATTGAGTTGTTCTTACGAATTTAAAGTGATGGATTCTGATAGACAAGGTAAGAAACTTATTAACTACAATGACAAAGTAATGAGCAATTATAAAACTACCATTTTTTTGTATTATAAATAAACTAATTTTAATTACATGGTTTTCTTCATACTTTTTTCTTTACAAGTGTTTTTGTTTATGTATCGGGAAAGATCGGGCTTTGGTTTTTTATGCACGTTATTACTTGATCCATTATCTTAAAATTACTACCAAATTTACTTCCGGAAACGTCCGGATGAATACAGTTTTTGGAACTTAAAGTTATTAAGTGCAATTTCGTATAAAATGGGAAATATGTATTATTGATCGAACTGAAGTTTATCTTTGTTTTATTTTCAGGAGGTACATCAGGAGCAAGAATTGTGACCCGGCAATACTTGTTCAACTGCATGGATAAAGAAAACTTGCCCAATTTAGATGCCAAATTAAAATACTTAAAGGATCAAGTTCTGTCATGTGAAGATTACAATGCAGACCAAATTAATAATTTGAAACAAAGTTTTGCCCATTTTAAATCAGAATTTAAAAAAAAGGTGGTCCAAAGCTCATTATAAAAAAGACATTTTCATGAAATACAACTGTTCTTGGCTAGAAGGTACTTTTGAAATACCTGTTGCAAAAACTTCAATAAAGCGACCAGGAAGACCATCGAAGTCATTTGAAGACGCAAGTGAGAGGAGCACAAGGCGAAAGACTGAAGACATTCGGTCTAATTTTGAAAAAGAAATCATATTACACGCTGCAAGAGTGGAACTAGGGAAATCTGGAAAAAGGATGCGTCAAATGTCCTCAAAGATATCACAAGTTCTCCGACACGAGCAAATATATATAAAGAGTAATTTTATCGTACGAAATCTAGTAAAGGGCAATCTACCTTAACACCAATGCAAGCTTTACAAATGTTCGTAGATGCCGATTTGACACAAAGACAATATGAAATAATAAGAAAGACCAATAAGAAGTTTTTTCCTTGCTATAGTGTCTTACAAAAAGCCAAGAAGCAATGTTTTCGCGTTGAAACAGGCCTAATAGATCTACTATTAAGCCTGTTTCAACGCGAAATCTTTCCCTAAATCAAATTTTGGAAATACAAATGATGGGAATACAAGCAGAAGGTTCTTCGAGAACCCAAAATTAGCCTCAGAAATAACTGGCATCAATTATGAGCTAATTTACAGACTAAAAGTCATAAGCAATTTCAAGCGGGTTCCAAATTGACCCTGTGAAATATGAAAACTATGCTTTAGAAACTGCTCGTCATTATGTAAACCTATATGATTGGCATCCTATGACACCAACAATGCACAAGATTTTAGTCCATGGCGCAGTCATAATCGAAAAGGCATTGTTACCAATCGGACAACTGTCTGAGGAAGCAGCTGAGGCTCGCAATAAACACTTTAGATGTTACCGCCAAGACTTTGCAAGGAAATTTTGCAGGGAAAGTTGTAATCAAGATATTTTTAATCGCCTTCTACTTACTTCAGCTCCTCTGCTCAGTAGCATGCGAACTATGAAAAAAAGAAAAGCAGGAACATTTTTGCCCGAAACTTTGGCCATGTTTGTATCTGCGGAATCCAATATATCAGAAAATTCGTCAGAGAGCGACGAAGAAAGTCAAAATACTTAATTTTATAATGTGATTTTTCTTTATACCATATATATATAATTTTTATGTATGGTAAATATATGTTTTAATATAAAAAAAAGGTTTTTGATTTATTGACGTCATTTATATACCAATTAAGCATTAAAATAATTTTGGCCGCGTAGATCCTACAAATACCTGTATGTGCGTTGCTTGAATAAACTGAGCCATCCCTTTTCTCTGTTCTTGTCGTACAAGATGAATACAGTGATTTTAAAAGCAAAAGCATGCAGTCAACCTCGATGTCGCAAACGCACAATATCTTTTAGTTTTTGCGTCACCAACTTACCACACTTCTATTTTCTTAGTATTTCGCGGCGTTTGGTCAGTGGTCAGATAATATCTGGAGTACTTACTGTTTACAAATAACATAAAATAGAAATTTCATTTACCTACTTACTCGTTACCTAGTATCTGCATGTCAAGCGTTGCCGCGCAGTGCCTCTAACCTGGCCGGCCGATAGTGTATTATCTATGGCCGGCTGACCACAGAGGATATTTCTAAAAAGGTTAATATTCTGAAGCATTCGCAAGCCTGCATTTAGTTTCGTTTGGCTTACGCGCTATCCTATTACGAATGAGGTTAAAAACTGAAAGGTCATAACAGGTGGCAGCACAGTTGTACGTCTTTAAACCGCCATTGTTGTGTTTATGTTTACTTTTGGGTCGATCACAAATTATACGAAAAATAGTATGTATGAGACTTGGAGTGTAGCACTATTAAAAGACGAGCTAAGGACAGGGGAAGTGTCTACCACTGGTAAAAAAACAGCTTTAGTGGAAAAGTCAATAAACTATGAATGTTTTGTAATTTATAGGTTATTTCGTGTTTGTTACTTTAAGTTCGTTTTTTGTTAAAGATACGTACGATAGAAATAACCTGATCAGAGTTGAAAACCAACTCGGGCATGATCTTTCCGACTGAAAAACTTCAGATATACCACTTCTAGCACTGATCTAATATGATAATATAAATACACATAGGTACTTTACTATAAATTACATAATATCACCTCCCAAGTGCCTGTATGTAATGAAAATAGACGTAATTCTCTTGAGAACATCAGCTATAAACCACTTTCTCCCATAAAAAGCTTAAAGTATAGCACATCGTCTCGATGAAATATCGGAGAGCTTTCTCCCACAGTTTTCATACATGGGTCCCCGTATTTTTGCAGTAAACAGCTGTACAACTGGGCTCAATAATTAATTGTCCATAAAAGAAGTCACTTGTTTTCCGATTTAGCCGCGAATGTCATGATGTTTTTAATGAACAAGTCAGCTAGGTTGCGGGCGTTGCCGTTTGCGTTTCACACTTTCTTTTTGGGCACATTTTTGACATTCGCGGCTAAATCGTTATAAAAATGAGTGTAAAAATGTATGGCTAGCTATCAAAATAACAGCCGCTGGAGATCAGCGCCATCTGAAGTAAGTAGCAGTTTTTATCCCGATTATGGTATATGGTATGGTAATCCACGAAGTAAAAACACAGCTATACAACCTTGACTGTCCGCCAAAACTTGTCTGAACAACTCATAATTTCTCCACAACAGTGAAGGTTTTATTTTTAAGGACCGTTTAATTTTTCCTGCAAGGTGATGGAAAATAAATCGACTAATACCAATGACCATGTCCGTTTGAAATGACGTGCTGTGCTGGCTTGTCATCTTTCTAGGATTCTGGCGGGAACTTTAAAAAAGAGCGGTTCGGTTTTTTTTATTTCAATTTTAATTTTTGTAAAATATTCGCTAGTTTCTTGCTTAAAAGTTAATTAAAACAATAGTGCTAGGTGCGTAAACCTAAAAAATGGTGGGAAATGAGGGGGGCGGGGATAACCCGCCCACCTCACATAAACGTCCTCGGCCTGAGGCCGGAGGCGGAGGGACTGGGATGGACAGCAGTGATGGCGGCGGCGGTGAGCATTCTGACTATCCACCTTACGTGAAACCCGACTATAAAAGACTATATCCAGAAAATGCCACTTATGTGGACTTTAAAGTGTTCATTGAAGCTTCCAACAATAAGGATAGAATAGGCAATAAGAGCCCTGTCTATCTCAATCACATATTTTCCAGCGAAATAAAAGGGGTGACGGCTATACAACGAATAAACGCAAATAAAATAGCAGTAATATTTAAACAGTATAATACGGCCAATAATTTTATAAATAACAGCGCTTTTCTTAACAAGCATGGCTTGAAAGCATTTATTCCGGCTGCGCAAATAGAAAAAACAGGTATAATTAGATTTGTACCAGCAAACATTTCGAACAAAGAACTATACACCAAACTATCATCAATTTATGAAATAATAGCTATAAGAAGATTCACTAAGAAGGTAGGACAGGAGCGAGTACCACTCCAAACAGTTAGCATTACTTTTCTATCGAATATTCTTCCAGACAATGTACAATATGATTTGTTTTCATACAGAGTTTTTGAATATGTTCCCCCATTACAGCAATGTTTCCGTTGCTTTAAATTTAACCACTCTGCTAGGGTATGCAATGGCAAACAAAGATGTTCCATTTGCGGAGGTGAGCATTTATATAAAGAATGTGATAAACCAACAGAGATCTGCTGTTGCAATTGCAGCGGGCCTCATCTTGCAATTTCTAGATTATGTCCAATTAAGTTAAATAAAATTTTAGAAAAGAAAAATAAGATTACTTATGCAAGTACTACATTGACGAAACAACACATGAGAGATAATACTGAATTTCCACCTCTACTACCTCCAAAAATGAAACCAACTGACATTGTAAATAAGTCTGTAAATAAAGCTGTACATACATCTGTAAATAAATCTGTACATACATCTGTAAATAAGTCTGGATTTGTAAACAATACTGTACATAGTGTAAATAAATCTAAAGATGTCCCTCCTAAAGTAGACATCAAAGCCCAAATTGTTGCCAACAATGATGTACTAATGGCCCTAGTACAGACATTGGTGGAACTGGGTAATAAGGGAGATAATACACCTACCACCGTAAATAGTATTAAAGAAATATTACTTAAAAATCTCAAGTAATGGATCCAAGTCACACATTGTCTAAGCTACGTATTGCTCAATATAACATTCAAAGTGCTAATAGTAAAAAACCCTTATTGATTCAATTCTTACAAAACCAAAATATTGACATTTGCTTACTTAACGATACATGGTTTAAAGACAATAGTTTCAGAATACCTGGATATAATATTTATAATAAAAATTCCAAAAATACTCATAATGGTGTAGCAATACTGATTAAGCCATATTTAAAGTACAAAGTTTTAAACACTAGATTTTATGAAGACATTCAAACAGTTGCTCTGACCTTATCTACTACACATGGTAGCTTGACTATTCTTTGTGTATACTGTCCTCCTTCTAGTGGACATATACGGATCAATAGATTACGTAATATTATTAATGATCTTCCAAAGCCCATATTTGTCAGTGGTGACTTTAATGCACACCACATTGCATTTGGTTGTCTATCGACTAAGAGCAGAGGTCATGATTTATTTAATATAATTGATGACTTGGATTTATGTATTTTAAATGATGGTAGTTCTACAACTGTTAACAACCCGAGACGGAATCCGTCTGCAATTGACGTTAGCTTTACTAGTGCTAACCTCGCATCAATATGCGAATGGTCTGTACATGATGATGCCATGGGTAGCTATCATTACCCAACAATAACAGAGATTTCACTACAAATAGATAAATATCATATTAATCCCCCTGTTGATAGGTTTATATATAAAAAAGCAGATTGGGAAAAATATAAAACTATTTCTAAAACAATATTCAATGATTTAGTCCTAAAATTGCATGATCCTATTTCAACCTATAATGATTTTTGTTCTCGATTGGATACTTTAAAAGATATGACAATCCCTAAACTTAGTAAACCTAATAATTTTAAAAGCAGACCTCCAGCTCCTTGGTGGAATGACATTTGTGAAAAAAGTGTAATTGCCTCTTACAACGCATTAAAACTATATAGAAGTGAACCTATTATGGAGAACTATTTAGATTATAAAAGAAAAGATGCACTTAAAAAAAGAACCATATCGGAACAAAAAAGAATAGGTTGGGATAACTTATGTAACACATTCAATAGAACTACTCCTATAAGTAAGATTTGGAATCTTCTAAAAATGTTTAAGGGTATAAGAGCTGGCAATAAATCATATAAGGATGAGTTTATTTCTCAATTTCTAGATAAATTATCCGACAACAGCAATCTAAATAATGTTAATAATTTTGGCAATATTTTCGAATTAAAGAATGATAATCTGAATTCAAAATTTTTGTTAGATTTTTTTACATGGTCTGAATTTAAAATGAGTTTGTTATCTCGGAAAGACACTACACCTGGTTTAGATGATCTCCCCTATTGTACTATTAAAAATTTAGATGAATCTGCACAAAAAATGTTTCTTAATATCCTTAATTTACTCTGGCATTGTAAATGTATTCCACAATCGTGGAAAACACAATGTATCATTCCAATACTCAAACCAGATAAACCCTCAGAGCTTGCCAGCTCTTATAGACCAATATCACTGTCTTCATGTCTAGGTAAATTATTTGAAAACATGATTAAAAATCGTTTGGATTGGTATATGGAAACTAACGGCATCATTCCACATGTACAATATGGATTTCGTCGAGGGCGTAGTTGTGCAGACAGCTTCACTTCCTTAATTTCAGACCTGAAACATGCAAAGGATAGAAAGTTGAACACTGTTTGTGTATTTCTAGATGTTCAAGGTGCCTTTGACAGCCTGGATCCGACTATACTTGTACAAGTTATGTCTAGGTTAGGTGTGCCTGGCCAACTATGTAAATGGATATATAATTTTTTGAATAATAGAACACTCTATGTAAGACATAATAATACATTGCAAGGTCCAAAATGTGCATCTAGGGGTACAATGCAGGGTGCTACACTATCTCCTTTGTTATACAATATATACACAAGTGAAATCTGTAAATTTATTAATAATAATGTAGATATTCTGCAATTTGCTGATGATATTGTTTTGTACAGTAGTAATTATAATGTAGAAATTGCAATTGACAATATTAACAGAGCCTTGTCCCAACTATTTCACTATTACAATGATGTGCTACATTTAAAAATTAATCCCTCCAAAAGCAGTGTTATGATATTTGGAAATGAGAACACAAATTCAAAAGTAGTTTATAACGGAGAATCTATAAATCCAGTAAATTCAAAGAAATTTTTAGGCATAGTAATAGACAGGAAATTAACCTTTGAGGAACATATTAAATATATATCAAAGAATGCTCTAAAAGGTTTAAATGTAATTAAATGTCTTGCAGGTGTCTCATGGGGAGCAGACCCGAAAATATTATCAATTTTGTATAAAAGTATAGTTAGAAGTCATTTTGATTATAGTTCACTAGTGTATATAAATAGTACTCATGTAAATAAACTAGATCTATTGCAGAACAGGGCTTTGAGAACAATTTCTGGTGCAATGTGCTCTACTCCCATAAGGGCCATGGAAGTGGAGACTAAAACTATGCCCTTAATTTTGAGACGCATTTTACTAGCAGAGAGATTCTGTCTTAAATTAATTGCTGCAAATAACAGGAAAATAATAAACAAAATTGTACCTTCTGTAAATAGAACTCTTGGGCCTCTAACAACAGGAGAGGATCTCTTGAATGGTAAATCCCCAACATTGTCCAAAATATTGTTAGAAACAGAAAACAGTTTTACTGGTATTAGAAAACAGTGCCGATGGCCATGTTACTCCTTCTCTTATCAGTGTATTTCACATCCCATTAAAGAATTACAAAATCCCATTAATAATAATTCAGATATGTTACAGTTTTTGGCAGATAATAATAATTATTATGTTATTTACACTGATGGCAGTAAGGGGAGTGATTATGTACGGGCTGCTATATATGATCCACAAGCTAAATTCTCTCAAAGTTTTGCTCTGTACAATACATGTACTATATTCACTGCGGAGGCCTATGCGGTTTATCAGGCATTAATACATATTCGCCAAATTAGCAATTGTAAATACTTTTTGATTGTTTCTGATTCACTGAGTTTGATAAAAGCCTTAACTAACCTTACAGTTTCGTTTAAGTCAAATTATATTCTGTATTTCATCAAAGAAATAATTCATCAATATTATCTTAAGCACATAAAAATTGTATTCCTGTGGGTACCTTCTCACCGAGGTATCTCTGGCAATGAAGTAGTTGATAAAACCGCATATGAAGGTAATAATGCTATTGATGTTAGAAATGCAATGGACATTCCTATGACTGACTTCCTACAATGCATTAATGAAAATATATGTAAGCTATGGTTAGAAATGTGGAAGAAAGACCAAGTCATCAAAGGAAAGTGGTATGGAAGTATTCAAGAAAGATTACCTGTTAGACCCTGGTACAAAAGATTGAAGGAAGCCAGCCGAGACTTTATCACTACGATAAATAGATTGCGCTTTGGCCATAATACTGCTCCGTCACACCTTGCTAGGCTTGGCATTATTACAAGCAATACATGCCCACATTGTGAATCCCAAGAAGGAACAATGGAACATCTTATTTTTGACTGTCAAAACTTCTTACTTGACAGATTAGTGTTGGCTAGTGAACTTAGTGATGTGAACATTAAGTGCGATTCTTTATCCCGCCTGCCGACACTTGAAGAGTTATTAAAAGACAAAAATACTTACAAACCGATACATAAATACATTAAAAATACTATTAAAACAATTTAAAAACGAAGTGATAGTGCAGTGTTCGAAAATAAAATAAGATTTGACCTAAAGGTCCAGTAACCAGGTCATAAAATTCCAAAAAAAAAAAAAAAATCATCTTTCTAGTTTACTGTCATTTTGACATTGACATTAAATTTATTTGTTTGTATCAGAAATCGACGAACAGCAATTTCTATTTATTTTTCAATAAAAATGCTATTTTAATTATGTTAAACTGATTAAAATCTCAATTTTTATCAAGTTCCATATAATCTCAATTACATTACACACAGTAATACCAAACTATGGCGTTAGACTTTGCAAAAATATGTCGAATATGTCTTGAGGCAAATAAAATAACATACGATATTTACACTAGTTATTATGTGAAAAAGAATACTTTATATTGTGATATGTTGATAAACTGCACTAAGTTAAAGGTACCTTTAATTATTTCCTACTCACATCCCAAGAAAAATCGTAACAGTTGAGAATAATCTATTTGTTATGAATTCTATTTCTAGCCCGAAATAGGAGATGGTCTACCTCGTTTAATTTGTAAGGAATGTAGCCGACAGCTAAAACGTACGTACGCCTTTCATCTACAATGCGACGAGAGTGACAAAAAGCTAAAATTCTTGTTAGAAAACCCATCAAAGGTGGACAGTAAAAGAAATGGTTGTTCTGATGCCTTTGTCAAAGATGAACTGGATTTTGAAGATTTAAAATTCGAGAATAGTCATGAAGCGAACGAGGAACTATTATTGACGAACCTAGATGATAATAATCGAGAAGATATCAAGGATATTAAGCTTGGCAAGTGGTGTTCTTTATTTATTTTTAAACATGGAATAAAACAAACTTGTATTAAAAAACATTGGGATTTGTAGCTTTAGATTCAATATCATCAAAAAGGTTGCTGTTAGCTACTTCAATAAATACATCTTTTAGGTGCCCTTTAGTAAGATTGTGATAATTAACACCTGTTGAAGATACACCATGTAGGTACAATCAACAAAATAGTTTGGTATACAGGCAAAAATATTCATCTTTCCACTCCACTGCCACTGCCAATATTATTTTTTATTGTATGCATAATAAGTTTTTAAATTATGTAATGTTATGTTCCAATTATGTAAATAATTTTAACCCCATAAGTTTTTAAATTTATACACAGCACACAACAAAAAAGTAGTTAGAAGTACATCCTAAAATAAAAAGCTGTATTAAATTGAAGCTGTCTAAAATCACAAATACAAACCTTTTTGACTGTCCTAGAAACTATAAAAACACACTGTAAAGACTAATAAAGAATATCTTTATTTTGCATGATATATGATACATAAATAGTACATAGTTCCACATATTTTGATTACTTATTTCAGCATCTAAAAAATACCATAAAATAAAATTAAAAACACTTCAACTATTACTACTGAGATCCTGAATTCATTTTAAAATAATATTAAATCATAGAATATATGCTGTCTTTTCTGTATAAACACCAATGTCTGTTAATTTCAGAACCTTTACTAATTGATGATGGGAATGACAGCTGCTGGGATGCTGACGATGACAACATGGTGTTAGGAGAAATCAAAATAAGAAAAACAGGTGATAGCACAGTCTATTTTAGTTTTTTTTTAAAGTAGTATTTATTTATCCTACTATTATATTATATATATTATTTTATATTGTTGTATAATATTATATTATAAATGTGAAAGGTTAGGTTGTATGTTCGAATGTTTGTTACTCAATCACGGAAAAAAGGCTGAACGAATTTGTATGAATTTTGGCACACAGATAGTTTATAACCCGGATAGGATATTTTTAATCCCATAAGTATATTCCCGTGGGATATTTTCCGATATCAACGTGGGCGAAGCCGCGGGTAAAGGCTAGTTTATATGGAATTTTTCTAGTAACAAAGACTCAATATGTTACTAACAATATTTCTTATTAATTACGTAAATGTTAGTAATCAGTATTTATTTTGTATTAGTAGTATTGCAATGCGGAAGTATATTTCAATTTAAGAATGTATGTAATTGAATAAATATTTTATTTATTTTCAGAAGTCGAAAATGCGGAGGAAAAACCAAAAAAGAAAAGAGGTAGAAAGAAAAAAGGTACTTAATATATATTTTTTTATAAATATTATATATAAATATTTGCCTTAGTTTGATACAAAATGAACTTTATTTCTATAAAATAGGGTATATTTTGTATTACCTAAGTAATATCTCATCAATCAAAGACACCAAGTTTAGTGCTTTCATAAAAAAAATCCTTTAATTCCAGTATACCTAGAGGGTGAAGTTCCCCGATTACCGGAGAGCAAGCTGCCGCATCAATGTGACATTTGTGGCAAGTTCCTCAGCACTAAAAGTAATCTGAAGGCACATAAGCTGTGCCATACTGATCTCAGGCCGTACCTATGTCCTGAATGCCCTGCTACTTTTAGGTAAGAATGCTGTATAAATCAATAAAATAGCCTTTATTAGCAATCTACTGTATCTAATAACCAGTTTTACCAAGGGTTTTCGTTTTTTTTTTGTTAACTGGGCTGTGGAAGTCAGATAGGCAGCTGCTCCATGTAAACTACTGATATTCGGCTGCACCCAGTAAGACTGGAAGCTGACCCTAATAGTTGAGAAAAGGCTAGGCTGATTATGTATCCAATACTGCCAGTATTGGATACATAATCAGCCTAGCCTTTTAAGTTAAACCATTAGTAGTGGAGCTAGCAGAACAACCAGTAAAAATTGATATTTTCTTAATAATTTGAGTAAATCTATTTATAAAATCACTGCTGCATGTTTTACATGTTTAGATGTTAAAATAAAACGTACCATTCATTTCCTTGTAATGAAAAGAAAACTAGTAATCATTCTTTTTGCTGATGGCGCCATCTATCGACCATGTTTCGCGTTCAACTATTTATGGGTACTTACTTAAATACATTAATTTATAAGTCCTGAATGTCCTGCTTGCCTGTAACCATTTATTATTTGAATAATGAACAGTATTTAAACTTTTACAGAGGTCACAGTGCATTATTTCAACATAAGAAAGTACATACTGGTGAGACCCCGTACCATTGCACGTACTGTCCCAAACAGTTTGGCAGAAGAACTGGACTCGTCAACCATATACGTATGCACAAAGGTGAATATTTAACATTTTAATGGTTGCACTCCATTTGCAGTACGTGCGGAAGTATTCGCGTTAATTCGATAATACGTAATTAATTTTATTTGAATACATTTAGGGTATATTTTGGAATACCCAAGAAACGCGAATATTTTGACAAATATCTTTTTTTGGCTAGTCATTTGGGCCAAGAACAGTTTTCTAACCTTGTATCATGGGTTTCCCTGTAGTAGGCCTCCTAATTTTTTTTACCACTTTCGATAAAAATTCCCAGTAAATTGAAACATCACTAAGGTTAAAAAAAACTACGAACATACTGAATTGGTAACTATGTACAATATTTTGTTATCTCGCTAACACGCGCGTTACTTCTGGTTACCAAGTGTACAAACACGCTGCGAATGTGTGTAAGCGCAGGGCTCTCGGACCGACGCGGGGGTCGTGCGGTCCATGGCCCTTTACGGGGCACCGGTGTGGGCGCGTTCACTAAGGTTGCGGCCAGCCCGCCGGTTGAACGCGTCCCAGAGGGTCATGGCCATCCGGCTGGCCCGAGGATACCGCACGGTCTCCTGCGAGGCGGCGAGCCTCCTTGCCGGATTACCGCCATGGGATCTGGAGGCAAAGGTCCTCGCGCACATTTGGGAGTGGCGCGAGGAGACGAAACGCCGGGGCTTAACTCCGCTGCCGCGAGAAATCGCGGCACAGCGGACAGAGCTCCGGCGGGATCTCATGGCGTCATGGAGAGTGCGATTGTCGCAACCCAGCGCTGGGCACGCCACAATTGCGGCGATAAGACCCCTCTTTGAGGAGTGGCTAGAGAGGCGCCACGGCGTCCTCACCTTCAGCCTGACGCAGGTCCTCACCGGACACGGCTGTTTCGGGAGGTTCCTGCACAGGATAAGGCGGGAGGAAACGCCCGGGTGTCACCATTGTGTGGATCGCCCGGAGGACACGGTGGAGCATACGGTTGAGGTCTGCCCAGCTTGGGCGGAGCATCGCCGTGTCCTCGTGGAGGCGATCGGCGGCGGTGATCTCTCGCGTCCGGCCCTGGTTCAGGCCATGGTACGGAGCGAGAGGAAATGGGAGGCCGTCACCTCCTTCTGCGAAGCGGTAATGCTCGCGAAGGAGGAGGCGGAACGCGTGAGGGAGAGGCAAATTTCGCGCCCTCATGCCCCTAACCGCCGCAGGAGGAGACGCCCAGGGCGTCGGGAATCGCGAGGCGATTTCCGGCCACCGTAGGCGCGGGCTTGCGGGCGGTGAGCAATGGGTGGCTCACCGTCCGATAAGGACCAGGCCCGGGTCGACGGCGCGTTGTGTTCCACGCGCGCCTCAAAGAGATGTCAGCAGATTCGAAGGGGTCCACTAGGGCCGATGCCTGCCGGTGTTGCGAAGAAAACCGAAAGGGAGATCGTGGCCCCCGGCAACAGGGCAGCCGAAGGAACACGGGTGGGTTTTAGTCAGTAAGAGTCTGACACGCCCTCCCGCTCCGCCCAGAGCGGGAGAAGTTATTTGATGATTTCCCACCCTCAAAAAAAAAAAAAAAAAGGCTCTCGGACCGAGAGCCCTGCGCTTACACACATTCGCGCTGAGTTCGAGTCCGCGGCCTTAGAGTGATCAAGCAATACGAGGTGGACTATACATACACGACACAGCTAGTTATCTGCGTTCGCGATTTATTTGCCAATCACGTAAACAAACACGAGTTTTAGGAAAAACAACTGTAATTCCTACATTTAGGGTTCAGTTTGCGCTACAATTTCATATTTTTTTATGAATTTTTTAAAAGTACTAGTCAGTCTAAAATGAACTTTATTTAAACTTGTATAAAGTTGGTGTTTGTTAAAGTGGAAATAACATCAATTGGAAACAAGGATTATATAGAATTTATGTATACAGGGTGGCAGGCGACGTGAAAACTTTTACCATGGATTCAGTACATAATTCTGAACGCCCCAGCGTTGAAATATTTCGTCGGTTATTTAAAAAAAAAACAGGTGTTTCATAGAAAAGTAAAGTCAATACTTACGCGGTCGAAATGTACAGCAGATTTTTTTTTTTAATCATGAAAAAATCATGGGGGGTTTAGAATCATGTACTGAATCCATGGTAACAGTTTTCGCATCGATGTCCCTGCCGCCCTGTATTATGTTTGTAAAAGTAAAATAAAATGAAACAAAAATTTTGTTTCAGGGGAAAAACTGTACAGTTGTGAGATTTGTTTCAAAACGTTTGTGCAGAGCGCTCAGCTCTCCATACATATGAAGCGACATAAAGGAGACAAGCCTTATTTATGTCAAGTCTGCGGGAAAGGTAAGCTAATATTTCAATGACTCAGTATAAATAAGCCTTCGCCGTGTTTGCAGCCTATTCGCATTCGAATATAAACTTTAATTACTGTGAAGACACTTCAATTTCTTTTACCGTATTTACAAATTAGTTCCGCCGCAAACGCGCTGGTCTGTAAATTGTACCATAGAGAATATCAAAATTATACAAGGTGTAAGTACTTAAATGTAATCTCTCCAGGGAATGACGAAGTACTCATGAATTTGGACAGCTTTTCCTACGGAGCCAATAGTCTGCAATTGCAAAATAAGCATTTTTTCCCCACAATTTTCAACAGACAAATTTAGTCATATATATAATGTTTTTTTTTCTTATATTTGCGATAACTGGCGAGAAATTATCAAATTCAATGTTCAATTCATTGTTTCCCGCTCTGGGCGGAGCGGGAGGGCGTGTATGTGTCAGACTCTTACTGACTAAAACCAACCCGTGTTCCTTCAGCTGCCATGTTGCCTGGGGCCACGGTTTTCCTTTCGGACTGGTCCGCAATCCCGGCAGGCATCGGCCCTTGCGGTCCCCGTCAGTTCTACTGGCATCTCTTTGAGGCGCACGTGGAACACAACGCAAGTCTGCCTGTCCAAACACCCTATAACTGTCACCCCTTAGAACGATACCAATAATTTCAATTTCTCTCATATTTTTTGTTTCCCAGGTTTCCCAATAAAAGCGGAGTTAAAGGTTCACCAAAGGATCCACAACGGTGAAAAGCCTTATTCTTGTCACCTCTGCACCAAGACGTTTGCGACCTCAGGAAACTTGTCTATACACGTTAGGATACATAATAAGGAAGTTAGGTGAGTTCTCTTGGATTGAAGCAATTTTTTAAACATTTTGGGACATTTCTTGTCTCATGAGAAGGTGCCGAAACCACTCCACTAAATATCATTAGAATTATTTTCAATTGATTTTAAATCGATACAAATAAGTGTCAATTTGCCATTCATTGGATACAAATAAGTGACATTTTTGACATAAACTCACTACTAATGGAAATACCAAAATGACACTTCATTTTGGTATTTCCAACAAATAGATGTCATTTTGATATTTGTTAATATTAAGTATCATGTTAATATTACTTACAATAGTGTTATTTTGGTATTGGGTACAAACCTATATAAACATTAAACCGATTTATAATTGTTAATTTGACAATACATCGGTACAAATAACTGTCAATGTATGACACTAATTCGAATCAACATTATTGAATTCAAACTTGAAGATGGCGGAAATTACCCGCTTATCGAATCATTCTGAGCTAGAGATAAATAAACATTATATAGGAAGTGCTACGGCTAGCGCTACTTTGGCTCTGCTTTTATCTAGCACTTATAGTTTGACCGTTGCATGACAAAGACGGGGACTATAGTTTGACCGAGACCGCTGTACCGTGCCTTAAGAATGCGCGGCAAGGCGGGGTGTGGGACGCAGTGAACGTTGACGAATGAGCGGCTTGCACTGCCCCCACGTGAGCCGCGCACATACCTAAGGCGCGGTACAGCGGTTTCGGTCAAACTATAGCTAATTACACCATATTAATACAGAAATGTTACTATAGTCTCAGTGACTATTTTGATGACAGTTCTTTGATAGTAATTCTGTGGACAATGTCAATTTTAAACATTTTTCTTTTCAGTATCTTATTGCCATTATAATTATTTATTATTGTCATTATAACATTTCGTTAATTTTCATTACTTATTGACATTGATACTTCTGAATTATTATAAACTAGCTACGCCCCGCGGTTTCACCCGCATAAGTCTCGATCCCGTAAAAATATCGGGATAAAAAGTATCCTATGTCCTTCTCCGGGTCAAGGTCTATCCATATCCCAAATTTCATCTAAATCCGTTCAGCCGTTTTAGCGTGATGTCGTGACCAAGGGAAATAGGGATTCATTTTTATATATATAGATTAATTTACTTAATTGACAAGAGCCTCCCATAAATGTATGTTTGTACACCAAATGGCAAAACATGGAGAAACTATAATATATCAAATGTAACATCTTGCACACTATTGTAATCTATGTTTACAAATCCTAACTAATATTATAAATGCGAAAGTGAGTTTGTTTGTTACTCTTTCACGTTAATAAAGCTGAAAATAATTCGACTCAAAATTCTTTGTTTTGTCATAGGATTTGTTTCTGTTTGATTCTCATTTTTACTGATATTAAGTAACGTCAACTACAAAAAAGAAATCTCAAAGTGTCGAAGTACCGAATTTTGGAACAAAAAAATATTACAGTAACATTGGCTTTAATCATGTCCTTGGTAATGCCCTATTAACTAAATGATAAAAAATAGGAATAGCTTTGTTCTTCTATTAATTAAAAACGCTCTCCTGTAAAATCATGATTTTGTAGATAAACGTTTATATTTTATGACCGTCGAGTAAAAAGTTTTCTGTCTTTAGCATGGCGATTACAAAATCAAGTTGTCTTCACTACCTTAGTGATTTTGACAGTTTGGGATAGAAAACTTTCTTCTGAAATAGTCTACATGTAAAAGGGCCTAGACAAAGATCGTTAGAAACGAAAGACAAAATGACAGATTGTAGAATGATTTCTACGGTGCGATGTCAAAAATGGAGAAACGGAATGTCATTTTGTATAGAAAGAGCTGTGTCTATTCTTCGTAGAAATAGAAAACGCCATGCTACGCGTGCTGGGTTCGGATATAAGATATTTTTATCCCGATATTCGAACGGGATCGAGACTTATACGGGTGAATCTGCGGGGCGCAGCTAGTAGAGAATATTGATTGATTGCTAATTGTCGTCTTTTTATTTCAGCCTTGTTGTCTTAGACGCTATTCGAGAATTTTTGTCTTATTTACAGATACAACTGTAAAGAATGCCAGCGCGGTTTCGTCACGTGCAGCGCTTACAACGTCCACCTAAAAAGGCATAAAGGACAACGAGACTATCACTGTGAGTGTGGCAAGACTTTTTACACGTCTTCAGCCCTAAAACAACACCGGGTAGTCCACACCGGGGAAAAGAAATACCAATGCAAAATATGTGACAGAAAATTCACACAAACTAGTCATTTGAGCCGCCATTTTAAAAGAGATCACGCTAAGCCCAACGCCCCTGTGCCTTCCTCAGATCATTACAAAGTTGTGTTACCAGAAAATAAAGATGTTTTTAATCTGTTAGATAATACGATACAGAAGATTGGACAGAATATGGGTACAGGTGTTAAATGTGAAGGGTCGTAGCGAAGGGAGTCTGTAAGTTGGAATATTTATTTTAACTTGAAACTACCTCAATTTGTCAGTTTATTGGTTTTACAGATTGAAGTGGTTGGGTTGTAAAAAGTGTTTTGAAAAAATTGCTAAGTGGTGTTTTTTTCCTCACATTCAAGGCAATAGAAAACTGTAAAAATAAATTAACCCAACTACCTTAAAAAATGTTTTAGAAGAATTTAATGTATAGAGTTGTTGATTCAGTCACCCGCATCAGTAAAGTTAATGGGGAACCCACCATAATGAATAACGTAACGGGATGTAAGAGTCTAAATCAACAGCCTGTATATTCGGAATGTTAAAAAAAAAAGTATAAAATAGTCAAATATTATGTACAATATGGCTCTAATCAAAAGAGAATCTCATTGGTTTATTATTTTTATTGCATAATGTAAATTTTATGACGCTAGAATTGTTATTTTAAAATTATAGTGTTCCATATTTTTTTTGTATTACCTGGGACTTAAGGCTCTTTCAAACAGGCGCGACACGCGACGCGACACAAAGACACCGCTCGTCGCGCGACGAGCGGTGTCTTTGTGTCGCGTCGCGTGTCGCGCCTGTTTGAAAGACCCTTTAAACATAACTGGCGAAATATCGGTACTATTAGGAACTC
The DNA here is from genome assembly GCA_916610215.1 of Omphaloscelis lunosa. Lineage (NCBI taxonomy): Eukaryota > Metazoa > Arthropoda > Insecta > Lepidoptera > Noctuidae > Omphaloscelis > Omphaloscelis lunosa. The sequence goes on along the minus strand of OU744265.1, from coordinate 14,567,670 downwards.
CTCTGCCTAACCCTTTGGGGAATATAGGCGTGATTTTATGTTATTTTTAATTAATTCCTTACAGAAAGCTTTGTTCATAAACAGAGGCAATTTTAAAAATGAATCCTACACTTTGCTGCATTATATTGCTTGAGAATGCATTGCATAATAATGTTCGATATGTCCTGTTGTCTACGAATAATATTTGTAGCCTTATGTAGATTTTCACCCCATGAAAAAGTACACTGAGCGCACTGTATAATGTCAGATTAGAGTGAGGCCTCACTAGTGCGTTGCGTTGCGTCGTTGCAACGGACCAACACATTGTATGCCACACCTACGATGCGACGACGCATGTCTAGTTTGCCCTTCTATCAGTGGAACCAAGTGGAACACTGTCCGTCGTCGCACCGGAGCTCCGACAGCGCAACGCATCACCCTCCCCCGGTTCGTCTCTCGTTCCTCGATCCGTTGAAACTCCGTTGCGATGAAGCAACGCATAATGTGGCATGCCACTAAAAATATATATATATATATAATGACGCAGCGTTGACGTTACGACGACGCAACGCACTAATGATGCCTTATTCTTAATTAACTGCAAGCGCATGCAAGTACGACTCTTGTAAAAGTTTATTGCCGGTCTGCACTTGAGGCGTATCTGTTGAATGAATACGATTTGATAAAATACGAAATGTTTCTGAGTTTGTGCTCCGTTGTCATTACTTTATGCACAATCGCCTCTGAGTTTTCGCAACTGTCTAAAGTGGTTGTAATCAGCACCCCAATTGCGTAACACACTTTCAATCAGAATCCGACGGTTTTTGAAGAAAATTGCTAATCCATTGCTGCATATGATTGAAAAGTTTGTCTTCTCGACTACGTAAATCACGCAATGAATGTTGTTGAATTGACAAAATGAACGGCATTGCTATTGTAACTGTGATACGCAATTACCCTGATCTTTCAGTAAACCAACCTTTGTCGTCAAACTCTTGAGCCAGGTTTTGCCAGACCTTTGCTGTTGTAGCCTCTTGTAATATAAACATAATTGGCAGAAATGAAATTATCCTGAAAAGAACCGCAGTTACCAAAATAGCTTATAGAGTAAGCAAACTGAAGTGGCAGTGGGCTGGCCATGTTTGTCGAAGGACCGATGGCCCGGTGGAGCAGACGAGTCCTAGAGTGGAGACCACGTACCAGCAAGCGTAGCGTGGGAGCCCCCCAGCTAGATGGACCGACGACCTTAAGAAAGTGGCTGGGACAAACTGGATACGGAAGGCGGAGGACAGGGTGTTGTGGCGCAGCTTGGGCTCTCCCAAGCTGCGCCACAACACCCTGTCCTCCGCCTTCTGCATTGAGTCACGCAGACATAGGCCTCTGCCTATGTCCAGCAGTGGACTGCGATAGGCTGAGTTGATTGATGGCAGGATCAACCAGTAAGATAACCCTGGCCTTGGATTTTGTGTCAAGTTTTGTATTGGGACTAATGTTATCGGTACCTTCAATACAGCTCCAGAGTGTTCAAGCTGTAAACAGGTTGGAACAGCTAACCTCCACGTATTGTAATTAGCACGTCCGATCAACTCTATCAGAATCATCGTGTTGTGTTGCGAAATTACACTTTTGTTGATTTTTGAAAATTACCAGCACTGACGTGTATTCCGGAATGTATGTCGTACACTTCTGTTTTTCACTAGGCACTTTCAAAGACAGTTTATATTATAAATCACAATAAAATCTTTCCATATTTCAACAAAATTATGGTCTCTGGGCCCATAACCTGTTAAAAAAAAATCGTATTTTATTAAATTCGTATTAATTCAACTGTATCTATCTTGCATATTAGATGATATCAGCCAATCAGAAGCAAGTGTATTAGCTGGACGCGGGCGTACATACCGGGGTGCAGTACGTAAGATATCGCTTACAGAACAGCCATCAAGATGAGTTAATTGTCGTAACATGTGACTCTTCTATTATGTATAAATGAAGTATCTACATAACACCAAGTACATTACATACGTACGTAGAATCTTAACGTTTTATTTTTTGTCACAAATTATTTATTCACCTTTATGAAGTCTGTGTGTTATTTATTACATTTTATGTGTTTATTTATCAAGCATATTATTTATTTAAAGCTTTGGTAGACGAACTGGGACAAAAGAGTCAGAATGTGAAGTTTTGATATACAGCTCGGCAAAAAAGAGTAAACTAAAACTGAGGCGCCACTATCGCACTTAGGTCACTTCTAATGGGAAATGAGTATAAAAACGCTGCTTGTGGGTGACTCAAAACCTACTAGCACTTGCCGGAAAAGTAGTGCCATCATCATAGGTCTGCATTACTAAGTAAAATATTTAGTTCCAAATGGCACCACCTCAAAAGTCTTTTATGTCAACCTGTATCTACATTTTATTACAGTCATAAAATTGAAGATAGCCTGAACATTGATTTCATGTCTTGCATTTTTTTGCGCATTATGTATATTTTCGTTTTATATCTTTTCAACATCCACGCGTCATAAAGGTCTATTGTATGTTTCATTACATAAAAAAAAAAATACGTGTGTCAATCAAACTAGAGTAAGTTACCATTGTAATTAATATTGTGTTGTAAAATGAAAAGAAAAATAAAATAATGTTTTTGTGATAAAGAAGTGTGTACAATAATATAAATTTGAATACAAAATGTGAAATGTTTTATTGAGATATCCCCAATTAGAAGTTGCGTTACGCAATCACAATCGCAACAATTTTCATTTTGACAACTCAAGTTCATTGCACCGTAAATGTCAAAATATTGCCTGCCCACAATAGCGTTTCTGTTCTTGCCTACACATATAGCTCTTTTGTTGATTGAACACGACTTACTACCAAAATATACTGGGTGCACTGTATGTGTTAACGCAATTGATAGTGTTCATGGGGCTTGACTTGAGAGTTCAGTTTTTTCCCGACAAACTGACACGGATAGAAATGCTGATGAAATCCCTATCATAGTCACAAATATGTGTTAGGTACTTCTGACAGCAAGGGCGCAGCGCAGCTAACTCCCCCGTGCCCTTAGAGCATTTAACCTAAATGCTCTAAGCCCGTGCCGTATCAGCCGTATCAAAGATAAGGGATCCCCTAGCTACAACATGTGTGTAAGCAAAATGTAAGGAGGACTATACCCACAGTCTCCATAGCAACACTTATTCGTTATTTTTGTGTCTTGTTTTTTTCCTTTAGTAAAATAAAACATTCGTCACAAAGTTCCAACAGTCTTTATTTTACTTTAATATGGTAGCAGAGCGTGAAATAAAGCTATAAATACGTTGATCACTATTGTAAATTGGTGTACTAAAAGGGAGCTAAACAACAGAGTTAACACGCAGTTGGTTTATATAGAATCATTGTATTAAAGTGAGACATCACAGTTAGGATTGTCTAACTGACACACACAAAATTATAAACAAGTTGTTACCTAGTAACAAAAACAAAGACTATATAAGATACAAACTTCATGGGACGCATGACGATTCCAACCTATTTTCAACACCCCCACTGAATCCCCATGCGCTCCATGCAATACTTTAGCTTAATGCGAGCCAGGCTTTTAGTGAGACAGTCAGCTGGCATCTGGTTCGTATCACAATATTCTATACGAATTACACCGGTTTCGGCCAACTCTCTTATGAAATGGTAGCGTATTGTTATACCCCGGCTCTGTAAGGGCTAAAGATGAATCAGCGCCTAGCAGGCGCTGACAGATAAGAGTATCACCTACATGGTGGCATGGGAACAGTTAGTTGGGTCTTAACTCTTAAAGCGGACGGGTCTGCCAATGGGTCTTTCTTTTAAAAGTTGATCTAAATAAAGTGTCCTTATTCCAGTTAAATATCCTTTCTTTTTTTAAAAACCTATTTACTGGAAGACCCATAACAAATTGGTGGCAGCGGTGGGATACGAAAATCCCCAGTGTCCTTAAAAACCTAACTCAAACAACATCTAGTGTAAATAAATATCCTGAAAAAAAAAAAAACTAGCGTGTGTCGTGTAAGTGCACTAAGAAAACTTACCAAATATCCTCAACGTGTAAAAGTGTATCCTGGACAATCTTTGAAACGCTCGGACTATCCTTACGTTATCAGAGTGTGTATATAAACAGTATCCTGTTAAATTTGTGAAAAGAAAAAAAAAAACATTCAAACAAATACGTAATATCCTGAGTGTCGTGCCGCATTGCGTCTCGTCGTTCCTTGTCGCGCCGTGCCGTGTTGTGTGGCTCCCAAATCTATATCCAAGATCAAGGTCAACGCCAAATATCGACTATTCAATATCCAACGTTCATAACCCCGTATAAACTGAATCCTGTTAAGTTTTGTGAAGAAAATATTCAATCAAAATCTACCGTAATATCCTGAGTGTCGTGCCGCATCGAGTCTCGTCGTTCCTCGTCGCGTCGTGCAGTGTTGCGTGGTTCCCGAATCTACATCAAAGATCAAGGTCAACGCCGAACGATTCACCGCACAATATCCAACGGTCATCATAACCCCGGCTAAAAGAAGTACCTTATCGCATCGGAATGTTCCTGCACGCCATAACATCCGTCGCCTACGCATTACTCGTACTGTGAGTCTTTGGTCATTACTGATTAATCTAAGGCTGAGTAATTATTTAATATCCTATACCAAGTCGATTGTACCTATCTAATAAGTTAGTTAAAAACATTGTTATTCATTGTAACATTTGTATTTACTTGCGACCCGTTTTCTTCTATCTATGTTTTAGTATTTGAATTATGCCCAAAATCCTTAAAGCAGAAGATAATAAATTAACTATTGATATTCCAAGTTTAGAAGAATCTCAACGCGGTGATACAAAGAAGTCCCCTATCACCTCTCCTAGAATTACCAGGGCTTCTGTCGCACTTAGTACAATGGCAGAATTAGATTTAAATACTTTGTTCAAATTCATAAAATCATACGATGGCAGTCGAGAATCCGTCAACTCATTTATCATCAATTGTAATAACGCATATGATCTCGCTTCAGATTCCCAAAGACCAATCCTTTTTAAATATATCCTCAGCCAGTTGCATGGAAAAGCGGAAGTTGCCTGTTCAATAAAAGAATTCACATCTTGGGAACAACTTAGAGAATTCCTAAAAACACAATTTTGTGAACGCAAACATTATGCTCACCTGCTTACTGATCTTCAGGAAAGCAGGCAAAATCCGCAAGAAAATGTTAATCAATTTTCGCTTCGCGTAGAGACCTACCTCTCACAATTATTAACTGAAATATCCTTATCCAATACTAAAGCAAAGGAGTTGCCTGGCCGCACTGCGGCTATGGAAGACTTAGCCCTCCATCATTTCCTTATGGGGCTACATCCCCGCATATCGAACATTGTGAGATGTAGATCTCCTAAAACTTTAAACGAAGCTATTAATCTAGCTATTTCAGAAGAACGCATTCAACAGAGCCTGTATAAACGCCCACAGGCCGAACAGAGGTTTGCTAATAATAATAAATCTAGACCAGGGCCTTCAAAATCAAACACTAGTGTACAATACACTACACCAAATGTGAATCCAAATAAAACTGATATCTTGTTCTGTCGTTATTGTAAAACAACTGGTCACGATATCCAAAACTGCAAAAAACGCGAGTTTTACAATAATAAATATCAATCAAAACCGAGTAATTATTTCCAAAGAAATAACAATAACAAAGTTAATCATATCTATGAAACCCCTGATTTTGATAACTCTGATAATCATCTTCCATCCTATGACTCCAATGATTTAAACGACCTAGAGTCTCGCGAGGGTGCCACACGAGACAAAGCGTAACTGTCGGCACCCATCAACAAAATACACGTAAGGTCAACCGACAGGGTAACCAGCCCCAAACTGACGACCCTACCGTCAATTTATCCAGGACTATGCAACAGGGTAACCAGCCCCAAACTGACAGTCCTAGTCCAATTTCACGTAAGGTCAACCGACAGGGTAACCAGCCCCAAACTGACGACCCTACCGTCAATTCATCCAGGACTATGCAACAGGGTAATCAGCCCCAAACTGACAGTCCTAACCCAATTTCACGTAAGGTCAACCGACAGGGTAACCAGCCCCAAACTGACGACCCTACCGTCAATTTATCCAGGACTATGCAACAGGGTAACCAGCCCCAAAGAGACAGTCCCGGAACCAAATATCCGGCGGTCTTGCCAGTGTCCCCCAAGACCAACACTGAAGTGTATGAAATCAACCTTGATATATCCAAAAGACTTTTACCACATATATTGGTACACTCACAGGTCTCTGATATCCCTTTATCCTTATTAGTAGACTCTGGTTCCGTCATAAGTTTACTGAAACAATCCAGTATCATGAACCCTCAAAAATTGGTCAAGGAACCAATCAAACTTAAAGGCATAGACCCAGGGGACGATCCAACTCCAACTGAGGGTCATTTTCAATTAAAATTAAACATAGACGATAAAAATATCATCCCATTTAAATTCCATGTTATCAAGGATATAAGCCTACCCTATGATGGAATCATTGGATCAGACTTCCTTACTGCTTTTGGGTGTAAAATTGATTACACCACCGATATTCTTAAACTAGGGAAATCTGAAATTAAATTACATTTCTTCGATCCGTTTTATGTTATCCCGCCACGTACTGAAACAGTTATCGAATGTTCAGTACAAGACACTGATTTAAAGGAAGGAGTTATCATAGATCAGCATTTGTCTAAATGTGTCCTTATATCCAATTGTATCGTAAAAATAAAGGATAACAATCGAGTCAATTTGACGATAGCCAATACCTCATTATCACACATTAAAATCGACCCTAATCTAAAACTTACTATTAAACCTTTAGACATTGCTTACCAAGTCAATACAAATATCCAAGAGATATCCAATCGAACTACCGAAGTGTTAAATTCACTAAGAACTGATCACTTAAATCCGGAGGAATCCGAAGCTCTTACAGAAGTTTGCTCCCAATATTCCGATATATTCCACTTGCCTAACGATCAGTTAACACACACTACAACTATTGATCACCAAATCAAGACAAGTAGTGACATTCCTATTCATACTAAGTCCTATCGATTTCCAGAATGCCATAAAAAGGAGGTCGAAACCCAAATTAGTAAGATGCTAAACCAAAACATTATTGAGCCATCATCCTCGCCATGGAGCTCGCCAATTTGGATAGTCCCTAAAAAGACAGACTCCCAAGGACAACGTAAATGGAGAATAGTTATCGATTACAGAAAATTAAATGACGTCACTATCGGCGAAACATATCCAATCCCGCAAATTTCTGAGATCCTTGACCAACTAGGAAGCAGTAAGTACTTCAGTACTTTAGACTTAACATCCGGTTTCCATCAAATCCTTATCTCTCCTCACGACGCTCCTAAAACAGCATTTTCTGTCCCTCAGGGTCATTTCCAATTCACTAGGATGCCATTCGGGTTGAAAAATGCACCCTCAACATTCCAAAAGTTAATGAACAATTGCCTTACCGGACTACAAGGCACAAGATGCTTTGTTTATCTTGACGATATCGTTATATACTCTTATGATCTGAAATCACATATCGATAACCTAAAAGCTGTCTTCGATAGAATCCGTAAGTTTAATTTAAAACTGCAGCCTGATAAGTGTGAATTTTTACGGAAAGAAGTCGCTTATCTGGGCCATATTATCAGCGAAGACGGCGTCAAACCGAACCCCGATAAGGTTCGTGCCGTTACGGAATATCCAGTCCCCCAATCTCCGAAAGACATTAAGTCGTTTCTTGGCCTAGTATCCTATTATAGAAGGTTTATACCTAACTTTGCCAAACTGGCCAAACCGTTAACTTCTCTATTAAAAAAGGACATCCAGTTTAAATGGCAGAACGAGCAGCAACTGGCTTTTGAGTCCTTGAAATCCAGACTCATTTCTGCCCCTATTCTTGCGTATCCTGACTTTACGCAACCCTTTCTTTTAACATGTGACGCCTCAAATCATGCGATATCTGCAATCTTATCTCAGGGTCCTGTAGGACAAGATCGTCCTATTGCATATGCATCCCGCACGCTTAACAAAGCGGAGTGTAACTATAGCGTTACAGAAAAAGAATGTCTTGCCATTATTTTCGGCACCCAAACATTCAGACCGTACCTATATGGTCAACGGTTTAAAATTCTTACAGACCATAAACCATTACAGTGGTTATTCAACTGCAAGGACCCTGGCTCCAGACTTGTCCGCTGGCGTTTAAAATTAGAAGAATTTGAATATAATATCCAATATAAAAAGGGAAAAATTAATGCTAATGCTGATGCTTTATCCCGATATCCAGTAAACCCAATCCAACAAACGAATCCTGCTTCTTCCAGACCTCTTACTGACAGAGAGTCCACCCAAGAGTCTGGTCGAGACCAGTTGAACTTACCTGTAGACCCATCTCCGCTTGACATCGATACAGACATCCTCCTAGGTTCAGCTGAAGACATCTCGCTACTATCCGATGTAAACTTACCTTCTAACGTCCCAGATGTCCTTAGAGAAGAAATTGAAAACGAGGTAGCCGTATTACCCGATCCCGTAATAGACGAGGCAATAGCCTCTAATCCTCAGCCTAATCCTAGTCCCAGACCGTCCACTAGTACATCTCCTGATGAACCTATCGATAACTATCACACTTTCTTAAAATGTATATCTAATAAAGATAATGTGTTCAACACTGAAATAGAAGAACACAATGAAAGCCTTATGAAATGCCCCGCAAAAGTTATTTTAATTCCCACATCTATTGACCTAGATGAATCTAATCTATATGTCCAAGATATCTTAAATGACCCCGAAACTTGTATAAGTACACATGAATCGGAAAAAGAACTCTTCTCATTCTTAAAAATTGAACTGAATAATAAAATATACTACCTGTTATTTACTAAGGTTCACCACTTCGATGAAACGTCTTATCCGGAAATCTTCGAAACCCTGAAAAGAATAAGAAATGAATTAGTAATATTTGGAAATGTTGATGAAATCGGTATATCTGATTTGAAAAATCCATTTGAAAAACATTCATATATTAAAATCTATAATATCCTTACTTACCTTTTCCACAACACGCGAATCAAAGTTAATATATATCACAACAGCATTATATATCCTGTTTTGACGGAAATTAAAAAGATTTTGCACGATAATCATGATATCCCAATTGCAGGCCATCTTGGCTCTGTTCGAATGTACAATAGGATAAAACAAATGTATTACTGGAAAGGAATGCGTACTGATATAGAGTTATATGTAAAACAGTGCAAACCATGTCAGGAAAATAAAGCCCTGCGTAAAATAAACCGAGCTCCGATGCTCATAACCAGCTCCTCAGCTGTACCGTGCCAACGGATAGCTCTGGACGTCGTAGGACCACTACCAGAAGCAGGGCCTGCAAAATTAAAATTTATATTAACTATCCAGGATGACTTAACCAAGTTTTCTTCCGCGTATCCAATTCGTAGTACTACAGCAGAAGAAACAACTGAATGTCTACTTCACTATATATCTATATTTGGTATACCTAAAACAATACTTACCGATCAGGGTACCAATTTCACGGCGGACCTCTTTAAAAGAACTTGCGAATTCCTCAAAATTAAAAATTTGTGGTCCTCTCCATACCACCCACAAACTCAGGGTGCCCTGGAACGAAGTCATGCAACCCTTAAGGAATACCTTAAATCATACATTAACGCAGAACAATCCAATTGGCCTCGGTATGTTTATACAGCTATGCTTGCTTATAATACCGCCGTCCATTCGACAACTAACTTTACACCTTATGAGTTAATGTTCGGAAATAAGCCACTCATCCCAAATTCTGTATACAGTGAATCCTTAGGAACTACATACCCTGACTATGTCAGAATGCTACAAAATCGGTTAAAATTCTCCCGTGACAAAGCACTAGACTTCATGAGGAAATCTAAAGAAACCTCAAAATCTTACTACGATAGCCGTAGTCGTCGGGTTACATACAAAATCGGAGAATTTGTATATCTTAAAAACCATTTAAGATTACGTAAGGCTCTCTCTCCATTATGGAAGGGTCCTTATAAAATAGTCAAAGTTAATAGTAATAATACACTTACCTTACTTATAAATCGACGCCATGTTACTCATCACGTGGACCAAGTAAAACCGGCTGACACTACCGGCACACATTAGAGTATAGTATAAGTAAACTTTAGGTATTAGTAATTGTTTTAATTATATTAATTAACGTAGATATATTACTTGCAGAACTCCAAGTCAGGCTCGGAGCCAACAGGATTATTTTGTTGAGCAGATAAAGTCAAGCCCCGGCCTTTACTTTGATTACCTCGGCACACTGAAAATTAATAGTGGACAATTAAATGTTATAATGCCTTTTGATCTTTCATACCTTGGTCCGCACATCACAAATATAAAATCAGCCTTCGGCACCACCGAGCAACTATGTAAAAGAATTGACCTTATAAAGAATAGCTGTGACAACACAATAGAACCCTTGATTGCTCGATTTAGTGACATATATAAAGAATACGCGTCTATTTCCCACATGCTAGAAAAACGATCAAAACGTGCATGGATCAGTGGACTAGGCAATGTAATAAAACAAATATTTGGCAATTTAGATGAAAACGATGGTCTCAGGTACGATGACACCATAAATGTATTGCAAAATAATGAGAAAAAATTGGTTTCATTAATGAAAGAAAACATTTTACTTAGCACCACATCAATTTCATCATTTAATAATAGTGTTACTAAAATAAAAATTAACGAAATCAATTTGAACAAAGCTATCGACAAGCTCTCCGCAAGCTTAAGTAACATAACTACTGCAATAACGGAACAATCCGAATTCGAACATATACTTAATAATCTAGAAGTGTCAATTTTAACTCTATCATTCCACCTAGAAGACATAACTAATTCTATCTTATTTAGTTATCAAAATGTTTTACATCCTTCAATGATGACGCCACAACAGCTGTTCAAAGAGCTTGCCGATAACTACCAACATTTGCCAAACGACTTGGAACTGCCTGTTAATTTAGATTTAAGTTCTATTCATATTATTTTAAATGTTTCTAGAATAATTAGTTATAATACTAACAATAAGATATTTTTCGTATTACAGATTCCTTTAGTTTCTCTAAAAGAATATGTATTGTTCCATACTATTGCTCTGCCAACACCCCATAATTCCACTAAGCCTTACAGTTTTAGTTTGATTTTACCTAGTTTTAAATATATTGCAATGACCAAAGACAAAACACAATACTGTACTCTAAACGATTTGGAAGGCTGTAGAATAATCACCCCAGGAGAACGTCTGTGTGACGTCGCAACTGTTCATGCGTCAGACATCAGACCTATTTGTGAAAGTGAATACATGTCCAAAGTGATAAGTGAAATTCCAAAATCCTGTGAAACCAAGTTAATTTATGGTAGTTTAGATATGTGGAAATCTATAGAAAACAATAAGTGGATCTATATACAGTCAGAGTCCAACATAGTCTCTATAGAATGTCGAAATTCCAAAACATTTGAAATACAAGTTTTAGGCACTGGTGTACTTACAGTCCCTACAAACTGCATAGGTTATTGTAAAGGTGCTAACCTTATACCGAAATACACTATAACAAATATTTCTGCACCTATTGGTTTTCCTGATTTTAACTTAATAAACGATACCTGCTGTAATGTGTTCAAATTAAACCAATCAATCGATAATGTGGCCCCTATAAAACTATTAAATACCGACTTAGACGATTTAAAATTAAATCAACATTTTTTTGTAAAACTACATGATATAGATAATGTTCTTGATAGCCCACACATAGTAAGGTATGGGACACATTATTCTGTCGTTATATTGTTAGTTATAATTCTTATATTATTGTACTTGTTTTTTAGAGTGTATAAATGTATCCGACCCGGCAGCAGAACCCTTGTTGAAATATTTTCATCCTCAAGGCCACAACCCTCTTGCGATAGCAACCCCGAGGATAGTAATGCCGATGTTGAAGTGGTTCCCTTGCCAACTATTAGAACTAGAGTTTAGCCCTTATTTCATCCTTGCACATAACTTCGCAAGTAACCCCGAAGTTATTTCTTAGGGGGGAGGTGTTATACCCCGGCTCTGTAAGGGCTAAAGATGAATCAGCGCCTAGCAGGCGCTGACAGATAAGAGTATCACCTACATGGTGGCATGGGAACAGTTAGTTGGGTCTTAACTCTTAAAGCGGACGGGTCTGCCAATGGGTCTTTCTTTTAAAAGTTGATCTAAATAAAGTGTCCTTATTCCAGTTAAATATCCTTTCTTTTTTTAAAAACCTATTTACTGGAAGACCCATAACAGTATGTTGATGTGCTTCGACCTTTTACCAATCGCATAAGAGTACACTAATTTACTTGCACTCTGACTGTCGCTGAACACTGTAACGCAATCGTTAAATCCAGCTAGCTCTTCCAATAAGCCTTTAACGCAGACTAGTTCTTTGGAGGTTTCGCAGATGGCTATATATTCAGCCTCAGCTGTGCTTAAGGCTACGCATCGTTGTTTGCGAGCTTGCCAGGACACAGCACCTCCACCGAAAGTAATCACATAACCAGTAAATGAGTGCCCATCGGCGTTGGCTCCCCAATCGGCGTCCGAGTACGCAACCAGGGGTTTGCCTGTTCTTTTATAGACTAGTTTATAGTCCACGGTGCCCTTTAAGTACCTGAGCACCCGCTTGAGCGCAGTCATGTGCTGTTCATCCCAGCATGTATTAAACTGGCTCAAATAGCTGACCGCAAATGTCAAATCAGGCCTTGTACCGCAGGATAGATACATGAGCGATCCTATTACTTCTTGGAAAGAAAAATCCTCACGCCTTTCCCCCTTTGCAAGTCGTAGATTCAATTCCATTGGAGTAGCTACAGGCTTGCAGTCTTGCATTCCATTTTTTTCTAGAATCCTTTTGGCAAAGCTCTCCTGTGATAGGGATATCTGTCCATTGGATCGCGTGATATGGATTCCTAAACAATCCTTGGCCTCACCTAAATCTTTAATTTTAAACGCTTTGGCGATTGTCTTTTTGACTTTTTCTATGTCCCCCACTGAACTTCCAAAAATATAGAAGTCGTCGACATAAAGTGCTATTGCAATCAGGGTATCATCTTTTCCCTTTTTAATGTACACGCATGGATCATGCTTCGATCTTGTAAAACCACTTTTAATGATATGATCATGTACTTTGACGTTCCAGCAACGTGCAGCTTGTTTGAGACCATAGATGGCTCTCTTCAGCTTGCATACTTTTTTTTCATTTCCCTTCTTTATGAAAGATTCAGGTTGCTCCATGTACAGATCCTCATCTAAATCACCATTTAAAAATGCTGTGGTGACATCAATTTGGTGTACATTTAAATCCAATTCTGCTGATAATCCCAGCAGAAGCCTAATGGAAGAGAGCTTGACTACAGGAGCAAAGGTCTCGGTATAATCTTCTCCAAACTTTTGAGAATAACCCTTGGCAACAAGGCGAGCCTTATGCCGTTGAACCTTTCCATCTGCCCCGATTTTTAACTTAAAAATCCATTTACTTTTGACGACATTAGCGTCTCTAGGACGATCGATGAGCTCCCAAGTCTGATTCTCCATAAGAGAGTCGTATTCCTCCTTCATAGCTTTCTTCCACAGGTCTTTATCAGAACGCTTCATAGCATCCATAACCGAAATCGGGTCAGGAGTATTCGTGACATGGAAGTTGTATACCATGTCCTCTTCTATTCTTCTGACTCTATTTCTCAGAGGATAACGCCGTTCCTCAGGCTCCTCTACAGCTTGAACCGGCTCTGTTGACGGTTCTTCGAAAGAGTCGTGAAACTCTTCTTCAGCAATAGTGGGCGATGAACTTGGTGTCAACTATGTTACTCTGGCTTGGGCCATCCTCAGGCGCCACTGCCCTTGAAGTGCCTTGAGTAGTATCTGGCTCACAAAAAATTGGTACCTCTACATATTCTTGCCATTGCCTCGATTTCTTCCTCGAAACCTGTGCACTGCATTCAGGGGGTTTAATCTCCTTGATTACTTTTGATCGCTCGTCAAACACGGCGTCGCGAGCAACTATTATGCGGCGCGGATTGACCGGGTCGACAAATCTGTACCCCTTTTGTACTTCACTGTACCCAACGAAGATAAGCCCACGGGTCTTGGAGTCGAATTTCCTTCGGCTATTATCTTTTACCAAAACCTGAGCTGTGGACCCAAAAACTTTTAAATTGGTAAGATCCACCTCATGATTTGTCCAAACTTCTTCGGGAACTTTCCCGGCGATTGCTAATGTGGGTGAGCGATTTTTCAAATAGATCGCAGTCCCCACCGCTTCTCCCCAGTACCGTTTACTTAGGTTACTGTCATGGAGCATGCATCTCGCCTTTTCAGTAATGGTGCGGATCGTCCTTTCCGCAACTCCATTCTGTTGAGGAGTATGAGTAACGCTCGTCTGGTGCGTAATTCCACATTTGGCCAAATAAGCCTGGAACTCCTTATTGGTATACTCAGTACCATTATCGCTTCTAAACCGTTTAATTTTCCTTCCGGTTTGGTTCTCTACCAGACGCTTGAATTCCTTGAACTTCTCTAACACCTCAGTCTTTTGTTTCATGACGTAACCGAAAACCTTTCGGCTAAAGTCGTCAATGAACAGAAGGAGATATCTGTTTCCTCCCCAAGTCTCCACATCTATTGGACCAGCTACGTCGCTATGTATTAGGTCCAGCATGCCGGAGGCTCGGAAAGACTTCTTCCGTTTAGGAAACTTTTTTACGCACTGCTTTCCTTGACTACAAGGAACACAAGGGGCTCCATCACCCTTTTTGCCGTAATCGAGGCCCTTGACAATTCTTTTTAAAATGTGCATTTGCGCGAAAGACAAATGGCCCAATCTCCGGTGCCATAATTCAAACTTGTCTTGATTGTCTTCCCCTAAAAGAGCTGTCACCTGATTACAACCGGAACCTAAAACATAAAGTCCGTTTTGGCGCGGTGCGGTAAATAATGCCTTACCATCTATTTTTACATTATTGCTAAAAACACTACATTTGATTTTATCAAAAACAATAATATTGCCTGCATCTGCAAACTTTCCTACAGACATTAAATTGGTAATTAGTTCAGGAATGTGAAGAACATCATTCATCTTCACTACAGTGTCATGTTCCTCATGACGCAGGTTTAACTCCACAGAACCTTGCGAAGTCGAAACAATTTTTTCGCTATTCGCGCACGTTATCGTTTTGAAGCAAGATTTCGTGGGGTTCAAGAGGGATTTCACCGGTGTCATGTGGGACGTAGCTCCTGAATCCAACACCCAGTTATCACTGCTACCTACAGATGACAACAAGGTCAAAAAATCTGAGTTCACGTTCACATTCGTCACCATAGCCGAATTCGCATTTGACTTCTTCTTATCCGGCTGCTTGGCCTTGAACTGCTTGCATTGCCACTTGAAATGGCCCTTCCGTTTGCAGAAGTGACAAACAATCTCTCTAGTGTGGTCTCTTCCTCCACTACCGCCAGCGCTAGATGTTAGCGCCGAATCAACCTTTGGGGTTTCATTCGACTCTTGACGTTGACCCTCCTTCAGAAGTGCTGATATGACCAGTTCTGAGGTAATTGTCGAGCGGGAATGCTCTATGGCCATTACTAACGGATTGTAATTGTCCGTCAATCCCGCCAGCATTATTATTCCGACAAACTCATCGTCAAGTCCGGCACCAATGCTTCGCAGCTGCTGCTGAATCGCTCGAACTTCCGTGACGTAGGCTTCCATACTTGGGTATGATTCTAGCTTGATGCGAAACATTTTTCGTAGCAACGAAAGCCTCCGCATTAGTCCAGCATCCGCGTAGGCATTTTTTAGTGCCAGCCAAGTCTCTCGTGCCGTCTTTGCTTCCGTCACAAGGGGGTAGATGCCTTCCGAAAGCATCAGGCAGATCTTGGCTCTTGCTCTAGCATCACGCTTCACCAACTCATTTGAGGTCGCACTGAACGTATCTTGCACACAATCCCACAGATCATTGTCGATAAGAAGCATTTGCATAGAAAAAGACCATGTAGCGTAGTTTTCTTGCCCCGACAACTTGGAAATTTGAGTCGTATTTTGCGACGTCATTTTTTATTCTCAATACTTTATCGCTGTCCCTAAAATTTAGTATCAACGAGGCTACGGGCTGGGCCCATAACCTATTGTAAATTGGTGTACTAAAAGGGAGCTAAACAACAGAGTTAACACGCAGTTGGTTTATATAGAATCATTGTATTAAAGTGAGACATCACAGTTAGGATTGTCTAACTGACACACACAAAATTATAAACAAGTTGTTACCTAGTAACAAAAACAAAGACTATATAAGATACAAACTTCATGGGACGCATGACGATTCCAACCTATTTTCAACAATCACGATGGCGTCAGGCTCAAGTACAAAAATTGAGACTTTAAATAAAGAAAATTTCGACACGTGGCGAATTCAAGCAAGGGCCGTACTCATCAAAAATAAATTATGGAGTGTTGTTGAGAAGCCGCTGGATGAAAAAGCTAATGAAGAGAAGAAAGAGAAGGATCTTTTGGCTCAATCTGAGTTAGTACTTCTGATTTCACCTTCCGAATTAAAGCAAATAAAAAACTGCAAAACAGCTCATGAGATTTGGACTATGCTTCATTCCATATATGCCAGCAAGGGACCGGCTAGAAAGGCTTCACTTTTAAAGCAGTTGATATTGTTCAAAATGGAACATGGCAATATTAGAGAGCATTTAAATAAGTTCATGGACGTGATAGACAAATTACAGGATATGGACATTCATATTCATGAGGATTTGCTCGCTGTTATGATGCTATACAGCTTACCACCTGAATACGAAAATTTTCGTGTAGCTATAGAATCCATAGACACGTTACCGAAAACTGAAGTACTTAAGGTAAAAATTCTAGAAGAATCTGAAGCCAGACAAATTAATAACGGTTCCAATAACAATACTAAAGATGAACATGAAGAAGAGTCAAATTTCATAAAAACATGCAAATTTTGCAAGAAGAAAGGACATGTTATCAATGAATGCAGAAAGCTGGAGAATAAGAAGAAGAAAGAAACGAACGAAGAAGTTCCAAAAACTTCCCACACTGTATGTATGCATTCCAAAAGTAAGAATTCAGATTATGAAAATAATACATGGATTCTTGATAGTGGTTGTACATCGCACATGTCTCATAACAGAAACTATTTCGAAAATCTCGAGAAATCTAACTTCCAACTGCTAAAACTAGCTTCCCAAGATACGACAGCTGATATTGCTGGTAAAGGCCAAGTCACTTTTATGCTAGATGCCAACGTTGGAGGCAAAAGTAAAATTCAAGAGGTTACTTTGACAAATGCTCTCTATGTGCCAACCCTATCCTCGAATTTACTATCCATTGGAAAAGCCACAGAATCTGGATGGACTGTCTTATTTACAAATAAAAAGGCCACAATTACACATCCTGAAGAAGGTATTATACTCGATGCGCCAAAAGGCAAAGATGGGCTGTACTACTTAAATCCTACATCGTGTAAATACAACAAAAAAGATAAATGTTACTTGGCAGAAGACACGAAAATTCATAAATGGCATAAATGTTTAGGTCATATGAATGAAGGTGATATGAAGTTGGCATTGAAGAATGAGACACTTATCGGTTTAGATTTCAAGCCAGATGAGAAAATTGGAGATTGTGAAATATGCATTCAAGCAAAGATTAAAAGACTGCCTAATAAACCCAATGACACACTACGCACGTCAAAACGACTCGAGATAGTGCACAGCGATGTTTGTGGTCCAATGACTCAAACCCTCGGTGGAGAGAAATACTTCATAACCTTCATCGATGACTATACTAGATACAGCCGAGTCTATTGTATAAAACAAAAAAGTGATGTATTGGACAAATTCAAACTTTACAAGGCAGAAATGGAAAATTTCACAGGTGAAAAAATTATCAGTCTCCAGTCCGACAATGGTTTGGAATACTGTAATCAAAATTTTGACAACTATCTGAAAGAGCATGGTATTACAAGACGACTAACAGCACCATATACACCACACCAAAATGGTGTTTCAGAACGCAAAAATCGTACCCTACTGGAAAAGGCTAGGAGCATGATGATCGAATCCAAAGCACCTCAAAGTCTTTGGGGAGAAGCTATTCAAACTGCAAACTACCTTTCCAATCGGAGTGTCAACAAAACTATATCTGCACATTTTGGTACTGTTATTACACCTTATGAGAAATGGGTACAAAGAAAGCCTCGCATCTTCCATCTACGTCAGTTTGGAATAAAAGCTTTCATACTTCTGAAAGATGGCAAAGAACGTAATAAATTCAAATCGAAAGCTATACCTGGGATGTTTGCAGGCTATTCAGATACTTCCAAAGCTTATAGAATTTGGGTACCTTCAAAACATAAAATCATGATTGCCAAAGATGTTCGATTCACTAACAAACTCTACTATACCGAAACACAAAATCCAATCTCGGAAATTACAAAATCTTTGAAGGAAAACTATAAACATTACGCCGAAATAAACTTCTTTGACGATGACGATGATGTTGAAAGTGAGTATGAGTCAGTGCAAGAAAATGATGAACAAGAATCAGTACAAGGTAATGATGATGAACAAATACCTATCCCAGATACAGATGTTAATGACGCTATTATCAATAATGAAGTCACTACCAATGAAGCTTCTCCGGTACAACGAGTACTTCGTGATCGCAGCCTTCTTAAAAAACCACAAAGGTTTGATGAATTCGTTCTCGCTGCTACTGAGGAGTTTAACAGCTATAGAGAACCTTCAACCTATCGCGAAGCTCTAGAAAGCACAGACAAAGAGAAGTGGTTAGGAGCGATGTTGAGCGAGATAAATTCCCTTAATGAGACCCAAACTTGGGATCTTGTTCCTTTACCAAAGAACAGAAAAGCACTGCCTTGCAAGTGGGTATTTAAAGTTAAGACCAATCCAGACGGTAGTGTCGAACGACATAAAACAAGACTGGTAGTAAAGGGATTCTCACAGAAACCAGGGGTAGACTATGACAAGACATTCAGCCCTGTAGTGCGTCTTACTACCGTCCGTGCCCTATTAGCAGTAGCTGTAAAAGAGAAATTATCTCTCTGTCAGTTTGATGTGTCGACAGCATTTCTTAACGGTAACGTAGAAGAAGAAATCTACATGAAACAGCCAGATGGTTATAGCGATGGAACGAACAGAGTGTGCCGCCTGAAGAGGAGCTTATATGGCCTCAAACAAGCTCCAAGATGTTGGAACACCAGTATACATGAATTTCTTGTGAACTCCAACTTCAAACAGAGTACATCTGATCCATGCCTATATATTCGAGAGAATGGAAAATCTAAGGTGTTGATTGCACTTTACGTTGATGACGGGTTAGTTGCATCAACTACAGAGGATGATGGAAAGAAATTCGTAAAGGAACTACAAAATCGCTTCAAAATTGTAATAAAACCAGCTTCATATTTTCTTGGTTTGGAAATCGAAAGATCTGATAATGGGAACATAACATTAAGTCAAAAGGCTTATACAAAGAAAGTACTAGAAAAGTACAAGATGTCTGAGTGCAAACCAGTCAAGACACCGATTACAAAAGAGACTGCTAAAATAGAGAATTCATCAAATGAAAAACAAAATAGTTTAATCTTCCCTTATAGACAGGCTGTGGGTTCCTTGGCCTACCTCATGGTCGCGACTAGGCCAGACATTAATTTCGCCGTCAGCTGCGCTTCGAGAAATCTTGATAATCCATCAAAAGCAGACATTCTAGCAGTAAAAAGAATACTACGCTACCTAAAAGGTACAATGAATAAAAGCCTAGTATTCAGTTCATTAAACAATGCCAATAACAAATTAATCTGCTACAGCGATGCGGATTTTTCAGCAGCTCACTCAACGTCCGGCATACTTTGTTTGTATTATGGACCAATCAGCTGGCGGAGTAGTAAACAAAAGACGATAGCTTTATCGTCAACGGAGGCGGAGCTAATGGCAGCTTCGGAAACAGCACGGGAAATGATATGGCTACAACAGATGTTGGAGGAAATCACGAAAACTGAAAAACCACCACTTCTTTACATTGACAATGAGTCAACAATAAAGCTAGCGTACAATCCGCCGTACGAGCAACATAATCGGACCAAGCATATACAACGGAGGTATCTCTATGTCAGAGAGTGTGTGGCAGCTGGCATGCTTGAGGTCAAGCAAGTTACAACTGAGGACCAACTGGCTGATTGTTTCACAAAGCCCGTATATGCACCCAGGCTGGAAAAGCTAACTAAAGCCCTTGGTCTCAGTTCCTAAGAGAGGAGTGGATGTAAGGAGGACTATACCCACAGTCTCCATAGCAACACTTATTCGTTATTTTTGTGTCTTGTTTTTTTCCTTTAGTAAAATAAAACATTCGTCACAAAGTTCCAACAGTCTTTATTTTACTTTAATACAAAATATTCTCCAAAACCTAAAATTCTTATTGCTAAGAGGCCCGTAATGAATGAATATCTAATAAAAATATGAAAATTAAATTGTTTGATTGTCTACAAAGATTTCAAGCTTCAACATACAGAACTTACATTAAAAAAAATCATACAGAAAATCTAACCTACCGAGTCTTTTCTAGAGTTTCCAGTTTGCTTCGCTCGCTCTTCATTTAATAAAATTACTTACTATGAAAACTCAACCAATCCCGTACCCTAATTGCGTAATACAACACAATCTGTTTTTATTTGAAACAGATTGCTAATCCACTGCTTCATATGTTAGAAAAAAAATCTGCTCAACAACGTAAATAACGCAATGAATGTTGTTGAATTGTCAAAATGAAACAAATTAGGCATAATTGTTTACGAAAATAAGTTACGCAATTAGGGTACCGGTCCAGAATGCTCGAAAGTTCGAACTAGCTTTCAATGAAAACTTAACGTTTCCGTCAGGATGCCCTAATTTTCTAGTTCGCTTTCCTCGCTCTTGCATTCCTAGTAAGGTCGCAATGAAAGCCTCAGGATGCAATTTTCTTTGTTACTACTTTCCCATCACTGGGGTGCAAAATCATATTAAATAACTTTTAAAGGATTGTCTTATCGATCATAATACAGAGCAAACATCTGACTTGTGGTAGTTTTGAGCTTCATGCAGAACTAGTCTGTAGTCAACAACTCACCATGAATGAATGAGCTACACAAGATTCTTGGTCCTACTCTGCCTTAACTCCGGGCTATATCCCAATTTTTATTTTAAACTTTAACAATACTAAAGAAGCCCTAGAGTCGAATGGCAAAAACGTAAAATAAGATACAAGCACAGAACATATATATAACATAACTCAAAGAGGATACAAGCCGCCATTGTGAAGGTCGCATTTATACGTTTCGAAAGTGCTCTTCTTTAAACAGTGCGTTATTAAAATAACTTATAAAATTACAAAATATTTAAATTAAATTATTTATGATCTATTTATTTAGTACCACTATAAAAAAACCTCAATCAGAAGCACGAATCGTATCAAAATCGATGTCTTTTTACATTTTGAACCAAATGCACATGTATGCGCTAGCTGTCATTCTGTGTCTGTCGTACGTATCAAAAACTAAACGCATTTGAAGTGTTGAGTTGTTGATTGTAGACTTTGCATTTATGTTCTAATTTTTTTATTTTCAACCTGTTTTAAGTTAGTTTCACTAATGTTTTTGACTCCACCGTAGTTTTAGGATGACAATGGAAAGGAGGATAAAGTTAAAAGCACTAAACAGTCACATTACTTGCAAAATATGTCGCGGCTATTTCATCGACGCGACTACGGTTACTGAGTGTCTTCATACGTGTATGTTTTATTATATTTTCTTGTAAATTAATCGATAAAATGTTTATTCTATAAATAATCCTGAACAACATACGTTTTGATAAACTTTTAATAATTTTTTCAAATGTGTTTTCCAAAGTGTCATGGCAATCAAAATTTGTTCATATTCTAATCTTAGTGAAATCAATGACAAAGTTATTCTATAACTGCTTAGTACTCATAAAACAGTAATTAAAAAAAAAACAAAAGCTAATCCAACCTTTTTAATTTCAGTCTGTAAAAGCTGCTTAGTGAAACATTTGGAGGAGAACAACACATGTCCAACATGCGACATAGTGATACACCAGTCCCACCCATTACAGTATATCAGCTTCGACCGGACAATGCAGGACATAGTGTATAAGTTAGTGCCAGACCTGCAGGACAGTGAGTATTTTACTAGAGCAGTATCGTTACAAGGAAAATTATGTTATACTAGCTGCGCCCCGCGGTTTCACCCGCATAAGTCTCGATCCCGTAAAAATATCGGGATAAAAAGTATCCTATGTCCTTCTCCGAGTCAAGGTCTATCCATATCCCAAATTTCATCCAAATCCGTTCAGCCGTTTTAGCGTGATGGCGTGACCAAGGGAAATAGGGATTCATTTATATATATATATAGATTGTCTTGTCTTCGATGTAAGTGGAAGGTCTAGGAGTGCAATTATGTGACACGGTCTATTTCATTGTAATAATTATATCATTATGAATGACTAGTTTCCACCAGCAGCTTTGCCTGTGTGATATCTTTATAAATTGTAGCAATTCAGTGATAACTGAAAATATCGCACTCTACTGGTAATTTTTATTTTTTGATCTAGTAGTTTTTGAGTTTATTACTGTAGATTAGGAAGAGAAATAGAGATAGATTATTCATTTATTCTGTGTAAAATAAGACTAATTAACACAAAAGCACAGTTTGCTGTTAAGGCACTAGAGAGGATAGACACCACAGTGGCTTCCAAAATTCTAACTAGCTCATAACTGAGCTAAATCAATCAAGGGACATAACCAACACACAATAGATATTTGATTAAGTTATCACAGCTCTCAATAGAAGTTTCCTATGGATTAATAAATTTGCTGCCTTAACTTACGTTATAGAGATTTAGGTCCTAAACATAGCAAGCGCCCGAGGCACGTGCTCCGTGTGCCGCGTTCTGTGTGCTCTATCAAATTGTATAGAATTGTTTGTGACAAAGCATAGGAATGAACGAGGCGCCGCTCTGTTGTTAGTGTTCGAAACGCAGCACCTGAAGCCTGTGCCTCGGGCGCATGCTATGTTTAGTGCTTTATAGACTAGCTTGACAAGATTTAAAGATATTTAACCTCACAAAGGATGACACATTTTGCTTATAATACAGATAATTGTACCTTGTCATTGTTAGTACCTTTTTGAGTGTGAAAAGTTTAAATAAATAAATAATTGAACAAACAGTTACCAAAATTAATGTAATCACTGTCAGTTTAAAATTAAATTAGTATTTCTATACTCATTTAGCAAAATCATAGGTTAGTTAAAATCAAGAAAACCAAAAGGAATCATTTTTATGTAATTAACCAAACTCAAATCATTCACTGCTATTTACAGATGAGATAAAGCGCGAGCGTGACTTCTACCGGGCACGCAACCTGCCATGTCCCAAGGATGCGGCATTGGCTGCGGACAAGCCTGGAGCTGACGAGCCAGAGCAGCCAGACAATACTGACTCCCATAGAAAAGATGAACAGGTATTTATTTATGTGACATTTAAAATAATACCTAGTTTAGAATATAAACTGCCTTCATCTTGATCATTAGTCATCGAGATCAAGGGGACTCATTCATTTGTATAGCATATCATTAAATAAATATCAAGCATTAAACATTAAGCAATGTTTTAGAAGATATTGTGGTGAATCTGAAACACGCCCAATATGGTCTGAACTTGAAACAAAATTGAGTATAAAATAATAAAGTATGTAGGAACACAAAAATATTCAAACCTTTTATGGAGAATTCTCTATTATTTTTATAATATGTTTATTGTTCTATAAGATAGCTCCTATAAGAATTCTTTTTTTTTTATTTGTGTTTTAACATTGTGTTTTTTGATACAATGTTAAATAAAATATCTAGCTATTTAACAATGACTAATTTTTTTCTTCCCAAAAATAAGTAAATTAACCATCACCATGTTCAAAAATATTTCTTGTTTGCTTATCAATAAATTTTCATGTTTTCCAGGTCAATGTATGCCTGGAGTGCATATCAACGTCCTTGCGGACTCTAAAGCGCAGCTTCATCCGGTGCTCAGCACAGGCCACTATCACACACCTCAAGAAGTTTATAGCTAAGAAGGTTTTAAGTGGCATGGAGAAGTATAGAGAAGTAAGTCAAATTGTGTTAGAGCCATAATAGACTAACATAGAAATATGATCAGAGATTTATGAGTAATTTTTATATGAAGAACTTATGGTGGTATAATAACTACATGTAATTCATATCGTCTATGATCATAGTTAAGGGATCCTATATGACAGCAAGTGTACAAATACGATCATATCGGACTACCTCAAAAATTGCTAAATCAAACACGGCTAAACTGTTATCCATTTTGATTAAGTATAATTTTTTTGTGATCAAATAAAATTGTAATATGTAAAAATGAAGAACAGCGTCATATAACTATGATCAAAGAATTTGACAAATATGAAATCATATTTGTATGATAAATATATGATAATGTAATTGGGGCCTTATACAATGCTATTTATAAGAACTGGGAACTAAAAAGAACAGAATACATTTAAATTGCAATATTAACCTGGTGCTTGAAACCTTTGGCAATTCTACATTGCCTTTGCTTATCAAGAAGTGTAAATGAGTTTTCAAACACGAATAAAATAGTTTAGCTTGACCGATAACCGTTGTGATAAATACCTGTTCTGTCATTAACGTAAAAAGCTTGGTAAACTTATTATAATTATGTATGTGTGATAACTTGTTATTTTGGCTATTAAACCCATATTTTCTTATTACAGATTGATATACTATGCAACGACGAATTACTAGGAAAAGACCATACATTAAAGTTCGTGTACGTAACACGTTGGCGGTTCCGCGACCCCCCGCTCAGACTGCAGTATAGACCTAAGATCGACTTGTAAACAACATAGGTATGTTTATATGTGTTGTAACTAAATACGACTCAACACTTCCCAATTATTATTAGTCAGAAATAAGCTAGGCTTCTTTATTTTTTGTAAGTTTCAAAGAAACAACAGTGATAGCTTGATAAGTGTTTTTTTATTGCAGAGGGCGCCACCATAGCTTGTGCTTTTTGGGCCAGTCTGTGTTTAAGCTTTGATGTAAATAATCTCCTTTTATAAGTTAATTTAGCCGTGCAATGGATGTCTAGCTTATTGACACAAAGATATGATGTAAAAGGAAGTGTGTATCTGTATTCAATATCCCTAGAAGTTAAAATCTAAATTAGTTTAAATTTATCTTCCTCAAGTCAAGATATTTTAGTTGAATTGTTTATTAGTTCAATTAATTCACGTATTTTATGTTTCCTCAAATGTATATTTAGTTTTTGTTACTTATGTTTTAATTAGTATGCTTCGGTTATTATTTTGTAAAACTAAAATTAGGATAATTTGAAGAAATCTCCATGGAAGGGTAAAAGTATTTACGAATTGACGTTTTCTTAGTTTTATTAGTTAAAGGAGTAACTGTAATTTAGGTATAATGAAACAAATATTTAATAAATTGAAATATATTAATTTAAATGTTTTGCTGAAAACCTATCAATGAAATTACCAAGAGTCGAGATCTCGCCGTAGGTGAGTATATGTTCCATGTCTTTCATTTCGCTGCATTAGACAGAAACTCCCACTTTTCGTTGCGTTATTTTTAATTTTACTGCAAATCATTAGAAATATCAATAACTCTTGGACCACTGGGTTCGGTTATTTTCTCGATCCACACAGCTGGCGCTGGGGCCAACGTTGAGACCATAGATTATATAGACAAAGAGGTTGAGACCAACGTGCGGTTGTAACTATCTCATGGTAGAATGATTATTATTTAATAATACCGGTTTTCATTAATCGACTAAACCATAATTATGTTACGCGAACATCACTAGTTTTGACATTAGCAGTTACAATGTGTGTGTAAACGCCATTGTATTTATTTATAGTCTCCGTGTGTGAGTAAAATGAAAATGGATGGCCGATAGATTCCCGTTTGGCACGTGAATAGATATTTTTATTTAATTATTTGTAATTATCATTTGTCCGTCAAACTGGGTGCCAAAACGGTAGAGCGGTTCCTCAGCCTAGCAGACGACAACTTTGTCGAAGATGTCAACGAAGACCTAAGATGTTTTTTATCCGAAGGAAGAGTTGACAGGTAAACAATTTTATCTTTATTGTTATTCAGAAGCATTTTTGCGATATGTTAGTATTTTGGAGCTTTTCTGTTGAGTATTCGAGGTCGTAAATGCTGCTGTAAGGTGCTGTATAACATAGATAATTCTTAATATTTTCAAGGTTATTATGTGTCAAGCTCAAACGAACGTAGGTCGCAAATCAAATGATGCGAGACGAGATGGCACCTTGAACGCTGATAAAATATTCATGGAGCGGTAAAAAAAGCGGCAGCACACTGTTTCCGTGTGCGCTAATTATAGGTTTATTGCACGCAGGGGAACGCCTGCAATTTGCAATGTTTCTTAGCTATAAATCACTGTAGTATCGCAATACAAGTCATGCCGGCTGTATTTTTTTGATGTATTCCTGTTATATGTCTAACTAGAGCATGCTGAAATGTACCCAATTATTTTTTAATTTAAGATTATTTATGAATTATTCATTTATTTTTAAACCTAATCTTA
Source organism: Omphaloscelis lunosa (assembly GCA_916610215.1). NCBI lineage: Eukaryota > Metazoa > Arthropoda > Insecta > Lepidoptera > Noctuidae > Omphaloscelis > Omphaloscelis lunosa. Next base: position 14,540,802 of record OU744265.1, on the reverse strand, counting down.
GACTGTACCTTGGGTTCGTAAAAGTTAATTACTTTCCATGATGTAGATACGAGGCATAATATTTATTTATAGCTATTTTTTTTATAAAGCTATTAGTGAATAAAAAATTGTTATTTAGTTCCTGCTCAGGTTTAGCCTCTATTTCACCAACTAAACTATACTATACTTGTCTAATCTAATTAAATACATGCATACTCTTCCTAAAAAAATTTAGCCAATATAGTATTTCTACTATTGCCTACAAAACCTGATCAAGACCCTTGCAACTAAGAATCCACTTAATGAGAATGTAAATAATAACTATAAAATATAGAATGCTACACATAAAGTTATCATTGCTTTTAGCATATTATCAATAGAAACTAAAAATCTTTGAACAGAAAATATCATTCCTGTCTTTTTAAATTCATCCATTTTATTTTTCCCCAGTACAAAAGATGCCTCTTTCAGCACAGACAAAAAAAAAAAAACACAAAATTAATATTAGCATAATGTTTCAGCGTGCTAGTGTTTCCTCCAGTGAGCAACTACCGGCGGTTCCTGATCCACAACTCTGTGGAACAGCTCTGCCGGGCAGACCTCGCCACCTTCTCCATCGGAGTCAGTGACGAGCGTCGCACTGTGGTCTGCTACAAGGAGAGATTGCTGAGGTAATGTAATGGGCTGTTATTTGCAGTCTAACGCCTAGTTAATGAATGGGAAAACAAAAATAAATAATTATCCATTTTTTAAAATTCAAAATTACCGAGAGAAACAATGCAGTATCAATGACTCGAGCCTGCATGCCTATTTATTGAGTTTATCAAGAGAAATACCTACTACTTATCGAGTTTATTTGCTTCTGCCTCACCCCGAAAAAATACTGGGTATGCCCATGGTGCCAATGTAACTTGAGTCTTAAGGTTCATGCACACACGCCAGTCACGTCAACGTCAAGACTCCGATCAGTCACGTAAATTTCATGGACGTGTGTGAATAGAGTCAGTCAGTCATAGCAACGCCTTCTATATCCATGTTTGATTCGTAGCAATACAAGTTTTGATTTGCCGGTGACGCGACGTCGACAGACGCGCTGGTAGTGACGTGACTGATGTGTGTAGCCAGCGTCCTACAACTAACTATATTTTATGACGTGACTGATCGGCGACTTGACGTTGCCGTGACTGCATAACGTGTGTGCATGAAACTTTACTTCACAAAAAAGTAACTTACTTTGCGGAGCATATCTTGAACGCGTCTTACGTGATTGATACGCGTTAATCAGCGTGAAATGCCGCATTAACCACAGTTAGACCATACACCGGTATTTTATCTCATATCTTGCATCTGTATCTATGTCTTAGCTGTTATTACTAACTGAAAAACTCCGTTTGTCGTTGTACACTGGTGGACATAAGTTTGTCATTTTATGCCCCATTAGTTTTCAAAATGTCGATCATACTCACGCAATTCCTTTTTTAGGGTTCCGCACCCGAAAGGAGCCATACGGAATCCTATTACTAAGCCTCCCCTGTCCATCTGTCTGTCAGTGGGCTGTATCTCATGAACCGCAATAGGTAGACAGTTGAAATTTTCATAGATTGTGTATATCTATTGCCGCTATAATAAAAAAAAATAAAAATAAAATTAGCCGTATAAGAAACGTGTTTTTTTTTTCGTTTTTTTCTGCAAAATATTGTACGGTGGTACGGAACCCTTCATGTGCGAGTCCGTCTCACACTTTGCCAGTTTTTTAGCTGTCACGAGCGCATGCACTTGAGCTAATAGGAATAAATTATTTGACTTTGTATTTGCTACATTTGTAATTGTAAATTTTTCGTCTGCTTTTGATACTTCTACAGCTAATGCTAACTGGGTTCGATGTAACCATTTAGTACCTAATTAGCAAACAAAAATAATCTCCTATTAAATGCCATATGCGATTACTGGCTGGCTTTTGTTTGCCCTGCAACGATGTCGAAATCATGTCGCATGTCTGTAAAGATTCTTAAATATGTAACTGATAATTCACCTACGAATTACGACCTTTCACGAGATAGAGCAGTAATAGCCTAGTGGTGTGTCTCGAGTTCGAACCCAAGGCACGCACCTCTGACTTTTGGATTCATGTGCGTATTGTATAATTATCACTTGCTTCAAAAACGGTGAAGGAAAAAATCGTGAGGAAACCGACCTGAGAGATATTTCTCGACGGCATGCGAAGCCAAGTCAGAGGCCCATGGGCAGCTTTAAAACTCTGACACCAGGTTAATCACTACAAGAAAATTCAAAGTCAAATAATTTATTTCAAATAGGCCCATGTATGGCACTTTTGAATGTCAAAATTTACAAAATAATATAATTGATTCTAGTCGCCCCTTCCAAAAGGTAGTTTTCGTATGGAGAAGAATGGGCAAGAAACTCCACCGTTACTCTTTTAAAATGTTTTACAATAGTTTGTATAAGTACGTACATTAGTTAAATAATTATATGTGAAGACGATGCACCTAGAATTAAATTACTATACCACAATAGGTAAAAAGAATAAAAAATGAAGCAACGACAGATAATTATGTGATAGATACATGGTGCTCACATATTTACAAACATTGTAAAAGTAGACGATTTTCCAAATTTTTTTAGATGAGACGTAGCGTAATCCAAACGAAGTTACAATGAAGGAGTACTAAGTAATTCTGTATTTGCAGTGATGAAGCTTGCGCGCGACCAGCCATGGGCCTGACACAGACTGAACGCGATGATGCCACCATTTCACAAGCAGGTTAGTTGCAACACAATCTGTATCATGGATTTCTTTACACATAGCTCATAACTTTAAGAGCACTTCACCGCACATATACAAGCATTCAAGTTACGATACATACACATGATCATATCAAACATTCTCCAGCAATAAATCGAAACCCAAACACTTATTCAATAAGAATCAAAATCAAAAATCATTTATTTAAACTAGGTTGAGAATCAGCACCTTTCGAACGTCAAAATTACATAAGACAGTCCCGCAAAACGCCCGCTCTTCATCACTTCCTAGTGCTTTAGCTGGGAAGAAGAAGTGAAGTTACAAAGGTACAAATTCCCCAGCAGTAAATAACTTACACAGCCTAGAAGTAAACCTTTATAATGCTGCCTGTCCACTGTAGCGGAGCGAGGCAGCGGAGCGGAGTATTGTGCCAATATTAACCAATAGGAGCGGAGTTAGATTCTATTGGTTAATATTGGCATATTTCTCCGCTACGCTGTCTCGCTCCGCTCCAGTGGACAGGCAGCAATAGACTACTTCTTTTGTTTTACGATTTAACTTAATTCACGATTAAAATCGTAAGACAGGATGCAAGGATTAGCTCTCAGCAAGGTTTGTAAAGGCAGCAAAGCGCAAAATACTAATTTCCGTAATGTATCTTTTGTTAATTTTAGTCAGATTAGATTAGAATGATGGAATCGAAAAGTATAGCTCTAATCCACTATGAATATAATTGCAAGTGCCGAATATAAGACGAAACCTAATAATAAAATATTTCCCAAATTCTTTGTCTAAAAACAAAGAACTTATTTTATAAGAGCCAGGTGTCTCCCATTTCGCTCACTGTCCTGTTGGGGTGAGCGGGACAAAAAATGTACCGTTACGAGGTAAATGCACGAAAAACATTAGTCACACGAAACGGTAGTGTTTAACGTCATGTTCGCGATGCTCAAGACCGCGTTTAATTGTATCGCATTTCAATTACTTACATATTTATAACACTATTTTTTTCCGCGGCTTCGCGTGGATGTCGGAAAAAATCCCACGAGAACGTAACACTGAGATTAAAAATGCCCTATGTGCGAATCCAGGCTATAAAATATGTGTGTGCCTTTCATCCAAATCCGTTTAGCCGTTTTTGCGGCAATCCGGAATATATATCTAGACAAACGGACATAAATAACTATTTTATTAAATAAAAATATCCTATGACACACGATAATACTGTACCTTCCCGTCTGCCGAGCAGTACGCAGACTATTATTGCCTCGCAAGCTGAGGCGAGCCTAGAGGAAGTGGCCGAGCTGGCAAACCGAGTATAGGATGTTTTGCTAGCAACCCCACAAGTAGCAGCGACAAGTCAGATAGTGAAACCGCGGAGAATCGTGGACCTGCAAATGAGTGGTAAAATCGCCGAACTCACACGACAAGTGCAAGCCTTCACGTCACAGGTCGTCAGATTATCCCCGTCGAGACTGAAGTCCAGCAGAAGCGAAAGTCGGGGACGTTAGTAGATATAGATTGAAATACGATACAACATGCGATCTTAAAAACCCGACTAAAGAAAAATGGCACTCCGGGAGTGCCGACAGAAGTGAAAACTTGAAAAAAAATCGGCACTGCGGTAATCAACGTGTTCAAAATCAAAATCAAAATCAAAATATTTTTATTTCACATAGACCTACATGGGCACTTATGAAACGTCAGAAGCTAGGTGCACGGTTCCAATTGGTCGTGTCCTATGGAGAAGAGCCGGCAAGAAACTCCACGGTTACTCTTTTAAAAATAATTGGCTTTTACAATTTTTTCAAATAACATTGTTGATGTCCTTTACTCCATGTACCGTGGCAATCAACGCGTTGAGATCTTTTTAATCGTCAAAAGGTGGTGTCATCACGGTGTCGCCAAATCAATGGTTTAGTCCCATCTCAAAAATGCCCAACGCGCCTAAAGAAGTTTTCACTTCAAAAAAGTGTGTGTCAGCTCGATTGTCTTTGAATATGCAATAGGCAAAAAGGGTAAATAAAAGGATTTGTTAAAAAAAAAAAAACGGCTGTAATATCTACATCGAAGTATGAAACATGTAATATCTTTTTTAAAATTTTAATCCGTTTTATTTACCTATAAAATAAGTGTTACGCTTGTATAAATTTCACTCCTCATAAAATTTTCATACCTTATAAATCGATTCTTAAGCAGTAAACTCTAAAAAACGGTTTTCCTAAGCACACACGTCACTCCTAGTCTTGAATACGTGACGTAACAACATATTCTTGAGTAGCAGTTCTCTGTACTTATTATAGCGTACTTTGAAACTAGGAACAATTTGCCACAGCACAATTTCCGCATAGAAAGGTCATTTGCTACGTAACAGGTCACCGCTGCCCGCCTACAGCCGTTTAAAGTGTTTTCTTAGGAGTTTAGGTCCTTCACTAGACTTCACACAATAGGTGCTCACATGTTCATGGTGCTCACATATTTACAAGCATTCGAAAGGTAAACGATATTCCTATGGATCTAGTATCAAAAAAAGTATCGTGAACACGTTTGTTGTGTCTACCGCTAAGGAGTGGAAGATCTTGGAGTCTGTGTTTACAGATATAACAACAAGTCGAGGCATATAAACTAATCCGTGCAAATATACTTGTAAGTCATTGACAGGAAATACAGACAGGTCGGGTATAAACTGAGCTGTATTAAGTAGCTTACCACAAGCTCAGACTGTGGTTAATTGCTAGTCATTGAAGTGAGAAATCTATATCTAGGTATACTAATTATAAAACGAAGAGTTTTTTTTTGTTTGTTTGAACGCGCTAATCTCGGGAACCACCAGTCGCATTTGAAAAAATCTTTTTGCATTTGATAGCGTAATTCGTGAGGAAGGTTAAAGGCTACATCACGCTAAGACCCTAAGGAGCCAAGCAAAACGATAAAAAGTCAGAAAGAGCGATAAGCGAAGCGGGCGATGCGATGCGACGGGGTGCGTTGGGGGGACAAGAAATTTCACACGGACGAAGTCGTGAGCAGAAGTTAGTATGGAATAAAGTTCTGACTCGCTCAGTTCAAAACTTCCTTCACGAGTAAATTTCGCGCTGAGCAGGTCTCTTGGAGCAATCTATCTTCAAAGCAGATACAACACTAGCTACATTAATTTCCAAGTTCTTTAAGAGGGTTTATCTTAAAAGTTGACAACGTCGTAAATAGGTGTCAAATACACTCGAGAGCAATGAATCCGGGTCACTGAAAGAATGTTAAAAATCTCGGAAACTAAAAATGATAGGTTAATGCAATAAATTGTATTTAATAGACAATGTAATACTCCTTAAATGAAAGTAAAAAAAATATGAGTCACCATACATTTTATTAACACAAAATTACATAAAGAAAAAAACTGCTGATCTCTCCTTAAAACAAAAATAGGAAACATGAAATTTTTGAACTTTATTACGATTTTCTTGAATTTTAATACTTCGTATTGCCTCCTCGTGCTTCCATTACTGCGTTTACGCGGTTTGGCATGCTGTACACCAAGTTCCTTATACGATTTTGGGGAATATTCTCCCATTCCTCTGTGAGAGCAATTTTGAGCTCACGAAGCGTGATTGGGGGAGGGTTTCGTTGTTTTACGCATCTGCCTAGCTCGTCCCAAGCCTGCTCGATCGGGTTGATATCCGGGCTGCGCGCTGGCCACTCCATACTAGTAATGTTCATCTCTTGAAGGTAGTCATTCACAATCCTACCTGTATGAGGTCGGGCATTGTCATGCATAAATATAGCATCCTCACCTAAATTGACCATAAATGGACCAACGTGATCATTGAGGATTTCTTCCACATATCTTACGCTAGTTAAAGAGCCGTTTTCTATGATCACCAGCTCTGTGCGACTTTCAGAAGAAATTCCGGCCCACACAAGTACAGACCCACCACCGTAGGCTACTTTTTCTTCGATGCATGCTTGCTTGAATCTTTCCCCTGGTCTTCGATACACTCTGTGTCTTCCATCGTGCTTGTAGAGCATAAATTTTGATTCGTCGGAGAACATAACTTTTGACCAATCTTCAATACTCCAATTTACGTGGCTCTGGGCATATCTTAGTCTTGAAATACGATGCCCACGCTCCAGTTTAGGGCCGTTTGCAGGTCTAAGGGGTTTTAAGTTAGATTCAGCAAGCCGACGTCTTACTGTCCATGCACTTGGGTTACTTCCTCCGAGGCGTCGAAACTGATTTGTGAGTTCAGTTCCTGTGAGAAAGCGATTTCGAAGCATGGTGTTCACCAAGTATCGGTCTTCTCGTGCTGTGGTACACCTGGTTCTGCCCGTTCCTGGTCTGCGTAGGTTAGAACCAGTTTCTTCGTAACGTCGGAGAACTCTTTGTACTGTTGACAGCGACACACCGACAGTCCTGGCTGTATCGCGCTGACTCCGGCCGGTTTCCAGCATTGTAAGTATTCTGGTGCATTCTTCAGGCGTAAGCGACATAATTTCAGCTTGAATAATGAATATAGAGCACTATCAACATGGTTTATGTACCCACATAAATGACAGATTACAAACAAAAGCAAAACCAAATGCTGTAATTTCGTAGTTCCATCTTCGAAAGTGGCCCTTTTTCAAATTTGATTTTTTTATGATATAACTTTACAATAACTAAGAAGTTTTAATACCTTCATTTAAGGAGTATTACATTGTCTATTAAATACAATTTATTGCATTAACCTAGCATTTTTAGTTTCCGAGATTTTTAGGATTCTTTAAGTGACCCGGATTCATTGCTCTCGAGTGTATTTACCTGTTTTAATTAATTTGGCAATAATACTGTATGGAATTAAGAAATGTGGCTAGCTAGAGAACTAAAATATTGATTATGAAATGCAATAATTAATATCGTAACTACGAATATTTAGTTTTAGATGTAAAAAAAGTATTTGGAAACTCTCCAAATGTCTTTTTTACACCTAAAACGATTACAACATCAAATTCAGTGTCATAATTGCAACTAATTATTAATATTCTAGTCCGCTAGTTAGCAACATTTCATATTTCCATACAGTAATATTGCCAAATTAATCAAAACAGCGAAATATTTGACATTTATTTGCGAAGTTGCCCACTTTCAGAATAAACGCTCTTAACTATATCTTGGATATGAGGTCTTATTATTCGGTAAAATAAAACTGACGGTTTTCTCAATATCCTTCTCTCAAGTCGATAGGATCAATTAAGACAGCTAAATAATATGCATGACGTATCGTGTTGATAGAATTAGCGAGTGGGTTTGGTAGTAGAACTTACAGCCCAGGTGCTGCAGACATAGATAGCGATCGCTTTACGACTGAATTCGGTTGCAAAGTTCCAATGGAGTCTCTAGACGGTAAAAATTGCTTGACAAGTACGAAAAATCACGTGCTCGTCATGCAAGTTTTGACGTCTAGTTTTGTCCGTCCGTTTGTTCCGTCCGTCCGTTTAGAAATTTGCGACCGAACTTAGTCGTAAAGCGATCACTATGTCGAGACTGCAGCCCCAGGAAGCACCAGACGTGTTCCTTTTACAGTCATAAAGGCTCTATTAATGCACCCATTTCTTGTCTTTGATCATTCATTAAATTTTCAATATTTCTTTCAAGTTTACTTTAAAAATGTGTTAAACCGTAGGACACTTACACTACACAACCTTACAATTATATGCGGTAAAGTTGTTAACTTCCGCAAGTTATGAAACCCTACATAATATTATTTGTATCAAGCTACGGTTGTTCCCACAACTTTCCCCGGGTTGCCGAATGTTTGCATGTCTCTTTGTCGTTTGCTGGTTGCACGATTGTTAGATGGCGTATGCCTAAATGAAGGTTGATGTAATGGGTTCGTGTATTCAATGAATCTTTTTGAGAGTTTTACAGGGTGTTTCAACGTTAGAGGCTAAAATAGCGGAGTCTTGTTCGTTCGAGAGACAAGACAGCCTATTCGCCAAGACCTATTTGGTTGTCATCAGATTAGATCCAAACAGTGGGAAATGTTGTATACTGGTATTCTGAGACTATCGACTGTAGCTGCTTTTTTAGTATGGTATGTCATTCTGGGAAAGCTTAACCTCAATTTTCGAAAGCCTTATGAATTTAAAATTAGCCCTTGTCATTACTATTTTGTTTGAACAAGCAAGATTTTACAGTAATTCTCCAACCATAAGACTAAGGTGGCGACATTCGAACTCTTGTATTCTTTTGTTCCAACACAGATGAATACCGAGGGTACACTCCGCAAAATCATTTAAATAAAAAGCGACTCTTGCTACGACACAATAAAGTGCATTTCGCACAGCGCTAACTACCTTTTTTTTTTGGGGTGGGAAATGATCAAATAACTTCTCCCGCTCTGGGCGGAGCGGGAGGGCGTGTCAGACTCTTACTGACTAAAACCCACCCGTGTTCCTTCGGTTGCCCTGTTGCCGGGGGCCACGATCTCCCTTTCGGTTTTCTTCGCAACCCCGGCAGGCATCGGCCCTAGTGGACCCCGTCAATTCTGCTGACATCACTTTGAGGCGCGCGTGGAACACAACGCGCCATCGACCCGGGCCTGGTTCTTATCGGACGGTGAGCTACCCATTGCTCACCGTCCGCAAGCCCGCGCCTACGGTGGCCGGAAATCGGCTTGCGATTTCCGACACCCTGGGCGTCTCCTCCTGCGGCGGTTAGGGGCGTGAGGGCGCGAAATTTGCCTCTCCCTCACGCGTTCCGCCTCCTCCTTCGCGAGCATTACCGCTTCGCAGAAGGCGGCCTCCCATTTCCTCTCGCTCCGTACCATGGCCTGAACCAGGGCCGGACGCGAGAGATCACCGCCGCCGATCGCCTCCACGAGGACACGGCGATGCTCCGCCCAAGCTGGGCAGGCCTCCACCGTATGCTCCACCGTGTCCTCCGGGCGATCCACCCAATGGTGACACCCGGGCGTTTCCTTCCGCCTTATCGTGTGCAGGAACCTCCCGAAACAGCCGTGTCCGGTGAGGACCTGCGTCAGGCGGAAGGTGAGGACGCCGTGGCGCCTCTCTAGCCACTCTTCAAAGAGGGGTCTTATCGCCGCAATTGTGGCGTGTCCAGCGCTAACTACCTACAGTTATATTTACCTAGTAATTGCTTTCAAAGTTATGCTCACTGAATTGGCCCGACGAGACGAGCCCGTCGCATACTTAAGCTTCGCACCTAAATTCTTGCCTAATCTTCACACAACCTGTATCGTAGACGTTCCGCACAATCGTAAGAGGAAAGTAGATAGTATCGATTGTACATATCTGCATAAAAGCTCTTCCCATATGTTTCTTAGACTTACATTTTACAACTCTAGACAGTTTTATGCATTTCTTTCTAATTTCTCCTCTTTAGGCAGATCTTTTAGGCTATAATCCTTGTGGACTTACAAAATATTGTAGGCATTGTGATGAAGCTTTGTTTGCATATGAAGGGGGTAACTACTTACGATATAACGTGGCCAAGAGTTGTACTTATTTACACCAAGTTAGCCCTCACAGCTTAACTTAGATATAGGAGGAGAATACATGACAGACTCTAACAGATGCTGCTTGGGAGTTCGTTGCGCCACTTCATCTTCCCAGGTAAAGTAATAGGAAGTGGCGATGGGCGAGCGTTTTGATTCTCAGCCTAATTTGAATAAATTACATTTGATTTTATTAAGTATGTCTAATGCGTTCAAACCAGGAAGTACACAGTAGGTACATCTCAGGGCAAAAATTAAAACCTTTTACAGGTTTATACGAGCCTAGTAATGTGCAGTAAATCAGTCCAGCCCTCAAGTCAGTCCAGTTGACTGACCTACCCGTCTATTTTCGGGCCCAGTAGCTTCGTAGCCGATCTCGTGAACATGAACCCACTGACTAGCTCCGAAATACCGAGTCACTGGGTCCAGTCACTGCCATCGTATAAAAATAATAATAATAACCCCACCGCCGTATCTCTATGTTGACGTCGTGGTGGGGCTTGCGCGCTCCGAACTCTGGGTCTGTGCCGTTAAAGTTTGCTTTTTCGAAACAGGTCTAGGGTGAGGAGCCAGACCAAGAGAGATACAGAAACCCGCAGGGCAGCATGTGGCGAGCTGTTGGGCAGTAGCGACCCCACGGACCCTATCTCCCGGGAGAAGTCTTGTTCCTCACCTCTGGCTTGCCTTTATTGGCCAGCTAGAGAGAACACTGACGAGGAACAGAGCTCCCACCTCACTCTTGCCTTTATTGGCTGGCTTGAGTGGAGATTCGCAAGAGCAAACGTGCTCGGAGGAAGGAAGTATTCCAGTAAGATGCTGGTAGGGATCTTGACTGTACTTCCGGGATTGTCCTGATAGCCGTGGAATACCTCTCCACTCCTCTTAAGCACCTCAGGACATGTTGCCCCCTTGTCGCTACGACACTTTGTGCTAGCGACCGTTTTCGGGGGCCCATTATTGAGTGTGCAAGTCACCCCCTGCCATTTTATCCGTGTAAATATAAACATTGATCAGGCAGGGGCCATAGTCCTTCCATAGTTCCAGGTAACCAGTACATTTTAGCCACCCAAACCCATATTCCAATATCTTTGTTTCCATGTTCTGCAATAGTCCTACACCAACCGGGGGTTTTCCTTGGGTGCACTGGTATAGTGCATACAGGGATAATCGCCGGTTGGTGCCACATTCCATTTAAAGTAGTCTAAGGGGCCTCTGCGAGTTGGCTTCGGCCCCTCGTACGCCTTCCAAAGGTCCGGGACCCCAGGGTCCCGAGAAACGTCAAAGACTTACAAAATAATAATAATAAAATTTATTTATTTCAAAAAAATGTGGTACAGTCTGTTACGATAAATATAAATTTACAATTTTCGGATAATAAGAAAAGAGTAACAATAATTAGAATTGAATCTGGCGTCCTAGCTAGTATAAACCAGGTATAAAGGTTTATTTTCTCAACGTATGTGATGGTCGTTGACAGATGAAGTCCATCGTTTAAACATATCATAACTATTGAATAATATCATAATTTTGCAAAAGTTTTAGGTCAACATGCAAATTTTATGCGAAAAACACCTGAATGAGCATAATAAAATAAAATTAGCATAATCATTGATAATGAAATGAAATATTTTTTGCAGCCAATCGGCATTACTTTTTAGAAACTTGACGAGGAGACTTCTTGTATGAATTATCCTCACGTTACATTTCTTAGTAGTGGGGAAATAACTTAGAAGAAGGAGCAGGCGTCTTCGAAAGACGAAGGAAACTGTTTACCAGTAGATGGGATTTATCAGAATTCCATTGTATAAGCGGCAACTCCTAAAGGACCTAGAAAGTTTTAGTAAAGAGCATTCCGAAAATTACTTGACAAGCGAATTTTCTTGATTCTCTTCCTGATTTCACACGGTGCAGACAGTCTGATCAATTTATGTAGGTACAGAAGAAATCGCACAATACGAAAATACTTATATACCAACAATGCATCAACCACGCCCTCCTACACGTCGAAAATATATTAAAATATATGATTATCAATATATATTATTACGTAGGCGATGATCTCACAATCAATTATCTCTTTTGAAATAACATGATCACATTACTCTATCTGATTTGATGTAATAGTCTACTACATAATATATTAATTGTATGTATGCACAACCGCGGACATTTGTGGTGAACCAGTTTTCACCCTTATGCTCTTATTAATAAGGTTGAAAATTGGTTCACTGCCAGTGTCCGCGATGGTTCCTTCCTATTTACCTGTAACTGTTAAATAAATAGTATATTATTTCTGCAGAACTGTGTACCAGTCTTAGGCACTTCACTTCCCGGCAGTTCTGGGGGTGACCCACTTTAATAATATCAATGATCCTTTATGTTACGGCAGTTATTGAAGTTGACCTATTTGAGGTACTCTGACGGTCAGGTCAAACCATCAGAGTAGTAGCAACGACTAATTTCCACAAGAACTGAAATTCTGCTGCAGAAATTTTAAAAAAATATCTACCAATGTGATTGTACTAATGAATTAGCATACTTATCTAATATTAAATCAAATTAGCATACAATTATGACTTTTACATTCAGATGTAATACGGCTACCAAATTTTTATGAGTATACATTTTCAAGGACCATTCTTCGGGATCTGAAAATGACAAGCCCCCTTCTAACTGCCCATTCGTCCTTCAACGCTATATAGTAAACAAAAATGCTCCAGCATACGAAATTCCAATGACATAAGCGCTGATGCAATCATGCAACGCAGTCGGCTTAGCGGTATGACCGGGCCGCGAATGTGGAACACCGAAAGTGAAAGTAGCACGCCTTGCTGTGGAGCTTTTTAGTGCTATGCAGTAGTGGTTTGACTAGACTGTGAGTATTTCTTGGGGAGTGCCTGTTGAATAACCAGGAAGTACAATAGTTGGGTTTTGGGAGGTAGGTCAGATGGCATTAGAGTCGGGAATGCGCGCGACTGCACTAGTATCTCCCGGGCCCCCGAATCATGATAGTGGAAGGGGAACTGTGGGGTTTTAGTCGGTAGGAGTCCAACAGCACCCTCCGTTCTCCCCCAGACGGAAGGTATCCAGCAGGATTTTCGCCACAGACAAAACTAGCTGATGGTAGTGCTTAAACCTGTGATTTAATCAGGGCAATGTGGGTTGCATATTACAAATATTTCAGTTATCCCTCTCTTACGAAGCTAAATGCTTGTGCCAAGAGTGGGGTCACGTCAATAGTTCGAATGTGGGGTTGGAGCTTACGAGTCACGACCCTGGCTCGTTAGTTCGCGTCATAACAGTTGGGATATTGCTGCCCTCTATGTTATATTCACGCTCTCTCGTGTCATGCGCTCTTTATGCATCCAAGCAATTTACTAAGGAAACCTTGCATAAATTTTATGTTTGTTTGCTGTCATTGTTGGATTCCGTCTACTCAATTCTAAACATCAAGCCCAAAGGGCGTTTGATTTCCTGAACCCAGCTTGCTTGTGTAATTCTCCAATACCAGTTGTCAGATTTTTGTTCACATATTTTAAACACGAGTTCATTGTCTAGCAATTCGTCTGTGCAGACGTAAAACAAATAAACCATTACTTCTTTAAATAAATACAGGTCTGTTTGGTCTTTGGTGTAATGATACTAAAGCAGACCACACTGCAGTGTTTACATTGTGTGATATTGACCTCTCCGGTGTGTGCTTTGTGAATCACTGGGTATTGTTAAGACTGTAGAAGAAATGTTGCTAAGAATTTTAAAGAAAGATGTGGTATAAATTAAAGTTCATTGTCCTAAAATTGTCTTGAAGATTTTTAATTGTCTTTGGGTAGAAAGAGGGTGACTGCCAAGATAAAAAATAAAATTTATTCAAGTATAAAGTAAAGTAAAATTATTCTTTACATTAATTACAATCGAGGAAAATTTTAATGCTAACTGTAATGTAGACCTGCCTGATCTAGGTTTATGAAAACCTGTGTTTCAGGCCCTCAATTTACATGAAACATTTAAAAAGAACACAACATTACATTTATTAGAAGCCAAATTAAAAAGATCTAATATTTTCAATGACTTAAACAGTAACTATTTGGGTATATTATTTTAAAACTAGATTATGTAAGACGTGTTTAATTAAATTAACGAATAAATTAAAATAGATAAAGTATTATTAAAAAATACAATAGACGTGGATATATTTAGTAACTTTTCCGCTATTTCTAAAGACTCATAAAAAAAACCCCTGAAAGTAATCGACACGTGTTTCACCTCTCAACGATCCAGCATCGTCAGGATGACGATTGACTTGTCCCGAGCTCGAACACGGAGTGTTAGCCAACCCCAGCGTAGTTGGGAAAAGGTTAGGCAGATAATGCTCTAAGAAGTCTTATATTATATTGAAAGGCGGCTATTACTCTGACATAACGAGGAAATGGCATATGCCTGATAAGTTAGTAAGCAATCCATCTTTCATTATTACTTCGTGGAATTCTCAAGAAAAACCTTTAAACTGTGAGTTACATAGTAGGAAAAGCTCACACATTAGTTAGCTTCGTTAATCGTTTTCTTAATATATGACATAGGAAATGCAATGAGCATCGGACTGTCACAGACACTTGATTGCCAAGTTATACTTCCTGGCAAACAGTAAAATTATAGCTATACAATAAAAACAAAGTGAAAAACACAAATTGAAATAACTGAAAACCTGAAAAGTGATCAATAATCTCATTATTATGAACAACAAATTTTACAATGGGGCCAAAAAAAAAACAGCTGTTCCCTACATTTTGTGGACATGTTCTGTTGAGCGGCTGATTCTTTCGCATAGTAAAAGCTGTTTATAATGTTGAGTAAAATTACCCTTTTCAGGTTTTCAATTACAACTTGTACAGGTCCTTTATTTTTCTGGTAAATATGCGGCTTTTGAGAGACCGTTTCAGGATGTGGGTGATAGATAGGCAGTTCCACTACGTCTTATTTACGACCAAGGCTCTGATACCGGTTAATATTATGTACTTGGCGCAAAAACCTTTACATTCGGTTTCGTTCGTGGAAACCGGTTTCATTAACCCGGTTTTGGAGGAGTCTTTACATAAAGTTTTTTACCGATTAAACGGTTTAGAGCAATATTAATAGGTGTTTTGTTTAGTTTTTATTCAGCGTGCCATCCTCACAAGTAGTCACAAGTTGCAACGCGTTTACCGACATGCCGCTCGTCGTATAAACCGGTTAATTTAGGTTAAAATAAAGTTCTTAAAACGTTCACGTTCTTAAGAAAAGTTCGGAGTAAAACCCAAATAAACCGGTTTTCACCGGCATTTTATAAACTGCTTCCGAGCCTTATTTACAACCCCCTTTTTTTTTTTTTTTTTTGTGGGTGGTAAATCATCAAATAACTTCTCCCGCTCTGGGCGGAGCGAGAGAGCGTGTCAGACTCTTACTGACTAAAACCCACCCGTGTTCCTTCCGTTGCCCTGTTGCCGGGGGCCACGATCTCCCTCCCTGGTTTTCTTCGCAACCCCGGCAGGCATTGGCCCTAGCGGACCCCGTCGATTCTGCTGACATCTCTTTGAGGTTATTTACAACCCCTGTTTGTTGAATTTAATAAGATCCTAAGGCACTTAAATAGTAACATCGACATCGTCTTCCATCTATATGGTAGCGATATGGTATACCTACCTATTTGTACTAAGACAACACTCCAAATAAAAGCATTTTTCAGCAAGCAGATTTTTCGTGCACGCAAAAATCTTCAAGATATTTTTGTTAATTTTCAATACCCACCTGAGCTAACAGTAACTGGGGGTCGATGTCTTGAATATTCAGATGCCTCCGTTTAATCCAATTACTGTGGGCCGTCTGGCTAAGGTATAATTGAAGTCTTTTCAGTCCTAAATTTATGCTAACTAGCGGTCGGTGCGTGGTATTGATTCAAAGAAACTGAAGTAATTTAAAAGGGATGGTGAAAATTAAAATACAATTGGAGAAAAACCTTGGATGAATGAAAGGCGACTAACAAAATGTATTTACAAGGCTCATGTGAAGGGAAAGGCCGGTCGGGGACGCCCTAGAGGGACATATACTAACCTTATTCGTGATGTTCTTCAGAAAGGCCAGATGCGTAGTACTCGCAACCGGCGGGCGTGTATGACCAGATGTATATGAACGTAAACGAGGCAAAAGGAGTATGTAAGGATCGTAGCAGGTGGCGTTTCATAGTTTCTGCCTATCCCGATGGGAGGAAGGCATGAGTTTATGTATGTAAAAACCTTGCAATTGATTTATGCAGGTTTTGGTTATCCATCTTTTTATAATCTGTGAATTTAGAATCTTTTCTCGGTACGCTTATAAGCCTGAATCGTTAAATCTACTTCTGTGTTCTTTCTGTAAAACTAAATAAGTACAGATTATAATAGAGATGATGACAATTTTTGAAGTGAAAACTTCTTTAGGTGCGTTGGGCATTTTTGAAATGGGACTAAACCATTGATTTCGCGACACCATGACGACACCTCATTTTTGTAAACGCGATTGTGCTCTTTATTTATGTTACGTTACGGATCAATGGTTCTATGCAAGTATTTTTACTTTAAAGGTTTCGGAAGTATTTTTTTTTGTAAACGCGGTAGTGGTCTTTATTTATATAATGTTACGGACCAATATTCTATACAAATATTTTTCTTTTCCCAAGGCGTTCTTGTTCAAGTTTTCACTTCTGTCGGCACTCCCGAAGTGCCACCACTTTTTTTCCGTCATTTAAATTAATAAAAAATATTGGAATCGTATTTTTATCTTTTTACACATTTTATTTTTTTTATACATGGAGTTAAAATGTGCCATGACGTCACTAGTATGTAGATTTTATACTTCATTGTGACGTAGCGACCCCCACTCCCCAACTTTAATGCGTTTTATCTAAGTCGTTTTTATTAATATGATAAAGCAAAAAATACGTGACTTATATTTTTTTTTATGTGACTGACGGACTAAACAGTTCTTTTTTTTATACAGGCATCATCCCTATTGTAGAATAAATATTTAGGCCAAATTGTTTCTTTAGGCAGCAGTACCGTGTTAATCACACGTTGAAGTTAAAAGAATACCTACACTTGACTAGGCGATATGGTTGGATAACCAACAAAATTAACGGTTGTGCTCGACTCGACCATGTCAAGTCACTTACTGCCTTTACATGCACGAAACAAAAACAAAGCATAGGTAACTATAGTTTGTTCATATTCAGTTGTCTTTTTTACCCGACTACGGCGAAGCAAAAAGGAGGGTTATGATTTTGACCGGTATGTATGTATGTTCATCTGTTACCTCATAAGTTTTAAACTAACAATCATAATTTGACAAATGAGGTTTCATTGGAACGTGACGTCACATTTAATGCAATATGGCGCCCTCTAGAGGACATAAAGTCATGAATTAAAAAAAAAAGCCTGTACCTCTACAAAATTATTGATTTCTGTCTGAAATATTTTCTTGTTTCATACTTTTTAGAGCATGATTTTTCAGTAGTCGGGTTTTAATTTTTGTATTTACTTTTTAGCGTGTTGATTAACAAAGCTTTGAGGCCAATTTGCGCACCAAATCCTTACAGTCCGGCCGTCGAGAGATGATGAGACAGATGCTAACGAGTATGTGTTTTGCGAATTTGATCCTCATTAGTACTAGAAATTGTCCAACTGACAGGTGTCAAGAACGCATTCTCTCTACTGTAAAAATGCGTTTAGCGTTATACAAATTTAAAACATCGTTCTATTTCTGGCAATCGTTTGAAGATGACAGAGACGGGAATTATGTTAAAGTTTTTTAAAACGCTTACTTTTCTTTATCGCAAACGCATTTAGTGATCTATGGTACAAGTGGGCCTGAATGTTTAATTAAAAGCAGTTTACTTAAAAGACACTAAAATTTAAAATACGCAAAAACGCACCAGCATCGCATGTGTAACACTTACATAAAATGTTTAGGTTGATTCCAAAGAAAATGTAGCTCAGGAAACGAGTTCGCATGTATGGAACACATTCGTGTCTGTAGGCGCAGCATTTGCAATATGCATATCGTTTAGGGCAAGGCGCGACTTGTCTATAAACTATTAGTCTTCCTGTTTGCAGCAAAAAATTGCAAATTCTTGGGTACTTTCTACGTTTGAGTCCTAAGGAATTATGAGCAGAAGGTCTGGTCTCCAGAATGTGGGGAAACTAGGTCATCAATATATGCAATTAGCTGCACTGCAGATTTCCCAAGGTACTATTGTGAAGTAGATACTTCACGCTGTCGGCAGACGTCTTCAGGGAAGGCTGATAATTGACTTTAAATCGTTTCTGAATAAACAAAATAGCATTAAGTACTGCAGTTCCAGATTCCGCGTTCCTTGCCAATTGCTTTTTAAGGTTCTGTATCTCAAAAAGAAAAAAAACGTGACCCTTATCACTTCGGATCACTTCGTTGTCCGTCCGTCAGTCTGTCAAGACCCTTTTTCTCAGGAACGCGTGGAGGTATCAAGTTGAAATTAATATCAAATGCGTAGGTCTGTGGTCCCTTAGAGCTCTAAAAAATCAAGCGTCAAAGTCAACGCAATAAAAAAATACGGTTATTTAAGCGAAATATTTTGATACTCTCAAATAAATCACAACCTTCAGGGTACTTCCCGTTGACCTAGAATCATGAAGTTTGGCACGAAGCAAGGTCTCACAGCTCAGGTAAAGGAAAAAGTCCGAAAATCGTAAATTATTCGTTTAATAACAAAAAAAAAAAAAAAATTGGCGATTATAAATTAAATTTGCAGTTGGAGACTTGACCGTGACGTATATCGACGTATAGGAGAACAAGTTTTTCAAAGTTTGTTTTTGGAATAAATTCATCCCAAATACGGAAACCTTCATTGTGCGTGGTCCGACACGCACTTGGCCGGTTTTTTTTATTGTTCACGAAATACACTACAAATACTTGGTATCGCATTATTGTATAGTGGCAAAAATATAAATTAACCTAATAAAACCATGCTCAGTGTACCTTGTTGTCATTTTGTGTGTGTAGTCTGCATGTGTGTAGTGTGTATGTGTGTAGTGTGCATGTGTGTATGTGTAGTGTGTAATCTAGTGTAGGTTTGTCGAGAAAGCACTACAAACTGACATTTGGTGTTAATTTTTTAAAAATAACTGGCAAAATGTCGGTGTACTATCGGTAGGTACACCTTTGCCTAACCTTTCCAAGAAAAACAGGCGTGATATTATGTTTTTTCATGGTCAATGTCTGAAAAATTTGCCATTAATTCCATGAACCTTCTGATCTACATTTACGTTGTAGTTTGAGCTACTTGTCTATAGTAGATGTAGGAACTAGGAAGCCTTTCGTCGTTTTCGTTACATACTTTTAATACGTTTTAATGCGTTGCAGAATTACTAGAGCTTCAAAGGTTGTAAACACATTTTTTCTAGTCGTTAAGACACTTCCTGACGCTAATGCCAATGTAGGTATAATCGTAAATATCGCATAGCCTTAATGCTGAACGCTCTTCTGTATTCGAATTAAAAACCACAAGAAATTCGGCCAATGATTTGTAATTTGGCAGCAGAGGCCTATTTAATAAAATCGAAAGTCAACAGGTGACAATCTGACAATTTTGTAAGATTTTTTATTGTTTTTAACCCCCGACGCAAAAAGAGGGGTGTTATAAATTTGACCGCTATGTGTGTCTGTCCGTGGCACCGTAGCTCAGTTAATCATAAATATAAACATTATTTATAAAAAAATGGGAATTACTCTATTGGGTTAGGTTCAGGTGCGGCGGGAACATGTTTGTTTTTATATGAAAGAAAGAAAATATTTTATTTGGGACACGCACAGGAAATACAAAACTGTAATGAAAAAAAAAAAACAAACATTAACAAAAATAAAAAAGGAGCATTATAAACTAACAATCAATAATAATTACGACCTGTGCGAGGCCAAAAAGGTTCCTATCCCAGCATGATGCTGCGAAATTAAAAAAATAAATAAAAATACCGCAGCGCTGGTATTCTGATAGGGCCCGCTGTGATGCCACGGACATACCTACGGACCTATAAATCCCACTAGGGGATTACAAAATAAATAAAACCATAAAAAAATTAATATAAAACAAATTAAAAAGAAAAAAAAAACTGTTGTATTAATTAAAAGAATCGATGCACACCCGACACGACGTTCCAACATCACTTTATTAACCTAACACTACATTATATGAGTTATATTAGGGTTTTTCATTTTTATTCCAAAGAACATTATGTGTCATGCGTTTATAACATTATGCTATATAAAACTATGCTTCATTATTATTATGGCAGCAGTATATATGGCAATATACATTATGGCCATACATTTATGCCTAATTATATTATGCATAATGATCATTATGCTGAATTTCGTTATGCCATTGTAAATTATGCCAATATATATTATGCTTATAATTAGTAAACCATATTATATAGCCAGGTTACAAGTGGTATTTCGGTACAAATTATCACATGAACGAGTTTCTTGACAAAAACCTACAACGTAAAATTTTTATTTTTAAACCAAAGTTAGAATCAAATCATGTTACCTAGATTGTAAAGGACGTAGGCTATAAGACTGATTGCACACGTATGCCGCAATCAAGTAGTAGATATTGCAACAGCAGTGGCTCAATATACGTATGAAGTAAATGTCGCTTTCAGTATTGCAGTATAAGGATTTCTGTGTGGGAAGGCTAATTGAAGGTGGTGTGATGTAAATGAGGCGCCAGTCATTTGGGACGGTCATAAACAGGTTAGGTAGTCTTAACGAGATCATTGATCACTGTGTGTTCTTTCCTCAAAATACCATTTCAGACACCAATCTATATGGTCTTCACATGATCTAACCAAGATTATGTCTGGACCTTAAATAAAAGAGACTGTGCTGTGACCTCTGAGTTTGTTTCAGTTTTTCTTCTCAGAGTAGTCAGATAGGAAACGCCTACCTCATCTAGTTTCTAAAATTTTATTGGCGTGTAGAAGTGCTTGTATAAACCTATTTACAGAAAATAAAATAATTTCATGTAGGTTTAGTGGACCTAGTGCGAACGACCGCAGTAAACGTAAATTAGCTTCGAACGATTTAAAATCGATAATTCTCGACCAAGGATGTCACATATTTTAAAGCTGTAGATGACAAATTAGGTCGTGACATAATTTTTCCGCCACGTGCAAATGATTTCGGCAGCGATAAAAAGCTCTTTACGGTGAAGGATTGAGGTATTTATTATCAGGAGACCAAGAACGTCATCTTGACGATGGAAAAAACAGGATCTAGGAAGCAGCATATTTTGGCGATTCCTGAGTAGATGGTGGATAGTCGAAATCGTCTTGTAGGACCAATTTTTTTACTGACCTAATTATCCAGCCACATGGGACCAGTTAAGTCCAGTGCTAGTTAAAGGAGGGAATGAACTCTGAAGAAGATGTTACTTAAAAACACCCAAATGCATTTACAATTACAGAAAGCCACGGAAGTATTCCTTATCTTCTTTGAATGATTTTCGCCCGATAAGTACCTATCCGCATAATAAGATAATCTTCTCTGAAATAGCTTAGTGGTGTCGTAAACTTATTGCATTAGCTAAACACAAAAACGTGATTGTAAAGCTTGTTGCCAGCATGGGAACCACGTTCACTGTATTGATGTAATAGTAGGTGGTCCATGCCTACGGTTTGTCAGAGACACGGAGAATTTTGCGAAGGGAGTTCGTGTATTAAGAAATACAAACTTCATTTGGAAGGTTGTAAAAAATTGATCCTTTTCCTCCCGGTTTCTGGAAAACTGCTAAAGTTTTCTGGAAAGTCTATCCATCAGTCTATCGTTTAAAATTAATTAAGTTTTGAAGACAGGTTAAATAAGATGTTTTCAAAATCAATGGGGTTTTGCAGCAATCCAGAACTGGACATAGAGTCGATGTAGCTTCTTGAAAAAGTTTTTTTCTTTGTCCGATATCTGTTATTTGGAAAAGTTTCAAAGAGGTCAGGCGTTCGAAACGACATCATCGTTTCTTTTTTTTTTCCAAGTTTTAAAATATGCTCCGTGAATTTAAAGTTATTGTTTCTTTAAATACTAACAAGTTTAGTCATTAGTAGTGCTATACATTTTTATTCGCGTGATCATTAGTATAAAACTAAGTTTTTGTGTCCATAAGTCAGTGAAAACAATAATTGTCAGACATTTTGCTAAGCCCAGTTATGCACGGGCGAATTTATTACGCGACGATTGCGCTCACTGGATTTTCAACTCTCGGTACTGAGCCGAGCATTTAGAATCCAACAGAGCGCATCCCAGCGCGTCAAGAAAACACTCTCATTCGATTTTCAACTCTCGGCGCTAAGCGGAGTGTTGAAAATCTAGTGCGCGAAAAATAATTGCCCGTGCGAACCTGGGCTAACGACTAGATGTACTAATTGCTGTTATGCAATTAAATAATAAAGAACCTAACACTTCGGAAAAAATGTAATTAGATAGTGAATGGAGCGCAATACTATTGCTATAGTATTTCGCAATGTTGAATGAACGCTTTAAGAATGTTTACCTAACAAATCACTCTCATTTAAACTCGCAACGATTAGAGGAAATTGAATGAAAAGAAGCAGAAGACTTTACATTAGCAATTTTTATCAAGTTCAATTATACATATTATGAAAAAAAAATACGTTTGCACAAATCGTTATTGTATAATTTATTACACACAATTAGAACAATAAAACACACACAATACAACACAATAAATAAACAATATTTGTAATATTTTATCAATCCAATGATGTCACGAAATCATGGTAACTTTATGTAACACTCTTTCGCAGCGGCGGTGGGAGGTTTCAAGCCGGCGCAAGCGACGAAGCGCGCGCAGCCTCAGGAAAAGATCAGGTCGGTATCAACAATACTTCCTACATCATTTGTTGTTTGTAACTCGTCACGGACGGACGTGCGCTAAGCCCTTTATCTAATCAGTGTTTTTATAAAGTGGACTTTTAGTGTTGTTGGTGTAATTAGTGGATTTATTGTCGTGTGTCGAACTTTGGATGTGCTGAAAGTGAATCTGTGTAAGCGAATTTGGATTTTTTATGCAATTTTTGCTGTGTAGTTAATTACTCTAAAGGGTTTGTATTCACTCTACATTAAAGGAACCAACATGACCCAACTGCATGATCGATATGACCCACCCCGATTTAATGAGGTCATAAGTAACACCAATATGTTGAGTATTTGCATAGTGTTGACTACCATATGGCCTGAATCTTCGACCTTAAACACAATCACAATCGATCAAAGGTTCCTTGCTATCAACAACTTTGACAATGACAAAGAAATTGAAAGTGAAGGAAACAATGCAAAATCCTTGAAGTTAATAGATAGGCATCGATTGAGGAAAATATGTGCACAGCTGCGCTGTATTATGAACCGTTTATAATGTAAAAACATATTTACTTTATACATATAGGCCAATAATTATTTATATATTTCGGTGAGCAATGACGCAAAGTCGTAAATAATCATGCATACTCATTGCTCGCAAACAGGTTCTGTTGGGTTAATTGACTAGAATAAAAACGTACTGAAGTTTTTGCCGATGCCAAATAATGTAAAAGTAGCCAAAAATGCAGCACATTCTGTAGCACAACATAAATGATAAAATTGTTGAGAGTGCCCGTGGAGTTTCCTACCCGTTCTTCTCCATAGGAATCTACTACCACAGATAATATAAAACTACGTACTACTACGCTTTGGAATGGGCAACTAGCTTCATCTTTCTGAATGGCCACCTCCTTTGACAATTCAAAAGTGCCTGGAAATGGTTTAATTGAAATGAATCCTTTAGTAAAATCATAGCCATTTCTATATCACTTCAAACCAGATAAGAAACATTGTTTTGTCATGCATGATTCACTAAGATTGGAAACACCATTGACAATTAAATAATACGCACAAAGTATAAAATAGTTTAATAATAAGTCGTAGTACCTAACGGTGTGAGAGAAAGATGCATATCTCTTACTTATTCAACATTGTGTAATGTAATTAATAAAGGCATGCATGTAATGTTTATAATTCAGAAAATTGTGTGATTGTGTTTACCTAGTTCGTAAAAGTTTGTATTCTTTCTTAGGCAACAAATCTTCAAACAGTCAATCAACACCAATCATTTCATAACACAACAATCGATCTCAAATTATTTGACATAACCTTTTTATCAGCATGTAAATCTAATAAATCGTATAAGCAATAAATCATAATGGTAATAAGTAACTTATACAATAGTAATGTACTTGACCGCATTTTGTACCGATGACATTTGCCCCTTCACTTGTCATTTGTATTGAAATGAGAAGCATCAAATGGTTGTAGATGCGATGTAGAAATGAAGGATCCATTAGCTATCGATACATCGTTTATTAGTCAATCAGTAATGTTAACGATTGTGTTTATAATAACAGTATTGTTGATTGGATTGTTATGATTTTTTATCAATCACTTCACAAATAGAATTTGTTTTGCGAATTTTATTTATGTCATGAACCTGACATCATGTTATACCGATTTCTTTATTCTGTTTTTCCATTATATCTTCTGTTTTCTTTAGCTAGTTGCCGTTTTTCTAAATCGCTATCAAACAACTCTATTGAAATAACTCCTCTGTTGGCCATAGGTCTCCCAAGAGACATTTTTTCTGCTTTCTGCATCCAATCTTCCCTTTCCGTTTCTTTTTCGCACCGAATTGATGCAAAGACAGTTTAAGGATTTAAATTAGCCTCCTAAGCTCCCTTCATAAAACTACCTATTGCAATTCAATTTAAGCACTGATGGAAGGGAATTCTAAGGATTGAATTCACCTTCCTAAGCACCCCATAAGCTAGGTTAAGCTATTGTTGCCGCGGTTGGTCCGTGGATGGGTGACCATATTTACATACCGAGACTCCTCCGCGCCTCGAAAAGCACGCTAAGCCGTTGGTCCCGGCTGTCATTCGTGAATCTTTGACTGTCGTTACGGGTCGTCAGAAGCCCGAAACTGACAACCAGTCTTACTAAGAAGTATCGTATTACCCAGTTACTGGGTTGTAGAGGTCAGATAGGCAGTCGCTCCATGTAAAATTCTGGTATTTAGCTGCATCCGGTTAGAATGGAAGCCGACCGAAGCAAGACAGATGATGATGATAAAAAAGACATATTTGGCAACATAGTGGAGAAAAGGCAGATTGATTGAAGCACCTCATAATAGGTTCCTATTGCAATTCTCCGAAGTAGCAAAATACAAGTGTTCCGTATCGTCAGAAGATAAGTTAAATCCATATCGTAAATAGTAACGCAACACCTATAGCTTCCAGGCAGCATTTCTCAAACTTAGCCATTACGAAAGCACTGTTAGCCAACTTGTGGACCAAAGCTAGAATGGTGGTCTTGCGCAATACCTAAGCGCAAATAGGCCCTTTCTACTGGTAAGATTATATTACCAGCTCAGGTTATTACCAACTTATGTGTAAGGACGAATTTCGCCAATGAAACAGAATACGTTCAGAACATTTAAACCACGTTTAAGAACTGTCAGTGTCAATATGCCATGATGATTCCAGTCCGAAAAAAGGGTGGTGCTATCAGTCATCTAAAGCTTCGTCTCTCTCTCTCTCTCTCTCTCTCTCTCTCTCCCTCTCTCTCTCTCTCCCTCTCTCTCTCTCTCTCTCTCTCTCTCTCTCTCTCTCTCTCTCTCGCACTGGAATCAGTGTCAATTAATTGTTTTTCCACCTCGATCCGCATTTTTTTTTTAAGTTATCTAGGTCAGCTTGATGTTATCAGTATTTTATAAAATACATAATGAAACTAATCAAGAAATATGCTAATAGCGAATGTTTTTGAGATCAATAAATAAATAGCCTTCATAGTGTGTGCACAAGCGATGTCTTATAGTCAACATAAGCAACTGAATCATCTCTGTCTGTTGTCTTTGCAATTTGTCCTTGGATAATTTGCACTCATTTCGCTGTCTTGTTGACATAATGATTAATAAGCCTGGTTACGGTCTAGTAATAACCCAGTTTGTTTGCCAAATGAACAGGTTAACTAACATCCAAAAGTGGTTCATGCAGTTTAGGATTAGCAACTGTTTTGATGAAGAGAATAAAAGAAGAAGGCCTGACTTAGTAGGAAGTAAAAATATGTAACAGGCATAGTGTCCATCAAAAAAATATATATCGTCTAGATCTAATGGAACTTTGAATGCATCTATCGCAGCTTACATACCCAAAACTCAAAACAAAACATACCTAATAAAATTGATACCGCCAACGATGTTACAAAATATGATTACCAAACTAGAACCAGACAAAGAGCGAGTGATGTCAACAACATCAACATTCAATTACACAAACCGGCGGCGAGTGGCCGAAAACGGTCGAAAGTGTGCCACAGAGAGAGGGGCACGGTGTTCGACTGGCGTTCGCTGGCCTTGCCCCACTTGGGAGTTACGTGACTGCGGTAATAGCAGCCGTACGATGAACGTGACAAGTATGGCTGTGATTTTTGATGATGATGTCGGGGTCGGTGTTTAGGGTTCCGTACCTCGATAGGAAAAAAACGGAACCCTTATGGGATCATTTCGTTATCCGTCCGTGAGTCGGTCAAGACCCTTTTCTCAGGAACGCGTGGGGGTATCAAGTTGAAATTAATACCAAATACGTAGGTCTATGGGCCAATAGAGCTCAAAAATAAAAATCAACCAACTAAGTCAAAGCAATAATAAAATACGGCCATTTATGCGACATAACTCGCGAATAAATCAAAACCTACAGGGGACTTCCCGTTGACCTGGAATCATAAAATTTGGCAGGAACGAAGGTCTCATAGCACATGTAAAGGAAAAAGTCTGAAAATAGTTAATTTGTAGTTTTTACACACAAAAACATTTTTTTGCGATTACAAACTTACATTTGCAATTGGAGAATTGACCGTGACGTATATCGATGTATGGGAGAACATGTTTTTCAACTACTAAGTTTGTTAAATTTATCCCAACAACGGAACCCTTCATTGTGCGTGGTCCGACTCGCACTTGGCCGGTTTTTTAAACTATGAGACGTTTGTTCTTGATGCGGATTGATGTTGTGCTGTTGCGATGACGGAATTTTAATGTTGCCTAATCATTATGTAGGTTTAAGTTATGTTATGTTCAATGTTTGGGTTTTCCCTCAATGTTGTTAGCTTATCAAGCGTTATCATTCACTGTGTTGTCCCCAGATCTGGTTCAACGAAACCTCGGCGCCCAGATCGAGCTGTGTACGTACCGCGCGCCCTGCGGACCGCGGACAGTACTCAACCGGAAGACGGCAAGGAAACCAACAACCACCGCAGAACTAGTCACAGTGCGGAAGGAGCCAAGTGTCCCAAGTCACCCGCGCCCAAAGACAAATCACAACACTCCACCCCCAGGAAATCCATAGACAAGACCTACTGCAATGTTTACACACCACCGCATCTCAGGAATCAAAGATCTCACACGGCCCCAAGCATAGACGAGCCCACATCGAGCGATACAAAGGAATCCGTGCCTTCAGGCTTCCAAGTGCCAAATAGTGATAGTGCAATATCTTTTAGTGATAATAGTTATATTAACGACGAAGAAGTAGAAGTAGGCGAGAATTTTTATATAGGAGATTATTTCGCTAACGGACAGTTAGGATTCTATAGCCCGAACTACTATAGTGAATACACGGAGAACAGTCGCGAGAACGCGACGGATAATAGCGACTGGAGATCCAATGATTCCGACGAAAATATGGCGGTGAACGAATCGAATCAAAGCAATAATATTATTGATAACGATTACCTGTATGCTAAAGACGAAGATGTGGAAAAGAATGAGTTGAAACGAGCGTCCCAAGAAATTAATAGAAGTAGCAAAAGAATTATAAAACAGAGCTTCCATTCTGACGTGCTAGTTATATCAGATACTGTTGAGAGTGAGACAGAGAAGAGTGACCCTGAACCGGTGTTGGAGGAGCAGGAACCTGAGCTAAAGAATACTAAACCTAAGTTAGAAGCAAAAGTGTCTTTGAAACGGGAGGAGAATGATTGGGATGCAGTTTTCGACGACAGTGGAGAATGTCTTGATCCTTCCCTTCTCGAAGAGCTTACTACAACCGTCGGCAAGGTTCATATAAGCAAACCCAAACACTGCTACGACCAATACCAAACGCGGGGTCAGCAGCTTTTCAACGGTCCTTACGACGAAACGTTCGCTCATGTGGTAGAAGTGTATGATTTTCCCAGTGAGTTCAAAACGAACGATTTGTTCTCGTTGTTCAGTGAATATAAAGACACAGGTTTTGAAATTAAGTGGGTGGACGATACGCATGCGTTGATCGTGTTCAGCAGCGCCAAAATTGGTGAGTTGAATTTTGTTTTTTATTTCTTTTACGATAAGGTTTTTAATGCTCTGTTTGTGGATTGGTCCTTGCTGATCTTATAAGACAGTTTGGACGATTGCTGTAATAGTCGACCGAGGCTAGATCTTAATCGATTATAAGGAGACTGCATTATCTAAAAGGCACTTATGTATTGCAGTAAGCAAAAAATGGCTCATCATTGCCGACCATACATGGTAATGTTGACAATAAAATTATTTAAGACTTAAGTAACATAACATAATCGAAACGTGTTCAACCGGCTCCACCAATGACATTAGAACATCGTATGCGACCTCAATGACGTCGAAATATGAATGATGAGCAAAACAAAAATATTTCCATCACTTTTGTGATAAGCTAAGTGTTTGTTTTGTTCTTTTTTTATTTTTTACGGAAAACGTGGTACGACGTGTTATTATCATAAAATATTGATTTGTTCTTTGTCTGTCTATTATCTTTTTAATATTTTATCTATGTTTTATAATATCTTTATCGTCTATATCTGCTTGTTTCGCTGATTCCCAAAAGGTTTCAACCAGTCTTATCCGTTCTGGTTTCGTTACACGTTTGTAATTTTTCGATTCTTTGACAGACAAATTCGACAAGGACGGGAAGTCCTCCTAATTTTTAATCGTCTGTTCTTGTTGTTTCTAAACATGAAGTAATACTAGTAGGATCTATAATAATTCATCAATTCATATGTTTTTCTTCTTCTCCCACGTTACGTGGGTTTGGCGCACCCCGTTTTCTTTTTCACTCTCCCCTGTCAACCGTCACGTTATCATTCACTCCAATCTCTTTCATATCATTCCTCACACAATCCATCCATCTTTTCTTTGGCCTTCCTCTCCCACTCCAATATTCATCTTTCTTCTAGTCACTTGTGTTTCCTCCTCATGCGTTTCCTCATAGTAGGATCAAGTAATAAATAATACTTACTTGCCGTATGTGTATAATTCATGACCAGTTTATTATTTACACATTTAATACTGTGAGTTTATAGTAACATAACATCACACCTGTAATACCTGAAGGATTGGGCAGAAGTGTACCTATAGTACACCCACATTTGGCCAGTTATGTTTAAGTCCCATGTAATAGGGGGCGAGCCTATTGCTATCAACGGGGCACAAATTCTAACACCGTGCTGCTAATGAGAAATTCCAGATGGAAAACCCAATAACACTTTGCCTGCTCTGGTAATCGAACCCGGGACCTCATCCTCAGCAGTAGCGCTTGCAACAACTAGAGCAACGTGGCAGCAGTTAGGAAAGGTAGAAGGAGGGAGGAGTTTATAATAGTAGTCAATAAAACCAGTATCACGACGACTTCCTCTAAGCAACTGGTTTTCCTAGGTCAACATTAATAACCGTAACGTTAAACGTATGTTACTGTTTGCTGTGACAATATTTAGTGCAATTAATTGTGGTGGCTAGTAAACGATTTATCGGGCACTTGTATTTACAACTACTGATGAGCTCGTGGCTAAGTAATAACAGCTGCACGGGTCGATCCATAACGTTAAGTTTAGCTTGCCGGGGTTGGTCGGTGAATGGGTGACTATATTTACATACCGAGACTCCTCCGTGCTTCGGAAAGCACGTTAAGCCGTTGGTCCCGGCTGCAGTCGTTACGGGTCGTCTGAACCCCGAAAGTTTGACAAACAGTTATACCAAGGGGTATCATATCACTCAGTTACAGTATTTCTATTTTCTATGTCCCTCGGGAATCATCGGATTTCCGAATACAAACGAATGTTAATTTCCATGTCCATCAATTATTAGATTTATGGTGTATCTGAATTCAAAACTAAGTACTTTATTGTTGTTTTGTTTTGATTTCCGTGTGAGCTTTAAAACTATTTTCCTATCTGTCGTCCCTGCGACTTTAGCAGCTTTCCTCCCATTTTTTTTTTATGAATTACATTAAGTTAAAAGAGTATTAACTACTCTATACTTCAAAGTCGATTAAGAGCGTCCGGTATGCACCAAGTGCAAAAGGCAAGTGATAGAAATCCGACAACTGACGAAACACGAAGTTTGCCGAGGGACATTAAGAAAATAGAAATACAGTACGCAAATGAAGCAGAAATAGTACATAAGCATCGTAGCAGGTGCTGTTCTGTGGTTTCTGTCTACCGTCATGGGAAGCTACCGGTTCACTGGGTAAAGTTTGCTAAAGATTTCACCAAAATTAGGATGAAGTAAACGAGCGACGTTTTCTTGACTTCAGAACTTGGAACTAGAGAGAACTAATCTTGCGATGAATTAATTAGCATGTTAAAGGTGACCCGTTAGACTTGTAACGAGGAAGTTAGGATTTAAAAACTTGCTTATTTTCTTTTAAGAAAGTGTTAAATAGTTCTATAAATACTTCAAAGAAAGTTCCTCTAAAGACCATCTCAGACTTATCTGCATGCTCCTCATGGCCTGACTAAGATTATGTCGGGACTGATTATGAAGAGACAGTACTGTAACTTCTAAATTTGTTTCAGTCAGAATTGTCAGATAGGAAACACCGAACTGATCCAGTTTTAAAACATCGTTTTAATTTTGACGTGTCATCATTTAAAGACATCGAGAATTCGAGAAGAAAGGGAAGAATACCTTCTTCGTACTTTTAATTAAATCCAGAACCCTTGGAACCCGCTATCGGGATAAACCAATGAGCGTCAATTGTCAAGCGAAACTGCCGTCAAAAAATCGATACAGTAAAATTAAAAGAACAGCATCAGTTACTGTTAGCATGTACCATTCCACTGCTGCATGACTTACAGTGGTCGCGATCCAGTGCTAATGTGGGCCACCGGTCGTTTATTTTGTTCAACTCATCATGTCTTCTTCGGGGTCTGCCGCGACGCCTTCTATCTGCATTTAGTTACATCTCATATACAGGATGGCTAGGACATCGACGCGAAAACTGTTACCATAGATTCAGTACATAATTCTGATATAGCCGACGAGATTTCAATGCACGGGGGTTCAGAATTATGTACTGAATCCATGGTGACAGTATTCGCGTCGATGTCCCTGCCACCCGGTATGCTATCAACCTGAATCAAAGATTCAGTACAAAATCCGCAGGAATGTGTTGATGAATGTGATTTATCAGTGCTTATCAGCTGTCGATACTATTGGTATTAGATACGAAGTGTTTACTCCTTGATAAGAATACTAGCTGTTACTACAGTTGGTTTGTAATCTGGACCAGCGTAAACTGAGTTTGAAGAACAGCAAATACAGCCAGGTTTGGCTTACGGTCTGTGATTTAAAAGGATCTTCTTTTGACATGAGTCAGAAGTTACCCGGCCATGGTGCATGAAAATATTAATCGGTAACATAATTTAAACCAGGACATGAATGTAGTAAATTCAAATCCTCAAGGTGAAATGAGAACCCGGATTTATTTCTCGATTCGTGCGCCGATAAGGACAAAAAGTATGTAATGTTTGTTTTTTCGTCAGGTTCGAGAGTCTGAGTTAGAGTTCCCAATTACGCAGTTTCAATAACATTACATACGCAGGAAAAGCACAAAATTAGGTCAATTCCGGGGAAATCCCGGTGGATAGTAGAACTAGTTTAAGAGCGGCTAACCCGTCATACTTTGCATAAGTTTGTATGAAAAATATGACGGGTTGGCCGCTCTTAATGCCAGGCATCTATCTACGTTAGATGCTACGTCACACTGGCGCTAGGAAGGAGAGTAAGATAGGTGCTTGGTGCCTCTCTCATAGTTTTCGGTTCGTATTGATACGAGTTATTTTTTTTTTTCTCCTATTTAGAAAAAAAAAAAGTATTTATTGGGACTCGCACAGGAAATCACAAATTAAACTAAAACACACTCATTAAAACATAAATAAAAAGACAGTAAAAAAACAAAGTAAAATTAAAATAAAAGTAGAAAGTCTTGTACGAGGCCAAAGGGCTCCTTTCTCAGCATATGCTGCGACATTTAAAAAATAAATGTCGCGTCGATGGTATTCTGATAGGGTCTATTTACCTACTTATTTAGCATCCTAGTGATCAAATTCGGCAATTCGATCAGAATATCTGATCGAATCGCCTACGTAATCAGTAAGTATGGTAGAATTCACTATACTGATTACGTAGGCAAACATTGACCGTGTATGGGCTTGCCGCCCTCAATGCATAATTATTATGCTGCAACCATAAAATATCGAAGAATGTCAGTAGGGCAGTAAAATCTCAACATAACACCAAGGAAATTTAATCACCTTAATCGAACACTCCCGAATGATTCCGACACTTTCACGTACTTAACCTTCCTATATGTGAAGTTGTATAACGGGTGTAAAAAGACTCTCAAGGCGACCATAATCGACTTTTAATGATTTTATACTGAAGATCACGTCTAAAGATCACGTTGGAGTTTCTTGCCCATTCTTCTCCATACGAAAACTACCTTTTGGAAGGGGCGACTAGAATCAATTCTATTTTTTGTAAATTTTAACGTTCAAAAGTGCCTTGTATGTGCTTAATTGAAATAAATTATTTGGCTTTGACATAAACGAGTAGTGTTAATGATTTGGAAAAATATATGTTAAATTAGGGCATTTTCTTAATAACTTAATCTGTGAATATTTTAGATTATGTTTATATTACATAGTGTAACATAAAAAAATCCAAGCGAATTTTTGAGAAACCACCTACGATTTTAAAGATAATTTAATTATGTATCTTTTAGTATACGTGTTTTATTAGAATATATTTTGTTTTACGTACAACTTTACGACGCGTTGCGTGAGCTCTGGAGCTAACTTGCGTGTTCTGTGCTGAGCTCACGCAACGCGTCGTACGTTCCAGCCAGTAATAGGACTCACCCATCAAGGAATTTAATGTACCTATATATTATAAACATAGTTTAAAATATTTCTAGTTATTAGGAACATGCTCTCGTTTAACATATATTATTTCCAAATCATTAAAACTACTCGTTTAGACATGATCTTCAGAATAAATAATTAAAAATCGGTTATCGTCGCCTTAAATATCCCTACAGCTCCGTACCGTTGCAATGCACCCATAAATAAGCACATTGTTTTGCGTCTGAAATAGCGATTTTTCCAAAACAAAAATAAAACTAGTTTCCAAGCCAATAATTTTTGTCAATTAGTTTGATGTACCGAATTTGTAGTAAATGGTTACAGTGCGTGCCACTAAAGATGAGACTTGACACACCACGTGGTTTGACTTGCGCAGTAGACGATTTATGGGTCTCTTTAGCGGTATGAAGTCCGCGCCGGGGCGTCATCGGGGCGGCGCAAGGAGCGGCGGGAGGCGCGGTCAAGTCTCATCTTTCGTGGCGCGTATTGTACCTATGTGATGGCTCTTTTTACACCCTTTTTTTTTTTTTTTTTTTTTTTTTTTTTTTTTTTTTTTTTTTTTAGGGTGGGAAATCATCAAATAACTTCTCCCGCTCTGGGCGGAGCGGGAGGGCGTGTCAGACTCTTACTGACTAAAACCCACCCGTGTTCCTTCGGTTGCCCTGGGCGTCTCCTCCTGCGGCGGTTAGGGGCGTGAGGGCGCGAAGTTTGCCTCTCCCTCACGCGTTCCGCCTCCTCCTTCGCGAGCATTACCGCTTCGCAGAAGGAGGTGACGGCCTCCCATTTCCTCTCGCTCCGTACCATAGCCTGAACCAGGGCCGGACGCGAGAGATCACCGCCGCCGATCGCCTCCACG
Source organism: Omphaloscelis lunosa (assembly GCA_916610215.1). NCBI lineage: Eukaryota > Metazoa > Arthropoda > Insecta > Lepidoptera > Noctuidae > Omphaloscelis > Omphaloscelis lunosa. The sequence continues at coordinate 14,506,421 of OU744265.1, read as the reverse complement.
AGGACACGGCGATGCTCCGCCCAAGCTGGGCAGACCTCCACCGTATGCTCCACCGTGTCCTCCGGGCGATCCACACAATGGTGACACCCGGGCGTTTCCTCCCGCCTTATCCTGTGCAGGAACCTCCCGAAACAGCCGTGTCCGGTGAGGACCTGCGTCAGGAAGGTGAGGACGCCGTGGCGCCTCTCAAGCCACTCCTCAAAGAGGGGTCTTATCGCCGCAATTGTGGCGTGCCCAGCGCTGGGTTGCGACAATCGCACTCTCTATGACGCCATGAGATCCCGCCGGAGCTCCGTCCGCTGTGCCGCGATTTCTCGCGGCAGCGGAGTTAAGCCCCGGCGCCTCGCCTCCTCGCGCCACTCCCAAATGTGTACCCTGTGTATGCCATTACATAAACAAACATAATATGTACAAGTTTGTAAACTCATTATTGTAGTTAATTGACCGAAATGGTAATGGGTGCTGCGCCCGCGCAGTGCGTGCGTATTACTCGCCTGATCAGTCCGGTTTCTATTGGCTGTTCGTTATGTAGCTATTATAACATAAAATTGTTATGTTACTTGTGTATCTATGTAATATTTTAAAATCGAAGAACATCATTATACTCTATTTGAAATAAGATTAGACATTTAAATAAACCTTTCTATTGCGTTGTTGGCATGACAAATGGCAGCTGCAGTAAACAGTTGGTATTGTAACCACTTTTTTGCTTTTAATGCCATTCTTATTCCTACGGTATAGAAGTCAAAATCGGTTGAACGGACTGTTAAAAAGGTTTGTTTAAATGTCTGATCTTATTTCAAATGGAGTATAGTTGAGTATTATTATGTTTTTCGATTTAAAATAATACATCCTAACGATACTGACTGCCTCATTGGTCTAGTGGTCGCGAGCGCCATTGCTGAGCATAAGGTCTTGGTTTCGATGCCCAGGTCGGGTTAATTCAAATCACTTAGTTCGGAAAACATCCATATTGTATTCGTATTAGAACTTAGAAAAATATGTTAGTAGCATTAAAATTGAAAACAATATTACAATCAAATACAAAATCAAAATTAAATTACAATCAAAACAAAATTAAATCAACATTAAGGTAAGTGTTATTGTTTTTTTTTTTATACCTATCTGGAATTTAGCAGTAGCAGCCCGGAGTCTGCATTTGTGTCCGGTTGATAGCTACTAATACTAACGAAATTTAAGCACCATTGTTACTAACACCGAAATAATAACAAAATATGGACCTTATAAAAATGAAATAAAGGTTTTTTTTTGTTTAATAAGCTTGCCTCATGGGACTTAAACATAACTGGCGGAACGTGGGTGTACTATGGTTACTGCCCAACCCTATGAGGAAATATGACGTGATATTTATGGTAACATTATGCAACCAAATCAGATAAATAGTTGTATTGTGGTGGCATTTACATCGCCACATGCAAACTGCGCATCAAAGACCTGACGTCACACAAAATCCTGCATCGCGCAATTAGAGTTTACCGCGCGAACGAAATATAGATTATCCGACATCAATCGTTGGGCAGTTGCCCGCTAGACACGACACCCCTCTAAAGTATAACATTGTGGTCAATTGGTCATCGATATTGTATGGGAAAACCTGTGATTTATCGATTGACCGCAAAAACCACTACAGTATTTTGATATACCAGCAAAGCAAATCGATCTGCATTGTTTACATCAAAGGTTTCGCAATATTTCACAAGTCGTAAAATTATAATTCAATAAATTTTGCTCGATTGACGTCAAATCTGTTGGGTAATAGACGAAACTAACCATGATTGTTGCTATTTTTGAAGTGAAACTTCTTTGGTCGCGTTGGGCATTTTTAAGATGGGACTAAACCATTGAATTTGCAACACCGTGATGACAGCTGCTTTTGACCATTAGACATCAACGCGTTGATTACTGCGGTGTGTGGAGCAATAGACATCAACGCATTGATTACCGCGGTGCCGATTTTTTTTCAAGTTTTCACTTCTGTCGGCGGTTTTTATTTTTTGCTAAAAGGACTAAAGGGCCAGAAAGAGTCTAAAGAAATTTTAAGAGCTTTCAAATCGGAATACTAAGATAGTAGTGTTTTTAAAATATTTAATTAATAGGTTTCATATAAAATCTTATTAAACATTGCAAGCCCGTATAAATAATAATATTTTGGACAATTTTTTTTTTTAAATTACTTTGTCATCATCTGCCTAGCCTCTTCCCAATTACGTTGGGGTCAGCTGGATGCAGCTGAATACCAGTATTTTACATGGAGCGACTGCCTATCTGACCTCCACAACCCAGTAACTGGGTAACACGATATTCCTTGGTACCACTGTCAAAGATTCACGGATGACAACCCCATACCCACGGATGACATATATGGGGGTTCCCATATGGTGGTGGTTTCCGAAGCACGGCAAAATAACGTAGTATAATAATGAGTTTGTGTGATTTAATGTGCTACTACACGGTTAAGACGCCACTAAATGCTAGTGGCCTTCAGTGGTTAGCTTGCTTGTTCTGTGCTGTGCTCACGCAACGCGTCGTACGTCCAGCCAGTAATAGGACACGCCCAACAAGGAGCGCTGTCCCGAGTTAGACGCATTATTAATTTATTATTCATAAAACGAAAGGTTTTTTAATAAAACACGTATACTAAAAGATAAATAATAAAATTATCTTTAAAATGGTGAAAGTTGCAGAAAAATTATGCTTCATAGTTTTTACGTGATTCTTAGTTTTTTATCCGCGTTAGACATAACTTTATAAATTAATTACACTTTGTAATATAAACATATCTAAAATATTCACAGATAAAATTATTAAAAAAATGCTCTTATTTAATATGTATTTTTTCCAAATCATACACTTCTTGAATAGACGTGATCTTCAGTATAAAATCATTAAAAGTCGGTTATTGTCGCCTTACATACAATAAATAGAATCACAGCTTATCTCAGTTCGTGACTAGGCGATATAAACACAATGTTTGTGTAAGAATTAATCATTATTTATTATGTACTCGAAAGGTGTGAATTGATCGCTGTGTACATACTGATTTGTTTCGCAAACTATTTGCTAGTACCTCATATGTATGTTTAGGAACTTGTGTATGTATGAGATATAAGGTTTTTTCATGTTATGGCCTTTTACATCTATCTTTATTTCGGCTTCCAGGATAAAAATATACTGCTAAATATTACTACTATTTGCGATATAGCGAGAGTTTTTGATCTTCAAGATTAGGTTAGATCTAGGTAGGGGAAGGGGGATTGGGTTAGGTTAGGTTTGGTGGTAAGATTAGGTTGGATTTATCTACTTATTTACATCTACCATTAAAGGTATTTTTTTTTAAATTCAATGCGATAAATGCACCTATCTTTAACTATACTAACATTTATAACTAATTAAAAACAATATATTCCTTGCGAGTTAGGATTGATCGTCCATCTAAAGGTGGATTCAGACTTGGCGAGGCATGCGCTCCGCACGGCGCACAACGCATGCCTACGTGCATTATGTACTACAAATACTTCATTTGAAATAAGATTTGACATTTAAACAAACGTTTTTACGGTCCGTTCAACCGATTTTGACTTCGTAGTTCATGCCTCGCCACGAATATAAAGGTACACACCTTGCGAGGCATGCGTTGTGCGCCGTGCGGAGCGCATGCCTCGCCAAGTCTGGATCCACCTTAAAGTTCAAGCATAGGTAATAAATGATGTGTCAAAAAAAATTGCAGAAGCTGTCACCTGCACCCTAATTGCGTCACATCCAAACAATTACAATCTTTGATTTTGACAGTTGAACAACATTCATTGCGTTATTTACGTTGTTGAGCAGACACGAATATATGAAGCAATGGATATATATGATAGCAATATCCTTCAAAATGATTCAGATTATGATTCATAGTCTTACGAAATTAGGATGGTGTACATTCCACCAAAGATCCCAATAAATCACTAGATGCTGTGCATGGTCTCTGTACTCCATTTTCATATACCCCGCTTTACCGTAAATCCTTATCCACAAGCATTTTCTCGCACTTTTTAGATTTATTTTCAGACTTCTGAGTATTTTTATGACAATTAGCAATAACGAGTTCTTAGCATAACACCTATAATTAGCCGTCCAAGGGAACTCCTGTGTGTGTGTGTACTTGGCCTGATTTCCTTAATATGGAAATAATATCTTTGCCATTACATACATTTTGTATAATGGACTCCCATGATTGCTTACCTAAATTCCTGCAACAAAATTGTTCAACCATCAGTTGCATAAGATCATAATTAAATTTGAAAAATGTAAATGAACATTTAAAAAATTACTCCAGTATTCTCCTAAAGAAATTATCATGTTATTTGTGGATCTTTGACAGTCTTTACGGGTAGGTGTTACATAGTAACTAGGTTGTGCAGGTCAGATAGGCAGCCGCTCCATGTAACATACCGGTATTCAGCTGCATCCGGTTAGACTGGAAGCCGACTCCAACATAGTTGTGAAAAGGCTAGGCAGTTGATGACTCCAGTATTCTCAGAAAGGTTTAGCAGATACACCCACATTTTGCTAGTTGTTTTTAAAAACGATGTTAGAGAGGAGCTGCCTCATTGCCGTCAACCGAGTTCAAACCCGGAGTCCGGGCTGCTATTGAGAAATTCCTTTATGGAAAAGCCAAATAACGCTGCCTCACACAACTTCGATTCCAGCATAGCTATTCACAACCATTCTACAGGTTGTCGAATCGAAAATGACACGTTTCATAATATAATATAATAATTAATAATTTGCCTCGCCCCCGAAAGCAAATAGCTGTCGGAAGAATCCAGGTCGTCTATTTGATTTAAACTCACAAAATTTTCGGGTTTTCGATTTCTGTACAGCCTTTAGAGGACTATTTTGATACAGATTTAATGATTCTTTAGATTTTTTTTTAAACTACAACGGGAAGCTCTTGGCCTGCATCTCACCTGATGGTACATGATAATCAGGCCCAAGGTAAGGCTTCACACGGAATTCTCAACCTCAGAGGAACTGGCTATCTTCCCTCTAACTGCCGAAACACAACCATGCTGTTAACATTGTTGTAATGGCAACATATTTAGATAAGATGGTGTTAGCTAGCCAGGCGGACTTAGAACAAGCCCTACCACCAACCAAACCGAGCAGAAAATTCTGCCCCCACTGGGAATCGATCCTGGGATCTCTGGATCTGATACAAGTAATCTAACTACTACACCACAGAGATGGTAAAAATTGATGTTCGATTCGGCACGGAAGCGTATCGAACTGTTGAGAATAACTATGCAGTTCAAAAATTGAATAACTATCGAAAGCCCCATTAGATCACAGTGTACTAAAGCAGTTAATCAACACACTATGTTTACGAGCTCAATACGTAATCACTACACCTGTGCAGTGAATGCACCGCTTATCAGCTGAATGTTATCACCTGCTGTGACATAACAGCATGTAACACATGCTATAAGTAGAGACGTAAGCAGTGCAGCGTACTATGTTCGGTTGATTATGGCTGATGTTATTAGTAAACTGACAATGAAAGCAGATGGTGCTTGTATGTGCGTTTCTTAACATCAGTTTTTGACTGAACTTAATTCAAAATTCATTTATTCAAAGTAGGTTCAGAATCAGCACTTTTCGAACGTCAAAATTACATAAGACTGTCCCCCAAAAACGCCCGCCCACTTCCTAGTGCTTTAGCTGGGAAGAAGTGGCGCAACAAACTCCCCAGCAGCAAAGCTGTCTGTTCAGTTAGAAAAACTTGATTCTATACAATAGTACTTAGCAAAATAATTTACATTACGCAACACAAAACATTAAATGATCTGGGATGTCCAAGTTCTTCTTGGTTTCAGCTCTGATACCCATCTCCTGGCGCGATACAAAATTGGACATGAATCAAGGCTGAATCTTTTTAACGCAAGAAGAAAAGAGCAATACCAAGATCCTAGATCTCATGTCGACAGTCGTTCTGGCTTTTGGGCATGGCTATAGACTGTCACTTGTATCTCAATCTGGATCGAAGTGTAAAAATGCTTTCTGATGTCCTGGAGGGACCTAATGATGGAAACAGAACAGTTAATTCAAAATCATCTGTACTTTTTTTTTACTTGAATTTAAACAATCCTTATCAAAGGCATACGTCCAACTGAACCTTGCTGATAGATCGATTAACATTGAGCCTAATATCCTTCCCAATACTTGGGAGCTTTAAGACCCTACGCGCGACCCTAACAAAACTATTTCTAAGAAAACTTCATGGTAGGATAATTACCGGTGTCGCGTCGCGCGTGTCTGAACGAGGCTTTATACTCTTAATGCACTGATTATATCAATATAATTTATAGACGCAACTAAGCACAATTAGCAATTAATTTGCATATAATTAACACGTTGAAGTTGAGAAAACGAAGATCTTATTATAAACCAGTATTATTTCCGTTCAATGATTATTCCAATGAAATCCTCACGAATGTATCTTTTCTTTAATACTCAAATGTCGAAATAATAAATCTGTGTCGAGGAGACAAAGGTTTGAATGGCCAGAACAAATTTAATTGACTGTTGCAGAACAATATCAAAGGAACGGTATGAAATATATCCATTGTTTCGTATTGAGTAAGCGTGTTAGTTTGTCTATTGTAATTCTGCATCGGATTTTGTGGATTTCAACATTGTGGACTTAAAAAAAAAATATTGTCAAAATCAATATAATTGGAGGAGTAATCGCGTAACAATCATATATATACAAAAAAACACAGTCAAATTGAGAACCTCCTCCTTTTTGAAGTCGTTTAAAAACTTAATTATCAATATTTCTCTAGAGTATACTGTAATATTATACAGGGTGGCAAGGACATCGACGCTAAAACTGTTACCATGATTTCAGTACATGATTCTGAACCCCCCTGCGTTGAAATTTTTCGTCGGTTATTAAAAAAAAAAGAACTGCTTCTTCTTAGACAAGTCACAGATAATATACTAGTACAGATACCCAATCCCATACAAAGAAATGATACCTCCCTAAGTCTGGCTATTGAGCTGGCTATTTTTCTTCCTCCATTTTTGTAACAGATGGCAGCATCAGCGACTCACAAATTGCCAGAGATTGTAGTTTTATAACGCCATCTAGAAGTCGACTTAGATACTTATGGCATTCACACATCGCATGGTACGTTCAAGGACAAGTATAATAACAATACAACAAACATATCTCGAGTTGGCGGGATAGTTTCATTTTTGTGAGTGAGCTCGCAATTTTCACGCGGCAGTGAATGCCTCTTTATGTATTTTTTTTGTATTTCAATCTTATTTCAATGCTAAATCTAGATTTTCATCTCCTCGTTACCAAATCTACTATTGCTAATACCCTAAAACTGAAATCACGCGTTCTTCGTCCGAACTTATTTTGACAGTAAGCCCACGTTCGCACTGATGTAATAAAATTGCGGCGATTATTTTTCGTGCACTTGATTTTTAACGCTTTGCCGAGATGCCGAGAGTTGAAAATCCAAGTGTGTTTTTTCAACGTGCTGGGACGAGAGTGCGTCCCAGCGCGTTGGATTCTCAACGCTCGGTTTAACACCGAGAGTTGAAAATCCAGCGATAAAATCCCGCCGCTATTTAATTACGTCCGTGCGAACGACGACTTAATGTTTTTAAAAATATCAAATAGAACCGGCCAAGTACGTGTTGGACCACGCATAATGAAGGGTTCCGTAGTTGGTAAGTTGGTATCCCAAGAACAAACTTAACTTCGTAGTTGAAAAACATATTCTCCTATACAGAATGTATGGAAGAACATGTTTTTGCAACCGCAAATTTAAGTTGGTTGATTATTACTCGTTAACTTATAGAGCCTACTTAGCTGTGATAGAGAGTTTTCCTTTTAATTTCGTTATAAATACTCCTGTGATCTTTTATCACATAAACCAACCATTTAGGTGGCAGGGTGGGGGGGACACTTGACTGTAATAAAAATTAGCTTTTTAAAGCTTAATGATGCCGATTCTCTTGTACACCGAACTAAACTAACTAAACTATCACAAAAAATCCTTGCTTTTGGCTAAAAATCTCTAAATTTAAAAATAATTTTCACACAACCAAAATCGAATTTGACAATCGCGATTACACGTCTAACCTAACCCGTGAATTTTTTTTGGAGCCGTATGCGCGCAGGCAGGGCAGCCTCGACGTGTTTTTTTTATCACTTTTTGTATGAAAAATTATTACCAAAATGTTGAGTTTAATGCTTTCATAGAAGGGGTCGAAATTTTCATTATTTTTTCGATAGGAAACACCATTTTCGAGATATTAGTAAAAGAACAGAAAGAAAATATTTTTGGTACCTGAAGAATTCACACCAACATCTAAAATGTTGCTGACAACTTATTTTATTCTACACCTTTTTAATCGCGATTAAAAATAGTCAAATTTATAGTTAGACAATCAAAATTTTAGGTGAAAAACGTCAAATTCAGAATAGCAAAATTGCCATTTTCACTAAATTAATAACTCGTTGCCATCTTAGTACTGTCAAACTAAAATATAGTTTTGTGTCACTTTAGTATAGATACGGAACCCTTCGTCCGCGAGTCCGACTCGCACTTCGCCGGTTTTTTATAGAAAGTTTTAGAAAGGTATTGGTAAAATAAAAAAAATATAATTAAGAAGGTAGGTATTTGCCAAAAACAAGTTAATAGATTTCTTTCAATTCCTTTATTTCTTTGTAAAGTAGGTACTAAATTATAAAAATATGTTGTTTGATTTTCCTACTAAACGTTTATACAGCATGTGATGACAAATTGAGTAAAACGCCATCTATTGCAAAGAGCTCATGATTAACTTTATCATTCTATGGGTTCGAATTCAAGTAAAAGGTTTCACTTATCATTTCTGTTGGAAATACGTGATTTATGAGTTTAAATGGATAAATCAGCATTAAACAAGGAAGTTTTGATTTTTACTAATCTTACTTCAGCCAAATTCAGACGTTTATCAGTTTTTAGTGATTGTTAATTTCATAATTGTTTCCTATGCTGCCATCTATGAATTTTTTTCAAGACTAATTATAATTTGTTCGAGTTGAGACCCCATGGACAAGTGCAATATTACGCGGTCAAAATGTATGGAACAGCTGTTTTTTTTTTTAAATAACCGACAAAAAATTTCAACGCTGCAGAGCTGTGCTGGGAGTTCAGAATCATGTACTGAATCCATGGTAACAGTTTTCGCGTCGATGTCCCTGCCACCCTGTATACTCAAAGTTATTTCTAAAACCTTTTCGGGCAGGAAGATCTCTTAACTGAAACATTACATAAGATTACTATATTTGGCCGAGATCTAGAAATAATTTCTCATAATAATTAAGTCCTTTTCTGAACAACTTACATCCTTTATTATTGCTGTATATTCTCCAAAAACAATATCAGTGCTGCCACAGTTAACGATCTCGTATAACTTTTACAGACCCCTTCCGGCGCTGAATAGCTTGGCCATACGTAAACTATTACTACCAATGACATTTAGACCAGCTTAGGTAATGTTCACTTTTGGTATTTTGACGGTATTCTGAAGCAAATTATGGTAATTTAGGATGTTTCGATAATTTTGTGGGTTGTAAAAAAGATTACTAGACATTTATGGAACCTCATTTGGCGAATATGAATGCTGTAGGCGCTTTAGTTAATTTGAAACATGATATAACACAGTATCGTCAATTGATTAATCCGAAAACGATGGTCGCTCGTAATAGGTAGACACTCACAGAGTGTGTACTACTTTAGGCGATATAACAACAAGGAATAAAATCAAATAAAACATAATTTTTAATTTTATACTGAATTTAATTTTACCATACAAAAAACGTGTTTTTTTGTACGGTGGTTAAGAGCTCATCGTGAGCGTGTCCGACTCGCACTTGGCCGCTTTTTTCCTAAACAAGAAGCTTATTTTTATCTATAAAACCGGAAATCAAATAAAATACTGCGCTAATGATTTTGCTCGTCCAAGCTTAACAAGAAATATTTTTTCAGCCAGCCTAGTCTACCCTTTTTTATTTATCGTTCTCATTTCGAAATTAAACTGTCACAGTCGATTTGCCAAACTAACCGTCTTGAGTGAATACTCGTTGGAGCTTCGTGCAACTTCCCAGAGTTAAGTAAGAGGTTGCATCAACTCTGCAACAAGCTGCAACGACTCACGAATTGCTTTGAGCAGCATTACGTAAATATTAACTTGGAGATCAAGATCGGATGGCGCAGATGGTTTTGCAACTGCATCTTGCAAGTCACGTCATTCTGGTGCAAGAGTTAGGAGAAAGCGATTTTCTGGTGTTAATCGTTATTGCTAAAAAGTTTTATTAAGGGGAGAAATTGTGATGAGAAATTACTTCATAAGAACCTTTTGTTTAACTTTTAAATAATAACCCAGTTTAAATTATCCAATTACAGAACTATTTAAAAGCTTGCTCAAAATTTGTGCTAAACGAAGCAAAAGGAGCATGTAACGATCGTAGAAGGTTGCGCACTGTGGATCGAAAAAAGGCTCTCGTAGACATCGGAGCTTAAATTTTAAAGTGTCGGTTTTTTTGCTTGAAATGGCTTCTAACAGCCAATATCATGCATAAATATATCATAGGATAAAATTGGGTACGGCAGGTACGCAAAATGGCAACTTATATTTTTTTTTTTGCAAAAAAAGATGGTTTGGAGCTAATGCTTATATCTCCGGAACGGAGAGAATAATCATAATATCCTTGCACACGTTGATGTAACTGTCGTGGCCAGATCTTAGAATTGATAATTTCATGAAATAGAACATCGACCGCTGGCCACATCATGATGTGGTCTGGCCATATCATTGAATACTTAACGTTCGAAGATATGCACAGTTAAAATAACATTAATGATCATATCGTAAAATAGTTAGATTATCCACCGGTAGAGGCGTTGATGTCGCTTTGTTTTTGTTATGCATCATGGCGGCGGACGATAATTCGATTGAAAAAGCAATGATAAATATGCAAATGGAAGGTAAAAGTGCAGTGAAGTATCGTTATTATACCAAGCTACGTCACTTTTATGAAAGTCACTCGAAAAACGACCGCAACGTTAAAAACCATGGAGTTTGGAACGTATTTCACAGGTTAGTATTTAACTATTCAATATTTTTTTTCTGGATTGAAAGCTATTTAAATTTTTTTTATTTATCCATTGACCCAGATTACTAAAAGTTAATGAATGCCATTCATATTTTCATGGATACTCTACTTAATGATATGGCCAAACGTCGATTGACATATCATTAAACGTTGACGTTTAAACGATATGGTAAATCTTAGCTGGCCATTTCATGAAATGATCAATTCTAACATCTGGCCACGACATAACTATTAATTGTGATTTTTTGGCATACTTGATTTTTTCAGATGTTTTGTCTCCGAGAGCCTCTTTTCGATCCACAGTGTGGCATTCTGTAATTTCTGCGTATGCGTATGATAAAACAGATTTGCTCTTAATCTCTATTACAGCATCGTGTTCAGTAACCAACAATTTGTTTAGCTCTTTACACCACACACCACTTTCGGTTTCATTAGCATGTCCCACTTTATAAAACATCGTTTTTTTATTCAGAACGCGTTCCATTGCCGCCTTGAACTTGAGTATACACCAACATATGCTTTCAAAACGGCACATGTATTGCGAAAGGCGAAGAGAACAGATTGCGTATCGTTCGTAGTACAAGTGAATGTGTTTAATGGGCTGACCACGCAGCAATTCTAGGTCGATCGTGGTATGTTTTAATGATATTGAATTAGCATCTTAAGATTTCTCACATTTGGAGGCTTCCTCTTCCTTATTACTTGGGTTTATTGGGCTGATGAATTCTCTAGTCTTCGTAGTAACTTAATTTAGGTTTCACAATGGTGCAACAAGAGAATTGCTCTTGTCACAAATGCTTCTAAAATACAAAAAAAAATCACTAAAATTTAGTGTATACCTGTCAAACGACGATTTTCAATTCTGAAATAGACTAAATTGACACAATCATGGTCTGACAGTTTGAAAAATTTATGCGGCCTACCCAAATGTCCTTTTTTGGTATTGTTCGTCGAACCGTTGAGCTCCTTAAATTCTGAGTTGAGCTGCACGATAACTGACAGATGCGTGCACTGACTGGACAGGCCCTCTGAATCTGTGTGGTGCGATCCTCAAAAGACTACTTCAGACACCAATCTACATGATCTGACCAAGATTATGTCTGGACTTTAAACTGACTGTGATCTCTGAGTTTGTTTCGGCCTTTCTTCTCAGAGTAGTAAGATAGGAAACGCCGACCTCATCTAGTTTTTAAAATATGATTGACATGTAAAAGTGTTTGTACAAACCTACTTACAGAAATAAAATCATTTATCAATATCATCTTCATTATCATTTCCTTATCCTAATTTATTTGTGGTCGGTGCAACATGTCTTGAATACTTTTCTATTAGTCGTCATCACGGTAGTCACTCCCTTTTTAACCGACTCCCAAAAAGTTTTTTACGTATATTCTCCGTCAATTGTGGACCGATTTTGAAAATATTTTTTTGTTTGAAAGGGTATGCTCTCAAGGTGGTCCCATATAAATTTTATTAACTTTGCTTGGACAGGTTTTGAGTTGGCTTCAATAATACGTATTTTTTTCCCCACTTAGTATGTGGTTGATATGATAATTTTATGTCACTTTTATTGACATAGCAGGTAGTTCTTGTCTTAAAAGGGTCTCATTCTTATTTTTGCTAAGCCCAAGTTATGGTTGTTCTAGATTCATAAAGTCAAAGCCAAATAATTTATTTCCATTAGGCACATAAAAGGCACTTTTGAACGTCAAAATTTACAAAAATAGAATTGATTCTAGTCGCCCCTTCCAAAAAGTAGTTTTCGTATGGAGAAGAATGGGCATTAAATTAATCGAATCGGGGGCGTCGGCCACAGGTGCCTCGACCACTGGGGGCCTAAGCCACGGACCCAAGAAACTCGAACAAAGTGTCCTCGTGTTTTTTAAACTAAAGTAAAAAACGTAGTGTTTTAAATATTGTACGGTGGTACGGAACCCTTCATGTGCGAGTCTCGCACTTGGCCTATTTAAAAAAATATAAATAGTGTTTAAATCTCTCTTGCCGAGAAATTTATTAAACCAATTGCTGCGAATTAGTTATTTCAGTGTGGGGGGGATCATCTGCCATTTCTATTTAAAGATCAGCAGTAATTCGATTTGATTCATCATAAGTTATAATCAAATGAAGCAATGAATATTTTTAATATTGTAATTTGGTAATCAATTGCGAACTAGTTGATGAAAGTAATTAGTAGAAATCAATACCTACTGCTAATCGTGAGAAGCTATACCGTATGCTTCTGCTTTATTAGAATTACGCATTGTACTTTTACTAATGAATGGTACAAATTAATGAGCATCAACGAGTTAATGGGGAGTTTCTGGGGAGTTTGTTCTGCCACTTCTTCCCAGCGAAAGCACTAGGAAGTGGTGAAGGGCGGGCGTTTTTGGAGGATTGTCTTATGTAATTTTGAAAAGTGCTAATTCTCAGCCTACTTTGAATAAATGACTTTTGAATTTTCTGGGAAGAAATCAGCTTCAGTCAGATTGTGCGCTTTTGTAATTCTACACGTCACGTTACTGTGGACATCGACGTCTACGATTATACCGTTGATGTTAAAACATCTGTAACAAAGGCGGGCGTTTTGGGGGACTGTCTTATGTAATTTTGACGTTCAAATAGTGCTGATTCTCAGCCTAGTTTGAATAAATGACTTTTGAATTTTGAACAAAGCGTTTTCATATATTTCCATACATTGGTAGATTGGCTTGTTAGTTTAGCAGTGCATAGCTAAAACCCCTTTTTGATTTGCGGACATGTAGTAGTCTAAAAGCCGCAGTAAAAACTATGGCGAATAAATTCTTCTCCTAGACTTTCTTAGTGATTGTTCACCACTTAAGCTGCACTTAATTCCTTAATAAACCGCTATTCTCTTCCCAGTAGTTTCCAGAAATGCACTAATTGCAACTGCACAATGATTACAGTACCGTGAAAGTCTATTCTTACGTGTAAATCTAAAAAGGTAACTTGGTTGATAGACAATTATGTTGCGTTTCTTGCTTCAGTCAGAGGTATTGCAGACGACCGACAAAAATCAGTCCGATAAAAGTCGGTCAAAATAAAATAAAAATACTTTATTTCAGACCTTGATCCATAAGATGTTAGCAACCAAAATTTTTATGGTATGTTAGTAACCAAAATAATACAAAATTTTAATTCATATATCTCTTGCACTTACTTGATGCATGGGTACATATACCCAATGCGCCATAATAGCGCAACACGAGTTATCACTAATGACCTTCAGAATGCCGTTGACGCTCCCACGCGCTCTGCCCATCATGGACGCAATCCTTTTTCGCAGGATGGTATTGAAACCAGTATGTGCTTTGGCAAACATTCCAGATGCACTGCAGTAACGTGGAAGTTCCAACCACATTTTAAAGGCATTATTATATACTAAACTCTGAGGGCGTAAACCAAAAGTCATTTGTTATACCAAAACGTAGGTTGAACTTGGGAAGACTAGCACTGCGTAGACTAGCATAGATTGAGCAGGGGGTGAATTTAGCCTGTAGATGATCATGATGATGTTCTACAAAATATTGGTCCTTCAAAACTCAGAGCAAGTTTGAAAGATTTAGCTTTGATTTTTGAAGTTTGACTATATCATGCGAGTGAACACATAAACCGTCTTATTCCAAAACGCCGACTAAATATAGTACTGGGATTAGTTCTAGGTTTAAACCATGGACTTATAAAAACCTTATTATAAAATGAAGTTTATCTCCAATCCTTGTACTATCTATGGTACTAAAAATAAACCCGCGAGACCCCTAGTTTATCCATGGTCTAACTTTGGTACTATTGTCAAATGTCAATTTCTACAATAAGTTGAGGTTACCGTGGCTTTAATTTTCTGTGTTTATTGTTTTTATATCGTTGAAAAATGGATATTAATATGATTGACTTGATGGACTTAGAAGATATGGAGATGCTTGAGACTTCTCGTCGATCTGTGATACGTCGTCATCGTGGAAATCCATTTGAATTGAGTGACGAAGATTTTAGATACAAATATAGGTTCAGAAAACGTTTCGGTGAAAAAATTGTGGATCTTTTACGTGAAGATTTAGCTCACGATCCTCGAGGATGCCCCTTGAGCCCTGAGGAATAATACAAAGTACTGCACACTATACAGTATTTCGATGGTTTACTAACTTTTTCTTCAGGACTCCAATTTTCACCCCTTTTTTTCTTCTGATGTTCCATTTTTTTTCCTGAATTACCTTTTCTCAATTTGACCACACAAATCTTCTCGCACAGAACCACAACAGCAATACAGTACAATATTAGGAACAATGAATAAAGAACTGTTTATTACAGGATGCAATGCAATAACATAAATATTTGGTTGGATCGTCGCATTCGCATCTCGAATTACGCGCCGCGAAGCTGTACTCCGTTTCACGTTCGTTGATAAAAATATAACTTGATAAAAAAACGCGATATGTGAGTTTGTTGCGCTCGTTCATGAGGTTGGAGCTTGGACAAAGAAATTTAATGATTTGTTTGTTACGAATAAAGAGTTATTATGCATTTAAAGTATGTAGTTAATATCAACATTAGGAAAAACGGAATGTCATATTGAATGAAGCCAGTGTAAAAGAATGAATGATTGCCCTTTTTTATTTTTTATCTGTGTATAATATTTGATCTTTGGACTAACTGGTCTTCGGTTGGTCTTAGATTTGTAATATGAACACATTTTAAGCCTGGTACTAACTTTAATACCGTAACAATCCTAGACTATTTAGTCCAGGTTTAAACCAGTACTAACTCAAACTTTTGTAATAAGACGGAATACGTGTAACGCTAAACCAGACATTGGGTATTTTTGTCGGTGACCGATACCGATTCTCAATTTATTCTCACCGACTAAACGGCACTAAGCTCGTGCGTCTACATTGTCGATCGGCCGTCTGCGTTCAGCCTTACTTGAGTTGGTAATGATGATACAATACAAAACATAGTATTTCCTTCTTCATATTTGTTTTAATAATTGTACAGATGCTTTTTGTTGCGTGCACGAGTTTAATTATTGAATGTTAGTGTCTATCGGTAAATGTTTGTGTTTAGAAAATCTACCGTATTGTTTGATGATGCGCTATTTTTTGTTATGTTGACGATCCCTTCATTTCCTGTGAAGCTGATGTTATAAATGTGTCCCACCCAACTCCCGACTATTCCCAAGGTTATTATAAGGATATTTAAGCAGTTTTGGATAAAAACGTCATAGTCCATAAAGCTTAGTTAAAGGCTTCAACAGGACATCATATTTCTTTTTTTTTTTTAAGAAACAAGTAGGTAAACCAGTTCTATTTAGACATGGTTCGTGAGTGTCATAAAATTCAAAAGGTTTTTATCCAAAGGATGTGTGGCATCTGCTGCTTAATAAATAAAGTAATTTATCCAAATGCCAACCCTCGAGTGGAACCTTGATTAAATCTCCGATCAGATAGATACCACGGTTTCTGAACCGCTATTTAACATCTGTTGTCAAATCTTATGTCAGGAGCTTTGAGTTGTCGATATTATTTTATTCAACAAATCACAACACAGCTGACAATTGTGGACATGTAAATTTACGACACGTGTGTTAATTGAATTACGAATATAAATGACTTAAACGAACTATACGTATAAATACAAAAACAAAAGGACACTTTCGAAATAACATCGGCATCATCCGGAAACGTGCCCAGAAGACTGGCAGCATTGCCACGTTGAATGGCAATGCTAATTCTTTGGCAAAAGATCGGAGCCAGCCCTCTAGTCGCGTGAAGTGTCGACCAGTCGACGCGAAATTTTCTTAAAAAGGAGACGCTGACTCGGGACCCCTGAGCGTTTCGACCCCAAACGGCTCAAAACTGTATTTGCGCCGCTTGAGCACATATGACTTGCTGCCAATTTGCTGATCTGCTTCATCATGCTTTCAGTTATCGTTAAAACTGTCAAATCTTTTGATTGGTAAACCATATACGTTTAACATGATCTTTGTCAACAGATTTTCAGAAGCATTGCTATGTATATTTATATTGTATCAATAAACTTCTGAATACCATGATTCCTCCGGGCGTTGTCCTGTGGTACCCGTTTACCGTTTGGCGATTCAATCAATACATTACCGCTACTCTAAGTTGCTCGAGCTACGTGCTTTTAATAATCGCATCAGCTACGATATAAAATGAGGTGTTAATATAGTCATCACCACATTTTTCGTGTTCTTTCTTCTGAAGTGAAGGCTTGGGGACACCTGTAGTCATGAAGTAGCATTGTCCACCTGGACTTTTATATATTAATTAAACTCATTTACAAGCGTAATGAACTGATGATTATAGTTTTTTCTTGATGGAAAATATGCAGGTTTATGTGATGACTGCTGATGATCGTCATCATTTTTATCCTAGTCTTTTTTCTACCGGCTATGTAACAATTTTTTACCCATATTATGTAAATTAGTACGTAATTTGTACTACATTTGAAAGAAAGCTATTTTTATTATTTATGGATATCTTAGCGTGTTTTTGATGTTATGCATATTACATCTGAGTTTTAACGATATTTTAAACATTTGTGGTCATAGTTGGTGGATTGAAACAAAGCTGTGTTTTCGAAGATTAGATTATGACCACTTCTTTAACTGTTCTAATCCCAGTTCAGAATAAGACGTTATAGAGTTTTATGAGGCTTGTGGCTAAGTAAGAATAGTCGCAAAGGTCGATCGATCAGGTTAAGCTACGCTTGGCGCGGTTGATCCGTACCCTCTGACCATCTTTACATACCAAGACCCCCCCGTGCCTCGGAAAGCACGTTAAGCCGTTAATCCCGGCAGTCATTTGTAGATCTTTGACAGTTATTACGGGTCGTTAGAAGCCCGAAAGTCTGACAGCCAGTCTTACCAAGGGGTATCGTGCTACTCAGTCACTGGGTTGTGGACGTCAGATAGGCAGTCGCTCCACATAAAATACTGGTATTCAGCTGCATCCGGTTAGACTGAAGTGGAATAAAAGACTGAAATGGAAGCTGACCCCAACATAGTTGGGAAAAGGCTAGGCAGATGATGTTTACCTACTTTGTTTTTTTTTATCTGAAAAATCTAAACTTCCGAGCCAAAGATACTCGTAAGTATCACAATGAAACATTTTTAAGTAACATCATTGTCCAATTGTCTAAATTATCTCAAGAACAGATCTACTCTAGTTTCCAGTCTGTCTGAAGCACACTTATGTCATTCATCTTTTTTTTCTTTATTAAAACCTCTTTGAAGTTGTCTTTGGCGAGTGACCATAGATGTTCACTTACGCAATACAGACTTCGTGGTTGAACGAACTTCCTACGTACTTTTTTGGCGCGAACTAGGTTGTACGTCTTTAATTTATAAAATTAAATTCTTGCATGTGTATTATACGCCTCGTCGAATCCTCGTCGAATGAGGCTATTAGACTGTTTTATTTATAGGGTTGCTTCTTATCCAATTTTTTTACTTTGCAGTCTGTCTCGGAAATATTATTCCCGGTTAGCTATTCTGGTTTATCAGAAACAGCCTCCTAAATAATTATCATCTTTGTGTCGAAGCTTCTCGGCGTTGCCGTCGTCGCGTAGATTGCGATGGAGGTCGCCTCGACTGCATATTTTGGAAAGGATAGGAGATAGAACAGTTTGCGAAAAAGTCCAAATCCACACCCTGCTACCGATGCGTTCAGGTTGCCCCACTTTACGAGGTTGGAGTTACATCTTCCCACTTGGGTTCGGAGATGGTTTAGACACTTCCAAGTGTACCACAGAAGGTTAGACCCTGCAGAAAGATGTTTGGTTGGTGGTCAATAGTGAGTGGGTGGGGAAAGATTATCCTGCCACAGTTTGCGACGGGCGTCGCTCAGGTATATCAATGATATTATGATCCATCAATATTCTTCTGCCAGTCCTTGTCCCTCCTCATCAGATGCTTATGAAAAATGATTCCCTTTCAAAGTTTCTGACATTAGTGCCCCATTTAACCTGCCGTGGTCCGTTACATTGTATGACTAATTGACGAAATCCTTCGAAAAAGGCATCCGACCAGAGAAATAGGGATTATGCATTGCAAGACAATGACCCGACCTTTTCTCGATCGAACCTACTTCCTTAATGTCGGGTTGTAAACAAAGCCAACCTCGGAGGCAGCTGTTACTGCACTATTTATTCCTTTAACTTCCAGATTCTTTTATTAATGACTTATTCGAAGTTCGTTTTCCGTTGTAATTAAATACTCGCCTAATTAACACGAGGTAATGATATTGCATATATGCAACGGTTTTTACGTCTTTAAGCAGTTGTTTGCATGTACTTTAGTATGTATTGGTAACGAGAACTTTCATTATTCATATGTAATGCACTCGATTTTTTACCTTTAGCAGGGCAAACCGGTAATTCAACATTTGGCTTGGCATGAATTACTTATTTATTTCGATAGTTATTGGCTGCAATCGCATCATCGACGCCGAACGACAGGCGTTGTGCTTCCTGCATTCAGCGTATTTCTGCGACCCCTTACCAAGTCATCGGCCATCCGTTCTGCAATTATGGTTCCTCCGACCCCATCGCCTACTACCCTAGTTCCAGTAATATTTTTAAACTCTTCTGTTATTTATATAGTCTTTAGGAGCATGTCCTAAATGGCATTCAGAAGATTCCATGTCCATTTTCTTTTTCAACCACAAAGAGTTGCTTATTACAGCGCTATGTGGCGCGGGCGTCGTTCCACTTGCTCGGCAAACCGTTGCGTCACGCGGGTCATCGAACCTCCTTGCGAGGTTGCGCGCCAAAATGTAGGTTGAACGTCAGAGCCGTCAAACAATTATGGCGCGCGCATATCTTATGAAGTACAATTATTTAATTGTTGCGATATAATTATAAAAATATAGCTCTTTTATTGTATTTTTTGTAAAAAAATATTTGGCAATGACCTTGATTTATTTTAGAAAGATGTATCGATCGTGTCGATAATAGACGTGTTTTAATTACATTATTTATTATTATGTCTACTAATGGAATAAATTACTGTTCCATTGTCATCTAAACTCATCTATTATGTATTATTGGGCATTAAAGTCCAATAATATTTTTGATGTTATGATTTTTTGTAATTGTAATAAAACTGAAAACCCCGATAACATATTTTAATGTAAACAATAAACCCAGATATGAAATTCCTTGAAACTTATAAAACGCCGGTGATACAACAAATTACGTAGAAGTATGCTACTTACCGAATTGAACAGCGCATTAAAGATGTTAGCAGTAAACTAACTACACAAACTGTCACAGACATCCTTAACCTTTTTCTAAGCCATGCAGAGTTAAATAAATTATTTCCTAGAGAGCCCGAGAGTATCACATGCCCCTTTTTCAGTAACACTAACGACACCTAATTGAGTAACTAAATTAATTTATTTTGGTATCACCACGTGTTCACAAAGTCTACGTTTGTTCATGTGATTTGTTGAAGAGTTCTAAATTCTAATGTGCAAAGATCAATTTTTAGATTTAGAAAGATTTCAACTCGGGCCACGGCGACGGCAATTTGCACGGGAATTCTAAAGCCTGTCTTCGTTGGCAATCGCACAACAGTGCGCTACAATCGCGCCTAGACATGTCGGAAGTGACAAAAAATATCGATTCGAAATAATCCAAAAAAAACATCGAATAATAGCTAATGAATAGTCGACTTCTTTTCGACAAGCCTAACCTCGCCCCCAAACATTACCTATCGCAATTAGCGCCCGAAATCAAACTAAAACCACCTTTAGCCATCGGTATAAATAATTTTACCTTAAACTTTTTCGATTACCTTTACACGTTATCTTATCCAAACATTGACGAGTATTACTCACATTAATACATTTTTAGTTCGCATAAACATTTATTACTTTTGCGTGGTCACGCTTGGAATGCGGCCAACGGATACTGTGCTGTTTTAAAAATGTGTAATAATTTATGCATTGAAGAAATATGAAACATTTAAAGGAAAATGCGTAGGTACTCATCATAGTTTAAAGTGCCAATGCATACAAGCGCGGATCCACCGTTGTTGTGGGCAGGGTAGGCATGCTGACAACCCTAATTGAGTTCGTGATTGTGTGGTCTATAGACTTATAGAAATATGGTTTTGATATTTGAGGTACTCTTGGCTAAGTAATGACAGCCGCATGGGTCGATCCACAAGGTTAAGCTACGCTTGTCGGGGTTGGTCCGTGGATGGATGACCATCTTTACATGCCGAGACTCCTCCGTGCCTCGGAAAGCACTTTAGACCGTTGGTCCCCCCAGTTATCATTCGTGGATCCTTGACAGTCATTACGTGGCGTCAGAAGCCCGAAAGTCTGAAAACCAGTCTTACCATGGGGTATCGTATTACCCAGTTAGTTACTGGGTTTGTGGAGGTCAGATAGGCAGTCGCTCCATGTAAAATACTGGTATTCAGGTGCACCCGCTTAGACTGGAAGCCGACTCCAAGATAGTTGGGAAAAGGCTAGGCAGATTGGTTTTTTGGTTTTGATATTTAATATATCGATCGTGAGCGAATTCTAATGCAATGTGACCACAACCTTTTAAGAGGGTTGGATCCGCTCCTGAATGCATACATACTAGTGATGTGCCGGATATCCGTATCCGTTACTTTTTGGCGGATCTTGAACGGATCTTTTATATTAATACATTTTATTACATATATGAAATTTTAAAGATATGTACCAATGAAATACTGTTAACTTCAATCCAAATTAGTAAAAAAAAAATTTTTAATCATATCTATATATATAAAATGAATCCCTATTTCCCTTGGTCACGGCATCACGCTAAAACGGCTAAACGGATTTGGATGAAATTTGAGATATGGATAGACCTTGACCCGGAGAAGGACATAGGATACTTTTTATCCCGATATTTCCACGGGATCGAGACTTATGCGGGTGAAACCGCGGAGCGCAGCTAGTTTATTATAATTCAAGTATCTTAATTTACTGGTACTTACTCACCAGTAAATTAAGGTATAAGGTAGTAATTAAACTATCTTTATAGTGAGATCAAACCTCTAATATGTGTGCTATGCTAATTTAAATAATTATGTGAGTTAACACATCAATTAAAACTGTTGTTTTCAAGAACTTAAAAAAATATACGTCATAATTAATATTGAGTAATGGTAAATTGTATTTCAAAAATAGGAACTTGGCAGCTTTGTCGCCCAAAAGTCAGTTACGATGAGGATCATAAATAATTCCTGCTGAACCTGAAGAAAGTTGAGATCCGTATCCGTATTCGCGGATCACATTATTTAACGATCCGGCACATCACTAATACATACCTACATAAACTCATGACTTCTTACTAGTGTAGACAGTTTTCTAATACATTAATAATTATTGTGATCTCAGAAAGAATTGTTGATTATTTACTTTAACAGGGAAATTTATTGAAACTTGTTTTTTTGCCATTAATAGTGGTTTTATTTCAATAAAACAAAGGAATTAAAGAAAATAATCATGACTTATATTATAGAAAGAGATGTATTCACTTCAAATAAAAAAACGATATACCGGTAGATATCGCGGTTTTGAAATTTTTAATACCGGAATACCTAATACCGGTACTGCCATGAAACCCAATACCGCATAGCCCTACTTCTTCCTATGGGGGTTTCCATTTCTAGGGTTCCATACCTCAAAAGGAAAAAACGGAACCCTTATAGGATCACTCGTGTGTCTGTCTGTCCGTCTGTCTCAGCAAATTTGCTCCCAATTTAATGGACCGATTAAGTTAAAATTTGGTACACATATGTATTTCTATGACCCAAACATGAACGTGTATCGTAAATAAATGAATTTTGCATATAGGGGTCACTTTTGGGGGGCAAACAAGAAAATTAAAAAAATAAGTTTTGCTAACAGTACCGTGTGACATATCAAATGAAAGGGCTTTTTGCGGGGATCTTAAACATATTTTTTATATAATTTTAAAATCAATACTTTTAAATATATTTAAGAAATTCGATAAAAAAAATTACCATTCCTCCCCCTTATCTCCGAAACTACTAGACCTAAAATTTTGAAACCAATACATAATATGGCTCATTACTCATACATTACAGGAAATCCTATAAGAGGTCTATGGTCTTAAAATAACTGATTAAATGGTAAATCTCTCAATATTGTGCGTACAAACTTACATTTGCGGTTGGAATGTATGGGAGAACGAACATTTCAACTACAATGTTAAGTTTGTATTTGGGATAAATTCATCCCAACTACGGAACCCTTCATTGTGCGTAGAACGACACGCACTTGGCCGGTTTTTAAGGCAGAAGTTACAGACCGCCACCTTCTACGATCCTTACATACCTACTCCTTATGCTTCGTTTACGTTCATACATCTGCACGCGTAGTATGACAACCATAGAAACGGGTTTTGTCGATGGAAGAATAGGCAAAATGACAGATTGTGATTGTTCATCTGTCATTTTGTCTATTCTTCCGTCGACAAAACCCGTTTCTTTTGTTGGCCGTATGGAGTTATTTACTAACCGCATTCGCTCATGAAGTCATAAGAGATGAGTATCTTACATGAATATTATTATTTAATACTTAACATTAAATGTAGGCTTCATATCCGGAATTAAATAATATTTATGATTACAACGTTTACGAGGTCAAATTCTTTTGTTTGTGTCATAATTAATGAATGCATTATCATAATTAATGAATTTTTAACGGTTTAATAAATACCTACTTTTGTCCGTACGAAAAATACGTGTTTTTACAAGGCGTGGTGGATACACAATACAATACTTTAAATGACATTATACAATGGGTAAATTAATTAAGGTTCAAAAAGCCAGTGTAAATTGTTTTCCTGTGTTGCAAACAGAAGAAAAATATAAGAATTATCCTCAAATTAAGTTTATTTGAAGTAACGCTGAACTCACACTGTCTTTTTGACGAAACTCGAATTCTTCGACCTGAATTGGAGACAAAGAGAGAATTGACCTGACCTGGATAATTTGACCCGCCATTATAAAGGTCTTATACAGGGCGGTCCAAGTGACTTCATATTTTAAAAAAAACTTTTTTTTTTCGATAACACCCCATGTAACTCCGCGATTCTTGATAGTTTGCTAGTTATTTTTTTATTTTTTTTTAAATTAGAATATTTTATCAGAATCGCTTTATATTAAAAAATAAAAATCTTTATTTACACGTCTTTTGCACATTCTTTTTTTGCAATTTAATATAATATAAACTCATTGACAATACAATGTCAAGTTCTTATGAACTGGGGGATAAAGTTCTCAAATTCATAACGATGACATCAAATGACATGTCATTTTTCTTCTAACTATAAAATATTCTTTACAATTCCAGCTGGGGAAGTACTATCGACGCAGCGTCCCCTGGTGCGATGTCGACCGCTACACGCCGCCACTCTTGAATCCAGAAACAAAGCGAAGAAATGTGCAGAGTTCCTGCAGCCTTATCGGTGAGAATATCGATAATAGTCCTTAATTATTTACGCATGAAATTCTGCAGAGACAGTTAGTTCCTTCTATAACGAACGTGAGCAATGAGGAAGGATTTTTGAAAAATTCATCCCCTAAGGGTTAAATAGGGGATGATATTTGTATGGAAGTTCGTAATTTTTACCGATGAGAACTCCCATCGGGCACTCAGCTTGTCAGCGTATCTTACCATGAGAACGTGTATGGCGATTAAAATCAATAATTTTTAAAATGAAAACTTCTTTAGGTGCGTTGGGCTTTTTTGAGATGGGACTAAACCATTGATTTCGCAACACTGTGACGACACCTCATTTCTGTAAACGCGATTGTGTTCTTTATTTATATTGTATTACGGATCAATATTCTATGCAAGTATTTTTACTTTAAAGGTTTTGGAAGTTTTTTTTTTTTCTTGTAAATGCGATTGTGTTCTTTATTTAGATAAGGTTACGGACCAATGTTCTAAACAAGTATGTTTCTTCCACCAAGGCGATCTTGTTCAAGTTTTCACTTCTGTCGGCACTCACACCGGAGTGCCAATGTTTTTTTTGTACATTTTGACATTCAAGTGTTTTAAAATAATAGACTTATTTGAATTAAATGATTTGACTTTTGACGTGGAAGTGATTGTAGTGGTTTTGTAAGTGCATTGGTTGCAAGATGCTGCATTTTTACAACTTCATCAAGGCCAGGTTTTCTGGAGCTAAAATACTTTTGTCAATGTCGAAATCCTTGTGATCGCAGAAGGATTCAAATTCTAGGATGAGCCAACTGTTACCTTGTAGACTAGAGAGGCCTAGTATTGTATAGTACCTTACTCTTTCCCTTGTTTCTATTAGGTCATTTATGAAGGGCAAACTTATAGCAAATAAAATACACCGGTTTCTTTCCTTGTATCCGTCTCTCTTAATAAATTTTCCTCATACGTTCAAGTGCAAAAAAATAATAAACAGACAACAAAATAAGCTGTATTCTTTAAACTTAAAAAAAAACCATATTGATTTATCCAAAACTTGGCTCAGTTATCATGTAGCGCTGCGGTTTGGCCAGCATTGAATGCTCTTAACCTTCAAATAACATTGTGGTCACGATCAGTGACTGATTTATTTGTACAAAATTTCAGACAACGACCAGAAACATGTACGGCGCTTGCTAGACGGCTGGTCTCAGGCGCGCTTGGTGTCAAACTGAGCACAGCGAGACAAGAACGAGCTGAAGAGAGGAGACTCATCACCCTTGCACGAGGTGAGCTCATATTATAACACAGAAACGTGTACGACGCTTGCAAGATGGCTGGTCTCGGGCGCGCTTGGTGTCAAACTGAGCACAGCGAGGCAAAAACGAGCTGAGGAAAGGAGACTGGTCACCCTTGCAGAAATATACCCAGTTATCTCTACATGTGATAAATATAAAAAACATCGCCTTGAACTAACCTTGGCCCTCTTCACACTACCCCAAATACAAGGGCTAGTTTCACCGAACCTATTTGACTCATCATAAATGTAATGTGGACGGCCTCGATAAAAGCAGAGTGGCTGGTAAAAGCTGGATGAGAGTAGCTAAGGATCGAGTTGAATGGCGAACGATTGACCTTACTATACAGGGTGGCAGGGACATCGAGGCGAAAACGATTTCCATGGATTCAGTACATGGTTCTGAACCCCCATGCGTTGAATTTTTTCGTCGGTTATTAAAAAAAGAAATGCTGTTTCATATAAAACTGCAATACCTACGCGGTATGGAACAGCCGACGAAAAATTTCAACGTACTGTTTGGAATCATGTACTGAAACCATGGTAACAGTATTCGCAATGATATCCCTGCTACCCTGTGGGCTGATGATGAGTCACCGGCATAGGCAGTAACAATCATTTCAACAATCCAAACTCTATGGGCTGTAGCGGTTGAAGGTTGTTTTCTCGGGCACCCACTATGCGCCGCACATCGATCGATGATAAATGTTGACTTATTGCAACTTGACTGGGATACAATCTACTAAAACATTCACTAACATTATTATTTCCTCTAATTTCAGAAAAGAAACGTCAGGCGGCTTTGCACAAGGAGGCGGCGTGGGATGGCTCACTCGCTAACCAGTCTGTCGACACGTGAGGTGCACGAACATATTACTTAATACTAAAGGACATCGCTCATTATAGCAGCACCTCTCCGATACGGCAAATAACTTGTCATTCAAGTTAGGATTTTAAATCAAATGCATTAAAGTCTATTTTACGTGTGACGGCTCGCGGGCAGTGAGCGCCCGGCGACCCGTCAACTATTCTGTATAGCCATCATAAAATAGACTTTAACACGTTTGATTTAAAATCCTAACTTGAATGACAAGTTATTTGCCGTGTCAGAGCGGTGCTGATAAAATAAGTGCTGACCTTTAGAACGATGCTAAAGCATGAATATCGATTTAGAACTAGATTAAGGTATACGGCCTCGTAGGTCTAGTGATCGCAAGCACTACTGCGGAACTTGAGGTCCTGTGTTCGATTCCCGGTTCGGCCAGTGTTATTGGATTTTTACATCAGCAATTTCTCAGTAGTAGAGACTGAATTTGTGCCCGGTTGATAGCAATGGGCTCGCCCCGTATTACATGTACTTTTACAATGTTGGTAAATATGTGAGCACCATGTATCTATCACATAATTAAATTATCTGTCGTTGCTTCATTTTTAATTCTTTTTACCTATTGTAGTATAGTAATTTTATTCTAGGTGCACAGTCTTCACATATAATTATTGTTTAACTAATGTACATACCTATACAAACTATTGTAAAACATTATAAAAGAATAACGGTGGAGTTTCTTGCCCATTCTTCTCCATACGAAAACTACCTTTTGGAAGGGGCGCCTAGAATCAATTCTATTATTTTGTAAATTTTGACGTTCAAAAGTGCTTTACATGGGCCTATTTGAAATAAATAATACATGGAACTGAAACATAACTGGCAAAATGTGTGTGTTCTGTAGGTACAACTCTGCCTAACCTTTCGGAGATTACACGCGTGATGTTATGTATTACATATTTACATGCCAACTACCGGTTTCGAATCGATATTTTTAAACGACGACCCTAGCTTTATATTATGTAAGCAGCATGGCGCGATGTGTAATTAGATGTTAAATCTCAAATCATTCAGTAGTGAGACAGCTGATATCGCGCATCGTCACAAATCATTAGTAAAGGAACGTTAATTTCGTCACGGTTAACAAGTCTTCGGTAGTATAGTGGTAAGTATCCCCGCCTGTCACGCGGGAGACCGGGGTTCGATTCCCCGCCGGAGAGAATCTTTTTGTGTTTTTAATTTAATTTATTAAAATTCATTGGCTGACCTTCTAACTCACTGTATGTAATTATGATATTTTTTTATCATTATACGAGTGATTAATTCTCAAGCTGATTCGAAGAGTTGAATCATCTTTAAATTTTATTCGGTTTTTTTTTTATTAAAACGTTGCTGATTTATATATTGTTGATGTTCTTTTGTCATGCTAAGAATGTAGAATCGTATACGAAAAGGTTATAATGGTATACTTTACTTTTTAGTTTTTTAATAAATTTACAAAATATGCAACCAGTCTGTTTTCAATAGAACGTTAATTTCGCCAGCTCTGTCAAGTCTTCGGTAGTATAGTGGTAAGTATCCCCGCCTGTCACGCGGGAGACCGGGGTTCGATTCCCCGCCGGAGAGAATCTTTTTGCATTTCAAAATATTTTTTATAGTTTTCGTTAACTATTTCTATGAAAAGTTATCATTTTAATAGCAACAAAAACACGGAAATATATATTTTGTTATAATGTTTTAGGAAGTTTCTTGTGGTTTCTGGCTAAGAATAGAAAGACCCTACTAAATCATAGTCAGTACCTAACAGTATTCTCATCACCTACATAACAACATCACGCCTGTATTCCCCGAAGAATTAGGCAGAGGTGTACCTATAGTACACCCACATTTCGCCAGTTATGTTTAAGTCCCATGTAATGGGGGCGAGCCTATTGTCATCAACCGGGCACATATCCAGACTCCGGGCTGCTACTGAGAAATTCCAGATGGAAAAACCCAATAACACCTTGCCCGACGCGGGAATCAAACCCAGGATCTCATACTCAGCAGTAGCGCTTTGCGACCACTAGACCAACGAGGCAGTCCCACAAGGTCATCACGTACACTTCACCTCAAATACTGTAAAGGCCTATTTTACAATCTCAAGTTAGAAACTTTACCAAATAAACTTAAAATTGAAATATAATTTTTATTAATTTTTATAATTTCACCGGTTCTTATTAATGCATTTTATTTCACATAAACCTACATGAGCATTTATGAAACGTCTGAAGTTAGTTGCACGATTCCAAATTGTTTGTTTCCTATGGAAGAATACCCGGCTATAAAGTTTATCTATAAACTCCATCCATGGCTTAAAAAAAAATATTTGAAAGAAAGAAAGAGGTTTTTGTAGGAATCTTTACGTAAAGGTTTTTCCGGATTAAACGGTTTGGAACATTAAAAACTGGTTTTTTTGTTTAGTTTTTATTCAGCGCTGCATCCTTAGAAGTAGTCACAAGTTGCAACGCGTTTACCGATACGCCGTTCGTCGAATATACCGGTTAATTTAGGTAAACATAAAGTTCGTAAAACGTTCACGTTTAAGTATAGTTCGTAGCAAAACCGAAATAGAATGGTATTAACCGGTATTTATTTTACCGGTTCCGAGCCTTGGGTGGAAGTATAAGCAACAGGTGATACGCATTTTCGATTTCGAAGTTATAACCCAATATCATGTCTTACTTTCAGATTACCCACGCGGGCCGGATTCCATTCGACAAGAGTACTTCACGATCGAGCTCTCACAGAAAATGTTCGTTTTACTAAAGTTAATGTAGTTACAGTACTATAGATATTTTTCTATGCGAAATATTAGATTATGCGACGCCTAAGAGGTTTTGGTCCTTTAAGTAAGTATGGTTAATGCTTAGAGCTTTAATTTTAATTTTTGTGTTCGCGTATTTAAATTCTGTGTTTGATTTGACTGGCTTGTGTTTCCTATTTAGGATATTTTTTGAAGTGAAACTTCTCAGGCGGCGATTCGATAATTGCCGAAATTGAGAGTGAAATTTCAAGGACGCGTCACGTTTAGGCAAATACCGTTACGTGAGAGAGAAGAAAGATATAACTCTCTCTGTGTCTCACACTAAATCTCTCTTATTCTTTAAGAAGTTTCACTTCTAACACGTATACGCGTGCCGCACGCGCAGTTTTGTTGGCAAAAATGCATCTGAATCGTGTACTTATTATTGTCTTTCTGTATACGATTTGAGATATAGTAACTCTATATTTAAATAAAATTAAAAACAATTTTAATTTTAATCTCACGTCACAAATATGTTAGTTTTAAATGTGAAGTTTTTTAAAATCCTTGACTATGTGTTTGTATGTCAGAATTGTGTGGCAAATTGGACATTCAACTAGTCTAATCATGTTTTATTAAAAAAAATATGGATATTTACGTATAGTTTGACCGGGACCGCTGTTCCGCGCCTTAAAAATGCGCGGTGAGGCGGTCAGCGTTGGTGAATGAGCGGCCTGCACTGTCCCCACATGAGCCGCGCACGTACTTAAGGCGCAGAATAGCGGTCCCTGTAAAACTATAATCAACAACTAAAATCGTTACTCAATAATTGTAATACTTCTACTAATTCTTGACATGTAGGTACTGCATAATATTATTTTCTCTAAGTGATATGTATTTTAACATCTGTAGTATTCATAGAAACCAAATATTAGTATTTATTTAGCTGCTTCCTATATTTTTAACATAGTTTTATTTTATATAATGATATAAAAGTCTGTTAAACGATCTTCGTTGTTTCTGCTTGCGACCAGTGTGTCAGGGCAAGAGAGATGCATGTTGCTTAAATAAAATTCTGTTTATATTTTAAGAGTGAAAACAGTTGATCTTGTGAATGCCAAATATTGACTTTGCATTTGAGCGTTATTTATATTCAAGTGTCAAGATTATTATTTCCACGTAAGCATTATTTGAAACTGGCTGACCCGAAGTTGTCCAATATATATTTTTTATATTCATACAAAAAGGAAATTTAGATTTTCCCGAATTTGAAGACTTTCTCGGGAAACTTTTATGATTTTTCTTTCGGTTAAAACCAAATTCGGACTATTACCACAGATGAATACAGATGGGACACTCCGCAGTTTATAAGCTACAAGTACGCGGCGGGCCCGTCTTGTCGGGCCAATTCAGTGAGTGTAACCTAGTCAGAAGATCTAAGAGTTACGCGATAGAAAGAGAGGCAACTTCTAGGAGGATATAACCGTAGATAATTAGCGCTGTGAGAACTGAATTGCACTTTATTGTGTGGTAGCAAGAGTCACTTTTTATTTAAATGAATTTGTGGAGTGTCTTATCTAATCTGTGCTATTACGCAAATTTTAAAACAAAGAAATATCCAAATCGGTCCAGCCTTTCTTAGTGATGCTGTTTGTTGGTTGGTAAGCACCAACCAACAAACAGCAATTCATTTTTATTTAAATATAATGTTGACATTTGAAAATTATTTAGCGTACCCGTCCGTAAATTGTGGTAGATCGAGTTCTTAGAACCGATAAAAATCGCGTACTTGGTCGGCTAATTGGCCATGCGACCAAGTGCGTGATTCGTATCGGTTATAGTTGACCTGGTCAGTGCCGACTACTGGTCGTAGTGGTGGCTATCTGGTGAGCGAGATCCCTTATTCACGCTCGGGATTGTTGCCAACCTTATTGTTTTAACAGTAGATCTACTGTTTTTTCAATGGCATCCCAGTTTTCTGTACTAGTCCATATTTCTACTGTTTTTTTGTAGTTTAGGCCCCATCTGAAGCAAACATTTCAAAATGTTCTTATCTTGCTTTCGTTTGGGAACAAACAAGGTCTATCTACCGTCTTCGAATTTTCAAACTTATTTATTGCTACACAGTAGAATTACTGTTCAGAAATTACTATTTAGAAATTTTTAGTTTGGTAGGGTTGGCAACACTGCTTGGGACTGTAGCTTTGTTTGTGGTTTAAATAAAGTGATGTTTGGTATTCTTAAGATTGCAGTCATATATTTTTAATTCGTTGAGTTAGTGCCTTTTATTGTCTAGTCCGGTTGTATGTAAACACATGGACTTCAAAACCTCTTTGCGTTGACCTTTATTAGACGAAAACTAGGTTTAAATATTAGCAAAATAATAGTTATTATTAATATTGCGTCTTATGATATAGTAATAATTGGTTTTAGCGTTCCGTTCGGATCGAAGGAAAGTAGTTTAGCAAGAACTCCTTAATTTTAGTACGAGGATAGATACAGATAGTGAAAATGGAATGGAACGCGAATATTTGAATATTGAAAATGTTTTTAAAAATGGAAGTTGATTATATGGCGACGGGAGAAACTCGTCGTCGTTGTTAAATAAAGGTTGAAACATACTTCTATCACGTTACGCGATGAAAGCGTGTCTGTGACCGCGTATTGCCCTTCATCGCGTGTAAACGAATACTGAAATAATTGTTTTGTGGTATTTTTAACATTAAAATGTAAATTAATGTGTTTATTATATTGTGACAGTGCCTCGGATTAATTCGGCAGCTGTATTTAGCGTTTTCACTTTAGTAGTGATAAAAGTGAGCAGATTATATAAAAGTGATTCTTAATTCTTTATTTCAGAAAACTTGTTTTTTGTTTTTAATTTTTTTTACATTATCTGTATGGAACTAAATTCAAATGTCATTTATTCAAACTAGGCTGAGAATCAGCACTTTTCGAACGTCAAAATTACATAGGACAGTCCCCCAAAACGCCCACCCTTCACCACTTCCTATTACCTTAAGCTGGGAACTAGGAAGTGGTAAAGAGTGGGCGGTTATTTGGCGTAAATTTGTCG
Source organism: Omphaloscelis lunosa (assembly GCA_916610215.1). Lineage (NCBI taxonomy): Eukaryota > Metazoa > Arthropoda > Insecta > Lepidoptera > Noctuidae > Omphaloscelis > Omphaloscelis lunosa. The sequence goes on along the minus strand of OU744265.1, from coordinate 14,473,759 downwards.
CACTGTCTCCTAATATCTTTTGCTCACTTTTTGCGGACTATTAACATTGACTCAATTACTAGAACAAAAAATGTTAATATATTGACTATTTAAAAAACAATATATCGATAATTTATTATTGATCTCTAAGAAAACGGTTGTTTAAAGAAATTGACGTTGAAAATAATAATATTTTGTTACCAGTATCATACAGCCAAAGATCTGATTTTTTTATTTCGGGACTAAAAAAATATTCTATTTGGAAACAAAGGACTGGCTCAATTAATTATATTTTTCATGTATGGCAACTATTATTAGGTTGTTATCCAGAAAATGACATGCAAGAACATGCAAGATTTTTATTACTTATTACAACAACAATACCTAATGCTTAAAATTGATAAAAAAATATATATTTGTTGGAACCTGGAACAAGTAAGATTTTACCTTCAAGTAATCTTGCATGCAAGAAAGTATTTATGTTATTTAATGGACTACAAGTAGGCTGCCCTGACATCTGCATAGGCGCAAGGCCATCCCAGAGACAAAAAAAAATCAGAGATTGCATGTGAATTTTTTCAGAAACATTTTGTTGCTAGGATTCTAGCATGTCTTGCATTTCATATAGGCACCATGACAAGAAAACTGCCTTCCTTGTAGCATTTATTATTGTAAACTCAAAGAATAATGCTACAATATTGTATATAAATGTTTTATAACTTTGCGAACATTTTAATTTGAATTATTATGATGTTGTAAACTTCATGACAGCGATACTCAAACTTTTGGTCCTTTTAATGTGGCCTGCTTTTACTTTGGTGCGGCCCGGTAGTATTTGGTACGGCCCGGTAGTATTTGGTGCAGCCCGATGGTATTATTTGGTACGGCCCATTGGTATTTGATACGGCCTAGTGGTATTTGGTACGGCCCGATGGTATTCGATGCGGCCTCCAAAGCTTGTGTTATCAGGCAGGAAACAATGCATGTATTATTAATTAATTGGGATGTCAACGTTCTTCTGGTTGTATGGAGTGAGTAAATCTTGACGTTACTGCTGAGCAAATACCGGATATTCAGCCCATTAAAGTTGAGTCTCGCTGCCTTCATAAGATCTTAGCATGCTTAATTCTATACCTACAGACAATGTACTACTTACCAATAGAATGAGAGTTTTACGTACTAGCAGAGATATCATACACTACAAGACATCCCACGGAATTACAGTAGCCAGCCGTAAATATATATTATGTCCCCACTTTTGAGATACAGGCGCCCTCTCTGTGAGAGGGAGTGGACCATAATCATCCACCACGCGGGCCCAGTTGGTGAATAGCACAAGTATTCGAATTTTTGGTTCTAGGTCATGCCGGTTTCCTCACGATGTTTTCCTTCACAGTTTTAGAGCAATGGTGATGAAATAAATTAGACAAAGAAAAGCACCTGCTTGGGTTAAAACCCACGACTTTTAACTCGTAAGTCGAGGCCGATACCACTGGGCCACCACGGCTCCAAAAAAAGAAATCTGTGGTACAATGAATTTTAGAAAAAAAATCTGCTTTGTAAAGCGTCGTCGCTGTTACACATACTTGTATCAGTAGTGATAGCCTAGTGGTGTTACCGTGGGACTGCCAAGTCATAGGTCTAGAGCTCGAACCCAAGGCACACCTCTGACTTTTCGGATTCATGTGCGTATTGTATAATTATCACTTGCTTCAAAAACGCTGAACGAAAACAGCGTGAGGAAACCGACATGCCTGAGAGATATTTCTCGGCGGTATATGAAGCCACGTCAGAAACCCATGGATAAAAACTGACACCAGGTTAGTCACTAACCACACAAAAAAGAAAGATCTGTCTCTTTCTATGTGCTATCCAGGGTGGCGATTTAGACACCTGAATCCGTCAAAGTTGTTTAGTTTGACAGGTAGAATCACACCCTTGACGGAGAGTCACGAAATCTCCACGCCACCGTGTATTTACCTGCCGGCTACCGTTAACATTCTGTGAAATATGACTTAACAAATCTTTCTTACCTGATAAAATTAATAATATACGTAAATGTATGTACAGGTCGTGCCATTAAAGTTGAGACTCGACCGCGCCTCCGCCGCATTTTCGCTAAAGAGACCCATATATCGTCTACTGCGCAAGTCAAACCTCGTGGTGCGTAATTCTCGACTTTAATGCCACGATTTGTACTTTTGATTTTTAAAAAATCATGTGAAAGCGTTCTCTTAATAATGATTTTTTTTTAATAGTAATTTCTGTGCAATAACATGTATATATATATATCTGCAAAGTCAGTTTCACATCGAACCGTCCATATACACAATAATGTATCAATACAGTAAATAAATATTCTCATATGTCATTTTGTTAAGTTTTATTTTTTTTACCTCTATTAATACTGAAAAAGAACTTGGTGTGCAGGCTAACAACACAATGCAATAAACAAAAAAAAATTTAAAAAAATAAATAATTAATAATACGCTCCCAGGGCTCCTAAATCGAGCTATCGTGTATTTCCATGTAATGTATAGAAGGCCTAGGACATCAAAATAATGATGGGTCAAAGAAAAAGTTTATATACAATTTTGAAGCTGACATACTGGCCATCAGTTTTGGTGTCGTCATTGTTCCGAATTTAAATTCCCGAAAATTTTATAAGTTTGGGCGGGCGCACACCTAGCAAGATGAAGCGCGGCGCGATTGTCACTGTCAAACAAATATCAACATTGCATGGCTAAAAAATAAAGTTGAGAATAAATAACCTGAGACGCGCGCCTCTCCTCTTAGACTCTTGAGCTAACGGAAGTTTATTTATTTTCAACTTTATCTCAAGTACTGCAAGGTCGATATTTGTTTGGCAGTGATGAATGCGCTGCTCTGCGCCTCGCCAGATGTGCGTCAGACCTTAGTCTTCTATACAAAAACTGCAAGGTGACTCGATTTAGGGAGTCCGGCGGGGTAATTGCGTAACATACATAAAATGACAATCGATCGCAATGCCTTTCATTTTGACAGTTATTTACGTTGTTGAGCAGACGAATTTTTCAAACCAATGAAGCAATGGATTAGGAATTTCCTTTAAAACCCTCAGATTGTGATTGAAAGTGTGTTACGTTAAGTGTTATTAGGGTGCTGGACTGTAATATGCCTAACACGTAGTTTTCTGTATACTTAATTCTTAAGCAAACCGTGCATAAAATAAGGCATTGGTTACATTTACATCAGTAAAACAAGAAGAATTATTTGAAAACTTCAAAGTAAAAATAATTATCATACCATTGTAACACAGCTTAAAAAAACGTAGTTTCTATTTACAGGGTCAAATTAAATTACTTAGCGAAACTACAGACGTGATGATATCGATATTTAAACAAGATAAAACAAAATATTTTTTTTTTTTTTGGTTTAACGACACCCTCTCTGGGCTCGCACGCAGCCGGTCACAGTCGTTACATTATTTTTTTTGTTAACCTGCCTGATGTCGTCCTGGGGCGGATAGAGGGGTTTGTCAGACTGTTACTGACCCGTGTTTCCTCGCACACTTGCACCGGGGGCTACGGGGGCACTTCAGCACTCTTCAACGCAGCCTTCGACTGGTCGAGCGGGGGGAGTGAGGTATTTGGCTCCCCCTGTGACGTCGGCGAGGGGTGCCCGTGGAACACCCCTGGACGTCCCCGAGTCCACCGTCCCTGGATCCATTTAGGGGGGCCGGAAGAGACCATTATCTGCTCTCTGCCGATGCCCGGTGCGCCTGCTGCGGGCCGGGAGAGCACTAGAAATCTCACTCTCCGTTTCCGCTGCCTCCTGCGACATGACTTCACAGTTCTAACTTAACCTATTTGGTCGGAGTGCCCTCATAGTACTACATTACTAGACCATGCTCGTATCATAGTTATATTCCTAGTAAGACAGTTATGAACCGCATTCATATAACTACATACAATGTGAGTCGTTATAATGTGCACATATCGAAATGAGGGAATCTATGCTTAATTTTTTTTTTAAATATCAATGGATAAAATATTTTAAAAAATCTAAATATATATTTTTTTTTGTTCTGTTTGGCGTCTTATTGAGAAATTTTACGATTAATGTAAAAATATTATGAAAAAAAAAAAAGATTTTTGAAAAAATAAAAAACATTGTTATTTTCAATTGAGGGTTTTTTTTTTCACAATTTTCGTTTTACAAGGACGCCTAATTACTTCTAACCATTATGGAGTTTGTTTCATCGCGATAGATCATTTAGTTTAAAAGTTACACCGTTTTAAAACAAAAAAAATAAAAATAATATTTAGATTAAAAAAAAAATCCGTCTATAAAATTAAGCATAGATTCAATATGTGCACATTATAAAGACACATTGTATAACTATATCTCGGCAACTTGCCGGCCTTACTGCGACATATAGATAGAAATCAAGCCTGCGCACAGTGGAACGAATGTATGGAAGCGGTTGGACGTAGACATGTCCGAAAAATAAGAGTAAAATTATGACAAACTAATGATGCCATCTTATTCGATTACTTAATGCCTTCATAAATTGTGGTGATGAATTTCTTCATAACTCCCATATTTCGGGAGTAATTTGAGAAAATGTGAAATTTTACTATGAAAATGAGTGTATTGAGCTCTCTCCCTCCTGATTCCGGGCTTGTTTCAAGTAGCGGTCTCTAATATCGTAATGCTATTACTAAGAGCTATATTTAATACTAAGACACATAGTGCGCCAAATGTGCACTTTCTGGGATAAAAGGAAATGAAAATTTAAAAAAAAAAACGTTTTTTCCCCATTTGTATTTACTTTAAACCGCAGACAGACTTATTAAGAGGTCTATAAATATATTATATATATACAGAAATATATATTAACAAAAATATTCACAAGAACTGATGAGAGTATGACTTTTAAGTAAGTTGATAATAAATTACCTAGTTTCATTAAAAGTACAATAAATAATTAAGACGTAAGCTCTAATTTACTAAGTTACACATTTTAAAACAATAACATCATTTAATTATCTTCGTCATCATCATCATCATCAATTAATTCAAATTCAGAATCGATGTCCGCTAAATCATTTATGTTAACAAATTCGATATCACTTTTCTCAGAATCCGTAAGCTCATAAAATTCCTTAAAAGAAGATTTTTTTACAAACTTATTTCCTTTTGGACGGATACTTGTAACAAGTGGATCAGAAGACAGTAAAAGATTGTGCATAATATCTTCATTGCATGAGATACTGCTATGCTTTCGAGAATGCCCCTCTCTATATTTTCTAAAATCTTTATTTCTAGCCTCAGATGCCTCTTCGGATAGAAAACCAATGGGCACAATTGACATGTTCTGAACTATGTCTGGCCCATGCATTAAAATTTTATGAAGTGAAGAAGGCATATAATACCATGGGTATAACTCCACGTAAAGCTTAGCAGTATCAAAGCAGAACTCTCGGAATTTAGTTACGTTGATCTTCTCTCCTGATGAAATACACTGCAAGATCACACAGATTTTTCTTAAAAGCATAGCATCTATTCCGGTCAGTTCAGCAGATTTAGTGTAGTTTTCAAAAAATCTCCTTGCCGAGTTGCCATTGTTGGTGGATCCACTGCCTTGTTTCACAACATCGAGAAGTAAGCCCGTTTCTCTTCTTACAGCCTCTTGAACTCTTTTCTTCCTGTCATCAACTTGCCTTTTTGCTATATCACCCCTTACTTGCCATGATTTTATGTCTAATTTGTAGGAAATGTGTAATAAGCATTCCATTGAGCGAATCCAAGCGTGAAGGGTGCTTAAGCTATATTTATACATGTCCTCGTTTGCGTGTTTATCTTTGATTAACTCTAAATTATTCATTTCTTTAGGACAAGCCTTGCATATGTCACACACTGAAGCTGCTGTATTGGATATAATGGAATGAATTTTACCATCAATCATTGTCAACAGCAGTTGGTGTTTGACACTAATTCCATCAGTGATGGTGGATGGAGTTAAGGCTTCAATCTCTGCTTCGATTTCAGCCATCTCTCTCTGCACATTTTCTTTGGTTTCCTTTATAAACTTAAACAATATTGGCCGGCAAAATGAAGTGGAAGATGGTCGCTCGTTTTCCCAAATTGTTACACCTTTTGAGACGAGCCGCAGTGGTACAAGACTAATCATAAAATTACTAGCAAGATCGATTTGCTCATCTTCACTCGTCCTTTGATGATAAATGCTTTGGCTAGATGATCCGTCAAAACCCCATTTGCTGGTCAATACGAGCTGTTGATTGGGATCAACAGGGGTTTCTAACGACCTAATAAGTCTTCTTGAGGTTAAATCCATCAAGGCTTGTAATTTGATTTTTGCAGAGCTCTCTGTAACTGTGAGATCTTCTTTGGCCGGATAGCACTTAATTTTTTCTTTAACCAACATGTAGTAACTCGGGTATTGAAGAGCTCCTTCTTGAGTGTTGAAATCCCGAAGAGTGTTATAGCGCCATTTCGATAAGTTCATCGATACATAAAGAGCCAATGCCTTCAAAGGGGATATTTCCCGTACCTGAATTGATTTACCTTCAATGAAGGCTTTGATTTTTGAGGCCTCTTCTGGATTCTCCGTCAAGTATTTCATAACATAAGCTGTATCGCTTTGTCCTGCCTTTTGAAGCGCCCTTTCGGCCGAAAACATAATTTCAGCGCTGCTACTGCTGCATGAAAGACTATCTTCAGTGGTGCGTCTTCTTTTTTGCCGGTTACTAAGGTCCTCAAAAGATTTACGAGGACTAGGATGTGTACAAGTTGAAGCATCAGATTTAGCAGGAGAAATTATGGGCTCGATGACGTCACTTATATTTTCTGTAGAAGGTTCCATATTTTCATTCTGTAATTCCGGCCATTGAATTGCAGCCTGTAGCCAAATCTCATGTTTCTTCCGAAACTTATCTGTGCTTCTTCCAGACTGTGTCCATTTTGCATAAATGCGGTAGCAAAATCGACGACACCAGTCTTTTAAACTTGTTTCAGCACTTTCACATAACTGAACACAACTGTTATCTTTTAAAACACTGAACAAATAGTTAAAGTCGCGTAAATCTTTATGTGCGCGTGCGCATAAAGCAACGTGAATATCAAGATTTGTATTAAAATTTGGAAAATACATTGCGAGATTAGCTTGGATACAACGAGGTGTAAATCAACACTGATTTTAAAGTTACTAATAGTGACCTATTTATATAAAATCCAGGTATCCCAGGTATCCTTTGTTAAATATTGCAAGGTAATTAGTTATTGTGATAATTAGTAAATGATGCATGCTAAATTAGTGTATTAAGAGCCATTTAGTAATTAAATAATAGCAATGTTCTTATCAGTAATCATTAGTGCATCAGTTTTATATGTAAACCTTAAGTCCCTAATTATATATCCTAATTAGCTTATATCTTCTCTAATTGGCTGATCAGAAATGTTATTGTAATAAGGTAAACCTTTAGAAAAACGGTTTTAATCAACAAAATAAACAAAAAATTAAAAAATTGTGTTATAAAATAAACATCACTCTTTATCCCAGAAAGTGCACATTTGGCGCACTATGTGTCTTAGTATTAAATATAGCTCTTAGTATTAGCATTATGATATTAGAGACCGCTACTTGAAACAAGCCCGGAATCAGGAGGGAGAGAGCTCGATACACTCATTTTCATAGTAAAATTTCACATTTTCTCAAATTACTCCCGAAATATGGGAGTTATGAAGAAATTCATCACCACAAGTTATGAAGGCATTAAGTAATCGAATAAGATGGCATCATTAGTTTGGCATAATTTTACTCTTTTTTTTCGGACATGTCTACGTCCAACCGCTCCCATACATTCGTTCCACTGTGCTGCGGCGTTTTGCTAAGTTATTGAATTTTTCCCTGTTTAATAGACCACAAAATGCATCAAAATGGTTTTTTGAAGGAAATTGCATTGCTGTTTTAAATCTAAAGATTTTCGGCTAGTCTTCGTTTTTATAATAACTTCAATAATTATTATTTTATCGTGGACTAAAATGCATTTATTCATGAACATAATAATATGCAAAATAGGAATTATAAATATTGCATGTTATAATTTCCAATATTGATTTTTAAATCGTATTTAATACAATGAAATAGACAACCAGGATTCTTAAGATTAAAAATGGACACGTGGGGCCATATTATGATATAAGCTTCTGCCCGCGACTTCACTTGCGATATTTCTTGTTTTAATATTAAATACATCCTATGACACTCTGCAATACTGTAGCTTCCCATTAGTGTAAGAATTTTCAGAATAGGATCAGTAGTTCCGAAGATTATACCACACATACAAACCCACAAAATAATATTAGTATAGAAGTATATGATTCCAGTATTAAGATGCAGATATATGACAGTGACCTTGAGTTGAGAATGACTCGTCCATCAAGGAGCGCTGTCCCAAATTAAACGCATTATTAATTTATTATACATAAAACAAAAGGTATTTTAATAAAACACGTATACTAAAAGATCAATAGTTAAATTATTTTTAAAATGGTGAAGGTTTCAGAAAAATACGCTTGATAGATTTTGCGCGATTCTCAGTTTCTATCCGCGTTAGACCTTACTTTACAAATTAATTTCAACATATGGCTATATTAAAATATTAAGAAAATTTTCTAATTTAATATTTTTTTAGAAATAATTAACACTACTCCTTGTAGACGTCATAGTCAGTATAAAATCATTAAAAGTCTGTTATCGTCGCCTTAAAAAGGGACGGTGCTATCGGTCATGTATCTAAACTTCATAATACGGCGCCTGGTTTCTGAAAGGCCATTATCAACACAAAAATTAAGCAGCCTGGTAATTATAGTCGCCGCGTTAAGAACTAAGTCGTCGGGCCATAAACCATTGTTATTAGTCTGTCTTGCTTACACTTAAGGAGCAGGTAGCAAACTATCGATAAGACGCTAGGCGTTGCACATTCTTATTGCTTCTGACATTGACGGCCCAACGACTCAGTTCATAACCCGAGTACTATAGTAGCCTGGTTGGCTAATGTATATACTGTACAAATCCCGAAAAAGTTCCGAGGAGCCTGCAGGGTAATTATGGCTTGGCCAATGAAATTACCGAGCTCAGAACGAGATAACTGTTTAATTTTTAATATATACAAGAATAAAATCGAGAGTAACAGAAAATATTTTTTCTAAAAGATGACAGATGACATTTGACACTTAACATTCCGCCCACCATGGACAGTGTCCATAAAATAACACACTGAGTTACTTAACAACCAACCCACCCACCATGATAAAAGATAGCTACTACCAACAACAATAAAATAATAAATAAATCTAACTTAAACATTTCAATGTTAACAACACTCCATAACATTGCTGCCGGTAGAATTTGAATATATTGAGCAAAATAAAACTTCATAACTTAAATCTAGACGGCAACAGGTAAAATAATAAGCTTGGACACTGGTCTCTTGATAACAGAATCTCTACATTTTAAAGAAACAACGCGCGTTAGATTGTCCACACCAATATGCTTGTCAGTAATCATACCATACAACCATCTTGCCGGTGGCAGATCATCCTCCTTAACCAGCACTATATCTCCAACCTTAGGTTCCGGAGTTATTTGTGACCATTTATAACGGTGCTGGAGTTGTGTCAGATATTCATGTGACCATCTTCGCCAAAAATCTTGCATAAGCCGTTGAGTGAAATGCCATCTTTTGAGAGTACTCATGTTCGCATTTTCATAATTAGCATCCGGTACCAGCACTAAAGGCTCACCCACAAGAAAATGCCCCGGGGTAAGTGGGTACGGATCTTCTGCATTGGAACTAACTTGAGTTATCGGCCGTGAGTTAAGACATGCCTCTATTTGGCACAAGAGAGTCGTCATTTCTTCGAACGTGAGTGTACTGTTGCCGATTACTCTTTTTAGGTGATGTTTCGTGGATTTCACTCCAGCTTCCCAAAGACCACCAAAGTTTGGTGAGTGGGGTGGAATGAAGTGCCAGTTGGTGCCATTTGTCGCTAACCAGCTAGCTATGTCACTGGCTACTACTGACCCTTCTCGAGGTAATAAATTCCTAAGCTCCCTATTCGCTCCAACAAAGTTAGTGCCATTATCACTCCACAAATCTGCGCAATGCCCTCTGCGTGCAACAAAACGCTTAAATGCACTTAAAAATGCCTCTGAGGTCAGATCACTCACTACCTCGAGATGTATTGCACGAGTGGCCATGCATATGAATAAGCAAATGTAGCCCTTGATCGAGTGATAACCACGTCCCTTTGTGGTTCTGACTGCAATAGGTCCTGCGTAATCAACACCGCTCTGATAAAAAGGGCGACAAGCAGTGACACGAGCTGATGGTATTTGGCCCATCAACTGTTGATTCGTTTGAGCTGAATAACGCACACAAACAACACATTTACGAACATGCTGTCTAATGAGACTTTTCGCGTTCACAATCCAATACCGAGTTCTTATATAACTCAGCATTAACTGAGGACCTCCATGAATAGTACGTTCATGGGCATCCGCAACAATCAGATTTGCTAGATGTGATTTATGAGGAATCAGTATTGGATGCTTCATTTCTTCTACAACATTAGCCTTCTGCAATCGTCCACCAACTCTAAGGATGCCGTCGCCATCAAGAAATGGATTAAGCGAGGTAAGTCTACTTCTTTTTTTTACTTTACTAAATCCTTGTAAACTCTCTATTTCTTTCAGGAACCCGTCCCTTTGACACAAACGGATACAGTTAAGTAATTAATCATTTATTTCCTTAGATGTTAGCCAACGTGTAGTTTGAGTTTTATAGTTTGCTCTTTTTGTCATATTAAGAAACCTTCTACAATATGAAAGCACTCTTATTAGTCTCTTTAAACTGGAAAACCTTAAAATTATATCAATGTCTTCAGTTGTTATGTAACATAAAACATTACTTTTCTTTTCCTCTAAATCTGTTTGCTTAAACCTTCCTCTACTGTAATGGACTGTATTTTCTTGTAGCCACTTAGGGCCGTTTTTCCATAATTCAATTTCAGAAATATTGCTTGGATTTATGCCCCGTGATGCGCAATCTGCTGGGTTCTCATCGGATTTGACATGCGACCACTGACTGTTGTCTATGATGGTCAATATTTCGGAGACTCTATTTGCCACAAACGTCTTCCACTTGCTGGGATGACTACTCAGCCAAGCAAGGACAACACTGGAATCAGTCCAAGCATGTATATTTTCCTTTGAGACATCCAATACTTCCGAGACTTCTTGGAGCAACTTTGCTAAAAGGACAGCTCCACAAAGCTCCAGACGAGGTATGGATACCTGTTTTACAGGAGCAATTCTCGATTTGGAAGCGACGAGATTCACATGAACCTTACCATTACAATCTACTGTCCTAACATAGACAACGGCTGCATAAGCTGCGTTAGACGCATCAGAAAACCCCTGTAGATCCATATGGACATCGTCTCTACTTGTCCCAACCCACCTCGGAAGTTGAAAACTAGTAAGGTGAACGAGATCCTTGCGATAGGAAATCCAATCTTTGAGTATGTCTGCTGGTATCTCATCATCCCATCCTACACCAGCAAGCCATATTCTCTGAATAAAAACCTTGGCAGTTGTTATAACGGGTACGATCCAACCGAGTGGATCAAATAATCTTGCGATATCCGAAATTGCTCTACGTTTAGTCACAGGTGTTTCAAGCGAAGGAAGTTGGACAGTGTACTGAAATTCGTCACTAGATCTGTTCCAGGTTAATCCTAAAATTTTCATAACAGAATCTAACTTCATCTCTAAGGTTTCTTTCGTATCATTTCTGTCTTTTTCAATTTTTTGCAATAAATCATTTTTATTACAAGACCACTTCTGAAGCTCAAATCCCCCGCGACTAAGAAGTTCGTTCATTTGATGATATACCTGAACACCTTCTTCAACGCTTTCGCAACCTGTCATGAGATCGTCTACATAGAACTCCTTTAAAACCCTGTCTGCTGCTAAAGGGTATTTATCACCTTCATCATGTGCAAGCTGTTGCAGAGCTCGTACAGCTAAGTATGGTGCTGAAGATGTGCCAAATGTTACACGTAATAACCTCAGATGTTGAAGTTCTGAATTCACATCCTTACGCCACAAAAGTCGTTGAAAATCAACATCTTCTTCAGATACCTTTACTTGTCTGTACATTTTCACTATATCGGCAACAAGGCATATAGGGTGACAACGCCAACGCATGATGATGTGTCTCAGTTCGGGTTGTAGCCTTGGACCAATCATCATATCTTTATTTAATGATGAGCCATTATTAAGAGTACATGACGCGTCGAATACAACCCTCACCTTTGTTGTAGTTCTATCATTTTTTACAACTGCGTGGTGTGGCAAATAGATGGCAGTAGAATTCTCTTTCTCTAATTTTGGAACCACCTCTATATGGCCTAGCGTTAAGTATTCCTCAATAACATCAGAATATTTCGTTCGAAATTCAGGATTCTTGAGCAACCGTTTCTCCAATAAATAAAATCGTTTCCGAGCAATTTCAAATGAATTGCCATACTGACACTCTGGATTATTTGACTTAAAAGGCAATCTTACTACGTAGCGGCCTGATGAATCTCTTTGAACAGTTTCTATAAAGAAGTCCTCACAGTTCTGTTCTTCTTCTGATAAAATCTTTTTGTTTCCAGAAAAAGGTTCCTCAATCTCCCAGAACTTCTTTAACAGATCATCAGTCGATATGTGAGTGTGCATGTTTACGATTTTATTTTGTTGCAGACTACCTTGGTTTTTTGGTGAGTGTATATAACCAGAGAGGATCCATCCGAGTTTAGTATTTTGTGCCACGGGAAACCCAGGTAGACCCTTGATAACACCTTCCAATAAAATTTGGCAATACACTTCTGCTCCTAGCAAAATATCAATTTTGTTTGGAGTATCAAAAGCAGGATCGGCTAATTTTAGATCCAACATTTGAGGTGACGACACAGTAAAACCAATCTTCCTTTCAGGAAGAAGTGATGTAATTTTCTTAAGAACGTGAGCTTTTACAACAACTGTACAGTTGGGATCGTGGCGTGACTGAACTTGTACGGTTACAAACCATTTAGAGCGCAATGTTGCACTCTGGTCACTGCCAAGTCCTGAAATAAAGCTCTTGTTTGGAATCTTCTTCAGACCAAGCATCTGTACCGACGACTCGGTAATAAACGATGCTTGAGATCCTTGGTCTAAGAGAGATCTTAAAACAAAAGTACTTGTTCTCCCTTCTACCTTTACCAAGGCAGTGGCCAATAACACTTGGCTGTTTACATTTGAGAAACAAGATACTATGTTGTTTGGTGTCTCGCTCTGTGAAGTTGATGGCGGAGATTGATCCATTCCACCTTCCTCTTGATCACTTTTAGGGACTGATTTTGGGTGTAGAAGAGAGTGGTGTCTCTTTTTGCAAACACGACAATTGGTTGAATTACGACATGAAATTACCGAATGATTTGGACCAAGACAATTGAAGCACAACCTATTGGTTTGGATAAAGTTACGACGTGCTTCAACATCTTCTTTTGCAAACTTCTTGCAATGAATCAGTTTATGACTTTCAGAACAAAACTCACATGTTGAGTTTGAAGTGACATGCATAGCCTTAGTTGTGCGAGTACTATTAATTGACTTGTTAATGACTTTACTATCTAAAAACTCAAGAGACCTGAATCGCTGCTCTAAGAAATCTTTAAAATCACTTAATTTAGGAAGTTCACCATTGGCCTTACAGATTTGAACTTCCCATAGTTTCCTTGATTCGGTATCAAGTTTTAAACTAACAATGTAAATTACAATAATATCCCAAGAAGAAATGTCAATACTTAAATTTTTGAGGGCGTTTAAACATTCATTTGTTGTATCAAGTAATTCTTTAACGGCACTGGAAGATTCTGACTGTATGTTCTTTTGATTCATGAAACGTTTTAAAATACAATTAACAAGATGCAACTTATTATTGTAACGATGTTCCAACTGATCCCAACAGACGTTGTAATTAATGGCCGTGATAGGAATATGCCGCAAAAGTTGCTCAGCCTCACCTGTTAAATAGCCTTTGAGATAGTGTAGCCGTTGAACGTCGTCCAATGCTTTGTTGCTATGTATTAATGATATGAATAAATCGCGAAAACTTGTCCATTCGGTGTATTTGCCACTAAAATTAGGAATAGAAATCTTAGGTAACTTAACACTAAAGGATTGACCGACGTTTGACTCAATAACCTTAGAACTAGACAATACAACCGTATTAGAATCGATCTTAAACTTAAGCAAGCAATCCTTTAATTCCGTTTTATAATCTGTGTACAGTTCTTCAGTACTGCCGTATGCATCAGTTGTGTAATAACTAGACTTCAATAATTCCTTGTTACCAAATTCCGAAATGATGACTCTATGTGTATCACGATACAAAGTCCAATAATTTTCCAGTGTTTCAAGCCGAGTTTCCAAGTAGGATTGCGTTATTCTTTCCTTTGGAGATTTTTTGAAGTTAACTCTAGCTTTTTGTATCTTTAATTTGGTATCTTCTTGCATAGTAAAATACGTTTCCATTTTAATTTCCTTCTTAATTTATTAATGAATAGTTTAAACTATCTTTAGTTTCAATAATGAGTTAGAATTTCCAACTAAATTGTATGCCCAATTTGTCTAAGTATATTTCTTCTTGTATTGAAAGTTCTATATTGCTTGAATTTTTCTAAGTCAATACGTAAGGCGTACTCACAGTTTTTTCACTTCAATACTTCACTGAATTTGGATCCAACTAAATTCGTACTCGAACCGCAGTCCGATTCGCTTCGTATTAGAACAGCTTCATCATCAGATCAGCTTTGTAATGCATATGTCGCTGTGTGGCTCAACCAATATATCATCCGGCTCGAAGGACCATGTACAAATCCCGAAAAAGTTCCGAGGAGCCTGCAGGGTAATTATGGCTTGGCCAATGAAATTACCGAGCTCAGAACGAGATAACTGTTTAATTTTTAATATATACAAGAATAAAATCGAGAGTAACAGAAAATATTTTTTCTAAAAGATGACAGATGACATTTGACACTTAACATATACCTTATGACATCCATAAGCTATATAATTTTATACGCCAGCACACGTATATGCAAGATGGAATTTCAAATAGTTTTGTGCTGGGAAATGTATATCTTTACACTGTTGGTCCCCTGCACCGTGAACGCGACGTCAACGAGAAACGAGATAACACGGCCATAGTAAATGTACTGTCGTTACTTCGGCGTCGTCGGCTCGTTCTCGTTGATGTCCCGTTCACGGTGCGGTAGACAAACGGCCTTACACTGTTTGTCCACTGCACAACGTCAACGAGAAACGAGATAATTCCAACAGAACGTGACGTCCCGATGACGATGCCGGTGGACAAACGGCCTTTCGGTAATTTTTACTTTTTAGTATTATACGCATTGTTTGAATTTACTTCCAACATTGTACTCCTGACTTACCCAAACGGTCAATGAGTCTTGATCTGTACAAAATAGTAGAGAATATTATTTTTGTAATAATGAAGATTATTCTGAAATTGATATACAAATAAATAAAATTGATTGACTAGTTTGTGGTTTTATTTTGGTTATCCTATATCATTTTGAATAACATTATACACACATACCTACTCATACCCAGGATGTGCATGGGTCTTAATGACTTAAGATGCAGATATATGCCAGTGACCTTGAATGGTTAGCTGGGTGTATCCAACTATTTCCATGGAAATACAAAATAGAAAAAGTGGGACCAGCGTTTTTTACAAATTATAACCCATTATTTCTATTGCGACAAAAAACGCAGTTATGTTATTTAAAAAGTTTACCACTTTTAATGAATAGATTAAAATTAAAACACGACTTCTACTGACTGATATTTTTATCTAAAGAGGAAATAAATAAATCGTTTCTATGTGCACGCCGTCATACAAGGTGATGCAGCGTTTTTTGTCGCAGCCGACAGCAATAGAAATAGTGGGACAAACAGTCAGTATTTCTATCAATAGAAATAGTGGGATACACCCGGTTAGCTTGCGTGTTCTGTACTGAGCTCACGAAACGCGTCGTATGTCCAGCCAGTAATAGGACTCGCCCATCAAGGAGCGCTGTCCCAATTTAAACGCATTATGAATTTATTATACATAATACAAAAGGTATTTTAATAAAGCACGTATACTATAATATCAATAATTAAATTATATTTAAAATGGTGAAGTTTTCAGAAAAATAATGCTTGATAGGTTTTGCGTGATTCTCAGTTTTTTATCCGCGATAGACATAACTTTACAAATTAATTTCACTATGTAATATAAACATAATCTAAAATAAGTTATTAAGAAAATGCTCTAATTTAACATATATTTTTTCCAAATCATTAACACTACTCGTTTAGACGTGATCTTCAGTATAATAATCATTAATAGTCGGTTATCGTCGCCTTAATAGACGAAACCTCGTTATTGTATAAAACTTAGACTCAGAAACTTAAAACACTAGTACACCAGTACCCTAATTGCGTAATACAACACAATCGCAATTTGTTTCGATTTGAAACAGATTGCTAATCCATTGCTTCATAAGTTGGAAAAAAAACTTAAACAGCGTAAGTAACGCAATGAATATTGATGAACTGTCAAAATGAAACAAATTAGGCATAATTTTTTACGAAAATAAGTTACGCAATTAGGGTACAGGTTTCCTCAAGATGTTTTCGTTCACCTATGTCAGTAATATCCAAGATAAACCAGTCTTCAGGGCTAACAATTTTTTTTCATACTTGAATGGAACCATTGAACCATAACGTAGAAGTCAATAACCGCTACACCAACCGTGGTTGACACAGAAATCTAGACTAGTACAATAGAGCTAACTAGGCACCTATTTCCTTCCCTACTTCTCGGAACAAACAATGGAATTGCGACAGACGCAGGCTACGCGCTTCATGCGACTGCGACTAATCGCATGCCGCTGCGACCAAGACTAATTGAAGGCCACACCACCGTTGTTTATAGTAAACGGAGTGAGACCAATTGCGATAGCTCATTTAACTGCATTTTTTCTATCAGTTAATTGAATAGAATAGATGTGACGAATTTCATAGAGAGCGGCTACCTATTCCATTTTTAAACGACTTCCAAAAAGGAGCTGGTTCTATGTTTGACTGTATGTATTTAGGTTTTTTTTTGTATGTTCGTCGATGTTGTCGTCAATTGTGGACCGATTTTGAAATTCTTGAAGCATGGGAGGAAGAAGCTTGCGCTGTGGTCCCATATAAATTTTATTAACTATTCTTGGGTACCTAGTTTTTAAGTTGTAGCTTCAATAAAAAGTACTTATTTACTTACGTATTTTTCCCACTTAGGCTATGTGGATGTTGTTATAATAACTTCCTGCCACTTGGGGTAGGTACCCGAATAAGAAAAACTAAAACTTTTTCAAAAAAAAAATCAACTGACTTCCAAAAAATACACTACAAAACAAGAAAGAAGTCGGTGGTAAAAACGAAAATTCAAAAACAAAGACATTTCCGAATTAAAGTTATTTTTCACTTCGTAGTGTTTTTTTTTTTGGAAGTAAGTTTTTTTTTTTTTCACTTTTTATTGATTTTCATTAGATAGTCTCTAGGGCTATAGGTATGAGGCAAAGATAACAGAGAGTAACCATAAGGTATCATTTTTCCAAGTCTTGCACAAAGATATTTACTTTAAGGCTCGTGCAGACCAGCGCGGTATCGCGGGCGCGACAAGGGTCGCGCTGCCTGTACCGCCCGCGATATCGCGCCAGTTTGCACGAGCCTTTAAGTATGATCGTAGCTTACAACTATCCTAAAGCCACAACTAGTACCTACTTGATCTATATGGAGCGCCGAGTGAGTTTACATACTTAATGTGGTAAAAAAACATAGGTAAATATAAAATAGGTAAATATAGTAAAAAAAAATACATAGGTAAATCGGCGAATGAGTCATTCTGAACGGCTTCACTTTCCATTACTGCCGTTTTGCCCGCGAAATTAAAATTTTCTTACGTTTTTTGCAGTTTGCAGGTCAGTGTCAGGTTTTATGTTGATTTTAATATGATTCGCAACCGTAAAAATATAGCTTTACATAATTAGAATCAACAAAACTACTCCTTCAGTTAGAATTGGCGTCAAATGTCATGATTTCATGAAAGTAAGACCAGGCACTCCAAGCGCAATTTCCACGTAAACTTAATCACTTTTTTTTTACGTTTACGCTATTTTTTAAACGTAAGAATATTTGTATTTCGCGGGCAAGTTCTATCTACATACTTTCTCATCAAAACGAGGGTCGATTTCACAATGTCCGTACCTATTACACTTTTGCCCGTACCGAAAATCAAATAGCGAGGGCCGCAAATTACCACGAGATCAATAAGGCGATTCATTAAAAACTGTAATTGAATTTATTATGCTGACAATATTTGCCTAAGTAATCAATCTCAAACGTTTTTTATTAAAAGTTGTGTAATGTCATTTTGTTTACGCACTTATTTTGGCTGCTCGCAGATCGACAATACTTACAATAATGGTGACAAAAAAAGTAACCCATACCATACCTCTGCAAGCGGGGATCAAAGTTGCAGCGCCTGCCCCAGTTGCCCCAGTACATCGCTGGCAAGATCTTCAGACGACGGATGCACCTCCGATACAAAATCAAGAAGGGTCGGAAGATATAGTAGCTGTAGTGCGGGAAATATGCAGGTAAGCATTTAAATTGATTTACCTTCTTAAAATCCCCTGACCCCTTTTTCCTCAGGGTCAAGTTCTGGTCTAAGGCGTAAAAGGAAAGTACGGCTGATAGTTAGTACCACAGAACATATAAGGTTAGTACTGTAGTGAGAAGATGTTTGTGTTTATGATATTATGCCTTTGTTTATCTCTGGCCCTTTGTAGCCTGAATATATACCTATTTAAAAAAAAAAAAAACTACAACCCACTTAAAAAAAAAAAAAAACGTTACGAAGTGAAAAATAACTTTACTTTCAGAAGTCGGTATCTTTGGTTTAGAATTTTCGTTTTTTGCCACCGACTTCCGAAATTAGTTGTTTTTCACTTTGTAGTGTTTTTTTTGGAAGTCGGTTGTACTTTTTTGGTAAAAAGTTTTTATTTTTAACCGACTTCGAAAAAAAAGGAGGAGTTTCCCAGTTCGTCGGATTTTTTTTTATGTTCCCCGATTACTCGAAGACGGCTGAACCAATTTGAAAAATTATTGGTTCCATTGTTATTTGTTCACGATCTGATGATGGAATCTTGGAGAAATCGAGGGAACTCTTTAAATATTATAGGCACACCTATAGCGATTTGGGTATTTTTTATAGTAACTCGTGCATTTGCTCTTGAAAAGCACCATTTGGTAAAGTGGAACTAATGATGAAGGACACAGATGGGCACCGGAACTACTCAATAATATGTATTTCACGGGTTGCGATTCGATTACTTTAATATGGTTGGTAAGCAATTGATGCTCGTCACAATTCATATGACGCAGTAGAGCTGATGATGACTTCACCATCAGCTACTGGAGAACTCCTCAACAATTAAAGTCACTGTATCGGGAAAAGTAATTTTGTAAAAGGTGATGAACAGTTAACATTAGGCTATTGTAATTAAGATAAGATAAATTACAAACCCAACGACAAAAAGTAAAAAAAAAAAAAATACCAAAAATACAACCGACTTCCAAACTACAGAGTGAAAAATAACTTTAATTTCGGAATTTGGTGGCAAATAACTAAAATACTGATCCATAGACACCGACTTCCGAAATTAAAGTTATTTTTCATTTTGTAGTTTGGAAGTCGGTTGTATTTTTTGTAAATTTATCTTTTTCACTTTTTAATTGTGGTACCTACCCCACACAAATTAGAATACCACTACCTGTTAAATAACAGTAACAGGAACTTATATATCATCCACATACTAAGTGGGAAAATATACGTATTATTGAAACTAACTCAAAAAGTACCCAAGCAAAGTTAATAAAATTTATATGGGACCATCTCTGAAGTATGACGTACCTAACAAAAAATAATCATCAAAATCAATTCATAATTGGCAGAGTAATTGCGTATTAAACATACAAAAAATAAAACATGCAGTCGAATTGAAAACCTTTTTGAAGTCGGTTGTAAATGCAAGTCTTCCGTCTTCCGGCAAAGAATGCCTAAAGGTATTAATTTAGGCATGTGCCACCATTGTAAGTACATTAAAGTTAAATAAATGAATAAACTATAATTTGCCATAAAAACAATGCATTCTTATAGATTGTAAAAATACCAAACTAGGTTGAATGTAAACTATAGTAAGCGTAATTCGTCACCTATTTTTCATTGTAGACACCGGAAATATTTCTCAATGGCCGTATGACCTGACACCATCTATTGTCACAAGAACAATGTTGTTGACCGCGGAGAAAACAAACAACTCTTATAGTCGCTATTAGGTACAAGCATTTCCAGTTAATTTTGCAGAGAGCATCTGAAAACACGTAGATGTAGCTAATATGAGCCGCCTTGCAATAATATTATGTATTATACCGCGTGTGATCTCCGGAACATACACCACAGTTCGCCACGAAAAGTATTCGGAACACATTTCAAGACAATCAAGATCCAATTTACCCACACATCAAGACGGTTATGTTTATAGACAGTTTCATAAACCTGGAGTGCGATCGGCGACTGCACAGCCTGCTGTGGATCCATATGCAGTGAACAATAATTTGGAATCAAAATCTTTTGGAGGTGTTAGAAGCGAAACGGCCCGAGAGTACCAAGACCTAATTAACCCATATACGGTACCTTCAACATTGAAAAGTGAAGTAGATTATGCACTAGCAAAATCTGCGGCTGACGCTAGGTACGAGTCCTCAAAGAGCACATCAGATACTATGCTCGATAAACTCAAGTCACTGATGCATTACCAGGTGCCTCCAGACATGATCAGCGAAAATCATAATGAGGCGAGATACGACGGTAGCAACGACTATCATATGGACGATGACGACATAAGGACCAGTTCTAGAAATATGTATGATAATTGGCCCTATTTTTACCATAGCCCTTATGAATATGAACATAATAAAGATATATTTGATACACAGAAAGCAAAAGACAAACGTTACGTGGCAGACGGACTGCAAAGTATAATTCCAGTTCATGAAATTATAGAGAATGATCGTCCAGAAGGGTACGGTAGTACACGAAAATATCTGCGTGACGCTACTGATAACCCTGTAAGAGGAGATGGGCCGTTCTTTTCATTTGTTCTAAACGATTATTATGAAAAAAGTGACGAAGAGGACCCAGTACTATTCAAAGGATTAGATTTTGTCAACGACTTTGACACCTACGTGCCCGAATCCAATGAAAACAGAATTAGTAATCGGATAGGGAACAGTTATTACTCAACAATAAGTCCAGTAACAGTAAATTATGATGCCTTTACAAAACTCGAGGATTCAGAATCTTTCACAGATAAAAATAGAAGGCGACAACATGAATTTGACAAAAGTGAAAATGGTGCAAAGAAGAATTCAGAGCATAAAACTGGATTTCAAAACCAAGCAAACCAATACAATGGAATAAAAGATTTTTTTGACAATTTTGCAAACAAATTCGGAACCGAAGACGTCAAGAAAAATTTTAATTATATTCGTGCCACGAATCAGGATAGCGGCGAAAATAAGAAAGGTTTTCGCAGAGTTTATCATAAAGACGAGTATCAGGAAGATAAGGAATTCTTCGATAATAATAATAGCACTGCAAAAGGAATGGAAAAAGGCGGCTTTAACGCTCATGTTGGTGGATCTGAAGCATATTTACGCTCTCAGGCAGCAGCAGCAGTAGGTAATCAAATTAACGCTATTACCAATGCTGGAAACACAAGCGATGCAAAATTTGAAAATAATCACAAAGGACATGATAGATTGAATATGTTAGAGAACACGTTACACAAATATAGAGACGTGGCGAAGAAGGCAGCTGAGAGGAATAATGCTGACTACGTAGACAATTACAGGGACCAATACGACAAATAACTAGAACAGAAACATCTGAGTGATTAACCGAAAGAGAAAAATGACTATTAAGTATTGTTGCGAGACTAAGTGAATTGTTTAGGTACAGTGAAATAGTGGACACTGTAGGGTTATGTGGTCTGGTTTACCAGAATATTTTTGTTGTTTTTTTACCATTGCATGATAATTTCTCATACTTGGACAAAAAGTGAGGACAATAGCGGATTGTCCTATTCTTAGGGAATGGCGTACCAATCTATCTATGTTTATTTTTTCATAAATCCTAGTTTTAACAAATATAGCAGTCTTACCAAAGGGGTATCGTATTACCCAGTAGTAGGTTTATGGAGATCAGATAGGCAGTCGCTCCATGTAAAATACAGGTATTGCTGGTACTGCATCTGGTTAGACTGGAAACTAGGCAGATTGACAGGAAATAGCAAAAATACAAACAGGGTGTAATGTAATGAGCATTGACGCGCAAACAAGTACCATGAATTCAGTACGGTACCTACATGATTCTAGATCTAACAGCGTTGAAATTTTTCGTCAATTTTTTTTAAATCAACCTGTATTGTCCCACAGCTGGCCAAAGGTCTTTTCCATACTTCCACTGTTGCTTGTGTGTTGTCTTCTCTGGCCAGTCTTCAACATTTTTAATCATGTAGGTATTGCACTTTTGTATGAAATAGCAGTTTTTTTTTATAACCTTCGATACATTTCTATGCTTGTGTGGAATTTATGGTAACAGTTTTCGCGACGATGTCCCTTACAGCGTGTATACTTGTAATCTTACCTCCTACAAGCTGGAATTGCAGATTCCCTAAGTTGGGCTATACTCTTTTATTGTCATTTGGCACCGGTCATACGAGGATAGCTCATCAGTTGACTCTGAACGTAAGACGAACTTCTTAGAACGTTTGCGCACTGCGTCCAATCCAAATCCAAGAAAAGAGTAGCCATTTTCTATGAAAGGTTGCGCAGTAAATGCCAATTCCTGTATTTAAAAATGTTCAAAATCTTTTCGCAATTTAATCTCAGCGACAATCTAATGTCAAAAATGTGGGAAATTTGAACATTTCAAATTTGGATGGAACTCGGATGCAGAACTCGGATTCAGTCCGCATGCAGTGAGCAAACGCTCTTAAGATGGTAGCATTTATATTTAGATTTTAATTTCAGGCAAAGGATTTAAAGAAAACTGTTTTTCTTTTTTATTATGTTAATTTACAATGCAAACTTGGGTAATAATAAGTTAAGCCAAACACAAAATGGTATTTTTATGTTTTGTCTTTTTTGGGTTAATAAAATTTACAAAAGCATTATCGTTTTGTTTTATCTTGAGAAACATGTAATCAGTCTTACTAAGGGAGGGGTATCGTGTTACCCAGTAACTTGGTTGTGGAGCTCAGATAGGTTCTATAGGTAGTTGATCCATGGGAAATACAGCTGCATCCGGATAGACTGGTAGCCGACCGAAGCTAGCCAGATGCTGATAGTAAAAAAAGACATATCTGGGCTTTTTGTTTTATTACAGAAATACACACAATCAAACATTTTTTTTAAACTAAGTACAATAATGTCCCCGATCCCGCTATAAATTAAATTTAAATATAGTAAAAAAATCTAAACATTGAAAATCAAATGTTATCTTGTTCCATCTAAGACTCCGCCTGCCAAGGGTCCATCATTGGATCAACAATTTGTTGAACTGGGTTTTTTTTGGGCACTTGAGGAAACATAGGTAAAATACTTAGTCCTTTGGACATAACGTAAGGACCTTTCTCTCCAAATTTATCCATTTTATTATAATTTATTTTCCAAGGTGACCTAATCGTTCTCACAGGTGAACCTTTGCTTTCGAACTCTTTGCTTTCTTCGTTGTCATCATTGAATTCGTCATCCAAATCACGAGCCTTTTCTTTTTCAGGAGCTTTTTGAGTTGTAGTGGTGTCATCATAGTAGTCTTCTTTCTCTCCTGCTTTCTTGGGTGGATCTGGTATAGCACGTTCTTTTTTGTTCGAGACGGGCCGATGTGACGCGGACGGCAAATGTGCTTTACTTTGAGTTTTCGCTTCTGGATGGGGTGCAAACTTTGTTTCTTGTTTTGGGGATGGGTGATTGGAACGTTCTTGATTCATTTTATTTTTCGTCCTTGGTTCTAACGGCTTACCTCTGCCGACGAATTCATCATGGTTAACATCAAAATCGTAGTCGTTGATATTAAAATCTTCGTCTTCGTGTTCACCGGAGTCTACGACTCTCACCGGCGATCGGCTTATCTTCATTTGGAAGTCGTCATCGTAGTCCATTTCATTGTATTTTGGAATTGGTTTCTTCACGAGATTAGATTTATGCTTTGTTGCTGCATGGTGAGATGCGTTAGTGTTCTTCTTCGGTTTATCTACCTTTTCGTGGGATTCTCTGGGCACACGACTGACAGATGACGGTACGTCTTTCTTCGCTTTGGGTCTGGTGAAGAGTCTCACTTTCTTGTTGTAGGGTGGCACTTGTTCTTCGCTTCCCGCGTGGTCTTCCTTGGAAAATCCAGTGCCCGAGTCTTCTTCGAACGCGTCCCTCGTGAGGCGTACTGGTAGAGATGAACCTGTCGTTTTCGTTTCGGTAGTCAATGTTCGATCGGTAATTTTTTCTATCAGCCGAGCGTTAATGCTTCTACAGCCGAAAGCTATCAGAACGAGCAATATCAATTTCATTGTAATGTGCTTAACGTCTGGCTGTCGGAGTGGCGACTAGCGACATGATTGTGAATCAACGCATAATGTTAACTACGAGATGTTTTAAAATGATGTTGACATAGATGAACAATGTGTGATGTGAAAAATAGCTGACTAATAGGCAGATTTTATTTTGATAACAATCGTCTGATTGTAGTATTGTTTGATTAAGTGGTAGGGTTCCAACACTTGTGAATAATTTGATATTTTGTGTCAATTCAACATGATGCTCATTGACTTTTGTTAGCTTAGGGTTTATTGCGAAATATCCTAACAGCTCTTTCATTAACTTTATCGTGCAATGCAATGGTAAGTGCACGAAAGCATCGGTCGCTGTGTTTAGCATCATGCAGTTTATTCCGCCATCAGTCAGTGATCATCAGTGTCAATATTTACTCGTTTGATCTGAACGCCTGACCATCAGTGAGAATCGATTATATAGCTGTTCTCATAACATTTGCACAACAGGCATTTGCACATCAACATCGTAAAATTTAGCCATTGTAAAAGTGAAACAGTGAAGTGTGCATGTCGTTGTTGCCCATTGTGTTGTAAGTTTTAGTGACTAGGTACACCTCTGTTGTCCATTCGGACATTACTAGTTTCATTCGCCTAGTTATATCTTTCTATCCATCCAAAACCGCCGGTGTACCCCCCTTCGGTTTGTACGAATGAGCTCTGTTAAAATTTTGGTGTACAAAAATGTAAATTCTATCAACCTCTTATTATTTCTGTTGCATCCAACTTAGTTTTTTTTGTAAACTTAAAAAATTAAGCTTCTTTCAAATTTAAGTCTCGAGTTTTATGCTGTTTTCGTACTAGCTAAAATTCAAGTAGAACTTAATATAGGTAGTATCAACAGCACATAAGTTGTAACAATTTGATATAGACAGCGCCTTAATGTCGTAGCAGGGGTGGTTAATCCATTCCGAAACGGATATTGTGGTCCCTGGCAACATGGCAACGAAGGAACACGGGTGGGTTTTAGACAGTAAGAGTCTGACACGCCCTCCCGCTCCGCCCAGAGCGGGAGAAGTTATTTGATAATTTCCAACCAAAAAAAAGGGTTACCACCCCTTTTTTTAATGGATGCCATGCGTCATGTTCGTGAACGGGCGCTGTCAGCAGGGACTGGTCATCTCTTAGCTGCCACGGCTTATTTTAATTTAATTTTGTAATTTTTTTGTTTGTTTTTTTTATTTTTTATTACGGACGCTTTTAACGTTCTACATCGTTCTCACATGTATAACTTCAACGTGAATTATGTAACTAATATTTTGTAACTATATTTTGATTTAAAAGAGTGTCCGTGGAGTTTCTTGCCCGTTCTTCTCCATAGGTACCTACTACGCTTTAGAATGGGCAACTAGCTTCATTTTTCTGACTGACCGACCCCTTGACAATTCAGAAGTGCCTGTAAATTGGTTTATTTGAAATAAATGCTTTGAGTTTGAGTTATTGTAGTGCAAGTGTTACCACTTATGTGCGGTTGACTGTACTCAGTCTCGATCAATCAATATCTAAAATCTTTATCCTATTTTCATTTCATCCTGTTTTTGTTAAATTTCCAATTGTTTTAAAATCTTGTCTTCTCCGTGAGAAAAATATCATGCCTGAAACTGCATCATCAGCCACCTGCATGTTCCCACTGCTGGGATACATGCCTCCTCTCTGTAAGAGGGAGTGGCCACCACGCAGGCCCAGTGCGAGTTGTTAGATGAAACTGGCATTACTGCAATCTTTAAATTTTTGGACCATGTTTTGGGTTCGGTACCCAAAGGTAGAAATGTATAGGCTCCACCGTCTGTGTGTCTGTCACAGTATAATAATAGTGTATAATTCTAACCGTAATAGGTGGCCAGCAATCAGCACCACAACCAATCTATAGGCTGTCGTACCGAAAATGACACATTTTCAATCACTGATTAACCTTGCTCCGAAAATGGCTGTCGGAAGAATGGCACTCACCTATTTAATTTAAAGTTTTAAACAGACAAAATGTTCGGGTTTTGGATTTGTCAACAGCCTCTAAAGGACTCCTTTGATAACATTAATTGATTTGCTCTCCACTCCCCAAGCACCTCAGGACATGTTGCTCCCTTGTCGCTATGTCACTGTGTACTAGCGATCGTTTTCGGGGGCCCATTAATGAATATGCAAGTCACCCCCTGCCATTTTATCCGTGCACAATAAAACATTGATCAGGCACAACTCATTACCCAATATGTTTTGTTTCCATGTACTACAACAGTCCTGCACCAACCAGGGGTTGTCCATGGGTCCACTTGCATAGTCCATACAGGGATAATCGTCGGTTGATGTCTCATTCCATTTAAAATTGTCTAAGGGACCTCTGCGAGTTGACTTCGGCCCCTTGTACGCCTCCCAAAGGTCCGGGACCCTAGGGTCCCGAGATATATTATAAATGTGACAGTTTGTGAGGATGGATAGTTGGATGTTTGTCACGCAAAATCTACTGAACGAATTTGGATTAAATTTGTCACACAGATAGTTTATAACCTGGATTAACACATGGGATATTAATTCACATTTTATCCTAATTTACCCACGGGATCGAAACTTATGTGGGTGAAACCGCGGGACGAAGGTAGTCTACATATAAAATCAAGTAGTGGGTTTACGTCTATAGTGCTTTGGGTGGGGATCGAATTCATGACATTTCACTCGCCATAACTTTTTTTTTGTAATGAGCCCACTTTCACACATCTTGTAATGTGGTTGTTTTGGTAACCAACAACGAGCATTAGGGAAATAAATAAATATACAACATAAGAAAGGAAGTCATCAGTGGCAGCCCAGTATTTGTAGGTACAGCTTAGATTCGAATCTGCAGATGATTCGACGGAATCATCTGCAGATTTAGATGTAATTTTTAGAAACACAATAAAGACATGGATCAGTTTCTTATCTCTAATAGAATATTTGGAACGCAAATGTACACTGTTATAATAATGAGATGCAGCACCGACCCGAAATAAGTAAGTGAAACGTTTTGGAAAACATCACGATAATCTTATTTTAAATAATTACCTTTTTCGACAGTAACCTCGCTTTAGTAATTATCTTTTTTATAGCCGGCGAAAACCAGGCTACTGTTAACCCTATATAATTATGTCGTCATCAAATATCTTGTGGATCAACAAGTAAGTTTATTTGTTATCAACTCGTACACATAAATAAACAAGAGTAATATGAGCGCAAAAAAATTATAAAAACACTACATTAATTATTCGTCCGCAGTCACTTTGTGAACGATCAAGATGAAGATACTCTTCAAGATAATTAGTGTATTTCTTTACTTCAACTTTGTGTCCCCTGTTCTAATGTACTACATATACGACGATAATCCAAACATAGGCTTCGTGTCTGTCGAAAACAGTGTTGGAACATACGTGAAAAGTGGGTTTAGTGCAGGCAAGGCAGCCAAGAAACAGTTCACGGTAGGATTCAATAACCCAAAATTTGCAAAGATACACAGCGAAAATGTAGTTGACTCACACTTCAAAGTTAGGAAAACCCCGTCGAAGTACACCATACCCTCTGCGGTCGACACCGGGACGCTGGGAAACCAGGAAGCCGGAAAAAATAAAGCGCAGAGAATAGTTGATGATTATAGGAACACTGAAGCGCCAAAACAGTGGCAGCAGAAACAGATGGTAAACACTGGTCAACAAGACAAGCAAATCACGAAGATTCCCAACAAGACACTTGTTACAGGTGATTATGATTACGGTGCTAACCCAAAAGAAGCAGCTTCACATACTCAGCCTTCAAAAAATCAACAGATTCCACCTATAAGGCCTAAAGCAGTCAACGTGGACTACAGCAACTCAATGAAGCAACGAATTCAGGACGCTGGAAGTAGCCAAAAAATTCAAGAAGCAGGACGCAGCCAAAGAACTCAGGATGTCGGACGCAGCCAAAGACAGAAAGATGTTAGACGCAGCCAAAATCAGGACAGTAAAACTACCTATTTAAACGCACAAATGAATATGAGAAAAGCACAGCTATCGGCCGACTCTCAGAAAAAAATTCTGTTAAACAACAACCGTCAGATGTCGTCCTTGACAGTACTTACAGCGCAGGATAAACGACAGAGGATGCCAATATCCATGTTGATGGACAAAACACTACACAAGGCAAATGCACACGATCATAATATGCACCTAATGTCACAAGTTCTAGACGATATGACGAAAAAAATTATAGACAGAAGACCTAAAAAAGGCGAATATAGAGATACAGAAAAACAGTTAGATATAATATACGAAAAAAGCAAGCGGAGTGTCGTAGGCGATAACATGAGAAAGTTTATAGGAAAAGACAAAATAGGAAAAGATTTACTTAATCAGAACAAACAAAATCCGGCGAGGATTGGTAGTCATGAAGAAAGTTTAGAAGTGGATGACACACCTTACGCGGTGTTCTATAGAATGAACCCTGAGACTTTGGACCGGCAAGAAGGGTTTATAATAATGGGGTCCACGGAAGACAATGGAAGTAGTGATATCGCCAGTAAGGAGAATCACCCTCATACTGCTTTTGTGGAAGACAAAGATAATATCACGAATAAACAAAAATCCTTAAAGAACGGTAACACCCTTCGGCGTAAGAAATTGAAGAATTTCTCTAATTACAGGAATCATTAATTCTGTATATTCATATCTCTATGAATACTACTGATGTATGTAACTTGTCATGATATTAATACAATGCAGTGTGAAATTAAGTACCATTTCACAGGCAAACCGCAATTTGTTTTATAAGTACTATGTTTTGTTTTTTTTGGCCTGCTATTCAATTCAATGTAGAAGGTGTTTAAATAAATATGATTATCGTTTTCATAAACTCTTATTCGATATTTGTTTTGATTTATAAACGAGGATAGAACTACTTTCGTTTGGGGCATAGACGGCAAGTAACCCTACTTGCCGTCTACCGGTGACCGTGCGCTCTCCTGCCAATTTGAGGTGGCCTATTTTAGTTCGGTAATATACCTACAGTTGTAGTTTCAATGAAACAATATGTAGAAATCGTGCCGCTGTGATGTTAATTTAAAGTGAGGTTATCACAATAGTCACGTGTCGTTGGTTGGTCACCACGTCTTCACCAGTGTGCAGTCGCCGACACAATAATTCACAATATCGTTTTTATACTCTGCGTCTGATTGAACGCGCAGCAATGCACCGTATAAATTAATACAGGGTTTTTCATTATCATTGACACAGAAGACCATTGCCCAATCTAGAGAGCGCTCTCGAGTCGGCCCATTTATGAATGTCAATGATTGATACAGTATTATGTTCACTATATAAATGCTAGTCTTGACCTTTGTCGTCATTATTATAGTGGACTTGATAGCCGAAAGCATGGCGCGAAAGATCGCCACGCTCTTGTTATTTTTTACTTACTGTTCCTGCATGGAGATGCGGGAGACTGTCGAACGGACTGTCATGGTCCGGACCACCGGCTCTGACCTTCAGCCTGCGGCTACCGGCTTCATATATAAAAAAGAAAGCGATGGACCAGCCAGCGTCGTCAAAATGGGAGAGAGTGAAGTGATTGAACATTTTTCGAAAATGTATGGCAAACCTGCAGCGTATAAGGCGCCTATCCCCGCCCCGGCAGGACCATTCCATGAAACAGATGGAGATGAGGACAAAGCTGCTTCACATGTCTTGGAGGAAAATGTGAAACCTGTTGAAGAAAAGGTGAACGAACACGACGACCCTATTGACGGAATAGCAGCCGAAGACTACGACAAGATGTTCGAAGATTACGCGAAAAAATACGGGTCAGGTTACAAAGACGTCTTTTCAGATTACTTGCATGGTATAGGACATTTTGATCATGGGATATACCACGAATACGGGGGTGGGAAGGACCACGGATCGAAAGGATATCATGGTTATGGGGACAAAGGGCACGAAGGCTACGGGAAAAAACACCATTATGAGAAAGGAAATGCAGGGAATTACCACTCAGAGAAACACGAAGGTTATGCAGTATCTAAAGAGGGAGGTGACAAGAACCACTATGACGAAGCCGACGCTCATGGAAAGCATTTCGTTCACGGACACGAATACAAAGGCGATGACCATGGACACAAAGCTGACCACAACAAAGGAGAAGCGATCGATGGATTTCACAAAGTCTTCGACAAGAATGAATTCAAGAAAGACCAGGACTTTTATGATGCAGAAGGTGTCCAAGGAGACCATCACAAGTACGCAGGAGGACATGAAAGTCACGGAGCAGAAACCGGAGGACACGAGAAACGAGGTTCTCACGATTCAGGGCATCACGAGAAAGGTTTCGGAAAAGGAGGATTTGTTGCCAAAGAGTCTGGAGACGAGCATGACGCAGCACATTCCTCAGAGGAAGATGGAGAATCCTACCACCATCATGACGGAAAATTCGGCACTAAAGGCGAACAATATGCGGGCAAGAGCTACGGATACCAAATCAAACACTGATCTTACATTGGCGATTCTTGTTATATTTTTGTTGATTTTTTGGTAATATTATATTATTATTTTTTGTAAATATGAGTATTTGTAGATATAAAGATAAGCCATACCTTTTACTTTTTGTTTTGTTTGAACTGGTGAATTAACTGTATTGGAAGATTCTCTAGAACCGAATTGATCGAATTGATCGCAATTTTAACGTTTATTTTAAACTAACATTACCTAACGCTTGGCTACACAAATACGTTAACAGCTATTTTAAGATTTTCGAAAACATTCTTATTATTTTATTTATTTTATAGAAGGTAAAAATGCGAAAATAAATCATATTAAGAATATATACAGAAAATAAAAATAAATATTAATGAAATTAGAGTATGGACGGAGGAAACCAAAGTTTTTGTTATTACGCATTTAATTATTTAGGAAAAACAAATATAATTATTCTTTAAAATATGATTAATGGTTTTTATACACACCTTGAAACTTTAATGCCTATTACACCTACCACATTTAAGCATAATTAAAAATGTTTTGAGGGTAACGTACCTCAAAAGGAAATACGGAACCCTTATAGGATCACTTCGTTGTCCATCTGCATGTCTGTCTGTCAGTCTGTCTGTCCCTTTTTTTGAGGAACGCGTGGAAGTCTCAAGTTGAAATTAATATCAAACTAGCTTCTGCCCACGACTTCCCCGACCTACCGCGTCATATCCTATCGCCCGCGCGTGCTTTTACTTCTTTCTCCGATTTTTTTATCTGTTCCTGGGTCGTAAAGTGATGTTAATTAGCCTTCCTCAATAATTGGGCTAACAAATGGA
The DNA here is from genome assembly GCA_916610215.1 of Omphaloscelis lunosa. Taxonomy (NCBI): domain Eukaryota; kingdom Metazoa; phylum Arthropoda; class Insecta; order Lepidoptera; family Noctuidae; genus Omphaloscelis; species Omphaloscelis lunosa. Next base: position 14,441,601 of record OU744265.1, on the reverse strand, counting down.
AAAATGTTTTTTCAAATCCGAATGGTAGTTCCAGAGATTAGCACATTCAAACAAAAAAACAAATTTCAGCTTTATTATTAGTATAAAATTCTACTCGATAATATATATTTTACCTTACTGGATAGTAAGGTAAAATATATATTATCTTCACTGAGTGTGGTGGTCCATTAAATTGTACGGTGAGCGATATGCCGAAGATAATATATTTTTTATACACATTATCTTCAAAGTGGGTGATGATCTTAACTCTATAGAGCGCCTTGTCCTGCAGGGTAGAGTGGAGGACACTGGAGGGAACTAGACCACGCATACGCTCACCCATGAGATGGAATCCGCATGGCGGATGGCAATGGCGACCCGGATGGCGAATCCGCAGTGGGCGATCTCTTGTGTGCCCTGAAAATACAAAAAAATCGGAGTAGATGGTGAGAAATCGTGAGGCGAATCACTTCAGTCCCTTTACAAAAAGCTACATGAAGACCACCATCGCTCTGACAAGACTGCTACGAAAAGAAGAAGATGTTTTTGTCTAGAGAAGAAGATAATCGTTCGATTAAAAAAACATACAGCCTACACTGTCTTCTTATACCTATTAACACTGTAATTTGAAAACATTGTAGAAACCATTTATTTTTAAAAGAGCAACCGTGGAGTTTCTTGCCGGCTCTTCTCCATAGGAAGCGACCAATTGGAACCGTGCACCTAGCTTCTGACGTTTCATAAGTGCTCGTTTAGGTTTATGTGAAATAAAATATTTCGAATTTAGAATTTTTAGCTGGTAGCTCTTACAATTGCGGTAAGCAGTATAAAGAATCGATTAGATTTTTTATACTTTAGGCGCGTTATGGCGGCCATGAAACTCGGTATAGTTGTAATATATGTATATTTGTATCATACAGCATAGTATCCAAGCGACAGCAAAAGAATAAACGTAGACACAAACACAGGATAATATAATCTTGTTAGTTACACAAGACTAAGAGTCTAATAATAATATTATGCTGGTAAGTTTTACATTCAGATTCGAAACCCTCTAGTCTTTACTTGAACCATCGACTAACTGCTCTAGACCAACTACGTTTGTCAGTTTGAACAATAGATTATTAATTTGGTTCGCCACAATACCATCTACCGTTATTACTTAAACACAAAACGTGTGCTCGATGGGATTTCTCATCTGCAAAAATGTCGAACTTCCATCCGCTTTAGGCGCGTCGCTCACTGGTAAGTCGAGTCGACGTCGCGTCAGCGGCGGTGCGGAGTCGCAGCACGGTCGAGGATAGGTCTCTGCGTAGAGTCGAGGCGCAGGCGGCTATGCTTCCTTCACATTTTACGTACGAAATTTTACAAAATGGCAGTGGAATCGTGGCTTGGGCACACTTGAGCGCCCCTCCTGGCCTGCACCTCGCCTCCGCCCCGCCTGCACCTCGCCTCCGCCCCGCCTTCACCTCGCCCTCGCCGCAACTCTTGTATGTGAGCGCACTACCATTTTATTGAATATCAATTTGTAAAGAAAACCTTGTTGCGGCGTGCCTCTTATGCGCCCGCGCCTCAACTGCACCTCGACTGTTAATCGTGTGAGCGACGCGCCTTAGAGGAAGCATTTTCGAAAATCCTTCTTCAGTGCTCACTTTCATTGTACAAGGAAGGAACTTTTGTCCAAAATTTCAAGTTTCTAGACTCAGCAGTTTAGTCCATACGTCGTCTGTTAGTGAATTTAAGATTTTTATTATGTAGATTAACCTAAACTTTTATTATATGATTTATTCTTTTTCCTTTATCCACTTGGTTACCTACAATAATAAACTTTAGGTAACACGGGCGCACACGTACTAAGATCGCTCTTTCGACTACTGAGGTCTATGGACCTGTCTGCTTTGTCTCCTACAGCCTATCGCCATAATTTGAGTTATAGAGGTATTTCTAGTTTCAAATGCGATTGTTTGTTGATCACGCAGCATTCCACACTCCATTGCTCGTTATAAACCCGACTGTAGCTAATTGAACTACTGCAACTCCACTGCTGTTCCAGTCAAGCAACAATTCAAGTCAAGGGCCGATTGAGGACGAATGCGCATAAGCAAGCTTGCTTATGGATACTCTTAAGATACATCGAACTCCTCCCGATTATAACCCAATGAGAAAACCTACAGAAAATCTCTTTTGCTATTACAATAAACCCAGGTACTGAGTCGTTGAGACGTGAATCTTCATTTGAACAGCAGGCACTCCTTTAATAAATTGTATTAATAGGCGGTACATTATCTGATTCAGATACTATGTGTGAGAAATAACGTTACAATTTCACTAGTGCTGGTTCGTTTAAAGATCACCTGCCAAGGGAAGACACGTAGGGACAAACTCCTCATCGTTTGGGACTTTAAAATTACTCCGTAGAGTGCGTACCGAAGTAAGACCGCTTCAAACAAAAGAAGTATGTTAAAAAAAAAACTTTAAAATAATCTAGACAAATTAAGAATTTGTAGGTGCAACGATTGAGCTACGGGCTGGCTAGTGTGATATTCTGAGTTCCAATTTCATCCTTAACTCTTTTGCAAAGATCAGTTTTCTCCTTTCAGCAATTTTATTTGAAGACTGCAAGAAGGGATGGCAAAATGCAAATTATCTTTGTGTTTAGTTCAGACTTTGCACACATGCTCAAACTTACACAACCACGACTTAAAAACGTCAAAGGAATAGTTACTACCGACCTATCGACATAATAGTAAAGTGCAACTAAAATTGGTAACAAAAAAATTCTGTACTAGAAGCTTCATTCATTGTCAAAACTGAATTGAGTGACATAATATTGTAGGTCAATGTTACCTTTTACCGAGTGAAGCGGTTCGCGCAGATTCTTCGAATAAAAAAAATGCATTTCACGCCTATTACCAGTGCGGTCGGCTTGCCCACAAATTGCACAATAGCCAATTTTTTTTTCATTAACAACGTCTTTGTCACCTATAACCTCGTCTGATAAGCAATTTGTTACATGGCTACAAGAAAGGTAGCAAACACACTCACGGACCTTTGTCTCTAGACTAGATATAAATATTGAGCAACGGGCTTATCAAATTATAACAGTACGAGTTGTAGTACGATACACATCTCAACATGGCAAGCACAGCTTTATACGTTCTGCTGGCTGCAACCGCTGTGGCAGCGGTGCAGGTGGGCTTCGTGCCTCCAGCAGCCACCAGCTACGTCTACAGGAGCGACAACAACGGGCCAGCCAGCTACATCCAGTTCGGGGCTCCAGCTCCGTACCATGGACAACACAACGCATTTGCCGCACCCTTACCGCTCGCACAGCCCAAACTCGGAGCCCTAGAAGCCTACGATCTCGCACCCCTTCCTCTACCATACGTGGCTGCCAAACCCATCATTGTTGAGGACGCCGAGGAAGATGACGATGACGACAGTGAAGAATCTGACGAATATATTGAGGGAGGAGACGCGGTCGGACATGACCACGGACACGACTTCGCCAAAGGTGAAGGCAGCGACTACGGCGAGAAGCATCACTCCGCTCATGGCGAGAAGGGCAGCAAGGGCTTCCACTCGAAGGGTTACCACGGTAAGGGCGAAGCTGGACAATACGGCAAGGAGCACGACCAAGGTTACTACAAGGAAGCTAAGGGCGGCGAGAAAGGACACCACGACAAGGCCGCAGTCCACGGCAAGCACCACGAAGCTGGCGAGAGCTACAAGGGAGGTGACCACGGGCACAAGAAGCACCACAGCAAGGGAGAGGAAATCACTGGCTACCACAAAGTTTTCAACAAGGACGAGTTCAAGAAGGACCATGACTTCTACGACGTAGCTGATAATAGCGGCCACTTCAAAAAGCACGGATACCAGAAAGGACATCACGGCTCCGAAAAAGGTGAACACAAAAAAGGAGGTCATCAAGACTCAGCTTTCGACAAGGGTGGTTTTGGAAAGGCTGGCTTCCACGCTAAGGGTCATGTTGATGATGCCGACGCCGGTCATTCTGCTGAACAAGGCCATGAGAGCCATTACCATGACGAAGCTGATTTCGGCAAGAAGGGTGGCAGTGCCCATGGCAAGGAATACGCCTACGCTGATAATGATGGTGATGACGATGATGATGATAGTCATTATGACGACAAGGAATAAGCTCACCGTGTCCTGCGGTTATTCTAAATATCTTGTTGACTATTTAATTTTCTCACTAATTTTGTTATGTTTGATATTCTCGATGACGACGGTGTAAATATTTTTTTTATCACAAGCGAATAAATGACTTAAAATGAATAATCAATTTTGTAATGATCTTTTAGGTAAGTAACATTATCCCAAAAATATTAAAAAAAAAAACAGTGGCACTCCGGCAGTGCCGACAGAAGTGAAAACTTGAAAAAAATCGGCACCGCGGTAATCAACGCGTTGATGTCTTTTACTCCACGCACCGCGGTAAACAACGCGTTGATGTCTTTTTAATGGTCAAAAGCTGGTGTCATCACGGTGTCGCGAAATCAATGGTTTAGCCCCATATCAAAAATGCCCAACGCGAAAGAAGTATTCACTTTAAAAAAAAAAAAACATCTGTTACTAGCTCCAGTGCCCATATATTGCCATCTTTATCGGACAAAATGTAGTTAAAATACAGGTTTGTATGCTAACAAACAGAGTGCCTATTGATACCACAAACGCCAATGTTCCTACAAAAAATAAAAAAATCAGGATTATAAACATAATTATAGATAGGTTCTGTTGGTAGTCATTGCTTCAACTCTTAAATAAAAATATCCAGTCAAAACAAAATAACCCCAATTTATTCAAAATTCAATTCACGACCACCTTGATGGAGGTCAGTTTAGGTAACAGCTATGAAAATCAATTAGTAGATAAAGAGATACTAGGATTAATTAAAAATTAATTTGACCAAGTCCATCTAATTAAGTTAAAGTAATTGGTTAAACTTTAACCAATTACATTAGCTTAATTAGATGGACTATAGCCGTTAAACGATGAAGGAAAACATCTTAAAGAAACCAGCATGTCCTAGAACCAAAAATTCTAAGACATATGCCGTCCATCAACACGCACTGGGCCCGCGTAAGTGGGTACGGTGTCCACTCCCTCTCACAAAGAGGAGCCCTGTGTCAGCATTAGGCACATTATAAAAATAACTTTTAAATGTTTACAGATTTACATTACATTACATTACATTTATGTATAAATGTAAACTCTATGTTGCCAAACATTTTAGTAGGGTCGAGGTTTTATGCAGGATGATGCTGCAGCAACCCCTTTCCAGCATTAAAAAAAAATAGATATTATCGATAATAATTGAGCAACTCTATGAGAGTGTGACATCCCTATAATAGTGACAGCAAGAAGGAAGACTCAAGAAGAATTTGTTATTATCCTATAGATAGTCTAGCCTAATCTAATAGATAACCTACATTAACCTTACAAACGACATTGCAGTGCAGCGTATAAAGAATAAAGCTCATCTAACCTTCAAGTTATCAGTGCGAGCTCCAAGCACGTCCACAAACCTATGAATAATCTAAGAGCTAACGATTTAGGAACTAGGGGTATCCCATAAGTGTATAAGCCTATAAGGAAACTAAGAATAGGAGGAAGGATTAAAAATAAGATATAAAGGTGCTCCCTCACTGGGAGCATTCGCCTGTAATGTAACGTTCAAAGTTGAGCATTACATCAGTGAGGGAGGAGAACCGATCATTACAATACGCAACCTGTAATGATACAATTCGAGCATAAAGGTGCTCCCTCATCGGGAGCATTCGCCTGTAATGTAACGTTCAGAGTTGAACATTACATCAGTGAGGGAAGAGAACTGAGCATTACAGTGCGCAACCTGAATGATACAATTCGAGAATTATATCAGTGAGGGAGGTCTGTGCGCAATTTCTGGAATAATATTGAATCTGAAATGTTACATTACAGACGAATGCTCGTCAGTCAGAGAGGCAGCTTAGTAACGTAATGCTCAAAATGCAATCTGTAACGTTACCTTACAGGCGAATGCTCGCGGTGAGGGAGCACCTTTACATCAGCGAGGGAGGAGAACCAAGCATTACAGTGCGCAACCTGAATGATATAATTCGAGCATTACATCAGTGAGCGAGGAGAACCGAGCATTACAGTGCGCAATGGCTGTAATATTTAATCTGAAATGTTACATTACAGGCGAATGCTCGTCAGTCAGGGAGGCAGTATTATGTAACGTCATGCTCAAAATCGAATCAGTAACGTTACATTACAGGCGAATGCTCCCGATGAGAGCGCCTTAAAAGAATTAAGGAACACCCGAACTAAGAATAAGAAAAAAAAATAGAATCAAGAAATAAGATATTATAAGAGCTAGGAATACGGCAGGGACGGACTTAATCGGGAAAGGGGGTTATCTACTCCCATGGTGCACGAAGAACCACGAAATACTGGTATTTGTTTCAGTTTTTTGAAAAATATACCTTAGTCACGCGTATTTAGTTTGCTTCACAAAAATATAGAACGCGTCCTTAAGGTATATTTTTGTCAGTTATCGGATCACGGCCCTTCCTTTTTTCAATAACGGCGGTGAGAGGAGCTATAATAGAAGAGAAACCATGGACAAAACATCTATAATAGGAGCACATTCCAATGAACCCGCGTAATGATTTAGCGGTGGTAAGAGTTGGATAATCCCTAATAGAATCAAGCTTGGTAGGATAAGTTTGTCACACCTTTTCATTTACGATATTAAACCCAAATATTTTACTTCACTTTTACAGAAATCGCATTTTTTAGGTTTATAAATAAACCAGCTTCCTTGAGACGTTTGAGTAGGTACCTTTCTAAGGAGTGCGAGAAGACTGAGGAAATCTTAAGGCTGGCCGCATACGAACGGTTTCCTGATCAGGAGTCTTGATTCGGAATTCCGTGAGACTAGGGCAGACGGTCGATTTTTTTTTGTTTGTTTCCGAAACGAACGTCAGTTTTTTTTCCGTTCGAAAAATGTGTAAGTGTGCGACTAGTTGAAAATTTTGTACGTAAGGCAAGCATTCAAGGAGTCCTGATCAACCGAATCAGAAAAACCGTAGGTACGTATGCGACCACTCGGCCAGCCATAGAAATTAAAATTAATTCGTCGACGTAACCGAAAACGCAGTCATCGCTGGTCGAGGTGAATTCGAAATTAACGATCATATCGATAAGACGTCGCATTTCAGAAGCTGCATTTGTGAGTCCAAATGGCATTCTGACGAACTCGAATAAACAACGTTAAGTTATCATAAAGGCGTTTTTTGTAAGCCATAAACAAACGTAATTTGTTTATGGCTTACTAAGGCTTCAAGCTAAAGGCACGGTTAAACTCTCAAGCTCTTACATTCATTTAGTAAAATCACTCAGAAAATCTAACCTGCGAGTCAGGATGCTAAAAGTTCCGAGCTCGCTGCGCTCGCTCTTACATTCCGATGACAGCTTAACCTATCCTAGTAGATTCTCCAAACTAGCTGGCTTCACTCGCTCTTGCATTGTCTAGTAAAATTCCAATGAAATCTTCAACAATATCGATTCAGAGTGCTTCTATTTCAAGCTCGCTTCACTCGCTCTTTAATGAAAACTTAACGTATCTGAGTCAGTTTTCTAGCTCGCCTCGCTCGCTCGGATTCTCTTAGTAAGGTCACAATGACACCTAAAGCTCTCGACTCACGATGACTTTTGAGCTTTACTATAGTCAAATAAAAAGGGCCCCCAGCGTATTTTAATACAGGGCCCCTTTACTACTCGCTACGCCACTGCACCCAACTTTAGCATTTTATCAGTTTCATCATTGAGAATTTTTAATTTAACGAGTGAAAGAGGGTAAAATTTTGTCTAAGTTAGGTATCCTGTTGTATTAATTATGTGTAATAGAAAAGTAGTTTTTCCAAGACCAACCTTGTCAGATGAAATGATTTCAAACTCGTCAATGACGCAGGCATCAAAATCAGTAAACATTTAGCAGCGTCGAGGTTTTATGCTGGCGTTCTATAGTTTCTGCCTTCCCCCATGAGAAGAAGGCGTGAGTTTAAGTTATGTAATTTTTAAATGTTATAATTTTGCAGCCCTGCAGACATTTACGTTTAAACGATATGGCCATTTTTAGCTGGCCATTTCAGGAAATTGTCAATTCATTATATATTATACATTCGATTCTATAATTTAGAACTCTAAATTTGTCGATCTCGGAAGGGATTTTTCGATACAAAAGTGCATTCCATAATAGCCAACACCTCAACTTTAGGTAAATATGCATCCGAATATCCTATGATTCACGGTTACAAAATAGTAGATTGTTATACAAGGGTCGAAAAGAAGGGTCAAAGAAAAAGAAGTGGAAGGGTCAATTCGCATACGAGGCTTAGACGCCCGAGCGCAACGAGGGCTATAGTCCGAGTAGGAATTTATGACTTTCACCCGTGTTAAACACTACTTTTCATTTCGAATTTATGGAAAGTATAAAATAGTAGTTTTAAAGAGATTTTGAATTTCAGTACAGCTTACAGACAGTATCCCACCAAAACAATTAGTCTTTTAAAAAAAAATATGGAACACACCGCGTCACCGCCGCAGGCCGTCCCGCTTCGTAGGTATTTTTTTTTAAATTCACACAAGCTGTTTATACACTCACAAGTCCACAGCTTTTTTTTCATCGAAGATTTTCTTGTAATTTTTTTTTGTAGCCGACTACCTGGTAATTTAGTTTTTTTTTTTATTCATTCCCGCCCATAGCTGGGGAGCAGCGTCTTCCACCCGCTACTCGGATTAAACACTACTTTCCGACTATGAGAAATTAAAAATATATTTTATTATTTATTCTTGTTATATTTACATTACATTCATGACCATAGATTCTTCTGTTGTTAGCCCCTTACAGAAAATCCCATAGTAATAGAATAGCTATGTTATTATTCAGTAGCTGAACAGCTGAACTTAACTGCATTTCTATTTATATTATTGAAACTATAATAGATGCTTGGTATTATAAATAATCAATTGTTTTAAATACTCCTTTATTCATATAATAATCCTTAGTATACTCCATAGTCCTTTTTCAATTTCTTTTCCTCTTCCAATTTTTATCGATACCGTTTTTTTAAAATTTCGATTTATTCGATTCTCATTTTATTAATTCCGATTTTTTCCCCCACAAATCGGGACACAATGATCATCGCCTGTGTTGCCCAAACGGTCAGCAGTAGGAAATGTAAATATTTATGGACCCATTAAAATAGATGGACAAATTTTAACACAGCGTTCAGTACGTCTAACCAAAGATATCCAAGCAACAAAAAAAAAACTGATTAAGGTGATTTTATTTTGACCTAAAATAATTAACCAACATTAGTAACCCACATTTTAGTATATTAGCAGATTTTTTTCTTGTAAGCATCTACTGCGTTTTTCTTATTTCTTTTTTACCTTTGTCCTTATTATGGTAGTCTGAATGATTTCTAAAAGTTTGTCCATCTATTTTAATGGGACCTTATATACACATACATACAGACACTCATGCTCAATGTACTCTGTGGGGGTATGCAGAAACTCAGAACGCCACCTGCTAATATCCTTACATATTCCTCCTTGCATCATTTACGTTTATACTATGGTCAAATGGCAGGTACCGCGGAAGTGGGGGGCAGAGGGGGTCAGATGCCCCCTAAAATCGAACGGGAGGGCTCCAATTTGACTACTTGGTAAAGAAGGTTACTCTGTGCTTTCCTTCACAGAGCTTTGTTTACAAAGCTTTGTTTTTTCTATGAAAAAGCGTAGTACGTAAGAAAAAGATTTGCTTTTTATTTTGATGGAATTTAAAGTATAATACGGTCGATATTACTTGGCAGTTCTGAACATAGGCACTATTAACTTTCGCGCATGTTCGGTCACTCTCACTTGCCTCACGTCACCATTTTGTTCCCAAAAAATGATAATGCGCAGCCTTTAGGGCGAAGTTCGGAACTACCAAGTTATATCGGCTGTATTGTACCTACATTATATCGTTTTTGGAAGGGGGTGACCAAAGAAGTTTGCCCCCCGTCATGGAGTACTTCCGCGGTCCCTGTCAAATGTTCATTCACGCACTCGCGCCGGTTACAACTGTTGCAAGTACTACCAACCTGACCTTTTTGAAGAATATCATAATGTCCTTATAGGTCGTCCCCTCCCGGCGTTAGTCTATTGCCTATTGCTATGACCGAGGACAAATCCAGGTGCAGGGGGCCTAACTCATACTAAACATTTTGTACACCGTAACACCGACAGCGAAATTTGGTAGGTATTTGAGTAAAATAAAACTTGCATAATTTCAGAGGTCAGTGATATAATTTATAAATGAATGAACTCTAAATCGCTGCAAAAAATAACGGTAAGTTATAACGATGTTAAATGTTGACGTTTTTTAAATTATACTGTTGAAATGATATTTTAATAAACCTCTCACCGGCAACCATGAAATCGTAGTGTAAAATTGATTTATGCTGTCTGTTAGATATTCAGGGGTTGATTTAATAGCATCCATACTTTAAGAGTCCGTCGCACACTACTGCTCGTGAACTGAGTGAGAGCGAGACTGAGCGGCGGCGGGCGGCGCGCGGCGGGGAGAAGTCTCCAAGGCTAGTTTAGGTAATTTGTTTTTACAGTGAAAATAATGGTAGACAATGTAAAAAAAAAAAACGTAGTATCTACTTTATATTTAGTACAGTTATTATGCAAAGTTTCATTATCTAATTTGAAGTTTTTTTTTTTTTATACTAGCGGTTTGTTGTTCGGTTTGGAGATAACTTTGCAAGTTATTTTTTTTTCAATCGAGAAAATTTTATGGAATCGCGTTTTCGTCAAACAGAGTAGGTAAGTACTTCATTAATCCTCAACTTCACTAAATAATACTTATTTTCTATACAACGGTGGATCATGCTAAGCAATTTGAGATTTTATCTTATACTATGAAATGAACGATAGTAATCACATTCTTGAAAACGGCTCTAACTATTTCGATGAAAATTGCAGTAAAGAGGTTTACGAGGTGAAAAATCGATCTAGCCAGGTCTCATCACTAGGAAAACCCGTTTTCTCTATTTTCACAGCTTCACACGCTGACTTCATATAATACGGTTTAAGAGAAACAGCCCTGTGATAGACAGACATACAGATAAAAAGACCGCGTAGGCTTAGAAATATGATCCCGGTGACACTCTTTGGGTGCGGAACAAACCACTAATACGATACCTTAGGATTACGGTTGTTTGATATGTAGATTGCTAAGTTTATTATTCTTAGATATATTTAAAAGTCAGCCAATCATTGTCCACGGTCGAACAAAGGATTTTATTCTCACAAAACAAGATTTTTGTATAGCCTACCTTGTAAAATAAACAATGAATGTACTCGGAAAGGTATTATATATTTAATACCTTTATGTAATTTGGCTCACAAAGAAGACAGAAAGGTAGGTTATAATTCTAAGTAGGTACCTACACCTAAGTAAAAGAAGAGGGTCAAATAAAATTAGCTAGCGAAACCATGATGGGTATCGATATCTTATTTTTCTGTTTTTATTTAAATTAGTTTTTTTTTATTGTTTTATTTATTTTGTTATCTCCTAGTGGGATTTATCTAAGTCCATCGGTGTGTCCGCGGCATCACAGTGCGCCCTATCAGAATACCAGAGCTGCGGTATTTTTTTTTTAATATCGGGACTGAGATAGTAGTCTTTTTGACCTCGCACAGGTCGTCAATTATTTTATTGGATTTTTTATATTTTATTTTTAATTACTGTTCGTATTTCTTGTGCGTATCCCGATTTTTTTTTTCTTTCTTTAAACATTAATTTCTTTCTTTCTTAAAATAAAACCGGCCAAGTGCGAGTCAGACTCGCACACGAAGGGTTCCGTACCACCGTACAATATTCAACAAAAAACGCCGAAACAAGATGTTTCTATTTTTAACTTTATTTTATTTAGGGAACCCAAATAATATGTAGTGTTAAATATTTAACGGTACTAGGTACGGAACCCTTCGTGTGCGAGTCTGACTCGCACTTGGCCGGTTCTTTAGTTTAGTTAAATGAAAATACTAAACGAATAAGGTTTATTTTTAATCTTTTTAATCGCTAATATAAATTTATATTTCATATTGATACTGTGAATAAAATTACAAAGTTATTTTTTGCAGTTGCAGTAAATTACGCAGATTTAAAAAAAAAACCGAATCAGTGTTTTTAATATTTGTTGATTCAATGTATACAGTATAATATATGGTACACGATATTCAGAATATTCAAATTCCTAACTTGTTGTTGCTATAGAGCTCGTACAAAAATGGTCTAAAACTGATTTTTTTTACAACCCCTATTTCTTCTTTTTTGAAGATAATAAAAGTTATATTTATACTCGATGAGTTCTAGACAGTGTTGGCATAAAACAAACAAGTTGTTTTAAAACATAGTGTTTAAAACAGTTTGAAATAAAACAATGTTTTTTAAATCACAGTATAAAACAAATTTAAAGCTATGTTTTAAGCATTAAGAAAAAAAACATGGTTTTAAATCGTGAATGAATGGAAATAAATGAAAAGTTCAAGGACTTCAAGTCCTAAAAATGTTGTATGGCTCGAAAAGAAATTAAAAAGGTTAGATCAAAGAGTATAATAATAATATGGGACAAGAGAGCCCTCTTGTGCCATTTCGAAGCATACTGATTTGAGACGCCATCTGCATATCTTAACGGGAACTAAGGCTTTTTATGTGTGTGTGTGTGTGTATCTAATGAATGTATGTAGTTATGTATGTATGCATAGGTGATCCTTCATCGTAGGCCGCGAAATTTTAATTTTCCTACTTTTTTGCAAATTGCAGCGCTGTTTGACGTTATAATATTATGTTGATCAAAATGCGATTCGCGACGATAATAATGATACATGTACTAAATTACAATCATTAAAACAGTTATGATTGATATCTATTTAAATGATCGTGATTCAGTTAACGAGTAATCAATAAATCAAGCATTTTGATCAACATAATTATGACACAAACACAGCTATTTGCAAAAAAACATAAGAAAATTTTAATTTCGCGAACTACACTAAAGAAATTACCTTATTAAATTTGAATACAATAACTAAATAATAATAGTCCACGCATTACTTTATGAAATGAAACAGAAAAAACATTTTTATACTTTATTGTCATTGTTACAATTTTATCACAAAGCATTTTTACAGAGCTTACAAGCGTGGACGCAAGTTGCGGCGACGGCGACCATAATGTGTGATGTTGCCAGAAGTGATGTCACACAATTTCCGTGACAATGCTGCCATAATCGATAAAGCCGGAATAAAATAATGAGATAATTTTGATGAAAAATATCATAAATATTCTCTAGAAAAATACTTGACATTAAATTAGAGAACATAAATACTTGAGTTTCATTAAAGTTGTCTTTTGCATTAAAGTTGTGATTACAGAGACATCTATCGATAATTATGAAACTATTAGGTATCATAGTTTCTCCGTTAAGTAATGTAGATGGCGACTCTTTCTTTACTAAAGTTGTGCTTGTTCTAACTGTCTCCCCCCTGGGTTAGATAGTTTTATATACTACGTTGCCGGTCGAAATGAAGTAATTCCCCGCAACTTTTTTGGGGCCTTCCCCAGTATATTTAAATATACTTTTAGGTAAGGTAAGGTAAGAACGAAAATCGGAATTCGCAATTCTGAACGTACAGAGTGTATTGGGTGGTTCAGTATGTGTTACATACCTACTTAGATTGCTTACAAAAAAAAAGTAAGTATATTTACAGATTAGATAGTTTAAAATATTATGTTATGACCGATATATACCGATACCGTATTCTGACCATTTTTGTAAAAGTTTCATCAGGTAAATTTTAAAATTGTCTAGAAATGAATTATATTAGGCCTGATCGATTTGTGTTGATAATAAATTTAATAAATCGCTCAAGGAAAAATAACAAAAAAAAAACTCTTGTTTGAAACATTTTGAATTGTTTGTTTTATAATATTTAAAAAAAAACTGTTTTTTTTTTCCAAGTCTGGTTCTAGACAATGACAGCCCATATGGCAGGGTAAGAAAGTTTTATTTTTCAAAATCAAAAGTTTAATGTAGGACCCCCTTAATTTTTTATTTTATTTAATTTTTATTATTTATGGTTATAGCGGCAATAGAAATACGTACCTAATTTGTGAAACTTTCAACTGTCTATTTCCTACTACGGTTCATGAGATACAGCCCGCTGATAGACAAAAGGACGAACGGACAGTGGAGCCATATTCATAGGGTTCCCTTTGGTCTAAGAAAGAAAGAAAGAAAGAAAAATAGGTTTATTTGTCACAGAGACACGTGCATACATAAAAGACAAGAGTAAAGGAAAACAACAAAAAGTACATAATAAATCACGAGCGAAACAGAAATTAGTCGGCAGCTGCACAACATGACTGTCACAAGAAGGCTTCCACTCAGCATGATATGTCTCTTCGGGTACGGAATCCTAAAAAGATTTGATGATTCTTTTTGGGGTCAACGACCGCTTGTAGTGATGTTACTTGAAATATGAGTTGAGAAAATCAGTTTTTTTAATCGTGTTTAGATATCGAATATTCGAAACCCATCTCGTCAGTGAAGATAAAACAACAACAACAAAAAAACGGATTTTTCAAGTGACTACACTACCACTGGTTGATGACCCCAAAATATACTTATCTAATTAATTTCTTTTTTGTTTTATCATGTTTAGATATTGATACTTACCCGTCACGTATGCGGAGTTTCGCTAGCTAATTCAATTAGACCCAGTATACATTCGGCCCAGTATATACGTACATTCCCGTCACGTATGCGGAGTTTTGCTAGCTAATTCAATTCGACCCAGTATATACGTACATTCGATCCAGTATACATTCGACCTAGTATACATTCGGCCTATTTATTGGCCAAAGAATCCTACCACGTTGTTTGTATGGCAATGCTGCCGATTGCCTTTTGGCAATTTTTCATGTTGACAGCGATGCGGACGAATTCTTTGATGCTCTATATAGCCCTATGATTATTTCGCATCCTTTTTTATATACTTGTTCGTATTATTGTTATTATTTATGTGTTTACATATCTCGGGACAATGGGGTCCCGGTCTTTTGGAAGGCGTACGAGGGGCCGAAGCCAACTGGCAGAGGCCCCTTCGACAAATTTAAATGAAATGAGGCATCAACCGACGATTATCCCCGTACGCACTGTGCAAGTGCACAAAAGGACAATCCCCGGTTGATGTAGGACTATTGCAGTACATGGGAACAAAAAAAAAATAGACTTTGGGTTTGGTTGGCTATAGTGGATTGGTTATCAAGAACTATGGTAGGACTATGACCCCTGCCTGACCAATGATATATAATATACACGGATAAGATGGCAGGGGGTGACTTGCACACTCAATAATGGGCCCCCGAAAAACTGTCGCTAGTACATAGTGACGTAGCGACTAGGGGGCAACATGTCTTGAGGTGCTTGAGGAGTGGAGAGGTATTCCACGGCTTTCAGAACAATCCCAGAGCCCGGAAGATGGTCAAGATCCCTACAAGCACTTACTGGAATACTTCCTTCCTCCGAGCACATTTGCTCTTGCGAATCTCCACTCAAACCGACCAATTAAGGCAAGAATGAGGTGGGAGCTCCGTTCCTCGTCAGTATTCACTCCAGCCGGCCAATAAAGGCAAGCCAGAGGTGAGGAACAAGACTTCTCCCGGGAGATAGGGTCCGTGGGGTCGCTACTGCCTAACAGCTCGCCACATGCTGCCCTGCGGGTTTTTGTATCTCTCTTGGTCTGGCTCCTCATCCTAGACCCGTTCCGGCAAAGTAAACTCTACCGGTACAGACCTAGAGTTCGGAGCGCACAAGCCCCACCACGACGTCAACGTAGAGATACGGCGGTGGAGTTATTGTTATTATTATTGTAAGTCTGTAAGTTTTTAAATTATGTAGGTAAATATTACCTTGAAAAAAGTAAACAAAAAATATAAAAACCCTGTAGGTATTATAAATAGGAGTATTGGACCAATTAATTGACTAGTTATGTCTGAATTCGTCCGGGAAGTAATGAATGAGGAAAACTTATTGTCATCGAGGTCGATTCCAAATTCTGTGTTTTTCTTTTCTGTGAATCAGTAGGCCCATGAGCAGCCCCAGGAGTTAGTTAACGCTCAAGGGCTGTAAATGAGGGCACTCGTCTTATAGGGCAATGCTATAGGTACAGTTAACTATTTTCACTTCAGTTTAGTTCTAGTAGTTTGTCTTTCTCTAGAAGTTCAACAATTTAAGGTATTCTGTAGAAATAAACATCATTGAAAACAAAAAGGTAATAGGCCACATGTAATTCGTGTGAACTGTTAAATATAAGAGACCTTGGCCGATCCAAATCGTTGCACCGATTACGAACCCAATCGAGTGTAGCTAGAAACGAACGGTGACCACTCATCTCTTAGGAAAAAAAAACATCCTTGTCTATCAATTGTAAACAAAAGGCTATAAAAGGCTAGCCGTCGTCATGTATGTCAGTGTCGCAACCTACTTCGATTGCGCAAGAGTGGAGAAAAAATTAGGTCGAAATGCAAAAGAAAATATTTTTTCTCGTTTTGACATTGACCGTCGTGTATTTTGCTGAGTCATCCCCTATCAATGTCGGCACTCTTGAGTTCGACAATCTCGACGTTGACTATCCAGACTTAGGATATGAACGCGATGAGCAAAATTGGGGGGCCTTCGTCTCAAAATTATTTGGCGAAACAACCAAGAAACCTTCAAAGGATGCCAAAGCGAGCAAGGATAGCGGGAAAACGACCGTGAGAAAGTCAGGATTAAAAAAGAAGAAACAGAAAACTCAAGGTGTGCACAGCACACACAGCACTGGTGATCTGAACACGTTCTTCAAGAAAGCCGATATGCATGATCATGGTGATTATGATGACGCTGAACAGTCTGCTCGAGCTGACGCCATAGATGCAAAGGCAGTCATCGCCAAAGGCAAGGAAACTAGGTCTTACGCAAGAGGTAGTAAGACTACCGGCTTCCACCGTGTGCAACACAAAGATGAATACAAAAAAGATCAAGAGTTCTACGAAAATGACGAAACAAAAGGAACAATTAACAAAGCTGGCGCAAAGGCATCAGGAACGAGAGTAAGTGCTGGTGCAGGTTTTAATAAAAGTAGTTTCAAACATGATCGCCAGAAAGGCATTCACGGAAAGCAAGGAAATTTAGATAACGGATTTTTAGATAAACAATTTAGTGAATTTGAGGATTCCGAAGACCAAGACGTATTTTCTAATGAACTTGTTAACTAACTGTGTAATTTCAATATATTCGTCAATTTATTTGTGAGTCTACGAAAGTTAAATTCATACTAACACGTGCAGTGCCAGGAGCACTCCTTGAGGGTTCACTCAAGTCGCATATGGCAGCTCTCGCGAAGGGCGCATTTTAAATGTACCCTACGTTTTTCTTAGCGAATACAGCATTATAAAATGTGAAAAAAAATGTTGTCTTTAACAAGATAAATAATTACTAATTGGTTTTCAAACAAGCATATTTTTTATTTTGGGTCAGGAACTCAGGACGCCTGTGCCAGGCGCAAGTGGATTCGCGCAAGTGTCTTTCGGTAATCGGTAGTGTATGACTTCCGTTTGTAGGTACTTTTTCACTCAACGAAGCTACGGATTAAAGACCAGCGCGATATCGCGGGCGCTACAGGCAGCGCGACCCTTGCAGCGCTCGCGATATCGCGCTGGTCTGCATGAGCCTTAACGCGGCGACGCACTGTGGATCAAAAAAGGCTTTCGAAAACATAGGAGCTTACATTTTAAAGTGTTGGTTTTATGCTTGAAATTGCTTCGAATAACCGATATCATACATAAATATATCATAGGTTACAATCTGGTAAGCAAATTGGCAACATATAACCTTTTAGCAAAAAAAAAAAATGGAGCTTATATCTCTGGAACGGAGAGAATAACCAAAATATCCTTGCACACGGTGATGTAACTATTTATTTATGATTTTTTGACATACTTGATTTTTTCAGATTTAGCCATTTCAAGCAAAAAACCTACACTTAAAAATTTAAGATTCTTGAGAGCCTTTTTCGATCCACTGTGCGACGTGATGTTTGTAGACAATTAGACATAGTTTATAGCTGAAATTACATCAAGTAATGAGAAGCCAAAGAAGCACGGGACCGAAGCTACAGGTAAAATTAGTTACGACATAAATCAGTTCTTATCTCAATCGGAGCTTATTTTTTATTATTTTATCATATGTACTTTCTCCAATATCGATGATATAAATAACGATTGAAAGTAATCCCAGAGTGAATCATGAGCGTCAAGTGAATAACACTTAACGTTAATAAGGTGTTACAAAATAAAATTAAGTTATATAAAAATAACACGAATTAATTAAAATTAATATTCTGTATGAAATTTTCCCGGAGGGTCAACTTGCAATACAATATGACGGCATGGCGTATGAGCTCTACGAAAAGTGGGTGGAGTCGAAAGTGAGAACGCAAATTCATACAGGTAGTTTTACTGTCATAAACTTTGTTTCTTATTTATAACACTTAAGTTTACCTATATTATTTAAACACATAACCCTTCTTGGCTGTCGGGTAAAAGTGGTAGAAGAGAGGATTGGGTCGATCCCCAAGTTTCATTTTTACTAATAATTTTGCCTTTATTATTATTAAACTAACGTGTTAATTCATCTACCGTGTCCTATTTATTGATTGGTAAGTAAATAAAATGCATGGGTAAGTAATATTAAAACTATAATCATTTGAAATTCGCGGGTCGCCCCGAATAATAATGCATTGTCCGCAATCAAACGTTAGGTTTTTAATTAAGAAAACCGGTATTCACCAATTAGTAATAAACATTTTAGGACAACACTATCGCACAAATACGTTTTGTCGATGACTTACAGCTTGTCAATTTCAACTGTCATCGCTCTGATCTATAGTCTTTGCACCATCACTGAACGAAGTTATGTGTTTGTGTTAAATGGTTGTGAAACAAAGAGATTTATACGAAATAAATGAGGCTCGGTAGAGATTTACTGTTTAACATTACTCATGAGTACGGAAGAGACTCTGTTAAATCTCGATTTCGACAAACCGAACACAACAATTACGCCGCCCGATGACGGTGTGGTATCTTTGTCGAGTAGTTCGGAGGAGATTTGTTTAGTGCCAGAGGTCGGGTTCGAGGGCAACGTGGATTCGCCAGGGGTGAACCGAGAGTCGCAGCCGCTGCTGGGCGGCCGCGGCGACTTCGAAGTTTCTTTCAATCATTTTCCAGGTGAGAACGAAATTTGACCCTTGTAACGTCGCACTGACTCATGTTACCTTTTTAATTAACTTTATCAGACTTATTAGCTCGTTCTAAAACACGGGTAACATAATGTTTAGTGCAGTAGGTTAAAAAAATGCTTGTGAGACTTCTCATGATGTGTTGTATGGCTTCAATGAACATCGTTAATCTTTTCGCAAATAACAGATGTTCCTGTAAGCACGTATTGTTTACCTTGACGCAGTAATAGCTCACTTATCGCGAATGATTAGAAATTTGTATAATGTTAGTGTTACTACCTACCAAATTGCATGTTTTTTCGAGTACCATGTTATTGATTGAACTAACTTCAGTGTGTAGCCTATTCAAAAACGTATACACTAACAAATGTATGAATATAGCAACAGACTATTTTCAGTGAAGTGTAACGGCTGTGCTGTAGTTTCAGTGCCAATGTTTTCTTTTGTTTATTAAAAATGGAAGGTCCTTTTGAGTGCAGTGAGTATTTGAAACATAATATTGTGATATGTTACTGGATATTTGGAAGAATTGCACCTGGAAAATGTTTAGGCACACTTGTTACTGATAAGCCATATGGCAGGTTACAGTTATAGATGTTACTGTACTGTTTAACTTTACCGTCACATATTTTTTACGAGTTTGTAGTTAAAATTAAGTAAAGAGGTTTGTTGGCTCAAGGTTAAAACTCATTGTTGGTGCGTATTGCATCTATTTATGCTGAAATATGTTAGATTTGGTGCTGCTATGTGGCACTGAAAATGTAGTGATGAAACAATTCTTTGTATTGCACTTTATAACTACAATTAATTAACAAGATTGTGTTTTTGATAAATAACCAATTTGAAGATGGTATCTTGAGCATTGCATTGCATTAGTAACATTGGTAACAAATAGATACATATTTTGCATTTTTTTATATGAAACATATTAAACATGTGTAGGGTTTAATAATTCATTTAAGAAAAGGCAGTAAGCTAGATTGAGTATAAATAAGAGTATCAGTCTTAAAAAAAAAAAAAAAAACAGTGGCATTCCAGGAGTGCCGACAGAAATGAAAACTAGAACAATTTTATTGTCCAAGAAATAATGTATCACACGTTGATGTCTGCTTAATGGTCAAAAGCTGGTGTTGTAACAGTGTCGCGAAATCAATTGTTTACTCCCATCTCAAAAAAAATAAGTTTTCACTTCAATAAACATATTTCATGATAACATTATAATAGTCAAATTAAGAAAGTCTACAATTAAACTTTTGGTTTACTACAGTCTGGCCGTCGAGAGAATGCGTTCCTGACACCTGTCAATTAGACAATTTCTAGTGGTAATAAGGATCAAATTCGCATAACATAGTCGTTAGTATAAAACTGAAGAAAACTAGTGTAAAAATGAAAGAATTAGGGACACTGCTTTCATTTTTACACCAGAATTCTGTTAATTGGTAGGTAGAAGTATAAACTGTTTACAAAAATGTCACAATAGAGCATTAATGTTAAACAATTAAGCCACTCTGACTAGAAAACTATTATTAACTTTATTAATGATAACAATTTTTTTACCAATTAATACAAATTACTCTTTATGGTGCAATAATTAATAAAAAATGGAGTATTGAGTTAGCTTGTTATGCTAAGCTCATAGATATGTTGATAACAAAACAGGTTACTATGTTAATGGTGTAGGAGTACTACTCAAGATAGGGCCATATTTTTGTCACTCATTATGCTAATATCATCCAATTACCTAATGTTTAAAAACTACTTTTACAAAATGTATTAATAGAATTAAAACTTTGCAAGTCACTAATAGAGATTTAATTGTTTTTAGTGCAAAAAAAAAACTAGATTCCCAAGAAAAACTCACCAAAAATGTCCTCAAACTATGGTTTATTGCATTACTTAGTAATACCAGTAGCAGTACTCAGTAGTAGTAGCGCTTATATCCAAGGAGCAACATACAAAATACCCTCTTAATAAAAATTGCCACAATTTAACAAAAACAATGCTGAAGAAATGTATCAATTTCTACTCACAGCCTACACTTATGCAAATTGTGCGCCCACATATCTATGTGTCACTTACCCCAGTTATTGGCGACACGGTTAGGTAAACAAACATGCTGGTCTCATGCAAATTGATATTGATTGTCTTGTTAGTATCTTTAGTGTTTGTATCTACATATCTGTTCATTTCTACTTGCAAAATATAGGTTGCTACAGTCTGTTTAAATTGAGTGTATTGGAAGAAATAAATGCAATGAAAACTAACAATTTTTTTTTTTGTAAAAAGTCATTGATAGCTTTACCATATTGAAGAAAACAGCACTTTTTTAAAATGTGTTTTTACAATATGCCCAGAAGTAATGTCTAGTACACCCAGATTTTGCCAGTGATGTTTGAGTCCCATGTAATAGTAATATAAATATAAAAATACAAAATCTCAAAAACACTGCTTAACCTGGGGAATGAACCCAAGACGTCGTCCTCAGCAAATGCCAAAATAGTACCCTTTTACACTAATCAATATTGTGTAACTGAACCCTATGATAACAAAGGAATTATTTTAAAAGTGAGTAGTAGTTGGTTCACAGTTCGTATCTTACTACCCTGCATAATGGAAAGTTACTTAGTTGAAACCAATTCCATAAAGTGGCTTCTAGCTAAATTAATTCTAATATAAACCATGTGCAACCTTACACTCGTGGTAGGGTAGTTTTTAGTGATAAGGTATGTAATAGGGTAGTTTTTAGTGAATAGTGACAAGCCTTTGGAATTCAAATTTTCGTAGGTTTTTTCCAATTTGCAGGTCAGCATTCCGTTGTTTGTTCATCAAAAGAATTAAAATAATCAATCCAACTCTTTTAATTCCAATTACCCTATTTAAAGACTATTTCGCGAATCATATTTTTATCGAAAGAAAATTAGAATTTTACATTTACCAAGTCGACATAGTTGCATGACACATCTTTTAAATCCAGAATTTATTCCCACAGATACATTTTGTGATCTTATTGAGTAATAAAACCACTTAATAACATATTATCACACTCTCAAACACCCTCATACAATATCGTTGATTAAAATTAATTCATACACAATATACCTACGCTTTATTGAATATTGATACATTTGTATAGCTTGCATGCGTCATTGAGAACGACCCACGTCACGATTACGCGAGATTTTAGTTGGGAAATAGCCTCAGCTTTCGAGATTTTACTTGCATGATTTGTGTACAATAATGTATTTGGAAGTATTTGTAAATTTAACAAAACAAGGTTGCTTGGAAGAAATCGCAGTACGCGATAACCTGCACCTGGTAAAGCTATATTTTTATCTCATGTATTTCAGTCATTTTCAATTTTTGTGTACAAAACAAAAAAAAGGGACATTTCAGCTTTGTTTCTGATAACTTGATAAGGTAACGTACCGGCGATGCCTCTGGTATTGTAGAAATCCATAGGCTAGGGTATGTCTATGCATCCATTTATTACGTACGTGGGGCCACCTTCCTGACTAAAACAAAAAAAAAAACTTCATGACTGGCTTTCATATAGAATCTAGCAGTATGTTTAGTCACGTGGGTTATCATACGGGTTCCCGTGTACTTTCCACGTGCGAAGTTTCGTTGGAAAAATGATCTCTGCCACGGGCCTTATGTTCAGCTTGAAATTGAAAGGGCAATCCCGATCGAAATTGTGTAAATATCTTGGAGTTTACCTATTGGAAATTACGTAAATCAGGCCGGAGTCAACATTATTTGTTTACAGACTTACGTTATGCTAGTAAACACATTTGGATGTATCTTCAAAGTGGTCCAAGTCCAACGAATGTGTTTATTGGTTCAAGTAAATGTTCGTTTCAATGTGGCTCCTGTAAAATTATATGCAAACGTAACGGTAAACCCCGTTTATTGGAGCTTAACCTGTTTATAGGCCTAATGAAACCCTTCATTTGATCCCCTGTTCGGATTAAAAATGTCTATTCGATTCAACCAGTAAAGGGCAAAGAGCAATGATCCCTCTATCGTTCAGCCTTTAGCGAAACGAAAAGTTTTAAACAAAAACCAATCTTTATTCAATAAGATGATTTTAGCAAGTCATGAAAATAAGTAATATTTTCAATAATATATCGGTACTGCACATGTTCGATGCAAGGCCGCCGATTTCAGCAATTTATTGCTATCATTTTCCTGCCCTTGTCCCACGGTACGTGGGGTCGGCGCACCACGTATTCTCTTTCTATTCTCTGTCAACCGTCACGCTATCATTCCCTTCTCGCTTCTCTTTCATATCATTCCTCACACAATCCATCCATCTTTTCTTTGGCCTTTCTCTCCTTCTCCGTCCATTTATTGTATGATGCTTTTAATTTTATTCTTTTTACTTTCTTTCTCACATCGCTGCTTAGGCAAGTGGCGCCGTTTGTTAGCCAAAAGTAAGGATTTTTTAAAATATTAAGTTAGTGAATTGTTTATGTTGTAATGTAGTATGTGTGTTGTTTTTGTGTGATGGTCCACACAAATAATCAAGGGCGGGGCTTTCCGAGACGAAACTGAACTCGGAAAGCCCGAATCTCGGAAGGCCCTGACCCGGAAACTGTGTGGATAGAGCTTACAATATTTGTTTGTCTCCTAACTTAAACATATATATATTATATTTGTAAATAAGCTCAGACCAAATAAAAACCAAGACAGCGCTGCAAACAATAAAGTGAAGCATGCCAAAACTACACCACCGCTCTGTGCATACGGGCTCACATTTACAACCATTTACAATCAAACTACGCCACACTAAGTGCACACATGTTTACGAAACCGGCTTCACGTCACTGTTGACAGCGTTCTGTCTTGGTATTTTATTTGGCCTGAGGTCATAAGTTGATTATGCGATTATCAATGAAGATACGTCATCCGATTCATTAGGTATTCATAGCACTTATTTATAATTTTTATTATAATGGTGCTGGCATGCCGTAATTACTGTGCCTTCCTTTGTTTTCCATGCGATCGAGAATGTGCTGACTGCTGGTCATCATGCACTACGAATGCTTAAAATATGGTCCTAATATGGCATATTTTGACGTTTCTAAATTTATCTTTGACATGACTGATATAAGTGAAGGTAAACAACGTGGAGAAACATGTACTACTACTTTATTTTTAATAATATTATAAACGATGAATGGATGTTTGTTACTCTTTCACGCAAAAACGACTGAACGGATTTGGATGAAATTTGGCACACAGATAGTTTATACCGGGATTAACACATAGAATACTTTTTATCCCGATACTCCCACGGGATCGGGATTTATGCGGATAAACCGCGGGGCGCTGCTAGTAATTAATATAAAGTTTGAAATCGCCAATCCGTATTGAGCAAGCGCTCGTGCCGTCTCTGTATGAGGAGAGGCCTTAGCCCTGCAGTGGGACAATTACAGGCTTGTATTATAGCATTTTTGTATTAATTTAATTCTAATCCAGCATCAGTTTCGAACTCAAACTCAAAAAATAATTATACAAATTCGGATCAGACGAAGCAGAAGGGATGTCGAGGCACTTCTCATTAGAATAACGAATCCATACGAAAGATTGACTGTTCTTTCTTCCTTTATCTCGAGTGCACTGACTGCAAAGCAGGTTTAGCCATATTTACCTGGGGCAATGCAGACATCAGATCTTTTGAATAAAAAAAAAAACAAACGAATAAACGTATTTCTTTCTTTCTTTCTTTTGTGTTATCAAGTCTGCGGCGAACAAAAAGTCCGCGAAGCGTGCATACGACTTGCATGTTTTGTATTACTTCATTTTTATGTTAAGTACTGTTCAAGAATCTTTTGGCGCCGGGCAAAATTCGGATCTACCGCCGCCATCTTGCTTTTTCAATACAATTTCACAAAATGTTTACCAACAAAGCGCCCTGTCAATGTCATTCAAGCGCCAAAACAAATGAAATTAAATTGTTTATTCTGTAAATACCAAAACGGAATCACTTTCACAATTAAAAAAAGCTAGATGGAGTCGACATTTCGTAAATGACTGAGAAGAAATGGCGAAACAAACTTAGGGGACAAAGTCTCTTTTAAAGTCTAGACTAGACATAAAGTCTGGACACAAGTGTTCTGTAAATCTTTGAAGCACTGTAGTCCATTTTAGCGGCTAACACCAAATACAGTACGCTGCTGATTTTTCTGTTGTCCGCGTATGGCTAGAACGACAAAAACTGAACCTTAGCAAAGGTCTTCTGTTGTATCGGCACGAACTATTTGAGATATATTCAAGCCGTTGCAAACATATTAGCCAGTCGGCATGCAAGTGGTAGATTGTCCAGAGTGCGCCAGACGTACCTAAGTATATTTTTTAGTATCGCCACCAATAATAATTAACGCACTCCAGTAAAAACACAGCATGCGTAATAATAAACGTACTAGGTCACACAGCGACAATTGATCACAAATGTGACTCATTCAAACCAATGTAGATACTGCAGTTCCCGTCTATGTGGTACTTTGTGCAATAGATACGGTATCATTCTAATAGATGTCGGGCTAAGTCAAGTAATTAATAAGTCAAGCGAAACATTGTAACTTTGTTGTTACGAGTATGTATAATGTATATGGCTTATAATGAATGGCTTCCAAGTCCAACCACAACGGCTTCCGCGCAATGACCGCTAGAAATATCGATATTTACTGTCAATTGCCTTATTTTACAGCCCCGTAGGTACAGACGGCTACACATCAAGCTATACATTTCCAGTATAAGCTGACATCGCATTGTACAGAAATCCTATACAATGCGAGACCAGTATAAACTGGAAATTTATAGCTTGATGTGTATCCGTGTGTACCTACTACGATTTCTCCTGTAGTGGGGATGCCATAACAAACACTTTAACTCGAAGCGAAGATACCGTGTGAAAATGGAAGCGCAATATTTTGTATAGCGCAGAAATCCAGCACAGATGTTGCACCAATCGTGCCATCAAACCAAGCAATAACTTAGACAAGTCTAGCCGACGTATTATCATGTAGGTAGATGTCGGTAAGACCTTATTTTTCACCCTCAGAGCTCTCACTGAATTTGATAGCCGTCAGAACTAAGGTGACCTTTTCACTCAAAGGTTGGCTGACGAAATTCCTACGATTCTTTGGTCAGGTATCTACCTAATAATGGCTTATAGTATTTGTCCGTAAAAGGTCACTCTCGTTCATAGACGCGATAAATTTAGCTTTATTTCGTCTGTTAGCCTGAGGCGAAGGAATAGCGTGCCTTGAAAAACATCAAGTAACACTTAAGAGTAGACATTTCTATATATCATTGGGCCTTATGCACGTAGAAAATCTATAAGCTAACCGCATATATGTGCTACTTAATAAAAGTCTTAAATTCATTGATTCATTCAGGCCACAGCTCCGGCCAGTCGTGGCCGTCTAGAGTTATTGTATGGTCTGCGGCTAGTTGGCCGCGCGATTCGTATCGGTTTCTATAGTTCACCAGTACACTAATTGCGTAATACACGATCGATCACAGTTTGTTTCGATTTCAAACAGATTGCTAATCCATTGCCTCATAAGTTGGAAAAAAAAATCTGCTCAACAATCTAAATAACGCAATGAATGTTGTTGAACTGTCAAAATGAAACAAATTTGTCACAATCTTTTAAGAAAGTTACGCAATTGGGGTACTAGTCACTGCGACCACTGGTCGTGGTCGTGGAGGTCTAGTGCGCGAGGTCCCTAAACCGCTGGGTCTAGAAGCATGAAATTAAAGAGTTCCATATGTAACGAAGATGAGCACGAAGGGCGTATTTTTGAAAATTCATCCATTTCGTCATTTTTGGCTGATGTGAAATCCCACTCGGCTTGTAAATTAGACAAATGAAGTAAACTCCTGGAAAAGTCGGGAAAAATAAAAATACAAAGAATATCATTTGAGTCACGGAGTCATGGCTGATTAGCTTATCACAACATGATACGCAGTAATCTTTAAAGTACGGAAAACATCGCGTAGTACACAATTTTTATAATGAACACATTTATTATGAAGTTAATTCAGTACATACAGAACGAATTAAAAACAAAGTTTTATTGGTTTTATCAGTTTTCGCGATAAGGTAGTCTGGAGAATCTTAAGTAAACTATGTATGAGTGCATTCAATGATTACAAAATTGTATATGCATATATAATTTTATGTCGCTATTTAGTGATTTGCCACGGAATAGCCAATACTGATCCATTTTATAAAAATAATATAAATGGCGTTCAGTTTAAATTTTGTTCTGAATATGACTCAGATCTAAACTAAATAAATAATCAGATATTATTCTCAATGTTTACATCATGTAAACATTGAGAACGAGTGCTCTATTCCCAGAATGATAGAACGTATGAAACGCATCGATTCTACCTAGAAACGATCAAAGAAATCTGAGAAGTGATGTTAAGAGTGTTTATTCTGAAAGTTGGCAACCGTCGCAAATTCATCATTCATCATTTCAGCCGAAAGACGTCCACTGCTGGACATAGGCTTCCCCCAAGCACCGACCGGTTCTGTGCTTTCCGCATCCAGCGGATTCCTGCGGCCTTCACAAGGTCATCGGTCTATGTTGTGGGAGGCCTTCCAACGCTACGTCTTCTGGTACGCGGTCGCCACTCCGGAACCTTTCGGCCCCATCGGCCATACGCTCTGCGAGCAATGTGCCCTGCCCATTGCCACTTAAGTTTGGCAATTCTTCGATGTTACGATACGAAACTAAATATTCGATGTTACGATATTAATTATTGCATTTCATAATCAATGTAATCAAAGCAAGTAAATATTTGACAGCAATTTGCGACGTTGCCAACTTTCAGAATAAACGCTCTTAACTTTTACTCATTAAATCATTATTAAAATCGGAGCTTCAGGAGTATATCCTTCTCAATCTTCGCCGCCCACGTTCATCATCGTCATTGACTGTCAAAACATTGTTATAAACAAATCACAATATCATTTTATAAATGCATATTTAAAAGAAGCTGAGGCTGCGTTTCCACCAAAGATGTGCGAGGATGCGTAGCGAGGGATGTGTTTGTTAAAAATCAATAGAATGGCTTCATTTAGCTAGCCTCGGTCAGCGCAGCTCCTGTGGAAACGGCTTAGCGGAGCGAGGTTTTTGTACGTACAAAACAAGCGACGGATGGGTGTGAGGGATGTGTGCGAGAGATGGGTGCGAGAGATAGGTGCGAGAGATGTGTGCTAGAGATGGTTGCAAGCGAGAAATCGCACCTGAAAAGAGCCTGCTACACATCCTCGCACCGCTCATCTGCGCACTGTTTCACAGCGTCGCTACGCATCCTCGCAGCGCTCAGCGGCCGAGCACATCTCTGGTGGAAAAGCTCACATCGTTTCACAGTTTCGTTATGCATCCTCGCACCGCTCAGCTACCTCGCACATCTCTGGTGGAAACGCAGCCTAATAAGGCTAAAAATCTACTACCATTTTCTGAAAGTTGGCAGTAATCTAAAGCCCCATTTAAACGATGCAAGTTTCTTGTTTGTGGCAGACAGTCAAATTGAAGCAAGAATTGCTTCAACTTATGGCATCCCACAGGCTATTATGCCTCGTTTATAAGATGGCAGTGACTGGACCCAGTGACTCGGAATTTCGTACCCAGCCTGCGGGTTTATGTAGACGAGATCGGCAGTAAGTCAGGCGAGGGAAGCTATTGGGCCCGAAAATAAACGGGTGGGTTATTCAACTGGACTGCCTTCTGCTGACACGACCTCAGTTCTGCTAGACTGGCTTACTGTTTTGTCACATTACTGGGCTCGTATCTAAAAGCAAGTTGCACTGCCAAAAGATATCCTTTACTTGTG
The DNA here is from genome assembly GCA_916610215.1 of Omphaloscelis lunosa. Taxonomy (NCBI): domain Eukaryota; kingdom Metazoa; phylum Arthropoda; class Insecta; order Lepidoptera; family Noctuidae; genus Omphaloscelis; species Omphaloscelis lunosa. The sequence continues at coordinate 14,412,351 of OU744265.1, read as the reverse complement.
TCTCCGTCTTTAGAAGGAGTAGAAAACCTTTTTCGCAGGAAACAGATCTCATACTAATCCTCTATTTCTTGCCCAGATGACCCGCAATTCAGCGAGTTGGTATGGCAGGCGGAGGTGGCCATCGACAACGGTATCTTCCCGGAGAGGATATACCAGGGATCCAGCGGGTCTTACTTCGTCAAGAATCCTGGAGGGGTAAGCTTATTATTTTCTTTACTTGACAGTTAACAAAAGACGTTGGTAAAAGTAAACAATAAACATTTCTTCACTACGCTATTAATATTCAGTGTTATTGGGTGCGTTTTGTTTCAAAACATCGATGTCATACTCTACCAATCGGCGATTTATTTATCGAATATATAAACAAATATGTGTTTTAAGAAAAACAACTTTAATTTACACACATAAAGTTCAGTTTACGCTACAGCTCAATTGTTTTTATGGTTTTTTCTTGAGTACAAGTCATTCTGAGATAAACTTAATTTACACTAACGTAAAGTTCATATTCGTGTAAGTGGAACTTAATTGCTTTCTCGCGTGGATAATAATCTCTCTTGTTGACTGTATTCAAAAAACAAAAAACTTAAGTAACGATTTTATTAATGAATTCGTAATTTCAGAGGTTTCTTAGTCACTTGAGTAAAACCTATGAGACTTTAGAGGAAAAAAATATACCTCAGAGGCATGAGGAACAGGGTGTAAAGTTCACTCATCCTCCATAGAAAAGGGAGGACCCTCCGACCAGACTGTGTCGTGTCTAGTGGGCAACTGCCCGACGATTGTTTTTTTTTTTTTATAAATTGCAGCTCGTAGTTTTCACCACTAAGGTCTTGGCTGCTTAACCGGACTTTCCTGTGGGTGCCCTAAGCTACTACACTTAGAGCCTCCAGCCAGGACTCCCGACGATTGATGTCGGGACGTTGTATAGATACTCGTTGCGCGGTAAACTCTGCATGCGCGATGCAGGACTTGTGTGACGTCAGGTCTTTGATTCTTAGTCCGCATGTGGCATTGTATCGAACCACTCCATGTTATTGTCTTCACTAAAACATACATATTACATAATTAAAAATCTGTTGACTTGGGGAGACTTGAAGGACGAATTACTGAACCGTACGGCACGCCCGACGCGTATATTGTAGAACAATTTCTATGAAAACTTCATGGAAATATCAAATCCTGATCCATCTTCTATAAGTAACCTATGAAACCTTCATGGAAATTGTTCTACCCGAATCGCGTAGAACTGTCATCTCGTCGTGTCGCGCTTGTCCTGTCTTTACGACCTTTTGTAATTGAGACGTCTTGCGTCTGTCTGAGGGATTCGTTTATTAGTTAGCCACAATATTGCAGTCTTGGCCTGTCTTGGAACTAGTTTAAATATGAGACGTGAGTGTCACATGCGGTTTTATACGGTGTTGAACTATACCTCGTTTTGAGATGCCGTAAATGTTTGATGATATTAAATGAGGCAGTACAGAGGATATTTTCGTCACGTAAACAAAGAAATGTGACGATCGAAAATATCCTGTCTATCTATGAATAATTGACTTACGGATTTTTAATTAAATCTACTTTAAGCCTTCTTGCACCACAAATCATTAAATGCGTTTATGACCTGCAGTAGCCCGCGAAATTCAAATTTTTTTACGTTTCATCTCTCTAGGTTAGATTTGTTCCATTGAATGTCATTTGAGAAGAAATCTAACTTAACCACGTTCTGTTTCTGTCAATCGTATGAACATGATAGAGACAGAATTATATTTTAAATATTATTGAGTGAGACGGGCCTAAACGTTATTGAAAGAAACTTTTTACAAAAAAGAAATAACAGACGTCCAAAAAAAAAAATAAGAAAGTGAAAAATAACTTTATTTCGAGAAAGTGAAAAATAACTTTATTTCGAGAAAGTGAAAAATAACTTTATTTCGAGAAAGTGAAAAATAACTTTATTTCGGAAGTCGGCGTCTTTGGTTCTGTATTTTTTTTTGCCACCGACTTCCGAAATAAAGTTATTTTTCCCTTAGTAGCGTTTTTTTTTTGAAAACGATTTTTTTTTTGTGAAAAGTTTTTATTATTCACTTTTTAATTGTGGTACCTACAACCCCACATAAATTCGAATACCTGCTATGTAAATAACAGTCACAGGAACTTATCATATCATCCACATACTAAGTGGAAATAAATACGTATTATTGAAGCTAACTCAAAAACTACCCAAACAAAGATAAAATTTATATGGGACCACCTTATCCACCATACCCTTTCATTTTAAAATCGGTCTACAATTGACAGAGAAATCGGTGGTCATACATTATATTTAAAAAAAAAACAGACGCTACGAACATAGAACCTTCTCCTTTTTGGAAATCGGTTACAAACTAGAACACAGCTGCATGTAATCCTCGACGGCGCGGCGCGCTTACGCAGATGTGTATTGTACATTAATGAGTACACCCACATTTCGCCTGTTGTGTTTTTAAATCCCTTTTACTAAGGGGCGAGTCTTGTGCCTGTAGCCGGGCAACAGATCCAGAGTCTGGGCAGCTGCTATTTTTTTTTAAAATTTCACACCCCAAATAACAAAAAATATATATCCTTTGTATAAAATGTTACATGCCTGCTAACGTATTTATCGCTCGTTAAAAAACAACTCACCCGTAAACTTAATATAGTTTTCAGGGAACAATATGGAGCGTATATTAAAAGCCTGTCATATAACGGGGAAGAGAGAGCTGTGAGCTTAGCTCCCACTTTTGGTATGACAGATACATTTCAAAATAAAAATAGTTTAAGGTTAGTCTAGTGCCTGCAGAGCATGTCCTGGTAGTGTTATTGAGTTTTTCCATCAAGAATTTCTCAGTAGCAGCTCGGAAACTTTTGGTATGACAGATACATTTTAAAATAAAAATAGTTTAAGGTATGGAAGGATAATAATGTGAGAACACCCTTATTCTTGGGACTGCGTTGTTTGGTCTAGTGCCTGCAGAGCAAGTCCTGGTAGTGTTATTGAGTTTTTACATCACTAATTTCTCAGTAGCAGCCCAGAATCTGAAGTCTGAATGTGTCGCATTGTTGGCGTTGTAGGCTTGCCCTCTGGTCTACGGGTCTTAAACATCCCTAGTGTAATGTGGCTGTAATTATACACCACTGCAGATCCCTTCGGGAAATACAGGCCTAATGTTATGTTATGTGTAGGAAATTAGAAATAATTGAACCTTCAGCTGTCACTAACGAGCCACAATAGAATTTTTAATTGTTAAGGCGTTCTAAAGGCCAATCGACAGATGATCGGTTAGCTTCTGCCCATGACTTCATCCGCGGGCCTATAACCTTCCTCAAGAATTGGGCTATCCAAGGCAAAAATATTTTTTTCAAATCCGACTGGCAGTTCCAGAGATTAACCCCTACATACAAACAAACAAATTTTACCTCTTTATAATATTAAAGTATAGAATAAAAAAAAAAAATGTGAAAGTTGATTATATCTTGTTAAAGAGTAGCGACCCGCTCCTGCTTCGCAAGATTTTTACAAATTGACGAAACATCGATATTTCGTAATTATCTATATGTTTAATATTAATGTATTATACATGCAAACCTTCCGGAATACATTATCTAAATTATGTTGAAAACCTCATCAAAATCCGTTGCGTATTTTAGAAGAACAACGCGGACATATAGACAAACGCGAAAAGCGACTTAGTTTAAATATTTATTATAGAAGTGTAAGACTTCCGACATTTAGTTATCTTACGCGCACGTTGTGGGAAAACCAAAATAAATAAATTAAACATAATAATGTGCTGATAGTGGTCTATGAAACATGGTTAAACACTGCCTGGCTAAAGTACGGTGACTCAGTATTTATTATCTACTAATACCAAGATATTCAGATTTGCATTGCTATTGTTTAAATAAATATTTTCTCTTTATTATAAATATTTTTTAATATATTTTCTCTTTTCTATAAATATTTTTATTTTTTTTTATATTACACAAAGGCCGATTGAGGTTTTGAGTAACAAAGAGATGTAGGTATTAGCTTAGTGCTTGATTCGCACGAATTTACTCTGGCGAAACGGGCGAATTACACTATTATTATATATTTTTCTTATGGCGATTCGCACGACTCCAGAAATACGTATTAGGCAATTGGGACATTTTAAATTTTATGCACTCTTCGGGACTAATTTCTTATATCGTACTTTACACTTTTTATTTGATTTTTTATTTGATTTTTTTATCTGCTGTTTATTAATTGAGTGCCTTTTAGTCTGTGCATCAGACCAAATAGAAAACCAAGACATAGTGCTGTCAATAGTGACGTGAAGCCGGTTTCGTAAACGTGTGCACTTAGTGAGGTGCAGTTTGATTGTAAATGGTTGGACATGTGTGCGTATCAGCGTGTATGCACAGTGGAAGTGTAATTTTTGCATGCTTCACTGTATTGTTCGCAGCGCTGTCTTGGTTTTTTTATTTGGTCTGAGGTTTGTGCTAAATAATATATATTCTTTCTTTCAATAAAGTTAAGAAAAGAGTACACAAACGTTACTGCATAAAAATTCAAAATGTGCCAAATACGTATTTCTGAATGGTCTATTAGCCCACAAATAAATTACATTTCGTACGAATCGCCTCACGTAAAAAATATTATTTAAGTGTCGATTCGCCCGTTTCAGGCGAGTAAGTTCGTGCGAATCAACCAATAAGCCGGTATTTTCAATTTCCGATCCAAGACTCTCACAATCTAAGTCAGAAAAATTCCAAATACAATTTTAGTGTTTATAGTATTCTAAGCCAAACAAGATAATTAATGATCCGACATACATGAAGTTCAGAGGCAGAAATTCAAGGAAATCAGTGACGTCAATAATAATCCGATAAAAGTGAATTTCTAGGACAGAATAGCGGAAATCAGTAACAAGATGCAATTGGTAGGAAATAAATAAATTGCATATATGTAAATTCGAATTCGAAGCATAGATTTAGATATGACTATAGAACAAAGAAAAACACGATTTTTTTATTTGGCATGTTCAGCCATGCCCGTTTTTATTTTGGCAAGTCATTGTTGTTCCCATGCATTTATCAATTTTTAGCCAATCACTAGTTAAGGACCTGGACACGTGTTATCTCGCTTACATTCTCCGCTGGTGTAGTCTGAGAGGTATTTTTAGTTCACCTTCAATTCGCCAATTATACTTATTTAAGTCCAATTTCCACTTAATACGGGACGAGCCGATTAGTATAACTTTGAGCAGTGATGGCCCAGTGGAAACGGCTAGGACTTACAAGTCTTAGGTTTGAACCCAGGTGCTTTACTTTGTGGAAAATATTCCATCAAAACAGCAAAGGAAAAATATCTTGAAGAAATCGGCTTGTTCTAGAACGAAACATTCGGGAACATGATACATCTACCAACTGTGGGCTTGCGTGGTGGATTACGGCCCACTCTCTCTCACTGAGAGGAGGTCCGTGTCCCAGCAGTGGGAACATTATAGGCTGATTATGCTTATGCTATGCATTAATATACTATTTTGCACCGACAGATCCTTTATCATACAAACATAAGCTTAACGTTGACAAATATTGATTTATTAGATAAGTATTACGTTACAAGGTGTTATAATTGCAACATTATGAACGTTTTATATCAAAAGATAAACCAATCAAACATCAACAAACCTGCCCTCGCTTTAAATAAGTACGACGAGACTTCGTCCGCGTGTTATTAATCTGATCCACCCTGTCCCTTGCTGTCCTCCACCAGCGACGCCCTAAGCCGAGGTCCGTACCCCACAGGGGGTGCCCTTAGCGTGTAGTCGCTTAGTTTCTACGTTTTATGCCCTGGCTGGACGCCTTATTTTATTGAGGCAGTCACAGGAAAGTCTGGTTAAGCAGCCATTTAAAAAAAAACCGTCCTTGTGTTGTTAGATACTAAAAATAATCATTTTCCTCTAAGTGTCTAAGGGGCCTTTGCGAGTTGGCTTCGGACTCTAGTACGCCTTCTAAAGGACCGGGACCCCTTGGTCCCAAGATATGTAAACAAAAATAGTGCATTTTGTAGATCACTTTTTTATCGGTGCGACCGCACTGTTCCGCCGGTTGCTTTGTAAATAATTATCACCAAAATTGTTGTTATTTTACCTGACTTAAAATCCAGACGGATGAGACTTTTGCATCTATCATTATTATTTATCTTAATTAATTACGATACAAGGTGCAATGATATTCCGTGGCATTGTATATGTTTACTATTATACAGATAAAACGGGTTTACATTGAAAACGAACATCAACAAGTTTACCTAGAGATATACAGGCTGTAAAAAGATCAATTACGAAGCAGTCGTCTACGCATTCTGTACATCAAACTAAGTAACAGCACGCGTAGCATGACAACCGTAGAAACGAGTTTTCTACGAGTTTTGTCGACGGAAGAATAGACAAAATGACAGATTGTGATTGTTTAACTGTCATTTGTCTATTCTTCCGTCGACAAAACCCGTTTCTATTGTGGTCATGCTAAGCGTGCTGGTGCAAAAATAATTGCTGGGAAATGATATTATTTTTGATGTGTAAATTCTCTGTTTACGGCAGCGCGCAAACGCGCACGCAAAACATTGTGCATTGGGTGCATACGTGCAGGGTCAACGTCAAAAAAGTTGAAACTTTGACCTTCAATAACTCCGTAAGCAAAAGGTTCAAACGAACCAGCTCAAAAAAAAAAAAAAACTTATTAACGGAAAGAACTATTGAGTTTCGGTTTCTTTGGGGGTATTTTTACACCCGTTATATTCTCCGTGCGTTCCTCTGTAGAGCACCCTATTTCCCATAAGTTGGAGAACTGATTATCCCGTAATCCTTCTTGAATTACGGGATTATAAGCCTAACTTAGAAACGGGCAGGAGTATCATCCTGTTTACAACGAACACAAAGCTGTTTGTCAAGCGTTTGATTGTGGCGCCATTAATTTCAGCCATATTTATAGTACTGAAGCAGATTTTACAAGCTGATAGCAATGATAATGATTGAGATCTTCTCCACACAAAAGGGATAACTTGAAGCTCGTATATCTTTCGTATACAGGGTTATTGGTAATAATGTCGACGATCCATAAGGGAATGTAAGTGAAACATATGAAAAAAAAAAACAAAAATGGTTGACATTTGCATAGGAGTCTTCAGGGGTCATTTGGTTGTAAATGACCTCTCCTACATCCCCTTAATGGATTGCCGATATATAATCAATGACCCTGTATCTTTTTAATAATCCTGTTCATCAGTGATTCAATCCCGTCTCTTCTGTCGTAAGAGCGGATTTCACCAGTTTCATTGGTGATATTCGCCATAAGTGCCTTAATTAATTTTCCTGTCTGATTTTTTTTTTTACTCTTACAGAAAATCATAGGCGTATTCAAGCCTAAAGACGAGGAGCCGTACGGCCGCCTCAACCCAAAGTGGACGAAATGGATGCACAAGTTATGCTGTCCGTGTTGCTTCGGGCGCTCGTGCCTCATCCCCAACCAGGGGTACCTTAGCGAGGCGGGAGCCAGCCTCGTCGACTCCAAGATAGGCCTCAAGATTGTGCCAAAGACCAGGGTGAGTTGAACGAATACTGGAGAAGCCTATCCAAATACTAAGGGCAAGATTTACAGATCACACTGATTAGTCGCATCACATACAAATGTGAACAGTATTTGTATAGCTTTAATGTTCATATTTGAAGGAAACCCTTGCTCACTTTCGCTTATACGAATATGAAATTGACAATTCAAAAGTGCCTGTAATTGGTTTATTTGAAATAAATGCTTTGAGTTTGAGTTTTTGAGTTTGAAAAATATAATCAAGTGTATAAGGTTCATATTCGCATAGAACGCTTACTTTATTTAGTCAAAAGTGCGGCCTGTGAATCTTACCCTAAGGCCGAGATTAATAATCTTCTTTGAGCACGTACCTACCTGTCCACTGGAGCGGAGCGAGGCAGTGGAGCGGAGAAATGTGCCAATAATAAACAATAGAATCTAAACTCCGCTTCAGAGCTCCGCTCCTATTGGTTAATATTGGCACATTTCTCCGCTCCGCTGCTTCACTCCGCTCCAGTGGTCAGGCAGCCGTATTCCTGTCAACTGTCAAACTGCAAGTCCAAAATAGAGACAGAACAAATTCAATCTCGGCCTACTTTTGGCCTAAGTAGGAAAAACTATACCTAATTTTACCAGCCTAGCTAGGGTTTGGACACAGTTACATTTTGTAATATGTCCTTGGGTTTACTTCGGTAGTGCAGCGATCAGCGATCGTGCTATGAAATAAGATCTTTAGATAATTTTATTCGCAGACTAACATCCGTGCGCAGATCTAGACAAAACTGTTTTGTCTAGACCACGCATCAGCTAATTAGTCTAAACAAATAATAATATTCTAGAAATTACCCGTATTACCTGTTTTAACAATGATAGACAAGCCATTGTTTTCTCTAGGTCTGGGTAAAGTTTAACGTCTGGGAGGAACTTTTAACCGAATGACAATGGAGGTGGTATACGTACTTCATTCAAGTGCTGACCTCCACCAGTTCTTTTCAATCGTTCTTGAGGATGGAGAACTGTGTTGCCCAGTTCTTTCCTATGATGATGTTGCTTAAGAAAAAAAAAAAACGCCCAAGTTCGTGTCCTACCACGCACAATAAAGGGTTCCGTAGTTGGGAACCCTAGAACAAACTTAACCTAGTAGTTGAGAAACAAGTTCTCCCACACTTCGAATTGACCGAGGAGCGAGACGTACAGTCTCACTCCTCGGTCAATTCTCCAGCTGCAAATGTAAGTTTGTAACCGCAAAAAAAAAAAAAATTATGTGATAAAACTACAAATTATCAAATTTCGGACTTTTTCCTTTACTTGTGCTGTGAGACCTTGCCTCCTGCCAAATTTCATGATTCTAGATCAACGGGAAGTACCCTGTAGGTTTTGATTTATTTGCGAGTATCAAAATATGTCACATAAATGGCTGTATTTTTTATTGTGTTACATAGATCTACGTATTTGATATCAATTACAACTTGACACTTTCACGCGTTTCTGAGAAAATGAGTCGTGACAGACTGACGGACGGACAACGAAGTGATCCTATAAGGGTTCTGTTTTTTCCTTTTGAGGTACGAAACCTTAAAAATATGTCTTAAAAGAAAATTATTTTTCCTTAAGCCCTAGTTCTCATGCAAAGCACGTTTGCACTCGCTACACGTAAACAATACTCAGACACGGGCAGTATTCAAGCGTCAAATAAGAACATTAGTCAACATCCTCACCATCCTGCTCTTCAATGTTACGTGGGGTCGGCGCATCTCCTTTTCATCTTCTATTCACCCCTGTCAATCGTCACGCTATCATTCACTCCGTTTTCCTTCATATCATTCCTCACAAAATCCATCCATCTTTTCTTATATTCATGAAATCTGAAACGGACAGCAGCTCTGATGACGACACAGAAAAGAGCAAAGTGCAATACGACACAGCAATGATATAGAAAAGAGCCTTGAAAGCAGCCAAAGGATTCACAGGCGAAAATTGACTGATCCAACTGGCAGCGACATCGTAAAAAGATGCCCATCCATAGATAAATATCACCCGTCTCTCCACTAGTTCATAGGATGCATATCCGGTACAGCTTGCAAATCCTTCAATATCATAAGGGCACGTCTTCCTTACCATTGCGGCGCCTTCAGGTCTACTTACTGATATGCAATGGAGAGATATCTTGGGGATCATTCGATTTATCGAGTATAGTTAAACCATGCTGGGATCGATGCATTTCATTCATTGTTTTTGTCAGTAAGGCCGTTCGTCTACTGGGTCGTCAACGAGAACGAGATGACGACGCCGAAGTAGTGACAGTACATTTACTATGGCCGCGTACTCTCTTTTCTCGTTGACGTCTCGTTTACGGAGCGGTGGACAAACAGGGTATGGGTGATATATCGATGTCTACAGTCTTTTTATTTTACCTCTAATAGCAACCTTATAGCAACGAGAATAAAGATCACGATGCTGCAAAATCAGAGGTAAAATAACGAATAGTAGACACTTGCCCCGTTTGCGCTACCAATTAATGATTTGTGGTCTTCGTTTCTTTTTCGTGTGGTTAGTGACTAACCTGGTGTCCTCATGCCGCCTATGACTTGGCTTCACATGTCGTCGTGAAATATTTCTCAGGCATGCCGGTTTTCTCACGATGTCTTCCTTCGCCGTTTTTGAAGCAAGTGATAATATACAATGAATCCGAAAAGTCAGAGGTGCATGCCATGGGTTCGCACTCAAGACCCATGACTTGGCAGTATCACCGCTGTTATGATTTGTGATGCATAGTCTAAGCTAAGCTAAGCTAGGATCTGATGTTATAAATTTACGTGACATTAAACAATAAGTTTTAAAATTTATTTTACACTAGCAGCGCCCCGCGGTTTCACCCTCATAAGTCTCGATCCCGTGTTATATATGTGTTAATCCAGGTTATAAACTAGTGTGCCAAATTTCATCCAATTCCGTTCTGTAGTTTTTGCGTGAAAGAGTAACAAACAAACAAACATCCATCCATTCATCCTCACAAACTTGCGTTTATAATTTAAGTTGGTTAAAACATATTCCTTCCATAATATAGTTTATTTTGATCACTGCAAATATTGTTTTACAATACTAATTAATGTTTTGACTGACGTACGCATGCGTTATCGATTTACATTTTATGTAAATTCTCAGTATAAAAATAGACACATATATTTGTAGAATACTCGTTATTATGTACACACCTTAAAAATTACAGACATAAATTTTGAAATTTTACATATGTAAAGTTAAGTTATATTTAACGTCTGCTTAGGAGCAGTGGTGTCCCAATGGTAACGGCCCCGATTTACGAGTCGGGTCGTGGGTTCGAACCCAGGCAGGTGCTACAGTTTGTGTAAATTATTTCATCACCACTGCTCGCAACACGGTGAATGAAAACATTGTGAGGAAACCGGCTTGTCCTAGAACCAAAAATTCGAAAAAATGTGTCATCTACCAACCGCACTGGACCTGCGTGGTAGATTACAGCCCACTCCCTCTCGAAGAGAGGAGGCCTATGTCCCAGCCGTGGGAACATTATTGGTTGATTATGTAATGTCTGCTCAATAGTATTTTTTTTTTTTAAATAAACCCTTCGCTTTACCTCTATGATAATGCAAAAAGTGAGTAAATCTTAGTAACGAATATTTTATATTGACACCTTCAAAATCTGCCTAGCCTTTTCCCAACTATGTTGGGGTCGGCTTCCAGTCTAACCGGTTGCAGCTGAATACCGTGCTTTACATGGAGCGATAACCTATCTGACCTTCAGAATCGATACTGGGTAATACGATACTTTTTAGTACGACTGGTTGTCAGATTTTCGGGCTTCTGACGACCCGTAACAAATGACAGCCGGGACCAACGGATTAACGTGCTTCCGAGGCACGGAGGAGTCTCAGTATGTTAAGATGGTCATCCCAGACTAACCTCGGCAAGTGTAGCTTTACCTGATGGATCGAACCAGGTGACTGTTATTACTTAGCCCACGAACTCCTTTATTGACACCTTATATAATTAAATTAAAATATAAACCACTAGATGGTCGTCTAATGACAGCGTATCATCGATAAAAAAACACGACCTACAAAAAATAAGGAATGTCGTTTTTTATCCACCTTTAGTAGGACCAACAAATAAACCCATAGGTACTAATATTATGAATGCGAAAGTTACTCGTATCTGTCTGTTTGTTACCTCTTCACGCCAAAACCATTGAACCGATCTTGATGAAATTTGACGGATAGGTAGCCGACCTCGAGAAGGACATTTATATTTATCCGGAATATTTTTATTTAAAAAAATATGAAATACAAAATACACAAAGACGAATTCGCAGGCAACTACTATTAAAATAGTATATCCCACGGGAACGTGCTACCAGGATAAAAAAGTAATACAAAAAATATTAAAATATTAAAAAAAAACATGTAAATAAATATGTCTGCTACATTTTTTTACGCTAAATATTTATAATTCCTATTCAAATTCCTTTATAAAAATAGGTTATTCAAAATGTATAAAATTATACAAACATAATTAATTAATAAAATTCACCATAGTTCAACCAACATGCGTCACACATTTTTCTACCAATTGATTTTATAATATTAATATAATCTTTAATATGCGCTAAGTAATTCAGTACGCACGCACCGAGCTGACCTCGCCGTCGATCGAACTTAATGTTAACTTGATGTAATCTCACATGATTATGTATTCATTTATTTTCAACAACCTTGATTATAGTTTAACGAAAATGTCGGTCAATGGTTCGTTTAAGAGGTTGTAACATCTCGGCTCGTAACTTTCGAATTACACAAGTTGTATAAGAAAATATGTTTCAAATAAAAATCCAGGCATATAATAGAATACTCTTTATTTTGTACGCCATTTGAATCTATACAAATAAATAAAATGGAAGTGTCTGTTTGTAATGTCAAAATAACAGTTTATTACTAAATGCATATGAAAGTGCAAAAAAACCCAATAAATAAATAATTTTTACTTCTTTTTTGTCTGTCTGTTCCGGTTAATCTCCGAAACGGCGAGACCAATTTTGACGGGACTTTCACTGGCAGATAGCTGGTTTTATACTTTTATTTTAGAAAAAGCCGCGGGCATCAGTTAGTTATAATATAAATAGCGTCCCAGGAATTAAATATTGCCCGTATCTCTATTAATATTCTAGTATGTTATTCTAATGCATCTTATTAGGACATATTCAAGTAACAAAAAAAAAGTAAGTCAAATAATTTATTTAAATCAGGCACATAAAAGACACTTTTGAACGTCAAAATTTACAAAATATAGAATTCGAGTCGCCCCTTCCAAAAGGTAGTTTTCGTATGGTGAAGAATGGGCAAGAAACTCCATAGGTACCTACTACCCTTTGGAATGGGCAACTAGCTTAATATTTCTGACTGACAGACTCCTTGATAATTCAAAAGTGCCTGTAAATGTTTGACTGTGTTGTGTCGACCCAAGTGACAAGGGCAGGAAGATTATGATGACTTCAGCATATTAAAGCAGGGCGTTCCATTTGGATGTACGTTCTATAGACAAAACTGTCAAGGCAAGATGTAACTTTGAATTAAAACCATAACTATTTTTAATTTCTTTTTAATATTATTTAATCAGCCTTCTGGGTAGTTATCAGGCCGAGTAAGGTCAAGGTCAAATACAAGTTGCTCTTGATTTTGTTACTTCATCGATTTAACTAGACACGGAATGAATATTAAGAGGTGCAGATATAAATAAGTTTTAAATTAAGGTTAAGTTGGAATAAATTTGAATTTATCAAACTAAAACTCAAGAGTTGACATCAAACTAAAACTTTCTAATAAATTCCATTCTGTGTTTGTTTTTTTTATATTTAATTTTCTGAGTCTGTCAGTATCAAATTGTTTATTTCGGTCTGACATGTAAAGAAGATGGCTGATTGTCATTCTATGGTATTGACTTTACGACGCAATATATATAATGCTAAGTCGGTAAAGCAGATTCAATCGTGCATTGAGCAGAAAAAAATAACTCTTAAGACACCTTAAGGTACACACCTTAAGAGTTATTTTTGTCTGTACATTGCCATAACTGATACTGCAAGTGGAATTAAATGTTTTATACTTTAAAATATTATTTTTTTATTTCCAGGTGGTGAAGCTGGTATCGGAGACGTTCAACTACCTGCGGATAGACCGCGAGCGCTCGCGGCTCAAGCGCGCCATCACCGAGCAGTTCCCCAATCTGCGGTTCAATAGAATGGGACTACCGCCTAAGGTAACATTACGCTTACTACAAAATGTTTCTGGCTATATTTCAAACAATGAGGATGTGACATCTACAAAACCTGACGACACATAAATCCTGCATGGTGCAAGCAAAGTTATCCGCGCGACTAGCATATAATACAGGGTGGCAGGGACGTCGACGCGAAAACTGTTATCATGGATTCAGTACATGATTCTGAACCGCTTGTGTTGGATATTTCGTTGGTTATAAAAAAAAAAATCTTTTGTTTCATAGAATCCTACGCGGTCAAAATGTATGGAACAGCAGATTTTATTCTTTAATAACCGACGAAAAATTTCAACACAGTGGGGTTTACATTTATGTACTGAATCCATGGCAACAATTTTCGCATCGATGTCTCTACCACCCTGTATATATATAGCATCCAAACATCAACCGTTGGGCAGTAGCCCACCAAACATCACTCGCCTGGCCGGAGGACCCTCCCTTTTGTATGGAGGATGAGGAATTTTCGACCCTGTTCCTTATACCTCTGGATATATTCAGTTCGATCTCTCTAGTCTGACAGGCCTTCAAATCAAAGGTCTCTCACTAAATCAGAGTAATAAATAGAAATGAGGTATTGATATCAAGTTTGAAGACAGCATTAATGGGAGAAGTATGGTTACGATGGGCTCGTGCAAATACTACGGCCCTGGCTTCATCTTAAGGTTCACCTTTTGAAAATTTTGATGGAAATATTACCAGTTTCTAGAGCTCACTGGAACACCATGCATGGGATGTACCAATGTGCTACCAGTTTCGAGACACAAAGTGAAAATATCTTCTTTGCGTATAGATTAACTAGCACCCATATATTTAATCTTATATACAAAGCAGTGCTGTCTGGTATGGTCAGTTCGGTGTGTTTTGAGTTGCTCTTGACAACAACCACTAAAAGAGTCCTTTCCCCCGAACGTTTCCTTAATTAATTTAATGTTTTTGTTTGTTTTGTAGGCGGGTTCATTCCAGTTGTTCGTGGAGGGTTACAAGGACGCAGACTACTGGCTGCGACGGTTCGAGCAGGACCCGCCGCCGCCGAATGTTATGAGGAAGTGAGTGGTTTCATTGTATTCACTGTAGCATTCAGTTTTTTGACTGAACTTTCGAATTTCATTACCTGGCCCTTAAACTTGGCCTTTTATGTGTAGCTGGGCTCGGAAACCGGTTAAATTCCCAAACCGGTCTTAGTCATTGACCTCGATCCAGAAATGATTCGGTTACCCGTATTTTAACGGGTTACTGGGAGTATCCGCTTTTTTACAATTTCCGATTCTGTTGAGCAACATTAACCGGTTAATTTGAGTTTCGTCGGTATAAACGAGGTCTACCTACTACATCTGTCTTTTTTTTTGTGTGGGATATCATCAAATAACTTCTCCCGCTCTGGGCGGAGCGGGAGGGCGTGTCAGACTCTTACTGACTAAAACCCACCCGTGTTCCTTCGGTTGCCCTGTCGCCGGGGGCCACGATCTCCCTTTGAACGATTTGATTTGATTTGATTTGATTTGGTTTTCTTCGCACCCCCGACAGGCATCGGCCCTAGCGGACCCCTTCA
Source organism: Omphaloscelis lunosa (assembly GCA_916610215.1). Classification (NCBI taxonomy): domain Eukaryota; kingdom Metazoa; phylum Arthropoda; class Insecta; order Lepidoptera; family Noctuidae; genus Omphaloscelis; species Omphaloscelis lunosa. The sequence continues at coordinate 14,396,903 of OU744265.1, read as the reverse complement.
AATCTGCTGACATCTCTTTGAGGCGCGCGTGGATCACAACGCGCTGTCGATCCAGGCCTGGTCCTTATCGGACGGTGAGCTACCCATTGCTCACAGTATCTGTCTTACCCCTACAATAATAATCTCTCGCTCTACGCCAACGAATACGCAAATTAATGTGCCAAACAGCGACGGCGGGCCTGCGTCTGAGTAAAACCGGTTCATTCGGGTTAGCGAAGGTTTTAAAATTCTATTCTCTATAATAACCGGTGACCAAAATGATTTAGGTTTAGTCTAAACCGTATTTGTAATAAACCGGTTAATCAATGAACGGTGTTTTAACGGCTATGAACAATATTAACCGGTATTTCAAAACCGGTTCCAAGCCCTGAACACAAGCCGTGTCCCCCCGTTAGGATTTCCCATCGATACCTTCTAAGGAGCCTTAGGAACTTTCATTCATTAGTTAATTTACAAATAGGTGTCTTCATTGTATACAGTTAAAATTCAGGTTTAGATACTTTTGCATAAGGCTGAAATTGGCATTCTATACTTTTGGACTTCCAAGTCGCTTTTTCGATCTAAGATATTTTGAAGGTCAGAGGTGACCCTCGTAATTGGTAGCAATAAAAAGGCCGCTATTTCTTAGCGTCATTGAAGGCGACCATAACAATAAATGCTCTCAAGAAACGTGTCATTTCTAAGCCTGTTTTTCTCTCTAGTAGAACCCTCATGTAAGTCTCCCAATAAAAACCGTGTCCATATTCTTAAACGCATTCTATTTCAGATTCCAGCTTCAATTCGAGCGTCTAGTGGTGTTAGACTACATAATTCGCAACACAGACCGTGGTAACGACAACTGGCTGATCAAGTACGACTCGCCGAGTCAACAGCCACCCCCGCACGCCGATATAGACCTTCGGGACCCCTCTGTGAGTTCATATTCCTTTATACTTCATATTTTAGTCTGTAAATAACTACATCTGGCTGATCAAGGACGACGCGCCGAACTAACAGCCCAGCAGCACGCCGATATAGACCTTCGGGACCCCGTTGTAAGCTCATATTCCTTTGTACTTAATATTGTAGTCTGTAAGTAATGACAACTAGCTGATAAAATACTATTCATCGAGCTGATATAGGCCTTCGGGACCCCTCCATGAGTTTATATTGCTTTAACTGTGTAGTGTGTACCATATAAGGTTTTTAGATTGATAACTGAATGTCAAAGTATCGCACTTATTTTAAACTTTAGTTTGTCGTAAACCGACCGCTATGAAACACAATCCTGACTACTAATTTCTAATTTCCACCATTGAATCCGGGCTTGTTAAGACAATTTCAAATAAAACTTGTTAGACCGTAGCTAGGGAACCTAATATATTTGTATTTAAAAACACAGATCGGATGTATTTAAATATTTTTCGATAACCGCATAAACAAATGCAGACAGAGTTTTATCACATGCATGGATATACTGACTTCAACTACATATAAATTCAATGTTTATCTTATGTCTTGTTTTCCAGGAATGGACGGGCGCAGAGGTCCGTATAGCGGCCATAGACAATGGACTTGCATTCCCGTTCAAACACCCGGATTCATGGCGAGCCTACCCGTACCACTGGGCGTGGCTCCCTCAAGCCAAACAGCCATTTAGCCACGAGACTAAGTGAGTAGCAATTAAACAAAATTGTGTGGACTGTGAAAGAGACTGACCTTTGAGTTTGTTTCGGTGTTTCTTCTTAGAGTAGTCAGACCTCATCTAGGTATGTTAACTTTAACATGTCCACAGCTGGACGAAATATCGCGAAAAAAATTTAGTACCACAATAATCCTTTTGGTCTTTCGTTACCTTTTAGCCTTAGATATTTATGGCCTGTGCACATATCGTAATATGGATTGAAATAAAAATACATGTACAAATTAAATTAGCTAGTTAAACATGATAAAATTTATCTAAACTCGCAAAAATCTTAGAAGTCTGATTTGACAGCTATAAAAGTACGTTGTATAGTGATGCAAAAAAAAAATCGGTTGCTGAACCGAACATATCGATTGATCATACTTAGAGAGTTTGTAATCGACAATTTATCTACATAGCTTAAAGTTAAGTCTCAAGACATATCGTTTATTACACGTATGAGTTCAAATATCAAATCGGGCATCTTAGATTGCCGCGAGTGTAAACATGATAAAACAAAAAAAGTAATTAGTTTGATGTTGTTTTTTTGTGCGGTCATCTTGTCAACCGCAGTTAGTGTAGTCATTTGAAATATCAGTTTACAATTTTTTTTTTTTTTCTGTAACCTTCACAGACGTGATGGCTATCGATGTCTAAACACGATACGATTCTCTCAACTCATACTTCAAGTAACAATACTTAATTGTTGTTTTGATTTCCGTGTGAACTATATAGAGCTGTAAAACTATATATTTTCGTGCCTGCGATTTTTTAAAATTATATTAAATGAAATAAATTAAAAGAGTGTTAACAACTATATATTCCAAGTCGATTTAAAGTCCGGTCTCCACCAAGTGCAAAGGGCAACTGATAGCAATCCGACGACTGACGAAACACGAAGTTTGCCGAGGGACATTAAGAAAATAGTTATACTGTACTAGGTTCTTTTGGCGCGTGGCTTAAATCTTTTTTTTTTTAATCTCATAAATAAGAAGGGCTTAGATATCCTTGTAGCATTCTAGTATTTTTAAAATCCGCAAACAATTTGACGTTCTATTTACTCCTTACGCTGATAGCGCCATCTATGAACTTAATTTCACAATCTCTATGACATTAGTACTGATGTCAACTTTTTATTTGTTTCCAGGGAATTAGTGCTTCCATTGTTATCCGATATGAACTTCGTTCAAGAGCTGTGTGATGAACTACGTTTATTATTCAAAGTAAGTTGCTGCATTATTCCTCTATCAATAAATTTGTACTTTTATTTGTATTTATTTATATGTATCAATATTCCTGAATACCATCCATCCAGTTTGCCTTTAACATTAATCATCATTGTCTTGCCCTAATCCCATTTCCTTGAGTCGGCGTAACATGTTTTTAGCATAAATATTAATTTAAAACGAGCGAGCCCTACAGTAGTCGCATGTGATGTGTCACATCTGACATCTTACCTTGGTAATAAGCAACATTAAAGGGGGTCGTTTTCTGACGGCGAACTCTAAGCATCGCGCGCGCTCATTGGTCAAATCAAGAGCGTGTTTCCTCGGCTTCCTGTTACACACTTCCGTCCCTTTTCACGAAATCACTCCCACAGATTTTTAGGGTATATATTTTAGTGCACAGATTGCAGTAAAGCAAGAGGGAAGATGTTATACATTAAAAAATAAAAACTAAATCATTTATTTTCCTAAATAAGGTAGGTACAGGTTGGTAAAATGTACAAAATTGATCTCTTATTCTGCCTTTAATTTCGGCGTGCTAATATAAAATATGGTTACATTCTCCAATCCCATTAAAATTGTATGATTGAATTAAGTAAAAGTCAATATAATGAAAAATAAAAATAACAATAAAAATATCTTAAGTTAAATTTACATAGTTACATACGGTAACTTGCTGTAAATATGGCACATTGTAATTTTTTAAGATTGTCATTTTAAACCGTCATCTCGGACACTCATACCTCTGAGAGTTTCTTCGTAAAGCTCGATGTATCATATTAACGCCCGGATATTGTCATTACATATTAAGAGCGTTTATTCTAAAAGTTCCCACCTTCTGTCAAATAAATCGCTGTTTTGATGAATTTGGCAATATTACTGTATGGGAATATGGCTTACTAGTGAACTAAAATATTGATTATGAAATGTAATAATTAATATCGTAACACCGAATTTTTAGTTTTAAATGTAATAAAAAGTATTTGGAAACCTTCCAAATCCCTTTTTTACACCTAAAATATTAACAAATTAATCAAAACTGCGATTTATTGGACATCTATTTGCGACGTTGCCCAGTTTCAGAATGCACGCTCTTAAGGCCTATACATATAGAAGCGGAATCAGTGTCGCGGTCGGTAGCGATACTGGTCCAAAATGACTTACCAGAAGGCGGACCAGTATCCCTATCGAGCGCGACAGCGATATCGCTTTTATCTGAATAGGCTGTACGGTCCGTACACTTGCAGAGTTGTTGTTGAGCTAGTTGTTCTGATTGAAGCGCGAGATCACTTAGTTCCCGTTAGGTTTATTACGTGTGAATAAAGTAAAACTGTTGACAGTTCCTTTCTCTAATGTTAGTCACCTCGTAGCAGTAATTGCACTCACTGATTGTAATTCATGTATATTTATAGTAATAAAATGACGCACGTCTGGTGCAAGACACCGCGTCAGCAGAACATGATGACCTTTAGATTCTAACAACGATAGTACCCTTCTCCATTCTAAATGACAATATAAGATTTACCGTCATTTTTAATTCGGGACCTCGTTGTCGACCTGCCTCGTTGGTCTAGTGGTCGCAAGCGCTACTGCTGAGCATGAGGTCCTGGGTTCGATTCCCAGGTCGGGCAAAGTGTTATTGGGTTTTTCTATCTGAAATTTCTCAGTAACAGCCTGGAGTTTGGACTTGTGCCCGGTTGATGGCAATATGCTCGCCCCCTATTACATGGGACTTAAAAAACATAACTGGCGAAATGTGGGTGAACCTGCTACAAGGACACCTCTGCCCAACCCTTCGGGGAAACAAGGCGTGATGTTATGTTATGTTATGTTTTAATTCGGGGGAGGAGCTATGAAATCCATTGATTCTCCATTCATAACTCCATATCGTATCCATACTGTCACATATTTACAATATTAGTAGATTGCATGAATGTACCAATATGTTCACAAAACAAAAATGACCATTGTCACAGCAGGATAAGGGCTTCGACAAAAGTTTGTTCGAGCGACAGATGTCCGTGATGCGCGGACAAGTGCTCAACCTGACGCAGGCGCTCAAGGACAACAAGAGCCCCGTGCAACTGGTGCAGATGCCTGCAGTCATCGTAGAGAGGTATGTTGTACTAACCCACGCCCACGGCTGGACAACAGTCCTTGACGACAACAACATTGTTTAAAGTATTTTCAAAAATCTGTAAAATTCGTGGCCGAAGACTATTTTGACACCCTACAGAAAAAAGGCTTTTTTATTATGCAATTATTTGAAACTGCCTGCTATGGAATCTATTTATAGTCATGAAAGGAGTTAAAAATCTTCATGACTGTAATCTGTGTCTGATCGAAATTGCTTTGTGGGATCACTGTTATTTTTAATTTTCAAAAACTTCACCTGCAACTTCGAACGTATGACACTGGTCAGCGTCAAATTTTAGTACCAAATGTTGATCTGACATTATGCTGAACAGCTTCTGATTAATTCTTTTTTAACTTTGTCAATGATGCACGTCATGCATAATTGAATTAAATAAATTCCGTTTTTGAAGTGAAAACTTCTTTAGGCGCGTTGGGCATTTTTGAGATGGGAAAAAACAATTGAACTCGCGACACTGTTACCGTTACCAACACCTCATTAAAAGTATTTCCTGCACGATAAAATTGTTCAAGGTTTCAATTCTGGCGGCACTCCCGGAGTGCCACTGTTTTTTTTTATTCAATTACTAATCAATATTTAATGCTTACTCTGCAGGTCCAAGAGCGGCTCCACATCGTCCCGCTTCTTCGACTCGTTCCAGCAACGCTTCCAGCACAAGTCGCCCTTCTTCTCTTGGTGGTGAGGCTACGGCCGAGCCGCTAGATAGGTGAGCACTTCAGACTATGCAGCTACTCATAATAAAGTCAAATACCTACAGAGGCAGTTTGCAACATTTTTTTTTTGGTCACACAATCTTCTACAAGAAGTAGATGACAGACTGTCTGATTTTGCACCACGCATGTGGAAATTTGGCCTAAGAAACAGTGCAGTTTTTGTTAACATCTCAACTAATATTTTATGTCAAATACTACTTAAGCGCAGGCCATACTAGGAACGAAGCTAAGTTCGTTTAGCTTTGCTCATGTAGCTACCGCGTGTTTGGATGCTTATCGATCTAATCTAAAATATTCAGATATTACATTTTTAAGAAAATGCTCTGATTTAATAAAAAAAAAATCCAAATCATTAACACTACACGTTTACACGTGATCTTCAGTATAAAATCATCAAAAGTCGGATATCGTCGCCTTAAGGCTAGTATAGTCTGCAAGAAAATTTGGCACTGGCTGCACAAATGATGCATCGCAGATGACCAGTTTTTTTTTAAGTTAAAACTTCTTTAGGCGCGTTGGGCATTTTTGAGATGGGACTAAACTTGATTTCGCGACACCGTGATGACACCAGCTTGTGACCTCTAAAAACGCGTTGGCGGTAATCAACGCGTTGTTGTCTTTTTGCTGGTTTTTTGTTTGTCTTGGTGCTGATTTTTTTTAAGTTTTTACTTCTGTCGGAACTCCCAGAGTGCCACCGGTTTTTTTTTTTTTAAGAGTTTCATAGCACAACACACTGGGAATGAAGCTAGGTTCGATTAGCTTCGCTTGTGTAGCTACCACGTGTTTGCATACTTCGGTTCACACTGCGAACTATGAATTGAAGTATGAAAAGACGCGGTAGCTACATGATCGAAGCTAAACGAACCTAGCTTCGTTCCCAGTGTGGCCTGCGCTTAATTAATCTAAATAGGTTCATTTGACCAGATTCGATAAATGGAAAGAACCCAAAGATTGCACTAGCCCCTGGAGCCTCATGTTTCATGGTGTTACACAGACCATTGCATATCAAGGAGTAGACGGGGGGCGCGGTAGTAGTAGGGAAGACGTGCTCTTAGGATATGGAAGGATTCGCGAGCCGTACCGGATCTATATGCTTGAGTAGGCAATGGACTAGTGGAGAGCCGGGGGATATTTATCTAGTGTATCTCGCCGCCAGATTGGTTCATGTCCAGCTTCACCGGTGTATCTTTTTTTCACTCATACTGTGCGAAGCCCTCTCTAAAACTCTAAGCGTCATATTAACGCCCGAATACGTAGGTATTAAATTTTACTGAAAATAATACTACATTTTCTCTCTCCCCCAGACATATATCAAAATATGGTGAGAAGTTCCACACTGAAGCTGATAACATATAGATGTAAACACAATTGTATGTATATGTATAATGTAACGTAGATTAGAACTATTGTAAACTAGCGAATTACTGCTCGAGGTAGATCAAATACGCTGTTACGTGCGATATGTCATACTAACTTATAATATTAGTTTGTTATTTCTTTAGGTTATTGATATTTACTCTTCTGTTTTATCTTATTATTGAATTACCTAGAACACCTAACATCACGCTTCTGTTTCTCGAAAGGATAGGCAGGTGTGAAGAACATTTTGCCAGTTTACTTGTAAGTCATAATAATTATGTTATGATAATATGTCTAACGGTGAATATTTTTCCTATGTATTTTATTATTTCTTTGTTAATTGTTAAAACATGCTCATTACATTCTTTTATAAATAGTTTCCATTATTTAATTCAAGCTAGTTTTATTTAATAATTCCATTTCTACCATTCTACCATACTTTTATACTATGGCGTATCGTACGTAGTACGCGTTAATTTTATTATAATTTTTATCAACGACATTGCCTACAATCCTTGGCTAAAAATGTTTATTTTTGTATAATTTTATTTGTGATTTATGCTTCGATAGGAAAATGAGAGCCCAGCTCTTAGATTTAGTTTCTGATTATTTTGTATAAAGATGTTATGGAATCCCGCTAGATGGCAGTTTAGGCGACAGGGGAAACTCATTTGGGATTAAGGGGGATGCGACAAGGCAACCCGAAAAAATAAAATTTACTTACGTTTTTTGCAATTTGCTGGTCGGTATCAGGTTGTATGTTAATTGAAATATGATTCGCGACCGAAGCCAATATGTATTTACTGATTCAAAATCATTGGAATCATCGATACAATTGTCTAAGTTAGAATTGGCCTCCAATGTCATGATTTCATGAATTTTCCTTCAATAGGGTAACTTGAACGGGAGTTGCTTTGAATTATCTAATAATTATAATTCATACATACATACGTATTCGTTGCTTTTGCCTTAAGGTCATATTAACTTGAACGCACATATTTATTAACGGTTTCCGAAGTTCTTAAATAAATTCTCAATGGCTATTGATTCGAGAAATTTGTCTGAGTGCTGGAAACGCAATGTGTCAATGAATCGAAGCAATAGCGCTATTGAATAGATAAATTCAGGTTACGAATATCTTTGAAACCAACCTGAAACCGACCTGCAAATTGCAAAAAGGAAAGAAAATTTATTTGAATTTCGCGGGATAGCGGGGACCGAAACCGGTATGATCAATACGGGTATTTTTCGGTTACAATATTTATATATTTTACAGGTATTTTTAAAGGTTACTTTAAATTAAATACATCCAGTACCGGTTACCGAAATAAAATTTACCTGTATCTTACACGAGCCGTCGGCATTAGTCAAAGGGCGCGCTTCGCCTGTGTGTGTGTGACCGGTATTAAAACAGTAACCTAAATGAGGTAACATGTTTCTTCTTCTTGGTTACCAAGATACCGGTAGCCTTAGTCGTAGAAGTAACCAAAATTCTTCGACACTTGTACCGTAATTTATAAAGGTTTTCCGTTCCTGGTTTGCAATAAGCCCCAGTCGCCGCAAATGCCATACAGCGGCGGTAAAATTATAAATAAATAATGTTATGTGACATTTGATAGCTAATGTTCAGGGCGTCGTCGGGCTACTAGTCGAATACTGTGAGATACGATTGGATAACCATGTCTTTTGCATGAACCGCTTTACAGAATATTTTGACAATGCACTAACACCTAGAATTCATTTTCTTTAAATACTTGAGAGCCGCATTTAACTTGGGTAAAGAAAATAGTTTGAGTCTATGAAAGAACCACCAGCACGCGCAGCATGACCACCATAGAAAAGGGTTTTGTCGACGGAAGAATAGACAAAATGACAACTAAACAATCAGAACCTGTCATTTTGTCCGTAGACAAAACCCGTTTCTATGGTGGTCATACTGCGCGTGCAGATGGGATACTCCGCAGTTTAGGTATAAGAAGCTACAAGTACGCGGCGGGCCCGTCTTGTCGGGCCAATTCAGTGAGTGTAACGTAGTCAGAAGATGTAAGACTTACACGATAGAAAGAGAGGCAACTTTTAGGTGAATATAACTATAGGTGATTAGCGCTGTGCGACCTGAATTGCACTTAATTATGTCGTAGCAAGAATCCCTTTTTATTCAAATGATTTTACGGACTGCCCCATCTGTATTAATCTTTGGTTCTATGAGATTTTCGAGAACAAGCCTGTGAAAAGCAAGCCTATTTCGGGTTTTGATTTTTAAATGATTGCAAACCTCTAAGTTCGATAGTCTTATTATTTAGGGTTATGTTTTTTTTTTGCTCAATATTTTCAGATGTGCAACTACATAACACAAACAGAAAAGGTAGGCATTGTTTGAATTATCTGTAAACGTCGGTACTAAAGCTACCCAATGTTGCAATGTCGCAAACTAAAACCACAAGAAAAAAAAAACTTGATATGCGAACGCCAATATTGGGTGACACTTGTATAATTTTGCTATTATAAATATTTAATTACATATTGATTGTCTAATGTAACAGAATTCGAAATAGTTTTTAGGTAGTTTGATACTAACAAAATCTGTTTCTTTCATTAACATTGTAAATACATTAAAATAATGGGATTTTGTTTTAGGCAACTATTGTGTAATGTCAATGTTATGTAGTTAATATTTTCCAATTCATACATATAATATACAGTCATATCTTAATATTTTCAATATATTAAATTATGAGACAAATATAAAATGACTATATTTGAAGGTATTTTTTTAATGAATAAAGGGCCCGGTCAAACGTACCGCAACCACACCATAACGACACCACGTGGACGGGCGCTAATTTGTATGTAAATGAATAGTTTATTCACACACCACATTTGGCCGTCATAATCAACCGTTTGGGCAACACCGACCACTTCAAGGTGACGTCGCAGGCACATTGTGACAACACTCACTTTTTCTACTACATGTGGAAACTTGTAATTGGCCATATTTTGTTTAAACTATTACTTACTGTATCTGTTTAGCTGTAAGTCTTTCTAAAAATAAAATTAATTAATAAAAAACACTCGCAGCCGGAGTCATCTGTCTGCAAACACTAGCCACAACGTAACCACGTCGCAGCTACTAGCGACAACGCAACAGCGACACTATTCACACGTAACCACTGCTTGCCCACGTGTTGTCGATGCGATGTGGTGTGGTTGTGGTACATGTGATTCGGCCCTAACATGTAGATTTTATGAAATACAGTAAATTTAATTTGGGTTATCAAAGGTGAAGTATTAATATCTAATAACTAACATTTTGGCGGTTTTCACTTTCCAATTACTTATTCATAAGTGAAATATGAAAGAGCGCGTATTCGCAAAGACATAAGGTCTTTTATGGCCATCTGAAGCGTATCCTACTATTTTTTTAAATAAAAAATACTTTTCGATTCAAATGTAGAAATTAAACGTTTTTTCGCTTCCTGTAAAATCATGGTTTTGAAGTTATTAAATATTGATGACACTGTCGTTATCCTTCTAGTTAAAACCATTTAGTAATGTAACTTTTATTAAACGTTAAATAATTACCAATTTGTTGAACCTGTAGCTAAATAAATGCAGTGACAACTTTGATAGTTAGGTAGACAGTTAAATAAAATTGTTTGTAATCTTTTTGTTGTTGGTTTAAATAAATTGTTGATGTATATTTATGTCTATGTATTGAAGAATTTTCATACAATTATGAACTTTATTGTGTCAAATAAACGTGACACTTTCCCATGCATGATACGTGAACACCACGCGTCACAGAAGGGGGGTGATTAAACAACGTTACGCTGTGCTGAGCTGTGCTCTATTTAGGAAATTCGCTCAGAAGCAACGTGCTACGCTGTACTTTATGTGGCTACACTATGTTTAAAAAAAAAAGGATCACGCCATACGTGCTAACTCGTACTAAGCACAGCACAAACTTATTTTGATTAGTCACCCAAGTTTACCCGCAATTGGGCATAGCTTTGTATAATGGACGCGCATCTCTGATCAATTTTCTACAAATGTTTCCTTTTAAAACCAAACTTGAGCGTACATAACAGAAATCACTGTCAAGTGCCTCTTTTAAATAATTGACGATTGTTTTTGTAAAAATAAGTTACTTTTGCCGCAGGCGTATTAAAACATAGTACAATATCTAACTTATTCCGTATATCATATTTTTAAAAGTAACCATTATAGTTTAAATATGAAAACCGTACGATTTGTAACGATCAAGTAGATGAAAAACTTAAAAGAATAATAATGTTACATGTATGTATTTATGTAAGTAACTGTGAGAATGTAAGATGAATGAGTGTGTTTATAGATTTTTAATTATTTATAGGAAGATATTTCTGTCGTGTATTTTCATTCATTTGATGATACTTTGACCCTTTTCTTAAAGGTTTTGTGATATTTTTTAAAACCAATGAAAGACGTTATTATAAGATTATCTTTATGAAAGGGTCATAGGGTGTTAATGATTTTCTATGCAACTATTCGACGTAAATTATCTTTTCATCAGAATTTAGTTTTAATTAGTGAATGATTAAATATTAATTGTTTTTATACCTGCTGTAATATTTAAATAACTACTTAATACTTAACTTATTAGAGATGAACCAAGAAAGTCTTCCTGTAAATGGTTAAATGTTACAATTCCATGTACATACTTTTAACAACTTTTGTTTGATAGTTATAACAATGTTTATTACGCATTATTATTTAATATTTGAGAAAAATATAATCACCATTGCATTTTATTACTTGTTTTATTTATCCAATGTTAAAATAATTTTACATACCTAAACTCACACCTTCCCATGGGGGTAGGCAGAAACTATAGAACGCCACCTACTACGATCCTTACATAGTCCTTTTGCTTAGTTTACGTAATGATAATTACCAAATAAAAAGTATAATTGCCTAGAAAAATCAATAAAAATCAGATCTTCATCTGCCTAGCCTTTTACCAACTCAGTTGGGGCCGACTTCCAGTCTAACTGGATGCAGCTGAATACCAGTATTTTACATGGAACGACTGCCTATCTGACCTTCACAACCCAGTTACTGGGTAACACGATACTCCTTGGTAAGACTGGTTGTCAGACTTTCGGGCTTCTGACGACCCGTAACAACTGTCAAAGATCTACAAATGACAGCCGGGACCAACGGCTTAACGTGCTTTCGGACGTCACGGAAACGTCTTGGTATGTAAAGAGGGTCACCTATCCAAGTATCCACGACCCGTTCGGCAGTTATTACTTAGCCACAAAATTAATAAAAATCAGTTATCCTTTCATATTTTATTTCAACAGCAAATTCAGGCATTTATTACATAAACAATAATTCATAACAATTATGTATTAGTGCAAACAAATAAAACATATGTTTATTATAATTATATGGAACCAAAGCACTTAATTTACTGGTTTTTGCAAGGAATGTTTATAAAAAATATATTGCACTGGTGAATTCTATAAATAAATAATTATTATCGGGCTGTAAAGCTACGGTTCCTTAGAAGAGCAGTGGCCGTCATGAAAACCTTTAATTTTCACTACACTATTTGCGCTGTAGCATGGTGCGGGTGACAGTTTCAGTAACATTTCGTTTCACTCTTGAAAGTTGCCGCGATTTACAATTTATGACTTAATATTTCAGTTGTACCACATTCGTAATATATTAAATAATTAATAACTGTAGTAAATTAAATTAAACCCAACCAGAATGTTCTAATCAAGAAATAAAATCAAATTGAATGAAAAATTAAGCAAAGTGTTATGCGTATAACGTAACGCCATAGACGTATTTAGTGATGGGATGTACTGCTACGATGGATAGTCGATATTTTTTATAATAAAAAACGTATATTGTGCGTAGGTCAATTTTTATTTTTAAAAGGTCTAATTATACAACAGAACATTTATAGGGTAAGGTTGCTTAAAAGGTTGCTAAAAAAAAATACATGTTATTCGTCTAAACTCATATCAGAGTCAGGAACATCTGAATTGTCACTCAATTCATCATCTGAATCTGTGACGGATATTATTAACGATGACTCAATTATGTTGTCAATATGTATGTCACGATCCCAATCAGACATAATGTCCCTTTTTGTTTTATTCACGACCTTCGACCAGTCTTCAGGTTGAACATTGTTGATGGCCTCTTGTAATAGGGCCAACATCTTATTTGCCGTAAATGGCGGCGAAGTATTATTTCTTGCGGCGTAACCTAAAAATAAACGAACTTATAAAAAAAAGTATTCAAATAATCATCAATCAGCCTAATCTAGTATCTGGTAATGTTTTTAAACTAGGTACATGCTACGATCGGAAAGCTGATTTTTTTATAAAGCTTCAAAATGGGAATTGAAATTAAAAGCATACCTTTTATTTGGGCCCAAATCAGCTCAATAGCGTTATACTGGCAATGGTAGGGTGGTAGTCGAAGGACCTGGTGGCCTTTTTCTTTTGCCATCTCGTCCAGAGCATAGGTAGGAGTTGGTGGCTTATGGCGTCGGACTAAGGCAATAAGCTCCGTCTTTAACATTTTTATATCTGCTGTAACTCCGTTTTCACTCAGCCACTTCACCAACCCGCTTTTGCGGTTGGATTGGTTTGGGGGTTTATTAACTTGCACCGAATGGTAGGGTGCGTTGTCCATTATTATGGTCATAGGCTCTTTTAAATTGTTTAATAGACCTATGAACCAATCTTTAAATTTTTCGTAATTCATCTCCTCATGATACTCCGTAGTTTTTTTTGACTTAAAAGCCAGCAAACAATCAGGGACGAATCCACTTGCTGTACCTGCGTGACAAATAATAAGGCGTTCGCCTTTGCCTTCCGGCACTTTGGTACACGATTGTGCCGTATCGTCGGTCCAACTTTTACCCACTGTGTGGTTGGCGTTTAGCCACGTTTCATCCAAAAAGACAACTTTGCTCCAATCACTTATGTTTTTGGCCTTCCTTAAAAATCTACATCTTGCTAGGGCAATGTCAGTCCTATCCATAATAATCTTTCTTTTGTTAACTTTTTTGTAAACAAAGCCAATATCTTTTATAACTTGCCGTAGCGAAGTAATACCTCCTTTGAACAAGTCAGCTTCTTTTAATGATTTTAGAAGCTTGAGCAATGTGGGTAGCTCCATTCTTCTATAATAATCATAAATATGATTTCTAATAGCAACCTTAGCAAAATCATCCAAATCTGTGATTGGCTTCACCTTGGTCCGCTTTTTGTTGGGTGTCGATAATTTATTTTCAAACATCCCATCTTGGCCAATTTTCTCACGTGTTATACGCGAAACAGTATTGCGGCCAATATCAAGAGCTTCGGCTACTCGTTCTACAATATGATTCAATGGTAACAACGGTCCATTATTTTGTTGTTCTCTTTCAAAGTAGTCTCGGAGGCGAACAACAAGCTCCCTGGCCTGACTACCCAAAACAGTTTTTTTTGTATGCTTAGGCATGGTAATAACAACAAACTCAACAAACTTATAACAAATAACAATTTAACAAAAATGAAAACAAACAATGAAATCGTAATACGTGTCACATTAAGTCACAATATAACGCGCTTGCACTCGTACTCGCACTCACAGCATCGCACGGGTAAACAACATGGCCGCCGCGCCGATGCACCATAGAGCAAAAATGTTGTCACGAAAAAAAAAACATAAACCCGATTTTGATTATTTTATATAAGTACAAAGATAATTATGTAGCCATAAAACATTTATATTGACAAGTTTATACACGTAGCACACACGTAGTTACACTGCACAACTGAATAATACACTAATTTTCATAACAATATTAAAGAGAACTAGATTCACGCTGCGAGTATCGTTAGCGATAAAAATGAATTGCATAACCTCACATCCCTACGTGGTACTGACAAATGTCAACGTCATACGGGCAACTGTCACCCGCACCATGCTACAGCGCAAATAGTGTAGTATTTGACATTAAGATGTCAAAAACGACCAACGTTTCCATATTTGGTAAATAATTAGTACTCAATTGGCACTAATTAGTAAACGAACAACAAAATTGGTACTTTAGTAGTTTTCGAGAAACTCGACTTGAAGGTGGTCACGCTCCCTTCAGCAGGACCACTATGTGCGCTGCAAAACTGGGCATACTACAGCTATTCTAAGTTTAAAAATAATTAGTACCCATGTGATTCATTTCGTAAAAAAACAGAACTGAAAATCAACGATGAAAACTTTCGCGCGCTCGTTCAGCAGAACTTTAAATGTAGATTCCAAGTTTGAGGAGCTTGTCGCGTTCCTCAAACCTACATAGAAAATTAGTACCCATAATTCAAAATTATTTCTTCAGTAGCTTACGAGATATACCATATCTGTACACCCGGCTACACATCAAGCTATACATCTCATTTACGCTGACCCCGCATTGTACGGCAATACTATACAATGCGATATGAGCTTATACTGGAAATGTATAGCTTAATGTGTAGCCGTGTGTACTAATTAGTGCCAAATTGAGTACTAATTATTTACCAAATATGGAAGCGATTCGCACTGGCGGCGGTAGTCACGGACAGCAAAAAACGCTCTGTATTTGGACAGCCGTTATGTTGTGTGACCGTTTACCGCT
The DNA here is from genome assembly GCA_916610215.1 of Omphaloscelis lunosa. Lineage (NCBI taxonomy): Eukaryota > Metazoa > Arthropoda > Insecta > Lepidoptera > Noctuidae > Omphaloscelis > Omphaloscelis lunosa. The sequence goes on along the minus strand of OU744265.1, from coordinate 14,381,125 downwards.
TTTATAAGGAACCAAGCCTACTCTCATTCAATACGACCGTACAGACCGTTCACTATAACTTTGTCCCTTGCCGTTATGTTGACACCATTGCTTGTCAAGCTTATTTTCATTACTAATATAGTTCAGAATTGCGACTGACACGGGTCAAGTAATAATGAACGCACTGTAGTTGCGCACTCAAAGCAACGTTTGACACGTTTATTGAAATAAAAACAATGGCAGTGTTTGCAATACCGAAGTTTCGGTAGAACGTCGTTTTGAGTAGGCCTATCTCCCTTCAGACTAGAATTTTATTAATAACATGACAAGTCGAACACATCTAGTGGGTAATATATACATTCTAAACATTGTATAATATCATTATTACATAATTATAATACAGAGTGAAAAACACGAAAATCAAATTAAAATGGTCGAACATGTTTGAATAATGTAGTATTTTGGTCTGTTCCAGACGTGGATAAATATGGTTAGTAAAATCTGCCGTATCGCAAGTAATTTGTGTATAGTGTAAAGTAAAATCTTGTTCTTTTTATGGGAACCTCCTTTATTAGATTGAATTTGAATAAATAGATAACAATATCAATCTAAAAAAAAAACTTCAAATTCTTGAACTACAAAATTATTAGCTTTTAAGGGTTCCACACCCGAAGGGTGTCAACCGGAACTAGATAACGCCTTCGCTGCCCGTCTGTCAGTCAGCAGGCTGTACCTCATGAACCGTAATGGTTGTGTATTTTTATTGCCGCTATAACAACAAATATAATCTTAAAATAAAGTAAAAAAATAAAGGAGCTCCCCATACAAGAAACGTGTCATTTTTCGGCGTTTTTTGCTAAATATTGTACGGTGGTACGGAAGTCTTCATGTTCAAGTTCAAGTTGCACTTGGCCGATTTTTGAAATGAAAACTTCTTTAGGCGCGTCGGGCATTTTTGAGATGGGACTAAACCATTGATTTCGCGACACCATGATGACACCAGCTTTTGACCATTAAAAATACATCAACGCGTTCATTACCGCGGTGCGTGGAGTAAAAGACATCAATGCGTTGATTACCGCGGTGTTGATTTTTTTTCAAGTTTTCACTTCTGTCGGCACTCCCGGAGTGCCACTGTTTTTTTAATGACTTGTCTATAACATCGATGACGAGCCATTTACATCGTAAAATATAACAAGGTTCTAAGTATGGTTGGCTATATTTTTGGTAAGAAATAATTTTTATATTGTGGATCGCAAGACCAAACTGGAAAACCACCAATACAATTATTAGGCCTTATGATCGAAAGAAGAAAGTTCAACAAAATTCCATTATATTCTTTATTTATTCGAACTAGTATTGGAAAGCTTACAATAATGAGATGCTCAACGAATGACTTACAAATTAGGCACAATAAAGGAAGGAAGAAATTCAGTCGGTAGAAATAAAAATTACATACAATTAATTTGCTATGTAATATTATTAATAAATAAAAGACAAATATTTTAAATGTATGGTTTAGTTTTTACCTGCATATTCGATCATGACCTGTCTTGTATTATAGAATACTAGGTGAAACCCGCGACTTTGTCTGTGATCCTGGATGAAAAGTATCCTATGTCCTTCTCCAGTTCCTGGTCTACCTATGTGCCAAATTTCATCCAAATCAGTTCAGCCGTTTAGCGTGAAAGCGTAAAAATAAACAAACTCACTTTCGCGTTTATAATATTAGTTAGGACTATCGATACGCCCCTACTTCGCACGGTTTTTACAACTTTACAAAACCTCGTTTATTATCCTTTCAGGAAAATTATCTAAATGATGGTGAAAACCGCATTAATTAATATTGTATATTTATATTATTGAATAGTTAAGTTTTTTTATTATATGTGTTCCGCTTTCTCTTCTACTCTTACACACGTTGTCTACATCTCTTTATCTACTTTCCAATCGCAGGTATGCTGGAAGAGATTTCTTTAGAAATAACCATCACCTTTGTACGTGTTTTTCTTTTCCTTTCTTCTTGTTTGTTTATATGTGTGTACATAAACTGTTAAATAATAAATAAAATCCGTAGCGGAGTTAAGAAGAACAACGGGTTACAAAGACATACACAAAAAGCGCCTTCAATTTATAATATGTATAGACATAGATTGTGCCATAAAAGTAGGGAAAGACCAAAGAAACGATGGATGGACTGTGTGAAAGGTGATAATTATGGCAAGAAAGGGAGTGTCAACCGAGATGAAGACTAAGGCTGCGTTCCGAGTTACGCTGTAATTAGCGCGATAATGATGTCCCGTAAATCGTCATAGATGATGTCATGACATGCGCCATCTTGCGATAACGCCGACCATGTCCTAAATTAATATCACCGTGAGCGCTGTCAAAAATGACAGTTGTGCTGTTTTGTTTTGAGTAGCATCGTAACTTTAAACTAACGTGGCATTTTCGTAATTGTGCTTCTGGCTACAGTCGCCACTTTACCAAAGAAGAAATTTGAGGTACATGCACAAAAAAATATGATAATTAAATTTTGACAAGGGATAAGAGAAGCAGAACGACGATATAGATTGTGCCTAATATCATTAGATACTGAATTATTTTTCTTTGTGTATAATGCAAGTAAAATATTCAATGTTTGCACAGATACGTCTTCAAACAGAGAAAAACAAACTTAATAAAAATACATAATTCTTTGATATTTAAATTAATATCAATTGACTGACCTTTTAAAATATTACAAAATAAATTATATTATATAATTTAAAACAGTTCAACTGAAATAGCTAACTTAGGCTTGAAATGCATAAATTCCCTCTTTGTACTATATCTAAATTTTATATAAATAATAACGTAATACTCTAGTGACCTGTTACATAGCATATTGTTATGTTTATTATATGACTTGCAAGCACAAATACTTGCTGCAATTCGTCTGCAAGTTACTTGCAGTATGTGTAGTCCCAATTATGTGAGTGATGAACGATTTAGACAAATTATTACAAGTCGCAAGCGAATCATTGATTCTTTTAGTTATCTTAGTTCAGATATAAATTGTTATCATTTCATTGGACTGTTTTGATCCACAGGCGACACTCGTATGTTGACATATTTGTTGTTCCGTTATTTGTCTATTACAGAATGGAGTTTACATGAAAATTAAGTAATATTTAGTATCGCCCAAATAACGCAAATATTTGAACGATTAATATGCCAAATGAAAAACCGTGATTTCAGAAATTTGGGAGTAAAACATTCATCCCATCACAATTAGAGCTACACGAACATAAATCTCACACATATACCTTCACACAAACCCTCTTATCTCTGCATGTGTAACGTGTGTTGGTATTTGACGAACGCTACGGCTGCTAACTCTTTGCAGAATTCTTCGAGTACTATCAAACTTTCTACTAACTGGTTGTGGTCAGCACTGGAAAAATAAAAAGATTTAGTAAGAATTAGCTCAGTTCTAACGTTGGTCTTTTTCGTCCTAAAAAATAATGTCCGTTTTAGATTTTTTGGACCAGCGCCCTAATTGCGTAAAACACGATCAATCATAACCGAATCATTTTGATCAATCCATTGCTTCTTTTGTTCGTTAAATTTGTCTGCTCAACAACGTAAATAACGCAATGAATAATGTTGAACTGTCAATATGAAACAGATGAGATTGATCGTGTGTTACGCATTTAGGAAAATGAAATTGTTTATTCTGTTAATAGGATATCGGAATCACTTTTACACGTCATATTTAAAAAATATTAAAAATAATCTAGTTGAGTTCGGTGTTTCCTATCTGACTACTCTGAGAAGAAAGGCCGAAACAAACTCAGAGGTCACATTCTCTTTTAAAGTCCAGACATAATCTTGGTCAGGCCATATGGGGACCATGTAGATTAGTGTCTGAAATGGTCTTTTGAGGAAAGAACCACACAGATTTGAGTGGACCTGTCCAGTCAGTGCAAGCATTTGTCAGTAATCGTGGAGCTCAACTCAGAACTTAAGAAGCTCATCTCGACGAATAATACCAAAGAAAGGACATTTGGGTAGGCCGCATAAACTACTCAAACTGCCAGATCGTCATTAAAACTTAACTGAGAAATAATACACACATAGGGCGCAGGTTTTGTCAAGGTTATCCTGAATTGTTCCATATTACAGTTATATAGTCATGTAGAGTGATAAGCAGAATGTGGGTTTTGTAAGAACTACTAACAGAAGACCAGATGAAAAAAAAAAATTGTTTTGAATTTTAATTTCATCAGAATATGTCATCTGTATAGATGTCATGTGTGGGTCTATGATGACATCTTTCTTCTCGCTTTCCTGCGGTCTGTGGAGTGGCAAAACCATGGGAGTGATTTCGTGAAAAGGGACGGAAGTGTATTACACCGGGGAAGCGCGCGCTATTTGATTTGACCAATGAGCGCGCGCAGTGCTAGAGTTGGCCGTCAGGAACGACCTTGACGAGGCCCCGCCCCTTTAATGTTGATTATTACCTTTATGTTGCTAATTATAAAAGTGAACGTCCAATGTTACACATCATTTGAGACTACTGTAAGGGCTGCTCGTTTTTGAAGTGAAACTTCTTTACGCACACTTGACTTGGGGAGTAAGCTGGTGAACGCGTGACGTAAGCGTTACGAAAAGTGTGATCGGGCAAGGCGAACGGAAGTTGAGTGGGGGATATAAGCAAGAGACAGCAGTGCGCGCGCACATTTTCTTTCTCTCTTCCTCTCATAGCCAAATACGTTCCGTATATCTAAGATTCATATATATATATATATATATATATATATATATATATATTTATCTATATATATATATATATTAATATTGCATTTAATTTGGCGTCCACCAGCTTTTGACGTCCGCATACCGGACGCCACTTATTTTGCTCTTGCTACTTAAGTCATTTTGGTCCTAGCTAGCTGTAGAACAAAAATCGATGGAAGCTAAAAATGCAATAAACTGAACGAAATTATATATTGGATAGTTCCCGAAAAAATCTCGGCAGTGGTGAGGCGCTGCTGCAGCGCGTATATCTACAGCCGTATACCTCGGCAATTTTGCGTCCACAATTGCGACGTTGCCAGCTCGCTCACTTTAGCAAGACGATAGATCATAGCATACCGCAATCAAAACAATATTCACCGTCGTAGATGACGTACGCATTGCGTATTATTTGGCGCTCGGCGCTCGATTTGTTTGTATTAAATATCGTCATTGAAATTTACAATAAACGAAGCTAAAGTCTAAGTTATTCTTATATTAATACCATTATTGAATGCACAACAGTAACTGCCAAAGCCATAGATTTATTTTATTACTAATCGTGATACTGAAATGTGGTTGTGTTATGTGCATACACGAAATCGAATATCACTACATCGGAGGTCGTTACATCGGATGTCGCTACATCGACCACGTTGCATCGAAGGGTTGATGCATCGATAGTACCCTACTTCGATGGTACGCTACATCGAAAGTACTCCACATCGATGATACGTTACATCGACAGTACACCAAATCGATAGTACGCTATATCGACAGTACACTAAATCGACGGTACGCTACATCGACAGTATACCAAATCGAAAGTACGCTGTATCGACTACGCTACTCGAGCCAGATTATATAAAAACATGGGCTTTTACAAAGTTTTTAATCACGATTTGTTTAAATTGTTTAAAGTAAGTTTACTCAATACGAATTTGAACGATTTACGTGTGTAAGGTAGCGGGAAGGGTCTGTTGTGGACATATCACTGTCTACCCCTGACCTTGCCCAAAATGTTAGGGCATGGCGGGTCCTTGAAAAGGTGGAAACATTGTCAGTCTACATCAGGTTCGATGCCTCCGTCTCTTCGACGACCCCCGTTGCCCATCGCCCGAGTGTCCCTTCACGCCCTAGATGGGCGCTCGAGCTAATGGATAGGGAGACGCTACTCGTTGCTGCGAAGGTCCAAGTTTGGAATTCGTCTCATGTGGTGGCCTGCCATGGTGGGTGTTGAATGTGTCTCTAAAATAATTTCTGCAAAGTTTCTCTAATAAAATACGGACGCCCGATAACTATACAGACGTTCAATTGGTATATATGCACGTCGAATAGCTATATACAGACGTCCAAGAGCTATATACGGACGTCCGGTAGCTGTACACGGACGTCCAATAGCTGTACACGGATTTAGAGTTCGGCGTGGCGGAACTGCGGCTCCGGGCAAGGAACAAGGCCCCTGGGACATACGGAGACCCCACGCGCCCGTGCTTTGGCCTTGGCTCTTGGGACTTTTTAGGTCTTCGATTTCAAGGGCTCTTTACAGGGCGCCATCTTCTTATCGCCCTATATTGCTGCTCGACGAGTTGTAAGCTCTTCGAGCATACTATCACAGACTGCCTGGTCGAGCACCTGAGGAAATACAGCTCTCCCAGGTACAGTTTGGGTTCCGAGATGGTCGGCTAACCATTGATGCCACTTAGCGCGTAAAGCCCTCTCGGCGGAAGCAGTTGGTTCCAGGTGGATGTAATTGGCGGTGTCACTTGACATCGCCAACGCATTCAACACCCTGCCGTAGAGGGTGTTGAAGGCGTCTCTAAAATAATTTCTGCAAAATTTCTCTAATAATATACAGACGCCCGATAACAGACACAGACGTCCAATTGGGATATGTTGACGTCCAATAGTTATATACGGACATCCAACAGCTATATATGGATGTCCGATAGCTGTATACGGATTTAGAGTTTGGAGTGGTGAAACTGCGGATCCAGGCAAGGAACAAGGCCCCTGGGCTGGACGCAGTCATTGGCCGTGCTCTGGCCTTGGCTCTTGGGGCTCTTCAGGACCGACTTTGAGGGGTCTTTAATGCTTGCCTTCAAACAGATCGGTTTTCTCTTTGTGGAAAACGGGACTCAGGAGTCAAGAGCCCCACCTGCCACAGAGAGGGAAACCGCTCGGTTTCAAGGCAGGCAGAAAAGACTCCGCAGAGCGCCATTCGTTCTTGATAAGCACCCTGGTGCTTAACAAGAAGGAAGGGCGCCCTGCGGAGTAATCCTCGGTATATCGCCCCACATTACTGTTCGAGGAGGTGTAAGCTCTTTGAGCGTATCATGGTGAGTGGTCGAGCACCTGAGGGAAGAAGGCCCGGACCTCTCCGAGGTACAGTTTGGTATTGCAAGCGTTCATAGGTGGCGGTACATTGGCACCACGATAACGATACATTGCGTGTGAGGTAATAAACAAATCAGTTTTATTGGATTCCCATAACGTTCCTGAAATAATTTCATGTAGGTACCGGTCATCTTAGTATGATGTAATGAATTCACCCCATCAGTCTGCGGAGGGCTATCCCTTACATCTTGTATACGGACATCCAATAGCTATATACGGACGTCCAGCAGCTATATACGGACGTCCGATAGCTGTACACGGATGTCCAACAGCTATATGACAACGTAGCCGACAAATATCATAATGTGGCCCGCCTTCTATGCTATTCTCTAAAAGACTCAGCGCCGAGGCGACGCTGAGGCTGCAGGTTGCGGTTTGTCTTTAGTAGATTTTGAACTTTAAACTCTAGAGTATAAAGTTGAAAATCCACTAACGACAAACCGCAGCCTCAGCGCCTACGCGGCGCTAATTATTTAAGAGAATAGTACCCCCATGAACGCTTGCTATACCTGGGGTATCAGGCTCACTCTGCCGTCCAATATCAATACCTATTGAGCCTGGTGACCTTATTCATCTAAGTCCGTTCAGTAGTTTTTGCGTGAAAGAGCGACACAACAATTCATTCATCCATCTATCCTCAGTTCAATAGCACACTTTCACATTTACAATCTTAGCAAAGGATAAGATGCTCGTAGGTACATATTTCAATATCGGGCATCCGTATAGGTATAGCTTCTTCTTTTTTTTGTGGTGGTAAAATCATCAAATGAGTCCTCCCACCCTGGGTGGGGCGGAAGGGACTGTCAGACTGTTACTGACTAAAAGTCCAACCTGTTCCTTCGGTTGTCCTTTGCATTCCAGGGCCTGCTTAGACAGTCCCGCGACCCCGGCAGGCGTTTGGCCCTATTGGGGCACCGTTAGTTTGCTGACAGCTCCTTGCGACGCGCGTGGAATACGACGCCCCGAGTTATAGCTTCTACGAATAGATTTAAAGATGAAACTGTATACAACAGACAACGCGACAAGTGATAGTAAAAGAAAGAGACAACTAAACCCAAAGCTGGCAACGTCGCAATCCCGAATACCAACCACACTGTGAAGACGTTAAATTGTCGACGCATTAGGTAAATTATGATCAATATATCTAGGAAGCCAATAATCTATCACCATGAATGGGGGTTCAAAAATGTTTGGGCATGACTGCAAGAAGAATATTGCCCCATATAAAATTGCAGGAAAACTATGTATCCCATGGGGCGGGAAATCGAAAAACTAAGCAATATTCAGAAACACATCATAAAAATTGCAATTGGAACTGGGGGACGCCGTAATGATGCACAACGTGCATGACGCCAAATGCGTTGCTGGATGTAAATATATATATATATATATATATATATACATACAGATGGAGCGAATGGTGGAGTAGATGGTCATAAGCACACTCGTTTTTTTTAAATTAAAAAGTTTTTTTCAGTGATCATCAAATTCACTTCGGTTTTTGGCTCACACGTACCTAAAGATCGAGAATGTCATTTTCGCGATTACATCAATTAACAATATTGTCATACTTACTTTTCATCATAAGTGGGATCCTCACTCATGAGCCACAGCCGTGTATTTTCAATGATCTTCTTAAAATTCCTTAACCTCGGTATTTCCATAGTCAACCTCTTCGCTACCTCCTGAAGCGTCTTAAATAGCGTAGTCGTTTTCTTAGCCGTCGGCAGCATGGGGTTAAGCAAATACTCGTGCAAATTCGGATGAGGGAGCAAAGCTAACTGAGATATTATCGAAGTTAAGTGTAGGTTCACTTGATAAGGCTGATTAGGCATGTTGGCAAGAAGTTTGAAAAGCATCTTAAAAAAAGGTCCTTCGTCGAATTCTTCTTCGGAAGTTTGGGACGTAAGATCTCGGCTCCTTAGGACCAGTTTTTGTGAGAAGTGTTTTGCGTCGTTTTTTATTAGGTTTTCGGGTTTAAGAGGTTCGAAGGCTTCGTCGAGGTGTATGTCGGCTTCTGGTCGGCTGTCGTAGCTGTGTGTCGAGCTAGCGGTCGTGTCCACCCAGTTGTGGTCGGCTGGCCAGTGGAACGTTGACGTGGCGTCTAGCCAGTACTGGAACGATTATTTCATTTTGTTGATGGTTTGTTTTTAAAGAAGCTATGAAACTAGCAATACAGCAACGTCCTTCTATGCCCTAATTAGCTTTTGCCCGCGTGTTGGTCGAAAATTATCTCACGAGTACTACCGGGATAAAAAATATCCTTTATCATCCAGAGGCACTAGTGTGAGTTTCTTTTAACCATCTCGACTTTATGCATCGGCCGCGTTCGGCGCTCCGATTGCCCCTTCACCAATGAAGGCCAGTGAAGGGCCAATCGGAGCGCTGAACGCGGTCGATGCTTAAAGTTGAGATGGTTAAAAGAAACTCACACTAGGGCCTCGGATCATGGTATATCCATCTGTTAAATTTCATCTAAATCCGCCGTTTAGGCTTGAAAATGTAACAGACAGACAGACCGAGATACTTTCGCTTTGTAATATTAGTACGGGTGTTTAATAGATTGAAGAGGGGTATGTATTTTCTTAAAAGGCAACCCGCCTTTTAAGAAAATACATACAATTTTCTCATACATCCTTATTTTTCTTCTACGACCAAATATTTGAACCTATTTTTGTTCAACGGCAACGGCGGGTTGATGGCAATAGACTCGCCTCCTATTACATGGGACTCGAACATAACCGGCGAAATATGGGTGTACTATAATAGGTACTCCTCTACCAAATTAATCTTTCTCTTCTACACTGCAATATTTCATTTTCTACGTATATTTACCTGGTACCGCCTATGCGCATCGTGAATATAATGCTCGTAGTCGGCGCCCACAGGGTCGGACAGAATGGCCCGCGGCAGAAGCAGCAAGAAACTGCAACGAAGGGGGACAATGAAACACACACTCACTTTCAACGCATTTAATCTCATATGTACAGATATGTAGAACATTCGAAAAGCATACAAAATCACAGAACTTATCGTGCTACCAGATTTTTGTTTATCACATAATTGTATTTAGTATTATTTACTATTATTACTAAATCACTCTCAGAATCGCTCGTAATATGTATAGAAGTTTTTATGTTGCTGCCAAAAGGTAATGTCATACATTTTTACAAATTTGTCGAACTCATCAAGCCTAGCCTTTTCCCAAATATTTTGGGGTTGGCTTCCAGTCTAACCTGCCAGTATTGTACATGGGGCTACTGCTTATTTGACCTCCACAGTTACAGAGTAACACGATACCCATTGGCAAGACTGGTAGTCAGCTTAGTTTCTGACTAAAAATCGAATAAGCAACTGAAATGTGTGCATTTATAAAATCAGAATTCCTTAAATAATAATCTTGATTGAGCTATTACGTACGAGTGATTTATTAATATAGACTATAGAATTCAAGACCGTAGCCAGAAACATATCAGATATCACAAGAAAAATAGGAACAAATCCGTTTATCAGCATACCATGTGATCACACCTACTCATAAATTGTATTTAAGTTTTATAAAAGTCCTGAAATTGTTTTCTTAGCTACGGCCCTGCATTCATTTACCTGACATACTTATAAAATTTTTGAAAAAATGAACCATATAAATATAAAATTAATAAATTCTATAAAAAGTTTCTATTTGACCAGATTCTTAAATTCAGTTCCTTTGCAAGGACGATTTGAGTTATAAGTATACGTATATTTTATAATATTATACATTATATGGCATTATAATAAATAAAATACATAATTATTAACTTTCAAAAACGATTTTCACAAAATGTTTTTGAACTATTTAGGCAAGTCGTTCAATTAATTTATTAAAATTAATGTTTCTTTTTTTATTTTCATAGATTTTATACACATATTTAATATTTACAGTATGAGCAACAATTTTTAAGTCAAATTTCGCGGAAGATTTCGCGTTTAAAATTTAAATACTTATGTAGATATATTATACCGTAATTTTGTTTGATAGCAACACTGGTTAAATAAAATAGGCACTTAATGATCTGATTATTCTATTGCTCTAATGAATTATAAATTAGAAAAAAAAAGTTGGGAAGCCCGAAGGTGGAAGCCCGGAATCCTCAACCACAGAGGAACTGGCTATCTTACTTCTAACTGCCGAAACACAACAATGCTGTTAACATTGTTGTTATGGCGACAGACTTACATAAGATAGTGGGAGCTAGCTAGGCGGCCTTAGAACAAGCCCCACCACAAACATTACTGGTGAAACATGGGTGCACTTATGTACACCTCTGCCCAACTCTTCGGGGAAAAAGACGTTATGTTATAATTCGGAAGACTATTGTCACAATCGAACGATACGTTTATGAAGCATTAATTTATACCTCTCACCCTTACCAAGAATAAACGCGAAATTGTCCGTAAATGCGATAGTAAATAGAATTGAATAACCTACATCAATAATTTTCACATTTAAAAACTATTTACAACTTAAAGAACTTACAATAAATGAGATTATGGCAAGTGTGTTTGTACATGAGATGATTATGACAGCCGTAGTAAATATATTACCTAATTTTTAATTAAATTTAGTAACCCCAAACCTTTTTTCTACTAAACTAAACGAAAACGATTGCCATCCTTCACTAACACATACAACAAGACAGAGACAAAAACAAAAAGAGCGGAAAGGAACTCTCAGCTAAAATAATAAACAAGTTTAGATAACATTTCAAAATATAGCAAGTACAAGTGTAATCAACCTATAATTGGGAACATTATAGGCTGCTGGGACACAGATCTTCTCTCTGAGAGAGGGAATATGAATTAATGTGTCACCAAAAAACTCCGTCTCTATTGTGCTCTAACTATTAGAAAAAGATGACAATAGATTTAGTTATTTGAGTCTGTGCTCAACTAAATTAGCGCCTTTTTAGTTAATTTTATATATTATGATTTGTGCTTTACAATCCCTACTCCTTAGCCTTTCAAACTCAAAGCATTTATTTCAATTAAACCAATTACAGGCACTTTTGAATTGTCAAGGGGTCAGTCAGTCAGAAAGATGAAATTAGTTGTCCATTCCAAAACGTAGTAGGTACCTATGGAGAAGAACGGACAAGAAACTCCACGGACACTCTTTTAAATCCAAATATTGGTTACATCATTCAAGTTGAAATTATACATGTGAGAACCATGTAGAAAGACATGCAGACAGCGTCCATAGTAAACAATTAAAAAAATGATACAGTGTGTCTTTATAATGTGGACATATCGAAATGAGGGAATCTATGCTTAATTTTATCGAAGGATTAAAAAAAAAAAAGACCTAAATATTTTTTAAATATTTTTTTATGGAACTTTTTAATTTTTTGTATCAAAACGGTGTAACTTTTAAACTAAATGATCTATCACGATGAAACAAACTCCAAAATGACTGGAAGTAATCAGGCATCCTCATAAAATTAAAATTGTGAAAATAAACCTACCCACATTTGAAAATAAAAAATTGAAAATTTTTACAATAATTGTAAAATTTCTCAATAAGACGCCAAACAGTTTTTTTTCCATCGATTAAATTAAACATAGATTCCCTCATTTCGATATGTGCACATTACAAAGACTCGCACTGTATATCCTTCCTATACTTTATCCTCCCTATAGTGACTTATTCACCCTATTTCTTCGTATCAAAATAAGACGAAATTAATATTTCTATTAAAATCAACATCCTATGCGCGATAGGCTCGCTTCTTCTTACATGGAACTTACAACAATACTGGATGAAAGTAGGAATACTATACTCTGCCTAGCCCTTCGGTTAAAATAGGCGTGATGTTATATTATATTAAGGGTGTTTATACAGAAAGTTGACAGCGTCACAAGTAACTGTAAATTTCGCTGTTTTGATTAATTTGGCATTATTACTGTATGGAAATTAGAAATATGGCTAACTAGTGAACTAAAATATTGATTATGAAATGCAAAAATTAATATCGTTACAAGGAATATTTAGTTTTAGATGTAAAAAAAGTATGTGTAAACCTTTCAAGTGCCTTTTTAAACCTACAACGGTTACAGCATCAAATTCAGTGTTATAATTGCAATTATTAATATTCTAGTTCACTAGTTAGCTATATTTCTTATTTCCATACAGTAATATTGCCAAATTAATCAAAACCGGTAAATATTTGACAGGTATTTGAGACGTTGCCAACTTTTTGTATGAACGCTCTTAAGGCGGAAACTGACTTGTAACTTTTGTTTGTAATTCGAGACTAGCTTGGTTACAAAACGGCGATACACAAGACGCGGGGAAGGCTCGCTTCGAGCACATGTATCAAATGCTCCATTTCTTGTTACAAAAACTGTGATACAATAAACGTGGCGAACGCTCGCTTCGAGCACTTGACTCAAGTGTGCTCCATTTTTATTCAGAATGGCGGACATAGAGGTTGACATGCGCTCGCATCGAGCGGTTCGGCTTGCAGCACTGACTACTGTAACGCGTTACAAAAACTCGATACATTACAAAAAAAAAAAACGTTGATGTCAGTCTCCGCCTTTTGATATAGCTTGCAAGCCTAACCTTATGATATTTAATATCGATATTAAATATAAACTAATATTAAAATAAATAAATAAAATTAATCATTATTTATGACACTGGCAGTATTTTCGGTGGGTATACGCGATTCCTTATTCATAATATCTTCGATGATCGTTTTGAGTCGTATTAGCCGGCTAGAAATTTAAGCTCTGGTTAAAATCGTTGTGGCAAGCTTTTGCAGTTTAATATAGTTCTTATTAAAGTGTTTATAAAGCTGTTTATTCGTTGCTAAGCAATAACCAACCACCGGTAGCTATTCTGTGATTTGTTTTTAATTTTGGGGAAATTATTATTATGCTGTCTGTCAGAATATATATGTGATTAGTATTTTGTAGTTGTATTATTGAAACCTAATTGCGTAGTTCTTTTTATCTCAGTTAATTATCCAATCCTAACATTAATATATTCGAGTGTAGTCCCACAGAAGGTCAATAAACATATGTTTTTGGTGCGAAACCACTAAATAATAGTGACGTCTATAAGGACCAAACCTGGTTGAACTAATTATAATTTTCATCAATACAAAAAGTACAACACCCAGTTCGTGCAATGCGTCATGTCCTAATACCCTGCTTATTTAAGAATCTGTTACAGTAAGATGGTTGAAGCCGTGATATAGTTTTATCCCTAGGGAAATAGCTATACACCATAATATAATTATATGAAAGCGGTTCATAACTGTCTTACTAAGAATATAACTATGATACGAGCACGATCTAGTAATATAACTATTAGGGCACTTCGACAGTTATGAACTGCTTTCATATAACTATATCCCTAGGGATATAACAAAATTATGGCTTCAACCATCTTTGTGCGACATATCAATTACAAAGCATATTTACTAAAGACCAGAAGGACCATATTTATAGAAAAAAAAAAACAAACGATCAAACTGGAAGAAAGACGTACACATAAAAATTTCAACAGACAACATAACATACTAGAAGGGTCACAGTGAAGCAGTATACTGACCTGTTAATGACTCTGTGTATGTTCTCCGAGCCCTCGTCGTGGTGTTTCGGGTCTAACCCTTCGTGTGACAGTATGTCTGTGATCTGTTCGTTCACGTGGTCTTCGTGTTGCAGTTGTTTCATCGCCTCCCTGTGGAAAAGGAGAAGCACTTTAGTTGTCTGTTATATAGTCGTAAGCAGGGTTACTAATCTTGAGAAGTTGGTATCAATTGTTAGTTTAGACTACTAAATATTGGTCCTATAAAAAATCACAGACTAGGTGGCAGCACTGCCGGGCAGCAGTCAAGTGTCAAAGTGCCTATATTTCCTTTAGTCGTGACTGAATGATGAATGAATGTAACGAATGAATGAAAAGAATGATGAGCGTCATCATATAAATTATATTCATTGTTGAAATGGAAGACTTCTTGTCAAAGTGGCGCCAAATGGTGCCAAACACTTTTACACGTCAAAATCATACTTTGAAACTACATGCGGTTGGTCAGTGATTATTTCATTCTACAATCTTCTAGATACAGTATAACAATTTGTAATCTAAGCAATCTGCAAAGGTAATGTAGTCTGCCCGCAAAGGTAAATAGGTTATAGTGAACGCCAATGTTCGTGGCAGCCGCGGTCAATAAACGTGGGAGCGAGATAGCCCGATATGTAGTTTCTATTCACCGTTCTACTCGCACGCTTTATGACCGCGACTGCCACGAATAAAATTTTATACAGGGTGGCAGGGACATCGAATCGAAAAAATCAGCAGTTCCATATATTTTGACCGCGGAGGCATTGCACTTTTCTATGAAACAGCAGATTTTTTTTAAATTTTAATTCCCATACCTAGTCATACTGTTATTTGAAAGAATTGTAAAAGCCAATTATTTTTAAAAGAGTAACCGTGGAGTTTCTTGCCGGCTCTTCTCCATAGGAAACGACCAATTGGAACCGTGCACCTAGCTTCTGACGTTTCATAAGTGCCCATGTAGGTATATGTGAAATAAAAATATTTTGAATTGAATTTAATTTGAATAATCGAGAAAAAATTTCAACGCAGTGGGGTTCAGAACCATGTACTGAATTCATGGTAACAGTTTTCGCGTCGATGTCCCTGCCACCCTGTATACGTATTATAGCTTCCCTACTTAACAAAAAATCGATATTTCTTTAATAAATGTAAGTTTAATATTAATGTATTTTCACACATAAACCTTCTGGAATAAATTCTCTAAACGATGGTGAAAACGTTATCAAAATCTGTTGCGAGGTTTAGAAGAACAACGCGGACATACAGACAAATACGAAAACTGACTTTGATTTATAATATGTATAGATATAGATTCACCTGTTATACTCCCGTTCTCGACCGAGAGAGAGATCGTTGAGTCTGTCTCGCTCATCGTCTTCCATCAGCGGCTGCGGCGCGAAGTACCCGCGTGACGTCACTCGCGCTAGCACCACGCGGTGTATACTGTGCTCTGTGCCTTTTTCTATTATTGTCTGTGGGCAAAATTCGCCATAAGCAAATCAGCATTAAATCGGCGAGTACACAGAAAAAGCAAGGTACGAAATAATGGAAGCCTGTGCAAAGTTGGATACAGATTCGAGAAACGTAACATGAAATGTAACACATGTTGAAACAAATTCACCTAGTTATTGTGTTACATTTCATGTTGCATTGCGTAAACTAGGACGACTTATTACTGTTACATTGCATGTTACGTTTCATATTGTTCATGTTACGAAATGAGTGGACATTTAGCATTTTGAAGCTAAACGACGAAATTTACCATTGAAGCCAACTATTTTTTTTTAATTTATTTAATGGATGTTGGTATACAGGTGATCAAAATAGTGACGTCATAAAAAAAATTGATTCCTTATGCCCAGGGGTATCCGAAAATACCCCATGTATGTTCCGCGATTCTTGATAGTTTTCGAGATATAATTATTTTTATAGTCGCAATTTCTACTCCAAATGAAATAAAAATAAATAATTCTACCTGGTTCCTGAATGATTTCACAACCTAGGCGGAATGTAGGCTTGCACAATATCACAAAAAAAGTTGACTATCAGTCGAATGTAAATTCTTTCTATTCGATATTTTTTTTTGTATCTTGAATCAATGATAGGAAGTTACATAACAATGAATTGCAAAAAAAGAATGCGAAAAAGCCGTGTAAAAATAAAGATAGATCTTTTTTAATGCGGTTCCCATATTTTTTTTAAGAAATATCGAAAAATAATTATATTTCGAAAACTATCAAGAATCGCGGAACATACATGGAGTATTTTCGGATAACCCTGGACATGAAGATTTTTTTTTTTTTTAAATTTACTTTTTGGGCCAACCTGTATGAGATTGTTAAACTCACCGGTAAAGCCCCGTCCAGCCCCGACACTAACTTTTATAAAGTGACAACTGTCAAGCCCCGCGGTTTGACATTGACGTCACTTTATGAAACCGATTCGATGACATCGAGGCCGAAATATTATAATATATTGGCAAATCCGAAATACCGTCAGTATTTGCGGATTTGCCATGTCTCCAATTTGGAGTCAAGCAGTGTCAAGCTGGGCCTGAGCGGTAACACCGTTTGACCGATTACCATGAATATTTTTTTATACATATTTTTTCATAAAGATAGTTTTTGTACAGTTTTTTTTTATTCCGACCTCCACAGGCGGGCGAAGCCCTTCAAAAGCTAGAATTCTACAATTTATTTATGTTACCTCAAAGAATCGCAGTGTTTCGAGTGTGAGTTCATAGTTTTCGGTGAGACAATTGTTGATGAGTGTGTGCAGCAGCGGCCACTCCGACACCTCGCCGTCACCCACCAACCAGTTCGAGAACTCTGAAATAATTTATGCAATTTCATTCATTAGGAATCGAAATATAGAGGAATCACAAAAAAATATGGTGTGCAAAAAACAGCACCCAATAGTTTTGAGTAGCTAGAAAATATATTTATTTGCCAAATAAATGTACGACTGCACAATTCCACTCAAGTTGCCAATAAGCAGGGCGTTGATACTGAAGCTACTTTCCAGTAATAGAAAACCTAACTTGCCATATTGTAAAGCAGGAAGCAATACATTATTGAAAACCATAAAACTTTGTGAGATCTCGAGCCTTTTTTCGAGATTCAATTTCGTAAGAAGACAATCTCGTTCTTGAAATCTCGAATCATACAAGATTTCGAGAGTGAGCGCACGCGACTCAGCACACTATGCTTTTTGAGAAGTCATTTTCACTATAATAATTAATAGATTTATAGTGTGCGTGATGTCTGTGTGCTGATTTGTTGCGTTATGTATGCGTAATGTAGATGGTTATTACTTAAATAAACGTTGATTTTTTTGTTTCTAGATTCGATTAATATTTTTTTTGTTTACATAATTTAACACGAGTAGCCAAATACTGTGCAGTATTCATTTCAATTAAGTTTAAGAATTTTTTTATTTAAAAAGCCCATCTTTTCAAAAAGCACGCGAAATTTCGGGGTCGAATATCTTGAAAACGAGATCTCGCCTGATTGCCGAACGAGATCTCGAATGGCCAATCTCGACACCAGACTTAGCACGCGAGATTTCGAGTTGCCAGTCTGACTCAATATTGCATTTACTAGTTGGGGACCTCATGTCCATGGAGAAAAAATTAATAAAGAATAAAAAATCTTCATTTTGTTTGAGCTAGCAAGCAGTACCATGAACATGTTTCTGTCGAGTTTTATAATGATTGTTTTTTTTTAATTTACAAGTGAATGGTCTTTGTGGTCAAAAAGGAGCAATAAACCGCAGGTACTGGGTGTCCTACGATTATGTACTTCAAGTCTTCGAAATAACGTAGCAGGTGGCCTTCTATAATTACTGCCTACCCCCATGCGAAAAAGGCGCCATCATTATGCAGTCAGAAGCCTGAAAACCTTTTTTTTTGCGTGGGTCAAGGCCTCATGGAAACGCTCCGCCTTGAACGTCGAGAACGGACGGTTAAGGCAGTCTCCTACCGATTAAAACCCCACTGTTCCTACTACAACCATGTGTGCCCGGGAGATACTTGTACATTCCCCGCGGCCTCGACTGGTATCAGCCCGCCATGCCTAGCGGGCCCCATCACCCTGTGCAGCCGATCCCACGATGCAAAGGCGCGCATGCAACACTGCGAGCCTCCTCTTTGAGGCCTGAAAACCTGTCAATTTAATAGAACAAATAATAACTGTAGTTTAAAGATAAATACCGTTTATAAGATCAGGTGAATCCACAACTTTGAGACATTTAGCTAATATGGCAGTGACGATGACAGCGTGGTGTAAGTCCGTGATGCCATTCTCTGCAACGCCTTCCAGAAAGTTCTGACGGAACGTTCGGGAGAGGTGAGCCGCTATCGTTGGGTGGCATTCCTGGGTGGAACAGAAATATCTAATGACTAAGTAAAAAGCGGTAAAAGATAATTAAGAGTGAGACCTCATTAGTGCGTTGCGTTGCGTCGTCGCAACGGATCACCGCATTGTATGCCACACCAGCGCAACGCAAGAGGGCGACGCACGACGTCGTAACGTCTAGTTTACCCCTCTAGCAGTGGAACACTGTCCGTCATCGTACGGAGCTACGACAGCGCAGAACATCACCCTCCCCCCGCTTCGTCTCTCGTTCGTCGATCTGTTGAAACTTCGCACGCGACGACCCAATGCATAATATGGCATGTTACTAAAAAATATATTTAAAACTACGTTGACGCTGCGACGACGCAACGCAACTCAACGCACTAATGAGGCCTCACTCTAACAGTTATCCAAAGATTATCGTGCTGATTCGGAAAAAGTTATACAGGGTTAAATTAAATTAGCTAGCAAAACTGCGCAGACGTGATGTTTATCGATATCTAAAGACGGTAAAACAAAAAAAAAGTGGTGGCACTCCGGGAGTGCCGACAGAAGTGAAAACTTGAACAAGATCGCCTTGGTGGAAGAAAAGTACTTGTATAGAACATCGATCCGTAACATGATATAAATAAAGAGCACAATTGCGCTTACAAAACCTTTTAAGTAAAAATACTTGCATAGAACATTGATCCGTAACGTACCTAATATAAATAAAGAGCACAATCGTGTTTACAAAAATGAGGTGTCGTCATGGTGTCGCGAAATCAATGGTTTAGTCCCATCTCAAAAATGCCCAACGCGCCTAAAATTGAAAAAAAAAAAAAAAAAAAAAAAAAACTCTTAATTTCAAGTAACTACCGCTACGGGTTTTGTCGACGGAAGAATAAACAAAATTATAGATTGTGATTGTTTATGTGTCATTTTGTCTATTCTTCCGTCGACAAAACCCGTTTCTTTTGTGGTCATGGTAAGCGTGCTGCTGACTCGGGTCAACGGCCGCTGGTAGAGTAGTTTCTTAATATTATGAGTTAGTTTTTTATCGTCTTAAGATAACAATACCCATCATATCAGCAGTTTCGCTAGCTTCTTTTCGTGTGGTTAGAGACTAACCTGGTGTCAGTTTTAAAGCCGCCCATGGGCCTCTAACTTGGCTTCACATGCCGTCGAGAAATAGATCTCTCAGGCATGCCGGTTTCCTCAGGATGTTTTCCTTCACCGTTTTGGAAGCAAGTTATAATTATACAATACGCACATGAATCCGACAAGTCAGAGGTGCGTGCCTTGGGTTCGAACTCGAGACCTATGACTTAGCAGTCCAACGGTCACACCACTAGGCTATCACTGCTAGCTAATTTAATATGATGCTGTATTTCGGTAAATTGATTTTGTAACTTTTTTTATTTAAAAGAGGAAGTGGAGTTTCTTGCCCATTCTTCTCCATAGATCCTACTACGCTTTGGAATGGGCAACTAGCTTCATATTTCTGACTGACCGATTCCTTGACAATTCAAAAGTGCCTGTAAATGGTTTAATTGAAATAAATGCTTTGAGTTTGAGTTGAGTTTGAAGTAAACAAGTTTGCGATTAGAAAATCTGTAGTGATTGGTACATTGAAATACAAGCAACCAATGGTGAATTAATTAATTTACAATGTTTTGAAACAAGAACGCACCCGTTCTTATTTTTGTAAACAGCTTGCGATTTATTCAAGAAATAATCGTCCGCGTTCAGGGTTGTCACCCGACTGCCCCAAAAGGAGGGTAACCTTTTTATTTGTAGATTTTATGAGCACTTACCTTCATTAAAGTATCACAGTAGTCTAACCAAGAGAAGAAACTAGTTAATTCTTTATATCCGTGAAATTTGCTGTATGATTTATCACCAAAATCATGTGCAACATACCTGAAATAAAACAATATACTTATTTTAAAATCGGAAGTTTTAAATTCCCTTTTTCTTAGGATGTGAGTAAAGTCACGGGTAACAGCTAGTATTAATCTACGTTTGAATACTTTTAAATCCATACTTCCATCCTTACGAATATTATAAATTCGAAAGTGAGTGATGTTTGTTTGTTTGTTACGCTTTCACGCAAAAACGGCTGTACGGATTTCGATGTTTCGCACACAGGTAGACTATGACCCGTACCCTAATTGCGTAACTTATTTTCGTAAACAATTATGCCTAATTTGTTTCATTTGACAGTTCAACAACATTCATTGCGTTATTTACGTTGTTGAGCAGATTTTTTTTCTAACTAATGAAGCAATGGATTATCAATCTATTTCAAATCGAAACTGATTGTGACTGTGTTGTATTGCGCAATTAGGGTACTGAGTTAGAACATAGAATACTGTTATCCTGGTAATACGTTACTACGGGATAATTTCCGACAGACACGCGGGCGAAGCCGCAGACAAAAGCTAATAAAATTATAATTTGTGAGCACATAACAGGACCTA
Organism: Omphaloscelis lunosa; assembly: GCA_916610215.1. NCBI lineage: Eukaryota > Metazoa > Arthropoda > Insecta > Lepidoptera > Noctuidae > Omphaloscelis > Omphaloscelis lunosa. The sequence goes on along the minus strand of OU744265.1, from coordinate 14,359,541 downwards.
AGACAATAATCTAATCAAAATCTTGAATTCCTTCATTCATTCATTCACTGACAGAGAACATGAAATTTTGCGCAAGAGTTTCTTAAATAACGAAAGACGCCCAAAGCCCTTTTCTGATTTGTCGGTGGGTTACCGAAAGCTCACCGAGCGCCTATATATCAATTAGCGTTTCCTGATTGGCTCGGCGTGCATGGGATCATTTCGGTTTACCGCGTCTAGGTAAAAACATCCAGTGCCCGGTCGGTGTTAACCGAGATACGTCACGCGTTTTAATTGAAAATATATAATATTTATTTCAATGTACGGATGTCGCCAATAGCGCTTTCTGAATTTTCGTAAACGGAGATAAATATAACACGCCACAACATGTACAAAACCTTTGATCACTCGAAGACATTTTGTCGCGACGATTTAAGCGATACTGAACAAATTGCAGAAAACATAACGTTTTGTCCGTAAATGAAAGCAGTGCGGTATCCTTTCGGTATACAGAGCATACTGTACCTCACTGCTGCCTCACAGATAAATCAGTAAAGGGCCTAAAGGTTACTGAAAATGTATCCCCTAATGGTGCCAAATAGGGGATGAAAGTTTGTAAGGAGGGAAGCTCGTAATTTTTACCAATTTGTAATCCCATCAGGCACATGGCAAGATGATGGAAAAGGTGTTTTGCGTGTTCAGAGTATACTCACGCGTGTTCAGAGTATACTCACGCCCACGTAATATTGAGATGGTCCACATCACTCGCGACGACGTTAGCCGGCACACACTTGTACTTAGCGGCGAGCTTGTCCACGATAGTCTCACACGCGGGGCTGCAGCTCGTCACTAAGTTAGCGATGTCGTCCTCTGGGAGGGAGGACACTATCATTATGCCTTCACAGGCTCGAAGGACCACTTGGTTGTCCTGTGAAATTAATAGAATTATTTTTAAAAGCTGCGCTGATGACAGTAGCATCGAATATTGCGCAAATAGATGATCTAGCGATAATTTTTTGTATGTTAAATTGTCTGGCCACTAACATTTTATACGTAAGTATGGACGTGTCCATACTTTGCACGCACGTAATCTACTGATGTGGCGACATGGCTTGCATGCTTTATTTTAGTCAAATATTAATTGACATTGTCATTGTTGAAAATTATATTCAAAATGACATGATTACTTTGTAAAGTATTATATTATTTTAATTAATTATTGTGAATGTGAGGACTATGTGGATATCATTATTATTTTCATTTCTCAGTTAGTTTTAATTATGGTCTGGCGGTTTAAGTAGTTTATGCGGCCTACCCAAATGTCCTTTCTTTGGTATTGTTCGTCGAGTTGAGCTTCTTAAGTTCTGAGTTGAGCTCCACGATTACGACAAATGCTTGCACTGACTGGACAGGTCCACTCAAATCTGTGTGTGGTTCCTCAAAAGACCATTTCAGACACTAATCTACATGGTCCTCATATGGCCTGACCAAGATTATGTCTGGACTTTAAAAGAGACTGTGACCTCTGGAGTTTGTTTCGGCCTTTCTTCTCAGAGTAGTCAGATAGGAAACGCCGAACTCAACTAGCTTATTTTTAATATGACGTGTAAAACTGATTCCGATATCCTATTTACAGAATAAACAATTTCATTTCAATTCAATGTATAAACAAACCAAATAAATTCTAAATGATGGTAAAAATCGCATCGAAATCCATTGTGTATGTTAGAAGAACAAATGGCCGATCCCAATAATTTAAGGACCGTTATTGGTTAAAATTAAGACTTGTATCTTTACCAATAATGAAGCAAAGACCTCATAACTTTGCATAGTAGACCCTCCCTTATGCAAGTAGCTGTCACAGGTAAAATTAACTTACGAATCTATTTATATGCCCAGTTTGGCAATAAATAACGCTACTATTGGTAAGTAAAACGATTCTTTTTCGCTTATAGGAACCGAGCATAAGCACGCAGACAGATACGTCAAGCAACTTTGTTTTATACTTTTTATAGATTCAGCACGTGACACCGGTTTAAGAAAAATGCCTCGAAACGTAGCGGGTCGGTTTAAGGCTACGACCGCGTAGCAGGCGTAGTCGTGACGTCATAACATCAGCTACGCCGTAGCACCAAAACAATTTGTCTAAATAACTACAACATCAAAAACATACTCACAGCGCTATTCAAATATGACAGTAACAGATCAATAAGTAGGAACTTATCGTTATCATCGTACACCGTCTTGTGACTCTTGCACGACGCGTTGTCATCGGCAGAACTACTAGATGTGGCGTTACAGTTGTCATCCTTCCCTGTTCTTATTATAGACACGTTTCGTAAGGGATTTGGGGGCAATTCGACCTCGAATAGAGGATTTTTCTTTGGCGTTTGAATCTGAAAAGGCATACGTGATTTTAATTCTCACTTCTCTACTGGTCACAGTAAATATTTATAACAAAGCTTCCTAATAAAGAAAGAAAATACGTTGCGGTAAACATGACACAAAGAAAGAACAAGTTGGGGGAAAATATGTGCCACATCCACGCAAAACGGCCATCGCTCAGCATAATGCTGCGAACCTATGCGAGATAGAGCCACAGCGCTGGTTTTCAGCGGCAGCCGGCTGGCGGAATGTTATGATGATAGAGAAAAGTCGTCAGTTTAACCCAAGGATCAGAAATGGAAACAATAATAATTTAAAGTCTCTCACCAAAGGACCAAAAATCTCCTTTTTATGCTTTTGAAGGGGCAATAAATCGAGATATCTCGAGTCATTAAAATTCACCCAAAGCCTTAGAAAATTAAAATCTTATACTTCACGCACATTTAAAAATAGTCCTTAATAAATAGAGATACAATCCAAATTCGCTTAAAGATCAAAGTTAATTATGCCTTACCTTACTCCTAATCGGTATCAATTTCTGTATGTCCTCAGGTATACTGAGTAACGTGGACTTGTCTTCAACGAAGGGCGTAGTGAATATGTTCGCAAGACCTGGTTCCTGCCGCACCAATCCACAGAGGGTGAGCAGGAGTTCCACTTCTTCCTTCTCTGTCGGTGAAGCTGGACTTTCGTTGCATTGTATTAGCATTCGCTAGAATTAAAGGTTTAGCATGTTATATTTGTTTGCGGTGTTGTTAGTCGAGGATATTTATTAGCAGATGGTAAGGTTTTCGACCAAAGTTGTCGACATAGCTCACAGAATAAGCAAGCTGGAGTGGCGATGGGCCGGCCATATTAGCCGTTCAACCGATGGCCGTTGGTGTAAACGTGTTCTTGAATAGAGACCACGAATCGGCAAACGTGAGGTAGGAGTTAGGACGAACGATTTTCGAAGGGTGGTGGTATCAGCTGGATGAGAATCGTCGAGAATCGAGTTGAATGGCGTACATTTGGAGAAGCCTATGCCCAGCAGTGGACTGCTGCAAACTGATGTTTGTGATGATAGTCAGGTTTTAAGGTCTCAAAAAGGTTCCTTTATTTATTTAATACTTCAAGCTCAGAAATGTACATAGGCGGACTTAATTTCTACCAGGAAACCTTAGGGTGATGCAGAGACAAACAGTGGTAGGTGCAATTACGAAAAATTGAGGATTAAAAAAATATTCAAATATCAAGATACACATATTCCTATTACACACTATAAATATAATATATATGCCTAATTATATGTATAAAAATAAGCACAATTAAATATACATGAATATACTAAATCAAATAAGACAAACAATGGGAAAACATTAACGTTGTGATGATACTGCCAGCTTCTTTCGACTGTCTTTTGTATTGGGTACCCATAAACACTTTAAGAACTGAAAAGGTTCCTAATATGTAGTACCCTTCTGCATTTCTATTGGCCGAGTTGTTTTAACATAGCTTGGATTAACGTCTTTGGCCACAATAATTAATGGAATAAAATCTATCTTCTATACCAATATTATAAAAAGGTAAAATTTGTACCAGTCGGATTTAAAAAATTGTTTTTGCTTTGGATAGCCTAATTCTTGAGGAAGGTTATAGGTCAAAGTCGCGGGTAGAAGCTAGTACTTTATATATTGAAACTATTTACACGCAAGTTGCTTCATTTCATTTCATAATAGAGCTTTCTTATAGAGAACCTTTGGTAAATCAGTGTGTTGTTATAAGTTTATTGAAGTTTATTTTTTATTTTTATTATTTATTTATTAGATAGCTCGTACTATGTGAGCTAGAAATGCAACAAAGCGATGCGAAAATATCATAAAGTAATTAAATGACGATACAGTTGGTGTATCTTAGCGATCCTCTGCAATATATATGCGTGTCACGGTTCCGATTACCGCACGAAAATAATATTTGTATGGCCCACGTACAGATGATCTGGTTGTTCTAATAGATCGTATTTGATGATGTATCGTAGTACACAAAAATACTAAAATATAATTGATCAGATTTTTTTTTACCGCGCAATTTCCAGCAAAGAGAAACGGAGATTTGATAGCTTAGTAACATAGACCTTAAATTGTGTTCAATCGTAACGTCGTCGTTCCGTATTGCGTGATTGCTTCGCATTTGTCAAACAGGCAGGAAGATGAGCAAGATAAGAGACATACGTTACAAGCATAGGCATACGTTTAAGACATAATTCATTATGTGCATACTTCAGTAATCAATATTTGCTTTGTGTTTGTAAAAAAAGGATAATTTGGTTTTATTGGTATCAGTCTATGTTGGTGTGGAGGAGCTCGTGGCTAAGTAATAAAAGCCGCACGGGTCGATTTATCAGGTTAAGGGGACGATAACAGACTTTTAATGATTTTTTACTGAAGATGACGTCTAAACGAGTAGTGTTAATGATTTGGAAAAAATATATGTTAAATTAGAGTATTTTCTTAATATTTTAATATAGGCATATTTTGGATTATTTTTATATTACATAGTGAAATTAATTTGTAAAGTTAGGTCTAACGCGGTGTTTGATTTATTTTTTGTTATGTATTTTTGTGGTGTACAATAAAGTATATATAAATAAATAAATAAATAACGCCGATAAAAAACTGAGAATCGCGAAAAAACTATCAACCGTATTTTTCTGAAACCTTCACCATTTTAAAGATAATTTAATTATTGATCTTTAAGTATACGAGTTTAATTAAAATAGCTTTTGTTTTATGTACAATAAATTAATGATACGTTTAATTTGGGACAGCGCTCCTTGAAGGGCGAGTCCTATTACTGGCTGGAGGTACGACGTGTTGCGTGAGCTCAGTACAGAACACGCAAGCTAACCACTCAAGGTCACTGTAATATAGCTGCGTCTTAAGCTACGCTTGCCGGGGTTGTTCTGTGGATGGGTGACCATCTTTACATACCGAGACTCCTCCGTGCCTCGGAATGAATGTTAAGCCGTTGGTCCCGCCTATCATTCGTGAATCTTTGACAGTCGTTACGGGTCGTCAGTAGACCGAAAGTCTGACAACCACAAAAGGTCTTACGAAGGGGTATCGTATTACCCAGTTACTGGGTTGTGGAAGTCAGATATTCAATCGGTCCATGTAAAATACTGGTATTCAGCTGCATCCGGTTAGACTGGAAGCCGACCCCAAAATAGTTGGGAATAGGCTAGGCAGATTGAGTCTATGTTGTTCCACAGTGAACAGACAAAGGACTACAATTTTCAAAACGTTCTGCCATATATTCCAACTGCAAATGTCACAATATTAATAGATTTATCATATTATTTTAAGACCATAGACTTCTTATAGGTTTTCCTGTGATGTATGAGTAAAGAACCATCGTTGGTTTTTTTTTTTTTTCAAAATTTTAGGCTCAATAGTTTAGGAAATAAAGTAGGGGGAATGGGCACATTTCATCTATTTTCTTAAATTTCTTTAAAATTATTTATTTTAAAAGCATAGAAAATACATATTTGAGATATTCTCACAACAAGTCCTTTCATTTGATATGTCACACGGTGCAGTTTGCAAAACTTTTTTATTTTTTTATTTTGTAATTAGCCTCCAAAAAGTGACCCCCATATTCAAAATTCATTTATTTACGTTACACGTCTGTGTTTGCATCACAGAAATTCTTATGTGTACTAATGTTCAACTAAATTGGACCATTGGATTCGGAACAAATTGGCTGTGACATATGGACAGACAGACACACGAGTTATCCTATAAGGGTTCCGTTTTTTCCTTTTGAGGTACGGAACCCAAAAAAATTACCTGTAAAGGTTTATAAACGTGTGCACTATTAACACAGGGCTGCCGTGTCCGCCTCAGTAGCGCAGTACCAGTGGTAAGCGCCAGAGCTCTCGCGCCCGGCGGTCGTTCAGCCGCTGCAAGCGCACATAACGCGTCCAAGAGACAGATGGAACGTTGTACTATCGCTTCCATACATGGTCCCACTGTGCCACCTTGTTGCTCTTTCTCTTCGTCGACTATTAACTGAAAGAAAGGGAAAAGTTTTTTGAAAATTTATTCTGTACATCACAGCCGCATCGGGCCGTAGCGCATCAGATTTCTATACAAAAAAGCGCGGTGCGACCCGCGCCTGCACTGTGCAATAGTTCGTACAAAATGTACGAAAGTGAGAAAGACACAGTTCTAGACACATAAAATAATTATAAATCGCATAAATAGCATAAAGAGCGCAAATTAAAAATAACTATAAATTATTACTATTTCAACTCCGATTCGTTTCAATACAGCCACAACCGATAGCTGAATTCCGTTGATTAGGTAAATTGGATGGTGAATTTTATTAGCAGTACCGTGATTAAATTTATGAGTTTGATATTTTTTCCAACATATTTATTTAGGAAAATGTTTTACAGTTAATAATAATTATATGTACTGTTTTGTGGGCAAAGAGAAGAGTGTGTTTGGTTTCACTAAAGGCGGGGGCGACCGCTGTATGGGAGAAGCACAGGGGGTCAGAGACAGCTCGGCCCGAGGCAACTCAACCCGAATAATAATACCAGATACGTGGTGTGTACCCGTCGGCATGAAAAGTATTGATTAAGTTCGCTCTCAAAAGCAATAAAAACCTAAAACAACCCCTGACCCTGAACTCCAAACGAGACCCTTTATAAAAAAACGGTGGCACTCCAGGAGTGCCGACAGAAGTGAAAACTTAAAAAAACAAAAATCGGCACCGTGGTAATCAACGCGTTGATGTCTTTAACTCCACGCACCGAGGTAATCAACGCGTTGATGTATTTTTAATGGTCAAAAGCTAGTGTCATCACAGTGTCGCAAAATCAATGATTTAGTCCCATCTCAAAAATGCCCAACGCGCCTAAAGAAGTTTTCACTTCAAAAACTCCATGTACAATACCAAAGTGCCATAAAAATGCTCTTCATTGAAACAACAAATACATACCTACACTGTGATAATACTAAGTATCAAGGTCAATGGTACAGTTAAAACTCGCAATACCGTGAAATTCACGTGTGTTGCATTGCATCTATTTTAATATCCGCTTAGAGAAAGTGATATTAGTATAACAATTAAATATAGCTTTTTTTTTAGATGAAAGTGTGTTTTATGTATGGTTTTTGGTTCGTAACAAAGAATAAAAATATAACTGTTTTCCTCATAATCGTTATAAGTTAGTTTAGGATTAATTAAATAAATTAAAAATAAACATTTTCCTATAGGATAAAGCGATGACGTAATAATATGTTGCAATCGATAACCTGTCCACAAACTGTAACTAAATTGTTAAGACAATGGTTGGTGTGGCTTATCATTTTCTATATTTTATTCAGCAGACATGGCTAACTTTAATTGATTGTTTTTTGTAAGCTATTGAACAGGTGGATTAACGTTCTGTTAAAACAGAATTAAATAAATATCAACCAACAGAAGAATTGACTTGCAGCACTATATTTTTATGGATAGTAAGTAAGTCTTACAAGCCATATAAGAAATGTGTTATAAATCAGTAATACAGAGCGCACACATTGACGTTTAAATCGTGACATCCATGCATATTCAGCCTATAATGTTCCGACTGGGGACACAAGCCTGTTCTCTGTGAGAGAGATCGGGCCGTAATCTACCACGCGAGCCCAGTGCGGGTCGGTAGATGTCCATGTCTTCGAATTTTTGATTCTAGGCATTGAATTTATAATAAATAATCTCACTCATTTTCCTTTTAAAGAGACATAGCAGCAAACTGATATGGTTTCTAGGTCAGTTCTGTACAGTGGACTATTATACGTACTGAATCAACTACTTGTTATCATTATGTTGTTACTGTCGCAAGGTTAAGGTCGAGCAAGGTAATAGAGATTATTATGTAAACAGATTAATTTGCTTTGATGATTAATCTATTTTGAGTAGAGGGACAATTATGACGCCGATATTTGCCAATGGCCTTGTGTGGTTAGCTTATGTGTTCTGTACTGAGCTCACGCAACGCGTCGTACGTCCAGCCAGTAATAGGACTCGCCCATCAAGAAGCGCTGTTCCAAATTAGACGCATTATTTATTTATTATACATAAAACAAAAGGTATTTTAATAAAACACGTATACTAAAAAAATAATCATTAAATTATCTTTAAAATGGTGAAGGTTTCAGAAAAATACGCTTAATAGTTTTTGCGTGATTCTGAGTTTTTTATCCGCGTTAGACATAACTTTACAAATGAATTACACTATGTTATATATACATAATCTAAAATATTCACAGATTAAGTTATTAAGAAATTATTCTTATTTAACATATATTTTTTCCCAATCATTAACACTGCTCGTGTAGACGTGATCCTCAGTATAAAATCATTAAAAGTCGGTTTTCATCACCTTAAGGCTAGTATAGTCTGCAAGAAGAGTTCGTTGCTAGTGTGTTGTGCTCTTAAACTCTTCTTGAGTTTCAGAGCACAACACACTGGGAACGAAGCTTAGTTCGTTTAGCTTCGCTTATGTAGCTACCACGTGTTTGCATACTTCGGTTGAATGAATCGTAATATAAAAACATTTTACAAAAAAAAAAAAAACAACCGACTTCCAAAAAAAACACTACAAAGCAAAAAATAACTTTAATTTCGGAAGTCGGTGTCTTTGGTATTGAATTTTCGTTTTTTGCCAACAACATCCGAAATTAAAGTAATTTTTGGCTTTGTAGTGTTTTTGTTTGGAAACCGGTTGATTTTTTTTTGTAAAAAAAAATATTTTACACTTTTTATTTGTGGTACCTACCCCACACAAATTTGAATACCACTACCCGCTATGTAAATAACAGTGACAGGAACTTATCGTATCATTCACGTACTAAGTGGGGAAAAAATAAGTATTATTGAAGCTAACTCAAAAACTATCCAAGCCAAGTTAATAAAATTTATATGGTACCACCAAAATCGGTGCATAATTGACGGAAAAATCGGTGGACATACCTTAAATAAAATAAAAAACAAACATACGCTACGAAAATAAATCCTCCTTTTTGGAAGTCAGTTAAAAAGACGCGGTAGCTACATGAGCGAAGCTAAACGAAGTTAGCTTAGGCCCACTTGCACCAAAAATCACCAAATGCATTTAATGGTAAAGTTAATTAAAACATCATTCCATCTCTGTCATTTCATTTTTTTTAAATTCTTTAAATGATTGACAGAAATAGAACTATATTTTTTGTTTAGCGCTAAATAAATTTTATGTTTTTTGTGGTGCAAGAGGAACTTAGGGACCTCGCGCACTAGCCATGATTCCGGCCAGTCGTGGCCGTCTAGTGACATTGTATGGTATGCGGCCAGTTAGCCGTTCCGATCAAGTGCGCGATTCGTATCGGTTTCTATAGTTTACCTGGTCATTACGACCACTGGTCGTGGTCGTGGCCATCTAGTGCGGGAAATCCCTCATAGTTGACCAAATATTTTCTTATTTCTTTTAAATATTATGTAAACAAATGTTTATCTAGCTGTTCAGCAAGACTGCTTTAATGAGTGGCAATATCCTATATTGACATACATGAACATTTCAATATGTTAATGATTTCACTGTATAATAGATAACACTAATTAGAATTCTGCACACAACTTCAGACTGTTACAAAAGTACCGTGCAGTGAGGATTACCATTGGCCATAATGATTGGCTGTTGTCTTATTACCTAACACAATTGATACAACTTAACAAATTGAATTGTGTTGTTACAACTGTTATCTGCTATCAGCACATAGATTAATTAACTCTCATGTAGGAAGTAGGAATGGCACTTTTATCATTTACTGAACACACCTTGATAGGCTTAATTTTTTTGTTGGAAATAATTGAAATGACCTATTGAATTAGTTAATTAATTAATTAATTGTTAATTGTTGTTCTGTTTGATAATATTACATGTACCTCATAATAATGGAAAATTAATTTGAATTAATGCTGCTTTATTTTTTTCTCATTTTTGAGTTTCTTCCTCGTCTAATGGTCCATTTCTATATTACTTAAGTACAAAGCTGTGAAATATGATTTTGACACTAACTGAAACTGCATCTGGTATAAAGTTATATTATTTATACATATTTTGTTATGGAAATATATATTTTGAATGCTGTAAAATTTTGCTTTTACATTTTCCATTTTAGCAATGGAAACTTGTAATTGTAAATAATTATAAATATTGAACATTGCTGAAACAGTAAAATGTAAACAGAACTCACTCCCTTATCAACTGTTCAAATATGTGATGTTATGTAAGGAATAGAATATACAACAATATACAGATAAATTCATATTAGTTCCGTATAGTTTGGTTTAAAATAATTAGGTAATAATCGACATAGTTTATGTTCATAATCAAGGACTCTGTAAAAATAAAATCTTAAACTATTTTGTTCAATACGAAAGATGCAAGACATCATTTAAGAATTTTTTTTTTTAATATTAGAGATATGATTAGCGAGTTAGTTAGTCCTTGGTTGCTTATAAACTTTTTGCTACAATTTGGGCACTTTCTAAATTATGTAAAATGTAACATTCAAAAACCAATATTGCTTTCAGTTCATTCAATTATCTGCCGAAGCGAAATACTTCCGTAAATATTGAATAGATAATTTAAAAAATCAGTTATAATTAGTAATTAGTCACAAACCTGTAACATTTGATGCAGGTGATGCGGTATCCTTGTCTCCTCGACATGCAGTTTGTTATTCTCATCATAATTCTGGTAAAAATTCAGTATCATCTTCCAGTGATACTCGAAATCCTCCAACCGCGTAGCTGGAGGTGCCAGCTGAAACAATCAAATCTCATTAATTTGTTCACTACACACACATTCACCGATAATATTAATTGTTTTGCTCTTACAACGTCCGCCGCAGTTTGTAGCACGTCCGAAAAACGACTCAACATTTTAACGCGAAATAATTTTACATGTAATCACACATAACACAAGCCTTGATTATATGACTAACAAAACAAGCGATCAGAAATTGAAAATAAAGCATCAAATCATTTTATTTGGTTCTATCAAATTAAATATTTTTATCACAACACAGAATAATAATCCGAGTAAATACAGAGAAGTATGATAAATGTCAGTGTCAAAAGAGAATTACTGATTGACGTTTGGGAACAGATGATAATTAATAGAGGAGCACCGTTTGGAATAAATCGATGGATTAAAAAAATATATATATATTCTTCCTACCACGCGCATTACGCCATCACGTATTTTTTTTTATAAAATAAATATAACATAATTTTTATTCTCGTGGCCTTTTCCTAACTTTTTTTTTTCTCACCAAGGAGTATCGTGTTACGCAGTTTACTGGGTTGTAGAGATAGGCATGACTGCCTATCTATATGATTGAAAATTGAACGTTTTTCTAAAAGCTCATATTAAACCCCAGATTGCGTAACTCCATGCATCTTGGAAGCCGATTCCAAAATAGTTGGGAAATGGCTACGAGAGTGAAGATGTTGTTATATTTATTTTATTGAAAAAATACGCGATGGCGTAGGTAGGAAGAACGTTTATTTATTCAGACCAGATGCATGGAGTTACGCAATCTGACAACAGTTTCAGTCTGGAGATAGGCAGTCATGCCTATCTCCACAACCCAGTAAACTGCGTAACTTAACAGGGATACTCCTTGGTAAGACTGAAACTGATACCAGATTGATCGTCTTGGGTGTCCCTAATGTCCCCAATGCTAACACTTAAAACTTGCTTATTTTCCCGTTCATACCTGGAACGCTACGCTAGGATATTAGTATTCTGTGAACGCTACTCTCAACGTCATTAGTCAAACTGACATATGACGTCAAAAATAATAAATGTCATTTTTATTAATGAATTCATCACCTTGGCGAACCTCGCAAATCGCGATTTCTCTATAGCGCTCACGACATGTGTATAGCAATTTAATTAAAATTAAAAACACTAGTATACAGACGACTTATCAGTGTTAGTGATCGCGTGCGGTATATAGAAAATGTCTTCGTTTGTGAATCACCGCGAGGACAGCACAGTGACCGTGGCGGAAACTTCAACAAAAGATAATGTAACATATTACAAAATAACTGTTAAAGTGGGGCCAGTGCGTTGGAACGTGTTGCATCGGTACAGTGACTTTGTGGAGCTGCACGAGAAGTTGGTTTCGGACCATGGGGTCGCAAAAGAACTGCTTCCGCCTAAGAAAGTTATTCGCAACAAAACACCAAAGTTTGTGGAGCAAAGACGAGAGGGCCTTAGTGAATACTTGAAGAGTGTTTTTAACTATTTAAAGCTCACGATGCCGTCCGAGTTCGCTCACTTCCTAGACTTCCATTTATATGATATATTCTTTTTGCTACAAGATTTGGCAAAGACACTGTTTTTGGAAGGCGATAAGCTATTGCAGGATGAAAGGTCACATCACTTTACACCTCTCGAGGTATGTAGCAACAAATCAACAACTGAATTTGAGTTTTGAGTACTTTTTACTCAAATTCTGTCTTGAATCTGTACAGATTCAAATGTCTTAGATTTTCATAGACATTTGTTTTCTACAAGATTTTTGAAGTAATTATATAACTAACTAGCTTTTGCCCACTGCTTCGCCCGCGTGGATGTCTGAAAATATACCACGGGAACGTACTTCCGATACCGGGATTACATACCTAATAGCCAAGGAAAAGGTCAATGACTCCTACCGCTGCGCCCTCGTTGCGTCAACCATACTTATTTTATTTCACGTATTTTTAATCTGTGGTATCTTTGAAACCATTAATTTAAATGAAATGATGTGAAGGCTTATTTTAATCTAAATTAAATGCTCAATTTAAGTAACATAGTCTATTGGATAAGGTTTAATATAACATAACATCACGCCTGTATTCCCCAAAGGGTTCGGCAGAAGTGTACCTATAGTATCGGGATTAATATAAAACCGGTCAAAATAGCTTCGGAAAAAACAAATATTTTTTTTCAAATTCTCATAAATATAAATGGTTATTGTGGATTATCCTTAGAAGATAGACATATGCCATTGCCGACTTTATTGATGGACTTTTTAAAATGAACAATACTGTAGAACTTAAATTTTATGTAACTTTTACGATTTCAGTGGCGCACGCCAATAAAGTTCCCAGTCAGCATGATATTTTCCGACATCTTCAACGATAATCGTCAAATTCACACATTCAGCTTATTTACACAAAACTTTAATGAATTATTCACACAGGTTTTAAAACGGATTTTCAAATGGTTTTCACCAATGGAGGAAGTCCTCCATTGGTGAAAACCGTTTGAAAATCCGTTCGGTAGTTTTTGAGTTTATCATGTTCAGCCAGACAGATAGACAGACCAACAGACACGGCGGGGGACTTTACGGATATAAGAAGAGGAAATAAAATCAGTAGTACAATTTTTGTGTTTTGTGTTTTTACTATGAAATCAAATATTATTATTTAATATGGATAATACTCTGTGTAGTCTTGTACAAAGATAAAATTAATTTCCCATTACCTTATATATAAATTTCACTGATTACTAACATAAGAACTTACCTATTTTGTATTCAATCCACTTTCTTTTCCTCAAATGATAGTTTCTTCAATACTTTTTACATTACAGTTACATGCAATAAGTGAGCGTTTAAAAATGGCATGTCCGCCAACTGAGAAGCAAGATCAGATGTACGACTTTAGTCACGTCCTGGACTTCTGCTCTCAGCTACGGTCCCTGAACATTGAAGGAAGTTACGAGAAGCTGGGTATGAGTAACATAGTGCCGAATGATCTGCACTTTGATCTTATACCGTTTAAGTCTCTGGTTGAGTTGAAGATACTTGGAGTGCCGATGGCTTGTATACAGAGTGTTGGTAAGTGGTATTTTAAATATGCTTGTGTTTGACTAGATAGAGGAGTTGATTAAGTTGATTTTACGAATACACTATGTACTTGATTTAAAAAATACTAATTAGCCTTAATATTAATATAGGCTGTGTGATCATGGCACTGTGACTCACACACAGATTTTTTATGGTTTCATGAGAAATTCCTAGCAGAGAATTAGTTGAACGGATTTCTATACATTATGCATGCATTATGCATGGTTTTCTATTTAGATAAAAAGCCATTACATAACTTAATTTATTTTAACATAAAACGGCAAGGCCAACTACATTAATATTTTAGTTTACAGTGCCAAGATTTTTTAATAAAATCAATGATGTACTTAACGCATTATTTATATGTATATTTATCAAGGACCTCCAACAAAAGATGTACACAAAGAAACAATTACTCTAGTGCACTCCTTTAATTGCAGGAGGCCACAGCATGCTTTAAATTATAGACTAAATTGTCTTAAAACTAAAAAAAAATGCAAACTACTAGTACTTATGAAAAATTAAATGAACAAATGTGAAATACAAACACATCATCTAATAAAGTTAAAGAGTTGGTATGTTTTTTGTTTGAACGCACTAATATCTGGAACTTCCAGTTGGATACGAATTTTTTTTTTTGCATTTCATAGATTAATTCTTCAAGAAGGGCTATGTAACATCTCGCTTCAGATCTTAGGAGCTGAACAAATTTTAAAAAGCTAGAAAGAGTGCTAAACGAAAATGAAGTAATTTATAAATAATCCAATTTCTTTAAATTAAACTGCAGGGCACTGCTACAGAGTTATAAAAACTCTTATTTACTCTACAACTGTCAACATAAACAAACTGAGTAAACACAAATATTACTCCACTACATTCTTGTTGTGCTAGAAACTCAAGTACCTAAGTGATAATCAGAAACCTGTCATTTTACTGTTATCAGTGAACAAATCAGGTCTCGATACATAATATTGTCTATTTGTCTGTCTACTAGAAGTCTCGAACAAGAATCAAAGAATGATAGACCTATTGAGTTTGTTTATAGGGTTCAAAGTCGAAAGACACCTTTAGTTTATAAAATTTCGATGCAATGCAGTGGGATGGATGACGTCAAGCTTTGAATAGAAATAATACCTATACTTAAAGTGGTTCAGCTCACTAAATTAAAGAGACAACACAATCTTTAACTCGGGGCTCCCAGTTAAGGATTTTGTTGTCTATGATGAGCTACCGATTACAAAGAGTCAATCATAGTGGGGAACTGATTCTGCTTGAAACCAATCTGTCAACATATCTACTCATAGTCAATGGACTGATTGCATTGATTTTATGAATTTGGATATCTACGTACATTTATTTACACACACATATTTACATAATTTACAAACTAACTAACAAAGTTGACAGCGATGCGGACGAATTTTTTTATGCCTTATGATTATAACCCCCCCTCCCCCCTTTATATACTTGTACATATTATTATTATTATTTTATGAATTGAATAGAATATAATATTCTTCATTATGTACACCATAAGAGTTACAGATATAAATAAATTTAGAAATTTTACATAGAGTGATACAAAGGGCGGTATTATCGCAAAAACGAGAAAAAAAAAAAAACTTTTTTGCATGTAATGCTGTCACATTTCGACTTAGCCTTTGGCATCACCATACCAAATATGTCAATGGTTACCGGCAAGAATGGTATCAAACTGACTCATTTGTACTGTGTGTGACCAATCTTTTGGTGCGTGGTCCACGAAAACATACTTCCGAGGCCTCGCTCGCTTAGGCTCCGCGCAAACGAGCCACCGACAGCCACCGGTAGCTGTCGCTTCTTTCTGCGCTGTTGAGTACTGCTGTAGCAGATGGCCGCCACCGGCCACATGTGTGCGATGAATCCATACAAAACCTATGGAAAAGCATGAGAACTGCTTGTCGCTGGGCTACAGACCGGTGTCTGTGGTCGGTGGCCCGTTTTGCGGAGTCTATAAGACTCCGCAAAACGGGCCACCGTGTGAGCAAATATTGGTTCTAGTCGCGCCGGGCAGCCGTAATTCAGCTATCTTCGACTCCTCACGTCTTTATAGCAACCTAACCTAGCCGGGAACTAACAACTTATAATTATTTTTAAACAATGGAATGATTAATTTAAATTAAATGATGCATTATCAAGTCTCACGGCTGGTATTAATTCACTCTCACTCTCTCACCGTCGTCGTGGGAAAATGTTAATTATAAACGAAAATGTAAATAATAAAATAAGCTGTAATTTATTTTTCTCCTGCAGGTAGCCTCCGTGACACTCTAGTGAGTCTATCAGTGTCAACAGCAAGTGTTGTGTCACTAAATGAGTTCCTGCTTGTCGATATCCTGCATAAGGATCCCTCCAGCATTGCTGATACTGTTGTAAGTAAATAACAACCTTATTTCTATTCTGATAGTCTCTTTTTAGAAATATGGTGCTGATGAGTCAATTTGGCCTAGTTGTTGCATGGCATTGAAAATTCAATCAGGATTTGAAGGTGATAAAGTCGAAAATTGGTTGTTATTATAAATAGTTGATTTATGAATGTTATGTAAATAGGGATAAAAGAAGTTTTAATTGTTTATTGATAAACCCACAGATGGGTTAACCAATATATAGCTAAAATATAAATCGTCGTTAATAGATAAGATACGAAATGACGACGTTCTTTGACGTCAATACCGTTGTATAGAAACGTAAAACAAAGACGTTGTTCGTCATTTATTTTACAAAGGAAAAGAATACTAAGAACATTAATTAATACTCACAAAAGTATTCAACCATCGTGGTCCGTGGCTAAATGATAAGTAATGATAACAGCCGCACGGGGCGATCGAAGGTTAAACAAACTACGCTTACCGCGGTCGGTTCGTAAATGGGTGACCATCCATTTCATATCGAGACCCCTTCGTGCCTCTGAAAGCACGTTAAGCCCTTGATCCCGCCCGGCTGTCATTCGTAGATCTTTGCCAATCGTTACGGGTAGTCAGAAGTCCAAGATTCTGACAACAAGACCTACCAAGGGGTATCTTGTTACCCAGTAACTGGGCTGTCGCTCCAAGTAAAATACTGGTATTCAGCTGCATCCGGTTATACAGGAAGCCGACCCCAAAATAGTTGGGAAAATGCTATTTAAATTGTAGGTAGATTGTCTGGGGGCACAGTAGTGTCCCCGCCAAGTCGAGCAAAAACAAACAAACAATGGCACAGCCGTACGTACCATCCTTTTGAACATTTTCGAACTTCGTAGAGGATAAAGCTTGAAGCCTGAAGCCATTCATTTATTGAAGAAATAAAGATGTCTTATATTGATACAATTGCTATAAAATGTTGTTACATAATTAGCATCTATTCAAATAGATGCTCCCATAGATAGATAGTGAATAAATTAACCGACTTGATTTTACATTAGATGTCACAACTTTTTGCGGTAGAAGATTTGCGTTGCGAGACTTGCATTTTTTTACATGTTTATTATACACGATCAAAATAAACGTAGGACTGATCTCGAGTGAGGTCATACAGCACATAGATGAGTCGAGAGAGTTAACATTCAGTGAAAACCAAGATTCTTTCAAAATTTATTCGTCTATAGAGCGTCAGTAGGTACGTATTACTTATCGTAAATGTCATGACCCATATCGCGATGTATGCATAAGAGCCATAATTATACTTCAGATACTTGCATCGACGACAACTTGAAACCGTTATTGATTTTATAATCAGTTCAGCAAACACGGTACATTTACGATAACAAGCTATCCTAACTTTAAAATATACAAGGTGGCAGGGACATCGACGCGAAAACTGTTACCATGGATTCAGTACATGATTCTGAAAAACCGTTGAAATTTTTCGACGGTCATTAAAAAAAAGCGGTGACGGTTATTAACGAAAAAAAAATAACGCGCGGGTTTCAGAACCAAGATTTTTTGTTACTATACCCAGACACCTAGTACAGTCGACCGCAATGCGCTGGTAATACTTTGACCGTGAGCAGGTCTGATGTAGTAAGGAGTTTGAGAGGCCAGTTAACACGGATAACCATTGACGTGTGACCTACTAGACATGCGTCAGATACATCAAAACGAATCTAAAATCCGATTTTGGTCAGAAAACGAATCTTATCGATAATCGGAACTAGATAAACCGATTTCACAAAACCACAGCAAGAGTAGATTTGCGTAAGCAAATGTTTTTTTTTATGTTTGGATAGTTTTGATCGATGCACTTACAACCGAATACTATTATTAGAGACGATCGAAACTGCGAGCCGGAGGGGTCGTAGCCTCTCCTGAAATCGATTTCTAAAAATGGATTTTGAGATCGATTTCAAAATCTGAAATCGGATATTTAATCGTTTGCGTAAGGGTTGGGGTAGGGCGCGGTTGGGCAACCGCCCAGGGCACTAGGAGTGAAGGGGCGCGGAAGGCAGCGCGAAGAGGTGCCTCTTCACCTGTGGTTCCTTTAGACTAGGTACTTTTGAATCAAATCCATAAAGGTGAACGCGTCAAACTAACCGAACGAAACAAATGTTAGAATTCTTTAAATTCAATTCTTGAAATATTGCACTATTAAAAGACGAGCTAAGGACAGGAGGAGCGTCTACTACTGGTAAAAAAGCAACTTTAGTGAAAAAGTCAATACATTATTAACGTTTTATAATTTATAGGTTATTTTGTGTTTGTTGACTTTAAGTTCGTTTTTTATTAAAATAATTGAAATAACCTGTTCAGAGTTGAAAACTAACTCGGGCATGATCTTCCTGATTGAAAAACCTCCGAGATAGCTCTTCTAGCATTGATCTAATATGATGATATAAACACATACATACTTTACTATAATTTATATAATATCACATCACAAGTGCCTGTATGTAATGAAAACAGACTTAGTTCTTTTGGGAGCATCAGCTATAAACCACTTTGCTCCTGTTTCCTTGGACAAACTGTCGTATAACGTCCAATCTCTCTCCAAGCAGTGATTGTACACCGTCCATTGTTTTGCAAAACCCACCTTTCAAAATTCTATCCTTAGTTATCGCATAATAGCGCAAACACATATTTCTGTATACTATTTATAACAAACTAGCTGCCCGGCCCGGCTTCGCACGGGTAGCATTAAGAACTTATTTACGGCGCACCTAACTACCTACCCTACCTATCCTACCTACCTACCTACCCTACCTACCCTCCTACCCTACCTACCTACCCTACCTACCCTACTTATCCTACCTACCCTACCTATCCTATCTACCTACCCTACTTACCCTACCTATCCTTCCTACCTACCCTACCTACCTACCCTACCTATCCTACCTACCTACCCTACCTACCTACCCTACTTACCCTACCTATCCTACCTACCTACCTACCCTCCTACCCTACCTACCTACCCTACCTATCCTATCTACCTACCCTACTTACCCTACCTATCCTTCCTACCTACCCTACCTACCTATCCTACCTACCTACCCTACCTACCTACCCTACTTACCCTACCTATCCTACCTACCTACCTACCCTACCTACCCTCCTACCCTACCTACCTACCCTACCTACCCTACCTACCTACCCTACCTACCCTACCTACCTACCCTACCTACCCTACTTATCCTACCTACCCTACCTATCCTATCTACCTACCCTACTTACCCTACCTATCCTTCCTACCTACCCTACCTACCTACCCTACCTATCCTACCTACCTACCCTACCTACCTACCCTACTTACCCTACCTATCCTACCTACCTACCCTACCTAAAACCTCACGGAGCCCGAGACCTTTCCAACGAATGCAAAACCGTGGAAATCGGTTCGTGCGTTCTGGAGTTATAGCGTCAGGAAGGAAAACCCGACTTATTTTTATATAGTAGACAACTGACAAAAGAAATCCTATCCTTTACGAGGCGGCTTGCAATTTCTTCTTCCCCGTCTCTACTCTCCAAGAGTGGAGACCCAAAACCCCAGCCAGGGCGCCTGTTATGCTAAAACCGGCACTGCCTATGTTTATGGCCTACTGTACCTTTTTTATTGCCAAATAGGGGCTCTCTTGATCTCGAAGTGAAAGCGATGGCTGAGGTCTACGATGGAACGGCCCAGAAAATACTGCTTAATCCTGCTTTGAAGGCTAACGGGTTAAAGGTGGAAAGGGTCACAGACGCTGGCAGATTTCGATTTTCGCATCTAAAACTACATTCTTCAGATCGTCTTATGTACTTATAACCGTATAAGCTTATTATTAAAATGGAGCTCGTTTTATGTCTAGGCCTCCTGCACTTTATAGGCTTCAATAAGATAAGCCTTTATCACATATTAATACAGATGGGACACTCCGCAAAATCATTTAGTGTGCAATGTGCAAAGTGCAATTCAGGTCGCACAGCGCTAATGATCTTCAGTAATATTAACCTAGAAGTTGCCTCTCTTTCTATCGCGTGACTCTTAGATCTTCTGACTACGTAACACTCACTGAATTGGCCCAGCAAGACGGGCCCACCGCGTACTTGTAGCTTCATACCGAAACTGCGGAGTATCCCATCTGTATTCATCTCTGCCTTTATGCAAATCTAACTTCAAAGCGGTAGTATTTTACAGTTGATTTTAGAATTGAATGAGCAATACGGTATGACATCATGTCACATACTTGTCTATACGGTCGGTCATATTCGAGTGTTTATATAAGTTAAGGAAGATTAGCAGTTTAGCCGTAAACATCGATATTTTTTTTGTAACGTTTAGAAAGTACTCCAATAGATATTTTTAAAACCGGCAGTGTAAGTCGGACTCGCTTATGAAGACTCGTATGGTTTTAAGATCGAAAAAAAATTGCAGAAAAAATCATTTTTCTTGTATTGGACCCCTTTAATTATTTTTATTATTTGTTATTAAACTTTCAACTGTCTACCTATTACGGTTCATGAGATACAGCCCGCTGACAGACAGACGGACAGCGGAGGCTTAGTAATAGGGTTCCGTACCGAAAGGGTGCCAAACGGAACCCCAAAAAATATTGGTCAAACGGTTGCAAGATCAATTGCTATGCTGAGTCATGGTTTTCGGTCCGAGTCAGACATAGTATTGGGTTTGCCATTAGAAAACTCATCGCAGCTAGGATTCTAGACGTATACCTAGCTTGTTGAATAAAAGGCGTGATGTTA
Source organism: Omphaloscelis lunosa (assembly GCA_916610215.1). Classification (NCBI taxonomy): domain Eukaryota; kingdom Metazoa; phylum Arthropoda; class Insecta; order Lepidoptera; family Noctuidae; genus Omphaloscelis; species Omphaloscelis lunosa. Next base: position 14,338,069 of record OU744265.1, on the reverse strand, counting down.
TTTATTTCTGATTAATCTCAGGCAATATCAATCTGCCTAGCCTTTTCCCAACTAAGTTGGGGTTGGCTTCCAGTCTAATCAGATGCAGCTGAATACCAATATTTTACATGGAGCGACTGCCTGTCTGACCTCCACAACCCTGTAACTGGGCAAGGGGCCGTTCAAGTATTACGTAAACAGATTTATTACAATTATTTAACCCCCCCTCCCCCTTGTCAGCAAAAGTAAGCAAAGCTCTTATCTCCCCCGCCCCCCCATGCTTACGTAAACATTGGTATATGCATTTTTCTTTTAATGTAAGTATTCTGTTTGTTTATTGATTCACGAGCAGCAGTTATAAGTCTAGAAATATATTCGTTTCGTTTTCAAGCATAGACAATGTGTGAAAAAGTAAATAATTACTGCTGACGTAATCACCATCTAGACCCCCCCACACCCATGTCATCAAAAATAAGCAAAGCATAGACCCCACCGCCCCCCTATAGTGCTTACGTAATACTTGAACGGTCCCCATTACGATATCCTCTGATAAGCCTGATTGTCACTTTCGGGCATCTGGCGACCAGTAACGACTGTCAAAGATCCACGAATGATAGCCGACTAACGGCTTAACGTGCTTTTCGAGGCACGAAGGAGTCTCGGTATGTACAGATGGTCACCTATCTACGGACCGACCTCGGCAAGCGTAGCTTAACCTGCTGGATCGACCCTATTAATCTTGGGCTATCCCTGATTATTCCAGCCTGGAAATTCCGTAGCTTACTAAGTTACATGTTAAAAACTGATGTACTTTGAGTGCTACCTACTGAATGTAATGGGCGACCTCGTCGCACGTGGATAGTGAGTCAATAGGTTTATCAGTACATAATTATTATAATTATCTGTACCAAATAGGTCACACATCACATGTCTAGTGCGCACTGATAGCAGCGCGGTTCATGTTTGGATCAAATTGATATAAAAATAACATCTGAGAATTCGTGAAGTAAACGTTACGTAAATTAGAACGATTTTGAATCGAAAATACAACTTTACTATAGCATTTTGGTTGATTTTTTTTGGGGCAAGCACAGTTAGTATCATCCTAAGATATTAATAAAGTCCTAAAATTAAAAAAAAAATTAGATGCGAAACGAGTATTTTCAATTTTAAAATAATCGAATTTGCGTTATGTTTATTTCGCGCGTTCGTGCTATGCCCACAGAACGTGGTATATAAAAGTTAGGTTAAACAACAGCCAAGGGCAATAATGTTTACATCTAGCTAAATTCAAATGCGAATTCAAACGATATTTTCTAAAAAGTGACAATTGTTAAGAAATATATTAATATCAAGATGAATTTGAAATAAGTGTGAATTTGTTTAGTTGATAGGTAGGTACGTCACTTTTGGCCTAAATCTAGTTAAATATTAATGTCAAGTTTTAAAAGATAACTAATTATCATGTTATTTTAGGCAGCAACGTCACTCCAATTGGGGTACAGTAAGACATTACACATAACATGACATTGAACCGCCTCTGTGGTCTAGCGGTTAGACTACCTGTCTCAGACCCAGAGATACCGGGTCCGATTCCTAGTGGGGGCAAAACTTTCTGCTCGGTTTGGTTGGTGGTAGGCCTTATTCTTAGTCCGCCTGGCTAGCTACCACCATCTTATCTAAGTCTGTCGCATAACAACAATGTTTACAGCTTTGTTGTGTATCGGCAGTTACAGTTAAGATAGCCAGTTCCTCTGTGGTTGAGGATTCCGGGTGAAGCTCGCTTGCACCTTCGGCCTGATCATCACTTACCATTACATGAGATGCAGGTCAAGAGCTTAGGGTTAAGCTGAGAGGCGTACCAATAACAATAATAGTAACAGTATACATATATTTCTACTCTATTGCCCCATAAACATTTTCGCGTCTAACGATTCATTATAATTATTTCCTTATTAATTTTGTTAACAGAAATGGAAGAAGCTGTCTCTAATAAACTTCGCGAGCAACAACATACAGAACGTGGACTGGGCGATTAGGCTGGTCCCGAGGCTTCAACATCTAAGCTTATCATCAAACAAATTAAAGGAACTATGTGACATCTCCTGCCTCCACGAACTAAGGGTACTGAATCTGTCTATGAACAGCTTTGCAGCCTGCGAAAACTGGTACGCAAAGATAGGCAACATAGTCAGAATAGACCTTTCACAAAACAGGGTAGAAAGCCTGCAAGGATTCTCGCGTTTGTACTCTTTGGAGAGCCTCGATTTGAGCTGCAATGTCATCACCGACGTCGAAGAAGTTCAGCATATATGTAAACTTCCTTGCTTAGAAAATCTATGGTTGACAGCCAATCCCGTAGCTTCGTCCATAGACTATAGAGTAAAAGTTCTAGAACAGTTCAACGCTCGAATGACAGAGCTTTGCCTTGACAACGAAAAGGCGTCAGAAAAAGAGTTGGATACAGCAAGAGTGTTGCAAGCCTTAAGAATTGTGAAAGAGGGTAAGACTCCAAGTTTTCTACAAAATAATAATACGAGTCATAGTTTTAATAAGAGTTGACAGGGAATTTAAGTTTAGAATGTTGAATTTAGAACTAAGGTGTTAGTAACGTTTTTTTTTTATAAAATAATAAGAAATATATTCGAATATGAAATCTTTTTTTAGAAAAAGGACGTTTCGAATTGTATTTTAATAAAAAAAGATCTTTATTTTATAAATGTGATTATGTAACTATTTTGTTATTATAGTGTTTGTTTTAGATTTAGAATCGCACTGCTCAGTTTAACTGTCTTTTAAACAAAATTGTGTGCTTATCTTCGACAACAGACCCCTAAGTTTCACCTGCGCTAGTTAAGATAGCTCATGCTTTCAGGCTATCTCAAAATTTAATTGTTTCCTTAGCATAAGTTCAGTAAGACTACATTCAAACTGCAAGCCGATGGCAAAATACGGTTTGACTAAGCTTTTGCAACTGTCGGACTACATTGTTTTCATCATCAAACCAGTGAATCTTTCTTCTATCATAAAATTTTTATATTCAAGTAATATGCTAAGTGGGTCACGCCTTAAGACGCGAATAAATTTCAATGACCTTGAGTGGTTAGCTTGCGTGTTTCGTACTGAGCTACTGGATGTACGACGCGTTGCGTGGGACTCGCCCATCAAGGAGCGCTGTCCGAAATTAAACGCATTATTAATTTATTATACATTAACCAAAAGGTATTTTAATAAAACACGTGTATTAGAAGATTAATAATTAAATTTATTTTAAAATGGTGAAGGTTTCAGAAAAATATGCTTAATAATTTTTGCGTGATTCTCAGTTTTTTATCGGCGTTAGACCTAACGTTACAAATTAATTACACTACGTAATATAAACATAATCTAAAATATTCACAAATTAATTTATTAAGAAAATGGTCTTATTTAACATTTATTTTTTACAAATCATTAACACTACTCGTTTAGTCGTGATCTTTAATATAAAATCATTAAAAGTCGTTTATTCTCGCCACAAACGACATCGCGGCAGGCTCAGACCGATATGGCGGGAGGAGCTGGACTCCTTTAATAAAGATTGGTCCTTGGTAGCAACAAAAAATAAATCTAAAATTAAGCAATGGGAAGATACTGGCAAGACAATTAAAGGAAGGCAGAAAGGTAACAAAGTGTTGCCATATCAACTGCAGGTCAATTTATTTCAAATTAATTTTGTCTTTGGTTCACAGTTGGTTTGGTTCGCCTGTAGTGTTGTATAGTAACAGTGATGTGTCTGAAATAACTTGTATAATAATATTATCTCGTTTACAAATGTGATATTTGATAATCGTATAGCTTTATATGTAATATGTATAAGTATATGTAATATAATACTATCGTAGTGGAAAATGACCAATAATAAATTAAGTCTAGGTTATAGATATTATATTCGTGATTTTTATTTTATGTATATCATAACCTCGCCCGTGTCACTGGAGGATTTGGTTCAGTACACGCCCACTTTCACAAAGTCGCGTATTTTAATATTATTATGAAATCAAAATCTTGAATATTGTGTATATTTTTGTTTTGCTTCTTTTGATATAATTTAAGGTAGTATCATGCATTCCTCCTTAGATGCATTTTTTTATATGATATTAAAAGTGGAGTATGAAATTAGAGTTCGGTGAAGTGTCCTTTTGAAATGTACAGGAGTCAAATTATGTCTTAAATTTGAATAATTTTTACCTCTGTAATCTGAATGAATTTTACTAGAGAGAAGCAACGACAATAATTCACTAAGACCTTAAAAAATAAAATGTTAATAATTAATTAAATACCCTCTATTTAATTTTTTTTTTTTGCTCTAATATTCAATCATAGCGAAACTAAATGAAATTCAGGTTATCCTAAATTATACTATTCGAAATTCAAAATAACATGAAAATTGGCATCCGACCGTCTTTGATGAATAATAAATCGATTAATCACATAGCATCTTCAAAGTATAAATTATCAAAGAGCGTCTTATATCATGCCGAAAGTCGGTTTTTGGTAAATAATATATTGTAATATCCTTTTATGATCGCAGTTTACCTCCTATTCAATAAAATAATAAAATCTAGTTTTATGTTCCAACTCTGTATTTTTATAGTGCGTTATTTATTTTAATTAACGCTTTGCTTTTGTAATATAAAAGGTTTAGAAACTCAATATTGTCATTATTGGTTGACATTAATTAGTAATTAATGCAACTGTTGTATAATAAGGGGTATTAAAACACGGATGTGGAATAGTATCATATGAGTGTTTTAATACCTAATTATAAACAGTTGCATACAAGACTTTATCTGCACCCATGATATGAATCCTCTATAAAAGGTTCTGAAACCATTGGGTGTTTGTAATTCAAGATCAAGAATTAAAAAAAAACACGAAATTCAGTACAAGTGCACGTATGAGTGTTGCCTGCAGCAGCACATCCCCGCGCATGCGTGCAGCGGGGGCTGCTGTCCCGCGCTTCAACGTTCCATTACAAAATTTGATGGAAACAAGGAGTTGCATACATGACAATGTTCTTTTTGAAATTCGAGTTGCATAATGTAATTTAGTACAACATTATAGCACTCATTTGGATGATATTATGGTTACTATGACACTGGCTGTTTTAATATTGGCAATAAACTGTTTCAGAACCTTTTATAGAGGTTTTATAGCATGCGTGTAGATAAAGATACCATCGGTATTCTGAATTTAAATATATTTTAATGAGGTCAAAAGTGCTGGCAACACAACAACATATATCCCGTTTGTTTCAATAAAATAATATCACGCAGAGGTGTTAATAATGACAGAGAAGTATTCTTTTTTGTAAATTGACGGTCAACCTAAATTGTCTGTTTATTCAAATCACAACTGTCATTTTTTGACAGTTGTATGAAATGGCGATAACTTGGCAAATTGACGTTGGGTGTCAATTTGATTTAAAAAAATATTTCCCGGATTTTAAATATACCTCTGCTTTCGCCTTCGGTTTCGAATTTATGCGAGATGTTATGTAACTTACGTAATTCGAAGATTACAATGAAAGTCGAGCAAGGTCTTGGCTTGGCATAAGATTATCTGCAACCTTAGAAGTGCAGGTGCAGTAAAAGATATTTAGTTATATCATATTTTAAAATTGTGTTTCAAAAGTAATTTCATTTGTCTTTTAATAATAAACAATGACATCAAGATTTTATTTCTGTAAAACGATGAAATCAAGTTTCTGCCCATTGTGAACATAATAATGAAGATCTGAATTTGTAAATATTTTTGTAGGGACCACTTTTAAATTTTCATACAATCCAGTGATGCCTTGTAAATACTAGATGCCTTTTTTTTACAAAATTGGATTAGATATGATGGCTCGACTATTCACCTCTCGCTCACACAACGTGTGTGCAAGCAAGAGGCAAATAATAAGCAATAGCTGTTTCTATTTAGTTGTATGCCTATTCATTTTATAATTAGTAAATGTTTATTATGCTAAAAGCACATTTAGTTTATTAATAGTATTAACTGAAGTATTATGTATGTGATCAAAATATAAATGTATAGAAATGTTTATTTTTAATTGGTGACGATTAATTTATATTTATAGTTAAATATAAGTTGTGGTTTAACCGATTTGTTGTTTTATTTGCTACTAGCTGCGTCTCGCGGTGTAACCCACGTAATTCTCGATTCCGTGGGAATATCGGGATAAAAAGTATCTTATGTCCTTCTCCAATTCATGGTCTACGCATGTGCTAAATTTCATCCAAATCTGTGACCAAGGGATATAGGGATTCATTTTTATATGTATATATAGACTAGCGTCCCGCCGCGCTTCTGCTTCGCACAGTTTTTACGATTTGAGAAAACATCAAGGTTTCTTTATTATAATGTTTAATATTATGTATTATGCTCATAACCTTCCAGAATTAATACTCTAAATTATGTTGAAAACCAAATCAAAATCCGTTCAGTAGTTTAGAAGATTAACGCGGTCACACAGACATACGAAAAGCGACTTCAATTTATAATATTATATGTATAGATGTGCGAAACGTTTTTATTGTAAACTTCGCCCCGCAGTTTCGCCCGCATGAGTCTCGATCCCATGGAAATATCGGGATAAAAAGTATCCTATGTCCTAATCCAGATTATAGTCTACCCATGTACCAAATTTCGTCCTAATCTGTTCAGCCGTTTTAGCGTGAAAGCGTAACAAACAAACAAACTTTGGCATTTACAATACCAGCGACCCGCCCCTGCTTTGCAAGGTTTATACGACTTGACAAAACATCGAGATTTCTTAATTATCTTTAGGTTTAATATTAATGTATTATACACATAAACCTTCCGGAATACATTCTCTAAATTATGTTCAAAAACCTCATCAAAATCCGTTGTGTATTTTAGAAGAACAACACGGACATACAGACACGCGAAAAGCGACTTTGTTTTTATAATATCTATAGATTAGTTAGGATGAAAAACAATAAAGAGTGGCAGCCTGGTGGTAACGGCCCCGAATAATGTCGTGGTTTCGAGCTCAGGCAGCGATGAAAGAAAGAAAAATTATTTATTGAGACTCGCACAGGAAATCACAAACTAAACTAAAACACTCATTAAAACATAAAAATTAAACAAATTAAAATAAAAGCATAAACTCCTGTACGAGGCCAAAACGCTCCTATCTCGGTGTATGCTGCGACATTTAAAAAATAAATGTTGCGGCGCTGGTATTCTGATAGGGCCCGAAGTTATGTCACGGATAGATAGATCCAGAAATAAATAAAATAAAAAAATAGATGTGTGAAATACATTAAAAAATAAAATATACACACACATGTACTTTACTTTCGCATTTTATTTCATCATCACAGCTCTTAAAACGGTGAAGAAAAACATTCCATGGCTCAATCTGTCAAGATACCTTTTAATTACCCTAGGATTTAAATCGTTAGATTCGGCCTACCGCATCGAAAGATGGTCGCGTTTCTGTTTCATTTTGACAACTTTGACACACAATGTGGCAGTCGCCATATACGGAATGTGAGCTCACTCTTCTCAGTGGGGACAGTTTTTTCATGACGTAGGATTATCACTATCACAGTGCACTGCACTCCGTCGCATAGCTCGGAGTGACAGATTTAACATGGTATCAGTTTGAATAGAAAACACAATCTGCGTGTAGATTGTTTACTATGGCCGCCCCGCGCTACGCGACGGAGTGCGGTGCAGTGTGATAATTGCCATAAGTGAGGTGAAGGCAAATCTCGATTTAATGTAATTTACTTGCATTTTTGACATTGATTGTCATTGAGATGGGATTACGACTTGAATATTTTTACTTACGAGAATTTGTTGCCCTTCTATTATGTCCTCGAATCAAGAATGCAAAGACATGCCATCAAAACTCCCTTACATAGAGAGCAGGGTGGAGGATAAAAAAAAACTGTTACATTATCATTCATTTATTGATTACCTTAACTAATATATTACAGTAGGAATGTGATCAAATCACAAACATTACAAATTTATTAACAATGTTTCTATATTTTTACTAAGCGCAGAGTTATACCAAACTTATGCCTGTTTTCTCTGACACTAGGCACTACCTAAATGAATGTCTAAATAAAAGCGTGCTGTTTGATTTTCAAAGCTCGATTCAGCGCCGAATTTTTAAAGTTTAAATCCAACAGCGCGCGTGAAAAACGTATTACGAAGTTACTGGTTGCACGTTATAACTTTACTCCGCGTTTATTAATAAGAGGATTATAGTATTCAATACACAACAATAATATTGGTAAGTGTAACATTTTTAAACAGTTAAATGCACTAAGGGTGGCCAGCGAAATTCATATTTTTTTTACGTTTTTGCAATTTGCAGGTCAGTGTCAAGTTGTATCTTGATTAAAATATGATTCGCGTCCATATCAAATACGGCTTTACAGTATTTTCTAATCATTTGAATCAGCAATACAACTCCTTATTCTTAAAATAATCCTAAAATGTAATGAATTCATGAAATAGTCATTCAATAATCATTCAATCAAAATATTTATCAATATTCATACATTCGATTATATGAACTTGAGAGTTGTATTGATGACTTCTATGATTATAAATAAACATTTGATACGACCGCGAATCATATTTAGATCAACATACAACCAGAAACTAACCTGCAAATTGCAAAAAAACGTAAGAAAATTTGAATTTCGCGGAGTACCCTGACGCTTTCGCCTTAATGTTTAGTTTTCTATTCCATCTAGTTATATTTTAAAGTTTCTACTACACATAGTAATAGATTTTCCTGTTTGAATTTAAAGCTTACAACTTATTAGACATTTATACAAGGAAGTATGTACTAGCGTAACATGTAACGCAGCTAACTACGAAAGAATGTATAGTTGCCTCATAAATTATCAAAATATTATTATTAACTTGCATAATAATTAAATATTTTTATTTTTCATAATTTTTATCATTTAATAGTTACTTATATTATAAAATACAGAAACATTCCGACAATACCCAGCTCCAGTCTTACGTTCATTAATACAATTACATTACAACGAATTATTTTACTTAATTTATTATTGCTTATTTAATCAATCATTTTCAATAAGTACAAAATAATACATTCAACATTTTATTTGTTACATAACAAAATTTGAGAGTGGAATTCACATTTAATTCAAAGAAAAGTAACATGCACAGAAAAAAATATTCTATAGAATATTTTAGGCATAAAAAGTCGTCAAATCGTGATAAGAAATTAAGTTAGAAATATTAGGGCCTGTATCAGTCTTCGGATATGCATTATCCATCAGCTAAATTAAAAAAAAATGAAACAGAACTCGTATGATATCAGCTGCTAGATAAGTTAATCGGCACTTATTCGGAGGCGGTAAAACACATAATTTCTTTAGACACACAAAATTCAAAAGCTTGTTGAAAATGATTAATCTCAACTAACGTACAGTGCAAAACTAGATTTATCACTAGAACATGTACAAAGGAGCATTCAAAAAGCTACGCCTCATAGACAAAAGTTTTTTTTTTAAGGACTGCAATAGTAACATTTCACTGGCCAGTGATAGTGGCTGCAGAGAATTAAAAGTAAAAAAATGCTTTAGAATACGTTACGACCGTGGCCTTAATATAAACGATCGTCGCGAAGATACGCGATGATCGCTCGAATACGCGATCGTCGCGTTAATATGTCACTTTTCGTTCGGTGGATCTCCAGTTTTTCGAAAAAAAAAAAGTGCCACATGCACGCGACGATCGGTTTTGAATAGGACGCGGGGCACGGCGCCCTCTGTCCGCGATCGCTTATATTAAGACTCGGGAAATTGTTGACATAAAGAGAAAATAAGTTATTCTAAACATAAGAATAAATATTAAGGCCCTTCTAGTAATCTAGTAAGGGCGGTATACACTGGGTTTATAAAAAACTGAGGGCTTGACTCTCAACGTCAAGTGCAAATCCCTTACACTTCATATACGTTCATACAAATATGAACATTATCCTTATATTATTAGGTTCATTTTCGTGTGAAACGCTAACTGAGAGTAAAAGCGTCATCGAATGTGAACTTTATTCAAATAAATATAAGGTTCACTTTCGTATAAACCGATAATATTTACATAGCAAAGTCAAAGTACTGTCAGTGAATCTTGCCCTGAGAGACGAAGGGTAAAACTCTCCTAAGACCTAAGAGTAACACCGGGGTTCCATCACACAAGGGTACAACGGCGGACATTTAGCGGTGAACCACTTTCACCCTTATATCCTTAGTAATAAGGTTGAAAAGTGTTTAACCGTCAGTGTCCGCGCATCTAGGCCCTGAACATCTTCAACAAGGTTGTACAAAATTAAGATATTTACGAATAAAGGCGAATTTTAAAAGGCACAAGCGATATATTTATATTCTATGTCTATAATTACATTAGGTTATGTCATCACAAAAACTCTTTGTATGCATTTCATAAGTATCTTTGACCATTCATTATGCCTAACAACGTATAGGCAAAAGTAGCAACTTTAAATTGTATCTTACGCAGAAATAATTAAAGGTCATTTTTGACTGGTTACTCCAATAGAATTTTCATTTTTTTTTATCTTTCCGATAATGTTCGAAATCGTTTTCTTTTCATAAGGCTTCATACATACAGGGTAGCGATTTAGTGAGTAAAAAACTTTAATCACGAAACAAATATCGTGAATAAAAATAAAACCCTTACAACAGTAGACATACTAGTTGATTACATTACTACATACCTATTTTTTTTTATGTGTAACATCTTTCCTCTCGCTTTCCTGCAATATGTGGGAGTGATTTCGTGAATAGGGACGGAATTGTGTAACAGGAAGCCGGGGAAGCGCACGCTATTTGATTTGACCACTGAACACGCGCGGTGCTCGAGTTGGCCGTCAGATGGTACCAACCTATTTTTTGAGAGGTTGGTACTGTCAGCCAAGATGTCAGACGTTACATATCATATGCGACTACTGTAAGGGCGCTCGTTTTTTAGGGTCCATCCATATCGACCGACCGATTAAATTGAAATTTGGTACACATATGTATTTGTAACGTAAATAAATGAATTTTGAATTTGAGGGTAATTTCTGGGAAGCAAAAAAACAAAAAAAGAGTTTTACAATCTATACCGTGTGACATATCAAATGAAAGGGCTTGTTGCGAAGATCTCAAATATAATTTATTTATAATTTTAAAATAAACACTTTTAAAGATGTTTAAGAAAATTAATGAAAATTGACCATTTCCCCCTTATCTCCGAAACTACTGAGACTAAAATTTTGAAAAAAAATTAAAAAATACAGAGTATGGTTCTTTAACCCATAGATTACAGGATAACATAAAAGAAGTCTTTGATCTTAATAAAATAGCATGGCAAATCTCTCAATATTGTGCGTACAAACTTACATTTGCAGTTGGAATGTATGGGATAACATTTTAAAATTGGGACGAAAGCTGCTAAGTCGCAGATACGACAGATAGGAAAATAGTTTTACAGCTCTATATAGTTCACACGGAAATCAAAACAATAAAGTACTTAGTTCTGAATTCAAATGATTATGCACGATAAATCTAATAATTGATGGACATCGAAATTAGCATTCATTTGTATTCGGAAATGCGATGATTCCAAAGGGACATTAAGAAAATAGAAATACTCTACATGTATGCGTTAGTTAAGTGTGGTAACCCTACTACAATTAGCTTTGTCAGCAATACAGCTTCTTTCAAAACTAGTGAATAAGTAATTATAATGTAGGACATTGTCGTCACGCAACAATTGTCGTTTTAGCATAATTGAGCTATAAGAACCTTGTATCTTTAGGATTAGATTATTATTATCTTTACTGTCACTCTGTCAGTTAAATAAAGTTATTTTTAAACTCTCCGACTGTCGTTTACTTAATTCGTTTCATAGCGAACAGTTGTTTAGTATGACAGGTAGAGTCACCACCTTGACGAATGCAGGTCACTAAATCGCCACCCTATATTTTTCTTTCTTTCCTTTATTTCTTTTCCTTATTTTACATTTACAGGTCCACCTATCAGCCATAGCTAATACAGTGTTACCCCGTGTCCTGACCAAAGAGATCGGTCGCGTTCATATGTCACTCTAGTGAGGAAAACCGCAAGACGCCCTCTGTCGGCGCGACCACGCGTTTTGGTACGCTGAAGATAATGAATGCAACGATCGCATGTTCGTGCGATGATCGCTTTGGTTAAGACGCGGCCTAAGACCATTCATTTTGTCAAAATTTTGCAGCATCAAGATTTCTTACCTCTCATAAATTCTTAGTACAATTAAATAAAAAGCTTGTAACGACGTATCTAAGCAGCAGCCATCGCAGGCAGTATGAAGTGATGATCAGAGTTGGTATGTTGGTATAAAGGCGCGCGAGCTCGCACGCCGGTCGCTGTGGGTCGCTTCGACGGGTCTTCACTCAGCATCATTTTTAAGACTTCCGTCTGGCAACAATAAATTATGGTTTTAGTCAAATGAAGCGACCTTAGACTACTAGCACAATATAAATATACATAGTATGGAAACTACGCCTCTTAAAATAATTACCGACGCTCCATTTTTAAAAAGATCGCGTCGCCCTCTCGTTTCTATTGAATTAAATTTCATATGAATACTTGGCTATATGCGAACTTGGAGTACCATGGAGCCGTTTATTATGTTATTAAGATGTATGTTGACTTGAAAGAGCATAGCAGTTGAGAGTATGTCATGCTCACTTAAATGTCTCGCTGATGGTGGCGAGTGTTGGATCATTCGGTTCCCTACAAAATGGTTGAGCTGGATGGTGCCGATCCAAGCGTCATGTTCGTGAACGGGCGCCGTCAGTTGAGACTGGTCATCTCTTATCTGCCAGGGCTTATTTTAAATCTTATATTTTCAATTGCTTTTGATATTTTTTTGTACATTGTTCTCACATATAGAAGCAACAAGAATAATGTATCCAGGATTTTGTAATAACTACATTTAAAGGAGTGTCCTTGGAGTTTCTCATCCGTTCTTCTCCATAGAGTTCTACGTTTTGGAATGGGCAACTAGCTTCAACTTTCTGACTAACTGACCGACTCTTTGACAATTCAAAAGTGCCTGTAAATGGTTTAATTGGAATAAATGCTTTGAGTTTGAGTTTTGCCCGTGCCTCTGTTACGAGTAATATATTAGTTCGTACTTCCGCTGCTGTTGTGGCTGACTGTCACCATGTTGTTTTTACTGTATCGTGTACGTTTTGCTAGTAGAAAATAAATTCACTATTTATGTATAAAAATGTAAGAAATCTTGTTTATTATTACACCTCCAAGTGTCTCGACACGGCACCCGCAACTGCCAGCACTGCGACAATCGCTTGTCAAGTCAATGAGCGCGTCTGTGCGAGTGTGGCGTTTCGAACGTTTACTACGTAGTTTCTGTACTGTCCATATTTATACTGTGCTACAAGACAGTGGGAGAGACCTTAGGAAGACTAACCAAAGTTAACCTAACCGTTTAATTTATTCTAGTTTTACCTTAATTAAATGACGAGGGCTCATGAACATGAACGCATGAGTCGAGGAACTTTTTAAAATCATTAACAGGGAAGCTCTTGACCTGCATCTCACCTGATGGTAAGTGATGATCAGGCCGTAGGTGGAAGCGAGCTTCACCCGGAATCCTCAATGGCTATCTTACCTCTAACTGCCGAAACATAACAATGCTGTTAGCATTGTTATTATGGTGAGAAACTTAGGTAAGATGGTGGTAGTTAGCCAGGCGGACTTAGAACAAGTCCTACCACCAACCAAATCGAGCAGAAAATTTTATCCCCACTGGGAATCGAACAAGGAACCTCTGGGTCTGAGACAGATGGTCTAACCACTAGACCACGGAGGCTAGGACTAACCACTAGAGGCGGTTGGAGTAACTGAATGGGCTAAAAGCTGAGGGATTTTCTTTTCGAAAGCTCAAAGAAATATAAAGGGCATTTAAAAGACGGACATCTGTTGAGTAATATGCTTCACTTCGTAATATTTACGTGAAATTTAATTATTTCTTGAATCCGAAATAGTTCTTACAATTGCAACCTACTCAATAAAATAAAAATATCAATACAGTTATTATTCCAATAATATAACTACTAACCTCTTGCGGATAATGCAACATAAACTGCTCTGGGTACTTGGACTGTCGCAAGCGCAGCAAACAGGCGACGCGTTCAGACTCAGTGCCGAACGGTTGTAGCAGCTCGAAGAGTATGAGGCCCAGCGAGTATATGTCCACTTTGTAGCTGTATGGGTTACCCAGCAACTGTTCCGGGGACATGTAGAGGTGAGTACCTGGTAACAATTATAAAATGTATTAATAGTTTGGTAGATGTCCCATGTCTTCGAATTTTCGGTTCTAGGATACGCCGGTTTCTGCACAGGGACTGCGTGGTGTATTACGGCCCACTCCCTCTCACAGAGAAGAGACCTGCTTCCCAGCAGTGGGAACATTATAGGCTGATTATGTTATGTATTAATGTATTGTAAATTAAGAAGACATAATGCCGCAATAGCACAGCTGTTAAGGAACGGGCTGATGAATACGTTTTTCAGTCACACTGGTCAAAATCTCGGCTTATTTAAAACGTTTTGCGCTCTAGAAGCGTTTAAATTAGTTTCTGCAGATTCCAGGGGTATTTTATGCCGAATCACGCTTTTTTATAAGTTTTTCCAAACCATAGTTGTCGAATAAGGAAGTTGGAGTTGCAATGTGCCGGCAATATTAGCCGTTCGACCGATGACCGTTGGGGAGATGTCTTCTTGAGTGGAGACCGCGAATCGGCAAACGTGATGTAGGATGCCCTCAGGCAGGGGGAGCGACGTTCTTCGCAGGGTGGTGGTAGCAGTTGGATGAGACTTGCCGATAATCGAGTTGAAAGGCGCGCAGTAGGAGAGGCCTATGTCCAGCTTTGGACTGGAGTAAGCTGATGATGATGATGATTTCTTTTTATATAACTACTAGTGACCCGCCCCGGTTTCGCACGGGTTCAATTCTTTTTTTAAGTATTTTATTAGCATTATTAAGTGCTTCTTTTTTATATTTACATAATATAAAATCTATGTATATCTAGCATAATGTACCTTTCAAATAGTGAAATAATTTTTAAATAGGACCTGTGGTTCCGGATATTACCCTCCACATATACACAAACTCACAAAATTCGCTCTCTCTCTCTCTCTTTAATAATATTAGTATAGATTTTTTTTATGCATAAATGTCAGAATTCGGGAGCACGGTACTAATTTGTGTTTTGTTTTTCACGAACAGAATATTGCTGGGTTTATTACTAGTTATCTATGTACTCACCAACTCGATACGTATGCCTCTGATGCGCATCAACAACCTCCGTCTTCTCTCCGTCCTGTGACGTCTCGCTCATGGCCGTGACCAGTCCGAAATCGCCCACTTTGACCCGGCCGTCGGGCGCGAATAATATGTTACTGGGTTTTAGATCTCGATGTATGAGGCCGGCTAGGTGGACGTATTCGACTGCTGACACTATTTGGCTGAAGAGGACTTTTACCTGAGAAGAAAGATGATTAGATTAAATTAGGTAAGATAAGAGACTAAAGCCGAAAGAGGAGTGTCTCATGTAATAAGTAATTATATTGCGTTGCAGCTAATGGAGAGATATCAAAATAACAAACTTATTGGTTCGAAAATGATCTACTCCTCCAAGGTTTGGTGCAACTAAGGCTTGTATTACAGATCCTCATTCAAAACTCAAGCATGACTTAAAACTCTTTTCAAGCCTTTTGATTGGTTAAAACTAGTTTTTAGTAGTAATGCTTGAGTCTTGAGTGCCGTTTCGTAATACGGGTCTAAAAGTGATATTAGACCGTGGCGAATGGCAAAAAAAAAGTAAAAATATTATTCAATATTGACATTGTTTATACAGTGAAAACAGTTTATATCGACTTCGCTTAAAACGACGTACCGGTTATAATGACGACATTTTGAGGTCCCAGCATTTCTGTTTACTTAACATAGTGTTTGGTTATAACGACTATCGGTTACAACAACCGTTATCTGACGGTCCCTTCGAAGTCGGTATTAACGGTTTTGACTGTAGTTTGGAATTGAGTACTTGTTGAATAAATTAAAATTACTTTTCATGTTTATGAAAAGTCATAGGAAGGAAAGAAAGAAAGAAAGAAAAATGCGTTTATTGGCATTACAGCAGAAAAATACACGTTATAACTAAAAAAAAAAAAAACAGAAAACATAGGCTACTTTATAAGTTTATATCACGGAAAATGCACGGCTTCTGTGGCATAGACTACCGGAGCGGGTAAAAGCAAGTTATTTTTTAAGTAATATCTTACCTTTTCAGCCCTTGCGTCGCAACATCTGTTATCTCTAAGCCAGTCGTGCAGGCTGTCCTGTCGACACAGCTGCATCTGTATGTACAGGTACATCTGCCGCGACGGGCCGGGCGGGGCGGCGGGGTCGGTGCCACGCACGACCAAGTCCAGCGACCAGTGCCGGGTGTGGCCTTTCTATGGGGAGAGAAGAGTATATAAGTTTAAAGGATATGGTAACACTGTGAGTTACAATATAACAAAATTATTACTAGTGTCTGGCCACGCTAAGTCTGCAAAGGAATAAATGGGCAACCCCAAAAAGTTTTATACATATATGGTATACTTTTACATCAGTCATTTACGTCAGTTTCGGGGTTGTAAGTAGATCTAATGATTTTGATATTTTGCCTTTTGATTTTTGCATAATAGACTATGTCGTACTTATGCTCTACCTCCATACGATGACAAAACTGTATCAAATCCACACTGCATCGTGCTAAAGTGACTGTTGTTTACCAGGAATAAATCAGAATATAAACAAAATAACCTATCAAAAACTAAAAGAGAAACAAACTATTTTTTTTTTTTCGTAGGACAGGATAGTGTTGCCGTCTATAAATTTTCAAATTCCACCCTTTTTTTTTTCTTATGAAGACTTAGCGTGGCCAGACTATAACCACAGATTAATACAGATGGTTGACTTCGCAAAATCATTTAAATAAAAAGCGACTCTTGCTACGACACAATAAAGTGCAATTCAGGTCGCACAGCGCTAATTACCTACAGTTATATTCACTTAGAACTTGCCTCTCTTTCTATCACGTAACTCTTATCTTCTGACGAAAAGTCGAGCCCGCCGCGTACCTACTTGTAGTTTCATACCTAAAATAAGGAGTGAACCATCTGTATTCATCTATGGCATACATAAACAGTAACATAGCTATCATTTAAATAATAAGTGTTTCTCGAATTATGAATGTACAGGACAGCCAGACAGAGTGAGTTTGTGGTTAATATGGAAGGATTTCCCTTCGTTAGCGAGGTAGGTAAATCCTTCCATTCGCCTTAGCAGTGTGATCTGATTTCTGTTATTAAGAGAGTTCTTACAGAAAGAAGGCAACATCGCAAATAGCTGTCAAATATTTCGCTGTTTTATTTAACTTGGCAATATAACTGTATGGAAATAAGAAATATGGCTAACTAGTGAACTAGAATATTGATTATGAAATGGAATAATTTATATCGTAACACCGAATATTTAGTTTAAAATGTAAAAAAGTATTTGGAAATATTCCAAATGCCTTTTTTATACCTAAATTTTGCAACATCAAATCCAGTGTTTTATGTGTGTTACACACTTCCGTCCCTTTTCACGAAATCACTCCCACAGATTGCAGGAAAGCGAGAGAAAAGATGTTACATATTAAAAACACAATAAAATCCTTACCTTCTTTTTCTTCTTTTCACACGAACTTTCAGTCTTATAATCACACTCCTTCACTCTCTCCAATCTCTTATCAAACGAAGAGTTCTTCTCCGTTCCCTCATTAGAGTGAGCGAACACTATGAACGAATCGTCGTCGCTGATTGGCTTAGCCAGGGAAGAATGCTCGTTACTGATTGGCTTAGCGAGCGAATTATGAGTGACGTCAGACGGTTTGGATGAATGGGGGGCGTTCTCGTCGAAAACTATGCTGAAAGAATCGTTGCAGCTTAGTGATCTGAGAACAAAGGTTTTATTTCAAATTTTAAACTAGCGACCCGCCCCGTGCTTTGCATGGTTTTTAAGACTACGACAAAACATAGATATTTATTATACAGTATATTAATTAACAAAAGGCGTTCCCGCTAACCCGCAATAGTATAGCGTATCGTACATCCAAATATAAAAAACGAACAAGCCCTAAAGTAGTCGCATAATTATGATATGTAACATCTGACATCTCACTTTGGTAATAAGCAGGAAGTGAGTAACAGGAACACGGGGAAGCGCGCGCTATTTAATTTGACCAATGACCGGTATTAGAGTTGGCCGTCAGGTTTCACGAAATCACTCCCACAGATTGCAGGAAAGCGAGAGGAAAGATCAACCAAAAATATTTTAATTTTTTTAAATAATAACATATTCGCAATTTTTGAACTGAAAAGTTCTTTAGGCGCGTTGGACATTTTTTTGGTTGGGAAAAACAATTGAACTTGCGACACCGTTACCGACACCTCGTTTTTGTAAACGCGATTGTGCTCTTTTTTTATTGAGTTACGGATCAATGTTCTATGCAAGTATTTTTTTGTTCAAGTATTCACTTCTGTCGGCACTCCCGGACTGCCAGTGATTTTTATAGTTTTCACTTCTGTCGGCACTTCCGGAGTTCCACTGTTTTTTTTTTTTAAATTGGTATGTAAATGATACACCCCATACACACGCATTTGTCTTTCAACGTGGAAGTTGGGCAACGCCAATACGCAACGCCAATAGTAGCTAACTATTTGGATTTTAAACAGGACGTTTCGATAATATTGTCGTTTTTTAATACTGTTTTTTTATACTTCTTTTTCAATGCAGATAAAAAACTAATTATGATATAGATTAACAAGCAGAAATATAGATTATAAGGAGTTTCTTGCCCGTTCTTCTCCATAGGTACCTACTACGCTTTGGAATGGGCAACTAGCTTCATCTTTCTGACTGACCGACCCCTTGACAATTCAAAAGTGCCTGCAATTGGTTTATTTGAAATTAATGCTTTGAGTTTGAGTTTGAAACAAGTTTAAGGGAACGCTCTCTGTTATCTAACATACTGTATGCAAGTTAAATATTAATATATTAATCACACAAAAGCAAGCAGAACCAAGCAAATAAGCAACAGTTTTGTACGTATTTTTTGTCCTTTTCTAATTTTCTGTGTATATTATGTTCGTACATAAATGGTTAAATAAATATATTACAAATAAATAAGATTGAAGTGTCTGTAATGTCAACAGCTTTTTACAAATTAAAGTATATACGACACTTCTGTTGTGTTGTGTCTGTTTGTTCCGGTTAATCGCCGAAACGACTGGACCGATTTTGACGGAACTTTCACTGGAAGATAGCTGATGTTATAAGAAGTAAGTAGTACTTTACGTTTATTTTAGAAATAATAATTAGGCTCCACGCGGGCAAAGCCGCGGCCAGGAGCTAGCAAGTGATAAACCTTGCGGAATAAATTCTCTAAATAGTGAAAGCTGCATCAAAATCCGTTGCGTAGTTTAGAAGAACAACGCGGCCACACGGACACGAAAAGCGACTTTAATTTATAATATGTATAATTTAAAAAAATCTGCTGTTCCATGCACTTTTCTATGAAACAGCAGATTTTTTTTTAATAACCGACAAAAAATGTATCGCATGGGGGTTCAGAACCATGTACTGAATTTATTGTAACCGTTTTCTCTTCGATGTCTTTGCTACTCTGTATACAGCAAACTTTTAGCAAACTTAAACACGTGACTTTACTCATCATTATGAACAAGTTTTACTATAGAACCAAACCTGAAATTGCGAATACCATACCATGCGGTGCCATAGTAAATGTTGTTCATAGTGATGAGTAAAGTCTCGTGTTTAAGTTTGCGCACTGGTTAAAAAAATTCCCTGTATAGATATTGAAAATTCAAATTCATATTGTTCTCACTCAAAACCACGACAACGGGTCGATTATTCACGCCGAAGAAGTAACAAAAATGTATGTTAAAAAAAAATACAATAGATGTGGATATATTTAGTAACTTTTCCGCTTAGCTATTTCTAAAGAGCCGTAAAAACCCTGAAATAAATCGACACGTGTTTCACCTCTCAACGAGGCATCCTCAGGATGACGATTGGCTTGTCGCGAACTCGAACACGGCGTGTTGCCACACCGACCGCTGAACGCAGTCAAAGTTACTAAATATATCCACGTCTATTGTATTTTATAATAGACTTCCGCTAAGTCACGCCTGAATCAATTAACTATCTTAAAATTTATGTTGTAAAATAAACTGTAACATCATAACACCCAAGCTTAAAAATCTACCACATCACTAATCCATAGACAATTTCGGGCGGCCATTATTGTTTACATCATTGGAAGAAGTTAAGCGAATAGTCTTTACAAAATACACGCGGGTGAAAATGTTTTTTTACGACTATGAATATATGAGTCTGTTGTCATGGTGACTGAAATGCCATTTAAAACCCTATTTCGTTACGTATAAGTACCTGAGTCTCTTGCTAGGTTCTCCTAGTTTCTTCTCATAGTCCACCGCTTCAAAGCTGTCTGTACACTTGTGTAGGTTGAGCATGACGTCATTGGGCGGCAAGATGGCCGGCGGTGGAGACGTCACCGTGTATTCCTCTGTCATGGCCACTGAGACCCCGTCTAGTTCTCTGAGAAAATATATGGTAAGTATGTTTTCAAAAAATAAGGTTGAAGCTACATAAACAATGCCCACAGTCTACCTATAATATTAAGAGGAGGCTCCCTAAATTATATGTTAATTCTGGAACAGTCACGCATACAATCAAAATGGAACTTTAGTATATGATTTATTAGATCTTTTTCTTTCCATGTACAAGTATTTCTATTTTCTTAATGTTCCTCGGGAATCATCGCACTTCCGAATACAAACGAATGCTAATTTCCGTGTCCATCAATTATTAGATTTGTCTTGTATAATAATTTGAATTCAGAATTAAGTACTTTATTGTTGTTTTGTTTTGATTTTCGCGTGAACTATACAGAGCTGTAAAACTATTTTCCTATCTGTCGTGCCTGCGACCTTAGCAGCTTTCCTACCATTTTTAAAATAAATTATATTAATTAAAAGAGTATTATTAACTCTATATACTTCCAAGTCGATTGAGAGCGTCCGGCCTGCACCAAGTGTAAAGGGCAACTGATAGAAATCTGACGACTGACGAAATACGAGGTTTGCCGATGGACATTACGAACATATTTGTACTAAACGTAATTTTAACACTTTCGCTCGATTAATTTTTATTCGAAAATCCTGTCTCTTTTTAAAAGATTATTTAAATAAAATCAAGATTACTCGGCTTTTATATTTAAAATAAGTTTGTATTGACGGTAAGAAAATATAGTTTATTATCCAGCCACAATTTTTTTCTCTAGATCAATTATTAGTTTAGTTAAAAACGAAATAAGAACTGAGACTTACGCAATTTAGTTTCGTGCTCGAACACGATCAAAAAGCGCACGCGATATTCAACTTTATTACTGGTGTATTAGCGTTTAGTAGATCGTGGAGTGGCGGAGAACATGGGGGCGGAGCTTACGTGGAAATAGTCTTTAGAGTGTCTGGTCTTAACTCGTTTTAATAGGTTAAGGAGAAAAATTTCGCAGACAATCGGATTGAAAGGGAAGGGGCGGACAGACAGTTTAGGACATAATTTTAATAGCTTTCAATTTCTGTGATTGAAAGTGATTTATGTGGGGTATATCAAAATTTAAGATGCAGCCTAGTCAAATGCAATTGTTCCTTCGTATAATAATAATAATAATAGGCAGCTGGATCAAGGGTTTGATCCAGAAAGCGGTACTTCTAGACACGGCGCGTTTCGTTCCTCGTGCGCGCGCGTTCCTCTCTCGGGAGCCCTCACCACCGGTAGCTTGGAGGTTATTCCCGATACCGGTGGGCTACTATTTTTTAAATTTTTAAATGCTTTTTACTAATATAAAAAAAAAGTAAACAATATGTATTTAAAAAGAAATAAAGGAAGTAATATTATAAGTATTAATTAAATGTAATTATTACCTCATCCACACAGCGTCTCGTTGTTGTTGCCACAGCGGCGGCGGTTCCTCGACCCACGCGTTGAAGTACCGCACGATATGTTCGTGTTCTAACTTTGCGAGAGCACGCACTTCACGTAACACGCGTTCTCGTTTCGATTCTCTGTAATAAAATAACTAAGTTTTACAAACTTCATACTTTACTTTAATTTTGCTATCTACCCGGACTCTCTTAGCCGTGGACGTAATGTCGTATGCAACCGTAATATTAACGTACAGTCAACCGAACCACAGATTACTAGATAAATAACTCCATGTAATTACGCCCACTAACTACCTATCGGCCGCTGGGTCGCACGCGACCCATTTCTCAGTGGGTTTTCGACAGCCGCGAGGCGCGTACGTACGTATATATTTCGGTCGATCTGACGTACTTAGTTTCAAATTCTTATGATGTGTGATATGGCTGGTTTTAGTGTATTATGTGCAGTTGATGGATGTAGATCCAGCAAGAGAAGAAATAAAAAATTATCTTTTTTCAGTTTACCTGCTGATACAGAAATGTGAGTATCTAATTTGTTTTACTATCGTTTTTTAAATAGGTAAATTATTTAAACTTGCATGTTTCGTGTTTTGTATTTTATTGGTAGGTACGTAATTACTTTTACCACGTAATCTGTGCTTCTACTATGCGTCTGACATAAGAATAGAAAGGTCAATAACCACCATTTGTCAACTGTCATTTGAAAATTACGTTTACCAAAAATCTACTTTGTGCAAATTAATTTTCAATAATATTTATTATCGTTATTATCTTGTTAATGTTATTTCCATCGTGATTATTGTTTATTTGTTAGAAAAGCGTGCATGACGCGCACATGCTAAAACAATAAAAGCATTTTATTTTATTTCATAAAGTATACTACAAATACCTACCGATATCTATCGATCAAAATCATCAAATAACTTCTCCCGCTCTGCGCGGAGCGGGAGGGCGTGTCAGACTCTTACTGACTAAAACCCACTCGTGTTCCTTCGGTTGCCCTGTTGCCGGGGGCCACGATCTCCCTTTCGGTTTTCTTCGCACCCCCGGCAGGCATCGGCCCTAGCGGACCCCGTCAATTCTGCTGACATCTCTTTGAGGCGCGCGTGGAACACAACGCGCCGTCGACCTGGGCCTGGTCCTTATCGGACGGTGAGCCACCCATTGCTCACCGTCCGCAAGCCCGCGCCTACGGTGGCCGGAAATCGCCCCGCGATTTCCGACGCCCTGGGCGTCTCCTCCTGCGGCGGTTAGGGTTAGGGGCGTGAGGGCGCGAAATTTGCCTCTCCCTCACGCGTTCCGCCTCCTCCTTCGCGAGCAGGCAGGAGGCAGCCCTGGCAATTCACAATAACAACGCGGCGGCGCACAGCTACAAACCAAAACTCACTTTACGCTTGTAAGGTTAGGTACATTTTCGTTTGCACCGTCTAACGACTCGAAGGTGTAGGCTATTGGGAGTGATTTATCTAGTAATCTCTGACCGAACGTCCGAACCAGTCTTACGAAGAGGTATCGTATTACCCAGTTACTGGCTTGTGGAGGTCAGATAGGCAGTCGCTCCATGTAAAATACTGGGTAGAATGGTGAGTCAATCGAACGTCCGTAGTACAGTAGGGTTTCTCAGTTCTTAAGAGCTTTTATTCTGAAAGTGGGCAACGTCGCAAATAGATGTCAAATATTTCGCTGTTTTTATTAATTTGCCAATATTACTGTATGGAAATAAGAAATGTGGCTAACTAGTTCCCTAGAATATTAATAATGACTTTCAATTATAACACTGAATTGGATGTTTTAACAGTTCTAGGAGTAAAAACGGCATTTGGAAAGTATCCAATTACTTTTTTTTTATTATCTAAAACTAAATATTCGGTATTACGATATTCATTATTATTATTGGGAACTAGTTAGCCACATTTCTTATTTCCATACAGTAATATTGCTAAATTAATCAAAACAGGTAAATATTTGACAGTCATCTACGTCGTTTCCAACTTTTAGGATACACCCTCATAATATTACTGACGCGGACAGGCCGCTTGATCGTTCATATTTATGTTGTTACCCACAGGATACGGTATGCACACACTCATGCCACCGAGTGTATGAATTTTGTCAGTAATTTTCTTTAATGAATAAAGAGGAAAATAGTTAAAGGCTCTACCATACATGGATCAATATGAACAGAGTATAACTCACCTCCTAGGTAAAGTAATTCTCTTAACAGCATAAGAACAGTCGTCGATGTTGTTCTTCGCCTCGAACACGACTCCGAAGCCGCCGCGCCCGAGACAGCGCAGCGGCGTGAAGTCATTCTCGTAGCGACCAGAATATTCCGGAATGTTCGGACGGAAGGGAGCCGGGTTGTCTACGGGCCAGCCGCTAACTTGGACTACCACCTGGGGAACGATATAAAACAAAACCTTTTAAAATAAAAATCAAGTTTTTTAAGGATTTACACGATGATCAACCACAAACCTTGACAGCATCACTGCACAGGTTTTTCCAGACAGCTATCTAGGCGAAACAGATATGGCTGGATGTCAGAATTTGACGTGGGACCACTGTCATTTGTCTTTTACTACCTATTCGAGTATATGTTAATATCGATCTAATCTAAATTTTCAAGACATCCGGAACAAAACCCCTAGAATTTTTAACGTCTTTCAAAATGGAGGTTATGCATTCGACGAGATTTTTTGCAGTTTACGAGGATCTGACCCTCGGAAAAAATCAAATCCGGAACTTGACTCTTCGACAGTCGACAACCTTATGACTATTATTTATTAAAGTTTCTTGAGGATCATCTTCGATGAGTCGAGTAACAAGGAAGGGGTCCAACACCTATGCTGCTACTGCTCACCTGTTCCTGAGTACTCGGCAAAGGCGATACTGCAGTGATCTTCGGCGCGAAGAACCGCGGCCAGATCATGAGGTTCATGAGCAGGGCCGACGACACCGCGATGAGAAGCACCTCCTTCCACCAGTACCTTAGGAGTGAATTGTAGTATTATAATTTGTAGTTGACCTAGTGGGCATTTCTCCATACAAACTTTGTGGGTTGATTACTCCATTATACTAAATGACCCCTTTTGACTCCTTTGTAAATGTCAACCATTTTCGAGTAATTTGACATTTTATATTTTAAAATGAATGAAATAAAAATATAAAATGTCAAATGACTCGAAAATGGTTGACATTTGCATAGCAATCAAAAGGGGTAATTTGGTTGTAAATGACCTCTCCTACATTCCTTTAATGGATTGCCGACATATAACACATAACCCTGTATAAACTAAAACCAACAAATAATATTCAACCAACAAAGAATCATAGAAAGATATAAAATTTAAAAAAAATATTGCACATTTAGCACTGTACACGTGATAGAAAAAAAAAATCTTAAATAATAAAGACAAAGAAGAAGAGTAATATGCTTCTTCTCTCTCATATAACGAAACGTGCCTAAACGTGACGCGTCCTTAAAATTTCATTCTCAATTCTCGTCCAATTATCGAGTCGCCGCCTAAGAAGTTTCATTTCAAAAACACAAAATTCGATTGCTCAGTACGTGAACCATAACAGCAATGGTTCAGGTTCTCACACGATTTTCGGCGAGATCGCTGCGTTTTAGCCACGCCCACGAACGAGTTCGAGCCGTCGACTAGCGCAGCCTTAACTGTAAGTTTTCATGCTGACTGAAGTAAGCGAGACATGTGGAACCATTTTTATTTTTTAAGGAGGATCTGCAGTGGTTGCTAGCGAAATTCAAAATTTTCTTACGTTTTTACAATTCGCAGGCCAGTGTCAGGCAACTGTGCCTGACACTGGCCTGCGAATTGTAAAAACGTAAGAAATTTAAGAACCGTATTAAGAAACGTAAGATACACTGGTATCTTGATCAAAATATGATTGGCGAACATAACAATTATGTATTTACAAAATTATAATCATTAGATTCTCTCTAAGTTAGATTTGTTCAAAAGTCATTTAATGTAACAAATCTTGTTTTAATGTTTCTCCTGTATACTGATTAATTGTACTAATAAAAAAATATTATTACCACAGTGAGGAGATGTGGACGTGGATGTGATGCTGTTCGGTGTGGTCGTCGCTAATGTTCGGGAGGCTGTCGAAGTGGTCTTCGGTTACTTGGATTGATTGGTCGCAGGTTTCTTGAAGGTAGACGAAGTAGCCATGGTCGCCTGTAGGATGAAACAGACGATAATTATTATCATCGAATTTTTGAAAAATCATGGTCTTTTAATTTTGTTAGTCACTTATTGCACCATCCGTTAGTGACACTAATAAGATTCAAATTTTGGGAACTTTCCAGAATTTGAATATTTTTACACTTCCCTGTGGGAAGTAACGACATACGGTAAACTAAAGGAAAGTGTTGATTTCTTAAGTATTCAAATAAAAAAGCTAAAAAAATATATATCTTTTGTCACAGTTTTAGCTTTTATCAAAATCGGCTCGGAGACTTCCTTAAGAATTTTATAGTTTTACTATTTCTCTGCTACTATTATACTAATATTAAATATTTATTTACTAACTAGCTGTTGCCCACGTCTCTTCGTCTGTAATCCAGGATGAAAAGTAGTCTTTCTCCAGGTCATTGTCTACCCATGTGCCAAATTTCATCCAAATCCGTTCAGCCGTTTTAGCGTGAAAGCGTAACAAATAAACAAACAAACGAACGAACTCACTTTCGCATTTACAATATCGCATTGCTTTTAGATCTGGCCAACTACGCCCATTTGAAAAATTCACCTTTGCGTGGATGTGACGCATGTTTCCCCAAACCTTTTCACATTTTATATTTTAAACTTTTCTTTTGCGTCATGTTTACCGAAAATAAACGTCTTTTCTTTCTTTCTTTCTTATATACGTACCAAAATTATTACCAGCTTGTCCATACAAGGTGATCAGCGATAATGCATTAGGGTCAGCATCATGCACAGACAAGGCCGTCTGTTCGTCAGTCTTCTCTGCCTCTATCAGAGGTCGGGCTGTCACTAGTTTCCATGGTAACGGCTTCGCGGACACAGCTGTTTCCAGTTTACGTGAGTAGAATTGACTTTCTTGGATGTATAGCTGTAAAAGATGTTGGTTGAAAAAGTTACAGAAAAAAACGAGAACCACACGACTGAAGTGAAACTTCTTTCGCTCCATCTGTATGTATATATATGAATCTTAGATATACGGAACGTATTTGGCTATGAGAGGAAGAGAGAAAGAAAATGTGCGCGCGCACTGCTGTCTCTTGCTTATATCCCTCACTCAACTTCCGTTCGCCTTGCCCGATCACACTTTTCGTAACGCTTACGTCACGCGTTCGCCAGCTTACTCCCCAAGTCAAGCGTGAGTAAAGAAGTTTCACTTCAATAAATACGGCCGGACAGATCCGTCTGTTGAGGGGACATTGGAATAGAGTGAGGTACTGAGGTTATGAATACTCTTATGAGGCGTAGAGCTGGTTCGTAGAAGTTTTTGATTATCATGAATATTAAAATTTTATCTTAATTTTAACTGCTTCTGTGAGCTAGTGGTTAGACCACATGTCTCAAACCCAGAGATCCCATAGGGCTTGTTTTAAGTCCGGCTGGCTAGCGCATCTTACCTTAGTCTGCCGCCATAACAACAATGTTAACAGCATTGTTGTGTTGCTGCAGTTAGAGGTAAGATAACCAGTTCCTTTGTGGTTGAGGAATCCGGATGAAGCTTGCTTCCACCTTTGGCTTGATCATCACTTACCATCAGGTGAGATGCAGGCCCTAGAGCTACCTACCAAGTTTGTGAATAAAAAAAAATTACTAAATTTACTTTCGCCATTAACCTTGCACTATAGTTATAACTAAAGAGAAAACAGCAGAGTCTCAAACTCCTGAATATCAACGAACGTTTTGATGACCAGAAAAATTACTGACCTGTCTATCATGACTTCCAATATAGAGCGACGGTTGTTGTGTGACGCCTCCTTGTATGAGAGTTTGTGTCGCTTCCCATAGCACGTCGATGTTCTGTAGAGTGCCCGCGGCTAAGCGCCACATACCAGCAACTGGTGCGTCAAGCTATTGAAAATAATTATACAATAATGTAAAAAAAAACCCTGCCAGGTCTGAAAAGGCACTTAGGTACTGAAATAAAATTACGAAAAAGTATTAAAAAATCTTAATATTATTGAAAGTAAAAAGTTTTTGCTATTTAAAATTCGCATTTTTAGTACCAAAATTCAAATCCATGAAAAATTTGCAAATTTTCGACAGGGGTCATAAGTTATGACTTGTAGACGCCCGCCAAACGACGGCCGCCCGCGCTCCTGTGATATTGCCCATTGAAAAAAAATGCGTGGGTATATTTTTTCTTTTGTCCCGAAAATCCTACTAATATTGTGAGGAAGGATGGATGGATGGTTTGTTACTCTTTCACAAGCATTGATGAGTACACTTTTCATATCAAAGCCTTGATTTCGCCATCATTATCTACCTAGGCTTCCAGTCAGACCTGATACAGAATACCAGTATTTTACATGAAGCGACTGCCTATCTGACCTCCACAGCGTTGTTACTGGGTAACACGATAACCCATGGTAAGAAATGATTGCCTTATAAAACAATAGCTTCTGCCCGCGACTTCGTCTTCACTTCGAATTTTCAAGACCCCCGGTTAAGTCCCTGTTGCAAAAAAAATATATTTATTTTTTATTTTCAAAATAGTTGGGTAAACGTCATCTAAAACTATTTCAAGTTTATAGCATTAGTAGTTCTTGAGACAGACGCTGAGCTGTGACAGACAGAGGGACAGACAGACCGAGTCGCACCATACTATTCCTTTTTACCATTTTGGTACGGAACCCTAAAAAACGAAAGGACTAGATAAATTATACAATATGCAGCATATTACTTTTTTATAATATATATTTAGAATAAACTAAATATTCCTCAAAGTTAAGCCTCGTCAATGTGTTCAAGCTCTACAATAGACCAGGTACACAGAATAACCGACATTATTGAAAAAATACTCGAAAACAAGCAAATCTGCGCCACCGTATTCCTAGATGTCGGGCAAGCTTTTGATAAAGTTTGGCATGAGGGTCTGGTATTTAAACTCAGCAGAAGCATGCTACCTCCAGAATTTGCAGACATTCTAGAATTATATATAAGTAACAGAATGTTTAGAATAAAGCAAGAGAAGGAATATTCTGTGCTAAAAACTATAAAAGCCGGGGTACCACAAGGAAGTGTGTTCAAGCAAAAGCAATCAGTATATATATATATATATAGATGGCTTACGCACGATCTTTCGACGAAAGTTTCGGAGTTTTATGAAAGAAGACAAAAGAACTTTTGTAAGAAGTTGAGGTCCTTACGGTTGGGAATCGAACCCAAAACAAACCTTGCACTCGGGCTGCACACGGAGGCAGCGTGGTCAGCGCGTCACCGGCTGAGGCGCGGCGCGGCGGCGCCATGGCGGCGCGACGACCACTCGCTTTCATGGACTCCACCACGACGGATGATATTCCTCCCTCATTTAATTACATTTAAAGTTTGTCCGGGAAAGTTTATATGTTGTAAAAAGCACGGCAAGTAAACCATTGCCTAAAATGCAGTCCACTCTTTTCTTGCTCCCCGCGCTAACACTTATAAAGCCATAATTACGTAATACATTGCTACTTTTACTACTTGTATTTGTCAAAATATTGGCGTTAATTGAGTAATACAAAATATATATACCCTATTCTTATTGAAATTAAGTTCATTTTGTTTAAACAAAATCCATAACATCACGCATTGTTTCCCCTAAGGGTTGGGCAGAAGTGTACTTACAGTACACCCACATTTCGCCAGTTATGTTTAAGTCCCATGTAATTCTAGACCCCGGGCTGCTACTGAGAAATTCCAGATAGAAAAACCCAATAACACTTTACCTGACCTGGGGATCGAACTCTGGTCCTCATCCTCAGCGGTAGCGTTTGCTACCACTAGACCAACGAGGCAGTCGAAATACTTGCAATTAAGTTTTGAATACCATACAAAATGTCTCCTCAATAAAGCCAACTCACCTTCTGATGCCACGGTAATCTACTGTGGCAGCAGAAGGTGAGTCCGCGCTTTCTCTTCCACTAAGGGCTACTCTTCCTCTGCTACGCTGAAGTTCCATCTATAGAAAGAAGGTGAAAGAAAAGTAGCTTACCTTCTGCTGCCACAGAAGATTAGTTCCGGAGGTATCCCTCACCGCGACGACTCCTTCCGGCAACGCGACGGCCACGGCGACCGGCACCGAACCGGTCGGAGCGTCCGCGCATTCTCGACGGCTAAGGGCTACGCGATGCTCAGCTACGCTGAAGTTCCATCTGTACAAAGAAAAGGGAGAAAATTAAAGCAGGTTGTGATAATTAAAATAAAGTCGACTTGCGCCCCGAGGATTCTGTACCATTTTAAATTTTCATCGGCGGGGTCTATATTCGTCAGGGAATTTTAACACTACCGTGTAGAACATTGCAGTTTTAGGTCAGCGCCATCACTTGACCGATAGTGGTACTAATTTAATTTTTGTTTATGATTTCTGAAAAGTGTGCTATTTAGAGACATCGTTTTATTTTTCTTTACATAAATTATCACATAGCATAATTTTAGAATTTTAGGATTTTTTTTACATTTTTCGCCAAAAGTCGAAAACTATGCGGCTTAAAAAAAATGTTTGAGAATGTGCAAATAGCGCTCTTTCATATGATACCCCCTCTAGTAGCCCCACTTCGAATTTTTAAGACCTTCGTTAAATCCCTGTTGCAAAAAAAAAAAAATTGTCTTATTTGCAAAATAGTTGGGCAAACGTCATCTAAAACTATTCAAAATTTCAAGTCGTCTGTCTCAAGAACTACTAATGCTTTATAGCATTAGTAGTTCTTGAGACAGACGCTGAGCTGTGACAGACAGACGGACAGTCAGACCGAGTCGCACCATAAGGGTTCCTTTTTACCATTTTGGTACGGAACCCTAACATTACACAATATGCAGCATATTCTAAAAGATTCACAATAAAATATTTACGAGCTGGAAAAGGCAATGGAATGAAATTTTTATTTCTGTTAGTAGATCTTCTAAGACAGCTTTACAAGTCAATTACTGGATTTTTTTTTAAACTAGATAGCGTCGACATTTTGCGTGGTCGAGAACCATGTATTTTGGTCTAGCGTTGCTTAGGAATGACAAAAAGTAGTTTTTGAGATTATGAGGACCTCAGGAAAAAAATAATGAACCAATGCCTTGTCAAAGGGTGATTACCTCAGTAAAACAGTATGGTATTGTAGAAAGGAGAAAATACACAGAACGTTTCAAGAACGAAACTGAAATATCCATAATTCAATAAGGATAAACTTACTTCTCACTTCCAGTCCTGGGGTCCAGCGCTCTCACAGTATTAGAGTGCCTCCTCAGTACTATGACGTCACGACCCGCGTTCGCCGTCTGTTGTTCACTGCTGCAGCCTCCCGAACCGCATTCATAGATAACGCCGCCAGTGTGAGCGTCGAGACCAAACCAGAGGGTTTCGCGGGCACCTGAAGATAAATAGTTAATCTATGTTTATGGTAAGTGCTGTAATAGCTCTGCTGAAGGAGCTCGTGGCTAAGTAATAATAGCTGCACGGTTCGATCCATCAGGTTAAGCTGCGCTTGCCAGGATTGGTATGTGGATGGGTGACTATCTTATCATACCGAGACTCCTCCGTGCCTCGCAAAGCACGTTAAGCCGTTGGTCCCGGCTGTCATTCGTGGATCTTTAACAGTCGTTACTAGTTGTCAGAAGCCCGAAAGTCTAACAACCAGTCTTACCAAGGGGTATCGTATTACCCAGTTACTGGGTTGTGGAGGTCGGCTAGGCAGTCGCTCCATGTAAAATACGGTATTCAGCTGCATCCGGTTAGACTGGAAGCCGACCCCAACATAGTTGAGAAAAGGCTGGGCAGATTGGTAAGTGCTGTAATTATTTTGACTTAGATGTATTCTAATAAAATAGTTTCAAATCTGTTGATGAATACACAAGGCTTGGATAAAAAAAAATACATTGAAATCTGGACCTAAAATCAATATCTTCGTTCAATAAATCAATATCATCGTTCCATAAATCAATATCATCGTTCGTTAATTCCAAAACCTTCTTTGGGGAAAGTAAAAATATAAATATAATAGTATAAATAGAGATTCTTGCTTCTGAAGACTTCTGAAGACTTCTTTTAAAGAATTCTGCGGATGCACGTCTTATCACTAAAATATAGACCTAACAACAAGGTAAATGAGAGGAATCCCAAATAAAAGTGGGAAAGACGTTTCAAGTTTACGTTATCTAAACCAAAAGAAAATGATTCAACATTCTAAATATACGAGCACATCCAAATGATAAGGCTATATTACATTCACATCATTTACATCTCTATCTGAATTGAACTTCAAATTCTAATCATTCTCTAATCAGTAAACGGCTTGAAGATAACTAAAATATCTTTCTTCCTTAGTTTTATCTCGTGACCTACCTACATATGAATACGTAATTTTTTTTTTTCGCGCATTTGATTTTCAACGCACTGCTTATCGCCGAGAGTTGAAAATCTAACAGTGATTTTTTGACGCGCTGGGATGCACTCTGCGTAGGATTCTCAATGCTCGGCTAAACACCGAAAGTTAAAAATTCACTGCGCGATAAAATCCCGCTGCGATATTTTTATGTCCGTGGAAACGGGGGCTAATAGAAGATTTGTTTCATCATTATCTGCTGATGACGTCAATAATCAGCGTGAATTAGATGACAATGTATTTTACGGTTGAATACTCGCTAAGTCGCAAATTGTCTGAATCTACTTTGTAGGTATGAACTTGGTTAATCTAAAAGTGAAAGGGAACCGTGAAATCTAAGCGCTGTTCATGTCGTATGTCAAATATTTTGTTGGGCCTTGGGCCACAGGTTAGGCTATGATTTGGCTGTTAAGAGGGCCCTTCCCGAGCCGTCTATCGTCAACGCGAGCATGGTCAAAAAGCTTTATGTTTCATCCAGCGCAGTTGAGAACTGCTAACAAGCAAGTGAGAATGCGATAGCATTGTAGGAAAAATTATGTGCGGAAATTACATAAAACTTGTTTTTGAGTAAGCCTTACAAGTTTGTGAAATAAATGATTAGTCATTTAGAATCGCCATTACATGTGCGAGGTTTCTATGAAGATGTTTTCTTTAATTTTACCATTTATGAGTACACTATGAACGGCCAAAGTTCAGGTAAAATTTGGGCGAAAAACACATTTTCGGAGGCTTCTACTGAATTTATTTCTCCAAATTTTTATTTTTTGTTTTCATAGAAACTTAGATATAGTGCACAAAACACCTATTATTTTAAAAATTTCAAAGAAAGACGTGTTCCAAGGCCATAATCATGTACGAGCGTTTGTATGAAAATTATGACGGGTTGGCCGCTCTTAAACGTAACAAGGAGTTTATTTAGATTGATTAAATTCATGTAAAAAAAGAGATAAATAAGGTCACTTGGCGAAACTCTACAAACGACCTGGGTACCGATTTAGTTAACTTATTTAATTTGATCTTATATAATAACAATTCTTCTAAAAGTTCCATGTAACTGATATGGAACGAAAGAAAAGGTAGAACAGATACGGAAGGAAGAAGGGCGTTTTGTTTTTTCTGTGGATAGCAAAAAAAAAAAACGCCCCTCTTCCTTCCGTATCCGTTCTACCTTTTTTTTCCGTATAAGTATTAAGTTATTAATGACGTCAATTCACGTCAAGAAGATAGGCAGTATGCAGTAGCGACTTCCTGTCTAATCACTATAAACTGCGAACGCTAATTCGTCAGTCAAGCGTGGCATTATAACTGTAATGGTAGCGGTAATTAAAATCTAGTGTTCTGTAGTAGATGATTACGACTTCATTAATAACTATCCCGGGATTTCGTCCGGGTGAAATTTCGGCCCTCAACCCACCGCGTAACATCCCGTCGCCCGCCCGCGCTATTACTCCGCTTTGCTCGGCTCCTAAGGGTCATAGCGTGATGTTACATAGCCCTCCTCAAGAATTGGGCTATCCAATGCAAAAAGATTTTTTCAAATCCGACTGGTAGTTCCGGAGATTACCCCTTTCATACAAACAAACAAATTTTACCTCTTTATTTTTTTTTTTTTCAGACCTTTATAATATTATTATATAATTATTAATTTTATTATTATTATATTGTATATAAGTATATGGTACAGATTACCCAGGATTAAGTTATATAAAATACGGTTTAAGATAAAAATAAAGGCATCGTTTGACGCAATACGTTATTAAACTAATCAAGCGGAACAAAAAGCGTGTATTAGTAGTAGTTAAACCAATCTAGACGAAGCGAAAGGCATATGTTTGGATACGGTAGGTATGTGTTTACACAATATTCCGAAAGTAACAAGTATTAATTTAAGATAAAAATAAAAAAACTGTGTTTTCATGCAAAAACGCACCGCAGTGAGTCATATAACTCATAAGTAACCATAACCTATTTGTTAATATTGTTATATAAAAACGTTCAATTAAACGCAACCACTACACCTAACAATCGAAACACCTAAAACTGCTGCGCTGTTGTCCTGGATTTGATCTCCAAAGTCAGGCAAAGTGTCCTTAGGTTTCCCCATTAGGTAAGAATTTCTCAGAAGCAGCCCAAATTTGGATGTGTGCCCAGTTGATGGCAATTACTCAGGACTTGAACATAACTGGCGACATAGAGGTATGAACCTACAATTAAACCGCTACCTAACCTTTCGGGGAAAACGAGCGTATTATGCAAAATATTCATACCAGTTATTTAATTGACAGCG
Organism: Omphaloscelis lunosa; assembly: GCA_916610215.1. Lineage (NCBI taxonomy): Eukaryota > Metazoa > Arthropoda > Insecta > Lepidoptera > Noctuidae > Omphaloscelis > Omphaloscelis lunosa. The sequence continues at coordinate 14,303,010 of OU744265.1, read as the reverse complement.
AATCTGGCAGTTAGCCAATTTTTGCCTCACGCCACTAATGATAAAAACATTCGTGGTTTCAGACGAAAACAAACAAGATGTGATAATCGGGTGTTTAATTTTGTTTCATCTTACTACATACTAGACGCTTTATTTATTAATTATTAGCATAATCCTTGGTCCTCCCAACTCCTCATCCCTCATTCTCAGTTCTTTCAGATCATTTTAGGCAACTCTGCAGGGATTAACATTTTAAATAAAATTAATAATATTTAAATTCAAAATTTAACGTGTGGTATTTGGATGATGGAACGCTAGGAGGTGATGTAGACACCGTTTTGAAACACCTACAACTCCTTAAATAACAACTTAAATCCATTGGCTTGGACCTTAACCCATCAAAATGTGAAATTTTCCTTTCTGACATTACTGACAGACAATTGACCCTTGAAAAATTTAATGCAATAGCCCCACAAATCAAAATTTTAGAAAAAAGTTCACTTCAGCTCCTAGGTTCCCCAGTTTTAGAAGACAGTTTTTCTCCTTTCATCAACGAAAAAATCAAAAACTTCAATGACGTTTCGGACAGACTCTCCAAAATTAATTTACATTCGGCATTCACCCTGATTAGATACTGTTGTTTTGGTCCAAATTTTATATATTTTCTACGCTCTTCCCCCTTATGGAAGCAGTCACACCTCTTGGACAAAATTGACCAAATCATTCGCAGCACATTATCATCCATTTTGAATGTGGCCCTGGATGACCGAGCGTGGCTGCAAGCCACTCTACCCATCCGTTTTGGTGGCCTCGGTGTCCGCAAAATTACCAGTATTAGCTTACCCGCGTTTCTGTCCTCTGTCCACAGCACTGAAAAGTTGACCCGGAAAATTTAGCCCCCTGCCTAGTTAACTCTGAAGTGCCGTGCTTGACCGATGCGGAGAACGCCTGGAAAGCGACTTGCCCGAATACAGATCGGCCAGTGAACCCATCTTCCCAGAGGCAGTGGGATGAGCCGCCCTGCAGGTTGGTACGGAACTATCTTATTAATACGTCCACCAATACTGCTGAGCGTGCCCGCCTGCTGGCTGTGGGTGAGTGGGAGTCGGGCCTCTGGCTTCAGGCGCTACCGTCACCCAACATAGGCACTATGCTGGGTGATACCACCTTCCGGCTCGCTACCTGTCTGCGTCTGGGCGCTCCTTGTGTGGCTCCGCATCTCTGCCAATGCGGTGAAGGTGTCGACTGTCTCGGACACCATGGCCTATCCTGCAATAAGAGCGCAGGTCGGATAGCACGGCACGCCAGCATCAATGACATCATCCGTCGTGCTCTTGTCACCGCCGGAGTGCCAGCTGTTTTAGAGCCCAATGGCTTGACACGCGACGATGGTAAGAGACCAGACGGAATGACCATGATGCCTTGGAAGGTAGGTAGGCCTTTGGTGTGGGATGCAACGTGTGTCGACACCCTTGCGCCATCCCATCTTCCTAGCACGGCGGGCTGTGCTGGGGCTGCTGCTGCAGGTGCGGAAAACCTCAAACGGCGCAAATACTCCAATCTTATTGGGACTTATATGTTTGAGCCGTTTGGGGTTGAGACACTAGGGCCATGGGGTCCGAGTGCCCACCTAGTTTTTCAAGACATTGCCAAGCGACTGGTTGACTCTTCACGTGACCAGAGGGCTGGCCTATTCTTTGGCCAAAGAATCAGCATTGCCATACAACGTGGCAATGCTGCCAGCCTTTTGGGCACTTTTCCTATTGATAGCGATGCGGACGAATTTTTTGATGCCCTATGATTATTCCCCCCCCCCCCCCTTTTTTATATACTTGTACATATTATTATTATTAAGTCTTAGTTTTAAAAATCATGTAAATACGTATGTGTAAATAAAGACAAATTAATAATGATTTTTTTTTGTTTTTATAAAAATATTTAGAAATGTAAATGATACAATGTATGAAATAAAGAAAATAATAATAATTATGTTTATCAAATAAGGTTGAAATAAAAGTCTGAGACAAATCATTCATCTATAAATTAATTATTACAAACATATTTTACCCTGATTTAGCTACTAGCTTCGGGTTCGTAATATTGCGAGTATATCTATAACTGACAAAAAAATCGATAAAAGTAAAACAGCAGAATTTTTATCTCTATCTACGTTTTTAAGGATACCCACAGAAAGAAAACATAATGCTATTTGCATCGCAGGGTCAGACCACCCGTCTAGAAATGAATCTCTATAAATACATGACGCATATTATTACGTTAACTTCACCAACGGAGACAGCGGCATGTAGTGACAATGCGTGGTGACTCGACATTGGTCAGTTACTGCTAGACACGTAAGCATTGATTACGTTTAATAACGTTATCTAACACAGTATGTACGTAGTGTTTATTTACATTATATAGGTATCTATTAGGTACATACATGTGTATGATTATGTTAATCAGATTTTGCGACGATTTTCGTGGTATTGTATTTAATACCAATTAGGTCATTCATTTGAGGTCATTGGCCGGTGGAGTTGTAAAAAAAACATTAAAATCTATCAAATCCATATGGATTAGAAGAGGAAGGATTATTAGAAGGGTTAACTTTTAAGTTAGTGGTAAGACCACCTGTCTCAGACCCAGAGGTCCCGGGTTCGATTCCCAGTGGGAGGATTTGTTTTGCTCGTTTTGGTTGGTGGTAGGGTTTGTTCTAAATCCGTCTGGCTAGCTACCACCATCTTATCTAAGTCTATCGCCATAAAAACAATGTTAACATCATTGTTGTGTTTCGGCAGTTAGAGGTAAGCTAGCCAGTTCCTCTGTGGTTGAGGATTCCGGGTAAAGCTTGCTTCTACCTTCGGCCTGATCACTTACCATCAGGTGAGATGCAGGACAAGAGCTGCCCGTTGTGATTAAAAAATATGTCTAATTTCGATAATGTTCAAACCTTGTTAGGATGGCTAAGGACCGAGGCAACCAACATCCAAATTTCGTCACATCATGAAAGAAGGTCACAGGAACTGGTTTTGAACTTTCTATTTACTGTTTTTTATTTTTTATATAGTTATATGTTTAGCTAGTAAATAGAGGGTAGTGACGATCATATTGTTATAAATTTTAAGCCTTCAAGAACATAGGTAATTCATAATTCATCATATACTGAGCCACAGGAGAGATTGCCATGATGACCACCCTTGCTAGGCAGGCGATTTGGTGATCACAATAGACTTTCTAATTACACAAAAGGAAGATGATGTTTCCTCAAGAATTCCTTAGTCGCCCTTTACGGCACCCACACACACAACACGAATTGATTGGTACATTTTGGCAAGTAATAACAATCAAAGCATTGTTCCAGACTTCCAGTTTGAAATAACATATCATCACGCCAATTATTCTCGAAGGGCAAGGCAGAGTACCTATAGCAAGCCCACATATCGCAAGTTTGTGTCTCATTGAATAGGGGCCGAGCCTATTGTTATCAACCGAGCATGATTCCAAACACCGGGCTGCTACTGAGAAATTCCTGATGGAAAAACCTAATAATACTGCGCGACCTGAGAATCGATAATTGTATCACTCACCTGCTATAACCAGGTCATCGGAGTACTTGAATGACGATGACAGCAGTTGTTCCGCGTCGAAGGGCAGCGGCTCAATGGTGTCCCCACTGAGACTGTACAAGGTTCCACTAAGGGAAGGCACCAGGCGAACCCACTTGCCTCCTGAAGTGAGCTGTGGATGAATTGGTGTTTTATAGTATGATGATATGAAGTAGTTCTTCAGGTCAGGCTATTGGAAGTCATAATAGATATTATAACAGCCGCACGGGCCGATCGAAAGTTAGGATACACTTGCCGAGGTTAGTCCGTGCATGGGTGACCATCCAATACATACCGAGAGTTCTCCCGTGCCTCGAAAAGCACGTTATGCCGTTGGTCCCGGCTGTCATTCATAGAAAGTTTGACTGTCTTTACGGGTCGTCAGAAACCCGAAAGTCTAACAGAGAACCAGTCTTACCAAGAGGTCTCGTGTTGCCCAGTAACTAGGTTGTGGAGGTCAGATAGGCAGCCTCTCCGTGCTAAATGCTGGTATTAAGCTACATCCGGTTAGACTGGAAGCCGACTCAACATAGTTGGGAAAAGGTTGAGCAGATGATGAAAATATACTATCAAATCAGCCTATAATGTCACTGCAAAAATTCAGGTCTCCTTTATGGGAAAGGGGGGATGTGAGTGGATGTGTGCCACCCCACGAGTCCAGTGCGGGTTGGTAGATGTCACATGTTTTCGAATTTTGTTTGTGTGGTGGCATGCATGTGTTTTAGAACACTGGTAATTTAAAAAATAAAACAGTGGCACTCCGGGAGTGCCGACAGAAGTGAAAACTTGAAATAATATCGGCACCGCGGTAATCAACGCGTTGATGTTTTTTATCCACGCACCGCGGTAATCAACGCGTTGATGTCTTTTTAATGGGCAAAAGCTGGTGTCATCACAGTGTCGCGAAATCAATGGTTTACTCCCATCTTAAAAATGCCCAACGCGCCTAAAGAAGTTTTCACTTAAAAAAAACAGTCTGCTAAAAAGCATCTACTGAAATTAATAATCCTAATGGAATATTGCCCAGCAGTAGGAAAATCCAGACGAATAATAACATGCCAACCTTCATAAAATGCTAATTTGGCTATCAAATGTTTCAAATGTGTCAACAATCGTTTGTGAAATTCCCAATTTTAACATAATCCTTCATTTGTCATGTTTTGTTTTGTTGATGAATTAAGTTCACATTCCAATTGAATATAATTGAGTATTTCCTTATATTTAGGGGGAAGCAAAATAAGCGAGTGCCAAATATAGTCGACCTCGATTTTTTTTTTTACCATATTCGACAAAAACGAAGGGACGCTTTTGTCGAACATGGTAAAAAAAAATATTTGGTGTTTATGAAACTTTACTAAGGTTGAACTATCTAACCGCCACATTAGTGTTGAAAGCGACCTTGAAAAAATAGACCTTGTTGTTTTATGACTATTTTTTCTTTTTATTAATTACTAGCTTCTGCCAGGAGTCTCGCCCATGTGATTTCTTTATAAATTATAGCCTATGTTACTTAGTGATAATATTAGTTTAGACTAGCTGCGCCCCGCGGTTTCCCTATCCTAAGTATCCTATATCCTAAACCAGGTCATGGTCTACACATGTGCCAAATTTCATCCAAATCCGTTCAGCGGTTTTAGTGTGAAACCGTAACAAACACAAAAAGTCAAATCGTTTTTCTTTATAATATTAGTTAGTTTAGATCATAGTTGGTGATACTTTATTCAAATTACAATCTAGCCTATTAGCTAATCAGTAATTTAAATAAAGTAAGTAACTGTTTAAAAGTTTTATGCCATGCAGCGCCCTAATTCCGTAACACACTTTCAAATCACAATCCGAGAGTTTTGAAGGATATTGCTAATCCATTGCTAATTGCATTGAAAAAATTGTCTGTTCAACAACGTAATTACGCAATCTTCTATTATCTTCATCTTTTCGAATCGATGGTAAAACATGTTAAACGAGTTGGGCCCTACAGGTGGCCACGCCAATAGCGGCATCAATGGCACTCTTCAGGTCCTCAGAAGAGCAGGTGTGTGGACACTTTGGACACTCCAGCAAATCGGACATGGTTTGGTCAGGAGCACCGCATTCACACTGGGTATCTATGGGATCTATTATCCCAAATTTTGCTAGATTGTGCTTGCAGGGGGTTGCTTGGGTCCGCAGTCGATTGATTGCTTTACAAATAGGTCACTGCAGGTCACGTCTGGGTGGTAGATGCTCCTGGGGCTGAACGAAGTCGGGTGGTGGCGGGTGCTGTCTTTCCTATAGGTCTCTTCTCATCTTAGGCGGTTGGTCCTGCATAGCCTGTGTACAGCGAAGGAAACTCTTCCGGTTCTTAAGAACCGGAAGAGTTTCCTTCCGGTCCGGTTCTTAGAGACGGTGCCGGGAATTCGAATAACGCAGTGAATGTGGGTGAACTGTCAATATGTAACTCTTTACGATCAATTGTCAGTGTGTGTTATGCAATTACCCCGCAGGTGACATTCCACTTTAGTGAGGTAAAGCAATTTCGAACAGGGTTGGAAAAAATCAATGATTTTTTACAAAAAAAATCCTAAATCATTGATTTTTACAAAAAATCCAAAATAATTGATTTTTTTACAAAAAATCCAAAATCATTGATTTTTTTACAAACGATCGTGATTTTTTGCTTGAGCCTTTAAAATCTACTTAAAATTGTGCGTCAAACGAAACGTGCTTTTGTTTTGAGAGAGTTATTTAGGGCCATCGCATCGTCAGCATAAGTGGAAAGAGCCTTTTCCACTATTGGATTTGTACAAACTAAAATCAGAAACTGATTAGGAACGGAAAAAGCTGGAAAGTTGGTGTTTTGTTTAAATATTAGAATTCCAACTCAAAGTGATTTTTAACATACAATTTATGTATCAATCCGTTAGCTAAAATTAAAAAAAAAATGTGTTACAAATAAGAAAGAAATAATACAATTTGATTTTAAAAATCACTTGATTTAAATCGTATAATGCCAACCCTGATTTCGAGGTCAACCATACAAGAAGACAACAACAACCTTTACAGAATACACCTACTGGCACAATATAAATTTAAAAACATTAATGAATAAAACATTGCATTGCGCATAATTCAATTCAAAACATTGTATGATAACTATGATAAGTGATAAGATATCGATTAATGAATCAGTGTTACAATACTACTATATCTGCCAGTATATTAGAAATTATAATATGATTTTATTTCTGTATAAGTAGGTTTGTACAAAAACATTTATTATTTTTTAGTAGCAACCTGGAGTCTGGATTTGTGCCTGATCGATGGCAATAGGCTCGCCCCCCATTACATGGGACTTAAAAATAACTGGAGATATGTACACCTCTGCCTAACCCTTCGGGGAATACGGGAGTGATATGTTATGTTATTTAAATGAATTTTGTTTTAAAACTCAATGAGTGTGATGTTTTCTATCTGACTACTCCGAGAAGAAAGGCACAGTCTCTTTTAAATTCCAGACGTAATTTTGGTCAGATTGTTTTAGGAATTGGGTATAACACTGAGAGCCCAACACATAACTGTTGTCTTAAAATTCTTCTAATGTGTTCCTGATGGGCTACTTTTTAATTTAAATATCCAAAAGTCTACCTCCAATATTTACGGTTACCAACCATACAAATAGGTAGGGGCTCATAGCTAAATAATAATAGCTACATGGGTTGATCGATCTGGTTAAGCTAAGTTTGCCACTGCCGGTCCATGAATGGGTGACCATCTTTATATACCAAGTCTCCTCTGTGCCTCGGAAAGCACCTTAAGCCTTTGGTCCCGGTTGCCATTCGTAAATCTTTGATTGTTGTTATGGGTAGTTAGAAGTGCAAAAAGTCTGACCACCAGTCTTACCTAGCGGTATTGTGTTACCCAGTAACTGGTTATGGACGTCAGATAGGCAGTCACTCCTTGTAAAATACTGGTATTCAGCTGCATCCGGTTAGACTGGAAGCCGCCCCAACACCATTGGGAAAAGGAGAGGCAGATTGATCAACCAACTGCTCAGACATGGTTTACTTTTTGGCACGATTTTTGACATTTTAAAATCCCTGTGTTAAGTTTAGGGTAAGTTAACTGCATAATTACCTCAACATGGTGTAGATTGGACGAGAGCAGCGGCTGTGTCTCTAAGTCCCAAGCTTTGATACCATTCTGTGTTGAAAAGGCTGTCAACCTTCCATCTAATGTGCTTACTATCACCAGGCTGCAAAGAAGATACTGGTAATATTCATTGAAGTTTGGTTTTTATAAACAAAGAACATAAAAACATTGCAAAAGGAGTATGTAAGGATTATAGCAAATAGCTTTTTGTAGTTTCTGCCTATCTCTATAGAAACCCCGGTAGAAGGTGTGACATTACGTAAATATATTATAAAAAATACAGTGCTTAGTACTAATCGTATGAATAATATTATATTAAAATGATAATGATTGTACAAATTAATATAAAATGACTTTTTATCTTATAAAATAGTAAAATCCTAAACAGTTCTATATTTTTAACAATAAGATATTATAAAGATAAAAGATACAAGACAATCACAAAACAGTTTTAAATAATTAGGTAAGTACTAGAGATAAGTTGTGCATCGTTTTTATAAAAAAATATGTTTACATTTCTATATTCAAGCACTTAAAAGAATCAGGGTGTTACAGGCAATTCCATGCACATTCTAGAACAAACTGTGCAGCATGTTATGACATGTTCAAGAAAGTTGAAAAATGTTGGTGGAAGTAGTTGTAAATACTACTGTTTAAAGTAAACAGTAGTTATTTCATCATTAAAATAACGCACTATACGCTCTAAGAAACCTGTTTCGGTATCAGCAGCAGTTATAAGGCCCCAATTGTTTTGTAAACAAACCTTTCGCTAGTAAATAAAACTCTTAAGAAGTTTATGTGGTAAAATACTACTTTAAAAATAATAATTGTAAAGTTGAATGATAAGTATATTATTAAACTTACTCGTTGAGAGCTGAACCGTCCTTTTCAATAGTGGGATTGCAGAACGGTAACTTTGGCACTGTTTCCTCCGCACGTACATGACAAACGATAAAAGTTAACGCGAATGCTACTTTCAAAGCAATTACCCGCCAATACCTGTCCGACATTGTTTTACAGCTGAATTATTTTTGGACATTTCAAACCGTAAACCGGCAATTTATTTTTATTATGAAATTCTTAAAATAAATTACCAGATAGAGATACGCGCAGCTGACTGTAAAAACTTTTGACCACAGACTGCAAATATTTTAACATTCTCCACGTAATTTCTGTCAGATTTGACATAATGCGTTTCGTTCGTTATTTGTTTTTTTTGTTTCCCTTGTGAATTCTAGTTGATGACTCATATAAAAACTTGTTTCAACTGAGTTCAACAATACAAAGTTGGTCAATCGAGGCGATCAAACTCCCGTTAAAATAATGTTCTTGGTACATTTTATGCAGTATGAGTCATTAAGAATAGATGGGTCAGAATGATAAATTAATTATTGTTATTGAATTCTTGATTATGAAGAAGTTTGAGCAATACAAGACCGATAACCATGGAAAAAGTCGAGCGAAAGTTTGTCCAACGTAAACAATCACAACATCAGTCAAAAAGTTTGTAAAGATAGCACTAGATTCTAATTTTCTTAAGACTTTTCCATAAGGCACTAACAGTGGATTGAAAGGAGTTTCTTCAGTATTCTCTGTTAAAATGACTGCGCAAAAAGTACTATGATTTGTAGAAGAAGTACTATAGTAAGAATACTTAGGCCAATCACGCTTTACGCTAATTGTGGCAGCCCCTGGCGCTAGGATTCAAGAATTGCCAATGGGGATAAAAACGGCCACTTACTCAGATGTCGCTACCATTACATGTCCAAGACTTTGATAGTTAGCTATCACTATCCATATGTTTATGTAAAGAAGTGACTTCCTCTAATCATAATGAATTAACACGCCCTGTTGCGCAGCTGCCTACTATAAAAGTATTGGGGACGTGGTCAATGTATTTGCTAAAGACATTAAAAGACGAAAACAGTGGGAGAAAGTTATCCCAAAAAAAGTCAAACTCGATATTTCGTGTGCTATGTTTTTAAAGCTGACGACTTTTAAAGGGTATACAGGTGATGCTCCCAAGAGAACTAAGTCTGTTTTCATTAGATAGAGGCACTTATAGTATGATATTACATATGTAAATTATAGTGTAAAGATGTGTGTGTTAAATTATCATATTAGATTCAGTCCGCGCGCCGCGCTCGGCTGCTTGCAGCGTATTGTGCGACGCGATGAAGTGCACGGATTAATAAATTATAACAATCTGTTAGAATATGGAAGTCTGGTATCGTTCAAAACATGTTTTTTGGTCCGACACGTTTACGAAGGATATCTTGATTTACATATTTAACTATGGACTATCATGCGTCCATCTCATTTTTTCATTTATTTATTAGTCTTTGTTTGTTTTGTTTTGCAATTTTATGCATAATCACAATTTTTTTTTTTATCTAGATACATATTCTTTATTTTATTTATTTTTGTAATCTGATACAAATTAATTTTATTTAAGTATACATAAGCACGTTATATTATAAAACTGATATACATCCTTCACATCACACTTCCAGGTCCTGTTGAAAACCAGCATCAGTCACTTAGTGTTGTCTGGCATTTTTGCTGAACTGGGTGGGCCTTTTTGGCGTAGCCGTGAGGCACACTCCTCTTCTAATTTCTTACATCGCACTTTACACTTTTTATTTGATTTTTATTTTTTATCCGCAATTAATTATTTTGTGTGCTTTTTGGTCTGTGCTAAATAAATATATTTTGTTTCTTTCTTTCTTTCTAGGTACTAAGGGCTGTGCGACCTGAATTGCACTTTATTGTGTCTAAAAAGAGTCACTTTTTATTTAAATAATTTTGCTGAGTGACCTATCTGTACAAATCTGTGCTTATGAAGAGCTTTCAGTTTAACCCCATTACACCACAATCACCCTCCATCTTTACATCGTCCCTGTCCCTACAGCAAGTCCACGTTTGTGAGCTCCCAGCGACACAGTGCCGCTGCCAAGTATGTAACGGACTATAGACTCGCTGACGCTGACAATCACTGGGTGGCATCGGCTCCTACGAGGTGAAGTGACCACTCAGGCCAGCAGTGGAAGTCTGCTGGCTGGCTTTCAATAATATTAGTTTTCATATTTTGACGGTTTTTGCGTTCGTTCGGATACATATCAAAAACATGTCATCGACAAAATGGAATTTTCTTTCTAATCTGTGCTGTGTTTGACAACGACAAGTTGACAAATCCTTTATTTTCCATGCTTCCTTTTTCTGCGATTTTCTAATTAATTCATTCGTGTTTTGGAAGTATTAGCGGACGATAGTCATCTAACAGTTTGTTTAAAAGTGATATTCACCTACCTACATATAATTTTTGCACAGCTAACTTGAATATTCCATCATGACTTTGGGAACTTACAATAGACATCAGGCGCAAAAGAAAAAGTAAACCATTTCTTCCCTCCCTTTTAAGTGTTTATCGTTATTGGTTTTGCTTGTTATTGATATTGTTTTCTTTTACTAGGCAAGCTGCGTTGGCGGCGGCGTTTCCCCAAGGGATCCGTTGCCAGAAATGCCTGGAATATGGCCACTGGAGCTACGAATGTACAGGCAAGCGCAAGATCTTGGTGCGTCCTTCACGCACGCAGGTTTTCAAGAAGAATCTGAAGTCGCGGGAAGAGGGATCATGCAGGTATGTTTAGATTTTGCGATTAGATCTTTGATGTCTGCTAAAAACATAGATTTTTCTAGAAAAATATATTCATCTTTTGCTTCTACCCTCATTAACTTTCTTACAGGTTTTGATGTTACAATAGTGTTTGATTTCTTTTGAAAACTTTTAATTGTTTCTCTTCGTACTGTTTTTTTTTTCTCTTGGTAAAATTTTATAATTCAGAGTACCCACTTAGAAAAAAAGTCTGAACATTTTTTAAATTACTTAATTTTATAACTTGTTACAGTAATGGCAGTTGCAAAATACCAAACAAAAAGAAACGCACTGAAGACTGCGCTGACTGTTCGGACAACAGTTCTTCTGACAGCTCATCTGGATCAGATTCTGGCAGCTCGGACGAGTCAGGAAGTGGCAGCAGCAGTGACTCCGAGAGTGACAGCGAAAGCAGCAGCGGCTCAGAATCTTGTTCGGATTGTTAGAGAGATAGTCGGTATTCGCTGGTAAGTTACGACTGGTATTAAGCAAAATTTTTAATTTTTTGGTCCTATTCATGGGCAGTGCCTGTACATATTGCTGACTAAAATTTAAGAATAAGGTCTTAGTGCACAGATATTATTTTTAAATATTAATTTAGTCTACCTACATTATAAGTGAATGTGCAGTTCTTAAAATAAATTTCCATTTAAGATTTCAACCTTCTTTTCCTTTGAGTATAAGTGACTAACAAATAATTATGTTATTGGAGGTCATAACTGCACCATATTATTATTTTTGTACTCAACTGGAAAGAGGTTTCTTGCTAGTACGAGCCGTAACATACCCGCAATTGAATGGTTACGAATTGAATGTAGGCTAAACTATCACCAGTTTGATTCATAATGCTGGACATTAAAAATAAGGTTTTAGTATAAATGACACTGTTTTTAAGATATTTTTAACCTGCAGACAATGTTTATAATCTATTTATTTTTTTAATTTGTGTAAGTAGTGGCACTTATCTCATTCAGCCTTTGTATAATAATCAATAAATGGAATACTGGTTTTTGTAGATTCTTAAAATAGTAATTTCAAAAAAAGAATTTGATGTTAGAAAAGAGCTAAATGGGTTTTGGCGCCATTCTTCCTAGTTTTAATGCTGTGAACTTGTTGAATGTTTGTAGTTTATATGATTCTATGAAAATGCTAAAAGTAATTTTACGTGTGTATGAATGAGTTATTGAGAGTTTGTAGAGATATGATAACTTTTAATGTTAGGCTTTATTTCCACTGACAACATTAGGAAACAAAGCACTTGGTAAATTAATTAAAAGAAGCCAAAGTTTGTCATTGTTTAAATATAAAATTGTCTAACAAACTTATGTTAGTGGAAATTTAGTCATTTTGTGTTTGTGCTTTGTGAAACTGCTGTGTTAATATAGCGTAGAATTATCAATTACATAATTACATGTCATAGACGTAATATTTTCTAAGACTGTATAGTAAAATGTCTCTTCAATTACATAGTCTCATGATTTAAATAGAAGAATGTAAGATTTTGATAAAAAACGAAATATAATTTAAATGGGATTAATTCTCTTTTTTTATTTACTAAATTTATTTCCTTTTGGATAAAGGGTTTCGATGTTTGGAAGCCCTATGTACTTTTTCTTCGTTTTAAATGGTAAAGATCTTCCTAAGTCGTAACAACGATGGGGAAAAAAATAAAAACTACTCTGTTACCGGAAGCACAGAATTGTACAGAAGGCCTACTCCGCGTCTCCGCATTTTAGGTATGAAGCTACAAGTACGCGGGTCATCTTGTCGGGCCAAGTCTGTGAGCGTAACGTAGTCAGAAGAGTTACGTGATAGAACGAGAGGCAACTTCTAGGTGCATATAAGCCGGCGTTACTTTTTCCTGCACTACATTTTCAACGCTGTACTTGGCGCCGAGAGTTGAAAATCCAACAATGTGTTTTTCAACGCTGGGACGAAAGTGCGTTGGATTCTCAACGCTCGGCTTAAGACCGAGAGTTTAAAATCCAGTGCGCGATAAAATCCCGCCGCGATTTTATTACGTCCGTGCGACCGTCGGCTAACTGTAGGTTAGGGTTGCCAACCGTCCTGTTTTCCCAGGACATGTCCTGCTTTTTGGGATGCCCTAGGGTATCCTGGACAGTTGTTAAGTAACGTCCTGCACGCTTAGCATGACCACAATAGAAACGGGTTTTGTCGACGGAAGAATAGACAAAATGACAGATTGTGATTGTTTATCTGTTATTTTATCTATTCTTAAGTCTATTCTACGCGGGCTGGGATTTTAAAAGCATCTTGGTAAACTCCTGTTTTTTGGCCCTTGAACCTTTCGTTTATCGGCCGGTCCCGCGCCCCGCGTTTGAAGGTAATAGAAAAGTCTTTTCTATGACCTTCAAACGCGGGGCGCGGGGCCAAAATAAAGATATATTGTGCACTCTGCTTGTTATCTCTTTCTCACTACTATTTTCGCGCAGTTGCTATTAACTACTACTGCTCTTATACTGCGTCCTGTTTTTAATCCGAAATATCCTGGTATTTTCACCTTCTAATCCTGGTTTTCAAAATTTGAGGATGGCAACTCTACTGAAGGTAGGTTAACTGCAACCTGAATAAAATTGTACTGGATTGTGTGAACTGAATGTGAATGATTTTGCGGAGTGAACCATCTATTAATCTGTGCCAGAAGCCAGAAAGCATATCATAACATCAAGCCTGTAATATCCGAAGGTTTGGGCAGACGTGTAACTATAGTACCCTCACGATTCGCCAGTTATATTAAATTCCATGTAAGAACGCGTAGGTACCTTTTTATAAATAAGGTAGAACATCATAAAAAAGTCAGCCAAGTGCATGTCGGATCACGCACATTAAAGAGTTACGTAGTTGGGATGAATTTATCCCAAGTACAAACTTAACGTTGTAGTTGAAAAACATGTTCTCCCATACGGAATGTATGGGAGAACATGTGTTTGCAACTGCAAATGGTGGATTATTACTCGTTAACTTGTAGTCTACTTAGCTGTGATAGTTTTCCTTTTAATTTGGTTATATAAATTAACGCTGTGATTTTTTTCTCATAATTATCCAAGACCATTTAGCTGCCGGGCAGCAAAATGGTAAGACACAACACACAAAAAATTACACTTTAAAGCTTCATATTTTGCAAACAGATCCCCGGTATTCACACATTCACAATGTCTTTGAGAAAAAGAAAAGATCCCCACTACGTATAGGGGAGGTAACATTTTTTTAAGAGTGAGCTAAGCCGCGGACATACAGACAGACAGACAGACGGCCGGACATGGCGAAACTTTATAGGTTCCTTGTTGACAACGGAACCCTAAACAGCAGAGTGAAACCTGTCTTATTTTGAATAGGCTGATCTGAAAAGCATTGTATATTACCTACAGCTCAATTATTCACACCGAGATGGCAGCACCTAGTTAGGGTTTAACTTCACTAAAGCCTCGGTCACACACAGCGAATACCTACTCGCGCAGCGACGAATTCGCTGCATACCTGTCACACACAACGAGTTCTACACGAAAATTTGGACAGTCTGTTGGTGCCCCAAATACAAATATGTCGTCTATTCGTTGCACACTTCTAAAACAGTGCATTCGGTTGGCATGCGCATAGTTTGCAAACCAAATGCTGATAAGCTCACAATTCACAAGAAGCGAAAATGGGTTCGTAAATGGATTAATCGCAGAAAATAGTTTGGAGCTTCTAATATCTTTTTAAAATAATTGGCGGCAGAGGAACCAGGAGATTACAGAAACATTTTACGAATAACGGAAGCGGCGCGCTGAGTGGAATGGCTTTTCAAATCACGGCGAATGAATTCGCAGTGAATAGCCTGTCACACACAGTGAGTTTTCGCTGCGAGTATTCGCTGTATGTGACCGAGGTTTATGCAAGTTAGTTTATTTTTTTAACCTGTAATAGAAATGACGATAACATTTTGAAACTGCTGGCGGGTGGATAATTATTGTCAAAGAAAAAAACCAAATGTTTGATTATAGAAATTGTTTATTACAAACTGAAATCATTGATGGTACACATAATTATTACAAAACAACTTACAATACATACCAATTTTGGTTTTGTACTGAAAAAGGCACTTACGACAATAATATTATTCAAATAAACAAGAGAATCAAATTTAAATCTTTCGAATAAGTTATCCATGATTACAAGAACTTTACAAAACAAATTTCGATTTACTACACTCCACAAAAATATAGTTTCGTCACAAATTAATACAGCTGGGACACTCCAGTTTAGGTATGAAGCTACGAGTACGCGGCGGGCTCGTCTTGTCGGGCCAATTCAGTGAGTGTAACGTAGTCAGAAGATCTAAGAGTTACGCGATAGAAAGAGAAGCAACTTCTAGGTGAATATAACTGTAGATAATTAGCGTTGTGCGACCTGAATTGTAGTTTATTGTGTCGTAGCAAGAGGCGCTTTTTATTTAAATGATTTTGCGGAGTGTCCCATCTGTATTTAATTAATTTGTGGTTTCGTGTACAATTATAGGCACGACGCGACTACAGAACAATAGGCCTGTGTCCAAAAATTTAAAAATGTATTTTTTTGTCCGAAAAATATTGTATTCGTATTTTTTTATTTTTTTGAGGTAATCAAAAGATTAAGGTGATACATTGAGTTAAATTGTGGCATGACGTCACGCCTTCCTAGCTTTTATACCGAGTTGTGACGTAGCGAGCCCCCACTCCCCAACTTTAATGCGTGTTTTCTAAGTTACTTTTGATTAATATGATAGAGCAAAAAATACGTGTCTAATATTTTTTTCTTATCTGACGAAAGACGGACTTTAATAGAATTTCTTTTTTTTACCTAGGCAACTACTGTATTTCCATGAAGTTTTCATAGAAATTGTTCTACTAGTTGCGTCGCACCTGTGTGCGGACGTCTTCAATGGCAAGGTCACATAATGCAACGCTAGTTGTATTGATCTGCTTTTAAATTTGAAAGCTACAATATATCTTTAGTCTGTCTTTATGAATATTTAATAAGTTGACCTAGTTTAAAGGGCCATAATAGCGTATCTTTTCGCAGATATTCGATCGATATAATATTATTGGGACTGATCAATTTGATACATAGTTATATGATTTCTGGGACCGGCACAGAATTCGTAGAACAATAGAAAAAGAAAAAACAGTGGCACTCCGGGAGTGCCGACAGAAGGGAAAATTGAAAAAAAAAAAAAAAAAACGCGTTGGTGTCTTTTACTCCACGCACCGCAGTAATCAACGCGTTGATGTCTTTTTAATGGTCAAAAGCTGGTGTCGTCACAGTGTCGCGAAATCAATGGTTGAGGCCCATCTCAGAAGTGCCCAACGCGTCTAAAGAAATTTTCACTTCAATAAAAACTTATACATAACACTTACACTAGAGAACAGAATAGTTTTCACACAATGTTAAAGCTTCATTATAATGTAGTGATATTTTAAAGGTGGGTATCGTTAAATATGACACTATGTGGATTGGTAATGTTGTTGTTGGTTGAAAATGCGGTAGCCAAGAAGGTTTTTACTTCAAAATCGAGGTCGGAAAGTAGTTTATTGATAGATAATTCTATGTTACTTGCATTCCAATCAACCTGATTAGATAATTAGATTTGTTAATTCTTAAAGCATAACAGACGATTTTGGAGCATAATAATATCCGGTAGCCAAGTAGGAGGGATTCTAAGTTCAATTGTGAGGTCGGAAAGAATTGATAGAAAATTCTCTATGTTGCATTCCAATAATTTCTCTTAGGATTATTAGATTTCTTCATTCTTAAAGTAGAACAGACGATTTTGGAGCATAAAGGACGTCTTGGAAAGTTGGCAAGTAGAGTTCCCTGTTTAGGCTGACGTAGATTGGGGTGGTCCGCATCATATTCAGCAGAGAACCAAAGTTGTCGACATAGCTCACAGAATGTGCAAGCTGAAGTGTCAGTGGGCCGACCATTAGTCGTAGAACAAATCGTATTCTTGAGTGGAGACCGAGATTCGGCAAATGTGAGGTAAAACGCCCTCAGGCAGAGGGAGCGACGGTCTTCGCAAAGTGGTGGTAGCTGAGAGTTGCCGAGAATCGAGTAGAATGGCGTGCAATTGGAGAGGCCTATGTCCAGCAGTGGACTGCTGTAGACTGATGATGTTGATCATGATGCATTGCAACGCATTGCAAAAATCCTCCATCACTTTCCAATATTTTCTTTGAAACAACCCACGTTACAGGCGCCGCGCCGCACCGCACCTCACTTTTTTGTATGAAAATGCGTTGCACTGCGGCCCGTTGCGGTCGTAATGTGCGGTTAGCGTTAAAGTTCAAGACTGATTTAACGTGTGATTATAATAGCAGGAAATTAAATAATGTATATAAATTAAGACCCAATCCACACAGTGCCACGAATCCTCAAAAAAATCAGAAACAAAACACAATAGACAAAAAATTACTAAGACGACGCACTACTGGCAGGTGCATCCGGCAAGATATGAATAATAACTTTCCTCTTAGCATCATAGCTGAAACTGTTCATCTTAAATATTCTACTATCATAGAACGGTTTCAGGTCTGCGATGTTGATCTGTCTGGCGCGTTCTAGCAAGTCTCGTTCTGATATTTCTATCGTGGATTGAGAGTGGTTGTGTAGGCCTCTCATGTATGCCAGTTGGTCCATTGTGAGTTGACGCAGAATGTAGTACAGAAGCTCGCTGTGGTCTTTCTTGAAGGATAGGTATTTTTGGAATGTCTGGAATTTAAAAGATGGGTTATAAATATCATGCTTATTTAATAGTGGGGTAAGCAGAAGGATGGTCACGTGATTCGCGACACAACATTGTATTCTGGTGTTTTCAAATTTATGAGATTGTAGTTTCCTGTCGGGGTTACGAAGAAGTCCAAAAGGGAGATCGTGGCCCCCGGCAACATGGCAACCGAAGGAACACGGGTGGGTTTTAGTCAGTAAGAGTTTGACACACTCCGCCCAGAGCGGGAGAAGTTATTTGATATTTTCTCACCCAAAAAAAAGGGATTGTAGTTTGATTTGGTTAGAGACAGTGTTGTATGAACTATTAAGTTCTCGTAATTTTTATGATGTTGAAATATAAATTGCCGCATAGTTGAATACAGATGGTTCACTCCGTATTTTAGTTATAAAGCTACAAGTACGCGGCGGGCTCGTCTTGTCGGGCCAATTCAGTGAGTGTAACGTAGCCAGAAGATATAAGAGTAACGCAATAGAAAGAGATGCAACTTCTAGGTGAATATAACTGCCGCTGTGCGACCTGAATTGCACTTTATTGCGTCGTAGCAAGTGTCGCTTTTTATTTAAATGATTTTGTGGAGTGAACCATCTGTATTCATCTATGATTGCCGTTGTAACGTCATAAAGATTACAAATAAATATTCATGACAACTTATGAGTAGGACTTGTAACCAAGGGGCAGGCGGCAGCAACACGAGAAATATAATTGGCATTTTTATGATAAGGGAAATATTTAATTAAATAAATATAAATAACTTTACTAAATAGCATACATCTGCGGCCAGCCGGTTCTTAAGTGTATGCCTTATGATAAGAACACCAATACACCATTGCGTTGCGGATACACTATACCCATAATGTGTGCTATACCAGCGAGCTGAAGTTCGCAGGCTGAGCACTAGATTTAGACCATTACAATGTACGTACGCGTACCACCGGGATAAAAATATGTTCTTTCACATTTATAATATTCGTATGGTTTATTACCTGTCTCATAGCTCTCATGACGCTGTACTTCTGTGTCTCTACGAAGCTCTCCAGCATGGTGCGGATGGCCATGTTCACGTCTTCTTCTGCAACTTGGGGGCGAAGGTGCATGCGGGCGTGAGCTTCACTCATGCGGATTACTGGGAAAATTAAAGCAAGTTGAAATATTGTTAAAAAAATTGCAACGGGTGACCATATACTATAGATGACTATGACATAATGGAATGTAATTTGGTTTAAATATATTAACTAAGTTTCTTGCCACTAACAAAATTCTAAGTTCTCTATATTATAATACAATGAATATAATTTATTATTATTGTATTATATTATTTATTTATTTGGCTCTTCAACAATGAGTACACTATTACTTAACAATTTGTAAATTATAATGGGTGGTTATGAGCTTCTACGAGTGACGACAGACAACCCTGCAAAAATAACCAATCAGTTCATATTTTCCATGAACCAAGAGTATGGAATACTCTCATATAGCTCTTGTACATTAGAGAATAACTATCATCTTGAAATGAGTGCTTGAAAGATTCTATTTTTTCTCCAGGTTTTTTGCTTTAAACCTCCAGTGCTATGATAAGGTATAATATTCATGATTCATTTATGAGAAGGAAAGTGAAAAGATAAATAGCTTAGAGGAGGATCCATAAGTCACAAGTAAAAAAGTGCTAATTAGAGTACTGATTTAAGTCTTAAGTTGATTACAATTCATACATAACCGGGGACCGAAACCGGTATGATCAATGCGGGCATTTTTTCGGTTACAACATTTATATTTATTACAGGTATTTTAAAGGTTACTTTAAATTTAATACAAACATTATTGGTTACCGAAATAAAAGATACCTCTTTCTTACACGAACCGCTGGCATTAGTCAAAGGGCGCGCATCGCTAGTGTGTGTAACCGGTATTAAAACTGTAACCTAAATGAGGTAACATGTTTCTACTTCGTGGTTACTCAGATAGCGGTAACCTTAATCGTAGAAGTAGCTAGAATTCATCGATACCTGTACCGTAACTTATAAAGGTTTTACGGTCCCTGCTCAAAACGCAGCAAAATGATTACTTAAATATTAACTAAATTATAATCAGTTGAAACATTAATATTGCTCTTGC
Source organism: Omphaloscelis lunosa (assembly GCA_916610215.1). NCBI lineage: Eukaryota > Metazoa > Arthropoda > Insecta > Lepidoptera > Noctuidae > Omphaloscelis > Omphaloscelis lunosa. The sequence continues at coordinate 14,282,759 of OU744265.1, read as the reverse complement.
AATTATATTTTTAAGATAAACAAAATAAAATATTTCCTTAAAATTTGACAATTTGCAGTAAATATAATTTCGAGAGCTATTATATATTTGTCGAATGTCACGGGCTACATTGAAGGAATCGCCTTAATGTACTGTGTAACACAGGTATAGGTATGAACAAAAGTATATTTACCAGATTCAATATGTCGAACGGTGATAGGCAAGCTGCCAGTCGCCAGAGATTCTTGTCGGAGCTGGCTGTACATCTTAGCTACCTTGTCTTGATCCATGTTCTGTAACAAATTGTATATTGATTTCCGTTGATCTAGTCATCTAGTGGTAGCAAACACGACTGTTGAACGAGGACACAAGTTAGTTAATATGTAATTACAGTACAACATGCTCTTAATTTTCCTCGGCAAACCTCGTGTTTCGTCAATCATCGGATTTCTATCAGTTGCATTTTGCACTTGGTGCAGACCGGGTGCTCTCAATCGACTTGGAAGTATATAGAGTTGTTGATACTCTTTTAACTTAATGCAATTTGCAGGTACGACAGATAGGAAAATAGTTCTACAGCTCCATATAGTTCACACAAAAATCAAAACAAAACAACAATAAAGTACTTAGATCTGAATTCAAATCATTATACAAGATAATTCTAACAACTGATGGACATGGAAATTAGCATTCGTTTGTATTCGGAAATGCGATGATTCCCGAGGGACATTAAAGAAAATAGAAATACTTTGTGACGTGGGGTCCCGAGAGAGATCTCCGGGTCGGGCAGTGTATTGAAGTTTTCCACCAGAAATCACTACACACTGTAGGCTGCATAAATAGACCAAGAATAACTTATACCAAATATTGTGTTGACATTTCTCTTTGTACAACCAAGACATTTTGCTTATTCTTACTTAATTATCGTATAACTAAGTATTACTGTTATACCACGTTTATTTGTAGGGCTGTGTATGTTTACTGACTGGTGTGATTTATTTATAACATAACATAACATCATGCCTGTATTCCCTGAAGGGTTAGGCAGAGGTATACCTATAGTACACCCACATTTCGCCAGTTATGTTTAAGTCCCATGTAATAGGGGGCGAGCCTATTGCCATCAACCGGGCACAAATCCAGATTCCGGGCTGCTAATGAGAAATTCCAGATGGAAAAACCCAATAACACCTTGCCCGACCCGGGAATCGAACCCAGGACCTCATACTCAACAGTAGCGCTTTGCGACCACTAGACCAACGAGGCAGTCGATTTATTTATCTTATTATTTAATTATATGTAATTTCATTGGGTACTTGATAGAGATCTTTTTACCCAATTTCGACCCCGTTCCAACTAAAAAAGTAAGGGCAATGAGTTTACCGGTATTTGTGTACTGAGTAAGTATCTATGTTTTGATGTTAAATTGTAGATCATTCGTACACTATCGGGGAGCAGTAGTGGCCCAGTGGTAACGGCCCCGAATTACGAGTTCTACGTCATAGGTTCGAAGGGGGCGGGGTTTTACTTTGTGTAAATTATTTCATCACCACTGCTCTCAAAACGGTGAAGGTTAAAATCGTGAGGAAACCGGCATGTCCTACAATAAAAAAATCGAAGAAAAGTGACATCTACCAACCCGTACCGGGCCCGCGTGGTGGATTACGGTCCACTCCCTGTCACCGAGAGGTCTGTGTCGCAGCAGTGGGTACATAATAGGCTGATTATGCTTTAGCACTCACTACTGATCTGATTTTGACGATGGCAGCAAGTCGTAAGTGTGAAGATTTTCATCATCATCTGCCTAGCCTTTTCCCAACTATGTTGGGGTCGGCTTCCTGTCTAACTGGTTGAAGCTGACTACCAGTATTTTACATGGAGCGACTGCCTATCTGACCTCCACAACCTAGTTACTAGGTAACACAATACCCCTTGGTAAGACTGGTTGTCAGACTTTTTGGCTTCTAACTACCCGTAACAACTGTCAAAGATCTACAAATGAGAGCCGGGACCAACAGCTTAACGTGCTTTCCGAGACACGGAGGGGTCTCGGTGTGTAAAGATCTACGGACCAACCGCGGCAAGCGTAGCTTAACCTGATCGATCGACCCGTGCTGCTGTCATTACTTAGCCACAAGCCCCTGCTAAAGATGTTAATCATACATTATGTAGATTACCTGTAGCTTAGGATGCACATTCTCTTTGGAATAAACTATGTATTTCTTGAGCAGGTCTTGTTGTAGCACAAACTCGGGGTCGGGAGCGTTGCTGTCTTCAAGCGTAGTGCCGCGTTGAGTCGGGTGGTGACGTATGTGAGATGAAACGACAAACCTGTGATAAGAATATACTTATTTAATTATTCACTTTAAAATGTCCTTAGCTTGGGGTCAGCGGATTTTGATGAAGTTTCACCATCATTAAGAGTATTTATTCCGGAAGGTTCATGTGTATAATATATGAAAGAAAAGAAAGAAAGAAAAAACGTTTATTTGCGGTAAACATGACGCAAAAAAAAAAAAAAAGTTTTAAATACATAAAAAAGTTAAAGAAGTTGGGGAAGCATGCGTCACATCCACGCAAATCGGCTATCGCTCAGCATTATACTACGACCCTATGCAAGACAGAGCCCCAGCGCTGGTTTTCAGCGACAGCCGGCGCCGACGTAATGACGTCGACCGGTGCAGCAAACAAATATTAAGACGCTGTACCAGTACAGCGTACTTAAAGAAAAATAATTTATTAAAATTAAATTGTGATTCAATATATTAAATAGATGTAAAAAACAAAAGGAAATAGACATACATTATTTTAAGTTACGAGAATATCATCCTCAAAAAAGTTTTACGTTTCATATATTGGCAACATTTCGTCGCGTCTTATTTGGCGTGCACCCAACATGTACTAAATTGTGATGTAAGAAATTACAAAATGGCCAATGATGTAATATCACGTAATATGTTGTGTTATTATTATGCAAAAGTTACGTGTCAGTGTTTTTGTTAAATGCGTTTGTGAGGCATTGTGAAATGAGATGGATCCAATAAAAGACAAATCATTAAGTATAGTATGATTTTAAAAAAAATGATGTTCTGTCAAGTCGTAAGCCGTGCGAAGCAGGGACGGCTAGTCATTTCGTAAGACGAAGGCGCCTTGTCTTGAAAAAGCACTTACGGAAATCATGCTAAGCAGTCGGTCCCGGGTGTCATTTTCATTCATATTTTCATAAAAAAATTGTGCTTGAACAATACATAATATTATTTTCAACACACTTGCTCGTAAAGTAGCTCTTATTGAACCAATTTTAAGTTTATAATGCAACGCACATAAACACGCGTGCCTTTTACTTTATATTTTCGCACTAGTGCGGTAATCTGCGACACAGATAACTATTTACTAGTCTAGTAGTTATCAAAGAAAGTTCATGCCTTTTTATACCTACTGTGTAAATAAATAAAATTTGATAAATTAACTTAATATTTCATCAAATTATATATTTTTCACTACTCTATTAACCTTAATTTGCGTATTCAAAAATTTATTGTGTTTATTATATTTTTATATAGGATGTTTAGCGGATTTGCCAGTGCCTTTATTTACACCTGCGCGTGCATAGCTAGCGTGGCGCGCGGAATAAACAAAACCAGCGCGCTATTTTCCATAAATATTTGTTAATGTTTTCGGTGTGTGGCTAATTATTATCAAAATTACGAAATCTAAAGTATTGTCACCAATCAACGTTATTTTTTTTTTTTAAAGAAGCTCCGGGTAGTTAGTACCTGGCAACAAAGATCAGTAAATTGAACTTTATAAATCAAAATGTATCATCGTTATAGTTCTTACAAGTCTATCGCAAGTGTGTTAAAAAACATCGAATGAAATGCGTGTACATTGATCATTATACACTTGGCTCCCTTATCGCGCTCGCTTGCGGCTCGCGCGAATTATACCATCTCGAGTGTAATGACCAACATAGCACACTTGTATCATAATGTACTATTTTATAGAATGTAGAAAAAATCTATTAGGGACCTACATTTCAAAAATATTATTATAATCGAAAAAATAAAAATTCGTACTCAATAAAATAATTATAACAAAAAGTCGAGTGATTTTAAAAAGGCATTTGTAGATTTTTGACAATCTTTACGGATATTCAATAGTCTGATAACCAATCATACCAAGGGTTAGACTGGAAGCCAACCAACTTAGTTGGGAAAAGACTGGACAGATAATGACAATTTGTAAACATATTGTGATTTAAAAGAGTGTCCATGGAGTTTCATGCCCGTTCCTCTCCATAGGTACCTACTACGCTTTGGAATGGGTAACTAGCTTCATCTTTCTGACTGACCCACCCCTTGACAATTCAAAACTGCCTGTAATTGGTTTATTTGAAATAAATGGTTTGAGTTTGACATTTTTACTTACTTAGCCAGATGCGCGTCTTGCATGGGATCAGCCTCGTCCCTCACGACACATAGCACGTCAAAACGTGACAGGATCGGTTCCGATAAATTAACGTTTTCAGTAAACGTTAGCGACGCATCGTAACGACCGCCGATTGGATTGGAAGCAGCTATTATTGAACACCTGTGGAAGATAATGAAAATAGAATAATTATTGCGACAGAAATATCATGGTTACAATTACGAAGAATCTTAATAATGTGCCTTCATCCTTACATATTATAAAATAAAGTCCCCCGCCGCGTCTGTCTGTCTAAACGCGACAAACTCAAAACTACCGAACGGATATTCAAACGGTTTTCGGTTTTGTGTAAATTGGCTGAAATTTGACGATTATTGTTGAAGATGACGGAAAACATCATGCCGACTGAGAGCTTTATTGGCGTGCGCTGCCGAAATCGTAAAAATTACATAAAATTTATGTTCTACAGTATTGTTCATCTTAAAAATTTAAACAAAAAGTCCGCGATGGCATATGTCTATCTTCTAAGGATGACCCCCAATAACCATTTTTATCGTTCAGAATTTGATAAAAATTTCATTGTTATTTTCAAAGCTATTTTGACCGGCATTATATTAATACTTATCCAATTAACTTTGTTACTTAAATTGATCATTTAATTTAGATTAAAATATGCCTTGACATAATTTCATTTAAATGAATGGTTTAAAGATATCACAGATTCAAAATAATTTTGGCTGACGGCAACGCGGGCGCAGCGGTAGGAGTCAATGATCTTTTCCTCGGCTATTAGTTATGTAATCCCGGTATGGGTGGTACCACGTAGTACGTTCCCGTGGGATATTTTCCGACATCCACGCGGGAGAAGCCGCGGGCGAAAACTAGTTACTTATAATATTATTTATGTCGTACGGTATTCGCAAACATGCTACAGGGTACACCTTTTGTACGCTGTTTTGAACTCTATTTTAATTAAGATTTACTTCATTTTCAACAATATCAATAAAAAAATGCCTATAGAGCAATTTTCACCACATCAAAATCAGAAAATACAACAAAATGCTATAGAGCATTTTGCTGGTCTGTCTGCGCTGACCCTTAAGTGTACAGAAGCATAGTGCAGTATGGAACTTTCGAGGTTTGGGCACAAAACGTAGACTCGTGCTAAGTAACACCAACAACTTCACAATATACTAACCAGTACCCTAATTGCGAAATACACGATCAATCACAATTTGTTTCGATTTGAAACAGATGGCTAATCCATTGCTTCATAAGTTGGAAAAAAAAATCTGCTCAACAACGTAAATAACGCAATGAATGTTGTTGAACTGTCAAAATGAAACAAATTTGTCGTAAATGTTTACGAAAATAAGTTACGCAATCAGGGTACTGGTGTCAGAGTTTTAAAGCTGCCCATGGGCCTTGGTTTCACACGGCATCAGGAAATATATCTCTCAGGCATGCCGGTTTCCTCACGATATTTCCCTTCACCATTTTTTAAGCAAGTGATAATTATACAATACGCACATGAGAGGTGCGTGCCTTGGGTTCGAATTCGAGACTCTCTTTATAATATATTATTAGTGTAGATTACTTACCTAGCGTGTAGTGACGTCACGATGCCCGCTTTAGATATAGATATGGACTGCTGCTCCATAGCCTCGTGTATCGAGGTGCGGTCTGCGTCGTTCATCTTGTCGAACTCGTCTATGAGGCACACGCCGCGGTCTGCTAGGACTAATGCGCCAGCTTCTAGGGTCCATTCTCTGTGAAATAGAAATACATTTATAGTGATACAATGTTCTTTTTCTCACAGACCCAGATGACCCCATAACCCTCCTCCAGGAGAGCAATAGGGCCACAAGTACAGTATACAGATACAGACGCCTCCCGTCATTCCGACCTCGTCGTCGAGGTCCTTTGCGATCGCGTCCGCGTCCCCGAGTAAATGATACTCCTCCCCGACCCTTGCTCGAAAACGAGGTGCCAGCAGTTGTTGCAGCTGTGCACGTAGCTTTAAATTCCCCGATTAATAATCACGATCAAAACTTTTATCCAGCCCGTCCCATCTTTGATGTCCTCCCTCCGGTGACGCCTTAAGCCGAGGCTCGTACCCCACAGGGGGTGCCCTTAGCAAGCGTTCACCTAGCTTTTTAGCTTAGTTTTGTTACAAAACTAAGCTAAAAAGCTGCTATACTCAAAGCCTCCAGGCTTTGAGTATAGCAGCTTAAGGCAACCACAGGATTGACCGGTTAAATAGTCATGACCTCAGAGGTCAGCTATGAGATGCCCTACAGAAAAAAAAAACAATGTTCTTTTAGCACGTGGTTAAAATCAGGACTAGAGTCTGGCCACGCTAACTCTGCAATGGAATAAATGGCCAACCCCAAAAAGTTTTATATATGGTATACTTTTCAGATTGCTTACGCTTATGTTGTTTTCACAAAATAATATAGAAAAATGGTTAAACCTATTAAAAGTAGAGTGCGGGAGTTATTATAAATAATTTATGATATGTAAATTTCAAGATGAGAAGAAATCGCACGATGTCATCATTGGCAAAAAACGACAATGTTTAAAAGACACGAAAAGTTGACATTCAAGTAAATCTAGATTTTGATATTTTGCCTTTTGATTTTTGCATAATAGACTATGTCGTACCTATGCTCTACCTCCCCGATGACAAAACTGTATCAAATCCACCCTGCATCATGCTAAAGTGACTGTTCTTTACCAGGAAATAATCAGAATATAAACAAAATAACCTATCAAAACAAAAAGACAAAGTATCAAATTGTTTTTTCGTAGTGTTGCCGTCTATAGATTTTCAAATTTCAATTTTTTTTTTTAGTTATGCAGAGATAGCGTGGCCAGATTCTAAACAAATCTGTCCAAATTCTATGCACAAATGTTTACCAACAGCGCCACCCTTGTCAAGTTATTCCAGCGCCAAAAGATCCTTGTAGTCATGTGTACTCCATTTGAAATAAGATTAGACATTTAAACAAATATTTTTTACAGTCCGTTCAACTGATTTTGACTTCTATACCGCTACGCATAAAGATGGCATTAAAAGCAAAAAAGTGGTTATAATACCAACTGTTTACTGCAGCTGCCATTTGTCATGCCATCAACGCAATAGAAGTCAAAATCGGTTGAACGAACTGTAAAAATGGTTTATTTAAATGTCTTATTGAACGCGTGGACGCGCCGACAGAGGGCGCTATCCGGTTTTTCGAACAAAAGTGACAATCGATCGATCGCGTATTCGCATGATGATCGCTTTTAAATAGGACACGATCTTAAACTCATCTTGTCTATAGTAAGGTGGCCAAATTGTGATGTCAAGCAATCATAATATTTTACCATGGTTTTTATCCTCATTTAAACAGAAAGTAATTTTATAAATTTACTTTGTTCTTTTTTACTCTTATGTAGGTCATAAACTTCATAAAGCATACTTCATCTGTCCGTATAAAGAACATCGCTCATTATAACAGCTCCGCTCCGACACGGCAAATAACTTGTCATTCAAGTTAGGAGTTTAAATCAAACGCATTAAAGTCTATTTTACATGTGACGGCTCGTCGGCCGCTCACTATTCTGTATAGCCATCGTAAAATAGACTTTAAGATGTTTGATTTAAAATCCTAATTTGAATGACAAGTTATTTACAGTCTCGGAGCGGTGCTGTTATAATGAACGGTGTCATTGAAAGGGATAGTGTCCAGTAAATAATATAGGTTTACCTTGTTGTAGGATTCTTCCTCACGTACGCAGTGAGACCAACGGCACTGGCACCCTGACCTGTTGTGAAGATTGCTCGGGGCGCGATCTGTGGCATAATAATTATTTTGTTGTGATTATATGTAAAACTAGCTTTTGCACGCGGTTTCGCTCGCATGAAGGTCGTATATTATCCCAAGGGAACGTACTACAGGGATCTTCTTCATCTTTTCGTGTGGTTAGTGACTAGAGTTAACGTTTTAAAGCCGCCCATGGGCCTTTGACTTGGCTTCACATGCCGCGCCGTCGAGAAATATCTCTCAGGCATGCCGGTTTCCTCTCACGCTGTTTTCCTTCACCGTTGTTGAAGCAATTGATAATTATACAACACGCACATGAATCCGAAAAGTCAGAGGTGCGTGCCTTGGATTCGAACTCCGGCCCCGGAATCGGGACTAATAGTATCCTAACTCAGATCATGGTCAATTCGTGCGCTAAAGATCCAAATTCGTTGAGTCATTTAGATATGAAAAGGTAGCAGACAGAGTTACTTTCGCATTTACAATATTATTAACAGCGCCCCAGTTTCATTCGAATTAATCTTGATCCCGTGGGAATATCAAGATAAAAAGTATTCTATCAAACCTTACTTAACCCAAGTCATAGTCTACTAGACACATGTGCCGAATTTCATCCAAATCACTTCAGCCGTTTTGGGACCGTTCAAGTATTACGTAAGCACTTTAGGGGGGCGGGGGGGTCTATGCTTTGCTTATTTTTGATGACGTGCGGGGTGGGGGTCTAGATGGTGATTACGTCAGCTGTAATAATTTACTTTTTTACACATATGGCAACCCACGCATTGTCTATGCTTGAAAACGAAACGCATATTTGGGGATTCCCACAAATAATAAATACTGTATTAAAAAAAAAAAAACAGAATACTTACATTAAGGTTAAACTAGTCGCGGGCTCGAACTCACTAGTGAGCATGGCCGAAAAGCACGCTGTCTCACCTGGCATCGTGTCCGACAGAGATAGTGTCAGTGATGAGCAATGAGACGCTGGTCTACATGCACAACGTCTAGCTCGCACGCACACAAACACTGTTCCGAACTATTTTAGTAAAACGAGCGCGTAAAAAATTACGAAAAGTCCTTTGGAAAATCGAGTTTTATGAAGTTTATTGAACTCTTCGATAATTAAGCTTTGTCGGTGCCGACTTTGTTTTGGAGATTTTACACTTCTTTTATTGCTTATTTACCCCCAAAGTTGCGTTAATATTTGCAAGAAAAAGGAATCTTTGTGGGCTCCTAACTTTTTAACGGCTCATTATTTTACTATTCTGTTTCCGCACAGACAAAATTAATAATGAAACAAAACGATATCATGTTCAACTTTGGATGTACCATGTCAAACAGTGGAGTACAACCCCCCTGAAATTTGTATGGAAAAAATATCAACTAGTTCCACCTTAAAATAAAAATGCACATACCAATGTTTACGTAAGCATGGGAGGAAGGGGTAAGAGCTTTGCTTACTTTTGCTGACAAGGGTGAGGGGGGTAAATAATTGTAATAAATCGGCTTATAATACTTGAACGGCCCCTTTAGAGTGAAAGCGTAACAAACGAACATACAAATAAAAACTCACCTTCGCATTTTTAATATTAGTTAAGATAAAGTACGGATAGTACTACATTTATGTAACGCAAAACTATCGAGACAATAGTTTTAAAAGCGTAAGAATAAATAAAATAACTTAGAAACCTTTTTTTGGAGTATAGATTTTTAAAGAAACTTACCTTCTCAGTGTACTTCAAGAATTGTGATTTAGCAGTACCAGGATCTCCACAAATAAGGACATTGATGTCACCTCTCACTTTGTGCTTATCACCTGAAATAAGACAAAAAAAATAATTACTAAAGTGACACATCTACATACCATACAGTCAACTGAATCATTGGTAACACTTTCCCTACGATAACCATCCTTACTGCTACGAGATAAAGGCGCTGTCAATGTCGTCAAATAGTTTCCACTGATTTGTGGATTATGGGAATCATTTATATCCCATACTATTAAACAAGCAATATTTGTATGCATATATATTTGTACCTACTCACGTTCTCGAAATCGGCTCTAACGATTTCGATGAAAGTTGCAATATAGGGGTTTACTGTGGCGAAAAATCGATGTAGCTAGGTCTCATATCTGGGAAAATTAGTTTTCTCCGAATTTTCACCCGAGCAGAGCTTGGTCGCCCAAAGTTTAGAACAAGATAATGAATAATTACATGACATTATTTACATTAGAATAATGATCATGGCAGCATGGATTCAGTAAGTACCTACTATCATGGCAGTATGGAATTAGTAAGTACTATCCTATACTATTCGATGAGCGTTCTATATTTACACAGAGCACAGCTCGGTCGCCCAGGTACTCTTTCTTTATTTGCAATAGTACGGATCACTTTTACGCAATAAGACGTAAGCGTGTGTCGTCACTGTTGGGCAGAGTACGCGGCATCAGCAACGACATTCTGAGGTTAGTTTCGAGTAAATATAAGTGTCCAAGGACGGTAAAGTAAACTGTTTTAATTGTTATTTATATTCTTTAACTACTAACATAGTTTATAAGCTACTATTGCTACTAACAATAATGGATCATGTTATCTGAAAAATTAATAAATAAGAATAATAATGTTTACCTGTGGTGGAACTGCATAAAAGACGACATTCATCACTTTGAAGTAGGAAGCCACAAAAAAAGTTCAAAAGTTTCTAATTCATAATTAAGATTTATCTTTATTGCAATCCATAATGTACATATACAAGTAGTAGGGAAAAATAAATTGAAACAATTATGGACCCTGTCGGGCACAGCAAATTTTAAATAAGTAGGAGAGAGGAAGCTTATTACTAAATATTTAAATTATGTCCTATCCATCTATTATTTTTGTGCAGCAGTATTAGTTAATATATTTATTTATGTTATTACTCATTTATTTATTTTCTGAATATAATATGTGTAGGTCAATCTATTTATTTTTGTATTAAATTATATAATTTTAAATACCTGGATTCTTAGGCTCCCCTCCAAACAGTGCCAAAGCCAAGCCCCTCTTGATATAGTCATGTCCGTATATAGATGGCGCTATACTCTGTACAATCCGCTCTCCAATACGCGGGTCTTTTGACAGCTTTATTATGGTCGCCACGTCTTCGTCTGTCAAAGAGTCCACAATGTGCTTGCAGTCTTTTACTACTATGTAATTGGCTATTATTACTGTTGCGAATACTGGGAAGCCCTGGTGTGGAAAGAATAGAATATTATTTATGGTCACGCTTGTTCCATCATAGACCTCATCCATCGATTTCCATCAATCAGGCGTGATCGATATCACTAGCAGGCCAAGTTCGCAAAAAAATAACACTTGGAACAGATTATACCATAGATGAATACAGTTGGGACACTCTGCAGTTTAGGTATGAAGCCACAAGTACGCGGCCCGCTCGACTTGTCGGGCAAATTCAGTGAGTGTAATGTAGTCAGCAGATCTAAAAGTTACGCGATAGAGAGGCAACTTCTAGGTGAATATAACTGTAGGTGATTATAATTAGCGCTGTGCGACCTGAATTGCACTTTATTGTGTGGTAGGAACAGTCGCTTTTAATTTAAATGATTTCGCGGAGTGTCCCATCTGTATTAATCTGTGACCATACTTATTTTTTCATAACTTTTACAAAACCTAAAAAAATCTCTTTAAAATAACTAACCTGCTCAGTATTAAGTGATCCATCGTAATTGTTAGTATAAATCCCGGTGAGGTCCACCTCATCTCCTGGCTTACAGCGATCACATAAGTCTGCCAACAGTATGCACTCCTTGCTGCGAGGGATACGGCCGGCGGGGATGCGGCCTGGCGACTCTTGGATTGTTACCTTCTGGTAGTTGCGGTATACTGTTTGTTCCATGTTTACCTGGGTAAGTAAAAAGAAAGTTAGGTAGTGAAGATGCCATAATTTTTTCGTCCCGAGAGAGACAGATCTATACACTATTGATAGCACCACCCCTTTCTCGCAACGAAATCATGATGGCAAGTAATAATACTTCATAATACGGTTTCACAACAGCTGTGAATTATGGGGGTTAGAAAAAACCTTGAAAATACGTTACTATATATATTTTCTGCAAATGATGAACGCAATTTTATGTGATTCTGTCTTTAGGTACCCTGAATGGCTTGCGGACGGTGAGCAATGGGTAGCTCGCCGTCCGATAAGGACCAGGCCCAGGTCGACGGCGCGTTGTGTTCCACGCGCGCCTCAAAGAGATGTCAGCAGAATTGAAGGGGTCCGCTAGGGCCGATGCCTGCCGGGGTTGCGAAGAAAACCGAAAGGGAGATCGTGGCCCCCGGCGACAGGGCAACCGAAGGAACACGGGTGGGTTTTAAGGGAGAAGTTATTTGATCATTTCCCACCCAAAAAAAGGTACCCTGAAATAAGGTTTAAATTTCAACCCCTGAAACAACTACAAATTATGAAACTAACATTTGGAGGAGTTAATATAAGCAGTTTGGAGCTACACGCACATAAAACTGCAAACCTAGCTTATAGAAGCATGGTTTCATGCATTATGAACTTACCATAAAAGGCCCAGAACTCTGACACTCAGGACAAGACCCCGGCCTGACTTCCGAATTCTGTGTCTGCACAAGCGGTCCCAGGATATACCCGCACCTATTACAGTCATATTTGACTACGGACAGCTGAGGAAGTACTCCTGTAGTCGCTGTGATCACTCCTACAGTTCTCACAAGCTGGTTCAAGTGAAGCTTCCTGAATGTTCTCAATTCTTCTATGAGCGGTAAGTCGGATATACGGACGTGGATCTCGGATGTGACTCGCTCGTAACTCGGGAATATTTGGAGAACTATGTCCTTGGCTACCTGGAAGGGAATTAGAGTTTTTTAATACATGAGTTGGAAGCTTCGAAATTACACTCGCGTGCTAAATCGCACTATTGTCTCATTCCTATGGACAATTTTTTTTCGAGCCCTGGATTTTCAACGCTCTGCTTAGCACCGAGAGTTAAAAATACAATAGTGAGTTTTTTGACGCGCTGGGATGCCCTCTATTGGATTCTCAATGCTCGGCTCAATATTGAGAGTTGAAAGTCCAGTGCGTGATAAAAAAAAATGTCGGGTTAAAAAATCGCTCGTGCGTATCTGGGCTTATACTGTTTGTCCACCGTACCGTGAACGGGACGTCAACGAGAAACGAGATTATGCAACCATAGTTGTTAATGTACTGTCGCAATTTCGGTGTCGTTATGTCATTCTCGTTGACGTTCTGTTCACGGTGCGGTGGACAAATAGCCTGTCTGTAGTTTCAGAGTGTAGTTTCTATTAAATGTATGCAAATTATCTGTTTTTATGCCTAAAGCTGGAATTCGCAGGCTACTCGAGGAAAAACTGTCGAACGATATAACTCCCTTCACCTTTTGGAAATTGACTAAAGTTTCAAGAGATTGATGAATGAACTTTGAAAGCCAAATTTAGCATACCTCATCAAAGATCTGCAACATCTGGAAGGGTGCTTCGGGCAGAAAGTAAGCCAACACCTGTTCCCTCCTCGCCAGTACATCGAACTCCACATGAAACGACGCCTGGTTGTGCTCACACATACGACGGATTCGCTCTTTGTACACAAACTGGCCTTTACTGTTCGTGAATGTACGGAGGAAGTTCTTGAACCTGGAAGGAGTGTAATGTTATTTTTTCATGTTTTACAAATAAAAAATTGACTGCCTCGTTGGTCTAGTGGTCGCAAAGCACTACTGCTGAGTCCTACGTTCCATTCCCTGGTTGGGCAAGGTGTTATTGGGTTTTTAAGCAGCCCAGAGTCTGGATTTGTGCCCGGTTGATGGCAATAGGCCCGCCCCCTATTACATGGGACTTAAACATAACTGGCGAAATGTGGGTGTACTATAGGTACATCTCTGCCTAACCTTTCGGGGAATACAAGCGTGATGTTATGTTTACAAATAAACAATACATACCTACATAATATCAGGTCTTTCTCCCATGAGGGTAGGGAGAAACTACAGAACCATGTCGACGGTGGAAATTTTAAATGTAAGGGACATTTGAAATTTCTACTGTTGATGTGATAGAATGCCACCTTCTACAATCCTTACATACTCCTTTCGCTTCGTTTACGTTCATACATCTGGTCATACACGCACGCCGCAATTAATAGTTTAGCTTTTTTGCATAAGTTGACAAAACTTATTCCTTGTATGTACAAACCCTAACATAATACGAGGTGAATTACAAAACTTATAAAGAAAAGAAAGAAAGAAAAACATTTATTTGGACACAGTTCGTGAAACACAAAATACAAATAACATAGTGAAAATAATGTTTTAACAACAATAGTGTGTGCCACACGACTGCGCTAAAAAGGTTCATTTCAGCATCGAGCTCGCTTCGTAGAGCTGAAGATGCAACCCCATGAAAATAAACCTATCGGTGCCCATATAATATGCTTAAAAACGCAGATATATACTGCAAAATCACCAGAAAGGGGCGGGCGGGCGTCTCCTACTAAACGTCCTAGCTAGGGCGACCGAGGCGGCTAGTTCGCGCCTGGGAAGGTTTTCATTGGTTGGTTTAGGTTATCATTTTAATTTCGATTCTGTGCTTCTATGATTTGTATTACTCATTCGTTTATTAGGGTTCCTCAAAAGGAAAAAAAAAAAATGGAACCCGTTTAGGATCGCTCGTGTGTCTGTCTGTCTGTGACCCAAACACGAAGGTGTAACATAAATAAATGAATTTTAAATATAGGGGTCGCTTTTAGGGGACAAACAAGAAAACTAAAAATAAAGTTTTGCTAACAATACCGTGTGACATATCAAATAATAGGGCTTGTTGCAAGAATCTAAATTTTTTTTTTATATATAACTTTAAATAAAGAAATTCGATGAAAATTGAACATTCCCTCTTATCTCAGAAAGTACAGGACCTAAAATTATGAAAGTTTTAGGTTTACTCATAGATTACAGGAAAACCTATGAGAAGTCTATGGTCTTAAAAAAACATGGTAAATCTCTCAATATTGTGCGTACAAACTTACATTTGCTGTTGGAATGTATGGGAGAACATGTTTTTCAACTACAGTTGTTCTTGGGATATTCTATAAATTCATCTTAACTACAGAAAACCCTTCATTGTGTGTAGTCCGACACGCACGTGGCCAGTTTTTAAATTGCATTTGACATTTTATTTTAATTTCAATTCTGTGACCTTTATAATTTATACCTATTTTAATTGCATTGACATTTTATTCTATTGTGATTTATTCTGTTGCAGTACCTAAAGTGAAATTTTATTTGATGTAATATGGGTCTTGCCTGAATTAAATGACCGCCATGAGAATGAATGAATCCATACGGGAGCAACTCAACATCACCAAGCAGCTATCTACAATATGCCAGGAGCGTACCGTCAGGTTTTTCGGACATATTATGCGTTCATCTAAGCATGGTCTGGAAAGACTTATGTTACTAGGCCGGGTGGAAGGAAAACGCGCTCAAAGGAGAGCTCCGGTGAGATGGTCAGACGCGACCAAGAAGGCTGTTGGAGGCAGCATTTACCAATGTGGACTATATTGCAGAAGACCGCATAGCTTGCAGACGCGTCGTATGTGTTCGCGAACTCGATACACCTTTGCCTAATCTATCTTTCCCTTCCTTTCCCACCTGTCCTTCAAGAAACAGGAGGATTTCATTGTTATTTTAATACTAACCTGTTAGCAATCTCAGTCCTGGGTCCCAACATGGACACCCATTCCTTGGTGGTATATCCCTTGGTATCCTCCAAGTTCTCGATACTTTCGATACCCTCCTCCATTTGTTCTTCACTCCCCATGGCAGCTTTCTCTGCGGCCCGGCGGCGTTTTGCCCGTGGTGCGCCCGTGCTTTCCTCGTCAGATTCATCTGCAGAAGTGGAAAGTGTTATAATATTTATTTCATCAAGATGCAGTTATTGAAGTAGTAATTTTTTTGTCCAATTAATTCTAATTACGGTCAGAATTAGTACATTTAGAAGGTCAAAAGACTCAAAAGTTTTAAAAGACAGCACCCCTTCGAGCTCATCCTTTTTTTTTTGGATGGAAAAATATCAAATAACTTCTCCCGCTATGGGGGGAGCGCGAGGGCATGTCAGACTCTTACTGACTAAAACCCACCCGTGTTCCTTCAGTTGCAACAGAGTGAATGTTGTTAGTGGCCACATTTACCAATCAGTTCCTAGTCCGGGTTGTGGAAATAAAGAAATGGTTTACTTTTTTTCTTGGCATGCTGGGGCTTAAAAGGTTTATTCTTAATACTATTTTGCAGCTGCAACAGAGTGTGACATCTCAGCTAGGTACTTATAACTTCATTCGTGATTTAGTTTCCAAACATGTGAACAAATATGTGTTTTTGGAAAAACCACTTTAATATGCACACATAAAGTTTACTTTGCACTATAACTTCAAAAACAAAAATGAGGTTTTCCATAGTACTAGTCAGTCTGAATTCAATTCAATTTACACTTAAATAAACTTGATTTTGTTAATGTATTGTATTCTCCTTTTTTTTTGTTGGCACCTTTTAGCTATTTCCTAAAACTTATATGATTAGTTATTATTTAATCGTGCTTTTGTATGTTGTGCTATGTCTTTTTTGTGCATCAAATAAACGATCTATCTATCTATATTCATTTAAATGGAAGAAACACCAATTTGAAACAAGAATTTCAATAGTCTATAGGTATTACTTTAGTCACATATCTAAGATATTGTGTTACAGCTTGCCTATGTAGGACACTTTTGTTGAACACTGGACTGTAATCTTCTTCTTTTCGAGTGTTAGTAGGTTTTAGATTAACTGGGCCCAGTAGGTGGCCACGTTCAAGGCAGCATCAATGGAGTTCATTCGATCTTTGAAAGTGTAGATGAATGAGTACTTGGTGGGACACTCCAGTGATTCATGTTCTGGACAGTTCTGTATTATCCTGAGCTGATTAATAACCATCTGAATCCTAATATATAGGTGGCAGGGACTAAGACGCGAAAATTGTTACCATGGATTCAGTACATGATTCTGAAACCCTCTGCATTGAAATTTTTCGTTGGTTATTTAAAAAAATAAAAACAGCTGTTTCCTAGAAAAACGCAATACTTATGCGGTCAAAACGTATGGAATAGCTCATTGTTTAGGGTTCCGTACCCAGCGTTTTTATAGATAATGGTACGGAACCCTTCGTACGCGAGTCCGACTCGCACTTGGTCGGTTTTTTTTAATAACCGATATATATCCTAATTAATATTATAAATGCGAAAGTGAGTTTGTTTGTTACTCTTTCATCCTAAAACAGCTGAACGGATTTGGATGAAATTTGGCAAATGGGCATACCATGACTTGGTTTAGGACATAGGATATTTTTATCTCGATATTCCCACGGAATCGAGACTTATTCGGGTGAAACTGCGGAGCGCAGCTAGTTCTAAATATAAGTTACCTCAGGGACTACATTATGTAAGTCAAAAAGTTGACTAAAAGAAAAATTTAATTGCTTACCATACAACAAGTCGCGATCATCCCTCCTGGTGCGGCCCTCATCTCTATCTCTTCGCCTCAACTCCTGCTCAGCGGCCACGCGGTCTTGTACTGACATGGGGTCATAGTCATCATCATCCAAGTCTTCAGCATCGTAGCGATCTAGTGCTGGCATGGGGCGGTAGTCTCTGTGAAACAACATTGAAAATCCTTACTGATTTAAATGAGAAAGTAACTCTGTTGGTCTGTTACCTTTTCACCTTTCAACTGTTGAAAGTATATAATAATATCCGAGATGCAGCAAAAGCTAGTAATTTATACAATCCGGACACAAGACTTGTTCTTTTGAATTTGCAAGAAAGAACATAAAAACAAAATTGACTCCTCTAGGAGTCAGCTCATTTTTGGCAGCAAAATGATTAGCAAAGTTCAATCTATTCATTTTTGTTCAAATTTAGTCTTGTTTCTTTCAATACTCAAGATCTTTCGGTCGGTCAGTTAGTCTGAAAGTTGAAACTAGTTGCCCATTCCAAAACCTAGATCTCCATGGAGAAGAATGGGCAAGAAACTCCAAGGACATTCTTTTAAATATAGATCATATTACAAAATCCTGGGTACATTATTCTTGTTGTTTTTATTATGTGAGCACAAAGTACAAAAAATTATCAAAAGCAATAGGCCTGTGTCTAAAATTTTTTTTTGTCAGACTTGTAGCTTTAAAAAAAAATTGGACACATATTTTTTCTTTTTTGACGTAATCAAAAGTTCACGGCGATATATTGAGTTAAAATGTGGCATGACGTCACGCCTTGCTAGATTTTATACTGAGTTGTGACGTAGCGAGCCCCCACTCCCCAACTTTAATGCGTATTTTCTAAGTTATTAATATGATAAAGCAAAAAATACGTGTCTAATATTTTTTGATCATCTGAAAGACGGACTAAATAAAATTATAAAAAAAAGAAATTTCTTTTTTTACCTAGAACACAGGCCTATTGAAAATATAAGATTAAAAATAAGCCCTGGCAGATAAGAGATGACCAGTCTTTCGCTTTTCCATAATGTGTACTTAGGTAGTAGTTATATAATTTAGATTATTATGGACCCTGTAGAGCACAGCAAAGAGGGTAGGAGAGAGGAAGCACTGTTTTAGGAGATCATTAAGTTGTTTTTGAGGGAATACGTTTTAACTTACATCTATTATCAAAGTCAGGAGATCATGAATAAAATACTAACATTTTGCTTAACTATTATTTATGTTTTATCTGCAAAAAGTACTTAAATATATTAGATTATTTTTATATATCTGTACATGTGTATTATTTCTGAGATCGAATGGTTTTCTGTTGCCTAGGTTATTCTGTAGACATTTCAAAGTACACTTTGTTATAATACTTACTACTAGTTTATTATAATTACTGCTTACCAAAGCTTTCCTCTACTGTTTTTATTTATTTATTTCGATATACCAATATTTGTATTTATTGCAGGCATCTAAGTCATTCCTTCAAAAACTTACGCCTCCATATTATCATTGAACAATTCCTCTCCATCGCCCTCTTCCTCCTCAGGGTTGTCTCCGAGGATGGCGCCTTCGTCCTCAAACATTTCATAGTCACGCGCTGGTGACGTCATCCGTGACCGTGCTCCGTCTCGCTCTCCTGGTGTGTCGGGGGCTGGGGAGCTCTGAAAATAAAAACAATTAGTTAAAATAACTTATATTCTATGATCATTCGAGTCTTTTTCCTATATAATTGTAAACTTATGACATATTTCCAGTATTTTGTTAATCTGATCCTGAATTCAACAACTTAATACTAAATATTTAAATGTTATATACACAATGACTTGAATATTTACTTTCTGAACTATTTTAATTTTAATTCTTGATAATGTGAGAACGAAGTAGTATTTTTACTGATTTACAGAAATAATTTACGAATATATCATTTATTAAGCTGCCATTTACAAAATTCTATTAAAATATTGAAAAAATAGTCTGTGAAGTATTTCAATAAAAGCATAATTGTTTTGTGAAATTTTCTGAACAAATAAGCCTTCCCTATGTTAGGTTCCCTTCCCCATTATTTCTTTAAAATCCAGACTTTTCTTTTTTTGGAATAAAATACGATTTTATGTTACAACGCTTATATTATGGAGCACATTTGGATTGACACAAAGAATGACAACAACATTATTTTTTTAAATTCAAAATAAGTACCTAGGTACCTGAAATTACTTTAACAAGTGGCCAGGGTGTTTCTATTAAAAAAAAGGTAAACCAAATAGTTTCAACACCTCCCCGTAATGGAAACATCCTGTACATACAGATATACAAAAAATATATACACCCTAATAAATTAATAACAAACACTATAAACAATAATCACGAACACTTAACAAAACAATGAATACAAAAAAACAAAAGCAAGCTAGCTTATGGCCTCGGTTATACCTAAACCTTTAAGACACATGAAATGTCGAAGTTTTGTTAAAGGTTTAGTAAGGACATCGGCTGGCATATTACGTGTGTTAATGTAATTTAAGACAAGGTTTTGTTGATTAAGTGAATCGCGAATAAAATGGTGCCTTATATCGATGTGTTTGGTGCGTGCGTGAAAGGTGTCGTTATGAGATAATTTTAATGAACTTTGATTATCTGTATAAATTTTGATTGGGCGATCCAAAGAAAATATTTCTTTAAAAAACGCCTTGAGGTATATGGCTTCTTTGCACGCTTCACTAAGAGCCATATACTCAGCTTCTGTAGTTGAGAGTGCGACTGTTTTTTGTTTGCGTGACTCCCAACTAATTGGTGCTCCACTCATAATGAAAAAGAAACCTGTGAATGAACGACGATCGATGATATTACTTCCATGGTCTGCATCTACATAACCGATGGGATAGTCTGGCATGACTTTATGATAGTGAAGTTTCAGGTCCTTGGTACCCTTAAGATACCTCAGTACCCGCTTGGCAGCTCTCCAGTGCACCTCCCCGTAATGTGTGTTGAATTGACTTAAAAATGACACTGCATGTGAGATGTCGGGTCTAGTGCCAATGGAAACATACATTAGTGATCCAATGAGCTGCTGGTAAGGTAAATCTGGCTGATCGTCATTAATGTCTCTGTAAGTGAGTTTTTGACCAGGTTCCATGGGTGTGGAAACTGATATGGCATCACTCATTCCAAATTTAGAAATAAGCTTATCTATGTATTTGGTTTGGTCAAGAGTAATGCCGTTTTTGGTATACAAAACTCTCATACCAAGACAGTCTTTTAAGGAACCTAAGTCTTTGACACAGAATTCTTTGCTAATAGCGCTTTTAAACTTTTGTTTCATTTCCTTATCATTAGAAAATATGAAAAAATCGTCCACAAATATGGCGACGATAAGAAGCTTATTTTGGTTTTTATGATAATATACACAATTATCATTTTGTGATTTCATTAAACCAAACTTTGCCATTGCTTCGCAAACTTTTTTATGCCACTGTCTAGGGGATTGTTTTAATCCATACAAAGCTCTCTTTAAAAGACATACTTTGTTTTTGCTGTCCTCTTTTATAAATCCTTCTGGCTGAGTCATATAAATTTCTTCGTCTAAGGTCCCATAAAGGAAGGCAGTTTCAACATCTAAGTGATCGACTTCTAAGTTATGCTGAACAGCGTAAGCTATTAGCAATCTGACAGTTGATAGTCTAGTTACAGGTGAGAAAGTTTCATGATAGTCCACCCCGTAAATCTGGGTGAACCCTTTGGCTACCAATCTGGCTTTATATTTTATTATATTTCCCGATGTATCCCTTTTTATTTTATATACCCATTTACATTTCACAATTTTACGGTCACTTGGTCTGTCCACCAAAATCCAGGTACCGTGCTTAATTAGTGAATCGTATTCGACTTCCATTGACTTAAGCCAGTTGTCTTTATGAACATCTTCCATGGCTTCTTTAAACGTTTCAGGTTCAAAGTTCGTAGAAGTCAAGTTTGCTAGGGTGTCATTGTCGGGATATCTTATTGGTGGACGTCGGTCTCTAAGGGAATATCTCCTTTTGCTTTCAACATTAACATGGGGATGTTTCACAATAGTCTCACTTTCGGAGTCAAAAAACACTTCAGGTGTTTCTATTTCTGAGATTTCTTGTATTTCCGTATTTGGAACTTCAGTTGTTTCAGTTTGTGAAACTTTAGGTATTTCCATGTCTAAACCTGTTTCAGTATCTTGTACTTGAATTATGTCACTTGTCTGTGACTGAGACACATCTTGAGTGTCGCTAGTAGAAGGCTTATCCTCAATGAAGACAACATCTCTCGCGGTCAAAACCACTCGAGGATTTTGGGGATCAATTAAACGAAAGCCTTTACTTTGACTGGAATACCCAACAAATATGTACTTTCGAGTTTTTGACTCTAGTTTTGTACGTTTTTCTACGGGTATAAGTGCATGTGCTTCACAGCCAAAGACACGTAAATGTGAAAGATTAATTTTCTTTCCAGTCCAAATCTCTTCTGGAATTTTATTATTTAACGCTTGAGTAGGTGAATGATTTTTGAGATAAATTGCAGTATTTACTGTTTCTGCCCAGTATGCTTTTGATAAGTTAGCATCTTGAAGCATGGACCTAGCTTTTTCAATAATAGTTCTATTGACTCGCTCAGAAATACCGTTTTGTTGTGGATTATAGGGAACAGAAGTTTGATGCAAAATTCCGTTCTCTTTCAAAAAGGTAGTCATATTGCGATTAATATATTCAGAGCCGCAATCGGACCTAAACTTTTTTATTTTGTGACCCGTTTGATTTTCTACCATACTTTTGAATTCTACAAACTTAGAGAACACTTCACTTTTGTGTTTTAGAAAATATCCAAAAGTTTTGCGAGAAAAATCGTCAGTGAATGTGAGTACATAGAGAGCTTTGCCCCAAGATTGAGTACTCATGGGTCCACAAACATCAGAATGCACTATTTCTAGAACATTTTTTGACCTGCTTGAAGAATTATTGAACGGTTTCTTTGCTAGTTTGCCTTGTAGACAAGGCACACAGATTTTGTTCAGTGTGTCATTATAGTTAATGCCCACAAACTTATTTTTTAAAATACTCATGGCTTTAGTATTAAGGTGACCAAGGCGTCTATGCCATAATAATGCAGACTCTGTGGAAGTAGTTAAAAGAGCTTGCGAATCAGGAACATTAAGTTTATACATGCCATTGAAGTTTGAGGCGGTTGCAATAATAGAACCTGAGACTTTACATCCTTCTTTTTGAAGAATAGTGGCACCTTTTAGGGAAAATAAAACAATAAAGCCTTTTTTAACTAAGTTACTAACTGATAATAAGTTTGCAGCTAGTTGGGGAACATAAAGAACATCTTTAATTGTATTAATATTATTAATGACGACTGTACCTTCACCTTCACATAGAATTTGGTCATTGTTGGCCACAGTGACAGGCTTAATTACAGGGGTTATTTCACGAAAGTATTCCTTTCTGTTACACATATGAGAAGTAGCACCGGAGTCTATGTACCAAGAATCTGAGGAAGAGGAATGAGACACATTAAAACAAGATGAAAGTGTAATGTGTGAAGTGTAATTAGTAGTATTAATACTAGGAGTTTCTTGCTTCTTCTTTAAGATTTTACATTCATTTTTATAGTGTCCAAATCTCTTGCAGTATGTACATTTCTTCGAATGAAAAGACTTTTTCTTAGTCATGGTGCATTGTAATGCTGCATCAGGTACAGTAAGACTTGTAGTCGGTGATGGTCGGCTATCTTCCTTAAGAAGTGCTGAGACTACAGCTTCAGATGTTATCTTCGTGTTAGAGTGCTCCAGGGTCAAAACAAGTGGTTTGTAGCTTTCAGGAAGATTTGCTAGTAGAATGATGGCTAAAAACTCATCTTCTATGGCAGCGTTCATGCCGCGCAGTTCCTGCTGAGTAGTCAACATTAAGTTCACGTACTTTTCCATATTTCCTTCATATTTCACAGCTAGTAGCTTTTTCATTAGAGATAGTCTTCTGACAAGACCACAATCTGCATAGGCCTTTTTTAAATTGTTCCAAGTATCGCATGCCGTCTGTACATTTTGAATCACAGGATAAACATTTTCGTGGCATGCTAAACATATTTTAGACCTCGCTATGGCATCTTTTCTAGCATTTGCTGCTGTTGTAAGATCTGCCGGTTTTGACACTATGTCCCAAAGATCCTGATCTACTAGGTAGCATTCCATTGCGAACGACCAGGTGTGAAAATTTTCTTTTCCACGTAGTTTTGAGAATGTCATTGTGGATTGTATTGGGCTTACCAGGGAAGAATCGCCACTTGCCATTTTTGAATAGGAATATATGTAGAGCGTCCACTTTTTTAAAATCGATTAATTGCCCATAACCTTTTGGAATAAAATACGATTTTATGTTACAACGCTTATATTATGGAGCACATTTGGATTGACACAAAGAATGACAACAACAACATTATTTTTTTTAAATTCAAAATAAGTACCTAGGTACCTGAAATTACTTTAACAAGTGGCCAGGGTGTTTCTATTAAAAAAAAGGTAAACCAAATAGTTTCAACATCTTTGTGTTACCAAACCCTTTGTTAAGGCAATAAATTTTGATAATTATTTGTGTTAGGTAATTATATTCAGTGCATGATTATAAGCTGCATAAGTCTATCAGGTTAAGCTACACTTGCCAGGGTTGGTTCATAGATGGGTGACCATCTTTATATACCGAGACTCCTCCGTGGCTTGGAAAGCAAGTTAAGCCGTTGGTCCCGGCTGTCATTCGTGGATCTCTCAACAGTTGTTTTGGATCATCAAAAGCCATAAAGTCTGACAAGTAGTCTTACCAAGGGGTATCATATTACCCAGTTACTGGGTTGTGGAGGTCAGATAGCAGTCGCTCCATGTAAAATACTTGTATTCAGCTGCATCCGGTTAGACTGGGTACCGACCCCAACATAATGAGAAAAGGCTAAACAGATTTAGGCATGATTATAGCCTGATAGACAAATTAAGATATAGAGCCTTAAGAGGAAATAGTAAGATGTTATAATAGGCTGCTAGTAAAAGTCAGAGGCATTGTGAACAAAACAATTTCAAGAGTGTGAATTGTTTTCCAGTTGGTAGTAACTTTCAAACTTTCAGTCAACTGTAAGTAATATTCTGATCTTTTGATTTAAGGTTGTGGAATTATTAACATTTGGCTCGTTTTAACAGATTTTTACAAACATACAAAGCCATTTTGTGGTTAAAACATTTTTTATGAGAGTGTTAGTAATGAATTTTGAATATTTTTTTACTATTTTCCGGTATATCTTCATTTCCCATGTTTTAAAACGTTTCAAAAAGCATTATGAACAGTACATTAATCCCACAGACTAAGTTAGTAAACTTGTGTGTAGTCAAAGCACCTAACGCTATGCCGAGCGGTCCCAACAGTTAAACAGTAATAAATCAGTAAATACTGCAAGAAGTAGTTAAACCTTTACTCACCATTCTTTTTTAAACTTAATAATGTAATAATACACACAACTACACACTAAATTACGTTTTATTCACAATTAAACGATCTAACTCGTCGTTACAAAAAAAACAAACAGGTTATCTTTTGCGAATGTCAAAAAAACGCGCGAATAGAAATGTTCTGTTTCAAACTGTCAAACATGTTCCTTAGCAATTTTCAACCTTATGCCAATGGACAAAAGCATAATCGAGAAAATTCACGAAAATGCCATCTAGGTATTTTGGTTGCAACTGTAAGATACTTGGTTGTGGGGTAGTCCCATAGACATTCAATAAGTATGGACTGGAAATACCTACAAAAAAAAGGTGCATACCTACAACTCAAAATGTCGCATAAAATGGCTGCCAATGCTAGGGTTGTGTCATTCAGGGAACATGGTGTTACTATTTCGAGTATCGATACTAGTACGTAATACTATAACGAATCTTACTAGATATCACGGTTGAATCATATTTAAAAAAATATTAGCTAATAGTCCGTTGTAACAGAAAAAAACGAGTATTGACAATTTATAACTTCTCAAACAATTTTCCGCATAATTATAATTTCATTTATAGAATTATTACTTAGCAAATAAATTTTCACAAATATTTGTAACGCAAACCTAATGTTTGGCAAGTGAACGTTTAAACAAAGCCAAATATTTAGTATCGAGTGAGCATGCAAGTCTTATGCCTGTTTTCACCTTCACTAAGTGACACTTAAATGAATCCCTAATAAAAGTTCACTGTTGGATTTTCAACGGTAGACTCAGCGCTGAGAGTTGAAAAACAGTGCAGTTTTATTTAGGTATTCATTTAAGTGTCACTTAGATGTCGGTGAAAACGGGCATTAGTGAATTAAATTTTTAACAATTTTATCATAAATGAACATTCGGAATAATACACATCCTTACATATTATAAAACAAAGTACACCGCCGCGTCTGTCTGTTTTTCTGTCTGTCTGAACGCGAAAAATTCAAAAACTACTAAACGGATTTTCAATCAATTTTCACTAATGGACGGAGTGGTTCATGCGGAAGGTTTTAGTGTATAATTCATTAGTTTTGTATAAATTGGCTGAAATTTGACGATTATTGTTGAAGATGTCGGATAAAATCATGCGGACTGGGATCTTTATTAGCGTGAGCCGCGGAAATCATAAAAGTTACATAAAATGTATGTACTACAGTATTGTTAATCTTAAAAACTTCAACAAAAAAATCGTATACACTACATAAAACTCTGCGGAACGGTCTCTCGGTGCTATGAACCAAAGAGTACAGTTTGCTGTAAACCACGGGCCGGACCTAGCAATATCATTTCAGCGCAGCGAAGGAACTAGTATCAGAAACTATTACGGAAACGGTACAACACTATTCCACCATGACATATCATTGTAAACAAACGAATGAAATTATGAAATAAAAAAAGGTCTGTTGGACGGAAATTAAGCCATATACTAAAATTTAAGCCGTATTTAATGATCACCTAGCAATTTTTTCATCGAAAGTTTATCACTTTATGTACTATTGCATGAAAACCGGCTACTAACCTGTGCAAAGATAATTGAGGTTGATTTTCCTTCTTTCTTGCACCACACTTCACAATACAACACACAGGCATGTTGAATTGGTGTTTTCCAACGTATATATGTAGTTTTAAAGGAAAACTCCACGTAATTTTCTCACAAATCTCAATAAAACAAAAAGTAAACAACCACTTGACAGCAGAACTACCATGAACTTGTTGCATATTATGGCGGATATGGCACTTACCTACAACTGTTACTACGTCTCAACAAAATGTTGCCATTATGAGGAACAACTGAAATATTGTTGTCTCTTTTATCAAATACGATTACCACATAAGAAAGAGTGAAATAACACGATATTTCACATTCTAGTTCGTTTTTCACCCATATTTGTATAAGCAAACTTATGTATAGAATATCGCGGCGCCTCCGTGTTTTTACTATCTCAATGGGTAGTCCACTTGCAAAATAGCAGCAAAAGTAGATGCGTTCAAAATTCAAACTCTCCTAACCACACTGTCATGAACGCAATATAACCTCAAAGTTTGTAACATTGACATGACCGTCTAAACTGATATAAACCTGACATTTATTTTGCTAGTAATGTCAATAGTTATTTCATCAATAGTAGCGAAAATATGGCTAAATACATAGCTCAAATTATAGTCCTTGGTGCCCAAGTAGTGGGACGAGCTTTTGCGAGAGCCCTTAAGCAGGAAATAGCTGCATCTCAAGAGGCAGCGAAGCGAGCTGGTGGTGGACCTGAGGGCACCCGAAGAGCCGCAGCGAATGCTTCCACAGGTCTTACGTTAGAAGAAGCAATGCAGATATTAAATTTAGAAAAATTGGAAAAAGAAAAAGTGGTCAAAAACTTCGAACATCTTTTTCAAGCGAATGATAAGGCGAAAGGTGGATCCTTCTATTTACAATCAAAAATCGTGAGAGCAAAAGAAAGAATAGATGAAGAATTTAAACATGTGCAGGAAGAAGGGAGTAAACAAAAGGGTGCACATAGTCAACAAAAGGATACATCATGAAATTAAGTTAATTGATTTGGACTAGAGCTGGTATTTTTATTGTTGTAGATATTATTTTAGTTAAAACAGTGTTCAGTTTTGTAAAATATTTATTGTGTAGAAAATGGATACCACAATAGTGACTAGAATACATCAGTCTTCATAACATACATTGTTGATTACATTAGAAAAAAAAAAAAATGGGAACATTAAAACCATATATAAAATCCATTAACTAATGCTGAAATAATTAGAAATCAATAAATATTTGTTATGCATTACACAGATTTTTACTACTAATCCTAGTACAGCAATATTATATGTATCTATTGTGCTTGAAAGTTTTAAAACATTGAATTTGTGCTCAGCAACATGTAACACTATTTCAGTCATAATTATTAAATTTAGCTTATATTAAAGTTAAAATGAAGCAAGTAACAAGACCAAAATTATGTAATTATGCATTCAGACCAGTCTTGCATGGTATTACATCGTTTTATGAGATCTTTGGTTTTCCATTACTTCTGCAACAAACTACGTAACTCTTAGTGGATATGTAAAACTAACCTAAATACATCTACGACTACAATTCCTAACAATAACAAGTATGCAACCAAACAGGTTATAAAAATGACTAGAAATAATTGCTTAGTATGGAATGACACAATGGAAGAAATTGAGCAAAACGAGTCTATTCGGATATACATCAATATTTTTAAAGATATCTAAAAGGTATACCATCACTTATTCCCACTCCATGTATAAATATCACTTTTCGAAAATCGATCTTTTTACTAACTCTTCCAAATATGGACTATGAAAAATCTTACAACTAACATTTAAACTTACATTTTTCTAAGTTAACAATTTTATGAAAGGGTATTTTAGACTTATTCATACTAAGAAATTAGGCTCATACACAATTTGAAGATTGAAGAGAAATAGAATTGTATTTACCCTTCATTCCCTTGTCAGACTCATTTGCAATTCTGCAGAAAAATAAATAAAGTTAAAATAGATATCTATAAATGGCAGTGTTGTTGTCAAGATCAGTTTCATCTAGGGTTTAACATCCATTAGAACAACAACTTCATATGGGCTACATTCTGACATAGCCAATGTATTGCAGAGCCAACCGTAAAACCCCTTCTCAAAATCACAAACATCCTTCCACCAATTAGCAGCACTGAAAGTAAGCTGGACTATACCAGCATACAGACCCAGCCCAATAGTAAAAAGTACTATCAAAAATGGGTATGACAAAACCACAACTGGGGCCAGTAAAACCTTTTTAATGCAGCTGAAATGCTCTGTGACATGAGAGAATACATTGTACCAAGCCATTGTGCCCATGTAGAATGAGTACAAGGCTGAAATCAATGCAACAAACGGTATGCACATTAGGCTAAAGAGAAAAATGTGTGGACCGTTGTACAGAGAACATTTGGATATGTCCATCTTGTTGTACTCTTCAGCTACAATGGCTGCTTCAATAATCTCCAGCTCTTCTCTGGATATGTTGAGTTTAACATCAACATTCTGGCCCTTCTTCTTTCCTCTTTTGATGGTTCCTGTCATAGTCAAATATCCATCCTTAGAAGTATCTGTCAGAGAGCAGTCAGGGGACATTGATCCTTCAGATTCAATGCGCAAAGCAGTTATTTCAGTATCAGTGTTATCAGCCTCCATGATTCCAGGGGCTATGTTGACTCGTTTTTTCCTTTTAGCACTGTTTTTGAGGCTATCAGTGAGATTGCCCATTTCAAAGCTGTTTTCTGACTGTGTTTGTGACAAGCTGATTGGAGTTGCTGATGAGCTTTCATTTTGATCAAAGTTTAGGATCTTGCAGCTTTTCTGTAAGTCACAATCATTAGCATCTCTCAGATCACCATGACTGGAGCAAGCATCAGATGAGTTTTCATATATTGGTGATAGATCTACTATCTCTCGGCTGCTGTTTAGAGTAGACAAAGCTTGATACCCATTCTTCTGGATATTTTGCTTCTGAGATTCTGAGTCTCCATTAAAATCATTAAGTTCTTCATCATTGACATCATTGATTATTGGAAGATTGATTTTCATGTTGGACTTTAGGCCGTCCATGGTTGAGTGGATTATGCCATTGACCACATGCTCTGAAACTGGTGACAATCCATTCTTGTATTTTGTTTGGGGATCATCTGCAACTCCCTGTAAAAATTAAATATTGAATTAAAACCATAGTTCCCTACTATGATATCTACGTGACCTACTTTCGTCCTGATACTAACTAATGGTATTGGAAGGAATCTGGTGTATATGGCTTATCAAGATGTAAGATTCATTTAGACGACTTAATTAATCAACAACAATTAATTACTTTAATAATTAAAAATATGGGAGGAACAAGCAAACAATGATTTACAAAATTAATAAAAATGAAATCTCTACAACCTATTACACATATCAAATGCATGCTCTTAGATGAGATTATGTGCATTCGGCGTAAAAACCGGCTCGATAAAATATGAAAAAGCAATAACAACAGAACTATGTACACCAACACCGCTTTCGACGAAATACAACAATAATTTCACTGCCTTATTACAAAAATCGTACTTTAAAAACTTCTGCAATGTTATCCGAAAGCATTCTGACATAAATCATTGATGAAAATGCTGCAATTAGAACGTAAAATATAATATTTACCTGTACAGTAATTATGTGGTCTACATGGCTGGCTATTGTGTTCTGTTTCTTCCCATTACGCTTCTTCGGCAGTATAAATATAGGCTGCTCCACTTTAGCCATAGCTGCCTACAATTCGGAGAGCGCAAATATGCAGTTAAAACACAAATTATACACAATTTAATTTATGTTAAGAACTTGCCGAAGAATAAAAACAACAAACAGCATCAGCCATTATTAAAATACGACTAATTCTAAAAGTTTATATATTTTTGAGGACATTCAGGACATTGTATTGTGAAATGGAAAAGATGATTGACACCTCAATTTTGTCGCATTGTAACTTGTAGGTACAGTCCAGTCCATTTAATTTAAAAAAAAAAATAGTTTTAAAATGTGTCTGTTCATGTTTTTATTATTTTATTATCGTGGGCAGCAGCATAGAGTAAATTCTAATATGCTGAAAGGCATTAGGCACAACTTAACTGCACCGCAAGAATAATTCTATTTGTAAAATGATAGTGCATGCAACATTTAGACGAACCCGGAAGAAGCCCGGAACGCGCGCATTTAATCTATTTTATTGACATATTTTGGTTTGACGTTTTCTCTAGTTTTGTTGAAAAATCACCAGGATAATTGTATTTATGTACCAGATACGCAACTAAAGAACAAGAATGTTAAAGGTAAGCTTGCAAATTGTAAATCTAATGGTTGCTCCTGCAACCATTGTTATATTCATTCATAAATTTGTTATTGTAAACATAACCTCCAATATAACCTCTTGCAGGGAATGGTAAGCTTGGTAACTGGCGGAGCTTCGGGCTTAGGAAAAGCAACAGTAGAAAGATTTGTGAAAAATGGTGGGAAAGTGGTTATTCTCGATTTGCAAGGCACAAGAGCTACGCAGGTGGCCCAAGAACTGGGCGAGAACGTAGCGGTGGCCACCGGTTGTGTAAGTTTTTATTACTTTAATTGATTGATTTCCTATAAATTAATCTTTGGCAGTTTGTGAAAATCTTAATTTTCATGGTCCTAGTTTCGATAGTTTCAGTCGGTTTAAATTAAGTTTATAAAAACCGGCTACATGCAACTAGCGCTGGTGCTCTACTTTAAACATATAGTAGGTACCTATCGAATACCTCAAACAAAAATCAAAATAAATGAACTTAATCGGTTTCTTATATGTGGTGGCTGGATGTTCCAAAAGGGACCTTTTGCATCAATTTTTCCCTAACTCTACAAGTTTATACCCAGAACTGAGTCATACATGTACTCATTAAAGATTTCGGAGAAGATTTTCCTTTGAAGAGAAGGCAGTTCCTTTCAACATAAGCTCACGTGTTCTTCCCTTGGGGGTAGACAGAAACTATAGAACCTATAAACCTTTTAATAAACACAGTAATTGCAGTAGACATAATTATGCATTTAAACACTTGCTGCAGTGTCAGTAATCATGGGTCTAGTTCTAGTTTATGATTCATATTAACATAATATTTCCTATGGGTGACTTTTATTGCCTGCCTTTAATTTTCTTTCACTTCAAGTTATATTATTGATTCTTTCATATGCAAGTTGAAAAATTCCTATAACAAAACTTAATCTTACATTTAGTTGTCATCTATACATACATACACATATATACAGGGTGGCAGGGACATAGACACGAAAACTGTTACCATGGATTCAGTTCATGATTGAAACTTCGGAATTTTTCGTCGGTTATTTAAAAAAAAAAAATCTGTTCCATACATTGACTGCGTATGTATTGCACTTTTTTATGAAACAGCAGATTTTAAGAGAATCATGTACTGAATCTATGATAACAGTTTTCGCGTCAATGTCTCTGCCACCCTGTATACAAATAAACAAAATTGTCTGTTTGTAATGTTGAAATATCAGCTTTTTACTATAGATACGCGTCCCATTCTGCTCCTTACTAAAGTACAGTAATCGCGGAGTGGGGTGCTTCTTCTTGGATGACATTATCTGTAATCTCATATATGACAGTATATACGGTACTTATAACAAACAATTTTTTGTCTGTCTGTTTGTTTGTTCCGGCTGATCTCCGAAACGGCTGGACCGATTTTGACGGGACTTTCAATGGCAGATAGCTGATGTTATAAGGAGTAACTTAGGCTACTTTTATTTTAGAAAAATAATTAATGTCGAAGGGGGCGAAGCCGCGGGCAGTAATTAGTTCTTACTAAAAAGATTTTTCGTCTTTGCATAGTATGTAAGGAACACATTTACTAGACTAATTTTGTAGTTCTATGTAGATAGTAGATTTAGATTATAATTAAATTTTAGAAAATAACAACAAATAATAAAAAATAAACAACAAAAGACAATAATAAACAATATTTATTTGTT
Source organism: Omphaloscelis lunosa (assembly GCA_916610215.1). Classification (NCBI taxonomy): domain Eukaryota; kingdom Metazoa; phylum Arthropoda; class Insecta; order Lepidoptera; family Noctuidae; genus Omphaloscelis; species Omphaloscelis lunosa. The sequence continues at coordinate 14,249,896 of OU744265.1, read as the reverse complement.
CAAGACTTAAACCTATTTACAATTATTGTACAATTATTTATAATTATATGTATAAGGTGTATTTTTTATGTACCATTATATCATTGTTTTTTATATATTTATTATGTTATATATTCATTATGTCATTGGAATATTGTCAAATCAGTGATATTATAATTTCACTACATAATTGCACGAAACTCCCTAGGTATATTATGAGTCAAGTTTGTAGTGGGGTCTTCCTGCATTTTGATTGGTCAACTCTTCTTCATCTGCCTTTAAGATCTGCTTAGTAATGTGTAGAAGTTCATTTTATGATATAAAGTAAGGTATGACATTGGAAACGGACCAATCATTGACCATCTCACAATTGAACGGGGTTGCACATACAGTGAAATTGTCAAAATATTACTGCCTTGCAATATCACTGCGTGGGTCCAGTGGAATTAGAATGTCACTGAAATGAGCCTGTTAAATTGTGAGAAATGGAGGCAGTTGACAAAGTTTCATGCAATTATAATTTCACTGATTTGACAATATCCCTTCGAAATATATAAGCACATTTTTCTCTCTAATGTACAGTTAACTGCACATCAGTGGTAACCGAAAATTACCCTTACCACTACCAACATAAAGGGCCCTGTAAATGTCGAACCACTAATGTGTACAAAAGCTATTAGAACAAAACTTGCTACACTAAATTATCATTATTGGAAACTAGATCTGATATGAGAATGTGAGATCAAATGTTATCTTGTGGACTTCTGGATTAAAAAAAAAAAAAAAAACAATAAGTAAAACCAGAAAGTATTTAATATGTTTAAGTTGAGGGCCATCTATTTTAAGTTTTATTAATTGCAGGTAACATCAGAAGCAGATGTAAAGAAAGCTTTAGACATAGTAAGAGATAAGTTTGGGCGGCTCGACACCCTAGTCAACTGTGCAGGACAGTCGGTCACTCATCAAGTATACAACTTCCACAAAGACAAGTCCTGCGATATGGACTGGTTTGTCCGGTGTATAAATGTAAGTACCCCATATTTTATTATTTTATTAAAGCAAAAGGTATTTTAAGTTGAACATACTGTTTAATCAATTCTTTGGATGGCTTCGCATTTGCCTGACGTTGGTTTACGCCCTATAGTGTTTTAGCTAACGTCGCGTCGACGCGTTTGTATTTTCATTCGGCGTTAGTACAGTTCAACGAACGCCTAATCCCCTAGATGGGAAGAGTCAAAATTATCTGCTCTGTCAATAATATGACACACGAAGATGCGCGGCCCGACTCCCACTTAGGCTTCCTTTCTGTATATGACGCCGGACCGCAAGATGATTTTTTTTTAAAACATCTCAGAATGAAAATGTAAAATCTTAAAAGTTACGGCGGCGGAGCGGTGCATGGGCGCACGACCGCAAGATGAACAAAAAATCAGAATATCTCACAACCAAGTGTAAAATTTACGTGGAGTCGCCGCCGCCGCCGCGCAGTTGCAGCACCGGCGTCATGAAGCCTAACAGTTTTGCTACTGGACCTACTAATTTGCCATTTTATAAAATACGCCTCTACTTCAGAGCAGTCAGAAGCATAGCATAATAGAGATACTAGGGGCCAATACATTCGTCCACTCAGGCTTCTTGTTGCGCCCAGTAAATGTGCGTATTGACACGTTGAACGTCGCATTTGGACAAGCTCAAAGATAAGACTTGATGCACCAACATGCCTGCCTGCGACTCGTCGAAGTATGAAAGCGTTGTAGTTTTGCTTAAGTACGCTATTCTGTCCATTGCTGACTTGACGAAATTATGGCCTTTTACACACGCACCAGCTCCCTGGCGGCCAGCCAGGGAGCTGGGCCTATCCGGCCTATCCGGTGGCCAAGTATGCCTATAGGTATGGTAGGCCGCACATCATCGTCAGTGGTAACAGAAGCAATACATGCTGGCCTCCTATTGTTTTCAAACGAAGTATTACGCAAAACCAGCCGGCATGTACATTTCTGTGCTTGAAGTATTAAATAAATAAATAAACCAGCTCAAGGTTAAAGTTGTACCACTGACATGCTGCCTACTGTATCTCAGTAGGCAGCATGTCAGTGGTACTACGTCAGTGGAAGCGTCAACGGTAGCGTCAGCGTCAGCGGTAGTTTCAGCGGAAGCGTCAATGTCAGCCAGTAGGCAGCATGTCAGTGGTACTACGTCAGTGGAAGCGTCAACGGTAGCGTCAGCGTCAGCGGTAGTTTCAGCGGCAGCGTCAGCGGAAGCGTCAATGTCAGCGGTAGCGTAAGCGTCAGCGGAAGCGTCAACGGTAGTGTCAGCATCAGCGGTAGCGTCAGCGGAAGCGTCAGCGTCAGCGGAAGCATAAGCGTAAGCGTAAGCATAAGCGTAAGCGTCAGCGGAAGCGGAAGCGTCAGCGGGAGCGTCAACGGTAGCGTCAGCGTCAGGGTAGCGTCAGCGCTAGCGCGTCAGCGGAAGCATAAGCGTAAGCATAAGCGTCAGTGGAAGCGTCAATGTCAGCCAGTAGGCAGCATGTCAGTGGTACTACGTCAGTGGAAGCGTCAACGGTAGCGTCAGCGTCAGCGGTAGTTTCAGCGGCAGCGTCAGCGGAAGCGTCAATGTCAGCGGTAGCGTAAGCGTCAACGGTAGTGTCAGCATCAGCGGTAGCGTCAGCGGAAGCGTCAGCGGAAGCATAAGCGTAAGCGTAAGCATAAGCGTAAGCGTCAGCGGAAGCGGAAGCGTCAGCGGAAGCGTCAACGGTAGCGTCAGCGGAAGCATAAGCGTAAGCATAAGCGTAAGCGGACGTAAGCATAACCGTAAGCGTCAGTGGAAGCGTCAGCGGAAGCGTAAGCTTCAGCGGAAGCATAAGCGTCAGCGTCAGCGGCAGCATAAGCGTAAGCGTCAGCGGTAGCGTAAGCGTCTGCGGAAGCGTCAGCGGAAGCGTCAGCGGAAGCGGAAGCGTCAGCGTCAGCGGAAGCATAAGCGTAGCGGTAGCGTCAGCGGAAGCATAAGCTTCAGCGGAAGCATAAGCGTCAGCGTCAGCGGTTGCGTAAGCGTCTGCGGAAGCGTCAGCGGAAGCGGAAGCGGAAGCGTCAGCGTCAGCGGAAGCATAAGCGTAGCGGTAGCGTCAGCGGATGCATAAGCGTAGCGGTAGCGTCAGCGGAAGCGTCAGTGGTAGCGTAAGCGTCTGCGGAAGCGTCAGCGGAAGCGGAAGCGTCAGCGGAAGCATAAGCGTAGCGGAAGCGTCAGCGGAAGCGTCAGCGGAAGCGTCAGTGAAAGCGGTAGCGGAAGCGTCAGCGTCAGCGGAAGCATAAGCGTAGCGGTAGCGTCAGCGGAAGCGTCAGCGTCAGCGGTAGCGTTAGCGTCAGCGGTAGCGTCAGCGTCAGTGGAAGCATAAGCGTAAGCGTAAGCGTCAGCGTCAGCGGAAGCGGAAGCGTCAGCGTCAGCGGAAGCGTCAGCGTAAGCGTCAGCATCAGCGTCAGCGTCAACGGTAGCGTCAGCGTAAGCGTCAACGTGAGCGTCAGCTTAAGCGTCTAATAAAGACTGTAGCACGAACCGTCACTGTGTACCCGGACAATCCAGCTGTTAAAGGGTACAATATCTGGCGCCGGCTATCCAGCAGTCAGGACATGAAGAGGCACTTATAAATAGTGACCGAAGCTTCGTTTACGTTTTCGGCCATAAACTAGCCGAACTTTCGGCCAAGCCGAATATCTGAAGTTCGTTAATTGTCGCATTGTCATACGTCATTCGGCCTTTTTAGTAAAGCAGTAAGCAGTTCGGCAGTATCAGGTACATCAATACAACAAGAAATACACGAAATTTTGTATCCTCTACCATTAGAGGATACAAAAATTATAATTCCATAATTTTTAAATCGAAAGAAATTGTCATTGATCGTGTATTACGCAATAAGGTACTGATCGTACCTTAAATTGGTAAGAGTATGTAAAGGGTCTCCGAAACGATCAATTGCAATTGTCCATTTTTACGTGATTGATAGGACACACTGATGCGCAAATTGATCGTTTACCAAATGCAGTTGAAGCTATTGACACAATTGATTGCCATTGATCAATTGGAATTGATCGTTTCGGGGACCCGTGGAGGGCAAATCAGAAATTTCTTAAGCCGGGTTCCCTGCACATGTGTTACCCTACACACTTCACGCAACTTGAGGTAGATGTATGTACTGTGTACAGGAAATACTGCTTTATGGGTAGTCAAATAAATAAACTGTGTCCTTGCTTGCTGCGTTCGCATATCTTGCATGGTTCATAAACGGCCGCGCAGCGCGGTTTAAAACTTATGCATAATAAATTGTAATTGTAAAGTAAGTCTTAACGCGAGTCTAACATAAAAAAAACATGCTGCGCCAAAAACTTTTGCTTATAGTCCGACCGCGACTGCTAGTCACCGCTTGAGGTATGTGAGCGGTAACACGTGGGACGTTATCAAAAACCAAGCTAACTCAGTCTGCCCATTTTCTGTCTGACCACTCATAATATACCTCCGGCGGTGACTAGCAGTCGCGCGCGAACTATACCATAAATATGAGACTTACAGATGGACTATTTTCCCTCTTAAATTCCAGGTAAATACAATAGGAACATTCAACACAATACGGTTAGCAGCCGGTCTAATAGGCAAGAACAACCCAGACGACAACGGACAAAGAGGTGTGATTGTGAACACAGCATCAACAATCGCGTATGAAGGGGATATAGGACAGGCGGCGTATGCGGCGTCTTCTGCTGCGATTATTGGCATGACGCTGCCGATAGCAAGGGATTTGGCTTCACAAGGAATTAGAGTTATGACTGTTGCTCCAGGTGAGATAGCTGGTCATTTCTTTCTTATTAAGGCCTGAATTCCTCTTATGCTGATGTCGGTCTATTCCGTAACTCTTATATCTTATGACTACGTTACACTCACTGAATTGGCCCGTCAAGACGAGCCCGCCGCGTACTTGTAGCTTCATAACTAAAATGCGGAGTGCGCCTTTTGTACTATTCTGTGCGTAAACTCACGCCATCTTCGCCTTCCCGGACCTATTTATTAATATTTTACGGAATTACTCACTTTTGTTTGTGTTCGACCACGAAGAATTATGTCAGTAAAACTAAGACGAAAGTTATAATATTTGCCTGTTTCTGCTTTTCTCAGGTGTTTTCGATACGCCCCTTACAGCTTACCTACCAGAGAAGATGCTGGATTTCATAAAGCGCATGACACCATTCCCTTCTCGTCTCGGCAAGCCAGAAGAATTTGCGCATCTAGTCAGCAGTATAGTAGAAAATCCTATGCTTAACGGCGAGGTTATACGATTGGATGGGGCGCAACGATGGTTCCCACTGTAGAATACTTAGTAATAGATTTTAAGACTGTTAATAAATGTGTAGGCATGTAGATAAGTTTGTTTTTTTATGCTGTCTGGACCCTGGAGCACACAGCCTACTTCCTGACTTGTTGGCGTTTTAGCAGAATCAGAACATGTCTTAAATCCTATGTCCAGGTTGGTTTAGCTCAGATCTTAGAGATATATTATGCCTAGGGTTGCCACCTTTTGTTAGTCTAAATCCGGAAGAAAAAGCAATTTTTTAACTTTATATTTTATTTTGAACTTATATTTTTATTGCCCTGAACTAACAAATTAAAAAAAAAACCTCTGTCGTACATTTTAAAATTGAAAAAAAACGTTTGGATTTCTGCCTTGACATGTTCTTCACTTAAACCCAGATAGCACGAGCGATTTTTTTTTCAAGCTCTGTTTAGCGCTGAAAGATGAAAATCCAACAGTGTATTTTATCGATGCGCTGGGCTGCACTCTGTTTTTTTTTTATAGAATATTTATTTATTTGCACAGAATGTAGGTTTTAACAATAAGATGGATGAATGGTTTACAGAATCCTTGTACATTCTGCCATATTGACATGCAAACATTAATTGAGTAAATACTTTGAACATAATATTTGCTACAATACAGGGTTATTGGTAAAACACCAACAACCTCTTAAGGGGTCATTATACTCATCATTATGAACAACTTTCACTATGGGAACAAAGCTGATATCGCAAAAAAAAAATCTGCTGCCCATACATTTATGTTCGCATAAACTAGTAAGAATGTTGGGAATAGCTGATTTTGTTTTCGCGATTTCAGGTTTGGTCCCATAGTAAAAGTTGTTCTTAATGATGAGTATAATGACCCCTTAAGAGGTTGTTGGTGTTTTACCAATAACCATGTATATAAAATTGAATTAAATTTAACTAACTATAACAACAAATTATAAAAAAAAAAATTGACAACAATGAATCATACCTATTTAAAAGGTTAACAATCTTTATCAGTTAAGAAGTTGGTTACAGAGTAATAGCACTTTTCTAATAGCAATGAGATGGATGTTGGATTCTCAACTCAACGTTCGGCTCAACACCGAGATTAGATCCAGTGCGCGATAAAATCCCGACGCGATATTTTTACGTCCGTGCGAGCGTGGGCTAAGTGGTTTCTTTCTTTAGTCCATATATTGAATACTATACTAAAAACACGCACGCAGGCGGCGTTTGATACAGGTATGGAGAAAATTAAGTTTCGAGAGTCGCGAGTAAGCAATTGAATTGGCCAGTAAAACGCTACCGCACGCATGATTTTCGACACTGTCAACTATTCCAAAATCGCGCGTGAATTTTTAATTCCGGGCGATTTTTGTTTATTTGAAATTTCTTCAGGAAGCCGGGAGATTTAAATTGTAATTGCTGAATTTCGGGAGACTCCCGTAATTCCGGGAGAGGTGGGTACCCTAATTATGCCCTGCCAAATTTCCTGAGTACAATTCCTCTGCGAACATTTTTGCGTTTTTCAACTGCATGGAGTTAGATATGAAAATATGCGTGGGTTTTATATTGAGGGGTCAGTCTCTTGTGTTTATCAGACAGTCCTGCGCCTCAGCTAAAATTAAAATTATTTTGATTTCTTCCGATCGGAAGCTTAAACTTCGTAATCATTTTTAAAACAAAAGAAAATCTATTTAATCCTTTCAAAAATAAAATCTGCATTCACGAAGCAATAACTTGTACAAGCTCCCGTTACATTCAAAAGGGCTTTTGACTGCGAACCGGGCTATTCGTTATCGCCTCCAAACGAAACCGGCTTAAATCGGACAATACCAGCGAACAGCAATAACTTAATAAATGATTACATATTTATTTCAATCGCGCGGTTTGTTTTCTGAACGGACGGTTGTTTATCATCGCATTTATTGCTTTATACGCTGTCAAAGTGACAGTTGGCGTGGCGCAATGCGCGGTGGGGCGTCGACGCGCGGGAAATGTATGTGCGTAGGGATGTGGCCCTTGTCGATTGATCGGGACATTGGTAGTCGCTCGACTGAGTTATGGTTGGTCGTTAAAATTAAAAATAAGGCAAAGAATGTGAACTGAATCGCCGTTGTACCTATTTATTAGTTGTACTTATTTATTTTTTATGATAATTTTGGTATAGTTGCACGAATTACTCGAAAATGGTTGACATTGTCATAGGGGTGATCAGGGGTAATTTGGTTGCAAATTACCTCTTCTACATCTTAACGGATTGCCGACAAATAACCAATAACCCTGTATATTTGTACTAATGTTCTCGAAATAGGCTCTAACGATTTCGATGAAAGTTGCAAAGGGGTTTATGGGGGCGAAAAATCGATTTAGCTAGGTCTCATATCTGGGAAAAAAAATGTTCTCCGTATTTTCACCCGAGTAGAGCTCGGTCGCGCAAAGATTAGAACAAGATAAAGAATAATGACATGAGAATAATGACATAAGAATAACGACAGGGCAGCATGGAATAAGTAGGTCCTATAGGTACATGGATTAGTAAGAACTTTACTATTAAATGAGCATTCTCTATTTTTACCAGAGCAGAGCTCGGTCGCCTAGTACCCTAATTGTGTAATGCACGATCACAATTTGTTTCGATTTGAAACAGATTGCTAATACATTGCTTCATAAGTTGGAAAAAAAATCTGCTCAACAATGTAAACAACGCAATGAATGTTGTTGAACTGTCAAAATGAAACAAATTTATCATAATCGTTTACGAAAATAAGTTACGCAATTAGGGTACTGGTACTGAATAATGATATACCTCTTCGCACGATCAATCAAGTCGCGCATGTTCGTCATTAAACAGGTAAACGCGTTTAAGCGTATAAAGATCGTATAATCGTGTATATGTTACGGCTAAAACCCGAAGTGCGGCTACACCTAGTTTTAGCCAGTTACAACTAGGTGCGGCTGGTAGCAGTTGGTTAAACTTGCCTAAATGGACCCTGGCACTCGCCGGCCGCTGCCGTGGCACCACTCGCTTCGCTCGCTCGGCTCGTGCGGTGTGTTAGGTGGTCACAGGTCTAACCTAACCTAACCTACCTTTCAGCCGTTTTCATTTGCTACAACTAAATTTAGCCAACTGTTACCGGCCGCACCTAGTTGTAGCCGGCTAAAACTAGGTGTAGCCGCACTCCGGGTTTTAGCCGTAACATAAATATATACGCGACAGTCGTTTTCGGTTAGCACGCAGGGTATCTGCGGCCAGTCTTAAAGTTTTTTAGTACCTACACTGGGTGCTAAAGGTCTCTACTAAAATCAAATGTCATCAATATTTTCAAGATAGCATAATCAGCCTATAACGTTCCCACTGCTGGAACCAGGCCGCCTCTCCGTGAGAAATAATCCGTGGGTCTTAATCCGCCACGCGGGCCCAGTGAGGGTTGGTAGATATGTTACATATCTTTTTCATGAATTTTTGTTTCTAGCACATGCCGGTTTCCTCACGATGTTTTCCTTCACCGTTTAGGGAGCAGTGGTGATGGAATAATTTACACAAAGTAAAGCGCGTGTCGGGGTTCGAACTCACGCAAGTCCTAAGTCGCGGCCCCGGCCATGGCCGGCCCTTACCACTGGGCCACCACTGCTCTATTTTTACACGACTGCCCAAAAAGGAGTGTAATGTTTTCAGGGTTCGTGTATGTATGTATGGGAGTTTCTTTGTTCCACCATAACTTTTAAATGCCTGAACAGATTTGGATGTATGTCGTACCGTTAGAATCCTTACATCATCCCGAGTGACATAGGCTATAATTTTGAAATAAAATTTTTTTTTTGGTGTGGCTTTATTTTGTTACCAACAAATAAATTTATAGTAGTTATTTAAGTTATGACAAAACTCAAAATATAATATCCTAAACTAACTAAAACTATTAGACTAAAACTAAACTAAAATATGGCGTCGAAAAATTCATCCGCGTCGCCGTCGACTGGTAATAACCTCTTAGATTAAAAAGTGTTCCACACAACGACATAGCGGTCCCCCGACAGCAATGACAATTGACTAGTCAGCGAGTGAATGAGTGACCTTTTGCTTTGTATAAACAGATTAACGAATACAACTTGTTTATTACTTTTTAGTTCGTTTTTTGGCTGGGCAGTTGTGTTTTTAAAAAAATTACCAATATCATTAACTACCAATTTGCACGTTGTTTACGTGAAAAATCACGTAAACAACGTGCATATTGGTAGATACTGCCAGATTATCTAGTAGACATTTCAAGTATTTAAAAGAGCCATTTAAACCGGGAAGTGCTAGTAAAGCCTCCACCAACATTTCCCAGTTTAAATGCCCTGAGATAGGTTAATAAATAAAATCTAAGTCCCACCTTATTACGGAAGGAAATTATGCAAATAGATAGTTATGAAAAATGTAAGTATCCTTATTGCAAGTCGTAGAATATGCTTAGTGCAAACCACATGCAAAGTAGGTTTAAAATATATGGAGGGATAATTTTAAAATAAATGTGCTATAATAACTTAGGTAATCATATTACCCAAGTCCCCATTTCTGAAAAAAAAAAAGTATGTAGAATGCATCATTTTTTATCGGTTTCGTGTCGTTTTAGAAGGGTTTGTAAAATTAATGCTAATTAACATAAAAATTGGCGAACATGTTGTCAAACTAACGTTAATTCATCATCATCTTCACCACCATCATTTCAGCCGAAAGACGTCCACTGTTGGACATAGGCCTGCCCCAAGCACCGCCAATTCGACCGGTTCTGTAGTTCTCGCCTCCAGTGGGTTAACCCAGCCTTCACCAGGTCATCGGTACACTTTGTGGGAGGTCTTCCTACGCTACGTTCCGGTACGCAATCGCCACTCCAGAACCTTTAGGCCTCATCATCGAACATCTGTTCTGTGAGCAATGTGCCCACTGCCACTTAAGTTTGGCAATACTTCGGGCTATGTCGGGTAGGTACCTTGGTTCTCCTTCGGATCTCTTCATTTCTGATTCGATCACGTAGGGAAACTCCAAGCATAGATAGTCCTCTCCATTGCCCTTCGGGTGAATTTCAGCCTTCTGATGAGGCCCATTGTGAGCGACCACGTTAACTGCTGAGCTGCAAATAACAACATCCAATTTGTCTGTTAAGCTCCGTTTACACGGTGCAAGTTTCTTGCCTGTGGCATACAATAAAATTAAAGCAACTAGTGACTTGCATCGTCTAATCACTGTGTAGACAGTGCAACTTTCATTGTTGCTTCAATCGCACCGTGGAAATCAGCGGGATAATTGCATAACACACTATCAGTAGCAATGACTTACATTTTGACAGTTCAACAACATTCATTGCGTTATTTACGTTGTTGAGCAGACAAATGTCTCAAAAATATGAAGCAATAGATAAGCGATATCCTTCAAAATCATTCAGATTTTGATTGATAGTGTGTTTGAATTAGGGTGTAGGCTTTGGACATTTTTTTATAGGTAAGCCTTTATATATACTGTACCCTAATTGCGTAATTTTTTTTTCATATACCATTGTGACTAATTGTTTCATTTTGACAGTTCAACAACATTCATTGCGTTATTGACGTTGTTGAGCAGATTTTTTTTCCAACTTATGAAGCAATGGATTAGCAATCTGTTTCAAATCGAAACAGATTGTGATTGATTGTGTATTACGCAATTAGGGTACTGGTTGTTACTAGTATTCTGGTATTATGTTCTATACTTACGAATTGCAGCATCCTAGTATCAATTCCCGTATGTCGGGAAGGTGGTTCAACACGTTCGCTATTGTCTGTCTGGAACGCAGGTGCGACTGTAAAAATAAAAAATGCTCTTAAAATTGGAAAAAGTTAAACAAAGCTCGTTTGGTCTCTGCAAGTGTATAGGAGGATCATTGTCATGCAAGCTCTTCTATTTGCAGTCCGCGTTCAAAATTTCTTATGTTTTTTGCGAAACTGAGGGTTAGGAGTTGCTGGGCACGCCACAATTGCGGCGATAAGACCCCTCTTTGAGGAGTGGCTAGAGAGGCGCCACGGCGTCCTCACCTTCCGCCTGACGCAGGTCCTCACCGGAGACGGCAGTTTCGGGAGGTTCCTGCACAGGATAAGGCGGGAGGAAACGCCCGGGTGTCACCATTGTGTGGATCGCCCGGAGGACACGGTGGAGCATACGGTGAAGGTCTGCCCAGCTTGGGCGGAGCATCGCCGTGTCCTCGTGGAGGCGATCGGCGGCGGTGATCTCTCGCGTCCGGCCCTGGTTCAGGCCATGGTATGGAGCGAGAGGAAATGGGAGGCCGTCACCTCCTTCTGCGAAGCTGTAATGCCCGCGAAGGAGGAGGCGGAACGCGTGAGGGAGAGGCAAATTTCGCGCCCTCATGCCCCTAACCGCCGCAGGAGGAGACGCCCAGGGCGCGAGGCGATCGCGAGGCGATTTCCGGCCACCGTAGGCGCGGGCTTGCGGACGGTGAGCAATGGGTGGCTCACCGTCCGATAAGGACCAGGCCCGGGTCGACGGCACGTTGTGTTCCACGCGCGCCTCAAAGAGATGTCAGCAGATTCGAAGGGGTCCACTAGGGCCGATGCCTGCCGGGGTTGCGAAGAAAACCGAAAGGGAGATCGTGGCCCCCGGCAACAGGGCAGCCGAAGGAACACGGGTGGGTTTTAGTCAGTAAGAGTCTGACACGCCCTCCCGCTCCGCCCAGAGCGGGAGAAATTATTTGATGATTTCCCACGTTCAAAAAAAAAAAAAAAAGGGTTAGGAGTTGCAGAATTACTTATTGTCTACTACAGTTTTTTTTTTTATCTACTGTCCAGCGTTGTTATAGAAGTTTATTGAAGCATTATGTGACAATACACATAGCAGTAAAAGTCCTATCAAAGGTGTTATCTAAAAATCAAAGCAAGTGCCTATCGCTCGTAAGTTACTGTCGTCGCCCACTAGGTCAGTATCGGGTAATAAAAAAAAAAATCAATACAATAATAACATTTTATAGTCTTTATTCAATTTATGTAATCATAACCGCTACTATCGTTCAGGGGCACATAAATTTAACAAGGAATTCAAATATTGTATCTGTTTACAGAGTTAAGGTTCTGTGTTCACTGAGACGTAACTTGTCTGTGATGTTACGATGAGTCTTAAGTCGTCCTGGGCCTGACCCAGAGCCAGATTGGTTGGATCCTGAAAAAAAAAAACGAAAGAAAACTCAAATCAAATCTCAAATTATTTGATGAAAGTGTCCAACATCTTAGAAAAAAGTCGCAAAAAATCTTAACAAAAACCTTTTTGCAGACACAAGCGCATTCTAACTTTAATAAAAAGAACTTTCCTATACTACCTTATGCACCTTAAGTGAGTATGACACTGCAGTGGTCAAAAAACTTAACCAGCAAGCTTTCAGAAGAAAGAAACTACCGCCCATAGAAATACCTTTACAAATATCAAAGCTTTGGAACAAACATCAATAAAATGTATGTAAAACACAAACGGCCCAAGATCGTAAAGACACAGAACAGGTGGGTTCAGAAGGACTATTCACGACAAGACTAGGCTAAGAAAATTATGTTTCACTCATATCGGCGCGTATTAGCCCAGGTTCGCATGGGCGATTATTTTTTCGCGCACTGGATTTGCAGCGCACTGTTTAACGCCGAGAGTTGAAAATTCAAGTGTTTTTTTTTGCCGCACTGAGATGCGCTCTATTGGTTTCTCAATGCTCAGCTCAATACCGAGAGAGGACTTGGTATTTTACTCTTGAGACGGAGATGACTAAAGGCTGATTTATAGGGCGCAATTTATTTGCCTGTGGTATTCAAAAAGTTGAAGCAACAATAAAAGTAACACCGTCTAAACACTGTTTAGACGTTGCAAGTGTTTTGTTGCTTCAAACTTACTGTATGCTACAGGCAAGATATTTTGTAGATGTGGCTGAAGTCTGTTAGGGTCCACAAACACAAACTTTGTCTGTTTCTTTGACTTCCTTAGCATTTTGTGATGTCCAACAATGCTCAGTAATGTTTTTCATTATCCATGTCCTGATGGAAAATATGATTCATGTTTTTGGAGCACTCGGGTATAAAAGCGTATAGCGTGTGGGCGAGGCAGCTGGATAGGTATGCGACCCTATCGCTATCCAAGCATAGTGGAATGAATCTTTTGAATGTCTCTACATAGTGGCAAAGTGTTCTTAAGAATTAGATTTTATTTTCTCCTTTATTATTCTTGTGGCGTATTTTATTTACTGCCAGTGCTAACATGACGCGTTTTGGCTTATGCCTCAAGTTCGGCCTGTAGTTTAGTGAATGTGATTTTTAAATGGTCGCTCGTTAGGGGTTTAATATGAGAGATTTCGTGAGCTGTTCGACGTAATTGGTAAAATAAAAATTTCAAACGTGCTGATACCGGTTCGATACGGATAAATCATCATGAAAGGTCATGGTCCCTGTTACTAATGCGATGGTCAAAACTAAGGGATTTTTTTAAACAGCTATTCCTTTTAGATGGCTTCGTTCAGAATAAAACTTAATTGTATTACAGATTTACAAGTCTAATAACGCTTGTTGTCCCACTAAAGTGGGTTTAAAAATAAACATAATAAAAACGAAACTGATGATCAACTCAGAAATCAAATAGAATATGTCGATGAATATTGCTACTTGGGCCAGATCATCTCCCGTAAAGACCAAACAACCAAGGAAATAAATAAGAGGATTGCTAAAGGGTGGAAAAGATACTGGTCTCTCAAGGAAATTGTAAAATCTAGAGACCACAAAATGGCAACCAAAAGAAAAGTATTCAATGCTTGTATTCTTCCATACATCATCTAGATACGGCTGCGAAACATGGTCCCTTACAAAATACCATAGAGATAAACTAGGAAAGTGCCAGAGGGGTATGGAACGAAGAATGACAGCACTCGTAGCATGACAAGCATAGAAACTGATTTTGTCGATGGAAGAATAGACAAAATGACAGATAAATAATCACAATCTGTCATTTTGTCTATTCTTCCATCGACAAAATCAGTTTCTATTGTGGTCATGCTAAGCGTGCAGGACTAAGGAGGCAAGATAGAATTAGCAATGTTCAATTAAGAGCAAAAACCAAATTAATCGATATCCTGGAAAAAAAATAGACCTCTAAAAATGTAGATGGACCGGCCATATGTTGAGATCTATACAAGAAAGGTGGAGCCAAATTGTAACGAATTGGTATCCAAGAGATGGCAAAAGATGTCGAGGACGACAAAAAATGCGCTGGGAAGATGAGCTGAAACTTATTGCGGGACCCAAATGGAGGAGAGTTGCTCAAGACAGGAAACAATGGAAGCTACTGGAAGAGGCCTTTGCCAATAGGTGCACCGAGTTGAGAGACATCCTATAGCCAAACGAATCAAACAATACAGACATAAAGATTAATCTCTCCCAGTTTAACGGGCTAAATATATATATATCTATATTATCCCACTGCAGGGCAAAGGCATCTCTCTTTTTCCCAAAATTCTGTCAATACAATAGGGACGATGACTAAAAAAATCTATTTAGGCCGTCTTGTAGGTTATTAAAAAAAATATCGGTAGGTCTCATTAGTTCTATGGAACATGACGTAATAGAACAAATTGAGAAAATATTATCCCTATTTGTACTATAGAACTACATACTAGCTTTTGCTCCTGTTTTTCTTTGTCTGTGAATGCACAGAACTAAATGGGAATCGCTTTTCCCAAATTCTTCCATGATGACATATATAAGACGTGAATGACATTAATTACTGACGTTAATACCAAGTACGGTTCACTATCAAAAAATTTAAACTACTCGCTACATAATATTTTTATTTTGAAAAATAAAAGCAAAACAGCAGTTTAACAATACGTGTTTCTGTAACTACAAACTAAAAACAATTCTTCTTACCGCTAATATATTCTTATATTAAACAGTCCACGATAAAAACAAACTAAAACCATTCCTTCTTTTAACTAAAACATTCTTATATTAAATAGTCCCCGGAAAATACTTATTTTGTAGAAAGAGTTCTCCAGCACAAAATTTACAATATAAATCATAAATTTCGATGAATTCATAGTCATTAGATATGCATCGGGTACCGAAGATGTAGGCAGTCCTGGCAACGGCCCGTGGATGACATACCCTCTTCACTCATAATTACACTGTAATCTTGCAGAGAGTAATCTCCTCTAGTATAATTTGTCTGTAGGTAATATTCTTTATCACCATGCTGTAAAGCTTTTCCACGACTCTGTTGCAGAAAATTCAAACTATCAAAATTTACGTTTATTTCCATTACGATTAGCAAAGATCCAATCCAATCATTGTAAACAAACAACAATAAAGAAGCGAGTACCCTGCGACTGCAGCTCTCTCAAAATCCGTTAAAATTTCTGTCGGTGAGTAACCATCTAATCATCAATGTCACTAAGACAAGTGGTAGCAAATCATTCTCGAGTGGCCAGTTTACATATCAACTTCAAGAAGTTTATATACTTAGTTTGTTCTATGGAACAATTTGAGACAAAAAGTACAAACTGTTCTATAGTACAAATAGGGATAATATTTTCTCAGTTTGTTCTATTACGTCATGTTCCATAGAACAAATGGGACCTACCGAAAAATATTGGACAGATACTTTTTCTTTTTTTACGTTATCAAAATATTACTACGATACATTGAGTTAAATGTGCCATGACGTCATGAGTATGTGGATTTTATATTTGTGACGTAGCGACCCCCCACTCCCCAACTTTAATGCGTTTAATCTAAGTCATTTTTATAAATATGATGAAGCAAAAAAACGTGTCTAGTATTTTTTTATTATCTGAGTGACGGACTAAATAGAATTTCTTTTTTTGACGTAGGTATCATCCTAATTATTGATGGTCTATGCCGAGTCTTTTCTAAAAGTGTTATCATATCACTTAAACGTATACGTGCGTACGTATTTGTACGTTGATGAAGTATTTTTCCAACAAACTCTGGGTAGTGTTCTTCCTCCGAATATATATGTATAGGTATGTATTGTAAAAATAAGTACTTTATTATAATATTAAATCGCAATATTATGGTGTATTGTTGTGGTTTCAGAAGTTTTATTGTTTGATGGTGTAATACGGGTGGTTTTATAGATTACTAGCTTTTGCCCGCGGCTTCGACTGCTTGAATTTCGGAAAATATCCCACGAGAACGTACTGCCGGGTTTAAAAGTATCTTACGTCCTAACCAGGGATGTTACGGTTGTTGTTGTTGTTGTTTGTCGGTTTGCCGGAACCGGAATCGGTGGTTTTAAATTTGATTATTCGGAATGGGATTGGAATCGGAATCGGATCCGGAACCGGAGTAGAAGCTGGAAGTAGAAGAAAGATGTGTTATGAGAAGGCTTAATGAAATAGTTGAAATATATTCAGTCTCTTTAATCAATCAAATATTAGAGATAACATCCACAAAATAATAAACTGAGACTTCGAGCGCGAGCGTGTATAAAATAAACTAAAATGACACTGGCGACGAATTAAAACTTGTTTGTACGCGCTCTAGTCACGTGCATCGCTGCGTTTCGAACTTCGGTATAACTCCGATTTAAAATCATCGGAACCGAAATCGGAATTGGAGTTGTAAAATTAATTGAAAGTTCCGACCTTTCGGAACCGGAACCGAAGCTCCGTAACATCCCTGGTCCTAACCTAGGTTCTGCTATCTAATTGCGTAACACATTTTCGTAAATGATTATGACTAATCTGTTTTATTTTGACAGTTCAACAACATTCCTTGCGTGATTTTCGTTGTTGACCAGATTTTTTTTCGAACTTAGGAAGCAATGGATTAGCAATCTGTTTCAAACTGATTCAGATTGTGTATTACGCAATTAGGGTGATAGTCAATTTGGGTGCCAAATTTTATCCAAATCCGTTCAGCCGTTTTAGCGTGAAAGCGTAACAAACTAACAAACTCATTTTCGCATTTATACTAGGATTCACAACTCTGACTTTTGATATGGGTGTTGTGGCCAATATTCTCATAATCGTTCCTTGTTTTGTAGCGTTTACTTTTTGCTCATGTGCACTTTTATCATTTCTGACGTGAGTGAACGTCACGATATTATCGTGGACGTCTACGGTATCACGATAACACAGGGAAGTAAAATGTATGGAAATATATGCAGACACTTTTAAATTTCCGCCCACGATAACATTATTTTACTTTCCTGTGTTATCGTGGTGCCGTGGTCATCCACGATAATATCGTAACGTTAGAATGTATAAAACCCCCAATGATGAAGCTTGCATCACAAATTCACGATGCATGTTCATAATCTCGCCGGTTTCCGTTGTCCCCGTTCTGAATCCTGAAAGAAAAAACCACATTATTTATACATTTTTTACATTTGTACCCCAGTTGTATTAAAATTTGAATACAACTGGGGTACCCAATTACAAATGCTATTTGATTGATCGCGCGACCATGTCATATTAATATAAAAGAGCGCGACGCGCGATCGCTTTTAGTTAGGACGCGACCATATGCTTTGACAAGAGGCATTGAAGATTTGCAGCGCTTTGCAGTAGGTCTATTCAGGGCAGTCAAAATCGTCTATTGATATACCGCAGATTCGAACTATGGTTTAAAGTTATGCTTACAACCGCTTTTCAGTATAATGTACTCGTAATGTTCTTCCATGTTGGATTAGAGTCATGAAAAAGGAAAAAAAAAACCGGCTAATTGCGTGTCGGACCCTGCATAATGAAGGGTTCCGTAGTTGAGATGAATAAAAATTATCCAAAAATCAAACTTTGTAGTTGAAAAACATAATCTCCCATACAGAATATATGGGAGAACATGTTTTTGCAACTGCAAATATAAGTTGGTCGATTATTACTCCTTAACTTGTAGAACCTACTTAGCTGTGATAGTTTTCCTTTTTAATTTCGTCATATAAACTACTGCCGTGTTTTTTTTTCACACATCCAAAACCAACCATTTAGCACTTTAAATTGTAATATTTCGCAAATGGAACCCTGAATCTAAAAATTTTCCCACACTCACAATGTTTTTGAAGGCCCTTTCCAACGATACCCCACATCACGAGACAGAAAAAAAAACATCACTTTACGTTTAGGGGAAACCTAAATTTTTTTTTTGATGTATTTTTATAAAATTTTTATTTTACCATAGTATGTATACCCATGCCAAATTACAGCTTTCTAGTACTAAGAGTCTCGGAGCTAGATTGCGGACAGACAGACAGACAGACGGACATGGCGAAACTATAAGGGTTTCTTGTTTACTACGGAACCCTAAAAACCGGCCAAGTACGTGTCGGACCCCGCATAATCAAGGGTGCCGTAGTTGGAATGACTCAAAAACAAACTTAACATTGTAGTTGCAAAACATGTTATTTACATCGATATACGTCATGGTCAATTCTGCCGCGCTAATTAGAAGTGCAGTAAGGAGGTTATTCGTAATTTCGAGCAAATGGCGCCTAAAGTTCTTTGCTCTTTAGGAGGACTCCGAATCTATAATTAACTCAATTATACAAAAAATCCTTCTTTACTGCGTTTTTAATTAGCACGGCAGAATTCTCCAACTGCAAATGTTTGTAGTCGCATTGTTTTTTAAACGTGATATAGCTATAAATTAACGATTTTTGGACGTTTTCCTTTTAAATGTGCTGTGAGACCTTGCTTCTTGCCCAATTTCATGATTCTAGATCAACGGCTAGACTATGTATAGGTTTTCATTTATTTGCAAGTATTCAAATTTGTCGTATTTTTATTGCTATGGTTTAGAAGCTTGATTTTGAAAAAGGGTCTTAGAAGACTGACAGACAGACAGACGAACGGACAGAAAATGAAGTGAGCTTATAAGGGTTCCGTTTTTTCTTTTTGACGTACGGAACCTTAAAAAACATTAAATACTTACCAGCGGGCGAAAGCTAGTCGGTAACAAAGTGTATCGCTTTCGGTAACATAAAGACATCTTATCTAAATCTGTATCGAAGAGGACACGTCAAAATTTAAAGAAATACATTCTTGACCAACCCCATGTTGCGTTACCACGATATCCTTGCACATTCCTCCTCCCTTGTGTCTTTTCTAAAAAGGTCTATTTTCCTTTAGTGTCGTGATAAATGGTTGTGGTAAGGTAGCATTTAGAGGGGTCATCAATCATATGGGACATAGCATGTTATCCTTTAGAACGGGTGAGCAGACACATTTGATTTGGATCGAATGCATTGCCGCTTTGTATCTAGAGATATATTTTAGATTTTTATCTCTTTTTTACGAGTTTGTTATGCACGATTGAGTCTGTGATGCACCTTGGGTATGTCGAAGTATGTTGGCGTCTACTATCTAGTCGGTATCGGTTCTTTTTGTGAAGGGCGGTGAACATGCCAATGATGGGTAGCTGGTGCGTTAGGACTGGGTAATAAATTATGTATAGCTTGTCCCTAAGATCAAATAAAAAACCAAGACATAGGCGAACAATACAGTGATGCATGCCAAAACTACATCTCTGCTCTGTGCATAAACGCTCACACGCACACATTTACAATCAAACTACACATCACTAAGTGCACACATGTTTACGAAACCGGCTTCACTTCACTGTTGACAGCGTTCTGTCTTGGTTTTTACCCGACTGCACCAGAAGGAGGGTAATGCTTTTTGAGAGTATGTATGTTCATTTCTTTGGCACGCTCTGTACCCTAAAAGGCTTGATGGATTTTAACATGAGAGGTGTCGTTAGATTCGTCTTAATTGTGGGAGTGACATAGGCTATATAATATTAGTATATTGCATCTGCAAATACAAAAAAAGGGAGGGGTAGTTTAAAAATGACTACATTATTGATATCAAATAAAAGCTAGTGATGAGTCAATTCCAAATATATATTATGTACTTTATATATTAATAAAACCAAAAAGCTTGAAATAAAGCAAATTATTTTTAAAAAAAAACATAAAACCCGACTGCAAAAACATAGCTGAAAAGAGAAAAACAAGCATTATAATCTATAGAATTTTGGTATTGCAGGGGGGGACAAACCTATAACCTGAAATTATGGTGTAACTTTTGTTTGTCGGGGGCCTGCGATACCAAAATTCTATAGATTATAATGCTTATTTTTCTCTTTTCAGCTATGTTTTTGCAGTCGGGTTTTATGTTTTTTATTTGGTCTGAGGTTTGTCTACTTTAAAATCACGCGACTCACTACCGCATTACCGCGTGCGTAAAATGTGGTAGTGGGGCGCGTCATTCATAGGTTGAGTTGAGAAAATTTTGTTGTATTGCGTAGTCTTGATAAGCCTAGTAGTTTTATTAGTCCTGGTCCTGACTATAGGTTCATTTCAAAACTGCGTCAACAAATTTCGCAACTTTAAAATATAGGAAACCATATATATTTTAAAGAACGGTAAACTCTTTGTTTCTGTGAGAGATTGTCGGCATCCTACTGGCTTAAACAGCACGATATAGTCATCAGCGCATAAGGCGCCTTCAAGATCACCAATTAAACGGGGAACACACACGTTTCCTGAGCACTGCGTGTAGCGCAAACCTAGCGATGGTATTCGAACATTAAGAATGCACCCGCACAACATACTGTAAGCATAACCTGCATAGCATAAACCTAATAGTCGTACTTACCGCACATGGCGCCACTTCTAAGACACTCATTTGCCACTAATTGTTACTAATCGCTGCACGCTCAATTAGAAGGATTTCTTACATGTCATTCTGGCTGCACTCTGAAATATTTGTAAGGGTACGTGATTATATGAATTTTATGGATGGTTGAGTTTGTTTAGTCGGCTTCGTTCATACTCATCCCTAGTTCGAACTCGCCTGCTTTTTAGGGTTCTGTACCTCAAAAGGAAAAAACGGAACCCTTATAGGATCACTCGTGTGTCTGTCTGTCTGACCGTCTGTCACAGCCAATTTGCTCTAAATTTAATGGACCTATTAAGTTGAAATTTGGTACACATATGTATTTCTGTGACCCAAACATGAACGTGTAATGTAAATAAATGAATTTTGCTATAGGGGTCACTTTTGGGGGCAAACAAGGAAATTAAAAAAAAAGTTTTGTAAACAGTACCGTGTGACATATCAAATGAAAGGGCTTGTTGCGAGAATCTTAAACATATTTTTTATATAATTTTAAAATAAATACTTTTAAAGATATTTAAGAAATTTGGTGAAAATTTACCATTCCCCCTTATCTCCGAAACTACTGGACCTAAAATTAAAAAAAAAAAAAACTATAGTATGGCTCGTTACTCATAGATTACAGGAAAACGTATAAGAAGTCTATGGTTTTAAAATAACATAATAAATCTCTCAATATTGTGCGTACAAACTTACATTTGCAGTTGGAATGTATGGAATAAAATGTTTTTCAACTACAATGTTAAGTTTGTTCTTGGGATAAATAAATTCATCTCAACTATGGAACCCTTCATTGTGCGTAGTCCGACACGCACTTGGCCCGTTTTTTATATGCCTATCAGCTGTAGATAAGGGTACAATTTGTCGGAAAAATACTTCGATGTAGAAAATAAATATTCTTCTTCTAAATAATAAATAATGATAACGTATTAATTTTACTATGCCTAATTGCAAGGGGGTTGTGTCCTTACATGGTTATATTTTGAAATTGAAAATATATGTTGACTGATTTATAAGTATCTACCTAAATTGTCTTTAGAAACATTCGAGCTTTAACTTGCAAAAGGCTCTAATACCCGTTATCACTTACCCAAAATGTAAACGCCTAAATATTATTGCACGTTGGATTTTCAACTCTTGGGACTGAGACAAGTGTTGAAAATCTAACAGT
Source organism: Omphaloscelis lunosa (assembly GCA_916610215.1). Lineage (NCBI taxonomy): Eukaryota > Metazoa > Arthropoda > Insecta > Lepidoptera > Noctuidae > Omphaloscelis > Omphaloscelis lunosa. The sequence goes on along the minus strand of OU744265.1, from coordinate 14,227,729 downwards.
GCCCTTTTGTTTAGGATTCGATTTAGTTGTTGCCTAGTGTTAGTGAAAACGAGTGCTCTTGTCTTGTGAATGCCATAAGTCCAGGGTTTTATGAAGAAGTATTTTTTACGCTGCATGAGATAGAATTAATGCCTCAGACATTATTAGTCGGCTTTTGTTTTATGGCTTTTGTATTCTTGTGTATTTTTTAATTGAAAACTTCTTTAGGCGCGTTGGGCATTTTTGAGATGGGACTAAACAATTGATTTCGCGACACCGTGATGACACCAGCTTTTGACCATTAAAAAGACATCAACGCGTTGGTTACCGCGGTGCGTGGAGTAAAAGACATCAACGTGTTGATTACTGCGGTGCAGATTTTTTTTCATGTTTTCACTTCTATCGGCACTCCCGGAATGCCACCACTTTTTTACATGTGCACATAGTATATACCTAAGAAAATAAAATAGCTTATGCAGTAGTTAGAAGCTAGTCAATAAAATTGTTACGGGGCTGACTACCCAGGGCTTATATTGTTCATGAAGCTTCTTAATGCACCTTGAAAATTACTGGAAAATGGCCAGACCATTATGGACAAGTGCTTAAGCCATAGAACGGTACGTACGAACGGTACGTCAATTACACGCCACACAATAGTCAATAGAATATCAATTTTTGTTTCTTCTACCGTTTCTATTGGATATCTCCAACGGTTAATGATGAAGAATACATTTGCTTTGTTTGGCTTGCATAAGACTTAACTTAAAATCACGTTTTCATTACCCAAGTGTTTCGAGCTAGCAAATATTTTCTGAACATTTTTTTATAACAAAATAATTTTCGTTCAAAGGCCCTAGTGTGAGTTTTCTTTAACCATCTCGACTTTGCATCGACCGTGTTCGGCGCTCCGATTGGCCTTTCACCAGTGAAGGCCAGTGAAGGGCCAATCGGAGCAATTGGACACTACTGAGGGATAATTCCCGTATTTTTAAGAACGGTCGCATTCTAAGCTCAGTCTCAATCTGTCAAAAATATTATATAACTTTTGACATTATCTGTCGCTGAGATGACATTGTTGCTAGATTTTTAACGTTTTTAATTTCGGGAATTGGTCTTGATTTCTAAAAGAAAACACAAAAAAAATGCTTTATTGCCAAACTCGTGTTCACTGTTGTAATTTGCTGACTGTAACAACAACAGCCAACCAGAAGGCCAACAATTCCTGTAATTAAAAAAGTACAAAATCGAATCGCAATCCCATCTCAGTGACAATTAATGTTATTTTTTTTTCAAAAATGTAGAGAAATTTCAGGCATTTCTGACAGATTGAGACTGAGATTTGACTCCGAACGTTCTTAAAAATACGGGAATTGCCTCTCTTAACACTTGACATAAGATTGGCAATGTTAGACCTCTTTTGTGTAGAATTAGCCTTTTAATGGTCTTAAAGTGTCTAAAGTGTAAGAAAATAGCACAACATTATTTTTTGTTAGGGACCTGCGGCGCGCACACAACAACTTAACAAAGTTTCATCACAATTGGTGGAGCCATTTTCGAGTTTTTGCGAGACTAACGCACGGCAATCGATTTTTATATTCAGCGTTATTGGTTATATGTCGGCAATCCATTAAGAAGGTAAATTGCATGGTAAATTACTCGAAAATGGTTGACATTGGAATAGAGGTCATCCGGGGCATTTTGTTGCAAATGACTTCTCCTACATTTCCTTGAATCAATAGATTGCCAACATATAACTAATACACCTGTCTAAAGGTGACGGACAACATAAAAAATTGCACATCAATTTGACGGCTAAAAAGAAAACAAAAATATTCGAACTTTACAAAAAAGTTTGTAACAAAAAGTACTTATGCAAGTTGCGTCGCTTACAAGCCTTTTAGAAACCGGGTGCAGGTACGTAAAAGCACAGCTTTACGGCTTTACACGATCAAGGAATCAGAGAATCAAAGCCGCCATTTACCCACATTGAAATCTTCTTACAAAACAGCCGACCCTCAAACAAGATCTTATAGCCATATCAGGCAAATTGAATAAATATGTGCTTAATAATGTTGTAGTGTCCATTGTTGGCTGCGAATCGTTGGTAACTGTTGGTAAACATAACAATGTGAAATATCTGCCGCGAGATATAAATAACTCCCTCAGTGGGTCATTGCATGGCGCCGTACCCGGCTAGGCGGAGCATACTGGGTGGTGGAACTCGGAGCTTTTTGTTGGTAGTACAGAACGATATCTGAGAGGAACTAAAATATTTTTCGATTGGACTAAACATAAATTTGCTGTTGACCGTTCCATCATGTATGTGCTAAATGCTTTGTCGGATCACGGCAGCATATTTGATGTCATAATGGATCTAAATAAAAATTATTTAAATTTAAATATTGTAATTGTAATTGCATCTAGGCGACAATCAATGTCAAAAACTTGTCATATATGTAGGTAAATTCGAGGTATTTTTGACTTTCGAAAATTCGACTCTAAGATTCCCCATTCATCGTCTGAAAATTATATGCACTTCATTTAATTGAACATAGGTACCTTGTTAAAATCTGCATCATGCATGTTGCTAAACCTAGGTACTATCAGGGTTAAAGATGTACATATATGCATCGACAAGAATTGATTGATCTACAATCTCGAGTCTACAATATTTGTTCCATAATATTGTAATAATGTGTAGCTACAAAAAATATACACTTTGAGTACTTAACTGTAGCAACACATGGAAACAGTATTTTCCGACCTAGAAACGACCTTCACCCATCTGTTTAATAGATGAAAAGTATTTTAAATCAAATTTTGTATGTTAGAAAATATATCGCGAGTGGGTTTGCTAACAAAATTCTGGCCAAACTGTGATTAATTAAAAATTCATAAATGACTTTTTTAAACATTGGGAGGTATGCACCAATTGAAAGAGCTTTTCAAGGAGAACCTTTGCTACTAATTCGACCTTTGTCAATTGTTAGTCAATTCGGAGTTAATGATTTAAATAGGTGACTACTTGGCCACCTAAGTTTAGGGAATAAGAACATTAGTCAGATAAGTGATATTTCAATGGATAGTGCTTTTTAAGAAAAATAAGTCATTTTTGAATTTTTTACTTACCCTAGTCTGGCCACAAATTACAAAACAAAACATCCTTATTGCTGTAAAAAGTGGAATCATACAAATTGCCTGTGACACATATTTGAGCCTGACTGTACCTACTGGATAAGCAAATCCCTGGTACCTAACTCTTTTTGTTGTCTGGATTAATTCCCCGTGTGTATTAGTTGTTGCATTGTTAAAGCCCAACTCGACCAGTTATGCAACTAAACAATTGCATAAAACAAAAGCGCACCGGGCGGCACTAACATTTTTGTGTTTATTGAGAAAGTAAAACCTAAACATAGGGAATAGGGCGATCTACCTCTGTAGCTGTTGTATAAGGCTGCGGTTTTTTGACTGTTTTGCCCATGCATATTGAGTTTAAGGCTACGGACACGAAGTCATCGGGCGCGGGGCGGGGAACGGCGTTTTTCAATGCATAGATTTAAATAGAACTGACCTCGATTGCAGCGGCGCGGGGAGCGAGAACAGTTTCATATAAAACTATGCAATTGAAAGCGCCTTAAGGGCAAGGCATAAGGTTGTAGAGTTTTCTATATCTTTCACTTTTCAGAGTTGCAGGCAATTAAAAATATTATTAAAACACAAACTTCGAACTCATCGGCAAAAAATCGAACGTCTATGTGTTCATACCCTATTTATTATTTATTTATTTATAGTTAATTAAAACGGCACAGGTCCAACTGAACCCCTTTAGGGAATTAATTTTCAAAAATCCTTAGTGCTCACTTTAATTTTATGGGAATTCTTGTGAAAAATTTCATGCAGCGGTTTAGGCTGTGCGTTGTCGGTCAGTGAATGAATTGTAAGATTTTTATTAAGTAGATTTTTAATAAAGTGTCTTGCCACAGTGAGCTTTCCGTTACCAGTCCTTTGTGTAAAACACAAAAGGCTTTGTTTGCATAATAGTCACCCTTATTTTGAGGGTTACAACACATATCACACGTGAAGTCAAATTATAGCTAAGTTTTGTAACAAATTTTAAGGTTGCGTATGTCTATGGGAAATATCTTCTGCACATATGGAAACTATTCTGCACACTAAAAAGTTTTAACTTTTCCAATACAATGTTTTTTATAAAAGAAAGGTTGTTATGTTAAATCATTCCTTTGCCAGTTGGACACAATCTATAAAATTCAATTCATCATCAAATTCATTCTCCAGATAAAATTCAAATTCTGTTAGCCCAGGTTTGCACGGGCGGTTTTTATTGCTGCACTGGCATTTCAACTGTCGGTGTTAAACCGAGCATAGAGAATCCAACAGAGTACATCCCATTGCGTAAAAAAAACCACACTGATGGATTTCCAACTCTCGGCGCTAAGCAATACGTAGAAAGTCCAGTGCGTGGCAAAAAATTGCCGCGATACAAATCCGTGGGTACGAGGGCGTATGCAGCAATACCGTAGACTTTTCAACATAACATCACGTCTGGAATCCTCGAAGGGTTAGGCAGAGGTGTACCTACAGTACGTTCACATTTCGCCAGTTATGTTTAAGTCCCATATAATAGGGGGCGAGACTATTGCCGTCAACCGGGCACAAACCTAGACCTCGGGCTGCTACTGAGAAATTCCTAATGGGAATAACCCAATAACACTTCGCCCGACCTGGGAATCGAACTCAAGACCTCTTGGTCAGCAGTAGCGCTTTCAACTACTAGATGAACGAGGCAGTCAATCCTCATGAAAAATCCTAAAGTCGAATAAAGCTTAAAATCCCATGATAAGCAATAGCCCCGAACGCCTAAACCAATGACGTAACTCAAACACGATAATCACAAATCTCCACCATTAATTATTTTTTGTGGATCATTAATTTAAATGCCAAAGCACTGTGGTGTAAACGTAAGGTATGTGACATTTAAAGACATAACTCTAAGATTGGATATTGCAAAAGTGCAGTAACGCCGGTAACAAATGATATGCCCCCACGCATCACATTAAACGTATTTTGAATCGACTCAATCGAGTTTTACGACGCGCGTGGGCAGAAACACACACATTCTTTTGTTTCGCGTAATTTAACATTTGCATTCAAAGTTGACAGGGTGAATCTTGTTTTTTCAACACTTAATAGAGGTCCTATTAGGCCTCAACTTATTTTTATCTCATTTAACAATCTACCTGTCAGTAATTCATGGGATTCTAAGATCAAACAGTTCGTTTTTTTTTAATTCTTTGTGTACAACATTCATACAAATAGTCTCGTCGTCGTATTTTTATTATAATAACATCATTTATTTGGACCTTCATTAGTCATTAAGTCAAAAATAGTTTTAGGTACTTACACCAAATCGTAAGTTAACTTCTAGATATCAAACAAAAATTACCCATTACTTGTATGAGAACTAGTTTGACATGCTCCATATAAAAGACATAAACGCGCTTGCACCTTTGAATCTGATAAAATCAAAGTGTTTGATAATAATACAGACACATTTATGTGCTACCAATTTAAAAAAAAAAAATATGTAAATAGATTATCCATTTTATGATTTTTAGGTTCTCTTAAAAGCTCTTTAGTGTAAATGCAAATCTATATTTTTATATTCAAGTAAAATACCCAATCGATAATTAATTAACTAAATAGGAGCACTATTAAGTTAATTAATTATCCTAATTATATAATCTAGACATCGTGAAATGAATTCATGACTTACGTAGTTAACCATATTTAGCAGAATAGCGTAATATACCATATATATACATTTTGCGCCTTGTTGACAAGATTTTAATCTTGAATAAATTGTGTTCTCGCGGATAACAAGCCTGAATAGATTTGAAATAATAATAATAATACCAGCCTATTAATGTTCCACTGCTGGGAAAACGCCTCTTCTTATATAGAGAAGGCACGAGCATTGATCACCACGCTAGCTCAAAATGGGTTGTCGATTTCAGACTTATATTAACTATAAATCCAGGTTTCCTCACGATGTCTCAAGTTTTGAACATATTTCAAAGTTAATTATAACATAAAAATTACACAGGATGCTTTTCTGTAGTTCATAATTGTTTTAAACGAGGGCTTAAAAACAATTAGTCAATACCGAGGAGCTTTATAACTCACAAAATGACCCGACGATGAAAGAGAAAACCGGCCAAGTGCGTGCCGTATTTTTGCAATTAGTGTTCCGCGTTATACAGGCTCGATGTTTGAGATGGGGCAGTATGGGTACCTACCTTAACAGTTGCAGCTACGATTGGCATCAAAAATAGTTGTGAAAATTGCCAATTTTTTTGCTACCTGTATAATTTTTGTAAAATCTGTGAATGCAGATAAAAAATTCTCTAAATGCAAAGGACAGTCTCCTAAGACCGTTTCCTGTGGCTATAATAGTTAAGGTACCTAGCCATATTGCCTCGTCTCAAAAATCTGTTTCCATTCTTTCGGCAGAAATTATGAATGATGAGCGAAGTTAAAAGCTCAAAGAGCATAATTGAGCGACAAAAAACGTCCAGAACGATGTGAATTTTGCTTTGTAGTCTTTGCGACAAGGAGACCCAATCAATGGGATATTTGTGTCGCTCAATTAACTGTTTCCCTGGATAGTCACTTCTGCTTTCATTCTGCTAATTGATTACCTTTCTTAGAGGAAAGGAGCGGAGCTGTGCCAATATTAACTAATATAATCTAAACGCCACTCCAGAGATTAGATTCTGGGAGATCGTGGCCCCCGGCAACAGGGCACCTGAAGGAACACGGGTGGGTTTTAGTCAGTAAGAGTCTGACACACCCTCTCGCTCCACCCAGAGCGGGAGAAGTTTTTTGATAATTTCCCACCCAAAAAAAAAGAGATTAGATTCCATTTCTTCTGCTCCTCTTCTCTCCTCTCCTCTCTTCTCAGCTAGAGTAGACAGGACGCCTTACTGTAGCATAGCTGATCCAGTCACGAGAGACGACAAAGGGTTCAGTTCCACCAATTTCATCACAGAACACCGAAAACCATAATATCTGACCAATAACTCCAGTACACACACGTATTCACTCACCTATCTCCACATAAACTATGTAACGCACGGTTATATAAAAAGTACATAATGCATGTATCGGTGCAGCCAGATAATCGAACCTGCAGAATGTTTTAATTAGGTAAACGATTGGGAGCGGGTGGACGAGCCTCGTGACGTCATCCGCTAATGAACGGCGGCTCCACAGATAATGTGTGGAACAGATACTTTACTTCATCGAGCTGGTGGAGGCGCACGCATACAAACGCACCTGCTGTTGATACGGAATTTTGCGGGGAGTAAGGGGAGAGGTGTCTCGTGAATATTGGCCTATCGTCGCTTCGTTTAAAGAAAAAACAAAAGAAAGAAAATATTTTATTTGGGACACGCACAGGAAATACAAAACAGTAATGAAAAAAACAAACATTAACAAAAATAAAAAAGGAGCATTATAAACTAACAAACAAAAATAATTACGAAAATGATTACGTTTCGTAATCTACTGTTGGATTGGAATGTAAATAAACTAGTTTCCTTTAGTAATTAGGGACAAAATTGCAATTTGATCATCATTGATCTGAAATTAACAGTCAAATGTTGGTTAATGAACTTGAAAACAAAAGCCGTGCGCCATCGTTTTCGCCATGAAATGTATGTTGTGTGCTGTTCCTTTATGGAACTTATGGGATCACTGCATGTCGACATCTTCAAAATTTGTAACCCTTATGTAGTGATTATCGGTTTCATTAGTTGACGTGCTTGTTAGCTGTGTAGTTAACACATTCGTTTTTATAACATGGCTATGGTGCGCTTATACTTGATGTCTGGTCTTCCAGATCCACTCAAAATTCTGTTTAAATAAACATTGGCTATGTGTGCGAGCGCTTAGAACAAAATGTAAGCAGTAAACTTTCTGTATTCAAAGCATTCTGTGCCCCAGGCGGGTACCGTTCCCTATCGATACGCATTTCGATTCAATCGATGTTGAAGATTATCGATAAACGTTGATTTATTTTGACTGAGTTTTTTGTTATTTATCGATTGCGGATCGTTAGTTCGCTGTGTAGCTGTGAGTATGTCCATAAATTAGACGCAAGTGGCACAGTAGCAGAATGGATAATGGTTTTCGTTTTGATTACTTGAAAAAAATTAAGCACTTAAATTTAAAAGCCGAATAGAGAGCTGGTATGACAGGGTATTATAATTATGCATTCGTGTGCTATTAATAATTGGGAAAAACACGAGAAAGAACTTTGTTATTACATCCGCAATTGTTTTCCTTCAACCACAAAAAAAAAATGAAATGCATTAAAAAAATATTTCCGCTCAAAATCTCTTCCGACCCTTTCTTCCGCTTTGTGTTAGAGAAAGACAACCACAACCTGAGCTTAGGTTAGAACAAAATGGGCGCCTCTACGTTTTTACGAGATTCCTACCACAATATAGTGACGTTACTTACCTACATTATATTTACTGTCTACTTAAACAGATATCAACAAAACTTACAGGTCTATAAAATAATTTTAGAAAGGCCATAAATGTCTTAGGAATATATGTTCATACGACCCAAATATTCTGTTGTATGGGCAACATTTTACTTGGAATATGTCATAAATTATAAATACAATATGTATTTGGAAATTCTATTGTTCCTACCTGGTTTACGTAAGTACATTGCTCATGTGGTGTAAGAACTAAAAAAGTTATTTAATCGCTACTGGCTACAGCCAGGGCTACTGGTTGCATTTTCTAATATTTTACTTTATTATTTTTTCTACAAAAAAAAAAAAATCTATTTCTTAGTAGGATTTAGTAAGCAGTATACAATTTGATAAAGCCATGTGTACCATCTTGCTGTTCTGTGACTCCCTAACGGCTAAACTACAGAAGACACAATAAAAACACGGAATTTTTAAGCGATGATATAAGTTTAAAAAGAAAATTGAGATGCACTAAGAAAGGGTTTTGCGAAACTGAACACCGAATCGTTGAAATCTACATCAAGTAAGCGAACGAAGTCACTGACAGAAGCTAGTATAATACGCAGTGACTTAAGTTGCCGGCGACTTTACATGTGATTTCTTAATGCCACGTCCAAACAGAGATTTTGACATCCTTGGCGACAAATCAGCTGCCAAAACCGTGAGACTTTGAAAACGCCAGCGAGTCGCCGGCGACTTAAGTAGCTGTGTGTATTAGTAAAAGTATGTGTCTACCTTTCATTTTACCTTTCCAGTACTTTAATCACAAGAAAATAATCAATGTTTTGATCGCCGGCAACATTTACTAGCTAAGTAAAATGCCTAACCGAACACAACATGATTACATTACTACTAAACATTATAGAAACTCCTTCGGAACGACGAACGTGTTTCTTTCCGTTGTCGTGTATACGGCTTTGTTTCACTTTAGAGTATTTCGCTGTGAATGTGACGTGGAGATTGTCCATCAGAGTTGGATCTGCAAACTTTACTTACCCAGCATAGTGAATCCGCTGGATGCGAGAAGCACAGAACCGGTCGAAGTGGCGGTGCTTGGGGGACGCCAGCAGTGGACGTCTTTCAGCTGAAATGATGATATGATAGTGACTATGAATCACCATTTATTGGCTTGTCATCTTGAAGGTTATGAATACCGGAGTAATTACAGGCTTATGACGTATTCCAGCGTTGTCTTTGAAATGGCAGCGCACCTTCTACCATGCACGATGTTCATTGGCGCCGGCGATCATTGATCTTCATTAGAACTTCACACCCAGATTATTACTGGAGGATCAGCAGTGATAGTCTAGTGGTATGACCGTCGGACTGCCAAGTCATAGGTCTCGTGTTCGAACCCAAGGCCTTCCTCTGACTTTTCGGATTCATGTGCGTATTGTATAATTATCATTGGTTTTCAAAAACGCTGAAGGAAAACATCGTGACGAATCGACGGCATGTGAAGCTAAGTCAGAGGTCAATGGGCGGCATAAAACCTCTGACACCAGGTTAGTCACACGAAAACGAAGAAAGAAGAAGACTGGAGGATACTGATAAAATCATGGTGATCTTACCTTTAAGCAGATGCATCCGAAGGGCTTCTGACGAATTGGTGTGAAAACTATGCATCATATTACTCAGTGAAGTCGATCTCAGAAGTCAATGTTCAAAATCTTGAACATTGGCTTCTGAGATCGATTTCACTTCAGTTGTAACTACCATATTCCTAGTCAGATCGACTTCACTTCAGTAGTAACTAGTATATTCTTATTGTCAGATCGACTTCACTTCAGTAGTAACTAATATATTCTTATTGTCAGATCGACTTCACTTCAGTAGTAACATTATATTCTTATTGTCAGATCGACTTCACTTCAGTAGTAACTAGTATATTCTTACTGTCAGATCGACTTCACTTCAGTAGTAACTACCATATTCCTAGTCAGGTCGACTTCACTTCAGTAGTAACTATTATATTCTTATAGCCCATCGTACAATGACCTCAATAGACAGTCAAGCAATGTAATTGGGTCCTCCTGTTAGAAAAAAAGACAGTTATAGGCTGGAATTGGCTGATAAATGGCGCTAGGCGGACACGCTATCACTTTGTGTGTTAATATCGTCATAAGAGAGCCGTGGGCGTACAATAGTGTATTTCTAGACGTTTTTGTTTAGGGAATTGACACAACAGTTATTTCTAAAGTTTTTTTATACATGACTGACATGAAATTGTTTATTCTGTAAATAGGATATCGGCATCGCTTTTACACGTCATATAAAAAAATATTAAAAATAAGCTAGATGAGTTCGGTGTTTCCAATCTGACTAATCTGTGAAGAACGGCCGAAACAATCTCAGAGGTCGCAGTCTCTTTTAAAGTCCAGACATAATCTTGGTCAGGCCATATGAGGACCATGTAGATTAGTGTCTGAAATGGTCGTTTGAGGAAAGACCCACACAGATTTGAGTGGACCTGTCCAGTCAGTGCAAGCATTTGTTAGTAATCGTGGAGCTCAACTCGACGGACAATACCAAAGAAAGGATATTTGGGTAGGCCGCATAAACTACTCGAACTGGCAGACCATCATTAAAACTAGCTGAAAAATAATAATAATATCCATATAGTCCTCACATTGACAATAATTAAAATAATATAAAACTTTACAAAGTAATCATGTCATTTTCTATATTGACCGTGGTGGGTGTCCGTTTTTGCGTTTAATTTCCATAACTCGGGATTTTCAAAACCGCTTCTAAATCTTAGGTTAAAAAGTAGGTAGGTACTATTTGAATATCATGTGTTTCCTTCTTAAGAGTCAAGACAAGGTTTTATGTGACAAGAGTCACATTCCTAATTATTTAGTTTAACATTTTTTTTTGGGTGGGAAATTAACAAATAACTTCTCCCGCTCTGGACGGAGCGGGAGAAGTTATTTGTTAAGGGGGTGTCAGACTCTTACTGACTAAAACCCACCCGTGTTCCTTCGGTTGCCCTGTTGCCGGGGGCCACGATCTCCCTTTCGGTTTTCTTCGCACCCCCGGCAGGCATCGGCCCTAACGGACCCCGTCAATTCTGCTGACATCTCTTTGAGGCGCGCTTGGAACAAAACGCGCCGTCGACCCGGGATTTAGTTTAACCTGATATGAGAATTTTAAGTTGGAAATTAATTTGTATATTTAGTTTATACTAGCTGCGCCCCGCGGTTTCACCCGCATAAGTCGATCCCGTGGAAATATCAGGATAAAAAGTATCCTATGTCCTTCTCCGGGTCAAGGTCTATCCATATCCCAAATTTCATCTAAATCCGTTTAGCCGTTTTAGCGTGATGCCGTGACCAAGGGAAATAGGGATTCATTTTTATATATATAGATTATTAACTAATGCAGTGAATATTTATATTGTAATAAATTATAAGATTAACAACCCCACTTAAATATTTATACAGCCATTAGAGAATTCAATGAAATCGCAAGTAGAATACTTCATTCAAGTATGCAGAAAATTACAATTTCAAAATGTGGTACGAAACAAATTGACTTGTCATTTTATTCAATTGAATTAAAGGATTATGTTTCATCAATATTTATAGTAATTAAGATAGTCTTCACACTTGTTTTCTTATACTGGATCAGCAGGACTGACAGGTGGCATAGACTGGGAAGTGAATGAATAGAATAATTGATATGTATATTGAATTCTTGTCAGCTTGAATAATATTATTATAAATCAAAAGAGCTACACGTCTTTTTCGGACTTTGCGTTGTAGTTTTCTTATTTTACGCATTATGGTCTAAATCTTCATACCTATTCCTTGGATATTTCCTTTAACCTCTCTGCTCGACTAGATTTTGACATATGACTTACCAGCTGACTCGACGAGATGTTGCGAAAAACGTCATGAAAGGGATTTAGATCAACTTTCAGCGTTCAGGTTTATTAAGAAAAATGTGTTACCGGGCCTGTTTTGTAAAATAAGTTTGTGGCAAATATCTTTAATTATATGTTGAGATCAGTCAAACCGCGTCAGTACACAGCGAAAATTTTATAAAATTGGTATTACTACACCTATCCAAAAGGTAGGTAAGTAATTTAAATTTGCTGAAAATATGTACATAAACAACCTACTCTCTTGCTGAAAATATGCAAAAGGGAAAAATAAAGATATTATCATTCTCTCTGCATTCTTACTTTTGCCATTTTTCATACATAAACTACATAAAAAACACGATCAAATCTTGATAAAAATTACTAAAAATTGTGTTGCGATGTGACACTTCATAGTGCTGACCAATTTACTTATTTCAATTCAAAAGTTTCATTCAGTCTAATCGATACTCGCAATAAAATTGAGTATGAAAAATGTATTAGAAAATGAATAAAAACTCTTTGGTAAACCCATGAATTATTTTATTTTTGATATTAATAATTTTATTAGTAAGTATACACGTAAAGTGCGGATAGGGCAGTAACTTTTAGGGTTCCGTACGTACGAATGAAAAAATGGAACCCATAAAAGTTTTACTCGTGTGTCGGTCTGTCACAGCCAATTTGCTCCGAATCTACTGGACTGATTAAGTTGAAATTTGGTACACATATGAATTTCTCTGACACAAATACGGAAGTGTAACGTAAATAAATGAATTTTGAACATGGGATCACTTTTGGAGAGCAAATTAGATACTTGAAAAAAAAAAAAAAAACTCACCGTGTCACTCCAGGAGTGCCAACAGATGTGAAAACTTGAACAATTTTACTGTGCAGGAAATACTTTTAATGAGGTGTTGGTAACGGTGTCGCGAGTTCAATTGTTTTTCTCATCTCAAAAATGCCTAACGCGCCTAAAGAAGTTTTCACTTCACAAAAAGTTTTGTAAACACGGTATCGTGTGACATGTCAAATGAAAGGGCTTATTGTGAGGATCTCAAATATTTATGTTAATTATTCTATATTATTTTCGGAAAGAAGATTTTTAACGCGACTTGCGGAAGGAGTAAATTGGCATAAAACGTTACGCGAAAAAGTGCTCATACTTGCGACTGTCTTCTTTTAATTTGATAGAGAGAGAGAAAGTGTGAATTTGGTCTAAATGTAAATCCAAGATGGCGGCTGCGAAAATTTTCAAATTTTTCATCATTGGTATAGTTTTCATAGTTTTTGAGCGTGTTAAAGTCGATAGTGAGGTCAAAATGTAAATCCAAGGGTGGCTGCGAAAATTTTGTTTTTGTTTGAAATTATAAGTGAAAAAGAACTTAACGGCCGAACGGACGCACACGTTTTTTTTTAAAATTTATTTTAGAAAATAGCTCATTCCTCACTTATCTCCGGAGCCATTGAACATTTTTTTTTTAATACTGGACTGGACATTGATACTTGATTATAGATTTTTGGAAAACCTTTAAAAAAGTCGATGGTCGTAAAATAATAAGGTAAATCTCTCAATGTAGTGCGTACAAGCTTAAGTTTGTTCTTGGGATAAAAAGTGTTTGCGAAATACCTACTCAATTTATAGAATTAATTTATCATCATTCCCAAACAAAATTTTGTTAAGCCTACCTAAAAATGTATAATAGTTTGCTATAGAATGCCCAGTTCTATAGCAAACTATTAGAGAGTATCAAAAATAAAATCCACAGTAAATATGTAATTGTCCTACGTAATTGTCCAATAAATTCAAATAATTTTGAACAGCGAACGCATTCCGAATTTAAATTCAAATATAGAAACAATTCAGCGCGAAATTCAATAAATTAGGTAAGTAGGTATCTATCCCCGTCCTGTCTGTTGACTCGTTTATACATAATGTCCAAAAAACGAATAAAATTACAATAGAAAAGTGTAAATAATTATTATAAACAATGCTTATTGTATTTAATGCTTAAAACAATTTTATTTCAGTTTCAAGGTATCGATTTCTGATATTGATTAATCGAGTCGATAAAAATAAAAATAAAAATCGTTGGGCATAATCGTTTTTGCACAACATAACAATAAAAAAAAAAAATGGTCGGCGATTTTTAACACAAATTGAGTAGTGGTAATGAATTGTGTTATTGGTTCTGTGTTCGTATATTACGTTAAGATTTAGGCATTTTCTAGTTGTTTATAATATTTTTAATAATATTTGTCCCATTTTAAATCGTGTCTACGTGTGTATGTGTGATATTTGTGAAAAGTTAAAATGTAAACTCACTATTGGCGCGAGACTTTGTATATCAAAAAATTTCATTACCACTACATAATTAACTTGAACAATGGATGAATTCGTCATATATTTAAATGATGTAGTATTCACTGCCCCTGTGGTGGAGTTTGGATGTTCGAAATCCTCAATTTTTATGTTTTTTTAGCCTCGACCTCGACTGTCATCAAAATGGCGATTATCGCACTTACAAACTTGAATTTTATAAAGGTAAATTAATAATCTTGCGCACTAAATATGAGAGATTTAATGGCGTAAACATATGGAGGTTTTTATCCTACTCTCTTAATTAACGCACATTCATAAGATTTGATGGGTAGCTTAATACACATTTACATAATCAATTAAGGGTGTCGTATGTCGTCATTCTGGGGTCCAATTGGACCCACTACCGAGCCGGCGGAGGTTTGTGTGTTCGGGTCCATTCGGGGTCGCTTCCGAACTATACGGTTAAGGCATTTTAATCTAAAAAAAATATGTCAGTGGTCGTGCACGAAAATGCGAATGACGATGACGCAGAGCTGACAAGTATGGCAGATGTATAAGAAAAAATAAATAGTCCAAGAAGTTTTCTTTTCAGCTTTTTGCAGAAGTGGTTGCCATGTTATTACATTGTGTGAAATTAATTACTAATCTCTTCGGACCAGGCGCTCGTATAATTATGTTAGGACTTCACTCATTTAATCATTAATTATAAATACATAGAGCTACTTGTCAAAATGACCTTCCAGAGAACATCGACCACCTATACTTCTGCTGCTGGACCTGTTTTTTTTTTTAATGGTACGGGTATCTACCTAACTCATTTTCATCTTTGCCTATAAGGTTGGCAACGTATTGAAAAGCCTTTGGTTGTCACAGTAGTCCATACTTGTAAGACGCTTTTCAATCTCATTGTCCATCGATGATCGAACTGTAGTTTCTAATGCTAGGTTAATTAAATAAACGATTAGTTTTGCTTCGGAAGTCCTGTTTTATTTTTCCACTGTGTAATTCTAGCTAAGTATACAAACTACACGTATAAAATCTACATAAATCCTACAATGATTGAGGAGGTATTTAAATTGTAAGTACACCTTAACTAATCAACTGAACATGACTGTTATGGTCAAATTTTGACATATGACCACTCCGTATAAAATGTGCGCCGTACTTTTTGCATTCCAGATGCATAACCTCTCTACCATCACAATCTATGGGAAAGTTATTCCTGGAATGAACGATAAGGGAGTGCTTCCTTTGGTATCGCCGTCTCGCTCTAATAATGTGGCAGACGTGTGTGCGAAAGAGACGGCACTGTTTAAGGAATGTCACACAGCATTTTATTATTATTCATCGAAAGTATCATCATGAGAGGACGGTTATAAAATTATATTTTGTATCAATCTTTGGATTTGTTAATGAACTGTTATATGGTTTGATTCGTTTTAGAAAATTTTTGATTGTCTAGTTCCTATGAAAGAAATAGCCACTACCTTCCAGCGTTGCCAGATTTTTTTTTTGCCAAGTCGGGGTTCTGAAACTTTTTGAGTGAAAAAAGCGGAATTCTTTTGTTAATAGCGGGACATGGTAAAAAAAAAACGTATTTAATTCGATTTTTTTAAAATTTGAGTTTTAAGTTACGTTTTCTTGACAATAGATATCAAAAATAGCCATTGAAAATGTATTTTAATAAAAATATGATATTTTAAATCAGATTTACCAATGATATTTTAAGTTAAGTAAAAAGACGTAGATAGGTTACCGTACATTCGTTCTTCAAAAACGGCACAATGTCACGCTATTAGATGACACGTGTAACTAGGACAGCATGTCATAATTATCGGGAGCGAAAAAGAGACAAGACGAAGAAAATGTGGCTAATTAGCCAAATTTTGACGTGCCTCTTGCGAAGCGTGTATAACCTATCTATCTACCTCTTTTTTTACTTATAATATCATTGAGATTTACCGTATGGTTAGGTAATTGAGTCTTCTTAGTCTACTGAATAAAAAAAAAATAAAAGCAAAAAATAAGGGAAAAAAGTGGGACTGAGCCTAGCCGGGAAATTAAATGTAAAAGTGGGACATTTAATTTTGATTTAAAAATCGGGACGTCCCGCCAAAATCGGGACGTCTGGCAACGCTGCTACCTTCCCCCTCAAAGATTGTGAAGATGAGATCTGGAACTGTTTGTTGAGCGTGGTGAGAAATATTGATTTGCAACTTTCCACTCGAGAAGATACAGATCGGAAAGCAGGAATGTTCAGCAATAAACGTTTAGAGTCTGGTAATTATGTTAAATGTATGTAAATAAATAAATAAAATATCTGTCTTTACGTGTACAGGTCAATTTCAGGTCTGTCGAATCCCATTGAGTAAAATTAGCCTTATCCGGAATGTAACCCCGTTTCCGCTGTATTGCTCACCTGACTGCGCCTGAGCCTGTCAGGTCGTGTAATCTCATTGGTCCGTACGGTGCATACGGCTAGATATATGAATATTATGTCATCTGCTGCTGTATGGAGGGCTTAATTATATTTAAAAATGGAATAACCATGGATGTTTGAAAATAACGATGATTTTCATTTATACCCCTTTTTATTTTATTTTTTCGGTAGGAAATTATTAAATAACTTCTCCGCTACCGCTCTGGGTAGAGCGAGGGGGCGTGTCAGACTCTTACTGACTAAAAGCCACCCGTGTTCCTTCGGTTGTCCTGTTGTCGGGGGCCACGATCTCCCTTTCGGTTTTCTTCGCAGCCCCGGCAGGCATCGGCCCTAGCGGACCCCGTCAATTCTGCTGACATCTCTTTGAGGCGCACGTGGAGCACAGCGCGCCTCACAGAGATGTCAGCAGAAAGCAGAGATGTCACCCAGGCCTGGTCCTTATCGGACGGCGAGCTACCCATTGCTCACCGTTCGCAAACCTGCGCCTACGGTGGCCGGAAATCGGCCTGCGACTCCCGATGCCCAGAGCGTCTCTTCCTGCGGCGGCTAGGGGCGTAAGAGCGCGAAATTTGCCTCTCCCTCACGCGTTCCGCCTCCTCCTTCGCGAGCATTACTGCTTCGCAAAAGGAGGTGACGGCCTCTTATTTCCTCTTACTCCATACCATGGCCTGAACCAGGGCCGGACGCGAGAGATCACCGCCGTCGATCGCCTCCACGAGAACACGGCGATGCTCCGTCATTTATACACCTGAATTATCCAAGAGCTCTTTGCCGAGAAATTATTAAGAACCCTGAATTATCCCTGAGCTTCTTGCCAAGATATTTCAGAGGTGATTTGAAGGACTGAGAACTTTTTGAGGCCTCAAAAAGTTTCTGTGAACAAAAGGGTGGGTAATTCGCAACTTGTGCTCCATGGATTGTAATGTAGATTAAGCAAAGATTCAAAGCTTTATAGTACGGTTATTGCACTTGATATCTTCTGGCGACGCCCATTTTAATAATAGCTTGATTTTATTGACCCATGTATTTTTTATCAATATTTTTAAGTACTAACCATCGCATGAGAAATTTTAGAATCTTAATAACAGTGAAATAGCACGTTCAATAATATTATTATCTAGCAGTCCCCTTAGGCGAGTGATTCTGGCAAACCCGATAAATGCATTTAAAAAAAAACAAGCAAAAAAGTCTAGCATTAAAGTGCTCATTATGTATTTATTATCTAAAAGCATATCTTGTTAAATGCGAAGTTTGTCGAAAAAATAAACAGTTATGAATATTAAGTTACGTAAGTTGTTTTTATTTAAATCGTCGGTTAACAAATTACTGAGTTGTTGTGGGTTGACCACGTATTGGGATGATGGCTATTATGTTAGTTGACGACTTGTAATGCGGCGCGGGCGCAGGCTGGAAAGACGATTTTGTTTTGTTATTAGAGGGTGTTTGAGTCAGCTGATCGAATATTGGTAAGGGATTTTTTATGATGTGAAGCCTTAAGGTAGATAATGACCTATATACTGTTGTACTATCCTTTTAAATGGCTAAATAAAGCTGCTGTTGAATTCAAAGCTTTTAAAAAGTAATATGCATTTGGTGAGAAGTTTGCAAAGCGTATTTCAAATCACTTTGTTATGAGATGAATGATTTTATTATTAAAATAAGTACGTACACAAAATTATTTAATATATATTTTGATTAGATACATATTTTTATAAATTTACCACGACAAAAGTCTATACAATATACAATTGTCTACCATATCTACATACCAATTCATAATTAGATTATCTAACAAAAAATAGTCTTGAACTGATCGAAACTGTTCAATAGACTTATATTCGAACCAATCAGCCCGCTATCCATATAATCTAGCCAAGAATAATATCGTCAACGCGACCAAAAGAAGATGTCAGTCATCATCAAAGAAATGCGGTATTCAAATGCACTTTTAAAATAAGTTGGGTTATATCTAAACGACCGTAACTCTTACCATCAATGCTATTGTAGTAAGACCGCTTCAAGTTTTGCAAAAATATAGCGCGTCTAAAGACGTATGGTTGTCTCTTTCTAATGTATGGTTAATGAAAAGTGCAAGAGAGAAGGATGACGAAGCTCGAGTCTCACTAGCGGGACATCGACCAGCAGCTTTCAGAAAAACTTTGACGCACTACCACAGCTTTGCAACTTGGAAACTTTTAGTTCGTTGTAGTAGAACTTTTTATGAATAGGTTTTTTAAATTAAAAAAATAATAATGTTTAATGAATTTAGAACAACACAAATTATCAAATGTCAAAATAAATAAAGAATACGTTGATGAAAAGTATTGCCAGCTGTTTATTAAAACATTGTTATTAAATCAGTTGCATTTGTCTTTGATGACTTAAATTAAGCATACTAACTATTTGCTACAAACTTGTATTTAATAATGTTTTCTCATATAAATGTAACCTTACGCTTAATTTGATAACAAAGAGTTCCTGCATCAGAACGCTTGTCACTAATATTACCATAATATACTTGAAAGAATCCATAAAAATACCTTCGTCAATTCTCGAGCTACAACGCTATTCTGCTAAGGTTACTTGCCCCGTGGACATCGACAAAAACCGTGCAGCCTGCGTTTGCATGTGTGCGTGTCGTCGTGTTCCTATGTACTCACACACAGAGTTGTCCGCATACCGAGCTGCGCGCGCGCTGGAGAAACCGTGCGCTTTGCATTCAACACTCAGTTGTAAAGCAACTTTAGAGGTCATCAAACGCTTTATAGGGAACCCCTTATAACTCACACGTCAAATTGTTTTGACATATTTATTAAAACTATAGAAACTACTACCTTCAAAAGTTCCACCTTGCCGTAACACAAGTTAAAGTGTCGTAACAGTTGAGTGCTACTTGAAAGTTGTCATAGTGCTATGAACATTGTCATCCCGGTTCCGACGTGTTAAGTTTCGGTTAAGTTGGTTCAAGTTGAGGTTTAATTAAGTTTGTGTTAAGTGAAACTATGAGTGGTTGTGAGTTTAGTGATTGATACCCGCTCTCATGTTGGATATGGAAGGATTTGACTCCAGTTGAAAATGTGGGAAAACATTTTCTACGTCAAATCTGTGAGGAAAAAGGGGACCTGTGTATAGGTAAGCCTCATTTGCATGACTTAGTCGTAACTTAAGTTATATTTAACTTAGGAATACACTTTCGAAACAACTTTGATTTGAGTCGACGTTATGTTACCAACCTCAAACTTGTGTGTGGTACATTTCGAGTTGACTTTAAGTTCTTTACCGGCAAACAGTCATAACTAGAATGATGAATGATGTTATTTTGATGTTGTCCATTCATAATTTGTAAGTCTATTTTGAAGTTAACTTGGCTTCCAAATTTCCAAACATTTCCATGCCAAGTGATGCTACCAAATTGATTCAAATTATAACCAAAATCAAATTAGAAGTTATTCCATTATTGAAAAAAGGCTTTGCAATATGCCATAGTTTCCTATTTCAATTCAATTTAATTAATAAAGTAACCATGACTCACTTGTTAGAAAACTTATCGTATGTTAGTAATTAAGACAATCTACATCCTAAACAAATTCCTGTATAATATAAATAGCGGCAGTACTGTCCGACGCTTCACCCCAGCTGCACCATTCCATGGGAAATGGTACAGCAGCGATTCACGTATGGACAGTCCAGTCTGCTCGAAATTAGAGTCAGGATACTGTTGTTGCCACACCACACTCCACGCACCAGGGACGCACAGCGCTTACGCATTGTGGCAAAGAAACAATCCTCATGTGCGTCCACGAACATCCTTGATGTGCTGCAGTAGCGGGGCATCCTCAACAGTACCTTGAACGCGTTGTTGTATTGCACGCGGAGGGCACTGTATGGTTTTTGAGTATATTTAGCTCACAGGCTGCTCGTGTAAAACGTAGTAAAAAACGCCGTGAAAAGAGTAATTTAACGGTTACTGAACAACGAGCAAACCTACGAGCCAGCATGTTCGCTCTAACCGACAGGGCCCTCCGCCGTTCTATATCGTCATCGTCCCTGAGGTCAGGAGTAAGTGTGTAGCCAAGATATTTAATCTTGTATGCCCTCTCTAATGGCATATCATTAAGGTAAACTGGTGGTACACAGGATACCTTCCCCTGGCCCCAAAGACCATGTATTCACTTTTTTTTAAATTATGTATTAAGCCATGTGAGTCGGCTGTCAGCAGTCAGTCGGCAACTCTTCACAAATGGCCACAAGCTTCCTGAGACCATAGACTGACGCACTCAGCAGCACCAAGTCGTCTGCGTAGCTGATATTATTAACGCAGACTCCATCTTTATGACAACCGATCTTGATGCTGCTGAGCCTACCAATGAACCCGTTGACATATAGGTTAAAGAGCGCTGGTGAGCTCAAACCCCCCTGTCTCACCCCGTACTCCAACCCATACACATCAGACAAAGTCCCTGCCCATCGCACACTGTTGACCTGGTTTCTGTACCAAATTTTAAGATGTTGATTATTTCTGGTGGAACACGAGCTTTTCAAGTTTATCCTATAGGATATCATAAGAAACCAGGTCAAATGCTTTGGACAGGTCCAGGAAGCAGGCGTAAATAGGAGTGCTGCGGTCGGTGTAGTTTGTGACAGCATGCTTAATAGAAAACACAGCGCTTTCCGTTGATAGTCCAGGTCTGACCCCGAACTGGTTATCATGAGGTGTTATATACTTATTTAATTGTTTATTAAGCACCTTAGAAATAATGCCAAACATAGAAATGACTAAAATGTGAACAAGAAATATCTTTGAAATAGAAGAAATAGATTTACCCACATTGGGGCTACTGATGGCTGTTTGTAGATGTAAGATGTAAATCTGAATTCCTTGATTAATAAAGGTAGTTTAAAAGTCTGACTCCAGAGGGTATCATATATACCGCCAAGCACCATTGTTGTGTCACAGTTTAAGGGTTGATCTGAGGGTCGATTCCCGTATTTTTCCAAATGCTCGCATTTTAATCTCAATCTGTCAAAAATACAACCAATTTACCTACATTTTTGACAATTCAACATTGATTGTCGCTGAAATGAGATTGCAACTTTAATTAAACGTTTCTTAACCGACTTCTTAAAAAAGGAGGAGGTTTTCAATTCGTTCGTCTAATTTTTATGAATGTTCATCGATATTTTCGTCAATTGTGGACTGATTTTGAAAATTCTTTTCTAATTTGGAAAAAAAACTTGGTGGTCCCATTAACTTTGCTTGGGTCGTTTTAGAGTTAGCTTTTTTTAAGTACGAGAATTGATCTTCTGCCTAGAAAGGAAGCAAGAAGAATGGGGGTTCCGATCTAAGATTATAATAGAGTAGAAGAGATGTTTAGAAGATAATAGGAGACCAATGAATGAAAAACACTATGCCCAACCTAAGGATTCCCTAGTTAGTAAAACAATTTCTTATAGGTTAGCTACTATACTACAAAACAAAATTAATACTAAGAAAAAACAAATCATTATTTTTAAGGGAAATGTTGAGATTTTAAAATTATTTGTCTAAAGCAAAAGCAAATTAGCATTGAACTGACCACAAAAAACATAAAACATACAGATACCGTTTATATTTAACAAAACAAAACAAGAATAAAAGGAAATAAAAATTAAAACATTCATTATTAACAGTTCTGTGGAACTTGCCAAACCAAAATCTAGCAAATTTGAATAGTAATTCATGTTTAGTATCATTTGAACGGGCTTTAGAAATTGAATCCAGTAGCGCTTGCGTTGTTTCCTCAAGACCAAAAGCACTAACAAATAAATTAGACACAATATCTTCTATACACAACCGAATGTCCTTTATCTCGTTTCACTGTTGCCGTCCAAATGCAGTCTAACACGCCACTTTATTTGGTACTTAACTTGCGCAAGAGTGCATTAAACGTTTAAAATATCATTCTGTAACTAGGTCTCCTGTACTGTACAGCAAATTGAATATATAAATATGAACTGTATATAAAGTTCCCTATATATGGCTGGCATAAGCCGACTTACAATTACTATCACAATCTTGCATTTATAATTTGGGCTTTATTTTTCGAACGACAAAGCTCAAGATTCTTTGGAGTTTTGGAAGATAGAGTTGTCCCCCGTTAATAGCTTAGGTTCTGGTTATTAAAATCCAATTAACAACTTGAATAGGTTCGCATATTAATCTGGGAATAAAATGAACACGTTAAGAGCAAGAATCAGTCATTTATCATCTCTTTCTTGCCGGCCTCGACTTAGGCATAATAATGCAAAAAAAAATAGCCAGTAATTGTTCCGCAGCTTGACGGACCACCACGGCTTAAAGATACTTAGACATAAACGAAGCCTTCTATAATATTGCCATTTATAGTTTTGTCATTTGCAGCCTAGCCTTCATCATCATTATCCACTTATTGCAATATATTTGGGGGATCCAGCATGTATTTTTCTTCCATATATCTTTATCAACAATCATTTTATTAGTCAACCCCTTTTTGGCCATATCATCCATTCATTTGCTATCTAGCATTATCTTAACCGAATTCAGACCAGCTGTCTTACTGGATGCTTCAGAATATACACATCAGCTGCTATGTGACTTCGACGACGACGGCTCGATTGGCACATACTGAGCCTGACACCTGCTGAGCTGGACTCCCATTTGGTGCAACCTTGAGACGCACACCGCACCTTGTACATTTGATTATTTTGAAGTATGTCATAATGTCACTCCATTTCTAAACATATATTTTTTCTTTTTTGCATATTGGCATCTTGTTTAAATTTAAACTCATGTAATTTTTTATCATTTAATTGTGCTTATGTGTGTCTTTTGTGTGCACTGATTTTTTTTTTATCTATCTGCCTACATACGCTGATTAATTGGCTTCTGCACTACGGGTTTTGGGATTTGCATGATCTACAGGTAGTTGTTCATTTCTGGGTGTAGTAGATGCGAAAGATTTGTCTGTAAAGGCACCAATGATGCCGGTGAAATCAAATTCGGGATAAGAATTATGTTTAAAAAAGTTGGAAATCTTTGAAGAGCCGCGGCTATCCCTTTTTGGGACCACCGTGTGTAACATTGTCACATTCTAATTCAAACTTTATGAGTTGACCGTAAATAGGCACTGATCCTAGGGTTAGCAAAGGTGTGCTATTGTACACCCACAGATAGCAAATAACGGTATTGTAGGTCCCGAAGTAAGCTTGTCGCTATTTATCGCTAAGAATTATATACTCCAGGCTGTAAATTTCCTGACAGGAAACTCGAATTACAAGTTCACTGAGCTGGGAATTGAATTTAGGGAATGAAATTTCTCGCGTGTTCTAGCTCAAAAGTACAGGTAGATCATCTAGTACGATTCTGTAAAAACGAAAACTATAGTTTTAGTTTTTTTTTTCCAACTTAGAGCTTCTGTCTGAAGTCCCATCTAATAAATTCGATGTAATAAAATAATACTAGGCTGTATTTTTAAAGACAATAAATGCATATATCGGCATACCCCAAGGTCCGGAGAATCCTTTTGACATAAAGAGAAAGAACGAGCATTCATCATCTCGCTTGCTTATTACGGGTTGCTGGTTTCACACAGTCAGAGGCATAAGTAACTATTTATTTACACAGAAATTACCGTTTACACAGCTATTATAAGAAATAAACGCATACATTCAAAATTAGACGAAACCTAGAGCATAAGAGGCTTACGTGATATTCAGAGCATTAAAATCTATACATTATATTCACTCTGTAGATAATTCTGCTATTAAATTAATATACTCTTCAATTTGTCTAAACCCTGTCTATGTACTTATCTCCCAAAATAGTATTCAAATATTTAAATACATCGTAAATAGTCTGGTCTGCGATATAAATCGGTCAGAGGAAACAATTCAAGGTCATGTGAATTTACTAAACAAATTAAAACACAACACGATTCTTGAGACACGAATCTATTCTCAATTTTATCAGCGGATTTTTTAAAACTTTTTTTTTTAAAGGGGCGTAATGGGAGCGTCTTTATCGCTAAACTTATGATCATAGCCAAAAATCGGCAAACGTAAGGTTGGACGCTTCAGGCTGGATGAGAGTTGTCGAAAATTGATTTGTATGGCGTATAGGAGACGTGTATGTTCAGCAGTGGACTACTGAAGGGTAATGATAATGATGCTGATAAATCATCACTAAAAGCTCGTTCTGAAAACAATTAACAACGTTTTGACATAAACGTATTTGTAGAAATTACAGCCCTAAGTGACTATTTGATTTCACCAATCATTTGACTGTAGTTAGCGAAGAGTTATGGCGGCGGAAATCAAAGTTCTAACTAATCTATGATTACTTAGTCCTCAGCAACACGTAACGAGTTTAATTGCTTATGATCACCTGTCATTTTATGTCCATGTCTAGTTAACCCCTTTCGCTTGCAAGTTATGGCTGATCTCCGAGATTAAAGCTGTGTGAATGAAACGTGATAAGGCGAAAACTTTCTGATGAGCATGAATTAAATCTTAGTTACTGATCTATTAGCTGTTAGCATTCGTTTGAAGGGCTTTGAAAACCAATCCCTCTTCAACCCTCAGATACAGATATCTCCAAAACTTCATGTTTTAATCATCAGTGAAATTTATAAGCATATATTATATTTATAGTTTGTTTAGAGGTATATCTTTATATTTAAATTAATACTTATTCCAAATTTTTTGTAATTGCACCTACCGCTGTTTGTCTCCGCATCACCCAAAGATTGATTGGTATAAAATGTCTATCATCATCATTAAATCCGCCTCTGTACATTTTTTCTGTATAAGCAAATAATTAAGCTGTGCGGTGCGATGTAGGTGGAAGATGTGTTCTAATTGACAATTCATAAATCTTTGCTGATTATACCTCACTTTATTTCATGGTTGACCATGTATTCCTATATTCAGACATACATCATTTGCATTTATAATTAATTTAGCTGCCATCCAAGCTTTTCCTAAATCCTGGCAGCGGCTTCAGCGCTGCAGTTTCATTCAGTGACAGAACAAGACACACTTTCTCAAGGAAAGTGCAGACAATCAGTTAATGATCTACGCATGCGCGGCCTCCGTGTTAATTGAAGGAAGCTGTCTAGTGCCCATGGCACCTGTACTTGATAAGTTTATAAGACTGGTCTATTGTAACTTGTAGGAATATTACAAGGAAAGTGGTTGGATTTCTGGGCCAGTGTGAAAAATAAGGATAATTGCGGTTGTAGAGCAATTTAGGTTAAGCTGGTTTGGTATTTGTAAGTCAAACATTGTGAAAAAAGTCGAGTTCGTCCCGCCATCTCCTCCTGAGCCTGCCGCGTTGCCGTTTCACCCTGTTTGGGACCCACTGTGGATGGATAAGGATAAGAATTGGCCACAAACAGCAGTCGATAGGGATGAGGGATGAGTGGAAAGAGGGAAGGGCCTTTGCCCTGTTGTGGAAGTCAAACGGCTGATAATAATAATCATTCCCTTAAAATTATCTAAGGGGCCTCTGCAAGTTGACTTCGGCCTCTCGTACGCCTCTCAAAGGACCGGGACCCCATGGTCCTGAGATATGTAAACATATAAAAATAATAAAGAAGGTGGTACTTCTGGACACGGCTCGCATTGTTGGGAGGTTCCTCTTTTTGGAGCCTTGACCGCCGGTAGCTTGGACCCTGTTCCCGATACCGGTGGGCTACTATTTATTTTTTATATTCTTAAATGTTTTTGTTGTGTTTTTTTTTTTAATTAAAAAATACAATTTATAAGTATTTATATGAAATAAATGAGATAATAGTATAATAATTAGTGAGCATTTAAACAGCTTTTGAAAGGCCTTTGGTTAGGTTGCTAGGTAGGAAAAACCGTCGACAGCTGAATTGCCTGTTCAAACTAGTGTCGTCTAATAGTAAAAGAGTGCCCAGACAAACAACAGTATCTTATACTGAATTCATTATAGCGGTAAGTAGATACAAAGAGACAAGTCCATCATCAGTGTAGGTACAATGACTCGCGTTCTATTCTAAAAGTTAACAACCGCCTTTATTTACAAGCAAACAAAGCCACGACAAATCCCGATCTATCCATCTAATCTGCAATATTCGTGACGTGTATCAGATGCCAACAATAAGCAGATAAATCAGGAGGCTAATCAATACTCAGGGATCGGACGCTCGCGGCGTTCCCACGAAATCGATACGATGGAACGGAATGATTTGCGGAATGATAGCGGCCGAATGTAGGGTGAAGCGTTCTGCTGGTAGAATTTAGAGAATTATAGATGCTGATGGTATTGTTGGATATGAAGTACAGTTAATCTAACCAGTACCTCCTTTTTTGAAGTCGGTAAAAAATAAGGGTGTACGCGATTTGGAAATTTTGGGGAGAAGTTTTCTATGGGATTTTTTGAGATTTTAAGCGACACCTATCTAGGTGTCTCTGATGTAGTCATCTGACTACATAAGATACACAGTCAAAACTGCGAGCAACAAGTTTAACACCTTTTCAATTTCTGATCAACTTATTCTTCACCTAAGATCCGATCCTGGTCTACCTGATCTACCACTAAGATCCGGCTTGTTCAAACCCTGGTTTTTCTTATGTTCCTTTACGCTGCTGAGACGTGGATGCTGCGTGACGTCGAGGAAAAGAGACGTTCTGGAAATGTGGAATTGGAGAAGAATGTTTGGGGTATCGTGCATGGAGTTTCGTAACATCACCTCTATACGCCAAGATCTCGGCATCAAAAAGCGTCTTTCTGTTCTGGTCTGGCTTCCCTGGTGCCTCATTAACGGCATAATTATGTAAAAGTCTATTAACTGTTCCCAAATTACCATGTTTATTTTATTTTTTACATTCGTCCTTGACATATTCATTCTATTATTTGACATCATATACTTACGATTTAATTTCAACTCTTTATTCGTGGCTTTTGTGGATATGATAATTATTCAGATTTATTACAGATGTAAAAGCAATCGTGTAATAGCGTTTAATTAAAATAGGTTTTTATTTTTATTAATTTATTTATCTTTTGTATAGATTCTTTTCTATTTGTGAATTTGAGAACACTGTAGGCTTAGTGGATTGCAGATCTGTTGACCATTTTCTATTTTGTTAAGAACCTGGTACTTATTGAAAGACGTACACTGTCCTATACCTAATAACACTGTTATTTGAAAGTATTGTAACAGCCAATTATTTTTAGAAAAATAACCGTGGATTTTCGTGCCCGCTCTTCTCCATAAAAAACGACCAATTGGAACCGTGCACCTAGATTCTGACGTTTCATAAGTGCCCATGTTGGTTTATGTGTCATAAAATACACACATCAAAAGTGTCTAGGGATCAACATATATTTTTGCAATAACTTTTGTCCTGATTGATATTAATTAAAATTTTCTTTAAGGATTCATCAAATAAAGTGTTTTCGTTTGTCACAGTAACGATAAACCAAGTCACCTTTGCATTAATAAAGAAATTTGCCATTTTCCTAATAAAGGGATTTTTGACATTTGAACCACTAACATTAAAGTTCGAAAAAAAGACTGAAATAACAGTTTTCTTTAAAATTTTATTGGGTAACTTAAACAATTAATAATCCGTGTTTCTACCGCGAACACTAACAACACAAGAACATCGGTTTGGCATACTCAAAATGAGTTCATCCAAATCACGCTGTGGAATGGCCGCCCATGTTCGTTGCAACAACAAAAAAAGGTCTTCTTGCGACTGGATACCCTCCATGTTCGGCAGAGCTCTTCTCTGTAGCATATCCCATGCATGCTCAATCGGGTTCAAGTCTGGCGACTGAGCAGGCCAGAGCAGGACATTGATGTTAGCTGCGGCGAGAGTCTGTCTTACAACTCTTGCGGTGTGCGGTCGTGCATTATCATGCATTAACTGAAATAAGGGACCGATTTGCACTTGTAGAGGAACGATGACGTCAGATACAATCGTCTCAGCATAAATTTGAGCGTTGAGGTTGCCTCTGATCCAAATCAACTCAGTTCTTCCGCCGATCCAAATACCCGCCCATACCATGATGGTTCCACCACTATAAGGATGGACTTCCTGGCAGGATTTTAATCGCTGTTGGCGTCCAAGGGTTCTCCAGTGTCGTATACGTCTTGTATCCGGTCTCATACCAAAACGAGACTCATCAGAAAAGCACACGAAACGCCATTGTTCTTCTGCCCAATTTCTGTGTTCAAGAGCCCATTGATATCGAATCCTACGATTGTGCATTGCTATAGGTGGTACCCGTAGCGGTCTTCGGGAATGAAGGTTCACTTCATGCAAGCGGTTTCTGACTGTTTGGTCGCTAATTAAGTTCCCTGAAGAGTGATGAAGCCTCACGGCTAACATCATGGCGGTTATTGTTGGAGCTCTTCGAGTTAAGATTTGAATGTATCGGTCTTGTCTCCGTGTGGTGCAGCGATACCGTCCTCCATGGCGCTCAGCCACGGTACCAGTGCTTCGGTAACGTGTCCAAAGTCGACTGATAACACTCTGACTTGTATTCAGAGCTAAAGCCACAGTACGTTGCCGGGAACCAGCTTCTATCATTCCCACGGCTCTGAGCATTTCTTCCCTGCTTAAATGACGTCGCCGCTCCATAATAACGTTGGTTTTAATCAGTAGTAGGGAAACAGTAGCACTAATATTGTCTTCAATGCGTTGTATGTTTTTATAGGGAAAATATTGACAGCTGATTTTCATCTTTTACTCGAATTTGATTAACAGTTCCTGTTTCAAATTATGAAATGCACCAAAAAGGATCCATATAAATTTATATAATCATAAATTTATTACAAAGCCACATCTCAATCTCAAGAAATCCGCATAAAAATGCTTGATCCCTAGACACTTTTGATGTGTGTATTTTGAATTTTGGTCGAAACGCTCATCCTCAAATACTTCGGACGTGTCTCGAGGCGTGAGGGTGACTCTATAGAGCGCCTTGTTGTGGAGGGCATTAAACCACGCGGATGCTCACCCATGAGATGGACTGACCAAAAAATTAAATCCGCAGTTAGCGAACTCGTGTATGAGTGCACTAAAAACACCAAAAATCGGAGTAGATGGCGAGAAATCGTGAGGCGAATCACATCAGCCTCTGGACAAGAAACTACATGAAGATCACTACCGCTCTGTCAAGAGTGCTATGAAGAAGAAGACCCTGATCTGAAAATGATTTTCTTACCCATTCTCTTGTGTTAGCCGTCACCCTATCATTCTGTCCCTTTTAAGGTTTCCGTATTAAACAAGGAACCCATATAGTTTCGCCATGTCCGTCTGTCTGTCTGTCCGCGGTCTAGCTCCGAGACCCTTAGTACTAGAAAGCTGTAATTTGGCATGAGTATACATACTAATCACGCCGAAAAAGTGGTAAAATAAAATTACGAAAAAATTTTTTTTTTAGGTTACCTCGCCTACACGTAAAGTGGGGATGTTTTTTTTTTCTATCCCCTGGTATGTGGGGTATCATTGGAAAGGTCTTTCAAAAACATTGTGAGTGTGTGAAAATTATTTTTGGATTCAGGGATCCGTTTGCGAAATATTAAGCTTTAATTAAAGTGCTAATTTTTGTTAGAGTCAAGTGCCAGCAGTGCCAGCAGTGCAAGAGAAAAGTTATTTAATAATTTCCCACCCAAAAAAAAGGAGGGGGGGGCTTTTTTTTGGGTGGGAAATTATTAAATAACTTTTCCCGCTCTGGGCGGAGCGGGAGGGCGTGTCAGACTCTTACTGACTAAAACCCACCCGTGTTCCTTCGGTTGCCCTGTTGCCGGGGGCCACGTTCCGTGTCCCCCCCCCTGCCAGTTAAATGGTTGGTTTTGGATGTGTGAAAAAAGTCACGGCAGTAGTTTATATAACTAAATTAAAAGGAAAACTATCACAGCTAAGTAGGCTCTACAATTAGTAATAATCGACCAATTTATATTTGCAGTCCCATACATTCCGTATGGGAGAACATGTTTTTCAACTAGTAAGTTAAGTTTGTTCTTGGGATTATTTCGTCCCAACTACGGAAGCCTTCATTGTGCGTGGTCCGATACGCACTTGGCCGGTTTTTGTTAATGTGATCTCACCACAACTTCCCTCTTCTCAACTTTCTTTAAAGGTATACAAGAAAAGATACGAACGAGCGGTCGTAGTTCCTGGACTTACAATATTCCTGAAGTATCAATCTATTTGCGATGATACTTTGCAATCATTTTATAATCAACTTGAAAATAAAAATATAATTTTAATAAAATCTGACTTCAAAACGCTCAGGTAAACGGTTCTCTCAGGCTCCCGCATTTTAGCATGCGAACAATATTAATAAAGTTTTAATAATTTAATATGCAGCTACTCTACATATTCATCCAAGCGTAACGTTGGATCATTAAGGTGTGTTTATATTGGATTGATGCAAGGCAAGGATTTTTTTTGACTTGGTCTTTATTCTGAAGCAAAACGCTCCCTTAACCCTTTAATAACGACACGAAATTTGTAGTAGCTTAGTCTAATAGATAGATTAAGGGTGGTTACAGGCGCTGTATAAATTTAGTTTTTAGCCTATAAAGGGTTAAAGACCAATTAAGCTAGCATTGTAGGAAACATATTCGGTTGCTTGTGGCCAGTTATAGCTAAATGCAGATAATATAGGTACAAGAACTATACTGACTGCTGTGTTGGTCTAGTGGTCACAAAGGGCTACTGCTGAGTATGAGGTCCTGGGTTCGATTTCCGGGTCGGGCAATGTGTTATTGGGTTTTTTCCATCTGGAATTTCTCAGTAGCAGCCCGGAGTCTGGATTTGTGCCCGGTTGATGGCTATAGGCTCGCCCCCTATTACATGGGACTTAAACATAACTGGCAAAATGTGGGTGTACTATAGGTGCACCTCTGCCTAACATTTCGGGGAATACAGGCGTGATATTATGTATGTTATGTAAAAACTATACTCAGTCTATCATGAAAATCTAATAAACTAACAGATTTCGTTGAAATCTTGACTTAAATCGATAGACTCTTGACAAGATAAGGTTTCCTACAAATGCTAGCTTCATCGGTCTTTAGCCCTTGATGGGATAGAAACGATTTTTATTCAGCGCCTGTAACCATCCGACTAGACTAATTTTACGGTCGATTTTTATTGGTAAAATCGACATTAAAGTTAGACTAATCCGGTATATACGTACATATATCAGATAATATACGTACTTATATCAGATAATATACGTACTAAAACTATACTCAATCATGAAAATCTATTAAACTAACAGATTTCATTGAAATCTTGACTTAGATCGATAGACTCTGGATACTGAGTATCATTCAAGAATACAAGCCTAAGTACTTTAATGCCATTAGCCATCAATGATGGCACTTCCAAAGGGTTGAAATGTACTCATATTTTCTCTTGCTTGTCTTGTTTCGCTTCGCCACTTGTAAGAGACAAGTGGCTACGGACCTTTATAATGAATCAATCCACATGGGGTTTAGAGGAAGTCGTAAAAATATTATAATTTTTATGTTTATTGATGTAGCTATTTTGTTACACAGCATAAACTAAGCATAAAACTCGTAGATTTTAGTGCTTTTTTTATTTGACTGAACGGATTATTTGGAGAATTTGATATTTCAATATTTTTAGTTCATTTTTATGTGGAATTTAAATTATGAAATTTTTAAGCTTCTTGTGCAGCTGTTGTTACTTAAATTATGCATAAGCTGTAACTAAGGTTGCGCACGCAGTGATCGATTGATTTGTTTTATAACTAGCTTCCGTCAGCGGTTTCGCCTTCTTGGTATCTTTATAAATTGTAGCCTATGTTAGTCAGTGATAATATAGCATTATATTGGTGAAAGAATTTTTAAAATCGGTCCTGTAGTTTTTGAGTTTAATCGTTACAAACAAACAAACAAACGAACATACATAAAATCAAATCTTTTCTCTTTATAATATTTGTTTAGATTTGAAGATTAACTGTTGTCCCAGATTGTAAGTGGCTATAGTTCCAAGATTTTGTCTGGAGTTTAAAAAAACACTGAAAAAGAAAAAAAAAAAAAAAAAGACAAAAGAGATTGTGACGTGTGAGTTTTTTTCGGCCTTTCTTCTCAGAGTAGTCAATAGGAAACGCCGACCTTATCTAATTATTAAAATATAATTGACGAGTAAATTCTTTTTGACTCCTCTTGCTCAAAAAGTCCGTCATTGTAGCGTACCAGGGCGGAGAAAAAATTGCATATTTTGCTCTAGGGGAAAAAGTAATTTCTTAGCCTTCGAAAACGAAAGAGTCATTATTCTTATGTAGAATAATCATAAATAAGGACTCGACTTAATACTGTTTCACAAAATAAAAAGACTATATTATTT
This sequence comes from Omphaloscelis lunosa, assembly GCA_916610215.1. Lineage (NCBI taxonomy): Eukaryota > Metazoa > Arthropoda > Insecta > Lepidoptera > Noctuidae > Omphaloscelis > Omphaloscelis lunosa. The sequence goes on along the minus strand of OU744265.1, from coordinate 14,194,179 downwards.
TTGAAAATGGAACTAAAAGCGGCGATCTCTTCGATAGAACGCATGCATTGCGTTGCCGCTACACAAGAAATAAAAAAAAGGCGTTGGCTCGAAATCATTAGAGATGTTGGACCCTCAAACCTGGAACTACGTGTATCTCCCACGTTTACCCCACAGACAACTCAAAATTCATCTTCACAGAAGACCGAAATTAAGTTGCCGAAAAAACATCTCGTTAATAAAGTAATTTTAGCCCCTTGTATAACAATCTACTTTTATGCCTTCTGCTTTCTGCTTTCAGAAATAAAATCGTTTATCATGTAACAACAAAGGATGTTCTTACTTCACCTGTTCTATAATTGAAGTGAACCTTCTCCAGCCCTTAAGTGAAGACTTACTGAAATAGTTACTGATTTTATGAACAAAAAAATAATAGCTGATCCAATGAATGGAAAAAAGCGGTCTTTATTTACTCAATGTTAGCTTAGCGGCTAAAGCTATTCCTATCTTTTTCAATATCAAGGAAATTGATGCCATTCTTAGCTGGGAATTACGATACCCGTTTTTAATGCAAATTGTAAGGATTGATAGAGGGTAATAAGTAACTATGGTTCTTGTGGACACTCAATAGATTGCTTCAGTAAATCCACTTCGTTTAATAAGCGAAAGCTATAAAATGGCGCCATAATTTAGCCATAGACTACATACTAACCAAACTTAACTAAAATATGACTGTTTTCTAGAATTAGATATTTTTTTTAGAAAGAGAACAATTAGCCTAACTTAAACACAACATCCCATCCGTTTATAATAATGCTGAAAACCTGCATATAAATTAATATTTAACCGTTTTTTGAAGATATTCTACCTCCTTCTCTTTCAACATGTTAGTAAGAGATAGCAATAATATTAGGATAGCCAACAAAATCAATTTCTGTAGAGGGACCACTTGAAAACGATAGTGTAGGTATCTAATGTGTTTTGTAGTTTAATCTCTCTCAAGTTGTAAAAATTCGAGAGTTTCTGTTGTCGCTTGAAAACGCTGCGTTTTAAGGGTTCCGTACCTCAAAAGGATAAACGGAACCCTTATAGGTCACTCGTTTGTCTATCTATCTGTCTGTCCGTCTGTCACAGCCAATTTGCTCTGAATCTAATGGACCAATTAAGTTGGGTACACATGTATTTTTGTGATCCAAATACGGACGTGTAACGTAAATAAATGAATTTTGAATATGGCGGTCATTTTTGGGGGTAAATGAGTAAATTAAAAAAAAAAAGGTTTGCTGTAACTGTACTGTGTGTCATATCAAATGAAAGGGCTTGTTGCGAGGACCTCAAATATATATATATATTTTTTAAATTTTGAAATAAATGCTTTTAAAGATATTATCTAAAGTAAATTGATAAAAAATACCATTTTCTCCGAAGCTATTGACCCTAAAATTTAGAAAAAATACAGAGAATGGTTCTTTACTATAAATTACAGGAAAACCTATAAGAAGTCTATGGTCTTAAAATAACATGTTAAATCTCTCAATATTGTGCGTACAAACTTACATTTGCAGTTAGAATGAATGGATAAAAGTTTCCACTGCAATGGGCCACCGAGGCCGGCGCAGAATGAGGTGGCGAGAAGATAAAGTCTGGTTCGAGGTAGCACAAGAAAAGTGTTCCTGGAAAGACTTGGGGAAGACTTTGCCAAGTAGTGGGATAGTATAGGCCGAATATAAAAAAAAGATTATTTTGTTTTGCGTGGTCCTTCTGCACCTTTTTTTGTTTGATGCAGGCGATAGTCCAGAAACTTGTCAGTGCATGCAATTAGTGCTTTATTGGCTCTTCAATCTGACTCGTTACAGTAACGAGACGGCTTATACACTGTGACGACTTTTTGATATTATCTCAAATTAATAAATGACTAAAAAAAAACAACTATTTTCATTTAAACGGCGCTAGGCAAAGTGGTTTACAAGAGATTAATCTTAGTATACTGAATTCAATCATTGTCGAGCTCGCATGATGTTGTTAAGTTGTTAAGCTGGCAATACATGTTGGCCAAGGCCAGCCAATGCGAGTCTAGGCAAATTGATACGAGATGAGTGCTACGGTTTCATGTTGGTCAAGTTCGAAAGAGACCAATGCCATCTGCCAATGTTCATACACATGTTGGTCGTAATTACCGAGTGCAGGCGAGCGACTTTGATTTGTGCAGAAAAACCGACACTGTTCCGAAGTGAGATGAGTCGTGCCGAGCGATCCCGAGTGGTGGCAAGGCACGTCAAACGAAACGTATACACGTTGGCGCTCGCCTGCACTCGGCCAGCTAGGCGAGCATCGACGAGCAATGGCGAGGCTAGACAAATGGGCTGTCTATACGTTGGTACTTGCATTCGCTCGGCGAGCTACGACCAACATGTATTGCCGGCTTTGGAGTGTTATTAATAATTCTGTAATCGAATAGTATCGGCAACTTGCCCTTAATGCGTAATACGTGTACATACTCAAACACTTAAACAGACAAACTATGTTCTTAATGTCCCTCGGCAAACCTCGTGTTTCGTCAGTTGTCGGATTTCTATCAATTGTCCTTTGCACTTGGTGTAGATCGAATGCACTTAATCGACTTGGAAGTATATAGAGTTGTTAATACTCTTTTAACTTAATGTTATTTATTTATAAAATGGGAGGAAAGCCGCAGTCGCAGGCATGTACGACAGATAGGAAAATAGTTTTACAGCTCTATATAGTTCATACGGAAATCAAAACAAAGCAACAATAAAGTACTTAGTTCTGAATTCAAATTATTATACACGATAAATCTAATAATTGATGGACATGGAAATTAGCATTCGTTTGTATTCGAAAATCCGATGATACCCGAGGGACATTAAGAAAATAGAAATACTGTACATCGTCACCGTCATCGTCACCATCATCGTCATCGTCACCGTCATAATCACCGTCATCGTCACCGTCATAATCACCGTCATCGTCATCGTCACCGTCATCGTCACCGTCATCGTCACCGTCATCGTCACCGTCATCGTCATTGTCATCATCACCGTCATCGTCACCGTCATCGTCACCGTCATCGTCACCGTCATTCTCATCGTCATCGCCATCGTCGTCATCATCATCATCCTGTTTACAAACTCTCGGAAAATGACTTGGTACCATCTGATGATCAACTCAAGTACCGCGCGCGCTCATTGGTCAAATCAAATAGCGCGCACTTCCCCGGCTTCCTGTTACACACTTCCGTCCCTTTTCACGAAATCGCTCCCACAGATTTGATTATTTAGATTTTGATTTTGATTGCACGAAAGCGGGGAGAAAGAAGTTACACATCAAAAATTCGTTACGGTTACGCTAAACGCTACCATTCTGTGACAGAAAAACCCGAACCTAACGTGGATTCTTTATCGGTTTCACATTACTATTACACTATTAAGCCAAAAAAAGCGAATAAAAAAACGTTAAAACGTGACAAGTAGCCAATAACATAAAAATAACACGAACCAGCATTATCTTATTAACAGGCTGATCATAAAAGCTATACGTCGTAACGACGTAATTCAATATTTTACGACAGCTTAAGTAAATACTGTCAAATGTCGACATCCAGTCGGTAGGTAAATGGATGACGTAAGATTCGAGAATAGTAATGCGCTTTTTAATATAATTATTTATTGGATTCTATGGGAAATTATATTGAGGTTAAGTTCCGTGCGATCTTCGAGAAAAAGAAAGGTTTAACGTGGAATTTATTTTATTGTCGTTTCATGCAAATATAAATTCAACTGTAAAAGGTCATAGGTGCTTATTTCGTGTAAATTGGTGATAGACTTCATCATACTTTAATTCACATCGCATTCAGCCCAAAAAATAGTTAAAAAAGCGGTCTTTTGTTAGATAGTACATCTTTACACGAGTGCCACAGAACGAGGGAAATATTTTTAGAGTGTATGTATGTATATTGCTGAGGGGTTTGTTGCGCTACTTCTTCCCAGCTGCAGTGTTGAAGAACGCTTGCTTTATCTAGAAAGGTTGAACATAGTACCAACGCACCATGATGCATGCATATGCACTAAATTTTAATCGTTTGTCAGCCAAGAATAATCTTTTCCCATAGCTTTGTGTACTTCTGTACTTCTTTGATAAGGTGTGCTTACTTTTTAAATTTATTTTTTATTATTTATGTAAACACAGTCTTCTTCTTTTCATGTGGTTAGTGACTATCTGGTGTCAGAGCTTTAAAGCCGCCCATGGGCCTCTGACTTAGTTTCACATGCCGGCGAGAAATATCTCTCAGGCATGCCAGTTTCCTCACGACGTTTTCCTTCACCGTTTTTTAAGCAAGTGATAATTATAGAATACGCACATGAATCCGAAAAGTCACAGCCAACGCCCTCCGCCTTGGGTTCGAACACGAGACCTATGACTTGGCAGTCCGACGATCACAACACTAGGCTATCACTGCTATGTACACATGCATCTCAAAAATGCCCAACGCACCTAAAGAAGTTTCCACTTCAAAAAAATCGAATTGTCAACATGCTTCCGTAAAAAGTACCTAACAATTTGTGACTTAGAAAAATATAGGTTGTTTGCTTTCTCTTGTTGAATCACTCCGTGTCCATTGGTGAAAACCGAATAAAAATCCGTTCGGTACCTAATTTTTGGGTTTATCGCATTCAGACAGACAGACAGACGCAGCGAGGTGTCTTTGTTTTATAATATGTAGGCCGCAATAGCATATGTCTATCTTCTAAATTTGATAAAAATTTCATTGTTATTTCCGAACATATCAGGAGCGGATTCAATCGATACATTAAGTATCAAAACCATAGACCACAATTACCCAGCAGATATATTACACATTAAAATACATAGAGATACAACATAATTATAATTTTAATTACAAAGGTATATCATCGGATTCAGAATCAGAAAAGCACTAATTAGTCAATGTAAATAGAGTGTTTGAGCGTATGCTATTACTTTTGTACATTATAAATTATACGTGAAATATAGTGAAATATTAGAGTACGGTTGACAACCCAAATGCAAGTATTTAATGAAATACCTATACTAACATATAAATTAGAAACAAACGGATCAGTCTTCACGTCTATCCCAATGAAACAACGTTCTCATCAAAGATTTTGCAAGATTTCGTAGGGTGTTAACGTAGGCTTACCTAATGAGATAATCTAAAGTTGATAAATTTCATACTCCTTATGGCTGAGTCATTGCTGACCTTTCGTTTGTAATTTACTTGATATTGTTATTTTCAATAGACAATATTGTTTTGTAGGCTTATTCAATTTACGCGTTTGTAGAAGATCGTGGCAAGCTATCAATCATCTAAGCCTATTACAGCCCATTGATGAACAATGTGGGATATTAACGTTGTCTAATGATCCCCAAGACATCAGTACCTATTAACTTGTAAGAAAGCTTCAGAAAATATGAATTAAAACCGAACAATAACACCAGGGAACGGTGAAACACGCTGTACGCGAAACAAAATCCTAAGGCTGGATTCACAGCTGTCCGGGGAGCGGGCCGCCGTACGGGCTCCCGGAACGGAGACACGTGAGACGCTAGAACATTGTTTCACAGTGACGCGGATTGGTCCGCACGGTTCCGGGTAGAGCTCGTACAACGCTAGCAACCATATCGTACCGTAACTTCCTCGTTTCAGAGCACTGCGGGCGCTACCCGTGCGGGTCTCCCGGACAGCTGTGACACCAGCCTAAATCATCAAAAACTCGCGACACTGATTTTTTAAATGTTTATTTCTGTTCGTCGTGATACAAGATAACACAATCACCTTACCTTTACTAGAGAAATGAGTCAGTTACTCAATTAGTTATCAAAATAGATGTCGAAACCAAAACTGTTTCTGGTTTTAGTACCTATTTTGATAACTAACAACGTTCTAAATAATTTAGTCACTTATCTATGTATATAACTGATTACTTTAATAACATTACAGCAATACATTGAAATTGTAGTCTCAATCCTCACCGTCTCGAAGTGTCTGGAACTTAGACGTAGAAGCGTTAAAGGAAGGGTTTAAAACATTTTGAAGTTTGAATAGGACCAACCCAATTACAAGACAATCGGGTTACTACTCAGCTCTAACAAAAGATGCCAGTTTTCAAGGAACTGTTTTATTTTCCTGTTATTATTTCCTGAGATTTAGGTACGTCTATCTACATAATTTGAAAGGAGACGGAAATGATTACATGTCCTGAATGTAACGAGATGAAAATGGTGTGAATGAAGGATAAAAAAAATGACATTTAGATCATATATCAACTTATTTTATTACATTTGGGCCCACCGTTTCCCATCTCCTTTACAGTATCAAAGCTTTGGTCTTGTCTCAAGGTAGAGATTCAATTCTAAGAGCTATGCAAGGCACAACAGACAACACAAGCCTGATAGAATTCTGCTCCAAAAGTATGTGAAAAAGTGGAAACAATCCCTGTTCCTGTTACACTCAGTCATTAAAGCGAAATTAGTAACACATTCATTTGTATTTCGAAGGTTTTAACTTTACTTCCCACTTTATCGAACAATGACTGTTTGAATAGCATTAAATTGTTAATGAAAAATCTAGCAATACTTATGTAGTACATGATGACCACGCCAATTTTATCAACGATTTTCTGGGACCAGAAGGAGAATAGCTTTTCTGAGACCTTTGAATAACTGCTTGAATAGCTTTTGAATTGCAAATGTTTTAGATAAATGGCTTTCCAATTCCAATTTCATATAGTTGAAGACTTGCTTGTAACCAACAAATGAAACGTTTAACCTGAAACACACTTGCAGGCAGTAAAATATTTAGTCGCAATATAATAGGATATAAAGTTCTACAGTCCAGCTAAATCTATATGGAATTTATGTAAACAGTTTCTTTGAGAAAAAGGATGACTCGGCCATCGCACGGCAACATAATCATTTAAGAATAATCTACTATTTTAAATATTCCTAATTAAATAAAGCGCAGTGCTAATATTAGGTAGATTTTTTTGTATGTAGAATGTAGAATCTATTGCCGTGCGATTGCCAAGTCATTCCATTTATTAAACAAATAAAGATGACAAATAGATAGGTACTGACTAAAATTAATAGAATTGGTTTTACATTAGATCTCACATCTTTTTACGGGAGAAGAACTGCGTTGCGAAACTTGCATTTTTTTACATGTTATGTTTTTGACGGTATCTCATATTTTTTTGTAGGTAGATACCCCGATACTGATCCTGAACCACGAACTGATACATCAGTTTAATAAAACGTGTAGATTTGTGTGGTTATCTGCGGCATCGTAGGTAGATCCCACAGGTTGTTTACCTAATTATTGTTGCTTCTTCATTCAATGTCAATGCAGTTTAAACGACAAGTTATTTCATTTGTTGCCCATTTTACAAGTAACCTTCGAAGAGACTGTGTCTACCTATATATTCTATTAGATAGGTACACTAAGCACCTAGTCCTGATCTATGTAAAAGGGGTATAAGCAGCGCAGGTGATAAATAATTTTACAAACTCTTTGTTTATGTATGAAATTCAAATTTGCCTACCTATCTATCTATTTAGGTAGTGTTAGTGATGAAAAATTGCATGAACTGTAAAAGTAAGCAAGTAAAAATTAAAATATACCGCAATTTCTGTCTCGTTTTCTAGAAACACGAACTGCATAAGTAACTTTGTAATCCTATATAAATAATATGCGATTACAAAGTTCCTTATGCAGTTCGCATATCTAGAAAACGGGACTGGAATTGTGGTATATTTAAATTTTTACTTGCTAAAGCAAGTAAAAATTTAAATATACCACAATTCCAGTCCTGATAAACATTGATTGTGTTCAAAATTTGAAGCTTGTGTGTCTGCTAGAAGTAACTTAGAATTTTGATGATCGATGAGTGAGTATGTCAGTGACAAAATGAGGGAACCTGCAATAGTTCTTAAATTACTGGTTAAAAAATGAATGTAATTTGGGAATATACTTAGTTATACTAAGCCCTCTTGGTCACTGAAAATTCAGGCTTTTAACTTTATCCACAACGAAGTTACAGGGGGTTGAAAATGTCCTGAATGGCTACGAGAAAAGATGGTACGGCTGTGCCTTTGTTTGTTTTGCTCAACTTGGCGGATTTTCATGAAGTTTTCATAGAAATTGTTCTACTAGAGTCGCGTCACGCTGTCGCATCGCGCCTGTCTGCGGGAGCCTTTAACTAAAGAGATAAGTATGCAGGAGGGTAACTAAGTAATTACAACAAATTTTTAAATCAATTTAAAGCATGTACTGAGTAGTCAAGTTTATGGAATTGAGTGTGTCTTGTGTTCGAATGATATCGGTACGCATGTAGATATTAACAGTACCTAATAAATGATAATATCGTCGGGTTAATTGGAAAACCAATTAACTCCGCTATTTTATGGAATTTCGAGTTCAATATATTTAGAATTTTATGCCTTTTCTACTGGTTAAACAGACTAAGATGTACAATGCTATGTTTTCGAAATAGAGAAATAGATTTTTTATCGACACAATACATAGATTTGAACGGTTTTAATTTTTTTATGTTAAACCTACCGAATTTTCGGAAAGAGAAACGATCTCATAAAATTTGATGGTTACTACTAAGAAATAACAGAAAATAGCTAAACTTGAAATGCTAATAACAGTTACTGGAGGTTTGTAGATTTAAATGAAAATAAATGTATGGAGTAGCAAATGTATTTTCACAATTTCAGTTTTTGTCCCATAGTAAAAATTGTTCATAATAATGAGTACAAACAAAAAAGAGATTTTCAGTTAACCTTGTATAATATTGCAGAAATACATCATTATTAAGGTTGAGGTAGTTTTGTCGATTTTATGGAAACTATCTGTTACCAGCGATTTCGTCAGCGTGTATTTGTGTTTCATTTCTTTTTAATACAAATATTCTGGATGGAAAGGAGCTTATGTCCTTTTCCAGGTCCCAGGCTATCTTCATAACCATCAGTTCAGTGGTTTAATATTAGTTAAGATGTATAAATTATACAAACTAATTTTTACCGTCGCTCAAGTTAATCCTAGTTTCCCATTTTCCGAATAATAATAGATTTATTTTGCATCTTCAACTGAAATCAAGCCATGTGAATTCAATCTCACGTTCAAATAGGAAACTTCAAACTTCATTCGACACTGACTTAACGTTTCTTCGCATCCAGTAAAAGATTTTTCCGAATCGTAGTTCTCTTCTCTGTAGTAAAAGAATCGATTTCTTTGATTAAGAATCGACGAGCGTTGTTGATTTTAGTCAAGTAGTTTTGAGGAAAATGCTGGAATAGATGTTATGCCCAGGTTACACAAGGCAAGTCTTTTAGCAAGCTAGTAATGTCCTGGCTTGGCACCTACTCGAGCTGTTTACACGATGTTAGGAAATTCATTGCAGTGTTTTAGTCCGTAGAATAAAATGATCCGATTGAATACAGCTTCACCGGCCACGTGAGGCTGGTACATAAGCCAGGATATTAAAATCGGTGGTGGGGGTGTAGAAATAGTTTAATAGGATCGATTTTTGAGCTAGTAGCAGCTCAAAAATCGATCCCCATCCTATTAAGCTATCACACTAGCTTACTAGTCTAAAAATGAGGATAGTTCTGTAAACACGAGGCCAAAATGATTAGCTTGCTAGCTTATTAGCACAATTTTCCTAGCTTCAAAAACTATCCTTGTGTAACCCAGGCATTAGTGCTAGTTATTCCAAGCTCCCTTCACTCAAAACAGCTTCCCTATAATTTATGTGAGTCTGTGTCAAATATTCCCAGTCTGTGGTTTACGATCAGCAGTTTCACATCACCATACGCTATGAGACCACGGCATGTGGTTAGTTGTCATTCACAGGGAAAGCGCAGATAACCGCATGTCAAATATGTCAATGTGACACTGATAGCACCTTTATAGCAGTAGCAGTAAGGACGGGTTTCGTAGTTCAAGTATCACTGACGTGAGTTTGGCCATACAAGGCTTGGCTCAGTTGTGTTTAAGGTTGGTTTCACAGCTCTCCGGAAGACCCGTGCGGGCCGCTTGTACGGGTTCCCGGAACGGAGACACGTGAGGTACTAGAACATTGTTTCACAGCGACGCAGTTTGGTTCGTACACAACTCGCTCCGGGTACAGCCAGTACAACGCTAGCAACCGTATCGTTCTAACTTCCTCGTTTCAGAGCACAGCGGGTGCTACCCGTACGGGTCTCCCGTGTACGGGCGGCCCGTACGGGTCTCCCGGACAGCTGTGAAATCAGCTTTAAACAATATTTGAGGTTGACTGACGCCTTTCCAAGTCACGGGAGTGTCACGCCGCCAACTTCCAAACTCCGGTTGCTACGGAGGAATGCCTAATGGAAAAACCCAATAATAATTTGCCCAACTCAGAAGTCGCCGAGACCAACGAAGCAGTTATGATGCTAAAGAAGTATAGATTTAAACTTCAAGTGAACTAAATATAGCTAAGATACATAGAGAAAGTGTTCCAACTATATTACCCGGTTCCCATCTTGCTAATAGCGTACTTTATCACTTTCTATGGCAGGAAATTATTATTGCATACAAGTTTTTATATGTAGGAAGTCTAATAACATTTCCAACGTACAGGTACGAGTATGGTTTTGTACGATGCTGTTTTATGACTTTTGGCTTCCTTAAGATGGCTTGTTTTTATAAGTGTTGTTAGGCCTTAACGATAGGAGAAAGACTATGTTTGTTAATGAAAGGCGTTCCCTTTAAGGTGCAATAGAATAGCGTCCATACATGTAAAAAAATATTACTATTCAAAATTAAATATGAAATATTGAATTGATACGTAAAAGAAACACTCTGTATATGCGCACTTGTCGCACTTGGCTTTCCACTTTGAGAGACAAGTGTGAGTGTACAGAGTACGCTATACTACGCTGTACGCTATTGCGGGTTAATGGGAACGACTTTCGTTATTAAACATACTGTATATATTACAAGAAAACAGAAAATCGAATACTCGCGTCTCCCCGAAGTATTAGGTAGAGGTTTGTAATATTGGTACCCACATTTCGCCAGTTATGTTACGAAGTCACAAATCCTATGTAATAAGGGGCTACCTAACTTTATTGCCTGGGCACAAATCCAGACTGATTAATCAGAAAAGAAAATTGGAGGAATAGGTAATTACCTTAGTTTCCACACCGTCGTAAAAGTATTATATTATATGGACTAGATTGTGTCTCTAAATAAAATCATATGTAGACACACTAGACACCAATATTCAACCATTAATTTCAGTCACACAGCAATTTATTTTACATACTAATGCAGCGACAGGTCAGTATATAAAATTATAAATTCAAATACTTATAAAATCTTCTATAGATCCCATGTAGATTGCCATATGCTAATCCAGGCATGCATTCGCCGTTCATTTATCACACAAGCCTCATACAAGATGCCGTTTGAGATTTATAATATTATGTAATGGTGTTCGAATATAGCCCTATCATAATTTAATGGCGGCCTGAAAATTATTGCCGGACTATATAATTACTTCATTGCGGTAAATGGTTAAAATATAAATAAATATGGAGTTTGTAAGCGGCTACTTGCTATGCCAGTGGCTGTATTTTAATGTGGTTCTGTAGGTTTAGATTAAAAAGAAGATATAATTTTATGAATATTGTGTTTGTCTACTCCAGAAGAGTTTCAAGTGGTAAACCTTGCTTTTTCGCAGTGTTGATGCGTCTGTGTGAATTGATGATGATTTTTTGAGTTTCAGGCTCTCGGTCCACCATGGAGTTTTGTGCCAACGGTTCTGACTTTTAGTAGGCATGGTTTCATTGAAGCTGTTCCGTATCAAGATCGGTGATTTGGTGGACGAGGCAGTCCAGCTGATCGACGTCAAGGTTGGGTACATCGCTATCGAACACGTCCGAGATCGTTATTCTGTGCACCACAGCATCCTTAAAGGCTACTAGTCGCCCCTTTGGTGTTATATAAGAACGTAGAGTTATGCGATGAAGAAATCAATAGCATTGTGCTGCGATGACTTGCAACAGTCCAGGTTGACCCTACAAATCGTACTTTGAGGCAAACGTCGGCGTCACGTCAATAATAGACGATCGGTCGCGCCCGTGCATTAATGTCTCGAAATTCGAGGTGGTTCCAGATGCATTTCGTTAGCGTAGGCGAGTTTTAGAAGGCTGATTGATACCATTGGGGTTCAATTTTTCGCTTCCCTAAGCAGGGTGAAAAAATGGGTTAGGTTGGGTTAGAACTGTGTCCAACCGCCTTCACCCAAGTTGGGAGCAATTGGCATTTAATACTTTATGACAACCAAATGGGAATTATTAGCGGCTCTCAAAAATAGGCTCATTTAGGGAATTATTTGGGGTACGATTAATATATGCCTGTCGCAAAGCCGGAAGTGCACCCTACGGACTATGATCGGAAAAAAAATATGATAGCAGTGAATTAAACATTTAAGTCATAAAGATTTTGCTGTAGGATTTTTAAGGTTCCGTACTTCAAAAGGAAAAACGGAACCCTTATAGGATCACTCGTGTGTCTGTCTGTCCGTCCGTCTGTCATAGCCAATATGCTTTTAGGGACAAATAAGAAAATTGAATACAAAAGTTTTGCTAACTGAACCGTGTGGTGAGATATATCAATGGGCTTGTTGCAAGGATCCCAAATATATTTTTTAATGATTTTAAAATAAATTTAAGAAAATTATATTAAAGATATTTAAGAAAATTGATGAAAGTTGGCCATTCCGCCCTTATCTCCGGAACAAGAGCCAAAAATTTAGAAAAAAAAAAAATACAGAGAATATTTCTTAACTCATAGATTACAAGAAAATATAATATATAAAAGAACTCTATGGTCCTAAAATAATATGGTGAATCTCTCAATATTGTGCGTACAAACTTACGTTTGCAGTTGGAATGTATGCGAGAACATGTTTTTCAACTACAATATTAAGTTTGTTCTTGGGATAATTCATCCTAACTACGGAAACCTTCATTGTGCGTGGTCCGACATATTTAGCCGTCGCCTTGCCGTCGCAAGGTTGTAAAAAGGTGATCAGTCCCACCGAGTCCCACAAAATCCTAAGATAGACAGTAATTTAAATAAAATTCCTTGCTTATACTGCTTCCTGTAGAAGATAGTTCGTCTAGCACACCTTGAACAGTCAGCCCCACTATAAACCTTGCTGACTGGTTAATCTATTTAGGCCTACTACAGTTAATAGTACATTACTGCCGCGGCCTGCAAAAAGGTCATTGATGGACGAAGGTGAAAATATGGGCTGAGGCGCAGCCCGAATTTCCAAGCATGTTTGAGAAAAAGCATCTACCTACGATATAAAAGACGTAGACGCGTTTTTCATTTCTTCATTTTGTTCTCACACTCATAGCGTAACCATATTGTCACTGTTTTACTGTATTTCTACCGAATACGAAAATGTGTGTAAGTAAAGCAAAAATAAACACTAAGCCCAGTAAAACAGCAAACAGTTTCCTGGTACTTGTACCGTGGGACTAGTAATCGTGTCAAACACAAAACGCGAATTTTAACGATCGCCAAGAGTCAGACGGAACAATCGACTGGGTTCCGTTAACGTTTAATGTTTTAATGACTGCACAAATGACAAGTAGTGCTTTTAATTACGGATATGGTAGTAAGTATTTACGGATCGCCGTTTATTGCAATAATTATTTGGTTCGGTAGAAATAACCCATAGGCTAGGTAGCTCAGATGAAAAGATTAAGTGAAATTAAATTAAGCGTAATGAAAATATATTATATAACTATATGAGTTAATTACGCTTTCATAAGTTATTAGCATTAAACCAGTAATAGTTATGGAACAGATATCACCACAGTATAAATATGTACAGTATTCTATCTTCATAGAAAACGGCCGAAACGACGCCCTTCGAAATCTGTGTGTACGCAATAGTATCGAGTGCGCGGCAGTTACACACGGATGCGGAAGGTTTATTTACCGAGCTGTCAAAGGTAATTATTGCAACGTCACTCCTGAGACATAATACTGTTACTTATTCATTCTGTGGTATCTCTAACACAGCTTGTCGTAAATCTATTGACGTCAATTTGCAAAGGACTTATCGGAAATGTCAGTTGTCACCGTTAATGTTCTAGTTCAGTTACTCGATGAACATAATATTCTAAGTGTTTTGTCTAATTTATAGAGACACTTCCCATCCGTTTTCGGTACTATAATTTATTACTTTTAATTATTTGTATCAATATTATCGCCAGCCTTAAGATAAACTAAAACTCAAATCATTTATTTCAATTAAACCATTTACAGGGACTTTTGAAGAGGGATGAAGACAAAAAAAAAAATAGTTTTTGTCCGTCTTGTTGATATAAAAAAAATATTGGACCCTTATTTTTTATTTTTTTACGTTAATGAAAAGATTACGGCGATACATTAAGTTAAAATGTGCCATGACGTCACGAGTATGTACATTTTGGACTTACTTGTGACGTAGTGACCCCCACTCCCCAACTTTAATGCGTTTTAAGCAAGTAATTTTATATTAATATGATGAAGCACAAAATACGTGTCTAATATATTTTTTCATAATAATATAAATAATTAGAATTTCTTTTCTTGAACCAGGCATCATCCCTATTTTCAAGAAGTCGGTCAGTCAGAAATATGAAGCGTAGTAGGTACCTATGGAGAAGAACGGGCAAGAAACTCCGCGGACACTCCTTTAAATAAAAAAAAAAAATTGTTACAAATATTCATCACTCATGTTGAAATTATACATGTGAAAACAATGTAGAAAGACGTACATGTTAAAAGCATCCATAATAAACAGAAAAAATATATGTTAATTTATTACGTTTATATGTGTAGGTATATTTTAGTTGAGAAAGAAAGAAAGAAAGAAAAAGTATTTATTGGGACTCGCACAGGACATCACAAATTAAACTAAAACACACTCATTAAAATATTAATAAAAAATTAAAAAAACAAATTACACAAGTTTAAGACTTCGCATATCCATATTTTCTGTTTTTGTTCTCACACACTATTATCCACATTTCTCCTTTCGTAGGTCTGCTGGAAGAAATTTCTTAAGAAATAAGCAGTAACTTTGTACTCAAATTATAATTATGTATTTTCCCTATGTATTTTACTGTGTTTACATAAATAAAAAATAAAA
This sequence comes from Omphaloscelis lunosa, assembly GCA_916610215.1. NCBI lineage: Eukaryota > Metazoa > Arthropoda > Insecta > Lepidoptera > Noctuidae > Omphaloscelis > Omphaloscelis lunosa. The sequence continues at coordinate 14,178,955 of OU744265.1, read as the reverse complement.
ATAAACCTATATTGTCCCACTGCTAGGCAAAAGTCTCCCCATATCTTACAAGTTTTTTTTTGCCATCTCCAACCATACTTGCAAGAACGAGGTCAGATCGTCACGCCAGCGTTTCCTAGGCCTGTCTCGGCGATGATTCTAAATATTAAATCAGATTTATTTTAAACTAGCAACGCTCCGCGATTTCACCCGCTTGAGTCTCAATTCCGTGGGAATATCGGGATAACAAGTATCCTATGTATTAATCCAGGTTATAAACTATTTGAGTACCCAATTTAATCCAAATCCGTTTAACAGTTTTTGCGTGAAAGAATAACAAACATCCATCCATCCATACTCACAAACTTTTGCGTTCCAAATATACATATTCTTCAATTAACCTATTCTTCAATAACTGTCCACAAAGCGCAGTTTGGCAATTATCGTGAATATAATTATGACTCATCCCATTAGAATTCATTAAACCTAATATGAAGAAAACCTACCTAGACTAGGAATTCAGTGACGTATTACGTGCAATATTAACTTACGAGAAATAATCGAAAATGTTCGCAATTTCGGACTTCTAAACCACGGAACCCTAAAAACGAGTTATAAATCACAGAGTGGACGTATAAAAATGTCCACTCTATTGCTTTTACGGAACTGGATAGGTGAAGGAACTCGTTGATACACTGGCGGACACAATTTGTGGCCAACAGGTAGTCATTATTTTAACGTTGATTAAGTGGCTAACACCTGTGCTGACCTGAAAAGGGTTAAGACCTTGACCTTCGTCAGCTCAGCGCAAGTGTTTCCCATGTATTTCCAGCACAGACCAGGGATCGTAAATATTTGAAAAAAAAAAACCGGTGGCACTCCGGGAGTGCCGACAGAAGTGAAAACTTGAAAAAAAAATAGGCACCGCGGTAATCAACGCGTTGATGTCTTTTTAATGATTACAAGCTGGTGTCATCACGGAGTCGCGAAATCAATGGTTTAGTCCCATCTCATAAAAGCTTAACGCGCCTAAAGAAGTTTTCACTTCAAAATTCCTAACTTAATAATATTATAAATGCGAAAGTGAGTTTGTTTGTTTTTCACGCTTTCACGCTAAAACGACTGAACGGATTTGGATGAAATATTTCACATGTGTAGACCAGTACCTGGGATAGGACATAATATACTTTTTATCCCGATATTCTTACGGGATCGAGACTTATACGGGTGAAACCGCAGAGCGCAGCTAGTATCCAATAAAGCTTAATTAAGTTATCGATATTTCAGTATGATATTGCTTTACGTCGCTAATTCCTAAGGAAAATGTGCTATTTAAGTTTCATCACTAACATCGTGGTTCTGTAAACCTGTCTTTTACTGTACTGTTCTATGACCCGAGTTAGCACACAAAGTGGACATTTCAATTTTATGGTAGAGTTTTATCACCGGCCATAGTTTTGTCTTAGTTACTAGCCTATAAGAAGGTATTATGACCATAACTTTTAAGATAAGTAGAGATTATACTTTTATATGTTATTTCACGCCCCGTGTACAAGATAACAAATATGCTGGTTGGAATAGAAATGAATAGGGCAGCTCACATCTCCGCACGCGTAGTATGACAACCATAGAAACGGGTTTTCTACGAGTTTGTCGACGGAAGAATAGACGAAATGACAGATTGTGATTGTTTATCTGTCATTTTGTCTATTCTTCCGTCGACAAAACCCGTTTCTATTGTGGCTAAGCGTGCTGGAATCAAAACAGATTCTGTGTTTTGATCAGATTCAGATTATTTTAGTTGCGGTTCAAAGGAGCTCTGAATTTCAAATAAATTGGATGGAGCATGCAAAATGTATTGACGATAGGCGATAGGGAATCCAATTCTGGTCTTGATGGATATCGTAGGGAGTGCTATTTTCGTATGCAGCCATCAAAACCGAAGAGACGAAATTACAGTATCGTTCGCCCGTTCACCGAATCTTGTTTGGTCGTCTCTTTGATATTGACTTTTCCATTTAAATAGGATCTCTGGAAGCTGGAACGAGTTTTATTGACTTATTTCAGAATCGAATTAATATTTAATAAATGTTATTTAATATTTGTTCTTAATACACAAACACAAATGGTTTTAAATAAATTTACTCTAGAAAGAAAGAACGAAAATTGCGTTTAATGGCATTATAACACAAAAATACACCTTAAAACTATAAAAACAGAAAACAATGAATATAATGCCAAAAGGCCCTCAGCTCAGCATAATGTCAGATGATAACATAAAGTGTACCTGACGCTGATTTTCAGCTGCAACCCACGAGCATATGCTAGAATAATAATAAACACAAATAGGGAAGTGTCTGTCCGTTTTAATAAATAATTTAAAGAATAAATGAAATAAATGTTGTGACATAGGTATATGTGTATTGTGTTGTAATTAAAAAGAAGCTGAAATAAATAAAAAATAAATATACCCAATATCTGAGTATTACCTACATTAAAATAATCAATCTATCATCTATACATAGAAAGTACCTTCAATGCAAAATCGTGTGACTGCGTTCTTCTAAAACTACGAAATGGAGTTTGATGCGGTTTTTATGATCATTTAGAATAATTAAGACAATAATAATTGACAAACAATAAATAAATGTATTTTTTTTTTATATGGCAGATACGTCGGCTCGAACATTTTCAACATACTTTTGATGGCTTAATAAAAATTCTTTTAATTTATATTTGAAAGTCGAACAACTTTTATAGCATTTGGTAGCAGCGTAGCAAAAACTGCTTCTAAAAGCCGCCGGCTTGTGCCGTGGGATCGAAAACTGTTGAGAACATTTACTTCCTTCACCGATTCTGTGTCTTCTCTAGGTTAGGATATTATATTTTTAGTTTTGGAAGAAGACTTTGTCCATGCGTCATGTTCGTAAACGGGCGCCGTCAGTAGGGACTGGTCATCTCTTAGCTGCCACAGTTTATTTTAATTTATTTTTGTTTTTATATTTTTATTACGGACGCTTTTAACGTGCACGTCTTTCTATGTTGTTCTCACGTGTATAATGATGTAACCACTATTTTGTAACAATATTTTGATTTAAAATAGTGTCCGTGGAGTTTCTTGCTCGTTCTTCTACATAAGAACCTACTACGCTTTGGAATGGGCAACTAGCTTCATCTTTCTGACTGACCGACCCCTTCACAATTCAAAAGTACCTGTAATTGGTTTATTTAAATAAATGCTTTGAGTTTGAGTTTATGAAATTAAAAAATACTTAATTGAAATTAACTCTATGTAATTTAAACAATATAATTTTGCTTACCATGTCTGTCTACGGAATATAAAAATGCCTATGCGGAAAACAGATATCCAAGATCCTGGTCCCGGTTTAATGCTATTTGTTATATACCAACATGGAGGTATTATATCTGTTGTCCTACTTAGCACCTAGATAACAACCTACCACAATTTTATCAACATGCTTTATAAACAGGCGGATGACTGTCAACTGTCACCAATGCTACATGCACTAGTTCTGGTAATTTACAAACTAAGGTTCCATGTTTCTGCCAAAGGTGTTGTCTAATTCTAACAATCAGTATTGTAGGCAGCTTTGTTTAACTTGTTTACAATCTAAATCGTGTGGTCGAGTCAAACCTTAGACCAGCCCTTGGTCTAATTTATTATGACGGGAAAGGCAACTACGTATATTTTGCACTGTTTTCTTATCAGGCAATAGTCTTATAGCGGTTACTCCGCCACGTACGAACTAGGCATCAAAAAGACATGACGTCACACAAAGCCTGCATCACGCAATTAGAGTTTACCGCGCGAAATACATATATAAGACTATCAGACTTCAAACGTTGGCCGCCCCCCAACCCTTGCTCGAAAACGAGGTGCTAGCAGTTGTTGCAGCTGAGCACGTAGCTTTAAATTCCCCGATTAATAATCATGATCTAAACTTTGATCCAGCCCGTTCCATTTTTGATGTCCTCCCCCAGCGACGCGTACGGGGTGCCCTTAGCAAGTGCTCGCCTAATTTTCATTAGCATAGTTTTTTGCCCCTGGCTGCAGGCTTTGAGTGTAGTAGCTTAATGCAGCCACAGGAAAGCCCGGTAAAATAGTCATGACGTCAGAGGTCAGTAATGAGATGCCCCAACGAAAAAAGAAAAAAATTGTTGGCAGTTGCCCGCCAGATACGACACCCGTCTGGTCGGAGGTCCCTTTTCTATGAGGATTAGTGAATTTTACACCCTGTTCCTCATACCTCTAGTCTTATTGCTAGGTACTAAAAATATAAATTGGTTAATTGTTTCAATCACCTGTTTTTGTTGTTTTCATTTTTTTGAGCGGATCTTCTAACACTGACTATCATTCTCCTGCATTTATCCCAATTTATCTGTGGTCGACGCAACATGTCTTCTTTATTTTTTTCCATACATTTCTATTAGTCGTCATCTCGGTAGTCACCCCCTTTCTAGCCATATAATCTTTCACACAGTCCATCTATCATTTCTTTTGGTCCCGACTCGTATAGCCATCCACATTTATATTCAAAACTTTCCTGACACACACTTTCCCACATACAATACCATGACATCCTATTTCCAAACAACTTTTCCGTCACTGATATCACTTCAAGGGTACAGGGGCAAAACAAGGAATGTCACAAAAACAGGATTTTGTGTAATTCACATTTTAATATTATAAAGTTTATAACATTTTCTTATATTTTAAGTATTTTTTTTAAATTATTGATAGGAACTTAAGTGGACTTTACAGAGATCCGCATTAGGTACAAATAAACTTTTTGCAAGTATTAACATAGAATTAAAAAAAATAATAAGTAATTAACTTTTTTAAAGTAGTAAAACATGGAACGTCTCATCTAACACATACAGGGAATAAGTCCAAATCTATGCCTTCAAAATAGGCTTAAGCTTTTTACAAATCGACTGAAAAAAAAAATTTTAACTACACCGGCTCCAAAGCAATCACAACAACAAAAACTACCTCTCTAAAACTGACATTGCAATTTGGACATTCCTTGTTACGTTCCGTTAGACTAGGGACATTCCCAGTTTTCCACCTGTACAGATGGGTTTTAAAATTTTGAAGATATGAGGAACTATGATTGTTTTTACGCTTTTACTTTTGCTACAAAAAAATACGCACGAAAACATAAATGTTGCCATACTTAACTTATATTTGAATTTCTTGTGACATTCCTTGCTTTGCTCCTGTACACTTCACTTTTTGCCTTCCTCTTATATACCTACTCATTTCTTATTCGCGTTATACCACATATCCCTCTTAACATTCCCACCTCAGCTGCATGCAATTGCCTTACTTTCATACCTTTTGTATCCCAACATTCTGATCCATTCAAGACAGCAGGTCTAACTATTGTTTTATAATTACAGTAGTTGCAGATTGTTTCCGTGACCTCTGACCATAGTGATTATATAATGTAGGATCTAGCAATAAGCTAGCTCATGTTCAGTCATCATAATCTTCATCTGCCTATACTTTTCCTAACTATGTTGGCGTCGCTGAAGTTTCCTATTTGGCTTGATTTCAGTTCAAGATGCAAAATAAATCTATTATTATTCGGAAAATGGACAACTAGGACGAACTTGAGCGACGGTAAAAATTGGTTTGTATGATTGATACATCTTAACTAATCAATCTGCCTAGCCTTTTACCAACTATGTTGGCGTCGGCTTCTAGTCGAACCGGATGCAGCTGAATACCAATATTTTTACATGGAGCAACTGCCTATCAGACGTCCACACCCATGCTACTCCCTCCTAACCATAATTCTTTACATCTTTGTTTAACACGAGGCGCTTGCCATTTATGAACTTGAATAAAACTCAATAAAAATAAGAGTTGGCTAAAAGGAACTTGTGTCTTTCAAACCTCTATTATATTGTATTATAGTTAGATTTTAGAATGGACAAATGTACTAGCTGTTGCCCGCTATTCCGTCTGGGATTCAGGATGAACAGTTCTGTCCGTTTTAGCGTGAAAGCGTGACAACCAAACAAACAAAATCACTTTTGCATTTATAATATTGGTTAGGATTTTATGCTAAGCGTTGAACATCAGTCCTCAAGAATTCAGCACATGTACTGAGCCGCTTTTACCCAACTTACCAATTAAACCGGAGTCATGATAACTATACCATAAAAGCCTACTCGTCAGGCTATCCTACACAGATACACGTCCGCTATGATGCAGACTTCGCGGACATTAGTCAAGCGGCCCGTTTGTAGGAATGCGACCCGTGGGTCAACTGGTACCATTCTGGTTAATTTACTAGCATGTGGCACGGTAGCCCGTTGTCTTACTGCCTTTTTGGTGCTGTGGTTCAACATTGTAATTGTATGATTGCTTCCTAGTTTGAGAAGAAAGGGTTATTTATATGAAGCTTAACAATGGGATATAAAGAAGATTAAACAAATTAAAGGAAATCGGCGGAATTATTATTTAGGAAGAAGGTTTCCCAACGTTCTTGTAGTAACATGCTCCGGCAGTATGTTCTAGCAACACAAAATTATGTTGCTGCGACAATGTTGTGTAACTTGTGTACTTTTGTTAACCATGAATATGAGTTTCAGGAAGTCTTTTTTCTTCTCTCGTTTGTGTTGTTGTAAGGGCGGTCTGACGCTAAAAGTGATTTAAATGTGTACTAACTCGATGAAGCTCTTAGTACACAAATATTAGTGGGTTCAATTGGACTATGGATTAAATTGCTTTTTAAAAATATTTGTGGAAGTTATCATTTTGTTTCCCACCAGAAATACCCGCGAAATTTCGCGGATTTATATATATCTGTATTTTTTAATTTTTGATTTTTGGCTGACTGCCTCATTGGTCTAGTGGTCGCAAGCGCTATTGCTGAGCATGAGGTCCTGGGCTCGATTCCCAAGTCGGGCAAAGTGTTATTGGGTTTTTCTATCTCAAAATTCTCACTAGCAGCCCGGAGTCTGGATTTGTGCCCGGTTGATGGCAATAGGCTCGCCCCTTATTACATGGGACTTAAAACATAACTGGCGAAATGTGGGTGGACCTGCTATCAGGGAAACAAGCCGTGATGTTATGTTGTTTTTTAAGTTTTTAATTTTTTTTTGGCACTTCTAATGGTCATGAGCTACCCGAATATCAAAAAAAAAAAGGTCTGGGTCTTTAGGATTACAATGTACAGTAGATATTAGGTTCAAATATATGATATGTACTAATCCGTATTATGAAGTTATATAGCCGTTCAGTTATAATCCTTAACGGGAAGATTAGTGCTGGTCTAATTAGTGCAGAGGCACGACTTGGCACATTGCTGGGCATAACTTTACTATAGCCAGTTAACGGTTACTAAAATTTCACTATACTAGTGATTCCTGTATATTAATTACCTATGAAGATATTGTTACAAGCAGCGTCCGCGACCACCGGAAATGTTCTTAGGGTTAAACAGTGGTATTCATTTACTTGCAAAATTTAATCGCTTATACCTGTTTTTTAACCGACTTCCAAAGTAGGTTCTCAATTTGACAGTACGTTTTTTTTTATTATTTTTTTGTGTATTTGTTACGTGATTTCGCCGCCAATTATGAAATGATTTTGATGATTCTTTTTTGCTTGGTAGTTCATACTTCAGAGGTGTTCCCATATAAATTTTATTAGCTTTGCTTGGTTAGTTTTTGAGTTAGCTTCAATAATACGTATTTTTCCCACTTAATATGTGGATGATATGATAAGTTCCTGTCACTGTTATTAATATAGCAGGTGTGGTATTCGAATTTGTGTGGAGTAGATACTACAACTAAAAATTGAAAAAAAAAACAATAACTTCAAAAATAAAAATAAAACAACAAGTGAAAACAAAATTTAATTTCGGAAGTCGGTGGCAAAAAACAAAAATTCAGAACCAAAGACACCGACTTCCGAAATAAAAGTATTTTTCCCTTTGTAGTATTTTTTTTTGAAAATTTTTACTAACTCTAGTCGACTCTTCATTGAATGCGATTAAATAAAACCGCGCTCTTTGATTTTCCACGCTCGGCTCAGCGTCGAAAGTTGAGAATTCAACAGCTCCCTTTTATTTAGGCATTAATTTACGTGTCGACTAATGTTAGTCCATCGTCATCGTCCGATATATGTTAGTGAGTACCTCCCGGCCAGCTCAAGAAAACTATTTTTTGCTGCACGCGAGTTTGCAAAGCTTAAGGAGTATAAATTTTGTTGGACGGCCAATGGTAACATACTGTTGCGGAAGGAAGAGGGAGTCAAATCAATACTGGTCAAATCCGAGCAGACTCTACGAGATCTAGCACAACGCAACCAATGACTACTAAACCTCCATTCATTATTGTCTTTTTATACAGGTTTCATAATAACTAACTTCTACCTCATTATAAGTTGTATTCCCCGCATGTTTAAGATTATTAACACTGTTTGTTTTGCTTATGTATTAAGAATTACCCACCACTACAATTATCCTTCACATACACATAATCCTCTATACACTTACTCTCCATCCGTAAACTTCTGGACACCACTCACATTCTCGTCCCTCACACACTTATTCTCGCCGAAAATTCTATTACAAACTTTTTGTATCCACTCCTACATCACAATTTTTATTATGGAGAAAAATAACTTCACGATTTCGGTTGACATTGAACGCCTCTACACGATAAATGTACCTGATGCAGTTACAGTCTGCCTCATCTTCCCATGCCTAAATATGTGCACCACTTTATTTTGGAACATATTATTTACTTTCAATGGCTAACCATAATAATGCCTTTGAATTAGAATTAGATGCATACCAAGTATCAAAATCTTATAAATTACCGTTAGGTGAATGTATATCTAAAATACCGAAGACACAAAGAAACTTATCCATACTACAACTCAACATTCGCAGTCTAAACAAGAACTTTGATAGTTTTATAGCGTTCTTACATCTTCTTAAAATTGATTGTGATGTCATTATATTGACCGAGTGCTGGCTAAAATCTGCTGTAATTCCTAACATGATTGGTTACAATGTCCACTTCACAAAAAATACTAAAAACCAAAATGATGGGGTGGTTATGTATATTAAGTCTTCACTGAACTGCTCCGTTTCTGAACCTAATATAACTGACGCAAACTGTCTGCTTTGCAAAATTGACAATAATGTTGGCATCTTAGCCCTATATAGATCACCCTCCTTCATCCACGTTGATAATTTTTTTAACAGTTTGGATTCCATTTTAAAACCCCTAATAAAATTTCAACACGTTGCCTTAGTAGGCGATATCAACATTGATATCAAGCCGAATAACAATGATAGACACTCGTACGAATACCTCACCCTCACTGCCTCCCATGGTTTATTACCGGCGCACCTATATCCTACACGAGTAAATAACTGTTTAGATCACATTCTTTTAAAAACCAAACAACCAGGAACATCCATTGTCATAGACTCACCTATTACCGATCATTTACCTGTATTCCTGAGTGTCAACCTAGATGCTCCTAAGCCAAAGCTCACCTACACTGCCAAAGTTGTCGATATTTCAAACATCCAAAAAGATATTGAGAGTACTGATTTCTCCCCAATCCTTTTTTCTAATGACGCTAATGAAGCAGCGGACACCTTAACAACTCTATTGACACAAATTATTGACAAACATACTCGCTTCTCCAACGTCTCACGAAAGGACCGTAACATCAAGCCCTGGATCACTCCTGGCTTACTTCGCTGTATTAGAAACAGGGATAAAATGCATCTTACTTTAAAAACACAATGAAACAACTCCATCCTTAAAATAACGTATTCTCGCTATCGCAATTACTGTAATTCTTTGCTCCGGAAATTGAAAATAAACTACGAGAAAACTGAATTTATGAAAAGGAAAAACAACTCCAAAGCAACATGGGATTTAATTAAATCCATAATGCACTCAAAATCCACACCCTCACCATTGAAAGAACTGCAACAACTCGAACCTAACAAACTTGCATCAGCTAATACAGTCAACAATTACTTTGTTAATGTAGGCAAAGACCTAGCTACAAATATACGGCAGTGTCTGAATGATATGCCAGTTCACCCATCAAGTTTAGCTTCAACTTGCAACTCAATGTGTGTCCTGGAAACCGACGATTCCGAAGTAGAGCGAATTATAATCAACTTGAAATCAAGTTCTGTAGCTGGAATTGACGGTATTTCTGGACATATATTGAAGTTAACGCGCAATATTTTAATCCCCTACATCACACATATCTGCAATCTTGCAATATCTACCGGTGTTTTCCCTGACTGTTTCAAAACAGCTCTAGTCCACCCTATTTATAAGGGAGGGGACAGAGGCAGTGTCAAAAATTATAGACCTATATCTATTCTACCAACCATTTCGAAGATTCTGGAGAAGATACTGAACAACCGTTTGCTTAATTACATTAATGCTCATAAACTTCTATCTGAAAACCAATATGGCTTCAGAGCCGGAATGGCAACCGAGGATGCAGTCATTGCACTCTCTGAAAAAGCGACTCACCTCATGGATAAGAAGCAGCGGTGTATTGGTTTATTTCTAGATATCTCGAAAGCTTTTGACACTGTCTCTGCGCCCATACTTCTGTCGAAACTGGAACGCAAGGGAATTCGTGGTCCTGCACTTGACATTTTTTCAAGTTATCTGGAGAATCGTTTCCAACATGTTCAATTGGGTGAGGCAATAAGCGATAAAGCTAGAATAGAATACGGCGTCCCTCAAGGCAGCATTCTAGGTCCAACCTTGTTCCTCATTTACATTAATGATCTGTGTTCACTTCCATTAACTAACTGCTTCATATTTACCTATGCTGATGATACAGCCCTACTTGTTCATGGGAATGATTGGAGTGAAACAGAAAAATATGCTCAGATGGTGTTGGACATGGTCATGAACTGGTTTAGCAATAACTTGTTGACCCTGAATGCAGAAAAAACGAAGCTCGTTTCTTTTTCTTTAAGTAATAAGACTCAGCCAATCATAACGCCCATTATTAAGGTACATAGTTGTTCTCAAGACTCCTGCTGTGCCTGTCCCACTCTGGCAACCACATCTTGTATAAAATACTTGGGCGTGCAAATTGACAAACACCTGAACTGGTACAGTCATATCGATAATCTAGTCATCCGAACGCGTAAACTCATTTCCATCTTTAAGAAACTCCGTTGTTCGGCTGACTCGGAAACACTTATCATGGTCTATTACTCACTCTGTCAGTCTCTTCTCCTGTATTGTTTGCCAGCTTCGGGTGGCGCTTGCAAAACATACTTTCTGAAATTAGAGAGAGCTCAGAGAGCAGTTCTCAAAGTTATGTTCTGCAAGCCCTATAGATACCCTACCTTGGAACTTTTTAGGGAAAGCAGGGTTCTGACAGTGAGAGGCTTATATGTGTTACAGTGTGTATTAAGGAAACATCGGCTGCCGTTCACAGCAAGTACTAAACGTCGTGCAGACATTGCCCTTCCACCAGTTAGACACAAAACCACCTTCGCACAACACCAATTCACCTACCTCAGCTATATTCTATATAATAAAATCAATAAATTTCTTCATATCCACAATTTAAATTATCACCAATGCAAAAGCACAGTTAAAGAATGGCTAATTGAGAAATCATATATGACGAGACCGAAAAACTTCTCTTCCCACATGCTTAAGACAGATATCCTTTTATTCAAGTATTTTCACACACAAACACTCCTATACTTACCCACACACCCTTTTTCACACTTACTCACACATCCACCACCACTACACCTACCAGGACTCATTCACACCATACATAAACCGCACTTTCACATTACCTACACATACACAACATACCTACTACCACGACCAACTCACTCTAACTCAATCACTCACAAACAGTTTTATTATTAATTGTTTTTACTTTTATTTTTTCTATACACTTAAATAATAATTATATTGTTATATCAACCATGTTACTGGTGAAACAGTTTTACAAAAACATTTTGTTCATCTACCATTATGGAATCACTGGTCCCCAAGTCACAGGCTATAAACCTAGTTTGGGTGCCAGGAGATAATACTCAATGCACTTTATGTTGTTTACCATATTACTTACTTGTAACCTTTGCAAAAATTTTATTGAAAATAAACATTATTATTATTATTTCCTTTATTTCATTTAAATACATATAATTTATATTTTTAAATATTAAAACATATAAAATATAAAAACATTTAAAAATATAAAAAAATAGTAGCCCACCGGTATCGGGAACAGGGTCCAAGCTACCGGCGGTCAGGGCTCCAGGGAGAGGAACCTTCTGACAATGCGAGCCGTGTCTAGGAGTACCACTCTCTGGATCAAGCCCTTGATCCAGCTGCCCAACGGTAGCCTCCTTAGGTGTTGGTCGAGGCTCTTGGCGATTAAGCCATTTGGCTGTCACGACTATCGGCACAATGATTGCTGAATCTACATCCCACATGTCGACAACCTCGCGAGCCAAGTCAAGATACTTGATTTGTTTATCTTTCTCAGCTTTCACGAGGTTCTCGTCATGCGGGACCGTTATGTCAATAATCATTGTGCGCCGCTCTCCTCGATCCACCACCACTATATCAGGCTTATTGGCAGCAATAGTTCTGTCAGTGATGATGGATCGATCCCAGTACAATGTGATATTTCCATTTTCGAGAACTGGGTCGGGCACATACCTGTAGTACGGCACTTCCGATTCCACAAGGCTGTATTTCAGAGCAAGTTGCTGGTGGATAATCCTGGCTACAAGGTTGTGTCTATGCAAGTACTCTTCATTAGCTAGACGAGAACACCCGGAGATAATATGTCGGATTGATTCTCCCGGACGGTGGCATGCCCGACAGATGTCAACCGTGCCGTCCTTCACAATGAATCTCCGGTAATTGTTCGTCATCATAACTTCGTCCATAATTGCACAGACAAAACCTTCGGTTTCCCCAAAGAGGTCACCAAAACGCAGCCAGGTTACGGACGCTGGTAAATCTACATCGGGCCCATGCAGGGCCCGGAAGTAGCGTCCGTGAAGCTCCTTACTCTGCCATATCTCTATGCGATCTTTAGTGTCAAGCACTACAGGCTTGCGCCAGTTCTCTTTAGCCAAGGAGAGCGGGGTAAGGCCCTTGTCCACCACGACCACATCTCGATGCATCCCCACGTCGACTCCAAGGAAATATTCCCTGAGACTGCATATCTCGCGATTGTGGAGGGTCTTAGCGTTTAAAAAGCCTCGACCTCCACACTTTCGTGGGATATACAGTCTCATTACTGATGACCGTGGGTGATGCATTCGATATGCAGTCAGCAACGTACGGACCCTCCTATCCAAGGCGTCGAGTTCGGTCTGAGTCCATTTGAGTATGCCGAAAGAGTACATCAAAACCGGCATAACCCAACCGTTGAAGGCGCGCACCTTGTTTCCGCCTGATAGAAGACTATTTAATACTTTTTTCAGGCGGCCAAAGAAGCGCTCCTTCAACGATTGCTTCATGTCAGTAACATTGATGCCCAACGCTTCCGACATACCCAAATACTTATAGGTTTCGGATGCGGAGAGGGCTCTAAGGTTTATGGAATCCGAGAGTTGGGTTCCCACGGATTCCATAATCTCTCCTCGCTTTACATGCATGACCGCACATTTGTCCACACCAAATTCCATCCTGATGGCGCTACTGAAAGTTTCAGTTACTTTCAGTAGCTCCATCAGTTGCAAATTGTTGGGGGCAAAGAGTTTTAGGTCGTCCATGTATAGGAGGTGAGATATAACCTGACCACCTTTCCTCAACCGATAGCCAAGACCTGAATCCTCCAGCAGTGTGCTTAGAGGATTCAGAGCTAAGCAGAACCAGAGCGGACTCAAACTGTCGCCTTGAAATATGCCTCGCTCGATCCTTATCGGCTCGCTATTCCTCTGGATATTTCGACATCCTGGATAGCGAAGGACCGTCCTCCATTGCCCCATACACGGCATCAGGAAAGTGCGCAGAGTTGTATGTACTTTATACAACTCCAGCACCCTCATGAGCCATGTATGTGGCACCGAGTCATAGGCCTTCTTATAATCTATCCAGCATGTCGACAGATCCTTTCGGGAACGGCGAACCTGTTGGCTAATGGCCATATCAATGAGGAGTAGCTCCTTAGTACCGCGGGACCCGTTCCTACATCCATTTTGAGAGGCAGACATGATGGAGTTGGTGTCAATATGTTTGTTAATTTTAGCTCTCAAAATGGATGTAAGAACTTTATAGACCGTTGGTAAACACGTGATCGGTCTATAATTTTTGGGTTCCGCGGTGCTACCAGATTTATGGAGCAGGTGGGTAACTCCTGTCGTTAGGAACTGGGGTAGCGAACCAGACTCCAAAGCAGTCTGGTACTGAGCCGCCAAGCGAGCATGCGATCTTACGAACCATTTGATCCAGAAGTTGTGCAGCCCGTCCGGCCCTGGAGACTTCCAGTTAGGCAACGGACGGACTGCACGAGCTACATCTTGGGGGCAGATAGTAATAGCCCCCATTTCTGGTATTGGATCGCAGGCTCGCTCGACTTCCCGAGTCCAATCACCTTCGGTGTGACTGACAGGTACCGACCAGATGCTGCGCCAGAAAGAGCACATGGCATCATCATCCGGCAGATGCGTGTCAGGCACACCTTGGTCTGGTCGCTCCCAAGCCCTATAAACCCACCTTTCATCGCTCTGGAAGGTGCGATTCTGAGTGTATCGTTCTACTCGCCGCTTATACCTACGAATACGGTTTGCCCATGCATACACTTATTATTATTATTATTAGTGAAGACGGGCATTAAGGCGCGGGCCCACCGCGGCGCACGGAGAGGCTACGCACGTGTGGTAAGCTTCGCTTTGTAAGAAAATGTAGTGGTCGTGTCCACTACAACCCACGGAGAGGCTACGCATGAATTGACGTCATTGATACATGCGTGGCTTGCTCGAATAGGTGGTTACATAGCTCAACGCTGTCAACGTGGGTCTACGTTTCCACTGGAGTACACGAATATGACCCACAACTACCTACAGCTCGTTAGTTTTCAGTCATACGCCTTGTGGGACGGACGCGTTTCGTGTCCGTGGATTGCAGTGGCACGTGCGTAGCCGTGCCTCCGTCCGCCATGCTATACATAGTCGTGGCTCTTGGTATAGGTACTCCAGTGGAAACGTAGACCCACGTTGTCAAACAAATTAATACACGCAGCTAAAATGCGCCGCGTGCCCGTGCACAGCATGCGCCGCGGTGGGCCTGCGCCTTTAGGATTGTTCTTCTTTTGTCGTATCGATGATCCTCTATACAAAAGAGAAGAGACGGGTATCGTGTCTGGCGGGCAACTGCCCGATGTTTTTTTTTTTTAACTATGCCACTTCGCAGTTTTGACCATTAAGGTCTTGGCTGCTTAACCGGACTTTCCTGTGGGTGCCTTAAGCTACTACACTAAGAGCCTCCAGCCAGGAGCAAGTAAATTGTTCTAAATTAAAATTAAGCGAACGCTCACTTAGTGCACCCCCTGTAGGGTACGAACCTCGGCTTAGGGCGTCGCTGGGGAAAATTTGATTATCATCATGATTATTAGGCGAGGTCTTACTGCCCAGCAAACTAAATGTCAGGAGGTATATATACTCGTCGCGCGGTAAACTCTGCTTGCGCGATGCACGATTTGTGTGACGTCAGGTCTTTGATGCGTAGTTCGCATTTGGCGTTAAAGATGCCGCCACAATTTCATTTCTATAATTTTATATATTATGCTTCGACCAGAATGCGGCCACGCACGTCGACGTTAGCATTGGCCTCACAAAGGTCTTTCATAGTGCAGATGTTAAATATTTTTAGAAAATATTAAATCATAATATAGCACCGCAAAATGCGTAACAAAAAGTTATATAACATTTTATTTGAGAAAGAGGCGTCATTATCAGATATATGTAAATATTTAAGATGATCTTCTTTGTACAGAAAACATTCACATACCTACAGTTTTTAGAAAGTACGGCCAACTATAGATACACTGGTTTTTTTTTTTACCAAAACAGCATTGTACACTTTAAACATTGTTTTACAACAGCATTGTTTACTGTTGTAAACTTTCTAGGTCATTTTTTTTCCAATGACATAACATAATTGTAATAATAGAAACGAATAACAGTTTGAAGTTAATAATCATGTAAATTTTTCAGCCAAATTAATTGAAACAATTGGTAAATATCAAATTAAGTTTAGATTACATGTTTATTGGAATTTTAATATAAGTTTTATCATTATTACAAGTAAAGAAATTAATGTTGACAATAAAATAATAATGATATATTGAATCCTGCATATACACGTCATCATCTTAATGGTGGTTTATAAACTTAGCCACATCGAGGCAATTCATTTAAAATAGAAGCCGGCCAAGTGCGGGTTAGACTCGCGCACGAAGGGTTCCGTACCATTATCTATAAAAACGGCAAAAAAATCACGTGTGTTGTATGGGAGCCCCCTTACATACTTATTCTATTTTTAGTATTTGTTGTTATAGCGGCAACAGAAATACATCATCTGTGAAAATGTCAACTGTCTAACTATCACGGTTCATGAGATACAGGCTGGTGACAGACGGACAGGCAGACAGACGGACGGACAGCTGAGTCTTAGTAATAGGGTTCCGTTTTACCCTAAAAACCGGCCAAATCCGTGTCGGAATACGCACAATGAAGGGTTCCGTAGTTGGGAAGAATTTATCCCAAATACAAACTTAACACTGAAAATAATCTGCAAAAACATTGTAGTTAAAATACATGTTCTCCCATACATTCCTACTGCAAATGTAAGTTTGTACGCACAATACTGAGAGATTTACAATGTTATTTTAAGACCATAGAATTCTTATAGGTTTGAGCTTTCCTGTAATCTATGAGGAAAGAACCATTCTCCGTACTTTTTTCAAAATTTTATGTTCAGTAGTTTCGGAGATAAGGGGGGAAATGGTCATTTTAAAAAAAAAAATATCTTTAAATGTAATTAATTACTTTAAAATTATGGAAAAGATATGTTTGAAATCCTCACAATAAGGCCTTTCATTTCATATGTCACACGGTATAGTAAAAGTTACATTTTAGGGGGCAAATAAGAAAATTTAAAAAAGTTAGCCCTATATTCAAAATTCATTTATTTACGTTACACATTCGTGTTTGGGTTACAGAAATACATATGTATACGTAATTTCAACTTGATCGGTTCATTAGATTCGGAGCAAATTGGGTGTGACAGACGGACAGACAGACCGACAGACACACGAGTGATCCTATAAGGGTTCTGTTTTTTCCTTTTGAGGTACGGAACCCTAAAACGGCCTGCATCTGTAGATATCTCTAACTTCAAATATTAGTTAGAGATATCTACAGATGCAGGCCGTCACAGGGTGGGAAATATCAAGTAGCTCTCAGACTAATCATCGGCAATGGACTGCGAATGAAGCCCAGCTTCACATTAATTCTCTGTAATTAATAATAAAAAAATCGGCACCCCGGTAATCAACGCGTTGATATCTTTTACTCCACGGTGTCGGTAAATTCCGTCACAGTGTCGCGAAATCAATGGTTTATTCCCAGCTATAAAATGCCCAACGCGCCTGAAAAAGTTTTCAATTAAAAAAATAGAATAATAAAAATAATATTTTTTATAGTGTAATGCGTGTGTAGTGTGCATGTGTAATGTTAAGATAGGTACCTCTAATGAGACAGCAACGCGTATAATTGGATAGTCAAACGAACTTAACATTTTTTTTTCTGAGAATGTAACAATGTTAGGGAAATAAATATATAGAGAAATTCTTCAAATGTGTATGTCTGTGTGTGTGTGTGTGTGTGTGTGTGTGTGTGTGTGTGTGTGTGTGTGTGTGTGAGTGTGTACTACTCTACTCATATTTCAAAAAGGATTTATTTAATTTTAGGTTAGCAAGTACCGAAGTCTGTTCTAGCCGGCCCCGACCCATGCTCCTTGCCTGGGTACAGTAAAACAGCTAACATGTTCGAGCTATGACTTATTCGTTAAAGGCAATCGCTAATTGTTTTTTGTCACACTCGAGCCTCGGTTGCAGCACTTCTCTCGATTAGGAAATAAACCCAGGGTCTCACGCTTGGAAATCGCATTAGTGACTTTAAAACCTCGGTATTGTCATTTTTCTGAAGATATTCGATAGGGTGGTCTCCTATTTAGGACTGGCGAAACTTAATGCTAGCAATAAAACATTAACAAAAACCAAGCTTTTAATAAAGACTGTGCGACAAGGACAGCCGTACAATCAATACTCGCAAGAAAAAGACAGAAGACCGCGTAGCTAGTAATAAGCGAACATTAAGGTGGGTCCACTAAGCCCTGCCTATTGCTTCTGGCGACGATAAAACTTGCCAATATAAAAAATAATATTTTTGCGCAATATTTTGCTCCAGTTGCGCCTCAGGAAAATTGTCGATTGAAGTACATACGAGCCGCTAAAATGATGCTTTAATATCGATATTAAATTATGGTGTTCATATTAAATATCGATACGAAGGCAATTTTTTTTTGGAGGAAACCTGTAATATTCCTGGAAATATGAATACGAATGGGGTCTTCTGAAAATATACTTGAATGAAATAAGCCACCTATAAATTATAAAAAGTGTCGGAATGGTTTCAAACTTAACATAATTCATATCTGTGCTTCCTTTTGCTTAGTCATTCGCAGTTGCAGCAATTTGGACCTGTGTGTACGGTGAATGAAGATAAGCTTAATCGGTTCAATACCTATTTCATGGCTTGATGACTTAACGCTGTCATCAGCTTACAGAAGGTAGGTGTAAGCCCGAATTGCAAATTCAAATTCAAAATATTTTTATTTCGCATAAACCTACATGGGCACTTATGAAACGTCAGAAGCTAGGTGCACGGTTCCAATTGGTCGTTTCCTATGGAGAAGAGCCGGCAAGAAACTCCACGGTTACTCTTTTAAAAATAATTGGCTTTTACAATTCTTTCAAATAACAGTGTGACTAGGTATGGGAGGACAGTGTAGGTCTTTCTACCAGGTACTTAAGAAAATAGAAAATGGTCAACAAATCTACCCACTAAAATAATCTGTCCACTAAGCCTATAGTGTTCTCACAATCACAAAATAGAAAAGAATCTATACAAAAGATATATAAATTAATAAAAATAAAAACCTCTTTTAATTAAACGCAATTACATATTGCTATTACAACAGTAATAAATCTGAATAATTATCATGTGCACAAAAGCCACCAATAAAGAGTTGAAATTACATCGTGCCTCTACTTAATCCCTAGAGTTAGAGAATTGTAGGCGTAATATTTATAGGATGTAAACATTTTATTTCATAAGTAGCTAGATATTTAATACCTGGTATAATCCTTTCCTCCTTATAACAGTCGGTTAACTACCCACCAACGCACTTCATAAGCGCGATATTACTTATCTAATAAAATATACATAGCATTCAGAATACTAGATCCTTTAAGCCTTTGCAGACACTAAGATTGAATAAAAAGAAGATTTTTTTTAATCCTTCAACATTGTAACACGTCTTACTATACAATGCTGTTATATTTTTTATTAAACTCTACGCCTATCAATAATACATTTGTTGTACAAATTCAAAATGAGCGAACAACATTTTTTCTTGATTTTATTTACATTTCTATCTGGAAAAGTATGAAAAACGTGCTAACATTGTAACAACATTATAAACTTACATAAATTGAAGGCTTTAGTATTCCGCTCCACTGAATGTATAAAAGTTCTATGCGTAGGAATAAGTTGAAACTACAGAATATTACAATCTTACGTAGTTTTTTCGATCATTCCATTAACATACAATATTTCATACATTATAATTGTAGTAGGTATTTTGTAAGTATGAAATCGAAAACAAAAGTCATTTATTCAAACTAGGCTGAGAATGAGCTCTTTTTGAACGTCAAAATGACATAAGACAGTCCCCCAAAACGCCCACCCTTCACCACTTCCTAGTGTTTAAGCTGGGAATAGGAAGTGGCGCAACAAACTCCCCAGCAGCACAGCTGTCTGTTATGTTAGAAGAACTTGCTTCTGTTCATATAGTATGCAGAAAACATTCCATTTACAATATCGAATTAATCTGTACTTACAAGATGTCTCCTCTCAGCATTTTCATTTAATCCTGTCTTAAATCACCTTTTATCTTTTACATCTCAATCCACTCCATAGTTCATTGAAAAAACTATCCATAACTTGATTATTTTTCTTATCATCAGATAATCTTCACTACTAAACGTTTCAACTTGAACTACTTATCTATTCAACAATCGTACTAACCATTTAACCCTATTCCGCTACACTATTCCGCTACAATAAAAACTACTAGCTACTCCGCATACTTCAGAACAATCGGATTCTCGACATAATTAAGTCGTTGAGCGCCATTTTAGTCGCCGCCGTCGCAAGCGATTAAGGCGGATCACGATCTTACCTTTTTTGTGTATGCACCGTATTTATTTGCGTCCTTTGAATGTTGTTATTAACAATAAGGACCGTGTAATGGAGGCATATTTAGGTTCAGTACCTGATGTGGAGCGGGAGCAGGTTAAATTGTAGGTTAGAAAAAGTATTAATATTTTCTTTTATGTTTTAAGTCTCTGAGTGTAAAAGACACAATTCGAGGTCTGTTGGGACCTTGTGAATGTTGACAGCAAATAGGGTCGGCTAAATAGCTGCTTTGAAATCCCAAGAACTGTAGTCAGTTTTTCGTAATGGTTCGATAATGAAGCCATTTTGCGCCTTTTGCTCAAACCACAGTTTCGTAGAACTGACGGCCGAGGTTTAGAGGAAATTGCTTTATTTCCCTTAGGACGTTCCAAAGGTTTAGCAAAAGGCGTCCGGTCCGTTTCACAAGGGGTCTAAGAGCCAATTTTATGTGCAGGGATTATTCGGTGGTTGGGTTTTATAAAATGTCTGTCCCAGCCGTGCAGATTTTGAATGTGAATCAACTGAGGGAGAGTTGTAGGATTTTACATACTGAGATTGTCCCGGCGTGATGGATTGTAATCTGCGAGTATCTAGATGTTCCATTTAGAATGCCATACTGAAGGAAACCTTATTCCAGGTGGTTGCTATATGTTCCAGTTTTGATTGGTAGTATGTGGCTGATCGGTATTGACTTGGCCTTACCCAGTCAGCAAGTATTTTTTGAAGTGAAAACTTCTTTAGGCGCGTTGGAAATTTCTGAGATGGGACTAAACCATTGATTTCGCGACACCGTGATGACACCAGCTTTTGACCATTAAAAAGACATCAATGCGTTGATTACCGCGGTGCGTGGAGTAAAAGACATCAACGCGTTTATTACAGCGGTGCCGATTTTTTTTCAAGTTTTCACTTCTGTCAGCACTCTCGGAGTGCCATATTCGGCTGAGTCATGGCAATTTTCTTTAGAATATGTATAATCCCATCAAAAACATAACGTGTAAAAAAATATGCAAGTCTCGCAACGCAGTTCTTCTACCGCAAAAAGATGTGAGATCTAATGTAAAACCAAGTCTGTTAATTTATTCAGTACCTATTTGTTTGTTATCTTTATCTCTTTACTAAATAGAATGACTTGGCGATCGCACGGCAACATAATCACTTAAGAATAATCTACTATTTTAAATAGGGCTATTTAAATAAAGCGCAGCGCTAATATTAGGTAGATTTTGTTGTATGTAGAATGTAGATTCTATTGCTGTATGCGTGTGATACCTAATTATTCAATTTCAATGCAGTTTAATTGAAAATTGCATAAGTAACTTTGTAATCCTATATAAATAATATCCGATTACAAAGTTACTTATGCAGTTCGTATATCTAGAAAACGAGACTGCAATTGCGGTATATTTTAATTTTTACTTGCTTTATAGGCTAAACACTGATTGTGTTCAAAGAAGCTTGTGTGTCTGCTAGAAGTACCTTAGAATTTTGATGATCGGTGAGTGAGTCAGTCAGTGAGTCAGTATGTCAATGACAAAATTAAGGCACTTTGACATGCAATAGTTCTTAAAGTTCAGGTTCTAATTGAATGTAATTTGGGAATATACTTAGTTATACTAAGCCCTCTTGGTCACTGAAAATTGAAAATGAAAATTCAGGCTTTTAGTTTTATCCACAACGAAGTTACAGGGGGTTGAAAATGTCCTGAATGGTTTCGAGAAAAGATGGTACGGCTGTGCCTTTGTGATTGTGTTGCTCGACTTGGTGTTGGATAGGATCATCATTTTGTTGATAAGGTTTTCGAGTGCACTTAGTAATACATGACTGTTTGGACCTTCAGAGGCCGAGCCACAGGGAACTTTCGTCAGAAGGTGTTTGCATTGCTAATGTCTTGTCGGCCCGTTACACAAGCTTCTCAGTGAAATTAAATTCAGCGGATGATTTTAAGATCCGGGCGCTTGCCTCTTGTTTAGATGAGAATGTTTTAGGTTACTTAGACATTTTAGGGGAACATTATGGTCAGAAATCTAAAAGGACTGATAGAAAAGATAATAGAAAACGATTGATTGTAATAGGAATAAAATGTTACTTTCTTTTTAGTGTCTGACCGAAACTGGTTTTTACGGCCGAAACAGAAATTTCGGCAACAGTCTCAGTTTTGGCCGAAAACGAAACAGAAACTTCCTTACAAGGATCATATTTCGAGGGAAAAATAAAGAAAATATAATCAGTCTTTATTATTTTTAAATAAGTCACTCAAATCACAGGGAAACCCACAACAAACAAAACGAACTGCAAACACAAGTCAGTCACGACATGATTAGTCACGACACGCTTGGATGGAATTTAACGCGCCGAACATGACTGATTACAGCGCGAGAACTTTCCGTTTTGGTCGTAGTTTCGGCAGGTTTGCCGCCGAATCCGAAACTAAACCGAAACTCGTTTGTTTGCCGAAATTCAACCGAAACCAAAACCGAACTTTCGGTCGGACACTAATTCTTTTTAGTATAGTGTAAACGTATCTTTATGTCTTTCTCTCACATCAAAACGAACTTATGAACAGATAAAGTTTATGCCAGCATAATAGCCAGCCAGCAAAGTTATATGTAGCGCTACTCGTGGAATATATTGTAATTAAACCCTAAGTAAAAAGGTCTTTATTATTCCTTAAAATAGTTAAGACTAGAGAGACTAAGAAATAGCTTAAGACCCCTTTAAATAGTTGACAACACCACCATATCCTTCCCGGAATCCAAGTAGGGTCGATCCACCAGGTTAAGCTACACTTGCCGGGGTCGGTCCGTGGATGAGTGACCATCTTTACATACCGAAACTCTTCCGTGCCTCGGAAAGCACGTTAAGCAGTTGGTTTCGGCTGTCATTCGTGGATCTATGACAGTCGTTACGAGTCATCAGAAGCCCGAAAGACTGACACCAGTCTTAACAAGGGTTATCGTATTACCCAGTTACTGGGTTGTGGAGGTCAGATAGGCAATCGCTCCATGTAAAATACTGATATTCAGCTGCGTCCGGTTAGACTGGAAGCCGACCCCAACATAGTTCGGAAAAGGCTAGGCAGATTGATTATTCCTTAATAATATATCAAAAAAAGTTCTTAATTACCACTTAGTAACACTAATTAATTAAGGACATCCGTCGAGGGGTTCTTAAATGCCTTTAGTAAGTTCTAGGTTTTCTGTTTTAAGAACTATTTATCGTTTAATTAACTACTAGACGGAGGTAATTCTTAAAGATATCCTTCAAATAGATATCTTTAGGATTTACACAAGAAAAACGAAAAGAAAAAAAAATGTAGCCAAGATTGGCGAAGCTGGAGGCCTATCCTTACACAAAAAGTACAAAAACTATCTGTAAATGTTCTACATTTTCTCGTTCTTAAAGTACAGTCAATTACGGTAATTTGTTTTAACAGCGTCAGTGGCGCGACAAATGCCATGCAAATGACCTATGCGGCCCAGCCTCGACATTCGAAGGTATGCTATTCAAAGCATTCTTTAGCGAATGCGTGTCAATTAGTACTTTTAGCTCATTTCAACAGGACTATGGGTGATTGTGTCAGGTAATATACTGACCGTGTGATCATGTTGAATGTGTATTTAAGTGTGTGAGAAATTTTGCGGTTCTGTACGTAGTACTTTTTGTTGCCATATTTAGCTATATTACCTGGGCAACCGAGCTCGGCTCTGGCAAAAATAGAACGCTCATTTAATAATATAGGAAAGTTCATACTAATTCATGCTTATTCCATTCTGCCATGATAGTAGGTACTTACTAATTCCATGCTGCCATGATCATTATTCTAATGTCAATAATATCATGTCATTATTCATTATCTTGTTCTAAACTTTGGGCGACCGAGCTCTGCTCGGGTGAAAATACGGAGAAAACTAATTTTCCCAGATGTGAGACCTAGCTAGATCGATTTTTTGCCCCGTAAACCCCTATATTGCAACTATTATCGAAATCCTTAGAGCCGATTTCGAGAACGTGAGTAGAAATCTATATACAAACAAATATATATACAAATATTGCTCGTTTAATAGTATAGGATGTATTCATTTTAAACTTGGGTATCATCTGTTTTACAGACGTAACGGGTTTTCGAATTATAGTTGCTATTTGATTTAGATTTAACTAATTTTTCGGTGTCACAATTTTTTTTGTGAAGACTTCTTAATTCTAGGGCTGGCAGACTAAAAAACATAAGTCCAGAAGTGAAACTTTTCAGGAACAACTAAAAACTGTATAAAAAATAGCGTTAAACTATAAATTCAACTTTATTGGAATATTGAGATGTTTTTAATTAATACTAACATGCACGTAAATATAATTTGATAAAAATATAATAAAAAGCGATTTTAGTGACTTATGTTAGAAAGAACACTGTGTACCTAGTAGGTACTTGTGACTTAAGTGTATGAGAACAGTAAAAATTATAAACTATGTTTTAGTTGACATTCAAAAGTTACTTCTATGAACGTAAAATTAATTTAGCATACATCATTTATATATTAGCCTATATTTATAATTTATATTCAACTATTTATTCATCTTCTTCACTATCTAAAATATCAGGGTCAGTATTACGTACATTGTTCACAGAAGGCAAATCTAAATAAAATCTATGAAAAACGTCGGGTATTAAGGAGAGTAAAGAAATCAGATCATCTTTCTTTTCTTTTGATATCGGTAAGGGCTGTACCGATATAACAGGAATAGTGTCAGGTATGGCAGAAACTCGACGTTTCAAGTTAAATTTGTAAAAATTACATTCCGTGTCCAATGTGTCTTTGTAGGAGATTACGCCAAATTCAGAATCATAGCGCAACCACTTTTTATCGAGCCATTTAAATTGTCGCCCTTCTACATCTTTGTTTCTTAATACTAATGGACCCTTTAACAATGAAGAAAAATCTAAAAAAACTCTTTAACAATGAAGAGAAATTTTGCGGTTCTGTACGTAGTACTTTTTGTTGCCATATTTAGCTATATTACCTGGGCAACCGAGCTCGGCTCTGGCAAAAATAGAACGCTCATTTAATAATATAGGAAAGTTCATACTAATTCATGCTTATTCCATTCTGCCATGATAGTAGGTACTTACTAATTCCATGCTGCCATGATCATTATTCTAATGTCAATAATATCATGTCATTATTCATTATCTTGTTCTAAACTTTGGGCGACCGAGCTCTGCTCGGGTGAAAATACGGAGAAAACTAATTTTCCCAGATGTGAGACCTAGCTAGATCGATTTTTTGCCCCGTAAACCCCTATATTGCAACTATTATCGAAATCATTAGAGCCGATTTCGAGAACGTGAGTAGAAATCTATATACAAACAAATATATATACAAATATTGCTCGTTTAATAGTATAGGATGTATTCATTTTAAACTTGGGTATCATCTGTTTTACAGACGTAACGGGTTTTCGAATTATAGTTGCTATTTGATTTAGATTTAACAAATTTTTCGGTGTCACAATTTTTTTTGTGAAGACTTCTTAATTATAATCCTGGACTTGTATTCCATCTTTTTTACAAAAGCAAAAGATTCTTAAATTATCGGTGCTCTCTAATCCAGACTAAACTAATTTACAAGTGTCACCAATTTTAAGTCTTCTTAATTATAATCCTGGAAATCGTTTGTTTTACAAAAGAAACAGATTATTTAATAACCGCTGTAATCTGCGGTGCGCTTAGGTGGAGTGCGCTGTCACTTCACCATATGCTAGGGATTGACACTATTGACAGCTCACTTTCAAGCTCACTTCACCTAAGCGTTCACGGTGAGATTTTCACATTATAGCACTGCTGATCCGTATTGAACCAATTTTTCCGTGTCACCAATTCTTTTACTGCGGTCTTCAAAATTATTCAAAATTATTATCCTGGAAATGATTAGTTTACAAAAGAAATGGATTTTGCATAATCGGTGTTGTCTGATCCGTATTGAACCAATGTTTTAGTGAGGACTTCTTTAAATGTATTATGTATTTTGCTAGATACGGCAAGGTATACGGACACAGTATTCCTTCTATTTAAAGTACATAAGTGACTTTCTCTGCAAGCATTTCCGTTCAACTAAGATCTATTTTCTATCTCCCTGATCATCATTTTATCTATGGTTCAGAAAGTAATTACAGAATCTTGTTAAGCTGTGTAGAGAATACTCCCTGCGGTTTCAATAGCTGAGTTGTAAGTTACTACTAGAGAGTTGAATTTTATTACTTTTCTTTTGACCATAAAATTGAAACCAATCACTACGAATTACTTTCATAGTGACTATTTGTGGAAAGGAGCTTTAAGTGACCCATTTTTAGGATCTATTAGGATGGGTATTTTTTTATATATTTCCGTCAAAGTTGTTTCACACTTATCACTATTTTTGATCTTTTGAAGTTCGTTTTTATGTTCAGATTTTTAGTCACGATATTTTGTTCGGTGAGTAGATTGGTTGCTAAAATTTCGAGTTTATGACTGTTGTGAAGTGACATAACATAGGAATTCGATTCATATTAAAACCGGAACCGGTTTGATATGCAGTTCAAAGTGAAATCTCTGAGGGGTATCAACGTGACTCACCAATGCTACTTTTGAGGTTAGAAACGTTCTTTAACTTAGAAGATGTGGTAGACAGGTAGCCCTTAAACCACAAGCACTTCTGGTTTAATAAGTATTTGATAAACTTTATTTTATGTCTGTTTTTTTTTGTTGTTTATTTACCTAATATCAACAGTATACATAAGGTAATAAATTGTGCACAAATAAATAAATAAATGTCTTGACCAAGCAGCATATAGCCTTTTTAGCCTTTTTATTTTCCTGTTAAAAGGCTTTTAGCATATATTTACGATAACTGGGGTTGTGAATTATTTTATCATCTTGCACACTTCATTTGGCAATTTATGACAAAAATGCTATCGTCTCAAGGCTGTAAACAGTTGGTCTTCTGATACACTTTTTGTCCCTTTGCCTGATTTCAAATGTAATATGTAATTGTGTGTGTCTTCTTTTTTAGTTTTGTAATTTTAGTTTCCAACATTTCATTCGTTCCTAAGCAATTTTTTTTGTGTTTGAAAACTATGTAGTTTTAACGGGATTGATAGTATTGCTACCTACTTGCCAATACTAAAATGATCTATCAAACCTCTAAATAATAAACCAATAGCGTAATAAAAACCAGAACAAATATAAAACTTCTTGAAGTGTCATTTCTGGAGTCCAAGACCTTACGGTCGGATGGCATATACAAGTCTATAATCTCTACAGGCATGTTTCATATGATGTCGTCAGCACATCACTTCATAACAGGCTCCATATAAAAACACTGTTGCATGCAAATCCGCTTCAGTATTACTTCGTGGTCTATTAAAATAAAAACATTATTCCGACCATACACTTTTATTGCGTCAATTTCTATACATGAGACTCTTATTGCTGTATATGTTATTTTCGACTTCATTCTGGACGATTGGTATGGATTTGAAGATGGGTGAGGTTTTTGAATGATTATTATTTGATAGCTTATTGAATGAGTTTGTGTATTATGTATGACTCTATGTACTTACTCGTTACTGCGACTGCAGCATCAAGTTTTATCGAAGTTCACTTGTCCGAAAAAAGTTTGCCCGAAAGATGGTTACACCGACTGCCTCGTATTATTTGTTTTGTTTATCTTCATAATGTCGTCAACATAAAATATGTTTTAATAATAATGAAAGAGTTGGATTTCTTGCAATTTTCGTGTTCAATTTTAAATTCCATGATTCCATGATATAATCCCACTCAGTCGTGATGTGTTCAATGACCTTGATATTATACACTATAATCTATTTTTATTTTATATAATAATTTTGTAATTTCTCATTTTGGTTTGTTGTGATTAATTTTATTTTTTGAATTTTATGTGTATAATTTGACATCCTACCTATTTTAATTTGTTATGTTTGACTTTATTCTTTTTATATTTTTGAAACTTAAATGCAAATAATTTTATTTTCTATATAATAATTTGAATTTGACATTTCCATTAATGTGTTTCCTATTTTTTAATTATTGTGCTAGATTTAAAAAATATATTTTGTAACAATGTTAATTTAATTAGTAGCCTGTTTAAATGTAATTATTATTATTGTATGCCCTACGGGCGGGACATAGCTGATCAAAATTTTCAAATATTTAAGAACTGTACTATACATACCTATGATCCACAATAAACTTTTGATTTATTGATTGATTGATGAGATTTGTCGTACAATCGTATCTTTATTTTCCAACCATTGATATACAAAATAATCATTGATTTTATTTGTATTATCGCTATCGTAAAAGGAAGAAAGCCCTTCAAGTGACCACAAAGTGTTCAAAAGAGATCACATGCTTTAGTCAATAAATTGATTGTTACTAGTACATACTAGTACATAGGCCTAACGCCTATCTAAATATTTTGATGGACTGATACTTAGTATCTTAATTAATTAAAAGAGGTTTTTATTTTTATTAATTTATATATCTTTTGTATAGATTCTTTTCTATTTTGTGAATGTGAGAACACTGTAGGCTTAGTGGACTGTAGATTTGTTGACCATTTTCTATTTTCTTAAGTACCTGGTACTTATTGAAATACCTATACTGTCCTCTCATACCTAGTCACACTGTTATTTGAAAGAATTGTAAAAGCCAATTATTTTTAAAAGAGTAACCGTGGAGTTTCTTGCCGGCTCTTCTCCATAGGAAACGACCAAATGGAACCGTGCACCTAGCTTCTGACGTTTCATAAGTGCCCATGTAGGTCTATGTGAAATAAAAATATTTTGAATTTTGAATTTAGTATCTTCTTACGAAATTAAACTTATTTCAGCATATTGATGCCTGCTTTAGGCCATACTAAGATATTACTAATTTACATAAAGTATTAGATTCACACGTTAAGCCAAGGGGGTCTACCACCAGCTCGTAAAGCAGTATTATTTCATATTACTTCAGTGTTGGAAAAAGGTGAAACTCTACAGGACGTATAGCTCCATCTTTTTTTCCTACTGAAGTAATATTAAAATAATACTGCTTTATGAGCTGGTGGTAGGCCCTGAAGGCTCTGCCGGGCTTGCGAAGAAGTCCGAAAGGGAGATCGTGGCCCCCGGCAACATGGCAACTGAAGGAACACGGGTGGGTTTTAGTCAGTAAGAGTCTGCGTCACTGTCTTCTCCCGCTCCGCCCAGAGCGGGAGAAGTTATTTGATAATTTCTCACCCAAAAAAAAGGTGGATGGTAAGACCTACCATCTATATTTTAATTTTAATATTATCTTTATTCTTAATTTAGGGTAAAGAATAGAAGCCAAAATTACTTTATTAACATGACTTGACACTGATCTTTAAAGAATTTATCAAGTTTCTTCGTAATTAAAATAACATAACATAACATTATGCCTATATTCCCCCTAGGGTTAGGCAGAGGTGCATCTAAAGTACACGCACATTTCGCCGGTTATATTTAAGTCCCATGTAACAGGGGGCGAGCCTATTGCCATTAACGGGGAACAAATCCAGACTCCGGGCTGCTACTGAGAAATTTCAGATAGGAAAACCAAAGACCAAAGAGGCAGTCAGCTTCTTCCTAATTATTTATTATAAACGTTCATACATCCATCCTTATATTCAATTATAAAGAGCAAACAAGAATACAGTAAAATATGCAACAGAGAAACTAGTTGGCCCAGTGTCCCCGGCGCGAGACATTTGCATTCAAATTAATTATAATTGCAACGCAGTGAATATCGAGTAAAAATGCATCGGTTTACACTTGCTAATGTTTTATGATCGAAGAATCAATTTTTATGGGCGGTGAATTTTGCTTGAGGTGGTCGACAAAGACAGGTATATATAGGGTTACCATGTATGTAAGGATGTACAAAATGCCAGATTTTTCTAAAACATACCTATCTATTGTAAAAAAAAACTACAAGTATAAAATAAATAATACGCAACAGATAGTTTGAAAACTTACATTTATTTTAAGCCAAAAGTATGAACAATTTCCGACCACTAAACTAATTTAGAAACGAACTTACTACATTGAGTGATATTTTTCCGAAGACCAAATTTTTTTTCAATACCTGGTTCTTAAAATATAAATATAAACATCTTCACACGAAAAGTTTAAAAAAAAATCTTGGGTTATGAATAGCGCTTTTATCGACTCAGGCAATTTCTTTCTCTACTTCATTCTCTGTGCATTTATTAGGGAAAATATTCGGTCCACATTTGCATTTTGTGCCAATATAGAAAATATAAACTATGTAAATACAAGCGGGTGGGTTTGCGTGATAACGCGAAAATCAAAAATGCCTGTCAGCTTAGCGCCGGCCGCAAGCCTGTTTAATCGTAAAATGCCTGTCAAATGCGGAAAATG
The DNA here is from genome assembly GCA_916610215.1 of Omphaloscelis lunosa. Taxonomy (NCBI): domain Eukaryota; kingdom Metazoa; phylum Arthropoda; class Insecta; order Lepidoptera; family Noctuidae; genus Omphaloscelis; species Omphaloscelis lunosa. The sequence goes on along the minus strand of OU744265.1, from coordinate 14,147,987 downwards.
CCTGTCAGATGGTAACCCTCGGACGGTGAGCAATGGGTAGCTCACCGTCCGATAAGGACTAGGCCCGGGTCGACGGTGCGTTGTGTTCCACGCGCGCCTTCAAGAGATGTCAGCACAATTGATGAGGCCCGCTAGGGCCGATGCCTGCCGGGGTTGCGGGAAAGTCCGAAAGGGGTAACCGTAGCACCCGGCAACATGGCAACTGAAGAAACACGGGTGAGTTTTAGTCAGTAAGAGTCTGACACGCCCTCCCGCTCCGCCCAGAGCGGGAGAAGTTATTTGATAATTTCTCACCCAAAAAAAAAGGTGGATGGTAAGACCTACCATCTATATTTTTATTTTAATATTATCTTTATTCTTAATTTAGGGTAGGGTTCGTGGCTAAATAATAACAGCCGTATGGGTCGATCGAAGGTTAAGCTACGTTTGCCGCGGTCGGTTCGTGAATGGGTGACCATCCTTTACATATCGAGACCCCTTCGTGCCTCTGAAAACACGTTAGGCCGTTGGTCCTGGCTATCATTATTAGATCTTTGACAGCTGTTTCGGGTAGTCAGAACTCCAAAAGTCTCACAGTTAACTGTAACTGGGTTGTGGAGGTCAGATAGGCAGTCACTCCATGAAAAATACTGGTATTCAGCTGCATTCGGTTAGACTGGAAGCCGACCCCAGCATAATTGGGAAAGCTAGGCAGATTGATTCAATTGCCTTATTCCTAATTTCTTCGAAAATTATGATCCGATCTGTGTCTTGTTATTTATCTCCCTAATGTGTTTGTTTTATTTATTTATTTATATATACTTTATTGTACACCACAAAAATACATAACAAAAAATAAATCAAACACTATACACTATACACTTTTGTTATGAAACAATACTCATATGACCTTTTTTTTTTGTTTTTTGGGTGGGAAATCATCAAATAACTTCTCCCGCTCTGGGCGGAGCGGGAGGGCGTGTCAGACTCTTACTGACTAAAACCCACCCGTGTTCCTTCGGTTGCCCTTTTGCCGGGGGGCCGCGAACTCCCTTTCGGTTTTCTTCGCACCCCCGGCAGATACTCATATGACCTTCGTAAGTTTCAGTAATTTTATTTATTTATTTAACAATTTTTGTACACACGTATAAACAGACAAGAAAAAAGAAACAGAAAAATACGTACAAAGGTGATGCTTATTAATATGCTTTATATGCTTATTTATTAACTAACTGTTTATGTAAACTCACAACAGGCAAGAGAAACAAATATAAAAGAAATACTAAGTACAAAGCTACTGCTAATGTCTATGCACACTTATCCCATATTTTGTTTGTGGCGATTATTCCTACAAATAATTTTCGCGCGCCGTATCCATAAAATGGGATACTTTAGAATTATTTCAATAGTTTCTCAGTTTAGTCCGCCATTTTATCATATTACGTACAAAATAAATATATCTTATTTCTATTGGACTTGAATATACTAAGGCTGTGTTATTAGTAATATTATATCCTAATAGGTGTCTTCGTAAACGGTAAAAACGGTAGTTTGCTAGCTTCAAATAATGTACACGTTCACAATTATGTTTTGTTCTTTATTCTGTAAAATAGGGCCTTTGAATTGGGACTATAAATAATATAGGCTTAATGATATTTGCAAAATAAAATTACGTATAAAGGCTCCAGCAAACAAGCTCGACACGACACCGGTGTTTGTTTTACCGTGAAGTTTTCTTAGAAATTGTTTTGTTAGCGTACTGTCGTGTCGGGCCTGTTTGCGGTAGCCTTAAAATGTCTTACTTTACATATAAATTAATGTGACAGATGACATTTTGATATTTGTCACAAACATTGTGTATCTGTCTTTTCTGTCTTATTAAGTTTTTTTTTGCAAATGGTAATCGGTTTCTGCAATGATTGAAGACGGGCTTAGCTAAGAAAAGCGTACTCCAACCTGAGACCTTGCTAAAATGTTATCAAGGAATAAGAAAGTAGAGGGCCTTTTAAAATTGCTAGAAGATCTCATGACTAAACCATGTTTTACAGGGTGGCAAGGACATCGACGCGAAAACTGTTCCCATTGATTCAGTACATGATTCTGAACCCCCTGCGTTAAAATTTTTCGTCGGTTATTTTAAAAAATCTGCTGTTCCATAAATCTTGACCGCGTAGGTATTGCACTTTTCTATGAAACTACTGATTTTGGAAGTGAAAACTTCTTTAGTCGCATTGGGGGTTTTTGAGATGGGACTAAACTATTGGTTTCGCGACACTGTGATGACACCAGCTTTTGACCATTAAAAAGACATCAACGCGTTGATTACAGCGGTGCGTGGAGTAAAAGACATCAACGCATTGATTACCGCGGTGCCGATTTTTTTTCAAGTTTTCGCTTCTGTCGGCACTTCCGGAGTGCCACTGTTTTTTTTTTTAATAACCGACGAAAAATTTTAACGCAGTGTGGTTCAGAATCATGTACTGAATCCATGGTAACAGTTTTCGCGTCGATGCCCCGCCACCCTGTATATAAACTGATCATCGAATTCTTAAAAGTTTCCATTTAATGCTCAACAGTATTTAAGCAATAATTAATTCACAGCTTAACCCATTTATAGACACACCTTTAATAAAGATGTACTTATTCAATTCACAAAGACCAATAAGCTGTATCTGAGAACGTCCTTGATCATCAACGTATTTTCTTTATAAATTCAAGTGCTGTCAAAATGAAAAAATAGCACAATACCCGATTGATGGGTTGACATTCCTGATCGGCGCACCTTTTCATATAAATAAATTATCTTATAGATGCATTGCCCGTAGCATGATGCACGCAAAGGAATACATGGAGATTTTGTGCATTTTTTAATATATTTTTTGTGAGATGGCCTTGCGATATTAAGAGTTCAAGACTTGAAAATAAAAAGAGAAAAAGACTTTGAGAGCCTTTTTCATTTCTCGTAGAATGTTGATCGTTTGGTAATGTTATCATATTGAAGTAAAATTCGTGGGATGATACATTCTTGGAGTAGAATTTATTGCTTTAAAAGAAAATATTTAAATTATCTTGAAACTCAAAAGCTTGAACTACTCTGTTAAGGTTCTACACTAAATGCATATTATTATCGGATTGCAAAATGTAGCCCTATTTAAAATAAAAATATAATATCCCAACCCAAACTTACTAAAACAAACTACAATATGGCGACGAAAAATTCCTCTGCATCGCTGTTGACTGGTAATGTACCCAAGAGACTGGCGGTATTGCCACGTTGTATGGCAATGCTTGGCCTCTGTAAAAGCCAGCCTTTGGGTTACAGGAAGTGTCAACCAGCTGTTTGGAGATTTTGTAGAACAAACCATGAGCACGCCGACCCCAACGGCCCGAGGGTTTTAACCTTAAACCTTACCATACAATTTACAGCAAATCACGACTGCCATACGACGGTAAGTAGTTCCCACGGCAATGGGACGAATGCCGCTATCCCTCTTGCGCAGGGCGCATAGATTGGCCCCGTACAGAACGTCGACGACGGCCTCGTTCAGAATCCTAAGTTCCTTCAAGAGCAACTCAACTGCACTTCCTCGGCGCCTGAATAGATAAGGTCCTTAAGGTGTGACTACGTCTCGACCTGTAATGGTCAGGAAGTAATTATTCAGATCAGGAGGGTCGGAAAAAGTTGGTCATCCGCTAGGGTAGGTGTTTGCTCTCCAGAGCTGCGAGCCTTTCTCGAGAATACCATGACACCACATCACTATTAAAAAGGATCCTGGCTGCTCCGCTAATGTCATCTTCCCCCTACTTAGTTTCTACCAAGTGGGATATACCTCTTGAAGAGGTATCTCTAAATGGTGAGCCGAAATATTACAGTTTTCTTTAACTGGATATTTATCTTATTATATTAGGCGTACCTTATAATAAAACCCAAATGTGCTGCTTCTGAAATTAAAGTTGGAGCTTGTCTAAATCTTCAGTTTCCATTCTTCGTGGAGCACCTACGTCTTCTTAGTGAAATGTCTCAAAAAGCAAGAAATGGCATGATGGATGAATGCATCAAGCACAATTTTATAATCATTGAGCCGTACCAATCCGTACAAGACATCCATGAATAATCTCAGTATTTCTCTTTTGTTTTCGTCTGTTGTCACATAAAAAAGTTTACATTATTTTTCGAAAATATCCATCCACTGCTTTGCATTCGAGGTTTTGTTTGTAAATTTTTCAATCACAAACTATTCTGCAATGTGTTTTAAGCTCTGGCGTTTATGTCCCTTTGAATTTTCTATCAATGTCTTTCTAACAATCTCTCTCAATGTACATATCCGGTTCAGTTTGATGTGCATCAACAAATTGATCTATCCAGACATCACATCATCATAACATCCAGAAATTGATCTCCAAATTGTAAATTATCATTCTTCCATATACATTGTGCTAAGTTTTTCTGTCATTGCTATACAAACTTTTCTTATCTGATACCTTTTTTTAACTGTTTTTTGCTTGCTGATATGCATCTGTTTTCATTATTCCCTCATGAGAAGAAGCTGGTTGCAGTTCATTTGGTAATGCGTACAATTTATTATCATATGTACCTATTGCACTTATAGCATAGACATTTGATTTTTCATCACTTCCAGACAATAGTGTAAATTCGAAGCAATATTTCACACGATTTAAATAGCAATCAGGACATGATGTATACTTTTTTTTTGGGTGGGAAATTATCAAATAACTTTCCCGCTCTGGGCGGAGCGGAAGGGCGTATCAGACTCTTACTGACTAAAACCCACCCGTGTTCCTTTATTTGCCTGTATATTGCCAGAGGCCACGGTATCCCTTTCGGATTTCCCTTTCCTGCGACTCCAGCAAGCATCGGCCCTGGCGGGCCCCGTCAGTTGTGCTGACATCTCTTTGAGGCGCGCGAACACAACGTGCCGTCGACCCGGGCCTGGTCCTTATCGGACGGCGAGCTACCCTCTAAAAAACTCTCTTTCTTGAAAATCCTTCGTTGATAGGATACGATAAGAAACAAAATTAATTAGGTGCCTTGACTAAAACTGTACAACAGCATCTTTAGGTACTCTGAAATAATGGTATAAAATGTTGTGATTGTAATAGGTATGATAATAGATATGAAGAATCACGTTCGTGGAAATAGGGAAATAAGAAAGGAAAAGAAAAACTCAGAAAACATTGTACGATGGTTGCTATTCAAACGTCAAGTTACAAGCATATTAAATTTCGAATATCTTTTTATCGACATTATTAATGACATAAAACCTAACAAAAAGTATCTTCCAAATAGATTTTACAACATCCGCCCTTAATGGAAATAAAAAGATAAAGTAGTAATGCTAAACACAATTGAAAATAATAAAACATTACTACCAGACTAAACACAAATACAAAATATAAACCGACGAAAAATAAATAAATAGAAGATTATTCTACTTGTTTATCACTAAACCCATATTAACAACGCACCTAAGATGAGCTATGCGCCTTAAGGGCTTGGTTAAAACATCGGCTGTCATTTTATCCGTAGGTATAAACTTTATATTTATAACACCCTCAGTAACCTTTTCACGAATAAAATGATATCTCGTATCAATGTGTTTGGTTCTATTGTGGTGGATTGGATTTAGCACAAGTTTCTGTGCACTTTGACTGTCGTTGTATAGCAACACCCTATCAGAAAAACCAGTAATGTCACACACTAACCGTCTGAGAAAAATAGCCTCCTTTGCAGAACTGGTTAAGGACATATACTCAGCTTCTGTAGACGATAAGGCTACCGTCGGCTGCTTCTTACACTCCCAGCTAATAGGTCCGCCCGCTAGCGTGAAGTAGAAACCAGTGTACGACCGACGGTCATGTACACAGTTCGCCCAGTCAGCATCCGTGAATCCACACAAACGTCTACCGACTTTCCTGTAAGTAATACAGTAATCCATAGTACCCTTCAAATACTGTAACACTCTTTTAGCGGCCAACCAATGCCTCTTATCGTAACAGTTATTAAACTGACTTAAATAGCTTGTGGCATAAGCTATATCGGGTCTCGTATTCACAGCTAGGTACATTAAACATCCTATCAAGTTTTGGTAAGGATATTCACCAAGAGATGATGGATTACCTTTCTCCAACTTGTTATTCTCCAAAGGTGTAGACATCTCCTTACAATCTCTCATATTAAACCGCTCCAACACTGCCTGAATAAAGGTCTTCTGACTGACCATGATTTTATCGTCAACACGGTTAATATTTATGCCTAAACAATATGATAATGCACCTAAATCTTTTAGCGAGAAAAATTTTTCTAAGTCATTTTTGACAGCGTCAAACAAACATTTTTCTTTGTAAAAGACAATTAGATCGTCAACATAGACTGCAAGTATTATGATTTCATTACCAAACTTTTTCAAGTAAACACATGATTCCGCAGATGTTCGTGCAAAGCCAATTTTCGATAGAACTTGATGCAATTTGATATTCCAGGCTCGAGCTGCCTGCTTCAAACCATAAATTGATTTTCTGAGCAAACAGACTTTACCTTCTGCCCCGCGCTCAGCAAATCCCTCAGGCTGTTGCATGTACACCTCCTCCTCTAAGTCCCCATTGAGGAATGCGGTATCAACATCCATGTGTTGGATCTTTAAATCCATTTCTGCCGCCAACGCTATAAGCGTACGTAGAGATGAATTTCGAACTACAGGGGCAAAAGTCTCGTTATAGTCAGTCCCCCAAACTTGACTAAAACCTTTCGCAACTAGTCGCGCCTTATGCTTAACTATTGCACCGTTCGCGTCCCTCTTTACCTTGAATACCCATTTACACGGTATAACCTTTTTATTTGGTTTATCCACTAATGTCCAAGTCTGCTTTTTCAATAAGGCATTGTACTCATCCTTCATTGCGGAAATCCAGTTATCTTTATCATCGCTATTAATAGCTTCACGATAACTTTTCGGATCATCACACAACAAATCAACACCGTGAGTGCCATATGAATAATAATCTGGAGGTTTACGTACTCTATTAGGATATCTTCTCTCAGGACATACATCGTTGGGTTCATCTGAAGGAACCAAGGACAGATCACGTTGTTCACCTGAATGTAGAGACTCTGTGTCGCCAACCCCACCAGCTTCATCAGTCGCGTCCACAAAATCGTCAATTTGCTCTACCTCCATGTCCACACTTTCTGAAGTAGGTGAAGAAATAGAAGCAGATGAGATAGAAATCTCCTGTGGCGATGTGGTATCTGAAGAAGTTTGTGAAAAAAGATTAATGACATTAGGGCTCACAACAACTTCAGGCTGAACAGATTTATCCTTCAATCCTGAAAAATTATTTTCAAAGAACGTAATATCCCGTGACTTAATCAACCTCCGAGGGTTTTCCGCGCTACGGAAATAATAACTCCTTGGATCGTCTGAATATCCAACAAAGATATGTTCAGAAGTTTTCATGTCAAGCTTAGTTCTCTGACATGAAGGCACGTGAACTAAAGCTCGGCAACCAAACACCTTTAAATGAGACAGGTCGGGTTTACTACCACACCACATTTCATATGGCGTCTTACCATCAAGTGCACGATGAGGTGACCTATTCTTTAAATAAACACTAGTCTCAACAGCATCCTGCCAAAAAGCTTTCGACAGAGAGCTATGTGCTAGCAAGGAACGGGCCTTCTCCACAATACTACGATTGCAACGTTCACTTACCCCATTTTGTTGAGGGCTGTATGGTACAGAGGTTTCATGTCGAATCCCTTGAGCCTGCAAATAATCTGTCAGCTCCTTGTTGACATACTCAGTACCATTGTCTGACCGAAGGGTTTGAATCTTACTGCCAGTCTGTCTCTCAACAAGTGCTTGGAAAGCACAAAAATACTTCTGAACTTCTGTCTTAGATGACATACAATAAAGGGATATAAAACGTGTATAATCATCTACAAAAATAATAAAGTATTTATTACCTTTAAAAGATTCAGTGGTCAGGGGACCACAAACGTCCGTATGGACCAATTCTAATGGTGACGAAGCCTTCTTATACTTTATCCCTTTGAAAGGCTTCCGGGCCTGCTTACCTTCTACACAAGGTACGCATGGTTCTTTGTCAACCTCAGTATACTCAACACCAACAGCTAGACCTTTTTTGAGTAGATCCATACCAATACGGCAGAGATGTCCTAGACGCTTATGCCAAAGCTGAAACTGGGACAAATTAGTGTGAACATTATAAGCTGAAACACCTTGCGGTTTTACTGTACAATCTAAAGTGTACAATCCACCACAAATAGAACCATGTAAAACAGGATCATTTATAAAAGAAACATCATTAGAATAATAAAAATTACAGCCATTCGTATCAAAAACAATCGAGAAACCTTTCTCTACTGCCTTTTTGACTGAGAGTAAATTACAATCTAGGCCAGGAACATGTACAACATTTTTAATCTTCTTGAAATCGGTTTTTGTGTCAATAGCAACATCTCCTAAACCCACAGCCGGCAAACTTTTACCATTTGCTACAGTTATCTTCCCATCACAGGGTCGGTAACTATTAAACCATTCAGCATGTGGAGTCATGTGAGTAGACGCACCAGAGTCGATAATCCACTTCTCAGACATCTGAATACTTGGTGCAGACAAAGCCAATTCCTTGACACCATCCAAAGCCAATTCCGTGACACATGCATCCATATTCCCTGAACTAGAAACATTCATTCCCTTATCTTTAGAACAATTTTCTATAGAGCAACTCGCCTTTGCCTTTTTCTCCTTCTTTTTGAGAGGACAATTAGGACTCTTGTGCCCTGGCTTCTTACAACGATAGCAAATAACCTGCCTGTTAGCATTCAACGCAGCCACATCATCTTTAGTCTCCTTCGTCATTTCACTCAACAACTTAGTCCTCACCAAATCTGTTGTGACTTCAACGCTCCCATTCTCAAGCGCCATTATCATAGGCTCGTAGCGAGACGTTAGACCTCCCAATATAATAGCTGCTAAAGAACTATCTTCTATAGTTTTGCCAATATCGGCCAGGTCTAGTGCTGTTGTAGTTATTGCATTTATGTAAGCTTCTAAATTAGAAAAGTCAGATAAGGTGTACCTGTACAACTTACGTTCCAACGACAGTTTACGACCCAAACTTCGATCCTCGTAGGATTTCATAAGAGCATCCCACGCTTGCTTTGCGGTCTTAGCTGGTCGAACAACCGAAATAGCAGCGCCATCCACAGTAAGGCATATTTTAGAAAGAGCCTTTTCATCCTTCCGTACATCGTCGGCCGTCTTATTGCCTTCGACAACTACTCCGCTTATGGTTTCCCACAATCCTTCATGGATTAATAGCATTCTCATTTTAAATTTCCACACAGTGTATCCTTCTCTATTACAAAGTATCGGAATACCATTTAGTGACATACCAGAAACTGCAGACGACATATTTTCACCACCAATCTCCTTTTAAATTCGATCGTAGATAAAATATACAAAGCTTCGTGCTGATAACGTGTTGTGATTGTAATAGGTATGATAATAGATATGAAGAATCACGTTCGTGGAAATAGGGAAATAAGAAAGGAAAAGAAAAACTCAGAAAACATTGTACGATGGTTGCTATTCAAACGTCAAGTTACAAGCATATTAAATTTCGAATATCTTTTTATCGACATTATTAATGACATAAAACCTAACAAAAAGTATCTTCCAAATAGATTTTACAACATAAAACCGCCCTTATTATTCTTCATCTAGTTTATTCAAAATGCGGTGTTACAATTGAAGAGGTCTTAAGAATGAAATACTTGTGACGGCATCTACATCGCCACATGCGGACTACGCATCATAGACCTGACGTCACACAAAATCCTGACGTCACACAAAATCCTGACGTCACACAAAATCCTGACCTCACACAAAATCCTGACGTCACACAAAATCCTGACCTCACACAAAATCCTGACGTCACACAAAATCCTGACCTCACACAAAATCCTGACGTCACACAAAATCCTGACCTCACACAAAATCCTGACGTCACACAAAATCCTGACGTCACACAAAATCCTGACCTCACACAAAATCCTGACCTCACACAAAATCCTGACCTCACACAAAATCCTGACGTCACACAAAATCCTGACCTCACACAAAATCCTGACGTCACACAAAATCCTGACCTCACACAAAATCCTGACGTCACACAAAATCCTGACATCACACAAAATCCTGACGTCACACAAAATCCTGACCTCACACAAAATCCTGACCTCACACAAAATCCTGACGTCACACAAAATCCTGACGTCACACAAAATCCTGACCTCACACAAAATCCTGACGTCACACAAAATCCTGACCTCACACAAAATCCTGACCTCACACAAAATCCTGACGTCACACAAAAACCTGACGTCACACAAAAACCTGCATCGCGCTTACAGATTCGGCTTTGCGGCACGCAAGCTCACTTCGGTCGGTCTCCTTGAACAACGTGATTAAGTTTTGCAGGCTTCTTGTAGTCTCGTCGCGGGACACCATCTGGTCGCACTTGTTAAGTACACTGAACTACAACAGCCCCGACATCAATCATAGGGCAGTTGCCCGCCAGACATGACACCTGTCTGGTCGGAGGATCCTCCATATTCTATATACTTAATTTTCACCTTCAAGTATTAAATACTAAAAGGTTTCCACACAGAAGAAACTCCAATTACATTATAAAGAAACATTACTATAATTTCGCGGAGAGTGCATTCCCTCACCGCACCGCACGGCGTGAGAAAAGGTGCGATAGAGTGGAACCTAATTAACATAGGCAATTTTAGTGTGACCCATCCAGTAATTTATATTGCACTCAATGTCCCTTTGTGAAAGCCTCCATTAAAGTTTTATAGTTTGTGCAGTAACTCATTTTAATAGGTGAACGAGAATTAACTGTTTCCTTGTCTTTTCGCATTTTCTGTAAATTGGCGAGTTTAAGTTTTGAAGGCTTTGATAGATAGCGCTGTTATGCTTTTAAAGGAGGCAAGGGCTTGAACAAGTTACAGTTTTCTTAATGTTTCTTTAGTGTTTACGAATGAACAAGCTTTTGGACTGCGGAAACTTGCATTTATGTTTGGTTTGTGAATATCAAACGACAGACGCTTTGTTGTACCGACCATCATACCAATTTAATAAACTGCCAATAACAGAAAAATAGGCCATGAAAATGATAAAATTTAACGTTGGAGTCAGAGAAAATAAAAAAACGTGTGCGGTCGGGGTACCCCCGTCAGGAACGAAGTTCTTTCTCACGTATGATTTAAAACAAAAACAAAATTTAAGCGGCCGCCATCTTGAATTTACTTTTTGACCTCACTATCGGCTTTAGTACCCTCGAATACTATGAAAGCGACAACCATGACAAAAAATTTTAACTTTCGGACCCGCCATCTTGGATTTATATTCCGACCCCTTTATCGGTTTTAACACCCTCAAAAACCATGACAACGGTACCCATGATGAAAAATTTGAAAATATTCGCAGCCGCCATCTCGGATTTTCATTTTGACCAAATTCACACTTTCTCTCTCTCTCGTAGCAGCGTACTCGGGCCGGTGTGTACAATTTTATCCCTCGACATTGTAATCACTTTACTCTTTTCTTTTGTTTCTTTCTGCCGGCGTTCTCTCTCTCTCTCTCTTTCTTTCTCTTTAAGGTAGAAGAAGACGGTCGCAAGTATTAACACTTTTTAGCGTGACGGTTTCTGAAAGTATACAAGCCGCGTTAAAGAATTTCGTTCTAAAAATTTTAATAATCCGTTCAATTTGTCCGATTTCCTGTAACACCAACAATTTGCCAATAAGTTAGACGTCAAAATAATACAAACGCTAAACGGTATCAGATTTATATCCATTAGCGACATACCTTGAATGCCTTCGCCATAAATAAACCAGCAAATGCCCTGCAACTCTCAGGTTTAAGTACATATCAAATCGACCGCAAACCGACCGCGAGTGAGCAAGAACGTAATTAGGGCAAGAATGTCATGTCGCCTAGGTACTAGGTACAATGTTTTACATTGGAATTACATATGATAGATGCGGGTTTTCTACATTCAAACTTTCCGTTTTGGGACCTTAATCTTAAGTGATAGATTAGCATAGTCATATTGGTTTACATAATAATTTCACTTTTGCAATCCTAATTCTTTTTACTATCAATCGATTCTACATATGACATAGAGTTGATGCTCCTCGTTCCCAGAACTAAAATATCCTGATGAATAAGCTACTAGGCCTTACAATGGCCGATTTATTGCTAATATATATTGGTAGATGTATCGTTAGATGAACCGTAATTTGCTGCTGCACTGCTAAATGATGGCTATGGCTGCAATGCAATGGTCGGCTTACATTCGGCTGATGTAGCGAACCTCCTAGCCAAATAAATTACGTAGCAAACAGATACAAAGGCCTGTGTAGACAATAGGTCGAATCGTGATATTCAAGTCCTCAGGAATATAAAGGCGTATACGCAGGAACGAACAAGAACATGGTGAATACGAACATGTGAACAATTTGCTCGCATGTGCGTACCGCTAACGAACATAAAACAATGTGTTCGTCAAAAACGATCGTGGCGATCCAATTTCATCTTGTTTGGAGAAATTTTATGCAACACTGTAAACATTGGCGAATCTAAGGCTACTAAAGAGCGCGGGTTGGTTGAGCGTGAACACAGGTCGAACGGTGTTCTTATGGTGTTCCTGTTCGCTTTGCTAATTTACGTCCACACGTACGAACCAAATGTTCCGTGTTCGATGTTCATGTTCACCATGCTTTGTTCGTTCGTGCGTACACGCCTTAATTGAACACTAACAAATGAAAATCAGTTTTGCCATTAGCAGCAAAATTGTTTTGTTAATTGTCACCGTAGGCACTAATCTAACAGATTGTTCTGATTATAGAATTTCTGTCAGTGATTCAGGTTTAAGTTATGGAGTGAGGTGCAGTTGCTATTCGAAGAGCGATGTCGCGAGTATTGCTTATATGATAAATGGAAAATGCGTGTTACTTAACATTGTTGTTATGCAATAATTCGTCTGTTCGTGATCGTAATATTAAGTCGATATTGCTAACATCTGAAGAAGGTACTCCAAAACCAAGTAGATTTGTGTCTATAATGATTAGCTTATTTATAACAATGACAAATCATAAAAATCGGTAATATTAATTAAACGGGAGGAGGGGGAGGCCTGTCCAGCAGTGGACGTCTTTCGGCTGAAATGATTACGATGATGATTATACAGGTAAGAATGCTGTGAGTCATTTGAAATGAAAATTCCTAAAAATAAATATTGCCGTCCTATAAAACATTGATTTTGCTGGAATGCAGTCAATACTTGCACTGATGTATAGGACTGAGCAACTGGCAAATGGAGCCATAAAGTTGTCTAGAATTTGCGGAAAGACAGATGGTCAATGTACAGTTTATGGGTTGAAGTGGGAGGGAACGTTGGCAGTTACAGTCCGGCCGTTGAGAGAATGCGTTCTTGATACCTGTCAGTTTCATACTAATGAATATGCGTTTTACGAATTTGATCCTTATTCCTACTAGAACTTGTCCAACTGACAGTTGTAAAGAACGCATTCTCCCGACGCGACGGGAGAATGCGTTCTTTACAACTGTAACTATGCTATAGTGTAAGTTATTGGCTCAGTTCAGATAATAATTTGGGAATTCTGTTATAGGAAATAATTACGGAACAGGAAATTGTATTAGTTAAATAAAATAATTGTGTGTGTTTACTACTAATTGGCTTCGAGCGATTGAGAGGTCGCGAGTTTGACTCCCACTCGTAGATGTTTTATGCTATGCGCCAACGCAATATTAGTCCGTACCAGTATTGTTTATCTTAGTTGAAGGAACTAAGAAGATTTTGAGATAAATATTTACCTAAACTAGATAAGCTCATCTAAACATAAATTATAAACATATCTTGTATGCGTGAAAGATAATATGGACCTTATGATAGTTTTCCACCTCCGGCAAAATCAATCAAGCAACCGACTTGAACCCGTTTCATAAATTAATATTTTATGAATCTAGCGTCCCTCAGGGCAGCATATTAGGACATTCAACAACTGACACTCAAAAAACATTGATACATTCTAAGCTATTTAGTATTTAGTCAGTTTGTGCCGCAAATACTGTGTACTTATGTATTTAATGATATCCTACGCTGGCACTGACTAATTACTTGCCATTAGCTCTATCTTTACGAGTACTATTAACTTTGCTATTTCCATGAATTTACTCTTTATGACAGACAAGGGGCATATGTAAAAGTTTATTTAGATTGGAAAAAAAATGGCTACGTAAACAGCTTATCATTTGTTTTATGATGGTCTTAGTAGACATCTCCATTCTCTTGCCCTTAGGCGTCGTCCTAACTGCCTACGATCCTACGAGCATAAGATGCGATTTCGTCACATGACGAGATTAAACACATACATTTCTTTAGAGTGTCCTAATTGAAGCTGGCAAGTCTTCGCGTGAGCACCGGAAATGCTTAATAATGATCGTACGATGGGTTCGATCGTACGATGGGTTTGATCGTACGATGGGTTTGATCGTGCGATCGTTCAATCAAAGCTACAAATCTCATTTGAGTGTCCTAATCGGTCACACGTCATTGCACAAGCACAGCAACGTGGTGGCATCGTGTAATGCCCATCGCGCGAGCTATTAGGATACCTGTTGGACCATCGCACGTTCGTTTTCTTCGTGCGACGAAATTGCATCGTTTGCACGTACGATCGTTAGCCAATTCGTCCTAATTGGCTAAGGATTAGGACGAATTGGCTAAAGCTAATTGGATAATGCCTTATATAGATTTATTTGGAGTCTTCCTTCTTCCATATCTACAGGCCTCTATTAAGCGTCATCTCGATAGTCACCCCCTTTCTAACCATATCACGGTGTTAGTACACAATAATATGAAAACTTGGATGTGATGTAAAACAACTATTAGTATTGCTGTAATCTAACGATGTAGTCTTTGCATCTTAAATTGGCATGAAATTGCAACTCATCAATCACCAATTAGATCAGGATCGCAGTTCAATGCATCGAACTTTCTACAATTACTATACCTCACATCCCTATGTGCCCAATTGTAATTACTGTATCGGGTTTCTTTTATTTTACGTATTAAGGGCTAGATTTGATTTATAATGCGCAATATAGACTACACAGGCCGACAAAATTTTTAACCAGAAACCAGTGTTTGCTCAACGTCTATGATCTCAATTGATTTTCAGGTGTACGAAAATTTACAAAGATGAGAACTTCAAAACACGATATCTCAGCGAAAAAAAAAACTCAACGGCATTTGAAAGAGGAAGACTCGTTCTTCATGTTATGGTAACCTTTATTTTTTTTAGAAAATAATAATTTGTGAACCTCAAAATCGGGCAAAAACGGTACTTTTTGCACTTTTAGGTTAGGATATCTCAGAAACCTGACGTGATAGAGCAATTCTGAGACCAGATTCGGATTCAGCGCATCAAAAACCTTCGGAAGTGTATAGTCTAGTTTCTGGTTAAGAATTTTCGTTAAATTTTGCTGGCCTGTGTTATTTTTAAGGTCATTTACCCACAACCATAATGTTCCAATTAAATTTACACCCTGTTTTTTTTATAGCCTTTCAGAAAGTTGTGTCAGTATTTCAATACAAGAGTTTTACGTAAACTTAACCGGACAGAACCTTCAAACAAGTTATTACTTTACAAGTATCATTTAAAAGTCAGCCCTATTTCTTATCGTCGTCGATCGCTAGCTCAATGGCCCTACCTTATCGCCGAAGCTAGGCGCCTACCCGTCGCTCCAGTCTTCTAGCTTGAACAATACATCTTTCGAAGCTAGAATAATTTTAGAACTTTATTACACTAAATAATCGTTTAGTGCTTTGCACAATGCTGTGTCGTAATACATGCATGACATTTGCAGTTTACGTTTTGTTTTATGTTAATTAGGAATTATGTAATTATTGTTTTGTTATGTTCGTATTTCTGCTTTCGAATAGATTACTCGGAGAAAGGGATTGTTGTGCTTATGATTGATCTTACTGAATCCTTTTTAAACTACTTCAAAAACAGGGGAGGTTATATTACGTTCATCAGTTTTTTTTTTAAATGAAAGAAAGAAATAAAAACGTTTATTTGCGGTAAACATGACGCAAAAACAGTTTAAAATACAAAAATGAGAAAACGTTGGGGAAGCATGCGTCACATCCACGCAAATCGGCTATCGCTCAGCATTATGCTACGACCCTATGCAAGACAGAGTCCCAGCGCTGGTTTTCAGCGACAGCCGAAATTTATGGTCGAAGATGGTCATCGATATTTTCGTCAATTATGGACCGATTTTGAAAATTTTCATTTGGTTAAGGAAGCTTGCGCGATGGTTACAAATAAATTTTATTAACTTTGCTTAGGTAGTTTTTGAGTTAGCTTCGATAATACATATTTAATCCACTTTGCGTATTTTAATGATATTATAATACTTCCTGTCATTGTCGTTTACATAGCAAATAGTGGTATACGAATCGGTGTGGGGTAGGTACCATAAAGAAAAACTGAAAAATTAAAAAAAAAAACAGTGGCACTCCGGAAGTGCCAACAGAAGTGAAAAATTGAAAAAAAATCGGCACCGCGGTAATCAACGCGTTGACGTCTTTTTAATGGTCAAAAGCTGGTGTCATCACGGTGTCACATGGTACATCGCACTAAATCATTGATTTAGTCCCATCTCAAAACTGCCCAACGTGCCTAAAGAAGTTTTCGCTTAAAAAAAAACACTTCAACGTGAAAAATAACTTTAATTTCGGAAGCCGGTGGCAAAAACTAAGATACACATCCAAAGACACCGAGAAGTCGGCATTTTTTTTGTACAATACGTTTTTATCTTTACTTGCAAGAAAGAATATGTTTTATTGTAGATACAGCACATTAAAAATAATACAAAAAACCGGCCAAGTGCGTGTCGGACCACGCACTAGTAGTTATTCCAAGAACAAACTTAACATTGTAGTTGAATAACAGGTTCTCCCATACATTCCAATTGCAAATGTATGTTGTAAGCACAATATTGAGAGATTTACCATGTTATTTTAAGACCATAGACTTCTTACAGGTTTCCTGTAATCTATTAGCATAAATATCTTAGAAAGTGTTTACATTCAAATTGAAAAAAAAAACATTTGAAAAAATCGCAATAAGCCCTTTCATTTGACACTACAAAACAGTTTTTCAAAATACCGGCTTTTTATTAAATCATCTATATCCGCTAAGGCTTAAGGATTCTATGGTCACAATTTTTTTTATAGGTTTTTATATCATATCTCTTTGTTGACCTCTGAGATCATGCCTACTTAACCAGGCTTTCCTGTGGGTGCCTTAAGCTACTACACTTAAAACCTCCAGCCAGGGGTTATTCAACTATGCTAATTAAAACTTTGTGAACGCTCGCTAAGGGCACCCCCTGTGGGGTACGAACTTCGGCTTAGGGCGTCAACCGGAGGGACCCTATGGTCACACTAAACACCTTTCCCTATGAAAAGTTGGCAAACTTATCTATATCAATACAAATATTATAAGGAGGTAAAATTTGTTTGTTCGTAAGTTTGTATGTAGGGGGTAATTTCAGAAACTACCAGTTGGAAGAGAAAAAATATTTTTGCATTGGATAGCTCAATTCTTGAGGAAGGTTATTTATAACGGATGAAGTCGCGAACAGAAGCTGGTTGAGTATAAAGAAAATAATCACCCTTTATTGGATGCAGAGGATTAAATCATAAACTTATATTTAAAAAAAACTTGTTTTGTAGCGAATTTAATGTTTAGTATAATAATCACTATAATCAATCGGATACGATTTAATGTCACAGGCAGTCTTCGCTCGTAATATACATAATGTATATAAATCACATCTTGATTACAAAATATATGGTAGGAATCAGAATGAATATATGATCAAAACAAATAAATGACTTCCCGAACTAATTAAATTAAACTCGTTTTAGCTACGGTAATTATAACTAATTAGTAATTATGCATAATCCTCATCATGACTCAACTTCTTGTTTCAGAATTAAATACTTCTAAACTTGAGGTTATAGACATAATTTATATCTATTCATTATCTTTTTTAACGACACTTTTATGAACTTTAGTCTTTTTCTTTGAGCTCCGGTAACATAGGCTTCGGCATTATTAGGGTTCCGTACGCTCGAATGAAAAAAACGGAACCCTTATAGAATCACTCGTGTGTCTGTCACAGCCAATTTGCCCCCAATCTAATGCACCGATTAAGTTGAAATTTGGTACACGTATGAAATTCTGTTTACCCAAACACGGACGTGTAACGTAAATAAATGAATTTTGAATATAGGGGTCACTTTTGGTGCAAATAATTTAAAAAAAATTGCAAACTGACCTTGTGATCAAATAATAAAAGGACTTACTGTGTTTTTAATAATTTTAAAATACGTAGTTTTATAGTTATTTAAGAAAATAGATGAATATTTACCATTCTTCCCTCTTATCTCTGAAACTACTAACCCTAAAACTTGTATAAAAAAAATACAGACAATAGCTCTATACTTATACATTGTAGGAAAATCTATAAGAGGTCTATGGTTTTAAAATAACATGGCAAATGTCTCAATATTGTGCATACAAACTTACATTTGCAGTTGGAATGTATGGAGAACATGTTTTTCAACTACAATGCTAAGTTTGTTACATAACATAACATCACGCCTTGTTTCCCCGAAGGGGTGGGCAGAGGTGTCCCTGTAGCAGGTAACACCCACATTTCGCCAGTTATGTTTTAAGTCCCATGCTAAGTTTGTTCTTCGGATAAATTCATCCCAACTACGGAACCCTATATTGTGCGTGGTAAGACACGCACTTGGCCGGTTTATTAATCATTGATACTAACTCGAGGAATTCTGACATGAGGATGGGCATTAGTAAGCTTCTGTAATTTTTAAATAACAGGAAACTATTTCTTAAATAAAATACGTCAACGCGGTGATTATTGCCGCATTCTTATTTATTATTCTAAGAGTCTGCTTCACCATCTCCGTAAGAGCTCCAGTAAACTTATCTGGCAGATAATATCTTACGAAATTAGTTTCACTTTTTTACAAACTTCAAATAAATATATACTATTTTTTTTTTATGTGTGTTCGGGGATAACTTCGTCGTTTATGGACCGATTTTGATGATTCTGTTTTTGTTGGAAAGGAGATATTCCCAAAGGTGGTACCATGATAAGGAAACCAGGATCTGATGATGGGATTCTGGAGAAAACGAGGGATCTCTTCAAATATTATAGGCAAACCTATAGCGATTTGGGTATTTTTTATAGTAACTCGTGCAGTTGCTTTTGGAAAGTACCATTTGGTGAAGTGGAACTGATGATGAAGACCACAAATGGCCACCGGAATTACTCAATAATAAGTAGTGCACGGGTTGCGATTCGATTACTTTAAAATGGTTGCAATGCAATTTATGCTCTTCACAATGCATACGGAAAAGTGGAGCTGATGGTGAAGTAGCAGAAGAACTCCTCAACGATTAACGTCCCTGCATCGGGAAAAGCAATATTTTGTAAAATGTGATGAGCAGTGAGATTAGGCTATTGTAACTTAGATAAATTAAAAACGACCCACTAAAAATCTAGAAATAAAAACTTAAACAAAAAGCAACTGACTTCCAAAAAACACTACAAAGTGAAAAACAGCTTAAATTTCGGAAGTCGGTGACAATCAACTAAAATACAAAACCAAAGACTGATTTCCGAAATTTAAGTTATTTTTCACTTCGTAGTGTTTTTTTGGAAGTCGGTTGATTTTTTTTTTTAATTTATCTGGCTGAAAGTGCCTGTCAGAAGATTGTGAAACACGCCCTTAGTAAATTAAAATTTATTAATATTAGCCTTTGATCCAAAGAGCCGGGTGGCCTAGAAGTTAATAAGATGAAAATAAGAGAAGATTTTTGTGCCGAATGTTGTTGTGTAATCATTACAAAAATCCTCATCTCGGTTTTAGTTACATAGGCCTAGTCCCGACTAAGCCTCTGGAGTATATTTCAGATAATAAAAAAAAAGTTTTTTTTTTACTAAAACAAAAAGAATCCTTTTTGAAAATACCTTCGGAATTTTTTCTTGAATTTCTTATGAATTGAAATAAATATGACGTAGTTTTATTTTTTATGGTTCTGTACCTCAAAAGAAAAAAACGGAACCCTTATAGGATCATTGATGTGTCTGTCTGTCCGTCTGTCATAGCCAATTTTCTTCGAATCTAATGGACCGATTAAGTTAAAATTTGGTACACATATCAATTTATGTGACCCAAACACGGACATGTAACGAAAATAAATGAATTTCGGGGGTTAATAAAAAAAGAAAAAAAGTTAGATACAGGTTAACTACCTAGTTCGGGAGCCAGAGCTTTTATGTAACAGTGACACTTATGTTTGCAAATAAATTAATTTTATTTATTTTTATTATTTAGTTCAATCTTACTAAAGTAACATTTAAATTAAGTGTATTTGAAGTTGTTTTTATGAAGCGCCACTTTTATTTGAAAGACCAATATCTGTATAAGAAAGAAATAAAGAAAAAGTATTTAATGAGACTCGCACAGGAAAGCACGAATTAAAATAAAACACACTCATTAAAACATTTAAAAAAAACAAATACAGAAAGTCCTGTAAGAGGCCAAAAGGCTCCTATCTCAGCAAGATGCTGCGACATTTAAAAATAAACACACAGTGTTCTTATAGTGCTACTTTCATTTAATTCTAAATTACCCAGTGTTTTGCATATTTTTTCAATTAACTTTTTTTTTTCTTTGCTTCCAGGTAATAACAAAAAGAAACAAGAGGATTTACTTCGGTTGTCGTGACAGCATGGCCCTATATGTTAATTACTATTTAGGTAAACCTGAATTAACTGAAAATCCTTTAAAAAAAAATGGGACATCATACCTTAACGAAATTGGAGAAGGGAGAGAACGTGTGCCTTCATCTTACCTTCGTTCAGATAATATAAAATGTAATCTGCGTTCGCAATTTATTTGCCAAACATGTAAACAAACACGAGTTTTAGGAAAAACAACTTTAATGCCTTCACATAAGGTTCAGTTTGCGCTACAAATTCATTTTTTTATTGACTTTTTCAACAGTACTAGTCAATGTAAAACTTTATTTACACTCGCATAAAGGTTATATTTTTTTAAGTGGAAATAACATCAATTGGAAACAAGGTTATAAATTTTAATAGTCTTTAGGTTATATTTGTACAATAGAACACACTTTTATCATCCTTTGTCATGCCTAACAAGAAAACAAACAATTGAAATGCTACAAGATCGTAAATCTATACCTACATGCTTTATTTTATCGCTAATTCCCGCATAGCTTTAGGTGGAACGCAGTCCCACTCGCATAACAAAACGTGGGTTGGTGATCCATACAGCTATTGAGCTTTTAGTACCGTACTGGTATTTACGATGATTTAAATAAATTACACCAGTATTAATAGAACTATAATTGTATAGATAAACTAGCTGTTGTCCGCGGCTTCGCCCGCGGGAACCCTAAACCTTAAGGCGGGTGCGTGTCGGGACGGCAGTACGCGTACGCGGGTCGGGCGCGAAGCGGGTCGGGAGCGGGAGCCCTGCACGCGTTTCGTGTGTTGACATCCATATAATACAAGGAATTACAATATATACAAGCCCGCCGTACTATCATCGTCCCGACCCGCGCCCGACCCGCAACCGCCTTGTGTGTGCTTAATTATTTTTCTAAAATAAAAGTACCCTAAGTTACTCCTTCAGAACGATTTGCCCTTAGGAGTACTATTGAATCATAGAGTTGAATCATAAATAAAAAAATAAAAAATGATTTTGTATTTGAAAATAATTTAAAAAAATATGCATAAACTTGAAAGCGTGAGAAACAATAGTAGCCACTAGACATAACGTAGGTACTTCTCGAACCGCATGTGTGGCTGCGCGCTTCCGACAAAGCGAAGAGCGGTTCGTAAATGTTCAGATCAAAATAAGCTGTCGCGCGTAGTGATACGGCATAAACTGATTTGCAAAAATTGATCGACATTACAGTTATTCCAATTTGGAGTACGTCGCTAAGGTACAATCTGTACGGTTAGGCTAGCTATAACTTTACGTGGAGCCGCAAATCTTTGAGTCGCTTCGTATTCGCGGGGTTCTGAACCCCGCATGATCGTAGCGGCGACACAGCAGCTACTCGATCTTGAGTATTTCAAGACACCAGCGCATGTACAGGACAGAGGTCGATCAGCTGTTCATATACCAGAACTCGACGAGGAGATCATCGAGTACTTCAAACGGGATCCTCGTCGAAGTACGTGTATGGCTGCGGCTATGTATGTTTGACGCAATATTATGTCTGGGAAGACGACACACCGCTCTAAGCGAATCCTTACCGACCCTGACGACCCCATTACCCTCCTCCAGGAGAGCAGTAGGGAAACCAGCACAGTCTACAAAAACAGACGCCTTCCGTCATTCCGACCTCGCCGCCGAGGTCCTTTGCCATCGCGACCGCGTCCCCGAGTAAATGATACTCATCCCCGACCCTTGCTCGATAACGAGGTGTCAGCAGTTTTTGCAGCTGAGCACGTAGCTTTAACTTCCCCGAATAATACATGATCAAAACTTTGATCCAGCCCGTCCCATCCTTGATGTCCTCCCTCCGGTTGACGCCCAGGCCGAGGTTAGTACCCCACAGGGGATAACCTTGGCGAGCGTTCACCTATTTTTATAGTAACTTAAGGCACCCACAAGAAAGCCCGGTTAAGTAGTCATGATCTCAGAGGTCAACTACGAGATGCCCTACCTAAAAAAAAAGAAGACGACACATACATCAACTGTGTGACTGTGAACTGTGCATCCTTATCATTTTCGTAGAGTTCATGCACTACACGAAAACGAATGCGCCGCGCCGCGCCGGCCACAATTACTTTTTGCCAGTGGTTGATAGAAAATCGTTACCGGGAAGTACCTACTCGTATCTTTGTAAATAGCGAACAGTGAAAAGTAGGATAGTTAGTAAAATCATTGTAAATAAGTTGATTATATTTTTTTTAATACGCCTTAAATACTTAATTTGTATTGTACCATAGCGATGTACTCCAAATTGGAATAACTGTAATTTTGATCCAATTAATTTCTTAAATTTAGAAAATAATTTTATGTAAGATAATAAACTTGTTTTTCAGTTTCACTTGTTGTTCAGTAAGTTGTTGGTAAAAACATATTTATGGCGGTTCTAAGCCCGTAAAAGTATTGTGTTTCGTTAACTCAGGAGTAGATAGTTAGTTATCAGCTGTAGCGGGAGGGTCAACGACCGCGCGTCGCTCGTGCCAGTCGAAGTCTCGCACAGTCGGTCGTTCGCGCTATAGGTCTACTACTAGTTCTAGATTGATTTCAAGTTTTGGTTTTCGCAATTCTAAATCCGCCATTTTTTAAATACTTTTTGTATGTTTTGAAGTGAAAACTTCTTTAGGCGCGTTGGGCATTTTGAGATGTATAAACCATTGATATAGATGTGTAAACCATTGATTTCGCGACACCGTGATGACACCTCCTTTTTGTAAACGCGATTGTGCTCTTTATTTATATTACGTTACGGATCAATGTTCTATGCAAGTATTTTTACTTGAAAGATTTTGTAAACGCGATTGTGCTCTTTGTTTATATTACGTTGCGGATCAATGTTCTATGCAAGTATTTTTACTTTAAAGGTTTTTTAAACGCGATTATGCACTTTGTTTATACTACGTTACGGATCAATGTTCCATGCAAACATTTTTACTTGAAAGGATTCGGTTTTTTTTTTTGTAAACGCGATTGTGCTCTTTATTTAGATAAAATTACGGATCAATGTTCTATACAAGTATATTTCTTCCACCAAGGCGATCTTTTCATATTTTCACTTTTTTTTTTTAATAAATCTAGTGTACTACCAAGACAAAATCATTTGACTGCGGAAAAACAACCATTAAAATTTCAGCTTGTATGTGCTTTCATATTTATGTATTTAGTAAAAAGCTGTTATTTTGACATTACAAAGAGACACTTAAATTTTATTTATTTGTATAGATATAAATAGCTGTCACATATAATATGGGTTTCTAAAATGTTTGAAGGGAAAGTGGATTTTAAATGGCGGAATGGCGGAAACCTGATTTTGTTTTGTTTTAGAGTGCTCGTTTGGAATGTTGCCAATTTTAATTATTATCTATATATGTATATATGAGATTGATGAACTCCAACACTGTCTGACTGATCACCATGAAACTTGGAACATAAATGTATTTTTCTGAAACAAGCTTGGAAATTTTAACATTATTTTGACAACCTTCTTCAAGATATATCGAAATTGCTGTACTGGTCAAAAACAAGTGAGCGCTTGGCCGGCAATGTTACTATGAAAATCCATAACTGTCGTGTTTAGCGGCCAAAAAAATTGCTATGAAAACTCATATCTGTCGGGTTATTTAAAAATGGAACTCACTTTTTACTTCAACACATGGCAGCCAAGGAGGTAACTTATCAAAGATTTTATTTAAATTTCGAACTGACTAAGCAAATAGAGTTGTTTAATAATGTTAAGAAGAAATAAATGACCAAATTGGCGCGTGAAAATTTTTCTTTGTTCTTCATCGATTCTGGGAATTTACAGTTCATTTACAATACTTAGTTTGAATTTCCGCGAATTGTTTGTGAAAAGTACTATATAAGCCTTTGCCGGAATCAGGCATTGACTGAAACTCGCGTACTATTGTTTTTGTTAAGTCAAACACGCATCTTTTTAATAAAGTGTCCGAAAATGGAAACTGGCCAATCAGCAGACAGTAGTATAAAAATGTGCTAATTGTTAGTGGTTCCAATACCGCCCTATTAAAGAAGAGCATTTTATGTATGGGTCCAATCATATTTAACTAAATACACGATGTAATAAAAAATGAGACAATTCCACTTAAAAAAAAATGTCAGTTCTATTAATTAATAAATGTTATTACTCAATTGTCAATATTTTGACTGATAAGAATTTAAATTAATAATATGACATCTCTGTACTCCTGACTTGAACTAAATCATTATAATTGAACTGTATTGACCTCGAACTTGACGTATTTATAATCCCATTTTATCAAACGACATTATGTATTGTATTGCTTTTTTCAAATTATTTACCGAATGTCATCTTGACATGGTAAACTTGTATTGATTTGATTGAATATGTTAATAATATTATATTGAGGGAGTCTTTAGCATTATAGAATAAACTGTTTGCATGCCTTAGTTAAGGTAGATAGTTTAAGGATCATTTTAAACTTAACATCTGTAATGCTATGCTATTCAAAGCCTCGTTTAAAAGCGAGTTTATTATAATTTTGGTATTTTTGAACTGTCAGAAGAGTTGAACAGTTATTCAGAAAGTTAGTGTCCGTTCAATAGTGTAGATTTGTATGTAGAAGAACTGTCAAGGAACTCCGTAGTTAGTTACACATAATTATCGTTAGTTATTTCAATGCATTGTTGAATGGTTGAAGGTTCTGCATATTATTTATCAGAGAACGTACGTGTTTGACGTGAGTTTCATTTCCTCTAACCGACATTTACACCTTAAACGAAGAAATATTGACATTTTTAAATACGAGATAGTCATTAAAATAGATAAAGTAATACGCGGTCGGCAACGAACGAGGTTCGCATGTTAGAGGATGAACATAAAAATCATTGATACCTTTACTAAGTTTTATTCCAAGGTATTTTATACGGTTGCGTTGAAAGGTACATCTACATGCGTTTTTAATCCCAGAGACTAATTTGACAGGTGCAAATGTCAAACTCCAAATTGAAAAAAACAAACTAAAATCACTTGAAATGTCAAATTAGTCTCTGGGTTTAAAAAACGAACTTTATAAGTTACTAGCTGCGCCCCGGGGTTTCACTCGCATATGTCCTCATGTGCCAAATTTCGTCAAAATCTATTCAGCAAGTTCCAGCGTAAAAATGAAAAAAAAAAAAAAAACAAATTCACTTTCGCCTTTATTATAATTATTAGTTAGTATATTGTGGCACCATTTTTTGGTGGGAAATTATCAAATAACTTCTTCCGCTCTGGGCGGAGCGGGAGGGTGTGTCAGACTCTTACTGACTAAAACACATCCGTGTTCCTTCAGTTGCCTGTATGTTGCCAGGGCCCACGGTAACCCTTGAAGTGGAGAATCGGATAAGGCCAGTTTTTGTGTTGAGGTTGCAGGTATAATCGAAAATGGTTTATTTCAAAGATCACGATGGTTAAATGAACTTTGTTGAACTGGAAAATCTGAAATCAATCCATTCCAGAACCGTGGTTCACAGAGTCTGGTTTGTCTAGAATAGATGTTGTGACAGCCCTAAGACTTCGGCCCGGGGACATACCGCTAAACGACTTTGCGTTCCTGATGGGTAAATCCAACTCACCAAATTGTGCTGAGTGTGGCGTGTTTGAGGATGTTTACCATGTGTTGGCCGAATGTGCCCGGAACGAGGTTGAGAGGGTCAGCTTACGGCTCTAATATGATGTGGATCTGCGGGAAATGGGCATGTGTAACTTGATTCTGGCCCGTCCTCCGTCAGATGAGGCTAAGTCAATGTATAATTTAGTTAAACTAGACATTACGCGTAGATAAGTCATTCTTTGTGAGGCCTATGAGGGTGGTATGGTCATATTTGATCAAACCTTCTATAAAATAAACAAAGAAAAAAAAATCCATTCCAACACAGTTGACAGTGATTTTAATTGATATTTCATCATTTATGGAACCAAAAAAAACTTTATATACCTCAGGATCACAATCTAATCATTACTTGTTTAGTAATTTACAGACATAAACAACTCCAGTCATTACTTCCCGACGTTTCTCATAAATAAATTATTGTCCAACACGCGATTACACACAAACTTCGATAGGGATGTGATCGTCAGATAGCAGTCAGCACGTCACTAGCTTGCGTGCGCTTTCTTGATTTATTCTCTAGATGGCGCTCGCTCGCTTATCTTTGGAGAACCTATTACGACACATGTTTGGTTAGCAGGACCATATTAACGACACGCTTCGCCATGATAGTTGCACTGGGCAATTAAAGCAAGGTGGTGTAGCTACTGTGTGGCAGAACTGCGGTTGGTTACTGGTGAAATGGGGAATCATAGAGGGCTGTTTGGCGATTAGTAACTGGATGATGTCAAGAGTGAAATGGTTTGGGTATGTTGCGAGGATGAATGAAAGGCGACTAACAAAATGTATTTACAAGGCTGATATGAAGGGAAAGGCCGGGCGGTGACGCCCTAGGAGGACATATACCGACCTTTAATGGTGATGTTCTTCAGAGAGGACAGGTGCGTAATACTAGCATTTGCGGGCGTGTATGACCAGATGTATGAACGTAAACGAGGCAAAGGAGTAAGAATATCGTAGCAGGTTGTGTTCTGTCTACCCCTATAGGAAGAAGGCGTGAGTTTATGTATGTATGTAGGTACTCAATCAATCTGCCTAGCCTTTTCCCAACTATGTTGGGGTCGGCTTCCAGTCTAACCGGATGCAACTGAATACTAGTAATTCACATGGAGCGACTGCCTATCTGACCTCCACAGCCCAGTAACTGGGTACTGGGAACTTTATCTTAAAAAATTAGGTATTTTAACAGTGCCAAGTTTATATGTTTTAGTACTACTCAGCCACTTTGCGAAATACATACACGAGCACGAATCACAGGAAGAACGTGAACTTAGAGAGAAAACTAGAAGAAACGTTATAAAAAATAAAATAGCGCCGAAACTTAATATTGCTGAACATTGCTCTAAATACCAAGCAGTAGAATTATTTAATAAGTTGCCTACTGACTTAAGATCGTTGATTTACAAAGGTACGCTATTCAAAGCCAAACTTAAAGCATTCCTGTTGAATAAATGTTTATATTCTATATCTGAATTGGTGACAAATGATGGTGAATAGTTTTTATATTTAGTAATTTACCTTTTTGACATTAAATATATATTCAAGACATTGTTCGATTTTTTGCATTTTAGAGAATAGATTTATACGAATTTGACATGATAATATTTACAATAATTTATATAATTACTATTTATAATCTATTGACATATTAATTTATCATATAAGTTATTGATTTTATTTTTAGTGAAATTTACTGTTTGATATTCATAATTTATTGTTTTTAGCTGTAAAATATTAATGAATGTACTACAAAATTCAAACACAATGCGAATTATTATATGAATAAATAAATCGAATCGATGGTAATACGATAGACGATACCCCTTGGTAAGACTGGTTGTCAGACTTTCGGGCTTCTGACGACCCGTAATGACGATCAAAGATCCACGAATGACAGCCGGGACCAACGGCTTAACGTGCTTTCCGAGACACGGAGGAGTCTCGGTATATAAAGATGGTCACCCATTCACAGACCAACCCCGGCAAGCTTAGCTTAACCTCATGGATATACCCGCACGGCTGTTATTATTTAGCCACGAGCTCCTCAAGAGTACCTACTCGTCAATACGAAATACGGCGTCCTTTTGTCTCAGTTCATACTACCCGTCAAGTGTCTTCTCCACTTCTTCCATAAACTATTAGCCATCATCTCAGTATTTGTCTTTTGAGCCATTTCATCTTTCACACAATCCATCCATCAACACTCATCACCTAAAATATACTTCACGACATGTTCCTTAATCATCCGTATTACACTTACATTATTAGTCATATCTAATTCTCTCCTTTCGCGTAGATCACACATCCCACTTAGCATTCTCATCTCAGCTGCATTAACTGCGTGCCAGCAAAACCCTTTCATTCATCTCTTGTGGCCTAACATTCATACTAAATGGCGTAATTAATGATCTTCTTGTACCTACATAGATACTAGATACTTCCTGTGTCTAGTATCTATGTGGATGTCACCTTAGTCACATTTTATAATAAAATGTCCCGTCAACAAGTTTCACATTAAATTCAAAAAGATAGTAGATTCATCAATTTTTTTTTTCTTGTTTCCTCCGCACGTTTTCTCATAACACAACTGACATTGGCAGAATTGTCGACATCGGCACCATTGCCATAAAGAAAAATAGAATAATAAAATGTCCAAAGATGGCTACCGTGTCGTAGCGTATCGAAAGTATGTTTTCGACAAAAAATGAGTTATAGATGTGATTGGTAGAAAAAAAAAAGTGTTGTTGTCAAGTTAGGCAACACAGTTTCATTTGTTTGCGTGTTTTAGGGTTTCGTACCGAAAGGGAATGTAATGCCATTGTTGTTGCAATATTGCCTGTCTGCTAGAAGCGTCTAGTACTAGGTTCTTAACGATATAATTCATAGGCTTGGAATTTACATGTTCTGTGTAGGCAGTTGTTTTGGCATACCTACATTTATGCCCATAAAAGTATGAAATACCAAGAACCCACCTGCATATTTTAAATATAAATAGGAGAAATAATAAATACTTAAGTAATAGAAGCATTTTATTCAAATACTAGCTGATCCCGAGGCGAGGCGATGCATGTAAAAATGTGATAATGTCCGCTGAAGTTGAGTTTCATGAAAACAATGCGGAACGGCTTGAGTTAAGGTGATGTCAATCCAGTGCCGAGCTAAAAAATATTGTGTGCGCTAACCTTAAATATACTCGAATTTATGCCTTTAGTGGTTTTAGAAATATACACGAAACACTGATTCTGCTGGGGGAGATTTATAAAGTCACACCAGTACAGATTTATAGCAGGCTATCCTGGTAGACACTCAATTACATAAATAACATTAATTTATTTATAAAATACAGAGTCGTGATTTATTTACAATATTACAATAGTACATATAGATAGACTAGGAATACCTAGTTATAAAAAATTACACATAAGTAACTTAGTACAAATCCAAATACAATTAATTATTTGAAAAATGACGAACATCCGCACAAAATTTCAACTCCTTTAGGGGATGAATTTTTATAAATCCATTTCTTTGTGCTCACCTTCGCAATATATTTAAGGAATTATTGTATAAAATTTCATGCTTCTACGTTCTAGATCCAGCGGTTTAGGGTGAGCGTTTTCTGTCCATGAATGAATTAAAGATTTTTATTAAGTAGAAGATCTAATGTTCACTTTAGTTCTCTTCAAGCATAGTTATATTCTTTCAGTTACTGCTTCATGGAAGTCTGCCGTAGATGTCTTTCGCATTTTGGCGTCAATCGCCTCTATCATTTACTAAAATGTGTTCAACTGGAACTTATCAAATATCAACATATAAAAAGCTTACTTTTCAAGCAGTTTGTTGCAGTTGGTGACAGTTATTTTAGTTAAATGTGTTATATTTTTAGAATTTCCTCCTCAATCCCTTTAATTTGATACCCCGCAGAGTCATGGTATATTTTTGAAGTGAAAACTTCTTTAGGCACGTTGGGCATTTTTGAGTTGCGACTCCATGACAACCATCGATTTCGCGACACCATGACGACACCTCATTTTTATAAACGCGATTGTGCTCTTTATTTATATTACGTTACGGACCAATGTTTTATTCAAGTATTTTTCTTCCACCAAGGCAATTTTGTTCAAGTTTTCACTTCTGTCGGCACTCCCGGAGCGCCACCATTTTTTTTTCTTGACTCTGCTTATTGTTGTCTAAAATCCGCCATTTTCATTTTATGAAAACAGAACCTAGCCCAGACAACTCTTGTATTAAAATTCATCCACCCGTTCGGATGCTTCGAGTTTATAAAGAATTCCACATACAAAGGTAAATAGAAACGCATAAAACCATTCTCATATTTATTTATTTTATTTTATTTATTTCTAAAACACTTAACCTTTTACATTTTGGTTTTAGCCTCACAATGAAAACCTTTCAGGGTTTATCTGTGTGCGGCGAGCCGTTCAACTAAATTTTACAAAAATGTTACTTTCATACTACAATGATACAATTTTTTTTTATATGATGATAATAATTTGTGGGTACATTAGTACATATATATATTAGGAGAAATTTTGTGTAAGGAAACGTTTTGATTTGTACACACGGCTACACATCAAGCTATACATTTCCAGTTTATGCTGATCTCGCATTGTGTACAAAATATTCTGCAACCCTCATCCCGTACACATTATTGAACTTTGGTAAACGAACTATGGGGTCCTTTATTCCTTCCCGTGACATCAAGGTCACCTTCTTAACCAGCGATATTGAAAGTGATCACAAGTGGCCATAGTCTAGGATCACGATAAGGCGGGTGCGTCAAGGGCGAGCGTGGGCCAGTGAATGTTGGCGCCGCATTGCTTTAGATAAAGCTCAGAACTCAATTAATGGAAACTATTTGAATGCGAGAACTAGTCGTGCTGGCCCAGAAGTTTATAGATCTGGCGGTTCCAACCACTTTCTAAGTTAATCTAAGATATGATCACACCAGTGAATTACGGTAAAGGTACAAATTGTAAAGAAACTTGGAGTTAATTGTTTGATAATATTATTATTAACACCAAGTAGGCAAAGCAAACCATCGGGCGAGCGGAAGGGTGTATCAGACTCTTACTGACTGAAACCCACCCCTGTTCCTTCAATTGCCTGTATGTTGGCAGGGGCCACGGTAACTCTTTCGGACAAACTCGCAACCCCGGCAGGCATCGGTTCTAGCGGACCCCTTCAGTTGTGCTGACATATCTTTGAGGCGCGCTTGGAACACAATGCGCCGTCGACCCGGGCCTGGTCCTTATCGAACGGCGAGCTACCCACTGCTCAACGTCCGCAAGCCCGCGCCTACGGTGGCCGGGAATCGGCCTGCGATTCTCGATGCCTAGGGCGTCTCCTGCGGCGGTTAGGGGCGTGAGGGCGCGAAATTTGCGCGAGCATTACAGCTTCGCAGAAGGAGGTGACGGCCTCCCATACCCGCTCGCTCCGTACCATGACCTGGACCAGGGCCGGATGCGAGAGATCACCGCATCATAGTAAGCCTGGTGTTGTGATGATATACTCGTTCTTTTTAGGCATTAGGCTCAGATATAGGTAGGTACGCATATTCTGCCGAAAAGTCTGGAGCTCTTCTTTGCTCTTAACTGCCACAGATTGGTCTAAAGAAGATAGAACCTAAATAGGGTTTGCGGAAATTTAAGTAAAAGCAAATAATCCAGGTTATAAGCTATTTGTGTGCCGAATTTCATACAAATCTGTTCAGTAGTTTTTGCGTGAAAGAGTAACAAACATCCATCCTCACAAACTTGGAAATTTATAATATTATATTATATGTTATATATACAATATAGTAGGAAATAGGATAGGATATTAAGATATAGTAAGGATTGCATACTTAATGTCATCTTGTTGTCTCAATTTATTTGTAGTAAGGAATTAGCTACATCATTCAAATCAAAAAGGAAAAAAGTGCCTTTATCAAACTTAAAAGTATCCATGCCAGCTCATTATTCAAGACTTACCAACAATCAAACAAAAAAATACTTTGCTCCTTGAAAAAGTGAGGGTTTTAGAATATAAGTTCTCATTTAAGATTGTCAGAGTAAACGACGTTGTTCTAGTTCTTTTTATATTTCCTTCAATCTTGTACAAATGCTTTGTACATTGTTTGCAACATATACACACGCAACCAATACATTCCGCAACATTGTATGAATCAAGCTTTAGGTACTTCACGACATATGCGTTGGCGGGCGGTGTCGGCGCTAGGCGCCAGTACAGTATATAGTGCAGAAGATACATCTATATAATTATATGAAAATGAATCTCTATTTCCCTTGGTCACGGTATCACGCGTGAACGGCTGGACCGATTTGCCTAATTCTTTTTTTTGTGTTTGTTATTCTCAGGACAAGGTATGTAGGTAACCTAGTCCTGAGAATAACGGTTAGGTATGTAGGTAGAGTAGGTAGGTAGGTAGGGTAGGTCTATGAAGGTAGGGTAGGTATGTAGGTAGGGTAGGTATGTAGGTAGGGCAGGTATGTCGGTAGGGTAGATATCTAGGTAGGGTAGGTATGTAGGTAGGGAAGGTATGTAGGTAGGGTAGGTATGTAGGTAGGGTAGGTATGTAGGTAGGGTAGGTATGTAGGTAGGGTAGGTATATAGTTAGAGTATATGTAGGTAGGGTAGGTATGTAGGTAGGGTAGGTATGTAGGTAGGGTAGGTATATAGTTAGAGTAGGCAGGTAGGGTTTGTAGGTACGTAGATAGGTAGGTAGGCACGTAGGGTAAATAGGTATGTAGGTAGGGTAGGTAGGTATGGTAGGTATGTAGGTAGGGTAGGTATGTAGTTAGAGTAGGTAGGTAGGGTTTGTAGGTACATAGATAGGTAGGTAGGCACGTAGGGTAAGTAGGTATGTAGGTAGGGTAGGTAGGTATGGTAGGTATGTAGTTAGAGTAGGTAGGTAAGGTTTGTATGTACGTAGATAGGTAGGTAGGCACGTAGGGTAAGTAGGTATGTTGGTAGCTAGGGTAGGTAGGTAGATAGGGTGTGTAGGTAGGTAGATAGGTAGGTAGGTACGTAGGATAAGTAGGTATGTAGGTAGAGTAGGTAGGTAGAGTAGGTAGGTAGGTAGGTACGTAAGGTAAGTAGGTTTGTAGGTAGCTAGGGTAGGTGAAGGATAGGTAGGTAGGGTGTGTTGGTAGATAGGTAGGTACAGTAAGCATTCAAAAGTGCATAGGCACGTTAAGAGTCGTATTGCTGTGAACTCGCGGTATAGTCCGTATATCTGTATGTGTAAGCAACACGGCACACACTGTCGTATCGTCACGTACTTGCGCCGCACTACCGAAACAAATATCTATTTCTGTCGCTTTTGTTAGATACGGTAACACACACGCATCATGCCAGGCCTTGGCCAGTTTATGGCATTGCTAAAATTCGAACAAAACTTATGTGTGCAGATAGCAGAACGCGTTAAGCGTTGGTCTTAAGATTCAAACTGGCTTAGGTTCCGATCTCGTAAAACACAGCTCGGTTTTTTGCTATAATTATTATTTTTGTTTGCAATAATAACATATTTTAACTATTGCTGTCTTTTTATTAATGCTGTTATTACAATCAAGGGTTTAAAAATGCGTGATATGTGATAACAAAATTAAAAAAATATTTATTCGTTATATTTATTTTACTAATAGCTAACAAATTGCTACAATTATTTGTCATTACTTCAGCTAAATAAGATATGAAATAGATGTCAAGAAACTTAGAAGCAATTTGTATAATTGTGACATATTTGTATTATGAAATGTTTTAAATTTTATTTGGATTTTTTTCACCATAAATATAGCTTATTACTAGTTAGCTTTGATCATGGTCGAAGTAATTAAGCAATAAATAAGAATATTAGACTACTCAAAATGAAAAAAAAAAAAAAACTATTTACAAAATAGGTGATTTTAAGGTTAAGTATGGGCAGTTTGTTTACATTATTTATTTCACATTTTATTTGGCTTTAGTAAATATTATTTGGTATTGAGGTTATAGCTTAAGAATTCATTTTCTTTACGAAAAGAGGATTGAAACTAAACCTCAAATTTTAATCGTAAAATAATAATATTACTAAAATAATCTTAAACATTTTCGGTCTATCTGCGAGAAATACGTCAAACACCATATTAAAACGTGTTTTTTTTAGCTTTTTTTTGCGTCATGGTTACGGCAAATAAACGTTTTTTCTTTCTTTCGTTTCTTTCTTTAAAAAATCGTTACCAAAAATTCATGCAATAACGAATCTGTTGTTTATTAAGTTGGTACGGTAAATATTTCAAGGTTAAAATATAGCAGTATCCCACTTGAAGTCTTAATATTATCGTGCGAAACTTAAACGTTTTTGTTGTTGCCTTTCTGTCGAAAACGGCTTCCTAGCTGGTCTTCAGTGATGCAAGCCTTCAGAGTGCACAGCGAACGTTTCATAATGACGTGTTTAATAATTCAGCAAAATATCTCGTTGGTATGAAACCATTTGTTTCATATTCATTCACCATTTGACGTCGCTGCTCCTCGATAATAAGCCTCTTTCTCATACCTCTTAACCCTCACAGTATTTCTCTAGAACAAAGAATAACATTGTATTTATTACACATAATAATTATTTATCATTCACTAATCGAATTAAACCTCATAATAAATCTAAAACTTTAAAGGCATCTTCTGTCTCAACAATACCTCTGTTCTATCAACAATACCTTTGATTAAGATTTATGTTTAGTAAAATATGAAATATTTAAATGATAACACTCACACTTAGTCCGGTTTCATTAGATAATTGTGTTCACTTATAATTGTGTAAATTATATTCACTTTTACGCAGCGCAGTAATATTTGATCTCCCTTTAATATTTATATTTGACTGCATTTTGAAAATTATAACCACAACACCGCTAATACCTAAATACTCGTCACCAACAATAACCACGAATCAACAAAGTTTTATTAAGCGAATTCGCGTAACGATCTGCGTCTGTCTACCCCACAAAAATCGAAATAATTTACTTAGTTTTCTGTGGTCTACCTGCTAAACTTTAATATTTATGTGAACAACTTTAATATTTAATATTTATGTAAAAAATAACAAAACTATGAATAGTAATTATTAGAAAATTACAAGCAAACCGCAGATGAGATTTGAACCTTCGCCTGGCTCGCCATAATCGCGCATACCATAGCACGTTATCCACTGAGCTAGGATGCCATATACTGTATTGACAGAAATTATGAACTACTATTAGTTGCAGACAAATTGAATGTGTGTGTGTCTATAGTATTGTAACATCTTATAGAAGGAGGTCGTAAGTCAAACCGAAGCGTCAGTCTATTGCTTTGTGCGATTGCCTATGGACTTTTGGTCGGTACTGTACGTAGGGTAACTAGGTATGTAGGTAGGTAAGGTAGGTAGGTAAGGTAGGTAAGTACATAGATAGGTGGGTAGGAAGTAAGTACGTAGGGTAGGTAGGTATCTAGGTAGGTAAGTAGGTATGTAGGTAGGTAAGTACGTAGGGTAGGTAGGTATGTAGTTAGGCGTTGATAAGTAGGTAAGTACGTAGGGTAGGTAGGTAGGTACGGTTGGTAGGTGCGCCGTAGAGAAAAGTACTTAGTGCTACCCGTGCGAAGCCGGGGCGGGCAGCTAGTAGGTACCATTTAAGCGCCATTTAGCGTAATGGTGCTTATGGGAGTAGAGCTGTAGAGCCGTCTTCTCTCTATTTCTCTATCACAGCCTCATCACCAGAAGAGGAAATAGAGTAATCGTTTCATAAACATGCAATCAAATTTATAGGTACTAATATTATAAAGAGGTAAAATTTGTTTGTTGGTTCGTTTGTTTGTTTATTTGTAAGTTTGTATGTAGGGGGTAATCTCTGGAGCCCGGGTCGACGGCGCGTTGTGTTCCACGCGCGCCTCAAAGAGAAGTCAGCAGATTTGAAGGGGTCCACTAGGGCCGATGCCTGCCGGGGTTGCGAAGAAAACCGAAAGGGAGATCGTGGCCCCCGGCAACAGGGCAACCGAAGGAACACGGGTGGGTTTTAGTCAATAAGAGTTTGACACGCCCTCCCGCTCCGCCCAGAGCGGGAGAAGTTATTTGATGATTTCCCAAACATTTAAAAAAAAAAAAAGGTGTAATCTCTGGAACTGCCAGTCTGATTTGAAAAAATATTTTTGCATTGGATAGCCCAATTCTTGAGGAAGGTTATAAGCTCGCGGGCAGAAGCTAGTGCCTTATTAAGGTATGATTTTGGAAGGCTTTATACAACGCTAATTTAAAATAACTCAGCCAAGTTGACGCAATGACTACCGTATTCATTTTAAAGCTAGTAGCTTTATGCGCTTCAATAAAGTTTGTCATATCTGGAATTTTAAATTATATTTTGTGTTGCGTAATGTAATGTAAATTATTTTGCATACTATTGTATAGAATCAAGTTTTTCTAACTGAACAGACAGCTGTGCTGCTGGGGAGTTTGTTGCGCCAGTTCTTCTTCCCAGCTAAAGCACTAGGAAGTGGTGAAGGGTGGGCGTTTTGGGGGACTGTCTTATGTAATTTTGACGTTCAAAAAGCACTGATTTTCAGCCTAGTTTGAATAAATGACTTTTGAATTTTTATTTTTAGGTGCCTGCAATTTGCTCGTAAGATTCTAATGTAACCCGGAGTGCAAAACAAGGGTTGTGTAGCATAAGCATAATCAGCCCAGTGTCCCACAGCTGGGACACTGGCCTCCTCTTTGTGAGAGGTAGTAGGCCATAATCCACCACGCGGGTCCAGTGCGGGTTGGTGGATGTCACATGTCTTCGAATTTTTGGTTTTAGGACATTTTGGTTTCCTCAAGATGTTTTCCTTCACCGTTTTGAGAGCACTGGTGATAAAATAAATTATAAAAAGTAAAGCGCCTGCTTGGGTTCGAACCCAAGACCTACGACTTGGTAAGTCGGGGCCGATACCATTGGGCCACCACTGTACGGGTTGTGTTATCGTGAATTATGAAAAGTACGATGCTGTTCTGAAGAATATTTAAGGCAGTCAACCTTCTGTTCGTAAACAGTATTTTAATGGTACAAGTTTCATATGTCTCAAGTCAAGGTCTTCGCTTCGTTAGGGAATGGTTATTTGTAAGTTAGACAAGCTTATTATGTACAAACATTGAAATATTTGTTTGTTCAACATTCTAACATCATACATGTTCGTGTAATTTAAATATCCTATTATTTTATATGCTTCTATTTTCCCTTTCTGTATTCGGGGAAGAAGAGGCAAAGAGAAATAGGAATACCGAGAAGGAAGTAATAAAACTAACTGAAGGAAAAAGCTGACGTAAAAACTTCTACTATACACCCCCCGACCCTTGCTCGAAAACGAGGTGCCAGCAGTTGTTGCAACTGAGCACGTAGCTTTAAATACCCCGTATACTAATCAAGATGAAAATCTAAGTTTGATCCAGCTTGTCCCTTCTTGCTGTCCTCCCCCCAGCAACGCCCTAAGCCGAGGTTCGTACCCCACTGCCTTTGGCGAGCGCTCGCCTAGTTTTAACTTAGAATAGTTTTTGCCCCTGGCTGGAGGCTTTGAGTGTAGAAGTTTAAGGCAGCCACAGGAAAGCCCAGTTAAGCAGCCATGACCTTAGTGGTCAACTGCGAGATGCCCTAGATAAAAAAAAAAAATCTCGCGCACTAGACCACGACCAATGGTCATACCAACCAGGTAAACTATAAAAACAGATGCGAATCGCGCACTTGGTCGGCTTGTTGGCCGGCGACCCTTAAAAAAACATTCTTTCGGTACCGGTTAGATATATTAACATTGCCAATTGTCCTATTTTTATTTTCGTGTCGGAATCCTCATAATTACTGGGAAAGGTCGAGGATTGTGTTTTCGCATAATGTTTTATTACGCAAAAACGTTAATACAAAAAGGCTGTCAATGAGCAGGGTAATTATTCGAATATTTATTAGGCTAGATTTTTCACAGCATTAAATAAAACCTGTACCATTTTAATTAGTACTCAAAAACACAGACACATAAATATAGCTCGATAGAATAATTGCGTGAGTGATAAAACTGTTGGTATGCGTTGTTTATAGCCCCACAGTCTGTCAGTTGATTAAAATGCTATAATAATGCTTAATGTCCATTTGTCTTTTTAGGGTTCCGTACCCAAATATTAAAAAGGGACCCTTATGGTGCGACTCTGTTTGTCTCATGCTATAAACTTGAAACTTAGAATAGTATTAGATGACGTTTACCCAACTATTTCGCAAATAAAATAGAAATAATATACATATTTTTTGCAAGAAGGACTGAACGAGGGACTTAAAAATTCGAAAAGGGGTTACTATATGGGGTATCATATGAAAGAGCGCTATTTGCACATACTCAAACATTTTTCTTTTTTTTAGGTGAAAACTTCTTTAGGAGCGTTAGGCATTTTTGAGATGGGAAAAAACGATTGAACTCGCGATACTGTTACCGTTACCGACACCTCATTAAAAGTATTTCAATTTCTATGCACAATAAAACTGTTCAAGTTTTAACTTCTGTCGGCATTCTCGGAGTGTTTTTTAGGTCGCATAGTTTTCGACTTTTGACACAAAAATGTAAAAAAAAAATATTGTTCCCCCTTGTCTCCGAAGTTTGCATAGAGAAAAATCTGAAATTATTCTATGTGAGAAGTTTGTGTAAAGATTACAGGAAACATAAAACAATGCCTCTAAATAGCATACTGTTTCAAAAATCATGAACAAAATTACATTCGTTCCACTATCGGTCAAGAGATGGCGCTGACCTAAAACTGTAATATTCTACATCGCAGTGTTAAAATCCTCTGACGAACCCTCGGTGCGCGAGTCCGACTCGCTATTGACCGGTTTTTTTTGTCTGTGGTAATTAAGTTCTGTCTCGGTTCTTGCTGATAGAGTTGTAGCGCTAAAAGGATCCATACTATTTATATAAATGCGTCACACCATCAATTTGAACACACTGAGGTTTTATTCTTAAACCATATACAGTAAAGCCTCTACAAAACGCAAAACAGTAGACAGGAAATAATCTGCTAGATACGTTAATCGAAATGAATTCGGAAGCGGTGAAAAACATTTATTTATTTATTGCGAAATGGGGCTGATCTTGACCTCAGTTTTGCCTGGTGGAAAGCGATGGATGAGTTCTACGTTGGAATGAGCGTGCCCAGAAGATGCCTGTTCGCTTTTACTTTTGAAAGCTGATGGGTTATACAAATGTAAAAAAAACCCTGTCTGATGCGAAAGGGTACTAAAAAAAAGGGTAAAGGGTATAGGTACTGCAATAACATTACTATTATTATTCATTATTATTATTGTAATGGTATCTTATTTTATTTGAATTTCTGACACTGATTATTAGTGTGATATGTTTTGTGAGTTGACTTCTATGGGTTCAGTTACCCGAAATAAATGAATTTTATTATTACCAAAAAGTATTTTTTAAAATTATTATTTAATTAAGTAATTGCTATTCAAATTACCCATAATTCATAATCAACAGGGTTGCTAAGTTATGACTTGTAGCGCAAGGACCCGCTGAACGACGGCCGCCCGCGCTCCTCGGTAAAATTCTCCATTAAAAATGTGGCATTTTTTTCTGTTTTCTTGTAAATTACCACATAAATAGACTCTCAGCTCAGTATGATACCTAACAACACGGATTGGGCAGGGTTTTTTTTACATGTTTTATATGGAGGGGAACATAGACGGTGCAGCTGGATGAGAGTTCCACACATTGGCCGTGCGCGTTATAAATGTGGAGGAGAAGCGCTGAGTACGACTGGTCGGGATACCAACCAAGTGCCGATGGTACCCTGTAGTACATCTATCTGCTCTACATAATCTCCTCCTTATGTGCCATTGCTCTAAGCAACTGTCATCTAATCTAAGGATATATATTTTCAGAAATGTTACTAAAACCCAAAAGTTTTGTCATTACAGACATACCGATGGGTAATCAATAACGAGTTTCCTAACTTTCATGAAAGAAGTAGCGAATGTTAGAAGTTCCAATGATGTTATTATATAATTCCTATATTATACAGGATGATTTAACACCCACTCGTATAAAAGAATGACAAAAAGTTGGCTCCTCTTCCTGTCATACAAAGACACTGAGGATATTGTGAGTTAACACCAAAATATACAAGCAAGTCATTTACACAAAACCCTCGCCTACAACTCACAACCACATGCACACTCACACACACACACACACTCAAAGTCAAACACACACACGCACACACACACTCACACACACACTATAAAATTATTTTGAATTATTTTATTTTGTTCAATTTATTTTTATAGTTCGCTACCCTTATTTAATTAACTATTCTGTCCATTTTAAAACATCCTGAAATTAAACTGAAACTAACATAAAGATGTTTCGAATTAAAATAGAAGTAAGATAACGCAAGTCAGGCCCCCAAGATACAGGTGCTAGCTTCCTAGTTTGGGGACCACTGTTTTAATAATACTACGTTAAATATTCTAGTTACAGTAAGCATACAATATTATTATTTTCTGAAATTTATTTTGTAACAATGGACCAATAAATTATTCTTATTCTTATTGAGTCTAGTGCTAAGACTTGAGCTGACTTTAGCTGACTTTATTTTTGTAAGAAAAACCGCAGACAGCCACAGACCACAGAGTCTGCCGCTTCAAACGTTTTAGTTATGAAAATTCGTCAAAGACATTTTTTTTAACGTACGGCGTACCATCTAAATGGATTAATTTTATTTTCGACATCGCATTTAAACAGCTTAAGCTAAGGTTATTTACGACGTTTCAAACTTTGTGAATCCAATTTTCCACTTAAAATAACCTTGTGCAGCTGAAAATTTATCTGATTAAATTGATCTGAAATACATATGAAATTCTATTCGTTAGTAAGCGCATCACTTATGAACGGCTGTATCGAATTGGCAATTTTTTGTTTAAAATGTTTGTAATAGTCATTCGGTTTTTAGGGAAAGAAAAATTTGAAGTTTCTCGAAAAACTTCATGTTCTGGAAAACGTAACGTCCTTTTTTTATGGGATTTGTGTATGAATGAACTTTTGAACAGGCTTTCTGTCGGGTCGGTTAGTACTCTAATTTTTTTTTTAATATCGCAGCATCATGCTGAGATAGGAGCCTTTTTGGCCTCGCACAGGTCGTAATTATTTTTGTTTTTTAGTTTATAATGCTCCTTTTTTATTTTTGTTTATGTTTGTTTTTTTTTTGTTTTTTTTCATTACTGTTTTGTATTTCCTATGCGTGTCCAAATAAAATATTTTCGTTCTTTTTTATTTAATATTTATATTAAATATTAAAATTAAAATATTTATATTAAATTTTTTATATTTATTTTTTGTCTTACAATATTTGGCTATAAATTAGAATGTTTTTTATCACATCAATCTAGTTCCGATTATATTTACGGCCTGTGTATAAATATATGTGTAACCGATCTCCAAAACATTAATTAATTATTTTTAATGTATTCATAACGACACAATCGTATAAAAAGCTGAAGAATTGTTATGAACTCGGATATTATATAAACAGATATTATTTTTTGTCCAATTAGTATTGAATCTTAATTAGTAAGTTGGTTGAATAAAATTAATTAAAGATTATTCGATGGAATTAATTTATTGATTCTATGATACGAATGGTTATGTTTGAATGGGATGAAAAGAATAAAACGCTATTATTTTTAATTAAAAGGCGTTTATGAATAGGCAATTAAGAAAATAATGTCTAAAGAAAAAAAAAAAATTTTTTCACTTCGACTTAATGTATAAAATAATTTACATTTACCAAAAACTTTCCAAAGTTAAATCGCCTTCATATTTTGGAGTGGAGAGTTATTAACTTTGTTTACAAAATGTTATTTTCTTATAAATTCAATTAAAATCTGAGCATATTGTTTAGTTAACTGCTAAACAGACGTAGTGTACACTGTCTAGCCACCCGCGGCGGTTCGAGAAACATAATAATTACTTGAAGCCATCTGGTTATGAAAGGTACACTTCTGAAGACTATAAGTAAATTGATAGATTTTATTTAAATGTGTACTTAAGTTTCAGTAAATAATTTAATAGGCTTAAGTATTTTCTACTCTCATTACTTAGTTTCAGTTCATAATGTAATAGGCTTTAGTATTTTCTACTTTAATTAATTACTAGTACCTGGGCGACCGAGCTCTGCTCCGGTGAAAATAGAGAATGCTTATTTAATAGTATAGGATAGTTCATACTGATCCCATGTATAGTACTTACTAATTCCATACTACCATGTCATTATTCTAATGTCATTATTCTAATGTCATTATTCTAATGTCATTATTCTAATGTCATTATTCTAATGTCATTATTCTAATGTCATTATTCTCATGTCATTATTCTCATGTCATTATTCAATATCTTGCTCTAAACTTTGGGTGACCGAGCTTTGCTCGGGTGAAAATACCGAGAAAACTGATTTTCCCAGATATAAGACATAGCTAGATCGATTTTTCGACCCCGTAAACCCCTATATTGCAACTTTCATCGAAATCTTTAGAGCCGATTTCGAGAACGTGAGTACAAATCTATATACAAATTAAATATATATACAAATATTGCTCATTTAATTTAAAAAAAAATCTACTTCACTAAAGATACTTTAACCATCTGTCATAGCTTCGGCACGTTGTTTCTTGTTCGTAATAAATAACATAGAACATAACATTCTGTACAAAAACATATTTTAACAAACTTTTATTTTAAATAAGAAAATATCCAGTAGCGTAATAGTCGTTTAGTGTTCACCTCGCCACGCAATGTAAACATAATTATTGGAAGCACTTCTCAAGTGCAGTCAATGGGTATTGAAATAACACCACGGCTAAGCAAATACTGTTTGTGTATGTTAATGGACTGGGAGCGGAGAAAGACTGTAGGGTTGTCTAAGAGAAACAGAAGGTTAAATTTAGCATGCAAAAAACTGTCTTAAATGTGTTTGAATGTTCAATATTTATTTAAAAAAGAAAGAAATAATAACATTTATTTGGCAAAAGTTCCTGAATATAATAATAAAAAATGAGAAAAAA
The DNA here is from genome assembly GCA_916610215.1 of Omphaloscelis lunosa. Classification (NCBI taxonomy): domain Eukaryota; kingdom Metazoa; phylum Arthropoda; class Insecta; order Lepidoptera; family Noctuidae; genus Omphaloscelis; species Omphaloscelis lunosa. Next base: position 14,104,264 of record OU744265.1, on the reverse strand, counting down.
AAATCTGTACTAATATACTAATACTAATATATTAATAATAATATTAATTTATTTTATTACAGTTTTTATTTATAATATTAATTTTATTCGTTTTTCTTCAAAATATTTAAAAATGTAATTTATATCTATGAAAATGTAATAAAGGAAAATAAATATTAATATTATTTATTTATCTATACTAATATAATATTATAAAGACGTATTTGAAAAATTATTTTTACATTGGATAGCCCAATTCTTGAGGAAGGTTATAGGCTCCCGGACGGGGTCGCGGGAAGAAGCTAGTGTTTTAATAAAAATACATATTGTGTGTCTTACGGCTGTGCCAAAAAGATCCATTTCAGAATGAATGCCAAACGGATGCTAATGCTAATGTGAGATATACAGAGATCGGAATAGGTAGAGTATTTACAGGGTAGTAGGGACATCAACTCGAAAATTGTTACTATGGATTCAGTACATGATTCTGAACCCCGCTACGTTGAAATTTTTCGTCGGTTATTTAAAAAAAAAAAGCTGTTTCATAGAATAGTGCAATACCTACGCGATCAAAATGTATGGAACAGCAGATTAAAAAAAAAAAACCGATTAAAAATTTCAACGCAGCGGGGTTCAGAATCATGTACTGAATCCATGGTAACAGTTTTCGCGTCGATGTCCCTGCCACCCTGTATACCTAAACTTCGAGGGAGTAAATTACATTATCTCTCTCTAAAATCTCGATATCGTTTTGTATCTAGAGCCTCACAAGCTTATTAAATGACTTACCAAGACTGGCTAAAAAAAAAACAAGTTGTTTTGCCATGTGAATTGAGATATATAATAAATTTCCTAGTGATTTAAAAACTTTAGATCTTATAATGTTGAAAAACTCTAATAATTTTTATAGCTTAAAATAATTTATTAACGGGATACATTTTGTAATGCATAGATAATATTTGCATGCTATGATATAAGCAAAATGTATGCTTTATCTATAAAGTATTTTTAAAACAACTTTATATGCCATGTTTTATGCAAATAATTATTATTTCTATTTCTATCCATTCACTGGACACAGTTTCTCTCAAATTATAACACAGTAGTCCGTTTTCTGTATCCTGACAATACTCAAGACTACTGTAGGCCGTTTTAAAGCCTAAATACCCATTCATTTATTTCTAAATCGCCTGCGGACTGCCCCGTTGGTCTAGTCGCCGCCAGCGCTACTGCTGGGTTCGATTCCTAGGTTGGGTTAAGTGTTATTGGGTTTTTTATCAGGAATTTATTTGTAGCAGCCCGGAATCTGGATTTGTGTCCGGTGTATGGTAATAGGCTAGTCCCCTAATAAATGGGACTTAAACATAACTGGCGGTCGGCGGAGTGTGCCATACGTGCCACTAAAGATGAGACTTGACACACCATTGACTTACGCAGAGACGATTCTCACTCTCTTTAGCGGTATGAGGTCTAAGCCGGGGCGGCGGAAAGAGCGCGGGAGGCGCGGTCATGTCTCATTTTTCGTGGCCCGTATTGTGCTATAAGGGTGTACCTAAAGTACACTCAAATGTTGCCAGTCTGCCTAACCCTTCGGGATTACAGGCGTGATGTTATGTTTTTATAAAAAGATTAATGGTGGTCAACATTTAAAAACTACAGCTAAATATAATTTCTTGAAAGCCCTATATCTTCTCGACGCGACACTGCAAGCCATATGAGCGTCTGATGAGCGGTTAGCCATCTTCCAAGGGTCTACAGTTACACTAATAAAGCTCTGACGGTGTGACACTTTGTAATTTATATCTTAGAAAATGAACTGTGGTTATGGGGTATGTTATGACAGCATTAAATAAGTAATTTGTAAAGAAAAATGGGTTTCGAACAGAAAATTGTTAATCCAAATGCTGTTGAGAAGATGTAGAATTTCAAAGTCTAAAAGAGGTACATTTTGTATTTAGAAATTGTAGTATCGTTTTCAACGCCGAACCTAGAAGCATATATTAAATTAAATGCTCCCCATTGCCAATCGTGCCTAAATTAGGTAGATAATAGTCATTTGCAAATACTTTTCTACACTTACGCGTTCACGCATATTTACGCAGATTTTAAATTAATTAAATTATTATATATTTTTATTAAAAAATTAGCGACCCTTCTTCACACCGTTTTTTGCGACTTAATAAAACATCTTGATTACTTTATTATAATATAATATGTAAAGTTTGTACGTTTTATATTAGTATATTATACACAAAAATGTTCCGAAATAAATTTTGTAAATGATAATGAAAACCTCATCAAAATCCGTTGCTTATATTTCAGAAAAAAAACGCGATCATTCAGACAGACACGAAAAGTGACTTTAAAGAAAGAAAGAAAGAAATAAAAAGTATTTATTGAGACTCGAACAGGAAATCACAAATTAAACTAAAACGCATTCATATAAACATAAATAAATAAAAAATAAAATGAAATAAAAATAAAGGTAGAAACTTTAATTTTATAATATGTTTAGATGACCATCACAAAGCAACTGGTAGCCCTACTCCCCTCTCCAAAGTGCGAAGCCACTGATCAGCGGTCACCCATCTCTACAGTGCCTGTACAGTTAGAATTTTAAATATGTTGTTCTATGCGTGACACTTTTGCCACGATGGCGTTTTATTTGTTAGAAATGAGGCTAAATACTTCGAATGTTTCCGTTATCTTCAATATGGATAACAGAATAATAGTGTACAGAAATGGAAATTCTAATAGAATCTGGAAATACTAAATCATTTATTTTAAATTTACGTGTCATAGTGTGCAGTCAAAATAAAACAAATACTTGCAAGATCAAGTTACTTACTTTGAGCCTTTTATCTTAAGGTGTGTCCAAACATTGAGCGGCAAGAGCGCGGCAGCAACAAGCGACGTTTGCAGGACACATTTCTGCCGCTTAATACAATTATGGTTTTCATTAAAATGCACGCCACCCAGTAGCGCTACACTGACAAGAGGATGACGTTCATCATTCGTTTCGAGGAGCTCGTGGCGTAAGTAATAACAGCCGCACGGGTCGTTTCATCCGGTTAAGCTACGCTTGCCGGGACTAGTCCGTGGATAGGTGATCATCTTTACATACCGAGATTCCTCCGTGCCTCGAAAAGCACGTTAAGCCGTTGGTCCCGGCTGTCATTCGTGGATCTTTGACAGAGTTTACGGATCGTCAGAAGTCCGAAAGTCTGACAACTAGTCTTACCACGGGGTATCGTATTACCCAGTTACTAGGTTGTGGAGGTCATATAGGCAGTCATTCCATGTAAAATACTGGTATTCAGCTGCATCTGGTTAGACTGGAAGCCGACCTCTATATAGTTGGGAAAAGGCTAGGCAGATTGTTCATCATTCAGTCAGGAGTAAAGAAAATATAGGCGTTTTGACAGGTGCTCGGATCCACCGTTGGCGCCGGCCAATAATGACCAGGCCCGGGTCGACGGCGCGTTGTGTTCCACGCGCGCCTCAAAGAGATGTCAGCAGAATTGATGGGGTCCGCTGTCATAGCAAGAGTCTGACACGCCCTCCCACTCCGCCTAGAGCAGAAAAATTTATTTGATAATTTACGACCCGAAAAAAAGGTGCCTGGATCTGATGTCACAGTGTTGCCACCTAGTGCACGTCATTTCAGAAAAGCCCTACGTCAATCTTTACTTTCGAAGAATTTCAAAAAATATTATCGTGGCATTTTATGTATAAACTGTATTCATTCATTCCTAGTACAGCTCTTTTTGAAGGTGCTCGTCCGGGGAAGAACTTCAACCAGCATACCTATTTCTGCCACCAAGCAACATTGGCGGTTTGAAGGGTGCTGGTGTAATCAGTCACACAACTTTCTGAGATGAAACGCGTAAATAAACGCCTCTGGTATTGCAGATTTTCTTAAATGACGTTGATAACTAACCTTCTAATGGACCGCCTGCTTATTTATTAAATAAATAAATTAAATAAAAACTATTCGGTTCAGAAAAAAACACGGTACAATATTAAACGGAGGCTTAATAATGTCCGTTGTAGGAGGCTTAATAGGTTCCGTTTGGCACCCTTCGGAACGGGCGTTTCGGAACCAAACCCTAAAAATTTATAACAGATTACGTGGTATTTATGATTTATGGACTTAGACGCTAGATTTTTACAAATTCCCTTGACCCCACACTTGGATTCCTTGCGTCGCGGTGTTCAGTCTCTTTCCAAGTAACGCAAACATTTCCATTTATTTAAGTAAGGAAATTAATTTGAAAAAAAAAAAGAACTTAAGTAATAGCTACTTATGTTTTTTTATGTATTAGAAAAACTTAATTGTCACTTAAAATCATTGTCAATACAGTTTTACGAATCACAACTAGCGCATCGATACTAATAACTTGATAGCTACTTGCACCAACCTGTTTACTTCGTTACACGAGAACAGGGAGAACTATCATGTACGACATAGTATGGTCAGTAGAGAAACTAATTGAAACCCGTCCCATTACTTACAAATAATTGGATTTTTTATAGGACTTGTACGAAAAGATTAATTGAATAGTGTGTTTTTGGTTCTTAGATAGTTTAGAATTAAAACTAGTGGTCTGTATAAATACAGGCTGGCAGGGACATCGACGCGAAAACTGTTACCATTGATTCAGTATATAATAATTCTGAAAACAAATCTGCTGTTCCATACATTTTGTCCGCGGAATTTTCTATGTAACAACAGATTTTTTTTTTAATAACCGACGAAATATTTCAATGCATGGGGGCTCAGAACCTTGTAGTGAATCTTTGGAAACCGTTTTCGCGTCGATGTCCCTGTCACCCTGTATAAGTTATAATGAAAAGGCAAAATTTAATTCGGTACAAGCGAAATAATGACCGGTCGCTATGAAGATTTTGTTAATAATGCGATAAAGCTTGCTTCTTAGTATGGTTGGAGTCATAACGTCTGGAGTTTGCTACACAAAACAAATGTCTTCAGTTCAGTTAAATACATTTGTATCTGCATTTGGGTACAAAAAATCAGTTGGTTTCCCATCTTTAATGTAAACATAGCTTTCGTGTCCAAGTTTAATGTTCTAGGAATCGTGAGATAATTTTGGCTCAGCATCAGACCACACTTCGTTCTTCTTTTATCCATAACAGTTTTTGTCACTGGATCCCCTAAAGTTCTAGCAAGTTTCATAGTTGGGGTATATGGAATTTTATCGCTCATTATCATAGAAAGGTGCCATCGTGCATCGAACTACTTCAAAAGCTCTTGATGCTGTTATCCGAACATATCTCAGTTCAAATCAAACTTTGCTATTGTGTTGCTCTCTCGTTTTTTCCCCGATCTCTTTTTATTAGAGCATCTGACTGACTGGACTGCTTATGTGCATTGAATATTTTTTTGTCAACCTTCAGTTACATGTATGGGGACTGCCACCCCAATTTTTTCGTAATTTTCTATAATGTATGTCATTGTTTAGCGGTGCACTGAAGTCTTCTTCTTTTTCTTTCCAATTTTCATCTATATAGTGCTAATTGTCTCTGAGTAAAATAGCTGTGTAACATCCAGACGGACAGACGCACATGATGGAATTATAAGGGTGCCGTTTAAGACATTTTCGGAACCCATGATGAATTTAAAAAATCTATTTTATTAACGTTTTTAGATTTAATTTAAGTTCTCATCATCATTAAAATATGAGATGCAGATAAGGATATCCTATCCTTGATCACGAAAATTCATCTTATTATCCATTTATATTGGATCAGCCCTAAGGCCGAAATGTTATTTTGCCAGCTGTACTGTGTGGCAGAAATTTTAACTAAAAATCAGCTTTATTATACTGGGATCGGAATAGTAGATTGGTATACAAGGGTCGAAAGGAATTGGTGACTTTCACCCGTGTTAAATAGTCTACTTTTCATTTCGAATATAAGGAAAGTAAAATATAGTAGTGTTAATTAGAGAGATTTTGAATTTTAGTACAGCTTACAGACAGTATCCCGCCAAATTATATGGTCCTTTTAAAATTTTAAATATGGAACACACCGCGTCATAGCCGCGGGTCGTCCCGCTTAAAAAAAATTAAAAAATTGCCACGAAGGGGATGACGGGGTCTAAAGACTCCGCTGTCCATCCGTCTGTCTGTCTATCCGTCTGTCACCAGGCTGTATATCATGAACCGTGATAGACAGTTGAAATTTTCACAGATTATTTCCGTTGCCGCTATAACAAAAAATACTAAAAAATATAATAAAATAAATATTTAAGGGGGCTCCCATACAACCAAACGTGATTTTTTTGCCGTTTTTATAGATAATGGTATGGAACCCTTCGTGCGCAAGTCAGACTCGCACTTGTCTGGTTATATTTCTTAATTATGTAGAAATTTTCGTAGCCTAATTTTCCTAACGTAACCTAACCAAATTTAATTCTATTTTTAAATTCAATCCCGCCCTAGAGAGGGAAGCAATTACTTTCGGTTTTTCCCCTTTTTTTACGGTAGATGTCAGAACTAAATTTATATACATAAAAACTTCAAAAACGAAATGGTTATTTACAGTCAGTACTTAAAATAAATTCATATAAAAACTCCTTGACGTCAAACTGTGACGGAACGCTACACTATTAAAACAGCCAATGATCTTACTGACGATCTAAAATTAAGTCTGCTAACCAATAGCAAGTTCAATCAATAGCATTGCTCATAAATGTGCATGAGTGGCACAGATGACAAACTCGTTTGATTTATACCTCCATTGTAAAGATACGCGTTTAATTGTGAAATAAGGTCGCCGAGGACTGTGGTGCAGTGATCAGAGAGTACAGAAGTACCATTAATAGAAAATAGCCCTCTAGAGTTATTTTCTTCTCAGGGATCAGTCGACTAGGAGGAGGCGGAACGCGTGAGGGAAAGGCAAAATTCGCGTCCTCACGGCCCTTACCGCCGCAGGAGGAGATGCTTTGGGCGTCGGGAATCGCAGGCTGATTTCCGGCCACCGTAGGCGCGGGCTTGCGGACGGTGAGCAATGGGTAGCTCGCCGTCCGATAAGGACCAGGCCCGGGTCGACGGCGCGTTGTGTTCCACGCGCACTTCAAAGAGATGTCAGCAGAATTGACGGGGTCCGCTAGGGCCAATGCCTGCCGGGGTTGCGAAGAAGTCCAAAAGGGAGATCGTGGCCCCCGGCAACATGGCAACTGAAGAAACACGGGTGGGTTTTAGTCAGTAAGAGTCTGACTCGCCCTCCCGCTCCGCCCAGAGCGGGAGAAGTTATTTGATAATTTCCTATCCAAAAAAAAAAAAAACGGATCAGTCTACTACGAAATGCCGGCGACATCTAGTTTAAAATATTGACCAATACTTTCGATCTACTTACAATGTCATTTCATTTCAAATAGTGAAGTGGGTGGAACGTTGGTAACGTCAGAATATATTAAGGTTACTAAAAAAATGGATGTAAAAATACGCTTAAAAAAGCCGAGAATCGCTTGTTCTTTTCGTCATTGTGATATCAAAGTCATTGTGAGGTCAAATTTCTAACTTTTCTGACGTTTTATTACGAAAACAAGTTTTAAGTGTTATAATTTAACATTAAATACCGCCAAAACCCCTGTACCGTTCCTTGCACTCATAAAACCAAAATTGCATTACAAAATTAGTGACAAAAAATAATAGGACGACTTTTCGTACAAAGTGTGCGAGCGGCGGGACCGCCTTGCGGAATCGCCAGTCGCTCGCCCGCGTATAGCATGGAACTGTCACCAACAAAAAGTCACCCTTAATTTTGCTGTCATTTCATTTCGTAATGTGTTTTGCATGCGTTACATTGAGCGCTACCGTAAAAAGTGATTATTCACACCAAAAATATAAGTTGTTTCTGACAATTTTTTGTGCAATGTTACTTAGTTTGATGTATTGTCGCAGTGTGATGGGTTTTTTTACACTCTGTATAGTACGCGTAGGATGTAGCAATTCTTCAAATCTCAAAAAACAGCCATCTAGTAGAAATACGCTGCTATGCACAAGACTTGTTAGAAAGAAAGAAAATACGTTTATTTGCGGTAAACATGACGCAAAGAAGACCAAACGTAAAGAAAAAGTTGGGGGAAAATATGCGTCACATCTACGTAAAACGGTCATCGCTCAGCATAAAGCTGCGACCCTACGCGAGACAGAGTCCCAGCTCTGGTTTAGCGCTGGGTTGTTATAGTGGCCATCATTTGGCTGATGTTGATGATCGATCTTATCTCAAATGTAGCTTCCGATTTCGATTTGTGTAATCAAGGGCGGATCCAGCCTTTGAGTCAGGGGGGGTCACATAGTCGTGGTCCAGTCAGGACAGGTTTCAAACCTGTGGCGGACTAATAAAATTTTGCTAAAAATATATAATGACAGCAAAAAATCTAGTATAACGTGCCTAATTATAATCTACCTACACCATGAACTTCGCAACCAGCAGGATAATTTTTTCAGGGAGGTGCATTTTCGTCTCCTCTATAGGCTATTTGTGAAAAGCAAAAATGTAGGGAGTGAGCAAGGCGAGCTCGAAATTTTTTGTAACTTTCTATTAAACATCCTTACGTAAATAGAAGTAGCTTTGTCGACATAAGCAGAAAAGTTTGAGAGTTAGAAGAATATAGAATTCAAATGCGAGCGAAGCGACCTCGAATATTTTAGTACACCGCCTTGTGTAGATAAGGTTTTTTTTAAGTCATACTTAAATAGGAATTCCTTTGTCAAATTATGCAGAAAGTTTAAGAATGTAGATTGTAGCGAGTGGAGCGAGCTCGAAAATTTTTATCTACGGCCTCCTAGTCTAAACTGCTTCTTACTGAATATTTATGAAGACTGTGTTTGGGATATCATTAAAAAATACTTCTTAAGAATTACGGGGCCGGCAGGACCGGGGCGAGGCGGTTTATCTTGACACTATTCTAGGGTACCTATTTAATTTTTACGTCTAATTGCTAGCTTCAGATAAATCTACATGGGTAGGTACATATGAAACGTCAGTAGCTAGGAACACGGTTTCATTTTGTCGTTTCCTGTGGAAAAGAGCCGGCAGAAAACTCAATCACAATAATCAATCATCATAATTATAATAACAGACTATAGTCTTATTTTCAGTGTCGTTCGCGCATGTGTGGCAATGGCAAAGCAAACACATCCTCCGCGGCAACATCATACAAAGTATTTATTGATTATATTAATCAATGATATTAGAAAAAATACCAGTGGTCGATCTAGACGCAGCCCAGGGGTCATGACCCCATGACCCCCCCCCCCCCCTGGATCCGCCCTTGTGTGTAATGTAAATTATTTTGCTTAAGTACTATTGTATAGAATCAAGTTTTTCTAACTGAACAGACAGCTGTGCTGCTGGGGAGTTTGTTGCGCCACTTCTTCTTCCCAGCTAAAGCACTAGGAAGTGGTGGAGGGTGGGCGTTTTTGGGGGACTATCTTATGTAATTTTGATGTTCGAAAAGGCTTTTAGCCTAGTTTGAATAAATGACTTTTGAATTTTGACACGATGTTGTACTTACATACAAAGGCATTGATTTTGAGATCTGAACACTGAATTATGGATTCAAACGTCTTAGATATCTTCATCGTATCGATAATATCTATTTCTTTGTTATTCAGAATAGTACCTACGAGTTCTGGCCCTTCTGCTATTAATTCTATGCCATAGGGAACCTGTATGTGATGCGTGGCGTACATCAAAGTCGGCCTGCAAAGCGATGAGGATACATGTGAACGAATATTGTAGGTTACCCTCTTATTTATAAAGGATTGTTATAGTTGTCTACAATGCTCTTTGATATATGCTCACGGATCTTTCTGTTTGCTCTCAAAAGCCTTCGCGAAAATGGTGCTATAAAGCTGTTTCCATTTTGTGGTAATTATGAGAATTTAACTCGTGTTCTGCTTCAGCCTTTGTTCTTGATTGACTACCCTCATAACTTCTTGAAAGGGGGATTAATTGGTTAAATATTTTAGTAGGTTATGTTAAGTTTATCATAATAATAAATTTTCTACTATATATCAGACGAGCCACGTCGACGTGCTTCAAAACTATAAAAAAAATTATTTATAATAGAAACTATCCTTACTCTAAAATAACTAATTTAAATCCGAATATAATTATTTAACCTCAAAATAGATACTAATCCACAAATGAATCTTAAAGTAAAACTACATATTTACAATATTTCAAGGATAAGGTAAATAATATGAAACACCAATATAATTATATTTTGTCATTCATTTATATTTCTTTGCCAACATCAAATCCAATATTCTACGCCAAACCATCACATCTCCTATTCCCCACATTATATCACAATTTAATACAGTATTCTAATATTTACCATAAAACTAATTTACAGTAGATCACAAACCAATACTATGCCAATCTATCTTTTTACCGAAACAACCACTAAGCACGTTTTACCGTCACGAGCGCCCGACCCAGAGGGCCGTTCCCGCGCCAATTTTGACACATCGAATCTTTCGGTGTTGCCAGTATAATAAGTAGAAACCAACCATAGTGTTTTATTGAATTTTCATAATCATAATCAGCCTTTAATGCTCCCACTGCTGGGACCCGTGCCTCCTCTCGGTCAGAGAGAGTAGGCCATTATCCACCACGCGGGCCCAGTGCGGGTTGGTGGATGTCACATGTCTTCGAATTTTTGGTTTTAGGACTTGCCGGTTTCCTCACGATGTTTTCCTTCACCGTTTCGCAACAGTAGTGGAAATTATTTACACAAAGTAAAGCAACTGCTCTGGTTCGAACCCACGACTTACCTAACTTGTAAGTCGGGGCCGTTACCACTGGGCCACCACTGTTCACTGCTATTGAATCTTATCTATCATAAAACCAAATGTTTTCAAATGCATTTAGCACATAATCTAGCTATGTGTTAACTATAAGAATTCCTACAATTAGCAATCAAACCTCCACAAATGCGAATAAAATGATAATTTGTGTATTAATTATACAATTGACAGCTTCACAATCAATAATTAGCACCTTTACTAATGTCTTTTTGTATGCTAATGTCTCTGCACGTTATAAATTGTTTGATCAGACAGTACACGGAAATTATGTATTAATCTTTATTATGTGTTTGAGACTGAATACCGCCTTGTGATCAAGAAAAGATTTATTATTGTCTACCACAATAGTAAATCTATACTTACTTAGTTTTCTGTGATAGAGCTCGTCTGGTGATGCACATTTCTCTTTTTTTTTGGTCGCGTACTTCATTACTGTAGGTCACGTCCTTTAAAAGCCTTAGTGGCTTTATGTATGAAGTTCTTCCACTTCGTTCGGTTCTACGCTTCTCTCAGGGCGGTCGCAACAGAGTCCAGTGAGGGCGGTTACTTGCTTGACCAGCGATTATGAGATCGGCTGTGAGGCCTACACTGTCCTCTCATATCTATTAACACTGTAATTTTAAAACATTTCAGAAACCATTTATTTATTTTTAAAAGAGTAACCGTAGAGTTTCTTGCCGGCTCTTCTCCGTAGGAAGCGACCAATTGGAACCGTGCACCTAGCTTCTGACGTTTCATAAGTGCCCTTGTAAGTTTATGTGAAATAAAATATTTTGAATTTGTTTTTGAAGTATTATTTGCCCATCTACCTTGTCTATCATCACTAACTTTTCAAGGTTATCTGGTTCCCGACGGCCAATGTGACCAAAGTAACCGAGAATCCTTTGACACAACAGTCAAATAAGTAAGATAAGAACAGCAAACTTTTATTAGGGTCCCATACCTCAAAAGAAAATAAACGGAATCTTTTTAGGTCCGGATCACTTCGTTGTCCGACCGTCAGTCTGTCAAGACCCTTTTTATCAGGAACGCGTGGAGGTAACAAGTTGAAATTAATATCTAATACGCAAGTCTATGGTTTCTTGGAGCTCTCAAAAATCAAGCTTCTAAGTGAACTCAATAAAAAAATATGGTCATTTATGCGACATATTTTGATACTCGAAAATAAATGAAAACCTATAGGGCACTTCCCGTTGACTTAGAATTGTGAAATTTGGCAGGAAGCAAGGCCTCACAGTACATGTAAAGGAAACAGTCCGAAAATAGTTAATTTGTAATATCATACAAAAAAAAAACTTTACAAACTTACATTTACAATTGGACAACTACAATGTTAAGTTCGTTCTTGGGATAAATTCATTCCACCTACGAAACCCTTCATTGTGCGTGGTCCGACACGCACATAGCCGGTTTTTTTTTTTAATGATCGTTTTATGGTACAATTCAAATACAATCAAAGAAAACAATGCTAAACTATTTGCTAGCTAAATATTGCAGTTCTTCAGTCTGCTGATACTACCAGCAGACTGAAGAACTGCAATAGTGACACTCATGTTCTGGGTGTTTTTAGAAGCCTTTGATAACATTCGTTATGTGCATCTGTTTGAAAATGTATTCCCTGGCTACCAGAATTGTGTGCATGTCCTACCAGAATTGCCAGCCCAAGCAATTCTCGGTGTTGAGCCAAGCAATGAGAATCCAACAGAGTGCATCCCATGCAGCGCGTCACAAAAATACACTATTGGATTTTCAACCCTCGGCGCTAAACAGTGCGATGAAAATCCAGTTCGCGATAAAAAATCGCCGAATCGGCGATTTTTATGGGCTAAGACATTTTAACTACATATCTCAGACTTTTTAGCTGGCAATGCATTAGCAATTCTTGGGTAAACTCAAACTCAAAGCATTTATTTCAAATAAACCAATTATAGGCATTTTTGAATTGTCAAGGGGTCGGTTAGTCAGAAAAATGAAGTTAATTGCCCATTCCAAAGTACTATGCTTTGGCAATTAGCTTCATTTTTCTGACTTACCGACCCCTTGACAATTGGTGGTGTTAAAGTTGTCTACTGTGACAACTTACAAAATTACGAACGAAACTGACATCTCAAATTAGGTTAATCCTTTACTTCGCCATTCAATAAAATGTCTCAAGATTGAGATAATTTGTTCAGACATGTAAAGCAAAAGCAGGTCTGTACCGTAATTTTAATAATTGGCATCTATAGATGGTTGTCATCGCAAACGATTTATTGAAACTATTTGTTACGATTAACATTCTAAGTGGAAACAGCTTCATTAAAGTTTGCAATCAAATTAATTCATATTCTATATCTTGACGTAATGATTTCTGCAATTATCTAAACTTCTCGACGAATCGTCCAGATTATCTGCAACGATTAAAATAGGTCACTTGCCGGGGTTGGTCCGTGGATGGGTCCATTCTTGCATACCGAGACTATCCATGCCTCGAAAAAGCACGTTAAGCCGGCTGCTATTCATGGATATTTGACAGTCGTTACGGGCTGTCAGAAGGCCGAAAGTCTGACAACCAGTATTACCAAGGGGTACCGGGTTGTGGAAGTCAGATAGATATATAGTTGCTCCATATAAAATACTGGTATTCAGCTGCATCCGGTTAGACTGGAAGCCAACCCCAACATAGTTGGGAAAAGGCTAGGCAGATTGATTAAAGTGGGTAACTGAAGAATTCACGATAACGAATATCCACATTAACTTATTTAATCACGTATTGCACATCTATACATAATTACATATTATAAATTGAAGTAGCTTTTCGTGTCTGTGTGACCGCGCTGTTCATCAAAACTACGCAAAGGATTTTGATGCGGTTTTAGCGATCTTTTGGAGAATTTATTTTGGAAAGTTTATGTGAATAACTACTATAGTAAACAAACATTTATAATAAAGAAATCTCGATGTTTTGTGAAGTAAAAACTGTGCGAAGCTTGGAAGCCGCTGGGGCTAATACCATTGCTTCATCCTTATCCTCACATAGAGTTATTAAACACGAGTAATACGGGGAAACAACCAGGATAGGTTTCAAAGGCTCCAATTCTGCGGACAAAATGAAAAACGTACCTTTTGTAAAATGAGATTTATTTAAGTGATATGCTATATTAAAACCAGAGAAATAAATGAATTCTGATTCTACGCAGCTAAGAACTAATAAATAAACTTCTCGCTTGTCTTGGGACTACCTTCCGGAAAAACTACGCGAAATTGTAGACTTACCTTTGCTTTAACTACCAGATATTAATTTCCAAATACTTTCTTTCCAGGGTCTCGTCATGTCAAGCGGGAGTTGTTCAGGGCCGGTGTGCGGGGGCGCGCGGCGGCGCCCGCCCCCTCCCCCCGAGCCCGCGCTGTCCCTCGCCGCAGACCTCAGTGAGCTCAGTCTAGACCAGGGGTACCATACACTTGCGGACTGCGGCCCGCCCAGGAGAAGAAGGGATAATACCTTGAATGATGCGCTGTGGTTGAAGATTTTGTCTTACCTTGAGGTTGGTGAAAAAGTATACACGGTGTGAGGGACATCGGAACAAACCAAACGCTGGTGGGTCTAGAATTATGTAGTGTATTCATGGCACCAGTCGATGTTCCTTACGCCCTGTATTGTAACTTGTTCTTTCCTGACGAGCTTGTAATTCATGCTCCTTAGCTCAATTCCTTAACTGTCTACTTAAGGAACTAAGCTAAGGAGCATGAATTTGATATGCTCGCAGATTGCAGCTTCGGAGCTGTGAATGCGCGTAGTCCTGAGGACGATACTAAAGCAAACATTTTTTTTTTGAAGAACCTGCTTCCAAGTGTATAATGATTTTGTGTGCTTTGCTTTCCAGCAAAACAGATCGGAATTGTATTAGAGAGATACAATTCTACAATAACTGATAACATTTATGTTTCCAGGTTTCAGATCTCTGCCGCATGTCCCGAGTGTGTCGACGATGGGCGAGGCTAACCACGCGACTGATCACGAGGCCTGAAGCCTGGAAGAAGGTCAGAGCAGCGGGACCTTTGGAGATCGCTGCAAGATGCGCAGGAGCACGGGCAGGACCTTGCGTTAGCTCCGTGAGGGAATGGCGGTCGAAGAATTGTGCTGTAAGTTTTTTTGACATGCAGGTCTTGTCGTTTCCGGGCACTAAGAGCTAGAAAATTAAAAATCACTATTGCAGTTCTTCAGTCTGGTAGCTGTGCCACAGTTATAACTTTTGCAGCTCTCATCGCTTAGCGTTTTGTTTTCTTTGATTGTATTTGTATTGTACAAAAAAAAAAAACGATAACTAAAAAATAACCGGCCATATGCGTGTCAAACCACGCACAAAGAAGGGTTCCGTAGTTGGGATGAATTTATCCCAAATAGAAAGTTAACTTTGTAGTTGAGAAACAAGTTCTCCCATACATCGATATACGTCACGGTCAAATCTCCAACTACAAATGTAAGTTTGTGAATGCTACTTTTTTATTTGATAATTCTACGAATTAACAATTTTCGAACTTTTTCCTTTATTTGTACTGTGAGATCTTGCTTCCTGCCCAATTTCATGTCTCAACGGTCAATGGAAAGTACCCTGTAGGTTTTGATTTATTTTCGAGTATCAAAATATGTCACATAAATGGCCGAATTATTTATTGTAGGATCTACGTATTTGATATTAATTTCAACTTGATACCTCCACGCTTTCCTGGAAAAATAGGTCTTGACAGACTGACGCAAGGCCAACGAAGTAACCCTATAAGGGTTCTGTTTTTTCCTTTTGAGGTACGGAACCCTAAAAATAACAGAACTTGGATGAAATGAAGTAAAACTAAATATTTTTGCATAATAGTTTACTGTCATGGATTCCCGCGAAGTAACGTTTGATTCCATAACTTATCTTGTATGATATAATCAGTTAGGAGAGATTATTGGAGCTTCTCCGGAGGTAGCCAAACTACTAGGCCGTTACTAACAAAGGGTACACAAGTTGAATGGTAACCGAGCTATTGTTGGCCTATTCCTTTGTGCTGTAGACCAGAATGAACCCTCAAGGGAAAAGATAACACACGAAAGGTTCCAATTAGAACGGTGTTTGATTTACTGCTTGCTTGTAAGTTGCAGGTCGCATAACAAATATTTGTATGGCTGACGACATAGCATACTAGGTGTAAACGTTTGCACATTCATGTGTTATCTATGAATGTGCAGGTCAACCGGAAAAGGTAAGCGCTTCGGTAATCTTCGTGTTTCCGAATTAGTATGAACGTCGCGCCACAGAGTAAGCCCCCACAGCGAAATTCTTCTAAGTTTTGTACTCCAGTCTCGGATCGCCTTTTGGCACTCAGAGGTTTTGAAAACTTTTTTGGAATTGCATAATTGCATAGATTTTACGGAGTTTCCTTTATTCATCTTTCCTTTTTTAAACATGGTAATACAAAATAGTCAAGTAGTTCCATGGTTGTAACAGTGTTAAATTAGATCTCATCATCACGCGCTTAGCTATCTATATAAGGATTGTATAGTTTTAACGATTCGACAACTTTATATCAGGAGGGTTCTGCTTATAAGCTATAAATGCTCGACGTACGATCCGGAAAGGCTTAAAAACAAACGTAGGAAGGACCTGGTTTTTGACCTGAAACCGTGTAAAACAGATTTCTTCAGGAGACAACCGTGCTACATGGGTACAGTTACATAATTTACCGATAAAAAAACTAAAACTTACCATAGATAACTTACTTACACACACACACACACACCGAAATAAACCATGATCCCCGAAGCGCATACATTCCTTTGGAAAGCTGTAAACGCACCCTCAATAAAACAAAACCTAGGTAGCCGTCTTCAACTATCTATTCTATTCACTGTAGAACTCGCCATAGGATGTATTATATGTGTGTATTGTTCACTTGATTATTAAACTTTGTCTTATTCAACAGGTAACAGTGGCAAGTGCCCAGCTGCTGGTGGCTACGTTCAGGAACCTAACGCACTTGGCTGTCACGGGGTCCAGCAGTATGGATGCCAGAGCCATGGCGCCTCTCATCACCGACCTAACGGATCTGAGGCATATAGATCTTACAGGTTACTATTATACATTTATTTGATGAGATCTGTAAAATCGATCTATGAAAACTTATTTGAAGTTAGCCGTTATTCTAACTGATGCTAGAGAGCTCGTGGTTAAGTAATAAAAGCCGCACGGGTCGATCCATCAGGTTAAGCTGCGCTTGCCGGAGTTGGTTCGTGGATGTGTAACCATCTTTACATACCGAGACTTCTCCGTGCCTCAGTAAGCACGTTAAGCCGTTGGTTTCGGCTGTCATTAGTGGATCTTTGACAGTCGTTACGGGTCGTCAAAAGCCCGAAAGTCTGACGACCAGTCTCCTCAAGGAGAATCGTATTACCCAGTTACTGAGTTGTGGAGGTGAGATAGGCAGTCGCTCCATGTAAAATACTGGTATTCAGCTGCATCCGGTTAGACTGGAAGCCGACTCCAACATAGTTGAAAAGACGAAGAAAAGACTAGGCAGATTGATTTTGCTAGGGATTAACACTTTTGACAGTTCACTTTAAGCTCGAGCAAGAGCAGTGGCGGCCCAGTGGTAACGGCTGCGACTTAAGAGTTGTAGGTCGTAGTTTCGGATTCAGACAGGCGCTTTACTTTGTGTAAATTATTTCATCACCACTGCTCGCAAAAACGGTGAAGGAAAACATCTTGAGGAAACCGGCATATCCTAGAACCAAAGATTTGAAGACTTGTGACGTCTTCCAACCCGCACTGGGCCCTTGTGGTGGATTATCACCGAGAGGAGGCTTTTGTCCTAGCAGTTCGAATATTCATGGCCTGATTACGCTTCAAGCTCACTTCACGTAAGTTATCACGGGCAGTAACAGTCTACTTATAAACAGACGGTATCCAATCAACATCTTTGTATGAGTAATAGCAGCGATTATGTTTATGCCCATTATAATTACGCACCAGAACATTAAATTGGTGACTGCAGTATACCCTTATTAGCAGGAAGTGGTAGTCTTAGTATGTGGATGATATGATAAGTTCCTGTCACTGTTATTTACATAGCAGGTAGTGGTATTCGAATTTGTGTGGGGTAGGTACCAGAACTAAAAAGTATTTTTATTTGTTTCTTTTTTTACAAAAAAAAAACACAACCGACTTGCAAAAAAAAACTCTACAAAGTAAAAAAATAACTTTAATTTCGGAAGTCGGTGGCAAAAAGGGAAAATTCAAAACCGAAGACTTCCAAAATTAAAGTTATTTTTCACTTTGTAGTGTTTTTTTTTTGGAAGTCGGTTGTTCTTGAAATAACTCACACGGGACGAGGGAGTGGCTTCATACTCTTGACTTGGAAGCATAAACTTCCTTCAGCAACTGTCAAAACAAATTAAGAAGGTTTTAATCCTTAGAATCAGAATGTATATCTTTGTAAGAATATAGTTTTACATAGTATGATGTAAATATTTGGATTAATGTTAGAATTTGTACGCAATGAGTTGCGATAATGAATATTTGTTTAAGTTTTTCCATTAGGAAGTTCTCAGTAGCAGCCCGGAGTCTGGATTTTGTGACAAAAGCTTCGCCATCTATGACATGCTTCAAGATGTGGGTTTACACATTTGCCTAGTCCGTCGGGGAACTAGGAACACTTCTGTAGTGTTCCTATGCTCATGTCAAAGAGCTGTATTGAGACAGTAAATTGCTGATATAAATTCCATTTCACTGCCAATAATATGGCTACTTTGCTTATATTCTCAACTGCCTGACTCAAATCCTTTGGGAAATTAAGTTTTCGCGGTTAAAGTGTGCAGTTTTATCGATATTTATTACTTCCCTGATACATGGCAACTTCGACTGAAGTCTACTTGTTAAACTTGCAAACTTACTATCTTGCGGCAAGTTTTGAAATATTGCTCACAAAGGAGGCTTGTTCCTTTGAGAGTAAATACTGATTTACATTTACGTTAAATTTAATAAGGAGAATAGCTAATTACATTTATATCCGAAGTTTGTTAAGTCTCGCGCGCAAAAGTGGTCAATAATTTATTCCTTTGATATGACTTCATTTCTATTATCGTTTGGCAAGGCTAATTACAGCTTAAAGGTAAAAAAAAAGATCAAAAAAGAGAGAAAGGGATCGTAACCGTATCAACTCGAGCGATTCAGTATTCTTTGTATGAAACTCCCTACTGTTACGCACACTAATCGGAATCGTAACGTAATCGCCTCGCCTCGGAACAAGCTCACAAACGTCGGTCGGTGCGGTGTTAGTCAACTTGTAGTTTCCGCGCTTACGGTTCGTCGTCCCCGCGCTTACGTCTCTCCGTACCCGAGCTTACGTCTCTTCGTCCACCCTTGCTCCTCTCATCTCTCGAGCCCCTCCTCCCTCACACTTCTGTCGAGCGCGCTTACACCAAGCCGTAAGCGCGTTGTGGCCTAGCCGTAGCCGAGTCGCCGTTTCGGAGCTACTGATCCGCTTTGGTTACGTGCTTACGTTAGGTTGACGCCGGTTTGACGGCGAGGTAAAAGGCGACACGGTGACGATCCCTTTCCGAGTTGATATGCGTGCTATGACTTTTAAAATCTGGAACGTATATAATGCAAACGTTATTTGCAAACATCAAACTGCTATTTTTCAATATACATGCTTAAACTCATGCAATCTTCCCATGGGGGTAGGCAGAAACTATAGAACGCCACCTGCTACGCTCCTCCTCCTTTTCCGGGGAAAAGCTCAGATTTTAATTAAAGAATTGAATCATAGACACTTAACTGCATTTTTAATAGCACATACATATGTAACTACTGGTACCCTGTGTCCTAACCGAAAGCAACTGACGCGCGAATACGCAATCGTTAACCCGAATTGTAACGTACTCGCGCGATCAAACAAGCCGCGTTTGTACGTCATAATTCATACAAACGATCGCGTTGATCGCGTGCTCGCGCGACAATCGCTTAAGGTTAGGACGCAGCCGTAGAGTTACGCAAACAACATCCGGTAATTATTATAGCAATGAAATATCTTTTGTCCCCAGGTTGTCCAAATGTGGACTGGCCAGACTGGGCCTGGTTGGAGACGCGGCTAGCGACCCGCCGACCCCCAGTGGAGTACATAGACCTGACGGACTGCGGGTCTGTGACGGACGCCGGACTCTGCGCGTTACTCCACACCTGCCCGTCTCTGCAATATTTGTACCTTAGGAGATGTACTCTAGTCACAGGTGAGAAGTCTATTGGTATGAACTAAAGAAAGAGTAGCAAGTGACAGTTATTATTAT
This sequence comes from Omphaloscelis lunosa, assembly GCA_916610215.1. Lineage (NCBI taxonomy): Eukaryota > Metazoa > Arthropoda > Insecta > Lepidoptera > Noctuidae > Omphaloscelis > Omphaloscelis lunosa. Next base: position 14,084,134 of record OU744265.1, on the reverse strand, counting down.
TTATTAATTCAGTTGTATACTTACATCTTTATAAATAATAAGTTGGGGCAGACATAAACTCAGAGTTTTATCGTGCACCAAAATCACCGACCACATAATTTAAACAATTAAAACAAACTTAAGTTCTTAATTATATACGTAAAATGAAACAATAACAGAAACAATAACGAGGGTAATAAGCAAAATATTTATCTATTACTAACGAGCGAACATCGATGACCACTGTACTGACCGTCCTTAAAACAAAAAGTGGTGGAGGAAACAACCTGTACCAATCTAAATATGTTATTAGCTATTGTTAATTTTCATATGATATTGTTGAGTATTATGTTTATTTACTATTTAATTATATTCGTACTTACCTTGTGTTAAGTCTATCTTGTTTCGGACCTGCGTCAACTACATAATAATCATCTACCTACGCTTGTTCCATGTTACGTGGGGTTGGCGCACATAATTATCTTCCTGCCCTTCTTTAATGTTACGTGGGGTTGGCGCACCACGTTTTCTTCTTCTACTCCCCTGTCAACCGTCACGCTATCATTCATTACCTGTTCTTTCATATCATTCCTCACACAGTCCATTCATCTTTTCTTTGGCCTGCCTCTTCCTCTCCATCGATTAACACAGCATCATCAAAAAAACACTGGCAGAAAAAGCCAAGTCTGCCTCTGTGCAATATTTGTGTGCATTTTAAAGTAGGTTAGGCCGACTTGCGGGTTAACAGCTATCTCGGGGTTAATCTAATAATTCTCTTTGGATTAACCCTGAGTTAGCTGTTAATACCGAGTTATTTAGCTAACCCATGCACGCGCAAGTGGGCTTTAATAGTTTATACACTGACAAACTTACTAGTGCGTTTCACGGTGGCGCTGTATGTAAACAAAAATGTCAAAAATCTGTCAAATCCAGAACATTCCATTTTAGTTCTATTTTAACTCATGCAATACTTAATAGAGCGTATATTTTGAAAGTGGGGCAACATCGCAAAGAGCTGTCAAATATTTCGCTGTTTTATTTTATGTATTAATTTGGCAGTATGAATTATCGCTCTATAGTGAACTAAAATATTGATTATGAAAAGACAGCTATTTGCGTATTGAGTCATTGTTGAACATTGGTTTTTCCAATGACCGCTACAGTGAATAAACAAAAAGGAAATTGATAATATTATCGCGTTCGATACGACTGATATCAATAAAGACTGATATTTTAAGGTCTCATCCAATAAGTCGTTCGAATCTTTTGACAGCGTTCCGTACCTACACTACTTACCACTAATCAGACCAGGCGCCCTCCGTATTTTGGGTATGAAGCTACAAGTACGCGGCGGGCTCGACTTGTCGGGCCAATTCAGTGAGTGTAACGTGTCAGAATATATAAGAGATACGCGATAGAAAGAGAAGCAACTTCTAGGTTTATATAATTGTAGGCAATTAGTGCCGTACAACCTGAATTGCACTTTATTGCGTCGTATCAAGAGTCGCTATTTATTTAAATTATTTTGCGGAGTGAATCTTCTGTGCTTGTACTATTATGTATTCTGTGGTCTAACCAAAGATATCTTAAGAAAAACAAAATAGTTATCATTTATGGTAAGATGTAAAGTCACTCGAATCACGTGTTTTGTTCTTTAGATATCTTTTGTTAGCAATAAGTACCTAAAAAAATAAGGACCTATTTCGATCTGACTTTATATTACTTAACCCTAAAGTGCTTTTTGGTGAGAAAAATATAAACAACTTACATAAGAAAGCTAACACAAATACTTTATTTTCATGGTTGTCAGCCAGGACAGTTTTTTTTTTTATGATATCCTATTCAAGTATAAGTCTAAGTGACAAAGCCCTAGACTTTCTAGATAATAAATTATATTCAGTGGCTTCTCCTATAAATAATATTTGTAGGTCATATTTCACAAACAGTATATTTGGTATAGACTTGCTGGCTCGCAAAGACTCTTCAATCTGTTTGAAATAGCTCAGGGGTCGAGTTCAGAAAAAAATTTCATTCAATGTGAAGTTTCAAGCTAAGTGCTACATTTAGCTTAAAGCCGCTTCCTATTTTAAATCGATCGTCGCGCGAATACACGATGGTGGCAAGCATATGTCACTTTTTGTTCTCAAAACAGGAAAGCGCCCTCTGTCGGCGTGACATATGGACGGGACAATCGCGTATTCGCGCGGCGATCGCTTTTAATTAGGACGCGGGGTTTAATTTCACTTTGAATGTTACCATTTACTTCGCTCTAGTACTAATGGATGAGTTATTTAAAAGTGTGAACCTTTTGCGGTTTGGGCTTTGCATTGTTTGTCAAAACTAATTCTCTTTCTTTCAATTAGTCAGTCATATATAGAACTCGTTTGTATGTTTGTAGGCGGAAACATTTTATTTGTTTCGACTAGGTTTTTCTTTCGAAAATTTTACACATTCAACCTCCTTTTGACTTGTTCATGAGTCACCACACTAAATCTCAGGAATGTTCTCGTAACTCCCAAGTTTTATGTTTCTATCTTCAATCATGTCCCTGCATGAGTATTATATAACTCCAGTTTTCTCTTCAAAGATAACATATTTTTCTTAATCTTTTAATGTCTGCTTTCTCTGTTTTTATGTCATATTTATCTAAAGTAAGTACAGTGTTTGCGTACAGTTTAGCGCCTAGCAATTTACTAATTAATTGAGGAAACTAGGTTTCAACCTAGAAATTCTTACCAATATGGTATTTTCTAATTAAATGTATGATTGGTTATGGATCATAAATTTGCCAACATCCGTTAAATGTAAAATGAAACACTGGATTAGTTTAAATGATGGTAAGTCACGATTTTGTTACAATTAGATTTTCATTTCCTTACCAAACCTTAGTGACCTGCTCTCGTTTAGGCGGCGTCCTAAATGGCTAACGATCGGAGGAGTAAACGATGTGATTTCGTCGCACAACGAGATTAAACACACAGTTGTTTGAATTATTCCTCGTAGATACGCTTTTGAAAAATTCTCGCTTCAATTCCATAAAGTTACACTTTTGTTTAGTACAGCAAAACAGAAAATAGTTTATGTAATTTTAATTTAAATATAAGAAGGATTCATCATATATGTGTAGGTAATGGGACCATAGACAATAGACCATTTTTTTTTTAAATATCGTAAGTCCCGCTTACGCGGTGATAATAAGTAAAAAAATAAATACCAAAATACGTTTATTTGCGGTAAACATGACGCAAAGAAAGAACATGGGTTCATCATGGGTATCGTTTTCATGGTTTACGAGGGTGCTTAACCAGATAGTGAGGTCAAAATGAAAATCTAAGATGGTGGCTCCGAATTTTTTTTAATATTTCGTCATGGGTGTATAATAATTAATAAATAATTTATCGGTGTATCTATATTTAAAATCATCCATCATCAACATAATTATTTAGCGCATGACTGTCCCTAAAAGCGTTTATAAAAAGATTATCTGTTCAGGATTTTAAAAAAGTGTATCTGCAAGGAATAATTCATTTGTTTAGAGTTGAAGCTTGCAAGTCATCGAGCACAGCAATTGCTTAATAACTACCGTACGATAGGTTTACAGCAATGCGGCAGCATCGCATGATACCCATCGCGCGATCGGCTCGTACGATTGTAGCCAATTAGGACGACGCCTTATGCCTTGAAGTATTATTCTGCGTCCATTGTCTTCTTTAGTTGCGAACTAAGTTCCTTCTTTAGGTTTCCTCCAATACCTATACTTTAAAAATCTTCCTTCCTGCCATTATTTTAGAAGAAAAAATATATTGAAATAATTTTAACGGGTTTTATTTTATTAAGGCAAAAGGTTTTCTAGCAATCAATTTATTATGCTTCCACGAATAACTCGGCCAATACCGTTAATCTACAAATATAACCATACTTAAAGTGTTCCCGTTATGTCTGATAAATTATACGGTCAGCAGTGGACAGTAATCGCATTATTATTCAGAAAAACATCAATCTAATCGCCATAATCCGCGAGTAACGTCTCTATTAGATCGGTCGTCCCTCTAGTCGACTGGTCTAGCTTGTTCGTTCAGTTTTTCGAAAGCAAGTAATTGCTTGCACTAGATTTTCACACAAGATTTTCCTGTTCGTTGAATATATATGTTGTAGTGTTGTTAGCGACGTACTTACTCGTGTTCAGAGTTTTTTTGCTCTATTTAAATATCCAGTGGAATATTCTCTCTTACATACCGCCAATATGTTGCTACTTATAATATGCTATTATATGCTATTATACACGGGACACCCGTACGGCTCCGTACGTTGTACGGGCTTTACCCGGAGCAGGTCGCGTACGGACCAACCCGCGTTGTTGTGAAATAATGTTCTAGCGTCTAATGTGTGTCTCCGTTCCGGGAGCCCGTACGGGCGGCCCGGACGGGTCTATCGAACAGCTGTGAAACCAACCTTAGACCCTTTCAACATCCCTTCTCATGATATTGCTTATGTTAAGGTCATTCCTATTTTAACTGTTACTAGCAGGTGTGTTTAATTACGATATCGAAATGTTTCTGAAACTCATTAAAATTATACAATTTTTGGTAATTAAACTTTACTGGCCCGAAGCAAAATCTGCGTAGGACGAAGGTACACATACTTTAGACAATTTAAATACAGGGTACTATTTCACAAAGAACTGATAAAACTCGAGTAATTATCATGTTGTTAGAAAACAAAGGATCTGAAGGAATTTGTTTAAAAGGGTTGTTGGTGTTATTATCATAAGCTTACATTATTTTTGTTAATTTTGAAGATACTTTTGTTACCTCTTGCTTTTTCAGGGTTCCATCCCGTGCCAAACGGAACCCTATTACTAAGCCTCCGCTGTCCGTCGGTCTGTCAATGGGCTGTATCTCATGAACCATAATAGGTACACAGTTGAAATTTTCACAGATTGTGTACTATTGTTGCTATAACAGAAAAAAAATAAAAATAAAGTAAAAAAATAAGGGTGTTCCTATACAAGTATAACGTGATTTTTTCGGCGTTTTTTGCTAAATTTTACACGGTAGTAGAGAACCATTTGTGTGCGATGCGTCTACCTAAGAATAAGCAAATGTGAAGGTTTATCGCCTCATTACTCTAAAGGTAGGAATTAGGGTGAGATATTTGGGTTGAGTAATTTAACACAATTAGTAATGATCTTGTTAAACATTGTAGTTTAAGTCATGTTCATCGTTATTGAACTTGCTCATAAATTTTCGTATTTGGAACGATCAGAGGAATTCCTTGAGGGTCTACCACACGCTCAAGGTTCACCACAGTTTTGCCTACCCAGGCCGGTTTGAACTTCGTGTATAAATCGGCGAATTTTACGAATCACACGATTAGTGTTCCGTGTACAAACCAGGATGCGCAGACAAAACTGTGGTGAAGCTTGTGCGTGTGGCTTATTCTAGGGTAGAACATCGTATTGCAAAATATCACGCAGTTTTGGGCGTTGCGACAACGCAAGGTTTATGTTATGTTCAATAAGACCTTAGACATTGACCTACATGGTCCTACTTTAAACGAGACTTTGACTTCTTAGTTTGTTTTGTTGATTCAGAATAGGTCTGCTAGGAAACACCGAACTATAAAAAATAGGTGTGAAGATGTCTTTATTAGAATAACAAAAAAAAAAAAGTTCCTCGTTAACTAGTCAACCTGTTCTGCAGCAGAAAAGATAAAAAAAAGTAATAATAAATCAATTGCCTCGTTTTTTGGTATCGCATGAATTTGCGTAATAGCGCGGCAATGCTTTGAAGAGGTTTCGCTTTATCATTCTTTTTCACTTAATCATTTTCATATATTCATGAAAATAGTAACTCATTTATTTAATTAAATCAGACTTGTCATTTTCTGTACGTAATAAAACCCTCATAACTCTTCACTATCAGCCTATAATGTTCTCACTGCTGAGCCACAGACCTCCTCTCTGTGAGAGGGAATGGGCCGTATTCCACCACGCGGGCACAATGCGGGTTGATGGATGTTCCATGTCTTCGAAGTTTATGGTTCTCGGACATGTCGGTTTCCTCACGATGTTTTCCTTCACCGTTTTGAGAGCAGTAGTGATGAAATGATTTGCACAAAGTAAAGCGCCTGCCAGGGTTCGAACCTACGACCTGCAACTCGTAAGTCACGGCCGATGCCACTGGGCCGCCACTGCTCAACTAGACTTATCAAACACTAGACTTACCTATACTATGCAGTTCTAAGTTCATAGCATGCTGGGTAGAAAAATCGGCGTTTACATCCTTCTCTATCTGTCTGTCTGTTACCTTTTCACGCCATAACGGCAGATCAGATTTGGATGAAATTTGGCACACGGATAGACCATGACCTAGTTTCTAAACTAGGTCATGGTCTAACTGTGTGCCAAATTTAATACCGTAATTCCGGTGTCATACCGTTCCCGTAGAATAATTTCCAATCTTCACTTGAAGTCGCGGGCAAAACCTAGTCTTCCATAATATCCATCTAGGTATCCTTTGGTTCCTCTTTTCTACTTAGCTACTAACAATCTGTCCAGCAACTAATGGTATTTTTATTATTTTTGTTCTAGATGCAGGAGTGCGGTGGATCCCATCGTACTGCGCGCTCAAAGAACTCAGTGTGTCCGACTGTACCGGTGTCACGGACTTCGGGTTGTACGAGCTGGCGAAACTAGGCCCGGCGCTACGATACCTTTCTGTTGCTAAGTGTACACAGGTAGGAATACTGGCGAAGACACATAATATATGTCTCTTATACGTAACTAACTACACATTATTTCAATTTTTTTTATCACTTAAAATTTCTTTAAAAAAAGAACAGCAGAAAGGCCAACGGGTTGTAGAAAAAACATGAATTTAATAAATAAAATGAATTTAACATGAATTTAATAATAAAAATATGTGTAACATCTTTTCCCTCACTTTCCTGCAACCAAAATAAAAATAAAAATAAATGTAAATAGTCAAATCTGTGGCAGTGATTTCGTAAATCTAAAAAAATCAAAATAATCAAATCTGTGGCAAGGATTTCGTGAAAAGGGACTGAAGTGTGTCACAGGAAGTCGGGCAAGCGCGCGCTATTTGAATTGACTAATGAGAAAAATAGAAAGAAAGAAAGAAAATACATTTATTTAGCACAGACAGAAAGGTACACAACATAACATTTTGTAAACATATTGTGATTTCGAGTGTCCATGGAGTTTCTTGCCCATTCTTCTCCATAGGTACCTACTACGCTTTGGAATGGGCAACTAGCTTCATCTTTCTGACTGGCCGACCCCTTGGCAATTCAAAAGTGCCTGTAATTGGTTTATTTGAAATAAATGCTTTGAGTTGAGTTAGAGTTTGAACATAATTATGACAAGTAAAAAAAAAAATGGTGGTGCTAGAGTTGTCGTCAGAAACGACCTTATTACCAAGGTGAGATTTCAGATGTTACACATCATATGCGACTACTGTAAAGGCTCGTGCAGACCAGCGCGATATTGCTGGCGCGACAAGGGTCGCGCTGCCTGGAGCGCCCGCGATATCGCGCCACTTTGCACGAGCCCTTACAGTAGTCGCATATGATGTTACGGCTCGCTCGTTTTTTTTGTTTTGTCGTCATTAATGTATATATACCTATCACTGTATCTGTGAAGTTTTTCCAGATAATTTAATTAGACCACGTAGAAACTAGCGATCAACTAGTGGTGCTTAAAATTTAAGTGCATCAGCTAGTAATTAGTGAAGAAACCCAAAAAAAGTATTTTGTCAATAACGTGCTTGGGTTGGTTATGCGTGGTTCATGAACAAATTTCACTGCACAAATATATAAGTTGATACGGATTAGCAGCATGTAGACTACAAACATGTTTCCGCACGGAAATCGAATCATCGATTTGCAACTATTCGCACATACAGACGTCAGTAGATCAGTCATTGATCCTATCGTCTGCCGTAGCCTTTTTAAAATTATGTCAACCTCCAAAGAAAACTTATATGAAAGATAAAGTGACTCCGCAAATTCCTTAATATAAACTAAGGGATTTGCGGAGTCACTTGAAATGACTTTAAATATGGATTTAATCCATATTTTAATTAAAATGTTCCCTTTCTGCCTAAGAGGCATAGATACTTGTCAGGATTCAACATTTGGATTGTAAAATATTAAAAGATCTTCTTCTTTACGCACCTAAACAATAGAAGCTTTAATTGCGTATCTTTTGCAGCCCAAAAATATGGTAAATTCTGTTTGGATCATAAATATTTTACTGATAAAAAAGTTTTATTTGAATGGACTCTTTATTGAATTAAATTTATACCGGAATGAAGATGAATTAAATTGAATCATCATTTCACATAGCCTGGGGAATATTCTAGAAAAAATTTCGGTCCAGAAACAATATTTCACTTCGTCTTGATCATGTAGGAATATCGGGAAAAAAGCATTTTATGTCCTAACCCAGGTCATGGTCTACACATATGCCAAATTTCATTTAAATTCGTTCAATCGTTTTAGCGTGAAAGCGTCACAAACAAACAAACAAACTTAGTATTGCATTTATAATATTAGTTTTGATTATACTCCATAAATTTTGTAGCTAGATACCAAATTGGTAAGATAAACCCACTTAAATTATGAACCAATGGGAAGTCTGAAGCTAGAAACTTAGCCACGTCTAGACCGATGTCTGAAAAGTTATGGACGTGACCGTTTGATATGTAAATTTCTTGCAAACTTAATACATATACGTACATTCTTCGTTTATTCTTGCAGTTTTCTATTGAGTCATGGTTCGATGGACGTGTTTTACTGTTGATAGATACATTAAAAATGAACTATATAAGATCTTTTATTTACCAATTTTATTAGGTTCAAGTGTTACGTATATTTTTAGGGAAAAAGGCCGGGCGGAATAAAATGAAATTGTTTATTCTGTAAATAGGATACAGGAATCAAATTTAAATGTCATTAAAAATATATAAAAAATAAGCTACAAGGAGTCAATATTTTCTATCTGAATACCCCTGAGAAGAAATGCCGAAGCAAACTCAAGGGTTTAACTTTCCAAATAACCTGGTTGTAGACACTAGCATGTTCACTCCTCACTTCATCTCATCTAGTCGCGAATAACTGTCGTGACTCGTGACCTATATGTCAAAACAAGGTCAAATGTAGGGAATTCCGGATAGATGGCAGCCCTGCAGAAATAAAACTAGCTAATAAAATAAAAAAATAGAGTGGTGACAGCCTAGTGGTTTGATCGCCGGACTGCCAAGTCTTGAGTTTGAACCCAAGGCACGCACCTCTTGATTTTTCGGATCCATGTGCGTATTGTGTAATTATCACTTGCTTCAAAAACGGTGAAGGAAAACATCGTGAGGCCTGAGAGATATATCTCGATGGCATATTGAAGACAAGTCAGAGGCCGATGGGCGGGTTTAAAAAACTCTGACACCAGGTTAGCCACTAACCACACGAAAAAAGAATATTAAAAAATACTATTTATTAGGTACATTTTTTAGCTTGATAAAAATGTGGCTTCCCATTAAAAGAAATCTTACCAAAACTCTGATTTGCAAATTACAAGAACTTTATTAAAGACAAATGAACTCGTCTTAAACAAAGTTCTGACTCACTTTTAATTAGTTGTCTTGAAGAAAACTCGTGCCTTATGCCTTGACCGTGGTTTCTGAGTAATTTGAAACTTGTAGTTCTTCTTTAATTTAGAATTCTCACTGTCCTTTGTAAAGTACTGTTTGATTATACTTAGAAGTGTTGTTTGTGTAAAGTGGACTTGCATTGATGGTTCTTCTGCTTTTCTCGTGTCCAAGTGCTAAGCGAGAATAAGTCATGTTATGGGGACAAGATTAGTCAGTACGAGAAAAATTTACCTAGGAATTTGGGACTGACTAATCTGAGGCTCTATCACGAACGTGCGAAGTACACGTAACGTAAATACAAAAGATTTTTAAATAACGAAAATATATTTCGGTTAAATTTTTTATCACAAGCATAGATCGATCAGTGCTTTGAGAAAACTAGTTAGCGTGTGTGAGGTATTTGCGGAGACTCATGGCCTTTTTTTTTTTTTTTTTTGATTGTGGGAAATCATCAAATAACTTCTCCCGCTCTGGGCGGAGCGGGAGGGCGTGTCAGACTCTTACTGACTAAAACCCACCCGTGTTCCTTCGGTTGCCCTGTCGCCGGGGGCCACGATCTCCCTTTCGGTTTTCTTCGCAACCCCGGCAGGCATCGGTCCTAGTGGACCCCTTCAATTATGCTGACATCTCTTTGAGGCGCGCGTGGAACACAACGCGCCGTCGACCCGGGCCTGGTCCTTATTGGACGGTGAGCCACCCATTGCTCACCGCCCGCAAGCCCGCGCCTACGGTGGCCGGAAATCGCCCCGCGATTCCCGACGCCCTGGGCGTCTCCTCCTGCGGCGGTTAGGGGCGTGAGGGCGCGAAATTTGCCTCTCCCTCACGCGTTCCGCCTCCTCCTTCGCGAGCATTACCGCTTCGCAGAAGGAGGTGACGGCCTCCCATTTCCTCTCGCTCCGTACCATGGCCTGAACCAGGGCCGGACGCGAGAGATCACCGCCGCCGATCGCCTCCACGAGGACACGGCGATGCTCCGCCCAAGCTGGGCAGACCTCCACCGTATGCTCCACCGTGTCCTCCGGGCGATCCACACAATGGTGACACCCGGGCGTTTCCTCCCGCCTTATCCTGTGCAGGAACCTCCCGAAACTGCCGTGTCCGGTGAGGACCTGCGTCAGGCGGAAGGTGAGGACGCCGTGGCGCCTCTCTAGCCACTCCTCAAAGAGGGGTCTTATCGCCGCAATTGTGGCGTGCCCAGCGCTGGGTTGCGACAATCGCACTCTCCATGACGCCATGAGATCCCGCCGGAGCTCTGTCCGCTGTGCCGCGATTTCTCGCGGCAGCGGAGTTAAGCCCCGGCGTTTCGCCTCCTCGCGCCACTCCCAAATGTGCGCGAGGACCTTTGCCTCCAGATCCCATGGCGGTAATCCGGCAAGGAGGCTCGCCGCCTCGCAGGAGACCGTGCGGTATCCTCGGGCCAGCCGGATGGCCATGACCCTCTGGGACGCGTTCAACCGGCGGGCTGGCCGCAGCCTTAGTGAACGCGCCCACACCGGTGCCCCGTAAAGGGCCATGGACCGCACGACCCCCGCGTAGGAGACTCATGGCCTGGCATACAATGTCAAGAAGAGTGAGCTGCTGGTGTTTCGGGCTGGGCGTAGGAGTCCCTCTCACGTTCCGCCCGTGACACTAGCGGGGGTGGCACTAAAAAGAGTTACGCAATTTGTGTACCTAGGTCATGTTGTAAATGAGGACCTGACCGACGAAGCAGATATAGAGAGGGAACGTAGGGCGCTGACGATTCGTTGTAATATGCTGGCACGCAGATTTTCCCGATGTTCCTATGCGGTAAAGAAGACATTGTTTAGGGCATACTGCCAGTCTTTTTATACGTGTAGTCTGTGGACTAGCTACACGCAGCGAACCGTCAGTGCCCTGCGGGTCCAATATAACAATGCTTTCAGGTTGCTGATGGGATTGCCTCGCTACTGCAGTGCGTCAGCGATGTTTGCTGAAGCTCAAGTGAATGGCTTTCACGCCATTATACGTAAAAGAGCAGCCTCGCTGATGCGAAGGGTGAGGGGCAGTCCCAACAGCTACCTGAGGGTAATTGTAGACTACGTCCATAGTCCTGTTTGGAGGCATTGGATTGGGCTGCACATATTGTAGGCTGACTGGTTCTATTATTTGTTGTACTTGTGTCGTACTAACATAGTTTTAAGTCATCTTGATGTACTACTAACACTCTATGGACCGAAGAGTCTGAAATAAATGTTTTGAATTTGAAAATTTGAATAGATATGAATGAAGTTTTAAATAGTTTTAAAATTTCCATATATATTATGTGCGAAACGAGTATTTTGAATGTTAAAATCGTTCTATTGATCCGCGGGTTCATGCTAGGCCCGTAGGTTGCGTTAGTAAACGTTAATATAGAAGACAATTTGCTAGTGCGATCTTAAATCTTATCTAAATGCAGACGACGGCAATCTAGGCGTTCGTATTTAGTATGCTCGTCACTTCGTAAATTTTCTGTCCTACGTCGTATTTTCAAATCTTCATTCGATTCGATTATTTTGAAAATGTGAACCTGACTAATATTAGGGTTAAGTTAAGGGTTTAGTTTAGTAATCATACATTAAATGATTTTATTGTTGGTTTGTACAAACACTTTTACACGTCAATCATAATTTTAAAAACTAGATGTAATCGATGTTTCATAGCTGTCTGAGAAGAAAGGCCGAAACAAACTCAGCAGCATTAGCAATAATGCCTATAATGTTCCCACTGCTGGGACAGGCCTCCTCTTGGTAAGAGGGAGTGGGCCGTACTCCACTATGCGGGCCCAGAGTGGGTTAGGTTACAAATTTTTGATTCTAGGATATCCCAGATTCCTCACGATGTTTTCCTTTATGAAATAATATAACACAAAGTAAAGCGCCTGTCTAGGTTCGAACCTACGACCTACGACTCGTAAAGTCGCGGCCGTTGCCACTGGGCCACCACTGCCCCTAACGATACATTACCTGGCCATAAATATGGCATGTGGCCTTTTAGAGCAACTTTGGATTTGTAGAGTGTTGCCTTTGCCTCTCATTCCTGATCCTTGAAAAAAGAAAAGAAGAAAAATAAGTAAAGAAAGTAGAGAGTAAAGAAGATGAGTGTTCGGTCTTTGGGTTCGCATTCCAATAAAAGTAGATTTGTATTTTGAACACCACAAAAATATGTCAATCACTTAATCACATGAAACTTAATCCTAATATGTAATACCGTCATCGTCTAAATAGTAGTTTGGCATCTGTCACTTTAAATCAATGTAAAAAAAATAGTCTAATCTTGTAAATGGCCTTCAATTTAATATTGTTTAAGAACTCTGTGTAAGTTTGCTGTAAGTTCCCCTAATAGAATAAAACAAAATAAATAAAATAAATAAAATAAATAAAATAAATAAAATAAATAAAATAAATAAAATAAATAAAATAAATAAATAAATGTACATATTAATAATGTGAAAATAACCCGGTCTTGCTGTAAATCTGTTGCCTTTTCACGTCTTAACGGCTGAATGGATTCTGATTTTCGGCAAACAGGTAAACCATGATCTGGTTAGGACATCAGATACTTTTAGTCCAGGTAGTCCGTTCCCATGAGATAATTTCCGACCTCCTTTAAAAAAAATATAATAAAACTCATACTGACCATTCCTACCTTCTCAGGTATCAGACTCAGGCGTCCGAACTCTGGCACGAAGGTGTTACAAGCTGCGGTACCTGAACGCCCGAGGGTGCGGGGCACTTGGAGATGATGGAGTAGAGGCCATAGCCAGGGGCTGTTCTAGGCTAAGGGCGCTTGATCTCGGGGCTACTGATGTTTCCGAGCCTGGACTACAGGTAAATAATATTTTAGAGGCATGAGGAACAGGGTGTACAGTTCACTCATCCACCATAGAAAAGGGAGGATCCTCCGATCAGGCGGGTGTCGTGTCTGGTGGATAACTACCCAATGATTGATGTCGGATAGTCATATATAGTACGTCGTTCGCGCGATAAACTTTAATTGCGTGATGCAGGATTTGTGTGACGTCAGGATTTTGTGTGACGTCAGATCCTTTAAGCGTAGTCGCATGTGGCGATGTATAGGTATGCCGCCATAATATTATAAATGCAGTATCTCACACATTGAACATTAAACAGCATTATCTTCTGTAGAGGAGGAATGAGCATATAATACTATACTTTTGGACAGCAAGATCATGAGGACAAAAATTCTTCACGAATATTATTACATACTTTACGGACTTACTTTTTGTGTTTTTACATATTTCGATTATTTTTTTCCAGAAACCAGTAACTTATACAGGGTTATTATTAAAACACTAACAACCTTTTAAGGGATCATTGTACTCATCATTATGAATAACTTTTACTATGGGACCATTTTTTTTTTTTTGGTGGGATATTATCAAATAACTTCTCCCTCTCTGAGCGGAGCGGGAGGGCGTGTCAGACTCTTATTGACTAAAATCCACCCATGTTCCTTCAGTTGCCATGTTTCTAGGGGCCACGGTATCCCTTTCGGACTTCTCCGTGACCCTGGTAGGCATCGGTCCTAGCGGAAATCGCGAAAAAAATATCAGCTTTTCCCTAGATTTATGTTCGTATAATTTGTCAAAATGTAGGGAGCATCTGATTTTTTTTAAACCACGAAGGTGGTTTTTTCATTAGAATTCAAAACCATTTCAACGTCTTTTTCTCTTCCAGATCCTAGCCCGATGCTGTCCAAACCTCAAAAAGCTGGCTCTTCGGGGCTGTGAGCTAATCGGAGACGATGGACTAGAAGCCGTAGCATACTATTGCCGAGGGCTGACACAGCTCAACATACAGGACACTCCGGTCACGTTAAGAGGATATAGGGCTGTCAAGAAGTATTGCAAGAGATGTGTCATAGAACATACTAATCCTGGATTTTGTTGAGGAGACAAGACCAGATGTATCGGTTTGAAATGGATTTGTTTAAGAGCACATACAAAGAGGGTACCTACATGTTTACAGATCTGTATTAGCAGGTGCAATCAGAAAATGAAAAGGCATAGCACCTTCAGGCACAGATTAATAGAGATGGTTCACTCCACAAATTCATTTAAATAAAAAGCGACTCTTTCTACGACACAATAAAGTGTAATTCAGGTCGCACAGCGCTAATTATCTGCAGTTATATTCACCAAGTTGCCTCTCTTTCTATCGCGTAACTCTTATATCTTCTGACTACATTACACTCACTGAATTGGCCCGACAAGTCGAGCCCGCCGCGTACTTGTAGCTTCAAACCTAAAACGCGAAGTGCGTCTTCTGTACTATTCTGTGCTTCCGGACTTATGAATACAGATGGGACACTCCGCATTTTAAGTTTGAAGCTACAAGTAGGTACGCGGTGGGCTAGTCTTGTTGAATTCAGTGGGCGTAACGTAGTCGGAAGTTATAAGAGTTACACGATAGAAAGAGAGGGAACTTCTAGGTGAATATAGCTGTAGGTAATTAGCGGTGCGCGACCTGAAATGCACTTTATTATGTCGTAACAAGAGTCGCTTTTTATTGAAATGATTTTGCGGAGTGTCACATCTGTACTAATCTGTGACTCAGGTCCATTTACGTGCACCGTGCATGAGACTAATTATTTCTACGTACCGTCAACACATGAAATGCAAATGACAGTTCGAAAAGGTGAAATGCGTCCGCTTTGCCGAAAGACTTGTACGACTTACTGACACTTTTTCGTTCTGCTACTGTACTTATGAAGAAATTATTAAAATACTTCACTGTAACGATTTTATTTACGTAATAGACCTTGTTTCGGGTTCTAAGAAAGCAGCCCCACCTTGACTTTTTGGTGAATTTAAACAGCATTGTCTAATTAATATACAACATGTTAAAAAAAACCCTGTCCGATCCAAGAGGGTGTTGCAAAGTACAGTAGGTACTGTGGTAATATTCTGGAAAAAAGAAAAAAAAAACCGCTTAAAATTTTGTTTCAAAGGGGAATTTTACTGGGTTACATGATACATAATTACATGGGGCGCGGGTGGCCGTTATTTAACGGGTGTCGATAAGTCATAATTTATGACCCCTGTTGAAAATTTGTTAATTTTTAAGGAAATTGGCGTAATTTTGGTACTAAAAATGTGAATTATAAATAGCAATAACTTTTTTACTTTCAGTACTAATAAGATTTTTATTACTTTTTGGTAATGCTATTGCTGTACATGTGCCCCTTACGGATCGGACCGGGCTTTTTTCATATTGCAGATGTGGCTTACTAGGGGCCAGGCTTTAGACTCTTGAAAAACATCCATATGTTGGTTAGAGAATACTTTGGTATACCACCAATAATGTAAACTTTTTCATCAAGTTAACGTTGATAAATAAAACAAAGGTTTTTATCTTGAAGCGATTTTCAAGCTTCTGTTCAAAACTTTCCTATTTTCGTGTGTATATAATAAAGAGATTTTAGTACACTAACATAGTTTAATATAAATGTAAATGCTTTAAATATAAATATAACCGAGTAAGATAATTTTTTAAATTGTATTTTTGTAGGTTTAAGTGTGTATTTATGTACAGGGTACAAAAAATAAAGGGTGTGTTATGTGGGCTGGTATATTAACAGCAACAAACTATTTTGACAGGGTAATTAATTGCGGTTGAAAACGATCCTAAGAGAATCTACAAGATTAACCGAAATCGCTCTTATTTTCTCTAACCTAACACACGTTTAAATATTCAGTTTGACGAAGCCGTAAACATTTTTATATTGATTGATTCCTTTTCCAGGTACTGTGTTTACCTACATATATTTTCGTTCGGCATTTAAATTTTCACGTTTCAAAAACGTTGGATATCAATCTGTAAAAGCAAAAGTTTAGATATCATTTTTCAGATATTTCTGTTCAGTTAAAATTGCTGGTGCGATTTTTAATTGCAGATTTTCTGAATGCATTTAGATTTTTTCTTCCAGTTTTATAATTAAATTGATTTAAAATGATTAGTAAATAAATAAAATGTCTGAAAAACATTGAAAAAATATCATTGTATCTATAACGGCAAATTGTTCGAGCCTAAGAAACTGTTAACTGCTAACTATTCGTATGCGTTCGATCTACATTAATCATTCCCAAATATTTGTGGCAATAATACATTATGTATAACCGGTGTAATGCAGAAAAAAGATTTTAAATGCTTAGCTGGTGCAAAATGCTCGTTAAAAAATATTTTTTACTAACATATTCATTTATAATTCGAATAAATATAATGTGCCATAGTGTTTCGTTCTAAAATTAAACTAAAATTGTCATCAAACGGTTTAAGTTTGTATTTTGTAATACAAGAAAAGATGTGTTACCGACGAACGACTTTTGAAAAAATTACGACCTTTGATTATCTACTGCGTAAGCCAATTTCCCTAGTACAGCTAATATTCAAAGTCGCTTTCACTGTTGGAAACGCAGCTGAAAACTTATACATATGTAATTAAAGCTAATATCTTCAAAAGATATGGCACCCTAGTATACATTTATTTCTATATTAACTGAATTGCCATTGTTGATTTAGTTTTTATTATTAAATTATATTTTTTAACAAATACTCCAAGATTTTCATTAATTAACACCTAGATACTCTGCCTATCACTATAAATTGTCGTTTGTTTGAGAATTCGCTTACAACTTCTTGAAGAAGGAAAGATGATGTTCTCTATACCTTTTTCAAGAAATTCATTAATGTGGATTCTATGCTTTTCGTGGTTAGTGGTTACTTACACACATCATATAGGCCAGGCAAATTAGGTTTGAATCCTCTGCACTAAATCTTAACAGGGTTTTTTTTTTCTTAAATCGTGTTTTTGAACTTAGCTCTTCATTTTCTAGGACCGCATCAAGGTAAAAAAAACGCGTTTTTGTGAATTAAAATTGAGGCAAAATAGTTAACAGCAAACGTTTTGGTTCCGTTATGTAAAAAAATTGTAAAACTAATATAAATTATTTCAGAATTAAACATTTTCGCCCACTGATATTTCGATAAAATAAAAATACGAGTTGTATTGTACTGCAAGTAAATGATAAATGATTTTATTTCTGTAAGTAGGTTTGTACAAACACTTTTGCACGTCAATCATATTTTAAAAACTAGATGAGGTCGGCGTTTCCTATCTGACTACTCTGAGAAGAAAGGCCGAAACAAACTCAGAGGTCACAGTCTTTTTTAAAGTCCAGACATAATCTTGGTTAGATCATGTGAAGACCATGTAGATTGGTGTCTGAAGTGGTCTTTTGAGGAAAGCATCACACAGATTGAGAGGGCCTGTCCAGTCAGTGTAGGTACGCATTTGACAGTTATCGTGCAGCTCAACTCAGAATTTAAGGAGCTCAACAATTTGACGAACAATACCAAAAAAAGGACATTTGGGTAGGCCACATAAAGTACTCAAACTGCCAGACCATCATTAAAACTAACTGAAAAAAAATTAAAAACAAAACAAAAAGGAATAACCCACATAGTTTTCACATTCACAACTATTAAAATAACATAATACTTTAAAGTAAATATTCATGTCATTGTATATATAAA
Source organism: Omphaloscelis lunosa (assembly GCA_916610215.1). Classification (NCBI taxonomy): domain Eukaryota; kingdom Metazoa; phylum Arthropoda; class Insecta; order Lepidoptera; family Noctuidae; genus Omphaloscelis; species Omphaloscelis lunosa. The sequence goes on along the minus strand of OU744265.1, from coordinate 14,065,929 downwards.
ATTCATTAATGTCAATGTGTATATAAAAACCAGGAAATAATTTTGGTCAGAGCATTTCATTTCAGGTCTTTTGAGGAAAGAACCATACAGATTTGAGTGGACCTGTCTAGTTCGTGCACGCATTTGTCAGTAATCGTGTAGCTCAACTCAGAACTTAAAAGGAGGGTAAAAATGTTAACAGTGGTTTTTTTTACATAAATTACCTAAATAAATATTTTAATACGCTATCCAGCAAAATTAAACATATTATACTAGAGTAAGATATTAATTAATTAATTAATTTAAACTTCTCGCACACAAAGAGGTACAAAGGCGGACTTAATGCCTTAAGCATTCTCTACCAATCAACCAAGGGTGGTGAAGAGATAAGATGGCAGGTGCTCTGTTTGACTACGTATTAAGGACATAATAATAATAATAAAAAATAATAAAAAGACAACATAATGAATTCAAAAATTCAAAAGTCATTCATTCAAACTAGGCTGATAATCAGCAATTTTCGAACGTTAAAATTACATAGGACAGTCCCCCAAAACACTCACCCTTCACCACTTCCTAGTGCGTTTAGCTGGGAAGAAGAAGTGGCGCAACAAACTCCCTAGCAGCACAGCTGTCTGTTCAAGTTAGAAAAAAAATGACTCTATACAATAGTATGCAAAAAAAACAAAAATTACATTATGCAGCACAAAAAATAATTTAAATTATTCTTCCACATATATTAATATTTAAATATATAATTTTTAATTATTCTCACCCAAAAAAAAGGGGTAATCTTTTCGCGGGATACATTTTAACATACTCCTTTGTCAATACCCTAAACGTTAAACGAAAAAAAAAATCACTGTTTAAATCAACGCAAAGTTAGCCTAAAATTCGGCGTAAATTCCCCGGGCTGTAAAGAAATGTAGGCACTCTTTTTCAACAATTTATTCTGATTTTTACTCGCCGCAAAGCAGCAAAGAAATAAGAGTACCTAAAGATGATATAAACTTAAGTAAATCTTTAACGTTATCATTAATGTTGGTAACAAGAATGTGCCACACATTAAGTCTCCATATTGCCTTTATGAAGGACTTTCTAGGTACAATGTTATGGCTAACATCTTATGAGAGCTGGTTTTAATTAAGTGTGTTATCATTATCGTCTTAGAATAGCGTTACAGATTATTATCGCACTTAGAATAATAATTACAAGGTAGCATGAAGGGGATATCTTGGTGGCGTTTAAGCAGCGGAGCGGTGATTAGAGGCATGAATTAAGGGAAAAGAAAGCATACTTACTAAAAAAATTAAAAAAGGGAAGCGGAGATGACAAGAGCCCGACGGAGGATGTCATAATGCTTGCGTGCCGTGCAAACCGACCAGCTTGCTGCAGGAAAGACCATGGTGTGCGAGGAGGTCGAATGCTTCACCGCACTGACAGCGATGTGGAGACGCCCAGACGCTGGAAAGTGGTGTCACCCAGCATAGTGCCTATATTGGGTGACGGTAGCGCCTGACGTCAGAGGTCTGACTTCCATTCTCCCACGCTCAGCAGTGTTGGCATCCAACTGCAGATTCCAAAACGTTGTCTCTATAAAGTAATTTTGAAGGGTGCCTGTAGCACTGCCAAACTTGCTTCAGTCAACAGTATCCCTGTTAACGGAGTTGAAGGCGTTCTTAATGTCAACCTTGAAGATGACCTCACCTTTACCGGAGTTTAAAAAACCGGAAAGGGCATGTACGGCAGCCCTGCAGCTCCCTTTGGATCCATCGCCACGCTGTAGGGGCTGGAACTAGTTTTTTTAAAATTTCGTCATACAATTTGCAGCATATTTTAGCAGCCGTACGCCTGTAGGTACACCCAACGGCAATGGGACGAAGGCCGCCATCCTTCTTGCACAGGGCACACAAATAGGCTCCGTACAAGAAATCGATGATGGCATCGTTCACACCGCCATTGAGCATAAGGTTAATTAGAACCGCAAGCTCCTTCAAAAGTGACTCAATCAGCTTCGAGGAGTCAGGCCGTCGAAGCCGCCGGCGGAACCACTTATAAAAGAGCTCACGGCAGCAATCAGCTGGGAGGCAGTAATGCTAAAAGGTGTTGAGTTCGGATCAGGAGGGAGGGGGGGTCGGGGAAGGTGAGACCATCTGCAGGCACTGGATGTTTACTCTCCAGGACCGTAAGAGTTTCTGGAGAGTAGGGTGCCACCACATCGCTACTGAACAGTAGCTTGGCCGTTCCCCTGATATCACCTTCACATAATTTAGATTCTACATGTGAACATAAGGTTCTTCGTGAAGGGTTATTAGTAACAGGTCATTCTGGATCTAAAGTAAGGGTCAAACTGTTGCAGTTATCTTTAATTTGATTTGTCAAAGTTTTTTAGTTGCCAAATTTTTTGGACATGTAGAATCCTATAAGGGAAGGTAAGTAATTGCTCCCAGGCACTTTGTGAGTTCTCCTGGGTTACAAGACGGAAACATTTCGCCCAACTCAATGCAACGAATCGTCTCACGCCCCAGGGAACTCTCTTCAATACTGGGGTAGTATTTTTGAATTTTGTCAGCGTTTTCCACAAACATTGATCTGGGGGAAGGCATCGGGGGGCACAAAGGTACACTTTGTGGTTTGTGTACCTTGCATTTGTGACATCGAGCGATGTGGCAGGTTGACTAGCACTATTTCCGGTGTCGCTACAGTTGGCATTTAACATATGTATTTATTTAAAAACTTATAAATCAAAAATAAATATACATGCTGCACAACAACTAGAATAACAATTACTTCAAACAGTGATAAAAAATTCACAAAATTATAACGACAGTAAAAAATTGTCTATCACTTCGCTATTATGTAACTTGGAGGTGGCGCACTGACGCAGATGCGCGGGCCTAGGGCGTCGCGTGCGGGGTGCAGCCTTCTTTTTCTTTTTCAGTTTCTCCAAAAAGGTTGTATTCTCGCGAATCTTCTAAACAGAACTCTAGGAGTAAAATGACGTCACTGACGCTTTGCGTTTGTAAGGTATCTTATTTGTCCACATAGGAGACAGTAAATTGCAGATATTCTTAAAATCTTGAATTCATAGAATATCAGCTTGGTACCGTCCCGTCCTATTGCAGGGATCGTCTTGTTTCCTAGTTAAAACACTGGGAAGTGGTAAAAGGCCAAGTTTTAAGTTTGTTTTAACATTTATTTTTTCCTTTACATACTTGTACATAATATCTAAAATAGTTAGATGTGTATACATAGTATAAATATTCAAAATGTATATTATGTTAAAATAAATTAAAAACCTGTTGAGACTAATATGCACAATAAAAAAGAGACTCAATTAAAATCATAAGGTACCTATAAGAAACATGAGAACAAAAAGAGGGTGTATTGTTAACCAAATTGGATGAACTTGAGAGAAAGTTACCAGGGCTGGCACCCAATCATTTATTTCAAATAGGTCCTTTTATGGCACTTTTGAACGTCAAAATTTACAAAATAATAGAATGAATTCTAGGCGCCCCTTCCAAAAGGTTGTTTTCATATGGAGAAGAATGGGCAAGAAACTCCACCGTTACTCTTTTAAAATGTTTTACAATTGTTTGAATACCTACCTACATTAGTTGAATCGTTATATGTGAATATGAAGCACCTAGAATAAAATTACCATACCACAATAGGTAAAAAGAATTAAAAATGAAGCAATGACAGATAATTTAATTATGTGATAGATGGTGCTCACATATTTTACAAAAATTGTAAAAGTAGCATGTTTCCAAGCACTCCTACCTTGGATATAATCCTCTAATTTGTAATATGCTTGTTTACAAAGTGTACTTTTAATATTAGTTTTAAATTTTCTTTCCTTTAATTGCAATATGTCACAAGGTATTTTGTTATAACGTTAACACAGTACCCCATAAAAGATAATCTGTATGTACTTTAGATAATCTGAAAAATGGTTGATCTAGTTTATCTTTATTTCTAATATTTAAATTATATCTATCACTTATTTTCATATATCACACACATAATATTTTCATAAATGAATTGGCGTTAATTCTTTTAAATAGTTCCCTGAGGAGTCGCAGCGACGTAGATTATAAATGGCTCTGACAGCTCTTTTTTGCAAAATAACGATGGATTCAATGTCAGCAGCCCGACCCCACAGCAAAATGCCATACGACATAATGCTGTGGAAGAAGCTAAAGTAGACCAAACGCGCGGTTTCTACATCTATTAACTGTCTTATCTTTCTAACAGCATAAGCAGCCGAGCTTAGCCACCCCGCAAGAGATGTTATATGAGGTCCCCATTGTCTAGCGTGTTTCCTAGGAAAACCGTTTGATTAATAAATTCCAGTTTTTCTATGTTAGAAGTAGCGAATATGATGTCATATTCACTACTTCTAACATTAGGTAATTTAAATGTAACGCATTTGGTTTTTTTATTTTTATTTAGTATCAAATTAGTTACCATAAATCAATCTTGGACGTGCAGAATAGAGCTATTCACGTCGTCAAGATTTCGTGACCGTCGGTTTATTTTAAAGATAAATGATGTGTCATCTGCAAATAATACCATCTTCGGTTGATTTTGAAGTAATTGGAGTAAATCATAATGTAAACTAAAAAGAAGAATGGACCCAATATCGAACCTTAAGGAACGCCCATTGCCATTTCAGACCCTAATGAGTTTACGCCGTTTACCTGAATTTTAACCTTTCTATCTTTCAGGTATGATCTAAGTAAATCAAGAGCTGTATTCCTAATTCCAAAGTGCTCTAGTTTCAGCAGAAGTGTCTCATGGTCTACACAATCGAACGCTTTTGCGAGGTCGCAGAAGATTCCAATGGCATCTTCCCAGGCAGTAAAAAAGTTCTTTATTAGGGTGACACCGGCGTCAGTGGTACAACGCCCTTTGGTGAAACCGTACTGTTGAAATGAAATGAAATGAAATTGAAATGAAATGAAATTGTTTATTCTGTAAATAGGATATCGGAATCACTTTTACACGTCATATTAAAAAAAAAATAAGCTAGTTGAGTTCGGCGTTTCCTATCTGACTACTCTAAGAAGAAAGGCCGAAACAAACTCAGAGGTCACAGTGTTGTTAATGAAAGATGGAATTTTTATTAAAGTGACGTTTCAAACACCTTAGTGAGAACTGGCAGAATTGACACAGGCCTATAATTGTTGGGTTCTTTACTATCACCGGATTTGAATAATAGAACTACTTTACTGTGTTTCATGAGATTTGGAAAGACTCCTTGGTCTATACTGGTGTTAAATATGTAAGCTAAATAGGGCGCAATGGTTTCGATTATAGATCTACAGACTTTTGCGGACATTCCCCAGAGATATACTGTTTTTGAGGAGTGGCTAGAGAGGCGCCACGGCGTCCTCACCTTCCGCCTGACGCAGGTCCTCACCGGACACGGCAGTTTCGGGAGGTTCCTGCACAGGATAAGGCGGGAGGAAACGCCCGGGTGTCACCATTGTGTGGATCGCCCGGAGGACACGGTGGAGCATACGGTGGAGGTCTGCCCAGCTTGGGCGGAGCATCGCCGTGTCCTCGTGGAGGTGATCGGCGGCGGTGATCTCTCGCGTCCGGCCCTGGTTCAGGCCATGGTACGGAGCGAGAGGAAATGGGAGGCCGTCACCTCCTTCTGCGAAGCGGTAATGCTCGCGAAGGAGGAGGCGGAACGCGTGAGGGAGAGGCAAATTTCGCGCCCTCATGCCCCTAACCGCCGCAGGAGGAGACGCCCAGGGCGTCGGGAATCGCGAGGCGATTTCCGGCCACCGTAGGCGCGGGCTTGCGGGCGGTGAGCAATGGGTGGCTCACCGTCCGATAAGGACCAGGCCCGGGTCGACGGCGCGTTGTGTTCCACGCGCGCCTCAAAGAGATGTCAGCAGATTCGAAGGGGTCCACTAGGGCCGATGCCTGCCGGGGTTGCGAAGAAAACCGAAAGGGAGATCGTGGCCCCCGGCAACAGGGCAGCCGAAGGAACACGGGTGGGTTTTAGTCAGTAAGAGTCTGACACGCCCTCCCGCTCCGCCCAGAGCGGGAGAAGTTATTTGATGATTTCCCACCCTCAAAAAAAAAAAAAAAAAAGAGATACTGTTGATTTAATTTTAAGATATTTAAAAGATTTTATAACAGCCTGGGGGTTTGTATGCTGTAACCTAAACTCCAAAGGGCATGCCTTCACATTCTTTCTAAGTAAGCCAGCAGAAAGCGCGCGGGTGAGGAATTTAAAGCTTGAGTAGTTTTAAGGGGAGTATTAGCAAAAAAGTTTTCAAATTCTTGAGCTATTTCTAAATCTGAGTTAATGGGGCCATGTGCAGTTTCTTAATTAAATTCGGTATTTAGCTGTTTATTCCTACCTGTTTCATTATTTATTATTTGCCGGGTAGTTTTTATTTTATCATCAGCTGATTTTATTTTATTGCTAATATAAGGAGCTTTGGCTATTTTGCACACACTTTTGAAAGTTTTTGAATATTTTGCAACATACTTATGAAAGCTTGTATTATTCATATCTTGCTTTAGGCAATAAAGTTCGACACGATGGGGCATACGGTGGAGGTCTGCCCGGCTTAGGTGAAGCATCGCCGTGTCCTCGTGGAGGCGATCGGCGGCGGTGATCTCTCGCGTCCGGCCCGGATTCAGGCCATGATACCGAGCGAGAGAAAATGGGAGGCCGTCACCTCCTTCTGCGAAGCAGTAATGCTAGCGAAGGAGGAGGCGGAACGCGTGAGAGGTAAAATTCACGCCCTCACGTCCCCAATCGCCGCAGGAGGAGACGCCCTGGGCGTCGGGAATCGTGAGCCAATTTTCGACCACCGTGAGCAATGGGTAACTCGCCGTCCGATAAGGTCGACGGCACGTTGTATTTCACGCGTGCCTCAAAAAGATGTCAGCAGAATTGACGGGGTCCACTAAGGTCGATGCCTGCCGGAATTGCAAAGAAAACCGAAAGGGAGATCGTGGCCCCCGGCAACAGGGCAACTGAAGGAACACGGGTTTGTTTTAGTCAGTAAGGGTCTGACACGCCCTCCCGCTCCGCCCAGAGCAGCAACAGGGCAACTGAAGGAACACGGGTTTGTTTTAGTCAGTAAGGGTCTGACACGCCCTCCCGCTCCGCCCAGAGCGGGAGAAGTTATTTTTAATTGCCCACCCAAAAAAAAAGGCCACGAATACCTGGCCATTTAATCGCCAATCAGCTTGGCATATGCTTGGTTATTAAAAATCAGGGCCTTTTCCTTGTTCTGGCAAAAGAAAATTGCGATAGACAATAACAGTTACGAAATGGAAAGCGGGTTTGAAACAACAATTAATTTATTTTTAAAATACTTTGAGTCAGTTAATTGATTAAAACCCCGCGAAACCACGGGAAACAAAGAAATCATCAAAGAAAAGCAGTGGATTGTTGTTGTTTGTGTATTAGCATAGTTAATTGATTCAGGCGGGACCTTGCCGAAATCCATTATAAAATACGATAGACGTGGATACATTTCGTAACCTGTTCCGCTTAGCTATTTTCTTTCAGGGATTTTTATGGCTCTTTAGAAACAGCTAAGCGGACCAGGTTACTAAATATATCCACTTCTACTGTATTTTTTAATATTTTGAGGTATGACTTTTAAAAGGCGCCGTTGAAGCGGCTTTCTCATTTTGTTCCGTAACAACCTAGTAAAAATAAGAGCCAACAATCACGGATTTTGTAGCCCTTTGTTGAGCAGTCGAGCTAAAGAAGAAGCAGGAAAACCGCTCGTTTTGCCAAAGCAAAGTGAAACTCTGATTATTCTCCTTCTTTTCGTGTGGTTAGAAACTTACCTGGTGTCAGAGTATTAAACCCGCCCATGGGCGTCTGACTTGGCTTCATATGCTGCCGAGAAATATCTCTCAGGCATGCCGGTTTCTTCACGATGTTTTCCTTCACCGTTTTTGAAGCAAGTGATAATTAGACAATACGCACATGAATCCGAAAAGTCAGAGGTGCGTGCTTTGGGTTCGGACTCGAGACTTATGACTTGGACTGCCATCACAGCTGATTAATCATCTGATTATTTATAAGTCTAGGTAGTGTCGCGTTGCACAAGAACTAAAACAAACAGGCCAACTTTGTTATGCTAGTGTGCGTGACAGCTACGTCTTACACTCGCGACACGTCATTGTGCTTTTACGTATTTAGCGGCTAACAGTTGGACGCAATTTTTTTCGATGAGTTCACTCACAGCTTTGACTGTCTATCTAGACATGCTTTTGCCCGCGACTTCGACCGCGAGACCTTTCCCAAGAATTGGGCTATCCAATGCAAAAATATTTTTTCAAATACGACTGGTAGTTCCCGAGGCTACCCCTTACATACAAACACAAATTTTACCACTTTATAATATTAGTATAGATATAGTTATAAATAAAAAAGCCCGACGATCGCTTTCGGTTAGGACCTGGCCTTAGTCAAAAAGGATGTTTTCATATTTGTCTGTGTATCAGTGATCAGTCAAGTGTTCAGATTTTTTTTTATCCCAGAGACTAATTCGACATTTCAAATGATTGTTGTTCGTTTTCTCAATTTGGAGTTTGACATTTGCACCTGTCAGTCTCTGGGATTCAAACACGAACTACAGTTCAGTTAAAATGAGAGACCATTTCGAAAAGCGGATAATGTCCTGTTGTGGAACAAGCAGCTTTGTATGGCTTAGTGCGGGGTTTAGAGCGGAAGTAACGTAGAACTAGAAATGTGGGATGTGACAAATGACACAATTTAACCCTGTAACTAACCCCTTCCTGTAATTGAATGTCTGTCCTAAGGGTTTTAGAATTTGAGCTTGAGGAGTTTGTACTATATGGTTAGGGCTTCCATATTCAAATAATTAGATAGGCCTTTATAAACCGAGTGCAAGGTTTTTTAGAAACTTGTAAAATTCAACGTAAATGAACTTTGTAGCTGTCGGAAACACCGTCAGTTCTTACTCCAGACAAAATTCGGCGAAAGTTTCCACGATGCCCAGAATTTAAGGTTAAATGAGACAACGTAGAAGTTTTAAACATTTTTTAACTTCTCGAAATTTCGATTTGAAGGCACCTGTCCTACCGCCGACGAGGAAGCGTCAAAAAACATACAAAAGATTGTGTTTATTGAAATAGTTGATCGCTGACTGTTCACACCGCCGCACTGTAGATCGTAAAGGCTCTCGAAGACCTTACTATTAATTTTGAAAAAAAAAAAATGTGTGGGGAAGAGTGTCCTCGTTGTCTCAAGTACTAGTTGTCACAAGTCCAATATTTAATAAAGTAAAAGTATTTAAGGAACGCGAATATTGACAAACTGGAACGCACCCCAGTGCTACCAACATTAGAAAGTGTCATGGCCACTAGTCTCCTGCATCGCCGTGTGTTGTGAAATTTATAAAAATACGTTTGGTGAGTAAATTTTACTCTATACTTTGAACTTAGTTATTGACTATGTTTAGTTATGTATTTATGTTTTTCTCATATATTTTTACTAAGAAAATAGTCAATTTTAATGTAACTTCGAGAAGTGTTTTCATTTGTAAAAATTTTGAGGTTATTATTTGTGTTTATATTTTTTATCTCTGGTACATGTTGTCTCAATGTTTTTGGGGCTAGTTGTCACTGTGACAACAAACCCCGGTAAACATTTAATTATTCTAACAAATATTATATTTTTGTTTCTTATAGAAAGTATGCCTAGAAATCGCAGAAGACTCACTGATCGTGGCCGGACGAGCGCATAAGTCATGATGGAGGCGGTGAGTGCTTTGGGTCCCAGCAATTCTATAAGAAGTGTTGCCAAAGATTTTAATATTAACTACAGGACACTCGCAAGATATTATAAAAAATATAAAGATAATGAGAACTCTCATCCGTTATCTGTAGGGTATGTAAAAGTAAGACAAGTTTTCAAAGATGATGAAGAAGAAAACTTGTCAAAATATTTACAAAGAGCTGCAGATATATATTTTGGACTGACTCCTCTTGAAGTTCGTAAATTAGCCTATCAATATGCTGTCGCTTTAGATCGTAAATTTCCTGAAACTTGGGAAAATAATGCCATGGCTGGCGAAGAATGGTTGAAAGGCTTCATGCGGCGACATCAAGAGCTAAGCGTTAGAAAACCTGAGGCGACTAGCCTTGCCCGAGCAACTAGCTTCAATTCATAATAATGTTAATTTATTCTTCGATAACCTAGGAAAAGTTTGAGAAAAGTACAAGTTTGAAGGGCAAGATATATGGAATGTGGATGAGACAGGAATCACTACTGTCCAAAAGCCCCAAAAAATTGTTGCTCGAAGAGGCATGAAACAGATAGGCGCCCTGACTTCAGCCGAGCGAGGTACTATGGTAACATTAGCTGTTGCAGTGTCAGCTGCAGGGAATAGCATACCGCCTTTTTTCGTGTTTCCCCGAAAAAAATTCAAAGACCATTTTGTTAACAGTGGACCAACAGGATCAACTGGTAGCGCCAATCCATCCGGCTGGATGAACGAAGACTGTTTTTATGTATTTATTCAACAATTTGTGCGATACACTCGCTGCACTTCTGACCGCCCACTGCTCTTATTGTTGGATAACCACGATTCTCACCTATCTATTAAAACATTGGATTATTGCAAGGAACACGGAGTTGTGGTGTTGTCATTCCCGCCTCATTGTTCTCATAAACTACGACTGTAGTGTTTATGGACCCTTGAAGAGGTATGTCAATGTTGCTTGTGATGACTGGATCAAGAATCATCCAGGGAAAACAATGACGATTTATGATATTCCTGCTATCGTCAAAATTAGTTTACCACCAGCCATAACTTCTCAGAACATAATGTCTGGCTTTTCTGTGAGTGGCATATGGCCCTATAATCGTAATATCTTCACTGACATAGACTTTGCACCATCTTATGTAACCGATAGGCCTGAAGTTGACCAGGAAATCGATCAGGCTATACAGAGCGAAGACGTTGTTAGTCCAAACGCGGAACTTCTTCGTGGAGCTTCTTGTAGGACACCCTCCCCAACTCCTGGAACCAGTGCTACTACTCCTCAAACTTTAAATTTACCAACGCCTGAAATTTTACGACCATTTCCGAAAGCTCCAGCTAAGAAAACGACTTCCAATCGAAGAAAAAAGACTACCGCAATTTTGACAGAAACCCCGGTTAAGAATGCGTTAGCAGAGCAACAAAAAATTAGAAAAACCAAACCAAAGGTACCTACGAAGAAGAAAAATAAGAAACAAAAGCAAGTGAGTAGCGAAGAAGATGACGATTTGGATGATACGTCATGTTTGATATGTTATGAAACCTGGTCAAGCAGCAAGCCCAATGAAGGATGGGTTCAGTGCACAAAATGCAAAATGTGGGTGCATGAAAAATGTGGTGGGAACAAACATTTATTTTATTGCTGCCCAAATTGTGCCTCAGACGATGACAGTGATGTCAACAGTGATCTGTGACAACGAGGACGTTCATCTGAGACAACCTACCCCATGTCGGGGGTAATTTGTCCCACTCGACTTTATTATTTCATTCTCAAATTTTTCGTACAAATTTTGTTATTTTTTAAGATGTGAGAGCAATTAATGAAGGCTGAAATACCAAATATATGATTAATGAAGAAAAATCGGTAGTTTTGTTTTATTTCTCTCAATTAAAAATGTTTATTTAAATTTTGAGACAACTAGGAACCTACTCCCCTAAGCAGCTAAAATGCTTTATATATCTCCAGAATGGAGAGAATAACCATAATATCCCTGCACACGGTGCTGTCACTATTGATTCATGTTTTTTTGATATACATGTTTTTTTCAGATCTAGTACGGTTTACAAACAAATAACCAGTCAAGAGCGAGTCTGACTCGCGCACCGAGGGTTCTGTACTATTTTAAATTTTCATCAGCGAGGCCTTTGTCGATCGATGTCAGACAATTTTAACACTACACACTGCCGTGTAGAATATAGCAGTTTTAGGTCAGCGCCATCTCTTGACCAATAGTGGAACTAATGTAATTTAAGTTGATGATTTCTGAAAAAGTGTGCTATTTAGAGATATTTAAAGTTTTTTCTCCTCACCGTATCACTTAGCCTTTTTTCGATCCGCTGTGCGTCGGCGAGTACTCGTTTGTTGCAGTGGTGATGAGATAATTTACAAAAAGTAAAGCGCCTGTCAGGGTTCAGGAACCGACGACCTACAACTTGTACTTAATTTACCTTTATTCCATACATTTTCCAGCTGCCATCCTTATTTGTATTTGCATATTACCATTCGAGAACATACCTTCAGGCGTAATCCGATTTATACGACGTTCGTGAAATACACAATAAGATCGTATTCCCATACTTCAGGCATATGAGATAACGTGAATGTTGACTTATTGCCCTTGTTTATTGTTCTGATTTATATTGAATGGTTACTATCTCCAGATCGAAGGGGTCCAAGCTAAATAATAACAAGTGCATGGGTCGATCGAAGTTCACGGTACGCTTACCGCGGTCGGTTCGTGGATGGGTGACTATCCGTTACATTTTGAGATCCTTCCGTGCCTCGTAAACCACGTTAATACGTTGGTGCCGGCTGTCATTCGTAGATCTTTGATGTCAGAGTGACGTTGTCAGACTTTTGGGCTTCTGACTAGGTACTCATAAGCCCTAAATTCTGACAACCAGTCTTACCAAATGATATCGTGTTACCCAGTAACTGGGTTATGGAGGTCAGATAGGCAGTTGCTCCATGTAAAATATTGGTATTCAGCTGCATCTGGTTAGACTGGAAGCCGACTACAACATAGTTGGGAAAAGGCTAGGCAGATGATGACGAATGACATTGAACGCTACCGTAAATAGCGATTATTCACACAGAAGTCGTTTCCGACAATTTTTTCAAATAATTGTGCAATGTAACTTAGTTTCATGTACAGAATGCGTAGTTGAAGTTAATATGAAAAAAAAAAGAAGCATTTTCCCAATAGTAATAGATAGTTGGGAAAACGCTTTTTTCATATCAATAGTGATCGTATATTATATTATTTTGTCGCCCTGTTGAATTTTTAGGACTTCTACAAACGCGTTGTCCGAAAACGTCTGGAACCATTGCGATTAAATGGCGTTTCAAATCACGACGCAAAGGTTATAACATATCGGACACTCGAACGTTATCAGGTTTTATATTAAACCGTTATCTTGGGAAATATTAATTTACTTATTTTATTAATTGAGCCACTAGAGTATCTTATCGAGTGCGATACGCGTGTGCCCAAATACAACTTCTGGGTCGATATTAATGAATCTGGGTTTTGTGTTGATTCTTTAATCAATTTCGAGCAAAGGTGAAACATTATGTGCTTGTCGATACCCATTAGGATTCTATTGGTTTTATTTTACCCCTTCGAATCGGGTATTAGTCCTTATCTTTATGCAAGGTGTTCGGTAGAAGGATCGACATAATTTTCTTAGGGATAGGGAGGGTCATATACTAGCTTTCAAGCATAAAACCTGTGTCTTAGGTGCCACGGTAGGTACGGGGTTGCGGTTATTGTCCGAAAGGGTTCCCATGGCCCCTGGCAATATAGGCAAATGAAGGAACACGGGTGGGTTTAAGTCAGTAAGAGTCTGACACATCCTCCCGCTCCACCCAGAGCGGGAGAATTTCCCACCCAAAAAAAGAGGAGTCGAGTTATCGAATTATCGAGTTGATGTTATCGGCAATGACACTTATGTACGATTGGATTTATACAATCAAATAAAACAATTTTGTGCTAGCAAATGACAGACCCAATACCTTTAAAAAAAAAATTGTCGGTCCTTCTTCCTGTTTATATCATTCTTCTGTACGTGTATATGTCACTGAACTCCTCCTAAACGACTGGACCGATTTTGAGGATTTTTTTTTTGTGTGGACCCTGGATGCTTTAGATTCACAATTAAACCCGGTAGGTGGCGCTGTTTGGGCAGGCCAACGCTGTCAGGTTCGCTATTATTATATGAAAATCTAAAGTCTCCTTTTGAAATATGTGGTTTCCAAGAAAAAAAATGAAAAAAAATATATGAAAGAATTTCCGTTCTTTCCACCACACTTATTTCTTCTAAGCAACCAATATGTCTGTATTATTTAGTGTAGATAAATACATGAAAGGGTGGTATAGAGCACTACGTTACGATGTAATCGCAAACACCCATGTTTATCCGTACGTCTCCAAGGGACGTCTGTCATCCTACGGCGATGCCAAATGCTGAATGTCCACATCAAAGTCGAGGGTAACTTAACGGCTTTAAAGGCATGGTGTGCAAACGCTAAACCCTACCGTAGTGATTCCATTGAAGGAGACTCACATTCATATCCTTCTGGAATACGCTCTGGGTTCCATTAAAATACTACGGCTTTTTTTAACAAAATTGAAGTCTCTAATGGGAGATTCTCGTAACAACAAGTTCATCATCTGAGCTTCTTCTTTTCATGTGGTTAGTGACTAACCTGGTTTCAGAGATTTAAAACCGCCCATGGGCCTCTGAGTTGGCTTCACATGCCGTCGAGAAATATCTCTCAGGCAGTTTCCTCACGATGTTTTCCTTAACCGTTTTTGATGTAAGTGATAATTATACAATACGCATATGAATCAAAAAAGGCAGAGGTGCGTGCCTTGGGTTCGAATTTGAGACATATGACTTGGCAGTCTGACGGTCACACCACTAGGCTATCACTGCTAATATAATCTGAATCTGGGCTTAGTACCCACGTATATCTTTAGACTTAAAACTGGTATTAGCGCCACCTATTGTCTCTAGTACAGCACTACGGCGCGAGCATGTCGGTGACACGACTCCATAAGTTGATCCCCTACCAAAAATCACTCAACGCGCCTAAATAATTTTTCACTTAAAAAAATATTGCCATTTCATATCATCGACATCAAAATGGAATGTTCATATCAAGATTTGGTGTATATGGGAATATACATAATATATAACAAGATCAGCCTATAATGGTCCCACTGCTGGGACACAGGCCTCTTCTCTGTGAGACGGGGTGAGCTGTAATCTACCACGCGAGCCGAGTGCGGGTGTGTATGGGAATATGTTTCATTCAAATCAACGAAACAGAACAATAAGGTAATTCCAAAAGTATAATAAAAATGTCCCAAGAGTAAGTAATTAGTTATTTGATTTATTATAATAGCTACGTTCAACCGAAGCGAGGCAATAAGAAATTGTTAATTAAGAGAGATACCTACTGCTGTGGTATTTGAAGAGCTCATTCCCGGGAGATTGATATCTACGTATTGTTCTCATATCAGGGTAGCGATCATTTTGAATGGAAATACGTACTGTAAAGTTGTCGTTTATTTATTCAAGCCCGGTGGGATTTCCC
Organism: Omphaloscelis lunosa; assembly: GCA_916610215.1. Classification (NCBI taxonomy): domain Eukaryota; kingdom Metazoa; phylum Arthropoda; class Insecta; order Lepidoptera; family Noctuidae; genus Omphaloscelis; species Omphaloscelis lunosa. The sequence goes on along the minus strand of OU744265.1, from coordinate 14,050,566 downwards.
ATCTGCAAACCTTACAAACTCATCCCCTATGTAACCCTCTTAGGGGGGAATGAATTTTCGGAAATCCTTTCTTAGTGCTCAGCTTCGTTATTTAAGGAACTCTAATTTCACGCTTCTAGATCACGCTTCCAGCGGTTTAAGCAGTACGTTGTCAGTTAGTAAATGAATGACTGAAAAGATTTGTATTCAGTAGATGAACGATTTAGGGCAAAAAACATGTGCCACTGCTGAGCGTAGTTTAGATGCCCGGGTCGGGTAAAGCATTATTCGGTTTTCCAATACGGCATTCCAAAATGACCGTACCGACCGCTCAACTGAGGATTGGCCTCGTGTTGAAATTTTTCGTTAGTTATTAAAAAAAAATCTGCTGTTTCTTAGAAAAGTGCAATACCTACGCGGTCAAAATGTATGGAACAGCCAACTTTTTCAATCAGGTTTAGAATCATGTACAGAATCCATGGTAATAGTTTTCGCGTCGATGTCCCTGCCAGCCTGTATAAGGTAATAACAATTAACAATTCTATTGTGTCTCGTTAGTGACAGTTGAACTTATAACTTACAGTGACAGAGATTCCATCAATTAAGGTTTCCAAGTATTTTAGCCTTTCAACGCAGGCTGGCTTAATGAAACTCTATAATTTGCAAAGCCTTCGGTCTGAAATAGCAATCAGTTTAATTACTTTGTACAGTTCCTCTACATTATTGCCCACAATGGCTACAAATTAAGATTACCCTTAAATAATACCAGCCTGTAATTTGTCGCACTGCAAAGCATAGGCCTCTTCACGAGCATACCTAAAAGAAAAATAAATCACTACGGTTGTTTGTTGGTGGTATCCAAGTTTAACTTAAGGGTACACTAGTTGGTCATTCTTCCATACAAACGTAGTATCTTGATTTCTCATCTGTTAGACGGAGTACGTTCAAAACTAAGAATTTTATCAATTTGTCTTGTCATTATCTAGCCCTGTATGGAAGTAGAATTAGGAAAAAATATTGGTTTGGATGTTATGACCGTCGAAATTTCCATATTTCAACACTAATTTTAACTTATCTTTGGGAGTAAATAAATAACTTATGTAGTATGAAAGTGGAAAAATGAAAACAGTCGATTTTCCGTAATATCTATACGCCCAAAGGGTCTGTTCATGAAATTTTAAGCGCTCGTTATCGCGTTATAAATCACCGTATTTTTCACTAAATAAATAAATATTTAAAAAAAAAAACCAGCACTCCGGGAGTGCCAAAAGAAGTGAAAATTTGAAGAAAAATCAGCATCGCGGTAATCAACGCGTTGATGTCTTTTAAATGGTCAAAAGGTGGTGTCATCACAGTGTCGCGAAATGAATGGTTTAGTCCCATGTCAAAAACGCCCAACGCACCTAAAGAAGTTTTCACTGCAAAATAAATGCAGAATAAAACTAAACAAATAAATACTAAATAAATAACTTTACTAAATTTCATGCATATTAGCCACGCCACCAACGAGTTCGAGCCGTCGACTAGTAGAACCTTAAAAAGTATTAACTTACCTTACATTTACAGCCGTTAGTTGCAGAAACGAACTTTAACTTTTAAAGCTGTCATTAAATACAAATCTTCCACTAACTTGTTGCAGAAAGCAACATTAAAGTCAATTTTAATGCTTCTTTGATGAAATTAATTATATTATTAGCGTTAATGATGCATTGCGTAATGGGGCATTAATGTTTGTCTTTGTGCAACTGTGTGTTACTCTGCTTAAATTATAATAGTACTGAAGACACATATCATATTCTGAAATAGCAAACTTCATACGTTCACACATACTCACACACTAACACAAATAAGCCAAATTAGTGTTAAGTGAGGCAATAATCATTGCAAAATTTTGTATGTTCCAAAGGAGAAACTGAAGGAGAATGAAGAAGGATAAGGAAGGAAGAGAAGTGGAAGGAGGAGGAGCTTAAGTTCTCACTCGTTTACTCTACGAGTCACAGCAATGAAGAATAAGACTCCACTGTAGTACAGTATCAACTAAGCACTTTGTTTTTTGTTTCCTTTTTAATTGTGTTATAATTATGTTGTGTTGTGGTCTTTTAAACTGTGCTAAATAAATGTATTTTCTTTCTTTCTTTTTTCAACTAGTACGGGGGTATTGTCACTGTTACTGGCGGCTTTATACATATATTGTAAAAGGCTTTTGAGTTTTTAACATGACTCACGGTTACGGTTCACTTGTCGCTTACTTTGCGTGTATTTAAACATATAGCCCGCGTACATACTCTTTTTGGTTTGAAATAAGTCAGACCAACTGAGGTTAGAGTACTAGAAAAGTCACAAATCGCAAAAAAAAATCCCATACCTACACTTCGTAGTGATCGATCATCTTTTCCACGATCATTTACGACGCGGAAGTTTGCTGATAATTATTTTAAAAGTAAGGCGTAAGGCTATGTATGTAATGTATCCATTCATCATCTGCCTAGCCTTTTCCCAAATATGTAAGGGTCATATTATAATCTACGATGCAGTTAAATATCAATATTTTACAGTATAACTCCGAATGGACAAAGATTTGGAATTAGGCGCCAGAGTAACTTCTTTTCAGATTAAAAAGAGCTGATGATGAGATGCATTACAAACGGCTATTGGAGCTAAGTACCTAAATGGGAATTATCCTATACAGCATGTACGTTGAACCTCTTTAAAATACAAAATAAGGAAAATTACTAAGAAAACTTTTCAGATAAACATGGTTTTGGGGCGGGGCTCAACAGATGTAAGTCAACAAACCACTCTACTCAACGCAATCGTTTACTCGATGAGAACGGCATAAACGACTGCAGGACAACATACAAGTTAGTACAGTGGAGTTAAAAAGTAATGGGTAATTATCTCCATAAACGATAAGTACATGCGGATTACCAGCGATTAGTCATGATAAAAACTCAAAAGCCGCTTTGTGACTTGTGTCCTGGTCATGATGACCTGGGTGTCTAACGTGCAATGGATTGCTGGGAGGTTTGAAAGTAGAGGAATGGCATAAACCAGTTAATTAATTCGATTATCACACATTTTTTTAATATTTCAGCAATTTGCAAAGGTTACCTTTGCCAGCATTATCGACTGTTTCATCGGCACCTCTAAATATTTTTTGAACGTTTGTACATTGTTAGATAGCTGATTAAATGAAGATGTCTTCCTCGTAATGTCTACGCTTAATGCTGTAGTAAAAGTTTAAGATAACTTTTGTCAAAGTTCATGTCCGTAGACAATTTTTTTTAAACCGGGACAACTACTTGTAGGTCATACAAATATTTGTTCCGTGCAGGAATCGAACCCGCGACACAGCGCAGCAGTCAATTGCTTAACCATTGCGCAAACCGTGCCGTCCAAAACTAATAAACTGGTTAATAAACTTCTTCCTTTAACTTTTAAGTATGTGATGTTTTGGAAAATTTGGTTACATCGAAAGGTTTGTTTAAGTATTATGTATCCAATGGAATAGCAATGAAGGCCATACAATTTGAGAGTTTAGAGAAAACTGATATTTAGTGACGAATTCTGGAAAAAATTCAAAGTATTCGTAAAATTTGTATTTTCTGGAATCCCATGTATTTTCGCCTAGACTTTATGGGGTGCTTAATTGTTGCAAATGGGTTACACTATCACGTCCGAAGGAATACGTCACATTACAAGTCACCCTGAATATATGTATAAATTACAAAACAATTAGGTACAAAAATGGTGTGAATCATCATAACAAAGAACTAATATGAGAATTTTCACCAATTTTTTGGTCAGATGAAAACAACAAAAATAAATAGTTCGTAATAAGCATTCCTGGAAACCTGTAACGCTTCGGGTTTAGGTAAATGCTCGTATATTTCACAACGTAAACTACTACCAAGTTCAGTAATAATACTACTACCAAGTTCTCAAAGCGCCCTGAAAGCTTATGTTCGAAAACAAGTATATTTGTTACTTGAAAGCAAACCGCCGGAAATGACTATTTCAATAATTTACCGGCTTTTAATTAAAATGAGTATGAAAGCACTCATTACAGTCTAGTAGAATTATATTTTCTGTGAAGTCATGTAATTTCTTGGAAATATAGGAATTTAAACAAAGGGAGACACGAATGTTATTAGCAAAGAGATGTTGAATTTTCATCATACAGAAAGTCTGCATTTGGACTGTAAAATTATGGTTAGGATACGGTTTATATGTCGTTGCCGTTGTTGACGTACTGACGTATATTCCCGGCCTAAGGCAGCCTGTCCGTTTCAGCGGAGCGAGTAAGGGGCAAAAGAGCAAAGTAACATCGGGCGGCTTAGTATACCGGGGTGTCACTGTCATCTGAAGCGTGACTTAATTGAATTCAGTGGAATTCTATTAGTAAATGTTGTCCTAGCTTTGCTATTCTCCGCTCCTTTCCGTCTGAATGGACAGGCAGCTTGACACAGAGACATTTAACCTGTATTAATGATTACAGAGAAGGCTATCACCAGGTTTTTGGCACGAGAATTTACACAACAATTTACTAACAAATAGAAAAAAAAGGAACTAAAACAAATAAAAAATAAAACTACTTAGTCCCTCAATCAGATAAAAAAAAAAATATTAGAAACACATTTTTTGCTTTATCATATTAACAAAAAATTATATAAATAAAACGCATTAAAGTTGGGGAGTGGGGGCTTGCTACGTCACATCTTGGTATAAAATTTAGCATGACTTCACATGTATTGCCGTAATCTTTTAATTAAGTAATAAAAAAAAATATATACGTGTTCAATATTTATTAATAAACTATTTGAAACGGACAAAAAATATGTTTCGACATTATCCCTATTGTCTCACGCATAGTAACTGCTGTGCCTGCTTAACTGAATTATCAATAGTTAATCAGACAGACACACAGATTTGACATGAGTTTAATATTGACACGTCATTGATTTCCGTTCCAGACAGCGGGTAAGCTAATCACTGATTCAAAATTTTACGACAGTTATCATTATGATCAAACATGATCCATCATTATTATGAATGAGATCTCGATTGTCTGCTGACATATCGTCGCTCGGCATCCAATAACGCGAATGTGACATTTTTAACGAAAATAATTTTTAAATGCAGGATCACGTATTGGAACGTGTAGAATGGAATAATAAAAAAAAACAGATTTTCGTCAAAGAAGTCACATTCGCGGTATTGGATGCCGAGCGACGATACACCTACTAGCTATTCATACGTCTTATACAAGTTAATTGACACATCGTTGATTTCCGTTCCAGACACCGGGTCCTCCTTATGATCAAACATGATCCATCATAACGATTAATTAGATATCGATCGTCTCCTCACATGTTATAACATCTACCTACTAGCTATTACACTCAGAATTACTTCCCATAAGTTTTGTGGGAAAATTAGCAGCTGTATCAATCGCCATGTATTTTTTTCATAACCCAAATTATACTGAGAACGGCCCTAATTTTCCTTGTTCCTTCAAAGATTCAGCCTCTTTTTCTTTTTAGTAGATGTGAAAATGTTTTCTATCTTGGAATGTATTTTGTAAACCTACCTGTCAATGCATGCCATAACTGTAATAAAACTGTAAAACGGAACCCTTATAGAATTACTCGTGTGTCTGTCTGTCGCAGCCCGACATTTGCTCTGAATTTAATGGATCGATTAAGTTGTTTGGCACACATTTGAATTTTTGACTCAAAACACGGACGTGTAAAGTAAATAGGGGCAAATAGGGAAATTTTAAAAAAAGTTGAAAGGTCTTATTGCGGGGATCTCAAATATTATTTTTTATCATTTTAAAATAAATAAATTTAAAGATATTTAAGGAAATAGATGAAAATTGACCATTACCCCCTTTTCTCAGAAACTACTTTTGAGCTTAAAATTTTGAAAAAAGTTCAGAGAATTTACCCATAGATTACAGGAAAACCTATAAAAGTCTATGGACTTAAAATAACATGATAAATCTCTTAATATTGTGCGTACAAACATATTTGCATATTTGCAGTTTTTTAAGTTCGTTCTTGGCATAAATTCATCCCAACTATGGAACCCTTCATTGTGCGTGGTCCAACACGCATTTGGCTGGTTTTTTGTCTAACAAGGCTCTTACAAACAGGCGTGACACGCGACGCGACACAAAGACACCGCTCGTCGCCACCTTTGTGTCGCGTCGCGTGTCGCGCCTGTTTCCCATTTCACACTTCTATAACATATTCCCTGTAAATAAAGGTCTGGCTCTCGCGATTCAGGAAGTCCTAGTACAAGAGCCAGGGCTACACAGATGTAGATTTTGAAGTGTACATAAATACACTATTGAAATTTCGCCCGCCCGCGCTTTTACTTCGGTTTTACTTAGCTTTCTTTCTCACTTTTTTTCTTTCTGATCGGCTCCTAAGGGTCGTAGCGTATTGTTAGATAGCTTATAACCTGCCTCGAGAATGGGGCTATACAATGCAAAAAATATTTTTAAAATCCGACTGGTAGTTCCGGAGATTACCCCCTACATACAAACTTACATACAAACATACAAACAAATGAACAAATTTTATATAATATTAGTATAGATTACATCATAACTTCACGCCTGTAATCCCCGAAGGGTTAGTCAGAGGTGTACTTATATTAACCCCACATTTCGCCAGTTATGTTTAAGTCCTATGTAATAGGGGGCGAGCCTATTGCCATCAACTGGACAGAAATCCAGACTCCGGGCTGCTACTGAGAAATTCCAGATGAAAAACCCAATAAAACTTTGCCCGACCTGGGAATCGAACCCGGGATCTCATGCTCAGCAGTAGCGCTTGCCACCACTAGACAAATGAGGCAATCAGATTATTAAAAACTAGCTACGCCCCGCGGGTTCACCCGCGTAAGTCTCGATATTCCGTGGGAATATCGAGATAAAAAGTATTCTATGTATTAATCCAGGTTATAAACTATCTGTGTGCCAAATTTCATCCATTCAGTAGTTTTTGCGTGAAAGAGTAACAAACATCCATCCATCCATCCTCACAAAATTTTGCGTTATAATATTAAATAGGATAGTAGGATTATTATTAATTTTATTTCTCTTTGAAAGTTTCGGGTTATTCATTAAGTCAACTCAGCTCTACTCATCAAACTTTGTTTTGAAGTTAATCGATTCCTCAAGTTTCTGTAATGTCGAAGTCATCAAATGTTTTGTTTGTGTTGATACTCTCGAAGTAAACTGTTGATGGCAATTTTTGAGCTTTAATACTGAAATTATGACGTGGTATTTTCTTCGAACACCTTTTGGTTCTATTGGTCGCTTTTCCGGTCCCTCGGAAAGCACGTTAAGCCGTTGGTTCCGGCTGTCATTCGTGAATCTTTGACAGTCGTTACGGGATATCAGAAACCCGAAAGTCTGCAAAGCATTCTTACTAAGTATCCAGTACTTCCAAGTTACTGGATTGTGGAAAGTATTCAGCTGCATCCGGTTAGAATGGACGCCGACCCCAACATAGTTGATAAAAGGCTTGGCAGACCTCTATTATCTGTTCTGTGGGTCGCTTAACCGATGAGTTTAATTTCGGGTCGGGCAAAGTTTTATTGCGTTTTGAAGAAATTCTTAGCAGCAGCATGGGGCTTGGTTAGTGTGCCTCTTTGAAACCTTAAACATAAAAAAGTTTTATATAAATTTAAAAAAAAAAACACAGAGTGAAAATAACTTTAATTTCCCAAGTCGGTGTCTTTGGTTTTGAATTTTCGTAAATTAAAGTTATTTTTCACTTAGTGGTGTTTTTTTTTTTTTGTAAAAAGCTTTTATTATTCACTTTTTAGTTGTGGTACCTACCCCACACAAATTCCCACTACGTGCTATATAAATAACAGTGACAGGAACAAAAAAAAAACGTATTATTGAACCTAACTCATAAACTATCCAAGCAAAGTTAAGAAAATTCATATAACACATCTCGAGAGCATACCCACCTTTCAAACAATAAAGAATTTTCAGAATCGGTTCAAAACTGACGGAGAAGTCGGTGAATATACATTAAAAAAAAAACATACGCTACGAACATAGAACCTTCTCCTTTTTGGAAGTCGGTCAAAAATATGATATCACTCCCGTTTTTCCCCGAAGGTTTAATAATTAAACTTGCAAAATGTGGGAAAAGGATTTGGCAGAAGTATTAGTATAGTATACTTCTGCCAAAACCATTTCCCACATTTCGTAATGAAGGCGAGATGTTATTTTTCTTCAAGTATTTTAACCTGGCTGCCATCAGGCTTGTTATTGAGAGTAACGATTGATTATCTGCGTTCTATTATATCTCGATACACGTATCCGTGACTGAAGTCTTAATTTCGACAAAGACTTAGCATAATCTCCTATAATGTTCCCGCTTCTGGGACACAGGCCTCCTCTTTGTGAATGGACTGGGCCATAATCCACCACGCGGGCCCAGTGCGTGTTGTTGGATGTCACATTTCTTCCAATTTTGGATTCTAGGACATGCCGGCTTCCTCCCGATGTTTTCCTTCCCCGTTTTGAGCGCAGTGGTGATGAAATTAAATTAACAAAGTGCCTGCCTGGGTTCGAACTTGCAACCTACAACTCGAAAGTCGGGGCCGATACTACTCCGGGTGTCACCATTGTGTGGATCGCCCGGAGGACACGGTGGAGCATACGGTGGAGGTCTGCCCAGCTTGGGCGGAGCATCGCCGTGTCCTCATGGAGGCGATCGGCGGCGGTGATCTCTCACGTCCGGCCCTGGTTCAGGCCATGGTACGGAGCGAGAGGAAATGGGAGGCCGTCACCTCCTTTTCGTCGCCGATTTCCGGCCACCGTAGGCGCGGGCTTGCGGACGGTGAGCAATGGGTGGCTCACCGTCCGATAAGGACCAGGCCCGGGTCGACGGCGCGTTGTGTTCCATGCGCGCCAAAAGAGATGTCAGCAGATTTGAAGGGGTCCACTAGGGCCGATGCCTGCCGGGGTTTCGAAGAAAACCGAAAGGGAGATCGTGGCCCCCGGCAACAGGGCAACCGAAGGAACACGGGTGGGTTTTAGTCAGTAAGAGTCTGACACGCCCTCCCGCTCCGCCCAGAGCGGGAGAAGTTATTTGATGATTTCCCACACTCAGAAAAAAAAAAAGGGGCCGATACTACTGGGTTACCAATGCTCTGACAAAGACTATAATAATAAATAATTAGCCCGTATTACACAATGACCCCAAGAGCTTTTTACGCTCTATGTAGGCCATCCAGAACAAACCACCTATCGAGAGAAGTGAAGAGAAGCATCCACCACCAACTTTGCATTTGCCTCCCGGGCGTGATCTGCAGTGGCTTATATAGAAAGCCCTCAATCGATTGCGTACCCAAGTAGGCTGCTGCAGACACAATTTGTCGAAGTGGGGGATCACTAAACCATCCAACTCTCAGTGCGAGTGCGGTGCTGCAGACTATGCCCCACTTGCTGGAGTGTCCTAGATGCCTGCACCTCGGATGACCTAATGAATGCCACTGATGCCGCAGTCAACGTGGCCACCTACTGGGCTCATATAATATAAGATAATATATAAAGAAGAGTACCATCGACACAAAAAGAAGAACAAGCCCGTATTGTCCCATTGCAGGGCAAAGGACTCCCTTTCCTTTTTCCACTCCAACGTGATCCTGAGCCAATATGAACCAATCCCTGCTATAAGCGTCAAGTTCGTCCCGCCATCTACGACTGGGTCTTCCACGATGCCGCTGGACGTTTTCAGGAGCCCTTGTTGTTGTGGTTTTAGCCCACAATGCATCCGACATGCGGCAAACGTGTCCGGCCCAGTCCCACTGGCTGGTTTTTGGGCGACGTCTTACTTAGAAAAAATGCAGCAGTTACAAAATAATCTATCGGGATTATGGTTCTTTTACAGGTAATCGGGATTATGGTTCTTTTACAGGTACTTGTAATGATGACCATGAAAGTCTCATTACGATGTTCAAACTCTCGCCCCCTTGTTTATAAAGGATCGTCCATGAATCTGGCTGCTGGGGAGTTTTTTTGCGCCACTTCTTCCCAGCTAAAGGCACTAGGAGGTGGTGATGGGTGGGCGTTTTGGGGGACTGTCTTATGTAATTTTGACGTTCGAAAAGTGCTTATTCTCAGCGTGTATAAATGCCTCTTGAATTTTAAATTTTGAAAATTTTTGAATCACGTAGAGGTTTTAGACTAACCCCTCCCCTACCCAAAATCACGTTTATTTTTTTGGTACACAGTATCTTAAAAAATCAGAAAATTATTTATTATAATCGTTGCCTGGCAACGGCGAGTTAAGGGCACGCGCCGTTATTTGAAAAAATAAATACAAGTGATACCTCACTACAACCCCCTCCCCTTGTGATATATAGTGATTTTTTCTGAACCCCTCTCGCTTTCGAGTCTCACGTGAGTAATGGACGATTATTCAGTACACAATTCACTATTAAGGCTTCCGCAGTAAGGCGCGACGCAAGTCTAGTAGAAAAATTTCTATAAAAATTTCATGGAAACTGTTTACTAGAGTCGCGTCGCGCTGTCTGCGGGATTATTTATCTCCAGATTTAACCATAAATTTCTCGAGGTTAATTGGCAAACTTAACTCCACGTTTATTAATAAGGAGTAGATGTTATACATTTGGTGTTTACTTTCTTGTGTAGTGTAGGTACACTTGGAAAATTGTAACACGGTCTTTGCCTTCTGAAAATGTTAATTATAAAATTTTGTTTGCTTAAAATTTTCGGATCCTTCGGCAAGTTTATTTGAATTTGTGTATCAAAGTAGATGATAAAATTAATTGATTCTTAGTACCATCTTAAGTTTTCTGAAGTTATCGTAATTAAAATTGTCGCCAATTTAACTTTTGACTTTATTAATAGGCACGATAAATGATTTTTGATTATTTTATTTTCCGTTCCTGTTTCAGAAGTGGAAATCTCCTGTAGTGTTTACAACTCGGTAAGTAATAAAAAAAGTCTGACAGTGTGACCCATATACCGGACTGTGAAACGACGTCACGCATCATAAAACTGTAGTATTAATATCTACACCGTGTCCGCAGGTAAAAGTTACAAACAAGTATTTTATATTAAGGAATATTTTGGCATGATACTTATTCCATCAATGCTTCGCAGGGTTGGAAAAAACAGTTTTTTTTTAAAGATTTATAAAACAAACAGCTCAAAATGTTTGAAACAAGAGTTTTCACATCACACGCATCGGTTCTGCAACTACAGGGTGACAGGGACATCGGCGCGAAAACTGTACTCTACCGCTCTGGGCGGAGCGAGAGGGCGTGTCAGACTCTTAAAAAAATCTGCTGTTTCATAGAAAAGTGCAATTCCTACGCGGTCAAAATGTATGGAACAGCTGTTTTTTTTTAAATTTGCGTTGAAATTTTTCGTCGGTTCAACGCAGGGGTGTTCACAATCATATACTGAATCCATGGTAACAGTTTTTGCGTGGATGTCCCTATCATCCTCTATAGTACACCCACATTTCCGTCCGCCAGTTATGTCTTAATTACCATGCAATGGGGGCGAGCCTCGTCATCAACCAGGCACAAATCTAGACCCCGGGCTGCTACTGAGAAATTCCTGATGGGAAAACCCGCTTAAGGCCACTAGACTAAAGAGGCTGTCATTTTTTTGTAATTACCCACTCAACTAGAGTTTTGCTAAGTTCCAGGTACCTACTGCAGATTCACTAGACCAGCGCGATATCGCGGGCGCTACAAGGGTTGCACTGCCTGTAGCGCCCGCGGTATCACGCCAGTTTGCACGAGCCTTTACTGTTTAAAAAAATACTAATACTGGTTTCTGAAGACTCTTATCCGGAGTTTATCTGTTTGATAGTGATATTTGTTCAATATTGCGTATCTGAACACTCAGTTAAGGAACACTTTCGCGTAAATAGATATTTCATCGAATCAATAGATAGGTACTGAGAGTTTATCTGAGAACCTCATAAGCCGTCAGTCATTTTAACCTTAGCAATAGGGACGTTGACAAAAGGCATTTTTTTGTCCGTCAGTTTGATTATTAAAAAATATTGGACACGTATTTTGTCTTTTTTTTACGTAATAAAAGATTATGGCGATACATTGAGTTAAAATGTGCCACGACGTCACGAGTATATAGATTTTATAATTGTGCGGTATCGAGCCCCCAACTTTAATGCGTTTTATCTAAGTATTTTTTTATTAATATGATAAAGCAAAAAAATACTTGTCTAATATTTTTTCATTATCTGACTGACGGACTAAATAGATTTTTTTTTACACAGTCATCCTTATTAGTCGTAAGTTTTACAACTAAGCTTCATAAGCGTGCGAAGGTTTTCCTCCAGCACCTACTAGCCCAAAGATACATTTCTGACACTCCTTGGATCGATCATAAAATTATCCACAAAACCAACAAGCTAAAAGCTAATGAATGTGCAAACAATACATGTTGGACCAAACCTTTTAATTACTTTTTAATTTATATTAATTTTTTCGAATAAATAATCTGGATAAATTCAGAAATATTGATAATGGAAAGGATTTTCCACAAATCAGTTCTCTAGAAATTGGTCGAACTGTGATAAATATGTTTTGCGGTAACAAGAGTTATCTCTGCCTATGTTTTCAGTAGAGATGGGTAGCACATTCATTAAATTAAGTGTGCTAGCACACTGTGCTACCACGAATGAGGCGAGGCTGCGGAGGCCTGTGAGCACGTACGTGCCGTGAGTGTCTCAGTGAGGCGCATGACTCGCCCGACTCGCCGCGCGAGTGTGGTGTGTGGCTACGAGAACACAACACGGTACACATATACAGAAGAGTAGGCACACGCGGTGATTATTAGGATAAGCACGTTAAATTAAACTTAGACCTTAACTCCTTTGCTTAGAGTCGTAAATGGATTTGCAATTTAGTGAGAGACTCATTTCGTTCAAAACTTACAATACGAGTACAAAATGTTCTGTGTAGCTAATCTGTGCCCTGTGGTATGTGCTAGCGTATCAAATTCAAAAGAGTGAGTGACTCTTTTGATCCAAGTGAGTAGCTAAAACTGTGCTAGCACATGTGCTGAGTTACCCAACACTAGATTTCAGCTCAGTACGGTTTGCGCACACGGTAAGGAAGGTCGCGCCGCGCTCGCGAAAATTTCGTAAAACATCGCGAAAACTTATAATGTACTAAGCTCTTCGTGTTAAATGTTTTTTAGGATGATTTCAAGTGTTTTGTTCTGTGAATTTGAGTGCAAAGTGAGTGTGTGCTGTTAAAAGTGGATTATTATTTCAATAAATGTAAGTTGTTGTGTTTGTTTTGATTTTATCTTTACTTATGTGTTTGTATTTTTTTTTACATATAATTCTATTGTTTACGTTCCAGTAATCTATTTCATTAATAATCTACAAGAAAGAACTTATGAGAAATATCAGTAAATTAAGGCTAAAAATAGTTTTCAGTACTTTTGAACGTTATCATTGTATTCTGCTTCTTCGATCCGAAAAAAAAATACAGATAACTCTACCACAGATAATCTACGTAGTGGTATTTTCCGTAAATGGGAATACTTTTTGCACATGCTGGATAGAAAATTGTCTCTAAGAAATTGCCCACTTTTATGACTTAGAAAGATTTCCATTTGCATTAGATTGTGACCACAATTCACGTAATAGCAAAGCAATGCGGATTAATATCCTCCGTAATAATTTGAAATAAGCGGCGAAAACTAAATGATTTAAAATTGCACATGAACGTATCTGTTTTAGCCTAATTTTACATAGCTTAAAAACAAAGTGGATCGTAGCATAGCTCATCCTGTAGTTTCTACCCCATGGGAAAAATATGTGAGTTTATGTGAAGTATGACGAGCTACCGTCAAGCTCATCACACACATTGAAGATTAAAAAAAAATATAGAGAGAGATATAGCGCTAAGAAATCTTATAAGGTAAAATATATATTATCTTCTGTGTGTGGTGGTCTATTAAATTGTAGAGTGAGCGATATGTTCAAGATAATATAAATTATCTTCAAAGTCTGTGATGTCTTAGCCGACGTACGCACGGACGTAATAATAACGCGGCGATTTTTTTCGTGCACTTGATTTTCAACGCTCTGCTTGGCGCCGAGAGTTGGAAATCCAACAGTGTAATTTTTCAACGCCCTGACACTCTCGCTGGGACGCTGGCACTCTCGTGCCAGCGCGTTGGATTCTCAACGCTCGGCTTATTACCGAGAGTTGTGCGCGATGAAATCGCGCCGCGATTTTATTACGTCCGTGCGAACGTCGGCTTAGTCCTACCTACGAATGCCAATTCAGCTAAAGCGTATAATTAGGTACTGTAGCTAATTCTTGATTAAGAAATACGTATTTTCCGATAAATACTGATAACAAAACCTATCTATAGAACCTAGTCTATAATCCATGACTCAATGTACTAAAATAAAATTTCAATACTAAGATATTTAATATTTTACAAATTAACAAATCAGCATGAATACTAAGAATATTGATTTACAGTCGTTTATAATCAGTTGTTATCTTAAGAAAGCCAAAGCGTCAGGTAAATGAAATAAATCGGGGATAATGGCCGATACTATTGATATTGCTGGATTATTTTAAGATACTCTACATAAAATTGTTATAATCCGTCTGGTTTTCGACTAAGAATAGTCAGTCGTATCTTGAAAATTGAATGTCGTAAGAAGCTAACACGATATTATCAATTGAATGAGTAACATTATCTTCATGTTCGTTGATAGCATTATCGTCATCAACATTATCAGTTTTTAGACGTCCACCGTTGAACATACATAGGTCATCACAAAGATCGCATTAACCCGAACATTGACGGGCCGCTTTTTGTGGGTGATTGATTAGCTAGACACTATTCGGCAACTGCCGACTGTAGCCGAGCGGAATTTGTCACCGATAAAAAGCGTTTGAATAATGATACCTATACTTTGATATACCGCTGATAGATATCGGGTCGGACAGGCGAGAGTCGGTCATACGTCTTGCTCCGATTTTCGCAGGATCGATTTTTTGATGAGCGATTAATTTTGCGTGCCGTACCTTTTGAATCTTCTTCTGAGCGTTTCGAAGGAATGAATTAATTTAAATGGACCAGGCCCCGATTTCGGCTACATGTTTGGCGCCATCAGTGTAGCGTTAATCAGTTCCTGTTACGTGCAGACGACAGGACACGCAGGACACGATATTAACTGTCCCATCGTCGATTGCAAAGAGCGTGTTGTCTACTGTCAAGTTCGAATAAAGTACGACAGTACTACTTAATAATTCCATGCACTAGCTTGACAGTTGCTGCCGGCTAGTGTCACTCGTAAAAACGTTGTTCAACGCTTACGCGCTTTAGTGCAATATGCATCTGCTTGCATTAAATAAAATTAAGTCATAAAAGAAGCGCTGTAAGTGCTAAGTTTTTTTCTCAAATATGCTTGGAAATTCGAGCATTACTTTGACAACCTTCTTCGAGATAAATAGGAAATGTAGTGTGTAGTCTATTACATGTGAGTAGGCGGTAGGCAATGTTACTATGAAAACTCATATCTGTCGAGTTATTTAAAAATGAAATCTTACTTCGACAAATGGCAACTAAGAAGGTAAATTATCAAAGATTTTATTTAAATTTCAATTTGGCTTGCAATTTGAGCTGTTTAAAGTAAAGAAGAAATAAATGAACATATTTACGCGTGAAAAATTATCGTTATCTGTCATTGATTCTGGAATTTATAATTCGTTTTAATTTATAGCCGCAACCAGGCATTGATGGACTCACGTATGGGATTTTCACTTTCGTCCATCAATGCCCCTGTAGCACGCTGCGACAGTAATGTGCTATATTTTTGTAATCATACTTTGATTCTTTCAAATGTGGCGCCGGAAAATAAGTTCAAGGAAAAAATTCGTGATATCACATGTTAAAATCTCACGCTGTTTGTACCGTTTCGTCAATTTTATACATAAGTTTATGTAAGTGAAAACTTTTAATTGGCCTTCTACATATTACTTCTGACTACTCGAATGTATTAGCTGTTAGTTTTCTTAAAGTTAATAAAATAAATATATTCGTCTGGAAATGTAAAATTTTTAGTTTTTTTAGACGTAAAATTTTGCAGTAGGTATCAAAGCGTTTTGAAGTATAGACCATTGTAAAGCGTCAGTTTTAGCGATTTAACTGTCCATTGTTGTGTTCAAACAGAACAGAACAACGTTACAATCGTCTAACCAACTAATGTGCTTCAAAGAGCTTTGAATTCTAGAGCTCAGTATTTTATAAAATTTTCCGCTTAAGGTATTTCTTCAGGAGACAATTTTGAAATTTATATTTACAACTAAGTACCTAGCTGTCTCTATCTTCCACAATTATCTTTTATAAGTTTAAATAAAAGTTGTGCTGAAATTCAGCGCTAAACCATTAAGAGGTAACCTACTGTGCAAAGATTGTCGAAACCATTACGGGCGTCTGCAACTCCTAATCTGAATCAGGTGGAAGTAAAGATAGATAATTTAACGGAGTGGATTTTGGAGAACGAGGCTATTATATAGATTCGTTTCTTTATTAGGTATTTTGTTAAGATAGAAGGTAGTTTGTTAAGGATCCCACAGACAGGCGCGACACGACTCTAGTTGAACAAATTCTATGAAGACTTCATGGAAATTATTCTACCAGACATTCGTAATACAATTTTTAGCTAACTCGTCTTCGTAACAAACCGCATCAAATTAATTTCCGTTTTACGAGTAAAATGAGCGATAATTGTGAGACGAGTAATGAAATAAATAATGATTCTATGAATGAGATTTCTATTCTAAATGAAGAGTTAGACATTGAAGACAGTGAAGACAAGACCAATAAAAGAATGAGAGAAAGCAGCGATGAAGAATGGATGGAAGTTAAGCGGAAAGAAAAAATATTGAAGGATACAGAAAAGGTAGAAATTTATATATCTAGCAAAGAGAAACTGCCTAAACAATTTAGTCTTGCTAAGTTATTTAGAGACCAGAATATAAAAGATATTAGCAGAGTGAAATTTATCAATCCGTATCGAGTTCGTATAGAATTGATTAGCGAAATCAGCGCTGAGAAGTTGGAGACATGTCAATTCTTTATCGAGAAGGGATGGCATATTCAGCGAGCGATGGAAAGGAATTTGTCCTACGGTGTAATACGAGATGTTGACTTAGAAATGTCAGACGAAAACATTTTGGAGAACATATGTTGCCCCGAACCAGCCAAACTATTGTCCTTAAATCGCTTGAATCGTAAGAATTTTGAGGCAGATGGGTGGTCACCCAGTGAAGCGGTTCGTCTTTGTTTTAAAGGGTCGTACTTACCACCTTATGTCTATACAAATGGTTTAAGGATAAAGGTAGAACCATATGTATTTCCAGTGTCGCAATGTTCGCGCTGCTGGAAATACGGACATGTACTCAAGAGATGCCCGAGTGCTAAAGTGGTGTGTCCCAAATGCGGAAAAAATCATGACAATTGCGATACCACTAACATGATATGCGTTAACTGCAATGGTAGACATATATCCCTGTCAAAGACATGTCCAATTTTTTTAAAAGAAAAAAGATTGAGGGAACTTATGTCTGAGTTTAATTGCACCTATAGAAAGGCCCTAACTATCTATATCCCTAAAGACGAACCAACACACAAGGAAATGAACACAGAAATAAAGGATACTGATATAAAATTTTCATCACAACATATCATGGACACAGCTGCTACTCAAACCACTAGTAGTCTAACTTTTGCTGAAGTGACAACTAAGGCGCATGTACATAAACGAAAACAAAAGTCAAACTCTAAAGAGAAACAGAAGAAGCAGGAGAACTCGTCAGATCTGGAGTTTATGGAGTGGAGTAAAACGGAATTAGAAGAATATAAAGAAACTGAAAAAAAAAACTCGAGTGAAACCGAAGAAAAGCACAGAGATATCAATTTTAAGGAATTGTTAAAGAGATTACAAGAGATAATATTTATGAAAGGAAGCACAATACAAATGATTTTCAAAGGAGTACTTAAAACTTGCATTGAGTGGGTAATTTTAGTAGTAATTGACAATGTAGCGGACTGGCCTATCCTTAAATTAATTCTTGACTATTTCTCAAATGGCGAATAACTATGAAACTATTGTTAAATTAAATATTATACAATGGAACGCACAAAGTATTAGACCAAAGGTTAATGAGTTTGAGAATTTGTTAATACAAGACAAGATTCACATTGCCGTATTAAGCGAAACCTGGCTACAACCAGAAATTTGTTTTAAAGTAAAAGATTACAATGTATTTCGCAAAGACAGGGACGATTCATACGGAGGTGTAGCAATACTCACACATAAGTCAATTCAATCTCAGATTTGCCATGATTTACAAAATATCAACTCGGGTATAGAAAGTATACACGTTAAAGTGTATAATTGTAATCAAATTGAAAATATTATATCGATCTACTGTCCACCTTCTGTAAATACTAGCCAGTCAGACTGGGATCAATTATTTTCACAGGTTAACAATAAAACGTTACTTTTAGGTGACTTCAATGGACACCATACCAATTGGTCCAATAAAGTAAACAGGAGAGGTAATCAAATCTTTGACGCACTTATTGGTAGTAGCCTTATTTCATTAAACAATGGCGATCACACGCGAATTAAGTTAGTCAATGATGTACTGCAACAGTCGTCCCCCGATATTTCGTTAGCGTCATCCGATATAAGCTTAAGCTTAAACTGGCGAGTGTTAAATGAGACACTAGGAAGCGATCATTGTGTTATTAAAATTTCAACGTACCTTACAACTAGTAACGTTTACATGTCTCATCGAAACTATAAAAAGGCTGACTGGGTAGGTTACCAAAAACTTTTAAACGATATTTTCAATGGATTCGTGTTCCCAAATGATTTACAAAAAGGATACGACACTTTTATAGGCTATTTAGACATGGCGGCAGATTTTTTTATACCATATATCAAAATTAATACTAACCCAACAAAAAATTTCACACCAAAACCTTATTGGTGTCCCAATCTCTCTAAAGCTGTAGCGGAGCGTCGTTTAGCACTTTCTCAATTTCGACGTAATCCATCACCACATAACCTCACAATCCTTCAAAGTAAAATCAGTGATGCTCAAAGATATATACGGTGTGCTAGAACCAAGTCATGGCAGCACTTATGTTCTACTCTTGACCAAACTACGACCCATAGTGAATTGTGGCGAAAGATGAGATGGATTAAGGGATATAACGCAGTAAAATCCCGTATTGATAGCACTATAGCAAGCGAATTACTTTGTAGTTTAGCCCCCGATTTCGTATCATGCGACTACCCTATACCTACATCGAATAACCCAAAACTTGAAGTACCTATTACAATGCAAGAGCTAACTAAATGCATAAAAAATAAAGATACAGCCCCTGGTAGCGACAAGATCACATATTCTATGATAAGATACTTACCTGAGAACGGGAAGCAAGTCCTACTCAAGTTATTTAATACATTTTTCAGTTATTCGTTTGTACCTAAACAATGGCGAGATATAGTGGTGGTGCCAATTCCCAAACCAGGACGTGATCCTTGTTTAGCCTCTTCCCTTCGCCCCATATCTATGATCTCATGTATATGCAAAACTTTCCATAACATTCTACTCAATAGACTAGAGTGGTTTATAGAAAAGAACTGTCTGTTAGACCAGAATACCACAGGATTTAGAAAATGTCGATCATCATTAAATAATCTTACTAGTTTAGTTTCTAGAATTCAAACAGGATTTTCTGAAAAAAAAATGACCATATGCTGTTTTATTGATCTGGATAATGCTTACAACAATGTGGATGTACATAGTTTATTACGTATAATGGATGAGTTAGGTGTGGGACAAAAACTTTGTACCTATCTGTGGAACTTTTTACAAGCAAGAAATTTAAAAATTCAGCTTGATAATGATTCACTATGTAGAACTACTTCTCGTGGCTTGGCACAAGGTGATCCATTATCACCATTGTTGTTTAATATAGCTACTATCAATATCTGTAGGAAGATAAATAATGTATACATTTCACAGTTTGCAGATGACTTTGTATTATATTTTATTACCAACAAGATTTTGGAGGCGACACATAAATTGCAAACAGCTTTAGATTTATTTAATAAGTTAGTTCAAGATATTGGTTTAAATATTTCATCTAGTAAAAGTAAAATTTGTATATTCAAAAATGGGTTTAGAAAAGATATTATTGATATTAAAATAAATAAAAGATCCCTCCAAGTAATTGACAATTATAAATATTTAGGACTATGGTTAGATCAATCTCTAAGATGGTCTAAACATATTAATGAGTTAAGAGACAAATCGTCCAAATTTCTGAATGTGTTTAAAATACTAACTGGTCCAGGCTGGGGCATACACCCCACTCATTTACGGCGTTTATACATTGCTATCATACGCAGCAGAATTGATTATGCTAGCTTTCTATTTGATAATAGCTGTCAAACCCATTTAAATAAATTAACTAAAATTCAAAACCAATGTTTGAGGGTCATTGGTGGATTTATTAAAAGTACAGCCATTCATGTGATGGAATGCGAACTACATCTACAGCCGTTACATATTCGTAGATATTACTTAGCTGGTAAATTCTTTTTGAAACTTAAGTCCTTTGTAAATGGGGACACGTGTGAAATTGTTAACAAACTTAATATTTGTTGCCAAGGTAATTATTGGAGACGTAAAAAAAAACCACTACTAGCTAATATTTCTGAATCATTAAATCACATATGCGTATACTCCAGCGATGAATTAGGATTATTTTCGCTTAATACGTGGATAAGCAGTGTGAATTTGTCTTGTACGATTAAACCACAAATTAAAGAGGTTACCGAAGCTAAGAAATCGTACGATCGCTATCAACTTCGAACTATATGTAGTAGTAATTTTAGCAGGAACTATTCTGGATATTACAGGATTTATACAGATGGATCTAAAGTTGGAGATAATGTTGGAGCTGCGTTCTTTGACCCTCAAAGTAATACCTCCTGTAAGTTCAAGTTAAATTCAAACATTTCTGTCATGTATTCCGAGTTAATCGCGATCTGCGAGGCAATTTCATACCTTGAATCGGTGGATTTTCAAGATTCTGTAATCTATTCTGATTGTAAAAGCGCACTCCAACATTTGACAAAGTGTATAGGAAATTTTCGTGGTTATCCTGTAGCATACAAAATAATAAATTCTATTAATAGATTAAAAGATAAAAATAAAAATATTGTTTTACAATGGGTGCCTTCTCATATCGGCATTGAGGAAAACGAAGAAGTCGATCATTTAGCTAAAGAAGCGTGTTTGGAGGGTATTCCTGTGACGTATAAACCTTTCTGGACAGATATTTTATTTCTAGTTAGATTAAAATGTTACGAAATTTGGAAAGAATACTTCGACGAGAAATCATTGACAAAAGGTATTTGGTACCGGACGATGCAGCCAACCATTCAGAATTATCCTTGGTTTGATAATGCCGATATGAGTAGACAAGAAATCGTGACAAGTTTGAGACTTCGTTCCGGACACATCCCATTGAATAGTTTTGCTACATTGATGGGCAAAGTTTCATCTCCAAACTGCACGGAATGCAACGTGGTTGAAGACGCTTTTCATATTATGGTGGAGTGTGTCCGGAACGGAGCGGAAAGGTATTTGATTAGAGACCAATCTAATTTGAACATTAGTCAATTAGGAGAATGTAATATTATTTTAGCTTTTCCAGCATCCAAAGCCGCAAAAATATTATATAAATTAGTTAATTTAGGAATTAAGCGTAGAGGCTAAGTTTTGCATGTAATAAAAGTTCCTATGAGGGTGGCATGTTCACTATGTGATCAAACCTTCGTTAATAAAGATTAAAAAAAAAAAAAAAAAAAATTAATTTCGTATACAAACGTATTATTTATAATTTTCGATTTCCTTCCTTCTTGTTCTATTATTCCCATCAAATCATATCGTTTAGAATATTCATGTTATTTAAAGCCAAAACCCAAGCAAGCACGAACCAAGTCGTTGAGAATCTAATTACCAAATTGAGTTTTCAAAGCGGGCCTCACATGTACCACAGATTAAGTCGTGAGTAAATTAATTGTTAACGGCATAAGCAGACGTGCTTCCTTTAGCATAGGCTGTTAGCGATTTAGGACCTATTTCATTAATAGAACTGAACGCGATCAGAGGGGCAATAAGGATGATGCTTGGGTTAAATAAAGAATTTCTCTGTAGTCCGTCAGTCAAATAATACAGAAACATTAGACACGTATTTTTTGCTTTATCATATTAATAAAAAAATTACTTAGATAAAACGCATTAAAGTTGGGGAGTGGGAGTCACTACGTCACAAGTAAGTATAAAATTTACATCCTCGTGACGTCTTGGCACATTTTAACTCAAGGTGTCGCCGTAATCTTTTCTTTACGTAAAAAAATAAAAAGTACGTGTTCAATATTTTTTAATAATCTACCTAAGGGATAAAAAACAATTTCCTAGTCATTATCCCTATTCCCATATTTTTACAACATTTTTGACAAGTTTGACAGATTGCGACTTGATTGTGAACGTTTTTTAAGTACGAAAATTGGCCTTCAGTACATCTAAACCGTCATGATCTGTGTCAGTGTCAAAACTCCATAACAAAAATGACAGTGACAGTTCTTGAATGCGATATTGGTAAAATTCGCCCTTAGTCGCATTTCAGAAGTTCAATACGAACGCTTTTCTGCCAACCAATACCAGCGTAAGTAAACAATATGGGATGTTTCTTAAAAAATTGCTTTGTTCGGTCGCGATATTTAAATATTAATTGTAGTTTTTGAGTTTATTTATTAATTATAAACAAAAATACAAATCTACTCTCTTTATAATATTATAAAAAAAACGTTTGGGAAACGGAGTGTGTCGAAAAAAAAGATGTAGCACTGATGAAGGCGAAAAATCGCACATCGTCGATGTTAAGAGTGTAGTGTCTGCTAAGGCTCTACATAGGGTTTACAAAGTTAATAGGTCAAGGCTAAGGAAGCGTTTATGGGGTGACATTGTTTGACTTCACGCTTAAGCTATTTTTAAACGAACTGGAAAGTTTTCTATAATGGTTTACATGACGGTATGGAGACGGCTTCACAGTTCTGTAAATCTATTGTTGTACTTGATATGCTGAAATTGTTGCTGCAACTTTTAGGTAGGTACACAGTGTCGCCCATGGGCATGTGACCTCTCGTATTTTTCTCGAATATTCATGAAATATGAAAAATAACTTTAAAGAAATCTTTAACATTTTTCGTGAAATATTATTTTTTATTTTTTGAGTAGCGTTTGCCATATCTCCGATGTTATTTGCACGATTGGTATTCTATTTATTATTTCTAAAAGCTTGCGAGTTATTTTATCGGCTTAACGAACATTTTTTTAATTAAAATTTGTCGACTATGAAAATAAAAAAAAAAAACGGAGGTGAACACAACCTCGTTTAAAAAAAAAAAAAAAAATAAAAACACAAGTTTAAGTCGATAAAATCATACGGAGTAATAAAAAAATTAACAAAATTTTTGATAAGTTTTCATGAATATTCAGAAAAATACGGATGGTCACATGCCCATGGGCTGCATTGCATTGTATATAATGTCACTCATTTTTTATATTAAAATCCAGCCTATACAGGCTAAGCAGTCAAATGCAGTAGTGGCCTAGTGGTAACCAGACTGACACATTACATTGTCTAAATTATTTTATCACCACTGCTCTCAAAACGGTAAAGGAAAACATCGTGAGGAAACCAGCATGAAAAATTATGATGTGGATATATTTAGTAACCTGTTCCGCTTAGCTATTTCTAAAGAGTCTTGAAAAGACCCTGGAAGAAATCA
Organism: Omphaloscelis lunosa; assembly: GCA_916610215.1. Classification (NCBI taxonomy): domain Eukaryota; kingdom Metazoa; phylum Arthropoda; class Insecta; order Lepidoptera; family Noctuidae; genus Omphaloscelis; species Omphaloscelis lunosa. The sequence goes on along the minus strand of OU744265.1, from coordinate 14,026,627 downwards.
GGGTCAACCAGTGAACCAGGGTCTTTTCAAGACTCTTTAGAAATAGCTAAGCGGAACAGGTTACTAAATTTATCCACATCATCATTTTATAATGGATTTCCGCAAGGTTATGCCTGAATCAATTAACTATCTGAAACCAGCATGTCCTAAAACCAAACAATTCGAAGACATGTAACATCTACCGACCCGCACTGGGCCCGCGTGGTGAATTACAGCCCGCTCTCTCTCACCGAGAGGAGGCCTATCTCCCAGCAGTGGGAACATTATAGGCTGATTATATTTGTTTTTGCTGTTTGCAACATTTTACATAATCGGATTAAATCGTGCATAAATTAGTAACTGAATATTACACAATTAATTTGAGTTAAATTATGGACAAAGCTTTAAATGCTATTTGAAAATTAAATAGATTCTGTGGTGTATACTGGTAGTTATAAATACTTACATTCATTATACAGGGTGACTTTTAATTTGAGGTATTCCTTCCAAGACGTGAAAATGTGACCCATTTGCAACAATTAAGCACCTCATAAAGTCTAGGTCAAAATTCATGGGATTCGGTAATCCCAATTTTTGTGTATTAAAAAAAAAACCAGTATTCTTCACTTTTCTCTTCTCCGTGGCCTTTGTTGCTATTCCATTGGGCACCTGATACTTTAAAAAACCTTTCGATGTAACCAAATTTTCTCCAGTTAAAAATTAAAGGAAGAAGATTATTAACTATTTTCAAAAATCATCTATGTACATCAACTTTGACACCAGTTATCTCAAAATTTTACTATCATATTATGCGTACAAATCATAGGAAAGACTATTCATTTAATCAGCTATCTAACGAGGTAAAAAATATGTAGAGGTGCTGATAAAACAGTCGATAATGCTGGCAAAGGTCAAACTTGCAAATTGTTGAAAAATATAAAAAATGTGATATAAGCGAAATTTTTAACTGGTTTATGTCATCCCAATACTTTCTAATCTTCCAGCAGTCCATAATACGTCATGACCAGGTCATAAGTGACGGAGCGGCTTTTGAATTTATTACATGACTCACGGTCTACTCACTGGTCACGGTTCAGTTATCGCTTAGTTTGCGTGTATTAAGCTTTGTCAATGTATAGCAAATAAATTAGCAATGAAAGCTTTTCAATTTCATATTTTAAAGAATTCATAGTAAGACGCATTCTGGGGAATTTTCTGATAGTAATGCTAATTTTCTAAAAAAACTCGACGTATGTCAAACTATTATAGTATATACGTGCGCTGCAAATTAAGCGATAAGTGAACCGTGACCAGCGAGTAGACCGTGAGTCATGTTAAAAACTCAAACGCCGGTTCGCGAGTTGTGACCTGGTCATGACGACCTGGATGCCTAACTTGATGGACTGCTGGAAGATTAAAAGGCGAATGGCGAAAACCAGTTGCAAATTCGACTTTTGCCCGCACTGTCGACTGTTTCATCGGCATTTCTATATAAATATTTTTATAACTTTTGTACCTTGTTAGATAGCTAATTAAATGAAGATGTCTTCCATATAATTTGTACGCATAATGCAATATAAAATTTTTGAGATAACTGGTGTCAAAGTTCATGTACATAGATGATTTTTGAAAATGGTTATTAAAGTTAAACAGTTAAAAGTTAAAGGAAACAGTTTTTTTTCCTTTAGTTTGGTTTGTTAAAATATCAGTTACCCAATGGAATAGTAATAAAGGCCATTCTCATTCGAGAGTTTAGAGAAAAGTGATATCAAGTGAAGAATTCTGGGAATTTTTCAAAAATACACAAAATTTGGATCTTCTCGAATCCCATGAATTTTCGCCTAGGCTTTATGGGGTGCTTAATTATTGCAAATGGGTAACACTTTCATGTCGTGGAAGGAATACGTCAAATTTCAAGTCACTCTGTATTAGAGTTACCAAATTGATATTGAGCCTGTAAGGGACAAATGCTCAATTTTGATAAAAAAAAAACGGGATTTCTAATTTTTCCGGGGACAAATAAAAACATGTATTTTACGTTTTTATTTCTTTATTTATTGCTAGATCGAGTAACTTTCAGTATATCTTTGTTTGATTTAACATATTTGTAAAATTCAATGCAGTTATTTTTATAGGTAGTTGTTACAGTACAATATCTTTGTGCTGTATCTACAATCTACATCGCAATCTTATGTTCTTTATCGCACGTAGTCACGTATCTATTAAATGTTTCAGCACGTAGTCGTTAGTATATAAGATGCACCTTTGGATAATTATAACCAGACTATACTACATCTTTGGTCTCATTTATACCTAACCTTATACTGCCAAGAAGTTTGGCAAATTGGTGACACCGACGAGCGAATACGCAGCAAGAAACATGGCGCAACCACCGTGCAAGGCGAACATAAATCAGCAAGGAACACTTGAAGTAGCTGCTGGCACCTCGGTTTTATCCCGCATTCCGGAATTTTGGAAAGACCAACCCAGATTATGGTTCACGCAACTAGAAGCCATATTAGCACCACAGAAGCAAGGAGACGAATACAAATACTGTACGGTAATAGCAACGTTATCCAAGGAAGAAATACTACAGGTTAGTGACCTAATCACTTCGCCACCGACTACAGATAAATACAAAAACATCAAGGAACGTTTAATTGATTGTTACGAAGAAACAGAACAGCGGCAGTTTCAAAAATTAATATCAGAGACAGAACTCGGTGATCAAAAACCTTCGCAGTTATTACGTCAAATGCGAGTCCTCGGGAGAGGAAAAATCAGTGACGAAACAATTAAACTACTATGGTTCAGGCTTTTACCAACATCAGTTACTACGGTTCTAGCAGTTACGGAAGACATGGAAATTGACAAACTGAGCCTAATTGCAGACAAAATAATAATGAATTCAAAAGTAACCGAAATATCAGCTGTTAGCAACGACACTTCAAACGACAACAATACAGCATGCATTTTAACCCAGCTAGCAAAATTACAGATAGATATTGACGCAATTCAGCAAGGTCGATATGGCTATCGACCCAACACGCACAATCATTTCAAGGAACGTCAACAATTCCCGATTATGAGGCCGAGAACAAACTATAGAGGGGCAAATCGATTTTGTTACTACCACGGAAGATTCGGGAAATATGCAAGGAACTGCATTAAGCCATGCGGTTGGAAACCAATGACTTACGTACGGAACCAGGGAAACGAATAAGAGCACAGACAACGGCGAAACTCTGTGCAATCCACCCATCCAATCGCCTCACCATTACCGACCGAAAAAGTGGTATGAAGTTTTTGATTGACACGGGCGCAAATATCTCAGTCATTAGCAAGCAACAGAGATATTCAATTTTTCAAAAAGAACAATACACACTATACGCTGCAAATGGGACTAAAATTAGGACTTACGGCGAGAAGACGCTTACCTTGAATTTAGGACTACAACGATGTTATAAATGGAATTTTATAATCGCCGATGTTACACAACCAATAATTGGAGCAGATTTTCTAGAGCACTATAAACTATTAGTCGACATAGCTGGTCGCAAACTTATTGACAAAGTTACAGAGCTGACAACGCATGTAACTTCAGAGAAAGCGGCACAACAAGCAATTCGTACTATCGCAGTGGGAACGAATCCACGTATTACGCAACTTTTAAACAAGTACGAAGACATCACGAAAGAGTCCTCTCTACGCAATGCGCCCAAACATAAGATTGAACACCACATTATCACTATAGGACCACCCGTCGCAGCTCGGGCAAGACCATTACCTCCAGAAAAATACGACATAGCCAAAAAGGAATTTCAAAGTATGATAGAACTCGGGATTTGCCGACCGTCAGATAGCCCATGGGCAAGCCCATTGCATATGGTAAAAAAGAAAAATGGCGAATGGAGACCGTGCGGAGACTATCGAATGCTCAATAGCACGACAGTTCCGGACAAATACCCACTACCAAGATTAACTGACTTTACATACATATTAGAAAATAAGAAGATACTAAGCAAGATAGATATACGCAAAGCATACCACTGTATTCCTGTTAAGGATATAGAGAAAACAGCCATCATCACACCTTTCGGACTTTTTGAGTACTTAAGAATGCCTTTCGGATTACGCAATGCGGCACAAACATTTCAACGATTCATGGATTCCTTATTTAGAGATTTAAATTTCGTATTTATATATGTAGACGACTGTCTCATCGCATCGGACAGCGAAGATTTGCATTATCAGCATTTAGAAACGGTTTTCAAACGTTTACACGAGAATGGAATAACCATTAATCTCGAAAAATGCGAATTTCACAGAAGGGAAATAGATTTCTTAGGTTATCATATAACGAGCCAAGGAATACAACCTACCGAGGAAAATTACAAGGCAATCATGGAATTTCCCAAACCGAAAACGATCCAAGAATTAAGAAGATTTTTGGGCATGGTCAATTTCTACAGAAGTAATATTCCACGCGCAGCGGAAAATCAAAGAGTTTTAAACGAATTTCTACATGGTTCAAAAAAGAACGATAATTCACCTGTTCCTTGGACAACGGAAGCAGACCAAGCTTACGAAAAATGCAAGGAAAGCTTGAAAAACGCGGTATTAACAGCGCATCCTTCCCGCAACGCATCACTAGCGCTCATGACCGACGCTAGTGCTACTTGCGTTGGTGGAGTTTTACAACAAAAATCCGGACGCAATTGGGAACCATTAGGTTTTTTTTCACAAAAATTGAGCGAAACTCAACAAAAATATTCTACGTTTGACAGAGAGCTGTTGGGAATTTACATGGCCGTCAAACATTTTCACAGATTAATCGAGGGAAGAGAATTTGCAATATTTACGGATCACCGACCTTTGACATACGCATTCTCCCAAAAACCATCATCAAACGATACACCGCGACGGGTCCGGCAGTTAGATTTCATTTCACAGTACAGTACCAACATCCAACACATAAGCGGACGTGACAATATTACCGCCGATGCCTTATCTCGAATAGAGGAAATATACGTGCCATCACCTATCGATTACGCTGAATTGGAAAAATGTCAATCAACAGATAATGAACTTAGTAAATTACGTGACAATAAAAGATTAAAATTCAAAAACATTACGCTTCCGGGTTCCACAATAAACATCACCTGCGACACGTCTACTGGAAAAAGCCGCCCCTACTTGCCAAAGCATTTTCGCAAACAAATTTTCGATACCATTCATGGTATGAGCCATCCAGGAAAAAGAACTACGAGAAAAATGATAACCCAAAGGTATTTATGGCCGTATATGAACAAAGATATCAATAATTGGTGTAGATCATGTTTAGCCTGCCAGAAATCAAAAATACAACGACATACGATATCACCTCCTGGTGTTTTTATGACAGCGCAACGTTTTGAGCATTTACATATTGACATCGTCGGGCCACTTCCGATTTCACAAGGGAAGAGATATTTAATCACAATCATAGATCGTTGTACGTCATGGCCCGAAATATTTCCGGTAGAAGATATAACTGCAGAAACAGTAGCCAAGATGCTTTTCGAAGGATGGATTACTCGTTTTGGTTGTCCATTGCGCATTACTACGGATCAAGGCCGACAGTTTGAATCAAGAATATTTGAGTCACTCTCTCGATTTTTGGGAATACATAAAATTAGGACAACACCTTATCATCCGCAATCCAATGGAATGATAGAGAGATTTCATAGAACTTTAAAGGTAGCGTTAATGACAAGAGAATCCAACGGAAATTGGTTAAAAGAAATCCCAACAGTTTTACTCGGGTTGCGGAGTAGCTTGCGAGAAGACACAGGTTATAGTTCAGCAGAGATGACATATGGAACGCCAATACGACTCCCTGGAGGGTTTTTTGAGTCATCAGCAGCACAGTTATCAACGTACGAAGAATTTGTAAAACAAATTCAAAAGGGCATCACACAAATGACGTCAATTCCGAAAAGAAAAAACCATAACCAAGCTATATTTGTGCATCCCGAACTCAAAGAATGCTCACACGTATTTGTTCGGTGTGATAGAATGAAGAAAGCCCTGACACCGCCGTATGAAGGACCCTACCCAGTAATTAGTAGAACAGATAAAACATTTTGCATTAGAATTAGGGATAAGGAGACAATGATATCAATTGATAGATTGAAACCAGCTTTCATGATCAATGACGAATCAAGCTACGTGCCAGATTCAAAGGATTGCGACAGACATTCACACACGTACGCTACACGATCGGGACGTAAGGTAAAGCCAGTGGTACGTCTATAAAAATCGCTGATAGAAGCAAGTTATTCGTATATATATTAGCATAGATCTTAACATATACCATTAATTCACAACTACTCGTAACAACAAGACATCTAAAATGGGAAATCAAAGTTCTAAGGACCAGATAACATACAATACGAACAGTTGCCTCAATCAAAACGAAGCGGACAAACTCCGTAACCTGATCCAGGAGGACTTACGGTGGACAAGAAATGTTGCGATGGGGCAGATTATTTTAACAATCGGTTCGATCCTAATTTATGGCATAATGAAAACACTGGACAGAAGAATGAAGAGTTTAACGGAAAAAATAATAAACACTCGTGCAACAGCTAAGTCAAAATTACAGACGTCAGCAAATCGCACCACAACAGGCGTCATCAAATTCCACCGCGTACAATAGCATTATTATTTATATACATCAGCAAATAACTAGTAAGGTCTAGATCAAATTTATATTGTGAACACTATTACCATAATATTTACTTTTTTTTTTTTTTTTTTTTTTTAAAGGGGGGTGTACTGTTACAGTACAATATCTTTGTGCTGTATCTACAATCTACATCGCAATCTTATGTTCTTTATCGCACGTAGTCACGTATCTATTAAATGTTTCAGCACGTAGTCGTTAGTATATAAGATGCACCTTTGGATAATTATAACCAGACTATACTACATCTTTGGTCTCATTTATACCTAACCTTATACTGCCAAGAAGTTTGGCAAAGTAGTCATAGTTGAAAATGATCATTCATTTACTATTTATCAAATCGGGGGTACATTTGTTGCGCACATCAGTACTATTTCAAGACCATCTGCGAAAATTATAAAAATGTTAGGGATTTCATTCTTGGACAACCCTTCCATGATTTTCTTCCACTTCTCAATGTCAACCAACCGTAGTGCGCTAGATTTCTTAATAATAAATCAAATAAGGTTTCAATACAGGACAAAGTCTGTCCCGGCACGGTGGGATGTTCATAATTACGCCTGAAATACGGGACGTCTGGCAACGGTACCCTATATGGATGTCTAAAGCTTGAATTGACATAAAGCTCTGCTCTTCAGTTGACTAATAATGGGCATTCGTGATATCGAATATCGATAAAAATAAAGGGAAAAATTGATGTCAAATGAGAATAATATGATGTTCACATTTTTATATGCGAACTGTATATTTATTTTTGTTTGTTGTATTATTATATCTCCAATGACTTTGAACTAACTTGATGCTATCATAACAAACTCATAAACTCACGCCTTCCTCCCATGGGGTTAGGGAGAATCTATAGAACACCACCTGTTACGCTCCTTAACATATTCCTTTTGCTTCGTTTACGTTCATACATCTCTACCCTAATTGCGTAATACACGATCAATCACAATTTGATCGATTTGACAGATTGCTAATCCATTGCTTCACAAGTTGGAAAAAAAAATCAGCTCAACAACGTAAATAATGCAATGAATGTTTCTGAACTGTCAAAATTAAACAAATTAGTTATAATCGCTTATGAAAATAAGTTACGCAATTAGAGTACAGATCATACACGCTGGCTGGCTGTATTACGCACCTGACCTTTCTGAAAAACATCACCAATTAGGTCAGTATATGTCCTCCTAGGTCGTTCCCTCCCAGCGTTACCACTCACATGACACATCTGCCTTGTAAATACCTTAGATATCAGCTTTTATATTCAACGTCATATTTAATTAATACTCCTTATATACAGCTAATTCTGATTCCATTGAATCTCGTTAGACTTTACATAAAATTCATTTTCAGAAACTGGGCAAGTTTTCGAAAGATAATTTGAACGAGTAGTTGATAATAATGTCTAAGAAGGTAATGAATAATAAATGTTCGTATATTATATTGCAGATTCAAATTCAAATCTTTATTGTATATCTCCTGTGTGAACAAGATCTTAAAATAATTTGCAAAGTTCACATGGATTCGGGCACAATAATTTAATACAATATGATAAGTAGCATGCCTTAAAATAATTTAGTAAATATAAATTAATAATGATATAAAAATAAATAAAATTCGTGCGACCGTTGTCTTTGAGTTGAACTGTTTTCTATCTAAGACCCCCCGTCTTCCCCTATCTAAGACGGGGGATCCCCCTCTTAGATACAGTTCGATTGAAAACACTTCAAGTTCAGGTTTGGGGTTGCGGTCGCCTTCGGAATTTAACCTTAAAACTGTGAATTGTATCGCCGAAGTGGAATGCTCTAAAAGAGTCGCTCTTTATGAAATTAATCCTCATCGATGACCGACGAACTTTCGCATTCCAAAAGGGCTGATCAAATAAATAAATGTTACCAAAAAAGTAACATAAAAGACATAATTTTCATTTCATTGTCATTATCATTCTCCTGTTCCTATTCCAATTTATATGTGGTAGACGCAACATCGGTTCTAGCCATATCATCTTTCACACAGTCCATCCATCGTTTCTTTGGTCTTCCCCTTCTAATATAGCCATCCACATTCATACTCAAAACATACCCACATGGCATTTTCCTCATTCCTCCCCATCAGTTACCAAGACAACCAATTTCCGCTTAACTTTTCAGTCACCGGCCGGCGCCACTTTCCCTTCCCATATGTATTCATTTCTTATTCTATCCATTCGTGCTACACCACACATCCCTTTTAGCATTCTCAACTCAGCTGCATGAGACGACTTTAAAAAATACATATAAGAGACTGAAACGACAACAATATTACATTAAAATGATTGAACTGTAATTTCATCAAGTTTAACTTGGAATTTTTGTGAAGAATAGCATAAAAATGCTTTGAGACTATTTACTGGATGGGTCGTTAAGAAAATACTCACGTTATATTCTGAAATAGTTTTTATTTAGGGTTCGGTAAGTAAGGTTGCTAAGTGCAAATGGTACCTAGACCCGTAACAACTATCTGTGCTCCCAGTTTATTTGAGGTACGTACATAAAACCTCTTTGTACAAAAGGGTGCTTAGTAGTCTTTCGGACCAAATATTTGTTTGTTTCAAAATTGGCAGCTAGTTTAGAGATACATAAAAGCAATTTGACAAGGTAGTTTTCCACGCCCATCAATGTCATGATTGTGATAGCTACATCTTAGATACAGTTCTTATCTAAATACAGTATACTCACTATCTGTTGTTGCTATTTTTATTTTTAACAAATAGATTTTGTGGTCTGATTATATTGTTACCCAATTTTACTTATTTTCGACTTTCTCGTCTTTCGAAGAATGCTTGAAAAATATTTGTGCAAGAATAACTTGAAAGAGATTGTCGTGAAGATTTCATTTATATAAAACTGTTAGGTAAGCTTTCTTTAAAATTCTAGGTGACCTTTGTTAGTTAATTTTGAATACCTCTCCTACTCATAAGGCTTTGATTTCTTGTGCCCTTTTTACAAATGTTTTGTCCATGTCGAAGCCTGTTTTTGGGTTCATGCCAAAATGTTGTGTTTTAAAGCGTATTTTTTTCACGGTTAGATAGCTATTATTACCAATTTCAAAGACGCACTGCGTATGACAATCTACGTAATGTCACCGGGCCCAGAGAGTCCCCACCGGCCTAGGGCGCTAGTCTCCGAGAGGGGTTTATCATTATAGTTTTTGTAGTCAAAAGAAAATTTAACGAAATCGACGTCTAATCTACACATGTCGGCTTCGACGCACCCGGCAGCCATGCGCGCCTCAAAGAGATGTCAGCAGAATTGACGGGGTCCGCTAGGGCCCACGCTTGTCGGGTTTGCGAAGAAGGCCGAAAGGGAGATCGTGGCCCCCGGCAACTGAAGGAACACGGTTGGGTTTTAGTCAGTAAGAGTCTGACACGCCCTCCCCACTCCGCCCAGAGCGGGAGAAGTTATTTGATAATTTCCCACCCCAAATAAAAACCCTGGTGACTGGTTAATCAACCTAACTGCATGAGCTATTTTCGTTGGTAGTACCGAATCGTGAGTAGTTTTTCCAGTTGAAATTTTAACCACAATAATTAAAATTCTGGATTAATAAAATGTTACATAACTTTTTATGGGCAAGCAAGATGGGCAAGATTTGTTTATTTGTTAGAATAATTATTTAATTTACTAGAAAGGTAAAAGAATGAACGCAACAAGAAAATATTTTGCATAAGAGATACCTGTATATACTGAACGATGACAAGAATGAAGGGTTTGTGAGGACAGTGAGATGAGGTTCCGTCCTTCAATCGATCTTTGTCGGTGGATATTTGTACAACGCGTAATATGGTAGGGCAAAGATGTAAGACTGCAGAATGTACATATTTTATCCTTGTATTCATGTATTTGTGTTTATGGGTGTAATAATGATTAGGAATATGAAGAAAGCTCCCAAAAAAGAAAACAGTCTCGAGTATCGAGAATTTTTTGATAAATAAAAATGAAGTATTTTTTACCGGTATCTACATCTACCAAAAGAACAAAGGTTTCGATTATGGACCTACGTACATAATCAAAACCTATGTTTTTCTTTGGTTTTTCGTTAGAATTTTGGTATCAAGGGTCAAACCCGGCAAAGGAATGTTTTGTGATTTTTCCTTTCATCATTAATGAGATCTAGTTGATAGGGTACCATGTAATCAAATGTCACGTAAAATATTATCAGGTGGCGTTTTGTAGTTTCTGCCTACCCCCATGGGAAGAGGGCGGTTTATGTATATCAATCAATCTGCCTAGCCTATTCCCAACTATGTTGGGGTCAGCTTCCATTCTAACCGGATGCAGCTGAATACCGGTATTTCACATGGAGCGACTGCCTATCTGATCTCCACAACCCAGTAACTGGGTAATACGATACCCGACTGGTTGTCAGACCTTCGGGTTTCTGACAACCCGTAACGACTGTCAAAGATAAACGAATGACAACAGCTTAAGGTGCTTTCGGATGCACGGAGGAGTCTCGGTATGACCCATCCACGGACCCACCCCGACAACCGAAGCTTAACCTGATGGATCGACCCGTGCGGCTGTTATTATTTAGCCACGAGCTTATGTATGTATGTTTCCTAAATTTAACCTTGAAACTTTCGATTTTAGGCCGGGTCATAAATAATTTTCCTGAAATCACTATTATTGCTTCGGTTCAATGTTAACGACGACGTTAGGATTCTTTATGTATGCTCTTTGAATTTTTCGGGTCAGTTTTATTGCTAGCAATATTGTATAGATTTATCTGTAAAGACTTGAAATCTGTTTTCGAAGTTGCTTGGACATTTACTGCGATTTGTTTTGAGAAAATCCATTCCTGGACACCAGAATCGAGCCACTCTGCATTTTTTGTTTAAAGGGGTTAACAGGAAAAAATAAAAAGCGGTTTCGAAGCTAGTCACTCACTCATTTCCGTTTGTCATTGTTCCAAATTTGAAATCGGTATAATAATTTAAAAAAAAAATAGTTTTATTGCAATAAGTTCTTTTCGCATTTTTCAGGGGCTAAACTAGCGTGGAATTTTTGAAAAAACAATAGTTTTCATAGGGATAACGTTTATTTTGTAACTTGTATTACAGATAGTGCTATCTACGAAGCCGCGACCACTCCACAATTACTGTACTGTAAGCTGTACTTTAATACGGCGCGGAGCGGAGTGGGGCGCGTCTTCGTGGGTGGCACTATCTTCAAGAGCGCCTACGGCGGACGTCATGCGGTTCAGCATGGAATTTATTAATGCCACTATGACATGCACTGAAATTTTCTCTCGTGCTTCCAAGATGGCAGTTTTCAGCTCCTGCAAACTTTCTGCAGGTGATTGGTAGGTTCGAAAACGCCTCTTCAGCTCATCCTATAAGTGTTCTATTAGATTTATATCAGGGCTTCGTGCTGGCCATTCCATTACTGCGATACTAACGTTATGCAGGTATTCTCGAACAACTCTAACAGGTGCTCTAATCTAAGCTTGTTGCTTTTTTAAGAGCAACTGAACTCAGATTTTCTTCTGTTTTTCAAATTCGTAAATTCACAGTCAGTTTCAAAACGGCATAAAACTTTTTTTCAGACTTATCATAATTTTGATGTTTTTAGACCTTTAAACGTAAAAATGCATGGTGGCTCGATTTAGGAGTCCGAGAGTGTATTTTGCTATGCGCACGGAATACGCGCTCAACGAGAATGTTCTAGGCACAATAAACCTAAACTTCATTCCTTAAATTGGCAACGCGTTGGAAAACCCTTTGGTATTGCCGACGTCTCTGTATCTTTTTATTTTTGGTGGCACCATTCAAAAGGCACCTTAGGGAGATCGTGGCCCCCGGCAACAGGGCAACCGAAGGAACACGGGTGGGTTTTAGTCAGTAAGGGCACACGGCCTCCCGCTCCGCCCAGAGCGGGAAAAGTTATTTGATAATTTCCCATTGGTGGGCTTTGGGGTGGGCTTTGGGGATAAGACGAGGGAGTGAGGGATTTTTACCACCACCCCGCCGCGGCCGGTCACCATCTGCACATGGAAGGTACCATTTACCTTTCAAAAAACCGATCTGAAACCTCTGTGCAACGCCTGTTCGGACACATTCCTGGGGAGAATGTAAAGGGTACGTCTAATTATCTATAGCTGGTAACTTTCTCTCGTCGGTTAGTTTTCCAATCATAAAAACACCATAATATTTTAATCAAAGTTATAAACGCTATCGCTGAAATATTTGTACTACGCTCATTTCAGTGGAACTGCACATGAGTAGATAATCAAACAGAGAACAATCTTGCTGCGATAGGCATACCTCTGCTTGTATGTGTGGGTATAAGTCAAAGTTTGAAGAAAAGTCGCTGTGTCATTGCAGGAACACGTTTCGCTTGTATATTCGCGTTCGCTTTGTATAAAATTGTAATGGGATTGAACTGACACAAATTCGAATTGAACATAGCCATAGGTAACAATGTCCGTGCACAGCTTGTGTGGTTGTGGAAAGGTAGACACAGTGTCAGTCGTGATACGTTTATGTGTTGTGTATCCTTTGACGCAATGGTATATCTCAACCCGCTTACCTAGTTACTAGCTTTTAGCTAGACAAAATCAAACTGGTTGCTAATTTAATTGTATAATTTATTATTTTGATGACATTGATTTTACATTCTGTGATAACTTTATCTCACACACAGACTTATTTGTATTACTTACTTGTTAAAAAATTGTAGGAATATCGTATACATTTACACTGTTTGTAAATATGTGAGCACCATGTATCTATCACATAATTAATTTATCTGTCATTGCTTCATTTGAAATTCTTTTACGTATTGTGGTACTAATAATATTCTAAGTGCATCGTCTTCACATAAATTGTATAAGTAACGTATACAAAATATTGTAAAACATTTTAAAAGAGTAACGGTGGAGTTTCTTGCCCATTCTTCTCCATACGAAAACTACCATTTGGAAGGGGCGACTAAAATCAATTCTGCTTTTTTTTTTGTCAATTTTGACGTTTTAAAAGTGCTTTTTATATTTTTTTTTACTTCGACTTTTGAGTTATCCAGGTCTAATTTGCCTGCATAGCTATGCCATCGCGATGAACGTGTCTTCAAGTAGATTATTTACCTGATGCAGCACAATACATGTGTAAAGGTGCGTAGTTTGGTTTCTGTGGGCTACTTACTCATGCGCTGGTACACTTTGGGGGTCACAATACCGTAACAACTTTACTACACTGTTATCGTAGTATTTTGTTTTGCCGCTTATCACATAATATGATGTCCCGCTAGGTAATCAGATTACTGACGTCAATATAAACGAATTGTCGATACATTTTCTCGCAGCGAACATTGACGGTCGATCAGGTGGCTAATTCAAATACTTTCAGTGCGTTTGTCCACCGCAGCCATCACTGGGACAGCGCCGAAATAGTGATACATACATTTACTTTGGCCACGTGCCCACCGCATGTCCGTCACCCGAGCGCCGTTAACCCGGTCGCCGAAGTTTCGAGTAGTTCGGCGTGACAGCTAATACGGCACGGCAATACACCTTTAAGGGTCTTTCAAACAGGCGCGACACGCGACGCGACACAAAGACACCGCCCGTCGCGCGACGAGCGGTGTCTTTGTGTCGCGTGAGAGCCTTTAATCTTGTCCACACACTGCCAGACACGGGCGCCGTTCGTCCGGTTTTGTATTGTCTATTGTCTATCATAACACACTGAACCATCGGTCGCGGTGGACACATGATCTCCGTGCCGCCAGACGTCCCGTTGACGGCTGCAAGGGACAAACGCCCTTATTGTATTGATATTGTTCATATATATAACGTTCCCGAAAACTTCCATTGCTGATCATGGATCCCTATCTAATCCCTGTTTATTTGTATGCCTGCTAATTATTATTTGACAACATTTAATTTTTTAAACCATAATATTTTAGGTCAAATTTGTTACAAACACGGTCAACAAGTAATCCTGTTTTATTTATTCTACCATAATTCATAAAATCATAATCAATCGGTGATGTTTGCTAAATTTTGCGTAATAAGTACCCATTCATTTTCAATGTTGGTAAGTACGGTCGGCATAAATTTTAATAATTTATTAATGTTTATATTACAAGCGAAATTCAACATAACGTTTTAAATTCCTAATTAAGTATTTGTTTGTTTACACCTTACCTACCTTTAAAGTGAGAAATCGGTGGAGTTGATAAATGGATGTTGTACTCGTTACCCGGCTTCTGCGACGAAGATTAGTTCAATCCATCAGTTAGCTAGAGGGCAAAAGCTCCTAGGAAGGAATAAGTTATGGAGTGGCTTTTAAAGCCAAGCAAATTCTATAGATCATTTGCGAATCTTTGACAGTTGTTACGGGTCGTCAGAAGCCCGAAAGTGTGACTGCCAGTTTTACTAAGGGGTATCGTGTTACTCAGTAAGAAAGAAAGAAAATATTTTTATGGGACACGCACAGGAAATACAACATTAAAACTAAGAAAATTACACAAACAATAACAATTTCCGGAAAAATAATTATATTTAAAAAAAAATATGAAAAAATTGTAAACAAAAAAGAAGACCTGTGCGCGGCCAAAAAAGCTCATATCTAAATCATTTGTGGATCTTTGAGAGTTGTTACGGGTCGTCAGAAGTCCGAAAGTGTGAGTGCCAATCTTACTAAGGGGTATCGTGTTACTCAGTAAGAAAGAAAGAAAATATTTTTATGGGATACGCACAGGAAATACAACATTAAAACTAAGAAAATTACACAAACAATAACAATTTCAGAAAAATATTTATATTAAAAAAAAAAATTGTAAACAAAAAAGAAGACCTGTGCGCGGCCAAAAAAGCTTATATCTCAGCATAATGCTACGATGTTTGAAAAAACAAATTCCGTAGCGCTGGTATTCTGATAGGGTGATACCACCGCTGTGATACCACGGACACACGTCACACGAGTAACTGGGTTGTGAAGGTCAGATAGGCAGTCGCTCCATGTGAAATACTGGTATTAAGTTGTATCCGGTTAAACTGGCCGACCCCAACATAGTTGGAAAAAGGCTAGGCAGATGAGGGTCCGATATCGTTGCTTTTTTTGTTTTGTCAAATAGGCAGACATCTAATTCGCTATAATACCAAACGTTATGGCAACCTCGTTCTGCCTCGTTGGTCTAGTGGTCGCAAGCGCTACTGCTGAGCATGAGGTCCTGGGTTCGATTCCCGGGTCGGGCAAAGTGTTATTGGGTTTTTCTATCTGAAATTTCTCAGTAGCAGCCTGGAGTCTGGATTCGTGCCCGGTTGATGGCAATAGGCTCGCCCCCTATTACATGGGACTTAAAAACATAACTGGCGAATTGTGGGTGAACCTGTTACAGGGACACCTCTGCCCAACCCTTCGGGGAAACAAGGCGTGATGTTATGTTTTATGTTTATGTTATGGCAACAAAATATTTGTTCTGTCTTAACATTCACTCCTCAAACAGCGCCTGTATGAAGTCAAATATTAATATTAATGATACGTTGGTACAAATATCAATATTAATGGTACATTGGTACTTAAATGGCAGGATTACACGAATGTTAATTCCGCTTGCGGTATTGACGAGCATTTAGTATTTGTTTGCGGATACCTCAGATAGGTACACACATTACAATTTTTTTTTTAGATGATTAAACGTTAGGTACACAACTTATCCGAAAATAAAAGCGAATGCGTCATACTAGTTTTAGACAAAAGGGTACACAGAGAAATCCTCTTGTATATAATGTAAAATGTAAAAGATTATTACGAACAATTTAGGAATAACTTATCAAAAGACACGAAGATAGCTGTAAAACTAATATGTATGTCACCGATAATTTTGAACTTCGTTAGCAACTTGGAAGTTACGGTTGCCGGGGCTGCCGCGGAACCACTCGCTACGCTCGCTCGGCTCGCTCGCGGTTGGTCACAGTTCTAACCTAACCCATATCACCCAGTTCACAATTTTTCGACAGTTTCTAATCTAACGGAAATAGTACCGATAAATTATAAACTAACGGTTCTCACAATAGTCTCTCTGACGGTGACATTATATACTGCTATTTCGCTGATAAAAGATAAAGGTGATAAAAGATCATTTATTTATAAAACCATTCATGTACTGAAAATATAGAATTGCAAACACCCGTTCGAGCACAGTTAGAATGTGACAAATACTTAATAACAATGGAGGAACTTAGATAGTCAATTGATTCAGGCGTGACCTTGCGGAAATCCATTATAAAATGAAATTGAAGTGGATATATTTAGTAACCTGTTCCGCTTAGCTAATTCTAAAGAGTCTTAGAAAGACCCTGAAAGAAATCGACACGTGTTTCACCTCTCAACGAGGCATCCTCAGGATGACGATTGACTTGTCGTGAACTCAAACACGGTGTGTTGCCACACCAAGCACCAAGCGCAGACTGCGCTTTCGATTTCTTTCAGGGTCTTTTTAAGAATCTTTAGAAATAGCAAAACGGAACAGGTTACTAAATATATCCACTTCAATTGCATTTTATGGAGGAACTTATCACGCTGTTGCCATAATGTATTTAAAGATGTTTAATTTGATAGTGGGTCACACAAATGTCATTACCTATATACTACTGAGTTATATGTGTATGTTATATTCTTAAAAACTGAAAACTTTTATATCATATAAAAAACCGTCTCTACGGTTTTTTAAAGATTAAAACGTGATTACAATATCCTTTCAATAAAGGAAGATAAGCTCGTTGTGATTCTGACTATACGATACACTGCATGTGCGAGACAGGTATTAAATTAGCTGTCAAGATAGATAGAGTATCGAGGCAAACTAAGGTTACCCCAGCGACACCTTATCCGGTTCTTAGCTTATAGCAATCTAATATCCTGACGTCTTAACGCAGATATCAGACGCTTCACTATTTGTTAATCTTAAGGTTTTGTACCTCAAAAGGAAAAAACGGAACCCTTATAGGATCACTTTGTTGTCCGTCCGTCCGCCTGTCTGTCTATCTGTCCAGACCCTTTTTCTCAGGTGCGCGTAGAAGTATCTTGGAGCTCTAAAAAATCACGCAATAAAAAAATACGGCCATTTTTGCGATATATTTTGATATTCACAAATAAATCAAAACCTATAGGGTACTTCCCGACCCGTTAAGTTAGAATCATGAAATTCCGCAAGAAGCAAGATCTCACATGAAAAAAGAAAACATATTTTTTTGCGATTACAAACTTACATTTCCAGTTGAATTGACCGTGAAGTTATTCAATGTATGGAAGAACGTTTTTTCAACTACAAAGTTAATTTAGTTCTTGGGACAAATTCATCCCAACTACGGAACCCTTCAGTGTGCGTGGTACGTGGTACCTAGCTAGTAGCTAAACAAAAATACTGCAGGCTAGAAATTAGAATAGACCATACTAGCAATACCCCTGCGCGCAGTGATAGTCAATAAATCAACTATGTACCTAGGTAAATAGATTTCAAAACACGTGCAGTCTGAATAACCAGATTTTGTTCAAAATTCGAAGTTCGGACTGAATTTTCGGATAACTCGTATAGAACTTTTGTTAGGGTGTGTTAGAGGTTCTATAGTAGTTGAAATGACATGTTCATTAAGTATAACACATTGAATTTAATGCTGAAGTTACTATACCTAAACACGGTTCATAAAAATTAATAAGATTAGGTATAATATAAAGTGATGAGATGACGCGGAACGCAGTTAGTAACTGCTTGTGTGCGTATCGTATTAGAACTGTCTGACTGACTGACTCACAGACTTTTTTTTTAATGGCATCTTGCAGATCAACTTAGGAGGTTATCGGCTGCTTCACTGGACTTTCCTGTGGCTGCCTCAATAAATTAAGACCTCCAGCCAGGGCATAAAACTGAAAAACTAAGCGACTATACGCTAAGGGCACCCCCTGTGGGGTGCGGACCTCGGCTTAGGGCGTCGCTGGTGCAGGAAAGCAAGGAACGGGCTGGATCGGGTTCATGACTCACAGACGGGCGACGCACGTCGAGTTCTCAGGTTGTGTACATGTGTGGGTTACATACCACTACACTAGTTTTACTCCCAAACCATTTGAGCACTTAAATGGCCTCGGTCGTACTTGACTGGACTACACAAAGTAAAGTCAAAAATCCAACATCAGATTTACAGCAACTTCAATCCCGAACGTTGATTAAATAATACAATTAGCGATTTGAGTAACAAGATATATCTTAAGTTCAGGATTCCAAATCGACACCAAATTATTTAGATATAATGATCCCAAGTAAATTGTTATGGAAAAGTAATGCGGCCTAGACAAGACTGAGAGAGAACCCATGAAACGTAAAAATTAAGATTTAGATTTCTCTTAGAGTAAATCGTAAAGTAGCTTTTTTTGCAATTTGCAGGTCAGTATCCGGTTGTACGTTGATCAAATTATTATGCGCGACCGTAACACAGAATTATAATTATAATAATTAGAGCCAATTCTAAATTAGAGAGTTGTTTTCATGAAATACAACTCTCTAAGTTAAAATTGGCCTCAAACGTCTTGGCCTCAAATGTCATGACTTCATGAAATTGTCAATTAGTCATTCAATAGGGGAAGTAATTTTATTAACATATTCTAACCTAAATACTGACCTGGCAGGTTTTTTAAACGTATAGGACATTGGGGCAGGCAGAAAGTAGGTATTATTAGATTAGTAGCCATAGTGGAGTTTACAAAAGGAAGAGCAAAAACAGTAAAAACTGTTGCGTTGCCTTTCAGAACGAGTGGATTACCAACTCAATTATTTTGGCGGCTTTTGAGTTTCTATTCAAGTTATTTTTTTTTACTCATGTAACGGTAAATATTTTATTTTTAAATAGGTTATGAAAGTGCATCATGTGCAATAATCATGCGTGAGATTGGAGTATAAAAACTCCAACTATTATATTATTTTATTTATTCATTTACTTGGCCCAGTTTATGGACATTCGAGACAGATATTATTACTAGATGTTTTGATATATTGCAAGAAGTTGATCTGCTGTCAAAAATGTATGAAAAATTTCACTCACAGCTTGCACCAATCAGTAGACGCGAAGCCGTGGCCAAAGCCAGTCGCTAAGAAGGTATGCGGCAGAATAAAAAGAACTAAAACACAAATTCATGTAAAAGTATGAAGTCGAACGCTCGATTACGTTTCGTTACACAATCAAGCCTGTACCCTATTCGGATAACGAGGAATCCCCACGATTCAAATTTAGATAAGCACAAAACTCCGCTGATAACCTCTAATCCTGCAATTAAGCTCGATTTGTGTTCCCAGAAAGGGATTACTTACTGTTTTTTTTTTTTTGGCAACCCTTGAAAGTTTTTGGTGCGGTAAATTAATACGTCACATTACAAGTCACTATGTATGTATTTATAAACAGCTAATATTCACAGCGGTATTAAAATTGGATCTAGGGGATCTTTGGCTCCTTGGATCGGTCTGGCTGTTTGTAAAACGTTTTAAAATAGTTGTCTGGCTAACATATATAAAAATGGAGCGTCATAAGTAAGTGAGATTATGTAATTTTTTTAAAGAAACAAAGAAAAAGTATTTATTGAGATTCGCACGTTAAAGAAACTCATTAAAACATTATTAAAAAAAATTAAAAAAAAAAAATTAAAATAATAGCAGAAAGTCCTGTACGAGGCCAAAAGGCTCCTATCTCAGCATATGCTGCGACATAAAAAAAAGAGAGCTGAGAGCTGTTGAGAGCTTTAAAACTTCTGTAAAGTAAAACTGCCAACGGGAAGTCTCTGGGAGTATTGATGACTGATTATTTACGATATTGTGTAATTATACACGTAAAAATCTGCTGTCAGAATTTAAATGAGGTGAGTAAGTAGCCTTTTTACATACCTTGATTATCGGATACCTAGAAAATGGCCGTCTAGCCAAGCTAGTAGGTACGCATAGGATCATAGTAAATACGAACACTACTCAATGTTATACATTTTTTGTTCGACAGAAAATAAGCGATGTCTGGCGGCCCTGAAATCTTGGACTACTATATCTGCGTATATTAATATTATAAAGAGGTATTTATTTGTTTGTAAGTTTGTATGTAGGGAGTAATGTCCGGATTAATGCATTGGATAGACCAATTCTTTAAGAAGATAGTAGTGATAAAGGTGTAAGGATAGGCGGCAGAAGCTAGTCAGTCAATAAAATTAATGCTCTGTTCTTCCTTTCGTACTTAATTGGAAAAAACCATTTTCATATTGCTTGAACTATTAAATCCATTTTAATACTCTTCGATTTTTTAATTAGGTATTCGTAAACCTGTTAAAAATCGTAATCTTTACGGTACGAAGAAAGTATTCTAAAGAAGTGAAAACAAAAAAAATGCAGTTATAAATAATATAATCACAATAACATTCCTGGAAAATAAATAATATGACTGGGTTCTTCACAAACTTCATGGATTGAAGCGGATTGACCTCATCGAAATATGCGATGAGTTAGCGAAAATACTTGTAATTTAAATAACAAACGCAAAGTCTAGTATATCGACAGCATACTACAATAACTAAAACTCGAAGCATTATTTCAATTAAACCATTTACTATATTTGAACTGTCAAGGAGTCGGTCAGTCGGAAATATGAAGCTAGTTGCCCATTCCAAAGCGTAGGTATCTATTGAAAAAAACGGGCAAGAAACTCTATGGGCTTTTAAGTTATTTCAGGAGTAAGTCTTTACTTAAATTATAAGGAGAGCGAATTTTGTGTCTTTGTATATATGTGGAGGTAATCTCCAGAACCACAGGCCACTCTGCGCCCGGCACCGGTGGCGGACGGTCGTGTTGCGCTGCGCTGCTGTGTACAAGAGTTCCCGATTTTCCGGCTCAAGCGTTCCTTGGTGGTTCCCGAGTCGTCTCCGTAGTCACCCGACTACCACCACGTCTATTAATTGGGGTCTTTTTCAAGACACAATTAATATCGACTTTCTTTAAGATTGTCGTTCAAAAACGTTCGTCGAGGCAATTTTGGCCCCTTCCGGGCAAAACCACAGTTTCGTGGTCCTCGGTGGATACCTTACGGTGCCAACGAAACCGAGGGGGTGTTGACCCAATCACACCCGCCGATCCCCTTCAGGGTTAGGCAGTCAATTGGCCGGGTCCCAGTGTTCGGCCTTGGGGGGTCTCCTAGTCGGCACTGGTGACAGTTTTGCCTCCACAGCGACTCACCTAGCGTGGTCGGGTATATCGATACCCTTCACACTAGACTGGATAGGACCCCGTTGCACAATAAGATAGGCAACGGGCCAAAGCAAGCTTAGGGCTCACCCATAGGCACACATCCTCCCTGTCTACACCCGACAGGGAGGGATTACACATCCCCGGCATACCCACCGGGGAGTTAGGATTGTAGGAAGTTAGGAAATATTCACGCGTAGTCTCTCTTTTCCCCCGTCAATATGAAGGACCCGGTAAAGTGCCTAGCGCTCTTTATTAAGTTCTTCCAGGGTGTACTCGAAGAAGAGCCCGCCCTGAAGACTAAGTATGGAGCTCGGTTCGCCAGGCTCCAAGCTGAGTCTGAATCTCAGTCCTGTCCCTCTGACAACAGCATCGCTAACTTTAGCGATGCACTAGAAACCCCCCCGGCTACAGAGCCATCTAGACCCCCCAGTCCGTCAGAGTCTATGGACACTGACGCTCCCATCAGCGCCGCTTCCTCAAAACGGCCCACTACCCCGTACCCCTATGGTTCGGACGACGACGAAGCGGAGTCCGCTGCTTCTTCTTCTTCCTCATCCTCCTCCCAATCCGACGACGGTTTCACAACCGTCCAAGGAAAGGGCAAGAAGAGGAAAAACAAGAAGCAGAGCTCGTCCCAGGCCAGCAAGGTCGTTGCGCTTGAGGACTTAGACTTTGCTCCCTCGTCGCCCGCACCATTAGTACCGTCCTGTAAAATCTCTCCCGCTACCCCCGCGACTTGCGCTATAGTAGCTTCCCCCACCACCTCCCGTCCGATTACGTCATCCGTAAGCTGCGCTACAGTAGCTTCCCCCTCCACTACCCGCCCGATTGCGTCATCCTCCGCGAAGGATACCCCCGCGCCTAACGCTAAAAAGATCCCTCTCCCGCCACCCTTGTTCATTCAGGACAAGGGAAAGTGGACGGACATCTCGAAATGGTGTGCCGAACACAAAATCAATTTCTCTAGCGCCCGAAATACCCAGCAGGGTATCAAAGTCTCCGTCCCTACGTCGCGCGACTTTAGGGACCTAACCCGTCTTCTGAGAATGAGAGGTGTGTCATACCACACCTACTCACTCCCAGAGGAAAAGCAAATCCGCGTCGTGATTAAGCGAATCCCACGCGAAATCCTCCCCGCCGAGATCCTCAGCGACCTTCAGTCGCAAAAAGTCCCCGTTGACGAGGTCCATCGTATGCACCGCTCTAGAGGCGGTGAATCTTACGATATGATACTCGTAATCTGCCCGCCCGTCGAGGGCCACCACCCGATATTCCAAATTCGTTCCCTGTGCAATCTCACAGGGTTCGAAATTGAGAAACCCCACAAGAGTGGCATTGTCGGTCAATGCCACCGCTGCCAACTATACGGTCACTCTCAGAGGAACTGCCATGCCACACCCAGATGCGTCAAGTGCCTGGGTGAGCATGGCACTTCAGACTGTCCCCGTCCAAAGGATCGTACCCTTTGCACTGACCTTCCCAGCTGCGTTCTATGCGGCAAACAAGGCCACCCGGCCAACTACCGTGGTTGCCCCAAAGCCCCTAAGGCCTCTTCTCCCAAACTGGCCAAGCGTTTCGACGCCCGCCAGCAAAGGGAAGCTCCCTCCTCTTATAGGATTCCCTCATCCCATTTGCCCCAACGTCTAAGCCCTCAGAGGCCTAGTCCGTGGAGTTACCTCCACCACCAGCAGTCTTTTCCTGCCATGGTGCCCTCTCAATTTTCAAATTTCCCTCCCCCTCCCCCCGCTCCCCTCCCCCGCCTTATGGATCCCCGTATTCGCGCCGCTGCGCCACCCGCGCCCCCTGCGCCCTTTGCGCCCCCTGCGCCCTCTGCGCCCCCGGCGCCCGCCGCGCCTCCCGCGAAACCCACACCCGCTCCTAAAGCTACGCGCCCCCCCCAAACCACTCCTGTGGTTAGCCCCAACGCCTCCGTTGACTCGTTCAACGTCATCACATCAACCTTCTTGGCCTTCGTCTCCCCTCGCGCAAAGACAATGGCCAACGAAATCCTTGCGGCCCATGGCAATCTCCTCCAGATCCAGGCCATCTACAACGCGTATCCGGACATTACGCAAGCCCTAACCTCCCTCGCTACTAAACCCCATTATGGATAACACGGTCTTAGCTAGGTTCAAACCGCGATCCCTAATAATAGGTTACTTCAATGCAAACGGCATTAAAAATCAACGCGAAGAGATTGCGGCTTTCCTCCGCGATCATCAAATAGACGTCCTCTTAGTCCAAGAGACTTTCCTAAAACCTTGCAACCGTAACCCATCAATAGCTAACTACCGGATAGTTCGCAACGATAGGTCACGTTGCCATAGAGGAGGTACCCTGATTTACTACAAAAAGCAGCTTCACTGCATCCCAATTGACCCTCCTCCCCTCTCACGATTAGAAGTTTCGGCCTGCCGCCTCGGCATGTCAGGCCACCAGCCGATCACTCTCGTGTCGGTCTATCTCCCCCCCGCTAATACTTCGGAGAATTTCCAACTCCTCTCTGACGACCTCTCGATTCTACTCACTATGAGTAACTCGCTCATTTTAGCGGGCGATTTCAATGCCAAACATCCCTCCTGGAATAGTTCGGTAACTACTACAAGAGGCCGACACTTGTTCGACCTCTCCCACTCTCTGACCTTTGACGTCATCGCTCCAATGACTCCCACCCACTTTCCGGTTAACGTAAATCATGCCCCTGATATCTTAGATGTGGCGCTCCTTAAGAACGTCAACCTAAGACTAGACTCCATAGAAGCTATTAACGAGCTCGACTCTGATCACCGTCCGGTAGTCATGAGATTAGACCCCCGCATAGGTCTCCGCGACCCAAACTCTCCCCCTATCACTAAGAGGATCACGGACTGGAAGAAAGTAAGCACTCAGCTGAAATCCAACACGTCCCCTCAGTTAGACTCTATTCCCGACGTGTTCAACTCTATCGCAGACACGACGTCCGCGATCGACTCACTCACTAATCACGTACAAACCGTCCTGAACGAATGTTCAAGGGAGGTTACAGTGACGGACGACCGTCACTGGAGCTTGCCGGACGATGTGCGTGCATTACTGACTGAGAAGAACGCGGCCGTCCGTGCCTACAGTAGCTTCCCCTGCCCCGCAAACAAAGCCCATATGCGCTATTTACAGAGATCTGTAAAGACACGCATACAGGAGCTGCGTGACGCGGGCTGGGACAAGATGCTCGGCGAACTAGAGCCCAACCATCTGGCATTTTGGGAACTTCAGAGGAAACTCAAATCCCCTCAAACTTCCTCCATGCCCCCCCTGACCCGTCCCGATAAGACCATAGCCTTCGAGGACGTTGAAAAGGCAGAATGCCTGGCCGACACCCTCGAGGCCCAATGCTCACCCAGCTCCCTGCCAGTAGACCAAGCTCACCTCCTAAAGGTCGACGCTGAAGTCGAACGTAGAGCCTCTCTCCCTCCTGTCGACGACCCTGATTGTCCACTGCCTCCCGTCGCTCCAGACGAAGTGCACGACATTATCAAAGGTCTTAAAGCTCGTAAAGCTCCCGGTTCAGATGGACTCACCAATAGGGTGATCCAATTATTCCCTGCCCACCTGATAATGCTTTTGACTACCATCTTCAATGGTGCCTTAAGCAACAACTTCTTTCCCCAGTCGTGGAAAGAAGCCACCGTCATAGGTATCAGAAAGCCCGGTAAACCCAGTACCGACCCCTCTAGCTACCGTCCCATCAGTTTGCTCAAGGTTCTCGGAAAAATCTATGAGAGGCTTATTTACAAGCGTCTCAGAGACTTCGCCGAGACCAAGGGCCTCATCCCCAACGAACAGTTCGGCTTTCGAACTGAGCACTCTAGCGTGCATCAGGCCCACCGCATCATTGAGTTCATAAGCGATGGTTTCCAACGCGGCTCTTTGACGGGTGCAGTTTTCTTCGACATTGCGAAAGCATTCGATAAAGTCTGGCACAACGGCTTATTATACAAGCTGTACCAACTCGGCGTGCCGGATCGTCTCGTACTCATCTTACGGGACTATCTATCGAATCGCGTATTCCGCTATCGCATTGAAGGAGCACTTTCCTCTCCCCGCCCCATTCGTGCAGGAGTCCCTCAGGGCTCCGTGCTAGCTCCCCTCATGTTCACGCTATTCACTAGCGATATTCCAAACCCAGGTAGAAGGACGCATTTCGCTCTGTTCGCAGACGATACGGCCATCTACTTTAGGTCTAGATACCCCGACAATATCGCCCACACTCTCCAAGGCGCAGTCAATCGACTCGCTGCCTGGTTTCGAAAGTGGCGCATAGAAGTCAATCCCGAAAAAAGCCAAGCGGTTCTCTTCTCGAAACCGCGCACAAGGCTTAGAGACCCCCTCCCCCGACCTCTCACTATGTTCGGTAAGCAGATCCCCTGGGAGAAGCGAGCCAAATACCTAGGTGTTTTCCTCGACCACCATCTCACTTTCGCTGAGCACATAAAGAAGGTTCGTTCGCGAGCCGCTTTCGCTCTCGGTAGGCTCCATTCCGTCCTAAACGCACGCAGCAAGATGTCACTTAAGTGCAAATTGCGAATCTACACAGCGTGTATTCGTCCCATCATGACCTATGCGGGTGCCGTCTTTGCTCATGCAAAACCCCATCATATCCATAGGTTGCAAACGCTCCAAAACCGATTCCTCCGTAGGGCCACAGGCTCCCCCTGGTATGTTAGGAACGAGAGTCTCCATCTCGACCTTAGAATTCCCACGATCCACCAATTCCTAAAACGCCTTGCAAAGCGTTACTTCGATTCCGCGGTCAAACATCGCAACCCTCTGGTTGTCGAGGCCGCCAGCTATGTCCCAAGTAGGATTAGCCGTACCCGCCGACCTAGGCACATTCTCACCGACCCTGATGACCCCATAACCCTCCTTCAGGAGAGCAATAGGGCTACTAGTACTCTACACAGATACAGACGCCTCCCGTCATTCCGACCTCGCCGTCGAGGTCCTTTGCGATCGCGTCCGCGCCCCCGAGTAAATGATACTCCTCCCCGACCCTTGCTCGATAACGAGGTGCCAGCAGTGGTTTCAGCTGTGCACGTAGCTTTAAATTCCCCGATTAATAATAATGATCAAAACTTTGATCCAGCCCGTCCCATCTTTGATGTCCTCCCTCCGGTGACGCCCTAAGCCGAGGCTCGTACCCCACAGGGGGTGCCCTTAGCGAGCGTTCACCTAGCTTTTTAGCTTAGTTTTGTATGCCCCTGGCTGGAGGCTTTGAGTGTAGCAGCTTAAGGCAACCACAGGATTGACCGGTTAAGTAGTCATGACCTCAGAGGTCAGCTACGAGATGCCCTACAGAAAAAAAAAAAAAAAAAAAAAAAACAGAACCACAGGTCCTATTTGAAAAATTATTTCACCATTTAATTATTTTATTATTCCAGATGGACATAGGGTATATATTATGCAAATATATACAAAAAGAAGTACTTATATAATACTAATGAAATGTTATCTTGCTCAGAACTTGTGCACAACGTGTCGTGAACAGAATACCGTTTTCATATGTTAATTGCACCCGTGCGAAGCCGGGGCGGGTCGCAAGTTTGTGTAATAAAGGATATCCTTAATATTACTCATAACATACAGTGAAAGTCAGTTTTTTTTAGGGTTCCGTACCTCAAAAGAAAAACCGGAACCCTTATCGGATCACTTCGTTGTCCGTCCGTCAGTCTGTCACGACCCTTTTTCTCAGTAACGTGTTGAGGTATCAAGTTGAAATTAATTCCAAATACGCAGGTCTATGGTTCCTTCGGAACTCTAAAAATAGTACTTCCCGTTGACCTAAATCATGAAGTTTGGCAGGAAGCAACTCACAGCACAGGGAAAAGTCCGAAAATCGTATATTATTACTTTCGATTACAAACTTATAATTTGTATTTGGAGAATTGACCATGACGTATATCGATGTATGGAAGAACATATTTTTTAACTAGAATGCTAAGTTTGTTTTTGAGATAAATTAATCCCAATTACGAAACCTTTCATTGTACATGATCCGACACGCACTTGGCCAGTTTTTTCTGTCTTAAGATTACATTAAATAACATCACGCCTGTATTCGCCGAAGGGTTAGGCAGAGGTGTATCTATAGTACACCCATATTTCGCCAGTTATGTTTAAGTTCCATGTAATAGAAGGCAAACCTATTGTCATCAACCGGGCACAAATCAAGACTCCGGGCTGCTACTGAGAAATTACAGATGGAAAACCCAATAACACCTTGCCCGACCCGGGAATCGAACCCACGACCTCATACTCAGCAGTAGCGCTTTGCGACCACTAGACCAACGAGGCAGTCTTAAAATTAAAGAAATATTACGCAAAGTGGTCCTTATGTATACTGTACAGAGTAGATTCATTGCGTTTTTATTGCCTGGCTCAAATAACAAAATAAACATTTTTACGTGCTTGCCTACCAATATTTTCTCTATATCCTACAAATTCTGTTATTTATTCATGAATATTGGTTTACTTCACTAAACATGATTATCATAATACATCTGGCTCAATGCTTTCTACCAGGATTTCAAAGAGTTTTATTGAGGTAATATTTTTATAAGCGAGAAATATATTTGTTTTAGTGTATATTTTATGTTTATATCGGGGCTTCAGTGGAGTATGTATGTTAGACGTTTATATTACTGGTCACGTAAAAGAAGGAGCTAAGCTCATTATGATACATTCAAGGATGATTCCGAGTTTCCCGAAACAAATAAATTTCGCCAAGATTTTTCGTTAAGTGTTTCAACATCGGCCATGATGTTTGCTAGGTCTTCTATTTTCTGGTCATGGTATTAAAACAACTAAGTGAAGTTCCTCTTCTAGGGAATGGGTGGGGGCTTGTGGTGATCGAAGGTTCAGCTACGCTTGCTGCGGTGTGTTCGTGGATGGGTAACCATGGGTATCCAATTACAAATCGAGGCCCCTTCGGTGCCTCGGAAAGCACGGGTACCGGCTGTCATTCGTACTTTGACAGTCGTTTCGGGTAGTCAGAAGCCAAAAAGTCTGACAACCAGTCTTACAAGTGGTACCCGGTGACGGGTTGTGAAAGTTAGTTAAGCAGTCGTTTCAAGTAAAATACTGGTATTCAGCTGCATCTGGTTAGACTGGAAGCCAACCCTGTAGGCTGATTGAGTAAAGTGTAGAAGAGATATAAGGTAAATAATTATGAACCGTAGCTTATTTTAGAAAAGCCAAGGCCCGTTCAACCTTTGGTCATAGATCGCGATATATTTAGCTCCATTGATTTATATTATACCGAGTATTATTCATATTTATGACGGTTATTAATCTTACTATATAAATAAAGCCGGTGCGGTTCCGAATTTATATGTTTATTCCGAATATTCTGTAATTTGTACACATAACATCACGCCTTGTTTCTCCGAAGGGTTGGGTAGAGGTGTCCCTGTAGCAGGTTCACCCACATTTCGCCAGTTATGTTTTAAGTCCAACGTAATAGGGGGCGAGCCTATTGCCATCAACCGGGCACAAATCCAGACTCCAGGCTGCTACTGAGAAATTAAAAATATAAATTATTAAAAAAAATAATATTAATAATTTATTTTTTATTATATAATTTAAATATTATTTATTTTGTAATTTGCAATAATTGTGCACATATCAGGGAGTCTATGATTAATTTTATTTAAATATTTAGATTTTTTTAAAATATTTTTTCCGTCGATAAAATTAAGTATAGATTCCCTCATTTCGATATGTGCACATTATAAAGACTCGCACTGTGTTATTATATCAGAAAGGTGTGGTTACATTTATTAAGGTACATACCATCAAACTGAACAACTTTTCCATAGGTGATGGGACCAACATCGTAAAAGCGATAAAAATAATCAGCCGTCCCATACATTTGCGTCGAGTGGGTATTGAAGTTTTGTAAGGAGCAGTTGATAATTTTTTTCGATTACGATGTTGGTCCTAAGGACAAAGTTGTACAGTTTATGGTCTTTACCACATATATTTGATCACACTTTTCGGATACACACTGCATAACTATATTATTATTTTTATTGAAAGGGAAATTGTGTCATATTTGTAAATGGATCCTTTAACGAACACATAAAATATCCCTTTATTGAAGGCACTGAAAACGTCAAAGGCTAATATTTAGGCTTCCCTTTCAAAAAGGCGAAGACTTTTCACAAGCGCTTTTCTCTAAATCAGGAAACTAATAAATCTTGGAGAGTAAAATATTTTCCTTTGTAGGCTCTAAGGCTCTGCGCAAACTGGCCACCGACTATAGCCACCGGTAGCCGGTGACAAGCTGTTTAAATGATTTTTAACACGTTTTGTATGCAATCGCTGCACACGTGTAGCGAGTGGCGTCCACTCGCGACTCGGTGTCCGCGACACGCCACCGGTGGCGGCCACTCGCTACTTCGCTTTGTATACGTTATAAATTACAGCGGCCACCGACTACTAGTGGCGGCCACCGACCACTCGTGGCCACCTTCGTTTGACCGGTACCAAAGGCCGTGGCGCGCGATAGCCACCGGTGGCTGTGGTCGGTGGCCCGTTTGCGCGGAACCCGAGTTCATCTTGCTTTACTGCATTGGTGGCAATTAACCTTTCAAGCTTCGCTTACTTTTCCGGGGATAATTTAATTCTATATTGTTCGCCGTTGGCTTTGTTCACGTGCTGATTGTAACCCCAATTTGGGATATACTTTTAAAGGGTTTTTATATTAAAGTAAGTATATTGTTCAATAGGCTCGCCTCCTATTACTTGAGATTTGAACATAACTGGCGAAATGTGGGTCTGAGGGTACCCCTCTGCCTAATCCTTCGGGAAATACAAGCATTATGTTATGTTGTTTAATGATACTAAATTGTAGGTTTTCGGAAAGAGAGAGTGATATTATAGCACTTTTACTAGTAGAGTATCTGATATTTAAAATTCTTGAGGGGATTATAGATGTTTCTGATCTGCTTATTGAAATCTGCAATCTATTTGTCCCAAACAATTACTGTCGTGGCAGTAAACACCATTTACTGGCTATTCTAACTTGCCGTACTGTTGGACACTTCAAGTCACCTATTCCTCGGAGATTAGCCGCTATTGACGCTGTCCTGAACTCAAACACAGATCTTGATATGTTTGCGAATGAACGGAAGATGACACTGTCAGAATTTTTGATTTTTTCTGAAAAGAATGCATGACTGTGTTAAATACTGTAATTGGCTTCGGCCGTTCTATTTAAAATCAAAATAAATAAATAATACAACAAAAATAAAGTGCCTACCCTAATGAAATGCGTCAACAGCGAGATGCGAAAAAAGCCTTACCCTTTTGTTACCTTTAATCAACAGCAGCCGAGGTTAAAAAATCTTGATTAATGTTTTCTTTTTGAGTCAAAACAGACGAAAGGAGGCTACATAAAAAAATCATGAAAAACAATGTTTATTTTGGGATGAGACCCTTCTTCAAGGTAGAAAAATATTTTTGAAACAAACTTCAAAATGAAAAATATTTAAGATTTTTTCATCTACCTCTAATCATAAAATAAATTGGTTGAAGATTTTTGTCACGCTCTGAAGAATAATTTAAGAGGTCGAGGACTCTTCACATCTGCAAAAACTCGTTATCTAAAATAAAGTAACTCAAAATAAATTTCATCAGTATTTCTGTACCGTTAAATATAGCAATGTTTTGAATGTTAAAAATCAATAATTTAGGCACTCCCTTGTCCTCGAAAGGAGAACTACATACATTGAATGATTAATTAGGTACCCAGTTAATAAAGTGTCAACAGAACTTTTTTGTCCTTGGAGTCGGAGTTAATGTTTGAAAAAGGATTTTTAGTAGATTAAAATAAATATAGCTCATTTTGTCCACATGATAAAAGCACCAATATTTTTATTACTATTAGACACTTTCAACAAAGGGAACTGAGAAAACTCTGTAGCGATGAAAACAGTCTGAATATGTTTTTCACCACAAACTGTTTATTTAGTTATAACGTAAATATGCTGGTACGTATTTATGCGAACATATATCTCAGCTTCGGTTATTCGATTGACATGTATGCGATCGATATACACAAAAATAACACATTTTATTTTACAATAGTATTTAACTTTTTGAATGGGTTTTCTATTTTCTGTGTTGGCTTTGTTGTCCGTTGAGAGTTCTTCGGGTCATGACAGTTAAATCCGAGTTTCATTTTTTGTTGTGATTGTAATGAAATCTTTTCTCGTCACAATAGTTTTAGGCTAGCTAAATTACTAAAATGTGACTACGTATAGATCTATACTAAACTTAATACAATAAAAGGACTAATCTCGTTTTACGACGGGTACTTAGGTGCTAGAAATATTTTCAGAACTAATTTGGTAATACAATAAGGACTGATCTTGTCTTACTACAGGTAATTAGATGCTAGAAATATTTTCAGAACTAATTAGGTATCTATAAGTTTTTTATTCTGCAGAAATAAATTAGCTTTTCAGTTCAACGCTTGAAATTTGATTTGGTAAAGCACGTTAAGCCGTTGGTCCCAGCTGTCATCCGTGGATCTTTCTTTGACAGTCGTTACAGTCGTCAGAAGCCCGAAAGTCTGACAACCAGTCTTACCAAGGGGTATCGTATTACCCAGTTACTGGGTTGTGGAGGTCAGATACGCAGTCGCTCCATGTTGCATCCGGTTAGACTGGAAGCCAACCCCAACGTAGTTGAGAAAAGGCTAGGCAGATTGATTGCTTGATATTTGATTTCAAATTCATAATAAAATTTCAATTATAAATACTAAATAGGTGTCCAAAATGGCTGTCCTAAAATGAAGAGTGTTCGTTCCAATAATGGTCGGTTTTGGTTTCCTGTTTCAGTTACGTACTGTTAACATTGTTAGAAGTACCTAATATATTCCTGAATAGCTGATACTGTCTCTGGATGAGATACGTACTCCATATTTATCAAAACAAAATGAATCAAAACATGATAATTTACCGTTTGAAAGATGATATGGCTAGAAATGGGGTGCCTACCGAGATAACAACGAGAGAAGTATGGAAGAGAATGAAAATGATTTCATGAGTCAGAAAAATGGTTATGAACTTATTTTCTTAGATATTCATCCGGTTATATTCTGTAACTATTGATAAATGCAAGAAAGGAATTTGTTGAATTTCTCCTATCAACCATTCTTTGCAATACAAGAAACAAATTTTAAAAAAGCAATCTATCTGTTTAGACATTCAGCAATAGGTAGGAATAGGGATGATGCCTAGGTCAAGAAAATAAAAAAATCTATTTAGTCCGTCAGTCCGATAATAAAAAAAATATTGAACACGTATTTTTTGCTTTATCATAATAATAAAAAATGACTCAGATAAAACGCATTAATGTTGAGGAGTGGGGGTCGCTAAGTCACAAGTAAGTATAAAATCTACATACATCTTGTGACGTCATACCACATTTTAATTCAATGTATCGGCGTAATCTTTTGATTATATATAAAAAGAAAAAATACGTGTCCAATATTTTTTAATAATCTACAAGATAAACAAAAAAAAAAAAAAAATAGTCATCATCCCTATTTGTTGTCAGACTCGTGCAGTACTTGCCCATTGGCAAGTCCGCTTTTCATTTCACTCTTTAATCATTAATAGATTTTGAGGCTATTTTCTTTTGAGCCTTCGTGGCATGGTTGGATCATGCATCAGGTTTTTGCAAATATGTTTCTTGCCTTCTATGTATTCATTTTGTCCTTTATTCCTTGCTTAAAAAGGTCATGATCCTTTCTGATGCTTTTTCGATTCAGATGACTGATTCAGATGATGTTTTCTATTTAGGGCATCTCGTAGTTAACCTTTGAGATCATGACTATTTAACCAGGCTTTCCTGTGGCTGCCTTAAGCTTCTAAACTCAAAGCCTCCAGCCAGGGGCATACAAACTAAACTTATATACTAGGTGAGCGGTCGCTAAGGGCACCCGCTATGGGGTACGAACATCGGCTTAGGGCGTCGCTGGGGGAGGACATCAAAGATAGGACGGGCTGGATCAAAGTTTATATCATAGTTATTAATCAGGGAATTTAAAGCTACGTGCTCAGCTGCAACAACTGCTGGCACCTCGTTATTGAGCAAGGGTCGGGAGGGAGTATCATTTACTCGGGGTCGCGGCCGTGGAGGACCTCGGCGGCGAGGTCGGAATGCAAGGTCATGATGTAATCAGTCGTTTGTTATAATATATACCATGGTGCGTCCGTTATCAAACGTAGCATTTTAGATTGGAATCTTTGCAGGATTTCGATATTTGACTTTAATGCTGTGCCACATAGTTGCAGACCATAGTACCAAACGGGTTTCATTATGCATTTAAATTCTTTGATTAAGTGATTTTTACTTGGGTTTCTCTTGTATTTACTGGGATTGAATTATAATATTCGTATTACTCTTAATGCATGATTTTGTCTGGGACATAAACTGAAAAATAAAACACTTCTAACGATTTCTCTAGAGATCTCTGAAGGAGAAAACAGAAAAAAAAAATGTTGTAAGACTCAATTTTCAGTTTTTGCTCGCAAAGAAGAATGAATAAATAGTTTACTAAAGCAATCTACATCTTTTCAGGACTTGCTTTTAAAAGAAAGGTAAGTTTTTCGTATAATCTTTGTTTTACGAATTCATTTTAGAGGCACGAATTTAATTTAATTTTTGATGTTATTCTAGTCTAGACTGAGATTTGCATATCTTTTTATTTGCATAAATAACGAAAAGTTTTGATAGAAGTGCGGATTAAGAGTTCCACGTAAAAAGGGGGCGAGCGTATTGCTAATATTACCGAGCACAAGTCAAGGCCAGTAGACTCCAGGTTACTACTGAGAATTTACGAAGGAAATCCTTCGGAAAACTTTACCAAACCGGGGACGGACCATAGGATTAGTAGTGGCATAGAGGTTTGAGGAACAGGGTGTAAAGTTCACTCATACACTATAGAAAAGAGGATCTTTCGACCAGACGAGTGTCGTGTCTGGTGGGCAACTACCCGACAATTGTTGTCGGGACGTTGTATATATTCCAGTCGCGCGGTAAAGCCTGCTTGTGCGATGCTGGATATTACATGACGTCAGTGTGATGCGTAGTTCGCATGTGGTGATGTAGATGGCGCCACGGTCGTATTTAACAGACGCTCTTAACATATTATACGAATTGGACAGGCCCTCTCAATCTGTGTGATGCTTTCCTCAAAAGACCACTTCAGACACCAATCTACATGGTCTTCACATGATCTGACCAAGATTATGTCTGGACTTTAAAAGAGACTGTGACCTCTGAGTTGGTTTCGGCCTTTCTTCTCAGAGTAGTCAGATAGGAAACGCCGACCTCATTTAGTTTTTAAAATATGATTGACGTGTAAAAGTGTTTGTACAAACCTATTTACAGAAATAAAATCATTTATCATTATCATTTAGAACTGAGGGTCAGGAGGGATCTTGCACTCATCTCGTACATATTCAAACTACTTGGAGGAAAGGTACATAATGCGGACATCTTAAGGCACATAGGTTTGTGTGTTCCGGATCGGTACGTATGGCGACGACGTCAGCCCCGGCTGCTGGCGGAGCCGAGCGCTCGGACAAATCTTTTAAGGGAGGCGCCACTGACGCGTGCACTCCGCACTCTCAACCTCATAGCTAATGACTCGGACCTATTATATTGTTCTCTGAGTGAGTTCACAAAGAATTATTTGTAATAAGTTACAAAATTTAATTATAATTATAAGTTAATATCAAGTTAGGATAAGATTAAGATATGTACGCTAAATACATTATGCATTTTTGTAATGATAGATGTAAGTTGGAAATAAATAAATAATAATAATAATATTTAGCCAGTATCTGTTTAAAATACATACAACGTACGAGTCTTTCTTATTATTCTATATAAAATTAGAGCAACATTCTCAAGAGCAAGGCGCTTTACTAAGAACATTGCAGCGCCAGCCCACTTAAGATAATCGTGCACGCGTTCCTATTCACACTATCAGTGACTTCTGAGGAAAACTGCGAGTGACGGTAAATTACCGAAGTACTTAAGAACTGAGCATACTTTATGATTCTAAAATTGAATGTATTGGTCCTTCTGGCCTATGTTTTGGTCCTTACAATTTTTGAAAGTAATTTAACCTCTTAACAGTTTTAATACAAAATGTACTTGTTAAACTAATATTTCAATAGGAAGATAAACTAAGGTACATTTACAAAGATTCTATGTAAAAAAAGGTTTGGTACTTTTCAGACTACGAGCCTTGTACGGTCTACATTCTGAAACGTAAGCTGATAACATTATTTTTGATAAAACATTAATGGAAAATTGATCATTTTTAAATGCGTGTTATTTCTGAATTGCATTTTACAATGCTTGACTTCTACTATCTGTTGAAAACCCTTAACAATGCATGCAATGACGGTAAATCCCGAGTTGACGTTTCATTCTAATTGTAGAATGAAAATCGGTCAAGGCTATAAATAGGTGGACTACTTATAAATATCTTCTATTAATAACCATACTTGTGTATTACTTGTTGATTGTATTGTAGTTGTTTGTAGATTAATAAGTACGACAACAGGCTGACAAAGAAAAGCCAAGAAAATATAAATCTCACCCAAAATATTTTCATGTAAAATGTTGCTGGGTGGGAAATTATCAAATAACTTCTCCCGCTATGAGCGGAGCGGGAGGGCGTATCAGATTCTTACTGATTAAAACCCACCCGTGTTCCTTCAGTTGCCATATTGCCGGGGGCCACGATCTCCCTTTTGGACTTCTTCAACTGTACAAGTCCTAACTTCACAAACTTTATACCTTAGTCAAAATATGTGGCTTGGCTGTTTCCGGTTCATTCGTCGTTGGTTTATTGGTGGGGCGAGTAGAGTTAGAACCTTGGCTCTAAGTGAGAAATAATTAACTAGAGTGAATAAATTTTTCACCTTACGCCTCCCATCGGACAGTAGCGAAAACGGGTTAAAAAAAACGACGAAGCGCTTCGAGAAAACGCTTGCGCTTCATTGGCTTGTCTTGGCGGGCACTACCGTGCCCCCAGATTATGTTTTTGAATTGTCTATTTGAGTTCTAGAGGAAACTTTTAATTTTTTTAAATAAGACCAGTGGTCAACATTAGCCCGGAATCTCAAGAACTAGAAAGTCATGGGTTGCCCAGCAGTGGAATGATACAGGTCAACCAGTACCTAACAGTAGGAAAATAGAGCCTCAGCAAAACTGATTGATTATGAAGAAGCCTAATTTATAAGTGTGACTATAAATTATCAAATTAATTTAACTTTCAAAAGTATTACGAAAATAATTGACGGGCGAATTTAAAAGTTTTATTTGGTCCTCTTAGGCAATTTTCCAGTAAAATTTCGGTTTTTGATTAAATTAATTCATAAATAGCGCTGGGAATTCCCATTCCTTCATAACATCCCATTGGGTAATTCAGATTTCACATTATTCATGCAAGTTCTTAAAAGGGCGGGAGGGAAATATTTTCTGTCCAAGTTTCCTCTGATTTAACACGCATATTTCTGAAATTCGGACGTTGGACGTGTGGCATAAATATTATGACTTCGAAAGCGAAATTATTTTTGAACTGTCAGTCATTGTATCAGTCAGTCAATCACAAGACACCCGCAAGTTTGCGGTTTCCGGACGAGAATTATTTTATGAGTTAGTGATCAGTATTTCAGTTCTGTAAGGCCCGTTGTCCAATTTTTGCACCACTTTCTTGCCTTATTTTATATTATTCACTCACTGCTTTATTTTTATTAATACCTCTTGTAAACAGTGGTATATTTTTTTATCAATACTATTTGTATTCTTTATTTACTCCAAAAATATTTTGCACAGTAAAATTGACAATTGAAAATTGATAGACTATACACTCCTGCGCGCGTCCCTTCGCTTGTCACAATAGATTATATATAATAGTCCATACCGTGAACAAGTGATGTTGGAACATCGTGTCGGGTGTGCGGTGATTATTTTAATTTATCAAACAATGTTTTTGTTTTTCTTTTTTATTTGTTTTATATTATTATTTTTATTGTTTTATTTATTTTGTAATCCCCTGGGATTTATAGGTCCGTAGGTATGTCCGTGGCATCACAGCGGGCCCTATCAGAATACCAGCGCTGCGGTATTTATTTATTTTTAAATATCGCAGCATCATGCTGAGATAGGAGCCTTTTTGGCTTCGCACGTCGTATTTTCCTTTTTTTTTGTTAGTCTAGAATTCTCCTTTTTTATTTTTGTTAATGTTTGTACCTTTTTTTTATTATGTTTTGTATTTCCTGTGCGTGTCCCAAATAAAATATTTTCTTTCTTTCTTTCTTTCAATTTTTTTAGAAACTTCTTTGCAAGTCTAATGGCAGTTTTCACAAACACTAAGTGACACCTAAATGAATCCCGAAATAAAAGTGCACTGTTGGATTTTAACGCTAGGCTCATCGCCGAAAGTTGAAATTCAACAGTGCACTTTTGTTTAAGAATTCATTTAGGTGTCACTTAGTTGTCGGTGAAGACGGGCATTAGAATAGTTAGAATGGATGTTATGATGTAGGATAATATGATAATACATCAGTTCTGCATGTAGAATTTCTGTAAAGAAAATTTTAGAAAATTGATAAAATATTATTGCTAGGCACACAACTAAAAAACCCCTAATCTGAATAAGGCCTTAGTCATGAAAATTTGTATTCCACGAGCTACATTGAATATTGGTACAATGCAAGAGAATGAAGTGAAGTAGTGCTAAAACAGAGTTTGCCAAGTTCTCCACTTCAAATTCTCAATTCAGGAACCGAGTATTAGTCAATGTAGGTATCAATATAGCTTAATCCTTAATCGCAGAAGTAGCCTTAAGGCAAGATCCTCAACAAATACACGGTCGCTCTTGGCAACGATTCTCAAATATTATTACAACCCGCTAATAGTTTTATCCATCCTCTCATGTTGGTATCGATCACGGCTCTCAGATATCGTAGAAGTGTAACGACCATATCTTATCTGCCCAATACAATGTAATAATATAGATTTGCTTCTGTATTACATGTAGTTTTTATGTGTGAGAGTATACTTGTGTGGGTTCACTTCGGAAATGTTATGGGATCAACTTGTGAACCGCGCTCACGGGCGATTGAATTTTGATTATGCTCGCAACGACATTCACGTTCAGAAAGTACTTTTTTTTTAGCCAATACTAGTTTAGTAAATAATTTATATTGATTTTTTATTATTATTATCTCTTTCTGAAACTGAAGACCTTAAAGCTTATTAAATTGTGCAGAAAAAATAAATCTTTCTTTCTTGACTTAATTTTTTAAAGTTGAATGAAAAATACTGAACAAAATTCTCGATAACACGTCACTCTCTTTGCTGTTTAACATAATTCTATTTTATATAACAGCGCTGAGTAAATTATGGAAGTTCTGTATGATATTTTAAGTTTAGCTTTCAAAATCCCACTAACAGATATTTTGAAACTAAAATTACTATTGGAGAATATCTTGCAAACACAAAGCGCCAGTGTCATTAGCTACAATACCTCAAGTTCTGTTTAAAAGATTTGGAAGATAAACACGCTTTTTGTAGAATTAGAAAAAAGAAAAATAAGGCTGTGCCCTGCACTCGCGGCGTTGCGGCGCCCCAGGCCCACGCGTCTGAGTCAGTGCGTCACCTTCGTCAAGCCAAGTGACATTGTGACTGTACCTGAATTACCCTAGGCTGATAAAATTTTCGTTTTTCCTAATTATGCTAATATTAGTGGTTAGGTCGGTTCCCCCCTTAGGGGAAGGGCCGCACTCCACCCCGTACGGCCCTGTGGAGCTCGTCTCCGGACTGGTCACTCTCCCACCGATATAAGAAATGAATTCCTAAATAAGAAGAACTCCGATACCTTGTCCCATTAATAAGGCAAGGAAAGGATTGAAGGAGATTGTAAATAAGACAGGAATTCATAGTTATGAAAATACATTGGATGTGATTTTAGAAAGCTATTTAAAAATAATAGAGGGATGCAAAGTATGTCGTTATAATAATATAAACTTGTGAGTAACCTTTACGTTAGCGTAACAGGTATTTGGTCAGTCATTACTCACACGATACCTCACATCTGCACTCGGAATGCTCAGAGCAACACTTCCATTAGTGACGCATTGCGTCGGCATCATGCTCTTTTGGAGACATGGTCCCTAGCAGTTCTTTCGAACTGATAAAGGTGACGCAGCGGCTTTCCCTGCGGCAACGTGTGACCGTCCTTGTCTACAACGGGCGGCTAGTTCCAGCGGCATGCGTCGGCATCATGCTCTTAAGGAGACATGGTCCCTATCAGTCCTTGGACTGAATATAAGATAGATGTGTTCACCCAATCCCCTGGAAGGTCGCCCTTTGCACAACAAGCACATCTGCAAGACACGCGTTCATGTCAGTCTGACCGAATTATTGGTCTGAGATATCGAATACAACATTCAAGAATTACTAGCTAATAGAGTTGAGAATCGAAACTCAAGAATCATTATTTATTTAATAGAGTTTGGATAATCTCTCTTAAAGCCCTTTTAATTGGTCAAGAGGCAATGGATAACGAATTCAAGATTTAGGTACTAGATAATAGAGTAGAGAATCATAATTCAAGAATCATTAATTAATAGAGTTGTGGATCAACTCTCCTAAAGATCTAAAGACAGTCCCAAAGCGCCCTCCCTTCACCACTTCCTAGTGTTTGAGCTG
Source organism: Omphaloscelis lunosa (assembly GCA_916610215.1). Lineage (NCBI taxonomy): Eukaryota > Metazoa > Arthropoda > Insecta > Lepidoptera > Noctuidae > Omphaloscelis > Omphaloscelis lunosa. The sequence goes on along the minus strand of OU744265.1, from coordinate 13,985,887 downwards.
GGGAGAAGAAGTGGCGCAACAAACTCCCCAGCAACACGTCTCTGTCTGTTTAGTTACAAGAACTTCAAATATATTACCAGCCTTGGATAATTATTATAACGAAAGACTCACCCAGTCGCACCAACATACACACACACACATATTACATTAATTACTAAGTCTAATCTGGGCCTTAACCCAACTATATGTAACTTAATAACTAATACGCGTTATCTCGCGACAGCCCACTCGGACATGGCCTCTTGGTATTCACCACTTCTACTAATTTTAACTAGCCTAGATTCGGACGTCCGTACCCTATCGTGGTCTCAAGCCAATTGCCCATTGGTATTCACCAATCCTTCCAAATTCCTAAAAACACCATGTTTATCTCAGCCCCTTTTCTGAGTGTTTCTCACAAAGACTTAAAACGCTTTTTGCTTGCTCCTTGCCCCAATTGTTACTTAATGGCGTGAATAGGTTGGCTCTGGTGGTTTTATGATTTGCAGATGTGGCTGCAATAATGTCCGTTGCTCGGGGTCCAGGGACTGCCAAGATTTTTAGACGGTATAGACAAAAGTTACAATTTATATATATTCCATTATTAAACATGCAATTATGTTTTAGCGCAAAGTCGATCAGAGTAGCTATGATTCTAGCTAGCCGCTAGAATAATAAAATAATGAATCTAATAATATAACCACAGTTATTGGGTATTAAATAGTAACATCACTGGCTTATCATGCCTTTTGAAAGTTTGGTTAAATCTGGCTCATAAGTTGTTGTTTTAAATATCAAATATGATTCTAGATTTCTATTTGTTAGTTGATTTCTATACCTTACTTTTTATTATATTCATGCAAGACTACGCTTGCTCGCACTTTGAGAACCGCGTGTTGTTTTATCTCTGCCTTGGTCTCAGTTCTTAGAATTGGCAGGTTTGTTACCCATAAAGTATAAATGAATAGGTTTCTAAGAGGTTCAATATTTTTTCCAATTTTAAAGTAAAAGGATATTTTGTTATTAATTAGGGTAACGTGTCAAACTGTCGGACCATAAAATATAGATTTAATGTGTTTCTGAGAAGCCCGAACCATGTGCCGATTTTAAAATAAATATAATATTTTGTTATTAAATAGGAGCAAATGGCAGACAATCACAACATAATTATGACGGACAATATTTAATTGTTTTATTTTTGTGATTTTTTATCAACAATTGTTTAAGTGTATTTTGTACAGCGTGTATATTTATTTTTCATGAAGGTAAAGTTTATAAATACATGTGTCTGTAGTGACGCCGGAAATAGTGCTAGTCAACCTGCCACATTGCTTGATGTCCATGTGGGATGTCCCCATTGCTTCCAGCCGCGCTTCTTTTAAATGCGAACGGGGGCTATGGGTATACTATGGCAAGGTTCACAAACCACATAGTGTACCTTTGTATCCCTTAACCCCATCTCCAAAATGAACAACTCCAGATCAAAGTTGGTGGAAACCGTTGGCAAAATTCTATCCAGTATTAAAGAGAGTTCCCCGGGGTGGGGACGGTCCGTTGCATTGAGTTTAGCGCAGTGTCTCCGTCTTGCGACCCAGGTGAACTCACAAAGTACCTTGGAGCAATTACTTACCTTCCTTAATAGGATTCTACACGTCCAAAAAAATTTGTAAACTAAAAAAACTTTGACAAATAAAATTAAAAATAAATGCAACAATTTGACCCTTATTTTAGATTCTAAATGTTTACAAGTAGAATTCAAATTAATGAAGGTGACATAAGGGGAGCGGCTAGGCTACTGTTCAGTAGCGGTATGGTGGCACCCTACTCTCTAGAAACTCTTACAGCCCTGGTGAGTAAACATCCAGGGCTTGCCGATGGTCTCACCTTCCCTGACCGCCCCCCTACCTCCTGATCCGGATTCAACACCTCTTAGCGTTACTGCCCCCGAGAGTTGTACTGCCGTGAGCTCCTTCTGAAGTGGTTCCGTCGGCGGCCCTGACGGCCCGACTCCTCAGCATTTAAAAGACTTATTGAGTTCAGGCGTCGGGAAAGCTGGTGAGTCACTTTAGAAGGAGCTTGCTGCTCTAATTAACCTGATGCTCAACGACGGTGTGAATGATGTTGTCGGTGTCGTCGGCAATGTCTTGTACGGGTCCAATTTATGTGCACTGCGCAAGAGGGACGGCGGCATTCGTTCCCATTCTCATTGCCGTTCGGTGTACCTACAGACATCCGGCAGCTAAAATATGCTGCAAATTGTATGGAGACATTTAAAAAAACGAATTCCAGCCCCTACAGCTTGGCTTTGGATCCATAGGGGGCTGCGAGGCTGCCATACTTGCTTTTTCCAATTTTTTAAACTCGAGTAAAGGTGAGGTTAACTTTAAGGTAGACGTTAAGAACGCCTTCAACTCCGTTAACAGGGACACTAAGGAGTTACCGGAATTTATGGTTTTTTGTGGAAATGCTACTGGCTTCCTTCAAAATTACTATAAAGAGACAACGTTTTGGAATCTGCAGTTGGATGCCAACATGGTGATCCTCGCTCGGCATCCCATCTTTCTAGCACGGGGCGCTGGGCCGGGGCGGCTGTTGCAGGCGCAGAAAACCTTGAACGGCGCAAATATTACCTTATTGGTAGCTAAAGTTTTGAGCCTTTTGGGGTTGAAACACTAGGGCCTTGGGGTCCGAGTGCTTATCGATTATTTTGGGATATCGCCTACCAGTTGGTCGACTCATCATGTGACCAGAAGGCTGGCCAATTCTTAGGCCATAAAATCAGCATTGCCATCCAACGTGGCAATGCTGCCAGCCTTTCGGCACTTTTCCCGCTGCCAGTGATGCGGACGAATTTTTTGATGCCCAATAAGCTCTTTCGCTTATTTTATTTTTTCCTTTCCATACTTGTGTTTTAAATAAATTAATGATCGGATGAAGTAATAGCTGGTTTTTTTAAGACTTAACTACTTGATCCCACTTATTAATTATTGTATGGTGGTGTGATTTTCTTCACTTCTGGTGATACATACGTAAAAGATTTAAAAAAAATAGACCATAACTGTTCAAACAATATTAAAGTGTTGTAATAATATTACCTAAGGAAATATAACTTTATCTGAACGTAATAATAGTATTTTAAGAAAAAAGCTACATTTTTACCAATAATATAATTATTTATGTTTTTGTTATTGAGTTAATTTTTAGCTTTGCAAACATTAATGTTAGATACATAGCTATTACTTAAAGTTAAAAAAAATCTATGTTGAAAAATTTATAAGATGTTTACAAAAGTCTTAGAGCCTTAGCTCTAAGACTTTTGTAAACATCTTTACCTTGTGGAACGCAAATGAATATGAATAATATTAATTTTACATGTTATTTTTTATTTTAATCATTTCCAAATAAAAAACATTTAACATACTGCTAAATTATTTTATTAAAAATATAATTATTAATATTTTTATAACACGAGTGAAGCATTTCGCGCTAAATCATTTATTCGATCTGAGTAAATAGTAAAACGGCTAAAACCATGTTATAAAAGTGGGTATAGGGAATTTGAATTTGGAGAATGAAAATGCTTTAACATTTATTTATTTTGATAACACGGATTTTTAGAAAGCCAAGTGAAAATTACTGTTAAAATATTAAATGAGCCAAAAACCTAATTAGGACACAACACATACGCATATGAAATCTACATACCTACATCGTATATGAAGTTGGTTAAAAACAAAGTCTCTTTCCGTGTGCTCAAGATTCGCTTAGATCTTCTGAACTACACAATAGATTTTGATGCGGTTTTTGCTCTCTGTTTATAATATACGGGTGAAAAGGCGACATGTCAAAACATCGAGATTTCTGTGCAAATGTTATTTTTTTTAAATAAATGTAATACATATACATATATGCCTTTCAGAATAAATGCTCATGTATTACATTTATTTAAAAAAAATAACATTTGCACAGAAATCTCGATGTTTTGACATGTCGCCTTTTCACCCGTATATTATAAACAGGGGCGGGTCGCTAGCGAAGTAATAATATTAAAGTTGGAGACAGTAACAAACATGTTCACTTTTCAGTTAACTTCTCTGACAAGTAACTGCGCGAAGTACGTTTGTGTTGTTATATTGTTTGTTTATTGTTTTCTGTAAGTTTATCTATCATTAAATTTATTTTCATTTTACATCTCCGTGTTTTGTAGTTGCAAAAGATTAACAGACTGTAATTCTGATTTTTTCTAAAAAAGAATACCAAAAAAATCGCTGCAGATTTTCGAGTGGTTATTTATACAGTATGTAAAAAGCAATTTGCAATTTTTCACATTATGCCGAGGTCGTCCTAACATGATTGAGTAGATGGTAAATTTGAGTATTTTTTCCTTCCGTCACTCTATTTTCTTCAATTCTGTCAATCGCAGTCCACTGCTAGGCATTCACCTGTCCTAGGCTGCACCACAACACCCTGTTCTTCGTCTTCCGCATCCAGTCTATCCCAGCCACCATTTTAAGGTCGTCGGTCTATCTAACTGGGGGCGTCCCACACTTCGCTTGCCGATACGTGGTCTCCACTCCAAGGCTCGTCTGCTCCCCTCGTCTCTCATGTCTTATATGCAGATAAACCAGTTGTTCACCGAGTAGAGTAAATTTATGCCCGTTTTCACTAACACTTTGCGACACCTAAATGAATTGCCTTATAAATATACAAGTGCACTGCACCGCCAATCTTTCTTAATGTATCCTAAACTCGCCTTAACCCACGGGACCATAGAAATATACTAATATCTATGCACGGAACTTTCTCAGAGATATTTCTTTTTTGAAGTGAAAACTTCTTAAAGCGCGTTGGGCATTTTTGAGATGGGACTAAACCATTGATTTCGCGACACCATGACGACACCTCATTTTTGTAAACGTGATTGTGCTCTTTATTTATATTACGTTACGGTCAATTTTCTATGCAAGTATTTTTACTTTAAAGTTTTTGTAAACGCGATTATACTCTTTATTTAAATCATCTTACGGATCAATGTTCTAAGAAAGTATTTTTATTTTAAAGGTTTCGGAAGTATTTTTTTTGTAAACGCGATTGAGCTCTTTATTTATATAAGGTTATGGACCAATGTTCTATGCAAGTATTTTTCCACCAAGGCGATCTTGTTCAAGTATTCACTTCTGTCGGCAATCCGGGAGTGCCACCATTTTTTTTTTACAACAACCGGGATCAACGGAGTAATGCAATGTGAATAATATACAAAAGAATGTATACAAACGAATAAATAAAAAGTAAGTAACACTACAAGTGTTACTTATTCTTGATGTCGAATACAAAACATGTGTAAAAGATTATTCCGTTTTCAAAGGGAATATTAAAGGTGCCACATAAAAGGAGCTTAAGTTAAGGTATTTATTAAACCTTGTTTTTCTTTGCTCGTGGCGGTATGAGATTTACGAAAATGGGTCATGTCCTTGTATAAAATGGCATGTATTTAATCGAACCTCAAATAATTCCCACTTTGCATTTCTAAAAATTTTATTAAACACTAATATGAATGCGCCTGTTTTTGTGAAGCCTAATAATTCTTATTTTGAGGTCCTAAAAATACTACTTAAATAGCCAAGTAACTCGACCAACCAAATAACTAGTAACCTAACACCTAACCAACTGTGAGAAAAGGCCAGAAATTTAAAAAGAGCCTGAATTGAGGCTTCGAATGGACTTGAATGAACGGATTTAACAAATGGACTGCTAGCCGCCGAGCATTGGTCTCGGCGGCTAGCAGTCCATTTGTTAAATGTAGCATTTAGGCTAAAATGTTTGCTAACTTCTGTTAGTAAATGAATGCCTAAATAAAACCGCTCAGTTAGATTTTCAGGTTTTTTGAGATTTTAACGTTTCTCAAGATTGATTTCGTATGGCAGCGGTAGTTCTTCGTTATTTACATTCGATGACGTTTTTGCAATGCGAAAGTTACAATCAACTTGCTGCTTACTTTTAATTCTGAAATAAACACGTTTATCAACCATGAAGTCGGGTTTGCATTACCAAATTCGTGCAGAACTGTTTATTTTTGAAATATTTACTAATACAGGGGTATAAGTGCAATAGTAACGTACAAAATGAGTAGGAAGCTTTATTTTTTTCTGTTGTGTATCCAAACGATAGCGAGTGGAATACTTTATTAATTTGATTTTAGAATAGTTTGAGATAATAATTTGTTTTTTTGGCAGAACGGAGATGAGCCAAGACAGTTGTGTTTTTTCCTTTACTTTTATGTATTTTAATTAACATTACCTGGGCGACTGTGCTCAGCTCGGGTGAAAATAGAGAATGCTCATTTAATAGTATAGGATAGTACCTACTAAGTAATACTGCCACGATAGAGATAATGTCATGTCATCATTATTCATTATCTTGTTCTAAACTTTGGGCGACCGAGCTCTGCTCGAGTGAAAATACGGAGAAAACTAATTTTCCCAGATATAAGACCTCTATTGCAACTTTCATCGAAATCTTTAGAGCCGATTTCGAGAACGTGAGTTTGCTCGTTTAAAAGTATAGGATATAGGATAGTTTTATCGAGTCATAATCTGAATTTTATTTGCCCGACCATTCCTACGGTATTAGTTAGAGAATAGAGATTTTCCTAAAAGAAGTCTACTAACAACATTTGGCAACGACTTCTAGCAGTCGCAAATAAAAAAATAAAATGATTTTCATACATTTTCTTATAATAAGCAGGACTGCACAGCTTTCTGTGCCCTCCTAGGCATGGTAATGCTGACTGAAGACTACAAGGTTCACAGATGTTCGGTTCAGAAAATGAACCCGCGGCATTTTAAATTGCAATACCTTACTTTAATGTACTGTATCAATACAATGGAATGCTCTGGGTCATTTAGAGATAAACAATTATTATAAGTTTTAGGTATAAAGACATACGTTCTACTTTAGAAAATAGAACCATCATTTGCCTAGCCTTTTCCCAACTATATTGGGGTCGGCTTCCAGTCTAATCGGATTCAGCTGAATACCAGTATTTTACATGGAGACACAACCTAGTTACTAGGTATCACGATACCTCTTGATAAGACTGGTTGTCAGACTTTTGGGCTTCTAACTACCCGTAACGACTGTCAAAGATCTACAAATGACAGCCGGGACCAACGGCTTAACATGCTTTCCAAGGCACGGGGGGTCTTGGTATTTAAAGATCACCCAACCCCGGACTAATCGCGGCAAGCGTAGCTTAACCTGATCGATCGACCCGTGTGGCTGTTGTTTGTCAGCCATAAGCCCCTCTCTTTTTCCTCTACTTTAGAAAATAGAATGCTTACCCAATATTAATTTGCAAGGCGAGGATAGATTGTTGCTGGTTATCCTTTAATAAAGGTGATAACTTTATTATCATCATCTATGAATAGCTTCTGAATTCCTGTAAAATGAGTTCATTGATTGCCCTGAGCAGATACTACAAACGTACACACTACAGGTATTCAGTTTCGGTTTTTATTTCTTTACATTTTTAACCGACTTTAAAAAAGGAGTGTTATATATTCGTAGCGTGTTTGTTTTGTTTTTTTTTTATGTAGGTATGTGCACTGATTTCTCCGTCAATTGTGGACCGATTTTGAATTTTTTTTTTGTTTGAAAGGGTATGCTCTCGAGGTGGTCCCATATAAATTTTATTAACTTTGCTTGTATAGTTTTTGAGTTAGCTTCAGTAATACGTATTTTTTCTCCACTTAGTATGTGGATGATATGATAAGTTCTTGTCACTGTTATTTATATAACAGGTAGGGGTATCGAATTTGTGTTGGGTAGGTGCTACGACTAAAAGGTGAACAATATTGTTTTTTACAAAACAAAAAAAATCAACCGACTTCCAAAAATAAACACTACAAAGTGAAAAATAACTTTAATTTCGGAAGTCGGTTGTTTTGGTTTTTGTAAAGTTTTCTTATAAATATTTTTATGTCGCACAGGAAGCAATAACAGTATGTATTAAATAATAATTTGAACTTGTTGAACTACTTACCTTTTCTGTAAACACAATTATTTAAATCAAGAAAATCTGATAGAAAGAAAGAAAATACCACCGATACCACTGATAGCACCGATTTGAGAGTATGTCATGGTCACTCTAATGTCTCACTGGTGGTGGCGTGTGTGTTGGATCATTAAGTTCCCTTCAAAATGGTTGAGCTAAATGGTGTTGAACCATGCGTCATGTTCGTGAACGGGCGCCGTCAGTAGGAACTGATCATCTCTTAGCTGCCACGGTTTATTTTAATTAATTTTTGTTTTTGTATTTTTATTACGGACGATTTTGATGTGCACGTCTTTCTACATTGTTCCCACATGTATAATTTCAACATGAATGATGTAACCAATATTTTGTAACAATATTTTGATTAAAGTATTTATTTTTATATTATAAGAGTTATATTAAAAAGAGTGTCCGTGGAGTTTCTTGCCCACTCTTCTCCATAGAAACCTACTACGCTTTGGAATGGGCAACTCTAGCTTCATGTTTCTGACTGACCGACCCCTTGACAATTCAAAAGTACCTATAATTGGTTTTTTGAATAAATGCTTCGAGTTTGTTTGCAAAAAAATTACACAGATTCAACGTCGATGAGCCCCACCGGGCAACTGATTTATGAACGTACAAGAGTGATTAAGACGCAGGTATATGACAGTGACCTTGAGTGGTTAGCTTGCGTGTTCTGTACTGAGTTCACGCAATGCGTCGTACGTCCAGCCAGTAATAGGACTCGCCCATGAAGGAGCGCTGTCCCAAATGAGACGTATTATTAATTTATTATACATAAAACAAAAGGTATTTTAATAAAACACGTATACTGAAAGATCAATAATTAAATTATCTTTAAAATGGTGATAGTTTCAGAAAAATACGCTTAATACATTTTGCGTGATTCTCAGTTTTTTATCAGCGTTTGACATAACTTTACCAATTAATTTCACTATGTTTAAACATAATCTCAAATATGGCTATATTAAGAAAATGCTCTAATTTAACATATATTTTTTTTCCAAAAGTCGGTTATAGTCGTATCGCATAATAATGTATATGCCCAAACGAATTGACATCTAAATAAAAGTATTATTAAATTTAAAAAATACGATTACTCTCTGTATTAAACTAAACTCCATTGAATAACAAAAACAATAAAATAAATAGAACGTAGTATTTTTTTTGATCGATAAAATGTCATAGTTTTTCCGTATCTATTTTATATATATATTTCTTATGTACGTGTGTTTATCACATAACTCCTCCTAAACGGCTGGATCGCTTTAGATGAATTTTTTTGTGTATATTTGAGTGGGTCCCTGGATGGTTTGAAAATACAACTGGACCCGGTAGGGGGCGCTTTTCGGACAGGACAACGTCTGTCAGGCCCGCTAGTGCTTAAATAAATAAAAAGGACACGAACAAGCACATTTTTTAAAATAAATTATAAAGATTGCGGTCTTAGAGTTTATTTTTGTTTCTTGGAATTTGTTTTTTTTTATTTTTTTGTGATAAGACGAAGGAGGGTTATTAAAACGCATAGAGTTTATAACACTTTTTTTTAAGCATATCAAATAATTTCACACGACAGTTAAAAGGTGGAAATTCTAAAGTAAACATTAAGTATAACTAAGGAATACTACTATACTTATTTCGGTTTGACAAGTTTTGTACAACAAATTAATATGTCAAATTGTCATAAATATTCTTCAGAAAAATCTGTCATTCATAAGTGAAATAAATATGCAAATTAAGTAATTGTAGGAAAACCGTAGTGTCAAATGTCAACAAAAAGACATTAAAATGTTTCTTTTAGTTGAAAAATAAAATACGCTGATTCATTACATATCGTATGAACAACACGTTCTATTAAGTCGAGATTCTATTCGTGAAATTATACATTTAAAAATTAAAATGCAAGTGTTAGATGCAAAATGAATTGATAAACTTCAAGGAAGCAGTGTTGGCACAACTACAACGAGTGTTGGAAGTGTTAAAAAATCTACATTGTTGCTTCCTTATGGTTATGGTACTGGGTTACAGTTATTTTAAAGGCATATAATATCGACCATACGCGCGTAAACAAACCATAACTTCTACGTCTTTATACCAAAAGTTTAGGAGAGTTTTATGTATTTTCAAGAACTTGTTGAAGTGAATTTTATCACGGATTTTTACAACTTGCTTTGACATTGTCGAGCGGTATGCAAAACACAGTTTTCAATACAAAGGCTGGACCTACGTCAAGTTTAGATATATATGTATGCGTCCACATTCGTGTAGTGGTTTGCAAATTAATCTGCAAAAACAAAAACGTTATTCACCTTCGCTTTTTATACAGTATGGAATTTACATCCTTTTTTTTTGGGTTGGAAATTATCAAATAAATTCTCCCGCTCTGGCCGAGCGGGAGACTCTGACTGACTAAAACCCACCCGTGTTCCTTTGGTTGCCCTGTTGCCGGGGGCCACGATCTTTCTTTCGGTTTTCTTTGCATCCCCGGCAGGCATCGGCCCTAACGGACCCCGTCAATTCTGCTGACATTTCTTTGAGGCGCGCGTGGAACACAACGCGCCGTCGACCCGGGCCTGGTCCTTATCGGGCGGCGAGCTACCCATTGCTCACCGTCCGCAAGCAAGCCCGCGCCTACAGTGGCCGGAAATCGGCCTGCGATTCCCGACGCCCTGGGCGTCTCCTCCTGCGGCAGTTAGGAGCGTGAGGGCGCGAAATTTGCCTCTCCCTCACGCGTTCCGCCTTCTATTTTCCTCTCGCTCCGTACCATGGCCTGAACCAGGCCCGGATGCGAGAGATCATCGCCGCCAATCGCCTCCACGAGGACACGGCGATGCTCCGCCCAAGCCGGGCAGACCTCCACCGCGTTTAATAATTATTATTAAGTTATTTGATAATTTACCGCCCAAAAAAAAAAATAAGTTTTTAAGACGAAACCGTTTCGAAAAATATGCCGTTATCCGAGCCCTATACTACAGAAGATTTACTAAGAGTGGCAAAATTAACGTTCAGATTAAGTAACACCTAGTAGATTGCACAATTCACCTAGCGATTATCATGCAGTGTGGTTTTGTGCAATTATCAAAAATCCCGGATTAAAAATAACAACTACATTTCACAAACCATTCGGTTTTAGTAAATTAACAGTTTTGAATAAAAATATAGCCGTCTGATGATGCATCAACCAGAATAACTGAAACGGATCGGGACCAAAGAATGTAGATATGTAGGTTACTAAATTATATACAAAGATAACCTAATGAACCTAACACATTGTGATAAGCAGTTCATAAACGATTAATTGTAATTTGTATTCCTTCCGCTTTCGAATATTTTTTATGATTCTAGCTTCTGCTATTTTGATCCCAAGGACATTGGGAAGAGACGTCCCCAACCTCCAACAAGTTTGAAAATTCAAATGTCTGGTGGGTTGGATACTTTTTTACTAAGGCAATATTCTTCATAATATGTGGGGTTTACCTGAAATATGTTGCATGGAGTTGGCCCTCAACAAGTTGGAGGCCGTAGTCTATCACGGCCTCCAGCGGGCTTCGAAGCCAGGATCATATCAAGCTCTGGGAGTTATGAAGTACCTAAAACTAGTGCTTGACAGCCGTTGAGTCTTCGGGCGTCCCCACTTTCGGCTGACGCTCAAGTAGATGATGATGGGTGCGGCGCGCGATCGCAATGCTGCTTCCCAATCTGGGGGGCCCGAGCACGAATTGTAGGTAGTTGTACTTGGGGATCGTGCGACTCATGGCCCTGTATGGGTCCCGATGTAGGCTTCTGATCTGACGGCCGGCAGCATCGCAATACTACGAAAACCGCAGATGCTGCGAAAACCGGGCGATGGTCGTCAGAGCTATGAGGGGGTATCGCCATGCCTACCTATCCCCATGGGAAGAAAATTGGAGTGCAAAGGTGGAGGAAAAAGGTGTGCAAATTAAAAGGAATAAAATATAGCAACCTAACTATAGTTCTCATTTATGATAGACAACCTTTCTTTTATTAGGGATCATATTTTTATATTGAAAACTTCTTTAGGCGCATTTTTGAGATGGGACTAAGCCATTGATTTCGCGACACTATGACGACACCTCATTTTTGTAAACGCGATTGCGTTCTTTATTTATATTACGTTACGGATCAATGTTCTATTCAAGTATTTTTACTTTAAAGGTTTTGAAAACGCTATTATGCTCTTTATTTATATTACGTTACGGATCAATATTCTATACAAGTATGTTTCTCGCATCAAGGCTATCTCATTCATATTTTCACTTCGGTCAGCACTCCCGGAGTGCCACCACTTTTTTCTGATACCTTACTTGTCACATGGATACCTAGATCTAGTTACATCGCTCAATAATTATAATAATAAGAAAATAACTGGTTTTATCTTGTCAGGACAGTTATGGAAACTGTAAACCGATTTGTTGTGAGCGGGTTCTATTTTAAGGCAGTAGAAGATTGGTATTTGATGTAGTGCGCATGTGGGGTTGTAGATGTCGCCACAGTATCAATATTTTTAATAAAAGTATGATATAGTTTTGTATAGAAATATAAGAGCTGGAGAAGTTATTTGATAATGTCCCAACCAAAAAAAAAGATAGGTACATACATGAACACTAAAAACATGACATTCCCATTGAGTTATTTTATACTGACTGTTCTTGAAGTAACTACTAATTCGTAGGACGAAGTAAGTAATATTATGTTTTTTGGGGAAGTAGGAAGAAAACTTGGGTAATATGTGGACAAAAAATGGTATAAAAGTGCACTAAGGAAGCTTTTTTTAAACTTGTGTAAGGTACCCAATACCAACCACAAAAACCTGAGAGACATTATAAACGTCATACCATAGCAAAGAAATTGACCCTTCGCTTGTTAGCCCAGTACCCTAATTGCGTAATACACGATTAATCACAAACAGATTGCTAATCCATTGCTTAATAAGTTAGAAAAAAATCTGCTCAACAACGTAAATATCGCAATGAATGTTGTTGAACTGTCAAAACGAAACAAATTAGTCATAATCGTTTACGAAAATAAGTTACGCAATGGAAGCTAGAATAGATATAATATACTAGAAAAAATGCCGGTTTTTAGTGTAAGTACGGTTTTTACTAAAGTCTTTTTCCGATAATAAACCTTTTATTTACTTACCAAACAAACATATTGTATAACGCAAAACCTAAGTAATTGTTCCGTGGTATTCTTTAGTCAGAGCTTGAAGTTTATACATAGATATTATGAGTTTGTTTTTGTAACTTTATATTGAATAACTCTTCTACCCGCGACTTCGAGCGTGTGAAATTTCGGACCCTGGCCTACCGCGCCGCATCCCATCGCCCGCCCGTGCTATTACTTCGTTTTCGCTTAGCTTAGCTCCTAAGGATCGTAACATGATTTACATAGACTATAACCTTCCTCAAGAATTGGGCTATCCAATGCAAACATAATTTTTCAAATCCGGCTGAGAATACTCCCTACATACAAAATTACAATAAAACAAACACATTTTACCTCTTTATAATATTTATTTTTATTTATTTAAGTAACATGGGAGACTTACAGCTAAAACAAACAGATCAAGGACAGTACATTAGTCTGAAAGTCAATTACAGGTCTTATAAAATACAGAAAAAAAAGGAAATTCTAAGGACATTCACACCAAGTTACTATTATACTACAGCATAATTACAATGTTACTCGCACTGCATAACAATCATCATAACTAAATGAACTATATGAAAAGGTTACGGCTTAAACAATTCCTGGCTGACGACACACTAGTTACCAACGCGCAACGGATCTATATCGCACTGTTTACAAAGCATGTTTAAGTTTTTGTTTCCACGCACAATTTACGAATTTTGCCTATAATTGGTTGAAGCAAATGGCACGCGCAAAGGTGGATTGTAACGCTTAGGCTTCATGGGAATGCTGAAATATTTTTTTTTCAAAATATCGGATCATTTGTAGTATTGTTAAAAATGTTCAACATACACACACAGTCAGTAATCTCGCGGCGGTTGAGTAAAGGTAATATATTAAATTTTCATATTATTATATATTTATATAATATTATTATATACGTATATAATATTAAGTATTAGTATAGATACAACAAATTACATAGGACGTCTTTTAGAATTTGTTATTTTTTCTGGATAGTGTCTTCGAAACAACAATTTTTAAAGTAGAATAACATCGAAGTCTGTCCAGCTTTATTTTTATCTGTAAGCTAAGTATACTACGGCGAGTTAAAAATAGTTTCGCTTCTAATTTTCCTTTACAAAATTGTATGAAAAGCCTCATGATCAAAGAGTAGGAATGCTGTATGTTATGTATGAATGAGTGTAGCAATTAGCTTTTCAAAGGACTGTCGCGACATAACAAATTGTGCCCAACCTCCGCAGAGCAAGGTCAAGCGGTGTTGCCAGTTATTACTTATTACCATGTAAAGTACCCAAAAAGGGTAAAGTTGGAATGGAGGAATAAAAATGCAATGAAGATAACGTGACCATTTTATGAATAGTTGAGCCACAACCAGAGATTAGAGGGTTATTGACGCGAAAAAATGCTTTATTACGGAAGAGATTATCAAATTGTTCATGAATTGTTTATTTTCACATCGATAATAAGTTTGTTCGCGATTTGTCTCCTGAAGAACTACGTTTTGTTAGTCTTAGATATTTATAAAGCTCCTTTCGATGTGTATTTTCTCTTAGTTCACAACATCAAAACCCGTATAATCAAAAGGAAAGAAGATTACCCTGTACAGCAATTTATGTGTCAAAGGTTGGCAGTGAAACCGTACCCAACGAAAGCTATGAAAGATTATGCGACAATATTACCGGTATTATGAAGTATTCTGCCATCATGATTTCAGTACGAAATAGCGATGGTGCTACAATCATATATTCGTCTCTCTCTCGCATGGGAATCATGATAGAATTAAAATAGATGGTCGGCAGCATACAATGCGCAAAATCGCATGCAAATTAAGTGGTCCCCGAAACGATCACGAATTAATAAAATAATTGATTAATTTGTATTGGAATAATATTGTAAATCGCTTCAATTTCATTTGGTGGACGTGTACGATCAATTTTCACATCAATGTGTATCAATCACGTAAAAAATGAAGACTGCAATTGATCTTTTACAACGAGTACAAGTGCACTTTCGACAAGCATTCTTTTCTGATAGTTTAAGTTGTACTTTCACCCGCTGTATGGAGCCAACCTTCTGTACTTATTTATTTTGTAGTACATCGGAAATGAAACGAAATGGAAGACTATTGGGAGCTTAATGGGAGTTGGAGCGTTGTTAAGCCATATTTTTTTGCACAGACCAATTAAAACTTTATGTCAACAAGTCCCTAATTAGGCATTTAAGAATAGGTTAAACGATATGGATAAAACATTAAGGACCGACATATGATTCAGAGTATACGGAATGTCGTTACGGTAGATTACTATAAATTTATTAATACTTTCTTGCGGAACAAAACTCTAAGACAAACAATACTTAACAATAGTTTCCACCTTGCCATGTTTATAACTCTAAATTGTTTTTGACGTTCCATTTTATCCCGTTGGTTTATTACCTTTAACGCGTGAATAATAACTACAAGCCGTTTATTTTAGATCAAAATAATATTACGTTTTAAATACGTCAAGATTAGGATCTAATAAACATGTTTTTTTTAAATTTAATACCCACTTCCTAAAATGAAGGTATTTGTTATTTAATCCCGCTGCACGTAGTGGGTAAATCCATTGTAATTTCTACACTCCCTTTTAAATAAATTAATACTTATTTTACTGTCTAAAAAACCGGTCAAGAGCGAGTCAGACTTGCGTATCGAGGGTTCCGTACCTACCCATTAAATCGCTAATAATAAAATTGGTATCATTTTATTGGTAAAAAGATGTGTGCAAATTTAGATTTTCGCGAAAATTTGTAAGTACTAAAATTTACCTTAATTTTCCGAATTTTCCCTTTATTTGTGCTGTAAGACGATTTTTGCCAAATTTCGTTATTCTAGGTCAACGGGAACTACCATATAGGTTTTCGACCCAAAACCTATAGGGTATTTCCGGTTGACCTAGAATTGTCAATTTTGGTTAAAAGCAAGGTCTTTATCTCAAAAAATTGAGGTAAATTTTGGTACTTAGATACAAGGTTTCGCGAAAATCTAAATTCGCCCATATCTTTTTATCGTGTTGAATTAGGACGTTGATTTATTATACACCTAATAGGGATTATAGACCTCATCTGTATCTGTTATAAATTTCAACTTGCAAGGTCCACCCATTCCTGAGAAAATCAGTGGTGACACACGGACAGACGGTGAAGAGTGATCTTATAAGGGTTCCTTTTTTTACCTTTTGAGGTACCGGAACCCTACAAGTCAGTAAAAAATGAATCGTAGTACCTACTTATGACGATGTCATATAATAAATATACAATGACATATGATTAACATGATACTGACAGAGATTTTTATGCTTGACAACATACATATACAGGTTGGCAGAGACATTGATACGAAAACTGTTACCATGGATTTAGTACATGATTCTGAACCCCCCTGCGTTGAAATATATTGTAGGTTATTAAAAAAAAAACAGAAAATTTTATGAAACAGCTGATTTGTTTCTAAATAACCGATGAAAATTTTCAGCGCAGGAGGGTTCAGAATCATGTACTGAATCCAAGGTAACAGTTTTCGCGTTGATGGCTCTGCCACCCTGTATATTAAGAAAAACTACGTGGAGATCATTTCAACACGACTGTACAATTTCTGCCGTAAAGCGAATCTGCCCCGTAAAGCGAATTTATCTTAAAACGAATCTGTTCCAAAGCGAAAACAAGGGGATTTATCACACAAAAGAAGAAGAAGTGAAAACTTGAAAAAAAAAAAAAAAAACGGCGCCGCGGTAATCAACGCATTGATTTCTTGTACGCACCGTAAACGCACCGTAATCAACGCGTTGATTTCTTTTTAATGGTCAAAAGCTGGTGTCGTCACAGTGTCGCAAAATCAATGGTTTAGACCAATCTCAAAAATGCCCAACGCGCCTAAAGAAGTTTTCAGTTCAAAAATATATTTGAGATCCTCTCAACAAGTCCTTTCATTTGATATGTCACACGGTATAGAATGCAAAACTTTTTTTAAAATTTTTCTTTTTTCCCCCCAATAGTAACCCCCACATTCAAAATTAATTAATTAACATTACACGTCCGTGTTTGGGTCACAGAAATACATATGTGTGAAAACAATCATTTTTCTATGGACCGCCGCCGAGACGCATTAAAACATTTTGTATGATATCATAAATTGGATGTAAAAGAAAGGTGATGTCGTACTTTCAAAGGAAGTAAAAATTATCCATTTATTTTGTGAGATTGCTGTTGTCCTTTAATTTTCTGTTCAGTTTTAAGGTTAGTTTTGTAATAAACATTCCACCAAAAATAAAAAATAAACAATCCTGTACAACAATATGATTTGAATCCACATAATTATGAAACAGAAAACAGTTCCAACAAACCAATGAATGTGGTCAGTCGTTTATACACCGATAAACTGATACGTATGTATGTAAGTACAGTAGGGCAACCAAAATCTTCAATGAGATATCGCTTTCAAGAATAATGTATATCCAGCTTAAAGTACAAAAAAGATACGGCTGTGTTTTATAAAAAAAAAAATAAACAAACAAACAATAACACATGCAAAGAGCACAACGTTTGAACCGTGTTTAAACGTAACAGTAGGTTTCTCTGGCGATGAGTGACAAGTGAGTGAATGACAACTACAACCAGTGTTTTCAAACAGTTATATTTTTTTACTCACCAATTTTTCAAGAATGCTGCTTCGAGTTCTTATTATCTTCGATATAATTCAATATGAATTACCTCTGTTTTATTCAAAAGTACTGTCTATTAAACTTCTCTGCAAAATGGTGGCCTCTGTAGTTATCATACCTCAAAAACAAAGTATATTCCAACCACTCATCTGATCACATTGACTGAATGAACGAATTGAACTGTAATCTTTCACTTATTGTCGCCATTAACCCGAAAATGCAACTGGAACTACTAATCATACTAACTACATTTTTATTCAATTTTAAACAAATGGTTTGATTAACTCTAGATTATTATCAAAAAACTAGTTTTAATTGAATGAAGAATACTTACAAATACAGAAATGACTTTCATCATTAATGAGTCATTAATCATATCGACCGAATGAACGAATTAAACTGTAATCTTTTACTTATCGTCGCAATTAAGCCGAAAATGCAACTGGAACTACAAATAATTTATATTTTATTCAATCTTTAAGCAAATGCTTTAAAAATGAAATTAAAATTCATTTATTTCAGGTACCACATAACCCATGTAAGAAAACATCTTTAAATTAAATTAAATTATTTAATAATAAAAACAAAATCACACATAAATAAAAACAAACTAATGAATACAATATAAATACAACATCAACACACAAATTATATACGTTAAATTCAAATTACATTCAATCATAATTAATTAATTAGCTCTTTAATCATTTCAATAGTTTTTAACGTGCGACACTACATGTAACTTGTCTGTCACAGCAGTGTCGCACAGAATGATAGTCCAACCTATTTGCTATCATATTCAGAACGATATTGGAGCTGGCCCGCACTCTGCGCACAAGAGACGCACAACGCTTCCGCATGGTCGCATGGAAACAGTCCGTGCGCGCCCATGCGAACATACTCGAAGCGCTACAGTAGCGAGGCAGACCCATTGTTGCTCTGAAAGCGTTGTTAAATTGAATGCGGAGGGTGCTGTAGCTTTTCTGCATGTAATTAGCCCACAGGCTGCAGATGTACATGGAGGTGCAATATGCTTGGAAAAGAGTTATTGTCACGCCATCCGAGCAACGCGCGAACCTGTGGGCCAGCATATTAGCTCTTTCAGATAAAGCCCTCCGCTCCCGTTCCAAGTCAACATGATCCCTGAGGTCAGCCGTGAATATATATCCTAGGTATTTAAATTGATTCAACCTGTTTAAGGGTATTTAGGCTATTTAGGCGTATAGGTGGTACATAATCGGGGCATATAGCACCGAGACCATGTACTGACTTTTCTGAATATTATACACAAGTCCATGTTTAACAGCGTAATCCTAACAGGCCACTATCAGCCTCCTTAGGCCACAAATCGACGCGCTCAGCAGAACCATGTCGCCTGCATAGCATTGTTGATACACACGTCGTTTACATGACAGCCGACCTGCTGACTGCTCAGCGCGACGAGCAGCGCGTCCATGTAAAGGATAAATAACGAGGGTGAATTCCGTCCACCCTGCTTTACACCGCATTGTAATCGATATGGCTCCGAATTGGCCCCCGACCATCTGAGGCTGTTGACTTGGTGCATATACCAATACTTGAGGATGGTAACAAGTTCTGGTCACCATATCAAAACCCTATAATATATTTAATAATATTTACTTAACTGTGTATTAAGAAAACCGTCAAACACCTTCGCTGTAAATGTAGCTAGAGAAAAGTCACCAGTTTTGTCTTTAACTATAGCCACAACACCAGTTTTTATAAGGTCCGGCGGATGATAAGAGTGGCTCACGTATAGTGAGTAAAACATTTTTAATACTCTGTTTCTATGTGGGCCAGCGCAAACCAGATGTTCAATGGATAGAGAATCATGACCTGGACTCTTGCCTTTTGTCATACTCTTAAGGGTTACAGCCACATTCTTGGAAGTAAATCTCACTCCTACTATCCCCTTAGGTAACTCACCATTGTAAACCTCACACGCCAGCCCCAAAGGTGAATGAATAGAAAATTAACCCTTAAAGATTTCAGCAATGCCTTTACGATCACTCACCCCCTCAACACTCACCGGAAATCCAGGTTTTGCGTTAACTTTGTTGGTGTTTTTCCAAAAGCCTCGAAAATCACCTTTGGTGTGCTTTTCTGCAAGTCTGTCATTTTGCCACGTTTTGTTTTTTCTGCCACATTGGTAAAAACTCTTCTGCTGGCACACATTTCATCGTACAGCGTTAGGTTAGCTACAAAATACCCACTCCGTAAACGTCATTCTAGCTCTCCGGTGAGCTTCGCTGACGTGTTTATTCCAACCCACCATGCGTGACCCACTTTCACTCCTCCTAATGCCCTCTCGACCCGCCAAGGACACAGTATGAAGGGCGGACACAACGTCAGAGTACAATTTTGATTAACTCTAGTGTACGGGCAGCAGCTCCGCACACTGAGATGTAGGATGTAGGTGGATGAATCACTCGGGATGTGTACAGGAAATAAAATCACTGTTTTGTGTCCGATAATGATTGACCATTTATTTAATAAAACAACGAATTATATAATGCCAAAAGTAGGTGGCTTGTGGCGGGCGTAATAGCTTAGTCAGCGAATGTACATAAATCGGTGAATTAGCAACTGCTTGATCAGGTAAAAACTAAAACAATAAATATCATGTGGCGATGCTCGTACATCCTGCCGACTATAAAAGTACAAATGTCCAGTAAAATGCATTATCCAAGGGTACGTAAAGTATGTAAAGAAAGTTATTGGAAGGTTCTATGTCCGTCGCTAACTGTCATTGGCGACGTTTCGCGATCCACCTTGCTGCTGTTAGGAAGATGTCTGGTGACCTCTTCTAGATCCGGGGTGTCTGCCTTTGCTTGTCCTTCCGTAGGGAGATGCCGTTCAGTAGGACTTGGGGCCATCTCAATCTCTTCCTTGTGCGCCTGCTTTCCTGTTCTGTTTCCTTGAGGT
Organism: Omphaloscelis lunosa; assembly: GCA_916610215.1. NCBI lineage: Eukaryota > Metazoa > Arthropoda > Insecta > Lepidoptera > Noctuidae > Omphaloscelis > Omphaloscelis lunosa. Next base: position 13,965,028 of record OU744265.1, on the reverse strand, counting down.
GTACGGAGACAGCGTGCTTTAATTTGGACGCATACCCATATGCTGAATATTGTTGCACAGGTTATCATACAGCCGTACAGGACGTAGTGATGTTGCTCCGCCTCCACGGAATTAACCATTTGTATGTCCTGTTGTTCTTTAACCAGCTCAATTTTTCTCTTAATACTCTTTAGTTGTTCTTCATGTGTTTCAAGTTCCATATTTGTTATATTTGTAATTTGACTATTGCTTGTTAATAGTTCGTTTAGATTTATCTCTGGTACGTAGATCTCTTGCTCATTTCCTAATTCCATGGTGCTTTGCATTTTGTAATGTGCATGAATCAGATGTTTATCGCCGCGCATCATGCAACCTGTAGCTAAGGTGATGATGCCTGTATTTTGTAGTGTCTGTGACGTAATTCCCGCAGGACAGAAAATGCGCATAGTGCATTCCTCGCAACACGTAAACAACCAAGCTCCCTTACTGTGCAGTTTTTTCCAGTCATTGCTGCAATTCGATACCTTAGTGCGGCAGGTTGTTACTCCTCGATTGTTTATTATGCCTGCTTCGCACATTGTTGTGGCTGTTTTTATACTGTATATAGGTAGGTCAAGGTTGCATAGCAACAGCTGATTTGTGTTTACTTGTTCGCACGATGAAAGATGTTGTTGATCCAGTGGTATCATCATGTCTAGCTTCAAGTTAACGGCTATGTATTTGGTTGTTGGTATTATGTGAATCATGGAGGTTCCCTTTATGTTGCGGATTGGGATGACTTCGGTTAGTTCGTACTGTTCGTCTGCTACTAACGGGATTTTTACTTCGAATATGATGAAGTCTTCGATTAGTTTTCCTTGCACACTTGCTAGTTTATACATTTCCCGGATACACTTGAACTTGTTTGAGCAAGGGAGAGATAATCCTTTTGGGACTTGTCCTGCTATGATGTTCAACTGTTTTTCGAACGCATCGGGTTTCAACAGGTGAGTGTCGACCTTGCCGTGACGGAGATCTGTAACTAGGCTGATCAACATGTCTTGTATTCTCCGCAAGTTTGTTATCATCATGTTTGCGGCAAGTGCAGTTGCAGTAAGGAACGTTGCTTGGTCTTGTTCGGTTTTCAGTTGTTGGAGCGAGTCTCTGAGACTTTTGTTGATGACAATGAACTGCCGGTTCATTACTTGCTCGTTCCTCTTCAGAAGGTTATATTCCCCTTCGATTATTGAAGTCTGTTGTTTGTACAGATTGTACAAGTGGTCTTCATTGCTGTGCAGTAGTTTGATGTCGTTGTTGTATTTTTCGGCGAATTTGTCATCAAGCACTCCAAATAGAGAGTTGGCAATGTTCCCAATTCCGTTTATGAGACCTCGCTTGCTACGTATTCCGTGGTCGGATTGTAGTACTTCGTTGTAGTGTTTGAGCTCGTTTAGTTCGTGCTCGAGTTGTGTGGATATAGTCAAGTACGCTATATTTCGTTGACAAAGTCCGTGTAATTGCTGGACGTATTGTTCAACGGCAGAAGTACTTTTCCAGTAAGTTGACATGTTGTAGTATACTACCAGTCTCCATTCGTCTTGTATTATCTGTAAGTCTGCGGCTTTGTCAAAGTATACAAGGCGGGTCGGGTCTAGAGTTGTTACATTGACGAGTTGTTGCATGGACGGTGTCACACACGTAACCATCAGTACTAGTAACGTGCTTAGGTACTTGAGGACGTTACAGCTGGAAACACCCTTCTGTGCCCGTCTAGGGCTCACCCGACGTTGAGATGTTGATGACGTCGCCTCTGGTTGTGTTGGTTTGTTTTCTTTGTTGTTCCCGGTTTCAATTGGTAATCGGGACAATTTCGTTACGGGTCTCTTCATTATGTTGGATTTAGTTTTGAGCGTGACGACTCGTACCAAGTTATCCGGTCCAGGATGCGTCTCTATAACTCGCCCTAATAACCATCGGGCTGGGGCTATTTGTTCTTCCTTTACAAGGACGACGTCATTCACGGCAATGTTGCGTGTTGGAGTTTGCCATTTCCCTCGTAATTGTAATGTTTGTAGGTAATCTTTGGACCATTTCTTCCAAAATTCCTTGTACATGTTTTCTGTCAGGCGCCATCGTAAAGTTAACTGGCTGTTGTCACTCTCTGACGTCATCGGAGGTGCCAGAACCGGTCCACCGACTAAAAAGTGGCCTGGTGTCAAGTAATCGATGTCGTCGAGGTCGTTTGTTAGGGCGACAAGTGGCCTTGAGTTGAGGCAGGCTTCAATTTGTACTAGCAAAGTAGTAAACTCTTCGTACGTAAGCCTTTGTTCCCCAAGGACGCGTTTTAGGTGGTGTTTCATACTCTTGACTGCAGCTTCCCATAGTCCTCCCGCTGTGGGCCAAGATGGTGCGTTAAAGTGCCATTCCATACCTTTTTCGGAAGTGTTGTTGATGAGGTCGTCGTTAACTAGAAGCTGCAGTGCCTCCTGGCGTTCTTTGGCTAGAGCTCTTGCTGCTCCGACAAAGTTCGTTCCGTTGTCACTGTAGATATGTTTTGGTGTTCCTCGTCGTGCGCATAGCCGCTTCAATGCTGCGAGGAATGTTATCGTGCTGAGGTCTGACACCAGCTCCAGGTGGATGGCTTTTGTGCATAAACAAATGAAAATCGCGATGTAGGCTTTAACTGTTTTAATGCCGCGACCTTTGTTAGCCTTTATTTCAACGTGTCCCGTGAAATCCACGCCCGTGTGTGTGAATGGCCTTGAAGGTGTAACTCGAGGCGTTGGTAAGTGTGCCATTTGTTGATTGCTGCGTTGCGTTTTGTAGCGGTGGCAGGTGACACATTTGTTGAGTTGCTTCTTGATTGGTTTCATGCCGCCAAGTATCCAATATTTGTTACGAAGGTTTCCCAAAGTAAGCCTGGCACCGCCGTGGAGAGTATTCTTGTGGGCTTGGTCAATCAGGAGGTCTGATAACTTGTGTTTGTTTGGTAAAATTATTGGATGTTTGTGGGAGTCGTTTAACTTAGCATGTTCAAGTCTTCCTCCCACTCGAAGAATACCTTGTGCGTCTAGCATTGGGCTTAAACTCAACAGTTTGCTTGTAGCCCGTACCTTGTTATGTTTGTGTAGGTATGCTATTTCATCGCCAAATGTATTGTTCTGTGTAGTTTTCACAAGCAGGTGCTGAGTCTGCACAATGTCTTCCGTAGTTAAGTGTGACCTGTGTATGGCTCTTGTTGCGTCACGCGAGTTGTTTATGAATCGTCTGATCCAGCTGATGACTCGGGTTGCATAAGTCATCGTGCTGTATTTTTGCAGTAGTTGCTCGATGAGGGGCGCGTCTATTGTTTGTATTGCGCAGGTTTGACCTCGTTTATTTTTCTCTTCGTTCGTTGTAAAAATACCTTGTTTGGGTATGTTGTTGTTTTGAAGCCAGGTTGGGCCTTTCCACCACAGTTCGTGAGCTATCAAGGCTGATGGTGAGATTCCTCTGCTTGCGCAGTCCGCAGGATTGTCTTCGGACTTGACATGGGCCCAGGAGTTGGGTGGTGTTATTTGGATAATTTTTGTGACTCTGTTGGCTACGAAACTCTTCCAACGGCTCACATCACCATGTAGCCAGCCAAGCACCACCATGGAGTCCGTCCAGCAATGTATGGTGTGGATCTGCGAGTTGATGGAGTTTTTTACTTTTTCGATCAGTCGGGCTAGTAGTACTGCACCACATAACTCCAGTCGTGGCAGAGAAATAGGCTTTTTCTGTGGGGCTAATTTTGTTTTAGCTGCTACTAGCCTTATCATCTGTTTACCTTCTTTATCAGTGGTCTTGCAATATATGACACATGCATAGGCTCGTTCTGATGAATCACAGTAGCCATGAAGTTGGAAGGGTTGTTGGGTGTCGCCGATCCAGCGTGGTATGGTTATGTCGTTTATGTGTGCGAGCTGATTGCGGAATTGCTCCCATTCTTGCTGTATCTTTAGTGGGAGTTTATCATCCCAGCTCGTTGTAGTTGACCAAGCATGTTGAAAAATTAGCTTGGCTTTCACTGTTACCGGTGATAGCCAACCAAGTGGGTCATACAGTTTTGATATATCCGACAGTAGTGTGCGTTTTGTGTCGACATCACGTTTGTTGCAGAGTGGTATTTGTTTGTAGGTAAACTGATCCGTGCGCGGGTTCCAAGTGATGCCTAGCGTTTTGTTGGTGTCTGCATCCTTGAAGTCGAACATTTTTTGGCTTATCAATTCATCGGATAAGCCTTCAAGTAGGCGCGTTTCGTTGCTAGCCCACTTTCGTAAGTTGAATCCACCGCCCTTCAGCATTGTTATAAGTTGACTTCGAGCTTTCTGTGCTGTTATGAAGTCGTGACTCCCGCCTATTAAGTCGTCCATGTATAGCTGATTGGACAGAATAGCCGCCGCCAAGGGGTACTGTGCGCCGTCATCCTTTACCAGTTGCCTTATGGTGCGCATTGCCAGGAAGGGAGCGGACTTGGTACCATATGTTACTGTAGTCAGTTGTAACTCTTGTAACGGCTCTGTGACTGAATCCCTCCACACTATTTTTTGTAAGTGTTGGTCTTTTTCCTGAATACGTATTTGTCGGTAAAATTTCTCAATATCCGCTGTGTACACGTATTCAAATGCCCTCCATCGTAGAATAATAGCTTGTAAGTCTTGTTGTAAGTTAAGCCCGCATTCCATCAGTTGGTTTAAACTGTGTCCCGAGCTAGTGGTTGCTGATGCATTGAAAACCACTCGGAGTTTGGTTGTCGTTGAATCGGGTCTCATTACTCCATGATGGGGTAGGAAACAGCTTGGCGTGTCCGGCTCTGTGCACCTTTTCATATGTCCTAGAGCTTTGTAATCGCCGATGAAAGCCTTGTAGCTTGAAGCGAGGGTTTCGTCTCTTGTCAAACGTTTTTCCAATTGCTTGAATTGCGCGACTGCTTGTGGCTTTGATCGTCCTAAATATTGCTCGAAACTGGTCTTCATGGGGATTCTCACTTCATACCGCCCATCTTCTTGTCTTTTTGTTGTATCAGCGTACAGCCTCTCGCAGTACTCCTCATCGACAGTCGTAGACTGGTCGTCTGATATTATCTCTTCAATTTCCCAGAAACGAGAGATATCGCTAGTGTCCACCACGACATGACAGTTGAAAGTATTCGTATTTCCAACTAATACCCAGCCGAGCTTTGTTTGTTGTGCTATTGGTGCGTATATGTTTCCTTGAGTAATGTTGCTCATGACTATGTCGCCATATACCCCAGCATCAAGTAGAATGTCAATCGGCCTTGATAAGTTGAATTGTGGGTCGGCCAGGTTAATGTTTTCTATGTGAGGCCAATCTTGTTTTTCGAAGGAGTAGTTAGGCAGGTTGTTGAGTAGTTTAGCCATTACTAATGCCGGCGTTGAAAACTCGTAATCTCCGTAAAGGGACTTACAGTCCAACTGAACGGTCCCGTTGCTCTGGCTGGCAAATGCTCCGATCCCTGACACAGTTGAGTTGTGGTTGCGTCGCGGAAGCCCAAGTCGTTGCACAGCCGATTCTGTTATAAGGTTCAGTTGGGAGCCTTGGTCCAGAAGGCATCTAAGTACGGTGTAAGTTCCATCTGCAGCCTTTACTTTAAGTTGTACTGTAGCCAGTAAAACTTCGTTAAAATTTCCTGACACGTGATTGGTTTTTCGCTGCATGTTGTTGTTTGTCACGCCTTCGGCCATTTGGCTTGACGACAGTGTCGCTGACGTAGTATCGCGGACTAGGTCATGTAGCGTGGTGTGATGTGCGCCGTTACACACTTTGCATCTTTTCTGCGAGTTGCATTTCTTTCCGTTGTGCGGATACATGCAGTTTTTGCAAATGTTCAATTGCTCAATTGTCCTAATTTTTATGGCTGGCGTCATTTCTTGAAACTCTTTACAGTAGAGCAAGATGTGGCTTGTTTTGCAAACTGGACAATTTCTGTCGGAGCTTGTATGGTTTGCTTTGGGGTAGCGTCTGTATCTGTTGTACGCATCCCTTGGTACTGTTGTCATCGAGGCCCCTTTATTTGGGGTGACGTCGGCATCTGTTTGTTTGTTGGGTTTACTTGTTTTCTTCACTACTGACTCCAGCGCCGTGAACTTCCCTTCGATGAACTGGATGAATTCCTTGAAGTCGGGAAGCCCTCTTGGATTTTTCCTCGCCTCCATGTAGTCAGCGTAGGTCTGAGTGTCTAGTTTTGCTGCCAGAATGTGCACCAAAATCGGGTCCCATGTTGCCGTGTCGATGCTCAAGTTACGCAACGCGTGCACGGTTTCGAGACTGGTGTCGTGTAGGCGCTTCAGCTCGTACGCGTTTTGATTTTGAATCGTAGGTTGACTCATCAAAACTTGCATTTGCTTGGTGAAGAGCATCTGCAAGTTATTGTACCTATGGTGGAGGATTTCCCAGCAGGAGTCGTAGTTGCTCTCGGAAACAGACAGATGTTGCACCAGGCGCTCAGCTTCTCCTTTTAGCTTCCCTTTCAGGTGTTGCATCTTCTGCCCCTTCGAGAGGGAAGGGTTATTATGAATAGCCGCGATGTATAGATCGAGGAATGTCGGCCATTGTGTGTAGTTTCCAGAGAATATCGGTATTTCGATCCTTGGCGCACTATCCCGTTGTTGGACAGCGTGGTTGAGTTTGCGGTTGAGACCTCGCTTTGTGCACTCGTATGTTTCTTCGTACTGCGAGAACTCGAGCTCGTAGTTTACGTCGCTACCGACGAGAACGTTGTCGAGCTGCCAGTGCACTTCGTCAATCGCCCTCCATCGCGATTCGAGTACCCTAAGCTTGTCTTCTATCTCCCATTTCTCAATAATGTCAGCAGTCCGCAAGTTGCTGACGAAACGTGAGAAGGCTCTAAAGTTGGTTGCTTGTTGATTTTTTAGCTCGTCCGATCTCGATAGGACTCCAGTGTTCTTGTTCTCTTCTTCTGGGCGACTCGCGAGTTCCGCAGTGCTTGTTGACCATGTTTGCAGCTTATGTTGTATGTTTGAGTAGTTCGACTTGACCCTGTCGTATACTTTTGTTGTGTAGTATATGTCGGTCTGGTCTATGGCGCCCTGTAGCACGCCATGATTCATTTCGAATTCGTTCCAGTGCGCCTGGAGGGTATCCAGTCTGCCCCGGATGTATGTGGCGGTTTTGCGGTCAGGGCCATCTTTTCCGAAGTTGACACCAATTTTTCGGATGCCCTCTGCGATGATTTCCTGCCGCTTGAGAAGTTCTTGTTGCCTGGCGTCCATAATAGTTGCACGAGTATGTATGCGTGTAGTGGATGGACGTTAGCTCTGTTGACTTCACTGTTGTATTGTTGTATGTAGTTCCCGAACCACCAAATGTTGATGTTTCCCACGGCGATCGCAGGGTCCGAAGGAATCTCTCCGTACGATATTGTGCGCCTTCTCAATCTGACTGGGGCGATCCGCTTGTGGAAGACCAGTCAAACCGATTCGCTATCGTAAGTAGAAACACTTCGTACCTGTGCGACTTGCAGGACTGTTTGCTCCAGTAGTGGCGATCCGGCTCGAAGGACCATAAATGTACGGGCAGCAGCTCCACACACTGAGATGTAGGATGTAGGTGGATGAATCACTCGGGATGTGTACAGGAAATAAAATCACTGTTTTGTGTCCGATAATGATTGACCATTTATTTAATAAAACAACGAATTATATAATGCCAAAAGTAGGTGGCTTGTGGCGGGCGTAATAGCTTAGTCAGCGAATGTACATAAATCGGTGAATTAGCAACTGCTTGATCAGGTAAAAACTAAAACAATAAATATCATGTGGCGATGCTCGTACACTAGACTATTATCAAAAATCTAGTCAGAATTAATGAAGAATACTTAAAAATACGGAAATGACTTTCATCAATAATAAGTCATTAACATTCTTTTTTTATTAGAACAGATGCTTCACAACTATTAAAAAGTAATATAGCATTTTAGACTTTAATGCACACAGTGTGATAAATAATCTTATTTGAAAACTGATATACATTTTTAGACCGCGACTGTACTTGGGCGGCTGACCGCCGGTGCGTATGAAAGCTTGTTGCGTGTTGTGTTCCATACACCACTGAGTCCGGCCGCCGGCTAACCGGTAGGCGGCGACCGGACGCACAGTGGTTAATCCGGTGTGCACCCGGTGACCGGTTGACGGCTGGTACGTGTGAAAGATAACGTACATCCCCATTACCCCACGGTGAGTCCGGCCGTCGGCTAGCCGGCAAACGGGACGTATGAAAAGGCACTTACACTTTTGACAGTTCACATTTGACGGTGCTACCAACAGTTAATCTAAATCACTTTGAGCATAAGTGATTTGTTTGTCAACTAAAGAAGTATTTTTATTTCGTAAAGTAATATTATTTTAATTATGTTAAATAAAAATATTAATAACAAGGAAAAAAGTGATAGTTGAAATTATTTTTAAAACTCAACCCTTGCACTTTCCATTAAGAACGATTATGGTGAGATTCTTAAAATTAGCAACACCGCTTTCACTAAAATACGCCAGAAAAAGTATGCAGTAAAACCAATAAATAACTAATTAAATACAAAATATTAACCCCACGTAAGATTTCGATCAAACGAGAAGTTAGAATTTTATAGTAGGGTAAGTCCGTGGATAGGTGATCATCCTAACATATCGAGACCCCTCCGTGCCTCGGAAAGCCCGATAAACCGTTCGTCCCGGCTGTCATTCTTGAATCTTTGACAGTTGTTTGTCAGAAGCCCGAAAGCCTGACAACCAGTCTTACCAAGGGGTATCGTGTTACCCAGTAACTGGTTTGTGGAGGTCAGATAGGCAGTCACTCCATGTAAAATACTGGTATTCAGCTACATGCGGTTAAAGTGGAAGCCGACCCCAACATTGTTGGGAAAAGGCTCAGCAGATTGATTGGTAAGTCGGGATCGTGTCAGCTCGGCTGGCGAGTTACTTAATTATAAGCATCTGTCGATATTCACATTGAATAGTCCTCGAATTGTTTAATAGAAATACAATTGAAACTGATAGTAGACGCTTTAAAATGTCGGAAATATGCAAATTTCATTGTTACCCGGTGAACCAGTAAAACCCATTTGCGCCTTCCCGGAAGCAGATTACCTTTATGGTAATCATTTTACGTTTTCCTGGTTACGGATATTATAAAACAAAGGCATTTTGCAGAAGTTAAAACTATTCATATTGGTCTAAAAGAGATTGCCCGAAATCAAAACAGCTTAGAAGTAAAAGAGTATGGACATAAAAATATACTCACTCATAAATCATAAAATATTTTTTAACTTTTCTTAGTTCATTTCATCGATATCGTATGTGGAGTTAATTTTACAGATAGTGCAAGGGTTTAAAAATAATTTCAACTATGAAATTTTTCCTTGTTATTAATATTTTTATTTAACATAATTAAAATAATACTACTTTACTAATTAAAAATATTTCTTTAGTTGACAAACAAATCACTTATGGTCAAAGTGATTTAGATTAACTGTTGGTAGCACTGTCAAAGGTGAACTGTCAAAAGTATAAGTGCCTTTTCATACGTTCAGATTGCCGGGTAGCCGGCGTAGTTGCCGGACTCACCGTGGTGTATGGGAATTTACGTTATCTTTCACACGTATCGGCCGGCAACCGGTCGCTGGGTGCACATCGGATCCACCATTGTGCGTTCGGTCCCCGCCTACTGATTAGCCAGCGGCCGGATTCACAATGGTGTACAGAATAAAACACGCCACAAGCTTTCATACGCACCGGCGGTGGTTAGGCTTTAATAATGTTCCATTAAATTGTTGCAAAAAGCAACATTATTGACTCGATTTTAATGATTTTTTGAAGAAATTAATGAAATCATTAGCGTTAATGATCCATTAAGTAATGGGTTGTCTAAAATGCTATATCTAGGTACATATTACTTTTTAATAGTTGTGAAACATTTGTTCTAATAAAAATACTATTAATGATGAAAGTAATTTCTGTATTTGTAAGTATTCTTCATTAAATTCAAACTAGATTTTTGATAACAGTCTAAAGTTAATCAAAGCATCTGTTTAAGATTGAATAAAAATATAGTTAGTGTGATTTGTAGTTCCAGTTGCATTTTCGGTTTAATGGCGACGATAAGTGAAAGATTACAGTTCAATTCGTTCATTCAGTCGATGTGATCAGATGAGTGGTTGGAATATACTTTATTTTTGAAGTAGGATAACTACAGAGTCCACCATTTTGCAGAGAAGTTTAATGGACAGTACTTTTAAATAAAACAGAGGTAAATAATACTGAATTATATCGAAGATAATAAGAACTCGAAGCAGCATTCTTGAAAAGTTTGTGGGTGAAAAAATATAACTGTCTAATCTGCGTAAATACTGGTTGTAGTTGTCATTCACTCACTTGTCACCTATCGCCATAGAAACCTACTGTTACGTTCAAACATGGTTCAAACGTTGTGCTCTTTGCATGTGTTATTGTTTGTTTATTTATTTTTAATAAAACACTTAGCCGTACCTTTTTTGCAATTTAAGCTGGATATACATTATTCTTGAAAGCGATATCTCATTGACGATTTTGGTTGCCCTACTGGACTTACGATACATACGTATCAGTTTATCAGTGAAATGTAATTGGATATGTTATTGCGGTGCTCAGATGATTGAAATCGTACATCAGTGTTTCGGTGCATCCAATATGTTTTACGTGCAGTTAGTGAATTATCCATGCAACTGATGAATTAATTATCCGTTATCTTGATGGAGAACAAAACAACATGATATGTTGGATTATGCAGTCCCTCAAAATGGTTAAGGTAAATGGTGCTGATCCACGCATATTGTTGGGACTACTTACTTATTAAAATAAACTAATTAAATAAACTAAATAAATATAAATAAACTAATTAAATATAAGCCATGGCAGTGAGGAGACGGATCCTCACTGCCATGGCTTATATTTAATTAGTTTTTTAAAATAAATGCTTCAAGATTGAATAAAAAAGGGGTACCTACGTTGTTTGTGAGAGATTTCTTTTATTTTCCTTTACACTGACCGCCTTACTAGTATGTGGAATTCTTCCATAAGTTATAAGCATTTGATAGGCCCACTCCAGATGTTTTTAACGATCTTAAGTCAGATAGTTAATTGATTCAGGCGTGACCTTGCGGAAATCCATTATAAAATGATGATGTATAGTGTGAAGTCAATCGTCATCCTGAGGATGCCTCGTTGAGAGGTGAAACACGTTTAGAAATAACTAAGCGGAACAATTATATCCACATCATCCAATGGGATCGTTTGATTTTCACAGCATATTTTGGTTTTAAACGAAGTACCTACACCTATGTAGTCTCGTCGCTTAGCTTCGCCGCTTAGCGACCTCAAACATTAAGAAAAACTTCTTAATTCTCAGGTTTTAAAAATGTTGGTACATTAATAGTTCTCATCACAACCAGTCTTTATATATTTTAAGCTAAGTAGTTCCAGCCGCTGTCGGACCTAGTGGAGAGTTGTGCCACCTCATGTAGTTATTTACGTTGCTAAATCTAGTCAAGCTACTAGGTTTATACGCCAATTGTTATTAAAATCGAAATTGGATAGTCAACTAATTGTGTATAAAAACGACTGACCGCATTCATGGGTTTGTTCGAACTATTTTCTGTTTCATAATTATGTGCATTCAAATCATATTGTTGAACAGGATTGCTTTTTTTTGGTGGAAGCTTTATTACAAAACTAACCTTAAAACTGAACAGAAAATCAAAGAACAACAACAACTTCACAAAATACTTGGATAATTTTTATTTCCTTTGAAAATACGACATCACCCCTCTTTTACATCCAATTTATTATATTGTTACGTCGTACGTACGAGATCTTTCGAGAAAGCACGGATTACAGTGTGTTTGCGCTAAAAACTTCGAGAAGCATTCCATTATTATTAGTTTGAAGTTAAGTAGGTAACTACTTATAAACAATATTAGAACTCGTCATTGTAATTTCGACCGTACGCCGAGGGCATAAAGTACCTATTTCTTTATTCGGTACAAGTAGGTTATTATTTTTTATACCTACTACTTTTGTATTTCCTGGTAATGTTTATTTGTTGATGTTTTTCTGGAACCGTTCTCCACATAGCTGGAATGTTCTTGAATATTGGCGGTATAAAAGCAGAGAGCCGACACACGATGAGTCAGTCTGATTTAGGGGATACAACGAAGCGAATCGAAGTGAACTATAAGTGCGATATCTAAGTGAATAGTGATCAGTAGTGTATTTGTGATTAAGTTTTAAGTGTTTTGTGTTTATTAAAGTTATTTAATTGTCTGATTGGTAGTAATTAATTTATCCCATACCCAGCTCGTAACAATTTGGTGTTAGAAGTGAGGGATAAATTATGCCAATTCTACCGAAGGACGACACAGACGGTATCCGTACCAGGAGTCAGCGACAGCAGGACATGGACCAAAGGCGGTTTGGACATTCTCCAACACAGACACCGGGTGGTGTCCAGTCTACGTCAGTGCCAGTCGCTGGCCCATCCGCAGTTTCTACAGCATCAATGGCGCCAGACTTGTCAGCTTTAATGGCGCTGCTAAAGGAGCAGTCTCGCCGTCAAGAGGAGCAGGCTCGCCGTCAAGAGGAGCAGGCTCGCCGGTTGGAAGAGCAGTTGCAGCGAGACAAAGAAGAGCAAGTCCGCCGCCAAGAGGAGCAGGCTCGCCGGTTGGAAGAGCAGTTGCAGCGAGACAAAGAGGAGCAGGTCCGCCGCCAAGACGAGCAGATGCTCCTCATAAAGGATCTTCATGCAACTTTTGGCAAAGACCTAAAGGTGATGAAGGATCAGGTACAGCAGCACGAGAATCGCCTCTCAGAAGCCGAAGTTCAGATCGCTGGGGTGAAGAAGGCTTTGGGGGAACTGAAGACTGGAGACGTGACTGTAGCTTCAGTAGTTGCTGCACCTTCAGCGCGGGGCTTTAAGGTGCCTCCATTCGATGGCACATCTTCGTGGTCGGCTTATAAAATTCAATTTGAGGCCGTTATGAAGGCGAATGGATGGACAAAACCGCAAGCCATGACCGCGCTCACCTTGGGCCTCCGAGACCAGGCCCTAAACATTCTTGAGGCGCTCGGCAAGAATGTAACCTACGAGCAGCTGCTGGAGGCGTTAGAGTCCAGATACGGCGACGCGCACCTGGAGCACGTATTTCGTGCTAAGTTGAAGGATCGTGTTCAACGTAGTGCCGAGAACCTACAGCAGTGGGCCCTCGAAGTTGAAAAGCTGGTTCGGAAAGCATACCAGTCTGCCCCTGCACTTATCGATGGGAATCTGGTACAAGCGTTCGTTGATGGAATACGCGACCTAGAAGTTAGAGCCGCCGTGAGACTTGGGCATCATGAGACGCTGAAAGACGCCTTGGCCCATGCCTTAGAAGTAGAGGCAGTGAGGCAGGACCACCGAACGCACCGCGTCAGGGAGGTTGTAGCATTACCTGTACGCGACCGGCCGCAAGGGTACAGTCCTAGGTGCTACACTTGCGGAGAAAGGGGTCATCTTCGGTCAAGCTGTCCTAAGCGCAGCACCCCGAGAGAAGATCAGCAGGGAAGGGTGGCTGAAGTGATTGCCGAGCCACAGCAGGGAAACGAGTAAATGCCAGGACTGGGGGGCGGGTGCTGGCTGGTATTGAAAGAGCCCCGAGAATCTTGATCTCGCAAGCACATGATGGGAACAGCCAGACCATCAAAGGCGAAGTCAACGGAACACCATGCAAACTGACGTTGGATACTGGAGCTTCTCACACGGTCGTCAATTCTCACCTAGCAAGTCGGTTTCTTGGGGACTACGTCGATAACCACGACCGTATCCGATTACTAACAGCTACCGGTCAGCACATAATCGTCCGAGGCAAGAAGGAGGTGGAGTTAAAATTGGGTGACAGAACTTACCAGCACAATGTCATCGTGGCCGATATAGTGGACGATTGCATCTTGGGCTTGGACTTCATGCGGAAACATCGTTGCGAGATCGACGTTGATCAAGGAGTATTGAAATGTGGTTCAGATGAAGTCTTCATGGAAGGTGCACCATCAGGAAAAGTGTACTGCTTGAGAGAGATTGTTCTTCCTCGCAGATCAGAAACAATTGTGCCAATTAGTTTACCACAGAATTCTGGACACAAAGATCGAAGTGTTCTGATAGAAAGGGTGAACAATGACTTCCCATGGAAGATGGCACGTACTCTGGTCAAAGCCACCAACTTCTCAGCAGTACGTATACTGAATCCAAGTAACAAGGAGCATGTGATCAAGAAGGGCACCTTGATCGGTACTTGCGAGGAAGTAGCTTGGATGCGTCAATTGCAGGATCCACCTACCGGAAATAAAATTCGTAGTGCAAAATTTGACGTGTCAACGCTTTTGGAGAACTGCGATTTAACTAAAGGAGAAATGGACAAGGCTAAGAAGATGTTACTTCAGTACGCCGACACTTTCTCTTCAAACGATGCTGACATAGGGAGAACTGGACTTGTTCAGCATAAGATTAATACAGGCAACGAGTTACCAATCCGTCAGCGACCAAGAAGACTGCCAGTTGCACGAGAAAAAGAGGTGGAAACCATGATTGAGGGAATGGTGAAGGACGGTGTTATAGAACCTTCATCGAGTCCATGGTGTTCTCCTGTGGTCCTGGTAAAGAAAAAGGACGGCAGTATGCGCTTCTGTGTGGATTATCGACGACTGAACGACGTCACGAAGAAGGACAGCTACCCGCTGCCTAGGATCGATGACACACTGGATACGCTGACTGGTATGAAGTGGTTTACCACACTTGACCTGAAAAGTGGCTACTGGCAAGTTGAAATAGACCCCAAGGATAAGGAGAAAACTGCATTTTCAACAGGAAAAGGGTTGTGGCAGTTTAAAGTTATGCCATTCGGTCTGTGCAATGCTCCTGCGACGTTTGAAAGGTTGATGGAGCAAGTACTCGCCGGATTGATTGGAGACGCATGTCTTGTATATCTAGACGACATTATCATCGTGGGCCGTACATTTGAAGATCACCTTAAAAACCTCAACCGAGTGCTGTCGAAAATCCAAACAGCAAATCTCAAGTTAAGTCCGAAAAAGTGCTCGTTTTTCAGACAACAAGTAAACTTTTTAGGACACATTGTTTCGGGGGAAGGTGTTCAAACAGACCCAGAAAAAGTAATCGCCGTCAAGGATTGGCCAGTTCCGAAAGACAAGACACAGGTCAGAGCATTTCTGGGTTTGTGCTCCTACTATCGAAGGTTTGTCAAGAATTTTGCCGACATTGCGAAACCTCTGCACAAACTCACTGAGGAAAAGCGGCAATTCTGTTGGGACGAGAACTGCGACGTCGCATTTCAGGAATTAAAGAAACGTCTGTGCAATACACCTATTTTGGGATATCCTGACACTGAAAATGACTTCATAGTTGACACTGATGCAAGTAATACTGGAATTGGGGGCGTGCTGTCTCAACGGAAAGGAGACCAAGAGGTTGTGATAGCTTACTTCAGCAAGTCTTTATCCAAACCAGAAAGAAATTACTGCGTTACAAGAAGGGAGCTACTCGCCGTAGTAAAGACATTGCAGCACTTCAGTAAATATTTGCTGGGACGTAAATTCCAATTACGAACTGACCATGCTGCATTGAAGTGGCTATTACAGTTTAAGAATCCAGAGGGGCAAGTGGCGAGATGGATTGAACTACTACAAGAGTTTGACTTCATAACTGAACATCGCAGTGGGAGAACTCACGGTAACGCAGACGCCTTGTCAAGAAGACCTTGTCCCGAAGACTGTAAGCACTGTGCTAGGCAAGAGACTAAGGAAGTAGTGCCCGTGAGGATGCTTAGAACAGATCTCAGCGATGAATGGAAGGAAACCCTACAGCAGGCTCAGCAAAATGACTCGGACATCAAACCGATCTTCGAGTGGGTCAAAGCTGGTGCTCCTAAACCTAAGTGGAGTGATGTGGCTGCGATGAGTTCCATCACAAAGAGTTATTGGGCGCAATGGAACAGCTTGATGATCCAGGATGGAGTCTTGTGCCGTAAATGGGAAAACGCTCGAGGGGACAGCTGTCATCTACAAATGGTTGTCCCTAAAGCTAAGGTACCGGATGTTCTACGGCTCTACCATGATGGATGTTCAGGAGGACATATGGGAGTAAAAAGGACTCTACTAAAAATTCGAGAACGCTT
The DNA here is from genome assembly GCA_916610215.1 of Omphaloscelis lunosa. NCBI lineage: Eukaryota > Metazoa > Arthropoda > Insecta > Lepidoptera > Noctuidae > Omphaloscelis > Omphaloscelis lunosa. The sequence continues at coordinate 13,948,815 of OU744265.1, read as the reverse complement.
TTACTGGATCCACTGTCGAGATGATGTGGAGGACTGGTGTCGCAAATGTACCAGTTGTGCGGCCGTGAAAGGACCCCACACACGCAGCCGAGGTGCATTAAAAGTGTACAACGTTGGAGCCCCTTGGGAACGGATAGCACTAGACGTTGCGAGACCATTTCCAGAAAGTGAGAACGGAAACAAGTACTTCCTGGTGGTCATGGATTACTTCACAAAGTGGCCAGAAGTCTTCGCCATTCCTAACCAAGAAGCTACAACTGTCGCAGATAAATTAGTTCAGGAAGTTTTCTGTCGTTTTGGAGTACCCTTAGAAATACACAGCGATCAAGGAAGGAATTTTGAATCGCAAGTATTTCAGGAAACTTGTCGATTGATGGGTACCTACAAAACCAGAACCACCTCTTACCACCCACAATCTGATGGAATGGTGGAACGATTCAACCAAACGTTGGAGAGATATCTGGCAAAAGTCGTGGAAAGCAGGCAGAGGGATTGGGACAAGCACATACAGCCGTTTCTGCTGTCCTACCGCAGCGCAGTCCACGAAAGTACGACTGTGACGCCAGCCTTCGCGAACTTTGGAAGAGAATTACGGTTGCCTGCAGATTTAATCACTGGAGCTCCCCCTGATGCTCCACGTAGTGTAACAGATTACGCAAATGATTTGCGTAACAAGTTGAATGATGTTTATGAGCATATCCGACAATCCGGCCAACAGATGTCTGAGAAGATGAAGACCCGTTATGACCGCAAGGCAAACAGTAGGGGTTTCGATGAGGGTTCACTGGTGTGGTTACATAACCCAGTGCGGAGCAAGGGGAAGTCTCCGAAATTGCAAGCAAATTGGGATGGACCATACCGAGTCGTGACTAGGATCAACGATGTCACCTACCGAATACAAAAGGGTCTACGAGGTGCGCCTAAGATTGTTCATGTAGACCGATTGGCCCGATACTACGGGGCTAATGATGCTCGGGACGAGCATGTCTAAGGAGGGGGCAGTGTTACGTCGTACGTACGAGATCTTTCGAGAAAGCACGGATTACAGTGTGTTTGCGCTAAAAACTTCGAGAAGCATTCCATTATTATTAGTTTGAAGTTAAGTAGGTAACTACTTATAAACAATATTAGAACTCGTCATTGTAATTTCGACCGTACGCCGAGGGCATAAAGTACCTATTTCTTTATTCGGTACAAGTAGGTTATTATTTTTTATACCTACTACTTTTGTATTTCCTGGTAATGTTTATTTGTTGATGTTTTTCTGGAACCGTTCTCCACATAGCTGGAATGTTCTTGAATATTGGCGGTATAAAAGCAGAGAGCCGACACACGATGAGTCAGTCTGATTTAGGGGATACAACGAAGCGAATCGAAGTGAACTATAAGTGCGATATCTAAGTGAATAGTGATCAGTAGTGTATTTGTGATTAAGTTTTAAGTGTTTTGTGTTTATTAAAGTTATTTAATTGTCTGATTGGTAGTAATTAATTTATCCCATACCCAGCTCGTAATAATATCATACAAGATGTTTTGATGCGCAACGGCGGCGGTGCATAGAAAAATTGTCATTTCCCTTTAGTCATTTAATTGGTGTAGATACAGTTTTTCTTTAGTCATTTAGTTGGTGTAGATAACGTTAAACTCACAATGACCGATGGCAACAAAAAAATATTCTTAAGTGGCTCTGCTCTGAGCTACGATTATCGCTGCTACAATTTTAATAACAAAGACGGACCGAAAAAAATAAAGCTGTTCCTGTTATTTCTCTAAAATTAAGTAGGTAATTGATTTCGGGCCCTTTTTGACCATAAAGGTTCCGACCGCAGAAATGCGCGACGCGCCGCGCAAACGCGATTCTGGTAGAACAATTTTCATGAAGATTTCATAGAAATTGTTCTACTAGAGTAGCGTCTTGCTGTCGCATCGCGCCAGTCTGCAGGAGCTTTAACAACTGGTCCTTCGAGCATAAAAGGCACCCTATTCTTTAGACGGATTTGCATGCTACCATTTACAATCTCCTTCGTGTCTGCATACAACATAGTCATTTCGTTCTGTTTACCGACAGCAATTGGTAATATTACACCACACGATTACAATAATATTTGCGTATACCGTTATCCTCGATATCCGTCAGTACCCACTACTATAATGTCGGCACGTACGCCAAAGTTTGCTTTGATCTTCTGTATTTGACGTTCAAGCGATTCAAGGACTTGTAGTTAAAAATAGGCTTTGGTATAAATATTGGCGATTTACTGATGTTCAATCAAAAATAGAACAAAAAAAATTCTTGCGAATTCAATTAGCGATCGCCTTAGATTCTGGTACCGATCGAGTCCAAAAAATATATATCGTCGTCTATTTCTACGTCTGCTGATGTAATTATTTTACAAAAGGGACAAGACTGATCTGAGAACTGAGTTCAGCAATTTCACTGAGCCTTCTATGTTTTGTAGGTTCGTAGGTACCTGAGGTTAATTAAATTTTTTTTTGGTGCGTATAAATAATTAAAATCAGTTTTACTTTGAAGTAAAATTCGTATATTTATGTAGCTAAACATTAAAGCTAAGTACTCATAGTACTCCTAGTTAAGATTTTTTTAAATAATTTCGCCTTGTATTCCTTCTCGTTGTACCCACTGTTGAACGGGTCACATTCTTTGAAGATAAGACAGAGACATGATGAGTAATAGAGTTGCTTTTTTTTTCCGGGATAATGAATTCTAAGGTACTAAATCCTTCTCTATTTATTATAGGATCGGTATTAAGCAGATGGATTCTCATGAAAATCGATTCAACAAGCGATTCTCATGTAAATGAACATTTCTATTGTTTTAACTCCGGCTCAACTCCTGATAGGCAGGCCACTAACATCTCTTCCATCACGGAGCCTCGTAGATCGTTACACTAATCGCCTCGACCGGTTCCAATGTCTAAAGCAAGCCAAGCAACACTTCTGGCAGCACTGGGTGAAAGAATACGTTGGCTAGCTTCAGAACAAGCAAGTAAAAAGCAAAGAGCTTCAACTGGATGATCTGGTACTGATCAAGAACGAGCAAACACGGTTTTTGCTGGTTCCTAAGACGAGGCAGCAAGCTATGCAGAGACTAGGACGGTATACCTAGAGTCTCTGATGTAAACACAGCCGAAGGTACTGTTCAACGAGCTTTCAACTGTCGCTTCCTACTAATTTCTAACGAAGAGTTAAAAGACAAGTAGTGCTTTCACGTAAAACGTAAAACGTTTTTTGAGGATGATAGTCTCGTAAATTAAAATAAAGTATGTCTTCTCTGTATTTTAATTAATTATGTTTTTTATTTTATTTTAATTAATTATTTAGTTCTTTAAGTACGCTGTACTGGTACACCGTCTAAATATTTGTTTGCTGCACCGGTCGACGTCATTACGTCTTGCATAAGGTCGTAGCATAATGCTGAGCGATAGCCGATTTGCGTGGATGTGACGCATGCTTCCCCAACGTTTTCTCATTTATGTATTTTAAACTTTTTTTTGCGTCATGTTTACCGCAAATAAACGTTTTTTCTTTCTTTCAACGGCCGGGAAGGCCTTCGTTTCATACGAGAATCACACATCGAAAGTGTCAAGAACCAACAACAAATCTTTTGAAGCTCGACAATTTTCCGTACGTAAAATAAAATTAGACAAGAATGGGAACAAAATGGAATAAATCATTATAACAGTGTTGTGATTTGCGGTTTAAAAGCCCATAAACGTAACATATTGACTAAATAAACAAACAAATGAATACTTTACCGCTCGTATATATCTTCTGCGTTAATGGCGGATGTATTTGTTCATGGCATGTTCCTTTGTAACATAACATCACGCCTGTATTTCCTAAAGTGATAGGTAGAGTTTTATAGTACCAACCTACATCACTTTTCGCCAGTTGTGTTGTAGTAGCAAATACACAAAAAAAAAATAAGCCGAAGTCGATGTCTTTGGTTTTGAATTTTCATTTTTTACCAGTTGTGTTGTTGTTTTAGTTGTGGTACCTACCCCACACAAATTTGAATACCACTACCTGCTATGTAAATAACAGTGACAGGAACTTAACATAATCATTATTGAAGCTAACTCAAAAACTATCATATGGGACAATCTTGAAATTATATCCTTTCAAACAAAAAAAAAAAAGATTTTCCAAAATCAGTCCACAACTGATGGAGATATCGATGGATGTTCGGAAGATTCACGTCAACAATGACGTTGGTGGAGGCGGCACAAGCTACGGCGTCAGCGGGGTCACGGCGGGCCCCAAGTAAAGAGTCGCACGCTCCGGTCTACATATAAGGAAGAACCACGGCGACGGAGCGCCCCCCCGACCAAAGTGATTACCGACATTAAAGTGAGTGGGAGGAAAGTAAGCGAGAGGCTGAAATCCACCACGTCGCCTCACTTGGACACCATTCCCGATCAGATAGTGTCAGCCGCGGATACGAAGGGCGCAATCAACTCGTTTACAGAACACGTACAATCCGTATTCACAGATTGTTCGCGGGAAGTTCCAGCGATGGACGACCATCGATGGAAATTACCGAATGACGTGCGTGAACTGATAACCAAGAAGAACGCGGCCATTCGTGCCTATGACTCATTTCCCTGTGACGCGAACAAAACCTACATGCGCCATTTACACCATGCTGTATAGAAACGTATAGTGGAGAAACGTTCCGAGGGATGGAACACGATGCTGGGTGACCTCGAGCCCACTCACCAAGCTTTCTGGCAGCTTCAGAGGAAGTTAAGTTCTTCTAAAGAGGTTTCCATGCCTCCTTTAATCCGTGCCGACAGGAGTGTCGCTTTCGAAAATCTCGACAAAGCCGAATGTCTAGTCGACAGTAGAGGCCGAATGTCTAGTCGACAGTAGAGGCCGAATGTCTTGCCAACATTCTAGAGGCCCAATGCTCTCCCAGCTCCCAACCACTCGACAAAGCGCACCTTGATAAGGTTGACGCTGAAGTCGAACGTAGAGCTTCTCTCCCACCCGTTGAAGACACTGATGATTCTCTGCCTCCCGTCACTCTAGACGAAGTGCATGATATCATTAAAGGGCTCCACGCTAGGAAAGCCCCAGGCTCGGACCGTATCACCAACAAGGTGTACACACTCCTCCCCGCTCCTCTCATTATGCTTATGACCGCCATCTTCAATGGCGCATTTAACAACAACAGCTTTTCGCAAGCGTGAAAGAAGCAACCGTTATCAGTATCCCCAAGCTAGGTAAGCCAAAGTCTGAGCCCACTAGTTACCGCCTCATCAGTCTCCTCAATGTCCTCGGCAAAATCTACGAGATTATTTATAAGCGGCTCAAACACTATGTCGAAGCAAAGAGCCTCATCCTCAACGAGCAGTTTGGTTGCCGAACCCAACACTCGTGCATCGAACAAGTTCGCGCTGGCTTTAAGCTTAATTTGATTACGGGCGTATTGTTCTTCGACATAGCGAAAGCATTCGACAAAGTCTGGCACAACGGCTTATTATATAAGCTTTACCAACTCAAGAGTGCCTGACTATCTCGTCCTCACTTTACGTAATTTTTGTCGGATCGTACTTTCCGCTATCGCATAGAGGGTGCACTCTCCTCCCCTCACCCCATTCGCGCGGAAATCCCTCAGGGCTCCGTGCTATCTCCTCTCATCTTCACCCTGTTCACCAGCGACATTCCCAAAAGTAAAAAGGCTCAGTAGGCTTTATTCACCGACGACACTGCCATTTACTACACTAGTCGATGTCAGAACGCTATCACTCGGTCAAATCATTTTATTGTAAAGTCGCAATAAATGATTGAAACTCTTAACCAGCATCTTCATTGAAATACAGTACTTATAAACTCCTTAACAGTGGACATACATAAAAATAAAAAATAATTTACATACGCTACTAACATAGAACCTCCTCTTTTTTGGAAGTCGGTTAATAAAATGGCCATCGACCGAGCACAAATCCAAACTCCCAAACTCCTGGCTGCTATTGAGAAATTCCTTCAGGAATACTGAAAGTGAAATCAGGAGTCATTTACTAATCTCCAAGAGTACCACGTGTCTTTGTTAGTTGCGTCTGACAGTTATGGCTTTCAAGATTGATTAGTGGCGATAGCTTCAACTGAACCCCAGTTGGCAGCATCTTGATTGATTGTAAAAAAGAATCTCATTATAATGCATAATAGAGAACAAATATGTACGACGTTGAAGTAACGTATTGTCAGCGAAGTTGGTTCGCAAGTTGTGGGCGTAGTATTTCAGTGTGAAATACGGGGATCTTTCCGTCCTATATGTATAGATCCATATCTTTCTTGCACTGGAAAAAAAGACGATTTAACACTTTGTTTAATAGCCCGAATGTGCACACGTAGTTAAATATCATGGAGGGTTTTAATATATCCCGATTTCCATGTTTGGACTCGTTTCAACGGCATTATGTAGCAATGAGCCGACAAAATTACCCGTAAAACCGATAACCGTTGGGCTAAACGTCCTCGTTCCGATAAACCAATGCCCACATTGGTTTATCGGAACGAGGAACCGAACCGAAGCTGTTCGCAAAATCTTTGGCAGTAGCTGGATGAGACAGGTCGAGGATCGAACTCATTAACGTGCAAATTGAGAAGCGTATATGATGCGTATATGCGTGCCCAGCAGTGATCTGTGATAATAGGTTGACGATTAGTCTTGCGGATGTATGCATCCATTCAGAATTGGTCGGTAAGCATCAGTGCGGTACAGCATGCTCTGAATACCGAAACGATACCGCTCTGCTTTAATTTACGGACCTGACATTACATTTTCGGTATTATTTGTGCAGTACCGCTTATTTCTCGCGAGAAAATGTCTTTGAGTGATTCATCTCCGTTTACGAAAAAAATCGGATAATTTTCACAGGATAGTAATGTTTTTTATCCATGTACAGGATGTCAATGCAAACGTATCAAGAGCTTTTAAATCTTGTTGGTCCAGCAATAACAAAACAAAATACAACATTTAGAGAATGTGAAGTGCTGACGAAAGGTTTTTTTTAGGGTGGGAAATTATCAAATAACTTCTCCCGCTCTGGGTGAAGCAAGAGGGTGTGTCAGACTCTCACTGACTAAAACCCAGCCGTGTTCCTTCAGGTGCCCCGTTGCCGGGGGCCACGATCTGATCTCCCTTTCAGTTTTCTTCGCAACACCGGCAGGCATCAGCCCTAGCGGACCTCGTCAATTCTGCTGACATCTCTTTGAGGCGCGCGTGGAACACAACACGCCGTTGACTATCGGATGGCGAGCTACCCATTGCTCACCGTCCGCAAGCCCGCGCCTACGATAGCCGGACATCGGTGGAATGTGGGTGTACTATAGGTACACCCACATTCCACCAGTTATGTTTGAATTCCATGTAATAGGGGGCGAGCCTATTGCTATCAACCGGACACAAATCCAGACTTCGAGCTGAGATCTACGGCTGTTATTAATAGTGCGTTAGTAATTTGTGATTTTATTAATATCTAAATAATTGTTGCTACCGAAATTAATCGCTGACAAATCAAACCAATCTACAAGTATAGGTACGGTTTGCGTTATCAACACGTTTTATGATTAAATCTATCAAGAAATCACCTATATAACACACATGCCTATTAGTACCTAATCAATAGATTAACCTCAAAATAGTACGATCACTTTATTGTGGAATTCTACAGCAGCTCTGATTGCAAAAAATATATCATAAATGTGCCAAATGCAATCAATTTTTGGGCACCAGCCATGATACTCTGGGTACTGTGCCAAATGCAATCAATTTTTGGGCACCAGCCATGATACTCTGGGTACTGTGACCAATTAGCGGTAGCAAGTCTCGGAACCGGTTTAACAAATACCGGTAAAACCCGGTTTATTTGGGTTTTACTCCGAACTTTTCTTAAGAACGTGAACGTTTTAAGAACTTTATTTTAACCTAAATTAACTGGTTTATACGACGAGCAGCATGTCGGTTAACGCGTTGCAACTTGTGACTACTTGTGAGGATGCCCCGCTGAATAAAATCTAACCAAAAAACCGGTTAATTGCTCTAAACCGTTTAATACGAAAAAACCTTTATGTAAAGACTCCGCCAAAACCAGTTACTATAAACCGGTTTCTACGAGAGAAACCGAATGTAAAGGTTTTTGCATCAAGTACATAATAACGGATTGAAAATTGAACCGGTATCCAAGCCTTAGTTTTGAAAGTTCGGTATTCCCAATAGATCGAAAATCACTTGGTACCTAAATTAACAGCATTCTAAAAGTTTCTGAAATCACCGTTTAACAGAAATTGAGTAGTCAAGTGTGTGTCGGACCACGCACAATGAAGGGTTCCGTAGCCGGGATGAATTTTTCCCAAGAACAAACTTAAATTTTTCCCAAGAACAAACTTAACATTGCAGTTGAAAAACATGTTCCCCCATACATCATTTTCCTACAGTAAATGTGATAAAAAACACAAATTAACGATTTTAGGACATTTTCCTTTATTTTTACAGTGAGACCTTGCCAAATTTCATGATTCTAGGTCAACGGGAAGTAACCTTATAGGTTTTGATTTATTTGGCAGTATCAAAAAATGCTTAATGGCCGTATTTTTTATTGCGTTGAGTTAGAAGCTGGATTTTTTTAGAGGTCCGAGACTATAGACCTACGGTAATTGATATTAATTTCAACTTGCCCATGCCTTCCTGAGAAAAAGTGTATTGACAGACAGACAGACAGCCGGACGGACGGACAGCGAAGTGATCTTGTAAGAGATCCAATTTACTTTTGAGGTACAGAACCCTAAAAATAGACAAGACCAGAGAGCGAGATGTACTTGTGAAGTATGGGTTCCGCAGATATCATAAACTGTTCTAATAAGAAAGCTCACGCTTTGTCATCGTTTACAGAATTATTTGAACATTTAAACCTTACGATTTTTTTATTTAGGACGAAAGAAATAATAGGCTTATATTCCAAACGAGTTTGAAAAACATTTTCTACGAAAAACCAATCTAAAATCCCAAAAAGGAACCCTAAAAATGTTGCCCGAAATAACAGATAAAATTTTATGAATTTTCCCTTCTCATTACATATTTGATCACCTTCATTGTTTGTTTCTGAGCATTATTCAAATTTTTCTTTTTTATGCTTAATGCGTTTTTATTGGTAAAGTAATTTATTTTTCGGAGCTTTCTGAAGAGATTCTGATTTCCGTTCCTGTTCCAGCGGAATGGCGACGTCCTTTTTGATGCATTTTCTATTTTAAAATTACTGTTATTTCAACAATTTCTTTTATATATGTTCCTGCTCGGTGTACTAACGTACATCCTTTTGGTTCGTTTTGTCATGAACAAACAAAAATACCTCAATTCGAAATAATGATTCATTTTCGATACCTTCAAATGATTCCGCTTTAAACACCTCTCTCACAGCCGACGATGAAGCGACTAGCTATCAATGATTTTCTCGCTCAAGAAACGTACAAAAGATTGTAGTGAAGGTAAAAGAGATAGGTACATACAACATGTAAAAAAAACCTTGTCCGATCCGTGAGGATGTTATTATTAGGTATGGTAGTGACAGTCTATTTATGCGGTAATTATAAGGCGAACATCGAAAAAAAAAAAATTGTATTTTTTTGTTCAGTGGAAATTTTACCGGTTTATTACATGGGGCGCAGGCGGCCGTAGTTTAGCGGGTGTCTACAAGTCATAACTCGCGCGTCGCGCATTCGCTGCTCGCTGCTCGCCAACTCGGCGCGGCGGTGCGGTGCGACAAGAACTTAATAAGCTTTAGAATGATTAACATTATCTTCCACTAACTTCCGGGACGTTAAGCTGACAGATTTCTTCTCTAACTGAATTAAAATGACTTAACCCTTCGTAATAGCTTTTATGTATAAATAGAACATACAAAATGGCAGAAACTTTATCCATCAACTATGTGTACAGACGTAAACAAATACGAGAGTGGGATTCATATCATAATTTAAAATGTTGATGGAGTAGCGAAAAAGCAGGTCGAACTCCTCGGGCATACATTTTTCACAAGTCTTCTAATTTATAAACGTTGCAATGGTGTCGGCCAGTGTGAATTTTTGACGGATTTTGTATGGCAAATCTGATCTGATTAGTATTACTTGGCCGCTTGATGGCCCTGATGGTGGTGATCACCACCGCTGCTTATGAACATAAGCAATACTAGAGGCACCGCAGATGCGTTGTGATCCCACCATAACCCTTCCAGAACCAAGCTTGACGGCAGAAATAGGTTCGGTGGGTAGTAGTACCTCCTTTTCAGACAAGTTCCTTCACAAAGAACTTTACCAGTTACTATCACATTGAATAACAAACCTAAAAGTTTGAGGCCTAAACTTACATTTCCTTATTAACTTTCAGGTATAAAACATGTAACATAAATACTACCTTCGACTTACCCGAATATTCCCGATCAGTAACACCTTGTCAACACTGTTGACGATAGGGAAAAATAGTTTCATTCGTTCACAGTCTTGACAAACGGGACATTTTTCGATTATTCCCGATCAGTATTAATACCACTGTCTTTAACACTTGAGAATCGAAAAAAAAAAAAAGATCCGTTCATTCACAGTGTTGACGAATGAACAGCGTTTCTTGATCATATGTATACTACGCTTAGTTCAAGATTAATGTGTAGAAAGTGAAGTTCAATTAAAGATGACACGGATTAATTAATTACGACTTTCAAAGCAAAAAAATAACATTGAAATAAAAAATACTTCTGTTCTTGTAGAATCTGTTTGAACTTACTACCAAGAGTTTTCTTAAGCGTTAATTTGTAGTTCTAGGTACATTATTTTTAAATCCAAGTCTATATCTCTTTTACGTAGCCTTTTCTCTTAAGTCTTAAGGTGTAAATTAAAGTTCGACTGTACTAGAAATCTACTTTAATGTAATAGTTCTTGGTTTTAAACTAAGCCATTTGACTGAGATTATTTTAATTAATGGTATTAGTCAGTGGGTCGGCTGTTGGAATTTCTCAAACTCATTTTAAATTGAAGAGCTACATATAAACTGTAGATAGTTGTTTAATTGATAAGTAAGTACTAAGTTTAAACTGGCTTGGAAAACTGACAGTTTTGTTCATCTGTTTAAAAACGTAATGATTACATGATTTTTTTGCGTTTTTCTATATCATAAATTGATAGATTTACACCAGGCCATTTTGGGATTATTCAATACAACTTAGTATAGTGGAATTCGGAATTCTGCACTCATTGTTTCCTGTTGACAAAATGGTGGCCACACTGTAAGTTAACCTTAACAATACGTACTTGATGATGCGCCGTCAAGTACGATTTTAGAGCAATTTAGAGTCTAGACAAAATTAAACCGGTTGCTAATTTAATTGTATAATTAATTATTATAACATTGATTTTACATTCTGTGATTACTTGTACTCACACATTGACTTATTAGTATTACTTGTAATTTTTTTAGGAATATCGTATGGGTACTTATACAATGCTTGTAAATACGTGAACATCATGTATCCATCACATTATTTTTATTTTTGTCATTGCTAATTTTTATCTATTGTGGTATAGTAAACTTATTCCAGGTGCATCGTCTGCACATGTAATTATATTATTAATGTATACAAAATATTGTAAAACATTTTAAAAGAGTAACTAACGGTGGAGTTTCTTGCCCATTCTTCTCTATACGAAAAGTACATTTTGGAAGGGGCGACTAGAATCAATTCTATTTTTTGTAAATTACGACGTTCTAAAGTGCATTTCATGTGCCTAATTGAAACAAATTATTTGACTTAGAACTATTATGACAGCTGTCAACTAGACGTAACCCCGTCTACTAAAGCGGCGGCCCGGCAAAATGAACAATAAAGGAAGATCGCGGAGATCGATCGAATTGGTGATCATTGTGATCAGTGTAGCGAGCTGATTGATTTGCGCTTGCGCCTCGCGTCGTTTATATTATTGCTCATTCCCTAATGTTCTTATGTTGTTGTTGTTGTTGTTGTTATGTTTGCCAGCACGGTTGGCTCAGAGGTTAAGCGATTGACAGCTGCGCTGCGTGTCACGGGTTCGATTCCCGCACGGAACAGATATTTGTATGACCTACAAGTAGTTGTTCCGGGCTGTTTATGTATGTGAGTTTAAAGGTTTTTAAACGCATCCACAATAAAGGGCAACGTTTAAAAAAATGTGATCAGAGTCTTGTGATTATTCAGCATATTATTGATTGTCATTTACTCACATGTCCTCGCCCGCTTACTCACGCATTAGAGACAATAAGACTTCTGATAAAGACGACGTACCTTTATACTCAAAACAAGTACGTAACAAATAAGTACGTACAAAATAGGAAATAACAACAAGTTATTCTTTGTATCGGTTCACAATCTTGCACAACACTATTTCTCAACTTCAGGGAAATATCTTGGAAATCGTTATTCCACATCAATATGTCACATATGCCAGATGACTGATACGTTATTATTGTTCGTTGGGTATTTTATCGCTAAATCAAAGACAGAAATAAACACTTTATCGCACTTTTTCTCGTACTTATCGGTACCGATAAAAGTGTTGTGTAATAACTTGTAGTTTGTTGTAATGAGTGATTCGGTTCGTTGTGAAGAATTTTATGACGAAAATTGCGGAATTCATTCGCGGAGTAAATCTAGTGTTTTATCGTTGACCGTTTTGTTACGGAACAGCCGGTGAGATAGGTAAAGATAAATGTTCTATATTAGATATGAGATACATAAATGAAAACCTAAGTATTATTTTATTTTATAGTTACTGCGGTTTCGTTTCTGAAAAACGTTACCATCCCGATTTTTTTAAAATTAATTGAACATGTACGTAATAAGGTTATGTCATGTCAAATTCAGAAACAAAAACACCGCAGTGAATTTTGTGTACTGCAAAGTAAAATAAAATTGGAAATTTGACTTTTTATGAAACAATTACATTCTTATCTTCATGTATGTTGTTGTGTCTGCGGCAAATCGAACAAATCTTGGTGTGCGGGTGTTTTTGTAGTCCCTAAACAAAAAAGTGTACCTTTCTTGTACTATGTGGGTAAAGTTATTTATTCGTTTACATTATAAATCCGCTATTTTCTTACACTTGAGGCCCGTTAAGATCATTGCAGTTGGTCCTTGGAGCCGGATCTTATGATCCATACTCCACCAACAATTAACACTCTAAATTGATTCAAAGCAGCTAGCGGAACATGAAACGAAGTCTTCGGTCCAAAAGGTTCCTCTAATACAACCAGCAAGCGAGGAACAAATAAATGAGAAAGACTTAGATCGTCAAAGTGACAAATCTCTCCTCAAAAGTGTAGTAGAAAGGAACCACGATCGCCATCCACTGTGAATATGTTGCCATCCACAACGTATCAAATATTCCTCAGTTAATGTTGGCTGTGAGGGAAATTATAAAGGCAAAGGAGGAGGTAGTTTCAATATTTAGGAGCACAAGTACAAACAACATAAGGTCAATAGAAAGAAACTCCAAGAATGTGAAAAACCCCAACCCTCTTTTAACTGCAATGTCCAACATGGTTTGCAAATACCCCGTAGCAGTAAAGAAAGACTCTGTGTTCATTTATGAAGTGCCTAGATACTTCCTGAGTCCAGAGGATTCCCACTTACTTGAATGGTGGATAGATGATGCTAGAGATCCCATCAGAGGGAATCAGAGTGAAAAGAGGCAATTCAAGTCATATGTAGGAAGCACGATCAAAGTGTGAAGATTACTACAAAATAGATTGCAGAGCAATGACCTTCCAATTTGGGAAAGTGGAGTTGGATTTTTTTTGTGAGAACACAAAAACTAATAGCGGAGCTTCCACCAAGTATGAGGAATGATGCAATTATCCAAGCTATTTTACCAGACTCAAGCGTGCAGAGGGAGCGCATAGAAACCACTGTACTAGAAATAGTCAAGAGTTAGATGGATGGGCCTCACAACTTAGAATAATAAAGACCCAGACCCAACTAAAGTGATATTTCTGCCTACGCTACTGCTTAAGCTATGACATTGATCCATTCAATCTTCAAGTGACTAGGCTCCGATCTGGACGAAATGTAGCTTACACCTACGGATTGATATTGATTTCCCAACTTAAATATGTCAGAAAATAAAGCTCTTTAATTATAAGATACCTGATGCTGGGGCAAACATGAACACAACAATAATAGAGGGTAAAACCCTTTCTTCTACCCTGAGGTATCCATCAACATCCACGAATGAGCCAACCACATTATTCTAGAAATATTTATTAGGAGAGAAGGTTTCAATGACTATAAGGATAGGGTGTGTCGATTTCTCACCATCCCCTTACAAGGTCAAAATAGTTTTGAGGAAGGATGCTTCAAAAACGAATTATAAACGTATATCTAGGCTTAGAGAGGGTATTCTTTAGATCAAGGCATTGCAAGTGCAATTTCTCCCATGGTTCGTAACGCTGCTGAAAATTGTGCTTTAAAAAAAAAAAAAACTTTGTTGCCACTTATTGCAAACACAATTATGATAAAACCTCAGCAATGTTTCCTTCTAGAATGAATGTTGAAGCTTCATCACTAACAAAGAAGAAACCACATGAATTCTTAAAAGAGTTACAGAGGAGCAATGGCTCTGTTGGAATTCAACTCATCAATCATGTGGGTCATGGGACAGGGGGACAGGTCCATCGAAGAATTCAAGGTCGAAATTATGAAACAAAATGCATGGGCTGAGATATATAGGACACTCATAGTCGTCATTCATAGACCACGAAGTCCGCACTCTTCAGAAATCCTACACAAGTGACGTCAAACACATGTATATATTGCCACGGTATGTTTTTTTTATCGTTGACGTTAAAATCAACGGTAAAATCTTAGACGTCGACGCCCACGATAACGCGACGTGTAGAATTATAAAAACTGCACTTATAGCTCGGCTAGGGCGGACGTATTGTTTACTGGGAATTTCTCAGTAGCAGCCTTTTTATTTTTTTGCTGGAGTCTGGATTTGCAATATTCCTCGGGGATTAGGTACAGATGTGATGCTACGTTATAGCTCGGCCGCCATCAAAACAGTATTTTGTTTCAGAATATGTCTGGAAAATGAACCCGTTTTTAGGGTTAAACCAAAAAACAATAGTTGGGAAAATACATTTATTAAAAACCCGACTACTGAAAAATCACGCTCTAAAAAATATGAAACAAGAAAATATTTCAGTCAAATCAAAATATAGGTACAGAAATGGTCAAGGTAAAGCCGTGGTCGCATGCCTGTACACCTACAAAATTATAATGGCATAAACTTAGCTCATTGAAAAGTCAACCCCCCACAATTTATATTGGAAGGATGGGAGTATATTTAACTATCAAATTAGAAGATCGCATAATTGATGATTAAACGAAATTTCCTGTACGTAAAAATAAGCAAGTACCGCATAGTTATTCACCGAAAACGCACGTTATTTTAGACATTTTAAATTTTTCTCATTGAAAAGTCAACCCCCCACAATTGGAAGAATGAGAGTGTACTTATCTATCAATATCAAATTAAAAGATCACATATTTATGTGATCTACTTATTTGAAATTGATGATTAAACGTAGTTTCCTGTACGAGAAGATCAACAAGTACCGCGTAATTATTCGTCGAAAACGTACATTATTTTAGACATTTTAAATTAAGCTCATTGAAAAGGTCAATCGTCCCACCTTCATTCGCATTTAGACTGTTACAAGGACCGAAAAAGGAATTGTCACAATTTTACCTAAACAATTTATTTTGGAAGGATTGGATGGGAGTGTACCAATTAAAGTTCGTAAATAAGTAAAGGAAAAAGTCCGAATATCGTTAATTTGAGAATTGACCGTGACATATATCGATGTAAATCAGCGCTGTGCTGTGGGTTCCCATAGCACAGCATCATGCTGAGTGGAACCCTTCTTGCCACGGTCATGACGTGCCAGCTGTTGCCGCATATTTGTTTTGTGCTCGTGAATATATTTAAATCTTTTGTTTTATTGTTTTTCTTTTTTTGTGCACGTATTTCTGTGACAAATAAACTTATTTTTCTTTCATTCTTTTCTTTATGTATGGGAGATCACGTTTTTCACCTACAAATTCATCCCAACTACGGAACCCTTCTTTGAGCGTGGTCCGACATGCATTTGGCTGATTTTTTACAAAAGGAATAGTCTGCCAATGCCAATCGCAAATATTATATGAAAAGTCAACATAGTAGTGCAAGTTTGCACAGTAGGAATATAAAGATGAGGAGGTGGGTACTGCTGCGGACTTCCCCGTAACATTGACAATGAGTCAGATTAAGTTTGTTGCAACAAGGTAAAGCATTGTGTAATACATTCGCAGAATATCAAGGAACGATTTTGTATGAACAACTTTCTTTATACGAGTAGATAACCATAGTTTGATCCTCTATAAAAATTCTCGTGACGTTTTTAGGGTTCCGTAGTAAACAAGGAACCCTTATAGTTTCGCCATGTCCGTTTGTCTATCCGCGGCTTAGCTCCGAGACTTTTAGTACTAGAAAAGTGTAATTTGGCATGGGTATACATATTAATTACGCCGAAGTGCTAAAACAAAATTTAAAAAAAAAAATTATATTCCCCTACACATAAAGTGATGATGATTTTTTTTTCTATCCCGTGATGTTCGGTAACGTTGGGAAAGTCCGGGTATTGTTGAAAAAACATTGTGAGTGTGTGAAAACCATTTTTGGATTCAGGGACCCGTTTGCGAAATATTAAGCTTTAAAGTGCTAATTTTTGTTAGAGTCAAGTGTCCCCCCCTGCAAGCCAAATGGATGGTTTTGGATGTGTAAAAAATCATGGTAGTAGTTTAAATAACGAAATTAAAAGGAAAACTATCAAAGCTATGTAGGCTCTACAAGTTAACGAGTAATAATTGACCAACTTATATTCATTCGCTTATAGACATTCTGTATGGGAGAACATGTTTTTCAACTACAAAGTTAAGTTTGTTTTTGGGATAAATTCATTTCAACTACGGAACCCTTCACCCTTCAACCGTTCTGAAGGGATGCGCTTCCCAACGAACAGCATTTTGATGGTAGAAATGGCCATATCGTGAGTTGCCTGACCATTCTACGAAACGCCGTCATTTCATGATATGACCATCTAAGATCTATCTGCCATATCGTCCAACACTCAACGTTCGACCATTTGCCCGGTGATGATTGAGCACATCGACCCAGATTCGCGTAGAAAACATAACCCTGTCTTTGCTTCCACGCAGTCGTGTAATAATTCCAATTCGACCTGTTTCTTACTCGAATAATGTCTTAAAAAAAATAGGCAAGTAACTGCGACCAAATTGGATCAAGCGCTCCCCGGCCGCTGTCCGCGGCACCGCTCACTACGCTCGCTCGGCTCGCGCGCGATTTGTCACAGTTCTAACCTGACCTAACCCATTTGGTCGGGGTGCCACACTAGCAGCGTGAAATGCAACTATACTTTGCGATATACCCAGTGGTCAGCTGGGAATATCGATAAATAGGTTGCTTTCGTCGACTCTCCAGACTGTCGATAAGCGATATGGTGAGACAATATGGCCATTTCTACGATCGGATCGCACCACGAAATATACATAGATATTGCAGATATAAATAACGTTTAAAATAATTTTGACTTTTACATTTTGTAATATACGTACTGCTTTGTATCATCAATGTCTTCACATGGTTTGGCGTTATTGGAGAAATAAATCACGAAAGACTTATTTCACACCTCCTCAAACTGGCCGGCAAACAGAAGTAAACATCAATAGAATTGAACAAATGCTACATGTTGACAGCGGCTACGTTCACAGAATTCACAAGGTCTTGATCAGTGAGCGAGTCTCAAGACCGCAGTAACTGCGGTGTGGCAGTACCTACCTAACTTTTTACCAAAAATGCCATTATAATTTTGTAGGTGTAGAGGCATGCGACCACGGCTTTACCGGGACTATTTTTGTACCTATGTCTTGATTTCTGTCTGAAATATTTTCTTGTTTCATACTTTTTAGAGCGTGGTTTTTATACGGTACTAAAGTGCAGCCTGCAGTCCAGCAGTCCAGCCAGTTTTTTTTTGGTCACTCGAAACTTAAAATAATTAAAGTAAATAATAAATAATACTTAATACAGAGTGCTATTCACGAAGACGCGGCCCGCTCCGCGATTACTGCAGGCGTGGCATGACAACCATAAAAACGGGTTTTCTACGGGTTTTGTAGACGGAAGATTAAACACTTGTATACATTGTAAACAAGCATATTACAAATTAGAGGATGATATCCAAGATAAGAATGCTTGAAAACATGCTGGTCCTGCTTCATAGGATAATTTAGAATCTAGACAAAATCAAACTGGCTGCAATTTTTTTTTTTATAACATTGATTTTAAATTCTGTGATTACTTGAACTACAATGACTATTAGTATTCCTTGTAAAAAATTTAGGAATATCGTATACTTTTACAATGTTTGAATTTTGACCTATTGATAGTAATCTTATTCCGGGTGCATCGTCTTCACATATACTTAATGTATACAAAATATTGTAAAACATTTTAAAAGAGTAACGGAGTACCTTTTGGAAGGGGCGACTAGAAATAATTCAATTTATTGTAAATTTTGACGTTCATAAGTACTTTTTATTTGCCTAATTGAAATAAATTATTCGACTTTGAAACAAAATGATGTCAGTCATTTTGTCTATTCTTCCATCGACAAAACCCGTTTCTATTATTGTCATGCTAAGCGTGTTAAGGCTCTTTCAAACAGGCGCGACACGCGACGCGACACAAAGACACCGCCCGTCGCGCGACGGGCGGTGTACGGCTTTATACTGTAGACTGTACTTTAGTACGGAGCGGAGCGGAGCGGGGCGCGTGTTTGTGGATGACACTGTCTGTAGTTACTTAAATTATTTTAAAATATAAATTGTTGTACCCGTTAACCATGTGAAATTTGTAATTACGTATATTATTATGATCTTGTAAAATACATGTGATATGTAATAAACATTTGAATTTGTAGTTCGCTGGTGACTTTATAGAATTGTTTACCGTAAACGTCTGCCTCCTGTTAGCATGAAAATGATAACATTTTTCAAATTTACTTACACAATCTTCTTTGTGTGAGTGGTTTCACTTAAGACCTTTCCTATGGACATTTATCTTTGAAAAGAAAGATAAATGAACTTCGAGATTGATATAAAGGAGAAAGGTTCACGTATTAGTTCTCGTTGGAAAAAGGGACTTTTTATTTACTTTTCTATTTTATCTTTTTCTTGATTTTTGGCAAATTGTTACTGCTTGAAGAATCTTGTCGTGATCTTAAAAGATGTTTCATTCTATGAAGAATATAGATATGATTGTATAGTGGCCAGTATTTCGAAGCTATTTAATTTTGCATGTCGATAAAATAAACATGAATGGCATAGAAATTATTGCCGTGTCATCATGTTGGTAACTGAACCAGCACTTTTGTTTTTATACAAAAATTAAAAAAGCCAAAGGTACTAAAGGGGGTATCCCCTTTAGTACCTTTGGCTTTTTTAATTTTGTAGCAATGCATCTTTACGCGAACCTACTTGTAGGTAATTGTAGCATTTAATCGGTAGGTAATTGAAGAGTCAAAAAGCCTCTTTTGCACGGTACAGCTGCAGTGAAAGCAGAATGTATCATTATTTTCTTCGTGTTTACATATGTGACGGTTGTCACTTGTGGCCTATTTCCTTTTGATCAACATAATATATTTTCCCTAACAGTATTTTCATTTATTTTATTATACCTTAATCTGTTTCTGTAAAATCGCTTCGCCACATAGTCAGCAACCTGTTACAAAAATTCATACCGTAACTTTCCTCGTTTTCATTAAGCGTAATAAATGTATGTGCATCTGTCTGCACTTTAATTTGTATTTCTTAAGAATAGTAACAAGTTTTAATTATTATCACGAGGCTGGAATGCTTTATGAAAATAATAAATTATGACTTAGCATAGTTAATAACGATTTAAATTAAGTACTCGTACTAACGCATAACCTTATGAATGTTTGAGAAAGCTTAATCAATTTTTATTATTCAGGCAGCTAGCGTATGAGTTTATGTAAAATAAGTGCGTTTTCTTAGTTATTCTATCGCAAAACAAAACAGTTGAAAAGAGTACAATGAGATTTTACTTTTAAGCTTACTTTAGTAAAAAGGAGGTAATGAATGAGGTAAAACATACTCTCTTGAAGACTTTTTTATTATTTATGAAAATTGGGTTAGAAACTGAAAGCTCGCTCGTGAGATGGCAGCACTGTTGAGTGTTTCCTAACTCTCATTATCGTGTTTCTGTTATTGTTTTGTTTTAATCACAAATTAAAATTAAAGATTGAGTTATATCTATCGTATAGTTAGTCATATCATCTATAATATCAGTAAGACATGCATAGAGCCCTGAATAATGTCATATCGATTGAAATATTCCAATGCGCACATAAAATCATGCTCTGGAATTTGGTTGATACGGTGAAATCTTGGTTGATCATTTTAGCGTAAAATGTGACCACTGCTGGGACACAGACGGTGAGAGAGAGTTAGCCGTAATCCACCACGCGGGCTCAGTGCTGGTTGGTGAATGTCACATATCTTAGTATGGGTTCTAGGACATGTCGCTTTCCCCACGATGTTTTCCTTTACCGTTTTCAAAGCAGTGGTGATGAACATTCATCATTGATGATTTTGGAAATAACGGTGAAAATGATTGTAGACTAATTTGCTGCGGCATTTGTAGTAGGTAGTTTTGATCGGTTTGGGCGCGGAATGCCCCAAACCGATGCCTAATGCTCAAAATGGTAAGTGAGTCTCTAATGGCTCTCAAAAAGGGCCAATATTGGGAAAATATGGCAAAAACCTACGCATGATGTTACGGCTCCGCCGCCGCCGCCAGATGGCGGTAAGACTTAATATATCGCCATGCTGCAGCGCCCGCGCTTTCTCTTCCCGCCGCCAGGGGCGTCAGGAGTCATCATACAGACACCCAACCAATCGCATGGCGGACGACGCTATAATATTATAATATTCAGATCATTCAGATTTAGAACTTTGTATTGTATCAGAAATTCAGAATACAGATTTGTACCAGTACTTGCGTCCATTAATCGAAGCCTTATCACACAGCGGCAACAGCCGGAACAGTGGCCATCCAGTGTGGAAGTTATTAGTATAATATTTGCAAAATGATTGAAGATGAATCGTCCCCATTGTTTGAAAGGTTTGTGAACTATTACCTAAAACCCTGCGATTCTTAGTAGCGGAGAACAACGTCGTCGCACTACGAATATCTAACGAGTAAACTTAAAAAATCACAAGCTCCAAACTTATTTTCGTAAACAATTTTGCCTAATTTGTTTCATTTTCACAGTTCCACAACATTCATTGCGTTATTTACGTTGTCAACTAGTTTTTTTTTTTCCAACTTATAAAGTAATGGATTAGCAATCTGTTTCAAATCGAAATAGATTGTGATTGTGTTGTATTACGCAATTAGGGTACTAGTTCAGAACCAAAAAAAAAACAGGACGTAAAGCTATTCATTTCGAAAAAAAAAAGGTGTGAGCAAATTGAAAAGTGGTGCAATACCCGTTAGTATTGTAAATGTCCGTCCTTCTAAAAACTGGTTGAATTAATGAAAAATTGAATTTCTTTTACCTACCATTTTAAAATCAATTTTAAAATGGTAGGTAAAAGAAATTCAATTTAAACGAATTTCTTTTACCTACCATTGAAACGAATTACCCACGCGGCTCCGAACTTAGCACGGGATCGTTATGTTTGTGGGAATGTAATGTTGAACGACTGGCAATACTCTGTTAGAGTTAGAATGGGAATGATAGACGATCAGCATGACAACACTGGGTGGACGTACAAGTGACAGATGACGACAGGAGGAATAAAGACGTAACGCGAAATAGACTAGAATATCCTTTGCGACCCAGATGACCCCATTACACTCCTCCAGGAGCAGAACAGGGCCACTAGTACAGCACACAAAAACAGATGCTCAGCGCAGAACCGCTTGCGACTACTAACAACAAGGCAGTCCGAATAATAAAAATATAATATATTTTTCTAATCCAGACTAATCGTTGAAAGTAATACCGATCCCACAATTTCAATATGATAACTGTCATCGAAAATCGGGCGCCAGATATAGTTTCGGAGCGGAGAGAATCGGGACCTTGAAATTTCCAAAGAACCATTTTGACGTGAATGAATGAATAAAGGAGACGGAAACGATTACACACACTCTTGGGCCTGAATGTAAAGAGATGAAAATGGTGTGAATTAATAGATTCAAACATACATTAGTGTACTGCAGTGATGTCTAGTTGCTATCCCACAATTCACACAGCGATCCATAGTTTCAACAATATTCAATCCACAAAGCGGCGGTAAAATCCAAAATAACAATTCCAAGTCAATAGTGTGAGCGATCTACGGTGTCCAGTGTGAAAGCAAGGGTCGTACAAGGTAGGCAGGGCCAGAATCCGTAAAAATCAAAGCAGTGGTCGTTGAAAATGAAAAATAATCCGGAAAGCACTCAAAACACATCGGAAAACACGAAACAAGTGACAGCTGTCTAGTAGGGGCGGGCGTTGCGACAACGAACCGTCTACAAATACCGAACCGTCTACAAATACCACTTTGTGTTTTGTGATCATGAAACTGTTTTACGTCCTGGGTTCAATTTCAAACAGTCTTCATTGCACAAACCAGTCTCCGAATTACTTGGTGCGATTTTTTATTTTACATCTAAGAAAATATAATCGGGTACAATGATTCAACTATCTATCACACTCGTCAAACAGTCCAACCAATAAAAAGTTAACTCTTAAAAAGTGAACTCTTCGAAATTAAATACAGTCCAATAATGTATTAGGGTTAAAATCATTTAAAATGACCATTTTGATTGCAAAATTTGTCCACACCCGATATTTTATGATACAGTTATTTTTACTATGTAAAAACTACCTATTAGTACTCTGGTGTATATTATCTAACTATATAACACACACATCTATATCTGTTGAGCATAATAAATTCTTTATATTGCTTTGTTCTCATCAAAGTCAGATAATCTCCATACAAAATAATTTGTCCTCTTCACGGGCTACGTTACAAAAATCATCTGAATAAATTTATTAGCTACAGTATTTACTTATTCATGAACTTTTTGCCAAATCGTTGTTGATGGCCCTTGATTACGGTTAAAAATATTTTTTATTAATTACTTAAAATATTTAAATTTTGGGTTCAAAATAATGTCCATTATTTTGATCATTTTTGTTATTCATTTTTGTAACGCCCAATTTGGTAATATATAGAATTTGTAAAATGGCAACACTCAAACTATAACGAGCCAATCACATGCCAGAATCTAATATGAGTCGGCCATTTTGTCCTCGAGTGAAAATAGTGAATGACGTATGTTTTTTTGTCGGCGAGAAAAATTCCAATTATAAATTATCTGTTTTGTTTTGTTTCTAACAACGCAGGTAAGTGAACACTTATATTATTAAATTAAGCAATTAGGTACTTTATTGTTGACATTTATTGAAATGCTAGGTGGTTGTAACTCATTGCGATTTCTGTTTGGCTTAACGTATTTGAAATTACTTTCAAAGTACAGCAGTTTTTCATTTTTGTTATGATTTAATTACGTTACAAAAATGAAATAACAAAAGTGAAATAAAGACGCAATCACATTGCTGATAAAATATTATTAATAGCGCGTGATTTTAATGTTGTATAAAATATGTGAGTGAATTTTCGGTGTATATAATATGGGTCCGTATGTCTTTCTGTTTGTTATGTACAATGTCATTTGTTAGCCCTTATTTATTTTATATTGCACACGAATATTTATATTTCCGTGTTAGAAGCGCCCGTAGTCTTTTTTTTCGTGGTGGTAATCCTCGTGGATGTCTTCCGCCTTGTCCGTCATGTTCTCTGCCCTGAAGTGGGCGGAGGGGTCTGTCAAATTCGTACCCACAAACAGGTGTTCACAGGTGCACACTAACGTCGACAGCTGCGGGTTGTAGTATGACTTCCGCTTTCTTGGACTAGTGTTGACTTCCGTATACGTATAAGAGAGGTGCGTTGAGATGGCTAATCCGTCGACTCTGGAACTACATCCGTAGCCTAGTGCAACTAAAAGTGGCTTCGGTGACTGATGAATTAGAGATTTTATCGGTGCGACATCTATAGGTGGGTTTCTTCAAATTTCTCATTTGACCTTCGTCTCATTTGTTAAAAAGCGATGACAAGGTTAATGCTGTAGCTCACTTAGAACATGTCTTTGAACCGACTTCAAAAAGGAAAGGTTCTCAAATCGATTGTATATTTTTATGTATGATTTATATGTTTATAAATCAATTCTGATAATTTATTATTAGATATTTTAAAGTTTAGGGTAGTTCTCGAAGGTGTTTTTTGACGTTTGAAATCATCCTATGACTTCTCCCGCTCTAGCGTGTAGCGGGGGCGTGGCAGATTCTTACTGACGGAAACCACACCTGTGTCCATCAGTTGCCTTTTATGTCCTAGGACCACAGGTTTCTAGAGGGCATCGGCCCTACTGGGCCCCTACGTTTTTCCTGACATCGTTTTGAGGCGTGCGAAGAACACTATGCGCCGTTGACTACTCGGATTAAACCTTACTGGACGGGCGGACGGCGAGCTACCCATTACCTATCGCCGCAAGCCTGCGTCTACGGTAGCCGAAGATCGCTCTATGACTTCCAACTTTTGCTGCGTTTTGAAATCGGTTCTTATTATTTTTCAATCTTTTCTAGGGTTTTCTTGTCTATCTATTTAATTGTCTGCTTTCGGTTTTATTATTCTTCCGTCATCAAGTTTGCTTGCTTGTCTATTTAACTTCTATCCGTCGGTTAGCCTTTCATATGCTTGCCGTCAATCATTGCCTTAATTTGTCTAGCTTCTTGTTTGTTTAATCATTTATGCATCTTTTTATATTTATTTGTTTGACTCTCCGTCTCTTTGTGCTTACGATATATATTTTTTTAGGATGCCAATGACAGCAGCTGAACGTCAACGGCTATATAGGCAACGCCTTAAAGAATCAAATCCAGAGAAGTATGAAGAAATACGATTGAAAAATTTGACCAGAATTAAGAAGAAATATGTGCCAGTTTCTAAAATATCAGAAAACCAAAAGTCGATAAGAAGAAGGAACTGGAGAAAGCTTAAGAAAAATCAAGAGAGAAAACATAAGACACAAATAAAAAATATAAATAGTTCAAAAGAATACCAACGATACTATAAAAGGCTTAAGAAAGAAAATGAAAAACAAAGAAACACTATAAATAAACAAAGAAAACAAATACAAGCGCTAAAAAAGAAAATCTATCGACAAAAAATCCTACTTAATTGTCAGATGACTGTTTCAGAGCAAGCAGAAGCAAATCTCGTAATACATGAAGAGCCACAAACGCCAAATTCAAAATCAGAATTATTTATCAAAACTATGACCACTCCCTCAGACCAAGATAAAATGAAAATTAAAAAAGTCCTATTAGAAAATTTCGTTTTGACTGAAGCAATAGGGCAGGAATACGTGAACAACAAAAAGCAAAGAAGGTTTTACGGAATATTTTTACGTCCTCAATTGTTAAAAAGTATAGATTGCACTCGCGGTTGAGATGGGTGGTCGGTTTAAAAAGCAGAATCCGTAATCATGCAAAATTGGGCTCCAGGAGAAACAGTGAATTGGCGAAAAAAATTCGTCACTTTTACCTGCGCGATGACGTAAGCCGTGCTACGGCGGGGAAAAAAGAAACCAAGACTTTTAAAAAACAAAAATGTCAAAAACGATATCTTCTCGACAGTTTGACGAATTTACGTAAAAAATTTAGGGAAAACACTGGTATTAATGTATCCATTGCCACTTTTCGTAGGCACCGACCTTTTTATGTAGTCAAACCTCGACTGTCCAACCGTGAAACTTGTGTTTGCAAAATTCATGCAAATATTGAGTTTAAATTTATGGCGCTAAAAAAACTGACGATTTTTGAATCAGGTACAAAATTAATAAATATATTGGAAGAGATAGTGTGCGATGCAAAATCGAAAGAATGCATGTATTCTCAATGTAATATTTGCAATACGATGTCTCCAACCTACAATTTCACTAAAGCTAAAAAACATGATGTCGTTACCTGGTTAGAGTGGACCACGAAAGATGTCGAATACCAAAAAAATGAAGAGACTAAGAAAACTAAAAAAGTATTAACTGAATCTAAAATGGGAAATCTGGAAAACCTTATAAGCCTTTTTGAACAGGAACTTACAAAGTTTAAAGAGCACTATTTTAATATTTGGCACCAATACAACGTATATAGAATTCTCAAAAGCAGTCTTCTAGAAGACGAGGTTATGATTCACTGCGACTTTTCCGAAAGTTACAATTGTAAAATGCATCGGCAAATTCAATCTGCCCACTTCGGGTCACAAAATCAAATTTCTTTACATACAAGCGTCATATACATTAAAGGTTTGAAACCTCAAGCATATTGCACGCTATCTGACTCAACAGATCATTCACCTCCAGCAATATGGGCACATTTGAGACCAATTCTGATTGACATCAAAAGAAAATTTCCTCAAATTAATATTGTGCACGTATTTTCGGATGGCCCCGCCACCCAATACAAGCAGAAAAAGAATTTTTATCTCTATAAATTATATCTTGAAGACTTGAATTTCGAAAGAGGGACTTGGAACTTTTCAGAGTCGTATCATGGGAAGGGTGCTGCAAATGGTGTAGGAGGTGCTATAAAGCGACTTTTAGATGCTAGAGTATTACATGGAATGGATGTTTTAGACACTTCAGCAGCGTACTCTCTTCTGAAAGAAGACACTACAGTTAACCTCTTCTGTGTTGATGAGTCTGATATCAACGAGGTTATAAGCAAAAACCAAACAGCTCTCGAAGTTTTAGTGCCTGTTCCTAAAACTATGAAAGTTCACCAAATACAAGTCGAATCAGAAAACAACTGTAATGAAATTAACTACCGAGTTTTAAGTTGTTTTTGTAACAGCTCAAACATTAGAGGCTTCTGCGACTGTTTCGATATTAAACATTGCCTGCTAAAACCTCGCCCCAGAAAACGAACTCGGTTAACATCCGATTCAGATGACTGCCTGCCCTCACCATTTGATAGACAAATCCATAATATGAATACATTGACTGATATCACGAATTGCGAAAGCAAAACAATACTGGTATCTTCAAAAAATAGCCCCAATGTTGAAGAAGATACATTAAATACTGGTTACGGTGATTTAGACTCTTTTGATATTTTTGATTTGTCACCTAGTGTTGATAATACTGAATCATCTAAAGATAAAGTGAAAAGCAACCTAACGCAAATTAAAACCCATGTGGATGCAGACCATACTTTTGCCGCGGCCGCCATGACAAATAAAGAAAATGTTGATCATCGGAATGAAATAAAAAATAAAAATGTGGCACCTGTGACTATTCTGTCTAATGTTCGAGTAAATTATTCACTAAGTGATTTAAAGAAAATGACCAGCAACACAAAGAGACAAAATGTATCTTCTTTTAATCTTAAAGCAGATTTTCCTGAATTTCTTGGTAGTTCATCTTCTAATTATGTATCATCAAAGAAAAAGTCATTTTTTTCTATTTCTAGTTCAAGTGAAAGTGAGTAATATCTGACGTTGTTTTTTTTTAATGACAATGTTTTTATTGTTAAGTTCATTATTATTTTATAACAAATGTCGTGTTTTTCATTATGTTCATACAGTAGGATATTTTAAACTTACTGTAATTAAGTTTTGGGTTTTCATACCAAATTTTTAAAAGTTATCATTAAGTATTTATTTTGATGACCTACATCAAAATAAATACTTAATGATAACCTGGCTCAGAACGGACTTTATAAAAAATAATGATGCAGCGTACGATTGTGTTAGAAAATATAGAAGTTTTTTTTATTTTGCCCTTTTTTCAAGTGTTATGTTTATGTTATTAATGAATATTGTTGACAAGAATGTCCATTTATTTTTGCATTGTTGATTTATTTTAGATTGATAACTTTATATCTGAGAATAATATTCTCAATATGACTATTCTTAAACTGATAAGATAGGCAACTCATATAACGTTGATCTCTTTTTATTGTCGCCAAAGGAAAAAAAATGTTTTTAAGAGATTCTAATTTCCTTATAGATTCCTCATAATTAATTAATAAAACAAATGATAAAAAAGAAATAAACAGTGTTTTATTGCGAAACACCATATGATAAATCAATAAAATAAATAACAGTCAGATAATAATGTGTATTGTAACCGAGCCCTAATATTTCATTTTTGTTATTTTTTGTTACGCGTTTCATTTTTGTTACATTTCCATTTTTGTTTCATTTTTGTCACAATGGTCATTTTAAATGATTTTCACCCATTACCAGTTGTCAATGTGTCGTTCGTGATGCGAAAAAACCATTTGATACATTTCAAATCGTTGATAGTTGTAAGAAACTGCGCTCGATGAAAACGCAATTCTATTCCATGTTGGATAAGTTTCGTCCTTTAACCGTTTTCGTCGTTGGGAAAACAGAACATGCACTGCCAGTGACATAGACTAAAAATATAAGATCGATTTTAATCGATATGAAATTTATAAAATCAGTATTTTGATTTTTCAGTTATTAATGATGTTTTATTTAAATTAAATTTTATTTAAACTATATTAAAGTAAATATAGTGCATTTAATTACTTTTAGTTAATTATATTACCTAGTGCTACCTAGTCGGTAGGTTTTCTTTTTGTAGATGTCGAGATTATTGATTACTTTAATCGATAATCTCATGAAAACTGTATCATATTTTTCCGCTTCCAGACTGAGAATTGAGCTGATTTTTGATATACAAGGATAAAAAAATTGACACTTTTTTATTGACATTTGGGCCCAACATTTTCCATCTCCTTTTAGAGAGTAACTTCAGTACAGAAGTGAACAAATTACGAAAAGATTCGAAATTCAAATAGGCTTGATTTAAGGATAATTAATCTCGACTGATTGAGTTCAAGGGAATAATAGACATGGACAAGTCTTAAATCGAAGACCTTGGATTCTTCGACTTATTTTTGTTTTACATTTAAATTTCGATTGATGATTTTTCATTGGAAGGTCGTGTTTGGTCGGTCTCGGGAGAATTCATAAGGATAATCTCTGACTACCTTATTTTATTTGATTTTCAGTTTTTGATTTGTATCTAAATTCAATTGATAGGCTACGAATATGTATATACTGTTTAGTTACTGCTGCTTATTACATATCATACACATACATACATACATAGCCCGTCAAAATCATAACCCTCCTATAGCTTTGCCGTAGTCGGGTAAAAACAGAAGAACTTTGGCAAACCTAATTCAATAGAAAGATTCATACAATTATGTTGTCAAACAACAGCTATGTTTATTCAAGAAGTAAAGCCTGATTAAACATGAATAAGTTGCTCAGACGGTATAACAATAAGTTTTTTGTTTAGAAAGCACTGAATCCAAAAAGAGAGTTCGGGAGACATAGTTTCGCTTAGGCGATAAAAACTTTTTAACAAGCCTCCTTGATACTTACCAGTTTTCTTTGCTCTTACTTCCTTTGATACCCGTTCAAACTTTTCTCATAATTAATTCTTTTGTTTCAGATTTGGTGCAATTGTTGTGGACAACGAAGTGATGTTAGTAATCATGTGAAGTAACCGTGTTATCGATAAAAAAATCCGCATTTAAAGTTCGAACTATGTAACCGTAAATTTTAAATCTAAATTCTAATTAAAAAATCGACTCAATTATAGTTTTGATTTCGTTTTTGATCAAATATGGATGTGTGATTAGAGTTTGTCGTTAAAGCCAAAATGCGGTGTTGTGTATTTATATTGCTAGGTTTAGTGAGTGCGGGAGTTTCACAGAATTGTCGCGGTGAAAAGCCAAGACTCCGGGATTGTGACAAAGTGTGCGATGATAGAGGTACTTGCAAGATACGGGCGGCGTTACTGCTACCGAAGAATACCACTTATGACGCCTGTTTGGCAGCTGTGAGTATAAAATTGTAATTAAACGTTTATTTATAGCACTTACAAATGCATCGATTACTATAATAAAAAGAAAAACCGATCAAATGCGAGTTGGACTCGCACACGAAGGGTTCCATACCACCCACCGTACAATATTGACTAAAAACGCCAAATTAAATTTTTATTATTTGTGGCAATTGAAATTGAATTTTTGTGGCAATTGAAATTGAATTTTTGCGGCAATAGAAATACATAATCTGAAAACAACTGTCTACTTATTACGGTTTATGAGATACAGCCCGCTGACAGACGGTGTCAGCTTGCTAATAGGACTCTGTTTGGCACCCTTCGGATACGGAACCTTAAAAAACATTAGGTACCAAACGGCGAAGTTTTCGCGGACTTATTAAGAAATATTAATTACACAAATAAACAAAAAATAACTCCTTTTTGTTTTATGAAGTTTCTAAACTGTTTCTTAATCATTTGAGTGTGAGGGTTTACTTCATAAAATTTCGGTATGCAGCTTACAAATATTTTTTTTTGTGCAAAAATGATTAAATTCCATAAATAAATCGATATGTCTAAATTAAAAAGAACTTGCTTAAACGATTACAATAGTTTTTGTGCTGTTTGTTGTGAATATATGTTTCAAGAATGCCGTTTAAGTACGTCTGACTTTTGAAAGGCCTGCTTGGACTTCTTTGGGACGCCATTACATGTGTTTAGTAAGCCATGGATCCCAAATTTTGTATGTGGTAGTTACGTAACATCATTGCGTTTATGGGCTAGTAAAAGAAGACCAAGGTACTTTGTAGTTCAAAAGTCCTATGATTTGGCGTGAAGCGACTAATCATCACGATGACTGTTATTTTTGTATTGTGAATATTACAGGAATAAACCGCAAAAATCGTTCCAAATGGACTTACCCAAATTTAAAATCAGCTATTACCCCCTCTCAATATAAAATTAGGTTTGATAAAACAATTTGTAAAAGCTCTGAACAAGTTTGGGGAATGTTTTAAATATATCAGTAAAATATTCCCGAAATTGAGCACAGAAAAAATAAAAGCTGGAATTTTTGACGGTCCTCAAATCAGAGAACTAATAAATTATCAAAATTTTACTGACTGTATGACAGATAAAGAGAAATCTGCATGGATTGAATTTGGGTTGTGCAAAATTTCTTAGGAAATAAAAAGTCTCCAGACTACATTCAACACATTGAGGAGGTCATGTTGCTCTTTTAAAGACTAGGATGTAATTTGAGCATCAAGATACACTTCCTCTTCAGCCATTTAGACCGCTTCCCAGAAAATTTAGGCGATTTAAGCTAAGAACAAGGAGAACGCTTTCATCAGGACATTCGCGTGATGGAAGAGTGTACCAGGGTCGTTGGAATGCAAATATGATGGCTGATTACTGCTGGAGCATTCAAATCAAGGCTGAAGTTTCATGGCAAGAAAATCTTATAAAAGAAAGTTTTATTCATTTTTGGTTAGAGAATCAATTTTTTTCATTTTATAATTCGAGTATTTTTCGCAAAAAAAGGTAATATGTTAATATTTCAAAAACTGGAGCTGCTAGAGAAAAACTGACAACAGAGTTGGAATCAGCGTGGCAGAATCATACAAAATCAGGTATGAAACTTCATAAACCAAAACTAGGTACTGCTTACCAGTGTTATAGATAGGTCAGATTCAGTACAATCGAGTCCATTTTTTGATAAATAAGTTGGAAAAACTTTGGAAGGTACTTCAAACGGGCGAACATAACAGGTAACAAATTTCATTACAGAGCCCTTAAAAAGTATGTTATCATAACTTCGACGTCTATTTATAGCTAATGGAAATGGAAGTACACACTATACGTTTTTAGATAAGATCGGAGTAAATTCGATAAAATTGATAACATATTTCACATTCTATTATTAGAAACACGTAAAACATGAAATCTTTTCATCAATTCGATTAGTTGGAGTCGATAAAATGTTTATCGATTGTGTCATGGCGCCTCACTATCTATTTAGGGCGACGGTGCAATAAAATAGTGTTACATAAAAAAATAAATATTTTTACTAATCTTTTTGTTGTTATTTAACTTTATTGGAATTGTAGTTACATGTGAAAATAAAGTTATAATGTATTCAAAACTCAAAGTAGTTGAAAATAAGTCTACTAAAGGGTGGCAGGGACATCGACGCGAAAACTGTTACCATGGATTCAGTACATGAATGATTCTGAACTCCCCTGCGTTGAAATTTCATGATCATCATCATCAGTCTATAGCAGTCCACTCTGGACATAGGCCTTTCCAATTGCACTGCATTCAGCTCGATTCTCGGCAACTCTCATCCAGCTGCTACCAGCCACCCTGCGAAGATCGTCACTCCAGCTAGCCTGAGAGCGTCCTACCTTACGTTTGCCAATTCGCGGTCTCTACTCTTGAAATTTACCATCGGTTATTTTTTTAATCTATTATTTCAGAGAAAAGTGCAACACCTACGCGGTCAAAATGTATGAAGCAGCAGATTAAAAAAAAAAAATAACCCGACGAAAAATTTCAACGCAGGAAAAATGGTGGTTCAGAATCATCTACTGAATCAATGGTAACTAACAGTTTTTGCGTCAATGTCCCTGCCACCCTGTATAATAACCCTGCCATACTTAAATGTACGCAGCTAAAATGGTTACTTCGGAATCAAAATCTAGTTTCTTGATGCTAGAGTTTGGAGAAAAATAAAAATACGAATATGTCAATTCAGTAAAGCTGAGGGTATTTTGTGTAGACCGTCACGTACTGTACCCGAGCGACCCTATCGTTTCGAGCCTTCGCTAGCATTGTATTTCTCCCTCAATGTCGCTACGTGACAAGATCCTAAGGGGACCTATAAGTCACGGGCTTGCTCACCGAGCAATGGGTAGCTCGTCTTCCGATAAGGACCAGGCCCGGGTCGCCGGCGCGTTATGTTCCACGCGCGGTTTAAAGAGATGTCAGCACAACTGACGGGGTCCGCTAGGGCCGATGCCTGT
The DNA here is from genome assembly GCA_916610215.1 of Omphaloscelis lunosa. Classification (NCBI taxonomy): domain Eukaryota; kingdom Metazoa; phylum Arthropoda; class Insecta; order Lepidoptera; family Noctuidae; genus Omphaloscelis; species Omphaloscelis lunosa. The sequence goes on along the minus strand of OU744265.1, from coordinate 13,915,615 downwards.
CGGGGTTGCGGGTTTGTCCAAAAGGGTTACCGTGGCCCCTGGCAACATACAGGCAACTGAAGGAACACATGTGGGCTTTAGTCAGTAGGAGTCTGACACTTCCCACTCCACCCAGAGCGGAAGAATTTATTTCATAATAACCAGCAACAAAAAAAAGAAAAACAAACATAACTGGCGAAATGTGGGTGTGCCTGCTACAGGGACACCTCTGCTCAATCCTTTGGGGGAACAAGGCGTGATGTTATGTTATGTAAAAAAAAGAAAATGGGACCTGTAAGAGCTAAAGGTGAAAAATACATAAAATACTAAATGTTGGCCGCCATTTCAATCGTATCCTAGGGAAACTACTACATAATACTCGGGTCAACATCATTTCAGCCGAAAGACGTCCACTGCTGGACATAGGCCTCACCTAAGCACCGCAATTTCGATCAGTTTTGTGTTTCCCGCATCCAGCGGACTCCTGCGGCCTTCACAAGGTTATCAGTCCACCTTGTGGAAGGCCTTCTAACGCTACATCTTCCGGTATGCGCGTCACTGTGTGCTAGAAATCCGTTGATTTGTAAAAAAAACAGAATACTCGCAAATTCCGCAGTTTTTGAAGTGAAAACTTCTTTAGGCGCATTGAACATTTTTGAGATGGACTAAACCATTGATTTCGCAACACCATGACGACACCTCATTTTTGTAAACGCGATTGTGCTCTTTATTTATATTACGTTATGGATCAATTTTCTATGCAAGTATTTTTACTTTAAAGGTTTTATAAACGCGATTGGGTTCTTTATTTATATTACGTTACAAATCAATGTTCTATGCAAGAATTTTTACTAAAAAAGGTTTCGGAAGTATTTTTTTTAAATTGTTCAAATTTTCACTTCTGTCGGCACTCCCGGAGCGCCACTTTAAAAAATATATGTTTTTAATTCCTCTTTAGGTCATGAGAGATAATATCAAATAATCATCATCCTCATTTCAGCGAGAAGACGTACTCTGCTGGAAATTTGCCTCCCCCCTAAGCACCGCCACTTCAACCGGTTCTGTGCTTTCCGCATCCAGCGGATTCCTGCGGCCTTCACAAGGTCATCAAATAATAATATTTGGAATATCCAAAAATATTTGGCCTACGTTTTATGGGGCAGGCGTGAAAATTGATTAGCTGTTACAATTGATGATTGATTAACAAACGTTCAAAGTCAACATTCAAAATACAGGGTGTTTGGCAGAACGTTGAACATACGAAAATGGTGGGTAGGTGGGGTCATCTGCTACTTACTCAGCCCTAATTTATTTGGCCCTGGCCGACTGGGTATTTTAAAAAAAAAAAAAAAGTTTTTTTCTTGTTTCACCACTTTCCTAACTTTAAAGTGTATTTTTTTTATTAAAAATGGGCAATAAAACAGGTAATTTTTTTTTTTAATCTTTGATGTTGGCAGATTCTTATAAAATTATTGCTTTGTTCAGATGTTAGCTAGAAAAAAAGTTATGAGTCCTCAAACTTACAGAAAGATGTAAAAAATACTTGAATGTTAATTTCAACTTGCATTTAAAAAAAAAACAAAAAATGATTGAGGAGTTCCAATTCTAGCAAAACATCCCTAGTGTGTGAGCTTTCTAATGGTATGTAATTTGCTTTTATAAAAAAAAAACTTTAAGAGTTATTTCATAATTTTATCAAGTAGGAAATTTTTGACGAAACTCTACCTTTACGGAAAGTTAAATGTTTTGCGAAATTTAATACTGCAAAGTTGGTAAAAATTTAATGATCGATTGAAATTATGCTGTACCAGTTAGGTGCGTTAATGAAACAATTAAATAATTTTAAATAATTTATTTAAATAATAAATCATATTAGATGTTCAAATTGACGCCCTTCATTCGCAATACAGGTGCGGCATCTACGTCTGATTTCTACAGTTGTTGTGCGCAGCAGCATCTCCTGTCGCATAACTTCGAAAGCAGCATTAATTCGATTTATCAAATCTTCCCGACTTTCTACTTCTGTAGTGTAAACTAGTTCCTTTGCCCTTCCCCACACGTGAAAATCGAGCGGAGTGAGGTCGGGCGATCGCGGAGGCCAGGGAATTGGTCCTCCCCAGCCAATCCACGAATTTGGGAAACAATTATCCAAATGCTCACGTACAACTAGACTAAAGTGAGCTGGGCAACCATCGTGTTGAAAGACAATAGGCCTGTTTATGTCTACTTGGAACACTTCTTCCACTAATGGTGGTAAATCATTTATCAAAAAATCCAAGTAGTTGTTCGCGTTGATGTTGTCGGGCAAATAATGAGGCCCTATTAGCTTATCGCCAATCACTCCTGCCCAGACATTCACACTGAATCTCCTCTGGAAGCCTCTTTGTCTCTTCACGTGTGGGTTTTGATTTTTAAGTGCCCAATGGTGAAGATTGTGATAATTGACAATCCCTTCTTTGTCAAATTTGGACTCGTCTGTCCACAAAATACTTTTTTAAAAGTTAACGTCGTCCACATCGGTATGCAGCAAATGGCGACAAAATTGCACACGTCTCCCAAAATCACTGTCATCGAGACCTAGAACAAACAAAACATGTCTAAGAATTGATTTCAATACTGAATCTTTTCTTCCTCCGAGTTCAAACTCTACAATTATCCAAATTTTTCATCTTCAATTTTTAAGTACACTAATTGGCTTTATGGCTTAGCCATAAAGACGTAAGACCAAATTCACAAAAGGGCGTGCGACTTTCCAATTTTGTTCTAAAAAGGACCCATAAGTGCTGGCAAGTTTACCTACGCTGACCACCTGCGCAAACCGAATCCGAAATCCGAATCCTGTAAGCGCTGGCCGCCTGATTGTTACGTGAATGCGGCCGAATAGGAATAGTTTATTGAATTTAATTTGAAATTAGAATTGAATGCGCTAAAAACAACATGAGGCAAAACAACTAATAAAGAAAGTGACGAAATCAAGGTTAAATGGAACGATCAATTGAACTGTCTCATAATTTACTACATTCCACAAAATCGTATCAGATGCAGTGCATAAACGGCTTAATCTTACCTTGCACTGGAGTGTAGTGAAAAGCATGTCTACCATCTTGCCGGAGAACAGACCACACTTTCCATATGCTTAAGCCAAGTATTGAAGCTATCTGTCTAATGCTTTTGGTAGGATCCGCGTCAAACTCGGCAAGAACTTGTTCGTCAATGGTAGCATCGGGTCGTGCTGCGTTCACTCGTGGTTCTTGTAAGTTCAGGTTACCGGTTTGTCGTAAACGTCGGTAAGTACTCGCAAACGTCTGATGACTGGGTACTCGGCGGTTGGGATAACGCTCTTGATAAATTCTTCGCGCTTCACGCGAATTTGTATTAGCGCTTCCATACGCTAACAACATGTCCGCGTATTCCTCACTGGTAAAAGCAGCCATTTCTTTACCAATAACAACAGGTAACAGTAATAACAAAAAACTTAACAAACTTAAACTTAAACTTAACTAGTGATAACAATAAAAGAAAACGAAGTGAACAAAAACAAACGTAAGCGTAACGGGCACGTGAGATCGCAGAGGCAGTTAAGTCTCGACTGAATAAAAGAAAAGAATTCATTCTGAGGCGTCACGGTGCCACGAGAGCGAAAGAGAGCAAAAATACGCTATGACTGCGCAAGAGTGAAACAAAATTTCTACCTGCTTTGTGTAACCATCTCAAGGGAATAGTGAATGTCAATTTGCACCACTGCTACTGGCAAGCCGTCGATCCATAATTTTTACCAACTTTGCAGTATTAAATTTCGCAAAACATTTAACTTTCCGTAAAGGTAGAGTTTCGTCAAAAATTTCCTGCTTGATAAAATTATGAAATAACTCTTAAAGTTTTTTTTTTATAAAAGCAAATTACATACCATTAGAAAGCTCACACACTAGGGATGTTTTGCTAGAATTGGAACTCCTCAATCATTTTTTGTTTTTTTTTAAATGCAAGTTGAAATTAACATTCAAGTATTTTTTACATCTTTCTGTAAGTTTGAGGACTCATAACTTTTTTTCTAGCTAACATCTGAACAAAGCAATAATTTTATAAGAATCTGCCAACATCAAAGATTAAAAAAATAAATTGCCTGTTTTATTGCCCATTTTTAATAAAAAAAATACACTTTAAAGTTAGGAAAGTGGTGAAACAAGAAAAAAACTTTTTTTTTTTTTTTTTAAATACCCAGTCGGCCAGGGCCAAATAAATTAGGGCTGAGTAAGTAGCAGATGACCCCACCTACCCACCATTTTCGTATGTTCAACGTTCTGCCAAACACCCTGTATTAGTAGAATTGCATAACACCTGTTAATTTGAAATTTTAGGGTTCCGTACCTCAAAATGTAAAAAGGAACCCTTATAAGATCACTCTCTTGTCCGTCTGTCCGTCAGTCCCGTTTGTCACCACCGATGTTCTCAGGAACGGGTGGACCTAGCAAGTTGAAATTTATACCAAATACTGAGGTTTCTAGTCCCTATTAGGTGTATTTAAAGTCAACACGATAAAAAGATATGGGCAAATTTAGATTTCCGCGAAAACTTGTAAGTACCAAAAACCTTAATTTTTAACTTTTATTTTTCGGAATTTTCCCTGGGTACGGAACCCTCAGTGCGCGAGTCCGACTCGCTTTGAACCGGTTTTTTTATACGAGTCTGAAATTTAAAAAAAATTGGCAATTTTCTTTTTTTTATGTGTTGTTCAATATTTAAATTTAATTACTCACAATTTTATTATTGGTTTAGCATTTAAAATAGTTTGTAATTTAAATGTATGAGTGTAAAATACAGAACTATGGACTAGAATTATGTCTGAAATAAATAAATAAAATTAAATGCTGTGTGAGTTAATAAACAACAATTAGATAATAAAATTAAAACAAAACTGTGCTTAATACTCGTCCGTATATACAATGCTGAGTGCAGTGGGTGATCCCGCGAGACTGTGGTTGAACGCTGTATTTAGAGGAATGTATTCCATTCTAACTCGTATCTCAATGCGCATAACATAATATACAAAAGTAAACGAATTATTCTGCAGTAAATTTTGTCGTTGTGAGAAATATGTATGGAATTAAATATATAATATAAAAAGGAAAGGATGGATATTAAATATATATTGTAATAATAATAATAATTAGGCCTATATATTATATTTATAGTTGGTAATAAGTATATGTGTATCTTCATATTTGTTTTTTTTTTATTTTTTAATCCTCAATTTTTTTTTTGTAATTGCACCTACCACTATTTGTCTCTGCATCACCCAAAGGTTGACTGGTAGAAAATGCCTATGGCATTAAGTCCACATCTGTAAATTTGTGCTTGCAGTATTAAATAAATAATAAATTAAATTATGTGTGTCTCATGCCCGTGCCAACCAGTGATTTAAAATACTTTGACCTTGCTCCCTAAAAAGTAATATATCTATCATTCCTCAGGTTGGGCCCGCACTGGACCTTGCTATCGAAGACCCGGTCATCCAGAACGCCTTCCCGCCCTGGCTGACGGTGGAATGGATGAAGTATGACGTCACAGACTGTGATGCGGCCTACGCTGTGATATCAGCGATAGATGCTTACAACGACTGCGCTCATGTGTTTTTTGGACCGTCCTGCGATTTCGCATTGGGTGAGCGTTTCTACTTAAACTTTTATACAAAATTGAGAAGAATTCTTTGTAGATATCACATACATAACATCACACCTTGTTCCCTCGAAGGGTTGGGCAGAGGTGTCCCTGTAGCAGGTTCACCCACATTTCGCCAGTTATGTTTTAAGTCCCATGTAATAGGGGGCGAGCCTATTGCCATCAACTGGGCACAAATCCAGACTCCAGGTTGCTACTGAGAAATTTCAGATAGAAAAACCCAATAACACCTTGCCCGACCTGGGAATCGAAACCAGGACCTCATGCTCAGCAGTAGCGCTTGCGACCACTAGACCAACGAGGCAGTCTTTGTAGATATCTGAATTAAATACTTATGATGGACGTAAAATACGTATAATAAAATAAAATGACGGATATTTTTCGGCAAAACCGAAATGACTATCGAAAAAAGTGAATTGGGATCAGTTCCAAAAACGACGCCGATGTTTGGTATTTGAAACCAACTTTCGCAGATATCGCCTGATAAATATTTATAAAAAGGAAGTTACTTCAAGTTACACACGGAAATTCAGGAAGAGCCGCTGTTACATGAAAATTGTGGTCTTGAGTTGTCTTTACTTAAAGTTCCTTGTAAGCGTTCGATTATGTGAGTTTACGTAACCTACACTTTATTAACACACTTAGGTACTTCGGTCTTCCTCACAGTATTTTTGAAATGAGAACTTCTTTACGCGCTTTGGGCATTTTTGAGATGGGAGTAAACCATTGATTTCGCGACACCATGACAACACCTCATTTTTTGTAAATGCGATTGTGCTCTTTATTCATATTCCGTTACGGTTCAATGTTCTATTGCAATTTGATAATTTCCCACCAGGAAAAAAAAGGTTTGGATCTATTTTAGCCGACTACGGCCACTATACAAAATTTGTTTTTATCACATCTAGGGACACAAACAGGGACTAAAATTGTTTTTTCCCTAGGGGTCCCTAGGGAAAAAACAATTTTAGTCCCTGTTTACGAAGAGTAAACTAGTTATTTAAGTAACAGTGATTTGAATTTGGAATGTAGATATTGTTAGAAATTTGTTGTGTCATATTTGTTCCTAATTGTATGTAAATAAATAAACGTAGGTACTATTCTTGTTCGCAAGCTGCACTTGCTTATCTCATAGAGGGTGACAAAAAGTAGAGTGTTCACCTCGGGAGTAACACTATTTTGCGCTCGAGTGACGTACTTTGAATCCACTTTCGACATTAAAATAGTTGTTTGCTCCCTAGGTAAACAATCTACTACTTAGTTAAATAAAATAACAGAAGAAAGAAAGCTAGTTTATTCTGCATAAAGAAGACACACGTTATAAAAATAAACATAAAATACACACAAAGACAAAGTGATCCAAAAGCTTAGTTTCCACAAATGGAAATAATAAAACCAAAAAGAGATATTATTGATAAAGTTTTACAATATTTATCTATTGCTTGATGCCAGGACAGGTCACTGGCCACACTAAGACCGTAGGCCATAAACAATACACGTTGCGTAACAATTGTCAGTGTCGCATTGTTACGTAACGGTATTGTCTATGGTCTTAGTGTGACAAACAAAATGCTGATTGCACAGTGGAAATTATTTATTATAACTACATTCGTAACAAACAAAAACAAGATACGTTGCATCTGTGCAAGAAAGAACAGGTGGTTGCTTAGCAAAATGCAGTAAGTTAAACAACTAAATTACAAGCAAAATAATGATTCTCAATTTACGATTCCTTAAAGATGTTATAATAGACAATATTGTTTAACAGTTAGCCCAAAATATAATGAGTAATGCGAGATAATATTTAAAATTCGTCGAACGCGTTTGTTTGGAGAATGAACCATCGAAAGATTTATGACGCTGTCAGTATTAAAATTTTCATAATTTACAGAAGTCGTTAATTTGTCTGTTCATAATTTTCGTTCAGAATTTATAATTAGATTTTTTTTATCATAATGTTTAGTTTGATTTACTGTGTGTATCTTGGGAATTAAGTTATGTCTATGGTAGGTATGCTAGTCATAACTTAAGTATTCAATCCGTATATGCGAGTCGAAACCGCGTAAAAAACCGTGTGCATAGATAATAAAAATATAATACACCATTATTAAATAGGAGTATGTGACAGACAGTTACATGTGCATAGTCTTTCCTAAGGTCGTTTGTCCACCGCCACCATAAACGGAACGTTCTAACGAGCACTGCTAGGCACCATGTCTCAAAAAGAGCATAATGCTGACGCAATTCCGCTGAGAAGCCGCCTGCGTCACTTTATGAAAATGTTGCTCTGAGTGCAGATGCCATCTGAGTGAGTGAGATGAGTGCACATCCCATGTCCCCGCAGCATAAACGCGTAAGTGTAAAAAGTCAATTTTACAGGAAAAATAAAACCCTAAATTAATCCATAACTTTATGAATACACCAATTTATAGAAATTTGTTTTTGATGTCGTTTAAAAAGATTTTTTTTGTAGATAGCCCAATTAATATTAATTATTATTTTCATTTATTAATTATTACAGGTACCGTTTTTGAGTTATTGATAAAAAACATTTCACAGAAATTTAGTTTCTTTTTTATCGTTAATATTACTTTGAGTTTTTTTTTTTCTTATCTTTAATTGTTTATTTTTGTTTTACAACGTAAAATAATTTTCTTTGCATTTTTCGCAGTACACTGATACCGTTAATGGGCTATTTATTACGCGTTTATTCTGGTGCAGTCGAAAAGTTTCTGATAATGTAATAGGTGATTAAGTTTTTGTTATGGATAATATGTCATCAACGACGGAATTATGTTACCGTGGCCCCTGGCAACATAGGCAACTGAAGGAACACGGGTGGGTTTTAGTCAGTAAGAGTATGACACGCCCTCCCACTCCGCACAGAGCGGGAGAAGTTATTTGATAATTTCCCGCCCAAAAAAAAAAGCCTAAACTTACAACATATATGGAAATTGTGAACATGAAATTCCCGTCACCAATTGCATGCCACGGCCTCGACACTAAATCTTTATGGCTGGAATCAAATTACTACCAGCCGGGGCCACGTTAGAAAGACCAACAATTTTCACCCGACACACAAAAAATACAAAAGTCAGCAAAAAAAAAAAAATGAAAGCTGTTTTGGTTTTTTTTTGCGTAATTCTGGTGTGCTGAATCTGAAAATGACTTTCATTTTGTCATAGAACCAAGTTATCATCTTAAAATAAAAGATGAAAGACTAAAAAATAATAATAATTTATAATTGCGTAACAAAACTTTTTTTTTTAATCCAAAATACATTCATGAGTAAGCACTAAACACATTTTTTTTCCATTGAGACTCCTTTTGCTACATTGTCGCTTGTATGAAGCATCTGGAAGGTCTGAAGCGTCCAACAGTAGTCTGCCATCATTGAGACGCTCCATCTTCCCTGGTATCTTTTTTCCATCTCCTGGCCGTTATGGTCTGAATACATTTAAAAATAGTAATCAATTTAAAATCGTACCTATTCATTTATTACTTCAAGTTGAGGTACTCAGTGCAAAAGTGGCCTAACCCACATTTTTTTTTTGTTTGTAACCTGATCGTTGCAAACGATTAAAATTCGATAAAATTTTAAAACAAAAAAAAGTGGGTTAGGCCGCTTTTGCGCTGACTGCCACAGTTAGACCAAAAAACTCCTTTTTAATAAAATTTTGCGTCTTGCAAAATAACCTGACGTTCTGCAATTTTTTTGAGTATGTTTTTAGTTTTCAGAACACCTAAATACATAGAAATCACTTGAAAACATCCAGACAGCATTTTTGTTGCGGACATGTGTTTTGTACCGAAGTACAGTGCGTGCCACTAAAGATGGGACTTGACACACCACGTGGTTTGACTTGCGCAGTAGACGATTTATGGGTCTCTTTAGCGGTATGAGGTCTGCGCCGGGGCGTCATCGGGGCGGCGGAAGGAGCGGCGGAAGGAGCGGCGGAAGGAGCGGTGGAAGGAGCGGCGGGAGGCGCGGTCAAGTCTCATCTTTCGTGGCGCGTATTTTATCTTTTCATCATTTATTCCCACATAAAAAGTCGCAGATTTAGAAATTCGCTGTTTTTTTTAAGGTGGTAGGTAAATTTTGTTTAAAATAAGAACCACATTATTTCGACATTAAGCCAACGTTCGCACGGACGTAATAGAATCGCGGCGATTTTTTTTTTCGTGCACTTGAATTTTAACGTTCTGCTTTGCAAAATCCAACAGTGTGTTTTTCCAACGCGCTGGAACGAGAGTGCGTTCTAGCGCGTTGGATTCTCAACGCTCGGCTTAAGCCCACGTACGCACGGACGTAATAAAATCGCGGCAATTTTTTTTTTCGTGGACTTGATTTTCAACGCTCTGCTAAGCGCCAAGAGTTGAAAATCCAACCGTATGTTTTTTCAACGCGCTGGGACGAGAGTTCATCCCAGCGCGTTGGATTTTTAACGCTAGAGTTGAACACCCAGTGCGCGATAAAATCCCGCCGCGATTTTATTACGTCCGTGCGAACGTCGGCTAACACCGAGAGTTGAAAATCCAGTGCGCGACAAAATCCCACCGCGATTTTATTACGTCCGTGCGAACGTCGGCTTACTCTTGCTTGAAATTTGGATTCTTAGCAACTCGATGAGTATTACGATTACATTACAATTCAGATTAACATTATATTTCGTCTTTTAAGCAGGTAGTCCTATTTTATAATTACAAAGTACGTACGTCGTACAGTTCGAACTACAAGCTTCCGCAATCTCACGAAACCTCAAAGGGAATGTATCCAATCTCGGACGCACCGCGACGCACGCGTCTTCGCTACCGCGCACGTAACCCTTCCCACGGTGCGTCGTGCGGGCCAGTGCGCGTGCGTGCGTGATGTTGCTCACGCGGCGGAAGCCACCTTAAGAACGGACCCCGATAAGCCCGGATTCAATCCGTAACTCATTCCAATATTTGAATTTTTCGTGCATCTATCTGGCCTCTCGATCCGTTATTTCTCGGCACAAGTGGCTCTATCTAGTGAAAAAAGGCATGTCAGTATGTATAATAATTCCCATTTTGCTTAAATATTATTGAACTCTCTATTATATCTCAATCTCAAATAATTCCTATTTTATTAACCTAAAAATACTAAATAACCATAAACTACGACCAACTTGGAATCAGCGCTCGCCGGCTACTGCCACGGCACCGCTCGTTTCGCTCGCTCGGCTCGCGCGCGGTTGGTCACAGTGCTAACCTAACCTCCCATTTGGTCGGGGTGCCCTAGCTTAGTTAGTTTGCTATGTTTTAGTGGATTAGTTAAAAATTTCCCATGAAAAAATTTTCATGAAAAAATCATGATTATTAAGATTTTGAGTAAAACGAAGCGAGAATATGACTCAAAAATATTACAACGAATACAAGAAATAAAGAATCTGTTGAATCATTATAGAGAGGACAACACAACATAAATCCCAGTTTTACACTACATATGAAAAAAATTAAAGAAAACTTACAAAATATGACATAAATCGTCAGTCAGAATATGACATAAATCGATTGTTTTTAGCACAGCACTATTTGTGCAATAAAATGGCGAATGAAAGAGAACGAATAAAAGTGATTTTCCATAATTTTGTATTTTTATTTTTATTTCAAAATCCCTGCTGTATTAAAAATATACTATGATTTTTATTGATACGTTAATCTATCTACATTTCAGTGTAATTTCAATTTTATTTGCGAAGTTTAACCGTCACTTACATTTTACGACGTAGTATGGCATAGTGACGTTTTTTATTTATTTAAAACATACATTATCTATGCAGTAGTTGATTATGACAAGTGGTACATGGTGTAGAAATACACACATCAAAAGTGTCTAGGGATCAACATATATTTTTGCAATAACTTTTCTCCTGATTGATATTAATTAAAATTTTCTTTAAGGATTCATCAAATAAAGTGTTTTCGTTTGTCACAGTAACGATAAACCAAGTCACCTTTGCATTAATAAAGAAATTTGTCATTTTCCTAATAAAGGGATTTTTGACATTTGAACCACTAACATTAAAGTTCGAAAAAAAGACTGAAATAACAGTTTTCTTTAAAATTTTATTGGGTAACTTAAACAATTAATAATCCGTGTTTCTACCGCGAACACTAACAACACAAGAACATCGGTTTGGCATACTCAAAATGAGTTCATCCAAATCACGCTGTGGAATGGCCGCCCATGTTCGTTGCAACAACAAAAAAAGGTCTTCTTGCGACTGGATACCCTCCATATTCGGCAGAGCTCTTCTCTGTAGCATATCCCATGCATGCTCAATCGGGTTCAAGTCTGGCGACTGAGCAGGCCAGAGCAGGACATTGATGTTAGCTGCGGCGAGAGTCTGTCTTACAACTCTTGCGGTGTGCGATCGTGCATTATCATGCATTAACTGAAATAAGGGACCGATTTGCACTTGTAGAGGAACGATGACGTCAGATACAATCGTCTCAGCATAAATTTGAGCGTTGAGGTTGCCTCTGATCCAAATCAACTCAGTTCTTCCGCCGATCCAAATACCCGCCCATACCATGATGGTTCCACCACTATAAGGATGGACTTCCTGGCAGGATTTTAATCGCTGTTGGCGTCCAGGGGTTCTCCAGTGTCGTATACGTCTTGTATCCGGTCTCATACCAAAACGAGACTCATCAGAAAAGCACACGAAACGCCATTGTTCTTCTGCCCAATTTCTGTGTTCAAGAGCCCATTGATATCGAATCCTACGATTGTGCATTGCTATAGGTGGTACCCGTAGCGGTCTTCGGGAATGAAGGTTCACTTCATGCAAGCGGTTTCTAACTGTTTGGTCGCTAATTAAGTTCCCTGAAGAGTGATGAAGCCTCACGGCTAACATCATGGCGGTTATTGTTGGAGCTCTTCGAGTTAAGATTTGAATGTATCGGTCTTGTCTCCGTGTGGTGCAGCGATACCGTCCTCCATGGCGCTCAGCCACGGTACCAGTGCTTCGGTAACGTGTCCAAAGTCGACTGATAACACTCTGACTTGTATTCAGAGCTAAAGCCACAGTACGTTGCCGGGAACCAGCTTCTATCATTCCCACGGCTCTGAGCATTTCTTCCCTGCTTAAATGACGTCGCCGCTCCATAATAACGTTGGTTTTAATCAGTAGTAGGGAAACAGTAGCACTAATAATGTCTTCAATGCGTTGTATGTTTTTATAGGGAAAATATTGACAGCTGATTTTCATCTTTTACTCGAATTTGATTAACAGTTCCTGTTTCAAATTATGAAATGCACCAAAAAGGATCCATATAAATTTATATAATCATAAATTTATTACAAAGCCACATCTCAATCTCAAGAAATCCGCATAAAAATGCTTGATCCCTAGACACTTTTGATGTGTGTATTTGCTGGGCACGCCACAATTGTGGCGATTCGACCCCTCTTTGAGGAGTGGCTAGAGTGGCGTCACCTCCTTCTGCGAAGTGGTAATGCTCGCGAAGGAGGAGGCGGAACGTGATAGGGAGACGCAAACTTCACGCCCTCACGCCCCTAACCGCCGCAGGAGGAGACGCCCTGAGCGTCGGGCATCGCAGGCTGATTTCCAGCCACCGAAGGCGCGGGCTTGCAGACGGTCAGCAATGGGTAGCTCGCCGTCCGATAAGGACCAGCGGGAGAAGTTATTTCATAATTTCCCAACCAAAAAAAATGGTGTAAAAATATTTGCAGTGTGATAAACAAGAAAAAAATCTACTAGTCACACTGGTGTGACAATTTAGTGGCACTACGAGTCCGCACCGAGTAGAACGGACCAATCGACCAATACCGAATAGAATTTCGGTGAAAAACATGAATGCAGCGGTTTGTTATGGATTTGCGGCTCTGACCATAAATGGCGTGTTCCTCGTAGTTTAACAGCTGTGCCTTGTTTCGGAGTAGCTACGACCAAAACCGATCAATTAAAATATAGCCAGGACCATTATTGTGAAATAAATCTACACCTACGAATTCCGTATAAAACTCATAAGCGTACTATTGTGTAACTTCTGCTATAATGGGGTGAAACCCTTTATGTCTGCAGTACCACAAGTGCCTATTAATCAACCTCGCACCTGAAAAAGCACTTATAATAATTACTTAGGTGACATAGCATATGTGGGTAGCATCAAACATTTAAATAAATCACTGCTCACAAAGTAGAGGTATTGTTAAAGACTGAGTTTTGTGGTAAATAATAATTATTGAAAAGGTGTTTTCAGAACCGTAAAAAGTTATTTATTTATGAAATATTCCCTTTGTCTAAATAGAGAAATGATCGGTTTTACCGATGTTACATTGAAGATCAGTGAAGAGTATACTTTTATCTCATTTTAGTAAATATCTGGAATCGACTTATCCCCGAAAACTGAGATGAATCACGGAGACAAAACGTTTTTTAGAGATAGATATTTGATGAAGATGACGAAGACTTGAAAATGTACGTGAACATACAAATGTTTTACCGATGGTATCCGTTCTTTTGCGCATCAATGGTGTTAAAGCTTCATTTGTAGAATATATAAAATAGAAGGGCCTACAATGGATAGGTTTATCAAACTGCATGTCAGACATGGGACTTGATGAATTTTCCTCCTCTTATCTTGGCTGTATTTTTAGTATGTATTTGTGTTTTTATTGTGTAATTGTGTTTTTATTGTTGTACTCATGTGTGTTTAAGTGTTACTACTAACAGTTTTTTTTTTTTTTTAAGTTTGTCCTGATTACTAACTCGCTATGGGCCGTCGACGCCTGAAAATAAACGATTTTTATTTTTTTTTATTTTTTTATTTATAAAACCTCGTACGGGAAAAGATTATAACTCGAGACACGGCTGAGTGGTTCTCATTTTAGAATAACTGATTAGCCGAGTGCTGCACCGAAAAAAGTCTCCCACAAAAGATCGAGCTGCAGCATTATCTCGAAAATTTAAGGGAGTTTAGTCTACATCTCCATAAACGGTAAACTGTTGTCGATCAAGATGATGCAAGGTGACGCTTTAGATTACCCCGTAGAATTTCTCTTACTGTAAGTGGACTTTCGGCGCACGTCATCAAGCTGAAGGTCGATGTACCGATTTCTGAGGTGTTAATTTTTTTTTAATACATCGCACCCTATACGTATATAAAAAAAACACAGACGAGATTTGGGCAGAAATAGGGATGATATTTAGTTCGGGCCTGCCAAGATGAAAAACCGGCCAAATACGTGTCGGACTACGCACAATGAAGGGTACCGTAGTTGGGATGAATTTATCTCAAATACAACCCTAACATTGTAGTTGAAATACATGTTCTTCTCTTCCCATATATTCCAACTGCAAATGTAAGTTTATACGCACAATATTGAGAGGTATACTATGTTATTTTAAAACCATAGACTTCTTATAGATTTTTCTGTTAACTATGAATGAAGAATCAATCTATTTAATTCATTCAAAATTTTCTCATCTATTTTCTTAAATATCTTTAAATATGTTTATTTAAAAAAAAATATTTATACTTGAGATCCTC
This sequence comes from Omphaloscelis lunosa, assembly GCA_916610215.1. Taxonomy (NCBI): domain Eukaryota; kingdom Metazoa; phylum Arthropoda; class Insecta; order Lepidoptera; family Noctuidae; genus Omphaloscelis; species Omphaloscelis lunosa. The sequence continues at coordinate 13,900,414 of OU744265.1, read as the reverse complement.
GAGCTTGTAGTTCGAACTGTCGAGAAGCGGGGACACGGACATCGATTGGACACAAGTAGACGAAATTGTTGCATGGGCTACGATGAGGTTTCCCCCCCAGCCAGAAGTGATACGCCGGGCTGACGGGGAAGCCGAGACTCACTGGCTATCCGAGGCCTACCACGACCGCCGCTACGGGACGGGGGGGTTATTTGCCTCCAAAAAGTGACCTCCATATTCAAAATTCATTTATTTACGTTACACGTCCGTGTTTGGGTTACAGAAATACATGTGTGTATTGTACCAAATTTCAACTTAATCGGTCCATTAGATTCGGAGCAAATTGGCTGTGACAGACGGACAGACAGACAGACACACGAGTGATCATTATAAGGGTTCTGTTTTTTCCTTTTGCGGTACGGAACTCTAAAAAGGAGAAAAAATATTTATTAATTGTAGTATTAACCGAGTCTCGAGTTAATAAGTTTCTTTTATACAAACTTCCAAGCCCAACACATTTTTTGCATCTTGGAGGGACCGTTTTGAAATACTAAGTACGACAAACTATATTATTTCCTTGGCTTAGTATTCGTTCGTTCGTTTTAAAAGAATGAAAAAATATAATATATATAATATATAGCTTGAACATGAATTCATTCATACAAGAAGTATAAATTGGATTGGAGTCAAGAAATCTGACGTATTTTGTGAACAAAATGAAGAAGAAGAAGAAAGAAGAAATATGCATTTATTGGCATTACAGCAAAGACAATACTATATACACTATACAATATACACTATACTATATATCCGACACATTGTTATAATAATTTATTATGGATTAATAAATTATTATAACAATGTGTCGGAGCATGGCAAGTCAGGCATCGTTTAAATTAAAGCAGGTTTCTGTTCTGACTCATTTCGGAGAATTTCTTTATTTGCATAAGAAGGTCTAATCATGCGGTCATGTCACTTATCTATTTATCAGTATTTATTTATTTTTTGTTTAGATTTGCAATGTTACTCAATATCACGCTTTTTATACATAGGTACCTACTCGTTACTGTTTTTATGTGACACTAATTTATTTTAATTTATTTATACAATTATGCATACACATTACACACATCACGATGCAGTATAAAACTGATTTACATTCGTCACCTCACACACCAGGTCCAGTTGAAAACCAGCGTCAGGCACCAGTTGTCTGGCATTTTTGCTGAACTGGGCCTTTTTGGCGCAGCCGTGAGGCACACTCTCCTGCTAATTTCTTACATCGGACTTTGCACTTTTTATTTTTACCTAATTTTTTTTCCTGATGTACGACTATAATTACCCAACTATCTGGTGTATTGTGTGTCTCTTAGTCTGTGCTAAATAAATGTATTTTCTTTCTTTCTATATATATGCTATATACAATAAAATGTAATATGTACACCATTTTTACAGTAACTAACCGTAAAAAGTCGATGTTTGGGCAGAAATAAGGACTTTTGATCCGGACCGGCCAAGATTCACCAACTATTGCGAGTGTACCAGTAATTGTATTATCTTGAAAGCTTCTAATACTAAATCTAGTTGTCTTTGAGAAAGTAGAAAACTCAATAAAGCAATTTTCGTCCGTTGGAAAAAAAATACTTGCTCGGTTTTCGTGACCAAAACGAATCGAGACATTTTGATGCCTAACTGGTCTTAAAGCCAATTAAACATATATGAACATTACCTGACTCTTCCTACCTCTGTTCCTACAGCTTAACGTGCTGTCACATTAAGCTGTAGGAACTGAACCTGTCAAAGGCTTTTTTTTTTGGGTGGGAAATGATCAAATAACTTCTCCCGCTCTGGGCGGAGCAGGAGGGCGTGTCAGACTCTTACCAACTAAAACCCACCCGTGTTCCTTCAGTTGCCATGTTGCCGGGGGCCACGATTTCCCTTTTGGACTTCCTTACAACCCCGGCAGGCATCGGCCCTAGCGGAGCCCGTTAATTCTGCTGACATCACTTTCGAGACGCGCGTGGAACACAAGGCGCCGTCTTCCCGGGCTTGGTCCTTATCGGACGGCGAGCTACACATTGCTCACCGTCCGCAAGCCCGCGCCTACGGTGGCCGGAAATCGGCCTGCGATTCCCGACGCCCAGGGCGTCTCCTCCTGCGGCGGTTAGGGGCGTGAGGGCGCGAAATTTGCCTTTTCCTCACGCGTTCCGCCTCCAGCCTGTCAAAGGCTGACATGTGACATTTGATTTGAAAAAGGACCCGAAACGAGCATGTTCTATTGTGTAATTAATGTATGACTGAATGACAAGAGTTTTTCCCTCAAGGAAAGCCGATTTTAACCCGACCCACCTCGACCACATCTTCTATTAAATACTAATAAGAAGGTTAAGAGTTCAAACAAAAGATTTTATGCATCCTAATGTTGTCAGTGGACAACATTAGGATGCTCAAAAACTTTTTCTTAGTTGTGAATCTATCACCATGGTCTTTACCAGTAGGTGGAGACAAAGCATGTTTGATGGTAAATCTGAGAATAAAAAGCAATTCTTAAATTACCACAAGAGCCGAGGCCACGTGACATGCATAAGCAAATACCTAAAAAAAAATCGCATATATTGCACCAAAAGGTCGACATCGACCTTTTGATTTTATTGCGCACTGGATTTTCAACGCTTGGCTTAAAATCGAGAGTTGAAAATCGAGTGCGCAATAAAATCCCGCTTCGATTCAATACTGAGAACTGCGGGTCTACTCCTCTCTTACTCATTAACGGAGATACTGGCCCGTCCGAAAGTTGTTGATCCTTTAAAACAAGTCAAATTCAATTTGTCAGGCTATAAAAGACACATCGGGAGTAGGGACTACTGTCAAATCGTGTTGTCGTTCATTCTCGTCTTATGTTCGTAAGTGATTCGGAGTAGGAATCGCCCGTAACCTCGGCCGAAACGCCGACTCGTTGGAAGCTCGGCCGTATCGTTAGAAAGTTCCTTCAAAACATTGTGAGTGTGTGAAGATCAGTTTTGGATTAAGGGATCCGTTTGTGCAATATTAAGCTTTAAAGTGCAAATTTTTGTTAGAGTCAAGTGCCAAGTGTCCTCCTGCCAGCTAGTTGGTTTAGGACATGTGAAAAAAATCACGGCAGTGGTTTATATAAAGAAATTAAAAGGAAAACTATCACAGCTAAGTAGGCTCTACAAGTTAAAGAGTAATAATCGACAAACTCATATTTACAGTTGCAAAAACATGTTTTCCCATACATTCCGTATGGGAGAACATGTTTTTTTGGGATAAATTCATCCCAACTACGGAACCCTTCATTTAATCCTTGGCCGGTTTTTTATTTAAGTCAATAGTTTGTGGGATATATGTTTTCGGTTATAACTGCAGATATACCTTTTTTTCATAGTTTTTCCGAGACATTGAAGTACAAACTTATTTTTGCAGTCGGTAAAATCTAAAACTCGGCCGTTTTTTTTTATAATAATGTCCTTTAATTTTTACATACGATTTTAATATAAAAAAATCCTCATTATCTCTTAATTTTCATGTATGATCTTATTATTCCTTTAGCGTAAAACTAAGTAATATCTTATTTGGGAACAAGTTATCGCTTTCACATCTCAAAAGATTTATCACAATCGTAAGTCTCATCACGTTCCGAGAATATTTTTCTCTATTATCATATTTCTGAAACCCTCCAAGAGTTGGTTTGTTTTTTTTTACATTTATGTTTAATATCTGTTCGAAGAACCTCATTGTCACTCAACCAGCAAAAACTCATTCATGGCATATATTTTATTTCAACGGACACTTCATTTTACATAACACCACGCCTTGTTTCCCCGAAGGGTTGGGCAGAGGTGTCCCTAAAGCAGGTTCACCCACATTTAGCCAGTTATGTTTAAGTCCCATGTAATAGGGGGTGAGCCTATTGCCATCAACCGGGCACAAATCCTGACTCTCCAGGCTGCAAAAACCCAATAACACTTTGCCCGACCTGGGAATTGAACCCAGGACCTCATGCTCAGCAGTAGCGCTTGCGACCACTAGACCAACGAGGCAGACTTCATTTTAGTCCACAAGAATCACGAAAATACAAAATATTCTTCGATACCTTCCTACAACTTTGCTGACGTGGCATTTCCGGAGCGAATAAAAGAAAATGGAATAGAAAAACATCTCCCCGGTAGGTAAGAGATTCAGACTTTAAGGTTAAAGCAGAAGAAAAATTATGTTCTCATAACGAAAACTCAAGTTTATTTGACAGCCCGAGGCTTTATTAGAATTTGCGTAATGTATATTTCTGAAACGCCACTTTTTCCCATATTTTTTCTGGGAATTCTCTAAGGAGTGATAAAATACTAAAGCAAAACTTACACGGCAAGAAAATCTTGCCATAAAAAAACTGTCTTAACATTTTTGCGTACATTCAGAGGTACGAGCATATCATTCAACAATTCCCAAGGGGTGCAAAAATCCCAGACGGTCGGACATGTAATTTATTTTCTCTAATGCCTACAGTGAAAAATTGTGGACTCAGATGCCTGTCAAAAAAGATACCCCAGCGGCCTTAGTTAACCGTGACATGGAAGGGATGACATGTACCTGACACACTGGTTTTTTAAATATTACCCGCTCTGGGCCCGCGTTAAGGATAATGGCCCACGCCTTCTCATAGAGCCGAGCTCGGCCCCAGCAGTGGGAAAATTTTAGGCTGATTAGATAATACTTTGTATTTATCCTGAAGATGATTACTGTTTACAAGCTGCAGACGCTAGGATGATGTCCAGTCACACTTTTAAAGTTGAAAAAATCCTTACAAAATATTTTTTTTTGGCTTTGATATAGCTCCTTGGCTCCTTTTTCACCATGAATTTCACCCTCTCATGTATGCTTACGTGGTGTTGGGTGTCATAAAGCCGTTGACCGAGTTAGAAACTTTTTTTTTTCTCTCACTCATTTATTTTTCGTTTTTTATGGATAAAAGGAAACACTTGAGTAGCGAGTAAACTGCTTTAGTAAATTGTTTAAAAGACAAAAGTTCCTATACAATTTAAAAATATAATTTTTTTTTTCTTTTGAGATTTGTATTTTTTTAAGCGGACATTGTTTTATCACTTTTTTTTGACAAATAAATAGATGTGTCAGTCACTTGGTTGTTACATGTTTTTTTAGTTTTTAGTTATATTTTGCACTACAATACCTTGACTGAAATTTAATGAATTAGTACGTAAAAATTATTAGTGGTTTGTTTAGGAATGATGTGAGAAGACAGCGGTGTGATTTAAAAGAAGATGTAGTGACAAAAATTGAAAAGGGTATGCTGAGATGGTTTGGGCATGATGAGAGGATGAATGAAAGGCGACTAACAAAATGTATTTACAAGGCTGATGAAAGGCCGGTCGGGGACGCCCTAGAAGGACTTATGCTGACCTTATTGGTGATGTTCTTCAGAAAGGCCAGGTGCGTAGTACTCGCAACCGGCGGGCGTGTATGACCAGATGTATGAACGTAAACGAGGCAAAAGGAGTATGTAAGGATCGTAGCAGGTGGCGTTCTGTAGTTTCTGCCTACCCCCATGGGAAGAAGGCGTGAGTTTATGTATGTATGTATGTATGTATGTAGTACGTAAAAAAAAATGTCGTCGAAAGTATGCGAATGTATGTATATGAAAAATATTATTAAGAAATTTTTCATATTACATCGCATATAATTTAGTAACAAGAATATACAAACTTTTGAAATGTTTACACAAAAAGCGTTCGTTACTCCGTCTTAAAAAGGGTAAATAAAGTATTGAAGTGAACTTAGAAAAGACTGAAACTCTTCCATCTATGTGAAAGAGGTTCATGCACAAAGTAGGCTAGTTAATCAAAACTTCCAAAAAACTATCTACTTTTTGACGCCGAATATTTTAAACCTACCATTATGTTTAAAAAAATATGAAGTATACAATCGAGGGAAAGTTCCTGCACGCGCGCCTCAAAGAGATGTCAGCGGAACTGACGGCGTCAGCTAGGCCCGATGCCTGCCGGGGTTGCGAAGAAGTCCGAAAGGGAGATCATTGTCCCCGGAAACAGAGCAACCGAAGGAACACGGGTGGGTTTTCACGCCCTCCCGCTCCGCCCAGAGCGGGAGAAGTTATTTGATAATTTCCCATGCAAAAAAAAGGGAAAGTTCTCGAGTTTACTGTAAGTAAAACACAATGAACTGTTGAAAGTTCCTGCAGAATATAAATTAGAATAGGTACAATGGAAACAATTTGTCAATCAGTTTGTCCGGAACAAAAGATCCATCTCGTTTTGAAATTTAATGTAGGGAAATTCCGTTTCCGACTGCGTAACACAATAAAATTGTCTTTTCAAAACTGTGGACGACAGATTTTAACGCTTAAATAATTAACTTTTACTAATTAATTAGAGGCTTTTAACGTGCACCTCACAATTAATATAGTTACGCAGTATTGTAGATATATCGAGAGTTAGTTACTGTACTTTGGGCTCATTCCAGTCGGCTAAGCTATAAGTTAGCTAGTTACACGATAGAATCTAACATAAGCCGACTTCTACTCCTACTCTTTCACTGTGCACGCGGTTCGGTTGTGGATTTTCTGACATAAGGGAATGCCAAATTGTTGAAGTATTTAAAAGAAGAGCGAAATAACAATATCTTTCCTGTACTTATTTTAAATTACATTATAATTATAGGTATTGTAGTGAATTGTTTTTAGATATTTGTTTTCTCGTGCCTACATCTCTTTTTATCTACTTTCCTATCGCAGGTATGCTGGAACAGATTTCTTTAGAAATAAGCATTGCCTTTGTACATATTTTTTTGTTCCGTATTGTCTGTATTTGTATGCATAAATGGGTAAGTAAATAAAAAATAAGCTTCATGGAAGCTCATTACCTAATAGCTATAAACTTATCTAGACCAGTTTATTATTTACAGCTCAGACATGTCCAAAAATTAACTACATGTTATTTTCAAAGCAATTGCACGCAGCAACTACGGACATGGCAACGTAAATTTGTATAATCTTCTGTCCAATATAATTTGACATATATCATGGTGGCACTGTATGCCAAGAAAACTGCTAAACCAGTACATTTAAAATTGTATTCCCAATTCTGCCATATCTGCCCATGCTGAGTAGGTAACTTCATTTACTCCGCACCTTACATGCGGTGTCATAAACAGGCTTACAGGAAAACTCAGCTTCTAAAGCTGCGAATTTACTATTAATAGGTTTATTTCGAGTAAAGTTTATGAGAACAAACTTTAAATAAATTACCGAGAGACTTTTGATTGATGTACTCATTTCGTGCCGTTAGCGGCGTCATTTACTCTGGCACACCACAATTGTGGCGATAAGTCCTCTCTTTTAGGACTGGCTAGAGAGGCGTCACCGCCTCCTCACCTTCCGCCTGACTCAGGTCCTCACCGGACACGTTTGTTTTGGGAGCTTCTGTTCCGGATAAGGTGAGAGGAAATGCCCGGGTGTCACCATTTTGTGGATTGCCCGGAGAACACGGTGGAGCATACGGTGGTGGTCTGCCCGGCTTGGGCGGGGGGGGCACCGTCGTGTGCTCGAGGAGGCGATCGGCAGCGGTGATCTCTCGCGTTCGGCCCTGGTCCAGGCCATGGTACGGAGCGAGAGGGCATGGTACGGAGCGAGAGGGCATGGTACGGAGCGAGAGGGCATGGAAGGCCGTCACCTCCTTCTGCGAAGCAGTAATGCTCGCGAAGGAGGAAGCGGATCACGTGAGGGAGAGGCAAATTTCGCGCCCTCACGCCCCTAACCGCAGCAGGAGACGCCCTAGGCGTCGGGAATCGTAGGCCGATTCCCGGCCACCGTAGGCCGATTCCCGGCCACCGTAGGCGCGGGTAGCAATCCTAAGCAGCTACAATACGCTCGGAAAACGTCAAAGATTCTTAACTCAAGAATTCCTGTCATACCTAACAACAGGAAAAGTGACATAAATTACAGCTGCGGTCCAATGCAGCTACAATACGCTCGGAAAACGTCAAAGATACTTAACTCAAGAATTCCTGTCATACCTGACAACAGGAAAAAGTGCCATAAATTACAGCTGCGATCCAATGCAGCTACAATACGCTCGGAAAACGTCAAAGATACTTCACTCAAGAATTCTTAACATACCTGACAACAGGAAAAAGTGCCATAAATTACAGCTGCGATCCAATGCAGCTACAATACGCTCGGAAAACGTCAAAGATACTTAACTCAAGAATTCTTAACATACCTGACAACAGGAAAAAGTGCCATAAATTACAGCTGCGATCCAATGCAGCTACAATACGCTCGGAAAACGTCAAAAATTCTTAACTCAAGAATTCCTGTCATACCTAACAACAGGAAAAGTGCCATAGATTACAGCTGCGGTCCAATGCAGCTACAATACGCTCGGAAAACGTCAAAGATACTTAACTCAAGAATTCCTGTCATACCTGACAACAGGAAAAAGTGCCATAAATTACAGCTGCGATCCAGTGCAGCTACAATACGCTCGGAAAACGTCAAAGATACTTCACTCAAGAATTCTTAACATACCTGACAACAGGAAAAAGTGCCATAAATTACAGCTGCGATCCAGTGAACTCAAGAATTCCTGTTATACCTGTTAACAGGAAAAAGTGCCATAAATTACAGCTGCGATCCAGTGCAGCTACAATACGCTCGGAAAACGTCAAAGATACTTAACTCAAGAATTCCTGTCATACCTGTCAACAGGAAAAAGTGCCATAAATTACAGCTGCGATCCAGTGCAGCTACAATACGCTCGGAAAACGTCAAAGATACTTCACTCAAGAATTCTTAACATACCTGACAACAGGAAAAAGTGCCATAAATTACAGCTGCAATCCAATGCAGCTACAATACGCTCGGAAAACGTCAAAGATACTTAACTAATGAATTCCTGTCTTATCTAAAACAGGCAGAAGTGCAACAAATTATAGCAGCGATCGAATGCAGCTACAATACGCTCGGAAAACGTCAAAGATACTTAACTCAAGAATTCCTGTCATACCTGACAACAGGAAAAAGTGCCATAAATTACAGCTGCGATCCAATGCAGCTACAATACGCTCGGAAAACGTCAAAGATACTTAACTCAAGAATTCCTGTCATACCTGTCAACAGGAAAAAGTGCCATAAATTACAGCTGCGATCCAGTGCAGCTACAATATGTTCGGAAGAATCCAGTGCAGCTACAATATGCTCGGAAAACGTCAAAGATACTTAACTCAAGAATTCCTGTCATTCCTGACAACAGGAAAAAGTGCCATAAATTACAGCTGCGATCCAGTGCAGCTACAATACGCTCGGAAAACGTCAATGATACTTAACTCAAGAATTCCTGTCATACCTGTCAACAGGAAAAAGTGCCATAAATTACAGCTGCGATCCAGTGCAGCTACAATACGCTCCGAAAACGTCAAAGATACTTAACTCAAGAACTCCTGTCATACCTGACAACAGGAAAAAGTGCCGTAAATTACAGCTGCGATCCAATGCAGCTACAATATGCTCTGAAGAATCCAGTGCAGCTACAATATGCTCGGAAAACGTCAAAGATACTTAACTCAAGAATTCCTGTCATACCTGTCAACAGGAAAAAGTGCCATAAATTACAGCTGCGATCCAGTGCAGTTACAATACGCTCGGAAAACGTCAATGATACTTAACTCAAGAATTCCTGTCATACCTGTCAACAGGAAAAAGTGCCATAAATTACAGCTGCGATCCAGTGCAGCTACAATACGCTCGGAAAACGTCAAAGATACTTAACTCAAGAACTCCTGTCATACCTGACAACAGGAAAAAGTGCCGTAAATTACAGCTGCGATCCAATGCAGCTGCAATATGCTCTGAAGAAAGTCAAAGATACAGATTTAGAAGAAAAATATTGTGAAAATATTTTAAAAGTTAAAAAAAATCTTATCTCGACAACTTAATTATTTGCCCTCAAATTATGCATTGAGTAGAGACATATGTAAACCATGTTAGTTAGACAAATAAATTGTACATACACCATACAGCAACTGCGGACATGGCGAAACGTTACGTTTAGCCAGGCCGGCTAAACGTAACTTTACTGAATCGGACAATTATTAATGCTGCAAATTATTTAAGAGAATAAAATGATGGATTCACACTTAAGTGAGTGTCAGAGCTAACAGATATTATAGGAATATTCAATGGAGACATCATCCCAAGGAATCATAGATATGATAAACCATCAGAACAAGAAAAAGGAGACGAAAGAGAGGTAGATGCATATGTCTCATAAAATTCAAACAAAAACAGGAAAAAAAAATGTTCCGTCGGAATCTATCTAATGCAAAAATCAGACCATGACTATTCTCAGGCAGAAAAAGATTTTTCATTTCGATTGGAACATGAATCGGGTGGAACATCAAAGCAGAAAAGTGAATCAACGGCACCGCGACATATTACTAAAGGTCGGCAATGTCACTTAATCAATATTAAGTGACATTACAATAAATCTTCCTTAAAAGGTTGTTGAGTAGATAATGTAAAACCAAGGTTTATGGCATTGCCGTAAGCGGGAAGAGAATTTGCGAGCGAAGCTAGTTTAGTACAAGAGGAATAATTTTTTTGACCGGGCAAAGTACAGTTCGGGCAGGTTTTCATCAATGAAAATGAAAATTATCGTAGTCACGTTTCATTAAAATCCATCGTATTTTTTTCTATGCTTTAGAGAAGCTAAAATCCTATCCTAGTAACGGCCGAACCCAATAACCTATTTTCTGTAAAAGACAGATCGCTATTGATGGTAGATTGTATAATTCTGTCTGTTATTGAATGTCATTCCGTAAGATTCCTTATTCTCTGACAGATTATTGGGACGTTAAAACCATAGAGAAATTGGTTTTTCTATTTCCAGTATGCCAAAACTGATAAGTTATTGGGTTCGGCCGTAAGTGTACACTGTACACTTACTAGCATAGGATTTTATTATTGGCGTGTAAAGTGATGGTATCTATTTAAAATTTAAAATGTTTAAAGTTAGTAGTTTGAATGTTTAGTCTAGTATTGATTGAGCTCATGATAGTTTTGTGTTTCGCAATCGATTTGCAATCGTTGTGTTTACGTTCTGCTGAGTCACCTTGTTTTAGAGGTCATTCAGGTGATTTAAATCTGATTAGTTCACCATTGAACTAACAGCAGCATTTTCTTTGATCACCAACTGTTTTTAAAGAAACACATTTTCGCTAAAAATGTGAAATTGCAAAGTGAGATAGAGAGAAAAGAAGAGGAAGTAAAAATATTTTTTCTAAAAAAAAAGTAAATACGTTTATTTGCTGTAAACATGACGCAACGACACAAAAAAAAAACACATAGAAATAACAAATTTGGACACGCATTTAGGACATACTGGAAATATAAACAGTAAAACATTACACTCCTTTTTTTAGCAGTTGTGTAACAAAGGTACATTTAAAACTAACAAAATTATTATTATTCTTTTGAATTGACAAAACAAAAAAAGGCCCACGGATTATTTTCAATTTGAACCGAGTAGAATTATGTTAGTATATAAGTTCATGGGCGGTTCTATTGTTACAAAATCAATACAAGTGCACAGCATGTACCTAAAAATGAAACTCTTGCTAGCCAATTGTGAGAAAGAAAAACGCACACAATAAGTATAGATCACTTGAGTAGGTATGATTCCGTAGATGTCTCTAGTTAGACTACAAACGTCAAACATTTCACAACTTAAGAACAAGATTATCTACTTGACGAAGAAGCAAATTTGAAGTGTGATGAGGAAAATGAGACTGACGTAACTTGCTAGTATCTAAGCAGAAAAGTTCGCGAAATTTGAAAGAAAGAAAGAAAGAAAATATTTTATTTGGGACACGCACAGGAAATGAAAAAAAAAAAAAAATGAAAAAAAAAAACAAACACTGACAAAAATAAAAAAGGAGCATTCTAGACTAACAAAAATAATTACGACCTGTGCGAGGCCAAAAAGGCTCGTATCTCAGCATGATGCTGCGATATTTAAAAATAAATAAATACCGCAGCGCTGGTATTCTGATAGGGCCCGCTGTGATGCCACGGACATACCTACGGACCCATAAATCCCACCCACTAGGGGATTACAAAATAAATAAAACAAAAATAATAATAAATGTGCATCACTTTGTACGTGTAGTGTGGCAAATAAAGATTTTGATGTATCGTGATGAAATCAGGGCGTAGAAAAAAAATTGCCTGGTCTTGATATTATTGATGAATATAATAGTATATTTAAAAGTTTTAGAAACACAATGAAAAAGTGAGTGTTATAAAAGGTGTATCCTATTTAGTGCGTCTTTAATCAGTGATACGCTGATATCGCGTTGAAATTCCAGGCAAGTTCAATGTTATTGCTTTTGGTCCGTAGTCATCAAATCTAGTATAGCACTGCTTGTATTCCACAATATGCTTATAGCGCTTTAAGCTCTATTGGCGTGGGGCCAAAATCGGAAATAACGCCGCCATTTTGTTTTTACAATACATTTCACAAATCTATAATAATTGCACAAATATTTACCAACAGCGCTCCCCCTGGTAACGTCACTCAGGGGCCTTGTATTATGTCGCATTGAATGGCGCTTCATATGGTATCTCAAAGTCAAAGCATTTATTTTAATTAAACCATTTACAGGTACTTTTGAACTGTCAAGGAATCAGTCAGTCAGAAATATGAAGCTAGTTGCATACCTATGGAGAAGAACGGGCAGGCATGAAAACTCCACGGACACACTTTTAAATAAAAATATATTATATTAAAATATTGGTTACATCATTCATGTTAAAAATATACATGTGAGAACAATGTATAAAGACGTGCACGTTGGAAGGTCTGTAATAAGAAGATAAAACAAAGATCAATTCAAAAATTAAAATAAATTAAAAATAATCCATGGCAGCTATAAGATGACCAGTCCCAACTGACGGCGCCCGTTCACGAACATGACGCATGGATTAGCACCATTCAACTCAACTATTTTGAAGAGAGTTAAATGATCCCACACACGCGCCACCGACAGCGAAACATCTGAGTGAGCATGACATACTCACAGCCACCAGGGCACATTCAAATCAATGCATGACATATTACCCAGTAAATGGTAAACTCTTTAGTACATGGTGCTCACACTTGTGCTATGCAATTATATAATAATATAATATGTATTTAATAGCTTAACCGTAACGGAAGAGATGTCAATTAATGCAGAGCTACGCGCCTGCTAACTCTAGCCAACCAACATTCGTGCCGTTTTAATGAACCTTACCTGGTCCTGGAACACTGACCATAATCTGTGAAGCATTCTTTGGCAGTATCTTTAAAATGCAATAAGTGGATATATTTAGTAACCTGTTCCGCTTAGCTATTTCTAAAGAGTCTTAAAAAGACCCTGAAAGAAATCGATACGTGTTTCACCTCTCAACGAGGCATCCTCAGGATGACGATTGACTTGCCGTGAACTCGAACACGGCGTGTTGACACACCAAGCACTCGAGTCTGCGCTCGGTGCTTGGTGTGGCAACACGCCGTGTATATATCCACATCAAATGCATTTTATAATGGATTTCCGCAAGGGCACGTCTGAATCAATTAACTAGTTTCTTTTCTAACTATATTTTTAAACTTGTTCTCGTTGGTGGAATGCCGTCAGTCGTTTCTTCCGGAAACAACCTCTTCGATAACTTGTTAAAGTAGCTTTCACAAGCATTTTGGTACTACTGCGTAATTAAGTTGAAAAGTTCAGAGACCGCGGCCACACATCCCATAGTCCCAATACGCAGAGGAATACATAGTTTTCTATTCGCGTCAAACTTCGGAAAATGGGCCAAGAATTATAGACACGAAACAAGTTCGAATCGGCACTAACTTTTGTTTCAATAAATCCCATGAGTCAAAAATCGTCCGTAAAGAGTGCGAACAAGATACATTGAAGGTATTTCCTTTATGAAATCAATATAAAACATAAGTAGAAATAGGTTACGACCCTGAGGTATCCCGTAGTTTAATAATGGCGTTTATTATGGGCATAACTTCGTAACCGGCATAAAAATTGCTCTTAGTGACGGAAATAAAAATGGAGTTTTCGTGTTCCTGGCGTTTGGGGTGTAGTTCCACACAAATTAGCTAATGTGTCGTTAGTGAGTTTTTATTGGTTCGGTCAGGGGCTGGAAACAATGTTATATTACATACATAATTGCATCAAATGTAGTGCTTGTGTGGGAAAACAAATTATTGCCGTCAAAAATACATAAGACAGCCCCCAAAACGCTCGCCCTTCACCACTTCTTAATTCTTCAGCTGGGGTACAAGAAGTGGCACAACAAACTCCCCAGCAGCAAAGCTGTCTGTTTAGTTAGAAAAACTTTATTCTAACCGATGCTCGTGCTCAGATATCCAAGAAACTCTCGGATTTTGGCGAAAATGAGTTATATATATCATTTGATTCAGAATTTTCCGCTCTATCGATTGGTATCATTAAAATTTCTCGTATCGTTACAAAAATGTCCCTTAAAGTACATATTTTTGGACTGCGTAAAAAGATTTATAATTTTCAACCTTAAACCTCAAATAAGTCAATTTAAATAACATGTTCCTTACTTTGATTCACCATTGTAAGAGTTTTTTAAGAATTATTGTCTTACATTACCTATTATCTCACAAAACTATCTTTATTCAATGCTCTCTGTAATATGCCTATTACGTAACAAATAGAAATCAAATTCGTATTTGCTTTATTTTATTTGTTTAAAAGATCGTTGCTAAAATACCGAGTACTAATATTAATTTCATTCTCACATCAATAACAAAAGTATCGAAACCACGGTTTTTCAGAGAGTCAAACCTTTTTTTTTTATCTGTCTACAACTTTTTACTAATATCGATAATATTAGTCCTTAAACCTTATGAAGGTATTGAGATACCTCTACACTTATAAAGTGCCTCGGTATAAAAGACAGTCATTTGTACCCACAAAATATCTCAATAAATACAATTTTCTTCAGAATCTAAGTTTTTGCTTGCGGCTTTTTTAGCTGACGAGAACAGATTTGTTCTTTGAATTATTAGACCGTAAATCAAGGATCAAAAGACATTAATTTTAGATGACCGAAGACTATTGAAAGGAATTATTGATAAAGCTTTTGAATTCGGTGATTTACTTACTTTAATTTAAATGTAAATATATGTATATTAAAGGTTTATTCAAATGCAGATACTTAGCTTGGTTTCGTGTTAAAAATATTTGAATTTAACATTATATTATTACAAGAGGTTTAAGAAGGAAAGAGGCTTCTCATAATCCATATAAAGAGCTGGATCAAAAGCGCCTTAATTTGTACAGTAAAAAAATGCAAGGTAATAAAGTTTGATTAGGTTCCTACTAAGGCCGTAGCGATCTTCCACACACATTATGTTCTTTGGAGGCATAGGAAATTCGATTGCACTTTGAAGTTCTGAGTCAGAGTACTGTACTTTAAGCACGAGTTGTAACCTATCTATGAAGCCTAATATGATTTATGAGTTGCTGATGCGCCTTGTGTGATTTATGAGTTGGTAGCGTTGCTGCTTGTCGTGTATTGAGCTGTCATAGTCAAGTTCGAAGTTTACACAGTTTACAAGTTCGAAGTTGACACAGTTTACAAGTTCGAAGTTTATACAGTTTACAAGTTCGAAGTTTTAGTACATTATTGTAGAGATTTCCTGCTTAGGAATTCCTGGTCAAAAAGTCGGTACTGTTTTCAATTACAACTCGATGTTCATTAATCGCGAGTTTTTATCCTAAAAATAACTGTGAATAAGGCTTTCAAACCGCTGAATGTTTCAAGAATCAAGTTAACAAAGTTCCCAAGAGCACCTTAAATAAACTGACGTGGCTTTTCATACAACCTGTGTAAATTAAGGTTAATTATCCTGAAATTTAACGGAGTTGCCTCCCGGGGACTTATAATTAGTGCTTATTGGTCGTTAGGGTATTAACCTTGTAAATTATTTTCATGTCCAAACTTTGTTAAAATTTTTGTGGATTTGGTGTTTGTTGCCACGGGTACTTCCCAATGTGCTCGAAAATATTGAAAAACAAAGTAATGGAAAAAAAAAATTGAAAACAAAACTTTACCAAAACAAAAAACGGTAATCTTTTTTACTCGATTGTGTCATTAGGAGGTTGTCTATTATTTTAATTTGTAGACACAATCATAATATTGAACTGAGAGCAAAAGCAATCTATTGACTGAGAAAACCTTATAAAAACCTTAAAACCTCAAGCCTCGAGAACAATAAACAATCAACATAGCGAGAATAAAAATATACCAAGCATGCTAGTTGCTACAATTTTGAATTAAATCATGTGTTTTTTTAAATTTAAACATGTAGAAAATAACCGATTTAGAAAACGTCGACGACGAATGTTGTAAGAGTAATTTATCGAAGATAAGATGTGAAAAGTCAGTAAAATAAAATTAATTAACTTCAAGAAGATGCCGCTGTTGCTGGAATTTCCATATCCAGGGAATTTACATTGCATATTCATAAAATACAATAGAAGTGGATATATTTAGTAACCTGTTCCGCTTAGACAGGTTACTAAATATATCCACTTCTATTGTATTTTATATTGGATTTCCGCAAGGTCACGCCTGAATCAATTAACTATTACATATTCACAGTCAATGCATACTCAATTAAAAAAGGTGTTAATTTTAAGTCAACGGATATTAAAAATATAATAACTTTAAAATGTAGCATTAAAGAGTTTATTTGACAATATTCAAGTTCATAATGAACGGACAGAAATTATTAGGCGGCCCCTACACCTACAGAGTTTGCGCAATATTTATATTGCTCAACATTGAAACTACCCGATGAGTGAATAAGTCTGACGATTTATTATTTTCATGCAATAACATTGACGGCCCATAAGCTTTAATGATTTCGCGTGAGCTAAACCTGCTCAAAACTTATCTTATACACGGTGGAATTAAAATATGGTGCAATACAAAAATCTTTTTGGTCAATCATTGCGTAATCTTCAATACTAATCCTAAACAGTCAAAAGCATTGCGCAATTCGTGATATTCGCCTGAGAATAAAGTAGTACTATTTATAAACGTACGAGTAGCTTTAAACTAATATTGTTTAAAAATAAGTGTTTTTAAACAAGTTTATTTTCTCACTAAATAAACTCACGAAAATTTCAGCCAATTCAGTTTATTTTAAACTAACTCACTCCTTTTCGAAGACTGAGTTTAAAACACAATTTTGTTGAACATTCGTAAAAGTATTTGCTTCAAACTCAAGGTTCGACAGTAAAATGCAAAAGTACGCTGAAAGTATGCAAACGGTGTAAAAAGTCAAGTGTGAGTCGCACATTGCTGATAGAAGAATACACTCTGAATGGAATTCCGTTAAAACCTTTTTGCGGGCCTCGGTAAATATTTGCTTATTTTTTACTTTAACCCTACGGAAATAATTTGCTAGGGCTGCGCGAAAAGTTTTTTTTTAAATATAGATTAAACAAAGGTAGTGTAAGCAAAAAGAAAATATCATTTTACTTTTAATTGGGTTACCTTAGATGAGCATTAATTGCTTCTGAAGTTGTTTACCAGGATAAATTTTGGGTCTACTAAATACATTAAAAGGTACTTAACAAAAAAAAAAAAACATATTTAACGGTGGCCAAATTCACGTTTAAATACAAATCTCATCATAGTGAGGCAGATCACTTAGCGGCACGGTTGTTCTAGAGCTGAAATCTGAGCGAGTTTTCAGGAGTGCGGAAAAAACTAAGAATTCCCTGAAACCTTAGCTAGGCCGTTCATGAAATTATCTTAGTACCTAAGGATGTACCTAAGGATAAAACTTAATTAATATGAAAATTGCCTAGACTACATTATGATCATAGTTTGGATGTCAAACCTTGAAGCTGTCAAGCTGTGCTTTTAAGAGGGAAATTGCCCACTTATATAGATGCCAAATTCAGATCAAGTACTACTTAAAACTCGAACACTTAAATATCATACGAGTTTTGTATAAACAGAGTAAAAGTATTCGAAGCATTACGTTGGCTTTTATAATCTCTTACCCGTTTTTTTTATGGCAAAAAAACGAATGCCCAAGGACTGAATAAAATAATAAAATAAAATAATAAATCATAAAAAATCTAAAATGACCATTGTATTAAATCCCAATATAAAAAATAATCTCGTTCTAAAAAACCAGCCCAGTGCGTGTCGGACCACGCACAATGAAGGGTTCTGTAGTTGGGATGAATTTATCCCAAAAAAAAAAACCATGTTTTTGCAACTGCAAATATAAGTTGGTCGATTATTACTCGTTAACTTGTAGAGTCTACAGCTGTGATAGTTTTGCTTTTAATTTCGTTATATAAACTACTGCCATGAGTTTTTTTTCACGCACCTAAAACCAGCCATTTAACTTGTAGGGGTTGAAGTGAGCAATGGGTAACTCACCGTCCGATAAGGACCAGGCCCGGGTCGACGGCGTGTTGTGTTCCACGCGCGCCTCAAAGAGATGTCAGCAGAATTGACGGGGTCCGTTAGGGCCGATGCCTGCCGGGGGTACGGAGAAAACCGAAAGGGAGATCGTGGCCCCCGGCAACAGGGCAACCGAAGGAACACGGGTGGGTTTTAGTAAGAGTCTGGCATGCCCTCCCGCTCCGCCCGAGCGGAAGAAGTTATTTGATAATTTACCACCCAAAAAAAGGGGTTGAAGTTATTTGATAATTTCCCACACAAAAAGGGGGGGTTGACTCTAATAAAAATTTGCACTTTAAAGCCTAACATTTCGGAAACGGATCCCTGAATCCAAAAATGGTTTGTCACACACTCATAATGTTTTTCAAGGACCTTTCTGACCTTTCCAACAATACCCCACACCATGGGATGTAGGGGAGGTACCGTATCCAAACGCCTCCTGCCGGAGGCTCTGCGTGGGGGTCGTGCGGTCCATGGCCCTTTACGGGGCACCGGTGTGGGCGCGTTCACTAAGGCTGCGGCCAGCCCGCCGGTTGAACGCGTCCCAGAGGGTCATGGCCATCCGGCTGGCCCGAGGATACCGCACGGTCTCCTGCGAGGCGGCGAGCCTCCTTGCCGGATTACCGCCATGGGATCTGGAAGCAAAGGTCCTCGCGCACATTTGGGAGTGGCGCGAGGAGGCGAAACGCCGGGGCTTAACTCCGCTGCCGCGAGAAATCGCGGCACAGCGGACGGAGCTCCAGCTCCGGCGGGATCTCATGGCGTCATGGAGAGTGCGATTGTCGCAACCCAGCGCTGGGCACGCCACAATTGCGGCGATAAGACCCCTCTTTGAGGAGTGGCTAGAGAGGCGCCACGGCGTCCTCACCTTCCGCCTGACACAGGTCCTCACCGGACACGGCTGTTTCGGGAGGTTCCTGCACAGGATAAGGCGGGAGGAAACGCCCGGGTGTCACCATTGTGTGGATCGCCCGGAGGACACGGTGGAGCATACGGTGGAGGTCTGCCCAGCTTGGGCGGAGCATCGCCGTGTCCTCGTGGAGGCGATCGGCGGCGGTGATCTCTCGCGTCCGGCCCTGGTTCAGGCCATGGTACGGAGCGAGAGGAAATGGGAGGCCGTCACCTCCTTCTGCGAAGCTGTAATGCTCGCGAAGGAGGAGGCGGAACGCGTGAGGGAAAGGCAAATTTCGCGCCCTCACGCCCCTAACCGCCGCAGGAGGAGACGCCCAGGGCGTCGGGAATCGCGGGGCGATTTCCGGCCACCGTAGGCGCGGGCTTGCGGGCGGTGAGCAATGGGTGGCTCACCGTCCGATAAGGACCAGTCCCGGATCGACGGCGCGTTGTGTTCCACGCGCGCCTCAAAGAGATGTCAGCAGATTTGAAGGGGTCCACTAGGGCCGATGCCTGCCGGGGTTGCGAAGAAAACCGAAAGGGAGATCGTGGCCCCCGGCAACAGGGCAACCGAAGGAACACGGGTGGGTTTTAGTCAGTAAGAGTCTGACACGCCCTCCCGCTCCGCCCAGAGCGGGAGAAGTTATTTGATATTTTCCCACCCTCCAAAAAAAAAAAAAAAAAAGGGGAGTTACCGTATTTTTTTTTCTTTTGTAATTTTATTTTACAACTTTCTCGGCGTGATTAATATGTATACCCATGCCAAATTACAGCTTTCTAGTATTAAGAGTCTCGGAGCAAGACTGCGAACAGACAAACAAACAGACGGACATGGCGAAACTATACGGGTTCCTTGTTTATTACGGAATCCTAAAAACCCAAAAAGCAAAGTAGAATTTCCGTCATGCTGGAGGAACATACATTCAGACACAGATGATATAATACTAGTATTCAGACAAACAGAACTGGAATAAATTTAAATGGGTAAAAGATGGTGGTAGGCCCTAACCCTCCTGCCGGGGTTGCGGTTATTGTCTGAAAGGGTTACCGTGGCCCCTGGCAACCCTGATGAAATCTGTCACTAACAATAGATTTAACTTTGAAGAACGAGATTTGTTATTACAGGTAATTTTTTTTTTTTTGCTTTGGTCTAGCGATGAATTTTGCAAGAAACTCCTGAAAGGAATAATACCCGTACCATCCTCGGCCATTTATCAAAGCAAATAACGGGAGAAATACCGAAACGTTGGTAACAAAAAAAAAAAAAAAAGAAAAGGTGACGTGAGATATGTTCCTTTCACTTTTACAACAAAAGTTTGGTGACGGTCAAAATGTTAAACAATTTTTGGCTGTAAAGAACTTTTCGTTCCAATGCGTTCGTTGTCGTTATCGCAGTGGATCTAAAAGTAAAAAAAAAAATATATAAACACCATATGAACTAAAATAGGCGTAATTTCTTTACCCAAATTCAATAAATTCTTCCAATCTGTATCGGGGCGCATAAAATTCATTTAGACTATGCCTCATCTGTCAGAGCGATCACACAATAAATCTCAAGTGATAAATTACATTACCCGACATGTTCACGCGTGGTGATGTTGCAAAAATGGTTTTTATCGTTTTTTAGCCGCGTGATGTGAATGCTTTTCAGCACAACATGAAAAGATGGACACTTCTCATTATGAGGACCAGTTTTCCAAATGCACTTTAATATTCAGAGCCATACCGTACATTATTCATCTATTTATTTCAACCTCGAGGACTCTTTTGTGTAATCATCTCAAAGAAATTAAAACCATGGGAACCAACCGATATTTTATATCGTTTGACACAGAAAAAAGTAACTACGAGAAGCAATGAAATATTATTAAAAAACGATATAATGTTACAGAACAACCTTAACAACTTTGTAACATTTAATTAACATTATGGAATGCAAATAAAGCAGTAGATATTTTGTAAAAAAAATGGTGTAGGTACTATATAAAGCATATTATTATTCTATATATATTACAAAACATAACATCACGCCTGTAATCCCCGAAGGGTTAGGCAGAGGTGTACCTATAGTACACCCTCATTTCGACAGTTATAAGTCCCATGTAATAGGGAGCCTATTGCCATCAACCGGGCACAAATCCAGACTCCGGGCTGCTACTGAGAAATTCCAGATGAAGAATCTAATAACACTTTGCCCGATCCGGGAATTAAACCCAGGACCTCATACTCAGCAGTAGCGTTTGCGACCACTAGACCAACGAGGCAGTCCAATTTATATTATTATCATCTTATTATCGATTAACCGCCGAATATAGGCGTTCCTAGCCCCTTTGTTTAGCAAAGAAAAATGAAATAATTAATACAAAATAATAATACTTAAATGCCCTGTAAAACTTTGAGACAATACGCTGTATTTAGGGCTGTAAAACTCGAATATATATTTAATATTTCTAACTTAATAATCGGCCTGGTAGTCAATAAGTAGAACAAATTGTTAAGTAGATGTGATTTATCTAGAACGACCTGGGGTGACCATGGTTTTCATACGATAGACTATGGAAGGTATCTGCATCGGGATCCATATTTTCTATATTGTAATTTAAAAAAAATATATATGTTTTTAAGGAAACATTTTATAATATCTTTATTTATATATCGGAGACTGGTATGTGACTCTTTACTTATTATCAGCGATATTTTAACTACTGTGGGTAGTGTTGATTAATGCGCAACAGAAAAACCGTTTGCAGTTCAGATCACATTATAATTTACTATCAAATTAATCACACTAGCAATACACACACTGTGTGCGATACAAGGCGATTATTAAAATCACAAATTAACACTTTAACTGAGCACAACGAATCGAGTACAGTTCCGCGACGTCTTAACTCCGATGCGATCAGAAACTGAATTCACCTCGCTGTGGCCTTAAAACATCACGACTCTGTAGAAGTGCGTTTTAGGTGTGGGTAGAACACGTGATGTCACCAGTGGCGCGCTTGCGATTCGTTTCTTGTCCGTACTAACGACGGGATCCAACATAGTATACTAACGAAATCAAAACTGTATATTGAATAATTTTGAAAAAAGTAATAGCTACGAGGCGTGGGAACGACGGAGTCTGATGCCGAAAATGTAGGTTTAAGAATTGTCTGGATGTATATTCCAGATTGGCGCAAAAACGACAAACGATTTGGATGACATTTGGCATACACTTTCCTATACTACTTGGCTGCTTTTGATCTCGGTAGTACGTTCCTGTGGGATATTTTCCGACATCTACGGGTGCGAAGATGTGGGAAAAACTAGTGTATAGACGTCTTTTGGTGACTCAAGGTGGAATTTATCAACATTTTTCGTCCTGGGAAGGCGCTGGGGAGGATTCATAACAAAGCCTTTGTGACTTGTCAAAAAAATAATTCAGTGAGTAAAACAAATACAAACATAACTTACAAAATGTAAGAACAAATTAAGAGTGTAATCAAACTCGGCAAGCTTAATTCAGAGTCTCCCTACATTCCCAACCGTGTCACGTCGGTACATAAAAATTAAATGTAAATGAGCAATA
This sequence comes from Omphaloscelis lunosa, assembly GCA_916610215.1. Classification (NCBI taxonomy): domain Eukaryota; kingdom Metazoa; phylum Arthropoda; class Insecta; order Lepidoptera; family Noctuidae; genus Omphaloscelis; species Omphaloscelis lunosa. The sequence goes on along the minus strand of OU744265.1, from coordinate 13,877,411 downwards.
AACCCCGCCTGGCCTTGTTTGCGAAGCGAAATTATTTACTTGACGTTCCAGCAATCAGTGTGCCGTATCACGCTGTGCTGATCCGACTTGATTACTTTCAAGATTATTTTTCCATTACCTACGATTTTAGTAGAAAGTTCTGCGGGGAACTGCATAACACTTACAATGGTAACGCTTTTCATTATGACAGTTCAACAACATTCGTTGTGTTATTTACGTTGTGAGCACACGAATTTTTCAAACATGAATAATGGCTTAGAAATTTCCTTCAAAATTTTTCGGATTGTGATTGTGTTACGTAATTGGGGTGCAGGACATGTTATTCACTAAACTAGGAGTGAAAAAGCATGGGCATCATCAAGATCTATCTCGATCGCGATCTCATCAGCATAATTATTTTTAATTTAATCTACTAAGACAGATCATCGAAAAAGAAATCTGTGAATAACTTTATAATAATTAAAAAGAGTGGAATACATAATGAATGCAATTCATCAGCATGAAAACAAAACATAGATTAAACATAGATTTGTGACGTTGCCCACTGTCAGAATAGCGTGTATTCTGAAAGTGGGCAACGTCACAAATAGCTGTCAAATATTTCGCTGTTTTGATTAATTTGACAATATTACTATAAGGAAATATGAAATATCGCTAACTAGTGAACTAGAATATTGATTGTTTTTGGAATCTTGTCAAATGACATTTTACACCTATAACCTCAAACATCAAATTCCATGTTATTATAATTGCAATTCATATTAATATTCTAGTTCACTATAAGCGATATTTTTTACATTTTATGACTGTACTTATATAAGTATGAATTTCTAAGACCTGTTGATAAAAGTGCCGAATTTTTCCGAATATGTTTTGTCTTCTAACAATCTAGAAATAAAATTGACATTTACAATGGAGTGCAAAACAGACAATTTTGACTATGTGCCTAAAAAAAATCCCCGGAACAAAATGTAATTGTTTTGACATTTTGTTCCGGGGATATTTTTAGTAAAATCCAATTTAGTCCCAACAAATCCAATGTAGTAAAATCCACTTTATTTCTAACGAGCAGTGTTTGGACTACGCTCCATAATTATTATTCCCAACATAACTTATTCTTAAACAAACCCATTATTTTTTATTTACTGGGCATATCAAAGGCTTAATCTAAAGGCTCACCAGTATTGTAAAATACTGTTGTCCAATATTGGGCCCCGAATCCAATGTGCCGTCACGTTCGCATAAATAAGTTGCTAAACCCTCAAGGTTCCAAGTTCTGTTTTTATCTTCAAATAAAAAGATATAAAAACAATTGTTTTATTATTTATTTTATTTATTTATTCAAGTTACAATGACTCTTACACAATATTGAATTCTTTACAACGATACATACACATGAAGGGGTCAGGTATTTTATTAATTTTACCAATTGTATTTAATTTAGGTAGGTAGTTATTATTATTCAATGCGAACTGTCATAAATATTTATTTTGTAGGATTTGCTAACAAATGCTTTTGCATTCAAATGAATACAAAAGCTTAGTGTCCATCAGGTTCCTAATATGCACATTCCGATTAATGCCAACTTATTCAGAAATCAGAAATGAGAATTATTCACAAAGCTTTGAGATCACGTTTCTCGAAGCGTTGAAGTGAATGGTGTCCAATTTGAGACAAATCCCTTGACACTCGCAAAACTGGCTTTGTCAAGTGAGTAGTTTCCATAGTGATTCTTTCTGGGAAATATTAATTTGCGTTAAATACGTAGGTTTGATAATGTTTGTGTGGCATCTACCACTTTGGTGTTACTGTTGGGTATTGAATAGCTTCAACTTTTTATTTCAGAGAAAATCACAACATAACAGTCTTCACAAGTTCAGAAATCTATTAAAACAATTTGTGATTGTAAACTTCGACGGTTAAAAGTACAAGGAGAACAGAATCATAAAGAAGATATTTAATTTTACAGTTAAGACTATAAACGTCTTATGTATCTGTTTTATTTAAGTATAGTTCCATGATTAAAACCAAGTCTTTTCAAGTATACTAACATTGTTGGGGGAGGGCTAACCACAATACTCACCGGCAACAACAGTCGTCTCAATGAACCCTTTTTTTTGGGTGGGAATTTATCAAATAACTCTCTGCTCTGGGTGGAGCGGGAAAGCGTGTCAGACTCTTACTGACTAAAACCCACCTGGAGCCACTGGGAGCCTAGTCTATACGTCAATGCTATGCTTAGAACTTCCCTTTCCATCGGATACTTATTACCACCTCAAAGATCAATTTATGCGGATATAGTGAGTGCTGAGCGTGCAATATCCTCACAAAGATTTATCTCAGAAGTTTCAAATTGTTCCAATCTATGAGAATAACTGGCTGACTCTTCACAAAACTTGAATAAATGAATGAACTGACAGAATTGGCTGCGTCATCATTTTTGTTCTACTTATTTTTGTGAGTCCTTCGGTACTGGGAGAATCTGGTCCTTAGGGAGATTTTAAGATCCCAAGCTTCTAATTACATGGGAACCATGTAATTAGAGGCTTGGATTCTTTGATTATATAACATTCTTAGCCCTAAACGAAATAGCAACACGTATACTACATGGGTTCAATACGTATTTAACCTTTAAAGCGCCGTAAACGAAATACAACCCGTATTAAGGGCCTTTCAAACAGGGGCGACACGCGACGCGACACAAAGACACCGCTCGTCGTGCGACGAGCGGTGTCTTTGTGTCGCGTCGCGTGTCGCGCCTGTTTGTAGGAGCCTTTACCTATTTACAGTGAAAATGCAAATGCCTGGAAATGCAAATGTGTAGCCACACGGCTACTATAAGCTGACCTCGCATTGTACGGAAATTGTATAGGCAATGCGAGATCCGCATAAACTGCAAATGTATAGCTTGATGTGTAGCCGTGTGTACTACGATCATTCATCAAAATACATAACATCGTAATTCAATAATTATCTGTTACGCAAGTAGTGCTGCGCTAATATTCTCCTTGGATACCTACGAACAAGGACATGAAGCTTAATTAATTAGCTTTGGTTAATTATTGATAATTAGATCACTTCTAATTATCCAGAATGCGACGTAAATACATATTATATCAGCTATAAACATTATTGAAAGGTAGTTTGTTATAATGCCAAAATTAGTCTTGTTGTAACGATGTAGCCTTGGCGGACTGTAGATCTGTTGACCATTTTCTATTTTGTTAAGTACCTGGTACTTATTGAAAGACCTACACTGTCCTCCCATACCTAGTAATACTGTTTTTTGAAAGTATTGTAACAGCCAATTATTTTTAAAAGAGTAACCGTGGAGTTTCTTGCCGGCTCTTCTCCATAGGAAACGACCAATTGGAATCGTGCACCTAGCTTCTGACGATTCATAAGTGTCCATGTAGGTTTATGTGAAATAAATTTTTTGTTTTTTTTATTTTATTTTTTAGTTTATTGTGCTTTCAATGAGTAAGGCTACATATTATTTTGTAGATCACACGACTAACATTCGGTTCGGTTTTTTACGTACCTATGCAGTTTTCAGTAGTCAGAGACCACTGAGCCATCACGATCGTCATCAAAATGGATCATCATCGTCGTGAGAAGCGAGGTCTGAACCTCGCTTCACATGCACGAGGTTGTTTGTGGGTTCAAATCCTGGCAAGTAACAATGTGACTATTTAAATTCATATGTACTTTCTCAAGTTATCTTGGATATTACCACAGATTAATACAGATGGTTCACTCTGCATTTTAGGTATGAAGCTACAAGTACGCGGTGGGCTCGACTTGTTGGGCCAATTCAGTGAGTGTAACGTAGTCAGAAGTTCTAAGAGTTACGCAATAGAAAGAGAGGCAACTTCTACGTGAATATAACTGTAGGTGCGACCTGAATTGCACTTTATTGTTTCGTAGTAAGAGTCACATTTTATTTAAATGATTTTGCGGAGTGAACCATCTGTATTACTCTGTGCCTTTACTAAAGAAAAGTCCATAACGAGAACAAACACAAGTTTTTTCGAAGCCTCAGAAAAGACGACCTGGTTTTTTAAATATTTTAGAATCTAAATTCCTAGCTTTGATAAATTGTAAGCAAGAATAGAGGACTACCCTGAATCATGCTCATCATTAGATTTCCTACACACCAGCTCTATATGGCATGTAAGGTGCTCACAGAATGTCAATTATTTGTTTTGAATGTAGTGTTATTACAACATACTGAACTCTATTTTAACCCCGTACAAGAAAAGATTTGGTTTGTGCTAACTCTCAGACTAAACATGCTTTTACTAATAGTTTTTATTTATTTTTAGGACCCTACTTGTATAACCAGTTTAACAGAGTGCTAAAGAGGTGTAACTTACTTGTACAAGAATATTTGGCAAAACTCAATTATGCAGACACGGAAAAACTACTAGAAATTTTAAAATAAAATTTCTATCTACCTTCTCTAATATAAGTCCATTCCTTTAAAGAATACTTTATTTATTTTAATGTTATTCGTTAATTTATTTAAACATAATATATCTTACATAATCTAGTTTTAAAATAATATACCAAATAGTTAATGTTTAAGTAATTGAAAATATTATGTCTCCTTTTTAATTTAGCTTCTTATAAATGTATTGTTGTCTTCTATATAAATGTTTGGTGTAAATTGATGGCCTGAAACACAGGTTTTCATAAACCTAGATCAGGCAGGTCTAAATTACAGTTAGAATAAAATTTTCCTCGATTTTAATTAATGTAAATCATAATTTTACTTTATACTTGAATTTTTTTTTTTATACTGCGCCACGGAGAGAAAGCTTCATACAATCGAGAAATTATAAAATTCACTACTAATATACACACATTTTTTTTTAAATGTCGCAGCCTATGCTGAGATGGGAGTCTTTTGGCCTCGTACAGGACTTTCTATAATTTTTTATTAATGTTTTAATGGGTGTGTTTTATTTTAATTTGTGATTTCCTGTGCGAGTCTCAATAAATACTTTTTCTTTCTTTCTTTTCTTTCTAATGAGAGAGAGGTAAAATTTGAGAGTTTGTATATAGGGGGTCATTTTCAGAACTGATGATCTAGGGTTTCGAAAGTTCTTTCATTAATGGGAAGCTACAATATTGCATGGATATATTTTATTTTCAAACAAAAAAAAAATAACGTGGACGGAGTCGCGGACAGAACCTACACTGTAAAAAGAGTAGCGGTGTAAAATGATGATGTGGATATATTTAGTAACCTTTTTTTTTGTAACCTTTTCCGCTTAGCTATTATTAAAGAGTCTTGAAAAGACCCTGGAAGCATCATTTCATAATGGATTTCCGCAAGGTCACGCCTGAATCAATTAACTATCTTGAGTAGCGGTGTATCAATACGGGGAATTTGAGGGAATGAGATGCATGGATAATGTCAACAATAATGAATATTAAAATTTCTTTGAAGCCGTACGAAATTAATATCACACCATGAGACAAAAGGAAAAATCACGTTATTCAAATAGTCAAGAATTGGCAGAAAAACTCGCTATATTAATATAAATGTAAATGGAGTCCCGATAATTGTGTTGATTTTGCTGGATTGATTTAGATATGTACCAGTAACGACGGAGGTGAGAAATTCTTCAAAGGATACATTTATTTCTTTGGTCGTGGATTAGTCCGTGTCATGCATGATAAGATAACCTGACCGAAGATGACCATCTGTTATATTGTCATTTGTTTTTTAAAACACGGGGCTGTACTGTGCTATGCTGTTTCTGGGTAACCGCATCACTTCAGAACGGCTGGATCGACCGAGGAAATTTGTATGAATTATTGAAATTTGGATAAAAAAATACTTGATGACAAGAAACTAGATACTATTACGGAAACTGTGTTTCTAGGAATTACTCTAGATTTGAAATTACAATGGGGCGTCCACATTAGAGCTCTTTCAGGTAGATTAAGTTCAGCTGCATTTGCACTTAGAAAAATAAGGCAGTTGACTGATATAGCCACAGCTAGGTTAGTATACTTTGCTTATTTCCACAGTAATATGTCTTATGGCGTTCTGCTGTGGCGATCGGCAGCTGATGTAGATTCAATTCTCATTTTACAAAAGAGGGCAATTCGCGCGATCTACAAAATGAGTCCTCGTGAGTCCCTTAGAAATAAATTCAAAGTAATTGATATATTGACTCAGCCATCTTTTTATATCTTAGAAAGTATTTTGTATGTTCGGAAAAACTTAGGACTTTTCAAAATAAGAAGCGATTTCCATAATATAAATACACGTAGTAAACATGAAATTGTGATACCCAAATTTAGATTAACTAAAACTAGCTTTTTTTTATAAACATATCCGCTTTTATAACAAGTTGCCAAAGTCGGTCACAGAACTAAGCGATGGAAAGTTTAAAACCTACATCAAACGTGTTCTTATCAAAAAAGCTTATTATAAGATTAGAGACTATATTGAAGACAAGGAAGTTTGGCAATAATTCCTTCTGCACATGTGGCTTCCCTGGTACCTTATTAACGGCATAACAATGTAAATATAGACATTTCACCACCGTAATTTGGGAGCAGTTAGTAGACTAACTGCTCCCAAATTACGATGATTATTTTATTTTACTTTTTTACATGCTTACTTGACATAATCTTTTCATTATTTGACATTATAGACCTACAATTTTAATTTTTTTTAAATCAAATTGAATGTGTTACAGCTGTAGTGGCAATTATGTCATTTGGTTTAAATAGGTCCTTATTTTTATTATTTTATTAATCTGTTATAAAGATTATTTTCTTTTAGATTTTGTGAATGTGAGAAGCTTGTAGGCTGTAGACTGACTTGTGGACTTCTATTTTACTCTAAGTACCTGGTACTGGCTGACATTGTAATTTGAAAACATTTTAGAAATCATTTATTTTTAAAAGAGTAACCGTGGAGTTTCTTGCCGGCTCTTCTCCATAGGAAGCGACCAAACCGTAGACCTAGCTTCTGACGTTTCATAAGTGCCCTTGTAGGTTTATGTGAAATATTTTTAATTTTTAATTTGCTATGTTACGCTATATACGTTTAGAAATAATTAAGATCACTAAATAGAAACTTGAATCTCAATTTTTCAGTTAGGGGAAGTCAGTGGGCTAGAGGTCCACGGCTACGGACACGAAGTCAGCGGGCGCAGGGTGGCGGCAGCGGCGCGTGGAGCGGCGCGTTTCAATGCATAGATTTATATGGAACTGGCCTCGAAGGCAGCGGCGCGGGGAGCGAGAACAGTTCTATATAAAACTATGCATTTGAATGCGCCGCACTCCCCCCCCGACCCTTGCTCGAAAACGAGGTTGCAGCAGTTGTTGCAGCTGAGCACGTAGCTTTAAATACCCTGTATAATAATCAAGATTAAAATTTAGCCTGTCCGTTCTTGCTGTCCTCCCCCAGCGACGCCCTAAGCCGAGTTTCGTACCTCATGGGGTGCCCTTAGCGAGCGCTCGCCTAGTTTTAATTTAGAATCGTTTTTGACCCCGGCTCGAGGCTTTGAGTGTAGAAGTTTAAGGCAGCCACAGGAGAGCCCGATTAAGCGGCCATGACCTTAGTAGTCAACTGCGAGATGCCCTAGATAAAAAAAAAGCGCCGTACTCGCGCCGCTGCGCCGTCGCCTCCGCCCCGCAAACGCTGACTTCGAGGCCTAAAAGTGAATAAGAATGTACCGGTTTCGTTCAAAGTTGATATGGGGAAGGGATGCGAATGGCGGAGGCACCAAATTCGACTAATTACTGTGAAGGATCGGTAGTCGCAGTCGCGGACAAGTTCAGGGACTCCCATGGGAGCTCTAAAACGTTAAATGCGAGGAATTTGTTTATGCATCGGATTGAGACCGGCACAACAGGTTGAGCTTTTTGTGATAATTTCGGCGCAAGCCCAGGCATTGGGATCTCAGTCCCCGCCCGGTCCTAATGCATCTGCAAGAAAATTGCGTGCCTACCGTTCTCACAAGAACATATAAAAGGGGGAAATAATGGAGTATTTATGCATAGTCTTTTATTGCTTGTTGGTAATGATATGAAATCTTTTTTTGTCTTGTGTCAAATATACCAGTTAGACTCCAACCGGGGTTTTACTCAGATATTACTTACATACATAAATAAACTCACGCCTTCTTCCGATGGGGGTAGGCAGAAACTATAGCCACCTGCCACGATCCTCATATACTCTTTTTGCTTCGTTTACGTTCTTACATCTCGTCATACACGCACGCCACTTTAAAAGATATTATAATAACGAAAAAAATGGACAAGAACAAGAAAATATTGACCGAATTTATACCTTTCGCATTAGGCAAACAATATTTTAGCCAGAGAATGGCTTTGAGATCATATTTAACAACAAGTTATTTTAAATTATCGTTTATGTCGATTCGACGGCGATATATAAGTTAATACAAAAATAATAAAAGTATTCCAAAAAACCTTCTATTTTGTTTCATCAAGCGTTTGAGGAAAGAAGCGAAACTAATTTGACATTTAAATTCACCGCGCTCGCTTATTTTTCCGGGAAAAGTAGAATAAAAGCTGATATTTGTTGACATTTAAATGACCCAAATATCCAATTGTTAAGCCAATAAAATTTCGACGACAGATGAGTGAGGCGATTTTAAACAATAATGGAAACGTAATTTTATTTTCCCCTGAAATCAAATAATGCCGTAGAAGCATGGAATTCTCGCATAAAAATAAAATATCAAGGAAATCCAATTAACCAACAAAAATTTGAACGCCTTAAAATTTTATGTTTTTTTAAGTTGCGCAATTTTTTTTCTAAATAACAAAAGAGCTGAAAATTCCATTGCTGGAGATGAATTGCGTAAATGCATAATGTAATTAACCAATTAAAAGACTAGAAAATGTTATTTTCGAAATGTTGTTAAATTAGATTCTTTTCGTTTTAAAAATTATATTTGTTATTTATTTGTTTATTATTTCTTATTGCTTTAATTATTGTGAAAAGAAAAATATATTAGGTTTAAGTAGTTATTAAAATAACTGTGATTATATTCATGTTGTTCTCTTTTTATCTTCATTGCCATTTTTTTTACGTTTCACAGCATTCCTTCAAGAGCGTACTGGGATCGGTTGGCATTGGGGCACTGTTTCGAAAAAAATATAAATTTTTATTCACATTATTAACGTAGCCCACGATGGTATCGGATTGTGGGGTTGGATCATTTACATTAACGTCCCCGAAATGCTAAAAAGTTATAGGAATGCCAGTAATTTGGTGGCGATTTCATATTCCATTTTTTTTGTTCGAAATCTAATTTAAAGTTTTTGTTTAATTCTGAACTTTGGCCAAGGATTTTTTTTTTTACTTGATCGTCAACTCCACAGCGCAAATAGAGGTTCTACCAAAGAAAAACCGGCCAAGTGCGTGTCGGATTACGCACAATTAAGGGTTCCGTAGTTGGGTCGAATTTATCCCAAATACAAACTTAACATTGTAGTTGAAATACAAATTCTCCCATACATTCCAACTGTAAATTTAAGATTGTACGCACAATATTGAGAGATTTAGCATGTTATTTTAAGACATTTTAAGACACAAGAAATCAGAAATGAGAATTATTCACAAAGCTTTGAGATCACGTTTCTCGAAGCGTTGAAGTGAATGGTGTCCAATTTGAGACAAATCCCTTGACGCTCGCAAAACTGGCTTTGTCAAGTGAGTAGTTTCCATAGTGATTCTTTCTGGGAAATATTAATTTGCGTTAAATACCTAGGTTTGATAATGTGGCACCTACCGCTTTGGTGTTACTGTTGGGTATTGAATAGCTCCAACTTTTTATTTCAGAGAAAATCATACAGTCTTCACAAGTTCAGAAATCTATTAAAACAATTTGTGATTGTAAAGTTCGACGGTTAAAAGTACAAGGAGAACAGAATCATAAAGAAGATATTTAATTTTACAGTTAACCTGTTATCTGTTTTATTTAAGTATAGTTCCATGATTAAAACCAAGTCTTCAAGTATACTAAAATTGTTGGGGGAGGGCTAACAACAATACTCACCGGCAACAACAATCGTCTCATTGAACCCTTTTTTTGGGTGGGAAATTATCAAATAACTTGCTCTGCTGCGGGAAAGCGTGTCAGACTCTTACTGACTAAAACCCACCTGGAGCCACTGGGAGCCTAGTCTATACGTCAAAAATGCTATGCTTAGAACTTCACTTTCCATCGGATACTTATTACCACCTCAAAGATCAATTTATGCGGATATAGTGAGTGCTGAGCGTGCAATATCCTCACAAAGATTTATCTCAGAAATTTCAAATTGTTCCAATCTATGAGAATAACTGGCTGACTATTCACAAAACTTGAATAAATGAATGAACTGACAGAGAATTGGCTGCGTCATCATTTTTGTTCTACTTATTTTTGTGAGTCCTTCGGTACTGGGAGAATCTGGTCCTTAGGGAGATTTTAAGATCCCAAGCTTCTAATTACATAGGAACCATGTAATTAGAGGCTTGGATTCTTTGATTATATAACATTCTTAGCCCTAAACGAAATAGCAACACGTATACTACATGGGTTCAATACGTATTTAACCTTTAAAGCGCCGTAAACGAAATAGCAACCCGTATTACCTATTTACAGTGGTAGGTTAAGTACGTGTGTACCTAACCTAAAATGAAAATGCAAATGCCTGGAAATGCAAATGTGTAGCCACACGGCTACTATAAGCTGACCTCGCATTGTACGGAAATTGTATAGGCAATGCGAGATCCGCATAAACTGGAAATGTATAGCTTGATGTGTAGCCGTGTGTACTACGATCATTCATCAAAATACATAACATCGTAATTCAATAATTATCTGTTACGCAAGTAGTGCTGCGCTAATATTCTCCTTGGATACTTACGAACAAGGACATGAAGCTTAATTAATTAGCTTTGGTTAATTACTGATAATTAGATCACTTCTAATTATCCAGAATGCGTACGTAAATACATATTATATCAGCTATAAACATTATTGAAAGGTAGTTTGTTATAATGCCAAAATTAGTCTTGTTGTAACGATGTAGCCTTGGCGGACTGTAGATCTGTTGACCATTTTCTATTTTGTTAAGTACCTGGTACTTATTGAAAGACCTACACTGTCCTCCCATACCTAGTAATACTGTTTTTTGAAAGTATTGTAACAGCCAATTATTTTTAAAAGAGTAACCGTGGAGTTTCTTGCCGGCTCTTCTCCATAGGAAACGACCAATTGGAACCGTGCACCTAGCTTCTGACGATTCATAAGTGTCCATGTAGGTTTATGTGAAATAAAATATTTTGTTTTTTTATTTTATTTTTTAGTTTATTGTGCTTTCAATGAGTAAGGCTACATATTATTTTGTAGATCACACGACTAACATTCGGTACGGTTTTTTACGTACCTATGCAGTTTTCAGTAGTCAGAGACCACTGAGCCATCACGATCGTCATCAAAATGGATCATCATCGTCGTGAGAAGCGAGGTCTGAACCTCGCTTCACATGCACGAGGTTGTTTGTGGGTTCAAATCCTGGCAAGTAACAATGTGACTATTTAAATTCATATGTATTTTCTCAAGTTATCTTGGATATTACCACAGATTAATACAGATGGTTCTCTCTGCATTTTAGGTATGAAGCTACAAGTACGCGGTGGGCTCGACTTGTTGGGCCAATTCAGTGAGTGTAACGTAGTCAGAAGTTCTAAGAGTTACGCAATAGAAAGAGAGGCAACTTCTACGTGAATATAACTGTAGGTGCGACCTGAATTGCACTTTATTGTATCGTAGTAAGAGTCACTTTTTATTTAAATGACTTTGCGGAGTGAACCATCTGTATTACTCTGTGCCTTTACTAAAGAAAAGTCCATAACGAGAACAAATACAAGTTTTTTCGAAGCCTCAGAAAAGACGACCTGATTTTTTAAATATCTTAGAATCTAAATTCCTAGCTTTGATAAATTGTGAGCAAGAATAGAGGACTACCCTGAATCATATTGCGCCACGGAGAGAAAGCTTCATACAATCGAGAAATTATAAAATTCACTACTAATATACGCACATTTTTTTTAAAATGTCGCAGCCTATGCTGAGATGGGAGTCTTTTGGCCTCGTACAGGACTTTCTATTATTTTTTAATTTTTTATTAATGTTTTAATGGGTGTGTTTTAGTTTAATTTGTGATTTCCTGTGCGAGTCTCAATAAATACTTTTTCTTTCTAATATTAGAGAGAGGTAAAATTTGAGAGTTTGTATATAGTGGGTCATTTTCAGAACTGCTGATCTAGGGTTTCGAAAGTTCTTTCATTAATGGGAAGCTACAGTATTGTATGTGGATATATTTTATTTTAAAACAAAAATTCACGCGGACGGAGTCGCGGACAGGACCTACCCAGTACAAAGAGCAGCGGTGTGATCAATACGGGGAATTTGAGGGAATGAGATGCATGGATAATCATGATGAATAATAAAATTTCTTTGAAGCCGTATGGAATTAATATTATACCATGAGACAAAAGGAACAATCACGTTATTCAAATAGTCAAAAATTGGCAGAAAAACTCGCTATATTAATATAAATGTAAATGGAGTCCCGATAATTGTGTTGATTTTGCTGAATTGATTTAGATATGTACCAGTAACGACGGAGGTGAGAAATTCTTCAAAGGATACATTTATTTCTTTGGTCGTGGATTAGTCTGTGTCATGCATGATAAGATAACCGGACCGAAGATGACCATCTGTTATATTGTTATTTGTTTTTTAAAACACGGGGCTATACTGTGCTATGCTGTTTCTGGGTAAGCGCATCACTTCAGAACGGCTGGATCGACCGAGGAAATTTGTATGAATTATTGAAATTTGGATAAAAAAATACTTGATGACAAGAAACTAGATACTATTACGGAAACTGTGTTTCTAGGAATTACTCTAGATTCGAGATTGCAATGAGACAGAGCTCTTTCAGGTAGATTAAGTTCAGCTACATATGCAGTAAGAAAAATAAGGCAGTTAACTGATGTAGCCACAGCTAAGTTAGTATACTTTGCTTATTTCCACAGTATTATGTCTTATGGCGTTCTGCTGTGGGGATCGGCAGCTGATGTAGATTCAATTTTCATTTTACAAAAGAGGGCAATTCGCGCGATCTACAAAATGAGTCCTCGTGAGTCCCTTAGAAATAAATTCAAATAAATTGATATACTGACTCAGCCATCTTTTTATTTCTTAGAAAGTATGTTCGCAAAAACTTGGACTTTTCAAAATAAGAAGCGATTTCCATAATATAAATACTCGTAGTAAACATAATAAGTCTTTTCTTATAAACACTATCCGCTTTTATAACAAGTTGCGAAAGTCGGTTACAGAACTAAGCGATGGAAAGTTCAAAATCCACATCAAACGTGTCCTTATCAAAAAAGCTTAGAGACTACGTTGAAGACAAGGAAGTTTGGCAATAATTCCTTCTGCACATGTGGCCTCATTAACGGCATAACAATGTAAATGTCTACTAACTGCTCCCAAATTAGGATGATTATTTTATGTTACTTTTTTTACATACTTCCTTGACATAATCTTTTCATTGTTTTTTTATACCTACAATTTTCAATTTTTTTTAAAATAAATTATATTTTTTACAGCTGTAGTGGCAATCGTGTCATTTAGTTTAAATAGTTCCTTATTTTTATTATTTTGTTAATTTTTATCAAGATTCTTTTCTTTTAGATTTTATGAATGTGAGAAGGTTGTAGGCTGTAGACTGACTTGTGGACTTCTATTTTACTAAGTACCTGGTACTTGTTGATACAGGCCTACACTGTCCTCTCATATCTATTAACACCGTAATTTGAAAACATTGCAGAAACCATTTATTTTTAAAAGAGTAACCGTGTAGTTTCTTGCCGGCTCTTCTCCATAGGAAGCGATCAATTGGACCCGTGCACCTAGCTTCTGACGTTTCATAAGTGCCCTTGTAGGTTTATGTGAAATATTTTGAATTTGCTATGTTACGCTATAGACGTTTAGAAATAAATAAGATCACTTAATAGAAACTTGAATCTCGATTTTTCAGTTAGGGGAAGTCAGTGGGCGGCGACAGCGGCGCGAGGAGCGGCGCGGTTTCAATGCATAGATTTATATGGGGAGCGAGAACAGTTCTATATAAAACTATGCATTTGAATGCGCCGCACTCCCCCCCGACCCTTGCTCGAAAACGAGGTGCTGGCAGTTGTTGCAGCTAAGCACGTAGCTTTAAATACCCCGTATAATAATCAAGATAAAAATTTAGCCTGTCCTTAGCGAGCGCTCGCCTAATTTTAATTTAGAATCGTTTTTGACCCCGGCTCGAGGCTTTGAGTGTAGGAAGTTTAAGGCAGCCACAGGAAAGCCTGATTAAGCGGCCATGGCCTTAGTGGTCAACTGCGAGATGCCCTACATTAAAAAAAAGCGCTCCACTCGCGTCGCCGCGCTTTCGCCTCCGCCCCGCAAACGCTGACTTCGAGGCCTAAAAGTGAATAAGAATGTACCGGTTTCGTTCAAAGTTGATATGGGGAAGGGATGCGAATGGCGGAGGCACCAAATTCGACTAATTACTGTGAAGAATTGGTAGTCGCAGTCGCGGACAAGTTCAGGGACTCCCATGGGAGCTCTGAAACGTTAAATACGAGGAATTTGTTTATGCATCGGGTTGAGACCGGCACAACAGGTTGAGCTTTTTGTGATAATTTCAGCGCAAGCCCAGACATTGGGATCTCAGTCCCCGCCCGGTCCTAATGCATCTGCAAGAAAATTGCGTGCCTACCGTTCTCACAAGAACATATATAAAAGGGGGAAATAATGGAGTATTTATGCATAGTCTTTTATTGCTTGTTGGTAATGATATGAAATCTTTTTTTTGTCTTGTGTCAAATATACCAGTTAGACTGCAACCGGGGTTTTACTCAGATATTACTTACATACATAAATAAACTCACGCCTTCTTCCGATGGGGGTAGACAGAAACTATAGCCACCTGCCACGATCGTCATATACTCCTTTTGCTTCGTTTACGTTCTTACATCTCGTCATACACGCATGCCAGTATATAAGATATTATAATAACGAAAAAAAAATGGACAGAACAAGAAAATATTGACCGAATTTATACCTTTCGCATTAGGCAAACAATATTTTAGCCAGAGAATGGCTTTGAGATCATATTTAACAACAAGTTATTTTAAATTATCGTTTATGTCGATTCGACGGCGATATATAAATTAATACAAAAATAATAAAAGTATTCCAAAAAACCTTCTATTTTGTTTCATCAAGCGTTTGAGGAAAGAAGCGAAACTAATTTGACATTTAAATTCACCGCGCTCGCTTATTTTTCCGGGAAAAGTAGAATAAAATCTGATATTCGTTGACATTTAAATGAACCAAATATCCAATTGTTAAGGTGACACTAGTCGCGGGCTCGAACTCACTAGTGGGCATGGCCGAAAAGCACGCTGTGTCACCTGGCATCATGTCCGACAGAGATAGTATCAGAGATGAGCAGTTAGACACTGGTCTACGTGCACAACGTCTAGTTTGCACGCACACAAACACCGTTCCGAACTATTTTAGTAAAACGAGTGCGTAAAAAATTACGAAAAGTCCTTTTGAAAATAGGGTTTTATGAAAAAACCACTGCATAAATCAATTACAAATAAAGTTTATTGAACTCTTCGACAATTGAGCTTTGACCATGCCGACTTTGTTTTGGAGATTTTACACTTCTTTTATTGCTTATTTACCCCCAAAGTTGCGTTAAAATTAGCAAGAAAAAGGAATCTTTGTGGGCTCCTAACTTTTTAATGGCTCATTATTTTACTATTCTGTTTCCGCACAGACAAAATTAATAATGAAACAAAACGATATCATGTTTAACTTTGGATGTACCATGTCAAACAGTGGAGTAAAACCCCCCTGAAATTTGTATGGAAAAAATATCAACTAGTTCCACCTTAAGCCAATAAAATTTCGACGACAGATGAGTGAGGCGATTTTAAACAATAATGGAAACGTAATTTTCTTTTTCCCTGAAATCAAATAATGCCGTAGAAGCTTGAAATTCTTGCATAAATAAAAATATCAAGGAAATCCAACTAACCAACAAAAATTTGAACGCCTTAAAATTTTATGATTTTTAAGTTGCGCAATTTTTTTTCTAAATAACAAAAGAGCTGAAAATTCCATTGCTAGAGATGAATTGCGTAAATGCATAATGTAATTAACTAATTAAAAGACTAGAAAATGTTATTTTCCAAATGTTGTTAAATTAGATACTTTTCGTTTTAAAAATTATATTTTTTATTTGTTTATTATTTCTTATTGCTTTAAAATTATTGTAAAAAAAAAACATATTTGGTTTAAGTAGTCATTAAAATAACTGATTAAAATCATACTGTTCTCTTTTTATTTTCATTGTAATTTTTTTAACATTTCACAGCATTCCTCCAAGAGCGTATTGGGATCGGTTGGCATTGGGGCACTGTTTTGAAAAAAATATAAATTTTTATTCACATTATTAACGTAGCCCACGATGGTATCGGATTGTGGGGTTGGATCAGTTTACATTACGTCCCCGAAATGCTAAAAAGTTAAAGGAGGAACTTAATTCAGATGCCAGATAAGGACCAGGCCCGGGTCGACGGCGCGTTGTGTTCCACGCGCGCCTCAAAGAGATGTCAGCAGATTTGAAGGGGTCCACTAGGGCCGATGCCTGCCGGGGTTGCGAAGAAAACCGAAAGGGAGATCGTGGCCCCCGGCAACAGGGCAACCGAAGGAACACGGGTGGGTTTTAGTCAGTAAGAGTCTGACACGCCCTCCCGCTCCGCCCAGAGCGGGAGAAGTTATTTGATGATTTCCCACCCTCAAAAAAAAAAGATTTGGTGGCGATTAAATATTCCATTTTTGTTAGAAATCTAATTTAAAGTTTGTGTTTAGTTCTGTACTTTGGCCAAGGATTTTTTTTTACTTGGTTGTCAACTCCACAGCGCAAATAGAGGTTCTAACAAAAAAACCCGGCCAAGTGCGTATCGGACTACGCACAATTTATATATAAGTATCGGGTTCCGTAGTTGGGTCGAATTTATCCCAAATACAAACTTAACATTGTAGTTGAAATACAAATTCTCCCATACATTCCAACTGTAAATGTAAGTTTGTACACACAATATTGAGACACCATGTTATTTTAAGACCATAGACTTCTTATAAAGGTTTTCCTGTAATCTATGAGTAAAGAATCATACTATGTATTTTTTTTTAAATTTTAGGTCGAGTTGTTTCGAAGATAAGGGGAGGGAATGGTATGCCTAAATATCTTTAAAAGTATTTATTTCAAAATTGTATTAAAAAAAAAAATGTTTAAGATCCACGCAACAAGCCCTTTCAATTGATATTGATTTTACATGGTACTGTTAGCAAAACTTTTTAAAATTTTCTTGTTTGCCCCCAAAAGTGACCCCTACATTCAAAAATCATTAAATTTATTTACGTTACACTTCCGTGTTTGAAATACACATATGTACTAAATTTCAACTTAATCGGTCCATTAGATCCGGAGCAAATCGGCTGTGATAGTCAGACAGACAGACAGACACATGAATGATTCTATAAGTATTCCCTTTTTCCTTTTTAGGTACGGAACCCTAAAAAATACACATACTTTTATTAAATTTAGTACTAATCAATTATTATCCGTACCGTTGGAAGGCCTCCCACAAGATGGACCGATGACCTTGTGAAGGCCGTAGGCATCCGCTGGATGCGGAAAGCACAGAATCGGTCGAAGTGGCGGTGCTTGGGGGAGGCCTATGTCCAGCAGTGGACGTCTTTCGACTGAAATGATAATGATGAATCATTATCCAATCAATAATATTAAAGCCAAATAAAAGATAGCGAATAGATAGAGAATTTCAATCTCACGAGTAGGTATCGCTACCCCCTAACTCCAAATATTGAAATTCATGAAACTCTGTTCCCCTTTATGAACTTAATCAAATCTCCTTTCCAACCTGTAATATTTACAGAGACAATAAAGGCTCTTTCAAACAGACGCGACACGCGACGCGACACAAAGACTCCGCTCGTTGCGCGACGAGCGGTGTCTTTGTGTCGCGTCGCGTGTCGCGCTTGTTTGAAAGAACCTTAAGGCGACAAATACCTATTTGCACATTACCAAAGGATTCAGTTTATTATTTGAGATTCAATTTGCAGAAGCCTGCCGATATACAGATCCGCTTCTGAGAATATTAGCGTCCAAACTTGTCCCTCTGGAAGCACCTAAACCTGCCTAAAACGATTGCGGTTGGGCCTTGAAAATTTCTACATACATGATATAATTACTCTCTAGACAAACATGACAACCATCATGTTTGAAATGACACGTAAATGCCAAACAAACTCACAATAAGCAACAATTCTGATCACCAATTGAGAATTTGATTCACTTAAACTTGACAACACCATTTAAAGAAAAAAATTGACCAACAATTCATAATCTGATTCACCTTTGAAATTAAATTAAATGAAATTGTTTATTCTCTAAATAGGATATTGGAATCACTTTTACAAGTAACATAAAGAAAAGCTAGATAAGTTCGGCGTTTCCTATCTGACTACTCTGAGAAGTAAGGCCGAAACAAACTCAGACCTTTACTTGATAACACCAATTTAAAATAAAGTTTATCTATTTTGACCATGTTGAGACCCCGCACGAGACCCTTAGAATGGGATCAATTCCAAAAAAAAAAAACAATAAGAGACACCAAAATTCCACTAAAATTAACTCAAAACGTATTAGTTCAACGTCCCACTATTAAGACTAAGTTGAAGTGTTGAACAATGCCTTAAAACTCACACCAATTATACGCCACAAATTTCTATGCTGGTTTCTTGTTCATTCTTGCTTCATTGCCTAACAAACACCTGTGTTTTACGACTCGCTTTTCTACTCGCTGATTCTAGGGCGTCGCCTTATCACCAATTTTGATCCACGAACAGCCTCAAAGGATTTGGTAGCATATGCCACTAAGTTTGTTTGGGCGTCTTCCTAATTGTTTCCTTCGCTATCCTCTGCTATTTGTCTTTACTTATGTATACCTACACAAGTTGGACGGGTATTTCAAGGCAATAAACGAAATCCTTCGTACACCTGGTAGTTTATGACATACGATTGATTTATTGGACTTGGACAGAAATGCTAGGAGCAATCTTTTTTGTAAGCTTTTTTTAAAAGTTGTGGATGCTTCTGTAGATGGGAGGAGCGAAGGCTATATGTATATTTCGGTCCAAAGCAACAGAATCGAATGAGTGCGAAGGCCGAAATGCTGAATACATGTTAGTTTTGAAAAGTCTTTCCGAGAAATCTCCTCGATGAACGTTCGAATAGAATTTTTGTAGGCAATATTAACACATTTTGTAAACGCAATCACTACCGATTTTAGATCCCGATATAGATAAATAAGCATAAAAATAACGACCGTGTAACAACCGTAGCTTATCCACAACTAAAACAGTCCTAATGTAAAATTACGACCGTGACAACCGTACAACCGTAGCTTATCCACAATTAAAACAGTCCTGATATACTTAGTAATAAACTAATATTTTTCACAAACACAAAATCCACTGAACTTTTTACAATCATATTTTATCATATTTTATGAACGCTTTGGGTGACATATAGAAACAAAAACGAATCGCCCCCCATGACATTAAAATAACAAATAACTATACTGCCAGGACGCTTTTTTAAGGTTATGCTATACAGCCTCCTTAAACGCGTTTCATATACAGACTATTTTTCAATTTCGTTCAGTTATTGCAAAATACTGCAAAATATATCACTACATAATAAAAAACAAAGTCCCGCCGCGTCTGTCTGCCTGTCTGAACGCCATAAACTCAAAAACTACCGAACGGATTTTCACACGGTTTACATCAATGGACGGAGTGATTCATGAGCAAGGTGTTAAGTGTATATATAATTCTTTAGGTTTTGTGTAAATTTCCTGAAATATGACGATGATTGCTGAAGATCGTCTTCAAATATAATTATATAATTAATGGATATAATAAAATATAGTAAAACACTTTTGAAAGTGTAACGGTGAGTTACACTTTGAAAGTACCTTTTGGAAGGGGCAATTAGAATCAATTATATTTTTCTGCTCATTTTGACGTCCTTTTTTTTTGGGTGGGAAATTATCAAATAACTTCTCCCGCTCTGGGCGGAGCGGGAGGGCGTGTCAGACTCTTACTGACTAAAACCCACCCGTGTTCATTCAATTGCCATGTTGCCGGGGGCCACGATCTCCCTTTTGGACTTCCTTGCAACCCCGGCAAGCATCGGCCCTAGCGGACCCCGTCAATTCTGCTGACATCTCTTTGAGGCGCGCGTGGAACACAACGCGCCGTCGACTTAGTTCTGGTCCTTATCGGGCGGCGAGCTACCCATTACTACGCCACGGCGGCCTCGAATCGGACTGTGACTCCCGACGCCCAGGGCGTCTCCTCCTGCGTTTTGACATTTGCGTCCTCCATTTTGACGTCCTAAAGTGCCTTTTATGTGCCGTGCCTTTTTGAACTATATGATTTGACTTTGACTTTGATGTCGGAAAAAAATCATGCCGACTGGGAGCTTTACTGGCTTCCGTCGCGTAAACCGATAGAGACAGATGAAAAAAAAAAACGGAATTAATACATTTTTTACCTGAATACGGTACTACGTTCCCGTGCGATATTTTCCAATATCCACGCGGGTGAAGCCACGGGCAATGCCTAGTAGCTTTTGCCCGTGGCTTCGCCGTGTATAATAATAAAATAAATCGAAGAAAAAAGACTCACAAGATAATAAAAAACATCTGATTCAAATAACTCTTTTTACAATAGCGTAGAAGCTATTGCGTAAAAAGCAATTTAATAAAGAGCAGCCAAGTGCGAGTCGGACTCGCACACGAAGGGTTTCGTAACCCCGAACAATATTTAACACTACATATGTTTTTTTTATCCTACATAAACTTACTCAACGACCAAAATCGATTCCAGCTGTTTGCTATCCTTCTCCTCCTCCTTTTGCATTGAATCATCTGTAAGTAATAGGTGACCCAAATATATGTACACATTGACATACTCTACTTTGTGTAAATATAACTTTACAGTTTTTAACATAACTAACTATTTACACTAGGTACTAAATTAAAAGACTAACTATCTGTAATTAAACTAAAATATGGCGTCGAAAAATTTCTCTCCGTCGCTGTCGACTAGTAATGTACCCAAGAGACTGGCGGCATTGCCACGTTGTATGGCAATGCTTAGCCGCTGGCCAAGGTAAAAGCCAGCCCTTGGGTCACGGGAAGTGTCAACCAGTCGTTTGGAGATTCCATTGAACAGACTGTGAGCACTCGGACTCCTAGGGTTTCAACTCTAAACGGCTCGAAATTATAGTGACCTATAAGGTTATTATAGTTTTGCCGCTTGAGGTTTTCCGCAGCCGCAGCGGCAGCGCCAGCACAGCACGCTGAGCCAGGAAGATGGGATTGCGCTAGAGTATCGACACAAGTTGCGTTCCACACTAAAGGCTTACCCACCTTCCATGGAAAGACATGCCGTCCGGTCTCTTGCCATTGTCGCGTGCCAAGCCATTGGGTTCTAATGCAGCTGGAACGCCGACGGTGACAAGAGCTCGTCGGATGATGTCATTAATGTTTGCATGCCGCGCTAAGCGACCCGCACTTCGGCTGCAAGACAGGCCGTGGTGTCCGAGGCTGTGGACAACTTCGCCACAGTGTATGTGTCCACCATTCAACTCTCACTCAACTCTCACTCACTCAACTAAAAAAGACATTATAATAATAATGTCTTTTTTAGTTGAGTTTATCATTACCTTCGTTTTCGATGTACTCATTGATAGGCCTACCTCGGCACTTTGATCTGATAGTTGTTGTAAATTATGCCCCTCCAAATTATCTGGGTTCGCAGAAAACAGGTTAATATCGTCTGCGAAATGTCGATGGTTAAGTTTGTCACCAAAGATATGCCTATCAAAGAAAAAGGAAAGTATACAAGCTTAGTTTTTGTTTACACTAAACCTCTTAAGGGGTCATTGTACTCATTATTATGAGCAACTTTCACTATGGGAACAACGCTGAAATCTCGAAAAAAAAATCAGTTGTTCCCTTCATTTATGTTCGCATATCTCATCAAAATGTAGGGAACAGCTGATTTTTTTTTCGGTTTCGTCGTTGTTCCCACAGTGAAAGTTGTTGTTGTACAAGTAAAAATAAAAGTTTTGGAACGCTTTTTGGACACAAAATTAAATTATATTTGTGAAAATTCGTAATAATTTAGAATTCCGTTTGATGTCTTTGACGTGATCTTTATTTCAATTGACGGAGTTAACGATCCTTTCATAGTTGTTTTATTTTACCTCTGATTTTGCATCACGGTTTAGCTTAACTGTCGTTTATTTAAGGTTGCTGTTAGAGTTACAACTGTGAAAAGACTGTACCAGGAAAAGTCACATTGGTATCTTTAAAATAATTATAGAGCACAGGCTTTTATATCTTCGTCAGTTTTCAAATTCTTACCTTTATCAAGTCAGGACACAATACATTTTGAAGCTACGGTACTGATCAGACTACTGTATGGCAAACTATACTTAATTACTTGATAACAAAGATCAAAATATCATACACCCTTGACCAATGTCGAATTGACATGAACCTATATCCAAAAAAAAGGCGTGACCATTTTATAAAAGAAATTGTTTAGAGCCTGTTAATGTCACAATAAAATTGCAATTCGGTCTGATATAATGCTGAAACGGTGCAACTAGCAGACAAAAATAGCCTTTAAGGTAACGAACATCATTTGGATGTGACTGTATATAATGCATTGCAATGTTGATCCATTTAATTAATAAGATACCGTCAACAAGAAACTAATTTCCCATTTTTTATGACATAATTTTATTAGTAGTGTTTAGGTGTTCCATACGTAATAGTTTTTAGTTTTTAAAGGAGACGAAAACGATTACATACACTCTTGGGCCCGGATGTAACTAGATGCAATTTATAGATTCCAACATATATTAGTTTATTGCATTGACTAGTTGCTATCCCACAATTCACACAGCGATCCATAGTTTCAATAAAATCCAATCCACAAACTGGCGGTAAAATCCAAAATAACAATTCCAAGTCAATCGCGTGAGCAATCTTCGGTGTTCAGTGTGAAAACAAGGGTCGTGCAAGGTAGGCAGGGTCAGAATCCGTAAAAAACAAAGCAGTGGTCATTGAAAATGAAAAATAATCGGGAAAGCACTCAAAACGCATTGGAAAACACGAAACAAGTGACAGCTGTAGTAGGGGCGGGCGTTGCGACGACGAACCGTTTACAAAGACCGTTTTGTGTTTTGTGAAGATTAAACCGTTTTACATTAAAACCGTGTTTTTAAATTCAAACAGTCTTCATTGCACAAGTCTTCGAATTACTTGGTGCGATTTTTTATTTTACATCTAAGAAAATATAGTCAGATACAATGATTACACTATCTATCACACTCGTAAAACAGTCCTTCCAATAAAAGTGAACTCTGTGTCAATGAAATACAAACAAAAATGTATTACCAATGCTGTTCGTGATGCGATAAAACCATTTCATACATTTCAAATAGTTGATAGTTGTAAGAAACTGCGCTCGACGAAAACACAATTCTATTTCATGTTGGATAAGTTTCGTCCTTTAACCGTTTTCAGCAACTGTTTTCGTCGTCGGGAAAATGGTTTCGTCAAAAATTTCGACAACGACCCGACCGACTAATGTCAGTCAATGTCAGTCAGCTCATGCCAGTACAGAACATGCACTGCCAGTGACAAAAAATATAGGACTAATTTTAATCGATATGAAATTGTTAATCATTATTTTGTTTTTTCAGTAATTAATGATGTTTTATTTAAATAAAATGCACTATATAATATAAAAGTATATATAGTGCATTTAATTACTTTGAGTTAATTATATTACCTAGTGCTACCTAGTGGGTAAATAATCTAAGTGGGTAGGTTTTCTTTTTAGTTGTATAATCGATTACTTTAATCGATAATCTCACGAAAACTATCTTTATCATATTTGTCCGCTTCCAGATGGAGAATTGAGCTGATTTTTAATATTCAAGGATGAAAAAATATGACATTTTTTTTATATCATATCTCAACTTATTACATTTGGGCCCACCGTTCCCCATCTCCTTTGCGCGTCAATTTGTGCTAGTGAACTTTGGCGTTTTATTAAGTGTTACTACTGCCAGTAAAGTATTCACGTCAAAAATTGAAAAAAAAAACATTCAGAAATATCAGAAGCAATAAAACGTAAATTAACAAAGAACATGAACATGAAGGAAACTCGTAAAAAAGGTCTCTGTATTAAGTTACGAACTACGACCCAAACGCTTCAGTAACTTTTAGGAGTTCCTTTTGTTCATATTTTGTTTTAATACCTACAATACCTACGTCAGTAGAGACGGAAATATAGAGAAAAACTTGATTGCTTTGATACCCTTTGATTCTTCAAACATTTCCTGGTTTTTGTCTTCTGTGCGACTACTAACTAACTCCTAACTCTATATAAATACTAGGTTCCGTAGCTCAAAAGGAAAAAACGGAATCCTTATACGATCACTCATGTGTCTGTCTGTCCGTCTGTCACAGCCAATTTGCTCCGAATGTAATGAAGTTGAAATTTGGTACACATATGTATTTTTGGACCCAAATACGGACGTGTAGCGTAAATAAATTAATTTTAAACATGGGGGTCACTTTTTGGGGGCAAATAGGAAAATTAAAAAAAAAGTTTTTCAAACTGTATACATATATTATACATATCAAACGAAAAAAATAAAAAAAATGGTGTAATAGGCTTGTTACAAAGATCTAAAAAAAAATTTTTTTTTAATAAATACATTTAAAGAAATTTAGGAAAATTGATGAAAATTGTCAATTTTAAAAAGTAATAAAGAGAATGGTTCTTCACTCATAGATTACAGGAAAACCTATAAGAAGTCTATGGTCTTAAAATAACATGGTAAATCTCTCAATATTGTGCGTACAAACTTATTTTTGCAGTTGGAATGTATGGGAGAACATGTATTTCAACTACAATGTTTAGTTTGAATTTAGGATAAATTCATCCCAACTACGGAAACCTTCATGGTATGTAGTCCAATACGCGCCGGTTTTTTACTTGGAAGTAAGTGCTTGTGATTCAGATCGATCATTTCCTATTTCAGTGGAGTGTATTTGGAGTACTAGTCAGTGCTATTACACATCACTCTCTTGGGAATTTTAGCTTTCGTGAAGCTTGAGCTTGAAGCTTATTAATACAAGTCAGAAGGCCTAAAAGTTGCAATCGTTATCAAACCGTTTCCTATTTATACAATGGCTTTGAACAGGATTCACTTATGCTTTTCGGTACTTGTAGGTATCAATGCAATACATTTTTGACTGTTCCATCATCATTCACCACTTTGTCTAAGCCCTCTGTTGATCATTATGGTTTTACCTATACAAACATGACGATTCTGATACAGTACCTACTTTATTTGAATCATGATCAGCGTATAGAATATTAGTACCAAGATTTGATTTTTTTGTGATAGCTCTTCCCAAAGTAAGACAGGAGTAGTGTGCGCAATGTTCGTATCGTCTTAATAAGTTATTTACAACATTTGAGAACTACGTATATTTCCATTTGATTATTCAGTAGTTGTTATTTTTTTAACATAATCTTTTTTTTTGTCCGCAGCTTCCGTCGCCAGGATCGCCAAGTTCCTCGGAGGAACCGGGACTCCTCTTGTTACCACTGGTGGCTTCACCTTTGACTTCGTCAAGCCGAAGCAATCTTGCAAAGATGAGTTCTATATGCTGGTGCGGGCTGGACCTCTAGGCTTTGAAGACTTGGCTTACTTTATCATTGATTTGATGAGACAGTGAGTACACTAATTTTTACTTTACTTAGTAAAGATAATAATGTGAAAGTCTTATCTGCACGACTTCTTTTTCAACGTTTGTTCAGATCGTCCTAAATGGATCACATTGCATAAAATAAAAAATATGTCTATGCTCGTATGCAACAATCAATTGAGCCTATCGGTCCACTGCTGGACATAAACCTAAGCTGCGCCCCTAAGCTGCGCCCGATACCCTGTCCTCCGCCTTCCGCATCAAGTCTCTCCCAACCACCTTTTTAAGGTCGTCGGTCGGTGTGGGAATTTTTTTTTTCTCATGAGCACAGACATATTTTTTGACATAATATATTCCTGTTTTTTTTAATTGACGTTGAAAAAGCGGTTACGAATGAGGCCTTAATATTCGGTCTTTGGAAACGATCTTTCGACATTGGATGTCCTATCGGTATGTATATATAAAATATTATAAAATATATAATAAGTTGTTTGTTTAAGGGGAAAACAACTTTCTCTTTTCAA
Source organism: Omphaloscelis lunosa (assembly GCA_916610215.1). Lineage (NCBI taxonomy): Eukaryota > Metazoa > Arthropoda > Insecta > Lepidoptera > Noctuidae > Omphaloscelis > Omphaloscelis lunosa. Next base: position 13,850,864 of record OU744265.1, on the reverse strand, counting down.
AAAATTGTTCTGCATTTGGACCTTGAAGTTAACTAGTTAATAGTGTTGCTGTTAAAGGTAAGTTAGCACCTGTTTGAAAGCTTTGGTGCGGGTATATTATGGGCTAAAGGTTTAATAATTATTTTATACTTAACACTTTTTAACACGACGAATATAACGAGTATAAAAAGACGCGTAAGGAAGACGAGAGTTACTTAAACTCCCCGCTGTGATTTTTTTGTACTGTACCATACCTGGGAATCTTCTGGCGACCGAGATGTGGAAAATCAAAGTTCCAACTTTTTTGTATGAAAAAATGTTTTAAGTAACCCCAAAACTCCTGTACTGTTGCATGCACCCATAAGCACAATGTTTTGCGTGCGTTAAATTGCGCGCTGCCGTAAACAGTGATTTTTCACACCAGATATAAAAGTCATTTCCCAGCAATAATTTTAGCTCAATGTTACTTGGTTTGATGTACAGAATGCGTAGGTAACGGCTCTGTAATAAGTCTTTTTACACGCTGTAGATACATTCCCGACATGACTATGTATCTTATAACATTATTGGTTTAGGGCCCTTCATTCAAATTGAAGCGTTGTTGTCAAGCATATCGGTCGCTATTCTGTGAACCAATAACAAATTAGTTTTAGAATTTATATAATTTGCCAAAGGGTTTTTATTGAAACAAAATGCTGCAAGATCTCTAGAGCAATCACAAAATGTCAAAGTTTAATACTAAAAGAGCACAAATAAACTACGAATTTCCATTGAGCAAAACTTCGTTTCAGAAGTGGCAGGTTTCTGTTAACATAATTAATGCGCTGAGCAGACGATGGACAATTTGTCCACGGACAATTTTAAATCGTATGAAAATCCCGGTGGTCCTATGTGCGCGTTAGCTAGATGTCCATACGATTCCAAATTTTCCATCGTCTGATCAGCGCCTAAAGTTTGTCCTTTGTGTGACTCTCTGAACACAAACTTAGGCGTTTCCACACTGAAAAAAATGTTAAATCATCCATGTATGTTATTTTAATAACACACATGGATGGTTTGTGTTTATTGAAATTGCAGTTCTAGTGCGAGATTTTATACATATTATACTGATCTAGTTATACTAAATTCTAAAATTATACTCAAGCATGAATTGTCATTCTTGCTAATCAACCTACCCTTTCAAGACCAATTCCTGTTAACTAGAGTTCGTGACTTTTGTCGTCGCAGTGCCACGTATCAACCGCTGAGGTATTTACCACTGCCAAAATAAAGGATAAAACCCTGGCATTGGCTTAAATAAGCCCTTTGCTAAGCCCATAGATATACCTAAGTATATTGCGTCGTAACTTGGGATTTTCTTTGCTCTTTATCATTTCCGTGGACAGATAAGCAAGTTATTTGGGGAAGGTATAGTTTTCCTGCTTATATTTTGGGGCGAATTGTCTAAGAACATGTCATGAATTAAGTAGGATCCATAGGGATATTGATTTGGGTTGAAGTATCTTCCCCGAAATTCGTTTGATGTTTCAATTTTTGCTGGAACACGCCGCAATGGCATTGTCAGTCACAGGATTGTTTTTTGATAGATAATATTTTATTTTTGGATCCTTGCCAGATCAATGACGATATTTTGGCCTCCAAAAATACGAATAAAGTATAAATGAATCTTGCGATTTTTAAGAACTAAATAACTAAACACTAAGTTAGTGAAAACGACCGTGAATTTTCTAGACTTAGAAACTTGAGCAACATTTGGCCTTTTGTTTCTGCCTTAGCTGATCACTAAATAAGAATTTCATTTGACTTAGAAGACCTTAGAAGTCGTATTTTGAAAGGATTAGCCAACTTCAAGAAATAGCAGAGAGACGTTGACCTTTATATTGTGGGGCTAAGTCCTATGTTCAAGTACCTTTAATTCTTTGTACTAAAACATAAATAAATATTAATAAAAAATTAATCGAAACAAAATTATTGCTTTGTAATAAATTTATAGTAATTAAGTGCAATACTTTTCGCAATAACTAATATTTATTTATTTATTTAGTCTTCAGAAAGCATACAGTCTAAAATCTATGTAGTTAAGTATGAACAATTAGCTTTTACAATGCCTATTTAAAAGCTTCCACAAATTAAAGACTACGTAGATTATTTTGTAAGAGTTAATTGAAAACCGGAGGAACGTAAAATTATGGTGCTAACAGTGTATACTCGTTTATCGAAAACTGAATATTGAGGAGAAAATTGAACGAAGAGCCGCAATAGGATTATGCTTTCCTGGAAAATTACCTATTTCCCATTCCTACCTGACTTCCGAGAAACCAGGGGAAACAAAGAAATCATCAAAGGAAAGCTATGGATTGTTGTTTGTCTATTAGCATAGTTAATTGATTCAGGTGTGACCTTGCGGAAATCCATTATAAAATACAATATAAGTGGATATATTTAGTAACCTTACGCTTAGCTATTTTTAAAGAATCTTAAAAAAAAACCCTGAAAGAAATGGACACGTGTGTCCTCTCAACGAGGCATCCTCAGGATGACGATTGATTTGTCGCGCTTGGTGTGGCAACACGCTGTGTTCGAGTTCGCGAAAAGTCAATCGTCATCCTGTATTTTGTATTTTTTTATTGTATTTTTTTTTTCTATTAGCATGTTAAAACCCCATTTACGCGATGCACATTTTTTGCCTATACACAGCCCTAGACTTTTCTCAACTATGTTGTGATCGGCTTCCAGTCTAACCGGATGCAACTGAATACCAGTATTTTTCATGGAGCGACTACCCATCTGACCTCTACAACCAAGTAACTGGATAATACGATACCCCTTGGTAAGACTGTTTGTCAGACTTTTGGGTTTTTGACTACCCGTAACGTCTGTCAAAGATCTACGAATGATAGCCGGGACCAACGGCTTAACTTGCTTGATAAGTCGTGTGATTTTGTCAACCTACCATTATATTAAAATATACAAGACCAGCGTTTAGCGTTATAACTTTTTATTTACTTTTTTTTTAAATATGTACAGTTTTGACTTTGTTATTATTTTATTGTATGTATATATAGCGAGAATCCGGAAAGTCGCCATCCCAAAGGTCGGTTAGTCCCCCTATGCTCTAGTCCCGCTATGCTCGACTCGTAAAATGCCTAAAAAGTTTCTCTATGCACGAAATCACACTCACGAGCAGTGATGAAGAAAAATGTTACAGTGTAATATTTTATTTTAAAAGTAAATTAAGAAAACCTAGTATGTAAATTATTATCCTGTTCTCATCATTAAATATATTGAAACAGGTCAAGCTTTGCGCTTGTTATGAGAAGCTTGTGTCGAACTAGTTTATTCAGGTTAACCAAAACAATGAGCCCTTCCGCGAATCATTACTTGTACCCTAATTACGTAATACACATCAATCACAATCTGTTTCGAATTGAAACAGATTGCTAATCCATTGCTTCATAATTTGAAAAACAAAATCTGCTCAACAACGTAAATAACGCAATGAATGTTGTAGAACTGTCGAAATGACATAAATAAAAGTAGAAACTGACTCACTGACTGACATATCAACGCAGAGTCGAAACTACTGCGACAATTTTTGGAACTAATTTTGCAAACAGCTTCTTTTTCTGATGTCCCCTACATCAGAAAAAGAAGCTGTGTGCAAATTACTAATAAGGGGTTTTTGAAAATTCCACCTTTAATGGGACGAAAAGGGGGAAAAAACATGGAAAATTTTTGTTCATTGAGTTAATAAACTTGAAACTTGACATAAAAAATACTAGGCTTGTTGTATGAATTCAATTTCAATCATTAGACGTTGTGCACAATTTCTGAGCAGTAATCTAACAAAAAGTACTAGGCTTGCATGAATTCACGATAGTATTCAATCATTATGTGGCTAATAGGATTTGGATAAGGCAGAAAAGTAGTTTATGGTTTAGTGGATTAACAGGTAGGATACTATTTATCCCCGTAGTGCGTTTCCATGGGATAATTTCCGACTTTCACGCGAGTGAAGCTGCGGGAAAAGCTAGTCATAATCGTTTACTAAAATTAGTTAAGTAATTTGGGTACTGGTCCTTGTCTTTAATAAAGCAAAGAATAATGAATACAAAACCTAATTATGGAGAAAGAAATGTTAATTTCAAATTAGTTCTAATAATTTGATTCGTATTAAAGTCTGTGATTTAAATAGTAATACTTATATCTCATTATTATTTATTTGTTTTTTAATTAATATTTTTTAAATAATTGACTATTTGTATTTTATTTGTGTAATTATTAAGACATGACATAATATTATGAACACAGGTGGTTTGACTTTGAAAATTGACTTTTTATTTACGCTCTTTTATATTTTACTAGTTTTCTACCCGCGACCTCTTTTCATCTATATGTTAATTCAGGATTAGAACTATCTGTGTAACAAATTTCATCCCGATCCGTCCAGCCGTTGAAGCATGAGTGCGTAACAATCATTCAAACATCGTAACTTTCTCATTTATATGTAATATTAGTAAGATAGGATTTGTAACGAAGTCTACAGTCTTCATTAAATCTTGTGGGTTCAGTGTTGACTAACAACTCTATTAATAAACATTTCTTAACTTAGAATTGCTCTGAAATTCGTTTGTCCTTGTCTGTGATTTGCCTTTTTGATTGTCAGAACGAGAAAAATCAAATTCTAACTTACAGACGCATACGCATAGTATTTTAATTTCTTTAACTTGAATTCAAACACTTTTCTTTCCAACTGTACTTTCCATTTTTTTACCTAGAATCGAAGAATTACGTGCATAGAGAACTTTTTAGTAGGTATTTTTCGAGTCGAGCATAACGGGACTAGAGCATAGCGGGACTAGAGCATAGCGAGACTAGAGCATTGCGGGACTAGAGCATAGCGGGACTAGAGCATAGCGGGACTAGAGCATAGCGGGACTAGAGCATAGCGGGACTAGAGCATAGCGGGACTAGAGCATAGCGAGACTAGAGCATAGCGAGACTAGAGCATTGCGGGACTAGAGCATAGCGGGACTAGAGCATAGCGGGACTAGAGCATAGCGGGACTAGAGCATAGGGGGACTAACCGCCAAAAGTTGCGTGCAATCAAGGGGGTTGATATTGAAACCGTGATTAAAGCGAGGAGCGATCATCTGAATAGTTGCACTGCCCTAATTGTCGCTACCGTTTATGTCAGGGGTCGCAGTCTTACCCAACGAGCTGAGTAAATGCTGACTGAAAGTTAACCGTTATCTCGTTACTTTTGTAGGAAAGTCGTATTGTAAGCTGAGAAAATAGCAGACTATTGTATACACCCATTTTCACTGACGGTGTCTGAACATGGGCCACTTAGAAGACTTACAAATTCTGTCCGTTTGGAGGGCAGTTAAATAAAGTGATGCACGAGTTGTTGAAATGGCGGTTAGTAAAGAAGATTGCGGTGCTTCGGCTACCCTTAGCGAGCGTTCACCTTATTCTAATAAGCATAGTTGAATAACCTCTGGCTGGAAGTTTTAAGTGTAGTAGCTTAAGGCACCCACAGGAAAGCCCGGTTATGTAGTCATGATCTCAGAGGTCAACTACGAGATGCCAAACCTAAAAAAAAAAGGTGCTTCTTCCAGGAAAAATTGAATCATAAATAGTGGATAACCCTAGCACTGACGGTCGATAAGTAAAACTTGGGTTTCCTTGGAAAAACCGGTTAAAATGGCCGACATGAAAAAATTTATAAATTTTGCATGTTGATGTTCATCGTTCCCGTTAAACTAAACTGAATTGACTTTAATCCCTGTTCTTGGTACAGCATTATTTAAATTATGCTAATCATTAATAATGTCCGTGTTTTGAATAAGGAGTAACACTTTAATATTCTGTGAGTTAAATAAGTTATTGCTTTCATTACGTTTTGAATAAATTAGCTACAAAGTGGCTTGCTAGGAGCCTCTCCTAACTAATCTTAGATTGTCCGTAAATTCAGATCACAACCATCTTTCTTTAGAAGTCGTATGAAATAACTATAACACGGCAAATTGACTTAGTTTAGGACGATGTACATGAGAATCGGCACCACTGACCTGCAAATTACAAAAAAACGAAAGAACTACTGGCTACTTTAGCGCATCCGCATTAAACATAACTAAAATATCGAACGCGAGCGCCGGGCTCTTGCTGTGATAACTAATATGCTGGTTCGCAGGTATGCTTGTTGTAGTAAGGAGGTTAAGATAACGTTTTTTAAGGCTTACTGCCAGACCTTCTACATGAGCATGCAGCCTGTGGGCCAGCTACAAGCGGCAAATAATGGACGCCCTGAGGATCCAATATAATAACAGCTTCAGAATGCTTTTGGGACTGCCGCGCTTTTGCAATGCCTCTGGCATGTTCACGCAGGCGCGTGTTCACGACTTCCACGCAATGCAGAGGAGAAAAACGGCGTAGCTGGTAGAGAGAACGCGGTCAAGTCCTAACAGCATTCTGAGGATGTTAGTGGACAAATTTGATTCGCCGATAGTTAATCACTTCATGCAAGTGTTGGTTAGGAAGGAGTGATTCATTACATCCGGTAAATGTATGTAAATATTGTTTTTCTGTGAGTTAGTACTTATTTAATTGTAACAAGCTACTCTTAGCTGCCACGGCTCTTTATTAAGGTCGCTTTTAACGTGCACGTCTTTCTACATTGTTCTCACATGTATAATTTCAACATGAATGATGTAACCAATACTTATTTTGTAACAATATTTTGATTTAAAAGAGTGTACGTGTAGTTTCTTGCCCGTTCTTCTCCATAGGTACCTACTACACTTTGGAATGGGCAACTAGCTTCATCTTTCTGACTGACCGACCCCTTGACAATTCAAAAGTGCCTGTAATTGGTTTATTTGAAATATGAAATAAATGCATTTAGTTTGAGTCTGCATAGCTATTCATGACCATTCGACAGGCTATCATGTCAAAAATGACACATTTCGATTCTTACTTGATTTGCATTGGTCCCGACAGCAAATAGCTGTCGGCCGAATCGGATATTTGAATTAAACTGATTATATTATCGGGTTTTGGAATGTTAACAGAGTTTAGAGGTCTCCTTCGATATCGTTGATTGATGTTCGTTTCGCACGGAAGGCTATCGAGTGTTTGTGAATAGCTATGCTGATCAGTTTCAATTCCGGTAGATTCCTGTCTCATTTTTATATGTATCATTTTTTGTTGTAAATCCTAACTAATATTGAGATGGTTTGTTTGTTACGCTTTCACGCTAAAACGGGTGACCGGATTTGGATAAAATTTGGCCAAAAGTACCAAAACTATTCTGTGTCCTAACATAGAATACTTTTTATCTCCATATTCCCATGGAGAGTTATGCGGATTAAACCGCGAGTATAGGTTGTAAATAAACTAAGTGTAAAAAATTATAATTTTACTGTTCCTCAAGGATGTTCTCATGGATGCGCATCGGAAGCTAGACATGACCAACCTTAATGTTTCATTGATATAAATTGTATTATGATAAAGTTATCTATTATTTATAGACGGACAGTCCTTTGTTTATTGTGCAACCATACCATTTTAATTATTTTTTAAACCTAATTGTACCATGTTGATTTTATTATTAATTGCTACTCTCATCTATTAATATTTTTATTTTATTTTATTTAAATATTTACACACACTATAAAACTGATTTACATCCGTAAGACGTACTCCTAACATAAGGTTCAGTTGAAAACCAGCGTCAGGCACCAGTTGTGTGGCATTTAAGCTGAACTGGACCTATTTGTCGCAGCCGTGAGGCACACAATACTGTTTTAAGCTTTCTGTGTTTTTTGTTTTTTATTTGTGTGCCTTAACATGGGTCAAATAAATTTATTTTCTTTCTTTCTTTCTTTCTTCCCTCATCTGTTCAATACGATTTTTAAATAAGATAGAACGTGGGCTTCAAATTTGATTAATAAAATGAAAAGATATAATTAAATTTGGAAAAGATTTAAGGCTTCCGTAGATAGGTGTGATGCGACGGCGCGTCGCAACTCCGGTAGAATAATTTCCATGAAGTTATAGTTTATAAAAATTGTTCCAACACAGAGGCGTCCCGCCGCGCCTGTCTTCTTTAATAAGAATTGATCTTTTAATAAGAATTTGTTATGTAAAATGAACCGTAGATACTGTAAGTTTGTTTATGAGATTGTAATTTTAATATTCCAAATTATTCTAAAACGTTTATAATTTAAAAAAAAAATATAAACCCGACTGCAAAAACACAACAGAAAGGAGAAATACAAGCATTTTATTTATAATCTATATAATTTTGGTATAGCAGGCGGGAGAAACAAAAGTTACACCATATTTGAGGTTATTGGTTTGTCGCCCTCCCCGGTAACTGTCGTATTTCGCAAACTGACGTATCTGCACTGACATTATCTACGTGTTCAGAACTTTATTTCGAAAAAGTTTTCTCTAATCATCGTTTACCATTTAGAAGAGAATCACGTACTTTTTTGCGTATGTGCGAAAGGAGGGAGAATATATTCTCAGTACCTGTCGTATATGCACGCACACATACCGCTACTACAGCTAGTGAGATTTTTTTCACATTTTACGTCGTAAAGATCAAAAGCTTTTTACGAATATGAAGCTCTTTTGGAAAATTAGCCCTTTTTGTAAAATCATCTCATTACTTACATTAAATACATAGCTAAATTGCCAATAAACTTGAAACATTATTTTTGGAACTTCTTAAACGTAACTTGTAGCTTATTAAGGTTACGAACGAGAATTTTTATTAATTTTATATGATATTAATAGAGTTTTATTCAAATTTTTATACCAATTACCAAGTCGTCACAGACACAAGTTGTTAAATAAACTTCTCACAAATTGACGTATCTGCTTCAAATAAATAGAAATAAATAAATAGATACCTTAGGGCTTTAGGGCTACTACTTAGTCAAAGATTAAGCCAATAGCAATATAGAAAAATATTAATTCATTAATAAAGCCACAACTAACGCAACTACAGTAACGTGATTGTAGCGTCCGACCGAAAAACGGTTGCCCTGGAAAAATATCAATATCTAATTAGGACAGTAAGCGGGGAGGGCGACGCTATGTCACTCCTATAATTAAGACGAATCTAGCGACACCTCATATTATGTTTAACTCCAGCAAGCCATTAGGGCTACAGAGCGTGCAAAAGAAAAGACATACCTACATTACCTAAGGTCTATTTAAATCCTTGTTTCCAATTGATGTTATTTCCACTTAAACAAACACCAACTTTATGTAAGTGTAAATAAAGTTGATTTTGGACTGACTGACTGACAGTACTGTTGAAAAACTCATAAAAAAAATAAGAAGTTGTAGCGCAAACTGAATCTTATGTGTAGGTATTACAGTTTTTTTCCTAAAACTAGTGTTTGTTTACATGTTTGGCAAATAAATTGCGAACGCAGATTACATACAATACTCACGAAAAATATTACTGTCCTTCTGGGCAATCGGGTAAAAATACACTTGCATTTTTAAATACTTAAATCAAATCTTATGTAAGTAATAACAACACTGTCACAAATGAGTGTCATTTGACTCATTTGTGACAGTAACAAACAGTGCTGTCATGTCTCTCACACATGCGGACATTCTATACGCCCATTGTATTTAAAATAATAGTATCTGCCTATGTAACCGAATACCGAAATAACTTGTTAACAAAACACTACCATTTTCCTTTCTATTAATAGAAATGGTATTCATAAACTTATCTACAAGTTGTCACTCAAATGTCCGAAAATAATAAACATACGGGCTTTCAGCCTTATCGGATTTTCTACCTTTATTTACTCAGCAAAGTACGTACTTATGCATGAAATGTACGCCACTTGACATTTTTAGTATCATGAATTGTATGTTCCTGAGTGTATTGATTGTCAAAGAAGACTTCCTATGTATTTTTACGGCTAGGATAAAAGCATTACGATAAATTTAAAAGAAAATGGGTCCCAAGTAAATTTTTTTTCTTACTTTTCTCTATAAAAAGTATCTAACTATCTTAACTCATCAGACTCTGTAGCTAACATTTATTTTTCTACCATAAGAAAAGTAAATAAGTAAATTAAAAACTCTTAAGGGGCCATGCACGAAATCGACTGATTTTGATCAATATTATGTTTATTAGTTGTGAGAAAGGGAAACAGAATTTAAACAAAATTATTTGTGATTTGAAAAGTCGAATTTTTTGTTTTGTACGGTGTGCCCACTGTACATAAGTGATTACGGTAAGGGATTTTTCAAATAAATTAAGGATTCGTGGAAAATCGCTAAAATTCGCAACAAGTTTTCAAAAAATTGACACCAGACTGACGTTTGATCGTTTCGTTAGAAAAAACTGCTTTTGATTTTGAAAATTAAAAAATATCATCAACATCATTATATGGTCTACTTGTACGAGTACATACATAGGGACCCACTTTTTTCAACTTCCATACAAAACATAGCAGAAAAATATGTTGAAATAACATTTTTTTTTAAACCCTGTCAGTAATGTATTTTTTCCTATTCTTTAGCAAACCATATTAAGAAATTAAAAATCACACATTAGTTCAGAAATCCTTAAAAAAAAAAACAACATTTTATTTTATGATTATACTATATCTTCATTATGTAAATCAAAGGCGAAATAAACCATATTTTCGAGAGCGCAAAAGTGATGCAACTATTAACAGGTGCTGCGACTGACACGAATGGTTTAGCACCATGAAAACTTTACTTTTATACTTACACAGACTTAATGTTTCAATTATTTCAAGCTTTCTTACAATTAGATAAGTTATTGACGAAAAATGGTTTTTTTCGTGCACGGAGCTTTAAGTTTACCTTTTATTCATTCTAGAAAGAAACGCATAAATTATTCCCGAATTTTTTTTTAAATATTTCATTGAACTGTTTCTTTGACTTTAGGACGATTCCACAATGTGTTATCTTTTTTCTAAAATGTAGGTAGTTTCACTACAACTCACCACCCCCACTCCCTCCCCTCCCTCTCTCCTCTCTCTCGCTATTATCTTACTTTTTTACTATTATTTTCTTAGAAGATATTCTATTCTACAATAATATTTCCTTTTACTTAATCAGCCGGTCACAGTCCCCTGTGAAATGTAAGCTTGTCCCACTGGTAGGTATTGTACCTATCTCTGACAAAGCTTAAAAGGTTCTCCTTTAGTCTGAAGCAAATATAGGCACTTTTTACACAATTCCCGCGGGTTTGGGACGGATGAAGTAGTCTTTTATCAGTGCCTGTTGTTTGTAGATAAATATTATATTGTACGGGATAAATTGAAAATTCCTACAAGTTTTACGAGAATAGGTACAGTCAAGAGCATAAAAATTACGCAAAATTCGAAAACATTTTTCTCGTGAAATAAGAATTGCAATATTTACTATTTTCTTAACACCAAAATAGTACATTATTGTCGCAGCCTGCAACAAGGGCATTGATGGACGATCGTGAAAATGTGAGCTGAGGCGAAGCCGAGGCATACACATACGTCAGTCCATGAATGCCTGGTTGCGGCCTAAGCTTGTATAGTACTTTTCTCAAATAATGCGCGGAAATTTTAACTAAGTAAATTAATTATAAATTCCAGAATCAATGACTGATCATTTGTTTCGTCTTTACTGTAGACAGCTCTAATTGCAACCCAAACCGAAATTCAAATAAGTTTACCTGCTTAGTAGCCATGTGTTGAAGTAAAAAATTCGTTCCATTTTTATTAAATAACACGACAGATATGAGTTTTCATAGTACTTAATTTACCCTTAATTGGCCCGCTAAATACGACAGATAAGGATTTTCATACAAACATTGCAGGCCAAGCGCTCGTATGTATTTGACCACTACCGCAAATTCGATTTATCTCGAAGAAGGTTGTCAAAATAATGTTCGAATTTTCAAGCATGTTTAAGAAAAATATCTATCAAAACTTTACGATAATAACTGTATTTGAATCTTGCGTAAATGTACTGTAAATATGGTCGGTACTGTACCTAACATCAGAATAGGTACAACAAAAATGTGACTTTTGGGAAAACAAAAAGCGGAAAAGAGCTTTTACAGTGACTTTTTCAATAACTCTGTACCTATGTTTTTCTTAGATTGATGATACCAGAAAAAAAAAGACAGGATTCCTAAAATCTAAATTACTATACATTAAGTTTTATTTTAGGTATTTGTGACATTTGTGAGTAATTGTGACGTTTCTGAGCACGTTTTCCACACTTTGGCTTTGCTAACACGTTTTTTTTTCCACGCCATCTAGCTTCGAATGGAAGCAACTGCTGCTCATCAACGAGCCCGAGTCGCAGTTGCACGTAGCCGGCAAGTCGACGTGCCATCTCATGATGAAGTCTTTCGCCAATTTCCTGAAGAAGGAAGAAATCCTTTATACACCGTGGGACACCACATCAGACGCTGGCTTGAATTACACAGAGAACTTAAAGTTTTATCTCGGCTACAAATACACAAGTAAGTTTAGAATTAAAAAATCTCCTGCCATCTATTAAGTTTACTGGTAAGTAAAGCGCCGCGTCGCGGTCCGTTTGAACTGAGCATTTCACGTATTTTATAGAGATGGCGCTGTTCCCAACTTTTTAAATTGACGAATATTTTTCGTTCCGCTACTCAACTACAGATGTGCCTAGCATTTATTCTAACCTTATTTCGGTTACCCACAGATTCGGATGGGGTCGCGCAGCATTAATTTACGATACTCCGGCTTACAAAGCTTTTGTGGGTAATTCAGGCGGATATTTGCTCGCTCTCACTATCCATAACTTCATGCTGACCGAAGGCATACAAGTGTTTGGCTGGGAAATGATGGCCCAACAATCTTTCGAAGACATGTTGGTTCAGATAGTAGGAAACACCTTCGCGAGTGAGTTGAATTTTGGGTAACGGCTGAGGGTTTATTAACATCACTTTCGATTGAAGTATTGGGTGGTAACCTAGGCTGTGCATTGTGATCCTTTTAATAATTATTTGACTTTTAAAATGAAAGCTTATAAGTATAAATATCCTCCGAGCTTACAAATGAATAATTATTAAAATATATAATTATAATTGCTCAAAACACAGCCTAAATGAAAACTATCACGATTGTTTTTTTCGCACGTTTATGTTTGAGTTTTTTGCAAAAACACGATTTTAACTACAAATGAAAATAATTAAAATACATAATTATAATTGTTCAAAACACAGCCTTAATGAAAACTATCACTATTGCTTTTTTTGCACGTCTGGTGTTTGATTTTTTTTTAAATATGATTTTATCTAAAAATAAATAATTATTAAAATACATAATTATAATTGTTCAAAACACAGCCTTAATGAAAACTATCACGATTGTTTTTTTCGCCCATTTGCTGTTTGCGTTTTTTCTACAAACATGATTTTAACTACAAATGAAAATAATTAAAATACATAATTATAATTGTTTAAAACACAGCCTTAATGAAAATTGTTTTTTTCGCACGTTTGGTGTTTGATTTTTTTTTAAAATATGATTTTATCTACAAATGAATAATTATTAAAATACATAATTATAATTGTTCAAAACACAGCCTTAATGAAAACTATCACGATTGTTTTTTTCGCACATTTGCTGTTTGCGTTTTTTCTACAAACATGATTTTAACTAAAAATGAATAATTATTAAAATACATAATTATAATTGCTCAAAACGCAGCCTTAATGAATAATAGCACGATTGCTTTTTTTTGCACGTTTTCTGATTGAGTTTCTTGCACAAACATGGTTTTAACACGGTTTTGGTTCACGGAATGTCATTTATGATAAATTATCCAATAAATATAGCCAATATAATATATAATAAATATAGCCAATACGAAAAGTCTAAGTACCGAGAAGAATCGAAGAATATCTAAGTTCTATTTTTAGATCAAAGTCGTTGTAGGCGTCTGAATCGAGAATCTACTTATCTAAGGTATAAGTTTTGAGAGTATCCAGGGGAGGTAAGAGTATCTAGGGTGGGTAATAAAAATAAGTATTGATTTTATTGTAGCTCGTGGGTTCGAATTCGAACCCAGGCAGGCGCATTACATTGTGTATATAACTTCATCATCACTGCTCTCAAAACAGTGAAGGAAAACATCGTGAGCAAACCGGCATGTCCTAGAACCAAAAATTCGAAGACATGATTGTGACATCTATCAAATCGCACTGAGACCGCGTGGTAGATTACAGCCCACTCCCTCTTGAAGAGAGGAGGCCTGTGTCCCAGCAGTGGGAAAATTCTAGGCGGACTATGATTGATTTTATTATGTGGTAATAATAAGGTTTCGGCGAGAATAAGACTTGAATTTGTAGAACTTGTGGAAAAAATCTTTTATGGAAATTGGTAAAGATAAATAAGCACCGTTTCACATTGTAATCTACCATAATTATGAAAAAAGTTCATTTAGTAATTATTACGCATCCTGAGTTAGACCTTTCAGCACTTACCATAAAAACATTCGGAATAAAAATCTAAACTCAACAAACAGTATTTTGCAGACATAATAAAATTACGATTCCTATTCCAAAAACATTTTACAAGCATTTCAAAGTATTTTTGTTTAATCATTTCAAATAAAAACAAACAACTTGTAATATTAATCTAGGGCTAACAAATTAGTTACGATTCTCCGAGTTTTCATGTTATTAGCTACGTTTACCACAGAATATTACAACAGAAGGCACGCTCCGCATTTTAGGTATGAAGCTACAAGTACGCGGCGGACACGTCTTGTCGGGCCAATTCAGTGAGCGTAACGTAGTCAGAACTGTCAGAAGATAATTATAAGAGTTACGCGTTAGAGAGGCAACTTTTAGGTGAATATAACTGTAGCTATTTAGCGCTGTTTGACCTGAATTATACTTTATTGTCTCCGTAGCTAGAGTCGCTTTTTACAGTTCTGTACCCAAACGGTAAAATGGGACCCTATTACTAAGACTCTGCTGTCCGTCCGTTGTCACCAGACTGTATCTCATGAACCGTGATAGTTAGACAGTTGAAATTTTCACAGGTGATGTATTTCTCTTGCCGCTATAACAACAAATATTAAAAACAGAATAAAATAAATAAAAATAATTCATATAAATAAATCATTTTAATATATACATATGAATAATGATTTTTTTGACATTTTTATAGACAATGGTACGGAACCCTTCGTGCACGAGTCCGACTCGCACTTGGCCGGTTTTATTTAAATGATTTGTGGAGTGAACCATCTGTACTAATCTGTGTTTTTATGTAGCTTTAAGCGATTGCGATTGTAGAAACGCACCTGTGCCTGCAATAACAATGGTAATAATCTGAAAACATCTTTAGCTACGATAAATTTCGCTTTATTACATTTCCCAAGTTGATATGCAAAATATAATACGATTGGTTTTCTCATAACAGGGATTGAAGAAAAATATGCGAGGAATGTTGCCTTGTTATTTCCATTACCTCAGCAAATAATACTGGAATGTAATTATATCTTTGAGATTTCGTTTTAGACGGAACAAAAATAAATTTGGCGTGTTTTTTCATTCCTTCGAAAGAGTTCAACATCTGAGAAAAAATTGTTTGCAAAATTAAAGAATGTACCGTTTAATATGTTTTAGTTGTAATCATATTGTTTACCAGTCAGATATTATTGTTGGTATTAATTCAGGAAAAGGATATTTCTCTCAGGGTTATAATATGAAAACTGTTTGATCAAACGTCAAGCCTCAGGCTTGTTAAATGCCAGTTTTCAGGCTCAGCAGGTTTTGACAGGGATGTAAAACTCGCACTCCAATTTCTAATATTCAGAAGCTTCGCGAATATTCGTCTACAATATTTGGAACTTAATTCCCGAAAACACTTGATTAATTATGTATGAAATATATTGTAAGACCAACTGTGATGATTTTTAGGGTTTCTTACTTGAAGGGTGTGAAACGGAACCCTATTACTAAGCCTCCACTATCCGTCCGTCCGTCTGTCTATCAGCGGGCTGTATCTCATGAACCGTAAAAATAAAAAATTTCACAGACTGTGTATTTCCATTGCCGCTATAACAACAAATCATAAAAATTAAATAAAGTTAATAATTAAAGGAAATTAAAAGAAACGTGTTTTTTTTTGCTTGATCTTAGTAATACGGTACGAAACCCTTCGTGTGCGAGTCCGACTCGGACTTGGCCGGTTTTTGGGTTTGACAGGCGCACTTTAATGATACCTACTTCCATTTCTGAGTAACAAATGTAGTCAAATAACGTGAACAAATAGACAAGGTTCTTGAAGCGCTTGAATGACATTGCCAGGGGGCGTTGTGGTAAACATTTTGTAAAATGGTTTTTTGAAATTGTATTGAAAAAAAAAAGTTAAAAAAGTAAAACCCGACGGGTTTATTGACGTAGTTGAGTTTTAGTCGTCAACTTTTTTATTTAAATTATTTTGGGGTTAGGGATCACTGAGATCATTGGGGATTTCATACCTATAGTTTGTTAAGTAGCGTAGGCTACTTAACAAACTATAGGTATGAAATCACATTTAGTAGATATTTAGTAGATATTTTTACAAACATTTAGTAGATATTTAGTGTTATTGAAATCATTAAAGAGTGAAAAATATTTTTTTTAATTCTCATTTGGCGTTTATGTAAAAATAATTATAGATAACCAATATATTTTCACAAAGTACTCTTTAAAAACCTTTCATAAGACACTAAACATTACTTATTAATTTAAAAAAATACTTTTACGTATATAATAAATAAATATATTTATAAATATAATAATTACATAATACTTTACATCCGCTATAAGCCGCCATGTTGGATTTTATGTGAATTCATATAGTCTACAATTTGCGGAACAACATAACGCTTTCAATGACAGAATGACTGTCAATGACTCGTTTGTCAAAATACGACGAGTTGTTTAGGAGTTATGAGCTAACAGATGAACATACATACATAGCCTGTTAAAATCATAACCTTCCACCACCCACCATCTACACGGTTGTAAATCACCAAGGGCGCTTCTGTCGGAACGAAGTTGGCGACCGTGTAGCAGGCAATTTACCTACTAGTTTTTGCCCGCAGCTTCCAAGAAATAAAGGAAAAACAGTTACCTAATTATTAAAAAATAATTACCTACTTATTGTTGTCTTATGTCTTACTAGTTTTTGCCCGCGGCTTCCAAAAAATAAAGGAAAAAAGTTAGTTATAAAAAAAATAATAGATGATGGCAGGGACATCAACACGAAAACTATTACCATGGATTCAGTACATGATTCTGAACCCTTAAGTTGAAATTTTTCGTCGGTTATTTAAAAAAAAATCTGCTAGGTATTTCATAGAAAAGTGCAATAGGTACGTATGCGGTCAAAATGTATGGAACAGCTGATTTAAAAAGAAATAACCGACGAAAAATTTCAACGTAGGGGGTTCAGAATCATGTACTGAATCCATGGTAACAGTTTTCGCGTCGATGTCCATGCCACCTGTATAAAATTTAAATCATTTTATTTTGACTGCCTCGTTGGCTTAGTGGTCGCAAGCGCTACTGCTGAGTATGAGATCCTGGGTTCGATTCCCGGGTCGGGCAAAGTGTTATTGGGTTTTTCCATCTGGAATTTCTCAGTAACAGCCCGGAGCTTGGATTTGTGCCCGGTTGATGGCAATAGGCTCGCCCCCTATTACATGGGACTTAAACATAACTGGCGAAATGTGGGTGTACTATAAGGTACACCTCTGCCTAACCCTTCGGGGATTACAGGCGTGATGTTATGTAATGTCATTTTATTTTTAAATAATTAAATATAAAAGCAGAATAGCTAATACAAATATATAAAAAAAAAATGTATTCTATGACCTACCCAGGTCATGGTCTACTTGTGTGTATTTCATCGAATTTAGTTCAGCTGTTAAAGCGTGAAAAGGGACAGAGCTACTTTTACATTTATCTACACTAATAATATGCTGAGATAGGAGCCTTTTGGCCTCGTACAGGACTTTCTGTTATATTTTTTCAGTTGTTTTTTAATTTTTTATTAATGTTTCAATGAGTGTGTTTTAGTTTAATTTGTGGTGTCCTGTGCGAGTCCCAATAAATACTTTTTCTTTCTTTCTTTCTTTATAAAGAGAAAAGTTGTGTATTTTTGTTTGTAATTAATAAACATAAAACTACTGGACCGATTTTAAACATTCTTCTACAAAGATATCACGCGGCCGAAGCGACTGACGGAAGCTAGTCCTTTATAAGTATAAATGGCTGCTTTATTACTAAACAAAATCTTTAGAGAAGATTCCCTTAATTGGTAGAAATATCTTCTACTCTACTACTAATTCTACTCAATCACCAACTCCAAAAAAAACTGATCGTTTTCTTTCACTAGCAAGCTTTCTTGAATATCACCCGGCCTAATATGTTTTTAATATCCATAATGTTTCTTGTTGGCTAACTACATGAGGCTCTTATATTCCCTTAATAACATCAACAACGAAAGTCTTGTCTTGAGGTCACTATTTCATGAAACATAAATCTTTCTCAGCTGTTACTAAGCAACAAAAACTATGAAGGAACTGTATTATCACAAGGGACCCTTTTTGTTGGCCATCTAAGTATAGCATGTCAAGTTGGCCATAATTTCCATTTTGGGGTGAGGGAAAAACGGGAATTGATAACTAATGATGTTTTGTAAGAAAACATAAGATATCTTTTAAGTGTTTTGTTTTACCTACGTGTCATAATTACCCAAGGGATATAAGACAGACTGAGATGCATTTATTTCTTATTTCTGTGGCCATTCACCCGAATGGCACCTACTAAGTACCTACCTAGTATGTGCCTAGCAGCACGTACACACGGCTACACATCAAGCTATACATTTCCAGTATAAGCTGATTTCGCATTGAACGGAATCTTATACAATGCGAGATCAGCATAAACTGGAAATGTATAGCTTGATGTGTAGCCGTGTGTACCTCCTGCGTCCTTGGCCAATTTCATTTCATTTTATTTTATTTATGTTTCTAATTTGGTGATAGGTCATACTTCAAAGGTGGTCCCGTATAAATTTTATTGACTTTGCTTGGGTACTTTTTGAGTTAGCTTCAATAATACGTATTTTTGCCAATTAGTCTATATGGATGATTTAATGTTGTTATCATAAGTTCCTGTCACTGTTAGTTAAATAGCAGGTAGTGGTATTCGAATATATGTGGGGTAGTTACCACAACTAATAAATGTAAAATAAACAAAAAAATAGAAAAATAAAACAACCGACTTCCAAAAAAATCACTACAAAGTGAAAATAATTTCCGAAGTCGGTGGCAAAAACCAAAGACACCGACTACCAAAATTAAAGTTATTTTTCACTTTGTAGTAAATTTTTTTAAATACTATGATAGAGATGACACTCTAAAGCCGAACGTTTTGTAAAGTTCAATGTGCTCTTTTATGTGAGGTGACTTTTACGGCCATTTCTATACTACAAACACTTTATTCTATTTCTACGTTTATATTTTTTACTTAAATAGTGCTTATAAAAAAGACTGTCTATTTATTCAAGTTTTAATCTAAAGAAGCAAGCAAGCAGAAGAAGAACTGTCGGTGTATCTATTCGCTGCGGTCGGCGGCCAGTAGCGCTTTGTGAGTGCACCGGTGCACAGATTCTACATAGCTCGCTAAGAACAGGTTTTTGCTGGAACAATTTTTGCTGTTTCATATGTTTTTTGTTTTTGTATTATGTTTGATTACGTGCTCATTTATTTATTTAGTTTTTTTTTAAATTTAAGAATACAAATTATGTATTAGGCATGTTGAAACTGTTTGCACTCCCCGTCACTAGTCCTTCTGGGTTCATTAGAAAACCAGCGTCAGACAGCATCTGTCTGGCATTAATGCTGAAATGAACCTTTTTGGCGCAGCCGTGAGGCACAAAAATATTTTTTATATTATCTTTGTGTTTTACGAACTGTGTCCAAATAAATGTTTTTCTTTTTCTTTTCTTTCTTTCAACCTTAAAATATAAACGGCTAAAGAAAAAACTTGGAAAAACAGAAATAAAACAACAAATAAGTATTAATAAATTGATAGTCTTCTGAATGACATACAGAACGTTGATCTCGAGACTGTTCGAACAAAAAATAGGATAAACACATTTGCAAGATAATACAAAAAGTGTAATTATTTACGTGTCGGATACCTAAATTTTAACCAGAATTTGTATATCACTGACTGCCACGTTGGTCTAGTGGTCGCAAACGCCATTGCTGTTCATGAGTTCGTGGGTTCAATTCCCGGGTCGAGCAAAGTTTTATTTAGACATAAACTTAATTGGCGAAATATGGTTGTACTATCGGTACACCCCTGCCTGACCCCTGTTCCATACAGGCGTCATGTTATGTTAAATGTTGCATAATATTAAACATGACATATGACGACCAATCATCTGCAGTGAAGTATAAAGAAAAATATACATTTCTTGCGAGAACGTTACACAAACTAACCAGATGTGGCTGGGTATAAAAACACTATACCTACTAAACATCAGATAAAATAATATAAGTTTATTTGCGAAAATTAGACTAGGATTTTATGTTTTTGTGAGCCACAAGATAGAAGCGAAACTTAGTTTGTGGCTCACCGAACATGTCACAAATTATATTCTTACTTTTTGATGAATAAACATTATCCTGTACTATTCAACGAGCAATATTTGTATAAATACAATATTTGTAATCACGTTCTCGAAAACGGCTTTAACGATTTCGATGAAAGTTGCAATATAGGGGTTTACGGGGGCGAAAAATCGATCTAGCTAGGTCTCATACCTGGGAAAATTCATTTGTCTCCGTATTTTCACCCGAGCAGAGCTCGGTCGCCCAAAGTTTAGAACAAGATAATGAATTATACATGAGAATAATGACATCGCAGCATGGAATTAGTATGAACTATCTATCCTATACTATTAAATGAGCATTCTTCTAATTTCATCAGAGCAGTGCTCGGTCGCCCAGGTGCTTAAGTACCGCAGGTCAAAAATTTGGCCGTTTCATCTTGAAGTCTAATATTTTGTGGTAAGATAAAAAAAAATATAAGAGCTTGACTATTTGAACATACGATGTTTACATGACATAGCAATTCTATGTTCCATAGTGTTCAATATTTCGGATTTCGATCTTTGCAGAAAACGGTCCGGAGAGATGTGATTGCATTTCATCTCCTAGACATGGGATTATCCAGCTAACAATGTTAATTAATATGCGGCCACGTCAGATCTTGAAATTGTTGGCTAAGAATACACAATTAGCCTCTCTCCCTTTCCGTAGGTCATGTCAAAGCTGACTTGGGATCATGACAGGAGGATAAGCACCCTTTGCGGAATCTAATAGCTTGATTTAATTAAGACATAACACTACGGCTGAATTTCCCAGACAAAAATTAATCTGCCTAGCCTTTTTCCAACTATGTTGGGGTCGGCTTCCAATCTGACCGGATACAGCTGAATACTAATATTTTACAGGAATCGACTACCTATCTGACCTCCACAACCCAGTAACTGGGTAATGCGATACCCCTTGGTAAGACTGATTGTCAGGACTTTCGGGCTTCTGACGACCCGTAACGACTGTCAAAGATCCACGAATGACAGCCGGGACCAAGGGCTTAACGTGCTTTCCGAGGCACCAGCACCGGCTTTCCCAGACGTAAAAACAGTACTCCTGTTATAACATATTTGGAGAAATGTAACCAAATGGCGGACCGCCGACCTATATAAGGTACGAACCTTAAGTCATCATCTTCTGCCCAACCTTTTCCCAACTATGTTGTGGATGGCATTAAGTACATAGTAAAATTTATTTATTTATTACCTACACACATTAAAATACATAGGGAAATGACATAATTATAATTTGAGTACAAAGTTACTGCTTATTTCTTAAGACATTTCTTCCAGCAGACCTGCGAAAGGAGAAATGAGAAAGAAATGTATACAATAGTGTGTGAGAACAAGAAGAGAAAATATGGATATGCGAAGTCTTAGACTAAAATATACCTACACGTATAAACGTAATAAATGAACATATACTTAAATAAATACATACATAAAGTATAAATATATAAAAATTCATACTATTGGTATATAAATACTCACAGCTTTATTTATAATAACTAATACTTAATCAAAAAATATAAATTTAGAGTTTTACCTTGCACCAACTTTACTCCAGAGTTTCACAGACAGACAAGTCAAAGTAAAAAAAAAACACGATAATATTAATTCCTTACTTTGTTATTTTTGTCCATTATAAAGTATTTGTTTATTACTTTCAGGTTTCTTTTCGTTTAAAAAAAATCTTGGTTACTAGTGTTCGACTACCAAACGGATCGCGATGATTTTATTATTTTTTCAAACGGACTCACACGGACTCTGAAACTAATTGATGATACCTGCGTTATAAGGCACAAAACCAGATTTCGGCCAGCTACGAGAATTTCTAACTCAATAACACTTTATCCGACCCGGGAATTCAACCACGTACTCGGCAGTCGCGCTTGCGACAAGTAGGCCAAAAGTCTTTATCATGAATTGGACAAGTTGTTCAGTGTGTTGGGTCAAAGCCAGCGTCCGTTAAAGTGGTGACCCTTTGCTTACCTCTGCAATATACCTTAGTACCTAGTCTATAATCTGCATAAATATAATTAGGAAATAATAAAGGTTCTGAAAAACAAATTAACTTCTGAAAACTGTGGTTGACTGTAATATCAAACTTCCAAAAAAAAAAAAAAATACTAAACGTCCGAAAATAAAAATTAAGTTTCCGAAAAGTCAATATGTTGTGCTAGAAAAGCTAGTGACAGAAACGAATCCCTGTAAAACCGGCTCTCCACGTAGTCTTGTCTGCCCTACCTTTTTTTTTGGGTGGGAAATTATCAAATAACTTCTCCCGCTCTGGGCGGAGCGGGAGGGCGTGTCAAACTCTTACTGACTAAAACCCACCCGTGTTCCTTCGGTTGCTCTGTTGCCGGGGGCCACGATCTCCCTTTCGGTTTTCTTCGCAACCCCGGCAGGCATCGGCCCTAGCGGACCCCTTCAATTCTGCTGACATCTCTTTGAGGCGCGCGTGGAACACAACGCGCCGTCGACCTGGCCCTGGTCCTTATCGGTCCCTACTCCTTGAGTGTAATTTAAGCTCGCATAGGCGCGGAGGGGCGAGGCGGCCCGCGAGCTAAGGAGCGGTGGTGAGCGTTAAAACCATCTGCAACGTTATGCTCACGCGGGTCCGCCCCAGAGCATCGTAGCGCCGGAGCCGTGACAGAAAGCATGCCTGCTCGCTTGCATGCTGCATGCATGGTATATGCTTGTTTGCACGTTTGGTTAAAATATTATGTCAGCAAATGCTCTATTGATTTTTCGTAATTTTCAGTATTTTATTCGGTCGTTTATTTATTTGTATTCGCATAAGTTATCGGAAAATTAGTATTTATAGCAGTAAATTTCATATTTTGAGTATGCTCATATTTTAATATTTTTTCGGAGCTTTTATTACTACCCAATATAAATTCCGCAGTCTTCATCAGCTAAGAAATTAACAAAGCTATTCGTTCAAAGGCAACATCAGGCTTTTGCCGGAACTTTAATTAAAAATTGCTAATGTTATTAATCACTCAGTTCTTTGACACTTTATTCAAGACAAGGTAGGAAGGTTAATGTGAAGTTTATAATATAGGGTTATTTTTACACGGCTGCTCAAAAAGAAGTTTCAGATTTGAATCGTGGGAATTTGACATCAAAAGTTTGTTATTCGGGGTAAGCTATACGACAAAAAAAAAAATCATAAGCAGTCATGAGATCTAAAAACAGAATTAAAAACTTAAAATTATCAAAAAATTGTGTTTCTTTTCAAATTAATTTGAGTATCAAAACATATTTGATCATTTGTAAATTGAAATGATAAATTATAAATTAAAATATATATATGCTTGCATTGCTGAAATACTGTTAACATTAACATGTCGGTGACACGAACCCGTAAGATTTTCCCATACCAAAAATCGCTCAAAGTTTCTAAATAAGTTTTCACTTCAAAAAGAACGTGGTAAAAAGTAAGGCGGGTTGCAAGTAGAGTTAACGCCAGGGAAGCGTTCCGGACGTAATTATGCCACTTAGCGGAGGGGCCAAACTAGCGACTTTCGACGTGGTTTGAAACTGCCATCGAGCGAGGTTAATTACTTTGGGTTAATGCTTGTCTATTTCCTCCCTTAGATGTTAATTCGGATACACTTTAGAACAGAGAAACGCTCTTATACATAACACGAATATAAGATGTAGTGATCGCAATATTCGCAGCACAATTGTATGATAAGATATTTATTTTTTGTAAAACATGAGTACACTGACTGAAATGACTGATCGTCTTGCTGATCATGATTTATTTACTGATATTAGTAATTAATTAATTATTTATTTGTTATACTTCGATGGTCCTAGTTTATTATTTGTGACAGAGTCACAGCTTTAAACATAGCATTTTATAAATTGACCGTGTCCGATCTCAATTCGGACCAGACATTACGAAACTCTAAAAAAATCGAAGAGTAATAAAAGTATGATACTAACAACAAACAGATTTTCAATATCTTAATACTTAATCGCCAGATGGAATAGCCAATAAATATACTATGTCTGCCAAAAATTGCCTTTCTTTCAGAACCAAGATTGTTTGTCTTCAAGTTTCGGTAATAGTCTCATTTCTTTGTCAAACAACTTCTTATTTATCTGCGTTTAATAGAAAAATGTATTTCTATTATCTTTTGAGATTACAGAAAAATATCTGTTTATTTAGGCTGCCTTCAGATACGAGTGGTTGACTTGGGATTTACTTGGTGTATCAATCTATCTAATGGTCATTTTTCTTTTAAATGCATTATAGTCTATCTAGGTGGTGGGCTAGATATATGCAAAGATTGTACAACGCTCTCCGCGTTCAGTATAATAACGCGTTTAGGATGCTGGTGGGGCTGCCCTGCTTCTGTAGTACGACAGGGATGTTCGCGGATGGGCATGTAGATTGTTTCTACACAACCATGCGCAAAAGGTGCGCGTCCATGGTGCGCAGGGTGTGGAGCAGATCCAACAGTATCCTAAGCATGATTTCAAGTCGCCTAGACCGTGTTTTCGTGGGTCGCTGTTGTGCCATATCACATGGGTTGCCACAGCAGTGATCCACTACTATTTGTGTCAGTTTTACTACTATAGTTGTAAGTCTTTTTAATCATTTGTGAGTCATACGATACTTGAATAAAGATAATTCTATTCTATAGTCCTTCCATCATCAGTTTTCATTAACCAGTACTTAGTATCGACGGCTGAAATGAGGTTTTTTTTAGGTAGGCCATCTCGTATTTGACCTCTGAGATCATGACTACTTAACCGGGCTTTCCTGTGGGTGCCTTAAGCTACTACACTTAAAATCTCCAACCATTCAACTATGCTAATTAAAATTAGGTGAAAGGATATCAAGGATGGGACGGGCTGGACTGAAATGAGGACTTGTCTTTGTCTAGTACAAGTCTCTATTTCAGAAGTACAAGAATGATTATGCTAAGGCATATTTTTGTCACCGGGGAGGTGACAGTCTTGATAACAAATAGCCTTTTTTTTTTTTTTTTTTTTTTGAGGGTGGGAAATCATCAAATAACTTCTCCCGCTCTGGGCGGAGCGGGAGGGCGTGTCAGACTCTTACTGACTAAAACCCACCCGTGTTCCTTCGGCTGCCCTGTTGCCGGGGGCCACGATCTCCCATTCGGTTTTCTTCGCAACCCCGGCAGGCATCGGCCCTAGTGGACCCCTTCGAATCTGCTGACATCTCTTTGAGGCACGCGTGGAACACAACGCGCCGTCGACCCGGGCCTGGTCCTTATCGGCCGGTGAGCCACCCATTGCTCACCGCCCGCAAGCCCGCGCCTACGGTGGCCGGAAATCGCCTCGCGATTCCCGACGCCCTGGGCGTCTCCTCCTGCGGCGGTTAGGGGCATGAGGGCGCGAAATTTGCCTCTCCCTCACGCGTTCCGCCTCCTCCTTCGCGAGCATTACCGCTTCGCAGAAGGAGGTGACGGCCTCCCATTTCCTCTACCATGGCCTGAACCAGGGCCGGACGCGAGAGATCACCGCCGCCGATCGCCTCCACGAGGACACGGCGATGCTCCGCCCAAGCTGGGCAGACCTCCACCGTATGCTCCACCGTGTCCTCCGGGCGATCCACACAATGGTGACACCCGGGCGTTTCCTCCCGCCTTATCCTGTGCAGGAACCTCCCGAAACTGCCGTGTCCGGTGAGGACCTGCGTCAGGCGGAAGGTGAGGACGCCGTGGCGCCTCTCTAGCCACTCCTCAAAGAGGGGTCTTATCGCCGCAATTGTGGCGTGCCCAGCGCTGGGTTGCGACAATCGCACTCTCCATGACGCCATGAGATCCCGCCGGAGCTCTGTCCGCTGTGCCGCGATTTCTCGCGGCAGCGGAGTTAAGCCCCGGCGTTTCGCCTCCTCGCGCCACTCCCAAATGTGCGCGAGGACCTTTGCCTCCAGATCCCATGGCGGTAATCCGGCAAGGAGACTCGCCGCCTCGCAGGAGACCGTGCGGTATCCTCGGGCCAGCCGGATGGCCATGACCCTCTGGGACGCGTTCAACCGGCGGGCTGGCCGCAGCCTTAGTGAACGCGCCCACACCGGCGCCCCGTAAAGGGCCATGGACCGCACGACCCCCGCGTAGAGCCTCCGGCAGGAGGCGTTTGGATCCCCTA
This sequence comes from Omphaloscelis lunosa, assembly GCA_916610215.1. Taxonomy (NCBI): domain Eukaryota; kingdom Metazoa; phylum Arthropoda; class Insecta; order Lepidoptera; family Noctuidae; genus Omphaloscelis; species Omphaloscelis lunosa. Next base: position 13,824,045 of record OU744265.1, on the reverse strand, counting down.
GATTGGGCAGGAGCCGCTTCAACGCAGCCCCGGCCCGCTCCAGTCTGGGAGCCAAACGTCGGAAGTGTTCGACGAAGTTCCACCGGCTGTCGAGGACAAGTCCCAGATACTTCATCGTCGACTCGACGCCGATGTGAACCCCTCCCGCCATTACCTGGGAACCCGAAGGTGGCGCATTCCGAGGTCCATGAAAACCCATGGCCTCGGACTTGTGCAGGGCCACCTCGAGTCCCAGCTGCCAGATCCTGTCGACGATTGTCGCAACCCCGCGTGTCGCTAGTTCGGCCGCCGCCTGGTACGACCCCCCCTGTGCCAGGACCAACGTGTCGTCAGCGTAACAGACGACGCTGACGCCGCTAGGGAGGTCGGCGCGCAGCACCCAGTCGTATCCGATGTCCCACAGATGCGGCCCCAGGACCGATCCCTGTGGGACACCGCACGACATCTCTCGCCGGTTCCACTCTCCTTGGTGACCGGGGTAGATGACGGCCCTGTCCGTCAAATAGGCTTCGACCACACGACAGAGGTAGGTCGGCATCCGGTGATACCGGAGTGCCTCCCTGATGCAACTCCAGGGCAGGGTGTTGAAGGCATTGGCGATGTCTAGAGACACCGCCAAGACGACCCCACCCCGGGCCACAGCATCCCCCGTCGTGAGGGCCCGCACGCGCATGATGGCGTCCACCGTAGAGCGCCCCTTGCGGAAGCCAAACTGGCTCTCCGCCAGATCCGGTCCCACCCGCACCAGCCGCTCGACGAGGCGGTCTGCAATGACTCTTTCAAAGAGCTTGCCCACCTCGTCGAGCAGCACGATGGGCCGATAAGCGGACGGAGAGTCCGCTGGGCGCCCCGGCTTCATGATGAGGACCAGTTTCCCCGTCTTCCAACGAAGTGGGAACTGGCCCCTCTCCATGCATGCGCTTAGGAGCCCCCTTAGTCGAGGCCCGAGAGCCCCCAAGGCCAGGACCCAGGCTTTTCCAGGTATGCCGTCGGGTCCTGGGGCGGTATTTTTCGCATTCATCTTGCGTACCGCCACTCTCATTTCTACCTCGGTCACCTCCGGAGCATCGTCGTCGTCGTCGGCGGTGTGGTCCGCATCGGGCACCGCAGTAGGCGGAGCCATGAGCGGGGGAGCGTGTTCCCCTCTTGGGGGGAACAGAGCGCTCAGCACGTCCCCCACAAGCTGGGGCCGGAGACTCTGCGTCAGCGGGGGAGCCCATGGGCGGAGTTTCTCCCGCACCATCTTGTATGGGCGTCCCCACGGGTCCCTGTTTAGAGTCTCCAGCAACTCCTCACGGGCCACTGCCCTGGCCCGCAGGATCTCCGCTTGGAGGGCGGTCTTCGCCGCTCTGTACCCCTCGTACAGCTCCGCCTGAATGGCTTCCGTATCCGGAGGGCGGATACGGAGCCTGCGGTGCCTGGCGTACCGGCGTCGCGCAGTAACGCACGCCCTGCGCAGGGTCTCTAACTCCTGCGACCACCAGTACACCTGGCGCGAAGCACGTCCGGGCCGGACCCGGGGCATAGCCACGTCACATATATTGGACATGGCCTCCCGGAACCACTCCACCTCGTCGTTGATGTCAGCAGGCCTGTCCGGTGATGACACCCAGGCCTGCACGATTGAGGCTTCCAGGAGGAGCTCCCGGTCCAGCCGCTTCAGCGCCCACCGCGGACCAATCGGGGCCTGTCGGACCGGCGCGCTCGAGGTCTGGGCGGAGACGTCAAACCGGATGTACCGGTGATCGGAATAGGTCTCCACCCCCTCCATGACGCGCCAGTCAATGACACGCGGTGACAGAGCGGGGCTGGCGAACGAAATGTCCACCACCGATTCACCCCGCATCCGCACACACGTAGGATAACAAATAGCCTACTTTGTTCAAATACCTACGTAAAATTACACACACGCACACACATTTTTCTCGTTTTTGCTTGACTTTTAAAAAATGTATTATAAGGAATGGGAAAATTTTGTTCCTGTATCCGGTATAAATTATGGCCGTGTGACCGCAAAATTTATGATTCCAAGCGAGCGCCAAATTGAGTGCACTTAAAAACGTATTCTTTCACTCATTCCTTTTTATGATCGTTCTTCCAACATCGAAAAGGAAGTTTATTCGTTTTGTATGTTTCTGTTATTAATGGGCGTCTAATGGTTTTAAGGTGGAGGTATTTAATGTTTTGGAGTTTTCTAAACTTGTATTTTGAGCGTAGAGGTCGCTTTTGGAAAACTGTGTGATCAATTTTTATAAAATGACTATGCTGCTTGCATAAAGATACAGGCTCTCAGTATGGACACGTCAGAAAGGATCGGTACCGATCGGTGCGGGTAAAGCAGACAGGCGCGACACGACTCTGGTACTCTACTAGAGCTGCGTCACGTGTCACGTTGCGCCTGTCTGCCTTAAAATAGTCCCATAGTTTTTGTATGTGCTCGCACATAAAGAAACAGGTTGAAACTTGTCGGTACTGACTACACTTTTTCATATCGGGCACTCGTGGGTTATCTGAACTCATCAGTACCTTTACCGACAAATCGGAATCAAAAAACCTGTATTTTTATGTAAGCAGCCTATGTCATGAAGATCCTGAAAAAGGAGACTTTACGCCAACCTTTTAAGTTGACTCCAATATCACTAAAAAGTATGTTCACCTAAAAATCTTTATAATAAAAATTCTACATTACTTGGCTTAACCCCAAAATTCTATAGTCCATAGCTCCGTCATGTTCGTCATACATTATAGGTTATCTATTATAACCCTAGATGGCCCGGCCGTTCTATGCTTCATTAAATCCTGTAGGTACATTGACCGTGACCGCCTTTTATGTACACATTATAAATAAGATTTTATGTTTAAAGATTATCTATAGAATATTTTGGGTTACAACATTTAATTTTGACTAGCTGCGCCTTGCTTCCGTAAAAATATCGAGACAAAATGTATCTTATGTCTAAACCAGGTCATGGTGTACCCATGTGCCAAATTTCATCCTAATCCGTTCATCCGTTTTATCATGAAAGCGTAACAAACAAACAAACTCACTTTCGCATTTATAATATTAGTTAGGATGAAGTAAATTCTTAAGACATTTTTTTATTTTATCTTACACTGTCCCACTGCTGACCGAAGGCCTCCCCGAAATCCTTCCAAGCATCCTTTTCGACTGTTATTATAGCCAATTTAAAATCCAGGTTAGCCCGTACTAAGTTTATAAAATATACGGACAATCATAATGCGTATCGAATCCAGAACAGCTCACACTCACGGTAGCAGAAAATTGCATATAAAATATTATACGACCGCCTCGAGATTTCAATAAGCAACCTATAAGTATGAATAGAGTAGTAGAGGGCAAGTACGGAACTGAGAAGTACTCGCAGCATTTACAAATCTTTTTTACGGTTCTGTTTTCTTTTTTCCGAAGGGTGCCAAACGAAATCCTATTACTAAGCCTCCGCTGTTCGTCTGTCTATCTGTCTGTCTGTCAGCGAGCTATATCTCATGAATAAAGTTAAAAATTAAAGAGGGGTCTCCATACAATAATCTTTAGATTTCGGAAAAAATAGCTAGCCCTGACATGTGGGGTATCAATATCTAGAACTCATCGACTAGAGAACATATATATATTGTTTTTATTTTTTATCTTCAAATATGAAGAAATATGAGTCTGTAAAAGTTGTCAGTTTTAGACCATTTTTGTACGACCTCAATCTCAACAACTAAACAAGTTAGGAATTTTAAACTTCTGTACATTACGTACCATATACTATTTATAATCAACAAAGACTAACAACGCCGATTCATACGGTAAGTATTTTATTTAAATATTGGTAATTTTCTGCAACTGCAAACAATAACTTTGTATTTCATGGAATCATTATGAAATACAAATTTATCGTTGCTATTTTTTAAATTTAAGATGAAAAATAATTATATTCTTCGTTTAGTATTTTCATTTATTTGATAAATACTGTACGGTGGTACGGAACCCCTCGTGTGCGAGTCCGACTCGCACTTGGTCGGTTTTTATTTGTTCTTCATGTCACGATGGCGCGGCAGTGTATTCAATTTTCTTGGTCCAAAACTTCGCCACTTCCACGGGCACGAAAGAAAGAAAGAAAATAAATTTATTTGACCCAGGTTAAGGCACACAATATTCACACAAAAACAAAGAACAGAAAAAAACGACGTCGTCTGTGGCCAGCCACAGCGCAGAGGTCGCTATGGTTACATTTTTTGGGGCACAGGGGCACAGAGGGCAGGATAGGAGGTGGAAATCAATCATTATTCGAAAGGAAACGCCTTTCTTTCCGAGGTTGACTCTTTACATTGAAATATATACCTATTAAGTATTATGGGAACGAAAATAAAGACGAAACAATAGTTAAGAACCTATATAGTCTAATTTTGAGTACCAATATATATTACTGCTTGGGTACCTTTCAATCAATGCAATATGGTGATGTTATTATAAAAAAAACAGCGGGGTATATTATGCGTACACACAAAAATTTCAATTCCTATAATTTTGTCAATTCGATAACATTCATTGCGTTATTTACGTTTTCCAGCAGACGAATTTTTCAAACATATGAAGCAATGGATTAATAATATCCTTCAAAATTATGGATTATGAACCTTTATTTAAAAATCCTTCGGATTATGAAAGAAAATATGGTACGCAATTGGATGTAGGTTTAGTGTCATAAATATTGATGGGCTTGCAAAAATTAAAACACTTAGTTAAAGCGCTCTGTAGCTTATTCATCCTCGTTCATAGGGAGTAGTCCCTTAGGGCGTATTCAAAATTCAACTTCCCTCGAGACATACAGGTATTTATTTAACACATATAAATGATCCTTGAATGTTTGTCTTTAATTACAACTTTGGCACACCCGAATGTTTGCCATGGAACCACTATTTGGCTATGATTGGATCAAATATTTGTAGCTGTAATTCCCTCAGTGTTAAACATTATATAATTATGCTTAGAATTAATGTTTACCGGGGGTAAACATTAATTCTAAGCATTGCATTGCATTATAAATATAAAAATATTTTCCTTAAAAATCTATGAATGACAGGTTTTCCGAAATTTCACAAAATTGATAGTTTTATTATACATCGTCAAAGTCTACTGATCTCCTTTGAAATAATTGAGAAATCCTACACTAGGTCATTATTTGCCTAGCCTTTTCCCAACTATGTTGGGGTCAGCTTCCAGTCTAACCGGATGCAGTTAAATACCAGTATTTCACATGGAGCGACTGCCTATCTGATCTCCACAACCTAGTTACTAGGTAACACGATACCTCTTGGTAAGACTGGTTGTCAGACTTTTGGGCTTCTAACTATCCGTAACGACTGTCAAAGATCTAAAAATGACAGCCGGGACCAACGGCTTAACGTGCTTTCCGAGGCACGAAGGCGTCTTGGTATGTAAAATGATCGATCACCTATCCACGGACCAACCGCGACAAGCATAGCTTAACCTGATCGACCGACCCTTGCGTCTGTTGTTACTTAGCCAAAGCTTTTGTCTAAAGAAATCCTACACGAGGTACTCAATCTAATTCAGCAGGTACTTCTAACACACAAGCAACCCAAAATAAACAAAAATAATCCTTTTACCTACTCACCATATCATCACAGCGTAATATAATTACTGAAGGGCATTGCGAAAGTAAATAAAAAAGGATTCGTTGCCCTTGTCATTAATAAGGGGCTTTATTAGCCCCCACTTTGTCCCTTCTGACGGCGCTAATCTCGGGTGTCGTGTCAATTTTCCTAATGATATGAGGTGTCGAGTCTTTTTGAGGGGCGAATTAATCACTTTTTTTCATTTGATGGCTTATTTCCTGAGCACAGCGTGGAGTTTGGCTATGGAAAGATTGGTTTGACGTTGACAGATTCAGGATTTTTTCATTTAAGAGCGTTTATTCTGAAAGTGGGCAACGTCTCAAATATATATCAAATATTTCGCTGTTTTGATCAATTTGGCAAAAGTACTGCATGGAAATAAGAAATGTGGCTAACTAGCGAACTAGAATAATGATTATGAAATGCAATAAATAATATCGTAACACCGGATATTTAGTTTTAGATTTTTAAAAAGTTTTTGGAAACTTTCCAAATTTCTTTTTTACACCTAAAACGGGTACAACGTCAAATTCAGTGTTATAATTGCAATTCATGATTAATATTCTAGTTCGCTAGTTAGCCACATTTCTTTTCCATACAGTAATATTGCCAAGTTAATCAAAATAGGTAAATTATTGACAGCGATTTGCGACGTTGCCAACTTTTAGGATAAACGCTCTTAAGGTAGCACAATTTGGTTGACAGTTTTTAGTAGGTTAATTTTGCAATGTTTTTGTTTTTACATATATATTATTAACATAAACCTTCCGGAATAATTCCTCTAAATGATAGTGAAATTCGCATCAAAATTAGTTGCGAAGTATAGAAAAATAAAACTGTCACACGCACATTCACAAAAAGCGACTTTGTTTTATACAAAAAATGAGCGTTGGTAAATGCATAAACTTGAGAACGGCTGTATCGATTTGGCTAATTTCGGTTTAAAATGTTCGTAATAGTTCGAATTAGGTTCTTACGGAAAGAAAAATTGGAAAACAATGACAGTCTCATTTTATGTCCAGGAAAATCACTGTCCATTCCAAGGTTGTCTGGAAGAGATCGCGGAAAGCGATAAGGCCGCCCATTGTATATGTTGTAGTGTTTGATTTAAATTTGTTATGTATTTTTGTGTTCTAAAAAAATTCAAATTCGGGTAAAACTGAACGACCTTATATGAATGATTAAAATTTGGACAGGATAACGTCTGTCGGGTTAGCTAATTTATAGATATAGATTGCAAACCGTAGATATAAAAATTTAATAAATCAAAACAGGTTTCGCGTATTAATTACTAATGTACCTACAGTTTTTATATTTTGCATGATGTATTTTAATGAGGAAAAAAGGTCACAGTTGCCCTGATTTGACACACAAGGGCACGCATGTAAGTATTTAGCCGGACAGAGCTGCTAGGCCCTTTGTCTATACACGTTTTTCTTGCCGCGAAAAACTACGGTTTATTCGCCGTGTGTAGGCCCGTTTTTTCTATGGCGCGGTTCATACGCCGCCGCCGTACCATCAAGACCGTGCCGTGTACAAAGGGCCTTAAGGCTAAACATGATCTGCTTTATCCGGATATCTGTCAACCGTACCATAGATAAAGCCAAGCTATCCCTACATACATGTGAAATATGCAAAAGTTCGATATCTTACAGACCTTGCTTTAATAACTTAATGTTGAAATTTGTAAACTTCATCTCCTAAGGGGGTCTTCTCTATAGGGAAATAATTTTTTATCCAATTGACGACGAACTTTAGTTGCCCGTACCTATAGGATTCAAATCACGACTGTCATTCTTTAGCAGTTATATGAAGTGGCACATATTATGTACACGACTAATTGACGTAGTGTGTCAATATGATGAGAATTAATTTCACTGGCTGTACAGAATGCCTACAACGAAAAAATATGTAAAAAAATAATGATAATGTAAATTTAATAAAAATAAAAATAACTTTTTTTATTAATAAGAAAAAAAAGATAAGTATTTATATTTTTTTAGGTTAATTATCTTTATTTTGTTTTTCGATATTGTTGGCCTTAAAATATTTAAAATATTTCCAACAGTTAAATTTCAGCCTGTATATGTACTAATTTAGCTGTAGCCAGAATTAAGAGGTATTCCGAATATTATAATATACATAAGTGTCTCATGTCTAGTTAGTGAGATAATATCCTGACCACCCTTAAGTAATATTAAGACGAAGGCTCATTATTTCTTAAGTGCGGGCGTAAATGTGACTCACGTCTAATGGAACTCTGTTAGCTGTTATATTACTGAGAGTGGCTAATTGGTTACATGCTTACCTTACGTTTATACTTATATGTCACTTGGACACCATGGTGGCGCAATCATGGTCGCGCTACGCACAGGTTTGTGGTGGACATCTCACCAGACGTCCAATCGGTTGCGCAACCAACCATACATTTTTGGCAGTGTGACCATGGCTTCGCCATCATGGTGTCCTAGTGACGTACGGGCCTTAAGTAAGTTTATGTTTTGACTATACCAACACCCTATTTGCAAAACACTCTTAAAGATAATTTATTACGGATTTAACAATATCAGATGCGCCGTATGTCTTAATTTCCCTGTTCATGAAAATCAACTCCACGCAATGTACGTTGTTAAGGCCAAGATGGCAGCCACTGTCATTGATGTGCGTTACGCAATTAAGCCCATCACAGACGTAGTTATAATATATATTCAACAAAGCTGCCACACACGGAGACGATGGTATAATACATTTGCCTTAATTTCATTAATGGTCAGCTTAGCGTGTTGCTACATTTCCAATAAAGCTGATGTCGCATTGTATTGGATTTGCGTACAATGAGAGGTCAGCTTATACTGGAAATAGCTTGATATGTAGCCGTGTGTACCATTAATAATAATATGCCATACTATAAATTACAGTAAGGTTGGTGACGTCATAGAAATAAATATTATATAGCTGCGTGTGCGTTCAAAGATAGTATTGAAAATATATCTTAATATGCTTAGCTATATGCCACGGGTATGCAACAGAGGTGTCTTGGTACTCTTCTTTAAAAAGGGCAACAATGCCCTGCGTAAGAACTACAAGCCCATCAAACTTCTGAGCCATGTCTCTCGCGCGCAGGTTTGACGACTTTCAGCCTCCAGAACAAACTGGATTCTGTAAAGGCTTTAGCCCCGTAGACCACATAGATACGCTGCGGCAGGTTATGCAGGAGACCGAAGAGTATAACCTGCCTCTCTGTTTAGCCTTTGTGGACTACCAGAAAGCCTTTGATTCGACCAAGACATGGGCTGTTCTGCAGTCTTCAATGGTGGCAGATCGACTTCGAGGTGCTAAAGTGTCTGTACGAAATCGCCACAATGTCAGTCCGACTCCAGGACTAGACCTTAAAACCTATCCTTTTGCAGCGAGGTGTGAGACAGGGAGACGTTATCTCTCCGAAACTATTCACCACTGTACTGGATGATGTCTTCAAGGTTCTGGACTGGAAAGGGCTAGGCATCAATATCAATGGCGAGTATATCACTAATCTTCGGTTTTCTGACGACATAGTTACATGGCTGAGACCACGGAGAACCTTAGTACAATGCTCGATGATCTCAGTAGAGCCTCTGAAAGAGGGGTCTTAAAATGAACATGGACAAGACAAAGGTCATGTTAAATACCCATATCCACTCTCCTGAAGATCGGAGACGCTACGCTCGAAGTTGTGGACGAGTATGTTTACCTGGGATAAACTGTCTAACTAGCTAGGTCCAACTTCGAGAAAGAGGTCAATTGTCGAATCCAACTCGGTTGGGCAGCGTTCGGGAAGCTACCGAATATCTTCTCGTCCCACATACCACAGTATCTCAAGACGAAAGTCTTTGTCCAGTGCGTGTTGCCAAGATGACCTATGGTACTGAAACGTAATCGCTCACAATGGGCATTATTAGAAGGCTAAAAGTCACCCAAAGGGCAATGGAGAGGGCTATGCTTGGAGTTTTCCTACGTGATCGAATCAGAAATGAAGAGATCGGCAGGAGAACCAAGGTAAGCGACATAGCCCGAAGAATTGCCAAAATTAAGTGGCAATTGCTCGCAAAACGGATGGCCGAGTGGGCCGAAAGGTTCTGGATTGGAGACTGAGTACCGGAAGAGCGTAGCGTTGGAAGGCCTCCCACAAGATGGACCGATAACCTTATGAAGGCCGCAGGAATCTGCTGGATGCGGGAAGCACAGAATCGGTCAGTGGCGGTGCTGGGGGAGGCCTATGTCCGGCAGTGGACGTCTTTCGGCTGAAATAATGAATGATGATGATGATGATTTATATTAATATATATTATAGCTACGTCTGTGATGGGCTTTTGGCTGCTGGGATGTGCATTAACGATCCTTTTCGGTTTAGGTTAAAAGAGCCCTAATAAGGCTGTGGAATACACGTAAGCGTCTTCAGACCCTTTCGCTTTGGTTTTCAACATTTACAAGTCAAATTTTTGTTATAAAAACATTTCGGTAGTGGTAAGCATTATGATTTTTTTAGCGTTTATAATAATTCTTCTTTCATCTCAGCGTTCAGCCATTATTTATAACTGCAAAAACATTCCACACCAAAAATAAACGCAAAGAACGAAAGGAATGAAAAGAATTTATGACTTAATACAGTCATCTTTGATGACAACGATGTAATAAAAAGCAAAAAGGCTAGAATACAATACCAGGGAAATATGAACGGGGAAGAGCTGTCGTAAACCGCTGGGCGTGCGTGAAATGTCCCGGATACGAGCCGCTGTAAAACTGAACCATTCATTGTTACAACTTCATGTAGGTATACATTGAAATGGAGGCTTGCTTTTTCATGTGACCTTTTATTGGAACGAAGTTCTTTAACTCGGCTTGTAAACTTTCAGAAATTGTCACGCTAAAAAGTGTTAATACTTGCGACTGTCTTCTTCAAATAAGAGAGAGAGAGAGAGAGAGAGAAAGAACGCCGGCAGAAAAAAACAAAAGAAAAGAGTAAAGTGATTACAGTGTCGTGGGATAAAATTGAGCACATCGGCCCGAGTACACTGCATGCCGGAGAAAGAGAGAAAGTGAATTTGGTCAAAATGAAAATCCAAAAAGGCCGTTTTCAAAAATTTTCAAATTTTTCGTCATGGGTATCGTTTCCATGATTTTTAAGGGTGCAAAAGCCGATGGTGGGATCGAAATATAAATCAAAAATGTCATCGTAAGTATCGTTTTCATGATTTTCGAGGGTGCTGAAACCGATATATGAGGTTAAAATGTAAATCCAAGATGACGGCTGCATATTTTTTTTATCGTATGTGAGAAAGAACTTCGTCCCTGAAGGGGGTCAACTGACCGCACACGTTAAGGCATAGTATCTGCTACGGGGTTGTTCAAAATGCTTGAAACAATAGAACAACGTAGCAGGCTAGTGACAGTTAACATGAATCCGCTTTTTCAGTATGAAAACCAAATCTTTCGCGTAGTAACAGCATGCTGAAATTCAGCTGGATAGTTAAAATGTCAATAATAAACGCTAGGTATAATGATTTCTGACGTAATTTTTCTTATCGCGCAAGATAAGAAAAATTTAAGCGAGACTTCGAAAAAGGAAGCAGTAAAACTGAGTGGTTGACCATGTTTTCATGGAAAATGACGTTCATATTTTCAATAAATTATTTGTCCCATTTATCCATTTCAAGAATTAATCATCATTCTGCTGTAACTTTAACTTTAAACACCCAAAGTGATTTAAAATAGTTATTGATACTTATAAAAAACAAACTTAAAATAAGATCAATTTATAAATAAAATATTTGATCAAAAAGCAATTTATATTTCACGAATTTTGAGTTGTTTCCATGTTAAAAGTTGTAACTATTCCCTCATTTTCACGATAATAAAAATAAGTAAATGGTCTTTTGCTAATATAAGATAGTATAATAGATTTATTTAGAAACCCCTTACGAGGAGAACATTAAGAAGAAAAAAAAAACTATTGAAATAAAATATTGCTGCAGCAGGCTCTGATCAAACAATGGTTCTATTTAAAAGCGCATAGTGCTAACACTGAAAGGTCGCTCGGAAAAATCCAATTACTGAAGAGAAAGCTCGGGATTTTACCTTTATTGCTAAATCTTGTCTAGGCTGACGTAAAGACATTAACTCACTATCTAGACGAAAATCAAATTGTCTATGGAACAGTAAAGGTTAAGCGAAGTTCATAGAAGAAAATGGTTTTTCGGTAAAAATAATTTAATAGTAAGTTTTAGTTTAATTTGAAATTGAAATGAGAAATAGTGTAGTATTTAAAGCTATAGTAAATTTGTTTTTGGCCAGACATTCAAGTTGTTTTTTCTATACATGTATGTAACTTGTTTTCATTCGAGTCAAAAACTACTTTTAAAATGTTTTCAAAGCTATTATTGCTAGCAGAGCTATGCATTACGAACAACGTCTTAGACAAACTAAGTACCTATACAATAAATTCGAATGTGCACTTAAACACAAAGCATTTTTATTTTCAGCGAAAATTTTCACAAACTTGCAAGTATAAAGTTTACTTAACACAACACTATTTGCTAAGGTTTATAGTGGCGGTTACTTGTCAAGTATTACAGCTCCATAAGGCATGTAAACTTACAGTAAAAGGTTCCCACGATGACACTTATCCAACCAAGGTTGGAAATGAACATTTATTTAACCTATTTACTGCTGCAGACATGTACCATTTAAAATAAAGTAAATTTCGTGTTATATTTTATGAAATAAAATTAGTAGGTACATAAAGTGCTGAATGAAAAGTTTTCTCTGTCAAAATTTTACTTTTTTCCTTCGCTAGAAGGATAAACACAATAAAAGCACATATGCTATATTGCTTTGAATTCTTTTCGCTATTAATTTACTAATTGTTTAATATCAATAGTATTGTTTGTAATGAAATGCTTACTTAACATATTTGATTCGCTTTATTTTTGAAGCATTTCCGCGAGATTGAAAAACTTATTTTGTTCAGATGCCTCCACTTTTGTTTAAGTAGTCTCTCTCACATTCACAAAGAACCCGGATTAATTCATTCAACTATATGGATACGAGATTCAAGTATTTATTGGCATTGACACAAGGTTGGCGAAAAACAGCTTCGGACAGGAATAATAGGAGGGAAATAGAGGAGGCCTATGTGGCAAGACAGCCTGACCTGGTAGTTGATAATAACTACATAACATCACGCCTTGTTTCCCCGAAGGGTTGGGCAGAGGTGTCCCTGTAGCAGGTTCACCCACATTTCACCAGTTATGTTTTAAGTCCCATGTAAGAGGGGGCGAGCCTATTGCCATCAACCGGGCACAAATCCAGACTCCAGGCTGCTACTGAGAAATTTCAGATAGAAAAACCCAATAACACTTTGCCCGACCCGGGAATCGAACCCAGGACCTCATACTCAGCAGTAGCGCTTGCGACCACTAGACCAACGAGGCAATCACTCACGTCAGGTGATAATAACTAATTTGCTAATGTAGGGTTAACAAGCAGAAAATGTAATATTTCTAGTAGCGACGGTTTCATCCACATAAGTCTTGATCGAAGTATCGTAGCTTTAAACCATCTGTGTGCGAAATTTCTTACAAATCCGTTCAGTACGACATGTTTGTTACTTCCCTTCGATGTCATTATAACCGGATTCTACTGTTCTTAACTGCAAACAGTATTATTTGTTAAAACTTTCAATGGTCAGGGTCTGCGTAACAATGTCTTGTGCTTGTGGTAAGGGTTAAGTACGGTCGCTTTAGAACCACAAAGGTAGAGGTCCTTAGGCACAATATATTATGTAGAATCTTTGTGTATACGAGTACGGTTTCGGACAATAACATAAAATGTACCAAATAGGTCCTTCTAATGCCATGAGTGTGGTTTCGTGCTCTCAACGTTATTTCCAAAAGGTTGCGATGTGGGTGTCATTGGTACAGAACTACGCAAGAATTATTTTCTAATGCTACATTTTCATCCAAGTTACGGAAAATGGAACATTTGATTTCTATTTATAGCCGACTTCAAAAAAGGAGTAACTTTTGGTAAAAGAAGCTTGCGCGGTGGTCCCATATAAGTTTTACTAACTTTGCTTGGGAAGTTTTTGAGTTAGCTTCGCTAATAATAGGTCTTTACCTATGAAATTGCCTTTCTGCCGTACTGCTATTTTAAGTCCATTTTTTTATTTTTTCGCTAAGAATTCTAAGTTAAAATTATTTTTATATTTAAAATATGGATTTCTTTTTTGAAAATTAGTCATTTGTTGGTTAGCGTTCTGTTTTCATCGCACTTGTACGTTTTTCGTCATCATGGATACGTTAAAAATTCGAGTGATTATGAAGTATGAGTACCGTCGTGCCAGCAAAGCGGCAGAAGCAGCACGCAACTTCAACGACGTATACGCAACGAATACTACTAACGATCGCACCACCCGTTATTGGTTTGCCCGCTTCCGTTCTAGAAATTTCGACCTAAGAAATGAACTCCAAGGTCGACCGAAAACTTTAGTCGATAATGACAAATTAAAGGCGATTGTGGATGCTGCGCCCACGAGTTGAATGATCGCCAGCGCGAAGCACGCGTTGAATTGAGCCTTGCACTGCTCAACAGGCACACAAACGAAGGCATATTGAATCGCATTATTTCTGGCAAAAAAAAAAAAATGATTCTGTTTGACAATCGCAAGCGCTCAGCAAGTTGGTTAGATCCTGGTTCAGCACCTAAACAATGCCTCAAACGAAAACTGACTCCTAAAAAAGTGATTGTCACTGTTTGGTGTTCTAGCGCCGGTGTCATTCATCACAGCTTCTTACCAAACGGGATGAGCATTACTGCAGATGTGTACTGTGAAGCACTGAACATAATGATGGAGAAGCTCGCACATTTCCAACCAGCTTTGGTCAATCGTTCGGCTCCGCTGCTCCTGCACGACAACGCGCGACCTCATACTGCACAGCAGACGGTTTCCAAGTGATAAGAGCTGGGGTTGGAAGTTCTCCGTCATCCACCGTACTCACCAGATCTTGCCCCTACAGACTTCTACCTTTTCCAGAATTTGGATAACTTCTTGGCGGGGAAAAAATTCAATAACCGAGAGGCAGTTCAAAATGCCTTTGAAGAATTTGTTACCTCCCGTCCAGCAGACTTTTCCAAAAAGGGCATCAATAAGCTACCACTACGTTGGCAAAAATGCATTGATTAATAAAAATAAAAAATTAAGAGAAACAAGGGCGTTAACTTATTTCATGAAAACCGGAAATTTCATAGGTTTCCTAATACATAGTTTAAATCACTTTGTGTATCTTGAGGATGTTATAATACTTCCTGTCACTGTTTTTTGCATAGCAAATCTAGTAATATGCGAAGTGGTTTGGGGTTAGTACCATAACTAAAAACCGGCCAAGTGCATGTCGGACCATGCACAATAAAGGGTTCCGTGGTTGGGATGAATTTATCCCAAGAACAAACTTAACATTGTAGTTGAAAAACATGTTTTCCTATACATTCCAACTGCAAATGTAAGTTTGTATGCACAATATAAAGAGAATTACCATACCTATTATTTTTAAAACCATAAACTTCTTATATGTTTTCTTATAATCTATAAGTAAAAAACCATTATCTGTATTTAAAAAAATATATATATATAAAATCAGCTCAGTAGTTTCTGAGATAAGGGGAAATGGAAAATTTTCATAAATTTTCTTAAATATCTTTAAAAGTATTTATACTAAAATATATTTGAGATTCTCACAACAAGCACTTTCATTCGATATTTCACCTGGTACAGTCCAAAAACGTTTTTTTTAATTTTCTAATTAGACACCGAAACGTGACCCACATATTAAAAAATTCATTTATTTACGTTACACGTCTGACTCCGTATTTGGGTCAAAGAAATTTATATGTGTACCAAATTTCCACTTAATTAGTCCAGTAGATTCGGAGAAAATTGGCTGTGACAGACGAATAGACAGACACACAAGTGATCCAATAAGGGTTTTTTCCTTTTGAGGTATGGAACCCTAAAAAAAGGGAAAAAAATAAAATAAACAATAGACTTCCAAAAAAAAACAATATAAATTGAAAAAAAAAGTCAGATACAGCAAAATGCAGATCCAGTCTTCCAGTCCTCGTAATTTTCAGTGTGTTATGATATCAGTATGTATAGTAACAGGCTGTATTATTATAATTTCGATCATATAGAGATATGGATCGCGTTATTGGAATCTGCGGTCATTGTTAACAAGATTGCACGTCCCCTTATGTGACAGTAATAGTCTGCGTCACGTCTCCACATAATGTAGATCGTAGGACGTTTTTCAGATACCCTGTTGCCTCTCAAAGGCTTAAAGGAATCCAATATGCAAATCATTTTATATCATATCTATTCAAAAAGAGCTAGTTTATTCTTCGTAAACAGGGACTAAAATAGCTTTTTAATACCTAGGGATTAAAAGTGATTTGAATTTGGAATGTGTATATTGTTAGAAAAAGTTTCAATCACCAAAGAGATCAAACACGAACATTGTTTGAACAAGTAACAGGCTGGCAAGAGAGAGAAAGTGTAAATTTGGTCAAAATGAAAATCCAAGATGGCGGCTGCGAACATTTTCAAATTTTTCGTCATGGGTATCATTTTCATAGTTTTCGAGGGTGCTAAAGCCGATTGTGAGGTCAAAACCTCACAATCCACGATGGCGGCTCTGCAAATTTTTCATAATGGTTATTGTTTTCATGGTTTTGATAGTGAGGGTAAAATGAAAATCCAAGATGGCGGCTTCGAAAAAGTTCAAATTTTTCATTATGGATGTTGTTTTCATAGTTTTAAGGGTGCAAAAACCGATAGTGAACTCAAAATGTAAATCCAAGATGGCGGCTACGCATATTTTGTTTTTTAAATCATACGTGAGAAGGGACTTTGTTCCTGACGGGGGTCTAATCACAAATATTTTTAGTCTCATAGAGGGTGATAAAAAGTAGAGTACACTATTTTAGCTCGAGTGACGTACTTTGAATCCCTCGCTACACTTTGGATTCATAGAAACACTCTCGCCTTAAAAAATGTTGTTTGCTCCCTTAGCAAACAATTTACTATTTTCAAATTAATGATTATAGAAACGCAAAACTGGCTTAAAATAATATCATGAAAACATGACTATGTATGTTAATGATAAGATAGTCTAAATATTAAATTCTGAATACAATATTTTATTTAATTATGAACAAGAAGATACTATTTTATCGAAACCGAAATGTGTAATCTTAGGTCTTATTTATTGCTCTAGGCAATTTCTGCCAGACAACCGCAAGAAAGACAATATTTGTAAGTAACAATTCAGACAGAGGTACTTCGTTATTGCTAAGGCTTCCACAGACCGGCGTGACGCGATACCGGTAGGAAAATTACCGTGAGGTTTTCAAAAAAATTGTTCCACCACAATCGCGTCGCTGTAGTGCCAGATATATTCGAACCTATGTGAAACCATAAGCTACTGACTACCAAGTCAAATATATTTCTTTTATATTGCTTTCTTCACATCGTATACTTTGCTATGGCGTCTTTAACGACATATTTTATGTGTCATACTCCTTTTATGGATCGTCACGAAATGTTCTTTTGAAGTTCATGATTGTGTTTTCAGAAGTTATAATCGCTTGAAAGCCGAATAACTGATTGAATACCATTTGATTTTCGTAGAAACGAAACTGGTTTTTCTACCCTATCGAATCTATCTTCTATTTATCTAATCTTCTAATTTTATAAAAAGAAAAGATCTGATTTTTTGTGTTTGTTTGTAATGAATAAACTCAAAAACTACTGGACCGATTTAAAAAAATCTTTCACCAGTTGAATGCTATATTATCACTGAGTACATAATACGCTTTAATTTATAAGGATATCACGCGGGCGAAGCCGCTGGCGGAAGATAATTATATAAAATACTATGAAGATAAATTATTTGTATTTTTTGTTTGTATTTTAAAGAGAAAATATTTGTGAATCAAAAACTACTGTACCGATTTAAAAAATATTTCACCATAATATGCTCTTATTATCACTGAGTAACATGGGCTATAATTTATAAATATATCACGCGGAGAGCTAGTGTAGCTTCTGCCGGCGATTTCGTAAACTTGACATTTATATCCTATGACACGCGGCAATACTGTAGTTTCCCATTTACTCCAGTCATTGAAGACATAAAAGGGGCTTTTGCTACAAAAGGTCAAGGAAAGTTCTAATTTGGCAGAGTGTTACAGTTTGGTATCCTAATTATAAATATTCCGAATTTGCGACCTTGAGTGACCGCCGCTCGCGCCGCCATATTGGAAAAATGGTACCAAAAACCAGTTTTTCGACAATATTTCTCTCTAACGCCACCGAGTATAAAAATAGCTTATAATAAAAATTATAGAGCATGAAATTTCCTGTAATTTTTGTGGAAACATTTCCAAATAAGTAAATAGTTCATGAGTTACAGCAAAGTCAAACTCAGCAAATTTTTACAATTCGCGAATTCGCTACATTTTTTGTCAGATTTTCAGTAAATATCGATTACTTAACACGTTCAGTGCCGGAAGCCCTCCTGGAGGGGTCACTCTAGTCGCATATTATGGGATGCCGGGAGCCCTCGCGGAGGGCTCATTTTGATTGTAGGTTTTTTTCCGAATACAGCATTATAAACTGTGAATACAAAATATGTCACATATTTTAACAAGATTTATCAGATTTAAACGCATTTATTGGTTTTAAAATCTAAGCATAAAGATTTACAAAAAAGAAATTGTGTTAGTAGGCCAGTATTTTAGGGGTGGAAAACCATTTTCACGGTTACAAATATTCACAAAAAAAAGTAAGATTGGACACCCCTGAGCGCAGACTGCTGCGCTCGGTGCTTGGTGTGGCAACACGCCGTGTTCGAGTTCGCAACAAGTTAATCGTCATCCTGAGGATGCCTCGTTGAGAGGTGAAACACGTGTCGATTTCTTCCAGGGTCTTTTTAAGACTCTATAGAAATAGCTAAGCTGAACAGGATACTAAATATATCGACATCATCATTTTTTTAACGTAAATAACGCAATAAATGTTGTTGAACTGTCAAAATGAAACACACTGCTACTGTTAGTGTGTTACGCAATTACCCTGCTGGTCAAAATTCTTTCAAAACAAAAGACCCTTGGCGGGTCTGCTATTTATTTGTGGGTATTTGCGGTAATTCTATTTATTTACAGAATAAGCAATTTCATTTAATTTCATTTCATCCCCTCTGTCTGACCAAAACCTTTATGAAAATCTGCCGTCCACGCTCTGGGGAAATAGGAAAGAAAAGAAAGAAAGAAAATACGTTTTATATGTTAGAGTTACATCCATTATGGCTACTCCAGGTGATATAAAGATCCCGAGGCTGCTGCTGCACGGAAAAGCTAATTTATCTTTACGGCGTTTAAAAAAAAAATGCCATTATTTTGGGCTCCCTACGGTACCAAAATTTCGTAAGATCCGTGACGAAGACTCAATTCAATTTTGCTGCATTAGCCCCTACAAAAGAAGCTGCACAGCAACAGTCCAGCAAGTTCGAACCTATGTACTACCAGGTTCAGGCTTGTTATGGTAATGTGGAGACTCCAGAGCAATGAGGTTTTGAAAGGAGCTAGTTTGGGCTTACTCCAGTGAAAACGAAAAAGGATCCGGTACCCGAAGCACTCCTTAAATTAATTTCGTGCAAGTTCAAGAAGTGTCATGGTCGAGCTTGTAAGGTGTAAGAAAACAGGCTTGAGATGATCTATTATCTGCACATGCTGCCATGTAGACGAGTATGAGAACAGCGCAGAGATTTTTGCAGGCTCTGGCCTGACGGTTGCAAAATCATTGGCACACGAGCTGGAAGAAAACAACGAAAATGAAAACTTGGAAGAAGAGGAAAAAAACCGGCCAAGTGCATTTTTATTTGATTTATTTATCCCAAGAATAAACTTAATATTGTAGTTGAAAAACATGTTCTCCCATACATTCCAACTGCAAATGTATGTTTGTAAACACAATATTGAGAGTTTTACCATGTTATTTTAAACTTATTTTTTAATATAGTTATAAAATAAATAGTTTTAAAGATATTTAAGAAATTCGATGAAAATTAGCCTAACATTTTGAAAAACAATACATAGTATGGCTCTTTACTCATAGATTACAGGAAAACCTACAAGAAGTCTATGGTCTTAAAATAACATGGTAAATCCTTAATATTGTGCGTACAAACTTACATTTGCAGTCGGAATGTATCGGGGAACATGTTTTTAACTACAATATTAAGTTTTTTCTTGGGATAAATAAATTCATTTCAACTACCCTTCATTGTGTATAGTACGACACGTACTGGGCCGGTTTTTTTGGAAGTCGGTTGATTTTTTAAAGTGTATAATTCTACTTACGACACTGTTTCATAAAATGTTGGTTATAATTACGATAGCTGCACAAGAAAATCAGTGTCTAAATTCTTGTTTCCTTTCAAAATAGGTCAGGCCAGGTGTATTGACCAATTACGTAATTGGTCAACACATTTGGCCTAGTGAAAACCCAAGAAATTATTAAGAAGCCATTTTATTTTTGTCCAGGTCCTTTTTAAGCAATAACGAAGGGTTTCTTTTTAAAGGTGAAATTAGGGTTACTTGAGAATTGGTAAGGGGTCAGGTCGCGGTTTAATAAGATGAATAATAGGAAAAGGAGAGGTACATAAATCTTTTGGAGCTTATGTTCCTGGCTTTGAAAAAGCGGGTAATTTGTGGAAGGTTGACTTAGTGAAGTTTTATAAAAAGGCCAGTACAGTAGGTACCTAAAATAATTAATAAAAAACTGAAGATCTTAATTTAAAAAATGGGGCAATCATTTTTCAAAGGTATCCTTGTCCACCATCAAATATTTTTATATACCTATATAAATCAATAGCCGTGCATTAGTCTCGCAAAAACTCGAAAATGGCTCGACGGAAATGTTTCTATTTTATTTTTCGCCTCAATTCTGTAGTGGTTTAGAAAAAAAGGAAATTAGGAAAAACACAAAGGAATAGCAAAAAAAAAATTGTCTCATTACTTGACAGTTAATATGTAAGTTATTAGAACAACTACATTTAAACTTGTAACTTGATTTAAGGGTACACGTGCTAATAGTGTGTACCTACTTATACCTATGGTCAATGTACGAGTAACCTGAAATAAATCCATAAACAGAAAACTTATTTAATTCAAATGTAACCTCAATCACGAACAACGTAACTATTTCGTTTTATTTTTCGATTTAGACGGCTAGAATATTTTTTCTAGAAAACTCAGCGTTTGGGCTAAAAGCAATGAACTTTTTACTAAAACATATTTTCATTTTTCTATTGAGGCGGTCTACCGAATTAATGCCAAAATGCGAAAGTAGGTACATGTATATGTTCGTTGTTTTGTACTACTCACCATGTATTGGTTTTGTGAGTGGTACAAAACAACGAAACGAAACATTCGTACTCCAATTAAATAAAGTATAATAAGTTTACTTCGTTAGAAAAAAAAAACCACGAAAACAAACAAAGTTCTTTTTACCGCTGCCCGCTGGAAAATTAAAACTTTTGATGCCCGTAATTCTGATGTTTTATTTGTAAAAAGTAGTATTTTAAGCCAAGAGACAAATCTTAGCGGAAAAACGCGGAGAAATTCTACAAATTATAATGCTTGCTTTTCTCTTTTCAGATATTCATTTATACCTTAAATTGGAATAAATTTAAATTCAATATGCTACAACAGTTAGTTATTAGTATAAATAGTTATGTATAGGATACATTTTGTTAGAATACTTAATTATAAAATATTGAATAGAATTTAAATATTTTACAAATGTATGTCGCAGATGGATACTTGAATCCGCTGTTTTACATAACTGCTAGCTATTTCACAAAACGGCTCCGTTGTAGCTACTTTACAAAATAGCTCCGTTTTGTAAAAAGCTGAACGATTAATGAATATTATAAAATACATATTTTACAGTATTCATTAACTTGTTTGCTTAGCTTAATAAAATGGTGCCAAAACCAGGGTATGAGAACATAAACGTTAAACTAAAATATTTCTAGATTCAGATAAGATTCTAGAACAGTTGATGGTAAAATACATTTGAGGGCTATTTCTAAATTGGTTGTATTACTATATAATAATAATACTACGCCTGTATTTCCCGGAGGGTTGGGCATTGGTATACCCGTAGTACATACATTTCGCCAGTTATGTTTGAATCCCATTTAACAGGGGGCGAGCCTATTGCCATCGACCGGGAACAAATCCAGACTCCGGGCTGGTACTGAGAAATTCCAGATGGAAGAACCTGATAACACTTTGCCCGACTCGGGAATCGAACCGTGGACCTCATGCTCAACAGTGGCGCTTGCGACCACTAGACCAACGAGGCAGACTATATAATAATGTGATTTTTTTATTCATACTGGTATTTTTGTCTTTTAATACATTTATTTCCTTTTCCTGTCAATATTCTTAGACACAAAAAAAGTACAAATGTTCACTTTTTTTTTTCACTTTAAATTGTCATCATATACATTATCTATACGTCACAAGGAAAATTTTTGACACGTGTCTAGCTACCGTGTTCGCGTAAATGTATGCACATAGTACGCACCTAAATTCGACACATGTTCCCATTACCATTTTACTTACAATTTTCGGAATATTCTCGTTGTATTTTATTATGCACGTGTGCGTGCCATTTTCCCTCTGTGCTCACACATGGTGATTCTAATAGACGAAATATTATGGGAAAACTCTTTGCAATAAACGAATTTCTCAGAAAGTTTGGAACACATGCGGAAATATGTGATTTCATCTTTCCTCGTGTTTCATTCGCGTTTCGATTTGAATAAAAGAGTTTTTTGATGTTGTTCTTTTTTATCTTAAAAAAAACGATCGTCATTGCCTTGCGTCTTGTCCTTGGTTTAGTCCTGAAATAAAGATTTTTTTTTATGAGTTGATTTTGGCCGAGCTCCTACCCCACATAGATTTCACTTGAATGGCCTATGTTAGGTGCCATTACAGGAACAAACATTCAGACTGATGTGCAAATATTTGTCAGATCGGAACGGAAATACGTTTTAAGAGACAGCACACAGGAGCCGTAACAAGCACTTTGCACTAAAAACAGACCAAGACCACTTAATGTTCAATTTCCGAACTGCTGATTTGTTTCGTATTCAGCTAGATCTTGGATAGTCCTAATTAAGTTCATGGCATTATTTTATTGTTATGTAATAAACGAGGATATTTTGCAAATCCTATATTAAAATAGTAAAAGGTGGTCTGTGATTATATTATCATATTATAATATAAAGTGTGTGAATTCCGTGATCCACCAATCAAAAATGGTTTGGCACTGGTGAATGATACTTGTCTTAAAATTGAATTGCTTATCTTTATTCTTCTGTTACTCGAATTATTTTGAGACCTTAATATTCCAAAAAAAATATTAAAGATTATACCTACTATCCAACAACGACACTTGGAAATACTTAATATATTATAATCTAATTCTAAAAAAAAAAATAAGTCTTCATCTGCCTACCCTTTTCCCAACTATGTTGGGGTTAGCTTCCAGTCTAACCGCATGCAGCGGAATACCAGTATTTTACATGGAGCGACTGCCTATCTGACCTCCACAACCCAGTAACTAGGTAATACGATACTCCTTGGAATGACTGGTTGTCAGACTTTCGGGCTTCTGACGACCCGCAACGACTGTCGCCGGGACCAACTGTTTAACGTGCTTTCCGAGGCACAAACAAAATAAACTGTAACATCATTAGACAGGTACAGATTGTACGTTACCAACTCCGCGGTTACTGTACTGTAAGCTATACTTTAATACGGAGTGGGGCGCGTCTTCGTGGATCGCACTGTCTATATGCCACCTAACATATATCCAAGATAAGAGTGCTTGGAAACAAGCTGGTCCTGCTCCATAGGACAATTTATAATCAAGACAAAATCAAACAGGTTGCTAATTTAATTGTAAAATTTATAATTTTGTGTTATATGACATTGATTTTACATTCTGTGATTATTTCCTCACACATTGACTTATTAATTTTAAAAACATTAGGAAAATCGTCTACTTTTACAATTTTTGTAAATATGTGAGCACCATGTATCTATCACATAATTAAATTGTCTGTCGTTGCTTCAATTTTAATTCTTTTTACCTATTGTGGTATAGTAATTTTATTCTAGGTGCATCGTCTTCACATATAATTATTTAACTAATGTACGTACTTATACAAACTATTGTAAAACATTTAAAAAAAGTAACGGTGGAGTTTCTTGCCCATTCTTCTCCATACGAAAACTACCTTTTGGGAGAGGCGACTAGAATCAATTATATTATTTTGTAAAATTTGACGTTCAAGAGTGCCATACATGGGCCTATTTTAAATAAATGATTTGACTTTGACTTTGAGTAACAAACAACAGTCAACTTTGACAGTAAGTAAAATTGGTGGTGTCAAAACAAAACTGCATGTTTTGTTTTAATCGTAGTGCAATTCCTTATTTTGTATAACTTAAAATTTCGGAATTTAGAAACGAATGATCACAAATGTATTTTTATCAAAACAATTACTTAATATTCATTTAATACAACATAAACTCTTCTTAAAATACTTTTCACAAAATTACGAAAGATTCGACATAAATCGTATTCTTTATGAAGCTTTACACAATCCGCCTTTACGGTTTATATAACTGCTTATATTCACAAAAAAATAAATATTCAAAAATAACTTCGAAACCCTTCAAAATTCCGATCTCAGACCACGTTATTTTTAAAAGTGCAGAAAGTAGTTTTTATTTTGCAATGCCAAAGATACAGGAGATACCTGTTTTTTTTTTATATATTGGTCACGTTTAAATTGACCTTTTGTGTGAAATGTAACTTTCGTGAGAGAGTTCCGTATATTAAAAACGACTCAACGTTAAATTTGTTTGATTCTGATTATCAGGCAAAAATTAAGCTTATAATTTAATACAGTTTGGTAAAACAATTACGTGACGATTTTCCTAAATTGAAGGGCTTTTTTAAGTCTGACGACGGCCTACCTCTTGCGGTATACTTATTTTATTCTAGATACATCGTCTTTACATATAATTATATATAATTTTATAAAAATTACATTTAAATAAAATTGTAAAACATTCTAAAAGAAAAACTGTGGAGTTTCTTGTCCATTTTTTCCATACAAAACTACCTTTTCGAAGGGGCAACTAGAATCGATTCTTTTTTTTTGTAAATTTTGACGTTCAAAAGTGATTTATACTAATGAATTATTTGAGTTTGACTTTGACCACAAAATGACTACTTTCACAAAAAAGAAAGAAAACTAGACTCAATTGGGAACTAAAAGATACGAATATTTCCTGCTCTTCTCCCTAAAACTCTATTACTCGCTTCACTAGCCATGGAAATAAGGTCTTATCCTGATTGACATGACAAACAGTAAGATTACTATTTGTGTGTGTTTCTTCCCAAAAAACTGAAAACCTTTCAAGAAGATTCTGTGTTTTAGTAGTAAGACATCATTACGAAGACCTTTTTTGTTATTACTTTTTTCATACTTTTTTAGTAAGTTCTAAGATCATTATATTATAATTTTTTTTTATTATATTTTTTTTATTATTATACAAGTAACAATAATTTATTAAGTAAATCAACTAATTTCAAAATAAAAAAAAAAAAACAAAAATATAATGTCCTAACCTAACTAAAACTAAAATATGGCGTCGAAAAATTCCTCCGCGTCGCTGTCGACTGGTAATGTATCCAAGAGACTGGTGGCATTGCCACGTTGTGTGGCAATGCTTAGCCGCTGGCCAAGGTAAAAGCCAGCCCTTGGGTCACGGGAAGTGTCAATCAGTCGTTTGGAGATTTCATTGAACGGAATTTTTTTTATTAATTAACTTTTCAATTTAGGCTTTATGTTTTTTTTTTTATATAAGTAGTCTTAATAAATGTATCAGAAAGTTAATTTAAGAGTAGGTAGGTTTATCATATATACGGATGACTAAACGTTTTGCTTATGATTAATTCTTGTTATGAATGAGTGGATGCACTGAAAACAGTGCAACTGAAATTGCTTTTTCATTATTTTAATAAAGTGCTAATTAATTCATTTTTTAGTTGTGGTACCTACCCCACACAAATTCGATACCCCTACCTGCTATGTAAATAACAGTGACAGGAACTTATCCACATACTAAGTGTGAAAAATTAGGTATTATTGAAGCTAACTCAAAAACTATCTAAGGAAAGTTGATAAGATTTATATGGGACGACTACCTCGAAAGCATACCCTTTCAAACAATTTTTTTTTTTAATCGGTCTACAATGGACGGAGAAATCAGCGGACAAATAAAAAATAATACCTACGCTACGAACATAGAACAAAGTCGATTAAAAAGTGAGATTTGATCATACATGGACCATGTCTAGCAACTACCAAGATGTTTTTTAAATTAAACTTAAATTATGAAATAATGACAAACAGTCTTGGAAACCTGATTTTGACTATTGTCATTATTAAGGCAACTTCATCATCTGCTTAACTTTTTTTCGAGTATTTTGGAGTCAGATTCCAGTCTAACCGAATGTAGCTGAATTGGTATTCAGCTGCATCCGGTAATAATACTGGTGTTTTGTACATTAAGCGACTGCCTGCTTGCCTGTCATAATTAATAATAATTTAATTACCCTGTATTGTCCCACTGCTGGGTAAAGGCCTCCCCTTTTTCCACTCATTTTCATCCTGATTCAATATGAACCAATTTCCTATAAGCATAAAATAATTTTGGCCACAAAACGAATAAAATCAATAAAAATAAAATACAATACATTTTCCTATAAATTGAAGACTCAAAAAATAAATAAATAAAATTCTTTATTGGTATAAAAATGTGTACAAAGTGAAGCCCTGACTCATGCGCTAGGTATAAACACCTTTGTTACAGGGGCTAGTGTCTTTTCCCAATCAGTAAGTTCTGGATTTATGCAAAAAAATCATTTGAATTTAGTAGACAAACCAAAAAATATATTTAAATAATAGCTAGACTGAGCTGCAAGATAAATATTTTATTGCTGTAAATATTTTTGTTAAATTATTCCAACAGTTAAACGTTACTACAAATTCATTCATTTTAGAAGTTTTTATGAGAACTGGACAGGAAAAGTCAAATTTAAAAAAAAATGCGGTACTCTATACCACGTCACATTCACAAGCGCAGCGAAATAATACTTGTTCCACAAAATTATGGAAACAACTTGTATTCTGTGTTATTTTTGGCAGTTCTTGTATTAACGGGCTTTGAAACCGGTCGCGTTAAGGTTACATTCGTAGCAAAAATATATAACCCAAAGACGTGATTTGATCATATGAAGCGTCACCTTTACTTAGCCAGTCTGCTCTGCACCGCTGTGGGGGGCGTACACGTCGCCATATTGTTTACGCGGGAAAATCGCTAACGTATTTCGCGCGCTCCAATTTTAAAAACGATTCTAGTGATCGGAAAATTGTGGAGTTACTATAGTGATAGAAAGTGAAGTTCTTAGTGAAGTGAAATTTTTTATTAGTGAGTTTGTAATCGACTAAGTTGAACTGGTTTCTAAAAGTGATTAGTCAAAAATATTAATTATTTTGTTCTAAAATTATTATTGTTATTAAATTGAATGCGATGATCGGTTACCTGTTTGCTGGTTTGTTAAATTCAGCTGTACAAACGTACGTGGCGTGTTTTGACGCGGATTATGCAAATTCACATACAAAAGAATTTAAATTTACAATGTCTGAAAACGATAATACTTGCAAACTGACGCTGTTTCTAAATACTGCTTAAAACGTGTTTTTCGTCTTAAAAATAAGCAAATTGTTTTTACCTTCGCGGGTAAGGTCATGCCGTACAACTTTTAAATTAGAACTCACTTATTCACATACTTGAAATTAATGATAGAATTAGATAAGTGTTACACAGTGTTCAAACTCTAATTATGGTGAGTTATCGAGATGATTAGGGTCATTACTGAAATAATAAGAAATAGGTACCTACAGGAAAGCGGGGAAAGGATCCACGAATACTCACGAGGTAGGATAATTGGAGTCATAACATTTTTAAATTGTCTTTTCCAATGATTTATCATAAAAATATCACTCATTTGCGGGACTCTCATTTGCGGGACTTGCTATAGAATTAGGAAGTGTTACATATTGTTCAAAATCTAGTTATAGTGAGTTATCGAGATGATTAGGGTCATAATCGAAACAGTAAGAAATAGGTATCTACAGGAAAGCGATAAATGGTCTCACGACTACTCACGAGGTTGGACAACTGGAGTCATAACATTTTTAAATTGCCTTTTCGAATGATTTGTCATAAAAAACCACTCATTTGCGGGACTTGCAATAGAATTAAGGAGTGTTACATAGTGTTCAAACTCTAGTTATAGTGAGTTATCGAGATGATTAGGGTCATAATCGAAACAGTAAAAAATGGATACAGGAAAGCGGTAATAGAACCCTTGACTACCTATGAGGTAGGATAGTTGGGGTCATAACATTTTTAAATACACCTTTTCCAATGATTTGACATAAAAAACCAGATATTTGCAGGACTTGTAATACTGACTACTACAATAAAACTCGCTGGATGTTTTTCATGAAAGTTTACTCATCAAACTAGTTGATATCCACTTTAGTTTATTTCCAAATCCGATTTAATGATTACTTTAGTAATTTTATTCTCATTTGTCATCGTATTATCGTCATTATGTATACAATAAAACTTATTCATATTATAATTATACAGTTTTAACCTTGCTTTTGCGCCAGACAGTTTACTATTATAATTCTATTTAGTCGAGTTATACGATGTTACTTGTGTTTTAATTAACTATATTAATTAACTATTTTATTCGAAACGTATGAATAAATTTAGCGGTCGGAATTCGGTCGGAATTCGTTTTTATGATTGAAATAGGTACTTGAGTAAACAGCTGTAACGAAAAAAATATTATTAGTGTTAAATTCAAATTAAAAATATTTTATTTTATAAAAACCTACATGGGTACTTATGAAACGCCAAAAGCGGTTCCAATTGTTCCAATGGTTCCAATTGGTCGTTTCCTATGGAGAAGAGCCGGCAAGAAACTCCACGGTTACTCTTTTAAAAATAATTGGCTTTTACAATACTTTCAAATAACAGTGTGACTAGGTATGGGAGGACAGTGAAGGTCTTTCAATAAGTACCAGGTACTTAGCAAAATAGAATATGGTCAACAGATCTACACGTTCTCACATTCACAAAATAGAAAAGAATCTATACAAAAGATAAATAAATTAATAAATAATAACCTATTTTAATTAAATGCAATTACATGATTGCTATTATTACAACTGTAATAAATCTGAATAATTATCATGTTCACAAAAGCCACTAATAAAGAGTTGAAATTAAATTGTAGGTATATAATGTCAAATAATCGGATGAATATGTCAAGGATGAGTGTAAAAAAATAAAATTAAAATAAACATGGTAATTTGGGAGCATTTGTGTTGAGGAAAACTGTTAAACTTAGTTCGGTAGAGCTGACTGAAAGATTTTTTTTAAATAGGTAGGATGATATTTTTGAAGGGATCGTTACGGATACTGTATGGGTTAATTAATCTTCCCAAACCTTTCTATCATGCTATCATGGGACTGTTAAAAAATACAAGCATTGAAACAAAATTCTTTATAATTTTTTTGATTAAATGTAATTTACACTCTTAATAAACGCGATTTACTAACTATTATTAAGGTTAAAAGAAATATCTGAGATAAAAAAAAAATCTTCAGTAAATCTTTCTATCATTTCTAGAAGTTTACAAAAAGCTGACTAATAAAACGAAGTTATATTATGCTTGCCTTTGGAAATAATCGATTTTGAAGATCCAAACGTCAAAATGATTGCTCTAATCAAAGAGAACGTCAAAGATCGATCTTAAACGTTTTACTGAAAATGTTTGATTTTTATTCACCACATATTTAAAAATTAAACAGTATGATGAAGATACTTATTAGATAACGACTAGATTTGACATCCGTTGATCTTACTGATAGCGACGGCAACGCCAAACCCATTAATAGTTGAACAAAATGGCGGAAAATATCCTGAGAAAAGTGTTCCACAGAGACATTACGACTCCCAGCCCGAAGGTGATTTTTTTAGGGAGGAAGGTTATGATATTAATTATCGTACTTATGATGTTCCACAGATTTGATAGAAAAGTCTGTCTATTTGCCATTCAACGGTTCATGACAATCCGGTGGTTTTAAATAATGTGTTAACTAAACTGTTCCCACTACAATTATAATTATAGTTAAAATTCTTCTCAAAATATTAAATAGGGCTAGTAATTTTACTAACTTTGAGATTATAAAATCGTTTTGAGCTAGTACACAATATTACAATTTAGGTAGGTACTCACCAAACCATGTTAGTCTTTGAAGCAATCATTCATCTTCACGCGTCTTTATCAATGACTGGCTAGTTTTTGATGTGTTGCGAAATGACTGCCGTTTTCAACTTAACCTTCAGAAAAGTTAGGTTTTCTTGGTATGATGATAAGCATCTTGGTGCAAAAAACTCGTTAACAGTATTATTTTAGCATTTGAAATGATTTATAAGTGAGCTGTTATCTGATATACTTGCCGATGTACTCTAACAAATCCTGATTAAGAACGTAACATTCAAGTCATTTGAAAATCATTTATCCAATGTAAAATTTCAAAATTTTTATCTGTAATTTTTATGGTGTACATAATAAAGAATATTCTATCTATCTATCTATTCAAAAAATACAAAGCTGCCTTAATTTTGTATCCAAAAACTCTTAAATGATTGAAGGCTTCTGCAGACAGGCGCTACACGACGACGCAATGCGATATCGGTAGAAAAATTTCCGTGAAGATTTCATAGAAATTGTTCTACCAGAGCCGCGGTGCACCGTTTTTCTTCATTCTAAATCACACTAACATCAGCAATTCACGGAATTTAACTTAAAAACGATTACGGACACAGTAAGTTAGTATAAATTCCTGAGTGAATGATTATTTTGTTCATAAACGCTTCATGCGTGCTGTTTTTTTTTTTTAACTAATTTAGTTTCGTCTCATAATTGTGGTCCGACACACTATTTTACTTTTCTCCTTTCATAATGGAAACAAATATGAGATTCAAATGGATTTTTATCAGTAAACTACCTTATAAAGTATATTTGATGATGATTGCCTCGGCAAGAAACGAATAGCATTCTCCTTTTACGAGTTCTGATAAAGAAATCAGAATTTATTTGTATTTTTTTAATACTATGACGAAGGTGTTAGGATTTGAGTTTAAAAGAAGGAATAAGAAAATTGCGGTCATGTTTTTGATTACCTTTAACTTAACTAGGTAATTATTCTATTTAATCATTTTTGCAAGGCTGGCAGCATCCTAGCTGCTCCTGTTTCTGAAGCAGCCAGAATGCTGTACAAGCTCGTAAACATTGGAATTAATCGTAGAGGTAGATCTGCATAGCCTTTTCCAAACTATCTTGAGGTCAGCTTCCAGTCTAACCGGATGCAGCTGAATACCAGTATTTTACATGGAGCGACTGCCTATCTGACCTCTACAACCTAGTAACTGGGTAATGCGATATCCCTTGGTGAGAATGGTTGTCACTTTCGGGCTTCTGACGACCCGTAACGACTTTCAAAGATCCAGGAATGACATACGAGTCCTACGACTTCACGTGCTTTCCGAGCACGGGGGAGTCTCGGTATGTATGGATGGTCACCCATCCACGATCCAACCCCGGCAAGCGTAGCTTAACCTGCTGGAACGACCCGTGCGGCTGTTATTACTTAGATAATTGAAAATAAGATAAAATGATTTTTTGTTGTATAATAGTTCATACTAAGATGAGCATGGCATAATCTGTCTAGATTAAACCTTCCATATATAAAAATATAAAAACTTAACTTGATAACTTTTACTATAGATATTGAAAATTAAAAAGGATAAAATACGCTGCGTGAACTCATCCACCTATAGCTGCTGAGTATTTTTTCAATTAAATTCAAATAATTTATTTCGGAAAAACATCCATATTGTATTAGTATAAGAACTTACAAAAATATGTTAGTAGCACTAAAATCGAAAACAATAAAACCAAAGATCAAAATTACAATCAAAATTACAATCAAAATTACAATCAAAATTACAATCAAAATTAAAATCAAAATTTAATTAGAATTAAATCAAAAATTAAATTAAATAATAATAAAGCAAAATTAAATCAACATCAAATCAGAATTAAATTAACGTTAAATTAAAATTAAATCAATAATGTGTCAAAATTAAATCAAAATTTATAGTTATAATAGTTACAATATTCCTAAGTAGTACTAATATTTACTCTTGTTAGTTTTACCAAATGCACCAAAAATTCGTTTTCATTAAAAAAAAAAAATATTCGTTTTCCTTGTACAAGTTAGTTAACCATAACTCTTTGTTACATTTGCCTCAAAATAATAATAGCTGCTAGAAAAATATTTAAACTACCAGAAACTATTTTAGACACGGAAAAAAACAAGAAACGCTAAAAAAACAGTAACAGCCGATCTTTGAACTTTTATTTAAAATGTTATGTACCTACCGTCATAATATTTCCATTAGTTTTTTTTTTTTCAAATTAAATGAACACATCTATCAATTTTTTTTATTAAGTATATTAACATGTCAAAGATTTTCGAAAGAGTTTTTAAATAATAGTCTCATCTTACTGTTTTAGTAAGGAAGGGGTTAACGGGAGTTTTAAACATAAGTCGCCATGCTGCCATAGATATTTATTTATTTATTTAAACTTTATGCAACATTATTCCAAGAAGTGACGGTTATCTTTACGTCCGAAATGAATAATGTAACTCTGTTTGACCCCAAACTCGATTATCAGGATCTTTGAAACTTTCCAATAACTCAACTCGGCTATCCCAATGTCAAAATGACTGTAAGTTGTCATGCATAAACAAGAGTTAATCTTTATTCTGTAAAGCGCTATTTCAAATTATATCGCTACAAAAGGATTTAGACATGTGGCAATCCCTTTCAAAGCGTTTCGTATTTCTACAATACTTTTCAACGGGATTGACATCAACTTTTCAGTAGCTCATGTCAGTCTCATACATTTTGACTTTTCCATCATCGTTATCGGTGGGCAAAATTGGAAGTAATGCCGCCATCTTGTATTTTTAATACATACGCCACGCCTTCTTCCCATTGTGGTAAGCAGAAACTACGGAACGCCAACTGCTACGATCATTACAAACTCCTTTTGCTTCGTTTACGTTCATACATCTGGTCATAGACGACGTACTGACCTCTTTTCAATACAATAATTACACAAAAAAATAATTGCACAAATAAATATCAACGTCATTCGAGCGTCAAATGACTGTTGTACCTACACTAATTTAAATGATGGAAAACTCAATTTGTGGATATTAGTAAATTTCACCCAAAATATATAAATCTTCAGTAATGCTCGTGAAGGAGGAGGCCGAACGCGTGAGGGAGAGGCAACATTCGCGCCCTCACGCCCCTAACCGCCGCAGGAGGAGACGCCCAGGGCGTCGGGAATCGCGAGCCGATTTCCGGTCACCGGTGAGCAATGGGAAGCTCGCCGTCCGATAAGGACCAGGCCCGGGTCGACGGTGCGTTGTGTTCCACGCGCACCTCAAGGAGATGTCAGCAGAATTGACGGGGTCCGTTGGGGCCGATGCCTGCCGGGGTTGCGAAGAAAACCGAAAGAGAGATCGTGGCCCCCGGCAACAGGGCACCTGAAGGAACACGGGTGGGTTTTAGTTAGTAAGAGTCTGACACACCCTCTCGCTCCATCCAGAGCGGGAGAAGTTATTTGATAATTTCCCACCCAAACAAAAAAAAATGTCAATAATTAGATAAAGACGGATTACTTATTCATTATGGACGTAAAAGATACGCCTAAAAATCCCGCTAGATTGGCTTTTCTAAAAAAAATGCCTCATCTCGAATAGTAACAGTAACGTCATTGCTAAAGAAGTTATTTAAAAAAAAAATACTTGCCGAGCTGCATCTACCGTTAGCATATTTGCGTCAACACATCTTATTTTCCTTAATTCAGATTAGGTTCCAGTTTAACCAGATTCGACTGAATCAGTATGTTCAGCGGCTCGATATTAATCGTCGATCCTTCTTACCATTTTTATAAGCGATATCGTTTAATATTTTATTTACTTTTAATATTTATCTTCGACTCATCCGAACGTGATTCGCCAGCGAATGTCTCTTCGAAAATATTTGTTTTGTTATTGAATTCGAATAGCCAGATAGAATACTAGAGCAGTTGCAACATTTTCCTGCGTTTGGGTGGTGTTCTAATTAAAAAAATATTCCTTCCTTTATCAAAATCTACTAGGAAAGCCTAATAACTCCGTACGTTACCCACAGTATCAACTTATTTGTGTTAGTGCCGTGTATCATAATTGTACGAGAATTCAATTCAAGTGCGATTGGTATCTGATTTAATCCTTATAAATACGTTCAACACAATTAAGGTACAAGTCGGTAGCTGACTGCAGACAGCAGCAGCAGCAGGCGACGTGTAGTCGCGTATTTCTGCACGTAGCTTTAAATTCCCCGATTAATAGTAATGATCAAAACTTTGATCCAGCCCGTCCCATCTTTGATGTCCTCCCTCCGGTGACGCCCTACGCCGAGGCTCGTACCCCACAGGAGGTGCCCTTAGCAAGCGTTCACCTAGCTTTTTAGCTTAATTTGTATGCCCCTGGCTGGAGGCTTTGAGTTTAGCAACTTAAGGCAACCACAGGATTGACCGGTTAAATAGTCATGACCTCAGAGGTCAGCTATAAGATGCACTAGAGAAAAAAAAAAGAACGTATTTAACAGAAATACATAGGAAACCAGTAGTGTCACGGCGACTTGTCGCTTGCTCCTGCCTACAGTCGGCTATGGAATTTAACCTTTAGTGTGTTTCGTGTAAAACAATTTTACATGCGTTAAACGGACAACAGTGCAAGCGAACAGCGCGATGAAAATTGTTCATTCAAAATTGGAGCTATTTTTTTTACATTGTTACACAATAATCATATGAGGTAATGAGTTCGTTATGCAATTAGGCTGGAAATAAAAACTTTCCCTTGTATCAAAATAAACCTTTTATTTCTCCATTTATGTATCAAGCTATTTTCAAGATCCTTTAATTTTGCCATTGTTCAATAGTTTAACAATTTCGTTAATTCCTTGAATTAATTACGTAATTCTTAACAGACTTACTATACTAAAACGACACACAGTTCATATTTTTCGTAAGAAGTTGTAGATAAGATTATATTTAAAACACACTTGTTCGATAGTCAATGAAAATATTTACAAAGGTTATCCAAAAAATATATACAAGTCGCTTACTTCAAGAAAACCCTTTCAACACTTTGATATTTTCCCGGTAACCCTAGTTTTCCATATCTCCAGGCCCCGGGATGTAATAAAAATGAAGCATACAAACTTCCGAGGGTAAAAAACTTCGTTTCTTTAGAGGATACCTATATTATGATGACGAGATGGTTTCGGGACTACGTGTGGTATGAGTAAAGTGGCAGATTTCATAAATAGACGACCATAATATATTAGGTATATTATGTACCTACCGTCGTGTTCTACCAATTTCTTGATAACAGTGTTAAAAGCCGGTTAACACGGTGTCATTTAATTGCCTGTGGCATACAGTATTTTCATCTCACGAAGCGACGCTAGTTTTACTTGTGGTTACCAAGTGTACAAACACGCTATGAATATGTGTGTAAGCGCAGCTCTCGGTACTGTTTGAGACATGGGTGAAGTCGAGAGTGAGTGTGCGTGAGTCCGTTATTTTCTGATGCTATTCACAGCGTGTTTTTACATTTGGTTATCACAAGTAAAGCGCGCGTCGTTTCGTAAGATGAAAATTCATCGTATAATTGGGGCTTTAAATACATTTCACCTGGAGAAAATTTTTGTTTCTCTGGCACTCAGATAAACTCTCAAAAGCTATTGATTAAAATTTTCTAGTTATATAAAGCTCTTCTCCGCTCCCCTTGATTTCCAATCACATTTAATTTCAAACTTTTGGACGTCGACGATTGACGTTCAAGCAAATTGCTCCTGTGCCAAAGTCTTTATTCCCGTTAATTACTAGCTACTTTCTACATATAGTCCAGTATATATATGATTGGAATTGCTGTTGTAACTTCCCACCTATTATTCTGGAGAAACGTTTAGGTTTATTTGCAAGCGTAATTATCAAGCTAGTTTAATATTTGAAACAGAAAAATAATCACCCTAGAACGAGTAAATTATTAGATATTAATTGAATATTTCTCTCTGATGTAAATATTTCTAATTGCTAGTTATTTGTCATTCGCTAATTAGCAAATACAGAAATAGTTTAACCCCTTATTATGGCACGTTTCCAATTTCGTACCTCACGCAAAAAAGACTAACTATTGTATGACAACGGACAATTACCTACTAATATTTATTTGTGAGACAAATTGCGGTGAATTCTTGGAGCAGTGATTGCCCAGTGAGTGGTAACGGCCGTGACTTAGCAGTTGTAGGTTGTAGGTTCGAACCCAGACAGGCACTTTACTTTGTGTAAATTATTTTATCACCACTGCGTTCTCAAATCGGTGACAACAACGTGAGAAAACCGGCATGTCCTAGAACCAAAAATTTGAAGACATATGAAATCTCACAACCCGCACTGGGCTCGTGTGGTAGATTACGGCCTACACCTTCTCACCGAGGAGGTTTTTGGTCCAACCGTGGGAACATTAAAGACTGACTAGCTATGCCCTGCGTTTTCAGCCGCATTAGTCGATCCCGAGGGAATATGTGGATAAAAAGTATCCTATGTGGTAATCCAGGTTATAAAACCTGTGTGCTAAATTTCGTCCAAATCCGTTCAGTAGATTTTGCGTGAAAGAGTAACAAACATCCATCCATCCATCCTCTCAAACTTTAACATTTATAATATTTATATATGTATATATATAAATAATAAATAAAATATCTAATATAATATAGTAGGATTATGCTAGACTTTTTGAAAAGAAAAAAACTTCTAGTCAAGTTTTAGTTTAATAACTTTTTTCAACAAGGAGCTTATTGTGCACCGGACGCACAAAGTATCGCCTGTCGTGGAGGATATTTTTATTTATTTATTTCAATACTGCTCCCTCTATACAGCGTACTAGTGTTCACTCGACTCCATAGACTTGCATAATATTCACTCAGTGTATCTCCCAAAATGATCTAACTTCACATGTTCATTTTTAATTAAAACCTTTTAGTGCACTCTGCCGTAATTATCATAAGATTTGTACCTGCATTTTAGTCCGTCGTTGCACCTAATTTGGTTCGTAATAAAAACAGGTTTTTAGACTCCATCTAATGTACGTAACATAAGGTGGAGTGAAAAAATCTGTTTTGCTTTGCATGGATAATTATATAATTGTCCCTGCTTGTTATGTCTTGTGAAAAAAACGAAATAATTGTAATTTTTTTGTTAGATTTTCTAACTAGTACCTAGTTCTACTTTCTTTTTGACAATCTTTTAGGAGCCTCGTCGTTCTAAACTCATGGCTCATGGCTTTAATGTACTGTCATTATTTTTTAAGAAAAAGAACATCAACATCGAAAATTAACATCAAAGATAATCCTGATTTTCTAGAGAATGTTTCAGACAATTTTCATTGTCTTTACTTGTAGAAATGTACTGCAAGGATATTACTCCTTCATATCTTTTTAACTTCATGTTTCTCTTAGAATAACGTTCAAAAATCCATAATCACTTAGCCAGCATTTATCTGGCATCCTGTCTCCATCTTTTGTTGAAACGGTGTTCAGTTTCTGAAAGACATGTTTACCTGTTAAGATCGTTTGATAGGTGATCGATCAATGAGGTCATTTGCCTTCAACCTTACAGCAAACATCAGCTCAGTGTTCTAGCCTTAATTTTTATTAGTTTCGACCACCCGCCGTGGCTGGTGGACGGCACGGGTCAATTACGGACTCAAAGTATGACCTTTGCTTTGAAACGTAGGTTGTTAGTGTCATCATATGACTTTGAATTTCGAAACCGTTGGTTGTGTATGAAAATAGGAGCGTCAAATATCGAAACTGTGGGTATAGAAGTAAACCGATGGGATTCTTGCGTCACTTTTTTACATGAAGCCTCAGACCAAATAAAAACAAAGACATAGGGCTGCGAACAATACAGTGAAGCATGCCATAACTACGCCCCCGTTCTGTGCATACACGCTCACACGCACACTTTTACAATCAAACTACACCTCACTAAGTGCACACATGTTTACAAAACCGGCCTCACGTCACTGTTGACAGCGCTATGTATTGGTTTTTTATTCGGTCTGAGCATGAAGTGTAAAATTCATGCCCAATACAGGGTAGCAAGGTCTGTTACCATGGATTCAGTACTTACTCTGTATCCAATAGCCTATCAAAAATTTTGACGCAGGGGGTTCCCGATTCATGAACTGAATCCATGGTAACAGGTTGCGCGTTGATTTCCCTGCCAACCTGTATGTAAATACTTTCATGGTATTTTTATTTTTTATACCAATACCTAATATTATTTATCTATTTGAGACAAATATTACAGATAATCTTGGAAACTATCTTTGAAGCTTATTCACACGTCCCCAGCCATAAAATAAGGTGTAAACCAATATTTACTATAATGTGAATTGAACCATGTAAACAAGTTAAGTTCATTAAACTTTTCGCATTATTTAGTTTAATCGTTAGTGATATCATTTTGAACCCAATTTATTACGTAGTTAACGCCAAAAACTTGTTTTGTTGTATAATTCATTATATTTATAAATAGTTTTAGTTAATTTTATTCATGTGATGTGTCTGAGTTTTCAAGTGAGCCAGGCAAGGTTGAGTGTTTGTTTTGGTATAATTGAGAAATTTTAGCAATGGTTTTTGCTATGCATCTTGTGTGAGTAAGCAGGAAAGAGGGCTTTTTAGCCTATCAACTCAGCCTATTGCAGTCCACTGTTGGACAAAGGCCTCACCCAGTCTGCGCTACTACACCTTGTCTTCCGCCTTCGGGAACCAATCTGTCCCAGCCACCTTTTTAAGGTCGTCGGTCCATCTAGCTAAGGGGCATCCCCGTCGTAGAATATTAGTCCAAGCTAATCTAAACTTACTTAACTTACTATATCCTAAAAAATATTATAAAAGCGAAAGTGATTTTGTTTGTTTGTTACGCTTTTACGCTAAAACTGCTGAACGGATTTGGATAAAATTTGACACATGGGTAGACTATAACCTGGGTTAGGATATAGAATACTTTTTATCCCGATATTCCCACGCGATCGAGATTTATGCGGGTGAAACCGCGGGGCGCAGCTAGTTTAGAATAATTATGTAGTCTGGCGTGTAGTAGGTAATGCACTTACAAATATAGCTATATGTGTGCTAATAATTTGCCATAACTTTTTATATTGCAACTTTCGCGATGCTATTTCGAGTTAATTTTAAATTTGTCGGGAAAACGCAAAATGGGCGCTAAAGGCATACCGTTCATTTGAGAAACAGGTAGCCTATGGACCTGAAACGATTTGAATGAATAAGATTTGTGGTCCACATGACTAATGCAAGGACAGGTTCTTAGAAATAAATACTTCCTGCTATTAACATTGTATAATAGTCTACTAAATCAAAATAATTAAGCAGTTAACTACAAAACGTATTTTAAATAAGTTATATTGCCACCCATGAAATCTGGCAGCGAATCGAAATCTGCCACAAATTTTCGGAACGGCGGCGATGCAGCCGTTTCGGATATTCACGGTAACAGACATACAAACAGTTCAAATTACATGTATAACACCTCCGCTCGTCAAAGATATTATGTATTAACACAATTACAGTACTCAATGACCAAATTCTTTTGTTTGCCCATTATTTATATATTTGCCTTAAAATCTAACACTTGTGTGCAAAATGATTATGTATGCAAATTGTTGTACAAATGAGTAATAAATATAACTGCCAGTACATAAAAGTCTATAATTATGTCGATATCCTAATTATATGTTGTGAATTTTTACATAGCCAATAACACCATTATAATTATAGACTTCGCAAAGATGACTTCATTAATACGGCAAGGAATTGTTTAACACTGAAAATGCGCAAACCGTTATTTCAGAAGATTTTAGTTTTGTTTTAATTTTATTATAAATTTACGTATACCTGAATGTCCTATGGAATATGGTCCTTCGAGCCGGATTATATTTAAGGATACTAAGGAACTATGGAATTATTGATGTTACATGGCCAGAGGAATGAAACCAAGGTATAAGGTAGTAATGTATGTGGTGGCATCTATATCGCCACATGCGAACTATGAATCAAAGACCTTTTTTTTTGGGTGTGAAATCATCAAATAACTTCTCCTGCTCTGGGCGGAGCGGGAGGGCGTGTCAGACTCTTACTGACTAAAACCCACCCGTGTTCCTTCGGTTGCGCTGTTGCCGGGGGCCACGATCTCCCTTTCGGTTTTCTTCGCAACCCCGGCAGGCATCGGCCTTAGTGGACCCCTTCAATTCTGCTGACATCTCTTTGAGGCGCGCGTGGAACACAACGCGCCGTCGACCCGGGCCTGGTCCTTATCGGACGGTGAGCCACCCATTGCTCACCGTCCGCAAGCCCGCGCCTACGGTGGCCGGAAATCGCCTCGCGATTCAAACAAAATCTTGACGTTACATAAATCCTTCATCGCGCAATTAGAGTTTACCGCGCGAACGACATATATATGACTATCTGATATCAATCGTTGGGAGATTGCCCGCCACACACGACACTCGTCTAGTCGGAGGATCCGTCCTTTTCAATAGAGGATGAGTGAACTCTACACCCTGTTTCTCATACCTCTAAATGTACATCATGTATATTACCCATGTTAATATCTATTTTCATTTTACATGAACTCATTACTATTTATTATTAATTAGGCACCTATGAAAGATTCAATATTACAAACGATATATTATAGATTACTTAACTAAAGTAAATGGACTGCCTCGTTGGTCTAGCGATCGTAAGCACTACTGCTGAGCATGAGGTCCTGGTTCGATTCCCAGGTCGGGCAGTCTTATTGAGTTTTCTACCACTTAAAATTTTCTCAGTAGCAGCCCGGAGCCTTTTTTTTTTGTGTGGGAAATCATCAAATAATTTCTCCCGCTCTGGGCGGAGCGGGAGGGCGTGTCAGACTCTTACTGACTAAAACCCACCCGTGTTCCTTCGGTTGCCCTGTTGCCGGGGGCCACGATCTCCCTTTCGGTTTTCCTCGCAACCCCGGCAGGCATCGGCCCTAGCGGACCCCGTCGATTCTGCTGACATCTCTTTGAGAGCAGCCCGGAGCCTGGACTTGTGTCCGGTTGATAGCAATAGGCTCATCCCCTATAACATGGTATTTAAACATAACTGGCGAAATGTAGGTGTAATAAAGTGTGACATATCGAAATAAGGGAATCTATGCTTAATAATGTTACCGACGGAAAAATTTAAATTTAGAAATTAAATTTAAGAGAATCTATTTTTTTTTATTTAAAAGGAATTAAAAAAGAAAACAAAACTGTGTAACTTTTAAACCAAATGATCTATCGCGATGAAACAAACTCCATAATGATTGGAAGCAATTAGGCGTCCTCATAAAATGATAATTATGAAAAAAAGTAGTACTCTCAATTGAAAATAAACCTACTTTTTTTTTTAGCAAAAATCTGTTTTTTATTTTTATTTCTCAATAAGACGCTAAAAACAAAAAAGGTTTTTATTAATTTTTTTCCGTCGATAAAATTAAGCATGGATTCCCTCATTACGATATGTGCACATTATAAAAACTTACACTGTATAAATATACTTCTGCCTAACCCTTCGGGGATTACAGTCGCGATGTTATGTTTTCATTATTTAATATTAGGTACCTATGAAAGATTCAAATCCACAAACGATAGATTATAGTTTCTTTGACTAAAGTAAATGTTTGTACACAAAATGGCTGGTCGTAAGCTATTTTTAGTTTAACTGATAAAATGTAAGCAACTATAGTTTACACTATCTATGCTTATCTAATCAAATTTTAAAGCATATTTAGATTCCTAAAGGACAGATAAAAAAAAAAAAGTTTTTTTTTTGTTTTATGAAGTTTCTAAAATGTTTCTTAGTAATTTGAGTTCGCTGATTTCATATCTATCCTCAGTTTTTTTTTTCTAGCAGCTCTAGTTTTTGTGATACACGTACTTTTTAAAATTTCGTTACGCGGCTTACTAATATTTTTCTTTTTAGTGCAAAAAATGATTAAATTTCATAAATAAATCGATATGTCTACATTAAGAAGAACTTGTTTAAACGATCCAAATAGTTTTTGTGCTGTTTGTGGTGAATATATGTTTCGATAATGTCGTTTAAGTGCGTATGACTTTATAAAAAAGGCCTACTTGGACTTCTTTGGGACGCCATTACAAGTGTTTAGTAAGCCATGGATACCAAATTTTG
The DNA here is from genome assembly GCA_916610215.1 of Omphaloscelis lunosa. Taxonomy (NCBI): domain Eukaryota; kingdom Metazoa; phylum Arthropoda; class Insecta; order Lepidoptera; family Noctuidae; genus Omphaloscelis; species Omphaloscelis lunosa. The sequence continues at coordinate 13,781,648 of OU744265.1, read as the reverse complement.
TATGTGATAGTTGTGTAACATCATTACGTCTATGGGCTAGTAAAAAAAGACCTACTTTGAAGTTCAAAAGTCCTATGATTTGGCGTGAACCGACTAATCATCACGATGACTGTTATTTTTGTGTTATGAATATTACCGGAATAAACCGCAAAAATCGTTCCAAATGGACTTACCCGAATTTAAAATCAGCTATTAGACCAACTCTAAATACCAGTGAATAACCTGTGGCTGATACGCAACCTAGTACTAACCCAACCAAGCAACGCAACCTAGTTTTTTTTATAACACTACAAGTTCTTTCAAAAACCAGTGATGATGAGGACAGTGACTTTTCTTTCCCAAGCACGTCCGAACCTAAACCATTCAACCAAAATGACCTAGTTGAGTTGATTAGAGATCTTGGTCTATCAAAAGTAGGATCAGAACTTCTAGCTTCACGGCTTAAAGAAATAAATCTGATAACCCCAGAGACTAATGTATTAGTTTACCGTACAAGAGAAAAACATTTGATCCTATTCTTTTCTAAAGAAGAAGATTTTCTTTTTTGCAACAATATTCCCGGTTTGACGGCTGAAATGGTATTAACAAACTATGATCCAAGAGATTGGCGTTTATTTATTGAGTCTTCGAAAAGTAGTCTTAAATGTGAGTACTTACATAATGGCAATAAAATGGGTTGCTTACCCATTGCACATTTAACCAAAGTTAAAGAGGAATATCCCACAATAGCCCTGGTTATGGAGAAAAAAGAAATACATAGAACATAACTAGCTGATATGCGTTGATCTTAAAATGATCAATTTTCTTTTGGGACAACAAGCAGGATATACCAATTACCCCTGTTTTATGTGCTTGTGGGATAGCAGCGCCAAAACAGAACACTGGACTAAAAAAGTTTGGCATTTGAGAGTGGATTTAGTGCCGGGTAGTATGAATGTGATAAATGTACCTCTAGTAGCCAGAGACCGCATTATATTACCCTCTCCATATAAAATTAGGTCTGATAAAACAATTTGTAAAAGCTTTCAACAAGGATGGGGAATGTTTTAAATATATTAGTAAAATATTCCCGAAATTGAGCACAGAAAAAATAAAAGCTGGTATTTTTGACAGTCCTCAAATCGGGGAACTAATAAAGGATCAAAATTTTACTGACTGTATGACAGATAAAAGAAATCTGCATGGATTGAATTTGTTTGGGTTGTGCAAAATTTCTTTGGAAATAAAAAGTCTCCAGACTACATTCAACACATTGAGCAGCTCATGTTGCACTTTTAAAGACTTAGATGTAACATGAGCATCAAGATGCACTTCCTCTTCAGCCATTTAGACCACTTCTCAGAAAATTTAGGCGAAAAACAAGGAGAACGCTTTTATCAGGACATTCGTATGATGGAAGAGCGATATCAGGGTCGTTGGAATGCAAATATGATGGCTGATTACTGCTGGAGCATTCAAAACAAGGCTGAAGTTTCAATTCATCTTAAAAAAGAAAGTTTTTTTCATGCTAGGTTAGAGAAACAATTTTTTTCATTTTATAATTCGAGTATTTTTTTGCAAAAAATGTAATATGTTAATATTTCAAAAACTAGAAAAACTGATAACAGATTTGGAATCAGCGTGACAGAATCATACAAAATGAGGTATGAAACTTCATAAAACAAAACTACTGCTTACCAGTGTTATTTTGTTTTTTTTTTTTAAACGTTGCCCCACACTAAGAATTTCTCCTGTATTGTGGGTGCGATTACAAACATTTAAACTCACATACACAAACACCCAGACCCGGAACAACTACTTGTACTTGTTGGTATCTACGCTTATCTAATTAAATTTTAAAGTATATTTAGATTCCTAAAGATGACGGACACATAGGCAACCAGGGACAGTCCATTGTTGGGAACATTATTGTTGTGTAATGATGCCAAATCGATCGGGAATCATTATTCAATGCATGCAATAAGCGTACCCTAAGGCCTAGCGCGGACAGCCGTGCGTTTTTTTACCGCATGAGCTGTGAAGTATGGAATTTCATAGAAGTGCGCGCATTGCGACGAAAAAAACTCATGCGATTCATTATTCACAGTGGGTCTTCCGCTGCAAATTTCGCTAAGTTTGAAAAAAAAAAAGCAGATAACGGCGTTGGTAATTTGGCATATTGGAGTAGATAGGCGGGGTAGGCATAATTAAAAAAAAAGCATGTAATAAAGCATTATTTTCTTCCAGTATTATATTTCCATGTTCCATTAATCAAGTACTAAGTAGATTAGGTTAAATATTTTTACTTGCAAAAAAAGGTTATTTAGGTTAGGTTAGGTTAGAACTGTGAACCCCTACGCAGTAGCCGAGCGAGCGAAGCGAGCGGTGCCGGCGAGTGCCAAAAATTACTAGAAATAGAGAAAAAAAATCTTTAGTTATGGTTAGTTAGTTAAGAGATCTGAATTCTGGAAGGAATTCCATAAACGCCACGCCGCCGGTGTCCATTATGGGAGCCGGCGGTGTACACAGTACCGGGGCGGCCAAAGAGTACGTAATATGCCAGCAGCCGATGCTTTTTATCTCGTTATTTTTGGGAGCCGGCGCTGGCAGCAGAGGCACTCCTTAAGTAAAATATATTTTAACGACGGGATCACTTCGTTAAAATATATTAAAATATTTAATATTTTAAAAATATATTTTATTTTTTGGTTACTCATATAGTTAAGTAAAGCAAAAAATCGCTTAAGCACAAAAATACAATAGAGTTAGGTATTTTCTTTCTTATACATACATTAGACATATTATTTAAGTAGAAATTTTTATTCAGTTTTTTATTAAATTGGGATTATTCTATGTATGTACGAATTTTAAAATAGTTAATTGTGACCTTTTTTACAAGGCGTATTTTTGAACACTTACGCAGCTTGTATGTATCACAACCCGCCCAATGAAAACACAGCCCTAGCCGCTCCATTAAACAAGACAAAAGTCCTCTAACTAATAAGGAACCTACATACTAATGAATTGTGTTCATTACAATATACGGCATTCAGTTTCACTTGTTAAACAACCCCTCAGAATAATTAAATTTGGTTAAAAGCATCTCTTATGTTAACGTTATTAACAAACAACGTGATATAATTAGGTATTAATTTACGGTTAGAATTTTCCTGGGTCTGAAGCCTCTGAACCGAACATTAAACTGCTCCAAATTGACCGTGTAATCATTTGACGCCCAAATAAATTACTAATTAAATCTCGAAAATAATATCTCCTTACCTGTATGAAATCAGATACAGCGTATTTCATAAATCTACGTATAAATAAGTATTGTCAGCCGGACGTCCTATTAACACTTAAGCTGCGAAAACCGCCCTTTCTGCTATGAAAAAAGGCGCTGCCACTGTCAAATTGTTACCATGTACGTGTGGTTGACTGTACCTACACGTAAATATTACGTTCATATTATTTACGCCGTACCTCACCGCGGTTATGGTTACGGGTCTGACCCATGACCCAAGAACCGGAAAATGGCCAGGAAAATAACATGAAATAATAAAAGCGAAGTAATTTGTAAAGTTAATTGTTTTAAGCATAGTTTCCCTTGTTTTTATTAGTTTAGAAATTATCTCTGACCTAATGAATCTTTAAAATTTCCAGACTGGGCCATAATTCATCACGCGGGCCAAGTGCACCCGCACTGGGCCCGCGTGAGGGAAGCCACATGTTTGTCTTCGATTTTTTGGTATCTAGGACATGCCGGTTTTCTCCCAATGTTTTGCTTTACCGTTTTGAGATCAGTGGTGATAAAATAAATAACAACTGCTCATTCTCTCTAAATTGCAATGTCATTTTATTTTATGAGAATTAAGCATCTAGATAGACAGTCCTGCTGATAAATCGACCACTGCGAGGTTTTTCTTTATGCCAGATACACTTGCATTTGACAATTCTTCCGAAACAATTTGCTTGAAGAACTTTGCACATTTGAATTTCGTATCTAAATAGAGTAATACCGTTTGCATTTGGATATAATATAAACATAATATCCCGTATCCGTATTATTTATATTATAATTAGTATTTTATCACTCATAGTCACGCCAGACAGTAGGTATGTCTGGCATCAGTAGGTATGTTCAGTGTTAGACATAGTTCGTCTCGCTAGTGTTCAGTGTTTAGACAGAGTTCGCCTGACTAGCCATCGTGCATTTTTCGTGACGAACTCAAACTCGTTACGAGAATTAGGGCTAGTGTGCACATCCATGCGGTCGAATGCGGTGCGTAAAGCCGGTACGGTATTTTAACTAACGCAGTCACGGGTAAGCGCAAAAAATGCACAACGACTAACCGTATATATTTATTGTTGCATAAAAAAAACAGTCTCCAAATAGTTTTGGGGCCATCCCTTGATGGCCATAAAGCCTAATAAGGTTTTCTTTTTAGTAAGATAAAAAGATTTACCGGCGTATCCAAAAAAACAATTTTGGATAATACTGCTTGGTTGGTGTTGACGTTTTTTTGTACTGTAGTGCGCGGTACTTCATATTATATGTCTACGCGAGATAAAAATACTTGCGCTGCAGCCAAATCAGGAACCGGCACTGGCAGCCAATTCGGGAGCCGGCGCTGACAGCGGAGGCACTCCCTTAAATTAGGCTTAATTGAAATACATAAAAACTCAACAGCAATCGAATCTTTTAAAGTTTCGAAATGTAAAACGATTTCATAAATGTATAATTAATTTATCGATCCATAATGATCGACTTTGATGGCAATAAATTATATAGTTATAAGTCATTGGATATTTATTACTTATGAGACTCTGAGTCGTTCATTATTTTGGGAACATAGCAGTGAAGTATTTTAATAAATTAGACGAATTTCTCAAAGAATTTTATTTTGTAAAGTTGAAGGGCATAATATAATTTAGATAGTTATGAATAACTTTAATATTATTATTAATATGGCATCAATAATTATATTAAAATTATTTATAACTTTTACATACCTATATCTAAATTACACGATAAAATATTGTGAAATATGCAAACAAAACAATACAAAACCTTATTTTCAATAGGTGTGTACACTAAGCTACAGACTACTTCATCATCTCAGATTATAGAAGACGGATTATTAATAGGTGTAAAACATTAATGTAATAATATTATGAAACTATAGTTGCCAAGTCTAAGAGTACAAGACAGAACGCAAAATAATTATAGACAACATTCTAGATGTAAATGTGACTAAACGCCATAAGGTGAGAGCCAAAACCACCTAATGTGTATGCACGTAGTGTGCCAAGTTGCTACAAATCTTTGTTATTCTCTTACGCACTGTTGATAAGTAATAATTATTATGAGTGGCAGGGAAAAGGTCAGATTGGTAATAGACGTCAGCTTTTATCTCGTCTGCAACACGTCAGTCGATTCAACACAATCTACAATTCTAGTAATTTTTTTTCTCATCTATCTATATCATACAGGGTGGCAAGGGTTTTTGCGTCAACTTTTACCATGGATTCAGTACATGATTCTGAACCCCATGCGATGAAAATTTTCGCCGGTTATAAAAAAAAAATCTGTTGTTTCATAAAAAAGTGAAGCAACAGATTAACACAAAGAACAATACCTACACGTTCAAAATGTATAGAACAGTAGTTTTTATTTTTTTAAATAACCGACGAAAAATTTCAACGCAGTGGGGTTCAGAACCTCCTTCTGCGAAGCAATAATGCTCGCAAAGGAGGAGGCAGAACGCGTGCGGGAGAGGCGAATTGGCGCAGGAGACGCCCTCGGCCACCGTAGGTGCGGGATTGCAGAGAGTGATGGGTAGCTCGCGGTCCGATATGGACCAGGCCCGGGTCGATGGCGCGTTGTGTTCCACGCGCGCCTCAAAGATATGTCAGCATAACTGACGGGGTCCGCTAGGGCCGATGCCTGCCAGGATCGTCCGAAAGGGATACCGTGGCCGCTGGCAACACACAGGCAACTGAAGGAACACGGCTGGGATTTAGTCAGTATGAATCTGACACGCCCTCCCGCTCCGCCCAGAGCGGGAGAAGTTATTTGATAATTTCCCAACCAAAAAAAGAGGGGTGTTCAGAAACATGTTCTGAATTCATAAATTTAAGCAAATAAATGATAGCTGGGAAGACAGAAAGTTGACCTACAAAGAAAGCGCCACAACCTGACTTTTTTTTTACGGTGTGGAAGTCCTCGTGGATGTCCTCCGCCCTGGAGTGGGCAGTGGGGTCTGCTGACTAACTCTCTCACACTTGCGTCGAGGGCTGTGAGTGCAAATGCAACTTCCGCTGCCCCAGACTGCTGACGGCACGCGCTGTGCGGGGCCCCACCCATAGGGGGAGTGAAACTCCCCCCGTCACGTCTTAGAGAGGCGCCGTCATCTCGGGTGCCACATGATGATAATTAGTTTTGTGGTTGACGTACAACCACAAAAGTAATTAGAATAAAAATAAGTGCGTGAAGTCACATGCTGATTCATAATGCAAAAGATTACATTAACTACGTATATATTTAACAGTGACGACATTAATTCGCTCATACACTACTCGACGAGATGTTGCACAAAACAGCACAGGATAATTTATTCAGCTAGTTGATCTTAGTTTTGTGTCTCTTAGCTTCTGTCGAAAATAACAATAATGAATGCGTGATTTATGCATAGAAATTGAACAAATTTTAGGTGACAAATGTATTCATTTAATTTAATATTCAATTTGAAGACAAATCGGGTACTTTGCTACTATTATCTCCGATAAATATCGTTTCAAATTATTACATTCATTCAACAATACGCTTGTGACTAAAATTGAGCTTTTTGAATAATTTCCGTCATTACATCCAGCGCTAGGCATTCATCGTCTTTAAGGCTGATTAGACCCCAATTAGAATTGTGTAACAATACGTATTGTTTAAGATTTAAGCGAACATTTAAAACTATAGAAGGGGGGTTGGACATTTTCAAGCACTTTTTATACTAGAGCCTTAGATAAAAACCAAGACATAGTGCTGCCAATAGTGACATGAGGCTGGTTTCGCAAACATGTTGACACGTAATGAGGTGTAGTTTGATAGTTAATGTGTGCGTGTGAGCGTGTATGCACAGAGCGGAGGTGTAGGTGGCATGCTTCACTGTTATTACAGACAGCGTTGCAAACACTTGTTCGCAGCTCTTTGTCTTTGTTTCTTAATTGGTCTAAGATAAAAGCAATTTTCTCGTAGAACGGTTTTGTTCAAGCAACCTGGCATACTTAGTAACAAACTTTAGCCCAGATATCACTACAATATATTGAAGTTTGCTTAAATTAATTTCAAAGTTCCGTAGTTATATTGAATCAACGAAGATCAGGCGTTTCAATATGATAGCCTCGACTTCATAATTCAACCAGAAGGGGCAACCTAAACGTTTCCTAGGTAGCACAATTAACTCTCCCGATCAAATGTATTCGAACTGCGTCAGCCATACTCTCGTTATCGTCATCATCTTATTGAAACAATTCTCATATTATGTATATAATAGTTTTGCTAACTACTAGGTAGTTATGAGTAAATATAAACTTCCCTACAGACCGCATATATCAGTCAGGAGGAATTTATGTAATATTGAGCCCAAATTCGTCTTACTGGCAAAGTCAAAGTCAAAAAAACATTTATTTCAAATAGGCCCATGTATGGCACTTTTGCGCTAGTAAGTTTTCGAATGCTCAGCCATTTCACACCGGTGCCGTGTTCCTACCATTATTAAAGCGTTCGCTCATCCGATCACCGTGATTTTCGATGCTATTCCGCCCCTTTTTTTTTTTTGAGGGTGGGAAATCATCAAATAACTTCTCCCGCTCTGGGCGGAGCGGGAGGGCGTGTCAGACTCTTACTGACTAAAACCCACCCGTGTTCCTTCGGCTGCCCTGTTGCCGGGGGCCACGATCTCCCTTTCGGTTTTCTTCGCAACCCCGGCAGGCATCGGCCCTAGTGGACCCCTTCGAATCTGCTGACATCTCTTTGAGGCGCGCGTGGAACACAACGCGCCGTCGACCCGGGCCTGGTCCTTATCGGACGGTGAGCCACCCATTGCTCACCGTCCGCAAGCCCGCGCCTACGGTGGCCGGAAATCGTCTCGCGATTCCCGACGCCCTGGGCGTCTCCTCCTGCGGCGGTTAGGGGCATGAGGGCGCGAAATTTGCCTCTCCCTCACGCGTTCCGCCTCCTCCTTCGCGAGCATTACCGCTTCGCAGAAGGAGGTGACGGCCTCCCATTTCCTCTCGCTCCGTACCATGGCCTGAACCAGGGCCGGACGCGAGAGATCACCGCCGCCGATCGCCTCCACGAGGACACGGCGATGCTCCGCCCAAGCTGGGCAGACCTCCACCGTATGCTCCACCGTGTCCTCCGGGCGATCCACACAATGGTGACACCCGGGCGTTTCCTCCCGCCTTATCCTGTGCAGGAACCTCCCGAAACTGCCGTGTCCGGTGAGGACCTGCGTCAGGCGGAAGGTGAGGACGCCGTGGCGCCTCTATGCTATTCCGCCCCTAAGATTTTATTAGAAATTTATGAAGATTGATACATGCTTTTCGACTAGGTTAACGTTAGTTCATTAAAGCTAGTAACCTAGAGTATTTTTACGAGTATTACCGGAAGATAATACGAGTTTATGTAGTAACTTCAGATTATTTGCCAGTAAAAAAATATGAGCATACCTGGACTGGACAAAAATATATCACGGATTTTGTAGATTTTTTTATCCAATTATGAGATTACCTACGTTACACTGGTTCGTATCTCAACCACGAACTTCCTCTCAATCACAATAATTATCGTCTTCCGTCTGAACAGAAATTATTGGGAACCTGTCGGTGATTAAATCCGTCTTTAACGAGGTTTTAAGTCATATTGAGGATGGAAATATCTCCTTCAAGATTCGCTAATTGTTGTAAGATTCAGGCATTTCAAGTAACGGATATGATATTTTATCCTTCACCTACCCCTACCTTGTATCTACTTAGTAGATATAAGGCTATTGATATAAGCTTCGTGGGGTACATACCTCCATGCCTACATTTACATAGATCGCTTTAAACCAGCTTACATATTAGCCGACAAAGCTGACCCGAGACTTAATAACCAGACATTAAAGAGTACATACTACTCATTTAATTGTTACAAAATATATATTTTTTTAAAATTAATGTTTAGTAGTCATGGGATACATGAAGTGGGCTGCTTTTGTAAGACGACTTAAATTTCACGGTGTATTATCACAGACATTTTTAATTCTCTTTTGTACCATAAAACGCGATGAAAAGTTTTTGTCAGTCAGTTCTACAAAAAGTAATTTGATAATGGCCGTGGTTTCCATTTCCAAAACCGCATTCTTACCACACCAATCGTAGCATTTGGATAATACCTTCGGAAGGTTCTAAAAGGGATTTACCGGTAACCACTTCCAAAGCATGAAAGGTTCTTTAATGTTTAGCTATGAAAGACTACGCTTTGATGTTGTCGAAGAAGCAAGTCTTACAACACAGAAATAAGTATATGTAAGTCTGTTTGACTTAACTATAAGTAAACCTCTGCCCCTCGTCCGGATGAGGCGTTTTGGGGCTGCGCAAACGTAGACACTTTTTGTTACCGCCACGGCACACCTCCACAGGAAACCGTAGTTGTTGTGTGCGGTAGCGGCAAGCGGACACAGTCGCCGGTTGCCTGTAACCGACACGGCACACCACAGGAAACTATAGTTACTGTGCGCAGCGCCGTACAATTGTTTGACAATTTTGCTGTCTTTTGATCGGCAATAAGTATGTGTCAACTGGAAGCAACTGGACACAAAAAAATAGATCTGCGTAGTAAGGGCTGATTTCATACTGGCTATATAGAAATCAAATATTCATTGGTAGCTTGTAACCGACACGAGACACAAAAATGTCCACGTTTGCGCAGCCTCTTACGCCCCTTGCGAGGGAGTCGGGGTTTTGGTCACTAAGCAAGAAATTAAGTTGTATTCAAAATTCAATATATTTTTCAATTTTACAAAAAATTAACAGAATATCGAAAATAATCATTTACTGTACTTTTCAAAGCTTTCCAAGATTAACTTGTTAATAAGTAAGATGCATTCGTCATATTATTATCAGCCGATATGATGATGATGATTAAGGCATCCTACTTCTTAGCAAGTTAATTTTAGGAAGCGTTGTGGAGTGAAAGAGGATAGGAGTTTTAAGGATTAAGTAAAGTGTATTGAGACAGTACAGTTTGGACACACAGAAAGGATTGGCTCTCATATGCAATCTTAGTCGTTATAGTATTGATATTTGGTTCTATTGACAAATCTGTTTGCCAACCACTGTACTAGGACATTCCGTCCGTATGTATACGAATTGAGTCCATACATGGGTCATACATGAGTCTTGTTGCGTTCCGTGCATATGATTTGTCTTAATCGCCATATCTGGACAAGATCAAGAAAATCCATAGACAGCACATTGACGTGGGCATCTACCGACATAATTATACCTCAATTAATTAATCTGTCTACACTTTTTCCAACTATGTTGGGGTCGGCTTCCAGTCTAACCATTCGGTTAGACTGGAAGCCGCAGCTGGATAACATTATTTTATATGGAGCGACTACCTATCTGACCTCCACAACCTAGTAATTGGGTAATACGATACCCTTGGAAAGACTGGTTTTCAGACTTTCGGGCTTCTGACGACCCGTAACAACTGTCAAAAATCTACAAATGACAGCCGGGACCAACGGATTAACGTACTTTCCGAGGCACGGAGGGTTCTTGGTATGTAAAGATGGTCACCCATCCACGGACCAATCGTTGTAGCCTAACCTGATCGTTTGACCCGTGCTGCTGATATAAGTTTGCCCAAGCCCCAAAATAATTATACCTAAAAACCAAATATATCTCAAGAGAGATACTTATCTGGCAAAAATATTTCACAAGTTTAAAACGGAGTCCTTACCTAGTGGTAAATTTAAAAAAGTGTGATAATCAAATCATCCAGTCAGTGAGTTCTGAAGTGTAACAAAAGGGACAAGTTGTGCGAAAAATGAGTGCATAATGAGCATTTTTTTGCCAATGGATGAACGAATATTTTAGAACTTGATAAGAAAGCTAAAGAAAATAAAATACTGCTACATTATTTGATTTGATTTACAAATTCTCATCCAGTTGATTAGATGGCTACAGCGGACTAGATTACTCCGACTTGATTTGATCACGTTTGCCGAAAAATCTCGCATTAAGGTAGGTACAATCACTCAGACTTGGACCACAATACCTATCCAGTTACAATACACATAATTAACGTTATTCCGATCATTCTTTCTCTGAGCTTAATTGTATCAAATTGGAACTATTTCGGGTGTAAGCGGCTTTCGAAGGAAATTCTCAGTAATTGCAATTTTAATTAAGGTAATTAAAACTGCTATTACTGGGAATGTTCTTCTTTATGAGTCATAAAACTAATATAGTGCACTCCTGTTACCATAATCTGTACTCGGATTAAATTTATTGTTCTAAGAGGGAATAAAACTTGGAGAATTTGACGAGTTTCTCATACTGAGGCCCTAGTGCGAGTTTATTTTAACCATCTCGACATTACACATCGACCGCGTTCGGCGCTCCCATTGGCCCTTCACTGGCCTTCACTGGTGAAGAGCCAATCGGAGCGCCAAACGTGGTCGATGCGTATAGTCGAGGGTTAAAAGAAACTCGCACTAGTGCCTCTGAAAACTGTAGTTCTCATTTTTTACAGACGTAGCCGACTGGATTTCAATATCCCATTTGAAAAATAAAATAAATGGATAATAAACATATTTTTGACATAAAACAACGCGTACACCCTATTTCTATTCTGAGAAATACTCGTAAATCGCTGCTACCAAAAATTCTCGTAAATCAGTAGATCAAAATCCTTATCTACTTATAACTACTATTCAAGAAAACTCCAGCAGTCTTGTTTACTCGGTTCGCCTTCGTCGTTTCGTTCGGTATCAAAAGAACATTACGGAAGGTCGTTTTTTTTAATATGTGCATTTATTACTTTTCGCATCCCGGTTTATACTGCTAGTGGAAGATTTTCGGGGTCGAGTTTTATTGTTTTTGGGAAGATCATTTTTATGATAACTGTATGAATATATAGATATATTAGATAGAATAATATAAAGATGTTTTCAGTAGCTGTATGTCATTATTTTTTAACATGTGCAATGAGATTTTTTTTCTGGTTTTTCATTTTAAAACAAATCTAAATGAAATGGTTTGATAATATATTCATTTCCAACACAACTTGAAAGTAAACATAAGTAAATATTTTCCTTACCTTATAACCGAACTCTATGTAAAATCTTAGATGCTGGCACGTCCCAGTGCGGTTCCATCGAGGTATTACCAATTAACGCTTTGCAGTCCCGGAAATTGAACGGTTGTGGTATATCGTGTATATTCTAGGTTTTATAATAGGTACTAGCTTCATACAGGTTTAAGACATTCAGGTACCGAAACAAACCCTTGGTAGAAAACAGGCATTACGTTTACAAGATGGGTAGTCTGTAATACTTGACTATCAATGGCCATCGCGGAATCACATGTAGGTATCCATTTCATTGTGATTATAACCATATTATGTTCTGAAGTAGGTATTGTATAAGATAAAGTCTTGTTAGTTTTGCTATAAACCCCCTTTCAAGTACAATCCGACCGGCCTGAAAGATATTTCTTGACGGCGTGTGAACCCACGTTAGAGGCCGATGGGTGGCTTTAAAACTCTGACACCAGGTTATTCACTAACCACACGAAACGAAGAAGAAGTAGAATCCAACAAAATCTTGTTTGGATACTGTTTTAAAAGTTGTTGTCTACTATATCCATTACTGCTTTGAAAGTAAAACTTGTTTGTGAACCAGCTATTTGATTTCATTAGGTATTATACATTCTGTTCACCAAAACATCGGAATATCTTAATTGCGTTTCAGATGTTTATCTGTTTCACGTAATTAAATCCAGGGCTCGAGTCTAATTTGGTGTAATTTCAAGGGGTAAAGATCTTTGTGTGTTCACTGGAAAACAGCCCTTGGCCTCCGCGAGTTTAGGAAATGTAATTACGTTTATATTGGGGCATGAACCAAATTAAACCAGATGATGTCAAGTGGTTGACGTCATCAAACAAACCCTAGCTTTTGCAAAACAAACTCAGAATCGCGCTAGGTTTAATTTTGATAGTCAAACAACATTCATACGTTAATCAGTGACAACATTCTGAAATAACGAGGTAAAAAATTTATTGTATTGCCAATATGAAATCTGCTGGTGATTTGATGAATTTTTTAATCTTAGTTTAATAACGCAAACCATTAAGGTTTGCGTTATTAAACTAAGATTAAAAAATAAACGTGTAAAATAGACAGACGATTTGAAAACCAGAGGCACACGTCATGTCAATTGTGGCATAAATCGTACGTGTGACTCCTGTAATTTTGATGTCAATTATTTTGAGATTTGGGATCATTGAGTACCTACCCAGTTTTTTGGTTTCAGAAAATTCAAGAGTGAAGTTTGGGGTTAACGTCAAAAAAATCATAAATAAGCAATATATTTTCAGAAAATACTCTTTAAGACCTTTCATTAGATGCTAAACACGATAGAATTTTTTTTTCGGGAACACTGCACATTCGCTATAAGCCGCCATGTTGGATTGTTTGTGATGTCATAAACCCACGGAACAACATGACGCTACCAATGTTACCTCATTTGACGAGTAGTTTATACATACATACATAGCCTGTTAAAGTCATAATCCTCCTTTGGCTTTGCCATAGTCGGGTTAATAGGTTTGCATGCTCACTACGAGCTAAACATAGTAAAGTTTTTGGGAAAAGAACCTTCTAACTATAGGTATTCCTAAGGGTGCTGACGATAACTAATTTGCATTCAATCGCGTTATACCTGAACAACAATTTATTACTAAAGTTTCGAATAGTTTATTTCAAAGTACAGTTACAATATTTGATTGGTTTTCTCTTTGTGTTATTGGTTACGAAACATTGATTACAATTGTGATGCTGAGAGTGCCTATTGATATTGACACGCTGACAAGTGATAGCATTTTAGAATGCGTATGTGGAGACGGTATTTATAACGCCTGTTATTAACAAACGTAATAAAAGAGACTAAATTTTTGGTTTCTTATTTTTACTGTGGAAACTGTATGTAATAACTCAGTTTAATAAATAATAACTCAATTTAATAAATCACAGAAATGTAATACGGTACACAATTTGAGTACTTGCGCATACCAATTGCTAAAATGGTTTTTTTTGTGTCACCGGGTTCATATTTCGGGAAACATGTGTACATGTAGCTAATGTTAATATGAACTATTTAATTCATACATTCCTCTTCAAAACTGGGAACATGGAATTTATAAATTGCATTTCTCTCTGTTTTAAAATGTGTATTTTGTAAATATTTATGGCTTTCATGGTTTTACTCCGGTTTTCATTTCGGGTTCGATCGATTTGCTTTGAAATCATTTTTTATTTCTTTTGTCTTCGCCATGTCAGCGGCATTCATTTACTAGTCGAACTAGTCTGTAATGTCTCCCAAAAGTTATAGTTAGTTTGTGACCAATTACCGAAGGACGTAGGAAGGCCTCTCACAAGATGGACTGATTAGCTTGTGAAGGCCGCAGGAATCTGCTGGATGTTTTCGCATCCACAGAACCGATCGAAGTTGCGGTGCTTGGGGGAGGGCCTATATCCAGCAGTGGACGTCTTTCAGCTGAAACGATGATGATCATCGATTATGAATTGATTTTGATGATTATTTTTAGGTTATGACCTACCAAACCTACCAATCCATGGTATTATGGTGTATTTGAGGATCCACTTCATGAAATAATACGAAATGGAAGTTCGAACCCTGAACAAAGCACTCGATGCGGGATTCCAGGTAGCCTGCATTTTACGCGATTGAAAATGTTTCTTAATTCTTTATCATAAATAAAATAAATTATAATTTAAGGATGTAAATGCTAGATGGCATTTGCAAAGGCGATTTTAACAGTTTTTTTTTTTTCTAATAGCTATCCTCTGAGCGATAGAACTGTTGGTACAACACGGCCGATGAATCATGGCTGGTCCGAAAATTACAACTGCGTTGCAACAAAAAATTAATTAATTTTTTTAAGAGCAAATGGTGACATGAGGCGAGTGTACATGCGCGAAAGTTAGTGCCTATGTTCAAACTGCCTATGATTCATTGGCCGACCTAATAAGATATACATTTTTAAATGCAAAATTGATTAAATTTTGGGGTCACGTCATGTTAGATTTGGACAAGGTTTATGAGCCTATGTTCAGACCGGCCATGATTCTTTGGCGTATTGTTAATCAAGTACCATCATTTATTAAATGCAAAACACATAGGTACAATATTTTAAATACATTAAATCCACCTAAATAAAATTGTAATTGATTAAATTTTGCGGTCACGTCATATTAGATTTTGGACGTGCATTATGAGCCTATGTTCAGACCGATCATGATTCTTTGGCCGTATTGTTAATCAAGTACCGTACCTAATTAGGTATACATTTATTAAATGCAAAACACATAGGTACAAGATTTTAAATACATTAAATCCACCTAAATAAAATTGTAATTGATTAAATTTTGAGGTCACGTCATATTAGATTTTGGACGTGCATTATGAGCCTATGTTCAGACCGACCATGATTCTTTGGCCGTATTGTTAATCAAGTACCGTACCTAATTAGGTATACATTTATTAAATGCAAAACACATAGGTACAAGATTTTAAATACATTAAATCCACCTAAATCAAACTGTAATTGATTAAATTTTGAGGTCACGTCATGTAAGATTTTGGATGTGCTTTATTGCAGTCCTTTTAAGTCCCATCATTTAAATTTTTTGGGCTCCGTTTTAATGGTTAATGTATTGTCTAATTGTCTATAAGATCCTCTTTGTAATAAAGTGATGATTAATATGGCCGATACGTACAACAATCGATGACATAATTACTTATAACTTATTATTCACAATTACATACATAGACCGTAACGGGCCATCATCATCAAATGGCTGTTGTGAACAATGATTTTATAGCGTCATTACTGTTGTGACTAAATACAATGCGAAATATATTATTAATTTACTGCCGTTTGTACTTAGACTTTCCGGGAAAATTATGACTTTCTATAATAAAAGGCTTGTAAGTTTAATTAATTATCCATTTTCTCATCTTTGAGGCTCATTATAGTTTGAAGATGCATTATTGTAGACTCACTCATAATCAGCCTATGTTCCCACTGGCACTCAGGCCTCTCTGTGAGAGGAAGTGGGTGGTAATTCCCCCTACACGGCCCCTGTTTGTCGGCCCCGGGTTGCTGTAGTGCTGTACTTTGAGCTTTTACAAAATTGTGGTTTTAGTCATATGGAATTAGGAGCGAGTTTGGTTTAATTTATGGACTATGATATCAATCACTTGGAATGCTCGTGAAGAAAAAGCAAAAATAAATAGTCGTATTTCGATTAAATTGGGATATAGGTCGAAAAATTAGCTACATAAATTCTATAAAATTAATTTTAATATGCTTAATAAAATCGTTGTGAATACCTAACTATTGCTTTTCTTGACCTTTTCACTATCAAGTAGATGGTGGGGCTGCTTATCTTATAAAATTATCTCCTAATGCTTCGCAATAACAACAATATTCTTCGAGACAGCTCACATATCAGTGTATTAACTTCCTTATTACCCTTGCGGTTATGAAGGCGTTTCTTGTTTAAATCTCTAGCTATAATTAGCAGAATGATAAGCAAGATGTAACAGAAATAGATGGATGATGTAATATTGTCGTTGTTTGGTACCAAAATAGATATTTGATCGAGCATCTACAGCACTTACAATATATACGAATAGTTACGAGTATTGATCTCTGCAGCACTTACGAGGTCATGAAATAATGTTTTTTTTTAACTTTGGATTTTTTTAGCATTGGATTTTTTTTACATGAGATTATTTTTAACATCGGATTTGTTTTAACATATTGTTTTTTTTTAGCATTGGATTTTTTAACATGAGATTATTTTTAACATTGGATTTGTTTTAACATATTGTTTATTTATTAACATTGGACTTTTTTAACATGAGATTATTTTTAACATTGGATTTTTTTCATAACCTATTCTGTTAATTAATTTTGAAATGACTGATTTAAAGACTTCATAATTGCTAGACTGTGACTAATATTATCTCGACATTTTGTTTGTGCTTAGTATTGACTCTATTCTTGATTTTATTATGTGCAAACGTTTCTAAACTAGTTTTCGATTATTATTTCGCAGCTCATAATTGTTTAGATTCAAGTATGTAAAGAAACCACTCCACTGTACCTAAAAGAAAACACTATTTTATTGCTAATACTTTTAATCCACACCACTGTAATATTTCACAATCATAATATATAAAATCAATATATTATCTTAAGAACCTTATGAAAATAAATCTTTAGAATTGCCGCAATCAACAAAATCTATGTTGCTGCAAATACTTAAACTATTTTATTTATTCTTAGCCACTTGTTTTTCTGTGGTTTAAATTAGTTTTCCTTTTGGAATGAGTAAAATGTGCAGTGTACAATGTCCAGTTGCTTATTTAAATGAATAAACAAGCGATATTATCTACCTACGGCTAAAAAGGCGATTTCAAACGAGATAGACATTAAATAGTTGTAACAAAAACTTAATAATGCAAAAAATCCGTGCCTAGATCCTTACATATTATAAAACAAAGTCCCTCGCCGCGTCTATCTGACTGTCTGAATGCGATAAACTCATAAACTATAAAGGGATTTTCAAACAGTTTTCACCAATGGATGGAGTGATTCATGCGAAAGGTTTAAGTGTATGATTAATTAAGCTTTTGTGTAAATTGGCTGAAATTTGACGATTATTGTTGAAGATGTCGGAAAAAATCATGCCGACTGAGAACTTTATTGTAAAAGTTACATAAAATGTATGTTCTACAGTATTGTTCATCTTAAAAAAGTTCAACAAAAAATTCCGCAATGGCATATGTCTATCTTCTAAGGATGACCCAAAATTACCATTTTTATCTTTCAGAATTTGATAAAAATTTAATTGTTATTTCCGAAGCTATTTTGACCAGTATTATATTAATCCTTATCCAATAAACGATGTTACTTAAATTGAGCATTTAATTTAGATTAAAATATGCCTGAACATCATTAAATTTAAATGAATAGTTTAAAAGATATCACAGATTCAAAATTACGCGTGACAAAATAATTATGGTTGACCGTAACGCGGGCGCAGCGGTAGGAGTCAATGACCCTTTCCTCGGCTTTTAGGTTGTAATCCCGGTAGTAAGTTCCCGTGGGATATTTTCCGACATCCACGCGGGCGAAGCCGCGGGCAAAAGTTTTGACTCATTCGCAGATAATAAACACTACATTTATGTTTCAGACAATTATTTTCTTATATAACTGTCAAGGAAGTCCGCCATTAAAGTTTTTGTGACAGTACATATAAACAATTTTTAGATCCTAACTTATACGCTGCCAGTGCCAGTCATCTGGTTACGTATTCGGATGACAGCGATGTGGACGAATACTACCAAGTGTCCTTTTGTTTCTATTTGTAAAGTTAGTTACTTGGTTCTTTAAGAAATAGTTCTGTGTTTATTGCATATAGTTACTTATACTTATTAGGTATATTTATTAGGTACTTCCGTTTGTAACTTAAGTCAGATGCGTGTTGGAATCATGTATAGTTAATGAGTAAAGACTCATTGGATATAAATAAGGAATGCGATGTCGTAACTCACATTATTATTAACTATCAAACATTGACTTGTATAAATACCAGAATACCCGCAAAATAGAAAGAAAGAAAAATGTATTGGTTTATTTCTAAAGACGGTCCAATTGGCGACGAAGCTGGGCAGTGGCCATAGGTATAATTATGTGTATTCATGATAAAAAATCAAATTAAGAAATATGTCCTTATACCTACGCTGCCGGGTAAGGAAAATGGTTGGTAAGGGACATAAATGATGATCTTTTACACGAAACTAAGATAATAATTGTTTAAGTAATTTTATCAGATTATTCCTAAAAATAAATAAAATAGGCAGTCGCTGTATGTAAAATACTGGTATTCAGCTGCATCCGGTTTACTTTGTGTAAATAATTTCATCACAACTGCTCTCAAAACAGTGAAGGAAAACATCGTGAGGAAACAGGCATGTCCACTAAAAAGTCGGAAACGTGACATCTACCAACCCGCATTGGGCCAGCGTGGTGGATTACAGCTTACTCCCTCTCACAGAGAGGAGGCCTTTGTCCCAGCAGTGGGAATATTATAGGCTGATTAGGTAGTTTAGGTGGCTGTTGAAAATATTACCATCACTATCTTCTTCCTGCCCTTATTATTTTTTCTTCTTGTTGAAAACATTATCTACAAACGCAAATTAGACTAATCTCATTTGCCTGCCGGTGGTGCGAAGAAAACCGAAAGGGAGATCATGGCCCCCGGCAACAGGGCAACCGAAGGAACACGGGTGGGTTTTAGTCAGTAAGAGTCTGACACGCCCTCCCGCTCCGCCCAGAGCGGGAGAAGTTATTTGATAATTTCCCACACAAAAAAGGACTAATCTCATTTACATATGTTTTTTTTTTTCATAGCATTTTCGACACGCGAATTTTAATTGTTTTTATTATTAACCTGATCCTTTCCATCTCATTGCTGTGATAAATAATTTAAATATCGGAATGACCATTAATTAACTACTCTTATAATACTTAATCATTTCCAATGAAACGGTTTTCAAAGGAACAATTTCATGCAAATAAATAAATAGGTATCACAAATTAAAACGGATACCTATCATAGAAAAGAAAACGAATTGTTCAATAAACATGAAATTAAAATAATATCACGCCTTGTTTCCCCATTGGGTTAGGCAGGGGTGTGACGTACACTCACATTTCGCTAGTTATGTTTAAGTCCCATATATTAGGGGGCGAACCTATTACCAATACCGGGTACAAATCCAGATTCCGGGCTGCTACTGAGAAATCCCAGATGGAAAAACATTGTAACCATATGCTCAGCAGAAGCGCTCACGATCACTAGACCAACGAGGCAGTTGATTTATTAAAATAAATGTCATTAAAAATAAATATAAATATTGTATAAATGTAATAATTTAACATGAGTTATTCAAAACAGTTGAACTGATTGGCTCATTATTTTGAACACAACGTGTATATATTGTACTGTATTTTCATACGGATATTGTTCATTTAGGTAAACGGTAACTATTTTTTCTTTCCTAATATAGGTATATTAGGAAATAAAAAATAGACGACACATCTTGTGTAATAATGAGTTATTTTTAGCTCCGAAGGCTGTCTTATGCATGGTTATTAGCATTTATAATTTTCTGTTTTTATAACACATATACCGAGATTTCATACTAGTTTAAGTTTTAGTTTCGACATTTTGGTATCTACAAAAATAGGAGGATGAATTTTGAGTAAAAAAGACTACAATGCAATAGAGTAAACGAACAGACACGAGGAAATTCATTAAAAAATTAAATAATGAAATAGCTAAAATGTACATACCCAGAAAACTAAAAGTCACTGATAGAGCTGCGGGCGCAGTTAATAAAAAATCAAAAATTCTAATCCATGGATCCAAACTTTCAAACAAACAATTCATTTTCCTTACAATGAATAAATTAATAAATTAAATACGTAAATAAACATAGGTACAATGTACAAGTTATTTCTGTACTGTGACTAGTGTTAAGTAAGGGTCAACATAAGGTCGAACAGACCGAGAAGTTGACAATGGCCGACGTATAAATGTATTGAATGAAAAATGCATGAGAGCTCAAGTTTCTACTAATATATAAGAAAAGATACCTTGTTTAACTTAATGCTGACTAGCCAATATCACGCTTAAATTTTGAAAAGGGTAGGTTGTCAGAAATTGTGTTACTGGTGCTTTTTCTGTTATGTTTACTCCTGGTGAAGACTATTACTATTTTTGACGGTGGCGGCTTAAAGTTGCCAAATAGTTTAATATCTTAAACATTACGTTCACATCTTTTACAGGCCCAATTTGTAGATAGTTAATTGATTCAGGCGTGACCTTGCGGAAATCCATAATAGTCTGCGCTCGGTGCTTGGTGTGGCAACACGCCGTGTTCGAGTTCACGACAAGTTAATCGTCATCCTGAGGATGCCTCGTTGAGAGGTGAAACACGTGTCGATTTCTTCCAGGGTCTTTTCAAGACTCTTTAGAAATAGCTAAGCGGAAAAGGTTACTACATATATCCACATCATCATTTTATCCAATTTGTAGACTTAAAATTATTACCGGCATTAAAAACGACAGGTTTCTATGCTGACCTTTAAAACAAACCAACGAACTCAAAGACTTATAACATGGGCAAAATAAAATTATGTTACTAAGTATCGTATTTAAATGAGTGTCTACAGAATAAACAAATTGTCCACAAAAGTCCCAATACCGCTTCCTCTTTGCGAAGTAATGGGGCATCTAATTCCAAACAGCAATTGTAATGTAAGAAAACACCGGTCGAAAGATCTGTCCTTATTTCTGACTTGTAAATGTCGGTTGTTTTAAGTGGAAAGGGCAAACGATTGTTCGGGAAAAGATAGCTGAGGTAAAGAAAAAGATAACTTGTTAAAAGATGATACGGATTGCTTTGCTTTGATGTAATAGGATGGTTTCTGGAATAGGCAGGCAAGCGGTCCACAGTCGCTCTTATACAGGTTGTTGCAAAATCAGGGGTTTTTTGATGAGTCGACAACGTAAAAGATGTAGGCAAATTAACGTTTAAGTTAATTGTTTTTAGGTAGACTGGCATTAAGTTCGTCCCTGTAAAATTAATTTCTTATGCTTATAGAATTTAAAAAAACAACTGACTTCCAAAAAAACACTACAAAGTGATAAATAACTTTAATTTCGGAAGTCGGTTTGGATAAAGATTTTCGTTTTTAGCCATCGACTTCCGAAATTAAAGTAATTTTTCTTTTTGTAGTGATTTTTGGAGATCGGTTGTTTTATTTTGTAAAAAGTTTTTTTTTTTTTTGTGTTACCTACCTCACAAAAAATCGGATCCCACTACTTGCTATGTAAATAACAGTGACAGGAACTTATTAATTATCCACTAGATCCACATGCAGACTAAATGCGAAAAATACGTATTATTGAAGCAAACCCAAAAACTACCCAAGCAAAGTTAATAAAATTTATATGAAACCACCGCGCAAGCTTCCTTTAACAAAAAAAAGAGTTTTCAAAATCTGTCCACAATTGACGAAAATATCGAGGAACATACAGACGAACATAGAACCTCCAGAAGTTGGTTAAAAATAATGAATTTGTGACGAGTGCAAACTGAAAGGCTACAATTAATCAATAGTACCCGGTAAATCAACAAAAGGAAAATAGTCGCGGTGGATAATGGGCGGCAATGAATAAACGAATTAAGAATTAAAAACAGAAATTTCTCGATAACCGCGTATCGATAATAGGAAAGGTAACTTACATTAACCCCGTACCACGAAATCCATTGACAATAAAATTATTATCACGATTACAACAATACGATATCCTTCTAAGAGCTTCCTTTTGTTAGTACGCAATAATCATAACAAGAAAGGGCTTCCAATAATCATAAAACCTTTTGGAATTAGACACGTAGTACCTTGAATGAAAGTCTGGCATAAAATGGAATGTTGCGGTCAATAATCAGTATGGAGCTATACGGTTTTAGTAGCAAAAGAGGTTTTTCTGAGAGTGCTCGTCCGGGAAAGTATCACCATTATTCCTGCCGCCAAGCAGCATTGTTGCGTTTTTTGAATGTATAGGTAGGTACTGTATATGAAACCTAAAACCTAAAACGCAACTTACTTTGCCTAACTTGCTTTACCGGGTACTATTGATTAATTGAGGCTGCATATATCACATTATTTTATCACCGAAATCAAACCGGGAAATTAGACTCGGGAGCTTTCAATTCCGAGATTAATAAAAGTACCAAAATTGTGTCAACTTGATTCGATTCAAGCCGTTAGTGCACAGGTGCAGATGCATGCGGCTACTAAATTGAACTGCAAAAAGTGCAGTAATGACGGCAAAGTGTCAGTGTGAATCAAACCCCTATGCAAGGCTGAAGGTCTGCTTAGATTGTGGCAAATCCCGAGCGGGACGCAGGACACGCTCATTGTGCCAACGAATTAGCGCGAATAGCCACGTAAATATAAGCGTTTTATTTTTAATTTCCTAATGCTTTTTAATATGGAATCGCAAGAAGTCGGGTCAATTTGAGAGGCTAAGCAAACGAGCGAAGTCGCGTCCCGTGCAGAAGTCGCTTCAGTTTGAGCAGAGCTTAACTACGACAGCTGAAATAAAGGTACAAGCTATTCTTACTCCGGATTTATGGTACAGAAATCCGAAATAAGTTTATGTAGTGTGTACTTATCACTTGTCAACCTGCCTATTAGTCGCTGCTTGGATGTGACATTTCCATTGTAAAAAAGTTTTGTAAAAACTGAGGCGAAGGGAACTCAACTCCTCTGGGGAAGACACGTTGACACCCTGACGATTTTGTACAGGGAACTTTGTACGTATATTTTACGTTTACACCTTTAAATATTACACCTTTTTTTTGTTCTGCGGAGGAAATTCCTCAAGGATGTCCTCCGCCTGGGGTGGGCGAAGGGGTCTGTTACTGACTAAAAACCACCCCGGTGTTTCCTTCGCACACTTGGACCGAGAATAATTATATTTTGTGCGCCCTCCATGATCTCCAACTGGTGTCGACCACTCGGCTCGCTTTTGCGGACCACCTCATGCTCGCGGGGGGAGTGAGGTATCAGACTCCCCCCGCGATGTCAAATAGGGGCGCGCGTGGACACTACGCGCCGCCACCTCGGGTTCTGCTGGACGGGGGGCGATTAGCTCCTAGCATAACTTATTTTTGTTCGATGATAATTCAATTAAGCTAAAAAAAAATCAGGTCCAATGTAACATGACGAGGGTAAAACCTTAAAAATAAAAAACATTCCTTAATTCTAACTTAATCAAAGGACTGACTTGGCCTTTTTTTTGGTAGCAAATTATCAAATAATTTCTCCCGCTGTGGGCGGAGCGGGAGAGCGTGTCAGACTCTTACTGACTAAAACCCTCCCGTGTTCCTTCAGTTGCCATGTTGCCGGGGGCCACGATCTCCCTTTCGAACTTCTTCGCAACCCAGGCAGGACTGACATGGCCTGAATTTTTAAAGGGGCAACAATTTCCTATCTATGTAGGTATTATGTTAAAATTTATTACCGCGAAGGGGTTTTTTCGGGAATTTGATTTCGTCATTACACGTGATAGGGTTGCCGTTTTCCATTTCACTAATTTTCAAAACATACACGCCTCGGTAGCAACACATTTTTATACAGGGTCAAATAAAATGAACTAGCGAAACTCTGCAGACGTGCTGGGTATCGATGTCTTTACATGACTAAACAAAAAAGAAATTGATTTGACGAGTTTCAGACAAAAAAGAAAAACGTTTTTCGTCTTTGTTTGTCTGATTTTCTAGAAACTGATATTTCAAGTGACTACACTACCCTGTGGTTGTTTGATCCCAAAAAAACTGTTTTTTTTTTGTTATATCGTGTTTAGATAACGGTAAACCTATCAAGTTTACATTTTTTTTTTTAAACTGGTCAACGACACCCAATGTTGTTGTTAATACTTGAAAGTATTCAAGTGACAACAACAGGGGTTGTTGACACAAAAAAACATATTTTTTATGTTTTTATTTTGTCGTTTATATTTGTTATTTACTAGCAGCACACCGCGGTTTCACCCGCATAAGTTTTGATCCCGTGGGAATATCGGGATAAAAGTATCCAGGTTATAAACTATCTGTATGGCAAATGTCATCCAAGTTCGTTCAGTAGGTTTTGAGGGGAAAGAGTAACAAAAATCCATCCATCAATCCTCACAAACTTTCGCATAGTATTAGTAAGCAAGTCAGAGACCCATGGGCGGCTTTAATACTCTGACTTCAGGTTAGTCACTAATCACACGAAAAGAAGAAAAAGAAGGGCACAAATGTACCGAGGCGGGCTTTGCCATACAAATTAAGCACACACATCGATTCCCATGACGTCTACGAAGTTTTGCTAGCTAATTTAATTTGACCCTGTATTATGTAGGTATAGAATGTAAGGGATGTGATATATCGGTTTCAGATTCGATTACGGATATGTCATCAAATGTAACGGGCGGGTCTCTCGATTTTATGTCCGGATATTATCCGTGATATCCGCATAGTACATATGTAAACTTGTGAAGTTACTGATAAGCCATCAGAATTTAATGTGCCAATTGAGTGAGTGCGGGTATTACAGATGTTCATTGTGTACTTTACATAATTGGAATGAGTGTCATACTTATTTTATAAATATTATTAATGTAAATGATACTTTTTTAACTTCTTCGTATCGATGATTCGTTTTTCATAATAAATATTTAAAAAAAGTCAATTAGTCCCGTAGACAGGGTTAAAGTAGGGTATGTGTTCTAAATACATTTAAGGATTGTTTTTTTTTGTAATCTTGGCTCATATGGCTTGAGTTTACCATTACTGAGAGAGGCATACCAAGATTATAATTTTGATTCCACTGCACAATGTTTCGACTGATTTCTTCCTACTTAGTTGCCTCTAAACATCTTTTTTTGCCCTGAATTGTCTAAGTTTAATCTTGATTCATTGTTTCGCTAATTTTGCTTGGAATATTTTCTTATTCCGCACAGATCAATCAATCAGAGAACTACGTAAATCGTTTCTATAGGGAGTTTCACCTGAGATTGATGAGGCTGTTGTCGTTATTTTTGGCTCATAATATTTTTACTTCGAAGCAAGTGTTCCATATGAGTAGATAGGAGATAAACATTGCTTTTTGAAATCGATCTATACTAAGTATATTAAATACAATAGACGTAGATATATTTAGTAACTTGTTCCGCTTAGATATATCTAAAGAGCCACAAAAAATCCCCAGAAAGAAATCGACATGTGTTTCACCTCTGAACGAGTCATTCTCAGGATGACGATTGACTTGTCATGAACCCGAACACGGCGTGTTGCCACACCGAGCGCTGAAAGCAGAGTGAGCCTTATCGCCCGTCAAATAAAATAATAATATAAAGCTGAAAAGTTTGTTTGTCTGGACTCGCTTATCTCTGGAACTACCGTTTGCATTTTAAAAAATCTTTTGCATTCAATAGCCCAATTCTTGAGGGAGGTTATAGGTTATTTAACATCACGCTATGATCCTTAGGAGCCGTGCAAAAATATAAAATGTCAGAAAGAACGCTAAGCGAAAACGTAATAGCGCGGGCGATGCGATACGACGCGGTGGGTCGGAGGCCGAGGGCGGCCGCCCGACGATAACCTAGCATTACCAGCGAACTGTGCATGCCTATGTCAACGAGGTACCATCCCACGCGGCTAAAACGCGTGGTCGGCTCCCTTCGCAACGCAACGCAATGATCCGTCATCTTGGATTTTCATTTTGAACAAATTCACAATTTCTCTCTCTTTCTGGCATGTAGTGTACTCGGGCTGATGTGTACTTCAATTGTATTCCACAACCCTGTAATCACTATACTCTTTTTTTTTTCTGCCGGCGTTCTATCTCTCTCTCTATTTCTTTCTCTTTAAATTAGAAGAAGGCAGTCGCAAGTATTAGCACTTTTCAGCATGACGATTTCTGAAAATTTACAAGCCGCGTTAAAGAACTTCTTTGTAACAAAATTATTAAAATTTTATTGAACCAAAAAGTCAACTGACTCGTTACAAATATTTCGCAAGGCAAATATCTACTTATTTTCGGATTTAATTGGACGGGTTCAATATAATTGTAGCGAATATACGGTTTCGCTTATCCGATATGTGACTTTACCAAATATAATCCCGTTAGATATGTACATCTATTTAATATATGATAATAGAGAATCATAATAGATTCTATGATGATTATAGATTATAGATTAATAGATTCTATTATAATTCTTGTCATCTCTGTAGTCGAGAATTGAATATCTATCCCTTTCCCGAAGTATTCTGGATTTTTTCCTTGTATGTATCTGTCGGAATTATATTAATGCTTAGGGAAATTGTACTCGTGGATATTTCACGTACCCAATGTTATAAAAATTGACTGTGGTATATTACAAAGAAAATGTAACTCCCATCTATAGTAAAATTGTTATTGTTTGAAAAAAAAATATATATACCTTGATATTATTAGATATTTCTTTCGAAAAGAAAAATATCTTTCCGGTAAATCAAATTACGAAATATTTCTTATATTTTCCGATACATCTCATTTCTTCAAATAAAAAGTAATCAAAGGACGAACGCTCTGGGATACCCAACAAAAAGAATTATCCTACTCGACGTTCGCTAGGATTAGATCAAGGCGATGTCACAATACATAAAAACGAAAACTTTTTCATATAATACGTTTCGTAGTTACATTTATGAGAAGCCTCCGAAAATTCTGAGTAACAAGTCTACCTTTGAAGATAATATTTTTTCTTTTATCTCACATATTGAATGGGCCTAATATTGGGATTATTTTCTTTGAAAAATTTGTTGTCACGTATTTTTATTTGTTACTCGTACATGTCTGAGATATTCTATATGAGTTAGATTATGGAAATTACATATTTCTACAGGTAAATGAAATGATGACGATATTGGGTTTATCGCAAATCTTTTATGTGATTTAAAAACAAAAGCAAATAAATATTGTATTTTTTACTGTGTATATCGGTCTTAGTTGACTTAAAATATTGGATTTACAAACAGAGAACAGAGAAACACAGGAGGCGGGACGACGAAAAAAAAATGTGCTAGAAGAATAAGATAATTTATTTAATTTTCATATTCAAGAGTTACTCACATGTACTTACAACCTCTATCCCAATTTAGTACACAGATATCCACAAATAATATGGTAGTAATATAATTGAGCTATCGTATCATTGATTACAAGTTACCGGCCCCACATAATATGGTTCCAATCATGCCGCCAAATTCTCAATTCTCTACATATTGATATCACTATTGAGTAACCACTGGGTGTGATTGGGTATCGTGTTTCACACCCCTACCTGTTTTACTTACGATATAACACCTCATTAATTTTAAAGCTTGATTAATATTCACTTGAACACGATACCAAAACCGGTATTCGAAAGAATACTGATAATGTTTTGTCTGTCACAGGTCTGAATTCATGGCTGATTTATTAATCGGAAATGTTCTGTAATAAAACTGTGCATTTTGTTGCCGTTGGAAATTCAGATTACATTTAAAAAATCACAATATTACCGTACTCAGGCGACTTTTAATTTCGTGAGACGTCAGAATTAAATAAATTTCGCTTCGTTGTGTCGACTCGGTTTGCAAGTGAATAAAATTTTCCGTAACTCGACTAACGATGTTGTGGATGAGAGATGCGATTAATGTCGTGGTCGTGACGCGCATTTTATTTGACACCTTGTGTTCAGAGAAATAATTATTAATAGTGACATAAATATGTATGTTTTAAATAGCATTCGATTAATTTATAATAATTGATGATGTATTTATTACTCATTAAGACCATAGTTTAGTTATAATGAGTTTTAATGACTAATTATAATTAATTGAAGCTATTCTGATTTAACCTTTAATAGATATACTCATACAACAGTTCTATGAGACATTATAAGAAAGATAATTTTCTAACCGTAATTAGATCTGTGTCTTCTTAATGGAATTTTGTTTGTATGGAAAGTTCTTATTATAGTTACTTTTATTTCAGATTGAACATAATGTTTGAATTTTAAATAATCTGTATAACTGAGAACTCTGTTACTGAACTGGATGTATAATATTGCGCTATTATCATTTTGTTGACCTACCGCTGATATTTATTTTAAAACCGATTAGATTTATTTGTATAAAGTATGTACATACTAAGGTATAAATATTTCAATTCCCACGCAGATTTAGTTGAAAACCTTAGGTCGAACAGAACACTTTATAGAAAAATTTAATGGCTATCCCACCTTTTCTGCGATTATTTACTTATCGCGGATAGACATTGATTCGCTTCTCTAATGTAACGAAGTAATAATATTAAAGAATCACGCGTCCGAAAGAGTGGGTCTTAAAATGAACATGGACAAAACAAAGGTCATGTCAACCGTTCATGTGACACCCACTCTCATGAAGATCGGAGACTCTACACTCGAAGTTGTGGACGATTATGTTTACCTAGGACAAACTGTCCAGTTAGGTAGGTTCAACTTCGAGAAAGAGGTCAATCGTCGAACTCGATTCGGCTGGGCAGCGTTCGGGAGGCTACGCAATATCTTCTCGTCTTACATACCGCAGTGTCTCAAGCCGAAAGTCTTTGTGCATGTTTCCAATTATGACCTATGGCACTGAAACGTGATCGTTCACAATAGGCCTCATTAGAAGGCTGAAAGTGACCCAAAGGGCAATGGAAAGGGCTATTGCTGGAGGTTTCACTAAGTGATCGAATCAGAAATGAAAAGATCCAATCAAAGTAACCGCCATAGCTCAAAGAATTGCCAAACTTTTAAGTGGCACATTGCTCGTAGTACCTACAGATAGCCGATGGGGCCTAGAGGTTCTGGAGTGGTGATCGCATACCAGAGGTGAATGCATACATGATGAAGTACAATATTAAGGAAATCACGCGGCCAAAACTAAATACCTTACAATGCTATTCATATTTGTGAATACGTATACTAATCACCAATTCTACTACGAAGTCAAACGGAGTTACAAATTTCCTGACTTATTACCAGTTATTACGTCATTGTACAATTCTTATGCGCATATTTATTACGCACACGTTTTGAAAAGCAAAAGTTTTGCCTTCTTAAACATTCGAATCGCGATTATCTCTTAAAATATTCGAGTTAACTGGTACTTTAGGTTATTTTTAGCCGCTTTTGTAGATACAGAATGACAAGAAATGCATAATCTTTGATGTTGACTAGTGCGTACGTGATAGCAACGGTTTCGGCAACGGATTGTGATATTGATATATAAGTGTCGCTTTCGAACTGGGTTTTTTAAAATAACTTACCGTAGGTATTCATCCATGTGGTTTTTATTTATTTATAGACATAGATACTTTAGTTTTCTAATAGATATTTAAATAGATATATGGTCGTAGGTACCGTTATCACAAATAAGGTTATCATAATTATGTCCTTCTAGGGCGTTCACTCCCGG
This sequence comes from Omphaloscelis lunosa, assembly GCA_916610215.1. Taxonomy (NCBI): domain Eukaryota; kingdom Metazoa; phylum Arthropoda; class Insecta; order Lepidoptera; family Noctuidae; genus Omphaloscelis; species Omphaloscelis lunosa. Next base: position 13,751,213 of record OU744265.1, on the reverse strand, counting down.
CGTTTTTACTCTCATCTTCCTTGTAAATACTTTTTAGTCGCCTTTCATTTATTCTCACAACATTCAATATTACTAAATTATCTAAGCAGGTGGGTAATTCTAGTTACTTAATTGTTTGGAATCTCTAATTCATTTTTAGAAATGTACGAGAATATCTATTAAATTTGTCAGTAACAATAAAAATAAAATGCATGTCGATTAGACAGTCAAAGACCTTCAGAAAGTGTTCTGAACTATGTAATGTGATTTTTATTATAAGCCACCTAATCAGCATTTTAGCTGATACAAACTAATTCACAGTGACTTGTTAAAAAGATTTTAAATTACTAAATAGAACTCTAGGAATAGACACAGTCTAACTATTCTGTATGTAGAATGGAATTTCAAGTGACAGTTTGCCAACCGAGTCGTCCTTGAATTTTAATTGCATTTTTATTCGCGTGCACAATGATATAATGAATTTTATCATTTAAATACTTGAGACATGATTGTGGTGGTACTATTAATTCCTTGGTAACACTTGAAATCTAATAGACTGATATATTTTATCCCTAAAGGCGTTTGTGCATCATGGGGACGCATAAATACAAAGACGGATGCAACACAGACATCCATAGTCTATGCTGCATTATCTTGCGAATGCAGTATTAGTTCGTCAGAACCCAGCTGCAACACAGCGGTTTGTAGTGCAGCCACATTTGTTTGTATAAGGCTATGAAAAGGCGGATTTAACGCAAAAACCCATAATATTATTTCCGTTAGATTAAAAACTGTCGAAAAATTTTGAACAGGGTGAAGTGGGTTAGGTTAGATTAGAACTGTGAAAGACCGCGTGTGAGCCAGCGAGCGCTACTTCCAAGTTGCTCGCAGCTAGTCAGGCTATTAAGTCGCCAGTAAGTTTGATACCTGCAGTGTAGACAGAACGAGTATTTATAAGCTGTATTGCTGTCGTCTTTGTTAAAACAATGTCTTTCGAATCCGATCACATTGCAGACAGTTTTCAAATGTCTGTGGTTTAATCGTGTTTGGAATACTTTTTTCATACGGACGCGGCTGCATTACAGAACCGCTATTGTCTGTTTTGCTTCCGCCTTTGTATTTATGTCATCGCGGGACGTCACCGAGAACAACTATCTGCCTAGCCTTTTCCCAACTATGTTGGGGTTGGCTTCCAGTCTTACTGGATGCAGCTGAATACCTGTTATTTACATCGAGCGACTGGCTATCTGACCTCCACAACCCAGTAACTGGGTTTATACGATACCCCTTGGTAGGACTGGTTGTCAGACTTTCGGGCATCTGATGAATCGTAACGACTGTCAAAGATCCACGAAAGACAGCCAGGACCAACGATTTAACGTGCTTTCCAAGGTACGGAGAAGTCTCGGTTAAAGATGGTCACCCATCCACGGACCAACCCCGGCAAGAGCAGCTTACCTGTTGGGTCGACCCATGCGGCTGTTATTATTTAGCCTCGAGGTGCTCACCGAGAACGAGAGGGTATTTTATTTTGGCGGAAAATTGTTCATTGTATGCATGCACTGTAATGTTAGTAATGCATGTAATTTTAGAAGATTATAATAATTTTAGCTCACAACCTTGACCACGCTCATTTTCTCATACCTAATTTATCATTCTATTTTTGTTATGTTATGAATTCTCGCAAAATATGACGATGATTATATGAAACACCTCTTGAATTAGGTTTCTTTGGTTTTGGGTATCAAGATTGACCTTAGAAATAAGGGAATAGTTTTTATTTAATTAATCCTTCAGGGCAGAATATTTCTTATTCTATTTTCACATTAATTTTGATTCAATACTGACAGATTCTTAAATCGAATCAATAATATAATTATTATTAATCATTTTATATTTCATAAATTGCTAATAGTCAATATTTGATAAGTTTTAATTTTGGTATTTATTTATTATTATTCTTTAATATTGTCACAGATAATATACTAGTAATATTGTGCTATTTAAAATAAAAATGGCAGCTCCAGCTTCGTGGACGGTATTCCAGTGCCTCACAATAGGGCAATCAACCCTTCCTAATATGGTATTCAGAAGGCTATTGGTGTTGCCTCGCACGCGGCGCTACTTTTTTCTCTTTTCGAATTATTGCTCTAAAGTAGTCTATGCTTGCCTAAGTAAACATACCTAGTGCAGGTTGATCGATCGTTGGTTGATCTTTTTTTTAAAAATGGACCACAAACAGAAATACAGTAAGTAAGCCACAATAGCCAAGAATTTGCTAAAGGCCTCGTTACTGATGATTTCAAAGTCGAGTTCTTTTAGACATACAAATAAAATTCTTTATTATTTCGTTAACGTCTCTCTTGTTTACCGAGGTGGGCAGAAATCCAAACTATTTGCAGTATAAACATTAAAACAGGTGTGTAAGTTCAGTGTTAATTAGATAATGCAAGGTCGTTTTCTCGCATTTGGAGTAGAGGACAAGGTTCACTTCGAAATAGCGTATTGTGCTTGTTTGTAAAATAAATTTAAAATATAGAATCATCATTGTTATTGATGATATATGTTACTTTTCGATTTAAAATGAATCAAGCATATCTAAATCCAAACTATTACGTTTACATATTACCTCGTTGACCTTACAAGCACACCTGCTGATCTGCGAGGTCTTGAGTCCGATTCTTGTTTAAGTAAAATGCTATTTGGTTTTCTATCAGAAAATTCTGAAATCTAAATTTGAGCCTATGCGTTACTGTCGTATTACATGGGACACTACTGAAATATGGGTGTTATGTGGTGTAAACGCCTCTGCTTTATCGAAAAGAGAAAACTGGCGTAATGTTAACCAATACAATACAAATACAAACCCTTCGCGGATTAAAGACGTGATGTTATATTATAATGTTATGTGATAACATTTAACATGTTGTGTGATGTGTGTGTGTGTTGTGTGATGTGGTGTGGGTTATGTGTGTGTTGTGTGTATGTGTATGTTGTGTGTGTGTATGTTTTGTGTGTTTTTTATCCGACTACGGCAAAGCTAAAAGGAAGGGTTATGATTTTAACAGTCTATGTATATTTGTATGTATGTATGTTTGTATTTACGTGTGTTACACTGTAGCGTCTAAACAAATGAACCGATTTTGATATATGAGGTATCATAGATTTTTAATAATGGTCCGGGTGACATAGCTTATATAAATTTTCCTTAAATATGGTGGACTTTAGATACACGTAAATTTCTTACCTCGAAAAAAATTCAATCGATATGATCATGACATGTTTGGTATCAAAAGAGAGGTCTTGACGAGCACATTACAAATATAATATGATATTTTCAAAGTAAATAAAAAAAAATAAAAACAAGCAAAAGTGAGACTGCGCTACGTACGGCGCAATATGATAGTAACGCGCAGTTAATCAAATCTTAATAATAATAAATAGTATCGATTTGTAATTCCTCTTATATGAAGAAAATCAAGTACAACGAAATATTTATATTTGGATTTCTTCTAAGCTCGATAAATGGTGTTGGCGTCGAAATAAATCGCGCTATGGTTTCGTTCAAAGCACTATGCAATGATATTGGAATTTAAAAAAATAGGCTAATTACTGACCCTTATTACGTTGTCGTAACGTTTAGCAAGCGTTAAAACGAAAAGTATAAAATTAAAAAATAGTTTGATAAAAAACTGTAACCCGACTACGGGAAAATAAAAATTATCTAAAAAGTTAAATTACCTATGTCTTGATTTCTGTCTAAATTATTTTCTTGTATCGTACTTTTTAGAGCATTTTTATTTTCCCGTAGTCGGGTTACAGTTTTTTATCAAACTATTTGTATCTTGAATCCAGGCCGTGGTGGGTTTTTTTCAACTTTTCCGTACGAGTGCTTTTTTCCTAGGCACTAGGATACATATTATTGCGTAGGTTTTTGTGCAGTGTTTCCTTATGATGTCATTATACCTTGTGTATACAGCCCTTTGATATAGTTCGTAGATACTCCTTCAAGGCTATGAATATCCTAGGGCAAAACTACTACAGCATTGTATGGAGGCACGTCCAATGGAACGTTGGTGATACGTAGTAAGTTTCCCTCAGTTTGTGGTTCAGAAGCAAAGTTCTGTCGTCGAACTCTATTACAATTCTGTTTATAAATTTATGGCAGTGTATGAAAACTGAATGTCTATAAAATCGTATATATTATACATTGTAACACTGAATCAATTTTCAGGCCTCCCCTTAAGATCTAGGCCAAATATTTTTTGATATTCGGTGGGCTCAACCTAAAGAAGTGCCATAAAGAATATTAATCAAAAATATAAAAAAAATCCGAGAATTTTGCGGGTATTCGGGTATTAGACAACATAACATCACGCTGGTTTTCCCCGAAGGGTTAGGCACTAGTGTACATCTACACGAATATTATAAAGAGAAAAGATTTGTATTTTTTTTTTTGTGATAAATAAACTCAAAAACTACAAAAAAATCTTTCACCAGTAAAATGCTCTATTATCACTGAAAAACATAGGCTATCATTTATAAAGATATCACGCGTATGAAGCCGCCGGCGCAAGCTAACATAAAGTAATATAAAACGATTAATCATAATTCTTATAACATCGCATCCTTTCAATTTTCATTTTATGATAATATAGATACTGAGTGTTTTTATATAATTCCAAATTCATTCAGAATATGAAACGGAAAATTACAAAAGAAGCAAGAAATCATAATACGAAATTGAAGTCCTACAACATAACTTAAGTACCAATTGTGCCGAAAACGATACCAAATCTCGATAAATAATTTCGGTCCTTGAAATAAGAGAGCATAATACTCTTGTCGTTCAATATTTGTCTTCAATTTCTCTTAGGCCAGACAGACTATTGCGACTTTTAGTCGGCAGACTTTTATTTGATTCTTTAAATGATGTTTATGAATACCATCATCAATATTTATCAGCTATTTTTTTACAAAGCAAATTTTGATAGGTATTATTATATATTTTTAAAGTCATAGTCATATATCAAACAACATTATAATTTATATCTTTTACCTTAGGTAAAAGATATAAATTATAATGTTGTTTAACTACTTCATATTTTTTGCCTGGTCTCAGATATTAATAAAAATCAAATCTCATTTTAAACAAATGGGCTATGAAAACGCACTTTTAGAACGTTATAATAACAAACAAATGAAAACCGCCTCTTTATTATTATTATGAAAAGCCATGAAAGATGAGTCCGCAGGCATATTCAATTTGATTGGATTTCAGTTAGACCAAGCGATGCATTATTAACTAGGGTCATCAATTATTTATTTACACATTCAATTAATCATAAAACATTTAACGATCATCAATTTTTCATAATTAATTGTCGCTACAAAAAACTGAAAGGCTAATGACTGCAATTGTTGTCTATAAGAGATATTTTCCTTGTATCAAAAATGGTTTTATGGTTGTCGAAGATATAATAACATTTAAGTGAATGGACTATCTACGTAATTATTTTTCTGAAACGCAATGATAATCTATTACGCATATATATCCCACAGTAATGCGCACATGTATTAACTTTGATATGACCTAGACACTGCGATATAAATCACATCACATCAGATAATCGTACGCAAGACGAATACGTCATAACATCTACATACTCTGCTCGAAGTAGCAGTCCGTAGTCGCAAACGTGCGACCTTCCTGAAGCAGTATTCCAAAAGGAAACGGCCTCGAATTTTTCCTTTGCACTAATTATAGCTGTCCATCAAAACAAGAATATAAAAGCTGAAAATGTTTCTGTTGAACGGCGGTAGAATAATAACTTACCGAAGAGTTCCCGCAATTGTTTGTTTATGAAAATTGTTATAGGCATCTGCCGACGCGCAATTTATTTTAGATCTATAAAATTCCACTGTTATTTGTTGGAAAATAAATTTTAATTTATCGCCATAACATGACGCTTTTAACTCTGAAGCAGAAGGCTGTGTTGTTATTACATTTATCACCATTTGCTGTCAGAATTTGTTGCAATATTTATATGATGTTCAAACAGTTGTTAGGTGAGCCTAAACTGCACCTGCAAGCACTAATAAGATAATTTAATTTATTACCAATTAGATGAACTGAGGAGCTCGTGGCTAAGTAATAGCCACACGATTCGATCTATCAAGTTAAGCTACGCTTGCCGGGGTTGGGCTGTGGATGGGTGACCATCTAAACATACCGGGACTCCTCCGGGCCTCGGCAAGCACGTTAAGCCCTTGGTCCCGGCTATTATTCGTGGATCTTTGACAGTCGTTATGGGTCCGCAGAAGTCTGACAACCAGTCTTACTAAAGGGTATCGTATTACCCAGTTACTGGGTTGTGGAGGTCAGGTAGGTAGTCGGTCGCTCCATGTAAAATACGGTATTCACCTGCATCCGATTAGAATGGAAGTTGACCCCAACATACGTAGTTGGGAAAAGGATTTTGTTAGACGGCCTGATGAAAAGTTGGATTTTTTCGATTTTTTATCTGTTTCTTTGGGTTTTTTCTAATTTTCTTTGTTTCTAAACCACCTCGGAATTGAGAAGACAAAAAATGAAATAAAACAAATCAGTCGAGCCATTTTCGAGTTTTTGCGAGACTAATGCACGGCAATTGATATTTATATATGTCACGGCTAAAACCCGAAGTGCGGCTGCATCTAGTTTTAGCCGGCTACAACTAGGTGCGACCGGTAGCAGTTGGTTAAATTTAGTTGTAGCAAATGAAAATGGCTGAAAGGTAGGTTAGGTTAGAACTGTGACTACATAACACACTGCACGAGCCGAGCGAGCGAAGCGAGCGGTGCCGCGGCAGCGGCCGGCGAGTGCCAGGGTTCATTTAGGCAAGTTTAACCAACTGCTACCAGCCGCATCTAGTTTAAGCCGGCTAAAACTAGGTGTAGCCGCACTTCGGGCTTTAGCCGTAACATATATATATAATTGATAGATGATAATAATGTAGCGTAGTGAAACTAAAATTATTAATTTCGACGCAGCCAGAACTTTCTTTTTCTAGGCTGGAACGATTTTAATTTGCCCGTAAATTATGTGAATTGGTGCTCGTTTCCCAACGATATTCCGTCACTTGTCGCAATTAAGCGTAAACGGAAATTCGCGTGACAGCTGTCAACAAGGAAGTTAACATTGGGACTCATGGAGAATAATTACGTTCCGTTTCAAGTGAATAAAGAATAAAAACAGATTTTATGAAACTACTAATGTAAAATCAATAATGTAGGAAATTTCGAAACGAATCCTAAAAACATGATAAAACGAGACTGCAATTATTAATAAACATAAAACTTTGTTCGACCTTTTTTTTTGTGTGCGAAATTATCAAATAACTTCTCCCGCTCTGGGTGGAGCGGGAGGGTGTGTCAGACTCTTACTGACTAAAACCTACCCGTGTTCCTTCGGTTGCCCTGTTGCCGGGGGCCACGATCTCCCTTACGGTTTTCTTCGCACCCCCGGCAGGCATCGGCCCTAACGGACCCCGTCTACTTTGTTCGACCTGGGAATTGAACCCAGAACCTCATGCTTAGTAGCAGTGTTTGTGATCACTGCATCAACGAGGCATACTATTAATAATAAAATAATAAGTATAAAGTATATACAAAAAAAACCTTTAACTTTATGACGGACGCAGGTACTTTTTTGACAAGTTCTTTGATATGTATGTACCTCCTGTGGAAAAATGGAGAGAAAATAAAAGCTAACTAAAAATACTCTATATTGTACACAAGGTAACACAATCAAGTTTTCCGTACAAAAGGACCAAATTTGTTAACGGAAAGACCAAATTTATAAACGGAAGGACCAAGCCCTTCTTTGTTATGATACAAGTAGGTAATTTTGTTTGAGCGCCGGTATTATGTTGACAGTGTCTTTGTCATAGGTAGCTGTTTGTTTTGACAACATTTGTAGATCGTACCAATTTTAGAAAAAAATGGATTGACTGCTTCGTTGTTCTAGTGGACGCAAGCGCTACTGCTGAGCATGAGGTCCTGGGTTCGATTCCCAGGTCGGGCAAAGTGTTATTGGGTTTTTCTATCTGAGATTTCTTAGTAGCAGCCTGGAGTCTGGATTTGTGCCCAGTTGATGGCAATAGGCTCCCTATTACATGGGACACCCAACCCTTCGGGTTTGTGGTTTTTATTTTGGTTTTTATATTATTCGTAGGCTCTTTCATTTGTAATTTTTGTAAAGACAATTTTATTTGTATAAAGTGCTTATTGCAGCAATGTTACACAGCACTGATGTAGAACCTAAAAATTACTTGAAGTTTTCAGATGACCTATACTCAATTTATTATAATATTAGACAAAAAACAGTTATCAGACTTTCGTTATTTCGATATAAACGTAATACAAACTGTTATTTCTCGATAAATAAACAGCAATGTAATCTATTTACCGTTGACTTTAAAAAATAACTCTAAAGTGCAGTTATTTCAGCAATATTACACAATAACTATCGTTGTAACTGGCGAAGTGTGGGTGTGTCTGCTACAAGGACACCTCTGCCCAACCCTTCGGGGAAACAAGGCGTCATGTTATGTCTTAACTATCGTTATTTAGCCGTTTTTTTTCTAATGCTAAAATAAATGAACTGTAGTTTTGTAGTAACGCAACTACGAAATTGATTGATCCTCTGTACCCTCGAAGCGTTTTCAGCGGGGTTTAAAAATAGCATTCGATTTTTTCCATTGCGACACTGCTATGGGAAATTGGAGATCAGTAAAGCCATTTGTCTTTGTATTCCAACATATTGCAGCCTAAACGCTTAATATTGCGCAGCTGATGGTCAATAAGTCATCGTTTCCATCCCTGACCCTAATTTGATAGTATTTGCTCAGAGCGTTGGAACTGATTTCAATACAAAAGCATGTACGTTTATTCAGATATTTAAACAGTTCATGATTGACAGTTTTGTGTGATAGATTGACTCTTTAGGACTGATAAATGAGAGATCGTGGCCCCCGGTAACAGGGCAACCGAAGGAACACGGGTGGGTTTTAGTCAGAGTCTGACACGCCCTCCCGCTCCGCCCAGAGCGGGAGAAGTTATTTGATAATTTCCCACCCAAAAAAAAAGGACTGATAAATGAACCTACATTACACTTACATGCTTATTCTGATTGAAGTCTTGAAATAACCTGATGAAATAGGTTTTGATTTTATGTATGTATCTATCTATGTATTAGTCTTTATTCTTTTTCAAGTTATCTATCAATTATATTGCACCATGTTTTGTCTCTGCAACACCCTAAGGTTGACTGGTAGAAAATGCTTCAGGCATTAAGTCCGCTTTTGTATAGTATTTTGTTTTTTACTCGTGCATAAAGTTTTTATAAAAATAAAATAGAGCAGCTCGCATTCAACGGCCACATAACAAAAGTTACTGAATGATATAACACCCACTTTTCGTCAGTTAGTCCCATGTCTGAATGATATATCTCGAAATAATTACATTTGAAATGGGTACTTGTTATTAACTGTAACAATCTATCAATAAAGAACATTAAATAGAAGTTATTGCTCCATTAATGAATATGCATAATCCATTAAAGTTGAAAGATTTAATTGATCGACTTGAAATATACGGCCATTAAAACGAAGTATTCATTTACATACATTGAAAATAGTTACAATTATAGGTACCTACATGAATTGTTTACAAGGTACATATTTATGTAAATAATATAGAATGACATTTTGAATAACAGCATTATTTACAACAGAAGATGAATAATTATAATCAGCGCATTGTTGACGCATAGTAAAAATATGAACTACGTATTACGTATAGGTACGTTAGGCTTCTGTAAAATGTGGATCGCCCGGAGGACACGGTGGAGCATACGGTGGAGGTCTGCCCAGCTTGGGCGGAGCATCGCCGTGTCCTCGTGGAGGCGATCGGCGGCGGTGATCTCTCGCGTCCGGCCCTGGTTCAGGCCATGATACGGAGCGAGAGGAAATGGGAGGCCGTCACCTCCTTCTGCGAAGCGGTAATGCTCGCAAAGGAGGAGGCGGAACGCGTGAGGGAGAGGCAAATTTCGCGCCCTCACGCCCCTAACCGCCGCAGGAGGAGACGCCCAGGGCGTCGGGAATCGCGAGGCGATTTCCGGCCACCGTAGGCGCGGGCTTGCGGGCGGTGAGCAATGGGTGGCTCACCGTCCGATAAGGACCAGGCCCGGGTCGACGGCGCGTTGTGTTCCACGCGCGCTTCAAAGAGATGTCAGCAGAATTGAAGGGGTCCACTAGGGCCGATGCTTGCCGGGGTTGCGAAGAAAACCGAAAGGGAGATCGTGGCCCCCGGCGGCAGGGCAACCGAAGGAACACGGGTGGGTTTTAGTCAGTAAGAGTCTGACACGCCCTCCCGCTCCGCCCAGAGCGGGAGAAGTAATTTGATGATTTCCCACCCTCAAAAAAAAAAAAAAAAAGGCTTCTGTAAAATGTTCTATAAAATGGAATTTTTTTACCGAATTCCACTGGCAGCTTTGGTTTAAGCTGCTAGCAACATTAACTGTTTTTCTGTTAAAAAGCTTTGCAACCATATAAAATAATTATATATTTTTTTGTTGTTTGTTTCATATAGTTAGTTATCACTTGCTTCAAAAACGGTGAAGGAAAACATCGTGAGGAAACCGGCATGTCTAAGAGATATTTCTCGACGGCATATGAAGCCAAGTCATAGGCCCTCAGGTGGCTTTAAAACTCTGATACCAGCTATCTAATTATGTAACACACTTTCATAAATGATTAAAACTAATCCGTTTCATTTTTGACAGTTCAACAACATTCATTGCGTTATTTACGTTGTTGAGCAGATTTTTTTCCATCTTATGAAACAATGGATTAGCAATCTGTTTCAGAACGATTCATATTGTGATTGATCGTATTATTACGTAAATAGGGTCAGGTTAGTCACTAAACACACGAAAAGAAGAAGACCATGTAATATTTCCAAATAATTATAACTTTGTAGATATTTTGTTTCAAAATAGTTGTTCTAGCGTCCTTTCCACAGTCGGCTATTAAACAATGACTCTTGAATCTATACGATATCGAACAGTTGAGGGCTCTTAAAATACACCCGTCTATCGTGACAAGAACTGACAATATGCTTTGTGTTGCTTATTTGTGACCTTTATAGACGTTTGGGGCACGTATCGATTTCAGTTATAGGCCCCGTAGGTACATGTTACAGAAGACCTGTATTTCGTCTCCTTACTTGAAAGTTAGAAATTACGAATTTCCGACGGACGTCCGTTCCGACACCTTTCGTTATCAGTTTGGTATTTAATGTAGATTATTTACATAGATAGCCTTGTTTATTTCAAAGGCTACGTATCTAATATCGCTAACTAATCTATTGATCTAAGACCCTCGTCAACGGTGACATTAATATCAAACAATACCGTGTAAGACGACCAGTCCGAACGGCTGCCTTTGTACGCAACCATGTATGATTTCGAGACAAAACGTCAGATTGGACCTGTCAATATCAGATACTTACCTCTTGTATTGAAATCTACCGTTGTGTGAAACAAGCTTTGTACTCGACTAAGTGTTGGAGAAACAATTGCTTTTGATATTGTGATACTTCTAATAGGTTATTTCTAATGAGTGAATACCCGCGGAATTTCGCGTTGTTGCATAACTTTTTAATTAATTAGTCGAGATTTTTAATTCATATTCTTCATGCCAGCTCTTTAGGCCATGGCTATCTAAATATCAAAAAAAATATATTTGGTTTAGGTCTCAAGGAGGATGGCGTGAGAATTGCTTTGCTGTTACAGTTTATTTCTAGTAATGCTAGGTTGCCATCGCGGCACAGCAAGCACAGGAGCGCAGGGATTGGCACAAGAAAAGAAAGGCCTTTCCCAGATGTGGGTGATGTCGGTCTGTGGACACTGATAATGATGAATGCTAGGTTATTCTAATGCTACTAGGATTGTGGTACGAAGTGTCTCTTTCTGTACGAAACATTAAACGGCAAAGTCGACAAAACCTATTGCTTTTTAGTGGAAGTAGATTACACTTAATAAATGTATTTTTGGTATATTTAAAACTAACTTCTACCCGCGAGTTCGTCTGCGAACTAAATCCGTCTGGTTGTTCCGGAGACTACCCCTAACGTACAAACATATGAGCTAATAAACATTTTTTTTTATCTTTCTATAATATTATATTTTATAATTTACTCTTTATAATATTATATATTATATTATTATAGATATAAATCCTTGTGAGATGAGAAAGGTAACACAATATTATAAACAAGAGCAAATTGTATTCTTATTATTCTTCCGCGCTCAGATCGTGCAAATAATTGCCAATCAATGTAGGTAATTGATTGTAAAGCTGCACGATAAATTATATTGATGAAAGATCAAATATTATCAAACTTTTAAATTAATTGCAATTTTAATCTATTGCGAAGTTCCACGGTAAATATTGATTTTTTAACAGAAGTATAACGATGAGGAAATTACGTTTTCTGTTCAAAATATTTAATACTCTTGTTGTGTTCACAAATTTTATTAAGGTTTAGCTTCCAAGTCAAGCAAAGTAATATCGGATTTTATTTTTAGGCTTTTGCTCAGTGGCTGTCCTTCGGGTACAAGGCTCGCTTCAGCCTTAATATCCCCACTATCAAACAGTAATAGAACACCCCTAAAAACCCCGCCACACAGGAAAATAGAGTCACAGAGTAATTGTGTTATGTATGTAAAAGCCTGCTACAGGGTGAGTTATTTTCACACATTATGTTTGATGGATTGTCCCGTCACTATTTACGAAGTAGTGATTTATAAACCCACACCATAGTGACGTTGCCGTAAATGGCTTCCAGAAATAATGAATGGATTAAGCTATTAGGTACGACAGCCCATTCTCGTGGTAAAAATTGATAACTGATGTCCTGATTCAAATGTTCAATGTTCGGTTCACAATATATTGTACGTGTTATTAAGAACAAACGGCTAAGAGCGTTCATCCAAAAAGTACACAATAATATTGCCAAATTAATTAAAACTGGTAAAAACTTCACAGGTATTTGCGACGTTGTTTTGATTAATTTGGCAATATTACTGTATGGAATTAAGAAATATGGCTAACTAGTGAACTAGAATATTAATAATGAATTGGCTTAAAATTGCCGGTAGAAAAGGGAAGATTTTGAAACTTTTTTTTTTGTAAAAACAAAGTTGCAAACTCTTTCAATTTCTACCAGCAATTTTGAGCCAGCACACAGCAATGCTGCTTACGTGAAGTTATCTATCTTCTTTGCTAAGCAAAACATTTCCATGTACGATATTGACTGCACAATTTTTATCCTCTCAGATGCAACTAGGGTAGTCCGTATGGAGATACACGCAAGCTAAGCTTAGGAATATTCCTTGGTCGTATTTTATTGCTTTGTTCAGAAGATTTTGGAATATACTTTTATCTCGGAGTGCGGTCTGTTCGTGTTTGTATGTCTTTGTATTTCTAAGATACCATCTTCTTTTTTCGTGTGGTTACCGACTAACCGGGTGTCTGCGTTTTAAAGTGGCCCATGGGACTCTGGCTTAGCTGCACATGCCGTCGAGAAAGTTCTCTCTGGCACGCCGGTTTCCTCACGATGTTTTCCTTCACCGTTTTTGAAGCAAGTGATAATTATACAATACGCACATAAGATACCATAATTTGTCTTGATATTTCAAGGTTGTCAATAATATAATTTTGAGAACAGGAATTTACTAGCAAAATATTAATTAATTAACCCAACCTGTCGGAATCCATCCCTAGAAACGCCTGCTTTTAACCCTATTTTTTTTTGTCAATATCACAAAATTTACGATACCTATACATGATTTTAGTAGGACGTAGTGGTTTCCAAAACAAGAAAAAAATGGTAAAATAGACATGGATTAGGTATAATTATTAACGTTTTCAAGCAGAGAGTGACATCATAAAAATAATCAACCAGATTGGTGATGCGTGATAATGTCACTGTTTCGGAAAATAATATGGAAAACTAAGTTGGAAATTTCTGGAAAGAACAAATTTATCACTTACTACGAGTGTCGTAGAAACGCGTAACAGATACCAACAGGTGAAGTTCAGCAGCATCTATCCATTAATCCTGTCTATCTTTAAAATATTACTGATTATCCGGATGTAATTTATTTTCTCGCATGGCAGATAAATTTCCCAGAAACAGGCGTGATCAAAGTCAGCTCTGTTTGCATAGTAGTAGGACTGCACTTATGCGCAAGAGTATTTTTTGCATGGCCTATCATTATAATAAGTTACTGGAAAGTTGAAACAACTAAAGTAATTTCTAACCGCCAAAGCATATAATATTAAGGAATTGCTGATAGAACCATTTGTTTTGACATAGATTTTTTGAATTACTGTTGACATTTATAATTTATTTATGTTTGCTAAATTCAAGGTACATAAATGATGTTGACTGGACTACCTAATTATTTACAATCATAATCGTTAATATTTGCACGCCATAATATGTGGCAAACATGTCTGAACCTGTATGTACTACTTTAATGTTATTCTGCATGCAAGTTTTTATTTCTGTATGTGTACAAACGGCTACACATCAAGCAGTACATTTCCAGTTTATGCTGATCTCGCATTGTGTAGGATTTCCGTACAATGCGAGGTCAGCTTAATGTATAGCTTAATGTGTAGCCGTGTGTACACATGTTTGAGCAAATAAATATATCTTATCTTATAGATGCCGATTCCGACAGAATACATTTTGCATTAATTTAAAAAAATACTTTTCTTTTTCCGAATGAGGTAGTTGAGACTTTAGGAATGCAGTTACAGTGCTTCTAGAATCTATTGGCGCCTGAATGACTGACAGGGTGGCGCTGTCGGTAAACATTTGTGAAATTGTTTTGTCAAATGTATTGAAAAACAAGATGGCGCGTGTTGGCAACACAACATTTAGTTTATCTGTCATCATTACTGTCAATGTCAATTGTCACTAACGTCAGTGTACTGTACAAAAATACATTATTATAGAGAACTCGTTTTTTGTATCCGATCTGCATTTTTCATTAAATAGCTTAGCTAAACAAGTTCCCCAACATGGCGTTAGTTCCAATTTTTGTTGCGTGCCAAAAGGTCAAAAGGTTATTCTATCCATTCCAAGTTTGAAAAACACCAAACATAAGACACTCAATCCAATCATAAGGTGAACATAATTATTGTAACTTTTAAACTCTTAAACTCTATTAACTAAATGAGAAGTGTATTAAACGAAAAAATTGCTTAGGTACATGAATAAAAGTATTTTCAAGAAAACCACTTTACTAAAGGTTTAATTCTTACATCCATAGGATTACAATGAGAGGTCTGCAATCAGCTTAGAGTGCTGGGTTTAAATCTGTGATCTGTATTTACAGCAGTGGTGTAAGCTTAAGATTGTCGAGAAAAATAAATTGTAATTGAAGGTGAAAAGAATAGTTCCTTCATAAGTTCTTTCATAAGATTTTTGAAACCATCTTAAACTTTTTATTTATTAATTAATTAAAATCTTATTATCAAGTTGATTATAAGGGTTGCAACCATAATAATGAGGTAAAAGTAATTCAAAAGTTGTTGCAGACACTGATAATCTAGATAATCTAGTCTAATCAATACAAGGGCCATGACGAATAATTTATAAGATTTAAAAACCGGCTAAGTGCGTGTCGGACCACGTACATGAAGGATTCTGTAGTTGAAATGAATTTATCTCAAAAACAAACCTTATATTGTAGGCCCTAACCTCCCTCGCTACTAAACCCCATTATGGATAACACGGTCTTAGCTAGGTTCAAACCGCGATCCCTAATAATAGGTTATTTCAATGCAAACGGTATTAAAAATCAACGCGAAGAGATTGCGGCTTTCCTCCGCGATCATCAAATAGACGTTCTCTTAGTCCAAGAGACTTTTCTAAAACCTTGCAACCGTAACCCATCAATAGCTAACTACCGGATAGTTCGCAACGATAGGTCACGTTGCCATAGAGGAGGTACCCTGATATACTATAAAAAGCAGCTTCACTGCATCCCAATTGACCCACCTCCCCTCTCACGATTAGAAGTTTCGGCCTGCCGCCTAGGCATGTCAGGCCACGAGCCGATCACTCTCGTGTCGGTCTATCTCCCCCCCGCTAATACTTCGGAGAATTTCCAACTCCTCTCTGACGACCTCTCGATTCTACTCACTATGAGTAACTCGCTCATTTTAGCGGGCGACTTCAATGCCAAACATCCCTCCTGGAATAGTTCGGTAACCACCACAAGAGGCCGACACTTGTTCGACCTCTCCCACTCCCTGACCTTTGATGTCATCGCTCCGATGACTCCCACTCACTTTCCGGTTAACGTAAATCACGCCCCTGATATCTTAGATGTGGCGCTCCTTAAGAACGTCAACCTAAGACTAGACTCAATAGAAACTGTAAATGAGCTCGACTCTGATCACCGTCCGGTAGTCATGAGATTAGACCCCCGCATAGGTCTCCGCGACCCCAACGCTCCCCCTATCACTAAGAGGATCACGGACTGGAAGAAAGTAAGCACCCAGCTGAAATCCAACACGTCCCCTCAGTTAGACTCTATTCCCGACCAATTCAACTCTATCGCAGACACGACGTCCGCGATCGACTCACTCACTAATCACGTACAAACCGTCCTGAACGAATGTTCAAGGGAGGTTCCAGTGACGGACGACCGTCACTGGAGCTTGCCGGACGATGTGCGTGCATTACTGACTGAGAAGAACGCGGCCGTCCGTGCCTACAGCAGCTTCCCCTGCCCCGCAAACAAAGCCCATATGCGCTATTTACAGAGATCTGTAAAGACACGCATACAGGAGCTGCGTGACGCGGGCTGGGACAAGATGCTCGGCGAACTAGAGCCCAACCATCTGGCATTTTGGGAACTTCAGAGGAAACTCAGATCCCCTCAATCTTCCTCCATGCCCCCCCTGACCCGTCCCGACAAGACCATAGCCTTCGAGGACGTTGAAAAGGCAGAATGCCTGGCCGACACCCTCGAGGCCCAATGCTCACCCAGCTCCCTGCCAGTAGACCAAGCTCACCTCCTAAAGGTCGACGCTGAAGTCGAACGTAGAGCCTCTCTCCCTCCTGTCGATGACCCTGATTGTCCACTGCCTCCCGTCGCTCCAGACGAGGTGCATGACATTATCAAAGGTCTTAAAGCTCGTAAAGCTCCCGGTTCAGATGGACTCACCAATAGGGTGATCCAATTATTCCCTGCCCACCTGATAATGCTTTTGACTACCATCTTCAATGGTGCCTTAAGCAACAACTTCTTTCCCCAGTCGTGGAAAGAAGCCACAGTCATAGGTATCAGAAAGCCCGGTAAACCCAGTACCGAGCCCTCTAGCTACCGTCCCATCAGTTTGCTCAAGGTTCTCGGAAAAATCTATGAGAGGCTTATTTACAAGCGTCTCAGAGACTTCGCCGAGACCAAGGGCCTCATCCCCAACGAACAGTTCGGCTTTCGAACTGAGCACTCTAGCGTGCATCAGGCCCACCGCATCATTGAGTTCATAAGCGATGGTTTCCAACGCGGCTCTTTGACGGGTGCAGTTTTCTTCGACATTGCGAAAGCATTCGATAAAGTCTGGCACAACGGCTTATTATACAAGCTGTACCAACTCGGCGTGCCGGATCGTCTCGTACTCATCTTACGGGACTATCTATCGAATCGCGTATTCCGCTATCGCATTGAAGGAGCACTTTCCTCTCCCCGCCCCATTCGTGCAGGAGTCCCTCAGGGCTCCGTGCTAGCTCCCCTCATGTTCACGCTATTCACTAGCGATATTCCAAACCCAGGTAGAAGGACGCATTTCGCTCTGTTCGCAGACGATACGGCCATCTACTTTAGGTCTAGATACCCCGACAATATCGCCCACACTCTCCAAGGCGCAGTCAATCGACTCGCTGCCTGGTTTCGAAAGTGGCGCATAGAAGTCAATCCCGAAAAAAGCCAAGCGGTTCTCTTCTCGAAACCGCGCACAAGGCTTAGAGACCCCCTCCCCCGACCTCTCACTATGTTCGGTAAGCAGATCCCTTGGGAGAAGCGAGCCAAATACCTAGGTGTTTTCCTCGACCACCATCTCACTTTCGCTGAGCACATAAAGAAGGTTCGTTCGCGAGCCACTTTCGCTCTCGGTAGGCTCCATTCCGTCCTAAACGCACGCAGCAAGATGTCACTTAAGTGCAAATTGCGAATCTACACAGCGTGTATTCGTCCCATCATGACTTATGCGGGTGCCGTCTTTGCTCATGCAAAACCCCATCATATCCATAGGTTGCAAACGCTCCAAATCCGATTCCTCCGCAGGGCCACAGGCTCCCCCTGGTATGTTAGGAACGAGAGTCTCCATCTCGACCTTAGAATTCCCACGATCCACCAATTTCTAAAACGCCTTGCAAAGCGTTACTTCGATTCCGCGGTCAAACATCGCAACCCTCTGGTTGTCGAGGCCGCCAGTTATGTCCCAAGTAGGATTAGCCGTACCCGCCGACCTAGGCACATTCTCACCGACCCTGATGACCCCATAACCCTCCTCCAGGAGAGCAATAGGGCCACTAGTACTATACACAGACACAGACGCCTCCCGTCATTCCGACCTCGCCGTCGAGGTCCTTTGCGATCGCGACCGCGCCCCCGAGTAAATGATACTCCTCCCCGATCCTTGCTCGATAACGAGGTGCCAGCAGTGGTTTCAGCTGTGCACGTAGCTTTAAATTCCCCGATTAATAATAATGATCAAAACTGATCCAGCCCGTCCCGTCTTTGATGTCCTCCCTCCGGTGACGCCCTAAGCCGAGGCTCGTACCCCACAGGGGGTGCCCTTAGCGAGCATTCACCTAGCTTTTTAGCTTAGTTTTGTATGCCCCTGGCTGGAGGCTTTGAGTGTAGCAGCTTAAGGCAATCACAGGATTGACCGGTTAAGTAGTCATGACCTCAGAGGTCAGCTACGAGATGCCCTACAGAAAAAAAAAAAAAAAAAAAAATTATATTGTAGTTGAAAAACATGTTGGCCCATACATCGATATACTTCATGGTCACTTCTCCAATTGCAAACGTAACTTTGTCATCGCAAATAAAATATTTTTTTGTGTGTTAAAACCGCAAATGAACTATTTTCGGACTTTTTCCTTTACATATACTGCGAGACTTTGCTTCCTATCAAATTTCATGATTCTAGGTCAACGGGAAGTACCCTGTAGGTTTTGATTTATTTGCGAGTATCAAATTATGTTGCATAAATGGCCGTATTTTTTATTGCTTTGACTTAGTAACTTGATTTTTTTGGAGCTCGAGTATATAGTATATATATAGTCATACACATACGTATTTGATATTAATTCCAACTTGGTATCTCCACGCGTTCCTGAGAAAAATGGTCTTCACAGACTGACGGACGGAGAACGATGCTTTCGTTTAAAAAAAAATTGCCATCACAAAATCTTATAAAAGAAAACAGGAAAATAAAGCTTCTTACGGTACAATAGCACGTCAAGCGCAAGCATCTAACAAAAATCTCATGTCTCAGGTGTATTTTTATTAAACTTTACAACAGTCTGCGGCGACGCCTCACGGCTTAACCCTGAGGCTGCAGAATAAACCTTTTAACGCCAAGATTGATTAGTTTACATGGCAGCAACTTAACGACGAGACTGTTGGCAAAAGGCAAAGGTGGTCTACTGAAGTTTTGATATAATATTAAACGCTAGTACTACTTATTGACCTGTTTTAGCATTTTATGTATTATTTTAAGTGTATTTTTTCTAGTCTTTTTTTGCGATGATTATGAAATATCTACTCCAAGAAGATGAGCAGCATCCTAATATTTGCTTAGTGCTGATTACTATATTTTGCAACCTGGAATATGGACAAGTGTTAAATACCTTTAAGCATTTTACAATAGGCATAATCGCTTTTGCAAATCCTACTTTAATATTCTATCTAATTGCATTATCTGGACACTGCAGCAATGTGCACCGGCTTTACAATTTTAAGCAGGCATGAGCCGTGAGTTTTCAGCGAGTCAGTAAGTGTCTGACACGCCCTCCCACTCCGCCCAGAGCGGAAGAATTTATTTGATAATTGTCCACCCAAAAAAAAGCCGTGAGTTTTTAGCGATGAATATAATTTGGCTACAAGCATTTTCAAAAAATAAACAGGAGCGCGAATTTTGTGTCAGTATTTTGTTCATCAAAAACTAACAAGTTTACTTAGATAATTTTATAACAAACTTATCTACCGGTTTTTTTTCCATTGCACCCCAAAAATAGACTGAATTCTATATTAAACCAGCCAATTGCGAATTATATTTGAACACAGAGGTTCCGCGTTATACTTAACAAAACAGTGGAATCTGCAAACTCAGGACTACTATTAGAAATATTATTTTGAATTATGTGTTATGCCTTTCCCACACGTAGTAAAACATACATAAATATTTTATTATTTAAAATGGGACACGCACTGGAAATACAACATTAAAAGTAAGAGAATCATAAAAAAAGTGTTCTGTCCCCTTTACTACATCATTATATCACATTTGAGTGATCAACTGGGCACAATATTAAAAAAAAAACTAAAAGAAAAAAATCGGGTACATGAGAAGCATTTTTAGAGCATTTGTTGCATAAAATTCAGAAATTAGGTATATTATTATAGAATTCACACGAACCTTAATTAAATCGAGCGACAATACTGTCGACACTATTTACAGAACTCTAAAAGCGAAAAAAAAGAAACAATTCCTAAATCGATTTTGCGATTTAAAAATAAAATGCGAGTCGTCGAACCATGGAAAATATGCAAGTTTTAACCTCTCTTGCGTAAAAATGTGATGTTATGTCTTTTATTTGCATGGTTATAGTTTCTGGTAGGAAAAATACCGTATGTATGGGTTCGTTGAAGAAGGTAAAAATACCTGCATGCGAACATTCTTATGTTGGAATGTTGGATACAGTTGTAAGCATGTTTTCGTGGAAAACTTACTGCAGCATTTACTTAAATAATTTATTATTCAAATTATTTTTGTACATGCAAGTAGAATATAAATGTCTACAATATGAAGAAAAAAAAAACCTGTCCAAGCAGCAATTTTTGCAATTTTGGTAATGTTATTGCACTCAATAACATTACCTAAATAAAACAAATAAAAAATATTATTATTATTGAAAATAAAAAAAAAATTGTTATTTAAAAATCAAATTTTTAGGACCAAACTTACCCAAAATCCATGAAAAATTAGCAAATTTTCAACAGGAATATAAGTAGTATAAGTTATGACTTGTATATGCAAGTAGAATATAAATGTCTACAATATGAAGAAAAAAAAAAAAACCTGTCCAAGCAGCAATTTTTGCAATTTTGGTAATGTTATTGCACTCAATAACATTACCTAAATAAAACAAATAAAAAATATTATTATTATTGAAAATAAAAAAGTTATTGTTATTTA
Source organism: Omphaloscelis lunosa (assembly GCA_916610215.1). Lineage (NCBI taxonomy): Eukaryota > Metazoa > Arthropoda > Insecta > Lepidoptera > Noctuidae > Omphaloscelis > Omphaloscelis lunosa. Next base: position 13,729,680 of record OU744265.1, on the reverse strand, counting down.
AAAATCAAATTTTTAGGACCAAACTTACCCAAAATCCATGAAAAATTAGCAAATTTTCAACAGGAATATAAGTAGTATAAGTTATGACTTGTATATGCAAGTAGAATATAAATGTCTACAATATGAAGAAAAAAAAAACCTGTCCAAGCAGCAATTTTTGCAATTTTGGTAATGTTATTGCACTCAATAACATTACCTAAATAAAACAAATAAAAAATATTATTATTATTGAAAATAAAAAAGTTATTGTTATTTAAAAATCAAATTTTTAGGACCAAACTTACCCAAAATCCATGAAAAATTAGCAAATTTTCAACAGGAATATAAGTAGTATAAGTTATGACTTGTAAACACCCTCTAAACCACGGCCGCCCGCGCCCCATATAATGACCCGGTAAAATACCCAATGAAAAAAAAATGTGTCGATATTTTTTTTTTCCTGGAAATTACCACATAAATATGACTCTCAGTACGATATCTAACCTCACGAATTGGACAGGGTTTTTACATGTTGTATTTTAAATCCATCTTATAAATTCTGACGCAGACGAAATCCTTATAATCGACATGATGCCAAAAAGTCTCAGTATAACAAAGAAAACGTTAATATACCTACTGAAATTTGTAAGGTTGGCTATCTTACAAAAAGCACTTATAACACCATCAAAGGCACTCTTCCCCTTGTATCACGTAGAATAAAATAAGAGTATCGTTTCAAATGAAAGCTTTCATGAATACTTTGATTAGGACTTAACAAAAAATTAAATTAAAACAATAGGGCGTTTTTCTTAAAGAAAAAAAAAAGAGAATTACTATCATAGCTTATAAAAATCAAATGCTAGCTATCTAAGTCATAAAATATGGGGAAACCTCTCAAATGTATCCCAGAAGACAGTTAAACGCAGTTGCGGCCCACTTCGTTAGGAGACTTTTCTTATGTCATTTAATTTTTCCACGCCATAAAAGATCGCTGAAATTCAGTGATAAAGAATTATGGCCATAATCACTACGCTCAGTTAATATCAGTGTGAACCGCGAAATTGCTAATAGAATAAAAGGCTTCTTGAAAATATTACTTTTGACTTTGTGTCAAAAATTAGCAGTTTTTTTTTTACTTTTTCATATTCAGTTTAGATAATCTGCAAATAAAAATCGAAAGTCATTTAATCGAATTAGGCACTACGGGAATCAGCACTATTTAAGCGTCGAAATTACATAAAACAGTCCCCAAAAATGCCCTTCACCATTTCGTATTGCTTTAGCTGGGAAGAAGCGGCGCAATAAAAAAAACGCACTATATTGTAGCTTCGTGAACAAGTATCATCATCTGCCTAACCTTTTCCCAACTATGTTAGGGTCGGCTTCCATTCTAACCGAATGCAGCTGAATACCAGTACCAGTATACAAGGACCGACTGCCTACAACAACCCAGTTACTGGGTAATACGATACCCCTTGGTAAGACTGGTTATCCGACTTTCGGGCTGCTGACGACCCGTAACGACGACGTAAGTCAACGGTTTCACAGTCAATGGCTTAACGTTCTTATCTTCTTGTGTCTTGGTATGTAAAGATGGTCACCCATCTACGAACCAACTTCGACGAGCAAAGGTTAACCTGATCCATCGACACGTGCCGCTGTTATAACTTGCCTACAGTAAATCAGTGCAAATGATGTTTCATACATTTCTATGTACCGTAAAAGTCATTTTATTAACCCTCCACAGCGATCGGGTGTGTATAAAACGTCGCCTCTCGTCGCAGTCCGTCACAATTTCTCGATTTCAATGCGGTCTCAGATTGTTATGAGCCAGTTATACTGAAAATTAGTTTGTGTGCGTAAATGTTGTATTTATAGTCTGGTGCGGTTCAAAGGGTTTTCATACATAATTTTATTTAGATATTCAAAGGAAGGAAAGTCCCTTACAATTTGAAGAGGTCGTCTATTTTTGGATACGTGGAATTTTAAATTATGAACATAAAATATAGACGTGTTAATATTTAAATCGTAACTCAGATAAGCCAATCAGTGTGCCTAATTTGCTTTGATTATTTTAATTCTAGCCTGAAAATAATGTCAGATATTATTGCATACAATTACGAACGGTTTGCTGGTTTAGTATTCATTCCTCGAAACGTTAGTGTATATCATATTGGATGGAATTAGATTGATGTACGGTCTCGCTAGACGTGAGATGCTTTGCCGATGTGTGACAACTAACTGCATTATATATTAGGCAATTGTAGTATTGTTAGCTCGTAACTCAATTTCGCAGGTAAAGGATATTGCTAGCGAGTCGAGAGACCCGCCCCTGATTCACACGGCTTTTACGACATGACAAAACATCGAGATTTATTTATAATATGTAAGTTTAATAGTAACGTATTATACACATAAACTTTCCGGAATAAATTCTCTAAATATTTTGAAAATACGTTGCGTAGTTAGAGGAACAACGCGGTCACACTGGGAGACGAAAAGCGACTGTAATTTATAATAATTGTGTGGTATGAATATAGATTGTTATCGAGTTATTGTTGCTAGTTTTCCAGAAGTGCAATTGAAAGAAAGAAAAGAAAGAAAAAGAAAGAAAATACGTTTATTTGCGTTTTGCAATTAACATACAAAATGTAAAAAAATAACCCTGCCGATCCGAAAAGGGGACATAGGTACTGCAATAACATTACTTAAATGTCAGAAAAAATCTTACTATTATTGAAAATAAAAAAGTTATTGCTATTTAAAAATGAGCAAATTTTTAACAGGGGTCATAAGTTATGACTTGTAGACACCCGCTATATGACAGCCATCCATGCCCCACGTAATAACCCGGTAAAATTGCCTATTGAAGAAAAAAAAACAAGACATTTTTTTTTCAGTTTTTTAAAATTAAGTACCTACTTTCAATATATTTCTTTAAAGGCAAAACACATCTTTGCTATTTATAAGAGGACCCACCCATTAACAAAATACGACTGGTAGGTAAGTAAAACAAATGGTTAAAATACATTTTAGCAAACAATTTACCATTGTTTCGTCACCATTCTTGATATGCTTCCGTCAGTAAACGAACTCTGTTTGGCAACTTGCCAATGGTCGGTGAACCCGAGCTGAAAATAAATGATACGATAATTAGCGGGAACAGTAACGATAGTCATAATGTTTATAGTTTTTCTATGGTTTTTCTTGCGTAAAATAACTATGGGGCTTTATCTATACACAAATTGATCTACATTACATTTTATCAAAATAACAAAATAATCTATGCTTTTTGGAAGCGTTCGCTTAATACGATATCAGACGTTTCATTCAAGGTTTGTATGTAAGGTTTATTTTTGTTTCATTCCACGTTCATACGACATCGATAACATTATACAGGAATCAATGTTCATCTGCTCCTTTCATTTTATTTTTCGAGCATGCGGTAGGCGAAAGTCGAGTGAAAATTATCGAGTGCCGAAATCCAACATCGTTGGATTGTTTCACGAATGAATTTATTTTTCACTTTAAATTCATTTTGTGTTCAGACGTTTCACTTGAAAGATAGCGAATGAAACGCAAAAACTGATAAAAGTGAAGCGTCTGATATCAGCTTTAGAGATATTTTCATTAACCATAGTTTCATATAGGGTCCTAAGCCACGGACCCCGTGGCTTAGGCTCCCAGTGGTCGATGCACAAGCTCGCGCGCCACTTAATAGATAATGTCCATAACATAAAGTTTACATCATTATGTAGCTCTCTCGAACGTTTTAATTAAATGGGACATACTTGTCTTTGATTCTTCAATAACCCTGAAACCATAACGATTCGCTAGACCCAAAATTATTCTATAACCAAAACATTATACTATTACAATATAAAGGCTCAAAACTTCGGGTTCGCCAGCTGCTGTACTGTCTGGCACAAGTATTAGGTAACAGCATGTTGCCTTATTGATTATATTAGCCCTTCAGGGTAGAACTATCAATCTTGCGTCCTGTTTTGTAAACAAAAATATTATCACCGTTTAGGATAGACTAGTGGCTGTTGGTAAAATTTTAGGATAGAGAGAGAGAATAAATATAGGCAGTATTTTAAGAAACGAAAAAAAAAACAGTGGCACTTCAGGAGTGTCAACAGAAGTGAAAACTAAAAAAAAATACTTCTAAAAACTTTAAAGTAAAAATACTTGCATATAGCATTGATCCGTAAGGTAATATAAATAAAGAGCACAATCGCGTTTACAAAAATGAGGTGTCGGTACCGGTGTCCTTCAAAAATACGTGTGTGGTCGGGGGAACAACGTCAGGAACGAAGTTCCTTACATTGCACGCACACACACCTCGTATATAATAGAAAAAGAGAGAGAGATAGAGAGAGTGGTCCATCCACAACGCTTTTTCCTTACGTGACGATTTCTATTAGTCAACTCTTACCGCAAGCCATGTCAAGGAACTTTGTTCCAATAATGAATTAGTTGGTGTCATTCTTTTTTTTCGTGTGGCTAATGACTAACCTGGTGTCAGACTTTTTATGCCGCCCATGGGCCTCTGACTTAGCTTCACATGCCGTCGAGAAATATCTCTCAGTCATGCCGGTTTCCTCACGATGTTTTCCTTTACCGTTTTGGAAGCAAGTGAAACGCACATGAATCCGAAAAGTCAGAAGTAGGTGCCTTGGGTTCGACCTCGACACCTATGACTTGGCAGTCCGACGGTCATACCACCAGGCTATCACTGCTGTTTGTGTGTGTGTCTTATGGCTATTCATTGGCAATTTGAGTTTGTAACTGATTACTTTTCAGTCGGGTCGTGTGCGTAGGCCTAATAGATACCTACTCGAATCGTAAACATAATGCTGGATAAAGATTACAAAACATTAGTCAGCACAAAGGGAAATTTTTTTGAAAGTTTTTTTTTTTTTTATAAGCGTACGAACATTTGTAAATAAAAAAAATGTTGTTCTGTTCCATTTGGAACAGAACAACATAACAGAAAGGTTAGAAACTCGGTAATAGGCTTACCTACGTACGACCAGACGCTAAGCTTTTGTTAAACTTTTTTGAAGAAAGCATGCAGCGAGTAAAGCTCTTGTAACAACGTACTTACAGTGGCATATACTTTAGATTCTCTACGTACTAACGTACTTATGTAACCCAGGTTTTTGGTATTTAAGACAGTAGGTACTCACTCTTAAAACTAGCCAGCAGGGTAATTGCGAAACACACTTACAATGGTAATATCTTTTGACATTATTCAACAACATTCACTGCATTATTTACGATTTTCAAACGATTTTTTTAAACATTGGAACAATTGTTTATCAATGTCCTTCAAAATCCGTCGGATAGTAATTTAAAGTGTGTTACGCAATTTGGGTACAGTTTTGTTTAATTATATTCCATGAAAAAAATATTAAACGCCATCTGTTAGAATAGAATAGAATAGAATTTTATTTTGCAAATATGGGTAATACATAATAGTTCTTAAGATTACATTTAGCTCAGCCACATTTTACCAATCGGCATGCAAACATTTGAAATTATTTATATCACTATTATACTACTACTACTATTTTACTCTCTATTATATTATCTCTATTTACTATTATTACTATTATTTTAAACCAACAGATGGCGTTTAATATTTTTTTATAATTATTTTAATAATGCTACTAACTACAAGCTTGGACCCTGTTCCCGATACTGGTAGGCTACTATTTTTATATTTTTTTTATTTTAATATTTAAAATTATAATTTATATATGATAAATGATTAAATAAAGGAAATAATGCTACTAAAGTAAAGGCAACCTACTACTCAGTTTCTTTACCTTATCTAGTGGATGCTCAAATAGAAACCTCAGGATTCAACATCCGGATGAGATCTCCACGAGTCAGTGACATTTCAGTGAAATCCTTTGAAATTTACAGTGTGACACCTATCGAAGAATTTGTTCTTAGAAATTTATATTATTTCAATGTAGTTTGAAATACCGCTTTCACATAGTGAAATTAGCATGCCCTAGGTATGTGATTCGCAAAATTTTCTTTTACACTTAGAGATAGTAAGAGGTATTTTAGCATTGGGCGATCCAAGCTGCAGATGGTCTTCAATAAATTAAGAGAAAGCCCACGTTGAACTGCCTGTAATGTTAAAAGTAAAGAGTTTAAACTGTTTATTTAAATTAATTATAATTGTCTCTTTATAATATAACATATAATATCATTAATATTTATTCATTACTAGCTTTTTGCCGCGGCTTCGCCCGCATGGATGTCGAAAAATATCCCACGGGAACGTACTAACGGGATTACATACCTAATAGCCGGGGAAAGGTCATTGACTAATACCGCTGCGCCCGCGTTGCCGTCAACCATAATTATGTATTTACGCGTAATTTTGAATCTGTAATATCTTTTAAACTATTCATTTAAATGATATGATTTATAGGCATATTTCAACTAAATTAAATGTCCAATTTAAATAACGTATGTTATTGGATAAGGATTAACATAATACTGATCAAAATAGCTTCGGAAATAATAATGAAATTTTTATCAAATTCTGAAAGATAATAATGGTTACTGTGGGTCATCCTTAGAAGATAGACATATGTCATCGCGGACTTTTTTATTGATCTTTTTAAGGTGAACAATATTGTAGAGCATACATTATATGTATGTTTTGCGGTTTACGCAGCGTACGCCAGAACCCAATGCTCCCAGACGACATGATTTTTCCGACTTCTTCAACTATAAACGTCATATTTAATCCAATTAAGACAAAAACTTAATGAATTATACACCAAAACCTTCCTAATAAATCAGTCCATGTATGGGTGATAACCGTTTGAAAATTCGTTCAGTAGTTTCAGTTTATTGCGTTCAGACAGACAGACAGATAGACGCGGCAGGGGAATTTGTTTTAAAATATATAAGGATTTAAAATAACGTCTTCTAATTATTTATTTATTTAACCATTTACGCACACACATAAAAGACATGAAGAAAGGAAAACAAAAATACGTACAAAGATGATGCTTATTTCTAAAGAAATCTCTTCCAAAATACCTGCAAAAGGAAAGTAGATAAAAAGAGATGTAGATAATGTGTTTATGGGTAGTAAAGAAAACAAAATTATTTAAAATAAAATAAAAATACCACCAACTCACCACAACGTATTCCTTTGATGTACCATAAATATATGGTTATATGCTTTAAGTAAAATTAATACAAAAAGTTGTAGAACAAGTGTTCCAAAATACATAGTTTCGAAGATAACCTAACACTACGAGAAGCACGAGTAACTCATTTTCATTCAAATCAATCATTCTTATTTAAAGCTAAGAAAATGCGACGTTATTACATTTTTTTTTTAACATATGGGTGTTTTACGTATATAATCGTGAATGTTGTTGGTGTAATTATTTTTAATGAAAAATGAGATTGAAAAAAAAAAAACACTGAAATAATTCATATGCCAGTTGATTCTTTGTCATTGTCTCATTTATACTCTAGAGATATGCGATATTAAAAAAAAAACACATTGTAGATAAAGGAGTGAATTCCTAGGTCGTAAAACACAAACCGCATACAAAATACGTCTATTCATCATCTTCTATCAAGGTCAGTTGTTGAATAAATCCAAAGTCGATTGTACTCCGCCAATTAGGAAGGGAACAACTAATTAATCGTTGACCCCCGTCAGCTTCAGCTTAATTCGAGATAACGCTTAATGACTTTTCTGTGAGTTTGACTAGATATGTGATAAGATTTAATAGTCTGCGGTTTTGTTTGGTTTCGGGTACGTTTATACAAAATCTCGTTCTATTTGGTTTTTAAATTCGGATGCAAAGAGTATTTAAATCCTATTTTAACAATATTGTGTTATAGGTTGGTAACAGGTTTTTAGTCCATAACTTATGAGCTTAATACCAAGATTAGAATCATAATTTTAAACTTAGTGAGTATCTTTTATTAATATTGACACAGTAGGTTCCAACTCTACGTATATTTTTCTGAAAAATAGAAAGCAACGCAACGTTATTTAATTCTTGCTCTATTTATAAGGAATTATTTGAAAGTTGTTTAATGACATTTTTAATCTAGTGCTCTGTCCTAAATTAACACAAGGTATAAAATAATCCAACTTTCAGTTTCAAAATAACTCAAGACTTTTGCTTGAGCAAGTAGCCGTCTTGAGTTATCGAAATCCCAACCCGTCTTGAGGAGGGTTGGGATTTCAGAGGTTTATTAATTACTAGCTTCTACCCGTGACTTCATCCTCGAGCCTATAACCTTTCCCAAGAATTGGGCTACCTATCCAATGCAAAAAAAAAAAATCTTATCCGATTGGTAATTCAGGAGATTACCCCTACATACAAACTTACAAACAAATTTTACCTCTTTAAGTACAATATTAATAATAATTAGATTAAGTTTAAGAAGAGAAGTATAGATAACTCCAGGTTTCCTCACGATGTTTTTCTGTCAAGTTTCGGACATCAACTTCTAAAAGCTGTGTAAAGTTACAAATGTGTTAGCGAGACTTATCGATTTCGCTGCAAAGTGCACAAACATTATACAGTTTTGCTGTCAGAAAGAATAAAGATACCATTACATACATTAGCACAGGAAAAGGCGAGGTATTTTCAAAGTATTTTCGAAAACCTTTTTACTAGGAAAGAAGTGGAAACTGAAATAATGGTTAAGGACAGGAATGGTAGAAGCTCACATACTGCACTGACTGAAATAAAATTAAGATAGTGAGACTCATTACATTTCTAGTACCTGGTCGACCGAGCTCTGCTCGGGTGAAAATAGAGCAAACGAATTTTCCCAGAATTGAAACCTTTTTTTTTGGGTGGGAAATTATCAAATAACTTCTCCCGCTCTGGGCGGAGCGGGAGGGCGAGTCAGACTCTTACTGACTAAAACCCACCCGTGTTCCTTCGGTTGCCCTGTTGCCGGGGGCCGCGATCTTCCTTTCGGTTTTCTTCACAATCCACGCGGCACGCATCGGCCCCAGCGGATCCCGTCAATTCTGCTGACATCTCTTTGAGGCGCGCGTCTTCTCCTGCGGCGGTTAGGGGCGTGAGGGCGCGATATTTACCTCTCCTTCACGCGTTCCGCCTCCTCCTTCGCGAGCATTACCACTTCGCAGCAGAAGGTCACGGCCTCCCAATTTGTCTCGCTCCGTAGCATGGCCTGAACCAAGGCCGGTCGCGAGAGATCACCGCCGCCGATCGCCTCCATGAGGACAGGGCGATGCTCCGCCCAAGCCGGGCAGACCCCCACCGTATGCTCCACCGTGTCCATTTTGCCGGGCGATCCACACAATGGTGACACCCGGCAAAATTTATCGTTCACCCCCGTGAACCCCTTTATTGCAACTTTCATCGAAAACGTTAGAGCCATTTTCGATTACAAAAATACAAATATTGCTCATTTAATAGTATAGGATAGGATTATAGTCAATGATATTCTATTTATATTTATATTAATTATCTCGACTGCCTCGTTGGTCTAGAGGTCGGAAACACAGACTGCTGAGCGAGAGGTCCTTGTTTCGATTTCTAGATGGGCAAATACTTATTGGGTTTTTTCATTAGGATTTTTCTCAGTAGATCGACGGCAATAGGCTCGCCCTCTATTACATGAAACTAAAACATAGCTGGTAGCTGGCAAAATGTGGGTTTCACAACACACCTCTGCTGAACCCTTCGGGGAACACAAGCGTGATTTTTTTTATGTTTTATTATTTATTTATTAAAACTTTATGCACAAGAAAAAAAAATACTGTACAAAGGCGGACTTAATACCTGAGGCATTATCTACCAGTCAACCTTAGGGTGATGCAAAGACAAAACATGACATGTGCAACATAATTGATAGATAACTCGAATAGAATACATACATAAAAACAAAATAAACTTAGCCAGGAGACATAACGATAGGTAGAGGAGAAAACAAATCCAGCAAATCAGCGCGGGGATGATTCTGCGAATTTCTTATGAATATGTTCAAGTGCCGTCTTGACGGACGGCAACCAGTCCGTTATCTATTTTAGTTCGTAAAAATGATAATGAAAATTTATCTTACATTTTATAGCCAATTTTATTGTTATTATCCTATGTATATGCTCACGAGTAATGTGACCTCATGTGATTGTTTGAATGTTACAGCAGGAAGTTTTCAATAACAGCTGGTTACGGCAACCTAGGCTACTTGTATTTAAATAGACGGCCTTTCTTGTTAACCTTTTATACAAATAGAAATGAAATCGTTTATTCTATAAATGTAGGATAATCGTTCTTACACGTCGAATTAAAAAAAAAACAGATTAGTTTGGTAGAAATAGATGTATTGTTGTATTTTTTTTTTAAAGCTGCAATATCTTTTTTATTTTACTTGTATGGCAATCAAAACTTTGAGTTTTTTCATAGAGCTTTAAGTTTCGATTGCCACGATAGTAATAAATGTTCAAACAGAATAGGACACCAGGTGAAATTGGGGCATTTGACGGTACGTGAACGGAGTATGTAAGGAATCGTTGCAAGTGGCGTTCTGCAGTTTCTGCCTGTTTTCGGTTTTCGACCGAAAAAAAAAATTTGGTGCCACACTAATGAACAAGTTCATACAAAGTGTTAAAAACCTTTTTCTTATCTCTAACAAGACACTGTACCTGGACAATCCTGAAGTCCCTGACCCTGATAAATGTCACTATTATAGCTAGTATAATTACTCCTCCCAAATTAGGTAGGCAGGAACTAAAGCACGCTACGTAACTGATTAGTATCCAAGGTGCGGTATGGGTTAAATGAGAATATTAAACGACCTATTAAGTGTTCTAGCCATGGACATAGAATATTTATAATAGCTCCATTAACATCAGGTGTGACTTACAACTGTTAGTATGAGAAGATGTATGAATATGGAGGAAGCAAAAAGTAGGTAAGGAACTAAGGATTAAAATCAATCTGCCTAGCCTATTCCCAACTATGTTGGGGTCAGCTTCCAGTCCATCCGGATGCAGCTGGATACCAGTATTTTACATGGAGCGGCTTATTTGACCTCCACAACTTAATAACTGGGTAATGTGATACCCCTTGGTAAGACTGGTTGTCAGACTTTCGGGCGTCAAAGATCCACGAATGACAGGCGGGACCAACGGCTTAACGTGTTTTCCGAGGCACGGAGGAGTCTCGGAATATAAAGATAGTCACCCATCCACGGACCAACCCCGGCAAGCGTAGCTTAACCTGATGGATCGACCCGTGCGGCTGGTATTATTTAGCAACTGTTGGTATGAAAAGATGTATGAATATGGAGGAAGCAAAAGGTAGGTAAGGAACTAAAGATACTGTTATAATATTCACATTAAACCCATTGTTTGCTAATTATGTTTCTCGGTTGTGTAATAATTCTCTAGTTGTGGTCAATTCCTTATATGGATAACTATTGAATATTCTGCATTGTTGGATGTCTTTGTTTTGCTTAGTTTTTGCAATGTTTACACATTGCTATCGATTACCATGAACTACGTTGTGTCCTACAGACATAATAATCTAAGTACCTATTGAGTTTGTTTGGGCCTTTCTGACTATTGGGATAGGAAATGCCGACGTCATCCAGTTAAAAAAAAAAAATGAATGACGTGTAAAAGTGTTTGTACGAACCTACTTACAGAAATAAAATCATTTATCATCTTTTATTACAGAACGGTTTTAGGTTTCTAAAGACCTTATCTTGGAACCAACCCATGGTCTTTGCTGCTACTACGCGAATCATCTTGAAGTTCAGGCAATGTTTTTATTACACATTTATGTTGGAACTCCCCATATACCATTAAGTAGAGTCGTTAACAGTCGCATCAATAGGTAGGGATGCTAGAGCTATTTCGCACTAAGTCCGCAAGACTTTGTACGTTATTGGTACCTTGACCCAGTTGATGTAAGCTGTATTCGATTCTACTAGCTATAACTCTACGTTACTTTATAAAATCTATAAAATCTATACTTCAGTGAAAATAATGTTTCGAATAAGGAAGGGTATTTTTCTTACAATATCTGATCTAGGGTTCTAGGGGTAAACCGTAGGTGCTGACTGTCATTCGTAGATACTTGACAGTCGTTACGGGTCGTCAGAAGCCTGAAAGTGTGAAAACCAGTCTTATCAAGGGTATCGTTTTGCCTAGTTACTGGGCTATTGAGGTCAGATAGGCAGTCGCTCCATGTAAAATACTGGTACTAAGCTGAATCCGGTTAGACTGGAAGCCGACCCTAACATTGTTGGGAAAAGGCTAGGCAGATCGATTGATCTGATCTAGGGTTCTGTAGTCTGCCTACCCCCATGTAAGGAAGTCGTGAGTTTATATATGTGTATTTGATCTCGTGGTTTCAAACATAAGCCACTTTTATGATCAAAATTCTGATTTTTTTTCTCAAAGCTCCAAAAGGCAAGATTAATTTAAATTGCAAAGAGTGTAAAGTAAATTACCATTGCCATCAAGGTAACGAAAAACCATTCACTGTAAAATACAACCTTAATGAGAAAATTATAAGGTATTTAGGGAGAAACTAATTAAATCTCAGATATGAAGGGCCCGGTTTTAACTTGTAATTTGATTTTAAAGAATAAGCTGTTTTCTTGAATTTGCCGACTTTCTGCTAGAATTTGCTCCTCCCTTTTACCCGACTGCGGCGAAGCCAATAAAAAGGATGTGTTTGACCTATATGTATGTATGTCCGTCTGTATGTTCTCTCGTAACTACTAAACGGGTGAACTGACTTTTAATTTAATAAAAAAACAAAATGGTGGATTTTTGGCACAAAAATAAGATTTTAAAAAAACCTCCCAAACCTATCGAGTGGAGTATCAAAATTAAGGGTTTTAAAAGGTGATTCCAAAAATATATACAAATTCTCATTCCAAATTACATTTGAGATAATGCTCAAATGTGTGAAATGATAAAAAGCTGAAAATAAATAAAGGATTTAAAAAACCCGACTGCAAAAACACTTTGCTGAAAAGAAAAAACCAAGCAATAATTTTGGTATTGCAGGCGGGGGTCAAACCAGAAACCTGATATATGGAGTAACTTTTGTTTGTCTGGGGCCTGCTATACCAAAATTCTATACGTATATTTATACTGCTTGTTTCTCTTTTATGTGTTTTTCAAATCTAGGTTCATAATAAACTTTTCAGTTTTTTTACTTAGGGATCTTACACATTATCCTTGAATTCAATGTGATAATTAGAATTAATTATGTAGGACATTATGATAAAAAGATGCCAGTAGATAAACCATATGCCAAAATATAGTGGCATTAATGGGCCACCTTTTACGTTCTAGATGTTAACAACACCATATTTAGCGATATTACTTTTTAATATCTGCTTCCATTTGTGATGCTAGGAAGGAACAAGAAAGAACAAGGAAGAAGAATAAGGAAGATATAGGAAATTAAATATATATATGAATAATAAATAATAACGTAATTAAATAATAATGAAAATACTTTTAAGAATTTAGATAATAATAGTTACTTTATTCTTATGCAATACATAAAATTAAAATAACTAATTTACTATACCTGTATACAAAAACTCAATAATATACAATATATACATAATTATACACCCAATTAAACACATCTAATAATTTATAATAATATTTAATTGCTACTTAGCCCTCTTCCTCTCTCCTAATTTTGCTGTGCCTGACAGGGTACATATTGATCTTTTACTTTGTTACACCATGGGCATGAGCAATGGGTAGCTCGCCGTCCGATAAGGACCAGGCTCGGGTTGACGGCGCGTTGTGTTCCACGCGCAGAATAGACGGGGTCCGTTAGGGCCGATGCCTGCTGGGGTTGCGAAGAAAACCGAAAGGGAGATCGTGGCCCCCGGCAACAGGGCAACCGAAGGAACACGGGTGGGTTTTAGTCAGTAAGAGTTTGACACGCCGTTCCGCTCCGCCCAGAGCGGGAGAAGTTATTTGATAATTTCCTACCCACAAAAAAAAAAACACCATTTATGTAATACATATGGAATGCAAAAAGAATTGAGTATGGTACCTAATTCAGCAGATAAGTAAAATAAAACAAAATAGATCAAGAGGCCATTAAAGACATTCCATCAACAAAAGAATAAATAGGAACCTTAATGCTGACTCACTGTGATATCGATTACGGTGGGCCTAACGTGAATGCGCGACGTAAACATAGATAGATAGAAGATAGAATAATATTTTTTTCATAGTAAGTACCAGCCTACTAATGTCCCACCGCAGGGCAAAGGCCTCTTCTCATACTGAGAAGGCACAAGCATTGATCACCACGCTTGAAGTCCAGGCTTCCCCACGATGTTTTTCCTTTGCTGATGTCAGTAATGTCTTGTGGTAAATTCGATCGAATTTTAAATCTCAAGTACAACTACAGTTTTCCCATAAAAAATATGCGCTTCGGCAATCATCGTCTTCCGAAATACGAACGCGCGGTGATGAGATCTAGGTGTTATAGAGCTGATTGTAATCATGCAATTACTTTTCTATTTTGTATTATGTGCCAAAGTTTAAATTTGAATAGTTCTATGCAATTCCAATAAATAAATGGGTAAAACGATTAATTAAAAAATGATTCGAATTTAAGTTACGTTTACTTTGCACGTTTGTGCTAGACCCACTGTACTCCTTATTACGGCTAAATGACCAAGCAGTTAGTTATTTAGTCAGTTCTTTCTTGACTTTAAAATGGCATAACATGTCTATTCGAATTTAATTATATAACAGTTTTTTTTTAATGAGACTATACCAGACAGCTAGTGTTTGATATTAATGGAAGTAATGGAAGTAAAGCTGGCGTTTGATTTACGCGTTGACTTACTAGTCAACGCGTAACTCGCGTACTTCGTCTTTTCTTTTTTGGCTTTATTAGTGTATCAAGGATTTTTGCAAATATGTAAATAGTTTAGGACGTTCATTGACTGAAAACTTCTTGGGTGGCTTATAAACAATTGTCAATTGGGATGAGACAAAAGCTCGATTGAGATTACAACATTGAATTAGCTACCAAAGTAATAAAAAAACCTCAAAACAATCATATTTTTTTAACTAGACTAAACTTGAAATGTTACGCTAACATTTAGATCTAGCGACACATTTAAACGATATCGTACGGACGGGCAAGAAAAATAAGGCTCGCGAACGCTATTCGAACGTGTGCAATTTTTTTTGCGTAAATGGACTCTGATCTTAAGTTTAATGTAAGTTGCTGACAAAAAACTTGTTACGAAAATATCCAAGATTCAAAGTCGTAAGTTATTTTTAGATTTCGAGGTGTGTGGAGTCATGGCCGCTGTTAAGTCATTTGGCGGTCGATTGTAGACATTTAAGACGTTTTTTTACGTTATCCGTTTGTTTATTACTTTGTTATTAAGGCTGTAAAAGGATAATTATGGTGTATTTTAAAAATTTGTACGAAACAGTATTTTTTATGGAAAATATTATGATATTTGATATGCTTACTCGAAAATATCATTTGGTATTCAGATATAATGGTATTTCAAACATAAATAAAAAAGTAAAATTATTTTTGCATAAACAAAGGCCTTACGTAATATTTGTGTTGTTGTTTTATACCGACCATTACGTTTAAGAAATAAAGAAAAAAAAAATATGCAAGATGCATTTTTTCACTCACTTTATTTTAATCTCATTTAAAAATATGCTCCATCAAAGTTTATGTAAATGATACTAAAGCCTATTCTGTAACACAAGAACAGGTCTTGCATTATTACAGACAAATCTGTATTCCTCTTATATTCGCTAAAGCTAAGGAAAAATGCCATTGACAGACGCGGCCACAAGTATGAATGAGACAAGGTGGCGTCACGCTTTTCAGTGGTAAAGCGCTTAGTATTTTGACGGTAGCCCATTTGAATTACCGTGCTAAACTTATTTATTAAATTGTGGCTACTAAAAGTCCTGTTTTTTTCAAATAGCAAAGAAAACGAACGATTTAGCAAATCTTTTTCTTCTTTATTCATAAAAAAATGTAAATATTGATCATCACAACTCAAAATAACCTTTGGGTAGTTGTGAAAGCAACGAGGAAAATTGAGAAAAATGATCACATAAAGCGCTCTATGACTTGATTCATACTATAGGTGGCGGCCTTTTCCGAGTTTTCTCACACCATTTGTCTTACATTGTCTTCAGAATTGTTTCCGCGAGTAGAACTAGCAAACTACCTCCGGTTTCGTGTATAAAAGAGGGAACGTGGATTCATGGTTTTTTATTTTTGTGAAGGAACAATGGAGGTAGAACTTTTATTGTTCTACTATTTCTGAGGGCCCTGTTTTATCGAAATAATTTTATTTACACAGACATAAATAACCTCACGCCTTCTTCTTATGGGTGTTAGGCAGAATAGGCAGAAACTACAGTAATCTACCTACTACGATCTTTACATACTCATTCTGCCTCGTGAAGGATTCTGTAAAAAAATAAACGTAGTACCTAACTTCTCATAAAAACTTAATATTATGTTAATATTAGTTTTGCATGTTTGTATACTTCTTAATTTATTAATTTGCATACCACCATGATAAAAAAGATATTAAATATTTTAAATGATAAATGATCTTACGAGATTAAAAAAAAAAATATTTATGATCAGAGAAATAGGTAGAAATATCTGTGTGGTGAATGGGATTTCTCCATTTTACCTAAAACATTTTTATTGATGGTTTTCCCAGAGAAATAATTAAGTATGTATAGTATTAATACTTTATATTTTTTAATTTCAAGATGAAATAAATTATCTCGGAAGGAAAACCGTTAATTTTAATAATTCCTTAGGATCGAAGTACCGCTTTATTGTTTCTGTCTAAACAGTGCTCCTTTTTGGAAAATAAACAATTGCAAAATAATTGAAGAATGAGTTGCTTCACCTGGACCTGCGGCATTATAGAGGATTTTTTTCATTTATTTTTTTATTGCGGAATGGGCCCGCTCTTGACGTCGATCTCACCTGATGAAAGGCGAAGGATGTGGTCTACGATAGAACGAGCGTGCTCAAAGGATGCCTGTTGATTTTATAAGAGTGTCTGTGGAGTTTCTTGTCTTCTCCATAGCTACCACCGGGGTAACGCATATCTAACCAATTTTAAAGCAAAATTCCGTGCACACGACCCTTTTTTTTCGTAGATAAGCGCCACTATTCCGGCCAAGCGCTACAAGCAAGAATAGTCCTTTCAGTGTACAGATATGCGTTTCTTCGATAGTACCTACTACGCTATGGTCCTCATGTCGACAACCTTATGTGCTAAGGCGAGACATTTTATTTGTTTCTCTCTCTATAGAACTTACTCTAGGGTTTTTGAATAATTTCGCGATAGGTATTGGGTTTTGCCATCTAACAAGCTAAATTCTAACAGCGATAATTTCTTGTCAAAATGGGAAACCCTGGTCTTTGCCAGATGCTCTTGAAACGTCCTCAAGCAATTTGTGGTTTTAAAATTTTATTCAACACTAACTATGCCACTGTAATGCCATTTTCATTTTTTTTTGTTAGGATCCGTCTCCGGCACGTACACAAAATTTACCAAAGTTTCATCACAATCGTTTGAGCCATTTTCTACTTTTTGCGAGACATTTTTGGTAATTCATTTTTATATATTTATATATATATATTAACAATGTTGTCTTTAGATACAATCATTTGAAATCTTGCGTGCGTGTAGAAGCCTATAATATACAGTTTTACCCGACATAGGAAGTAATGAAGGACAGGTTCAACAAGATCTATTTTTAACCATGTCTAAGCTACAATTTATTAACTCGTTCGGACAAGGTAAATACATATAAAACTTGGATCGATTTATAAGATTCAATCTATAATGAATTACTTCCGAGCACGGGCCAGTAATAAACTTATTTTATGCAGATATTTTTGATCAAGAAAAGTCAGTTTTCGGTTTAGTCAAAATCGCGTGATGGTGAACGAGTGTTGGTGTACCATATGTACACCACTGCCTATTCCTATTGGGATTAAAGGCGTGATGTTCGGTTATGTATGTGAACGAGTATGATAGATTTGAATGAAATTTGGCAAACCGATAGTTTATAACCTGGATTAACACATAGGGTACTTTTTATCCTGTTATTTCTACGGAATATAAACTTACACGGGTGAAACCGCGGGGCGCAGCTAGTACTTTATATATTAAAAAAATAAATATAATGTGGCCTCTCGGTTATCTTAGTCAAAGTCAAAACGTTTATTGCGAACTAAGTGTACAATGTTGGTGTTATGTTTTGTTATGTTAGTACTTAATTCATCGTGTTCATTAGTTTACTCACCAACCCATAATCCAAACATTCACAACTTTACCAGTTGAATATACGGTATTTACGAAAACCATGTTTTACTTTAATTTGTGGAGCAGTTTAGTTTAATTTGATAAACAACAACAACAACCAACATATACCTACTTCTTACATAAATTATTCATTAGAACTAAGAAGCTCTTTGTCTTATTTCCACTGGTGAAGGCAATTAAAGATAAACAATGCTGATGGTTTCGGTAAAGATGTCAGAAGTCAGAAAGCAGTAATACGTTGTGAATAATTGTGATACTCAGCCATAGTATAATACAGGGTGGCCGCTAGGGCCGATGCCTGCCGGGGTTGCGAAGAAGTCCGAAGGGGAGATCTTGGCCCCCGGCAACATGGCAACTGAAGGAACACGGGTGGGTTTTAGTCAGTAAGAGTCTGACACGACCTCCCGCTCCGCCCAAGCGGGAGAAATAAAATAGTGGCAGGGACATCGACACAAAACCTGTTACCATGGATTCAGTACATGATTCTGGAACCCCCTAGGGGCGTTGAAATTTTTCGCCAGCTATTAAAAAAAAAATGATCAAAGTGAACAGCTAATTCATATTTTAATAATCGATGAAAAATTTAGTTTTTCTGTATTATGCGAAAATTTGTAAAATTATATTAACCAGTAACCAAGGTTTGACTACTTTGATGCACCTCCCCGCATTAAGTACCATATTTCTCACAAGCCCACGACGCGACGTCAAAATACTTGTTCAGCTCCACTTGTGCCAACATAATGAGGTTTTACGCAAAATTACCCTTTTCGGCTTAGAAAGCGAAGTATGAGGTGACGGAGAAGCGAAAACCGTGGTAATAGAGACTAATCGTCCACTAACCTAAGTAATAACAGCCGCATGGGTCGATGTATGAGGTTAAGCTACGCTTGCCGCGTTGGTCCGTGGATGGGTGACCATCTTTACATACTAATATCGCTCCGTGTTTCGGAAATCATGTTAAGCTATTGGTCCCGGCTGTCATTTGTTGATCTTCGACAGTTGTTACGGGTCATCAGAAGCCCGAAAGTCTGACAACCAGTCTTTCCAAGGGGTATCGTATTACCCAGTAACTGGTTAATGGAGTTGGAGTTGCTCCCCCTGGGTTGTGGAGGTCAGATAGGCGATTTATGTAAAATACTGCTATTCAGCTGGTTGGACTGGAAGCTGACCACAACATAGTTAGAAAAAAAGGAAAAAAGGCTAGACAGATGATGAACATAATAGCGTGTTTGTTAATTTTTATAGAGTTCCGAATTAAAACACGTCCACACATAAAAAATACTTCAAAGTAAATACTTAGTCTTTTCTATGCTTATCTCTTGGGTCTTTTAATTCACTGAGTGAAAACCGTTTAACTGTATTAACAATATTCACTTCGTTAAATCCGTTTAAGATGTGGAAAATGAATAGCTGGTAATCCAATATTTCACAGAAACCTACTAAGTGAAAGTTTCAGATAGAAAATGAGGGTTCAAATAAAATCAGCTTTTTATAACTTTTATCCAACGCTTTTTGATCCTATTTACATAGGCTTCAGAAATAGGAAAGAATAATGTAAGAAACTTGAGTAGTAAAAACTTCACACCGATGTGTTTCTCGGGCCACTGAGCAATTTGCATACAAAAATTACTGGTTCTATTATTTTTTGTTTCGAAATCTGTTGTATTTTTTTGCGACGTTATGAAATTGTTTTATAAGATTTATAACGTTTGTGTTCAGATGTAATATATCACTTAATATTTTATTAAATATGTAAGATAGCACTTTTATTTAAAAATATACATGGATTGATGAGGTCTTTATTTAAAACCAGCGAACTAGAAATATCGTTGATTTAAATTAAAATTTATTGATTAAATCTAACATTTGAAATGCGATTTGAATTGAGTAGGTAGATTTAATCAATAAATAAATTAAAACTAACAAAAGCAACTAACCGATAATTTTTTAGTTTCCGTTTGGTGATCGATCATGTCTTCAATTTTTACACCAGTAACTTTGATTCACGACTTGGCTCATGATGCATTTTGTATTTTGAAAGAACACTACAAATCACCAACTAAACATAAACAATAGAGCGCCATAGAGAGCGATATTTTATACATTATAATTATGTCGTTTGAAATAATTATAATTTAGAGTACAAAGGTCATAGATAAATATGTACATTGAATACCGGATGCATACAACTTATATGATGTGTCTAACTTTTTCAAACTATCTTATCAATTTTTAGTGTGACGAGAATTCGACACGTAACATTTCTAGATTTCATAATTCCAAATAGCGATGTTAGGGCCGATGCCTGCCGAGGTCGCGGGAAAGTCCGAAAGCGATACCGTGGCCCCTGGCAATACAGGCAACTGAAGGAACACGGGTGAGTTTTAGACAGGAAGAGTCTGACACGCCCTTCTGCTCCGCCCAGAGCGGGATAAGTTATTTGATAATTTCCCACCCAAAAAAAGGCCATGTTGGCCCAGTGGTAACGGTCCCGACTAACGAGTTGTAGATCGTGGATTTTGGACCCAGGTAGGCGCTTTACTTTGTGTAAATAATTTCACCACTGCTCTCAAAACGGTGAAGGCAAACATGGTAACGAAACCGGCATGTCTACCAACCCGCACTGGGCCCGCGTGGTAGGTTACAGCCCGCTTCCTCTAAAGAGAGGAAGCATGTGTCCTAGCAGTGGAAACATGAGCAAACCAGTGGGTGGTTCGGTCCTCTGCAAGTAATGCAAAAAGAGTTAGTTTATCGCTGAATATTTAATTTATTATAGCCTCTTAAACCTGAATAACTAAATAATTTTCGGCTTTTTCCATGAAGTATGACGCAGAAATTCTGTTAATTAGACTTGAGGAGATACAAGAGTTAATACAAAGTTAAGTGGCCGCTTGTGGTCTCAGTTGATAAAGCTGTAGGGGGGATATACCACTAATTTGTTATAAAAGGCTCCTCATTTTTATTACAGGGAAGTAAAGGGAAGTAAATAAAAATTTATTTGCTTAACTTTTTAGCTCATTTTTCAAGGCTTTGGAATGCTTAATCGGTTTATTGGATTCCATTCAATAAAGATAGTTAAAAAAACGGAATAATTGAAAAAAATATGTAGGTACAAGAATATTTTACTACTTTTTTTGAGGTCCTGGTTTCGATTCCCAGTTCGGGAAACGTGTTATTGGGTCTTTCTATAAAGGGATTTCTCAGTAGCAACCTGGAGCTTGGAATTGTGCCCGCTTGATGGCAATATGCCCGCCATGTAAATATTACAAGGGACTTAAACATAACTGGCAAAATGTGGGTACACAAAAGTCAAAGTCAAATAATTTATTTCAATTGTGTAGCACATTTGAACGTCAAAATTTACAAAATATAATTAATTAATTCTAATAATAAATTGATTTTAGTCGCCCCTTCCAAAAGTTAGTTTTCGTATGGAAAAGAATAGGCAAGAAACTCCACCGTTACTCTTTTAAAATATTTTACAATATTTTGTATAGATACCTACATTAGTTAAATAATTATATGTGAAGACGATGCACCTCGAATAAAATTACTATACCACAATAGGTAAAAAGAATTAAAAATGAAGCAACGACAAATAATTTAATTATGTGATAGATACATGGTGCTCACGTATTTACAAACATTTATTTACTGTAGGTACACCTCTGTTTAGCCCCTTGGGGAATACAGTCGTGATGTTATAACATGTTACTTTTCTGTATTAGTAATTGTGTTCTTCCAAATATGAAATACAGACAGTTGTTGATAATACTACATAATAATATGGTGTAACGTTTGTCAATCAATCAATCCTAGCCTTTTCCCAACTATATTGGGGTCGGCTTCCAGTCAAACCGGATGCAGCTGAATACCAGTATTTTACACGGAGCAACTGCCTATCTGACCTCCACAACCCAGTAACTGGGTAATACGATACCCCTTGGTAACACTGGTTGTCAGAATTCCGGGCTTCTGTCGACCCGTAACGACTGTTAAAGATCCACGAATGACAGTGGGGAACAACGGCTTAAGGTGAAAGCGCCGACCCTGCCCGCGAAATTCAAATTTTCTTACGTTTTTTGTATTTTTTAGGTTAGTCTCAGATCTCATGTTAATTATTGATTGATTTGCGGTCGTAAAAATAATAAATATGTATTTACAGAATGTTAATAATTCAAATCGTAAATACAATTCTCAGTGATGGTGTATAATGTCATAAATTCACGAAATTGACATTCTTAGCAGCAAATAATTTGATATGTTATTTAGGTAACCGTGAGATGTGGAAGAAATGGAGGGAGGCCATCTTTTATGACCGCCAATCAATCAATCATCAACATGAGATCTGAGACTGACCTACAAAATGAAAAAAACATAAGAAAATTTGAATTTCGCGGGCATGGTCAAAGGTTCCTCCTTAACGTACTTTCCGAGGCACGGAGGAGTCTCGGTACCTAAAGATGGTCACCCATTCACAGACCAATACCGGCAAGCGTAGCTTAACCGGATAAATCGACGGTGTAACGTTTGTATGCATGGAAAATTACGCAAGATGTCATCTTCACAAAATGTCTACCTAAACTTATTTTTAAAAATTAAAATTCAAGTATTTTTCCTAAAAATATGAGCTTAAATTTATTATTTGGCGTCAGCCTGTTTTTTTTTTTTGTTCTTTTAATAGAATACGAACGAACAAGGTTGTTTTCCAATCAGTTAAATCTGGCGAGTTAGTTTGACTGCATTAATCAAGGAGATTTGTAGATAAAAACAAATATTTTTATTAAGGTACTTACGTTATAAAATGTTTTATAACGTATGTAATACATTTTAATGATAGCTTAAATCATAAAAAGCTGCTTTTCTAAAAATAAAACCATTTTATTATAGGTGTGTAAAATACCAAAGCAGATTACTATAAAAAACCTGCTTAATCCACGTTGGATTCAAAAAAAATATTTAATTGGATTATTTCATCATAACTTATCTTATAAACGAAATATTTTTAAAGACGTTTCGTGTTTTAATAGCAGCAACAATCGTTTAAAAAAATATTTCGAACATAAAAATGATCTCATAAAGATTTCAACTAAAGACGAAATTGAAAAAAATGCAAAAGAGACAAAATTACAGAGAAAATAACAAAATAACTTTATTTCGTTATTTACAAAATAACTAAAATTGCACCATATTGCACTACATTTCGAACTCCTCAACGGAGCTCAATTTGCATTGGAGATTATTTACGAGTTCTCACTTAAATTAACGCAGTACAGAATAATATTATATATTCCGATCAGAGTATACTTCAAGGAGTTAAAATTACATTTCAAACTGAAGACCAATCTTGCAAAGTAATTTAATATTTCTTCTGACATGCTGTCTTAATATTCTAAGCGCGGCTACAAACTTAAGCGTAATTTGTCCGGAGGTTTGCCTTCAGAATGCAAAATAAGAGCATTGTTTAAAAAGACATTGGCGATAATTTATGACACTTAAGAAGACCTTTACTTTTTCTTAATAAAACTAGTAGATCCCTTCAAAAATATACGCGTTTGTTAAGGCCTGGGGGCTCTAGTCTCGACATAGACAGCGATCGACAAGTACGTGATTTTTTCGTGCTTGTCAAGCAATTTTGGCCGTCTAGAGACCCCATTATGACTGTGCGATCGAATTCGGTCGTAATAAAATGCGTGCGCGTGGCCTGTACGTGTCGTGTGCGTGGCGTGCGCGTGTTAGCTGGTCTGACATATTCCGCAGACAGTTTCATACATTATAACATTCCGTGACAGTTTCTTTTGGCTGAAATGATGAACCGGCGAGTGCGCGGACATGACTCGTGCATAGATTTGGTCTGCCCATTGCAAGCCTTTAAAACCATAGGCTAGAATTATATCATCTGTGCCATAGGTTACCTCATTTGCCATAAGAAAATGCATCGCTGGTAACATACTTAAATTCTTATACTATATAATGATGATACACGCACACGATAATTATGATAGCTTTAGCTAATCATACAACCTAGACAAAAGACGATAATTATGTAAGATTTTAGACGTACATAAAAAAAAACTACTTAGTTAATAATAGAGAAGGCAAATACCCCTTTCCAAAATCCAAAATCCTGAGACTTTTCATATTTTGGAATAAAAACTGGTTACAAAAGACCAAGACTAATTTATTCTATGAAATGCCGATTAACTGGCTAAAAATAAAACTGCATTAATAATTTCAAACATAATACTTTCCTATTTTTATCTTTACTAATCAATGCAATTCATATTTTCGAATGTTATTTTTGTGGGTTTGGGTAATACTATAATGATTTAAAACTAGTAACAAGTAACAAGCGCTACTTAAACATTACGTTCCATCTAAGAAAAACTTAAATAATCGTCTTGTCATAATCGGAATATCTAATATCTCTTTAAAATCCTTAAATAATGGTTTAAAAGATAGTGCTCGTTTTTGAACTCTATCTCGTCTAAGCGATGATGCGTTCGACAATGGTGCAAACTTCTAAAAGTAACCTATACTCGAGAATTCGAAACGAACAGCCTTGGACCGGCTACATACCGATTTAGAACTTCGAAGGCAGCAAATCGATACAAAATCAAGGATCGTAGTATCACACACGTACATACAGTAGTTCTCCGTTCGAAATTTTATCCGATTCGAAAATCCGAAACGGAATTCCGTCTGTATGTGGCCGGCATTTGTATGGATTTGCTGCCTTCGAAATTCCGAATCGATATTTTGAAACGGAATTCTATCTATGTGGCTGGCCTTAAGCTTAAAGAATATCATGTACTTACTCAAAAACGTTAACGTTAATGACACGGTTGTAATTAATTAAGTGTAGAAGTTTATTTCAATTCCATCTTGGCATGTTCATTCTTGTTCAGTTACAATACAATGTCTTGCCTGACCTCGTGGCTTACAACAGCTGTCTACACTTGCTTTGTGAATATTTTCTAAAGAAGCATTAATAGCGTATCTTGCAAAATTATTTGAAAACTCTTTACGTGGGATCCAATTGTAATATTCAGAATTAGCTTCTGGTCGCGGGTTCGCCTGCGTCGACCCTAATTCAGTTTATTTTTTTCTAAAATAAAAGTATCCTTAGTTACTCCTTATAACATCAGCTATCTGCCAGTGAAAGTTCCGTCAAAATTGGTCCAGCCGTTTCGGAGATTAGCCAGGACAAATACAGTCAAACATTTTTTTTTTGCCGTACCGAGATGGTGCAGTAATGAATGAGTTCTCAATGAGGTTCCTACAATAGGGGCCTTAATTTTTATTATGAATCCAGACGATTTTAACATTTTATGAATATCAACAATATGGCCGAGCGTAGTAGGTAACTTACAATTTACAAGCCGTGTGCCCGATGGGATTTCCCATCGGCAAAATGTCGAACTTCCATAAAAACATTAAAAATCCTTTTTGCTCACCTGCGTTATAATTATATATATTTTTAATATTTTTTTCTTTATTTCTCTCAAACAGAACACCTGCCATCCAATATCTTCACTACCCTTGGCTGACTGGTAGAAAATGCTTAAGGCATTAAGTCCGCCTTTGTACCTTTTTGTGTGTGAAAAGTTTAAATAACTAAATAAATAAATAAGAACTCTTGTGCAAATATAGACCCAGCGGATCGAAATACTAAGATGTTCTATGCCTTTACATATCGCTAATGCCTCATTGTAGGTACCTACTGGAAACTGTCATGATTTTATAATTAATTACGATTTCTAAATCCTATTTATTAGTTTTGGCAACTGAATATAACTTAAGACGGCGATATATGAATGCTCTATGATTAATCATTGTTCCATTAAAAACTCCCACGTACGGAGTCATAGATCTTAGATTAAATTACTAGCTAAAATGTATTATAATGGTAAACATTTATATAACTATGCAGACGGTTAATATTTTATGTATTGTTTTAAATATTTTGAAAACAAGTTTTTGTTAACGATCATCGCATTCAATATTAATAAATCTCAATCAATTGACAACCAGCACATCACCACGATGCAGTGCATAAAATAATCTAGAAAAATGATAAAATTTTAAAATAAAATGTTAGAGGAGATCGTTCACACGATACTCCCGAGCACACGGACATTAAGGTGTAAAAATAAACATTTCGCCAACCGAGCAAATAACAGGAAGAGACGAAACAAAAATACAAATGAAGATACAGATGAAACTCTTGGAGAACTTAATTTATCTTTGGACAATGCTGAAACACACACGCTTAAAATATCGAGATTCAAAGTGCCCATGTTGATGTCATTCCTCATTTTCTATATATGTGTTATAAATGTGATAATCTCGTGTGATGTTAGTATTAGTGATGTAAATAATAAAGAACGAAAAGGAGGTCTACATGAACGTGAAACAATTAGAGAGTTGCCGAAATACTGGTATGGACATAAAAATGATGGCTACGATATTCACGGAAAGAATCTACGGAAAGGTCGAGCGTCAGCTAAAAGACAGACTGATGATGCTAAGCCAGATAAGTACGGCCCAGAAGCTCAAGAATTTATTAAATATTATGATTACCTTAAGGATAAAGACGATGTACCTAACGCAACTGACTTTCCAAATTTTTTTCAAATTGGTCATTACATTCAAGATGACTCGCGAGCTGTGGGTTATCCACATGATCTCGCCTCCCATCCTTATTTTGTGAAAAATATTCAATTCAACTTGAGGCCAGAAAGGCATTTATTCAAGGAAAAAATTATAAAACTTGGTGTTCTGTTACCCGCTGATGCGAATCAAATATTCTCGCTCGGAAAAGTTTTACCCATCATTGAGATGGCAATTCCAGCTGTTACTGGTTCTGATGGGCCCTTACCAGGCTGGACTATATTGGTGGACTACAGAGACACAAGGTGTTCATCCGTTGAAGGACCTTTGGCTGCTTTTGAATTTTACGTCCACGAAGCTGCTGGTAAGCATTTATTTATTTTTAAGATATCTATTATTATTTTGTGATTTTGGAAAGGCTATATCAAATTTCTGGAAGTGAATTTTTGGTTATCAATAAATTTATTCATACTAGCATAGTTTTGAACAATTTGCAAGATTGTAAGTATTGAAGTCATTCCCAGATTTTCAAGTTAAATATGCGTTTCAGATGCGTTTATCGGGCCTGGTTGTGAGTACGTCATAGCTCCAGTGGCGAGGTATGCAGGACCTTGGGGCATACCAGTCCTGACTGCTGGGGCTCAGGCAGAAGCTTTTGGGTATAAGCAACCAAGTTACGGCACATTAACCAGAATGATGGGAAGCTACACGCAAGCTGGAGTCGCGATCCGCAAAGTTTTTGAGGTAAATCCATGGGTATTCTGTATCAATGTTGTAAATGTAAAAAATATTTACGTTCTCTTTGACATATTGTGATGTTTTATTTTTCTTTGGCGTTATTTATTTTGCTTTTCAAGTTTTTTTATTGTCAATGTTTGTGCTTTGCTTTTGTTTTTAAGTTTTGGTCTAAATTGGTTCGAGTACCTAACTTTAGGAAACTAATGCCCTTTTTCAACGACATCCCCGAAGTTCAGAGATCCCCTAAGCATATTTAGGGGGCTGTTAGAAGGTGGTTTCTGTTTCAAGCTGTGTGTGTGTGGTGAGCCACCTTAGACGATCTTTATTCTGTATATGTAGTAAAGTATCACCTTCAGGTATAGACAAAGTTCTTACTTTGCCTATACCTGAAGCCCATCATTGCTAACGCTGGTAGGTAGGATGTCTCCTAACAGCGTTAGCGACGATGGAAATTCAAAAAAAAAAAAAATGAACTGACCTAGGCTGCCAAACAGCTCATGTCAATTCCTGTTCAAAGTTTTTATAAGTCCGAAACGCTTTGAAAGCGATTGCCACTTATCTACGTTCTCTTGTACTTTTTTTGAAGACTCAGAAAACTCCGAGGTGCACCAAAGAGTTACGCTAAAATTGTGTTGGAAAATGACAGAAGTTACTTTGGACAGATACAAGCAAAATTTAATAGTTTATAAAGTCGTAAATCTTTTTGAGAAACGAATAAACCAGCTAGGTACTAATGAACTCCTAAGAGAAGGAAATAAAAGATAAAATACAATTTGAAGTACATAATCGTAATTTGCGTCTTGAATAGTAAGTAAGGATTTGAAAAACCTCATTGAAATTCAAGTACCGTCCTAAATTATAAGTCTGACTACATCATAGAAGGAGATTGTAAGAAAATAAATGTTGACTTTAAAGTGAATTTAATTACATTAGATAAATAAAACAGAAAATAAAACACAGTCGTCGAAAATTAAAATTATTAACATTTAATTAGATAAACAAAAAGAGCAAACAAAAAGCAGGTGTCGAAAAGTAAATGATTAAATTTTGATTAGTTAAATAAAAATAGCAAACAAAAAAGGCATTTCCCTGCAGTGAGGGTTATTGGCTAAATAATAATAAGCTAATATACAGGGCCAACATTTAAAACTGAACTGGATATCATATTGATTTTGGACAAAGACAATCATGGTGATAATTTATTGCATAGCTGCATGTATATTAAAATGGTTGTTATTTTATTTAGTTTACGTCAAGTCAAATGAATCAGCAAACTCGTTAATGTACCTGGATTTGTATAAGGTGGAACAAAAGTAATGTCCTATAGTGAATTGGTTGCCATTTTGCTTGTAAAGAAAAATTGGGCTCTGTTTTCACAGAAAGTTAATTTAAAGGTGTAAAACTGATAACATTAAGGTAAAAAATGAATCCGGTAAATGACTACCTTCTGAGTTGATGCAAATTTGTGCTCGTTTTATGGCATTTTTAATTAATCTGACTCCAAATTGGTGATTACTTCCTTAATGTTGGCTTTAAAGACTTACAAGTTTTATGGTTTGTTGTGGTTAACGTGAAATTTTGTAATGCCCTAAAAGAAGAAGTCTAGTACTGTCAGATCTGGCGATCTGGCCGGACAGTTCAAGTCGACAAAACGGGAGATTACACGGCTCGGGAATTGGTGTTTCAAAATCACCATCGTTGCTTGAGCCGTGTGTAATTAGTTGACAATGCAATGGAGCGACCATTGAATTGTCAACTAATTCTTTATCTGTAATAAGTGACACTTATTTTGTAATAAGTGTCAAATCAAAATTACATTATGACGCCATTTGCAAATATTATGGCACATTCATATCATGACATAACTTTTGCCCCACTTTGTATATAAAATTATTTGTTGGAATGTGCTAGTAAAATTCTTCGCAATAAAATTTCACAAACCAACTACGGAACAGTCCGCTGTATCGTGCTTTACAAATTGTGGTGCCACTATCACTTCCACTGTACGAGAGCGGTAAGCAACGCGACCAGGCGTGAATAATATGCACTCTCATATCCAGACATTGCCAATATTTAAATACAGCGTATCAGAGACGTATGTTTATATTTAAGGATGTGGTAAAAACCATCAAACTGAACAATTTTCGCCTTGGGACCAACATCGTTATCTCAAAATAAAGTAGCACTTCGGGAGTGCCGACAGAAGTGAAAACTTGAAAAAAAATCGGCACCGCGGTAATCAACGCGTTATGTCTTTTACTCCACGTACCGCGGTAATCAACGCGTTGATGTCTTTTGCGCCTAAAGCTGGTGTCGTCACAGTGTCGCGAAATATGGTTTAGTCCCATCTTAAAAATGCCCAACGCGCCTAAAGAAGTTTTCTCTTCAAAAATCTGTTTGTTCAGTTTGATGATATAAACCACACTCATAAATACACATTTCTGATTCACACTGCCCATCATCAGCATGATTCATCAGATCAGCCCGCAGCAGTATAAACAGACATCAATATAAAGGCAAAATGAATCATGTATCAAACTTCCTCTTTAGTAGGTACTTGTTGACAGGAGCACTGCTCCTGTTTCTATTAATGTAAATAAACTTTAGATTCAAACCCCAACACATTACTAATGCACTGTGTGTAGTCCCGATGCCGTTAGTGTTGAAATCATTTGGATATCTGCCCACTCTTAATGGAAACACAAGATTTTTAAGATAGTCATGCAAACACCAAAAAGATATATTTGATGAAACCACCATCAAATTTCTTACCTTATTGTAATTGCTATAAAATAATAACAAGATTATGAGTCCATACAACTTTATTGTACAGGTATTTTCTCGCTATCTATTGCCATAAATTTGTAATAAAAAGGAGAAGGAAATAGAAAGAAAGTATAATAGTAAGTGTAGTGTGTGTATTATTCACCATACATTCTATTCTATTCTAAAGTATGCATTAAGTATCTGACAGAAGATGTCAATACAGTACTTTTCCAACATTTAACATACAAACAAAGACGTGAGTAGAAAGCAAATTTTAGCAGATCAATAAGAAGGTCCGAACCGAAATAATTTGACTATCCTATCAACCAAGGCCAATTCTCTTCCATCAAAGCGTATCCATAACAAAAGGTTTTTTATGTGATTTGACTTCGACTTTTATAGCTATTCCTGACCTAATATTGAACTTTGTAGACCGTAAAATTAAAACCGAACTTAAGCTTTTTCTTGAGTATTAGGAACAATTTATTTCTTTTCTTTTGATGAGTAGGTATTTTAAAAAGGTAAAGTCGTGACGTTACATAGAAGCGTCTAACCATCCACTTACCTGCACGTAATTTGATTTTGAAATTCCGGCCAAAAACGAGTCGGGGTCGCACAAATAGGGTTCTGTACCAAACTACACTGAACAGTCAATAGAATGGTCCGTGGCCTAGTCTGCTGTAATTACTATATTGCGCGTAATCCAAACCACAAACATTTATTCAAACTTATTTTTTAGGTTCGCTCTGAACCCCTATAAAAAACTAAACAAGATATTTTTTTGATCTTTGACTAAAGATCCATGTGTACGTCATCGAGATCCAAAATTATGCCAAAAATTACTATATTGAACAGATCTCGAGAAAATCCTTTGTGGCAGACAGACAAGAAAGTGATGATTTTATAAAAGTTCCTTTTTGCCTTTAAATCATTAAATTATAAGGATATAAAATGTCAGTTAAGTTTATAACTAGAATAAAGATTTAAAAATAATCATAATCTTTCAGAAATCAGAAAGCTTATAACACAACACTCCAATACGCATGAAGGCTCTTTCAAACAGGCGCGAGACGCGACGCAAAGACACCGCTCGTCGCGCGACGAGCGGTGTCTTTGTGTCGCGTCGCGTGTCGCGCCTGTTTGAAAGAGCCTTGAAAAAGAAACATTCATTACCTACACCTTCACAGGAAACAGTCGTTACGTTCTAACTTAATAATGAACAAAGTTTTTACATAAATAAACTTCTGCTATTTAAAGTATCACATGAGATTAAGGGGACAAGCGTCAGACGAATTTGTAATACAGCACTGTTCATTTTGTGCAAATGTCAGCCATACTTCCTTCCTTTACTGATGTACCTGTGAATCACAAATAAACGATTTGATTTGATTTGATTTGACTTCATAAAAAACCTATAAAGCTCCCACTGCCTCCTCTCTGTAGGAGGGAGTGGGCCATAAACCACCAAGCGGGCCCAGTGTGGGTTAGTGGATAAAGCCATACTTAAAAGTTCCTAATAAATAAAGATTAAAAGTACTCAAAAATAGCTTCTCTTTTATTGAGATTAATGTAGATTTTACAATAATATTTTTACTGTCCCGTAACTCCACATTTTTATTGGACCATAACCAATAATAAAAATGATTCTAGATTCAAATACTTATTTTTTTCGAGACTAACTGTAGCGTGCGGTTATTTCAATTTCTTTTCAATACGAATCATAAATAAAAAGGTTATTATTAGGTAATAATAAGTGTTTTTATACATATTGCTGGTACCCACATTTCAAACTAAATTAGGTAGCGAGCTGCAGACGTGTTGGATAGGTCAATATCTAATGTCAATAAAAAACAATGGCAATCCGGGAGTGCCGACAGAAGTGAAAACTTGAAAAAAATCGGCACCGTGGTAATCAACGCGTTGATATCTTTTACTCCACGGTGTCGGTAAATTGCGTTAGTGTCGCGAAATCAATGGTTTAGTCCCATATCAAAAATGCCCAACGCGCCTAAAGCAATTTTCACTTCAATAAACAATAAGGAACTCTTAAACTCCTAATTTCAAGTACGTAACTACAGCTGACGGGGTCAACGGCCGCTGGTAGTGTAGTTACTTGAGATGAAGAGTTTAGAGCTTTTTTATTTTTGTTTTATCGACATTAGATATCGGTAGCCATCACATACACATCTGCGGAGTTTCGCTGGTTAATTTATTTTAACCCTGTATTATAGAATTTATTACTCGAGAAAATATTTGAGTTTTTTGCCATTTTATTTTGTGTACCTATTGGGTTTGTGTCTTCTGTTTATTGTCTGTTCTGTTACAGCTGTATTTATGTGTATTTTTGTATTGTTTTATTTTTACTATTATAGACGATCTTTTTATCTAAATGTGAAAAATAAAATGCTTTTCCGTGATCTGTCTTTTGTTTTTATTTCTTTTTAATTTTGCAAAGATTCTTGACACCATTTTTTTATTGCTTCGTTGCATTGTATAAACCTGTGATTTTTATAAACGTATAACGTTTTGTTGCAATAATTTTATTTAAAAACCCCAGATAGAAAAATATGTAAAAAAAATCTGAACATAAAAAATGTCGCATTTTTTGCACTGAAAAGGACGTACATCGTTTCATATTGTTTCAGGAATTCAAATGGCGCCGCATGGGAATGCTCTACCACAACTACGAGCCTGCCACGGGGAAAGGGAACAGCCCTTGTTTTCTGACTTTAAGCGCTGTTTTTACTGTCCTAAACAAGAAAAACAAGGGGTCGGCCGCTACGTCCGTGTTTTCCTTTGACGAGACTAACACCACCACAACAAAGATAAAGGAGTTACTACAAAAGTTGTCTTTAAACACCAGAAGTAAGTATTGAAGAGATTTTGAGACTAATCCAAGGTTTTGAATTTTGAGAAATGGAGAAATAAAATTTTTGACCAACATATTTTGGGTTGTGTTTTTTATGTAATATAAATTTTCGCTTTCTTCTGTGATGGTAATTTTAAAAGTACTCGTAGAATGTCATATTTTACAAAGTTTTGTCACATGTCTGCAAAGTAAGTTAGAATAAATTCAGAGCTGTAATTTAGAAAGAACTGAGCGCGAAGTTTCGCTTTGAGTAAAAACTACTTTCATTTGTATTCAAATAACTGGAATACTAGACTTGCTTCCTTGTAATGCACCAAATTCTGAAAAACTACCTCTCAAGTGCAGCAGTACGGATACTCTTCCGAAGCTTTTGTAACAAACTTTACTACAGTAAATATATCGTATGACGATATGTAATCATGATCAATTTAGGTATTTGATTTGAATTAAATTAACACCTGTTATTGTGACACATTTTTTTAGCCACGCATGCCTTTGTTACATTTTATAATGCAAAATTTAGTTTGTCTCAGTACCTATTATTAAGTATTTAACTATACGATCCAATTTAAATTCGAATACTTAATTTCGAAAAATAATCCTTAAACTCATTCTCGTTCCAGGAATAATTTGCATATGGTGGGCTCGTTAATGTAATTCTCTTACTTACTGGGTTAAGTCCCTAGGCCCTCTAAGCTTGATGAAAATAACAGAACAATTTCATTAGGTATCATTTTCTGGATACATTTATGCAATTACCGTTTATTATCTGTATTACCACAGTATTTTTTACGGTCCTTACCAATTATTTATCATTTGCTGTTGATAAGTAAATAAAAGTTAGCCGATCAGTGCTATAGGCTTAGTCCAAGCTTTTGACTAAAGTCACGGTGCGGTTTTTACCCCTGCGCCCGCATGCGGTTGCGACCTACTGCAATGTATGAAGATCGATTGAGTGCCAAGCACCGTACATATATGCGGTGCTAAGCAATTAGTATCGATTGGTTTTGATCAGTAAATAAAAGGAACCTAGTGCAACAGTGATATAGGTTTGGTTCACGATCTTGACTAAAGTTGCGGTGCGGTTACCTCTACGTCTGCCCGCATGCGGTTGCGGCCTACTAAATTGTATGAAGGTCGATTAAGTTTCGGATGCGGTACTTGCCCGCGTTGTAACAGTTGCTCTGCTACTGCAACTCGACTGTTTTTCATTTCTAATAGATCAACTTTCGCCCGTCTACCGCCACCCACAGATAAGTTCAGAACTGCATAATTAGTTTCGAAATAAGAGCGCACCACCACAATTACATACGAGCTTAGTCTAATACCGGGTTCACACGGTTTGATTATAGCCGAACGACTTTTGTTGTTATACAGACAATACTTAGAATTTGAAATATAATTTGATTGAACATTTGTTCATATGGTTCAAATCGCTTTCAACTTAGCAGTTGATCAACTAAAATCAAACCGTGTGTACCCGGTATAACGGAGGGAACTCAACTATTTGTTCGAACGAATTCCGAAAAAGCGGAAAAGCAACATCTCCGCCTTTGGAAATTCCTCAGATTTTTGGGATTTGGTTTAATGGAAATCAAACGACGCCTAAATTCCGCACGGTTGCCGCTACTTTGTTGTAATCAGAAATGAGGAACAAAAGTATTTTAATTATTTTTTAAATAGCAGTCACCATTTTTATTACATTTTTTAAGCATGTAATCTAGAAGAGCAACAGAACCATCGATTGGGACGCTATTTTTACATTCAACTAAATAATTCATGACCAAACCTATGTAGTGCATGCTTAAGACATTTTTTGGTCATAAAATGCATTTGATCAGCATTTAAGTAAATAAAAATAATTAACATAATAGAACAATTTGCTATTAAATGAATAAATATCGAGTTCGTCTCAGTGTCCCTGTTAATTGGACCTAAAAGGTTGGTTCTTTAGGACCTCTTTCATTTTTGACCATAGTGTAGGTTGAATTTTTTCTGCTAAACTACGTCCAATTCTTCAACAATAACATGTTTCAAGATAACACGGATATACGTACAATGCACCACACTTCTCTTTATTCGGACCGATCTTCATGTATTCTTGCCACCTGTTTCCCTTATTTGCATCGACACGGGAGCTCGATACGATACCATTCCAATTTTAAATTTTCTCTCTGTTGCACCTTCAAAGTTAGAGTGAACAGGCATCTTCTGGGGACGCTTGTACCATCATAGACCTCATCCATTGCTTTCCATCAGGCGAAATCGGGGTCAAGAGCAGGCCCATTCTGGAAAAAAAATAACAATCCTTTGGTATGCAATATTCACCCCTTTGGTATGCAATATTCACCATATTGAGTTTGCTTTGTGTGAAACTGCGTGGTTCTCTTTGAAATACGACATCAACAAACACATTTTGTGTAACTACCTACATCATTTCTGAATGCTCGGTTTGTAGAAAATTCGTTTACGAGTTGTTACTTAATTTAGATCAGAGAGAGAATACGTGTCAGGTGACATACATTTTCTGGATAATTTTGATGGATTGAGTTAAATACTTTTGGCAAGGTAAGTGATAACTAGTTTTTATAAAGACCATCAATTATTACTATTGAATGATGTTCTGTTAGACTACTTTGTGAACGCGAAAAGAAAACGGAGCTTTTAAAATAATGCTTTTAAAATATACATTTTGATAGTAGACACTGTCCTGAAAAAAAAAACTGAGTTCCAAATTTTAGTTTTTTTTTTTGCCCCATGGACAAAAAAAAAAACTTTTTAGTAATAGTAAGAAAAAGTTCAAAATCGTTGAGTATCGCCTATATTCGACACGCAATAAATCTGCATAAAAGGAAAATACGGTTTTCCAATAACTTTTTTGTCGTCAGCACTTGCGATCAATGCACGCTAAAACAAAGAAATATAAAAAAGTTGCTAAGGAATTATAATAACTCAGGTGGAGTTATTAGACTACACAATGTCAACTGTGTTTGCATTACTTAATTTACAATATCTTATATTTTGTAACGATATGTTAGAAATGCCGCCGGCATTGACCGGCTGAGCGCTGGGAAATCAACAAATCTGTGTGATTGTTATATAACATGAACATGTCTTTAGAACACGAGATAAATTACAGCGAGGACTTGTGACAATGGTTTGGTGAAAAAAGACGTAAAACCAAATAAAGGCTCTTTCAAACAGGCGCGACACGCGACGCGACACAAAGACACCGCTCGTCGCGCGATGCGACGTACCTTTGTGTCGCGTCGCGTGTCGCGCCTGTTTGTAAGAGCCTTAAAACGACTCAAAGTATACTTACGTGAGAAAATACATTTGTGTACATTCAACTCTGTCCCACTGATGGGACAGATTGGTGTGGTAAAGTGGAATAACGCAAATTATAGAACTATGTCGTATAATGTCGATCGAGTTAAGGTATAATGTCATCCGACAATTTTTTATTCGCTCTGAAATATGTCTGGCACTTTAATAAGCTAGCAATGCCAAGAGCATGCCAATAAAATTATTAGGAGTTATGCATTGGCATTCACACTAAGATCTTGAGTGGACGATCGACTAAGCAAAACAGTTTAATCGGTTTAAGTAAACTTGTTCAGCTTTGAAGATAATTATTTGCATGTCAATTTAGTAGCAATTTTGTAAATTATAATTTATTGAAGTATTAGAGTTAATTTATGATTTTTCCGATTTTTGGAGTTGTATTCAGCTCTCGTAGGATTATGTATTTTACGAGCAGCCATTTTATATTAGGTATACGTAATATCGCCTAGAAAACCCAGCTAAAAGAGTTAAGTTAACAGAACTTTTCATAAAGTGTCGTGAGTAAAATGTGTGTATTTAAGATAACGAGTAGGTACTTAAGTATATTATAATTTGTAATTTAGATTTTTACGATTTTTGTTGAATTAGACTATTTGGAAATCTTCGACTTTTTGAATACGTCGCATTTGAAAAGTCGAAGGTTTGCAAATAGTCTTAAATTGTTAAATAACATATGATAGCTATGTCATGTTATTTAACAATTAATCTAAGCTATTATTTGTTATTTAACTATATAAATAACAAATAATAGCGAAGAGCTTCGACCAACACCTTAGGAGGCTCTCATTGCACGGCTGGGTCAAGGGCTTGATTCAGAAAGCAGTACTCCTAGACACGGTACGCATATTGAGGAGGTTCTTCTCTCTAGAGCCTTGACCTCCGGCAGCTTGGACCTTGTGTCTGAGACCGATGGGCCACTATTTTTATTAAAAAAAAAAAATGTAAACGGTATGTACTTAAAAGAAAAAAAAAATAACATGATTATTTTATGGATGCAATAATAAACGTTTAACGATTTGTGAACGTTTGTATGCCAATACTTCACATGTGGTTTCTTTTGAAGTCTTCAAATGTTTAAAGTTGTAAAAATATATTTTGGTCATAGATGAAAGGGTGTATGCTGATGCGTGAATGCAAAGTTGAATTTATTTGTAATGACTGTAAAGTAAACGGTTATAAATTATTGCATCCCATGTGTTGATTTTTCCGGGCCAGCTGTGTAAATTCAATATTTTGAGCCGATTATGAGATTTCTGCAAATAAAATATATAAAATGTTATGTTAAATGTACTTATTTACTTTGCCTAAGAAAAATTTCAGTATTTCCAAAGTCATAAATAGACATGTGTTCTCTTTTTGTAGAATATCATAAATGAATGAATACTAATTATTATGTAAGTACCTACACCATTATTACAGATATAAATGTGTCTTTTTTAGCTTCGTCTCTAACGTTCGGATGGATTAAGTTTATTATAGTAGAAATACAGAAACAGCACCGCATAACATTGTTATTCTCCAAAGTTATTCTTTCAATTTCATAATTCTTAAAAATCGAGCATTTCTTAATGTTAAAAACCTTACATTTATATTTTATTATTTATTTATTTATGTCAAAAAATAAAATAATAATGAAATATAAATTTAAGGAAATAAAAAAATATAATTGAGTTTTTTTTTATTTCTTAAATTTATATTTTATATGTTACATAGCTTAAATGCTTAGCTTTTCTACTGAAAAATAAGATAGAATATTTAAGATTTACTATGTGAGTGTTACGACGTCGCACTGTTTTTGTATGTGTCGGTACTAAGCGTCTGCTCGGAAACTCTGCTGTCAAACCTCATCGACTAATCACATCTCTTGGCATAAGATTATGTTGAAGAAACTGGAACTAGAAGAGTTCCAGCGAGATCGAGGTCAAGAGAGGACCTATTTAATTTTTATAATCAACCAGAAAAGATAAATTAAAAAAGTAAAAAAAAAAACTTTAGGACACCTCTTGTTACCGTTGTATCCTAAACAATATTGTTTGTTACAGTTGTCGTAGTGTGTGCAAACCCCAGTACTGTGAGAGAAATAATGCTGGCAGCCGACGATCTCAACATGGTGTCGTCTGGCGAATACGTGTTCTTTAATATCGAGCTGTTTTCCAAGTAAGTATTACATGCTCTGGTGTGATATTGGCAATAGAGTGTTGTATTGGTAATCTTCAACTAAAGACTTTTAAAAACTGGCCAAGTAGGAGTTTGCATAATTTTATGTTTCAAAATCAAAATATTGTATATAAACCTACACCAGCACTTATGAAACGGAAGAAGCTTAGTGTACGGTTCCAATGGGTCGTTTCCTTTGGAAAAGAGCCGAGAAGAAACTCCACAGTTACTCTTTTAAAAATAATTGTCTATTAAAATATTTTCAAATAATAGTGTTTTTCAAGTAATAGGTATGGAAGGATTTCAACATGTACCAGGTACTTAACAAAATAGAAGATGGTCAGCAAATCTATAGTTCACTAAGCCTACAACGTTCTCACATTCACAAAATAGAAAAGAATCTATATAAAATAATGAAAATAAAAGTCTATTTAAACCAAATGATATGATTGCCGTTACATCTGTAACAAAAGAATCGGAATAATTCTCAAGTCCACAAATGAAGAGATGAAATTTAATTTCTATAGAAATAAGTAATCCATCATAAGTAGTCCATCCAAAGGTTGTCTGTAAAAGATGGCTTTTCGCGATAAGACTGCCCATTATGTCACCCAATGTAAAATTTTTATAGAAATGTTGTCAAATCGTCAAGATAGATATTTTGGAAAATATGTTTGTCTGTTGACGTATCAGGAGTTGAAAAATCTGGTGACTATTACCTAAGTATACAATACATACCTATATAAATACACCCTGCATACACACACACACACACACACACATCGGATTAAAGAACTGGAACATTTTATTCTAATTTATTCTGAATGTTTTAATAATTTAAATAATTTAATAAAATAATGTTTAAAAAGAATGGTAATTAAATGTAATCATAATTAATAAAATTTTAGTTTAGTTAAATAGTTGATATACCTACTTAACTTTAGGTACCTTTATATCAAATTTATTTTTATTTCATTGTTTTTGTATTATAAATGTTATTAATGTTAGAACGCTGGCGTCTCCCTTCTCGGAGGTGGGCGCTAATGACTGCAACACAGTTTTTTTTTACCTAATGTAGCTGTTAACAAACAAACAAAAAATTGTAAACCTGTTTTTGTTCCAATAAAATATTTGATTTGATTTTGATTTGTTACAAGCTCGCAGAAGATATTTCTGTTTTAACAGTCGAAGTAATGTAGTGACTGGAGCTATAAATTTTCTGCTGTTTGTTTTCGCAAACATCTAACAGGTATTATTTTCTCTAACATTTAACACAATGGCTGGTCATTCAACTTAAGCTATTGATCACGAACACAACACGGTACATCAAGATTTTCTTCTTATCTAGAGCCTTAACTTGTGCCTATAACTTCAGAGAACAAAGTAACAAACAACAAGTTTTTCTGACCGCAGACTCTTATTTACTGCCCTGAATTGGAAATGTACGGCCTTTCATGTGACACTTAACTTGTTCCTTAAGACCCTTCTCACATGTAACTACTGGGAAGAAACTTACGATTCATAACTAAACTTACTACTTAACTTTTGTACTAAAAATTCGCTTACGATGTTTTTTTAGGGACCCTATTACTAAGACTCCGCTGTCAGTCCGTCTGTCTGTCTGTCCGTTATTCACCAGGCTGTATCTTATGAACCGTGATAGTTAGACACTTGAAATTTTCATAGATGATGTATTTCTGTTGCCGCTGTAACAAAAAATACTAAAAAACAGAACAAAATAAATATTTAAGGGATTTTATAGATAACGGTGCAGAACCCTTCGTGTGCGAGTCCAACTCGCATTTGTCCGTTTTTTTTACACTTATCTACTAGATTTGTTGAAACGCTTCACTCTAGTGATTGTTCATTTTGTGACATTCAACGATTACACGATATTGTCAAAATTATATAGGAATGAACGTTCATCTGCTCATTTAATTTTTCGATCATCCTGACATTGTTGGATCGGTTCACCAATATATTAATTTTTCACATTTATTCATTTTGTGTTCAGACATTCCTTTTCATTCAGTGAAAGAAGCCAATGAAAGACAAAATAAAAAAGTGAAGCGTCTGATATCTGCTTTACCGTATTTTAGCAGGTAGTAACTGAGCAAAAACTTTTTGTAATTATGATATTTTCCTGACAGTCT
This sequence comes from Omphaloscelis lunosa, assembly GCA_916610215.1. Taxonomy (NCBI): domain Eukaryota; kingdom Metazoa; phylum Arthropoda; class Insecta; order Lepidoptera; family Noctuidae; genus Omphaloscelis; species Omphaloscelis lunosa. Next base: position 13,688,673 of record OU744265.1, on the reverse strand, counting down.
CGCTTCAGCATCATCAAAGGAACCTTGGAAGGTGGAAGGTGACACTGATGAAAGGAATGAAAAAGCAAAGAGAGCATACAGTGCTGTGCTCACGGTGACTAGCCCGGCTCCTGAAAAGAAGGAGTACCTTGATTTTTCTGATCAGGTAAGATTCATGAAAATTCTCAGCAAAATAGAACGGAAAAGATCATTGAATACATCATCATCATCATTTCAGCCGAAAGACGTCCACTGCTGGACATAGGCCTCCCCCAAGCACCGCTACTTCGACCGGTTCTATGCTTCCCACTTCCAACGAATTCCTGTGGCCTTCATAAGGTCATCGGTTCATCTTATGGGTGGTCTTCCAACGCTACATCTTCCGGTACGCGGTCGTCACTCCAGAACCTTCCGGCCTCATCAGCTATCCGTTCTGCGAGCAATGTGCCCTGCCCATGGCCACTTAAGTTTGGCAATTCTTCGGGCTATGTCGTTTGTCTTGGTTATCCTGCGGATCTCTTCATTTCTGATTCGATCACGTAGGGAAACTCCAAGCATAGCCCTCTCCATTGCTCTTTGGGTGACTTTGGGTCATTGAATATATTTTATGTAATTGTGAAGTGATAACTGATTTTATTTCTGTAAGTAGGTTTATATAAATACTAACACGTCATCAATTATTCTTAGAAAAAATACCAAAAAAAAAAAAACTCAGTATACTATTATTAACGCAAAGGTGTTTTTTTTTTTTCAAAATTTCCATTATTAAAACATTACCGATCTCCTTTACTACTGACATCTAAATAAATAACCAACTTAACTGGCAGTTCCTGCAAGTCTTGACTTAATTAACAGGTCGTAAATTGCTTAGAAACTTATCGTGGCAACGTTAAAGTTTTTAAATAACTAGTTCCTGTTAAAGTGAAGTTCTAAACCACGGTTTACAACGTCTACAGGTAAAAATCCTAGCTGCTACGAAATACAACTACACGTTCGGCAAAGGCGAGGTAGTGTCTACGTTCGTAGCAGCCTTCTACGACGCGGTGCTCCTTTACGCGCTCGCTCTCAATGATACGCTACGCGACGCCGAAAACCCCAGGGGGCCTTTGGACGGCGCTGCGGTCATAAGAAAAATGTGGAACAGAAAATTTCAAGGTAAAGGTTTTGACATTTTTGAGTTGGTGATGTTTTTTTTATATATTTAATTTCTTGTTTAATGTTGAACTTTTTTCGAAATGATTTTGTTATTTACTGTAAATATACGGTAAATAAAAGTAGTATTTTTGATAGGAACAAGTCACAAGATTCGAAGTTCTATAAGTGTCGTCGTAAAACTATTCTAATTAAAGGTAGAGGCATCACCTTTAAGCCACAGAAAATTACAAGCGTAACGATACTGTGTTCCTGTAGAGTTTTGTGGAGTAACTTCTGAACTACAGTACAAAGTTTAGCAATGAATGGAATGGCAGTTTGTTGGGAGATAAAACTAGATATGTTACAACAATTTGACTTTTATTACTTGAAAAATTTTGCTTTGCATTGTGGAACTATATTAATTTGAACTTTTCCCTTTTCTATTCCAGTTTTTAGAAATTTTTCGTAACTTTACAAACTTGTATCCATAAAATTCTTGCAAACAGAATCAATTAGAAGGAGGTAATCCACGAAGAGTGCGATATCGAGTCAAAAAAAAAAAAACAAAATTCAAAAGTCATTTATTCAAACTAGGCTGAAAGTCGGCACTTTTCGAACTTCAAAATTACATAAGACAGACAGTCCCCAAAAACGCCCACCCTTCACCACTTTCTAGTGCCTTTTGCTGGGAAGAAGAAGTGGTGTAACAAACTCCCCAGCTTGTGTGTCAGGTGTAGTTTAAGTTGGTGCTCTTCGTGGAATACCTCATTTCACGTGCTCGAATAATAAGCAATATTTTTATGCCTACTAAATATAATGTTTTTTTATTATTATATAATTCTCGCAGGTATCACTGGAGAAGTGATTATCGACTCCAATGGTGACCGTGTGGCCTCGTACTCTCTTCTGGACATGAATCCAGTGACCAGCAAGTTCCAGGTCAGTACCGTTTTATTTTTCTCCTTCAAAATAGATAATGTTTGTTCGTTTGTAATGCGGCAAATATATTTAAGTTCATTGTGAGTTTAATGTGACGTTATTGATTAATTTTAACGGATAAGATTTTTCGAATTGGCTTCAAAAAATGTGAAAACCTGATTTTATTTCAAACATTTATTAAAAATGACACATTTAGGTCAACAGTCTTTTGATACTGCTAGTTCTTTCATTTAAAAAATAAGTTCAGAGATACTACACAAGCAAGATAGATGAACAGAAATTTTTCTGAGCAAAAGCAAGATATAAGTATCTTGCTTTTGCTCAGAAAATTTTCTGTTTATTTAACCCCTTTATTCATTGGGGAAATCAAATTGTACAGTATGTGTGTGTTGTAAAACTTATGTTTGCGGTAATATCTGCATTTCCTGAGAAAAAGACTATGATTTAAGATATTTCAACTGTTATTGTATCAAGTTAATTATTATAATTAAACGATTTATTAAAAAAAAAACGGATTATTAATAGAATATAATATATAACTCGAGCAGCAATAATTTCAAGAATGACTGATTACTTGGTGAACCGGACAACATGGGCAAGTTCAAGGGAAGAAAATGACTTGGACATTAAAATAAAAACATTTTGCAGCGGCTACGCCCGCGCGGATGTTAGAAAATAGCTCACGTGAACGTTCTACCGGGATTAAAAGTACCCTATGTGTTAATGCACGTTATAAACTATCTTTGTAAAAATTAGACACAAAGATAGTTTATAACGTGGATTCAAACAGACGGACAACATTTTTTCGTTACAATTTTATTATATGTACAGATATAGATAATGCATGCACGCTTATGTATGGAAGTGAATGTTGGGTGTGGCAAAACAAGCATGAAAGTAGAATAAATGCTGTGGAAATGCATTCCTTGCGAAGCATGTGTGGTTTGACTATGAATGATCGGCTGAGGAATGATGTGATAAGACAGCGGTGTGATTTAAAAGAAAATGTAGTGAAAAAAATTGAAAAGGGTAAGCTGAGATGGTTTGGGCATGTTGAGAGGATAAATGAAAGGCGAGTAACAAATGTATTTACAAGGCTGATGTGAAGGGAAAGGCCGGTCGGGAACGCCCTAGAAGGACATGTAAGGATCGTAAGGATCGTAGCAGGTGGCGTTCTATAGTTTCTGCCTATCCCCATGGCAAGAAGGCGTGAGTTTATGTATGTATGTAAATAATCCAAGACTCGGTAGTATTTAAAAATAGTGTAGATTATGTTGTCAGTAAGGTTAGTAAGATTTGCAGAAAATATTTTTAACAAGTAATTTAGTAGTACTCTTATGGAGAGTGACGAAAAGTATACCTTAATTACCAAAAGTTTGAAGTACTCGTTTATTTTCTATTTCCCAATTATTTGCTATTCCACCACGGTACTAACGACATAAGAAAAAGTCAAACTGGAGCCATCAGCCGGTCAACACCCTAAAGTTAAGTTATGGTCGTTTCATATCTAGACCCATACATACCGACATGAATTGATATGAGTGTGTGACTTGTATGCCAAATACCGGAGAAAGTTCAACAGATATTTAACTACGAGATACGCTTCGGTTGCTAATATGATGTCCCGGATAGCCCTTTTTTGAAGTGAAAACCTCTTTAGGCGCGTTAAGCATTTTTGAGATGGGATCAAACCATTGATTTCGCGACACTGTTACAGATACCCCATTTTTGTAAATGCGATTTACTCTTTATTTATATTACGTTACGGATCAGTGTTCTATGCAAGTATTTTACTCGCCAACAGACGATCTGTGGAGTAAAAGACATCAACGCGTTGATTACCGCGGTGCCCATGCAGGTGATGTTATACCTACTGTAGCAAAATATCTGTTCTTGCCACTCGTTAAAACAACAGTATATTTAAGGAAAAAATAGAAAAAAATATATTATGGAATACACATAAAAAGACTAATAGCCGTCAGCTTGTTTTTTTTTTAATATTGTTAGTTTAAAGAAATTTGATAGCCAAATCTAAATGATGCTTAGGCCCATCGATTTACTCTAAATGACCGGTGATATGACGCGGATTTCCGACCAATAGCTATTGATGATTCCGTGTCGTTATAATAGATTAGCACGCGGAAGATCGGTCGCGATGAACCTAATTCACAAACTTCTTAAAAAAGATGTTGAGTAGCGTCGACTAAATTTTAGAATTTACAATCTACACTATTTAAAAAAAGGGCTGGTAAACTATTGGTCCGCTCGAGGGTGGCTCTTGGCAGAACACGGCTGCCGTCCGTTCACCGTCCCGACGTCCGGCTACGCACGACCAGAGTAGCTCTGCCTGGACCGCTGGCAGAACGCGGAGGCCAAGGGCCCCGCGGCGAATAGGACCGGCTGACTGGCTCCGCACCCCTGGGGTGCAGCCGAAATCGGCCTTATCAAACTGGATCCAAGATAAACAGCATTTTAGACCAGAAAGCAAGGCAAAATTAAAAAGGGGGTTAGGTGATAGACAAACTGGCATACTCACAAATATAACCAAAAAGGAATTTTGATCGGGGAGAATATCCCCAATTGGTCCCGGAAATGGGCACAATGCTGTAAGGGCACACTTGCCACAATCCCCCAGTAAGGGCTTCCACACGTGGCTATTCACAATAAAAAAATTACTTATGTGCACTGGATAAAATCTCAACAGGAAAAAATTGTAATTGATTCCAGATCTCTAGTAGCTGTCGACTGAGGGCTCATGAACAAAAAAAACGCTCAATCTTTTCTTCCATCAAAAAAATTAAATCGGTGTCAAAAAATTATTAAGTGAAAAAAGAAAATTAGACGACCTATTTTCGTGTGAAAAGGTTTATTTTGCAGGGGAACACTGTACTACATAGGAACATGTTTTTTAGTTATTGCTTCTGCCGGCACTCCCGCAGTGCCACAATTTTTTTTTGGGTAGGAAATTTTCTAATAACTTCTCTCGCTTTGGGCGGAGCTGGAGGTGTCAGACTCCTACTGACCAAAACCCACCCATGTTCCTTCAGTTACCTGTGTTGCCAGGGGCCATGGTATTTTCGGACTTTCCCGCGACCCCGGCAGGCATTGGCCCTAGCGGACCCCATCAGTTCTGCTGACATCACTTTGAGGCGCGCGTCGACCCGGGCTTGGTCCTTATCGGACGGCGAGCTACCGTCCGCAAGCCCGCGCCTATGGTAGCCAGGAATCGGACTGCGATTCCCGACGCCCAGGGCGTCTCCTGCGGCGGTTAGGGGCGTAAAAGCGCGAAATTTGCCTCTCCCTCACGCATTTTGCCTCCTCCTTCGCGAGCATTACTGCTTCGCAGAAGGAAGTAACGGCCTGTCATGCCCTCTTGCTCTGTACCATAGCCTAGACCAGGGCCGGTCGCGAGAGATCACCGCCGCCAATCGTCTCCACGCGGACACGGTGGGGCCCAAGCCGAGCAGACCTCTTAATGTCCCGAATAGCCCTATAGTTTTTTTTCAATATTTTTTATGACACTATGCGAAGTGATTGATAAAAACAAAAATCGGTCATTACTTTTGAACCGTAAAAATTGCAACGACATTCTCAGGGTTTAAAAGTTTGAAAATGACCTTGCCCATGCCTCTATTCGATTTGATCCATACTTCCAGGGACACCATGTATAACTTTGGTAGTATTTATGCATTTAAGTTGTGCGGCTAGATAAGTTCATTTCATAAGGCTTTTATTACATTTGCATTTAAATAGCCTTTTCTCGCCTGGCTAGACTTGCTTAATATGTTTTTAGTGCTATGTGGTCAAATTGGCAGAAATGATTACAGTTTTATGGGATTCAGGGACCTTTTCTGACGTAGACGTTTTATTTAGATCTGTCCAAGTATCCATTGAATTCAAATTCTTATCGGTGTTTACTTGAAAACGATTTGAATTTCAATTTGGTATCACACAATTAATAAGACAGTATTGTCTTTTATTAACCGACTTTTAAAAGGAGGAGGTTCTCAATTCGAACGCATGATTTATTGTGTGTATGTTTGTTACGCGATTACTCCGCCAATTGTGATTTTGATGATTCTTTTATTTAGTAGGTTATTAAAAAAAAACTGCTGTTTCATAGAAAAGTACACTACCTACGCGGTCAAAATAAATGGAAAGTGGGGGTTCAGAATCATGTACTGCATCCATGGCAAAAGTTTTCGACCCTGTATATGGCTGATGTTATAGTTCCTGTCACTGTTATATACATATAGCAGGTAGTGGTATTCGAATTCGTGTGGGCTAGGTATCACAACAAGTGTCGGTGCGTTCATTGAGGCTGCGCCCAGCCCGCCGGTTGAACGCGTCCCAGAGGGTCCTGGCCATCCGGCTGGCTCAAGGATACCGCACGGTCTTCTGCGAGGCGGCGCACATTTGGGAGTGGCGCGAGGAGACGAAACGCCGGGTCTTAACTCCGCTGCCGCGAAAAATCACGGCACAGCGGACAGAGCTCCGGCAGCATCTCATGGCGTCATGGAGAGTGAGATTGTTGCAACTCAGCGCTGGGCCCGCCACAATTGCGGCGATAAGACCCCTCTTTGAGGAGAGGCTAGAGAGGCGCCACGGCGTCCTCACCTTTCGCCTGACGCAGGTTCCTGTACAGGATAAGGCGGGAGAAAACGCCTGGGTATCACCATTGTGTGGATCTCCCGGAGGACACGGCGGAGCATACGGTGGAGGTCTGCCCGGCTTGGACCGGCACTGCCGTGTCCTCGTAAAGGCGTTTATTGGCGGCGATCTCTCGCGTTCGGCCCCGGTCCAGGCCATGGTACGAAGCGAGAGAGCATGGGTAGCAGTCACCTCCTTCTGCGAAATAGTAATGCTCGCGAAGGAGGAGGCAGAACGCGTGAGGGAGAGGCAAATTTAGCGCCTTCACGCCCCTAGCCACCGCAGGAGACGCCCTGGGCGTCAGGAATCCCAGGTCTATTGCCGACCACAGTAGGCGCGGGCTTGCGTATGGTGAGCGATGAATAGCTCGCCGTCCGATAAGGGCCAGGCCGGGGTCGATGGCGCCTTGTGTTCCACGCGCGCCTCATAGAGATGTCAGAGTCCGCTAGGGCCGATGCCTGCCGGGGTCGCGGGAAAGTCCGAATGGGCTACCGTGGTCCCTGGCAATACAAAGAAAACTGAAGGAACACGGTTGGGGTTTAGTCAGTAAGAGTCTGATACGCCCTCCCGCTCCGCTCAGAGCGGGAGAAAGTCGACATCAAAAAGTCAAATGAAGAAAAACAAATGATAGTCTTGTTTAAAAAAAAAAATGCGAATCACTATTACAAATTTTACTATTAAATTAAAGTTATTATACAATTAATGCATATTTTAAAGACGTGATACAATAGACTCCCTAGACTACTTAATTTCTGTTTCAATACATCTATAAGTACCTATTTCTATCTTAAATTTCTATCTTATTCTGTATTATTTTGAATTGTTCTTGTACATAGTTTAGTTTTCTCTTTGTCCTATCCATAATAGAATATCATTTCTATTTCTATTTATTTTTCTTATTAATGTACACCCTAGAGGTAACTTGTAGAGATACTTTTTAGGGTTCCGTGCCCGAAGGGTGCCAAGGGTACTAAGCTACCGCTGTCTGTCCGTCCGTCAGTCAGCAGTTTGTATCTCATGAACCGTAATAGGTAGACAGTTTAAATCATCGTACGTGGCCAGTTTTTTTTTAAATTATTTTCGTAATTTGTATTTGTTAACAGCCTGCAACAACAATACATAATATTCTATTCTATTTTAAAAACATCCTGAAAAGCATGCCAGAACGCATGCAGGCCGTTATCACAGCCAGGGGTGTTCCAAACGTAAAAATAGACCCTCTCGCTCCACCCAGAGCGTGAGAAGTTATTTGATAATTTACCACACAAAAAAAAAGGAAAAAGTGGTGTTCAATACGTAAAAATAGAATAAACGTCTAGAAAAAAATGTGGTTGCATAAGATCTTTTTCTTTTTTTACAAAATCCTCTTGAAAAATACTTCAAGACACAACAATTAAAAGAAAAACACGGAATCTTTCAATTTCCAAAACCCTCACTCGAAATCAGGGTGCGTCAAAAATAACTTTCCCTCTTCAAATAACTCATATAATAGATAGATAAATAAACCTTCAGGGTTGACCCTTTTGTGGGCCGTTTTCGTTAAGTCCGCTCAGTGGTTTAGGCTTAATTTTAAACCTGAAGTTTTGTTAGGGCTATTGAAACCCCATGTAGTTTTAAAAGGGGTTTTCGTTTAAGTTAACTTAAGCCGGGATTGTGTTGTGGGTAGCGGAAAAAGAGAGGAACTCTGTACTATTTTACGTATGAAAAAAAAAAAAACATTAACAAATTAATAAAATTAAAAGCACGGAATTTTATATTTTTCCAAAGATGAAACACAGTTAACGAAAGCTCAACCGAGATTTAAAGTGTCCAAGTGCGAGCTGGAGTTGCACACGAAGGGTTCCGTACCACCATACAATATTTAACACATTTTTTTTTTTAAACACGTTGCTTATCTGGGTACCCCCTTTAATTTTTAACTTGATTTTATTTTTATTATGTTTTGTTTTAATCAGCCATAGTAGTACACACTCTGTGAAAATTTCAAGTGTCTGCCTATTACGGTTCAAAAGGTACAGCCTTGTGACAGGCGGACGGATGGACGGCAGAGCGTTAGTAGTTTTCGGCAAAAAAATACGCAATATACGCAAGTTTTCACAAAAAGTCGATCCAGTTGTAGTTATATCAAATTCCGAATAACGAGACTGTCGACGTATTTCTTGTTCTATTATAATGTAAGAGTACGAATTCCTTTGAATGTAACATAACTCGTAGCACGCACGCACCCTGTTTAATATGCCATCCCCTTGTCAGCAGTATCTCCCAAAGGAAAGATGGGTATTACAACCACCATACCCACTACCGTTTCTAATCCTGCATAGAGTACATACTACAGCATTATAATCGGTTTTTATACATCTACACAAAGGATTAAAATATATTTTTATACAAAAAATCCTTATACCTTGACTTTTTTGTTACTGTAGTTTTTTTTTTGCCAAGAAAGTGACTACGGCGGATAAAGTATGGCTGGGTATAAATTGTATGCAAACGTAGGTCGAAAAATCAAAAACCCGTTTTCAGTGAAAACAAACGACACCTAAATTAATTTCTTAGTAAAAGCGCACTTGGATTTTCAAATTTCGGTGCTGAGCCGAGCGGAACCCTAATGGCGCGTTTTTATTTAGCCATTCATTTAGGTACTCATGTTCAGGCAGCATTCTAGGTATATCCTACAGTGCTTATACGTTAAAAAGCACCAGAACATACGAAACCACTTAATCGTACGAAGATTAACAGCCACCCGATCGTGACGTCCTCTGGTGCGTGTCGCATCAGTCGTGCGACGAAACCGAAACAAGTCCACAACTTTACCTAAACAAAAATATTTATTAGCAACATACTTGTTTGTTTGCCGTCTCTTCGTGGTTGGTGAATACTTCAACTGGGTGGAAATAATATGACCTATTTCTTCTTCTTATGCAACGTTCTGTTCTCATAAAGAAAATGAGCGGACTATTTAATTGATGTAATGCTCCACAATAAAAGTTGTTCATTATAATTAGTTCAATGTATATAGTTTTTTTTTGTTTTCACGAAGTGTCCAAGAAATATTTCAGTAAAAAATAACTTGTTATAAATGATCAAAAAGTAACCAAAAAATATATTTGCAGATGATAATAGAGCTGGACAAATCCGTATAATCTCATAGAGAGCGCGCGTAACACAAGCTATGCAGAATCGTGTTAAATATTTCTATAACATCCGTGTACCTTAGAGTACACGGTTTATCCAAGAAATATTAAAACACGGTTCTACATAGCTTGTGTGATCAACTACTGATTTTCTTTGAAACCAATCAAAGTTCTTTACTTACTTCACTCAATAAAATTGTAAGACCGTAAAGATTTATGATGCTTGATTATAAAATGAACCACGTTACATCCTGATTCCGCTACTTTCCTTTGTAAACGAAAATGGATAATTGGGACTAAAAGGTACTGTTATTTCCCTTGTCCACACAAACTCGGACATTGTGGTCACTAAACAGATTAAGTTCAAAGCTTCCAGGTTGGCTTCAATGGAAGTTTATGTTCTGGCAACACTGTAAAGTATACTCCACTACGTTTATTTATTGCAATTATCTCTGCGGGTGTAAGATAGCCGTAAGATTTATTTTTCTAGTGAAATTCCGAAATAATTGATGTAATAAATAACACAAAAAGAACAACTAAAACGTTGAATTTAATCCAATTCCGCATTATTTCAAAGGAGCCGTAAAGAAAGACAGATGTGCTTAATTCTGAAAGTTACGAGCGAAATCACGAGACTCTAAACTGAGATGTTAAACAAAAAGTACGTTTGTGTGGAAACAAAGTAATGTATGGCTTTTACTTTTGCAAATAATTATGACGAACAATCTCGTGGTTAGTCAAAGTTAAACCACAATCTCGTTTGTTTTTAAATGAATAAAGCTGGAACTTCACGGTTCGCTTTGCCTTATTATTCAGGATAAAGCAACCAATTTGAACCGTAGAAACATAAAATTCATCACTCAATGCAGACCATTATTTAAGGATTAATAAATAAATTAAAATATTTTCAAAAATGCGACACCGAAGAGAGAAATTAAAAAGATTGAAGTGAAGTGAGAATTTCCTAAAAAAAATATTAAAAACTTATAATAAATATATTAAAAATTTCATGGACCATCCCATATAAACGTAGATAATAAAATATAATTTAGAGTCAGATATTATCATTTCAATAAAAAATATCTTTGACATATCTCGGGACCCTGGGGTCCTGGACCTTTGGCCTTAGGCGTACGAGGGGCCGAAGCCAACTCACAGAAGCCACTTAGACAATTTTAAATGATGAGAATTCACCAAATTAATCTTACTATTAAAATGAGATTTCTCTCTCTCAAAGAGAATATGGTTAGCAGTCTTATTTTCTGTCCGCTAATAAAATCAAGCTGCGGTCACCAATTCATCGCTCGACCGTATGATAAAATAAATCATATATTGATAGAGGCTGTTAGGGACCTAATTAAGGACTGAACTCAAAAGCAGTGGGACTATGAGTTAAATAAATATATCCAAATATGTACAATAAATTATATGGATGGTGGAAAACTATGGAGTGCGCGCGCGTGCCGTCGTCAGAGATCGGTAGCGAAGTGGTCCGATGGCCCGCATCCCGCACGCCGATTGCCGAGTGGTCGGAGGCGCCCGAACAGAGGCAATGTTCAATATTGTAGATGTCAATACATAGGCATGGTTGCATGACGTCACGATCAATAATTACAAAGGATAATTAGGAAGCTCGTGTTAATCACGCTTGAAGCTTATTTGTATGACGTAATTGTTTTGGTGACATGGTTAATTACAAAGCCATTTATTTCCAAATAATGGGTACATCGTTTGTAAGCTTCTATTAGGGTAGACCAGATATATATACGAGTATGGTTCAGACTGTCGAAAGCTTTGGAATAGTCAATGAAGGCAATGTGCAAGGGTTTTTGGTATTCGTTGTATTTTTCCAAGACCTGTTTGTTTTCTTGGATATGATCGATAGTACTGTAGTTTTTCTGAGTCCTGCTTGTTCTATCTGTTGATTTCGTCCAGAGTTTGTGATATTCTTTCTAAAATTACCTTTGCGAAAATCTTATGGATGTTTGAAAATAAGGCTTATTGGTCTATAATTGCCAGTTTCATCCTTATTTTCTTTCTTATGGATGAGAATTATATGATTATGATTCTCCCCAATGGTGGCTGAGGTTAGGATGTCTTTAAATAGCTTGGCTAGGATTGGCCTTATTTCTGGTACTGTGCCTCTTACAGCTCATTTAATACAGTGTTGGGACCTGGAGCTTAATCTAGTTTTTATGACATGGTGACTTTCTGTTGACTGACATAGTTAATTAGTTATAAAGTATTAATTATCCAAATATTATGAGAAAATTAATTGAATTTTGTTCAATGGATCATAAATTTACTAACACGGTTCATCAAACAGTTTTATGAAATATTTTATTTATTCAATATATTTTAATGGAACCGGGAGGTGTGCCAAACGAACATAAACCCAATTTAATTAATGTAATTCAAACAGTTTTCAAGATTGGTTTTTATTCAGTTGCATATAATACGTATTTGACGCAAAATGGGTTCAACAATTAACACAACACAAACACCTTTCAAGTTTTCAATTATGAGTGTACTCTACTAGAAATAGTATGGTTGTAGGTATTTCAGAACCAACACAGACAGCGTTGTTTCATTATTATGTCAGCTTTTTCCTATAAATAGACTGACATTTTCGGTAATTGGCGGTAGGCTCGACCTCCATCACAAGGGATAAATACTGGCATTAATTTGGCCAAAGACAATGTTTAGTAACACCTACGTTTGGCCGTAAATTACGGGTAAATCAAAATATTGACACCTCACGCTTTCACGCAATAAACGTCTCTTATTATAGATATTAAATACAAGTAATATGCAATAATAACAAGTAGACAAAGAAAGGTTAATAAGCTCCTTGCACTTTCACTAATGGAAACGTTTTGCTAATGCAAAACAACGATTTCTGCCTTTTTAAACATTGTTAAATGTTGCACGGTTGTATGAAGTTCAAGCACAATTGAGATCAGAAACAAAGAACGCACAGAATATAAGTAGTAATCAATATACTTAATAGTACAAATTTTACTCAACTAAGAATGCTAACTTTTTATACATTTTCCCCGATTACTTAAAGATGGCTGGGCAGATTTAAGAAATTATTTTTTTGTTTGAAAGAGTATACTTTCAAGTTAGTCCCACTATCATTTGGTCACGATCTGATGATGGGATCTTGGAGAAATCGAGGGATTTCTTCAAATATTACAGGCACATTTTATAGCGATTTGGGTATTGTTGATCAGTTGACATTAGGCTATTGTAACTTAGATAAATTACAAACCAACCCACTAAAAAGTGAAAAAAAAAAAAAACTTTTTGACAAATAATACAACCGACTTTCAAACTACAAAGTGAAAAATAACTTTGATCGGAAGTCGGCGTTAAAAAAAAATACTGATTCAAAGACGACTTCCGAAATCAAAGTTATTTTTTACTTTGAAGTTTGGAAGTCGGTTGTATTATTTGTCAAAAAGTTTTTTTATAAATTAAGGTGAAAGGTAAACAAATATCAAAAATTGTGGGTAATTATTATTCTAAACGGTCAAAATGAATTAGATGAGAATTCTGTGCTCATGTCTCAAACGTTGTAAATTACTCATCTATGAATGGGATTAAATCGTTAGCAATTCAACTAGGTAATGAATGTTTTAGAAAAATTATGATAACAAAACGAAAAGACTGTATTGCACCCGAGATTTGAACTTAAGATTTCTTGATAACTGACCAGAGACGTTAGCCGTTGTGCGAAACCTGTTACAATGATGAATTGCGAAATGTTATAACTCATTCAATTACTTAAATAAATTATTACAATACATTGATGCGATATACGCACACTAATAAAACTTTTTCCAAAAAAAAAACACTACAAAGTGAAAAATAACTTTAATTTCGGAAGTCGGTGTCTTTGGTTTTGAATTTTCGTTTTTGCCACCGACTTCCGAAATTAAAGTTATTTTTCACTTTGTAGTGTTTTTTTGGAAGTCGGTTGTTTTTTTTTGGAAGAAGTTATTTTTTTTTCACTTTTTAGTTGTGGTACCTACCCCACACGAATTCGAATACCACTATACACCTGCTATGTAAATAACAGTCACAGGAACTAACTTATTATATCATCCACATACGAACAGCGAAAAAAAAAAACCTATTATTGAAGCTAACTCAAAAACTATTACAGCAAAGTTAGTAAAATATATATATGTCGGGACGGGAGCATTATCGGCACCGTCGCACATACTGGTATTTGCACCATCTACGGGGCCAAAATTGTTTTGATGCTTATTTGGTATCTAAACAATGCTAATAAGAAAAAAATACAGATTTTTACAAAAAAAAATTATATTCACAAAACTTTAGATAGGTTACATAGATAACAGGCAAAAAAATGTAAATGTTAAGTTTCTGTAATACTTTCTTCATCGCTCTCTGATGAATTTTCAATTATATTTGGTTCCGCAGATACGAACATGGCCAAGGTTTCAGGCATAAATGTGTTTGCTTTCCTTTTTTTTACTGCTCGCTTACTACTTAGCAAAGGATCTGAACTAAGAAGAAGGTGGTTAAAAATGTCTTGGTTGCAACTTTCTCTGGAAAATTTCCTCGCAAAATCTTGGCGGTAACATCTAAAGTGTTTGTTGCGAGCCTCAGCTGCTTCCTCGGAAAGCTGCCCGATTGGTAATAATGCCTTTTCTATAATGACTGCGCCATGGACTAAAACTTTGTGCATTGTTGGCGTCATAGGATGCCATTCATACAATTTCACATAAAGACGAGCAGTTTCTGAAGCATATCTTTCGTATTTTATTGGATCAATTTGGTACCCGCTTGAAATTGCTTCCAATATTACTTTTAGTCTGTAAATTAGGTCATAACTGATGCCTGTTATTTCGGAAGCTAATCTCGGCTTCTCAAAAAACCTTCTGCTGGTATTTCCGTCATTAGTATTCCCGAAATTGGATTTTGGCATATCTACTATTAGACCGGTTTCAGTGCGAAACCTTTCTTGTATGTGTCTTTTTTTTCGTTCTTCTATGTCTTTTTCCTCTTGCGATTTTTTTTCCCTGTATTTCTTTACTTGTAGTTTGTAGGCTAAATGTAAAATACTTTCAAATATACGAATTCTGGCGTGTAATACCGATATGCCGAATTCAAGGGCTGCAAAATTCACTTCTCTTGTATATTCCAATTTATTGAAATCCTTGGATGTTGCTCCACAAATGTAGCACCTACTTGTAGACTTTGTGCCTGTGGCCGCATTGCAGACCTTTCCATCTACCATTGTCATTATAAATGTGTGCTTAATAAGAAACTTTTTCCCTGCTATGTCGACCTCTGTTGGAACTAAAGAGCGTATAGCGCTTTTAACATGTCTTATTTCCTCTTCAGTGATATCATTATTTTCCTTGATAAAACGGAATCTTATTGGTCGACAAAATCGCGGCGAGGAAGGCGTTGGATTTTTCCATATAACTTTTTCATTATTATCTCCATAAAATAATTGAAGAGGCACGAAGCAGCTTTGGAAAAGGTTTGCATCGGAATCAACATCACTTGCATGTTTTTGCTTAAACTGTGATTGTTGGGATCCATCGCAGCCCCATTTACTAATAATAGTTAAGGATTCACGCTCTTGCTCCTTTAAAGTTATCAATACCTCTTCTAGGTACTCCAATAAACGCGTAACGGTAACATCCATTAGAGGCTGTAACTGGGCTTCGGCACTGGTATTCGTTATCGTACACGATTCTTGAGGTGGGTAACATTTCTTCTTGGCCTTTTGTAACGCACTGTAGCACGGAAAAAACTTCTTATTGGTCTTTCTTATAATTTCGTATTGTCCTTGTGTCAAATCTGCATCTACAAACATTTGCAAGGCTTGCATTGGTGTCAAAGAGGGATGCTCTTTACTTGATTTCGTAAGACAATATGCCTTCTTATATTTAGTTGCTCGTGTCGGAGTACTGGTGATATCTTTAAGGACATTTGATGCATCTCTTTTACCAGCTTTTCCCAGCTCCACTTGCGCAGCGTGTATTATGATCTCTTTTTTGAAACCAGAACGAAGTTCCTCAGTCTTTCGCCTTTTGCTCCTCTCACTTGCCTCTTCGAACGATTTGGGTGGTCGACCTGGTCTTTTTTGTGAGGTCTCAACAACAGGGATTTCAAACGTACCTTCCAGCCATGACCGGTTGTATTTTAAAAAATTTTCTTCTTTATAATGAGCTTTGGTCCACCTTTGTTTGAGTTCTGATTTGAAATTGGCAAAACCACGTTTCAAATTAACAATTTGGTTTTCATTATAATCTTCACATGACAATAGTTGATCTTTTAGATGACTTAATTTTGCATCTAAATTAGGCAAATTTTCTTGCTTGTTTGACCGTATGACGGTCAAACAAGTATTGCCGGATCACAACCCTTACTCCTGACGCACCCTGTGAACCTAAAACAAACGTACACTATGTAAAAAACTTGCTTGCAAAAATCGCATTTTATTGCTAAATATCTTTAAACCCCCAAAAGTGAATCTATCCGGACGTTTCTGGAGATGTTTTTGATAGTAGTTATAAGAAAAATGTTCAAATAATAACCTATAATTATAATCATAGCCCGATCTATCCCGATACACAAACAAACACACTAGCAAAGAAAAAAAATTAAAGGAAATCACGGAATAGAAATGAGTTCATACATAATAAAAAAACAGTGTTGTTTATCAGTTGATTATAACTTTATTAATGTAGTTTGTAAGTCTGTTACCTGCTCTTTCAGAATCCATCACTTTCAATTCGTGAGATCAACTCGAAAATATAAAAAAACACTTTCGAAGTTAAGGTTTAGAAAAGCGCCGAGAACAGATACGTACACTAAGTGAAACGGTCAAATTCCGACTGACGCTACGCACGCGGGGTGTGCGGTGGCAGGTAGCTCGAGGATGGGTATTGTTCCCTGGTTCGTCCTCTGTTCGTG
Source organism: Omphaloscelis lunosa (assembly GCA_916610215.1). NCBI lineage: Eukaryota > Metazoa > Arthropoda > Insecta > Lepidoptera > Noctuidae > Omphaloscelis > Omphaloscelis lunosa. The sequence continues at coordinate 13,671,874 of OU744265.1, read as the reverse complement.
GAACTCGTTTTTGTTAGTGGTTTTGTTATTTTGTTATTGGGACTTTTGGCCGCGTAGATCGTGCAAATACCGGTATGTGCGTCGTCGGACATTATGTGGGCGGATATTAGGGTGATCGAGCTAAGAATAACACTTAAAGCACAATAATCACTTTTAATGATAACCAAACAATAATTAGTTAAAGCCAAACGAAACGTAGGACAGTTCCTAGACTGGAGGTTGTGTTCTGTAGAACGGTCGGAAGGCAAGTGCCTTTCCTCCTGGCGCCCCTCCACTAGCTAGGCTCCGTCGTAGCACGAAGTTAGCCGAGTGTTAGTGCTGCCACCACTCTGGCCATGTGCCGCGCTTCGTTTAGCGACCGTACTATTGACCGTCTCCGACATATATGAGACCACCTTGAGAGTAAACCCTTTCAATCAAAAAAAGAATTTTCAAAATCGGTCCACAATTGACGGAGAAATGGGCGGACATACATTAAAAAACAAACATACGCTACGAACATATAACCTCCTCCTTTTTGGAAGTCGGTTAAAAGCACAGAGCTCGCTCATTTTATTTAACGTTTGTGTGCGTTACTATTAATACCGACACAGCTATCTGTGTGTACGGAATGTAAACCGAATGTATTATTACGGACGCTTTTATCGTTCTGCATCGTTCTCACATTTATAACTTTAACATGAATGATGTAACCAATATTTTGTTAACATATTGTGATTTAAAAGAGTGTCCATGGAGTTTCTTGCCCGTTCTTCTCCATAGGTACCTACTACGCTTTGGAATGGGCAACTAGCTTCATCTTTCTGACTGACCGACTCCTTGACAATTCAAAAGTGCCTGTAATTGGTTTATTTGAAATAAATGCTTTGAGTTTGAATAAGTTTGCAGTGTGTACATGATTATTAAAGAAGGCTCCTTTCTGTGGTTTCAGTCTACCCAATGGGAAAATGACGTGATTTTCTGTATGCAGGTATCTTACACCTACGTGGTGGTCGACATAACATTAAAATACAGCACTTTCTGTTTCCCAACAAAAGTTAAAACTTCTTTTCCACACTTTTTAGGGTTCCGTACCCAAAGGGTAAAACGGTACCCTATTACTAAGACTCCGCTGTCCGTCCGTCTGTCTGTCCGTCTGTAACCAGACTCTGTCTCATGAACCGTGATAGTAAGACAGTTAAAATTTTCACAGATGATGTATTTCTGTTGAATAAAATAAATATTTAAGGGGGCTCCCATACAATAATCGTGATTGTTTTGCCGTTTTTATAGATAATGATACGGAACCCTTCCTGCGCGAGTCCGACTCGCACTTGGCCGGTTATTTACTCCACAAGAGCTTCTTAAAATTAAATTTCCGTCAAAACGAAAACGTATACCAAAATTCGTTCGTTCGAACTTGTGCCATGTTTGAGCTGAAATTCTGTTATTGACAATTGTTCAAGGTAAAGGTAGTGTAAATAACAAGTTTAGAAGTAAAGTTGAATAACACAAACGCCTATATCAAGGGATATTTTATTTGTTTGGAGATTTGATTCAATCAATGTATTGATCGATTGAGATATTAAAAGGAAGAAACAATACCTTAACATCTACAACTTGAAACTTCGTATAGATGAAAACAAGTGAATTAAAGATATTTTACAAAGAAAGACTTTTCCCGAATTTGTGTCTTCTCTTTGGGTTCTTCACAGACTCTAAATCTCACGTAAAGCAACCTCAATTAGGACATAGAACATGTTAAGAATCGCAAATACCGAGACGCGGATGTCCGTAGGTACGGCACAACACTTGCGATGCCGTAGCCACTACCCTAATTGGATCACAAGTGGATCATTTCACCAAAAATTCTGAGTATTTCAACATCATATAATCAATCTCGAACAAGTCGCCTAGGGCAAAAGCCAGCGAATTATAAGCAAGGAAAAAAATAAAAGAGCTTTTATCGAAACATAACGAGTTTTCTGCCTGACGGCGGAGCAAATAAGAAACCAAGCCATGATCCTAGAAAGTAGGGTGATATGCTTCACGAAATTAAGGACGTCCGAAATTAAGGAATCCGTTTTCTTAAGACTAAATACTTAGGCGTGCGAGACAGCAGGATGAAGAAATAGAAGACGTCACTATGCATACTGGTCTTTGGCGTACAAAATTACTTCGAGAACGAATGTGTTGACAATCAGTCAATGTAAACTGGTGACTTCAGCATAGTTCTAAGCAAAAAATAGTCTCATTATTAAGTAAAGCCAAAATTAGATGTAGTTCCATATCTCTTACTGAATGTAGCCATAAGGGCATAATGAACGCAGGAGATTGATCCAATCAAAGATCCTATATCAATCTGAATACTTTCTAACTGTCGACTGCAGATAACAGTAGGTTTTTCGGAGAATCCAGTAAGTAAAATTTGTCTAACCACGAGAAATACAAACACATAAACTTATGTTATTAAAAATCCTTGCACATCTGTCTTGTTTCTATGATCGAAGGGCAGACAAATCTGATTAAGGGAGATTATTTGGCAGGGTTCTTTAGATCTTTACGCCATTTCGTGTAGGCGGGTGTCTTGAATGCTAAGTATTAGTTGGCCTGCCTTGGCTAAAATCTCTCCGGTATATTTTTGGAGACAGTTTAGAAATGTTAAGGTTATATGTATTATTACTGCGATGTATTTTCCAAATATAATGTTGAGGGAGTCCTGCCCTATGTACTTACCATTTTTTATGAAGAATGACTGTTTACTCCGTCATGTACTGTTTCTCTCTTTCTTTGAATTAAAGCCCAATTGATTAGCGATCTGAAGTCTGGTCAAGACCTGATCATTCAATCAAACTGAAATAAAACTGCCTTAAAACTCAATCTCCGTTTTTTTGTGCAACACATACCTACATACTAAATACTCGTCCTATCCCATCCGTAATGAAGCCTTGGCTGAACTTAATAGTCCCGAAATCTACTCCCCTACGATTTAATAGTGTAGTAAGACGAAAAATGGCGGCGCTGTCACAGATAACGTTAATGAGGATTAGATGAAACTTTAACACCATATTTTTGACGCTCAGCGATATTTTATATTTGAGGGTTCATTTTCTGCAGAGATAATATTATCGTGATGTATTTAGAGTCTGTCGAATATATCTTAAGAAGTCTCCAACTCAAAATGACTAATGTATATTTCCCAAATTCTCGACTTGAGAATAAAACTTGCGTGTTTCTTTTCTTTAAATTTGGGTTTCCAATAAAACTCTTTAATTTACGGCTTTATTATGTAGGCACGTCAGCATTTTCGTTAGAACAAAAGAGTTTTCTGTTTTGCAGTTTCAGCGTCTTTGTAGAGGCTTTTGAGACAGGTTAAGAAATGGTAGTGAAATAGCATTCATTGTGTTCTTTAAAGGAAAGGTTTTGTAGGTCATAGTAGGTTGAAGGTTGACAAAATCTATATTTTGAGGGTGGTTTTGATACGGCCATGTCGTTTTGCGTTTTACCCATACTGTTGTCGTGATTTCTTTGATTTAATTTAAAAAATGTATTATTTTAATATCGATTTATAATATTCACTGTGGCAACACTGTCAAAGTACAAATTATGGATATTATAAGAAACTTCTAAATGTATTTTCACTTTAGCAACTGAATGTATTGTTTTACTTTGGCAACACATAGAAATGACGGTTATGATAATAACGTTATTTCTGGGTGGGGCTAAATTCGTTTTAAATTGTAAAATGTAATGGATAGTTAGTTGTCCTTCGATTGTGAAATAGTATTAGCAAAAAAAGAGTGTTTTCTTTATACTATAATAATATCATAAAGCTGAAGAGTTTGTTTGTTTGAACGCGCTGATCTCTGGAATTACCAGTCAGATTTGAAAAATGCATTGGATAGCCCGATTCTTGATGAAGGTTATAGGATATTTAATATCGAAATAAATCAGACAGAACGCCAAGCGAAATCAAAGTAATATAAGCTTGTCATAATTATTTATTCAAAACTTCCCTCAAAGAAGGGGGGAGGGCCGTGTAGGAATTTTTAGGGGAAAGACAATCTGAAATCCACGTGGTCGACGTGGCGGGAAAAGTAGTTTTATATAAATGCTTCATACACAAAAGAAATGTACCACAATACACACAGTTAAGGTTTTTTCCGAAATTTTTACGATACTCCTAAAGAAGTTATTATTTCAAAATCGAGTTGACATTGTTAATGAGTATCCTATTAAAACAAGTATTAAGTAGCTCTAGCAAACAAAACTTTTAGAGATAAACAACTTTGGGACGGTACTTACGAGAAAAAGTTTATAGATCAAAATGCTTTCAGAATATTCATTGATCGTTACACATTTTTTATACAAAAGTAATTAACAGTCGATTGGGTTTTAATGGCTCATTGGTTGCAGCAAGTTCAGACTTTGTTACAAATAATCATATTAATTAAATTATTCTGAAGTAATTTCCATTTTACTTTCCTAAAAAGGTTATTCAACTTTCTATTATAATGCAAATAATAGTCTCTATTGTGTTTTTGTGAGCCTCTAATCCCAAAGATACTAAATAGTCAAGTAACTGCGACCAATTTGGATATAGCGCTGGCTGGCCGGCACCGGGTTGGTCGCAGTTCTAACCTAATCTTATCTGTTTGGTCCGGGTTACTTAGTTTCGAAAGAAGATCATTTATTGAAAAACATTTGCATCATTCGATGTTTATTCATTTAAAAGTGTACATCATTAAAAGGTCAATAAGTTTTCAGAAAATGAGTATTTTCCATATATTTAACTCATCTATTAACCGCACACCTTTTTTTTTGGGTGGGAAATTATTAAATAATTTCTCCCGCTCTGGACGGAGCGGCAGGGCGTGTCAGACTCTTACTGACTAGAATCCATCCGTGTTCCTTCAGTTGCCATATTGCTAGGGGCTACGGTATCCCTTTCGGACTATCCCGCAACCCCGGCAGGCATCGGCCCTAGCGGACCCCGTCAGTTCTGCTGACATCTCTTTGAGACGCGCGTGAAACACAACGCGCTATTGACCCGGGCCTGGCCCTTATTGGACGGCAAGCTACTCATTGCTCACCGTCCGCAAGCCCGCGCCTACGGTGGCCGGAATCGGCCTGCGACTCGCACATCTAAAACTTAGTTCTCCAAAACTGTGCGATATTTGCTCAAAGATTAATCGAAAGTTTGCGTGATGACGCGTCCCAAGCGCACCCATTTGTACCCATCTATTATGCCAGTCTGTCTTTGTCAAGTAGAGAGCACATTATTTTCAACGACCTTTTCAAAGGTCTGAAGGTCCTTTTTCTAGAGCTTTTAGATATAGGAGACAGTAAAAGATTATTGCAGTTTTTGTCGCAGATAAATCTATCGTTATTGTGCGGTTATAGGACTTTCTAGGCATTTTTTTCGCGGCCGTTTAGTTACAAGAAGACGTTTTACAAAAGAAACAAAAAATTACTTTTAGCGACCAAACATTCGGGAAAATCTTCTATGTTATGTATTTCTTAAGAGCTCAACGGGTTTACGATAATATTTATTGTCGTTTCAGAGTATTTTTCCTATGATCGCTGGTTCATAATACAATGTGTGTGTGTGTGTGTGTGTGTGTGTGTGTGTGTGTGTGTGTGTGTGTGTGATTTATTATTATAAGACATTCTACGAGTTAATTAAAATAAAATAAATAAGAAACATTTTCGATGATATATCTTTAATTTGTTCTTACCGATTCTTTTTCCTTTTATTCAGAACAAAGACAACAATCTGTCAATGACGTCACTGAAATTGTTACTGACTGTTTGTGAGACATTAATATATGCTGTTATTTACTTAGGTTAGGTTTGTTTGCAATATTTTTCCCAAGACGTACGAAAATACATTTGTCAAGTAAATAGTTTTCGTGAACCCTTGGGAACAGGTTCAAGGGAACGACAATACTTTTTTCTAGACGTAAAATGTTTTTTTTAAATGTTTTTCTGGAACTACTTGTAGTAAAACACGATGGTACCAAAATACCTACTTAGATTGGGTCATAAAAATTGGTTTAATATCTTTATATTCTACAACTTTTATGGTAGGTACGTCTGAACGCCTTAACAGTTTATGACACATTGATATGTAGTTTGTAACACGGATGGGAAAATATAATAGAGGCAGTTATGACTCTTGTCACTTTTCGGTAATTTTGCCACATTAGTACGGTATATTTTTTACCTACTATGAGAGATCACATGTTTTCTGGTGTTCGTGGAACTCAACTCAACTCAAAGCATTTATTCTTAACTCAGGCATTTTTGAATGGTCAAGGGGTCGGCCAGTTAGAAAGATTAACCTAGTTGCCCATTACAAACCGTAGTAGGTGCCTATGGAGAAAGCAATAAACTCCACGGTCACTCTTTTAAATCAAAATATGGGTACATAATAATGGTCATTTATCATCATTAATGTTGAAATTATAGATACATGTAAGAACGATGCAGAACGTTAAAAGCGTCCGCAACAAAAAGAAAAAAAAAAGCAAATCAGAAATTAAATTAAGAGATGACCTGTCGCACTGACGGCGTCCGTTCACAAACATGACGCATGGATCAGCACTATTCAGCTCAACCATTTTGATGGGATCTTATTGATCCAACACACACGCCGCCACTAGCGAGACATTTGAGTGAGCATGCAATGACATACTCTCAGCCGCCAGGGCACATTCAATCTGCCGGGGTTGCGAAGAAAACCGAAAGGGAGATCGTGGCCCCCGGCGACAGGGCAACCGAAGGAACACGGGTGGGTTTTAGTCAGTAAGAGTCTGACACGCCCTCCCGCTCCGCCCAGAGCGGGAGAAGTTATTTGATGATTTCCCACCCTAAAAAAAAAAAAAAAAAAGGGCACATTCAATTCAATAAAAGACGTACCCAGTAAATGGGCGCTTTATAATAGTGTGGCCAATCACAACACAATTACAGGCAGGATATACAAAATTTTTTGGTGATCATTTTTATTTGACGCCCATTGATATCCACTATTTTGTTAAAATGTACCTAATTCATTATGCACCATTTACAAGACCATGACTACTGCAATAATTACAGTCCTTTTATCCTAAAGTTCCTAAACGGATGGAAAAAAAAAAGACTATTTTTGCAACAAAATAGTTTGAGTAACTAATCCCATTTTATCACAGAGGATTTGTAAATTAACAATATTTTCAATATTGTAGGGGAGAGCAACGTTTTTTAACCCAGCCTGGACCCCAAAACTTTTTTTTGTCATACTGTTTAAGTGGAGTAGTTCCACCATTCTTCCTTGAAGAGGCTACAGGAAATGATAAGCATGAGCCAGAAGCCATGCAACACGAAACATAATCGAAACTTTGAGAGGAATGTTTCCGAAACGATAAATTCCAAGCAATTTTTACATTAATTGACCTCCAAATTCAACAGATTCATCTAGAAATTATTTGCATTTATTATCTGTCTGTTTGTTGAGCAGTAGTGGCCCAGTGGTAACAGCCGCAACTTACGAGTCAGGCTCTTTACTTTGTGTAAATTATTTCATCACCACTGCTCTCAAAACGGTGAAGGAAAACATCGTGAGGAAATCGGTATGTCCTAGAACCAAAAATTCGAAGAAATGTGACATCTACCAACCCGCACTTGGCCAGCGTGGTAGATTACGGCCCACTCCTTCTTACCGAGAGGAAGCCCATGTCTCAGCAGTGGAAATATTATAGGCTGATTATGTTCACGCTTTAACGCCTGGACCTGGATGATAGGTATAGGTACGGATAGGCCATGACCTGGGTTAGGACATAAGATACTTTTCCTCCTGGTAGCAGATCACCGTGGGATAATTTCCGACCTACAAAGTGACGGCTAACAATGTTGAAAGTGAGAATATTCATGTTCAGGTAGCTTAATTCGCACGATGTGAAATTACTTAAAAAGCGCTGCCAATTTCACAGACTAAAGTTTCTCGTGCAAAATTACCTTGAATCAAAAGGCTTTGGAAGTTGTTGCTGAAATTTTAAGAAGTGCCAAGACAGCCCTTCCTTTTGAATAACAATGTGCCGAGTAATACTGACAGCTATTTCACTTCGCATAAGTTTTCAGCGAACTGTGGTGGTGGCCTGACTTTCATAGCGCAAATTGTAGTATTGCAAATTTATAATTGTTTAGTTATAATACAGTTTAAAGACACAAATCCAATGAGCTTTCTAAAGTAAAAAGAATATAAATAAGTAAAGTATCAGTATCGTCTGACTCGCGAGGTTGTAGGGATGTGGATACAGCAGTCATTGTGCTCATAGCCGTGCTGGCGAATGGCATAATAGCCAAGAGCCTCGACCAATACCTGAGGAAACTCTCGTTAGGCACCTGGATCCATGAATTGATCCAGAAAACGTTACTTCTGGACACGGCGCGTATAGTTAGAAAGCTCCTCTCTTACGAGCCCTGACCACCGCTACCTTAGACCCTATTCTTGATACCGGTGGACTATTTTCTTTTTAATATGTTGAAATGCTTTTATTTAATAATGTAATTTATATATTTAAATGTAATAAAGGAAATAAATATGACTGTAGCGTTTTTTCCGCACACCAACAACCGGAATAAACGTTCCGAAGTCAATTGTGTTTTAAAGAATGTGGTTTTAAAGTGCCACGAAGAAAACATCAAAATCAAATATATTATAAGTATGGAAAATGCCATCAACAAAAGTTACTGGGTTGGCATTGGCTGCCCAAACCGTGTGACGCACGTTGCTAGGAAAGTATTACTTAATAAAGAGAAAATAAAATAACTTGACAAATAAATGTGTCAGGCTGCGACTAAATTCTAATTAAATCAGAGGAAATTTTATTCATTTAGTCAATTATACGAATAAAACTGTGGTCTGACAGTTTTTGAATGAATAAATTAAATGAAAATGTATGAAGAATCCGTCAAAAATTCTCCACGGATGGAAAAATGGTGTTGGAAAAATTAGCCCATAGAAAACTAAAAAATCCTATAATTCTACTTGATAGACTTGCCAGCTTGTCGCTTGTTGCGTCGCAATTCCAAAAAAAAAAAAACATTTAAAACTCAAACCAGTTGAGAATCCGTTCCAAAAATATTTTCCATATTGTTTTCATGCGTATAAATAAGGATATTGGATTCGTACATAAAATTCAATTTACTTTTATGGGAAAAACTCAAGGTTCGCGCGTTTCTTTTTTATTACAAACCTTTTTTCTCGCTCCCGAATATTCGTCTAGTTTCAACATTCAAAAAACTTGTTATAAACTTGGAACATCCTGAACATGATATTTGTAAAGTTCGAGGCAAGGTAGATATTACGTAAATTAAGCAAATGTAATTTTCTAAAATTGTAAAAGATTCACTACAAGTTCTAGAATTTAAGCGAATTTCATGGCGGTTAGGGCGACATGTAATAAGACTTGCCGATGCTGTTTTTTAAAGTAACAACAGCAATTAATTACAGAATTGTTAGTATTAGAACAGTTGTGGTCGGAAATTATCCCATGGGAACTTACTATCAGGATAAAAATGTATTCTATGTCCTAACCCAAGTCAAGGTCTACATGGAAATCCGATCAGCGGTGGAGGCCTGAAAATGTAGACAGACAGAGTTACATTCACATTTATAATATTAGTTTGGATGTGCCTAGATTTTTGGCATCAAAATCACAAGTAATTTATTCAAATTAGGCTAAGAATCAACACTTTTTGAACGTCAAAATCACAAACAGTGCCCCAAAACGCTCTTCACCACTTAGTGTTTTAGCTGGGAAGAAGTGGTGCAACAAACTCCCCAGCAGCACAATTGTCTTTTAAGTTAGAAGACCTTGATTCTATACATGATTCTCGTTTACACCTAATTGTAAATCTGAAATCTTCTTTCCACAGGTGGTAGCGACATACGTAGCGGCCAATTCATCTCTCCAGTTCATTGAAGATCGGCCTATACATTGGGCTGGTGGAAGGAATAGTCCGCCCCCTGACACTCCCGAGTGTGGCTTTGATGGATCACTCTGTCCGGATACTTGTGAGTACCTACAAGTCGCCTCGTTATGATTAATGTACCACAACAATTTGTGTAGAGCAGTCCACAAATGAGGATAATATGGCTCAATAAGTATAATTTTCTGGCTATCTTATACAATATTATGTTAAAAAAACTGTCCGATCCGAAAGGGGGCATATAAATAAGTACTGAAATGACGTTGCCAAAAATTTCTAAAAAAACTTATTATTCTGCAAAATAAATTGCTGTTTAAAATTCACATTTATAGTATCAAAGTTACCCCAAATCCATAAAAAATTGCAAATTTTCAACATGAGTTATAAGTTATGACTTGTTGACACCCGCTAAACGACGGCCAATGTAATAACCCGGAAAAATGCCCCATTGAAAAAAATGTGGCTATACCATAATGTGGTAATATGTGGGCACATACTTACAGTGATTTAATAAGGCTTTTGTTTTAGTGCAGAGTTTTTTGATACCAAGAAAAGTCGTTTGAGTATATACATAACAATCGTTTTTTCTTAAACTGGTAAAAGAACAGCTGCTTCATCATCTAATGCTGATGAAAATGATAATTAAAGAAAACATCATAAAAAGCATTATTTTAGTGCCGTAGGAGACCTCTTAAATATCTACAAAGTGTTAGAACAAATATTTTTATTAATACAGTATCGACTGTAAATTATATTTAAAAATGTTTGCAAAATCACACCTTTATTACAATCCAATGACTGTATTTGTTCAGGTCAACATGATTCACTATGTCATAAAAAATAACCTTCTTCGACCAAGTAATGCCAATTTGAAAGATAAATATGGGATAAAAATATACACATGACAATGTGTCAGATAGTTAGGTATTTGTTTTGCAATAAGTTTATTGGCAAATAAGTTTGAGTCTATGTGGGTTATTCCCCTGCTTAATTAATTGTATGCTGTGTCTATTATCGAGGTCGTAGTGCGTTTAATTTAATTAAACCTAATTACAATCAAAGTTTGTTTCAATAAAGAAAATCGGCCAAGTGCGTGTCGGACCACGCGCAATGAAGGTTCAGACAGTTGGCATGAATTTATACCAACAACAAACTTTACATTGTAATTGAAAAACATGTTCTACCATAGATCGCTATACGCCACTGTCAACTCTCCAACAAATGTAAGTTTGTCAATGCAAAATAATTATTATTATGTGATAAAACTACAAATTAACAATTTTCGGACGTTTTCCTTTACTTGTGCTGTGAGACCTTGCTTCTTACCAAATTTCATGATTCTAGGTCAGCGGGAAGTAACCAAAAAAGGTTTTGATTTATTTGCGAGTATTAAAATATATCGCATAAATGGCCGTATTTTTCAATGCTTTGACTAAGAAACTTGATTTAGAGCTTCAAGGGACCGTAGACTTACGTATTTGTTATTGTTACGAGCTGGGTATGGGATAAATTAATTACTACCAATCAGACAATTAAATAACTTTATTAAACACAAAACACTTAAAACTTAATCACAAATACACTACTGATCACTATTCTCTTAGATATCGCACTTCTAGTTCACTTCGATTCGCTTCGTTGTATCGCCTAAATCAGACTGACCCCATCGTGTGTCGGCGCTCTGCTTTTATACCGCCAATATTCACGAACATTCCGGCGACGTGTAGAACGGTTCCAGAAAAACATCAACAAATAAACATTACCAGGAAATACAAAAGTAGTAGGTATAAAAAATAATAACCTACTTGTACCGAATAAAGAAGTAGGTACTTTATGCCCTGGGCGTACGGTCGAAATTACAATGGCAATTCCTAATATTAACTAATAATAATGGCATGCTTCTCGAACTCTTTAAGCGCAAGCACACTGTAATCATGTGCTTTCTCGAAAGATCTCGTACGTACGACGTAACATTATAAATTTCAACTTGATACCTATACGCGTTCACAGACAGACAGACGGACAACGAAGTGATCCTTTTAGGGTTCCGTTTTTCCTTTGGAGGTACGGAATCTTAAAAATGATTTCAGGAAGTAGGTATTATCATTTTGGTCAACAATATTCAACTGCATCCGGTTAGACTGGAAGCAGACCCCAACTAAGTTGGGCAAAATCTAGACAGAAGTGTTGGAAAATAAACTTAATTTTATTATATATATAAATATATATATATAATATACATATATTATATTTAACACGAAATATTTTAGCTGTAAGAGTAGAAAACAAATGTCTACAATTTTAAGTTTACTTCTCTCTTATCTTATTTTCTCCCTTAATTACAAAAGAGGCACTCTGAAATGAGGTGTTGTTTACCCTCCGGCTAAAGCCACTAAGGCTCTTATCTACTACTTCAATGTACTTTGTCGCTACTTGAAAAGTACCTACTTTTAATTAAACTTCAGGAGATAGTAAGATTTCACACCGTTACGTAATATTAATTCAGTTTTAGTAATTTTTTTATTTTTAGTCAGAATTTATGCGAAACATATTTGAATCTCACATAGTAAGTGTCTAAGTATCATTTATTTTGTAATTAAAATGGTAATAATCATTTCAACTCCAAAATAAATGATACTGACACATGACGATTATTTTGCCCCTGGCTGGAGGCTTTGAGTATAGAAGCTTAAGGCAAAGGAAATCTCGGCTAAGCAGTCATGACCGTAGTGGTCAACTGCGAGATGCCATAGATCAAAAAAAAAGTATGATCATTTATTTTGGAATTAAAATTATGATTTATGTTTAAAGGCTCTTTCAAACAGGCGCGACACGCGACGCGACACAAAGACACCGCTCGTCGCGTGACAAGCGGTGTCTTTGTGTCGCGTCGCGTGTCGCGCCTGTTTGAAAGGGCCTTAACACTTAGTACCTACTTTTACTTCTTAATTAAATGGGACGCGACTAAAATCCTTTTTCTTTAGTAAAATTGTTCAGTGTATTGTGAACTGCGCGGGTCGTCTATACAAAATCGTTTTGCACCCACAGCCGATGGCAACGGTCCTTATCTTATCCATTTCTGCCCAATCTGTGGCCACATAGGCAGGCAATTTCTTTTCTTAATATTATTATCGGGTCTTTCAGTAAATCGTTTGCAATTTTCTCCGCAGCTAGTTTTTTTAAGTCGTTGGGTTGAAGTCAAGTAAAAAAATGCAATTTAGAGACCCTTTATATTGAACTAGATTTTGCCCACGGCTTCAGCGGCGGAGGTCAGTCAAATAGAGTTAATTTTGTATTCTAACTGTGGCGTGCAAAAGGGGATCGACAAACGTAAAAATTACATGAAGTCATCAATGCCTGGCCAGCCAAGTCTTGTATCGTACTTTTCTCAAATAATACATAGCAAAACGCAAATTACAAAAAAATAAATAAATGCCAGAATCAATTTTTGAAGTTTCAATTAATTTTCCTACTTTGAATTCTAGGATCAATTTTTGAGTTTGAGAAAAGTACCTTACAAGCCTTGGCCGCAACCAGGCAATGATGGACGATCGTAAAAATGTGGGCCAAGGCAAAGCCAAAGCACACATTTACGTGAGTCCATCAATGCCTGCTTGCGGCCAAGAATTGTATGGTACTTTTCTCAAACAATGCATGGAAATTCAAACTAAGAATATTAATTATAAATTCCAGAATCAATGACGAACAAAGAATTTTTTTTACACGGCAATATATTCATTTGTTTCTTCTTTACTTTAAACAGCTCTAATTGCCTAGCCAGTTCGAAATTTAAATAAAATCTTTGATGTGTTACCTCTTTGGTTACCATGGATCAAAGTAAAAAGTTAGTTACATTTTTAAATAACACGACAGAAATGAGTTTTCGTAGTAATTTATTTGGCCGCTTCACACGACAGATGAATTTTCATAGTAAAATTGTCGCCGGCCGCCTACTCGCTTGTTTTTAACCAGTACAGCAATTTTGATTTATCTTAAAGAAGGTTGTCAAAATAATGTTCAAATTTCCAAGCATGTTTGAGGAAAAGATATTGTTCTATGCAAATTTCTGACTTTAGGTAAAAAACACAAAAAGGTTTATTTACCGTGTCTAAAGTGTTCATAACATTGCATTTCATGCTAATATTATCTTTCTGCATGACTGAATTGACTACCCAAGCAGAATTGCAATTAGTGATATCGTCATCGACCGATGATCTGTCTGAGCGCTGTGTACCTAAAAATAAACGCTGGAGTTGCATGCAGCCGTACTATCCATACTTATAATTTTTATAAATGCGGAACAAATTCTGTCTGTTTGCTACTTTTTCACGACATTATGGCTATGGCATTATGGTTTTATTCCGATAGTACCGTACCGTGGTATAATTTCCTAACTCAACGCGAGTGAAACCGCGGGCAAAGTGTGATTATAAAAAGAGTAAGAAGAGATCAAACACAGGTATTTTATAAGAAAGCTTGTGACTGTTTTTACTCGACTCCGGCGAAGCGTAAAGGAAGGTTATGATTTTGACCGGTATGTATGTATGTTGATCTGTTACCTCATAACTTCAAACTACTCATCATAATTTGACAAATGAGGTGTCGGTGGAAGCGTCTTGATTGTGTCATAGGCTATGTGATGTCAAATTAAATGGAATATGACGTCCTCTAAAGGACACAAAGTCATGAAAAATCACGTAATCTTTTCGATTTATGCCCTAACATGCGTGACTCCGGCTTTAATTTGTCTGTCTGTGATGTCTTGTTTATATCGTTTAAGTTGATTTTTTTTTTCGTAGTTGAGTTTTAGTTTTATAACTTTTATTTATTTCCTCTCTATGGTAGACACTGCTCTAGCATTGCGAAACGTATCAAAACTAACGACGCGTGACGACGATGACAATGAACGCCTACACAAGATATGAACGCCACCTTCTTAAAATCAGAATTTCAAGTAATAATTAGTACTTACATGTGGGTCGAATGTGGGTGGTCACGAGCTGTTTATTCGTCAGCGAGCCTATAACCTTCCTCAAAAATTGGACTATCCAATGCAAAAATAATTGACTTTACTGATTGTTCCGGAGATTACCCCCTATATACAAACTTACAAACAAATTTTACCTCTTTATAATATTAGGCCAAGAAAAAGGCAGCCATCATTGAGATGAAAAGTCTAGGCTCATAGGAAGATAATCAAAATTATCTCTTAGTAACAAAATACTTGTATACAATGTATATATATATGTAATATTTGCAAATATTATAATATAATCTATATATATAAAAATGAATCCCTATTTCCCTTGGTCACGACATCACGCTAAAACGGCTGAACGGATTTGGATGAAATTTGGGATATGGATAGACCTTGACCCGGCGAAGGACATAGGATACTTTTTATCCCGATATTTTTACGGGATCGAGACTTATGCGGGTGAAACCGCGGGGCGCAGCTAGTATTATATATTTAATATGATATATTTGGCAATTTTGCTGAACTGGGCCTTTTTGGCGTAGCCGTGAGGCACACTCCCACCCACGCGAATGTCTTACATCGCCCTTTACACTTTTTATTTGTTTTTATCTTTTTTATCTGCTGTTTAATTATATTGTGTGCTTTATGGTATGTTCTAAATAAATGTATTTTATTTCTTTTTTTTTTTTTTGAACTGTAAAACCAATATAGACTCATGGAATAGAACTCTGGGGATCGGCTAGCAACTCGAATCTCGAAATTTTACAAAGGTTCCAAAATTTAGCCCTAAAAGCAATCTCAAGTGCACTCTGGTTAGTCAGAAACACAAAAATACAGCACCTAAATATACCAACAGTGAAAGAAGAACTATGTGAAAAATGTAAAACTTATAAACAGAGACTGAGCAAGCACAGCAATGTCTTAGCCAGGAACCTTCTAAACAGACAAGGGGATATAATCTGCCTAAAGAGATGGCAAATCCTGAACTTGGACCAGAGCCAGTGAAAATTTAAAGTTTATTTAGTACTGAACGACACAGTGTGAATGTTCAATGGAACATCACAAAAACAATCTCACACGAAGACTCCATCTGATTATGGCTAGAAATAGTGTGAATGTTCAATGGAACATCACAAAAACAATCTCACACGAAGACTCCATCTGATTATGGCTAGAAATAGTGTGAATGTTCAATGGAACATCACAAAAACAATCTCACACGAAGACTCCATCTGAAGCTATCTATCCATCTCATAGCTAGAAATTCGATCGCAGATAAAAGGAGAAAACAACTGTATAAAAAAAATAGCCTATGTTGCTCAGTGATAATACATGTAGCATTCGACTGGTGAAAGAATTTTGAAAATCCATCCAGTGATTTTTGAGTTTATTCAATACGAAAAAAAAACACAACCCTTTTCACTTTTTAATATTAGTTTAGATTTCTAAATACGATATACTTTCGCTTGGAACTTCCGTCCTGGCAATATGAAAGAAAGAAAGAAAAATAGGTTTATTTGTCACAGAGACACGTGCATACATAAAAGACAAGAGTAAACGAAAACAACAAAGAGTACATTATTAATTCACAAGCATAAAACAGAAATTAGTCGGCAGCTGCACGACATGACCGTGACAAGAAGGCTACCACTCAGCATGATGCAGTGCTATGGGGAACCCACAGCACAGCGCTGATTTTCAGTGGTCACCCGAAAAAAAAAGAAAAGATGTACGGAAATCAAGTCAGGTTCAGTGATTATACTGATGTTCTGCGAATCAATACCAATTGGCAAGATAATATAGGTTATCTTGCCAATTGGTATTATTAAGTAACTAAAATTGCAAAGTATAGTTTTGTATAATTTAGAAGCATTTTTATTTTTGTAAATGTGAGACCATGGAGCCGTTTATTAAGTTATTAAGCTATATGTTGACTTGAAAGAGCATGGCAGTTGAGAGTATGTCATGCTCACTTAAATGTCTCGCTGATGGTGGCGAGTATGTTGGATCATCCGGTTCCCTACAAAATGGTTGAGCTGGATGGTGCTGATCCACGCGTCATGTTCGTGAACGGGCGCCGTCAGTCGAAACTGGTTATCTCTTATATTTCAAGTGATTGTTGTTTGTGTTTTCAATTTGGAGTTTGACATTTGCACCTGTCAAATTAGTCTACGAGATTAAAAAACAGACTACATCATTCTCACATGTAGCAAGAATGATGTACCCAGGATTTTGTAATATCTATATTTAAAAGAGTGTCCTCGGAGTTTCTTGCCCGTTGTTCTCCATAGAGATCTACGTTTTGAAATGGGCAATTAGCTTTAACTTTCTGACTAACTGACAGACTCTTTGACAATTCAAAAGTGCCTGTAAATGGTTTAATTGAAATAAATGCTTTGAGTTGAGTTTGAGTTGAGTTAACAAACTCCGGTCTGCGATTTCGTTCGCGTAAAATTGAAGAAGTAAAAATAAAACATATCCTATCACACTCAGCAATAGTGTAGCTTTCTTTAAGTGATTTTTTTTTCGGAATCGGATCAACAGTTCCCAAGATTACCCTCTACATACAAACTCACAAATTTTATACCTCTTTATAATATTATATAGTATATAGCAATAAATTGATTCGCAGAACATCAGTAAATAACTAAACAGATCTTTATTATGGAATTGCTCACGTTCATTACACCAGATTATGATTTGATGCATGAGCTGTGTGTAAGCGATCGCTCTTTGATGTATGTTGGTGAGTTGCCAATATTTGAAGAGGCCAGAAGCTATCGGTCGGGAAGGGACTATGGTGACGATATCTATACATTACATATACATATACATACAGATATACATATACAGATACATATAATACATTATACTTATATCTACATGCAAGTAAATAAAATTTAAGTGTCTGTTTGTAATGTCAAAATAACGGCTTTTACAAAATGCATATAAAAGTACGAGATATATAACAAAAAAAAAAAAATTGAAAACTTTTGTATGTCTGTTTGTTCCGGTTAATCTCTGAAACGGTTGGGCCGATTTTGACTGGACTTTTATTAGCAGATAGTTAATGTTTTACGGAGTAACTTAGGCTAGTTTTATTTTAGAAAAATAATTAGGGATCCGTGCAAAATAATAAAACTTTTTAATCTACATCTATATATCTATATACAAATAAATTAAAATTGAAGTATAGAATTCGACGCGAACGAAGTTGCGGATACAGCTAGTCAATACAAAAAAAAAGAAAAATGTTTATTATGCACGAACAAAACGCACATTACACAAAAATAAGGGTGGGTCGTTACGTGATTATCGCTAAACGTAACGTAACTAGTGATTTTAGTAACTAGCTATTTTTAAATTCTATTCGGTGATTCAACAAGGTGATTCTATCGAAGTATTACAGTTATTTGCGAAACGAAAATATAAATGATTACTTGCGTAATACGTTTACACTTAAAATTTTTCGAACGAATAAGTTTTTGTAGCTACATATATATGCAAAGAAAGAAAAATATTTTATTTGAGACACGCACAGGAAATATAAAACAATCATGAAAAAAAAAAAACCAGTATTAACAAAAATAAAAAAGGAGCATTATAAACTAACAAACTAAAAAAAAAAAAACTACCTGTTCGAGGACAAAAAGGCTCCTATCTCAGCATGATGCTGCGATATTCAAAAAATAAATACAGCATGCAGCTACATTGCATTATTAAGGTAATACTACAGTTATTATGCTCGAAAGAAACGACATGCGCTCGCAACGTACTTTTGTTTCGTTTCACTCTTTTCATTCGATAAATGCATTGTGATGGTAACTAGTTACAAAAATCACGTATTTATGTGTGATTCGAAACTAGATATTTGGCTACTTGCCCCATAGCCAGTTAATGTAACTAGTAACGTGAAATAACGCCAATTCCTACATAAAATACACACATACTAAAAAGCCTCGTATTCAAGCAATAGAAGTTTTACAATTTACCAACGAAAATAAAATGCAATAGACGTGGATATATTTAGTAACCTGTTCCGCTTAGCTATTTCTAGAGCCGTAAAAACCCTGAAAGAAATCGACACGTGTTTCACCTCTCAACGAGGCATCCTCAGGATGACGATTGACTTGTCGCGAACTCGAACACAGCGTGCTGCTACACCAACCGCTGAATGCTGACGCGTGTCTGCGATCAGCGGTTTTATGGCTCTAGAAATAGCTAAGCGGAACAGGTAAATATATCCACGTCTATTGTATTTTATAATGGATTTTTGCAAAGTCACGCCTGAATCAATTAACTATTTACCAACTAGAAAACAGTCTCTGTTATCAAAATCTGCATCACCAGGATCTGTGTAAAATAAAACATTGTTTAATAAAATGCAAACTAATAAAAGTCGTCTACAAGTGTATCCTCAATTCGTTCCACTAATGCGTCTCGCATTTTTAAATGTCTGTGTGTATTCATACAATACCAACACCTTAAAAATATTACAACAGGTGTGCTCATTGCCTTAAACAATGTCAGGATAGGTACATCATTATCCTACTAATATTATAAATAAGAAAGTTTGTGAGGATGGATGGATATTTGTTACTCTTTCACGCAAAACTGAACAGATTTGAATGACATTTGGCACACAGATAGTTTATAAACTGGATTAACACATAGGCTTTTAATCCCGATATTCCCACGGGATCGAAACTCAGCCCGCGTTCGCACGGCCTTAAAAATATCGCGGTGGGATTTTATCGTGCACTAGATTTTCAACTCTCGGTGTTTAGCAGAGCGTTGGGAATTCAACAGAATGCATCCCAGCGCGTCGAAAAACACACCGCTGCTAAGCAGAGCGTTCAAAATCCAGATTGGGAAAAAATCCCACCGCGATATTATACGTCCGTCGAACGTGGGCTTATGCTGGTGAAAGCGTGGGGTGCTGCTAGTCATAAATAATTTAAAAACATTTCAGTCAAAAATAAAATTCAACAAATAAACAGAAATTATAAGAAATTATTTGCCACAGGTGAACAAGGTGATGAAGGTTATATATAATCTGTTTAACTTTAATGACGTGGACAACTGTAAAGTCGCGTTTTTTCTACGTGTTCCGAAGGAGGAAACATTCTATTGCACAGTAAATGAAAACTGTTCTTAACGCGGCAAGTGAACATGTTGCGCGTGGAATTGATAGATTTTTTAGAGCAAAATGTTTCTGTTCAGAAAACATTTTCATTTAGAACACGTTTTCACACGTGTTTTTACGTAACATTGAAACTAAACCAGGCACTATAATCTGAAACAGATCAAAATTTGCCATGTTCCAAAATGTAATTATTGTATACAAGAGCTGGCAAGTGTAATATAAAGGAAAATTCATCTCGCAGTCACATTCAATTATCGGATCTAGCGCAGTCGTGTTTATTTTGGCGTGAAATTAACTTTTATCAGATTTATTACGATAATTCACTTTAGGGAGAAACGATACAATAAATTCTTGAATGAATTTCTTTAGTGACAGTCTTAGCGTTAGGATTTTTATGATATACGAGGTCGTACTTTACAAAGGTCTATTGGACCTTATTGCGCAGTCATTGATTCCTACGTAGTTTTTTTTTTTAACATTTGGCTGCGCACTTTGAACGCGTTTTCGTACGAATTTTACTCGTCTGAACACATACGAACACGCACGAATAATCTCGACCTAAGTACTGAGGGAGTGCGCAGACTGAGTGCGAGTTCGTCGTACGTATAGTTTCGACGTCCGAAAACAATCCGAACTTGTTGGGATTACGTAAACGTACGATCACGATCATACGTTTACGTACGATACAAATTCGTGTCCAAAGTGCACGCGGCCTATCCTTGCTACCAGTAATTTGCGAAGGAAGTAGACAGAGTTATGTGGCACCCCGCGGGAATCAGTGCTCAAATATTTTGAATTAACACAACACTAATAAAATATATTTGTTTCAGCGTTACCAGTGTATGCAATATTGAGTATTATCCTGAGTTCTGTAGTCGTCGTGTTGGCAGTTCTCTCCGTGTTCATATACAGGTATTTATCAAAAGCTTTTCTGCGTTATACCGAAAAATTTTCAACCTTACAATGTGAAAATTTTCCCGTCAGAGTTTTCCCGTTTCGATCGTTCGGCGTTTTGATTATTTCTTTATAGTAGGTACCTACAATAAATGTTAAATAAAAAAGGAGAGGTATGGATAGAACGTGTACGGATAACTACACTCGAGAGCAATGAATCCGGGTCACTTAAAGAATCCTAAAAATCTCGGAAACTAAAAATGCTAGGTTAATGCAATAAATTGTATTTAATAGACAATGTAATACTCCTTAAATGAAGGTATTAAAACTTCTTAGTTATTGTAAAGTTATATCATAAAAAAATCAAATTTGAAAAAGGGCCACTTTCGAAGATGGAACTACGAAATTACAGCATTTGGTTTTGCTTTTGTTTGTAATCTGTCATTTATGTGGGTACATAAACCATGTTGATAGTGCTCTATATTCATTATTCAAGCTGAAATTATGTCGCTTACGCCTGAAGAATGCACCAGAATACTTACAATGCTGGAAACCGGCCGGAGTCAGCGCGATACAGCCAGGACTGTCGGTGTGTCGCTGTCAACAGTACAAAGAGTTCTCCGACGTTACGAAGAAACTGGTTCTAACCTACGCAGACCAGGAACGGGCAGAACCAGGTGTACCACAGCACGAGAAGACCGATACTTGGTGAACACCATGCTTCGAAATCGCTTTCTCACAGGAACTGAACTCACAAATCAGTTTCGACGCCTCGGAGGAAGTAACCCAAGTGCATGGACAGTAAGACGTCGGCTTGCTGAATCTAACTTAAAACCCCTTAGACCTGCAAACGGCCCTAAACTGGAGCGTGGGCATCGTATTTCAAGACTAAGATATGCCCAGAGCCACGTAAATTGGAGTATTGAAGATTGGTCAAAAGTTATGTTCTCCGACGAATCAAAATTTATGCTCTACAAGCACGATGGAAGACACAGAGTGTATCGAAGACCAGGGGAAAGATTCAAGCAAGCATGCATCGAAGAAAAAGTAGCCTACGGTGGTGGGTCTGTACTTGTGTGGGCCGGAATTTCTTCTGAAAGTCGCACAGAGCTGGTGATCATAGAAAACGGCTCTTTAACTAGCGTAAGATATGTGGAAGAAATCCTCAATGATCACGTTGGTCCATTTATGGTCAATTTAGGTGAGGATGCTATATTTATGCATGACAATGCCCGACCTCATACAGGTAGGATTGTGAATGACTACCTTCAAGAGATGAACATTACTAGTATGGAGTGGCCAGCGCGCAGCCCGGATATCAACCCGATCGAGCATGCTTGGGACGAGCTAGGCAGATGCGTAAAACAACGAAACCCTCCCCCAATCACGCTTCGTGAGCTCAAAATTGCTCTCACAGAGGAATGGGAGAATATTCCCCAAAATCGTATAAGGAACTTGGTGTACAGCATGCCAAACCGCGTAAACGCAGTAATGGAAGCACGAGGAGGCAATACGAAGTATTAAAATTCAAGAAAATCGTAATAAAGTTCAAAAATTTCATGTTTCCTATTTTTGTTTTAAGGAGAGATCAGCAGTTTTTTTCTTTATGTAATTTTGTGTTAATAAAATGTATGGTGACTCATATTTTTTTTACTTTCATTTAAGGAGTATTACATTGTCTATTAAATACAATTTATTGCATTAACCTATCATTTTTAGTTTCCGAGATTTTTAACATTCTTTAAGTGACCCGGATTCATTGCTCTCGAGTGTATTTCATTTGGATTTTATAAATCTGCTTCCAAACTTTGTATTGGTACTAATAAATTTTTTAAAGAAAATTTTTAACTGCGTTACAAGATTGTAACGTCCATTTTAAAGATATTGCCTTTCCAACAAAAAATGGCAATCGGTCTCGTTACTACTTTGTTTACTCTGGTGCTCATTAAATTTATTCCGCGATCCTATTTCCTTCAAGCAACAGTTTTTCTTATATTTTTACAGAACCCTTGAACAGTTTTGCTATTCCTTAGTCTTTCAAAGTCAAAGAGCAACACGGGCTCGTGTTGCTCTATGTTCAAAGTTAAGTAAAAGTTGAAGAATACAGAATTGATTTAAGAATAGCAATAACATTCTGACTCTGTTATCACACAGTTTAAAATTTCTGTTGAATTTGAAACTTCTGTCTGTGAGATTCTTACGTACAACAACCAAATACCCAGTAAGCCACGGATAAAGTTAATATTTGAGCTTCCTAATTACTGAAACCGATGTTTCAAGCTAATCTGTAACATTCCCTGAAAGTTTTTGAATGCAGACTTCGTGTAAACAAAGTTATTGTGAAAAAGTTTAATGTCAAATTATCAACAACAACAAGTGATTTGATTATGCGCTTTTATAATTTCTAACGTGACTATGTTATAGTGCCACGTCCACGTCCATAAAATGAACATTCACGATATAACGTTATCGTGGACTAATAATTTGAAGCGTCTTCATATATTTCCATACATTTTACTACTCTTTATTATCGTGATGTAGTGACGTAGTCATGGACGTCCACGATAATATCGTCACGTTAGAAATTATAAAAGCGCACATTGGCTGTTGTTATTTGGTAATTAATCACAACAGCGACAACTACTGCTAATAAGTAGATTTGCCATTTGATGTACTTTAAAAGCCTCTAATCAGTCAATCATTGCTGATTAGAGGGTTTTACAGTTGGTAGTTTATTTGTGTTTAATATTTTTTCTTTGTTCTACTAGGCATTACAAGTTGGAAGCAGAGATAGCTATGATGACATGGCGAGTCAGTTGGAGTGACGTGCTGCAACCGGGCGGAAGATTGCGCGGGAGTTTACACTCCCTGGCGCGAAGATACAGTACTGGGGTGAGTGTGGACTACTACATTCGATTCTTGAACGTCAGAAAAGTCGCGTATTTAAACCTGTTTTTTTATGACTTTTTTTTATTTTTTTCTCGTTTTTCAAGTTAACATTCATGCTTTATCCTCCTATTTTCTTACTGGACTTCTTTCTTTCTTTTTCGTGTGGTTTAAAGCATAGATATAAAATGGTCATAAAACAACTAAAAACAAAATAATAAAAGCGATGCAAATAAATCCCTACACAAATCCTCTACGAGCAAATTACATTCTAAAAAAGGGTCTAAATATACAAGGCATTGGAAACAACTTATTTATCCACCTCCCCTGAGATTTTTCGGGTTAGAGGATAGATACAAATCGACAATTCTTGGGTAATTTTCAAACTACGCGTGACATGTCTTGATACTTCCCGTCAGTTCATGAATTTGTATGCAGTATCTTTTGCCGAATTATTTTGTGTTTTTTTGCTGATTGTAACGAAAATTTTCCGGTGTAATAACACTAAAGAAGAAGATTAATGGATAGTAGTTTTATACAGAAGTGTACCATTTTATATTTTCTTATAAACGGTTAGATGTGATTTTCTTGACAAGTCAACATTTAGGCGATTCGCACATTAAACCGCAGCACGCAGCGTAGTGCGCGGCAACAGATATAACATTGTACCAGTTTGTACAAAAAACACAATCTGCGCGCGACGCAAGCGCGCAGATTGTTTGCTATGGCCGCCCCGCACCACGCTGCATAATGTGATGCGCAGTGTGCGAATCACCTTACTACTATTTTCCTTAAGTGGGTTCCCAATTTCCAATAAATTCTGAGTAAAATTAGATTTTTATTAACATTTTCCTACGAAACCCGTCGTCGTAATTTGATTTCTTAAAAAATAAGTAGGTAGGCAAAATGACTAACTTCCTAAAAACTAGCAGCAAAAAAAGACTTGATAAAGTCCTTATATAAAATATAATTAATTAGCTTAAAAGTATTCTATGTCCTTACCCAGGTCATAGTCTATCCATATGCTAAATTTCATCCAAATCCGTTCAGCCCTTTTGACTTGTGAGAATAACAAACAAACAAACAAACAAACTTGCTTTCGCATTTATAATATTAATTATTATTGATCAGAATATCAAGCTAATAAGGTTCTTTATTGACATTAAATATATTCTAACAAAGCGGCATAATACTAATGAATAATCGACGGACTTTTATTCGTATTGTACATTTAGGGTATATAACAGATTCAGAGTCCGATTCAATAGAAACTCCGCCAATTTGCTTGACCGTACCTTATCCGGTTATTATAGAAACTATCGGTCTTTGTTTCCAATTCATTTCATCCATTCTTTGGAAACCATCAATTGCTTTTATCATTTCCTGCTCTCTTGGAAATGTATCAATCCTTTGTTTGTTAGGGACTCAATTTATGTGGGAACCACGTTTATGGTCTTTCTTTGAACAATCATAGAACCTCTTTCAAGATTTTTCAAACGAAATAATTGCCTATTTAAAAAATCCTTTGATAGATATTTGCTTCAAAAATCCCGTCCCGCTAATATTAAAGTTACCTAAAACTCTGCTAAAATGAATAACGTTTTAGAGAAATCGTCAAATATTTTCATGGTCTGTCTTTATTATAAAATGCTCGTAGAAAACCAACTACCATCTTATAACAAAGACAATAGAACTAGAGAGCAATGGAAATAAACCCACTCGAGTATTCATTAGTTTCTACCAAACCGCAATCTATTTTTAAAACTTATTTCACTTTTGAATAAAAAGTACAGGAAAGTCTCAAATTGAATCATGATTGACTTTCAGTTCGTGGCGAGCAAAGTTGGCAAAGTTATAAATGTCAAGTATTTAGAGATGAGTTCGAACTTCATTCTTGTTCAAGAATGTTAATATTCAATGAACTCTTAGTAGACGCTAAAAGATCTTGTGAGTGGGACAGTTTGGAGAGTTGCAACTTTGAGAAGTTGCCGTTAATCCTTATGAGCGCAAAGCTAACACACCGGGATGCCATGGCGAGGTCGCTGGCTACGTAGTCATGACTAACTCTGGCTACCTATCGTAGCCAATGAGGTTGCCAAATAAGTAGTCGGTAACACGCGGGCGTCCGTCCTGGCGATCAGTTGGCCACTGAGGGAGGGAGGCGTAACTTAGTTGTTTACAAAATACTGGCGACTGGCTACGCTTCGCCAGGTCGCCAGAGTATTCAGTCTCCACGTAGGGGCCGGTCGGTCATGACTTCGCTTCCAAATTGGTGACGTCGCCAGATCGTAGCCAAGTAAGTTAAGTGTCATACATTTCAATACGAATTGTATGCGTACGTAGCCGGTGACGTCGCCATGGTGTCCCAGTGTGGTAGCGCTCTTAATGTTTGGAACCAAATTTAACTTTTTGGCCAAATCAGCAACTTTTGACGGTTCAATTTTAACTGAATGTTTTTTGCATGGACGAACTGAGCATAAATTAAGAACCCACTATAACTTTTTTACCTCATTTCCGAAAACCCAAGCCTATTTTGATAAAAAACTGGCTGAACGCAATCGGTGCGATATAAATTAAAACAATTGGAATATTTATGTTTTTTTTTTTCTTGCAGACTACATTCTCGGACGAAGCCACATCTTTGGCTGGTGACAGACAAGTATATGCTCCATGTGGATTCTACAAAGGCTGTCGAGTTGCGATTAAGAAAGTGGATAAACAGCGCATAGACCTGACCAGACCTCTCCTGCTTGAATTGAAGAAGATGAAAGATTTAGAACATGATCATCTAGCAAGATTTTATGGATCTTGTGTAGATCCTCCACATTGCTGTCTCCTGACGGAGTATTGTCCTAAGGGTTCCTTGCAAGATATCTTGGAGAATGAGTCTATTAAACTGGATTGGATGTTCAAAGTCAGTTTGATGCACGATATTGTTAAGGTGAGTAAACTTAAAATTCACGTAAATTGCAGAATAAGTATACTTACTTGAATGTATTCAACAGTCAAGATTCCTAAACCCGTACAAATCAAGAAAAAGGTTTAACGAAGATTCAACGACCCGGAAACAGCTGTCCTTTAAACATCCGTAATCAATTACAGTCGGGTCGATATTCCATTTCTAATGTATTAGGCATATTGAAAAAAGGGCTAGGGTTCACCTGAACCCTATCCCTTTTTTCTCAATATAAACTTTTGTCCTTTTATTTACTGTTTTGGCACCTGCCAACAAAACAGTAAATAAAAGGACAAAATTTTCCTCTTTCCCAAAAAATACTCTTCTGCGTTACTTGCGCATTTATTTACCGATCCACAAATTTATTCTCAAGTCTCTAGGAACTTTACATTTAGATAACTTCCATTTTGATTAAGTAAGGATACGTTTTCCTTTGAAATTGTTGAAACATTCAATTCCGTCTTGGATTCGCCAAGTAATGACAAAATTAATTCACATTGCACATTGTTCATTTTAAGCCTTACGGCACAGAATAAATTATCAGCAGTATTATATCTAGGCGGTGACCTTGAAATAATTACCTACAGTTGCTCGGTAGATAAACCTTCCGCGTCCGTGCGTAACTGCCGTGCACAGATACTGTTGCGTATTCGCTGAAATTTCGAGGCACGTCGTTGCGGCCGTTTTCTATGAATATAGAATACTGTACTTATTTATACTGTGCTTACGGTAACAAAATACTAAATCTTTTGTTGACTACATCAATTTGACGTTAATATGCCTGTTTTCTCTTAACAAAGGACAGCCCCGATGGGATAGGTCACCCGAGGCAGAAGTGTTCGGTTGTTCACCTCCTTGTTAGCCGATAACAGTATTAAATCCCAAAGGAGCGTGTCGCTATTTATCGAACAAGACTTTATCGGGAAAGTTGCTGCTGTTCGACGACCTGTAATTTAAAAGCAAAACCTCGAAAGCTAGAACCCATCACAAACAAAGCTATAGTAATATTAATATAAATCAAAACTAGGCATATCCTTTCCGACCCAGATGACCCTATAACACTCCTCCAAGAGATGAATAGGGCCACCAGTGCAGTACACAAATACAGACGACACCCGTCATTCCGACCCCACTGCCGAGGTCCTTCGCGATCGCGACCGCGTCCCTGAGTACATGATACTCCCCCCGACCCTTGCTCGAAAACGAGGTGCCAGCAGTTGTTGCAGCTAAGCACGTAGCTTTACATACCCCATATAATAATCAAGATGAAAATCTAAGTTTGATCCAGCCTGTCCCTTATTGCTGTCCTCCCCCAGCGACGACCCCTGAGCCTAGGTTCGTACTCCACAGGGGGTGCCCGTAGCGAGTGCTCGCCTAGTTTTAATTTAGAATAGTTTCTGCCCCTGGCTGGAGGCTTTGAGTGTAGAAGCTTAAGGCAGCCACAGGAAAGCCCGGTTTAGCAGCCATGGTATGGTGGCCATGGCACCTTAGTGGTCAACTGCAAGATGCCCTAGTTAAAAAAAAGCTAAGCATATTACGATATATTTTTAATACTATTTGAGTGATCGTACACGCAGCTATAATATGACTATATTTCTATGACTTCACCAACCTGTACTATAATTTGCCGTCATAAGGAGAAAAGACGTATCTGACATTTTTTTCGAAATAGAGTTATATACATGTTACATATTCGGAATCAGCAAAAAAAGACGATTCCGAATATGTATATAACTCTATTTCGAAAAAAATGTCAGATACGTCTTTTCTCCTTATGACGGCAGAATTGATATAATTGATATTTATATTTAATATTTATCACGGTATGACCGACCAGCAATGAAATGAAGGCAAAATATATATTATAGCTACGTCTGTGTCGGGCTTTACCCGTATTCGTACCCACAAAAATTATAATTATCAGGCATCAACATTTTGGTAAAAATTCGAATGTTTACTAATCATGAATCAATCAGTTACATGATTTATTTTTAATGAACTATAAATTCACCACCTCTCAAATTTGTACGGACATTTTCCTAATTCATAGCGGCGTCATCTAGATCAATTTGTAGAGAATCGCTAAACTTTCATGAAATTACAGAGTTAACGATTTGAGTTAAAACTATATGTTTTTCTTGTAGAAAAATATAATTATTTATTTATTTATTGTTTATTTAGGGCATGCATTACCTCCACGGCTCAGACATCAGGTCTCACGGAGCTTTGAAGTCTAGCAACTGTGTGGTGGACTCTCGATTCGTGCTGAAGATCACAGACTTTGGACTCCACGCGTTGAGGACCGCGGAAAAGGACTTTAGGGCACACAGCTATTGGACCCGTAAGTACCATATTTCGGATATTTAAGAGCGTTTATTCTGAAAGTGGGCAACATCGCAAATAGCTGTCAAATATTTACCTATTTTGATTAATTTGGCAATATAACTGTATGGAAAAAAAAATGGCTAACTAGTGCACTAAAATATTATGAAATGCAATAATTAATATCGTAACACCGAATATTTACTATTAGATGTAAAAAAAGTATTTGGAAACTTGCAAATGCCTTTTTACACCTAAAACGGTTACAACATCAAATTCAGTGTTATTCATTATTAACATTCTAGTTCACTAGTTAGCGATATTTCATATTTTCATACAGTAATAATGCCAAATTAATCAAAACAGGTAAATATTTGACAGCTATTTGCGACGTTGCCAACTTTTTGAATGGACGCTCTTAACACAAACATAACATTACGCCTGTAATCTCAGAAGGGTTAGGTAGAGGTGTAGCTATAGGATATATACATCGACTATATTATTATTGTAATTTACAATTTAGTTGTCAAGACAGCTGACAGCATATTCAAAAGCAAAAAATCCGCTTCCTAGTTATTTCAGGTTTGTATTACTCAAGAAAACAAAGAAACAATTAAACCTTTTGTACGATAATGACCATAAGGTCTACGTAGCCTAAAAGCATACCTGGAGTTGACTGGACTAATGAGAAACTATGAAGTAGACATGAAGCTATAGATTTAACAATAAAGCTTCCAGACCGCCCTAACTCAGCCTTATGTGAGGCACGTGTCAAATTCTGCTACTCTCAATTCAATATTAGTGGCCAGTCAGATTGTTTGACTCAGAGTAAAATTATATTAACTGCCTCGCTGAGTAATCCAACGTTGGCAAGTTTTAATTTCGTTTCCACTTTGTAATTGACTTCGTCTTTACTTTCTCTTTGAAGAGAAAATCAACATTCAATATCATTTACACCCACATTGACTCGCAATCATAGCAACACTATAGTGCTGCTATAATTGCGAGTCAATGTGTGTGTAAATGATATTCAAAAACAAGAAAACCTTTGGGTTTTCTTGCTTTTTAATGGTAGAAAGAAACGCATTGGATCTTTTCAGTAGTATCAATCTCTGTAAGGTTATCAAAGTAGTAATAAACTTGTTTTGAAAACTTACTAATTGCAATGATTCAATTTGCTTTAAGACATTTTTTTTTTGGCAAAGCTGTTAATGATTTTTATTTAAATTAACATGCTATCTAGTTGATCATAATAGCAGTCGTATAGCCTAGTGGTGTGACCATTGGACTGCCAAGCCATAGATCTCGAGTTCGAAACTAAGGTACCTCTGACTTTTCGGGTTCATGTGCGTATTGATATTTCTCGACGGCATGTGAAGTCAAGTTAGAGGCCCATGGGCGGCATAAAAACTCTGACACCAGGTTAGTCACTCACCACACGAAAAAGAAGAAGGAAGTTGATAAAAGTGCAATTATTTTCTGCCTTTTGTCAACACTGACAGTTGCTGTTATGTCAACAAAGAAACTTTTGGCAATCCAATATTTTAAATTATACTCCCGACAAGCAAAAGGCGGGGCGTTAGCGGCAGAATTTTATGCTCGGGTTTCCTATTAAATGCTATTGGTGAAGGCTGGCGTCAACCTAAACGAGACACGAGTAATTTTTAAGCTGCAGTGAACGCTTCAAAGAGACCACATCAGTAAATTTTCATATCATCCATTTTGTTGCGGCGTACAGAAAAATGCTGTTTGCGGCAGATAACGTTTATCTTACAATCAAGCGATCTAAATACTTAATTTCTTTCTCTTAGGACTTCTTTGGACGGCACCAGAGTTACTTCGCACAGCAGAACCTCCACCAGAAGGGACGCCAAAAGGAGACGTTTACTCTTTCGGAATCGTCATGCACGAGATTGTCAACAGACAGGGAGCGTTTTGGCTCGGTCCTGGCATTGAAATGGCTCCGAAAGGTAAGTCAAGATTTGAAAACTTAATTTCTATCCAAATATCCACTTTATCGACTAGTGAGTCATCCAAGGCAAAATCTGAAGATATTGTTTTACTTGTGTCTAGCTTTTGCCAGCGACTTCGTATGCGTGATATCTTTATAAATTACTACCGGACATCACGCGGTTTCACCCACGTAGTTCCCGTTCCCGTGGGAGAAAATATAACGGGGATAAAATATAGCCTATGTTACTCGCTGATAATGTAGCTATCCATTGCTGAACCTATTTTTCAAATAGGTCTAGTATTTTTAAGTTTATTAGCTACATACAAAAATACAAATGTTTCCTCTTTATAATATTAGTATAGATAGCCTATGTTACTGAGTGATAATATAGCACTCTACTGGTGAAAGAATTTTTGAAATGGCTCCAGTACGTTTTGAGTTTATTCATTCCAAAAAAAAAATCTTTTCCCTTTAATATTAGTGTAGACAACAAGGTTATTTTACGTAAAAATATAGCCTAATTCGACGATATCAAAACTTCAGAAAAACACTTCACATTTGAACTTCAAGAAAGCGACAAAGCGTATCTTGTTCGCTTCCGATTGTTGTACTTAATTGTCTTAGGCCCCGTTCCCACTATGTCGTGACGACAGATTATCGTGTCGTTTAAAGCGTCGTGGCTTGTGTATTTAAATGGAGGTGTTCACATATATATGGAACGACACGATTAACTTAACTAACTTTTCCAACGATAAATTAATCGTCACGACATAGTGGTAATGCGCTCTTACTTCAAGTTCTGGAAACAATGCACGGAGATTGGAGAAAGAAAGAAAATTTGAAAAATGGAAAAGAAAGAAAGAAAGAAAATTTGAAAAATGGAAAAGAAAGAAAGAAAGAAAAATTGTTTATTCTGCACAAACAAAACGCACATTACGAGAATGACATAAAATAAACGCACATTACGAGAATGACATAAAATACCCGCACACGAAGTAGCCAAAAGCTTCTTATTCAAGCAATAAAAGTATGACAATTTTATCTATTGCTTGATGTCAGGGCCAGGAATCAAAGACAATTTAAATTACGTAATTACATATTCTGTGTTACGACACTGATAATGGACAGCAAACAAACAAAACAAAATACCGCTTGTAAATTAGACAACAAACAAACAACAATAACAAGAACATTGAGCCGTGTGTCGCATCTGTGCAAGAACAGGTCGTTGCTCAGCAAAATGTTGTGACTTCGAAAGAACCGATTGTCAACAGCGCTGATTTTCAACAACCACCTTTCGAATGACGTAATGACGTCCCCCCGTGTGATATGATCCATTAATTAGTTAGTAGCAATATTACCACATGATATTGCCAGAAATTGATGCTGGTGCGATCCTCCTGAAGCCTTGAAATTTTCTTTTGCAATAGCCATAGGAAGTGGAATAAAAGATCATTGTTCTAGACACCACAGACCTCAAGGAAATAAAATATAATTATAAAGAAATATTTTCCCATTTTTTCGCATTTCTTTTATTTCCATTCCTGACAGAGCGGACATGAGGAGCGTAAATAATTTCCGTGATTTATACCAGGTTAGTCCAAATTAAACGAAATGGGATTCCGCTGTAGACGCACAACAAATCAAATAGCTAAAATGTTTTTATCCATCAAATGTTATGAGGGTTTTTATTTCCTTCATTTCTCGCTAAAGGGAGAAATGGAGTAAGAGGTTCATAATTGATGGGCTGTCTTTTAAGAGATAGGGTCATATTTTGGGTCCACCATGTGCTATAATCACAAATCGTACACCATTATTTCCTTGGAGCTGAGTTTAGTCAGTGCTCAAAGAATGATGAGAATATTACTTTATAATAAGGCTAGCCACCCCTGTGTCGATGATGCACATAAAACTTCCGGAATAAATTCTCTAATTTATGGCCAAAACTGCATCAATATCCATTGCGTAGTTAAGAAGAACAGCTCGGTAATACGGACAGACACGAAAAGTGACTTTAATTTATAATGTATGTAGAAGAAAAATTGGGAATTAAAATTACGGTTACATATCCTCCACTTTTCCTGAAAACGGCATAAATCTACTCAGTACTACTCTACAATGTTTAATATCATGGAATTATTAGAAGCAGATTTAAAAAAAATAAAATACATGGAAATCCGTTGTAAGCTTCCAATGTACAATTTTATCAGGTGATGATGATGATTCAGTAACCGAAATAAGACATTAATATAAAAAAAAAAAATTGCATATGACCCCATATCACATGCATTTTTTAAAATATTAATGTCTTATTTCGGTTACTGAATCATCATCATCATTTAAGTCGAAAAACGTCCACTGCTAAACATAGGCCTATCTCCAAAGCACCGCCACTTCTACCGATTCTGTGCTTCCTCCATCCAGCGGTTTTTTGCGGCCTACTGATTATTAGGCTAATACTGTGGAACGCTTCCAATATTAATTTATTTTATCATAAACCCCTTCCCTTTAGGCACGGTTTCCAGTATGGTGACAGTATTTTTATCGTTTGATAACTTGGGTTTTCAAAACCGTAAAATGTTCATCGAACAGCTATCCACCTTCAGCCTCTTGTGATGCGTGAATGACGCGACAGTGTCTCTGGTCAGGCCGATTGACAGCTATCGAAGGGAGCGCTACTCCATGATTCTTGCATTTCTAGCTACGATATCGACTGAAATGCCTAATTCTATGAATACAATGCCCGAGAAGTCGTTCGTGAAGTTTTCTTGTTCAATACTTTCTACCGCCTTTGCTCAGTCATCTCGTACACGAGTGAATAGACAATCCGACGCGACGTTGCATTACAAAACATTCAACACAAAGAAAATTTTTGAAGATATGTAAAACTAAAAATTAAATTATTGTTGAAAATAGTACCTATACGAACCGCTCTTTTTTGTGGCAAATACCGCTATCATCGCCACAAAACTTATACAAATGGCTGGTGTTATGGCGGTGTTCATCTTGCAGTAAAAGTAAATGTTGTGTAACGATTGGAAAGGTGGTTTTTTTATTCAATTTTCTTATTTGTTAATTTTTTTAAGTGAAAACTTCTTTAGGCGCATTGGGCATTTTTGAGATGGGATAAACAATTGAACTCGCGACACCGTTACCGACACCTCATTTTTGTAAACGCGATTGTGCTCTTTATTTAGGTATATTACGTTACGGATCAATGTTCTATGCAAGTATTTTCTTGTTTAAGTTTTCACTTCTATCGGCACTCCCGGAGTGATTAAAATTAAGATCATATCTGTGAAGTAGAATCATTAAGTAAGTAATGAAGTATTGAAGAGAAAATATAATTTGCGAGAAATTGTGTTTCATCTGATGAACCTATTGAACAATAATAATTGTATGACAAGAAAAAGAGAGATTTTAAAGACATGGGGATGAATTTTGCAATTGGGAAATATCCTCGGTATGAAGGCGTGAACCACTTTCTTCATAGGCACGATGATATAAAGTTTATAACAAACATATTATAAGATTTATATAAGATGCATTAATCTATTATAATAAGCGTAGGTATTTGGTGAACGCCACAGAACAGCATACCACAGAACATTTTAGAGACGTTTCACTCCAAAATTAATAAACGTGTCAACAAGTACCTACCTATACTGTGACATTGATGCGATTACTCAAATTATTGGCACATGAATATGTGCCAATAATTTGACACATTGGAGGTTATTTCAAAACAAAGAAGAAAAGATCAAATGATGACTTCATTACTGACGTGCATTTACAAAATATACATTAAAAAAAAAAAAAAATTGATCACGCATTAAAAAAAAATGGCCACATTAACAAAACAACTAAACACACAAAACAACATAACAAGACAACATGACGAAATTAAATTGTTGTCGTCAGAAGTGGTTTTAACTAGCGATACAATGCTAACACTATTTATTACCTGATAGTTGCTGGCGTTTAACTTTAAAATACCCACTGTACCACCAGGGGTACGGCCAGGGGTACATTGATTTTTATTTTATACTAACCACGATAAATTGAGAACGTGTTTAAGATTTTAAGGAGTCTGCCCACTCCACTGTACCATACCATGACCATGCTATGTATGTATCAGGCACGGAAAGAAACATGACACTAGACTAGACTATCCCCACTAGAAGGAATCAGCAGTGTATCATACCCGTACATAGCGGTTTTAGTGAATGTATCATCATGACGTAATTGTACTGTTTCCATTCTCTCGGTTGTAGTATTACCCTTGTGTATTCGCGTGAGGTGAATATTATTGTTGACAAATTATTTCCTATATCTGTACAGTGGCTATTAGAAAATTATCCATGAGAGAATTGGCAATGGTAGTCATTATTTTAGATGAGGAAGAAAGAGAAAACAATAACATCAGGCCATGGCAACGTTACCGGGTTCATGCCGCTTTAAGTCGAGGTAGAATACTGGGCATTTTTTAGACACCTAGTTGATGGATGACGAAGAAAAACTTCATATGTACTTTCGTATGACGTCATTTCAATTTAATTAATTATCGAGAATGATTGAACGATGAATTGCAATTGCCAATTTTTATGTGATTTTTACGAAGAGTGAAAAGTTTGTTGGTATTATTTCCTGATTATTAAAGTTTATAATTATTTCCTTTCTTAGAAATAATCGAGACGGTGATATCAAGTGGACTTCGCCCGAATACTTCTCACCATCATTCGTGTGAGGTTGACGATGCTACCGAGCTGATGCGAAGGTGTTGGGCCGAAGATCCTCTGGAAAGACCTGTCTTCGCTCATTTGAAGGGAGCGATTCGGCGCCTCAACAAGTAATATATTATGTACATATGTCTTCATCTTCTGGTGTAGATGTATTGTTACTTTTTTTAAGCTTTAATTTTGATTTCTCTTGATAATTGTTTTCATTTTCCTTGGTTTGTCCTTATAAAAAAAAATGAGTATTCCAAACTATAATTGCCAGTTATATTATCTCAATCTTATTATCACTTTTCAAAAATTTGCAACTACTATCTGAAGATAATTTTTATTGTTCAAATGACGAGTTGATTAGTCAGGTGTAGAAACTGATTTGCTACATTTTCAAGTCGTTGGTACGATTTAGTACAACTGTCGTACAAATTAAACTGACCTGATATTTTTACTGAGAGAACTCAGTATTAATAAGTCCACGAAGATTTTATTTGAGATAAAATTGAATGAAGACTCGAGGAGGAGCTCGTGGCTAAGTTCTAATAGCCAAATGGGTCGATCTATCAGGTTAAGTTACGCTTTCCGAGGTTGGTTCGTGGATGAGTGACCATTTCTACATACCGAGACTCCTTCGTGTCTCGGAAAGTACCTTAAGACGTTGGTCCTGGCTATCATTCGTGGATCTTTGACAGTCGTTACGAGTCGTCTTCTGACGTCCCAGTAAAAAGACCGCAGTAGTAGTCTTACCAAGGAGTATCGTATTACCCAGTTACTGGGTCGTGGAAGTCAGATAGGCAGTCGCTCCATGTAAAATACTGGTATTCAGCTGCAGATTGATTGATTAAATTGAATAAAGAACGCTAAAGCTACGGTCTTTTAGAGAGCGGTGGTCGCCACACAACGGCCACAGTGACGGCTGTCCTGAAATTGATGGCGGGGTTTAACTTTATGGTGTCATAAAACGCTCTCTGGGAAAACACACCAATTTACTTTCATAAATAACGTGTCAGTGACGTCATTTGCCGGTAAATTATGTACACTATGTGGGCGGTAACCGCTCTACTAGGAAATCGTAGCTTTGCAATTTTATTTTGTTGTCGCTTCAGTTAAGAGGGCGTAAAATGGTACACTAGCGCCATTCCTTTAAAAAAAAAAAATATCTCGTGACTGAGAAGGAATTATGAATAACGGCTATTATCAACCCCCGGTAAGTGTGTCTAGAATTTTCTAATACCTTTTATAAAGTTTTATATTGAGACACGAAACAACAAAATACGATCTAGAGGAATATGACTGCTTTTCTTTAAATCGCATTTTGTTGCTTCGTGACTAAATATGACACTTTAGAAAAGATATTAGAAAATTTTGGACTTACCGAGGGTCCTTTTTAGCCTTGGCCATTTCTCAGTCACGAGATAATATTTTTTTAAAGGAGTGGCACTAATGTACCGTTGTATGCTCTTTTAAAGTATAATTATTTTCAACCATTTACTTTTTAACCAATCCTTAAAAAATTAAAGGTCTTTTAATAACATATCTTATATTTTTCCAACAGAACTCAAGAAAGTAGCAATATTTTAGATAATTTGCTTTCCCGTATGGAGCAGTATGCGAATAATTTGGAATCATTGGTTAGTGAGAGAACTCAAGATTATTTAGAAGAAAAGAAGAAATGTGAAGAGTTACTGTATCAGCTTTTACCCAAGTAAGTAATGTAATCAATAAGTAACTAAAAAAAAAGAATTCATTTCACATTTTTAAGATAAATATGAACTTTCTTTTAGTCCGGCAGTTGACAGGCACATAATTAGACAGTGAAATTTTCAGTAACAAAGACTTAATTT
Organism: Omphaloscelis lunosa; assembly: GCA_916610215.1. NCBI lineage: Eukaryota > Metazoa > Arthropoda > Insecta > Lepidoptera > Noctuidae > Omphaloscelis > Omphaloscelis lunosa. Next base: position 13,634,213 of record OU744265.1, on the reverse strand, counting down.
TCTCTTTTAAACTTGATCATCGTTCTTCTTATTAATTATTAAAAAGAACACAAAAATTATGATTGCTTTGAATATTTCTTTGTAAAAAATTCTCGTAATTACTATCAAAAATGTGTTCTTCAAAGCCTTGGAAAGTTGGCTTTAGATAAAATACCTAATTGTGACAAAAGAAACAGGTCATAACTATTTAATTCAAAGCATTAATAGTCAAGCTTGAAAAACTATTGTTTGAAGGAACTCTTAATTTTCAGTTACTTATTCATCTCACACGCTGCTCATTGCCGAAATTTATATATTTTTTATCGAGTTGTTGCCAATTTGTCATGTTTTTTTTATGAATTAGTCGGCGACTTTCTTTTGACATTATTTATTTTGTGTAGGTAGGTACAGTATTTTACATTGTCTACAACCTTTGTTCCATAATATTGTATTAATGTGTAGCCATAAAACATTGGTTACATAATTGTAGATATAGTATAAATTGCTTGTTCAATTTTGTTACATATTCTATGCAAAAATACTGAGCTATATTTTTATATTCGAGAAGAGCAGACATTTTTCTTAGAAAAATATAAATTTTGTTTGCTTTTTAAGAACTTGAACTTAGCAAAGTCAAAGTCAAATCATTTATTTCAAATAGGTAGCACTTTAGTACTTTTTAGGCACTTTTGAACGTCAAAATTTAGAAAAATATTAAATTGATTCTAGTAGTGATTTAATATTCAGGGTTGCTATAATATATGGTGTAGCAGTATACGAATAAAAAGTACTCTACCTCTCTCAGTATGGAATTGCGTTATAAATTCACCAAACTTGGTGTGACATTGTGGATCAAGGGAACAACAAGATGTAGTTTTAACCCTTCGTATGGCCGGAAAGTGGATCCACGCGAGACACAATGGCTTTTTAATTGTTTCTGTAATTACGGCATTCAACCGGTTAATTTTAACAGATTGAAAGACATTGATAAGACTTTAACGACTATCATCATCGTCATTGGCAGTCTAGCTTCACCCACTGTTGAGTACAGGTCTTTTGTGCCATGCTTCCCTGGTCTGTTCAAAATTGCAAAAAATAAAAAAAATCAAGCTAGTTTTTGTTGCGTTTAGATGTCGCTAACCCAATAATGTTTTCTTATAATCTAGGTCCGTAGCCTCTCAACTGATCAATGGTCAATCAGTGGTCGCCGAGACCTTCGAGCAGGTGACGATCTACTTCTCAGACATTGTTGGCTTCACCGCGTTATCTGCATCCTCTACGCCAATGCAGGTGGTGGACCTGCTAAATGACCTGTACACTTGCTTCGATTCCATAGTCGAGAATTATGATGTCTATAAGGTGAGTTTTCTATTCTATTTACTATTATTATTTTATATGAAAACTCAAACTTTTTCGTGTGAAAACTTATGTCTAAGGCGTTGTCCTAATTGGCTACGATCGTACGAGCAAACGATTCGATTTCGTCACACGACGAGATTAAACACACACATTTCTTTAGTTTAGTTCTTTAGTGTCCTAATTGAAACTTGCAAGTCATAGCGCGAGCACAGAAATGCTTAATAACGATCTTACGATGGGTTTGATCGTGCGATGGTTTTACCGAAGCTACAAATCTGTTTTGAGTAGCCTAATTTGTCACGCGTCATCGCGCGATCACAGCAACGGGACGGCATCGCGCGAACTATGAGTACTCCTTTTGGACCATCGTGCGACAAAATCGCATCGTCTGGTCGTACGATCATTAGCCAATTAGGACGACGCCTAAAACTTCAACAAGTGTGATTTCACGAAATGACTTTGCGACATTAATCGCTATCTACATTTTCAAGTCGCGAGAGACTAAAGCTGGAATCCCCCAGTATCTAAGGGGTGCTACACATTTGTTCGGGTCTGCATTAATTTAAAGAGCCGGGCGTTAACATCAAATGAAATGTACGGTCAAAAGGTCGCTCGGCTTTGCAGCACGTAGGTAGCAACATATAGCTTGTGCGAGCGGTAAAAATCAATTGTAACATGCTAATTCAGCGAAAGTAGATGCCGAACGGAGTTTTCCGGTCCGCACGAGCCGAATAAAAGCAGAATATACATATATTATGTATTGATTGCTTCGGGTCCGCTTTGCTGTTTAACAAACACTGCCGAATCGAATGTGATAATCAGAACAAGTGTCTAATATGCCTTTGATGTTTTATAACCGTGGTTACAAAATCATCCCTGATAGAGTACCTTCCTAAAAAAATACCTACAATATTTTTAACCGATTTCTATTACGTACAGGTGGAAACCATAGGCGACGCTTATATGGTGGTGTCAGGTCTCCCAGAACGTAATGGCACACGGCATGCTTGTGAAGTAGCTCGGATGTCACTGGCTCTCCGGGATGCGGTGAGCAGATTCCGCATCAGGCATCGGCCGCAAAATCAGTTGAAGCTCAGGATTGGGCTGCATTCTGGTAAGTTCGACATTTAATAAAAAAAATAAAACCCTTTTTTTAAACTTATTTCGGCTTACGATCGATCAGGTTAAGCTACGCTTGCCGCGGTTGGTCCTTCGATGTGTAACCATTTTTATATACCAAAACCCACTATGCCTTGGAAAGCATGTTAAGCTGTTAGTCCCGGCTGTCATTTACAGATCTTTAGCAGTCGTAATTAGAAGCCCAAAAGTACCAAGAGGCATCATGTTACGTAGTAACTAGGTTGTGGAGGTTAGATAGGCAGTCGCTCCATGTAAAATACTGATTGATATTCAGCTGCATCTAGTTAGACTGGAAGCCCACCCCTACATAGTTAGGAAAAGGCTAGGCAGATGATGATTTTTTAAATATATTTTCTTTCACTTTCACCGAAATAGTAGTCGAGTAGGTATTGAAGTTTTGTATGGGACAGTTGATATTTTTTTCATTCATCCAAACTAGGCTGGGATCAGTACTTTACGAACGTCAAAATTGCAAAACACAGTCTCGCTCAAAACGCCCACCCTTCACCACTTCCTAGTGCTTTAGCTGGGAAGAAGTGGCGCAACAAACTCCCCAGTAGCACAGCTGTCTGTTCAGTTAGAAAATCTTGATTCTACAAAATAGTATGCAAAAATAATTAACATTACGCAACACAAAACATAATTTAAATAATAAATTATTTAAAGCCATATGTCAGTTAGCACATGCCAATATACCAATCATCGAGAACTATATAATACTCAAGCAAAAATATCAACTAAACGTAAACAGAACTTAACATCTAAATAAAAGCCTCCAGGCATAAAGGGCGTGCCCGCTAACATATAGCTATATAAAGCTGTAACTGGAAGTTATAAATGATAAACTAGGACCATCGAGGTAAAAAAAAATAAAAAGTTAATTACTAGTAAAAACAACAAAATCATGATCAGCAAGACGACCAGACACCACAAGCAGCACCCGTTCACGAGCATAATGCAAATATCAACCATTACCCTCTTCTCCATAATCTAACAGTGAATCTTTAGAACGTCGTCTTTATCAAAATCATTTGTCACGAGTCTGAAAGCTGTCACAAAGTAGATAAACTATTTAGGATTTGAGACTCAACGTTGTCAAAACATTTTAGACATAACATTTTCAAAGCTTAACGCATTAATCTCTCTTAAAGTCGTGGATGATCTGCGTATTTCTATTGCGTATTTAGAAAAAAATATATCAAAGATTTACGTTGGTAATTTTGTTACATTTAGGTATTTATTCATTATTAACAAACTTCAAAAAAAGGAGGAGGTTCTCGGTTCGCCGGTTTTTTTTTTGTGTGTGTTTCCCGATTACTCGAAGACAGCTGGACCGATTTGAAAAATTCTTTTTTTTGTTTGAAAGGGTACACTTTCAAGTTGGTCCCATTGTCATTTGGTCACGATCTGATGGGATCTTGGAGAAATCGAGGGAGCTCTTTAAATATTATAGGCACATCTACAGTGATTTGGGTATTTTTGATGAGCAGTTGATAAGGCGATTGTACTTTAGATAAATTACAAACCAACCCACTAAAAAAAAAAAAACTTTTTTTATAAGTCGGTTGCATTTTTTGTAAAAAAAATATATCTATCTTTTTCTCTTGTCCTCTCAACATATATAGCAAATAAATCTTTGTATTACAGATGTTATATTGGCACAAAGTTTCTTAGGCACGTTATACTCTGCACACTTGGCGAATGAGATCTAAGCCGAAAAAAGTGTAACATTTTGACCGTCACGACACTTTTGTTATGTAACATAAGTGTGCAAAAGATTAAGGAACTTCATTCCAACCGGGTGTCCCATGACTACTCTCGGTTTTTAGGGTTCCGTACCTCAAAAGGAAGAAACGGAAACCTTATACATAGGATCACTAGTGTGTCTATTTGTCTGTCCGTCTGTCACAGCCAATTTGCTCCAAACCTAATGGACCGATTAAGTTGAAATTTGGTGCACATATGTATTTCTGTGAGCCAAACACGGACGTGTTACGTAAATAAATGAATTTTGAATATGGGCGGAAAATAAGAAAATTAAGAAAAAAGTTTTTCAAACTGTATCGTGTGGCATATCAAATGAAAGGGCTTGTTATGGGGACCTCAAATAGTTTTTTTTTTTTATAATTTTAAAATAAACACAAAGATATTTAAGAGAATAGTCCATTCCCTCCCTTCATCTCCGAAGCTACTGAGCCTAAAATTTTGAAAAAAAGAAATACAGAGAATGGTTCTTCACTCATAGATTACAGGAAAACCTGTAAGAAGTCCATAGTCTTAAAATAACATAGTAAATCTATCAATATTTTGCGTACAAACTTATATTTGTAGTTGGAATGTATGGGAGAACATGTATTTCAACTACAATGTTAAATTTGTATTCAGGATAAATTCATTTCAACTACGGAACCCTTCATTGTGCGTAGTTCAACACGCACTTGGCCAGTTTTTTATTTTATTTTACTTATGTTATGTCTTCAACAATTACCCAATCATTTATTGCACTGAAACAAAATACCCGATGCTCTAACAACTAAAGCCTCAAAAAAATTCAACGTAATAAATGCCGCATAATAAAGAAACAATAAAACAAAATATTTTGAATAAAAAAAATACAAAACCTTGGCTTCAAAACAACTGGAACCATTGCCAAGTCTTTGCAAATATAATATATTCAGAATTCAAACCGACTTGAGACTTGAATTTATGATGACGTCACCTTCTGATTGCCTAACACTCTGTTCTTTCTCATTGTTTGTACACACGGCTACACATCAAGCTGTACATTTCCACTGATATCGCATTTTATAGAATTTCCGTAGAATGCGAGGTCAGCTTATATTGGAAACGTATAGCTTGATGTGTAGCCGTGTGTACCACAAAATATTTATAAGCTATGTTAATAATAAAACGCCATAACAGTAATTATGAAACGTTGAGAAGTGCACGATATAAAAATGAATTAAGCGGAATAAAATGTAGGACAGTTAAATTATAATCGAGTGTATTTGAGATAGGGGTAAAAATGGGTAAAAAAGAAAAAAGTCACAGTTGAAAACTTACTGTAACGTGTATGTGTTATCACTTATCAGTGTCGGAATAAAAGTCATTATAAATATTTTTCAAAGTATCAAAACCTATCGTGTTAAAAAAATATGACTTCGTGTACAAAACTCACATTAATACCCGTCGACCTGTAATATCAGAAATGGCAGCAAAAAAACAAAAAAACAAAACTGATTCTGTCGTCATACCCCGTCTCAAACCCGTGTTTTGTCACATCACAAATCAGTCGTCATACCCACTCTCAAACCCCTTTTTCGTCTGATTCGTTCGTCATACCCAGTCTTAAACGAACCAAATAAAATCAGAAATCTCGCCAATTTCATCATTATTAAAACTGTGGGCCCAAAAAATTACCTACCGCCCCGAAATCATCTTAACATGAAGTCAACAATCACTCGTGTCGAAATATGAAGCTTAAAAAAATCCAGGCCACAACCGACCCAAGGAAAAATTTGAACGAAAACACAGTGCCACGTTCATTTCTTTTCAAAGTAATGAGGTGTGGGGAAACGTACTTGAAATGTAAATAAAATATGAGCTAGCTATTTTGTGGTTACGGAATTTTTTTATTTTTTTAGGCATCCTAATTACTTTGCCATCATGCAAATGCGAAAGGAGCTTGTTATTTAGATATTAAAATGAAGGACGCTCTTTGTACTTACTCGGCTTAAGTTTCTAATTAAACGGTACATAGCTTCTTCATTTTTTGTCAAGAACGGCTCAATGTTTGTTACGAAAACACCCTGACAATAATAATAATTATTATACCTGCTAGTTTAGAGAGGCTTATGGCTAAATAATCACGCCGCACGAGTCGATCTCCAAGGTTAAGCAATGCTTGTTGAGGTTGGTCAGTGGATGGGTGATCACCCATAATATACCGAGACCCCTCCGTGCCTCTGAGAGCACGTTAAGCCACTGGTGCAGGTTGTCTTTCGTAGATCTTTGGCAGTCGTTACGGGTACTCAGAAGCTCGTAAGTCTGACAGTCTTGCTATGGAGTATCGTGTTGCCCAGTGACTAGGTTGTGCTCAGATAGACAGTCGCTCCACGTAAAATACTGGTAATATTCAGCTGCATCGGGTTAGACTGGACGCTGACCCCAATACAGGGTGGCAAGGACATCGACGCGAAAACTGTTACCATGGATTCAGTACATGATTCTGAACCTCCCTGCGTTGAATTCTTTTGTTGGTTATTTTATTAAAAATCTGCTGTTTCAGAGAAAGTGCAATAACTACGCGGTCAAAATGTATGAAACAGCAGATATTTTTTTAAATAACCGACGAAAAATTTCAACTGAGGGGGTTCAGAATCATGTTCTGAATCCATGATAACAGTTTTTGCATCGATGTCCCTACCATCAGGGATGTTAAGGAGCTCCGTAACTGTAACCGAAACTACCGGATATCCGAAATAAAAATCTATACGTAACCGTAACCGAATCGGGAATAAAGGTTTCGGATAGAGGCGGAGTCTAAATCAGACACGTTATGACAGGTTTTTCTGCCCGGCCGAGCTGACACACTAGCCGCGCGCGTCACTTGCATGTTTTTTATTTCTTATTTCTGTTTTACTTTTACAATTTCGTAAAAATCTAATATCTGTAACCGAAACTATCCGAAAATAACGGATAATCAGAAATAATTTCATATCCGTAACCGTATCCGAAACCGGTATAAAATTATTTCTATATCCGTATCCCTATCCAGATACGAAATTTCATATCCATAGCATCCCTACCTGCCACCCTCTGTATACTTGGAAATAGTTTAGGCAGATAGATACTAGTTTTCGATAAGAATTTTTTTCGTTGGCATAGTCTTTCAATATAAATAATATTGTATTCATTTACCAAAGAAAAAAAAATTGGAAGTAATGTTTATTTTTCGTTTTCCATCAGGTCCTTGTGTAGCTGGCGTGGTAGGTCTCAAGATGCCTCGCTACTGCCTCTTCGGTGACACCGTCAACACTGCGTCCAGAATGGAGTCCAATGGAGAAGCTCTCAAGATCCACGTGTCTCCAGATACGAAGGCACTGCTAGACCTCTACGGGACCTTCAACTTGCAGTGCAGAGGAGAAGTTGCTATGAAGGTAATACTATGGTTTTGCTTTTCTATGATTTTAAGATTCTTTGCAACGTTAGTCATAAACATTACACCAATTTAGGAGCAGAATATACCTTTTGAAAAATATACCGTTACCCACCAAATGAAGCAATACGTGCCATGTATGTACTAGACACCCATTCTCTTGCAAATTACATTTACATATTTCAGTTTCAGGACGAAATTTTTTTGTATGATAACTTTTATATTGCTTTATTTTTGTCGCTGAAACCAGGGTGCGTAGAAAATTTAATTTGATCGTGTGTTTTCATTTAACTGAACAGCATTATTAAACTCCAGTATCGGAATATCTTTTTAACTGCCTCTGTGGTGAGTGGTTGGACCACCTTTCGCAGACCCAGAGGTCCCGGTTTCGATTCCCAGTGGGTACAAAATTTTCTGCTTGGTTTGGTTGGTGGTAAGGCTTGTTCTAAGTCTGCCTGGTTGGTTGTTCCACCATCATTCTAAGTCTGTCGCCATAACAATGTTAACAGCATTGTTGTGTTTCGGTAGTTAGAGATAAGATAGCCAGTTCTTCTGTGGTTGAAGATTCCGGGGTAAGCTCACTTCAACCTTCGGGCTGATCATCACTTGCCATCAGGTGAGATGCAGCCAGAGCCATGACCTTCCCCATAGCGAATAAAAAAAAAGCTTTGTGTTTTTTAATGGCAAGCAAAAATGCAGTCAATTTTATCAAAAGCTGTTTGAAAGGTTCGATGCAGAGACTGTCAGTAACCTTTTATCTGAACTATCTCTTGATACGTATTATTTACAATTTATATTAAATGATAGTGTGGTCATTGCTCTGATTATATCAAATATTCAGCAATAAATAGAACCACAGGGAATAAGCAGTAATGCTCGCGAAGGAGGAGGCCGAACGGGTGAGGGAGAGGCAAAATGGCGCGAATTTTGAATTAGACGTCTAGTGCTTTATCACGGGAGAATTTTAACCGATGTTGTAGCATTCTGACATAGTCAGGGTATGTAAGGATTCACTGTATACAGAATTAGGGATGAGTGAGGCGAAACGCGTGAAGGAGAGGCAAATTTCGCGCCCTCACGCCCCTAACCGCCGCAGGAGGAAACGCCCTGGGCGTCGGGAATCGCGAGCCGATTTCCGGCCACCGTAGGCGCGGGCTTGCGGACGGTGAGCAAAGGGTAGCTCGCCGTCCAATAAGGACCAGGCCCGGGTCGACGGCGCGTTGTGTTCCACGCACGCCTCAAAGAGATGTCAGCAGAATTGACGGGGTCCGCTAGGGCCGATGCCTGCCGGGGTTGCGAAGAAAACCGAAAGGGAGATCGTGGCCCCCGGCAACAGGGTACCTGAAGGAACACGGGTGGGTTTTAGTCAGTCAGAGTCCGACACACCCTCTCGCCCCACCCAGAGCGGGAGAAGTTATTTGATAATTTCCCACCAAAAAAAAAAAATAAAAAAAAAAGGATTCCGCCGAATTCGTTTTATTCACGAGTCTGTTAATTAGGATTGATTCTGAATGAATTTTAGTGTATAACTCGCTGTTACCCGCGACTTTGTTTGCGTGGGATTCGATACATGAATTTTATCTATAGTATATGTAGCTGCTAGTAAAAGTCCCGTCAAAATCGGTCGGAGACATATGTAAAAAAATGTGTTTTTGTTGTATGTACCGTATACTTTCTTATGCATTTAGTAAATTGCTGTTATTTTGACATTACAAACAGACAATTCAATTTTATTTATTTGTGTTATATTATTTGTAACAATATTCATAAAATGTTGAAGTTCTCTGTGAGTAATTTTAACTAATGGAACGGCGTTTCCGTTAACCCGCAATAGTATAGCGTCCATTAATGCAAAAAAAAAAATACCATTCAAAAACATTTTTTTTAATAATAAAATATTCATAAAAATATTAAAATATATTATTTATATGCGAATATTTTATTTAAAAAAAAATGCTTATAGGATGTATGAACGCTTTCACGGATTGCGGGTTAAAGGAACGCCTTTCGTTAGTTAGAATACTGTATTTAAAAATTGATTGTAATAATTTCTTGAAATTTTCCTTTTTCTAATAAAATTAGATGAAGAAACTGCAAAGTAACGGCTGAGAGACAAGGTAACTCCATTTTATTAAAATTTTCTTTTTGTTACAGGGTAAAGGAACTCTAGTCACATATTGGTTGCTAAGCGAAATAATAGATCCTAACGCGCCGAAAGAAAAACCGTTATTGATCAAAACTCAGACACTGTCGACAGAAAGTGGGTCACTGTCACACTTGACTCCATTTAGGCAACGGTTAGACCAAAGTTCTCGATCATCAAGCAGGAGAGGATCAGGAATATTCCAGCAAAAAACAGATATGATCAAATTAGAGAAAGAAGCTCAACCTTTACTGCAAAACCTCAGTATTCAAAGGCAGCAATCTGATCCTACAGAACCAGTAACAAATGGCATTACTGATAATGGAGAGGATTTAGACAAGCAAAGCGTTTCAAACTCCATATCACTGAATGTCAATTCGTTGAACCACAATTCAGTTAATAGCAGTCAACCTAGAGTAAAGTTGAAAGATTGTCAGACTACTAACGCAATCGCCAACTACAAGACGAACAAAATAGGTAATAACAATTGGATTTCCAAGTTACCCACAGCGAGCTCATTTGATAACGGTACCAAGAAAGGCGCCGAACGGTTAAAGGATTACAGTAGTGTGCCATTACTGTCTAAAGCTGATACACCAAACGATTCAGTTGTGTAGATTTTCTGTGAAGTTAGAATGGACTTAAGAGACCTTACATCTTTTAATGTGAAAACGTTGTGTGAAAAATTTTTGCTTCCGTGTTTTTTCGGTCATTAAAGTGGATGTTGTAATTTTTGCTCTCACTTGCTCCTTCAACTACCTCGTGCATACATTTAGAACATATTGTACGAATGCGTTAATGAGTCCCTAATGGTTTGTATTTCCGAAGCCATCTGTCTCAATTTATTACGACGCTTCAAGAGGTGATCGTTTAGACTCACATAAACCTTTTCTAATACAAAAAGACCTCTATTTACAAGAAACAAAATGTTTGTGCAAATATCTAGTTAATTTCGAAGATACAGTTTTATATTGTGTTCATAATTAATATAATATTATTTGTTACCTACTCTTAGGAAATAATTAAGTGCTCATTTATATGAGCAGTATGGTCCAATGGCAGTGGCAACTGCAACCGTAGGCATTCGTCATTGGCAGCCGTAGACGCGTTCTCAAATACACGAGTGGCAAGTTGTCGACTGCTGCCGCCAACGAGTGTTGACGAATGCAGTTGCCTTTGCCGTTAGCAATGTGCCGTTCGTGTATATGAACACTAAGATAAATAATGATTATTCGTACAGTGGATCTAAATAAAAAAAAGTAAGTGTAGGTGTAGCAAATTATATCAGTTCAGATAATAATGAACGCTATATAATATGTAAAAAAAATCCTGTCCGATTTATTGAAAACAAAAAAGTTATTGGTATTTAAAAATTCACATTTTTTGTATCAAAATTACCGCAAATCCATAAAAAAAAAATTGTAAATTTTCACCAGGGGTCTAAGTTTTTACTTTTAGACACCCGCTAAACGACGGTTGCTCGCGCCCAATGTAAATAACTCGGTAAAATTGCCCATTGAAAAAAATGTGGTGATTTTTTTTTCCTTTTTCCTGAACATTCCACATAAGTAGACTCTCAGTACGATACCTCACAACACTCTCATGGATCGGACAGGGTTTTTTTACATGTAGTACAATAAAGTTGAAGCTAGGTTTTTAACTCAAAAATGTATAATTGCATTAATTGTATTATTTACTTGTAAAGCTACTGATACAGTTTGTTTTTTCAAATTGTAGTTGTTATTTTGTTGTGCATAAAGATGCATTAACCATTTGCAAAAAGATACAATAAATAAAAAAAAGATTGTCTTGCAACTGCGTTTTGTGTCCTCATGTACCTACTCGTATCAAAAGAAAATATTAAAAATTAAGTAAACTCTAAATAATAATAAATGTTTAATGTCAATAATAGGTTACTTGGTGTTTTAATAGTTAAGGCACCTTCGATTTCGAACACAATGTGTTAAACTAATAATTTCGGTGATAAATGCAAGGGTGAAATAGAAATCGCCTCTGCATAATGTTACTATAAATGTATCTTGGCTTTAAACTGTTCATATTTTACTTACATTCCCGATGAATTTCAAAGTTTTTCCTGTCAGGCGTGTGATACTTTTAAAAATATTCTTGATTTGTCTTAAAAATGTTCCGATTCAGCGATTTTATAGGGATGTTACACGTTGAGCAATTCTGATCACATCGGTAGGGTTATCTATTTTTTCCGGCCACCGTAGGCGCGGGCTTGCGGGCGGTGAGCAATGGGTAGCTCGCCGTCCGATAAGGACCAGGCCCGGGTCGACGGCGCGTTGTGTTCCACGCGCGCCTCAAAGAGATGTCAGCAGAATTGACGGGGTCCGTTAGGGCCGATGCCTGCCGGGGGTGCGAAGAAAACCGAAAGGGAGATCGTGGCCCCCGGCAACAGGGCAACCGAAGGAACACGGGTGGGTTTTAGTCAGTAAGAGTCTGACACGCCCTCTCGCTCCGCCCAGAGCGGGAGAAGTTATTTGATGATTTCCCACCCAAAAAAAAAAAAAAAAAATGGTTATCTATTTCCCGATTTTTGGTTGAGTGCAATTCATTATTCAAATTTATTAAAAATTGCAGCGTAGGAAACATCAAAAGTCGGGTTTCTTTTTTCTTAACTTTTCTTTTCATAGTGGGTACCTCTGCAAAAAAATACTGATGGTTTTACAGTTTACACAAGGGATACGAAAATTCGGCTTAAAAACAAACCATCTAAACTAAATCAACAAATTCGGCTTAAAAACAAATCATCTAAACTAAATCAACACCGGTCCGGATTTAATCTCCTAGCCGCTAAAACTACTACAGAAACTAATAAATTCCAAACGAAATTCAAAATTCTAAATGTGAAATGAATTTCACATTTAGTTATTTCCGCCTTGCTTTTATCACGCTGCGTTAGTTAACATGTTCCAATTTGGTAAAACATAATTTTGAATTTAGTTGGTACGCCGCATCTACACAGATAAATAGCTCTTTTGTATACATGTCTATTTAATCAGAAATTTTGTTTGGGAGAAAATTATGCAGTACATTTAAATTAAATTACGTAAATATACCACACACATCCATTAGCAAAATCAAACAGTTTTATTTACTTGGAATCGAACACTGCTAAGCTATTAATAAACTTATTAAATTTATTAAAATGTATTTTACAAGAATATTGTAACTGCAAAATAATACTTATACAAAATATTGCAGTTATCGCGCTAAATACTGCTATTTAAATATCAGGAGCGTTTATTCTGAAAGTGGGCAACGTCGCAAATAGCTGTCAAATATTTCGCTGTTTTTATTAATTTAGCAACATTCCTGTATGGAAATAAGAAATATTGCTACCTAGTGAACTAACATATTGATTATGAAATGCAATAATTAATATTGTAACACCGAATACTTACTTTTTGATGTAAAAAAAAGTTTTTGGGAACTTTCAAAATGCCTTTTTGACACCTAAAATGATTACAACATTCAGTGTTATAATTGCAATTCATTATTAATATTCTAGTTTACTAGTTAGTCCTTTTATTTTTTATTTCCATACAGTAATCTTGCCAAATTAATCAAAATAAGGAAATATTTGACAGCTATTTGCGACGTTGCCAATTTTAAGAATAAACGCTAGTAATGGGAAATTTAGTGAAATAGTAAAGCAAAAAAAGCTCACGTTACAAGATGCTCAAAGCAAACATTTCAAATGCTCAATGTGTACTCCTTTCACAGTCCATTCAACATTACTTAGAACATTCTATTTATTACAAGTGATGAGACTAGTTTGTAAATATTATGTACTTAATTTTTTATTTATTGTAAATAACGTCTTACTTATAACTATGTTGTGATCTTAGAAAGGTATATTTATAATTGTAGACGGTTAACTGAGAACGTAAATGTTTCTTAAACGTTATAGCAAATATAATGAGTGAGAATTAGTTCAGTTGTTTTATTGAATTCATAATACACATTTATTTCACAGACCTTATACACAACACACAAACACAAAAACTCATACACAACACACACACACACACACACACAACAAAACAAAGACACACAAAGCAATAAAGAGATACATAAGAAAAAATATTCTATTCCATTTTTATACGAGTCTTTGGGATGGAGCTTATCTAAATTATGTACAAGTAAGTATTGAAAGGAAAAAAAAATCAAAAAAATTGTCACATCGGATGGCAGCGCTGGTTCTTTGGCCTAAAAATAGACCCACCCTCTGGTCACGTGAAGAGTCAACCAATCGCTTGGCGATTGCCTAAACTTTTCCTAACATTTGGGTTAATACAATTGAGACAAAGACTATTATGGATACGAGTCTGGATTGAATTGCTTTCATTTGTCTAACTAGTGTCTTGGCTCTAAATATCTCAAGACAGGGTATTAAATCAGGGTATTAAATCACCGCAACTAACTGCTATTATCTTTATTGTTAGTACGATAAGGTACAAAGTTGCTTAGGCAGTCACAGCTTGTGTGGTAATTGGCGAATAATAATATCAAAATCTCTTATTTCTGTTTCTAACTACCCGTATTGTCTTACAATAGTGTATTTTTCTTTCACAGAAAATACCTAATTAGGGCTCTCAATTTTTTTTGAACTCAATAATATTCTAAGGTCCTATTTGTATGATAACGGTTGTTTGCCTTCATCAGCCTCTTCCTTACTGTGAGACTTATGAACACGCTTCATCGAAGTTGGTTGTTATACATTTTGCGTTAGGTGTATTCTGTAATTTTCATAACAATTTCACAACACGTCGTTTTCAGGAACACTACAGATAATAGGAAATGTTGTAAACAAAAACATTTGCGACTATTTTGATTGTCGTTTCACTGATAATAATATAATTATGTTTTTCCTGCCAATGACAGCCCATTGCGTTTAAACGACCAATTAATTTAGTTGAACTATTGTTCGAGACCAAAAAAAAGATGTGGAATAATTAGTGTAAATATTTGGAAAGGGTTTTTAAAACAACGAGTATTGTAACGTTACGTTGTTAGTGTTCAAAGTACTGCGACTCATTAATAATTTTTTGATTGGCTTGTTGTAGCAAAATTTTAGCTTATACTTTTAAAGGTATTAAATATGACGGCACAGCAAGTGGCGCCACCTCGTTTTGTAACGGAGTTACTATATAGAAACCGCCGTAAAGGTCGGATAAGAGAAACACTGGCTGGTGACAGTCACTCTAGCAGAGCGTCATCACATCGATGGTTGCGTGGTGGCTGTCTTTTGATAACAGATATGATGTCAGAGGGGAGCCGCTGTCGTGCCACGTCCACGACGAACTGCTATATTCCGGCACAATCCTGATGATATTGAAGCTGCTGAAACATGAATACGATGACCACTTCTGGTAAAGGCAATCCAGCGTCGTTAAATATAATGAGTGCGCAACGGAATCCAATGTCAATAAATAACTCATATAATCTTGTGTAGCTGTGAGATAAGTATTTCAAGTGTATGTTAAAGTCCCATAATTATGAAATTTCGTCATTCATTTAATTTACTTCGAACTGTTCAAATGCAAGTGAATTTACCACACTGACTGATCTAATTTTAGTCCGCACGAACAAAGTCCTAAAGAGTCATATTAAGGACAAGAGTCCTATTGAGGACTCAATCTGATACCAAAACCCAAACAGAGCACTTTAAAGCAGGTGAAGAGTCATCAATCACACTTATTTTATTCTGTTTCATATTTAAAGTGGTAACTGTGGAAAGGTGCGGTCTAAATTAATAACATCATTCTATTTAAATTAGCTTCATAAACGAATTTAAGTGTTTAATCCTATTATAAATATCTAAAGATATGAATTTATGACGTAAATGTTTAGAGTTTTTCAACTTTTAGACCTGCAAAATCGAGACAGAAAATGTTTTTATTTTCACGAAAAAGTGAATATCAGAAAAAATAAATGAAAAAATATTACCTTCTAAAATGTAATACTTATAGGTATTATTATGGGATTTTCCTTTCCATCTATCAAAAATATTGTATGTCCATTTATACCTTAACTTGCTATGCTTTTTAACCAATTTCCAAAGAAGAGGAGGTTATATGTTCGTTGCGTATGTTTTTTTATGTGTGTACGATTTCTCCATCATTTGTGGACCAATTTTGAAAATTCTTATTTTTCTCGAGGTGTTCCCAAATAAATTTTATTAACTTTGCTTGGATAGTTTTTGAGTTAGCTTCAATAATACGTATTTTTTTCCCACTTAGTATGTAGATGATAAGTTCCGGTCACTGGTAGCAGGTAGAGGTATTCGAATTTATGTGGGGTAGGTACCACAACTAAAAAGTGAAAACTAAAAACTTCCGAAATTAAAATTATTTTTCACTTTGTATTGTTATTTTTTTTACAATTCGGTTGTTTTTTTTTTTTTTTTTGTAAAAAGTTTTTATTGCTTCGTTCATATGTGTTTCCAGTTACAAATTATTGTGAATAAGTAGGTAGTAGAAACAGAAACTCACTGTTGTGTGTATTATCTCGTATAATAATAATATTATCTAGTAGTTGTTGGTCCAGAAATCATAATATGATAACTTATAAATATTAATAGGGGTAATGTTAGTATTAGGTTAAATTGAAAAGGTTGAAACAATCTCGTGGGCGGCATGTTTGGGTAATATAATATTGTAGATCAAAATGTATATTCATACGGGTAATTGTTTAAAATTTTTGAGCAAATATTGAAGCTTTTATTCTCCACCTGTTTGGCGTAGGCTTAGGTATACACTTTCATGAATATTTATAATAGAAAGTAGCCATAGATGAAAAAAATAATTAGGTAGTGAACTGCCTAATTATTTTTTCATCCAAATTGAAAAGTTGTGTATGAATTATGTTAAATAAATATAATACAAAATTATGTGTAGAATTAAAGGAGAGGTTTAGCAATTTTGTTAATAGTAATGTAATTCGTGGCAAAACTGATCACAGTTGTAGCTGATTTCGTATTATTGTGGTTTATTGATTGCTGCAGGAATAAGCGTTTGCTAGATAGTGTGAACACATTTCCTAGACCATTACTACTCAAGCCGTGTAAGGGCTCGTGTAGACGGCATGATAGGCACGCCGGCACCGCTTCGCGTAACCAGGTAGTCTGAACGCTGAAGCGCCGCCGCCGCACCACCGCCGCACCACCGCCGCACCGTCACCGTGCCGTCACTGCACCGTCACCGCGCCGTCACTGCACCGTCGCCGCACCGTCGACGTCGCCCTGAGCATGGCCATATTTTCGGCGTCAATAGGCAGCGGGGGCGGTGGCGACAGTGGCGCGTTCAAATGTATAGTTTTGTATGGAACTGTTCTCGCTCTCCGCGCCGCTGCCATCGAGAATACGGCCTAAGAGGAAAGGTTTATGTATTAATGTTTTTTATTAATTTCATGTCAATAATAATCCATGTCACGAAAGGGAGGAGACCTTAGACAGATAAGAACCTACTCGGCAGTGGGTGTAACAAGATTGACAACTATCATGATGGGGTTGAATATAGAAGATAAATAGAATATACGTTTTTTTTAATATTACACAAATGAAAAAACCAATGCATGTAATATCTGTTCTCATAATAAAGAGGTGTTCAAAAATTCCATCTCTAAAAAAAAACGGCATCATAATTACAGCTATATTTTTTCCCATAAATAATTAAATATATCAGACACAGGAATTACATGAGCCAGTAAACTTCTCATTTCTCTTTTAAGGAAAAACACGTTAGAAGCTTTTTAGACTCGTTGACAATCTGTGGGGATGCCATTACATGAATATAATCCGCCCGCCCGTCACGCTAAACCTGAAAAGACAAAAAATATTTTCGCAAAAATTGTTAAGTTACTATGTAACCTTAAGGCGACGATAACCGACTTTTATACCACGATTTTAATTTTTTTGATCACGTCTAATTGAGTAGCGTTAATGATTTGGAAAAATATGTCTTAAATGAGAGCATTTTTTTAATAATTTTATCTGTAAATTTTTTAGATTATGTTTATATTACCATAGTGTAATTAATTTTTAAAGTTATGCCTAACGCGGATAAAAAAATGAGAATTATGCAAAAACTACTCAGCGCATTTTTCTGAAACCTTCAGTATTGTATTTTAAAGATAATTTAATTATATCTGCGTCTTATGGGATTTCTAATCAATTGAACATTTCAAAGAACGAGAATTGACCCTTCGTTTTCTGTTAAAGTCTGTTCTATGCCTGTCAGCTTAAAAATGGAAGGGTTCCTCTGACCTTACCTCAGTTGCCTCTTGCATTCCTCTAAAATCAATTTTATTAGTCATAGAGCATTGCAATAATGTTCATAAGGCATTTTGCATTTTCGTAATAATGCAAGTTCTAAGTAATTCAGCGTGGATAAGTAATTTCTGGAGAAATAATTACTCTGTAAAACATTCAAGCATTACAGTTTTATTTACCTTGTTAAATAAAAACTTTTTTACAAAAAAAAAAAAAAAACAACCGACTTTCAAAACAACACTACAAAGGGAAAAATAACTTAAGTTTCGGAAGTCGATGTCTTTGGTTTTGTATTTTACTTATTAAAAAAAAAAATGTTTATTTCTTCACTTAAAGTTATATATAACTATGGTGGTTCCGCTCCTCCAGTTTACAATCATTCTACAGATGTGTGAGAAATAAGCAAAAAGCAAAAAGATTAATTTAAGAATAATTAATATTATGGGAGCGCACTGGATGTAGAATATATTTGCCACCAACTTCCGAAATTTAAGTTAATTTTCACTTTGTAATGTTGTTTTGGAAGCCGGTTGTTTTTTTTAAGTTTTTATTTCTCGCTTTTTAGTGGGTATTTTGTAATTTATCCAAGTTACAATAGCCTAATCTCAACTGCTCATCACCTTTTACAAAATATTGCTTTTCCCGATGCAGGGACGTTAATCGTTGAGGAGTTCTCATGGTACTTAACCATCAGCTCCACATCTCCATATGCATTGTGAGGAGCATAAATTGCATTGCAATCATATTAAAGTAATCGAATCGCAACCCGTGAAATACTTATTACTGAGTAATTCCGGTGGCCAGTTATGGTCTTCATCCTCAGTTCCACTTCACCAAATGGTGCTTTCCAAGAGCAACTGCACGAGTTACTATAAGAAAAGAATCAACGAAATCGGTTACCGTGATACTGAGTTATTCGTCCATTTGTCGCGCACATACTTAATGCAAATTTAAGACATAGGTATATGGTTTTCGCATGGATTTCATTGTCAGAACTGGACCACATGAGAAGCACCAGCTTTCAAATAAATAAAAAATCATCATAATCGGTTCACCCAGTCGAAAGTTCTGAGGTAACAAACATTTAAAAAAAAAAAAAAATATACAGTCGAATTCAGAATCTCCTCCTGTTTTGAAGTCAGTTAAAAATAAGACTTACCTACTAGTATAAATTTCTATATGGAGAAGTAATGAAAATATTTACCGTTTGGTTTCTTACCCCACAATTGAAAGGGCAAAGAAGACACACATCTCAGCTATTCAAGGACAGTACATTTTCCAGATTTCCATTACGATAGCTCAACCAGGAGTTAGGAGTTATAACCTGTAAACGTGCCAGGTAAAGCCACATTCCATTAGATGTAATCAGTTTCGTTCGGAGATGTATTAGGGCATTATTTAACAGACTGACAATACAAGGTTAATAGGGTTATTTGTAGGTGCTATTGAATTAAAGGTTTATTTAGTTGTTTGCTGTCTTTAAGTACTAATAAGGTAGTACTTTTATATTGTGGTATAATCACAATATTATAACGGAAGAAAGACTCCGTCTTGGAGTGTAAATTGGGCGCTATTCCGCTAAAGATGAGACACTTATTATCATGTCCTGCGTGTCCTCTTGTTTGCACTTTACTGGACGCTACTGATGGCGCCAAACATATAGCCGATTTCTGGGCCTAACCTGGTTAAATGTAGTCATTAAATAGCCCCCTTACACTTATGGCAAGGCAATAAAATAAAAGGTCCAACTTGACGGATTACCCTCTTGATATTTTCTCCATGACTTGCTTGACGCTCTCTATTTCAACAATGCGACGAGTGCCCGCCTATCTAACACAAATTATTTTGTTTTGTAGTGTTGTAGTTTTAGGTCTACTAGACACACTTAATATTGTTCTCAGTTGTATCTAATTTTCATACGTCAATGTCATGCATACCTGTTATTTGCATACTGAAATGTTAATTTTAGATGTTATTTAATTTGAATTTTAAGTAACTGTGCTGTTGGTGTGCTTATGATAAATAAACAAATAAATAAGAACGGTATTTCTCAAAATCTCCTGGATTCATTTATATTCTAGATTAGGTGTTTGATAATATAATGTCTAAATTATGCTTCAGCGAATGAAGGCTTAGTTTTATAGATGCGCGTTCAGTTACGCATACGATACATATAAAACGAATTAAATGTTACCACCATTAGAATAACTATTCTGTCCGTTCGTAGATTAACGGCCAATTTTAGGAATGATAGCCATTTCATCTGCTTACGAGCTGTTTTATGTGTATCGACAGATTTAATGAAGGTACCTACGTCCATCAGTTTTATGGCCAATCGACATTTTATAATACGAATCGCTTCTGCGTGTGTCCGAATTTCGACAAAGTTTTAGAACCAGTTTTAGGATTTTAAAGTGAATTTTCTCATATTTTACCACTTCGTCGGTTGTTTTGAGGGATTCAGATACCTAAGTTTAATTTTTAAAAAAATTACCGGCGAAGATTATTATGATTATATTCCCTTTATTTATTATTATTATATTCTTTTATTTAATTTTCAAACATATTATTAACATTTTTAAATATTTATATCAAAATAAAAAATAAAAAATATAAAAAATAGTAGCCCACCGGTGTTGGGAACAGAGTCCAAGCTACCGGTGGTCAGGGCTCCTAAGAGAGGAACCTCCTAACAATACGCGCCGTGTCCAGGAGTACCGCTTTCTGGATCAAGCCCTTGATCCAGCTGCCTAACGAGAGCCTCCTCAGGTGTTGGTCGAGGCTCTTGGCTATTATGCCATTGGCCGTCAAGACTATCGGCACAATGATTGCTGTATCCACTGTATTTTTTATTATTATTTGGATTATTACATGACTTAATCATAACCGCACTAGAAAGTTCTCAAAGTATCGGAGACTAGGTTTGTAGAATATTATGGACTAACTTTTTCTTTCAAAGATTTTCATAGCTCAAACGAGTTTAATTTGATCAATGCATCCCTTGAGGAACCGACGGCTCTCAAGGGGTCAATCCAATTAGTTGCTATGCAGAGCTCTCAGAAATTAGTCACAATTGAATTGATAGAAATGAAAGACATTCTTATAGCATTTAAAACGAAGACTAAGTAAACTTAAACGAAGAAGGCAATTTCATCAGTTCAGTGATTTTCGTTCCCGATAAGTAATTAGGAGGAAACTTTCGCTTAGTTTTAACGAACTTAAAGTTTCACAAGATTCTTCTAAGGTTAGTGTTGAGAACTCGGTGGTTGAATCTTCTTCTACTCGAAAACTTTAGGTACTAGTAAAATAGCTCTTGTTTGTAAGAACAAGCTCTAACAATTGTTAATTAAAGCTTGAATACCGCAAGCTATTTAATAGCAAACGCCAAAAGATTCGCTGGAAAGGCCCTAGATTTCTTCGAAGCCAGAAATTTTATGAAACTATTTTTGACGAAGACTTCAAACATCTTTTAAAGAACTAACTTTAGAAATATTTACCAATGTACTTGTAGCAACGGCCTCAACCTTATTTCATTTCAAAAGATAATTTTGATCTAATATTTCCCGTTTTTTATCGTTTGTTCTTGGCTTGTCAATTCGGTCAAGAAAATGCTTGAAAAAATATTTTATTATTTTTTTGTGAAAAATTTATTAAATTCATCAGATTTCAAATGAACCCCACTCACTTTCTATGTCACCACTAACCATCCTCAAGCAGCGCACTCTGTTTCATTAGACTTACCTCCGTAGAAATAACTATTACGAAGTAACTTAGATTAGTAAACCAGCGTCGATCAGCAAGAAGAAATTCACCACAGATAACAAAAAGCTATTCAATTAATTTTACGGCGTGGCTAGTTTTATCTCTCGAATTTTCGTTGATAGCTGGGATTGGGGAACCATGAGGTGACTGACACAGTACGTGTCGTGTTGTGATCTCCCACAATTAGGGTGCCGTAACAAACTAAACTGAGCAGTCAATATAATAGTCGCTGATGTGCCGTAAATACTGTTTTGCTCGTAATTATAATAACACCTGCCAAACTGCAAAGCACCTGCTCTAGCTCCTAATATATGAACCTAAATGAAATAGTATCAAGGAACAAATTGATCTACCCTGTATGATTCAGGTAACTGATGACTTATTTGAGATTAATAATTAGTACATTGTACACGTCAAAATACCAAGATTCTCCATTGTCGCAAACGGCACTCTTTCATGCCAGTTTTACCCATATCTAATCTTCTTTAAATTTTCTGATGATTTCTTTTTAGTTTTATTCATATGCTTTTTGCGATAGTCTCCATTGCTATTAATCTTATACTTAATGATTATTATACTTACCTATACTTATCCCAAATTATCACGGCAATTGTACAAAAGATAAATTAATATGGCCACACAAAGCATTTGTGGTTTGAAGTCCGTATATGTATAGATGGATCTATTTTTAGTTCTCGATAGCGTATAGATTGAAGGGCCATTGTTCAATAGGCAACCGTGTGAAGGGCGTAATTTCAATCTCGAATGGACGAAATTTTGTATTCGTTTGGACATACATAGTTTGTGAATGATGTGACCCGTTTTGTAATAGATAGGGTCTAGAGAAACCCCTTAAACTAACATTGTAAAAACACATAATTCGATAGAGAATATATTTAGAAAATTAAAAGCCTATTTATAGATCCTTGAGAGACCCTCCTTAATACTTGACCTTTTAGAGGCACTGTATTTTGGGTGACTGATTTTTACACAATACCATAAACAACGAATAACAAAAAAAAAGTGGGAGTGCCGACAGAAGTGAAAACTAAAAAAAATACTTCCAAAACCTTTAAAGTAAAAATACTATAACATTGATCCGTAATTTAATATAAATAAAGAGCATAATCGCGTTTACAAAAATGAGGAGTCGGTAACGGTGTCGCTAGTTCAATTGGTTTTCCCATCTCAAAAATGTCCAACGCGCTTAAAGAAGTTTTCACTTCAAAAATGTCGCTTTATATTCTATGCACACAGTCTGTAGTAATAACTAACTTTTATTGTTACTCTAATGGCCTATAAAATATATAGTGTAGGCGAAGGAATAGCACAATGTAGGTACCTATAAGCATAATCAAGACGTCCATAACGATAATTGACTTTCGTACTCGCGGAGATAAGCCCCCTTATCACAGTAACAGACGCACGACGAGTTTTCCTTAACAAGAGGTGCTGAAAAAATAAATACACTTCATACCTATCTACAGATAGCAGATATAAGTATTTTAAACATCGAGACGATTTAAAAAAATCTTTTTATTTACCTTAAAGGCCGGGGGCCGGGGCGTACATTGTTGGACGGTGGGGCAGGGTATTTTAAAACCAACGTAAATTCGTACTTATCCAAAGGTAACAAGATATAGATTTCAAAGCTCAGAGATCGACCACGGAGCATCAAAGCGGAAATTTTTCTCTGCGGAATTGAAGAGCGCGTGGACGATACCGCGGGAGTTTGCGACGGCATGCAGTGGGATGCGAAGGAATGCGACGACCACCATTTGCGATCCACCATTTGTTAAAAACTTTAACATAACCAACTCATTTAGAAGCAACTTTTTGAATGCGTTCCGTAGTCGCTAAAGCAAGCTCAAAGGGCTACCGGGCGTGCGCCGTGGAATACCGCAGGATGCTGCAGGCATGCCGCAGCATGCCGCACCTTCGATGTCATCTCCCGCTGTCCGCCGGTGTGCGCTGGCCTTAAGAAAAATGTAATGAAGTTCAAAGGTGACTATTAGTAATGTTCGTGATTTAAGTTTTAAGACCATTTTTATTCATTTATTTTTATTTTATTTTTCTTTGTGCACTTATTTATTTATTTTTTGGTCTAACCTGGTGTCAGAGTTTTAAAGCCGCCCATGGGCCTCTGACTTGGGTTCACATGCTGTCGAGAAATATATCTCTCAGGTATGGCCGGTTTTTGACGGGGTCCGCTAGAGTCGATGTCAGCCGGGGTTGCGAAAAAAATCGAAAGGGACATCGCGGTCCCCGGCAACAGGGCAACCGTAGGAACCTGGGTGTGTTTTAGTCAGTAAGTGTCTGACATGCCCTCCCGCTTAGCCCACAGCGGGAGAAGTTATTTGATAATTTCCCACCCAAAAAAAAAAGTTATGGCCGGTTTCCTCACAATATTTTCCTTCACCAATTTTGAAGCAAGTACGCACATGAATCCGAAAATTCAGTGCCTGCCTTAGGTTCGAACTCGAGACCTATGACAGACCTTGTCAAAATGTTAAAAATAACACCCGAATATCTTTTAAATTGGCGTTATATTCTTTTAGACACAGTATTTATCGCGTTTAATTAATAATATAAATATTACTTGATCCTCTTGAACAAATAAAAGGCTAATTAATATCAAATTGACCAATCGAGAATTTAAATATAAAAGTTGTCAAACTCCAAACGACTATCGATTACCACTCCGTAACGGTGACGAGCAACTTGATTCGTTTGACCCCACTACATTTCATTACATTTTTCTCTCGCCAATTTAAACGGTAGCGGTGGCTATTTAGAGTTTTTCATAGGTTTTTAGATTCCAGAAACCTTTGAAAATCCTGTTGTGAAGATTATACCTCCTATTAATAATTAAAACCATCTCTTAATTTGTTCTACTGTCGCGTACAAAAATCATTGACCCAGAAATTTTTAAACCCTATCAGAAACTGACAGTAAAAATTCTGCAGTAGTAGTAGTACTGTAAAGGATGTCGGCAAAAGGGAACCTTACATCATGGAGGCTGGTAGAAAAATGACTCTAGTTGCTTTCGGTCACTAATTTAGAATTAATTTAAAAAGTTTATATGCGGCGATTATTTTCATAAAACAACAGTTAGGTGATAGACGCGTAAAAGTGAGGAGGTCCTCTTGAAATAAAAAAATCAGTATTGCTTTTTATTTTCTTAAGTTGCACATACCCCATATATTATATTCCAGTACTGTAAACGCGTCCAGCGCTTAAATATGATGGAGGCACAGTCATCGTGTTAATTTTTCGAGAATACGGCGTAGTGCAGAGCCAAATTCTCAAATTCAATATTTTATAGTATTGAGCGCACATCAATGTAGTTTATGGAAAGTATGAAGCAGAAGCTGAGTTGACGCTGAAATAAAAAACTAAAGCCGTAAACGATCAATATTATATTGCACAATATCACAAAATGCGTAATATTTTTGACCAATTAGGGTTAATATTGAAGATTGCGCAATGATTCAACAAAAGTTTGAGCCAGTTTAAAACAGTGTCCGTGGAGTTTCCGTTCTTCTCCATAGGAACATACTACGCTTTGGAATGGGCAACTAGCTTCATCTTTCTGACTGACCGACCCCTTGATAATTCAAAAGTACCTGTGTACCATACCAGTTAATTGAAATAAATGCTTTGAGTTTTCATGTTTGAGTTTTGAGTTTGGTTTTGAGTTTGAGTTTGAGTATTGAGTTTGCGGTTGGGAATTGAGACTGAGTTTTGAGTTTGAGTTTAAGTTTGAGTATTGAGTTTGAGTTTGCGTTTGGGTATTGAGTTTGAGTTTTGAGTTTGAATTTTAAGTTTGAGTTTTGAGTTTGAATTTTGAGTTTGTGTTTGGGTTTTGAGTTTGAGTTTGAGTTTTGAGTTTGAGTTTGATTTTATTTATTTTTGCACCATAATTTAATTTCATCGTGTAATATAAATATTGTGCAGGTCTTGCTCACGCGAAAAGGGCCGTCGATGTTATTGCGTGAAAATAATGGATCGTTTGAGTGCAAGGGCTGAATCAATCATTTTGCGCATTTTTTGTAGGTGTAGGGGCCATCTAAGTGGTTTAGCACAATCATTGCACAACATCGCATATTATGCAATATTCAGGCACGAGTGCAAATTGTTTCGAAGACTTGTACAATTTTCTCTTGTTACAGCTATAAGCAAATGGTAATCGCATTTTTTTAAAGTTGGCAGGTATAAAGGTAAAAATGACAAAATAATCTTATTTTTAATTTGTTACGGTGGAATAAAAATTAAAATTAGGATAGTTCCTAATTTTAATTTTAACTATATCTGTCGAAAGCAGAGCTTCAAGCCACCGTCGATCAAATAAAATAAATTTTCGAAAAGACGCAACACGATGTAGTAAAGAATCATGACCATCAACGGTACTGGTTTTTCTCATGCATCAAGATAAAAATTATATTACAATTATTTTCTTTATTTTTGAAGTCATTCTGCAATTAGAATGCCAATTTTGTATAGGGGTTTATTTTGTAACTTAATAAGTTATGAAATTGTTTTGATAAAATGAATTACCTACTGCCGGCTATTCTTACGTTAAAGTGTTGCCATAATCAAAATAAGTAAATATATTGTCAACTCTAATCGATTTTTTTTTGGATACGATTACAAATTAATATAAATGTAAAGTCATTGGAAAGGTAAATCGCGGGGTTTTTATAAATAATAAAGCGAGATGATACTACTATGGTGTGTAATAATTAGTATTTCACACACACAGTAGTCGTATTATTATGCTTTCAAAACTTTTTAAAGCAATTTCACTTTGTTGGCTAACGATACATATGAATGATTGCATAGTTTTTTTTTAAATTATCTTGCTTCGGTTTGATATAAATCGAACCTTTTCAATAAATTAATGATTATAGAACTAAATCAGTCATTTGAAATAATTATGTGTCGAATGTATTTATTCGTGTAATCGATTTTCATTTAAAATCTAAAGTGGCAACATTGGTGTTGGTGTCTCAAATTGAATTGTCATTGTCAAAAAGTCCAATGTCAATGGTGCGTGGTGCATGCTAAGTTTGTTCATTGGGATAAATATTACAGTTTTTTTTTGTGTGGATGGAGTCCTACTCTCCACAGTAATTGTGATATTCATTGTAACTATTTGTTTATTTCTTGTTTTCAATCACTATCGCTAACTAATGTGAAATTGCGAATCTTACGCCAGGAAGTTTTCACTTTGTTTGAAGTTTGTGTGCGATTCGTATTTTGTTGTACTGTACTGTACTACTTAGCGACTACTGAAAATGTCGACCACTTCGCGTGAGGTACCGACAACAAGAATAATCGACCGGCGAAACCGGTGTATCAACTGTTTTTTTGCAATCCTAAGAAACCAACGCAGGTATTCTTTGGAACAAGCTACTACTCAGATGATCAATGTGTTACAGTCATGGATAACTCCTACTCAGGTAATAACATTCTATTGACGTTTTCATACCTATCAGTCTATTTCTTGATTTCTCAGACAGTTTAAACTTACCCAGTCATTCTCTCGTTTTTATATTTTAATTTTTGCTTTTTATAAATCACATATTAAAAACTATAGACAAATGATAGCATAAAATCAATGTCACAATGCTGAAATTGGAAGCACTCCATGCTGTAAGCACAAAATATAATTATGTTGTGCAGCCCATTCAGTTAGGCTTGAAGTCGGTGATTGTGACATTCCTTTGCTCATTCTATTATACTATAATCTAATGACCTTTTCTTTATATTTCATTTCAAATATATTTTTTTGATTGCAGCTGTCTCCAGGAAGTATAATTTGTTCCGAGTGTTTTGGACTGCTTCAAAATCGAGTTGAGCGAAGGAAGTGCTATGCCTTTGCCTGCTCTTGGACATAGAAGAATCTGCTTTCCTTGTGGAAACTCTATTTTACGAGCACCAAGAACATACCCTGTGCAACATGATCAACAAGAAAGAAACATTTTAATGAGACTGGTTCCACTGCACTTGGTAAATATTTATTAGTATCTTATTGAGAATATGGAGTGTCTAATACAGAATCTGTCTACTTGGGCTAACAGAAAAAATATTTAAGCACCTTATTTTTTTTAGGTTTCCAGAATGGAACGTGTATGTGCTGCATGTTGGAGATCAGCTACGAGAGAAGTACAGAGGCAACAGCAGCATGATTCAAATCGTCCTACTGTAGCACATGCTGTGTCAAGTGATGATTTCAATATTACTGAGCCACCTCCTCTTCCATCTTCAAGACCAGTAGCAGTTCAATTAGCGGCACCAAAAATCACATCATCTTTATATAGACGTGCTGCAAACACATCTGGCCACTGCATATTCGTTAATTGTTTTGAAAATGAACGTCTACTTGTACCATGTGCTATAAAAGATTTATTATTGTATCATTATAAATTCTATGTACCATCTGGTGCACGTGTTTGTCGTCACCACTTGGATCACGATTCTTGGAATGAATTAACCTCCCAATTGAGGGATTTTACTGGTAGTCAATTTGATAATATTATGACTATGATGCAGCGAGCAGCTAATAACAGATTTGATTTTTCAAATATTGGGATGATGCCTCCATATTTATGTCATTATTGGCTTGGATTCAATGCTGAGCAGTTTTATGATTTACTTAACAGTATCCCAAATCTAGCAAAACAGGCACCAAATGCTTCTATAGCCTTGTGCATATATTTCGTTAAGAACTGGTGACAGTAATGAAAGGTTGGCTACTCTTTTTAATAAACCTCGAACCACTTTAGAATGGTGGATGTCAAAAGCAAGAAATTGTTTAATGAGTGATTTTGTCCCCTTGCACTTAGGATTTAATCATCTTACTGTACAAGATGTTGCTTCTCGAAATAAGATTATACCAGAAGGACTGTTTGGTAATCCTGATTTGCCACCAGATGTTAACCTGCAATAGTTATATGTGATGCTACCTATGTTTTTGTGCAAATTACAAACCTACAGTTTACAAAAACTAGACAACCTAGTTAAACCATTTTTGATTGTGTGTTGCGATGGCCACATTGTGGAATGTCTTGGTCCATACAAAGCCACTCTTAATGATGCTACAATCACAAGTTTAAACTTAAATAATGAGGGATCTTGTATAAGATCATTTTTTAGAAGAGGTGATATTTTTCTTCTTGATAGAGGATTTCGAGATGTTATAAATGAACTCCAAGAACACGGTTTCGTGACCCACATGCCAGAGTCTCTCCTCGAAAATGAACACCAATTAACAACCCAGCAGGCAAATCGGTCTCGGCTAGTAACCATGTGTCGCTGGGTTGTAGAAATAGTCAATGGTAGGATAAAAAGAGACTATAGACTATTCCGTCATGTATTCAATAATAGAGCTGCTATGCACCTCAATGATTATTTTAGGATTTGTTGTGCCTTATTAAATAAGTTTCATGTTGCCATAGATGACCCACCGGACGCTTTGGAATATGTTACAATAGCTAAAAGTAGACTTTTTCTAGTAAACCATCTGGTAACGTAAATGTAGAGCAAGAAAATCTTAACAGAAGGAGAGCTAGCTTCCAAACAATTGATGGCAATCATCCTCATTTGGATAGATTCCCACGACTCACAATTACTGACCTTAAGCGGTTTGCTCTAGGTACATATCAATTAAAACAGGCCAGATCTTACTTCGGGGAACATGTTCGTCAGTCTGGAATATATTCGGTGGAAGTGAATACTGAAATTGATGAGGATATTCCTCTGATTTTAGGCCTAAATAATTATTTGTTAAAAGGTAGGATTAAATCCAGGCATGTGAACAGTCGAACATATTACACATATTTATTAATAAGCAGAGACGATGCTGTAGCAAATACATTACAAGCCATAGTAGGATATTGTTGCAACTGTCTTGTTGGTAAGCGAACTGTTGGCTGCTATGCTCACATAATGACTGACAGTGGTGTGGTTTTCTTATTTAGATGATTTTTTTAATGAAAATGATGAATGAAGTCATTCGCTGTTCCTATATGTATAGGTACCTACCTACTTACTGTAAGGGTTAGATATACTATGATTATATACCTACCTACATGTTTAAAGTGCTACCAGTGTCACTGGATCAAATTAAAGATCTCTTTGAATTCTATTGTTTTTTTTTTTACAGCTCTCCTTTTTTTGTATTTGTAACTGTTTTAACAGGAAATATAAAGGCAAGGTACTGATTTATTTAAGTCTCTATCCCATCAGATATGCTAATTAATCTGCTCTCCAAACTACGATCTATAAACTTACCTCTATACACGACGAATATTTCAATTTTGAGGTTAAGTTACGTTTTCTAAAAAAACTTGGAAATGCGGGTTTTGATTCCAAAATGGCAATTGTAGATGGTTATTTGGTTAATTTATAAACCATCTAAAACAACTTTGGAATTGAAGCAACTCTGTACCGTGGTCCATATTATCGTGGTCATTCTCCTTTGCTTTTACGACCTCCGAGAGGTATTTTAATAAGAGCACCATTTATCCATAGATAAGCAGAGACCCCAATGACTGACTACAAGACCGACGAACCTCGCGCCGTCACCTTCTGCTGCAACTCCTTCATGCTCATCCGGGGACCATAGGGATGTGAAATACCATACCAGAGGTACAACTTACGGCCGAGATACCATTTTACCAACAGGAATAATTGGTCACCCATTACCCAAGCACAAGAAGCCCATAATGAACCACTGAAACTAGCTAGCAACAAGGACACAGACGGTGAATGGCGACGTATCCAGGAATGCACAAATATCACCAGAGAGCAACAAACAGAGTAAATTTTGTCTTTTTATTAACATTACTGTAGCTAAACAAGCCTGTACTGCACTGATAGACACCGGAGCATCAATTTCGTATATATAAGAGCAACTAATGTTGGAGCTGAAGCTCAAGCATACCAACGGCAATGCGAAAGATTTTGTAAGATCAATTTTGAGTTCGTGTATGAAGGTCGTGGGATAAACTAAGATTAGCTTTGGAGTGGACTCAAATTGTCCACTCAGTTTCCTGGTCATAAAATACATTAGCCAGAAACTGAGATCCTCAGTCAGAACTTTTCCACAAGTAATTTTTGTGAATATTCTGAACAAAATGATACGTCAATGTCAAATACTTTGGTTTGTCAAGATTACTAAGACAGAATTCATTTTATGAAAATGATACTTTCATAGGAGACCATGTGTCTATTGTAGAAGAAAGAGGTTTGAAAACAATTTCATAAAATTATCATCTTTATTTTTATTTAAATAATACCAAGTAATAATAAGAAAAAACGACGGAGGCAGCAATATTGTATTAACTTTACAATTAAATGGAAAACCTACCACCATACCCATACCTATTCAATAATAATAATAAATCACTAAAGAGCAATACGAGAAAAATAAATATTTGACTAAGGGCGAAGCTTGGACTTTACTTCGAAGTTATTGGACTGAACAGCCCTAATTCTAGTCTTAAGGAAATGTACATGAAATCCGGAAAAACAGTTTATCAATTTCTGAAACGTGTTAATAAAAGAAAGATATTTTATCTTTCAAGAAATCTAAAACTAATTGAAATATAGAAAATAACAAAATACGATTCTTTGTGCCTAAAATCTCAACACGACGCTAAGGACGCGACGCCATTCCGACTGTCATCCAGCAACGGTTGCCAGAGTTGCGCCGAAATGCATCAGAGGCGCGGCGCTCTAGGCCGCCAGCGCGACTGCGTCGCTCCCATCACAGCTCCCGTCGTTGTCATCGGTACGTCACATAGACGTATCAGTATTTGTTTATTAATTTAGTTTGTTATTATTATTATGAATCTCTAAGTTTAAATTTATATAAATAAATGCTTAGTGGCAGCAGCAATGTGATCGATGCTAGTGGTAGTGCTCGTCAACCTCTCTGAGCTTCTTAGAGAGATGTCTGTTGTGTACCCTGGCACGGTTTTTTGAAGGTAAGCGGGGTCTGAATGTGCATATTGAAAAAGATACACAGGCCACAAAATGCACTCACTCACTTCGGGACCCTGTCTCAACATCTACACCTACAACATCAGCTACATCCACTTTTAACCTGTTTTGGAAAACCCTTTCAAAATTCAACACTCTGTTCCTGTTTTGAACCGAGTTCCCCGCAGCGCTAGACCGCTAGTGGCACAACACCTAGCTGGTTGCGTTTGCCTTGCCGTCCGGGAGAATACGCAAAGTGCTTAGCAATAATAGCTGCTCACCTTTTCTTGGAGAATTCCATTCGTACATGTATAAAAGAATTTAGCAACCTTAAATACATGTCTGCACAAATTGCCTTTCTGTTGCTGACCCCCTTGATCCGGATCTCACCATTACGGGTCGAGAGTTGGACACAGCTGTTTGCTCTTTCCTGAGCAGTTCCGTTGGCGGCCTGGACGCCCTGAGTTCTCAGCACCTTAAGGGCCTTATCAGCACCGAGGAAGCTGGTCAGTTACACTTGAAGGAGCTTACGGCTCTAATCAATCTTATGCTCTCCGGCAAGGTGAACGGGCCGTCATCGATATTCTGTATAGGGCCAATCTATGCGCCCTGCACAAGAGAGATGGTAGGAAACTACTTACCGTCGTATGGCAGGCAAGATTTGCTATAAATTTGATGGTAAGGTTGTTTCGGAAAAATTCCCCCTGAAACCAGGTTACGGCTTCAAAGGACTGCCGTATAAGCCTTGTCGATCTGCCTAAATTCTGGCAAAGGAGAGGTCATCCTGAAGGTTGACATAAAGAATGCTTTCAATTATGTCAATCGTTGTAACATTGCTGGTAGAAACTAAAACAGAAATACCCCAAATCTATAGTTTAATTAGCAATGTTACAGACAACTTTCTAAATTAATGTATCCAGAGGTTGTCCCTTCTGGAATCTGCTGTTGGTTGTCAACAAGGTGAACCCATTGGGCCAGTGATTTTAAGTATAACCATTCACTCAATTATTCGACAGCTAAATTCCGAATTTAACGTTTGGCATCTTGAATTCTTGATAATGGAGCCTTGAGAGGCAACGTAGAAACTGTTTTAAGTGACCTATAATTCTCAAAAGATGAACTTCATTCCATTGGCCTAGGCCATTGGCATAGACCTTTCGAAATGTAAACTATACTTAGCGGATTGTACTGATAGACATCTGTCACTTCCCAAATTTTACACAATATATCAAACCAGGCGTATGAGCTGATTGCAATATTGATGTATATATTTACGGTTTTCATATAAACTTTTATGTTTATTTTTTATTAAAAAATATTGTTTATTTATTTTGTAATCGTATTGTGCGATTTATTTGACCGTAGTGTGTCCGTGGCATCACTGCGGGCCCTATCAGAATACCATTGCTGCGGTACTTATTGTTTAAAGATAGCAGCCTATGCTGAGATAAGTGCCTTTTTGGCCTCGCACAGGTCGTTTATTATTACTTAATTACTTTTGGATATTCGAAAAAAAAAATTATAGTTTTAGATGGTCCTTTTTAGTTGTTATTACTGCTTGTATTTCTGCGCGTGCAAAAATAATAAAAAAATATTTCTTTCTTTCTTTCAAAATTATTGAAAAATAGCTCTCTTTGTCTCTTTGGGTCTCCAATCTTTGAGAATGCCTTTCCCGATTTTATTGAGGAAAATATAGATAATTTCCCTGACATTTTGGAAAGGTTACCAAATTAACATGCGTTCGGCCATAACTTTAATCCGCTAGTGCTGATCCGGCCCAAAATTAACATATTTCCTTTGCGTTTCCCATTTATAGAAGTACAATCATCTTTTAGACAAAGAGAGAGGAGCTCGTGGCTAAGTAATAACATCCGCACGGGTCAAACCATGAACTCAAAGTACCCTTGCCGGGTTTGATCCGTGGATGGGTGACCATCTTTACATACCTTTACTCCTCCGTGCCTCGGAAAGCACGTTAAGCCGTTGGTCCCAGCTGTCATTCGTGGATCTTTGACAGTCGTTACGGGTCGTCAGAAGCCCGAAAGTCTGACAGCAAGTCTTACCAAGGCGTATCGTATTACCCAGTTATAGGGTTATGGAGGTCAGATAGGCAGTCGCTCCATGTAAAATACTGGTATTCAGCTGCATCCGGTTAGACTGGAAGCCGCCGACCCCAACATGGTTGGGAAAAGGCTAGGCAGATTATATACTTACTTAGACAAAATTAACCAAATTGTACTCTAGCCTCGTCCTCGAGATTAGTATTGTACACTAAACTTGTAGTACCATAATATATAGGGAGTGCCTCTGCTGCTGGCGCCGGATTGATCCGGCACCGGTTGCTGTATTGGCTGCCGGCACCGAGTTTGGAAAAAAAAGCGGAAATAGGGTTTGGCAATTTGGCATATTGGAGTAGATGGGCAAAGTAAGCATAATTTAAAAAAAAAAACATAATAAAGCGTAATTTTATTCCAGTGTTATATTTCCATAATCAAAGATTTCCATATTCCAGTAATCAAGTACCTGAACCGATCGAACTAGTTAGATTAGGTTAAATATTTTTACTCGCAAAAAAAGGTTAGGTTAGAACTGTGACCCCCTATGAAAACAAAAATGACTAGAATATTCAGAAAAAAAAAAAAAAACTTTAGTTAGGGTTAGTTAGTTGGAGTTCTGAATACTGGAAGGGTTTCCATAAACGCCGCGCCACCGGTGTCCATTATGGGAGCTACAGAGTTTGTAATGTGCTGGCAGCCGATGTTTTTAATCTCGGCTGACCGAGCGAGCGAAGTGTCTCTGCTTCTAATCTGGAAAAATTTGCTTTCGTGTGTCAGTTTGTACGTACTCCTCTACAGGTCGTATTTTACAACCGATCTGGATGAAATTTGGTGTACAGGTTTAACGAGTTTATGTTTGAAAGGTTAAGTTGGTCTCAAAAAAAAATTGATGAAGATCTGATGAGGATCTTCGGCATGATGAGAAGAATAATTCCACACCGCAAGGTGCAGAACTCACACTGGTGCACGGGCGCTTCTCCGACGCAATTGTAGATACGTATAACAGTCACTTCATCGATTTGGATATTATCGCGCTTACACTCTTTAATAAGTTTAATAAGATGGCTATTGAATCTCTAAGATATTTCTATTTCTAATCTTCTTCTGGACAATAAAGTATATACAAATAACTAACCACCTATTAGTTAATTTGTCTAGCTGGCCTACAAATGTTTACTCATAATTTTTCTCTGGTTTTTAGGGTTCTGTAGTCAACAAGGAATTGATATAGTTTCGCCATATCCGTCTGACTGTCTGTCTGTCTATTCTCGGCTTAGCTCCGAAAATCTTAGTAATAGAAAGCTTTAATTTAGCACCTATCTATACAATAAACACGCCGGCCGACAAAGTGGTAAAATAAAATCATGATAAATATTTGTTTTTAGGGTACCTCCCCTTCTTACATGTGGGGGAACACAAGTGGGGATGACTTTTTTCTCGTGTTCTCTGTGTTATGGGATATCGTGTGTGTGTGTGAAAACTATTTTTTTTGATTCAGGGATCCATTTGCGGAATATCAAGCATTCAAGTGCTAATTTTTGTTAGAGTCAAGTGTCCCCCCCCCCTTCCACCTAAATGGTTGATAGGTATGTGAAAAAAAGCACGGTAGTAGTATATTATAACCAAGTTAAAAGGAAAACTATCCCAGCTAAATACGGTATGCTTTACAAGTTAACGAGTAATAATCGACCAACTCATATTTGCAGTTGGAATGTATGGGAGAAAGAACGTGTTTGTCAACAACAATGTTAAAGGTTGGCATAAATTGATCTCAAATACGGAACCCTTCACTCACTGTGTGTGGCACACGCACTTGACCGATTTTTTCATTTGAATTTGACGTATTGAACGATCATGTTTTTTTGACTAGAAAAACAGTAGGTCATCGCCGTCAAATCATAGAAGTGCAGTGAAGCATAAAATATTTTCGAACGCTAAAACTACAAGCTGTCTATCGTTCATGGTTTCTTCCTGCAGGTCTACTCCCTAAACACGAAAACCGAAGAAGATTCGGCCGAAGTAACCTGTGATTCCTACTCCTTATCATAGACTTTACCTGAACAAAGCTGGATGAAGGAGCACCTGGGACCACCTTCTCATCCCAAAACTAGAGAATTCTAAAAAATATTTTCTGAATTCCCTAATACGAGGCATTAAAACCAATATGAATGTTAGTTTTTACAATAAGGTTACTTGATAGCGCTACTGTACACAGCTAGATGGCGCTGTCGTTGTCGCTCGCCAAATGGTTAGTTCACGTCGAACATTTTGTGTGACTCAGGTTTTTTTTAGGTGTAAAGTAGCTTCAAAAGTGTCGTATTTAACAGATAGTAGATCGTTTAGCCACTTGCCATGAATTTTTTGGCTAAAAAGTTTGTGCTCGATAGGTCTACTGTTTGCAGAACTACTAGTCGAGAATTATATATTCAAGCCCTTTGGAGTTGAAACCCTCGGGCCGTTGGATCTGATCGCTCATGGTTTGTTCAATAAAATGTCCAAACGGCTGGTTGACACTTCCCGTGACTTAAGGGCTGGCTTTTTTCTTGGCCTGAAAAAAACGGCAGCCGCCAGTCTCTTGGGTAAATTACCAGTCGACAGTGATGCGGAGGAATTTTTCTACGCCATATTTTAGTTTGTTAATAGTTTTAGTTCGGTCAATATATTATAATTTAATTTCAGTAGTTTGTTTGTTAATTAATTAGTATAAGTTCATCCAGTGTGTTACATTTTTATCATATTAATAAATACAAGAGAATGATGAAAATGTTATTTCATCATTATCTAAATACACAGATCCAATGAATTAAATTAATTTCAATCCGAAATTGGAAGTTGTTTACAGGATGTCACTGAGAGACCTTCTTTCCTCTTATAGAGAAAAATAATAATTTACGGCCTCGGATTAAGATAGCTGTACAGTAGGCTAAGTAGATAGCATAATGCTGAGCGATAGCCGATTTGTGTGGATGTGACGCATGCTTCCCCAACCTTTTCTCATTTATGTATTTGAAACTTTTTTTTTGCGTCATGTTTACCGCAAATAAACGTTTTTTTCTTTCTTTCTTTCTTTCATATTAAAACAATCGATGAAATTTCGGTTCATCGACCACCATAGGATATTAGCGCGCCCAGCGGCCCAGCGCTTACAGTCTCTATTACTACTTATTAGAAGAAAATGTTACGCATAACAAGTCCATTTATCATATAAATCAATTTGAGAACTAGGTAAAGTCATTTCTGATGAAAAAAAAAAACACTTGGGGAATTTATTAGTGATGTGTATAACTAGGGGACTGTTATGATAGTTAACCTTTTTATATTTTTGATTGATAATGATAATTATGTTTTTTTTTCTTTTCTTGACATTTGTATCGGTGTTAATGTGTTATTCATATATCCATAATATATATTTATAAATTAGTTACTTAAAACTTTATAAATTAATTAATTACGTCTTCATTTTGTTTTTTTTTTAATTAATACATTTCGATACAATAAAAAAATTGTTAAAAAAATAAAATAAAACAAACAACGTAGCCCAAAAAAAAAAAAAACAAACATTCCCAACCACAATCGACAAAGTCTAGACCCCAGCTCTGTAGAAACATTCATTAAAGCGTACTAATAAACTCTTCACATTGTCGAAACTCAGGCTGAAAGCTGAAGTTTGGTACCCAAATCGTGATTTTGTGAAGAGTTCGTTTAGTTTTTTTTAGCATGTAGATTTCAAGTTTTGCAAATAGAGTTGGGAACTGTTTTGCTAGTTATTTTTGGAGCCTCTGTACGATATTCCAGTAGTTTGAACTCAGTGAGCTGATGGTTGAAAACTGGTTCAAGTATGTCTAGTAATATCAGAAAAAAATTTGAAATATATTGATGATGTTGATAATAAAGCTGGCTAATGCAATATGTTTCTCGTACATACATCCAAATCCAACGAACACACTGAGACGTCGTCAACGAGTGACCCGGCACGGCAGCGCGGGGACCGGGAGGCGACACCATCATCAGTGCAGCGTCTAATACGACCGCGTTTGGACATACCTTTTGACCAGTACTTAGGTTGCTATAATTGCGAACCACCTAATAATTCTTTTTATAAAACAGTCCGCTTGGTTTACTTCAACCTGGGATTAGACATGGTGCTAAACGTCAACACGGTTTCCAAATTAATTTTCGTCATTATTGTCAACAAATTAGTTTACGCCAACCGGTTTTTGTCCTTATACCTACGCTACATTGGTGACGTTAGAAGGGATGCGAATTGCGAATGACTCAGACATCAAAATAAATTAATTTCAGATAAAACCGTTACTCGCTTGCACGGAAAATTACAGAAACACCAATAGTTCTTCTTCTTTTCGTTTGGTTTGTGACTAACCTGGCGTCATGAATTTTAAAGCCACCCATGGGCCTCTGACTTGGCTTCAAATGCCGTCGAGAAATATCTCTCAGGAGTGCCGGTTTCCTCACGATGTTTTCCTTCACCGTTTTGAAACAAGTGATACTTATACAATACACACATGAATCCGAAAAGTCAGAGTTCCTTGGGGGTTTGAACTCGAGACCTATAAATAAATAAATAATGAGAGGAGATCGTGGCCCCCGGCAACAGGGCAACCGTAGGAACACGGGTATGTTTTAGTCAGTAAGAGTCTGACACGCCCTCCTGCTCCGTCCAGAGCGGAAGAAGTTATTTGATGATTGCCCACCCAAAAAAAAAAAAACCAGTCGCTGAGCAATCATCGCCAGGACAGTGTTGGAGCTAGCCCGCACCCTGCGCACCAAGGACGCGCACCGCTTGCGCATAGTAACGTAAATGACCAATGGCAATCCGACGGCCACACCACTAGGCTATCACTGCTCTATCTAACCAATAGTTAAAAAGCAGTAACTTAACTAAATGCATTTTTCGAGAAAACAAATTTTTATTTCTTGTTAATTCAAAATATATAAAATTCAGATCCATAAATATACCGCTTTTTGGCTTACGTGGACAGTATTTTTTAGAAACAGAGCGAATTAAGTCTGTAAGAAAAAATAGAAAATGACATGAAATGAAAATGTGACAATGAAAATGTCCTTATCTTATGTAAGCAGTTTATATCCTATCTCCATAACTGTCGGATGAATAATGTGAAGCATGAATAACTACATTGTACAACAATAGGTTTTTACGTTACCGTGAGCAAGCTGTCACGAAGCGAAATGGGGATTGGATTATGAATAAAATATAAATAGAAATGGCATTGTCTCGTACGTTTGCTGTTACGCTTCGGAACAAGGGCTTTCCGTACTTCTTGCAATAGCAAGAATCTACAGAGTGGCAGGGACATCGACGCGAAAACTGTAAGCATGGATTCAGTACATGATACTGAATCACACTGCGTTGAATTTTTTTTGAAAAAATAAGAAAACCTGGTGTTTTATAGAAAAGTGCAATACCCACGCGGTCAAAATATATGGAACATGAGATTTTTTTTAAATAACCGACGAAAAATTTCGACGTACAGAGGTTCAGAATCATGTATTAAATCCATGGTAACAGTTTTAGCGTAGATGTCCCTGCTAACCGATATATCCTCCGGGTTATTGAAATAATAATACATAATTAATATATAGTGATATTGGGTTTTTCCACTAGGAATTTCTCAGTAGCAGCCCGGAGGCTAGATTTGTGCCCGGTTGATGGCAATAGGCTTGCCCCCTACTACATGGGATTTAAACATAACTGGCGAAATGTGGGTGTACTATAGGTACACCTCTGCTTACCCCTTCGGGGATTACAGGCGTGATGTTATGTTATGCATACATAATTATAGTTGATGTATTCTTGTTACCTCCAACATCATTCTAGTGGTACAGGGTTTTCCATTACGGACGCTCGAGCTATAAATAAAGCAAGTTGTGTATCAGATAACATTAGATAGTTTTGTTATTTAATAGAGTACTTAATTACATTATGTATGGAATAGGATATCTGCCTCATTGGTCTAGTAGTTACAAGCGCTACTGCTAAGAATGAGCTGCTGGGTTCAATTCCCAGGTTTGGCAGTGTGATTGGGTTTTTTATCAGGGGTTTGGACACGAGAGTAATGCATAATTTGGATTACACTAAGGATGAATTGAGGGGACCCTTGAGATACTATACTTTATCACGAAATACACCCGACCGAGCGAGATCGAGCAGATCATGGAACGAAAGGCGTTCCAGAAGCAGATCACGTAATGATAGAAATTCGAGAAGCAGGTCACGGGACGAAAGGTGTTCGAGGAGCAGTATAGTCATCGCAGTCATCGGGCACAAGAATCGACCCATGTGTGAGAATTCAAAATCCTAATAATATGTTTTTTTCAATTTATTAATGCGCAAAGAGGTTATCAAAATCAGGCAGTCTTAAATTGGGCAATATGAGTAATGTTATTCCAGAGTTTAGCCGAATCATGGATGGTGTCAGAGTCTACCTAGCATAAAAATTACCTGGTCGGAATGGAAGACGAAACTTTTTCAATCGTTTCCATGTAGAGAAAATTACGCAGAGTTATTAACAGAGATGCTTATATTGAGAGCTAAATATGGGAAACCTTTAGAACATTACTATTTCTCTAAACTTAACTTGTTACATACATGCCAGATAACGAAAAAAGGCAGATTGTTTACTTTACGGTGTAAAAGATAAGGCCATTAAAGATAAGACCTTAATTAATTAAGGCAAGGAGGAGCTCAAGCAACATTAATACACCTGAGCAAGTCCATAGATACCTAAAATCTGTTAAAGCAGGTCAGGCCAGAGAAAATAATGGCAATAACTTAATAAACTATAATTACAACTAGCAATTCCAACATATTGATATATTTGCTTTTTCTGCCGGTAAATTCAAAAATAATGTTCTCAAAACATTTAGTCGCTAACTCAGTAATTTTAATTAAGATTTGCATGCCTTGATGAGCTTTTCTTTGTTTGCTAAATTTACTTTTGTTATACAATTTAGCACAAACAATGTTTTATAACATAAATTATTGTTGTTTGTTGGTTTTTGTTTTAAATAGCATGGATTGTAAAGATTAATTTTGTTTGTATTCTGTGAAACATGTTGTTGGTTACACATTTGGCCGTATTTTTTATTTATTATGTATTTATTCGTACAAAATGTAATGTCACTTTTAAATTTTCCTAATAAATAAAATAATAAGAAAACTTTAGGGTTACAATCAGAGAAAACAAATCAATCAGATAAATTGTGGCCTTGGCTTAATCTTAGTACTGATTTAGCAAGGAGTTCTGCTGAGGAGAACAGTGGGGTTTCAAATAAGACAGATGAAGTGCATTACAAGTTATTAACTAAACTACTAATCCATAACTCTCTAGTTATATCTGATTATTTTATGTATTCTTTGATTTGGGCCTGTGTCATTTACAATATGTAAAAAAAAGTATTCGATCCGAAAGGGGCACATTATTATTGAAAACAAAAAAAGTTATTGCTATTTAAAATTCACATTTTTAGTACCAAAATTAACCCAAATCCATCATACATTTGCAAATTTTCAACCGGGATCATAAGTTATGACATGTAGTCACCCGCTAAACGATGGCAAATAACCCGGTAAAATTTGAAAAAAAAACTGTGTAACCGACTTTTTGATTAAAATTAAATGGTTTTCTTTGGGATGCTGAAATTAAAATACAACAAAATGACGGAAATTAAAATTAGTGGCACCTATACTCATTAGATAATCACCACAAATGATAAATGTGCTGACGATCGCAATTTGACAAATCGAAGTTTATTATTGTAACAATCACCATAAAGCCCATCCATGACATTGCAAATTTTTGATTATCACCACACTCACCAAAAGGGCTGACGTTCAAATAAATTGGCAGCTGGAGTTGATTCCGCTATTATACCAAAAAACACAAAACGTTGTTAATCACCGCCCTTAAGAAATGAACTGATGATTTTAGTAATTATGTTGCGAAGGTTTGATATTGTCATACAGCCATAATCCCTAGATTTCGTTAATCACCATAATTGGAAAAGTGACTGGTTATTAATGAAAGTAATACTCATCTACATAATAGTGCTCCCCTCCACCACAGTTTCTCTCGCGGGCGCCGAACGAAACTCACACCGGTGTACACCCACATTTCATCAGTTTACAAAGGGCAAGCAAAAAAAAAAAAAATGCCTACAAAAGTACGACTATGAATCTGCCATCTTATTTTCGAGTTTTTTTTATACATCATAATTTTGTCTACTCTTCTAGTCGTCAAAATCGAGGACGACTAAATACAACAAAATGACAGAAAAAACGCAGATTATCTCGTGTTGAATTGTCAAAAATCGAGATAACTAACGTGCCATGTTAGGGTTTGTCGATAAAATACCAAGTTTGACATAACGAGTCGAATATTTTGTATGGCGTAGCTGTCAGAATACAAGAAAGGTACAGCTCTCGATGATGATCAACATCAACAACGATTAGAATCGGCTAGTGTTTATTATGGCTGTATGTTGTTTTAAAGATTTCATTTTCATACAATTTCGTTTCACATAATTGTTTTCTCAAGTTATCAGTTCTTAGAATAATCAATACGCAGAATACTTACTTTGAATAAATGTAAATCATTGATCTTTATTACAGATAAAATTTAATGTTTCGATATTCATATCATAGAATAACAAATCAAATATTCTTTATCCTCGTATTGTTTAGTTAATATAAACTTATTACCAAGAAAAACATTTCATCGAGTGACAGTTTCTAAGCGTTTCAATTATTCAATTACCTTTGACAAATATTGGATTGTTAGTCTATATATAATATTTTATGATATTAAAGGGTACATGTAATTTTTAGCCAACGTAGTCGACGGAGCTCCGCTTCGCGAGGCTCCTATTTCTGTGTGGTTTAAAAAAATAACCACGAAGAAACCACCTTCTAACCTAACCTGTCCGAGTCGGGGTGTCCCAAGTCCCGAGTTCGCTTCGCTTGCTCTTGCAGCCTAAGGTCTTGTTCGACTTTAATTCGACACTGATTTTAGACGTTCAAATATGTACCCATATAAAATTATGGATGTAAAACGTCTATTTTTACATTTTCGTTGAAATAAGATACCATGGAAAAATACACCGAACAAACAATATTCATTAGAAAATAATTCTACTGTTTGATAAGTTTGTTAAATAAAAAAATGTGATCATAAAATTCATTGAATTGTGTTTCTGTGAAATATGTTTAATTCAATTAAATAGTCGTTAAAACAATAATATTCGAAATAAAATTACAAAGACCAAATATTATGTGAAACATTTTCTACGAAACGAAATTCTATGAAATTTCTGTCTGCGAAACAAGGGAACACTATTAATTATGAATGCAGACGTCAAGAGAATGACAATGCTTTAATACTAATAAATAGGGTAGAAGAAATACGACAAGCGGAAATGCCAGAATGACTTCAATTAGGATTAGAAGCTGATCGGATTCGTCAAAATGTTAATAGAATGTCGATTTCATCTGACGATTTCAATGAGCACAAGAACATGATGCTGCGGGTCATGACGTTCCTTGGATTAATAAAGAG
The DNA here is from genome assembly GCA_916610215.1 of Omphaloscelis lunosa. Taxonomy (NCBI): domain Eukaryota; kingdom Metazoa; phylum Arthropoda; class Insecta; order Lepidoptera; family Noctuidae; genus Omphaloscelis; species Omphaloscelis lunosa. The sequence goes on along the minus strand of OU744265.1, from coordinate 13,590,736 downwards.
AGAGCAAGTTAACATATTTACCTAGAATTTACCATACTGAAGCATCTGCCATAAGTGGTATGGTCATATGCAGTAATTATTGTGGCGCTCTCAATAGAAGAAAAGAGTCAAATGGATTATACTTATGCAATGGAAAAGATAATATTAAAAATTTTCAAAATCCCCCAGAGCTTATGAAATCACTTTTAAGTGATGAAAATCCACAATCTAAACACTTTTTAGACAACATTCACTTGCAAAATGGCGCGTTTCAAATGACGTCTTTCGGAGCGAAATAAATTATAGACGGGCCATTCATGCCAACCTTTAAAATATAAGCCCAAGTTTATCATCTCATAGGATCTGCATTGCCTCAAAATGAGGCAAAATTTCATTAGATTTATTTTGTATCGGATTATATTCAACAAACTAATATCAGAAATATTTCCCTCAGTATACAGGGAAGCATTATTGTAGATTACAGAGGTACATTAGCATTGGTTGCGGCTTTACTTACGTAGGTCATCATTCCGTAAGAAATAAAGAACTCGGGATTCTTATATAACATTATGTTGTTTGTATTTTATTTTAAAATCAATGGGGGTTTGTCGACAAAAAGATTGCCAGTGGGTTTTAGTGAAATAACCACGAATCAGCACTTCACGCACATTACAACTTGTCAGAGTGTGATTTATTGTATTACAGATTACAGAAACAATTATAAAGCCATTGTGTCTCGCCTGGTTCCATGTTCGTGGATACGAAGGGTTAAAAAACGTAGCGACAAAAAACGCAATGGCTTTTATTAAGAGATTACTCAGAACAGAAAAGTTTCGACATCGAATCAGCGACTCCAACCGCCCGCTGACCTAAAATATCGCCACTGGAAGAACTATCTTTCCGAAGAAACATAGGAAGAGAAGATTCCTAAATTATTTTTACAATTTATAAACAATTAGCGATTCGCCCCTGTTTTGGACTTTTACGGCTTGACAAAACATGAAGATTTTTTTATTGTGTAAGTTTAATATGCAGGTATGTGTATGTGTTTTTGTGTATTTTACACAAAAACATTCCAGAATAAATTCTCTAAGGGGAAAAACGCATCAAAGAAGCGTTAAGAAGAACAACGCGGTCACTTAAACAATAGACTTCAATTTATAGCTAATAATTATGTAGGTATAGATAATGGACAGACAGTCTGTACTAAAGAGTGGATAACACAAGTAGGTATTATACAACGATAACATAGTTTTACCCGAGAAGAAAGCGCATATCAATAACCCACGCTGACTATATGCTGGCGCCCATTGTATGTTGGCAAAGTTGGCACAAGAGGTTTAGGGTGTGTCTGCGTGAGTCAAATTTTATATTTTTCTTGTGAGTCGTCCTTCTACTATTTCTGCAGATGCTTTTATTCTGTATCGCGTATTTTTTCTTCGGTTATTCTAATAGCTTGAAGAGCAAAAAGCATGCTATGAAGACGCTTATCATTGCAGACTGAGGAATATTCCAACTCATGAGGTGCTCACAACATTGATTACGACTCTCCAACAATTCCCTATAGAGGTGCTTCAAGGATCTTTTTGGCACTTGAATAACATTGACAAGGGGCGCTGTTGGTAAAAATGTGTGTTAATGATTTGTGAAATTATAATGAAAAAATAAGATAGCGGCTTTAGTAGGTAAATATGCTCAACTACACTTGCAAGCAAAAGTATGGAATCACCTACTTGTTACCGAACTTCCAGTAGGTGCTTAACTCCACGGCGAGCTCTCACAAGCGTGTCAGCACCTGCCACAACCTATAATTTCATATCTAAGTTTCTGAATGTGGCGACGATAATATTAAAGTTTTCTCGTGAAGAAAGCGCCTTTCAATCACACTTGTCGCCCTCTCCCTCCTGTACAGTAGCGATAGCTAAGGTATCTATGTACAAATATATATTTTTCGTCTATATCGTGGAAGGTGAATTATGCAACCTATTAGCCGATATCAATGATGTTGTACAGTACAATTATTGGCTGATATATGAAAAGTACATTAGCTCAACCCCAGGTCTCCCTGTACATTTCTATTCGACCGGCACCACATCAGTTGCCTCCTCTTGATTGTTTTAGAATATTTACTTTTGATCAAACGAATCAATCCTATTTTAAGCAAGTGTGTGAGCTTTGGGGTAATGATCGTAAAAAAATATCAGAAATTATTTGGAACGAGTCACCTTCGTGAAATGGCCTCAGCTCCTATTAAATCAACGTCACTTTAAACATTGTTTTATTAAAATTCGTTTAATTAATACTGGAGATAATAACGAACCCAAAATAACCAAATTGTTGGACTCAGTGAAATATTATTATTTATTTTATCGAAGTTTGAAACTATCTTAACATTTTAGATTGAATGCATAAGGCATTAAGTATAAATAAATAAATAAATAAACAAATAAATAGATAAATAAATAAATAATTAAATAAATAAATAAATACTGAGTGACGGCCCAGATAGTCATTAACCATCGTGACAGGTCACTTCGAAATTTGGTCAGAACTGTCCAAGAACAGTATTTTTATTCCCAATTTTAATTAAGGTTCAAATTGCAATAATAAGGCATTGGTTCCTGTAATTTCCTCGGATTTATTTAGGGTTCCGTACCTCAAAAGGAAAAAAAACGGAACCCTTATTAAATCACTTGTGTGTATGTCTGTCTGTCCGTCTGTCACAGCCAATTTGCTCCGAATCTTATGGTCCGATTAAGTGGAAATTTGGTACAAATATAAATTCTGTGACCCAAACACGGACGTGTAACGAAAAGATATGAAGTTTGAATAGGGGTAATTTTTTGGGGAGGAAAATTTTGCAAACAGTACTGTGTGATATATCCAATGAAAGATCATTTTAAAATAAATACTTTTAAGAATATTTAAGAAAATTGATGAAAATTGAAAATTATCTCCAAAAGAAAAAAAAACATAAAATAATTCTATAGGTACTTATAGATTACAGGAAAACTTATAAAAAGTCTATAGTCTTAAAATAAAAATAAATAATGTGCGTAAAAACTTACATTTGCTGTTACAATGTATGAAGAACATGTTTTTCAACCACAATGTTAAGTTTGTCCTTGGGATAAATTGATTCCATCTACGGTACCCTTCATTATGCGTGGCCTGATACGCTCTTGGCCGATTTTTTATTAATAATATTAAGAGTGAAGGTTTAAACATCAGACCATTTTCAAAAAAATTTTTTTTTGATATGGTTACAAAAATAGTTATACATATCGTTGATACTTAATAAAAATGTATTAAAGCTTTGGTTTGGCTACAGACAGCAATAAATAGAGATAGAGGGATAGAAAAGTGCCATTTTGCTCGCAATAAGCAAACAGCTAATGAAAAATAAGTATTGGCTTCGAACTATTTCGCAATTCTGGATTCTCCTAGTGTTAGACTTATCGTCCAATGGGAAATAAATCAAAAAGGGAAGCTAGCTTGCAGCTTGTTTACGCAAGCCGTAGTTGCTTTGCCTCCGTTGGTCGAATACGGCGCGCGAGCCCAATTTAAAACCACAGTTTGCCTGGACGCACAAATTGGTAAAAATACAAAAAGCGTTGTTGAATATGTGGCGGCATCGACGCCACATGCGAATTACGCATCAAAGTCCTGACGTCACACAAAATCCCGCATCGCGCAAACAGAGTTTACTGCGCAATCAGCGTATATATAACTTCCTCGACATCAATCGTTGGGCAGTTGCCCACCAGACACGACATCCGTCTGGTCGGAGTGAACGATACACCCTGTTCCTCATGCATTAGGTACCAGGTAGGACGCAGGTATTTCTATAAATACTTTACTTTTTTGCCATTCAACCTGGCAATGTTGCCAGATTTCTGACCTCTTTTTCGGGTGATAGCGATGTGGTGGTGTACTTTTAAGTGTCCTCTTATTTTTATTTGTACAGTTAGACATTTAGTTTAGTATCCCGCGTAAATAGTTCTATAATAAAAATTCTATTGTATTTAAGCATTAGGAACCTGTTAATAAATAAAACATCATTAAAAAGATGAAGATGAAGAATGATTTCATAGTGCAGTCATTAAAATGTTATTGTCGTTGATTTACATCTATGATCCTACGAGTTATCTATATTGTTTCAATAAAAACCTGCTCATTTTGTACATAACTTTATTTTAGATCTATAACATAAATTATAGTAAAATTTAAAAAGGATTAGCTAGAACCTCTATAGGTTGTCCCTTATGCCGCTTGTCGTTCTTTTTATTTATGGGTCCTCTGTATGTCTATAATATGTTGGAATGATTCAATTGATCAACAGTAACTCAATCAAGTATTTTGTCGGCCCCAACGAAAATCGGAATAGCGTTCAGTCGAGATAAACTGTTTCCGTTTTGTCTTCTGTCGGTCTAATGTAGATCGAAATCGGACCAGGATTCATCGATATTTTGTCCGTCGGAGTTGCGTGGTAGATTCGCTTTAGAATGTATTTTATACCTATAGGTATGTTCAATCAGAACACATACCATTTAGAAAACAGACCTACGAGTTCAAATAGAATTCTAAACTCAGATGGCTCTGAATGGTTTCAAAATTCACGCGTGACACATCAAAAGCTTAATCAGACTAACGCGTTCATTCTTCGGCACGTACGTTCGCGGTTTGAATTCCATCGAAATTCGGTTTTCGATCAAATCAACCAAATCCGTTTATTTGTTTGAGTTTGTGCATTTACGATTTTCTTATTATATTTAGAATATTTTTTTAACAGAAACTTAATGGTACGAGATCCGGCTGTGAGGTATTTGCAATTAATATTATTTGCGTATTGTTTAGTTAAAAATACTTGCGGCCACATTTTGATAAGCATTCCGACAAAAATATATTCCCCCGTCCATAAAATAATATATGTAAAAATTTTGATTTTGATTATAAACTCTATGAATGTAGTAATCTCGCAGCCGGATCTTAAACTATAATTGAAGAACAAATGAAGAAGAATGTAATATTATTATCAAACTTTTCACTGAAAACTAAATTACAAATCAGACGACAAACTCACACTGAGCCCATGTCATGTGGTGGTTTGCGCCTCATTCTTTCTGACATAGAAGAGGCCTGAGCCCCAACAGTAGTAATATCATAGGCTGATTATGTATATAATTAGACGGATACATCCTCTTATCAAACACGCATGAATAAAAAAAAACCGTGGGATGAACACGAACTCCTCCTCGCTTTCACGACAGCTCCCACTGAAGTAGAATGAGTTGATGAAATTAAAAACTATAACTTCGTCCAATTCCTAGAACACCCCAGGTCAAATACCTAGTACCTAACAAAGAAAAAGATAAAACAAAAAATAATGTTTCAAAAACTTTTCCAAACATTTTAGACATTTAGCTTAACAAAGCTTTGATCATGATCTGACGAAAGTTTGATAAGGATATAGTTGAATGAGCAAGGTAACGATGCCCCGAGGGTAGTTTGTAAGAAACGAAATGTACTGGCAATTGAATTGAAGACAACTAATTTTCATGTAATTTTATTAAATTACTAACTTCTACCGACTGACTGCCTCGTTGGTCTAGTGGTCGCAAGCGCTACTAATGAGCATGAGGTCCCGAGGGAACCCAATATCACTTGATATTGGGTTTTTCTATCTGAAATTTCCCAGTAGCAGCCTGGAGTCTGAATTTGTGCCCGGTTGATGGCAATAGGCTCGCCCCCTATTACATGGGACTTCAAACATAACTGGTGAAATGTGGATGAACCTGCTACAGGGAGACCTCTGCCCAATCCTTCGGGGAAACAAGGCGTGATGTTATGTTATGTTAACTTCTACCCTTGACTTCGCGTGAAATTTCTTGTTTTAATAATATATAAAAATGTTTTTGATACGGCAATGAACTAAGTAGGTACTGTAGTGTGCTGGAGCATTAATTATAACACATCGAGCATTAAAAAGAGACAACAAAGTGTTAATTTTAACATTACACATTTAAAACACGATATTAAAATAAACAAAATCAGCCCATAATGTTCTAACTGCTGGGACATAGGCCTCCACTCGGTGAGAGGGACTGGGCCGTAATCTTCACGCGGGCCCGGTGCGAGTTGGTAGATGTCACATATATTTTCGAATTTTTGGTTCTAGGACATGCCGGTTTCCTCACGATGCTTTGAGAGCAGTGGTGATGAAATAATTGACTCAAAGTAAAGCGCCTGCCATTACCACTGGGCCACCACTGCTCTCAATATTCGTCTGCTCGCGATAATGCAATATGATGTGCTAACACAATTTTTCATATTTAGATAAATAACTTCGTTCTTACTCAAATACAGACAATACAGGAACTAAAATAACCTATCATATTTTTTTGCGTTTGTTTGTAGTGGGTACTACACAGTTTTTAATCCTGATAATGACTGGCCGCTAAGCATTGTGTTATTTCCCACTATAGCTTTTCAAATGAAAGCCGAGATTAATAGGTATCCGGTTGAAAGAGTTCCGAGAGAGTCCGGTTGTAGTTGTTTTTCATTTGTGGAAATATGTGTCTATTATGAAATAAAATGAAAATAAATTGACGGATACTCAGTCACACTATTTTATCAGTCTCGTCTTTTTTTAATCAAGACACAATGTACAGTTATTTTTTTACAAAAAATACTGTTTCTTAATATAGGATAAACCTGTTAAATTCAAGCATAATTACTTAATTGGTACTTAGAGATAATTTTAATACTTTGAACAAGTTGGAAAGCTTCAAAATAATTCCACAAAAAGAAATAATGTAACGCCTAAAATCCCTTCTAAGCCGGATTTGGGTAAATTGTTCACAATCTGCTTAATATTTTAATGCGAGATTCGGATAGGCTCTAATATTTTGAAATGAAAAAAGTGACAGGGAACTGAGAGAATTCAGTTTTGGAGTAAAAAATAATTCTGAATGATAACATAACATAACATCACGCCTGTATTCCCCGAAGGGTTAGGCAGAGGTGTACCTATAGTGCACCCACATTTCGCCAGTTATGTTTAAGTCTCATGTAATAGGAGCCGAGCCTATTGCCATCAACCGGGCATAAATCCAGACTCCGGGCTGCTACCAAGAAATTCGAGATCGAAAAACCTAATTACACCTTCTTCTTCTTCTTCACCTTCACCTTCTTTTTCTTCTTGAAGGTCTTATCATTCTTCTAAACGATAAGACCTTCATTTTTACAAACCAGTCGATGGGAAGACGGAGGCGTTAGCGGCACTGCCCTCACACAACGCAGCGGCCCGAGTTTTGCGGGCAGTGAGATCGTGCATCATCAGCTTACTCTGCCGAGCCGAGCACTCCGTTCGGTAGTTTGCGTTTCGTCGCATGCCCACGCGCCAGTGCTTTGTCCGCCGTTGAGTAATTCACAATTAGCTTTGCGCCGCTTGATAGTAATATCAAATCAATCTTTAAATTCCTAAATTGATTGTGCTTACCTTTCTTCTCTCTTGTTTTATACTAGAAATTACTAATTTTACTAATTTTTTAATTAGTCGATATTCTTTATGGCACATTTTTAGGTCATGAACTATCCGAATATCAAAAATATTTGGCCTAAGTATTAGGCCACGACACGAAGTCAGCGGGCAACGGGGAGGCGGCGGCAGCGGCGCGAGAGCGGCGCGTTCAAATGCATAGATTTATATGGAACTGGCCTCGAAGGCAGCGGCGCGGATAGCGAGCGGTTCCATTAAAACTATGCATTGCCGCGCCCGCCTCCGCCGCCGCCGCCGCCGCCCCGTTGCCCGCTGATTTCGAGACCAAGGCCTTAAGGGGGAGGCGTGAAAATTGATTCGCTGTTACAATGTATAATAATTATTTCGGCTTCATAACTAGTGTCTATAGTGTTACAGTGCATTCTACTTCTCAGTAACCGTTATAAACTCAAAGTTAAAATATAACCATTGTATAGTGGACTTTTATTTGCATCTGCTCACTTTTGTATAGCAATGTTTAAAGACTACAGATCATAGCAATGTTGGTACATGAAATTGATTTCAAGAATTAATTAAAAAGTCCGTCGCAGTAACCACCTACAAAAGGCTATTCCAGGTGCCTTGCAAGTAAGCATCAACCCCGAACTTACCCGTATGATAGAGTAGAAATAGCCAGAGTGAAAGGAGTGAGCTGCAGTAGCAGGAAACTCTAAGGTGCCAACCCTAGTGGGTCAGAGCCCACAAGATTTAAACCTAGTGAAATCTGCTCCACCAAGTGGAACCAGTGTAGCAGATTCCACTACAACATTTTAAGCATTCCATTTTGCCCCAACAGTGGGACGTACGGAGGGAGAAGGATATACAGTTATTTAAGAACATTGTTCGAAGACAGGAAGACGATAAAGAGGATAATATATATTTTTGCTCCGGTTTATTTGAGAGACTTCAGGAATTCGGAACAAAATTTGAATTTGAAATTTGGGAGTTTGTCGCGGAATTCAGGTTCCTATGGCGAATCACAAAGTCGATGTTTTGTTCAATTATAGAAAAACTTAAAAAAACGACTTAGAACCCAACACTGCATGGTTCTGCCTGTCTACTTCAAAGTTAGTACAATCAACCTACTCACCCTATTCCATCTTAAAAATAAAGAAAAAAGAACAAATTTTAATGATGGATGACCTTTTCAGAAAAGCATCGTCAAAATGAGAAAGCCAATCTGTAGCAACAAACCAATTTAAATAAATCTACAAATCTACCTTCATGTTTTTCATAATATAATTAATCCTACATTTTTCAACCTCCGGGGACTTGACCTGCCGTTTTGATCAATAATCCTGAGCCTGTCATGGTACTGAATTATTTTATTTTTAATTTTTCATGCAAATTTAGGTCGATTTTGGCGCGAACGGGAGTACCAAAAGTGTAGCAAAATAATACTAAGGTATCGGATTACCAGCTTAGTATAATTGACGTTACATGGAAATTTAAATCTCTTCTATTTATTTTGTAATTAATTTAGGAAATAGGTAAGAGATATTTTTTTCTGTGACATCGAATTATACTTAATTTGAGTACCTATATTTTTCGGGTTCCTGGCAACCGGAGACAGAAGGTGATGTGGTAGTCACAATAAATCTCACACAATCAATGCCTTGGAAATGTAATCCGACAGTGAGAGATAATTTTGATGTAAATATAGTTTATCCGCCTACCATTACTAGAAAAACAAACTCCGGTTAGATCTGGACGCGACACATCACGTGCACACGTGTGAAACCACTCTAATATACATGTGTATTGGTAGCACGTGTTTTATTACACAAATGAGCGTGTGTTTTGCTTGGCAGAACTCTGTTTTGGATTATTCAAAGTTACGGCATTGTGCACTTTAAATCATACATACGAAGGAATAAATCACCTGATTGTTTGTACCTAAATTGAAGTTCTCATTTTCATAACAGCCATAAAGATTCCTATACTACCTACCGCATTAAAATCAATCTGCCTAGCCTTTTCCCAACTACGTTGAGGTCGGCTTCCAGTCTAATCGGATGCAGCTGAACATCAGTATTTTACATTGAGCGACTGCCTATCTGACTCCACAACGCAGTAACTAGGAAATACGATACCCCTTGGTAAAACTGGTTGTCAAACTTTCGGGCTTCTGACGACTCATAACGACGTTAAAGATCCACGAATGACCAACGGATTAACGTACTTTCTGAGACACGGAGGAGTCTCGGTATGTAGAAATGGTTACCCATTCACGGACCAACCCCGGTAAGCGTAGCGTAACCTGATAGATCGACCCAGGTGGCTGTTATTACTTAGCCACGAGCTCCTCTACCGCACCTACTGCACCAATTATACAACAAACAGCTGGTAGCTGATAGATTCTAAAAATCTGACAGTGTCTTTTAACCGACTTTAAAAAAGGAGGAGATTCTCAGTTCATCGGAATCATTATTTTTAGATTGAAAAAAGGACATTATTAATAATACTAATATATATAAATTGGCTGGCAACACCAAAGTCAACAAACGTCTTGAAATTTTATTTTCCCATTTTTCAAATTATTTAATATTAGTAATACTTTTCGACGCAGTTTAGATACAGTGTAATAGTTTATAAATGTAAAGAAAGAACCTGAAACCCCATTTATTGCAAAAAAAGAACAAAATACACACATGAACCAAAAACTGCCGAACAGGAGGTGCCATTAGCTGTCATGTCACCTCCGATAATACAGAAATCAATGAAATAAAGAAAAATGTTGACACGATCAGCCGCACGAAAAGCACGCCCACCACCTCCAGACTTGTCGCTCAGCTCCGCTTGGCCGCCACCGGTACCCAGCCCCATTGTGAGTGCTGGGACAACACCGGCCGCGGTAGTTGCGTCGAGCTCGAGCGACGAGTATTTCTCTCCGCCCACGACGCCACCACCTGCTCGTTGACGGGGAGGACGCCGGCCGCCGGACGGCTTAGGACCTCGAGGCCTACTGGCCTGTGCTCCTAGCTCCCGGCGGAAGTGTGCAGCGCATGAGATGGACACGCTCTATCAATGAAAACGTCATGTGCTCATACTATGGGGCTACAGATGGGGAAATAATCTGACCGCGTACTGTATTCGGATGCTCTCTCTTTTTCAGGTGCTGGAGCCAGCTGTCAACATTTCGGCACAACGACTGTCGGATCAGGTGCGGGTCATCCAGCGTAATCATATGCTGGACGATACTGCACTTGATTGCCTACGAATGCAGAGTAGTAGTAAATGTATGAGTAGTAAGTGAGAATACTATTGAGAAGCTACTTGATGAGGATAGCGGAAATTAAACAGGAAGTTGGAGGCAATTAAGTTCAAGTTTTAATATTGTGATATTTTAATTATACACCAACAATGTAATAAAAAAACTGCAGTGCCCTTTAGAACAATAAAAAAGCGAGTTAGAAGAAATTACTATTAATAAAACAAAACTTGAAATTGCGTTTTCTAAGTGCGTTTTTCTTAATATTTACGAACTTAATGCTCTTTCTTGGCAAAGTGTGTAGTAACTGTAGGATCCTTTCAGTATCTGCAAAATAAAAAGGCAAGTTGTAATAATAATATAGTACATTACTGTCGGCCTGCAGCTGGGGCATTGATGGACGATGAGGACGCCGAGGCACACATACTTGAGTCCATCAATGCGTGGTTGCGGCCAAAATGTTTGATAAGTTACCTCCTTGGTTGCCATGAGTTGAAGTAAAAAGCTCGTTCAATTTTTGAAATAGCACGACATGCGCTCGGCCGAATACATGACGGGCGCTCGCATGTATTCGGCCATTATACCAATTTCGATTTATTTAGAAGAAGGTTGTCAAAATAATGCTCGAATTTCCAAGTATGTTTGAGAAAAAATCTTTTATAAATGGTTGTTTTTTGATGATCCTTGCACTTGTAAATTAGAACATTGACATGAACATCATGGATGCTAAACGACAAATTCGGTGATGTTTCATTAATCTCAGTAAACGCTTTCAATGAACTTTTTTTTTCTAGTGTGCAAACACAAGCTGAAGGTTATTTGAATTTTGCTTACGTTATTTGCGTTGCTGACAAAATCCCTGTTACTACAATTTCGAGATAACTTATAAATTGCCTTGCTATTCAGATTTGTGAATACCTACTCTGCAGTATGTATTCATTCTAGTCGCAAAGAATAGAAGTAACTCTTAAGAATCTTTTGTACTTTATAATACTACTTTATCTTCTTACGGTATCAAAAGAAGTGCGCTTTAAGCGTCTTTGAAAAATTGCGATGGGATCTCTATTTTCCCTGCGATCATTGTCGAAATACTAGAAGCCAAATCAATAAATATCAATTGTTATTTGGTATATGACACAATATGTTGTAATTAACTTAAATTTAACCTTATATTGGAGACTACCTATACATATAATGTTAATAGAAACTGATTTTTTATCTGTGAGAAGCATATGATTGTTTAAACCTTTTATTTCTGTTTATCTTAAAGAGAATGAAGACAGTAGGTAGGCACTTGCAAGATTAGTAGGCTCTTGTTAGGTGGGTACTTTTTGTCTGTCCAATTTAGGAAACTTGTGAACAATATAAGCTCACGCTATATAGTAAAAAATTACGCACAGCCCCACACATGGTGGTAGCGTAGCTGACTGATTGTCTCTTGAAAAGGTTGCCTATGCATCAACGATTTCTTTGACGTTGCGGTTATTTAAATCAGGTAGCAGCTGTTACCTGATTTAAATAACCAAGAATATTTATTGCCCATAATATTATGGGCAAGCATAGCTATGCTTGCCGATTATATTATTTACTAGCGACCCGCCCTTACTATACACGGTTTTAACGCAGAGGGCGTTTCAGTTAGCCCGCAGTATAGCGTCCATACATGCAATTTTTGTTTTTTTTTTTTTGTTTTTTTTTTTTGTTTTTAAATATTATTATTTATTTTATCTTTGTTATTTGTGTTTTGTGTTTCACGAACTGTGTTCAAATAAATGTTTTTCTTTCTTTCTTTCTTTCTTTTCTTTCTTAAATTAACAACGAAAAAAAAAGTGTGTTGTGTGTGTGACAAGTGCGCGTGTACAGAGTGTTTCTTTCGTATCAAAATTATATTTTTTGTGAAAATTTAATTAATAATATTTTTTTTTCGATGTAAATATTTTTTTTTAGCATGTATGGACGTTATACTATTGCAGGTTAACGGGAACGCCCTCTGTTAGTTAACCTTCCGGAATCCATTTTTTAAATGATAGTAAAACCGCATCTTAATCTGTTGCGTAGTGTAGAAGAACAACGTGGTCGTACAAACACACAAGAAAAGTGACTTCAATTTATAATATGTATAGATAAGAAAAATAAACTTGCAGCAACAAATGTAGCCATATTTAGCATAGTGAATGGCCCAGCAGTGAACATAATATTACGGCGAAGTTGTCCACCCAGCAGAAGCAGGCTCCTGCGTATACGCACATTTTGAGACCACCACGCGCTGCCGTACAAACTGTCGTCGACTTGAATGCTCTGTAAAAAGTTAAATTCTGTGATTACTTCCTCACACACTGACTTATTAATTATACAATTTTAGGAATATCGTTTACTTTTACAATGTTTGTAAATATGTGAGCACCATGTATCTATCACATAATTAAATTATCTGTCGTTGCTTCATTTTTAATTCTTTTTACCTATTGTGGTATAGTAATTTTATTCTAGGTGCATCGTCTTCACATATAATTATTTAACTAATGTACGTACTAATACAAACTATTGTAAAACATTTTAAAAGAGTAACGGTGGAGTTTCTTGCCCATTCTTCTCCATACGAAAACTACCTTTTGGAAGGGGCGACTAGAATCAATTATATTAGTCTGTAAATTTTGACGTTCAAAAGTGCCATACATGGGCCTATTTGAAAAAAATTATTTGACTTTGACTTTGACTTTGTTATGTCAAATTCGAATGGTACTGATTTAAACCAGCAGTTGTTGTATATAGCAGTTTTGGTAAGTTAAAAATTACAAAATGTATATTTATTAACAAGTTTAGCATTTTAAACTTAGCAGTAAAGTAAACAAAAATGAGTCGTAAAAAATAATAAGATGGATTATTTAATAAATACTGAGCAGTGAAATAACTAAATGGGCAGTTACGAGTGGGCAGTTGACAAATCGGAATTAGTCTGTAAGAAATCTCATTTTAAGCAGTTCTATAAACAACTTTCTAACCTAACCCAAGTGATTCACCAACAACATAAGGGATCTGGCGCTCGGCAGCCGCTGCTACGGCACGCTCGCTTCGCTCGCTCGCCTTCGCGCTTTAATAGTCACAGTTCTAACCTAACCTAACCCAAATGATTCACCAAGAATAGAGAATTTCAATCGGTTCGGGTTGAAACTCAAAACTCAAAACCAAAGCATTTATTCCAAATCAACCAATTACGGTACTTTTGAATTGTCAAGGGGTCGGTCAGTCAGAAATATAAAGCTAGTTGCCCATTTCAAAACATAGTAGGTACCTATGGAGAAGAACGGGCAAGAAACTCCACGGACACTCTTTTAAACCAAAATATTGGTACAAAAAATTGCTTACATCAGACATGTTGAAATTATACATGTGATAACAATGTAGGAAGATGTGCACGTTAAAGGCATTTAAAAAATTAAAATAAACCGTAGCAGCTAAGAGATGACCAGTCCCTACTGACGGCGCCCGTTCACGAACATGACGCATGGATCAGCACTGTTTAGCTCAACCATTTTGAAGGGAACTTAATGATCCAACACACATGCCACCATCAGCGAAAAATTTTCAGTGAGCATGACATTCTCTCAGCTGCCAGGGCACCTTAAAGTCAATGAAAGACATACCCAGTAAATGGTAGCTGTATGGAATGTACATGGTCACAGTGCTCATACGATTCGGGTATCTCCGGTCTCTGTGAACTGCCGAATTATTTACCTAACTGCCCATTCCGTCATTTTTACTGGCCATTTATTTATTAGTCTGCTTACGTTTTTTTAGTACTGATATTGTAAGACGAAATAACCGGCCAATTGTTTTTTTATTACTGTGTTTTACTGTCGCACAGATTTACCAACCGCCGATAAAAAAAAAACAACCGACTTCCAAAAACACAGTGAAAAATAACTTTAATTTTCGAAAATTAAATCTATTTTACAAGTTGTTACAAAACCAGACACCGACTTCGAAGTCGGTGTCTTTGGTTTTGTGTTTCGTTTTTTCCACCGACTTCCGAAATTAAATTTATTTTTCACTTTGTAGTGTTTTTTTAAAAGTCGGTTGTTTTATTTTTGTAAAAGTTTTTATTTTTCACATTTTAGTTGTGGTACCTACCCCAAACAAATTCGAACACCTCTACCTGCTATGTAAATAACAGTCACAGGAACTTACTTTTAAAGTCCGGTTAAGCAGCCAAGACCTTAGTGGTCAAAACTGCGAGATGCCCGTTATAAAAAAAAAAAAAAAAAAAGAACTTACTTATCATATCATCCACATACTAAGTGGTAAAAAATGCGTATTATTGAAGCTAACTCAAAAACTATCCAAGCACAGTTAATAAAATTTATATAGGACCACCTTGAGAACATACCCTTTTAAACAAAAAAAGAATGAAAAAAAAACAAACGTACACTACGAACATATAACCTCCTCCTTTTTGGAAGTCGGTTAAAAAATAACTGCCCATTATTTTTTTCAATAGATCATAATAACCTCTCGAATGTTTAAATAACATAACATCACGCCTTGTTTCCCCGAAGGGTTGGGCAGAGGTGACCCTGTAGCAGGTTCACCCATATTTCGCCAGTTATGTTTTAAGTCCCATCTAATAGGGGGCAAGCCTATTGCCATCAACCGGGCACAAATCCTGACTCCGGGCTGCTACTGAGAAATTGCACATAGAAAAACCCAATAACACTTTGCCCGACCCGGGAATCGAACCCAGGACCTCATGCTCAGCAGTAGCGCTTGCGACCACTAGACCAACGAGGCAGTCACGAGGCGAGGCGAGGCGAGGCAGTGTTTAAATAACAGTTCAAAAAATTAGTTCCCAATTCGAATACTTATTTTTTTCATGTAGCTTTAAACATTATTTTCAACATGATCATAAACTGTCATCTTCATCAGATGCACAGAAATAGAACGATAATTTGAATTAATTTAGCTTTAACTGCACCTATTTCGTATCCTTTGATGCAAGCAGACCTAACTACTCAATTTGTTGATAGTTCTCTTAAAACTTTAATCCATTTGGACTTCTACGAACAAAGTAATTCTCTAATTGACTTAAAAATAACTGACGGAAAGAGAAATCTTTTCAACTCGAGTATATCATCCAGACATAAGTAAAAATATTACGACAGTGCATTAAGATGATTGGTTTTACGTAGTATTCATGATATTTTTCTTTGTTTGCAATTTAACAACCTGACTTAAAGACTATATTGAAAATAATAATCTTAATAAAATCTTAGATGTGCGTTAAAAACGTGGAGAAGGAAATCGTTTTTTCAGTTAAAAGTAAACAGTTTGACTCTAATTTCATATGAAACATCGTAACTAGTTGGTTACATTTGTGTAGGTCGAGTTTTAAATAATTGTCAGTTGTTCTGCTTTTATGTTTTGCTATCTTACATACAGCATTAGGTATTTTAAATGGCTTTATAATTGAAACCAGTATCATAGCTGTTTACTTTCCCAAAGCTCCTTTTAGGAAGACATTTGAACCTACATTAATTAGCAAACATTTTCATGTTAATTCCTTTTTGTTTCTTTTTGTCACTTAATTCCGTGGGGAATAGCACAATAAGCATGCCTTAATTAAACTTAGTCAAAAGCAGCCAACATGCATGAAAATTAGCTGTTGACATTCATCACATCGCCTTTATGAATTTGAATTTCACGGTTCTACCAATTTTCTTCACCATCAACGGCACTGCTCCTTAAACACGCCGAAAGCATTTACTGCTACCTAATATTTCTCAGTTTTTCATTACATCACCTACCTTTTTACTATGTGGGAAAAAATAAGATCAAAATGTTCACTAACCAAATACAATACATAGTTGCTATGCCAGCAATATAAAAATAGTTGCGCTATGAGTGCCATGAGATATTCAGCTATCCAAATTCGTTGCATACTGCCCATGTCTTCCTGTAAATAAAAATATAGACAAGAAGTTTTATGTCGCTTTATTCACATGTAAAAATGAAAGCTAAAACTACGTAAATAAAAAAACAAACGGTTGCTTCACTGTGAGCTCGGGGTGGAATGAAAGTGGACTGTATTTTAGGGACAATGGTTTATTGTCGTTCTCATTTACAAAGAGTAGAGAAACCCCGGAGAAATAATCAATTATGGAGTTTAAGAGAGTAGTATCCTCCGTCGTGGTGGAGTCCGTAGAAGTGAGTGATCATCGGGCCGAGCCATTTTGCCATCAGGCTGAGCCGTGTCGCCGTCGCGCCGCGCCTCAGCTTGCCGATGACATTTTGATAATTTTCACGCTACGCGCTGCCTGTTCATTTAAACTGTGTGCACGGTGTTGGTTTGATTCCTAACATCCACGTTTTTTAAATTTAGCAAACATTCACGACATTTACAATAATTAATGAAAATATTGAAACAACACAAAATCATACATATTAAAATTCTCAAATCGCAGCAGCAGCAACAAAAATATCTAAACAATGTCATAGGAATAATTCAAGCCAAGTCAATTTCCCTGTAGACAAGAAAACGCAGGAGAATTGACAATTTATTAAAACGCATGGTCCCCAAATTTGAAACTCCGCTTTTGTCTACCGTACGGTTGACATTTCGTTTGATGCGAGTGTATCACTCAGCGTTATTAAAACTGTTTGCACAATTCCGTTTATAGGTATGAGGAACAGGGTGTAAAATTCATCCTCTATTGAAAAGGGAGAATCCTCCGACTATATGCTTTTCGTGTCTGGCGGGCAACTGCCCAACGGTGGTTTTTTATTTTTATAAATTGCATCTTGCAGGTCCACCTAGGAGGTTGTTGGCTGTTTAGCCGAACTGTTCTGAGACTGACTCAATAAATTAAGGCCTCCAGCCAGGGCATACAACTTAGAAACTAAGCGACTACACGCTAAAGTTATCCCCTGTGGGGTATGGATCTCGGCTTAGGCGTCACTAGGGGAGGACAGCATGGGACAGGCTGGATCGGATTAATGTATTTATTAGGGGAATCTAAAGCTACAGACTCAGCGGCGCGGGCTGGCTCCAACAAGGATCGGGGCGGGAACTGCACAACGGTTGAAGTCGGGATCTTGTATATATGTCGATCGCGACATAATTGCGCGATGCAGGATTTGTGTGACGTCAGGATTTTGTGTGACATCAGGATTTTGTGTGACTTCAAGATTTTGTGTGACGTCAGGTCTTTGATGCGTAGTTCGCATGTGGCGATTTAGAAGCCGCCACATCTGTTTAGTTCCTGCCGTTCAGAATATGATGTTAATATGTTCCACTAAACCAATTCGAATTTTAATACGAACTACCATTTACACACAGTATAAATACACACAAATTCACGCTTTCTTCCCATGGGGAAACACAGAACCCCACCTGCTACGATTCATACATCCTCCTTCCATTAAGAGCGTATATTGTGAAAGTCGGCAACATAGCAATTAGCTGTCAAATGTTTCGCTGTTTTGATTAATTTGGCAATGATAATGTATGGAAATAAGAAATATTATGGCTAACTAGTGAATTATAATATTGATTATGAAATGCAGTTTTTACTCCTAAAACAATTACAACATCAAATTCTGTGTTATAATTGCAATTAATTATTAATATTCTAGTTCACTAGTTAGCGATATTTCCATACAGTAATATTGCCAAATTAATCAGAACAGTTAAATATTTGACAGCTATTTGCGAGGTTGCTAACTTTTTGAATGAACGCTCTTAAACTAAAAAAGGTATGTAAGGTATATTTTTAACTGTTTGACGGTTTTACTTTAAAACTGTCGACACCAAAGAAAAATAAATTGGCGTATTAGCAATACACAACAAGTAGCGGATTTACCAGCTTGGTACGTAAAGTATATACAATTATAATTAGTGGACACAAGACGTTACAAGATAGATCAATAATACTAGAAATATTCAAAAGGTCTTACCGTAGTTAACTGTACAGCACTGGCACAAATCATAAGAGAGCAGATTATAACATACAAAAACATAACGGGAGACAGCAAAGAATTCAAATCTGATGAAAATCTGAAACACAAAAATAAAAAAAATATAATTGAATGCATAGTAATGATTTGTAAATGGGTTCATTATAATATAACCATTGAAATAAAAAGTAAACTAAAGACAAAACTTACTTCACCAAGTACAAATGATGAAAATGACACTTCTTAATCCTCTTCACGGCTTCCTCATAATTAACTAGTTCATTACCATCGCCAAACAAATTTTCGCAATTCACAGATAGTACTTTCAGTTGTCCAGCAAAAAACGTCATTATTACTACAGCAGTAGAGTCAAAATTTGCAACGACTGCACCTCCGTAGAAACAAGCAATCACCTGGTTAAAAGTAGCAATCCAGAAACCGAAGCCTCTGGTTCTGTCAAATGGAACCCAAGAGCTCATTATCTCCGGGTATGGTGCGGTTCCGTTTCTTACGCTCTCTCGAAAGGTGGGAGATGTCCAGTAAATAAAGAGAGGTGCCAGGCTAACAGTAAAAACTGTGGCCGTTACTAAACACCAGTAGAAGTATGTGATTCTTCTAGCATATTTTACATATTCATAAATGATGTTGTTGACTCTCTTCTCTTTATTTGACAGTTGCGATTTTTCTGTTTCGGATACATATTCAATGATTTTTTTCCAAGAATTTTGCCAAAACACTAAATTGCAAGCTTTGATAACGCAAACGGTGCTCAGTAAACTTAAGGACAGGTTTCTCATTGCCATTTCAATTTTCTTCCTGATGATCCAAAGCTCTTTGAATTGGGATAACACGAAAAGAAATAGAGTGAAATGAACAAAATAAGAGAAAAAGCGTTTTACGCGATTTTTTTGCCATAAACCCCCATATCGAAGGGCCAAAACAGTTGGCCCTAATAATGGATTATTTGGGTCTTCCAATCTATTAAGGAATTTAAATACCATTTTGATGTACTAACGAACAAATGGTCTCGAAGTGTGGCAACAATAAAATGTGAATTTTTCGTAATATTCCCCTGGTACTCTTAAAAGCGAATTCATTATTTATTTATGTTAGCATTACTAAGTAAATCCTCAGGCGCGACTTGTATTCAATTAATTTTAGACAATATTGTTGGGTTAGTTATTCTAGCTTTGGCCAAGGTCGAAGGACTGACATTTAGATTGAGTTAAGAAGAATGTTGAAATTGTGTAACTAAACTTGAAATATGAGCTTATAAGTTTTTATAAGTCCCTAAAACGTAGAAAATATGAAGTATTAACTCCTCTTCACTGTTATCTAGGTTCCACACTGACCTCCATATTTCCCGAGCTATAGCGACCGACCTACGTAATTTGCAGCAGTTTTTATCTCGAAAACTACAGCATGAATGAACCCACTACTTTGAATGCAGATTCTACACGAGTTTTAATCAATTCTTTAGTGTGAAATGCTCGCAGTTTGCATGTCATTAAGAGCTACTATTCCGCTTCCATTCGGTAATTGAGTTTAAGCTAAATTATTGCTCTTATTTCGGTTTTGTATGCTTCATAGGATAATTTATCGTGAAAAAAGGAGGCAAATAAGATATAGAATTTTGAATTACACGAAAGGAATTATTATAACATGATATTTACTTTAAGTATTATAAAAATATATTTTAGAAGATTTAATTGATTTTACTTTTTAAATTTAGATGTGTATTTTTGGTGTCTGCCATCGTCGATAAAAACGGTAGTATTATTTTTGGTATGATCTAGTTCTTTATTAGTTTAGGTGCATTGTAGATTCGCCAATTTTTATAAAAAGAAAGAAAACGTTTATTTGGACACATTTCGTGGAACACAAAATGCAAACAAGACAATAAAAAAAAGTGAAAATAATCTTTTGACACTGTTCTGCTTACCTATTTCTCAAGAGCCATAAAAAATGGTCGGTGTGGTAATACGCTGAGTTCGGGTTCGCGACCAGTCAATCGTCATCCTGAGGATGCCTCGTTGAGAGGTGAAACACGTGGAACAGGTTACTAAATATATCCGCGTCTATTGTATTTTACAGTGGATTTCCGCAAGGTCACACCTGAATCAATTAACTAAGGTTCATTACAGTTGGTAATTGGTTGGTTGGTAGGTTGGTTCGTTTGTTTGTTTGTTTGTTTGTTTGGTGGTTGGTTGGTGGTTGGTTGGTTGTTGGTTGGTAACACTTGGTTGGTTGTTATGACCATTACAGATAGCACGCTCACCTTTTACTACTTTTGATTAGGTAAAAAAACACTTTTACAACGAACAAACAGCCACACGCTTCTATGGATAACTTACGTGGCATTGGCGGGTAGATGTCAAAGAAATTGATACTTTGCTTATAAAACAAAGCAGACTGTTACTGTTTATTATGGCCAATCTTTATACACAGTGACAACTGACTATTTCACTCTCTAAAATTGTACTGCTTTTGCAAATGTGGCAGGGTAATTGTAGGCTTGAGACGTCAAATTTTATTGAATAGTTGTCAGAAAAATACTTTGTTTACTTTTGCTACCTACGCAGCTACGTATTCCCAGTATTTTTATCCATACATAATAATAAAATAGTTACGAAGTCAAACCTGTACCTACATTGAATATTTTTGAAAAAAAGTAATTACTACGAGGTGTGGGGAACAAATCTGATGCCGAAAGTATAGTTTTTAGAATTTTTGACCGTTTTTCTGGATGTATGTTCCGGATTGGCGCATAAATGGCTGAACGGATTTGAATGAAATTTGGCACACATATAGTTTTTAGAATTTTAACCTGAATTATCACATAGGGTACTTTCAAATCCGGTTATTAGGTATCTGGGATATATTTCGACATCCACGCGGGCGATAACTAGTTTTATACAAGTGTTGACGGGGCCTTAATATTAATACTCTCGTAAGCACACTGGGAAATACCTTGGTTGTAAAATTTGTTGCCATAAAGAGATCGTAATTCTGAGCTTAAAAGAGTTTGTATCTCTTTGATATGAAATTTCACAGGACTTGAAATAAACACAGAAATCAGTTTAATAATTTAATTAAATCTACGAAGCTTTCAAAAAAATTAGTGTTACATAGAAAGGTACCAAAGTTTATTTACTTTGATCGAGTAAACCGCAGGTAGATATTTTGCTATCTCTGAAATACAATTTGTACCAATTACGGTAACGTCAGCCATCGTGATGCTCACCCAAATTTTCCGGATATTAAATTAGAATATAACAAACACAAATTAATTATTAATTAAACAGAAAACAGCGTGGTTCACCGTACTTGTAAACAAGCAAAATAATATATTTATTCATCAGTATTTGTGTACATAAATCGAATTGTGCTAAGAAAATAATAATGGAATATTGCTTCGCTTGGTGAAAACCTTATTAATTATTCCTCTTGAATCTTCGAGAATAGCGTAAAGAAACTGTAGGAGCGTTTCATGATCTGCAATGAATAGAATACCTAAGTGATTTATCAATACAATAAAGCAATTAAAGAAGTGGATTAACAAAAAGACAAGCATCTTCGCTAAACTTTAAGGCTTGTTTCACAGCTGTCCGGGAGACCCGTGCGTGCCACCCATACAGGCTCCCGGAATGGAAACACTCGTGAGGCGGTAGGACATTGTTTCACAGCGACATGGATTGGTTCGTATGCGAACCGCTCCGGGTATAGCCCGTACAACGTTAGCAACAGTATCGTACTCGTGAGTACTCGTAACTCCTTCGTTTCAGAGCACTGCGGGCGCTACCCGTACGGGTCTCCCGTGTACGGGTGGCCCGGGTCTCACGGACAGCTATACAACCAGTCTAAGGCTACCTGTCCACTGGAGCGGAGTGAGGCAGCGGAGCGGAGAAATGTGCCAATATTAACCTATAGGAGCGGAGCTCTGAAGCGGAGTTTAGATACTATTGGTTAATATTGGCACATTTCTCCACTCCGCTGCCTCGCTCCGCTCCAGTGGATAAGCAGCCTTAAGCTTTAATTTTCTAGGAAAGTAATTCCGCCATATTATAACCCGCCGCGTCATGAAAATCTGTAATTTTCACCAGTATTGTATTAATGATTAGAAAATTGGGGTTTTTTTTTTTTGGGTAATTTTAGTACTAAAAATGTGAGTTTTAAATAGCAATAACTTTTTATTTTCAGTACCTAATAATAAAAAATAAATGTGCCCCTTTCGGATCGGACAGGGTTTTTCACATATTATATAACCACCCCTCAGTCAAACAATGTTTTCCCCAAATTTACAAATAATAAATTTAAGAAAAAAATTGGTACGTACTTCAATAAAAGTGAGAACAGACAGCGTAGTGTAAGGTCCAGCATCTAATACAAACGGGTAATTAAACTTTCCAGCCAATAAGAGAAGTTGTTTGCGTACACGCACATTACTCTGCCACCAGTCACTGTTATAAATTCCTCTGTCTACTTGCTTACTCTGTCAAGGAAAGCATACATTATTAAATAATATAGTTTTATTTTATCACTAGGTTCTACCTGCGAGCAAATTGGGTTATTCAATTTAAAAGGAATTTTTCAAATCCAACTGGTAGTTTCGAAGATTACCGCCTACATATAAACTAACAAAGAAAAAAACAAATTACCTCTTTACAATACAGATTAAGTACAGATAAACCTACCTACATTGGTATGGCATGAGACGGCCCCTGGCCTATCAGCGCCAGCTGCATTATTAAAAGAATTACAATAGGCGCCTACATTAATTAAAGTTAGTCAGCACTTCAAATCGCTCCCTACATAGATTAAATCTAAAGATTCTATCTAAAAGCCTCCGGTAGAATTAGTGCTGTTGATGATTTTCTGCATTAATTTAATTCCCTCTTTAACTCCCAGTATCTATCTTTTATGGGACAAGTGAATTACCTGAAATGTTACTTCGTTGCTATGCCAACAGTACAAAAAGAGTTGTGAAACTAATCCAGACGTGTACTGAAAGACCCACAGTTTTTGTGAAGCAGTGGCATTTTTCTGAAAATGAACGAATTATTATTTAAGATTTTTTATACCAAACTGTTGGGGGTGTTTTTTTTTTAATTATAAATTTAATCGCTAACCATAGACAATACGCAAAGAAGTATTCAAGCCTTATTATTTTTTATATCTCTAAAAAAAATATTCCTTGTCTATTGATACGTCGCGAACGACCGGTGTTTTAATTTTCCTATTTAAAACTAATTATATTAGAAATTTCAAATAGGCCCCAGTATGACACTTTTGAACGTCAAATGGCGTGTTCCTTCAGATGCCCGTGAACTTTGGAATGCTCAAATTATTGGGAATAAAAAACAGAAATAATTAAGCATAAGTAATAGAATTTCTAATGATGACTAGGACTACTTTAGTTAGGTACTATAATTACATAACATAACCTTACATAACATAACTTAACATCACGCCTATAATCCCCGAAAGTTAGGCAGAGTTTTCTGGGGTAACTCGACAGACAAAAATTATGTTTTCATCGCACAGAAAAAATGCGTACGCGCTATATGTAATGTACACTCAAAGGATAGTTAGAAGCTTAAGCTTCTAACAGTTCTAAAGATTTCCTTTCTTATCAGAATTTGAACATCTATTCATCATTTTATAATTTTCTTGAAAATTATACAATGATGAATAGATGTTCAAATTCTCTGCCAAGCTCTCTGAAAAATTATTGAAGAATTTAGCTTGGTTTAAAAAAACAGATTTATCATACATTTTAAGAAGAATAAACAGGATTGAAACAGTTATTTTTTATATTATATTTAGTTACGTCAGCAATTCTATTCTGTAAAAATCTAACCGAGATAACTTAGGTAAAGTGAATTTGAAGTGAGAGCTGTTAATCCCTAAATTTCATCAGCATAAGTGGAATGACAGCTCAGTTCTTTTTTTTTTGTATCGCTTCTTACAGGTCAACCTAGGAGGTTGTCGGCTGCTTAACCGGACTTTCCTGTGGCTGCCTCAATAAATTAAGGCCACCCGCCAGGGCATAAAACTTGGAAACTAAGCGATTACACGCTAAGAGCACCCCCTGTGGGGCACGGGCCTCGGGCTCGGGCCTCTTAGGCCGTCGCACAGCAAGGGAGAGGCTGGATCGGATTAAACAGCTCAGTTCAAGCTCACTTCACCTTTAATACAATACGGCCGATATAAAATTGGAAGGTCTGAACATAGGCACTACAAACTTTCGCGCATGTTCTCTTACTCACACTCGCCTCATGTCACCATTTAGTTCCAAAAAAAAATGTTATTGCGCAGTCTTCTGCGCGAAGTTCAGAATTGCCAAGTTATATCGGGTCCGTGCCCACTCGACCCACTTAGACTCGACCCGAAGAATAATACCTACCTGAATATTTCTGTTTTGATAGGCGTAAAAACGTCGATGTATACTCAGACAGAAAAGTGCTGATAACGCTTGCACCACAGAGTGAAAAATTTAAATAACGTTTGAATAAATAAATCAGTAATGAAATAAGCAAGTTCTTATCCTTGTACGTTGTAGCAAAAATCACAGATTATTGTTAATTATCATTACAATCTTATAGTTAGTGGCACGGTGGTATTTATTGAATCAGTCTTTATACGTGATTATAATTATTCAGTTATAAGTAGGTACTAACTTCTAAAATAAAAAATAAAGACATGATTGACTAAATTATCTTTAAAATATAAACAAGCTATCTTAAAGAATAGGAACAAAACAATTTAAAAAAATTATTGTTTTTGTTTGTTTGTTTTGTTTTGTTGTCACTTTGCCTGACTGTACAAATGGCACTGAAATGGTAGTAAGATATCTGATATTATTCTTCGGGTCGAGTCTAAGCGGGCCGAGTGGGTGCGGGCCCGTTATATCAGCCGTATTGTAAATAGGTAAAAAGAAAAGTAATAAATTAACATACCGAACTAAATTGCACAACGCTGCCGCAAATTGTTATGGAGCACATCAACACATAAATAAACATGGTTGGCGATAACAGTGAGTTGAAGATTGAGCAGTGCCTGTAAATAACATTAATAATTACCGGCCTAATTTTTGCACTGCCACCTATTGGTTATAGGGTAAAGCCTCTTCTCATACCTACAGAGGAGGCTAGAACATATTGACCATCACGCTTGTTTGCTTCCTTCAAACACAAAGTAAAATAATTTATTTCAATTAGGCACATAAAAGGCACTTTTGAACGTCAAAATTTACCAAAAATAGAATTGATTCTAGTCGCCCCTTCCAAAAAGTAGTTTTCGTATGGAGAAGAATGGTCAAGAAACTCCACCGTTTCTCTTTTAAAATGTTTTACAATATTTTGTATACATTAATTATATGATTATATATGAAGACGATGCATCTGGAATAAGATTACTATAACACAGTAGGTAAATGAAGCAATGACAGAAAAAATAATTATGTGATGGATACATGGTGTTCACCTACATATTTACAAGCATTGTAAAAGTACCTATACGATATTCCTAAAAAAAATACAAGTAATACTTAATAAGTCAGTGTGTGAGTTCATGTAATCACAGAATGTAATATCAATGTATATGTATATATATATATATATATATATATATATTAATAACAAATTAACTTTAAAAAATCAATATATTGGTCTATGTTATTTATTGGGCTTTGTCTTTTCAAAGAGAAATATTACTCTGATCCGTATAAGATTTTAAGTTTATCCTTGATATTCTTCCGGGCAGTGATAGCCTTGTAGTGTGCCCGTCAGACTGCCAAGTCATAGGTCTCGAGTTCGAACCCAAGGCACGCACCTCTGACTTTTCCGATTCATGTGAGTATTGTATAATAAAATTATCACTTGCTTCAAAAACGGTGAAGGAAAACATCGTGAGGAAACCGTGTCTTAGAGTTATTTCTCGACGGCATGTGAAGCCAAATCAGAGGCCCATGGTTGGCTTTAAAACTCTGCCACCTGGTTAGCCACTAACCATACGAAAAGAAGAACATTTTATTCTTGTATTTTTGGTGGGTAGGTGTAGGTACTGTCAACATTTGCCAATTTTAAATAGACCTGATAAAAAGATGACCTTGTTTGAGATGATCTAGTTAGAATCTAGATCACCTCAAACAAGATTATCTCATCTATATTCTAGATTTGTGAGATTACAATTTGCAAAACTTTAGTCACAAAATAAAATTAACGATACCTTATCGCTTAAAGTACTAAAAGTAACCGTAAAAACGAATGAAGTACTTACTTAATTAAGATGTTATGATGTCTATGACACTCTTTGATCCTATCTAAAACATCTTCAGTCGAAGTTACTTCGTCAAATAGGCTGTTACATTTCTCTCTTAGAATTATCATCTGACCTTTAAGATAAGACATGATAGCAACAGCGTTCATATCGTAAACGGCTATAATTCCAGAACCTTGGCTGCCCATAATTACATGAACTAAAATACTTCCCAAATAACCAGGCATTTTGGTGTTATCAAACGGAAACCAAGAACATATAATTTGAGGTAATGGTTCAACATTAATTCTTATCTCCTCCCGGTAAGAATGCGATGTTACGTATTTCAAGAAGGGCGTTATTATTAAAAGGAAATTAGTTACGAATACCATCACCCAAAAACTGTACGTTATAATCCTTGTATACTTAGTGTAGTCCTCCATATGCTTTCTTATTACCGGGTTCTCTCTCCTAATTTGTATTATTTCTTCATCAGAAATAAATTGAACAAGCTTTCTCCACTCGCCTTGCCACATAACGTAAGAATAACATTTCGCGCAGCAAATAACGCCCAGGAAAGTCAGTGACATGTTGTTTAAAACTTTGTTAATATCATATCTAACAAAATAAAGGTCAACCAATTGGCTTATAACAAAAAGTAATGAACAGAAATGTAGCAAATTGTAAGTAATGGTCCTAAATTTGCTCCCAGTCTGCCAGAGGCCAAATAAATACAATCCTTTCAAAGTTGGCCCCAACAAAGGATTCTTTGGGTCCTCTAACTGTTTGGTGTACGTAACTAGTTTTTGCAGAAGCATTATTTCTTTTACTATGTGAACATTCAAAAGGTTAAAGCACAACTGTTCTTTGATTTTTCAAGGGTTTTATTTCTCCAATTAATTGTCCAATCAATGAATCGGTTATTGTGTTCAATTTCATTTTTATTTTTCCCTGTAAATAGCACTGTTTAATATGTTCAGAAATTAGCCCCTTTTTTCTGGGTTCCGTCGTGATAATGGAGACAAGGTATATTTCCAGCTTAAGCTTCTACCGCTAGCACCAGCTTCATTAGGGAAATTATTATTAATTATTTAGTTAAATTATGAATAGCTTACATTTTTTATGAGCGGAGATGTTTTGGTACCTAGCCAATATTTTAAACCGGTAATTAATTGTGGTGAGTGTGTAAGTTTTCGTTGTTCAGTTTGTGTTAATATTGATGATGACTTCGGTTATGGATTTAGGATTCATTTTCGGTAAATAATACATAAATCTGATGATAGTTCACCAATTACCTAATATCGTCACGTATATGCGTTAAGCACTAAGCTAGTTATTATTATTTTATTCATATTTAAAACTTGGTTTAACATTATAAAAGAAAATGGTTATAAAAAGTGCATTATTTTTCTTACAATGAGAATATATTAACAAAAGCAGTAATGGTAAGTCCATTAAAATGTACACACTCTTTGCTTTTACCACTCTCGCAAAATGTCGACAAAGAATTTTAGATAAAAATGTTTTGAGTACATACCACTCATAGTAAATTCATTATTAAGAACTAACGTAACTTAAACAAAAAAATAATGTGAATATCTTTTAATGGTTTGGCATAAAGGACGTTAGTCTGGAATGCATTAGAAAAACAACCTTATTTGACTTTAGTAACTAATTTATATTGTAGCAATGGGCTTTAAAGGTACAGTAAATTTCCATGCTTCGGAGATCACGTTAAGCCGCTGTCATTTGTAGATCTTTTTCAGTCGTAAAATCCGAAAGTCTGACAACCAGTCTTACTAAGGCGTATCATACTACCCAGTAACTGGGTTGTGGAGTTCAGATAGGAAGCACTCCATGTAAAATACTGGTATTCAGACTCCAACTTAGTCAGGAAAAGGTTAGGTAGATGACGATGTGCAAGATACACGCCAGCGGAAAACAGCAAAGGAAGGCCAGCCAGTATCTACCTATCCCTACTTTTTGAAAAAAATACCAGTTTTTAGCAGTGCAGTAAATGGAAGCAGGAGGATAATATTGTGTCAACAATGTACAACTGTCACCAGGCCTATTGAGGCTCATGGGCGGCATAAAAACTCTGACTCCAGGTTAGACACTAACCACACGAAAAAGAAGGAAAACTGTCACAATATGGCTTCAGACACGAATTGCTAAATAACAACGTCCGCGTACTGTACGTTATTAAGGGACGAGACACGGATGTCAATTTCTCCTCTATAAATTGAGCTTGACACCCACCTGCCTTTACTTACCATCAATTGAGATTGTAAAACCAACTTTATTGCTCAACGTGACACTATAAAATGGTGCCTGCATCTGTTAATGGCTGGCAAATCATTCCGAAACGAGAACTTAGCACCTACGGAACCATATAACACTATGATAAACCTCAAACCAATTTACTCGATCAATTCTAATTCCGCAGTAGAACCGTTTAGCAAGCAAATTTTCACTTAAAGGAGTTGATTCAATATTTATGAAACATGGTTTTCCAGTTTGTAGAAAGGCAATTTTCACTTAAAGAGTTGATTCAATATTTATGAAACATGGTTTTCTAGTTTGTAGAAAGGCAGACAATTTATGAAAAAAATAATTGCCAAGCTTTAATTATTAAAAGGGAATGGATATACACGTTAAGAAACCGGGATATAGGGTTCCCCAATCAAACATGGTTTTTTTTAAAACTGACAAATCTTAGACTTTGAAAAATTCGTAACGTTTTACTTTCTAAATGTGTGGAGGGTTTCTTACTTACTAATTGGTTACTGCTTATTGCCTAACAAGTTTTGCAAGCTGGTTAAGCCAAAAAATAATAAAAACGAACTTTTGATCGAAAAATAGAAAATTACATGTTTCAATTTTTCGATAAAAAAAAAACGTTCTAATCTATATACACACATCAAAAGTGTCTAGGGATCAACATATATTTTTGCAATAACTTTTCTCCTGATTGATATTAATTAAAATTTTCTTTAAGGATTCATCAAATAAAGTGTTTTCGTTTGTCACAGTAACGATAAACCAAGTCACCTTTGCATTAATAAAGAAATTTGCCATTTTCCTAATAAAGGGATTTTTGACATTTGAACCACTAATATTAAAGTTCGAAAAAAAGACTGAAATAACAGTTTTCTTTAAAATTTTATTGGGTAACTTAAACAATTAATAATCCGTGTTTCTACCGCGAACACTAACAACACAAGAACATCGGTTTGGCATACTCAAAATGAGTTCATCCAAATCACGCTGTGGAATGGCCGCCCATGTTCGTTGCAACAACAAAAAAAGGTATTCTTGCGACTGGATACCCTCCATATTCGGCAGAGCTCTTCTCTGTAGCATATCCCATGCATGCTCAATCGGGTTCAAGTCTGGCGACTGAGCAGGCCAGAGCAGGACATTGATGTTAGCTGCGGCGAGAGTCTGTCTTACAACTCTTGCGGTGTGCGGTCGTGCATTATCATGCATTAACTGAAATAAGGGACCGATTTGCACTTGTAGAGGAACGATGACGTCAGATACAATCGTCTCAGCATAAATTTGAGCGTTGAGGTTGCCTCTGATCCAAATCAACTCAGTTCTTCCGCCGATCCAAATACCCGCCCATACCATGATGGTTCCACCACTATAAGGATGGACTTCCTGGCAGGATTTTAATCGCTGTTGGCGTCCAGGGGTTCTCCAGTGTCGTATACGTCTTGTATCCGGTCTCATACCAAAACGAGACTCATCAGAAAAGCACACGAAACGCCATTGTTCTTCTGCCCAATTTCTGTGTTCAAGAGCCCATTGATATCGAATCCTACGATTGTGGATTGCTATAGGTGGTACCCGTAGCGGTCTTCGGGAATGAAGGTTCACTTCATGCAAGCGGTTTCTGACTGTTTGGTCGCTAATTAAGTTCCCTGAAGAGTGATGAAGCCTCACGGCTAACATCATGGCGGTTATTGTTGGAGCTCTTCGAGTTAAGATTTGAATGTATCGGTCTTGTCTCCGTGTGGTGCAGCGATACCGTCCTCCATGGCGCTCAGCCACGGTACCAGTGCTTCGGTAACGTGTCCAAAGTCGACTGATAACACTCTGACTTGTATTCAGAGCTAAAGCCACAGTACGTTGCCGGGAACCAGCTTCTATCATTCCCACGGCTCTGAGCATTTCTTCCCTGCTTAAATGACGTCGCCGCTCCATAATAACGTTGGTTTTAATCAGTAGTAGGGAAACAGTAGGACTAATAATGTCTTCAATGCGTTGTATGTTTTTATAGGGAAAATATTGACAGCTGATTTTCATCTTTTACTCGAATTTGATTAACAGTTCCTGTTTCAAATTATGAAATGCACCAAAAAGGATCCATATAAATTTATATAATCATAAATTTATTACAAAGCCACATCTCAATCTCAAGAAATCCGCATAAAAATGCTTGATCCCTAGACACTTTTGATGTGTGTATATAAAAATGAATCACTATTTCCCTTGGGCACGACATCACGCTAAAACGGCTGAACGGATTTGGATGAAATTTGGGATATGGATAGACCTTGACCCGGAGAAGGACATAGGATACTTTTTATCCCGATATTTTTACGGGATCGAAACTTATGCGGGTGAAACCGCGGGGCGCAGCTAGTAGTTTATAATGTTCAATTTTTCGACCTATCAAAAAACTTCTTACACAGCTTCGACATTTAATTTTTCCACACTTTACCTATTTAAATTCTCGTTGCGATAAACAGTTTAATTGGTAATTTCGCGAACTTGACATGGGTTTAGCAAATTGGTTGTTAAAACTTCGCTAAGAGCCGTAATGGATATCGGGCCTCCGTCGTTCCCTTGGCGTGGTTAATGTGATTAACATAACGTTGTTTTGAATTTCATTTCGTTGTAATTTTACTGTCAGTTTTGACACAATTTCTTTGCTCTCTTGATGAAGAGAATATTGTGTATTGTATTGTATGCTCATTTTCATCAGTGTAGCATGATAGTTATAACCAGTCTATAATATTCCCACTGCTGGGACACAGGCCTCCTCTCTGTGAGAGGGAGTGGGCCGTAATCAATCACGCGAGCTCAGTGCGGGTTGGACATGCCGTTTTCCTCATGATGTTTTCCTTCATCTTTTTGAGAACAGTGGTGGTGAAACAATTTACACAAAGTAAAGCGCATGTCAGGGTTCGAACCTACGGCCTACAGCAACTCATAAGTCGCCACTGCTCACTGCACTACTTCAGTGTAATGCAGTTTTAACTAGTCATAGATGACATTGCTAAGACAGTTCCAAATTATCTTTTGGGCAAATGTTGTTCGGACAAGTAATCTTCAGTAACACGTGCCGTACTCCACTTTCCGAACCTCACATAAAAAAAAACACTAAAGTGAAGTCGGTGTCATTGGTTTTGAATTTTCATTTTTTGCCACCGACTTCCGAAATTAAAGTTATTTTTCACTTTGTAGTGCTTTTTTTTGGAAGTCGGTTGTATTTTTTTTTACTTTTTTGCGGTGGTACCTTTTTTTGGGTGTGAAATTATCAAATAACTTCCCCCGCTCTGGGCGGAGCGGGAGGGCATGTCAGACTCTTACTGACTAAAACCCACCCGTGTTCCTTCAGTTGCCCTGTTGCCGGGGGCCACGATCTCCCTTTCGGTTTTTTTCGCACCCCGGCAGGCATCGGCCCTAACGGACCCCGTCAATTCTGCTGACATCTCTGAGGCGCGCGTGGAACACAACGCGCCATCGACCCAGGCCTGTTCCTTATCGGACGGTGAGCTACCCATTGCTCACCGTCCGCAGTAGCTCACCGTCCGCAAACTCGCGTCTATGGTGGCCGGAAATCGGCCTGCGATTCCCGACGCCCAGGGCGTCTCCTCCTGCGGCGGTTAGGGGCGTGAGGGCACGAAATTTGCCTCTCCCTCACGCGTTCCACCTCCTCCTTCGCGAGCATTTCGCACTTTTTTGTCGTACCTACCCCACGCAAATTCGAATACCACTTACTGCTTTGTAATTTTCAGTGACAGGAAATTATCATATCATCCACATACGAAGTGGGAAAAAATACGTATTATTGAAGCTAACTCAAAAACTGTACAAGCAAAGTTAATAAAATTTATATGGTGGGAGCACAGCCTTTAAAAAAAAAAGAATTTTCAAAATCGGTCAACAATTGATAGAGAATACGCTACGAACATATAATCTCCATCATTTTGAAGTCGGTTAAAAATTAAAATCACCAGTTTTTTGTCCAGTTTTTCAGTTAGTTTATTAAAGGAAAAACATTTTTAATTTTATTTGCAGATGTAATATATAAATATTATATGCCTATGTCACTCCCACAGTTAAGACGAATCTAACGACACCTCATCAGTTAAAATCCATCAAGCCGTTTAGGCTACAAAGCGTGCCAAAGAAATAGACATACATACATACATACATACTCTCGAAAAACGTTACCCTCCTTCTGGGGTAGTCGGGTAAAAACAAACGATGGGTTTCTCAGAAACCATCCTGTATCAGGAGCTGTTTTCGTTTAATGAAAAGTGAATAATATTGTTAACATTTGTCTATTTTGGATTTTGTTCGGGAAGCTTTGTCAAGGGCTCTTTGCAGATTAAATCAACAGGAAAATGAACTTGTTAATTTAATTTCTTACTTGTTTCGTTTACTCGTGAATATCAAAGGATGTTTTAAAGGTGGATGAACATTGAGGAGCGTAATATTTTTGACTTACTTTACTAATTGTTGTTAAATTATATACATATATAATTAATTACTTTTTATAGTGATGTAAAACAACACATCTTCCTTTTTTTTTCAGAAGATTTCAGATACTGTCAAGTCACCAAAGTAAAGACTTCTACGGCTAAGTTCAAGTAATTTTGCCCACTGTTGGAACCATAATACCAGTCTTGCATTCAGAATATTACCTCTTTTTGCTTATGAAGTAAACTATCTCATGACGTACCCGACTAAAAACGGTAATGTCGTACTGCGAATGATAGTTGACAGCCAGCGGGTGATCGTCATAAACGCCAGGATTAAATATTGTTTTTTTTTTTTACATAAATAAGTAAAACAAGGTATTCTCCATTCTAAGGTGTACGCCATTATCAAACTTTTAAATTTCGTTGCTCATATTCAAAATTATGAAACACAATTTTATTAAATTATTAAAACGGTAATTAACATCCGATAAATTGTGTGAGCTAAGACCAGTTTTCGAGTATAGTTGAATTCGATTTGTCGTGACAAAGAATTTAATCAGATCGGTTTCACCTGTTGTGAAAACCCAGAATGGTGTTGATATTTACGTTCATAAGTGAACAATCTGGCATTTGAAAAGAAAGCTAAGCAAAATTCAACATATTTAATTAGATTCCACCCGAGATAGATTTCATATATAAACGATATAAGCAATTAAATGTTCGGTCGGGTTGATATTGACAATAGACTGGAATGGAAATGCTTAGCCTAAATTTTCCAAATTCCCCCGAAAAGTGCCCCCCTTATTCAAAATTTATTTATTTACGTTACACATTTATGTTTGGCTCACAGAAATTCATATGTGTACAGATGTTCTATGTCACGAAGTCCGTTTGGCTATGAATGTTGTCAAGCGTGCACATGCACATTGTTTTTGTGTGCGTAACCTCGAGAGCGCTCAGTGTCGATCGGGACCCGGTCCGGATCAGTAGTGGTTTTTAGTTCGCGCCAAATTGTTTCACGGAGTAAGGTCAGCATGGCAACAAAACGAAGAAGAGTTGTCCATAGTGAGGTAATATTTATTTATACGTTTTCAATTAAAATGTTATACAAAGATACTTAATATAGCAATAGAAGTATTTATAAAATGAATGTTTTTTTGTGTTATAAAATGTTTATATTACTTAATTATTTTGATTACATTTTGTTTTAGGGTCGAAACATGATAGCTAGTGTTTATCATTTTCTGCGAGAAGAATATGAATTTACAAAATCATTAATGGAACTCAACTGTGATTTGTCTCATTTACGAGACATTACACGCCGTACAGCTGAAGCTACGGGTGTGAGCCAAAAAACAGTTCAAAGAATATTAAAAGAAGAGAAGGAATTGCCATCCACTTCATCAAAATTCACTTCACCTATGAAGAAAAGGAGAAAGCGAGATAATAAAGTGGATATAGATAATTTTACAGCCGATGTGGTTCGCAGTACTGTACACGATTTCCATATTGTCCATAAAGAAATTCCAACATTAGCTAAGTTAAGAACAGCATTGAATGAAAATCGGATTCGAAGGTTGTTTAGAAACGGTTTTTTAGAAACTGTTGTTACACGTGGCGCAAAACAGGGAACAACCGTAAAGTCTTGACGGAGCGTCATGATATAAAAATGTGGCGTTTAAAATATTTAAAAAAAATAACAGAGTACCGCTCTCAAAGTCGGCCCATTGTCTACACCGATGAGAGCTACGTCCTTTCGACACACGTGCGAAACAACACCTGGGCAAAAAAAGGAAAGAACTCCGTTTTAAAAAAAAATTAGCACAGGCACTCGCTTTATTTTAGTGCACGCGGGAACCAAGGATGGTTTTATTGAAAATGCTTCCTTGATTTTTTTTTTATAACTATTTAAAATGGCTAAATAAAAAGTTGCTACCCAATTTACTTCCGCGCTCTGTCATTGTCTTAGACAATGCATCTTATCACAACACACGGGCTGAACGACTACCGACGCAATCTACAAAGAAAGCCGATATGCAGCAATGACTCAGGGATAAGGGTATAGCATTTGATGAATCTCTTCTTAAATTGGAATTGTACGATACAATAAAGAAGTACAAAGCCCAACACGTAATCTACAAGATTGACAATTTTATAAAAAGCAAGGGTTTTGATGTCTTACGCCTTCCCCCTTATCACCCAGAATTAAATGCGATTGAAAATATTTGGGGGATCGTTAAAAATTATGTCGCATCTAAAAATATCGAGCAAAACATGACAAATACAGAAAGACTGATCAATGAAAGTTTGGGCCAAGTTAGCAGTGAAACGTGGCAAGAACCTTGTGATCATGTTGAAAAAATTGAAAAAGACTACTTGAAATATTTTGATCTCGATTTTGAATTTATAATCAATGTACAAGATGATTCTGACGACAGCAAAACGGAATCGGAAATTGAAAATTTATCTGATAGTGATTGAAAATACTGAATAGTCCTACTTGTTTCGTTTCCATTCTGTAACACCAATGCTTAATTAAATGCCTACATATTCTTAATATTTTTGTATTTATTGCAACCTAATCTAATTTATTTACAAAATGTATATACTTTTAAAACCAAAATTTTATTTAGATTATTAAATCTCGACTTGAATATATATCAGATTTTTTTGCTAACGTTACCTACTTTTACACACACAAGCGCGCTTGTCGGGATACGTCACTACTACAATCAAAGCCGAACGGACTTCGTGAAATAGAATATCTGTACCAATTTTCAACTAAATTGGTCCAGTGGATTCGGAGCAAATTGGCTGTAACAGACGGACAGCCAGCCAGCCAGATAGACACACATATACACGAGTGATCCTGTAAGGGTCCCGTTTTATCCTTTTGTGACTAAGATGCGACGCCTGCAGCCTAGGAAACGGTTGCGGTGCAGCACCCCAGGCCTAGAGCGCTACTGCGCCGCAGTTGTCAAAAAATAATAACAATGACAATATCATATTTACGTGACATTATGTAAATATAGGAAAAGTGTTTTAGTTTATTTTTATAGTATGTGCGTGTATATACAGATTGTTATTATATTTGTTTAGGTAAGTTTAATTGTAAGTTTAAGTGTGTTTAATATTATATGTTCAACGCCGGCTGTAGCGACGCCCGGACCTATGCCAGTCAACCTGCCACATCGCTTGATGTCCAGCTGGTAAGATGTCTACATTGCTCATAAGCACGTTTTTTTAAAGGCGAACGGGGGCTGAGGATACACTATGGCAAAATCCACAAACCACATAGTGTACCATTGTGCCCTCAGCCACATCCCCAACATCAACACCTTTAAAGAAAACCTTCTGGAAATCGCTTGTAAAATTAAAAAAAATTACCCAAGTGTTAAAAAGAGTTCCCCGGGGCGCGACATGGTCTGTTGCACTGAATCTGGCGCAATGTGTTCGTCTTGCGACCCAGGAGAACTCACAAAGTGCCTGGGAGCAATTACTTACATTCCCATACAGGATTCTGCATGTCCAAAAAAATTTGGCAACTAAAAAAACCTTAACAAACCAAATTAAAGAAAATTGTAACAATTCGACCCTAATTTTAGATCCAAAATTACCTGCATTCAATAACCAACCACAAAAAAGCTTATGTTCACATGTGGAATCCAAATTAAGTGAAGGTGACATCAGGGGAGCGGCCAGGATACTGTTCAGCAGCGATGTGGTGCCGCCTTACTCTCCAGAAACGCTAACAGCCCAAGAAAGTAAACACCCAGCGCCTGCGGATAGTCTCACATTTCCCGATCCCTCCGACCCTCCTGTCCTAAATTTAACCTTCCTAAACGTTTCAGCGCCTCAGCTGATTGCAGCCGTGAGCTCCTTCCAAAGCGGTATCGCCGGCGGCCTCGACGGCCTGACCCCACAACACCTAAAGCACTTATTGCGTTCAGGCGCCAGGGACGCTGGTGAGTTGCTTCTGAAGGAGCTTGCGGCCCTGATTGACTTCATGCTCACCGGCGGTGTGAACGAGGCCGTCGTCGATGTCTTATACAGGGCAAACAGGCAGAAGCTAGTCGTATATAAAAAGAACGATCACAGACATTTTAATACAAGATCAAACGAAACGAAAATGCCACCAAAATTGATATTAAAACCGATTACGATGGCTATAATTCCATATTACAAATTTTATTGGATGCGTTCAATCGATTACCAGTCGCTTAAGTAAATGGGAGAGTTTAGTGGGAATTTAGGTACTTGAAGCGAAGCCCTTCATAAAAGTATTTCATATGTGGAACGCCATTTAATAACAGTTGGCTGTATTTATTTTTATATTGTTGTACTTCGGATGCCTAGAAGAGTAATGGGCGAAACATAACGGCCGAACTGCCGCCACATGATGAGTGTCATGAAAATGAAGGCTATGACTTTATGGTGTCAAAAAACTCTCTCTACGAACCAACTTGCCCAAAAACAAAGTTTCAGTGACGTCGTTCACCGGTAAATTACAGACGATATGTCGCCACATATCGTCTGTAATTTATTTTAAAGCTACGGTTACCTAGAAGACCGGTGGACGCCCCCACCAATCTTCTAGAAAACCGTAGCTTTACCCTAGCCATAGTATAAATAAATAACAGTATTATGTCTTCATAGGAAACGGCTGAAACGACGCGCTTCGAATCTAAGTGTATACCAGTACGCAACAGTCTCAAGTAGGTGGCAGCTCCGCACATACGCGGAAGGTTTATCTACCGAGCGGCAGTAGGCAATTCTTTCAAGGTCACTGCCGAGATATAATACTGTTACTTTATCACACTGTACCCTAGCAAGCAATCAAACACTTCATTTTTAGAATAGTGGTGGTCTCGTGGTAACTATGGTATCGTAGGTATGTAAGGAAACGCATGTGACTAAAAAAAGAGTGATGATAAAATATATAGAGAATAAATGAATATAAAATATTGATGGATGGAAAAGAAGAGGAAGGCCAAAGAAAAGATGGATGAATTGTGTGAGGAATGACATGATAGAGAAAGGGGTTGGTTGAATGATAGCGTGACGGTTTACAGGGGAGAATGGAAAATGAAATCGTATTATGCCGAGCTACAGTAACATGGGACAAGGGCAGGCAGATAAAGGTGTCTCGTGGTTTTTAGAGCTAAAAAGCTCTAAAGGCTCAAACAGGAGCGATTCGACGAAAACAATTTCTAAGAAAACTTCACGATAGAACAATTATAGACCTCGCATCGCGGGACAAGTCACGCCAGTTTGCACGAGCCTTAAATAGCGAGTCAAGATTGTGGGTTCAGAACCAGAGAAGAAGCAATAATATATATAAATCTAGTTCTAAACTAACGTGTCTAGAGAAGATAGGGGACCAAGTAATTGAGAATAACAATTAATTTTATACCTATGCAAGCTCGTTACAGTGAGTTATGAGCAAAATAACTTTCAAGTTAGGAGTCGAGGAGTTTGGTGATTGGGGTATAATCATAAATATTTATTTAAACAGGCACTATGGTTAATCAAATGCGTATGACCGAGTGTCGTGTTTCTCTACAACCCGCTATATCATCTTCCTTTGGGTAGATAACGAAAAAAGTGTACAAAAATAGTACGAAACTTTCAATCTACCTAAAGCTTAAGCAAAATAACAAGAAAAATAATGCCAAAATATTTTGATCGTCAAAAAAACTTATTACTGTCAGAGCAGCTAATAGAAATCGAATTCCCGTAAATTCCATTATAAAAATGTAAACCACGCCATTTCATAACAGAAAACCGTTGAGACTAACCGTAAGAGCATATCCATGTCGCTCTTAGCTCGTAATATACAATAGGCTCAGAAAATCAATGAAAAGATGGTTGGAGATGCTATGAAAAGTTGGACGCATATGATAATTATGTGCTTTTCATGGTAGTAAAAGAACATAAACGGTAAATAAAAAGAAAAAAGAGTAAACAGCTAGAAAGTGCCCGCAGCTCTTTTTCAAGTTTAGTGGTGACAAAGTGAACAGGCTAACAAAATATTAAATTCTGATATGACTAATCTATATTAAAAATTCAATGATGTTAGAAAGAAAGAAATAAATAAATATTGTTGATTCTGCACAAACAAATCGCACATTACAAAAAAAAAAATGACAAAATACATATATCCAAAGTAGCCGAAAGTTTTGTATTCAAGCAATAGAAGTTTGACAATTTTATCTATTGCTTAATGCCAGGGCCCAAAAAAAAAATACAATGCGTAATCTGTTTTACTACACTGGCAAATGACAACAAACAAAATACACAAAATGCCGATTGCGGACTTGAAAAATAACTACTTTTGTTACAAACAAACAACAATAACAATTAAGCCGTGCGTCGCATCTGTGCAACAACAAGTCGTTGCTCAGCAAAATGCTGTGACTTCGGACGAACCTATTGTCATCAGCGCAGTTTTTCAGCAAGTACCACGCGAGTGACATAATGACGTCCTTCTGTTTGACATAATGACGTCCTTCTGTGTGACATAATAATTCGGGTAAGTACATTTTTTTTACAGAAACTATTAGTCAGAGGTAAGGAACAAGAGTTCTGCCGGGAGATAGGGTCTGTGGCATCATAGTCCTAGAGTTCGGAGCGCGCAAGCTCCACCACGACGTCAACGTAGAAATACGGCGGTGGGTTATTATATTGTTTATATCATATTATGTTTTCATGGTCTATGGGTAGTGATTCAAATAACAGCACATAAAATAACAATAAAGAAGCGTGATAAGCTCGTAAACCTACAAAATACTCATGGAGAACACGATGTAAACACAAAAATCAAACAAACCAATAAAGTTTTACGTTTATTATATGCCAACTCTTTTATTTGTCATGAAGGTTGTTTACACCTACCGGGTAAGTAACGATTTTATAGGTATCACAATTGTTTGGGCACCCCGAAGAAAAATATTATAGGTATTATAAGTTTACCTTAGACAGTAAAGTGCTAAGAAATGAATTCTCAGGTTTTATTGGGAAATTAGTCCATAATGTATTCAACATTGTGTTTTTCCCGTTCAGTAAAACTCTTAGGTAGGTGTAGTACAGAAATATTCTGTGGCAGACTATCCATTCAATATCCTTACTTTTTATTTAATATTATAAATACGAAAGTGAGTTTATTAAAATTATGAGTGAGTTGTGTTGTGAGTTATTTTAAAATTATTGCATTTTGGATTTTTATCTGTGAGTTGTATTATTTAAATGTAACTATGGACTAGATTATTGTCTGAAATAAATAAATAAATTAATAATAATAATATTTATTTGTTTTTTCTGCTTTGACGCTAAAACGGCTGAACAGATTTGGATGAAATTTAGCACATAGGTAGACTATGACCTGGGTTAGTACATAGGACTTTTTCTCCCGATATTCCCACGCGATTGAGATAGGTGCGGGTGAAATCGCGGGCAAAGCCAGTCTTTGATATTTTGCTTTTATTATTTCCTGCAACATTTTTTTAGGATTTCATAGAATCTGTATGTAGTAATTGCATTTGTTTTCTGATAATATACTACGGTCAAAAATGCAAGAAATATATGAATGACATTGAGTGCACTTTCTGCACTTGCAAATCGTTAGCCCACTATTCGTAGAATTTTTCAAGCCAGAGTCTGAAGACAAATCTAATTTGCAAAAAAGATTATGACTGACGGACACTTAAAAAGGTCGCAGTAGAGAAGAAACTCGTCACATTGCTCTTCTCTACAGTACAATAAAGTAACAGTATTATATCTCGGTAGTGACCTTGACATATGACCTTGAAATAATTACCTTTGGCCGCTCAGTAGAAATAAACTTTCCGCATGCGTGTGTAACTGCCGCGCATTCGGTACCTGTTGTGTACTGGTGTACACTGAGATTTCGAAGCGCATCGTTTCGGCCGTTTTCTATGAAGACATAATACTGTTACTTATATACTGTGCCTTGCCTAAAGTGAAATGGTGCACATGTGTTTTATGTACCAATATAGTACCAATAATAATCCAAAGAGGTATGGCAAAGCAAGGAGCTTCTCGTATGCTTTTCTAAATGAATGAAAATGACACAATCACTAAATGAACTATTCCACCATCCCTGGACTCTTCGGCATCGGTCAGATACGCTTCGCACCACAGGAAATCGGATCGTTCGTGAAACCAACGCGTATTATGCTTACTTCAAAACAGCGCTAGTTACAAATTAAATTGGCTCAGTTAATTTCAGTCGGTAGTAATATGAAGGGGAACACAGCTCCGGGTTTGCTGGCTTTGTTCTCAGCGCAATTTCTTGACTAGGATTTCAGTGCTTGAAAAACGTAGTAAAGTAATTTACAGAAAGTCAATTTGGTGTAATTCTGTAAACATTTACCCCTTATTGATAAACGCGGAATAAAGTTAAAGGTCCCGAAACGATCAATTGCAATAAATTGTAGTAGTATTATCACACATCACACACATCAATGTTGCAATTGATCGTATCGGAGACCTTTATGCCAACTCGAAAATTGAATGCCATTCAATCTGAATTGAAATCTGAAGTGTATGACTTTACTCCGTGTTGATTAATAAGGGGGTTATAGCTTACATAATCAACTATGAAATCA
Organism: Omphaloscelis lunosa; assembly: GCA_916610215.1. Lineage (NCBI taxonomy): Eukaryota > Metazoa > Arthropoda > Insecta > Lepidoptera > Noctuidae > Omphaloscelis > Omphaloscelis lunosa. The sequence goes on along the minus strand of OU744265.1, from coordinate 13,548,451 downwards.
GGATGTACCTATTCAAACCATTTAACATTACATTGATGACATGGAAAGAAAGGACAGACAGGACGAATTCCATTGATATCGATCTGGGGCTCTATCGCAGTTAGTCGCTACGTTATCAAAACATTAAGCCTAGGTACCATGCATAATGTCTTTTGGTGGCGTTTAAAATTAACCACATACATAATATTATGACTTTGAAAAATTCATACCGGTTCAAGGTAGGTAAAAATCTCTAGACCATCACAAATATATATGTAGAATGAAGTTAACGTACTGGCATAAGATTCTCAGTGGCGCTGACTCCGCACTCAAAAGCACCTCTTATTCGAAGGCCGAGCTTCTAACAGTCGCGTTTAACCCTTGTTGTACTTATAACCAAAGAATTTCAAACCTTATCTCTCAAGCTTAGGGTTCAAGTTGCTTAAAAAAATAGTCAAATCTGAAGAATATTACACGGCTCATACAATAGAAGTGGCAGTTTCGAATGACACTCAAGTATTGATAATATCATTGGGTTCCAAATATTTTCATAATAGGAATCCTATTTCGTTTATTTGTTTTACTCAACTAACGAGCGATATTTGAGAGTAATAAATCGTGTTTATTTATAGGCTTGAAATGTTCGCCTACTTACATATGGGGAAACTGGGGAATAATTGAGTAGTAAGTTTTATATTCTTTCAGTTGTGTATGGTAACGTTACGTTTACCTCGACTGTGGTAAACAAATGAAAATAATAAAAAAAGATATAGGATTAAAGATTAAATCATTAAAGGCTGGCTTCACATGACCTGGGATGCTCGGAATAGGCGGGGACAGGTTCAGGTAGACAGACAGTCAGGTGCCTGTCTGGCACGGAGACAGGTAGGTAGGGAGTGTGGAGGAGCCGGGCTGTAGCGTCACACGCCGAACAGCGAACCCTGTCGAGCGGAGAGGTGGATGTGAGTAGTAGTGAGGTAGCAGAGGCACTCTATGGCACCTTACGCTAGCGGGAGGGCCGCGTCAACGCCACACGTGACGGTGGACTGTGATGATGGCGGAGGCGTCTCTCGGAGGGTGGCGTTGCCTGGTACAACGCCGCTTGACGTCGGAGTCCTCTCTTATTTAAATGTATATGCGGCCAGAAGTAGGACATCCTACAGGAGTACGTTAAATTATACATGGCTATAATACAGACACACTAAGTTTATTAATAGAAAATAGACTCAAGGGACCTAAAAACAAAGGCTTCACCAGAAGAGCTAAGACCAAACTGAAAAACTTGAAGCCCGCTTTTATCGTTCTGTGTAATATATTCCACGTTTCAAACATTTATCAAGTAATGATGGCCAGAACGAATAAAAACGGTTTACAGAGAGGAGAGCCTACAGGTGCTCTTATTGCGAAGGTTAGTGTATAACACCGGCTTTATAAAAGGCTTAGAAAACGATAAAGTGTATTTGTCGATGATGATGATGGTGTGTTATGTCAATGATTTAGAAAAATAATTCGGACAGATGACAGTTTAAATTGAAAATGTCAGAATATTTACCCATGCTTAAATAATCAGAGGGTATTTAAAAGTATGCTTTTGAGATTTAACAATGTTAAAGAATATATAAAAGGTTAGTGTAAAATAAGGTTTCTAGTACTTATGCTTAAGTAATCAGAGGGTAGTTAAAAGTATGCTTTTCAGAGGTAACAATGTTAAAGAATATATAAAAGGTGAGTTACATGAGTGTCAAAGCATTTTAATAGGTCAAAAGGTGGTTTATTTAGTAGAAAACGTATGAATAGATTACATGACGTGGTTTTGCGCAGCAGGATACCACAGTATCCAAACAGGAAGGGATGCTTTATTTATTTATGATTTTGGAATAGTTTTTTTTGTTTTTTTTTTTTTTTTTGCAGGACGTCGTTGAGCCAAGAACGGTTGTGTTGTGTTTACTTAAATCTATATATATAAAAATGAATCCCTATTTCCCTTGGTCACGACATCACGCTAAAACGGCTGAACGGATTTGGGATATGGATAGACCTTGACCCGGAGAAGGGCATAGGATACTTTTTATCCCGATATTTTTACGGGATCGAGACTTATGCGGGTGAAACCGCGGGGCGTAGCTAGTTATTTATATTTTTAAATAATATAGGTTTATTTAGTTGGATGCTTAATTTTATTTGCCCTATCATTCCCGCATTCACATCAAAACAAGTTTATTTAACAAAAAATCGAGTAACCGGATTTGAGAAAATCCTTTTAGATAAAAATCCAGACGTTCAGTATTTAGCTTTGTTATTCTCGAAAGTTAGATCATAATCAACAACCTTTGTTTCTAAATGTTTGTTATACCATCCTATTTAAAATATAACCAACTTATCAAACATTCATCTTCATTCCAACATTCCATAGTCGCAGTGATAGCCTAGTGGTGTGACCATCGGACTGCCAAGTCGTAGGTCTCGTGTTCGAACCCAAAGCACGCACCTTTGACTTTTCGGATTCATGTGCGTATTGTATAATTATCACTTGCTACAAAAACTGTGAAGGAAAACATCGTGAGGAAACCGGCATGCCTGAGAGATATTTCTCGACGGCATGTGAAGCCAAGTCAGAGTCTCTTGGGTGGCATAAAAACTCCGACACCAGGTTAGTCACTAACCACACGAAAAAGAAAGAAGAACTAACATCCTGAACTCGATGAAACGAATCAGAATATTGAAACCCAAGTAGCAATAGGAAATATAAAGGAATCTACGCATTTGTTCTGATTTTTTTTTAGGGTTCCCTACCCAATGGATGCCAACGGGAACTTACTTATTACTAAGAGTCCGCTGTCCGTGCTGTATCTTTTGAACCGTATTTATTTATATTCACACATATATACAGGGTGTAAGGGACAGCCCTCCGCAGACTGATAGGGTGAAGTCAGTATATCATACTAAGATGACCGGTACATGAAATTATTTCAGGAATATTATGGGAATCCAATTAACCTGATTTGTTTTATTACCTTACACGAAACGTATCGCTACCGTGGCAAAACGCACGTAGGTAGGTAGCGAACGGCAGCGCAGCGAGAAATTGAACAGCTGATTTCACGCGTCGTTTGTTCAACATCCATTGCTGTTTTTTCAGTTTTACCTGTTCTATTTACATTAATGGAGTACTGCACGTACAGAGAATGTAATTTTACATTGAAAGAAAGAAATAGTAAATGAAAAAACGAAAATTTTCGGTGGAATATGATTCAGAATAAGGAGCTGAATGTACCCTGTTAGTTTGCGGAGGGCTGTCCCTTACACCCTGTATAAACAGACAAGAAGAAAAGAACTGAAAAATACGTATAAAAGCGATGCTTATTTATAAAGAAATCTCTTCCAGCATACCTGCGATAGGCCAGGAGATAAAAAGAGATGTAGACACCGGTGTGTGTGACACAGTAATAGGTAGACACTTGAAATTTTCACAGAGTGTGTACTATCTATGGCCGCTGTAAAAGCAAATAACAATAATAAAATAAAGTACATAATCAAAGGGGTTCCCCATTCCAGAAACGTGTTTTTAGTAAAGTATAAAAAAATGTATTGTTAAATATTGTACAATGGTACAGAACCCTTTGTGTGCGAATCTGACTCTCTTTTGGCCGTTTTTTTACTGTACATAGTACCTTCGGACAAAATATGTTAAAAGCTTTTGCTTTTAAAGGAATTACTAGTAAAATACATTACGATCCAGTGTCCTAAGAAAATTTTAAAAACAAACACTTGGGGAGCCGCCGATCGGTATTGGAAAACTTCGGCACAAAAACTGTTCACAAGTTGCTCCTGCTAGTTGAGTGGTGTAAGGCGGGCTTTACATGGTGAATTTTATTTTAGTCTAACATTGACCGAAAAACAGACCATAGAAAATATTATGTTGAAGGATGTTGAAAGTTGTTCATGTATAATTAAGTAAAGAAAATATATTTCTTTTCTGCGTTAGTTTAGCCGTGTCCAGCGAGGTGATTAGATACTTTACGGAGTTTCATTTGTGGTACTTTTGTTTTAATTTTCAATTATGACCACCATGCTCGCGAAGTGGGATCACTTTGCGAGCGTCCTCTACCAAATGAAAAAGTACATACATACATACATATATTTTTTTCAACTTTGATGATTTTATAATAACGTGGTATACCAATTTGTGTAGGGATACCTGCATGACAAAAAATGTGAAAAATAAAAAAAACTTTTTACAAAATAAACACATTAAAGTTTGATTTTACATTCACAACACATTTTTTTTGTATTTTCTTCGACATTTTAAAATTGCACGAGACATTTTTATTTTTCTATTCATTCACAGTTACAGTACGACACAACTTAGATGTAACATCGGCACAATTCTTAAAACCGATCACCATCTGAACTGAGTGCGCCTTCAAAATCACCAATATTTATTACTGCTTTAGGTGAAAATTATCTTTACGGAAACGCAATAACTTGTGAAGTCATATTTCGTAAAGTAAAAATGAATGAATACAAATTGTCAAATTTATGCTACATCTAAGTTGTGTCGTACAGTGGTGTTAAATAATAATAATGAAGAGTGTGCTATGCCATGCAAGGAGGGCGTACAAATTGTCAGACAAAAGGTTTGATTCCGATCCCCTCAGCACGGGGACAGTGCTGCCGCAGCAGTGCTGCTACGGAGTTCGGAATGCAATCTCATATAAACCTATAGAAAATTTATGGGGACCAGTCGTGACGCAGTATAATATTATATATTTATATCATATTTATATTTTATATATATTTTTCTATTTTTATATATTTATATATATATTACGCCATATTTTAGTTTTCTCATAACTTAAGTCAATTAAGTCAATTTTATATATATATATTATTATAAACGCGAAAGTTTGTGAGGATGGATGGATGTTTGCTACTCTTTCACGCACAAATTACTGAACAGATTTATATGAAATTTGGAACAGAGATAGCTTGTAGCCTGGGTTAATACATAGGATACTTTATAGCCTGATATTCCCACAGGATCGAGACCAATGCGGGTGAAACCCCGGGGTGTAGTTAGTATAATAATATTATATTTCATTTATCACAAGGTATAAATTATATTCCGCATGTGTTAAATTGAAGAATAAGTCGTCGTTTAGAATTTCTCATATATTCTTAAGATTTAGGTATTCAATAAAGTGCAGTATGCTCGTCGCTATGTGGAGTCAGCTTTGAATTACATTTTCTTCTCGACGCTCGAAAAGCTCGAGCTCAAGCAATTTAAAAGCACTTCGGTTCGTTTGGAAGTGAACAGTGGCGGCATCTCTTTACTCCCCAGTTTGTTGCATAATTGTATTGTGGTCAAATTAAACAGTCTACTATGTGTTAGCTAATAATGAACAAGTTTTACCAATATTTTTTTTTTTGTCTAGGTAGGGTGTGGCATAAGTTTGTTGGTGGTAAATTTTAAATTTCATGTTTTATAAAATAATGACTTACAAGCCCTCGTTCTTTTTCCTACCTTGTTGTGCCCGACAGGGTCCACAATGATCATGTATTTGGAAACCCTGCCAACTCAGTTCACATTGTGGAATGCAAATAAATATTGAGATTTTATTTTAGTGTCAAGGCGAGAAAAAAATTAAGTTGGGAATTGGTAACACCCGTGGTGTGTCGGAATTAGATCAAAAGAAATCAAAACGTAAAGGAAGCAAAAGGAGCATGTAAGGATCGTCGGAAGGTGGCGTTCTGTATTTTCTGTCCACCCCCATAGGAAGAAGGCGTGAGTTTATGTATGTATGTAAATCATTAACAAAACCTAGATGCGACAAAATTATGACATTACTGGAGATACGCGACAAAATTATCGAGATTACTGGAGATATTCGACGGACAAAAAAGGATATTTTATGCTCTTTGTAGACGTCCTTAATAGCGGATCAATCTTTTTTACTGCTCCCGTTTCTCACACATGAAGAAATCAATAAACCCGAGTGTGTGTTACTGATAATATGATGCTTTCTTACACGTTTTCAGCTAACCTTGAACCGGCCTGCCCAAAAAATGTAAGATTATATTCAAACATAAAATCGTTAACTCTACTAGTTTACAAACAATAGTAGGTAGTGATTAAAGCTCAATAAAACATTTCTGTTTTTCATTCTTCACTAGAGAACAGATACGATAGAATCACCCAAAAAGTTTTTTGTAATTCATCCATACTTTGGTACCCCAAGATGTTATTTATGGTGATGAATGAGTTACGGAAGTTTGCATTAGCAAGACAGGCAAGCGTAGAAACTTAAATTCGTAAAAAAAACAAGCTAAAGCTGGCAATTGAAAATACGACAAATCTCATCGAACAAGCGACCCAGTACGTCGATGCAACAATTGGGTTATCTAGATGCTCATTCATACACTATATAAGAGCGGCACGCATCAACGGCCGAGGCCCCCCCGACCCTTGCTCGAAAACAAGGTGCCAACAGTTGTTGCAGCTGAGCACGTAGCTTTAAATCTCGTTATACGTAGCGCAAAAAAAAAATTAAGTTTGATCCAGCCAGTCCCTTCTTGCTGTCCTCCATTCAGCGACGCCCTAAGCCGAGGTTCGTACCCCACAGGGGATGCTCTTATCGAGCGTTCGCCTAGTTTTAATTAAGAATAGTTTCTGCCCCTGGCTGGAGGCTTTGTGTTTAGAAGTTTAAGGCAGCCACAGGAAAGTCCGGTTAAGCAGCCATGACCTCATAGGTCAACTGCGAGATGCCCTAGATAAAAAAAAACGGCCGTAGCACATGCAACTGTCTACATGCGTCGACAAGCCGAAGCCGTCGTCGTGTGGCGACGCAGTTGCCTCTGCCGTTGACGCCTTTCGCTTGTGTGTATGAGCACTAATTATCTGTCGCAGACAGAAGACCAAGATCTTAAAATCCGACGGCACAATGGAGATGAAGGTCAAGTGGATTTGTATTGGTGATAATTAATTATAAAAGTCTTGAAGATTTTAATACTTTGAAGAACAAAAATAAAATGGTTGAGAAAATAATACTAATTGCGCAGTATTCAAGAACCCAGGTCAAGTGTCTTCATTAATAAAGGGGTTTTATTAAACGCTGTAATTATATTTTAATTGCAAAATTCGAGCGGGCTGCTCGAGTTACTAAATTGATGTTGTCGAGTCAAGTATTGCTCGAGCCAAGAGTGCTTGAATTAATATTAATAATTATTTTTATAAATCTACTTCCAAGGGTCAGAGCACAGTGAGCAACAAAATGAACGAAATGATCGAATATATTCTATATGACAAATTTCTAATAGAATGGTGTAGCGAATGCCATCTGAGACTAGGCACACAGCGTCGCGTCACGTCTCTGTGAGAATTGACCCTTAGCGGCATTATTGTGGTAAGCCTACCCGGGTCTAAGTTCAAGAAGCATTAAAAAACCGCATGAAACATGTGACTTACGTTTATATATTTATTTCGCATTTAAAAAGTAAAGAGCTGTTGTGTTCAATAATAGAGATGCCTAGATGAAAAAAAAAATGTCCGTCTGTCAGTTAATAAAAAAATATAAGACATGTATTTTTTGCTTCATCATATTAATAAAAATGACTTGGATAAAACGCATTAAAGTTGGGAAGTGGGGGTCGCTACGTCTCAAGTAAATATAAAGTACTCGTGACGTCAAGCCACATTTTATCTTAATATATCGTCATAATATTTGGATTACGTAAAAAAGAAAAAAAAAACGTGTTCAATATTTTTTTTATAATCTACAAGATGGACAAAAAAAATATTTTTAGTCATCATCCCTATTATTGTTATAATTCGATACCTAACCTATGTTTTCAAGTATAAAATCGTATGACACTCATTTAACTCACATTTAATGTATTTTTGAACACTTAATAATTTTTCTTTTTTGTAAAAATCTTAGAATATTTTTATACTTTGTCATTTTCATCATAAATTGTCATCATTTTCTATGCTATAAAGCTAGTGTATACTGTCAGATTTTCACTGTAAGCCGCATTATTGTTTCTGGACGACAATAAATTATTATGAAGTAATTTGAATTATGTTTAACACGTAGTACTTCCAGAATGTTTTAAGCATTGAGGCACTATGTACTTACTAACGTACTAGAGGAGACACCACTAGTCACTACTACCTTCCGTTCAATTGCGGTGATCTCGCCGCACTTCACTCAGTCACTTGAAAACTGATTGAAAGAATGCCGTGGTGTGAGTAACTTTCCACTGGTAAGTAACTCATATAATCGTTTTAAAATGAAATATCAACAAAATATTTTCCGGATGCCATTCGCCATAGACTAAAACATTGAGAAGTGTAGTGTAGGTACAAATAGCTGCCTGTTATATTATATGCCGGAAAATATATATCTAATATTTTGAACGCTGATTTTAATGTTTGTATAGGATACACTACATAAATACGAAAAACTTTATTCCGTCAGTCACAAATACGAATTTCGAAATACCGATTTTCATAATTCCAAATAGTTCAAAATTCCTAATATAACAATTCCGATTTATCATTAATCCTATATTTATAATTCCAAAATTTAAATATTCTTAACGTTTATAATTACTATTCTCAAAATACCGAGTTTCAATTGATCGAATAACAATAAGTCCAACTTAATGATAATGCGAAACATCAAAAATACGAATTACGATTATTAAACTACCGATTAATTAAAATTCCGAAATAAAAACGCCTTATAAAACTGAATAGCTAGACAAACACATAATTATTCGTCAGAGAGTAGTATAATAATGTTTAGTATGAGGAGGTCGAATTAAAAAAAACTAATGACAGATGCCTTTTCCTAGTCATAATTGCATAGTTAAGTGATTGTTCCCTGTGGTAAATAACACTCTTTCGCTGGTCACAGTGTTCTAACCTAACCCAAATGATTCACTAACAATAGAGGGGATCTGGTGCTCGGGTACCGCTGATGCGGCACGCTCGCTTCGATCGCTCGCTTTCGCGCGTTAATGGTCACAGTTCTAACCTAAACTATCCCAAATGATTCACCAACAATAGAGAGGATCTGGCGCTCGCTCGCCTTCGCGCGTTTATGGTTACTGTTCTAACCTAACCTAACCCAAATGATTCACCAAAAATAGAGGGGATCTGGTGCTCGGCGGTTGCTGCGACGGCTAACCTTTTTTTTTTTTTTTTTTTTCCGGGGTGGAAAATCCTCATGGATGTCCTTCGCCCTGGGGCGAGCGAAGGGGTCTGTCAGACTCCTACTGACTAAAAACCACCCCGGTGTTCCCTTCCCACACTTGGACCGGGGATCATGGGATCTAGTGCGCCTTCCATGATCCCCGACTGGTGTCGGCCCGCTTTTGCGGACCACTTCATGCCCGCGAGTGGAGTGAAGTGTTACACTCCCCCCGCGACGTCAAATAGGGGCGCGCGTGGAACACTACGCGCCGCCACCTCGGGTGCTGCTGGATGGGGGGTGACGGACGTCCCCGAGTCCGCCCTCCCTCCGGATCCGTTTACGGGGGCTGGAAGAGGGCATTGTCTGCCCTCCGCCGACGCCCAGTCCGCCTGCTACGGATCAGGAGAGTGGTCTCGATCTCCCTCTCCCTTTCCGCAGCCTCCTTCTGTGAAACTACAGTTTCACAGAAGGAGATCACTGCATCCCACGACTCGGCACTCCCGACCATCGAACGAGCGACAGCCGGCAGCGCCAGGTCGGCTCCGACTTCAGATACGAGAGCACGGCGCGGCTCCTCCCATGCGGCACACTCTGCCAGTGTATGCTGCGCCGTGTCCTCCCGACAGTGGGTGCAGTGATGGCACCGAGCGTCCGGCTCCCTGTTTATGCGACACAGGTAGTTCCCGAAGCAACCATGCCCCGAGAGCACCTGCGTCGCCCGAAACGACAGGGAACCGTGCTTCCTCCCGAGCCATTCGTCGAGCACTGGTCGGATCGCGTTGACGGTAGCGAGGCCGGCGGTAGGGCGCAGAAGCCTGTCCCGCCATTCCGTCATCAGGACCTCGCGGAGCTGAGACCGACGAAGCTCGATCTCACGCTGCATCGGTCCACCTCCTCGCGTTCGCGCCTCCTCGCGCCACCGGTGCAGTGAAGCGAGGGCCCTCGCTTCTAGGTCCCAGGGCGGGGATCCGGCCAATGCACAAGCCGCCTCATAGGAGATCGTGCGATACCCCCTGATAGCTCTGACGGCCATCGCCCTCTGCGGTTTTCGCAGTATTGCGATGCTGCCGGCCGTCAGGTCAGAAGCCCACACCGGGGCCCCGTACAGGGCCATGGATCGCACGATCCCCAAGTACAACCGCCTACAGGCGGTGCTCGGGCCCCCCAGATTGGGAAGCAGCGTCGACAACGCACCCACGGCGCCCATCAACTTGGGCGTCAGTTGCCGAAAGTGGGGGCCGAAGTCCCACCGGCTGTCGAGTACCAATCCCAGGTACTTCATGGTGGACTCAACAGAGATTTGGACCCCCCCGACCACGACGTGTGATCCCGGCGGTGGCGCCCGCCGTGGGCCGTGAAAGACCACGGCCTCCGACTTATTGAGAGCCACCTCCAGGCCCAGGCGTCGTATGCGATCCACCACCTGTGAGACCGCAGCCGTCGCCAGCAACGCTGCTTCCCTATACGAGCTCCCCCGGGCCGTGACCAGCGTGTCGTCCGCATAACACGTCAGGTCCACTCCCGATTGGAGCTCGCCCCTTAGCACCCAGTCGTAGCCGATGTTCCACAGGAGCGGGCCCACGACCGAGCCCTGTGGAACACCGCACGACATATCGCGCCGGCCCCCGCCGTCGCGTCCCCTGTAGGTAACACACCTTTCCGCTAAATAAGCCCCAACGATGTGGCGGAGGTAGCGGGGCACCCTATGGTACCGCAGTGCCTCCCGAATACAGCTCCAGGGCAGGGTATTGAAAGCGTTGGAGATGTCTAAGGACACCGCCAGCATCACCCCGCCCCGGGACATCGCTTCCTCCGCCAGGACTCTCACCCGCATTATTGCATCAATAGTTGAGCGCCCATGCCGAAAGCCAAACTGACTGTCGTTCAGATCCGGCCCCTCTCACGGCTAACCTAACCTAAACCAACTTATTCACCAATAATAGAGGGGATCTGGCGTTAATGGCCTCGGGGTGGTTCTAACCTAATTGCTATTTGCCATCAATTTGTTGCAATTTGTGGCATTTTTTCTATTTAAGATTTTCAGGTCCGAACCAGAAAACAAGGGAAAATGGATAAAATTTGAGTTTCCCGAATCAGAATAAAGAGATCCGTAGGAGAACTAAAGTAACCGACATAGCCCGAAAACTTAAATGGCAGTGGGCAGGGCACATTGCTCGCAGGACAGATGGCCGATTGGGCCAAAAGGTACTGGAGTGAGGGGCCGAAAGGTTCTCGACCCATTATGTGCTTCTCACATCCAGCGGATTTCTGCAGCCTTCACAAGGTCATCGGTCCATCTTGTTTGTGGGAGGGCTTCCAACGCTACGTCGTCCGGTACGCGGTCGCCACTCCAGAACATTTTGGCCCCATCGGCCATCTGTTCTGCGCGCAATGTGCCCTGCCCATTGCCATTTAAGTTTGGCAATTCTTCGGGCTATGTCGATTACCTTGGTTTTCCTGCGGATCTCTTCATTTCTGATTAGATCACGTAGGGAAACTCCAAGAATAGCCCTCTCCATTGCTCTTTGGGTGACTATTAGCCTTCTGATAAGGCCATAGATCATCAGTAGCAACACGCACTGGTCAAAGACTTTTGTCTTGAGACACTGCGGTATGTGGGACGAGAGCATATTGCGTAGCTTCCCGAACGCTACCCAGCTGAGTCGGATTCGACGATTGACTTCTTTCTCGAAGTTGGACCTACCTAGCTGGACAGTTTGTCCTAGGAAATAATAATAATTACAAATTATGGAGTTAATGATCGTCATTTTATGAAAAATGGGCCGCGGAAATGCGAACTATTCGTTTGTTATACTTTTTAAATAAAATATGCTTAATTGGAAGGTTTCCACGTTCTGACCATTCAAACCGGGAACGATGAATAACATTTTTGAAAAAAAAAAAAGACGCGTCTACACAATGTGAACAATTCCACGACATAATGTTCATCATTAATACAATGGAAATTAGAATAATTTTCTGCAATTAAAACTGTGTTAGCTATCAAGTAGGCAGAATAAGCAGACTGTGTCGCATCTGCGCGTACGGATTGCTCTATGAGAACCTTTTTGCATCGCGCATATACACCGCGGTTGTCACATGACTTTTTTTTTGTTTGGGAAATTATCAAATAACTTCTTTCGCTTTATATTAATAAGGTTCTATATTAAGGCGGAGTGGGAGGGCGTGTCAGACACTGACTAAAACCCACCCGTGTTCCTTCAGTTGCCATGTTTTTTTGAAATATAATGATGTTTTTGCAATTTTGCTGGAAAACAGGTATGCACAAAATTTCACAATCTGCAAATTCAGCGGAAAAGAAAAAACATAACCAACACCTTGATGGCATTATTGGGATCCAAATTATGAACCATCTTTCCATGCACTTACAGGTCATGATTACATGGCAGCATTATACAATAAAGAAAAAGTTAAACCATTTAAAATATTTTATAAGAATGAAAAGTACAAAACAGTTTTTGTAACATTAACTGATGAAGCCGAAATTTTCATCGATGAAAAAAAAAAATGTTTTTATGTATTTTTGTGTGCCACAGTACAGAACAGTGTACTCTACTAAAATTTTGTCCCTGTGGTATTATGTATCTAGAACCAATTATCTAACGGTGATATATTAATATAGAAATATTCATAGAAGGGCTAGATAGAGAGTGCAATTAATTGTATCACTGTTTGTTTCTAGTGAGAAAACTGATCCAAACTTTCATAGTTTGTCTGATATCATATCAACTCTTTACCACTTAATGTGATTAAGCATATTGTTACTAGAATAAAAGGTATACTAAATAAAAATATGGCTATAGATTTGAGTTGTCAGAGTTCTCAGGAAGTTGGGGGTCTTCCAGCGAGTCAACCAACTCATGACCAGTCTAATATGGCTGGCATACCTCCTAGTTCTTTAATGAATGCAGACACCAAGAAAGCTGTTACTATCATGGAGATAACCCTAGTCAGGTTCAGTTGAGTTTGAGTTTTAAGCAATATCTTTTGCAAATACTTCAATGATGACTTGGAGACAAATAAGCCATCTTATGCTTTGGAATTTTTAGCAAAACTTATATTTGAGCTACAAGGTAGGGCAAAAGTAGTATCATATTGTGAATATGCTATAATTTTTGAAAATTGGCGTCATAATGTCATTGTGATTCACACTTACGGTCTAGACAGATAGAGACTTTTAGTTGACTATACAATAGAGCCAAACATAGATTTTGAAACACCAATTTTTGGGCCGTATAATCTCTCGTTTTGGCGATTTGAATTGGCTGGCCAGATCGCCAGTTCTGATGGCGTCAGACTTCTTCGTTTTCGGTTTTTTGAAATCTCGCGTTTACCAAAATAAACCACACACATTGCAAGTCTTTAAAGCCAACATTGAACAAGAAATCGCCGAAACGAGCACAAATGTGCATCAACTCAGAAGGTGGTCATTTGATCGACATAATTTTTTTGACCTAATTTCATCAATTTTAAACATTAAAAAAATAGAAGCCAATTCACATTATGAAATTACTTTTGCCCCCCCCCATGCTCCATTGCTCTAACAATGTCCACTCCATTCCGCTGAACACCAGTGCCATCATCTGAAAAATTGTAGGTTAGCAAAATGTATACTCGACTGTGATTGGCCGATCTGCATGCTTTGTTTATTGTAACAATTACCTATTACATTAAATATTATCAGTGCTTTAAAAATAAAAAAATAAAAACGATATTTATTCATTTTTAACCGAAGCAGAAACAGATGAAACAGGATTCCATTGAAACTCCAGCGGGTATGTTTCAAAATGATTAAAGTTAGGTCTTTGGTGAGTTTTGTCCACTATGTAATGACATATTTTCATTGATCCTGTTTTGTGATATTTTTAGCCTGAGATTTCAATAACTGAAAGAACACACACACCCTTCAGTTAGCTTCGAATAAACATAAATCTAAAAAGAAGAAGTAATTAGTATGATGGTATACTTTATTGAAATCTATTTAGTCATTACGGAATTGCATTAGAAGAAACGCATTAACAAAAAACAAACTCATTTTTATTGTGATACATTAATTTTTATTCTACCATCACCACCATATAGCATGTCTGATTTAAAGTATTACTTCCTGTTGTTTTTGCAGTGGAGTTTATTGTTTGACTACCTCGTTGGTCTAGTGGTCGCAAGCGCTACTGCTGAGCATGAGGTCCTGGGTCCTGGGTTCGAATCCCAGGTCGGGCAAAGTTTTATTGGGTTTTTCTATCTGAAATTTCTCAGTAGCAGCCTGGAGTCTGGATTTGTGCCCAGTTGATGGCAATACGTTCGCCCCCTATTACATCGGACTTCAAACATAACTGGCGAAATGTGGGTGGAACCTGATACAGGGACACCTTTGCTCAACCCTTCGGGGAAACAAGGCGTGATGTTATGTTTATTGCTTATCTTTGATAATAATATACAAACTGAAAAGACCAAGCCCTTCAGTTAGTCCTCAAGCAAAAAAAAAAAAGAAGAAGTATGTTGGTACACTTCATCGAAATCTATTTAGCCATTATGGAATTGAATGGGAACATACTAAAAAAGAAGAAGTAAGGAGGTACTTCTCGTTTACAGGAACAAGTCTAACTGCTGGCGAAAGTGATACGAGACAAAGAAGCCCATCAGTATAAGACGAGGGATGAAAGAGAATTACATGCGACAAGAATGGCACATAAGTCTTTGGAAGAGGAATATAGGAAAAGAAAAATAGTGAAATTAAAATTAAAAGATTGAAATTAAATATAATTAAATGTATTTATTAAAGAGGCTCGTGGTTAAGTCGGCCGGACGGGTGGATTGATACGGTTAAGCTACACTTGCCGCGTTTGTCCGTGGATGGGTAGGTGACCATACTTTACATACTGAGACCCCTCCGTGCCTCGGAAAGAACGTTAAGCCGTTGGTTTCGGCTGTTATTCTTCGACAGTCGTTACGGGTCGTCAAAAGCCCGATAGTCTGACAACCAGACCAAGGGATATTGTATTGTCAGTAACTGGGTTGTGGAGGTCGGATAGGCAGTCGCTCCATGTAAAATACTGGTTATTCAGCTGCATACGGTTAGACTGGAAACCGTCCTAAACATAGTTGGGAGAAGGCTAGGCAGACATACCATCTCTACTAAAATGGGCATTTTTGTTTCCGGTCAGGGAACTCCTTCAAAACTTTGTCTCTCTTTGTGTGTCTGTGTCATTTTAATATGCTGCGGCGGCTTTTCGCAAGCATATAGACGCTGGCAAGAGCTAAAGCGCGGTTACTGTCGCACTGCATAGAAAAGAAAGAGAAGCGCGATACAACACTGATAGATAATTGATAGATAATTACTTTATATTTTGCAATAAATTACATCTACTCAAAAATGAGTTGACGTTCTTATTATCAATTGTATTGAGATTGTTTTTTCAAAACGTGTTTTGGTAACAACCTAATAGTTCTGCGAAATATGTCTTTTTTCCGCTACCACAATTTTTTTTAAGACCTTATTTTTCCTCTTTTCAACGCCTTAACGCTAAGCATTGCACAGTTTGATGTTGATTAGTCACCCTGATACTCGATTTGCCCCAGCCCGGTAAATTACCTACGTTACCCAATTATGTTGATTACTCACCCTAAAACTCGATTTGCCCCAACCCAGTAAATTACCTACGGAACCTAATTATAAGCAGACAAGTGTTGATGCGCCACTCTGTCATTCATTCAGAACACAACATGTTCGAGTAGCACGGTCAAGTGCTCCGGGTACACACTTACGCTTGACTTTCGGTAGATAGGTTGCTAATGAACTGCCAATGGATAGTATCAGTAACTACCTGTTCATGGTTCATTGCTATACTTCGTATTTTATAATTGAGGTATTATTCAGTTTGAACTCGGCTCGTTCTGGAAATAAACAGATGTTCTGTGAATGCATTGCAGGGAATATGTCGAACAATTCTTATGTTATTTTTTGTGTTACAGCTAATACAGCCTATGTTGGAAAAAGCAAAACCAAAGTTGAATAGAAAAACAACTTTTAACCAAGAGCTTAAATAACATAGAGCCCTCTTCAAAAATGTATGAACCTACTTTTATAATTTAATCAAAACACTTCCACATTTTTATAAACTTAGTTTTATAATTAAAATATTATATAAAAATATATAAGTTTTTCTTTAAAGTTCCCACAGGAAATAAGTGATACCAAGGTCAAGGTTAATAACGAATGGTAAGGCAGGAACTTCAAAAGTATTCAGTTCAGTGATCTATGTTGATTTTAAAAACATGTTGGGGTGCTGCTGTCACCATTTTCTTTAGTTTGAAGAAAGAAAGGAAGGCCCAAAAAAACGGTATAGGTACAAGCTTTAAAAGTCAAGTTACGAAAATAATTAAATTAGTAACGAGATGGTACAGTACATGTACAGCTGAATTTATCTTGTTAAAGAATCTCTTCTTGTCAAAGACAACTCCTTATTTTACCGGGTAAGTATAAACTGGGTTATAAGTTCGGAGGTGGCAGAGCAGCCGCCCAATTCAAAACTTTCAAACTTATAAAAAAAAACATGCTTGTTCTCTCCAATAAACACAAATTAACTAAACACCCGTCAACTATAAAAACAAAGCATCACCCGCAACATATTAAAAAACAGCCTTATATATAAAGAGCATACCCAATTACGGCGATGTCAAAGAGGTTAAGAGTTTCAGGGACTTTTTGACACGGTCTTCCACGTATGTAAGCGTTGAAATTTGGCGTTTTATATTAAGAAAAAATTTAAACGCAAATTCGGAAATTATTGACAGCTTGTTTCCCTTACGGACGAAAAAAAATTATTCAATATTGATGGAAACACAATTTACAATTTTAACAGCGATAAGAAGCTAATTTGCGTCAGGAATTTCATGTCAGTCATTGTAATTGATTTTAAGTGACATTTATTAATGCTGTTCCGGATCAACTTTGCAAAATGAAGACGTTATTATCTGTCCTCATTTCAAAACTTGGTCCAAATTATCCCCTGTCAAAGGTCATTAACGCTCTAAAATACTAGTGGGGACACATTTTGGGAAAGTTGCCCTAATGTGGGGGAACTGGATCGGGACTTAAAATAAGTTAAACAGTTTGAATGCTCAAAATTCTGGGCTCCTAATATTCTATTCGAATTTGCAGATTAATACAAAAAAAAAACTTATTTCGAGGTGTCAAAACAGTGACGATAAGCATCTATTCGAAATAGTCGCATAACGTCACGTAAGTTATGGACCGTTATTTAAAAAAAAAAATAGGAGAATAAACTTCTCTTTTAGCGTAACCGAAAACGCCTTCTTAGTCATCAACTGGAACACGATACAAAAAAAAATGCATCAAACAAATTATGTGTAATTTAGATTTGAATAGAAAGAAAAAAGAAAAGAAAGAAAATACGTTTATTTGCGGTAAACATGAGAAAAATAATAAAAAAAAAACACGTAAATAACAAATTGGGGGAAAATATGCGTCACATCTACGCAAAACGACTATCACTCAGCACAAATGCTGCGACCCCATGTGAGACAGAGCCCCAGAGCTGATTTTCAGCGACAGCCGGCGCTGACGTGATGACGTCAACCGGTGCAGCATATAGTGAAATATCAAATAAAATAAATACAATACTTAGTCCTAAATGTTTACACCAAATATAATATTTAAAATGGCAACATTTCGTTCCGTCAGCGACTCACGCAGACTTATTGAATGAGTTGTGGTTTTGAATACCAAGTGAACAACTCGTAGGCGAATCACAAACGGTGATTCGCTTATGTTCAAACTCGTTATGATCTTTTAATTTATTTACTTTATTTGTCAGAAGTTGTCAAAACGGACTATAACAATAGAGTGAGATTGAAGTCCAGAGGGTAAATGACAGAAACACTCAACTCAAGAACCAGCTTGTAGAACTTCACACCCAGCACATGGATATACTTGACCAGCATCACCATCTCCGTCAACTAGTGTCAGACTTTCAACAGTGCAGTGACACTCATGACCAGGCACTGAAACGTATATCAGGTCTTGAAGCGGAATTGTGCAAGGCACACAACAAAATTTCCAACATCAATTCTCTGAAAGCCAGCGAACAGGTTGCCAGCACCAATTATCTTTACAACGAGCTGGTTGGCAGTGAATCCGGACTGCAGTGTGAGAAGTCCACCGTTACCATAGACCTGACTGGGGAAGATACCTTAACTAAATGTCCCATCCTAACTAGTCATAATAAAATCAAGAAATATATTAAAATCACTAGAAATATTAAAAAATACAAAAAACTCATGAAAACACATAATTTTTATAAGTGTAACATTAATCTTAGGAAAGAGCGTTTCTACTTACAAACCCAATTAAATGTATGTAATGATAAGTTGGAAAGTAGCAGACAAATTTATGATGTTGACATACAGAACCTTCAGAAGGAATTATTGAGCAGAGAAAATTCACTTAAG
The DNA here is from genome assembly GCA_916610215.1 of Omphaloscelis lunosa. Lineage (NCBI taxonomy): Eukaryota > Metazoa > Arthropoda > Insecta > Lepidoptera > Noctuidae > Omphaloscelis > Omphaloscelis lunosa. The sequence goes on along the minus strand of OU744265.1, from coordinate 13,529,783 downwards.
GAAATCCTTTGTAAGTATGAATATAGCTAAAAAATGTTAAGTGACCGCTTGCAAGGGGACTGTGAGTTGGTGAACTTGGTGAAGTGCAATGCAGAGAGTTGTGAGTCACTGACAAACAATCTGACCTGTAGTTGTTCTCCCGCTCCGCCACCTCTCATGTCACAGCATGTTGTTCCTACAGCTTTACCCATTTTAACTCATACTTTAGAAACTATCAATCCCACTCAAAGTAATGTTTTGGTCTATTCAGATAGATTAGGAGCAGGTTTTGGATCATTGTTAAATAATCGCTCTGAATATACTATAGTTAACTGTTGTTACCATAACCTGCATTTTAATGAGCTTGTTCATAAAATAAAACATACACCAATGAATAAGCAGACTACTGTAGTTCTTTTAATTGGAAACAGTCTGAGCATCACTAAAAGGGACATAGTTAATGGTATTGACACCCTACTTAAATTAAAATTAGGTAAATTAATATTATGTGCATTGCCATATTCTGATAAGTTATATGAGCAAGATAACAACTACATTTTTAGTTTAAATAACCTTATGCATATTTTGGCATGTCGTCATAGTGACCGTTTATTGTATTTTGATACTAACAATTTTGTTAGAGACTTTGTGTTGACTCAGGAGCAGATGTTCTTACCTAAGAAAAGCCAACATGTTTTAGCTACTTTATTAGCCTACAATATACACGCAGTTATGAATGTTTTAACTGAGATTAGCTTAAGTGACGAAACAGCATTATCTAGTACTTCTAATAATGCTGTAATAAATTATTTAAACTTTTAGAATCGACAAAAGAGAAGCATAATAAGAATATTTTACTCTATCACCAAAATATAAATCGCATCTCTGGCAAAATCCTAGACGTGGAAATGTTAATAGACAAATATTGTATGGATATCTTATGTTTTTGTGAAACCTGGTTAAAACCAGATAGAATGTCGTTTAATGTAAATAATTTTTCAGTTGCCAGTGCGTACAACCGGTCTTCATTATGGGGTGGTACCTTGATATTATGTAATAGTTTTCTCAAATATAAGGAAAAGAAGGATATCACTGCTTGCTCTGTTGATCGCTTGTGTGAGGTAGCATGTGCAGAGGTTGAAGGCCATACTTTCTTATGTGTTTATAGACCACCAGCCTCAAACTTGTCATCATTTTTAATCATAATGGAAGAAATACTAACTAAACTTATTAGAGATAATAAAATAGTTTTTGTTTGTGGTGACCTAAATATTGATCTATTAGTAAATTCACCGGATAAATATAAGCTTACCTCATTGTTTAAATCTTTCAATTTAAAATGTATATTTAATGTAGCAACTAGAATAACAGCAACCTCGGCTACATGCATAGACAATGTATTTACTAATTGTAAAATAAAAGATTGGTCCCTAATTAGTGGCGTCAGGTCTGATCATACAGGTCAACTTATATCCTTTGAATCAGATAAAAAGTTACGTTTAGATAAAACTATTCAGTTAAGACTACTTACTAAAAATAAATTGAAGATATTTAATAATAATGTTCTTAGCAATCTTTCAACAGCTAGTTTTGATTCACAAGACCCCAACACAAACTACAGTACATTATTTTCTACAGTATGCCAAGAATTCAATAAAGCATGTCCTGTAAAAACAGTAACAATCAATACCAAACCAAAATTTAATGAATGGGCCACTCCTGGTATTAGAAAAAGCAGAGATATTTTATATAATTTATATAACGAAAAATCATTGACTTCTGATCAAGCTATTCATAATTATGTAAGAAACTATTCTAAGATATTTAAAAGAGTCTGCGCCCAAGCTAAATCTAAATTAATAAGTAACAAAATTAATATTTATAACAATAAAATAAAAACTGTGTGGCAGGTAATTAACAAAGAAACTGGAAACACAAAACAGCGAGATCAGAATGAATTGTCTTTAAAAATTGATAATGAAACAATTTCAGATAAATTAAAAGTTGCTGAGACACTAGAAAAATTCTTTACCAACATCCCAATAAAGGTTACGAAATCTCTCCCCTCATCATCTATACTAGCTGAATCTCTTCTAAAAGAACACTACAATAAAAACATTCCAAGTTTTGAATTCAAGCCCATTTCTATTTTCACAATTAAAAAAGCATTCGAAAGTCTTAACATAAAAAACACTGAAGACTTATGGGGGATTTCCGTTAAGGTTCTTGAAAATATCATTGACACAATTGCGCCTGTTCTAACTGGCATATTTAATCAATGTTTAGATAGCGGTACGTTTCCTGATTTAATGAAACATAGTAAAGTAGTACCAATTTTCAAATCGGGTAATAAGAGTGATCCCTCAAATTATAGACCAATATCTGTGCTACCAGCATTGAGTAAAATATATGAAAAAATCATGCTAGACCAGATGTTGTCACATTTTAATTCAAATGGGATTTTACATAGTCACCAGTTTGGTTTCACGAAAAGTAGGTCGACGACTGACGCAGGAGTAAAACTCATCACTCACATTTTGGAATCCTGGGAGAAGTCCCAGGATGCAATTGGCATTTTCTGTGACCTCTCAAAAGCGTTTGACTGCGTTGACCACAATACACTGATCTGTAAATTACACCACTACGGAATTCGTGGACAAGCTGCTGATCTTGTTCTTTCCTATCTATCCAACAGGGAGCAAAAAGTAAACGTTAATGGGGCGACGTCTACGGGGTCTCTAGTTAAAATGGGCGTGCCTCAAGGTTCAATTCTCGGCCCTTTCTTATTTCTAGTTTATATAAATGATCTTCCTTACATGATGGCTAACTTATCGGATATAATTTTATTTGCTGACGATACTTCTCTTATTTTTAAAATAGACAGGAAAGATACAGATGTCTTACATGTCAATGATAGTCTGGCTGTTCTTTCAAAATGGTTCCCAGCTAATAATCTTTTACTTAATGCGAACAAAACTAAATGTATTAGGTTTTCATTACCAAATGTACCTCAAGTAGGTCTAAATTTAAAACTTGATGGCAAAGAACTAGATGCAATAACGGAAACTATATTCCTAGGCATTACTTTAGATTCAAAATTGCAATGGGGTTGCCCACATTAGAACTATTTCAGGTAGATTAAGTTCAGCTGCATATGCAGTTAGAAAAATAAGGCAGTTGACTGATATAGCCACAGCTAGGTTAGTATACTTTGCTTATTTCCACAGTATTATGTCTTATGGCGTTCTGCTGTGGGGATCGGCAGCTGACGTAGATTCAATTTTCATTCTACAAAAGAGGGCAATCCGCGCGATCTATAAAATGGGTCCTCGCGAGTCCTTTAGAGACAAATTTAAAGAAATTAACATACTGACTCTGCCTTCTCTTTATATCTTAGAAAGTATTTTGCATGTTCGCAAAAACTTAGGACTTTTCAAAATAAGAAGCGATTTCCATAATATAAATACACGTAGCAGACATGAAATTGTGATACCCAAATTTAGATTAACTAAAACAAGCAAGTCATTTCTTATAAACAGTATCCGCTTTTATAACAAGTTGCCAAAGTCTGTTACAGAACTTAGCGATGGAAAGTTCAAAACCCACATCAAACGTGTTCTTATCAAGAAAGCATATTACAAAATTAAAGACTATGTTGAAGACAAGGAAATTTGGCAATAATTCCTTCTGCACATGTGGCTTCCCTGGTATATCATTAACGGCATAATTATGTAAGAGTCTATTAACTGCTCCCAAATTACCATATTTATTATTATCTTATTTTTTTACATTCATCCTTGACATATTCATCGTATTATTTGACATTATATAGCTACGAGTTAATTTCAACTCTTTATTAGAGGCTTTTGTGCACATGATAATTATTCAGATTTATTACAGTTGTAATAGCAATAATGTAATTGCGTTTAATTAAAAGAGGTTTTTATTTTTATTAATTTATATATTTTTGTATAGATTCTTTTCTATTTTGTGAATGTGAGAAAACTGTAGGCTTAGTGGACTGTAGATTTGTTGACCATTTCTATTTTCTTAAGTACCTAGTACTTATTGAAATACCTACACTGTCCTCCCATACCTTGTCATTTGAAACTGTTATTTGAAAAAATTGTAAAAGCCAATTATTTTTAAAAGAGTAACCGTGGAGTTTCTTGCCGGCTCTTCTCCATAGGAAACGACCAATTGGAACCGTGCACCTAGCTTCTGACGTTTCATAAGTGCCCATGTAGGTCTATGTGAAATAAAAATATTTTGATTTTGATTTTTTGATTTTAGACTTGGAGAATTACTATTCTATTTTTTTACACCAGATTTACAGTTTTCTATTTAATATTTAAAACTTAGATGAATGATTGGTCTCGCTGCGCTCCAATCATTCATCTAAGATTAAAAATATATCTCTGACCCTCTTGAGCACAACTCATATAGCAATCAAGAGTAAAATAGCTGTGGTAGTAAATAGATGGGACATGTAGTATAGCTGGTACGCTTGCAAAATTACGCAAATTGGTAGTAGCAGTCAAAGCAAAAATTCATCCCCCTTCGACTTCAAAGGTTTTTAAATGTTTCTCTTATTCGGCTCATTAAAACGGCTCGGAATTATTCGCAAAAAAGCTGCGTATTTTTTCCATTTCAAAACGGTAATAAAACTAAAGACAAAATAATGTAGGCAGACATCTACCTACCTAAACTGGAAAAGTAGACTCAGCACGAAATTAAATTAAATTTTCCAGATCCAAAGTTTTCTAACGAGAAGCAAGCTTCTCAGGTAGAAATTACTTGTTGTGTGATTTAATGGCAGCTGGTTCCAGATGTGGAAAACGAGTTTGCTGGTGGAATTGCGTGGATAAACTTTATTCTTTGAAGTGATGTAATGATTGTTTGTTATGTACAGGCAAGTCTACGCTTACGCTAACAATTCTGACATGACCATTAATTGAAAATACGTAAAAAATAATTATGAAAAATTATATGGAAGTAATCGGGAAGAATATACTCTCAAAAAAAAAAAAAAAAATCCTATATGACGGAGTTCTGAAATAACAAACAAAAATGATAACCGATTTGAGAACCTCCGTTTTTAAATTAGTTAAAAGGTATTAAGAAGTGAAACTGTTCTTGTACCTATAATTTTCATCCGATCAAAGGATGATACGTTAGAAGATAACAGTTAAATTCAATGAAAGATAATTCTTTTTAGACATAAGGTTTATGACAATAAAATGGCTCCAACTAAACCATTATAGTTATTTGATCTAATTATTGTTATCACTGGAAAATTAGAATTCGATCAATCGGTCATGCATTATATATAATAGTAAAACAGACAGTTCAATTTAGCCTTTGAATGTTTTGTTCACTATAATTATCCGTGTAAATTTAATTTAATTAAAAATAATTTTCCGACCACGACCGCCATAATTACCGAGCTTAGTATTTTGACACTTCGTACAGTGTAACTACGAATTGGAAATTGAATTTATTACTTCTAAAGACACTGAAGCTTTAAAATCTATTCATTGCACGACAGAAGTGGATTTTCATACAAAAATTTTCGGTCGGCTGTATTTGGCCGGTAATGCTCGAATTTCCAAGCATGTTTGAGAAAAATATAATAAAACCTCAGAGGTAATATAAAGCTCATGAAAAAAGGAAGAGGACGGATAAAGTTTTTACAATAACTACCTACCTATCCAATCCAAACTTCAAAGCGGGTTTATATTGTCAACCATGATCATCAATCATGATAGACTCCTTTGAGTCTAGTCATGGTTATTTTCTGAGTACAAACCATCATTTTCATGACGATCACATAACGATTACATGAAAATCACAGGACGATCACATGGCGATGGCATGACGCGAACATATAATTGTTATCAATGAGTGACATTCATAAGAACCAGACTTCATTTTATTTATAAATGTTTACACCGTAAAACACAAATAGTTCTGTATCAACATTTTTCTACCAAATGATGCAATGCTCGATGTAACAATCCCTCCGTATCAAAAACTTTTGAAAGCAAAAATAGTCCTAATAGCTAAACAGTTTATAATCAAAACGCACTGGCACATAAGAAATAATATTTTTATTTAAAGTTGGCAATTAGTAATAGTACTCTCTCTCAGCGAGAGGAGGCATGTGTCTCAGCAGTAATAGTAACTGGTGGTGTGTTAATCGGGACCGATGCTGCTCTAGCACCACTCTTAATCGAAAAAAAAAAAAAATTTGGTCATGAAATGACACTCGTGTAGGGTGAATTGAGTTGAAAATAAAATTGTCCTGATTACAGAAGTGAACTTCTGTAATCAGGACAATTTTATTCTGTATAATTTTAGTCTGCAATTTTACAGCAGTGCAGAAAAACGAAAATGATTTTTGAAGCGCGATTGTATATTGTAGCGGAATACGATATTAATCCGAATTTTATCAATCGTACACTCCAAAAATTAACAATATATAAAAGTAAAAAAAAAAAAAACAGTGTATAAAATCTTAACGACGCGACGTAATAACTCCAAAACTCTAATAGTTTTTTTTTGCAACATGATGATTGGAACAGCAACAATAGAATTTCAATATTTTCAACAGTACCCTCTGTAGAAAATATTAAAATTCTATTGCGTACAAAGGCTAAAAATTAATTACCAGCCCATTTTTTTGGAGTTAGAACTTTTGAGGTTTCTCGTCCATTTTTAATTATTCACAATTCATTTGGATATCAGTAGTAATGACGAAACTACAAACTTGTTATTCGGAATTGCCTTTCGTTTAGTATTTCTGAATTATAGAATGGAACATTAAGTGGTAGCAAATAAGCAACGAAATGAAATGAAATGAAATGAAATTGTTTATTCTGTAAATAGGATATCGGAATCACTTTTACACGTCATATTAAAAAAATAAAAATAAGCTAGTTGAGTTCGGCGTTTCCTATCTGACTACTCTGAGAAGAAAGGCCGAAACAAACTCAGAGGTCACAGTCTCTTTTAAAGTCCATACATAATCTTGGTCAGGCCATATGAGGACCATGTAGATTAATGTCTGAAATGGTCTTTTGAGGAAAGAACCACACAGATTTGAGTGGACCTGTCCAGTCAGTGCAAGCATTTGTCAGTAATCGTGGAGCTCAACTCAGAACTTAAGGAGCTCAACTCGACGAACAATACCAAAGAAAGGACATTTGGGTAGGCCGCATAAACTACTCAAACTGCCAGACCATAATTAAAACTTACTGAAAAATGAAAATAATAATGATATCCACATAGTCCTCACATTCACAATAATTAATACACATAATAACGATTGCTGTAGTCACTTGTCATTAGGTATGTTAGGTATTTTATGTCGGATTTACTTTTTAACGTTTATTTTATTTTAAAGTTTATTGTCTCAACCAGAATGATGATACATAGAAAAAATATAATCTTGTTGCTTTTTGAGAGTGCTAGCGCGTAAAATGATTTCATGCAATCAATAAGATCGTCATACTTGTACTACATAACACGTATGACGATCTCGGAGCCTGGCTCGAATCTAAACCTGACCGCTCAAGCTCCGGTTAAAATAATAAATGTCATAATATAACTGCCAAGTACAGCGACGAGCGCATTACGTATTAATTGTCTCTCAAGAGAGAATGGGTTTGACGGTTGGGGACGATTTGTCTCTCAAGAGAGACCAACGGAATTTGAGCGGTTTGGCCGCGTACCGTCACCGAAAGTGCATTTTCATCCTACTATCCTTCTATCAGTTTCATGTTGCTAAAGGAAGCTTCCACTTGCAAAAGATACAATTTAGTTGTCATATTGTTGAAGACATTTTTTATACCTGTGAATCTTCAAATAACTTTATTTAGTAGGTATGTAAATTATTCCTATTAAACAAACCTTCTTAAATCAGCACATTTAAGGCAGTGGCCTCTCATAGTGAGATAGAATCATCATCGGGATATTCTACTGGATCCATATAGTTTACCTTCGAGGTGAATACGTCAATAAATTTTTCATTATCGTGACCACCTATTCCAGCTAAGGTTTTTAACAATACGACATCATAATGCAATTTCCATGGAACTTTTAACGAGCAATTTCCCAGTCGATGTCTGCTTGCCGGATTAATTAAATTTCCCTCTACACTCTTCGCCCTATTATTATAATTTTTTGGTGTGGTCATAGTGTTGGCTACATGAATTTTGGTAGGCAGAAATTATTTTCTGACTACCAAATTTCAGAATAAGGTTTAACAACCTGAGAATTCTTCTTTATTTTTGTAAATTATGAATATAATCAGCATTCATATTGTATGAATATTAGCATAATCAGCATTCATATTGTATGAATATAATCAGGCAAATTTTGCGACCTCACGCCCCTAGCCACTGCAGGAAACGCCATGGGCGTCGGAAATCACAGGCCGATTCCCGGCCACCGTAGGTGCGGGCTTGCGGACGGTGAGTAACGAGTAGCTCGCCGTCCGATAAGGGCCTGGGTCAACGGCGCGTTGTGTTCCACGCGCGCCTCATAGAGATGTCAGCAAGACTGAAGGACTCCGCTAGTGCCGTGCTTGCCGGGGTCTCGAAGAAGTCCGAAAGGGAGATCGTGGCCCCCGGCAACATGGCAACTGAAGGAACACGGGTGGGATTTAGCCAGTAAGAGTCTGACACGCCCTCCTGCTCCGCCCAGAGCGGGAGAAGTTATTTGATAATTTCCCACCCATAAAAAAAAGGACTGGAAATGTAGCAGGTTGTCGTGGACGTGGTACAACAGCGGCTCCCCTGACATCATATCTGTCATCAGAAGACAGCCCGCCATGCAACCATCGATACGACAACGGTCTGCTAGAGTGAGTGTCATCAGCCAGTGTCACTCTTATCCGATCTTTTCGGTGATTCCAGTAACTTCGTAATAAAATGTGCTCAAAAAACAATGCATTAGAATTCAAAGAAGACGTTCTTGAATGTATTTCCATCGACACAAAATCGAGAGAAGATTTCGCGCGGCGAATAACAATTTTATCAGCACACACCGACGTTTTATAGATTCACTAGACATACTTCAGAACGATGTTTGCGCTGCCGGCTCCTAATTCCAGATCAAGTAAATATGACACGTGACTAAACCACTGTGATATATTGCCACAATAACAAAACTTATCGCCGAACCGATGTAGGTACTGTAGACACTTCACGTGGCTACGTGTACTGGGACGAAATCAAGTATGTTGGGAATTAACTGTTGGTGCCATCTTTGCACCGCGATGGACAGCGGGTACCACCTTCAAATCTCTCGCGCTTCGCATAGTTGCTGTGCGCGTCACCTAGTTGTCTCGAGGATCCGCTTCCGCCCACCTCATTTTTCTCTTGACGGTCCCTGGACGGTCGCACGTTAGCGTCGATCCTTGTAATTTAGTAATTTTAGTACAAATAACCTCTTATTAAGCTTTCAACGACACATTCAGAGGGAGACGCCCTGGGCATCGGGAATCCCTAGGCGCGGGCTTGCGGACGGTGAACAATGGATAGCTCGCCGTTCGATAAGGATTAGGGCCCGGGTCGAAATTGCGCGTTGTGTTCCACGTGCGCCTCAAAGGGATGTCAGCACAACTGACGGGGTCCGCTAGGGCCGATGCCTACCAGGGTTGCGGGAAATTCCGAAAGGGTTACCGCCCCTGGCAACACACAGGCAACTGAAGGAATATAGGTTGGCTATAGCCGGTAAGAGACGAGCTCCGCCCAGAGCGGGAGAAGTTATTTTATAATATCCCACCCAATAAAAAGGCAGGCAGAAGAAGTACTCATGGTACTAAAATACCCCTGATACTTCGTCATTGGGACCACACCCAACTCATTGAATTCCGCAGAAATTAACAGCGTCTCACAAAATTAATTAGATATTTCAAGAGAACTAAATGAGGTAAAATGTATCACTCTAAATGTTAAAGAGTACAGTTTTAGTACCTATTGAAAAAGTCAAATGCTCTGTTACTTAGTACCTACCCCGTTCTTTGTAATAAAATACATAGTTTTTATAATAAACAGGAATGGGAAAAGTCCAGCCAAGAACCTGGAAGGTGCGATATAAATCATGTCATGTTTGTCTCTCAAAATGTTGGAATGGGTCCCGAAGTACTTTGGGAGCTGCTCCTCATAGACAAGCCATAAACCAACAGTTTCATCTTTCCCGTAAGGATCAATCTATCATCACGTTGGATAGAATAATAATAAGACCAATGACATAGTACATTGCTCATGAATTGTCAAATAACGTGTCAGACTCTTACTGACTAAAACCCACCCGTGTTCCTTCAGTTGCCTGTATTACCAGGGGCTACGGTATCCCTTTCGGACTTTCCCGAGATCTCGGCAGACCTCGTCAGTTCTTCTGCTGACATCTCTTTGAGGCGCGTGTGAAACAACACACTGCCGACCCGGACCTGGTCCTTCGGATGGCGAGCTACCCATTGCTCAACGTCCGCAAGCCCGCGCCTACGGTGGCCGGGAATCGGCCTGCGATTCTCGACGCCTAGGGCGTCTCCTGCGGCGGTTAAGGGCGTGAGGGCGCGAAATTTGCTTCTCCCTCACGCGTTCCGCCTCAGGCTTCGCGAACATTACTGCTTCGCAGAAAGAGGTCTCATGAGGGTCCAGGAGTTGTATGAAATAAATGTAACTCTGCACAGCTTGTCATGTTTTGTGGGGTAATGAAGAACGATTCTTCGCTATGCAGGGTGTTCAATATGAATCGAGTGAGATAAAAGGCCAAAATTATGACATTATACTAAACAGACATTGTAAAACATTATTTAGTGTTAAAAATTGAGGTAATTTGATAATTAATGCAAAGCATGTAATCATAACGTTTAGTAAATCCAATAATATTGAAAGGCTCTATGAATAACGCACGAAGACATCGCGGCAGGCCGAGACGAAGATGGCGGGATGAGCTTGACTCCTACCGAAAGGACTGGCCGACTCTAGCAATAGACAGAATTGTTGCCCTGTAGTGGGTCAATACAGGCTAGTAGTTCCTATAGAAAGTTATTCAGGAGATTAATTAAACATTGACCCAAATAGCAAATCGAATCCAATATTAAATAACTTATTCTGAGATATTTTATTGATGGACTTGTGATATAGGTTGACAGGGAGGCCGGATAAGTTATGAATTTTTCAGAAAGGATACTCCATTTAGGAGAGCTCACCTATACATACCGATAACCATAAGTGGTGGTAAGATAACAGTGTTTTGAAAAAGCAAAATGTTATCCGTTTAGGTGAAATATTCTGGAATTGGCCAATGCAGTTGATGCTCAATAGCACCGACTGGCGGAGTGCAGATGCCGCCGTCGTCGAGCTCGATTCCTGTTAGGATGTAATACAGGATATTCCCGAGTTGAAATTTGTGGAAACGTTTTGCCTTAGGAAGGAGACTGTAAGGGGACTAGTGGAGGAGCTAACTCCGCTAATTTCCAGACTTCTTCGAAAATAAGTCCATTTTACGATACATAACCATCAGTCTTGCGTCGCACGCGCCGTCGATTAGTCGCGCTGTGTGTTGTTCGTCTGCTCGGGTTTTAGAAGTTGTTGTGTAAACAATGGCTACTAATGTTTTAAAGTGTGCTAGCTGCAATGTCGTCATAAATGAGACATTGGCATTTATCTGCAATAAACTGGACGTGATGGACGAGCAAAGTATTGCCCGCATTTGTGTCAGTGCATTTTCGGAAAGTGAAATTTTGAACGCCAAAAACTTGTTGTTTGATTCTATTCCGACAACAAAGCGCAAGAAGATAAGGAAAAGACAGGGGAAAACATTACGTGACATAGATGATATAGTCTGCCTATTAAAAGAAACAGATCCCGAAGAAATCCCTATCTTTGTCGCTAGGGATTTACAAAAACTACCTCCGGTTTTGTTTGACCACGTAGATGTGACAAGACTTCTCAAGGATCTGTTGCAGATGCGAAGCCAGATAGAACGTATTTCCGAGGAGTACGCTACAGTGAACCAGGTTAAGGAGCTAGCAGTAGAAGTTGAAGCACTTAAAAATGCGTCTATAGTTAACAATGTCTGTAGAAGCATTAACGTGAGAAGGGGTGCCTGTGCATTGTCGAGCTTCGAGCATGAAAGTGGACCTATGGGTTTGTCTCCTGTATGTGGCGCGGCATATAAGTCTGCAGAAAAACAGCCTACGATGACACCCTTAAAAAAGCAGTGTAATTTTTCGTCGGACGTGGGTAGCGTAAAAACACCGAGCGTAGTTGTGAACGGAGCGACGCCGACACCTGCGAGTGAGAAATTAATGGCGGACCTCGCTCTGTCTAATGCGACGGTGAGTCACACAGCGTTACCGACCTCTGCCGTAAACTGTGTGCAAAATTCTGACCGACCTACCAGTCAGCAGTCATACGTCGAAAATAGAAAGAGTTTCTCTGTTACTGTGAAGGAGGGAGTGTCGAACCCACGGTCAAAACCTCAAGTGTCTGATGAGGAATGGACCCTGGTTCAGAAAAAGAGACACAGTTTGAGAAACCGCTTCGTAGGAAACACAGGGAAAGCTATTGTTGGTTCGGACAATAATTTCAAGGCAGCGAGTACTCAAGTTCCGATCTATATTTACAATGTGTCTAAAGAGACGTCTGAAAGCGATATAAAATCTTATCTGCTAAAGAAAACAAACTTAGACATAAAATTAGAGAAGATGAATATGAAATCAAACAAGGATTACAATGGATACATTGTTTTTGTGCCTAAATACAAGTTTGATATGTTTATGACGGATGACTTTTGGCCCGACGGGGTACTATATCGCCGTTATGTTGATTTTAGTCGCAACGCGGACAGACCCACCTATCGGGAGATTAAGGGAGCATTATCGTCAGTTAATGGATAGTACAATTAAGCTTGTTACATTTAATTGCAAGAGTGTCACAAGGTCGGTAGAATGTGTGAAGGGTCTCTGTGAGTCGGCGGACATTGTGGCACTACAGGAGACTTGGCTTTTGCCTCACGACGTTCAGTTCCTGGGCAGCATTCATGACGCATTTTCCTTTACTGGAAAGTCTGCTGTTGATACATCCGCTGGAGTGCTTAGAGGAAGACCGTATGGTGGAGTCGCTTTGCTGTGGAGGAAGGCGATGTTTCCAACAGTGTCTGTTATCGCGTGTACGAGTGTGCGTCTCGCTGCGATAAAGGTAGTGCTTCAAGACCGGTCTACGCTAGTGATATCAGTGTACATGCCTACTGACTCGATTGAAAATCTGTCCGAGTTTACAGAGTGCCTCAGTGAGTTAAACGCGATTATTGAAAGTAATTATGTGGAATCTGTGTTCATTCTCGGAGACTTCAACGCACACCCAGGTGAGCTGTTCGCTAATGAGTTGCTTGCTTTTTGCGCGGAACAATCGTGGTCATGTCTAGACGTTGAGTGGCTGCCTAGCGATACGTATACATTTGTGAGTGACGCGCACGGGTGCCAGCGATGGCTCGATCACTGTGTAGTGACAGGTGCGGCACGGCGCGCAGTCATGGAGGTGTGCGTATTGTACGATACATACTGGTCTGATCACTATCCGTTAATGATTGAATGTAATGTGAATATTATTAAACCTAAAGTTACAACCAGTCCAAATACTTTCAATTATATAAAATGGGGACTTAGGGACAATAATCAAATACAAAACTATACTAGTTACTGTAATTTAAGATTTAAGCAGATTGACTTTCCATCTGAGTGTTGTAATTGTGCAGATGTAATGTGTAGTGATCAGAACCATAAAATGACAATAAATAGGATGTATATTGATATTGTAAATATTTTGACTGAAGCCGCTAAGAGAAGCTGCATTGAACCTAAGCGCAACAATTTTAGGTATGTAACGGGGTGGAACAGGCATGTGAGTGACGCTCACCGGAGGGCCAGGCTTTGTTTTCAAACGTGGGTGTCTTATGGGCGTCCTAGGTCTGGGCATAATTATAATAATATGTGGGAGTCTAGGAAACTGTTTAAAGAAAAATTAAAGTACTGCCAAAATAATGAAAGTCAAATAAAGATGGACATTATTGCGGAACACCATGGGAATAAAAAGTTTAGTGATTTTTGGAAAAATACCCATAAATTGAATCCAAGGTCGGGCTCTCCGGCGAGTGTTGGTGGTGCGCATGAGCCGCGGGACATAGCCTGCGCCTTTCAGCGGCATTTTGGTGTGGTATCACCGCTCGGGTCCGCGTCGCAGGTGCTCGATGCTGAGGATCGCCCTGGGCATGTTAACATTAGATTCTCCGCCAAGGATGTGGCCCAAATTATAAAGAAGATGGTGAGAGGCAAGTCCCCAGGTCACGATAATCTTAGCATCGAGCACCTGAAGTACGCGGGCGTACATCTGCCAAGAGTCCTTGCACTATTATTTAACTTGTGTATTAGTCATGGTTATTTACCCGATGATTTAATGCACACAGTCGTAGTGCCAATTGTTAAGGATAAGACGGGTGACTCATCGGATCTGTCTAATTACAGACCGATCTCGCTTGCGACTGTCATAGCTAAGGTGCTGGATAGTTTGCTTGACCGACAGCTGGAGAAACACCTCCACTTGCATGACGCACAGTTTGGGTTCAGACCTGGTTTGTCAACTGAGAGTGCTATCCTCTGTCTCAAGCAAACTGTTCAGTACTATACGGACAGAAACACACCAGTATATGCATGTTTCTTAGATCTTTCAAAAGCTTTTGATCTGGTGTGTTATGACAAGCTGTGGCAGAAGCTAAAATGTGAAACAGATGTGCCACATGAGATTGTATCCTTGCTGCGGTACTGGTACAGTAAACAGCAGAATGCCGTTAGATGGGCGGGTGCGCGGTCGGACGTGTATAGGTTGGAATGCGGGGTGAGGCAAGGGGGTTTATCCTCCCCTCGGCTCTTTAGCCTGTACATGAACCGGCTGATTGGTGAGCTCAGCAGCACTAATATTGGATGTTCCATAGATGGAGTGTGTATAAACAACATTAGTTACGCGGATGATATGGTGTTGCTGAGCCCATCTATCGGTGCGTTACGTAAGCTTTTGCATACTTGTGAGGCATATGCGGAGGCCCATGGGCTCAGTTACAATGCTAAAAAAAGTGAATTCATGGTCTTTAGAGCCGGTACCAAATGTTACTCATCTGTACCTCCTGTCACTCTTTGCGGCATTCCTTTAAAAAGAGTGCAACATTTCAAGTACCTGGGCCACTGGGTCTCTGACGACTTGTGTGACAATCTGGACATTGAGAGGGAGCGCAGGGCGCTGTCTGTCCGGTGTAATATGTTGGCTCGCAGGTTTGCGCGATGTACTAGACCTGTGAAGGTGACTTTATTTAAGGCATATTGTCAGTCGTTCTACACGTGCAGCCTGTGGACCAACTTTACGCAGCGGGCGTACAGCGCACTGCGCGTGCAGTACAACAATGCTTTCAGGATACTGTTAGGGCTTCCGCGGTTTTGTAGTGCTTCGACTATGTTTGCTGAGGCGCGGACCGATGATTTTTACGCGATCATAAGGAAGCGGAGCGCTTCACTATTAAATCGCCTACGAAGCAGCTCGAACAGTCTCCTGAGGGTTTTGTCCGAGCGGTGGGACCTGTCCCTGATACAGAGGTGGATGCAGCTTCATGTCAGCGCCTCTCCTCGTTTTAGTTGACATGCGTGTGTGACTTTATATTTTGTTATTTATTGATTGTTATAATGTGTACTTAATATTAATTTATATTTAATTTAATTCAATTGTATGTGTAATTTTATTTGTTTATTGATTATTTTAATGTTCTTTTAATGTGTTTTTAAATTTTTATAATATTCTAATTTATATTTAATTTAATTCAATTGTATGTGTAATTTTATTTGGTTATTGATTATTTTAATGTACTTTTATGTGTTTTTATATTCTGGAACTATGGACTACATATGTCTGAAATAAATGAATTTATTATATTATTTATTATAACTTTTAATTTTTTAATTTTGCTAATTCTGATAGCGCTACCATCTTATGTATCAGGGTCTCACCAAACGTTGTAGCATTGTTTGGGTAGAGTGCGCTCAATGTGTCACCGAATTCTGTCTCAAAAGCTGTGAGAGGAACTCAAATAATATATTTTCCTAGATAACTACCTGAAGCGGGACAAAGTCAGTTTTTGAGAATTTGGCAAAAAATTAGACGACCAGAAATATTATACCTAAAAAACGATATTTAAAAAAACATCTAAAAGTAACTGTTAATTATTTTAAATTGGTCATCATCTGCTTAACCTTTTTCCTTACTATTTTTGGGTCGGCTTCCAGTCTAACCGTATGTAGCTGAATCCCAGTACCAACATTACAAAATTTAAAGTACATTTTTCTTTCTCATATGACACAAAGTTCAGTTTATTATTTTATTTAGGAAAGTACTCAAAGATAGATAATGTGCCTTATGAAATAGATCGTCAGAAAAACGCGTTTGACATCTCTCAAAGCTTTTAGTTGACACACCAGTTTCGTCTACTCAAACTATAATTTTAAGAATTATCGATCTCCTTGCAGAATGCGTGACGACGATACTTCCATGTTGTTTTTAGAAATGCCTCAACGCAGATATGCGTCTGTAATAAGAATAACCACTTCACAAGAGGTTGTAAGGTTTATTTTCATCAAAATAAGGGCAAAATTAAACTGTAATATCCAACTTCGCACTATGGTTCATTTAGAACATGCTAGCTGGACAAATCTATTTTCTGCGATTTTTGTTCCAAGGGCTTTCTTATAACATGTTATGACTACCTAATTTCGTTTTGGTGTAAGGGGAGCCATTTTGGGGAGAGAGGGAGTGGTGGTTATAGACTATGTAAAAAACACCTTTTCATACTTAAAAAAATAAAATAAAAATAAAACACAAAAACAAACAACCATGAGTAATCTGCACGCTAACAGCTAACAGCTATTAGTCAAGTACAACGCAGGTAATCACAAAAAAGGTCTAGATCTAATTTGTACTTGGTGTTGTAAGTTAATAATATAGAACATACGGAATAAAAACTGTGCGGCCTTAAAAGTGACACTGTAAGAAAAGTATTCGTTCAATTACAAATCACAGAACTATTATTAAGTTTATTTGCTCACTACTCAGGAGAGATCATCAGTAGCATACTTACAAGTAACAGAGGTAAATTAAAAACAACCACATTATTTCAAACAGAATTGTGTATTTAATATTCTCTTTTGTATTGTATATTTATGTTAATAGTGTAAAAAGTAAATTAGTTAGTTACAAATACATTACTAACAGTAAAATATATTAATCCATGTAATTTATTACACTAAAACCAAAATGGCTTTTCTCTTTTTTTTTTGTATTGGCCATCTTTTGGGGAATAGCAAAACTATGCAATTAAAGTTTACTGACATCTATCCGTAAGTTACAATACTTCGTTCATTCGGTGTGAATTCATTAATTCGGTTATACACCGCTAGATGTCTCCCCGTACAGTTGCAACAATATTTTAGTCTGGCCGCTATGCAAACCTATTGTATGATGATGTTTTGACTCGAAACACTAGTTCGGGTGTAATGCTATAGATGGCGTGCAATGGAAATATGTAAACTTCAGAATTTATTAGATTTAAAACTGATATGTTTTCTCCGATAAAGATACCCCAATGAAGTAAATACAAGTACCAAAATATTCCAATCATTGAAATAATGAATACTATTTCTACTTACTACCTACATGGCATTAGGTCTGTGTTGTCATAATAATTACTAGCTAGAAACTACTGAAAACCGACCTAGAGGTTGATAATTACTAATACCTACAGACAATATCTAAAACCAGGATATTTAAAAAAAAAAATCCAATGCGGAAACTGCGCTGCCTGATATTCAAAAGTAATAATTTTGGCGCTTAATCTGATATACTTTGAACATTGCTCACACCGCTATCATTATTGTTCATTACCCACCTATTATTTTCTAAAAATTATGCTATGATCAAGAATCACTTTACCCTATGGATTTTATGGCACAAAATAAGCATTGAAGATCAATTAAAACTATTTTTAACTAGCGAATGACGACTTTGGACAATCAATGTTTACACGTGTCATCTACTGGGGTCACATCAAACTGAATTTCTCAGGACATGTTCATGCAATTTTTGTCTTTTTCTTGTTAATAAAGAACTGTTTAATTTTTCTTCTTTTTACATTACCATATTCAACAGTGTCAATTATAGGGGTCAACTGTTAGTTCTTTTAAATCCAGATTTATTTTCGATCATGATGTTGAAGTGATAGTAAAAGAACAGATTATTCGTTATCCTGAAGCTAACATAGAAGTAGCTATATAATAATGCGAGCCGAGAAGTCCCTATGGCAGTGGTTTTGGCCAACACAATGAAAACTCTAAAAAAAGAAGTAAGAAAATACACCCTCCGTAATAACCACATCGTAATGGCAACAAATCATGAAAACAAGGAGAAGAAAAGGAATGAACTCTAAATAATTATTTTTCTGCAAAGAAAAAAGAAAATTGCGGGAAAGAAGAAGAAGCACAAAAACTTTGTTTGCTAAGAAAAACAAAAACTAATATGTGTGATGGTGAATGATTGAAATGATTCGATCCTTTGTCGGCCAACCTTTAATTGTATTTCTGTTTGTAAATTACGGTAAAAATTTATTCTAGCTATAATAAATAGTGAAAAATTACATAGTTTATAAGAAAGATATAAATATTAAATAGGTTCACATGAATTTAGTAAAAAAAACCATGGATCGAAAACACTGATCGAAATAAAAACTGTGATCGATTTCGATCACATAGTTTTCATTTCAGACTATTTCCTCTGATTTGTGGAATGAAGTTCAGTGCAAGGACCTCAAATAAACCTTTATAATTAAGTGCTAATTTGAGTTCTAAAAATAAAGACGACTACACGACCGACTCCTGCAGCCAGAGCAACGGTTGCGAAGGCTGCGCCCTGGATGCCCAGCGCCCCGAGCCCTGTCAATACCTTCAGTTACATTTTGTGTAAATTGTGAAAAATTTGGTTTTTAGTATTTTTAACCGACTGCAAAAAGCAAGAGGTTCTCAATTCGACTGTTTTTATGTTTATTACTCGATTACTCCACTAATTATGAATTGATTTTGATTATTCTTTTTTGTTTGGTAGGTCATACTTTCGAAGTGGTCCCATATAAATATTAACTTTGCTTGAGTGGTTTTTGAGTTAGCTTCAATAATATGTATCTTTTTCAACTTTATATGTGCATGATATGATAAGTTCCTGTCTCTGTTATTTACATAGCAGGTAGTGGTATTCGACCTCGAGTGGGGTAGTTACTACAACGAAAAAGTGAAAATATAACCGAATTAAAAAAAAAAACTAACTAACTAATTTCGGAAGTCTGTTGCAAAAAACGAAAATTCAACACCAAAGCCACCGACTACCGAAATTAAAATTTGTAGTGTTATTTTTTTATGAGTTTGTTTTTAGTGCGTGTTAACGTTTATTTTATTCTATACATATAGGTAACTGAACTCCTTCAAAATTGCTTTAGTTAGGCGAATTCATAAAAAGGTGTCAAGCAGTAAAAAAAGCTAATAGGCTTATCATTTAACATCATAATTCCATAATTGGCATGTATGTCTAAGCGTTAAGGGTGGTCGCACATCTGACGGAAGATGCGTCGTATATCGTGGGTCGCATAACGCTAGCTAGAACGGACAAGTAGGCAATAAAACATTCAAAACCTTACACACTCAACCGATGATGCGTTACTGCGTCAAGCGTCATTGACTGGAGGTTAAGAGGAGGCTCCCTAAATTGTATGTTAATTTGCATTAATATTCTGAAAAAGTCACGCATACAATGAAAATAGAACATCTGTCTATGATTTATTCGATCTTTTTCTTTCCATATATAAGACAGTAACATAATTGGAACATTTTCGCTCGATTCATTTTTTATTCGAACATCATGTCTTTTTTAAAGATTATTTGAAACAAAAACAAGATTACTCGGCTTTTATGTCTCAAATAATTATTGACAGTAAAAAAAGATATTGTTTTTTACCCAAATATACCATATTTTTTTCTCTGGATCAATTATTACTTTAGTTATAAACGAAATAAGAATTGAGACTTAGCGACATTTAGTTCTGTGCTCGAATTACGACCAAAGAGCGCACGCGACATTCAACTTTATTACTGATGTGTTAGCGTTTAGCACATAGTGGAGTGGTGGGGTGCAAGGGGGCGGAGTTTACGTGGACATTGTCTTTGGAGTGCCTGGTCTTAACGAAGTTACGCCCGATGCATCTTCCGTCAGATGTGCGACCACCCTGAGTCAATAAAGTGATGCAACTTAAGTAAACATGCAACAAACCACTTTTTATACAAACAGCTCAGGTGCATAGTCTGGTAGACCTTGAAATTACAATGATCGTCAATGTTTAATGCTATGCACTTCGGATACAAAACAACGATGACTTTTAATTGGAGAAGGTATATTTGTGTTTTAATAAATTTTCTGTTGTGTTGTGCACTGCAATATAGTTGGTTACCATGCTGAAATCGTCGTTTGTTAGCTTGGTATTACAACTTTATTTCTGAACGGACCCTCGACCCGCTAATCGACTACCTTGAGACCGTCGCCATAATGCTACAATTAAAGTCGAACTCGCACTGGAGTCACAATACAGGAACAGAACAAAAAAAATCGTTAGACTTTCTTTCATATCTTTTACATTCTACAGACGGGAGATGCAACGTGTGCCGATACTCTTGTGCCATCCCATGTTCTTGGCTTGGTGTGCTGTGCTGGCGCTGCCGCTGCTGCTGCGGAAAACCTCAAGCGGCGAAAGTAAAATAGCCTTATAAGTAACTTTATTTTCGAGCCGTTTGGGGTTGAAACTAAGGCCGTGGGGTACAAGTGCTCCTGGTTTGTTCAATGAAGTCTGCAAACGACTGTTTGACACTTCTCGTGACCCAAGGGCTGGCTTTTACCTTGGTCAGAGGAGTGGACCTAGACAAGTGGAAATCGCTTCCAAAACGTTTCGTATTTCTATAAAAGCTTCTCGGAGGCATATGCCGATCCCATATTAATCCGATTCAGCCTGTACCTTGCTATCCTCCACCAGCGACGCCTTAAACCGAGGTCCTCGTATCCCTTAGCGTGTAGTCGCTTAGTTTCTAAGTTTTATGTCCTGGAGGCCTTAATTTATTGAGGCAGCCACAGGAAAGTCCAGTTAAGCAGTCGACAACCTCCTAGGTTGACCTGTAAAATGCCATACAAGAAAAAACGGTCCCATACATTTTTGGCTTTTCCATCATCGTTTTCGCTGATCACATTGTCTTTGTCCTCGATTTGTTCTTTAATATTCTCAACGTGAAGAAATGGGCTTGAAGTAACCTGACAATAGTGTGAATCCAGCATCAGGTGAAATAGAACAGAATAGAAGTATACAAAAAAAAATAGGTACATTTAGTAACAACGGATTACTATATAATACTAAATGATAATTATTTATTATGATGATCATACACTTATATTGTTGGATCAGAAGAAGAAAAGACATTTTTAACAGTTTGTGGCCACGGCTATGAATTTCGTCTATAAAAACGAAAAATGTTTTTTGAAAATATTGTAAAAGCCAATTGTTTTTAAAATTGTAAACGTGGCGTTTCTTGCCGGCTCTTCACCATTGGAAAAGACCAATTGGTCCGTGCACCTAAATAAAATATTTTGAATTTTGGATAGAACCACCCACTGAACAATGTTGGGAATGACAGCTCATTTCAAGTTCAAGTTTTAAGTTTTCACGGTAAGGTTTTACAGTCTTTGATCCATCATCTAACTGCAGGATCAAATACCATTCACATAGCATATAAAAAAAAAACAAAATATTTTATTTCCCATAAACCTACAAGAGCACTTATGAAACGTCAGAAAGCTAGGTGCACGGTTCCAATTGGTCGCTTCCTATGGAGAAGAGCCAGCAAGAAACTACACGGTTACTCGTATACAAATAAATGGTTTCTACAACGTTTTCAAATTACAGTGTTAATAGCTATTAGAGGACAGTGTGTGTATATAAACGACAAATTGAAACAAAATTAAATAAAGATTGCTTATCCAAAGTAATTATTAACACAGTGATGTATATAATTCCACGACAAGTACGAGATAAAATTATTTATCCAATCATTGTGACTTGAGCTGACAACGAGGGGGGTTATCGTCCGTTAAGTCACGTAATACGGCAAATATACTAGGTAAGATTAATATAAAATAAAATTAATCTATACTAATAACTAATCTTTTTATAAATGCAAAAGTGAGTTTATTTGTTACGTTTTCACGCTAAAACGGCTGAACTGATTTAAATGAAATTCGTCCCATGGGTAGACCGTTACCTGGGTTATATTATGATACATTTTATCCCGATATTTCCACGGGATCGAGACATATATGGGTGAAACCGCGGGGCGCAGCTAGTTACTAATTACTAATATTATAAACAGGTAAAATTTGTTTGTAAGCTTTCATATTCGTGGTAATCTTCGAAACAATAGATCTGAATTCAAAAATTCTTTCACTAATTAGCTGAAGTATTGCCGAGTGTCATAGGACATATTTAATAATTTAAAATAAGATTTAACGTAGAGAAACTCGTGGGCAGAAGGTAGTAAATAATAATTTAACAATTTTACCAGCTCTTGCAAAGGAGATAAAATTATTTAAAGACTTCGGAAACGTATTTAGTTCGTTTTCCCACTACATAGTTTATTTTTTATTATGTTATCCAAATACATCAAAGATTTCCAAGGGATTTGTGTTTTTTTTGTAGGAATAAATCATGATTGCGAAGACGTCATGAAAATATAACTTAAAGCAAAAAAAAAAAAAAACTAAACTACCCTACTAATTTATTTCTTTAATCGCTTGTGACAGAACTATAAGAATGGTGCTAACTTTATACAAGATGGACGCCAGTCCCCCTGTTCGGGCCGTGTACATGGTGATCGAAAAGCTTAAGATTCCTAATGTGAATTATGTTGAAATGGATCTTTTGGCTGATGATCATCTTAAGGACAACTTTTTGAAGGTAAGGCAGAAAAATATGTATAAATAACCTACTACTTTTGTTAAATGTAACGATGAAAAAGCTTAGTAGTCTCAATTTTATAGAAAAACTAGCTTTTGTCTGAAGTTTGCCCTCGTGGATGTCGGAAAATATCTCACGGGAACGGACCATCGAGATTTCATACCTAATAGCCGAGGAAAAGGTCATTGACTCCTACCGCTGCGCCCGCGTTGCCGTCAACCAAAATTACTTTGTAACGCGTAATTTTGAATCTGTGTTATCTTTAAAAGTAATCATTTAAATGATAAGATGCCAAGGATTATATTAATCTAAATTATTTTTTTCTAATTTAAATAACTATGAAATTTTTTACAAAATTCTGAAAGATACGAAATGAAATGAAATAAAATTGTTTATTCTGTAAATAGGATATGGGAATCACTTTTACACGTCTTGTTTACAAAAATAAATAAAAATAAGCTAGATGAGTTCGTCGTTTCTTATCTGACTACTCTGAGAAGAAAGGCCAATACGAACTCAGAGGTCGCAGTCTCTTTTAAAGTCCAGACATAATCTTGGTCAGGCCATATGAAGACCATGTAGATTAGTGTCTGAAATGTTCTTTTGAGGAAAGAACCACACAGATTTGAGTGGACCTGTCCAGTCAGTGCAAGCATAAAAATGGTTACTGTGGGTCGTCATCCTTAGAATCCTGTAGGATGTATTTCTTACGGCTTAAGCAACGCACGCCAGTAAAGCTCCCAGTTGGCATGATTTTTTCCGACATCTTCGACAATAATCATCATATTTCAGCCAATTTAAACAAAACCTTAATGAATAGGCCTGTGTCCAAAAATGTATTGTATTTATTAATAAAACAATATTGGACACGTATTTTTTTTTTTTAGACATAATCAAAAGATAACGGCGATACATTGAGTTCAAATGTGCTTAGCGAGCCCCCACTCCCCAACTTTAATGCGTGTTTTCTAAGTTATTTTTGATTAATATGATAAAGCAAAAAAATACGTATCTAGTAAAGACGAAGAAAAAAGTTTTTTTATCTAGGCAACTACCGTATTATACACCAAAACCTTTTGCACGAATTATTCCGTCTATTGGTGAAAACCGTTTGAAAATACGTTCGGTAGTTTTTGAGTTTATCGTGTTCATGTTACTTTTTCAGGTCAATCCACAGCATACGATACCACACTTGACTGATGGAAACTTCAATCTTTGGGACAGGTGATTATTGTAGTTTTATTAAAAAAGAAGCTAAGCCTTCTTTGTAATTAGGTAGACGAAAACGCAGGCGCACGGTGATGCCCACTGTTTTCCTGCAAATAGTTGAAAAAACTAACGTAATAGGTATAATGAGTGGCCATAGAGTTTTTTTTTTTCTCGTCATTCTCTATAGGAACCTTCTACTCTTTGGAATGGGCAAATAACTTCATGTTTCTGTCCTACCGACTCCTTGACAATTTAACAGTACCTGTAAATTGTTTAATTGAAATTAATGGTTTGAGTAGACTCGAGTTGATTAATATTATTATAGGTCTCGTATTGATTCTTTTGTGCACATGATAATTATTCAGATTTATTACAGTTGTAATAGCAATAATGTAATTGCGTTTAATTAAAAGAGGTTTTTATTTTTATTAATTTATTTATCTTTTGTATAGATTCTTTTCTATTTTGTGAATGTGAGAACGCTGTAGGCTCAGTGGACTGTAGATTTGTTGACCATTTTCTATTTTCTTAAGTACCTGGTACTTATTGAAAGACCTACACTGTTCTCCCATATCTAATCACACTGTTATTTGAAAGAATTGTAAAGGCCAATTATTTTTAAAAGAGTAACCGTGGAGTTTCTTGCCAGCTCTTCTCCATAGGAAACGACCAATTGGAACCGTGCACCTAGCTTCTGACGTTTCATAAGTGCCCATGTAGGTTTATGTGAAATAAAAATATTTTGAATTTGAATTTTGAATTTTGATTCTGATTATGTCCAAAATGTATGTCCAGTGACACTATGGCAGGTGAATCTCTATCGCTTTGTTGGCTTCATTAGCCTGACTTAGATCCAAATCTCAGTATTTGAATGGCATTATGTTGCAGCTAAGAGTGGATAGCTAGCAGCCTGACAATGACAAAGTGTCGCATACTAAAGTTTTGTTAATTATTTCAGCCACGCAATAATAACGTATTTGATGAGCAAGTACGGCAAAAATTACTCGTCTCTATACCCGACCGACCCGGAAAAGAGGGCTTTAGTCGACTCGAAACTGCACTTCGACAGCGGTATCCTATATCCAGCTCTAAGAGAGAATGATGTAAATATAAATTTTCTTTATGTATCCAGAGAGGTGTGGTCATATTTAAGTGTGTGGTTATAGAGTTTATAGGTATGAGGCACAGGGTGTCAAGTTTATTCACATTATTATCATGTCAATTTATGAATGCTCACCCATAGGTACCATGAACTTTATTGGTATCAATTTGTTCCATAAATATAATTTTACTGCATATAAATAAACACAACAACACACACACAACACAACATACACGCAAAACACAACATTTATGGTATGTTATGTAAATAAACAGTTTTAATTCCTCATTCATATGAAGCGAAATGATAACCAATTACTGTTTATTTACTATTCAGATAGACGCAAACTCTTGCTGTAAGCTTCTCGGCTGTCATTCGTATATTTTCGACAGTCATAACGGGAATTTCAGAAGCCCAAAAGTCTGATAACCAGTCTTAACCAAGGGGTATCGTGTTACCCAGTGCCTGAGGTGTGGGGGTCTAATAGGCAGTTACTCCATGTAAAATACTGGTATTCAGCTGCATCCGGTTAGACTGGAAGCCGACCTCAATAGAGCAAATGATGATAGACTCAAACTCTTCGAAGGAAAATTACTTATTTAATCTTATATGATTTTAATATTGGTGACTGCAGTTTATCTTTGCCATCACAATGGCATCAATGCAACTAAAAAAAGTAAAGGAAACGTTTAGGCACCCAAGCTCCGATAACACTTTTATATAATCGACTTTAGGCAAGATATCGAGGTTGTATATCTCAATTGGCCGTTTTCAATAGCAATAGATGAAACCTAAATGAACGCCAAAATATGGATTGAAGTTGGATTTTAAACGCTCGACGTAGTGCCTAGAATTGATAATATAACAGCAAGCTTTTATTTAGGCATTCATTTTAGTGTCGCCTGTTGTTAGTGAAAATGGGCATAATTTTATTGGAAATGAGCTTAAAAAATCGTCAACCGAAACTATAAAGAAGGTTTGATAGCGTTAAGGAGGTTAAATTTTTATTTTTATTTAGGAGCCTATATTCTTTGGGACCGCCACGTCCCTCAAGCTTGAAGGTGTTGCCAAGATCAGATCAGCATATGATTTCACGGAGAAGTTCCTGACTGGGGCAAAATGGCTGGCTGGAAACGAGCTGACCTTGGCTGACATAAGCTGCGTGGCTACCGTCAGCACGCTGAATGAATTACTGCCAATTGATGAGAAAATGTTAGTACTAGCTAAGACACAGTTATACATAACTTATTTTTAAATACTGCTTCGTTAATCTAGTGGTCGCAATTGCTACTGCTGAGCACAAGGTCATGAGTTAGATTCCCAGCCCAGGTCGGGTAATAAAGTGTTTTCTAATTTATTTCTCTATTTTAATATTTTGGCTGATTGCAGTCTCTCGATAGAGAAAAAAAAAATCCCTTAATCTACTCAACATAATTAAATAGCATTGCTGCAAATACAGTGAAGACTGATAAATACTTCAGCAGGATCTAATCTAACTATTTTTTTGTACACATTTCAGGTACCCTAATATTACTGCTTGGATTGAACGCTGTTCCGAGTTCGAATTCTATAAGAAAGGAAACCAACCCGGACTTTTGGAGTTTCGGCGTCTGTTGAAAGAATTTCTGGCACGCTAAATTGATTATTTAATTTAATTCAAATTCAATGCAACAATACTCGTGTACCTAATGCCCTATAATATGTCCTTACCTATCTACCTACTTTTTTATCCATGTACTACTCCTATTATTATTTTACGTCTGTTAGAGTTTATATCAATGTAATTGTTTAAAAATAAAACTCTTAATATGAAGCGTGTAAAACATTTAATGAATAAAATTAGTTTCATTTACTTATATAATTAGTAGACTGGAGACATAATGGATAGTTTCAAATAGGTGTTATAAGCGATACGAGCCATAAATAAATACTTTTTGCTCTCGAGGTTTTTTGTACCTAATAGAAAAAAATATTGTTTTGAAAAGATTTTTTTTCTTGACTAGCTGTCTGAAGGTATTTGCGGAGTCTAGAAGGGGCTACAATAGATAGAATTGATAAGCTACATGCTGAGCATATTGTTTTGAAAAGATTTTTTTTCTTGACTAGCTGTCTGAAGGTATTTGCGGAGTCTAGAAGGGGCTACAATAGATAGAATTGATAAGCTACATGCTGAGCATATTGTTTTGAAAAGATTTTTTTTCTTGACTAGCTGTCTGAAGATATTTGCGGAGTCTAGAAGGGGCTACAATAGATAGAATTGATAAGCTACATGCTGAGCATATTGTTTTGAAAAGATTTTTTTTCTTGACTAGCTGTCTGAAGGTATTTGCGGAGTCTAGAAGGGGCTACAATAGATAGAATTGACAAGCTACATGCTGAGCATATTGATTTGAAAAGATTTTTTTTCTTGACTAGCTGTCTGAAGGTATTTGCGGAGTCTAGAAGGGGCTACAATAGATAGAATTGATAAGCTACATGCTGAGCATATTGATTTGAAAAAATTTTTTTTCTTGACTAGCTGTCTGAAGGTATTTGCGGAGTCTAGAAGGGGCTACAATAGATAGAATTGATAAGCTACATGCTGAGCATATTGTTTTGAAAAGATTTTTTTTCTTGACTAGCTGTCTGAAGGTATTTGCGGAGTCTAGAAGGGGCTACAATAGATAGAATGGACAAGCTACATGCTGAGCA
This sequence comes from Omphaloscelis lunosa, assembly GCA_916610215.1. Taxonomy (NCBI): domain Eukaryota; kingdom Metazoa; phylum Arthropoda; class Insecta; order Lepidoptera; family Noctuidae; genus Omphaloscelis; species Omphaloscelis lunosa. The sequence continues at coordinate 13,501,663 of OU744265.1, read as the reverse complement.
TATTGTTTTGAAAAGATTTTTTTTCTTGACTAGCTGTCTGAAGGTATTTGCGGAGTCTAGAAGGGGCTACAATAGATAGAATTGACAAGCTACATGCTGAGCATGAGGTCCTGGGTTCGATTTCCGGGTCGGGCAAAGTGTTATTGGGTTTTTCTATTTGAAATTTCTTAGTAGCAGCCCGGAGTCTGGATTTGTGCCCGGTTGAGGGCAATAGGCTCATCCCCTATTACATGGGACTTATAACTGGTGAAATGTGGGTGAACCTGCTACAGGGACACCTCTGCCCAACCCTTGCGGAAACAAGGCGTGATGTTATGTTATGTTTGTTTATGTGACAAGCTACATATCAGACGTAGGGCTTGATAAATCTTCCTGATGTTTTTGTTTTTGTCAATTAATCAACTCAGCCTATCGCAGTCCACTGCTGGACATAGGCCTCTCCCATGCTGAGCCACAACACCCTGTCCTCCGACTTCCGCATCCAGTCCGTTCCATACACTTTTTTGAGGTCGTGGGTTCATCTAGCTCGGGGGTTTCTCACACTACGCTTGCCGATACAAGGTCGAATTTGTTTTTGTAATGTTTTATTATTGTGCGTGCATGCTTTTTATACTGACATACATTTAAGTAATTTCTAATACTAACTCGTTATGTACTCGTAAGTACTTTCGAAACCTGTTTTTTTTTAAATTATAGTGTATGTCAATATTCGCCCCTACGTATTTATTTTTATACTACGAGCCCTCTGGATTATAACAGGTGTATTTCATTCGCCTCACACAGCAATTTTATAATTGCCATCTATGAGTTAACGATTGACATAAAACTGCAATTACTTCTGGCGCCCTTCTAAAACATCTGTTACTTTCTCACAAGCCCTTTCACACGTTTTGTAATTATTTTAATGAAAAACGTATACTTAATATATTAGCAGCCTAGCATTAAGGTATTACAGCAATAATAATTAAGTAATCGATAGCACACCGAACGGCAACATTACTAAAGTCATTTAAATTATTTATCGATAAAGAAACAGCAAAATTATACAGCATGTATCAGAAAGGTATGGTCATATTATTTAGAGTTAGGGGTATAGTTGTCGTCAAGAACGCCGAGTGACAGTACAGCAGACGTGTCTGCGCACAGGTGCAGTCGTGTCTTTTTTTTTAGGTGGTAATTATCAAATAACTTCTCCCGCTCTGGGTGGAGCGAGAGGATGTGTCAGACACTGACTAAACCCTACCCGTGTTCCTTCAGGTGCCCTGTTGCCGGGGGCCACGATCTCCCTTTCGGTTTTCTTCGCAACCCCGGCAGGTAGAGTCGTGTCCTGAAGTACACTTAGTGTAATTGTTTTATTGTAGAATCATAATAGGTATTTTACTCACTACTTAGTCCTTTGGAATAGACGATAAATCGCTCAGTGTGCAGGTAAACGGCCAGCGTTCTTTACGTGACGGGACCAGTACATACCATCAAACAACAACTTTGTCCATGGGACCAACATCATAATCGCGAAAATCTAATAATCAACTTCAATACCTACTCGACCCAAATGTAAAAATCAACTTCAATACCTACTCGACCCAAATGTAATCAACTTCAATACCTACTCGACCCACATGTATGGGTTTGTTTGGGTCGAGTTATATATATATATACACACATCAAAAGTGTCTAGGGATCAAGCATTTTTATGCGGATTTCTTGAGATTGAGATGTGGCTTTGTAATAAATTTATGATTATATAAATTTATATGGATCCTTTTTGGTGCATTTCATAATTTGAAACAGGAACTGTTAATCAAATTCGAGTAAAAGATGAAAATCAGCTGTCAATATTTTCCCTATAAAAACATACAACGCATTGAAGACATTATTAGTGCTACTGTTTCCCTACTACTGATTAAAACCAACGTTATTATGGAGCGGCGACGTCATTTAAGCAGGGAAGAAATGCTCAGAGCCGTGGGAATGATAGAAGCTGGTTCCCGGCAACGTACTGTGGCTTTAGCTCTGAATACAAGTCAGAGTGTACTGGTACCGTGGCTGAGCGCCATGGAGGACGGTATCGCTGCACCACACGGAGACAAGACCGATACATTCAAATCTTAACTCGAAGAGCTCCAACAATAACCGCCATGATGTTAGCCGTGAGGCTTCATCACTCTTCAGGGAACTTAATTAGCGACCAAACAGTCAGAAACCGCTTGCATGAAGTGAACCTTCATTCCCGAAGACCGCTACGGGTACCACCTATAGCAATGCACAATCGTAGGATTCGATATCAATGGGCTCTTGAACACAGAAATTGGGCAGAAGAACAATGGCGTTTCGTGTGCTTTTCTGATGAGTCTCGTTTTGGTATGAGACCGGATACAAGACGTATACGACACTGGAGAACCCCTGGACGCCAACAGCGATTAAAATCCTGCCAGGAAGTCCATCCTTATAGTGGTGGAACCATCATGGTATGGGCGGGTATTTGGATCGGCGGAAGAACTGAGTTGATTTGGATCAGAGGCAACCTCAACGCTCAAATTTATGCTGAGACGATTGTATCTGACGTCATCGTTCCTCTACAAGTGCAAATCGGTCCCTTATTTCAGTTAATGCATGATAATGCACGACCGCACACCGCAAGAGTTGTAAGACAGACTCTCGCCGCAGCTAACATCAATGTCCTGCTCTGGCCTGCTCAGTCGCCAGACTTGAACCCGATTGAGCATGCATGGGATATGCTACAGAGAAGAGCTCTGCCGAATATGGAGGGTATCCAGTCGCAAGAAGACCTTTTTTTGTTGTTGCAACGAACATGGGCGGCCATTCCACAGCGTGATTTGGATGAACTCATTTTGAGTATGCCAAACCGATGTTCTTGTGTTGTTAGTGTTCGCGGTAGAAACACGGATTATTAATTGTTTAAGTTACCCAATAAAATTTTAAAGAAAACTGTTATTTCAGTCTTTTTTTCGAACTTTAATGTTAGTGGTTCAAATGTCAAAAATCCCTTTATTAGGAAAATGGCACATTTCTTTATTAATGCAAAGGTGACTTGGTTTATCGTTACTGTGACAAACGAAAACACTTTATTTGATGAATCCTTAAAGAAAATTTTAATTAATATCAATCAGGAGAAAAGTTATTGCAAAAATATATGTTGATCCCTAGACACTTTTCATGTGTGTATATAATATTGGTGTTCGTGGTAGTTCGAGAGCATTGGTGGCCTAGTGGTAATGGCCGCTACTTAAGAGTTATAGGTTCGAACCCTGACAGGCGCCTACTTTGTGTAAATTATTTCATCACCACTGCTCTCAAAACACGTCATGTATAAGAACCAAAAATTCCAAGACATGTGCCATCTACCAACCCGCACTGGGCCTGCGTGGTAGATTACTGCCCTCTCCCTCTCACAGAGAGGAGGCCTGTGTCCCAGCAGTGGGAACGTTATAGGCTGATTATGCTTATGCTTATATTAGACAGTTGATATTTTTTCGCAATTACGATGTTGGTTCCATGGAAAAAGTTGTTCAGTATGATGGTCAGTATCACACCCATAAAATATGACCACACATTTCTATACACGCTGTAGAACTGTGGTATCGCTTTTCCACTCTTTTCAATAATTCAAGGAGGTGATTCTTTTGATGGCGTGTTTCTAGTCATTAGGCCTTGCAGTGTCGATTAATGTCAGGACTGACGTGAACTGATGATAATGTATGCAGTACGACGTGGCGTAGGCTTGAAATAAATAGACGTACGAAAGAACTTTGATGCGGCAAATTCGTGCACGACTTTTTTTTTCTTCAAATATACGTGTCCCAATGGAACTGTCCTTGACCCGGCACTAATTGGAAAGATACAAATCCATTGCCTATTATTACGTTGCTTATATCTGTGGTTATAATAGTTACAAAGTAATAATTGTTAGAATTGAAACCCGTATTTTTAACAAAACTCCTGTCCTACCAACAATGTGGGTTCGCTGAGATGTTTTTTAAGAACTAGAATTGGTCTTTTGGTGTTTTGTTATCCCGCTGTTGCGGGTGCATAAGAAATTGATGTCGGAATGACATGCGGGATACAAATTTCCCAGTCATACATAATTTAGATACTTACGGGTATAAAAAATACGGGTAGGCGGCCTCTGGTGTCCTGGCTGGAGGCCTTAATTTATGGAGCCACCCGCAGGCAAGCTCCTTCATAAAAAAAGGATTTCATGTACCGCTGCCACTGTAGAGACTCCCAAGCAACGCAACAACATTAACCTTATTGATAGTACCTAACATTTTTGACCAGTTTGTGGTCGAAACGCGTCTCCTTTTCAAGGAAACTTCTCGTTGACTGGTCAAGTTTGTGTGACCAGAGGCTGGCTCGTTCTTTGTCCAACGAATCAGCATTGCCATTCATAACGATGTGGTGAAGTACTTTGATACCCAGTGTCCTTGGTTTTACTCAGTTTTCCCTAGTAAGTTAGTTATTTAACTAGTTGAAAATAAAATTAGAAATAATAAACTGCCGTATCTAAAAACGCTCGACTCTAACGGTGTACCTACGTCTCATACGAACCGGCTGCACCGGCCTCAATGTTTGGCAGTTCAACGGACAACTTGATACGATACGGTCGCGTGAGTGACCACTGACCGGCTCTGAGGAACTAAGGTAGGTCATTCATTTCTTAATTTTTTTAACTAAAGTCACTTCAAACATGTAATAATGTTCTCACTATTTATAAATTTAAAACACTTTAGTGCATTTGACCAGCAAAATTCAGAATATTTAATATTAAATTAGAGTCTGAGCTCCAATAAACCGATCTCCTAATGAGGCCGCTGTTGACATTTCAACATGATAATCTTACGACAAATATTTTTATATACAGTTTGCTGCTACAAAAGGGAAGTTTTATGTTCCATTTCCTTATCAATCCAGATGTTATATTAAACTGTTCTTGTGTTTAGATCAGAGAGCTCAAACTTCCTGTAGTACAGGAGCTTGTTTGATTAGAAACGACGATGCATCCGTCCTCTTATCTGTATTATATTAAACGTCTAACAATAGCTACATCCGCTGCATCTCTTTACAAATATACACTATAATTTGTATGTACCTATTTAGTATAAACTTTATATAAAAACATAACGAGGAAATTTCTGTGGTCACAAAAACAAAACAAAACTAAAAGAGCTCTTCGTTTTTATCAGCAATTTCGGACACTACGTCAATGAAAATATGTAAGTAATCTTAAATTAGTAATTATGTAAGGTATGTTAAATTAAAAGTAATTATTGTTTGTGTAGCTTGAATTCCTAGAAAAATTGGTTGTATGAAGGATGAGAGGTACTTACTCTACGACAAGTAGTATTGCCACTCCTGCGCAGTTGTTGTTGACATTGTATTGTACTTGACATCTGAAGCATGAGACCTACATACACTGATTGCTATGTTTGACTCATAGGCATTTTCTTTTGAATGGGAATATACATAATAAAACCAGTCTATTAGCCGACGTTCGCATGAACGTTAAAAAAATTGTTTTTTTTTTGCGCGCGCTAGGATGCACTCTCGTCCCAGCGCGTTGAAAAAACATACTGTTAGATTTTCAAGTCTCGGCGCTAAGCAGAGCGTTGAAAATCAAGTGCACGAAAAAAAATCGCCGAGATTTTATTACGTCCGTGCTAACATCGGCTTATTGTGCCACTGCAGGGCAAAGGACGTTTTCATTGGAAAAACAGTTGGCGATTACAGACTTTTAAGTCCAGGTTTCCTCACGATGCTTTTCCCTCACCAATGTTTGTAAAATCCAAGATAAACTCAGAAAGTACTTACATTATGAATTGAAAAAGTCACATGGATAAGAGCAAGGCCGTGATCACTTGGGTATCACGACACTCTACTGCCAAATAGCTCGTTACATGCTACCCTGCAGGTTTTTGTATCTATCTTGGTCTGGCTCCTCATCCCAGACCTGCTTCGGCAAAATAAACTCTACTAGCACAGATCTAGAGTTCGGAACGCGAAAGCCACACCACGACGTCAACATTATAAAAAAGAGTTGGCTTCGGCCCCTCGTATGCTCCAAAGGACCGGGATCCATGGTCCCGAGATTATTTCAAATATAAAAAATTATGATAATTTAAATCTTTGTTTCAGAAACAATTTAAAATGGTGCTGACAGTCTACAAGATAGACGCGAGTCCCCCAGTGAGGTCTGTGTTCATGACTATTGAAGCACTTAATATTCCTGATGTGGAGTATGTGGACGTCAATTTGTTGGAAGGAGAACACCTAAAGGAAGAATATTTAAAGGTACGCTTCACTATTCAACTAGCTTCATCTTTCTGACTGACCGACCCCTCTTGACAATTCAAAAGTGCCTGTAATTGGTTTATTTGAAATAAATCCATGAAAATTAATTAATAAGTTAACTGTGAACCTAACACTAATGCCTACTCTTTCTTGAAATGCAAGCGTGATGTTGGATTTATATTACGGATATGGAGATTACAACTGAGTAATGTTTAAAGAAAAAATAACTGTGAGAATATGTCAAACACGATCAATTTCGATAGCATATTGATGAAAAGAAATGAAAGAAATCAGTATTTTTGCTATTTTTATTTACAGATAAATCCCCAGCATACTGTACCGATGCTGAAAGATGACGACTTTTACGTTTGGGACAGGTAAGACGCTAAAATACTTCATTGTGCTCGGGGTTATTTAGTATCAAGATCAACTGGGAAGATTTTGGAATTTATTTTGTGACCCTGAAATATTGACATGGCAGAGAGAGAGAGAGAGAGGCAGACGCTGCTATTTGAACCTCGAGCCTCAATATACAGCAGACTCTATCGGGACTAGTTTCGGGCTCACCAACAAATAATATTTTGTAACCTAGCTGTAGGTAATATTTTAAGCTACTCAAATATTCTCGCCTTGCTGTTAATGCAAAACTTATAAAAAGTCTATGGTCTTAAAAAACATGGTAAATCTCTCAATATTGTGCGAAAAAACTTACATTTACAGTTGGAATATATGGTGTAAGTTTTTCCTGAGGATAAATTCACCCCAACTACGAAACCCTCCATTGTACGTGGTCTGACACGCACCTGGCCGGTTTTTTATTTTATATAGATTCAGTAGGTTTTGCGTGAAAGAGTAACAAACATCCAATCCATCCATCCATCCTCACAAACTTTCGCATTTATAATATTAGTAGGATTATTTATCTACGCTGCCATCGTAGTCACGTTGATGAGACGCTAATCCGTCTTGTGTCAACAAATCCATGCACGTCATATTTGTATAGCTCTAAGTCAATTTAACATTGGCATAATTGTTTTAGTATTAATGTACAAATTAACATTTCTGTGAAGCGTTACACAGGTGGATTAATAATAATAATACCAGCTTATTATAATTGTAAATTAAGTGGTAATGGGCAGGGCACATTTCTCGTAGAATAGATGGCAGATGGGGCCGAAAGGTTCTGGAGTGTCAACCGCGTGCCGGAAGACATAGCGTTAAAAGGCCTCCCACAAGATGGACCGATGACCTTGTGAAGGCCGCAGGAATCCGCTGGATACGGGATGCACAGAATCGGTCTAAGTGGCGGTGCTTGGGGGAGGCTCATGTCCAGCAGGAAGATGATAATTGTCCTACTGCTAGGCAAAGGCTTTTCTCATACAGAGAAAGCACGAGTGCTACGTTTACTCAAGACTGAGCATGAAGAGCATGTCTCGGAAGTCCTGTGTGGCTGTTCTCAATCCCAGGGCAGGTATAGCTGTTCCCAATCCCGGGGCATGGAGGTAGATCAAGGCCTGTTAGCCCTTATACTAACTTCACTTATGATATTATCAACAAGAAGAGAGAGAAGAAATTAATTACAAGCTAGAATCAAGCAGCATTCTCCAAGAGGTGGAAAGCAATAATTGCTACCTTGCAAGGAGTGGGGTTTCATACTTCGCATAGGTCAACATCTTGATGCTGGGGAAAGATGTTTGATAAGCAGGGACTCTAGAAAGATAATGGTGGAGAGAGTGCTCACTGATGAGAAAACAGGCGCTGAGCTCGGGGTAATTAAACCAGTTAAAGTTTGTCTAGCGATACGCGTCATTCAAGGCCATCTAATATATGGACATGTTTGTCAAATCACATTTCAGGACACTGGAGAGACTTTTTAGGAAATTGGTTAGTAAAAAATAGGTGCCTATTTCCCAGGCATGTAAAGTGGTAAGGAGCTCTAATGCCTGTTTTCACCTTCACTAAGTGACACTTAAATGAATCCCTAAATAAAAGTGCACTGTTGGATTTTCAACGCTAGATTCACCGCCGAGAGTTGAAAATCCAACAATGCACTATTATTTAGGGATTCATTAAAGAGTCACTTAGTTGTCGGTGAAAACGGGCATTAGTGTGCGATTCCGACTTACACTTGGCAGGTTTTTACTGATTCATATTTTGACAGTTTACGCCTATCACAATTATTCATTAGAATATATCATATAATATACTATATAATATAGTATTGAATGATGAGGTTTTATATGATTAAGTTTGGAAAGGTGGATCCATAAAAAAAACTTTTGCCTAAAAACATGACATAATACACTCGAGAGCAATGAATCCGGGTCACTTAAAGAATCCTAAAAATCTCGGAAACTAAAAATGCTAGGTTAATGCAATAAATTGTATTTAATAGACAATGTAATACTCCTTAAATGAAGGTATTAAAACTTCTTAGTTATTGTAAAGTTATATCATAAAAAAATCAAATTTGAAAAAGGGCCACTTTCGAAGATGGAACTACGAAATTACAGCATTTGGTTTTGCTTTTGTTTGTAATCTGTCATTTATGTGGGTACATAAACCATGTTGATAGTGCTCTATATTCATTATTCAAGCTGAAATTATGTCGCTTACGCCTGAAGAATGCACCAGAATACTTACAATGCTGGAAACCGGCCGGAGTCAGCGCGATACAGCCAGGACTGTCGGTGTGTCGCTGTCAACAGTACAAAGAGTTCTCCGACGTTACGAAGAAACTGGTTCTAACCTACGCAGACCAGGAACGGGTAGAACCAGGTGTACCACAGCACGAGAAGACCGATACTTGGTGAACACCATGCTTCGAAATCGCTTTCTCACAGGAACTGAACTCACAAATCAGTTTCGACGCCTCGGAGGAAGTAACCCAAGTGCATGGACAGTAAGACGTCGGCTTGCTGAATCTAACTTAAAACCCCTTAGACCTGCAAACGGCCCTAAACTGGAGCGTGGGCATCGTATTTCAAGACTAAGATATGCCCAGAGCCACGTAAATTGGAGTATTGAAGATTGGTCAAAAGTTATGTTCTCCGACGAATCAAAATTTATGCTCTACAAGCACGATGGAAGACACAGAGTGTATCGAAGACCAGGGGAAAGATTCAAGCAAGCATGCATCGAAGAAAAAGTAGCCTACGGTGGTGGGTCTGTACTTGTGTGGGCCGGAATTTCTTCTGAAAGTCGCACAGAGCTGGTGATCATAGAAAACGGCTCTTTAACTAGCGTAAGATATGTGGAAGAAATCCTCAATGATCACGTTGGTCCATTTATGGTCAATTTAGGTGAGGATGCTATATTTATGCATGACAATGCCCGACCTCATACAGGTAGGATTGTGAATGACTACCTTCAAGAGATGAACATTACTAGTATGGAGTGGCCAGCGCGCAGCCCGGATATCAACCCGATCGAGCATGCTTGGGACGAGCTAGGCAGATGCGTAAAACAACGAAACCCTCCCCCAATCACGCTTCGTGAGCTCAAAATTGCTCTCACAGAGGAATGGGAGAATATTCCCCAAAATCGTATAAGGAACTTGGTGTACAGCATGCCAAACCGCGTAAACGCAGTAATGGAAGCACGAGGAGGCAATACAAACTATTAAAATTCAAGAAAATCGTAATAAAGTTCAAAAATTTCATGTTTCCTATTTTTGTTTTAAGGAGAGATCAGCAGTTTTTTTCTTTATGTAATTTTGTGTTAATAAAATGTATGGTGACTCATATTTTTTTTACTTTCATTTAAGGAGTATTACATTGTCTATTAAATACAATTTATTGCATTAACCTATCATTTTTAGTTTCCGAGATTTTTAACATTCTTTAAGTGACCCGGATACATTGCTCTCGAGTGTAGTTTTTACACAAATAAATTCAGAGTGTTATCGAATTCTCAAATCGTCCCACGGATATGCTACATGGAGGGAAAGTACCTTAAATATTGTAGATGGAACATTTTACAGAAGCAAGACATTATTTGAATTAAAAAAAACAATTTAAACTTATTCATAGATATTTAAATAATTACATGGTTGAACCGGGAATCGAACCCGTTACACGAGAAAAATAATCACCCTGTAGATTTATCATAACGATCGAAAGGCTTCATCATAAGGATTATTTTTTGCTAAATAACATAGTGTCACAAATAAAAAGAAGGCCATGAATTTTAACATTTGATGTGAAATTTTGTTCAGAAAAATGAAAAGCTGACATTGCCGTAAGGACATACAACTGACATTATCATAAGTACCTATTACTAATAAATGTACCCACTTGAGAAGTACGCATCATTTCCCTATTATAATTTAAGTGCATGATAAAATGATAAAGAGATACGTAATTAGTAGGTACCTGGTTGTATGCAACAAATCGAGCCGTATTTTGAGCCGAAAGACGCGTAAATTATTTTGTCCATCGCAATGCGGCTGGCTGATTATAAAGAAATCATTCAAAAATGTGTTCTATTTCAAACTTTTATTCTTTTGTTTATGTGATTTTCATTGTAGGATTTTTGCATTGTATTGTGATTTTTTTACATAACCATGGCGTATCAAAATAATTTTGATTTAATGGAAGCACACTTTTTGAACCACAAAAACATAACATTAGCCTTACAATGGCACCGCGAAAGATATCCTGATAGAAATACACCATCTCGATTTATTATGAATCGGTTGGTGGATAATCTGCAAAATTTGGGACGTTTCGATCATCGCTTACCACAACTGCGGCACCAAATGATAAATACTGACGATGAGCTTCTTTCCGGCGTATATAATCAGGTCAGTTGTCTTCCCTGCTTTAGTGGACCAAGGGTTCAGGGATTCGGTGAAGATTTCTTCGACCATATAGAGAAGAGGAGAGTTGTTGGATCAGGAGGGAAGAATCTCCAACAAATTATTTCAGGTCTGACCTCCACGCTAGAAGAGCTACACCAACAAGTAAGGAAAGACGGTGGAAGGATAAACATGGGTACAGCTGTGTGGAGGGATATGGAGTCATTGGATATAGACTCTCCAGGAAATGAGATAACACCTAGTATTTCAGGGTCATGCAGGATGTTCATGGGTAGGAATAAGAATTAATCATATTTTTGTCCATCTAAGTACTTCACTTTTGTTTTCCGTTTGGAATTAGGGGCTAGATATATTTTGTCTCACTTTTTTTTTAGGAAACGTCTTGAAACTCTTAGAATCATATTTGAGTGACAGAACTCAATATACAGAAATTGCTAGAATCTGTCCTATTACTAAATTGGAGATAAAATATGTGTCTAAACCAAGATATATAAAATATGGTGTACCTCAAGGTAGCATACTGGGGCCACCACTATTCTTAATATATATTAATGATCTCCCTAAAACTATAGATCATAAAATGGTATTCGCAGATGACAGCGCGGCCATTGTGGAATGGACGAATCCTAATAATTATCAAAATTACATAAATAATTCTCGAGTGACATTATAAATTGGCTTGACAAAAATAACCTTATAATTAATTTAAATAAAACAAAAGTTATTCACTTTCACCAGCGCCGAAAACATTCACCAGTTAACATTGCCTACAAAAACTCTGTGATAGAAGAAGTTACACATGCAAAATTCTTAGGTATCACTATAGATAGTGAACTAACTTGGAAACATCACACAGAGGAAATCTGTAAGCGCCTTAGTAAATCAGTACATTTATTATTCCAATTGTCAAGGAAAGTAAATACTGACACTCTTTTAACAAACTATCATGGATTGGTCGCTTCTACTTTAAGATATGGTGTTATTTTTTGGGGACAGTCAACTAATAAAGAACTTATATTCAGGATGCAAAAAAGATGTATACGAGCAATGTTTGGTCTAAGAACAACGGATAGTTGCATAAATTATTTTAGACAATCAAAAATTCTAACTTTACCATCTTGGTACAAAATTTACAAAGATGGTAACTGAACTAATAAACTGCACTTTTCGTAAAAGTAAATCCGCAATTTTTTCAGAAATTTTCAGACGTGACAAGAACCCCAATTCGTTCTCAATATCAGAATTTGTTGTCTCCAATCAAGTGCAAAACTGCCTTACTGAAAAAGAGCTTCTTTGGTAGGGCACCCATTATCTATAATAAAATACCTGATGCTGTTAAATGTTTACCTTTAACCAAATTTAAAAAGTCCGTTCAGGGGTTTTTACTGGAAAAGTGCTACTACAGCGTAGATGACTTTTTAAATGATAATCTTCTGCAATTGAATTTGGAATGTGTACCTGTGTTATTATTTTTTCTAATCTGTATTTTACTTAAATTGAATTTAAATTGTTGACATTTTAATTTAATCCTATTTTTTTTTTATTGATTTGTAAGTCATTGTTTTAATTTATTATTAACGATTTTATAATTATCGTTTTGTAATAGTTGTCTTAGTGCGACTAATTTTGTACGCCATGATTGGCAAAACATGTAGCTACCTCCTTATTATTTTTAAGACCTGTATAATTCTACACTCATGTTTTACAAAATAAATATCTTGTATCTTGTATCTATATACTTTGAGGCAAATCCTAAAAGTTCAGTGAGGGAAGGTGAAGAAGTAATCGGAATTTCGAAAAGCAAAATACACCGTGTACTAAAAAAATACAAATTCAAAAGTTACATTGAAGGGCGATTAGTACAAAAATTACTACCCGGTAATGCTGAAAGACGACTTATTTTCTGCCATGAAATCGAGAGGGTCATTCTAGAGGTACAATATTTTCTAAATAATATTATCTGGTCAGACGAGACAAACTTCAGCAATAATGGTATGTACAACCGACACAATAATCGCATTTGATCCAAGGAGAATCCCTTACGTATCCGCGAGACTAATAAGTACGTTTTTCGTTCAACTGTTGGTGTAAAAAAGTGGGTCCTCTTAGTACATTTTTACGAAGGGCATTTGAATACGGAAAGGTAGTAAGAAATCTTCCAGTTGCAGAACGACAAAACTTTACTTTTCAGCAAGATGGGGCTCCGGCTCATAACAGTCACAGAACAAGGGACTATCACAATGTACACTTTCATCCCTGGATCGGGACAAATGGACAAATAAGATGGCCGCCGAGATCCCCAGATCTAGCCCCGTTAGATTTTTTTATGGGGTTATGTAAAAAATGTAGTTTACAAGAACCAGTATGAAAGTGTCCACGAGCTACAAGCAGAACTTAGACGTATTATTATTCTAAATATCCACCACAACAAGATCAAAAAATCGACAGGGAGCTAAATAATCAAAAGAGTGCGACTTTTTATTCAACAGGAAGGGACTCATTTTGAGCATTTGATAAATTAATTAATTTTGTATTAAAAAATGTTAAAATTCATGGTCTTCCTTTTATTTTTGACACTATGTTATTTAGCAAAAAATAATCCTTATGATGAAGCCTTTCGATCGGTATGATAAAGCTACAGGGTGATTATTTTTCTCGTGTAACGGGTTAGATTCCCGGTTCAACCATGTAATTATTTAAATATCTAAGAATGCAGTTTAAATTGTTTTATTTTATTCAAATAATGTCTTCTTTCAGTAAAATGTTTCATCTACAATATTCAAGGTACTTTCCCTAAATGTGGCATACCCATGGGACGGCCTGTATATTTTATAAACTTATGTGATTTCAGCCACGCGATTGCTGCATACTTGGTGACCCAACATGGACAGAATGATTCTCTATACCCAGCCGATCCGAAGAAGAGAGCGATCATTGATCAACGTCTTCATTTCGACAGTGGAACACTGTTCCTGGCTTTGCGAGGTTCCGTTGTGAGTATCCTAATTAAATTATCCTAAGTACTATAATATAATATAGTAATATAAAATAACATTATAAATGAGAAAGTATGTGAGAATGATGGATGGATGTTTGTTACTCTTTCACGCAAAAACTACTGAACGGATTGGAAGGAAATTGACACACAGATAGTTTACAACCTAGATTAACACATAATACTTTTTATGCAGAATGTTGTTGTTGTTGCTGTTGTTGCTATTGTTGCAGTTGTTGTTGTTGTTGTTGCAGTTGTTGTTTTTGCTATTGTTGCAGTTTTTTTGCTATTGTTGCAGTTTTTTTGCTGTTGTTGCAGTTGTTTTTGCTGTTGTTGCAGTTGTTCATCAGAAAAAATATTGAACAAAGCATTGTATTTTTCAGGAACCAGTGATCTTCTGGGGAGAGAAATTGTTCAGGCCAGAAAACCTGGCGAAGATTAAAGCTGCTTATGAGTTTACGGAGAAGTTCTTGTCGTCACCGTGGCTAGCTGGTGATGAAATTACATTAGCAGACATTTGCTGTGTATCCACCATCAGCTCTATGAATGTGATTATGCCTGTGGATGGAAATCTGTAAGTACAGGATGATGAAAATACATAGCCTGCAAAAAGTATAATGTAACCCATCCTCTGGCTTTGCCGTAGTCGGATGAAAAAATATAACAAAAATCTAAACGTTATTCTTAATAGATAGTGGAATTAATAATTGAGATGGTAGAAAATTCAAAAATTGATTTTCAGAAACTTTATTAGAGTTAAATAGAGACAGATCATGAAAATATGTTCTTTCAAAAATCGACAAGACCTCTTTAGTAGAATACCCATTTCTATTTTTTTTATTTTCTGTCGGCCTACACATACTATCTCACTGCAAGGTGAAAACCTCCAAGTTTTTCCAGATACTCCCAGATGCTCTTGAACCTTGGCTGGTTTAGTTCCAGATATTTTGGTAGATTTATGGTGAACATTAATTGTCCTTGATTAAGGCTACTGTAATAGTATATTACTGTCGCAGCCTATAACAGGGTCATTTAAGGACGATCGTAAAAATGTGGCCCGACGCGAAGCCGAGGCACACATACGTTAGTCCACCAAAGCCTGGTTCCGGCCAAGGTATAGTACTTTTCTCACATAATACGCGGAAATTCCAACTAAGTTAATTGATTATAAATTCCCGAATAAATGCCGAACAACGACAATTTTTCACGCATCAATATGTTCATTTGTTTCTTCTTTACTTTGAACAGCTCTATTTGTAAGCCAAGTCTAAATTTAAATAAAATCTTTGATAATTTACCTCCTTGATTGCCATATGTCGAAGTAAAAAGTTCAAAATCAAATAACACGACAGATATGAGTTTTCATAAAAAAATATTCGGCCACTAAACACGAAAGATATGGATTTTCATACAAACATTGCCGGCCCGGCTCGCATGTCCGTGACTAGTACAGCATTTTCGATTTATCTCGAAGAAGGTTGTCAAAATAATGCTTGAATTTCCAAGCCTGTTTGAGAAAATATTCTTTGTTGTTTATTAATGTCATCGATGAATAATATAGTTGTTATGATTTTAGTCCATGAACTTAAAATTAGCTCTATTGCTGTCTAAAAGATATTCTCGGTAGTATTTAAAGGTTAATAAAAAAAATAAAGGTAAAAGGTTAATTAATAAATTCCATAGACGACCCCAGGCAACAATTTCTGACGAGACATGTCGCCGCGACACAACTGATTTTTAATCAAAATCAAACTTTTTTTTTCAGATTCCCGAATCTTTCAGACTGGTTGGAACGCTGCGCCCAGCAAGAGTTCTACAAGAAAGGAAATGTAGCTGGCCTGGAAAAATTCCGGGGACTAATCAAATTGAAGTTGGGCTAAATTACAATAGACCAGCACTTTCATGTTAAAGATACAGTAGATTACACAACGCAATACTGAATAGAGAGATTATTTTATGTTTGTTGCTGTTTGAAAATTGTTAAGATTTAAAAATGTTTACTTTTAAGATGTAAAATTAAGTTTTATTTTAAATACGCTTTAGATTTTTCTATTATTATAAAACAATTTTTTTAGATTCAACACTGTTATTGCATTTGTTATGTTCATTGATTCAACATAACACGCTAAAAATTTTGTAGTAATAGAATGGTTTGAAGTTTATATAGAAACTGATATTTTTACTTTTTTAAGTTGGAATAAAATCATGATGATATTTACACGTTGTTTTATTAGCAAACTAAATAATAACTATGTTAAAACGGTTTTGATCCTCATAATAATATGAGTACGAAACGGTCAAAAAGTAAACTAACATCCGATGTTGGAACTGAACAGACAAGTTAACACGTTCTGTGCCGCGAACTCTCCTGGAGGGTTCACCTAGTCGCATATGGGATGCCGGAATGCCTTCGTGGAGGGCTCATATAAATAATGTAGCTTTTTCCTAGCGAATACAGCATTATAAACCGTAAAAATAATATCTGATGTAAATTTTAACAAGAGTATATGCGTTGGTTTTAAAATACAAGCGTGATAATTTTTTTTTTTTTTTTTGTTCACTGTTACCAAAATTCACTTAAAATTTAAAAGATTGGAAACTACTTATAGCGGCAAAACCCCTTGGAAAACACAATTTTATTTCATTGTATAGTATTTTATAACACGGTTTTAAACCTAATACCCGTTGACCGTCCACGATGGTCAACTTTAGCGCAAACGTAATGCCGGTAACCTTCCCGGAGGGTTCACTTCCAATATGTATGGCGGCATGGCGTATGAGTTCTATGAAAAGTGGGTGGGGTCGCAAGTGTTAAAACTGTGGAAAATGTAAAACTGTGAAAAATGTAAAACTGTGGAAAGTGTTAAAACTGTGGACACAAGGTTTAATCGGATTTACACATTAACGCCTACAGTTACAAAACCGCTTTTTATGAACAAAATATAGATATTTTTACCCTGCACTCTAATATTCAGTAAATTATTTAAATATTTTTATGTAACTGAGAAATTAAGTATTTATATTCGACGAGAACCACTGATAATGTCTCTTAGTTATTTCTTGCAAACTATCATTACATGACATTAAATTAATATATTGTATACGAAAAGTAACTTTAATGAGCAGTGTAGCCCCAGTAAATGAGAAAACTTTTTTTTTTTTTTTTACATAAATTACTCAAGTACCGTTAGTTAATTTTCATAGACAATTTTTCTTTAATAAGTACTTATTAATTATTATTGTACGTATCAAATTAAAATAAAATCAGCTCTTTTACCTTTTCATAAGGTAGATAATGGGTTTAAAAACACTTTGACATCATTAACTCATTTTGGCTAAAAATGTCACTTAGTAACTTCTCGCACTACAACGACGATATACAATATCAGTCATTTGGTTTCTCGGTTTGGCTAGGCACCTAGATGACCCCTTACAAACACCGGCAAGTTTATTAAATTTTGTCATAGTACAAGATGACGAGCATAATATGTTAGACCTCTTGTAATAAGAATAATATATTATTGTCAACATTTTTATACCTTTATTTTATTTTATTGTAATCCATACTACGCCGATTACAGATTTTTTATTTTTTTATTTTTCTTTATTCGGGAAAATAAACAGTTATACACTAAAGTCTTATACTAAGGTACATATATGCAAGAGTTATAAATGTATAACCTACGACATTTTCCACATCATATTAAAAGTTATATCTAACAGTGCGCTATATTAAGCTGTTAAAACAGAAAAGTAGTTAACAGTGAACTTTAACAGAGAAAGGCATGCAAACATTAGGGAAAAGAGAGAGGGAGAGAGAATGAGTAAGTATTAAACTAACTAGGTATTACAATCTAAAATTATCTTGTAGATTTGACTTTTAAATTTATGAGCGGTGACAGAAAAGAAGTCATTGTCTTCAAAGATCTCGTTATATTGATTAGTTAGGCGGCGTAGGGGTGCTCGCAAGCCTGCATTTGTACGGCAAGAACTCACTGCAAATAAAGGTCTTGCGCGCACCCCACGGCATATCGTTGATCTGGGTACTACATAACTAATTTTGTTGCGAATATCAATACAATCATAAGTATTGCACAAATCAAACAAGAACATCGTTTCTAACAAAATTCGTCTAGACTTTAAACTCTGCAGCTTATACTTTTTCAATAAATTATTGTAGGATGCATAAGTACGATAGCATCGAAAATGCATGGCCTTTAAAAACTTTCTTTGCACTTTTTCGACCATGTCGGAATATTTACCATAGTGGGGATTCCATACCGAAACTGCATACTCTAGCTGAAAGCGAACCAACGATTTATAAAGATATAGATACGTAGAGGATCGAGTAAATACTGTAGCCGTTCTCATAATGAAGCCGAACATACGGAAGGCGTTATTAACAATTTTGTTAATATGGGAATCTAAATGCAGTTTGTCATCCAGCAGAATTCCAAGATCACGGACCAGGGTTTCTCTTCTTAGGTTTTCGTTTTTTAAGGTGTAGGGATATACAATGATATTTTTGTTTTTGGAAAAACTAATGACATGACACTTGGATACACTAAGTTGTAGTTTATTGCGTGTACAGTATGCAGAGAACGTATCCAAATCCTCCTGTAAGAGAGAGCAATCAAGGTGACTTTTAATAGACCTAAATATTTTAATGTCGTCAGCGTACAAAAGTAATTTTGAATTTTTAAAACATGTATCGACGTCGTTGATGAATAAAATGAATAGGAGAGGTCCCAAAATGGAACCCTGCGGTACTCCGGAAGTAACATCTAAGGTGGCAGAGCAAAAACCGTTTATTACAACTCTCTGTGTTCTATTGCAAACATATGAATAGAACCATCGTAAGAGGTCCCCACGTATCCCATTAAATGCAATTTTCTGCAAAAGCAGTTCATGGTCAACCTTGTCAAAGGCTTTCTTGAAATCAGTATATATGGTATCAGTTTGTACGCGGGCATCCAAGTTGTTAAATAAATAATCTGCAAAGGTCACCAGGTTTGTCGCGGTTGATCTCCTTTTGACAAAACCATGTTGCTGTGGTAATAAAACTTTGTGAAGTAGAGGGTAAACTCTATCGTGTACTAATCTCTCAAAAACCTTTGACAAAGCTGACAATATGGATATTGGTCGGTAGTTCTCGACGTCATGCCTGGGCCCTGACTTGTAGACTGGGGTTATATATACAGATGGGCTAGTTCATAGTGTTTTATGTGTCAGGTGTCGCGTCAGGGAGAGGGTAATTTCGCGCCCTCACGCCCCTAACCGCCGCAAGAGACGCCTTGGGCGTCGAGAGTCGCAGGCCGATTCCCGGCCACCGTAGGCGCAGGCTCGCGGACGGTGAGCAATAGGTAGCTTGCCGTCCGATAAGGACCAGGCCCGGGTGGACGGCGCGTTGTACCACGCGCGCCTCAAAGGATGTCAGCAGAACTGACGGGGTCCGATAGGACCGATGCCTGCCGGGGTTGCGGTTTAGTCCGGAATGGTTACCGTGGCCCCTGGCAATACAGGCAGCAACTAAAGGAACACGGGTGGGTTTTAGTTAGTAAGAGTCACACGCCCTCCCGCTCCACCCAGAGCGGGAGAAGTAATTTGATAATTTTCCACCAATGAATAATAATCACATGGGATCTTACACGAAATGGCGGGAGGACATACTTTATTTCATTTAAAGATCGTGGTTTATCTTCGTTCGCAAATTCATGCAGATTTTTTAAATTCTCAAATCACTGAACAAAATGGGTGATCTCCCATCTCGCAATAAAACCTAAACAAACAAGCGTTTATTTAGTGGTGTAATAAAATTCTTGTGAGTAAAAAATCACCCAAATAATGACAAAAATAATACTTTATTTTATTTATTTATTATTTAAACTTCTCGCACACAATAAGGTACAAAGGCGGACTTAATGACTTATGGATTCTCTACCAGCCAACTAAGGGTGGTAAAGAGATAAGATGGCAAGTGCTCTGATTGACTACGTATTAAGGAGATAATAACATTCCATTCTTACATAAATTAGCATAACTTGTTAATCAGGTATTGCGCAATACTACTCGTAAGCTTGATAAAGAAGACGATAAGTTTCTGACCTTGCGTTGATAAGTTTGCCGGTACAACAGTGACTAGCACAAAAATATTGTTTTATTACATTTTATCAGTCTCTGACCTTTGCGTTGATAAGTTTGCCGGTAAAACAATGATAAGCATAATAGTTATTTGTTATACAAGAGTGCAAAGTTGCTTTTTAACCGCGTGCTCATTTTTGATGACCGAGCAAGCGAAGATTTCTAAAATTAGTGTAGAAAAAATCGATTGATTGGAGTGTTGGGCGGGCGTAAGTCTTGATATTTCTCAACAATTTACGTATTCCTTGCGGATGACAAAGTTGCGTTCTATTATTTTTGCCTTTGTATTAGGTAAATTAATTAATAGTAAGTCATCTGAATGTTTCTCAATATATTTGAAATTGAGTTGTGTTAGTTCATTAGTTCGACATGCTCCGTTTATACCAATAATAAGAACCACCTGTAACGTAAAGAGTATTTTGTAGATAAATTAATAAAATTGATTTGCATGCATAATTAATTATGCCTATCAAGTACGTATTAATATACTTAAGTAGATACTGAATATGCAACTGACTTACTTTTGTCGCCAAATATACGGAATCAGGTGCTTCGTTTTTTTTCAATTTCAGATGCTGTGAAAACCTTCGATATTTTTGGTTGATGACCAGATGAGGCTATTTTACAAAATGCCACTCATTTAGGTTAGGTATGTCTTTTTTCATCTTTTGTTGCTTTTAGCATTGAATACTAAAAGCAACAAAAGATGAAAAAAGACAAAGATGAAAGAAAGTTTTGGCTCCTTTAGCTAGTCGCCACGTGTTAAACATATCGTACTGTTTCAAATACTTCTCGCGTGATTGTTGCGGGAGAAAGCTCATTTGCGCATTATTAACAGCTTCAGTCAATTCTGTTGGCGTCAAATAAACTTCCTCGTCGCTAAAACTACTCATTTTAGGTTTTCACTTGTTTTCAAGTTTCTTGTTTTTAACCTAAGGTTTTAACAATATGACGTGAAAAGAAAATGGCGCGCACAAAGCAAATTAAAAAAAAGTACACCAAGAAGGTTCCGAGTCTGAGTTTTTAACAAATTAAAAAAGGTTGTATGATAAATTCGGCATCATGGAGGGAGAGTTAAATAGGTTTTATGACGTTTTAAATTCACAAACTTAGTGCACACGACGTTCTAAATTCAATTTACTTTATTCTCAAGCGGATAAAAACGGCTTTTGCACTTAGATGATTTATATAATTAAAACGTCCGATAACTACACAAGAGATGATATGATTGAAACATCAAGTAATTTCAGGCTGTCATAATCATTCAATCACCTATTTTCTCCCAGGATTTTAATCGTTCAATCACCTTGTAATTCTGTCAACAAATCTCTAACAACTTTAGTAATCATTATTATGATACCATTGATCACTATGCAGGCAATATACCGTAAAGAAGAGATTTAACTATCTGCTATAAAGTGTGTGTAAGCAATAAAGAACCAACGCTTTCAGGCACTTTAGAATTTTTACGTTACTTTATAAAAGTATTTAATAAGTCTTTTAAAAAGAACAAGCTCTACGTTTTATACCGCACTAAAAGAAGCCAAAAAGGAAGAGTTATGAGTATAATAACAGTCCTTCTACAGGTTCATAAACTTTCATAAGTAGAAAACGCCTCATTTTTCCACCAGTGAGTCTTTAAGGCAAATTGGAAGTCAGTTAAGAAAGAATGCTATCGATCATCATTCCTTCTACAAATAGTTGTTTTCCTTTATGGCCGTTTTCAGGCAAGCATCTCCGATCCAGGCTGATATTATCGGCCCAGGCCATGATAATGCAAGAAAGACCCCTAATTCAACCTCCTTTGATACCTTGTGCTCCTTATGGACTGAAATGCACACCCTATCTAGCGAAGTAAACAGTTACATAAAACAGCTACAAATTCCCAGAATCAGTCCGGAATCATTCAGGTGCTGGAAAAAAGAAAGGACACGACCAGCCTTCGAATTCGGGAACACGTGCAGGATTATAGTTTTTACACTAAGATTTAAAAATAGAGATCTAATTTATCATGGTTATATTATTCCGACTAAAACCCAGGTTAAAATATCTGAAAATACAGCACAATAATTGCTTCGGCTTCTCCCTTCTATGCACTTTCATTTGGTAACCATAATAAGCTACACATAGTATGGGAAAAATAAATGAAGAAAAAATGTATTTTCGTTCATTCTATGCACTTTCATTTGGTAACCATAATAAGCTACACATAGTATGGGAAAAATAAATGAAGAAAAAATGTATTTTCGTTCATATGAATTTTAATTATATGAAATATGCATGATTTGTTTATAATTGAATTTTATTTATTGACACGTCCACAGGTTAAATTAGGTTTTATTCCCACGTGTGAAGATCGAATACCATATTTTTTTAATACTCACTGCGTATATAAAGGAGTTTTATTACTTTAACAATGCATCTGACATTAGTAGCGGACACCAGTGTAGGGACCAACTAAAGGGGTAGCTATCATTTTCATAAAATCGATAATTCAATCGATTCGAGTCAAAGCATGAAAAATCGATTCACAATATTTTTGAATTGACATTTTATTTTACCATTTTTAATAATAATATAACATAACTTCACACCTATAATCCCCGAAGGGTTCAGCAGAGTTGCACCTATAGTATTCCATCCTCATTTCACTAGTCCCGTGTAATAGGGGGCGAACCTATTGCCATCAACCTGACACAAATTCGGACTCCGGACTGCTACTGAGAAATTGCAGATGGAAAAGCCCAATAACACTGCCCGACCCGGGAATCGCACCCAGGACCTCATGCTCAACTGTAGCGCTTGCGACCACTAGACAAATTAGGCAGTCAAATGATATCGATTTTAATGTGTTAGGTTCGAGAAAATAACAATTATCAATTTATCGATCTCAGTTCGCCGTTCACCATTCCTACTTTTACATCCGGTCTAGGCATCACGTGAGGTTTCATTGCAGTTCCCGACACACGTTATGTTTATGCGTTCGATGTGTACTATGCGATTCTCGTGTTCTATTTCCAACGAACATTGCTATTCTTAGCCGATTGACATCTTCAAAACCCGATTACAATTGCTATTCTTTATGAATAGCAATGTTCGGATTCATCTGTTTTGTTCTACGATTCGGTTAAATGGATATTATGATGAGATGCCTAAACTGTGGCATATCCGTAAGGCGGGTTCAGACGCATATTATGTCAATGCTAACCTTACCCCTGCAAGCGAGAATTGCCCGATGGTTGAACAGGTATGTACATATTCTACAGTAAAATAATACTATTTATTAACAAAACAGCTATACAAAGTCTGACACAGCAGCTCGATTACATGGGAGCCAGCAAAACATAACAAATTTTAAAAAATAACCACATCGCCTAGCGCCATCTCATATCAAAAAGCAGAGTTATTTGGTGTAAACTTATCTTTCTTTTTCTTACTTTCCTGACCTTTTAGACTCCTGAAACTTTTTTAAATCTGTAAACTATAGAATACAGCAATTGCAAAAATAAAACTATATTTGCTGCACTAACTTTTACACTTACGCAAATGGACGCCCATTTGCAGTTTTCTAGAAATTGCATCAGAGTGAGCAAAGAGAAGGTATTTTTCGTGGCATGTAATTGATATTTTGACAGATATCGAATTTATTTGTCACAGCATGTGTTTGCGTCTGTGGAAAGAGTCTTAATTAAAAATGCAAGTTAATTTTAAAGGATTTTAGGAGAATCATGCTCGTTTACGAACTGATATTAGGTAGTAATGATTTAATGTAAAATAATTATTGCTTTTTTACTTGAAATTTTTGAGAAATCCGTGTGTTCTGAAATCCGCAGAGTAATTATTTTGATAAATAATATTATAAAATAAATATTATTATTTATAATTTCAGATGATCCGCGGCATACCACACCCATTGAAAGATGGCGACTTTGTAATTTGGGACAGGTGAGACAAAAAAATCTGCAAATTTAATTTCAACAAACTTATTCACTTTACTTTGAGTAGTTACAAAACAATGTTTTGTCTGTTCAGTTATAAATTCCATAAAAACGTCGGTTTATTTTTCAATCATGTGATTGCCACATACTTGCTAAACCAGTATGCTAAAGACGATGCACTCTACCCGATAGATACAAAGAAGCGAGCTGTGGTAGACCAGAGACTACATTTTGATAACTCCGTACTGTTTTCTGCTTTGAAAACGACTATGGTAGGTTGGTTCCGGTTGGTTGGTTGGTTGGTTGGTTTCGCGTTTTTCCTCTAAGTTTCTCTGCTACCTCTATATGAGGTTGTTCTTGATAATTTGGAGTAGGTAGGTAATACAAATGAAAGGGTCTCCTTTCATTTGTATTAGGGGAAGTCTCAAGTCAGAAGTGTCTCAGCATACGCTTGATGGAGGCCATCCGCGGCACTAGGCAGATGTTCGTATGGGTGTCCGCTTCTGAAAAATCAAGGACGCAGCGTTGAGCTTTATATCAACCATCAGCATAATCTAAAGAAAACTGATAAGTAAGTACTGTAGAGACCTTACTCCATATGGTTTTAGAATAAAACCTCTGCGAGTTTATTGTATGTAATTTGCATATTGGAGACGAACATTGATTTAGATTAAGAATAGGAGAAAACAGAAGAAAGTCGCCCTCGGGCTGTTAGGTTGGAATATAAAATGTGATGATCTAAAAACGTAGCTCTAATTCTAGGAATAATTATCCTATGCATAATATATAAAAGCATTTTATTCGTCCTGGTACTGTAGACTCGCTCAGAGTCAACAGTACTTAAGTCTTTCTTCTTGAAAGCCTTTTATCAACCACCGGAATAACTAAACGAAAACTTGATAGTAAGTAGTTAAACTTTCTTACCTGAAACTCGTCGATAAATTAACGCCAGATCAGCAGTACAACACAACTTTTTTGCAGTAACATCACAAGCAGATTTCTCAACAGCAAGACAATAACGAACGACCACCGGGGTTAGAGTGCAAAATTAATTAAGTTTCTTCTTGCAGCACTGTCCCGTTTCTTCAAAAGAAAAGTTTAATCTTTACCAGAGAGATAACTTATCTCCACTGTGTTCTAATTGAAAACGTTGCAATTATTGTAAAGGAGGTTTTTTTTTGTTTTAATAAAATAACGTTCAATAAAAGTCAGGTATTGGGGATTTTTTTATACTTTACATACATGTAAATCCGTGTTTGCATATTAAATACAATGGAAAAAATAAGAAACACCTAAAAGAATCTCCAGTACTGTCACCCTAAATTTTAATCACCATTTTTATTTCTCCTCGAAACCCTATAAAACTGACGGGTAGGCACTTAAGATTTGTATCAACCCAAAATAACTATAAAAACGGGCAACTAACTTCCACAAGGTACTTTAATTACAGGTCATATTCTCGTCAAGTTATGGCAGACAACATAGCCCAAGTAATTTGAATATTTAAACAGTAGACATTGGAGGAAATTAGCCAAGTCCGAACTGCAGTGAGATTGCACCGCCAACTTGTCCGATCTTTACTGCTAGAGTCTGTCTAATGAAAGCTGAGAGTACTTGTCCGATCTTTACTGCTAGAGTCTGTCTAATGAAAGCTGAGAGTGAGTGTATCACGTTTTCATAAATTAACAACATTGATGCAAATATCACTTGTTGTCAATTATTGTTTTTATAACCTCTTACAAAAACTAATTTGTGTATATTTTGTCGAATTTCAAGTAAAACAATGCCTAAAAGTTTAAGATGCAGTTCGAAGTTCCAGTAAGTTGTTATACACTCCGAGTGAAAAGCGAACGCATTTAACGAAAAAGTATGATTGTTAACAATAATTTCGAAAATTACTGGTAAGCTATTGAATTAGTTTTGATACTAAGTAAACAGGATTTATATTTATTAGATGTAGTCCATCAATATAACAGTTGTAAATGTGGAATCATAATTGATTATAGCGATGAGAAATCGCGTGACATCAATATAAAAAAAAATCTGTGTTATTCATTTATGTATTTCATTCTATTAGTTATGTTATCCAGGTAACATTATCATAGAAGAAAACAGTATTAATACAAAGAATCAGGATAACTATACAATAAAAAAAATAACCTAGATATTTAATATAAATTATTTTGTAATATTAATTTCTATGTGACTTACAACCTTAATATCATAAACGCTTACTTACACAATTTTTTGCTTTATTATTAATCTGTAATATACGTTTTTTCATCATTGATCCGAATATAAACGACGTAATTTTTTTTTTCAATTTGCCGCTCCTTTTTACTCTCGGCTTTCAATAAACAGACTATTTGGCGGATATTCCAGTTTAATTAGTAAAGCTGAAGGAGATAAATTCATTTAGATTTGAAAATAATGTTCGAGTAGACAAAAGCTAATATTTTCTACATCTCACATTTACTTTCGTAAATATTCCAGCCACACAATTCACTAGCTAAATTAATTCTAAACTCCTCCCAAGTTATGTACACCATCGGAACATCCATACCTAATCGAATCTAAATAGTTGCTGCTTTAACTTGTTACTGAGAATACGTCAGTTATACATATAAACGAATTGTTTATACAGTATACAGAATATATGAATAGTTCCCGTAGGTCTCGTTACGCAACTATAACAACGGGATTGATATTATTTTTGTCTTCATAAAAAAGTTGGAAGAGCACACTCCTACTTCAAAATATACTAGGTACTTAACTGAATGAACCATTAAAAAAATATATCAATAAGTTAATAACAGCATAATTTAGCTCAAAAGTGACACCAAAATTCATAGTCTAGCGAAACTCAATAGGCCATTTTTTTTTTTAAATTCAATCTAGAATCAGAATTTGAATAATTTTACAGACGACCAGACTGCGGCAAAATGGATTGAAAATTTGTTTGAAAAATTGGCAAAAGCACAGCACTAGATCTATCTAAGTAATCTTATAGTTATTTATGCTACAATTGCGGAAAGTAGGTGATTTTCACGAGTGTATAAGTCGACAGACACGAGCCGGAAATCACCGACGCATGTAAATCATTCAACGCGGCAACGTTTTACTATGCACTGTGCGAGGAAATAAAAAAAAGAGCGAACCTTACAGTAGTTGCATCTGGCAGGGAACCAATCACTTTTCCGATTTTTTATTGTTCGAATTTCAGTTTACCGAAAACTATTGACCGACGTCTTTTCTGCTTTATGCATTATTTGACATATTTTTACATCATCGAAATATCATGTGTCATAGGTATTATTTTACCGAACTATATTTCACCAATTTACAAAATAACTTTTTTGCTATTGGCCGAAGCCTCTTTTGAACTTTTCTCATTTGCCAAATAATTTATTTGCCATATTTTTACCACACCGAAACAATATTTTACAAATATTTATTTGGTCACAAATATATAGCAGGTTACATGGTCGCATTTTCAATATTAAATTAAAATAGTGTCATAAAAAGTCTATTATATTGTGCTACAAAATTTAGTGACAATCGAATTGCTGGAAAACCGACTTCACGCAGACTTGTGTGGCCTACCCTTAAAGTGTAATTTAAACCCGCGTAGGCGCGGAGGGATGGAGCGGCCCGCGAACTGAGGAGAAGGTGGTTTGAAGGCCCGCCGCCGCAGCTGAGGCTGGCTGGCGAAGAGGGCCGGACGCGAGAGATCACCGCCGCCGATCGTCTCTACGTTATAATTTCAATCTTCAACCTCGATCATGATAGTCTATTGGGACACTTGAGGTTCTTGTGTCCAAGAATTCAAATCAATCCCAGTAGATGACAGACGTGCAAGGAAGAGCTTCATGGAACTTTGTCAAACAAGGAGTGTTTGACGAAGTTTCGGCAACAAATCTAAATGGGTCCCCATATATTATTAAGAAGCTTGGGAGCTCCCTCAAGCAACCCTCACCCCAACCAAGCCATCTCCGACAGGCCCCTCAGAAAAAAACCACACTCCATACTCCTTCCAAGCCTCCAACCCCAAGACATCACTCATCCCCCAACTACCAGCTCCACAGAGATCTCTACATAATATTAATTTTAATAAATCACGTTAGGATTTGGTGTAGGTTCTATAGTGTGATGAAATTAAATAAAGTTCATTTTTTAATCCCAGAGACAAATTTGACATTTTAAGTGATTGTTGTTTGTTTTTTTAAATTTGGAGTTTGACATTTGCACCTGTCAAATACGAATTGTACAACTAAACACGGTTTATAAACAATAAATAAGATTAAGATGATTATAAAATGACGCGAGCAATGGCTAGTGACCAACTATTGTGTCATCGTCGCTTAGAGCGGTTACGCTCTTTGTCCGATCCGAATCCGATCCGAATCCGAATTCAATCCGAATTAAGAATGTTCTAAATTCGGACGGACTAAGATCTAGTGCGCAACCCCTCATACAAATAGTACTACGGATACTTCGGACCAACATTTCTCGGATTCAGATCGGACGTAGTGCGAAACCCCTCTTACTGTATTCGAACTAGCGGACGTGCGACGTCATCGGTACTTGAGCTCACAATTTTGTGTGCATGTGTGGGTTACATACCAATACAAAACCAATAAACTTTTACGTTTATTTTATGCCGACTCCTTTATTTGTCATGAAGGTTGTTTGCACCTGCCACCAGCGGGTAAGTATAGTTATCACAAATATTTGGGCACCCCGAAGAAAAACATTGTAAGTATATAAGTGTATCTTAGACAGTAAAGTGCTAAAAAATGAATTTACAGGTTATATTGGGAAATTTGTTATTATAAATACTTTATTAAACTACCAAACAAATATTACATGTTTGCATAATAGCTAGGAATAAGCCGACCAAAATAATAAGACAACATGATGCAATACGTGGCAGCTCCCAGCCTGAATACTAATAAATAAATAATGCGTGCAATCATTATTGACATAAGGGACCGTTATGTGCATGACGGGAACCTCGTGAAAGCCGAGAAAGATAAACAAATCAAGTATCTTGACTTTGCTCGCAAGGTTGTCTACATGTGGGATGTGGACTCGGCAATCATTGTGCCGATAGTGGGATGTGGACTCGGCAATCATTGTACCGATAGTCGTATCAGCCAATCGCTTGAATGCCAAGAGCTTCGACCAACATCTAAGGAGGCTTTCGTTGGGTAGCTGGATTAAGGGTTTGATTCTGAAAGCGCCTGGACACGGCTCGCATTGTGAGGAGGTTCCTCTCTCTGTAGCCCTGACCACCGGTAGCTTGAACCCTGTTCCCGATACCGATGGGCCATATTATTAAATGTTTTTATATTATTTTATTCTAATATTTAAAAATATATTTTTAAATAGTGAAATAAAGGAAACAATAATAATATTATTTTCTTCACAATCCTTAAATTCTACATTTGCCTTTGAGCCTTGTATTAAATATTAGGTATTTGTAATATTCAAAATATTCGTAAATGGCAGTTGTCTCATTAAGTCCACCTGTCTTGAAACTCACGGAAATATTAGCAAACCTTCAACCGACCACAAGGAAACAAATATAATTCTAGTGTAAACTTTTAAAAAAAAGTGGTACTCTTAATACGCGATATACTGGCTAGTGCCTATTGCAGTGTTCCCCTGCAAAATAAACCTTTTCACACGAAAATAGGTCGTCTAATTTTCTTGTTTCGCGTAAATTTTTTTGACACCTATTTAAATTTTTGATGGAAGAAAAATATTGAGAGTTTTTTTGTTCATGAACCCTCAGTCGTCAGCTACCAGAGATCTGGAATCGATTTAAAATGTATCCTGTTGACATTTTATCCAGTGGACCTAAGTAAATTTTTATCGTGAACAGCCACGTGTGGAAGCCCTTACTGGGACCTTACGGACGGCAGCCGTGCTCTGCGAAGAGCCACCCTCGAGCGGACCAACACAGTTTACCAGCCCTTTTTTTTAAATTGCGTAGACTGTAAATTCTTAAATTTAGTCGACGCTATTCAACGCTTCTTTTTACCAAATTTGTGAATTAGGTTCATCGCGACCGATCTCAATATACCCGTGCTAATCTATTATAACGAAACGGAATCAACAATAGCAATTGGTCGAAAATCCGCATCATATCGCCAGTCATTTAAAGTGAGTAAATCGATGGGCCTAAGCCTCATTTGGATTTGGCTATTAAATTTCTTTCTCCTTCTAACAATGTTTTTTTTTTAATCAAGCTGACGGCGATTAGTTTTTTTTTTTTATAAATGTGTATTCCATAATATTTATTTTCGTTCTGTTAATTTTTTTTTCTCTTTAAATATACTGTTGTTTTAACTTTAAATTTCATTTAATATCCTTCCGTCGATTTCCGGGTACCTTTTCCAGTCGACGTAAGACAAGTGGCAAGAACAAAAATATTTTTGCTACACTATGTACGTCAAAAAATAACGAATGGCATAATTATATAAGTACTGCGTATTCTTTCTATTCTAAGCACACAAGATGTAAAGACAAAATAAAAATAAATTATTGCGTTGCATTGTTTATCTTTTAATGCCTCCCTCCATTTTAGATAAAGGTCTGTGCGAAGCATAAAATAATAAATGACATAGGACAATGCTGGACAATGCTTGACAATGACGGGCAGTGAAATAATTATAAAAGATAAAAGTGCTGCCATTACAAACTTTTAAGACTGGACTTAGCTAGCTATTGATTTAAAAATGAACATTAATGATTGATACATTAATCAAGTTTTAAATATCATGTTATCATTACAGTCTAGTTATTATTCAACGCTTAAAATTACGCTTTAAATGCAGTTCTTTTTTGACGGCACAGTTGCAGTAACGCTTGACCAACGAGGCAGGCACACAAATATTAATGACTTATAAAAGCGTTAGTACAAACGTACACAAAGAAAAAAAAAATTTGGGGTTTTGCAGACCAACAAATTGTTTAGCTGCTCATTTTGTGCCTTCTAAATAAGTTTGGTTTTGATTTTGTGCTTAAGTGTAGCAGTTGAGCTAAATCTAAGCAATGTTACCGTCAGCGGGCCTTGTTTTGTTAGCAAACCTTCTTAAGTTACCTTCAGTATGAATCATATATCATTATTAAGTGCTCTGACCTCCTGTCAAGGGCTGCTATGCCATATGTTCCTACACGTTTTTAGTGGGTATATTTGCAGCAGCGTGCGCTAGGAAGCTAACTTGATATAGGGCGTGGCGCCAATAGTATGGAAGCATTAACGGTATATTCCTTACATAATTACAAAATTATAAAAACTTGAGTAAATTTGCGATAAAACCAATTTGTGGTGCAATAAATTTTAGTGAATAGAAAATCACCTAAATAATGTACCTCTTCAAACATAATACTTCCATTCTTAAATTAGCATAACTTGTTAATCGGGTATTGCGCAATGCTTGTAAACTTGAAAAGAACGGCGATCAGTCTCCGACTCTGCGTTGGTAAAACAGTGACTAGAACAAAAATTATTTTTATAATAACCACATCTCGTTACTTTTTTTATTATTATTAATCTGCTATAGTGCAAGTGTTGTTGACGTTGTTTTGTGTGGTCAAATACAATAGGTAAGTGGTTCAAAGAAAACATTATAAGATAAACCTATCTACCATTTTATTTAGGTAAATAAATGATTAAAGCTATTGTAGATATCTACATCTATACTTTGAAATATTACTTCCTCGCTGCTGATTCGGTAGTAAAATAAAACGCCTATTAATCAGTATCCTATCATCCCACGTAAATAGTAAAAATGTAAGAGTAGAAGGGTAAGATCATAAAAATTTAAGAGCAGAAGGGTAAGATGGTAAAAAATTAAGAGCTGTAGGGTAAGATCGTAAAAATTAGGAGCAAAAGGGTAAGATCGTAAAAATTTAAGGGCAGCAGGGTAAGATCGTAAATATATAAGAGCAGAAGGGTAAGATCGTAAAAAATTAAGAGCAGAAGGGTAAAAACCCCTTTTCTTCTCGACGATTTAACGATGACGTTTAAGTATAAGCGATTCTATAATTGTTCCAATATGTCCCAGTTATCTGTTTAATTCCTATGATCCTTTGATTGGAAATAAAGCAACAGATAACCGGTTAGTAATTTATAAAAATAGATTGTGTTCAAAAGTAACCACATTTTACGAAAACCGCGTAGTAGCCCAGCGTATAGTAGTGGCGTGTATGTGTCGAAGCCTTTTCAGATAATTTTGAATCGGTGGATTTCAATAGTTTCAGACTAAAAATGGGACTGATATTATACAAGAAAGACACCAGTGCACCTTGTCGGTCAGTCTACATGGTGCTCGAAATTTTGAACATACCCGACGTTGAATATGTTAACATGAATTTAATCAAACGTGACCACTACACGGATGAATTTTTGAAGGTATGTATTATACTTACTTGTTTATTTTGTATTCGTCTTTAAAATGAGAGGTCCCTAGCCCTATCAGAATACCAGCACTGCGGTATTTGATTTTTCAAATATCGTAGCATTATGCTGAGATAGGAGCCTTTTTGGCCTCGCACAGTCTTCTTTTTTGTTTATTAATTTTCTGGAATTGTTATTGTTTTAAAAAAAAAATGTTTAAATGTTGTATTTCCTGTGCGTGTCCCAAATAAAAAAAATATTTCTTTTATCAAAGGAAGCGTTTAAAATTAAAACAGCCGATAGCAAAAATTACCAACAGCTAGAAATGTGCGGTGTGAAAGGAAAATTTTGCAGCTTTCAGCGATTTTATCAACTGTCAAGGACAACTGACGGCACGGTTGGCGCAGTGGTTAAGCGATTGACTGCTGCGCTGCGTGTCGCGGGTTCGATTCTCGCACGGAACAAATATTTGTATGACCTACAAGTAGTTGTTCCGGGTCTGGCTGTTTGTGTATGTGAGTTTAAATGTTTGTAAACGCACCCACAATACAGGAGAAATTCCTAGTGTGGGGCAACGTTTATTAAAAAAAAAAAAAAAACTGTAAACGATAGAAATTTCGCCAGATTGAGCAATAGAAGGCAATTTTGATAGGATATATGGACAGAATAGGATATATTCATTTGTCAGAGCCATTTATAAATAATCTACGTCACCGCTAATCTCTCAGATAACTATTTAAAAAGATTAATATTATGACGGTACCATGCCAATTCATTTATGAAAGTATTATGTATGTAAGAAAAATCTACATTTTTTTAATAAAATAAGTGATACACATAATTTTAATACCATAAATAAAGATTTTTCAGATTATCTAAAGTACCTGCATACATCTTTTGTGGGGTACGGTACTGTGTTGAATGTTACAACAAATACCTTGTGACATATTGCAATTAAATTAAAGAAGATTTAAAACTTATATTTAAAGTAGGTACAATTTGTAAACATTATTACAAAATAGAGGATTATATCCAACATAAAAATGCTTTGGGAACATACTGGTCCTGCTCCATAGGATAAACTAGAATCTAGACAAAATCAATCTGGTTGCTAATTTAATTGTATAATTTATTATTTTTTGTTATAATACTCGTATGATATTGATTTCACATTCTATGATTACTTCCTCACACACTGATTTGTTATGTAAAATTTTAGGAAAATCGTCTACTTTTACAATGTTTGTAAATATGTGAGCACCATTCACGTACATATCTATCACATAATTAATTTATCTGTCGTTGCTTCGTTTTTAATTATTTTTACCTTATTTGTAATTTTATTCTATGTACCTATACAAAACATTGTAAAACTTTTTAAAAGGGGCCTTTTTTGGTGGAGTTTCTTGCCCATTCTTCTCCATACGAAAACTACTTTTTGGAAGGGGCGACTAAAATCATATCTATTTTTTTATAAAGTTTGACGTACAAAAGTGCCTTTTAGTGCTTTTTATATATTAAAATGAATCCCTATTTCCCTTAGTCATGGCATCATACGTGAATGGCTGAATCGATTTCACAAATTCGTTTTTTTTTTTGTAGTTTTTATTGTCAGGCGAAGCTTCTTATAAAAGAAAAAAATAAGTAAGTTGCTTGGAAAGTAGATTGCACCCGTGGACGGGTCGCTAGTTGGAAATAAATAATTTGACTTTCACTTTATTGACAGATATTTGTGTGTTGACAGATATCGATTTTCACCGCATGCGTTTGAGTTTGTGAAAACAGCCTTAAAAATGCAAGTTCATTGTAAAGAATATTTGGAAGGATCATGCTCACTTACGAGCTAATAGGTGGTGATTTATTGTAAAATTATTGGGAATTATTGTTTAGTTAACTTTAAAATAATTATTGCTTTTTTTACTTGATATTTTTGAGAAATCCGTGAGTAATCGAGTTCAAAAATCTGCAAAATAATAAATAGTTTGGTATGTAATACTTATTATAAAATAAATATTTATGATTTCCAGATGAATCCGCAGCATACCATACCAACATTGAAAGATGGCGACTTTGTAATTTGGGACAGGTGAGACAAAAACAATTCTGCAAATTTAACTTAAACAAACTCACTTAGGTACTCAATTTACTGTGAGTTATTCATAAACTCTCCAATTATTGTTTTTTTTTTTTTATAAAATGAGTTATAAATTCCATAAATGACGGTTTATTTTTCAGTCATGTGATTACGACATACTTGGTAAACCAGTATGCTAAAGACGATGCACTCTACCCAAAAGATGCAAAGAAGCGAGCAATTGTAGACCTGAGACTACATTTTGATAACTCCGTACTGTTTGCTGCTTTGAAAGCGGCTATGGTAAGTTGGTCCCGAAGCGTTTTTCCCTTAAATATCTCAGATACCTCTAAATGAGTTTGTTCTTGAGAATTTGGAGTAGGTAAGTAATATAAATGAACGGACACTCAGGGAAAGCCTTTAGTAAAAAACTAGATAAAACAGTTATAATAATATTTTCGTCTTTAATATTTCTCGGGACGCTGAGGCCACGGAACTGTAAGGCGTACGAGGGGCAGAAAGTCTATTGGCAAAGGCCCGTTAGACGTTTTGAATTAAATGAGGCACCAACCAACGACTATCCCTGTATGCACTATGCAAGTACACCCAAGGAAAACCCCGGTTGTTGTAGGACTATTGCAAAATATGGAATCATAATAAGAGAATTAATATTATAACATTATTTTTAGACTGAATACCACAATAGAACAACGTCCGCACGTTATGAGGTATATAATTATAAGCGCAGTATACTTACTTCAAAACATAAATTGTAGACATAGGCAACACAGCTGCCAGATCTGTCTTGTTGACTTGAAAGAGCATGGCAGTTGAGAATACGTCATGCTCACTTAAATGTCTCGCTGATGGTGACGAGTGTGTTGGATCATTCGGTTCCCTGCAGAATGGTTGAGCTGGATGGTGCTGATCCACGCGTCATGTTCGTGAACGGGCGCCGTCAGTTGAAACTGGTCATCTCTTATCTGCCAGGGCTTATTTTTAATCTTATATTTTCAATTGCTTTTGATTATTTTTTGTACATTGTTCTCACATATAGAAGCAACAAGAATTATGTACCCAGGATTTTGTAATATCTATATTTAAAAGAGTGTCCTTGGAGTTTCTTGCCCGTTCTTCTCCATAGAGATCTACGTTTTGGAATGGGCAATTAGCTTCAACTTTCTGACTAACTGACCGCCTCTTTGACAGTTCAAAAGTGCCTGTAAATGGTTTAATTGAAATAAATGCTTTGAATTTGAGTTTGAATTTGAGTTTGTCTTCAGTTATTATGACCACACAACAGTTGCTCACAACGTACAGTACCAGCCTATCACTAATCAGCTCTTATTTGTTATCTTTCAGGTCCCCCTTCTATATCAAGGCGAGAAAACATTTAGACAAGAAAACTTAGACAAAATAATAACAGGATATGAATTTTTTGAAAAATTCTTAACTGGACCCTGGCTGGCTGGAGATTCCATTACACTGGCTGATATTTGTTGTGTTGCTAATATCAGCTCTTTGAACGAGATTTTACCTATTGATAAGGCTTTGTAAGTAAAATAAAAACTAAACACAAACCCATATAACACCAAATAACTAGAAATGATCAAAAACAAAAATATCCTTAAAGCGGAAAAACGCCTTCAGCAAAATTTTACCAATATACAAAAAAAAAAAACACAAAATATAGCTTCCTTTCTCTGAAATAACATATTTTACAACATTTTCAAGGTACCCCAATATGACTGCGTGGTTTGAGCGTCTTTCAAAACAAGAGTTCTACATTAAAAGCAATGTACCCGGCCTGCGGAGTTTCCAAGAATTATTAAAAAGTTCATTATCATGAAAAGTGAAAAGTTTAATATCATGAAAAGTGTAAAGTTTGCTTAGCCTTGTGATTTTTTCAAATATAATTCTATCGTTGATAATCTGCTGTTCTCATTTATTAATAATTACGTAATAATAAGACTGTCCAAAGTCAACATAAATGCAAAAAGAGAGAAAGAAGTAGACGATTTGAAAGTAAAAGGGAGTGAATGATAGCGTGACGGTTGACAGGGGAGAATGGAATAAGAGAACGTGTTGTGCCGACCCCAAGTAACATGGGGCAAGGGCGAGAAGATGATGATGAAGGCCATCCGCGGTGTTAGACAGACGTTCACATGCGTGTCTGTTTCTGAAAAATCAAGGACAATGTTTAGGTCCGTTGTGGAAAAAAAAAGACGCATCCGTGCCATCCCGATCGCATCACTTATACGTCGGGTTTTATATCAACCATCGGCATAATCTAAAGAAAACTGATTAGTAGATACTTACGTCTTTCTTATTTTCAAGGCTTTATAACAACCACCGTATTATTTAACATAAAACTTGATAGTAGGTAGTTAGTCTTTAGTACTTGAAGCTCATCGTATCATAAATTAACGCTAGATCAGCAGTACAACACAATTTTTTTGCAGTAACATCACAAGCAGATTTCTCAACAGCAAGACAACGAACGACCACCGAGGTTAGAGTGCAAAATTAATTAAGTTTCTTCTTGCAGCACTGTTCCGTTTCTTCAAAATAAAAGTTTAATCTTTACCACAGAGATAACTTATCTACTCTGTGTTCTAATTGAAAACGTTGCAAATATTGTAAAAAAGGCTTTATCAAGGTGAATTTTGTTTAATACTTTACATACATGTGAATCTGTGTTTGTATGTTAAATACCCTGGAACAAATAAAAAATACCTGAAGGAGTCTCCAGTGTTGGCACCTAAAATTGTAATTCTCGACAAAAACGCAATATTAAAAACCATTTTTATTTCTCCTCGAAAACCCCATAAAACAGACGGGTAGGCACTTAAGATTTTTACCAACCCAAAATCACTATAATAACGTACAACTAACTTCTACAAGGTACTTTAATTACAGGTCATATTCTTGACAAATTATAGCAGTCAACATAGCCCAAGTAATTTGAATATTTAAACAGGCCAAGTAGACATTGGAGGAAATTAGTCAAGTCCGAACCACAGTGAGATTTGCACCGCCAACTTGCCCGATCTTTGCCGCTATTGGACGGATATTCCAATCTAATTATTATAGGTGCAGGAAGTATTAAAATTAATTAAGATTTGAAAATTAGCTTCGAGTAGACCAAAGATTTATCTATAATGTCAACTCTAATGCCTATAATTTGTTTCTTTCATGGGCGTCACTTTGCCAAATCCTCTTTATCAAATGGGCATTTCCCTTTGCCGCTCTTTTCCACTCTCGGCTTTCAATGGACAGATTTGAAAATTATCTTTGTAGACCAAAGCTAATATTTTCTAGAAACTGCCAGAATACTCACATTTACTTTATAAACATTCCAGTCACACAATTCACTTGCTAAATTAATTCCAAACACCTACTAAGTTACACCATTAATCGAATCTAAATAGTTGCTTTAACTTGTTACTGAGAACACGTCAGTTGTACATATAAACGAACTCTTATGTAGTATACAGAATATATAAATAGTTCCCTTAGATCTGGTTACGCAACTATAACAACGGGATTAATATTATTTTTGTCTTCATAAAAAAGCTGGAAGACCACACTACTGCTTCAAAATATACTAGGTACTTAACTGAATGAACCATTTTCAAAAATTGATCAATAAGTTAATAACAGCATAAAGGTTCTTTCAAATAGGGACACAAAGACACCGCTCGTCGCGCGACGAGCGGTGTCTTTGTGTCGCGTCGCGTGTCGCGCCTGTTTGAAAGAGCCTTAATGTGGCTTATAGGTGACATCAATTTATAGTCCAGGGCAACTCAATAGGCCATTAAAAAAGTAATTAATTAAATCCAGAATCAGAGTTTGCATAATTAAACAGACGACCATACTGCGGCAAAATGGAATGAAAAATTGTTCAAAGTATTGGCAATAGCACAGCACTGGATCTATAAACCACGGTAATCAAAATTATTGTTCTCTTTCAATATATGGTGTTGCCCTAGCTAATTATTGAAACGGTTTTTTTATCCTACTATTATACTTATATACTTATACCTACTGTATTTCAATTCGACTCACGAATTATCAAAGCAATATTATGACGACACGGTTGACGCAGTGGTTAAGCGATTGACTGCTGCGCTGCGTGTCGCGGGTTCGATTCCCGCACGGAACAAATATTTGTATGACCTACTAGTAGTTGTTCCGGGTCTAGCTGTTTGTGTATGTGAGTTTAAATGTTTGTAAATGCACCCACAATACAGGAGAAATTCCTAGTGTGGGGCAACGTTTAAAAAAAATTAAAAAAATATAGGCTCGTGCAAACTGGCGCGATATCGCGGGCGCTACAGGCAGCACCACTCAAGGGCCGCGATATCGCGCTGGTCTGCACAAGCTTTCATTCTATTTGGGTTTCTCTTGAATTAAGCACAGTTTATACCAATTGGACCGAATATCCAGCTATGATCGGGTCAGTCCGGTCTCACAAAGCCCTGGGCGATGGATATCTTGCGAAGGATCCTGTTTCCGGCTTGATGCTTTTAAACTATATTAATAATTCAATGAACCTGATATCGGATGCGATACGAATATTTATAGCATCTTACGATGCAGTATTAAATAAGTAAATAAAAGGTCTTAGTATCGTAGAAATAAATTAAGATGACAATTTATAAAAAAAAACTCTATAAAATAAGTACAGGTGCTCGATAAAAATTATGTCTTTTTTTTAACAAAAAAGCATTTTCTCATTTATGATAAGATTCTTATGTTTAGTAACATGCTACATCAAGAACTAATGAAAGTACAGGTGGCCACCGTAGGCGCGGGCTTGCGGACGGTGAGCAATGGGTGGCTCACCGTCCGATAAGGACCAGGCCCGGGTCGACGGCGCGTTGTGTTCCACGCGCGCCTCAAAGAGATGTCAGCAGATTTGAAGGGGTCCACTAGGGCCGATGCCTGCCGGGGTTGCGAAGAAAACCGAAAGGGAGATCGTGGCCCCTGGCAACAGGGCAACTGAAGGAACACGGGTGGGTTTTAGTCAGTAAGAGTCTGACACGCCCTCCCGCTCCGCCCAGAGCGGGAGAAGTCATTTGATGATTTCCCACCCTCAAAAAAAAAAAAGGTGGTCCATTAAAATTATGATTTTTTTTTAAACATAAGTTTTCTTATTTATGTTACATTATTATATAATCAGAAGGTGTAAACAACAATGGCCGCTCAACATTGTTAATGGTTTAGTGGTGCGGTTTGCTGCAGCTATCGATGATACGATTTTTTTTGTAGTGTTTCATCAGTATTTTTTAATTGATTAACTTTCAAATCAAAAGCAATTCTATTGAAATATGTTCCTATGTTAAACCGTGAAAATGAACAAGATATAAATACAATCTACAAATACTTATAAACCTACGACATTATTTAATAAGGGAAAAAAAAAAAAAAAAAAAAACGACGGCGTCTTTAACCGCGGACTAGCAATAGCATCTTGGAAAATCCTAGTCGAAAAATATGATTGTTGTCAGTATAATGATTATAAATACTTTAAAAAAAATACTTATAAATACTTTAAAAATAAAAACTGTTCTTTTTTTTTTTCAACAAGGGTATTAAATACTCCTTGAACAATTAGTTGATATTTATTATGTCAATCACTGGCATTCATCAAAAAAGAAAAAAATAACCGGAATCACAAAGTCGTATTTTTTTTTTTTTTTTTTTTTTTTTTTTT
Organism: Omphaloscelis lunosa; assembly: GCA_916610215.1. Classification (NCBI taxonomy): domain Eukaryota; kingdom Metazoa; phylum Arthropoda; class Insecta; order Lepidoptera; family Noctuidae; genus Omphaloscelis; species Omphaloscelis lunosa. The sequence goes on along the minus strand of OU744265.1, from coordinate 13,461,261 downwards.
TTTTTTTTTTTTTTTTTTTTTGTAATTTCGATTGAAAGGTGCACTCTTGAGACGCATGCCTATCGCTAGTCTCCTGTCACCTGGTCCATGGCGTGTTGTTTTGCCGGCAGAGAAGATTCCTCTCGCGATCTGGGAAATTCACAATAATTTCCCGTCTATACACCCTGGTATCTGTGCCCTGGTGCTATGAAGTCTTAACTTAAAATCAAGGGGCTCTTCTATTGGCCGAACTCATGACTTATGCGGGTGCCGTCTTTGCTCATGCAAAACCCCATCATATCCATAGGTTGCAAACGCTCCAAAACCGATTCCTCCGCAGGGCCACAGGCTCCCCCTGGTATGTTAGGAACGAGAGTCTCCATCTCGACCTTAGAATTCCCACGATCCACCAATTTCTAAAACGCCTTGCAAAGCGTTACTTCGATTCCGCGGTCAAACATCGCAACCCTCTGGTTGTCGAGGCCGCCAGTTATGTCCCAAGTAGGATTAGCCGTACCCGCCGACCTAGGCACATTCTCACCGACCCTGATGACCCCATTACCCTCCTCCAGGAGAGCAATAGGGCCACTAGTACTATACACAGACACAGACGCCTCCCGTCATTCCGACCTCGCCGTCGAGGTCCTTTGCGATCGCGACCGCGCCCCCGAGTAAATGATACTCCTCCCCGACCCTTGCCCGATAACGAGGTGCCAGCAGTGGTTTCAGCTGTGCACGTAGCTTTAAATTCCCCGATTAATAATAATGATCAAAACTTTGATCCAGCCCGTCCCGTCTTTGATGTCCTCCCTCCGGTGACGCCCTAAGCCGAGGCTCGTACCCCACAGGGGGTGCCCTTAGCGAGCGTTCACCTAGCTTTTTAGCTTAGTTTTGTTTGCCCCTGGCTGGAGGCTTTGAGTGTAGCAGCTTAAGGCAACCACAGGATTGACCGGTTAAGTAGTCATGACCTCAGAGGTCAGCTACGAGATGCCCTACAGAAAAAAAAAAAAAAAAAAAAAAATATTGGCCGAACATGTTTTGGGATATCACCGAAACTCTGAAGCAATGAGAAATTTGCAAAGCTTATAAAATCACTAACACACAGCCACGTGGCCAGATGTGCTATGCAAAAAACGTTTCTTTGCCCCTAGAAGTAATTTCTATTTATGTAATTGGTGCTCTACACACCGCTTATTACGGTTATAAATAGTTTGGCTAATTCCCCTAAAAAAGGTGAATGCCGCTTTTGTAGTCGAAGCCCTAGAAACCGAAATATTTTTCAATTTCGGCGTTCCAAGGGCTATTCTTTGCGATAACGCTAGTCTTCCATAGCAATCAATTTGTAAACTTTCTTAGGTCTTTTCACATTGACTCCCTAATTTATACGCCTTATTATATACTCCATAAACTTATCTAATTTATTCTATGTAATTTAATTTATTTACTGTAATCAATTTAGCTTTTAATAATTTATTTTCATTTAAAATATGTATTACTTGTTTTAAATAATTAATTATGTTATTATCTGCGCATAATGTATTGCATGCTGTGCTTTTCTATAAGTAATGAGGCGCTTAGACTTAAGTTTGCAATGTACTAATTATAAAGTAATAGTGTACTCATTGTTGAAGAGCCTAATAATAAATAAATAAATAAATTGAGCAAATACCAGAAATGGGGGCACTCACCATCAGCCCGCAAGATGTAGCTCGTGCAGTTCGTCCGTTACCTAACTGGAAATCACCAGGACCGGACGGGCTACACAACTTTTGGATAAAGTGGCTCCAAAGGTCGCACGCCCGTTTGGCATCTCAATTCCAGTCAGCTTTAGAGTCAGGGTCACTGCCCCAGTTTCTAACGACAGGAATAACCCACCTGCTCCATAAATCAGGTAGTACTGCGGTCTTAGTATACGGCCTTATTTTTTCTGACTGATATTTTAGTTCTTTATAATAAAATTCTTTAATATATAAAAACTCAAACATAATAATAAATACATACAGATCGATTAGCGCGCCGCGCAATGATAGTCGATGTTACCATTCCACATGACGAGAACCTCGTTAAAGCTGAGAAAGAGAAACAAATAAAATATCTCGACTTAGCGCACACGAGGTTGTTTGTTGACATGTGGAATGTGAGCTTCAACATCTCTCGAGGCTCTCGTTAGACGGTGGGATCAAGCGCCTGATTCAGAAAGCAGTACTCCTCGATACGGCTCGCATTGTGAGGAGGTTCTTGTCTCTGCAGCCCTAATCACCGGTAGCTTGGACCCTGCTCCCGACACCGGCGGAATTCTATTTTTTTATATTTTTAAATGTTTTTTTTTATACTTTTTATTTTAAGAAATATTTAAAAATGTAAATTAATAAGATTTAAAATGAATAAACGAAAATACATATAACTCCTAACGCTGAACTCAACGTGGTAAGCAGATCACTTTATAATCTTTTAGTTGAAAATTTGCTACTTGCGACATTTTTGGCGTGGAATGCTGTAGTGCTTTTCCATCATTTTTCTTCTATTCTCTTCCATTACTAGAGCCCTAGTGTCTTATCGCTGACAGTTGTTCTATCCCATCTTACCCGACTGCGACAAAGAGGGTTAGTTGTTCGATCTCTAGTTATGTCCCTGAGGCACAACATCCCTCTCATTTTACTACTCATCCTATTAGTCAGACTCTAAGCACTAATTAGGCTGAAAGTCGGACTAGGATGCATACCCTACAAGAAGGGTCACTTAATTGATAGGTTAAAGTCCTTTAATCGTTGGACTGAGGCAGTTTTTGGACTGAGGCAGTTTTTGGACTGAGGCAGTTTTTGGACTGAGGTAGTTTTTGGACTGAGGCAGTTTTTGGACTCGGGCTCATTTTTATAGTCTGATGCTCTTCTTTTTGGACTTAGGGCCTAATTTTTAACTTAAAGTCTTCCCTTTTGATCTCAGTTTGTATTTTTTCTTAAGACTTCATTCTGTATTGTTTTCTTATATTTTATCGACACTTCATTTTTCCATCCATCGATAACTTCTTTCTTTATTCTTTGCTAATTTATGTTCCCTCTTTACCTTAGCTTATAGTCTCTTTTTTTATCCTGTCTCTTATTTTTGTCTTAGTTAATGGTTTGTTCTTCAATCTTTAGGGCCCATACGCTTAATTTATTTGTAGGTTTAGTGGTCACTTCTGGAGCTCGCATCGGTAACGTATAGATTGGATCCGGTTCAAATTTATTCTTTATCGGTTGCACTTCAATTATCGTTCGTTAGGTTACTGTTGTTATTAATTAGTCTAGGGTTAGTTACGTAATCTTGCACAATATATATTAATATTTTTGAACCTATTCTCCGTCACAATTAGGTTCCTTCTACACTCTTCAATTGACACTACCGTCCTCTGATGATACTCTCATAGAGATTTCATCAGACGCTAGTGATGACATCTCTTTTAGAGTTAGGATTTTTTTTATAGACAGTATAAAAAAAAATTGCTAGCATTTTTTAGGGGGTACAGCAGTGTTCTCCTCCAAAATAAACCTTTTCACACGAAAATAGGTTGACAATTTTTTTCTTTTTTCGCGTAATATTTCTTGACATCGATTAAATTTTTTTAATGGAAGAAAAAGATTGAGTTTTTTTTTGGTCGTGAACTGTCAGTGGTCAACTACCAGAGATCTGGAGATGATTTAAAATTTCATCCAGTTGACATTTTTATCCAGTGGACATAATTACATTTTTATCGTGAACAGCCACGTATGGAAACCCATACTGGGGGATTGTGGCAAGTTCAAAGCCCTTGCCGCTAGATTGTGCCCATTTCCGGGACCAATTAAGGATAATCTCCCCGACCCAAAATTCTTTTTTGGTATATTTGTGAGTATTACAGTTTGTATATCACCTAACCTCCTACGCAATTTTGCCTTGCTTTCTAGTCTAAAAAGCTGTATATCTTGGATCCAGTTAGAAAAGGCCGATTTCGGCCGCGCCCCTGTGCCAGAGCCAGTCAGCCGGTGCTATTCCTCGCAAGGCCCTTGGCCTCCGCGCTCTGCTCGTTGTCCAGGAAGAGCTACCAGTCGTGCGTAGCCGGGCGTCGGGACGGCGAACGGACCGAAGCTGTGCTCTGCGACGAGCCACCCTCGAGTTGACGAACACAGTTTACCTGCCTTTTTTAATAACGTAGATTGCTAATTCATAAATTTAGTTGGCTCTATTTAACGTTTATTTTTTTACCAAATTTGTGAATTAGGTTCAGCGCGACCGATTTCAGTACGCGGGCTAATCCATTATAACGACACGGAATCAACAATAGCTATTAGTCAGCAAACCGCATCATATCGCCAATCATTTAAAGTACGTAAATCGACGGGCCTAAGCCTCAATTAGATTTGGCTATTCTTTTAATTTCTTTCCATCTTTCATTAATGTTTTTTAAATCAAGCTGACGCCTACTAGTTTTTTATTAATGTGTATTCCGTATTTCTTTTCGTTTTGTAATTTTTTTCTGTAAATATAGTTTTATTTTAACTTGGCTCAACTTTCACTTAATATCCTTCCGTCGATTTCCGGGTACGTTTCCCAGTCGACGTAAGACAAGTGGCAAGAACAAATATTTTTGCTACACTTCGTATTGAATTAATGATAGTTAACTAGTATGTGGCAGTGTTGGAGATATTTATCTAATCGCGACTACATCGACTGGCACCTCGAGTGAAAATGGACTCAAGCCTCAATTTCTTTTACTCAAGTAACGACTTAAATAAAAATGGAGCCCGCATCAGTATCCGACACTGTCAAACAAGTGTCAAGTGATAACAACATTAATTTTATGTTTTCCATTTCTTTCGAATTGCATTAAATTGATATTTGTTTTCCTCTGTATAATTGAAGGACTGTAATGAATATGAAATCTTCAAGATGGTACAGAAGCATTTACTCCAAAAGGATGTTGTGTTAATTTTTTAGTAAGATTTCAACGCAATTTTATTGTTTTTTTTTTTTTTGTATTTCCTGTGCGTGTCCCAAATAAAATATTTTCTTTCTTTTTCTTTCTTTCAATGTGCGAAAACATTTTCGGAGACTACTGCAGATTTTGGCTAATGTGCGCATGTAATGTTGAGCATGCGGCATTTAAGTATTTTTATCTTAGACACGGTATCGAGATGAGAGGTGGAGCAACTTGCATCTTTTTAGATGAAATACTATCTGCTAATGCTAAGTCGTCTGACATTGAAATTGATATACTTCAGAATTAAAAATGCTTTGTTACTTATTTGATTTTTGATTTCATGAACCATTCAAAACACGCTTTATTCCTGCTATTTAATACTGAACAGTGCAGTATTTTATAAAATTATAATACCGGTGAGGCCAACCTAAAAATCACTTAAAGAGCTTTTGTTTAGTGAGTAGACTAAACAATAGATTTTTTAGGTTAAGGTCGTATTTCTCAGTATTCCCGTTAGTCAAAGTCTAATTATTACTACTACTGTAATCTAGAGTTATAAGGAACAAATCAACATGCATTTCATTAATAGACACCACAATATTTGGAGGGCCTAATCAACGAACAAAAAAACTATCTCCTTTAGAGAAGTAAAAAAAGGATGTCAGTCGTTTGACGTTTGTAAAAATTCAAAATCCATCCCAGTTTTCACTTTGATTGTTAAATATAATAGTATATGTAAAGTTTAAAAACACGTTCAGGACGTAAAAGTGGGTGTGATAATACATGTATCCTATTTAGTGCGTATTAAATGCGTGTGACACGCAGATAATTATCTTGTTCAATTCCCAGGCAAGTTCAATGTGGTGCGAAGAAAACCGAAAGGGAGATCATGGCCCCCGGCAATAGGGCAATCGAGTGAACACGTGTGGGTTTTATTAATCAGTAAGAGACTGACACGCCCTCCCGCTCCGCCCAGAGCGGGAGAAGTTATTTGATAATTTCCCCACCCCAAAAAAAAAAGACCATTTCAATGTTATTGCTTTTGGCAAGTCGCGACTAAATACAGATTAGTTACCTATATGCAAATAGGTTTTTGTATGCCTCTTCAAATTTTGTCTAACCGCTTAATAAGTCAGAACCTGGAATCGTGCAAATTCGTTTTGTTTTGGTAGGCCACAAAAAGGACTCTCCCAAATCTCCATTTACCAAATCAAAGAAACCACGAAAATTCTTCGAACACTCTCAATGGATGCATTCGTAACATGTATTCATAGGCGAAACAATTGTAAACATCTTTTAACTACCTCATTAATATTAATTCGTTCCAACTCATGTCTTATTCATTGAGCGGCATCCATTTATCTTTGAAGAGTTTGCTTACTTGTTTCACTTTGAATACAACTCAGCTTAAACTATGTAGGTTTCAGAAGTGATAGCTTAGTTAAGGAAGCTTTACTTGTATCTTATTATACTAAATAAACTACTTTTTGACCTATTTACCTATTAAAATCCTATGCCACCCATATATCCTTTTATATATTCTTTAACATTGTTACCTCTGAAAAGCATACTTTTAACTACCCTCTGATTGTTTTAGCATCCAATAATTATTTAATACTACTAACTTTTGCTCTTTGTAAAAATCTTAGAATATTTTATATTCTGACATTTTCATTTTAAACTGTCATCTGTCCAATTTATTTTTCCAAACCATAGACATAACACACCATGGACAAGTACACTTTATCGTTTTCTAAACCTTTTATGAAGCCGGTGTATACACTAACCTTCGCAATGAGAGCACCTGTAGGCTTTCCTCTCTGTGAACCGTTTCCACCATCTTTTATTCGTTCTGGCCATCATTACTTGATATATGTTTGAAAACGTTTAAGATATGACGGAGAACGACAAAAACGGGCAGCTTCAAGTTTTTCAGTTTGCTTTTGGCTATGCTGGTTAAGCCTTTGTTTTTTAGTCCTTTGACGCCAGTATAAGCATTATTGAATGCTGCCTGCATGTTTCAAAATAATTATTCTTAAAAAAATCACTGTTTTTTTTTTAAATTAATATAACCCGTGTCACTTTTACTGAAAATTATTCTGAATAAAGCAAACGTTTTGGAAAGGATAATTTTTAACAGTTAACTGTCAAGTATGCGACTGCAAAATAAAAGAAAATTAAAATTACCGACGTACGTTTTTTTGCTAGCTTTTGGTCAAAAATGTAAAAATGAAGCAATTTTGAGGAGAAGTTGTTAAAAAAGTCTCAGTGGCGAAATGGCTTGTGCAATTTTTAAGGCTTTGGAACCTCTCGGGATCAAAAGTGATTTTGTGTACAAAACCATAAAAAGGAGGATCTTCATTAAAGGATCGACAAAGATCTGGTCGACTGCGTTCAGCATGGACAGCACGGGTAGTGAAGATCGTAAGGGAGCGGATTTGACGAAAACACCATCGTTCTCTGCGAAAACTTGCTTCTTGGACCTATGGTGTCAGGCTTATGAAAAACAAGTTACTTGTCAGGCTTATGAAAAACAACTTACTTGTAAGAGAAAGAGGCTCGGTAGAGCAAAAACAATACTTTCCTGGCACGCTGGGACGAGTTCGTCTTTTCCGATAAGAATCTGTCCTGGAGCATCCTCACAATGTTCAAAACGATCTGTTTATTGTGATCAGCAAAAATAACAGACATTTTAGAGAGCCAGAAATACGTTCCGAGATATCAAGGTATACCGTCTGTGATGATTTGGGGAGCGATTTGTAAACAGGGAACACTTCCTTTGATATTTATCGAAAAGGGTGTTAAAATCAACGCTGAAAGTTACAAGACAAAAGTTTTGGAGAAAACTGCAGCATCAAATTTACGTCACATGACAATATTGCATAAATGCATAATTTTTTTTTTATAATAATCATATCACACAATGATAGAAAAGTAATCCCAACAATCCTGTAGATTTTGAAAATGATAAACAAATAAGATGTATTGATCAAAACTGAAAAAGATCCAGGCTGAAGGAGAATATGAAAGAGTACTTCTTTTTTTAAAAAAACGTTGCCCCACACTAGGAATTTCTCCTGTATTGTGGGTGCATTTACAAACATTTAAACTCACATACACAAACAGCCAGACCCGGAACAACTACTAGTAGGTCATACAAATATTTGTTCCGTGCGGGAATCGAACCCGTGACACGCAGCGCAGCAGTCAATCGCTTAACCACTGCGCCAACTTTGATGCCTAAATGCCTCTTCTTCTATTTGACACAAGGAAACCTATGTCAAAGGAAATAGTAGTTTCTTATTTTACTGATATAGAATCACTTTTTAGTAAATTATTCACACGAATTTGTCAGAACATAGAAAGTAGAAGTTAGGTAGAACATAGAAAGTACAACCAAAATTTCCAGAAGGAAAATCAGTAGAAAACGCATTTCAAAGTAATTAATATTTTCATCGTAAAAGCTTGTTTGCATCTACTCTTTCAATATTTTTCCAGCCCAAAAATTTGGTACAAATTGAACCCTCGAAAATATGAGTTGAACTCATACCTAACTTTCATTTAGCATTGCCGCGTATAAACGGCCTAAATGCGACGATTTTTTTTGAGTCAAAAGCTTAATTTGAATAGAACTGGATGTGAGACTCGTTAGCGGTGGGCACGAGTGCGCGGTTCTATCCCGGTGCCGCAGTTAGCGGAGCGGATTTGAGATGATAAGTACTTTCTTCTACAGATAGTGCCATCCACAAAGTCGCGCCTCACACTTCTTCATATTTGCTTACAGTACAAGTGTGCAACATACCGCCAGTAGTTTAGTTTTGTCGTGTTTACTAATTAATTGGTAATTAGTTTGTATCGACAATACTAAAACACTAGCAGAATGTTGCACTCTCTTATACTGTCAGCATTTAGCATGGATGGCACTATTTGTATCTGAGTTCTTATCGAAGTTAGAAGTGTTCAGTTAATAGCTACATACAGGTTTTGGATAGAAATGCCACAATTTGAACGGATAGAAATGCCACAATTTGAACGGATAGAAATGCCACAATTTGAACGGATAGAAATGCCACAATTTGAACGGATAGAAATGCCACAATTTGAATGGATAGAAATGCCACAAGTTGAACGGATAGAAATGCCACAAGTTGAACGGATAGAAATGCCACAAGTTGAACGGATAGAAATGCCACAAGTTGAACGGATAGAAATACCACAAGTTGAACGGATAGAAATGCCACAAGTTGAACGGATAGAAATGCCACAATTTGAACGAATAGAAATGCCACAATTTGAACGGATAGAAATGCCACAATTTGAACGGATAGAAATGCCACAATTTGAACGGATAGAAATGCCACAATTTGAACGGATAGAAATGCCACAATTTGAACGGATAGAAATGCCACAATTTGAACGGATAGAAATGCCACAATTTGAACGGATAGAAATGCCACAATTTGAACGGATAGAAATGCCACAATTTGAACGGATAGAAATGCCACGGTGGCCCGAATGCTCCCAGTCATTTAAAGCTTATGTCTGTTTAATAAAGGCTGGCTAAAAAATATTAGTTTAGGTAATATTTACGTGACAATTTCTAAAAATCCCTGACGTAAATATAGGTGGTATAGATTATTTTTTTCTATTATTTATTTTTTTCTAAACGAGAGCACTATATTATTTTCTTAAATGTTTCAGGACGCTTTCAGAGTAACCTAATACTTATACCAAAACTAGTTCTGATTCATGCTGGTCCATGTTCCCTTAATGAAATCAAGGAAATTAAATGTCTGTGCAGCCTGCAAAGTTCGTTAACTTAGACTGCATGTCTACTTACGTTTGCTGGCGATGACAAAGTTATGCAAGATATTGCTGCAGTCAGCGATTTTAATTGATTTAAAATTACAGAATAATTTGAAGATGATGGTATTAGGGATTTGGAAAAAATCAAGATCAAGAAAGTAAAAAAAATAAGTGTTTGTATTACACAATGCTTTAAGAGTAAACTTGGGTTTCGTTTTATATTTATGTTTTAAGTATGAAAATATACCACTTTGCTAAAAAATCAAACCAATTTAATGAGAACTCCACCCTCTCCTAATTAGTGAGACCTCCACCATCGCATTTGTAACAATGTGGTTACTTGAAATAATAACATTTATTGATGTTGTTATTATTTGTAAAATAAACTGAAACCTAATAATGTAAAAAGAAATTAACAAAATGTTATTTAAAAAAATACCTAGATGACCGAGCTCTGCTCTGGTAAAAATATAGAATGCTCAATTAATAGTGTTGGAAAGTTCATATAAATATCATGTATAGTACATACTAATTCCATGCTGCCATGATAGTAGGTACTTACTAATTTCATGCCGCTATAATAGTAAGTACTTACTTATTCCATGCTGCCACGTCACTATTTTAAGGTAGCCATCTTGTTTTAAACTTTGCGCGACCGAGCTCTGCGCGGGTGAAAATACGGAAATAACTAATTTTCTCAGATATGAGACCTAGCTAGATCGATTTTTTGCCCCCCTAAACAACTATATTTCAATTGTCATCGAAATCGTTAGAGCCGTATTCGAAAACGTAATAATAACAAAATATTGCTCATTTAATGTAGGATATATAATCAACTCAGTTCAAACCGCAAAAATAATTTGAACACAAATAATAAAGATATGGTAGGTAATTTAAACTAATTATTGCGCAGGAGCCATGCATCGTTAGAAACGGTTGTCAAAGCGATCTCGCGAACTTCGTGAAATCGCACACCCTGTAAATGTGATTGGACCAAGATACAAGAGAATATTTTAGTGAAATTATAAATATTGTTATTGTTAAACGAAATATATTGAGGCTTATGGGTTAAGTAAAAAGAAGGTTAAGCTACGCTTGCCGCGGTCACGGTCGGTTTGTGGATGGATGACCATCCATTACCTACATATCGAGATCCCTCCGTGCCTCGAAAAGCACGGTAAGGTGTTGGTCCCGGCTGTTATTCGTAGATCTCTCTCTCTCTCTCTGACAGTTATTACGGGTAGTCTGAAAGCAAAGGTCTAACAACCATTAATAAGGGGCATCATGCTACTCGGTAACTGGGTTGTGGAAATCAGATAGGCAGGCGCACCACGTAAAATACTGTCCCCAACGTAGTTGGGAAAAAGCTATAGGCAGATTTAATAGTAAAACGAAAACACTCTATAAACAATTTAAAAAAAGAAGGAAAGGATAGGGTCTGGATTTGTGCCCGGTTGATAGCAATAGGGTCGCCGCCCCCTATAAGCTCCCCTAAAAGGGATTTAAAAATAACTGGCGAAATTTGGGTGTACGTACTATGGATACACCTCGGTCTAACCCTTCGGGGAAACAAGACGTCAAATCATGTTATATATCTATAAAGGATATTAACAATTTTAATTAAACCAGTAATTTAAGTACCTACAACGTAAAAGAAAATCTTATGCGAATAAAAGTTCCGTAGTATTCCAGACGTGCATCAATTTTGGGTGCACGACGGCGATATTACCCAATTTTATTGTTAATCTAAATAATTAAAATAAAACAAGATTTTAAATTTTTGTTTTCTTTGTGGTCTATTGATATCCATCTTGCTAGCTTGGCTGGTAAAATAAGGAGGAACTTGTTAGATTCGGCGATAACAATTAGAAAAACCAAACTAACTAAATACCTACAAATAATGATACTATGCTATCATTTTACATTATCTTTTTATATTAAATAGTGGAGCGTTTTACTTATATCGCTTTCATTTGAAACTTCGACTTACTCTGAACGCCATCGATACTGAAATAATGAAGCTGATTGCAGCAAGTTGCCTTGATTAAAGGCTGGATTAATAGCACCTGACTAGGCGTGTTTGTTGGATCGTCTTACGTTCAACTTCGGCCTAGAACTAGCTCGGTCTGATCAGCTGATTAGTGAGGTTATATATAAACACTGGCTTAAATGTAGGTATAGTTTGGAAGCGCCCCGATTGGACCCGAACCCAAGAACCTCGGTCAACTCGGTAGTGTGTCCAAATTGGCGACATCTCGTGTATCCTAATTGATTACGTATTTTCAAGCCACGCACAGTGGGGTCCAAAGTTGTTGTGACAGACAGACAGGCATTTAGACAGCATGACGAAATTATAAGGAATCCTTTTACGCCTACGGAAGCTAAATCAATTTGGTTCATATTCGGCAGAGACTCACAGATGAATAACGAACCTCCTCCTTTTTGAATTCGGACAAAAAAGCTAAAAAGTTATAAACAAGACATCGAAGTGGATTTGTTTTGGTTTTCGTTTAGCCGGAGTCACACAAGTCATTAAAATATTAATGAAATGCAAAGTTTTTTTTTTTTTAAGAAACCATTATGATGTGATATTGATACAATATTGTAATTTTTCTTTGTATTATTTTCAATGAATGCAGTATTACAACTAAAACTGAGATACCACCACACTTTTTATAGAAATGTTCATTCTGGTTTTGACTCTTCAGTAGGGCCAACAGAAATAACGTACCCTCGTGAAACTACTGGTAGAACAACGACGAGAAAACACCCTTCTTTTCCATGCTCGATTTAATCGAAATCAGAAACTTGATTGGACGGTCAACACACTAAGAAGTGTAACGTCGCAAGACAATTTTTAGTAGTTTTTGTCAATATTTGATCAAGTTTTTTTATGTAGGTATGAATAACGGCAAAAGTAAAAATGCCGATAAAATTATAATATATCATTATTTTGACTGTTTGCATCTTTTCTTCAAATGGTTTTTTTTAGCACTATTTTAAACGAATTACCTTTTATATCGGTATAGTAATACTTATTTTAATCAAATTTTGCGGTAGAGTAAAGGCTCTTTCAAACAGGAGCGTCGCGTGTCGCGCCTGTTTGAAAGACCCTTAACGCAGTTTGACCGAACTCAACATAATGCAGTGTTCCTCTACAAAATTAATCTTTTCGCACAAAAATAGGTTTTTTTTTATTTTTTCGTGAAATAGTGACAGTGATTCAAATTTTTTGATGGAAGAAAAAGGGAGTTTTTTTTCATTGTCAACAGTCGTCAGCTACCCGATACCTGGAAAACACATTTAAAATTTTATCCGGTTGAAATATTTTTATCGTGAACAGCCACGTAAGGAAGCTCTTGTTGGGTAATTGTGTCAAGTGGTGAAGACCTTGTTGCTTGATTGTGTGCCTATTCCCGGGACCATTCGGGGATATTCTCCCCGATTCTGATATTTCTTGATATACATTTTTAGAAAAGGCCGATTTCGACCCTGGGTCAGAGCCGGTCTGCCGGCCCTATTCGTCGCGGGGACCCTTTTTTTTGGGTTGAAATTATCAAATAACTTCTCCCGCCTCTGGGCGGAGCGAGAGGGCGTTTCAGACTCTTACTGACTAAAACCCACCCGTGTTCCTTCGGTTGCCCTGTTGCCGGGGACCACGATCACCCTTTCGGTTTTCTTCCCACCCCTGACAGGCATCGGCCCTAGCGGACCCCGTCAATTCTGCTGACATCTCTTTGAGGCGCGCGTGGAACACAACGCGCCGTCGACCCGGGCCTGATCCTTATCGGACGGCGAGCTATGCATTGCTCACCGTCCGCAAGCCCGCGCCTACGGTGGCCGGAAATCGGCCTGCGATTCGCGACGCCTAGGGCGTCTCCTCCTGCGGCGGTTAGGGGCGTGGGGCGTGGGCGCAAAATTTGCCTGTCCCTCACGCGTTCCGTCTCCTCCTTCGTGAGCATTACCGCTTCGCAGAAGGAGGTGACGGCCTTCCATTTCCTCTCGCTCCGTACGATGGCCTGAACCAGGGCCGGACCGTCGATCGCCTCCACGAGGACACGACGATGCTCCGCCCAAGCATCCGCGGGTTCGAGCAGAACCGCGACGAGCATCTGCGCTCTGCAAACGGCCCGGGCAGATCCCTCCGGTCGTGCGTAGCCGGACATCCGGACAACGAACGGCCCGAAGCTACGCTCTGCAGAGAGCCTCCCTCGAGCGGACCAACAAACACAGTTTACCTGCCTTAACGAATTAGATTGAAATTAGTAAATTTAGAGTTGGTGTTTTTTAGCATTTCATTATAGATATTTGCCACAAACTTGCTGTTTAAAATAGCTGCGATAACATTTTTCTCAATAAATTCGAATGCTGAAAGTTGATGTTAACTGAATTGTTACTTAATTACTGATGTAATTCGCAACATCCCGTCTAGTCAGCCCATCATATGTCAAAATCTTGTAGAGTGGAGTGGTTAAATAGCGACGACCTTTCCTTCGACAGTTTTTGGCAGCTACAAATAAATAAAGAAAGAAAATATTTTATTTGGGACACGCACAGGAAATACAAAAACAGTAATAAAAAAACAAACATAGGATGGAGTTACCAAAATCTTATTGAAGACAAATGAATGACGAATACGCGAAATATTCTGAATTGAAATTGAAACGAGGAAGCACAAAATGGCCAGTAGTGAAGATCGCCCAATGCTAATGCTAACTAATGAAAATTATGATGAAACACTTCGTTATTATGGCGGCGCGGTGGCGTAGGAATAATGATCACACATTTGAAAGGGTGGATAGGTTAGTTAATAGATACAAAAATAATTTAAAACATGAAGGTACACCTATACTATAAACAACAATAGAGGCATAATAACATTGAAGGGTTTAATTTAATTAAATTTTCACCAAGGCCACTATAATAATTGAATAACGTGCTCTCCCCACCCCGCTAGGGACACAACTTGAAATATGGCGCACTGTAATTTCATTGAAAGCTTTAATATTTATTTAGGAGTAATCAATTCCCGAACTGTGATGAGCAAGACACTGTCTTATAAAAATACTTGGGTACATTTTATTGTACCCCCGCGAATCATAAATAAAAATAAATAAGCGAACTTAGCGAAGTGAGCAAAAATTATAAGATATCGGATGTTTTGTTTTAGAGGTGGAGAACTTTAAATCGAAATAAAACACAGAAAAATGGTTTTGATATCCAAAAAAAATGTATTGAAGGTTAATACAGCAATCTTAAATATAACTTTATAGTTTTTAACATAACTAACTATTTACACGAGGTACTAAATTAAAAAACTAACTATAAAACTACTCCAAAAAATTGGCTTTATTTTACAGATCATTTTATGGCATTAAAGTTTGAATATGATTTCGGGCATGTAGCCGCCGCGGCTGTCGCGAAGCCCTTATTTACTGATTTTTTTTTTCTTTTTATTGGCTTAATTTCATGAAACATTTGACGAACGTCTAACTTCTCGAAATCTGGCCACCTCGTTCGTGCAATTTGACGCCATTACATTATTTTATCTGGGGCCATATCTGGGGACCTTTTATTGTTGTGTTCTGTCATTTACTCTGATTATATGTTATTTATTATACTAACCAAACCACCTTTTGACCTATTTACCTATTGAAATCCTACGACACTCACTTTTTATATTCCTTACCTACTTCTAAAAAACATACTTTAAATTATAACTTAAACGGATTATAATCAGTTTAACTTTTTCCATTTTAATCATGACTAGACCAATCAAATTCAACCTCTTAAACAAACCTGAACTTGAATACAAATTACTATAAGAGCAGGGAAACAATCAGACTCATGATTTCTTTACTAAACTTAGTGATATCCCTTCAGAGAGTATTTTATCTTCTCCAATCCCTTTAAAAGATGTTTTTATCTTCTCCAATCCCTTTAAAAGATGTGACTTTGACCAAGCTGAGATAACATTCAACATGTTGAGACTAAAATTTCTCAGATAACTTCTGACCAGAGCGACTCAAAATATTAGAAAATTTTATAAACCATTTACATTACAGACTAGAACGATTGACTGTGACCTCTCCATTCATAGAAGCATGTTCTCATATAACATCTCGATTCCACATGCTAAGTTGAAAATTAGAAAATTTTGGAAACGAAGTAGAAATTCATGAACCCCTTTCTATTCCCGTTCTTCAAACACCTTCATTAGTCCAAACCGAAGTTCCCCATACCACTGACCAACTACTCTCGAACCCTCAGTCTTTGGCTACCCATCAACATCCTCTTATTATCCCTCAAACTATGGCTATAAACCAAAGACTCCCCGATCACCTACAACCTAGCCAACTAAAAACTTTCTCATTTAACGGCAACACATGTCCTAGATCTTTCTTATAAAAACTTGAAGAATTCAGACTATCACGGAACATTTCTGAAGAAAAACTTTGCAAACATGCTTTTGAAATCTTCTCTGGAGATACTCTTCATTGGTTCCGATTCCAAAATAAGTGTAACCCCAACTTAACCTGGAAAAAGCTTCATGAATCAAAGACTTCGGAATTCACGACTATAACTACAAATTTCTTAAGGCCAGTCGTTCCATGTAAAATACTGGTATTCAGCTGCATCCGTATACGAAATAGAACTCAGGTACAGATTGTACTGATAGGCACTAAAAAAAGAAGCAGCAGGACCGTTTGTTTTACAAAATAACGTTCAAGCATTCGTTTCTTGCCCTTGACAACGATTTAACCAATCTCTAGCTGCTCGAATAGGTAATATAAGGTGCTGCCGCAATTGAGTAGAATATCCTGTAGTCCTATTTCATTATACTTAATATAACAAAACTGAAGTATTTTCTGAAATCGTAAGTTGTTATTTTATTGCTATCAGTCATCACTCATTACATAAGACACAACATCAATCAAATGTCAAATATCATTGTCAAAATGACATAATTCGAATATTGCTGATCCACCATATTTAAGTAGTGTTACTCTCCTTGACAGAGATAATTAGAATGTACAATTAAACGAAGTAATATTATATCAATATTATATAAATCGGTTACTATATTGTATAGCCATATTTACATATAGTGTACACAGAGCTGGCCCAGGCTCCATACATTTCTGGAACATCTCCTTTTAGGACTTTTCCTTGCATGTTCAAATTCACAATAAAATGAAAATGACATGATATCACAACAAAATCTCCAAAAGAGCGTTCAACCTGAACTGACTTGCGCAAACCGACAAGCTCAACACCAATTTCCATTCCGACATCAGCATGAAAATCCCCAAAAGAAACAGTAGGTGCAGAGGTACATCAGCAAACCCAATTAAAATTGCGCATATAAATAGACAAATTATTTTGACACGCACAATACTGGATTACAAAGTTATTTCGTTCGTTATGATGATAAACCAGCTTTTGCGGTAGACCAACGAAACTCGATATTTTGAGATCCGGTTCCCCGTTTATCTTATTTAAATGGCGCAGTGTGTAGAGTTTGGTAGCCGAATTTCGCGGTTTACTTTTTTGATTGATGCTTCGAGATAATTTGTTTGTGACGGTGTCAGGATAGGCCGATTTTATTTTAAGAATAAAAAAAAAATAGTTGATTGTCCTTTTTGTCAAAATTGCAAATATTAAGGTCAAATAGATGTTGTTGAATAATATACCTATTAACATTCAAGAAATAAAAATTAGAATCATTTATTTGCAGAAAACACCACCAGTACCAGTGGAAGTTGGTGGTTTAATGTGGTCCATAATTTGCCTGTTTTTGCAAATTAATTTTACATGAATACCTACCCAAGCAGCACACATGGCTGTAGTATAGACACGGGGACTACAGAATCATTGAAAACCTTGGTTTACCATCAACACTCGTTGACCTTAACACCAGTAAAACAAATGATATGTTATTTAGAATAACGTTGAGAAATAAGGACACAACTGACAATTTTTAATAATGATAATATAAGCTTAGTGGATAACGTAAAATTTCTAGGTATTTACATTGAAGAGAGTTTAAACTGGAAAAAGGAACTATCACCAATAGAAAGTTCAATTAGTTCGGCTTGCTATGCCCTTAGAAGTCTTCGGAAGGAAATCACTATCAAAAAATTAAAAGTAATGTGAAAATTAAAAGTAGTGTATTTGTTTGTAAATTCTATGTGAACACAGCTTTCGTCGTTCAAAAAGGGGCTTTAAGAACTATAGTAAAAATTCCATAGTGAATATCGTGCAAGAGTATTTTAAAGATCTACAGATATTAACTGTGCCGTGCTTGTATATACTCACTGACCTGATGAAAAAACTGAACAGGTTCGAAACAGCAGAAGAAAAACATATGCGAGAAGCTACAAGGCGTAAGGACTTGCTGTATGACATACATCCGCATTTGAAAGTGGTTGGTCATGCGGCAATTTTTCAATCGATCAATTTGTACAATAAACTACCTATGGAATTAGTCCTTATATTATAACATGAACCAGTTTAAGCAGCAAGTTGAAATCTTTACTGGTAGAAAAATGCTATTACTCTGTGGACGAGTTTTTCACTGATGTGGTTTAGCTAAACCATTATCATAAAAGAACATAACATTTTAGAAATTCTGACATCAACGAATTTAATTGTGACATTAAATACTGGTGATAATAAAGGCATGTGTGAATTTTAATGTCTTTACAATACTAACTGGTTCCGACATGTTTGTATTAATTAATGTAATTTTAATGTCTTTACAATACTAACTGGTTCCGACATGTTTGTATTAATTAATGTAGTGAATTTTAGATAAAATATTGTTATTTTGCACGGGAATGTTAAAGAGTTGAATTGTTATTTTATTTGTTTATTATTAAGTAGGTGACTATTTATTTGTGTGAAACTAATTTAATCCTGTATTTTACTTGTTATTATTTTAATTATTTGTATTTTACTGATATTTTAAAAATTATTTGTGTTTTATTGTTATTATTTAAACTATTATTTTTCAATTATCTTTGTAAAACATTCAGACACAATGTAATATGTTATTGAATAAATGAAATGAAAACTCGGGACTGTTTAGCTTCCTGTGCAAGGGCTTTGGAGCCGGCTTCACACCTCTTAAAATTCTAAATATGGCCCCAAATTAACCAGCCCTAAGAATTAGAGTAGCTTGTTAACAATTGTACAGAGCATTGTTAGAGCTGTACATGGGCTGTACAACAGCTTAGACAGCTATCAATAGGCCACGATCCAGCTCTTTGAATTCTCCAAGACAGCCAAAAGTTATCGTATGGCTTAGTAACAGCTTTTGTTAAATATCTATAAAGAAAAAGGAATACAAAAAATCAAGACAGACAGAAACAACTTGCTGAATAACAAAATAATCAATTTCAGGTATAGAGATTAATAGCTTACTTAAACCAAGCAGGTGCCACGATGACAAGGTTCGACTCAAGCTAAACAAGACAGTACGTGGGAAAACAAACACCACCACACGATTACTATGACATTGTTATAGACAAACGTCTTTGTTACCGCAATGGTGTTTTGATATCAAATCGATATATGGAAACGTCTCTATTTGGTGTGAAAACATCATGGAATTACTTCCTTGTGTTGAATTTCTTTTTGTGTATTCATTATTTAATAATAATGCAATGTCAGGATTGAGTTTGATATCCAAACACAGGGTCGATTAAGGTTTATATATATATAAAGGTTTATAATTTATTTATAAACCTTTTCACACGAAAATAGATTGTTTTTTTTCTTTTTTCGCGTAATATTTTTTGACACCGATTTAAATTTTTTGATGGAAGAAAAAGATCGAGTTTTTTTTTGGTCGTGAACGGTCAGTAGTCAGCTGCCAGAGATTTGGAGATGATTTAAAATTTCATCCAGTTGACATTTTTATCCAGTGGACATAATTACATTTTTATCGTGAACAGCCACGTATGGAAGCCCATACTGGGGGATTGTGGCAAGTTCGAAGCCTTTGCCGCTAGATTGTGCCCATTTCCGGGACCGATTAGGGATATTCCCCCCGATTGAAAATTCCTTTTTGGTATATATCTTTAGAAAAGGCCGATTTCGGCCGCGCCCTATTCGTCGCGGGGCACTTGGCCTTCGCGTTCTGCCAGCGGTCCTGGCAAAGCTACCGGTCGTGCGTAGCCGGGCGTCGGAACGGCGAACGGACTGGAGCTGTGTGTGACGAGCCACCCTCGAGAGGACCAACACAGTTTACCTGCCTTTTTTAATTACGTAATTCATAAATTTAGTTGGCGCTATTTAACTTTTTTTTTTTTAGCAAATTTGTGAATTAGGTTCATCGCGACCGATTTCAATACGAGTGCTAATCCATTATAATGACACCGAACAATAGCTATTGGTCGGAAATCCGCTTCATATCGCCAATCATTTAAAGTACGTAAATCGATGGGCCTAAGCCTCAATTAGATTTGGATGTTTAATTTCTTTCCATATTTCAATAATATTTTTAAACCAAGCTGACGGCTACTAGTTTTTTTTTTTTTATCAATGTGTATTCCGTATTTCTTTTTATTCTGTCATTTTTTTCTTTAAATATACTGTTATTTTAACTTGACTTCAAATTTCATTTAATAGCCTTCCGTCGATTTCCGGGTTACGTTGCCTAGTCGACGTAAGACAAGTGGCAAGAATAAATATTTCTGCTACACTATTCATTTGAAAAACTATTATCATTATCGTTTATAGGAGAACGGAACTGATACTTTACATAAAATACGTACTTAATAGGTAAAATGGTTTTCAAGATAAATCATGATATCCAACAAATGGACATCCAATAAAAAGGTTGAAAACTGACGAAGGAAAACTAGGAAAAAATTTAAATAAAGTAGAATGACAAATATCTAGACCTAGACCTACTTAAAAGTTAATTGAAAATTAGTTATAGCCCGTGCCATTAAAAAAAAAAACGAATTTAAAGTGGCGGTCTTAATCATTTCCTCTGGCTCGCACACAAAGATGAATCTATCTTCTGACATATACGTACATTTCATGTCACAAAGAGAAAACAAGACACTATCACATTTACAAAGGCGTATGCAAACCATTTTACAACAAAAGTTACAAAGGGAAGCTTAAGACTAGGAATTAGATAACACAAGCTATGTACTTAAAAAGTACTTTTTAGAATGCGTTGAGAAGAGATATTTAACAGATTAAACAACTAAGGGGTTTTTTTTAATGTACGTAATTTTTTATTTTTTATTGAAATATAATAAAAAAACTTGGCGTCTGACAATGTACAAAAAAATCTCTCAAGAAAATGATTGTATTAATAGATAACATTCTATAAGCAATAATAAAGCAGGACGGGCTGCATAATTTTTGAATAAATGGTTCCTAAGCTCGCACGTTCGCTTGGTGACTCAGTACTAGACCGCCTTGGAGTCTGGTTCACTACCCAGTGCACCCAACCCACCAGGCGTTACCCCACCTTCTTAAATAAGGAAGCACAACAGAACCCAAAAATTTTAGACCGATCACGTGTCTACCGATATGTTCTTACATCCATTATGAGATCTAAAATTAACAAACAAACACCATCATATCTGCCTCCCAAAATAGTTGTAGACACGGGTCTCGCGGTACTAAGGAGTTACTCCTCATTGATATAGACATTAGCCAACAGGTTCCTCGTTCCCGAAAGGATCTGTTGACATGTTGGATAGATTATAAGAAGGCCCATAACATGGTGCCACATACGTGGCTCATCAAGGTGGTGGAGTTGTACAAGTAGATGCAACGCTACGCACCTTACAGATGTCGTGTATAGGAAAATGGAGGATGGTCCTTTGCTAACCAGGATGTAGAAATATCCAGAGGAATAGCAAGCCGATAAGGATTGAGCGAGGTATATTTCAAGGTGATAGTTTGAGACTGCTTTGGCTCTGCTTAGCCTTGAATTATCAGAGCACACTGTTGGAGAGTTCAGGTCTAGGCTATCGGTTGAGGAAAAGTGGTCAGGTTATATCTCACCTTTACTTGGATGACGCTGAAACTCTGCCCCCAGTAATTTGCAACTGATGGAGCTACTCAAGATAACTGTGGCGGTATTACATTGTATTGGGATTGATCCATGATCACTGACAGAACTATTTAGCCTATGAGCCTTACATAGTGTTAGTGAATCGAATAGACCGGCGTGCGATATTGTTAAGATAACGTGGTCCCGCATGACGGGAACCTCGTGAAAGCCGAGAAAGATAAGCAAATCAAGTATTTTGACTTGGCACGCGAGAATGTGGATTCGGCGACCATTGTGACAACAGTCGTGACAGCCGATGGCTTAACAGTCCCTGAGGAGGCTCATTATGTAGCTGGGTCAATGGCTTTAGTAACTTGGACCCTGTTCCCAAAACTGGGTACAATTATTATATTCTGAAAAAAAAAAAAAAAAAACTAATATTTGAAATTTTTATTATATCTTATGTATTTATTGAGTAAAGGAGATAGTAATTGTTAGTAAAAATACCTTATAACTAATGGAAGTCATAAAAACAAGATATGCTTAAGACTATATGTAATCAGCGAGGTTAATTGCGTAACACTAACAGTAGCAATGATTTTCATTTTGACAGTTCAACAACATTCATTCAACGAAAAAAATCGGGTTAATCAAGCATGACAGAGCTAGTCACTGTTGTTACAATAAAGTTGAAATAATCAACTCTTCTCTATCATTCACTTCATACAAGGAATTAAGATACATAATTAAAATATTATTAACATGGCATATCACAGATTTAATCAAGTTGGATGATAATTTATCAGTTTATTGTTTTTATAAGTTAGTTGATCAATATAAAAACGCGCTTTGTTGTCAGTCGGAGTCGTCAGGGTTTCAAGTCGAGACTTGGTAATTTTGTTCATTCTTAATGATCTTAAATATTAAGGTCATTATTTACTCAATCCAACAAAGAACATTTGGTCTTTATAAAGGAAGTTTGGTAGGGCGACGACGCGCTGAGTCATTAAGCCCTTAGCCAAACAAGTTTACACATTGAAGGAACTCGTCTCGGTGTACAATTTGCCAACAAGCCATGCAGTGACAACTTAAATTTAATTTCTCTTTAGCCCCTTACCATTGAAAAGAGCCTCTTCCATACCGGCTTTCATTCGTTTGTGGAAGATAAGAAGCAGAATAAACCATTTTGTTTTCAATTTCTGTAGGTACCCATTTAAACATGTTTTGGTTCGTCTAATTTTGTTTTTTGTTTTTTTCCAAACAGACGAGGACTGGCTGATTACAGGTCAAACAATTATTTACCATGAAAAACTAACTATCATATTTAGTGCAAGAATAGAAGTCTGAGGGGTGACGAATATTTTGATGACGGTACTATCTAAATTGCAAAATGATTTCAGTAATATACCATCTTGCACTACATGCCCTGTCACCTGCACACGTGAGGACCTAATGGCTGCGTCGGCGAACGGTTTTCGCGTTGCTGAATTTAGGGTCAAACAAAGATAAAAAACGAATATAAATTTTTCGAGTTTATTTTTGCCAGATAAAGTGTCGATTCATCCCGGTTTTATTTTCACCGTTGTTCATAACCTATACGGATTAAAATGATCTAGCTTTTTTCTAAAACATACATTAAAAAGCAAATAGTAGTGGTACAATGGAGGATTGCGTCTTGAGTCTGCACCATCCAGAGGGTAGCAAACTAAGTTTTGTTCTTTGTGTCTTCAAACAGCCTGCCACATGATTAATGTCTCCTTAATTTGGAACATTATTAGCGAACATTACATTAAAAAATAATGATTAAAGAAGATATTTTTTTGTGATTAATCGAATTAACTGTTTTCTGATTTCCTATTCAAATAACTCTTTGGAGTTGAGATTTATGTTTATGGGTCAGGGGTAGACAAAAAAAATATATTCCTTAAATCATTTGAATAGTTAGAGAAAACAAACCTAAGATTCTTAGAAACAATTCCATTACAATACGTAATTCAAAACAAGAACTAACATTAACATCTTTTATACAACAGCAATTTTTTGAAGAAAAAGTACGATAGGTGTGTCATTGTACAAACCTAGAAATCTCTGGAGGCTAAGACCAAGGCCAAAACTAAATGTTTATTCGTAGGTCGTGAGATTCCAAAAGTTTCTCAATGTTTCCAGTTACTTTCTTCAGAACAATCCAACTATAAAAAATGGAGGATTTTTACAACACAGCTCATTCTAAATCATGATTTTTGTTTTCCAGCTAAGTTAAAAACGACAAGATGACTGGTTTATTTGTCTACTAGCTGACCGTGGTCTAGTACAATTTTCAAAAATTAGTTCAGTTCGTTCCGTTTTTCACGAATTTGTAATTTTTCTTTCCTTAAAAACCTAACTCGAACTTCTACGAACATATTTTTAAAAAAGAAATAGCTAATACGGTTACATAGGCGTTCTCAAGTAGCAGATGGGCCAACCAACAGCACCAACGAACAGCATTTCATTTATTTTTTATTTTTTATATTGAAAATGTGACATTTTGATATTTCAAACTAGTCAAGTTTCAATTGCATGGGATTTTTTTTTATAAAGTGGTGATGATTTACGAGATCGACTATATACTACACTACGTCTTCAGCCCATCAAAAGCCCGAGGTGATGATGACTGATCCCTCCGGTTGACACCCTAAGCCAAGGTTCGTACCCCACAGGGGGGTTTTTAGCAAGCTTTCACCTAGTTTTAATTATTATAGTTGAATAACCCCTGGCTGGAGGGTTTTAAGTGTAGTAGCTTAAGGCACCCACAGGAAAGCCTGGTTAAGTAGTCATGATCTCAGAGGTCAACTACGAGATGCTCTACCTAAAAAAAAAGAAAAAGATAATGACTGACAAATTCATTTAAATGTAAACACATGCTAACATTCAGATACACCAATGAGCATAACGTTAATGAGATTCCTGATAAATCCCGTTAAATTGACGTCACTACTGATTTCGGTACTGTTTGTGTGGCTACATTAATTTGGCCATCATCGCTACTCGTAATTGGTGACTGTTCATTAACTCTTGTTTCGTTTATTGCAGGTTTGAAAAGTGGATTTTATTAATGAGTTCGTATGATGAAAGCTGTACAGGATCAAGAAACTTTGTTCTGGCCAGAACATTCCAGCGAGAACATTCCAACCCACAGTTGAGAGATTGGGTCGATGAGGCAGGTAACCGCAACCTGCACATTAGAGCGAGCCATGGCTCCATAATAAAGTTCGTAAATACATGGACGAACGCTTTTTACCAACGAAACGAATGCCGATACCGATTAGAAGCAAACAATAGATGCCAAGAAAATACTTAAACAATCTTGATCTTTTTGTAGTGAAAAGATACCCGCTTCAAATATCGAACAAAATGAACCCCAGCTACCAAAACAATTGTAATTTAAGAGTAATATTGCGTTACGAAAAGCTACGTTAAAATGAGTAAATGAATGTCGAGGCACACCGATAGCCGATCAAAACTTTTATTAGTGGAAGACTTTTGATCCATAACAAACACAAAATCCATCGTACTCAATTACCCCTTGTATTTACCCGGTGCTAAGCTTCGTGGAGCTGATAGGTCGCAATCCATTTCTGATTACAGTGCGGATTCAATTGGCGTATTCCAACAATGCGGTGTGTCAACACTGCGTGCCGCTTCTATACAACGTATCTAGAATTTATAGGGACTCTGTGTTGGAATTGGACAGCGGCGTTTAATGCTATATTACAAATACTTTAGTGCCACAATAGAATTTCACAATCGTAGCACAGATCTGGATGCAATTGGTACGCAATTGGAAAGCCATGCAAAAGGGAGGAAGCCTGTAGGTATTTTGTATTCCAAAGTACTATAAAGGTTGCTCTGTCAAGCCGAACCTTTGTGGTATTAATCTGTGATAGTTTATAATAGGAGTTATATATCAAAGAAAGTGTAGCGACATGTACATTTTAAGTTAAATATTCCCTGAGCTGATAATGCAACATTTTTCAAGTTATGTTCAAATTCTATGTGCCATGGGTCTAGACAGATCAAAAACTGATAATCGACAAAAGCACAAGTATAATTCTTAGAAAAACTCCTATTTACAACTTCACAACAAAAAAACTACAACGCTTGTAACAAATAAGGCGACATGTTCGCGGCACTCTATACAAAATGGAGGACAGTTTATTTTTCGAACGCTAAAACTATTATTCACAAATTTAACTAACACGCACGAACAAAATACTCCCACGTGTATCACACAATCAGGTTAGTGGAGCGGACTGTTTCAAAGCATCAATTAGTATTATCTGCGTTCGACAACACTGTTGAAATTAGGAAAACTGGATACCTATAGGCAGTTTGGAGAAGCAATAGAAAATGGTACCCAATTTATTTTGTGGATATAAAAACGTATGAAAAAGAAAGCATTACATATGTTTAGACGCTTTCTGACAATTAATACCCAAACAAAATTAGGAAAGAACAAACATTCACTTGATCCGTACCGCACGTGGCTATTCTTTTCAACTTTCCTAATTAATACAAAACGTAGAGGACCACTTTTCACTTATTTTTTGCCAATGATTATTTAGACGTCAACACTTTTGCAAGAATAATAATGTCACGACATATAAAACACCGTTTCCAATGAAAATCTCAGACCGAAGACGCGTGTCGCGTGAATGTGATAATTCAAATTAAGAACATCAAAAATCAAAATGACCGCGACCAGTAGGGTGAATGAAAAAGTTGTCGGATCTATTGGGCTAAAAAAATTGTTTGGTTGAAAATAAATTATTATTGTCTACTTTATCAATACTTTTATCAATTTTCTATCATTCACTCAATAATAATTCACTTCACTTTGAATAATAATTCAAAGTGAACATAAATATTTAAAAAAAAATAGTTTGGTTTTTTTAAATAACATAGTGTAATTCCAATATTTTATCAAAAGTTAAATAAAACTTAACTGAAACTGAATGATAAGAAACTATCATTTCTTTTTTGTCTTATGTTTTAGAACTAAATTATAGTAAAGTCGGTAACTGTTTTTATACCCTACTTCACTTTTTTCTTTTTCTCATAACATTATGGTCGCTACTGCTGCCAATATTAATTTTAATAAATAAACATGTCTATTGAAAAAGGTTGAAACGTACAAATTAAAATTACTACTACCGATTTTACCCGCTGATATTTCGGAGTGGCACCACTGTCAATAGTTATGTCGAATTCGGTTCTGAATGGTTACATTTCGTTAATGCCAAACGGCAGCAAGGAATAGTGGCTGTTCAATGGCTTTCTAGTACAATACGGCCGATATAACTTGGCAGTTCCGAACATCGCGCAGAAGGCTGCGCAATAACATTTTTTAGGCATGAAATGGTGACACGAGGCGAGTGAGAGTGAGAGAACATGCGCGAAAATTTGTAGTGCCTATGTTCAGACCTGCTAAGTTATATCGGCCATTTTGTAGACGTGTATAAGTGGATGTAATTATGAAGATTGGGAAATTGACTGATTGCACTTTTTAATTAAAATATTATATACCATTAAAGTATTTCAGTGCGAAAAACCAATAAACAAGATTCAGTGCTGCATGTTTTTGATTATGTAAATAAATGCACAAAGTAATCGAAACCATGCAAAATATATTTAGTGGATTAGTGTGATGTCTGAACGGAGAACATTTAGTGCAATCTGTAGGGTTCCGTGAATGAACCTTCTTTGTACCTTTGAACTTGAACTTACTCACGCTGATTAATTAATATAGTACAAGCAAGGTTTTCTAATTAGAAAACACATGAAAAATTTAATGAAAATCAATAACGTTTGGGCCAACTAGCGAACGGGGATTATCGACCACATAATATGTTAAAAAACTAATGCAGCCAATCTGTATCGAATCCATAACCATAATTATCACGAACCAGAAAGCGATCACCACTTCTAATACATAAAATCAGTGCAGCCAATCTGTATCGAATCCATACCCATAATTATCGCGAACCAGAAATCGATCGCCGCTTCTTTTAATTTAATTTTCTTCTGTTACAAACGGATTTGAATAGTACTACCCTAGGGTTGGCGTGTTTTTTTAAATTATTTTTGGGCTGTTGAGAAAGTTAGTTTTAACTGTTTCTCAGATAAACATTCGGATATACACACATAGTAATTAAGTAGTCGTACATAATAAGTAGTATGCTCTTTATCCAGTAGTGGAATTCTTTCAGCTGAAATGATGCTCTTTAAAGTGTTGGGCAAAATTGTTCTGCTCTGTGTGTTCTGGTCACAATGTTCTTTACAGCCCCCATGGGAAATGAAAGGTGAGTTATTGTTAGAACCTCAGCACTTCCGTCTCGGCATGTGGGTAATTCTGCCTCCTTCCATAATTTTATGGAACCCTTCTGACTATACTGGCTGATAATACTGGTTCAAGGACAAGAGACATCGCAATGGTTAGTTACCGTCACCAGTGTTATAGATCGTATTTATATTTTTTATTTTTTTAAGCCCCATGAATGACAGACAGATCACCTTAATCTGTCAGACTCTGTTGTTGTCTATGGTGTTCCTTCAATTTTCTCTAATCAGGGAACTTCAAAAGCCCTGACTATCCAATTTTATGTATACCTACATGATGTTTAACAGTCTAGTTACTATGATATCAGTTACCCATTGTGGGTTATGATATTAAGGGATTTTTGACTATTTTATTACGAATTATATTTTTAACTATTATTTGTATTATATTTTTTCTTCTATTTTATGGATTCATCGCATGGCGAAAATCAGATTTTTTCTATTGAGAGACAACCCTAACAACCTCGATAGGTCCAATTTACTTTGGGGTATATTGGCCAGTCAAATAAATGAGAATTACGAATGGGAGTATTTATGTAAATTAAGGCACCTTTTGCCCCATATCCCTTACCTTTATGTCTCGTAAATTTGCAACTACTACCTTCTGTGATTTAGTTTTATGTCGTTACATTGTGAGCTGGATTAGTTATATTGATTGCACTATCTTGTTCTCTACCCCTTGGTAAGACTGGTTGTCAAACTTTTGGGCTTCTGACTATCTGTAACAACTGTCAAAAATCTACGAATGACAGCCGGGATCAACAACGGCTCAACGTGCTTTCCGAGGCGCGGAGTTGTCTCGATATGTAATAGATGGTGGCCTACCGACGAACCGGCCGCGGCAAACGTAGCTTAATAACTTTGAAAGGCGACTATGAAAGAGAATTATCTTTAGAACATTGCAACTGAAATCACCAATTCGTCTAACAAAGGTCTTTAATTAAATGTTAAGCCATCCACTAGGTACAGCGCCATGAAACAGGATCTGATATAGGCTAGCATAATCTGAATCTTCGATCAAACATGTACTTGATCGAAAATCGGAATCTTTCAAAAACTATCCAACAGACTTGCCGAAAGACTTAAGTTTACCTAACTTTAAAAAAAAACTTGTTTATTTATTTACTTCCAAGATGGACTTAACTAGATAATACACTTTTTACCTCGTAAAAATAAGGAAAAATAAAGCGAAAATTCGCAGCGATACATACACATCTAGTTAAGGATGTATAGCTAACATAAATTGCCTATGGGTGTAGAGAAACCAAGCGAAACTAATGCACCTGTCGGACTCACATATAACGGAAACCATGTTCTTATTTATCTTGACGATATTTCTTGAGGTGGGGTAGATTAAGCTCAAGTTACTACAGTTTTGAAGAAGTGCTTTTTATGCCGATAAGGTTGCGTGTTGTGAGGTTGTAGACACAGAAGTTATTGTTTTTATTGAGTGGCAAACAAACAGCTGGCCTACCGGATGGTAGGATGGTAGGCGAAGGAAACCGAAAGGGAGATCGTGGCCCCCGGCAACAGGGCAACCGAAGGAACACGGGTGGGTTTTAGTCGGTAAGAGTCTGACACGCCCTCCCGCTCTGCCTAGAGCGAGAGAAGTTATTTGATAACTTCTCATCAAAAAAAAAAAAAACATGGCCTACCGGATGGTAGGTTGTTACCGCCACGTATGGGAATCTGCAATTAAATACCTATCGGATCACAAGCGCGTTGTCATGTTAGAGACAAAGCTGAAACGTCCATATGCCTGAGTTGGAACTAAGATAGTATATTTATAATAGATTACATAATATAAAATAACATCACGCCTTGTTTTCCCAAAGGGTTGGGCAGAGCTGTACCTGAAGTACACCCACATTTCGCCAGTTATGTTTTAAGTCCCATGTAATACGGGGCGAGCCTATTGGCATGAACCGGGCACAAATCCAGACTCCAGGCTGCTACTGAGAAATTCTTGAATTTCATGACTTGGTAGGTAAATACAACAAAATAGGTACTACAAGTCACCAGATGGACAAAAACATACATAATTAAATAAACATAGTTCCCATAATAATAACAAACAGATTTTATGTCAATATGAAAATAATATAAAAATCGTCCCACACAATACACTGCCGTGTTACATCGTCAAAGCTCCCAAATTATCGGGATAAAGCCGTCAGTGTACAGGATACTTTATGAAAACGGTTTCATATCGCAACGATTTTTCTCCAAGAGGTTAGAGGTGCCGTATCTTCAGTACGGCTTCAGCTTTCGGGCTGAACGGATGTGTGCGGGAACGAGGCGATTTTGTCCCCCAAACTTTAAAACGGAACACGCGCGATGGTATCTTTCTAGGAAAAAAAATAGTTTACAGTGATTTTTGACTGTGAATGGATTAAAAAGTATTACATGTGTGGTGATTGACTCGTGTTTTGTCAACTTCAATGAAACAGTGATGAAAGAAAAATATTTGTTTTATAACGAGTCCCGGAATAACGTTTCGGGATATCCCGGTTTAGGTAAATACTCTTTATTAATGTTCCTTTTAGTTTGGTAACTAAGTTAATAAGTAAGAAAATATTCATTGAACTTTTGCAATAGTACCCTAGGGATCAATTCAAACTGTTTGTTGGTACTCATCAAACTATTCTAATATTAAATTTAATTACTGTTTTAGTGTTTATTTATTACATACGTATTTAATATTAGATTTTACGAGTTTGAATAGCCCTACAGAAACATATCGAACGTTAAGCATTATCTACTGCTGTTTTATTAATTTCACCGTGAAATAGAAAAACTTAATATTTCAAATAAAAATATTCGTGATTATTCTGTGTTCGCTAAAAAAAATCTCGTAAAAACTCAATAGTCAACTTATTTGCAAATACGATAGGTACCAGATTTTTCAATCATGAAATATGTTGTTAGAAGCATGACCTAGGTAATCGTCTGAATCCCAATTTTTTTAATATTAAAATAACCATTACATGGTCTTCTGCTATGATATAATATATCATAGCAGAAGACCATGTAATCTGATAAGTGGAACAAAAAAATAAAAATTCCATTTTTTTATTACATATTATGCCTACATATTATGTAGGCCTACAGACATCATAGAGTAACTACGCAGTATTGTAGACACACCCAGTTTAAATATCGTTAGAATTTTTGCTTATTCTGATGAACTGGTAAGAAAACCTTTAGTACTTTCTGGCAACAAATTGTGACTTTTACCTGAAATAAAAAATGGAATTTTTATTTTTTTTGTTCCACTTATCAGTATTATTTTTAAATTTTTTTTTCGTCATGTGCCTTTTATAAATAACGTAATAGGTAACAAACTGGTACCCAAATGCTGGGCTGACTCTATTAGATTGCTATCGACATGCTAAAAAGAAGAATAAGTAATATAATATTTTCTATTTTTCCTGTATTTACATATTCATGTTTAATCTGGTGTAGTTTTTTTTTAAGACGACATTTATTTATTCACAAAAAAAAAATACAGAAGTAATTGTATATATAAATAAATATAATATTAATAAAATAAAATATTATTATTTATAATATTTATTAATAGAATATAATATAAATTGTATCCTCAAGCTTTAGCTGTTAACATGGGTTTACGTTCATCACAGTTAAGCGTAATATCCCTATCTCTAATCACCACTCAGGTGGATACTGATGGCGGCAAGTGTCTGGTGCCATTAGCTACTGCCATTCACTCATACTCGTAAAATCGCTTAGTTAGGAATACTAACGGAAGGAGTGACTTTGATATAATATTCTTTACGAAAAACCTTCCAACCTTACAAGTGGTAAATGCAAGATTGTTATAAAGTATGAAAGTGACAGACCATTCAATCATCAGGTTAAAAAATACCCTAATAGCAGTTGGTTCCTATTTTTGGCAGAGTTTTTTTTTTCCCTGCCTTTCATTTCTGCATAATACATGTATAGAATAGAGAATGTTTACCTAAAAAATACACAGCTCTTTTACCAAGCAGAAAGATGTGTGTCATATTTTTACACAATATTTCTGATACTGTGTGACAAAAAGATACACATGGTGCTGAAGGTGTTAACGAAGGCATCCGTAAAAAAAGAGCTTTTAGAAATTTCATCTCCTAAAAGGGGTTAATGGAATTGAATTTCGTATGCGAAAGATGTCGCAAGCAACAGCTAACAGCTAGTCGTTGAATGTAGGGCAAATGTCAATACACTGTTTTTTTTATCACTGTTGACAATATCCAGTCGTTATAGTTTGTTGGTAGATAGGCATTTATCCGCGCGTAGGTATGGTTATCGGCGAGGGCCAGTACACACAATTTCATATTTGCATGGATGACAACGAAACTGTAGCTGATGATTTCAGAATAACATTGTTATTTCTACTAAACCCTATATATACTCTTTTTTCTAATAGAAGCATTATCCTATCCTTTAATAAATGAGCAATATTTGCATAATATATTTATTATCACGTTCTCGAAAACCACTCTAACGATTTCGATGAACATACAGGGGCTTACGGGGCGAAAAATCGATCTAGCTAGATCTCATTTCTAGGACAATTTGTTTTCTCTATTTTAACCCAAGCAGAGCTCGGTCGACCAGATACTACGTATAATACAGGTACATAAAACTCTTTAGTCAAAGCTGTTAAATTCTGAATGATGTTCACGTAATGTATCTTCATTATCTATGCTAGTTTGTTACTTCCTTGCCTGAACCATTAATGCGATTTTAACAAATAAAAGTTGTACATGTATTGGTTTTGTCCTGATATCGAGTGTCTTACCTCATTTGAGTTATTTGATATCATAGGATTTTAGCTACACTCTAGACTCTACTACAAAAACCGTGCTTTAGATGTCACTAAAGGAGTTTTGAGATCGGCCATCTCTTTTGTAGCGACTCAAGTCGATTGTTCCCGAGAAGTGGCGACGAGACGTTAACGAACCCAATTTCTTCTAGAGCCCTACTAACCTTTGAAACAATGATATCATCCCACATATATTTAGATATTTCGCAGATGAAGTTTTAGTAAAATAATCAGACAACAAGATTAAAAGATAATATTATAGTTGTTGGTACGAAAAATAACTGACGCCTTGAAATATCCTATAATGGAAGAAACAATGGATAAAATTTTATAAAAGATGAGACGGTTAGAAAGGGAGTGAATAGTATGAGAGAGATGAACCTATAAAATAAGTTGGATAACAGCAGGAATATGCTGAATCTTTTGTTACCGTTTTCGGATATTCTTGTCTTCTTATTTAATTTGATATCATAGAACTTCTGGCCCCTCTTTCGCCCCGCTATTGCCAGTGAGCGTTGAGGCTGACTGCGCAGGATAAGCTCGATATACCTACATAATTATACTTAAGTATTACACGTGGAGGAGTTTTGCATGTTTTATGACAACGATCATCATCATCACAATCATTACAGTTGATAAATATCTACTGCTAGATGTAAGCACATGACTATAACATACATAGATAATTAACATATACTTTTCCCACTACTGAGACCCTGATCTCCTCTCTTCGAGAGGGAGTGGGCTACTTTAATTTACCACGCAGGATCAATGCGGGTTGCTAGATGTCACATATTTTCGAATTTTTGCTTCTAGGACATGCCGGTTTCCCCACGATATTTTCCTTCACCGTTGTGAGAGTCGTAGTGATGAAATGATTTAGGTACACAAAATAAAGCGCCTGCCTGGCTTCGAACCCACAACCTACAACTTGTAAGAGTCGGGGCCGATACCACTGGGCTAACCTGCTCATGACTATGATAAACTATAAATATTCGAGAACATTATACAAATTACAAATCATAAAGTATTTATGGCTTGCTTTTGCCTGGTCGGCATTTCTGCCCCTTCTACATCACCTAAGGAATATAGTACATACCTTTAAAACAGCATGTTTTTCATCAGTGGCTGTTTGTTGTCAGTTAGTTATTCATGATAATAACATAACATCACGCCTGCTTTCCCCGAAGGGTTAGGCAGAGGTGTACCCATAGTACATCCACATTTCGCCAGGATATTATGTTTAAGTCAAAAATGAAAAAGTAAGTTAAAGCGTCAAGAGAGCCCGCGAAATTCAAGTTTTCTTGGCGTTTTTTTTTTTTGCAATTTGCAGTTCAGTCTGATACTATGTTGATCTAAATATGATTCGTGGCCGTATCAAATGTTTTTTTTTATAGAATTATGATCAGAAAAATCATCAATATAACTCTCTAAGTTCTTGTAATCCTATTGAATGATCATTTCATGAAATCATGACATTTGAGGATTATGCTAACTAAGGATTTGTATTAACGATTTTTTTTTCTGAAGGGCATCTCATAGCTGACCTCTGAGGTCATGACTATTTAACCGGTCAATATTATTGATTTTAATGATTATAATTCTGTAAATCCTTATTTTTTACAGTCGCTAATCATATTTTAATCAACATACAACCTGACATTGACCTGCAAATTGTAAAAACTAAAGAAATTTTTAATTTCGCAGGCTACCTTAATGCATCTCCCTTAAGTCGGAACTGTTTTACCAAATTATATACACATACATATATAAACTCAATTCTTCCCTTGGGGGTAGGCAGAAACTATAGAACGCCACCTGCTACGATCCTTACAAACTCCTTTTGCCTCGTTTACGTTCAAACATCTGGTCATACACGCACGGTTGCGGGTACTACGCACCAGACCTTTCAAACCTTTCTTTTTCAAATCATATATTTTATAAAATTATTTATTATGTATACAGTTAGTGATAATAAAATAGTTGTTAGGATATTTCGATATAGTGGCATCAACCCAGATAACATGCTAGGATTTACGTAAAATGGAGCATGAGTGTTTATTTTAGAAAATTAATAATTTTATTCAAAATATTGTTGGTTCAATTCGGGCGTAGTTTGTAGTGATAGTTTGACATCACAGCATCCAATCTGTCTGTCGGAACACTGGACAAGCCTTGCGAAGTTAGAATACCGATATCTCCTGTATAATTGGGCTGTGGAGTGAAAGGCAGATGTCAGACGGTCAGTCAATTTTGTACATCTGTCAAGTTCATTTGTATCTGTTTGTATTTGTAACTAGCAAAATATTAGTATCGATTATGATGGTTTAATTTGTTTATTTTTGTGATTGAAATTTTAAGTAGATGGTTCATGATAGTATTTTTTCAGAAAACATGTATTATATTCTCATATTATATTTTCAAGTATCGCACAGGTTTTAATATTAATGTAACCTAATAGCAACCTTATATATAATATTTATTCAACAAAAATATTATGATATAACAATATTCTATAATCTCAACATTAAACTTAATGAATGCCTTCTTTATCGTCTAATTAAAAGAAGTTCTCCATAGAAAAGTATTTTGTACAAAAACTTTTCAATTTTCATCAACTGCTTTCAATTAAGAGTTGTTACAATAAAATATTTCTTGGTGCTAATGTAAAATGAGAGAAACGGGAATAATATTGCGTTTTGGCATTAAGTCAAAAATACCATATTTTCACCTCATTTGTATCAAAACCATTTTTAGAAATATTTTCCGGTAATTATTTAGGACACGCTGTGTTTTTTTATTTATTTATTATTATGATCTACCGCATTATAAATTCATTGCTCAATTTTTCATAGACAAGCCCAAAAATATAAATTTTTGATAGATTTTAGATCAGCATGCATCGGAAACCACGCTAAGCTGTTGGTCCCAGATGTCATTCGTAGATCTTTGACAGTCGTTAAGGGTAGTCAGAAGCCCAAAGTCTGACAACCAACTAAGAGGTATCGTGTTACCCAGTAACTGGGTTGTGGAGAGCATATAGACAAGATTTTTTATAGTTTTATATACAACGTGTTCCTTTTGTTATCCCATAACTCCTGGGTATTAATGAGACCATGTCAAAGAATCAACTCGCATTTGATTTTTTTTTTATCGTATTCCTTTTTCATACAAAATAATTCGGTAAAGTCACGATTATTTATGTACACCCTGACGTAAAATATTTAAAAAAAAACTTTTTTTCAAACCATTTATGTACATAAATAAAAACAATATCAATGATTGGTTTGAATGAAAATGATTAACTCGTACTTATCAATGAAACTTAGATACACATCGAGAGTCTAGTATTATGTTATTTACGAAACAATCTATTTTTGGAACATTTTTCCCAGGACTTTTTGTATTATTTTTCCTTATAGCATATAATCTTAGACTTATGAGACATCAGTGTCACAAAAATGAGAAAAAAATAATTGTCAACCATATCTAAATATTTATCCTTTGTTTAATCATGTTGAAAGGACAGGTATTACAAAAGCTATTAAAAACAGACATCTGGAACATTTCGTCTGAAATGCTTTAATATTCCTCACGTCAATTGTTCAATTACACTTGAATTTTATATTTTCCCTCGTTCCAAAGCACGACTTCGTTGAAGCATTTTTCGTTTTAGACCTTTATTAACGTGTTAAACAAAATTTTACGAAGCATCGAATTTCCATTGTACTTGAAACCACTACAGAAAAAATGGTTTAAATTGAAAAACCGTCTGAAGTTTCTGCGTAAGTGTACCCTTCGCAAAAAATAAATTGTCTGCGTTTATAACTTCTCATTGAGTGGGTGGTAGATAGGTATAGGTGCGGGGTGTATAAGAAAAATATGATCATATTTAAGGGTGTAGTACTTTTAAATATGATCACATATACACTTTTTTAGTTTTTTAA
The DNA here is from genome assembly GCA_916610215.1 of Omphaloscelis lunosa. Taxonomy (NCBI): domain Eukaryota; kingdom Metazoa; phylum Arthropoda; class Insecta; order Lepidoptera; family Noctuidae; genus Omphaloscelis; species Omphaloscelis lunosa. The sequence goes on along the minus strand of OU744265.1, from coordinate 13,424,359 downwards.
ACTTGATTGACATGTAAAAGCGGTTGAACAAACCTACTGACAGAAATAAAATCATTTATCATAGAGCCCATTTGAACACAAAAATCTAAAACAACATTTTCATTAAATTATTATGCTTTAACTTCGATATCAATAGAGAGAGTATCTAGTTAGTATGCATAAGTTAGCAAAAGCCCAATCAAGCGGTAAATCATAGTTCATAAGGTCAGCTCTATAGGTAAGCGATCAGTGTAGTTCACTAAGTTTGGAACAATGAACTTAGGTATTAAGTAGGTACATCGTGAATATTTTAATTAAAATTTTAATCGCGTCAATATTTTATATTAAGAAGGTACGGAAATGTCATTTAACAGATAATATTTCCCTGCAGGGTTTGACAGAGGTGTACACCCACATTTCACTAATTATTTTTAAGGCCTATTGCCATCAAGTGGGCACGAAACCAGACCGGGCTGCTACTGAAAAATTTGTGACAGAAAAACCCAATAACACTTTTCCCGACAAGGGAATCGAACCCAACAAGCACCTTATAGATAAGCCCTCGACACACGGCAACGATATATTGTAGCGATTTGAGTTTGCTCAGTTAGAGCGGTTACGCACTACGTCCGATCCGAATCCAAATTCACGATCCGAGTTCAATCCGAATTGGTATTGTTATAAATTCGGACGGACAGAGTTCGGATCTAGTGCGCAACCCCGCATACAAATATTACTGTGGCTACTTTGGATCGACATTTCTTGGATTTGGATCGGATTCGGATCAGACGTAATACATAACCGCTCTTATAGACGGCCCTACGCACGCCACCGATATCTGTGTCGATCGTCAGTTCTTCACAGAAGCTCATGCGTGTAACATGTTTATGTACCTATAGTATGTATGTTTATATATTTAAGCTTTATTTATTTAAGTACATGTTAACTTATTACGTTTATACGTGTAGGTAAAATACAATAGAAGTGGATATATTTAGTAACCTGTTCCGCTTAGCTATATCTAAATAGTCTTAAAAAAAACCCTGAAAGAAATCGACACGTGTTTCACCTCTTAACAAGGCATCTTCAGGATGACGATTGACTTGTCGCGAACTCGAACACGGCGTGTTACCACACCAGGCGCTGAGCGCAAACCCGCTTATATACTGCCCGCCCCACCTCGGCTCGGACCGTTATCAGCACGATAAGGGGCGAACAATCTCAGTAAAGGTGACCTTGGTATACTCGTATTTAATTCGTTTGACAGTGTAACGTTTTCTGTATTATTTTTGACTACGTGTAGTTATATTTTAGTCTAAGACTTCGCATATCCATATTTTCTCTTGTTCTCACACACTATTGTATACATTTCTTTCTCATTTCTCCTTTGGCAGGTCTGCTGGAAAAAAAATCTTAATCTTAAATAAGCAAGTACCTTTGTACTCTAAATTATAATTATGACGTTTCTCTATGTATTTTACTGTGTGTACATAAATAATAATATAAAAAAATGTTTCGGGAAAAACGGAAGATGCTAAGCAGTAGCACATTAGTGCTTGCGACCACTTACAGTAGGTACACAAAGGTGACGGCGGTTATATTGAAGTACCTATAATAAAAACAATTTGAAAACTGCCCATCTTCAAATCCTCGTATAAGCACCTTCTGTCGTGCAGAAACCAGCTATTATCCAATATCTGTCATTACAAACTGCAAACTAAAATCCGTTGAAATTGCGTACGGATGAAGAATGGTGTTAAACGAAACGTCACCAGCCAGACGTCGTCGCCGCGTCGGCAAAAATAAAAAGTGTATCCATTCACGCCAGCGTTTTATTCTCTGCCTCTAATTGGAATTGCTTTGCGGGCTCTGACGGCGGCGAATTTACTGTTTCTGTATCTTCATACCAGTTTTCTTTAAAAGAGATAAGTTTGGTTTGTGGTTTGGACACTTTGTATCGACTTTTGTCTTCGTTTCAATCTCTTCGAATTAGGTCAGGAGGCTCGTAGTTAATCATGCGTTTGGTTTTTAAAGTACCTATCTTTTAATTATTATATCAGATGGATAAAGATTTGAGGTAGACGTGAAGGTCAGAAATTATCCCATGGAAATGTCACTCAGGTCATGGATTACCTGTTTCATGGAAGTCCACTCAGTCGTCAAGGCGTGAAAAGGCAACAGACAGAAAGAGTTACCTTCGCACTTACATAGATAATATAATGCTGTTAAACATGATAACTATAGCTACTTGCAAATACTGAAATATCATAGAGACGTAAAAACTATTCAATTAAAAAAATCATTAGGAAGCAATCATTAGAAGGAAAGCACTAGGAAGTGGTGAAGGGTGGGCGTTTTGGACGACCGTTTTAAGTAAATTTGATGTTCGAAAAGTGCTGATTTTCAGCCTAGTTTGAATAAATGACTTTTGAATTTTGAATGAATAGCCAGTAGTAAAATGCGCGTGTTATTTAATAAAACGCCTAGACCAGATTGATGAAACCTGATTGTTAAAAGGTCACTACCCCATTTCATTCGAAACTAACCCTTTCCTCTATACTTCCGAAATATGCCTTAGAACTGATGGAATAATTTTCTTTTATTTTAAAACCAGCATGGAAACACGCCAACGCTTCGTTCTTTTCCACTAATTGGAATTGCTTTACGTCTCCGTCGGCCTCGACTTCTAAATTGAATTCTTTTTTTTTCGACATAATAACATATACTGATGTTTTACTTTGTACGTGTTGCATAAAGCCATTCGGGGACGGCGTATACGCTATTAGTAAAATTAAAACATAAATTTTGTGAACTGAATTTCGTCGTGTAAATGTATTATGGGCTTGTTTTTTTTTTTAATTTTAGACACAACTTGATGCTTCTAACGAGGTGCGGTCTTATACTGCTTTTTATTTGAAGACTCGTTAAAAGTTTAAAAGTCATATATTTTTATCATTACAATGTCCTTTCTAAGTTTAGTTTGTAAGCCAATCCTAGCATACATAGTTGTATTTAACATACACATCATCGGCTTGGTGTTGTATTTAGCACCAATTTAAGTCGATTTTTTGTCACACAGTTTTTTTTTGAGCAATTAACGTCATGCGAACTGTCCTTAAGAAGTATTCGCCTTACAGTTCCAGTAAGTACAAATATGTAGTTCTAAGCCGCATGCATTCAACGACTACCAGCGTCCTTTACCAGACGATGTACCCCTATGATAGGCGGCCGTCTAATGCTCTGCCTTAAGAGAAACTACTAAAACCCCATTACACCGTAATTCGGTCCAGCTTACCCACTTTTATTCACAAAATAGCTTCCCACTCCAATAAACTCAACGAAGCATAAACATTTCGTGACGAAAACAACATTTTCTTCGCTTCCAATAAACTACATCAGATAGATAGTACAGAAGATAAACTGTCATAGAGAATTTGTTCCATATCTCTCAACACTAGATGAAAAGTAGAAATGCCGGTTTCACAATAAATTCCGAGGTTTTGCGGATGAAACTTTCGATGTATCTGTTGGAAGCTTAAAGCCTAACATTTTGCGGTATTCACGGATTTCACGGTAAATCCGGACTAGTATTTTGTCGAGTTCTGTAATGCTGTTTAAGTTTCTTCGTGTTAGATGGATTTGTAATTACATTACTCTAAAATCTATATATATAAAAATGAATCCCTATTTCCCTTGGTCACGACATCACGCTAAAACGGCTGAACGGATTTGGATGAAATTTGGGATATGGATAGACCTTGACCCGGAGAAGGACATAGGATACTTTTTATCCCGATATTTTTACGGGATCGAGACTTATGCGGGTGAAACCGCTGGGCGCAGCTAGTCCTAAATAAATATGCTTAATTTTGTAATGCTTAATTTAAAAAGTGAGGTTTTAAGTGGTGAAAATAAATGTACCGGAATATTAGGAGAACTCATCAAACACAATACCTTGATTTCTGAGAGAACAAAGTAGCAAGAATTCGTCAAACAGAGAATGAAATCCAATTGAGAGGCTGAGATAAATAATTCACCCATCTATAGCAGTACATACTACATATACCACAAAGTAACTTTCTTTCCAAATCGACTCGCATTACGTGCAAGGAATGATAACAATCAACGTGAAAGAAGTATCACGTTTTTGGCTGCTGCTATAAATGATAATTTCAAATCGATTCAATTGAAGAATTTCATAACAGAAAGTCCAAAGCTGAATCGAGATGAGCTTTTAACTTTTCTGTCGGGACCACACTGCATAATTGGCTCATTAAAACTCCGTTTGTAACTAAACCTGAAACCAGCCGGGTAGTTCCAAAACCATGATAATATGTCAATTAAGTTTACACTTATAATGACTGTGGCTCGGACAAGTCATAATTTAAATACTGTCGTACACCTAAAGCTGATCAATGATGATTTCTTGTTTCGTATTTGGAACAAAAAATAACTAATCTTATCCAAAATAAACTGAATACCATCATTACCACTAGTTAGATTTTATTTTCAAACAAGATATTTTCATACATTATTTTTAAGCTACCAGTCCTTTTTTTTTTTTTTTTTTTTTTTTTGGGTGGGAAATCATCAAATAACTTCTCCCGCTCTGGGCGGAGCGGGAGGGCGTGTCAGACTCTTACTGACTAAAACCCACCCGTGTTCCTTCGGTTGCCCTGTTGCCGGGGGCCACGATCTCCCTTTCGGTTTTCTTCGCAACCCCGGCAGGCATCGGCCCTAGCGGACCCCGTCAATTCTGCTGACATCTCTTTGAGGCGCGCGTGGAACACAACGCGCCGTCGACCCGGGCCTGGTCCTTATCGGACGGTGAGCTACCCATTGCTCACAGTCCGCAAGCCCGCGCCTACGGTGGCCGGAAATCGGCTTGCGACTCCCGACGCCCTGGGCGTCTCCTCCTGCGGCGGTTAGGGGCGTGAGGGCGCGAAATTTGCCTCTCCCTCACGCGTTCCGCTTCCTCCTTCGCGAGCATTACCGCTTCGCAGAAGGAGGTGACGGCCTCCCATTTCCTCTCGCTCTGTACCATGGCCTGAACCAGGGCCGGACGCGAGAGATCACCGCCGCCGATCGCCTCCACGAGGACACGGCGATGCTCCGCCCAAGCTGGGCAGACCTCCACCGTATGCTCTACCGTGTCCTCCGGGCGATCCACACAATGATGACACCCGGGCGTTTCCTCCCGCCTTATCCTGTGCAGAAACCTCCCGAAACAGCCGTGTCCGGTGAGGACCTGCGTCAGGCGGAAGGTGAGGACGCCGTAGCGCCTCTCTAGCCACTCCTCAAAGAGGGGTCTTATCGCCGCAATTGTGGCGTGCCCAGCACTGGGTTGCGACAATCGCATTCTCCATAACGCCATGAGATCCCGCCGGAGCTCTGTCCGCTGTGCCGTGATTTCTCGCGGCAGCGGAGTTAAGCCCCGGCGTTTCGCTTCCTCGCGCAACTCCCACAGGTGCGCGAGGACCTTTGCCTCCAGATCCCATGGCGGTAATCCGGCAAGGAGGCACGCTGCCTCGCAGGAGACCGTGCGGTATCCTCGGGCCAGCCGGATGGCCATGACCCTCTGGGACGCGTTCAACCGGCGTGCTGGCCGCAGCCTTAGTGAACGCGCCCACACCGGCGCTCCGTAAAGGGCCATGGACCGCACGACCCCCGCGTAAAGCCTCCGGCAGGAGGCGTTTGGCTCCCCTAGATTGGGCAGGAGCCGCTTCAACGCAGCCCCGGCCCGCTCCAGTCTGGGAGCCAAACGTCGGAAGTGTTCGACGAAATTCCACCGGCTGTCGAGGACGAGTCCTAGATACTTCATCGTCGACTCGACGCCGATGTGAACCCCTCCCGCCACCACCTGGGAACCCGACGGTGGCGCATTCCGAGGTCCATGAAAACCCATGGCCTCGGACTTGTGCAAGGCCACCTCGAGTCCCAACTGCCGGATTCTGTCGACGATTGTCGCAACCCCGCGTGTCGCTAAGTCGGCCGCCGCCTGGTATGACCTCCCCTGCGCCAGGACCAGCGTGTCGTCAGCGTAACAAATGACGCTGACGCCGCTAGGGAGGTCGGCGCGCAGCACCCAGTCGTATCCGATGTCCCACAGATGCGGCCCCAGGACCGATCCCTGTGGGACACCGCACGACATCTCTCGCCGGTTCCACTCTCCTTGGTGACCGGGGTAGATGACGGCCCTGTCCGTCAGATAGGCCTCGACCACACGACAGAGGTAGGTCGGCATCCGGTGATATCGGAGTGCCTCCCTGATGCAACTCCAGGGCAGGGTGTTAAAGGCATTGGCGATGTCTAGAGACACCGCCAAGACGACCCCACCCCGGGCCACGGCATCCCCCGTCGTGAGGGCCCGCACGCGCATGATGGCGTCCACCGTAGAGCGCCCCCTGCGGAAGCCATACTGGCTCTCCGCCAGATCCGGTCCCACCCGCACCAGCCGCTCGACGAGGCGGTCTGCAATGACTCTTTCAAAGAGCTTGCCCACCTCGTCGAGCAGCACGATGGGCCGATAAGCGGACGGAGAGTCCGCTGGGCGCCCCGGCTTCCTGATGAGGACCAGTTTCCCCGTCTTCCAACGAAGTGGGAACTGGCCCCTCTCCATGCATGCGCTTAGGAGCCCCCTTAGTCGAGGCCCGAGAGCCCCCAAGGCCAGGACCCAGGCTTTTCCAGGTATGCCGTCGGGTCCTGGGGCCACCACCACCAGTCCTAAAATAATAATAATATAATAATATGCAAATGAATAAAAAAGGGGACAAGAAATCATATAGGGTTTCAACAAATTCATGGCAGCATTGGCACGTTGAGTGACACTGGTCAAAAAATAGGCTAGCGCCCTGGTCATGTATTTAAATGACCAGGGGGCTAGCCTATTTTTTGGCCGTCGACGAACAGCTTGAAGATTTCTCGAGAAACAGGATGTTTCAACCCCAGACGACTCGAACATTATATGTTGCATATATACGCAATAAGGTAAATACCACCCAATTACCATTATACTCCAAAGTTCTCCTCAAAACACAGACTCAGTGCGAAACCTAGTTCCAAACAGAACTGTCAACGGCTCCTGTCATTCATGTCGCAGGATTAGATTTGTTCCTCGTCCCTTTTCGCTCGTACCGACTTTGTTACGCAAAGGAAAACGAAAGTATTCCGGATAACTTACCGATGTGTGACGAGGAGGACATTTTTCTGTATTTCCTTTTTTTCTTTGGGTGATAATCTCTTGTGGGTTTCGAAGGCACTTTTCGTGTTTCCGTAAATGATTCTTGGAGTTTGTTTTGATGTGGATGGTTCTGATATTCTAGAAATAATATACAATAGTTTTTTATATATCTGTGTGCTTTATTTTTCTTTTACCTAAAATATTTTTAGACAAAAAGAAGACCATAACGACCAGTTAGAGTAAAAAACACTAATATATGTACTTACTTTAAAAAAAAAAACATAACTCCACGTTAAACGGTTTATCCGTAGCTGTAATTGAAAAGGATTATTACGTCTAGTTTGATAGCAGGTCAATCTACATTCTACATATACTCCATTTGAAATAAGATTAGACATTTAAACAAACCTTTTTTACAGTCCGTTCAACCGATTTTGACTTCTATGCCGTAGGCATAAGGATGGCATTAAAAGCAAAAAAGTGGTTACAATGCCAATTGTTTACTGCAGCTGCCATTTGTCATGCCACCAACGCAATAGAAGTCAAAATCGGTTGAACAGTTGATCGGTTGAAGAATAAACCTTATTTACAGTCCGTCTGTATACTCATATAGATTAGTATTTACACAACATCAGAATCAACGTTGCAAATTGCCTTACAACTAGTGTTCATGTCCCTTCATTATAAGATACTTGTGCTATTAGGTTACCTCATATAATCTTGAAACTACCACAAATTTCTGATTTAAATTAATTCATTGATCATTTTACAGTTAATATTCCGTTTTTACTATATTTTCTGGTCCTTTAAGTTCGTTTCAAAATTGATTTGGAAAATGATCTCATTCTGAAGGCATTAAGTCAAACGATTCTGTTTGAAGTCCCGTCATATCGATGAGATGAAAAATGTTCCGGAGTTTTCAAATTGGAAATTGTGTGGAACTATTTTCAGGGGACGATAATTAAAACATTTGAAGATTTTTCGCTTGAAAAAATAGATGAAGTCGAGTCGAGGTGTCGGTGTAAATAAATGTGGATATTAGAGCTTGGTTTACCATATTAATAAAAATCTTAATTAGTATGTGCTGGCTGTATGTGTGTTTGGCATGTGAAGCAAAGTCAGAGGCCCATGGGCGGTTTTAAAACTCTGACACCAGGTTAGTCACTAACCACACGAAAAAAGAAAGGAAGTATGTACCATATGAACGAGTACCTACGTTAATGGTAATTTTTTTTTTTATGACTTTTTTTTGCGTAGATATATTTATGTTTGGTTTAGTCATTTACTAGTTTAGATAATCTATATACTTATAATAAAATAGTAGAATCCGGTGTCTGTCTATCTGTCTGCTTGTTTGTTCACGCATATCTCCGGAACTACTGAATGGATTTTCATGTACTTTTCACAGGTAGTCAGAAATTATTGTTTGTTTGTTTAATTAAAATCGAATGATGCAAAAAAAAAACAAGATATACTGTTCACGACACGTTCGGCACAATTTTTGAAAGTAACCTAACAAAAAGTACTAGGCTTGCATAAATTCAAGATAGTAGTTAGTACATATTACAATCATTAGTATTATCCCACTAACAGGAGATGAGGCACACAATTAGTTTAACTAACAAAAAGTACTAGGCTTGCATGAATTCACGTTTAGTTTACTTTGCATTCTTTATAATAAAATTACATAAACATCTATTGTCGCATGTATCATCACTAGAGAACAGCTCGACCGATTTTGCTGATTTATTTTTGATGTATTCGTAATTGTCCAAACAAGGTTTGCATAAAATATTTTTTTGGAAAATCCGGAAAAGTCAGAAATACACCCGGGCGACGCCGGGTACGAACAGCTAGTATTCAATAATTAAACCTTTACTAACCGTAATTAGAACCTGAATAATTATTTTATGCAATAACATGTTCAGCATTGCTAAGTTGATCATACCATGAAAATGTAAATACCGCACTGCGTACATATTCATATTTTTGTTAAATAATGTACAAAGTATGTTTCACTCGCGTCAGCACTGAAATACACGTTCAAATGAAATATGTTCTGCGAAAAAAACGGTGCATCTCAAAGACCAAAATTTTTCCCGCAGTTTCATTTTGGTTTGTGGCGTAAAAAGATACAAGGGTTACTATGCACTCTGTATTTGACATAAAGTGAAGTATCAAGCAAATTGTTAAATGATTTTGAACCAGTAGGTTTTGGGCCCAGTTTTTCGGGTTATCTGCGTTTATTTGTAAGGAGGTTTGTTCAAGTTATTTGCGAAATTTAATAAGCTTTCTCAGTGACTTACTTTTTATACTCAGTTTTTATAAAGTACCTATAGTATATTTCCATAACCATTTTGCAGTAATACAATTATATTACGACGATACTATTTTCTGTCTAAATGGAAATTTAATTAATAAAAACACGGGTTTCATAATATTCAATTGACGCTTTTTTTTTTAATTTATCAATTCTTGAAATCTTGAACTTAGTATTGCTGTTTTGTTGTCCTTTAAAAGATGAAAAGCCTTTATAAGCTGTCAAAATTAAATTGAAGCAATTTAAAACAGTCGACGATGTATTGATTTTCTTAGTAATCTGGCCGAGCAGCCTTAATTAGTTGACAATTTTGTATAACACACTGCCTGATGCTTTGCTAACTGACATGAAAAAAGTTATATTTGAAAATCTTATCGTGATTTTGTATTTGATATGCCTATCAAATTAAATCTTGACTTTTTAACCCAAAAAAAAATGACTGTGACACCACCATTGTACAAACGTTGCAGTAGAAATAAATTAGGATACAGGTTGTATCCTCAAATCTCGTTACTCCTGTTCGCAGTCAAGTAAAGATATTTAAGATTAAGAACAAAAGTCAACCCGCCAACTGCAGCACGGGTACGAAAATACCGCGGCGTAAAAACGATTTTGAAACTCGAATCGAATTTCCCCGAGTGTCGCTAGATTGAATTGTTACAGCTATATCTTGCAGACACGGGGTAACTAGGGCCCCAACATTCGCGACATTTCCGTGTGAAACTACTTGATAAAGTCGGCTCAGTTAAAATGTTGCCGGCATAACTTCCTTTGTGGTTTGTTTGGTTTTTATGCGTCAACAATAAACAAGCTTCGAATATTTTGAAGCTGTTTAGTAGATCAATTATATAGCTTAATAGATGACTCACTTTGACGTAATTTTTAGGGTACCGTCCCTCAAAAGGAAAAAAAAATGCTCCCTTATAGGATCACTTTGTTGGCTGTCCGTCTAAACCTACAGGGTACTTCCCGTTGACCTAGAATCATGAAATTTGGCAGGAAGAAAGGTGTCACAACACAAGCAAAGGAAAAAGTTTGAAAAATGTTAATTTTTAGATTACAAACTTACATTTGCAGTTGGAGAATTGGCCGTGACGTATATCTATGTACGGGAAAACATGTTTTTCAACTACAAAGCTAAGTTTGTTTTTGGGATAAATTCATCTCAACTATGGAAAACCCTTCTTTGTGCGTGGTCCGACACGCACTTGGACAGTATTTTTTAACATAATTATAAATTAATAGGCACAAAAATACTAACCAGGAGTTTAAGAAGAAGTTTAAAAAAATAATGTAAAGATGTTAAATGATAACTTTGTAATATTAAGTTGAAATCTGACCAATTTTTTTTTTAATACAAAATTGACAATTTAATAAGGCTGCTAGGCCAGATTACAAAAAAAATCAAAGTTCGATTACATCGTCGGCTGTTTGAAATTGTTTTAATGTTTTTTTAAAAGCTCATTTCCCTTTTATAAACGATACATCAAAGTCTCCATAGAAATGTATAAATTAGCTTTGAAGATCAATTTTTCAGTTGAACGTATAAACTTGATGAAATAACGTTTTTATTTTAAGTTCTAATTATGTTGTAAAAAAAACGTTAACGCGTATTTATTTACGCCGCCTTTCTTTTCCCGTCCTTTTCACTCCCGTCACTTTATTCAACATACCAAATAACTACTAAACCAAAATAATCTCTTAAAATAAACACCTCTTCGTTTGATGTCAGTTATAAAATTCATCCTTGCTACGCTTGGAGTTACTATTACCTACTGCGTTTACTAAACCCGACACCTCATTACTGTACGTCACTGTACGCCGAACAAAGGCAGTTCTTTGCACCTGGGAGCCTTTCCTGTGGTAAATATGTTTTTCAGCCAGCTTAGAGCACTTTGTTATTTTTTATGTTGTCAGGAAGCGAGACTATTGTTATGTTTTCTTACAGTTCGCTTTTATCTTATCAATCAAAGTATGATTAACCAAAATATATGTATTTTCGGGCGCAGTATCTGTCATCACTATAGGCTTCTCCCCGATTATGAAAAAAAAAAATAGGTATTAGCAACACCATAAAATCAAAAGATACTGTTTACATTTTCTTACAGTTTATTTTATTTTTCTAACACGTTACTATCGTAGGTTAGGTTAGTTAATTATTTAGGAAAAAAAAAATATCTTTGTAATGTTGTACATTTTACACGTCTAATTTACTAATAGATATTTTTTTGAAGTGAAAACTTCTTTAGGCGCGTTGAGCATTTTTGAGGTGGGACTAAACCATTGATTTCGCGACACTGTAACGGAATTTACCGACACCGTTTAGTAAAAGACATCAACGCGTTGATTACCGCGGTGCCGATTTTTTCAAGTTTTCACTTCTGTCGGCACTGTTTTATCTTTATTTTTATTGAAGTTATTTTCAAAGCTTCAGTAAGTATTAATCAAACTTCACAGAGGAAATAATTAAAGTTTAATTATGAATAACTTTACAATTAAAAGATTAATTTATTTTGAAGGCTTTTGGGTGATATTTGAATGTGTTCATTAATATTTTATCTCATTTCATTCATCATTAACACTTGGGGCAATTGGATCAATCTTACTGTTTTATGACGCGGTTCTGAATAACTGAAAATAATAGATATGACGGTGCAGCAAATGGCGCCGTCTAGTTTTGTTACGAAGTTAATGAAATTACTGAAAAGGTCGAGAATGACAATAGCTGCTGACTATCACTCTAGCCACAGATAATATAATACTACTCTAGCAGACCGTCGCATCGATGGGTGCGTGGCAGTTGTGTTCTGATGACAGATGATATCAGGGGAGCCGCTGTCGTACGACGTCCACGAACTGCTATATTCCGGCACAATCCTGGTGATATTCCACTTCTGGCAAAGGCTATTGTAAAATCCTATTGATTCCATATTTTTGTTCAATATACTACTACACTGGCTCATCACCACACAAAAGCCTCTCAAGCAGGCCGCTTCACTTTTCACTCTTTCCCGCCATTCGTGGAGAACTGACAGTTGAGAATAGTGACAGCTACCTCGCTCTGATGTGCATGAGATAGTGTTTACAAATCTATTATATAGATACCCTACAATCCGATATAAGATTAAATAGTAAACCTCCTAACGTCGTAGCCTGTTTATATCAGAAAGATAATCGATGAGGTCTAAGATGAAAACGAGTGCACCCAGAAAATGTTCATTAACTCTTACTTTGATGGTTGAGGGGTTAATCTGCGGTCATCAACGTATTTTGCTGACAGTTACGGTCTTAACCCCTTAAAACGCCTATCAAAGATACGTGATATGCGTCAGCTTATATACCTAAGTGCCGTAATTATATCCATTTACACTAAAGTACGTTATCTTGTAACTTGTACATTACGAGCCCTTAAATTTCACCTGAGAGAGGATGCTCGTAAAAATATTCAAACTTTGCCGTTCATAAGAACCTTGGCATAGTTTGTAATGAGAATAGTTGCATTACAGTCTTTTGTGAAAAGTAAGTAGGTATTTGTTGTTGTTGGTATTGTCACCAATACTGCTACCAAGCTGTCGGCAATGGTTTCTCCAAGTGGCAGTTCAACTCCTGACAAATCTGACTACTGCAACGTTTTTGAAGATCCACACTCTACTCCTCCAATTTTTAAAAATAATAATACCAGCCTATGACAGTTCCACTGTTGGGCAAAGGCCACTTCTCATACAGAAAAGGCACGAGCATTGATCAACAGCAGTTGTTGCAGCTGAGCACGTAGCTTTAAATTCCCCGACTAATAATCATGATCAAAACTTTGATCCAGGCCGTCCAAAACATCAACCCTGATGTCCTTCCTCCGGTTGACGCCCTAAGCCGGGGTTCGTACCCCACAGGGGGTGCCATTAGCGAGCGTTCACCTAGATTTAATTAGCATAGTTCAATAACCCCTGGCTGGAGGTTTTAAGTGTAGTAGCTTAAGGCATCCACAGGAAAGCCCGGTTAAGTAGTTATGATCTCAGAAGTCAACTACGACATGCACTACCTAAAAAAAATAAAAATAACATTGCTCACCACGCTTGCTCAAGACGGGTTGACGATTTCAGCCTTACTTACTTACATACATACATACATACATACATACAATACAAAACATATATACATACAAATAAATAAAATTAATGTGTCTGTTTGTATGTCAAAATAACAGCTTTTTACTAAATGCATAATAATATGAAAGCATATACGGTACTTACAACAAACAAAACTATTTTTTTTTAATTTTGTCTGTAAGAAAGAAAGAAAGTATTTATTGAGACTCGCACAGGAAATCATAAATTAAACTTAAACACACATATTAAAACATTAATAAAAAATAAAAACAAATTTAACAAATAACAGAAAGTCCTGTACGAGGCCAAAAGGCTCCTATCTCAGCATATGCTGCGACTGTCTGTCTTTCTGTCTGTTTGTTCCGGCTAATCTCCGAAACGGCTGGACCGATTTCCAATTCAATTCAAAATATTGGATTTCACATAAACCTACAAGAGCACTTATGAAACGTCAAAAGCTAGGTGCACGGTTGCAATTGGTCGCTTCCTATGGAGAAGAGCCGGCAAGAAACTCCACGGTTACTCTTTTAAAAATAAATGGTTTCTACAGGCTATTTTTGACGGGATACAGTACTTTCACTGGCAGATAGCCGATGTTATAAAGAGTAACTTAGGCTATTTTCATAGAAAAATAATTAAGGTCTTCGCAGGTGAAGCCGCGGACTGCAGCTAATATTAACTATAAGTTACAATTATTGTTCTTGAATGCTAATTTGCGTACTGCCTTACTAAATGAGATAAGATGACAAGAAAGAATTATAATTATCTGAAAAGAATTTTCAATATTTCGTTGTACGGAACTTTGAAGGTTGAAACAGAAATTGATTGATTGAGACGCTCTCAAAAGGCAATGTTTGACGTCACTCATTGTTAGAGATAATGTATGGAAATAAAGTTTCTATTCGTATTTTATGACGATGAAGCATGTGTAAGAGTATAAAAGGAAAGAGGTTTATTAGGTACTTATAATATTTTCGGTATTTTAACGAGGCCAGAAAGCAGGACAGTGGGTCAATACTTTTCCCAGTAAAAATATTTATTTATTTATTTAATTAATAAGGCAAAATCCCAATATACCAATCACAAATACATACAATTAATTAAATTTATTACATCAATGAAACAAAATAATTACATTACAATTTAGTTATTTATACATTTCTTTTTTTCTTTTGCCCTTATCCCCATTAAATTGAGATCGGCGCAACAATCTCTTTCTTCCATATCTTTCAATTAGTCGTCATCTCGGTAGTCATCCCTTTTCTACCCATATCATCTTTCACACAGTCCATCCATCGTTTCTTTGGTCTTCCCCTACTAATATAGCCATCCACATTCATACTCAGACTTTGACTTTGACATATTTATACCAATGTTTACTACCATTTTTGCTAGCTCCGTTCATAGTTCAGATAATAATGAACTCCATTAGAACCAATTATTTTACGAACACACTTTTTTTTTGGGTGAGAAATTATCAAATAACTTTATTAACAAAATAACTTTGGCCGGATGCGAGAAATCACCGTCACCGATCGCCTCCACGAGGATACGGCGATGCTCTGCCCAAGCCGAGCAAACCTCCACCGTATACTACACCGTGTCCTCCGGGTGATCCACAGAATGGTGACACCCGGGTTACGGGATTCGGGACTTGGAATGTAACTATACAGAGCTGCATCCATACATAGCAGAAAATGCCAATAAGGTTAAAGAGAGGAGAGAGAGAGAAAAAGATGGATATGAAGAGAGAGAGGTGGAGAGAGAGAAAGAGAAGATAGTGCAGAGAGTGCGAGTTAGAGAGTGAGAGAGTTCACATGGGTCTTTCCAACTGTTGGGACAGTGTAGTTTTTATGAAAGTGTTTCCACGCTATGCTAGTGCTGTCTGGCAAGCCCATGTTTTTTTTTGACGCGTTGCTACAATATGTTGTTGTTAATGCCGACTACTAACCGTCTGATAATAAAATTTACAATAAATGATGATTCTTGTAAACAGAATTCCTATAAACCGCTACAATCAAAGAATTTCCGTAACACCGAGGTTGGCAGATAATGTTATTATTATCAGAAACTGGGAGGCTGATTAAAATATATTATGCATAATCAGCCTATAACGTTCCCACTGCTGGGACCAAGCCTTCTCTCTGTGAGTGGGTGAAATGCAACAATGTCTAGCTGGTTGGGACATCCATGTCTTCGAATTTCTGGTTCTAGAACCCTCACTATGTGTTCCTTCATGGTTATAATATTAGCAAATATCTATAATTATGCTATCATGGGAAATACTAACGAGTATCCCTAATAACCTCGTCCGAGTATATTTTCCGCAAAAAATAGGTCATCCTTTTCTCCCTAGGGCCATATAGGAGGAAAATCCATACGTATATAATATCGATGTGACGAAAGTGAGCTTCCCTAGAGGTAACGGAGAAGGTAAAATGACGTTATAATTACCCATATGTGTGCTTATAATAAAATTATCCTGTAAACTTTTCCTAAAGGGTGGAGAAAACATAACATAACATCACGCCTTGTTTCCCCGAAGGGTTCGGCAGATGTGTACCTGAAGCAGGTTCACTCACATTTCGCCAGTTATGTTTTTTTAAGTCCTATGTAATAGGGGGCGAGCCTATTGCCATCAACCGGGTACAAATCCAGACTCCAGGCTGCTACTGAGAAATTTCAGATAGAAAAACCCAATAACACTTTGCCCGACCTGGGAATCGAACCCAGGACCTTATGTTCAGCAGTAGCGTTTGCGACCACTAGACCAACGAGGCAGTGTGGAAAAGTTGTTTGTAAAATTACGGGAAACTGTTGGTAATCTTTACATATAAGGAAATGTAAATTAATGTATATTGTGTGCTATTATTTTATTGTGAGTTTGTGACCACAGGGCCAGATTTCTTCGTTTGGACTAAGTTTAGACAGGTTAAAAGACCTTTTTTTTTGGGTGGGAAATCATCAAATAACTTCTCCCGCTCTTGGCGGAGCGGGAGGGCGTGTCAGACTCTTACTGACTAAAACCCACCCGTGTTCCTTCGGTTGCCCTGTTGCCGGGGGCCACGATCTCCCTCTCGGTTTTCTTTGCAACCCCGGCAGAGGTTAAAAGACCTGAACTCGGATAAAGGAGGAGCACTAGATTTGGCCAAAAATATAAGGATATAGACAAGACTCATGTGAGCATACATACTGAGGTTGATCACTATGATGAAAGTAAACGTATATGAGTTAAACGTGGACGAATTCTGAATCAATTTACTACAGTAGCCATTTTGCAACTTTTATAATTCATTCACGAAATCAATTCAACATTCGTTTTTATGACGTAGTTACGTACGTTTTACTCTTTACTGTTTAAAGCAGCGTAGCTTGTAAAGACAACGATATACATTTTATGATTTTCTAGTACTTTGTATACAAATTACAAGAGTAAAAAAAGTATCAAATTCAGAATGACTTGTCGTCAGGCAGAAATCGTGGAATTATAACTGGGACAATAATAGTAAAATGTTTTTGGTTTGTTTTTGGAGAATAATTTAATGTGGCAATACCTACTTACATTACATAACATAACATCACGCCTGTAATCCCCGAAGGGTTAGGCAAAGGTGTACCTATAGTACACCCACATTTCGCCAGTTATGTTTAAGTTTCATGTAATAGGGGGCGAGGCTATTGCCATCAACCGGGCACAAATCCAGACTCCGGGCTGTTACTGAGAAATTCCAGATGGAAAACCCAATAACACCCGACCCACATGAAGGAAACTGGTAACGGTTATGATTCAAGGACGTATAGTTTGTGTGTTCAATGTGACATGACTATTCTCACAGTTTCTAAAACAATTTAGCAGATTATTATTTTCTTGATTTCATTTTCAATAAATATTGTTTACATTTTTAAATAAGCCGCGACTTCGTCCGCGAGCCTATAACCTTCCTCAAGAATTGGGCTATCCGACTGGTAGTTCCGGAGATTACCCCCACATACAAACTCACAAACAAAAGGCTACAATTTTTTAAAAAAATATTTTAAAAAATTGTAGCCTATCGACATCAGAAACTAGGTCCAAGCTTAGCAGATTTATCATTATGTACCATAATTTTCCATGTCACTTCTAATTTAGCTATAATTATATTAAACTCCGCAATGCGACTACTTCTTCAAATTGCCGCTTCAATTAGACGTTCGGCAATCTTCGGCCATCATCGGTAAATTCACGAAGGGAACCGAATAAACCTTGTTACGGCTGTAATCAAATTAGTCGCAATTTGTTAGACTTGTTCACGATAGCTCTATTTCGTTATAGTTTTTTTATCGGATCGTAGTAATTGAAATTATTCCAAAGTACTTTTATTAATTAAGTTGTATTTTCGTTGATTCAATTTAACCCAACAGAATAACGAAACTAAACTTTCTCACTTCGTTAAAAAGTCAAAGTTAAATAAATTTATTTCAATTAGGCACAGAAAAGGCACTTTTGAACGTCAAAATTTACAAAAAAAAAAAATAGAATTGATTCTAATCGCCCCTTCCAAAAGGTAGTTTTCCTATGGAGAAGAATGGACAAGAAACTCCACCGTTACTCTTTTAAAATGTTTTACAATATTTTATATAACATTAATGTGAAGACGATGCACCTGGACAAAGATTACTATACCACAAGAGGTAAAAATAATTAAAAATGGAGCTATGAATAATAAATTATTATTTATGTGATAGGTGCTTACATATTTACAAACATGTTTGTAAACATTCTAAAAGTATTTATGATATTGCTAAAAGTTTAAGAAGTAATACTAATAATTCAGTGTGTGAGTTCAAGTCATCACAGAATGAAAAATGTATTTAATAAAAATAATAAATTATACAATTAAATTAGCAACCAGTTTGATTTTGTCTTGAATTGGAACATCGATTGCAGCATCGGAAGAATGTCTCAATAGAAATCTATAAATTATAAACTAATAAAAAAGCTGAAGAGTTCGTTTTTTGAACGCTCTAATCTATGGAACTACCAGTAGGATTTGAAAAATCTTTTTGCGTTAGCGATAGCCTCAAATGCAAAAAGATTTTAGACTCTTGAGGAAGGTTAAAGGTTATTTGACATTATGCTATGATCTTTAGGGGCCGAGCAAAAAAAAAGTCAGATAGAACGTTAAGGCTCCGTGCCCCAAAAAAAAAAAAAACAATTTTTCGTCAAAAACTTATCTAATTGTAAAAATGCTTGAATTAATTGAAACATTAATTCTGTGTAAGTATAAAAGTACAGTTTTCGTGGTGCTAAACCATTCGTGTCAGTCACAGCACCTATTAATAGTTGCATCACTTTTGCGCTCTCGAAAATGTGGTTTATTTCGCATTTGATTATGTAAATCAAATGAAGATATAGTGTAATCATAAAATAAAATTTTGATTTTATTTCAAAGATAGCTGAAGACTAATGTGTGATTTTAAAATTTCTTGATATGGTTTGCTAAATAATAGGAACAAATACATTACTGACAGGGTTAAAAAAATGGTCAATTAAAAAAAAACTGCTATATTTTGTATGGAAGTTGAAAAAGGGGTTCCCTATGTACAAGTAGAAGACCATATGTTGATGATATTTTTTAATTTTCCAAATCAAAAGTAGTTTCTTCTAACGAAACGATCAAACCTGAGTCTCGCGTCAATTTTTGGAAAACTTATTGCGAATTTTAGTGGTTTTCCACGAATCCTTAATTTATTTTAAAAATCCCTTTCTGCTATGTACAAGGAATTTGGCTTTTGTAATCACAAACAATTTTGTTTAAATTCGGTTCGGGATAACAAGAAATCTCACGCGTACCAAGAAGCCGGCAGAAACTAATATTCAATAAAACTTTTCCTTGCCTAAATAATTAAATCGGCAGCTGTGTTTGACTCATTTCACATAACACGAGTGTAGCATACAATTTAGTAAACAATGTTGAGTAGAACATGAGTTAAAAAGCATTTTCTGTGTGAAACATGTGGCAATAGAAACTTTGATATAATTGCAGTTATTGATAGTAGTATTTACTTTGTACTTTATATCCAACACAAGAACGTACAATACCCTGTTCCTCGAATTTTCCACTTAGGAATATTGCGAACACACTCTTTAAATTAAAATTCTAATCAGTTATTGCTTTTACAAAATAACGGCAAAACGTAGATATTTGTAATATTGTAATATTTCCAATCTATTAGTCTAAAAGAATGTTCGAAGTTTCTAAAGCTCTTACGAAAATGAATACCGGGTTAATTAATAATGTTGCTTATAAATTTCAAAGTTATTTGTAAGGTATATTTATAAAAGAATATGTAGTTTCTGAAATATTAGTAAATCTAACAAAAAAACACTAATTAATCTAGGTAGCATAATTGCGAAATCCCTCGACATGACATATTTCTACGGGCATCTCATAGCTTAAGGCGTAACTATTTAATACCATGGCTTACTGCTAATCCACCTCGATATTACATAATGCCAAACATAATTAATTACATTCACACATACATAAACATAACATTAATTGCGAGCGAACTTGAAGTCACAGAGTAGCGAGTACATGGAGTGCCAATTCACATTTCTTATTAGTATAGGTATCGAACTTACAATCTCTTTCATTTTGTGGTTTCTTGCGCTACTGATGAGAAATAAGATGCTCGTGAAATCATTTAGTTTTTTTTACCCTTATGAAATTGTCAACGGCAGTCAACAGTTAAAAATGTCTACGATAAGTTATTATATCTAAGCATATTCCTTATGGTGTGGCACTTACATATTATATTGGCGAAATCTAGACTAAAAACATAAATTTTTGGCCCTGAACAAGAGAGTTGTGTGTTCTCAAATTCATCCTGTTGTGATGAGATCCAAATTCACGTCACTAAACGCAGTATTTCAGACAGTCTATCGCATCATTTTGCATTGTGTCTCCATTAGTTATCTCCTCAATGAACGCAGCCAACGAAATTGACGTGACGTAGCTTATTTGTTACCACACTATCTGTCATTGTGTTATGGCGTGATACGAACACACCTTGTATTTAACCTCGCCCTACAACGTGTAATTATGTCAGGCGTATAAAATTAGGTTCAAGTTGGAAAGTTTATTGATATTGTCCTAATAATAGGCCAAATTACATGCATGACGTCAGGTTTGTATTCTCGAAGGATTTGATAGGAGCGTCCTGTTTGTAGTGTATCTATAACTATGGAGCGTATTGCTATTTTTTTGTTTTTGCATATGCTGAGATAGGAGCCTTTTGGCCTCGCACAGGACTTTCTGTTATTTTTTAAATTGTTTTTTTTATTTTTTTATTAATGTTTTAATGAGTGTGTTTTATTTTAATTTGTGATTTCCTGTGCGAGTCTCAGTAAATACTTTTTTCTTTCTTTCTTTGTTATTTACTACGCACTTTAATGCCCTCCAGGTTTTCCAATATTATGTCGATTTAGTAAACTGTGACTGGTATTTTATAAGATGGATAGAAAAATAAATACTTTCCGTAAGACGGCTGGCATCCACTGTGAACAGATTTATAATAAGTTTCCACCTAGATTTAAAAAAAAAATGTAGCTCTATAGGTTATCAATATTTCTTGGAATTGATTTCTTATTTTAAAAAAGATGGTAGAATGTTAAACTTATTCTTTTCCATGCTCTTCCCTTTGTTTTTTTTTTCATTAGATTTTAGTTTGTACATTTTAATATAGATATTTTAGTGTTGGATTGTACATTATATTTAACATTTTAAATACATCAATGGAAAAGTTGATGAAATTACACTTGATTGAGTAACAATAAACCGCCGTAATGTTTTTAAAATTATTTTTTGCCGGTGTCGGCGTTTGCGTCTCCTTACTTGTCACAACGATACCATAGAATACACAAATAGTTTATACACTTTTATATTGGAAATACCACAGACACTTTTTCAAAATTCAAGAGTCATTTATTCAAACTCGGCTGAGAATCAGCACTTTTTTCGAACGTCAAAATTACATAAGACAGTCCCTCAAAACGCCCACCCTTCACAACTTCCTAGTGCCTTTAGCTGGGAGGAAGAAGTAGAGCAATAAACTCCCCAGCAGCACACCTATCTGTTCAAGTTAGAAAAAAAAATCTGTACAATAATAGTATTCAAAATAATTTATATTATGCAAAACAAAACATAATTTAATTGGCATAGACAAGTAACTGGTGTTACTTGTGTGATGAACTTGATGTGTGTTTTAGTTTAATTTGTGATCTCCTGTTCGGGTCTCAATAAATACTTTTTCTTTCTTTCTTTCTTTCTTTCTATGATAAAATCAATGAGCTGTTGGGTTATCGTACTTTAGGTATGTCGTCTTTTTTTCTTAAAAGTAATTTTATAAAAAGCTATGTTACGTGACTCATGATTGTAACGAAATATTTGATAGTTTATTCAAAAAGTAAAGTAACCATCATAGCACATTTTACTTGCTGATCTAAATCTACATAGACGTAAATGTAGAACGTGAATTTAAAACATTTGCAAAAACTGTGTTGTGTAAGTAAACTTATACCCATTTTTCGTGTTAGTAGGTAAACATAAACTATATATAGCCCACAGTGTGCTACATTCCCAGCATATTTTTGTTTTTGAAACATTTAGGCCTCGGTCTCAAAGTCAGCGGGCGCAGGGCGGCGGCGGCGACGGCGCGCGAGCGAGCGGCGCGTTAAAATGCATAGTTTCATATGGAACTGTTCTCGCTCCCCGCGCCGCTGCCTTCGAGGCCAGTTCCATATAAAGCTATGCATTGAAACGCGCCGCTCCCAGCGCCTCCGCCGCCGCTACCCCGCGCCTCCGACTTCGTGTAAGTAGCCTTATAGTACCCATATTGCCCATGTAGCTTTGATATTTTTCGATAAAACCTCGGATTTAAGACGGCACAATATTATATAGGTTCAATTTTTATAGTTATTATAATAAATAGTGCTGACACAATGTCTGGTAGATACCATAAAAGACCCAACACTTGACTTATAAGCCTTAAAATTGCTGATTTTGGAAAAAATATTCAACAGCTAGTATGCAAAAACAAGTGGATCCGCGCAATGAGGCGGCAAATCGCTCTTGAAGAACCGATACTCTTATATAAAATCAAGGGCTTAAGTTAGTGTGCAAGAATGAAGGACGGAGGTTTTTAGGCGCACTTTTAATGAAGGAGTTAAGAATGAAAGTAAGTCAAGCTATTAATCCTAACTTAATACCTATTATAAATGTGAAAGTGAGTTAACGAATATAAGTAGACGCTTTTACGTCTTAACTACTCAACTGATCATCTTGAAATTTTGCATGATTGTTTCGGGAGGTTCCTGTTTCGGATAAGGCGGGAGGAAACGCCCGGGTGTCACCATTGTGTGGATCGCCAGGAGGACGCGGTGGACCATACGGTGGAGGCTTGGGTAGAGCATCGCCATGTTCTCGTGGAGGCAATCGGCGGCGGTAATCTCTCGCATCCGGCCCTGGTTCAGGCAATGGTACGGAGCGAGAGAGCATGGGAAACCGTCACCTCTTTCTGTGAAGCAGTAATGCTCGCGAAGGAAGAGGCGGAACGCTTGAGGTAAAGGCAAATTTCGCGCCGTCAAGCCCCTAACTGCCGCTGGAAACGCCCTGGGCGTCCGGAATCGCAGGCCGATTCCCAGCCACCGTAGGCGCGGGCTTGCGGACGGTGAGGAATGGGTAGCTCGCCGTCCGATAAGGATCAGGCCTGGGTCGATGGCGCGTTGTGTTCCACGTGCACCTCAAAGATATGTTAGCAGAACTGACGGGGTCCGCTATGGCCAGTGCCTCGGGTTGCGGTGAAGTCCGAAAGGGATACCGCGGCACCTGGCTACATACAGGCAACTGAAGGAACACGGGTGGCTTTAGTCAGTAAGAGTCTGACACGCCTTCCCGCTCCGCCCAGAGCGGGAGAAGTTATTTGATAATTTCCCACCAAAAAAAAGGGTTCAGAAAAGGACAGGGGGTCCCTTTCATTCAGAAATAATGCTGTTCTCGAGGGATAGAAAACCGCAAGTGAAGCTGTGGAAAAAAGGTGGTTATTAATATTTTAATAATTCACTGTCACGTCTCGCCTCTTAGTTACGTTTTGAAAACTGTTGATTTAATTATCAAATACATCTTTTATTATGTTAAAGTAGGTTTTTTATCTAGGTTTAATGTTCATTATTTCAAGAAAGTTCTCTCGTGCTGTCTGTATAAATTCTGTAGCTTATAGTTCGGGAAGAATTCATATGAGAATATAGTATTATCTGTTAGTTTATCAAGAATACAACCTAGTTGAGCTGCACGATTACTGACAAATGCGTGCACTGACTGGACAGGTACACTCAAATCTGTGTGTTTATTTCTTCAAAAGACCATTTCAGACATCAGTCTACA
This sequence comes from Omphaloscelis lunosa, assembly GCA_916610215.1. Taxonomy (NCBI): domain Eukaryota; kingdom Metazoa; phylum Arthropoda; class Insecta; order Lepidoptera; family Noctuidae; genus Omphaloscelis; species Omphaloscelis lunosa. Next base: position 13,400,350 of record OU744265.1, on the reverse strand, counting down.
TGGTCGTCACATGATCTTACCATGATTAAGTCTGGACTATAAAAGAGACAGTGACCTCTGAGTTTGTTTCGGCCTTTCTCCTCAGAGTAGTCAGATAGGAAACGTCGACCTCATCTAGTTTTTAGAATATAATCGCCGTGTAATACTGTTTGTACAAACTTACCTACAGAAATAAAATCATTTATCATTTAACCCATTGAACACAAAAATCTATAACAACATTTTCATGAAATTAATATGTCTTTTTTTTTATTGGGAAATTATCAAATAACTTCTCCCGCTCTGGGCGGAGCGGGAGGGCGTGTCAGACTCTTACTGACTAAAACCCATTCGTGTTCCTTCGGTTGCCCTGTTGCCGGAGGTCACGATCAGCAAAAAGTCTGATCGTAATGAAGTGGTTAATGTTTCATGAAGTCAGCTCTGTAGGTAAGTGATTGGTGAAGTTCACTAAGTTTGGAACACTGAACTTAGGTATTAAGTAGGTACCTCGTGAACTAGTCAATATTTTAAAATAAGAAGGTATGCATTAGGGTTGTAAAGAAACCTCGCCTCCGCCTCCGTAAATGCGGAACTTCCGCAAGAAATCGTACTGATCTAAGGTCTAATAATAAGAATTGATTCCAACTAAGCGAACACCCTTTAATGTGGTACAAATCAAAATATCAAATTTTTAGTCCCAAGTAAGGCTGGCGCCAGGTTCAGTACCAAGTGAGCAACTGGTTAGGGGAGCTGGTTCAATTTGTAAATCTCTAAGAAATCTCCTAGAAGATGACAAAGCCCCATAAGTGATTTTTAGCCGACTTCCAAAAAAGAGGAAGTTATATGTTCGTAGCGTATGTTTGTTTTTTTTTAACGTATGTTAACCGATTTTGAAAATTCTTTTTTTGTTTGATGGTAATAAAAGACCACACCTATGGGACTATCCCATATCAATTTTATTAACTTTGCTTGGATAGTTTTTGAGTTAGCTTCAATAATACTTATTTTTTCCCACTTAGTATGTGGATGATATGATAAGTTCATGTGACTGTTATTTTCATAGCAGGTACTGGTATTCGAATTTGTGTGGGATAGGTACCACAACTAAAAAGTGAAAAATAAAAACACATGACTTCCAAAAAAAACACTACAAAGTGAAAAATAACTTTAATATCGGAAGTCACGTCAGAAAATTCAAAACCAAAGACACCGACTTCCGAAATTAAAGTTATTTTTCACTTCGTAGTGTTTTTTTGGAAGTCGGTTGTTTTTTTTATTTTGGAAAAAGTTTATGAAAATATACAGTTTGCCCATTCAACATTTTGATTATCGACATGATCTTAAATATTGTGTTTTTTCATCTCCACCTCCGTCAAGATGGCTTCCGTTCCTCATCCCTTTTTTTTTTTTTTTTGAGGGTGGGAAATCATCAAATAACTTCTCCCGCTCTGGGCGGAGCGGGAGGGCGTGTCAGACTCTTACTGACTAAAACCCACCCGTGTTCTTTCGGTTGCCCTGTTGCCGGGGGCCACGATCTCCATTTCGGTTTTCTTCGCAACCCCGGCAGGCATCGGCCCTAGTGGACCCCTTCAAATCTGCTGACATCTCTTTGAGGCGCGCGTGGAACACAACGCGCCGTCGACCCGGGCCTGGTCCTTATCGGACGGTGAGCCACCCATTGCTCACCGCCCGCAAGCCCGCGCCTACGGTGGCCGGAAATCGCCCCGCGATTCCCGACGCCCTGGGCGTCTCCTCCTGCGGCGGTTAGGGGCGTGAGGGCGCGAAATTTGCCTTTCCCTCACGCGTTCCGCCTCCTCCTTCGCGAGCATTACAGCTTCGCAGAAGGAGGTGACGGCCTCCCATTTCCTCTCGCTCCGTACCATGGCCTGAACCAGGGCCGGACGCGAGAGATCACCGCCGCCGATCGCCTCCACGAGGACACGGCGATGCTCCGCCCAAGCAGGGCAGACCTCCACCGTATGCTCCACCGTGTCCTCCGGGCGATCCACACAATGGTGACACCCGGGCGTTTCCTCCCGCCTTATCCTGTGCAGGAACCTCCCGAAACAGCCGTGTCCGGTGAGGACCTGCGTCAGGCGGAAGGTGAGGACGCCGTGGCGCCTCTCTAGCCACTCCTCAAAGAGGGGTCTTATCGCCGCAATTGTTACGGCGTGCCCAACGTTCCTCATCCCTAGATATCTTAAGTACTCGAGGTGACGCACAGTCTCACATAATGGGAATTACGTTAGGTAGATTTCCACGTGTGAGAGGACTCTAAGGGATTACATTAATAACATTGATTCTAGCTTAATCTGCTGATGTAAGCGCTATTACTGGCTTTTGTGTTAGTATAAAAAGAAATTAACAACAATAATAATTAGAACTGGAATTGATAAACCGAATCTATATTCCTTAACAAAGTTTAGGAGAAAAATAAACACAAAATAAATTATTTGACTTTGAATAATAGTTAGGCTATTATTCAAAGTCAAACCATTTATTTCAAATAGGTCCTTGCGGCACTTTTGAACGTCAAAATGTATAAAATAATAGAATTGATTCTAGTCGCCCCTTCCAAAAGATAGTTTTCGTATAGAGAAGAATTGGAAAGACATTCCACAGTTGTTACTCTTTTCCAATTAAAATGTTTTACAATATTTTGTATAAGTACCTACATTAGCTAATTAATTATATGTGAATACGATACACCTAGAATAAAATGACTATACCACAACAGGTAAAAAGAATTAAAAATGAAGCAACGACAGATAAATTAATTATGTGATAGATACATGGTGTACAAACATTGTAAAAGTAGACGATTTTTCTAAAATTTTACAATCAATAAGTGTGTGAGGAAGTAATCACAGAATGTAAAATCAATGTCATATAACAAAAAATTATTAATTATACAAATAAATTAGCAACCAGTTTGATTTCGTCTAGACTCTAAATCGTCCTATCGAGTAAGACCAGCATGTCTCCAAGCATTTTTATCTTGGATATAATCCACTAATTTGTAATATGCTTGTTTACAAAGTGTACTTTTAGTATGAGTTTAAAATTTTCTTTCATTTAATTACAATATATCACAAGGTATTGTAATTATATTGTATTGTAACATTTAACACAGTACCCCGTAAAAGATGTATGTACAGTGCGTGCCACTAAAGATGAGACTTGACACACCACGTGGTTTGACTTGCGCAGTAGACGATTTATGGGTCTCTTTAGCGGTATGAAGTCTGCGCCGGGGCGTCATCGGGGCGGCGGAAGGAGCGGCGGGAGGCGCGGTCAAGTCTCATCTTTCGTGGCGCGTATTGTACTTTAGATACTCTGAAAAATGGTTTATCTTTATTTCTAGTATTAAAATTACGTCTATCACTTATTTTATTAAAAAATTGTGGATTTTTTCTTACATATATAATATTTCCATAAATGAATTGGCAAGGTACCTTCATTATATTAATCTTTTAAATAATTTCCTGAGAGTACATAGATTATGAATGGCTCTGACAGCTCTCTTTTTACCCGACTACGGCGAAGCAAAAAGGAAGATTATGATTTTGTATGTAAGTATATATGTATTTATGTATGTTCATCTGTTACTTCTAACCTAACTTCTAAACTACCGATCATAATTTGACAAATGAGAAATCATTGGAAGCGTCTTGATCGTCCGCTGGTTATAGGCTATGTGACGTCACATTAAATGCAATATTGCGCCCTCTAGAGGATAAAGACATGAACTAAAAAAAAAATTTTTTCTTTGTGCCATGTTGGGTAGCAAATGAAAGGGCTTGACGAGCACATTACAAATATGTATACATGTCATATTGTCTAAGTAAATGTTTAAATTGTTAAAAACAAGCAAAAGAGAGACTCTGCTACTTATGGCGCGGCTGTAAAATTAGTACCTTTTATATACTTTATCAAAAAATTATAACCCCAAAATAATTTAAATAAAAGTAAGTACAAAAACTAAAACCCGACTGCTAAAAAATCACGCTCTAAAAAGTTTGAAACAAGAAAATATTTCAGACAAAAATCAAGACATAGGTACAAAAATGATCAAGGTAAAGCCGTGGTCGCATGGCTGTACACCTACAAAATTACAATGGCACGGCTTTACCTTGACCATTTTTGTACCTATTTTACCTATCCCGGGTTTCAGTTTTTGAACTTACTTTTTTGCAAAATAAAGATGGATTCAATGGTGATTTTATTGGTAGGTATCGGAGAGAGGATACGTAGTCCCGGTTATTGATTATATTATCTTTACTTATTTGCAAAATTAATAGGGATAAAAAGCAGATATATCTTCACCGAAAGATTCTTCTTTGATGAAGTAAACAGACACCAATAATTAATTATTGAAAATTAATTACATGAAAATTTCATCGAATCTTGCTTGACGTCAAAGACAGAGCCCTAGAGTATTTGGCGGAGCATGTATTACCTTAACTTTAGTCTTTCATCATAGTATACCGCAGACTGTTCGCTTCAGCAGTTTTAACAACCCTGTAATATCTATTCCTGGATCATAATAATTATTATAATAACAAAGTCATAACTGTCATTAAATTAAAGGAAATTTCAGGAGTCAGCCATGTTGAAAATCGTTTCTGATCGGCCTTATTCAGCTGATTTGTGGTTGTCTCCAAATGGGGGGGCGTCTTTTGAAGTGAAGTGCTGTGTCATCGTAGGAGGAATTGGGGAAGAAACTACGGTTGAAATTAGATATTATACTTCTATACCTACTTACTATATAATATTATAAAGAGGTAAAATTTGTTTGTTTATTTGTTTGTTTGTAAGTTTGTATCTCCGGAACTACCAGTCAAATTTGAAAAATTATTTTTGCTTTGGTTAGCCCAATTCTTGAGAAAGGTTATAGTCTCAGACGAAGTCGGGGCAGAAGCTAGTTGTTTATATACTTAAGTCTAGAAATAATAATGTCTGCTTTAGCTAAGGGGTGGTGATTGAGAAAATAAAGAAAGAAAAAGAAGCGTTAAATGTGGTTGTTGTTGGTGAAATCCTAAATGTTTTATGTTATGTACTTGACATTCACCTATTAGAGTATTTTAAGTATATCTTTGTTCTCAATCAGGTCAAGAATATGACAGCAGTTCTTGAACATGGACAACATTAGACATATGTATTGGATCACATCTATACATACAAATAAATAAGATTGAACTGTCTCTTTGCAATGTCAAAATAACAGCTTTTTATTAAATCCTTATGAAAGTATACACGGTATTTTTTTTTAATATTTGTCCTCACCTTCCGCCTGACGTAGGTCCTTACTGGTCACATTTTTTCGGGAGGTTCCCATTCAGGATAAGGCAGGAGGAAACGCCCGGATGTCGCCAGTGTGAGGATTACCCGGAAGACACGGTGGAGCATACAGTGGACGTCTGCACGGCTTGGGCAGAGCATCGCCGTGTCCCCGTGGAGGTGATCGGCGGCGGTGATCTCTCGCGTCCGGCTCTGGTCCAGGCCATGGTACGGAGCGAGAAGGCATGGGAGGCCGTCAAATTTCATGTTCTCATACCACTAACTGCCGCAGGAGTCGCCCTGGGCGCCGGGAGTCGCAGGCACAAATGAAGGGGTGCGCTAGGGCCGATGCCTGCCGGGGTTGCGGGTTTATCCGTAAGGGTTACCCCTGGCAACATACAGGCAACTGAAGGAACACGGGTGGGTTTTAGTCAATAAGAGTCTGACACGCTCTCCCGCTCCGCTCATATCGGGAAAAGTTATTTGATAATTTCCCACCCAAAAAGAAGTATGGTATATTCCCATGCCGATTTCGGCTACGCTGACTATTTCTGTTTTTGCCGGCTATAGGTTATGAGCGTGTGATGTGCTTTTATGTGGCTACACGTCCGGACACGTTAAAATACAGTGCAAGTAACAATTTACAAAAAATCTTCACCTATTCGTACATTCTTCTTTTAATGGATCGTAACTTTCAACCAGTTTCATTATGTTAAAAAAAGTAGCAACGTCACCCTTTTGATTAGTAAATTGCCGCTTTCTTACTCAACGACTTAATCGGAATAAATTATTTGGAAGTTAATTCCATGTAACCGACCAACGATTCATTAGTCTTGATTGACGTTATCGTCGCTGTCTCACTTTTGTAAATTGTATGCTTCAGCGAATTGAGTTAGTAGAAATTTATTGCTATATTTTATTTGTCTGAAATATCATGACTTTGTTTCAACTTAAGTAGGTAAGTAATGAGTGTCATTATCGCCGCTGACTGCTTAATTTCTATTATTTATGCTTGAGTGAATATAAAAATGTATGAACTATTTTGTTCGTTTTTTCTTTGGTGACTTTTATTTCCCTTTGTGTAAATGTCACTAAAAGTCGTGTAGGGTTCACTTATTTTTGAGTGTCAACTGATTCCATTTTCATAGTGCTGATTTTTTTTTTTTTACTCTTTTATTTATTTATACCCAACATATTTTTTACATTACAGTTCAACTTATAATATAAAGACAAAATAGGGCGCAAAAATAAATGTTCTTTGCGTAAACCCCAACTATGTAGCAGATGGGTCAAACTTGACAACAGTAATTGTCACAATTGCACCCTCTTTTCAACAAAAACGCAAAAAAATATACAATTGGCCAAAAAACATCAAATTGTCAACACTTACCAAAGCCATTCCAGTCCCAATGTAAACAGCAAATGCTTGAAGGAAAACGCAAAAAAGTAAAGGTACGAAGTGTCATGCAAAACTCGGTCCCAAAGGGCTATGTTCCATTTCTTATAAATGAAGTTAAAAGGGGCGGAGGTACGTCCCTTGAGGTAAAACTTGGTCGCAAACATCGGAGGGTCTAAAGGACCTGAGAAGCGTTATCTAAATTAAAATATTGGGAACACTTTGTATAAAGCTGTTCGATTTGTATGTTTTGGGAGATTTAACAGGAAAAAAGAGGATGGTGAACGTCAACACTAATATTCAAAATTAGATAGTGTTTTTCTTTCCCTTTCTTTCCCTATAGTATTACCATTTTCTAGGACTCAACCATCGAATAGTATTTTTAGAATTCCAAAGACCAGAAATAAAATTCATCTCTGAATGTAGCGATTCATAAAATTCCACGTTTATCATCACAGGGGCTGATTCCAACGAGTGTAAGGCATCTTTACTCCAACATTATAAATCACACTCGTATAGGTAGTCCCTAGTGCTTTTATGCCACATTTATTGCAAATATCTCTGACTCTTAGTGATCCTACACATCTAGTGTGGCAAAGCGAAACAAATTGCTACACGAGAACCTTACACTTATGTCTCAATTGTGTCGTAGACTAAAAGCTAAGAGTGTATGCGTGAAGTAGTCTCAAGATGACAAACGTTAGTGGACTGGAAAAATATGTCAAGATGGAACCAAATGGGTTTCGATTATGGACGAAAAAAATGGTGTATGTTTGACGTCCTTGTTTCTTTTGTTAAAGGATAGTTTTCAAACTGATAAGGAAAAGGAAAAAGTGTGTCTGCTTACCTACTTGCTATTCGGCACATGTTATTGCAGTCATTTCAGAAACGTAAAGACGTTACACTCGTGTTATATCTCATGTACGTAGGGTGTTTCATTTTTCCAAATTTACGATTTTTCTTTGACTTCGCTCGACTTCTTGTTCTCACTCACAAGGTTCATACGCCAAATATCAGTAAAATCGTTTATCCATTAAAGGTTGCACAGTTTGATGAGTTTTATGTCAAGTAATTGATATCGGTGTTATGGAGGGTAGCAAATATTTCAAGTTTATTTATCTGAAGTGGAGGGTAGTAAGTGATTTAAGTGTGTGGTTTAAAACATTCAAGCATAATTTAATGTAAATATGAATAGTAGATGAGGAAATTGGTTACTCGAGAGGGTTCCTTGTGATAACTTTTTAGGAGCTCGACTTCCTTCCAAGGAACTAATTCAAGGGGCATGCACTGGAATAGAAAATGATTTTCAACGTACATTGCTGTGGTTGGCTTGACGTCATCACATGCACGAATTAATCCTCGAAGGAGTGTTCGATGAGTGCTATCACGTATCTTCTAGTAGCCCCGACATTAAAATTTTCCAAAAGTTCCAAAATTTGTGGGATTCTCTCAACAAGAAATTGTATACGACGATGTCAGACGAAGAAGATTCTCTTCAAGGTTTTCTAAAGGATCACCGGAAATAATTGACTACCTGCAAATATCTTAGAAAATGAGACTTGTCCAACAGAAGATTATAAAGAATTATTCCAGTTATCACTAGTATACCTTGGGGGTTGGACTCAAAATAATTTTCCATTCAGAGCACCAGGAGCTCTTCATCAAGCAAGGTCGATGGCAAAGGCCATATACCTATGTACTTAAAATTGTTTTGTTCACCCGACAACTTTTGAATGTTCGTGATATCACTAAAAAAGAACTGAATAGTATGCAACAAGAGGGATATATGTCCGATTTTGGCATGAAGCCATGGTAAGTCGATGGGCTCCCAAAAATGATTTGGATATGCTGCAGCTTTTGAACTGTTATCCTGATAAGAATGTTAAGAAAACTGCCCTCGCGTCGGCTAAGAGACACGTTTGGTGTTTATCAGAAATTAACTTGGGATTAGATTTTTTCGATGAACGTGTCCCTGAAGATGAAAAGCAAAAGAAGTTCGAAAATTTAAAAAACCCAACAAAGAAAAAGAAATGAAGCGGTTGGATGGTAAAGTCATTAAATTTGAATAAAAATCCCTTAGTGACTTAGTTACTACAAAACCGAGGTCTTTCTTTCAATTATTCGGTGTTCAGAATGAAAACGAATATTGTAGCACAATACTCGGAGGCTTGGTCGATAGTCTAAAGGTAGTCAATGTCACCGCAGAAAGGAGCATAGCTTTGATAAACACAAAAATGATTCGGTCAAAGACGAACAGCAGAAACAATAGCTGTTGTTAAGAGTTGTTGTCGAGCATCACAGAAAATGCGTGGCCAAGCGAACTAAAGATGAGGTTGCAGCTTATGTAGCCAATTAAGTAGTTAATAATTATTTGTTAATTAATGTTCTATTTTATGCTTCATTTAAGTTTCTTTCACTTAAGAATAATGCATGGCTACCGTATTGTGCTATTTTAATAATAAACGTAATTAACTTTTTTGCGATTTTTGTTTAAACTGTTCATTCTATGCAACCTCGAAACATGATCCAATCCTCTTGAAATTTGGCAAATATACTATTAAGATAAGCTAAAACCAGAACCCGAGCGAAGTCAGAAAACATATCACTATATTTTTTTTTCCTGCAAAAGTGAAAGTGCAGTTCTCTAAAAGCTATAGGATATCAAACATCTTCTAGTTAAAAAATATTCCAAAACAAGGTATCATAAGCATCTACAGCTAGATTCATATTAACATAATAATGACACTGTTAATTCCAGGCTTAGAAAATTATTATTTTGTAGGCTGTAGGTATGTTTCGTGTGGTGGTATTCTACCTGATAAGCTCGTTCTCAATGTGACAATGCCGCCATTGACCTCAGTTTTCTAATCCCTTTTGCGACGGTCCACAGTGTGGTACTTTCATTATCTAGACGAGGGACAATATTCATTTTTGGTATTTGTCTGAACAGGTTTAACACTAGTGCGTGTTGGCAGTAGACAAGTTATACTACAATGGACCAAGCTTTATTTACTAAGAAGTTGTGCCTAACAATAGATATAAGGGCTGGAATGGTCGCCTCCGCGCTTCGCCGACACGTACAACTCGCGCGCGTGTTATTCGTCCGAGTTTGCTCGATGAATACGCTGTGTTTTTGTACTCTTTCATTACGTCAATCTCAAGGTAAGTTTGCATACATTTTTTCTTTCACTTATCACACTCATTAGTTTTATCCTAAGCTCCAAAAGAATAGATCAAGGTTTTTTTTTGGTAAGAAAAATGACTGTAACAGTTTGTACTTGAGTTATAGTTTATTTTCCGTATTATTCCGATCACGTATTATATTCTAATATAATGAAAATTAGCATATTTAAGCTATACGTAATATGATTTTTTGTGCGTGAAAGTTTGTGATACAATTGTTTCTTACCCGCCTCTTTCTAATGACAATTTAAGGAGTGTTAGAGCAATAATTAGAAATAATTGCACAAAAATCGATACAAAATGGTCTAAAATGGGAAGGAACCGAGAACGCTTCTTAAAACCGAACTCTTCGAGGCTAGAAGAAAACATTTCGCTTCTGAATATTGTCAGTAAAGGTTTACTGAACACTGGTTAAAAGTTTACAGTGGAACATCAAGGGTAGGTACTCTGGATATTCCACTACCTGAAGTGAGTAACCGATCCGAAAGACCACAAAAAGACTTAGAACATTCAAGCATGAAAACAAGGCGACGTATTCAACAACTCCTTGAAACATCAAGCCAGGAAGAGTTATCGATGGCAAACGGTACAGCTTCGCCAAACTGGAAAAAGCTTCAGCAGCTATTGTAAGATAGCTTTCTCTTTTCACCTCAAAGAGGGACAAAAATTAAAAAAAAAAACCGGCCTAGTATGATTCTGACTCGCACACAAAGGTTTCCGTACCACCGTACAATATTTAGCAAATAAATGAAAATACTAAACGAAGAATATTATTATTTTTTATCTCAAAGATAAAGTATTTGATAGTGATACTATGAATTACAAAGATTTTTTTTGCAGTTGCAGAAAATCACCCAAAAAATAAAATACCTTCGGAGTGTTTATTGATTATACAGGTAGACAGGGATACCGACGCGAAATATATTAAATAACCGACGAAAATTTTCAACACAGGGGTTTCAGAATCATGTACTGAATCCATGGTAACAATTTTCGCGTCTATGTCCCTGCCATCCTGTATACAGTATATGGTACATAATGTACAGAAGTTTCAAATTCTTAATTTGTTGAGTTGTTGAGATAGAGCTCGAACAAAAATGGTCTAAAACTGACAACTTTTATGACCCTCTATTTCTTTATTTTTTAAGATAAAAAAAAATTTAAATATTTGTTCTCTACTCGATGAGTTCTAGAAAATGATACCCCAAATGCCAGAGTTATAATTCTTTTTTTCAAAATCAAAAGTTTATTGTATGAAGACCCTACTTTAATATATTACTTTATTCAATTTTTATCACTTGTTGTTATAGCGGCTATAGAAATACATAAACTGTGAAATGTTTAACTATCTACCTATTACGGTTCATGAGATATAGCTCGCTGGCTGACAGACAGACGAACAGCGGAGGCTTAGTAATAGGGTTCCGTTTCGCACCCTTCGGGTATGGAACTCTAAAAAGTGCGGAAGAGTTCAGCATGCCCAAAACGTGACGGATTTTTAGAAGAACAAGCTCTCTCATTTGATTCATGATATATGTAAATCTCTCGCCACATCAATAAAATGTTATACGCTAGCAAATACAAGAAGTGAATATAAAATTATATCCATCTTATTATGTATATACGTCACCGAGACACGCTGAAATTAAACTACACTCTTTAATGCCTCACCCGATCACACGACTATGCAAAGTGCAAGAAGAGGTTTCGAAGACTATAACTGACTTGAGAAATCTAGATATAATTGTGAAATCGGGTTGTAATGGAGTGGAACAAACTAGATACAAAAAAATGTTCAGAAGAACATTGCTGTGACGCCGGTTTATTTAGAATTTCGATAGTGCCTATCCAAATGTATGCAGTGAATGACCAAGATATCAAAACAATTGTGTGGCAAAATCCGTCTAACCCTTTAACTGGTAGAGGGAATGAGCCTAGATAATGAAATAAAACTTCACTACTTTGAATCATATATTTTTTTTACTTTTTTTAAACATTTTATTTAATTTTTTATTTATTTATTAGATAGAAAAAAACATGATGGCAACATATAAACCACCATCAGTCTAGCCTTACCAATTTATGTATCTGTTTGATGGTAATTTTTGAAGCAAGGCACTGCACTCAATGGCACTTGACACCTATCACATTGTATCCTGGATCGTTGATTATTGTGTGCACTACTACACAAGCGACACCTTCTATAGGTGGGTAATTCCACAGGCCAATGAGCTCCAAGCTCAGAAAAACGAATTTCTCGAGGCACTCCAAATAGTTTCTTTTGCCTTGATTCACTTTCTTCCGATTGTACAGAGTTACTTTTTTTGGACGCGAACTTTGGCATGGTGGCAAAGGGTCTCTTTCGGAATGTTGCGTTTGCTACTAATTCTCGAGACAATGTCAGCCTAAATTCCTTTTGAGACAATACGGTGTGGTTACGTCTGTTAGAAGCATACAATATATACGCGTTTGTTATAGCAGCATCAATAAGGAAATAGAAGATGCGTTTCCACCACTTCGAGCTTTTTCTTCCGACTGCGTACGGGGTTCTCTTTTGGTCAAACCGGTCCACTCCTCCCATACGCTTTGTGTATTCTGTAATTGTCAGCGGACAGGGCAATGATTTTTTAGATCCATCATTTTGAGTTCTTTCACAAGATGTTTTCTGCTTTGGATGAAATGCAGTGCTCAAAACGCTTACTAATTTGTTATCTTTCCAGATAATAAAGCCAACATTATTTTTTACCCTCCATTTCCATTCTCCTCTTTTCAGCTTTTTTGTTTTTTTGGTTTGCATTTTTTACAGCCTTTGCTATCTTTTCATCAATTTCTTTATTACCAGTCGCTTTGGGCTTTTTTACAATTAGTGGCATATCTTGGCGGTCATTTCTGACTGTAGCAGTTGCATATATACCATTGTTGTATAATGTTTGTAGTAAAGCTGGACTAGAAAAAAAGTTATCAAATGCTATATGACCTATATAGGTGTCATTTATGAGTGACTGGCATAATGTCATGACAACATTACTGCCTAATCCTGTTTCGACGTTTTCGGTCTTTCCAACATACACTTGAAACTGATACAAGTATCCTGTGTGGCTGTCAGCTCTAGCCCAAACCTTGAAGCCCCGTTTTATGGGCTTCATGGGCATGTATTGCTTTAGAGTAGACCGCCCCTTGAACTTTATCATACACTCGTCAATTGACTGAGAATATGTGTTTTTGGCATTTGTCTGACATTTTACGTTGATGTAATCTAGCAGCGGCCTTATTTTATACAGTTTGTCGTAGTTATCATCGTTCCTGTTCGGCATATTGGCATTGTCATTGAGATGTAAATATTTCATAAGTTTTTGAAACCGCTTCAATGTCATTGTCTCAGCAATTTCAACAACATGCAGTAATGGTTCACTGGACCAATAATCTTCTATACAGGGTAATTTGTGAATGCCCATTTGAATCATCATGCCCAGTAAAGCTTTGATCTCTGTTACTGACGTCTGTTCCCAATTTTGGTCATTGCATTGTGATGCATATAGGTTAGATTGGGTTACAATCATATCGATAGCTTCCGAGTCAAAAAACATTTTAAAAAATACGAGTGTCCTAGTCCTATTGGCTACGTTCTGAACTGGTTGTAATTGAATAGAATCAAAAAGGGAAACTACGGGATTCTGTGACCAGGCCACTTTTTTCCATTCGTCTTCATCTGCATCAGATCCGTCTGAGTCCTCAATTTCTGATGGATCAAAATCTTCTTGAAGTTCAAGTTCTATATGTGAAGGACTGTGTCGTGAACTTCTTGGTGGGGGTGGCTGCATAACATTTTCATTTGAGGGCCCTGGTTGAGGTGATGATGTTGGTCGAGGGCTTAGTTCTGGGAAGATCGTAGTGTTGATTGGGTCATAGTTATTTGAGGACAACATACCAGATAAATCTTCCACATCGGAATCCTCCGCTTCATCTTCAGATCTCGCTCCATCACTGAAACCAAATAATTCTTCTAACGCACTTTCTACTTCATCAGGTCTCAGATTCACCCCACGACGATCCATATTCCTATAAAATACACAAAAAAAAGAAAAAAATATGTAAAACAATAGGTAAGTACTAAACTGGTATTGGCAAACATGTTGCCGTCGTACCCTTACGGTATACAGACAGTGGCATATATATTGCCGACATTATTTTTGAAAATTACGTAAATAATATTTATTGTTTTCCAAAAATATTCAATGATTCGTCAAGAATAATAAACAACTCATAGAATAAATGTAATTACTTACAAAAAGGTACTCCAGATTTCGAGATAAATCGAGATGTAACTGAAAACCACAAAATACGTACTTTGTCACGAAAGTCTTTCTCTGACAAGTGACAGATGTCAATGAGGTCGCATGTCATATTTTTTATTTATTTAGTGCTTCGTTCTCTGTTGCAAAAGTCAAATAACCACAATCTGTTCGTCTGTACTGTCGAAAATGTGAAAATGAGAACATGATGGCATATAAATTGCCATTGTCATTCAAAGGGCTAAATGATTCTGACTAATAGGTATCTATGTATTTCTCTGAATTTCCTTTTGTTTTTTTTTACCTGAGATTGTTTTCTTTATATTTTATAGTAAGTATAATATTATGTCTAAAACCTTCCTGTGTTTAATTTTAACGTATTTGATTAACTGTTAGGGTACTCCATACACATAGATTGATTTAAATAATTTTGTCCCTCTAGTTCATGAAAATACCGGTCTCTAAACCCAAAGGAGTGTGGACTCTTAATCAGGATCCGAATATTAAATTGATAATATTCGTAACATTTGTATTTTAGTGAACTTAATAAATAATAATCCCTTTTCGTATTCCTAACGTGCCAACGTCCAATTAGAATAATTAACCAACTCTTAGGAACTATCAATGTAAATAATAGTTAATTGATTCAGGCGCGACCTTACGGAAATCCATTAAAAAATAAAATAGACATGGATATATTTAGTAACCTGTTCTGCTTAGCTATTTCTAAAGAGCCATAAAAACTCCTGGAAGAAATCGACACGTGTTTCACCTCTCAAAGAGCGCTCGGTGTAGCAATAGCCGTTTTCGGGTTCGCGACAAGTCTATCGTTATCCTGAGGATGCCTCGTTGAGAGGTGAAACACGTGTCGATTTCTTTCAGGATTCATTTATGGCTCTTTAGAAAAAGCTAAGCGGAACATGTTACTAAATATAATCACGTTTATTCTATTTTTTAAATATAAATGATGTTTGTAGTAATATAACCTACATTTTGTATAATTATGACCAGGTAATTACCGTCTCACTTCAACGGTGGGCTAATTAAATTAGCTACGTTATAATTATTTCATAAAATTTAATTTCTATTGCTGGTAAAATGTCGTCAAACAATACTGTAAATCTGGCTCCGATTAATCTAATGATTTTGTACAAGTATAATATAGCAGAATACCCGCGACATTCCGTGTTATTTTATTTTTATTTTTTATTCATATCTTTCTATGGCACCTCAGGAGCTGTCCGAATATCAGAAAATATTTGGTCTATGGCTTATGGGGGATGCGTGAAAATTGATTCACTGTTCATTACAATGCATGTATAATAGATGCTGCATTTAAAAGTTACCAAAAAGTTATTCAATATGTGATAACAATTGCACGACGAAAATCTAACTTGTACATCGAAAGAAAATTGTCAATGCCAAATTGTCACCATTGAGGCGTGGTTGACTATACAAGAGTGTAACTTGAAGTTGTTTTACTTTCACATCTCGTATTATGTGAGTAAGCACATAGAGTTTGTCTTGAAGTAAAGTAATATAATTAGTCTTCATTTTATTGGATAATTTCATTAAAAAAAAAACTATGCACAGAGAGAGAGTACTCACCCGCAACCCTTGTTTTTTTTTCTTTTACTTAAAATAAATTCTTGTTTCTTAATCAGAATGAGACGATACTTAAAGCCGTATTCTCGGCGGCAGCGAGCAGCGTATGCGTTCAAATGCATAGTTTTAAATGGAACTGTCCTCGCTCCCCGTGCCGCTGCCATCGAAAACTGTTCCTTAAAATGCTATGCATTTGAACGCGCCGCTGCCACCGCTGTCACCCCGCTGCTTGCTGCCGCCGAGAATACGGCCTTAAAAGCTCTATTTCCATGTTGCAAACTTGCCTGTGGCAAACAATAAAATAGAAGCAACAAACTTCAACTTTAGGTATGCGACAGACAATGAAATTGAACGTTGTAACCGGTTTTATTCTTGACCTTCATTCCTATTTGCCAACGTTGTTTGTTTTATTAGGCATATTTCTACCTTCTGTTTACCATTACAGAAACTAGACTAGTAAAACAGTGGATTTCTAAGGAGCTATTTGCGTAAAATGAACGTAAAATAATGCTTCATGAAAATTAATGAACTCACGCCTAAGTGATTTATTTCATAATGTATTTCTATTTGCTTCCGTGAACTTTATGAATATTATGATAAATCTTGTCTTTTATTAAAAATGTTTTTGCAAAGTTTTGTCGTCAACCAAAGTATTTGCATACTGATGCTATGTTACAATAGTTTAATTTTGTTTCTTATTTAATTTAACGGTTATTTTGTGGTAAAGATGTATACAGAATTCTGCAACATGTAATTCAATACGTCCGAGACTTAAAATACGTGATTGACTGACAGTGACAAGGCACGACTTTAGATAAAACCATGAAATATAAAAAATATTTATTAAAATTTTATTTTTTTATGTACACACGGTGAAATAGATACAGATACGACATATAATAAATATGTGTATGTGTGCGTGTGTATTTGTGCGTGTATGTGTGCGGTTGTGTGAGAGTGTGTGTGGGTGTGTGTGTGTGTGTATAGGTGATGTAGTGGTGAGTGTATGTGTAGTATAGTACTAAGTTGTTTTTGTTCTAGGCTAAGAGCTACAAAAGAATCTTGACCACTCACGGAATCCATATGGTGGCCTACTTTCCATAACATCAACATCACCACGCATGTAATCCCTTAAATATTTGGCAGAGATGTACAAATATGACACACACATTTCGCCAGTTATGTTTAAGTTCAAAACCAGTAGCTCCAGTGTCAATCTTAACTTGTCAAACAACTGAATAACCAAGTTTTAGTCATTCTTTTAGCCACTATGGCAGTTGTCCCACCGCCGGCGAGGAAGTGACTAACTATCGGCTGTTTTCTTCTTCAAGAAACGTACAATAGATATACATTTCGTGTACATAAAAGAGATGCATATATTAATAGTTGATCGCTGACTGTTCACACCGCCGGCGAGGACTCGCTCACTAGTTTTTCGCTGAGTGACAAGAGCTATCTAAGATAATACTCGATCAGCGATACTTGCTCAGCAATGCTCGCTTGACGGACTCACGCCGAGAGACTAAACAGCGGTAATTTCGCCCCAAGCGAGTGGTGCGAGTAAATAGCCCGTCGCACTCGGACACTTGCTGATAGCCCAGCGACAAAACTGTCGGATCTAAACACTTGCTGCTCGCTTATTCGTTTTCAGTTACTAGCTCTACTCGCTACTCTTTAATCGCCGATGGTAGTACAACTGACTATGAGTTTTTAATACAAAATAGATTAATTTTTCATACCTATTTGTGCGGGCAGCTGAATATTGCAAATACATTGAGTACACAAAGACCGTGCTTTTTGAATGGCTGCAGATTGATTGAGCATTTTATTTACATGTTCATGTTGCATGTCGAAAAAAAATCAACGAGCTATTAGGGTAAAAACAACAGAGCGGTAAGGCAACGCAAAAGTCATGCCGTAATAATGTTGTGTGATAAAAAAGAATACGCGAACGAAGTCTAAAAAGGGCTCACCGAGAAAAAGAAATTGTCTGGGTAGGCAGCCCCGCTATCACCTTGCTTACTGCCTAATTATGTTTACTCTTTTACAATATCTACTTTTATATTAATAGTATACTACTGTAATCTTTTCTCTGCATTTATTTTTGAGAATATGAAAACACAAAGGAAAAACCTTCTTTTTCTTCTGTTGTTGAATTAACAAAAAAATTCACGCAAACAAAATTCAAAGTCACAATCTAAATCTTCCAAATACAAAACACAATTTATACCATTAAACAATGAATTACTTTTTAATCGTACCGTGCAAAGTAAAAAGGTTTTTATACAAAACAAAAAAGGGGAAGAAAAACCTTTTTAAACGCTACGAACACATTAGTGTAATAGGGGTTAGGTCACGCTCTGAGCGTGACACCGGAATTGTAATGAAACCTTCAATTATAAGAGTAAATGAGACGCATAAATGTGTGTGCGAATCAGCTTTTAATAGATTGTTTTGGTTTTGTTGTTATGGAGAATTTCACTAATTATAAGCATTTCCATTTCAGAAGAATCATCAAGTTGTGTCCACGTTTAAAACAAAACAAGAATATTATAATAAATAGTTGTTTGACCCACTTCACGAACGCAAATGATTTTCAATAAAAGCAGTTAGCCTTAACGCAACCATTTCATAGCACCTTTCCATACATATTTTAACTTAAAGTTGCTCTTTGTGTCTGACTATGTAACCGCGTTGTTCTTTTAGACTCCGCAACGGATTTCATTGCGGTTTTCAGCATCATTTAGAAAATGTATTCCGGAAGATTTATGTGTACAGTGCATTAAAATTAAACGTACATACACACATTGAATGTATCTAGGGATCATCCAATTAATTTTTACCAAATCTAGTCTTCCAGATTGAAGAGAAATATTCATTTTTCGGCAACCTCAAATAAATTAGAATAAGGGGCAGGTATAGTATGATTACCGTAGAAACGGATGAAACGAAAAACAAAATTACAGATGTATATAGATTCTACGGATGGGTTGACCATGTGAAAGATGATATGGCTAGAAAGGGGGTGACTTCCGAGATGGCGACTGATAAACAAGTATAGTAAGTAAGTAGGAAGTAAGGGAGAATTGTGATATAGATTTTATGGCGTAAAGTCAAAAATGAAGAAAATAAATGTCACTATGTCTGCCCAGAGTGGAGATAGAAGTGGTGATGTTTGATCGCCCAGGGGATTGAATCCAGGGCCCCATGCCCATTAGTCGGGATTTTACTTTAATTCCTATGTTTAAGTTAACAGCTTATCCCTATATATTGTAAAACCTATATTTTGTAAGTTGATTTTCTATTTTTAATCAAAATTTAAAGAAAATTCTTTATTCAAATAGTGAAATTCACTCAAAAGAATCAATAACGATCCAAAAATTTAAAATAATAATCCTCAATTGCGGCGATACTGTAAAACGTACGTAATCCCTAGACACTTTTGATGCGTGTATATTAAAGAAATCTCGATGTTTTGTCAAGTCGTAAAAACAGTGTGAAGCAGGGACAGGCCATAATCTATTACTATTTGTGAATTTGTATATAGGTAGGCGGTAATCTTCGGAACTCCAATTCCAAAAAATCTTTCACTAATATGAGCTTTACAATCTAACGTGGAAGTCGTGAAATCCACGGCATCACGATAATACAGGTAAGTAAAATGTATGAAAATATAAATGAAGACGCTTTTAAATTTCCATCCACAATAACGTTATCCCGTTAGAAATTACGAAAGCGTACAATGGGAAGCTACAGTATTGCCGAATGTCACAGGATATAATTATTTTATTTTGAGCAAAAAAATTTACTAGAAATCGCGGGCAGAAGCTATACCTATTCTAACTAATATTATAAATGCAAAAGTGAGTTTGTTTAGTTTTTTGTTACGCTTTCACGCTAAAACGGCTGAAGGGATTTGGATTAAATTTGGCACATGATAAATGATTTTATTTCTGTAAGTACGTTTCTTCGAACACACGTAAATCATATTTTAAAAACTAGATGAGCTCGGAGTTTCCTATCTGACTACTTTGAGACGAAAGGCCGCAACAAACTCAGTGGTCACATCAGTCTCTTTTAAGGTCCAGACATAATCTTGGTCAGACCATGACATAGTTTAAGACATGGGATACTTTTTATCCCGATATTTCTACGGGATCGCGGGGCACAGCTAGTATAAAATAAGCAAACAACAAGAAGCTTCAATCATCGTAGCTAACTATCGAAGCTATTATAACTTATTTATTCTCACAAAAATAGCAAAAGCCATAGACAATTTAAATCCCAAATAAGTAAACATGCAAGTTAATCTGCGTGGCGAAAACTTGCTAAATACTTTGTAAAATGTTTCTTTACCTTTAAATTCGGGAGCTGTCAACCCGATTCCTGCCTTGAGAAAGGATGAAGTTTTGATAAATAAAATGGATTGAGAACGAACTCGGAGGTAGGTGATCTACGCCAACAGGGTTGTTACTTCGGCAATATAAATGTTAAGAGTTTTTCGTAAGGTTAAATGTATTGATCGATTTTCTTTGGAACTTTGATTTATGAATTTTATTTTACGACATGATTTTGAAAAGTAGTGAATACTCATATACTAGGGGTTGGCTTCCAGTCTAAACGGATGTAACTGAATACCAGTATTTTACATGGAGCGACTGCCTATCTGACCTCCACAACCCAGTAACTGGGTACAGATATTCTATTTCACGAAGTCCGTTCGGCTTTGATTGTAGTAGTGACGTATCCCGACAAGCGCGCTTGTGTGTGTAAAAGTAGGTAACGTTAGCAAAAAAATCTGATATATATTCAAGTCGAGATTTAATAATCTAAATAAAATTTTGGTTTTAAAAGTATATACATTTTGTAAATAAATTAGATTAGGTTGCAATAAATACAAAAATATTAAGAATATGTAGGCATTTAATTAAGCATTGGTGTTACAGAATGGAAACGAAACAAGTAGGACTATTCAGTATTTTCAATCACTATCAGATAAATTTTCGATTTCTGATTCCGTTTTGCTGTCGTCAGAATCATCTTGTACATTGATTATAAATTCAAAATCGAGATCAAAATATTTCAAGTAGTCTTTTTCATTTTTTTCAACATGAGCACAAGTTTTTTGCCACGTTTCACTGCTAACTTGGCCCAAACTTTCATTGATCAGTCTTTCCGTATTCGTCATGTTTTGCTCGATATTTTTAGATGCGACATAATTTTTAACGATCCCCCAAATATTTTCAATCGCATTTAATTCTGGGTGATAAGGGGGAAGGCGTAAGACATCCAAACCCTTGCTTTTTATAAAATCGTCAATCTTGTAGATTACGTGTTGGGCTTTGTACTTCTTTATTGTATCGTACAATTCCAATTTAAGAAGAGATTCATCAAATGCTATACCCTTATCCCTGAGCCATTGCTGCATATCGGCTTTCTTTGTAGATTGCGTCGGTAGTCGTTCAGCCCGTGTGTTGTGATAAAATGCATTGTCTAAGACAATGACAGAGCGCGGAAGTAAATTGGGTAGCAACTTTTCATTTAGCCATTTTACATAGTTATCATAGCTCATATTTGAATGATAATCACCAGCTGTTGAGTTGGCCTTATAAACCAAGGAAGCATTTTCAATAAAACCATCCTTGGTTCCCGCGTGCACTAAAATAAAGCGAGTGCCTGTGCTAATTTTTTTTAAAAACGGAGTTCTTTCCTTTTTTTTGCCCAGGTGTTGTTTCGCACGTGTGTCGAAAGGACGTAGCTCTAATCGGCGTAGACAATGGGCCGACTTTGAGAGCGGTACTCTGTTATTTTTTTTTAATATTTTAAAAGCCACATTTGTATATCATGACGCTCCGTCAAGACTTTACGGTTGTTCTCTTTTTTGCGCCACTTGTAACCTAATTTCAACAGTAACTTGCGAACAGTTTCTAAACAACCTTCGAATCCGATTTTTTTATTCAATGCTGTTCTTAACTTAGCTAATGTTGGAATTTCTTTATGGACAATATGGAAATCTTGTACAGTACAGCGAACCACATCGGCTGTAAAATTATCTATATCCACTTTATTATCTCGCTTTCTCCTTTTCTTCAAAGGTGAAGTGAATTTTGATGAAGTGGATGGCAATTCCTTCTCTTCTTTTAATATTCTTTGAACTGTTTTTTGGAAAATGATAAACACTAGCTATCATGTTTCGACCCTAAAACAAAATATAATCAAAATAATTAAGTAATATAAACATTTTATAACACAAAAAAACATTCATTTTATAAATACTTCTATTGCTATATTAAGTATCTTTGTATAACATTTTAATTGAAAACGTATAAATAAATATTACCTCACTATGGACAACTCTTCTTCGTTTTGTTGCCATGCTGACCTTACTCCGTGAAACAATTTGGCGCGAACTAAAAACCACTACTGATCCGGACCGTGTCACGATCGACACTGAGCGCTCTCGAGGTTACGCACACAAAAACAATGTGCATGTGCGCGCTTGACAACATTCATAGCCAAACGGACTTCGTGACATAGAACATCTGTAACACGATACCGCTTGGTAAGAATGGTACGCTTTTGGGCTTCTGACGTTCCGTAACGGCTGTCAAAGATCTACGAGTAACAGCCAGGACCATGAGCTTAATGTAATTTCAAGTAGAAAATACTATCCTTCTTATAATAATAAAAACGTGAAAGTTTATAAGGATGGATGGATGGATGTTTGTTACTCTTTCTGAACGGATTTAGATGTTTGGCACACAGATAGTTTTTAACCTTTTTTTTCTTGGGTGGGAAATTATCAAATAACTTCTCCCGCTCTGGGTGGAGCGGGAGGACGTGTCAGACTCTTACTGACTAAAACCCACCCGTGTTCCTTCAGTTGCCTATTGCCAATATTGCCAGGGGCCACGGTAATCCTTTCGGACAATAACTGCAGCCCCGGCAGCCATCGGCCCTATCGAACCCCGTCAGTTCTGCTGACATTTCTGTGAGGCGCGCTTGGAACACAACGCGACGTCGACCGGGTCCTGGTCCGTATCAGACAGAGAGCTACAATGGGTAGCTCGCAGTCTCACAGCCCGCAAGCCCGCGCCTACGGTGGCCGGGAATCTGCGACTTCCGACGTCCAAGGCGTCTCCTGCGGCGGTTAAGGGCGGTTATCCCGATATTCCCACGGAACAAAGACTTATGTGCTTAAAACCTTGGCGCGCTGCTAGTAGAACATAATAATAAGCTAGCTTGCTACTTTTCTCTTATCTCGGAATTAGTAATTCTCATTAAGCACAGTGACGTAGGTTGGAATTATGACTTGGTCAGTGAAGATCGTATATATATTTAGAGTGGTCCACTTTTATTTATTTACCTTTAATTCTAAACAGGTAGGTCCTAGCAAAAGCTGGGATTAATAATGCCAGGTAGGCGTTCGTAAATGGGCTATAGAATCCAGATTTTCATATTTCAAAATAAAATAAAAATGAGATTTGGCACGTTGAAGCTATTTATTACAGGAGTTTCGAAGATTTATTGTTATTGGAGTCAAATAGCTTTGTGTTGCCTACATAACCAGTTATAGTTAAAATCCGTTTGATAATAGGGAAAGTAGCGAACTGAAGCATTTTCAAAATTATTTAACAAAACACCTCACCACACGTAAACAAACAACAATCTAGCCCAAAATACATTATTTTCCATTAAAAACGACTCAAAAACTTCTTCATACACATCACCACTGCATTCGCGTTTAAATGAAAAGCGAATGGTTTCCAAGAGCTTTTAAACTTCATATATTTGCCAGCACAAGTTGCCAGCGAAGTTTTAAAACGTCGCCGTATATTAATTTACGTTTTGGCTACTCAGCAAAATAAGTATGCTAACTGTTCCGAACAATTCTTTTTCGAAACATCGTAGTTTTTGATGGCGTGGTTTTAGATTTATCTGGTTTTATTTTTAAGCTTATAGTTAATTGATTCAGGCGTGACCTTGCGGAAATACATTATAAAATACAATAGACGTGGATATAGTTAGTAACCTGTTCCGCGGAACAGGTTACTAAATATATCCACGTCTATTGTATTTTAAGGGCCTATACTACCTCAAATAGCCTAGCATGATCCCCCGTTATATCGAAAACACTGCAGCATTAATTTTGAAATAAATACATGTTAAAGTTAAGGATTAATGTTAAGTACTATGTTAGCCGAAAACACGATTCCATAAAATTTTCTCGATAGAAAAAAATCCAAAGTTACCTCCAAACCGAACAATAAACCGCTGGTATTCAAAAAATACTTTGCATAATAACTGAACTAACTATAAAGCAGCGACTATGTTTTTTTATTTTTTTTTAATTACCATTATTTTCGCCGTAAAAAGCAATTACCTAAATTATTGGCGGCTCAGAGCCGCTGGCACCCCACTCCGTCTCGTTCTCACTCAGTCCGCGAGCAGTATGGTGCGAGCGAGATAAAAAGTGAATTTGAGCTGAGGTAGTACGGGCTCTTAAGCTTATGTTTTGCAGTTTTGTTTTTCAAAATGTTATTTGTATTTGTTTTTACATCTTGCTTAGCCTTTTTCCAACTGTATTTGGGAAACGGCTAAGCAAGGTGATTAAAAAAAAATACTGGACTAGAAGCTGACCCCAGCTTCCAGTCCAGTATTTATTTTTATTGTATTGGATCTTTCATGCGTTTATACTTCAAATGAGATACAAGCGCCTTCGTTTAGCGTTGTCCGATGCGGAACATGGAGCGACAGTCATTGTTCAGACCAGGCTGTGACTCTTCTGCCAACTGCTCTGTGTTTACATTTAAGTTAAGAGTATTACCCCCGAATACTGAATCGTCTCTCAACATTTAAGGGCTGCTTAAAATTTGAGCAGTTAAACCTAAACTTTAAATTTTGTATGGCCAAACGTCACTTTTGAGTAACTGTTAAATTTAAGTGCTACTTAAATTTTGAGTGACGTTTCAGCATTCGGGGGTTAGTGTAGTACTACAATAGTGTTAGTGTTGTTCTTGTAACCCTGAAAATAAATTGTAACAACAACTTTAAAAGGCTATGAAAGTACCATGTTTCAAAAAAAAGATTTAAATTGTAAGTTTTGAGCAACTGTTCTTCATAACTTAATTTTAGTTTTATTATCGGGGGAAACGGTCGCTTCACTTAATAATTATTGATTTTCTTCATAGGAGTGAATAATTGTGTTATTTTTGAGTGAAATAAAGTATCTTAAGCCGTTCCAATAAACTGGTAGTTTTTACAAAATCAAAATCAAGATCAAAAATCAAAATATTTTTATTTCACATAGACCTACATGGGCACTTATGAAACGTCAGAAGCTAGGTGCACGGTTCCAATTGGTCGTTTCCTATGGAGAAGAGCCGGCAAGAAACTCCACGGTTACTCTTTTAAAAATAATTGGCTTTTACAATTTTTTCAAATAACAGTGTGACAAGGTATGGGAGGACAGTGTAGGTATTTCAATAAGTACCAGGTACTTAATGAAAATAGAAATGGTCAACAAATCTACAGTCCACTAAGCCTACAGTGTTCTCACATTCACAAAATAGAAAAGAATCTATACAAAAAATATATAAATTAATAAAAATAAAAACCTCTTTTAATTAAACGCAATTACATTATTGCTATTACAACTGTAATAAATCTGAATAATTATCATGTGCACAAAAGCCACTAATAAAGAGTTGAAATTAACTCGTAGCTATATAATGTCAAATAATACGATGAATATGTCAAGGATGAATGTAAAAAAATAAGATAATAATAAATATGGTAATTTGGGAGCAGTTAATAGACTCTTACATAATTATGCCGTTAATGATATACCAGGGAAGCCACATGTGCAGAAGGAATTATTGCCAAATTTCCTTGTCTTCAACATAGTCTTTAATTTTGTAATATGCTTTCTTGATAAGAACACGTTTGATGTGGGTTTTGAACTTCCCATCGCTAAGTTCTGTAACAGACTTTGGCAACTTGTTATAAAAGCGGATACTGTTTATAAGAAATGACTTGCTTGTTTTAGTTAATCTAAATTTGGGTATCACAATTTCATGTCTGCTACGTGTATTTATATTATGGAAATCGCTTCTTATTTTGAAAAGTCCTAAGTTTTTGCGAACATGCAAAATACTTTCTAAGATATAAAGAGAGGGCAGAGTCAGTATGTTAATTTCTTTAAATTTGTCTCTAAGGGACTCGCGAGGACCCATTTTATAGATCGCGCGGATTGCCCTCTTTTGTAGAATGAAAATTGAATCTACGTCAGCTGCCGATCCCCACAGCAGAATGCCATAAGACATAATACTGTGGAAATAAGCAAAGTATACTAACCTAGCTGTAGCTATATCAGTCAACTGCCTTATTTTTCTAACTGCATATGCAGCTGAACTTAATCTACCTGAAATAGTTCTAATGTGGGCACCCCATTGCAATTTTGAATCTAAAGTAATGCCTAGGAATATAGTTTCCGTTATTGCATCTAGTTCTTTGCCATCAAGTTTTAAATTTAGACCTACTTGAGGTACATTTGGTAATGAAAACCTAATACATTTAGTTTTGTTCGCATTAAGTAAAAGATTATTAGCTGCGAACCATTTTGAAAGAACAGCCAGACTATCATTGACATGTAAGACATCTGTATCTTTCCTGTCTATTTTAAAAATAAGAGAAGTATCGTCAGCAAATAAAATTATATCCGATAAGTTAGCCATCATGTAAGGAAGATCATTTATATAAACTAGAAATAAGAAAGGGCCGAGAATTGAACCTTGAGGCACGCCCATTTTAACTAGAGACCCCGTAGACGTCGCCCCATTAACGTTTACTTTTTGCTCCCTGTTGGATAGATAGGAAAGAACAAGATCAGCAGCTTGTCCACGAATTCCGTAGTGGTGTAATTTACAGATCAGTGTATTGTGGTCAACGCAGTCAAACGCTTTTGAGAGGTCACAGAAAATGCCAATTGCATCCTGGGACTTCTCCCAGGATTCCAAAATGTGGGTGATGAGTTTTACTCCTGCGTCAGTCGTCGACCTACCTTTCGTGAAACCAAACTGGTGACTATGTAAAATCCCATTTGAATTAAAATGTGACAACATCTGGTCTAGCATGATTTTTTCATATATTTTACTTAATGCTGGTAGCACAGATATTGGTCTATAATTTGAGGGATCACTCTTACTACCCGATTTGAAAATTGGTACTACTTTACTGTGTTTCATTAAATCAGGAAACGTACCGCTATCTAAACATTGATTAAATATGCCAGTTAGAACAGGCGCAATTGTGTCAATGATATTTTCAAGAACCTTAACGGAAATCCCCCATAAGTCTTCAGTGTTTTTTATGTTAAGACTTTTGAATGCTTTTTTAATTGTGAAAATAGAAATGGGCTTGAATTCAAAACTTGGAATGTTCTTACTGTAGTGTTCTTTTAGAAGAGATTCAGCTAGTATAGATGATGAGGGGAGAGATTTCGTAACCTTTATTGGGATGTTGGTAAAGAATTTTTCTAGTGTCTCAGCAACTTTTAATTTATCTGAAATGGTTTCATTATCAATTTTTAAAGACAATTCATTCTGATCTCGCTGTTTTGTGTTTCCAGTTTCTTTGTTAATTACCTGCCACACAGTTTTTATTTTATTGTTAGAAATATTAATTTTGTTACTTATTAATTTAGATTTAGCTTGGGCGCAGACTCTTTTAAATATCTTAGAATAGTTTCTTACATAATTATGAATTGCTTGATCAGAAGTCAATGATTTTTCGTTATATAAATTATATAAAATATCTCTGCTTTTTCTAATACCAGGAGTGGCCCATTCATTAAATTTTGGTTTGGTATTGATTGTTACTGTTTTTACAGGACATGCTTTATTGAATTCTTGGCATACTGTAGAAAATAATGTACTGTAATGTACATACTGAATCGACCACTGAATCAATATTTGTAATCTTTATTTGTCTCTTATATCAGAACCAAATTTTGAATTCAAACCTGTGCTCTATTAAACAAAAACAGTAGGTACCTAATTTGCAGGTTGGACTTAAGTAGTGCGTTACTTGCAGTTAAATAAACATAATCCTTTTAAAAATATTACCTACTATTCAATGATATTATCTTACATACTTTCTCACCTCATTGACAACATTTTAAGATCAGCTACCGAAAAGAATTTCGGTTAAAACGGTTGACAGTTTTAAATAGGTTGCCTCAACTGAGAATGTCTCAGGCCGCGTCCTATTTAAAAGCAATAATCGCTCGAATACGCAATCGGTAGCGTGCATATATCACTTTTTCTTTGGAAAAATGGAAAGCGCCCTCTGTCGGCGCGACCACGTGTTCAGGTTCGACGGACAAAAAGTTCCAACGATCGCGTATTCGCGCGACGATCGGACACGGGGTCAAAGGTAACTTCGGGATGTCCCCTTTTAGCGAAGAACATACGAAGAGTTTATAAATAAAGCCAATGTAAAGGCCCTGTATCTTGCTTTTAAACTTGTGTGGGAGTGAATGTAAAAGTTTTTATTCAAAGTGTATGTTCGGGTCTTTTCATCCTATCAATTACAATATTTAAAAAAATGATGATGTGGATATACACTTCTATTGCATTTTTTAATTTTTTTTCAACAAAAACCACTTAATATTTATGTAAAACTATAAACTAAATAGTGGTGCAGTAGCCATGTTGTATTTGTAGTAGAAGTGATTGTTGGAAAATAATGATTACGCTAGTACCAATGTGAGTTTTTCAATTCATAAGTAGGCATTTTCTAAGTTCATCTTTGACATCATTGAGAGCAGTGAAGGAAAGTGAAGGAAAACAACGTGAGGAAACCTGTAGGTATTTATCAGCTAATTAATAGTAATAAGTCTAAAATCGCCAATCCGCCTTGAGCAAGCGTGGTGATTAATGCTCGTGTGTAGCAAGAGGCTGGTATTATTATTTTAGAAAAATATTTTATCCGCTGGTAAAGGAAGTCAAAGCGCGTAGCTGTCCATATCTGCTACGACAGCGTAGCGGTTACGTTTGCTACGGCGTAGAAACCGCGTAGCAAGTTTTTCATTATGCTTTCAAAGTGTCTCTAACAACTTGCTGCTGGGGAACTCCCCAGTAGCACATTGTAAGAAACAGTTTGAAAGCACTTTGACAACGAACTCATTGCTCCACTTTTTCTTCTCAGCGGAAGCCCTAGGAAGTTTTGAAGGGCAGGCGTTTTAGAGGACTGTCTTATGTAATTTTGACGTTCAAAAAGTGCTTATTCTCTGCCTAGTTGGAATAAATGGCTTTTGATTTTGAAACAAAAGTTTATGTATTCTTTCTATGAAGCTCAGATTGTTCGTTTTTCAGAAGTCACAATGCAGTTATCTGAAGTTCGCGGTCCTAACATTGATAACAAGAAAATCTGTAGTTATACTTTTTATATTACATGTCTATAATTTGGGCAATTTTCTCATTAATTTATTTTATTATGTTTATAAATTCTTCAAACAAGTGGTATGTTTATAAAACAAGCAGTTCTCTCTTACGACTAAGTTTTCTTTGAAAGCTGAAATTAGTTTAATCGAAATCTGAAAGCTCTTATTTTCAAGTCATTGACTACCGACCTTTTGTATTTGTACTCAAAACTTCTTCAAAACAAACTTTCCTGCTTCAAAAACCGATTCAAAACTCTTGCTATTTATTCCTATTAAAACGCCAAATAAAATTGCTTTATTGTACTATAATTCGGCTAAAGTCCATCAAAATATTACTCATAAAGAACTAACGAACTTAGAATTAATTAAACAAACAGGGCGTGATCAGTTCCTGAGGGATTACAAAGGCAGCTCCGTACATACGTTGCTATAGAATTATATTTACCGCTAAGCCTTGTGCAGACGAGCGATATAATCAGTCAACGTTTTGTATCTGACGCAGCTGACAATAACCATTGACTACTTGCTACACATTTACCTGACTACAGCAAAGCTAAAAGGAGGGTTATGACAGCAGGCTATTTTGAGGCTAGAAATTCTTTATTCCGACGAACACATCTATCATTTGCGAATAAATACATAAATATTATGGTGTAAAGTTTAGTTTTATTGAAGTGAAAACTTCTGAGATGGGACTAAACCATTGATTTTGCGACACCATGACGACACCTCAATTTGTAAACGCGATTGTGCTCTTTATCTATATTACGTTACGGATCAATGTTCTATATAAGTTTTTTTTTTCTGTTACCGCGATTGTGCTCTTTATTTAGATTAGGTTACGGACTAATGTTCTATACAAGTATTTTTCTTCCACCAAGGCGATATTGTTCAAGTTTTCACTTCTGTCGGCACTCCTGGATTGCCACCACTTTTTTTGTATAGGTAGGTGAGTAGATATCTACGACGGTGATTTATCGTACGTCATTACAATTTTTTATTAATAAACAAGCAAGGCCAGCTTAATATTCAAGTCTTACTTATCCATTGGTAATATTTATTAAATATATATATATATATGAATATGCAAAAAAAAAATAAAAATATAAAGCTAATTAATGCATATTCATTGACAATACGACCACCAACGCCTTCGTATTTTTTTTTATCACATCGCGTATTGGTAATGAAATTTGTCAATTTAAAATCATGTAGTTAAGGAAAGCACTAGAGTCAATGCCTCGAATTCCCATGAATTAAAATGAAAATAAAATCTCTGTACAGTTACAGAGATTTTTTTCATGAACAGTATTTTACAATGAGTTAGCCACACCTTATAGGATCAAATGAGCACTGACCAAGCTTAATACCTGGCGAGTATTCTAATTTATATTCCACATTTATGACGGTCACTTAAGTAAAATGTCATGACTAAACAATAACAGCTGCACGTGGCGATCGAAGGTTAAGCTGCACTTGCCGTGGTCGGTCCGTGGATAGGTGACCTTACATATCGAGACCCCTCCGTCTCGGAAAGCACGTTAAACTGTCGGTCTCGACTGTCATTTGAAGATCTATGACAGTCGTTACGGATAGTCAGAAACCCGAAAGTTTGACAACCAGTCTTACCAAAATCGTATTATCCAATAACTGGGTTGTGGAGGTCTAATAGGTAGTCGCTGCATGTAAAAATACTGGTATTCAGCTGCATCCGGTTCGACTGTGAGACAACCCCAATATAGTTGGGTAAAGGCTAGGAAGATGGCAGATGCTTAAGGAAAATGTCCCGCCGACTTGACTAGCTCGTCTGCACGCACTCAGGAATTAATCCAACATTGTTACCTTTATTGATGGCGATATTGTTATGAATGTTTGGCTGAATTCTATCGACGAGTAATTAAAAGTTTGATCTTTGCAACTTGATTAGGTGCCTCCGTCCGTTCCACAGGGAATGTATTCCATGAAAGTGAGTTACGTATGCGTGATATTTATAATTAACCCCTAGATACCCGTGAAGACACTGAAATGTATTGTTTTCGCTAGGTTCAAGAACAATGAACGTTTCAATATTGATTTTAATATCTAACCAAGCAACACAAAATCTCAATTTAGACCAATCATTCCGAGACATCAAATTCTCATCTAAAATTCCGGCTCAGTAACAAACTATATCAGTGCCTACATTTGAATTGAACTAGTCTTTACCACCGTGTAACTTGGAGCTTCTAAGACAACTCAGGAGCTGTATGTAAATGATTTATTGTGAAGACTAA
Organism: Omphaloscelis lunosa; assembly: GCA_916610215.1. NCBI lineage: Eukaryota > Metazoa > Arthropoda > Insecta > Lepidoptera > Noctuidae > Omphaloscelis > Omphaloscelis lunosa. The sequence continues at coordinate 13,368,898 of OU744265.1, read as the reverse complement.
CTTACTGAACCAAGATGGTAGAATTGAAGAAAAACAAGCATTTGTTTGTTTTTCGCAAATTGTGGGAACATATACAGCAGGTTTCGTTTCTAAATCCAGTGATAAATAAAAGATATGTTTATTTGCTAATGCTATGTTTGAGGTGTACAAGGCTCGGCTTTTATTTTTATGTAATTACTAGTTGTGTCCCGCGGTTTCACCCGCATTAGTCTCTATACCGTGGGAATATCGGGACAAAAAGTATCCTCAGTCCTAATCTAGGTCATGGTCTAGTCATGTACCATATTTCATTAAAATCTGTTCAGCAGTTTTAGCGAGAAAGCGTAACAAACAAACTCACTTTCACTGACGTCAAAAAATACTTTTATTTCAATTAGAATTAGTGACAATTGAACATGAGACATGAGTCATTGAGTAATGCTCTTTCGGGTTCTCCAAGTACAAATGTCGATAGCAATCACCTTTGAAGAACGCAGACGTTACATGCATACGATAAAGCTAACGCTTTCAAACGGAATAATGGATAGATATTTGAGTCTTTATATATGTCTTGTGGCGAGAGGTTCGTGGCTAGATAACAAACGGACGGTTCACATTTCTGTGATTTGCAAGGCATGAAAAGATGATATTAAAATAATAGTACATGTACGTGTACGTCTCACGGCCTGCAACACGGGCATTCATGGACGATACTAAAAATGTGGTCCAAAACGAAGCCGAGGCACACATACGTGAGTCCATCAATGCATGGTTGCGGACAAGGCTTGTATAGTACTTTTCTTAAATAATGGACAGAAGTTCAAATTGAGTAAATTAATTATAAATTCCAGAATTAATGACGAATAACGATAATTTTTCACGCGCCAATATGTTCATTTGTTTCTTCTTTACTTTAAACAGCTCTATTTGCAAGCAAAATCGAAATTTTAATTAATCTTTGATAAGTTACTTCCTTGATTACCATGACGTGTGTTGAAGTAAAAAGTTCGTTCCATTTTTAAATAACACGACAGATATGAGTTTTTATAGTAATTTATTCACCCGCTAAACAGCTATAAATGATAGCATTTTTAGGTATTATCTATACCAAGGCTTCTTGTATCTCAAGAAGCCTTTATTCACTAAGCTTAATTTTATTGTAATTTGCATATTTTATGCTTCATTATAAATAGCCGAGGACACAAAATTCTGATGAATTAGGACCATTAGAATTTAATAAGGGCTAAGTGCGACGGCTCAACGATAACCCTGAACCACTCTAAACAAAATACCAACATTTTATAAATTCATGCAGAACTTTCAAATTCTTAATTGATGGTCTTAATTTAGGGATCAACTCTTCACAAACAATTAGCCCTTTTAAGATTTTATTTTGCGTAAACAAATTAAATATTTAGTTACAGTTTCTGACAGGGTAATACCCAATTTTACGAGGGATCCGTGGCAGATCCTTAGGAATACCTATTGGGTTATTTTGTTTTGTTTCATTTGAGCTCGACGAGGTACTTGTTTTAATATTCAAATTATTTATTTCAAGGACTCTTTGGTTTCTGTTGTTATCATGTTAGTCTCCTAAGTAACTTTGAGCCGGCCTTAGTCTAACTACCTTTATAACTTGACTTAATATTACCAAAAGATAGAAAACAGGTTCATAATTGAATTCACTCTTCGTCTAAACTAACTTAATATATTGGTATCTCCTGCCTTCTTTTTCAAATGCTTTCCAAGTACTACACATTAATGTAGCAAATTTTGTGTTTTGATAGTTGTGTTCTAATGCCAAAACGCCACGTAGGTTAGACAATTGCCAAATCAGTAGAATTGGGACGGCCGGTTGAGCTATCCGTCAAAATAACAACAGTAGCCTGATACGGACACCGAACCGCAAATGCCAGTGACCTACGATAAGCTAATGTAGGTTACATACGCAATACAGGCCGATTTGGAATTCATTAATAAATTTTCAGGGGATTACAGTACTCATGAATATGAACTACTCTTTTTCTATATAACTAACCCTGAAAAGGGAAAAAGCATTTGTTCTATAATTTTACAAGACAGTGTAGGTATTTCTGATACACTTGACATAATTCGGAACAAGCCTTGAATACAAAAAAAACAATGACACAGCGATAACAATGAGTTTATTTTAAAATTCTTGTTAATTAACGATAATGAACTTATCGACAACGTCGTTGAAGTCCCAAAATGCTAGTTCAACATACTAATACGGCTGAAGTAGGCTGCTGGATACTCGGAAGTGATGCTTATGAGGACTGATTAAGGTGGCGAAATACTTAGGGAAGTTAACTAGTAACGTACATGCCAACCCACACTGCACCCGCGTGGTGGATTACGGCTGAGGCTAATGCCTTAGTTCCAACATTGGGAACATTATAAGCTGATTTCAGTCAGTAACGATTTCACTTCGTACTGACGTAAAGTAAGCTATTGTTTTGTTTGCAGAAAACCTGCTGAGCGGGTAGGATGCGGCGGCATGCACCGCATCGTGCTGCTAATGGCGGTGCTCACGAGGGCCATCGCCCCCCATGCGAACGTTACAGGTAAATACTTTTGTCAAATACCTTTTTTTTTACATGATTACTTTGTAAAGTATTAAGTTCTTTAATTATGTAAATATGAGGATCACTTTTATTTTATTTTTGTGTTTTTCTTTGACAGTTTGTTTAATAATGGTCTGGCAGCTTGAGTACTTTATTCGGTCTGCCCAAATATCCTTTCTTTGGTATTGTTCGTCAGGTCGTTGAGCTCCTTTAGTTCTGAGTTGAGCTACACGATTACTGACAAATGCTTACACTGATTGGACAGGTTTACTCAAATCTGTATGGTTCTTTCCTCAAAATATCATTTCAGACACTAATCTACATGGTCCTCATATGGCCTGACCAAGGTTATGGACTCTGGACTTTAACAGAGCAATGACCCCTGAGTTTGTTTCGCTGTTTCTTCTCAGGGGTTGTCAGATAGGAAATGTTGACTATATCTAGCTTATTTTTTAATAAGAAGTGTAAAAGTGATTTCGTTATCCGTAAAATACCTATAAATTCGCAAATAATAATAAAAAAAAAATAATAAAGAGATGAAATTACTTATGAAACGTCTTTAATTATATTAAGTTTAATTTTCCACGAAATGCCTGTTGAGGTATTGGTTGGTATTGGTAGTAGCAAGCAATACGGGGCGGTTTAATAGTAATTCCGACTGTCTTCATTTTTATGAACCATTTCTTAATGAAATAAAAAATAAAAAGCTTATTATTTCAAATCATACTTTTGTAAGATATCTTTACTTAGATAGGTACCTACAGAGTAGTTTGTCGCAAGACCAATATCTATTAAATATTTATTAGAAAAATACTTACGATGATATTTATTTATCTCAATGTTTAATTAGACCACAAACACACCCAAAGGTAAACGAAGCAAATACTTCTGTTCACACCTATTAATCCAAGATATTTTGTGTCAACTGATAGCAAAATACTCATCCAACTAAGTCCTATCATACTGAATGTAATAATTAATTAATGGTATTGTCACGACAATGATATTAATTCTAGCCATTGTCTAGTATTCATTAATAACAGCGCTTAGCGGAATAATAGCTACATGAGTTTGATAATTTAGTTAAGTGTGATCTATGCATTTGAAAGCGATGACAGTATAAAATAATGTTTGAGATTAAACTCTTTGACAGTGTAATGAAATCAGTGTTATTAATTTGTTTTAGTTTCATATAAACGGTTAATGATTAATAATCACTTTATTATTTAAAAAAAAACTACTGACTTCCAAAAAACACTACAAAGTGAAAAATAATTTAAATTTCGGAAGTCAGTGTCTTTGGTTTTGTATTTTAGTTATTTGCCATGGACTTACAAAATTTAAGTTATTTTTCAATTTGTAGTGTTTTTTTTTGGAAGTTGGTTGTTTTTTTTTTGTAAAAAAGTTTTTATTTCTCGCTTTTTAATAGGTAGTTTGTAATTTATGTAAGTTAAAAAAGCCTAATCTCAACTGCTCATCACCTTTTACAAAATATTGTTTTCCCCGATGCAGGGACGTTAATCGTTGAGGAGTTCTCCTGGTACTTCACCATCGTCTCCACTTCTCCATATGCTTTGTGATGAGCATAAATTGCATTGCAACCATATTAAAGTAATGAATGAATCGCAACCCGTGAAATACTTATTAATGAGTCATTCCGGTGGCCATTTGTGGTCTTCCTCATCAGTTCCACTTCATCAAATGGTGCTTTTCAAGAGAAACTGCACGAGTTACAATAAAAAATACCCAAATCGCTATACAATTGCCTATAATATTTAAAGAGTTCCCTCAATTTCTCCAGAATCCCATCATCAGATTCTGGTTTTCTTATTATGCTACCACCCTTGGGATAACTTCTTTCCAACGAAAAAAGAATCATTAAAATCAGTTCATAAACGACGACGTTATTCGCGAACACACATAAAGCATTGCGAAAAAAATATACGGTCGAATTGAGAAACCTCCTCCCTTTTTTGAAGTCGGTTAAAATATAATAAAATTGTTTATTCTATAAATAGGATATCAAAATCACATTTCAGGATAAATTTTAAAAAAATTGCTAGATGGAGTCGACATTTTCTATCTGACTAAAACAAAATCAAGGGTCAAAGTATCTATTTAAGTCCAGACATACTCGTAATCTTGGTCAGATCATGTGAGTACCATGTAGATTTGTGTCTAAAATGGTCTCTAGAGGAAAGAGCCACACAGATTTCAGTGGACCTGTCCAGTCACTGCAAGCATTTGTCAGTAATCGTGTAGCTCAACTCAGAACTTATAGAGCTCAACAATCAACAAATAGGTACATCAATGAAAATAAAAATCTTAAGTCTAAATCTACATAATGCATAATGCAGAATATTTTTTACTAAATTGTTGCCTGTTGTCTATGCTGTCTTTATTGTTTCTGTCAGTAAAGGTTTTGACTGTAGATAAACACAGTCTTTTAAAATTTAAAATCCGTTGAGAGTAATGTCGATTGAAATGATTGCTGTGATCCTCGAAGTACTTGAACAAAAAACTGATAAATAAATAAATAATATGATAACAGCCGCTATATCAAGTAGTATAAAAGAGTAATAAAATTCTCCTAATTGTTTCACAATGCTTGTAGGTCGTACAAAAGTTTCTATTCAAACACGTATATAATGAAATAAATAGCGTAATGAAGCCTTACATAGTCAAACACACACAATGTTCATTTGCTTAAAACCTACGCCGTCTACACAGTCGAAACATTCTCAGTAATAAATCAGAAGGTTTTGCAAGAGACATTCAATTTGTCCCTTTCAACTTCAGATGGTTAATTTTTTTGCCACTTTTACAAAGAGGTGGGGATATCTATATTTGAATTTCGGTACTAGTCAAAATTTCCTAGATTTTTTGTTAATCAACACATAACATCACGCTTGTTATCCCCGAAGGACTAGGCAGAAGTGTACCTATAGTACACACACATTTTGCCTCGCCAGTTATTTTTAAGTCCCATGTAATAGGGGGCGAGCCTTTTGACGTCATCTGGGCATAAATCCAGACTCCGGGCTGCTACTGGGAAATTTCTGATGGAAAACAAACTATGTTGAACAAGCTACGTGTCAATCCAGGAAATAATCGGTAGGTATACTAAGCTTGAAGGACCACAACTAATAGAAAATTTTTCCACCTAGGTGCACCAGGCACTGAACCAAGCAACCCGCCATCGTCAACAATGATGACGCCGCCCCCAACAGTCTTCCGGAACCTCAGGGTCACCAGCAAGCCAAGGAAAGGGATGAAGCATGGGAAAGTGGACTCTCCTATGCTCAACTACATATTCGATTCGTATGCGACAAGCAATAAGCATTTTCATGACAAGTAAGTCTTGAATTAAAATTTTCTTTGATTTTTAAGGCCCAAATATTAGAATTTTATAAAATAGATGTAATATCAGAGTTTAAAAAAAAAAATGAAAATTATTTTGAAGCCTCTTCAATGTTGAAGGACGGAGGTCAGTCCTTCGTTACAATTTGTCTGTGCGGATATAATTCGCATTTTTGCTGTCATTTCATAATGAATCAGAATTCATAATGAATCAGAATTCTCTCGCTCTAAACGAACACTCTAAACCCATTTTTTCTGCAAATTAAATTTTTCATTTACTTTTTTCCATACTAATTCTTAATCAGCATCGTACAATTTAATTAAAATCGTGCCTCATCTACAATTCTATTCATAAATTCTTCACAAAATTGCATTCTCAGATGCTCTTATTCCTTGGCCCAGAAAATTTGCATTTGCAATTCATAAGAACAAATGGAACGCCTAATGAGGAAATTCGGTCATGGGGTTCTGAAGTCTGTAACTTACCAGTACAACTTGTACAATGTCTCATTAATAAATATATTACGGTATATTATCAACCATTATGCCAAACGATTTTGATACTGGAAATTTTTACAATTACCATTTTTATAAATTTTCGCCGTGATTCATCGGTATGACATAAACAGACACTATAAAAGTCCATCTTTGCCATTAAGTTGCACAATAAAACTGATTACAATAAACAAAATTATCATGATAAGGCATTTTGTTGCAGACATTTTGTTTTATGAATACCAAGAGAGTTTTAAAGGTTATTCATTGTGAATTTTTATGGCTCATTTTAAACACTTTTAGGCATGCTTTGACTAAAGGTAAGCACTTAAAATGTAAATGTGATTTAGGATCAAAGTTAGCGTTTATGTTTGCCTGGAAAAAGTAGTGGCGCAGATGTTAGGTTTCCAAATATTTTTTTGGAACTGTTTTAGCCGCTTTCTTGTCATGAATTTATGTAGAACCGGCCAAACATTTCGAACATTTTTTAGCAGTACATAAAATATATTTTTCAGATACGTTTTTATGGCCTGTTTGATTTGCAAAGCGGTCTCGTTAAGTACATTATTTTTTACTCTCCTCAGACACATTTTTTAGGATACCTAAAATAAAGCCTAATGCTAAAAAGATCTAACATTACATTGGAATTTTTGCGCTGATCGAAGATCAAATCTTTTAGATACTGCAGTAATATTCTTTTGATGGCCTTCTTACACTCCATTTATTTCTGTCGCAAGACTTATTTTTTATGACACCTTGCTGTGTCTTAAAGTTAACGTATATATACTCTTGAAGAAATCTTTTACACTGTTAATTTGTCACAGCTGGACAGGTGTGTCCACAGTCAATTTCACCTAAGCAAAGGATAAAAAGGGCAACAACGCGGAAGCTCCTAATACATCCCAAACAAAAAACTTCACTAATCAACAAAGAGCTTCCAAAAATCACTACACCGATCAAATAAAACATTTCGGTGTGAAGGATTACGTTCTATTAAACACTGAAACTAATTTCAGTAACACCGACCAACGGTATCTCATTTGTCCGCCCTAATGAAGATCCTTTTCAGGCCCAAGTCAAAGGCTTCTGTTACACCAAATGCTAATCTTGTTATGATCTGAATTCGGCGCTCGTGTATTGTTTTCAAAAATGATATGGAACGTGTTTATAAAGTGGGCGGGTGTTGGTTATTTATCATCATGTGCATTTAATTTGATTTTGATAAATATTAAACCGATATGGCTAAAACAGTTTCATTGTACTGAGCTGAGGATTAGTTTTGTTGCATTGGCTCAGCCGATATATGATTTCTATACATTGACAAAAACGATAAGCTCGCAGGATTGTTTAGTTTAATGTTTAAATTGATTACTCAAGAATTCAGCTAAGGATTTTTTTTTGTAGAAGGTAAGTAATCTTTTAATTTTTCGCAGTTTTGTCAAAGTTCTTTATTCTCTTCTCCTTGATCTGTCTGATAGCATGTACTGTCTTCAGCGGTCAGTTCGCTGTTATCATTTAGTACATTATGAAACTTGATATACTGTGTCCCTCAAACTTATGTAGCACATTGTTGGGCTTCAAGTTGTATGTAAACTGTACACACAGAACTCAAACTGCTGTCACTAGCATTTGCAACTTACTCAGGAGTCGTGTTCTGAGTTACTGCTTCATTTAAACAGTAACGAATATTATAATACTTGTACGAAGGGATAATAAAGGCACATATAATTACTATTAAATAATATTTCGTCAAAGCCTCAAACTTGTAATTACGTAAACAGTCCCCAAAATAATAAAATTACGCCCTTTACGTTACGCGTTGGTGTGAGTTGCATCCCTTTAATTTGAAAGCGTATCACGTCCATACACAAGTTACCAGTTTGAATAAAATGAGCCTCGTTGGGTCACCGTTTTTCTTTTGTAAAAAAATATACGGCGTCTCGACCTAACATATGTTAGAGTTGTTCCTTTTTGTAAATTAGACTCAGAATAATATCATAACTCTCTCTTTATCCGCCTGCGGAATTCTTTTTCTTTGCTGTTTAGTTCGGGAACGGAAAAACATTGTTCGATTATTACAACTTAGATACTAGAACTATAGAGGATTTTACCGTATGTTTGTATGTTTTGTTAACACCCATTTTGCAGAGGGCCAAACTAAGATATCTGTTAAAAGTTTTCCATAATGTTTTATCTTGGAATGTTCTAACATGTCTAATACCTATTTGTAGACAAACACAATTTTATTACATAGAGAAATCATAGTTAGAAAAATGCTGACGTAAGTGCGATATCGCCAGTTCTACAATAAACTATCTATTGTCATTTCAGCATTTTCCTCTGTAACGCAGGCTTTAAGCGTAACACCTTTAAGCTTACAATAAGCTTACTGCATAAAACACGCAAAGCGCTCTCATACATTTTCAAACCTTGTCCCAAACGCCGCAACACCAAATTTCATGGCTTTACAAATTACTCATTTATTTGCCAGCAAACTTAAACAGCCAAATTTAAGGGTATTCCCGCTCGTTGTTACTCTAATTAGTTTATGAAGCCTTAACAAAGATTATCTCAATTTTCAACAAGATATTCAATGACAAATAATTAAACAGATTCTTGGGAAGTTTAACTGGCATTAGCAGCGGAAATTTAGACAAGAAGCAAGTACTAAGCAGTTCAATAAACTGCTTAGTCAAATTAGTCATAACCAATATTCCGTCGAATCCATGCCACTGATTAAAGGTAAGAGGTAGTGGTCAGAGGTATTTTATTATTTCATTGACGGAGCACTAAAATAAGATACATCACTTGCATCTAAACTAGACAAAATACAATAGAAGTGGATATATTTAGTAACCTGTTCCGCTTAGCTATTTCTAAAGAGTCTTAAAATAAAACCCTGAAAGAAATCGACACGTGTTTCACCTCTCAACGAAGCATCCTCAGGATGACGATTGACTTGTCGTGAACTCTAACACGGCGTGTTGCCACACCGAGCGCTCAGCGCAACTTTTTTTCTAAGACTAAAGATAGCTAAGCGGAACAGGTTACTAAATATATCCACTTCTATTGTATTTTATAATGGATTTCCGCAAGGTCACGCCTGAATCAATTAACTATCTAAACTAGACAGTTTTATTCCATTGTGTTCTTTATAGGAACTCGTTTTTAAATAATAATGTTCTACTGATTAATTAATGGTTATGTTGTAATAAATCTAATAAGCATAAATTATTGAGCTCAATTTATGTATATTTTTTCTTTGTTCGTTGGGATTAATCATAAAACATAATTAGGGCTTTTGTTTTTACGTTCAGATTAATCATAAAACACAATTAGGGCTTTGTTTTTTACATTTTAAGTTTAATCAAACAATTATCATGTCACGCGTAAAGCTCAATTTTATTAATGAAAAGAAATAAAACACAAGCGTTTGTAGCAATCAGAATACTTTTGAATATAAATAAATTAAATGTTTTATGTTTAATGCAATAAGAAAAGTTTTTGGGACGAAATTGTTTATTATTTTCCTCTTTGTGGAGTCCGTCCTTTATTCTAAATATTAGGTTGGCAACATAATTAGCTAACGAAACTAGAACGTGCGTGTGTGGGAGTGTAGCCGGGATTGTCACCTGACATAATTACTTGAGGTACACTCACCAACAAAAGTAATATAACAAGAGAGTTTATGCACAACTTGCCACGTCTACTTTCACACTGTCGTTTACATTTTAAACTTTGAGTATGAAATACTTTTATTCAAACACGGTTGTTTATAAAAAAAGGTTTTGTGGTTGTTGATTCACTTTACTAAGTAACAGTACGGAACCCAGAAAGCTGATTAAGCTAGTTAATTTTCTGAAATTTAACTAAGGAAATTCCTGAGCCAAATTCGGGATTTTAATCATCAAACTTAAACAGAATTTATGTGGAGTTTAAAATCGGGGCCTGATCTTTGCTCCAACGTTATTGGACCTTAGAATAATTGAGCAGAAACATAATTAAGTAACTTATTGACGTTTCGTGACGATTTGCGTAAGGTCCGTTTAGTTCCTTGCTCGCTTTAGTATGGTCTTGCAAGTTATACCTACGTTTATTTTGAGGAAGACTGCATTTATTTAAGAAGTTTTTTGGCATAGTAATGAAAAATATTTCTATAGGAGTACCTACCTAAGGTACAAAACATAGGCCTGACACGGCCCAAAAATTAACCCTCTTATTTATAAACGTTGCTTATGAGTTATGATTAGACGGCAAACCAACGTATTTTCTTTCTTTCTTTTAACGGCTGTTTAACCTTACATTTTTAACGTTTAAATGTCTCTTAATTTTAAGCATCGTTTATAAATAAGCAGTTAGCCAGTAGTTAGATACTTTATATCACTAATAGGGACCTATGTACTGCTTACTAACGAAGCTCAACATGTCGTTGGTGCAATTACGTTTTTCTCTTCCATCGTGTAACAGTCATCGTTAAATCCGCAAATGAACTCTTTTTTTCTCTCTTTCTTTTCTTTACATTATCTTTCACGTTTTAACAAGCTATTTTAACTAAACGCCAGGTACAATTTAAACTAAAATATTGGCAAACCAACCACCGCAGTAAACAAATAAACATAATATCGGAACAGTATCGGGATTTGGAACAGACAAACAAAATACACAATATGTCATCAAACGAGAATTCCCTAACGCGTTCATATGTAATGTCTGAGACAACACATCTCAGTATAAAGCCAAAATCCGATACAAATCCTTGTTTTATGCATGCAAATATTGATCCGAACTGAATAGGACCTTTCGTACACTTAGCTGAATAAACAAGAGTTAGGTCTCCTTACTGAAAGAGACCTTTAATCTCATTAAATACTTTTACGATAATTTTATACGAGTTTGTTGAAAAAGCACCCTTATTTGTTCAGCTGTCGAAATCGTAAGATTGGATGGATTGGATGATTTATTTATCCTTTAAAAAAGCACTGGTACAGTACCAAACCATTTAGGTGCAGCATAAATTTGAAAATTCCATTTTTCGAATGTATTTGGTTAATTAAATGACTTTACAAGTTATTGCGTTTGCGTAAAGATCATTTTCAAAGATGGGTGATTTTGAAGGCACACTCAGTTCAAATGGTGATCAGTTTTACGAATTTTGTCGACGTTACATTTAAGTTGTGTCGTACTGTACATACATAGGCAGACGATGTTCCAACATAAAAATTCAGATTTAAGGATTCGATCAAAAAACAGTCCCGTAGAAAAATATAATTTAAAAATCCGAGCCTCTTCTCCAATACCATAAAATTTACAAAATTCTAAGCACACGACACGGGTCACTGAGCATTAAAACTGGATCAAAAAGAAACTTAAAAGGTTGAATTATTTCTTTCGTCAATTATCACCGGAACCTTCTGAAATATGTATTTGAATTGTCCTATGTCAATGCTGCGAAATGTCTAAAGTTGAAATCTGCATACGAAAAAAATTAGGAAAAAAATACTAAAGTAATAAATTCATGATCGTACTGATTTGCTATTTACTTTCCGGATAGCTTTTTGTGTGTCAGAAACTACTGCACAATTTTTGAAAGGCATTTAAACTACCGATTTCTTCTTCTCTTTCCTATTAAAAAACCTCGTCTATACTTACTAAGACTTTATTCATTTTCATTTCTTTTATCTAGATTTCGTCCTCCATCATTTGAAGGCACCGCTTCAGAAGATACAATAATAGAGGCTGATACAGGATCAACTGTCATATTTGATTGCAAAGTGACTGCTTTAAGAGATAAAACGGTAACAAATATTTTTACTTTGGGATTATAATTTACTTTCTAAGGAAAGGAAATGATACAGACATTTTGTTACAGGTTTCTTGGATAAGAGTATCTGAAGATGAAAATTTGGAGCTCCTAACAATAGATCTTGATACCCATACGACAGATTTTAGGTAGGTACCTTTTTATATGTAAACAAAAACTTACTTAGCCTTGTAATAATCAAATTAGTTTTTTTTTTAAAATAATTCCAACGCTTTATTTATTAACATTTTTATAACTTTAGACAAAACTAAAAATATAATATCCTAACCTAACTAAAACTATTAGACTAAAACTAAACTAAAATATGGCGTCGAAAAATTCCTCCGCGTCGCTGTCGATTGGTAATGTACCAAGAGACTAGCGGCATTGCCACGTTGTATGGCAATGCCGCCATACAACATGGTTGTATGGCGACTTGTTTTTTCGAACCGTTTGGGGTTGAAACCCTAGGGTCGTGGGGTCCGAGTGCTCACGGTCTGTTCAATGAAATCTCCAAACGACTGGTTGACACTTCCCGTGACTCAATGGCTGGCTTTTACCTTGGCCAGCAGCTAAGAATTGCCATACAACGTGCCAATGCCGCCAGTCTCTTGGGTACATTACCAGTCGACAGCGACGCGGAGGAATTTTTCGACGCCATATTTTAGTTTAGTTTTAGTCAAAGTAGTTAGTATTGAAATGACTTTCTTTGTTTTGGTCAATTCATTGGTCAACCTCTATTAAAACCTGAACTAAAGTAATCCATAGCTTATTATTAATTGCTCAGATGACAGTACCGTACGAGCTATTTCTGGTCACCATTCATAGAACTTGCTTTTATTTAGATTAAGCTAGTGTCCATCTATTAAGTAAATGAATTCTAATAAAAAGCAACATTTTCTGTCTCATTATTATATTGACATCGCTTATTATCAAGCAGACGTTTCCCGATTCATGTTCACTTCTAATATACTTATCAGTTACTCAGTATCATTGAAAGTCCGGAGTCCATTCACGACTCACAGTACCAACGCATGTTACATTGGAGATCTCGTCCATAAATATAACTTCTTATTTACGCATGCCACAATACAAATAGGATGTATTTTCGTGCTAATATATTGGTTGCGTTCGGAATGGCTCCTTGGTATCAGTCGTTTTTACAAAAAACATTGTTTTGTGGTAGCTTTACTAAAATTTAAGGTATGTGTGAGTTCAAAAATATATTTTACTTCTAAAGGGTTTGGAGATTTTTAACGTTCAAAAAGTGCCTAATTTGAATAAAGAACTTTTGATTTTGATGAACCTAAATAAGGAAGTTTCGACGTTGATGGGGAAAAATTAAGCATTTGCAGAAGCAAACAGTACTCATAAGCTTTTTAATCTTGAAGTAAATGGTTCTATGCACAGCTATTTGTTTCATTTGTTGTTGTGTGAATATTGTGTTTCAAATAATTTCAACTTTTTACCTTTATAGGTACAGGGTAGACTTAGCTGGCGAAAATTGGAAACTGGCACTGGCAGACGCAAAGGTCCAAGACTCTGGTGTATACTGCTGTCATGTTTCCACACACCCTCCAATGTTGAGGCGGTACAAGTTGACTGTGCACCGTAAGTTCTTGGCTTAGCATAGCGGTTAATCAATAGGAAAAATAAAGGAAATTTGTTATTAAAATACTATTCAAATTTGCAAGCTCAGTACCAAATTAACTTATTATCATAATCTATTTTGACCGTTAATTTTTTTTGACTATTCGGATCTCAGAAAAAAATTCTTATTTAGCAAATACCCTATATTGCAGATCAATATTTAAAGCAACAGTAATGCCATTTGAGTACCATATCTATGAACTATAAAATCAAGCGTTACAATTTTAATTTTTGTCCTCAGCGCCTTCAATAAAGATGAGTAAAGAAGCGTTTCTAGAAACTGGGGAAACGTTGTCTCTCAAATGTGCCATTCTTCACCTACATCCTGGTGATGCGGTACCAGAAATGCATTGGTATCGAGGAAACAGCACCGTGTCCCTGGATGAGATCCGAGGAGGAGTGCTCATTGAAACTGATCAATTGACTTTGACCAGTCATTTGCAGGTAATTTGGACTTTTATTAACCATCCGGTTAGACTGGAAGCCGACCCCAATATAGTTGGGAAAAGGCTAGGCAGATGATGATGACTTAGTATCACTCATGCCCCAAACACAGGCTTCTTTCTTAGCTAATTATTATTCCAATAGAATAAAACCAAAGAAATTAAGATTAAAAATGTTGTCGGAAATCCAAGTTCTATCATCAGTGTCATTTTGAGTCGTTTTTTGTCACTGATCATGACTTAATGAGCGGTGCTTGAGCGGTACTTAATGTAGTAATGAGGTGCTTAATACAATTTTCCCATCTCCTAATTAGGTACTTAACAGATCAGACAAAGATTTACTGAACAGATGTAGCCTTATATTCTCTTTCAATCTAAGGTTTTTGTACATTACTATAAAAAAATATAAGTGTTTCTGGAGTAAACCTGTTAAAATATTATCACAGATACATGTACAAGATAAAAAAGTATCTGAAATACATGAAGCATGTAAGGTCGGGAAGTAACAGGCACCTTAAACTTGTACACTAAGTTATAGTTTGCTCACTTGTAAGTAGTTAGAGTTAACTTAGGTGAGTTGACGGAAACCACGGATTCTAGAAACACTCGAAAGTTTATTAAGTAGCCCGATTTACAAGTAAAGATGGATGCTAATCCGCCGTGCTCGCGATAGTAGTAATTTATCAACTAACTTAAAAATATGGTTAAGACTATTATAAGTGAATAAAGTAAGTAGGTTGTTGCGTATGCATTTTAATAAATTGTACGTGAACCGGACAATGCAAGATACCTTTAAGTAATGTGTTTGAAATAACAGATACAAGATACTTTTGGAAGTAGTATTCGAAATACAATATACAAAATACGACATATTTTTTTGAAGGTGTATTTAGATTTTAGCTTATTTCAATAAATATGAACAATGATCAAGTGATTAATCTTCCAGCCCGTCCCATCGCCCTAAGCCGACGCTCATACCCCACGGGGGTACCCTTAGCGAGCGTTCACCTAGCTTTTTAGCTTAGTTTGTATGCCCCTGGCTGGAGGCTTTGAGTTTAGCAGCTTAAGGCAACCACAGGACTGACCGGTTAAATAGTCATGACCTCAGAGGTCAGCTATGAGATGCCCTATAGAAAAAAAAAAGTGATTAATCTCGTAAATGTCAGAAAATATTATATTTTTAGGTTTTATTTAGGCTCAAATTAGACTAGTTCTTCAAACATTTCATCATTCATTTTTCTTCTATGAGGTCTTATTTTTATCTCCCAAAAAATAAGAGTCGCTCCACAGCGGCAGAATTCGGTAAACAGTTGTTATATTTATTTTTATTTTATTGTAGCTAAAACATTTAAACTCCTTAAACTGGTGTCTTTATTATTTAAGTATTGTAGCGTTTCTAAGTCAGCTGAGCTATCAGTAGAACCTGGCTTGTCGCTACTAGACCATACTCGCAGCATATGAAGATTATGTCTGTGACCCTTTTGAAAAGTTGTGTGAATAAAAATTTTAAGAGCGCGTTCAGTTTTATCTTTATGGTGGGATGCCGTAAAGTTAAAAAAATACAATTAAAAGTATTTTACCAAACTTAGTATTTACAAAATACTAAGATACCAAAAGAATGTATCTAAATACAAGATACAAAATTAATTTTAAAAAAGTAAGATAAAAATACGTATTTTTTTATCTTGTATCTGTATTTCAAATACTTGTATCTGAGATAAGTCACATCTCTGAATATTATCCTGAATAGTTTTAATAATAATTTTTGTAGGTACCTATTTTGAAAACGTTTTCAATTTTTCCCTTGAAGCCTTCTAAATTCTCACATCTAAGCTTACGGCCATTCTACAACTTGCCTCTAGCCAACTCCGCATTGAAGTAACGCCTAAAATAAAGCGTTTTTTGACCTCGACCTCTTTTCAGAGCACCTGTAAGAAAATCTCCAGTTTATTGTGTTTCAGGGCACATTGTTTTCCTTCTAAACGAGACCTTATAGGCTTTTCTCGCAACACGGTATAAATAAAATAACGAAAATCCATTGAGGCTTCCAAAGAATTGAGAAAGATACTTTTAAAAATCGGTCAAATGCCCGTAGGCATTGTACTTAATAGTGGAATAATTTTCTGCTAAAAAAATTCCTTTAGTTTCTTTTTAATTTGCTAATATTTGTGTTTAATGTTATACAAAATGAGTAAGTTTATGAACATTTTTTGGTAGAATTTTGGAAGAATTTTGGTAGAATAAAATCGAATTTTGGTAAAATTAGATTTTACTGAAACGAACACAACCACAACAAGTCTTGCTATAAGAAGATACATTATTAAACAATAAATAGCCACACAACTGAAAAAAAAAACAAATTGAGTTACCTCGTGCGACACCCCAGAGAAAAGATCCCTATTACCTATTCTGAACCAGTATAAAAATAACTTAGTTAATTCGACGTGCCCATTTTCCATTTACAAAAAGCCTACGGGCGAGGTATATCTTTCAAAAAATCTCATTGCTTATTTACATTTCATCAACTGTTTTTTCCTAAATTCTGGGAAGGTTAGAAAAAATTGTGTTTAACGGACCAAATGAGGGTTACTTAGTGAGGCTGTCCCTCACGGGGATACTGTAATTATGTCTGTAAACGTTTATAGTCAAGGAGATAACAGAGCGTATGATATTTACCGTATGATAGCCATGAGTTAAGTGGTACGGCGGGGTAGGGGCGCAATATTAGCGTTAATGGAAATAGGCACATAGATGTGTGTTGATGCCAACAGAACATCATGTGATGTTAATAATGAAGAAGAAATAGAACTATGAATTTTAATATAAAGATCTCAGCAAGGTAATAATAATAGCCGTTCAGACTGAATTTTGGCCATGACAGCCAATCTCAGAGACTACCCTTGGGCGCGGAAGTTATTATAGTGCACCAGTGTGTGCGCCGACACAAGTGTACTCACGCTTCCCTTACTCTCATAATAAAATAGAAGCAAAAACAAGTAAGCAAACAAGATATTAATATTGTGTGCAATAAACTCAGCCTATCGCAGTCCACTGCTGGACATAGGCCTCACCCAGGCCGCGCTACAACACTCTGTCCTCTGCCTTCCGCATCCAGCTACCAGCCAATTTTTTAAATGTCGTCGGTCCATCTAACTGGGGGGCGTCCCACACTACGCTTGCTGATACACGGATCCACTCTAGGACTCGTCTGCTCCATCGACCATCGGTCCTTCGACAAACATGGCCAGCCCACTGCCACTTCAGCTTACTTACTCTGCAGGCTATGTCGGTTTCTCCGGTTCTTTTCCGGATTACTTCATTTCTGAGAAAATCCGAGCATAGCCCGCTCCATAGCGTTCGTTTTTGTGTGCAATAGGCTGAATTGAAATAAAGGTGAAAGTTGAGACAATTCAAGTCAAACAAAGCTTATTCAAAAAGCTCCATAAAACCATTAGTAGTCTTATGAAGTGCTTTTTCATCATAAGTGCCCGCGCCTTGCATTTTTCGGGCCCCTTGCCAAAGCTCTATTTAAAAGGTTGGCTCAGCTACTTTACTAGCCTATTAATTTTCCTAAATCCACACAGCTATCATTGCCACCCCAACCTGCAACTATACCCTCAAGGCCCAGTAATTCTACCTCCCCGTTTGGTCTAAATTGCCGCAATATATTTGCGGGCTAAAGTGTAAGTGAGACTTAAATATTCTCCCTTACTTACAGCCTGAGTGGTGATACAAAAATGCAATCTTAAAAAAAAATGTTCAAGATAAAACGAAATGCTTCAACCTTAAGATATTCGCTTATTATACGGTGTTTTATTAAAAGTATTATATTTTAAATATTAGCTTATCTGTGAAATTAGTCGTTTGTCTTATTTTTCTGTGTCAATGTTATCTGGGCTTATAGCCAGGGTCTGCTTAATGTAAATTGTCCCGTAGATGCTGATAAAGGCGAGTGAGTTACAAATGTACCATCTTGTTTAGCGACTTTAAAATTATGTCCCAATTTGGATGTCAACAGCAAATTACTAAAAGCTTTAGTTACTGATCGAATTAGATGCAGAAACTGATATTGTTATAACAACAGCTACTGAACTAATTGGAAAGTCAGCAATGGGATAAAATATTTCTAGTACGAAATTAATACAACATTCGATATATCCCAATACACCAACTCGGTAATAATATTTACCATTGGTATCACACGTGGGAAGAAGAATCGAATAAGGATCATCCGCGTTTTCCTCCTCCAGAATATATTCATATATTTCTACATTTCTGCATGTTTATTGTGCCTTATTCATAGAGTGTGCTTGGTCGGAATACAAATACTAAATATGGGAAGTAAATATGCTTCGGTATTTGTCATGTCAACGAAAATATATTTCCGTGGGAGTTGTTAAATAAAGTCAGTGTCTAGAAAACAAGTCATTGTTAAAAATGGATGAATGATTTTGTTACATCCTATCCTACTATAATATTATAAACGCGAAATTTTGTGAGGATGGATGGATGTTTGTTACTCTTTCACGCAAAAACTACTAAACGGATTTGGGTGAAATTTGGCACACATATAATTTATAACCTGGATTGACACAAAAAATACTTTTTATCCCGATATTCCCACAAAATCGAGACTTATGCGGGTCAAACCGCGGAGCACAGCTAGTATAATTATAAATTCAACATTAATGATGTAACTAATATTTTGTAACCATGTACATAATTTATAAGTGTCCATGGAGTTTCTTGCCCATTCTTCTCCATAGGTACCTACTACGCTTTGGAATGGGCAGCTAGCTTCATAACTGACTGACCGACTCCTTGATAATTCAATAATGCCTCAAGTTTGAGTTGAGTTTGTAAAAAAATATTAAGGGATTGAAGATAACTGTCAAGCAACAACTGTTAAGTCTGTATTTGCCTTACCTTGAATACCTATGAGTTGAAATATTCTGCAAGAATATACTTGAGTAAAATATGCTTGTGAATAATTAACATATTAAAAATAATTAAGTTTAATCACTCAGCAGTAATCATGAATCTTTGATTTAATATGTATCAAATTAAATTTTATTATCATATTCCTTCATAAACTTAAATACCTATCTGATCATTAGTTTCTGCTCAGATGTCTAACGGAATACATAATTTATTAGGCTCATTTTATAATACCTAACATTAAATCCCAGTTTTTGGAGGTTTGGAAATAATCAAGTGCTCGACGACCCGTATAAAATGTTTGTAAACTCCGCCTGATTTGATGAAATATTTACACACCAAGTATTTGCTACAGTTCGCAGATTTTAATTACAATAACTTTGTTTTATTACTCAATTCTGTTTTATTAATTGCTAGCTTATGCCAGCGACTTTGTCCGCGTTAACAGAGCATGATATGGCACTCAGCAATAGTGTTACTTTCTAACAGCTACAATTTTTTTTTGTAATCGTTTCATTACGTTCAAAGATTACCTCTTTTACCCCAATCGTCCACCGCCACTTAGTTTAATTTAGCTCACCAGTTCTTCATACATGTGCGTCCACCCACAATTATGAAAAACTGGCAAGCTAAACTTACTGCAAACTAAGTTAGTTTAGCTCGTGGTGGACGGCTCGCGTTAAGTTTTAGTTCCCAGGAAAATGGTTACGTCATAATATAACGGCCGTCATGAAAATCTGTCATTTTCACCAGGATATGTATTGGACAGCCGTTATATGTGACCCCTTTCTTAGGAAACCAAAGCTTTACAATCAAACAAACAATTTTATCTTTGTCTAACAGTCGTCTGGAAATAGAGTACGTACGTAGGTCTCATGCCATTATAATGTTGTATGTGTTGAGGCATGCGACCACGGCTTTACCTTGACCATTTTTGTACCTATGTCTTGATTTCTGACTGAAATTTTTCTTGTTTCATACTTTTTAGAGCGCGATTTTTCAATAGTCAGGTTTTAGTTTTTGAACTTACTTTTTATTTAAATTATTTTGGGGTTTTAATTTTATGATGAACTATTTGCAGAGCAGCTTAATTTTTATTTTATTTGGGTTTTATTCTATAATAGGTATTAATTTTACAAACGCGCCGTACGTAGCACAGTCTCACTTTTACTTGTTTTTAAAAATTTAAACTTGTTTATTTACTTAAAGAAAGAAAGAAAAATATTTTATTTGGGACACGCACAGGAAATACAAAACATAATAAAAAAGGATAGACATAAGAAAAAAGGAACAAACATTAACAAAAATAAAAAGGAGCATAAGATTTAAAAAAATACGACCTGTGCGAGGCCAAAAAGGCCCCTATCTCAGCATAGACACTATCATACCCGACATGGCAAGACATTTTTTTTTAAATTTAGTTCATTACTTTATGTCCTCTAGAGAGCGCCATATTGCATTTAATGTAACGTCACATAGCTTATAACCAGCAGACGATCAAGACGCTTCCAATGATACGTATTTGTCAAATTATGATCGGCAGTTTAGAAGTTATGAGGTAACAGATTAGCATACATACATACATACCGGTTATTAAAATCATAACCCGCCTTTGCTTCGCCGTAGTCGGGTAAAAATAATTCTATCCCGCTTGGATATAAGTAAAACTATGAAGTTTTGCCGAAGCCGGATACACAGCAAGAAATCTGTTGACTACAAAACACCTAATTCAAGTTTCCTACTACCTAAAGCACATTGCACTTAAAACGCTCGATTTCTTGGACATAAAGATATATCTTTGTGCAGGTGGCGCGTCTCAAAGTGGAGGATGCAGGCAACTACACCTGCGCTCTGGTATCGCCAGTTCAGATGAAGGCGACTGCAAGAGTACATGTTTTGCAAGGTTAGTACACCTGACACGAAAGTAGGTCATAAAATAAACAAGAAATCTGTTTAGTTTAACATCGCATTACTTTTGTTGGTCGTATATTTTTTTATGAATGTTTAAAATATACGACTAAAACAAGGACGACTAATATACCATACTTTCCACTGAAGCTGGACCACTTAAAAATATCAGCCACCGTGTAAGGTAAATAAAAATATTGAACACTGGAAAATTGCACATATACGCTAAAATTGCTCGAACAAATGAGGCGACTACTCGAGTCTATATATTGGAAGATTACCCACCTGTGCCAAAAGTGGGCGATAAAATAAACAAAATGTTACATTGTTGTAAGGAATTTGGTCGAGTTCCAAACGATAGAGTCTTTATGGCCTAAATAGGGCTGTTTAGAACGATAAATTGGTCCTTTGTGTCGTATTTACAAATGAGGATAAAAAAAGTTATTCTTCAGTCTTTGTTTGTTTATTCAATAACAGAATATTTATTCACAAAGTAAAACTAAGGCAAAACATGTTTTTAATCTTAGCTTGTGGCGAATAACCATAGAATACATCATTATTATTATAAA
This sequence comes from Omphaloscelis lunosa, assembly GCA_916610215.1. Lineage (NCBI taxonomy): Eukaryota > Metazoa > Arthropoda > Insecta > Lepidoptera > Noctuidae > Omphaloscelis > Omphaloscelis lunosa. The sequence goes on along the minus strand of OU744265.1, from coordinate 13,347,171 downwards.
AAATATCGTCAACCCATTGATTACTATTTTAACATAGAGTTACAATAGTAAAGATCTTGCGATAATTTACCACGAAAGATTGAATTTTTGAAATCTCAACCAAGACCTTAGTTTCGACATTTCAACCCTCAAATTTTATGTCCTGAACAATAGGTATAATTCCTGAATAAAAAAATAAATTCTATTTAGTCCGTCAGTCAGATAATAAAAAATATTAGATACGTATTTTTTGTTTTATCATATTAATAAAAAAATAACTTACTTAAAACGCATTGAAGTTGGGAGTGGGGATCGCTACGTCACAAACAGTTATAAAATCTACATACTCGTGACGTCATGGCACATTTTAACTCAATGTATCGTAATCTTTTGTTAATGTAAAAAAAGAAAAAATACGTGTTCAATATTTTTTATAGCCTACTTGACGGACGATGAAAAAATTTTTAGTCATCATCCCTATTTTTTGCTCGACCAGCCAACCAGTGCTAATCTGGACTGGTTATCATTAGCCTAGTTCCATGTTTCATCTAGTGTCCCAAATGTCTGTTCACCTGCTCCCTTGACGATCTGAACAACGTTTCTGTCGACGCCCCAATAAACCCACTTACTGAGCCCAAACAGTTATAACATGGATGTACCTTCGAAACAAAAAGAAGATCATTAACATAAAATCATTAAAACTTGAAATCTTTCTTTAAAGTATGATTCCAAACAAGAGCTGCACGCGGCAGTGCTGCCGCAGCAGTTCTGTCGCGTCACTACTGGTACCCATACATTTTCTATAGGTTTATATGAGATTACATTCCGAGCACGGCAGCAATGCTGCGCGACATTGCTGCGACGACACTACTGCGCGGCAGTGTCGCCCTGCCGCCGAAACAGACCAGTAGTGAGGCGTTCGTCACAACGATAATACATGAATGTTGCGCGGTGCTCGGAATCACGCGGCAGGAAACACTGTCGCGTGCAGGGTTGTTCGGAATCACACTTTTATTCACTACTAAAAAGCGAGAACAGCAATAATTTATTTCGTTGCCTTTAAAGAGCAACAGAAAATAGCATCTGAGTCCGGAATTCGCGTTTACAAATGACAGCTACAAGGTTTCTACGTTCTGCAGTTTTAGTGCACCTGTTACAAGATTGAGTCATAAAGTATTTCATACATAAATGTGCTGAATGGTAAAGTGCATAGCTGGATAGTATTCCTGCGTATTCACTGTATTGCTTCTCATACTGTTCATAGTTGCTATTGAGAAAGTTTCTTCGCAATGACATAGCTACAGTTCGAATTTGTTCGAGTAGATTTTCACATTTATGTAGTTCGTTGTATTTAGGATCGCTACTAGGTAATATCAATGGTAAAACAGAGCCTTATGGAACAAGAATTTTACACGACAACAGAAGATATACATCACACTATAGAATAGGCAAAATCTACGAAGCTCTAAGCTAAAAAAGCACTCAACAAGTACCTCAGTAATATCAATTAAAATATATGACTACCAGAAATAATAATAAAAAAAAATGCATTAAATTATTTTTTATTATCAAAATGCTATTATAATATTAATAAATGACAAATTAAATTACATGTTTTATAAAATAATAACTTTTATATTAAAGTATAAGAACGAAGTAGTCAAATAAAAGCCCTCTTCCTCTCTACTACTTTGCTGTGCCCGACAGAGTCCACAATGATCATGTCTTTGTAAAATCTTAAACCTAAGTTCATATTATGAAAGCAATAAATATAATATTGAGTATTGAAAAGACGTTATAAAGTTATTACTTAAGTACCGACTCACCTGAAGATGGTGAGTTACCTAACTCACCTAGATGGCGTAATACCTTTTACGCCATCTATAACTCAACATTGATCTCCCATCAATTTAGCCCCAACTACTGGTGGGGGGTACCTTAATTATCCTTAATCAATCACCTCGCTTCGGAGGTTCATTAGTAGTACATCTCCTGTCTGTCTTCTTGATATAATCCCCTCTACTACTTAACTGTTAAAGAACCAGTATTTTCAGGGTTAATATTTTTATATTCAAGACCACAGAATTCCGAATCGTCACGTACCGCATTATTTAAAACTTTATTAGTTCACAAAAACGTACAACGAAAATGGTTCATCGAGGACATTATTAAGAAAAGTCTAAGCTTAATGAGCTTTTTAATGCTATGTAAATTCGGGTCCAACTAGACTCAACTGTAATACTCCGTAATAAAGGCAGTCATTTATAACTGGAGAGTTCTAATATCATGTCATTAAGTTAGTCTAAATATACAACTGGCATCTGCTTTGTTTTGGAAGTATTTTCTCTCACACAATTTAGAATAGGTAAGTATTTTCCACCACCACTGTAGTCTTGTTTATTAAGGATTGTGATAATGAATGCCGGCCATCAGTTGTCTCGAGCGATCTAGGTCAGCAGTTCATCGGTGAGCAACATGCAGAGGCATCGTGCGTAGATCAGATGACACCTCATAACACCGTGGTCATTTGCCCTGATTTTACAAATGCCAGCTACAAGGTTTCTACGTTCTGCAGTTTTAGTGCACCTGTTCCAAGATTGAGTAATAAAGTATTTCATACATGAAAGTGCTGAATGGTAAAGTGCATAATTGGATAGTATTCCTGCGTATTGACTGTATTGCTTCTCATTTCTGTTCATAGTTGCTATTGAGAAAGTTTCTTCGCAATGACATAGCTACAATTCGAATTTGTCCGAGTAGATTTTCAGATTTATGCAGTTCGTTGTGTATAGGATCGCTACTAGGTAATGTCAATGGTAAAACAGAGCCTTATGGAACAAGAATTTTACACGACAACAGAAGATATATATTAACCTATAGAATAGGCTAAACCTAATAAGCTCTAAGCTAAAAAGCACTCAATAAGTACCTCAGTAATATCAATTAAAATATGGTTTGTTTTGGAAGTATTTTCTCTCACACAATTTAGAAAAGGTAAGTATTTTCCACCACCACTGTAGTCTTGTTTATTAAGGATTGTGATAATGAATGCCGGCCATCAGTTGTCTCCAGCGATCTAGGTCACTAGTTCATCGGTGAGCAACATTCAGAGGCATAGTGCGTAGATCAGATGACACCTCATAACACCGTGGTCATTTGCCCTGATTTCGCCAGTAAATCTTGCAAGTATTCTTACGAAGGATGTGATGACAAAAAAGATTTTTCATTCAGATAAACATTATCCCTATGTTTACAAAAATAAAACTGAATTTAGCGCAAAGTGCAAGCTAGATGTAGATAGTTCTCGTATAGCTCTGTAGCTCTTTAGCTACAGAATAACAAAGGTACGTCTAGCAGAGGAACTACACTTTGAAGTTTTGCTCGACTCTGTACCTACTTTATCTTGTAATATCATCTTAAATGGTGTGAAACGTGCAGTAACAGTCCGGTACGGTGAACATTCACAATAGCCTATACAATTTCAAAGTATCCGCAATCCTAGGTTGGATACTTCGATTGTAATACAAAATGAATATGCCTCGTCCTTTAAATCAACTGAATATGAAGTGAGCTTAATTAAAATTGACTTCTTGTATGTACTATGATTTTCGAGACGTTTACTCGAATCAGGCGGTTTACTCAAACATAATCTCTCCTCTGAGATTAGTTTTTAACCGACGAAAGAAAGGAGGAGGTTCCCAAGTCGATCGTTTTTTTTTTAATATTTAAATTTTGAATTTGTTGATCATGTAAAATAAGACATATTTTCTCATTACCTAGCTCTTTGCTAAAAATTGGACTACCATAAGTTATTAAAGGTCGTAAAAGTACTTTACGCACAACTAAACAAACATCACGTCTTAGATAAATGGTTGGTTGTCGTAATGTAATGGAGAATGGGTCGTTTGTTTGTTAAGAAGTGTATGTCCCATTATTTTGCCAAATGAGGTCTTTAGCTAAAGACTGAAAAACTGCCTAAAAGCAATCGTATATTACAAAGGCTATTAGCTATGTACATAAGCAATTTTATTTAAAATAATAATTGCGATTGGCATCCTTCCATGACGATTTACATCTACGTGTCGTACTAATGCATAGCTAATGTGGCGTCGCATGCAGTACGAAAAATAGTGAACCATATTTATTATATTTTATAGATTCTCACATAAAAAGATTTTACACTAGAGGAACAGCTGTAAAACATTTTACAACCACTAAGTGGAAACTAGGACCAAATACAGACAGTCTTGATTTATCGTATACTAACTTCTAATGTTGTACCTTATCTATCCAATTTGACTTAGTGTTGAAATTGATGGGCATTCAACCAAGCATTTTCAGTAATAGGAAACATCAAGGTAAAGCCCAAAACAGGAAAATAATGGTTTAGGGTATTGCCTGAGAATATCTAAGCCCTATTGTTTTGTATTTATTTGTATAGTTAGTTAGTTAGTCATTTAATTTAGTACCTAGTGTAAATAGTTGGTTGTATAATAATATGCAAATGGATTACCCGACTACTTATTACATAAAAAAATAAATAAACTTAGTTCACAAATAATAAATTCCTCTTCATAAGCAAATGAATGTATCTATTACGGGAAACTAACTATAGCAACTCCAGTTTCTCGAGTTACTAACAACATTAGCAATTTTTGAAGTGAAAACTTCTTTAGGTGCGTTGGGCATTTTTGAGATAGGACTAAATCATTGATTTCGCAACACCATGACAACACCTCAGTGTTGTAAACGCGATTGTGCTCTTTATTTATATTACGTTACGGAGCAATGTTATATGCAAGTATTTTAAAGGTTTTGTAAACACGATTATGCTCTTTATTTATGTTAGGTTACGGATCAATTTTCAATGCAAGTATTTTTACTTTAAAAGTTTTGTAAACGCAATTATGCTCTTTATTTATATTATGTTACGGATCAATGTTTTATGCAAGTATTTTTACTTTAAAGTTTTTGTGTACGCGATTGTGCTCTTTATTTGTTGTTAATGTTCTATACAAGTATTTTTCTTCCACCAAGGCGATCTTGTTCAAGTTTTCACTTCTGTCGGCACTCTCGGAATGCCACCAATTTTTTTTTACTGCCCCGTTGGTCTCTTGGTCGCAAGCATGACTGCTGAGCGTGGGGTCCTGGGTTCGATTCCCAGGTCGGGCAAAGTGTTATTGGGTTTTTCCATTTGGAATTTTTAGTAACAGCTCGGAGTTTGGAAATTGGCGGTGTGATACCCCCGTGCCTCGGAAAGCACGTCATTGGTCCTGCTCCTGATCTCTCTCTGGTCGTGTCGGATTATGAGCCGTCCCATCAGACTATGACAGTGAGGGAAAAGAGACGCAGTTGTACAACTGCGTCTGCGCACATACTTGTGCACTATAATCTCCGGTATAGTCTCCATTAAGATTAGCAGTTAAGCCTTAATACGGTCTGGAGGAATTGATAATAGTCCCCCACTATGATCAATTCCTCCTTTTTTTAAATAATTATAACTGGAAAACTATCAAGAATCGCGGAACATACACGGGGTATTTTCGGATACCCCTGGGAAATCTAAATGTTTTTTTTATGACTTCACTATTTGGACAACCCTGTACCTAAATAATAGAAAAATATATGAATGGTCCTTTAGGAACACAAACTTTTGTTCGTGAAAAGAAAATACTGTTACGAGCTGGGTATGGGATAAATTAATTACTACCAATCAGACAATTAGATAACTTTATTAAACACAAAACACTTAAAACTTAATCACAAATACGCCACTGATCACTATTCGCTCAGATATCGCACTTCTAGTTCACTTCGATTCGCTTCGTTGTATCGCCTAAATCAGACTGACTCATCGTGTTTTTTTTTTTTTTTTTAGAACGGGCATCTCGCAGTTTTGACCACTAAGGTCTTGGCTGCTTAACCGGACATTCCTGTGGGTGCCTTAAGCTGCTACACTCAAAGCCTCCAGCCAGGGGCAAAAAAACTAAACTAAATTAAAACTAGGCGAACGCTCGCTAAGGGCACCCCCTGTGGGGTACGAACCTCGGCTTAGGGCGTCGCTGAGGGGAGGACAGCAAGAAGGGACAGGCTGGATCAAAATTGGTTTATATCATGATTATTAAGCGGGGTAGTTTAAAGCTACGTGCTCAGCGGCAACAACTTGCTGGCACCTCGTTTTCGAGCAAGGGTCGGGGAGGGGTATTATTTAATCAGGGACACGGTCGCGATCGCAAAGGACCTCGGCGGCGAGGTCGGAATGACGGGAGGCGTCTGTATTTGTTTATTGTACTGGTGGCCCTATTCTGCTCTTGGAGGAGTGTGATGGGATCATCAGGGTCGGAAAGACTCATCGTGTGTCGGCGCTCTGCTTTTATACCGCCAATATTCCGGCGACGTGTAGAACGGTTCCAGAAAAACATCAACAAATAAACATTACCAGGAAATACAAAAGTAGTAGGTATAAAAAATAATAACCTACTTGTACCGAATAAAGAAGTAGGTACTTTATGCCCTCGGCGTACGGTCGAAATTACAATGGCAATTCCTAATATTTTTATAGGTAGTTACCTACTTAACTTCAAACTAATAATAATGGAATGCTTCTCGAAGTTTTTAGCGCAAACACACTGTAATCCGTGCTTTGTCGAAAGATCTCGTACGTACGACGTAACAATACTTAAAGATACAACCTTACATTATCTATTTCTCAAATAAAATATTTGCACAAAATTTTGTTTAAGGTTCTCAAATATAAGCCATATGTTAATTTGATATAACTCTGTAAGTACTGCTGTTAACGTTGCCAATTAACATGAATACTAACATCTTCCTCCACGTCTATTTTAAACAATACAACACATTTCATTTTGAGCTTCATTGTTTTGTAGAACAAATAGTTTGAGAGTCGATAAATTCGTACTAAGGTATAACAAATGTAATGTTCAGTAAGGTTTGTGTTCGACATTTTTTCGTGCTTAACGTCCATATTGTATAGGATTTGTATCGAAATGCTCTTGAGTTTTATCAGAATTGACGTTAAGAGGGCTTCGTAATATTTGTTCTTTTACTTAAAGTAACAAAAGTAAAGGGCAATCTGACAGTTCTTAGTTTTCCGTTTATTATTACAACATGAGATAAATGTGTTCGATAAAAGGCTGAACGGGCTTGATAATAAATTCAGTTGTAAAATATCTCTTTGATTTATTATTTTGCAAAGAATAAAAATCTGTTTCTAATTTTAAGTGTAATTCCAAAACTATTCTGCTCTATGTTGTCCCACTGCTGGGCAAAGCTCCAGTTTTTGTTATGTTATGCCTTCTTCGGCCAATCGGTCAGGAACGAGTCCAAATCGTCACGCCAGCGTTTTTAGGCCTCCCCGGTGACGACGCCCGTCATCAGGCACCCACTGTCTGACGATCCTGGCCCATCTGTTTTGATGCATCCTATAGATGTGACCCGACCAGTCCCATTTCAGCCTCGCAGACTTATCGCTAACATCGGTGACGCCTGTCTTGGAGGGAGCGCATTATGGTGATGCTACTAATGCCTAAACCTATGCTACAAATTCCTTCAATTCATTATTGAAGTGAAAACTGATCAAAAAGATAATAGATTGATACTGACCTAATTTACTAACTACCAGGTCAGAATTATCGGGACAGGTTCGGAATTCTTTTGGAAGCAATCTATCGATTAAACTCACTTAGTTCCGCCTCCATTTAGAGCACTGTCCATTTGTTGGAACTGACACCTGATTTCCTGTGTCCCAGATAACTCGCTAAACACAATGTATGCTTTAGGTAAAATGGGAGGTTACAGAGTAACATGTAAAAATACATTAAAGTAATTTAGTGGGCAGGTAAAAATGCTGATGTAGCTTTTTTATTTTATTTACGACTAACGAACCTAATTTGCACGGTTTTTATGACTTATCAAAACATCTATATTTCTATATTATAATATAAATTTAGTATTACTTTTTTACACATAAACTTTCCGGAATAAATGGTCTAAATGATACTGAAAACGGCATGAACGTCCGTTTCGTAGTTTAGAAGAACAACGCGGTCACACAGACACGAAAAGCGGCTTTACTTTATAATATTTATAGATATAATGTGTTGTTATCATTTTAGGATTTTGAAACGAATTGTGTTGCTCTGAAAAGAGTAATTTTTAGGGTTGTGTACCTCAAAAGAAAAAAGGGATCCTTATAGGATCAATCGTGTGTCTGTATGACTGTCTGTCCGTCTGTCACAGCCAGTTTGCTCCGAATCTTATGGACCGATTAAGTTGGAATTTGGTACAAATATGTATTTCTGTGACCCAAACATGAACGTGTAACGTAAATAAATGAATTTTAAATATAAGGGTGACTTTTGGGGGCAAACAAGAAAATTTTAAAAAAGTTTTGCTAACAGTACCGTGTGACATATTAAATGAAAGGGCTTGTTGCAAGAATTTTATATATATTTTTTATATAATTTTAAAATAAATAATTTTAAAGATATTTAAGAAATTCGATGAAAATTGACAATTCTTCCCCTTATCTCCGAAACTACTGGACCTAAAATGTTGGAAAAAAATACATATTATGGCTCTTTATTCATAGATTACAGGAAAACCTATAAGAAGTCTATGGCCTTAAAATAACGTGGTAAATCTCTCAACATTGTGCGTACAAACTTACATTTGCTGTCAGAATGTATGGAAGAACATGTTTTTCAACTACAATGTTAAGTTTGTTCTTGGGATAAATAAATATTCATATCAACTACGGAACCCTTCATTGTGCGTAGTCCGGCACGCACTTGGCCAGTTTTTTATTCATCAATATGCCTTAAACATTTTAAATCATACTTATGAACTTAACATTAGGAACAAATCTTACCTGAAAAGAGAAACAACATTTAAAGCTAGTATTTCGAAATACCTTTTTAGATTAGTTAATTTACTCTTATAAAGTTTCACCCGCACGTTTGTAATATAAGCTCCCTGTCATAGCCTATTGTATTGACTGTACAGAGCTGTTTCGACCATAGTTCAATCTATCACACGTAAAAGTCAACGCGCGGGAAATTCAAATTAAATGAAGCATGAACTTCGTTTACATTGTTAAAGATATTATCGTCATGCTGCTTCATAATAGAATTTTGTGGTTATGTGCTCCAGTTTAGATTAGGTGTTTGTAACGAAAATAATTGAACTGTTTTCTAGACTTTACTCATCAATAATCCAGTATTTGCAATCATGAGGCTCTACAAATGTTTGAATAAGTATAACTAATTTTTGATTTAGGCCTGTCTGTTTGTGCAGTACCTATGCAATGTGGCTTCAAAGTTTAAACATTGCATTGTATCTGTGCTCGTGATCGATTTAACTAGTTTTGTTTTCTTTCTCGATTGACACTTGATTTCCTTTGTGCTCGTTAAAAGTCGAGGATTTTATCGAATGAAAGTAATTAGTGACTGAAAAATATCGAGTTGACTAAAACTAATTTCATGTTTTTGATTTTCATCCTCGCTTTTAGTAACTATCAAAAATTATGTTTTATTTAATAGCAAGACCAACACCAATACTTAGTCTTCATTCTTGGTACAAGCAGTGATAGTCCAGTGGTGTGACCGTAGGATTGCCAAGTCTTGAGTTCGAATCCAAGGCACGCGCCTCTGAATTTCGGATTCATGTGCGTATTGTATAATTATCATTTGCTTCAAAAACAGTGAAGGAATACATCGTAAGGAAACCGGCCTTGCCTGAGAGATATTTCTCGATGGCATGTGAAGCCTAGCCTATGCGGCATAAAAACTCTGATACTAGGCTAGTCACTAATAACACGAAAAAGAAAAAAGATTCTTTGTACATCTTTTCTAATCTCTAAAAGTGTGAATTCGAAATTATTTAAGAAAAAAAACGATTCTCTTACAAATTGCCTTCTGTTATTTTGAACTTAACCAAGACAAGTGACGTTCCAATAAATTTTACTGAATAACAGTAAAGTTTTTGTGACTACAGAATAGCAAAAATGAATAGAATAGAAAAGCAAGCTATTAATAGATTCGTAGAATGTTTGTAGTAGATTTACGCCTCTATGAACTCTTTCAAAGAATTCTTCTTCGATAGCCGTTGGCTGTTGCAGAATAAATAAAATACCTACATACATGCCTAACTTTTACTTACGGGTCGAGCTTGGAACGTACTGGATGCAAAAAAATATGAAGAAGATAAGATAGTTTTCAGGCGCGATCGTGCGGAAATCCATTATAAAATTCAATAGAAGTGGATATATTTAGTAACCTATTCCGCTTAGCTATTTATAAAAAGTTTTAAAAAAATGTGCTACGTGTTGCAACACGCCGTGTTCGAGTTCGCGTCAATCGTCATCCTGAGGATGCCTCGTTGAGAGGTGAAACACGTGTCGATTTCTTTCAGGGTTTTTTTTTTTAAAGTCTCTTTAGAAATAGCTAAGCGGAACAGGTTACTAAATATATCCACTTCTATTGCATTTTATGAAGAAGATACTTTTTAAAATACATACTTTTATTGATAGTAATTCTAGGATAAGGATAAAATCTCATTACATAATCATCATGTTCCTGTTCTTGTATTCTGGCTTTTTGGCTGCCTGATTGAATTCTTTTTGCTCTCCAGCTTTGAGTACCTCTTCAACTTCTTACCCTTGTCCCATGTTATTTGTGGCCCCGGTCGGCGCAACACGTTTTCTCTTTCATTCTCCTCTGTAAACCGTCACGCTATCATTCACTCTCTCAGACCAAATGAAAAAAACAGACATGTCAACTGTTTGATTGACAGCGCTGTCAACTGTAACATGAGGCCGGTTTCGTAAACATGTGAGCACTTAGTGAGATGTAGTTTAATTGTAAATGGTTGTACATGTGTGCGTGTGAGCGTGTATGCACAGAGCGGAGCTGTAGTTTCAGCAAGCTTCACTGTATTGTTCGCAGCGCTATATCTTGGTCTTTTATTTGGTCTGAGTTCACTGCCTTCTCTTTACATAAAGGAAGAAATAAATTTATCACGACTTATAATAAAATTTTCAGAAAAATTCCATTGCAATGTTATGTTAAAAATATACTATCAATGCTCATGACACCAATGTTACGCTATTTTGGCAACAAAAACGTTAAATATAAGCTGCTGATAAATCATTAATTGTCCCTCTCAAAAAAGCTTAAATTAATCAAGGGTAATTAATAATACAGGTGGCTTTTGATATGCGTGAAAACTTAATGAGTGCTTGTTCAACATTTTCAAAATTTTTAATGCACTGTTTATTGCCCAAATTGGCATCAACATTCGTAATAATGCCACGTTTCACTCATTCACCATGTTAGAATCACAGGTTGACATGAGTTGTTTCTGTGCACTTACGTTCGTGTTTTACGAACCTGACAAAAAATTAAAAATCCTGAGCATTCACTTATAATGAGAATTGTAGTGAAAGTTACAGCTTTCTAGCGAATTGACAAAAACGTTGAAAATATGTAGCATTTGCTAGGATGATCAGAGAAATATTCGTGTTGACGTTTGACAAAACATAAAACAGCATTAATGTTCCATGTTCCCTTACAAGAGAGTGCTGAAGTTTAGTAAGTTCAGCAGCTTTACAGCGCTATATATGAGCTTAGCAGTACTATTTGCCTTCCATTGTACCGCTCAAAGCCTTTCCCAGCGCTCCTGACACCATACATTTTACCTGCACCACGATTCTGAATACCTCTTTTGTTCACAGGATCAAGCCTGGCAGAACTACAAAGCGGTGTGAAAACCACCACAAGCTACTTGAGTTTGCTACTAACTTCACTATTGGTAGCACTCGGTACACGATATGAAGACATAAGGTGACCTAATTAGAGGATATAGGGAATTCGTTTAGAAGGATTGGATAGCAAGAATTAAACTTTAGATCGTACTAAATATTTTTAGGGTTCCGTACAAGACCCTATTACTAAGACTCCGCCGTCTATCCGTCTGTCTGTTTGTCCGTCTGTCACCAGGCTGTATCTCATTAACCGTGATAGTTAGACAGTTGAAATTTTCACAGATAATGTATTACTGTTGCCGCTATAACAACAAATACTAAAAACAGAATAAAATAAATATGTAAGGGGGCTCCCATACAAAAAACGAGATTTTTTTCCGTTTTTATAAATAATGGTTCGGAACCCTTGGTGCGCGAGGCCGAGTCGCACTTGGCCGGTTCTTTTGTTCTTAATGATGTGTAACTTGGATTGCCAATTTATGATAGCTGGGTTCGAAGATAGATTTTCATTTATGCCGTAGTGTGGCAAACAAATAAGCGGCAACAGAATACACCAACTCAACTTTGTCTTATCAAATCCTTTAGCGTTAAACTGAAAACCGGTTTATCATCAAACATTTTGGTCATTTTTGAGTAGTGAGAACTTGAAGGACATTCTTTTATCATCAATCCATTTAAATATTGTGATTGGTGTCATTGCCGTAATCGACACGCAGTAAGTGAAAAGTGTGAATAACAAAAACCGTCTTTTTTTACATTTTCCGTACCTAGTAGTAGAACAAAGTGGAACATTATTATATTTTCTCATTTGCAACAGCGTCTATTGCCTTAATTTAATGTTGTCGTACCGAAATGAAATTCGTAATTCAGAGTACGTCGCACAAAAAGCTGCTAGGAAAGTTTTTGTTCATCTTTCTATGAAACACGTTTGACTACCTAACGAGGTATTCCGCCGAGGGGCCAGTTGGGGCCAAAAGAACGTCCTGCTCCATTAACGCCCCATTCCGGACCGTAACCACCTTTTGTCTGTAGCGCTCTTAAATATTCACTGGTTTTCAACAACGATCACTATATTTATAACATCCACTGTAGTGGATTCTACATTTAGTGGAGCAATTTTTAAGTTCCCGCTGAGACAAACTGTCATGAAGAATTGCAATTGTTTCTCATTTACCATGATTTTATTTTTCTTAAACATGGTTATATGTTTTAAATAACAGAAGCATTTATACTAAAAGAAATGATATTAATTACATCGATCTACAAAAAAAATAATGCCTATGCAAATGATAATTTTATTTACTTAGTCTATCGAATACCAAAATTTTCCTAATTCCGTGCGAATTTGTTTTAATCTTAGTAAGTACCGAAAGTTTAATTAAGGTGAAGGGTTACTGTTATGGGTTATTCTAAAAATTAATTCTTGCTTATCCAGCCCTGGTGTGAGATCCTTAAATGAAGTTTGAACCGTCCAAGGATCTTTGGGTAAAAGGACCATTAGTGAGAGTGTATATACCTTGTAAAAAATATAAATGTAATATAATTATATATTAACAGTACCTATATTATACTGAAGTCAGTCGGTTTCCATGTTTTGATGTAAATGCGCAATGGAGCATAAAATATTTTTGTGACCTGGACTAGATTACTTAATCCCATTAATGCTTCTAAGAAAATTCAATTTCATCCTTGAGTAACTTCAATGTTTTCATAAATATATGGATTTGTTTTTTACACGATAAAATAGTGACCTTCAAACCAAAAGGCCAGACAAGCAAGGTCACATGCCAAGATGTCCCTTGGTACGGATCTCTTTTCTTGGTCATAAATTGATCAGCATCAAGATTGGGCATTAGAGATGTCTGGAGATTTTATCCTCAATTTTTAGTGCTTTCAATCTTAATGTTTCATGTGCTTAACTTGAAAAAGTTTCAATGATAACAGCTCTTTATTTCAACATTTTCATAATTAAGCTATCGTATATGTGCGCACAAATTTTGACACCAAACCACAGGATACCGACTGTCTTCCAAATCAATTCTCTAGAGGATACATATCACAATAATATCTCTTCATATCACTTGAATGCACTGTCACTTTTACTACGGATTTTAATTTACTCGCAACATATCTGAATACTCGTATCTTTAAGAAACATAAGTTCGTTTAGGTGATATACACAATGAAACCATATCAAAACATTGTTACCAAAATAACATTCACAACTTGACAATTAGATAAGTATTTATTAAAATTTAATTACAATTCAACTGAAACTTTTATTCGTTTATTTTATTTGATAAATAAAATAAAATAAATATATTTGACGAAACTTTTGTTAGAAATGTATAATTATGTAAAACTCGTTAGTATAATAATGTTATTTATTCTGAAAAGATCTTTAAGGCCATCGAAACCACTGATTCTATGCATCAAATTGTAAATGGTATTCTACAAAACATTGAACTGTGTTGTATTATTTGCAAAAAAGGGTAACGTTTGCTCCCAATCTTGCGATAATACAGAGCGATATTTGGGTCAAATGGAATGTAGACTTTGCAATTTTTTTGCTTGTTTCTGGAAAAATTGTATTCGACTGCAATCTGCAACAATTCCAATCTCGACGGCTTTTTCAACTTTATGCCCTCAACTAACGAAGTAACTTCCCAATTATTCTTTGTTAAGATAATAAATATATGGTTAAATTAAATTAATTGGTAAAACGTCACGGATGTAATGGGTATCATCATCATAATATTCATTAGGATATTGATACCCATTACGTCTAAGTTTATTTAATTCGACCTTGTGCATTTGTTAAAGATGTTTTCTTCAAACGATCAAATTTCGTTTTGTAAAATAAAATTTTGTGTCTCATGACATTTTGTATTTGTTAATTAAACAATAACAGTTAAGTAGGTACCATATTCTTTTGTTATGACATTAATATCGTTTTTTTTTTAAGTAAATCAAAAACGACCTTTGTTATGTTGACATTTATTTCCTTTTTAGAAAATGGTACAACTCAACGTGTCCGCTACGAAATATTCACTACGTATATAATAAATGTTTAAGTGAAAAAAATTATTTGTCTGTAACTTTCATGTTAAAGCACTTTCATGTAAATATAACAATAATTACTTCGCTAAGTGCACAAAATCTTACAAATATTCTATTCTCAACAAAAAACATACTAAAGTTATGTACATATATATTTAAATAATAATGCATAATGCTGAAATATGTGTATATAATTTATATTTTATTTTTCTTTTATTTCAATGTTAGTCAAGTGATTTTCATACTACTTAATTGGACTACTATTTCATCGTTTAACCAGAATTAATTTGCCTTCTCGTAACTACTTTAGATTACTTTGCTAGCCAAAGTTAAAATAGCTTAAGTTTACAAAGTAATAATTTAAATAAAATATCATGGAACACTTTACTTTTGAATTTAATTCTACTGATAGCATATACTACTAAGCTTAAATAAAATCTGTTATTTTATTATATAAATTATTATAATTATGCTTCACATTACTCATCGTCCTCATGCTTTTAACCCATTTTTTTAACAAAAAAAAAAACTTTATATCGTTGTATTGCATTAATATTTATTCGGTATTTTATTGCAAGTATCACTCATTACATGAAACAATCTAAAATATTCCCCAAGAAATACATCTCGTTATAATCTATTGTGTCTAAAATACTTTAGAAAGTATTACTTACTTTTATTTTACATAAATCACACATAACATATCAATGTATACATACCTTCTTCTCACGATATGTACCTTTAACTTATAAATAAAATATGATAAATAATACCTAATCAGTAATATAAGGAATTATTATATAATGACATTTTTAATACATACACAGGATTGTTATAAAAAAACACTGTTACAAAAGAACAATGTTACAAAACAGAACAAAAAACTTATAAAATATATTCTTCCAGTTGTTTTTTACAACCCTGTGTAATGGCATTTAAATTGAAGAAATAAGATGCATTTTTTTATAAATCTTAAGATTTTAACCCAATAAAATGAGACAGGCAGTTATTATTTTATATAATGTTGTAGCCATTGCGAAATATAATTATTTACAAAATAATCGTTAGTATTTGAAATACTTCAGTTCTCGTTAGTTAATGTTTATACAAATATATTTGTGATTCGTTTTAAAATGCGTTGTGTATTTAATAAATATTGATAAATAATCTGTGACTATTTTTATCAGTATGTATTTGTTTACCCAAATTTACCGAAAAATTGGTACGGTACTAATTAATTTCAACAACTGTATTTTCGCAAAATATTATTAGGTGCCAGAAGCCTCCTCATTTTTTTGGATACGCAGAAACCTTCTAATTTTTTTGGGTAGGGTTGATAGTCTAACTAAAACATGGTTCACTTACTTTAGAACAAACATAGTTGCGAAACTAAAAACAGCCTTGTTTTAGGTAACCAGTAGGTTAATTTGTTTTACACTGAGCTCAATATTTTAATGGAAACGTCACAGATTCTAATATTTTTATCAAACATTTAAACATATCGGTGCTTTTGTTGACTGTTGATTTAAGAATAATTATAATTATATGTATAAAAAATAAGTATCATGAAATGAACATATTAATTATTACGTGTGCAATATTGTGATAAAAATAAGATTTTTAATAAAAGTATGTACGAAAATAAACAGTGTATCATTTTATTTCTTGACTGAACCATAAATCTAATACAAAAAATAAAGTTTCAACCACAATTATGTCATAAATTCAAATGAAAGCGAGACAATTTACACAATTATTCTGTCAACTGAAAAAATGCCATAATTTAAGGAATAAACCTCTCAAGAATCCAAAAATGGATTAATTAAAAAACTTGAAAGTGTTAATTCATCTCTAGAAAGGACATTAGCGAGGAAAAAGAAACACTTCTCAAGTCTTTCAATGAGATTGTCCGTCTTTATTTTTTATTCTTTTTTCAGACAATTTGTTATAAAAATTCTTCTGAAGATAAAATTCTATCTCGTTTTAAGATTTAATATTTTGCGAAGAATAATAGTTTTGCGAGGCAGTTTTGACAACATTCATTCTGTTATTGAAGAGAACGTTCTGTTGAAGTATTTATTTGAACAGAATCTGGGGAGTTACTGAGTAAAAGAATCCTTCTTTAGGGTCCTAAATCGATACGTGGTCAAAGGAATCGTGGCTCAACAGTATGGTGAAGTCAACTGGATACCGGATACTTACTTTTTCTTGAAATTTCGATTGCCACCGACACCGACAATTTATTTTTGTGCTTGTTTGATAACTATTTTAACTACAGCGACCTTTTATTTTTATATGTTTTGGAAGCCCAAACCTATTAAAACAGCACTGGCTTGCATTAAAATAAAATAAAAGGTTACATAATATTGTCTATAAAATATATTTCATACAACATGTAACCTTTTTTATTTTAATACACATAATGTTGCTACACAAATAAAAAAAAACAGGCTGTTAAAAAGGCCTAGGACAAAAGTAATCTCGCAGTATATCTTTTTTCATAAAAGACCTTATTCCTGCAATTGGAACTGCGCCAAAAAATTGCGTAAAGCTTGCACTTTATCAGACTTATTGTCATTGGAAATCTATGGGGGTTAGTGAGGCAGTACTATTGGCGTATAAAAGCATATGCTGTAAGTATATTGCAGATACTGCATTTATCTAGAAGCCATTTTTATTAAACTATGAAACTACTTTCAGACTCATCCTAACATTAAAAATGTAGTCGTTATTTTTCAAATGAGTATTTTGTAGTATCTTTCTAATCAACCTAGCTCAAGTTGTAAGGTTGTCTTCATCCTGCTACAACTCTAGAGTGCAGTGGATCCCACACTATGGGTCGCGACCCACTGGTGAGTCGCCTTGCGAATATTGGGTGGGCCCGGAAAAAATGAATTTCAGCTATAATTAATATTAAAACTAAATGCCGAAATAAATTGGACGTATCAAATTCATGGCAATTAAAAGTAACTAAAATTGAAGTTAATGCTAAAGCTATAATGACAAAAAATAGGAAACAAATACATCCTTCTCATTGAAATAGCACTCCTTGTATTTAATTAAGTAATAAAATTTTCTATTGTAACTGAGTTTTTTTTTTTTCATTTTTGAATAGTACTTCATTCATGTAGTTATTTATACCTCTTTTTATCTCCATGACAACCAAGAGCTGAGTCCCAAATTTGGAAGTTGGTCCAGACCCTTCACAAAGCCGTCATCTACGTATTCTGTTCATCAACTTAAGTAACTAAGAACAGCCATTATTTTTGGTGTGAATATTCGCTTTTTACCATAGTGCGTAATGTAACGCACGCAAAACATTGTGCTTATGGGTGTATACTACGGTAAGTTGTAACATTTGAAACTAATATTCGTAAAAAAATCGTCAAAAAAGTTGCAAGTTTGACCTTCAATATATCCATAACGAACAAGGTTGCCTGGAAGAGATCGCGGAAAGCGATAGCCTTATCGCCCATTGTATATTTTGTAGTGTTTGATTTATTTTTTGTTATGTATTTTTGTGGTGTACAATAAAGTTTATATAAATAAAAAATAACCAGAAGGTATGGTCCAGCACAAAAAAAAAATCATAATAAGGGGAAGAACAAGACTATCGGCTTCGTTAAAGGTATTTCAAACCCGTAACAGGAGTAAGAGTAATAATACTCTCAGAGCTGACAGTTTGTTCAGTGCTCCAAAGCATCAAAAATAACTTGATTTCCCAAGTCTTGGGCAGAGTAAACTTATTGTAACCTACTCGATCTGTACGAAAGTCAAAGACAGATAGGTAGAAATCATTCTTTCAAGTCTAAAATCGTAAATTAGATCTACATAATGTGTCGCTGCAACATTATTTTGGGATGCTCATTCATCTTGACTTCCCAAGACATATTATGAGGGACAACGTTAAGGATATCAAATGTGATAACATACATTATGGTACCTAACACACGTACTTTATTCCATGACGTCACGTGTCTCGTCATTACCATGACGGAAGAGCCCATATCTCGGCGTATAAATACGCCCAACGAATACTAATCCATGTGTTACAGGAAGATCCAGACGTTTCTCGAATGTTCCCCGGTTTCGGTATATTTTTTGTGGAAAATCATAAAGATAGATGTTTTTATTGCCGTGGTTAGGATATCTTGATGTTTGGTGTGAGTATGAATTTAAATGAACTCACTCATTCATGACGTGACTATCATTATTTTCAGTGACGACAATTTCAGAAAATAACTGAAACGGAAAGTTTGAAGAAACATAGTACCTTCAACGTAAGAGGTGTATTTCAATTTGTGTAAATGGCTAAATGGCTAAATGGCAGTTTTGTTATTCAATTAACCATATGTCGTTTATTCAACTTTTTAATATAATTTTAAAATACATTTTTAAATATTTCTTAAAAAAGATATAAAAAAACATTAAAAATATAAAAGTAGTGTTCCGCCGGTGTTGGGAACCTCAGTATCGGGAAGTGCTGCCTACTGAATCAGACCCTTGATCCCACCGACTAACGAGAGCCTCGAGAGATATTGGTCGAACCTTCCGGCCATCGAGCCATTGGCCGTTACGACAAGCGGCACAACGATAGTCGAGCTCACATTCCACATGTCGACAACCTCGTCTTCTAAGTTGAGAAATTTTATTTGTTTGTCTTTCTCAGCTTTCATGAGGTTCTCGTCATAGGGAATGGTAGCATCGACTATCATTGCGCGAAGCGCTAATCAGTCTATCACCACTATATTAGGCTTATTTATATAACCATATTATTATTATTTAAGTCTGTAAGTTTTCAAATAATTAACCATATTAACTCATTTGTCTCCCCAATTCTCAATATGCAAAATTAAAACCCCTACCCTGTATTCATTACCGCAGTTTTTAATAGCCACCACTCCTATAGTCGCTTCGAATGGCAAATCTGAATCACAAATTACAGCTTTAATAAAACCTTTATGTGCCCTTGTAAAGGCAATGTCCTCAGCAATTCACTGATTGAATAGCGGGATTTTATGGAGGCTTAATTAATTGCATCTATCTACTTTGTTTGTACATTCTGTATCGAGCATCAAAATCGTTTTAATCGGTTTTATGGTTTCACTTTATGGGATACTGGGCGTTTAATTAGTTTTCACCCAAAATATTTTTAATAAGGATTTTGGAAAAATTTTGCTTTAGTAAAAATATTCACTTTGCTACTTAACTATTACAGTTAACGAGGAATAAATTTGAAACAGAAGTTGCAGCGTCAACGGTAATGTATCTGACCAATGATTAATTGCAATAGACAATTAACACATTATCTTCAAAGATAATCGGACCATCATGAAATGGCATTAAACGGGCTTTCGTATCTGTAAAGCTAAAAGCATTGTTTGCTTTGGGAAACTCAATGATAATGACTATTTAAAACAGGCAGATTGCTCTAAATTCAGAAGGCTGTAGAAGGCTCTACTTAAAGCTAAGCGAGAAATAGACGAACTTGACGACGGCAGTTTTAAACAAGAAGTATTTGAGCTCTTTACTAAAATTTTTAATAATGTTTATTGTACTCGATATTTGTGTCAGTAAAAAGCTACGAAGGGAATTGTTTTAAACTTTAAACGATGTATTAGAATGATTTGTAACAATTTATAAGGTAAGGATCCTCGTGAGAAGATTCGGTAACTTGAAAATTTTGTAGCTAAGCCCAACAAAGCGTGGAAGAATGTTCGCAAAATAGAGAAAAAGTTACACAAATGGAGAGGAAAATAAATAAATAAATATCCAGTTTTCTAGACTAGTATTATCCAAAAACCATGTGTAATTTGATTTGGCACCTACGCAGCCAGACATTTGCCCTATAAACAAGCCGTTGTGCCGTGCGTCATACACAAAAACAGAAAATAAAACTCACTAAATTAAGTAAAAGCTACTAAAATGATATTCTACTAAAGTAACTACTAAAACTGCCTTAGACGAAAAAGGCCAGAAAAATGTTTATGCTGCCAAAGTATAAGTAAGGTAGGCAATGCATTCGAAATAGTTTCACTCGCGAATGAATTTACAACGAAAGTATGTAGCAATGTTTGGTATCCAAAGTTAAAATGCATTTATTCTAGCAACTTTATGGGAAGATAGAAACGGGACAAAAGCAAAGTTAAAATGTAATCGTCGTAAAACGGTCAAATGGAAAGTACATCTGAGATTCTGATACAAAAACGTGACCACAACATAGAACTGTTTTTCCGACTTACATGATCAATCGTTTCGATTTCTTAGCCCTGTTGCTCGACGGTGGGAAAATGGCGCCTTCTTCCTCCAAGGATGAAGAGCGTTCTTCCCCACTATCGCACTTAGGGGGATCACCGCTCCGTTTTGCTACAAACAGTTGCTTTTTAAAGGAAATAAAGAAAGAAAGAAAGAAAGAAAAAACGTTTATTTGCGGTAAACATGACGCAAAAAAAAAAAAAAGTTTTAAATACATAAAAAAGTTGGGGAAGCATGCGTCACATCCACGCAAATCGGCACCGACCACCACGTATATGTGTACAATGTGAGCTTTCGATCTCCATTTCGGCATTTCGCAGTATGCTGCTTACAATCAGGGTTAATACTATATATCATTTACCATGACCACTATCACCCAATGTTATTTTTTTGAAGAAAACATACCAAAACATTGGAACACTGCAGATTTTATTAACTATGCTACTAATGGAATGACAACAAACATCGTAAGGAAGCCTGAGAGATATTTCTCGACGGCATATGAAGGCAAGTCAGACGCCCATAGGCGGCATAAAAACTTTGACACCAGGCTAGTCACTAACCACACTAAAAAGAAGAATAGAATAACCAAAACAGTTTGTTGTGAGATCTAAGACAACCACTGGCGAACGTAGCAAAAGCGAAGGTAAACGAGAAATGGCCCCGTTTGTGGTAGACTTCAAATGCCATTTCCTCGTAAATACGTTTTGTCTGTTATCGCAACAAACCGAGCCCGGCTTGCTTCTTGAATTATGCAAGAGTTCAGTTCTCTAGTTTGAAGTAATCTCCCTTTAATTTGAATATTAAAAATACAATCTCAATATTGTTGCTTTAGTTTTAAACCGTTTAAATTATCGTTCCCTGTGATTGTGGTTTTCTTATTTCGTGCTTCGCTGCTTGTGTAACAGTTTGACTGGAATTTAAAGCTAAAGTATACGAGATGAAAGGATAAGTAGCAATGTGCATTTAGATTGTACTACTGTCAAGTAAAATCAAGGATTTAGTTTAGTTGGCGGTCAGCTCTCCAAAATGCAAGTGGTTTCAAGATAAACATTTAAATTGCTAGTGTTATTTACCCAGGTAGATTTATAAAATCTTCGTTTGGGTATCATGATTTTAGTTTGGTCCTCAAAAGCATTTTAAAGATAATAAATTTTCCAGTCTAAAACAATATTATCATGTACTAAATAATAGATGAACCCAAACTCATTGCAAGTCTTTGTGGAAGTTAACAGAGACGATCATATCGATTGAATGAGCGAATGTCACTAATTGGTAGTAAAATGAAGCAAAGTCGGTATATTTGAAGTCGCTGCTCACTCAACGAGCCGCTTATTGTGGTTCTCATTACCTACTTCTTTCGACAATAAAATTTCATCAAGCAGTTACCATTAAGTTTATGCCTTAGGTACTAGCATTTACTGGCTTTAGTTGGCTTCAATTTAGTTTTTTTTTAATTTGGGAGAAGCTTACTCTGAATTTGTAAGTCCCCGTTGACACAGTAATGATATTATTTTCTTCTTGTTACTAAAGTAGAGTAAACTAAAGTAGGTATACTGAAGGCATCTAAGAAAATCCAAAAGGCCATAAAATATACACTTACTTAGTAGTGAAACTGAGATACGGAAACACAATAAAATCTCGTACTAAAAATATTCTGCAAATTGCAAATGGACTGGAGTAAAATATTTGAGTGTACATAAAAAGCTACTTAACAAAATAACAAAACAACGATATCTAGAAAATAAAATCCTAACAAAGAACCAAATTATGATTTAACTAAGTTTGAAGACCGTAAAAGTTCGCAAAAGCAACGTCAAATTTTGTAAGTCACAGAAAATAACTATATCATACACGTCATTCTCACAGTAACAATTAATGTCATAAAGCTGTAATTTTCACAAAATTTATTATAAATTAACTTACCAAAGAAACGACTGAAACTTTCACAACGAAGTTTTATTAGGGTCGAACGTTCATTTTATCAGAAAAATCTTATACTTTTATTTCTAGAAAAAGAAAACGGTATCATCTTATCATCGTCATCATTTCAGCCGAAAGACGTTCACTGCTGTACATAAGCATCCCACAAGCTTCGCCACTTTAACCGGATCTGTGCTTCTTATATCCAGCGGATTCCAGCGGTTTTCACAAGGTTCCATCTTCTGGGAGGTCTTCTAACGCTATGTCTTCTGGTACGCGATCGCCACTCCTCAACCTTTCGGGCCCATCGGCTATCAATTCTTTGAGCGATGTGCGCTCCCCACTGCCAAATAAGTTTGGCAATCCCAGCAAGTATCATCTCAGATAAGATTGTTAGATATGAGAGTTATATGAGATGATATGAGACTTATACATGCAGTAATTATTACTTACCAAACATAGAAGGAAGGTTAAGTTTAACGTGTTTTTGTTCCCTTACATCAAAGAAGGTATTCATTGCTTTTTAAAGTTTCAGCAATCACAATATACACAATGCTTTACGAATGGAAGAACATTTGTACCAATTACCATGTACTTATATGATAAGTTCATAATATATTCGAGTATAAACATATGCTTGGTTCCCTATATATACAGCGTAGGAAGAAAGCAAATGAGGGGTGACCCTATCCCATCCTGGCTTCCAGCCAATATTGTTCACAGGAGTACTTAATTTATGTAACGAAATACAGGAAAATTATATTCATTTGAATTTTCAATGCATTATTGTGATTTACAATTGGGATTTTCTTATTTAATGTTACGGGTTGCACGAGTTTAATTACTGTTTGTTTGTCTGCAATGTTATTGGAAGTTAATGTAATTCCTGTTTTAAATGAGGATTAAAATGCAGTTAATGACTTTTGATTGAGGTGAAAATGCGGCGGCTTTGTTGTGAAATTGTGACACAGTCTAGAATGGGACGATTCTTAATAACTTTTTTCAGCTTTTAAGTTGTAGCTGAATAACTAATAGTTACTTTTGTATCAAAAAATTTGAAAGCATTTACACTAAAATATACGTAATTATTCAAAGAGATTCTATTTTCAGATTTTACCTAATCAACAAAAAAATGTTATGAAAATGAGGTAATGTTAAAAACATTGATTTCGTAGTAATGTGAGGGATCCGTACAATAAATAAATCAATATCAGAGCTGACAATTTCCAGAGCTCTTTATTACGTTTGGAGCGAATTTCGGCGAGACGGTTGTAAATTATTTATTTGTGAGAGTATGTTACCAATATACTCTCACCAACAAGTCAGCTAAAATTAACGTTACGTAGACGTGTTCCAAACGTCAGTCATAAAGGTGGAATTGACAAGATTTCAGTTATTGGTTGATATTGAAGTAACATTTCTTCATATTTTCTCTCTCTTTTTTCTATTTCTTTCTTCTATCTTCATTTTCCATCTTTTCTTTTGTTTAAAGATTTTTTTTTTCTTATTATGGGTTTTTTTCGAATAACTATTAATATTATGACGTTCCTGCTAATTGACATACAATATCATCGGTAATATTATAATATTTTACCTATTGTGTCATCAATACGATTATGTCAAATTTTATGAAAAAAAAAATCCCTGCCACTAAAGCACAGTGATACAATTTTAATCAAACACTATACTTGTTCCTAGTAACAGTTTGGTAGATACCTACTGTCGTATCTCACGAGGTCACTTTAATAATGTTTGGCCGACCTCGTCCCTTGACCGACAAATATTTAGGGAAACAAACATTTACTGAAATCGACCTATACATCACCCTCTTTAGACCCTACACTTATTTTGAACAATTTATTTAGGAATATGTTTTCGTGCCAATGAGTTTATGTTTTCATTAGGTGACTCTGGTTTTAGTTTTATTTTTATCGTAGGTATTGAGTCTAAAGTTGACACTGTTAACTACTGAAAAGATGTATGGACATGTGATGCGGAGGAATGAGGAAAATGTCGTGAGGAAAGTTTTGAAAATAGAGGAAGATCAAAGAAACAATGGATGGACTGGTGTGAAAGATGATATTTGAGTTTTTGAAGTGAAAACTTCTTTAGGCGCGTTGGGCATTTTTGAGATGGGACTAAGCCATTGATTTTGCGACACCGAGATAATACCAGCTTTTGACCATTAAAAGACATCAACGCGTTGATTACCGTGGTGTGTATGTGTGGAGTAAAAGACATCAACGCGTTGATTACTGCGGTGCCGATTTTTTTTTTCAAGTTATCACTTCTGTCGGCACTTCCGAAGAGCCACTTTTTTTTACAAAAAAATATATTACTAAAGACAGCGACTTCCGAAATGAAAGTTATTGTTCACATTCAAGTGTTTTTTTTTAAAGTGGATCGTGTTGTTATTTGTAAAAAAATAATTGAATTTTTACTTTTTAGCACCTACCCCTCACCACTTCGTATACTACTACTCGCTATGTAAACAACAGTGACAGGAAATATTATGCCATTATCAAGATAGACAGAGTGGATTCTAACTCAAAAACGACTCAATCAAAGTTAATAAAATGTATAATTATGGGACCACCAAGAAGCTACCGACTGAAATTTCAAAATTGATTCAGAATTGACGAAAATATCGATGAACAAATGAAAAAATACATATAGATGAATTTTTTTGAAGTCGGTTCTGCCTAGCCTTTTCCTATGTTGGGGGCGGCTTCCAGTCTAAACGGATGCAGCTGAATACCGTATTTTACATTGAGTGACTGCCTATCTGACCTCCGCATCCCAGTAACTGGGTAATACGATACCCCTTGGTTAGACTGGTTGTCAGACTTTCGGGCTTCTGATGACCCGTAATGACTGTCTAAGATCCATGAATGACAGCGAGAACCAACGACTTAACGTGCTTTCGAGCCACAGAGGAGTCTCGGTATGTTAAGATGGTCACCCATCCACAGCCCAACCCAGGCAAACATAGCTTAACCTGATGGATCGAATAGTGCGGCTGTGATTACTTAGCCACGAGCTCCACGAGATAATAATAATATCAAAAATATGGTCATGTTTACCATTTCAAAATCTACAGAGATAAAAAACTTGCAGGTAATATTATCAACACACTTCAACCACTTCACCTTGCTCCTCTTACACTAACTTTTCTTCATCTTCATTTGTATTGGATTATACGGATGTCGATGAGGTCAAATCTGTAATTGAGTCCCTTAGATCAACTGCAGCCACTGGGTGGGATGATATTTCTCCTGCGGTACTTAAAATATATGGTTTAAAACTGGCGCTAAGGCGCTTGAGACTGCTGTCTTTCCGTTAGCTTTTAAAAGAGCTATTATACACCCTCTGTTTAAGGATGACGATGGATTTTTTTAAAATAACTATCACCCATAGCAGTACTACCCGCCCTTTCGAAAGTTCTTGAGCGCTTATCAACAAGAGATTGGTAGTTTTTTTTTTCGAAAATAATAATTTGTTTTCTTTTCAGTAATTCGGGTTCCGTAAGAAAAAGTCAACCTGTGATGCAGTTCATGAAGTAACTTATTTCATAGTAGAGAAAATCAACAGTCGCAAAAAGGTGCTTATAGTGTTTCTTGATCTCGCTAAGGCCTTCGACACCGTTCCCATTTCCAACCTTTTACTTAAACTTGAGAGAGCAGGCATCAGAGGACTGTAGCTTAATCTTTTTGAAAGCTATCTGACAAATAGACTGCAAATTGTGAAAATTGGTGACCATTTCAGTGACGAGCTCTCGATATATTACGGTATGTCGCAGGGCGGTATACTCGATCCTACGCTGTTTCTCATCTTTTTGAATTACCTCTGCAATCTTATCATCACAAATGCAAAAAATGTGTCGTTTGCTGATGATACAGCTCTTACCTTTTTCGCTAACTCGTGGTCTGAACTTCAGATTATTGCTCAAAATGGTTTTAATTCTGCCTTTAACTGACTTCGATCCCACGCTTTAACACTTAACACATCCAAGACGAAATTGATGACGTTTTCTATCTCACCAACCTCACAACCTGCTATTCCTATCACTTTAAAGGCTCACTCCTGTAGCAGCATCCATTCACACACATGTCAATGTTCACTCATTGACACAGTTGATTATATTAAGTACCTAGGTATAACTTTAGACCTGAATTATAAAACTCATATTAACTTGATAACAGGTAGGGTCAGAAAACTAATTTATATTTTTTAAACTCTTCGACACGTCGCTAACCAGTCTGTTATTCGCAATGTATACTACGCCTTATGTCAATCTATTATTACTTATTGTATTAGCTGCTGGGGCGGCGCCACAAAGACTGCCCTTAAACCTTTGGAAGTGTCCCACAGAGCTATAGTGAAAATTGCAACATTTGGACCTATTCTGTTTCCAACTACAGAACTTTACAAAAATTGTGGTGTCCTCAACGTAAGGTAACATTTCATTCTACAAACCATTTTTCTCCACTTAAAAACCCCTCTTACTACTATTACCAAACGACGGAAAGACATGATTTGTACTGTTCCACAAACTCAGTTTAAATACACTAAGAGATTTTTCTACTACCTTGGCCCTTGCTTGTAAATATAATAAAATTAACGCGTCCTTATGTATCTATAATTTACCATACAGCAAATGCAAACTTGTCCTCCGTGCATTTCTCCTGAATACGACGAGACTGAAAAGTATTTATTGTCACTTACATAAAGGTAACCTCATTTCCTATTATTCAAATGCACACACACACACTCTCTCTCACACACTCATACACAAACATACACGCACTCACTTGACTCAGCACATCTACACTCCTCATTCACTTTGTTTTATTTAATTTGAATTGTAAGATTTTATTTTTTGTGTTTTGATACTGTAATCTCCAAAAAGCATAAAAACCATGATTTTTTGTGATACTCAAATTGGGAGTCGAAACTGTATCTCCTAAATTCGGATTACTCAGTGATCTAGCTAGGAGAGCAGCGATTCACGCAACAATTAATTGTACCTACACCATGTTAATTAATATATACTTTATAAGTCCCTCATGTACTACAAAACCTTTATGTTCCTAAATAAGGTATTATTTATATTATTTTCTGCTGAAGGTTTCATAATTATAATTGCAGATAGATAAACATGGGCACAGCTTTTAACTTACCTATTACACTAGAGTGACAAGCGAAAATCCCACTTGAAATTAGTTTTCACCATTTTTAAATAACTGGTTTGAAAACTAGCAAAGTCCAAGGGAGTATAGCGACATTTTTCATACAGAAATTTCCAGTCATGACAGGTTAATTTTGCGATAAACGATACCAAAATCCGACTTCCTGTAAATTGAGTTTGCGGCAGTTTTATTACATGTGTTTTTACCATATTTTTACGAGTTTTTGTGTTAGTAATAACATTGGTAATCGGATAGGTAATCTAGAGTAGGTAATTATGTTTAACGTGCTAGCTCTGTAACTGTTTTAAATACCTATATTAATGACGAGTTTTAGCGCCCTATCCAACCTTTGCCAAAAGTAGTTACATGATTTTTATCGCAAAACATACTCCATTTTTATTGCTGCAGTAGTTTTTGACATACCATTGAAAGAACTTTAGACACATCTAGTGTCATTTACTAAGCCGTTTATGTCAAATGATGGCATTATTTATTTGTTATTACAAATATTTTGGTACAAACGACTGAAGATATTGAAAAACTCTAAGGAAAAACTTCGATAATGATCGTCGAATCCGCAGTACATATAAATAATAATAGATCTGCGCGTAGCAATTGATTATTCATGAGGCAGCCGTCTTATTTCGAGACGACTCCATAAAACTGCACGGATGATAGGAAAATTCATATCATTGAAACGGCTCAAGCTATTGGTTATAGAGTATACAGAGACTGGGAGAACTTATAAAGAAACCCATATAGTGTTGTATATATATTTTTTTTAACTTTGATCGATAGTTTCTAAGGAACCTTCCAAAATAGAAACAAACTTCTTACTAGAAATCAGAGTTATTAGAGAATTTCACGTATGTGATCAGTTCAGATAAATAACTTTAGTTTTACATAAATTACTTACTTACCTCCTTAATTAATATAAATATGTAGAATTTGTATTTTATTTAAATTTTAATCTTATTTCCATTCGGTTCAGTAACCAAGTACCGAAATACCGGCATTTCCGAGTTCTGAATGTCAACGAATTAATGTCGAATTGACATTAATTCGAATGATAGAGACTCGATTTGTCTCAGAACTCGATGAAATCGGGACTAAACTTCTAGTCCAATAATCTATTTAGGTATATAATTACACGAATTATTTCGTATTCAGACTGTTAGTACTGTTACTACTTGAATAATTTTTATTTGTTTATTAGATCCAGTAATCAAGGTGTTTTTGTTTCATTCATCAGAATAAAGCAAAAGGAAATTCAAACTTAATTTTTTGCAGCCCACTACTACTATCGCTGACGTGAATGATTTCAATTATGAAATAAATAATTTTACTAGCTGCATGTATACTGAAGTGACGTGGAGTAAAAAGGAATGGAACGCTAATGTTCGACCATTCGGTGTGCAGTTGGCTTCAACATAAATGGGAGTGCCTAGTTAATATCAACCAATACTTTTAATCTTCTTACAGTCTGCTTGAATGAATCGTAGATCGTCTGTCCATCGGGGTGGATAGAAACCGATAACTGCAGAGCCAAGTCAAAATTAATAATTAACATTCTCCAAAATCACCGTCATCTAAATTTTGTGGCACTCCATTGGTAATGCCTGCATTTCTCCGCTCGTTTCGCTAGAGAGACAGGCATTCTTAGATAGTAGGTATACAGTAGTGTTAATAATATTAACAAGCGACGGTTTCTCGCAATACCAAGTCAAAAAGCGAAAAAAAAAATTGGTGGCACTCCGGGAGTGCCAACAGAAGTGAAAACTTGAACAAGGTTGCCTTGGGGGAAGAAAAATACTTGTATAGAACATTGGTCCGTAACCTTATCTAAAAAAAAGCACAATCGCGTTTACAAAAAGATATACTTCCGAAACCTTTAAAGTAAAAATACTTGCATAGAACATTGATCCGTAACGTAATATAAATAAAGAGCACGCAATACAATCGCGTTTACAAAAATGATGTGTCGTCATGGAGTCGCGAAATCAATGATTTAGTCCAATTTCAAAAATGCCCAACGCGCCTAAAGAATTATTCTCTTCAAATATTTTTTGCTGTGCACTTTAGCACTCAGCACTCCGTTTACTATAACATCGGTGTAAATGCTCTAAAGTCGAACCACTGCGCCATCGGGCTAAATTTATGCATGACTCGCTTCATAAATTTAGATGTGTTAAATGGCAATTTGTGTTTACTGCTGCTAAGGGTTGAAAATCATAGCATAGACACGCAATTAATTTGTTGATAGTAGTGTGAATGAAAATCGATAGTGGTTTGAACGGTGATGAAAGATATTTAAAGGTTTGAACACTAAAGGACGAGTATAGGTATGGTACTACTCAACCGTCTTTTTTTCTCCCTATGTTGACCGGTTTTGTAAAAATCCTAATAAGTATTAATGAATGCACCATTGTGAATGATTTTAAATTATTAAGTTTAAAATTAATGAAATTCAAATTATTAATACACACATCAAAAGTGTCTAGGGATCAAGCATTTTTATGCGGATTTCTTGAGATTGAGATGTGGCTTTGTAATAAATTTATGATTATATAAATTTATATGGATCCTTTTTGGTGCATTTCATAATTTGAAACAGGAACTGTTAATCAAATTCGAGTAAAAGATGAAAATCAGCTGTCAATATTTTCCCTATAAAAACATACAACGCATTGAAGACATTATTAGTGCTACTGTTTCCCTACTACTGATTAAAACCAACGTTATTATGGAGCGGCGACGTCATTTAAGCAGGGAAGAAATGCTCAGAGCCGTGGGAATGATAGAAGCTGGTTCCCGGCAACGTACTGTGGCTTTAGCTCTGAATACAAGTCAGAGTGTTATCAGTCGACTTTGGACACGTTACCGAAGCACTGGTACCGTGGCTGAGCGCCATGGAGGACGGTATCGCTGCACCACACGGAGACAAGACCGATACATTCAAATCTTAACTCGAAGAGCTCCAACAATAACCGCCATGATGTTAGCCGTGAGGCTTCATCACTCTTCAGGGAACTTAATTAGCGACCAAACAGTCAGAAACCGCTTGCATGAAGTGAACCTTCATTCCCGAAGACCGCTACGGGTACCACCTATAGCAATGCACAATCGTAGGATTCGATATCAATGGGCTCTTGAACACAGAAATTGGGCAGAAGAACAATGGCGTTTCGTGTGCTTTTCTGATGAGTCTCGTTTTGGTATGAGACCGGATACAAGACGTATACGACACTGGAGAACCCCTGGACGCCAACAGCGATTAAAATCCTGCCAGGAAGTCCATCCTTATAGTGGTGGAACCATCATGGTATGGGCGGGTATTTGGATCGGCGGAAGAACTGAGTTGATTTGGATCAGAGGCAACCTCAACGCTCAAATTTATGCTGAGACGATTGTATCTGACGTCATCGTTCCTCTACAAGTGCAAATCGGTCCCTTATTTCAGTTAATGCATGATAATGCACGACCGCACACCGCAAGAGTTGTAAGACAGACTCTCGCCGAAGCTAACATCAATGTCCTGCTCTGGCCTGCTCAGTCGCCAGACTTGAACCCGATTGAGCATGCATGGGATATGCTACAGAGAAGAGCTCTGCCGAATATGGAGGGTATCCAGTCGCAAGAAGACCTTTTTTTGTTGTTGCAACGAACATGGGCGGCCATTCCACAGCGTGATTTGGATGAACTCATTTTGAGTATGCCAAACCGATGTTCTTGTGTTGTTAGCGTTCGCGGTAGAAACACGGATTATTAATTGTTTAAGTTACCCAATAAAATTTTAAAGAAAACTGTTATTTCAGTCTTTTTTTCGAACTTTAATGTTAGTGGTTCAAATGTCAAAAATCCCTTTATTAGGAAAATGGCAAATTTCTTTATTAATGCAAAGGTGACTTGGTTTATCGTTACTGTGACAAACGAAAACACTTTATTTGATGAATCCTTAAAGAAAATTTTAATTAATATCAATCAGGAGAAAAGTTATTGCAAAAATATATGTTGATCCCTAGACACTTTTGATGTGTGTATTATTATTTCCTAAAATTTAGTCGCATTTAAAATATTAAACTTGTGTTTCAAAGTCAAATTCTTAAAAAAAAAACAGAGGACTCATCTTTCAATCAATCCACAATAAATCCATTTGATTGTTTCGCCGCAATGTGGCGCGGTGTCTTGAATTGTTGCGTAATTTATATTTAAAACAATCAGTAATTGAATTCAATAGCCCTTTGAAGTCCTTTTCAAGTTAACAAGTGGTGAAATTTGGTCTTCACTGGGTGATTGTTATTTTGTCCAAACATAAAAAGCGAAAAGCCCTAGTAACATTATAATTGTCTTAGAGAACTAGGTAGAGTGATTTATAAAATAGTGTTTTAATCAGAGTTTATTAAAAAATATTTTTACTAAAAAATTCTCGAATTTAAAAGAGATAATTAATTAATAAAGTTATTGTAGCATAAATATTTAAAATAATTAATTAGAAATGAAATGTTAATCGTTTTTAAATATATCTAGTTTTTTTAGAAAAAATAATTATTTTGTTTTAATTTATAATGTTTTTATTTTTTATCCAGATCGATTTGGTAATAACTTGTATCTAAAACCTAGTAAGTGAACTACCCAATATAATACGTGAAAAAATAATTATAAAAGCAAATGTTTACCGAGCAGAGCGTTTGATAAAGTTGCTGCTGCGAACCTCTTGGGTCTTTTCCGTATAAGAAAAATATGACAGAAGTTATTCAGATAAACAAGGACGAAAATACCAAAAAATAACAATCTATTTTCGTGTCTATTTTTTTAACACTTTTCCTCAACTATCATTTTCCATCATTACCAAAAGGTAGTGTCATATTTCGGTTCTTTCAATGGCACATCAAAAGGAACTCTCAAAATAATGGGGTCTGTTTTCTGACACCAAGAGTAATATATTCATTTTAATTTAAATCGCTTTATTAGAGAGAACCATTAGCGTCGTCGCTTTTCTTCTAGGGTTCCGTAATGAAGTGAGAAAACACGAGACTGCTTATTATAAATAATTTACCTTATAGTCCTAATAGATAAAAAAATTCAGATGAAGTATTTATTGTGATTTACGAGCAGGATTCATCATATTATCCCTCGCTAAGAAGCAATTACAATAGTACGTCAATCATTGGCTGAAGCGTCCTTAAAAATCTACGAAAGAAAGTTTATTAGTAAAACACCATTATAAACACTTAAACATGATTTTTGATACCTTTCTCGGGATGTATGAAAGCCCTTCTGGTTTCTCAACTGTCTGTGATAGAAATAGGTTCTATATATCTCAGTAGTCTAAAACTAAATCTTATATCCTTCAATTTTGCGAAAGTAACATCCACAGTTCTTCAACTCACGCTTTGCTAGAATTCTAAATAGGATATTGAAGGGTCTGAAGCTAATAAAAATGATGAGAACGCTTCCACAGAGTTTGTTATTAGGCATACTTATGAATAATGCAAAGCGGAAAAAATAATTTAAGAACAACGGCCTATAGGTATTACAATTCACATTTAAAGTAACTTTTTAAGAATAAACTGCGTAGGCTGGACACAATAGAGTAATATCTTGAGATGGAAATAAGGTTTTATCAAGGAAATAATACACGATGGCGTGCTACTCGCAACCGGCGTTCGTGTGAACGTAAACGAAGCAAAAGGAGATATTGTTTAATACCGAACACCGGGGTCGGTACCCAGCAGTACTTAGATTTTTGATCTTATGAGTATACTAGTAGGTTTGACGTTAAAATAAAACAACTAAACTGTTTACTAATCGGGGATGACTCTATATTTAATAAAATTTACAAGACCCTAGCCAAATCGCGGTAACGAAACCATAGCGACTTCTAATTTGACGCCAACGCCATCTAGTTAGGTCGTGTACAACTTTGGAAAAAAATACAATTTATTATGTTGACCTGATGAGCGGCTATTGATCGTGCATGATCATTAACAGGAGTATATAAGGATCGTAATAGGTGGCGTCCTGTCGTTTCTGTCTTCTCCGATGGAAAGGAGTGAGTTTATGTATTTATCTAGGATACACGACAGGAATGAATACTCTGAAAATAGAACATGATCTCCTGTGGAATGACATTTAAATTAAGTTACATTTAACTATCAGGAAACTGAAATGATTTGGACATAGCTTTCAATTGATTGAAGCTTTTGAAACTTTTGGGTAAATCCTATACTGTTAAACGAGCAATATATGTATGTATGTATCTGTAATAACGTTCTCGAAAACGGCTCTAACGATTTCGGTGAAAGTTGCAATTTAGGGGTTTACGGAGCGAAAAATCGATCTAGCTAGGTCTCATATCTGAGAAAATTCGTTTTCTCCTTATTTTCACCCGAGTAGAGCTCGGTCGCTCAAAGTTTGGAACAAGATGGCTAACTTTAAATAATGACATGGCAGCATGGAATAAGTAAGTACCTACTATCATGGCAGTATGGAATTAGTATATACCATACATGTAATTAGTATAAAATATCCTATATTATTAAATGCGCAGTCTCTATTTTCAACAGAGCAGAGCTCGGTCGCCCAGGTACTTATTATAAAGTATCAAAATATGACATTCGCAGATACAACCTTTAGTTGTAGGAACGCGAAAATAATTATTGGGAACAATGTTTTCAATGAAGGGCTAAATTCCAAACGTGGTACAACGATGGCACATATTCTTTACAAAGACGCCATAATGACCTCCGACAAGTTTCGAATACATGGATCGATACCACATATTTACGAAAACAAGTATCTAAAAACTGTATTCTTTGATAGACATTATACCTACTAAAAATTAAGCAAATATTTAAAAAAAAATGGATGCTGCTCTGTCATAACAACAACAACAAAAAAATGAAACACATTACCAAGTTGACTGAACATTATTTTTCTTGACAAACAGTTGCTACTCTTAACTTCCTTATTCTTTGTCAGAGTTTCAAATGTCCAGTAAAGTTAGCTTTTGAAAAGGGATCACAAAAAAATATCAACAATGTAATAAGATAATGAAATGTTTTTGTAGGTACTAAGAATCTTTTCTTTTGTTGCCTTGAGATGGCACCATATTATTATAATTTATTGTTCATAATTTAATTTGCATTGTTTAAAATAAGATCTCATTAAGAAGTCAAGCTATATCATGCTTTACTGCGAACAGAGATAAGTTAGAGATTATGACAGTTTTCCCCCTTTTAAGTTAGAAGATGGACAGCTACCTACTGTTTTATAACTTTGAACAGTAAAATCCAAGTCCCAGTTTTAATCTGACTACCGTTTACGTTAAACATTTTAATCTATATTCTAACCACAGCCAAGAAGTACAAGGCGTGTACGTACCGAGTCTGTAGCTAACGGAGCCACAAATTGCCCGCCAAACGGTCGGAGCAACGTGGAGGTAACACACAGGGGTAACAGGAAGCCTAGAATTACCTACTAGCTTAACAGAAGATTTTATGTTCATAAAGATTTATTTTTTGAGCATTTAAAAATAAAGAAAATTTGGTATAAAACTGGCCGTGACACCCGGCTCTGAGATTAATATAATGCTGAAACTTGGTCAGCAGTTATGACTGAAAAAGCACTAACAACTTTATCTGGGGTATCAAGTTAACCAGTAACCGTGTTGTAGAGGTCACGTATCCATGTAAAATACTGGTATTCAGTTGCCGGATAGACTGGAAGCCGATCCCAACATAGTAGGGAAAAGGGTCTCAGATAAATAAAAAAACATTTTTAGATGAAACATTAATATGATGATGATGACTGAAAAAAACACACAAAGTGGACAAGTGATTTGATTTGATTTTGATTCCAAGTTGTAAGCGCATCGACGGAACGGAAAGAAGCCTAAAGGTTAAATAAAATATGAAGGAATCAACCAACAATTACTTACTGTATGCCAGGTAATATTTTTGTCCAATTATTCTTATGATCAGCTCATTTATATTATTTGATCCTTGCTTTAGATGGCTTAAACCATTAATTATTTAAAATTGTTAAAATTATAAATTACTTGATCACCAAGAATAATTTTCTCTGTTTTGATGACTCTTGATACTTTTTAGCAAAATATTACAATGTTTTTTATTCTAAAAGCTACATAGAAAAAGAAACTTTGTTATCAATTTGTTTTTAATACGTTACGTGTTCAAGAAACTCACAGTGCAAAACGTTTTCTCTCCTTGGAATTCTTTGGTTTGTTATAGGTTTTTTTTGCGATCCTCTCTCTTTTCTTTTGTTCAATCGCTGTTATTTTTACTTTCCTTTTTAACCGACTTCAAAAAAGGGAGGTTCTCAGTTCGTCGGAATAAAAAAAATTTTTTTTTTCCTCGATTACTCGAAGACGGCTGTACCGATTTGAAAAAATTGTTTTTTTTTTGAAAGACTACTACTTACTACTTTTAAATTGGTCCCATTATCATTTGGTCACGAGCTGATGATGGGAGGAATCGAGAGAACTCTTCAAATATTATATGTACATCTATATCGATTTGGGTATTTTTGATGAGCACTTGACATTAGGCTATTGTAACCTAGATAAATTACAAACCAACCTACTAAAAAGTGAAAAAAAAAACTTTAGACAAAAAATAGAACCGACTTCTAAACTACAAAATGAAAAATAACTTTAATTTCGGAAGTTGATGTCAAAAAACTAAAATACTGACCACTTCAAACACCAATCTACATGGTCTTCACATGATCTAACCAAGATTATTTCTAAAGAGACTGTGACCTCTGAGTTTGTTTGCGGCCTTTCTTCTCAGAGTAGTCAGATAGGAAACGCCGACCCCATCTAGTTTTTAAAATATGATTGACGTGTAAAAGTATAAAATCATTTATCATTTAGTCATCGGTAGTGTATGGTTTTACCGTACATGTTTAAGATTTCCGAACAGATATCAAAGTTACTGGAACTTATGGGAAGATGGTAAATTAAGTAGCAGAAGTAATCTATTAAAGTTTAATCCATTTATCGATCACGAGGGGATTCTTCGAGTGAAAACAGTGTTTAATATCAAGAAAAGCCTTAGAACTTTGTATTCACCAAGTTATCCTAACCTTGATACTCCACGTAGGTGTCGTAAAGTTCGGCAAGCAATTTGTGTGTCAGTTAACAGCTACCTGGCACATGGCCTACTTCCACCACAGCTCAATGATACGGTGAGATTTATTAACGAATGAAAGTGGATCAGTTCAAATTGGATGGGAAGTTTTGCGAAAGTGATGTAACGCATGTTGGAAAACAATTCCAGTACTATATAAATCCAAAGAGACAAATCTCAAATTCTTTATTGCGTACCATAATGTATATAGTTGGTAGGGAAGTAATTATATTAGTCACAATTATGGACCCTATCGGGCACAGCATAGGTCAAGTAGGAGAGGGGAGAAAGAGCATTGGTCGTTTAATGTGACAAATTGTATTATTAGTTATGTACAAGTAGTTAGTAAGTTATATATTTATTAATACACAATTCAATTTAAGAATCATAATTATTGTTTCATAAATTATATACGTTTATTTATTTAGTAACTTTAAAATAATCATTATTTTTTTCAATTATTCTTTAATATGGTTTTATATTTTTTTATTTATTGCGTAATTAATATTTATCTTCATATTTTTTAAATATATATTTTAATTTTTTATTATATATTTTTCGTATTATGAGTATTTGATACAAATGAATACCTAGTTCTGAAGTTCTAATTTATCATTTAAGTATTCGCTTATACTATAGTAGGATTTGCTTGCAGGGAAAAGATTCAATTTATTGATAAAGATATTATATTTATTTAAATTCTTTATTATTTCGGGTAACTTATACATTTTTATGGACATGACAAAGGTAGGTATGGTATGGAGTGCATTTTTAGTCATGAGTGTATCCAAGAGAGTAGTAGCGTTTGAATTTGCTCGACACTTGTACTGCCATGGTTCAAATACAAAACAAAAAAATGCAAGAGGTTATTCCGTTAAGGTCTAAATTGAAATATCAAGCAAATTTCTATAAAAGTGAAATTACACACAACTGAAAAAAACACGGATATAGATCTGCAGAACACTTTGAATGTGCCTTTATTTATTTTGTTAATCCCAAGTTATGAAGCGCAAAGCAATCTAGCAATTTCAATGTATAACACCGAATTTCCCTCAACTAATACTGATTTCATAAGTTTTTTAAGGATTTTTTATACTTATAACATGAAAACAAACGTTACGGATGTACAAACTCTTAATGGTAAAGATGTAGCATCTAAAGTCAGCTTTGAAATGGAAGACGGAGTATTTATGCTGCATACATGATTTAAATTTAACAGAATGAACAGGTCAGTTCTGGGTTGCCAACCTGTCTCGAGAAATGCATTGTCCATTCAGTTTTAGGACTGGGGTGAATATTATAATTTGCTAGATGTCTAGTAGCACGCGTAATATGACAACTATAGAAATGGGTTTTCTACGGGTTTTGTCGACGGAAGAATAGATAAAATGACAGATTGTGATTGTTTTTTCTGTCATTTTGTCAATTCTTCCGTCGACAAAACCCGTTTCTATTGTGGTCATGCTAAGCGTCCTGAAGCTTAGAAGCTTTTAATAATAGGTTAACAACAATCTAATTAAAATATAAAATAATTTAAATAAACCTCAAAATTGTCACCAACATCCTATTAGCAAAAACCTTGTAACACTTACTAAGTAATTCACTATCGCAACGACACATAACACATTACGTGACACTCATACAAAAACGAGTCCACAGCTTAATATGAAACGAGACAAGTAGTGGATTACCCACAGTTTCAGCATTTCATCAAGCCAACTCCTCAAGTATTCGCGAACAAATTTAACAAATGATATGCAGATGTAAATGAAAATATTTGCAAGCAAAATATATGGAACCGCACACAGATGTATGAATTTCCGCGATCGACCTAATTCAATCTCCCTTGGTATACTTTTGTATACAACAAACCTTATCCGACATTTAGCTTGAAAATAAAAAGCTGGAATATACGTCGGGAAGGATTGCACATAAACCGACAGTCTTTTGGGATTTCCTTTTGCAAGGTTTTAAGATGACTGCTAATTGTACCGTACTGTAATATGGCACGAAATTGGAATATTCCTGACTGTTAACTTATTTTATTTTAAAAAGCAGAAGACGAGATCTTCCAATGACAATATACACTACAGCACTCGCAGTAAAAACCAAATTTAACACCGCACATCTCTCTAAAATACTGGATGCCAGACACATCCTTCTAGCGTTTACTACTGCACTTAAAGCTACATAAGCTCTGACTTGAGATGACACACTAAAACTTTTAATACTACTTGAAGATGCATTCTCGTCATACGATGAAACACGTGTCAGAGATATTCATCGACATACTACGTCAGTCAAAGTACTATCATCGGTTAAACTTTCAATGGAGTGCCACAAAGAACTATCATATGGCCGACTTCAAACAGATCTCCGTGACTCATAAAATAATGTTACACTTCGGTGTGAAAGCCAGTCTACGTTATTCGCATGTAAATGGAAGAGTCATATTGAAATTCTAAGGATTCCAAGGATGTAGGTAGTTGCTTTTTGTAAGGCTTTTGTGGTCCCACTTGATCAAGACTACTCTAGTGGATTTACTAATTTTGTAGGAAAGAAATGTATGACAATAATGTGGAATGCATTATATATATGGAGATAGAAAATGGAACTGATTTTTTTATGTTCAGGGCATACTGCCAATCGTTTTATTCGTGTACTCTGTGGGTTAGCTGTACTCAGCGGACACTCAATGTACAATATAATAACTACATATGATTCATATCGTCTATGATCATGGTTAAGGGAACCTATTTGACAGCAAGCGTACAAATATGATCATATCGGTCTACCTCAAAAATGGTTAAATCAAACACGGCTAAACCGTTATCCATCTTGATTAAGTATGACGTACATATGATCATATAAGTGTAATATGTACAAATGAAGAACAGCATCATTTAACTATGATCAAAGAATTTGACAGATATGAAATCATATTTGTATGATAAACATATGAAAGTAATTGGGGCCTTAGACACTGGATCGTACTCCATGTGTCAATTTGATGTCGTTTGTTTTATTTTTGTGGTTTACTAACATAGTTCCTAAGTACTTACTAACACAAATATGGATGATTCTGCAATGGATAGTTTGAAATAAAGTTATTGTGTAAAGTTGTGTGTTAAGTTATATGTGATCAAACCAACCATTATAATTTATTTATAATGGTTGGTTTGATCACAAAGCCGTCGTTACTTAACTAGTTCCTAGTAGTAAACTGATCATCTTTCTGTTGTACTTTGTTATATTATTTGAAGCTTAATTCGTCCTATCATGTATTTTAAAGGAAGTAATATTCATGTACTTTTAAAGACCGGGGGAGAGTTTCCTTTGTTGTTTTATTAAAAAAATCATGAGCCAGAAAATCAACATAAACATTTCAATATTGTAACAATATTGCATACCTTTGTTCGTTTCCTTCATTTGCACATTCTGTTTACGTCAATATTTGAATAATGCTCGGAACGGTCCTTTTCTTTATACCTACTTAACGTCTTATTTGAATAAGCAACAAAATGTTTTTCATTAGCTGTTTAAAGGCAACACCATTAAATATTCCGTGAATAAATTAAAAGCTAACTGAAGTGCTAAAAATGCTTCATTTTGTTTAGCCTTCCTTAAGGAAAATTCCTTTATTACAAGTAACGGAAGGTATCGATTTGTGTATTCTTAAATGTACTGAGCAAGCGTTTTATTCTCAGTGATTCTTTTGAAATTTGAACCCAACTAAACATATTTTTTACTATGTAGTTTGTAGAAAATAACTGCAAAAAATATTAATATTGTGAACAGCCGTGTGTGTTAGAAGAGGCATCTCTTATAACACAAAGTGGCTCTTGCTAGCCACAACCATTTTGGAAAACGCTATCTACTTTAATCCCTGAATCCAATCTCTTTCCTACTAGCACTATCCATGAGAAAATTTCAGATGGCTTTTACTTTTTTAAACATAATACGTTATTCTCTTTCGAAGCACTAAAAGGTCTTGAAAAGTTCACCACTATAAAAGATGGAATAACATGTAAAATTCATGTTTCTAGTTAACGAAACAAGAACGATTCCTCTCCGTGGATGTTCGCAACTCGAAACTAAGAAACATTATTCAAACTTCCACCGAATTGTCTAGGGAATAGTCTGACAACGAGTGTTTTTTTAGCTTCCAGAAACTTTGTGCAAATACTGTCGTACTGTTTTGTCATGTATTATCGTTCGCCTTCTACTTGATGAAAATAAAACGATACATTTGGAAAATTGGAGTTAGCAAGGTCTAGGCCTACCGGTTTTTCGTGGGTATCGAGCGGTGGTCACAACATAGTGTGCGCAATTTACCGGCGATTGACTTCACTGAAACCTTATTTATAAAAAAAGTTGAAGTGTTTTCCTAGAGTGCGTTTTTTGATACCGTAAATACAAATATTCAAGATATGGGGGATGGGGGTAAAAAGTTTTTTTTTTGACATGGCGTTCAAAATTTAAACTCTAATAAGTGCAAGAAATTTGTGTGTATAAATGCCATCTGGTTTGATAAAATTCACCCCCATTTTCGGTGATAAATCATCGGTAGACTTTCAAAAATTATATACATTATTTCAATTATAACAACCTTGGGGGGTGGCAACCAGATGGTATTGATACACAAAAATTCCATGTACATATTAGAGCATAAATTTTGAATGCGAAGTCAAAAAAAAAAAAAATTGCCCTCATCCCCCATATCTCGGCCCCCGTCCATTTGGGGTCCATTTGGATGGTACCGAACCCCCCGTGGTTCGGTATCACTTCAAGCCCCAGATTACCATTCGCCATCCGGTTGCCTCTCCGATTAAACTTTACGTGCTATTGCCTTAACTAAAACTCCGCTGTCATAATTTTCATGACAACCGTCACTCTGGTCAAAATCTGGCGGCCACTGTTTTTCTAGGAAAACGTAGCTTTACCACCAATCGGCAGTGATTAAAGTACCTACACGTGTTGACTTATAAAATATTTAATTGAAACGCTTTTTTTTTCTTTTTTTTTGAGGGTGGGAAATCATCAAATAACTTCTCCCGCTCTGGGCGGAACGGGAGGGCGTGTCAGACTCTTACTGACTAAAACCCACCCGTGTTCCTTCGGTAGCCCTGTTTCCG
Source organism: Omphaloscelis lunosa (assembly GCA_916610215.1). Taxonomy (NCBI): domain Eukaryota; kingdom Metazoa; phylum Arthropoda; class Insecta; order Lepidoptera; family Noctuidae; genus Omphaloscelis; species Omphaloscelis lunosa. The sequence goes on along the minus strand of OU744265.1, from coordinate 13,304,693 downwards.
GGGGCCACGATCTCCCTTTCGGTTTTCTTCGCAACCCCGGCAGGCATCGGCCCTAGTGGACCCCTTCAGATCTGCTGACATCTCTTTGAGGCGCGCGTGGAACACAACGCGCCGTCGACCCGGGCCAGGTCCTTATCGGACGGTGAGCCACCCATTGCTCACCGTCCGCAAGCCCGCGCCTACGGTGGCCGGAAATCGCCTCGCGATTCCCGACGCCCTGGGCGTCTCCTCCTGCGGCGGTTAGGGGCGTGAGGGCGCGAAATTTGCCTCTCCCTCACGCGTTCCGCCTCCTCCTTCGCGAGCATTACCGCTTCGCAGAAGGAGGTGACGGCCTCCCATTTCCTCTCGCTCCGTACCATGGCCTGAACCAGGGCCGGACGCGAGAGATCACCGCCGCCGATCGCCTCCACGAGGACACGGCGATGCTCCGCCCAATCTGGGCAAACCTCCACCGTATGCTCCACCGTGTCCTCCGGGCGATCCACACAATGGTGACACCCGGGCGTTTCCTCCCGCCTTATCCTGTGCAGTTACCTCCCGAAACAGCCGTGTCCGGTGAGGACCAGCGTCAGGCGGAAGGTGAGGACGCCGTGGCGCCTCTCTAGCCACTCCTCAAAGAGGGGTCTTATCGCCGCAATTGTGGCGTGCCCAGCGCTGGGTTGCGACAGTCGCACTCTCCATGACGCCATGAGATCCCGCCGGAGCTCTGTCCGCTGTGCCGCGATTTCTCGCGGCAGCGGAGTTAAGCCCCGGCGTTTCGCCTCCTCGCGCCACTCCCAAATGTAATTGAAACGCTGCCGCTGGATCCACAGTAATAGCTGATTTTGGACTATATCGTATTGTTAATTAAATCTTCGTTCAAAATTAGAAATGGTCTCACGAAAAGTCACGAATGAAAGGCACACAAAGCATTGTTTTCAGATTTCGCGATGGTATTACTTTTATTGTGTACCTGGAAATTCAGACAGAAATCCTTATTGTTCTCTATATCTGTATTACTGCCTAGGAGACCTAATTAAAAGCTCAGGAGGAAGCAACAAGAGGTAGGATTCCTATTACTACAATAAACCGTTATGGATACGGCAACAAAATAGATCTTAAGTTTTCTGAGACTTACATCTTCTTTGGACACTTTTTAGGGTTCCGTACACAAAGGGTGCCAAACTGAACCCTATTACTAAACTGTCCGTCCGTCCGACTGTCTGTCAGCGAGTTGTATTTCATGAACCGTAATAGTTAGATAGTTGAAAATTTCACAGTTTATGTATTTTTATGGCCCCTATAAAATAATAAAAATTTAATAAAGTTAAAAATTTAAATTATCTAACCCTGGCATGTGGGATGTTATTGTCTAGAACCTATTGAGTAGAGAAATTTTTTTTTTCTGTCTTTAATGATGAACAAAATTAGGGGGCTGTAAAAGTTATCCGTTTTAGACTATTTTTGTACGAACTATATCTCAACAACTAAATAAGTTAGGATCTTCTGTATATCATGTACCATAATAATTATGGTATGGTACATGATATACAGAAATTTCAAATTACAGTATATTGTATTGTATGTAATCAACAAACATAACATAGATTCATAAAATATTTTATTTTAATATGGGATTTTCTGCAACAACAATAAATAACTTTGTAATTCATAGTATCATTATGAAATAAAAAAAATATCTTTGCGATTTTTAAAATTTAAGATGAAAAATGATAATATTCTTCGAGTAATTTCATTTATTTGTCAAATATTATACGGTGGCACGGAACCCTTCATGCGCGAGTCCGACTCGCATGTAGCCGGTTTTTTATTTAGAGGTTTTGCATTGCAATGCATTCTAATACATAAATTCATGAAACAAGAAAAAACATAATTTCTTTCAGCAATATTATTAAATGTAACACATGACAGAACATTGTTAGTCAAGTTGAGAAGAGTCAATAGCATTAAATGTAACAGAAGTCACAGGATTATTCCTTTCCAATCAGAGGTAGGCTATACGTGCCTCAGCTAAAGAAAATTTCATTCATAGCCTCAATACCTTCAATAATAAATAACATATTTTTGAAGATAGATAGGTACTTTGTTGATTTTCGTTTATCGGATGTAACAATGGTTTATTGCTTACCACGTTTTTGATCAAGCTAACGAAAGAATATATATACAATTTTTTGTTCCTTCCTATATTTGGGATTTCGCAACCAATTTTAGAGATAAGGTTCTCGTCTTTAACGTAAAGGTTTATTTTTAAGTTCATATACAGATTTTCCACCACACGAATATTGTTCAATGAATTTATAAAATAGTAAACTGTCTCATGTGTCTAGTGGTCGCAAGCGTTAAGGCTTGTGCAGACCAGCGCGATATCGCGGGCGCTACGGGCAGCGCGACCCTTGTAGTGCCAGCGATATCGCGCTGGTCTGCACGAGCCTTTCCTGTTGAGCATGAGGTCATGGGTTCGATTCCCAGGTCAGGCAAAGTGCGAATATTATCTCCCGCAGGTTTACACGTTGTAATGCACACAGAAAGGTGACGCTCTTCAGAGCATTCTGTTCCACCTTCTACACATACGATATACCGCTTGTGGGAGGAAATATTTGCAGACATTGTAAGGATCCCTTCCTTACAATGTCCGCGAATATTTCTCCCACAAGCTGTATATCGTGTCCAATTAGTCAGAAAACTGATGGGGTCGCAATGGCGTTGCAGTGCATCAAGGATGTTTGCGGCGGCGAGTGTAGATTATTTTTATACTATAATCACTTAATTTTAAGAACAATGTTTCTTACTCTATATGAGTGTTCCCTCGAAATTTGAATTTGAAAAAGTGTTAATGGGTTCTTCTACCAGGAATTTTTCAGCATCCCGGATTCTGGATGTGTGCCTGGTTGATGGCAATACGGTCACCCCCTATTACATGGGACTTAAACATACCTAGCGAAATATGGGTGTACTATGGATACACCTCTAATTAACCCTTCGAGGAATACCTACAAGCGTCATGGTTAATTTATGTGTGAATGTCTAAAATAATAGAATGTTATTTTCGTGTAAAACAGAGTTATTACAAAAATAGCTTCGATTGGCACTCGAATTACATACGCCTAATTTTGAACAACACGTCGATTGCCGCTCGAATTACATACGAAATTATTACGGAAATTCAGCGAATTTGGTGCTGGTATTACAAATCTGTTGACACTAAATATCTCACTACCACATTTGTTCAATAAACAATTTATTACCGGAAAAAATAATAAATGCAATATGTCTATGGTAAATTCTTTTTTGTTAGTTTTTCGTATTAGAATACAATTAGCAAAATGGTTACGTATACGTAAGTTTATTCTATTTTCAAGATAACTATGGTCAAAAGACTTACCGTTTAAAATACCTAAAGATCGTTTCACCGATTTTCGTAATAACTAATGAACAAAATCCATAAAGAAGTATTCATCTACGGTTTACTCAACTACAATTGATTCACCTAAGGTTGATTAACGGACAATTCACCTACTGTTGATTTATCTGTGGTCAATATTTGTAATTATTCGAGTGAGCGTAGTCGACGGAGCCCCACTTTGCGGGGCTCCTATTTCTGCGTGGTTTAAAAAAAATAACCTAACCTGTACAAGTCGGGGTGCCCCAAGTCCCGAGCTCGCTTCGCTCGCTCTTAAAAATATCTTAGTACAGAGTATCAAATGTCTTAAATATCGTGATAATATCGTATCGTGTCGTAAAATTGTGTCATGTCATCATAATATTATATTATTACGATATTTAGGACATTTGATACTCTGTACTTCAATATTTTCGAACCCCACCTTCGTGGTTATTTTTTTTAAACCACACAGAAATAGGAGCCCCGCCAAGCGAGGCTCCGTCGACTACGCTGACTACAAAAAATTATATTTACCCAATAAAATTATAAAATACTATTGACAATACAGAAGACATTGACATTGTACCACCCACCACTTTAGAAATCAATTCAGCGCGCAGTATTAATAAACTGTAGGCGAGTCGCCCATTAGGTATTGCATACTTAGTTGAAATACCCAATATCTTAAAAAATCATTAGATTGATTAATCGTTCGTTAGTGCGATTAATTTTAGTTACATCAAAATTATGTAAGTAAAACAGTAGTTGAGTCGACCAGTCGACCGCGCGTTTAGAACATATGTGAATCAACCGCAGTTGTCTCGAAAATAGTTAGAATAACTTGAGTTATTATAAATACGTAAACTCTGACTGCCTCGTTGGTCTGACTGCCTCGTTGGTCTAGTGGTCGCAAAGCGCTATCGCTGAGCATGAGGTCCTGGGTTCGATTCCCGGGTCGGGCAAAGTGTTATTGGGTTTTTCCGTCTGGAATTTCTCAGTAGCAGGCCGGAATCTGGATTTGTGCCCGGATGATGGCAATAGGCTCGCCCCCTATTACATCGGACTTAAACATAACTGGCGAAATGTGGATGTACTACAGATTAACACCTCTGCCTAACCCTTCGGGGATTACAAGCGTGATGTTGTGTGTAACCTGTATCTTCATGTATTTTTTACTATAAAGTATTTTATGTGCTCATAAAATAAATCAATAAATAAACATTGCTTAGATCAGGACTTCATAATGATATTCAGCGTAAATGAGAACTAGTTTTTATATAACATATACCTTCTCCAATGCTAAAACCGGCCTGGTACTTACCGAAGAAAATTCACTGTCACAATTTCCCTAAAATACAGTTAGAATTTCAGTAGAATTTTGCAAAAATAAAACATCTTCGATGAATAACTTCGCACGATTAGTATTGTTTTAAATTAATCTACCAGGAATTTTGCTTGCGAAGTTTACAAGCTATAGCTATTTACGAATTTTCCAAGTACTTATTAGTTTCAAAGAAGCGGGTCGGTAACCGCTGAATGTTTCCAGATATTGATTTTGCAAGACGATTTCGTTAATAATGGTAATCCATATTTTCTAAGTGAATACTTTGAAATGAGAATAATGTGGACCTGCATTTCAGAAAACTATTACGAATTAGTTGCGCTCCGTGGTTTCACCTGCATAAGTCTCGATCCCGTGGAAATATCGGGATAAAAGTATTCTATGTCCTAATCCAGATTTTTCATACAAAAAAAATCCCCCCTTTTCACCCCGTTATAGGTGGAATTTCCACAAACCCTTTCTTAGTGGATGCCTACGTCATAATAACTACCTATGTGCCAAATTTCATCCAAATCTGTTCAGCCGTTTTAACGTTAAAGCGTAAAGAACAAACAAACTCACTTTCACATTTATAATATTAAAATAAAATAAAACATATATAATATAAATAAATATATGTATAAAGGAAAGGGTGACTGACTGACTGTTCTATCAACGCATAGCTCAAACCACTGAACGCAATCCGTTCTCATTTTCTCCGTGGCTGAAATTTGGTACACAGGTAGTTATTATGACGTAGGCATCCAGTAAGAATGGGTTTTTGGAAATTCCAACTTTAAGGGGGTGAAAAGGGGGATTTTGTTTGTATAAAATATCTTATTCCTTGAGTTAATAAACTTGAAACTTGGCACGATCTTTTATCTATGTAAATTATAAATTTTTCCATTTTTTGTTTTTCTAAACTAAAGGAGGATTGGGGGGTGTCAAAGTTTGTATGGAAGATATTTAACGCGCAGTCTGATTAACTCGAAACTCAGAATTTATACTTAAGACTAAAAGTAAATAAAAATGTATATCAGGGTTTTTTGAAAATCTACCCCTAACGGGGTGAAAAGGGGTATTAATTTTTACAGGGGAGGATTTTACTGTGTGACTTGATTAACTTGAAATTTGGTATGAATAATCTATAAGTCGTAAGAAGTATAATGGAAACGTCACTACAAACTTTTCAAAAATTATTATCACGCTATTTTCTATGGCGGAATGGCATGGCAATATTGCATTATGTTCGTAATCTTCTATAGTTTACCGCAAATTGTAAAAAGATTCAAAAGGTTAGAATATTGCAGATAGTTACGGATTTAACCTTTTAATTAAAATATTATCATCACGCTATACCTTTATGGAGATAAGCAGTCAATCATAACATATACAGGGTGGAATTTGAGATGGGGCAATGAAAGTAGGTAGGTAGGTACCTACTTTAACCGTTGTCGCTACAAGAAAACGGTCTTAGGACACAGTCCTCAACTTTTTGAAAAATTTTGATCAACATTCACAGATTAAAAAAAAAATGTACAGTCAGTAAGAAAATGGTCGATTTTAATATAAACTGTTTCTTATAAGGGTCAAATTCTATCGGACCAACTGAGGTTTGAGTACGAGAAAAGTCAGAAAATGAGACTGAGATAACAGAGAATACAATATTATACCTTTGGGTGATGAAATAAGTTAGTAATAAGTCGAATTATTCCAATACTTCACTGGGCTGAATAGGGAACGAATAAAGCAGATAGTTGCAGATTTAACCTTTTAAAAGATTATAATCCCGCTATACTTTTATGGAGCTAAGCAGTCAATCATGACATATTATATAAGAACAGATATTTTAGTCAACTGAAATGAAATGAAATTGTTTATTCCGTAAATAGGATATCAGAATCACTTTTACACGTCATATTTAATTTAAACTAGATGAGTTCGGCTTTTCCTATCTGACTACTCTGAGAAGTAAGGCCGAAACAAACTCAGAGGTCGCAGTCTCTTTCAAAGTCCAGACATAATCTTGTTCAGGCCATATGAGGACCATGTAGATTAGTGTCTGAAATGGTCTTTTGAGGAAAGAACCACACGGATTTGAGTGTACCTGTCCAGTCAGTGCAAGCATTTGTCAGTAATCGTGGAGCTCAACTCAGAACTTAAGGAGCTCAACTCGACGAACAATATCAAAGAAAGGACATTTGGGTAGGCCGCATAAGCTAATCAAACTGCCAGATCATCCTTAAAACTATCTAAGAAATTAAAATAATAATAATATCCACATAGTCCTCACATTCCCAATAATTAAAATAATATAATACTTTACAAAGTAATCATGTCATTTTGAATATAATTTTTAACAATGTCAATGTGTATATAAAACTGGTATATTTTGATGATTTTACATAATAATGAAAATGTCAAGTTTTATGATTTTATCACAAGGCTTAGCAGAGCGAGCAGCTCAATCCCAAGCTTTTTTATCCTTTAAATAATCAGAAATTTTATAGTACCCTTTTTTACAAACTTGGTTTTAATACAGAACTTTCAACAAAGTAAATAGCTTAGTGGTTCGACGACTACTTTGCAAACCTAAGTTCGTTTTCCAATTGATATTTTTTGTGTTTCTTTATTTTTTAATTTTGATATACATGATATTTCGTAGAACGTGCACAGAAAAATATGAAGTTTAAGTTTTATCTTTGGTTATAATAAAAATAAATATCGTTAGGTGACTGTTAATGAGAAATTCCGTGTTACCAATCTACTGTTTTATTATTTTGGTGAAAGCTGTTCGTTAGGAATAATTTGTAAGAATATATCAGTCAGTGTATCAGTGTTGGCCATAGGATATGCGGGAACACAGGCGTTCGCAAGCAATGGGATTTGCTACTGAAGACTGCGGGTTCTAGCTACTGCAAAATATGCCTGTTATTTTAGTATATTTTAATGACTTACGACTTCCACGCGAACGAAGACGCGGGCAAAACCTAGTAGCATCATAGTTAGGATACGCATCGTTGCCATCACGGGTGGAACCTGGATGAATCTGGCACAAACAAAGGGAGGCCATCCAGCAACAGCCGATTTGATCCTTCTATATTGACTGAATAATAGGATCAAATCTGTATGTGTCAAAATCCATGATTTAAAAAAAAAACAGAATCATAAGAAAACCAGCCCAGCTTCTATCTAAAGATTTATCTTTACACTGCAATGCCTATATATGTAAATAGAACTCCATTTCACCCTGACAAAGTACAAGACCGAAATTAAACACCTAAACAAAGGGTCTAAGAATGTGTACAGCACAACAGCAATGAAGCTTGACAAAAATGTGCTCATCTCACATTATATAGTACAGTCAGCATAATAAACTACATCCCTTTCGGATAACGAGTGAGAACTTAATAGAATTGCGGGGAGAATGCGTGAGTGCCTCGGAATGCCTATCGTAGATGGCACCGCCATAGAGTAAAAGAGGAATGGAAGGGAAGCTACGGCTACAAACGCATCCTTTTATGCCTACAGTTTTGGGAATGTGCACAACCTCACGTTTAAAGGCTTGCCGGTGAGACGCGACCACGATACACCTATTTCCGTGAAGTTTTAATTGAAAACTGTTCCACCAGAGTCGCAGCGCGCCTGTCTCCGGGAGCTTTAAGTGGGTGGTTTATTTTTGAATAGGCTGAGCCAACCTTATTACGAAGCACGTATCTGCTACGTGCACTGCTACGATGACAAATAAAGGGAAAGGGGGAGGAATATCATTTCTTTACGTAGTAAAAGTTAGTATTCTTAGGCCCGGTTGCGCCACAAATCACTAAATGCGTTTAGTGTTAAATTTATTTTAAAATATCGTTTTGTTTTTGTCAATTGTTTGAAGATGACAGACACAGAATTATGTTTTAAATACGTTTAGTAGTAAACGTATTCAGCAATTTGTGCAAGACGATCTTAATCTATGCCAACAATTTGACTGTTACTATCAACCCCTTTTGTTCGTGCAGTGGTTTTATGGAAAAAGTAGATAAATGAGTTTCGCTTCTCATCACCTGCCTAGCCTTTTCCCAGCTATGTATATTGGGGTCGGCTTCCAGTTCAACCAGATGCAACTGAATACCAGTATTTTACACGGAGCGACTGCTTCTGTGACCTCTACAGCCCAGTTACTTACTGGTTAACACGATATACAAGGTTACAGGGACATCGACGCGAAAACTGTTAACATGGATTCAGTACATGATTCTGAACCTCCAGCGTTGAAATTTTTTGTCGGTTATAAAAAAAAAGCTACTGAATCCATGGTAATAGTATTCGCGTCGATGTCCCTGCCACCCTGTATACGAGTACCCCTTGGTACGACATGAGTTTCGCTTCTATACGGTTTAATTAATCTTTGACGGTACCGTCGGCCAAATAACTTGTTTAATAGAACTTGTTGGCAAGATATTTGTTGAGTCGATTTCATTTATTCGTGTTCTGAAAAGTTTTGTGTACGTATGTTTAGTTACTTAATTTATGTTTTGAGGACTCATTAAACTGTATTACACCAAATGAGACTTACACGGAATCAAATTAAGTTTAATTTGTTTCTGTGTGAAGTACCTATAGTTGGGTGGAGGACCATAGTACTTTCTGGTCAAGAGGAATCTTCTATCTATAAGGGTAAGAAATTAATATTAAACTTAGTTACAAAAGTTGTTGTTGATAGTTAATTGATTCAAGCGTGAACTTGCGGAAATCCATTATTAAATACAATAGACGTTGATATATTTACTATTAACCTGTTCCGCTTAATTATTCCTAAAGAGCCATAAAAACCCTGCAAGAAATCGACACGTGTTTCACCACTCAACGAGGCATCCTCGGATGACGATTGACTTGCCGCGAAGCGCTGGTCGCAGAGATATCAACGTCTATTGTATTTTAAAGTTGTTGTTATTGTGTTTTTATTTTTTAAGCGAAAAGTTCTTTAGGCGCATTGAGCGGGCCAGGGTTAAACATGGATTCGCGTCACCCATGCACCGTAGTGCTTTACTATTGAACATAGATGGCGCTAATACCAGTTTTTAGTTTTTTCTTGTGTTGGCAGTCCCCATGACTGTTTATTTTTTATTGTGTCACTCTGCGCCTGGCATCGGACGCGGACGGACGTGCTGCGCTGCTGATTGTGGTTCCCGATAGTGACTCAAGCGATCCTGTTCCTGAGTCATCGTTTCGTCGCGTACTGCGACGCTCTTCATAGTCGATTATTATTAATCGACTATCGTCGACCAATTAATCGGAGTCTTTTTCAAGATACGATTAATTATCTGTTTCTTTTACGGAGTATCGTAAATTGACTCTTCAAGTCTTTTGCCCCTTCAGGGAAAAACCACAGTTTCGTGGTCCTCGGTGGATACCATACGGTGCCAACGAAACCGAGGGGGTGTTGACCCAATCACACCCGCCGAGCCCCTTCAGGGTTAGGCAGTCAATTGGCCGGGTCCCAGTGTTCGGCCTTGGGGGGTCTCCTAGTCGGCACTGGTGACAGTTTTCCTTCCACAGCAACACACCTAGTGTCGGTCGGGTGTGTCTACACCCGGCGCACTAGACTGGTCAGGACCCCGTTGCACAATAAGATAGGCAACGAGCAAAAGCAAGCTTAGGGCTCAACAATAGGCACACAACCTCCCTGTCTATACCCGACAGGGAGGGTTTACACATCCCCGGTAGTCCGCCCGGGGAATTAGGTTGTTAGGATTTTAATTAGGGAAAATTAGGTCCCAATTTTAATTAATCATAATGGAGGCCGTACAGAGTGATATTCAGTCACTCCGTAACGACCTCATTTCCCTCAGGAGTGAAAACTCCAAGTTGCTAGATCTTCTCAATAGAGTCCTTAAAAAGGACCCGACCCTAATCAATGAGTTCGGTAACGAACTCGAAGGTCTCGCTGCTTCACAGCAGACCGTAACTAGGTCCCAATCCATCGCTGACTTCAGCGATGTAATCGAGGCTCAATTTAGTCCCTGTCCCTCCGACAGCATGGACGTAGTAGAAGTCGCGACCGCCATAGCCCGCGCCCCGACCCCCCATCCATTTTATACCCCCGACTCAGAGGCTCTAGCCTCTGCTCATTCTTCCTCCTCTTCCCACTCGGATGACGAAGGCTTCACGCCAGTCACCGGGAAAGGGAACAAGAGGAAGAAGAAGAAGCAGAGCTCGTCCCAAGCGAGCAAAGTAGTCGTCATCGACGACTCAATCATAGTCGCCCCTCAGGCAACCCCCACCGTCACTCCCGCCGCTACTTGCACCCCCGTAGCTTCCCCCTCCACCGCCCCCCGCCCGATTGCGTCATCCTCGCAGAATGACGCACCGCGATCCGCGCAAAACTCCGGCCCTAAAAAGGTCGCGCCGCCACCCCCTGTCTTCATCCAAGACAAGGATAAGTGGACGGCAGTTTCAAAGTGGTGTGTAGACCTCAAGATAGGCTACACAAGCGCCCGTTCAACCCAACAGGGTATCAAAGTACTAATCCCTACGTCGAAAGACTATAGGGACTTAACCAGGGTCCTGAGAGAGAGAGGTGTGTCATTCCACACCTACTCCCTCCCAGAAGATAGACAGATTAGGGTCGTCATTAAGAAGATCCCTAAAGAGATTCCCTCCTCCGATATCCTTGCCGACCTTCAGTCGCAGAACATCCCCGTGGATGAAGTGCACCGTATGCACCGCTCGCGTGGCAGGGAAGCATACGATATGGTCATCGTCGTGTGCTCCCCTACCGAGGGGCATCACCCCATTTTTAATGTCAAGACAATATGTCAATTAGTGGGCTTCTCCATAGAGAAGCCCTGGAAAAACAGCTTCATAGGGCAATGTCACCGTTGCCAACTTTACGGCCATAGTCAGAAGCACTGCCATGCGAAACCCAGGTGCGTCAAGTGCCTGGGAGACCATGGCACGGCAGACTGCACCCGACCCAAGGATCGCAACTTATGCGCCACCCCGCCAAGCTGCGTGCTGTGCGGCCTCGAAGGCCACACGGCTAACTACCGCGGATGTCCCAAAGCCCCTAAGGCTAACACAGCAAAGCTGTCTAAGCGTCTAGACGCTAGACAGCAACGTCAACAGGTGCATCAACCTCTCCCCTCAGCTCAGATGCCTCAGAGGCTTAGCCCTCAGAGACCTAGCCCGTGGTCTCAACTTAACTATAACCACCAGCAGACCTTCCCGGCTCTGGTTACCCCGCGCCCCCCTCCCCCTCACACCCCGCTTTACTCACTAATGGACCCGCGCGTCCGCCCTCCTCCTCCCCCCGGCTTCCCCGCTCCCCAAGCGCCTACACAGCGTAGCGCAGCCCCCGCGACCTCCGTTAAACCCAACATAAACCCGGTTACCCCGCGCCCCGTCCCCACTCCCGTGGCTAATAACAATAATATATACATGGACCCTGCTAAAAATGCATTCAGCATTATCAGCTCCACCTTCATGACCTTTTGCACCCCCAGGGCCCAACAAATGGCCTTAGACATTGTAGAAGCCAGGAAATCAGGATGCTTCGAGCAAATCCAGAATGTATTCCTGGCATACGAGGATATCACCTCCGCCCTCACATCCTTCACTAGACCCTCATAATGTATAACGCCTCTTATGAAAGGTTTAAACCCCGATCCCTAAAGATAGGAACCTTCAATGCCAATGGCTTATTTAATCAGAAAGATGAAATCGCGGAATTCCTCCGCGATCATCAGTTAGATCTTCTCCTTATACAGGAAACCTTCCTAAAGCCCCATAAACGAAACCCCTCCATAGCTAACTATCGTTTAATTCGAAATGATAGGACGCGCTGTCACGCGGGTGGCACTCTCATTTATTATAAAAAGGATCTGTATTGCATCCCTATGGACCCTCCACCTCTCTCCCGATTAGAAGTATCAGTCTGTCGTCTAGGCATGACTGGTCACTCACCGATCACTCTAGTGTCGGTTTATATCCCTCCCATCCCAGCTCAGGCCTCGGAAAACTACCAACTGATTTCTGATGACCTACAGCTACTCTTCGGCATGAGCGACTCTGTCATTATGGCAGGGGACTTCAACGCCAAACATCCTTCATGGAATAGCCACACCACTAACCCCAGGGGCCGACACTTGTTCGACCTCTCTTCCACTCTTAACTTCGACATCATCGCTCCGATGAATCCCACTTATTATCCCCATATGGTTAATTACACCCCTGACGTCCTTGACATAACGCTCCTTAAGAACGTGAACTTACGACTTGACTCAATGGAAACGGTGCACGAGCTTACCTCTGACCACCGCCCAGTTATCATCCATCTTGTATCCCGCATAGGTCCCTCTGACCCAAACCACCCTCTCCCCACTAGAAAGGTGACGGACTGGAAGAAAGTAAGCGAAAAGCTGAAATCCAACACGTCCCCCTTACTAGACTCCATTCCGGACCAGTTTGACTCAATCGCTAACACGACAGCTGCGATCGACTCACTCACGGAGCACGTGCAAACCGTCCTGAGCGACTGCTCAAGGGAGGTTCCGGCAACAGATCCCTGTTACCTGAAACTCCCGGACGATGCGCGCGCCCTGCTGACTGAGAAGAACGCAGCTGTCCGTGCCTACAGCAGCTTTCCCTGCGCCGCCAACAAAGCCCACATGCGCTACTTACAGAGATCTGTGAGGACACGTATGGCGGAGCTGCGTGAAACGGGCTGGGACAAGATGCTGAGCGACCTTGAGCCTACCCACCTAGCCTTCTGGGAACTCCAGAGGAAACTCAGATCCCCTCATTCAGGCCATATGCCCCCGTTAGTCCGCCCGGACAAAACATTAGCCTTTGACGACATCGACAAAGCCGAGTGCCTAGCCGACAGTCTTGAAGCCCAATGCTCTCCCAGTACCCTACCAGTAGACAAAGCTCACCTCGATGAGGTCGACGCCGAAGTCGAACGTAGAGCCTCTATCCCTCCCACTGAAGACCCTGATTTTCCCCTGCCCCCCATCGAACCAGATGAGGTACATGAGATTATCAAAGGTCTGAAAAATCGCAAAGCCCCCGGTTCAGACGGACTCACCAATAGGGTGGTCCAACTATTCCCAGCCCATTTAATTATGCTTTTGACCACCATCTTCAATGGTGCGTTAAGCAATAACATTTTTCCCCAGACGTGGAAAGAGGCCACTGTCATAGGTATCCCTAAACCAGGTAAACCCAAAAACGAGCCATCTAGTTATAGGCCCATCAGTCTGCTCAAGGTTCTCGGCAAGATCTATGAGAGGCTTATTTATAAGCGCCTCAGAGATTATGCAGAGACCAAGGGCCTCATCCCCAACGAACAGTTCGGCTTTCGAACTCAGCACTCTAGCGTGCATCAGGTCCATCGTATTGTCGAGCTGATCAGTGGTGCTCTCACCCATGGCCGACAGACGAGCGTAGTTTTCTTCGACATAGCAAAGGCGTTTGACAAAGTCTGGCACAACGGCTTAATTTATAAGCTCTACAAACTCGGTGTGCCGGATCGTCTCGTGCTCATCTTACGAGACTATTTGTCGAATCGCACCTTTCGCTTCCGCATCGAAGGAGCCCTTTCCTCCCCCCGCCCCATAAGGGCAGGAGTCCCTCAGGGCTCAATTTTAGCCCCCCTCGTTTTCACGCTATTCACCAACGACATCCCCAGACACAGATCGACGCAGTTGGCTCTGTTCGCAGACGATACAGCGATCATCTGTAAGGGAAATTCAGCTACGATGCTGCTAAACCTCCAAAGGGCTGTCAACAACCTTGGCGCCTGGTTTAGAAAATGGCGAATAGAAGTAAATCCCGACAAAAGTCAAGCGGTTAGCTTTTCTACACCGAGAACTAGACCCCCCCCTTTCCCCCGACCTATCACCATGTTCGGCAAACCAATCCCTTGGGCTAGGCGCGCCAAATACCTAGGTGTTATCCTAGATCATCATCTCTCCTTTTCTGAGCACATAAAGACGGTTCGTTCGCGAGCCGCTTTCGCTCTAGGTAGACTCCATTTTGTATTAAATGCACGCAGTAAATTGTCACTTAAGTGCAAACTGCGCATCTACACATCGTGTATCCGACCCATTATGACGTATGCGGGTGCAGTATTCGCCCACGCAAAGTCCCATTCCATCCATAGGTTGCAAGCCTTGCAGAACCGTTTCCTCCGTAAAGCCACGGGAGCTCCCTTCTATGTTAGAAACGAGATCCTCCATCTCGACTGTAAAATCACCACGATTCACCAGTTCCTTAAACGCATGTCCAAGCGTTACTTTGACTCCGCTCCTAGACATCGTAACCCTTTGGTTGTCGAAGCAGCCAACTATGTCCCTTCTAGAATTAGTCAGATCCGCCGTCCGCGGCATGTCCTCTCCGACCCTGATGATCCCATCACACTCCTCCAAGAGCAGAATAGGGCCACCAGCACAATACACAAGAACAGACGCCTCCCGTCATTCCGACCTCGCCGCCGAGGTCCTTTGCGACCGCGACCGTGTCCCTGAGTAAATGATACTCCTCCCCGACCCTTGCTCGAAAACGAGGTGCCAGCAAGTTGTGCCAGCAAGTTGTTGCCGCTGAGCACGTAGCTTTAAACTACCCCGAATAATAATCATGATCTAAACCAATTTTGATCCAGCCTGTCCCTTCTTGCTGTCCTCCCCTCAGCGACGCTCTAAGCCGAGGTTCGTACCCCACAGGGGGTGCCCTTAGCGAGCGTTCGCCTAGTTTTAATTTAGTTTAGTTTTTTTGCCCCTGGCTGGAGGCTTTGAGTGTAGCAGCTTAAGGCACCCACAGGAAAGTCCGGTTAAGCAACCAAGACCTTAGTGGTCAAAACTGCGAGATGCCGGTTCAAAAAAAAAAAAAAAAATTGTAAATAGCCGGACATCTGGCAACCCTATTACACAACAAACAATAATTTCCCCTAATTATAATGAGGTACTCTGTTGCAGTTAACATAAAATAATTCAGTAAGGATTAAAAACAATAAGACCTATAAAATATGAGCTTATATAAGTGTAGCTAATTAATTATTATTAATGTCCATTGTTCGTTACAGCCGCTTTTTGGCTCTATGCCCAAACTTTAACTAGTACCAGTTCTGCGTTCCACTGTTACCAGTTGAACTCATAAAATGCCATTAAAATCTATCATAAACACTTGTTTGTAGGTTCTCTAAACAGTTGCAGTTTGTGTGATTAAAAATAAAGCTAACATTAAAATAACCTTGCTTGATAACATCGGCTTCTAGTCTAACCGGATGCAGCTGAATATCAGTATTTTACATCAGCAATCCAGTAACTGGGTAATAAGATACCCCTTGGTAAGACTGGTTGTCAGACTTTCGGGCCTCTGACGACCCGTAACGACTCTCAAAGAGCCATGAATGACAGCCGGGACTAACGGCTTAACGTGCTTTCCGAAGCACGGAGGCGTGTTGGTATGTAAAGACGGACCACCCCCGGCAAGCGTAGCTTAACCTGATGGATCGACCCGTGCGGCTGTTATTACTTAGCCACGAGCTTCTTGCAAAACGCACTACCAAACACATGATAATAATTATTATATGACACGGCATGCAATAGTCACTAATAAAAAGAGTAAATAGAACGATAAACAAACATAAAATCACCCCTGTAGTCCTCAAGGGGTAAGGCAGAGGTGTAGGTACCTATTAGTACACCAACATTTGGCCAGTTATATTTACGTCCCATGTAATAGGGGGCGAGCCTATTGCCATCAACCGGGCACAAATCAGACTCCGGGCTGCTACTTAAAAAATCCTGATGGAAAAACCGAATACCACTTCGCCCGACCCGGGAATCGAACCCAGGACCTCATGCTCAGTAGCAGCGCTTTCGACCGTACTTATTCTTCTTCTTCGTTCCCTCAATGCTGAGGATTGCGACCTTAAATGACAAGTCTCCAAACACTAGACCAAGAAAAACCAGGCCACCTGGCAAAAACTGCTGTGCTGGGCTAAAGTTATAATACTATCCTTGATTTTATCGTACTACAAGGAAACAGTAAAGAAAAAAGTTAAGAAAACCAAAATAACTGTAGCAAACTATTTAGTTCTGAAGAAGTTTTACGATTTTTATTTCCTTTTTTTGCTTTTTACTTTTGAGATGTCATTAAATGTCAAGTAAGATAAACGATATATATTTTATTTATTTTAACATACCACAATTAATTTCCTACTCATCTCCCACAAACCGTTATTACACCCTTAAGCCCATTTTGAAGCTTCAAAAAGTCCTAACAAAGCCTAGAATTATGTCGCCCACAAACTAACGTACGATTGAAGTTATACAATTTAGCCAAATTATGTCCCAGGTACACATAATATATCGGTGTAAAGATGTTCTCAACTCGTCTACATTTTAAAGTAACGTTGTGGTGTCCATATTTTTGGTATTTAGTTTCATTCGCGACTCAAATAAGCCAATCAATTTTGTAAAAATCTAACTATGAAAACTTTGGTGTAGCGAGCTTGAAGGTGTCTTTCCACCAGATGCTATAGGCACAGTATATTAAAGTAACAGTATTAAGTCTCGGCAGTGACCTTGAAATAATTACCTGCGGCCGCTCGGTAGATAAACTTTCGTATCCGTGCGTAACTGCCGCGCACTCGATATTGTTGCGTACCGATATACACTGAGATTTCGAAGCGCATCGTTGTGGCCGTTTTCTATGAAGACATAATACTGTTACTTATTTATACTATGCCATAGGTTACTCATACTATTGACAGCACATATCACCTTAGCTTTCACAGTGAGATTTATACATAATAGCCTAATCGTGTGATACACCCTGTTTCTTTGATACCTAAGGCCCTATTGATTTGTTGGGTAAATAGGGAGATGAGTACCTACATATAGGCATAGAAAAACAAATCTCATCAAACATAACACGTAAAAAATGCAAGTCTCGCAACGCAATTCTTCTACCGCAAAAAGATATGAGATCGAGATGATTAGTCACCTTTATTTCTTTAATAAATAGAATGACTTGGCCATCGCACGGCAACATAATCGCTTAAGAATAATGTACTATTTTAAATAGTCCTAATTAAATAAAGCGCAGTGCTAATATTAGGTAGATTTTGTTGTATGTAGAATGTAGATTCTATTGCCGTGTGCGATTGCCTTCGTGTTTGTTTTGCTCGACTTGGCGAGGGCACTCCGTGTCCCCTGATATTTATGTAAGTGCTCCGGATAGGGGATTTTAAGGTTCTTTTGTATTATGTAATTGTTTTTATCTTAATCCAATCGCACAAGCCTGTTGTGAATACGAAAAGGGCACAAATTTAAAAAATATATATCAATTTTCCAAAGCTGCACGTTGCCACGTACCAGTTTTTTTTTAGATTAAGACGTGACACAAAGACACCGCTCGTCGCGCGACGAGCGGTGTCTTTGTGTCGCGTCGCGTGTCGCGCCTGTTTGAAAGAGCCTTAAAGGTCACAAAGTGATTCATCGCATATACACGGTGAGGCAGGCGAGCATAAGTAAAAAAATACAATGTTTGCTTATAAGGCTTAATTAAATTCTAAAAATTGTTTTTGTAGGTGATTTTAAATCGTAATAAAAAACTTCTTATACACAATCTGGTATATATTTTCACTTGAACCAGTGATAAGAATTGATAAAATCTACGGGTAGTCAGAAAGTGTTCAATGTCTCTTCCCGGATTTTACTCAAAATCTCACCATAAATCCTTTTAACTAATCGTCTTTCACTCATCCCTTCACATGACAGGACTTTGCAAGTATACCTTTATCAACCCTTGTCAGCGAACCTTCTTAAGCGGAATGTTTGAAAATTTTACACTAACATTATTTTTTCGAGTTGGTTCATATTTTTAGTCATTTGTAGGTATTTTTACTGCCTTGCTGGCCGCAAGCGCTACTGCTGAGCATGAGATCCAAGGTTCTATTCCTAGGTCGGGCAAAGTTTTATTGGGTTTTGATATCTGCAATTTCTCAGTAGCAGCCCGTAGGCTGAATTTGTACCCAGTTGATGGCAGTTTGCTCGCCCCCTATTCTTCTTCTTTTTCTTCAATCGGTCCGACATTACTGGGGATCGTCGTCACTGGACCCCTTTAAACGGACAATCTGCTTCCATCGGCTCCGGTCCAAAGTTGCCATGCAGGTGGTCTGCTGAAATTTTCTTGAGGACGTAGCTTCTTTTACTTGGTCGGACCATCGTGTTGGCGACCGGCCTCTTGCTCTCTTTCCTTCGGTATTGCTAACAATGACCAGCTTTTTAAGGCTGCTGTCTCCCCTTAGCATTATGTGGCCGAAATGGGTCAAAATACGCTGCGGGCAAACTGTAGACAATGGGGTCTTGATGTCGAGTTGAGAAAAGATAGACACATTTGGGCATTTAGCTGTCCATGGAATTCGGAGCATCCGCGTCCAGCACCACATTTCGAAACCATCTATACTCTGTCTTCGTCCTGCTCGGATTGTCCACGTCTCAACTCCATATAGGAAAATCGGGAAAACGAGTGCTCTGACCAATCAGGCTTTAGTTCTTCGCCCACTATTACATGGGCTTTAAAAATAACTGGTGAAATGTAGGTGTACCATAGATGTCACCTCTGCCCAACTCTTCGGGGAAACAAATCGTGAGTTTATGTTATGTATGTGTTATCAACATCAATTTAAACTCAAAACCAAACCTGAAAAAGCTGGGTTGATAAACATAATAATTATGTAGGTAAGAGGCTTACCTACCGGGAGCACTGGACCAACATAAGATCCTTTGCCGTCAGGAAGCTGAACAAAAAGCTACTGAATGTACCAACAAACCGTTTTCTTGAATTTGCCTATTTGATTTCATCGAAAAGCCTAAAATATTGCTGAATCGATAGGGTATTAAGTTTCTTCTTAATAAGACCATTATTTTGAGAGAACGGGTTGACAAAAATGTGTGTATCAAAGTGTCCTAAATTAATAGTCTCTTTTGCTCGATAAAATATTACCAACGAAGGCTTTTGTGAGGGCCATAGAAAACAGTCAGGCTCGTAGTTAAATAATAACAGCTGCACGGGTCGATGGAAGGTTAAACTACGCTTGCCGCGGTCGGTTCATGGATGGGTGAACATCCATAACATATCGAGACCCTTCCGTGCCACGGATAGCACGTTAAGCCGTTGGTCCCGGATGTCATTCGTAGATATTTGACAGTTGTTACGGGTGTCAGAACCTCGAAAGTCTGACAACCAGTCTTACCAAGAAGTATCGTGTTACCCAGTAACTGGATTGTGGAGATCCAATAGACAGTCGCTCTATGTAAAATACTGGTTTTAAGCTGCATTCGGTTAGACTGGAAGCTGACCACATCAGGAAAAGAGTATGCAGATTGATAGAAAGCAGTCAACACCGACTGTACTACTAAACTTCGAAGTTTAAAATACCGATGTACCGTATTTATAAAATGTAATATTACGATTTACGTGATTCAGAATATACGCTATGATGAATTACTTTATTGAGAATGTTCATAATCGCGATGTACAGAACTTCGAAAGTTTACTATGCCGAATTACAAGTAATTTTTAGCAAACTTTCGATGTTCCGTACATCGCGATTATGAAAATTCTCAATTAAGTAATTCGTCATAGCGTACATTCTGAATCACGTAAATCGTAATTTTAAACTTTATGAATACAGTACATCTGTTATAGCTTAATCACTGGTTGCTTAATCAGCCAGTGATTAAGCTATATACAGCATGAAGCAAATATAAATAAAGTTATATCACAGTTTATAAAACAAGTCCTGAAAGCACACATCTAAATATCATGGAAGCCCTACCTCGAACATGCGGAGGGTAGTCGAAACAAGTAGCGTGGTACATTCATTACACCCGGCAAACAAAGTTTGTACCGCGGGTGGGAAACTTACGCGGCTGTTCTCAGCGCTTTAATTAATTGCCACGAGTTTATTTTTGTATGTAAATTTTGTATAAGTAGGTAATGACATTATTTTTTGTACTGAGGTTGGAAAAAGCGTGTTATTTTGAGATTTGTTGAGAACTTTCCAGTTTAGCATTACGAGGTGTAAAGAAAAGCTACATTTTGGAAAGAAAAGCTGTTTTATACATTTTATAGGGACATCTATGGTAAAAAAAAACCTGATGTGATTTTGAAAGATATCCCTGCAAGATAACCACTTCATTCAAAAATTTTTAATAACACCATTTTTATCGGCTTCTAAAAATTAGTGATCAATGATGTCTATCAGTTTTTGAATCGAATTCCCTTATGAGAAAACCTTCAAAAACACTTTTGAAATTTTAATTTCATTTTTTCACATTTTTCGTCTAAAAATATCTCGAAATGTCAGAGGTGCGTGCCTTGGGTTTGAACTCGAAATCTATGATATGGCAGTCCGACGGTCACACCTCTAAGCTATAAATGCTGCAGAAAATGAAAACAATCATTATAAACTATTGTGTTGATTCTGTATAGAGCACACTCCATCTTCATGTTCATCTTGACATAAAGATACTGGTGGAACATTTCAGCCACCGTTCAATCTCTTTACGTACTTTCACTAATAATGTTGCGTGGGTTTCTGGAACAACTATTCCCTTGACAATGATAATAATCTTAACACACTCAAGTCTCTTTGTTGAACGAGCATGTTCTTTGATGAAATAAACCAAAAATCTCACTTCGTTTAATGATTAAGAAACCGTGGTCCTATGCTAGCGTAAAGCTATGTAAAACCTAGAGGATTTTCTTATTTAGAACAAGTCGGTGGTTGATATTTTATTAAGCATTAGCCGTGTCTCGCGGTTTCACCCGCATATGTCTCGATCCTGTGGGAAAATCGGGATAAAAAATACTTTATATCCTAATCCAGGTCATGGTCGCATGTGCCAAATTTGATCCAAATCCGTTCAGTGGTTTTAGCGCAACAGCGTAACAAACAAACAACCAAACTCACTTTCGCATTTATAATATTAGTTAGGATATCCGTCCAAAATATAAATTGATCACAATATTATAATAACCTAGTCTATAATGTAAACTTATGGCTAATTATAAACTGTTATATTACTGTTATAGGTGCTGCCATATTATTCCTAAGATTGTACTGTAATATTATGTAACAGTAATATTGTCTGAAATAAAAGATTTATTACTTAATTAATGTTATTTATACAGTCCTATCTAAAATTGAGTTTCGAAAAAAAAACAGGTGTTGCCTATTTGGAGACATGGCTAATAAACAGAGTGGCGATGAAGTTATAAACTCAAACTCAAACTTAAATCATTTAAGACTATAATTCTGAGTGCAGCGAGGGATTCAAGCTCGCCAAAGACGAATATACCTTTATTTCCGAGGAAAATACTCTACTTTTCGCACCTGCGCAAAGTAATAAAAACCAATTAAATTTTCTAATTACTATAACATTAAAAATTACAGATTAATACATGTTGAATATTAATAGGTCTGTTACAGTAATAAAATAAGATACTTAAAATAAATAAATGCATTCTTCAAACAAAATAGATTATTCAATAAGGGGATAAAGCAGTGTCTTATGTCACTGACGCTGGCACTGACTATATTGAATCCCGAACGCAACGAAGTATTCTAAGGCTCCCCGCGCGTAGCGAGAGAACTCTGAGTTAACTCCTGAGCGAAGCAAGGGATTTATAAAGACTAGAATCCTGACTGCAGCGAGGTATTCAAGCGCGGAGAATAGTTTACTTTTCGCACCTACTGCGAGGTATTAAAAACCAATTCAATTTTCGAATTAGTAGTTTATGCATTTACATGATGTTGTTAAATATTAAAACAAAAAAGGTACCGCGACTAGCTTGTATTTTTTATTTTTTTAAATTTCATGTGAACGCATGATTTCATTTAAGGCCACCTCATCGCCACTCTGTGTACATTCAACTGAAAACAACACAACCTCTTTTTATGACCAAAGATCCATGGAAACTTAGAGAAACATGTCTGCAGTGAAGATACATAATAGTAGGTCTATTGACGCAGTGCTATATTAAAAAACGAAATGAAGATAGCTGTGCCTTTTTTTTGTTTCTTTTTTTTTAATTATTTACGGGGAACCTCTTAGCCTGCATCTCACCTGATGGTAAATGATGATCAGGTCGAAGCTGGAAGCGAGCGTCACCCGGAATCCCCAACCAAAGAGGAACTGGCTGTCTTACCTCTAACTGTCGCAAAACAACAATGCTGTTAAAATTGTTGCTATGGCGACAGACTTAGATAGAATGGTGGTAGTTAGCCAGACGGACTTAGAACAAGTCCCACCGAGCAAAAAATTGTGCCCCCACTGAGAATCGAAACCAGGACCTCTGGTTCTGAAACAGGTAGGCTAACCACTAGACCACAGAGTCGGTTAAAAGTTAGTATGCTTACATTGAGTCAAATGCAAGTGACAATGCGACAGAAGGTGCAATTTATATAAGCAATCCCACCATTTTATGATTTTTGATTTTGTCGCATCGCGTTTGTTAGCGTCTGCGTCTCACGTAGGACTGAGGGGAATTCAGCAGTGCCTTATGACTTTATTACCTTTTCGCTAATTTTCTCCGAACTTTGTGTACGTGAGGAGTTTGTAAAGCATTCAATGTATATGCCATGCATTAAGTAGCATGAGCATCTTTTTGAAACACTAAACGCGTTACCAGGGTCGTATTGAGTTGACGGGGTCCGCTAGGGCCGATGCCTGCCGGGGTTGCGAAGAAAACCGAAAGGGAGATCGTGGTTTTAGTCAGTAAGAGTCTGACACGCCCTCCCGCTCCGCCCAGAGCGGGAGAAGTTATTTGATGACTTCCCACCCAAAAAAAAAAAGAAAGAGTCGTATCGAGGGGAATAAACTTCGTTTACGTCTAAAAATTTGCTGCAATATGCACGTTCAGGAATTTAAAATTTTAAAAAGAAACTCCTGACATTATTTCTAAGGGCTTAGGAGAAGCAATTCAGAATTAATGCGCGCTCTGGTGGTATAAGCAGGGACGCGTCGGCAGTTACTGTTTTCTTTATGTATCTTGACTTAAACCCACCGATGCAGCTGGCTGTACGGTGTGAGTCTATGCATCATCAAGAGTAATATTCAGTGTATAAAATCGAAACTTCAGAAAAATAGGAAGAAAGAAAGAAAATACGTTTATTTGCGGTAAACATGAGCAAAGAAAGATTTTTAAAAAATACGTAAATAACAAATTGGGGGAAAATATGCGTCACATCCACGCAAAACGGCTATCGCTCAGCATAAATGCTGCGACCCCATGCGAGACAGAGCCCCAGCGCTGATTTTCAGTGACAGCCAGCGCTGATGTGATGACGTCAACCGTTGCAGCATATAGTGAAATAACAAATCAAAAATAAAATAAATACAATACTTAGTCCTAAATGTTTACACAAATATAATATTTAAAATGGCAACATTTCGTAAATTTTAACTTGTCAATTCAAAGTCTTGTCGGCAAACTTATTGCATCAGTATCCACTCTAAATTATTGCACTTTTCGGCACTACGGGGTCCATACTGACACAGTTTACATAGAAAAACAATAGGAACATTTATTTTTATCAGGACAGGCAGTCAGTGCAAAATGTTACCAGTTTGCAGTGGAACTCGAACGTCAGTTTATGGCGAATGTATTCACGGAATACTGCTTTTTTATATTGGATCCCGTGTTTAGTATTCAACAGACTAGGAATTGGGATGTTTCAATGAAATCAGATTTGAATCTTTATACTCCTTTTATATAAAGCTGGACTACAGAATTTTTCCTGTTGAAAACGAGTTATCATCAGTTATCAAGAACTATTCCACTTTGCCTCACCCTTTTTTTTTAATTTTGGCATCTCACAGTTGACCTATGAGGTCATGGCTGCTTAACCGGACTTTCCTGTGGTTGCCTTAAGCTTTTCAACTTAAAGCCTCCAGCCAGGGGCAAAACTTATTCTAAATTAAAACTAGGCAAACGCTCGCTAAGGGCACCCCTGTGGGGTACGGACCTCGGCTTAGGGCGTTGCTGAGGGGAGGACAGCAAGAAGGGACAGGCTGGATCGATAGATTTTCATCTTGATTATTGTGCGGGGTATTTAAAGCTACGTGCTCAGCTGCAACAACTGCTGGCACCTCGTTTTCGAGCAAGGGTCGGGTTTGTCTCACCCAGCGACCTCACAGGCAGTTATAGAACGTCAAGACTACAATAAAAAAATAAAATTTTCATGAGCTTTGCAATTAGATATGCAAAGTAAATAAACAGGCAAGATGATTAAAAATATTCACAAATATTTATAATGTGAGAGGTACTTACCATTTACTTGTTTTTTGGTACATCGGTACAGGAAAACTACAGGAGCCAAATACTGTCAGAATCAATAATTAACTTATGTAGGCAACTCCGTTGAGGAAAATTGCCGTGACAATTTTATAATTTTTAATAGTAAAACGGAAGATTGTCAACAAATCTTTTATTAATATTGAATGAACAACCATGGAAGAGATTGATATAACGATATGACACTATGCAACTATGGGCTATAATCTGTACAGTAACACACCAAGACACATACCAACACACACACACACACACACACATCGTAATTCTTACGATTACATACAAAAAACATACCATCATGCCCAACACACCACACCACTTGCGCAATAATATTTTATCTAATTTAGTTTTTTTTTTTTAATCATACGTTTCATTGATTGCCATATTTGTATTTTTTATTTTTTATTAATGTAACACCTACAATGTAAACAAACTGAATTATGTATTAAGAAAGGAAACTGTCTCCTATGATACAAGTTAACTAACTAGTTCGGGAGGCAGAGCTTTTATGTAACAGTGACAGTTATATTTGCAAATAAATGAATTTTATTTATTATTATTATTATATTATTGAAGTACACAGGAAGATCCTGTTGATCATACTCTTGATACTAATTATATTTTATCTCCATCAAGAGATAGATTTACTTTGTATCATTAACGGCTGAACCCAATAACCTATCTATCACCAGTTTTGGCATACTGGAGATAGAAATACTTATCTATCTATGGTATTACATAACAACACAACATCACGCCTTCTTTCCCCGAAGCGTTGGGCAGAGGTGTCCCTGTAGCAGGTTCACCCACATTTCGCCAGTTATGTTTTAAGTCCCATGTAATAGGGGGCGAGCCTATTGCCATCAACCGGGCACAAATCCAGACACCAGGCTGCTACTGAGAAATTTCAGATAAAAAAACACAATAACACTTTTGCACATTTTTACAGGACCTCATGCTCATCAGTAGCGCTTGCGACCACTAGACCAACGAGGTAGTCGACAGTATTAACGTCCCAATAATCTGTCAGAGAATAAGGATCTTACAGAATTATGGGACGACATTCAATGATAGATAGAATTATACTGACTGCTATCAATAGCGATCTCTCATTTACTGAAAATTGGTTATTGGGTTCGGCAAGAAGGCAGACAACATGAACTTTTTCTCAATCATGTTTAGAAAATTGAGCATTATTTGACAACCTTCTTCGAGATAAATGGAAAATGCTGTACTGGTCGAATACATGTGAGCGCCCGGCCGGCAATTTTTGTATGAAAATCCATTTGGTTTGGCTTCAAATAGAGCTGTTTCAAATAAAAAAGAAACCAATGAAAAAATTGGCGCGTGAAAAATTATCGTTGTTCGTCATTGAGTTTGGAATTTGTAATTAATTTACTTTGTTTGAATTGCCGCGCATTATTTGAGAAAAGTACTATACAAACTTTGGCCACAACTAGGCTGTTTTGATGTTCTGTGGCCGCGACAGTAATGTAACTATATCAACAGAAAACTCCCGATAACGGCTTCAATCCGAACTCGAAAACAAGCAACTAGGTAAATAAGTTCCAATACAGGTCGACAATATCAGATTGCACGGTGCAGTATATTGCCATCGACGCATACGCTATAAATTCACGATTCAGCGCTCCTCTGCAGTGTTCCTGCTATTTTCTGCAAGAGTTGTTTACTCTGCTAGTACTTTTACATGGAATTGTGTGTAGCAACTATCCAGGGAGAAATCGTGAGCTGCAAGTTGGAAAATATCCATTATTGTTTCTCCATAAACTGTCTCAGAAAATGATTAAGGGATATCATTTTTATTGTTTAGCAAAAAATGATTCTGCTACCAACCGCTATTTTCACAATTTCGTCTTCTGCCCTAATTAGCCGCGACGCTTTGTTTTTCTCCTTTCTCCTGTCAACCGTCAACTTATTCTGATCGTCTCCCTTTTCACCCCTATCTCTCATATAAGCCATTCATATTTTTTCCACTAACATCCATCTAAATTTATGTTTATCACACTTTTAGTCGCATATTATTACGTTTTTCATTTCTCCTCATCATTTGAAGAGGCCAAGGAAATTATTATCAAAGCCACTTTGAGTAGAACTGGGAGAAAAACGATTTTTTTACCTGGATACCTTATAATTGCTTATAAAAGTGACACACCACACAAATGCTGTTCTATCAAAAACAGTGGCACTGCCGACAGAAGTGAAAACAAAAAAAATCTTCCAAAACCTTTAAAGTAAAAATACTTGCATAGAACATTGATCCGTAACGAAATATAAATAAAGAGCACAATCACATTTACAAAAATAAGGTGTCGGTAACGGTGTCGCGAGTTTTCACTTCAAAAATCACTGTTTTGGAACATTATGTTATTACATAAAAAAACATATTGTCATAATCTTATTTAAGATTTTCTTCATTATGTCCAAAATATAAAAATTTGTAATGATCAAAGTCCTAAATTTTAATATTAAATTAAGTGACTTTGATCAAAAAAAGAAAGAAACAAGAAAGAAACGAAGGAAGAAGAAAGTCACCTAATTTAATTATGAATATCAGTAAAAAATCGAGATTTACTGCTTGATTTACCGACGAATACACAAAGTTGATAACCTCAAAGAGAAAAAAAGCGTGCTGTAAACTTAACATTTAGATGTTCGTTCGAAAACTTGTAACAATGATCAAAGTCTCTTAAACTCCTGGTCGTTTTTAACGTTTATGGTGTGGACTTTAATCATTATTAACTTTTATGCCAAAAAATAAGAGTTAATTTTCGGAACTTAGAACGTTATTAGCCTTTTTCTGATTCTGGCTAGGTTAGCATAACGTCTAATGAACTAGATGACAATATTCATTAAAAAAATGTTTTGGGGTGACTTTGATCATTCTTTCCCTGGACTCTTCATTTGTGTCCATACCAAGACAAACGGTTTTCTTTTAACTTGTGTATTTATAAAACTTTTATCCACCTTCGTACCTACTTCATCTATTAAAAC
The DNA here is from genome assembly GCA_916610215.1 of Omphaloscelis lunosa. NCBI lineage: Eukaryota > Metazoa > Arthropoda > Insecta > Lepidoptera > Noctuidae > Omphaloscelis > Omphaloscelis lunosa. The sequence goes on along the minus strand of OU744265.1, from coordinate 13,276,614 downwards.
CAAACTTGGCTCGCCACAACTATGCGTCTTCCTAACCTCAACCTTTATTATAATTAGATACAAACTGAGCGCGTGGCCTGGTGTCCTTGGCATTCAAATTTTATGAGACGAAATTAATAAGTGGACTCAGTTTGTTATCAGTTAAAACAGAATACGTTTATTAATTTCGTTTTAAATTACCTATCATAATCAGCTTATAATGTTCCCATTGCTGGGACACATGCCTCTTCTCGGTGAGAGGAAGTGGGCTGTAATCTACCACGTAGGCCCAGTGCGTGTTGGTAGGTGTTACATATCTTCTAATTTTAGGTTCTAGGACATGCCGGTTTCCTCACGATGTTTTCCTTCACCGTTTTGAGAGCAGTGGTGATGAAATTAAATACATAAAGTAAAGCGCCTGCCTGGGTTCGAACCCATGACCTAAAACTCGTAAGTCGGGGCCGTTACCACTGGGCCACCACTGCTTTAATTACGTATATGCTAGTTAATTTATTCAGGCGTAACCTTGCGGAAATCCATTATAAAATGATGACGTGGATATATTTAGTAACCTGTTCCGCTTGGCTATTTCTAAAGAGTCTTGAAAAGACCCTGGAAGACATCGACACGTGTTTCACCTCTCAATGAGGCATCCTCAGGATGACGATTAAATTGTCGCGAACTCGAACACGGCGTGTTGCCACACCAAGCACCGAGCGCAGACGCTGCTGTCTGCTAATGCTGTGGATTACTAAATATATCCACATCATCATTTTTTTTTACCTATATGCTTACAAAATACTAGTAGGTACGGATACTAGGGATGTACTTATTTCCCCGATAATTTGTTGATACTTGGGAAAAAGAAGTGGTCAAGGATCTTGAAAGATGGTCATGACTGAGTTTTGTTTTATTAGGTATTAGGCGCCCTTTAAATAAATAAATAATACCGTTTTGTTTTCGCCTTTCCGTTAAGCAAATTATGCGCATATTCGTTTTGGCAAGATGTCCTTTATTCAGAATGATTAGTTGATTACGTGGTATAAATAATAAAGAGTATTCTATTCTATTCACTACATACATTGATACAAGATAATATTTTCTTAAAATTAATTTATGAAAATATTCTAAAACTTCCATCATTATTTTGAAGCTACTCAGTTCGAATGAATAATATTTACGTTCAGTAGCGTTCGCACATCAAGGTCAGATTCACAACGTGTTACTTTTAGGTAAATATGTACCAACGTTATTAAATTAAAGCAAATTTAACGCACTAGAGATACCAACACAGTTTGCAAGCTAAATAAACAAAACTAAAAACCAATATAGGTATATGAAGTTGGTTAAATCAATCAAATGTGTAGATAGATTATATAATGGGCTAGCTTCGGCCCACAACTTCGTTCGCGTGAAGTTTCTTGTTTTAACATAAAATAAAACCTAGGATACTCGGCAATAATACTGTAGTTTCCCATTAGTGTAAGAATTTTCAGAATCGTATCAGGAGTTTCGAAGATTACACACTACATACAAACTTACAAATTTGAGGTATTTATGATATTTATCATAACATAATATCACGCCTGTACTTCCCCGAAGGGTTAGACAGAGGGGTACCTTATAGTACACCCACATTTCGCCAATTATGTTTAGGTAAGTCACTCGTAATAGGGGGTGACCCTATTGCCATCAATCGGGCTCAGATCCAGACTCTGCTACTGAGAAATTCCAGATGGTAAACCCAATATCACTTTTCCCAATCCAGGAATCGAATCCGGGATCTCATGCTCAGCAGTAGCACTTGCAACCGGCAGACCAACGAGGCTATTGTAATATTATGATAGTATTGATTAATCCGTATTTATTTGAGTGGATTCTTTACTATCTCAACAAAGTATGATAGATTTAATTATAAAGCAGAATTATTCTGCGCGTACGCGTATGTTATTAATTAAAAGGGCGTCCAGAATCTTATCACAAGTTTGATCTCCGTACGAAGGGACTAAACACGTCTAGTCCCTTCGTATGGAGATCGAACTCTACTGTTATGTTATTTGTGCGAATCGCGCAAAGACTGGTTTAGTGACTACTAGATGCAGATAGATCGTACTGCGCGGTTAATCGTACGCAGTTAAGTTAGTTCTGGTTTATAATTCTTACGGTTCAGTTCGATTATGGATCGATAAAAACAGCTCGGTATGACAAAATCGTAGTCATTTATGAAGGGGATGGTTATGTAGGGGGTTGCGGTTATTGTCCGAAAGGGTTACCGTGACCCCTGGCAATATAGGCAGCCGTGCTAATTAGAAACGCAGTAAGGGAGGATTTTTGTAAAATTTAGTTACTTTTAGATTCGGAATCCTCATAAAGAGCAAAACACTTTAGGTGCCATTTAATCGAAACTACAAATAACCTCCTTACTGCACTTTTAATTAGCGTGGCAGAGTAAGAGTCTGACATGCCCTCCCGCTCCACCCAAAGCGAGAGAAGTTATTCAATAATCTCATACCCAAAAAAGGGGGTTATGTAAGAACTTACGACGTGTAGCAGTTCAGTTATGTAAGATTGACAAAATCAGGGAAATAATAAAGTAGAAGTTTATTACAACAAAATGCAAATTCATTGTTTGTTAATTGATTGAGCGTATCATTATGATGTGGCAAACACATATCTTTATGTCATAGGACATTATCGTGAACATGATAATGACTTGTGCAATATTTAGAAAAGATGGGCCAAGTCCTCACAATAACTTATTTATTGGTTTACTTTTTTACGGATAAGGCAGAGTGTGACGTCACAACACAACTGACGTTATAAGCTGTGTGACAGGTCGAACTATTCATTAAACGAATGAAAAACAATAGATATTTATATTTATAGATACAATTAGTGTAAGATAGTTAATTGATTCAAGCGTGACCTTGCGGAAATCCATTATAAAATACAATAGAAGTGGATATATTTAGTAACCTGTTCCGCTTAGCTATTTCTAAAGAGTCTTAAAAAAACCCTAAAAGAAATCGACACGTGTTTCACCTCTCAACGAGGCATCCTCAGGATGACGATTGACTTGTCGCGAACTCGAACACGGCGTGTTGCCACACCAAGTGCTGAGCGCAGTTTGCGCTCAGCGCTTGGTGTTACTAAATATATCCACTGCTATTGTATTTTACAATTAGTGTAGTATTTTCTTTTGCTTCATTAGAGTTCATTTAGATATTATAATTATCCGTATTCAATAAATTTCTGTTAAATTCTGCATCTTTTCTACCGTATTGCGTATATGACTTTAGGTTCAACCATTTTTTGATATTGATATTACATCTGCACGTGTCTTTGTAATGCTATAATTATAAAAAAACGAGCCTTACAGTAGTCGCATATGTTGTGTAACATCTGACATCTCACCTTGGTAATAAGCAACATTAAAGGGGCGGGGCCTCGTCAAGGTCGTTTCTGATGGCCAATTTTAGCACCGCGCGCGCTCATTGGTCAAGTCAAATAGCGCGCGCTTCCTGTTGCATACACACTTCCGTCTCTTTTCACGAAATCACTCCCACAGATTTTTTAGATATATTATGTTCTGTGCACAAATTGCAGGAAAGCGAGTGGAAAGATGTTACACATAAAAAACAGGATGGTAATATTTATTTTTGTGTAAGTGTTCAATTCAGATAGTGAAACACACCGTACCAAATCTCATTATAATATTTTATTTAAACGGAAAAAAAACTTTAAAATTACCGAACTTTGCTCTTCACTACCATGCATCCGATTCTTGAGTGATATTTAAATTCATATCATGTACAGTAACATACTGTGCGTCGTGTGCTCTGCCAGACAGTTGAGTTTGTTGTGATAAAATGAATAAGTGGACTTTAATATTATTATTATCGACTGTATTTTTAAGTAATGTGTGTGCTTACAAAATCCTCGTGGCTTTCCCTTATCCTGGGAAAAGTCATTCGATATTGGGAGAAGGATATGTGAGGCATCTTTTAGCTGCTGGTCATGAGGTTTGTTAATTACTTTTATTTTTATTTCCAATCAGAATTTATTAAGTAATTGAGGCCCAAAGGTTCAAATGTCAGTTTAATGTTCTTTTATCTGTTTGCTAGTAATGGTGTTCTAGAATCTATTTATTATTATTTTTTTTTATTTTTTTTTAATAAACCCTTATAGCCTATTTATTACGTTCAGATCTGTAATGAATAAAAAAAAAATAACTTTAACTCACTAATGCTCGATTCTTATAAACAAAAACGAATGGTTTTGCTTACCGATGGTAGAAATTTTTATTGCCAAACTATGCATATAAAGAGGTTCGTAAGTCAATTTGACAGCTATTGAAGGTCTACTACGCAAAGCTATGAGGTCATAGCTTCGTTATTGGTAAATTATAGGAATCGGCTATTAAACTTTGTGTAAAAATATTAGGTACTTACTATTAATAGTATTTAGATAATATTATGATAGTCGTAGGTAGTATATTTAAGTGTTTTTATATAAGTGCCTTACTGGTTATAAATCTGCAATCATAGGCCGCATCCAAAGATAAACAGTGTCGTTATTATGATAAGCAGTATCTTCAGACATATATAGAATAATTATGATAATAAAATTTGTGAGTATTACTTAAACTATATTATTATAATTAATTACGACACAAATATAAACAAATGAGTAACAATAATAATATATTTTTTAATATTATTATTGTCTTTTATTTAATGTTAAAACATATTATTTACATTTTTAAATATTTATATCAAAATAAAAAATAAACATTTAAAAATATAAAAAATAGTAGCCCACCGGTGTCGAGAACAGGGTCCAAGCTACCGGTGGTCAGGGCTCCTGAGAGAGGAACCTCCTAACAATACGCGCCGTGTCCAGGAGTACCGCTTTCTGGATCAAGCCCTTGATCCAGCTGCCTAACGAGAGCCTCCTCAGGTGTTGGTCGAGGCTCTTGGCTATTATGCCATTGGCCGTCACGACTATCGGCACAATGATTGCTGTATCCACATCCCACATGTCGACAACCTCGCGGGCCAGGTCAAGATACTTAATCTGTTTATCTTTTTCAGCTATTATTATTATTATTTATTTTAAAATGTATTTGATAAGTATATTAATGAAATAAAAAAGATAATAATACAACACAACTTAATGAATACTAAATCTATTAAAATATTCTGGAAATATCAGACAATATACATGCAATACACACAGTTGCCCCATCAGGTGGCCTTCAGTCTTTTTAACAACAATGCTCAGTAAATTATTAAAAAATATTAAAATATTATAGTTATCAAGTTGGTACTATGCTGAGCTAGGTGTAGATGTTGGGCTTGGTGGTCGACACAATTACCAGATTTCTAGAATACCTAACCAGCGTATAATTGGAACCATTTCTACCTGTACTCATTCACATACCACAACAAACCACTCGTCTTCATGAATACTTAAAAAAATAACATTTCATTCAAATCGTTCACTATTTAGGTCAGACTTCAGACTTACCTGTTTTAAATTTAGTCCGCAGTCAAAACGTAAGTTGGAGCTCATGTGATATTCAGGTGCGGTCAAGCGGTACCACTAACAACTTTACCTCCGTTCATTCATATTCAGACTGGCGTCTAACTTCAGACATAAAAGACGTGTTATAGACCATTTGCGGATTTGTCAAGTAGTTGTCGAGAGGGAAATTTTATTTATTATCCATGGGTGGTTAACACGTGCTATCTTAGCTGAGACTAAAGTATCTACTATGACGATGACAGATAAGACACATTTTGAACAAAAGTCAACAGATATTTTTATTAAATTGACCCTGGTTATAATGGACGAACTTTGTGATGCAGTAGATATTTCAGACCACTGCTCAGATCGTAGAAGAAATGCTACATTTTTAACCGACTTAAAAAAAAAGGAGGAGGTCTCAGTTCGTCGATTTTTTTTTTGTATGTATGTTCCCCGATTACTCGAAGACGGCTGAACCGATTTGAAAAAAAAAATTGCTTTGAAAGGGTATACTTTCAAGTTGGTCCCATTGTCATTTGGTCACAATCTGATAATGGGATCTTGGAGAAATCGAGGGAAATCTTCAAATATTATAGGCACACCTATAGCGATTTGGGTATTTTTTATAGTAACTCGTGCATTTGTTCTCGAAAAGCATCATTTGATAAAGTGGAACTGATGAATTACAAAGCAACCCGCTAAAAAGTGAAAAAAAACTTTAGACAAAAAATACAATCGGGTGTCTTTGGATCAGTATTTAAGTTGTTTGCCACCGACTTCCGAAATTAAAGTTATTTTTCATTTTGTAGTTTGGAAGTTGGTTGTATTTTTGGTGAAAATATTTTTTTGTGGTCCAATCTATATTCTATGTTATGGGCTTTGGTTTCCGCACTTAGTCCATCAGGTGAACCATTATGCGTGGGCCATGGCGGCCGTATGGTCCAATATTAATTTTTATAACACCAACAAGCACTCTAAGTTAATGTATTACAAGTTTATTCACTAAGCCATAGAATAAATTCTTAACATTATTCCCTTAAAGTAAATTAGATAACCGAAACTGTCCTAAAAGTTCAAGTTCCTTAGTACATATTTTATCCAGCACCACTTTGGCAGCATCCAAAATTCATTCGAAGCTTTCCTAACCTAAATTCAAGGTCCGGGACATCCAAAAGGGCCAAAAGAACTTATAATGACGCTGCCCAAAGGCACAGCTTGGCCCTAACCATCAATTTGTACTACACGGTACAGGGAAATTCTAAAAACGGTAACACAAATGGTAGATGAATAAAAAGTGGCTTGCCCTGTGACTCCAGAAATTTCGTATTCGGGAATCGTACGGAGAACTTTTCCATTCTGAGTTATAATTTCACTTGTGAATAATTTCCTATGCGTTCCGCTGAATAACTTGACGAGGTCCCTTATTATGAAAATGTATAAGTTTGTTCTGGGTATGATACGGTTTGGGTCATGGTAAGTTTTGGGAATGTGGATATCAGTTTCATAGTTTTGAGGTGTTAGTTTATTTCTGGTAAGACTTTATGGGATAGATGGCTGTTGAAGATGATAATGGAGTCTGAGACTGAGGCTAAACAATGTAAGAAAAAACTCTTTCGATGATATTATGCTAGCGAAGAAATAATTTAAATTTGGAGTGGTGCAACCACAGAGAAACAGGCTAGTTAGGTACTCAGAAGTCGATGAATAGAATATTCCATTTATTTTAATTTGTTTTTTTTTTTTTGTTTTACTTTCATTTTATTTGGTTTTATTAAATGTTTAATTAATTAACTTATATTTGGCGATGTGTGTAATTTACCTGAAATAAATGAGGTTTATTTATTTATTTATTATTTTTATACACACGGGTGCAATGGTGAATTATGCCAATATATCGCGATTTTTGCTTTAACTAAGTTAAATATTAATCTTTTGTATACATAAACTTTCCGGAATAAAAGCTCTAAATGATGGTGAAAACCGGATCGAAATCTATTTTATTTTATTATATTCAACAGGAACAACAAACAGCTACATTATGCAATATTACACATAGAAAAACATTAATAACTTAAGTAATAATGTATACCACAGCGCTGTTCACAGATTACCATTAATAAATAAAACCTTAAAGTCACTAGGAGGTGAACTGTTTATGTATGACAGTTACACTAATGTTATAAAAACAGAATAAAGAAGAATATGAATGCCATTCGGCAAACTGGTGACCGTAGACCAGTGTTAGATCGGTGGGTACCTACTGCAAAGAGTTTGCCTGCACGCACCTGCCGTCTTTTTTTTGGGTGGGAAATTATTATAGCGGGAAGGCGTGTCAGACTCTTAGTGACTAAAACCCACCCGTGTTTCTTCAGTTGCCATGTTGCCGGGGGCCACGGTAGCCCTTTTCGACTTTCCCGCTGTCTATGGACAGTTCTGGGGACTACATAGCACAATACACTATATAAATCTATACAATCAAAATTGCCATTAACAATGTTATAGTGAAATTCGGAAGATCTAAGCGGTCATACTGGCAAACACAAAAAGCGACTTTGTTTTACATTATGTATAGATAATAAGATAAAGATTGAAACTGTGGAATATGTTGCCAACTTATTAAAATCATTTAACAACTTTCAGGTGACATACGTTACTGCTATACCGTACAAGAAGTCTCATCCAAATCTACGGCAAGTCGTGGCAGAAAATGTAATCGACGAGTTCGAGTTCAGTAAGTTATAACGATGTTAGTAATAAGAGAACCAATATAATAGGGTATTGAGACAGCAATAATTACTCCGAAATAAGTTGCTCCTTTTGTAGATATACTTTTAATAAGCTTATGTTGTGTTAACATGTTAACATAATGTTAACATAAAAATAATGAGGTACTTGATCAACCTGCCGGGGTTGCGGTTATTGTCCGAAAGGGTTACCGTTGCCCCTAGCAATATAGGCAAATGAAGGAACACGGGTGGGTTTTAGTCAGTAAGAGTCTGACACACCCTCCCGCTCCACTCAGAGCGGGAGAAGTTATTCGATAATTTCCCAACCCAAAAAAAAGGTACTTTATAAATAAGAATTACAATTTGTTTGATCTTGAATGATACTAAAAGCGTAGGACTACTAATAATTTTGTAACAACATTATAGGAGATCACTGAGATCTTGATTTTTTTTTATTGCTTCTGGGTTTAAATTACCTTATCCCATTCGATACCACTGACGTACGGCCTAATATACTATAAGTTAATAACTCAATAAATTTTATTTTCTTTTCCACAGCAAAATCGTTAGATTTCAAGAAGGTGATAGAAAAGGAAGTAGATTTAAAAGACATGTACACGATGTACAAGACTATGATAGTAGTATCCAACCGATCGCTGACTCATGAAAACATACAAAAATTCTTGTTGGACACAAATGAGAGATATGACTTGGTGATTGCTGAATGGCTGTACCATCACATGTATAGTGGGTAAGATTTCTTCAAACATTAAACAAGCACTCGGGATGATCTCAATGTGGCCAGACTAAATGCTGTGAAGACGGCCATAATTAGCTCTAATAACATTTAAAACGAACCGTTGACATGAAGGAAAAAGATTAACTTATTACAGACTGACAAGTAGTCCTCTATTAATTTTGAAAATAATCAAGACTTAGCTATTTTTAGACGATTGGGATTTCCTATTCTAATTTGGCTGGTTTCACAGCTGTCCAGAGACCCGTATGGGTAGCGCCCGCAGTGATCTGAAACGAGGGAGTATAAAAAAGTTTATGACTGGCGTCGTACGGGCTCTACCCGGAGCGAGTCGCATACGGACCAATCCACGTCGCTGTGAAACAATGTTCTAGCAGCTCACGTGTGTCTCCGTTCCGGGAGTCTCCCGAACAGCTGTGAAACCAGCCTGAAGGTACAATTCCGTAGCAGACTACAGGCAGTAGCAGCAGGCGACGTTTCGTCGCGACACTACTGGTTCCTATGTATTTCTATGAAATACCGTGTCGCTAGCTACGGAAGGTATTTTACAGAAATACATAGAAACCAGTAGTGTCACGACACCAGCTGCTGATGCCTGCAGTCGGCTACGGACTTGTACCTTTTTAGAGAAACCTAATTTCATATGTGTCAATTTCAGATTTTCTGCTATTTTCAACTGTCCCTATATCTGGTCGTCATCAATGGAGCCTCATCCGATAGTCCTGAGTTTGATCGATGAGATCGGAAACCCCGCTTACTTCCCGGATCACATGTCACCTATGTCACCACCTCTGTCATTCTCACAGCGAATTGGTGAACTTTGGAATATATTCTACTTGTACAGGGTTATATGGTCAGTATTTTGAGTGCTAAAATATGGGCAATACAGGGTGGCACCTTGGATTCAGCACATGATTCTGAACCATTGATTTTTTTTGTTGATTATTAAAAAAAAAAACATTGGCGGTTCCTTCCATTTGAACGCGTACGCGTACGTATTGCATCAGCATGCAAGAGCTGATTACGCTATGGGGGGTCTAGGATCATGTGCAGAATTAAAGGTTACAGTTTGCGCGTCGATGATCCTACTCTGCATATTAATAAATGACAAACCATAAATAATTATCCTCAGGTCTTTGAAAGATTTTGAACAGCAAGCATACCTAGAATCTTTCGGCCCAGCAGCGGTCAAGAGAGGAATCACATTGCCCACACTAGAAGACGTGAAATATAACGGCTCCATGATGTTGGCCAACTCCCATATTTCGTCGGGTGAAGCTCACAGGCTGCCAATAAATTACATTCCCATTGCTGGATACCATATTCAAGATGAGGTTCCACCATTGCCAGCGGTAAGAACTTTGATTTGGACTGATATAATGAATATTTAAAAAAAAAACACACACCAGCTTTGCCTGACATGATTGATTTTGCGGGATTAAATTAATAGTACCTGATGGTCGACCGAACTTTGCTCAGGTGAAAATAGAGAAAATGAATTTTCCCAGAAATGAGACCTAGCTAGATCAATTTTTCATCCCCGTAAACCCCTATATTGCAACTTTCATCGAAATCGCTACAGCCGTTTTCAAATATTGCTCATTTAATAGTATAATAGAATGTACGATTATTTTATAACTTTTCAATTTCTAAACCCTCCTTTCAGAACTTACAAAAGATTTTGGACAGTGCACCCCATGGAGTTATCTACTTCAGCATGGGTACTATGATGCCGAGTAAAACTATGCCAATAGAATTAAAAAAAGATTTCTTGAATATGTTCAGTACATTGAAGCAGACTGTGATTTGGAAGTTAGAAGAAGAATTGACAGATATACCGAAGAATGTTCATATGGTGCAATGGGCTCCTCAGCCAAGTATATTAGGTGAGTTTAAAATGCCAAAGTGTTATTTATTAAATTCATCATCTTCCTGCCGTTGGCCGTTTTCCAACACGTTTTCTTGTTCCATTCTCCCCTGTCAACCGTCACGCTATCATTCACTCCCTTCGAAATTGATGATAAGGTACTGTCGCGGCCTGCAACTGGGGCAATGATGGACGATCGTGAAAATGTGGACCGAGGCAAAGCCGAGGAACACATACGTGAGTTCATCAATGCCTGGTCGCGGCCAAGGTTTGTATAGTACTTTTCTCAAATAATGCGTGGAAATTCAAGTTGAATAAATTAATTATAAGATCCAGAACCAATGACGAACAACGATAATTTTTAACGTTCATTTGTTTCGTCTTTACTTTAAACAGCTCTATTTGTAAGCCATATCTAAATTTAAATTAATCTTTGATAAGTTATCTCCTTGGTTGTCATATGTTGAAATAAAAAGTTCGTTCCATTTTTAAATAACACGACAGAGATGAGGTTTCATAGTAATTTATTTGGCCGCTAAACACGACAGATATGAATTTTCATTCAAAAACTGCCGGCAGGTTGTCAAAATAATTTTTGATTTTTCAAGCATGTTTGAGAAAAATACTTAACCAGTGACCAACTACTTTATTTGATACTGTGTTGGTGTGACATCAAATCAACATACATAGAAAATCATCAACAAAAATAAGCCGGTACTTATTCCCGAAAATTAAACCCTCACAATTCAACGACACTTCAGTTTAAAAACCATGTTTCTTTTCATTCGAACCGTTTAAAGTTTAATCTTTTACAATAGTATTACTGACGTTCACATCTGTCGATAACACCGGTCGCAAAACCGCAACAATGCCGTCAGTATCCGATGTATCAGACGGATTAATAGGGTATGATATGACATGCGATAAGTTTTTACAATTTTATTTTTCTCTTTGTAAATAAAATTCGAAATGTTGTGGTTTAAAGAGCACAAAAGTGTACAATGGAAATTGTGTGAGCTGATATAATGATATACTTTGATAACTTATATTCATAAACTCACTCCTATTTCCTATGGAGATGCAGAAAATGCAAAACGCCACGCCACTTTGATAAAGTTAATGAATAAGTAACACTAAAGTTGTTCTTGTAAGATAACCAATCCGCATGGCATACATAGCAAATCATTCATGTCTTTACGCAGTTTAATATTTCAAAGGAAGCCGAATACCTAACACCTGTAATTTTCTTCTGGAGTTGTACAAAGTAAAGTTCATAAATTATGTAAATCACATCGTGTCTTAAAAAATAATGTTATCTTCACAGCTCACCCTAACTGCAAACTCTTCATCACCCACGGAGGTCTTCTCTCAACCACAGAAACTTTACACTACGGAGTTCCTATTATCGGCATACCATTGTTTGCTGACCAGTTCCTCAACGTCTTGAGAGCTGTCCGCAAAGGTTTTGGTCTGCAAGTAGACCTTGGTTATGATACTCCAGCTAATCTGAAGGTGGCTATTGACGAAATATTGTCAAACCCTAAGTAAGTAGATAAGAGTTTGTCACTTTTGAATATCATCATCATCATCAGATGTATATCTGGTACGGCTTGCAAATCCTTCCATATCTTGAGGGCACGTCTTCCCTACCATTACCGCGCTCCCCGGTCTACTCCGTGTTATGCAATGACCTCTGTAGCACCATGAAACATGAGGCTCCAGCGGCTAGTGCAAAATCTTGGGGTTCATTCGATTTATCGAGTCTGGTTATAACACGCTGGGATGGGTGCAGTTCATTCATTCATTCGTCATCGTAGTCCCAGCAGTGGGAACTTTATAGGCTGATTAAGCTTATGCTATCATCATCATAATCCTCTGTACCTTATCCTGCTTTGTTTTCGATGCAGTGCAACCTTATTTTTCAAACACCTTTAACAAAATCATTCCAAATTAAACATATTTATGAAACTAGTGTAACTATTGTTTGAAAGTTGTCAGGTATTTACAATGAGACAATTATACCTTCTCAATGTCATAATAAAACAGCATGAAAACATACCCGTAAATGACGCAGCTAAACAAAAGAGAACTATAACTAATGTATGCCACGCAGTCAAATGTAAGACTGCATCCAGTCGATGGGAACGCCTATACTAGCTAATTATATTTATAATAAAGTAAACAAAATTCTTAACAAGAACCCACTAACAAAAAATAACTAAGATGAAACTAAACACGTGGCTTCAAACACTTGATAACCCACAGACAGAAAACTTATTTAAAGAACAATACTCTTAATAATTAAATAGCAAATAAACTCTCACATATAACCCAAGGCCCAGCACCAAGCACAATCACTCACACACACACACACACATACTAGTCAGTCAAGAGCATGCATGCACTAAATTCCCTTCATTTAACATTATTTTAATTTTATTGCATAAATTGTTAATGTGCAAAAAAGGGGTGAAGACATTGACTCCTGTAACACAGGTACTACTTATCTTAGGCTCAGGGCTTCAAATTAACATCTGACACCTTTTTTATGTCAATAAAACATTATTTTTTTAATGTTCAAAAAACGGGTGAAGACACTGACTCCTGTAACACAGGTACTACCTACCTCAGGCCTAGTTCTTCAAATTACAATGGGACCAATGGTCCACCTTTTTTATGTCAATAAAACAATATTATTATTATTTTTGATTTTGCAGATACACCCAGAAGGTCAAAGAGCTGTCTTTCATTTACCATCATCGACAAACCAAGCCTGGTGCATCACTCGTTCACTGGATTGAACATGTGATCGAAACCAAAGGAGCTCCTCATCTTCGCTCCCCAGCCCTTCACGTCCCATTGTACCAGAAACTATTCCTAGATCTGTTAGCCTTAATACTCCTTGGAGTAATCGTTGTAGTACGGATGGCAAAAAAATTGATCGGTTCAACTACCAAAAGTGAACATAAACAGAAGAGAAGTTAATGATGAAAGTTTTAGCAAAATTTTGTGAATTTGAAAGTGATTGTGATTAAAATTAATTTAGTTAAAAAAGACGATAGTAAGCCGCTGTTAATCGTTAAAAAAAATAAACAACAATGTTTAATTTTATCAGGTAATCTGTTATTTCAACATTTAGATCCTAATGACACATTTGAAACGATCATGCGTATTTTATTTAATAAAGTATTTGACCCCATCCATGTCCATATGAGGATGGCCACAAAACTTTTTCATGTAACCCTAAAATAACCTAGGGTCGACCCAACATATAAAATCCATTCGTCCCCAATTTTCGACACACATCAACCCGTCCGGGTAGGACAGGCTTCATTTAAATCTTTTGTTTGTTTAGGCAATGTTTTAATAGTATCAAATATACTCTTTTACGCTCCGTTTAACAAAATAATTATGAAAATTACTTATTCCCATATAATATTATTTGTAGTATTGAGTGAGCCTAAAATTATTTTCAATGTTTTAAGGGTTTTAAACCAACGAAAGTAGGTATGAAGATAAGTGTCTAAGTGATTTTTTATTCTGCCTTTTTGATTGACTGAAAAATGTTTGCTCTCCAGCAATATTTTACTACTTCATCATCTTTTTACTCTTGCCCCATGTTACTTGGGGTTGACGCAACACGTTTTCTGTTGCCATCCTCCTCTGTCAACCGTAACACTATCATTTACTCCCTTCTCTTTTTCATATCATTCCTCAGACAATCCATTCATGTAATAAAATTTTGCTGGAGAGCTAAAAATAATTGATAATATTAAAATTTTGCTCATTCTCAATCAACTCATTATAAAGTTTCTAGTTTAAAATTCACAGTATGCTTTCGGGCAATTGAAATTCCTGCAGTATAGTAATGCTGCAGAAATTCCAATAGTGCTTTAGGTCCTTTTCCACTTCACACAGGGATCTTGAGATCACATCAACTTATAGAGGTCTGTCCTATTAGGAATAGCACAATAGGTATCAATAGTCACCGAAGCAAGCTTGAGCCAACTCAGCCGAACTTTATCGAACTTACCCGAAGTTAGCCCTCTGCGCTTAGATGGTTTAAGGATTTCACTTGAAAAGAAAAATGAATTAAAAATAACAAGAATCAGATTAAAATAACGATTCATTTTATATTTATTATATAATAAATATTCTGCTACTGATATCAGTTTTAATAAATTTCATTATAATATTAAGTGCAGCAATAATATTTATTTAAAATATTTAACTGAATATTTCATAAACCGTTATTGGTATCACTTTAATGTGATGATAGTGATCAATTTTCTCGAATTTCAACGAAGCCCCAGATACTCGGTAACGTATTATACATTTTCCAGAAGAAAAAAAAAGTCATGAAACGTTTTACTAAAATAATAAAGGAAATGTTCCCAAAACCACGGTGCTGTTATTATTAAGTAGTTATAATAATGGAATACTCTGTCCTTAAAATAAAACATCTTCTATTAAAATAATAAGGCCGTTTCCTCAATGGTCATCCTTTCGGTACCGTTTCGGTACTGCTTATGTTTCTTCATTGGTCGGTAAGCACTCTCTACCAAAATGGTACCCCACTGCTTTCTTCATTTAGAATTCCAAATTCAAATGAAGAAAGCAGTGGGGTACCATTTATACCATTATATATTACCATTTATACCGTAGAATTCCAAATTCAAATGAATTCTATTCGTACGAGAGCCATGACCAAAATTTTTGCCTTATCGTTTTTCTATCAAATCCGTATAAAATCGATCGCTTTGAGTATTCTGAAATTAAAAAAATCCTAATTTCAGAAATTTCCCGCATCACGTCTGATCTGACCGCATGATTAAATATGTCAAAAAAAAAAAAAACGAACTGTTTCATAGCAATCTGTCTGATTTTCAGAATGTAGTTGAACGACAGATTTTATATACCAAAAACACAACTTTCTGAAACCAGCAGCGTCACACGTACCCAGGAGACCATTTGAGAAAATTAAAAATGAGGCAAAAAATAAAACCATGATAAAATTATAAATAGCTTTTGATTCCTACCTACTACAAAAATTCATGTGACAGGTATATGATAACAAGCCTGACGGAATTTTTAAAAAATCCTTTTGTCCTCACCTTTGTTTTTTAAAAGAAATTCTTGAGTAAAATTTAAAAAAAAAACATAGTACCAATGTGATCGGAGGATCCTCCCTTTCTAAAAGAGGATGAGGAACTTTTAACCCTATTCCTCAAACCTCTACAATGGCTTGATCATCTTCCCTACAAATTGACAGTAAGAACTATCCACTACCTCTTCTTTTCAGGATGCAATTCTTTCTGATCCATATTCTGCTTATTACTGTTCAACTTATTGTAGATACTCGTAAATACTTTAGTAATAATTTCTGAGAATGTATTTATACAAAATACACAAATAGCGAGCTGTACCGGCTGCGTGTCGTTTACAAGCTGTGACACTCAACGGAGCAAAATAGGTTACCAGGATTCACGACGGTTGTGCACTAATGTTATTTCTACTTCAACTATTTTCTCTTTCATTTATTAGAACTTTATATAGGTAGCAATGGATAATTACGGGAAATGGGGAGTACACAAGTTTTTATTTAATCAGATTTTTGAAAAAGAAGGTAGGTATAGAAAAAGTATCACAATATGTAAAAATAATAACAAAAATTATAAAAAAAAAACAAAAATCCCGACTGTAAAAATACATAACTGAAAAGAGAATACCTAACAGGCATTATAATTTATAGAATTTTGGTATTGCAGGCGGAGACAAACAAACGTTACATTATAATTTCAGGGGTATTGGTTTAGCCTGCAATACCAAAATTCTATAGATTACTAGCTGACCTGGCAAACATTGTTTTGCCATATAAATGTTTGGGGTGGACCACCCTTATCACTTAGGGGTATGAGAAATAGATTAAGACCGATTCAAAAAAATCGATAAAATTTCATAAAAATCGATCAAGCCGTTTCGGAGGAGCATGGCATCTAACATTGTGACACGAGAATTTTATGTATATCGATAGATAGATAATGCTTAATATTCTCTTTTCAGTTATGTATTTTTGCAGTCGGGTTTTTTTTTTTTTTTTAATTTTAATGTTATTATGTTTTTCGCTATATTTATTATTCGCTATTCTTTTTTCTTCTTTCTTGCGTATCTATTTTGTAAAATTATTTCGAGTTTCGGAATATTCGCTCAGAAGGATACCTTCTTTTATCTGTTCTGTGAGTCGAATGATAATTGTAGTTAATTGATGTCGCGATTCTAGTTATCTTTTTGAAAGGAACACTCGTATTATTTCTATTGTTTTTCTTTCAAAATCACCTCATTCATGTTATCCCTCGTCGTCACTTACCGCTTCTGTGCGGTCTATTACACGATCAACTACAGGTAAACTTTATCCTAAGTTTGATCTGAAATTCAGCACCTTAGTGCGTCGTAGCTTCAAGCAGTACTTGAGATGCACCTAACTTTAACATTGTTTGAAACTCTGCAGTTAGGTGTAAGTGAAAATTAATCGTTAATTGAAAACATGGTTTACATTAATTAATTAAGTACTTGTTTGCTTCTGCACATGTGGCTTCCCTGGTACCTCATAAACCCCAAAATTATGTAAGAGTCTATTAACCGTTCCCAAATTACCTACCATGTTTATATAAATATATTTTAATTCTTCCTTTACATAATCATCCTATTATTTGTCATTATATACCTACAATTTAATTTCAACTCTTTATTAATGGCTTTTGTGGACATGATAACTATTCAGATTTTGTTACAGTTGTAAAAGCAATGTCATTTCGTTTAAAATAGGTTAATATTTTTATTAATTTATTTATCTTTTATATAGATTCTTTTCTATGTTATGAATGTGACAATGCTGTAGGCTTAGTGGAGTGTAGATTTGTTGACCATTTTCTATTTTGTTAAGTAGTTGGTACTTGTTGAAAGACCTACACTGCCCTCACATATACACTGTTATTTGAAAATATTGTAAATGCCAATTATTTTTAAAAGAGTAACCGTGGACTTTCCTGTCGGCTCTTCTCCATAAGAAACGAGCAATTGGAACCGTGCACCTAGCTTCTGACGTTTCATAAGTGCCCATGTTGGTTTATGTGAAATAAATATTTTGAATTTTGCTACGGGGTTCTAATTTGGGCCAGCGAAAAATTCAAACTGGATTGATTCTAAAATATCTCAGAACCGAAAAAAAACAGGTTCTTTATAATATTTTTAATTATATCTTTTGAACTACGGTGACTTCCTCGTTGGATATTGAGTGATGGCACCAACTACCAAAAGGTTTTTCTTACAATAGACATTATTTTTATATACTTGTACATATTATTATTTTAAGACTGTTAGCTTTCAAATGATGTACATATTATTTGAAAATTAAAAAAAACAAACTTACAAGACCTAACTTAAAAAAAAATATATATATATACAATATAATAGAAGTGCATATATTTAGTAACCTGTTCCGCTTAGCTATTTCTAAAGAGTCTTAAAAAACCCTGAAAGAAATCAACACGTGTTTCACCTCTCAACGAGGCATCCTCAGGATGACGATTGACTTGTCGCGAACTCGAACACGGCGTGTTGCCACACCGAGCGCTGAGCGCATTCAGGGTATTTTTAAGACTCTTTAGAAATAGGTAAGCGCAACAGGTTACTTAATATATCCACTTCTATTGTATTTTATAATGGATTTCCGCAAGGTCACGCCTGACTCAATTAACTATATATATACACCCAAGAAAAAAAGACAAGAAGAGTAAACAAATAGACTACTAAGCAGGTTTTCAGCGAAAAAAATCCAACTCATGACGTTACCTATCCTATTTTGTAGCATTTTAACTTAGCACAATAAATACTACAATGAAACAACAAACTCATAATAATATTATTATGTATTGTGATATGATCATTTTACTATGCATGGGCAGGGAGTTGCTTCACTACATGTTTAGGTAATACCTGTCCAGAATTATTTAGGAAAATATTACGTTTTGTAGACAAACTGTTATTGCGAGCTATCTGTTTAGGAATTGGATCCAGATTTTTTGGCTAAACTATAATAGACGATGTAAGAGCTAAAGTTATAAAGGAGTTTTCCTATTTTATCCAAAGAGGCAAGCACAGGTGGAAGTATTTTTGAGGTGAAAACTTCTTTCGACGCGTTGAGCATTTTTGAGATGGGACCAAGCCATTAACTTTGCGACTCTGTAAAGACACCTAATTTTTGCAAACGTGATTGTGCTCTTTATTTATATTATGTTACGGATCAATGTCCTATGCAAGTTTTTTTTTTACTTTTTAGGTTTTTGAACTTTTTTTTTTTTTTGTAAATCCAATGTGCTCTTTATTTAGTTATAGTTACGGACCAATGTTCTATACAAGTATTTTTCTTCCACCAAGGCGATCTTGTTCAAGTCCAGGGCCGGCTACTGCGGCGACGTTCATCCTCAGGCACCCACCGTGTGGAGACCTACATGGTTACAACATACATACAGCTACATGGATAGTGACCCCAGCGGTCACTATCCATGTAGCTGATAGGACCCGCCCAATTCCATTTTAGCCTACGTCTAGGATCCCCATTTTGGAGCCACTAGCTAGATAAAAAACCTGACTCCAGCTTTTTACTGAGAATGGAAAACCCAATTACACCTCCATCAACAATTCTCCTCACAATCCGGTGTCTTGGAATCTTTGAAGGTTTTGGCTTTACTTTTCACTCAGCTTATTCGCCTACTGTCCAATACCCTGTGAATAAAATAAACGCTACGATATTTTAATGAAAAGATTCATAATATTATAGTTTCGCTACAAAAACAATCTTATACAAAATCACATCAAAACCGTTGTTATTATATCTACCTACAACTTCAAAAACATTTCGGTTTGTACGTTTCTTTTCTATTAGAGCCTACGCACACAATGCGTTGTGACAGCGGCGGCGCGACGCGGCGCCGGAACGGTGTCGCTGCGGCGCACTATATGGAGTTGAGTCGGTTTCCGTTCATAAATCCATAACTTCCATGTTTTACATACATATACAGCTGATTTTTTTTTTGTTAATCTTCTATAAATAAACTTTAAAATAATATACAGTTTATGGATTCGTCGCAGGGATATTGTCAAACCAGTGAAATTATAATTTAAATTAAATTATATTAATAAATTAAATTAAATTAAATTTAAAACGAAAACGAAACTTTGTTAACCGCCTCCATTTCTCACATTTCGGACTTTTTTAAGACACCGCTCGTCGCGCGACGAGCGGTGTCTTTGTGTCGCGTCGCGTGTCGCGCCTGTTTGAAAGAGCTTTTATTCTAATTTTACGGGAACGCTGTAGTGATTTTATAATAACTTTAGGTTTATTATGAGTCGAGTTTGTAGTGGGGTCTTCGTGCGTATTGATTGGTCAACTCTTCTTCATCCGCCTTTAAGATCTGCATAATAACGTGTAGAAATTTATTCATTTTATGATTTAAGTAAGCCATAACATTGGATACGGACCAATCATTGACCGTCTCACAATTTAACGGGCTCGCACATACAGTGAAATTTTCAAAACATTACTGCCTTGCAATATCACTGCGTGGGTCCAGTGGAATTATAATGTCACTGAAATGAGCCCGTTAAATTGTGAGAAATGGAGGCGATTGGCGGTTTACTGATTTTCCAATATCCCTTCGACAGATATAAATATATATTTAATAGTCACAAAAAAATATCAAATATGAAATATTGAAAAATTATCTGAAATTTACGACTATCTTTAAATAATGTGACCTAAAATGTTATAATTAATACAAAATTAACAGCTCTTGAAATTACTCTTATTAATAAAATAAAATAAGAAAAATAACATTTAAGTGAAATAAGAAAAATCTTATTACTAACATAAGTCGAATAGGTAATCTATTCGACTTATGTTAGTAATAAGATTTTTCTAAATCCCCTATAAAAGTTTCTGAAACAGCTTAATGCCAACATTAAAACAACCAGTATCACAGTAACCATAATGGATCGTTTTCAAAATTTATGTATTTTTTTTTGCTGTTTTTTTTTAAAAACGCGCGACTGTGGTCATACCAGTTTTTAACGGGAAACAAATTATGACAAGAATTAAATTTTGTTTTTTAAAGCAATAGAACCAATTTCCATATTTAAAAAAATCTATACTTGCAATTTCATTACTAATTAGTCTAAATGTTTATTCATATGTTTACATTTTAAACTGTATTTTATTTTATTTTACCAACAAGTTACAACATAAATTTTTGAAACGACCCTAATATCATCCAAACGAGTGTTATAATGGTGTACTAAATTTCATCATGCAGCTTGAATTTCAATAAAAGAACATTATCATGCACGCGCGTTTCACTACCACAGAGCCGTAATGAAAAAAAAAACTTGTAGGCTATTCGAATTCACGTCGTATCCCGCCGTTTTTGTTCGATATTACTAATGCAAAAAATTATTACTTTGTTGTATACAAGCTTTGATAATACACTACCAGATATTTCTAATGAAGCAAAGGACATTTCTAACCAATTATTACCAGAAAAGTCGAGAAAACGATATTGTACAACACCCTATGGTTTCAGCACCTTTTATAGAGGATTGTAATCATGGGTGTAGATAAAATCTTGTATGCAACTGTACATAATTAGGTATTAAAACACTCGTGTGATGCTATTATCATACTCGGGATCACCTCCTGTGATAAACCCACATTCGTGTTTTAATACCCCTTATTAAACAACAGTTACGTAAATAACTGTTTTTGTAAACTTCCGACAATCTTAGCGATAGCTTCGGAAAAGTTGATAAAATAATCCCGTACATAACGTGTTAAAGCAATAATATATTATTATATATTTTTTTTGCGTCATATTCCCGACACTTTCAATTAAAACAAGACATAGGTCGCGTCTGGTACAGTTGAATTCACTCATTGCGAGAAATTAAGTATGCAGATCCTATTTTATATAAAATAATTGATTTGAAACGTGTGCAAAATGTGGTAGAAAGAACTTGGTAATAACACAGGCCGACATTTTTTTTAACCATAAACCAGACTATATTTTTCCGAAAGTTTTCGATGCGCTGAATCAAATCTGGCCTCAGAATTGCTCTAACACGTCAGGTTTCTGAGATATCCTAACCTAAAAGTGCAAAAACTACCGTTTTTGCCCGATTTTGAGGTTATGTAGACTCACGAATTATTTTTTCAAAACAAATAAATGTTACCATATTAAAGAACAAGTCTTCCTCTTTCAAATGCCGTTGAGTTTGCTCAAATATTTTTTTTTTCGCTCAGATATCGTGTTTTGAAGTTCTCATCTTTGTAAAAGGTGGGGGTTTACTGAGTTTGGAGTGTACTAGGTTAGTTCGCTTGTGGTATGAGAATTAAAGAATAATAAGACTTATTTAAAAAATATATGCGACTTAACTCGCTTTCCCCAGAGTTTGGTGGGTTAAATATTTGAGAAAACTTAACGGCATTTGAAAGAGGAAGACTTGTTCTTTAATATGGTAAACCTTTATTTTTTTTTTTAGAAACGGGATGCGTTCAGTCGGCGGGCTGGCCGCCGCTTCAATGAACGCGCCCACACTGGTGCCCCGTAAAAGGCCATGGGCCGCACGACCCCCGCGTAGAGCCTCCGGCAGGAGGCGTTTAGACCCCCTAGATTAGGCAGGAGCCGCTTCAAGGCAGCCCCGGCCCGCTCCAATCTGGGAGCCAAACGTCGGAATGCTCCACGAAGTTCCATCGGTTATCGAGGACGAGTCCTAAATACTTCATCGTTGAATTGACGCCGATGTAAATCCCTCCCACCATCACCTGGAAGCCGGACGGTAGCACGTTCCGAGGACCATGAAAACATATGGCCTGAGACTTGTGTAGGGCCACCTCAAGTCCCAACTGCTGGATCCTGTCGACGATTGTCTCAACCCCGCATATCGCTAGATCAGCCACCACCTGGTAAAACCTGCCCTGCGCCAGGACCAACGTGTCATCAGCGTAAGAAACGACGCTGACGCCGCTCGGGAGGTCGGCACGCAGCACCCAGTCGTATCCGATGTGCCACAGATGCGGCCCCAGGACCGATCCCTGTGGGACACTGCACGACATCTATCACCGGGTCCACTCTCCCTGGTGACCGGGATAGAACAAGATAACTAGACCTGCAGTATAAATTGAACTGAAAACTAGATCAGTTTGTAGTGAAATCACGACCAATGTGCTTTTATTTTCGGTTGCTTTTTATGACAAATTTTGAGCAACAAAATAAAGTTGACAGCGAAATAATTTTGCACGTCACCGCACTGCCCATACCTAATATTATAATTATGCTTGACTGACTTAACTAACTCAATGAAAATTTGCCGACCGAGTTTTTAATGAACTTTCCGATTGAACGACGTTCGATAATTAACACGTCAAGCAATTAACTGAACTTAATAACTTACTTAAAGTTTTAGGTTACGAACTTACGAGTTTTTCATTCAACATGAATTTCATGAGTTCAAAATTTTGTGAGAAGCTGTTTGAACAGAAAAAATAAAGCTTGTTTTTACGAGAAATTTGCTTGAGCCTTGACCCGAAAAGTTGACTGGACTCATCAAAACAAAACTCTTGTCAGCCTTAGGAAAATATTTTTCTCATCATATTATTTACCTTATCTGCATATTTTTTTTGACGAGATGAGGGAATTTTCCAAAAGATTGAAGACTGCCTTTAATTCATGTGACCTTGTATGTAACATCTTTCTGAATTGATCAAAACAAAGTACTTAATCGTTTCGTTAATGTTTTCCCTCGCTTATACAAATGACCCGATTTTCTGCTTAGGAGTTCTACACATTCGCTTGGAGATTCTAAAGAATTGGTTGGAATAAATGATGGTGATATTTATTTATGTAAGTAGGTTTATAAAAACACTTTAACACATCAATAATATTTTTGTAAACTAGAGGAGATCGGTTGTGGTTTTAATCCTACGTTGGTAAGATTATTTATTCCATCAGTAACAAGGACTGCCTTGAATGAGGTTTCAGCGGATCCATTTTACTTCTGAACCTTTGGCAAGTAATAGAATTCGTCTCTGACCTTTGCCCAGCGATTGAACTGTTTTTTCGACTCACTGCGTGACAAAGGGCGAGATAAACAAACTTAAATGTGGTATAAAAATGAAATACTAATAGATATCGCTGGAGAGAAGGGCCAACTTGTCTTGTTAAAGAGTAGTATATTCTTGATCAATATTATATAATTTATTTAATTACTCCAAAAATACTTTGCACAGTTAAACTGACAACCGAATGCATCGCAGATTGGCCCTATAGATAATACACTCCCGCGCGCGTCCCTCCGCTTGTCACCATAGATTATATAATAGTCCATACCATGGATAAGTGATGTTGGAACGTCGCGTTGGGCGTGCGGCGATTCTTATAATATATACAATAGTTTTAATTTTTATTATTTGTTTTTTTTTTGTAATCCCCTAGTAGGATTTATGTGTCCATGGCATCACAGCGGGCCTTATCAGAATACCAGCGCTGCGTTATTTTTTTTTAAATTATCGCCGCAGTATTATGCTGAGATAGGAGTCTTTTTGGACTCGCACAGGTCGTTATTATTTTTGTTTGTTAGTTTATAATGCAAAGAGCATGCAAGAGCTTCTTTTTTATATATTTTTTATTGCTTGTATTTCCTGTGCGTGTCCCAAATATTTTTTTTTCTTTTCTTTCAACTTCTGATGACAATACACACATTAGTTTGAGAGTTACACACATTCAGCCCACAGTGATAGTATGTATGTCACCAATGGTGCTTATTCTGTATGTGATAACTCCATCAAACAAACTGAAATTAGACATGGAAGTAAGTAAATCCAATCAAATTTGATTGGTATGACTAAGGCTACAATTTTCTAGATGAGCGGTGACTGCCACATAACGGCCACTGTGACAGCCGTCATGAAAATGATGGCACTGGGATTTGACTTTACGGTGTCAAATAACGCTCTCCAGGAAAACACACCAACTTACTTTCAGAAATATTAACGTTTCAGTGACGTCATTCGCTGGTAAATTGCGGACGCTCATGGCAGCCACCACTTCTTGTGAAATTCTATCTGTAACTTTGACGAGACGTCTGTGGCCCGGACTCCACCAAAACGGAGACGAGACGAGAGGAGAGGAGATGTGTTTTAAACAAGCAATAGAACTTTGTTATTCACACATCTCATCTTCACTCAGCTTCAGTGGATACCGATGAGCCGAGTGAGTTGGGCGGCGGTACAAAGAGGAGATGTGAGCCGTGCCTCGCAAGCTGGCAACGACGGCACGCAGCGGAGATGAGAAGAGATGTGAGCGGAGTGCAGTGAGCGACGCCGCTAGTTCCCCCCGCGTCACATCACACACATATCCACTCCAGTCTAGCCAATACGCACAGCTTCGGTGGGTACACCCTAGAAAAAACATCTCTTCTCGTCTCCGCTTCGTACATCTCCGCACATCTCCACTTTGTGGGAGTCCGGGCCTGAATCTGCCATCTAATAACACTCTGACATGAAGTTGACAGCTCTTAACTGTCACTGTCTCTTTCTCGCAGTACATGTTCGTAAGAGAAAACAATACTTTTATTTTACCTTACTTGATAAACGTGAACGCGGTGTTTGAGGTTTGTGTAAGAAAATCCTCAGCTCTGAGTCCTACTCTTTTGTGTTCATGATTTCCTAAATACTTCTTATCTATAAAATATCTGCAACAATTTATTTATTCAAGCCAAGCAGTTACTTCCCTCGATCAGCCAAGATATGTAAATGTTCTTTTTCAAACAATGTGCTGTGACAGTAAGCCACCGCATTGCAGCATACGCTATTGGGAATACGCGGCGGTAAATCAACTCGACTCAACATCCGCATACGTTAATCCAAGTGAAACATCACTGGAAGGTATTGGTAGTGACAGGCTATAAGTAACGTTGATGTGGTCTGAAATTTGACGTCATAGCACATTACTTCATACACGAGTTTCCACATTATCTGCTTTAAATAACAGTGGAGTCTATGAAACAGCTTAACAACCAAGTTTAAAAGCGACACAGTGATGGTGTTTTGTTTGGTCGTCAACAAACACATGTAGACTTTACTATTTTACAGCTTTTGACTGCATACCACCGTCAACGGGTCGTCAACGAGAAACGGGATTATTCCGACTAGAAAAACAGTCGAATAATGAATGAGTTATTCGGCTACAGATCTTTCTTTCTTTAAAAATTCTATAGACAGTACATTGGTATAAAATTCTACATTAAGTAACTAAGTATATTCAATACTTCCATATTTGTTCTAATAAGTCACACACAAAGTTTCATTTCATAAAATAATGGAATTATAGTGACAAACTAACTGAAACAGAGCGAAATTGTGGAATAACAGCAAATTGTTTGCTTTTAACTGACAAAAATGACGATTTATAGCAAATCGGCATCATTAAATCCATGATTTTGTTGATTAATAGTAACGAAACAGGTTTAAATCCATCAATGTTCATGGAAAAGCAGCAATATTGCTATTGCTACTCGAAATTTGATCCAGTTTTGCTTTTACTCGATAATTATTCCACAATTATGTTCCTTATTCAACAGTTACACTTTCGTAGCACTATTAGCTCAATAAAGCGGCCAAATCACGTTGAGTAAACGTTTACTCCCTTTTTATACGACTTGAACCATGAACTGAAACAGAAACGTGGTCTCGACTATTATAACACATATTTTTGCCAATTGGATTAGAACCGAACGTGACGTCCCGTTGACGTCCGTGCGGTGGATACGGGGCTGTAGTAAATGTATGTATCGCTACTTCGACGACGTTATCTCGCTCTCGTTGACGTTCCGTTGACGTCGCGTTGACGTTCAGTCGTCGTGGCGGTAAACAAACGGCCATACTCTTGATAACTATTGCAGGAATTATAATATTAGAAGCTTGCAAGAGTACCGCAAGTTAACCATTCTGTGGTTTCTGTCTTCACGGAAGAGCTATCGCAAGGTGTAGTAACGATGTTTGGGTCGACTTTCAGTCGAACCAGGCCCAGATTAGGGATGTAATAGAAGCCATCTTAGCGGAGGTGGAGACCGGAATGGAAAAACAAACAAAAAATGATAATTAAAGTAAAGAATCAAATTTTAGAGGCTTTGTCACCTCGTGGGCGATTTCTTAGTGGTTCATAAATAAAGTCGCCTTTACTAATTAGTTGCTTACTAGATACTAAACCTGGCGACATCCGTGACATGGAAGCAAAAATTTGAAACTTCAAGTGAAATCTCCACCACATTAAAGGTTTATGCTTAGTTTTTGAACCGATTGTTTTTATTAATCCTCTGTTACAACTTCGTTAAAAACTTACGGAAGCACAGCGGCGGCCTTAAGGGGTGGCGAACAGGGCAATCGCCCGGGGCCTCACTCTTGCAGGGGCCTCGCGCAAGAAACCAAGCAAATTTAAAAAAAATATAGATTTTTTTAACTATATATATTTTTATTTTAACTTTTGATTTTGATCCTTAATTACTTATTAAGGTTATAACATAACGATAACATATATCATCTCTGTATTAAAAAAATACAATAGACGTGAATATATTTAGTAACTTTTCCGCTTAGCTTTTATAATGGATTTCCGCAAAGTCACGCCTGAATCAATTAACTATCTCTGTATTTGTTAATTTTGTAAATCTTTCAATGGAAAATATTTTAAAACTCAAATTTTATTTATTTGTATATCTTTAGCACTTCTCCTCAAACATGACAAATACCTAAACCAAACAACCAGACCTACTTTCGCATCACATACTTTTCACACTTGCGAAGGTGGAGTTCCGTTACGAACCTAGTACAGATGATTAGTTATCATTCTCTGCCTGCCCTTACCCCAATTTGGGTTCCCGCCACACACAGACAGACATCCACATCATACTCAAAACTCTTTTCACGACTTGACCCTCACTTCTGCGCATCACATGCACCTACAGTAGTAGTATTTAACAAATTTTTTGCCGGATCGAGGCAACCACCATCTGACCGCTTCTTGCATTATATGGAGGTTAAACCGCGGCCAGTACTAACATCAGGATTATAATGTAATTATTAATTGTATTATTATAATAAACAAAAGCACCCGAATAAAACAGGCACGTACCAAAAATAAACTAGCAGTTGATCCATTCCAAAATCCTGTGTAATAAAGTAGGAATATTAATACTTACTGTCCCAATACATCATCATCATGTCTATATATCGGCGGCGGAGGGTTAAGTGTCATGTGACGTGAAGCGACTCATGTCCTAGAGTGAGGAGACAGTTCAGACAGGAACCGTCGTTGTGGCCGCGCACAACGCTAGCGCCTGCGAAGGTCGATGTAATGCTGCGTTTAGGGCTGAGGGCCGTCTGTTATAATGTCCTATTTAGTAAATTCAAAGTTAAAGTCATTTATTTGCTTTAAATGTAACCGCATTTAAAGCAAAGGTGTTGTTATATAAGTATTCTTGTGCAATTACACATTTCGCCATATTTTGGCATACAAATATTAATAGTAATGGCTTAAAAGCAATTATTTTTAACTAAAGTTGAAAATATTTATTAGACATGAAAGTATATAAAGTAAATCAATCTTCAATTTACACAATACAGTATTATGACAAGGCAAATAAACTTCCTTATCTGTGAAAAAGCGCTCTATGAGTGAAACGTTCTTGCAGTGGTATAATAGTAACATAATGTCAAAACAATCGAATATTATAAATAAGTATTTATTTCAGTCATAAAAATCCAGAGCGACATTTTTTCAGCATAAATAAAACGTTTTAATTATTCCGTTATTCGAACTGACTAATTAATTCAATTCAACGAATTTCAATCAAAACCCTTCTATGCGAGTTACCTGAACGTAAAGTTAGTGATTTGTTTCTGTGCACAGTGCCTGTAATTGAATACCAACGTCCGACCTTAATAAATGATGGATTGGTATTGGCCTCGTTTATGCGAAAAGGGACATAATTTGGTAAAATAAAAAAGTCAACGTAATAGAAAGAATAAAGAACTTAGTGGGACTCGTACAGGAATATCACAAACTAAACTAAACACGATCATAGAAACATAAAAACAAAATGACACAATACCTATTACAGTACCATACACTAGACATACATTACCATAGACTAGTCTTCCATTGTTACTTTATTACGACATATCTTAAAATTATCTAATGATATAGTTTTTCACAAAGGACACGTTATGTCTATGGCAAATAGATCATTCTTATGTGTCTAGGAGGCCTCTTTATTCATGCGTCAAAAGTGGACTATGCGGCTCTATAAAGTGAAATAGATGATACGGACTGGACAATAGTCCTCAATGCTTCTGACACTATTGTGGCGGCTGATGTATTGGTTAACACCCTATCAACAATTGTTAACAAGCACACCAAGGTCTCCACCATCCCGCGGAAAAATAGAAAAATAAAGCCCCGGATCACTCCAGGGCTTCTTAGATGTATTTCTCACTGTGATAATCTCCATGATCAAGTCAACAGTTCCCCAGAAAACAGCATATTACTGATTACATATAAAAGGTACCGGAATTATTGCAAAGACCTACTACGCCATCTGAAACAAAATTTTGAGAGAGAAGAATTTCACAAAAGCAAAGAACAGTCTAAAGTCAACTTGGGATGTGATCAATAAGGTAGCGAATCTAAAGCCCTGCCACTACCAGCCCCACCCACCGAACCTATAAATCTTAATGACTCTAAAGCCTCTATTGACAAAGTTAACAACTTCTTTGCTGGCACTGGTAGGGAAATGGTCAGAAAATTATCGAGTAAGCTTTCTGCTACCAGTTATAGTCTTATTCCTCAAAATAATCAAAGTAACTTAAACTTCATAATCATGATTGAAACTGACACAGATGAGGTTAAGAGATTAATAATTAATTTGAAATCTGATTGCGCAGTGGGCTGAGATGGTATCCCCGCCAGTATTATACAATCATATCGCCAAACTCTGGTCCCTCTTATTACCCATGTCTGTAACCTGTCCATCACGATAGGTATTTTTCCAAGCATTTTTAAAAAGGCAGTTGTGCTTCCAGTTCATAAGTCATTCCAGCCCTTTCCAATGTATTAGAGCGTATACTAAATAAGCGTCTAACACGGTAACTTAAATTTAATAAAAATAATTTCTGGGAACCAATATAGTTTCCATACTGGTATATCCACGGAGGATGCAGTGTTGACTCTAACAGAACATGCTATTCGGAACCTAAATAGGAATTAAAAATGCTTAGGAGTGTTTCTAGACCTGGCGAAAGCTTCTGACACTGTCTCTGTCCCAATACTTTTAAATAAGCTGGAACGCGTAGGAGTTAAAAGTATCCCCTTAAAAATCTTGCCGACTATGTACAAAATCGTGTACAAGTAGTGAAAAAAGGGGAACATGTAAGTGATGAAGAGGCTATCAACTGTGGCGTTCCACAAGGAAGCATCCTGGGCCCCACACTTTTTATTATATTTATAAACGGTCTATGCGATATGCCCCTACTACTACATACTGTGTGTCTACGAGACCATAGCCCGTAAACACAAGTCACGACCTCTGCTGGTGCTACGTGGTAGAGTTAAACATACAATCTTTAAAGCTGATCGGACAAGAACATCTTTTGCAGGTAAACACTGCTATATCCTTAGCGTAAGATTGTACATATAACAAGACAAACGAACAATTAGATATCTTTCATCTAAATAGAATTAACTGTAAGATGAAGGTGAGGGATTGGCTCACTTTTCTAGACTATCACGAAACTGAGAATTTGCTGGCTGGCATCACTGCCTGATCTACAGTATATCGCAAGCACCTGAAAACACACGTATTCGCAATCTATCAACTCACACACATACACATACTTAAACACTCTCACACTACACTCACTCGTACACTACATTCACCTCTCCACACACATATATTAAATAGGTAGGTAATACATAATAATTAAGTATTTATTCTTTATTGTTTTTCCTAATATAACATTTATACAATAACTTACGCTCCACAATGTGTCTGGCAGGAAGGAACGCTGAAACCTGAGATTACAGGACACGCCCTAGTTTGAGTGTCAGGAGTTTCACAAATTCGAGCATGTACTTAGTCTAATTACCATAAGGATCAAAGTTACTGAAAAAAATCATGTTTAACCCTTTTCTCTCCTTGTGTATTGGGCTTATGAAATAAATTTGATTATTAACAAAAAAAAAAAAAACAAAACGATT
The DNA here is from genome assembly GCA_916610215.1 of Omphaloscelis lunosa. NCBI lineage: Eukaryota > Metazoa > Arthropoda > Insecta > Lepidoptera > Noctuidae > Omphaloscelis > Omphaloscelis lunosa. The sequence goes on along the minus strand of OU744265.1, from coordinate 13,245,393 downwards.
GCAAAACATAACATCATATCTAAATTCCCCGATAGATTACAAACCATTACCTATAACTTGTCCCTTGTCGTCGTATTGCCACCATTGCTTATCAAGCTGTTTTCAAAACTAATAGAGTTCAACTACCAATCACATGACTGCAAAATTCAGTGCTATCAATCGCGTCACGGTACAAATTATAATGTACGCACAGTAGGCAGAGGTAATACTCCCACATTTCGTGAGTTATGCTATAAATCTCCTGTAACAAGAGCCGAACCTATTGTCAATTATTATTCGGGTTGAGTTGACTCGGGCTGAGCCATAGATATACTATTTAAACTAACGTCAAGCTGTCACTGACCCGCCATTTAACCTTCTGAGAATTTTCTAAAGAATAAAATAACATAAATCTGATCTTCCTTTTCCACGAATAGATACTTACAATTTAGGGACGACTCTGCATCAAACGAAGTTGTTTCAAGTCACCGGAAAGCGATTATTACCTTGCATGGGTGTCTCGACGAAGCGACCCCTGACTCACTAAAAATGGATGGCTACAGACAAACCGACAGACAGGGAGAGTAACTTTTGCAATAATAAAATCAGTATTAGTAAAGATACAGATTTCGCAAATTATAAAACTTTATAAACAACTACATGTCCATTTCCTTCTAATGCTATGTTATGAACATAACAAGGAAATGAAAGTTACTTTTAGTTCAAATCAGTTTCAATACTGCCTGACTACACTGCGTGTAATATACTGTTTTGTTCAAATGAAAAATGAACAGTCCCAAGGTCTGTTGGGCATTAAATTCCTGAAATTGTCTAATGACGTGTTAGTCCGACCAGCGACACATCACGTTTCAAACGAATCCAATTGGTGGTTAACGCTGCGAATACTCGATGTGGATTTGTTAAGCGCTTAATTGAAAGTATTTCAGTTTTCAAAAGATTCTAAAATTGACGGAACGGTGAATCGGTTGGAGCGCAATTTGAGGATTCCTTTGACATTAGAAAAATCTTTGAAATTCTAGCAGGAAGTGATGTTGCGGGTTGTCACCGTTGTACCTACAGACAGTTTCCAGCATGTCTATTGATTACTGGTATGCCCCTACGCTGCACAATAATATTAAATGTTAAAAAAAAACAAGTGTTTTAATTAGTTATTATTTAATCGTCCTTTTGTATGTTATACTATGTCTTTTATGTGCCAAATAAACGATCTATCTATCTACGAACAATGCCAATTACATATACAGTGTAGCGATGTGTTTATCACATGAAACCACGTATCCGACGTGACATTTTTTTTAAAAACAGGAAAAAAATAAAAACTGGTCAAGGTACCTTTTTTGTTTTAATATTCAACATTGTCATGTAAATGCATAGAGATGTCGCAGATGGATTGTCAAGTCCGCTGTTTTACATAATCGCTAGCTATTTTATAAAACTTATCTAAAACAGCTGAACGAGTTTTAGCGATTTTCCAGAATTACTGACAATTTTATTATAATATAAAATTATCAGAGTTTTATGAAAGTCAGTCCTAAAAATACTAAACAGCCAAGTAACTGCGACCAACTAGGCCCTTGCCGGCCGCTGCCGCGGTTGGTCACAGTTCTAACTTAACCTAAACCAATTAATCAAGGTGCTAACCTTATTTACTGCGACTTACTTGGCATGAGAAGCCATACCAAACGCTTATTGTGACTGCAGATAAGCCATTCTGCATTAAGTCTAAACATGGGTAGCAGTTTTGCAAAGGCAATCCAGTTGAATGTTGTTCAGCTGTTTTACATTTTACGAGTTGTTTTGTAAAACAGCTAGTGGATAAGTAAAACAGCGGATTCGCAATCTGCGACAGACATATCACCCGACCAATACTAGTCGGTCAACGACCCGTGACCGCCGGAGATAGTTCAAACTATGCTATTCCGAATTAAACAAATAACTTTAAAAAATCAAGCGAAAAATATACCTACGACCTTCTAACGGCTAACAGTTAAAGGCATAATTCTCTATGTACGGAATTAAAAGAAAAGGGAAATAACGCGGCAGGGGTGCAAAAATAAATAATCGAAAAATATGCTTACCTAAAACGACTTAGGCATAATTCTCTATGTACAAAATGGGACGGGCTGACACACCAGTCCATCCAACATTATTTAAATATGATCCTTATCCGTTCTATTTTTCGACTCTTTCTCCCTTGGCCTTTTAAAATAAGCCAAACTAAGTAGACCTGAGCCATTTTTAAATTAAAACCAAACACTGTAAAAATGTTTAGAGCCCAAAGAAATTATGTTAAATAATTAAACACGCCCACTATAGTGTGTTTAGTGAAATAACATTCAAACAGGACGGACAAACAAACCGACGACGTAACGGGAGATATATAAAAAAGCAAATGAATGTAAACAGTGATTTGTGTTTCAAGTAACGTCACAGAGTAGATTCTAGCAGTTGGACAATCAAGTTTTATTTTTGAGTTTCGTTAAAGTTTGGAATTGCAACTCCACATCCTTTTACTTACCCCAGACCCACAGGTAGATTTTTGACATGCTATGGTACGATAATAAAAAGCCTACCGCCTGTTTTATTATTAAATTGTGTAACGCACGCAGTACAGAATTGAGAAGTCAAAATCTACCGTCGCCTTATCCCAACTATGTCGGAGTCGGCTTCCAGACCAACCAGACGTAGCTGGATACCCGTCTTTAGATGGAGCGTCTGCCTATCTGACCTCCACCAACCAGTTACTATTTAACGCGATACCCCTGGACAAGACTGATTGTCAGACTTTCGGGGTTCTGACGACCCCTTAACGACTGTAAAAGTCTACGAATGACAGCCGGAACCAATTGCTTATCGTGCTTTCCGAGGAACGGAGGGGTCTCGGTATGTTATGGATGGGCCGACCCTGGCAAGCGCAGCTTAGTATTCGATTGACTCGTGCGGCTGATAAAGCGCTCTCCCTCTCTCTACCTATTTAAAAATTTGCTGTGCCCGACAGGGTCCATAATTGTTTCTATTATATTTTTATTTACCACCTGTAATTGTAAATTATGGTTAGCAATAAACGTTTTGATTTGATTTAGCCACGACCCCATAGCCTTCAAACACGATTTTATGAAACTTGAAATATTTTTCTCGTTTGACGAACTGCACAAAATCATTCTGTGGCATTACTATTTTCCTCATCCTAAACAAACGCACGCAGAGTGAACAGAAAGTACAAACGAGATAAATCAACATGTTTTTCTATACGTAAACGTAAAAATGGGAGAGCCAATCAAAAATGTTTATTCGTTTTGATCAACTTTTTGTACCCTGTATAATTTTTGCTCGTTTAGTTAAGCCACGTAGTTTTTGGTCATAAGTTTGAAATACGAATATGGAATTTTCTTCGAGTGCGGAGCGATACGAGCGGAGAAATACTTTTTAGGGTTTCGTACCCGAACGGTGCCAAACGGAACCCTATTACTAAGCTTTCACGGCTATACGTCTGTCTGTCTATTTGTCAGCGAGCTGTGTCTCATGAACTGTAATAGGATATATGATAGTTGAAAATTTTACGCATTTTTATTGCCGCTATAACAAGAAATAATAAAAATGTAATAACATTAAGTGGGTCTCCATTCTCCATACAATAAACTATTGATTTTGAAAAAAAAAATCTAACCCTGGCATGTGGGGTGTCATTATCTAGAACTTATCGAGTAGAGATCAAATTTATATATTTATTTTTATCTTAAAAAAAGGGGCCGTAAAAGTTGCCAGTTTTAGACCATTTTTGTACGACCTCTATCTCTATCTCAACTTCATTTATTTGGTAAATAATGTACGATGGTATGGAACCTTTCGTGTGCGAGTCCGAGTTATGACTTGGCCGGTTTTTTTGAGAGTTCTCGTTTGTATATTTAGCTTTGTTGGAACTGGGGTTTGTCTTGTTTGAACACAATTTATGTGAAAATGGAACGGGTTTTTGTGAATCAATGTAATATCGCACTCTGTAATTTATATTGAAAACATGTTATAGCATTACATCTGTTTTGGGTTCTAAGCAATCAAATGTATTTAACGCTAAAGATGACCTTTCGTTTGAGATACCTAATTATCTTAATTCATCTGTGTTACTCTAACTGTGCCACACACACATAGGTAAGTAAATACAGATGCCACAGAAAACGTTACAAAATAAACAGTCAGGAAAACTTTACTGAGTCAGCCTACTTATTTCCTGCAAGCTGTTAGGCAAGGCTAAGGGTAGCGCGTTATTGCAGCACAGGCAGCTATGAACTGCACGGTGCCATTAAAGTGCACACCTGCACGTTGATACAATTTCCACTCGATCTTACAGATTTTGCGAACGCGGTTTGTTGTTTTCTATTTTTATTAAACTGTATGGCGTGTGTTTATTTATATTTTCCAATGGCTTATATCCGGATCCATTTCTATCATATTAAATGAGACAAATGTATTTCAGACCATAAAACTTTGTTGAAGGACAAAATAAATAAATTATATCCAACGCCTATTTCAGTGACGTTTTCTTCTGGTAATAAACCAAAAACACTCGTTGTGTTTTTAGAGTTCCGTACCTCAAAATGAAAAAAGGGAACTCTTATAGGCTCACAGGTAATATGCTCCAATCTACTGGAGCAATTTAGTTGAAAATTACACATATGAATTTCTGTGACCCAAACGCGGACGTGTAACGAAAATAGATTAATTTTGAATATGGGGGTGACTTTTCGGGGGCAAATTGAAAATTTAAAAAAAGATTTTCTAAACGGTACCGTGTGACGTATCAAATGAAAGAGCTTGTTCTGAGGATGTCAAATATTTTTTTTTAATAATTTTAAAATAAATACTTTTAAAGATATTTAAGAAAATTGATGAAAAATTACCATTCCGAGCCTAATATTTTGAAAAAAATACTAAGAATAGTTCTATGCTTATAGATTACAGGAAAACCTATAAAAAGTATAGACTTTTTAAGTCTTAAAATAACATGGTAAATTACCCAATATTGTGTGTACAAAATTACATTTGCAGTGGGAATATATGGGGAAACATGTTTTTCAACTACAATGTTTAGTTTGTTCTTGGGATAAATTCATCCCAACTACGAAACCCTTCATTGTGCGTAGTCCGACACACACTTGGCCGGATTTTTCTTTTGGACAATATTTCGATTTTGCGTTTTAATGTTAAATACATTAACATTAAAACGCAAAATCTAAATATTTTAATACTGAAAATACAAAAATATAATATTGAATATACAAAAATATAATATTTAAAAATACCAGAAAATTGTGTGAACGACACCTTGTACAGCAATTCTCGAACTAGGACACTTTAACTTCAGAGAAACCAAGCGTTTAGGAAACATGCCAAAACTCTTCCCCATTTTCACGAAACGAAATCAAATGCGGCACAATATGAAAAATGCCGACATCGAAGACACCAATGGGGGAATTGAATCGGATATCAGTGGAAAAATTTCATATTTATGCAAACTGTACCGGTTGCACCTCGCGATACGATATCCACGTTATTGAAAACTTTATGCCTTGAATTGCATATGATGTTAGCTTTATGCGACGAATATATTTGCTTTCTTATTTGTACTCCGTATGAGATCTTATGGAAATAGTCTGGGATTAGACTGGATTTTTCTTCTGCGGTGATCTATAAATATAAATAGATATTGAATTCGTTTTCTTATTTCGGCATGATTTATTCTGTGTAGCTTTTTAACACCAGCAGTACTTTCTCCCCATCAGTATCCCTGTCATATTAACATGCATACTTAATGCTTTGCCTTGCCTTTGAAATGTGAAGGTGCCAGCACCATATTTGTGGCAGGGCACAGGCGACGGGGAATTTGTGCGGTGGGCTGTCCATGGATCCTTAATAGGTTAAGGAAACCATGGACAGCCCACCGCACAAACGTCTCGTTCCTTATACAACTCAAACTGGAGAAAGCACAACAACTATCTTCAACTTGCCTGCAAAGTGTCGTGAGATACTTCGGCCACATTGCCCGCAGAGGTACCAAGAACATGGAACGTCTAATGATGACAGGAAAAATAGAGGGCAAAAGACCTAGAGGCCGAAGCCCAAAACGATGGTCGGATCAAATATCCGAACAACTAGATAACTATCAGCGCCGCACTCCACCAGGTGACTGATCGTAACAGATGGAGACGGACCGTTCACAATTTGAAACGGAGTAACGATTCTCAGCAGTGAGAGAGCGATTAAAAAGAAGAAAAAAAATTAGCTTTAATGGTCAACTAAAATAAATCATATCGCTAGTAAATTAATTTACCCCAGTCTCAGCATTAAATATATCATGTTGTTAGCACAGGTAATAAATTTATTTCGTAATGAATATAAATTCGTTGATGAAAGTTGGGTAACGCATGTATCAGCGGTCATCATGAATTGTGGTCGACGTCATTTTTGCCACGGCGAAAATTTTTTAATTGGCGCGGTTTTTTGTAATGGCATTTAGCAAAGTTCGTGTACTTAATTTATACATTTACACTGAGTTTTTTTTTGTCATGCTTACACACCTTAATTTATCGATGTATTCATAGTACCGTCTTTCCTCGCTTTTTGATTGAAAATACAGCTACAAAATCGAGTTTTCGACATTAGCAAGAAAACATTCGCTCATTAAGTATGGTATAAAAACCTACGATTTTAAAACGCTAGCAAGTAGAACACATTCCCTATTAAAATTCTAGTCCAAGTCCTTGTAGAATTTGGAGATACTCGTACAATTTCCTCCCTTTTTCTTTTCACCATGTAATTTGTAATTGGATAAAGAGTACGCCCGTTTCGAGAGGGCTCGTAAAGGTTAATACTCGAATGTATAAATTGGGTACATTTTGTGGAAGTCGAGTTCATGGTAAAAATACTGACTGAAAATGGCTCTTTTTACAAACTTTATTCTGTGATGATCAATCAAGCAATATTTGTTTAACCATTCAATGGTATGGTCATTTGGAGATTTATATTCAACAATGGGTGTGTAAATTTTTGGGTCTACCATGGTTTTCATACTTTTAGAGGCCTACAGAATTCGATTTTTGACGCTGTTATTTTCCCTCGTTATGCCTTATTTTAGCAATCATTATAATCTACCAGCTTCTTACAGATTTGCTTAAAAAATACGAAGTCGATCGTCCTGTTACTTAGACATTTTTTTCGATTTTATTTGATCACACGTGTCGATCAGCAAAAATCGAACAAATATGTAGGCTTAAGGATTTCATAGTGTGAGCATGACTGATATCGCGAACAATGAATTTTAAGCCTCCCTTTTTCCGGAACTCACAAACGAAACCATGAAGGAACAAAAAGGGAACAGATATTCAAACGGGGGTTAAATTCCTTTCGAAAGCTCCATACCATACCGAAATTGCAAATTAGAGGTTCGTTTTAACAAAGATCGTATCGTATTCCTTTGTACTTCTGCAGTAAAATTACTATTTGATCCGTTATAAAGGAAGTCCAAGTATCAATGAAACCTGCCGGGGTTGCGAAGAAAACCGAAAGGGAGATCGTGGCCCCCGGCAACAGGGCAGCCGAAGGAACACGGGTGGGTTTTAGTCAGTAAGAGTCTGACACGCCCTCCCGCTCCGCCCAGCGGGAGAAGTTATTTGATGATTTCTCACCCTAAAAAAAAAAAAAAAAAAAAAAAAAAAAAAAAAAAAAAAAAAAAAAAAAAAAAAAAGTATCAATGAAAAAATGTTACAGCAGAATTAAAATCCCCCTAAGTTCCCGCCAAAAAATAGGACTGAGAAGTTACCGTTTCTAGTGGAATAGAAACTTGATACATTATTCTACTTAAGTATTTTAGTCGCCACAAGTAATTATACTACTGAGTGATCGAGTTCTAACTCCAAAATCGTATAAAGTCTGGCAAACGAAAGAAGAGACTGAAAAACCGCGGCAAATTTAAAAAATATATAATTTAAAAAATAGCATAGCAACCCTAAAATTAGTATGACATACCTGGAATAACCTAATTTGATACTTTAGAATTATTTGTTTAAAATCATACTACCTATTACGATCTAAATCAAAGAGACATTTCGAAAAATCTGTTTACTTCGTCTGAATAAAAATACGTCTTTAGGTATTATTATGCAGCAATTCGAATAAAAAAACAACAATATTCTATAAATATTTTGGTTAATATTCACTACCACAATCAAAATCTGAATCTAAAAACTTAAACACTTCCATGTGAAAAAGATTCATTAGAGTCACTGTTTTGTCATTTCTGATTTAAGATAGTTAATTGATTCAGGCGTCACCTTGCGGAAATCCATTATAAAAGACAATAGAAGTGGACATATTTAGCAACTTGTTCCGCTTAGCTATTTCTAAAGAGCTCGAACACGGCGTGTTGCCACATCAAGCGCTGAGCGCAGTCAGCAGTTCAGTCTGCGCTCAGCGCTTGGTGTGGCAACACGCCGTGTTCGAGTTCGCGACAAGTCAATCGTCATCTTGAGGATGCCTCGTTGAGAGGTGAAACACTTGTCGATTTCTTCCAGGGTTTTTTTTTAGACTCTTTAGAAATAGCTAAGCGGAACAGGTTGCTAAATATATCCACTTCTATTGTATTTTATTTCTGATTTAGTAAATGCTGTATCAAGATTACAGAGAATCACCAACAACGCATTCATCTTGTTTTGGTAAATTGAGGTTGACATTAGTATAGCATTGCTGTATAAAAAAAGTTTGCAAATAATTTCGAATGTGTATTTTCGTTTGCCAGGCTCTACTTAATAATGTATTTTACATATTATGTATGTTTTCACGTTACCGGATGACAGCAATGCGGACGAGTACTTCAACGCCTGAGTGTTCTTTTGTTTTTGTATTTATTGTATTTGTTAGCATTTAATTTAATTAGATTCTATATTTATCGTATATAAGATTTGTCATCTAGGGTTATAATGAAGGTAATGTAACATTTCTTGATATTATTATATCTAGGTCAAGTAGATGCGAGAATTCTGACCAGCGTTATTATTTTCCGGAACGAAGATATTTTTGCTCATGGGACTTATTGGTATTTTTATTTGCTCTGCACTTGACCGTATCGTGAAAAAAATATTAACTTCTTTTATTATTTGGGAAATTCTTATGAGATATTTCCGAAAAATACATTTCCTTGATTACATTTTCCTGACTAAAAATGACAGTAAAAAAGAATTTATTCTGTCATTTTTAGTCAGAAAAATGACAAGAACACAAAAGAAGAAGAAGACTTTTAACAAGAATGTTAAAGCCTAAAGTTGGTAATAAGGTAAATTTAAGATTGTCTTAAAGAACATAAATTGCATTCTTATGTTCTCCAAGTTGAAATATTTTCTCCTGCTATTGTTGAATTCCGTACCTATTGTGTACTTTGCCAAGTAACTTCGAAAGTACGGAAAATTATTTGCAAAGAATCCTATCGAAATCAAATATAAGTTAAAAGCGAAAGATAAAGGGAAGAATTGTTTTGCAATTAGATCAGTTCACAATTTCGGGTTTCAAAAGCGTAACTTCGAAAATTCTAAACAAATGATACTTTGCTTCGGTATTGCTTTGATTGTTAAAATATTCATTTGTGATTTTAAGTTGGGAAATATTTAACTGATTCTCTAAAAACTAGTGGTGGCATCTGCATCGCCACATCCGGACTACACATCACACTGAACGTCACGCAAAATTCTTCATCAACCGTTGGGCAGTTGTCCACCAGACACGGCACCCGTCTGGTCGGAGGATCCTCCCTTTTCTATGAAAGATGAGTGAACTTTACGATGTAAAGTTCCTCATACCTTTATAAACTCATTGACCTTCTAATGATGAACCGGTGCCGCGACCAGCGAACGCTAAATCCAAATTGGTTGCAGTTACTTGGCTATTTAGTATATTAGGACCGTAAAATAGGAATTATTTGAGGTTCTGAAAAGGAGGCGTATTCATTATATTAGAGGGTTCAATAATATTTTTCGGACAACAAAATGGGTAATCTTGAGGTTATATTAAATATATTCCTTTTAAGGGCCCTAACCCACGTACCACAACCACACCACATCGCAGCGACGAAATGTGTGCAAGAATTGGTTACATGTGAATAATAATGTCACTCAAATTTCTTGCAGTTGCGTTATAGTAGCTATAAAATTTCAATGTGGTTGCTTTGTCGCTAGTAGTTGCGATGTGGTTACGTTGTGGTTAGTGTCTGCGGACAGATCACCTTCAGTGTCGTCGCGTCGATGGTACGAAGTGGTTGCGGTGTGGCTGCGACGTCGCCTTGATGCGGTCGGTATCGCCCACACGGTTGATTTTGACGTCCGAATGTGGTTCGTGTGAATGTACTATTAATTTTCATAAAAATTTGCGCCCGTCCACGTGGTGTGGTTGTGGTTGTGGTATGTAGTGTAATCGAAAGTATAGCGTTTTCTCTATTATCTTCTGACTAGATTACTTGTTTGAAAGATTAAGTTATTCGCTTATCCATTATTACAGACTTGAAATAATGCTACATAGAATTAGTTTTTTATAGCAGTGATAGCCTTTTTTTGGGTGGGAAATTATCAAATATCTTCTCCCGCTCTGGGCGGAGCGAGAGGGCGTGTCAGACTCTTACTGACTAAAACCCACCCGTGTTCCTTCGGTTGCCCTGTTGCCGGGTGCCTCGATTTACCTTTCGGTTTTCTTCGCATCCTCGGCAGGCATCGACCCTAACGGATCCCGTCAATTCTGCTGACATCTCTTTGAGGCGCAAGTGGAACACAACGCGCCGTCGACCCGGGCTTGGAGAGCTACCCATTGCTCACCGTCCGCAAATCCGTGCCTACGGTGGCCGGAAATCGGCCTGCGATTCTCCTCCTGTAGCAGTGATAGCCTAGTAGTATGACCATTATCAAGCTGCAAAATCATAGGTCTCGAGTTCGAACACAAGGCACTCACCTCTGACTTTTTGGATTCATGTGCGTTTTGTATAATTATCACTTGCTTCAAAAACGGTGAAGCAAACCATGGTGAGGAAACCGGTATGCCTAAGAGATATTTCTCGACAGTATGTGATGCCAAGTCAGAGACCCACGGGTGGCATAAAAACTCTGACACCAGGTTAGTCACTAACCACACGAAAAAGAAACACTTATTATTTTACAATGTCAATAACGTAATAGGGCAAAATATTCTAATCCCATTTACGATTAAAGATTTTATGAAAGGGAATTTAAAAAAGAGGTTCAGTGTCCTTCAGGTTCCTATAAATGGCAAAAACTTGTCTAAGTTATCTTAAAACCACTTTTGGTATTTGTATAATCAGAGGCTTTAGGTACCCTTTTGAAAAAGAAAAAGTAAGATAAAGGTAGCGTTACGTTTGTATACATATACATTTTTTTAGCCTACACAAGGAAAGCAACACGAGGCCTCGACTCTTGGGAAAATTCTGACTTAAATAAAATAAGTTACTCACAGCAAGAATCTAGTGAAATCGACATACCTACATAACCCTGAAGTTGGCCTTTTTTCTGCTCGACTCATATCGGTACGTTTATAAAATAGTTCATGCTGAGGTAAAATATTATAAGGTGGTATCAGGGTTGATTTAGGTGAGGTGTGCCGGACGTACATTTTAGTATCACCAATCGTTGACCTGAAAACCACTATAGTACACCCGATGCTATTATTTTTCGTTCTGAAATTGTATTTTGAAAAAAAAAAAAACATTTACGATAAAGGACCTTAAACTAGAGGTATATAACAGTTGGATTCTACCTGAACTAGAAATTTTAATTTAATATTCGTAACTAATTATGGCTGGACGTATTTCTGCGTATAAAATAAAATCGACAACGTAACATGCAAGCGATTCGTTTGATAGAAATGTATGGATCTTTTAATGAGTTAGGGATCCATTGACCCATCAGGTTAAGCTACGCTTGCCGGTGTTAGTCCGTGGATGGGTGACCATCTTTACATACCGAGATTCCTCCGTACCTCATTGGTCTCAGCTGTCATTCGTGGATCATTGATAGTCGTTACGGATCGTTAGAAGCCCGAAAGTCTGACAACCAGTCTTACCAAGGGGTATCGTATTACCCAGTTACCGGGTTTTGAAGGTCAGATAGGCAGTCATTTCACGTAAAATACTAATACGGTATTCAGGTGCATCCGATTAGACTGGAAGCCGACCCCAACATAGTTGGGAAAAGGCTAGGCAGATTGAGACTGATATTGCCAACTGAAGTGCGCGGCGTCTCTCGAATGTGCCTGCATGTTAAGGCCTAACTAGAGCGCGGCAGAAATATGTCCTGCAAACCCCTCAATGTTTGAACCCACCTTAAGACATTTTTGCAACTAGAGTGGTCTTTAATAATTAGTGAATTTGTTTATCAACAGTCCCGATTGTTTTCCAAAACAAATGTTGTAATTTTCTACAATGAAAACTACACCCAATTTCAAGTCCCTAATTGAGCCAAAAGGACGTACGCCCAGCAATTAAGCAACTCCTCGCATTCAGGCTAAATTGCTATTGTGTTTCAAGTGATTATGGCACTTTTCTGTCCGTTTTACCCCAACTATAGAGGTGTCATATTCTAGCCTAACGAGATACTGCCGTAATTGGTTTGTGGGTGGGAGATGGCAGTTCTGTTGATATCAGCCATGGCTAGCAGTAGATATTTATAAATATTACCCAGTTGTCAACCTTCAGGCCCTCATTTATAACACGTGCTTTGGCTTAGATATGTTCCCGTCTGACTGCCTCATTGGTCTAGTGGTCGCAAGCGCTACTGCTGAGCTTGAGGTCCTGGATTCGATTCCCAGGTCGGGCAAAGTGTTATAGGGTGTTTTTATCTGAAATTTCTCAGTAGCAGCCTGGAGTCTGGATTTGTGCCCGGTTGATGGTAATAGGCTCGCCCCCTATTACATGGGACTTGGAAACATAACTGGCGAAATGTGGGTGAACCTGCTACAGAGTTAGCTCTGCCCAACCCTTCGAGGAAACATGGAGTGATGTTATGTTATGTTCCCGTTTCTATTTTGCACTTGTAGTTGTCAAGCTGTGCGACAGTAACGTTCTCAAAAAAAAAGGCTAAAGGCTTTCGTAGACAGGCGCGATGCGACAGCACATCATGGAAATTCATGGAAATTGACAAAACTTCATGGAAATTGTTCTACCGTAGCATCACGCCTGTCTGCGGAATCCTTAATGCTAACCCAAAGAACGTGTTAAGTACGTTAATTGACTTGTGATATTAGACCAAGTGTCCATCTTCTTCTGATCATCCGTAATGACTGTCACAAGTTAATAGGATTCATATACGCCAGCGGTTTATGCGCCATCGTAAGCATTTGGGTCTCTGTGAAATAAAATATAAAACTTTATTTAATTCTTAACACTCGTCACATTTTTGGACTTACTAAGCCAACAGTTGTTTTGACGAATAGGTTGTTCTGTCATTTGTCAAAGTTTCCTATTAAAAAGTTACGAGTTGCAGCTAAAGTTGGAGTCCAGAGCTCGATGCTCAATTTTCTCGCATGCCAAATATTTTTCAGACGCAAAATATTGTACAACCAGTTACTGATTGCAATTTTATTTGCGACCAGGAGTGCGTTCATGTAAATTTCGATGGGTTTGCGTACAATGTGCTTGTTGAGAGTTATCAACTTCCGTCAGATTCATTTTTGAAATTCGTAAATTAGTCTGCAATCTCAATTTATAATATTACATTTTAAAGCCTATAAATATTCCAATATTATACCTACAATAAATTCGGAAAATGTAACTCATCTAACATTATAATAAACAGCATTACATATAATTTATTTTATTTATTTAATTGCTTACATGTAAAATACTGGTTAGTAGTAAAGTTTCACGACACAGTATTAAAACATGCCCCTGTAAGGGCACTGAAAATGTTTCATAAATCAAATTATTAAATTACATAATATAATATTGAATCTAATTATTACTTTTAATTACATTTTAATAAACATTAATTATTTGATTTTATTTCAAATAAATTTTACACATTTAATTTTTTATTTATTTTTTATGGATTTTCACACATTTAATTTTTTTTTTCTGGATTTTCTCCTAGCAGCCCTGAGTCTGGATTTGTGCCCGGTTGATGGTCGATTGACGCCCCCTATTACATGGGACTTAAACATAACTGGCGAAATGTGGGTGTAATATAGGTACACCTCTGCCTAACGCTTCGGGGATTACAGGCGTGATGTTATGTTATGTTATGTTAAATTTTATCAAATCCGAAAGGTGTGGTAAAATTTAAGGATATGGTATAGACCATCAACTTTTTCTGTAGAACCAACAACGTAATCGAGAAAATGCCAAAAAAAACAACTGTCTCTCAGACGATCAAATTCGTCTGTACCACACACACCTTTCTGATACAAATTAAATTTACTTTTAGCTTTTCTTTATTCGGAATAAGGCAAGAGGATGATGACGTTGATTTATTTTAATGTCATTATTTCAACTGACACACAGTACTTAGGTACTCAACACTACGATCTGTATGTTCCTTTTATTAAGCCTCATTTCTGTCATCAGTGTCAATAATACAAAATTGTGGCAATTATACTGGTGTCCCAAAATTTACGCAAGATTCAACATGTTCATGATCTAGGGACCAATTCCGATCATCAAAAGGATACGGCCAGGAAAAGTCTCATGCAGTAATAAAATTGTTTAACAGCTAAGCCGTGGAGGCCATTGGCCCGATGTGCTGTTTTATAAATAGCCTATATACTTAACGATTCAATAAAGAAATTATAATAATGAAGAAAAAAAAACTGTTTTTTTTTTATTATTTAATTCTCGTAAATTTTGGGAAACCCTTTATTATTTACGTACTATTTTTCTAAGTACCTACTGTCTTATTTAAAAAGGATCCCCCTATATCCCATCTAAACAACTATGTTTATTAAACAATTGATAAAAACAAAAGAACATAAAAATAAAATAAAAAACAACAACATCTGCAAATTCTATTTCATTAACAACGTTATTTTGATTGAATAAAAAACAGAACAATCGTAGGTAATCTTATTTTCTCCAAAGGTTTAAGAAGATTCAAAAAGGGTTGAGAAATCCCTTAAAACGGGTTAAATAAAAGTAAACAATGTATAAAAGTGATCGTTAATAGATTGTATGATGAAAAAATTTTAATTATTTTAAAACGCCTTTATAGAAACCCTAGCCTTTTCCCTGTGAGAGACTGTTCTAAACCCTTTATTAATGAATGCGGATTAAAGTTATGCCAAACATAAACCTTCTACCCCCCCCCCCTTCTTCTTCCTTAACCCTTCCACTTTCATATCTGTAATTCATAAGGTGCACATAAGAAAAATAAAGAAAGAAAAATAGATTTATTTATCACAGAGACACGTTAATACAAAAAGATAAGATAACTCGAATCAAAAACAAAAAACACGCAAACAAAAAACGGCAACTGCACGCCGCAACTGTGACAAGAAGGTTTCCACTCAGCATGATGCTGTGCTATGGGGGCCCAAAACACGCAGCGCTGATTTTCAGGGGTCACAAAACACGTACATATTAGAGAGTATTCTATTTTTGAAAAAAATATCGTTGTTCTGAAGCTAATACTGCTTGTAACTTTATTCAGCGTGTTTGTATTAGTAACATCGATGTAAATCGATGATTAGTAAGAGGTAAATGTAGAAACGTCATTTAATTCAATAAACCACCTAGAGAATTGAAATCCCTTAACAATTTTACGGAACTAATGGAAGGAGGTAGGATCTGATTTCTTTATTAAATCCGAAAGAGTAAATAAACCCGACATGTTTGGAAGATCGGTAGGGTCACAGCGAAATAAGATTACACTTAATGAAGGAAGAAAGAAATAAACATCGAAATGCTGGCGGCATTGATAATTTGGTTTATAAATTACTTAATGGACGAGATTTTACGGTTTAGGTAATTGTGTTTTATTGAAAATGAATAACAATAATTTATTTGCTGAAAAGACAGGCTTTATCGAATATTATAGTTGGTGGTTTTTGCACAGTACATATTTTGCCTATTTAGGGCATGCCAATTTTTAGTTTGTTCTGTCCAACGGATTCCTGCGGCCTTCACAAGGTTATCGGTCTACCTAGTGCGAGGCCTTCCAACGCTACGTCTTCCGGTACGTGGTCGCCACTCCAGAACCTTTCAGCCTCATTGGCCATCTATTCTGCGAGCACTGTGCCCTGCCCATGGTCACTTAAGTTTGGCAGTTCTTCGGACTATGTCGGTTACCTTGGTTCTCCTACGGGTCTCTTTAAATGCCGAGCCTCCAAATATGTTAAGGTTATTATGTGACATCAGCTATATCTTCTAGATTATACATAGGTATAACCCATGGTATAGGCACCTACAGTAGGCCTCGAAAAAACGTATCCATCAACAAAAAAATATTTAGCTGTCTACAATTTTGATTCCATATTATTGTAATCATGTGTAGCCTCAAAATATATTACACATTGGGTACTTATTTGTAGCTTCACATTAATACAGTATAATGGAACACAAATTGTAGGCAATCGACTGCTTCGTTGGTCTAGTGGTCATAAGTGCTACTGCTGTGCATGAGGTCCCGGGTTTGATTCCCGGGTCGGGCAAAGTGTTATTGGGTTTTACATAAGGAATTTCTCAGTAGCAGTCCGGAGTCTGGATTTGTGCCCGATTGATGGCAATAGATTCGCCCCCTATTACATGGGACTTAAATATAACTGGCGAAATGTGGATGGACTATAGGTACACCTTTGCCTAACCCTTCGGGGAAATACAGACGTGATGTTGTGTTACATGAAAATTTCCGCACAGAAACTATGATAATAACGTATTTATTAATATTAATTGGCAAGCGGAGTGATAGTCTTGATTGTAAGACTGGTATATACAATATATCTATACGAGTCTAATATTCTAACAACGAATATAGGTAGCATAGCACATATAGGTAGAATAGCAGGTAAGTATATATCTACTGGTAGATATTATTACATGTCAGTTACTTGACGTTAAAGTGTACTAATATAACAAAGCTAAAGAGTTTGTTTGTTCGTTTAAACGTGCTTTATCTTTAACTAGAAGTTCCGGATATCAGCGCATCGAATTTGAAAAAATATGTTTGCATTTGATAGCCTAATTCTCGATAAAGGTTATAGGCTATTTAGCATCACGCTGCGACCATTTGGAGCCAAGCAAAAAAAAAAAAAGTCAGAAATAACGCGAGGTTATTTCAGTAGATGGTGTCTTACGACTTCCACGCGAACGAAGTCCCGAGCAAAAGCTAGTATTTTTATATGTTAGTTACTAGACATTAACCGACGTTGAAAACCGATACATCCTCATTATGTCGACCTACTTTATTATTCGATCATTAATTCGTTACTCATCCATCGATGCTACACAAAGGTGGTTACTATTAAATCAAGATCGAAACTCGCTGCCGAAAATTCTGTGAAAAAACATTGGCTTGCTGAAATTGTCTTTCACGAAATTAAGTCCTTTGTTTGTTTTGTCGAACGCTATAATGAAGTATGAAAAATTAATCCCTTGTCAACAGTCTACCGTTATTATAGCAAAAATATTCATGAAATTATATGAATTGAGTTGATTTGTTTGCTAAAGTTTTTTGGTAGGTGTTGCTCAGAGCTGAAAAAGGTTTATTGCCTGGATACGGTAGGGCTGTAACAAAATCGTGTAGGTTGTATAATAGACAACAGATGTTTAGATAAGATAAAAACTTTGTGTTTTAATAATAATGTTCAATTTATTCATTGGAAGTAACATGTTTCACAGTGATCATCATCACCGTCATATATCGAACCACTTTTTCCCATCCATATTGGGGTCAGTTTCCAGTCTAACCGGATGCAGTTGAATTCCAGTAATTTACATAGAGCGAATGCCTATCTGACATTCACAACCCAGTTATCGGATAACACGATATCCCTTGGTAAGACTGGTGATCAGGCTTCTGATTACCCGTAATGACAATCAAAGATCCACGATTGTAGCCGGGACCAACGGCTTAACGTCCTTTCCGAAGCACGGAGACGTCTCAGTATGTAATGATGGCCAACCATCAACGGACCGACCACGGTATCATAACTTAACCTCCATCGAGCCGAGAAAAAAAATCTTAGAAAATAAGTCAGCAAACTTGATAATACTTAAACCATAAAAATTTTGCAAGCAGTGTAATATTTGCTCGAAAAAGCCAGCACAAAATACTATTGTGCAAAAATAAACTACCTCAACGAAATATTTACTTTAGATATTTTTAGAAAATGTAGAAAGGTCTACACTTTGCAGTATTTTATTTCTTGTTACCTGTTACATTATTATTATCGCGGAATGAAAGCAAAACATAGATTGTATTGATTATATTCTCTTGAAAAAGGTTTCTGTTGTTGCTTCCCGGATAAAGGTAGAAACTGTGAATGATTTGAACTCTGAACTTTCGAACTGAATAAAATATAAATGCCTGTATTTCGTTTCTACATAGGCGTAGAAATAATAAACCTACGTTCTCTAAAAATATACCTGTTACTTACAAAATAGAGCCTGAGAAACCTAGAACAGCTTACGTCAATAATTACGCAATGGCGGATGCTGTTCGCGCAAGAACGAAAAGTTAAAAGAAGGACCTGTTAATTACCCATTTTTGCTATCACGACCGAATTCCGGAGGGCATTATCGTGCAGCCTGTGGAGTCAATACACACAAGCGTGCTATAAAGTCCTTCGCATCCAGTATAACAACGCGTTGAGCCACCCCCGCTTCTGCAGCGCCTCGGGCATGTTTGCGGAAGCGCGCACCGACTGTTTTCACGCCACCATGCGCAAGCGGTGCGCGTCCTTAGTGCGCAGGGTGCGGGCCAGCTCCAATACTGTCCTGAAAATGATCACTGAGTGATTTGACATACGACAATGCTATAACAGACATGTATAGCCAGGGCACTTAATCTGATTGACACTGACCTACATTTTTAATGACTTGTTTGATGGAATTATTATTTTTAATTTAATATGAATTCTGTGACCTTCATAATTTGACTTATAATTTAAATTTCGATTCTGTGCCCCTATAATTTGTAATACTCATTCGTTTATTTTAATTGCATTTGACATTTTATTTTAATTTGAATTCTGTGACCTTTATAATTTTTACCTATTTTAATTGCATTGATATTTTATTCTATTGTGATTCATTCTGTTGCAGTATAGTGAAATTTGATTTTATGTAATAAATTCATTTAATTCAGACAAAACCCTTGTCTGAATTAAATGAATTTTATTTTTATTTTATTTTATTACACTTAGAAGCATAAAAACACATTTCAGGTAACCTAAATTATCCTTTCTTTACAATAAAAAAAATAAAACCTTTTCTGTTCTTGCCTAGTTCTTGTTAATGAAAAATTTGGGCAAGCCATCATCCAAACATCTTGAATTTCTAATGAAGCTCTCTAAAAGGCTTTAGTGTTTACCAGAATTACAAATTTTTAATGCTTTAATATTTCAAATGACTTATCAATCGAAATCGAAAGTCCATTAACTTTAAGGTAATTAATTATTGATAGGATTAGGTAGAATTCAAGGAAAACAAAAACAAAATCAAAACGGCGGTAAAAAGATGAATATCTTACGACATTGAGTATTTTTTCACATTAAAAATTCAACAAAATGGAGAAAATTTGTCGTTACCGGCACAGCTGTTTATGGTTATTCTTCCTCCCCCATAGTGGACGTCAGGCGCGAAAAATTTTAAATTACTCAAGTAAAATTTGTGTGGATAGGAGTTTACAAGAACGAGGAACGTTTATTTGGCACAGTAGTGGAACACGGTTAAACAAAATTAAAGACAAACATGAAAAAAAAATGTGTATGTAGGTATAACGTACATTATAAGTACGCTCTATGTGTGCCTCACTGTTGCGCCATATAGGTCCCTAAAAGCAAAAATACCAAACAGATGCTAAGCAAAGAACCAGGTAGGAAAAACTAGGAAAATGATCATGAGATGTTGTGCGATGCAATTCGTGTTTCCTATTCACCTTATCCTAATTCATACTGCTGCTTTCCTCATAGTACCAGCCTATTAGTGTCACAGTGCAGGGCAAAGGCCTCTTCTCATACGGAGAAGGCACGAGCATTGATCACCACGCTTGCTCAAGACGGGTTGGCGATTACAGACTTATTTTAACTGTAAGTCCAGGTTTCCTCACGATTTTTTCCTTCACCAATGTTAGTTATGTTCAAGATAATCTCAGAAAGTAGACTGTCATGATGCCCCAGTGGTTAAAGCCTCGCCTGCATTATCTCATGTTGTGGGTCCAAATCCGGGCAAATACCATTGTGAAATTTTCAATTCATACGTACTTTCTTTCCCCATAGCAATTAGGAAGACTTCCAAAGCTAAAGCCAAATACAAGAAAATAACACTTATGAAGCGAATAAATAATTATCCAATCGTCGTCCAATCAATACTTACTATCTTCGTTTTGATTGGTATTCCTCGTGAGTAGTGTCCAGACTGTAGTCAGCGTAAAACTAATTAGCAGAGAAAATAGTTTTCCCGTATCGTGTATATGTGGCGAGAACGTTGGGTGAATAAGAATTGAATAATGTTTCTAATTAATGCTGCACATGTTGAAACTGCAGCTGTAGGTATTGAAGATGGGGATGTTGTTGATGTGTAAGAAAATGATAATGATAATGAGTGTGTTGCGAAACGATTTAAAAAAAATCAAAGCTAATATATTTATTTTCCATCTGTCATAAAAAAGATCATTACAATTAATTTTTCAGTTAAAACAACTAACATTAGATGTTATGATATATGCGTCTATAAGACTATGTGATAATGGTTTAATTTTGAACGAAGAGATATAAATTAAGATCATAATTTTTTAAATCTGTACTCTTATACAATTTACCATAATTTAATTTCGTTCGGCTGTAATAAAATATTAAAATGAATATACAATTTATTCAAAAAATTCAAGACCTTGTGAAATATCCCTTATTCCCAGCGTAGCCGAGGCATAACAGTCTATTCGCGTCACGATTTCACCTTGAGTAAGTTCGTCTTTCGTCTTATTTATGAAAAGTTGCTCGAACTGTTCGGTTTTAGGCGTGAACTTGCTAACTTCTTGAGACTGATTTACTGTGCTTAGAATAATTTTTGACAGCTCTTTAAGAATTTCGTTCGATAAAGCTCTTTTTATAACATTGATTAGCAATAAAAAAAATAAAATTCCAACGCATCGTAAAACGCATTAAAAAAAAAACTTATAGTAGTAAACCAATAATAGTCACCATTTCGTCCATAAAACATTGTAGCTGCCAAATAGTATAACTATTTAAATAATCGCTTTCGAATACTTCTGTCATTCCACTTTCATTAAAGTTATCTTCCAACTCCTTGTTGGGCATTCAACTTATTAAATTATTAAGTCGGAGAACAACCACTTAACAACATCCAACAGCAATTTGCAAAACTAAGACTACATCAGTGCAGAAAATGACATGACTAAGAACGCGAGCGCAGTCCGATTAATTTGCATCTCATTTGCAGAGCCTCCGTCGGTCGCCTGCGTCAAGCTGGGGCAAAATAGCAGCAAGATTAATGTACCCCACATTACGCGGTTTGTTTCCGACCGGTTTATTTCTACTTGCTTGCCAAGCACCGCTGCCAAGTCCCAAAAGTATAAGGGCTTGTATTAAATGTATTCGTGTTTTATGTCTCTTGTAAAGAACGGAGAAAATTTGTCATGTATAATTATGTCATGTAGCCTTAATTTCCCAAGTGGTGTGTATAAGCCGAAAAACAATTTCAGACACTTACATAAGTATCACCTTTGCTGTGTTCTTGGCTACAAAAATATTAACCAGTTACCTCCCGTGGGTGTAGTTGAAATGTGACTTAGAAAATATTCCTGATATATTTTCTAAGTCAGGCAGAATCCCCGTGTATGGATAACTTTTATGTTTCTATCAATTTACCTTTAGAAACAGAGGATTGTGTTGTGTATCACAGAATCTTGCAGTACAACAGTCTTTGATCTCATCAATCACAATCTACTCACAATCTCATTCAACATACTATTAACATATTTTTTACATAAATAATTATATTTATTCTTTGAATAACAGGTAATAAATATATACAATAGAAAATTATTATTTAACATACTATTAACATATCTTTTACATAAATAATTATATTTATTCTTTGCATAACAGGTAATAAATATATACAATGGAAAGTTATTATTTTCTACTATTTCTAAATATTATACAAAAATCAAAACAACCCTTAGACATTGAAGTACTCCTCCACATCGTTGTCATTTGGAATCGGATGTGTTCTTAGCACCTAGAATCCATTCATGACCTTTAAAAAGAAATGCTTACGTAGATAGCTAAAACATACTCGTGTGGCAATCATACAAATTCCATCTTCACCAAAGAATGTCCCTTTTATAGAAACTCCTGAAAAGAAATGAAATAGCTCATTTTATATCAGGAACTACTTTGCAAGTGTCCTTTTTACTCATTTAATTTTTTCAACCGGTGTATATTTCAGCGCCAGACAGGCGGGCATCCCAAATAAGTTTCTGAATTTCAAATCGTAAAAAACTTTTGAGACAAAGACAAAGTTTTTGAATATTCCAAGTTGTAGACACGAATCAAGATTGTCAAAAACTTTAAACAGAAACAAGCAGATGTATTGTCAAAGTTATCAAAAAAATGCAAGACGATTTTTTTACACCTCCATCAAACAATCCATTAGGGAGATCCTCGAATTGTTAGATTTGCGAGAAAATGACTTTTGAAATGCAAAAAAGTTTTTTTGCAAATTAGTTCAATTTACCGCCAGTCAAGTTTTTTTCTAATGTTTCTCTGCTAGGCTTTTTGGTGTTATTTAACTGCATGAAACATTTTTCTATAAAAGGATTAGATAGGTGCATCGATGCCTGTGAGTACCGCAAAAAGCTTTTATATTGCACTTATGGATTGTGCTTTTTAGGAGGAGCTTGTGGCTAAGTAATAACAGCCGCACGGATCAATCGTTGGCGTTAGTCCATGGATGGGTGACCATCTTTACATACCGAGACTTCTCCGTGCCTCAGAAAGCACGTTAAGCCGTTGGTCCCGGCTGTCATTCGTGAATCTTTGACAGTTGTTACGAAACCTGAAAGTTTGACAACCAGTCTTACCAAGGGGTATCGTATTATCCAGTGGGTTGTGGAGGTCAGATAGGCAGTCTCTCCATGTAAAATACTGGTAGTCAGATGCATCCCATTAGACTGGAAGCCGACCCCAACATTGATGGGAAAAGGCTAGGCATATTTTCATTATGGATTGTACTTTATCATCGAAATATAACCTGATTTTTCTCGCTGGGCTTCCCAGAAACCATAATTGTAGTAGGCATGATGCTAAAAATAAATATTTTCCAACAGAGATAGTTGTCTACCCACGTTTAGATAGTGTCGCTCTTTCCTCGGTTCACATTTTACAAAAATATCGTCTATGAATCGACATCTCCGTTCAGTTTTACAACAGCATAGAGATAAATTGAAAGTGCGTAAAATAAAAACGGGTACTTCGTGACCAAAAGAACAACGTTTCGTAAAACCGTGTCGTTTGATTTTATAGCAGTGCGATGGAACCATTTCTTTGTTTTAGGACACCCCTTTTTATGTCGTTCGTCTTGTCAGTGGCGGTGTAACTTTCTGTTTGATCATTCTATGAGATAGTAGGGTTAGTACCTAATTGGAGAGCTGTATCAGGCTATGTCTATGTGTGTCAAGCAAACCGAGAAAGTTAGTAAGCGCAAACTTGAAGCCGAGTAGTGTCTTGGCAGTACAGGGAAGCCTGTCTATGGAACTAAATCTCGCAACCATAAAATGTTTTAGTAAGTTCCTGCAATTGTATGCTTATTATTGCTGTTTGTAAGCTGATCTGCAATACTGAAACTAACTCTGCTATCACCTATCCTGTTTTCTGAGTCCAGTGATATCAAAAGTTTGTATTTATTTCTAGTTAATAAATCCAACTCTAAACCAAAAAAATCCTTTCTAGCAATTTGCGATTTAGGGGACACAACTTCGTCACTAACAAAAACAGAATTAAATTCGACGCAATTGCTACATAAACAAATCCAGTAGTGGAAACAGAAAAACATGCAATTTTATACGGAAATCGCTGAATTCGACGCCAGTGTTCCGTCGTTGACGCCGATAGAGTATTTATGGCTCAAAGCCATTGCGATGCACTGGAACGATATATTTTAAATTATGGACCATGTTTGGAAGTTGAATTTGCGTGATACAGAATACTTGTTCCAGTTTTCAAATAGAATGAAAAGAATTTCGAGGTACAATGATGTGTTTATAGCTATTGCATTGTGCTAAAGACTGTCAGATAATGAAAAATCAATAAATGGCTTGGGTATTTAAAAATGTTCTTTATTTATTTTAACATAAAATGGCCAAGGCAAATTACATTAGTTAAAGACAAAGACTCATATACATGATTAAAGCGCAGTAAACAGAAGTATACAACTACTCGACGGTCATACGCTCATCTCTCAATACTCCAGACATACTGACAAGATCTTCCATTCATCCACGAACACATCACAGTTAGGCTTAGTATCCAGGAGAGCGTTGAGCGCAGAGAGTGTGCGAGGGACAGGAGACTGGGCTCGAGCGACGGTTCGACTCCGAAGCACGACGAACAATCTATGGCTCGTGCCACGGTTATAGTTTATCGGAGCAAAAAGATGGAACAGTTCGTCATGCAGTTCAGAAGCATCTGTTTTTCATTGAAGGATCTTACATAATTATATTAATAATTTGGTATTTTTTTCTGCTAACGTCGAGAGAATTGTGCCCTGATTAGCCTAAAAGAAAATTCGAAGGGTACATAAATATATATAGTTATTTCTTAACTTCGGGGGGGGGGGGGGGGGAGTTCTTTCTTTCTTTTTGTTCACGACCGCGCGACCCCTGTACTGTTGCATGCACCCATAGCCAAAATATTTTGCAATATGCGTTACATTGCATACTACAATAAACAGTGATTTCTCACTCCAAAAATAACTCGTTTTCCAGCAATTATTTTAGTACAATTATATTACGTAGTTTCATGAACAGAATGCGTAGATGTCGGTTTTGAGATGAGTCTTTTTACACTCTGTATACTTACTATATTGATATAAACAGTGTGAAAATTGCAGTGTTTTTCAGATTTTTTCAGGATCTTTGAGCCACATATCGACCTTGCTCCTGAAAAATCTTCAAGCGGACAAAAATTTATCGCCCCTCTCCGAAGTATCTTGGAAGTATCCCACAAGGTTCACACAATTTGGCACCACAACATATCAATGGACGCCATTATTATTCAGATGACGTAAGTTTGAAAACCATTTAAATGCTGCGAAGAAAGTTTAAATCTATGCTAATGTTTTATCCTTCAAGGAAATGAAAAGTTCCAATGTAATCTGATTTATTTCTAAATCCCTTTTCACGGTCACTACAATAATCTCCTTTATAATAGCGTTTTATTTATCAGCAGGATCCGTTTCACTGAATCAAATATCCAGTGCGTTTATTTGCAAATACGCGATAGTGCCATTAATATATTTTTTTCAGAACGAGACAGACCTTAGGGCAAACTTGTAAGTGTACATGATTGTACACAGATATATGTTATAGTACATTACTGTTGCGGCCAGCAATTAGGGCATTGATGGACGATCGTGAAATACGTGAGTCCACCAGTGCCTGGTTGCGGCCAAGGCTTGTATAGTACTTTTCTTAAAAAATGCGCGAAAATTCAAACTAAGTAAATTAATTATAAATTCCAGAATCAGTGATGAACAAAGAAAATTTTTCACGCATCAATATGTTCATTTGTTCCTTCTTTACTTTAAATAGCTCTATTTTCTTAACCAGTTTGATATTTAAATAAATCTTTGTGAAGTTACCTCCTTGGTTGTCATGGGTTGAAGTAAAAAGTTAGTTTAGACAGGCCGCTAGACACCACAGTTATGGATTTTCATAGTAACATTGCCGGCCGCCTAAGCTCGCTTGTTGGTGACCAGTAGAACAATTTTGATTTATAATTTCCAAGCATGTTTGAGAAAAATAAAAACAAGCTATTTGAAGTGTGTGATTGAAAATGACACATATGTATATTTTGATGAGCGGTTCATAAAATTGTCTGAAAACTGTAAAATTATTCTGGTATTCAATGCCAATGACAGTATTATTGTTGAACGATGTGTTAGCGCTCGCATTTGTCTGTGTAGTCATCAATCATCTCGCCAAATTGTGCTGAATCATAGCTATTGTTTTGGTAAGCCCCTACTATTGTTGATATTTGATACTTAACCCTTAAACAACTTGTCAAAAAATACAAATTATTGTGATAAAACATTTAACGAAGTTTAGACGAATTTATATATTTCGGAAGACGGAACAGTATTTTTAAACGTATTTCTTACAAAAACAAACCACCGAAATTGATAACATAATCAAAGGATTGAACAGTCGTCGAAACGAGTTCTTCACTTCCTCTAATTGTTTCTTCAGTGAAGTCTTAGTTACCGGCACCAACGGCTTTGACGTTCTTAATGAATTTATCTGAAAGGCAGGAAGACGAATATAATTGAATCATTTATCTTTCGATTTGGTCGATATTTTTGCTGTTAAAATATCTATTACATTTCAGACCTTTCTAAAGAATATCAACAATAAGGATACTATTATGTCCTTCTAGGGCTCCTCCAGCATTTTCACTCACATCTGCCTTGAAAATATTCCTATATTTATTTTTCCAATATTCATTCCTACACCATTTTTTTTTTTTGTTTTATTTTTCACGCTACTTTTAAATAAAAAATCTGGTGTTCCCTATATTTTGAAGAGTTATGCGAACATAAATGTAGGGAACAGCTGATGTTTTTTTGTCGATTTCAGGTTTGGTCCCATAGCGAAAGTTGTTCATAATGATGACTACAATGATTAAGAGGTTGTTAGTGTTTTACCAATAAGTCTGTTTTGATAGGTACCAAAACAGCACTAACAAATAAATTATATTTTCGAGCTAAACTGCTGTCTTGATGAATGTGCACCTGGATAATATTTTCAAAGTTGTAAGCAAATTGACAGCTTCGGTGGACAAAAACAAAGTTAGTTATTCAATAATCAGTAATAGGTACGTACCTACTTAGTAAAATTAATATTTTACAGAACTCAACTTATGATGAAAGTTAATAAATAAAATTATGATGAGAAAATTAGGTACACAGTTGATTTTAAATTTATACATTTTAATGGGAAAAACGAGTGATTGAAGTATGATTTTTATCAAGAAAATAGAAGCTGCTTTAGTTGCCAATCAACCAACACAGTTTAGCCAAAATATTTTTAAATTTTGTGATATAAACAAGTAAAATTAATTTCAACAGATAAAATTTAAAAAAAAAACCAACTCAAACATTTTCTCTATTTTCTTTCCTACTCCATTACCAGACCCTGTTCACCATCTATCTATACCTAACCTGTTCATTGAGACCATTCCAATGAGCCCAAACACGATACCTGTGCTGTAAGTTGGTAAGTGAATTGGGTGTCCTGTAAATTCCAGGTGATGTTGCTGCACCAGTTCAAAGTTACTATGTTCTTTTAATATCATTGAAGTAATAGTATACCAAATTTCGAATCGATCAGATATGTGGAAGATACTCACATCCATTCATCAATTAGAAAGGAGCTGATATTTTTCAAACGGCTTTGATAAAATATGTCTAAGAACCATCGCTAGAAAACGTGCTTAAAAAAAACCGCATTCAAATCGGTTCACCCGTTTAAGGGCTACGGTGCCACAGACAGACACACAGCCAGACACACATAACGATCAAACTTATAACACCCTTCTTTTTGCGCCGGGGGTTAAAAATATAATGGAACCGAAAAACATAATATACACTAGGTATCTGTTACTATAGCTAAAATATTTTACCAGTTGACTATGATTCACAATGACGCAACAAAATTCCTGGCTTACATTTTCTGTGGAAAAAAAATAACTTGAAGCGACATTATTCAAAGCTGTTGCGATTATTCTAAATTCCGACTAGACCGGAGCGAGGAAGGACGAAACGAGGCAAAGTGGCCACTTTACTCGCCTTGGTATGAATAGTTATGAATAATTGAGACGTGCAAACGATGAATCCAAATTATTTGGTTAGGTCGCGCTCGCAGAGTTGTCGTCTGTTGTGCCATGGCCACCATTACACATCGTCGTTTTAATAACATTTGATAGCTTATTTTACTGGTTTTATTTCCAGAACCAAGCATCACTAAATAATTTTTGGAGGATTTATCTAAGTGCAAATGGACTAAAATAATTTATATATCTAAAACCACAACAAGATATCTAGCAATCATGTTTTACATGAAAACAATCCTCGAAAGTTTTTTTTTTGTAATTTCACCTTTCCATCACTATATACATATTTATTTAATATAATTAATTTTACTGTAATTTAATAACATGTTCAACAAAAGAATAATCACTATAATATTTCAGAGTAATCGCTAAGTTGCAGTTTCCAACAGAACTAAATACCAAAACGACCTCGAACCAAAAATACATTCTGCCAAAGATTCTATAATAAAGTTGCTGAAACGCCTCACTCACTTGACCTGGAAACATTCGGGACAGTATTTATACATGCCAGAAGGCAAGTTCTTGAATATCTGTCCTAACACTATAAGCATACCTTAGGCATCAAGATTCAGTCCTGATGAAAGCCTCATGTTTGTGTGTGGACAAAGCAAATTGGACCTAGTTGTACCACAGATTGGCACAGAGCTGCACAAATATTAGGTGCGGGAGACAGTTCACTCGCTTGTAATGTATGTAGCTACAGTATACCATGTTGGATAATATTTGCTTGGTTTTTTGTGACACCTTGATAGTGTATTACTTGAGAAGAATGTTCCTACTTATTTAGGGGTTATTACATCTTTGTCGCTTGGATCGGTAATATAAAATTTATAAGTACTTAGTCAAAATTTGTATTAGTCTTACGATTGCCGCCGTTGGTCCGTGAATTGTCGACCATTTTTATATACGACCCCTCCGTGCACGTTAAGCCGTTGGTCCCAGCTGTCATGTGTACATCTTTTACAGTTGTTACGGGTCGTCAGAAGTCCGAAAGTCTGAAAACCAGTCATACCATGGGGTATCGTGTTACCCATTAACTGGGTTGTGTAGCTCAGATAGGCTGTCGCTCCATGTAAAATACTGGTATTCAGCTGCATCCGGTTAAGGCGGAAGCTGACCCTAACATAGTTGGAAAAAAGTTAACTAGGTTAACTAAGGTACGATTATATTATTTAAATAATTATGTGGTTTATATTGACATCGGAATCGTCTTACATACCTATAAATTCCAAATAACATTTTTTCGTGAAAAGACAATAGATATTAGTAATTTGATATTTCCAATTTCTTCTAATAGCTATCATAATCAGATTGTTTCCGTATTTTCCAAGTCAGCCATTCATTTTTCGCCTTATTTCCCAATTATTTTCGAGATGTACAGTCCGTTTCGACAGGGACTAAGCTGGGAGCTTGTGAGCCAAATTATCATCACTGGGCGATGTCCGATCGTCCATTTTTGTTTGTCTTCGACATCTGACCTATGTTTCCGTTAAAGATTTTTTTGGCACTGTTATTTCATATCCACATGGTCATGGATCCTAAGGCATGAACCTGTATAAAAACTCTGACATTATATATGTTAGAATTTTGTACAGAGTTTGATACATAAAGAAAGAAAAAAACAAGTCGGTTTAGTTAATTTTTCCAAAATGTATGCCTAGTGGCTAGTGGTTGTTCCTTGGGCTAAGCCATAGCTAATTCTAAGTTTTAATAAATACAATTAACGATATGGGTCTGCCGAAAAAGAGCTAGCATAGAAAAAAGTTGTGTTGAAAATTCATTAATGAACTAGACTACGGGTCGTTAATTTTAGCATAATCAGTTGATTTTAAGCTTTTAATTAGGAATTTTAAATTGAATCACCGACCCAAGGCAGTATCTTGATAAACATGTTTTACGGTTAATCAAATGCCCTTATTTGTAAAATTGAATTATAAATGCCAAATTGCCAGTCGGAGCACAGATGAATACAGATGGTTGACTCCGCATTTTAGGTATGGAACTTCAAGTACGCGGCGGGCTCGAATTGTTGGGCCAGTTCAGTGAGTGTGACGTCGTTGGAAGATCTTACACGATAGAAAGAGAGGCAACTTCTACGTGAATATAACTGTAGGTAATTAGCGCTGTGCGAACTGAATTACACTTTATTGTATCATAACAAGAGTCGCTTTTTATTTAAATGATTTTGCGGAGTGAACCATCTGTATTAATCTGTGATAGGAGTCTGGTATTAAATGAGTTTGAGAACAAGAATACTTATAAATGCGTAATTTTTTTTCTTCAGTCCCAAATGGAAATATAAAATTCGTTTAAGAAAAATATTTGCCGTAGTAAATTAGGTTGAGTCGAAGTTTAAAAGTTATTTCATCAATTATGTAATAACATGACTTCTAAAATTGTGACACGACAAATGATTTTTTTTTACAAAATTGCAACTAATTCGACTGCCACAAATCGTTTGTCGAGCAACTAGCAATGTAGGTACTTTAAAACCTGTCTATTTAAGAACACTTCG
The DNA here is from genome assembly GCA_916610215.1 of Omphaloscelis lunosa. Taxonomy (NCBI): domain Eukaryota; kingdom Metazoa; phylum Arthropoda; class Insecta; order Lepidoptera; family Noctuidae; genus Omphaloscelis; species Omphaloscelis lunosa. Next base: position 13,214,558 of record OU744265.1, on the reverse strand, counting down.
AAAACCAGCCAACTTCGTGTTGGACCACGCACAATGAAGGGTTCCTTAGTTGGGATGAGTGTATCCCAAGAACAATCTTAACATCGTAGTTGAAAAACATGTTCTATGTAAATTCCAACTACAAATTCGATTATTACTCGTTAACTTGTAAAGCATACTTAGCTGTGATAGTTTTATTTTTAACTTCGTTATATATCTACTACTGCCGTGATTTTTTTTCGTATATACAAAAATAATCGTAATAATATTTCGAAAAACGGATTCGTTTTATTACGTGTTTTGAACCGTACTTGGCGTCAGCTTTCTCCTCTGAAGGAGTATATGATCTCGAGTAAATTAATACATAAACAACTTTTTTTTTGGGTGGGAAATTATCAAATAACTTCGACGACGTGTCAGACTCTTACTGACTAAAACCCATCCGTGTTCCTTCAGTTGCCTTGTTGCCAGGGGCCATGGTATCCCTTTCGGACTTTTTTTTTTCGCAAATGGATCCCTGAATCGAAAAATGGTTAACACACACCCTCAATATTTTTGAACGAACTTTCCAACGATACCCTACATGGGTTAAACGAGAAAATAAAAATCATCCCCACTTTACGCATAGGGGAGGTATCCTAATAAATTTTTATTCATGATTTTATTTTACCACTTTGCCCTTGAAAACATCATCCATACCCAGTAGATAAAATTGCAAGGTTAATAATTACATTCTCCAGCATGTAGGCCCAATATAATACGGTACGGACTACAATTATCTAGATGGATCCCGACGTCAATAAACTCTGTGATTTATGATTCTAGGACCCTAGTTTTGAAGGGAAAGGGTCACAATACTGCCCGAAACGAGTACAGGCACTAACTGCCGATTGCCCTGAATTGATTCTTACAAATTGCGAAGGATAATAAGCCACTAGGTAGTTTTGTAGTAAATGTGAGGCAAGTCCCGTATTTTAGAACGTCCGCATTCTAATTTTCATTTTTTTTTAAATACAATTTTGACTTTGATTATCGCTAAGATCAGATTGCGACTAGATTTAGAAAGTTTCGGGAATCGGCCTTCTGACCGCATTACGATTTTATACTGTAATGATACACCATTTCAGTACTAATATTTCTGTATTTATATTTTTGCACACAAACAAACTTGGTATAGTTTTAGCAATATTTAACAAACTATTTAATAGGTACCTACTCAACAAAATAACGTTATATACTTTAGACTTCTTTAAGACATCCTTTAAGTGTCGAGGCTCAAACCGAACTGAACTAGTACTTTTACGGTAATTCTAAATCATGACAATACCTTTAATAAAAATATTAGTTTAGAAATACGTAGTATTTTTTATCTTAACAGTCTGACAGTTTCATAACAAGGAAAATGCCTTTTTAATATTCGTTTATTTGGTAACTGAACTAGCGAAACCCGCACTTATATTTAACCATAGTTTCACAAGACAATGAAATCGTATTTATTTCCGTAAGTATTGTAGTTCTATAATGGGCATTCGTTCATACATTTCCTATCGATGATATTTGAGTGAACATCAATTACCTGCACTCTAATTGGGTTGCAATTTCAATCACAATGCAAAAGATTATGAAGGAAATTGCTATTCCATTTGTTTGAAAAAATGATCTGCTCAAAAACGTAAATCCTAACTTAATATTATTAATGCTAAAGTGAGTTTGTTTGTTTCTTTGCTTGTTACGGTTTCACGCTAAAACGGCTGAACGGATTTGGATAAAATTTGGCACCTGGGTAAAAGATTACCTGGATTAGGACATATAATACTTTTCATCCCGATATTTCCACGGGAGTGAGACTTATGTTATGCGGGTGAAACCGCGAGGCGCAGCTAACACAATTAATGTTGTTGAGCTGTCAAAATAAAAGGCATTGCCATTGTAAATGTGTAATGCAATTACTACCCTGCTAGTTAAATAAAAATGTACCTACCTACTAAATTGGTAATAATTAATCTGCGCTACATGATTTCAATTTCTCCAAAATCCATGTGTAAGTAAAAATACATCTAAAAATACGCTTTTAGGAAAACGTAGCAGGAGTAAATGAAAGTGAAAATAAAAATAACAAATAGAACTTAAAACCAAGTGATGCGGGATAAACGAGAAAGCGATTCAAGTGCAGGAATAAAGCAACAAAATATTAAAAGCAGTGGATGCAACCGTACTTTAAAAGATAAATTACTGCTCTATGTGTTCTTGTACGAAAACAGATTTGATTATACCAACAATGATTTTGATTGATGATATAAATTATTCATTTATGAACGTAAATTAGGATGAATAGATTGATTCCATTGCATCTCCATTAATTTTGTTTTTGTAATATTATTCTTCTTAGATGGGCTCGTGGCTAAGTAATTGCAGCCGTACAGGTCGATTGATCAGGTTAAGCTACGCTTGCTACGGTCGGTCCGTGGATAGGTGACCATCTTTACTTAACGAAAACTTACCCCTCCGTGATTTGGAAAGCACTTTAAACCGCTGTCATTCGTGGATCTTTGACAGTAGTTACGGGTCGTCAGTAGCCCAAAACTGACTACGGCCATACGGATTTTTTTAGGGTTCTGTACCAAAATGGTAAAAAGGAACCCTTATGGTGCGACTCAGTCTGTCTGTCACAGCTGAATATCTCAAAAGCTACTAATGCTATCAACTTGAATTTTGGAATAGTTTTAGATGACGTTCCGCGACTATTTTTCAAATAAGAAAGATTTTTTTATTTTTTGCAACAGTGACTGAACGGGGGTCTTAAAAAACGCTCATCTTAAGAAAGAGAGCTATTTGCACATTCTCAAACATTTTTTTTTAGGCCGCATAGTATTTGACTTTTGACGAACAATGTCAAAAAATACCGTTCCCCCTCTCTTAACTCCGAAGTTTGCATAGAGAAAAACCTGAAATTATTCTATGTGATAGAAGTGTATGTTATTTAGAACAGTTTTTTAGAAATCATCAACAAAAATTACATTGGTTCCACTATCGGTCAAGAGATGGCGCTGACCTAAAACTACAATATTCTACACCGCAGGTGCAGTGTTAAAATTCTCTGGCGAATATAGACCTCGCCGATGAAATTTTAAAATGATACGGGAACCCTCGGTGCGCGAATGGACTCGCTCTTGACCGTTTTTTTTTTTGTTTTTTTTTTTGTTTGGGCTATGTAATAGTAGAAGATTGATGGAATTTATTAAAAACCTTTGCTACAAGCAGTAGTTGAGTTTGACTTTTAATACTTTACTTGGGTTTACTCTATTTTAATAATTAGGTGTAAAAAAAAAATTGCATGCCTGTTCCCTATTATTGCTTGGTTAATCAATTTCCAAAAAAGTTTATAAAAAAAACGTAAAATTCACATTCAAATTCAAAATAATTTATTTGCAAATATGGGTAAACAATGTGCAAATGTTTTACATTAATGTAATAATTGTGCATCAGTCTTGGTATCACCTTAATTTACCTTTCGGCAAGCAAAGTAGTAGGTGACTAAAATCAAAAATAAAAAAAAACAAAATGCACACAACATACCACAAACTCCACTATTTAGATAAAACCAAAACACTTTTCACCTGAAAATTCATGATACATTTCAATATCTTCAACGCCATAAAATACTTATTTAATGCACTAGCATTCTCAACAAAGGAAGCTTGAACAATCCTATTCAAGTGCGCCACAATCTCTGTGTAATGCAAATTCAAAGTAACGTCTGCTTATATCCGAGTCGCGTAAACATAGGAGCTAGTGCATCGTATCACAGATTTAGTAAAAACTGCTTTTTAAATTGTTTCTCGCTGCGTTGTTATTTACTTTTCTCAAACATGATTGGAAATTCGAGCACTATTTTGACAAACTTCTTCGAGATAAATCGAAAAGACTGTACTGGTCCAATACATTTGGAACAGCGGCCGGCAATGTTAGTTTGAAAATCCATACCCATCGTGTTTAGCGGCCGAACATTACTATGAAAAGTCTAATTTAAAAATGGAATGAACTTTTTACTTCGAAACAGCAACCAAGGAGGTAACTTATCAAAGATTTTATTTAAATGTGTTCTACATTTCATTAAAATGGCTTGCAAATAGAGCTGTTTATAGTAAAAAAGAAACAAATGACATTGGCGCCTGAATAAATATTGTTGTTCGTCATTGATTCTGGAATTAATAATTAATTTACTTAGTTTGAATTTCTGCGCATTATTGACGCCCTAAGCCGAGGTTCGTACCCCATAGGGGTGCTCTTAGCGAGCGTTCACCTAGTTTTAATTAGCATAGTTGAATAACCCCTGGCTGGAAGTTTTAAGTGTAGTAGCTTAAGGCACCCACAGGAAAGCCTAGTTAAGTAGTCATGATCTCAGAGGTCAACTACGAGATGCTCTAAATAAATAAATAAAAATAAAAAACCATATGTGAGTCCTGCCATCAATGCGTCTTTTGCAGGCCGCTGCATTAATGTACTATTGATATTTTTTTGTTTCCTTGTATGTCCCATTATTTTATTATCAGAACGAAATAAATTACGTTCAGAATGATTGCGTTGAGAAAGTTGCTAAAGTTACAAATAGCTGTCAAATATACACACTGTAGTCACACACTATATTAATTATGAATACCAATAATAATACTGAATTAGATGTTGTAAAAGTTTTGTTGCAAATGTTTTTTTTTTTACACCTAAAACTATTTTTTTTTTAATGTTTGGAAACTAATGATTGCTTTTCTTTAATAATATTTTAGTGCACTACAAAGCGATATTGCAATAATATTGACAGATTAATCAAAACAGCGAAATATTTGTCAGGTATTTGCGACGTTTCCATCTTTTAAATGCCCATCCTCTTGCAGCAGATGTCAGTTTTTAAGAAACTTCGAAAAAGGTGTAGGTTATATTTTGTAGACTTATCCTTACGGATAGCTTTCACACCGGGTTCAGTTTTTATCAGCTCGAACCAGTACGATCATTGTAACCGTCCTCATGGAATGCCTGACCACACCACACTTCCACACAATAGGCATAACGGACAGTCCTCTGTGCAGAGCGTGCGTGGAGGCTGAAGATACGGTAGCGTACGTGCTCTTTGAATGCACAGGCGTCATCCAGATTAGAACAGAAACCCTCAGGTTACCCAGATCCTACACAGACGTTCTGAATAGACCAGGAGACTTAATTAGCTTCTGCTGGTTGGAATAACCATCAAACGGCCGCCATGGCCCACGCACAATGGTTCACCTTACGGACTAAGTGCGGAAACCAAACCCTATAATACAGAACATAGAACATGACCGACTCTTCATCAAAAAATATTCTAGCGGGAGATACTTGTCTACCTGTAGACGGGTATTTATAAAACATAAAACAAAATAATAATGCGTTTACATTTCAACAAGCTTTGGAATATGAAACAATCGGACTAGTGTCCTAACAAATACCAGTATAGGATGTCCTTTACCATTGCAATACGATTCTTGACTTTTGAAATGAACAATTTTGAATATTGGATTTTTAAAGACTCGCTCGCTCGCTAGATATTGTCCTGGCTTTGGGGAATGTTTTCTAGGAATATTGAAAGTCATATCCTTTTATTCTTTCTGTTTACCAACTAAATAACGATCTTGGGAAGGAAATTTCCGTCACATAAATCAATTTTCAGTAAATGTACAAATACTTTCTAAGAAATAATTGTTGCCAAATTAATAAATGTCATGAATCTCTTCAATTGGAAACTTTTTGTACTTCCTTTGCCTTTTGAACATCAAAAGACCTTTGAATTAATCCAAAAATATGATAAAAATAAAAATCATTACCGTGCTCAAAAGCATTAAATCCTTAAAAAATGGAGCAAGTGCAGAAACACGGGTTGTTACTACATGAACACGCTGATTAAACTAGATTCCGTGTCCTCAAACTAAGCTTTATTACTACATAATAAAAGATGTCTAAGAACTGTGGTGGTACTTACGACCTTCTTAAATTTCTTGCACACAGTTATGGAGAGAAAACTTTAAAAGAGACGTAAGTGACAAGCGAATTATGTTAAAAACTTTTTAGAGGTGTGTTTGAGCAGCCTTTTGATAAAAAGGGGGGTTGAGAATTTCCGAAAATGTTTTGCAGTGAAATAACAATATGTACCTACAGCTGTAATAAACGTTTTCGGCATTCAGCTACAAGGGACAATTTTGTGTTTAAGTAAAGTACTCGTTTTGAATTAGAATTAAATACGTACTGCTTTGCATACCACTCAAGCTATAAAAGCAATTGTTTCGACTATTAACTTCTGTGTATTTGGTTGATTAGTTCCAAGGACTCGTATTTAAGCTGCCTTCTTATTTAAAATAAAAGAAAATAAACATTGCAAAGTGTTAGTATCTACATAAATTCAATTACTATGCTCAACTAACAATTGGAATTTCAAATAAATTAGAATAAAACCGCTATGCAATTGTATTTCTCACGAATTCCTCCTACCTCGATCTTATAAGTTTTCTAATTAAGATGCAACGGTGCGCGGTGGTTGCAGCGTATTTTAAAATTGATTTTCCAATTTTAATCTTTGTGCACCAGTTACAAGATAGGAAGTCGAATGGGTTTTGCAACGTAGAAATCGATCCAATCTAATTATATTTGCAGTCTCAATTGAACATGAGTAAGACAATTTCGGTTCTATCTTTACAATGTTTTTTTTTTTCTAGACTGTCGTTTCATCCCCGAGGGTCTACTTCCCCAATACATTTACAGAATGAACTTAATTAAGGTTCTATTACTTATTTTCTTTTAGCGTACAAACATTTTATTCCTTGCTAGGCATTGACCGTCGACTTTTATTTTCTGGGTACTGTGTAGGCTTCCATTTAAGTGTTTTTCTCAGAAAAAAAAGCAAATTGGCATCTTTATCTCTGTTCTCCTTGAAAGCTACCGTAACTCTTTTTGTTTGTTAGATTAGTTCAACCAATATTTGGGGTTAATTCTCGACTCTATAGCTGCAAATTCATCGCCAATATATCTTTCACTTCTCTTTAATTAAAATGAAATTGAAGGTCAACAAACCTCATTTTATAATAGAAAAGAGATGAACAAATATACTCAGGCTTTCTTCTCGCTGTTTCGCTAAATTAAGTCAGACAATATTGAAACTAATGGCTCAGTTTCTAGCCTTAATGTTTTATGACGAAATGCAGAACACGAATCGCGAACATTCGTCCCAAAGTTTATTTTTAAGTCAAATATACACGAATACGGATGACACCATTAAAATATGGCTATAAAGTTAGAGTTTTAAATGAAATACGTACATATAAGAACATTGAAAACATTAAAACTAAATTCTGCTCTGGTTTGAATAGATACACCTTCTCTAAAAAACAGTATCTACATTTTAATGGGTATATCAATAGGTATTGTCTGGTGTCAAAAGGGCAGAATCAGAGCACCCAAAAAGAATTCAGTAGTTTATTTCTAGTTGCCAAAATTCTCATCGTGACATGTTCAAAAAGCTAAATTCTAGACGAAACCAAACGAATGAAGTCTTTGTAAGAGTAAATCCAGGAAGCCAAACAATGAACATGCACTGCCCGCAGCCTTAATAGCTCCAAATCGCAGCAAAAAACTCCCTTTTTTATGTGAAATTTCGCACACGGCAGTAAAACAAGTGACAGGACAAATAAAACAGCGCACCAGGAAAAATATTTGTCGAAAAAACTTTAGAGTCGCCGGTGGTCGCCGGTGCGTGCCAGAAAAATATTTAGCCAGCGAACATTTGATTATTATACTCGCGTCAATTTTGATAATAGTTGGGTACAGTATAACAACCGAATTGAAATGGAAAATGTTTTCTTTACATCTGTCTTATATTACAACACTTATGGTTTTTCGTCAGTAGCAACAGTTTAATGACCCTTTCAGTAAAATGAAGACTTGGACACCAATGCTAACCTAAACATGTTTTTTGGGCTAGAATGATTAAGTTTGAGAACTAAGGCTTGTACCACAGATCACTAAATACGTTTAGCGCTAAAAATATTTAAAACATCGTTCTGTTTCTGTCAGTCATTTGAAGATGACAGAGACTGAATGATGTTTCAATATGTTTATACTCCGTTGGTTTAGATTAAGGTAAACAAAAAAAAAAACACCTAACGAGAGAGCTGTCACAGGCAACCGGCTAATACCAGTCACTTCAGTTGTCATTCTACGTCACCGTTGTACTTTTCAATTAAGCAATGAATAATTCGTTGAGTTTTAGACAACCTGTCTTTTTGGGCTCTTTACAATAGACATGTCGTGGCCAGATCTTAGAATTAACCATTTCATGAAATGACCAGCTACAATTGGCCATATCGTTTAAACGTCAACGTTTAATGTTATATCAGTCGACGTTTGGCCATTTCATTAATGTAGGGTATCCATGGTTTAATAAAAATAGCCAGGTAACTGCGACCAACTTGTAAGTAACGGTCGCTGGCGGCTGCCGCGGCACCGCTCACTTCACTTGCTCGGCTTGCGCACTGTTGGTCACAGTTCTAACCTAACCTAACCCATTTGGTCGGGGTGCCACATGAGCGGCGATTTTTTTTTTTTTAACATATTTTTCAGTGCTATTTTGCATTTCACGCCACAGCAGCGGTCGGCGAGCGCTACTTCCAAGTTGATCGGTTGCCAAAATATCATATTTGGAAACCCAATAAAAGACCATCGACTTTTTTGCGTGGTCACTGAAGTGTGTTCGATTTGTTGTATGCCGCCGCCATGATGCACAAAAGCACAAAGTGACGTCAACGCCTTTACCGGTGGATAATCTAACTATTTTACGATTATAATCACTAATGTTTGGCCACATCATGAAGTAGTCGTTCGTTTAACTAGTCATATCGTCAAATGTTGAGTATTCATTGATCTGGCTAAGCCACATCATCATGTGACCAGCGATCGATGTTCATTTCCTGAAATTATCAATTCTTAAATCTGGCCACGACAGACAGATTACAAAATATTATATTATTATAAATCGAACTAAAAAATTGTGCTCAAGCAGTTTCATCTAACAGTCTAGTTAGTTTAACATACATTAATAAAAGAGGAAACTATCGTAAAAATCGAAAATAAATTAAATTTTGCAGAAACGAATTTTTCATCTATAAAAAAACTCTTTTTGCGACTTGCTTACCTTTAGTGCATCCCTGGTGCGCAGAGTGCGAGCCAGCTCCAACAATATCCTAAAAATGATTGCTAGCAGGCTCGATTGCATATACATCAATCACTGCAGTGCCATCTCCCATGGGGTGAAATAATTTTAAATTAGAATAAAATAAACTAACATAATTCTTAAGTTTACGAACACAATGAGTCCTTGTTACTTGTTATATACTAGCTGTTGCCCGCGGCTTCGCCCGCGTGGATGTCGGAAAATATCCCAAGGGAACGTACTACGGGCAGTACCGGGATTACATACCTAATAGTCCAGGAAAAGGTTATTGACTCCTAGCGCTGCGCTCTAACCGTAAAAATTTTGTCACGCGTCATTTTGAATCTGTGATACCTTTTAAACCATTCATTTAAATGAAATGTTGTCAAGGCATATTTTAATCTAAATTAAATGCTCAATTTAAGTTACATAGTTTATTCAATATAGCTTCTTCTATTCAACATAGTTTATTCAGCTTTGGTCAAAATAGCTTCGGAAATAACAATGAAATTTTTATCAAATTCTGAAAGATAAAAATGGTTATTGTGGGTCATCCTTAGAAGATAGACATATGCCATCGCGAATGTTTTTGTTGAACTTTTTAACATGAACAATACTGTAAAACATAAATTTTATGTAACTTTTACGATTTCCGCGGCGTACACCAATAAAGCTCCCAGTCGGCATGATTTTTTCCGACATTTTCAACAATTATCGTAAAATTTCAGCCAATTTACACCAAACCCTAATGAATTATACACTAAAACCTTCTGCATGAATCACTACATCCATTGGTGAAAACCGTTTGAATATCCGTTCGGTAGTTTTTGAGTTTATCACGTTCAGACAGACAGACGCGGCGGCGGACTTTGTTTTATAATATGTAATGATATTTAGTTAATTACCTAAACCAAACTAGCGGTGCAACCGGGCCTAATTAGATTTATTTTTTTGTAATTCTGTAAAAATATACACTGCGCTTTTTAAAAAACTATATGCACGTTTTTAATTGGAATTCATCATCATCATCATTTCAGCCGAAAGACGTCCACTGCTGGACATAGGCCTCCCCCAAGCGGCTTGCTGACGGTGAGGTAGCTCGCCGTCCGATAAGGACCAGGCTCGTTTCGACGGCGCGTTGTGTTCCACGCGCGCCTCAAAGAAATGTCAGCAGAATTGACGGGGTCCGTTAGGGCCGATGCCTGCCGGGGTTGCGAAGAAAACCGAAAGGGAGATCGTGGCCTCCGCCCAGATCAGGAGAAGTTATTTGACAATTTCCCACCCATAAAAAAGGCCTCTCCAAGCACCGCCACTTCGACCAGTTCTGTGCTTCTCGCATCTTGCGAATTCCTGCGGCCTTCACAATATCATCGAACCACCTTGTGGGAGACCTATATAGGAGTAGGAATGCAAGAATAAATATTATGTGGAATGAATACAGTAAAATGTAGATATCTTGAATCACGTAATATCCTTAGAGATTCCATTGACAGACTGAGTTAACACACTTTTCTTGTTTGCTTCATATAAGTTCCTACATTTTCTACTCATTTCTTTGGTTTCCTCGAACACAGCCGCCTTGCACGGGAAGTCTTCTAATTTCACTCTCTAACGTATTGTGAAATTTTCCCTGTAATTTTATATTCTCCCTTCTTTTTGTACGCTATTAATAATTAATTTACAGTCTAATTGGTATTGAGTTACGGTATTTTTGGGTTTTTGTATGTTCCATCCAACAACAATTTAAAAACCTTGAAAAAAAACTACCTATAAATACTTCAAGATTTATTAGTCTTAAACCTAACCTAACCTAACCGCTAACTAGCACAATTTTAGCTTCTTCAATAACGAGAGTTTTAGTATTTATAACTTGAATTCTAAATATAATATTTTATGCATGGAAGACCTTTTTACCCTCTAAAGGTGGTAAGGACCGCGACGATCTATTAGGACACAAAAGAATACATCGTATTGAAACGAGAACGCATAGAAATATACGTGAGCTTTAAACTTCTAAATATAAACATCTTTAGCTATCTTTTTGTACGACCTCCTCCGCTTTATTCTTTAAAAGACTTTCCCAAGAAATAAATCACAGCTTTAAAACTGGATTCTAAACAAGGGACATTAGTATTCTTAAAAGCTAACTAGAATCTGATCGTGCCGCCACTTAAGGACACTTTGTGAAGCTTCAATGATGTCGATCGAAGTAAATTAGATTATTCACTATAAATATTTAACGTATACTTGGAAAGTTAGACAAAGACATCTTAAAATACATTTCAGTTTTGCTAATAAGGACACGTTAGATGTCATAATTTAAAAAAAATTAAATAATCAATAATAATGGAAAAACGGGAAGCTTTTAATTTCAACTGCTTAATACTATTGTGTGTACTAAAAAACTACGCAACACACTGTCACGCAAAATCCTACATCGCGCAAGCAATGTTTACCGCGCGATCACAATATATATAATTTCCCGACATCAATCGTCGGGCAATGCCCACCAGACGCAACACCCGTCTGGTCGGAGGTGGACTTTTGGGAGGCCAGGAATGGACTTTTTACTCATACCTCTATTTTGCAAGTCATTTTCTTTTATATGAATAACTATAGAGATCCATATGAATAACACAAACCTCAAAGCAATTGAAAGACTCATGTTTAGAGTTGAACCAACAAAACAACAATAATTGAGTGTAAGAGTATAAAATGTAAAACTTATTGATTGTAATTATTATGACATCTACATATTTTATTGACATTACTTAAATAATATTGAAACATTTTCATTATTGTTGCTATTTTTTATTGACATGACATCATTATTATTGATCGCTATTTTTAATATAAATTATTATTTTAAATTTATTAATTGCATTGTAATCTAAATTTTAATTATGTAATTATTATTAGTATAAGTATTTTTTATGTTATTGCTAATGATTAAATGTGTACTGCATGCTATAACTATAAACAAGATGTGTAAAATCTAAATATTTCTAACGGCTGGAATGCCGAATAAGGTGAATTACATAAATCTTGTGAAAGTATGCTAGTTACCTATATTCTTGCAAATAAATATATAATTCATTCATTCATATTATAAAAAAAAACAGTTGTATTTTTCTGACTCCAATATGACTTTCAAAATATTTGAAAGTACTGTTCCAAAATTCTTGGATCAGTCATTAATTACTGTTTTTCGTCAGGATGACAACTACGACTTAATTATCTGTCTCTGAACTTGTTCATACGGTTGCAACTTATCCTTGGGGATCGGGTTGCAACTTGTCTACTTCTCAAGGAACGGCAAGACGTCTTTAAAAAGACACTTCGTCTTATACTTTAAGCTTAAAGTTTACATTTGTGCATTTGCATTTTTTTGTTCTGTTTCAATTATGAAACAAAAGATATTCTTTGGCAAAGATAAATTGAAAGTTGTTTGAAAATAATATAAAGCTTGTAATAAATTAAAGAGACCGAAGTTTCATTAAAATAAAAACTAAAAATGATGTTTAATACGAAATTAGACTTCAAAAAGATCTGTTGCAGCCCTATAGACAATAAAAAAGAAAAGAAAAACAATTTTACTTATTTTATTCAATTACTGTTTATTTTAATTAAATGTTATAATAACATTTGAAGCTAGAATATAATTGGTTAACTAGATTCGATTTTTTAGGGTTCCGTACCAAAATGGTAAAAAGGAACTCTTATGGTGCGACTCGAGTCTGTCAGTCCGTCTGTCTGTCACAGCTGATATCTCTAAGTACTACTAATGGTATCAACTTAAAATTTGAAATGGTTTTAGATGACCTTTGCCCTACTATTTTGCAAATAAGAAAGAAATTAAAAAATATTTATTTTGTTTGCAACAGGGGCTAAACGAGGGTCTTAAAAAATTGAAGTGGGGCTACTAGGGCATGTGGGGTATCATATGAAAGAGCGGTATTTGCACATTCTCAAACATATTTTTTTTGGCCTATATAGGGTCAGGCAGATGTGTACCTATATGGGTCTACACCCATAAAAACATTAGACATTATTTATTAATCACGCAGAATTCAGATGTCCAAACCAAACTTCTGCTTGGATGAACTTTGAGCATTTTTTACGCTAAGCCAAGTTCTTTTATTCGACTGGAAGACCCAAAACTCTTTGGACTTTTCAAAAGAAGTTCAAGCAGCTCTTTAAGGCCTTCAACAATGTGCCTTAATATTTGGGGAAAACTTTGAATTGAGGGTCAAGAACTATAATTACCAAAATATTTTCCAGAAGCCATCCTTTGGTATAGAAGTGGAATCTAGAGTACTTCGTTAGAATTTCTTACATCTTATTCAAACTGAAGATAGTCGGGAACTTTAAGAGTCCACTGAATTTCAAACAGATAGTTCCTTTAGAGACGAGATCAAAAATTTTAACAGATTCTTTAGTTACTTTTAGTTCTTGAATGAGAAAAACAAGACATAAAATGAATAACTATGGAAGGGTTCAAGTTGTATACCAATCAATAACGTAAAATGATTTGAGAAATGACGTAGTGTCTTTTCTCCTATGTACGTGATTATTCATTCCTGATAATAATTTTAGGTCTTTTTCCTATTAACAAATATTTATAACAAGATAGCCCAGGGAACTTCGTACCACGTGAGACAAAATTTCTATTTCTCAGCTTTTCCTTTGGGTTTTTCCTAATTTTCTTTTTTCTTTAACTTTACCAGTATTAAGGCGAAGAAAACAATAAAAAATATTTAAATCGGTCGAAGCATTTTCGAGTTTTTGCGAGACTATTATGCACGGCAATTGATTTTTGGGCACTTTTCCTATTGATAGCGATGCGGACGAATTTTTTGATGCCCTATGATTATTTCCCCCCCCCCTTTTTATATACTTTTACATATTATTATTATTAAGTCTAAGTTTTAAAAATCATGTAAATACGTATGTCTAAATAAAAATTAAACCGTTGCCAAAAAAAAAATTGATTTTTATATATTAGATTTCCCAAAAAATAACGTTATCATGCAAACCGTCCACACAATTTACTGCGTTATATTCTCCAGATGTCTATACGTTGATGACATAACACTATTACTATGTACAGAAATTCTAGCTGTCATTTCAGTTTTCGACTAGAGCTCTACAAAAAACTTATATCATTAATATTCTGTGGCCGTGTCTCTCTCTTTGCCCAGTCACCAATTCTCAAAATTGGATTGTGACATACATCATCCTGTCTTTTATTTTATATGACACAATTTTGATATTTTTTTATTATGCGATGGAATGAAAGATATTAAATGTAAACAAGGACAGAGGGAATGGAGAAAAGGCATTTTAAGAGTGAAATCATGGCGCGGTATTGACACAGATTGTTGTGGCTTTAATGTCAATGCAATGACGCTTTTATGTATAGTATTGTCGAAATAAAAACATTAACACTTTTTTAAATATTCTAAATTGAAACAACAATTAATGAATGCAAGTACAATTAGTAATACAAGACAGTACCTGTAACGAAACTTTATAAAGGTAGTTATTAAAGTAGGCACTGATATTTTGGATTGCAACGAGCGCAATGAGAGCTTTTGGTTCATTGGTTGATTTGCACGAATTTGATCGAATCGACAGTTTTAAATAATATTCATTTTTATTCAGGCGATTAGCACGAAGTTAATTTATTTGTGCGCGAAACTCCAAAAATACGTATTAGGCAATTGACAAATTTTGAATTTTATGCAGTAAAGTTAAGGAAAAGCTTCACTAACTTTACTGCATAAAAGTGTCGATTTGGCCGTTTCGAGAGAGTCAATTCGTGCGAATCAACCAATAGGCCGAGCTTTTATTGTGCAAAATGATGCAAAAAAAAAATGAAAACGAAAGTAGGGGAAATCGGAAGCAAAATCAAACAACCGGCAATAATAGCACGTTTTAGAAAAGCAATTTCCTACGAAAGACTGTGCCAGATAAAATTTGGTTGATGAATAATTAATTTTGTGTGATAAAACCCCATAAAAGAGTTGATAAAACTACCCAAGCAACAGTTTCCCGGCTATAAATGATAACAATAGCCCCATATCTATTACCAACCATTAAATAAATACCCACAACCATCAACTTATATTATTCCAACAACATCGTCTGTTTCAAGCAAATTACGCGAACATTTTCCTTGACGGGTCTTACTTCGACTTAATTCCCGTTTCCATGAACTATTCCAGCTTTGATGACAGACTCTATTTCGTACAAGCGTATGGTATTAAAACAAGCTATGACAAATTTGTCGTCTCAGACTGTTTCCCCGCTCATTTTACTGGGATTATAAAAGCATCTTGCAAGCAAAGTGCGGTCGTTGAAAACTCTCGGCATAATAAATGAGAAAGAAACATGGTTCTTGTGTAAAAATGTTTTACAATGCGGGAAAAGACTTTTAAGTGGGTGACTGGCAAATGAACGAGGTATTTCTAAATCGAGCCATATTTTTATTTCAAGTTTATAAGATTAGTGTGGATAAATAGTAACACAGTAGTTAACCAAATTAGATGTTGGTTAGTATTCAAATTTCTGAACCGTTTTCGTCGTCAGGTGAATAAAATACCCGTTACTTAGAGATCAATATTTTTGACACTCAATATTCGAAACGCCGATGGTGCTTCAATAAGATTGCCAGCTTTTATTTTTTATATATTCGTAGTCATATACAAAAATAAAATGCCATAATTTCCGACAGACTTGTTTTGTGCTCTGTCTCTATTGTAATTTCGTGAATCATTGTTGATACTTTTCTACGCCTAATGTAGAACTTTAAATAAAGATTTTATTACCACTACCTGTAATATATCCATGCCACTTACTACCTATGACTCTCCATCTGTCGTGTTATCATGTCGTACTTGAATGTAGACAGTCCTATAAATTATTATACCATTCGAAAAGTTTATCATGTGTCTTTGTTGCAATTCCTCATTAAAACTTTATTGTTCCTGATTTCCATTCCTATTCATTCGAGTTGCACATTCACAAACATGCTTACAAAGAAAGCTCAGTACAATAGTATCATGCATTGTATCATAAACGTTGCTCTAGTTTTCAGAGCCGATACCTTTCATTATTCCATGCTTGAACACACTTCTGTTGAATCAGTATTCATGATATTGTCAGCTCCAGTGGTATTGGCAGTAGCAAAAGTAATATAGGATTGTACGGAACTCGTTTTTTTTTTAAATATCTTCCCATTGTTTTCTTATTATAATTAGATCAGTTTTCTGTCCTACCGGAGTATTCCTATTCTTATAATTATAAAAATTGTAGTCTTTAGGACTAGGATTTTCTAGGATTTTACATTAATTTTATTTATCATCTTATTTCTGCAATCCAGAAATTCATCTTTTGTGTTATCAATATAATGTTTTAATAACGCAGAGCTCGTTTTGTTACCTATTTTAGTTTTCATTATTGATATTTTATCTATTTTGTTCTTATTATTGTAATTAGTAGTTATTGCAATCTTGTGTTGGATTATATACATAAACGTTTCTCAGCTTCACTTTGTACAGAATCTTGCTTGTGAAATTAGGTAGATAATTAATTAGAAAGAAAGAAAGAAAGAAAGAAAAAGCATTTATTGAGACTCGCACAGAATATCACAAATTCAAATAAAACACACTCGTTAAAACATAAATAAAAAGACAATAAAAAAATAAAGTAAAATTATGTACGAGGCCAAAGGGCTCCCATCTCAGCATATGCTGCAACATTTAAAAAATAAATTTCGTGGCGCTGGTATTCTGATAAGGCCCGTAGTGATGTCACAGATAGATAGATACAGAAATAAATAAAATAAAATAAAAAATAGATGTGTGAAATACATTTAAAAAAAAAATATAGGTTGTCCACGTGGCTGCACCCGACGTAACATCAGTTAAGGTGCCTTGGGGTAATATCGGACGGATTTTCGAATAGTTGCAAGGATGTTGCAAAAACTTGTTTTTCTCAATTTTGGTATACAGCACATTAATGAAAAATAGTGGAAATTAATAATGATTCAACACAGTGTAATTTTAAATTTAATTTATTTATAAACACTCAATAATTTTTGCTTTGTAAGCCGGTAAAATCAGGACACAATTTTTGTGAATATAATGACGATTTCGCTATCAAGGGGTAAGTTCGGACAACAATTTAGAACTATTCCTATTGCTAGGAGCACAAGGTGTATGAAAAGAATGTATCCGATCTTTCCTGTTCTTTAACATGACATCAAAAAAATCTACCTAATACTACAAACATAAATGTACCAAATTATTCTTTTTTTTCGTTTAATTTGTCCGATCTTACCCCACATGCCAAATTTAGAAGATATTAAGATTCTCAAAGTTTGGTTTTATCCACAAGCATACTACCAAATAAAGCAATCGTATGTTAAAGCGTTATATAAAATTGAAATACTGTACGGTTCGTAGAGAAATGAAGGGAATCGGAATATTCAAATAATGAAACGAATTCATAGCAGTATAAAATATTATATTATAATAATAATAATATAAAGTATAGAAATCACTAACACGGAATGAAAAAAATTATAATGCTATATGAAATTAACATTCGTCAATTTAAAAAAAGGAATACAAACAATTATATCAAAGAATTGACAGTTCTCGTAGAAATTTCAGTTTAATTGGGATAAAAATATGCCAATTAAACTAAAACGTCTATGACAACGCACTAGAAAATAAAAATCAAAACATAATTATCAATAACAAAATACACATTTTCACTTTTTAGGAACATTTTACCGCCTTAAAATATAGAAATCACAAACAAGGAATGAATACTATATGAAATTAACATTTTTCAATGTGAAAGAAATGAGCATAAACAATTATATCAAAGAATTGACAGTTGTCATGGACATTTCAGTTCAATAATAACAAAAACAAATTGCACTTTTTAAGAATATTTTACCATCTTAAAGTATAAAAAATCACAAACACGGAATAAAATAATAAAATCATATATGAAAATAAACATGACCGTTAACATTATTCAATTTAAAAGAAATTTTCATCATCGTCATTCATAAGGGTATACTCAACAGGATCTTCATTTATCTGTAGTAGTTCTATCACCTTAACTATATTAGAATCAGGTACGCAGTCTTGATCTTTGCGCTTAGGAATAACAAATTTTATGTTGTTTTTCTTGCCAACATTTCTATAGAATGTTATTTTGTACATACTTGGGTTTGAATTGATATCAATATTTTCAATGATACCGACGTAATATGTCCAAGTTCGTTTGAAATATCTAACAAGAACTGTATCCCCAATACTGTATTTCTTCGAATCATCAATATAATTTTTGGTCTCACCATCATCATCGTTATCAATGTTGATATAAAAGTTTCCACTTAAATCCTTTTGATCTTTTGTCGTTATCTTTGTAGGGCAATTAACTTTCTTTGTTTTTTTCTTTGGTATATTAGATACGCTTGTACTATGTCCCAGTTTTCGCTTTTGGTTTGTAAACAAATCTAAATCTTTATCAATTGGCTTTAGTTGTAAACTTCTGGGTAAAATTTTATAGAAAGCTTGGTTTTCTGGTGTGATTTTTACAGACGATAAGATAGTCACTTTATTATTATCATTTGCCTTAACGTTTGTCTCTTTCGTATGAATTTCTGGAATTATGTCACATATCTCTTCGCAGGTATCATCCCTTTGGCTTGCTTTTTTCTCTTGATTATTATCCATGTCCTGCATTTCTTTAATTATTTGTTCAATTTGTTGTTCCCTAGATGCTAATTCCAAGTCAGTCTTGTTTTCCTCATACATATTAAAGTCAGTCAATTTATCGCAGTCAGATAATATGTCACTAAAAGAATCTAATAAGTCAGAATCACTATGTACGCTCATCTGAACACTTTCAATTGTCGTTACACTGCTATTAGATCTTTTACGCTTTTTCATAGCTGTCTTTGTAGTTTTCTTTTGGCCTGATTTATTTAATACACTTTTCTTCTTGTGTTCATCATACTTGTCCACTTTTAAATCATTTTCTTTGTCAGTTCTAGTTTTTTTTCCTACTCCTTTGCCTTTTTTAGAAATACACACGTCAGTGTTGTTCTTATTAGTCAAAATCGACACATTCATTACAGTTGCTTCTGTTCTTAAGTTTTTATCTTGAATTCCAGATGGTCCTGGTATAGGATCAAATGCATCATTTTTAGATTGAAGTTTTTGTTTCCGTTTTGTTGTCTTCCGTATTTCTTTTTCCTTTGTTAATTCTATCTCTTGCTGTTTTTCTAGAAAAGACTTTGTAATCACTTCTGCACCTTTCGCGACTCATTTTAACTTAACGGCTATATTGTTCTTAGAGTTTTGAGGGTGTTGTGAAACTTTTTCTAGAAGCATTTGTTCGAAACTGGCGAGCGGTTGTAGCAGACTGTTTCTATGTTCTAAAGTCGGTGAGTCTAAAATTTTAGAGTTATAAATATTATTATTTGTAGAAGTAGAGCCGTTATAACACATGATCTTACTAATTTCATTTATACATATCTGTGTTAGAGTTTTCGGTTGTTTTAAAGTCACCGGAGCCATGTGTTTTTGCCATCGTGCATAAGCTGCTGGATCATATTTGTTCTTTGGTATAATCGCAGGATTAAAAGGGTAAATTCCACCTTTTTTAAAGCCATTTCGTATTACTTGTGGTTTGGTTTCCTGCCACGCTTCAGCAAACATTTGAGCAAAACTTTGCTTTCTCAATTTTATTCCAACGTTTTGTCTTTGCCATTTTACGAGGTTTTTATCCCAAATTGTTTTAAAAGATTTGAACACAGCCAAGTCTAGCGGTTGCAATAGATGTGATGTGTGTGCAGGAAGCTTCAATATAGTGATGTTGTTCTCTACTGCTAAAGCTACCACTTTGTCATCGACATGACTGACATGTCCATCATACAACAATAATACGGGCCTGTCTTCACCCAAATTAGGTATAAATACTTTTAATATGTAATCGTAAAAAATATTCGTTTCCATCCAGCCTCGTTTGCTGGCTGCATACGCAAGATTGAAATCGTATTTTTCAGGATTCTGTAACATCCACTGTTCGTACATGTGTTTGCCCTTAAAAACGATCAGGGGGTCCAATTTCTGTCCAGCTGCATTTACAGTAGTCAAAACTGTGATATTTTTTTTAGCGCTTCCACATGTTGTTCGTGTACAAGGCTCCCCTCTGGCACCTACAACTTTAGTTTTCGTAGGATCGAGACAAACTGAAGTTTCATCGAGGTTCCAGATTTGCTTGGGATCCGAAATATTTAACCCCTGGAGCGTCTTTTCGAGAAGAGTAAAATATTCGTGAATGATAAACGGATCTGTCATTTTTTTTCTGAGGTATTCTACAGGTTGCGGCTTTTTTATTGACAAATTGTGGCGTTGACGAAAAGAAATAAACCAGTCCGGTCCCGGTCTGCCATCATTGAAGGGGGTTTTTATTTTATTTGTTTTTATAAAATCTTGAGTTACATCGAGTACCTCTTCTCTTGATAACCCCCAACCCCACTTTTCCAGTGTTCGTAGGCAGTTTGCCAGTTCAGATTCTAATGCCACTGGGATAGCTGTCGGCCTGCCAAGGGTATTACTTACTATCGCTGTTTTCTTCAGGATTCTATCACTGAGTGTGGATGTAGGTATGCCATACATTTTTGAAGCGGCTGCATAGGTGAGCTCCTTATTATTTATTTTCTGCATGGCTAATTGCAGCGCTTCTTTTGTATAAGAAGTGGCCCGCGAAGAGGTTCGGGAGTATTTACGTGGCATCTGCAATTAAATTGTTGATATAAGTGTCTAATATGACCCCAGACGCAAACCCTGTATGAACAGTTACGTAAGTTAGTTTAATTAAAATAATATCTTCTACATAATAGCTTAAGATCCCACTGCTCGATTCTGCAGCTATCTGATTTTTTGATGAAATTAATTTTAAATGGAAGTTGAGATAGTATTCAAAGGATTTAATCTATAATTATATGATTTTATCTATAAAAAAAAATTGCTGCAACTAATTTTTGTATAATTAATTTGGTAAGATTAGGCAACCATTTTTTTTCTATTCTTTACATCATTTTCTTTAAAATGACGTAAAATTGATCAAAAAAAGATATAGCTGCAAATTCTATTACCAAATTAATTATAAAAAAATAATTACAGGTAATTGCGGCAAGTTTTTTATAGGCAACTTATTGCTAATCCTTTGAATACTACCTCAAATTTCATTTAAAATTAATGTCATCAAAAAAACAGATAGCTGCAGAATCGAGCAGTGAGATCCTGGGTTATAAGCGCCATTTCGAAACGATTACGAACACATTAAGTATTTAAAATTAAATTAAAATCATGTGTAATAAAAGTTTGACAATCGCTGCCAATTTCGAAACTGGTTAAGACCGGATATTTTTGTCCGATCTTTACTCGAGATGGGTAACACCGGATTTCAGCCTACAGAGGTAGTAGACATATCTGGATTAGTTTTATCATGTTATTACTGCTTAAAACTTAGTATTTAGGCAAAACAATACCAAAATAAGCTACACTTTTGCTAAAAAATGCAAATACGAATGAAGGTGAAAGACCGGATGAACAAATATTTTATAAAACTTACCTTGTTTTCTCTAACGGCGCGGGGTACACGTCCGAGTTGCCGGAGCGACTGGCGGTCACTGCGGGGCGGAGCGGAACATAATGACGTGGCGCGCAATGTGGCTAGCATTAAAAAATATAGCGAAATAAGTGGGATATTTGATTACTACGTTCTTACCCCTGCGCCGATCTTACCCCAACGCACCTTACTTGTCTATGCCTTTAGTGGCATTTCATCGTGTCATGTCCTCTTTGGATAGGTTATAAATAGGTAGATACTATGTATTGTTCCTAGAACAATAAAAACATGGTTCAACCACCATATTTTTATTTTGCTATTTTTATTTTTATTTTTTGCCTCTCTCTCTGCACGCGTAGCATGACGCTTTCTATGTCTACGAAGAATAGACATAGCTCTTTCTATACAAATTGACATTTCGTCTCTTCATTTTTGACATTGCACCGTAGAAATCATTCTACAATCTGTCATTTTGTCTTCCGCTTCTAACGATCTTTGTCTAGGTCCTTTTACATGTAGACTATTTCAGAAGAAAGTTTTCTATCCAAACTGTCAAAATCACTAAGTAGTGAAGACAAAATTTGATTTTGTAATCGCCATGCTAAAGACGGTAGAAAACTTTTTACTCGACGGCCACAAAGTATATACGGTTATCTACAAAACCATGAAACACTTGCGTTTTGAACGCAAAACTGTGATAAGTAATAATTATCATAATTAAAATTCACACCAACACCTCGAATTCATGTACAAAAATAGTACTGTATCTTTTTTTCTTTTGCTTATATCTCGAAAATGGTGTGTCTAATCGCAAAAATAATGAAAATTTCGACCCCCTTTATAAAACCCACAAACCCCTAAGACTGAACATGTAGGTAATAATTTTTCTTATTTTCCATACAAAAATTGAAAAATTCCATATAAAATACGTCGAGCCTTCGCGTCTCCGGCTCTAAAAAAAATCACGGGGTAGGACAAACGAGTACCACGTGGACTCGCGATTGTCAAATACGATTTAAGTTGTGTCAAAATTATATTTAAATTTAGGGATTTTTTGTTGCAGAATAGTTTTAAGATTTTCATAGCCAAAAATAAAGGGGTTTTAGTGATAGTTTAGATAGTTTAGTTCGGTGTACAAGAGAATCGGCACCATTACCAAGGAAATGGTTAAATCCAATATTACTGTAATATGATTTCTTCCAAAATACGATACTTCGACACTCTTAATATCAATAAAAATTGAGAATCAAACAAAGAAAAAAAAAATCCTATGACAAAACAAACAATTCTGAGTCGAATTATGAAAAGAGTGAATTGCGTAAAAAGTGCAGTTGTGTCTTTCTACTTTACTGCCGTCCTGTCTACACGGAACGTCATTTTTGTCTATTCTTCTGTCGACACAACTCGATTCTACGGTGGTCATGCTACGCGTGCAGTTGAGGTTTCAATGTTACTTTCGAACCAAAATACATGGTTAAAATATCGTTTCCTTTAAAGATTTCAAATAATTTAAGGAAATTGCTTCTGGAACGTGAAAATAATAAAGCAGAACAAGGAAATATAAAATTCAATTAAACCACAATGATTCAGAACCAGTGACACGGAATTTTCGCAAAACGATACTCAACATAACAAAAAGGTTTAGTAATGAAAAATCAATTGCAATCGACTGCGAGACTTACGACGAGATTGGAAAATTATTGACCAATCGCTCCAAAACAAATGGAATTGTATTTAAATTAACTTGCAAAGTTTGAAACATTCAACTCGTCTAACAAAGTAAAGGTAGAATATGAAAGAGTAATTGAAATCTATCATTATAAATGCAAAAAGAAAATATTTTTACAAAAAAAAAAAACGTCTTCCAAAAAACAAAGTAAAAATCGGTCAAGAGCGAGTCGGACTTGCGCACCGCGGGTTCCGTACCATTTTAAATTTTCATCGGCGAGGCCGTTATTGGTCAGAGAATTATAACACAGAACAAGAACCCCGTTCAGGCCGTGTGGCAAAAAAAACTCTTTTTTAATTGAAAAATACTTGGGCAAACGTCATCTAAAACTATTCCAAATTTGAAGTTGATAGCATTAGTAGTTCTGGAGATATCCAGCTGTGACAGACAGACGGACAGACATAACCATAAGGGTTCCTTTTACCAATTTGGTACGGAACCCTAAACTTTTATTTTTGGTAATTCGTTTTATTTGTTGTTGTTAAAACGTTTTTATTTTCCACTTTTGAGTTGTGTTACCCACCCCACACAAATTACCATGTATCTATCTGTTTGTATGTACCTCTACTTGCAATGGAAATAACAGTGACAGGAAGTTAGTCATCAACATTCACTAAGTAAAAAAACCAGCCAAGTGCGTGTTGGACTACGCACAATGAAGGGTTCCGTAGTTGGGATGAATTTATCCCAAATACAAACTTAACATTGTAGTTGAAATACATGTTTTTGCATACATTCCAATTGCAAATGTAAGTTTGTACGCACAATATTGAGAGATTTACCATGTTATTTTAAGACCATAGACTTTTTATAGGTTTTCCTGTAATCTATGAATAAAGAGCCGTATTATATATTTTTTTCAAAATTTAAGGTTCAGTAGTTTAGGAAATAAGAATAAAAATTCGACGAAAATTCATCATTCCCCCAATGGTGAATTTTCGTCGAATTTTTTAAATACCTTTGAAAGTAAATACTTTCAAAGATATTTAAAAAATTCGACGATTCTAAAATTATATAAAAAATACGTTTAAGATCCTCGCAATAAATCCTTCCATTTGATATATCGGACGGTACTGTTAGCAAAACTTTTTTTAAAATTTTGCCCCCAAAAGTGACCCCTATATTCAAAATTCATTTATTTACGTTACACGTTCGTTATTGGGTTACAAAAATAATTATGTGTACCAAATTTCAACTTAATTAGTCCATTAGATTCGGAGCAAATTGGCTGTGACAGACGGACAGACAGACAGACAGAGAGACAGAGTGATCCTATAAAGGTTCCGTTTTTTCCTTTTGAGGTGCGGAACCCTAAAAATACGTATTAATTAAGCGAACTCATAAAACACTCTTCAGAACTTGACCAAATTTTATATAATGGGACATAATTATGTTTTTTCTAAATTTATTTATTACTAATCCTTTTTTGAAGTCGGTTAAAAACAGGCAGAAAAGGTGAGGTAAGTTTATTATTATAGGGATATTACCTTTATTTAAGAAAATTGAGGATTCAATTAGAAATTACTCGTATCATATTCACGATCGCGAGAATCAATTCAACTTTCATTCAGTTATAAAGATTAAAGTCTCGTCTACCAATACTGCTCCATCAAAACGCACGATAAGCTTTAACAGAATTAGCTTCTACGCAGGTTATCAATCAGCTTTCTAATTAATCAAAATCTGCTTGAGTGATTGCCACCTAATTTCCTTTCATTCATAAATTGCTAACAGACTTCACGCGAATAAATCTCGCAATTTAAATGACAAGCAGTCAATTTCTGCAATCACATTAAAGTTCAATTGGACGTCTCGTCTCTCAAATTTCGATTTAAAATTAATGCTTCATAATTTCGTCCCTATTTTATTGAAATTCGAAGTAAACAGGACTGAACTGCAATATTGAAAGTCGTAATTGGAATGAAAAAATTAATAATTGAGTTTTAATTTTCATATATAAATATTGATCCGTCAATGGGGAAGTACCTACTCAATCACTGGTATGAATTCACCTTTTTGAACACACGAGTTATACGAGAATAGTGACAAGAACTGTTGAAACCTTTTTGGTGATGGCTTGAAATTGCTGAAGATATACCTAAAACTTTAGTTTCCTACGAAAGCGGTTGCGTCATATTAAAATAAAACAGACGCCATGAAAATCTGTAATTTTAACCACTATTTGACAGTCAAACCCCACTCTTCAAGGATTTACGTCGTTAGATTTGCCCTCACCATACTTAGTCACAAAAAAAGTGTCTGTACTGAAAAGAGTGAGCTCACATATGATTAAATAGCGTTTCCATGACAATCAAGTGTAGTCACTGCGTCATTATATGTCAGAGGTGTCAAAACAAATGAGATTATCTTTTAACGCGGCAGGGCGAATCTAACGATTTAAAGCTTTGCCTTTGGCATCATTTTCATGACAGCCGTAACTGGGGCCGTTAAGTACGGCCACCGCTCTTCCAGAAACCGTAGCTTATGAGTGTAACCAGAAACAAAAAACATAATATTATTATCATACTAGTTCCGTTCGATTTGACGGTATTTAATTGCGGTAGAATAAAATATTTTCCACGAAGATTCTGCCATAATTCCACTAGCTCAAAATTTGCTTTGCCGACTATCCGTACCAACCACAACAGTAAAATATTAGACATTTGTTTGATAACCAGACGCTACAAGGACTTCGAAACCAGACATAAATATGAGCACGGACCAAGACTGTTTAACGTACTCAAACTTACGTTAAAGCTGCCAAAGTTTAGCCAACACATAAGACTACTGGAATAGATTCGTCTTGACTGTTAAATACTATGAATTGCTCGGAATTACTATTTGAACGATGGTTAACGAGCAAGAACCAATTCCGCACAATGAGCCTTTCATGTCGATTCCGCGGCGTGACGAACATTGAGGCAGTGTATAAAATAAACGAATGAAATTAAGAACACTCTTAACCTACTTTTAGCAAACCTTCTCTAGGTTTGCTAAAAGTAGGTACAGTTTTGGGGTGCGTTTTACAACTTGTACCGTAATAATAGCAGCTGGCTACGTAGTTTTTCTTCTAACCCTCAAAATGAGCACTTGACATCAAATATGAAGGAAAGTAGGGTCGACTCTATTCCTCAAAAGGACATCGTTTTTAGAGATACTGAAAGATGGGTGAATTCTATTTTACCTCGTTATTTTTTAGGAACGAATCCAAAATTGCTTTCGACAAAGCTCTTGAGGGTTTTAGATGTCGGCAAAAAACACGTTTTCTTGTTACAATTGAGGGAAAGGTATTAGTACCTATTTTGGTCACGGAAGTAACTGTATCTAATAGAATTATTGTTATTGGATCACGAAACATTATTTTTTTAAATCTAGTTAAGATTATAGACCTTATTTTATATTTATTTCGAAAACATAAAATGTTTGGGGATTAAAAGCTATACCTGAAAGGTGAAGTATGTATTAAATCGTATTGAGTTGTTTTCTAATATTTTCTTTAAGAAGTGATCAGAACTATTTGTCTCTACAATTAATGTCGCCAACATAATAGTATATAATGTAGCAACAAAGTAGCCATATTGGTCTTTCGTGTATTTAAATTGAATGTCACTTCACGCCGACATGTACGAAATAAGCTTGACAGCTGACCGCGCAGCAAGTGGCGCCACCTCATTTTCTTACGAAAGTACTGGAATCACCGAAAAGGTCGGATAAGAATGACACTGGCTGGTGACAGTCACTCTAGGAGAGCGACGCATCGATGGTTGCGTGGCGGGCTGTCTTCTGATGACAGATATGATGTCAGGAGCCACTGTCATACCACGTCTACGAGGAACTACTTTATTCCAGAACAATCCTTATAGATGATATTGAAGCTACTGAATACGATGACCACTTTTGGTAAGCTATCCCGCGCCGTTAAGCTTATTGATACCAAGATGTGCTCTCCTAATGAGAGTCCTAAATTTAGGCAATTGTGTGTTCAGATATATTCTATTGAAACACACTCAAGCTAAAAGATATGGCGCTGTTAAGGGCAGTTACTCATGCCCTGTCAGTCGGACCATTACCTAAACCATTTGTACATTAGGTTAGGTGCGTAGAGTAAAGAGAGGATATTAATATCTAGTTCCTGACGTGTCACAATTGCCCATGTATGGTTATGTGAAGAAAAAAAATGAATTATTGTTGTGTAGCTTCACGTGTTGCAAGTAGCCATGCACATAAAAAAAAAAAAAAAATTGTGGATATACAATGACGTATGATTTAAAAAAAAATGGGGTTTACCATTGAGTTTAGAAACCCAGTTTTTTTTTTGTTGTATCCTGTTAAGATATTGATACCCATCAAGTAGGTATGAGAAGTTTACAAAAAAACTGATGTTACTGAACTGATACTTTAAGTAACTACATGCATTGGGTCATTGAGCCAAAAAAAACATCATGTGTTTTTTTTTTTTGCTTTTTCATGTTTATATATGTGTCGAAAATACGTTACTGATTTGACTAATCGAGACGCCAGCGCTACCTAGCGGCTTTCAACAGAGGCTACAACATAACGCTTGGACCGACCGGAGCCAGACCTCAGCAAAGTTCATCGGTGGCGGTCAACCAGTGAATACGTTTAGAAACTGTCGTGTATTCCGAATAGTCGTTTTGTGTACTTATAGAGTGAGAGCGTTAACCCCCCCGGCCATTGCTCGACAACGATGCGCCAGCCCACGTCGAACCTGAGACTGTAGCTTTAAATTCCCCAGATAATAATAATTATCCACATTTATGATCCAGCCTGTCCCATCTTGCTGTCTTCCCCCCAGCGACGCCGTAAGCTGAGGTTTATAACCCACAGGGGGTGCCCTTAAGGAGCGTCGCCTAGTATTTAAGTTTAGTTGATGCCCCTGGTTGGAGGCTTTGAGTTTAGCAGCTTAAGACAGCTACAGGAAAGCTTTATTATTATAGCGGCAACAGAAATACATCATCTGTGAAAATTTCAACTGTCTATTACGGTTCATGAGATACAGCCTGGTGACAGACGGACAGACAGACGGACGGACAGCGGAGTCTTAGTAATAGAAGCCCGTTTTACCCTTTAGGTACGGAACCCTAAAAATGATTGACTCTAATGCCATGATATTATAAGTAAAAAGATAGGTTACCAACATTTGATTTTCAAAAACGGCAAAATGTCACACTATTAGATGACACGTGGAAGCAGGACGGCATGTCATAATTATCGGGAGCGAAAAAGAGACAAGACAAAGAAAACTTGGCTAATTAGCCAACTTTTGACATGCCACTTGTGGAGCGTGTAGGTATACATAATCTACCTCTTTTTTTATAATATCATTGCTCTTATGATTCAGAAAATACGTGTATAGTTTTATTACAATTTATGTTTAGACATGAAAACGAGACATGAATAATAATATTACATAGTAAGTTAGGGTACAAGTAAATGAAAAAGAAATATGCGGTGGGTATATTAAGTGCCAGCATGATTACTTTTAATACTAGTCTGGAAACTTTCTTTAACTAGATTTCTGAGAAACTTTTGAGAAAAAAAATAGGTTTAGGAAAACCTATACAAGATACCAAAATGTTATTCTTCTATTCTATTCTTCGTTCTATTATCCTCTTTTAATTTACTTCTTTGGTTTAGTGGCCGTAAGCGCAACTGCTGAGCATGAGCTCCTGGGTTCGATTCCCATGTTGGCGTGTGTGTTATTGGGTTTTTCTATAAGGAATTTCTCGGTAGCAGCACGGAGTCTGGATTTTTGCCCGGTTAATGGCAATAGGCGAGCCCCCTATTTCTATGAGACTTAAACATAATTGGCGAAATGTGGGTGTTCAACAGGTAGGTACACCTCTGCCCAACCCTTCGAAGAAATAAGGCGTGATGTTATGTTAAGTTATTTATGAAAAAAATACATAAAATTATAATATTTATAATCTAACAAATAGTTATATTATATTTTTTGTTTACGTATTTATGATGAGTTTACAGAATTCTTGTACCTAAAACTTCACACATTGTTTGTCTGTGCGAACGAATCAAGCCTCGTGCAGACTGGCGCGACGCGACACCGCGACGCGACTCTAACAAAACAATTTCTAAGAAAGCTTTACGGTAGAAAAATTACCGGTGTGGAAATATGGCGTGATGTAAATAACATAACAATTTTATTTATGAAAAAAATACATAAAATTATAATATTTATAATGTAACAAATATTTATATATTATTTTTCGTTTACTTATTTATGATGAGTTTACAGAATTCTTGAACCAAAAACTATCCACACATTGTCTGTCTGTGGGACCATACAAAATTAAAAGTAAGGTTAAAGTAAGGAATGCGGACCTTACGGTTAGATTGGTAATGCGAATGCCTAATAATGAATAATAAAAATACCGTTTCTGACTAAAATAAACTTCATAACCCACTGCAGTGGATATCGACACGCGCGATCAAGCGTCTCGCCCCAGTTACTCCAACCGCATGTCACGAAAGAACGAACGTTTTTAGAGATAGACGTCTGCATGAAACGTTATCCTTGTATTAGTTACGCCTCATTGCGCGACTTTTACACGCTGAAGCGCGATCAAGCGGCAAATATAGTTTGTGTTGGCGCAACTGCAAAGGAAAACGCACTGTTAAACTTTTTGTTTGTAAGAAAATAAGTTTTAGAATGTTGGTAAAATCTTCTGCAGACCACGCAGTTTATTTATTTTTTATTTTGCAGCATTTTTTTTTTTTATAAGAGTTAAAATGAAAAGACTACATAAAAATATTATCATATTCAGCTGATTAAACCACGTATATTGCAGAATTAATTGGACTCAGACATAATAATTAAAAGCTCACAATCGTAATGCACAATTTTGTATTTACAGACTATCTGAACACACTATTTACAGACTATCTGAACTGTGGACTAGGTTAACTAGTTTATAAGTAGCCTAAAATCCGACTCTGATACGCATATTTAATCTTATTTATTTTTATTCATATAGAAGAGGCATTTATGATTTGAATTTATATTGCCATATTGAATTAATAAAAAAAAAAAAAAAAGAATTCAACCAGCACAATCCGTCTGTACAAGGATCTTATGGCGCGTGGTAAAAATTGGAACTAATGCCGCCATCTTGAATTTTATCAATAAAACACTTTTGTCAGCAACGCCCCTCCCCATCAATGTCATTCAAACGCCAATAGACTAGTAGCAATGTCAAGTCCTTTCAACTAAATTCTCATCTAAAACTCAAACTGAATTAGAGAAACGAACAAACATTTCGGACGTATTTATTAGACTTTCCACTTAACGTAACGTCAAGCAATTATTTGGAAAACTAATTTTCTAGTTTACTTGGGCCACATCAAATTGCTTGGTCTCAAATTTCGTCCCAGATTTGGTCAAACTCCAGTAAAATTGCTTAAAACGCAACTTGTGACCTTTAAAGGCCCGAGTTCGGGGTCTGTGGCCTGAAATGGCTGAAATTTGCTCCCATGGGTAATAATATGTTACGGCGATATAAGCATTTTGGGGACGAAAAAAATGAAAATATGTACATAAATAAACATTACTTATTATCAGACTTTGTAATGTTTTGACAAAAAGTGTATTTGTTTTCCATATTGTATTTTTACAGTATGATGTGATTAGAATTTTATCCAGTCAGCGGAAAATTGAACTGTAGGTACCAACTTTCCAAAAATTGTGATGTAACTCCAATGAGTTTTTACAGCTTTCTCTCACCCTTCAAGTTTGGGCGACTTTTCCAATTTACCGTTTTTCGTAGATATCGTAAGAAATGTTTGACCAACTGTTTTCTTGTCGAAGGTCAACTCTCTCCGGAAAGATTAAACGGTGTTCCCAAGAAGAATAGAAACTGTGTCTGGCATTTATTGTTACGAGTTGTGTACTTTGGCATTTAGAAAATACGTTTAATTCAAGATAACATACACTTAAGAAAGTATGCTATATCATGTTGACGGGTACCCAACCTATGTCCGTATTTTGTGTGGTTAGCGTTTTCACTGATGAGTTCACTGGCATCAATTTTACATTACATTAGAAAATTACCCTTTCGGGTTGAGTTCATCTGAATGATTTTCTTTAAACAAAAATACAGTAATGTTGCGAGGCGGCAGAAATACATGTCTACCTAAATATTTCAGTAGGAATTCTACTAATTAACACCGAATGATTAACAGTACCTTTCATAAAAATAATTCTATTGTATAAGCTTTTTGTATATAGCGTTAATTATTTCACGCATAGCTTTTGTTGGAAGCGAAGTTCGTTCACGTAAAGCGGCTAAGGATACAATGATTTAGTGGCTGATCGGTACGCTATCTACGTAATTCCCAATAAATTTTAACTGAATATATGTATGTTAGTCTAAGTAAATCTGTTCTGAGAGAATATTCAAGGACCTTGATGCTAAAGTAATCGGGTTTGAGGCTATAAACGTCATACGGGAACGTTAAGAGTGAGTGATGCCTTTGAGAATGTGTTGAGAGAATTTTTCGAACCAGATTTCGGGGTTGTATGAATAAAATTATTTACTCCTACATATTCTGAGAAATTTCAACACTGATCTACAAGGTTAAAATTAAGGATACGTGGAACTCATTAGCACAGGTGTGTGTATTTGGTAGATTCTTGCAGTAGGACAACCACAACACATGGTCTTTAGTTGTTATCGCCGTGTCGTGGATGGGATCGGAGGCAGTGATCTCTCGCGTCCGGCCTGGTCCAGGCCATGATATGGAGCGAGACGGCATGGGAGGCCGTTACCTCCTGCGAAGCAGTAACGGTGAGCAATCAGTAGCTCGCCGTCCGATAAGGACCAGGCCCGGGTCGACGGCGCGTTGTGTTCCACGCGCGCTTTAAAGAGATGTCAGCAGAACTGACGGTGTCTGATAGGGCCGATGCCTGCCGGGGTTGCGGTTTTATCCGAAAGGGTTACCGTAGCCCCTGGCAATATAGGCAACTGAAGGAACACGGGTGGGTTTTAGTCAGTAAGAGTCTGACACGCCCTCCCACTCCACCCAGAGCCGGAGAAGTTATTTGATAATCTCCCACCCAAAAAAAAAATGGTCTTAAGGTATTAATTTACTCGAGATCAACATTCGGAGGAGAAAGCTAACACCAAGTATGGCTCAACTTACTCATATGATTTTATTTATGTATGAGATTTTTGTGAAATCTATGACATCGATCTTCTGATTGTGTTTTATTTATTTCAAATACGCTATCAATGACAACACGGTTAGCGCAGTGGTTAAGCAATTGACTGCTGCGCTGCGTGTCGCGAGTTCAATTCCCGCACGGAACAAATGTTTGTATGACCTACAAGTAGTTGTTCCGGGTCTGGCTGTTTGTGTATGTGAGTTTAAATGTTTGTAAATGCACCCACAATACAGGACAAATTCCTAATGTGGGGCAACGTTTTAAAAAAAAAACAAAATTGCCGTAGTGGAAGGTGACTATTGACCGAAAATAGACAAAAGTAAACTGGAACACCTACCTTCTTTATTCAAGATGGACCTAAAGACCTTAAAACGATGGCCTAGACAGGCCGATATAGCTTGGATTCGCAAAGTGGAGAATTGGGTATTGTGGTGCAACTTGGAACAGGTCTTCGTCCAGCAGTGGACTATTTTCTTCAATGGCAATCTATACAAGGTGTTCCATTTGATATGCCATAACTCTAGGGTATTAATGAGAGACCATGTCAAAGAATCAACTGGCATTTTTTCTTTTTTTTCTGTAGATACTCTCGATGAGTGTAACTAAGTTTAATTGATAAGTACGAGTAAATCATTTTCATTCGAATCAATCATTCATATTTAAAGCTAAGAAAATGCGACGTTGCCATTCTTTTTTTTATGAACAAAAATAGTATGAATTAGGTGTTTAAAAAAAAATTTTACGGGTATTTTGCTTTGTCGTGTATGTTGTGTGATTTTGTCGAATTATTCTGATAGATAAATGAAAAAAAAAAACTACGCTTATCGCCGAGATCTCTCACCCGAAGCACTATGGACTGTAATAAGCTGCGTTGATTGATTGAATGCACCAGGGTTGGCAACTGTCAAAGTGGCGCTAGCATAACTTTATCCAAAATAGAAGAATTTTATAAGGAACATTTGATTTGACATTGATTTGATTTGACAAGGTCTGCTTTTCTTCCTCGTAAAGATGCACCTCGTTTCTTCAATTGAGCTTTTAACTAATCTGCCATGTCGAATACATGTTTTTTTCATAACAGGTCTTTCAATATTATTTTTAAAAAAACGCAGTCAACAAGGAAAGCCAAAACACAACACAAACTTGACAGGTGAAAACTATGCTAGCGCCATCGATCTAAAGTTTTCACCGGCCAACCCCATAAGGTTCTTTTCTTCTTTCCTGTATTTGAAATTGACAACCGACTTACATTTTCCGTATTTTCGAATCACAACTTTCATTTTCGACAGTTGTGATTTAAATGCGTAGGGTGTCAATTTGCTAACAATTAATTTCCTGCACATACCTTTGCACAATTTGCTCATGTCACCTAAACATAGTCTAAAACATAAACCGTACACAGGCGATCGTTAATATCTGTAACATTATACTGCTGTACCAATAACTCTGGCGAGCACATTGCACTTCAGATTAATTGGAGAATTTATCAAACTCGCAGCCCAACGATGCACCTACCGTTTAGTTTGATTTATTTGTTCGATTTCTGTGCGAATGAAAACAATTATGTCATGTTGTTGTTTGTCATCTATTGCGTACAGTAATAGATGACAAACAACAACATGACATAATAGTATGTCAAAATCATCAAACTTGATGGTGTATTGCTGACAGAATATAACTCTTAAATCATTAGGATATGAGAAGTTTATAATTAAATGAGTAGTTGCTAATAATTAATTTTGGTTAATAAAGATAATTGGGGTATACCATAATCGCCAACCCGCCTGCCAAGCGTGGCGATTATGGCATACCCCTCTTTGAAGGAGGACTATTTCAGGCATTTATTATAAAATAGTTCATTGATTCAGGCGTGACCTTGCAGAAATCCATTATAAAATATAATAAACCTAGTTATATTTAGTAACATGTTCCGCTTAACTATTCCTAAAGAGCCATAAAAAACCCTGCAAGAAATCGACACGTGTTTCACCTCTCAACGAGGCATCCTCAGGATGACGATTGACTTGTTGCGAACCCGAACACGGCGTGTTGCCACACCAAGCACTGGTCGCAGAGTGAGCCATTTATATTTAAAAAAAATAGGTTTAATACTACAATTTTAATGCCTGATGCCGATTAATAACATTGATGCTTTTTATTATTATTAGACATCGACTAGGTAGTAGATAGGTACATAATTATAATGAAGTTCGTGGTAGAAGTACATTCAGAGTTTCAATTGGTGCATTACTTTACAATATTATAAAATATAGTCGTTCAATTTCGTTTTTAGACTAACCAACCAACTTATAATAGCAATTACTTATTCAAGTGAGAGCTCACCACAAAAGTTCAACAACTGGACTCAAACATGTGACCTCGTTGACTCATTGTTTGCAAGTCAAGAACTACGTCTATAGACGTTCCGAATATAACTTCGCAAATAGTAATAAGTTTTTTTTAACCTTTCGATTGCAAATAGTTTTTAACAAAGCAATTTCAATACAGGGTTATTTTTTAAATATTATGTCAATCAACTGCCTCTTATGGACAATGCTGTAGAGGCAGTTTTATTTAGTAACTGCGCCCCGCTGTTTAACCCGCATAAGTTCGATCCCGTGGGAATATCAGGATAAAAAGTATTCTATGTCCTAATCCAGATTATGCACCACCCATGTGCCAAATTTCACCAAAAACCATTTAGCCGTTTTAGCGTAAAAGTGTAATAAACAAACTCACTTTCGCATGTATAATATTAGTTAGGATTGGGAGGCAATCACGCAAGCAGTCCACCTTACGGTAAATGGTAAGCACCACATATAAACATTTGCTATAACAACAGCATTACAGGTGTACCATCCTTCACCTCCTTCTGTAAAACAGTAATGCTCGCGAAGGAGGAGGCGGAACGCATGAGGGAGAAGTAAATTTCGCGCCCACACGCCCCTAACCGCCGCAGGAATCGCAAGCCGATTCCCGGCCACCGAATATAGGCGCGGGCTTGCGGACGGTGAGCAATGGGTAGGTCGCCGTCCGATAAGGACCAGGCCCGGATCGACGGCGTGTTGTGTTCCGTGCCTCAAAGAGATGTCAGCACAACTGAAGAGGTCCGCTAGGGCCGATGCCTGCCGGGGTTGCGGTTTTGTCCAAAAAGGTTACCGTACACACCCTCAGCTCCGCCCAGAGCGGGAGAAGTTATTTGATAATTTCACACCCAAAAAAATTAAGTTGTATGATCCCTAAAACAAAGCTGAAATATTTCCTGATGTGCTTGTAATCACAAACGTCAACCCTGCTCTACAAACCGAAACTCGACAAGGCTGCTTAGCAGCAGGAATAAGTACGGTGGTAGTACTTCCCCATACAAGCTCCATCACAAACAGGAATTTACAAAGCGAAGTAGTAACAGAAACTTTGAGATTAGTGTTAATTTCTCCTTGATAGTTAAACTTAGCTTAGAATCTTGTCCTGTAAAGATAGAAATAACAAGTATTTTCATTAATTTATTACTCGTGACATGAATAACAATTTATCCAAGTCACACAGCTTTCAACCGTCACAGATTTCTTTATTATTATTTAAGGTCAAATATCCCATTTAAGATTCATCAACAGTCTAGCCACAATCTATAAGCACTTGTATTGAAAACTAACATATTAAAATATTTTCATCGCACAATGAAAAGTCTATTTTAAAATGTGAAACCTTTTTCATGTATTCCCAACACTTAGATTGAATGTCAAATGTTTTTCATACAATAGTAACATGACTTTGGGGTTCTAATTTATTTTTGAAAAGTGCTTTTTAATTAATCAACTTTTTTTTATAAAATGATAAAGGAGGTATTATACGAAATACGTGAAGTTTTAAGTTTTTAAGTGGAGAATGAAGTTTAGAATTTTTAAGTACCGAGTAGGTATTAAAGTTTTTTATGGGACAGCTGATTATTTTTTCGCGCTGATAATGTTGGTCCCAATTAGAAAGTTGTTCCGCGAAATGGGTTGTACCACGCCCTTAAACAATATGACACACATTTCTAATCCACGCTGTACAATTACGGCGAATAAAATGGTACTAGTAAAAACCAAATTTTACAGGAAAAATAAAAAACAGTTTTTTGTGGAAATCTTATTAGCATACATAGCGGGATTGTTCAAACATAAAAAAGTGATTTTTTACATTCATTACAATACACCTTAAAATCTTTTAACTTCTGAAATAACCGTAGGAAATCAATGAAAAAAATTGACAGAGTGTAATCGGACCTCTTAATATCGAATATGTAATAACCTTAAAACCATCGTAGTAGCACATTACCATTTTATTCGGGGGGACAGCGATTTTCTCTGACTACGGGACAACGAAGTTTCAACACATGAAACATTTACTATAAGCCGGCGGAGCGTAATTCGTTGCCGACTGGACAGAATATTGCCATTTTAAATATAATATTTATATGAACATTTAGAATTAAGTATTGTATATACAATATTTATTTAATATCATAAAGGGTCTTTCAAATAGGCGCGACACGCGACGCGACACAAAGACACCGCTCGTCGCGCGACGAGCGGTGTCCTTGTGTCGCGTCGCGTGTCGCGCCTGTTTGAAAGAGCCTTAAATCTTATTCATATCTCACTGTACGCTATACCGGTCGACTTCATCACATCAACGCCGGCTGTCGCTGAAAACCAGCGCTGGGTCTCTGTCTCGCTTAGGGTCGCAGCATTATGTTGAGCGATGGCCGATTTACGTGGATGTGACGCATATTTTCACTAACTTTTTCTTTTTTAACCGACTTCAAAAAAAGAGGAGGTTCTATGTTCGTAGTGTTTTTGTTTTTTTTGGTTTGTATGCCCACCGATTTCTCCGTCAATTGTAAACCGATTTTGGAAATTCTTTTTTGTTTTAAAAGGAGGTGAGTTAGCTTCAATAAAACGTATTTTTTTCCACTTAGTATGTGGATGATACATTCCTGTCACTGTTATTTACATAGCAGATAGTGGTACTTTAACTTCGGAAGTCGGTGGCAAAAAACAAAAAAATCAAAACCAAAGACACCGACTTCCGAAATTAAAGTTATATTCCACTTTGTAGTGGTTCTTTTTTTAAGTAGGTTTGTTTTTTTTTTTGTTATGGTGTTCTTACTTTGCGTCATATTTACCGCAAATAAACGTATTTTATTTCTTTACTTAACATAAC
The DNA here is from genome assembly GCA_916610215.1 of Omphaloscelis lunosa. Lineage (NCBI taxonomy): Eukaryota > Metazoa > Arthropoda > Insecta > Lepidoptera > Noctuidae > Omphaloscelis > Omphaloscelis lunosa. Next base: position 13,176,560 of record OU744265.1, on the reverse strand, counting down.
AAAACATCACGCCTGCAATCCCAGAAGGGTTAGCCAGAGGTGTAACACCCACCGCCAGTAATGTTTAAGTCTCATGTAATATAGGGCGAGCCTAATGCCCTGAATCACTTAAGTAATAATTATAAATCCACTGAACCCAGTGCTTTCATTACCTAGACATATGTTTTCTGAAATAAATTGCGATTGCCACCATAAATTCACGTTGACTACCATACTTTCGTTCTGAAAGCACTTTTGAGAATCCATAAATCCAACTTGAACTATGTTACTTAATTCCAAGTACTAAAATTAAATGTCAAATCTTAATAGTAGTTTTAGAAGCTTTAAATTAAAAATTAAATTAAATTAATTCCGCTTAACTGGCGCAATTAATTTAATTTAATTTTTAATTTAAAGCTTTAATTTTTAATTTGTGGTAACTTTTAATTTCAAATTCATTGAACTATTTCTAGTTATAAATAATTTGTTGAGAGACAGTAAAATAATTATGTATGTTTATGTAAAAAAATATGAATTTAAAGTTTCAATTGAGTAACATATTAATTACACGTTCGTAATTATTTGTATGTGGATAACGTGGAAAAAATTTATTTATTTATTTTTATAAGTAGATGGACAGTTCTTTACTAAGCTTATCTAATTATTTTGTTAAACACCTCTGTATAAATCTTTCATTTTTTTTAAACTTAATTGTACCATGTTGATTTTATTATTAATTGCTACTCTCATCTATTTTTTATTTTTTTATTTAAATATTTACACACACTATAAAACTGATTTACATCCTTAAGATGTACTCGTAACATAAGGTCCAGTAGAAAACCAAAAACCAAAAATGCCAAAAAAAACCAGCGTCAAACACTAGTTGTGTTTGACGCTGGTTTTTTTTGGCATTTTTGCTGAACTAGGCCTATTTGTCGCAGCGCTTCTATGTTTTTTTTATTTTTATTTATGTGCCTTAAACTGGGTCAAATAAATTTATTTTCTTTCTTTCTTTATTCTAATTGTATACAATCAACTAATAGCTATTTCTACATATGTTTATTGGTCAACTTGTAGGTTTCATAAACGTTTTCATGTTTTTATTGTGCTTATCCCAATCAGGCCACTAGCGGTTCTTACCCGTGGTCTCTCCGAAAAACTATAATGCTGCTGAATTAAAATGGTAGTGCTCCCGTAGTCCCTGGAAGGTACTGTCCCTCCGGGAAATCAAATCAAATTCAAATATTTTTTTTCAATTAGGCGCATGAAAAGCATTTTAGAACGTTAAAATTTACCATAAATAAAATTGATTCTAGTCGCCCGTTCCTAAAGGTAGTTTTCGTATGGAGATGAATGGGCAAGAAACCCCACCATTACTCTTTTAAAATATTTTGTATACATTAATTATATAATTATATGTGAAGACGATGCACCTGGAATAAGATTTCTTTACCACAATAGGTAAATGAAAGAATTGTAAATGAAGCCATGACAGAAAAATTAAATATGTGATGGATACATGGTGCTCACATATTTACAAACATTGTAAAAGTATACGATATTCCTAAATTTTTAGGAATATCGTGTATTATCGTTTTTTCAAGTAATACTAATAAGTCAGTGTGTGAGTTCAAGTAATCACAGAAAGTAAAATCTATTTTATTTAAATAACAAAATATACAATTAAATTAGCAACCAGTTTGATTTCGTTTAGACTCTAAATTGTCCTATGGAGCAGGACCAGCATGTTTCCAAGCATTCTTATCTTGGATATAATCCTCTAATTTGTAATATGCTTGTTTACAAAGTATACTTTTAATATGAGTCTTAAATTTTCTTTCAGTTAATTGTAATATGTCACAAGGTATTTTGTTGTAACATTTAACACAGAACCCCATAAAAGATGTATGTACGTACTTTAGATAATCTGAAAAATGGTTGATCTATTGTATCTTTATTTCTAGCATTAAAATTATGTCTCTTATTTCATTAAAAAGATGTAGATTTTTCTTACATATATAATAATGTTTTCATAAAAGAATTGGAAAGGTACCGTCATAATATTAATCTTTTTAAAAAGTTCCCGGAAAGATTCACGACGACGTAAATTATAAATGGCCCTGACAGCCCTCTTTTGTAAAACAAAGATGGATTCAATGTCAGCAGTCCGACCCCATAGTAAAATGCCATACGACATAATGCTGTGGAAGTAGCTAAAATAGACCAAACGCGTGGTTTCTACATCCGTAAGGACAATGCTAGTTAGTAAAATTGCTTCCACATATAACGTTTTGAACATAACAAAGAATATATTGCATTAGGGCAGCAACCTGTAAACATGATTTGTAATAAATAAAATAAATAAATATTTTTACTTTAATCAGCCCCTATGCTCCATTGCTGATCGCCCGCAAGGCGCGGAATCGATTTCAAAAATACCGGTTAAAACCGGTTTATTTGGATTTTTCTCCGAGCTTTTCTTAAGAACGTGAACGTTTAAAGAATTTTTTTTCTTCTAAAGAAATTCTTTATTTTAACCTAAATTATCCGGTTTATACGACGAGCGGCATGTTGGTAAACGCGTTGCAACTTGTAACTACTTGTGAGTATGCCGTGCTGAATAAAATCTAAACAAAAAACCGGGTAATATTGCTCTAAACCGTTTGATCCGAAAAAACCTTTATGTAAAGACTCCTCCAAAACCGGTTAAAAACTGGTTTCTACGAGCGAAACCGTATGTAAAGGTTTTGCGTACATAGTAACGGTTTGAAAATTTAACCGGTATCCGAGCGTTGATCGCCCGAACTGTCCTCGGTTTTTATACTCGTACCTACCTTTATACGTTTAATTAATTCTTCTAACACAATTTGGTAATAATACCCGCTATTGTGTTAGTGGACCGATTTCAATGTAAATCTTATGATATATATAATTATGTAGAGAACATACTTCGGGGCCTTAAATGGCGAATATAAACATAACCGAAATATAGTGTAGGTACATGGATAAATTCAACAATCCTTTCGATCTTGTTTGAATCCACACGAGATAACGAAAGGCAATGTTTTGACGCCCTAAATGCGAATGTTCTCAACAATATTTGTTTTAGCTCTATCTACGATAATGTTCGTTAGATATTGTAATTTATGTAATACAGTGCTTTATGGTTTCGTCGTTTACGCTTCAAGCGGAGTCTGAAATTGCGTGAGATATTTGATATCATATAATCTAACGAGCGCTGGATTTCTAAATCTAGTATAAATAATAAACTATAATAATTACGAAATATCTTCTAAAGGTTTTGAAAGATAGTTTGACACGGTCGTATTGCAAGAAAATTCTTATTTTAAGAGCCTTCAACCCTGGGCCTATTTAATAATACCCACAGGTGACAGGTGACAATCTGACAGCTGGCTGCCATGAAGCGGCTCCTGACCAATCTAGAGGGTCCAAACGCCTCCTGCCGGAGGCTTTATGTGTAGGTCAGACGGTCCATGGCCGTTTACGGAGCACCGGTTGAACGCGTTCCAAAGGGTCATGACCATCCAGCTGGCCCGAGAATACCGCACGGTCTCCTGTAAGACGGCGACCCTCCTTGCCGGATTACCGCCATAGGATTTGGAGGCAAAAGTCCTCGCGCACATCTGGGAGTGGCGTGAGGAGGCGAAACGCGGGGACTTAACTCCGCTGCCGTGAGAAATCACGGCACAGCGGACAGAGCTCAGGCGGAATCTCATGGCGTCATGGATCTCATGAAATCCAGTGCCAGGCTCGCCACAATTGCGGCGATAAGTCCCCTCTTTGAGGAGTGACTAGAAAGGCGCCACGGCGTCCTCACTTTCCGCCTAACGCAGGTCCTCACTGGACACCGTTGTTTCGGGAGGTTCCTGTTCAGGATGAGGCGGGAGGAAACGCCCGGGTGTTGCCATTGTGTGGAACGCCCGGAGGACACAGTGGTGCATACGGTGGAGGTCTGCCCGGCTTGAGCGGAGCATCGCCGTGTCCTCGATCGGCGGCGCCGTGTCCTCGATTTGGAGGCGATCGGCGGCAGTGATCTCTCGCATCCGGTCCCGGTTCAAGCCATGGTACGGAGTAAGACGGCATGGGAGGCCGTCACCTCCTGCTGCGAAGCAGTAATGCTCGCGAAGGAGGAGACAGAACGCGTAAGGGAGAAGCAAATTTCGCGCCCTCACACCTCTTACCGCTGCAGGAGGCGCCTTGGGCGTCGGGAGTCGCAGGCCGATTTCCAGCCACCGTAGGCGCAGGCTTGCGTACGATGAGCAATGGGTAGCTCGCCGTCTGATAAGGACCCGACCCGGGTTGACAGCGCGTTGTGTTCCACGCGCGCTTCAAAGAGATGTCAGGAGAACTGACGGGGTCCGCTAGGGCCAAAGCCTGCCGAGGTCGTGAGAAAGTCCGAAAGGGATACCGTGGCTCCTGGCAATACAGGCAACTGAAGGAACACGGGTGGGTTTTAGTCAGATGGGTTGGGGAGGCGAAAAATCGCGCCAATGATTTCAAAAGAGTAATATTATAATTCAATGCATCATAAATGCGTAAAACCCTGATCGCTGATAGTGTACCTACTAACCCAAATCCCTATGCCAAAAATAGTTACCTACAACAGGTTTATTTATGAACACCTAGACATAACCTGTAGACTATCCAAGTTATATCTCGCTGCACATCGCAAACCCTGTAAATCGTACCATTTAATTTCAAGGACACCTTCATACGCATAGATACCTGTATACGAACATACCTACCTATATAATAATTTGGCGTAAATACCAACCTAATCACGAAATAGTTCCACTGTCAAAGTTCGCAAAACCGATCCGGCCCGGATTATGCCGCGCCTCGGATCTTCGTGAATTATTAGTTTAATACCGTCCGGGACCGGACGGCCGGTCAGTAATTGGTCTATTAACACTTCGCCAAATTGCCGATCTCCGATTGTGGTTCGTAACTAGCAGCAACGATTGTTTGTAACTTAGGAAGCTGGTAGGAGTCGGTTGCTATGGCCATTCGGGAAACTTTGGTCATTAAAGTTTTTCATATAAAAGTGTAAAAAAACTTACTTGTGGTTCTCTTGAAGGCGCTTTTTTAGGGCTCTGTACCTCAAAAGGAAAAAACGGAAACCTTACAGGATCACTCGTGTGTCTGTCTGTCTGTCTGTCCGTCTGTCACAGCCAATTTGCTCCGAATCTAATGTAATGGACCGATTAAGTTGAAATTAATACACATGTATTTCTGTGACCCAAATACGAAGGTGTAACGAAAATAAATGAATTTTGAATATAGGGGTCACTTTTGATGGCAAACAAGAAAATTAAAAAAGAAAGTTTTGCTAACAGTACCGTGTGACATATCAAATTTCCATTTCCATTCCCCCCCCCCCCTCCACTTATCTCCGAAACTACTGTATCTAAAATTTTGAAAAAATTACGTAGTATGGCTCTTTACTCATAGATTACAGGAAACCTTTAAGAAGTCTATAGTCTTAAAATAATATGGTAAATCTTTATATATTCACATATCATCACATAACATCACGCCTTGTTTCCCCGAAGGGTTGGGCAGAGGTGTCCCTGTAGCACAGGCACACCCACATTTCGCCAGTTATGTTTAAGTCCCATGTAATAGGGGGCGAGCCTATTGCCTATATATTGTGCGTACAAATTTACATTTGCAGTTGAAATGTATGATAATGGGAGAACGTGTATTTTAACTACAATGTTAAGTTTGTGTTTGGAATAAATTCATCCCAACTATGGAACCCTTCATTGTGCGTAGTCCGACACACACTTGGCCGGATTTTTTAATTGTAAGCCAAACCGCAGCCTTTGTATATCGGCAATATCAGAGGCATTTGCTTTGCCATCCTTGACAAAAGCTGAAAAATTTAATTTTCGTCCGAGGAAGAACTGCCACCAACAGACGAGTAATCAAGATGGCGTATTTTTATTGTTCAGCCATTTTAAGTAACGCTATCAAGAATAACGAAAGTTACAATGACTTTTTACGGTAAAAATATAAAAGAAACTGCCTACATGAGGTTCTAAGAAATATTAAATATTTCCACACTATTAAGTACAGTAGTAAAACAATTTGCATTATTTATCGTTACTAAATTCATGGATATTATTGACAAGCTTTTGCCCGCGGCTTCGCCCACGTGGATGTCGGAAATTATCCCACGGAAACTTACTACTGGGATAAATAGTATCCTATTTGTTAATCCAGGTTATAAACCATCTGTGTGCCAAATTATATTTCAATTAGTTCAGCCGTTTTTGCGTGATTGACAAGTAACAAACATTCAAACACACTAACTTTCACATTTTATCATTTTTATTATATATGATAATAGTAGGATTGGCAGAAAGCAGGTACGTATAAGAACCCTTGAACCGTTAGCAATAAAATTTAAAAAAACGCTTTTTCTCTTATGACCTACACCGCCACTATAATTTCTGTAACGCCACCCTAACATTTACATTTACTTACACAATATTCAGAATTTTAAGATTTAGGGCTTCTGTATACATTAGACATTTGTATGGAATATTCTTTTTTTTTAATATAAAATTAACTAAACTACTGCGACTAGAGCGCACCCAATTATTTTCTATGACAGGATATTAACGCACTTACATGGACAGACGTTGCCGTCGAAATTTCCAGAAATAACCTAGGTCAGAAAGCAGAGGATATTAGGCATGTCCTTAAAAAAAAAATTAAGTTCTTTGTGATGTTCACCTGCATTGAACCCGCGTGGTTGATTAACACCAATTCCCTCTCATAGAGAGAAGACCATGTCACAGCAGTGGAAATTATAATGGGTGGTTGTGTTGTAGGAAAGAAACAACGGATCCCAGAAAGATGTTTACGACTACTTGCCATATTACGAAAAGCTTACATCGTCCCTATGCGTGCCGAAAAAAATTGTGCTTGATCTTACAAAAATAATGCGACGAAATCGCTACAAAAACTCATTTGGAACCGCCCTAACATAAGGCTATAAACTGTTACAAAGAAAAATACAAAACACCTTGTAATTTCATGTTAGGGAAAAAATTACAGTCGGTAGTTTGAACGCTATAATTTATGGTCTAATTAGTCACTGTTCCAAGTCGCCGCGCACACATAGGCAGTCATATTCCTCACAGTTTCGCTAGAATTATTTTGTTTTATTTGCTGACGATTTATGTACGACTTTTTTACTGTAAGCCGACGTTCGTACGGACGTAATAAAATCCTGGCGATTTATGTTCGTGCCCTTGATTTTCAACGGTCTGCTTAGCGCCGAGAGTTGAAAATCCAACAGTGTGTTTTTTCAATGCGCTGGGACGAGAGTGCGTCACAGCGCGTTGGATTCTCAACGCTCGGCTTAATACCAAGAGTTGAAAATTCAATGCACGATAAAATCCCGCCGCGATTTTATTACGTCCGTGCGAACGTCGTTGGCTAATTCGTGGGGTTTTGAATTAGAAGCTGAATGTAATTTTTATACCCAATATCATTAGTAAATAGTAAGTTTGTAATAAAAATAAAAATAAAACAAATAAAGCATGTTATTTAACTCAAAATAAAAGACGTAACCACTGAAAATGATGACTAACTTAAATTACCGTCTTATCATATATATATGACCACTCGTTTTAAAGGTTTATAAGACCGTTAAAAATAATGACAAAAATAAGCTGCAATGAAGATAAGCAAACACGTTATGTTCAGCAAAGGCAGTTTAAAATGAGGATAGCTGCTGCTATTAGCAATGCCGTTGACAGGATGCTTTTCATCTTTAAAAATATGATCACGTACATATGTGGTCATGAACCTACATTTACCTATTTCATTTGCGTGGTTAATACTGTTTCTATAAAATTCTAACCTTAAGAGCAAAGTAACAAAACATCACTCCTTTTATCCACGAAAGGTTAGGCAGAGGTACTGTGGGAAATAACACAGATTAGTATAATATTTATTTAATAAAAGCATTAATTTGTTTAAATGCATGAAAAACACATCTCAAATTATATTCGGCTTTAATATAATTTTCCTTTAATTTACATACTTTGCTGCCAGAATAAAACTATTTCATTCAATCAATTTAACTTTAATCAAAAACAATTCACATTCTGTTTGAAATCATAAATAAATAAAATCACATTCAGTGAAACAATTTATTTCATATTTTTGAAGTGAAAACTTCTTTAGGCGCGTTGGGCATTTTTGAGATGGGAAAAAACAATTGAACTCGCGACATTGTTACCGTTACCGTTACCGACACCTCATTAAAAGTATTTGTGTAAGTGTCACTGTTTTTTTATTATTATTTTACTAAAACTATAAAACTAATACATTCATAATACAACAAATTATAGAAAAAAATAAAAAAACTATAACATTACAAGCTACTACATACTAATATTACCCAGTCTCACATTAACTAATATCAAATTATTTATAATTTAATTAACAAAGTATTAATTACAAAATAGTTTATACTTATGCAGACGTTGATACGTGTTACCCTTCTTCATAAACGGCAAGTCAATACTTTTAGATACTTGTGTACTCTTTGAGAGCTGCACAGAGACTGGGGATCAACTCGTGAAACTTAACGCTCGTTTACTGAGCGGCCCGCTGCCGCCGCCGTCAGCTGGCGGACGTGACGTCGTGAAGCCTTTTCCTACACGTCGATAACACACCCACATTTCGCCAGTTATGTTTAAGTCCCATGTAATAGGGGGCGAGTTTATTGCTATCAACCGGGTACAAATCTAGACTCCGGGCTGCTACTGAGAAATCCCAGATGGTTAAACCCGATAAAAATGTTATCTGCCCGACTGCCAGAGTGCCCGGCTCCGGGAATCGACACCAGGACGTCATGCTCAGCAATAGCGCTTGCGTACGAGGCAGTCAACGTAAAGTAGTTTTCTGAAATTTCCCAATTCATTATTGAATGATGTGAAAGTACCCAGTAGGTACCTTCATCTATTGGACAGGTAGCCCAGGTAGGCACGGACGATTTTTACCTGTGGTGATTTTTTTCCGTCCACTGGATTTTCAACCTCTGTATAGCGCCGAGAGTTGAAAATCCAACCGTATGTTTTTTCAACGCGCCGGGACGCACTCTGTTTGATTCCCAACGCTCGGCTCAACACCGAGAGTTGAAAATCCAGTGCGTGATAAAATTCCGCCGCGATATTTTTACGTCCATGCTAACTTGGGCATAATAGAGATAGAATTATTAGTATTACAACAGTTTGAGTATTCAAACAGTTTTGGAATGGTAATCACATAATGATAATTACCTATTACTGTTTCAATGATAATATCAGCATTTATCGTTTCAATATTTGGTGCTTAATTTACAGTTGAGTTGCGAAATATTGGGCCAGCTATTTGCCATCGACTCGCTAAAACAAAGTTTACAAAGCTGGGAAGTTGTGTTTATTACATTAGCAGATAGTGCCCGTTATGTAATTGTCAATTTAATAAATTTTGCACTAAATGGTGATGTTTCGCATATTATTAGATGATGTCGAACTATATTGCTGAAAAGGCTTTCATATTTCAGGGGAAATTAATATAACACAACATGACGCCAGTATTCTCCAAAGGGTTATATGCATATTATAGTAAACCCATATTGTTATGTTAAAGTCCCATGTAATAGGGGGCGAGCCTATTGCCATCAATCGGACACAAGTCCAGGCTCCGGGCTGCTACTAAGAAATTCCTGATGGAAAAACCTAATAACACTTTGCCCGATCCGGGATTCGAACCCAGGACCTCATGCTCATCAATAGCGCTTTGACCAACAAGTCACTCAGGGTCAATTACTAAAAGCACAGATAATACACTAGCTAAAAGAAACACTCTGTTATTTTACAAGGCTGACAATTATTCTGATTATTACATATTTAATTAATTCAATTCAGTCCGTTTTGTTAATTAAATACAAAAAAATAATTAAATAAAATCTGGAACTAATTGGCACTAGAGATCATTTACAAGTATTCTGTGTAAACATCTGGACACTTTTATCGGTCGATAAATTGTAATAATATCATCCTCATATCACCCGAAAGACACTCCTGAATGAAGGCACCGCCACTTCGACCGGTACTGTAAATCACAATCAGCCTATATTGTTCCCACTGCTGAGACACAGCCCTCTTCTCTTCGAGAGGGAATGGGCTGTAATCTACCACGCGGGCCCAGTGCGGGTTGGTAAATGTCACATGTCTTCGAAATTTTGGTTCTAGGACATGCCGGTTTCCTCACGTTTTCCTTCACCGTTTTGAAAGCAGTGGTGAGAAAATTATTTACACAAAGTAAACCACCTGCCTGGGTTCGAACCCAGTTCGAAATCGGGGCCACCACTGATTTATCTGTAAACATATACTAGCTCTTAAAATATAAATTATTCAATCCGAACACTGTTTCAGTGTAATACCGTGTCTATTTGCAGGAAAACAGTATTTGTTCCAACAGTATATTACTCAGTAAAAAGCCAACGAAGCACGAAGTTTACCTACATCGTTATAAGTTCGACACAGGTGCAAGTTCTAAACTATAGTGTACAACTTTACTTTGTTTCCTACAAAGACCTTCCTATCTCAGCCTTAGGCTATGCTGGCAACTCTAGGAGTCTATCACGGGAAGCGTCGCGAATTCCTAACTAAATTGCCTGGTAATTCACGATTATGTACCTATTAAGAGTCCTATTACACTTTTTACGCAAATTCTTGATTTTTGACGTTGTAATTTTCAGCAACAGTAATATATTTTAATTATTTGATTATGAATAACGATAGTGCTATTCTCTTTCTTGTAAGTTGGAGTTACACATTTTAATTTTTTTTTTCGTGTAATTTACTATAAATATTTTACGAACTCAGTTTACAAGAAAATCCGTTGCCGATGGAACTTTGACGCTTAAATTCACTTTGTTCCATTCAATTCAAATAAAAGCTAAAATTACTAAAAGATAAGTTGAATGTTTTACTTGTTTATTGGAGTTCTAGAATTTCTTTAAATTTCTTGAGTTTTCACAGAAAAAATCATAAAAAAGCAATAAATGTCTTGATTCAGCGTCCATTATAATCCAAATAAACAAAATTTTGTCAAATAAACTAATAAGGTATAAATAAAACTTCTATCTACAATGAATATGTTTCATTAGTTTTCGTTTCTCAATATAATAAGAAAAAAATACCATAAATAAAATTAAAGTACTATATATTCCGCGTCAATTCAGCAAATCACTTGAAAATAATGTGTAACTCCAACTTAAAAGAAAGAGAATGGCACTATCGTTATTGTAATTAAATAATTAAAATATCATAATGTTAATGAAAATTACAACGTCAAAAATTACGAATTTCCGTAAAAAAATGTAATAGGACTCTTAACAAGTTTTGTAGTCTCAATTACCATTATTTGCTTTCCGAACCAACTATGGTAATTGCGATTATTGTTTTTTGTAACAATGATTTGATTTAAAAGAGTGTCCATGGAGTTTCTTGCCCGTTCTTCTTAATAAGAACGAACTACGCTCTGGAATGGGCAATTAGCTTTATCTTTCTGACTGACCGACCCTTGACAATAGGGATGAGTACAAAAAAGTGGTGGCACTCTGGGAGTGCCGACAGAAGTGAAAACTTGAACAACATCGCCTTGGTGGAAGAAAAATACTTGTACAGAACATTGGTCCGTAACCTTATCTAAATAAAGAGCACAGTCGCGTTTCCAAAAAAAAAAACTTCCTTAAACCTTTAAAGTAAAAATAGTTGCATAGAACATTGATCCATAAAAAATATAGGTAAATAAAGAGCATAATCGCGTTTACAAAACCTTTAAAGTAAAAATACTTGCATAGAACATTGATCCGTAACATAATATAAATAAAGAGCACAATCGCATTTACAAAAATCAGGTGTCGCCGTGGTGTCGCGAAATCAATGGTTTAGTCCAATCTCAATCGTTCGTCGCTTAAATCGTTTTTACCCATGTATGCATAATCCCTATTCAAAAGTGCCTATAATAATTAGTTAAATTGAATTAAATTGTTTGAGTTTTGAGTTATGTACGATTCAATTGACATTCTTTCAATATTTTTAGCTTTAATTCTGTACCCAAAAAAATAAAACATCAAAAACCTCATAAGAAAAAACAGAACACAAAAGAATTCCAACAATTTCCTTCTAAATTAAATTCAAATAATCACAAAAATTTGATTAACGAAGCCTCTAAAAGCACAAATTTCCAAGGCAACTCACAAAACAAGAACTTAATTAAAAAAACAGTCAGTAGTCATAATTGGAATTAGCTAAATGAATTAGTGCAACTAAAGTCCATTTGGAACTGTACTGAAACTATTTAATGACATTCTCGTGAAATGAGAGCTGTATTTACCAAGGGAGTAATTTAATTGTGTACTGTTAGTAAAACTATGCACCACAAGTTCACGATCTGATTTTGTCGTAATAAACAGAATTGGTGCTCATGTCTCATAATAACATCCCCACCGGTCAATCGAAGGTTAAAGTACACTTGCCGCGGTCTGTTCGTGGATGGGTGTCTATAAATTAAAAACCCCGCCGTATCAGAAAGCACGTTATGAAAATGCAAGACTTTCTTGTATGGCGTCCCCGGGATTCGAACTTTTAAATTGTCAACTGTTTGCACCCTTGGGTACGGGATTCTAAAAAATACGGTTGTTTACCGTTTTTACCCGGGCGAAGCAAAAAGGATGGTTATGATTTTGACCAGTGTGTATGTATGTACGTATGTTAATCTGTTCCCTCATAACTTCTAAACTACTCATTATAATTTGACAAATGAGGTATCGTTGGAAGCGTCTTGATCGTCCGCTAGATAAATGCGATGTGACGTCATGAATATGGCGCCCTCTAGAGGACAAAGTCTTTTATGATTTAGATTTTTTATTTTTTTATCTGTGATGTCTAGTTTATACCTTTTTAGATGACTTTTTTGTCGTAGTTGGGGGTTCATAGTTTTATAACTTAAATGTTTTTCGTAATAAGCCTTTTCACTATATTATTATCGAATACTTGACTGCCTCGTTGGTCTAGTGGTCGCATGGTCGCAAGCGCTACTGCTAAGCATGAGTTCCAGGTGATTCCCAGGTCAAGAAAAGTGTTACTGGGTTTCCCCAGCAGGAATTTCTCGTAGCAGGCCGGAGCCTGGATTCATGTCCGATTGATGATGATATTGGTAGGCTCGCCTCATATTACATGGCACTTTTAAACATAACTGGTGAACTGTGCGTGTACTATAAGTACACCTCTGCCTAACCCTTCCAGGATAACAGTCGTGATGTTACGTTATCTATACATCTATACATGTTTACACAAAAAAAATATTAAGTGTCTGTTTATAATGTCAAAATAACAACTTTTTACTTAATGCATATTGGTAAAAAGTGGTTTAAAAAAATGTCCGTGTGTTTGTTGCGGCTTATCTCTAAAACGGCTGGATCGATTTTGACCGGACTTTCACTGGCAGATAGATGATGTTATAAATAGTAACTAAAGCAACTATTATTTTAGAAAAAAAATTTAGGTCCAATAACTAGTTTTCAAATAAAAATACAACCCTGTGGTATGGCTTTTACTTTATAAAGAGCATTTTACCAAGAGCTCCATTTTCAGAGCTGGATGTTTATAGGCTGATATACATACATGACTTTATCGGAAGCACATAAATATGAACATTTCCTCTCCAGTACCGATACTGCTGAAAAAAAAAACAATGAAATGGGTTCCGACATTGATTACGACTTTCGTACATACACTGGTGACCAATTGATTATGACACATCTTCGATTCGCAACAATAATAAATTTGTGTTCCAATGTACCTCGGTTTTATTACTACAAAGTTCTCTGAATGAGTTATGTATGAGGGTAAGGGTGTATCTGTTCTGCTTAGCATAATACACACGACCTGCCAACTAATCAGTGACAGCTATAAGCCTACGTTAGCACGGACGTAAAAATATCGTGGCGGAATTTTTTCGCACACTGGATTTTCAACGCTCTGCTTAGCGTCAAGAGTTGAAAATCCAACAGGGGTTTTTTTTGACGCGCCGGGATGCACTCTGTTGAATTCTCAACTCTCGGTTTAACACCGAGAGTTGAAAATCCAGTGCGCGATAAAATCCTGCCGCGATATTGTTGGACGTAACGTTGCGAACGTGGGCTAACAGTAGAAACTCAATCGGTCTTCTCAGTTAATATTTCATCATGTTTCTTTGCGCAATACAGCAAAAAACATTTACTTTTACGTATTTTTATCCATACAAAAGGCTAAAACCATAACTTTTCCTTTTACGCCACCATCCAAAAAAAGCGAAATATCGTTATCGAATAAATGGCACGGACGTTGATTACGGCTCAGTACACTGGCGGCCAATTGCTGATCACATATCGGACACGACTCCGAAACAAAATGGCTGCCAGATTATCTGCGGCGGCAAAAATATCAACTTTATTTTTGCTTTATGAATATTGGAGAAATAAAAGGGTTTTATTTGTTCTCAAAATTGTGGATGCGGACTGTTTTTTTTTGGACTTAATACCTTTAAATCAATAGGTGTAGTTCAACAAGGGTTGTATATTGGTCAAACAAAAATATGCGGTAGGTACGTGTGTGCTTAATTCGTTTTCTACTATATCTATGTCTTCAATAATTTGTTTGGGCCTACTAAATAATCAGAATGAAGTAACCGCAAAATTTTAAAATCTGAAATTACATGCAAAACATAATCTACTTCCAAAAATACCTCATCCCATAATTATCTTGAATTTCCACAGGATCACGGCCCCGCACCGGACGCTTATGTTCAATACCGGACATTTTCCGGACAGCGCGTAGTTTCGGTAATTTGTAGGGTAGGTACACGATATATCGATGTCGACGGCCGATACCATCAAATCTGATAAATCTGTTGCTATCAATTATGGCTATCATCACTGGAGATTGTTGCTTCCGACGCCATGATGGATGGACTTTATATGTAATGAATGGAGCTGTGTGTTATTAGTTATTATTGTGACCTTAATGTTTTGTGTGATAATATTTTTCCTCGTACCTATTTATTCGTGTTTATTTTCTCAGTCTATTAATTACGTTGTTATTTTCTCTAGCGGTATAATATTTTCGCACGTGAAATAGACGACGGCTGGCTGATTTAATACAATTTTATTGTTACTGCAAATTTAATAATTTAGCAAAATTTTTACTAACAACAAAATCTCAATATTATTTAATTCTGCAACTTAGTCACACCTAAAAGAGTTCATAACAGTGTATTCACAAAATAAAAAACAATGCTACTGCCAGGAGCACCGGGAAAACTTATTCTGCAAAACATTTTTGGCTGAAGTATGTCACAGCCGCACTCTAGTTATCTTTTTCCCACAAAAGAACCCGAGTCGTTGCACAAAAATCTACCTACCGACAGGAATCTCGCTTTCCGATAGTCGAAAAATGTTTGATGCAGTGCAAAAACAGAAAAATCGATGGAACAAAATAAAAAAATACATCTCTCGGGGCAGTGATTTACAGCGCTTTGATTGTCGACGAAAACTCGAATAAATATTTATGGTGGGCTGTTACGCATGACATCGAGTGTAATATGACGTCACAATGCATAAATCTGGAAGCGAGATGCCAGTTTGTTTGTTTTTTTATTTTTTTTATTAAGTTTTTTGCTGTGATTGGTGTAAATTGGTTCGAATTGAGAATTTATTATTGGCTCGTGAGATTCACTTTCATATTTTTTCTTAACCCTATAAACGCTCTAGGGAGTAATAAGCCTATTCATAGGGACGTTACTTCCCTTTATCTTGTGGTCTTCATGTCGACCCTATTTCCAACCATTTCTCGTCTATTTGCACCATTTGCGCTGTCGATAGCTCAATGGTTACGACGTCGGATTGGCAAGTTGATTGAGAGGCCGCGCATTCGTGCCCCATACGTTTCACTATTCATGTCAGCTTAATTGAAAGGTTTATAGATACAATACAGGGTGGCAGGGATATCGACGGGAAAACTGTTACCATGGATTCAGTACATGATTCTGAACACGCCTGCGTTTTTTTTTTAAATTTATAACCGTTCAAAATTTCACACCCAAAAAAAAATGGTAACCGGTAACAGTTTTCGCGTCGCTAACCTGGATAAACCCACACAGTGATAGGTAAAATACTTTGAAATAATTTTGGTGAACACAAAATTAATCCCATTGAAATAAAAGTAGGTCATCCTAATTAATATCAATTATAATGGCACTTAGAACAAATAAAAAACATTGTGTTGTCAACAGTGACGAAAGGCCGGTTTAGTAAACATTATGTGCACTTAGTGTGGTGTAGTTTGATTGTAAATGTGTACGTGTGAGCCAGGCTCGGAACCGGTTTAAAAAATACCGGTGAAACCCGGTATATTTTGGTTGTACTCCAAACTTTTCTTAAGAACGTGAACGTTTTAAGAACTTTATTTTAATCTAAATCAACCGGTTCATACGACGAGCAGTATGTCGATAAACGCGTTGTAACTTGGGACTAACTGTGAGGATGCCGTACTGAATAAAATATAAACAAAAAACCGGTTAATATTTCTCTAAACCATTTAATCCGAATAAACCTTAAAGTAAAGACTCCTCCAAAACTGGTTAATAAAAACCGTTTTCAACGAACGAAACCGAATGTAAAGGTTTTTGCGTCAAGTACATCATAACGGTTTGAAAATTTAACCGATATCCGAGCCTTGCGTGTGAGCGAGTATGTACAAGGCCAAGCTTTAGTTTTGGCATGCTTCACTGTTTTATTCGCAGCGGTGTCTTGTTTTTTTTTTTTTTTGAATATTGGATTTACTGCTTCTCTGTGCAACAGCTAGTTAGAGTTTTGGTTAAACTAGTTACCTTTTGTAGCAGAAGGCTTATTGTCGAGTCACGTTACCTCATCATATAACTTACACGGTTTGCCGGTAACAAGCCAGGACTTATTGTTTGTTAGGTTTTAATGTGAATGTTTTAACTGGGTGAGGTTCAACCTTTAGTGCCAAAGGTTCAACATTACCCAGTTAAACTACAGCTGATTAATTTGTTTAAAGTTTATAAATGAGTAAACTGGAGTTTTAAAAAACACAAACATTAACATTATTTTTTTATTTTATCTTTGTTGTTTGTGTTTCACGAACTGTGTCCAAATAAATGTTTTTCTTTCTTTTTTTTAGTTGAAATATTGATAGGGCTTCTTTGAATTAGTTTTCGTTTTCATCTCTTTATTGCGGACACTTTTAACGAGCACCTTTTTCTATAGATTGTTCTGACATGTATAATTTCAACATGAATGATCTAACCAATATTTTTTTTTATTTAAAAGAGTATCCGTGGAGTTTCTTGCCCGTTCTTCTCTATAGGTACCTACTACGCTTTGAAAGGGGGAACTACCTTCATATTTCGGACTGACTCCTTGACAATTCAAAAGTGCCTGTAAATGGTTTAATTGAAATAAATGCTTTGAGTTTGATATAATATGACTTCACAGCCTTTATTTTCAGAATTAAGTAGGTACCTAAATCGTATATTTCACTCATAATTATTAGACCAAAAAAAGGATGGATGGACTTTGTGAAAGATGATATGGATTGAAAGGGGGTGACTCTTGAGATGACGACTTTTACTGGTATGAGGAATAGGGTGTAAAGTTCACTCATCCACCATAGAAAAGGGAGGATCCTCCGACCAGACGGATGTCGTATCTAGCGGAACTGCTGAACGATTGATGGCGGATAGATAAATATGTCGTTCGCGCGGTAAACTCTAATAGTGCGATGCAGGATTTGAATGACGCCAAGATTTCGAGTGACGTCAGGTTTTTGATGCGTAGTTCGCATGTGGCGATATAAATGCCGCCACAGACTAATGAGAACTATAGAAGAACAAGACATGTTACGAGGTCCACAAATCAATTGGGATAAAGAAAAGAAACGAAAAAGAAAGAAAAGCCTTTATTTGCGGTAAACATGACGCAAAAAAGAGCTTAACATACAAAAATGAGAAAAGGTTGGGGTCACATCCACGCAAATCGGCTATCGCTCAGCATTATGCTGCGACCCTATGCAAGACAGACCCCCAGCGCTGGTCATCAGCGACAGCCGGCGGCGATGTAATGACGTCGACCGGTGCAGCAAATACGTAAAATGCTGCGTAAAGGGTTAAGACGCTGTACCAGTACAGCGTACTTAAAGGAAAATAATTTATTAAAATTAAAATGTGATTCAATATACTACACAGATATAAAAAATATAAAAAATAAATAGACATACTTTATTCTATGTTACGACAATATCATCCTCAAAAAATGTTTTATGTTTTATATAGTGGCAAAATTTCGACGCGTCATATTTGACGTGCACCCAATATGCACCAAAGGATTATGATGTAAGAAATTACAAAATGGCCAATGATGTAATGTGTATTATGCAAAAGCTATGTGCTTTATGCGTTCGTGAGTGAATGTGAAATGAGATCGACCCATTAAAAGACAAAACCTTGGAAAACTGGAGAGTGACCTGACATGCCAAATACTTTTAAAAGAGCTTCAAACAGGAAGGAATGAAACATGGAAAATGGAAATCAAGTCACGAATAGAAATACAAAATAGAACAACATAAATTAAGTAAATAATACGATTATTGAAAAAAAGGAGAAAGAAAAATTGTTTATTCCGCACAAAATAAACGCACATTACAAAAAAATATTACATAAAATACACAGTCACTAAAAGCCAAAAGCCTCGTATTCAATATACGAAAACTAATAAAAAGTTTGACAAATTTTGTCTACTGCTTATGTCGAGGCCAAAGACAATTAACAATGATTGGAATTTAATTTTAAGAAAGAAGTCTAAGGCAAGGAGAATGATGGTGATATTAATTTTCTTAGCTGAGACATTGCTGAGACATTGCAAAAAGATGCACCATTATGATTGATATGATTCGCGACTGGTTTATAGAACAGACGAAACTGTAGATATTATCAGAACATTTTTGCATAAGAATGATATCTACCACAATTCAAATCCATCACATAATTAATTTATCTGTCATTGGTTCATTTTTCATTCTTTTTACCTACTGTGGTATAGTAATCTTATTCCAGGTGCATCATCTTGACATTTAATTATACAGTTAATGTTTACAAAACATTGTAAAATATTTTAAAAGAGTAACGGTGGAGTTTCTTGCCAATTCTTCTCTATACGAAAACTACCTTTTGCATTAGAATCAATTCAATTTTTTGTAAATTTTGACGTTCAAATGTGCCTTTTATGTGCCTAATTGAAAAATAATTTATTAAAACAAATTATTTGACTTTGACTTTGACAGTCTTAAAACAAAGATAAACGAAAAACTAAAGACATCACAAAGTATCCAAAGACCGTTCCCAAGACTGCGCAATATATTTTTTGAGATTGCACTTATTAGAAAATAATGGAACATTCTTCGAAAGAAACTTTCAACAATTTTGAGAATTTCCAGTGTAATAAACTCAACTACTGTCATAGAATATAAAAACGAGTGTATTTTTAAATAAAATTCACTGCTACCATTCTCTTCAAGATGAAATTTTAAAGTATAATATCCTAATAACATTGAGATGAAGTGAAAAAACTTATACAAATTGTATGACTATAAAATATGCTAACAACGATTTCAAGTTTAGACTTAAATTATTAATAAATTAGGTATAATTAATATCAGTCACGTATTCATGATTCTTTATTATAAAGGCTCTTTCAAACAGGCGCGACACGCGACGCGACACAAAGACACCGCTCGTGGCGCGACGAGCGGTGTCTTTGTGTCGCGTCGCGTGTCGCGCCTGTTTGAAAGAGCCTTAAGTTTGCGCAGATCATCAAAACAAGTTTTAACTAAATTTTACGACTGCACGGGCACGGACTAATTACGGCAAAATATTATGCACAAAAAATATCATATACAATATTAGTTGAGGGAGCATAGCTGTTCAAAATTTACCGGAGGATTTAAAGAAGTATGAACATATTTAAAACAAAACTTAAGAAACATTTATGTAAGGTCTATTTAAAGGGAACTAATTTTTTGAACTGTTATTTAAACATTCGAGAAGTTATTATGATCAGTTGAAAAAAAAAAAGAATTGGCTCGTGTAATGTTACAATCGTCATTATCGTAATGAATAAAGTTTGGCATTCCTTATAGAATTCCTGAGGTGTCTTATTTCCTTGCATCGCTAAAGAAAGGTCTCTGTACAAAGCTGTTTCATCCCGTTGATCTGAAAAGTTATTTATTAAGGCTGTCCTAATCCCTAGCCAACTATCAGGTATGGCTTTGAAATTGATGGTACAAGCGGCAAAGCCTGTTATTTTATTTAAAATGCCATTAAATAGGTATAAGTTGCTTAACTCGCTTTCTGGGTTGTTACTAACATACTGACTTACTATTTGATCGCATATTTGAATAAACCTACTCAAAATATTTGGATTTCCATTGAACTTCGAGACCATACGAAGGGTCTTGAAAATTGTATCCGGGTGGGCCATATTTACGCTATCTGTACTTCTAACTTCACTATCACTATTTAAATCTCGACTAATATCTATAGTACTCCAGCGAGCCGTACGACATGCAGGCTCCCGGGAATTGGATTTTTCGGGAAGTTGGGTTGTACTAGGACTAAAAAGGAAGCAACACAAGAACAATTCAGGTGTACTCACAAATTTTTCATTTCTGGTTCTCTCGTGAATCGAAGTCTGGATTCTCCTTCCGGAACTGCAGCTGGACCGTAGATTCGGATATTCGGCACCGGGGCTCGATAGCCACCCAGGCGATTCGCGTACGCGGATATCGATATTAGAAATCCCTAAAGCTTGTCTGTAAATATCCTACCGACTGCGCCAATTACGTTAGCTGCAATCGGAGGATTTAAAAAAACCAAAAAAATGATTTAACTTAATTTAATTAAAATAAAAGAACTACGTTAATTATAAACTAAATTAACCTAAGCGCCTATTCGAAGTATGAATATGGAGTGCAATTTTACAGAGTTACAATAATTGGGAAAACTAGGTTCGTGCGTCATAGAGTGCTTGCTCAGCTCGCCGTTTCCGTCGTTCGATAAATTTGATGTATCGATAATATACATCACATATTGAGCACAGTGCTGAGTTGGCGATTGCCCTTATGCAGCTGCGCGTAACAGACTAATAAATAAATGGCCAGTAAATATTATGGAATGGGCAGTAAGATAAATAGTTCGGCAGAATTTCAATCAGTTCGGGCACGGGTATCGGAGACACTCGTACCCGAACCGATTGAAATTCTCGATTCTTGGTGGCTTTATTGTTGGTGAATCATTTGGGTTAGGTTAGAACTATTACCATTAAAGCGCGAAGGCGAGCGAGCGAAGCGAGCGTGCTGCGGCAGCGGCCGCCGAGCGCTAGATCACCTCTATTGTTGGTGAATCACTTGGGTTAGGTTAGAACGTTGTTTATAGAACTGCTTAGAATGAGATTTCTTACCGATTAATTCCGATTTGTCAACTGCCCACTCGTAACTGCCCATTTAGTTATTTCACTACTCAGTATTAATTAAATGATCCATTTTATTATTTTTTACGACTCATTTTTGATTACTTTACTACTAAGTTTTAACTGCCGAACTAGTTAATGAATAAGCATTTTTTTAATTTTTTACTTACCAAAGCTACAACTGCCGCTTTAAATCAGTGCTCTATTTAAATCCTTGTTTCCAATTTACGTTGTTTCCACTTAAACAAACATCAACTTTACGAAATGTAAATAAATTTGATTTTAGACTGACTAGTACTGTTGAAAAAGTCATAAAAAATATGAAGTTGTAGCACAAACTGGACCTCATACATAGGTATTACAGTTATTTTTCCTAAAACTCGTGATTGTTTACATGTTTGGCAAATAAATTGCGAACGCAGATTAGGTTATAACGTCACCAACACCCCATGTTATCTAAGTTCTTAAGATAAATAAATACTTTTAACCTATCATAATTTTCTTAATACATTTTAATTCATTATCTAATTGGTTATAATTAATTATTTATTTTTATCTTAATTTATTTGGGATTGATGAAACGTGACTTCTTCCATACTTCTCTATTATCAGATTTCGCAGAATAGGTACAGGGTAAATAACAAGCCAAACTTCACTGACATGACGGGTATCGATATTTTTAATCCTGATTAAACAAACTAATACTAATTTTTTTCTAAACTCTCAATTTGATTATGAGAAAGCGGCTGCGGTCAGTGTCTGAAACCGCATCGATTTTTAAAACCCTTTTCAACAACATAATTAATTGGAAATTCTCAAATAAATTTAAATCTATCTAAATCCAACTGAAACTTAAGAAGCACACTCTAAAAGTGTTCAATTAAAATAAATAATTAAGAAGCTCTACCCTTTTTTATTCGACGTAATCAGGTAAAAAATCCATTTACTCCCTTTGACAAGATAAATGACACGATGAGACTATTTAAATTCACTGAAAACACTAACTAATGCACTCAAAGCTAATACTTTGAAGTCTCAAAACATAATGTTACTTGATATACTAAAGAGTTTTCATGACATTGCCATTTCAAAAGCACTTTCTTAATTAGTAGGTAGGCACTGTGTTGAATCACCTAGAATTCCAACAATATTATTTTAAATGACTGTTTTATGAAGTTTTGTGATGCGTACATTATAAACTTTTCACAAGTTATGGTCTTAAACACTCGTACGTCCCGTTACATAGAAAGAAAGAAAGAAGAAAGAAAGAAAATACATTTATTTAGCACAGACTAAGAGACACACAATACACCAGATAGTTAGGTAATTATAGTCGTACATCAGGAAAAAAAATAAGATAAAAATAAAAAGTGCAAAGTCCGATGTAAGAAATTAGCAGGAGAGTGTGCCTCACGGCTGCGCCAAAAAGGCCCAGTTCAGCAAAAATGCCAGACAACTGGTGCTTGACGCTGGTTTTCAACTGGACCTGGTGTGTGAGGTGACGAATGTAAATCAGTTTTATACTGCATCGTGATGTGTGTAATGTGTATGCATAATTGTATAAATAAATTAAAATAAATTAGTGTCACATAAAAACAGTAACGAGTAGGTACCTATGTATAAAAAGCGTGATATTGAGTAACATTGCAAAACTAAACAAAAAATAAATAAATACTGATAAATAGATAAGTGACATGACCGCATGATTAGACCTTCTTATGCAAATAAAGAAATTCTCCGAAATGAGTCAGAACTAAACGATGCCTGACTTGCCATGCTCCGACACATTGTTATAATAATTTATTAATCCGTGCACTGTAATGTCATCGCACAATACGCTGCAAGCAGCCGAGCGCGGCGGACTATTTTCGGACAGTTTGCATCTTGTGTGTGCTTTGAACTTGTCTTAGCTGCTGTTTGCATTTGGATTAACCAAATACGAAGGATATGACGTCTTTAAATAAGTCAGCTAAAACACTATTTGCGAAAGTGGAAAAGAAATTAAAAAACAAACAAACGAAACATAAAAGGATGAAAGGTAAGCGCTAGTCGATAATAGAAATATTTGATGTACTTAATTAACAAATAATGAATTCTGGCATAATATGAGATACGAAAACTACCCACTTTTAATTTTCCGTCTCCCTTTCACAGCCTCATGGATGTCAAATCACAAACTGCATAGAGGTTCGCCCACTGCCGGTTGTTGGTGAAGGATGGGTAAAAAAGGCGCCATCCCCACATTGTACGTCTCATTCATGTGCAAATAGGCCAGGCAACATTTGGTACGTTGACAAGCGAACATGATTCAGCGATGCATAAGTGGGAAGGTATAACAGAAGGTATAACATTTGTTACTTGAATGACCTGGATGGATTGGTGAGGAAGCCATCCTGACGCCGCTCCACCGTTTGTTAAAGTCGTCGCGTGCAAGTGGGCCAGGCATTTCGGGTAAGTACTTGCGCCTGCGTTGCTACAAGGCACATTATGTGAATAAATATATATATATAGGCAGTTATTTTAGTGTGCTATTTTTCATACCACAGGTCTCACAACATGCGACATGACGTTGCGGCGGCGCGGCGCGCGGCCCTTTTGTACATTATATAATTGAGAAATTCAGTGCGACCATATCCAACTTCCGTTGCGATTCTATTAGATACTGCCGTAAACGTTTTCTAAAAGTGTCTATTGTGCTGATTATTCTTATCGGTGGTGGCAGGTTATTCCACACTTTGGAAGCCGCATAGCGAAAGCTACCCCTGAATGCCGCTGTGTTGTGAGTCTGAGAAGAGAGTTGTTGCGAACATTGCCGTCTCCCACATTCGCGTCTGTTAGTTAACCAACTAAGTTTATCGTATAGATAGTCGGGTTTTTTATATTTAACCACACCGAACAGGAGGCACGCTAGGTGTAGCTTCCGTCTGGACTTCATTTTTAATGACAAATGTTTATTCAGAAAAGGTGTTACGTGACTTCGCCTAGGAATAGTATAACAAAATCGCGCGCAAGCGTTCTGTACTCTCTGAATGAGACGGTCTGTACGGGCTAATAGGCGCGGGCCATACACTGTATCGGCGTAGTTTAGCCTAGATAGTACTAAGGCTTCCACCAGCTGTTCCCGTAGTGACTCAGATAAATAACACCTCATCCCATATAACACCTTCAGGCGGTAAAAGCAGTTCCTTACTGAGTCTGCTACGTGCTTTTCAAACCGAAGGTCTTTGTCCATCACAAGACCCAGGTTACGCGCCTCATTAACTCGCTCGATTGGTTCGCCCATCAGTTCCACGTCAAAAGTCGAAGGCAGTCGGGCCTGCTGCTGTCTGGTGCCAAATACCATATATTTAGTTTTAGAAGGGTTCAGGGACAGGCAGTTTTCCTCAGACCAAACGGCGATTCGCTGAAGATCTTCATTAAGGTCCTTAATGGCTCTGTCATACTCGTCTGGTCTGAAGGAAATATACAGTTGTACATCGTCGGCGTATATATGGTACTTGCATCTCTGGAGGCATCTGATTATGTCTGCACAATACAAAATGAAGAGAATGGGGCCCAAGATGGAGCCCTGAGGAACTCCTCTCTCCACGGGTATAGGTGTCGATTTAAGGGTAGTGCC
Organism: Omphaloscelis lunosa; assembly: GCA_916610215.1. Lineage (NCBI taxonomy): Eukaryota > Metazoa > Arthropoda > Insecta > Lepidoptera > Noctuidae > Omphaloscelis > Omphaloscelis lunosa. The sequence continues at coordinate 13,151,340 of OU744265.1, read as the reverse complement.
GTCACTTAAACGCAGGTCAACAAATTGTTCCCTATTACATAGGTAACTACGGAACCATTGTATAGCCTCTGGGTCGAAACCGTAATATTTTAATTTTGACAATAATAATGGAATGTTAATGGCGTCAAATGCCCTGGAAAAATCCAGTAAAACCAGTAGTGTGCACATCCCCTTATCTTGAGCACATAATATGTTGTCAGTAACATCCAGTAAAGCAGTAGATGTACTGCGCTGCTTCCGAAAACCTGATTGTAAATCGGGTAAGATGTTATTATGTTCAAGGAACAGCGTAAGTTGACGGCTGACGATTTTCTCTAATACTTTTGATAGACATGGCAATATACTAATAGGGCGTAGGTCTTTTAAGGTGGATGGATTTGGGATTTTTGGTAAGGGCCTGATCGAGGCAGTTTTCCATTTGTCAGGGAATGTTGACGTCAATGGAGAGGTTTATTATGTCCGTTATAACATTTAACGTGTGCGGCAAAGTCATATTAATCATATCCAGATTAATGTTGTCGCAGCCTTTGGCGTTACTTTTGAGACCAGCGATTATGCGTGAGACATTGCTCCTATCCACTGGAACGATTTTAAAATTTGCCTCCCCGTGGCTGTGGTTGTCATAGTAGTTTAAAAGAGAAGCGCTTGCCATGTGTCTACCGGGAACAATCAAAAAATTTCTATTAATTAGGTCTGGATCTGAAAAATGCGACGGAAGGTCTTGTTTAGATTTAAATGGCAATAAGGTGGATTTTAAATTTTTCCATAGCAATTTAGGGTTTTTTATTTTAGCATTAATGTTATGTTTGAAATAGGCAGCCTTTTCATTGTATAAAGAACTATTCACCAAGAGCTTTAGGTCTTTGTAGTATGTCCTTTTGGAATCTGATTTTGTTTTCCTATAACTATTTAGTGCCTCATCACGTAAACGCATCATAATTTTGATTGTGTCTGTTATCCACGGAAACGATTTTTCTTTTACTGTATATGATTTGATAGGTGCGTGAATATCAAACAAGGAAATTATAAGGGAATTGAACACATTTACCATATCATTTATGGTGCCGAGCGTTGAAATAACACTTATGTTTAATGACGCTAAGTGTGTGTTAAATATTTCCGTGCAGACATTTTTAAGAGGTCGAGATTTTACCAGATACGGTTTGAATTTATCGCGCTTAATATTAAATTCACTTAGTACAATAGAATGGCCATTGAGTGAACCGAAAGATTCAACCGCTGTGTATCTTGCTTTCATGTCAGTACATACGAGATCGATGAGAGTTTCACTAGTTGCAGTGTAGTGAGTAGGGCTTGTGACCAGCTGTGTAAGATTCAGACAATCCAGAAATTCATTGATAGTTTTCGTTTTTATCCCATTTGTATCAAGCATATTAACATTAAAGTCACCGAGTAAAATGTATTGATCGCAATTTCCCAAAGAACTGATAGACTCCGTTATGGCATCGAGAAAGAGGACAAGATTTAACCATGGCGGACGGTACGCCGTTCCTATAGCAACTTTTTTACCGTTCAACGAGAGTGTCAACCACATTTGTTCGACTGATTCGAATCTGGGATCGACCGTGCTAGTCAAAGTACGCGCGCTCAGTCCCTGCCGTATATAAAAGCCGACGCCCCCACCACGGCCCGCGCGAACATGCGCTGGTCGAGGTGTGTGACGCAGACGATATAACGATATATACATCAGCAATTATGAGATTCTTTATAGCTATATTAATATTTCCTTACAAGTTTCACCGTGCATATCAATTATTAAATTTCATGCCTGTCATATATAATATAATGTCCTTTTTATACATATGAAGTTATTATAGTAATTGCCCTCAAACACCAAATATCCGACAAAACAAGATGGATCCGAAAAAAATACGACTATTCATTCCCACATTTCTGGTAACACTCCTAATCTATACCCATTTCTTCTCCCAACACGTTCGCTAGTTACGGCCCTTTATCTACCCATAAGGCTCATAACTCATGCTAGTGCCTTCCGTTATAGGGATTAAGGTCTATTTTCAGGTTAAATATAGGTTTATTTTGTCAGGTGAGATGTTCTTTATCGAGACCGTCTAGGATTATATTTTGAATGAAGTGACGGGTAGAGTGTGTTTCCGCGTTTCTGTATCTACATGGATATTCATGTGTTTTTCAAAGGAATGTGTGTTTACGATCGAGTATTTAACTGTCTTACTTTCTGACAGCCATGTCTTACCTTAGGGTATACCTGGGTACACTGGGTGTTACCCAGTGACTGGGATGAGGAGGTCAGATAGGCCCCTAGTTCCATGTAAAATACTGGTATTCAGCTGGATCTTAGACTGGAAGCCGACCCCAACATAGTTGGAAAAAGGATAGGCAGATTGATTTAAATTTTGTATATGGACATGTTTTAAAACAAAGCTTTGAAAAAGTTTAACCAATATAAATGCTTATTTTTAACATTAATTATTATAAATATAACCGCTAGATCGCCCATTGTTATTAATATGGTGTATATTATAAAAAGTATTCCATTATATTATATTCTATAACTCTCACATTAATAACTCGATATTTATACAAAATCGAATTATTAATATCATAATACCACAACAAATAATTAAGTATAACTGCAAGCAAAGAGAGGTCATTACTAGATATCCAATTTTAAAATATCCATCGATTTTTTTAAACTGGAAGTTCGGTGAATTATGGTCTACTTTTGCTATGTGAATTCGAAAAATGTTTTGAATTTAGCTCAGCGATTTTCAGTTAGAGAGTAGAATGAAAATGGTTTATGATCCAGGTAGATTTTCAACAACGGTCGCTAAAGCGGATTCAAAAGATGAGGAAACAAAAAGGAGTTTTCTAAAGCATCTTTTTTTTATGTATCAAAGAAAACCATGTTGCTTGAAAAATTATGTTTTGTTTGTATAAGCATGATTGTGTTAACTTAAGCTTTTGTTGGATTCTTTTATAAAGCGCTAGTATGCATCATAGAAAAAATAGAACAAGATCACGTTCAGTTTCTCTTATTAATTCTGTGCAAGAACGCTACTTCAACAAATAATGTTATTGGAAAACAGGGCTTATTTTATTTATCACATTTCCTAAAATTCACGTGGAATAATCTATCCAATCAATCAATTGAGCTAAATGGTGCTGATCTATGCGTCATGTTCGTGAACGGGCACCGTCAGTAGGGCCTGGTCATCTCTTAGCTGCCATGGCTTATTTTAATTTATTTTAAATTTATATAAGCTTTTAACGTGCACGTCTTTCTGCATTTGTTCTCACATGTATAATTTCAACATGAATGATGTAACCATTATTTTGATTTTAAAAGAGTGTCCGTGGACTCGTGGAGTTCCTTGCCCGTTTTTCTCCATAGGACCTACTACGCTTTGGAATAGGCAACTAGCTTCATCTTTCTGACTGACTAGCCCCTTGACAATTCAAAAATGCTTTGAGTTTGAAAGAGTTTCTGTGGTGATTTTATACGTAATATAATATTATTGTCGTTTTGTGTCTTCCAAAGGAATACTGGGAATAAACTACACCTATTGTTGTTTTTATTTTACTCCCACATTTTCTAAGAAGACTGCCTCGTTGGTGTAGTGGTGGCAAGCGCTACTGCTGAGCATGAGGTCCTGGGACCGATTCGGTCGGGCAAAGTGTAATTGGGTTTTTCTACCAGGAATTTCTCTGGCCCGGAGTCTGGATTTGTGCCCAATTGAGGGCAATAGACTCGCCCCCTATCCTTGGAACTTAAAAATTACTGGCGAAATCTGGGTGTACTTCAGGTACACCTCTGCTCAACCCTTCGGGGAAACAAGAAGTGAAGTTATGTTATGTAGGTTTTTAAGTAAGAAATACGATCGTCCTTAACCTTTAACTCTTATTCAAGGCATCCAAAGATTGTTCTTGTAATTGCAATTAATTTGAAAAGCAATTAACAAATCGTTAAGTTCTTTATCGGCCATTAAGACTGAAACTTTCGATAAGAAAAGCCATTAATGGTGTTTAAACTTAAACAAAATGTTTTTTAAGGTCTTTAAAGTTATTAAAAGCCTTAAAATAATAATATTTTGGGAAAAATCTCATAATAATAGGTTCATAAAGAGTTGAGAGTAGCTCGTGGCTTAACCTGATGGATCAATTGTGCGGCTGTTATTACTTAATAACAGCCGCACGATTGATCCATCAGGTTAAGCTACGCTTGCCGAAGTTGGTCTGTAGTTGGGTGACCATCTTAACATATTGAGAATCCTCCGTACCTCAGAAAGCACGTTAAGCCGTTGGTCCCAGCTGTCATTCGTGGATCTTTGACAGACGTTACGTTGCGTCAGAAGCCCGAATGTCTGACAACCAGTTTTACCAAGTGGTATCGTATTAACGGGTTACTGGGTTGTGGAGGTCAGATAGGCAGTCACTACATGTAAAATACGGTATTAAACTGCATCCGGTTAGACTGGAAGCCAACCCTATCATAGTTGGGAAAAGGCTAGGCAGATTGATTGAAAGAGTCGGGAACTGGAAATACATGAGTGTATTTTTTTATATGGACTGTGCGTAATTTATCTTAAAACGAAGAATGAAAAAATCGTGAGGAAACCAGCATGTCTTAGAATCAAAAATTCGAAGACATCTGACATCTACCAAGCCGCACTAGGGCCGGCGTGGTGAATTACAGCCCACTCCCTCTCGAAGAGAGGAGGTCTGTGTCCCAGCAGTGGGAACATTATAGGCTGATTATACATGAACATAACATCACGCCTGTATTCCCTGAAGGGTTAGGCAGAGGTGTACCTATAGTACACCCACATTTCGCCAGTTATGTTTAAGTCCCATGTAATAGGGGGCGAGCCTATTGCCATCAACCGGCCACAAATCCAGACACCGGGCTGCTACTGAGAAATTCCAGATGGAAAAACCCAATAACACCTTGCCCGACCCGGGAATCGAACCCAGGACCTCATTCTCAGCAGGAGCGCTTTGCGACCACTAGACCAACGAGGCTACGGAGGCGACGTAGGCTGATTATCCTGTGCTTAATTTCTGTCGCTTGAAAAAAATACTTGATGATGACTGTATAAAAGGTGTTCTACCTGCTCTGTTTCCAGCCTGTCCCATCCATGATGTCCTCCCTCGGGTTGACGCCCTAAGCAAAGGTTCGTATCCCACAGGGGGTGCCCTTAGCGAGCATTCACCTAGTTTTAATTAGCATAGTTGAATAACCCCTTTTTTTTTTTTTGGTTGGGAAATCATCAAATAACTTCTCCCGCTCTGGGCGGAGCGGGAGGGCGTGTCAGACTCTTACTGACTAAAACCCACCCGTGTTCCTTCGGTTGCCCTGTTGCCGGGGGCCACGATCTCCCTTTCGGTTTTCTTCGCAACCCCGGCAGGCATCGGCCCTAGCGGACCCCGTCAATTCTGCTGACATCTCTTTGAGGCGCGCGTGGAACACAACGCGCCGTCGACCCGGGCCTGGTCCTTATCGGACGGTGAGCTACCCATTGCTCACAGTCCGCAAGCCCGCGCCTACGGTGGCCGGAAATCGGCTTGCGACTCCCGACGCCCTGGGCGTCTCCTCCTGCGGCGGTTAGGGGCGTGAGGGCGCGAAATTTGCCTCTCCCTCACGCGTTCCACCTCCTCCTTCGCGAGCATTATCGCTTCGCAGAAGGAGGTGACGGCCTCCCATTTCCTCTCGCTCCGTACCATGGCCTGAACCAGGGCCGGACGCGAGAGATCACCGCCGCCGATCGCCTCCACGAGGACACGGCGATGCTCCGCCCAAGCTGGGCAGACCTCCACCGTATGCTCTACCGTGTCCTCCGGGCGATCCACACAATGATGACACCCGGGCGTTTCCTCCCGCCTTATCCTGTGCAGGAACCTCCCGAAACAGCCGTGTCCGGTGAGGACCTGCGTCAGGCGGAAGGTGAGGACGCCGTAGCGCCTCTCTAGCCACTCCTCAAAGAGGGGTCTTATCGCCGCAATTGTGGCGTGCCCAGCGCTGGGTTGCGACAATCGCATTCTCCATAACGCCATGAGATCCCGCCGAAGTTGAATAACCCCTGGCTAGAGGTTTTAGGTGTAGTAGCTTAAGGCACCACATGGATGCCCGGTTAAGTAGTCATGATCTCAGAGGTCAACTACGAGATGCCCTACCTAAAAAAAAAAAACCAGAATGTCATTTACCAAGGCGCGAATTTTTAGTTCCTAACCGACTTAACAAGAAAGAAGGAAAACATATTTATTGTGACTCACAGTTCACAAAGAAGATCACTAACTAAACTAAACACAATGGTAAAAGTATGGAAAACAACACAATATACAACATTAAGACTAGGTATAACATCAATAGCTGGAATAGTATCGAAAAATGCACTATGCGTCATGAAATCGTATTTTCTCAACGAAATTTTTGATTTCCTAGCCAGCTTCGTTCACATTTGTGAAAACACATTCACTATTCATGTTAAAATGGGAATCATCATACATTTTTTCATGCACTTAATAGCTGACTATTTTTATTTGACGCAGTTTCAATAAACTACGTAAATTTAATGTTTATTTATCTGTAAAATACAATAAAATAAAAATCAATAATAATTCTTGCTAATTTTATTCGTGATCGAATGAAACTGGTTTTAACTATTTGTTATTATATTAGGATTATAATTTATCATCAAAAGTTAAAACCTATTTAGTAATTTGCGCCAAAACAAGTGCATAATACCCAAAAAGTTTATATCCTATCCTATACTACTATTCATTTTCTCGAAAACGGCTCTAACGATTTTGATGAAAGTTGGAATATAGGGGTTTAGGGGGGCGAAAAATCGATCTATTTAGATCTCATATCTGGGAAAATTTGTGTTTTTCTATATTCATCCGAGCAGAACTTGGACGACCAGATACTCAAAAATATTACTGGTAAAAGTTCTGGTAAAATCTACACCTAAGAAAATTATTGTAAAACGAATATACAAATTAGATACCTAAAGCGCTAAAGTGCTTTTTATCCAACTTAAAACTACATTTACAGACATATCTCAGCGCTTTCACAGCAGTCACTTACAGCAAAAATAAGGCTGAATAATAAAACATGCATTATTAAACCCATAAGTTTCCAGTTACTAACAACTTGGTTTACATACCCGCGGTGGAGCAATATATTCTGACTCATTGGAGCGACTAAACGAGCGAATTCAACAGTTACTGAGCAGGTTTATTCTTGGGGGAGGCCTATGTCCAGCAGTGGACGTCTTTCGGCTGAAATGATGATTCAGTAGTAGGTATCTATTATAATATCTTCTTACACTTGAATGAACGTTGCAGTTTTCCTTCAAGACTCTGAGGAGACACTGCAATACAAATGAGAAAAAAATCGGAAAAGTAAAAAAAAAAACAGAAATCTTGATGAATACAAAAAATTATAATAATAATAACATAACAAAACGAACAAATAGTTATATGACGGCTGCGCGTACAGATTGCATTAAAGCTACGGCGCGTGAGTCGCCCACGGAACGTTACGTTGCCTTTTTTAAATATTATATTTATATAAATATTTAGGTCTAATTATTATTGTAGATATTTATTTTGTTGTTGATTACATAATTAGTTTTTTCAATAAATGTTGCACCGGTTGACGTCATCACGTCAACGCCGACTGTCGCTGAAAACCAGCGCTGAGGCTCTGTTTCGCATAGGGTCGCAGCATTATGCTGAGCGATGGCCGTTTTGCTCGGATGTGACGCATATTTGCCCAATTGTTATTTACTGCAAAAAAACGTATTTTCTTTCTTCCATCTTTCTTTTTTAATACCTATCTGATGAACAAAAATCTTCTTAGATTAAAAAAAAATTGACAGAGAAATAGGCCATGAGACCACAGAAATATAGGTAAGTACAGGTATTTTGTTAGGTACCTAAGATCAAAAATATCTCGTATGATATTTTTGAGAACGTAACCTTAATTAAACTGATTTTCTAATAAATTAAACCCATTTTTTCTAGTGAACTTTCGATATTTGTTTCTACCAAATTAAAAATACCAAACTACGGTATAAAATTTATCAATAGAGAAAAAAAAATCATAGGCTCATTCATATTTATGCAATTAAAACAGAGATCTACTTGAAGTCAATCGTGAAAGCGCAAACAAGCATTTGGTTAGCAGTCACAAAAGCAAAAAACAGGGTCGTCGCAAAAACACCTCACAACTAAAGTAAAAATATTAATAGCCGCCACATTGACCTCAAACTACGTCACAATGTTCACCCACACAATGCTTCTCATATGGGTCAATATAAGAAATGTGTCCCGCGGTTTTCATAGCCCTTCTAACATGCGTGCGAACACACCTGACGTGACAAAATGAATGTTCATAACATTGTCTGCGAACGAATAGCGACTGTAGCACTGATAAGCGATATATTTGGCGGCTCTCCTACATTCACTTGTCGCTTGCTGAAGAGGTATTGTTATGAGAAAATAATAATAAGGTTATATTTTTGGGTGGCAAATTTCAAGTAACTTTTCCCGCTCTGGGCGGAGCGGGAAGGCGTGTCAGCCTCTTACTAAAACCCACCCGTGTTCCTTCAGTTGCCTGTGTGTTGCCAGGGGCCACGGTAACCCTTCAAATCATCGTGCGTTTCCTCCCGTCTTATCGTATCCGGTGCGGACCTGCATCAGGTGGAAGGTGAGGACGCCGTGGCGCCTCTCTATCCATTCCTCAAAGAGGGGATTTATCGCCGCAATAATAAGGCTAACAGTTCGATTTATCTCTTTTCTTTTTGTAGCAGGAATTGTTTCTAGTTCTGTCGAAATTATAGGCACCTAAAAAAAATAATTTTATCTGTCAGACGAATGCAATGACACGTATTTTTTGCATCGTCATTCAGGGTATAACATTACATAATAAAACATCATGCCTATAATCCCCGAAAGGTTAAGCAGAGTTGTACCTATATTACACCCACATTTCGGCAATTGTTTAAGTCTTATGTAATGGGGGCGAGCCTATTGTCATCAACCGAGCACAAATCGAGACTCCGGGCTGCTACTGAGAAATTCTTGATGAAAAAACCCAAGAACAAGTTGCCGGACCAGGGAATCGTAATCGGTACCCATTGCTAAGCAGTAACGCTTGCTACCACTAGACAAACAAGGCAGTTAGAGGGTTTACATGTTTTGGGGATATTTAGTTGTCATTGACATAGTAAATATACAAGTAAATAATGACGTAGTCGGGTAGTAAAAAACAAGAAATTTTTCGTTGCTAGTATGTTATTATTTTTTTATTTTTTTTTATTTCAAATTCATATTTTTTTACTCTCCAAACACTATTGAAAGTGATAGTATAATTATCTCGTAAATGGAAAAGTCCAGCCAGGCCCTACGTAAACCCACTTTGCAGTATCGTACATTAGCATAACCTTACTATTTATTGGTCATAACATTCAAGCCTAGAAACGGCAGTAAACACAATATCTCCGGGTATACAGGGCTGAGCTTATCATGTAGACTCCCATTTGTCATTACATCAATATCATGAACATTTACGATGCAACAACGTCTTTGATAAATAATAAATTACTTTATTTCTCTAAGTAGATTTGTACAAATACTTTTACACGTCAACCATATTTTAAAAACTAGATGAGGTCGACATTTCCTGACTACTCTGAGAAGAAACGCCGAAACAAACTTAGAAGTCACAGTCACAGTTTCTTTTAAAGTCCAGATATAATCTTGGTCAGATCATGTGAAGACCATGTAGATTGGTATCTGAAATGGTCTTTTGAGGAAAGAACCACACATACTGAATGGACCTGTCCAGTCAGTGCACGCACGCTTTGAAGTAAGTTATTAGATTGTCTAAGGTTAAATGTATTCAATGTTAAACATGGCAAGACGTAATTATTGGGTAGGAATAAAGAAAGCAGTTTCTTAGGAAAATATTGACATTTGTACTAAGAAAAAATTGAATATCTTCAGGTACCTACAGATTTCCTCGATATTTGACGATGCGGGTTGGTGGATGTCGCAAGTCGTTGAATTTTTGGTTCTAGGACATGCCGTTTTCTCACCATGTTTTGCCTTTACCTTTTTGAGAGCAGTGGTAAAAGCGGCAATGATAATGCAGGTAGCAGTGATAATGAAATAAATTAATGACAAAGTAAAGCGCCTGCCTTGGTTTGAGCCCATGATCTACAAGTTTTAAGTCAAGATCGTAACCACTGGGCGCATATTGAGAGACAAAAACGATCGTCGAAAATCGAGCTCATCTGTAGGCACCTTTAGAACCGATAGACCAACTAGTAAGGCGCCCCCGCAGTACATCAACTCCAGAAACCTAAGAAGCTTAGAACAGAATCTATTCAAGCGCTTTGCTAACACAAGATATTCATAGAAAACGACCTTGAACCCAAGAAGGTTAAAAAAACAATTTCATTCCTATCCTTTACCATCCAATTTCCTATACTAAACACAAATCTCGGTCATAAATCTCCCTTTGATATATTAGAGCTATAAAATTACGTTCGACGATGAATGCCTGTTAATCTAACAGGGTGCAAGCATTTCTGCTTGCTTTATGTCATTCAAAGCGTTGGACCGTGGATATTTGGAGTGACGGAGCAGTGACGTCATGCATCAATGGGCGACACCAGAGGTTCAGTTTGTTCGATCGTGGAAAATAGTTGGGTCTTGTGGATTTAGGTGGTGTTCGAGTCAACATGGATAGACAGGGTTTCGGGAATTTGATAATCACTGGACATAAACGTAGGCTTTTGCGTTAAAAGTTATTTTTGGCTGGAGTCAATAAATGTATGCAAGATGTATTTATTTTGACTGCCTCATTGGTCTAGTGGTCGCAAAGCGCTACTGCTGAGTATGAGGTCCTGGGTTTGATTCCCGGGTCGGGCAAAGTGTTATTGGGTTTTTCCAACTGGAATTTCTCAGTAGCAGCCCGGAGTCTGAATTTGTGCCCGGTTGATGGCAATAGGCTCGCTCCCAATTGCGTGGGACTTAAACATAATTGGCGAAATGTGGGTCTACTATAGGTACACCTCTGCTTAACCCTTCAGGGAATACAGGCGTGATGTTATGTTATGTGTTATGTATTTATACAATAAACATGAAAAGCAGTTCATTTGTAGGCGCATAACTTCAGAACGGCTGGACAAATTTTGATGTTTTTTGTCTTAAAATATTTGGTCTGAATCAGGTTCCTTCGGAAAGAAAAATTTAAGAAGTGGCAAAATTCGGGAAAACTGAAAGTGCATTTATTTTTATGAATAGGAGTTTTCAATAAAAGGAATTATGAGTTCGTTAATACATCGAAAAAAATGAGACATAATTTCCAAACAATGTAGTACGCACATGTTTCAATTTAGATATTATGTAAAAAATATAAAATGGTCTATCCCAAAAAAACGTCCTCTCTTCACCTCTAACATGAAAAACAATACTTAAGCTTTTAAGCAAGCGAAACAAGACTTAGAAAAACACAGTCTCAACACTGCGAAATAGTAAACAACCAAAAAAAAATAAGAAAAAGCACATTAGATGAAAGCATTGAAAGTTTTTTAACAAAAGGGAATAAAGCTCAAAAGAAACGCTTTTATTAGTCAAAAGACGGCAAAAAAATTGTGTAGGCGACAGTCACAATAGGCAAAGATTTGATGCTTAAATTTTCGAAGGTGCTAAATGAAATGAGTGATGATATTATAGAAAATACGTTTTATAATGTGACTTTAATGGTAGAGTCTGTTTTGGAAACGTTTAAGACGACAATGTGCTTGTCATTCTTTAGAAGTTCGATAAAAATACTTGTGAGATAACTTGATTGTTCTATTGTCGCATCGCAAACAATAGGAGCTATGTAGGTTCCTGTGAAGTCTGTACTAAACATGGATGTTGTTAAGGCACCATAATTTTGGAAGTTCTGCGAGTACTTTATAAGAGATCTCCTCAATCCAAGTTATCAAGAATATTTGCTGTTAGTGCCTCCACTTCTTTATTAAACTCGAAAGCTAAATAATATTATTCCTTACAAACTACGAAATCGTACCGATTAAGGATTGACTCTAAAGTACAAATTTTCATTTCATTTGCAGGCAAAATTTTGCCAAATCTTTCGCCCTTAGCAATATTAAATCACTTAAAACTTTTAATCCGTTCCCTTTCTGTTTCGAAGTCGGTAATGCCGTCGTATTTTGCGATACGCATAGCGTGATACGGTTTATCTGTGCCCTGTTGCCATCTTGACTTACCATTGTAACACGATTTTTGTTAATATTTTCATTTAACACAATAACAAAATGAAATGTATAGGAATACCAAAGCTAGTAATTTTGTTATGCAAGCATATGGCAACTGCTTAAGGAGAGCAAGCATATTACTTTAGGAATATAAAATGACTTTGTGTTACCAATTTGTCGTAACCGTTGTATGCTAGAAATCCCAGGCTGATGATGATTTAGACCTGAATAAACTTCAAATATATAATAATACTTAATATGTAAAGGAGAGTAACAACCATAGACATATGGGCCGTTTTCAAAATTTATGTACATTTTTATGTGTTTATTTTGTGTTATCGTGACACAAAAGTAACACAAATACAGAGTAAGGGCACAACAAAGCCGACGAATCTAATTTTTTTTTTCTTGTACTTCCTTCCTTTTTTGTGGATATTTTGATTTTAAAGTCTTTGTCGTTCAGAGGGCATTAACGGCATGTTTTCAAAAACGAAAATGGAATTACTATTCACATGTAGTGTGAGAAGCCCTAATTGTCACGTGACACAAATAATAACACAAATGTTCACACATATAAGGAATAATAAGGAATGCGCACAGTGTTATGTGTGTGTGTGGGTTTAGTGTGTGAGGTGGCGGTGTGTGTGACGTATGGGTGTGAATGTTGGTGTGTAAGGTGTGATTTGTGTACTTTTTGTTTTAGTCAGCGACAAATTATATCTCTAGATTATATGTATTTTGGGAATTATGTGATTGTATGGAGCATAGCCTCGATTTCTCCGTAACTTTTGCTCTTCAACCATTCTTAGCCTTATTATTGAAGAAGGTTATAAATGATAAATGATTTTATAGGCTCAGCTTGGGCGCGGTTGGTCTCAGTTCTGAACTAACCTAAACCAATTGGTCATGGTGCCCTAGCTTACTTACTGCGCCCAATTTGGCATTAGAACTCACACCATTCTGCATTCTGAAAACGTGGGCCGTATTAAAAGTAGCGCTATGTTTTATATAACGGAGCTGTTTTGTTCAACAACTAGCGGTGTTGTAAAACAGCGGATTCAACAATCTATCTACGACATATATATAATGGTGTCTTACGACTTCCACGTGTACCGAAATCGCGGACAGAAGCTAGTGATAAATGCACAGAAATTGTAGTACTCAATCTAAAAAATAGTCCGAGATACAGGGCAGACAAATATACCGAATAAATTGCAACTAAGACTAAGTACTACAGTAAAGTAGATCAATGAAAACAAAATATTACCCCAAACCGTGCTATTTGAAAGAAAAAAAAAAGATTATTGTTGAAGATGTCGGAAAAAATCATGCTGACTGGGGAGTTTTATTGGCGTTCGCACGTAAATCGTAAAAGTTACATACAATTTATGTTCTACAGTATTATTTATCTTAAAAAGTTCAACAAAAAGTCCGCAATTACATATATCTATCTTCTAAGGATGACCCACAATAACCATTTTTATCTTTTAGAATTTGATAAAAATTTCATTGTTATTTCCGAAGCTATTTTGACCAGTATTATATTAATCTTTATCCAATAAAATATGTTATTTAAATTGGGCATTTAATTTAGATTAAAGTATGCTTTAACATCATATCATTCAAATAAATAATTTAAAAGATATCAGAGTTTCAAAATGACGCGTAACTACATATTTATGGTTGACGACAACGCGGGCGCAGCGGTATTAGGCAAAGGCATGTCCTCAGCTATTAGGTATGTTATCCCGGTAGTACGTTCCTGTGGGATTTTTTCGACATCCACACGAATTATATTAATATTTATTTTAACACTAATTTAAGTAAATAATTTCACTGTTTTTTTAAATATTTATCAACTATATTATGTTTTGCTTATGATCAATGGAAATCAAAACTCGTTTTCTTCACTATGTTTCAATTTTGTTTCCATAGTAGGGTCTTGATCTCAATCGTTACCGCATGTTTGTTATGTAAATCGAGTTTCGATGGCCCTTTCACTTCCTGCGCAGTTGATTCCTTCTTGTGACTGCTATTATTTTGATTCTATTCAATGGGTGTCGTGATTTCCTGGTCTTCAAACATAATATTGTTTTGAAATACCGATGAATATTTCATGATGCCTAATGATGTGAAATAAGCCTCATTGTTTAAGATGACGGGTTAGTACGAGGAAGATAATTTTAGCTACATTGTGCTCGAATAATTAATGGTTCTTAAATATTCAGAATTCCTGCCTGTTCAATTCCCGTAGATTATGTGTGCTTAGCCATCTTTGACTTTGAAGACAATTCTGAATACAACCTACTAACCTATATTATATTTCATATCTATTTTTACGTAACCACGCCAACAACAACGTTCATTGAACAAAACATTTTTCCGAACCAGAAAATAAACATTTCGGGATGTCTGAGATACAAAAACAATTACGAAACTATCAGAAATAATACGAAGAGCCGTAATTACTAACATGTTCCTTGTTTCCATTACATTATTTATTCTATTGTAGGAGCTATTAATACCTCATTTCGGAGTAAAGGAATTTTTCCTGAAGCCATTGTACTGGCAATATTATACAGTTTACTTTTTCTTTATTTGAATGAAGCAACTGAATTGAAACATGGAAACATAAATAGTAGAGGTATCTAAACTAATATTTGAATGTTAAAACTACGTTAAAAGTATTGATTAGCGACTGCTTAATCATAGGGAGTGCCTCCGCTGCCGGCGCCGGCGCCGGCTGCCGAATTGGCTGCCAACACCGGTAGCTGAATTGGTTGCCGGCACTGAGTTTGGAAAAAAAGCGGACGAAACGGGGTTGGCAATTTGGCATATTGGAGTAGATAGGCGGGGTAAGTATAATTAAAAAGACGTAATAAAGCTCTACTTTTTTCAGTATTATATTTCCATAATCAATGATTTCCATATTCCAGTAATCAAGTACTAAGTAGGTACCCGGAACCGAACTAGTTAGATTAGGTTAAATATTTTTACTCGCAAAAAGGTTAGATTAGAACTGTGACCCCCTACGCACGAGCCGAATGAGTGTAGCGAGCGGTGCCGCAGCAGTGGCCGGCAGGTGCCAAAAAGACTAGAATACATAGAAAAAAATACTTTAGTTAGGATTAGTTAGTTGGAGTTCTGAATATTGGAAAGGTTTCCATAAACGCCGCGCCGCCGGTGTCCATTATTGCAGCCGGCGGTGTCGCAAAGTATGTAATGTGTCGGCAGCCGATGTTTTTAATCTCGGCTGCTGGCAGTAATGTCATGCCGGTTCCCAATGGTGTTATTTTTGGGAGCCGGCGTTGGCAGCGGAGGAATTCCCTTAACCATATATTTCTAATATTATAACGTCCCTTAACTTAAAGCAACGTTTATAAATAAATGGGGAACAGTAAAAATATCTAAACTAACACCTATGTGGGTAAATATGTGAATGTTTTCTACAATACTAGCTTTCTAGCCGCTTCACCCGCGTGATCTTTATAAATTATTACCTATGTTACTCAGTGATAATATAGCATTCTGATGATAAAATATTTTTTTAAATCGGTTTTTTAGAATGGACCGATTTAAAAAATTCTTTCATACATACAAAAAATCAAATACTTTTATCTAAATATAAACTAATATTAGAAAGAGATTTCTAATATTAGTTTATATTTAGATAAAAGTTTTGAATTGAATTGAATAAATAAAAGTGATTCACTCAAAGTCGACCATATCTGTGGCCGTTTTGAGCCTTTGAACCGAAATGAATCAATTTCGTTGAATCTTGTATATTAATACCATTTGACAATTTTCTTCAGAATCCAGTATATTAAGAAGCTTATGGAATTTGTTTCGCATTCGCTATAGATACGGTTTTTTTCTTAGAAATCACAATCTCTTCAAAGTAAACCTGATTTGGTAGGAAACCTTTAATGTCACAAAGGAAATTTTCCAGGAAAAAAGCATTCACAACGAAAGATACTGTGTATCAATAGAAACGAAATCAGAAAAACAATTAGTGTTTCCAGTTGATTGGTAATTCCTTTTTAGGGTTCCGTATCTAAAGGGTGCCAACGGGACCCTATTACTAAGGCTCTGCTGTCCGTCCGTCCGTCTGCCACAGGACATTTTGAACCCTATTAAGTAAGCACTTAAAATTTTCACGAAATGCGTACTACTATGGCAACAAATAATAAAAATTCAATAAAGTTAAAAATATATATACACGGAACGTTTTTATTTTATTAAAGTCCTTTTTTAAATAAAAAAGAAAAATAAAGAAAGAAAATACTTTTTTTCTATGTAGTGTTAAATATTGTACGGGGTGGTAAGAAAACCTTCCAGCCGCTTTTTTTCATGTGTTCATCATAAGCTTTGGTACACACGTAGCTGGGTATCTCAAACAAATGCGAGCACATTTATTTAATTTTACTTTTAATGGGAGTAGAATGATTTTATTTAATTTGCACATTTGCCGTTTCAGCATTGTTTTTTTTTTTCTAAGGTGTGTACATGTACCAAACAGCCAGTATTTTATTTCAGACTCTTACAAAAAGTTTTTTCATTCCGCTAACAGATTTCTCGTTACAAAAATCCTAGCATTTCTAAAGTAACCAAGATTTTATTACCCAGCCTCGTTGTGAGAAATAAACCATATTAGCCACATGACAACTGGCTCTGCCGTAAAAACATTTCCTGCATAGGGTGACCATATTTTTGCAAATACCAGATGCCTATTATACATTCCAGACGAAATGGGTATTTGGCCTGGAATGTTCTCTGACTATGCTGCTTGAGGGAACATTCCTTATAGATGAAAATCTGGATTATTTGTTAAGGTATAAAGGGATGAAATGAAATGAAATTGTTTATTCTGTAAATAGGATATCGGAATCACTTTTACACGTCATATTAAAAATAAGCTAGTTGAGTTCGGCGTTTCCTATCTGACTACTCTGAGAAGAAAGGCCGAAACAAACTCAGAGGTCAAGGTCTATTTTAAATTCCAGACATAATCTTGGTCAGGCCATATGAGGACCATGTAGATAAGTGTCTCAAATGGTCTTTTGCGGAAAGAACCACACAGATTTGAGTGGACCTGTCCAGACAGTGCAAGTATTTGTCAGTAATCGTGGAGCTCAACTCAGAACTTAAGGAGCTCAACTCGACGAACAATACCAAAGAAAGGACATTTGGGTAGGCCGCATAAACTACTCAAACTGCCAGACCATAATTAAAACTAGCTGAGAAATGAAAATAATAATGATATCCACATAGTCTTCACATTCACAATAATTAATTAAAATAATATAATACTTTACAAAATAATCATGTCATTTTGAATATCATTTTCAACAATGTCAATGTGTATATGAAACTGGAATATTTTGATGATTTTACATAGTAATATGAGATGTTACGGATAGATCTGTTTACGCAGGAAAAAAATTTAGGGTGCGAAATGGAACCCTATTACTAAGCCTCAGCTGTCCGTCTGTCTGTCAGCGGGCTGTATTTCATGAACACAACAAATAATGAAAAAAAATAAAGTTAAGCAGATAAACTGTATTTCTTTTTCGGCGTTTTTTGCTAAATATTATAAAGTGGTACGAAAACCTTGGTGGGCGAATTTGACTCGCACTTGGCCGATTTTTAAGTCTTAGTAATGCTTCTAAGTTGGTAAATAAATTAATCGGAAAGCTCACCTATTTTTGTGATAGTCTTCTCATCAACTGTAAACACCTTTTTATCAGAACAAACTAAATACTTACCTAAAGTAGGTGATTTTAATTTCAGACTCAAGATTTTGCTCCAGTCAGATTGCTCTCATGGTAGAATATCCATCAGTGGTAACCAGAGCGAACCAGACTCGTTAACCTTAACAGCTGTACAAATAACAAATAATAACTTATACCAAATATAGCGTTGACATTTCTATTCGTGCAACCAAGACATTTCGCTTATTCTTAATTAATTCTCGAGTATAATTGTTATACCACTTTTATTTGTAAGGCTGTAGAACAAAAACTGTTTTCTTTCGATCAACGAAGGACTCAAAGAACTAGAGTACTCTTTCGAGACCTACTCATTATCCAGATAAAAAAAAAAACATAAATTGAAATAAAGAGAAAGAAAGAAAGAAATATGCATTTATTGGCATTACGGCAAAGACAATACACCTTATAACTATAAAAAAAAACAGAAAACAATGATTATAAATGCCAAAACAACACAAAGTGTACCACCTGACGCTGATTTTCAGCTGCAACCCACGAGTGCCATACGCTAGAATAATAAACAGTGAAGTGTGTGTCCGGTTTAATAAATTGTCTTCTTTTCTACTTGGTAACCCTACTCGCACAAAATGTTCAACGCAAAAAACATTGCAAGTACCCACTAATACTCCTTGGCCGAGTTTTGAGGCGGTCGTATTAGGCCTTTATTTTTTATTTACGAATACTGGGACGTCGGAACTTCTTGAATCGTCTGGTAATCGTTGGGGCTATCTAAAGTGATCCCTAACGAGCTTTGGCCCGAGTTAAGGAAGGTACACATTGGTACGTTTTGTTTTTCGGTTGGCTTTGGAGTTTGTTAAGATTTAGAGGTTATTCGATGAGGAGATTAGCTGGTTATAACAAAGAAAGAAAGAATGAAAGAAAGAAAGAAAAAGTATTTATTGAGACTCGCAGAGGAAATCACAAATTAAACTAAAACACACTCATTAAAACATTATTAAAAAATTAAAAAACAAATTAAAGAAATAACAGAAAGTCCCGTACGTGGCCAAAAACCTCCTATCTCAGCATATGGCTGAGATGGGAGCTTTTTGGCCTCGTACAGGACTTTCTGTGACATTAAAAAAAAAACAACCATGTGGAGATTATTATTTGGCGAAAGGAAAACTGACAGTTTGAACAAGAGTAAGATACGACTGACCATTCACTATAACTTGTCCTTTGCCGTTATGTTGGCAGCATTGCTTGTCAATCTTTGTTTCAATACTAATAGAGTTCAAAATGGCGACTGGCAGAACAGTACTACCAATCGCGTCACAGGTCAAGTTATAATGAACGCACTATAGACAGACAGAGAGTGATTTGTAGCAAAAATAGTTGTGAAAAATAACAAAAACTGCTTTACCAAAGCCTAAAACCAAAAAAAGATAAATCTTAGTTTTATACATTTGCAAAGCAATAAATCTAGGAGCCCCATTGGTCAATCCAACGAATAGCTGAAGTCACGAAAAACATTCCATTGTGTACCTATCTTAGAAATTTTCAGCGTTTTATTATATCACAAAAAGGTTATTCTTTAAATTCTGTATCAGTATTTCAAAGGCAAACATTCTTATCGTAAATTCCAACGGAGAAATACCAACCGTTCCATTATAATCCAGACATCAACAAATCTCGTGAATAAACCTTTCCAACCGCCGCCATACAACCTTCTCAAACTGTTGATCAGTTAAGCCCTTTTGTCCTTGAATCCTACAAGAAATCCTTTGTATTTATTCCAAAAGTGGATCGTGTACACACGTCTTTATTTACGTACAAGGATTTCACCAAAAGCTTGCTAAGAAAAAATCAACAGAAATAATCGTCTTTTTTTTTTGTAAAAGATAAAATAGACAATGCCATCTTTTTGTTTATTTCAGGTAAGGAAAAAATGGTGAGCTGAAGCGTCGGAAGTAAGTTGAGCTCGGAAAACAAGATTGAAAAACAAAAATAGGGTTTATTACAATTCTAAGAAAAATATCTGGTTTTATTTTGCAAATGCAGCAAAATATGGTGACGAAGATTTGCACGTCAAAACACCATGAGCTAAATAATTGTTGCATAGGTCGAAATAAGCACAAATTGTAGCAGTTATGAAGATTATTGTGTTAAATTGCACCAAGACGACGTGACGTAGCTTGTGCAGCCTCCGAGATTGAGGTTTTAGGGGCAATTCCTAGTATGGATACTCTATCAGCAAGGACTTTGAAATTATACCTAATATACAAGACGAATTTTCCCAGTGTGTGGTGTGTGATTGCCAAATCTGAAACTATGAACAAGAAATTGCGAAAAATGCTCCAAAGATGATGCAGGTTCAAATTTGAAGAAAACTTAAGTCAAAGTTAAATAATTCATTTCAATTAGATACATAAAAGTCACTTTTGAATGTCCAAAATGTACAAAAAAAATATAATTGATTCTAGTCGCCCCTTCCAAAAGGTAGTTTTTGTATGGAGAAGAATGAGCAAGAAATTCCACCGTTACTCTTTTAAAATGTTTTACAATATTTGTATACATTAATTATATAATTATACGTGAAGACGATGCATCTGGAATAAGATTAGTATACGACAACTGGTAAAAATAATTAAAAATCAAGCAATGACAGAAAAATAATTATGTAATGGATACATGAATAAACTGGGTCATTAGATTTTTGAAGAATTTGATAAGTAAGGGTAATGTTTGAATACTTGATATATTAGTTTGTTAAAATCAGCACTTTCCTTTAGTCTGCTAAATCCTCATAACTTCCCAAAATTCAATCGTCATTAACGACACTATCGGATGGTCAGAACATAGTTAACCTGTAGACACAACAACATACTCGTCTATTTTTGTGTTAACTTAACAAATAACCTTAACTCAAAACCTTATCCCTATCCCTTTTTGATCCTAGATCCCAGACGAAGTCACGCCCAACAGCAAGACAGATAAAAAAAAAAAAACAAATAAAAACAACTCTGATTATCTTTTCAGAACATTCATTTGTATTCAGGCTATAAGAGCATAGTCTAAAGTTAAGAATTCGCCTCAAGTCGCAACCGCATCACTGATTCCTCTAAGGTAATTCACCTTTATGGCGTTAAGGCCTCGCTGGTAAATTAGATAAAGCCACGTATATCTTTTGAAGCTTTTTTTGTTGGATTTTTAACTGTTTGGAGAAAATATTTTGTTTTAATCGAACCGAGAATGAATGATGAACAAAACACGTTTACAAAATGTTCACCTTCATCGTCTCAGTTCAGAAGATCACTAATGAAAAAAAAGAAAGAAAATACGTTTATTTGCGGTAAACATGACGCAAAGAAAGAACACAAAACAAATAAGAACAAGTTGGGGGGATATATGCGCCACATTCACGTAAAACGGCCATCGCTCAGTATAATGCTGCGACCCTGATGCGAGACAGAGCCACAGCGCTGATTTTAAGCGACAGCCAGCGTTGACGTTATGACGTCGACCGGTGCAGCATACAATGAAAATAATTAAATCTAACTATTTTTTAAATATAAGGATGCTACATAACCAAAATATGTCCTCATATACATTAAAATAAAGCATATTTTACTGCAAAGTTTATTTAAAGTTTAAATAAAATATAACTAAGAATAATTCTATAAATACTCATCTGTGGTCGAACAATCTAGGTCAACCGTTTCTCCAGATCTTTTGACCCGGGAATCGAACGAGGTATGCAGTTCGATTAGCGCCCGTTTCATAACTGGATTTCTTGAGTTCCAAGAAATGAACGAACGACTTTGTAGAAGCAAAAAGTAATATGACGTTACTAGCTTTTGCCCGCGGCTTCGCCCACCTGGTGGTCCGAAATTATCCCTCGGGAACGTACTACCCCGATAAAAAATATTTTCAAATAGGCACATAAAAGACATTTTTGAGACGTCAAAATTTACAAAAAATATTGCATTGATTCTAGTCGCCCCTTCCAAAAGGTAGTTTTCGTATGGTGAAGAATGCGCAAGAAACTCCACCGTTACTCTTTTAAAATTTATTTTATATCCTAATCCAGGTCATGGCCCATTCGTATATGCCATTCATCCAAATCCGTTCCACCGAAAGATTGCAGACAAACAATAAATTAAAATAAGATTTTTCTTTATAAATAAAACAGGTTTTAATGATTTTACGTCCTTGTACCTTCGGACGATTTTTTATCGCGCACTGTTTTTCAACAAACTGCTTAGTAGCTAGAGTTGAAACTCTAACAGTGTAATTTTTTGACGTGCTGGGATGCACTGTATTGGATTCTCAATGCTCGGCTCAATACCGAGAGTTAAAAATCCAGTGCACTATAATTGGTCGCGTGAAATATTGTTGCGTAAAAATTGCCTGTGCCCACCAGACCTGGGCTTAATGTCTAACTAAAAATAGTAATACTTAATTTTAATATTTTCACCATTAATTTGAAACATTCTAGCGCCGCCATTGCATTGATGATTCTAATTTTATATTAAATTACCTCAAGATACATTCTATGACTATATTTTGGATCCATTAAATCTATTAAAAAGTACTTAAACATTCAAAAATTTTAATATTACATGTGAATTAAGCATATATTTGAACCTCTTGAGGAATGATTTTATTAAATCGCTGAATCACGTAATTTATTATTTCTGACTAAAAGCTTAAATTAAAATTTTCATAGCCCTCACCTAAGAAATCCTGGATTCCCATACCAACTTTCATCCCCCATGACTTAAAAAATAATCCCAAAAGCAGCCTATACATAGGCCTCTTTGCAATTTGGCAAGGGGATAGATGGCACCCTGGAGAAGGTTCCAGGATGCCATCATCTCCTTACCTAATTTTATCGAAATACGTTCAGTTAGGCGTCTTCTTCCTTTCGTGTGGTAAGTGACTAACCTGGTGTCAAAGTATTAAAGCTGCCCATGGGCCTCTGACTTGGCTTCAAATGCCGTCGAAAAATATCTCTCAGGCACTTTCCTCACTGTGTTTTCCTTCAACGTTTTTGAAGCAAGTGATAATTTTAGGTACATTACGCACATGAATACGAAAAGTCAGAGGTGCATGCCTTTGGTTCGAACTCGAGACCTATGACTTAGCAGTCCGACGGTCACACCACTGGGCTATCACTGCTCGTTTAGACGTGAAAAAGTAACATACAGACAGACAGAGTTAGTTTCGAATTTATAATATTAAGTATGGATAAGTGGAAATCCTGGTATTTGAAGTCCGAAGCTAGATTGCATTCAGGAAATGAAGTTAAAATTATAAAATTGAATTCTGCACAACTTGCCTCGATTTTTCCGCGAATCTTTGCAAACACAACACACACTTTGTATCAATCATTGAAATGATTATTGATACGTATCAATTTGACATTGAATCCGGAAGAAATAATATCTAATACTCGTTCTTTTTATAATTCTTTTTTTTATTTTTATTCTACAATTTCGAATTCAGGTGACGTTCTGTAGTTTTGTCTACCCGCATGGGAAGAAGACGTGGGATTATAATATGTATGTATATTCCAAATTCCTTACAAAAAATTCACAAGGTACAGAAAAAACTCAATCAAAAATCAACTATGTTTTTTGGTTGATTTTTGATTGAGTTTTTCATACAGCTAAAAAAATAAATAAGCCAAAACTAAACGTTTACTGCCATAAAGGACTCGATGTTTCCTATCATACCATTTCTGCTAGCTGGCTCCCTAATTTTCAAACGCGATTCATTTAGAACAAAAATCAAAATTACAAACTTCATTTTGAACATGCAACCAGCAACTGCATTCGGCGTCCTAAAACACTTCCCATTCGCTCTTTTAACCTACATTGTAACTAATTTTACTCAGAAAATTCTTATTACAAAATCTAGACCAACTGAGCATCTTTCTGAAGAGAACCTAAGTCCCGTCTCGTGTTCAATTCAAAGTGAAAATTTAATGTGTATGGAGGAAACATGCGATCCATTCATCATCTTGGAAAATAGCATTTAAATTATATTTTTAAGATAGGGAATCTGGACTTCTTTTCTATTAGCACGTATAATTTATCTGAACTGGATTTTGTGCTAAAAAGTATAACCAAGTACACATTATAGTTTAAGAGGAGGCTCCATAAATTGTTGTTAATTTGCATTAATATTCTGAAACAATCACGCATTATGTGGCAGTGTTACAGGTATCCCTCTAAATTACTATACAAGGACAATGTTTTGGAATCTGCAGTAGGATGCCAACAAGGTGACCCTCTCGGGCCAGTCATTTTCAGCTTGGCTATCCATCCAATTATCCAAAAACTAAATTCAAAATTGAACGTGTGGTATTTGGATGATGGAACGCTAGGAGGTGATGTAGACACCGTTTTGAAAGACCTACAACTCCTCAAACAACAATTTAAATCCATTGGCTTGGACCTTAACCCATCAAAATGTGAAATTTTCCTTTCTGACATTACTGACAGACAATTGACCCTTGAAAAATTTAATGAAATAGCCCCACAAATCAAAATTTTAGAAAAAAGTTCACTTCAGCTCCTAGGTTCCCCAATTTTAGAAGACAGTTTTTCTCCTTTCATCAACGAAAAAATCAAAAACTTCAATGACGTTTCGGACAGACTCTCCAAAATTAATTTACATTCGGCATTCACCCTGATTAGATACTGTTGTTTTGGTCCAAATTTTATATATTTTCTACGCTCTTCCCCCTTATGGAAGCAGTCACACCTCTTGAACAAAATTGACCAAATCATTCGCAGCACATTATCATCCATTTTGAATGTGGCCCTGGATGACCGCGCGTGGCTGCAAGCCACTCTACCCATCCGTTTTGGTGGCCTCGGTGTCCGCAAAATTACCAGTATTAGCTTACCCGCGTTCCTGTCCTCTGTCCACAGCACTGAAAAGTTGACCGGGAAAATTTTAGCCCCCTGCCTGGTTAACTCTGAAGTGCCGTGCTTGACCGATGCGGAGAACGCCTGGAAAGCGACTTGCCCGAATACAGATCGGCCAGTGAACCCATCTTCCCAGAGGCAGTGGGATGAGCCGCTCTGCAGGTTGGTACGGAACAATCTTATTAATACGTCCACCAATACTGCTGAGCGTGCCCGCCTGCTGGCTGTGGGTGAGTGGGAGTCGGGCCTCTGGCTTCAGGCGCTACCGTCACCCAACATAGGCACTATGCTGGGTGATACCACCTTCCGGCTCGCTACCTGTCTGCGTCTGGGCGCTCCTTGTGTGGCTCCGCATCTCTGCCAATGCGGTGAAGGTGTCGACTGTCTCGGACACCATGGCCTATCCTGCAATAAGAGCGCAGGTCGGATAGCACGGCACGCCAGCATCAATGACATCATCCGTCGTGCTCTTGTCACCGCCGGAGTTCCAGCTGTTTTAGAGCCCAATGGCTTGGCACGCGACGATGGTAAGAGACCAGACGGAATGACCATGATGCCTTGGAAGGTAGGTAGGCCTTTGGTGTGGGATGCAACGTGTGTCGACACCCTTGCGCCATCCCATCTTCCTAGCACAGCGGGCTGTGCTGGGGCTGCTGCTGCAGGTGCGGAAAACCTCAAACGGCGCAAATATTCCAATCTTATTGGGACTTATATGTTTGAGCCGTTTGGGGTTGAAACACTAGGGCCATGGGGTCCGAGTGCCCACATCGTTTTTCAAGACATTGCCAAGCGACTGGTCAACTCTTCACGTGACCAGAGGGCTGGCCTATTCTTTGGCCAAAGAATCAGCATTGCCATACAACGTGGCAATGCTGCCAGCCTTTTGGGCACTTTTCCTATTGATAGCGATGCGGACGAATTTTTTGATGCCCTATGATTATTCCCCCCCCCTTTTTATATACTTGTACATATTATTATTATTGTCTTAGTTTTAAAAATCATGTAAATAAGGTTAAAATATAGTAGTGTCCCACTTGAAGTCTTAATATTATCACGCATACAATCAAAATGGAACTTTAGTATATGATTTATTGGATTTTTTTCTTTCCAAACATAAAACAGTTGTAACATCAACAACAACAATTGTAACATTTTCGCTCGATTTATTTTTTATTCGAAAATCATGTCTTTTTTAAAGAACATTTAAATATAATCATGATTTCTCGACTTCTATATCTGAAATAAGTATTCACAGTAAGATAACATATTTTCTTATCCAGCCCCAAGATATTTTTTCTTTTTCTAGATCAATTATTACTTTAGTGATAAACGAAATAAGAATTCGCACTCACGACATTTAGTTCGGTGCTCGAACACGGTCAAAGAGCACACGCAATATTTAACTTTATTACTAATGTGTTAGCGTTTAGCATAATATCGTCGAGTGGCGGGGTGCATGGGGGCGGAGCTTGCGTGGAAACTGTCTTTAGAGTGCCTGGTCTTAATATAAATAATTAGGTACTTATCTCGAGTTTGACTGTCTCGTTGTTCTAGTGGTTGCAAGCGCTACTAGGTCCTGGGTTCAATTTACAGGTCGGGCAAAGTGTTGTTGAGTTTTTCCACAGGAATTTCTACATAGCAGTCTGGAGTCTACATTTGTAGCAATAGGCTCGCCCCCTATTACATGGGACTTAAACATAACTGGCGAAATGAGGGTGTTATAGATTCACCTCTACCTATGCCCTTCCGGGATGACAGGCGTGATGTTGTGTTATGTACTCATCTCTTAGTTAGAAAAGAAAGAAAGAAAGAAAGATCGGAGTTCGTTATTAATATAATCCACCATAAGCCACGATAATAATACCAACCTGTATGTGACGCCCAACGCTCTGGTTTAAAGGGATTAGGCTGGTGCCAGTAAAATTATATGCACATGAGATGTTTTAACCTTGGCCCGAGGCGACACGTGCGGAAAACTATCGGAGGCCGTGACTTACAACGTTGAACTATTACGTCAACCAGGGATTATCTGTTAAAACTATAGAGCCTTAAAAAATTGTTTTGATTTTGGGGTTAAAGCAGTTTAATGAAACTATTTTGTCTGCGGTAAACAGATCAGTTTCATTGCTAGTGTGTGCGCCAGCATTGTTGTCATTGAGCGAAAGTCTGACTAATGCCCATTTACACTAATACTCCACTACCTAAATTTTATTGCACTGTTGCATTTTCAACTCTCTTCGCCGAGCCGAGCGTTGAAAATCCAAAAGGGCGTTTTTATTTATGCATTATTTATGTGTCACCTAGTGTCAGAAGAAACGGGTTCTTGTTAGGGGTGCTACACACTTTTTCGGCTCGGCATGATTGGGCACAGCCAGGTGGCAAAATAGAATCATCATCATTCCAGCCAATAGACAACCACTGCTGGACATAGGCATCCCCCAAGCATCACACATCGACCAGTTCCATGCTTCCCGCATCCAGCGGATAACTGTGACCTTCACAAGGTCATCGGTCCACCTTGCTGGCGGCCTTCCAACGCGTAAACTCGTAATATCGAATACAATG
This sequence comes from Omphaloscelis lunosa, assembly GCA_916610215.1. Classification (NCBI taxonomy): domain Eukaryota; kingdom Metazoa; phylum Arthropoda; class Insecta; order Lepidoptera; family Noctuidae; genus Omphaloscelis; species Omphaloscelis lunosa. The sequence goes on along the minus strand of OU744265.1, from coordinate 13,123,848 downwards.
AAGATATATGTTCGGGAAATATCTACTAAGCTCAGCTCGTTGAGCCGACCTGAACACGATTAAGCGAGGGTGGATGCCGAGCGCAGTCTGCCGATTGGCACGTGCCGAACGAAAGCCGATTATGTGTAGTTCTTAATTGCTTCGGCTCGGCTTTGTTGCTCAACACTGTTTATACTGTCGAAACGAATGTGCCGACCCGATTATGTGTGTAACACCCATTACTTGACTCGATCTACCAGCACACAGCCGTAACCAAATAAAAAAAAATTAGCATATCATTTAAGAACCACAACGCGTTCAAAGCATTTGCTTACCGTCTAGACTATGTGTGTAATCAGAGGGTTCTTACTTTGAATAAAAATTTCCATCCGCATCTGGCCGACTTCAGCAGGCTTTTGGCACGAAGCCAAATGACAACAATTTGGCGCAATATAGATATTTGCATAACTCCAATTAACGAAACATTTGTATACTTTAGACATTGTCATTGACTTCTCAATTATGGTTGTAGATCTATTTAGAGAACTTTGTACGTGAAGCAATTAAAAGTTAGAACTTTCAAGTCAACTATTTTTTTTTTTCTGAGAATTACTAAATTAACCTAACCATATAGCTTACACAGTTTGTTTGAGTAGATACGTGGCGATAAAACAGGCGAGACCACTTACTTCCGTTAAAAGTAACTTAATATTCATAAAATTAATCTTCAACAAATTCAAATTCAAAATTCAAAATTCAAATACAAAATTTAAATTCAAAATTCAAAATTCAAATTCAAGATTCAAATTCAAAATTCAAAATTCAAATTCAAATTCAAAATATTTTATTTCACATAAACCTACAAGGGCACTTATGAAACGTCAGAAGCTAGGTGCACGGTTCCAATTGGTCGCTTCCTATGGAGAAGAGCCGGCAAGACACTCCACAGTTCCACTTTTTAAAAATAAATGGTTTCTACAACTTTTGAACATAATAATATTATTCAACTACGGTATGATTCAATAAAAATATACCGAAAATACGGTTCACCAAAACCAAAGTAAAATCTGTTGGACCGCAGACGGCGCTCGTTCTACATTACTACGACGCTACGTGCTGCTACGGCGTAGCTCGCTACGACCGCTCGCTTTGTGGTGGTGACGCGTAGGCATGCATTTTATCTATAACTGTGCCCAGATGTCCAAAGTATAAAATATACCATGTAGGTTCTACCACTTAATTAAGACAAGCCATAATCAATGGTGATTTCAAGTATCAATATAAGTCAAACATTTTATTTCACCCAAATAAAATTATAATGTAACGAAATATTTCCTTATAAAATCAGCCTGTTTTTATAAGCGAACACACAAAAGTTCGGCATTCGTTAGGGAGAAAATTGCTTATTTAAAAGACGCTCGGTAACAGACGCTTTGTCGAGTTTTTATTATATTTACAGGAATATTTCCATCACGATATGAAACTGAAAAAAAGAACGACGAATAACTTTTATTTACATTTTTTTTATGCGATAACGTTTAAAATGAGAACAGTTTTTAAAACTAGTAGTCAAATAGACTTTTTTAAGGTTTCGCCTTACATTATGTAACTTTCATTTTGGCTTTGATAATATTATGTAAGGTTTCCTCATTGGTCGGTGTGGTATCATTTTGTTATTATAATACGCTCTTTATACCGAAACGATACCGCACTGCTCTCATTTTTCCTCATTGGTCAGCAAGCAGCAGTGCTGTAAAGTATGCTCTTTATACCGAAACGATACCGCACTGCTTTCATTTTTCCTCATTGGTCAGCAAGTAGCAGTACTAAAATAATGCTCTTTATACCGTAACGATACCGCACTGCTTTCATTTTTCCTCATTGGCCAGCAAGCAGCAGTGCTGTAAATTATGCTCTTTATACCGAAACGGTACCGGACTGCTTTCATTTTTCCTCATTGGTCAGTAAGCAGCAGTGCTATAAAGTATGCTATTTATACCGAAACGATACCGCACTGCTTTCATTTTTCCTCATTGCTCAGCAAGCAGCATTGCTGTAAAGTATGCTCTTTATACCGAAACGATACCGCACTGCTTATTTTTTCCTCATTGTCCAGCAAGCAGCAGTGCTGTAAAGTATGCTCTTTATACCGAAACGATACCGCACTGCTTTCATTTTTCCTCATTGATGAGCAAGCATCAGTGCTGTAAAGTATGCTCTTTATACCGAAACGATACCGCACTGATTTTTCCTCATTGGTCAGCAAGCAGCAGTGCTGTAAAGTATGCTCTTTACCCGAAACGATACCGCACTGCTTTCATTTTTCCTCATTGGTCAGCAAGCAGCATTGCTGTAAAGTATGCTATTTATACTTAAACGATACCGCACTGCTTTCATTTACGGACCAAATATTATGTTTTCAGTATAATTTGTGCAGTACCGCTTAGTACTTTAAGGCGTTTGTGGTGCGACTACCGAATTGTTTATATCTTGTTTGTTGTTGTTTATTCATTGTTTGTGATATTTTTCTATGGGCCTGTGATACCTGAAATAAATGTTTTTATTATTATTATTTAACTCATTGAAATATAGGCGCTCGGTAAGCTTTCAGTACCAAGCATGCTGTAAAACGTCTAACGTGAGCGGGTACCGCACTGGTTGTTTTTACCGAGACGCGGTAAACCGAAACGATCCCGCCCCGCTCCCGCGTACACCGAGCCAATCAAGAAACACTCATTGAAATATAGGCGATCGGTAAGTTGACGGTACCGAGCACACCGAGCATGCTGATCCCGCACTGTTGACGTACCGACCAATGAGGAAAGGGCCTAAAATTTAATATTTTCTAATATCTATAATCATTTCATGGCCACTTAAAATGTTCCCATTCTAAGTTGACCAACCCGAAAACCACTTTTTATCTCTAAAATAGTTTCTTACTTTTTTATGTCCTAAGTCAAGCTGGTGCTCCAGCACTTTTGACGTACTATAAATTATCTGAGTAAAGGTAAACCTTCTACATACCTAGTCATACTAACTAAGAGTCTATTAAAGGAAATAGGGCCATTACTTCACTTTATAGCACAGTCCTCTAAAACTTATGCAAACACACTGGAAACTTTGAAACACAACGCGTTATCGTTTACCTTGTTTTAACGTAAAATATACAAGGTAATCTTAATGGGTTTGAGCTTGTTTGTGTGTACTGGTTATAACTGAATTTTGGGCGTCTGGTCCAGTTAAAACAGGTATATTTTCAGGTTTTTTTTTTTTACTCAAAATATTTAAATCAAAATCTTTAATTTAATCTATTTTATCTAGGTAATAAAAGCCAGGTTAGTAGATGTAAGCGTATAATGGAAACTCGATAACTTTTGAGTAGCTCATATTCAACTTTCCCAGTGTTCGGCTTCAATGGGCTATGGAAGTCCAATTATAATCTCTGCTTCCCCCTTTTTCGCGACAAAATGCTTCGGGACGCGAATCCTTCATTCGTTACGTCGTAAAATATCGCATATCTTTTACGTTATGAACAGCATTGTTTGGGCATATCTTTTACGTTATTAACGGCATAGACTGCCTCTTTGGTCTAGTAGTCGCAAACGCTACTGCCGAGCAGGAGCTCCTGAGTTCGATTCCCAAGCCGGAAAAGTGTTATTAAGTTTTTCTATCAAGAATATCTAAGTAGCAGCCCAGAGTCTAGATTCTTGGCCGGTTGATGGCAATAGGCTCGCCCTTATCACGAGGGACTTAAACATAAATGGCGAAATATGGGTGTACTTATAGGTGCACATCTCCTTAACTTTTCGGGGAATACAACCGTAATGTTATGTCCAGAAAAAAACTGGTTTATTTTCAAAGGAATATTAGAATTGAATAAGCATATTGATATATCGATCAGTGAGCCATTTGCAACCTTGGGCGTAAACTTTTCAAAATACATGATTCGGCGTGTAGAGGTGTATAAATAGTTCGAGTAACGTTTCGGTTTAAAGACATTTATTTTCTCAAAGAACAAATTACAGTTCACTTATAGAGAAACTTAACTAAATTACCAATAGGTTGATTTACATTACGGCGTTCAAGCCATCCAAGTAACTGAACATCAAACGTTTATTTATAAAATATAAAATAGTTGTGTAGTTTTACAACTTGATAAAAACATCGAGATTTCTTAGTTATACCTACGTAACTTTATTATTAACGTATTATACACATAAACCTTCCGGAATAAATTCGCTATACGATGGTAAAAAACCTCATCAAAATCTGTTGTGTGGTTTAGAAGACCAAATTGGACATACAGGTAAACACGAAAACCAACTTTAATTTATAATATGTGTAGATAGCAAGTATGTACTTAAGTCTAAATAAAATACAAAACAGTTCAAGCTAAGATGTGTCCAATAAATAATTTCTTAGGCCTGCTTTGAATGTTGGTATGCTTATACACTCTCTGATTTTTTTAGGTATTGTATTGTATAGCCGAACCCCCTCATACTGTATAGTTTTCCTGCCGTACAAGGTTCTCACTCTTGGTACTTCGAGGTCATCTTGATTACGGGTATTTAATATTTAAATCGGATTATTAAGAACACCTTTCTCCTTTACTGGCCCCTATAAAGTCTATACAAGCACAAAAGTGACAGTATTGACCGAAATGCACGCGTAATGTTATATTTTTAGGGTTCCGTACCTCAAAAGGAAAAACGGAACCCTTATAGGATCACTCGTGTGTCTGTCTGTCTGTCTGCTCTACTGTCACAGCCAATTTTCTCCGAATCTATTGGACTGATTAAGTTGTTTTGTACACAAATATGTATTTCTGTGACCCAAACACGGACGTGTAACGTAAATAAATGAATTTTGAATATGGGGGTCACTTTTGAGTTGACTTCTTACGAGGATCTCAAGCATACTTTTTTATAATTTTAAAATAAATTATTTTATAGATAATTAAGAAAATAGATGAAAATTGAACATTATTATCTCGAAAACTACTGAGCCTAAAATTTGGAAGAAAAAAATACAGAGATTGGTTCTTCACTCATACTTTACAGAAATACACTATAAGATGTCTATGGTCTTAAAATAACATGGTAAATCTATCAATATTGTGCGTACAAAGTTATATTTGCAGTTGGAATTTGTATGAGAACGTGTATTTCAACTACAATGTTAAGTTTGTATCTGGGACAAATTCATCCCGACTACGGAACCCTTCATTGTGCGTAGTCCGACACGCACTTGGCCGGTTTTTTTTAAAGATGTCAGATTTTCTGTCATAGTATTAATTGGCAAGCGTTTGTTTGAAATTAATCAGCAAATAATAATAACTCGGTATTGGAATTGGAATTATTCGGATGCAATTCAACGTACACATTTACAATTATATACAACGCACACATTTACAATTATATACATTCACACACACAGTCATTACAGTCACACACACACAGTCATTACAGTCACACACACAGTCATTACAGTCATTTCATCGAATTGTCAAACCTGTTAACTAACAGGTTTGACATTTCGATGAAATGACGTTCAAAATTTTGTTTTGCCTTTAAAAAAAGTTACTATATACGTAGATATCAAATGACAACAACAAAAGCTTCTACAAAAATCGTTTAGTTACAAAATAATATTTTATTACAAAACAAATATATTTTTTCTTCACATTTACAGTGAAACTTAATACTTTGAACGCATTTCTGAAAAACGAAAACGCTTCGCATAAAATATGTAAATTCCGTCAATGTATTAAATTACAATGTTTTTTTACGGTTGTATAATAAAATAAATGGAAATAGAAAAATATTTTGCTTAGAATAATATTTCAAAGACAGAAACACAATATTTTCGTTTTTCCTTCGGGAGATATGCGAAGATGTGTGAATGTAAATATAAATTTTCATGATGATTGGTATGTCAGCCTAACATAAAGTATTGCAAAATAAATTTAAAAATACATACATGGCCAGGGGACTTGCCAAAGCCGATGCTTTAGATAAAAATGTTTTTCTTATACAGTATGTTAAATAACAGAGAGCGTTCCCTTAAACGCGTTAATCTATAGCATTAATACATTGAAATAAAAATATCAGCATAGAAAAATAAGTATAAAAAAAACCGAATGAAAAAAATAAATAAATGAAAATAAATTTGAAACGTCCTGTTTTAAATACAAAAAGTAGCGCGGTAAAGTACCTAGCGTATTCGCGCTGCCCAAACCGGCAACGTCGCTATTTTTAGTTCCGAATAAAATAAGGTGGATATTGGGGGGCGCGGGCGGGGCTAGGCGCATCAATAGATCACCGCACACGCGAGTCGTCATTCATAAGTTTGTTGCGACATTGCCATACTTCCACATTGAAATACAAATGCGCGTGTACAGAGTGTTACTTTTACGTATCAATTTAATATTTTTTGTGAATATTTTATTATAAAAAAAAATAAAAACATTTTGTTTTTGAATGGTAATATTTTTTTTAGCATATATGGATGCTATACTGTTGCGGGTAAACGGGAACGCCTTTCGTTAATTAACATACTGTATATATTGAGCTTGAAGCTTTCTATTTGTGAGACAAAATCTACTCTGATTATTGATTTATTGCACTCTCATTCAAGATCCAACGATGCTGATTGACATTTTTTTAAACATTGGTGATATAAAAAGGGTAATGGGCCAAACAAAAATACGTTGTAGAGTAGTATTTAAATTCCCAAACACGATCTTAACAGGAGTCCCTACTGTTGGTTCGTAAGCCAAAAGAAACATGAAAATGAAGTTGAGAACAAGTTTGTTTGCGAACAAAGTCACGGTTTAAAAAAATAGATAAGATAATTGATAATTAAAATTTATTTATTTAGTTTACAATAATCTTTTATTTTAAACTATGTCTCACAAAACCGTTTGTCTATGAACGGATCATACAATTTTTTGTAAATAAAGTTTAATAGGGCGAATACCGGAAGAACTTGTGGCTAAGTAATAGTAATAACAGCCGCACGGATTAATTCATCTACGCTAGCTAGCTAGCTACGCTTGCCGGGGCTGGTCCGTGGATCAAATCAAATCTCAAATTCTTTATTGCGTACCATAATGTATATAGTTGGTAGGGAAGTAATTATATTAGTCACAATTATGGACCCTGTCGGGCACAGCATAGGTCAAGTAGGAGAGAGGAGGAAGAGCACTGGTCGTTTAATGTCATAAATTGTATTATTGGATTGTATAATTGGATCGGTGACCATCTTTACATACCGAATACATACTCCTCCGTGCCTCGGAAAGGACGCTAACCCGTTGGTCCCGGCTGTCATTCGTGAATCTTTGACAGTCGTTACGTGTCGTCAGAAGCCCGAAAGTCTGACAACCAGTCTTACTAAGGGGTATCGTATTACCCAGTTATTGCGTTGTGGAGGTCAAATAGGCAGTCGCTCCATGTAAAATACTGGTATTCAGCTGCATTCGGATAGACTGGAACCCATCTCCAACATAAAAAAGAAAAGGCATGACAAAAGACATGGGAAAAGGCTAGGGAGATTGTTTTTGAGTGCTTATACTGGATACTGAATATTTAGCAACAAGTGAACAAAGTTTTAAATTGAAAATTAATGAAAAATTAGTAGACACTGATCAATGGGCCGCGCCAATTTTGTCGTATTTGTGGAATGACAAACATTAATTACTTCATTTGATACAACATTTTACGCATTATGGCTGGTGTTGTGTAGTAACTATGTATTGTCACCTAATGTAACCTTACTAGCCTGTATTGTCCCACTGCAGGGCACGAGGCCTCCCTCTCCCTTTTCCACACAATTTTGTTTAATGCTAGTTTCAGTCAGTCCTTTTGGTGGGAGTCAAGCTCGTCCCGCCATCTTCGTCTCGGCCTGCCGTGATGACGTCGTGCGTTTAGTGGGACCCAATCGGTGATTCTTTTAGCCCATTTTTCATCTGACATGCAGCAGACGTGTCCGGCCCAGTCCCACTTAAGCTTAGCGGCTTTCTGGGTAACGTACGTGACGTCCGTGACGTGAAGGTTATTAAACAGCAAAAAATAAAAAGAATGAAAAATTGTGCATTATTGCAAAGGCCGTGAAATAGGTAATTGCAGGTCGAGTATAAGTTAGAAGGCCGAGCCATAGACGAGGACTTCACTAATACGTGTCTCGTATTAGTGAAGTCCTCGTCTATGGCTCGGCAATTGCCATTTCCGCCCAGGCAAATATACTGCTTTTCTCAAAAGAATGCAGGGAAATAAAACATACTTTTTGTATTATACATTTAATTTAATTAATATTAAAATTTATATTTATTATGTATGTAAAAACAAATCAAGACGAATTTTCAGCTTTGCTGCCAATTTTCTTTTTATCATCTGTGCCGAAAGGCAAACGCATTTATGGCTATACAGCCACGTGAACGCAATTGTTACTAAGCAAAGAGACTTACTTTGGTATGCCAAGAATAATAAAATAGGTCCAATCAAAGAGTAACCCCAGCACGCCGTGTCATACAACATTGCTGGAGCCTTGTAATGTTCCAAATTCAAAAAACGCTCCTGCAATGGATTTGTTTTTCTTACACCGTAAATTCGATGCTCCGCGTGTTCTTTTTTCGAAAATAATGACAATATTTCCATGCATGTTTGAGAAAAAACTTTTTAACTGAAAAAATAGCAATTTTGGAAAAGAAACTAATTTATGGATTAAAATGTTCAGACAGTGTGGTGAATAATAATGAGTTTATCGATCTGGAATTTCTCAGTAGCAGCCCGGAGTCTGTATTTGTGCCCGGTTGATGGCAATAGGCTCGCCCCCTGTTATATGGGACTTTTCCCCGACTCATATAATGAATTACCTATTTTAAGAAATTAATATTATAATGAAATATTCTATGGCAGATTATATATTATAATGGATCTAAACCCCATTTATAAAGGTATATTATTTTTGTAGAAATTGCAATAAGTTCTAATTTTAATTTACAAAATGGAGCATCTCCTTTAATTATAGGTAAGTACCCCTCTTCCCAATCCTTGGAGGAAACAAGGTGTGATGTTATGTTAAATATAATTCTGCTAAGTCTCCTCGCAGATAACATACGACTATGGATATAAGTGACAGTAAAATTAATGACTCCTACGTATATATAGTTACCTCCGTTCCATGGCTCGCTGGCAAACCTCGAGCTTAGACTTATCATAAATAAATATAATCTGTTCTTTTTGTCATTTCCGATAATCCACGTTGATATCTTTTACTCCACGCACCGCGGTAATCGACGCGTTGATGTCTTTTTAATGGTCAAAAGCTGGTGTCGTCACGGTGTCGCGAAATCAATGGTTTAATGTTTTTCATTATTGTATCAGTTTTTCATTATTATGTAGTGAGTTTGTGCCTGTCTACACCAGACAGACCTACACCTTTTTCTCTTAGAAACATACATTCTGATTTTATCTGAACGTGTTCTTTTTAGGGTTCCGTACCCAAAGGGTAAAACGGGATCCTATTACTAAGACTCCGCTGTCCGTCCGTCTGTCTGTCCGTCTATCACCAGGCTGCATTTCATGAACCGTGATAGTTAGACAGTTGAAATTTTCACAGATGATGTATTTCTGTTGCCGCTATAACAACAAATAAGTGCGGGGTACACTGGGAACGTAGCTAAGTTCTGAGATTAAATAAACGACCTTAGCTGCGTTCCCAGTCTGGCCTGCGCTTTGTGCGAACCATTTTATAGTAAAATTGTCTATCAAGAATAATACATGCCTGATAGTTTACGTTCATTTCTATGACTAAAATATCGAAGACTTAAAGTAGCTTGAAATAAAATAAGAATAAACGTTCATTCGAAATCGAGATTTCATTTTACGACTGTTTTTTATTTATATTTTTTATTTAATATGCAGAGAATGAAACATTAAATAAATACGTGCGCATGATCTTATTTACTAGCAGTACATATTATGTACGCTTTTAGGAAAATAAATTAAGCAAAGATCGTGATGATTGTACCAAAGTATAAAGGTGCTTTTAAATAAAAGCACCGTTGGCGGGAATTGAAATATTTGTTAGAACAATATTGAACTTTATTGCTGTATCAATAAAGCATTTATTTACTTTGTAAAACGAATATACAAATCTCGCATCGGCCATCGGGGACCCGCACGGTCTCTCTAAGTCAAACGCTGACTCGCGATGTCTCGCGCTGGCACGCGCTCCGACCATCGCAAGACATCTCTGCATACTATATTCTCGGCAGGCTGGTGCGCCAGACACGGCTGGCCGTATGGCGCGGGACATCGCCAGCCGGCGCGAAACATTGCGACCCGGCGCGAGGCAGCGCTGGACATCTTGCGGTGTAAAAGGGTAAGCGTGATTTCACTTCTCGCCCATCCCATCCACGCCTCGCCTCGCCGATATAAAACCACCTATAAAGCGTCCATATTTTAGTAGATTATGCATAATTATATTAAATCATAATGGAACTTAGCTATGTCTAATCACTAGTGTCTACCCGCGAATTCGACCGCGTGAAATTTCTTGATGTGCTTAGCCTTTGATGATAATTATTATTCTTGCCTGAGCAACCGGCAGCAAGTTCGTCATTCTCCTTTAGATGACACTGTTTGCGGTAGCATCGGGGGTCGTTTTTCCTCCTTCCCTCAAATATAGCGAGGGGGATATTGACTAATTGTTATGGTCGTTAACGGATGCTGTTTATGGTCTAACTGGTTGTCTTTAGTAATTAACTGTTTATTTATTTTACTTCGACGGTCCTAGTTTATCATTTGTGACTTTTGCTATATTAATAAAAATCAGCATTGCATATGTAAGCGTGTACGCCCTTTATGCCGGGAGGTTTCGTAAGGTATTAAGTTCTGTTTACGTTTTTATTTTTTATTTCTGCATGAATGTAGTTTACAATGTTTAGGTAGATATAGTGGCGTGTGCTGGCTAACATAATATGGCAAATAATTTAATTGAATGTTTTTCTTTCGTAAGTAATGTTGATTACTTACTATTCTATAGAATCAAGTTCTTCTAACTAAATAGATAGATGTGCTGCTAAGGAGTTTGTTGCCCCACTTCTTCCTCCCAGCAAAAGCACTAGGAAGTGGTGAAGGGCGGACGTTTAGGAAGATGGACTATGTTTTCTTTTAATTATGACGTTCAAAACGTGCAGATTCTCAGCCTAGTTTGAATAAATGACTTGATTACCAGTATTGTAGCTTCCCATTAGTTAAAGAATTTTCAGAATCGGATCAGTAGTTCCGAAGATAACCCCTTACATGCAATCTCACGACCTATCTTAAATATTTGTCTACTAATTTTAATAGAAATAAAACTAAATACTAAATTGGTCAAACGCATACATTGTACAATTATAATGAGTGTGGAAAAAGGAAAATTTTCAAAAGCTATATATCTGTCCGTCGGTCACTGGAAATTTTCTTTAAAACCCTTCAATACTTTGCTAGAAATTAAAATTCTTTAAGGAACAAAAAAAAAATCAAATTGTATATTATGACCTATTTATTATCTGTACCTACCTAAAGATTTTTATTCCCAACAGGTCTTCTCAGTAAAATTAACCAAAATAATATTCTTTCATCTCATCATTATTACACTTATCTATCCAACCTTTCTTTGAGGCAATAAATTAATTCAAATGAATACAATAAAGAACTTTTACGAGAAAACAGCTTTTATCCCTAGGGCATAAAGGTCAAGGTCGCATGCTAACAGCATTATGAATTTTAAAAGTAAATTGTATATTCTGTTGATTGCCTTGAAACAGATATCGTTATTATTTTAAAATCGTCTGAAAATGTTTTTTTTTTTTACCCTATTTGATGAAATTGAACAAGGGATTTCTAATTTGGATAAAAAAGTGGATTCTTAGAAAGGTTTTTTGAAGTATGCTTAAGGTAAACGGTAAGAAGTTTAAAATGTTAATGCAGCATTCTCCCGTCTGTTGTTTAAAAAGGAAATGGAAATTTCTGTGTTAATGCCAGTGCATACTTATCAGTATTTTTAACCCAAATTAAACAGGGAAATGAAAATTATTTAGGAGCGGGTGAAAATCAGACATTATATAAATATTTTATTTTATTGGCGAACCTTATAGCTAATTTATAGTGAATTATTAAAGTATCCATAAGTATCGAAGTAACCACCAAACGGCCGCCATGGCCCACGCACAATTGTCCACTTAACGGACCAAGTGCGGAAACCAAACCCCATAACAGAAAATAGTATCGAAGTAGCTTATGTGATATAGGAAACCGGCATGCCTGAGGGAAATTCTCGACGCCATGTGAAGCTAATTCACAGGCCCTTGGGCTGCGTAAAAATACTGAAACCAGTTTAGTCATTAAGCACACGAAAAAGAAAGAAAGAAGTAGCATATTCCAGGTGAAAATTTATACAGATAGATAAATAGTAATACTCTTTATTATCACCATATGAATTATAGATGTAAAAGTTGAAATTTGAGATAGGGTAACACAATCGGCTGACTTATAAGCCTACCAATTTTTATAATGTTAATATTTTTGGTGTCAATAAATAAATTATTTTACTAACGCCATTGTTGTACTATGTAGCTTTTTTCTGATTAAGTTTATGGTGATCTTGATTTTCTTTGGAATTCATCCTTATTTAAAGAGTGTGTGGATTAAATATTGTTGTAAGTTTATTTTTAAACAAATTTATTACAGATTGTACGTATATAAGTTATAATTTTCTGTCACTAACTAACTCTTACTTCTTTTTATTTGTGACGAAACAATTTGCAAAAATAGGCAATCTCTTCATATAGGTATTTTTGCAAGGAATCGACATGCTATCCCAGAAAACCATTGATAATTATTACTATAATACAATTTTATTAATACGGTAATAGATTGGATAAAAATAACAACCGAACTCATCCAACATCTCTTTAGCCCGTAATATCCCACAGCTGGGCAAAAGCCTCCCTTACCCTTTTCCACACACGTCTGTTCTCTGCTCATTATAATTCAATCAACTCAGCCTATCGCAGTCCACTGCTGGACATAGGCCTCTCCCATGCTGCGCCACAACACTCTGTCCTCCGCCTTCCGAATCCAGCCTGTCCCAGCCACCTTTCTAAGGTCGTCGGTTCATGTAGCTGGGGGGCGCTCCACACTACGCTTGCCAATACGCGGTCTCCTTTGCAGGACTAGTTTGTTCCACCGGTAATCGGTCCAACGACAAACATAGCCAGCCCGCTGCCACTTCAGCTTGTTTACTCTGCAAGCTATGTCGGTAACTCCTGTTCTTTTCCAGATTATTTCATTCCGGATTTTCTCCTTCAAAGAAACTCCGAGCATAGCCCGGTCCATAGCGCTTGGACTCGTTGCCAACTAAAAATCACACAGGATGAAAAATCTAAGGTAAGTTATGCTTGTCGCGGTCAGTCCATAGATGAACAGCCATTTCATAACTAGACGCCTCCATACTGCGAAAAACACGTTATGCCATTGGGCTCATCAATTCAATGTCCATTCGTAGATGTTTGAAAGTAGGTACAGGAGTTAGAATTCTGCGGTGATCTCTCCCCTGATTTGGGCCATGGTACAGAGCGAGAGGAAATGGTAGGCCGTCACCTCCTTTTGCGAAGTAGTAATGCTCACGAAGGAGGAGGCAGAACGCGTGAGAGAGAGACAAAATTCGCGCCCCTAACCGCCGCAGGAGGAGACGCCCTGGGCGTCGGGAATCGTGAGCCGATTTCCGGCCACCGTAGGCGCGGGCTTGCGGACGGTGTGCAATGGGTAACTCGCCGTTCGATAAGGACCAGGCGCGTGTTGACGGCGCGTTGTGTTCCACGCGCGCCTCAAAGAGATGTCAGCAGAATTGACGGGGTCCGCTAGGGCCGATGCCTGCCGGGAATACGAAGAAAACTGAAAGGGAGATCGTAGCTTCCGGCAACAGGGCAACTGAAGGAATACGAGTGGGTTTTAGTCAGTAAGAATCTGACTCGCCCTCCCGCTCCACCCAGAGCGGGAGAAGGTATTTGATAAATTCCCACGCAAAAAAAAAGGAGTTACAATTCTGAAAGTCAGACAACCAATCTTACCAAGGGGTATCGTGTTACCCAGTTACTGAGTTGTGGAGGTCAGAGCACTGATTTGGCTAGGCAGATGGTAGGGATAATTCTTTGAGAACGAGTCTTTGGATGTGCCCTAATAGGCGCTGCACAGAGGGGGTTCCGGCTTGGTCTTTTGAGAGGTAACGGTGCCCCTTCCATGTGCAGATGGTGACCACCGGGGTAGTTTTAGTGAGTAAAAAATTCCACACTCCCCGGTCTTATCCTCAAAGTCCGAGCGCATTTTGAAGGTTTCCTCCCGAAAACAAAAAAAAAGGTAGCACTGCGAAAATTATGCAGGCTTAGTTTAGCAGGCTGATTTAATTCATTCAGTAGAATAGAATAGAATAGTCTCCATACTCTTTATTATCAGCAGTCTTTTTTCTCATTATTTTTAAAGTAAACCAGAAAAGTTCTACGCCATTTCTCAAGCCAAACTTTGTTGCTGTTTCACTTTTTAAGTTAAAAGTTATTTTATTAAAGCACCCTTTAAACTTTTGAACTTTACCCGATTAATTATTCAATTTAATAAATGGGTTTGTTCCAGCGGGGTTATTAAACTCTCACTTATTTCTACATTGTGGGTAGTGCTAAAATTGTCGTTCCGTAAATTGGTAGGTATCTGTTTTAGTGAGCGTGCTGGTTGAATAGTTCATTTACTTAACTAGTGCCCTGAAGACAGCGATGTCAACTTCTTACCTTGAAAATCTCAAGTAAACTACTTAAATAAACCTCTGTTACTAAACAGTTGAGAGATATTTATTTCCAACTAGCTGTCCCAACAGACGTTGCCTTGTCTAAATTTCAATTCCCACAGAAAAAAGCACTTTCAGTTTTCCCGAATTTGAAAATTTTCTGCGATTTTCTCCAATTTTTCTTTCTGTAGGAACCTAATTTGAACTATTACGAACATTGTTTATTCAAAATTAACCGAATCGGTTCTTAAGTGATGCGCTTACCAACGAACAGCATTTCATTTTTAGGGTTTCGTACCCGAAGGGTGTCAAACGGAACCCTATTACTAAGCTTCTGCTGTCCATCCGTCCATCCATCTGTCTGTCAGCGGGCTGTATCTCATGAACCGCAACATCACAGTTGAAATTTTCTAACCCTGGCTGTGGGGTGTCATTGTCTAGATCTCATCGAGTAGAATACATTTTTTTTTCTTCAGAAATGTAAAAGTTGTCAATTTGAGACCATTTTTGTAAAAGCTCTTTCGCAATAACTAAACAAATCATAAATTTGAAACCTGATGTATTTTATGTACCTTTAACTGTTTTTAATCAACAAATATTAAAAACGCCAATTATTAGGTATTTTATTTAAATATGGACGATTTTCTGCAACTGCAATCTACTAGTTCACAGTATCATTATGAAACACTATCTTTGCAATTTTTCAAATTAAAGATGAAAAATATTCTACGTTTAGTTTCTCATTTAATTGCTAAATATTGTACGGTGGTACGGAACCTTTCGTGGTTTTTATTTAGATTCAAAATCTGTTTCAAGAATCATGAATTCAATCCTAAGCATAAATTAATCAAGCAGTGGGTTTTTACAGGGTGATTGAGCACAATCAGTGAGAATTTCAGCACTTTTCAACGGACTTCAATAAAAGGAGGAGGTTCTTAATTCGATTGTGATTGTAATGTTTGTTAGAACTCCATCATTTATGAACCGAGTTTTAAATTACAATTTTTCTTTCTTTCTTTCTTCCCACAACTGGGCAAAAGCTCATGAACTCTTTCCCTTTTCCCATTAGTCTTATAAACGTCTTATTGGAGAGTTGTTGAGGTTTAATTAAATACCTCTAGTCCTATCATTCAATTCTCATAAAATCATCCTCTACTGACCCTAATTTCATCCACATAACTATTGAACCAGTTAACTATTTACCTAATAAAAGAACCGCAACTTATTAGCTACTGAATAGATTAATAAAACTAATAGGTTCATTTGTTCTATTAAACGACAATGGCTATTTGGCGTGTACGCTCACACTCCGGTAATATGACCGCCATGCGAATATGAACACTTAGTTGTGCTGGATATGACACAATAATAGAATTATTTAGCAGGTTGTTCAGCCTTTAGTCTGCCTCGTTGGTCAAGTGGTCGCAAGCGGTACTGCTGAGCATGCGGTCTTGGGTTCGATGTCCAGATTATGCAAAGTCGGCGGTGATCTCTCTCGTCCGGCCCTGGTCCAGGCCATGGTACGAAGCGAGATGGCATGGGAGGCCATCACCTCCTTCTGCGAAGCAGTAATGCTCGCGAAGGAGGAGGCGGAAGGCGTGAGGGAGGCAAATTTCGCGCTCTCACGCCCCTAAACGCTGCAGGAGACGGCCTGGGCGTCGGGAATCGCAGGCCAATTCCCGGCCACCGTAGATGCGGGCTTGCGGACGGTGAGCAATGGGTAGCTCGCCGTCCGATAAGTACCAGGCCGGGTCGACGGCGCATTCTGTTTGTTCTACGCGCGCTTTAAAGAGATGTCAGCAGATCTGACGGGGTTCGCTAGGACCGATGCCTGCCGGGGTCGCGGGAAAGTCCGAAAGGGATACCGTGGCCCCTGGGAATATGGCAACTGAAGGAACACGGGTGGGTTTTATTCAGCAAAAGTCTGACACGCCCTCCCGCTCCGCCCAGAGCGGCAGAAGTTATTTGATAGTTTCCCACCCAAAACAAAAAAAGGTCATACAAAGTGATATTATGTATTATTTCCTTTACGGTTTTCTCAGTAGCAGCTCGGATTCTGGATTTGTGCCCGGTTGATGGTAATAGACTCGCCCCATATTTCATGGGACTTAAACATACCTGGTGTAATATGGGTGTTACTATAGTTACAGCTCTGTCTAACCCTTCGGGAATTACAGGCGTGATGTTATGTGATGTTTGAAGGAGCACAATTATACAACAAAATACCTTCATGTATAAACAAATTACTCTCATTCAATGCATTCAAAACTCAATTAGATGAATATATAATCACAAACAACACCCTTCATAC
Source organism: Omphaloscelis lunosa (assembly GCA_916610215.1). NCBI lineage: Eukaryota > Metazoa > Arthropoda > Insecta > Lepidoptera > Noctuidae > Omphaloscelis > Omphaloscelis lunosa. The sequence goes on along the minus strand of OU744265.1, from coordinate 13,106,732 downwards.
AAGTAAAATGCATTGGATGGTTGTATCATAATTGTTACCGTGACGTCTGCGACGAAATTTAAATTTATAACGAGTGACCCGCTCCTGCTTCACACAGTTTTTACGACTTGACGACTCATCCATATTTCTTAGTTTTATATAACTTTGATATTAACATTTTATACACATAAATCTTCCGGAATTAATTCTCTTAATTTTGGTGAAAACCTCATCAAAATCTGTTGCGTGGTTTAGAAGAACAACGCGGACATACAGACAAACACGAAAACCGACTTCAATTTATAATATGTATAGATTGTTCTTATGTAAGTGACTGTGTTTTTTGAGAATAATGCCCGTTTTCACCTTCACTAAGTGACACATACATGAATTTCTAAATAAAAGTGCATTGTTGGATTGCCAACTCTCAGCGCTGAGTCTAGCGTTCAAAATCCAACAGTGCACTTTTATTTAGGGATTAATTTAAGTGTCACTTAGTAAAGGTGAAAATGGGCACTAATATCTTTAAACCTATGTTATTTTGCCAAAGATACTCTGTGATGTTGGTACAGATGTAGGTAGTTTGCAATTTTGCATTTTTCTTTTATTTCCACTAAATAAATTATTTATCTTTCTATCTATCTTTATTTTGTAAAACTATTCAAATCCGTTACTGAACGTGTTTTTCCCGACATCAAGAATAATTTTACCCATTGTGTGTCAATACATTGGGTGTCATTATTAGAGCTGCCTAAGGAATAATGTGACTGGACCGACAAATAGTCAATAAAATAAATAAAGTCTAAAATGTCCAATCCGATATCAAGTTATATCATGCCTAGCCTCCAAACTACTAAGCAAGAAACTACAAAATAAACATTAATTTGACATTTGAACTCGTAGCAGGTGGCATTCTGTAGTTGACAGAATGCCACCTGGGTATTCTGTAGTTCCTGCCCCATGGGAAGAAGGCGTGAATTTATGTCTAGTAAAGAATAATTTTTTAGGTCGTCAAAAGTAAAAAAAAAAGTATATCCAGCTTTTATCTTTTTGTGCCATTTCAGCAGAAAGCTAGACACATATATTATTATTATGTCCGAATTTTGAGGATTTGACACTTCAGAACTACGACCAAAAAATGGCATGTCACTTCCACCATTCCAATGTTCTTCGCTCGTGCGACTATAATTGGTTCAATTTTTGGCTGGATGGCGGTCGTTTGGCAAATAGCTTTAAGTTTCGCGTGAACGAGACTTTTAGTGACCAGTGGTGGCCCTAATTGCCATGAATTTGTTCACCGTCTGACATTCGCTTTGGCCTAGCAATGGCTGCTTAGTATTAGATTATGGCCTTGGATCTGAATCGTGCCATAAACAAATGAGACATATGTATTGGAGGACATGAAAGCCAATTCTTGAACTAAAAAAAAACATTCAAGTCGCGATCTCACCTCAGCGACAATCAATGGCAAAGTCTTGTCAAAAATTTAGATAAATTTGAGTTTTTTTTTTTGGCAGTTTGAGACTCAAGCTCAAAGCATTTATTTCAATTAAACGAATTACAGGCACCTTTGAATTGTCAAGGAGTCGGTCAATCATAAATATGAAGCTAGTTGCCCATTCCAAAGCGTAGTAGGTGCTATGGAGAAGAACTGGCAAGAAACTCGACGAACACTCTTTTACATCAAAATTATTGTAAAATACAATAGAGGTGGATATATTTAGTAGCCTGTTCAGCTAAGCTATTCATAAAGAGTCTTAAAAAAAACCCTGAAAGAAATCGATACGTGATTCACCTCTCAACGAGGCATTCTCAGGATGACGACTGACTTGTCGCGAATTCGAATACGGCGTATTGCCACACTAAGCGCTGAGCGCTGAGCGCTGAGCGCTGAGCGTAGCTTGGATTTCCGCAAGGTCATGCCTGAATCAATTAACTATCAAAATTATTGTGACAAAATATTGGTTACATCGTTCATGTTGAAATTTTACATGTGAGAACGATGTACTCTTAGACAAATGTACATATCCGTAATTAAAAGATAAAAAAGTAATCAAAAGTTTACAGCAAACTAAAATAAGACGTGGCAGATAAGGGATGACCAGTCCCTATTGGAGGCGCCCGTTCACAAACATGACGCAAATACTGAGATAAGAATGCCAACGTTCTTAAAAATATGGATAACTCGTCACAGGAAGATCAGATTATGAAAACTGGTTATAAGGAATTAGAAGTCCGTTCTACCAACATTGGACAGCGTTAGGCTGAGTAACTGTATTTTTTAATGAAAATTATTGTGCATAGCTTAAACAGTAGCGTTTATTACTCCCAATAAGTACACGATTGAGGTACTAAAGAGATTATGTCTAAATTCTTAAACCATGCCGCATTACCTAAAACATAACTAGGTTCAAATTATTCCTACGTCTGACACAATTAGCTGGTACACTAATCACTTAATGGAGCTTGTAGGCAATGTTATCATTACTTATGCAATGCTGGCTATCTAATTATGTAAGGCTTTAACCATTGCTATAAGTACATCATCTTACTGCGATGCAGTTTGCTAAAATTACGCGATCAAGCTTCAGTAGTCTAATCTTAGAATTAATTTTATTACTTTTCTGTATGCACGGTTGGTCTAAATTCAGCATCTTGAAAATAATCTATTTGTTCTGTAGGTATGCTAAGAATCAGCATCTTTGACCTTTCGGAATCATCTAATCAAAATTGAGAAGTCTGACTCTTGTGATACAGAAACTTCTAGTACACGAGCCAGGGCTACAAATATGTTTTGCCTGGAACTTCTTCTTTTCGTGTGGTTAGTGACTAATCTGGTGGACTTGGCTTCACATGCCGTTAAGGAATATCTCTCAGGCATGACTGGTTTCCTCACAATGTTTTCCTTCGCTGTTTTTGAAGCAAATGATAAATATACAATACGCATATGGATCCGAAAAGGTAGAGGTGCGTTGGGTTCGAACTCAAGACCTATGACTTCCGACGGCCACACCACTAGGCTATCACTGTCTAGAACTAAAAGTATAGAAATGATTAATATTATTGGTCAGTACATAACTGGCGAAATGTGGGTGAACCAGCTACAACCCTTCGGGGAAACAAGGCGTGATGTTATGTGATTGGTCAGTGAAAAGGCTTAAGGACCTCTTTCTAGAGTGGCTTTTTTGTGGGCTGTATGATTTAATATTGTTTTTTAACCGACTTCCAAAAGGAAGAGGTTCTCAATTCGACTGTATGTTCTTTTTTTGTATTGTTACGCGATTACTTTGCCAATTATGAATTGATTTTGATGATTCTTATTTTTTTTGTAGGTGGTCCTATATAAATTGTATAAACTTTGCTTGGGAAGTTTCTGAGTTAGCTTCAATAATACGTTTTTTTTTTCCAATTAATATGTGGATGATATGATAAGTACCTGGCACTGTTATTTACATAGCAGGTAGTGGTATTCGAATTTGTATGGGGTAGGTAGGTACTACAACTAAAAAGTGAAAAATAAAAACGTTTTACATAAAAAAAGACTTCCAAAAAAATCACTACAAAGTGAAAAATAACTTTAATTTCGGAAGTCGGTGACATAAAACGAAAATTCAAAACCAAAGACACCGACTTCCGAAATTAAAGTTATTTTTCACTTTGTAGTGTTTTTTTTGGAAGTCAGTTGTTTTTTTTTAAACGTTTTTATTCCATGGTTCTTTCAAGCAAGGGCTTGTCGGATAAATCGGTTTTAACAAAAACATACGCTGAAACAGTAGACGTAACGCTAAAAGCTTAAATTGTTTTACGCAAAAGAAATCAAAGTAACATTTTGCCCTCCAAGTTTTAGTGAGATTTTAATTTAAAACAAAAAGATTTAACTGTGGACGCAGATTGTATCCCAGATGGAGTCATGATGTAATTAAACTTATCTAAATAACCCATCTAAACTACCTTTACAGGCCAAACAAACTGAGTCACCAAAAAATTTTTTTTTCATTATTATATCCATCTCTTCGGGAGAATCAAATGTCTACAATATCCCCCTTATTCTTATACCACGAAATGATTTTTTCACCTTCCCTCGGATAGACTCTTGGCAAAGTAAACACAGGATATTGCGGTTATAATGTATGAGTTACAATAACAGCCGCCTAGCGAGGGAGATTATTTTGTGGCTCGTGGTGGAAAAACCTGAACGATGTTCGCTTTTAGAAAATGGAGTGTATTATAGAACGTTCTTTGAAAGTGTAATAAAAATCTGCTTAACTTTTTGCACAGAAAAATAGGGCAGAGTTTCTTAGGTGTGCTTACATCAAAATTACTCATTAATCTGCGTGATGTGATAAATAGTACTAACAAAAATAAAAACTTTTTACAAAACACTTTTTCACAAATTTCACAAATTACTTTAATTTCGGAAGTCAGTGTCTCGGGTTAGAATTTTCGTTCGTTTTTTGCCACCGACTTCAAAGTTACTTTACATATTGTAGTGTTTTTTTTTAAGCTAACTCAAAGATTACCCCAGCAAAGTTAATTTATATGGAGCCATCGCGCAAGCTTCCATTTTCAAAATCGGTCCACAACTGATGAAAAATTCTATGGACTCCTTTTTGGTATTCGCATTATTCAAAATCAACAAAACTCAATCAATTTAATGCGGTCCAGACTAAAGTAGATTTAGGACCTAACTTTCAAATCACACCCTGTACTAAAGGGTTACCAGCGGTCATCAAAACCAAATGCTGACATAGGACCAACGCACGATTTAGCGCACATCATTTGCAAGTCCAATCTGAACGGATTCCCAACAGCTTATAACTTAAAGCAAATAATCCCTGGTGACCGAGAACCCTAATAAACATGAATAAAATAAAACCTCACAGTTTAGTGGTGAAAGTGCCGCTCAATAATATACCGGGGCGTCAACAATTCACTAGCTTGGACCCTTTTTCGGGCACTATTATTTATATGCTAAAGAGGGATCGCGGTGCATGGGCGCTAGGGTTGTGAGAAGGCGAATACTAAGATTGGAATGAAGACCTTATAATGTCAAACCACTTTTCTCAGTTGGTTTTGACAGGTGGGTTAATTAAAGAAGGTTTTACAACGAATGAACTCTGATGACTTTCTAGCCTCGGTGACTTTGGATGATGGTTTGTGTTAATCACAATAATATGTCAAAAACGTAAGCATCAAGTTCCGAATGTCCACGTGAAGTTGATTCTATCAAATACAACCGCCCAGGCTGACGACACTGGATGTATCAACATACCTCTAGATTGTCGGTTATTAAGGTTAATTTAGCCCTCTTAATATAAAGTTATGCATATCTATTTGTACAATGAATGTTAACTAACTGGCTGTATTTGTTTTGCTAATTAAAATTAGATGAGAAGACCAAGAGAAGAAATGTATTTAATCAAAACCTCATGCGAAAAAATCCCTAATAGATACATTAACGCTGGGTAAACTGGTAGAAAATCTATCCCTACAATTTGTCTCGCCTTTGTTAATCGACAAATACCCAAGGTCAGTAATCCGTGGTAGTCATAGTTAATGCTGTGTAATCGTGCTGAATTCTGCAATCCTTTTTCTTTGGGAATTAGCAACTCTTTGAGGGAGATGCGATAAGGTAGCCCACGAAATTCAAATTTTCTTACGTTTTCTGCAATTTGCAGGTCAGTGTCAGAAAATAATATGATTCGCGACCGTCACAAATATTGCTTTACAGAATTGTAATTACTAGAATCAGCAAGACAACTTCTTAAGTTAGAATAATCTTAAATATCATGATTTCATGAAATAGTCGTTCAATAGGATTATATGAACTAAGAAAGTTGTATTTCTGATTCTAATGATTATAATTCTGTAAAGCCATATTTGTAACGGTCGCGATTATGTTTACATCAACATAACAAGCTGATACTGACCTGCAAATTGCAAAAAACGTAAGAAAATTTGAATTTCACGGGCTGCCCTGACGGTTTCGCCTTAAATGGCTGTACATTGGGTAAAAACCTGAAATAAATAAAACATTTATTAGTGCTCAATTATTTTCGCTGAAACTAATATACCTAAATCACTTTGACTAAGTAGTAGTCACGATCTAGATCAAATATCTAACCCTAGAACACGAAAAAAGAAATCCACTTTACCTACAATCATTATCCCTTTCACTGGAGCAGAAACCTGCCAAATGTAACCTTAAACCTAGGCAACCCTATCTGGGGTATCCCTGTTATTATCTTGTCTTTTAACCCCGACCTGACTGGCCATAACTTAGAGCTAAGGTACCTACTAACAGACAGGGCATGCGTAACTCAAAATTGTAATAATTTATTACGTTTCCAACCACGAACTTTGTCTTAGTCGACTATCGTTTGAGATACAGTGTTGATAGATTTATCGGCCTTTTGAGTTCAGTTTTGGGCTTGAGTATACATAGGTCACTGATGAATGGTTTCAGTAGTTTAAGTAATGTTTAAGTAAGTAATGCACCTGCAAGTTTTGCTTAAAGCTTTTGCGTCTTGTTGGGCTTTTAAATCTATTAGCATAATCAACCTATAATGTTCCCACTGCTGGAACACAAGCCTCCTCTCTGTGATAAGGAGTGGGCCCAATGCGGGTTGGTAGATGTCACATGTCTTCGAATTTTTGTTTCTAGGGCATGCCGGTTTCTCCACTGCTCCAAAACGGTGAAGGAAAACATCGTGAATGTTTTCCTTCACCGTTTTGGAGCAGTGGTGATGAAATAATTTACACAAGGTAAAGCATCTGTCTGGCTTGTGATAAGTGTGTAAGTCGAGTACTAGCATTAAATGGGTTTGTTTAATCATATTATGATTAAAAATGTCCATAAAGATATATTTTATAATGCAGACACATCAGTCTTTGATTGGGTCTCTACAAAAAGAATCGATTTGTCTATTTCATCCCACTATATTTCTTTCAACTATAAGAAACTTAGTAAGTGACTTGGACAGATTGTTTTTGTAACGCAACTGTGGAGAGGCGTACATATTGTATGTCCAACATTAGACGATAAGCAGGGTTGATTGATTGATTTCAAATCCACTTTCTTTTAGCTCAAACTACGTGAAGATATCTCAAAAGAAATAATGTAATTATCGTAATACTCTTTTTACCACCAATACACCATAACATCACGCCTGTAAATATACAAAGGTGTACCTATTAGTAAATCCACATTTCGCCAGTTTTGTTTAAGTCCCATGTAATAGGGGGCGAACATATTGCCATCAATCAGGCACAAATCCAGACTCCAGGCTGCTACAGAGAAATTCCAAATTGAAAACCAAATAACACTTTGCCCGACCCGGGAATAGAACGCGAGCCCTCATACTTAGCAGTAGCACCAATCTGCCTATCCTTTTCCCAACTATGTTAGGGTCGGCTTCCAGTCTAACCAGATGCAGCTGAATAGGTACCAATTTTTTTACATGGGGTGACTGCCTATCTCACCTCCACAAAACAGTAACTGAGTGATACAATACTCCTTGATAAGACTGGTTGTCAGACTGTCGGGCTTTTGACGACCCGTAACGACTGTCAAAGTTCCACGAATGACAGCTGGGATCAACGGCTTAACATGCTTTCCGAGGCTCAGCCGTAGCACCATTATACCATTATTAATTAAAAGCTATCTGCTAGAGTCTGTAGACAAAACTAAACCAACCAATGTTAACTTGACACTCCTGAGAAAGTAACTATCGCACGTACGTATCTGGGAACTACTGAGGCGAGACCAAGGTTATATTCAAAGTTAGGAGCTTAGGCGCTCACCCCATCGTATATTGTATATCTGAAGTAATTAATAAGTGACGGTAGACTCGGCTTGTACCTCTGGTTTTGTTTGAAATGTGTTTTGGCTTCCGATAAAAGGTTTGTTATAATGTTTATAGATAATAGAATTTGTTTAATCATTGAACCAATTGACGTGCACTACGGGTCACACGCCTTCCCCATACCAGTTTGTAACTTCACGACTCACCGTCTAATCAACGTAAGCAGTAATGATCAAGTTTATTTCACTTGTTTAATAACTTATACTCTTACATTACTAATGCTTTAAACTCATTATTTGACATTATATATCTTCAATTTTCTATAATTATAAAATTAAATTTGTTACAGCTGTAGTGGCAATCATGTCATTTGGTTTAAATGGGTCCTTATTTTTATTATTTTGTTAATCTTTTATATAGATTCTTTTCTTTTAGATTTTGTGAATGTGAGAACGTTGTAGGCTGTAGACTGACTTGTGGACCATATTCTATTTTACTAAGTACCTGGTACTTGTTGAAAGGCCTACACTGTCCTCTCATACCTATTAATACTGTAATTTGAAAACATTGCAGAAACGATCTATTTTTAAAAGAGTAACCGTGCAGTTTCTTGCCGGCTCTTCTCCATAGGAAGCGACCAATTGGAACCGTGCACCTAGCTTCTGATGTTTCATAAGTGCCCTTGTTTGTTTATGTGAAATTAAATATTAAAAATATTTTATTTCACATAAACCAACCGAATTCAATTCAAACCAATTGAATTGAATGTGTTCGTTTTCGAAGCTTTGCTGCATCAGTAAAAATCTGCAGTGTAATCACTCAAAAGGCCCGCCCTAACCTAAGCAAAACCGATCGTCGCATACATGTCACTTTTTGTTCGGCAAACCCGATAGCACGGTCGCGCCGCTCGACAGAAGGTGCCTTCCAATTTTTCGAACAAAAACGGACAATATGAACACGACGATTGCGTATTCCCCCGATTTTGGTAAGGATGCCCGGTAAAGCGTTTCAGGCATTCAAGTAACCCAAATCACTGCTCCGCTCTTTCTAATTCGACCAAATAAGCAACTTACCTTCAGAAAAATGTAATGAACATTATCAAAGAGTCTTAAAATAGAAGATAGAAACCTGCTCGTGCTTAAAATATCTTCAATAATCAAACACAAACTCCCACAGATTCGTAATATAAGTAAAGGGACTAATAAAGTTACCTGTGTAGATGCTTAAGGTTTACGTTTTAATGGTCGGGTCGCTTCGAGTGTCTGCTTTTACTATCTATCCACAGATTATATTCTGGCCAGTGATTTAATTAAATATTCAGTGTTATAGTGAATATTTCGTTTATAGTTTGGCAGTAAGTGTTTTTTCACTCCCCTTGCTCAAAAAGCCCGTCATTGCAACGTACCAGAGCGGGGAAAAAAATAACATATCTTGCTCTAGGGGAAAAAGTAATTTCTTTTAAATTTTTGTCTGTTACCAACGAGCCTACAAAAACGAAAAAGTCTTTATTTTATGTAAAACTAGCTTTTTCCCGCGGACTCACGTCGAAGTCGAAAATTATCCCATGGAAACGTACTACCGCATACTGGGATAAAAAGTTTCCATAAAAATTCAGATTGAACAAATTATATAATTTTTGAAATAAAATAAACTATTTAATATTGAATTGGATTATTTTATTTTCTCATAATCGTAGTGAAAACTAGAATGTAACATATAGCGTTAAAAACCCATTCTAACTCGGTTTCTATTTACTCCCTCGCTGACGCTCGGTAGTAAAACTACCTCCATAGAATGGCATATTTTAGCCCCTCGTATAATAATCTACTATTATTAACTTAACAGACAGCTGTGTTGCTGGGGATTTTGTTGCATTACTTCTTACCAGCTAAAGCACTGGGAAGTGGTGAAGGACGGACGTTTTGGGTGACTTATGTAATTTTAACGCTCGAAAAGTGATTTTGATGTTAATATGATTGTTTTATATTGTATAATTTATTACATTCTTAGGGGTTGTTTCACAGTATCTGAGTGGCTTCTACCATAGTATTCTATTGAGTCAAGTGATCGTTTTTTGTAAAGGCTCGTCATGATAAATACACAATATAAAGCCCTATTGACCTAAGAATACTACTAACAACTTCTACTAGGTATTTGGTTTCACGTTATGGTTAGTAAGGTAGGACGCCCTCAGGCTAGGTGGAGCGATGATCTTTGTGGGGTGGATGAGAGTTGCCGACGATCGAGTTAAATAGTGTTGGATTAAGGAGGTCAAAGTCCAGCTCAATGGACTGTTTGAACACCCTTGAAAACCATGAAAACGATACCCATGATGAAAAGTTTGAAAATTTTCAGAGCCGTCGTCTTGGATTTACATTTCAACCCCACTATCAGCTTTAACACCCTCGAAAACCATGAAAATGATCCCCATGTTGAAAAAAAATTAAAAAATCAGAGCCGCCATCTTGGCCCCACACATTCGACCCCACTATCAACTTTTGTACCCTTGAAAACTATGAAAACAATACCCATGATGAAAAAATTGAAAATTTTCAGAGCCGCCGTCTTGGATTTTCATTTTGACCAAGTTTACACTTTCTCTCTCTCTACGGCATGCAGTGTACTCGGGCCGATGTGTACAATTTTATCCCACGATACGTAATGACTTTACTGTTTTCTTTAGTTTTTTTCTACCGACGTTCTCTCTCTTTTCAGTCGGAAGTATCAACACCTTTTAGCGTGACGATTTCTGAAATTTTACAAGCCGCGTTAAAGAACTTCGTTCCAAGAACTGTTATTTTACACCCAAGTATTTATCTAAAAGTCTGACTGCCTTGTTGGTCTAGTGGTCGCAAGCGCTACTGCTGAGCATAAGTTCCTGGGTTCAATTCCCGGGTCAGGCAAAGAGTTGCTGAGTTTTTCCATCTGGAATTTGTTAGTAGCAGCCCGGTGTCTGGGTTTGTGTCCGGTTGATGGCAATAAACTCGCCCCCTATTACGTGGGACTGAAATATAACTGGCTAAATGTAAGTGTAGGTACTAAAAGTACCACTCTGCCTTGCCCTTCGGGAAATACAAGCGTGATGTTGTGATATACTAAGCATACTTACTTAGTATGTATGTGATTCCCCACTTGTTAGTATATTTTCAATTTCTAGATTCAAAGACAGACATTTTGTAGGTAATCTACGTGTTTTAATAACCAGTAAAGTAACCTATCCTATACTATTAAATGAGCAATATTTGTATAAATATATATATATGTAAGTATATAATATATTTGCACTCACGTTTTCTAAATCGGCTTTAATGATTTCGATGGAAGTTGCAATATAGGGGCGAAAAATCGACCTCATACCTGGGAAAATTCGTTTTCTCCGCATTTTCACCCGAGTAGAGCTCGGTTGCCCAAAGTTTACAACAATGTGTTGAATAATGTCATGAGAATAATGACAATAGAATAATGACAATAGAATAATGACATTAGAATAATGACATTAGAATAATGACATTAGAATAATGACATTAGAATAATGACATTAGAATAATGACATTAGAATAATGACATGAGAATAATGGAATTAGTAAGTTACTATACATGGATTAGTATGAACTTTCCTATACTTTTAAATGAGCATTCTCTATTTTCACCAGAGCAGAGCTCGGTCGCCCAGGTACTTTATAAGTAAATAAACATAGCTTATTTTCTCCCAAGACAATAAAGAAAACTCATCAAGTATATTAAGTAGTATCTATTCAATGGCGTTTGCTTCTTAGACGTTATTATACCGATCAGTTTCACTTTGATTGGCTACTTTATTAGCTTGGCTTCACCGGGTAAAGCGTTGCGAGGACCAACTTTACGAATAATATCATTGCTGCAACTTTGCCTGTGTTTCTCGATGCAGATTCATATTGATGAAATGTTTATTAGCATTGATTTTGTATTCTTAGTTTTGAAAATACATCTTTCATCCTACTTAATCTTCCTAATATAATATAATTTATTTATATCTAATATTATATATATGATAAATATTATATTTATTATATAATATATATATATATTTATATATAATACCTTTAAACGAGCCATTCTTGTATATATATATAATATAATCTGAATCTGACTGCCTCGTTGGTCTAGTGGTCGCAAGCGCTACTGCTAAGTATGGGGTCCTGGGTTCGATTCCCGGGTCGAGCAAAATGTTATTGGGTTTTTCTATCTGAAATTTCTCAGTAGCAGCTCGGAGTCTGGATTTGTGCCCGGTTGATGGCAATAGGCTCGCCCCCTATTACATGGGACTTAAACATAACTGGCGAAAGGTGGGTGTGCCTGCTACAGGGACACCTCTGCCCAACCCTTCGGGGAAACAAGGCGTGATGTTATGTATAATCTGAATCTCGGAAACGGTTCCAACGATTTTCATGAAATTTAATATGCAGGGGGTTTCGAGGTCGATAAATCGATCTAGCTATGTTTCATTTTTAGAAAACATCGTTCATAAAAATAAACCGAGCATCGAGATATTATTAATATAAAAGTGAAAGTTTGTGAGGATGGATGGATGTTTGTTACTCTTTCAGGCAGAAATGACAACGGATTTGAACGAAATTTGGCACACAGATAGTTTATAACCTGGATTAACATATAGGATACGTTTTATCCCGATATTCCTACGGAATCGAGATTTATGCGGGTGAAACCGCTAGTACTGTAAAGAGCTTCTAGTACTTTATAGAGCTTCTAGTACTTTATATTTCAACTACCTTCTGCCGACAACTTCGTCTGCGAGCTACAATTTTCCTCAAGAATTGGGCTATCTAATACAAAAACATTTTTTCACATCCGACTAGTAGTTCCAGACATTACCCGCTACATACAAACTTACAAACAAACAAATAACTACCTCTTTATAATAAATTAAGTATAGATATAGACTAAAACGAATTTAAAAATGTAAAACATGAAATTATAGAGGCACAAGGAACAGGGTGTAAAGTTCACTCATCCCATAGAAAAGAGATGATCTTCCGACCAGACGCGTGTTGTGTCTGGTAAGCTACTGCCCGACGATTGATGTCGGGACGTTGTCTATATGCTAGTCGCGCGGTAAACACTGCTTGCGCGATGTAGGATTTTGCATGACGTCATGCGTCAGTGTGACGCATAGTTCACATGTGGCGTTCACACATCACTCCCTCGGGAGACTGGAGGTCGATAGTGCACTGAGTCGAGTATCATGTAATGCTTGCTAGGGCCAGTTGAGGGTTCTAGTTAGTCGGAATCCCGTGCCACATAGGTAGCGGTGAGCCGGAACTGTCTGCGGCAATTCCCTAGTGAATCGGGGTGGCGCTGCATTGTACTCAAATGAGTCTGATGTGTTACAGCGCCGGGTTGAGACTGACTGCTGCTGGCTGGCATCGACCAGGAGAGATATTAACAGCTGAATATGTTGAGGTCGACTACCAATCCAATCGTATGCAGCTAAATACCTGTATTTTACATGGAGCGACTACCTATCTGACCTCCACAAACAAATTATTAGATAATACGATACCCCTTGATAAGACTCGTTGGCAGACTTTTTGGTCCAAGCTGGTTCTGCAGTAATCAGCTATAACGAGGTAAATCCAGAAACAATAATGATATTAGTACGTCATGATTATAATAAAGATAATCGTTTATGTGTATACAAACGTTATAAAATACTTTCAACGCTCGAAAATTGCATTAATAACAATATATATTACAAAGCAGAAAAGCACTTCAGCACTTTTCACGGAATCCCATAATCTCTTTGCTTATAATATTTCATCGTGCAGTTAGTCGGAGCCTCATTAATCTACAGATCTAAAAAATGCACGCAGACTGAAGCAGATTTGTAACTGTTCGTGGAACACCGAGAAACGGTTTGTCTAGGACCTTGTTACCTACTTGAAGCGAGTGTTCAACTATCCGTAACTATTGGTAAGAAACCAAGATGCAATTAATATAAACAGAATTACTTAAAGGTAATTGATACATAATGAACAAAAATTTCATGCTTAGTAGCTCAGCTTTTGTGTCAAAATCGCCGTTCTAAGAAGTATTTCCGAAAAGAGAATATTTAATTTCTCCTATAAGAATGTTTTTCGCAGTTACTAAGCTAGGGCACATCACAAAAAAATTGTATTAAAAAAAACCGGCATGTGTCGGACCACACAAATTGTAGGGTTCCGTAGTTGGAATGAATTTTACCAAGAACAAACTAAACATCGTAGTTAAAAAACATGTTCCACCACCATACATTCAAACTGCAAATGTAAGTTTGTACGCACAATTTTGAGAGATTTGCCATATTATTTATAAACTATTGACTTCTTATAGGTTTACCTGTAATTTATAAATAAAGAACAATTTTTGTATTTTTTTTTTAATTTTAGGCTCAATAGTTTCGGAGATAATCCCAATCTTCATCTATTTTCAATAACTATAAAACTATTTATTTTAAAATTACAAAAAAAAATAAGTTTTCAAACCCTCACAGTAAGCCCCTTTTATTTAATATGTCACACGGTATTCACACCAGTATTCAAAATTCATTTATTTACGTTACACGTCCGTGTTTGGGTCACAGAAATACATAAGTGCACCAAATTCCAACTTAATCGGTGCATTAGATTCACAGCGAATTGTCTGTGACAGACGGACAGACAGACACACGAGTAATCCTATAGAGGTTCCGTTTTTTTCATTTGAACGTACGGAATGGTAAAAACGATCGATTAAGTAGTATTTTTAGGAAATAAAAATGGAAATGCTTTTCCGAAATGGGTAGATACCCGTTTATATCTTAAACAATTTTCTTTAGGTGGGACTTTCGGCCATTAGCCAAAGTATAATGTTAGTGGATTTTTTAAAGTGGAAAAGCATTTGACACAATGTTCCTTTTATGGCAGAAATGGTGCAAAACGTTTGTCGATATATGGATAGTCTCGCATATATCAACTACGTTTTTCATAGTTTTGAGGCCAAATCATTCATACCTAACTGTTATGATCCCTCATATTTTTGGTTTGTGTTAAATGTACTTTCAAAGATTAAAGCAGGTACATTACGCTTATGCCTGCACTGTAGGAAGCTATAAAAATAAGATGTCTGACTCAACGTTTAAATGAAAAATAATGGTCCCGTAGGTGAGAGAGTCAGAGAATTAAACCCCTAGCGATGGTATAGTATGTACTTTGTCTACTTACATCATTTACTAAAGAAGCAATTTATGAGACGGCTGGCGTATTCTTTGAAATCGGTAAATTATATCGACTTTAGAGACATTTATTTGGTAGAAATTGTCAGACAACAAAACAATATGTTAACAGTCGCATACGCTGATCCCTTTTTTTTTGGGTGGGAAATTATCAAATAACTTCTCCCCGACTCTTACTGACTAAAACCCACCCGTGTTCGTTCGGTTGCCCTGTTGCCGGGGGCCACGATCTCCCTTTCGGTTTTCTTCGATCCCCCGGCAGGCATCGGCCCTAACGGACATACGCCGAAACTACAATTGTGTATATTCGTAGAGGCTAATGTAATGTTTTGTTGTGTAGCTCACAGTAAGCTGGTTCATCCAAAATTCTCATTAACCTGACACAAAATATCATACAACTTTCGCCTGTTAATTGCCACAGGGCTTCCCTGTAGACGAAGAATAGATAGCAAGTAATCATCCCGAGGGATAGTACCAATTATGAAACAATTTCGACTAAGCCAAGCTCGAAGCAAAATCGATTATACACGATTTCTGTAATATGAGTGACTACCTTCAAGGAATTTTTAATTAGCATAGATTTGCCCCTGGCTGGAGGCTTTGAATGTAGAAGCTTAAGGCTGCCACAGGAAAGCCCGGCTAAGCAGTCATGAACTTAGTGGTCAACTGCGAGATATTTAAGAAAAAAAAAAAAACAAGAAATTTGTAAAACCTTTAGGACTCATCAAAACAGATGTAGTGCATTATTTTACATGGTCTATATTTATCTCCCTAAATTTGAATTAGAATCTTGAAATAAGATTAAGTAAAAAATTATATCATGCTATCGTAAAAACATAAACGCTTATAGTTTAAAGCATTCTCAGCTACCAGAGACCAACAAAAAGGGATAATAAATTACTTTTCCACAAAAAAAGTCAAAAACTTAAGCTGCACAAAAAACAGCTTAACCGCTAAAATTCGGGCCGACTTTTATTCGAGCCATTTAGACTGTATTATTCCGGCCAAACAACTCGGAAACATTCCGCGGCTTTGTTAGTGTGAGATGCTGTCGTCTCGGGTGCTCGAAATTTAGAGCTAATGTACGCGCTTTAGTTATGGCTCGAGCTTATCAGGCACCTTCGTTTCGACTCCGAGTTTGGGGAGATTTAGAAGACAGGTTGTGTAATCAGTTTTATTTAGAGTGTGTTCTTCTTGATTGCATCAGAGGCTGGCGGAGGATCTGAGAGAATGTGTAGTTTTAGTGTGGAGCATTGCGGCCCTTAGAGGATTAAAGTAATGTGAACGAATCTGTTTTGATGTGATAATAATGTAGTTTATACTAAGTGCTTTTTGTCACACCTGGGTGTCGGAAAATGTGAATATACTAATACTCTGAATATGATTCCTTATAAATTTATATCGTCTGGCACCAAAACTACGTTGACGCTAATATCAATATAGTAGGGATATTTTTTCAGCTTTTTGTTCATCTTAAACATTTTGATATGCATGTTCTTGTGAGCCTTGTATTCAGTATTACATGTTTACCACTCCGCCATTGACGAAAATATCTCATAGGTACATAATTTGATACGCAATAAGCTTATAACACCCGATCTTTACACCAGAAATGTTTTACTAATTTCCTTTTACCAACATTTCCAGGAACAATAATGACTTCCTAGTTTTTTTCTACATTAATATTATCCGAGATTATACCTCTGACTAAAATAATAACCTTTATTACTAGTACCCTTTGAATGGTATACCTAACAGACATACCCGGATGGTACTTTAACAGCGACCGCTGTACGTCCCACACTCGTAAATTTTATACGTCGAATTGATAGATAGTATAAAACCATGTTACGACGACAATCAAGGCTTAACGATCGACTCCAGATCAGCACGTCACAGAATGGAAAAAAAAACATTTTAAAATCCATTGCTGGTTTACTGCAGTACAATTAGGGAGAGTTAAAAATATTCAGATCAGTACACGCAATGTAGTGAAAGGTTAATGATATTTCAGTTTTAGGATATTATGCTGTATTAGAATCATTTGATTATGAAGCATTTTTATAGTGGTGTCCTGAAATAAATGGTATGAATAAAAATGCTTTGAACTGGAATTTAGTTAAGTGACTCCAAAATTTATTAGTATTCCGAATGTATTCAGTGTTCTCATCCTATATCCTGTACTATTAAACGAGCATATTTGTAAACATATATATATTTATAATCACGTTCTCGAAAACGACTGTAACGATTTCGATGAAAGATTTCAAATTTCTTCGAAATCGGGGTGATAAACCGATCTAGCTAGGTCTCATAACTGGAAAAAAAACGTTTTCTCTATTGTCACAGCCTGGGGAATGTGATACAACGTTGGTATACCTGGATGACATGTTTATCTATTTCCACCCGAAAAGAGCTCGGTCGACCAGGTATATACTATTAAATGAGCCATATTTGTGTATATATATATTATTATATAAATATATATATGTAATCACTTTCTTGAAAAAGGCTCTAACGATTTCTATGAAAGTTGTGATATAGGGTTTTACGGGGGCTAAAAATCAATCTAGCTAGGTCTCAAATTCAAAGCATTTATTTCAATTAAACTATTTACAGGCACTTTTGAACTGTCAAGGAGTCGGTCAGGCAGAAATATAAAGCTAGTTGCCCATTCCAAAGCGTATAAAGTACCTATGGAGAAGAACGGGAAAGAAACTCCACAGACACTCTTTCAAATAATAAATTGTTACAAAATATTGGTCACATCATTCATGTTGAAATTGTACATGTGAGAACAATGTAGAAAGACGCGCACGTTAAAAGCGTCCGTAATAAAAAGATAAAACAAAGAACAATTCAAAAATTAAAATAAATTACAAATAAGCCATGGCAGCTAAGAGATGACCAGTCCACCAGACCAGTCTCACATCTGTATATCTAATATCTTGTTGATGATTACCATCGTATATTATCGTACCAAACACATTTATAGTTCAATCAATAATTATCACAGGAAACTCAAATTTTATCATTCATAACATTGTTTAGACAACGGCTCAATCTATCCCAGTTCGTGTACATTAAACTAGAAGGGAAATGAGGTCGTGAGTTTAAACCCGTAGGGTAATATTACTAGACGGAACTTTATACAGGGGGAAACTTGTTTGACTCCTAAAATATCTCGTAAAGTAAGAAACTACGGAAGCAACTTGCGAGGGATCTAATTTCAGTAAAAGGAAAATATAGTTTGTTAAGACCAATAAAACGAGGGATATGTTCGTGGATGTATTGAAATATCTGGTCTGGTCTGGGATGGAAAAACTTAGAGTGCAGCTGTGTTTCGTCCCACACAAGTTGTAAAAGTCTGTGGAGAAATTATCGGCGGATAGCTTGTAGGCGGTGGACTGGCAAGTACTAATGTTGAGTACCTTACTTAACTTTACTGTTCTACTAAAGGTTAATGAATATTAGAAAGCCTTTGCTCGTCACTCTAGTCAGGAATAAATAATTCCCGCTGACAGTAGTCCAATCTCATTTAATTTCTTACAAATATACGTAGTTTTCTGCAAAAAGTTTCAAGACACACAAAAAATTTATGATATAACCTACCTATGATGCCTCTTTGAATAAATTGTGAAATACTTGCTGAAGTCTCACTTCCTTTTGTCTACATTAGGGAGGTAAGTTGAAGCACATACGTGACATTTTGATCCTTCCCAGTATGTTCTACAGCGGAACACCCATTCCATCAGTTGTAAACAATGCATGTACCTACAAATTGCAAGCCACGTCTCTAGACATTGCCCAGACTCACAGAGTAGTGAGAAAATGGAGTAATAATTAATACAGGTCAAGGATGTGACGCACATCGGCAAAAACTCAGTAAAAGTTATGAATCTAAAATACGAGGCCTGTTTTGATGTCGTTGTGTCCAATAACGTTTCTTATTATATAATACCGCATTTCCGTCCCCAAATATAACTCTAATGACAAATATTGTGGCCATTTTTTGAAAAGTTGCAGTCCTTTAAAACATTGCAATCATCCATCATTCACTTAGTACATCACTGCTGCACCTATAAACCTCTCTAAACTCTCACATACATCTACCTATTTTGATGCTGCTTTGTTAATGACCATAACACGAATTAGATCGCAAACATGAGCACTCCATTAGCACACTCCTCTGTGCCAACACCCAGCTAAATATAATTTTGTACCATCATAATTTACTCACCAAGATTTTTATTCAATTACTTAAACACTTTGCATACTGTTGACTGCAGAGTTAATATTTCATAGTTTGTGACACTTTGTGTTGGAACAAAATTTATTTTCTTTTTTAGGAGTTCCTTTGCCGTATGGAAAAAGCGGAACCTTTTTATTTTTATCACTTCAGTCTTTGTCTAAGAATCTGGTGGTCATTTTGATTATATTAAATAGTGCTTCAAGCACTAGAAGAATGAACTAAAATTATGGTACTAGTTTGCCTGATTTAATAACTTTAAGTCTAAACTAGCTGAAGCATTATAAAATAATGGCATGTCTTTAATCAAACCTTTGCTAAAAATATTATTGAACATTCTAATATAATGATTGCGCCTCTTTTTGTGAACCTCTAATAATTCCTATTTTGGGGTTCTAAAAATACTAAATAGCCAAGTAGCTGCGAGCAACTTGGATACACCGCTCGCTTCGCTCGCTCGGCTAGCGTGCGGTTTGTCACAGTTCTAACCCAACCTTACTTGTTTGGTAAGGTAGCTTGGTTACTCCGACCAACTGTGAGAAAAGCCAGAAAGTTAAAAAAGGCTCATTTATTTTAAAAAGTGCGCATCATGAGAAGCTCAATTTTTTTTACAGGTTCATTAATTTTAAAAAGCGTATATCGTTAGAAGGTCGATAAGTTTTTTAGAGGATCAGTTACTACTAATAAGTTATATTAAATTATTATTATTTTATGTCTCTAGCTACGGTATCCCCGAGTTGAAACTCAACTAAAACTAGACCAGTGGCTTTTTTGTTAAGTAGTCTCTGCTCTTTATTACAATTTTTATGAATTTCAAAGCGTTATTTTATTGAATGAGTAAAATTCGTGTGTTCTATTCGTATATTAAAATGTCATCGTATAATTTTATCAAGCGATGGTTCCAAAGAATGTCTTTTGAGTAATTTCCTTTGGGGATATTGCTTTTTATCTTATTAAAATTATAAAGTGTATTTCTTTGCGTGCCAATATGTCGTTATGTATCAATTATTTTAGACATGGAAGAACATGAATATATGAGAATGAAGGTTAAGAAAATTGAATTAAAATGAGATACTTGTCTGTAAAAAGCACCCAACCCATTTAATCCCACGGAAGACGTACTGTTACATACCTATGATTAATTTCCTAATACTCCAGAAATATTAAAATAACAGCCAGTAAGATAGTTAATTGATTCAGGCGTGACCTTACGGAAATCCATTATAAAATACAATAGACGTAGATATATTTAATAACCTGTTCCACTTAGCTATTTCTAAAGAGCAATAAAAAACCCTGAAAGAAATCGACACGTATTTCACCTCTCAACGAGGCATCCTCAGGATGACGATTGACTTGTCGCGAACTCGAACACGGCGTGTTGCCAAATCGAGCTCTGAATGCAGAGACTCGCGCTCTGGTGCGCGTACAACACGCCGTGTAACCAGTATTACCCAGTTACTGGGTTGTGGAGGTCAGATAGGCAGTCGCTCCATGTAAAACACTGGTATTCAGCTGTATCCGGTTAGCTTGGAAGCTGACATCTACATAGTTGGGAAAAGGCTAGCAGATTTTTGTTCAAGATTTTAAAGTTCAGATTATATCTCGAATATTATCTTTACCATGGCTAGATACGTGGTTTTTGAGATTTTTAAGATAATAATTGGCAGCTGATGTTTAGGGAGCTAGTCTAACCTTGGGCTATCTAGACGTGTTACTAAAACATAATTTATTCCATCAAACTTCGTCTTCATATCCATAAAATGCCTCTTTACCTATTACGAGTAAGTACCTCACTGCTCTTACACTAAGTACTGTACTTCAACAGCGCAATATACGACTAAAAGTATCCATAATTTTGAAAACAATATGAACGCCGGTGAAAGCTCTGTAACAACTAAAACAACTTTAAAATAGAGCACTTGACCGAAAAATTTAAACTGTGGCCGTTCCAAAACGAGTTCTAACTTCATTCTAAGCCCAAGCCTTCAAGCCAGTTATTGTATCCTGTTCTTTATTCAGAGCAGGATAAAGTTCTGTATTTAAAATTGATAACATAGACACGCTTTTAACGACAGTTTTTGTAATTAGAACTTTGACTAAGTTGGAATAGAGTTCGAAATTAAAAAATATCTCGATAGGTTTGACCAGGGTGTAAAAACAAACCTTGTTTTGTAATAAGGCCATACTCAGAAGCTTAACACACTTCGGTACTGAAAATTAAAGTCATTTTATTTGTTACTAGCTTCTTTCCCCGACTTCGTTCGCGTGGAAGTCAGAAGACACCACAATATACTAAAATAATAGCCACATTTTTATAAAACTTCCCTATATACTACGTTTGTAGTTTGTTAGTAGACAGACGAGGCATAAACTTCATGTTTTTCTGTGTACATTTTATGAACTATCATATAAAAGTATAAAAATATGAAAAAAAAGAATTACAAAAAAATATCAATAATTGGGAATCAAACTTAAATACTACCACAGCTTTGCAAAGCAGTTGTTGGACCACTAAGCTATTTGTTTTGTAAAAGTTGACTAAAAAAGCCATTCTTAAATATATCATGATTGACTGCTTAGCTCCGTTAAGTTAGACCGTGAAGATAATAATTAAAAATCTTAGATCTGTAACTATCTGCTATAATATAATCTAACCATTATGCTCGTTTTTTTTACAATTTGCGGTAACTAAACAACTAAGAATAAGAACATAATGTAATATTGCTCATCCCCTATAGCAAATAGCGTGATAATTTATAGCCTACAGACTAACCAGACTTATGGGGAACGAAATTAGTAGTTTTTGCGTAATGCTGGAACATACATTCAGACAAACAGGCAAAAGTTCTAAAAACTACATTTTCGGCTCCCAGACCTCGTAGCAATTACTTTTTTTTATTTTAATTATTTAATGTTCAGTTCTGACTCCGCTACGATATGATATTATATTACAGATTACAAAAGAAAAACTGAGCTCTATTAATTCATCTGGTAGTTTCAAAAGAATATGTACCCAGAACCACAAACAATAATAAATATATCGTCGTCACTCGTCTAGTCACGATTTGTAGGTCAAAACTATTGAACAGTTTAGTCACAGGTCAGATCAATGGCATTCTTCTAACAATTACTGTCAGCCTCGGTTGGATGCCAGTCAAAAATCTTGAAGTGTGCGCTAACCTAGTATGACTGTGTCTGTCATAATGAGTTTTGGGACCAACTAAAACTCAAGACTCAACTAAGACTCAAGCTCTGAAATGGTTTTCAAATAATTTCCACCATCTGGCTACTTGTAATTTAAATAGCTTGTCCTGGAATACTTTGTACAACTAATTCAATATCGTTGAACAACCGAACTTTTTGAATAAATCGTACACCTGTTTACTTCTTTGGATACAGCTGCTGCACTTGCAAACAATTTTTTGTTGGACAAAGTATAATTTGTTTTATTTACGCAGTAGTTTTCCTTCAAGAAAATTAACAGTAGATGAAGTAGGTTTTTATTCGAAAAATAAGTTTCATCTGAAATTTATTCAAGACTTAAAAGTCAATTTGTTTTTATTTACAAGACTAATGACTTGTAAATAAAAATAAATTGACTTTTATTTACTTTTTCATACATCTGTAATTTGGTAGATACTTACCATCTTACTGATAATACGAATTTTAGACTTAGTTTACAACATAAAAAAACTTCGCTCAACTTCTGTTTAGTTTTTATTTATCCACAAGAAAAACTCCAAAATGTCAGAAATTTTTGAATGTCTTTTTTTTTTAAAGAAAAATAATATTTTAAAATAACATTGTTAAATCAGTCCTTAATATTTCAAATATTGATCCTAAGTAAGAGTCCATGTATTTATGTATCTATGTGAGTTTCTTTGTTCCACCATAAGTTTTTCTCATTTAGATATCAACTTGACCCTAAAAAAAGCATAATGACTTCAACTTCTCCCAAACTTCTGGCACGGAGTCAATGCAATTCTTCTTAGAAGTCATTATTCCCCCATTCAATAAATTAAAAAGGATTTCTCACCGCAAACGACTCGACATACTGTGACAGCACTTAATAAAAATTATTACGGCAATTGCGACTCCACTGGCGCTTGAACATACTGGAAATGTACCACTTATGTTAGAATAGTAAAGTGTATATTATTATTGCAGTCCTATACGGTTTAAAAACGGTTTCTTAGAATATGAAGTTCTAAGTATTTTGTTCTTTTGCGTGTGGTTAGTGACTAACCTGGGCCCTGTTTAATGAAATGAAATGAAATTGTTTATTCTGTAAATAGGATATCAGAATCACTTTTACACGTCATATTAAAAAAAAAATATTAAAAATAAGCTAGTGGAGTTCGGCGTTTCCTATCTGACTACTCTGAGAAGAAAAGCCGAAACAAACTCAGATGTCACAGTCTCTTTTAAAGTCCAGACATAATCAGGCCATATGAGGACCATGTAGATTAGTGCCTGAAATGGTCTTTTGAGGAATGAACCACACAGATTTGAGTGGACCTGTCCAGTCAGTGCAAGCATTTGTCAGTAATCGTGGAGCTCAACTCAGAACTTAAGGAGCTCGACTCGACGAACAATACCAAAGAAAGGACATTTGGGTAGGCCGCATAAACTACTCAAACTGCCAGACCATCATTAAAACTAACTGAGAAATTAAAATAATAATGATATCCACATAGTCCTCACATTCACAATAGTTAATTAAAATAATACAACTTTACAAAGTACTCATGTCATTTTTAATATAATTTTTAACGATGTCAATGTGTATATAAAACTGGTATATTTTAATGATTTTACATAATAATTAAAATGTCAAGTTTTATCACAAAGCTTAGCTTAATAAACATTAACAATCCTACTGTTTTTTAAAAAAGTGACATATTTTTTAAAGTTTTACTACATGTTCTGTTTAATAAACCTTACGAATATGTAAAAAACTTACAAGTAAATAACTTATAATTATCACAATTGTATATGCTGTTTAATAAACATTTACATAAGTAGAAAACGATTGTAGATTTCGATACCAGTATTGTATTTAAAAAATATGTAGTTGTAAGTTACAATTTTATTTAGTTAAATAAAATGTAAGTTTTTGGTGCAGATTTTTAATAAATGAGGGTAGATTTCTTTCTCTTGAGTATTGAGCTTTAGTGTTTTTCACGAAGTTATCCTTTTTCGAAAAACTCGCCGTTGCCTTACAATCACATATTCATCACCAATAACATCACTACTATCACTAGTCGTTGTTAGAACCATTTTGTTTTTCTTATAATATTTTTATTTCTTTAGTCATTAGGTTGAGGCATAGAATTAATAGGCTTGAGGCACAAAATTATAAAGTTTTGACACATCGTGAGACCACCTTCCGAATTATGTCACAATTTACAATATATGTAAACTTGTAATTACAATTATGTGTTCAATAAATAAGTTTTCCCTACAATTATGTAAACTTACCTTTGTAAAGTGAAAATTTGTAACTTGTAATTTTTATTAAACAGAAACTTGTAGAATTGTAAATTGTCATCTACAATTAACATTTTACAATTTGTAAGTGTTATTAAATAGGGCCCTGGTAACAGAGTTTTTATACCGCCCATGGGCGTCTGATTTGGTTTCACATGCCGTCAAGAAATATCTTTAAGGCAATCCGGTTTATTTTGTATTGTGAGACTACATTTTACTTTGCATGTTTTACCTGCATAATATGTATTGTATCCTCATCAAATGTTGGGTCACAATTTAACTAAGAAACATTTTACACACAACACAGATAACATCACGCCTGTAATCCCGACAGGTTATACAGAGGTATACCTATAGTACATTCACATTTCCCCAGTTATGTTTACGTCCCAAATAAGAAGGGAGCGAGCCTATTAGTTACCGGTTGTTGTCTATTAGTTGCTGGTTTAGTTATTTTATATAATTAACAAGATTATTGTTATTGGTGGTTACCGTAAGCACCTTGTTTTAGAACTAAGTAATATTAATAGAAGCAAACATGCACCTGAGGCTTGACACAATTATGTTGTCAATTTCTGTTATGTTTGTAGTAGGAAGGCAAGTAATAAGCGTGGAAGTGGTTTACGCACTGACGCTTTATTTGACAACTCCCAATGACAACAGAGTGGGGCAACTGTCATCCTGACAGTTGTGTCACTTAACACCCAATCGCAACTAAGGCTGCGTTCACATGTCATAACTTAATATACAACAGTTTCCTTACAAAAACTGTACCAGAAACTGCCAACCCTAACCTAAAACAAATGATGTAGACAATATTCACAAAAACTTGGTAAACGCCAGTCGTAAATCAAGGCCTTAGAGTGCATTTGGCAAAAGAAGTCACAATTAATCTAGCCTGCACGATACGTGTCCCCTTGGAAGAGAGCCAATGTAAGCGTAGCCCAGTTTTCACGAGAACTTGCCACAACATGCATTATATTGGGCAAAATTTGAATAAGTATCTGCCCGGTGCACAATTTTTGAAATAAAGTATGATCGATTATAGAGACGGGCAATTTTCAAAAAGAAAGTCATGGGCATGTGGCAAGATGTTAGTGATTTTTGGTGGCTAAGTTATTTTTAATCGCTCATTTGTGCTAACAGACGATTAAGGCAATTTATGAAGAAAAATTGCTATGGATATACCGCAGCCGCAACGTCTCGTATAGAAATTGATGGGAATTTAAGGCTGAGAAAAGAGAAAAAATACCTGATGTAACTAATTGTAGTACCTACTTACTTATATATTCTGTTTCTCATTTACCTCGAATTTGTCTCACGTACATAAGTGCTTATATTTATTCAAAACATGTCGTTCATATTTTGTCCCCAAAGAGATATTTACTCAACAAGAACTTAAACTTACGCGTGTTAGGAATCCACACACCACAGTAAACTACATAAGTAGTGTAATCCATTCTACTTATTGGAGTTTTACCACTTTCTCGGTACTAAACGAGGAGGTAATAATAATACAGTTGTTGGATATGATAGTTATATCTTCTAAGTTGCGAGGTATAATTATTATACATATACATTCGTAAGAGGAACTTGTGGCTAAGTAATAACAGCCGCACGGGTCGATCGATCAGGAAAGGCTACGCTTGCCGAGGTTGGTCCGTGGAAGGGTGATCATCTTTACATACCCCTCCGCGCCTCGGAAAGCACGTTAAGCTTTTGGTCCCGGCTGTCATTCGTGGATCTTTCACAGTCGTTACGGGTCGTCAAAAGACCGAAAGTCTAATAACCAGGCTTACCAAGGGGTATCGTATTACCCAGTAACTGGATCGTGGTGGTCAAAGTTAAGCAGTCGCTCAGCTAAGCAGTCGCTCTATGTAAAATACTGGTATTCAGCTGCATCTGGTTAGACTGGAAGCCAACCCCAACATAGGTGGGAAAAGGCTAGGCAGATGATGATGATGACATACGCGTAAGAAAACAGCTAAAGTTCCATATCTTGGAAGATGACCAAGGAATGATGTTTAACATTATTATCATTTTTCATTATAAGTATTTTTTACGCTGTTAAGGCAAAACATGACTGTGAAACAATTAATAATGTAGCATCTTGCATTCATCTTTTGAACAAATAAATATTTTTATCAGTTTATCTGCTTTATCAGTATCCAAATTTTTATGAGCAAATTATACCTAAGTTTTTTTTTTTTTTGGATGGGAAGTTATAAAATAACTTCTCCTGCTCCGGCCGGAGCGAGAGGACGAGTCAAACTCTTACTGACTAAAACCCACCCGTGGACACGGCGATGCTCCGTCTTATCCTTCGGATAATTTCTGGAGGCCTACCATTATCTCTTCTTCTTTTTCGTGTGGGTAGTGACTAACCTGGTGTCAGAGTTTTAAAGTCGCCCAAGAGCCTCTGACTCAGCTTCACATGCCGTCGAGAAATATCTCTCAAACATCCCAGTTTCCTAACGATGTTTTCCTTCACCGTTTTTGAAGAAAGTGATATCTATACAATACGCACTTGAATCCGAAAAGTCAGAGGTGCATGCATTAAAACGTCTACCTTTTATATCAGCGAAATGTTAAAATCTTTATTCGGTGTGAAAGAGAAAAAAGATGTAATACAAGATGACAAAGGATGATCGCTTTGACACTTCATAAAACGGCCTTTGAAGTGATTATTAGCAGACCCATGTTCAAAAAGGTTAGCTTAGCTCTAAAATTGAAATAATTTTCATAATTATTATCGTTAAGGTTGCATTCCGTACCCAACCGCAGTAGGCAACTGCAGGCAACCTGTTGCCGCGACACGACTGATTTCTATGTATTTCAATGAAATACCTTCCGTAGCTAGCGACACGACGTCGTTGGCAGCTACCGCCTGCGGTCGGGTACGGCATGGTGCCTTTAACGTACCATTCCGCAGATAACACGTCACGGTGGCATGTTGCTGCAGTCATGATTTTGAACCCAACCGTAGGTGGCAACTGCCCGTATTCCAGTCGGTAGATAGAAGATAGAAAAACGTGACTATCGCTCGAGCGTTAGCGGCACTACTGGTCAGCAGTCGGGCTGCACGTGTCGCCTGTCACTCGCCCGTAGCTGCCAACAACGTGTCGCTAGCTACGGAAGGTAGTTCATAGAAATACACAGAAACCAGTCGTGTCGCAGCGACACGTCGCCTGCAGTTGCCTCCTGCGGTCGGGTACGGAATGGCACCTTTACAAATTACCATAATTTTAAGTCGATTAGTATACGATTTAGGAACACTAATCTGGAATATCTGAAATATTTTAGACCCTAAAGTTAGAGCCTCATAATCGAGTTCTATAGGCATAGTTTAGGCCTAGGGTTTAAAACTAAATTAAACAATTATGTTGGTATAGATTTTCGTATAACGAAAGGTGAACAAAAGGTATAGGTACGGTTATTAATCTGCTTAGAACAGTTCGTCATGAATAACAAATCGAATAGAAAAGAGGTGCATTAATTATAAATATATCTTTTATTACATTTTCATACATATAAATTACATTTTTAAATATTTTTAAGAATTGGAAATTAAAAACAAAAAAATAATTTTAAAATACAAAAAATAGTGGCCCATCAGCATCAAGAACAGGGTCCAAGCTGCCGGTGGTCAGAGCTCTAGAGAGAGAAACCTCCTCACGGTGTGTACCTTGTCTAGGAGTACTGCTTTCTGAATCAAGCCCTTGACCCTTCTTAATTATATTATTAGCTTGTGGCGCTATAAGTTTTCGCACATTGACATGATTTGATTGTAAGTTGTGATCATCATGATTTTTTTAATACCCAATATTACGGTCTGCCAAAGCCTCTATTTCTGTGATTATGTTCATGATCTATGATTGAAAGTACTCTATCATAACGACACCAAACTGGACGACAGAAATAAACTGTAAAGTAGTACCAATAGGTAGTAACCGACCTCAGTTATTAAGAGGAGGCTCCCTAAATTGTATGTTAATTAGCATTAATATTCTGAAAAGTTAAGCATACAATCAAAATGGAACATTAGAATAAGATTTATTGGATCTTTTTCTTTCCATATATAAGACAGTTACGTAATTGGAACATTTTCGCTCGATTCATTTCTTATTCGAAAATCATGTCTTTTTTAAAGATTATTTGAAACAAAAACAAGATTACTCGACTTTTATGTCTAAAATAATTACTTACAGTAAGAAAATATAGTTTATTATCCAAAAATAAGATATTTTTTCTCAAGATCTCTTACGACTCTGAAGACTTTAGTTATAAACGAAATAAGAATTGAGACTTACGACATTTAGTTCCGTGCTCGAACACGACCAAAGAGCGCACGCGATATTCAAGTTTATTACTGTTGTGTTAGCGTTTAGCACATAGAGGAGTAGTGGGGTGCATGGGGGTGGAGTTTGCGTGGAAATTGTCTTTGGAGTGCCTGGTCTTAATGAACCTACTTTTCAACAATTTTCCTCACCATTACCGATCCTCATTAAGAGCCCGTACTACCTCAGCTCAAATTCACTTTTTACCTCGCTCGCACCATACTGCTCGCGGACTGAGTGAGAACGAGACGGTGTTCATGATTTAGTTAGTTTAGAATTTTTCAACTAGATGGCGTTTTACATCGAGCGCCCTTTTCTGAATGGCGATGTTAAGATTTTCAATCGATTCCTATAGGGTCTGAATATGTGATTTTGTTTTTTGAGTTTGTACTGGTGTGTATATCGAATATACATAGTTATACGGTGTCCGGTCTTTTATTTAACCGTGGTCCGACCAGTCAAGTACATGGTCCAATCGAGTCGGATAGTGAGATCCAGACAGTGTTTTGTGTTTCTTGGCGTGGAAACCAGGGTGGATCGCCCTGAAGCGCCGCACACCCAAGCTGGTGTGCACAGTGAAGTGGCCAGTGCTGCTGCAGCAGAGTTGGCGTGGACCAGCCCCTGGAGTTGGCGCAGGGCGCTAAGCTGAGTTGGACACCATCGCAGTACAGGACATCATCAGCACCAGCTGAGCAAGGCGCAGGGCGGACTGTGGACTGGACATCATCAGCACCAGCGGAGTAAGGCGCAAGGCGCCAGGTTTACACCTGGGGTTCTTCAACTGCAGGCGACGCAGTCATCATTTGAGTGGTTCAGTGCCAGTGAAGTGCGGTTTGTTGAAACCAAAATCGTGAGTACATTTTCATTGTTACATTGCAAGTCGGATTTTCTGAAGATAGAAAAATTCGTCTGGAAATATTTTTGGACTTTAGTAGATTTTGTTGAACTTTATTCTGTGTGTATTTATGTGTCAATCTGCCATATTGCATGACATGCGATATTGAGCCAACTGTAAAGAATTAGTTCTTGGTTTGTGTGTACTTGTTTTGATATATTTAAACTGTGTTTAAATTAAAATCATCCTTACTGTCGTTGATTTAAAGTTCAAATTAGATGGTTATATTCTTTAAGTGTGGTTAACAGTTGTCTTTAGCAATTTTAGTGGAAATTTAGTTGTTTGTAACTTCTTAAGGCCCCAATAATTAAATAAATAATGGAGGCTTTATATAGAGTACAGTCAAACACAAAGCTTCTTATAGAAAAGGCTCAACTAAATTTTAAAAAATCACCTAAAGATAGGGTAACTAAAGTATATGTTGAGACCAGGTTAGATGCTCTCGAAGCTCTGTGGTTGGAATTTTCAGCAACGAACAGAAACATAATACAGAATGTTACAGACGCTCAACAAGCATCTGATAAATATTTTATTAGCAATGTTTATGATAGTACAGAAGAAATTTACATTTGGTACAAAACACATTTAAAAGAAGTGTTAAATACACTTTCTAAGAGTAATGTAGATCAAGGTAATAGGACAAATGTCGACCACACACTAGTATCAAATAATGTCAGATTACCAAAAATAAATATTCCAAAATTTTCGGGCAATTATGCAGAATGGACAACCTTTAAAGATTTATTCACATCATTGATACATAACAATGAAAGTTTAGAAGATGTTCAAAAGTTACATTATCTAAAAGGCTTATTGTCGGGGGAAGCAGATCAACTTGTCAGACATATTGCGGTTACTTCTAATAATTACAAAGAATGTTGGTCTTTGCTAAATAGCAGATATAATAATAAACGATTTCTGTCGAATTGTTTACTGAAGCGCTTATTAAGTCAAACTAATGTAACGGAATGCGCAAATAGCCTTAAGAGTTTATTAGATACCACAATGGAATGTCTCAACGGTCTAAAAAATCTCGGAGTTGACGTCAGTTCATGGGACATCATAATCATCTTCATAATTAGTTCCAAACTTGATTCCAAATCACGAGAGCAATGGGAATCAAAAATCAGCTCCAAAGATGAATTACCCGCGCTCTCGGACTTCAGAGATTTTTTGGAAGCCAGATTTCGTACGCTTGAATTTTTAGACACTAAGTCGAGTAGACCTAAAGCAAATGTTCACCATGTAGTTAGTACCGACAATAAGGCCGTTGCAACAACTTGTCCATTCTGTAAAGAAGCTCACAGAATCTACAATTGTAAGAAGTTCGCTCAAGAGAGTTACGAATCTCGTCATAACTTTGTACAAACCAACCGCTTGTGTTATAATTGTTTAAACGCGAATCACTCCATTAAGTTTTGTCGACAAACTGCGTCGTGTCGTATATGTAAGCGAAGACATCATTCGCTACTACATTCAAACTCAGTCTCAAACTCCACAGTAGTCAATGAAAGCTCTAAGACAGCAGCTGACGTTAAATCAGCGGTGTCTAGTGTTCAGGCATCGTTATCAGCAAGCGAACCATCAACGTCTAGCATAGTTTCACATTTCTCTAAGGGATCAGTACCTTCTCAAGTTTTGTTGGCTACTGCTCTTGTCGAAGCACAGACAGAGAGTGGGTCCACACAGCTGCTGAGAGTGCTATTGGATCAGGGATCTCAGGCATCATTCATAGCAGAATCAGCAGTACAGTTGTTAGGACTACGAAAGAAGCCGACCAAATCGGTCATATCAGGAATAGGCGGTGAGAGAAGTTCTTTTGCTTCCAAGTACACAGTCACGTTGACTATTCACTCACGCTTAGATCCAAAGTTCAAAGTCCAAGTCCATGCCTTTGTATTAGGTACTATCACATCGCTTTTACCCTCGGAGAAATTAGAACAGTCTTATTGGCCCGAGCTGAAGGATATAGCTTTGGCTGACCCAGAGTTCCACACGCCAAACAAGGTAGATATCTTGCTTGGCGCGGAAATATATTGTCAAGTTCTTAGAGATGGCTTAATTCGGGGTCCACCCAACCTACCGGTAGCTCAAAATACGGCTCTGGGTTGGATCCTCTCTGGACGGAGCTCGTCCAGCCGAGAGTTTATCCATTGTCATCATGTCGTTAACAGCAGCGAAGATCAGGCTGATGACAATTCACTTTTGCGACGGTTTTGGGAGACAGAGTCTATTGTCCCTGACCAGAAAATCCTTTCCGAAGATCCCACCCCATTAACTCCAGGTCACTTCCTGATAGGTGAGCCTCTGATGAACGTGCCTGAACGCAACTATGAAAATTCTAATATTAGCAACCTAAGACGTTGGCAAGTTACACAGCGCATGTTGCAAGATTTTTGGAGACGATGGTCAAATGAGTACTTGGTTCATTTGTTACAGCGGTATAAATGGACAAAAAATATTCCAGAACCAAGTATAGGAGACATAGTTTTAGTCAAGGAGGATAATTTACCTCCTACCCGTTGGCTTATGGGCAAGGTCGAAGACAAGCATCCTGGTTTGGATAAAGTTACACGAGTGGTAACTCTCAAGTGTAATGGATCCTCTATTAAACGACCTATGTCAAAATTGTGCATTTTGCCTACTGCAAAGTAATGTGAACCATATGTTATTATATTAAGTTTTTTTTTGTTGAAAGTTGCAAAGTTTAAATAATGTCTGTGTAGTTCACTAAGTTAGATTTAAGCTTATACAGTCCACAAAGTATTTTTTGTTTTTGCGTTTAGAAATGGGTACCTACCTTTTATAAAATGTTATATTTTTTACATCAAAGTCGTCATTTAGTTATTCTAGTTTGATTGAGCCCTGACCTCATGGTGGGCGGTTTTGTGTAATGAAGGACATAATATCAATATGTCCTTGGTGGGCGGTATGTTCATGATTTAGTTAGTTTAGAATTTTTCAACTAGATGGCGTTTTACATCGAGCGCCCTTTTCTGAATGGCGATGTTAAGATTTTCAATCGATTCCTATAGGGTCTGAATATGTGATTTTGTTTTTTGAGTTTGTACTGGTGTGTATATCGAATATACATAGTTATACGGTGTCCGGTCTTTTATTTAACCGTGGTCCGACCAATCAAGTACAGACGGAGTGGGGTGCTAGCGGCTCTGAGGCGCCAATAATTTAGGTAATTGCTTTTTACGGCGAAAATAATGGTAATAAAAAATAAAAAAAACATAGTCGCTGCTTTATAGTTAGTTCAGTTATTGTGCAAAGTTTCATGATCTAATTTGGATTATTTTTTGAATACCAGCGGTTTATTGTTCGGTTTGGAGGTAACTTTGGATTTTTTTTCTATCGAGAAAATTTTATGGAATCGTGTTTTCGGCTAACATAGTACTTAACATTAATCCTTAACTTTAACATATATTTATTTCAAAATTAATGCTGCAGTGTTTTAGATATAACGGGGGATCATGCTAGGCCATTTGAGGTAGTATAGGCCCTTAACAACCAAAACCACCAAAACAGACACTCCAGAATATTCTATAGACCAATAAAATTCAGAACTTCCAAAGCACTGGAATGCGTTGTATATCAAACGCTGTCGGGGTTAACGCGGGATAAAACGCGTGTACGTAAGATTTATTACCGCACCCGTGCAGGTGGCTTTTAGATCTCGACTACTGCTTTTATACCGAATTTTACTCTGTAACCACGAATGATACAGTTTCTAAGTGTTAGCAGAGTGTATTTATCATCCTGTTGTTGTAGTATGATTTGTTGCTTCATGATGTCGCGTTTTACGAGGACCATTCCGAGAAAAATGGACCTTATGGAAAAAGTACTGTCACAAACATTTACAAATAATTCACAAGACATTCTTATTCTCTATTGAACGCAGTTTTTTAAATGTAATGTTTATTTCATAACCTATAATTTTTTTTATAAAGGAGTCAATTGTTGCTAATTTAACTGATTAAAAACAAGAAGCAAAACAGGCGATTTTAGCGTGTCACACACCTCCTGTCGCTAACTTTAATTAACCGAAGTTCATGGTTTTTTTTTAAGACACACCTTTTTATTCACTACTATTTTATTTACTTTCAATAGTACAAAACTACCAAAACAAGTTATTTTATTTTCATGACAACATTATTATGGTAGATCAGCCGTTCTTTTTACCCATCGGGCAACCGTGACTCAGTAATTGGTAACGAAAGGCGTTCGAACTACAGGTATTCAAATATAAAGTTCTCTATAGTCACAGTTATAATGTGATACTGGGAAGTTCTTAAAACATTCTTTCATTTGCGAATTATACTTTAGATATCTGCGTATGTAATGAAATAAAGGATTCCCTCTAAAAGAACAAAGAATATTAGTTTTATCGTCATTATTGTTAGTAAAGCAGGAGTTCGTCACGTCCGTTTAGTGTCGTGAAATACTAGTGGAATTTTAAAATTGTCCTTTTTAACCCTTGTCCCTTAGTGAATGGTCAATTTTTCACGGAATGTCTCAGAAACGTAAAAATATCTGTGTCAAGTTGTAAGAATGTAAAAGAATGGTGGAGTTTATATTCATATTCAGTGCGATGTCTTCGCTTATCGCCTAACCTAAGCTATACTCCATTTGAAATAATATTTGACATTTAAATAAACCTTTTTAGGGTTCCGTACCTCAAAAACAAAAAAACGGAACCTTTATAGGATCACTCGTGTGTCTGTCTGTATGTCTGTCCGTCTGTCACAGCAATTGTCGCCGAATCTAATGGACCGCTTCCGTTTAAATTTGGTACGCATATGTATTTCTGTGACCCAAACACGGAAGTGTAAAGTAAATAAATGAATTTTGAATATGTGGGTCATTTTTGGGGGCAAACAAGAAAAAAAATAAAAAAAATGCGAACTGTAGCGTGTCAAATGAAAAGGCTTATTCCGAGGATCTCAATTTTTACGTTTTTTTATAATTTCCAAATAAATACATTTAAAGATATTTAAGAAAATAAATGAAAATTTACCATTACCCCCTTATCTTCGAAACTACTGAGCCTAAAATTTCGAAAAAAAAATACAGAGAACGGTTCTTTACTCATAGATTACAGAAGAAGTATATGGTCTTAAAACTTACATTTGTAATTAAAATTATGGGAGAATATCTTTCAAGTTTATATTTGGGATAAATTCTTCCCAAATACAAACCAACACGCACTTGGCCGGTATTTTACAGTCCATTCAACCGATTTTGACGTCTATGGCGTTGGCGGCATGACAAATGGCAGCTGCAGTAAACAGTTGGTATTGTAAACACTTTTTTCCTTATAATGCTATCCTTATGCCTACCGAATAGAAGTCAAAATCAGTTTAACGGGCTGTAAAAAAGGTTTGTTTGAATGTCTAAATTTTATTTCAAACTAGCTTTTGCCCACGACTTCGTTCGCTTATGTTCTTTGTTCTATGTTATAGGGTTTGGTTTTCGCACTTAGTTCGTCAAGTGGACCTTTGTGCGTGGGCCATGGCAGCCGTTTGGTGGTTATTTCAACCAGCCAACCTCCTTCCAGAAGTTAATTAAAACTCCTGGTCTGTTCAGAACATCAGTGAAAGATCTGGGTGACCCGAAGGTTTTTGTTCTAATCTGGGTGACGCCTGTGCATTTGAAGAGCACGTGCGCGACGGCTTCCTCTATTGTGTGGAAGTGATTGTTTAGCGAGCAGTGCCCCGAGATGGTCCCCGTCATCAAGCGCAGGCCGTTCCTTTCCAGGCTTAATAAATTCGTCCACCAACCTTCCTCACGAATAGGGCTATCCATTGCAAGAATTTTTTTTTCTAATCCGACTGGTAGTTCCAGACTAATATCTGGTCCACATAAAAACTTACAAATAAACAAATTTTACCACTTTATTATATTAGTATAAATGGAGTATAAACGTAGTAATGAATTGACCAGCAGCGTTCTTTTGATAAATGAAACAAACTGCGATAATCAATCAACTTTTCACGTTCAGTAAAGTAACGAATTATAATTATAAATTTACATATACATAAACTCACGTCTTCTTCCCATGGGTAGGCAGAAACTACAGAACGCCACCTGCTTCGATCTTTACAATATTCTTTTTGCTTCGTTTACGTTCATTTTCAGTTGCGATTACTACTCACCTTTCTGAAGAATATCACCAATAAGGGTGCCCTCCCGGCGTTTTCACAATAACCAATTGCAATATTATTTTAGCTATTTACTTGTCTCAAAAAGTGATAATCATTGTCTTCTACTCTAATGTTACGACGCGTTTAAAAAAAAAACAACCAATCTGCCTAGCTTTTTCCCAACTATGTTGGGGTCAGCTTCCAGTCTAACCAAATTCAGCTGAATACTAGAATTTTATATGGAGCGATTGTCTATCTGATCTCTACAAACCAGAAAGTGGGTAATACGATACGCCTTGGTAGAGTGGTTGTCAGACTTTCGGGCTTCTGACGACCCGTAACGACTGGCAAAGATCCACGAATGACAGCCGGGACCAACGGCTTCACGTACTTTCCGCGGCTCGGAGGAGTCTCGGTATGTTAAGATGGTCACCCATCCCCGGACCAACCTCGGCAAGCGTACCTTAACCTGTTGGATTGACCCGTACGGTTATTACTTAGCCACAAGCTCCTCCTCTTCTTACAGATTTTTTGCTAAAATAAAGATGATAAATTGATTCCGAATGGCAATTTCTCTAATTGCTACCTTTGAATAGAATGTTATTGAACTCCAAGCGACGAAACCCTCTTAAAGAGCTTAAATTTCAAGATAATCGAAACGATTTTCTATAATCCTAAGACTTTCAAATGATTGTTATTACTTTTATAATAAAGCCCTCATCTTTTATCTGCGCAGACATAAACAGAAAACGATATTACATTGAAATGAATGAAAATGTCCATTTCGGATCGAGATATTAAACATTCGTAGCGAAATTAAGATGGAAATCTGAAGAGCCATATTGTTTTTATGAACGAAAAAACTTGAGAAAAATTATTGTCTATCTCATATCTTTCGGCCCATTATAAAACAGAATTAATATTTGAAACTTCAAGTCTTTCATGTAAATAGAAGACCTGTTTATCTAACACAAAGTAGTCATGTTCTGTACAAAGAACCTCCTTTCAGCCAGGATATTTTTAATATGGCCGCAAAAAGCTTCACCTTATTACCTACTTACATGGAAGCAGCCGTCTCCTGATAATTGAACGACCAATTCGACTACCATGCGTGCGTTCCACAAACTATGGGGGACATAACATCGTGTCCTGCGTATCCTTTTGTCACCGGTGGCCGCCACATAGTGTCCGCAATTTACCGACGAATGACATCACTGAAATATTATTGGAACGAACTTCTTTAACACGGCTTGTAAACTTTCAGAAATCGTCACGCTAAAAAGTGTTAATACTTACGACTGTCTTCTTCGAATTCAAAGAGAAAAAAGAGAAAGAGAGAGAACGCCGGTAGAAAAAAAAACAAAAGAAAAGAGTAAAGTGATTACAGTGTCGTGGGATAAAATTGTACACATCGCCCCAAGTACACTGCACGCCGATCTCATTAAAGAAAGAAAGTGTGAAATTGGTCAAAATGAAAATCCAGGATGGCTCTGATATTTTTTTAAATTTTTCTTCATGGGTATCGTTTTTATGGTTTTCAAGCCTGTTAAAGATTAAAGTGAGATCGAAATGTAAATCCAAGATGGCGGCCGCCAAAACCTTAAAATTTTTCATCGTGAGTGCCGTTTTTATAGTTTTCGAGGGTGCTAAAGCCGATATGAGGTGGAAATGTAAATCCAAGATGGCGGCCGCCAAAACCTTAAAATTTTTCATCGTGAGTGTCGTTTTTATAGTTTTCGAGGGTGCTAAAGCCGATATGAGGTGGAAATGTAAATCCAAGATGGCGGCTGCAAAAAATTTGTTTTCGTTTTAAAGCATACGTGAGAAAGAACTTCGTTCCTGACGGGTTCCCCCGACCGCACACGTTTTTTTATGAAAGTAAGTTAATGTGTTTTCCTACAGACCGATTTTTGACACCGTAAATTCAAACTTCGCTGCCATCATTTTCACTGCGGGCGTTGTGTGGCGGCCGCCGCTCTTTTAGGAAACCGTAGCTTGGAACTGATAGACGCTACTGAAGGTACTAGAATCGTAGTAAAATTCTGGGTCGACTTAATTGACATTGCCATCGACACACTAAGAAGAAGACCGTGCTTAAGTGTTACGGAACGTCTTTAGTAAATAGCGAACATTACTTTGAATTGCAATGAAAAAAGTCACTAACTCAAGCAATAGTTAAATATGATTAGCTATAGTCTGAGAATAGTTACGCGGTTAACACGTTCAGTGCCGGAAGCCCTCCTGGCAGGTTCACCTAGTCGCATATGCGATGCTGGAAGCCGTCGCGAAGGGCTCATTTTAAATACCGGTATAGGTTTTTCTTAGCGAATACGGCATTACGTATAAACGGTGAAAATAAAATCTGATAGTTTATTGATTCAGGCGTGACCTTGCGGAAATCCATTATAAAATTCAATAGACGTGGACGTCTATTGTATTTTATAAGATCTGATGTATATTTTAACAAGATTTATTAGTATATGCGTTGGTTTTAAAATCCAAGCATTTTATTTTTTTTTATTCACGGGTACAAATATTTACAAAAAAATTAAAAGGTTAGAAACTACTTATAGCGACAAGGCCCCCTTTTTTTTTTTTGTGGGTGGGAAATCATCAAATAACTTCTCCCGCTCTGGGCGGAGCGGGAGGGCGTGTCAGACTCTTACTGACTAAAACCCACCCGTGTTCCTTCGGTTGCACTGTTGCCGGGGGCCACGATCTCCCTTTCGGTTTTCTTCGCAACCCCGGCAGGCATCGGCCCTAGTGGTCCCCTTCAAATCTGCTCTCATCTCTTTGAGGCGCGCGTGGAACACAACGCGCCGTCGACCCGGGCCTGGTCCTTATCGGACGGTGAGCCACCCATTGCTCACGCGCCCAGGCGATTTCCGACGCCCTGGGCGTCTCCTCCTGCGGCGGTTAGGGGCGTGAGGGCGCGAAATATGCCTCTCCCTCACGCGTTCCGCCTCCTCCTTCGCGAGCATTACAGCTTCGCAGAAGGAGGTGACGGCCTCTCATTTCCTCTCGCTCCGTACCATGGCCTGAACCAGGGCCGGACGCGAGAGATCACCGCCGCCGATCGCCTCCACGAGGACACGGCGATGCTCCGCCCAAGCTGGGCAGACCTCCACCGTATGCTCCACCGTGTCCTCCGGGCGATCCACACAATAGTGACACCCGGGCGTTTCCTCCCGCCTTATCCTGTGCAGGAACCTCCCGAAACAGCCGTGTCCGGTGAGGACATGCGTCAGGCGGAAGGTGAGGACGCCGTGGCGCCTCTCTAGCCCCCCTGAAAACACAATTTTACTTCGTTTTACAATGTTTTATACCACGGTTTTAAACCTTATGCCGTTGACCGTCCGCGATGGTTAACTTTATCGCAAACGTAATGTCGGGAATCCTCCCGGAGGGTTCACTTCCAATATGTATGGCGGTATGGCGTATCAGTTCTATGAAAAGTGGGTGGAGTCGAAAGTGTTAAGCGATAGTGTTATAATATTATTATTTTTTCGATAAATTGTGGTACGGTCTATTACAATAAATGTGAAGGCAGTATGTTACTGTCTTGGTTTCCTAAGAAAACGGCAAACGGTGTGACCGTTTGCCGTTTTCTTAGGCACGTCCAATTACAGAGCATTTTATGAGACCTTTGTAAATTACAGATTTTCATGTCAGCCCTTATTCGAGTAATATGACAGAAGCGCTTTTCAAGGAAACCGTACCTCTAAAGATAATTGAGAAGCTCATTGTAAGAAGTGAACCTGAACATTTACAAAGTAGCATTCAAATGAATGACATCACGTACTAACATATGAAAGCCAACCACGTCTGAATTTAGTGCTTTCTAAATCATTAAACAAATAAAAAACATACAACACGAGATAAAAATATCATCACAATTTTTAACGTGATAGGATTTATATGTGCAACTTTTTAATCGCCAGTAAATCCGGATCTAAATTACATGAATAAATAAAATATCATATTCGTAGTTGCACAAGCTGCTACAAGCTCAATAACACCTGCTTCGATTTACATGCGTCGCCTAAACTAGAATATTTATCATTTCTGTGAACGAGACGGATTTTATTAAAATTTTCTGAATACAACATGGTTGGTCAGTATTTTATAATTGATCTGTAATAACTTTGCAGTAATGAAGACGGAAAATGTGGCTACAATCGTACTATTACTTATAGAAAACTGTTATTTAGGGTACATTGTAATTTTGATAAATGGAACTGACTGTTGTTCCAAAGAATAAAACAATAGTTAATTGATTCAGGCGTGACCTTGCGGAAAGACATTTTAAAATACAATAGACGTAGATATTTAGTTAACCTACTCCACTTAACTATTCCTAGAGTCATAAAAACATAAGAAATCAACACGTGTTTTGCCTCCCTCAGCATGTCGATTGACTTGTCGTGAACCCGAACACGGCTCATGATGCCGGGCCGGGGCGGTAACTCTGCGTCCGGCGCTCGTACACAACGGTGCACAGCGACCGCCGAGTGCCAGATCCCGTCTATTGTTGGTGAATCATTTGGGTTAGGTAACATTAGAACTGTGACCATTAAAGCGTGAAAGCGAGCGAGCGAAGCGAGCGTGCCGCGCCAGCAGCCGCCGAACGCCAGATCCCCAGTATTGTTGTTGAATTATTTGGGTTAGGTTAGGTCAGTTTTATAAGGTGTTTTATTTCGGAATTCTAATTAATCGGTTCTTTAAAAATTGGAATTCGTATTTTTAATGTTTCGAATTATAATTAAGTCAGACTTTTTGTTTTTCGATCTATTGAAACTCGGTATTTTGAGAATGGTTATTATAAACTCGGAGTTGTTATATTATCAACTTTGAACCATTCGGAATTATGAAAATCGGTATTTTGAAATTCGTATTTGTGACTTACGGAATAAAGTTTTTCGTATTTATGTAGTGTACCCGTTGTAAATAACTGCTGCTTTATATGGGACCTTATGATACCAATGAAAGCTAGGATGAATTATAAAAAATAATGTTTTCTTTATTATCACGTAAGGAAAATATTGGCCCAAATCATATACAGGGTATTTTTTTTTAAACTGACAAAAAATTTCAACGCAAGGCTTTCAGAATCATGTACTGAATCCATGGTAAC
This sequence comes from Omphaloscelis lunosa, assembly GCA_916610215.1. Classification (NCBI taxonomy): domain Eukaryota; kingdom Metazoa; phylum Arthropoda; class Insecta; order Lepidoptera; family Noctuidae; genus Omphaloscelis; species Omphaloscelis lunosa. Next base: position 13,065,442 of record OU744265.1, on the reverse strand, counting down.
AGTTTTCGCGTCTATGTCCCTGCCTTGTGTGAGATCTGAAACGCAGCCTTAAGATTAACTCACTTATTCGCACTTTTGTTTAGCTCTCTCTCCCTTTTCACATCTACCATGCTTCATAAATAACATATTGTTTGTGAAGATCAACGGTATCTACGGTTGATTGTCACATATGACTTCGGCGATATAAAAAGATCTTACTAGTACCAGCATTTAAACGCCTTCATTTGACCATAGTCTTACACACTTCAACTAAAGAACCGTATTTCCATAATATAAGCACCCCCTGTCAGGTTTTTCAGTAGTTTCTTGGTAAAAAAATACCCTGCAAAGCTCCAAAGCCTTTAATAAAACAATATTCTCCAACAAATTATGGTTTCATGGCTTTGGCAAGCATCGACATCATGATCAGCATCACATCCAAAAGACGTTCAGTGCGCTGATTAAGCCACCTCCAAGTACCGCGTATCGGAGAGCAGTGCTGGCTCAGTGATAAAGGCCCTGACTTATGATTTGTAGGTCGTGGGTTCGAACCCAGGCAGGCGCTTTACTTTGTGTAAATAATTTCATCACCACTGCTCTCAAAACGGTTAAGGAAAACATCGTGAGGAAAAAAAAGGAAAAAAAGAAGAAAAAAATCAAAAATCCAAAGACATGTGACATCTATCAACCCCCACTGGGTCCGCGTGGTAGATTACAGCCACCACTCCCTCTCAAAGAGAAGAAGCTTGTGTCCCAGCAGTGAGAACATTATAGATTGATTATAAAGCATCGCTCGACGTGGTTTTGGTCGATATCATTGTACTGGATACCTGGATGCAATAGAAAACAAAAATACAGTCATAACCACTTTTCTTATAAAAAACTGGCCTTAACTTATTTAAATATAAATTAAACCCCTGTGATTAAACTCACAAAACTAACGTTTTAAGAATCAAGCAACAATGTTGTGTACTTAACAACATCTTGCAGGTTCCAGGATCCTAATAAACCTTTCCTGGAAAATATCTCTAGATGCTTGCAGACTTCATCAAAGCTTAGTGCATACTATACGTAAGACTCGGACTTAACTAAAGACTCCTTGAGACTTCGAAGAGTCTTCATTAAGTCTGTCCTGTGCATTATTATGGTTGGGGTACGTGAATGGGTCGTGAATTCGCATATTGGATTTTTGAACGTAAAATATAATAGCAGAAACGATATTGGTATTTACAAAGAATGCAAGACAGTCATGTTTCCTGTTATTTACTTAGTAAATAGAAGACGTTTGTCCGGGAATTTCTTCTATCGTCCCTATTTCTGCAATCACCCCTTTTTCAATTGTTACTGCAACTCTGAAGTACCCAAAATTGCTCTGCAAAGGAAGCTAGTTGATATGCGTTTCTTCCTTACACCCCATTTTATGACGTACATCGTCAATAAGGTTTAAAATATTCGTTTACACCCACTTTAAAACTCACGTTTACAACCAAAATATATATTTTACGATACAGTCATAAATAGAGGTGTTAAAGAAAAAGCGATTGTCCTCTTTATTACGACGTTCTGTGTAAAAACTGGTCGTTTTCTGAGTGCGGTTATGTCTTGTAATGACATCGTAAAATGGTGGTGGTATTTCTAAAACGGTTCTTTAGGTAATTTTCGAGTTTATTTTCTGATCTTGGGTCACTTCAATAAGTAACTAATAAGTATGTGATTTTAAGTTAGAACAGCACAATACAGCTATCTGCGTAATTGATAGTAAAATTAGAATTTTTAATGAGTTCGAAACTTCGAATTTGTTACTTTATCAAATGTTATTTTTTTAAATGTATCCAATTTAACTTTTTCTGCATGCAATAATCATTATTATTATGTTCAAACACAAAGCGAATTGTTTGTTATATGGATGAATAAATGAAATGAAAATTAATTATTTTGAGGTGTTTACCCTAGCCGGAAACCGGTACCGGTATAGCGTTGTTGGCATTCCTCCTACACTTCTAAGCGAGAAGCGTAGCAGAAATGCTCCGCAGATCCTAGCGTAGCAATCTGTCCAAAGTAGGTTACACGTTAAAAAGCTTAGCAGTGTCTCCTGCACTACTTTTTTCTTCGAAAACATTTTAACCGTCAGTATTAAAACGTCTTCAATTTCCTTAACATTCTCAATAGTTAAACATAGTTATTCTACACAAAACCGCGTCCATAAATCATAATAATAAACCCGCACCCTTCATAACTTCATACAAATTCAGTTTATCATCATTCAAGTCGCGAACAACTGAATAAGTGATAACTAAAATAAAACATCTGAACCCATCGAGTGCCCGGCTTTCGGCTCTCGGCTTTCGGCCTTCGGCCTGAATTATTGAACGCCAGTTGAACTATGAATTATGCATCTAGTCTAGTACTCCGAACACTAACTGAATGTAATCATGCTTCATTGCATTTTGATGGTGAACGGGTCGGTCATTTTAACAGTGTGTCTACATTCGGTAACTTATTGTCGTATTTAATGTAGATTTTGGCTTATTTACCACGTTTAAGGGTGTGCCATGTGGTTAAGATTATTGTAGCAGCTAGCGTAGCATATTTTAGGTGCTATGTTTATTTTTTGCTCCAAAACTCAACGGAACTGATCTATAAAACTGTTAAGAGTAAATTATGAGGTTAATATTAATATTGGCCATAGGGAAGCTTAATTTAGATGTTGTCATTTTCAGCGCTGAGACACAGTAGAAAAACTTCTCAAACTTTTTGGTGACAAACAGTCTGCCTTGTTGAAAGTGGGTACCACCGCTTAAGGCCACGTACGACCAAAGGGTTTATCGATACATAGTTTAAAAAAAAATCATAATTATCTAATTAATATATTATGTCTCATTGCCTGTAATTTTACATGCAGGTAAACGCTTCAAATCAGTATGCAATGCAAAGCTGAAACAAGTGTTCACATCATCATTTCAACCAAATGACGTCCACTGCTGAACATACACCTCCCCAAGCACCGCCACTTCAGCTGGTTCTGTGATTCCCAAATCCCGGCCTTCACAAGGTCGCAGTGTGCACAAATCCTGAGCTATTTCTTTCCCAACTGCAGTCCAACTAAAATATCTTTAATAAAACCCAGATGATTAATCCTTTCAGAAATAAAACTGAATAATTCATACACTTTTCCATATAATGTTGGCAGCTCAACGGAATCGGCTCTGAGTCACGCTTGCATTGATTGCAACAAATAATTGGTGTGGACAGAAAGCTCTTAATCTGGTCGACTGTGCGCTCCACACGTAGCGAGGAAGACTGTTTAACCTTCTGAGAACTATCGTATGTTGGTGTTAAATATATTAATTGAATATCCACACTTATCTTAAAAGTTTAGTATCACAAGGTTATAAAAAAAATTGGATCTGGTTTCTCAAAGATAACTTGAGGCAGGAGAGCATCGACCGTCAAATATGGCAAATAGAGACGAATTAAGACTACTTTATTATCTTGGCGATAGTAACGCAAACAAAGCCTAAAACGAAAAAATAAAAAGAACTACGAGAAACCATTCATAAAATTGTATTATTTAGCTTTTTGATCCGTTTAAAAACCTGGCTGAAAAACTAAGTCTGATTGAATTAAAATTTTAATACAATTGTATCGTATGAAAAATGATATGGCTAGAAAGGTGGTAACTAATAGACAAAATTAGTACCTACCTATAATTATAGGAATATTAACAATTAAAATTAAATAGTGAATAAATGCATGGTAATAGTATATAATAATAATAGTAATATCACCTAAGGAGGCTCCCGTTGGGCAGCTGGATCAAGGGGTTGATTCAGAAAGCGGTACTCGTGGACACGGTTCGCATTGTCAGGAGGTTCCTCTCTCTGTAGACCTAGTCACCGGTAGCTTGGACCCTGTTCCCGATACCGGTTGGGCTACAAAATGTTTTTATATTCCCCATATTCTAATATTATAAAATTAATTTATAAGTATTTAATTGACTGCCTCGTTGGTCTAGGCGCAAGCGCTACTGCTGAGCATGAGGTCCTGGGTTCGATTCCCGGGTCAGGCAAAGTGTTATTGGGTTTTTCTATCTGAAATTTCTCAGCAGCAGTCTGGAGTCTGGATTTGTGCCCGGTTGATGACAATAGGTTCGCCCCCTATTACATGGGACTTAAAACATAACTGGCGAAATGTGGGTGAACCTGCTACAGGGCCACCTCTGCCCAACCCTTCGGGGAAACAAGGCGTGATGTTATTTTATGTATTTAATTGAAATAAAGGAAATAATAATAGCAATAAAATAAGAATTAATGGAAACTTCATAAAAAATTTGCACGCTTGCTTGCAGGCAAAAGACAATGACACTTAGGTTATAAGATCTCACCTGTACCAGAACAATTTATTTCTGGCAAATAAAAATTTGATTTGAAGTATGGATACATGTTGCAACGACTCTAATTATTTGAGATAAGGGTTGAAGAATGATAATTGTATCATATTAAAAAAACAAAGAACTTTTCTTTTGAACGGTGGCTTTTAAATGACCTCTAAATGGACGATCAAAGAAGAATTTACGAAAATCACTTTGGTATAGCAAAAACACTATTCTGCATTTTCCCTAGTTTACCAACAAAGTTAAAATTCTACCACTTATCGGACTTTTATCTCAAACGTAAAAGTCGAACCTCCAAAGTTTGCGTCGCAGATTTCCCCTGGGAACAAGTTCTTAATGTCTGAGACCAAACTAATCTTCGAAACCTTATTATATTTTAAGTTAATTAAGGTCACCGTTAACTTATTATTTAGGTCTAATGAAATACTGCTCATGCCTCGCAACAAGTATTAATAATGGTGCCTCTTCGAATAAAAAGATAGCGATGCGATTTTCGATGATTTGCCAGAACTATAATAATAATAAAAACAAATAAAATATCTCGAGTTAGCACACGAGGTTGTTGACATGTGGAATGTAAGCTCAGCTGTCATTGTGCCGATTGTCGTAACGGCTAATGGCCTGATGGCCAAAAGCCTCGATCAACATCTCTCGAGGCTCTCGTTAGACGGTTGGATCAAACGCCTGATTCAGAAAGCAGTACTCCTTGATACGGCCCGCATTGTGAGGAGGTTCCTGTCTCTGCAGCCCTAACCACCGGTACCTTGGACCCTGCTCCCGACACCGGCGGTATTCTATTTTTTATGTTTTTAAATGTTTTTATATTTTATATGTTTTAATATTTAAAAATGTAATTAATAAGTATTTAAATGGAATAAAGAAAATAATAATAATGTTTTTATATTTTATATGTTTTAATATTTAAAAATGTAATTAATAAGTATTTAAATGGAATAAAGGTATAATAATATTCCATATAAAATTGTCTAAGGGGCCTCTGCGAGTTGGCTTCGGCCCCTCGTACGCCTACCAAAAGACCGGGACCCTAAGGTCCCGAGATATATAAATATATATAAATAAATAATAATATTTATTCAAAAATTACAAAGTATAAAAAATTGTACAGATTTGCTTAAATGTAAATTATATTCCTAAGACTTACGTGCCTGAACTAGGTAATCTTGTGTTTCAGGCGAGAAGAGCTTAAATAGACTTATAAAATAAATAAATAAATAATCTGCAGGTTGACAATATATCACTAATAATATGTTGAGTACCTTAACTCTTAGTATCTAAATTTGTATACTTAGGTGAAATTTGTACATATATTCACTTTAATACAGTTAGTAAATTCTCTGTATCTTCGTAAGACATACTTTGGAGAGCATCCTTGAGAATTCTCTTACAATCTATGTAGTTCAGGGAATAAATGTTTGCTTTCAAGTTTAGTCTATTATAGAGAAGAGGACCGAGGTATAAGTAAAATTTGGATACAAAAGCATGTTTAGATGTATTTTGTGGACAAACTATTTACGTTACTTTACGTCTTTTATTAGTATATGCGGTGCTGTAAGGTAGAGCTGCGTGTTGTTTTAATACAATACCCATTATAAATAGCTGTCGAACTGTTAATACTTCACAATATTTGTAAAGGAGGTTAGTAGGAAAAAGGAAAGGGCGGAAAGTAGACACTTTGAGAATCGCCCTTTGAGCTCTCTCGATGGTTAGTAACATTGTTTTACCCGCGCCACCCCATGTGGTAATACAGTAAGTTAATATTGATTGACATAGAGCAAAGTAAACTTGTCTAACGATTTTTGGGTCAGCAATATAGCGTAACTTTTTAAAAACAAATATCAACTTGCGAATTCTATTATTTAAAGCTTGTATATGTTGTTTGAACGAAAGTGCTTCATCTATTATAACACCAAGGTATTTTGTTATATTTGTCATTTTAATGTTGGGACATACACATTGGTTATCTGTAGGAATTGTGCAATAATGAGCATATAATGTCGAGGTAGTGCTTGTTGATATTTGCTTGCGCATCGAAAACTTAATGTAATTTGTCTTGTCTACATTTAGTGTTAGCGAATTATCTTGAAGCCATTTATTAACAATATTGAATCCATGTTGCGCATGCTTGTAAACATTTTTTTCTGAATCAGCCGAAAATAGAAGGGCAGTGTCGTCAGCATAAGAAACAATTTGGCCGTGATCTAGATTTAGGTTACAAAGATCGTTTATATATATCAAAAATAGTGTAGGCCCTAAAATACTTCCTTGGGGAACTCCGAAGGACGTGTTTTTTTAGAATCGCTGAGAATATTACCAATCCTTACACATTGGGTACGATCTTCTAGATAGCTCTTAAATAATTTCAGCCGGGGGCCTCGGATACCTAAGGCTTCAAGCTTGTGTAACAGAGTAGGAATAGAAACTAAAAGGAAATAAAGAAAAGAAAGAAAAATATCTTTTATTTGTCACAGAAACAAGTGCATACAGGAAAAAATACAATAGATGTGGCAACACGCCGTGTTCTAGTTCGCGGCAAGTTTGTCGTTATCCAAAGCTGGTGTCTTCACGGTGTCGCGAAATCAATGGCTTAGTCCCATGTCAAAAATGCCCAACGTGCCTAAAGAAGTTTTCACTTCAAAAAAAATAAAAATCGAATTAGATTTACGAGCACAGAACAGAAGGCGTTTCTTCAAAATCATCTTAGCTGCAACTGGTGCTAGGTAAGTACTAACTAAGTAGCCTTGGACTTTCCTAATTAGGTCCTAAATACGACCGTTGTGGTTATCCCTATTAGGTGGTAGCACCTACGAACTTTTCTACCTGACTAATATTTTCACACTCTCGTTTAGCTTATATGCCAATCACGAGAGGATAAGATGTCTGCCTCAACGTTGTTAAGATTGCTAATGCCAATACCGCTTAAGCACTTTTGCGAAGTCGTGACGACAAATGCCTAGTCATTCTGTTCAAATTGAGCTTTTTTCTTAATTTTGGAAGTCTGTCTTACTACAGGCATTTACTATATAGACACTTCTATAACTAGCTATGTAGTACAAAGCTTCTTAAAGAAATAAACTATTTTGTATTGTTGTGTATTGAAGACCGCGTAGCTAAGTAGTAACAGCCGCACGGGTAAATCCATCGGGTTAAGCTACGCTTGTCGGGGTTGGTCCGTACATGGGTGACCATCTTTACATACTGTCATCGTTTCATTTATTCAAAATCATCTTTACATACTTTAGATACTGTCAGTGTGTAAAAATGGTCACCCATCCACAGACCAATAGTATTAAAAATGTTAAAATTCATGGTCTTCCTTTTATTTGTGACACTATGTTATTAAGCAAAAAATAATCCTTACGATGAAGCCTTTCGATCGGTATGATAAAGCTACAGGATGATTATTTTTCTCGTGTAACAGGTTCGATTCCCGGTTCAACCATGTAATTATTTAAATATCTATGAATGGAGTTTAAATTCAAATAATTTCATCTTTCAGTAAAATGTTCTATCTACAATATTCAAGGTTCTTTCCCTCCATGTGGCATATCCGAGGGTAGCCCTGTGTATATATTCGTTGGCTTGTGGTAGCAGAACATAATATTGTGGTGTTGTAACTCATGTTACTTGTTTCCTCTAATGAGTAGACATGGTACTATTAGGCGGTTGTAACTTTTGTATTGTGGAAGATGGAATCTTGTAATAAACAAAAAAATTAACAATATTATATTGTATAAACCGTGTAATTGTTGTGGCAAGAAAAACCACCTTTGTACTATAATGACCTGTTTTACTACCCCCAGATAAGTTCCAGGTAATTTATCTGACAGATTCAAACTCTGTTCTTTACTGAATGTAATGCATCTGTTGTAATTAATGACTTTGTGGAAATTAAATTCTAAGAGGCATCTTGTTTTCATACATTTTGAAGTGAAATTTTCTTTAGGTGCGTTGGACATTTTTGAGATGGGACAAAACCATTGATTTCACGACACCATGACGACACCTCATTTTTGTAAACGCAATTGTGCTCTTTATTTTTATTAAGTTACGGATCAATGCTCTATTCAAGTATTTTTACTTTAAACGTTTTTTTAAACGCGATTCTGCTCTTTATTTAAATTACGTTACAGATCATTGTTCTATGCAAGTATTTTTACATTTAAATATTTCAGAAGGTTTTTTTACTTTTTTTTTGTAGACGTGATTGTGCTTTTTATTTAGATAAAGTTACGGACCAATGTTCTATACAAGTATGTTTCTTCCACCAAGGCGATCTTGTTCAAGTTTTCACTTCTGTCGGTACTCCCGGAGTGCCACCACTTTTTTTTTTAAGAATTTGGGCGTGTACCTTTTTAGCAGGCCTGAATAAATAAGTAGGTAACTTCAAATTTTATAAATAAATAAGTTCATGCAGCTAAATAATTTAATATTTTTTATTAAGCAAAGAAATTAAAAAACATCAAACATAGCAATTCAGCAACATTTAATACAATTTTTGAACATCAGCAATTTATCTTTTATTTTCAGCTATAGAGCAACTCATTAAAAGATATATGAAGTCCTAAAATAACATTTTTTATAAAAGAAACAATAGCGAACATTTAAGTGCTCAAATAGAAATTATCAAAAGAAATACTGAAGTTTTTTCAGTACTGTATAGGTTCTTACAAATTGATTTCTAAGAACTGAAAATTCTAAAAAGAGAGCCTCTTTGAAGTGTTATAGCAAAGGTGTAAGCCCGAAGATATCGTGTTGCAATCTCCATTTTACTTTTACAGACTCAATCTTTTAAAATAAGAAGTTTATTGACATTGGAAAAAAAAAAGATTTTATAGAGGTATGAGGAATAGGGTGTAAAGATCTCCGACCAGACGGGTGTCGTGTCTGGTGGGCAACTGCCCAACGATTGATGTCGGAAAGTTATATATATGCTGATGGCGTGGTAAACATTGCATTTACTTTTCCATTATCTTTGTCGACTACGTTAGCTGAGAAAACGGCTCTAATCCACTAGACATATAGAAGATAATCGTACGTAGATAACTATGTAGTATATGCAACTCAGGACTTAATTAAAAAATATGTCTATAATACATTAGCCGGTTATCAAGTTAACTCGAAAACTATGCATAGACCTAGGAAGTTTACGCATCGTTTCCGAGTTTGACATCTATTGACGCATTTATATTTACTAGTGGTCGCCCAGATCGAAATTCGACCATAATTCATTAAAATTTTAAGTTTTATAGTACATACTAATTCCATGCTGCCATGTCATTAAGGTGTTCCAAGGTGGCCATCTTGTCACAAATGCATGGTAGTGTGTCTAATATTTTTTTTAATTAATTTAATTAATTTCTAATGCATATTAAATACAAATATTAGCTTTCTGCACTCCTTCTCCATATAAAATTTAAAACTGTGCCAAATTTCATACTCCTCTCTACGCGTAATTTTCGTAAAGGTACAAAGTTTTTGCTTCACGTATTAAATTTATGTTTATTGCCATCAACTATTCAGAGTGCGAAAATAGAAAAAATCTTACGCTTTTTCTTGGTCCTTCGATACAAGTCATAACTTATGATTAAAAGCAACATTTAAAGAATCTACAGGCTCTACCATAATTATTTATTTATGTCCACCCAGTGTTGACACACCGCAGGGCAAACGCCCCCGTAATTATAACTGATTTTATCACCTCTTATAACGAGGGTGATAAGATTTCTCATATTACGGCTATGTATGACGAGCTATATTTGTCAAAGGTACCAGTTTACGACCTCTTCGCTCATATTGACCACAAATCCTTGGTATTGTTCATTTAAGGGCAAGACAAAGTTCCGTTTTCACTACCTTTTATTCTTAGTTTATCTGTTTAGGACTCAAGAACCAGTTTAGGGGTTCAATATACATCATATATGTGGAGACAACAAGCACAATCAGCCTATAATTTTCCCACTGCTGGGACACAGGCCTTCTCTCTTCGGGTGTAATCTAACACGCGGGGCCAGTGCAGGTTGATAGAAGTCAGATTTCTGCGAATTTTTTGTTCTAGAACATGCCGGTTTCCTCACGATGTTTTCCTTCACCGTTTTGAGAGTAGTGGTGATGAAATTATTTACACCAAATAAAGTGCATGTCTTGACTCAAACCAACGACCTATAACTCGTTAGTCAGAGCCACTACACTGCTCTCTCTACGAGAGTAAATTGAACTGCATTAAATCTAATGCCGTTCCCAGTCTGAAAACGAAAATTCAATCGAATATATTCAATAATTAAGTAGTTAGTGCTCTACAGCTAGTAAAAAATTGGCAAAACCCATAGCCAGCTTATCACTACACTTTAGTATATTTGAAAAAATGACATCTGTAATTTCAATGTTAGGATTTATTTCATAGTTACAAAATACTCTTATGTCTTTACATTATTTGTCGTATTGTATAAATCGAATTTTGAGCACCTTTCTATTTCCTTAACTTGGTACATAATTATGATTAAATCTAACATTTTACACAAATATTTGAAAAACGATTACAAGTCTTTGCACAGCCTCAAAAGCATTTGTGGTTTATTTACACAAAAATAGGGACACGACGCAATACGTCAAATTATTTTCTATTTCATATTACTACCTGGATTCCAGCACGTCTTTACCAAATATGTTCCTTACACGTCTTGCCAATATGACGACGAACACCTCTTAAGACGTTTTACGAGACATCGTAAAATGAGGCTCTTCCCTTTATATATATATTTATATAGAAGCAGCATTAAACGCCTTATGAAACTAACAAATCAAGTATTTATTACCTAAGTCATGTTTCATTTGTGGGGTTTTAACGATTATTGTTGGTGTAAATAAATATCTTTTTTTTTATGTAGGCTGCAACCTAATTCAACAGAAAGCCGAAATAATTAGAAGTTTAAAGCTGTAGAATAATTAATTAGGAATTTATTTAACTACAGTGTTATTTTCGGCCGTAAGATGCAGCTGAACATAAAATATTAAGTAGGTACAGTAGCGACCAAAAGTCCATAGGCAATCGCACAAAGCAATAGACTGACGCTTCGGTTTGACTTACGACCTTCTTCTATAAGATGTTACAATACTATAGATACACACACACTCACTTTGTCTGCAACTCATAGTAATTCATAATTTCAATCGATATAGAATACGGCGTGCTAGCTCAGTGGATAACGTGCTTTGGTATGTGCGATTATGGCGAGCCGAGCGAGGGTTCAAATTTCATCTGTGGTTTGCTTGTAATTTTTTAATAATTACATTCATAGTTTTTGTTATTTTTTAATAATTACAATTCATAGTTTTTGTTATTTTTTAATAATGACTAGTTCAATAATCATTCGTTTTTTGTTTCGGTCGTCTTGTTCACATAAATATTAAGGTTTAGCAGGTAGACCACAGAAAACTAAGTAAATTATTTCGATTTCTGTGGGGTAGACAGACGCAGTTCGTTACGCGTATTTGCTTAATAAAACTTTGTTGGTTCGTGGTTATTGTTGGTGACGAGTATTTAGGTATTAGCGGTGTTGTGGTTATTGTTTTCAAAATGCAGTCAAATATAATATTGAAGGGAGATCAAATATTATTGCGCTGCGTAAAAGTGAATGTAATTTACACAAATATCTAATGAGACCGGACTAAGTGTGAGTGTTATCATTTAAATATTTCATATTTTACTAAACATAAATCTTAATCAAAGGTATTGTTGATAGAACAGAGGTATTGTTGAGACAGAAGATGCCTTTAAAATTTTAAATTCATTATGAGGTTTAATTCGATTAGTGAATGATAAATAATTATTATGTGTAATAAATACAATGTTATTCTTTGTTCTAGAGAAATACTGTGAGGGTTAAGAGGAATGAGGAAGAGGCTTATTATCGAGCAGTAGCGACGTCAAGTGATGGAAGAATATGAAACAAATGGTTTCATACCAACGAGATATTTTGCTGAATTATTAAACACGTCATTATGAACCGTTCGCTGTTCATTCTGAAGGCTTGCATCACTGAAGACCAGCTAGGAAGCCGTTTTCGACAGAAAGGCATAAACAAGAACGTTTAAGTTTCGCACGATAATATTAAGACTTCAAGTGGGACACTGCTATATTTTAACCTTAAAATATTTACCGTACCAACTTAATAAACAACAGATTCGTTGTTGCATGAATTTGTGGTAACGATTTTTTAAGCAAGTTACAATATGTTGTTTGTCGTATTTCTCGCAGATAGACCGAAAATGTTTAAGATCATTTTAGTAATATTATTATTTTAGGATTACAATTTGAGGTTTAGTTTCAATCTTCTTTTCGTAAAGAAAATGAATACTTAAGCTATAACCTCAATACCAACCAATATTTACTAAAGCCAAATAAATAATGTAAACAAACTGCCCATACTTAGTTAACCTTAAAATCACCTATTTTGTAACTAGTTTTTTTTTTACATTTTGATTAGTCTTATATTCTTATTTATTGCTTAATTACTTCGACCATGGTGAAAGCTAACTAATAATAAGCTAGCTAATATTTATGGTGAAAAAATCAATTTAAAATATTTCATAATACAAATATGTCAAAATAATATAAATTGCTTCTAAGTTTCTCGACATCTATTTCACATCTTATTGAGCTGACGTAATGACAAATAATTGTAGCAATATATTATCTATAAGTAAAATAAATATAACGAATACAATTTTTTAATTTTGCTATCACATATCACGCATTTTTAATTCTAAACCCTTTATTTGCAATAACAAAAGGCAGCAATAGTTAAAATATAATATTATTGCAAACAAAAATATTAATATTTGCAAAAACTGCACTGTGCTTGACGAGGTTGGAACCTAAGTCAGTTTGCATCTCAGACCGATGCTTAACGCGTTATGCTATCTGCACACGTAATTTTGATTCGAATTTTAGTAATCCCATAAACTGGCCGAGGTCAAGCGCATGATGCGTGTTGTCTAACAAAAGCGACGGAAATATATATTTGTTTCGGTAGTGCGACGCAAGTACGCGACGATACGACAGTGTGTAAAGCGCAATACTGCGTTCTCTGTGGTGTGTGTGCCGTGTTGTTTACACATACAGATATACGGACTACACCGCGTGTTCACAGCAATATGATTCTTAACGTGCTTATGCACTTTTGAACGCTTACTGTACATACCCATTTAGGATTTTTATCTACTATTTTCTATCATTCATAATAATTATCATTTTGATGTAGATATCGTTATGCCATATCCACCGAATGCGTAATAAAACCACCTAGTAGTCGTCCAGTAGTTTTTTTTTCGATGGACATCTCAAAGCTGACCTCTGAGGTCATGACTATTTAACCTGTCTGTCCAGTGGTCAAAATTTGACTATAATTTATTAAAATTTTAAGTTTGATAGGATAGTTTAAGACAGTTCATACTAATTCCATGTATAGTACATGCTAATTCCATTCTGCCATGCCATTATTCAAAGGTATCTTTAACCATAAACAAAAGAGTGTATGTGTGTCAAACGCATGGTGTGTACAAACACACTATGCGTTTGACACACATACACTCTTTTTTTTAAATTAAATTAATTGTAATGCAAATTCGAATTATTTAAATATATTAGCTTTCTGCACTCCTTCTCCATATAAACTTTAACTGTGACAAATTTTGTGTGTGCGTAAGTTTTTGCTTCACATAACATAACATCACGCCTTGTTTCCGCAAAGGGTTGGGTAGAGGTGTCCCTATAGCAGGTTCACCCACATTTCGCCAGTTATGTTTTAAGTCCCATATAATAGGGGGCGAGCTTATTGCCATCAACCGGGCACAAATCTAGCCAGAGAGAGCGAGAGTTCCAGAGAGTTTTTGCTTCACGTAGTAATATATAAATAAATAAAGAAGATATTATAAGAATGATCATCCATCGTTTAGCCCTTGCCCCCGCCAACTCTTACAATCGACCCACATCATTCGATCTTGCAATAAAAACATTGACATAGGTTTCACTACTGGAAGTTTCTGCTAAAGTACACAAAACAGATAACAGGAAAAGTTAAGCCCCGTTGAGTAAGCGAGCGTACTTGTAGGCAAGGAATGTGGATCAAGACAACTTTCCGAGGGATTACCAACTATCCGTGATGAATTACATCTAGATATGGCACAACTTTCCACGAGTGAATGTCGGTTGGAAGAGGAATGTTTTTAAGTAAAAATGGATACAACTTAGATTTTTGTAGAAAATAGAACAGTAGATAAGTCTACCTAGCGGGATGCTTTAGGTGCTCAATGTAAGGCGCCATTTTTTAAAAGAAAAACTTAGTTTCTAGAATCTTGGCATTTAATCCGGGACCTAAAACTAGCCAGATGTGCTGAGGATAAAAAAAAACTTGCAAAGATTGGCATAAAATTTACGGTTTACTGTCTAGGTCTGATGGATTGTGGTTTTACAACCCAGCTGGATACTGTGGAATTAAGTAGATCTATCTGCAACTAGATTTTGATTGCCAGTTTGGTCCCAAACAAAAATTTTCTTCGATGCGTTTCATTGAAATAAGACGGCAATTCATGTCATCGTGATCAAGTAGAATGTTAGAAATCGATCTACAGTTTTTCGTACCAGAATGGCAACGGGACCCTATTACTAAGGTTCCCCTGTCCGTCTGTCCGTTACGGTGCAGGTGAGTGTGTACCAGTATGGCTTCTATAACAACAAAAAATAAAATAAAGTTAAAATTTAAAGGGGGTTATAATGCGTTTTTAAGCTAAATATGGCGGTACGAAACCCTTCTTCCTTGTTTGAGTTATTAAAAATGCGGCCAAGTGCGAGTCGGACTCGCGCTCGGCCGCATTTTTAATAACTAAAACATCAATTATTGATGAACATTAATCTATTTTTGCTAAAGCATTAAAACTGTTTTGTATAAAATAGTATATAAAAACATATTTGTGAGTTCACCGTCGTTGGTTGAGAGCATACCACGCCACATATCTCATCGATCGTTCCAGAAATTGTTTGATTACTCAAGCACAACAAAACTAAGTCGTTGTTTTGTATTATTAATATGCTGAATTCTCTACTAATACCTACGTACTGAAAATATTATAAGCACATTAATTGCCTGGGTTGTTTCCTTGTGTAATGTTCCTTTTTAAAAATGCTTGGAAATTCGAGCATTATTTTGATAAGGTAACCCTACCAATACTCGTCGGGTTTTGATATTCACTGACTTTAAAGAACTGCTGTGTGAAAAGTGTTTCATTTAGAATGAAACTTTATGCATGACTAAATAGGAAATTTATCCATTATTCTAAGTAAGTAACAAAACAAAACGTAACGACGCGACGCGACTAACAAAACGTATTTACAAGGCTGATGTGAAGGGAAAGGCCGGTCGGGGACGCCCTAGAAGGACATAAATATACTGACCTTATTGGTGATGTTCTTCAAAAAGGCCAAGTGCGTAGTACTCGCAACCGGCGGGAGTGTATGACCAGATGTATGAACGTAAACGAGGCAAAAGGAGTATGTAAGGATCGTAGCAGGTGGCGTTCTGTAGTTTCTGCCTACCCCCATGGGAAGAAGGCGTGATTGTATGTATGTATGTCTAAGTAAGTTTATATAATTATGAGTTGCTAATAAATACTTATTTAAGCAAATGTACCGATAGTCGTCAAATTTGTTCTAATACTCATCAAAAGATAAGTCTTTTGATGAGTATTAGAACAAATTATCATCAAAAATTGACGACTACTAAGGTAGTCGTCAATTTTTGATGATAATTTGCACTCTGGGGTCTTGAACATAAAGTTCAAGATAAGCACAAAAAATTGTGATTGTCTTTAATATTAGTGGCAAGTCTAAGAAACAAAAGGCGGGTAGAAGACCAAATTACAAGAAATGACTAAAGCTGTAAGCAGAGCAGGTGGGTAATAAAACTAGCATGATAAATTAAATTCTAATGTATTTTTGTTTACAAAATTTAAAGATCAGAATCACAGAATCAGATTTATTTGAATCGATTTTGACGTGAAAACGTTTCCGATCGATGTACTGGTGGTAAGTTCAATATTTCTGCCAGACAAAAACATGTATGACTTGAACCGCTAATAACTACGAGAATTTGAATACTGAAGTAATGGTTGAGCATTTAAAAATAGGGTCACATCGCAAATGCATACGCGCTACACTCTATTTTCACTATGTGTCGCAATTCCATTTCGAGTAGCGCAAAAACAAGTTTAGCTAGAACGATGATTCTAGTGCTATTGGACAAAGCACTACCGCCTTAAGAGAAACAACAGAAATTTTGACCAAAATAGGGTTAAAGATGCATTTGAAGTTGACAATAGCAAAATAATTTTAGATGTATCATATCGGCCGTAAATCTAGCTAGAAATAAAAAAGGCTCAATAAAAGTAAGCTTGCATCATAAGGAAAGCAATGAGCTTCAAAAGTTCATTGGAAAATACAATAGCTACGGCAGTATCAGAAACCGAAAGAAAATCTGCAGCAAGGAGCAAAAAGTTTAAGATGTCGTCTCATATCGGCCGTAAAAAAATCTGCACTGAAAAATATCACATACGATGAAAAGTTATAAGGAATGCAATGAGCCTACTAAGTCCAGTGTCGAGCAAGTACAATGGCTATGTAACTATTGAAAACCGTAAGATTTTTTATAAAAGCCTATGAAGTAAAAAAGATTTCGCCTCATATCAACTGTAAATCTGCTCAAAATTGTAAATTCAAACGACAATCGAAAAAAGTTTACATCATAAGGAACACAATAAGCCTAAAAAATCTAGTTGTGAATGAATATACCTAAATACCTGAATACTTAAAAAGTCATCGACAATCATCATGTTATTAATCGGTGGCGCCGTGTCATCGTGTAAGTGTATGCATGAAGATTACGATAACATTAGGATGTTTCTACGGCCAAATCCTAAGTAAGAAGACACCTCTAAATAAAGGTTTGAGATATAAGGGTCATATTGGAACTGTAACATACGCACTCGATCTAAGTGAGCGAAGCGAGCATACCGCGGCAGTTACTGGTGAAAAGCTAGCACCGACTAGCCAGGGATTATTAAAGATTGGTTATACCTTCCTGGGTAAGGCAGGTTAGGTTAGAATTAAGAATACTGTTTACCAGCCGAACGAATGGAACGCACTTATCCACCAGATGAGCGAACAAAGCGAGTGCTATTACGATACTGTGAGCGAAGCGAGCACACTCTTGACACAAATCTATACAGTGCTTAATTACACGATGAGCGCGCTTAATCAGAAAATGTGCTTGCTGGTCTTAAGAGCTTCTTGACACCAGCAAGCGAAGCGAGCCTTTCTTCGACACGAGTGCGCTTGTATATGACAAGAGCGAGCGAAACGAACTCTATCACAAGAAAAGCGTGAGCACAGCTTCGTGCCGAGTGAGCGAAGCGAGCCCAATGACGCTACGACTGAGCAGAGCGCGTTTACTCGAGCAATCAGCGAACGAAGCCAAAACAATTTAAGAAAAACCTAGTGTTATTGTCAAATGTAGTCCAAACCTTATATGTTTGTACCAGATAATTAACAACTTTGTAACGATCCCTATAATAGTTATTATTCGCATTTTGCGTCATTAAACACAAAAATATCTACATATAACGAGTTTAGAAGCAACTATTAAGCGTGTCCCAGTAATTGTCACAATAGTACATAAAATAACGAGTTCTGGGTCAAGTAGGCATTTTAAGGTACCAATAAATGTCACATTCGAAAAAAAAATACTTATAAGATAAAAATGTTTCAAATTTTTAGTTATATCGTTAGGTAATTAACTCAAATAATTCATCAAACAATCGAACTTACCGTAGACCCATCTGAACTTTCACAAATCATAACATAAATCTACGTCCCGAGTTACACATTGAGCAGCTAAAGTTGCATTTTTTTTTTTTTTGTGGACCACACCTTCCAAGTAAAATATTTCAGACCCCATTACAGTTAAAACTCAGGGTTGTTATTTTAATTGTGCAATATGTTATCTTAAATATGTTGCTATAAAAATCGGCCAGTTTAATGTTGAGTAGCAAAGATATTGATGTTTTAAGATAATCTGACGACTTCTGGGTTACTGTCGACTTCCCGCGTTTACCTTAACCTACTTCGAGAAAATCGAAATTGTGGTACTGGTCGAATACATGCCAGCGCCCGGCCGGCATTGTTTGTATGAAAATCCATAACTGTCGTGTTTAGCGGCCAAATAAATAACTATGAAAACTCATATCTGTCGAGTTATTTAAAAATGGAACGAACTTTTTACTTCAACACATGGCAACCAAGGAGGTAACTTATCAAAGATTTTATTCAAATTTCAATCTGGCTTGCAAATAGAGCTGTTTAAAGTAAAGAAGAAACAAGTGAACTTATTGGCGCGTGAAAAATTATCAATGTCCGCCATTGATCCTGAAATTTATGATTAATTTCCTTCGTTTAAATATCCTTTTTTTTTTTCTTTTTTTTCTGTTGGGCATCTCGTAGCTGACCTCTGAGGTCATGACTACTTAACCGGTCAATCCTGTGGTTGCCTTAAGCTGCTACACTCAAAGCCTCCAGCCAGGGGCATAAAAAACTAAGCTAAAAAGCTAGGTGAACGCTCGCTAAGGGCACCCCCTGTGGGGAACGAGCCTCGGCTTAGGTCGTCACCGGAGGGAGGACATCAAAGATGGGACGGGCTGGATCAAGGTTTTGATCATTATTATTAAACGGGGAATTTAAAGCTACGTGCACAGCCGAAACCACTGCTGGCACCTCGTTATCGAGCAAGGGTCGGGGAGGAGTATCATTTACTCGGGGGCGCGGGCGCGATCGCAAAGGACCTCGACGGCGAGGTCGGAATGACGGGAGGCGTCTGTATTTGTGTAGAGTACTAGTGGCCCTATTGCTCTCCTGGAGGAGGGTTATGGGGTCATCTGGGTCGGTGAGAATGTGCCTAGGACGGCGGGTACGGCTAATCCTACTTGGGACATAACTGGCGGCCTCGACAACCAGAGGGTTGCGATGTTTGACCGCGGAATCGAAGTAACGCTTTGCAAGGCGTTTTAGAAATTGGTGGATCGTGGGAATTCTAAGGTCGAGATGGAGACTCTCGTTCCTAACATACCAGGGGGAGCCTGTGGCCCTACGGAGGAATCGGTTTTGGAGCGTTTGCAACCTATGGATATGGTGGGGTTTTGCATGAGCAAAGACGGCACCCGCATAAGTCATGATGGGACGAATACACGCTGTGTAGATTCGCAATTTGCACTTAAGTGACATCTTGCTGCGTGCGTTTAGGACGGAATGGAGCCTACCGAGAGCGAAAGCGGCTCGCGAACGAACCTTCTTTATGTGCTCAGCGAAAGTGAGATGGTGGTCGAGGAAAACACCTAGGTATTTGGCTCGCTTCTCCCAAGGGATCTGCTTACCGAACATAGTGAGAGGTCGGGGGAGGGGGTCTCTAAGCCTTGTGCGCGGTTTCGAAAAGAGAACCGCTTGGCTTTTTTCGGGGTTGACTTCTATGCGCCACTTTTGAAACCAGGCAGCGAGTCGATTGACTGCGCCTTGGAGAGTGTGGGCGATATTGTCGGGGTATCTAGACCTAAAGTAGATGGCCGTATCGTCTGCGAACAGAGCGAAATGCGCCCTTCTACCTGGGTTTGCAATATCGCTAGTGAATAGCGTGAACATGAGGGGAGCTAGCACGGAGCTCTGAGGGACTCCTGCACGAATGGGGCGGGGAGAGGAAAGTGCTCCTTCAATGCGATAGCGGAATACGCGGTTCGATAGATAGTCCCGTAAGATGAGTACGAGACGATCCGGCACGCCGATTTGGTACAGCTTGTATAATAAGCCGTTGTGCCAGACTTTATCGAATGCTTTCGCAATGTCGAAGAAAACTGCACCCGTCAAAGAGCCGCGTTGGAAACCATCGCTTATGAACTCAATGATGCGGTAGGCCTGATGCACGCGTTTAAATATCCGTTCATTATTTGAGAAAAGTACTATACAAGCCTTGGTCGCAACCAGGCTTTGATGGAGTCATGTGTGTGTGCCTCGGCTTCCATCAATGCCCCAGTTTCAGGCCGCAACAGTAATGTACTATTATCTCGTAATATTTTTTGTCAATATTGCCAACAACTATATATTTTTTGCATTTCTCAGTAAATAACTCCAAATGAACGATTCTCTTGTTTTCGATAGCAAGTCTCTAGACTATCACTACGGTAATTCGTTTATTTTGCTGCGTAACTAACCGTAAAAAGTTCAAACACACGAGTAGCGTAAAAGCAATACGAGTCTCATGTGCTTACTAGTCACATCGGCAAAAAATTTGGTACCATTTAGTCACTCTGACAAACATCGTATAAGGCCTGGGACACATGTAGAGCTTTGAAAGTGCAGCTCGGTGCAATTTCACAGGCCACTGCATCTCAGTAACTAGTGGTGTGCAAACCCTTTATGCAGGGAATAGTTTAATGGATGCTTTAGTTTACGTATGTCTATGCAAATCCAAGGAAATTGCTGCAATTATATTCGTAATTGATCGGGTCGATATAGTTTGGTTAGGTTCCTGGCAGAGAAGGTGACTTGAAGGCTTATTGGTGACTCGCCCGAATCCGGGCGAATCGACCATTTTAATGAATTTTAGTTTTTCTTGAGGCGATTCGCACGAATTCAATTTATTTGTGAACGAATCGACAACTCCAGCAATACATAAAGTACACTGGTGCACGGAAGTGATTGGGTATAATATTTTTAAATAAACCAGACGAAAAAGATTAAATTATTATTTAGATTAAAGGTAGCATAATTAACTTGAAACTGTGAAAATAATACAGGGTGGCGATTTAGTCACCTGCATCCGTTAAGGGGGCCATTCTACCTGTCATACTGAACAACTTTTGCTATGAAATTCGTAACCGATGTGTAAAAAAAAAACATAAATGCATCGAAATTGTCTACTGTTGTATAGAAATTTTTATTTATTTTCTCCGAGTCGGGTATAAGTTTCATAGCGAAAGTTGTTTAGTATGACGGGTAACGACTAAATCGCCATCCTATATATTATGTAAATATAAATCACTTAAACCTTGCCGTATGCTTAATGACACAAACAATAGTGGTGAGACTGGGTGATAATACTGATAATATAGGAGAAAATCGAACTAATATGTTATTTTTTATTTGTTTCCCAAATATTATTATATACTATAATAACTTTAAAATAAAATTAACATCGATAAAACACTGTGTACACGCACACTTGTCTTTCAACGTGGAAAGACAAGTGCGCGTATACAGTGTTTATTTTACGTATCAACTTAATATTTTTTTGTAAATATGTGATTATTTTTTTTTGCATTTATGGACGCTATACTATTACGGATTAACGGGAACGCCCTCTGTTAGTTAACATACTCTACAATAAGGTGTTAAAAAAATTACTTTAGAAACTTTAAGAAGTGCTTTCGACCGTTGAATTGAATAACTTTTACTACAGGAAGAAATCGTGAAAAATAAATGCTGTTCCATAGTAAGGTTCCCTACCTACCCACTTACCTACCCTTGGTTTACTACCTATTGTTCTAAATTGTATGGGACAGCTGTTTATTTTTCGCGATTTTTAAGATGGCCCCATTGTAAAAGTAATTCAGTTCGATGGCCTAAAGCACCTCTTAAAGTTTCTAAAGTCAATTTTTTAAAACCTTATAAGTACATTCATTCATCTATCTTGATTTATACGTATTAAAATTATTATCTTAAAATTATACATATATTAATAAAGATATGTTTTATTAACTTACGTGTTTCATTTTATTTAAAATTATTTTACCCTAATCACTTCTATACGCAAGTGTACTTTACTACTATGCATTGCTGGAGTTGTCAATACGTCCACAAATAAATTGAATTCGTACGAATCCTCTCAAGAAAAACTAATAATTATTCGAATGGTCGATTCGTTCTGATTCGGGCGAGTTAATTCGGGTGAGTCACTAATGAGCCGACTTGAAGAGTATGTGGGTATTTCAAGAGGATGAGTCTAGAGTTGTCTGGAAAAACCAAACAGCGATCACGGATAAACCTATCACGATCATCATGGAATTTATACTCCTACCTATTAACCTTTTGAAAATCCTATGTTCAGCGGTAAACAGATCACGCCTCAAATAAAATGCACTAGGTACATATAAGAATAACAAAGCCATTAATTAAAACTGAAAACAACACTTACTTACTCATTAATTAAAATAAAATATTTACTCCGACGGAGGTCGCGCCTTTGCCTTTCATTTTGGTCTTATTTGAGAAAATGGCGAAAAATAAATAAAAGGAAACTACTTACCCGGTTTCAGTGTAGAAAAGAAAACTGTTTTTAATTGTCCTCCCCGGTCTGCGAAACTTGCTTCCTCAAATATCTTTCATTAAAACTGCGTCTACTTACTTTTTAAAAATGCAGAATAATATCGTCCGAGCTTGATTAGTTTTGTATTTACATTTGTGAATTTATTTTCAAGGTATTTTTTATGGATAAACTGAAGTAAAACATTGTGACGTATTTTTGACATACATATTCCGACCCAAGAACGGGGACAAAGTCTTATGAGTTTTGGCGTCAGCGGTGTTGCGCAAGATCCAAGAACAATTTGGCATCCATGTTAGTCGTGGTAGTGAAGGTTACCTAATTTCTCAAGAATCAGGTTGCAAATTTATTTAATATATATAAATTAGCTTAGAAATTAATACTCGTTATTTTTCCGTATATGAACAAGCTTTACACCCGCAATGTAATCATAATCAGCATACATATTTTAAGCCACATAAAAACTTACTTTATTTATATTAACCTTACACAGTTATTGGTAGTAATACTTTTAATAGCAGGAGAACCAAGGTAACCGATATAGCCCGAAGAGTTGCCAAACTTAAGAGCCCATACTACCTTAGCTCAAATTCACTTTTTACCTCGCTCGCACTATACTGCTCGCGGACTGAGTGAGAACGAGACGGAGTGGGGTGCTAGCGGCTCTGAGGCGCCAATAATTTAGGTAATTGCTTTTTACGGCGATAATAATGCTAATTAAAAAAAAAAACATAGTCGCTGCTTTATAGTTAGTTCAGTTATTATGCAAAGTTTCATGATCTAATTTGAATTATGTTTTGAATACCAGCGGTTTATTGTTCGTTTTGGAGGCAACTTTGGATTTTTTTTTCTATATAGAAAATTTTATGGAATCGTATTTTCGTCTAACATAGTACTTAACATTAATCCTTAACTTTAACATATATTTATTTCAAAATTAATGCTGCAGTGTTTTCGATATAACGGAGGATCATGCTAGTCCATTTGAGGTAGTATAGGCCCTTAAGTAGCAGTAGGCAGGGCGCATTGTTCGCAGAACAGATGGCCTGTGGGACCAAAAGATTTTGGAGTGGCGACCGCGTACTGGAAGACATAGCGTTAAAACGCCTTCCACAAGGTGGACCGATGACCTTGTGAAGACGGCAAAAATCCGTTGGATACGGGAAGCACAGAACCGGCTGAAATGGCTGTGCATAGGGGAGGCCTATCTCCAGCAGTGGACGTCTTCCGACTGAAATGATGAAGTTAATCTTCACAAAATAAGTAATGAAAAATAACCTTCGTGTAGCATTATCCCAAATGCGGATAAAAAGGACCAATAATCGCCAATATCATGTAAAAACCTTGCCTACATTACCTACTGAAAGAAGGCTTTCTCAATAAATCGATTCATATTAAAGAGACTCGACTCGGAATATAAGAATCATTCACACTCCATTAAAATAAGTTTTTTCAATGAGATGAATAACGATTCATGGTCCATGACTAACTAGATTTTTTGTGAGCAGTTCGTATCAGATCATTTTACTGAATAATTTATGAAGGCAATTAATTTCTGAAAATTTTTATTTTCTCGGCAATTCGCTTTTGCACTGTATAAATCATTTGAATGAGAAAGCAATCGTAGTAATAATTTATCTTACTTATAGATATTTTTGGTGAATTCGTTAACTAATTTATTTCTATTTGTGAAAACTTCTCATACAGTATTTATGCAACCTACTTATTATTATAATTAATTTCGAACACTACTATAAACCTAGTTTGAAGCTGGTTTGATCTATGTCTGATTCGTACCGGTTTGATTCAAAGTTTCCAATTTTCGCAAGATACTCAAGTGGCTCCCTATTCGACTTCGCAGGAACTCTCGGATATTGTGTCTGCTATTCAACATCCTTCACAACCCTAAAACCCCTTCCTATCTGCGGGAACGCTCTTCCTACGCCCGTCCTTTTGATGCATCTTGCAGGTTGCATCTTAAAAACCTCCTTAAATCCCCTCCCCACTCAACCGACTTCTATTCCTACTCCTTCACAGTGCACGCGGTTCGGTTGTGGAATTCACTTCCGCCTGACATTAGGGACTGTCATACTGTTGAAGCATTTAAACTTTGTCATAGTTGCATAGTTATTTTAAATCACATTATAATTATATATATTGTAGTGATATTTATTTTAGAAGTATGTATGTATGTATATTCTTATATTGTAAATAGTTTGTGTAAATAGTAAATGGTAATTATATTTTTTCTTATTTTATGTTTTTGTTTTTTCTTCTACGGTACACGTTGTCTACATCTCATTTTATATACTTTCCTGTCGCATGTATGCTGGAAGAGATTTCTTTTGAAATAAGCATTGCCTTTGTACGTATTTTTCTGTTCCTTTCTTCTTGTCTGTTTATATGTGTGTGCATAAATGGTTAATAACTAATAAATAAAACAACATTTTGCTAAAAAAAATCAATAAATAACAAAACTTCTCTTACAAAAACTTTTCCGTAAAAATTACAAGTAGTGCCACAAAAAATGCGTGCTTCATCTTATTCAGTTACACAATGCATGGATTGCTTATCGTCATTCGGCCATTAGTATCTGCGAATAAAGGCGACTGGTGACGTATGTAGTCCATTAGAAGAACGTTGTCCACTCCTAGGACCACTATGTTTTGCCGATGTTCACTTATCATCTGTAAAGTTTGAAAGAAGCGAATGAGTGCACGTGCAAATTAAGGTCATATGATAATTTCGATATAGCTTTTGATAAAGACCTTAAAATATTGGCATTTTTTTTAATACGTTGAGGCAGATGTTTTTTTTGTAAGTTGATAATGTAGGTATAAAATATGGAAGTCAATTAGACAATCAAATACCTATAAACGACAATTTGATACAATAGCAAACCCCTATCGTCAGTAGACGGGTTTCAAAATAAAAGCATTTAAACGTTGATGATACAAGAATCGACTCAGATGCCTGCACAACCATTGACCAAACAAAATTCCTAGAACCAAACAGGCAATTTGAAAACACTACGGTTATTTTTGTGGTAACAAAAGAGTTCTGGCCATATTTTTAAGACTCACAGTGTAATTTCCCCCGCCATTGCCTATGAAGTCAGTTGAAACAACTCTATAGAACTTTTCCGGTGACAAAGGTTCGTATTTTGGTACGTCACATTCTATACATCGAATGGTCACATTAAGCACTCGGCTGCCTAAAGGTAGGGCTCCATCAAAACTTGCCCGCATCCCTATGGAAGATAGAAAGTAGCTTAGAGACCGAGATGACGAAAATAAGACTTCCAGAGGAAAATCGAAGGAGATTTTTTGAAGTAAGAGATCGGAGGATCGATTGGCTAGCGACCTTTAAAATACTGCACTTTTTATGGCTATACAGGTAAGTAGGAAATAATATTTTCCTTTGCAATTTGTACAAATTAACATTTTCAGCAAATAATTCGGAGATGCACGAAAATACAAAAAAAAGGGCCAAGAGCATATCGGACCACGCATAATGAAGGGTTCCGTAGTTGGGATGAATTCATCCCAAGGACAAACTTAACATTGTAGTTGAAAAACATGTTCTCCAAAATACATTCCAACTGCAAATGTAACTTTGTATGCACAATATTGGGTGATTTACCATGTTATTTTAAAACCATAGCCTTCATTTAGGTTTTCCTGTAATCTATAAGTATAGAACTATTTTCCTTTTTTTTTTTCATAATTTAAGTCGGTAGTTTCGGAGATAAGGGGGAATGGTCAATTTTCGCCTATTTTCTTAAACATCTTTAAAAGTATTTATTACATTTTTTTTTTTAATTGAGACCCTCAAAACAAGCCCTTTTATTTGATATGTCACACAGTACAGTTAGCAACTTTTTTAAATTTTCCAATTTGACCCCAAAGAGTGACCCTTATATTCAAAATTCCCTTTTATTTTCGTTACACGTTCATGTTTGAGTCACAGAAATTGATAAGTGTAGCAAATTTAAACTTAATCGGTCCATAAGATTCGGAGAAAATCGGCTGTGACAGACGAACAGACAGACACACGAGTGATCCTATAAGGGTTCTGTTTTTTTTCCTTTTGAGTTTCGGAACCCTAAAAACGCAGAATAACCTTCGTTTACCTACAACATTTTCTTCATAAAGCAAGCCCGATTAAATATTCCAATTTCACGGTAACTTCGATGTACATTATGTAGACAATATTATGCTAATATTAACTTGTAGGTGAGACTCGTAGCCTATTGATATTAGCCTACATAATAGACCGCCGTCAGGGTTCAATGGTCTTGATTGTGAGAAAATATTCTTCGTTTTACGAGCTTTATAATAGTTTAAGCTGTGAGAGAATGAGTTTACCAGCAAGCTATTAGAAAGAAAGAAAGAAATAAAGAAAAAACGTTTATTTGCGGTAAACATGACGCAAAAAACAAAAGTTTTAAAAACATAAATGAGAAAATTGGGGAAGCATGCGTCACATCCATTAGTTGAATTAAATACTAAAGGTACCCCAAAACTTCTTATTTTATGAGATCTATCATTTGCTTCAAATTGGACCTTGGTCATTTAGCTTCATGTCGTTCTTTAAGATTCATTTTTAACTTATAAAAATACATCTGCCTCATTTACACACTTAAGACAGTACATTCTGAAAGTAGGTAACGCCTTTTTTCTTTTTTTTTTTGCGTGGGAAATTATCAAATAACTTCCCCGCTCTGGGCGGAACGGGAGGGCGTATCACACTCTTACTGACTGGCCGCGATCTCCTTTTCGGACTTCTTCGCAACCACGGCAGGCATCGCTCTAGCGGACCCCGTCAATTCTGCTGATAACGTCCCTACCTAATATTTTGCTGTTTTGATTAATTTGTTAATATCACGAAATACACTAAAAAAAGCATATGAAAACATTCCAAATGCTTTTTTACTCCTTAAACTGTTACAACATCTCATTCAGTGCTATTATTGAAATTCATATTCAATGTTTTTGTACACTACACAGCGATATTTCATAATTTAATTTAGTAATATTGTCAAATCAATCAAAACAAGGAAATATTTCACACTATCTGCGACCTTGCTAACCATTAGAATGCACCATCTTAACTGCACCTATGATGTTTTATCATAGTTATTAAAAGATTTTTTTTTACCCTCTGAAAATACAAATAAATATTTTGCAGATCAAGGTTGTCACTCACACTAAAACCATCGCCACCACCGCCAAGGAAGCTCTGCGACACAATCTTGTAGTATCTGTCGAGCTCGAGCGGCTCGTACCTAGGGACGTCACACTCGATACACCTGACGGTGACGTTGAGAACCCTCGAGTTTAGCGGCAGCGAGCCGTCGAAAGTTGCGCGCAACCCTGCGATTGAGTGACATTTGTAATCACATAACGATAAATTAGTGAAAATCTCCTGAATACTAAATTCGACAGCAAGTGTGCCTCCGAAATTTCTCACAAATATCATCCAACCTATAAGATTTTGATCTGATTCTGGCAGTTCTATTTCAGTAGACTTTCGTGGAACTATTAATTTTCGTATATCATTGTCCAAAGCAATATATTTATTTACGAAAAATAATAAATCATTATTATGAACAAATATAACCCCTCAGTTTATTTGTTTAACTGACCGATACATAGAATCTGCTGGGCCGATATCAAATTGTTTTGTACTATATTTATTTGTAATTCGTGTAGCGTAAATCAAAAGGGTAAAGGAGGCAAACCTTAATGGGCAGTATTTTAAAGGAGTTGGTTTATTTTAGTTAGTAGAACTCATCGAAGAGCCGATATTTTCAACAAATATTTGCCCTGACTCGGTTTATAGATTAAAGTCGCTAGCCCATCGAATTCCAATCCCGATTCTTATTTGAAAATAGTTTTGATGCATAACTCAAAATTCATTGCGCAGATGGAATTAATAACGTTAGAAATAGAGACCTTATTAGGTACTTGCAAAATTTACGGTACCAGAAAAATTACCAACGCCGCCGCAAAAGAAACAGAATAAAATTTTCTAAAAGCATTTTAGTTTTTAAACTTTCATTTCAACTTGATTTGAAAATGCGAAAAGTTTTAAACTAGTTTTTTTTTTTGTTCAAGAGCTTTCTACTTTAAAGAAAGCATCTACTTGATAGACTGTGTCTTTGGTAATAAGTTACAAAACTTTAAAAATAAGTTACATTTAGATGATTACCTGCCACTTGCAACATTCTTGCTCCTGCGTAAGGCTCGTTGGCCACAGAAAACTCCAGCATTTCCATAATATGTTCGCCTTTCAAGTCAAAAGCTTCAACGCTGTTCTCAAAGGGTGTAGACAGTATCATAGACTCGAAAGTTATCACTGTAATATGAATTTTAAAATAGTTAAAAGTTGGTAAGTTTCGAAATGATTCAGCGCTTGGAACGAATATATTATTTTGGTTATGAAAAGAGCACTTTAATGGAAGTGAAATTTTGTAGAATAGTTGAGATTATTAGATTCGAAAGTGAAATATTTCATTATAATGCTCCTGCTACATCTGCCTTAACTTGATGTTAAAAAATTTACCACGTTAAAGGACATTGATGTGGCCACATTGATGTAGTTCAGCTCCAAAAATTATTGCTACTCTTTGATGTGTCGAAAATACCGACTCCTGAGTTAACGTCATATAAAATGCGACATCTCAGTTAACGTATTCAATATTGGCCAGTGTAATGTCTTATTTAACGCATTAATTTACGCATAACGACGTAAATGTGGCAAACGCATTACAAAGCATACCAACTCTCATCATTACGCGTAGGTTCTTTATTTGGAGAACTCGGTTTAGGGAGAGACATAGGCCAGAATTACAATAGGTTGAGTTCATTCTTAGACTGCAGTGAATTGTTGATTTTCAGTATATTTCAGTTTACCATGTTGTGTCAGTTAAGTTACCTCCTTGATCAATGGCTGCTCTAATTCCACCTTGATTGATGACGCAGAAGTGTGCGTAATGCCAGCTGTTGGCTCCAGCTCTGTCTAAAGCCTGAAACAGTTTTGTTGAGTCTTTATTTCAGAATCACTACCACATTTCTATTACACATACACACATATTATTTATATTACTTTTATTAATATTTATACTAATTATTATTTTATTATTATTTTTCATGTATTTTTTTTATTTTTGTGTATTTCTATTACATTTTTTTTAAGTCACATTTTAGGTAAGAACTCTTGATATAATTGAACCTTAAATGATACGGTTTTAATTTACTCTTACACAAAATGTGGAATGCGTTAAAAAACAATTTTGAGAAGAAAGCGATACCTCAAAAAATTACAAATAAGTTACTCACTGCATGCATAAATGCGTCACAAATAAAGTTGCCAAGGTTGCACTCGGAGCATGCGCAATCAGATGATAGTTGCACCATCGATGTGCCAATTTCTTCGTTAGCTCTCTCCTGAATCTCAGGTAGATATTTATTAATCTTTTCCAAAACATCTGCCGCTGTAAGTAAAAAAAAACAAAATTAGTAAATCTTGATTTATCTTCAGCTCCGAGGATGTTCTTATGAAATTGTTTACTACTAAAGGCGACCTCTTTCATAAGGGTACTAGCTATTCTTCAAACAATACATTGATGTTTTCGTAAAACATTCATTGTACCAGTTATTCGTAATTGATCACCAGTGAATGATGATTTGCAGAAAAAAACTTAACCAAAATAACTAACCTTGTTCGATTTCATTTCCAATGTAATGAGGGTTACCGGCCCATCTCAGGAGGTGACCACCATCATCAAATGTGAGCTTGATCTCACCTAAGTACTGTGTATGCGCTGCTGCTTGTACTATTAGAACCTGAAAAGTTTATAAATTGCGTATCATGTGCTATGTTTTATCATTATTGAGCTGCCAAATAATGTCCTAAAAATGCTGTTACGCATAATTATTTTAATTAATATTCACAAGATTTTACGTTTCTAGTCGCTTGTTCCACTACTACTGGGTAGGGTCCTAATGGAATAAAACCACTGTCTTCAGGAGCATCTCCATTGAACAGCAACGTGTGACTATGACCTCCCACTATGATATCAATGTGGGGACCAGAATGAAGGGCTATTTCTCTGTTGATCAAAATATCCAAAATTAATATAAATAACTGTAATACAATTTAGCAATCACAACTCATAGAAAAATCTTAACTTTCACTTGCTAAGTAAGAATGATCTTACCTGTCGATGTCTAGACCACAGTGAGACAAAACTATAATGATATCAACGCCTTGAGCGTTTAGTTTCTCGGCCTCTTCTCTTACGGTCTCAACTTCATCTGTGAATTTAAGTTTACCTGTAGACGCCAAATTCTGTAAAATATAAATGAAAGTACAACCTACAAACTACGTATCAGCATCGACATATCAGAGTTTTTAAAACTTTCGTACTTACATCAGTAGTAGCTATCAGAACGCCAATGATACCAATTTTTCTTCCATTTTTTTCTACCATGATACTCTTTTCATATAGCCCATGCATTGTCGGTTCTTCGTCATCAATGATATTGGCCGTGACTACTTTAGACTCTAAGTGATCCAGGTAAGGGACAACTCCTTCTATGCCGTTGTCAAACTCATGGTTTCCCAGTACCTTGAAAAAATTAAAAATAGATTATTATTTTAACAAGTGGACCTTAAAAACTAGTGATAGGAGCCTCTTTTTAAGCAAATAAGCCTGTGTTAGGAGACTCTGCTCTTTCATAATTTGAATAAGTATCATTTACTTTTTTTTTGTACATGATAAATGTATGTACTTACTACGAAATAATAATATAAAAAAGAGACAATTAAAGCTAAACATGTAGCACGCACGCAGGCATGCGTGTGGGTGAGTGAGAGTGAGGGTGTGTGAATGTAAACACGAATGAATCAGAGTGTATGCGTGAGATTAAGAATGGTACAGGAATTAACTAAATGTAGGGTTATATTTTATTCCAGCAGCACTTCCGTGTCGTCATAGGTTAGTAGTTTTATCCAATTAGTTTCAATTTTGAACAGAAAATGTTGATGATTTTTGCTTCAGACTGATATAATTAAGCTAATTAAAGTATGTACTTCTCTGCGTCAACAATACTTCTTTCTTTGACTTAAAACTTTAGCTTTGTTGTAAGATGATATTCAATTTTCGAAATGTAATACCAAAATTAGAATCCAAAAACTTACATGAGCATCATGAGGCAGCATGTTCATAAAATCTTGGGTAACATTCCACCGTAGAAGATTGTACCAAATAGTGCCTTGAAAGCTGTCACCTGCATTCAGGAGAAGAGAATGAGGTTCACTGGCCAGACGTTCACGAACCAAGGTCGCGAGACGGGCGAAGCCCCCAATGCATGGGTTGGTTGATGGATTGCATATGGTTCCCCATGGGCTAGTTTCTACAAACCTGGAAAAAAGAGCATATAATTGAAAAGCAGCCGCTGTATTGATACCGAACTTTAAAAATTTGGTAAGACTGGTTGTCAGACTTTCGGGCTTCTGGAGACCCGTAACGGCTGTCAAAAATCTATCAATGACAACCGGGACCATATACACCGTGACCTTTTAGTCGTCTTACAAAAGCAGCCCACTTCATGTATCCAATGACTACTAAACATTCATTAAAAAAGTTTGATATACTGTAAGCATTTTTTAATTGCTCCTAGAGGTATTTTATGTCGGGTACATTGAGTGGTCCTTAGTATAACGACTAAAATGTCACGATATATATTTAAATAATAATAATAAAAATATATTTTAATAATTTCTTCTTTTTATATTTTTTTAATGATTGTTTAGTAGTCATTGAATACATGAAGTGGGCTGCTTTTGTAAACCGACTAAAATATCACGGTGTATATGGTCCCGGTAGTCATTAGTAAATTTTTGACAGCCGTTACGGGTCGCCAGAAGCCCGAAAGTCTAACAACCAGTCTTACCAAAGGGTATCGTATTACCCGATAACTCGGTTCTGGAGGTCAGATGGGTAGTTGCTCCATGTAAAATACTAGTATTCAGTTGCATCCGGTTAGACTGGAAGCCAACCCCAAAAATTGTTAGGAAAAGGCTAGGCAATTGATGACATTATACAAATATAAGTACTAAGGAACAAAAGCAATTTTACAATCTAAGCGTAATATCGCATTAAGAATGAAGAAACACGGCCAATAAAATAATATCAGCTGTTATTGAATAAGATATGAACCGATACGATTTTCTTAACATGGGCAATACGCATGCTGGATTGGTTATCATAATGCTACGTTAAGACCGTATTTATTGGTGTAGATAAATGAATATGACAGAATTTTAGGTTAATCTCTGGGGGCCCGACTTGCTGTAACCATCATAACGTCTGACTTAAACACTTTCATTTGTTTCTGTCTTATTTAGAGGACATTAAACTACTGTATTATTTCATTTGAAATAGTATTATTTATGAAATTTGCTATCCAAAATTAAATGCGGCACTTATAAAAAGTTTTAGTTCATTAGCAACTAAAACATACACCACTAATTTATTTGTTAGAGGTCCTATAAGCGCGTCACTTGAGAACTGCTGGACCAATTTGGCTATTTAAAAACAGTCAGGATCGTACGAGAAAATAAATGAAAAACTTTCCAAAAAAATCTTCAAATTCGAGATAAACTGAATATCCTTTTTGTATGAATTATTGAAATTTTGACAGGACAACGTCTTTCGGGTCAGCTAGTAATACATATATAATTTTCAACAAATAAATTAAAAGTTATGAGATAGAAAGGGCTTACCTTGCATGAAAATCATTATAATGTAGAATATTCAAATCATATTCCGACGTAGTTTGAGCACTGAATAGAATAAATTGAGAAAATAACAATAGTAGTCTAAGCATCGTAGCTAAAATACCAGTAGGTTGCACTATAAAACATACATTATAATGTCTAAATTATTGTTACTAATCAACATGTATAATATTTGAATTGATAAGATAATGACACGATAAGAACGCCAAAGTATATTTTAATATGCATAAGGAATCGTATTAAGATAATGAAAATAGTCCTATCGGGAATAATGTCAATTGTGATGTAATCTTTGATGGAATTTCAACATTAATTGCATGGTTTTGCGATGCAACTTGTGAAGTTATTAATAAAACGCATGTCAAACTTTAGTTAAAAATAAAATAACAAACCAAGTCTGCGGAAAAGAGAGAAGGTCGAAGTTTTTATCTCACAGTGCGACAATACGGATTAAGCAGACAGAGAAATAGAACATAAACTTTATCATAAAATATTTCAAGCTGTGACTTTGCTTCATTTTTCTCACGCAGCGAACACGTTGCGCGCACTCAACTAGAGCGTTGATCAATTGGTTTGCCGGAAACACAATCAAATCACCAGTCTGCTGATACACACGACGATAAACAGAAAAGTAAAAAGCACTAGTCAAAAAAAGTGATACGCTCTTTTCGAGCACATGCATTGTAAAAAGGTTTTCGGTGTTTAGAGCGGTTTTGAAGAGCTCGAACTAATTGTATAAACACAAAGTATTTTCTGGATTCCACTCCAGCACTGCACTTAAGACTTAAAAAATTGTCACAAACCGTCTTCGTCTGCATCTGGAGAGCACAAAACACGAAATCAGTCACTTTACTCCTCCCGAACCTCCGCAGGCAAACGCGGGTGATGTTACCCGTTCGTCGCGGCAAACATGTTATTTTTTTATGTTTGTGTTTTTTTGTTAAACCACGCCCCCAAATCGGTTCGTGTTTGATGTTTATAAAACACAAAAACAAGGCGCAGCGGACCCGGCTAAGGGTACACTAGTCGGTCATTCTTCCATACAAACGTAGTATGGTGATTACTCGTCTGTTTGATGTTGTAAATTAAAAATTATATCAATTTGCCTTATCATTATCTAGCTCTGTATGGAAGCAGAATTGGGAAAAAAGTATTGGTTTGGAAGTTATGAGCGTCGAAACATCCATATTTCAACACTAATTTTAACTCATATTTGGGCGTATATAAAAAACTTATGTAGTAAAAAAATAGCAAAATAAAAACCGTACAGGGATAGATAATTTATTGAATATTCAAATAATTTTATTTTTAGTAGATACATCCAGTAGTTTTTCCATAATATCTCTACGCCAAAAGGTTTGTTCAAGAAATTTTACGTTATAAATCATCATCTATTTCACAAAATAAAAAATATAATATAAAAAATAACAAAATAAACAAATTTATTTATTTATTAAATAGCATGCATATTAACTACGCCACCAACGAGTTCGAGCCGTCGACAAGTGGAACCTTAATAAAGCTCTAAATAAAAAAGACATCTTAATTTTCTGTCTGTTTAATATTTGTAACGTTACATTTTCCCAGGAGGGAAAAATGTAAGGGAAAATAATAATATAAGTGAATATTATAATATAATTAAAAATACAAGGGGAGTACAAAAAACACAGTTTGACACTACTGATCGGCACTGCACGCTTAGGAGGTTAGGCCTCAGAGGTGGCCTGCAGCGGGAGGTAGTCTTCGGGAGATGGAGGCTCCGGCAGGGAGTGATTGACGGCTGGTGATGGCCTCGGCGGGTCGATGACTCCGAGGGAAGGAAGAGTTGGCTCCAGCAGGGAGTGGGTGAGCCCCGGAATGGCCAGGGCAGCCCAAGATGGACTGTAAGAGAGACAGACCCTTTAGAATCGGAGATAGAATGGCGATAGAATCCGAGATAGAATCCGAGATAGAATGGCCCGTTGCTTCTGACGGCCTCGGCTTTTATACCCTTCAGCTCGTTTCCAAAATCAATATTCTTTTCCATTTTCAAACAGTGGTTTCTTCAAATATAATCGGACCTCCTTGGAGTACGTAAATTTCATAAATGAAATTTAGAACAATAGTTAATTTGTAGTTATTTTGTACAATCATAATATGAAAATAAATTATAATTAATACAATGTTTTAGCGATAACAATAAAAATAATTGAAACTATATAAACCAAAAAGTAACATCATAGACTAAGCCAAACAGAAAAATAAAAAGAAACTGACAGTTTAACATTTGACATAGGTAAGTGTCATAACAAGAAAAACTACAGAGAAAATATTAATCAATGAAATACAGAGCCTCAGGAACATTTAACACACCGGCAACGGTCATGCATTTATCTAGAGAGAACGTATGACAAAAGACCAACATTTTAACAACCAAACCGTAAGTAAAAACATGCAACATTACATTTCCCCGACAACCCCGGAAAATTTTTGAATCCCATGAAAAAATTTTTAGGGCATTACCTAGCAAATCTAGCAGACTATTTACAGTGGTACTGAAAATTAAAAAGAAAGAAAACACTAACATCTGGTGTGTAGTATCTTACAATTATGATTCCCCATAACCCAAGAAAATTATCAACTGAAAAGATTTAGATGTTGTAAATAAGACCTTGCTCTTTCATACACCTTTCAACAACTCGCCTTTCGTGCTCCCTCAATCATACTTCACCAGCATTCTTAGGGGATATGGTTCACATTCTATGACGCATACTCCACAAGGAATTATTTTTTAAGGTTACGAAGGCTTATTTATTTTAATTAGGTGTCGTAACCCGCACCTTTTTTAAAACCCAAAAAAAACTAAATTAAATATTTACAAAACTTTCCTGTTTCAGAAAAATAGTCAAGGTTTTAAAGCATTAGTGCTTAAGAAAAACCTTGCGAGTTTCAAGTTCAAGTAATTAGTGCTTAAGAAAAACCTTGCGAGTTTCAAGTTCAAGTACAAGTAAATTAAATCTAAGTTTAAGTTCAAGTAAGTATTTAAAAATAAGATAAAGATATAGATACACTAAGGCTTATATAACGAGTTAAGTACCGCTCGACATAATGGCTTATTTAACGAGTTATGCACCGCTCCATAAAAACTAAAATTAACAATGCCAAAAGTTTTATCCCTATGAATTATTTACAGACTTATGAAAATGAATAAAAATGAAAGTTTTTAGAGACATCAAGGAGAAGGACACTAAATTTAAACAGTTTATGAAAATAACAGTAAGAAAAATTTAGATATAACATTCCAAAAAAAATTAAATTTAAACAATTATAGACCAAAATACCGCAGATATAAAACTACACTTTAATATCTTTTATGTGCCATTTTCCCCTAAAACCGTTCTCATCCTGGTGATAGCTTTTCAACCACTGTGCATTTGATATATTTTGGAGCTAGTTTGGCACTGAAATAGGCGCCGGCATTACATAGGCAGGGGACCCATAAGGTCCAATGATATATTCTGAAAAGGCCTCGAGCAAATTTTTGGATTACCCATAAGACCATAGGGTGAATGATTCGAATGTTTATAGGCAAGACAAGTTTCGCACGTAGAACACACTTTTGCCACTTCCCTAAACATACCAGACCAGTAGTATCTTAAGGAAAGCTTTTTGTAAGTTTTAAAAATACCAATGTGGGGATTATTATTTACCAAACCATGGCAAGATTTGATAAGGTCTAGCCTCTCAGAGGGAGGAGGAACTTCCTTCCATGAAAAATCTTCATTAAGATCATCGAATGAGTTAGAATAACGATATAGCTTATTGTCGCAAATTTTATAGTTAGGATAATCATCAGGATTATCACGACATTTGGTAAAAAGTTTATTAAACTGTTCCAAATGAGACGCGATGTTTCTAGACACTGGTGCAACCCCATCAACAGTGATCGTATCAGGACTCTTATGACGAGAAAGTAAGTCCGGGACTATATTATCCTTTCCTTTCTTATGTTTCAGATCAAAATCAAAACATGATAGACGAAGAGTCCAACGTGCTAATCTCCCAGAAGGATTAGATAAATTTTGGAACCATTTCAGTGCAGCATGATCAGTGTAAACTGTAAAACGTTTACCATTATCCAGATAACAACGCCAATGTTCAAGTGCAGCTATAACAGCTAATGTTTCGCGTTCAGTAGTAGAATAATTTTGCTCATGTTTACTAAGAGTTCTGCTCATATAAGCAATAACCACTTCAACATTGTTATGTTTTTGAGTCAACATAGCCCCTATACCATAATTAGAAGCGTCACAGTGAACAAAGTAAGGAAGGTCAAAGTCAGGGCAAGCTAGAATTGGAGTTGAAGTCAAGCATTCTTTCAGTTTGGCAAAACTGAAATCTGCGTCTGGATTCCAAACAAATTTTTTTGGGGAATTCTTTCCAGCAGCAGTTAATTTGCATAGGGGCGAGGCAATAGAACTAAAATTGGGAATGAAACGGCGGAACCAACTACATGTACCCAAAAATTGCCTAACCTCTTTTTTAGACGTAGGAATAGGATAAGCTAAAATAGCTTCAATTTTACTAGGATCAGCTCGTAGTCCTTGCTCGTCAACTACATAGCCAAGGTATTTGAGTTCTTTACGAAAAAACTTACTTTTCGCAAAGTTAATAGTTAGCCCAGCATAAGAAAGCTTTTGATGAACTTTAAGTAACAGAGAGATATGTTCCTCAAATGTGGAACTTATTATAATGATGTCATCTAAGTAACAGAATACTTTATTATCGAATTCAGGAGTAAATAAATGATCCATGAGTCTTTGTTGAGTTGCAGGGCTGTTAGTTAGGCCAAAGGGCATTACCATGAATCTAAATGAACCTCTGCCTGGCACATAAAATCCAGTTTTATCTCTATCCTCAGGATTTAATGGTATTTCCCAAAAAGCTTTGGCAATATCAATACTAGACAAATATTTACAGCCTTTAAGGTTATCAAGTATTTCAGAAATAAAGGGAAGGCTATAAGCATCTTTACGAGTAATTGAATTTAATTTCCTACTATCAACGCAGAAACGCCATTCTTCATTCGATTTAGGCGTAATAAGAACGGGAGACAACCAAGGACTTTCGCATTTTTCAATGACCTTTAATTCAAGCATTTTATCGACTTCTTCAATTAAAATCTTTTGTCTTTCAGGAGAGAGGCGATAACAACGTTGTTTAATAGGTAAAGCGTTACCGGTATTAATCCGATGACAAATTAGATTAGTAAGACCTAATTTACCTTTCTTTTCAAAAGAAATGTCCTTAAAACGTTCAATAATATCTTTAGCAATATTTAATTGGTTATCGGAAAGGTGATCGAATGACATTAATTTATTTTCAATAGCACAGTTCCTATTATCTCTACTATCAAGATTAAGTTGAAGCGAAAGTATTTTAGGACACAACTCAAATTTTTTCCAGAAGTCCCATCCAAGAATCAAAGATGGATATATCTCCGGAAAAACATAAGCTTTAATAACACGAGTCTGATTATTATATCTCAACGGTAATTGGAAATAACCAGAAGACGATGATTTTTGTTTATTAGCAACCATAACTTGAGCTGATGACTTGAATAGTTTAAACCCTAGCTTTTGAATATCTTTATGAGAATTATTTCCTAAAATGGTAAAACAGCTTCCGCTATCTAAAAGACCCGAAAAACTTACGTTGTTAATGAATACATTAATAAAAGGTCTATTACAGTCCCTCTCTTTGTCATAGATCGCAGAAGTTGTCTTATAACAAAACATAAAATTTCGGATAGTTTCTAACCACTGATTCCATTCTCTAAGATTAAATTTTTCAGTTTTAGTACTATTCAAGTCACTATTTAGTTTTTTGATTGAGAAGACGGGGTACATTTAGGACAGTTAGAAATTTTCACGCCTTTCAAACCACACTTGAAACAAATCAAGTATCTTGGTTGAATACACGCTCTTAAAGAATGACCCGTAACTCGGCAACGAAAACAAAACTCTTCTTTGGCCTTATCTTGAGTTTGATAGGAAAGAGTTTGTGAGGAAGAGGGCAATTGTGAAGGAGAAGGTGTTTTTTTATTCTGTATCGCGTTAGAATGATTTAGGTTATTTTTAGAAGTACATGGACGATAAGCAAACTCCGCAGCGCAAGACGAGATATCTGTATATTTGGGCTCACGAAAATTTAGATCTCTTTCTGAAATCTTTTCGTAGCTCTGACAAGTTGAAATCAAAGAGTCTATTGATTTAATATCTTTTAGCGCAACGAAAACTGAATAGCAAGGCTTTATGTTATGAAGTAAAATTTCCAATTGGTCGCTTTTTTTCTAGTTTCTTAGAAAGACGATTGAACATGCCAAACATAATTGATACATAGACAATAATAGTCTCCGATGCCCCTTGAGTACGGTTCCTAATAGCTTCTAATAATTTGTAATCATAGTCCTGAATTCCAAAATCTTTTATAAGTAGAAGATGGATCTGATTCCAAGTTAACAAAGGATTCCGACTATGTTGAAACCTAAACCAATGTAGTGCATCTCCGACAAAAAATTCGAAAGCATGCTGAACTAGAGTTGCATCTGGGATATTCCTGGAGAACTGGAATTCCTTTAATTTCTGAAGAAAAGACCTAGGACATGTTTTGCCATCATATGAAAACCTTTTAAAATCTTTAACGAACAGCGAGTGACAATTTTGTTCCATCAAGGAAGACTGTGGCATATTCCAAACTGTAGTGGTGTGAGGTACCGAATGAGACATAGCAAGAACCTCAGAGGGTTCAGAAATTCGAGGGCCGAAAAGAAGGTCAGCTTGATTCTGAGTAGGAGGGTTAGATTGGTCCTGAGCAGAAGGGTTGTGTACCTCCACCAATGCGTCCTCAGTTTCAATATGATCCAAAACGAAAGCTTCAAATCGTTTTTGAAGTAAAAAAAATCGAGATCTTAAGTTCGAACATAACTCAATTAATGGTGGAACAGCACTAATACGTTCAAGACGATAATAAAGATGATTCATGAATGATTCTAATTTCTTTATACTACTACGATCTCCCGAAGATTCAATATGTGAAATTTTATCTTCAATATAATTAATAGTAGTTTCCGCCTGCGATAGATCAAGGGAAAGGGGTATAGGGGAGGATTTTATGTCGTCTGGTAAAATATGACTAAGTTTAGTCATCTGATCTCTCAGGTTTGTCAAAGTTTCAGCAGGTCTTTCAGCTCTGATAGAAACTTCGTATTCAAGCTCAAGTTTGTTGAGGTACGAGTATCTTATTGGTCTATCCATTGTTTAAGATTTAAATAAGTTTTTAAGTAATTTAGTTACAAGTTGCACTAGCCGTGGTAACAAATCAAACTAAATGGAGTAATGATTAAAGTAATTAATGTTCAGTATTGTACAAACGTCCACAGGATATTGTCCTGCAGGCGTCGTGGAGTGTCCCAGTCCCCAACTTGCTAGTGACAAGTTAACACACACAAGCGAAAACTGGGTACGATTACCAATGTATGGTAACCGCAGTGGTGTGCAAGTGTGTGGGATGCAGTGTAGTGAGGTAAAGAAAAGAGTAAAGAGTAGGTGGTAACGTCTATAGGATACTCTCCTATAGAACGTCGTAAAGTAAGCCAAACCCCAACTTGCAAATGACCAACGAACGAACGATGGTTTTAACACGTACAAGCGAAGAATGGATGACGATTACAATGGTAATCGTAGTGTGTGTGGGGGTGTAGTATTACGAGTATGTTCAGTATAAGAAGTGTTGAGTAAAGGTTGTAATGGATGAGGTGATGAATAAAGGTTCGCCAAAATATAATTGAAAAACTTGTGAAAGTTTAGTTTTAGAATTTAGAGAGGGAAGAGGGGGTGGGTTGGTTTTAGAATTTAGAGAGGGAAGAGGGGGTGGGTTAGTTTTAGAATTTAGAGAGGGAAGAGGGGGTGGGTTAGTTTTAGAATTTAGAGAGGGAAGAGGGGGTGGGTAAGCTGAATGGGCGCCAAATTGTAACGTTACATTTTCCCAGGAGGGAAAAATGTAAGGGAAAATAATAATATAAGTGAATATTATAATATAATTAAAAATACAAGGGGAGTACAAAAAACACAGTTTGACACTACTGATCGGCACTGCACGCTTAGGAGGTTAGGCCTCAGAGGTGGCCTGCAGCGGGAGGTAGTCTTCGGGAGATGGAGGCTCCGGCAGGGAGTGATTGACGGCTGGTGATGGCCTCGGCGGGTCGATGACTCCGAGGGAAGGAAGAGTTGGCTCCGGCAGGGAGTGGGTGAGCCCCGGAATGGCCAGGGCAGCCCAAGATGGACTGTAAGAGAGACAGACCCTTTAGAATCGGAGATAGAATGGCGATAGAATCCGAGATAGAATCCGAGATAGAATGGCCCGTTGCTTCTGACGGCCTCGGCTTTTATACCCTTCAGCTCGTTTCCAAAATCAATATTCTTTTCCATTTTCAAACAGTGGTTTCTTCAAATATAATCGGACCTCCTTGGAGTGCGTAAATTTCATAAATGAAATTTAGAACAATAGTTAATTTGTAGTTATTTTGTACAATCATAATATGAAAATAAATTATAATTAATACAATGTTTTAGCGATAACAATAAAAATAATTGAAACTATATAAACCAAAAAGTAACATCATAGACTAAGCCAAACAGAAAAATAAAAAGAAACTGACAGTTTAACATTTGACATAGGTAAGTGTCACAACAAGAAAAACTACAGAGAAAATATTAATCAATGAAATACAGAGCCTCAGGAACATTTAACACACCGGCAACGGTCATGCATTTATCTAGAGAGAACGTATGACAAAAGACCAACATTTTAACAACCAAACCGTAAGTAAAAACATGCAACATTACATATTATAATTCCTTTTTTTTATATTACTTAAAGAGTTTATCTATCTAAAAATTACTTCAAATTTTCCTACACTTGGCAAGCATTTCTTATCGTTATACGGCCATCAGTGTCAGCGAATACAGGGGACTGATGACGTATGTAGTTCATGAGGATATCGTAGTCCACTCCTAGTACTTCAACGTTCTGACGGTTTTCACTTATCATCTGGAATATTTTGAAGGTCATTAATTTTAG
Organism: Omphaloscelis lunosa; assembly: GCA_916610215.1. Classification (NCBI taxonomy): domain Eukaryota; kingdom Metazoa; phylum Arthropoda; class Insecta; order Lepidoptera; family Noctuidae; genus Omphaloscelis; species Omphaloscelis lunosa. Next base: position 13,022,707 of record OU744265.1, on the reverse strand, counting down.
TAAACTATAAAATCTCTATACTAAACACTAAGACTCGTCGTAGTAAAGGGACAAAATGTCCAAGTAGGACTGCGAATAGTTACCTATAATGGGATTTTTTAAACTCTCGAGCCATTTTGTTTTCAAATTTTGTGACCGCAGCTACCACAATCGTTTCTGTCGCGTCCGGCTCTGGTTCAGACCATGGTACGGAGCGAGAGGAAATGGTAGGCCGTCACCTCCTTTTGCGAAGCAGTAATGCTCGCGAAGGCGGAGGCGGAACGCGTTCCCTGACGCCCCTAACCGCCGCAGGAGACGCCCTGGGCGTCAGGAATCGCGGGCTAATTTCCGGCCACCATAGGCGCGGGCTTGCGAATGGTGAGCAATGGGTAGCTCGCCGTCCGATAACGACCAGGCCCGGATCGACGGCGCGTTGTGTTCCACGCACCCCTCAAAGAGATGTCAGCAGAACTGACGGGGTCCGCTAGGGTTGCAAGAATTCCGAAAGAGAGTCCATGGCCCCGGCAATATGGCAACTGAAGGAACAAGGGTGGGTCTTAGTCAGTAAGAGCCTAACACGCCCTCCTACTCCCCCCAGAGCGGGAGAAGTTATTTGATACCACAATCGTTGGTATTTGTTTCGCTCATTTTTGACATTGATACCCAATAAAAAGTCATCTACATGTTTAGAACACTAAACATGCAGATGACTTTCTATGGTACTTTCTATGGTATCCGAACTATATATTATATAATATATAATCCTACCTAATATTAATAATAAATAAATTCGCTTTATTTCGGACATACAATTATCCATATGGTGTTAGTAACATAGAAAGAACAACTTATTGCCTAGTGTTAGTAACAATCAACCTACGCACAAACTGCAGTACAATCGTAGAGCCAGAGCTCTCGGATATAGTTTTTAGGATGCTGTTTTGGCTGCTAATATTGAGTTTGTTTGTTTGTTTGCTGGCTCACATGTAATCGAGCCACTGTGTCAGATTTTATGGCTGTCTTGTTTTTTAAATAGTATTATTTCACTGTAGTGTATTTTTTCTTTTTTCGATAGGGCATCTTATAGCTGACCTCTGAGAGCATGACTATTTAACCGGTCAATCCTGTGATTGTCTTAAACTCAAAGCCTCCAGCCAGGGGCATACAAATTAAGCTAAAAAGCTAGGTGAACGCTCGCTAAGGGCACCCCCTGTAGGGTACGAGCCTCGGCTTAGGGCGTCACCGGAGGGAAGACATCAAAGATGGGACGGGCTGGATTGTAGTGTATGTACATACCTGATTATTTAACCATCAAGCAAGTCTCGCTTGCAGGGGTAAGGTTAGAATTAACATAATATGCTTTTGAACCCGCCTTACGGATATGCCACAGTTTAGGCATCTCATCATAATATCCATTTAACCGAATCGTAGAGCAAAACAGATGAATCCTTTATGAATAGCAATGGTAATCTGGTTTTGAAGATATCAGTCCGTAAAGAGGGTCGTTAGAAATAGAAGTCGATAATTGCATAGTACACATCGAACGCATAAACACAACGTGTGTCGGGAACTGCAATGAAACCTGACGTGATGTCAAGATTGGATGTACAAATAGGGATGGTGAATGGCGAACTGAGATCGATAAACTGATAATCGTTTTTTTCTCGAACCTAACACACTAAAATCGAAATTATTTGACTGCCTAGTTGATCTAGTGATCGCAAGCGCTACAGCTGAGCATGAGGTCCTGGGTGCGATTCCCGAGTCAGGCAGTGTTATTGGGCTTTTCCATCTGCAATTTCTCAGTAGCAGTCCGGAGTCCAGATTTGTGCCCGGCTGATGACAATAGATTCGCCACCTATTAAAAGGGACTGGCGAAATGACGGTGTACTATGGGTACACCTCTGCTTAACCCTTCGAGGATTACAGGTGTGATGGTTTTTTATGTTATTAATAAATAAAACACAGTTAAAAATGGTAATTCAAAAATCGTTTTTTTTTTTGTGAATCGCTTTTTCATGCTTTGACTCGAATCGATTGAATTATCGATATTAAGAAAAAGATTTCTACCCCTTTGGTCTCTACACTGGTGTCCGCCACTAATATCAGATGCATTGTCAAAGATATAACACTCCATTATACGCAGTGATTATTAAAAAAAAATATGGTGTTCGATCTTCACACGTGTCAATAAGTAGGCGTGTCAATAAATAAAATTCAATTATAAACAAAACAGGAATATTCCATGTCATTCAAATTCACTTATCGAAAATAACTCGTTCTTAATTTATTTTTCCCATACTATGTGTAGCTTATTATGGTTACCAGATGATATGGATACAATGGGATGTCAACATCGGGTAGTGCATAGAAAAGAAAAGCGGAAGCAATTATTATGCTGTTTTTTTTTTTTTGTTATGATTCATTGATTATGGAAATATAATACTGGAAAAAAATAATAGTTTATTACATGTTTTTTTTTTAAATAATCCTGTGCCTAGCTACTCCAATATGCCAAATTGCCAACCCTGTTTTCCGTTTTTTATTTCAAACTCAGCGCCGGCAGCTAATTCATAATACATAACGGCCGTCATATTACGGCCGCCATATTACGGGCGCCATATTACGGCCGCCACATAACGGCCGTCATATTACGGCCGCCACATAACGGCCGCTACATAACGGCCGCTACATTACGGCCGCCATATTACGGCCGCCACATAACGGCCGTCATATTACGGGCGCCATATTACGGCCGCCATATTACGGCCGCCACATAACGGCCGCCATATTACGGTCGCAACATAACGGCCGCCATATTACGGCCGCCATATTACGGCCGCCATTAACTGCCGCTACATAACGGCCGCCACATAACGGCCGTCATATTACGGGCGCCATATTACGGCCGCCACATAACGGCCGTCATATTACGGCCGCCAGATTACGGCCGCCATATTACGGCCGCCACATAACGGCCGCCATATTACGGCCGCCACATAACGGCCGCCACATAACGGCTGCCATATTACGGCCGCCAGATAACGGCCGCCATATTACGGCCGCCACATAACGGCCGCTACATAACGGCCGCCATTCTACGGCCGCCAAATTACGGCCGCCACATAACGGCCGCCACATAACGGCCGTCATATTACGGCCACGTATTACGGCCGCCACATAACGGCCGCCATATTACGGCCGCCACATAACGGCCGCCGTATTACGGCCGCCACATAACGGCCGCCATATTACGGCCGCCACATAACGGCCTTCATATTACGGGCGCCATATTACGGCCGCCACATAACGGCCGTCATATTACGGCCCGCCAGATAACGGCCGCCATATTACGACCGCCACATTACGGCCGCCATATTACGGCCGCCATATTACGGCCGCCACATAACGGCCGCCATATTACGGCCGCCACATAACGGCCGCCATATTACGGCCGCCATATACCGGCCCCTACATAACGGCCGCCATGTTACGGCCGCCACATAACGGCCGCTACATAACGGCCGCCATGTTACGGCCGCCACATAACGGCCGTCATATTACGGCCGCAAAAAAGCGAAAAGCTTAATATCAAAATATTCCAAAACATTAACAACAATCACATTATAAATAATCTCGTAATTATCTCGTATTTTTTTTTAATGTCGCACCATAATGCTGTGATAGGAGCCTTTTGGCCTCGTACAGGACTTTCTGTTATTATTACTATATTTTTTTTTTTTTTTGTTTTTTTAATTATTTATAATGTTTTAATGTGTGTTTTAGTTTAATTTGTAATGTCCTGTGTGAGTCCCAATAAATACTTTTTCTTTTTCTTTCTTTCTTTCTTTAATGTCAAGATCTGTTATGTCAAATTACAATATAACAACAACCACAAAAAACAATCGCTAGTAAATAAATAACTATGTCAATAAGTAAATGTCATCAAAAACATTCGAAATAGCAAAGGTAACGTACATTTATCAAAAACACTTTCCTATATAGTTTTGTCATTTAAAAAGTCTTTAACTGTGTAATAAAATTTCTCTAGCAATAGTTTTGATAATTGTTTTTTAAACATCTTTATACACTCTTTTGCAAAAAAAAACGGGCACCTAAGGAAATTTACTTTCTAAGGTCGATTTGAGTTAATTAAATGAAATTTATTTCTTTGACGTAGTCTATGTATACTTATAATCGTGTAAATTAATGCGCGTGAAGTGAATTGGGGCAATTAAAAGAAAAAAAAACGATGGATTCTTTAAAACCGATGTACATGCCCAAACAATAAGAAGTGGTCGGCAATAAAGACAAGATTTTTTTTTTACTTTTTTTAATTAAATAAAGTTACAAATGAATAAACCTAATAACGAGTGTGACCTCCTCTTGCCAAAATCATAGCTTGAATCCTTCTGGGCATGCTTTCCACGATGTTTTTAATAACGTTTTGAGGAATACGTTCCCACTCTTCTGCAATGACTCTTTTTAGCTCCCTGATGTTTTGTGGAGCAGGTTGCACTGATCTTACCCGTCTCTTTAGAACATCCCAGACATGCTCAATTGGATTGAGGTCAGGACTTCGAGCTGGCCAATCTAAACGACGGATCCCAACTTCTTGCATGTACGCTTCCACGTCGCCAGAACGACAATGCTCGCCCGCACCGGGCGAGCATTGTCGTCCATAAAAATGGAATCTTCCCCAAGTGCAGTCAATGTGGGTTGTGCATATGGAATTAGGACTTCCATTATGTACCGGTCTGCATTTAATGTTCCATTTTCTATGAAAACTAACTCCGTACGCTCCGTCGAATTAATTGCTGCCCAAAACATAACGGAGCCTGCGCCATAAGGAGTGATTTCTTCGAAACACACTTCCGCATAGCGTTCCCGTGGTCTTCGCAGCACTCGCCGGCGTCGGGCCTCTCCACACAAAGAGATTCTAGCTTCATCAGAAAACAATACTTTATTCCAGTCCTCCAGAGTCCATGAAGCACAGTTCCGAGCAAACTGAAGTCGAGCAACACGGTGCTCACGGAGTAATTTAGGGCCCCGAGCTGGGCGGTAACTCCTGATATTGGCAGTCAAAAGCCTGACCGTCCACAAGCTAACTTCTACTCCTCTTACTTCTTCAAGGCTCTTCTTCAGGTCCACACTTGACGCCTTACGATTCCGCAACGCCTGACTCACCAAAAAGCGGTCATCTCTTGGTTCTATGCATCGTTTTCTTCCCGAACCGGGTCTTCTTTTGACCGAACCGGTCTCTTGATACCGTTGCCAAGTCCTCTGGACAGTTGAACGACTCACATTTAGCCGCTGAGACACGTAAGTTTGCGAACAACCTTCTTCAAGTAGGGCTATAATTTTACCGGCCCTTATCGCTTTATCACTCATATCAAAAAGTGGTATTTAATGTGAAAAGAAAGATTATTTTTTTAATTTGCAGAAAATATCCAAAAAGTTTTAAAATATCGTAATCAGTTAAAAATCGTTTCAGCAATTCGCGCCATTAGTAAAGCAATTTTAGAATAATCCACAATAATCATTATTTTTCTTTTATTAATTTCAAATTTTAAATTTGGAACGTAAAGAATCATGCCAGGATGCTTCAAATAACATGCCAATCAAAATCAAAATCAAAATCAAAATATTTTTATTTCACATAGACCTACATGGGCACTTATGAAACGTCAGAAGCTAGGTGCACGGTTCCAATTGGTCGTTTCCTATGGAGAAGAGCCGGCAAGAAACTCCACGGTTACTCTTTTAAAAATAATTGGCTTTTACAATTTTTTCAAATAACAGTGTGACAAGGTATGGGAGGACAGTGTAGGTATTTCAATAAGTACCAGGTACTTAAGAAAATAGAAATGGTCAACAAATCTACAGTCCACTAAGCCTACAGTGTTCTCACATTCACAAAATAGAAAAGAATCTATACAAAAAATATATAAATTCATAAAAATAAAAACCTCTTTTAATTAAACGCAATTACATTATTGCTATTACAACTGTAATAAATCTGAATAATTATCATGTGCACAAAAGCCACTAATAAAGAGTTGAAATTAACTCGTAGCTATATAGTGTCAAATAAATGTCAAGGATGAATGTAAAAAAATAAGATAATAATAAATATGGTAATTTGGGAGCAGTTAATAGACTCTTACATAATTATGCCGTTAATAATATACCAGGGAAGCCACATGTGCAGAAGGAATTATTGCCAAATTTCCTTGTCTTCAACATAGTCTTTAATTTTGTAATATGCTTTCTTGATAAGAACACATTTGATGTGGGTTTTGAACTTCCCATCGCTAAGTTCTGTAACAGACTTTGGCAACTTGTTATAAAAGCGGATACTGTTTATAAGAAATGACTTGCTTGTTTTAGTTAATCTAAATTTGGGTATCACAATTTCATGTCTGCTACGTGTATTTATATTATGGAAATCGCTTCTTATTTTGAAAAGTCCTAAGTTTTTGCGAACATGCAAAATACTTTCTAAGATATAAAGAGAGGGCAGAGTCAGTATGTTAATTTCTTTAAATTTGTCTCTAAGGGACTCGCGAGGATACATCGTCAAATTAATAAAAACCTATTTCTTGTTCTTCTTCATTGAAGTAGAGAAAAAAATCTAAAGTCCCCGTTTTTTTGCAAAAGAGTTTAGATTAGTATAGATGGTTGAATCACTCACAGTAAAACCATCACCGCCATTGCCAATGAAGCTCTGTGACACGACCTTGTAGTATTTGTCGAGCTTGAGCGGCTCGTATCTAGGGACGTCACACTCGATGCATCTGATGGTAACGTTGAGAGCCCTTGAGTTTACTGGCTGCGATCCGTCAAAAGTTGCGCGCAAACCTGAAATTTAAACAAACCTCCATTCAAAATTGTTTTGATCAAATGTTCACGAAGTTTTGACAAATTTATGCAATTCAATTGTGGGTTTTATGAGCCCAGAGTATTTTTTACAAGGTCTAAAAATTAGGTTCTTTATAAAGTAATAAGTTTATCTTTTAAAAAACATCAAGCAAATTTCAAAAGATATCTACCTGCTAGTTGCAACATCCTTGCACCCGGCCAAGGATCGTTGGCCACAGAAAACTCCAACATTTCCAAAATATGTTCGCCTTTCAGGTCAAAAACTTCGACTTGGTTCTCAAAAGGGTTTGACACTATCACTGACTCGTAAGTTATTACTGAAATAAGAATAATATTGTACAGTTCATTGAATTAATATTTCGTTTTAATTTATTTTCTTACTAGCTTTTGCCTGCAGATTCGCCCGCGTGGATGACGGAAAATATCCCACGGAAACGTACTACCGATACCGGGATTACATACCTAAAAGCCGAGGAAAAGGTCATTGACTCCTACCGCTGCACTCGCGTTACAGTCAACCACAATTAATTTGTCACGCGTAATTTTGAATCTGTGATATCTTTTAAACTATTTATTATTTAAAAGAAATGATCAAGGCATATTTTAATCTAAATTAAATTCTCAATTTAAGTAACATAGTTTATTGGATAAGGAAAAATAGCTTCGGAAATAACAATCCAATTTTTATCAAATTCTGAAAGATAAAAATGGTTATTGTGGGTCATCTTTAGAAGATAGACATATGTTTTTTCCGATATCTTCGACAATAATCGTCATATTTCAGCCAATTTGCACAAAACCTTTATGAATTATACAATAAAACCTTTCGCAAAAATCACTCCGTCCATTGGTGAAAACTGTTTGAAAATCCGTTTGATAGTTTTTGAGTTTATCGCGTTCAGACAGACAGACGCGCGGGACTTTGTTTTATAATATGTAAGGATGTTACAGCTACCTTACCTCCTTTCTTGATATCTTGCCTTATGACACCTCGATTGATGACGCAGAAGTGTGCATAGTTCCAGGTGTTGGGACCAGCTTTAGGTAGTGCCTAAAACAGTCAAAATACATACTTGAATACCTAGCAAAGATTTATCGCGGGATTCTCAACTGAACATAATCGTAGTGAAAAATCTTTGACATTCCATATTACAACGTCCCTTAGAAGATAGATCTATCCTACTTTCTAAAGAAAGAAAGAAAAAAGAAAGAACATTTTTTTTTTTCAACTAATATTACAAATGTGAAAGTTTGTGAGGATGGATGGATGTTTGTTACTCTTTCATGCAAAAACTACTGAAGGGATTTGGATGAAATTTGGCACATAGATAGTTTATAACCTGGATTAACACATAAAATACTTTTTATCCCGATATTCCCATGGGATCACGACTTATGCGGGTAAAATCGCGGGGCGCTGCTAATAACATCACGTAATACTAAAACTAACATAGGACAATCGAAAATAATACTCACTGCATACATAAAAGCTTCGCAAATAAAATTGCCAAAATTACACTCGGAGCATGTGCAGTTTGATGATAGTTCCACCAAAGATGTACCAATTTTTTCGTTAGCCCTCTCCTGAATTTCAGGCAGATATCTGTTAATCTTTTCTAAAACATCTGTCGCTGGAAGGAGTAAAGATATACATGACTGTAGTTAATTGATTCAGGCGTGACCTTGCGGAAATCCGCTATAAAATATAATAGAAGGGGATATATTTAGTAACCTGTTCCGCTTAGCTATTTCTAAAGAGTTTCAAAAAAAAAACCTGAAAGAAATCGACACTTGTTTCACCTCTCAACGAGGCTCCTTCGGATGGCGATTAACTTGTCGCGAACTCGAACACGGTGTGTTGCCACACCAAGCGCTGAGCGTAGACTGCGCGTCACCCTGAGCATGCCTCGTTGAGATAGCTAAGCGGAACAGGTTACTAAATATATCCACATCTATTGTATTTTACATGACTGTACCCCTAAGGCTCTTGAACATATAATAATTTTATAGGGTGCTTGACCCTCATAAAAAAAAACGAAATCCAATTTTTTCTTTACGTCGATGTTTAAATCCGTCGACGACTTAAGAAGATACTGATGGATATTGTTATTCAGTAGTGTCAATAACCTTTAAGAGATGTTAGTGTCTAGAACTGTCTTTCCGTGTCATACCTTGTTCAATTTCATTTCCAATGTAATGAGGGTTACCAGTCCACCTCAGAAGTTGACCAGCATCGTCAAATGTGAGTTTAATCTCACCCAAATATTGCGTATGGGCTGCTGCTTGTACTATGAGAACCTGCAATAGTCAAACGCAGTGATATTATCTTTATTAAATCTTGATTAAAATCTACAATCATAATTAAAATATCCATGTTAGCGCTTTTGATATTATTTTGTACCCTAAAATTGTTTATTCTGCACAAACTACGCACATTCCAAAAAATATTACATAAAATGCACTTTCACAAATTAGCTAAAAGCCTCGTAACCAAGTAGTAGAAATATGTCAAGTTAGTCTATTGCTTGAATGTCAGAGTCATAAGACAATTTATATTGCATAATATTACCGAAGAATGCCGACGATTATAAATTATCTGTGTTACAACACTGGCCATTGACAGCGTACGAACAAACAATTATATTTTATTAAACAAAACTCAAACATAATACCGATTGCAATGTCAGACACTTATCTAATCATAAAAAATGTCTTAAAAATTGTATTCCTCACATCTTTTTATCTAAGTTCAAATAATCTTACTTTTCTTGTTGCTTGTTCTACTACTATCGGGTAAGGTCCGTATGGAGTAAAGCCACTGTCGTCAGGAACATCCCCGTTGAACAGTAACGTGTGACTATGACCACCAACTATGATGTCAATGTGAGGGCCAGCATGTAGGGCAATTTGTCTGTTGAGGAAAGTGGGTATTAGATTAGCCGTCAACTTGGCAACATTATTACCAAGCACAGTCTAACTGAGCAACTACAAGATTTTCAAATGGATCATCCTCTTGCTGTAATGTCAAATTAGTCGGGGTCGGTGCAGCACGTCTTTTACTTCCATACATTAATATTAGCATTATTATCATATTACACACACAATAAGGAATATTCAGGTAATTTAAAACTTTTTATTCATTTAAATATAGTCAAGAGACAAAGTCCAATATTTTTGTTATCGCATCACGTATTTTACTATTCATTATCTTATGCTGCGCTTTTTTTTGGTGGAACGGAACGCAAGCTCAAAACGCAAGCTCAAAACGCGTCGCCTTCGACAATGCCAGAGGTGACGTATAAAACTATGGGAATAAAAATCTATTCTTTGCAAAGTGCTTGAAATCTCGATAAGGTTAGTAAGTAAGTGCCATTTCTGCTTAAATAAAGAACAAAAAATAATTTAATTTATATGATTTGGGGCAATAAAAAATCTTAGAAAACAGATGTAAAGAAAGCAGTAACATGGTAAATGACGTCACATCATGACCGCGACAGAAACTGATGTTTGAACTGTAGTAGAAAATTGTTGAAGTTTCCTAAATTTTTTTGAGCAACAAGTAGTACTTTAATTTAACTTTTATTACTTTTCTTGGGTTAATATTCAGTCTATTACCGATTTAGTGAAAAAAAATATACACGCATATTCCCTATTCATCCATCTTGCTTTTGAGCAGGCTCTTTTCTTATAAGCCATCCATTAATATTTAAGTTTCTTATTTTTTTCTTTTCAACTAGTGAAGTTTTAATACAAATTCAAAATTTTAAAGTATTTACTTATCGATATCTAGACCACAGTGAGACAAAACTATGATGATATCAACGCCTTGAGTGTTTAGTTTCTCGGCTTCTTCTCTTACGGCCTCAACCTCATCTGTGAACCTAAGATTACCCGTAGACGCCAAAATCTGAAAGATGACGATATTGTGTTTAAATACTGCAATTATTTATGCTTACAATAGTTGTTTGTTTACAAAACAACGAGCTCCTGAAGAAACGAAAAATGTTACGGAAGTCGCCGAAAACGTCATGTTTATGTTTGACTAATACTTACACAAATTAGCATAAGCTGCGGATATAATGTTATTAATTGTGACTTATATAAAAATAAAAGTTATAAAACTAAAACCCAACTACGACAAAAAGCCAACTAAAAAGGTATAAATAAGACATCACAGACAGAGAAATTAAAAATCCGGAGTCGCACGTAGTAAACATACATAAACATAACATCACGCCTTGTTTTCCCCGAAGGGTTGGGCAGAGGTGTCCCTGTAGCAGGTTCACCCACATTTCGCCAATTATGTTTTAAGTCCCATGTCATAGGAGGCGAGCCTATTGCCATCAACCGGGCACAAATCCAAACCCCAGGCTGCTACTGAGAAATTTCAGATAGAAAAACCCAATAACACTTTGCCCGACCTGGGAATCGAACCCAAGACCTCATGCTCAGCATTAGCGCTTGCGACCACTATACCAACGAGGCAGTCAAAACAGGCAGGCAGTCGCACGTAGTCTGATCAATTTATGCCCAACACGACGTTGTGACTCCTTATTTTTTATTTGTCTGTCTGTGATGTCTTTTTTATACCTTTTTAGTAGGCTTTTTGTCGTAGTTGGGTTTTAGTTTTTATTATAACTTTTATTTTTATTTAATTTAAATTATTTTGGGGTTATAATATATATAATTTTATATTTTTAAAATGTGCTAATTAAGCCCTTTCATTTGATACGCAACATGGCATCATATTTTTATTGTTTATGTCTTTATGTACTCTAGAGGGCGCTATATTCAATTTAATGTGCTTGTAACCTCATTTTTCTAATTATGATGAGTAGTTTAGAAGTTATGAGGGAACAGATGAACGTACGCACATACATAAATACGGCGGAGGGTTATGATTTTTCATAACCCGTAAAAAAAAATATGATTTACTATGACCGGATAAGATTGTTAAATTATAAAAAATGTTTGGTCGATTTCCTACTTACATTAGTAATGGCTATTAAAACACCAATGATGCCAATTTTTCTGCCATTTTTTTCTATGATTATACTCTTTTCGTATAACCCATGCATCGTCGGTTCTTCATCATCAATGATGTTGGCGGTGACTACTTTTGACTTCAAATGTTCCAAGTAGGGAACGACTCCCGCAACCCCGTTGTCAAACTCATGGTTTCCTAGCACCTGTAAAGAAAATAAAATAATCTTCACTTTTGCTTTGGGACTTTCATCATTATAATCCACAGTCCGACTTAACCCAATGCTGGACAGAGGCCTCTCCTTGCTTGTGGCAATCAGGCACCGAAACCGGTATATCAATATGGTTATTTTTTGGGTTACATTTCTTTTTACAGATTTTATTAAAGGTAACCTTAACATTCTTAAATTGAATACAATCAGTATTAAGACCGGTTACCGAAATAAAAATTACCTCTATCTTACACGTACTGTCGGCATTAATAAGGGCGCGAATCGCATGTGTGTGTTGCGACCAATCACGGCGTAATGTTTAAATTTTTTCTATTGCCAAAAAATTGTAGGCATTGCGATATTCTGTTTCTTTAACGCAATTTTTATGCAACCGGTATTAAAACGGTAGCATAAATAAATAGAGGTAACATGATTCTTCTCCTTGGTTACCCAGATAGTCCTTAGTCGTAGAAGTAACCAAAATTCATCGATACCTGTACCTTAATTTATAAAGGTCCCTGGTGGCAGTGTCCATGCTTCCTTTTCAACTTGCTCTTTGTAAACTCCCCCTAATCTATTTATAAGCTATTTACTTTAATGAGTTTTAAAATCATAATTACAAAAGAGATTATGGAAGGAGTGGAGGGAGGTCTTTGCCCAGGCAGCGCAGACAGCGCAGACAACGCTGGTTATTAAAAAAAAAATACTTCAAATCCTACTTTACTTTGTAATTTGCCATTGCTGAAGAATTAAGATCTATCCACACATATCAGGGCCGTGCCCGGGACGTGGGCGGACTAGGCTCCGACAGAACATGTACATTCGCATAAATTGTAATAAAAAAATAATAGGTACTAAAACTTACATGAGCGTCATGAGGTAGCATGTTCATGAAATCCTGGGTGACGTTCCATCGTAGAATATTGTACCAAATAGTGCCTTGAAAGCTGTCACCTGCATTCAGAAGAAGAGCAAAAGGTTCACTGGCCAAGCGATTTCGGACCAAGGTAGCTAGACGAGCGAACCCCCCGATGCATGGGCTTTCAGATGGGTCACAGGCTAATCCCGTTGGACTGGTCTCGACAAATCTGAAAAAATATTTGATAAGTTATTGATTATGTTTTATGAAGACACAAACTTATTACTAGAACTTATAATAGTAAAAATGCAGAAATGTGTACTTAGATAATTTTATTATTTTCAATATATTTTTCTTGAAAAAAAAACTGTCACCAGTAGGTATCGATGTTATAATTAAACTTCGGGAATCCGGCTATAATTCAATTTCGGCTGTCAAACGCACGGGTTGAATTTGTCGAGTTGTGTCCAAATTTTGTTTTCTCGTTCCAATCTGTCCAAACACTGAAGAGTGAAGTCACTCCTAGCAACTATTATCTGAAAAACTTGATTTTTCTCAAAACTAGGATTCTTTATCTGGGATATTATACAGGGTGGTAGGGACATCGACGCGCAACCTGTGACTGCATTCAGTACATAATTTTGAATCTCCTTGCGTTGAAATTTCTTATCGGTTATTATTATTATTTTTTTTTTCCGTTCCTTACATTTTGACCGCGTAGATATTGCACTTTTCTATGACCTACACAAATTACTATGAACCAGCAGATTTTCTTTTTTTATTGTGGACGAAAAATTTCTACGCAAGGGGGTCGGAGTCTAGAACCATGTACTGAGTTCATGGTTAAAGTTTATTCATCGATGTCCCTGCCACCCTATAGAAACCATGGTGTTAAAAAAAGCATTCTGTAATAAGACATATTCGTCGAATCAAAGAAAAGTGACACATACCTTGCATGAAAATCATTATAATGCAGTATATTTAACTCATATTCTGAAGCAGTTTCCGCACTAAATAACACAAAATAAGAAAATATTAATAATAATTTGAACATCTTAGTTAAAGTGACATTAGTGAGACTCACAATTGTACGTTCATTAAATGCACTAAAAGAATTATTTTAATTATGATACATGCATAACATTTGTTTATCAGTATAACAAGATAAGTGTCGAAGATAATAATTACTTATTCTGATTGGAAATATTTGAAATTGAGATGCGATTTTAAATCCATGATAAAACTATCGAAGGTTAATTACGTCAGGAATTCGCGATTTAATATGAGATATATTAAATGGGTTATTGTGTACGCAAATCATTTTTTTTTTTTTAATATTAATAAAACAATAATAATCATCTATTTTAATAATTACTAATATTATTATTTTAGTAAAGCTAAAATAATTTTACCAGACTTCAAGCTACAAAAAAATGCCACACTAAGCAATGGCAAAAAAAGTACTTTCCAGTAATAGATGGTCTGTTCAAAAGTATCTGATGAAAACGTAAACAAATGAATCAGAAAAAGTATCATTGGATGCCAATTTAAAGTGCCTCTTACAAACTGATTGCATTGATTTGATTATTTTCATTTTCAATTACAATTTAATAAAGTTATTTAATACTAGCTGCGCCCCGCGGTTTCACCCGCATTAGTCTCGATCCTTTGAAAATATCGGGATAAAAAGTATCCTATGTCCTTCTCCGAGTCATGGTTTACTCATACGCTAAGTTTCATCCAAACCAAGGGGAATAGGGATTCATTTTTATATATATAGATTATGGTTGACAAAATGTGGGTGTACGATAGGTACACCACTGCCTAACCCTATGGAGAATACAGGCGTGATGTTATGTTATTTAAATATTGATATTTTTTTTAAATGCTGAGATATAAAATTGAAACTTTTCTAATACAGATGAATGTGTTAATAATTCTCTGCAGTGAGTGATTGCGTAAGAACTTTACCTGACCAATGTTTGTTTAAACTTTTCATTAGTTTTAGAACAAGCATTATGTTACTTTCACCATTTAGATGCCTAAGTTCTAAAAGTCACTAAGTCCATTTTTATCGATATTGGGTTTACCAGTTCAAAAAAAAAAAAAATTTCTATGAATTGCTCTCATCCTTTTTTTTTAATTAAATGTCGCTAAGGCATTTTTTCCAATTCCTAAAATCACTAAATCCTCTGACCTAAATTAAAAAATTCACTAAATCTATTAAGCGAAAAATACCCAAATCAAATGAAATTTATGTAAGTCACTTTAAGGGGGCGCCCAATGGTCCACTAGCGCCACTCCTTTAAAAAAACATTATCTCATGACTGAGAAGGAATTAAGAATAACGGCTAGTAAGGGCCCTCGGTAAGTGTGTCTAGAATTTTCTAATACCTTTTATAAAGTTTCATATTGAGACACAAAGCAACAAAATTCGATCTAAAGAAAAGCGGCTACATTCCTCTAGATCATATTTTGTTGCTTCGTGTCTTAATATGAAACTTTATAAAAGAAAATTCTAGACACACTTACCGACGGCCCTTACTAGCCGTTATTCTTAATTCCTTCTCAGTCACGAGATAATATTTTTTAATGGAGTGGCGCTAGTGGACCATTGGGCGCCCCCTTAAGTCACTAAATCCGTGCATTTTTTAACTATATCATGGTCACACAGGCGGTCGTTTATTTTCACTGTTTTGAATGTTGGAACAAGATTAATTTGCGTAAAATGTTTTAAAGTTTTAAACTTAAAAATTGAAGAAGAAACCGAAATAAAGTGTTAAATTGGAGAATGTCAAACGATAAACTGAAACGGTAAGTATTTTTTCCAATTTATGCTCGAATCGTATTTTAGAATAAATGAAATATTTGTAGAATAATAACAATTATTTTAGTTTCAGCTGACTACGACGATGATTCCTCTGGTAGTGAATGGACTCCTGAAAATGAAAATACAATCATAACTTTTAAGCGTATTACGATCTCTGCCAGCGTTCATACAGGAAACAGGTGTATTGGTATAATACCCGTAATAATATTAGAACTACCCGCATATGATAAATTTACGAATCTGGACATATTCTTCAAGAATTTATTTGATTAGTTCACAGAGTGCCACCACGATTTTGACAAATCAAATAGATAATGATGAAAACGGTATCAGAAAAAAAAAACGAGTCAAGTTACATAAATAAAAAAACGGGAGAAATTGTATCAGATAGTGAAGTTGATCATAGTGTAATTGAAGAAATAGAAATGTATGATGGTATCATATAATGAAATATATATTTTTTGAAGAACATCATATTAAAGCCTACCAAATAAACGATTGTTTCATTTTTTCCAAATTTATTCGAAAGGCAAAAACAAAAACAACAAAACATTCTTAAAACATTATTTTTTGCGGATGATGTTATTTCAAAATATTCTTTATTTTGAGATAAGATCATTTAAAGTGCAAAATAAAGAAAATGGATTTAGTGACTTTTAGAACTAAGGCATCCATTTGAGTTACCGTAAGACAGTTGTGATTTGAACGTACATATGAAGTGGATTGTCAAGTTACAAAATACTTCGTTTTCCCGGCTATATTATTGATTGGAACTACCTTTTTTTTACTGACTAAAACCCGCCCGTGTTCCTTCAGTTGCCATATTGCCGGGGGCCACGATCTCCCTTTCGGACTTCTTCGCAATCCCGGCAGCCATCGTCGGCCCTGGCGGACCCCGTCAATTCTGCTGACATCTCTTTGAGGCGCGCGTGGAACACAATGCGCCGTCAACCCGGGCCTGGTCCTTATCAGACAGCGAGCTACCCATTGCTCACCGTCCGCAAGCCCGCGCCTACGGTGGCCGGAAATCGGCCTGCTATTCTCGACGCCCAGGGCGTCTCCTCCTGCGGTGGTTAGGGGTGTGAGGGTGCGAAATTCGCCTCTTCCTCACGCGTTCCGCCTCCTCCTTCGCGAACATAACTGGTTAGCAGAAGAAGGTGACGGCCTCCCATTTCCTCCCGCTCCGAACCATGGCCTGAACCAGGGCCGGACGCGAGAGAAAAAAATTTGAACAGAAGATAATAATCTTAACGTTTGATGTAACCTATTGATCACTCCCGTGGGATATTTACGATAAATATTATTGTGTTAATTTTGTCGCTATGTAGGTAAATACGTTTGATAAGACATGCTGGGGTCAGTCAATGTTCTTTACATCGTGACATCGAGCCGGGCGCGGCACGTCTAGTAGCTTAGCAAGTCTTGAGGAGACTAGTATTAGACATTAAAATCTTTAATAACATAGGCTATGGACTCCGAACAATATTAATACAATGCAATGTTCAACTTAATCTCTGCTGTAATGTTCCACGCTGCACAAACAGTTCACTTACACGGGCAACTTCAAATGTAAACTCTGGGCAATATTTGTCATGACATTGACATCAAGAAGACATTAAGGAATTTACTGTGATCCCAATATGTAATATTTTTTTTCAAACTCCCACTCCCACTTCTGACACCATGTAACGTGGTCGTGTTCTGCTGTATGAATCCTCGTGGAGCTACTGTATAATATGAGACTTCATCGGGGAGATCACATAAAAAACCGGTCAAGTGCGTGTCGGGCTACGCGCAATAAAGGGTTCCGTAGTTGGGATGAGTTTATCCCAAATACAAACTTAACATTGTAGTGGAAAAACATGTTCTCCGAAACATTCCAACTGCAAATGTAAGTTTGTACGCACAATATTGAGAGATTTACCATGTTATTTTAAGACCATAGACGTATTATAGGTTTTTCTATATATGAGTCAAGAGCCATACTATATTTTTTTTTCAAAATTGTAGGTTCAGTAGTTTCAGAGATAAGGGGGAAATGGTCAATTTTTATCGAATTTCTTAAATATCTTTAAAAGTATTTATTTTAAAATTATTAAAAAAAAAATTTTTATAATCCTCGTAATAAGCCCTTTTATTTGATATATCAAACGGTACTTTTAGCAAAACTTTTTTTTTCTTGTTTGCCCCCAAAAGTGACCCCTATATTCAAAATTCATTTATTTACGTTACACGTTGGTGTTTGAGTCACAGAAATAGGTACATATGTGTACCAAATTTCAATTTAATCGGTCAGTTTCGGAGCAAATTGGCTGTGACAGACGGACACAAGAGTGATCATAATATATAAGGGTTACGTTTTTTTCTTTTGAGGTACGGAACCCAAAAAATATATAGTCCGCCAGTAAGTAATAATATAGCTTTATTCAGACTCATTGTTACAGACGGGTATGTCAGCCATTGCGACTGGAGCAAGTGACACTAGTATTGCTACACTATAATAATGAGTGATAGTGTTGTACCACCTAACAGAAATTAGAGACTACCACCACATAAGATTCATTAGTCATTCATTCATTAGTCATATAGATTAGAGAGAACGTTACCGGACCAAATGGAGAAATTTTTTGGCAATAAAGTATAGCGCTCCGCTATCCCCAGCAATTGTTGCCGGGCAATAATTGCTGGAAAAATTGCCCGTGTAGACACCACAAACGCTTAAAATCATTCCTTGTAATTAACCGGCGGTTTTATCCTAAAATAACGCATGAGTTGGTCTATATCAGCAATAAGCCGGGATTAGCCACTCGAACCGGTCCGTATCTTAGCGCGGACCACTTGGCAAACTGCCGGGTCCCGACTTTTGAGGGTCTCTGCATTGGGAGATATGAAGCTTGCACTTTGGGGAGTTCAACTTTGTTGAATGAATGGGAATATAAAGGTTAGGTGCGCTTGGTTTTAAGACCCAATGTTTTTCTTGGCAATAATTCTGCTTTTTTAATCTTTTAAAAAAATTAGAAAGGTTCTTATTAATTAATTACAATCTACACATTTTGTGGCAGCATCTACATTGCCACATGAGAACTACGCATCAAAGATGTGACGTCAAATCCTGACGTCATAAAAACTCGTGCATCGCGCAAACAAAGTTTACCGGTTTAAATATATAACTTTCCGACATCAATCGTTAGGCAGTTGCCCACCAGACATGACACCCGTCTGGTCGGAGGATCCTCCCGTTTCAATAGAAAATGAGTGAACTTTATACCCTGTTCCTCTTACCTCTAACCTATAAAAGTAATTTTAGTTTAACAGAAATGTTTACGTGATAATTATTTTAAAACATAGAATAGTGTAGATTTTACTTTACACAATGCACACTTTGCTGAAAATATTGTCGAGTTTGGGTTTAATCACTACAGTTATACATAGTTAATTATACTGCATGCTAAAAAGAAGTTATCAGGACACATAATGTAATATGTTACCGTACTAACAGCGGTTTTGTCGGTAAAAACACAGATTTTTCCTTGAGGAGCTCAATCAACCTGTCTAGCCTTTTCCCAACTATGTTGGGGTCGGCTTCCAGTTTAACCGGATGAGCTGAATACCAGTATTTTACATAGAACGACTGCCTATTTGACCTCCACAACCCAGCAACTGGGTAATACGATATGACTGCTTGTCAGACCTCGTCTTCTCGTCTTCTTCTGACGACCCGTAACGACTGTCAAAGATTCACAAATGACGGCCGGGACCAACGGCTTAACGTGCTTTCCGAGGCACGGAGGAGTCTCGGTATGTAAAGATGGTCACTCATCCACGGACCAACCCCGGCAAGCGTAGCTTAACTTGATGGATTAATCCATGCGGCTGTTATCACTTAGCCACAAGCTCCACATTTCCTTCAGGAGCTACTGTAAACAAAACCGGTGCATAATGCATCTAACATTGATAACCCATATTTATACCGGATCCAATAGGCTCTTCGTAGTAAAACAAAGTAATCACGCTCTGCTTCTTTTCGTGTGGTTAGTGACTAGCCTGGTGTCAGAATTGTAAAGCCACCCATGGGCTTCTGAGTTAGCTTTACATACCGTCAAGAAATATCTCACGCTTACCAGCCAAAAAGTACAAGTGATCACACAAACTACTTCTATACACCGTTAGCCAACAAAGTAAATAAGGTCGAAAATCCCGCACCCTGAGCAGTCACCGTCAAACAGTTTGGCTCGCTCGTTAAACCTCGTGAATAGCTAGTACGTGTCAATAGTAGTACATTGCAAACCCCGGCTTTTCGGTCACAAAATTTGCGGTTAAACAGAGCCTTAATGAAAGCCGCATAGCACTTTGTTTATGTATTAAGCCAGTGAATGGATAAAGGTGTAGATGAAAATAAACCTTAAGAACTTACATACTTTACAAATTCTGAAGGTTTTGTAAACAGTTTTCAACACTATGCATATAGAGTATGCTTCATGACTTTTCTTGGATGAAGGTAGTTTTGGTAAAAGTTAATCTGGATGAGCAGATTTTTAATTAGTTTAAGGCCTAGCGCGCACTGCCGCGCGTTTTATTGAATAGCATAGAAATGCAGTACTGCGTACTGCAGTGAAAAAAACGCACCGAGACACCAATCAAAGAGTACATAATAAATCCTTTTGTTTTTTGGATATGCCCGTAAATCTTTATATCTTACGGAAAGTTAGATCTTCAGGCTAGCATTAATTTAGACATGGCAACTGAAGGATCACGGGCAGGTTTTACTCAGTAAGAGTCTAACACGCCCTCCCGCTCCACCCAGACCGGGAGAAGCTATTTGATAATTACACTCCCAAAAAAAAAAAGAGGTGGCACACCTTATATAAATAAAGAGCACAATTGCGTAAAAAAAAATACTTCCGAAACCTTTAAAGTGAAAATACTTGCATAGTACATTGATCCGTAAATTTATATAAATAAAGAGCATAATAGCGTTTACAAAACCTTTAAAGTAAAAATACTTGTATAGATCATTGATCCGTAACATAATATAAATAAAGAGCACAATCCCATTTATAAAAATGAGGTGTCGTCATGGTGTCGTGAAATCCATGGTTTAGTCCCATCTCAAAAATGCCCAACCACTCCATCCAGAGCGGGAGAAGTTATTTGATGATTTCCCACCCAAAAAAAAAAAAAGGGCCTAAAGAAGTTTTCACTTCAAAAAAGGCTGTCAAAAGATGCACCGAAAACTGTTTGGGTATGAAAAACGTGCATTTTTTTCACCGCCAGTGCGCAGACCCGTGACTGCGCTATTTATATCGCATGGCAGAAATAATGCACCACATTTCACCGCACCGCAGTGCACGCTAGCCCTTAGTCTTTATAACTTAATTTAGACAATTTAAAGTGGTTTTTGGGAGGAATATAGGAATGCCTTTTATTTTATTTTATTGTTGCTGCTAGGTTCTTCCAATTACAATGAAATTTATATAAACACAATACTTTTCTTTTTTTTTGAGTCTGAAATTATCAAATAACTTCTGCCGCTCTGGGTGGAGCGGGAGGGCGTGTCAGACTCTTACTGACTAAAACCCACCCGTATTCTTTCGGTTGCCCTGTTGCCGGGGGCCACGATCTCCCTTTCGGTTTTCTTCGCACCCCCGGCAGGCATCGGCCCTAGCGGACCCCGTCAATTCTGCTGACATCTCTTTGAGGCGCGCGTAGAACACAACGCGCCGTCGACCCGGGCCTGGTCCTTATCGGACGGTGAGCTACCCATTGCTCACCGTCCGCAAGCCCGCGCCTGTTGTGCCCGGAAATCGGCCTGCGATTCCCGACGCCCAGGGCGTTTCCGCCTGCGGCGGTTAGGGGCGTGAGGGCGCGAAATTTGCCTCTCCCTAACGCGTTCCGCCTCCTTCTTTGTGAGCATTACCGCTTCGTAGAAGGAGGTGACGGCTTCCCATTTTCTCTCGCTCCATACCATGGCCTGAACGAGGGCCGGACGCGATAGATCTACGCCGTCGATCGCCTCCTCATAAACACTATATTTGGCAATTGAATCGTATTAAAAAGTAGACTCGCTACACCACAGAGAAATGCCGAGGCCCTAAACTTGAAAATAATTATTCATATTATTACATATTATTTTTTCCGGGTACTTAACTACGTAGTAAAGGAAAGTTTTGTGTATAAATATCGATGACTATAACAGTTGTGGAAGACCAAAGAAACGATGGATGGACTTTGTGAAGATGATATGCCTAGAAAGAGGGTGACTACCGAGATGACGAATAATAGATAATGAAGTATGGAGGAAAAAGACAGCAGGATAATAATGGTGATGTAGTTAAGTAGAACCACCTCACGCAAGAGGAGGCTCCCTAAATTGTGTATTAATTTGCATTAATATTCTGAAAAAGTCACGTATACAATCAAAATGGAACTTTAGTATATGATTTATTGGATCTTTTTCTTACCATTTAAAAGACAGTTACGTAATTGGAACATTTTCACTCGATTCATTTTTTATTCGAAGATCATGTCATTTTTAAAAATTTTTTGAAACAAAAACAAGATTACCCGGCTTTTATGTGTAAAATAATTATTGACAGTAAGAAAATATAGTTTATTATCCAGATATATTTTTTCTCTAGATCAATTATTACTTTAGTTATAAACGAAATAAGAATGAAGACTTACGACATTTAGTTCCGTGCTCGAACACAACCACAGAGCGCACGCGATATTCAACTTTATTACTGATGTGTTAGCGTTTAGCACATAGAGGAGTGGTGGGGTGCATTGGGGCGGAATTTGCATGGAAATTGTCTTTGGAGTGCCTGGTCTTAAAGACATGACAAGTCATGACTTATTCCCAGCTAAAGTACTTGGAACTGGTGAAGAGCAGATTTTTGGGTGACTGTCTTATGTAATTTTGACGTTCGAAAAGTGCTGGTTCTCAGCCTAATTAGAATAAATGAATTTAGAATATTTGGATTTCAAGATTTCACTTAAAATGTGAAAAGAAGGATTCTTTTTATAAATGCCTATAAAATACTCAACCAACTCCATTTAAAACAGAACCATATAAAATTAAGCTTATCGTTCAATTAATTACCAGAATGTTATTATTACAGCAAACACGTTCCCGTTCATTTTCTACTGAATAAGAAACGAGATCCTAACCACACATGATTAAAATTTAAATGTTTGTACGGAACCTTTCTGAGAGGGACACCAGTAAGCTTATGTGAGTAATTTACTTGGTAATCATGGACATGGATTTACCGGAGCGCTAATCTGTTATGAGCTGTGGTGATTTAGACAGTATTTTGTCGCGAGTTTCAATATGTGGTTTATGTTTAGCTGTGGACGTTTTTGGACTGCAAACTTGAAAACTAAGGCAAGGAACAACACACGTTACTTAGCACTTGCTTAGGCTAAAAATGATCCAGTCCTGTCACTGTGACAGTGACAGGGACAACATGTCAAACTAACGACTGTTTAAATTATTGTTTCCTATTGATGTTATTTCCACTTAAACAAACATCAACTTTATGTGATTGTAAATAAAGTTGATTTTAAACTGACTAGTATTGTAGAAAAAGGCATAAAAAAACTATATTTGTGCAAACTGAATCTTACGTGTAGGCATTAAAGTTGTTTTTCCTAAAACTTGTGTTTGTTTACATGTTTGGCAAATAAATTGCGAACGCAGCTTACAAGTACAAGATAGTTATAAGTAAGTAAGTAAGTATTTATTTGCATAAAACATGGTATACATGGTGTTACAATAATTTAAAATAAAGATCTTACATGTTTTGCCAGAATTGTACTTAGCATGCATATGTTCACTTAATACTAACATGAGAATTTGTTAACCATAAATAAAATAGAATAAGCACATGTCATATCAATATGTTTCCATCTCAACGTTACTACGTATGATACGATATATTCAACGTTACTTAGCACGTGATAAGTAAGTAACGTTTATTAATCTCGGCCTATGTGAGTAGGAAGAGAAAAAACCGCAGCTGTTGAACGAATTCTTTCTTTTTCGTGTGGTTAGTGTGATGAACCTGGTGTCTGAGTTTTTATGGGTCTCTGACTTGGCTTCACATGCCGTTGAGAAATATCTCTCAGGCATGCCGATTTCTTCACGATGTTTTCCTTCACCGTTTTTGAAGTAAGTGATAATTATACAATATGCAGATGAATCGGAAAAAAAACCTATGATTTGGCAGTCCGACATTAACGCTACTAGATTATCACTACTGTTGTTTAACGAATTAATATTTGTCCATGATGGTTTTAGTCATAAAGGAGACATGGCTACCCAGCAGTGGGTGTTAATGGGTTTTAAGAAGTCATCTTATTGTCCTATCCTAGTCAATATTTTCAGCAGAATACACTTTTAAGTGATTATATGCGATGTGTATTGTGTGCTTAATTTTGATAACTCTGACACCAGGTTAGTCACTAACAGGGCCGATGCCTGTCGGGGTTGCGAAGAAAACCGAAAGGGAGAACGTGGCCCCGGCAACAAGGCACCTGAAGGAACTCGGGTGGGTTTTAGTCAGTAAGAGTCTGACGCACCCTGTCGCTCCACCCAGAGCGGGAGAAGTTCTTTGATAATTTCCCACCCAAAAAAAAGTTTAGTCACTAACCAATTTAAAAAGAGAGAAATATATTTGGATTTATTGAACGTTTTGTAGCTTAAGGGGGATGCGCTAAGGTAGCATGCGAAATTCAAATTTTCTTTCGTTTTTTTGCATTTTGCAGGTGTCAGGGTGTATATTGATTCAAATATGATTCACGACTGTAACAAATATGGCTTTATTTATTTATTTATTTAATACTTCAAGCACAGAAATGTACATAAGCGGACTTAATGCTATAGACATTTTCTACAAAACCTTAGGGTGATGCAGAGACAAACAGTGATAGGTGCAATTACGAAAAATTGAGTCATAAAAAAATATTCAAATATCAAGATACACATATTCATATTACAAACTATAAATATAATATATATGGCTAAATATATATGTAAAAATAAGCACAATTAAATATACATAAAAACATGAATATACTAAATCAAATAAGACAAACAATGGGAAAACATTAACGTTGTGATGATACTGCCAGCTTCTTACGAATGTGCTCGCGAACTTTGACTTTAAAGGATAATCGGTTGGTTGCCATCCTGATTTCCAGGGGGAGCGCATTCCACAGAGAGATAGACTGAACGAAGAAGGAAGAGTGAACGAAGTCTGTGCGGTTCTTTACAGAATTATAATCCTGAGAATCAGCAATACAACTCCATAAGTTAGCATAATCCTCAAATATTATGATTTCTTGAAATAGTCATTCAATAGGATTGATAATGAAACGTTTTTTTGTCCAGATTTAAAAACATTGAAGTAAATACACACATCAAAAGTGTCTAGGGATCAACATATATTTTTGCAATAACTTTTCTCCTGATTGATATTAATTAAAATTTTCTTTAAGGATTCATCAAATAAAGTGTTTTCGTTTGTCACAGTAACGATAAACCAAGTCACCTTTGCATTAATAAAGAAATTTGCCATTTTCCTAATAAAGGGATTTTTGACATTTGAACCACTAACATTAAAGTTCGAAAAAAAGACTGAAATAACAGTTTTCTTTAAAATTTTATTGGGTAACTTAAACAATTAATAATCCGTGTTTCTACCGCGAACACTAACAACACAAGAACATCGGTTTGGCATACTCAAAATGAGTTCATCCAAATCACGCTGTGGAATGGCCGCCCATATTCGTTGCAACAACAAAAAAAGGTCTTCTTGCGACTGGATACCCTCCATATTCGGCAGAGCTCTTCTCTGTAGCATATCCCATGCATGCTCAATCGGGTTCAAGTCTGGCGACTGAGCAGGCCAGAGCAGGACATTGATGTTAGCTGCGGCGAGAGTCTGTCTTACAACTCTTGCGGTGTGCGGTCGTGCATTATCATGCATTAACTGAAATAAGGGACCGATTTGCACTTGTAGAGGAACGATGACGTCAGATACAATCGTCTCAGCATAAATTTGAGCGTTGAGGTTGCCTCTGATCCAAATCAACTCAGTTCTTCCGCCGATCCAAATACCCGCGCATACCATGATGGTTCCACCACTATAAGGATGGACTTCCTGGCAGGATTTTAATCGCTGTTGGCGTCCAGGGGTTCTCCAGTGTCGTATACGTCTTGTATCCGGTCTCATACAAAAACGAGACTCATCAGAAAAGCACACGAAACGCCATTGTTCTTCTGCCCAATTTCTGTGTTCAAGAGCCCATTGATATCGAATCCTACGATTGTGCATTGCTATAGGTGGTACCCGTAGCGGTCTTCGGGAATGAAGGTTCACTTCATGCAAGCGGTTTCTGACTGTTTGGTCGCTAATTAAGTTCCCTGAAGAGTGATGAAGCCTCACGGCTAACATCATGGCGGTTATTGTTGGAGCTCTTCGAGTTAAGATTTGAATGTATCGGTCTTGTCTCCGTGTGGTGCAGCGATACCGTCCTCCATGGCGCTCAGCCACGGTACCAGTGCTTCGGTAACGTGTCCAAAGTCGACTGATAACACTCTGACTTGTATTCAGAGCTAAAGCCACAGTACGTTGCCGGGAACCAGCTTCTATCATTCCCACGGCTCTGAGCATTTCTTCCCTGCTTAAATGACGTCGCCGCTCCATAATAACGTTGGTTTTAATCAGTAGTAGGGAAACAGTAGCACTAATAATGTCTTCAATGCGTTGTATGTTTTTATAGGGAAAATATTGACAGCTGATTTTCATCTTTTACTCGAATTTGATTAACAGTTCCTGTTTCAAATTATGAAATGCACCAAAAAGGATCCATATAAATTTATATAATCATAAATTTATTACAAAGCCACATCTCAATCTCAAGAAATCCGCATAAAAATGCTTGATCCCTAGACACTTTTGATGTGTGTAGTTTCTTTTTACGCTGTCTCAGAGAAATATTCTTTGTAAGTAACATAAATTTACAGCATCCGTTTTTCCACTACCTATAGTTACCGACATGACATATTTACGTAAACCTAAGCCCAGTGTTAGTGAGTATCAATTAGGGTTAATACTAACACGTTCATGCGTTCAATTCGACAGGTAACTTAATCTCGTCCGGGATGAAATGTGGGTTGAGTGGAACGAACTGAAATGTAGGTTGGGTAGAATAATTCATGTTTAATTTGTATAAGGGTAGACAGAGACAAGGATCACCTACAAATCTATATTTTGTAAATTTTGATGTCGCAGTAAGATGGTTTTAGCCGTGATATATACAGGGTGGCAGGGACATACAAGTGTGTCCAAAACCGTCCTTTGATACGCGTGAGCATTTGCCATTGTATTTATGCATCAAAATGTCAAGTAAGTATTGTAAAGTCTCACCGTAGAAAATGCTTCAATATACAGGGTGGCAGGGACATCAACGCGAAAACTGTTACCATGGATTCAGTACATGATTCTGAAAACAGCTGTTCCATATATTGTGACCACGTAGGTTGCACTTTTCTATGACACAGCAGATTTTTTTTTTAATAACTGAGGAAAAATTTCAACGTATGGGTGTTCAGAACCATGTGCTGAATCCATGGTAATCGTTTTCATGTCGATGTCCCTGTCACCCTGTATAGTTATAGCCGTATAGTTATAGATAATTATAGCCGTAATATAGTTATATCCCTAGGGATATAACTATATTACGGCTATAATTATCTTACTGCGACATCTATATTGGGATATTTATGGATGTAAGGATAAAGATAACCTTATCCCACATCCTTTTACATCCTTACACACATTATTATTATAAAACGAAGTCCCTCCGCCACGTCTGTCTGTCTGTCTGAACGTAATAAACTCACAAACTAATAAAGGAATTTTCATACTGTTTCCACCAATGGATGGAGTAATTCATGAGAAAAATTTAGGTG
Organism: Omphaloscelis lunosa; assembly: GCA_916610215.1. Taxonomy (NCBI): domain Eukaryota; kingdom Metazoa; phylum Arthropoda; class Insecta; order Lepidoptera; family Noctuidae; genus Omphaloscelis; species Omphaloscelis lunosa. The sequence goes on along the minus strand of OU744265.1, from coordinate 12,994,982 downwards.
TATAATTAATTAAGGTTTTGTGTAAATTAGCTGAAATATGACGATGATTGTTGAAGATGTAAGAAAAAAACATTCTGGGAGTAAGTGTTCTACAGGATTATATATCTTAAAAAGTTCAACAAAAAAGCCCGCGATAGCCTTATATGAATGACCCACTGTAATCATTTTTATCTTTCAGCGTTTGATAAAAACTTAATTGTTTTTTGAAGCTATTTTGACCAGTATTATTAAGACTTAGTTTTTTTAAGCCTTATACAATAAAATACGTCATTTAAATTGGACAATTAATTTAGATTAAAATATGCGTGACATCGTATCATTTAAATTAATACATACTTTAAAAGATATAACAGATTCAAAATTAAGCATAGCAAAATAATTATGGTTGATGGCGACACAATGCTAGGACTGTAAGCTGGAATGCTAGGACCTTCTCTATTAGGTATGCGATCATCGTTTCGCTTCCTTTCATAATTGCAATAGCGGTCAGTAAACAAATGACGCCATAGTGAAGTTACACCGTTACTCTTTTAAAATGTTTTACAATAGTTTGTATAAGTACGTACATTAGTTAAATAATTATATGTGAAGACGATGCACCTAGAATAAAATTACTATACCACAATAGGTAAAAAGAATTTAAAATGAAGCAACGACAGATAATTTAATTATGTGATAGATACGTGAGGTGGACAGATCTTTTGAATGGCAAATTACAAATAAATCGGCCATTGCGCGCTTTGCTATTCTCTAACGTGACGATATTAACGAAGTTAAAATGTATTGGGAATATATGAAGACGCTTTTAAATTTCCGTCCGTAATTTATAACTTTATAACATGCACGCATTTCCATACATTCTATGAACGTGGCCGTTCACAATAATATCGCAACGTTAGAAATTATAAAAGCGTACAATGAACACTTAGCTATTCTCATAAAGGTCAAGGCAACACAAGAAGACTTATTCGTCTCAAAACTTCACAACATGTTGTCTCCGTACTATTCACCTACTAAATGGTTTCTAGAGAATGGACGAAGTTTAATTTGCGCGTAGTTTCTGAGACAGATGGTCGTGCAAGGCGATTTCCGAAATAAAAGGACAATTCCAATCCGTGACAGCAACTTTTTCAATCGAACGTTTTAGTCGCATTCGTACTTCCCGCTTCTACGAGTTACTTTAAAGAGATTATTTTAGAGGAAAGTCTGACATTAAGTTTAGCTACCGTCAAATGCCCTAACTTCGCCTGGCGTCCTATGTTTGCCTGTAATGAAAAATCTGTAATATCTTTTTCATTTTAGTTGTATGGCAATCGAAACTTAAAGCTCTCCATGAAAACTCAAAGTTTCGATTGCCATACAACTAAAATGAAAAAGATATTATAGCTTTTTCATTATAGGCAAACATAGGTCGCCAGTCGAAGTTAGGGCAGTTGACCGATACTTAGTTGATTTTTGTTACATACAATTTCAGACCTATATTAATTATAAGTCCAGATTCCCTAATGATTTTTCCTCCACCAATGTCATTGATGTCTAAGATAAACTTAGAAAGTACATTTGTATCGAAAAAGTCATATTGGCACTTGCCTGGACTGCACCTCTGCCACAACCTCGTGCATGATAGGCAAGGCCTTAACAAGAGGACCAGGACAAAGAAAAGTTTTATTTTTTCTTTAAAAAAGGCATTGAAAAATGAAGTCTAGTAAGTTGCAGACTGTCAAAACTTTATGAAACTAATGACAGCAGTCTTAAGTTAATTTTGTTGAGTAACTTATTTCACTTGATATCCTTTGCCTCACTATTTAAACCATTGTTTAAACTTTGAGACAATTGATTGACTGTTAAAATTGTTCAACAATATAATCTCATAACTTGTACAACTAAAAACAACTCTTGTTTAAAACCATCGTTAATTGCCATCAAAAAGAGATAGGTACCTGATACTTACTTATACAAAAAAGTTATATAATAAATGAAATCTAAAACCTAGATTCCACTCAGATTGGGATCGAGGCCCGAGCTATTGAAAAAAACCACAGAACTCATGGTCCCATGACCTTCTGGCGCATTTAAAATTATTTTATTTCATTAAGGCACTTAGAAATCAGGTGCCTTTTTGAAGCCCTTTTTAATTCTTCAGGGTTGTTTTTTTAATTTTTTCGATACCTCTTTTCGTTTTTGTATAGTTTAAGGTTCTTTAAAAAAGTTCTAAAAGAAACGGTAAAAAATTTAGCGTTTTTGTTTTTTAAATATAAAAACGTGTTACAAAAAAAAACAGTATTGTAGCCCTTTCAATAACGCAAATATCTTTTGATATTATTTTCATTTCTCTATCTTAATAATTGAGGACCATAAGCCCCGGTCGCACATTTCTTGAAAACGGATGTACTAAAGCGGTCGAGAAAGCATTTTCAATGCTGCAACACAACAGAAATCTCTTTACAATACGAGCCATTTTGTCAGAATTCCAATTATTTAGAAGAAATCAAGTTGCCAACGCTACTTTCTACTCCACTAACTAGTTTAAGACTAAAGTTTATTCCTAGATCTTTGCTGTCGTGCCCGAAAATAGTTATTTCAGTGCTAGAACTAGGTTCAATGGAGTGGCAAATCGATGCGCTAAGCTTACGTTGGTATCTACCTCGTTTATATCGTGACATACGACCCACTCGCTTGGCTACTTACAAACACTTTAAAAATATAAAAATATTGTTTGTTTTTATTTAACTCTTGCTTGTTCTTGCGGTTTTGCTCGGATCGTAGTGGATTTACTTCATATACTCAGATTAAAAGTGTTATTTTTTTTTTGTGTAAGTGCAGGATAAGGAAATACTGTGTGCAATATATTTAAGTATCCCAATTAATTTAGCCTTTCATTCATTTTTTTTTTTGTTATCAAAATTTTACATAAATAGTATGTTATTTAACAAAAGGCGTTGCCCGCAATAGTATAGCGTCCATACAAGCAAAAAAATTACCATTAAAAAACATTTTTTTAAAGGTAATAAAATATTCGCAAAAAAATCATTATATTGATACGTAAAAGAAACATTGTACACGCGCACTTTCCACGTTGAAAAACAAGTGAATGGATTTTTTTGCATTTAGGTACGCTTTATAATGCGGGTTTACGGGAACGCATTTCGTTAATTAACATACTGTATAATAAGATCTCCGTAAAACTATGCATTTAGCTATTATGTTGACCATTACATCATCAATCTCCTATTTTTTTTGTCTTCTATCGCTCTGGGTGTCAGACTCTTACTGACTAAAACTCACCCGTGTTCCTTCAGTTGCCTGTATGTTGCCAGGGGCCACGGTATCCCTTTCGGACTTTCCCGCGACCCCGACAGGCATGGGCCCTAGTGAATGAACCTCCTATTTTTTTTTATCTTCTCCCGCTCTGGGGGTCAGACTCTTACTGACTAAAACCCACTCGTGTTCCACAAGTTGCCTGTGTGTTGCCAGGGGCCACGGTATCCTTTTCGGACTTTCCCGCGACCCCGGCAGGCATCGACCCAGCCGATCAATCTCCTGCCCTTATACCAATTTATTTGTGGTCAACGCAACATGTCCTTTTCTTATATACTTCCCTACGTCATCTCGGTAGTCACTCCCTTTCTAGCCATATCATCTTTCACACAGTCCATCCATCGTTTCTTTGGTCTTCTTTTACTCTTATAGCCCTCCACAGTCACACTCGATACTTGTCGACACGAGTCGAAAATCATCTTATTATACAACATTTTACTATGCATTGTGCGATTAAATAAAAAAAAAACGAGCGAACCTTACAGTAGTCGCATATGTTGTGTAACATCTGACATCTTGGCTGACGTACATAAATAATATTCTTCAGCATCATCCTCGCCATCGTCATGACTTAGACTTTGACTTCGACTTTGACTAAGACTTTGACTTCGACTTTGACTTTGACTTTGACTTCGTCTTTGACTTCGACTTTGACTTCGACTTTGACTTTGACTTCGACTTAGACTTCGACTTTGACTTCGACTTTGACTTCTACTTTGACTTCTACTTTGACTTCGACTTTGACTTTGACTTCGACTTTGATTTCGACTTTGACTATTGTCATCGCCATCGCCATTGCCATCGCCTCGTCATCGTTATCGCCATCATCATCTAATTTGTAAAACTTCCGTCACGACATTTACCTCATTCCTCCGCATCACATACCCAACATAACCGATTTGCACACAGCTTACCACGCCTTTTACCTATCATGGTATTGACCCTATAAATATTTACAACCGCAACAAGAAACTTAAGTGATGACCGTAACTTTACTAGTTAATCTACGGTAATGGCAAATTATAAATCTAATTGACTAACTAAATAAAGTCAAGTAAATTAAAAGTTAAATTCAAAATGCCAATGTGTCCCATTCCAGTCAAAGGTTGGCAAATTAACGTGTGCTCGGCAATTTAAATGGTGGTTTTAGATTAAAGGCACATTCAGAGAAGTGCTTGATTAAAGTAATTCTTAAATGGCGGCTTATTGGAAAGATTCTGAATTTGTGAACGTTGGAATATTGGACTTACATATGTGGAGAAAACCAGATGCGGGATATAATATAGGATATGCAGAGCATGTTATGTTATGATCTTTCATAAGATAACATAACATAATATCACAGTGTCTACTTACTTGGTCATTCGAAAGACGACTTTTTGATTTTCCATTTTTAGGGTTCCATACCCGAAGGGAACCATACGGAACCCTATTACTAAGCCTCCGCTGTCCATCTGTCTGTCTGTCTGTCAGCGACCTGTATCTCATGAATCGTAATAGGTAGACAATTGAAAATTTCACAGATTATGTATTTCCATTGCCGCTATAACAACAAATAATAAAAATTAAATAAAGTAAAAACTATTGATTAAAAAAATATCTAAACCTGGCATGTGAGGGGATATCATTGTCTAGAGCTCATCGAGTAGAGAACAAATATAATTTTCATTTTTTTTTTAAGAAATAGAGGGCCATGACAGTTGCCTGTTTTAGACCATTTTTGTACGAGCTCTATCTCAAAAATTAAACAAGTTAGGAATTTAAAACTTCTGTACATTATGTACCATATACTGCAATAAATCAACTAATACAAAAAACGCCGATTCATAAGGTATTTTATTTAAATATGGGTGATTTTATGTATAGTATCATTATGAAATACAAATTTATCTTTGCGATTTTTTTAAAATTTAAGATGAAAAATAATAATATTCTGCGTTTAGCATTTTCATTTATTTGCTAAATACTGTACGGTGGTATGGAACTCTTCGTGAACCCTTCGTCCGACGCACTTGGCCAGTTTTATTTACTTTTACTCAAGAATATTCACTTTGTTGCCAACGTTATGTTATAAACAGAACCGAATTCGCGGCCAGTAGTTGTCTCTTTAGTAGTACTACAGGTATTGGCCGTACAGTTGCTTTGCCTCTCTGAAAGAAAGAAAAATTGGTATAATTGTCACAAATAAACGTGCATATAAAAAGACGAGAGTAATCAGAAAACAAAATAGATCTGAGTACATAAAACAATAATATTCGGCAGTTGCACATAATGACAGTGACAAGAAGGGTTTCACTCAGTATGATGCTGTGTGCAAATCTCTCTTCTTTTCTCTCTGTCTATGGTTTAAATAAAATTCCGAGCGGTTTAATCTCCTGATTGCCGTCCATAAAATCCGACAAAAGCTACACGTATTATTAAACCTTTTATCAAAAAAACATCAAGCAAAATACCAAAAATAAAATACAAAATGTTTTTTAGCATAAAGCCGTCCGCATCGCACGTAGGACATACACACGTACCGGTCCGGTCGTTACGAGCCCACGTGTCCGGCCTGCATTGCTGTCACATTACCGCATAACCCCATCCCCGGTTGAACGTGCTTTTATTAAACGTACGTAATTTTTCAGGGCTGGCTACTTTTGGCTGGAAACCGGCCATTTGTGGGTTACGCTGTCAATAAATGGGTTAATAAAACGTATTACTCTTCTTTTCTGGGTTTGGCGTTGTTGAGCAAAAAAATATGATGGATGTGGATTTTATTATCGACGAGATCTTTGATTAAACATTTCTTTTTGGTAAATTATATACAAGGATCCATCCAACGAACCAGCTAAGGGAACCAAGTATATTTCAAATAAGAAAATAAAAACAAGGAAATTTATCAAACCGAAATCAGTTTATGTAAACTTTCGCTAGTAGTGTAAAGTGTTGCTTTAGTAAGAAACGTTTGCTCGGCACTGGATCAGTTTACATAGACACTGTGTTACCTAAAACGCAGGTGTAGTCGCTCGAAAACAAAGCAAACGCCACTACAAGCACATGAATGGCAGTACATGCTTGAATCTATCGGTTTTTCTGCAAAAAAACCACTCCATCCAAACGCAATCCTGCAGCCAATACATTGAAAAGTTTAGCCGTGAAATTTTGATTCCATCCTTGTCGTTTTACTTTAAAGAAGAAGACTCGCAGAGTGCAGGGAAGCATAGCACAAAAGAGAGGAGGCAGTAGTGGGTAGAACAAAGCTGCCAATCATAATAATGATGATGATGAGGTTAAGAAGTGTTTGTCCCAATACTATTTATTTGTTTGTCTAGTTATTTATTTGTGCTATTTAAAAGGATTAATATTATGACGGTATCTTGCCAATTCATTTATGAAAATATTATGTACGTATGGAAAAATCCACATTTTTAAATAAAATAAGTGATAGACATAATTTTAATACTAGAAATAAAGAAAAACTAGATCAACCATTTTTCAGATTATCTAAAGTACATACATCTTTTATGGGGTACTGTGTTACAACAAAATACCTTGTGACACATTGCAATTAAATGAAAGAAAATTTAAAATTCATATTAAAAGTACACTTTGTAAACAAGCATTTAACAAATTAGAGGATTATATCCAAGATAAGAGTGTTTGGAAACATGCTGGTCCTGCTCCATAGGACAATTTAGTATCAAGACAAAATCAAACAGGTTGCTAAATTTAATTGTAAAATTTATAATTTTATGTTATATAACATTGATTTTACATTCTGTGATTACTTTCTCACACACTGACTTATTAATTTAAAAACATTAGGAAAATCGTCTACTTTTACAATGTTTGCAAATATGTGAGTACTATATATCTATCACATAATTAAATTATCTGTCATTGCTTCATTTTTAATTATTTTTACCTATTGTGGTATAGTAATTTTATTCTAGGTGCATCGTCTTCACATATAATTATTTAAATAATGTACGTACTTATGCAACTATTGTTAAACATTTTAAAAGAGTAACGGTGGAGTTTCTTGCCCATTCTTCTCCATACGAAAACTACCTTTTGAAAGGGGCGACTAGAATCAATTATATTATTTTGTAAATTTTGACGTTCAAAAGTGCCATACATGGCCCTATTTGAAATAAATGATTTGACTTTGAATAAAGGTTTGTGCACACACGTTAGTCACGTCAACGTCAAACCACCGAACAGTCACGTCCATTTTAGGGACGTGTGTGAAAAGACAGTCAGTCAGTCATAGCAACGCCTGTTTTGTTCGTAGCAATATAAGTTTTGACTTGCCGGTGACTTGACGTCGACTGAGACGCGCTGATAGTGACGTGACTGATTTGTGTAGCCAACGTCCTACAAGTGCTATGAAACTATATTTTTTGACGTGACTGATCGTTGACTTGACGCTGATATGACTGATTATGTGTGTATGAACCCTAACCAAATTTGCACCCTACATTTAAGTAGTGATCTAAAAAATACAATTCCTAATAAAAATCTTCTCTACATTACCATAAATTGTCTCTTTATACCCAGGTCGGTCGCAAAGCTATTAGGTGTTAATACTTTATAGAAACAAGGTCTCGCGTGTGAGAAGTTAAGCCCATTAGATAGTAGAGTACCTGCTCGCAAAGAGCACACTTTTGTGCCTTTCATACTAGCCAACAGTTACTACTGGTTTGCGATATTGTGTTCCTTACTTCTTTTTTTTGGTATGAAAAAAGTGCGGTGTGAACAAAAGTGAAATATCTGGATAAGTTTAAATGAAACCGCTAGGCTTTAATGAGCAAAAAAGCAGCTAGAAATATAGAACACCGAAACTTGAAATTTAGAATTTGATTTCTATTCGTTCTTAAAAATGTGTGTTCCCCAGATAACAATGAGACTGCCGATGGTTTTTTAAAAGCATACAAACATGGATTACCAATCACTTAAAACGGTGTCAAATCCGATTTATCGATTACAATATTTCAAAGTTAACCACCAATTCAACTCATTAAAACATTGAATGCCAAACATGCCAATGCAATATAATTTATTAATGTTTATTGTATTAAAACCGGAATAGATCTGAGTATGTTTTTTTAGTAACAACATTTCGATAAAAAAAAGATACAACCAACTTCCAAACTACAAAGTGAAAAATAATTTTAATTTTGGAATTCGGTGTCTTTGGATCAATCAGTATTTATTTTTTTTTGCCACCGAATTCCTAAATTAAAGTTATTTTTCACTTTGTAGTTTGGAAGTCGGTTGTATTTTTGGTATTTTTTTTTTACTTTTTAATGTGTTAGTTTGTAATTCATCAGTTCCACTTTACCAAATAGTGGTTTTCGAGAGCAAATGCGCGAGTTACTAAAAAAAATACCAAAATCGCTATTAGTGTGCCTATAATATTTGAAGACTTTCCTCGATTTCTCCAAGATCCCATAATCAGATCATGACCAAATGACAATGGGACCAACTTGGAAGTTATACCCTTTCAAACAAAAAAATATTGTTTTAAATCGGTTGAGCCGTCTTCGAGTAATCGGGGAACATACATATTTTTTTTTTTTAACCGACGAACTGATAACCTCCTTCTTTTTTTTGAAGTCGGTTAAAAAGAGTGTCCGTGGAGTTTCTTGCCAGTTCTACTCCATAGAAACCTACTATGCTTTTGAATGGGCAACTAGATTCATCTCTCTAAATTCTCTGACTGATCAATTCCACAACAATAAATCACAAACGTGCAACAAAAGTGCTTTGTAAATGGTTTAATTAAAATAAACGCTTTGAGTTTATCGAAGTTCACTAAAAACTATATCGTAATTCAGTTTTAAATTAAAAGTGGTGATTTAGTAACTTTCATGATGCACTTTCAACTATCCTATTATATGAAGTTACCTACAAAAGGCTAACTGCAAATAATTGTGGGCGGCAAACCTTCCCGTTGGTCAATTTGCACGTACCTTAGTCATAAACTTCTATCGTTTAAGGGGACACGGACTTAGGTACTGGAACCTACCTATGTCCAGCAGCCTGAAATAGACAGTGTTAATTGGTTTGTGGGACACGGCTCGGAACTGTTACCGCTTCTATTATCGAATTATTCCGAGTTCCAATCATTCTGGTCGGGTAGCTGTGTAAATATCAGTTGAAATACGAAATTACATTTGTGTCTTAGAATGTAATTTTGTTAGATCTAAAAATAAAATTCTACGGATAGATCGAAGAGTATTTTTGTAATAAATTAAAATGAGGTGATTTTGAAATGAGTTTGAAATACTTTGTTAAATTTATTGTCAGTAAAAGGATGTTAGTTATGTTGAGAGGATGAGTGAAAGGTGACTAACAAAAGATATTTACATGGCAGATGTGAGTGGAAGCGTTTGGGATGCCCTAGGAGGACATAATTATAGTGACCACAATGGTGAAGTTCCTCAGAAAGGTCAGGTGCGTAGTACTCGCAACCAGCGTGCGTGTGTGACCAGATGTATGAACGCAAACGAGGTAAAACTGATCATAGGATAACACATAATAGTTTTAATTATATTGTGAAAGATTGGTGCCTAAGCTAGACGTAAGGCCTGTATTTCAGGACACCTGATCTCCACCCTTTTGGAAGCAGTTACATTTATTAAGGATTATGCACTCGCACATAAATGCGTTAAGTTGTAAAAGGAGTATGTAAGGATCGTTGCAGGTGGTGTTCTGTAATTTCTCCCTACCTCCATAGGAAGAAAGCGTGAGTTCATATATGTATGTATAATTATTACGAAAAATGTCTTCATAATGTCTTTTCTGACTAATGCTTCGAGAATTCGTGGTAGGGACACCTCTCTATCTACAACAGAGGACAAAGTTAGGTCCATCGACAAACTTATCTAGTTTATTTAGGAATTGTTGACCTCAATGTCGAATGTAGGTGTTTTCCTTTATACAGCTTACATAAACAATAGTTTTTTCTACTCTAGAAACTTATTTGAAGTTGAAGGAATCTTTTGATTATTCTCTTGAAACTGTTGTTGAGTTTTAGCAATAGTATTGGACAATGTTTTGCTTTTAGGGACTAGTTTTTTCCTACTTTACCAACGGCAATAGATATAATAATACCAGCTTATTATTGTCCTAGCAGTGTTGCCAATTTAGCGAGTTTGTCGCTAGAAATGACGAAAATGACAAAAAAAAAATTTGCCGACAAGAATTATTTAGCGACATAACTGACGATTTTTGAAGTAGGTATAAATCAAAACAGTTTTAGACAATGGATTCGTTTTTTTGTCAGCTTTGCAATGAATACAACATTTTCTTTAATTGTTTTATTGGCAACATTTTACAATAATGTCTTTTGTCAGTAAGCCAATGTCAAATACGTCAACCCACTTGTGTCAAACTCTCTCTGCTTTCCCGCGTAAAATAAAATCAAACTAGCTTGCTCGCTTTTTAATTGATTTTAAGTAATCATAAACTGCTGTGGTGTGGGGGCTTAAATAATGGATTTACCTTGGAAAAAGAAGCAGTACGTTAAAAAATATCGATATTCGTGGGAAGCAGGCCGTGAATTCCCCCACTGGCCTCTTGTACCCTTCCCACAACGAAATTCTGGATCCGCCCCTGGTAAAATGATTTGTTGAAGAAATCTACCGACTTTCTAGCAACTTTTGATGTTCAGCCTAGCAACTCGGATTCATTGGAGTTGGCAACACTACTGCATGGCAAAGGCCTCTTCTCATACAGAGAATGTACGAGCATTGATCACCACGCTTGCTCAAGACGGGTTGGTGATATTAGACTTATATAAATCATAACTCCAGGTTTCCTCACGATGTTTTCCTCCACCGATGTCAGGAATATCCAAAAAAAAACTTAGACAGTGCACATGAGTTGAAAAATTCACATTAGTACTTGCACAAATTTGGACCTACAACCTCGTGCATAAGAGGCGAGGCTTTAACCACAGGGCCATCGCGACATTTTTCTCGCATGCATTATTTTTCCATATCAAGACGGCGTTTATACACCCAAAGGTATACCCTGTATACCTTTGTCTTTGTATCTAGCATACGTAATTTAATACAAAGGTTGCTTGGTAAAACGAGGGACACAGAAGGAATTAATAATCAATGGTCGCATATAATGAATACAAATATTTTGTAGGACGGTATTATCTGTTTTCCTGTTACGGCTCGATCAAATATACCTCAACCACACCACAACCACATCACAACCACAACACAACCACACCACAACCCAACCACACCACAGTCACACCACAGCCACACCACAACCACACCACAACGACAGGGCGGGCGCTAATTTGTATGAAAATCAATAGTCTATTCACGCGGACCACATTAGTTGTCAAAATCAACTGTGTGGGCGATATCGACCACATCAAGGCGTTGACGACGCAGCCACAGCGCAACCACAACGTTGGGTCGATGCGACGACACTGTCACCACAGCCGGAGTCGATCTGCCTGCAAACCCTAGCCATAACATAACCACATTTTTTTAGATAATTAGGTCAATGAGGTCCTATTTCTAATTTGGTTCTTTGTTGGACTGTCTCGTTGGTCTAATAATAGCAAGTGCTACTGCTGAGCATGACGTCCTGGGTTCAATTCCCGGATCAGGGAAAGAGTTATTTTCGCGAAGGTGTAGGCGGAACGCGTGAGGGAGAGGCATATTTTGCGCCCTCACGCCCCTAGGTGTCGGGAATCCCAGGCCAATTCCCCATAGACGCGGGCTTGCGGACAATGAGCAATGGGTAGCTCGCCGTCCAATAAGGACCAGGCCCGGGTCGACAGCGCGTTGTGTTCCACGCGCGCCTCAAAGAACTGTCAGCACAACTGAAGGGGTCCACTAGGGCCAATGCCTGCCGGGGTCGCGGGAAAGTCCGAAAGGGATACCATGGCCGCTGGCAATATACAAGTTACTGAAGAAACGAGCGAGAAAAGTTATTTCATACCCAAAAAAAAAGGCAAAGTGCTATTGATTTTTCCATCCGGAATTTCTCAGTAGCAGCCCGATTCGAAGAATGTGGGTGTATTATTAGGTACACCTCTACCTTACCCGTCGGGGAATACATGGGTGATGGTATTAATTATGTATTCCTTGTCTAACCAGTGAGTCTTTGTGTAAGGAATTTATACTAGTACTGCTTCCTTGTAAACCTTCTGCGTAATAGGACATGTTTATATATCAAGGCTAAGCTGCGAATAAACTTGTGTAGGAGTTAGTTTAGCTTATTAATACCAAACAGGGCTAATATGTTTCAGTTACATTGTTGTTTTTGTTCTTGTTTTTCTGTAGAAGATTTTCTTTATTTATGTTATCATCTTAATCTTTTCTTGTAATAACATTTTTCAAAAACAAATCTGTGTCTGGGGCATTATTACTCTTGTGGGTAAGGGCACAGATGAATACATATGGTTCAATCCGCATTTTAGGTGTGAAGCTACAAGTACGCGGCGGCGGGCTCGACTTGTCAGGCCAATTCAGTGAGTTTAACGTAGTCAGAAGACCTAAGAGTTACGCGATAGAAAGAGAGGCAACTTCTAAGTGAATATAACTGTAGGTAATTAGCGCTGTGCGACCTAAATTACTCTTTATTGTGTCGTAGCAACAGTTGCTTTTTATTTAAATGATTTTGCGGAGTGATCTGGATTAATCTGTGGTAAGAGTTAGGTTAAGTAAAAGAGTATTTATTCAAAATTCTTTAATGTATTCGTAAAGTTTATTCAACTACCCCTAATCCTTTCTAAATATACTGACACTGACAAGTTCGAGACGTTTAGAAAATGCCTCCTCATCAAGATGAACACTTGAACAGTATGTCAACAGACCTTTTAAAATGCCTAATACTTGCATATCAATAAATTCTTCTTATCAAATACATTAAAGATCTCACTAGGATCTCTATCATGTCGTCAGAATTGCAAGTGGTCAAATACGCATTTCGTCATCTCTCAGGATAGAATCGCAACTTGTCAGAAACGAAACGCGACAGACACGCAGTTCGGCAGACACGCAACACGACAGTGTTGCCCTTTACTACTTTGCCCGTTTGTCTGTTCAAGTGTTCATCTTGATGTGGACATCAGGATGAACACTTGAACACAGAGCTTTTAAAAGAGAAATACCTAATATTTTTATATCAACTAATTCTTCTTATGACATACATTAAAAATCTTCCTATTACCCTTTACTACGTATATTTTCTTTAAATATGAGTCGAATAATCAACTTTACATGAATTTGATAGATATGGCTCATATCACGAAGCTTAGTGATCAAGTAGTGGAAGCTTTTGAAACATCCTCCCAATCCAAATCTCCTGCCTTCTATCTCGTCACACTACCTCAGCTTAATAAGCATTGAGCATTATTATCACATCATAAGTCATAAACCAGGCGGGAAAGACCATGCGAAAATAATTCACCGGCAATACTAATGCAGGAATACCTACTGTGAAGCCATCTAATACCTTAATCCGCCGGCTTCTTGCCGGCTCTTCTTTATAGGAAACGACCAATTGGAACTGTGCACCTAGCCTCTGACGTTTCATAAGTGCCCTTGTAGGTTTATGTGAAATAAAAATATTTTGAATTGAATTACTAATTCCATGCTGCCATGTCATTATGCTATTGTCATTATTCATTATCTTGTTCTAAACTTTGGGCGAGCGAGCTCTGCTCGGGTGAAAATACGGAGAAAACTATTTTCCCAGATAAGAGACCTAGCTAGATCGATTTTTCGCCCCCTTAAACCCCATATTGCAACTTTCATCGAAATCGTTAAAGCCGATTTCGAGAACGGGAGTACAAATATATATACAAATATTGCTCGTTTAAGAGTATAGAATAAATGCGTTTGAGTGAATATATCATCACGAAATAAACAGAGAATTTTAAAGCTCTGTTTAGGGATTTATCCTTGTTGAATATTAGCCACAAATCGGATGAAACGGATAACTGAGAATATCCGCTACATTCCATACGAGCCTGTAAATGCTTCATCAATTATTCGCCTTGTACTTGACCTTTGTCTGAATTATGTATGAATATCGCACCTAGTTCTAACATAGTTTACATTTTGAGTAGAACACGTGAGACGTATGCGATAGAGGGGCTCGTGGCTAAGTAATAATTGCCAAACGGGTCGTTCCATTAAGTTACGCTACACTTGCCGGTGTTGGTTCGTGGATGGGTGACCATCTTTACATACTGAGACTCCTCCGTGCTTCGGAAAGCACGCTAAGCAGGTCGTCAGAAGCCCGAAAGTCTGACAACCAGTCTTACCAAGGGGTATCGTATTGTACCCAGTTACTGGCTTGTGGAGGTCAGATTGGCAGTCGCTCCATGTAAAATACTGGTATTCAGCTGCAGCTGATTAGACTGGAAGCTGAACCCAACATAGTTGGGAAAAAGCTAGGCAGAAGTTTGAAAACACCACTGATTCGATTCTATTCAAATCTTACACTTTTTTATAAAGTTTCGGAGTCGACATTATTACACAAGACATTCAATGCGCAAGAAATCAAAATTCACTCATTGTCAAACTAACTTGTGGATAAATGGAACTAGAAACTCCTAGTATATTTTTTAAATACAGCATGAAAAGTATTTGAAAAACTTTACCAGAACGTAACTAAATAAACGTAAAAAACTAAAAATAAGTACCAAGACAATTACACATATGTAAACATTGCAAGGACTCAGCGCACGCTAGAACAGTATATGCGCTAGAACAGTATATACTAACAACAGATACTCACCGCGCGCTAAAACAAGTAATAACCTGTTCTAGCGCGCGCTGAGTATCTGTTCCTCATAGAACATTTTGATAACAGTGATATCCAAATTCCAGTTAACTATGACGTGAATACACGACAAGCCAAATCTGAATCATTTCAAGTGGCACGCAAAAATAACTTTTATAGCAGGCGTACCGCTTCTTTCACAATACCCAATTTATTAAATCAAATACCTGTAGAGATTAGCGACTCAATGAGTAGTAAAAACATTAAGCGTAAGCTGAAAGAACATTACATCAACTCGATTATAATTAAATATTAATAGCGCATTAATCAAATCTCAATCTCAATGGCATGCTAAGATAGACACCAGAATTCTAATTTTGTGCTTTTTTTAAGTGTAAAGAACATGTAATTTATAAAATTAAAATAAAAAGCCATTTCGATAAATAATAAATTAAACAAAAAACCTTTTAGTCCTAGAATCTAGATTAGATAGGTTCACCTGTATTACGAACGGTCAACAGAACAGTAGAACAGCCTTCTGCGCGTGTTCATGGGCCGCTGGGACTCGCCGATGTGGCGGCACAAGCAACTACAAACTGCGGGTGGACGCGTAAGGGCTTGATATAAACCGGCACTCCCGTGCGGTGCCACTTTGTGAGTTTTTTTTTTCCTGTGGCTTTGTTTTTGTTATAAGGTTTTTTGTGTTACTAACAGTATATGGACTAATTCAGAAATAAATCTCTTAAATTAAATTACTTATTTCAGCTACCCAAGACAAAAGAAAGAAAGAAAGAAAATACTTTTATTTAACACAGGCTAAAAGGCACTAGAAACAACATGTAACACCTAAACATTTATTCTAACACGAACAGAATCACGTTTATAATCCCAAATTATATCGTAGCCTCTCTTTAGAAGTCACAGGTGTCCGTTTGGCGCCCATAACAGTTTTGTTCAAAACCTTTCCGATAAAAAGGCTCTTCTTGCTCCTGACAAAGGTTCCTAAAGTTTTTATAGAAGATGCTAAAAACAGTCAATGGGTATTGTCAATACGAGTTATTGCGTAGGCTAGGCTTATTAGTTTTTTTTTTTTTTTTTGTGGCGGCAGCTGTTTCTTTTAGGTTTCTGAGTTTTATGCCGTATTTTTTAATGGAGAGTCCTTTAAAAAACAGAATAAATATATGGTTTATGGGGCTAAATGTTAGTATCGGTCTTCAAATATTTTGATGATGTATAAGGAACTTCTAGTGATTGTTTAACAAAATTTGTAAATTTTTAGGGTCCCGTGTCTCAAAAAGAAAAAACGGAACAGTTATAGGATCACTCGTGTGTCTGTCTGTCTATCTGTCACAGCCAATTTTCTCCTAATCTAAAGGACCGATTAATTTGTGGTACACATATCAATTTCTGTCCATGTTTGGGACAAAAATAAATGAATTTTGAATATAGGAGACAATTTTTGAAGTCAAATTGAAAAAAAAAAAATTGCTGTCTGTACCGTGTGACACATCAAATGAAAAGGCTTCTTTTGGGAGAGGAGCACCAAATGGATCCAATGTCTAATGTACCTAATTGGTTTTGGCCGTTTTATGTTAAAATAATTAAATCCCACGGGAACGTACTACCAAAATATAAAAGTATCCTTTGTCCTTCTCAAGGTCATGGTTTATCCATGTGCGAAATTTTGCAAATCCGTTTAGCCGTTTTAGCGTGAAAGCATAAAAGCTCCCGACTCTCTTTTCACTTTGACTTTGCAGACAGGCGCGACGCGACACCGGTAATTGTTCTACAGTGAAAATTTCATAGAATTTTTTCCGCTACGCGACACGTCGCGCGACAAGTCACATCAGTCTGCATGAGCCTTTAGGCCTTTGGTGCTTAATTTGTCATTTTAATAAATTTTTGCTTCTGACATAACTTCACTGACTTAATCTAATTCATTGTTCTATTTTATTTTATTTTTATTTTGTTGTGTGCTTTTGACATTAATTGATTTGATTTGACATTTACCTGTGACTCAAATAGTGATATTTATAAAATTGACAAATTTGTGTATTGTTTTTGTAATTAATATGGGTCTAGGACCCGAAATAAATGAATTTTATTTATTTACAGACAAACAAACAAACTCACTTTCGCATTGATAAAATTAGCTAGTAAGGATTAACATCAACAACATAATTATGATTCTCTTTTTAATAATAAAAAATGTTACTCTTTTGCAAGGTTTCCCACAAGGAGTATTATAACCCTGTTAATTAAAGAACATTTTTAAGCCAAGCCAGCTTTTCTATACCCCGAATTCTTATAATGCGCCGTAATTCTCTAATTTCCACATTTTATTTTTTAGATATTTTGTTAAGAAGGATTATCAGAGCCGAGCTGGAATGAAGAGGAAATTCATTTAATGTGAGCAATACTACAAACGCGGGATTGAAATCGCTATACGGAATCATTTAGAATAATCTGTACTTTTTCTAATGGTTGGCGGAAGCTGATTAAAAAAGAGTAGGTCTTACTTATGATTATATGCTACATAAAATATAGTACTCCATTAGGGTAATAATAACTTACTCTTCATAGAATTTAGCAACAATATATAATTCTTTTTTGTAACAATATTTTGTTTTAAAAGAGTGTCCGTGGAGTTTCTTGCCCGTTCCTCTCCATAGGTACATACTACGCTTTGGAATGGGCAACTAGCTTCATCTTTCTGACTGACCGACCCCTTGACAATTCAAAAGTACCTGTAATTGGTTTATTTGAAATAAATGCTTTGAATTTGAGTTTAGCTTCGTGTCCATTCTCGAACCACATTTAATCACATAAACCAGAAACCAATCCACCATCGACGCGGGAGATTTGTTATTATTTATTAGGTTAGCCTACAATTTTTTACACATTTCATTTCTTTTAAAAGTACACGATATACATTTAAAAGTGCAACAATTACTTAAAGGGTAACACCACATGCACTATACATTTTAATTTTACATTTTTATTACTGCAATGATTAAATTGAGATATTATGGCGCAGAAGTGTGTGCGCAGACACGGGTACACTCCCTGATACCTCACTCTCAAAGTCCGATGGGACGGCAAACCGCCACGACTGGAGAAAGAACAAGTAAAGGACCAACAGCTTAACGTGCTTTCCGAGGCACTGGGGTATAACACCGCCAACTTCCAAACTATAGCCAGTTACAGAGAAATTTCTAATGGAAAAATCCATTTTTTTTAACACTAACACTAACACACCAATAACAAACAATAACACCAATAACACTTACACCTACTTTATGTTACCACTGCATGTTTTATTTGTATCAATCAATCGTCTAACCTTTTCCCATCCATCCATTGGGGTCGGCTTCCAGTGTAACCGGATGCAGCTGAATACCAGTATTTTACAAGGAACGACTGCCTATCTGACCTTCACAACCCAGTAATGGGGTAACACTTACTGGGTTGTGAAGGGCTTCTGACCGTAACGACTGTTAAAGATTCATGAATTACGCCCGAAAACAACGGCTTAACGTTTCCGAGATACGGAGGAGTCTAGTTATGTAAAGATGGTCACCCATCCACGGACCAACCCCGGCAAGCGTAGCTTAACCTAATGAATCGAACCGTGTGGCTGTTATTACTTAGCCAACCGCCCTCTTGTATATCTCATATATTAAATGAACACAGTGTTCTTTATGAGAATACAATACATTCCTTAAACAGCAATTGCGCTTACGACCACGAGACAAACGGGGCAGTTAAGATCCACATGGAGCACCTAGTGCAGTATAGAAGGTTAAAATAATTAAATAATTACTTTAGCAAGAGTAACATTAATCTATAGTAAATAACACGAGCATACTCACGCTATTTTGTCATCACAACAGCAGAAATGAAATTAAGTGTATGTCGTCATGTTTCATTCAATTAATATCTTCTACACCATACCAATAAATAAAATTGAAGTGTCAGTTTGTAATGTCAAAATAACGGCTTTTTACTCAATACTAAAGAAAGTATATACGGTAATAACAAAAAAAATGGTGTCTGTCTGTATGTGTATGTTATTTACCCACTTCCTAGTGTCTTTAGCTGGGAAGAAGAAGTGGCGCAACAAACCCCTAGCAGCACAGCTGTCTGTTAAAGTTAGGAAAAAAATGACTCTATAAAATAGTATGCATAAAAAAAATTACATTAAAAAATAATTTAGATATGTCAGCTAGCACACGCCAATATACCAACCAAAAACATCGAGAACTTTACTCAAGTAGAAATAAAAAAATAAAAACTAAACGTAAACAGAACTAAATATCTAAATAAAGCCACCAGGCATAAAGGGCGTGCCCGCTTACATAAAGCTATATATGAAACTTAGCTTATTATTTGATCAACAACTGCCATCAAGTGTACAGTGTTTTCTGTTATCTGTTGCTTATGCCATTAATTTGCTCATTTTGCTGAGAGTGAGCATGAATTTGCCATGTTTTGGGATTAAGGATGAAACAAATTAAGTGATTTTAGAGTTCCGTACCCGAAGGGTGCCAAACGGAACCCTATTACTAAGCCTCCACTGTCCGTCCGTCCGTCTGTCTGCAGGCTGTAGCTCATGAACCGTAATAGGCAAACAGTTGAAATTTTCACAGATTATA
The DNA here is from genome assembly GCA_916610215.1 of Omphaloscelis lunosa. Lineage (NCBI taxonomy): Eukaryota > Metazoa > Arthropoda > Insecta > Lepidoptera > Noctuidae > Omphaloscelis > Omphaloscelis lunosa. The sequence continues at coordinate 12,975,255 of OU744265.1, read as the reverse complement.
TATTTATTACCGCTATGGCAACAAATTATTCTAAAGAATAAAATTATAAATTAAAAGAAACGTGTTTTTTTATTTAATAACAAGTAAAAAACTTAGTGTTAAATATTGTACGGTGGCACCACAGACTAAGTAGTACTCAGACGGTAATCTCCCATAGAAGAAAAATCGCTGTACGATTTGCGAGCTTTGATTGTGACGTTTAGTTTTTTTTTAATTTTAACCATTTTGTCGCTCGTTGTTATGAGACCGAGTCTTTTTGCCAACGTTTGTCGAGCCCAGAATATTTCGGAAAATAGCCTTTTAAGCCTTTAACCAACTTCCAAAAGAAGAGGTTCTGCTTTGATTCAACCAGAGGTTGTGATTGTGTGTGTAGACAGGTGTATGTATAGCACACCTGAGGTGTGTGTATAAGAAAAAGGAATATTAGTCATGTGATGAAAATTAAAAACATTCAATGTTATTTATTAATATTTTTATTTTTTAATTTTGTCTTATATTTTATGAAAGCTTTCTTTTGCATTGGTGGCAAATTTTTGTTTTCCAACCTAAACACATCTGTGCCCTTTATTATCTTATTTATTACATTGCACCAATTAAATAGGTACTGCTAATCGAAGACTTAAATCTAAAAAGAATTCCTCAACAGCATCCCTGTGTATCACACAATCCAGAAAATCAAACGAATACTTAGATCTTATTTTATCTTTTATTTCTTTTATGATACCCGTTTGTTGTGGTGTGATTTCCAAGTATTTGTTTGCTTCCTGAATTATATAACCAAAAGTCCTCATAGCATTTTCGGACCAAATTGACCTACCCGTCAATTTTCTAAGGTTATTTGTGTTTCTGTATTCTCTACCAGATATCCAATTACTGGTAGAACTTGTTTCACGAGAAGTAAGGTTTGTTTCACATTGCTTACAATAATTATTTTTGTTTAAAATTTTTCTTATAACCCACACTGTGGTATATGCCTGTGAGTGAACTTTTAGCTTTTCTTGGATTGCAGTTGTGGGGATATTCTCTAGAACTGCACTCCGAAGGTTAGAGGATCCAAGTGAGCAGGCGCTGTCGGCATTTGTTTCATTATTTTTCGTGGTTTCAAATAAGGACTTGAGTTTTACTAGTTGCTCACCTAAATCCTCTTCACAATTATAACCATCAGAGTGAAATTTTATCAATCTTGTGATTAGAAGTGACTTAAAGGCGTTTTTAAAGGTGTGGCAATTTGGCAATCCAACTGTTTCCGGGATTTTAAATATTCGTGGTAGAGCCTGGCAAATTTAGGCGAAAGAGACTTTTTGTTTAAAATAATACGTCTTCTTTGGCCACAATGCCTCGGAGTAGAAGGAGTAACTGCATCTGTAAATAAAAATAAATGATAGATAATGATAAGTCAACAAAATGAGTATGCTTTACAGATTTCAAAATGAAAAGTTTATTGTATAAAATAAAATTTTATAAAGTTATAATTTAAAGGACCCTCTTTAATTTATAACTTTAATTTAAATTTAATTTTAACTTTTTTTTAATAATCAATTTTATTACCTCTTATGATCTGGTTTTGAGAAGCTTCATTTCCACAGCCTGAAGTGGAAGGCACGTCAACTACCGATGTTGTAGTGTGATCCACAAGGTTAGGGTTATTAACCATAACATCAAAATCTATAAAAAAAAAGTAAAATGTGAATAATATTCCAATCATGGAGTGATTGCCAAAAACATTACGCAAAGAAGTGTTTCATGGCAATTGGGCAAAATAGCCATCAAAAGACAATACATTCAGCAATTATAAAGTACTAGCTTCTGCCCGTGACTTCGTCTGCGAGCCTAGACTGAGATAACCTTCCTCAAGAATTGGGCTATCCAATGCAAATAGAATTTTTCAAATCCAACTGGTAGTTCCAGAGATTACCCCCTACATACAAACTTACAAACAAACAAATTTTTCTCTCTTTATAATATTAGGATAGATTTATTATATTATTAAAAACAAAAAAAAAAGATAAAAGCTATGACTTACCAGTTTTAGTCATTCTACGTTTCTCTGTAGGTTCAAAGGTGGAGAAGGTATGATCCTCATGCTGCCTTTTCTTAGCATATATGTGATCAGAAACAGCATTATCTGTAAAGAAATATTTAAGCTTATCAACAAAACAAAAAAATTACAATACGCAACTGCCTAAAATCACTTACAAGTAAAAAAGCTTCCAAGTGCGAGTCGGACTCGCACACAAGAGTTCCGTACCACCATACAATAAATACTTTTCGTTTTTATATATCCCTTTTAATTTTTATCTTAACTTTATTTCATTAAAATTTTTTTTTTTGTTATAGGTGCCATTGTAAAACACACTGAAAATTTCAAGTATCTACCTATTATGGTTCAAATGATACAGCCCTGTTACAGACAGACTGACGGACGGACAGAGGAGCCTTAGTTATAGGGTCCCATTGTCATCCTTTGGTTATGGAACCCTAAATAATAAATCTGGTTTTGCTTTTCAAAATACTATGTGATAATATTGTCTTATTTGACTGGATAGAAAAAATGTTAGTTACACAATATGAGTTTTTATTGTGAACAATTTTTATATTTTATCCCGGGTAAGTGCATTTTGAGCTGACGACCCACTGACCTTTGTCCCACTTTCAAGACAGAGCAACATACATTGGCATAGGATACTTTTTATTTTCTTTAAAATATATGGGTTCTGTGTGAATTTCCACAGTGGAACTAAGACGACCCACTGACCGAAAATTCAAATTTTGAAACCCAAATAGCAACTATTTTTTATTTATTTTTTGAAAATTCATTTCATGATGCACATGTCATTTAAGTACACAAGTGAGGAATATATGAGAACATTTGTATTATTACATACATTATTATCATATTATTGAGGTGCTTACCAGTGGTGTGGTCAGCGTCCATAGTTTGAAACCGAGGAGTACCACTGCTGATTTCAGTTTCGGAAAACAGCATGGGATAGACGCCAACACGAAGACGAGTCATTGCATTGGTCGAGACGATGAACTTCTGTTCAAAGTGCTTTTGACAAACATAAAGCTTGCGCAGATCCTCTGCCCTCATGTTTCGCAATTCTTCACAGTTAAATACGCTCTAACCATTTGAGTCCGTATCTCACGTTTGGGAAATTGAAATCATCTAACGTCCTTTCGTTTACTAGCGCAATTCACAACACAGCAAGAGTGGTACATACTGAACGTTATTATTACACTATTACAGGTTTAAATTTGAGAGGATAAGTTACGGAAATTAATCAACGTAGAACTTAACTGTAATGGCGGGATGTAGATAACCACAGACTACAATAGACTTACAACAACAAATATGGCGTCGATTGCATAGGCGACAAAAGGGAAAGGGACGAGGGGCGATTGTCACTTTGGAAGATCGCACCATAGACAAATACGTCTATTAATGCCAGGATTTTTTGTTCAGAGATTACCAGCCGTGGGTGGCACGGAACCCTTCGTGTGCGAGTCCAACTCACATTTGGTAAATTTTTCAAAGTCATTTGAAAACCTACTCCATTTATTTTTGAAGTTTATTTTACTATTGAACTGAGACTGATCTTTCAATAACTGAACGGTAACTGTAGTGTTCAAGCTCTTCTCGTTTTCCATGAGAGGGCCTTTCATTACTCCGTTTAGGACTTACTAATATTATTTTATCATGATAAAATATAACGCCTGTTTTCCCCGTAGGGTTAGACAGAAAGGCACGCCACAATTGCGGCGATAAGTCCCGTCTTTGAGAAGTGGCTAGAGAGACACCACGGCGTCCTCACCTTGCGCCTGCAGGTCCTCACCGGACACGGTTGTTTCGGGAGGTTCCTGTTCAGGATTGTGTGAGTTTTAATCAGTAAGAGTCTGACACGCCCTCCCACTCCGCCCAGAGAGGGAGAAGTTATTTGAAATTTCCACAAGCAAAAAAAAAATACAGGGTTAGACAGTAATATAACCATATCGTACACTCACATTTCATGTTTAAGTTTCATTTTATGCTATTTTATTATTTTTTTATGTTTAAGTCCCATGTAACAGGAGGCTCCGGGATCCAGACTCCGGTCTGCTCCATGGCATCAGGAATTTATCCCAATAAATTCCTGATGGAGAAACCAAAAACACTTTGCTTATCCTGGGAATCGAACCCACGACCTCCTCTGCTTAGCAGTAATGCCGAAACCAGCCGATCTTATTTTTTTAATAAATTAGCTAATGCCTGGTACGCGTTGCAATGCTTTTTTTTTATTATTAGGAACCTTCTCCGGCGCGCACACATCAAATCACCAAAGTTTCATTACAATCAGTCGAGCCATTTTCGTAGGAACAGAGTTATTACATGAGTTTTGGATGCAGCTTAGAAGATGATGGTCCTCTGCCCATATATTTTTTTAAAAGAGTCCATGTGCCCTAGGAGTATTACAGTATGCTTATACTTCTCTTGTCACTGACAAGACGTAACTTATTCATGCCGAGCTAAGATCATTAATGCAAACTAAACTGCATATTGACATGAATTCTCCTTGAATATTCATGTTGGCCCTTTGTTGGTAATAGTATTGTAATCTTGACTATAAGCCTTATATGCTAATTGGTATGGAAATTACATCTCAGTTGAGAAAATAACTTCAACAAAAGAAATAATGAAGAGTAGCGTAGCATAGTCAAATATGTGCTACGTCAACGTAGCCACGAATGTGACGTCATCTTATGAGCTACGCCGTAGCACCGACTCCGTAGCAAAATATTCCTTCCCGTACAATATTTTCGTAGCTACCCTACAACTTCGAAATTAGTTTGTGTCGAACATCTGATTGTCCCGGCACTCGTTCGGGTCAGTTCGGTCCCGAGCTAATTAGCGGCGAACAAACATCATTAGCGTTGCACTATACTGCAGAATGCACGCTAAACTCTATCCCCTAGTGTAGTGGACGGGTGTTTGGGAATACTTAATGTAACGCTCTATTTAGTGTTAAATTGGGATAGCAGAGGAATTGGGAATTAAAACAAAGATAATGTTTGGAAACGTTTATTGCTTGTTTAGAACAAATCGAACTGTAACAATTTGTCTATTTTTTGGGTGGGAAATGATCAAATAACTTCTCCCGCTCTGGGTGGAGCGGGAGGGTGTGTCAGACTCTTATTGACTAAAACCACCAGTGTTCCTTCAGTTGCCTATATTGCCAGAGGCCACGGTAACCCTTTCGGACAATAATCGCAACCCTGGCAGGCATCGGCCCTATCAGTTCTGCTGGCATCTCTTTCAAGCGCGCGTGGAAAACAACGCGCCGTCGACCCGGGCCTGGTCCTTATCGGACGGCGACCGACCATCACCGTCTGCAAGCCCGCGCCTACAGTAGCCGGAAATCCGCCTGCGACTCCCTCTTTTAGTACACTTGGTGTGGAATTGGCGAAAGTTTTAGGCCAACAAAATTTAATCCACTATCGTGCTATCGACACGACAAAGAAGAAGAGATGACATGAATAAATAAGATTGAGTTTACTTAAGGAGGAAGGAAGCTCAATGCTATTTGCTTATCGTCGAATTGATCCAATGATATTTGCTTCATTAAAGCCCTTTTAGAGAAGCTCAGAACTAATCATTTGTGGAAAACGTATGTCCAATAGTGGACATCTCTCGACTAGATGATTATGCAGGCATTTTATAGCTTATATATATTTTTTAACTTTTATTTCCAACTGCCTCGTTGGTCTAGTGGTCGCAAGCGCTACTGCTGAGTATGAGGTCCTGGGTTCGATTCCCGGGTTGGGCAAAGTGTTATTAGGTTTTCCATCTGGAATTTCTCAGTAGCAGCCCGGAGTCTGGATTTGTGCCCGGTTGATGGCAATAAGCTCGCCCCCTATTACATAGGACTTAAACATAACTGGCGAAATGTGGGTGTACTAAAGGTACACCTCTGCTTAACCCTTCGGGGATTACAGGCGTGATGTTATGTTTTATTTCCAAGCTTCAAAGGCCTACACCTTGTTAGTAAGTAATACAAATTACTAATAAATTTAAGCTAGTAAAGCAATTAGGCACACACGTACAATTATAAAAAACATCACAATCGTAAAAAGATTTATTAAGCCCCATTTCTCACATGTAGCGCGACACAAAATGCCAACGACAACAAAAATTATTTTAAAAAATTGGTGGCACTCCGGGAGTGCCGACAGAAGTGAAAACTTGAACAAGATCGCCTGGGTGGAAGAAAAATACTTGTATTGGTCCGTAACTTTATCTAAATAATGAGCACAATCAAATTCGAAATTATTTATTTTGGGACAACTAGATATTAATTTCGGGAAAAAAAAAACTTTAAACCGTTAGTACTTAAATATAATTACAAAGAACAACACTCATTACATACATTCTATACACAAATGCCCCTGTGCTGAGACAACCCGCCCCGTCAAGATAGCCAATAGGGAGACAATCGCGTTAAAAAAAAAAAACACTTCCGAAACCTTTAAAGTAAAAACACTTGTATAGAACATTGATCTGTAACACAATATAAATAAAGAGCACAATCGCGTTTACAAAAATGAGGTGTCGTCATGGTGTCGCGAAATCAATGGTTTACAATTTAATGGTCCCATCTCAAAAATGCCCAACGCACCTAAAGAATCTTTTTTTTTTTAAGTTATCACTTAAAAAAAACGGTCAAGAACGAGTCGGACTCACGCACCGAGGCTTCCATACCTACCCATTATACCGCTATAATAAAATTAGTATCATTTTTATTGTTTAATTGTGCTGTAAGACCTTGCTTTTTTCCAAATTTCGTGATTCTAGGTCAACGGGAACTACCATATATGTTTTCAACCCAAAACCTATAGGGTACTTCCGGTTGACTTAGAATTGTCTATTTTGGTTAAAAACAAGGTCTTACAGCACAATTAAATGGAAAATTCCGAAAAATGAAAAAAGTTGAAAATTAAGGTTTTTGGTACTTACAAGTTTTCGCAAAAATCTAAATTTGCCCATATCTTTTTATCGTGTTGACTCAGGACCTTGATTTTTACACTTAATAGGGACTATAGACTTCAGTATCTGGTATAAATTTCAACTTGCTAGGTCCACCCATTCCTGAGAAAATCGGTGGTGACACACGGATAGACGGACAAGAGAGTGATCTTATAAGCGTTTCTTTTTTTACCTTTTGAGATACGGAACCCTAAAAACGACACATCAGTTTTGAAAATATCTAACCTCAACAGCTTGAAAAATTTTATCTCCACACTCACCTCATATCAAAACAAGTGACATAAACACAGATGCATTTATTGGAGCATCGTTGTCGTTCATATCGGTATGTTGTACACGTACCGACGTAACTCATACGACGACAGGTGGCGGGAAGAACAGCTTGTTGTCTGCCCTTTAGTATTTATTGTGAAATTGAGCTGACTGTCGTATTTTGGTATTTTCTCATTTTTCTGTTTTCAGGTACCATCGGGGTAACGCATATCTAACCAATTTGAAAACAAAATCCCGTGCACACGTCCCTTTTTTTTCATAAGTAAGCGATACTATAGCGGCCGAGCGCTGCAAGCAAGAATAGTCCTTAAAGTGTATAGATATGCGTTTCTTCGATAGTAACTACGTTTGTATACAAATCCCATAAATTCGTCTATGATAACAGTACAACTATTTTTTTTTAAATCGCATGTAATCGGTCTACAGTAAGGTAGTAAGCATTTTATGGACTTACTATTGCGAAAATTATACACAGTCATTGTTTACGGAGACTTTTTTACAATTTCGCAACTTCCTTCAAATAATTAGCTACAATCGGGAACCAAAAACTATCTAGAACATTAGAGAACACACGTCCAAATTAGAACAAAAAATAAATTTAAAACATTAAGAACACAGCCAAGGAACTTGAAACGTAGGAACTGTTTGAAATTCAACCGGCACTATTATACTCGGGGCTCCGACCACGCTTGCCAAGAATTCCCCCGCCAGTACGACTATTGCACTGAACAGGCGAAATCAAGGAAACGTACAAATCCTAGGATACAGTAAAAAGGAGATTTTTCCGTTGAAACATTTTTTCCCCTTTTCCCGGTATAAAGGCTTAAGTTCAGAAACTGTTTTACATAAAAGCTGAGAATATGCAATGCATTTTTACATGGAAGGAAGAAAACCAACTTGCGGATCGTATTATACAATGTACCCAACATTGCAATGGAAAGAACAAGATTAAAACTTAGATAACGCCTCTTTATTAGCGTTTAGTTGGGTTAAATTTCGTCTTTGTGAGTCGTTTACAAGTTAGACATGCGACAGTATTTTTGAGGAATACTTGGCTACCAGTGACTCGTGAGCTGCAAACTTTTTGCCACTTCTGTCCTCATTCTCATGCAATTGTATTACCAAAGAATTTACGGCAAGTTACAGGAGGCTGCACAATAAAACAAATTGTATGAGACATATTGTATTTTATTGAAAGGTCATTCTCTATTTAATGAAAACATATTTTATTTGTGAGCATTCAATTTATTTGTATATAAATATCAAAGTATGTGAGACAAAGATATTCCTTGAAAACTGTCTGGATCAGTTAGCATTTTTTTGGAATTCATTATTGGTATACTTTTTGTTATGCAAAGTCGTTATAGATAAAAAGTTTTCTTTTATATATTCTAAGAAAAGTCTTCGAAATGTAAAGAAAACTCAAGTGCATGAATTCAAAGGAGACAAAAATATATTTTCAAAGTCACTTAAATTACAACAGCGAATGAAATCCTTAGGAGCTTGCTTAAAAAGAACATGGTGCTATAGATGTCCCAGTAACGCGTCGATAAAAATTCAAACGACAGTTAACTTTATGAATTTTCTTCCTGTTTCTGTCGGTATTGACAGTTTCAGGTACCTTGGCCACATTGTCACGAGCGACCTAAGAGATGACGTAGATATAGAGAGGGAGCGCAGGGCGTTGTCTGTGAGGAGCAATATGCTAGCCCGCAAATTCGCTCGTTGTACCACAGACGTCAAAGTAACCCTTTTTAAGGCGTTCTGTCAATCGTTTTATCCGAGTGGCCTATGGGTATCATACACGCGCCGAGCATACAACGTCCTGCGTGTTCAACTGCCAGACCGGACTGTCCCTATCAGAGACACTGGGTGGGGACGGTCATAGGTCTGCGCAAATAAATAATTTCTAAAAAAAAACAATACTAACCTACTTATTTAATAACCATTGTTAGTGACAACAGATAATTCATTTACATATCTCTTACGTCGCTGGTTTCGCGTATTTGTTAATGTTTCTCACTTTAATCGTTAGTGGAAGCTTGTAATTGGCCATCGTTTACATATTGTACTAGATATTAAAATGTATTAGCTGTAAGTTTTCCTAAAATTAACATAAACATAACATCACGCCTTGTTTCCCCGAAGAGTTGGCCTGTAGCAGGTTCACCCACATTTCGCAAGTAATGTTTAAGTCCTATGTAATAGGGGGCGAGCCTATTGCCATCAACCGGGCACAAATCCATACTCCAGGCTGCTATTGAAAAATTTCAGATAGAAAAACGCAATAACACTTTGCCCGACCTGGGAATCGAACCCAGGACCTCATGCTCAGCAGTAGCGCTTGCGACCACTAGACCAACGAGGCAGTCAAAAAAAAACCTAAAATTAATAAAATAAAATAAATAAATCTAATTCCTAAAATAAATAAATATATCTAATTCCTAAAATCAAAAATAAAATAAAATAAATAAATCTAATTCCTAAAATAAATATATCTAATTCCTAAAATTAATAAAATAAAATAAATAAATAAAAAGTACAATACATAACAACGACTTAAAATTGAGTTGCGTGTGAGACTTCGGCCGTTAACTTCATAAAGTAATTTGAGCACGCCAAATTTTGAGAGTATTAGTCGGTTGGACGGATAATCACTAAACCCATTTTCGTTTTACCTTCAATATAATAAAGGACACTTCCGAAACATTAGCCTTTCATCTATGAGAACCCGTGTAGAAAATTTGTCCAAAGCGATCATGATTCCAACCACTAATCGAATTATCAAACACATGGTACGTTTTCCGATTAAAACCTCATTTCATCCATCATTTAATTTTAACTTATCAAATTATTAGTTTTAATGGAGCGTAATTATTTTAATACTTTTCCAATTCGTGTTTTATTAATTCCCAAATTGTCGATTTAGAGGTTTGTGGCAATAATTAGATAAGTATTTAAAATAGTAAATTGATTTTTAACAGTCATTATGTTTATGATCCCAGTTTTTAATAACGTAATGTCTTAAGTTGGCGATAAGTTTCAGGATTTCTGAAAGCACTTGATTCTTTCCTTTTTGAATGTTTTTTTTTTTCTGAATAAGTACGAAGGGGAAGGCGAGATGATTGGATGGATTCCTTAAAACTAAAAAGACTGGGAGCGAAATCGCAAGTGATGGAAATAATGGTATGAGACCTCTTTTGGCCAGAAGTAAGTAAAAGGGACTCGTGACTAAAGAATAACAGCCTTTTTTTTAGGTGGGAAATTATAAAATAACTTCTCTCGCTCTGGGTGGAGCGGGAGGGCGTGTCAGACTCTTACTGACTACAACCCACCCGTGTTCCTTCAGTTGCCTGTATGTTGCCGGAAGCCACGGTAACCCTTTTGGATAAACCCGCAACCCCGGCAGGCGTCGGTCCTAGCGGACCCCTTCAGTTATGCTGACATCTCTTTGAGGCGCGCGTGGAACACGACACGCAGTCGACCAGGACCTGGTCTTTATCAGACGGCGAGCTACCCATTGCTCACCGTCCACAAACCCACGCCTACGGAGGCCGAGAATTGGCCTAGGACTCCCGACGCCCAGCGCGTCTCCTGCGGCGGTTAGGGTTAAAGGTTAAATAATAACAGCCTCACGGGTCGATCGAAGATTAAGCTATGCTCGCCCGGGTCAGTTTGTTGGTGGGTGACCATCCATTATATATCGAGTTCGAGACCCCGCCACCGTTGCTCCCGACTGTCATTCAGACAACCAGTCTTACCAAGGGTATCCAGTAACTGGGTCGTGGAGGTCAGGTACCCAGTCGCTCCATGTAAAATACTGGTATTCAGCTGTATCCGGTTAGACTGGAAGCCGACCCTAAAATAGTTTAGAAAAGGATAAACAGATTGATGGAGTAAGAGTATTAGGCAACCATTATGAGCAAAATATTAAACACATTAAACAATCGAATGGAAACGCAAAAAAACTCACTTTAAAAAACTTGAAATTGCCTTGTCTAATAGGTAAGAAAAGGCAAGTTTAGGAAGAATTTTTGATTACGTTTTTTATCTTACAAAGTAAACAAAACTATGTGCCTAATTAAATGAATTCTTAAAAATTGCCCGCGTAAACGTTAGATAAAGAGTTACGATTCAAATATAGATATTCTAGAAAAAAAATGAATTTACTACGTAATTTATAACAGCAGTAATACTCTAGTGGTGTGACCGTTGGACTGCCAAGTCATAGGTCTCGAGTTCGAACCCAACGCACCACCTCTGACTTTTCAGATTCATGTGCGTATTGTATAATTATCACTTGCTTCAAAAACGGTGAAGGAAAACATCGTGAGAGAAGCATCGTGAGTATGCCTGCGAGATATTTCTCGACGGCATGTGAAGGCAAGTCACAGGCCCATTGTCCAGTAGCAGGTAGTAGTACCTATTGGTACTAAGGGCAAAGTTATTTCTTAAGCAGTATTCTTACTGTTAAGACAAAGCACAGCGATTGTGTCTTGAATCAGTAACACACAATAACGAATACATTAAAATATTAAAATTGAATACCACACAATACATTACCACAACGCAAGATTTCCGATCGCAATCCTTTCCCCAGAAAAAAGGGAAAAGGGATCGTCAAATGTAAATACATTACAGCCTTTTGTTCCTAAATTAGTTGGCAGACCTCAAAACAGCCAAGTTGGGCCAATCGGGGCCAATAGCTATGCAAATTGATGGTTTTTCGATATTTCACGGCTAAACTCTTCGCAATCGGGCACATTTACTGAGTATTTACTAACTATAAAGTCTCGTTTACGAAGAAAAATTGTTTAAGACGCGGCTAATGCCCAAAACGGAGGAAAGAATGAAGTCTTTGAAAGTTGGAAGACGAGGCAATTTGTCTGCCGGGTGCGGATTCTTTTTTGTGGGTCATTGTTCCGTACTTTGCTTAAAATAGCGGTTTGTACTAACATTCTGAACTATAGACCGGATATTAAGGTTTTTAGGGTTCCGTACCTCAAAAGGAAAAAAACGGAACCCTTATATGATCACTCGTGTGTCTGTCTGGCTGTTTGTCTGTCTGTCTGACCGTCTGTCACAGCCATGCTCTGCATCTGCTCTGAATCTAATGGACCGATTAAGTTGAAATTTGGTATACTTATGTATTTCTATAACTCAAACACGGACGTGTAACATAAATAAATGAATTTTGAATATGGGGGTCACTTTTGGGGGGCAAACAAGAAAATAAAATATAAAAGTTTTGCAAACTATACCGTGTGACATATCAAATGAAATGACTTTTTGCGACAATTTCAAATATATATATATATATATTTTTTATAATTTTAAAATAAATACATTTAAAGATTTTTAAGAAAAAAAAATAAAAACTTACCATTCCCCCCTTTATCTCCGAAACTACTGGGTCTAAAATTTTGAAAAAAAAAAATATAATAAGATAAAAATATAATAAAATAGGCCCAGTAGTTTCGACAAGACCCATTACAAGAAAACCTATAAGAAGTCTATGGTCTTAAAGAAATATGGTAAATCACTCAATATTGTGCGTACAAACTTTGCAGTTGGAATGTATGGGAGAACATGTTTTTCGACTACTGTGTTAAGTTTGTATTTGGGATAAATTCATTCCAAATACGGAACCCTTCATTGTGCGTGGTCCGACACGCCGGTTTTGTAATGTTGACACAAGAAAGTGCTAGGAACCTTCTCACCAAAGTCCTTGTTGTAATTTTATTTCACAGACAACAGAGACGGCCAAAATGAAAACATCAAAATACAAAAATATAACTTTTGAGCTTGTCAAATAAAACCTTATAATTAAATATTTAGTAACTTAACTTAAATTAGATTATGAAATACTTTGCAAATACCTTGCAATATTACTTTCCCGAATCAAGCTGCTCATGCTATGATTTAATTATCTATTATAACTTTATCTATATTTAAAAAAACAACCCAAAGAATACTCCCCAGAATACGCACCACAAGGACACATAGTGACTGCCGGGGGTGCGAAGAACCCCGAAAGAGAGATCATGGCCCCGGCAACAGGGCAACCGAAGGAACACGGGTGGGTTTTGGTAAGTAAGAGTCTGACACGCGCTCCCGCTCCGCCCAGAACGGCAGAAGTTATGTGATAATTTCCCAAACAAAAAAAAATTACACATAGTGACCTTATTGGTGATGTTCTCCGGAAAGGTCAGTTTCTTCAGAAATCATACATTTAACTCAAAATAAAGCTATAAACCCCGATAGTTTATCTAAAAAATAATGTCAGGGACCCCCGTTAGGAACGAATTTCCTTACACGATACTCACACTCATACACACACTCGTATATAATAGAAACAGACAGAGAGAGAGAAAGAAAGTCGCATAGAAAGGTCATAACGCTTTTTCCTTACGTGACGATTTTTCCAGTCGACTCCTACCGCCAGCCGCGTTAAGGAACTTGGTTTCAAAACATTCTTCTTCTGTCAATATAACCCATTCAAGTATAGACAGTGATTTAGTACGTGTAAGATCAATCAAAGCAAACTGACACTCTGACATAACGCTAATGTAAGTCACGTGCTTTTTCTACATTTTTTAATATGGTAATGGAGGTTAAAAGTCGATTTCAACATAATACGGTGAAAAGTTAAAAAAAGAATGAATATATCAGCGAGATTAGAATTTATCAAGATTGATGAATATGATCAGGGGATAAAAATACCTAGAGAACGCAGAGAAAGAAGACACGTTTTCTCACTACTTAACAATTTCTATGTAAACTTAATGGAAATTGTTCTACTAGAGTCGTGTTGTGCTGTTGCGTCGCACCTGTCTGCCTTTAAGATGGCACGTTTCTGACACTACAGACCACTTAGCCTTAATTAGGTAGGTATAAGGATCGTGTCATAGTGAGGTCAAGGATTTTGCGTTTTAAGTTGAAGTATGCAAATGTCAACAATGTAAAGTTACATAGCTTTCTATTACATTTGTTTACTGATATGAAAATATAAAAAAACGAACGAGTCTTACAGTAGTCGAATATGATGTGTAACATCTGAAATCTTGGCTGATAATACCAACCTCTCGGAAAATGGGTTGGTACCATCTGGCGGCAAAATCTAGCACCGCGCGCGCTCATTAGTCAAATTAAATACCGCGCACTTCCCCGGCTTCCTGTAACACACTTCCGTCCCTTTTCACGAATTACTCCCACAGATTGCCGGAAAGCGAGAGGAAAAATGTAACACATCAAAAACTAAAACTTACGTCAAATTTATTACATAAAATTGACTTATTTATTATGAGCAATTTTCAGTTATTTTTATAGACTTTCCACTGTTATCGGTTCGTAGAATCAAATTCAACTAACTATTTCTGCGAATGTCAGCTGTTGTTTCAGCGTGTAGTGTAAAATAAACAAATAAAATCGCAGAAAAAAACTAGCGATGTTTTTTCATACTTCTGGTACTATTCTAGATTTCCAAATCCAATTATGATTGAATCAACTGGAAATGGCCTGAACTAACTTATTCGCTAAAAGAAAAACCTCTCGGAGTCCATTGAATAAAAAACTGAAAAATACAACAAAACCTACGATATTAGCCAGCGCGCTCTTGTTCCAATGAAAACTTCATTGGAATACGAATGAAAGTGTTAATTGAAAATACTTCTCCATTTCCTTATTAAAACTGTACGAGTGTACGTACTACGCTGAAAAATCGCGACATTTTATATTTTTTTTTTTTTGTGAATAGTATGCTCATTTTTTCGTGTCTATAAAAAAGTTGCATATGCTAAGCCATATGTAGCGGGTCCAGAGTGGCTAAACGTATTTTACTGACGACGGCTATACAGCATGTATTAGAAAGTTATGGTCATATTTAAGGGTGTGGTCACAGATGAATACAGATGGGACACTCCGCAGTTTAGGTGTGTAAAAATACGCGGTGGGCCCGTCTTGCTGGGCCAATTCAGTGAGAGCGGTTTCGCAATACGTCCGATCCGAATCCCTATTCAAGATCTAAATGCAATCCGAATTGGGAATGTTCTAAATTCGAACGAACACAGTTCGGATCTAGTGCGCAACCTCTCATTCAATAATACTATGGCTACTTCGGACCGACATTTCTCGGATTCAGATCGGATTCGGGTCGGATACGGAAGTAGTACGAAACCGCTCTGAGTGTAACGTAGTTAGAAAATCTAAGAATTACTCGACAGAAAGAGCGGCAACTTATAAGTGAATATAACTGAAGGTCATTAACGCTGTGCGACCAGAATTGCACTTTATTGTGTCGTAGCAAGAGTCGCTTTTTATTTCAATGATGTTGCGGAGTGTCACATCTGTATTAATCTATAGTGGACGTTTGATTATTTATCTATCGTATGGGAAGTGTTTTGTTTAATAGTCTGTACTGAACCACATCTGTAAATATGACCACACCTTTCTAATATACGCTGTACACGTTTAAATCCCAATTAATTTACGAAACGCTAGAGTGTATCCACTTACCTACTAGAAGTATATTCAATGAACTACAAGTGACGTTATGTCGCTCGTCGATCAAACAATTTTCCGTGTGACATTATTGATACAACCTAATAGATAGTGTATTTTAAATTTCCTGTAAAAGAATTTAAAATATTATTAGGAAGGAGATTCATTAATTATTTTAAGACCTGTGTGTCTTCGCTAGGTAGAGGAGCTTGTAACTAAGTAATAACAGCCGCATGGCTCGATTCATCAGCTTAAGCTACTCTTGACGGGATTGGTCGGTGGATCTTTATATAGTAGGACTCTTCCGTGCCTCGAAAAGCACGTTAAGCTGTTGGCCCCGGCTGTCATTCCTGGATGTTTGAGAGTCGTTACGGACTGACAGTCGTCAGAAGCCCGAATATCTGACAGCCAGTTTTACCAAAGGGTATCGTATTACCCACTTACTGGGTTGTGGAGATCAGATAGGCAGTCGTCCTATGTAAAATAATGGTATTCAACTACATCCGGTAAGACTGGAAGCCGACCTGAAGATAGTAAAAGGCTAGGTTTTAGAATGATTGTGACTTCTCTGGCTAAATATGGCATAAAGCAATCATGATCATAAAGGTACCATTCCGTAGCCGACTGAAGGTGGCAACTGCAGGTGACGACGTGTCGCTGTGTCGCCGCGACACGACCGTACCTTAAAGCTATGTTTAATTTTTATGTAGTAGACATGAACAATTGATATTGAGAAAAGAATCTATTTTAATTCATCTTATCAACCCAACGAAATATTTGTCAACTAAATTCTAACTAATCTTTATATAAATAAATATAAATGAAATACTGTGCATTGGTAAGCGCATCACTTGAAAACGGCTGGACCAATAAGGCATTTTTTTGTTTTTAGGGAAAAAATTATTGGAGAAGTTTCTCGGTAAGTTTACAAATTCCGGAAAAGGTGAAAGACTTTTTTTCTATTGGTATTTTTGTATAAATGAGACAGAACATCGTCTTTCGGGTCAGCTAGTTATTACAATAACAACCTGGTCAAACCAGAATAATAACACATTCATCATACAACAATATCTTCCAGTATACTGTTAATAAAGAATTTTATTGTCCTACATAAGGCCACGTAGGTTCCTGCAGGGTACACTTATGACCTCATTAACACTTTTATTGAGCTCAAACCGTGTCTCGCTACTGTTATTAGCAGTTAAGAAACGCTATAAGAAGGTTATATGACCATTTTTTATATTCATGTCAGTTTCGCTCTGATTACTAAGTTATGATCTTGCTGTTGGTTTTCATCAGATGTGAGTTGTGTGAGATTTATTACTTTTGGATATGAATTGATGATTCTATTTGTATTTTAGATTCATATGAGGAGTAAAAGACAGTATTTTAAAAATATACAGGTAGGTACTTCATGTTACTGACGATTATTTTAATACTATATTTTCTTTATCTGTTTATATTGATGACTTCATTATAATTTTTAGAAAAGCAACAAACATGTGCGTTACTTACGGTAATAAAATCTTATATTTTATTCAATTTGTGCTTAAACATTCAGACTATTTGATAAAAAAAAAAACCCGTAGACTCAAACTTATCATCCAAAGTGACATCTGACACCTTCGCAACGCAATATAGTTTGCCATTCATAACTCCTTCAGCCATCCCGAGAAAAAAGAAATAATTTATACAAATTCGTCTCATCCTATGATTTATGATATTCATGATAATACATTTGTCATACTTACCACCTCAACACAGAAACCCAAATAAAATACAAAATCAGGCATCAAAAGTCAACCTGTATTCATGTGATTTATGAAACAACTTGAAAACCTACGTCTATTTATTACACTGAGGTGACAAATTACAATAACGGGGTTTTATAGATTTCCATTCAGAGGAATATTCAGTATACATCATAATATTATACCTATTAAAAAATCAAGATTGCACAAACACAAAAACGTCACTAGGATAAACTAATGCATTTTGCGAACTCATTATTAATATTTGTAAAAACACCTGATAATCCGTGACTCTGTACATAATAATATATATTTTAATATGGTATTATTCACACAGAATCGGTTCCGACTGTAGGTGATAAGGGATTGTCTTTTAGTGGTATAGAATCGTTGGGAGTGTAACTCAGTGGTAGAGTGTCTGCTTCGCATGCTGAAAGTCCCGGGTTCAAATCCCAGCACCTCCATGTCAACGTTTTACACTCATAAATAAAATCCCAAGTTTAAATATCAAATTTAAATATTTTGTATTTTTCATATATTTTTTTAACACATATCCAGGATGAATAGTAAAATATGTCCCTCTCCAGGTCTTAGGCTACCTATCTTTCAAATTTGACTACGATCAGTTCAGTGGTTTAGGCGTGAAAAGGTTACACACAGACAGACAGAATTACTTTCGCGTTTATTTTAAGTATATTTCAGGATGTCCAGAGCTGTCGAACTGAAACGCCCAATTAGCGGACAATATTTTATGCAAAGCCCAAAGAATGAAAATGCCTTGAAAGCACTAAAACACTAAAGAAACCTTTTTCTTCTTTTCTAGATTAGTTCGCAGCCTTATTTTTCTTTTACGCTCGATTTTTACTGCGTAGTTCTTTTCATTGCTAATTCAAGTGAATAATTAATTGGGAT
The DNA here is from genome assembly GCA_916610215.1 of Omphaloscelis lunosa. Classification (NCBI taxonomy): domain Eukaryota; kingdom Metazoa; phylum Arthropoda; class Insecta; order Lepidoptera; family Noctuidae; genus Omphaloscelis; species Omphaloscelis lunosa. The sequence goes on along the minus strand of OU744265.1, from coordinate 12,956,799 downwards.
ATTTATTAAAGCCGTTTTAGAGCCAGGTACTTCTTAAATGGTTCGTTATTTTTTTAATTAAACATAACTGGCGAAATGTGGGTGTACTAAGGTACATACATCTCTGTTCAACCCATCACGGAAACAGGCGTGATATTATATGTTATGTTATGGTATGTTTTAGTAAAATTGTTGTCTGGAAAGATAAAAAAACAACCCAAGTAAAGTTGATAACGTTTATATGGGACCATCGCGCAAGCTTCTACAAAATGTTTTTTTTTTTTTTTGACGAAAATGTCGATGGACTTACATAAAATACACGCAGAGGTTGTTCTACACATGCTGTCTGTGGGTCAACTACACGCAGAGGGCATAAAATGCCCTGCATGTACAATACATCAATGCTTTCAGGGGGTTAATGCGGTTGCCGCGCTACTGCAGTGCTTCCGGCATGTTCGCAGAGGCGACAATACCTAGATGGACTTCACGCAATCATGCGCAAGGTACGCGTAGCCCCAACAGCATCTTGAAAACTATAGCTGATAGGTGGGACAACCCCATACTGGGACATTGGATACGTGTACATGTCACTGTGACGTATTAATGAATAGTTTATGTTGTTTTTCTAGTAGATTTAAGTACTAACACTAGTTTCTAAGTCGTGTATATAAAAACAAAATGGACTATTAAATTAAAATTAAATTAAATTAAACTTTATTTCAGACTAAGGTCCATAATTTTGTTAGTATAGTGGTGTTAGTAACAATGGTGCTTAAATAAGTAGGTTAGTATTGTTATTATTATATTTTTTTTACAAATTATTTATTTGTGCAGACCTATGACTGTCCCCACCCAGTGTCCCTGAAAGGGACAGTCCGGTCTGGCAGCGATCATTTTTAGAATGCTGTTGTCACTACCATGCAGGCGCTGTAGTAAGGAGGCCGCTTTCTTTCGCATGATGGCATGGAAACCATCTGTCCATCTATACTTATGGTTCTGAAATGGATTGTTATTTTTTATAAAAAAAATGAGCGAGCCTTACAGTAGTCGCACATGATATGTAACAACTGACATCTGACATCTTGGCTGACGGTACCTACCTCTCGAAATATGCCATCTGACGGTCAACTCTAGCAACGCGCGCGCCCATTGGTCAAATCAAATAGCGCGCACTTCCTCGGCTTCCTGTTACACACTTCCGGCCTTTTTCACGAAATCACTCTTACTGATTGCAGGAAAGCGAGAGGAAATATGCGAGCCCATTGCCATTAACCGGGCACAAATCCATACTCCGGACTGCTACTGAGAAATTCCTATTGGAAAAACCCAATAACACTGCCCGAACTAAGAATCCAACCCACGACCTCATGCATAGCAGTATCGCTAGAGACAAATATACCAAAGACACAAAAAATATTATATAATCTATCTTCTAATAATTAAGTATTAACTCAAATTCAAAATAAAAAAACATACAGACGAACATAGAACTTCCTCATTTTTGGAAGTCGGTTAAAAACGAACAGTTTTATATGTAAATACCAATAACTAAATTGAGTACCAATAACTAAATTGAATACCAATAACTAAATTGAATACTAACAACTAAAGTTGAATTGTGAATACCAATATATTCGCGAGACAGGCTGTTGTCGGTAACCTCACGTCAAAACGCGTATTTTGCGTACGGGTAGGAAAATTTATTATTTGATCCACCCCACTTCCTCAAGGGAGGCCAGCAACACCCCAGTGTTACTGACAATCTCACAGAGGCACAGTAAGTCTAGCAATTTGAATACCTATCTCAAAAAACATTGCAAGTTTAAAAAAAATAATTAAAGGAATAACTCGTATTTAAACTAAAACATGACTATCCGTTAAAGGTATACCGTAAACCCGCCGAAGAAACGTGTCAAGTTTAAAAGAAAAGAGAATATAAGTTCTAGAAATAACCATAGATCTATGTGCCTGGAACAGCTGTATCTAACCCGATAACTTATTGAACAAAATCCACTAAAAACAATCAGTTAACTGAGCCAGACAAAAATAGATAATCTTGAATAAAATAAGGAATATAAATAAAACAATGTAAAATATTGAATGCCAAATACTTGAATGAACTTGAATCATGAATGTACGGTCCAGTTAAATCTTGAGTTTCTCAAATATCTGTTGGAAATCTAATACAGGGTGGCACAGACATCGACGTGAAAACTGTAACCATGGATTCAGTACATGATTCTGAACCCCCCTTTTTTGTGTGGGAAATTATCAAATAAACCCCGTCAGTTCTGCTGACATCTCTTTGAGGCGCGCGTGGAACACAACGCGTCGTCGACCCGGGCCTGGTCCTTATCGGCAGCGAACTACCCATTGCTTACCGTCGGCCTGCGATTCCCGACGCCCAGGGCGTCTCGTGCGGCGGTTAGGGGCGTGAGGGATTCGCGTCACCTCCTCTTTCGCGAGCATTACTGCTTCGCAGAAGGAGGTGACGGCCTCCGTACCATGGCCTGAACCAGGGCTGGACGCGAGAGATCACCGCCGCCGATCGCCTCCACACGGCGATGCTCTGCCCAAGCCGGGCAGACCTCCACCGTATGCTCCACCGTGTCCTCCGGGCGATCCATACAATGGTGACACCCGGGCGTTTCCTCTCGCCTTATCCTGAACAGGAACCTCCCAAAACAACCGTGTGCCGTGAGGACCTGCGTCAGGCGAAAGGAGAGGACGCCGTGGCGCCTATCTAGGCACTCCTCCAAGAGGGGAATTCTGAACCAAACGACGAAAATTTCAACGCAGGGGGCGTTGAAATTTTTCGTCGGTTATTTAAAATTAAAACAGCTGTTTCATAGAAAAGTGCAATAACTACGCGGTCAAAATGTATGGAACAGCAACTTTTTTTTTTTCAAATACCGAATAAAGATTTCAACGATTTCAAGATGGTAACGGTTTTCACGTCGATGTCCCTGCTACCGCTACCCTGTACAAACCACAGGACATTTTGTATATCATCCTATCCATCCAAATGAATCCGAATTTATAATTACAAGTTTTCCAAATATTTAAAACAAAAATGTTATTGCTGAGACACATTAACTGTTGGAATGCCAGTAACTAATCAGTCAAAAAGTTCATAATTTGTATTCACAAACCACTCTTAATTCAGATTCAACGCAGTTAGTTTAAAACTAGTATCGACAGCTCTTGAATTGAACGAAAACATGGCTGGGTTGGCAGGTTCGGTTTGCAGACAGTATTAGCCGACGGAGATAGACTGCAGCGAGGCGGCTAACGTGCACAAATCCTATTGATTAGCACCTCGGCTTTGAAGGTTATTCTAAAGTCAATAGACATAGAAGCAAATTTCACGAAGTTCACCGAAATTTGACCAAGTTGCTGGCACAAACATAGATCATAACAAAATCGCTTTTCGTGTAGGTCTTAGTTCTTTGTTTTCACTATTATTTAGAGAATTTATTCCGGAAAATGTATATGCATAAGCATAATCAGCCTATAACGTTCCCACGCTGGGACACAGGCTTCTTTTCTATGATGTCACATATCTTCAAAATTTTGGTTCTAGCATATGCCGGTTTTCTCACGATGTTTTCTTCCACCGTTTTGAGGGCAGTTGTGATGAAACTATTTTACACAAAGTAATGCGCATATCTAGGTTCGACACTAAGACCCACAACTCGTAAATCGCGGCCATTCTCGACATTTTGACATGACGTGCACTAAAGATGAGACTTGATACACCACGTGGTTTGAATTGCGCAGTAGACGACGTCTCTTTACCGGTATAAGGTCTCCGTCGGCGCGTCATCGGGGTGGCAGAAAGAGCCCGGGAGGCGCAGTAAAGTCTCATCTTTCGTGGCGCGTATTGTTTGTACATTGTCGTACCGGTGCAAAGCAAGGCGGATCGCTAGAATAAGCTTAAAGGCAAAAGATGTTATAGTTAAAATAGATCATAACAGATTCGTCCATTAAAAAGAAATCACAATAGAAAACAACAAAGACCAGGCGACCTAAAATCTAATAAGGTTAAAATGAAAAATCTAGAATGACGTAAACCTGTTCTTTAGTCTGAAAACATAATCTGGCGAAATAAAGAAGATAACAGTTATTGCGACGAAGATGAGATCTAGAATTGGCATCATTTATGGACAATTCAGACCACAAACCTGGTTCAGACAGTATCCACTCGGAGGTATCGATTGCGGCGAATACACAAAGCCTATCGAATAGATTTGTGGCTTAAAAGGTATTAGTACATTAAACACTGTAATAACAAAGATTTATTCAGTGGAAGATTGATGATTTTTCATAGATTCAGTGGGTTAGATTAGAAATATTATAAAAATGTTGTAATTTCGTAAAAGAATTGGCTGGGAATTTATTTCTTTTAGCTCTGATATATTATTAGTATATAAAGGTCGATGAAGACCTAATTAGTTTTTTTCATCTGTAAGTATAGCTGTAATGAAATTTTTTGAATTTCTTTGGTCATAATGTTATTATAACTTATCCAAATCATTCAAATATGTTACATGTTATAACGTGTCCAAGTCAATATTAGTCTCATCAATATTAGTGGGAGTAGTTTGCTTTTGTTACTAATTTCTTTTTAATAGGTACTAACCCTGTCAGAAAAATACGTCAACAAAACTTGGTACTTCATTCTGCAGCGAGCACAACTTTTCCACAACTTCTTACCATCCAGAAGACTTTTCGACTTTGTCAAAATTTCGCAAATTAAATTGTTTCGTTCCCACAGAGGTACGGGGCTAATTCGATCTGCGCCCTGTGACTCCTTGCGAACTCTTCAACTCTGTTAACCAAGTTTATTATAACCGCAAGAGTCGCCAACATTACGCTCGTTACATCTTTTATTAATATAATAAAACACGAACATTATTTCTGTTTGTAACAGCTGAGGTACTTCGAAATTCTTTTCTCTTTTATAATTTCTTGGCATTTCATTATTTTGTAGTGTTCTTATAGGAGTTGTTTCGTAATAAAACTACTGGTTTTATTTGGCTTGGTATTAATAATAGAAAAGTTAAATGTTGGTTAGCATTTAATTACATGGGACCTTTTTTAAATTAAACATGTGTGGCGTCACGTAAGTAATAATAATGTTTAATGCATACTAATTTAGGATAATAAGGGCAGGCGAATGATAATTGCAATGCTTGTTAAAGGCTGCTGTCATAAGTACTAAGATAACATAACACCAACATTGTACACTTAGTTCGCAATAAACGTTTTTGACTTTGACTTTGACGGATTGTGAATTTGTGAACGCACATTTGTATACGTGGTGTCGCCTTTAGTATTTTTAGTTAAGTATTTATAAGTTAGTCAGGAACGCACCCTTGTAAGTGGCAACACTAAGCCACGATCCGTGGCGTTACCTATAGCGTCCATTTTTAGTAGCGTCTCTCTCTTGCTTGTCAATCGTCGCGGGACACAGACTAGCTTTCATGTCATTCGCTCATTTTGACCCTACTAGTTTAATTAGTAATAAGTACTAATAGTGTACCTAGCATTAGACTTTGATACGTGTGATAATTATATTAGTATTTTATGCAAGTTGAAGTTTTTCTTCCGCTCGTTGATTACACCTCACCTCCAATACGCATCAAAAGAGACAGGTAGAATACCTTTCACCTATGTCCCTATACTTATCTTACTGTCTAGGTTTTTCTTGGACATTACTGACATGTAGGTGTACTAAAGGTGCACCTCTGCCTTACCCTTCGGGGAATTCAGGCGTAATTTTATATTATGTATTATGTTATTACTGACACCGGTGGAGGAAAATATCGTGAGGAAACCTGTACCCTAATTGCGTAATGCACGATCAATCACAATTCGTTTCGATTTGAAACAGATTGCTAATCCATTACATTAAAAGTAGGAAAAAAAATCTGCTCAACAACGCAAATAACGCAATGAATGTTGTAGAACTGTCAAAATGAAACAAATTAGTCATAATCGTTTACGAAAATAAGTTACGCAATTAGGGTTCTGGACTTTCAGTTATCCTATAATATATTTAATGTATATTAATATACTAAAAAGATCAATATTTGTGTATATACATATATATATATTTGTAATCACCTTCTAGAAAACGTAACGATTTCGATGAAAGTTGCAATATAGGGGTTTACGGAGGCGAAAAATCGATCCAGCTAGGTCTCATTATTATCTGAGAAAATTAGTTTTCTCCGTGTATTTTCACTCGAATTGAGCTCGGTCACCCAGAGTTTAGAACAATATAATGAATAATGAACATGAGAATAATTATATTAGAATAATGACTTTACAATAAAGACATAAGAATAATGACATAAGAATAATGACATAAGAATAATGACATAAGAATAATGACATTAGAATAATGACATAGCAGCATGGAATTAGTATCTATCTACTATACATGAGATTAGTATGAACTATCCTGTACTATTAAATGAGCATTCTCTATTTTCACCCAGGTACTATTTCTGAAATCGCTAACCCGTCATGAACAAGCGTGATGATCAATGCTCGTGCCTTCTCTGTATGAGAAGAGGCCTTTGCCTTTGCCAGTGACACAATATTAGGCTGGTATTATTAAATCTCTCTATTGAATACTTTCTTGATCTTATTAATTCCATCTTGAATTAAGGAGCATGTCTCGACTAACTCATACAAAAACCAGTACCATTGTACTAAAAAGTATTAATGGCTATTATGTACGTCCCGTCAGTGGAATTTGATCCTTTAGTGCTACATCTTAAAGTACAAAATATGAATATTCATAGAAGAATATTCAAATACTTGACGAGTAAAGAGTTCCTCTTGTTTGCAAAAAAAAAATGAGAAATGCGCATTTATTTTGTGTTCATTGGTGTGGGAAATCAGAAAATCGAAAGTTCTTTCATGTTAAAGGTCTCTGTTAAATGAGCTATGAACATGGGAGATTATTCTGTTTGGATTTATTCACACCGAATCGTATCATACAATTAAATGGTTGAAGTTATTCTGTTACCTTTTAGGGTTCCGTACCTCAATAGGAAAAAACGGAACCCTTATAGGACCAGTTCGTTGTCAGTCTGTCAAGACCCTTTTTCTCAGGTACACATATTGAAATTACGTAGGTCTATAGTCCCTTGACTAGGCTGTAAAAAAATCGAGCTTCTAATTCAACGCAATAAAAAATACGGCCATTTATGTGACATATTTTGATACTCGCAAATAGTCTGAAAATAGTTCATTTGTAATTTTAGCAAAGGAAAAAAAAATTGCGGTTACAAACTTACATTTGCAGTTGGAGAATTGATTGTGACGTATATAGATGTATCGGAGAACATGTTTTTCAACTACAATGTTAAGTTTTTTTTTGGGATAAATTCATTCCAACTACGGAATCCTTCATTGTGCGCAGTCCGACACGCACTTGGCTGGTTTGTTTTTGCAATAGTCAAGAAACGATACTGTTCCAGCATCAACATCTCATCATCTTCCTGTTCTTGTCCCATGTTACGTGGGGTTGGCGCACCACGTTTTCTTATTCCATTCTCTCCTGTCAACCGTCACGCTATCATTCAATCCCTTTTCTTTCATATCATCCCTCACACAATCCATCCATCTTTTTTTAGCCTACCTCCCTCACTCCATCCTTCAAACTGTCCAACATGACAGCTCATACAATGTTTACATTAAAATATTTATATTCCAAAATAAAGTTAAAATCATTAGAATTTGCGAAACATTCCTCATCGTCTCAATTTTAAAATTAATTAATTTGAGTCTTCTTCTTTACGTGTGGTTAATAACTAACAGAGTGTCAGAGTGTATTGGATCATTCGGTTCCCTACAAAATGGTTGAGCTGGATGGTGCTGATCCACGCGTCATGTTCGTGCTGATCCACTCGTCATGTCCGTCAGTTGAGACTGGTCATCTCTTATCTGCAAGGGCTTATTTTTAATCTCATATTTTTAATAGCTTTTGATTATCTTTTGTACATTGTTCTCACATATAGAAGCAACAAGAATAATGCGCCCAGAATTTTGTAATATCTATATACACACATCAAAAGTGTCTAGGGATCAACATATATTTTTGCAATAACTTTTCTCCTGATTGATATTAATTAAAATTTTCTTTAAGGATTCATCAAATAAAGTGTTTTCGTTTGTCACAGTAACGATAAACCAAGTCACCTTTGCATTAATAAAGAAATTTGCCATTTTCCTAATAAAGGGATTTTTGACATTTGAACCACTAACATTAAAGTTCGAAAAAAAGACTGAAATAACAGTTATCGTTAAAATTTTATTGGGTAACTTAAACAATTAATAATCCGTGTTTCTACCGCGAACACTAACAACACAAGAACATCGGTTTGGCATACTCAAAATGAGTTCATCCAAATCACGCTGTGGAATGGCCGCCCATGTTCGTTGCAACAACAAAAAAAGGTCTTCTTGCGACTGGATACCCTCCATATTCGGCAGAGCTCTTCTCTGTAGCATATCCCATGCATGCTCAATCGGGTTCAAGTCTGGCGACTGAGCAGGCCAGAGCAGGACATTGATGTTAGCTGCGGCGAGAGTCTGTCTTACAACTCTTGCGGTGTGCGGTCGTGCATTATCATGCATTAACTGAAATAAGGGACCGATTTGCACTTGTAGAGGAACGATGACGTCAGATACAATCGTCTCAGCATAAATTTGAGCGTTGAGGTTGCCTCTGATCCAAATCAACTCAGTTCTTCCGCCGATCCAAATACCCGCCCATACCATGATGGTTCCACCACTATAAGGATGGACTTCCTGGCAGGATTTTAATCGCTGTTGGCGTCCAGGGGTTCTCCAGTGTCGTATACGTCTTGTATCCGGTCTCATACCAAAACGAGACTCATCAGAAAAGCACACGAAACGCCATTGTTCTTCTGCCCAATTTCTGTGTTCAAGAGCCCATTGATATCGAATCCTACGATTGTGCATTGCTATAGGTGGTACCCGTAGCGGTCTTCGGGAATGAAGGTTCACTTCATGCAAGCGGTTTCTGACTGTTTGGTCGCTAATTAAGTTCCCTGAAGAGTGATGAAGCCTCACGGCTAACATCATGGCGGTTATTGTTGGAGCTCTTCGAGTTAAGATTTGAATGTATCGGTCTTGTCTCCGTGTGGTGCAGCGATACCGTCCTCCATGGCGCTCAGCCACGGTACCAGTGCTTCGGTAACGTGTCCAAAGTCGACTGATAACACTCTGACTTGTATTCAGAGCTAAAGCCACAGTACGTTGCCGGGAACCAGCTTCTATCATTCCCACGGCTCTGAGCATTTCTTCCCTGCTTAAATGACGTCGCCGCTCCATAATAACGTTGGTTTTAATCAGTAGTAGGGAAACAGTAGCACTAATAATGTCTTCAATGCGTTGTATGTTTTTATAGGGAAAATATTGACAGCTGATTTTCATCTTTTACTCGAATTTGATTAACAGTTCCTGTTTCAAATTATGAAATGCACCAAAAAGGATCCATATAAATTTATATAATCATAAATTTATTACAAAGCCACATCTCAATCTCAAGAAATCCGCATAAAAATTTTGATCCCTAGACACTTTTGATGTGTGTATATATTATAGGAATTTCCTTGAAGTTTCTTGCCCGTTCTACGTTTTGGAATGGGCAACTAGCTTCAACGTTCTGACTAACTGACCGACTCCTTGACAATTCAAAAGTGCCTGTAAATGGTTTAATTGAAATAAATGCTTTGAGTTTGAGTTTCAGAGTTTTAGAGCCGCCCATGAGTCTCTGACTTAGCTTCACATGCCGTCGAGAAAGTCGTAGATTTAGTCATAAGGAATCATATAATAGCCACTATTTAAGCTAACACGGTGTTAGATGTAGCCACTTGTTCTCATAAAATAAATTCTTTATATTTCTTTTGTTCTAAAAGATAATGCTGCAAACACTATCTCAATGCATTAATCTTAATGGCTTTTTCTTTTTAAACATTTGCAAAATAATGCCGCTACAATTTTATTGGAAAACACGACGATTCCGGTTCATTTATCATAGAAATCTCCTTTTATGGAAAAATGTTTTTTTCGTAGAAAAACGTCCAAGATGTTGTTAAATTACATGTGGTCTGTAAAACAATTTTGATAAAAGTGTTAACAAATCCTATTCAGGTTAAATTCGTACGCAATCATTCACTAAAGGGAGTTTTCAAACCATTATTGTTTGAATAACATTATTCAATTGTAATTGAAAAATCATCGTCGAAAATTGAAGTTATAATAATATTAAACTCTTGTGATATGTAAAACATCTTAAGGTGATTTAGAATTAGAATTTCGCGTTTCAGTTTTCAAATAATCAAATCAAAGCACTCAATTTCTAAATGGCACTACAAATTGGCATTCAGTAGGTTTTCTGATCCATTTGTTAATATTTTCGTCACATACTTTTCGAACAGACTATATTATGTCTGGTAGTTGTTATCTATCTCTAAAACCCACAAAGTTGTCGTTAATATTTTCGCCGGAATGCTCAAAATTAAAATATTTAATTTCATATAAACCTACATGGGCACTTATGAACGTCAGAAGCTAGGTGCATGGTTCCAATTGATCATTTGGAGAAGAGCCGGCAAGAAAGTCACGGATACTCTTTTAAAAATAATTGGCTTTTACAATATTTTCAAATTATAGTGTTATTAGTTATGGGGGACCGTGTAGGCCTTTCAACAGGTACCAGGTACTTAACGAAATAGAAAAGAAAAAAGAGAAATAAAATAACATAAATAAAAACCTATTTAAAACAAATGCCATGATTGCCATTACAACTGTAACAAATCCGAATAATTGTAATTTGTAAATTAAATGAAATTGTAGGTATGTAAGTCAAATAATGAGATGATTACGTCAAGGAAGAATGTAAAAAATAAAAGTCGTAATTTGGGACGTAAAGCAGTTAATATAATTGCTCGAGGACATGAGAGAAGACTATAAGAAAATCTCAATAGATTACCACGAATTCTCCATAGCTTTAAGATATATATTTTAAACTAATTAATTATTAAACCTTTCTCAGAAAAAGTCCAAGTTAAATTAATTTGCAAAGTTGATTCGTTTTAAAAATTAAATTATTCCAGTAAATTGAAAACCGACTGTTTCCTCCAAAAGTTTCGTTAATTAGATCCTTAATGGTAAGAAACAAGATTTGGTCTCTTTTAGACGAATTTTATCAAATTAATTTATTGTACGCAGTAAGTTTCACAACTTCCCTTTTTTTCTTTTCCTCGCCATTTTGTGGAAAAGAGTCAGAAATGAACTGTTTAATTCCCGCATTTCTAAGAATAAATTACCAAGGAGTATTTTGGGAAAAATGAAAGCAACGAGAAATCGAAAAATCTCTTTATTGAGTTTTAGACTTCTGATAAAAACAAACAACAAAGAAATATTGGATTGAAAAACTTGTTTATTTGTACCTCTTAATATTAACAATAAATCATATTCAATTCTATTCTGTTTTCCATACAAGATAAAAAAAAATGTTTTATACAAAGACTGTAAAAAACAAAAGTGTTTTGTTTCTAGCGTGCGCACTGTTGACAAAGTCAACCATTACTTTACTTATGATATATTTTTTCCTTCAAAAACTACTGCACAAAAGCCTCTCCTCCATGACTTCCACTGCTTGCGATCCAGCACCCTAATTGTAGCACACGATCAATCACAATTTGAATCATTTTGAAGGATATTGCTAATCCATTGCTTCATACAGGGTGGTAGGGACATCGACGCGAAAACTGTTACCATGGATTCAGTACATGATTCTGAAAACCCCTACATTGAAATTTTTCGTCGGTTATAAAAAAAATCGGCTGTTTTATAGAAAAATGCAATACCTACGCGGTCAAAACGTATGAAACAGGAGATTTTTTTTTAATAATCGAGTAAGAATTTCAACACAGGGTTCAGAATCATGTACTGAATCCATGGTAACAGTTCTCGCGTCGATGTCCCTGCCACCCTGTATATGTCCAATAAATTTGTCTGCTCAACAATGTAACAAACGCAATGAATTTTGTTGAACTGTCGAAATGAAATGGATTGTAATTAATCGCGCGTTACGCAATTAGAGTGCAGGGCTAATGTGGAACTGTAGTCGTTTATTTTGTCCATCTCCCGCCATCTTTTATGGGGTCTACTGAGACGCCTAAAACAAAACCAATCATCCTGAACGTTTTGTAACCCACTAAAATTGAGGCAAATCTAGGATTTAGTCTAGAATTCAAGATGCATTAGTGCTACTAGAAAATAAAACCTATTTGGAAAGCTTCAGGTCCGTTAGCGCCCATATAATCTGGACGGCTCATTAAAGCATTGAGTGCCTGTACGGTCAAACACACGCAGTAGTAACACTTCAGCTTCAAAAATCTACGAAATAAAGACGCCGTCAATGTCTAATTGTTACATGGATGTGTGTTTGACTGTACGTCCGGCTGTAAAGGTGAGAGGACACTATTAACACAGAAGTGGTTTGGATCATTATCTAACTGCAAAACGTTACTTTTGTTTTGGTATTTGGCAACCTAGACTTGTAAAAGATTTACAAGTCCGGGTTGCCTCTTACATCAATTCATTCAAAGCAAAAGTGCGTTGACACTTGTTAGTGTGGCAATTTTTTTTATATCCAATGGTAATTCTTTTAGCTGATTACAACTTACTACTTTTGCCTTTTATAGAATTGGTCTTCACTCATCCTTCCTCAATTTTTATTCTTCATACAATTTAAGGAAGAACACATACCTACTCTACGCAAGGCAATAAGACACGGTTCTTCTTACTTGCCATAACTACGGAGACATTGAACTCGTAAAACCTTTTTTTTACGGGGTCGATGACTCCGTATGACATACTGAAATTACGCCGCCTGTAAGTATTCCACAAAAGGTTAAGCAGAGATTACAAACACCTACATTTTGCCAGTTATATGATAAAGGCCCGTGTAATAAGACTCTGGGCTGCTGCTAAGAAATTCCTGACGGAAAAATACAACAACACTTTGCTCAGCCTGTGAATCAAACACTCAGCTGTCGCGTTTTGGGACTACAAAACACGCGAACTATCTCTTGACATTTGATTCCGTGAAATGAAATGTTATTTGCAAGAATTGTAGTACATTACAGATGGTCGGGTTTTTTAACAAGTTCTAAAACAATTCGCTCAAACTAGCATGCAAAATTATATAAATTAAATAAATGAAATAAGAAGCTAATAAAATTGGAACATACATCAGAGTTATTATGTTTAGAATAAAAATATCAATTAAAGTTTAGGTACTCGGTCACAGAATAGAAAGCTTTTTCTATGAGCCATGCCGTATATGAATAACGCTGTTTTAAAACGATTGATGATTTTAGCAGTTCCCTAAATGATTTTGGTAATTTAATATATTTCCTTATAACCACTGGAAACACTTGGCTTTGAAAAAAATCTGTTATCAACTATGCAAGATATAGAGACATATTTAAAGCCGCATAATTTCTAAAAGTTTGACTATCTTTCTTTTTCGTGTTGTTAGTGGCTTACCAGAGTTTTTATGCCACCTATGAGGCTCTGACTTGGCTTCACATGCCGTCTAGAAATATCTCTCAGGCATGCCGGTTACCTCACGATATTTTCCAAAACACACCGAAGTTTGACAAAAAACCGACATAGTAGGTAACGTAAAAGAGAAAAGTTTAAGCAAAATTTTACTACTAATAAGACCTCTACCAGACAGTTTATGTTCCCTGAAATTAATCCTTTCTCGTCCGGGTCCGGTCATTCACCCCATCCTAGTTCGCAAATAGTCTGAAAGTGTAATATTTTTATCAGGAATAATTTTCGTATTTTCACGGTTTCATGCCTATTTTTATGGTCGTTCTACCCCTAATTTGTTAAACCGTTGGCAATTGATAGGCTTTTGAACCCCTTTCTAAAATTGGAGCTAGTAAAATAGTTGGAAATTAAAGCACGAGCTCATTATTTTGCTTTGCTGAAATATATCTGTTTAGTTCCGTCTTCGATTTTTTTACCGATTCCACTTCTGGGCAAGAGCCACTCCTTCCATCTTTCGCGAGCCCGCGCGTCCTCCTTTCAGTTTGTACGAAACTTATGCAATTCGTCCCGCCATCTCCTACGTGGCCTGCCGTGACCTCGTTTTACTGTCCCTGGGCGCCAGTTTTGTGTTATTTGTGCCCACAGTTTGTCTGGCATGCAGGAGACATGTCCTGCCTAGTTCCATTTATGTTGAGCAGCCTTTTGAGCCACGTCAGCTATATAAGTTTGGTTATTAATATTATTATTATTATCCTTTATTTCATCTGTATACATAAAATTAATATATTTTATTTTAAAAAAACATAAAAAACAGTAGCCCACCGGTATCGGGAATAGGGTCCAAGCTACCGGCGGTGAGGGCTCCAGAGAGAGGAACCTCCTAACAATGCGAGCTGTGTCCAGGAGTATTGCTTTCTGGATCCAGCCCTTGATCCAACTGCCCAACAAGTGCCTCCTTAGGTGTTGACAGCCAATAGCTGTCACGACTATCGGCACAATTATCGCTGAGTCATATTATTATTAAGAGCCTGTCTTTCCACTTTTCTCTCTCTTTTGCAATTACAGCCTTGGGTCCTTAGGTAGGAGTCTAACTCGTCACGGCATCTCCTGAACCAACCGCGTCACCAGCGACAATTCCTTTGATTTATAAGTCCTCTATATTTTAATTAACGTTTGGTATTTATCTAAAATAAATTAAAACGTCTGTGAAGATTATATGCAAAACAGCACGCTACCAAATTAATGAGCAATGTGAATAATTTAAAGAGAACACATAAAGTTAGTACGATTTGTACTTGTGTCCTAAATGTTTAATGAACCTTTTATGCGTACAATTAACTAAGTAACATTTGCTTTTCTTAGTGTTTACTCGACTATTTTAGAAATTGGAAAGGTTTAAATATTTACAGTAATATGTAAGCTTTTGTTTGCTATGCGTCTCACGTATTTAGAAGGGATTGTGTACGTACATACATAAACTCCAATAGGGTAAGGCAGAAGCTATAGAATGTGTCAAAAATCTTTGTTTAATGAAACATGCTATTCATTATATAAAGCTTTGACTACTTTTTGAGAAAATAATAATATGCTTGTTATTACCAAAATGTAACTTATGAAAAACAACACACAACACTCATATAATACACACACACACATACAATACACACACACACAAAACAATACACACACATACAATGCACATTGCCTACAGTACAACAACACAACAACAATATTTTTCTTTCTTTTTTCTTAGATGTGACTTCGATGGTCACCTCTTTCGAACTACTTGAACATAATTTTTTTTTAAAGGACAGAAATGTGGTTCAATTAGTTGTTAAACTTCCTCAATAATTATGGCAGGATCTGGTTACGCAAATTGGCGTGCATTTTAGCAATTACGGACGAAGAAATACAAATTTCCTTCAAATGTCAGTGGAAGATAGTAAGTGGCTATAAATCGTGCAACATGTTGGCACGTAGTAACTAATGTTTCACCTTGTTTGCGCTAGATTACAGAACTGTCGAGTGCCGGTCTGGGTGAAAAATCCCTTTATTTCTTACAAAGATCTAGGAGATTTAGACGTGCTGAAATGCGGTGGTAGCTTCTGTATTCTTGCAATTTTCGGATAAGTGGGCGTTTAGTGTTCCCTGTTTATAAGGACAGCATATTAATGTATGTTACGTATACTTGCATAGGCATTCGAATGCTTCTGGCATAGGCCGGTACTGTCGATGTTTATGTTTTTATAACATAACGTCGCACCAGTGATTCCCTAAGTGAAATACTTGAAAATACTTGCCAAATCCAAATCCCCCATTATTGTTTGGTAATTTATTATCAAAATTTAAAATCTTATAATGCGTGAATATTAACTGCTTTGAGAAATCGAATTGGCTATGTTTTTATTTTAATAGCAATTTCTTGAATAATAAATTACGGGTGTTGAAATTATATTTTTCTATTTAGAGTTTATAAGAAATGATTGAGAAATAAAAATAATTGGTGGTTTAATTATTTTAGCACCAATTGCTCAAATTCCTTTTAGATCTTGGTTACCTGCGGCTATAGCTGCTCCTACACCTTTTTCAGCATTAGTTCATTCTTCTACTTTAATTACAGCTGGGGTTTATTTATTCATTCGTTTTAATATATTATTATTCGTTTTTTTTTTTTTATTACTGTTATAGTTATCTAGTTTAACTATATTTATAGCGAGGATTGCCAATTTCGGCAAGTATTTTTTTAATTCATTTTTTTTCTTGTCACATCTTCACGAAGATTTATTCAATCACGGTTCTTTTAAAAACTTCTAAATGATATTACTGTTGAAATTGATCATCTATTACTACATTTGAAGACACCACTTCATTTAAAACTCAATCAGTTTGATATTTGATAACAAGGTGTAACTAACCTTGTTATACTCACCAAGTCCATACGCAAAACCAATATAGACGTCTAAATCAATCAAACCCGCATCACAATGAACACAATTTACAATACAAACTACAAGATTGTGTAATAAAGTTAGCTAACCCGTCGCATGCAATTAGAGGGGCCAGTAATTACTTTATTGGTGACCGGGGGACATGCCGGTCACGCGTACCGGAGCGTGCACAGGTTAAAGAAGAAACGAGGATGTGCTAAGCGTGTTTGTCGCTGCGATATGATCAAAATGATCATACTTCATAAACGCCAACCAAGGAAATGGGAAGAGGGAAGTACACATTGAACGTAATGACGGAATGTGGTGATAGTACAGAAGAAAAAGAAGTACTGCGCTAACAGTATCTAACAATAACAGATGAACAAACGATTAATACTGCACTCATTACTGTGGTTCCAACACACAAGGAATTTTCAAAGGCTAATTCGAAAAGTGTGTTCATGTTTTTCGGGAAATTAACCACCAAATCGGAAAATCTCCACCTTTTTATAAAATACCTTATCCCCCTTTTTCTATAATCATAAAGACGTTGAAATTACTGGCATGCCCGTCCGTACCGACACTTAATAAGGGGACGTTGTGGCGCCTTATTTTACAGATATTCAATATTGTTGGGGGTTGTCATGCTGTATCGTTTGTGGGCACTTTTGCGTCCATTTTGGGGTCGTAAAGGGAAGGTTACAGGTTTGTAATAATAGATACAGATTGGAATTTGACACAGGATAGTAAGGGTTGAAACTTAAACCTTTCGGTTTAGAAGAAAACGTTTAGTCTCATTGTTCTAACTTACTGACTTAAGCGCTACTGCTGAGTATGAGGTCCTGGGTTCGATTCCCGGGTCGAGCAAAGTGTTATTGGGTTTTCCATTTGTAATTTCTCATTGACACTCCGGAGTCTGAATTTGTGCTCCGTTGATGGCGATAAGCTCGCCTCCTATTACATGGGACTTAAACATAACTGGCGAAATGTGGGTGTACTATAGGTACACCTCTGCCTAACCCTTCAGGGATTACAGGCGTGATGTTATGTTATGTTCTAACTTTTAAGAACAGTTTGCGTTACATTGGATTCAACATGTGAAAAAAGTTGTATCTCGCCGTGAATAAATAACAAAAAGCTTAGCCAAGTGTCGTAGGTACTGTTTCTTTTTGTCTTCGAATACCTATGCTAATTACTTTTAGTATCCCCATTGTTTCTTTAGGGTTTTTCTCTACTCTTATAAGCCATCTGTACTACTTTACTTAGTAATGAATTTTGTTCGTACCGCAGAGCAGAACAGAGCAGTGGTGGCCCAGTGGAGTATCTACCAACTCGCACTAGGCCCGCGTGGTGAATTACGGCCCACTCGCTCTCACAGAGAGGAGGCCTGAATCCCAGCAGTGGAGCGTTATAGGCTGATTACGCTTATATACAGTCAATAATGAAAGCTTTCCTAATAACAATTTTAGTATGTTACGCAATTAGACTGCCAAACCGTAACGCCGTAGATACAATCGTAATGGGTGTTAACACCAACCGCCTTCGGGATTTACACCCTCGTTCATAAGGGGCTGACTACTCCTTTACGTTCACGCAACATCCCACATATGTAGAAAGGTTATTACCATAGATGTAATAGGATAGGTGATGAGATTATTACTCGATTATAGTGGCAATTTTAGGGTTCATTTTCTAAGGAGAAGGGTTTAGGGTTCGGGGTCGAGAATGAAGCTAATTTGCTGCCATAATAGTAATTTAAAGTAGGGATTTAAATTGCGGATGGTCGGAAAATCAGTAATATAATATTGGTGATGAAAATCTACGTAATAGTTTCAGTTTTTTCTATTGCACGTCTCATAATGCAACAACTCAACAACTCAACTCAACAACAACAACTCAACTCAACTCATGCTCAACTCATTGAAAGTGCTCTGCGATCGAAAAAATTCCTTTCTGCAACTGTTTTCATTGGTAACAATAAAAACATACAAATTAATTACTTAATTTATTTACCATTGTGTAGATAATTTAATAGAGATTAATATTGTATTTTTCAAAAATTGGTTTAATGCAGCAGAAACGAAAAAAAACATTAAAGTAGTTTTTTTTTAATCCCATCAATCAATGTATGAAACCTGAAAACATTGTAGCTTGCGAGAAAATGAATTAATGGAGTATTTTTTTAAATAAATTCGTTTTTGCATTATGAGGAATCCTATTAAAAATGGCTCTTTTATTCAAGTTTCATATTTTATTTAATAAAAAGCTAACTAATTTAGTATCTGTATTAGTATATGTATAATTCCAACCTCGACCCTCTTCCGTTGCCTAGCAACCATCAAAGTAAATATAAATGGTCTTTGACAGTACGTAAGAAAGAAAGTAAGAAATTTTACCCATATTGATGGGTAAAAAAGCAGTCAAAAAATATTTCATGAAAAGTCGTTTAAATATTTTTCTGTATTTTAATGACCGTTATGAGGCGTGCACTTTTGGATTTTCCAAATATTTTCTTATATTTTTTGAAGATTGTTAGCTTGTTTAGTTAGGTAGTTGTTTTTCCATAATTTTACGTAATTAGGCAAACATGAATCAAAATAATCATCTCTAGAAAAAAAGGATATATTTATCTTTGGGACGGTATGCAGTAGAAACCTATAAGGAAGGGCTGCATTTGGAAATACAATGTGGAATGGAACTCTGAAAAATTTCAAAACTCAGCTCAAACTGCAGTGCCAAACTAATAAAACTTGAAAGTCGGATCTGTGATAGATAGCAGTAATATTTTGAATATAATGTAGACGAAACTTTTGGTCCAAATGTATGCGGATCACGGCGTGAAACCAAAAACTCGCCTTGAAGGATGAATATCGATGAACGCACGTATGCGAGCACTGCTCAGGAATACGCTAGGATGAGCCGCCATACTTTTGAAATCGGAACACTAAGGAATATGGTGTAAACACTGTTATTTTTGCTGACGATAGATTCAGTTACACTTCTTTTTTTAACCGACTTCCAAAGGGAGGTGCTTCTCAATTCGATTTATGTTCTTTTTTTTAAGTCAAAACTTCTTTAGGCGCGTTGGAAATTTTTGAGATGGAACTAAACCCTTGATTTTGCGACACCGTGATGACACCGGCTTTTGACCATTAAAAAGACATCAACGCGTTGATTACTGCGATGCCGATTTTTTTTCAAGTTTTCACTTCTGTTGGCACTCCCGGAGTGCCATTGTTTTTTTTTTAACTCGATTACTCCGCCAATTATAAATTTATTTTGATGATTCTTTTTTTGTATGGTAGGTCATACTTCAGAGGTGGTCTCATATAAATTTTATTAACTTTACTTGGGTAGTTTTTGAGTTAGCTTCAATAATACGTATTTTTTCCCACTTAATATGTGGATGATATATGGTAAGTTCCTGTCACTGTTATTTACATAGCAGGTAGTGGTATTCAAATTTGTGTGGGGTAGGTACCACAACTAAAAAGTGAAAAATAAAAACGTTTTACAAAAAACAAAACAACTGACTTCCAGAAAAACACTACAAAGTGAAAAATAACTTTAATTTCGGAAGTCGGCAGCAAAAAACAAATAAATTCAAACCAAAGACACCGACTAACACCGAAAATAAAGTTATTTTGCACTTTTTACTGTATTTTTTATTGGAAGTCGGTTGTTTTTTTTTTTTTTTTGGTCTGAGTGTCTTCTAACACATTAACGGGTTTGTATTACGATGAACGAAGAGTAAACGTGGAGTTTCTTGCCGGCTCTTCTCCATAGGAAGCGACCAATTGGAACCGTGCACCTAGCTTCTGACATTTCATAAGCTTGTAGGTTTATGTGAAATAAAATATTTTGAATTTTGATGATGTAATTAATGAATTAATTAATTCGTGTGTAGTTTCACAAGATGGGACCCGCATTAAAGTCACACACATACATATTATAGAGTATTATATAATATTCTACTCTAAAGTTACATGCGTAACTAACCTCAGTTGTACCCCGCAATACAGGTGCGCATCTTTCGATCTTTATAAAGTACAAATCAATCAATCTGCCTAGCCTTTTCCCAACTATGTTGGGGTCGGCAAAACTCAAAAAAACTCAAAGCATATATTTCAATTAAACCATTTACAGGCACTTTTGAACTGTCAAAGAGTCGGTCAGTTAGTCAGAAAGTTAAAGCTAATTGCCCATTCCAAAACGTAGATCTCTATGGAGGAGAACGAGCAAGAAACTCCAAGGACACTCTTTTAAATATAGATATTACAAAATCCTGGGTAAATCATTCTTGTTGCTTCTATATGTGAGAACAATGTACAAAAAAAATCAAAAGCAATTGAAAATATAAGATCAAAAATAAGCCCTGGCAGATAAGAGATGACCAGTTTCAACTGACAGCGCCCGTTCACAAACATGACCCGTGGATCAGCACCATCCAGCTCAACCATTTTGTAGGGAACCGAATGATCCAACACACTCGCCACCATCAGCGAGACATTTAAGTGAGCATGACATATTCTCAACTGCCATGCTCTTTCAAGTCAACATAATCTTAATAACTTAATAAACGGCTCCATGGTCTCACATTTACAAAAATAAAAATGCTTCTAAATTATACAAAACTATAGTTTGCAATTTATTTAAGAAATTAATACAATTTTACCACCAAAAAGCGGCTTCCAGTCTAACCGGATACAGCTGAATACCAGTATTTTATATGGAGCGACTGCCTATCTGACCTCCACAACCCAGTAACTGGATGATACTATACTATACCCCTTGGACCAAGACTGGTTGTCAGACTTTCGGGCTTCTGTCAACCCGTAACAACTGTCAAAGATCCACGAATGACAGCTGGGACCAACGGCTTAACGTTCTTTCCAAGGCACGGAGGAGTCACGGTATGTAAAGATGGTCACCCATCCTCGGACCAACCCCGGCAAGCGTAGCTTAACCTGACGGATCGACCCGTGCGGCTGTTATTACTTAGCCACGAGCTCCTCTAATCTTTATAAAGTACATCCATTGTATTAGGCATCATGAGTAAATAAATACTAAAATAATTTTTCACGTTTTCATCCTCTCTGCACACACACATTTCTTAGAACATTACACGCGCCCTAGCCTGTGAGTTAAATTCAACAAGTAATATCGAATCCTTTGACACAACACCAAGACGGACAAATCCATACATTACCTCAAAGAGGATACCAAGAGCCAATATCAATTAATAATGTATCTAAACGACAGTTGGCTGAGACATGCGTCGACGGAATATTGGCAATTAGGCCGCAATTGAGCGCTAGTACGGCCCTAATGAGACCATAATAACCTCTGAAGCGATGTGCAATAAATTTCAATAACATTCATAGGTGCTGTGTGCAGTGTACATTCATACTCTGAGGTCAGCAAAAATATCTGATTTCATGATTCTTCCATTAATATAACATTATACTGTGAGATTTTTATGTTGCCAAAGTAATGTCAGATATTTTGAGTACTTAGGCAGATATTGAAAACGAAAGACATGTCAATTAAGATTGCATTAATATTTTTGAAGCCAATGCAGCATCCTATATTTTGGCGTCATTTGTCTCGCCAGATGGTTTTATGACGGCATCTACATCACCACATACGAACTACGCATCAATGACCTGATGTCACACAAAATCCTAACGTCACAAATCCTGCTTCACGCAAGCAAAGTTTACCGCGCGGTCAACATTATATATAACTTCCGATATCAATCTGTCGAGGTCCTTTGCGATCGCGTCCGCGCCCCCGAGTAAATGATACTCCTCCCCGACCCTTGCTCGATAACGAGGTGCCAGCAGTGGTTGCAGCTGTGCACGTAGCTTTAAATTCCCCGATTAATAATCATGATCAAAACTTTGATCCAGCCCGTCCCATCTTTGATGTCCTCCCTCCGGTGACGCTCTAAGCCGAGGCTCGTACCCCACAGGGGGTGCCCTTAGCGAGCGTTCACCTAGCTTTTTAGCTTAGTTTTTGTATGCCCCTGGCTGAGGCTTTGAGTGTAGCAGCTTAAGGCAACCACAGGATTGACCGGTTAAGTAGTCATGACCTCAGAGGTCAGCTACGAGATGCCCAACAGAAAAAAAAATAAAATAAATAAAAATAAAAGACGTTGAGCAGTTGCCCGCCAGATACGACACCCATCTGGTCGAAAGATCCTCCCTTTTCTATAGAGGATGAGAGAACTTTACAGCCTGTCCCTCATACCTCTAAAGTTTTGGTGTTCTTTCAATGTCACATATTTGTACTGTCACTTGAATATAGATCCACAAATGATCACATATATTTGCTAGCATATGTTAATGGACGAATCTTGAAATCAGATATTATTGCCGAGCTGTCTATAGTAATATATTTATGCTTGTGAAGTGACTGCACCTATACTAATATCTCTCATTTAACATACACCTGCAGGTCATACAATAATATTAATAATAATTGATTCAGAAAGCGGTACTCCTGGACACGGCTCACATTGTCAGGAGGTTCCTCTCTCTAGAACCCTAACCGCCGGTAGCTTGGACCCTGTTCCCGATACCGGTGGGCTACTATTTTTTATATTTTTAAATATTTTTATATTTTATATGTTCTAATATTTAAAAATATAATTTATAATTATTTAAATGAAATAAAGGAAATAATAATCATAATTATTTATTTGCAATAGGTATTGGTACAGTGTTGAGGTGTTGAGCTTATATAGTTACTAGTTCCGTATGTGAATCGAAATTGCTACCTGTGTACGCCATAGACCAAATGTTTTATTCAATAATTATGCTAATCGCATCGTCAAAAACCAGAATTACTATCTATTTATCTCATGAAACAAGTATACAACCTTGTGAAAGCCAAGCTGTAGTTTTGAACTCAGTACTGAAAATACACAGTGAATTTCAACTAATAAATAATAATACCATTTATTTCAGGCATCACAGGCCCATTGAAAAATACCTTAACCTAAAGATACATATTTAATATTTAAAACAAAATTT
This sequence comes from Omphaloscelis lunosa, assembly GCA_916610215.1. Lineage (NCBI taxonomy): Eukaryota > Metazoa > Arthropoda > Insecta > Lepidoptera > Noctuidae > Omphaloscelis > Omphaloscelis lunosa. The sequence continues at coordinate 12,933,239 of OU744265.1, read as the reverse complement.
AAAAAACTTGTGTTAATAAATAGCTTAAAACTATGTTAGTAGTACTTCACTTCACTAGCTTGTCCTTGTGCTGTCCTTTTTTTTTGGGTGGGGAATTATCAAATAACTTCTCCCGCTCTGGGCGGAGCGGGAGGGCGTGTCAGACTCTTACTGACTAAAGCCCACCCGTGTTCCTTCGGTTGCCCTGTTGCCGGGGGCCACGATCTCCCTTTCGGTTTTCTTCGCACCCCCGGCAGGCATCGGCCCTAACGGACCCCGTCAATTCTGCTGACATCTCTTTGAAGCGCGCGTGGAACACAACGCGTCGTCGACCCGGGCCTGGTCCTTATCGGACGGTGAGCTACCCATTGCTCACCGTCCGCAAGCCCGCGCCTAAGATGGCCGGAATTCGGCCTGCGATTCCCGACGCCCTGGGCTCTCCTCCTGCGGCGGTTAGGGGCGTGAGAGCGCGAAATTTGCCTCTCCCTAACGCGTTCCGCCTCCTCCTGTGGTACTTGTCCGCGAAAGCGACGGAACACCACGTCCTGCGGCCAAAACTCTTACTCCATGACGACGGACAGAAAACAATTCGGTACTCATACCACAAAGGACTTCAAGTTGACGTTACGGTGCGACTCCAGTAACTGCATCAAAAAAATAAATAAAGCAAAAGCAGCTAGCTATTCAACGCATTTGCTCTGTCAAGCAGTCAGCTAAAAAGCTTACGCAGCTCTTGAAATTATTTTTCTTTTCAAAGACGAACAAATTATGAGTGATATTGAATGAAACAAGAAACTTGGAATAGTACTACTTACTGCTTTATTTTCCCTTGATGAAAGTTCTCGAGTTATTTTCAGTGAGAAATTATTTGACTTTCAAATACGAGAACTTAAAGATTGGATTTCGACGTTCATGGATGATTGATTAGACTGTAAATATAATAATAAGGTAAAGTTCGATTTTATTAGATTAGATCATACTTTGCAATTCATAAAACTAGTTAGTCTAGTCAATTAACCCTAAAAAGAGGGTTAATCTCGGAGCGAGACCTAGATAATCGCGAAAAATCAATTTTTGTGACCTTTGACCTTGAATAACTTACGACGTAGACTTATAAGACTTTTGAGACAACTTCTATAATGCCAAAATGTAGAAGTATATGAGTTTCCAGCTTATTATCTCTCATTCCGAGGTGAAACTGTGAAGACTGGATTAGGCTGTTAAAACATGTTTCGGGAGGTTCCTGTTCAGGATAAGGCGGGAGGAAACGCCCGGGTGTCACCATTGTGTGGATCGCCCGGAGGACACGGTGGAGCATACGGTGGAGGTCTGCCCGGCTTGGGCGGAGCATCGCCGTGTCCTCGTGGAGGCGATCGGCGGCGGTGATCTCTCGCGTCCGGCCCTGATTAGGGCCATGGTAGGGAGCGAGAGGAAATGGGAGGCCGTCACCTCCTTCTGCGAAGCAGTAATGCTCGCGAAGGAGGAGGCGGAACGCGTGAGGGAGAGGCAAATTTCTCGCCCTCACGCCCCTAACCCTAACCGCCGCAGGAGGAGACGCCCAGGGCGTCGGGAATCGCAGGCCGATTTCCGGCCACCGTAGACGCGGGCTTGCGGGCGGTGAGCAATGGGTAGCTCGCCGTTCGATAAGGACCAGGCCCGGGTCGACGGCGCGTTGTGTTCCACGCGCGCCTCAAAGAGATGTCAGCAGAATTGACGGGGTCCGTTAGGGCCGATGCCTGCCGGGGGTGCGAAGAAAACCGAAAGGGAGATCGTGGCCCCCGGCAACAGGGCAACCGAAGGAACACGGGTGGGTTTTAGTCAGTAAGAGTCTGACACGCCCTCCCGCTCCGCCCAGAGCGGGAGAAGTTATTTGACGATTTCCCACCCAAAAAAAAAAAAAAAAAAAAAGGCTGTTAAAACAAGAATTTTGAGTTTGATTTAATCGTGGCATTATCATCATCCCACTTGCTAAAAGTGCTCCACGTGCCCTTTCCTACCTACATCTTGACTTTTGATTTCACGATCTGAGGTACGCCACTGATCTAAAGATACCTATCAGATACTATTAACATGACGGAGAGGGTAGGTGTCTCTCTCGTTATTATCAGCCATATTTTAACTACTGAGGGCGTACTATGGGCAATAGAAAAACCGTTTGCAGTTCAGATCACATTATAATTTACTATCAAATTAATCACACTAGCAATTCACACACTGTAGGTATACGATACAACTATTCGGAATGTGCAACAATTCCTAAACGTCTTCACCGCTTGACCGCCATTGATGAACTCAGCTCCGGCCGGTCCGAGTGTTATATTGTAGACTCTGTCGAACGCCGCTAGGTGGCATTGGCGTCCCGATTAGTCAACTCAGTAACGTATTTCCGACAAAAAAGATACCATAAATGGTTCAGATTCCTACAAGCCAATTTCCATATAAAATATACCAATTTCTGCACATTAGAATACAACATCATCTCAAAAATAACGTCAGTTATAAAACGAAACAGTTATTTTGATTAAAACCGAAGTTTATTTATACCTCAGTATAGTCGGCAATATAAAAAGCCATTCATTTTCATCGCGAGCCCATCCGTTAGGCTGGAATCGTAAAAAGTAAACTGAGCATTTTATTACGGGTTGAGGCCCCGTACCGATCGATGCTTGTTCTTAATGGCTGATACTGCTAATAGTTTTTGGGTTAAACTCTTCATTTTTTAAAACGTTGAGGAGGTACTCATGTAGGTGTTGTTGCGTTTTCAAACACAATTTTATCTTAAACTATAGTTTGACCGTTGATACCGCTTTACCGTGCCTTAGGTATCTGTGCGGCTAGACGGGTCAGTGCAAGCCGCTCATTCGTCAACGCTCACGACGTTCCGCCGCTCATTCGTCAACGCTGCCCCCCGCCTCGTCGTAAGGCGCGGTACGGCGGTCTCGGTCAAACTATAACCCAAAACAAACAAAACAAAATCTGAGGTTTTATAAAATCTGCCCAGAATCTTGTCTGCAAAATCAGGTAAGATAGACAAATCAATCAAAAATTATTCAAATTAGGCTGAGAATCAGCACTTCTTGAATGTCAAAATTACATTTTCGCTGCCTTTTTTATAGCTTGCTTTTCAACAATCTTCCTAATGTTTTAGCTGCGAAGAAGTGGCGCAACAAATCTGTTATAACCAATATCATCATTATCCGCCTAGCCTTTACCCAAGGCGAGCTCGTCATCCAGTCTAGCTGCAGCTGACTGCCAATATTTTACATGGAGTAACTGCCTATCTGAGCTCCTGCACCCATTTACCGGGTAACACGATACCTCTGGGTAAGTGGTCATTGTATATGTCTTAACCACGATATAAATATACAGGTTGTAACCAATTATATACCCACTAAAAAATAAACTGTAATTCTAAATCACGTGACGTTCTAACCAGAATACACTTTTCATGATCAAAGCTTAATAGATCAAAAGGTTAATTCGCCTTTATTACCGTGACCTGTAAAAGATTGACCTCCTGTAGCCTCGGGTGAAAGGAAACGTTTACTAACTCTGTTCATCTGTTCAGAGGGAGGCAAATATACAACCATAGTTGTTGTTCATGTTTATCCGAAGCCTAAAAAGGAGTCATTGTACTCACCATAATCTTTTTTATAGTAGATCCAATCATGAAAACGCATTAACAAATATTGGTAAAAATTGTGCTTTATTTACATTTCCTTATAGTGTACATTAATAGCTAGGCTTCTTTAAGACGCAAAGGAAGTACATTGATTATGAACTCCACTCTAGGACGAGCCTGTCTCGTGGAGGTCTTGGGTGGTATTGCCATTTAAAATGCTTATTACATAATTAATTATTGTTACAATCGAGAAGCACATGAAAAGTGGTATTATTTTATAGCAATCAAAACATTGTGTAAACTATGAACAGTTAAATAAAATAAAAAATAAATTTTAATAGTAATAAAGCGGATAGGGGAATATTTTGAGCGAAATGTGTAGTATGAGTAAGTGTGTGTGTGAGAGGGTGCGGGTGGGGGCGCGTGTGTATATATTGGTGTGTTACGCAAAGACCTTTAAGAGAAATTCGGATTCACTGTAGGATTGGAGTAGCAGCTATTTGCGAAGAATGTTTTTGACTTGGCTAGTTCTAAAATTACTGATGTCACACTTTTTACTACATTGTTGTTATAAGTGACTGAGCATGAAATCCTTGCATGTGTTGTACGAATGTTGTAAGCGTCCTTATCGAAGCCCAGTTAAAAACTCAACATTTGAGAAATTGCGAAGTTTGAGAAGTTGTCTGTGTTACAATATTATGTTGTTTCAGTATACCCGTCGGACATTGAGGAAAGCGGCTTCCTTGTACAAGAGAGCTGTCGGGTATCTGAAAGGTTTCTTGAGCATGACTTTCAAAACCGATCGTTGGGCTCGTTCGCATTAGATCATGGTGGTCCTTCCAACTCCACCCCATATTGTTATACAGTAACATAGAATTGACTCACATTATGCCACATAAACCATGTTTAGAGTTTTTTTTTTTTATTGGCGGAGTTACGCGAGAGTTTAATTATGTGTATCAATTTTCTGGTGCGTTTGGTCACCAGGTCAATATGGGGCTTGAATGAGAGCCACTGGTCTATTAAAACCCCCAGATATTTAATCCATTCTACCTTTTTTATTTTCTGGCAGGTGCACAGGAGAGGGTCACAGTTTGCAGAGTTGATTCTGATGTGAGTGAGTTTGGGCGCTGAGGCCTTTTTTTTTTTTTTTTTGAGGGTGGGAAATCATCAAATAACTTCTCCCGCTCTGGGCGGAGCGGGAGGGCGTGTCAGACTCTTACTGACTAAAACCCACCCGTGTTCCTTCGGTTGCCCTGTCGCCGGGGGCCACGATCTCCCTTTCGGTTTTCTTCGCAACCCCGGCAGGCATCGGTCCTAGTGGACCCCTTCAATTATGCTGACATCTCTTTGAGGCGCGCGTGGAACACAACGCGCCGTCGACCCGGGCCTGGTCCTTATCGGACGGTGAGCCACCCATTGCTCACCGCCCGCAAGCCCGCGCCTACGGTGGCCGGAAATCGCCTCGCGATTCCCGACGCCCTGGGCGTCTCCTCCTGCGGCGGTTAGGGGCGTGAGGGCGCGAAATTTGCCTCTCCCTCACGCGTTCCGCCTCCTCCTTCGCGAGCATTACCGCTTCGCAGAAGGAGGTGACGGCCTCCCATTTCCTCTCGCTCCGTACCATAGCCTGAACCAGGGCCGGACGCGAGAGATCACCGCCGCCGATCGTCTCCACGAGGACACGGCGATGCTCCGCCCAAGCCGGGCAGACCTCCACCGTATGCTCCACCGTGTCCTCCGGGCGATCCACACAATGGTGACACCCGGGCGTTTCCTCCCACCTTATCCTGTGCAGGAACCTCCCGAAACAGCCGTGTCCGGTGAGGACCTGCGTCAGGCGGAAGGTGAGGACGCCGTGGCGCCTCTCAAGCCACTCCTCAAAGAGGGGTCTTATCGCCGCAATTGTGGCGTGCCCAGCGCGGGGTTGCGACAATCGCACTCTCCATGACGCCATGAGATCCCGCCGGAGCTCTGTCCGCTGAGCCGCGATTTCTCGCGGCAGCGGAGCTAAGCCCCGGCGCCTCGCCTCCTCGCGCCACTCCCAAATGTGCGCGAGGACCTTTGCCTCCAGATCCCATGGCGGTAATCCGGCAAGGAGGCTCGCCGCCTCGCAGGAGACCGTGCGGTATCCTCGGGCCAGCCGGATGGCCATGACCCTCTGGGACGCGTTCAAACGGCGGGCTGGCCGCAGCCATATTGAACGCGCCCACACCGGCGCCCCGTAAAGGGCCATGGACCGCACGACCCCCGCGTAGAGCCTCCGGCGGGAGGCGTTTGGATCCCCTAGATTGGGCAGGAGCCGCTTCAACGCAGCCCCGGCCCGCTCCAGTCTGGGAGCCAAACGTCGGAAGTGTTCGACGAAGTTCCACCGGCTGTCGAGGTCGAAGTCCCAGATACTTCATCGTCGACTCGACGCCGATGTGAACCCCTCCCGCCATTACCTGAGAACCCGACGGTGGCGCGTTCCGAGGTCCATGAAAACCCATGGCCTCGGACTTGTGCAGGGCCACCTCGAGTCCCAGCTGCCGGATCCTGTCGACGATTGTCGCAACCACGCGTGTCGCTAGTTCGGCTGCCGCCTGGTACGACCCCCCCTGTGCCAGGACCAACGTGTCGTCAGCATAGCAGACGACGCGTTGGCGGCGCGGAGGTCGGCGCGCAGCACCCAGTCGTATCCGATGTCCCACAGATGCGGCCCCAGGACCGATCCCTGTGGGACACCGCACGACATCTCTCGCCGGTTCCACTCTCCTTGGTGACCGGGGTAGATGACGGCCCTGTCCGTCAAATAGGCCTCGACCACACGACAGAGGTAGGTCGGCATCCGGTGATACCGGAGTGCCTCCCTGATGCAACTCCAGGGCAGGGTGTTGAAGGCATTGGCGATGTCTAGAGACACCGCCAAGACAACCCCACCCCGGGCCACAGCATCCCCCGTCGTGAGGGCCCGCACGCGCATGATGGCGTCCACCGTAGAGCGCCCCCTGCGGAAGCCAAACTGACTCTCCGCCAGATCCGGCCCCACCCGCACCAGCCGCTCGACGAGGCGGTCTGCAATGACTCTTTCAAAGAGCTTGCCCACCTCGTCGAGCAGCACGATGGGCCGATAAGCGGACGGAGAGTCCGCTGGGAGCCCCGGCTTCCTGATGAGGACCAGTTTCCCCGTCTTCCAACGAAGTGGGAACTGGCCCCTCTCCATGCATGCGCTTAGGAGCCCCCTTAGTCGAGGCCCGAGAGCCCCCAAGGCCAGGACCCAGGCTTTTCCAGGTATGCCGTCGGGTCCTGGGGCGGTATTTTTCGCATTCATCTTGCGTACCGCCTGGGTTTTGTAGAAACACGAGCAATTGGTTTTGTCAATATTTAACTAGAGAAGATTGCAGTCAAGCCATCGTTTGATACTAGTCAAACTGTTTTGAGCCTCTTTATGCACCGATTCCCAGGATTGGCCATGAAAAAGTATTCCCGTGTCGTCAGCATAACATATGATATCTGCATTTTGATTTAATGTACAGTGTAAAAGAGTATTCTATGTACATAGTATAAAGAAAACACTCTTTTCTTGCTAATACTTTTAATCCACACCACTGTACTATTTCACAATCGAACGACGACTATTGCATTTTACAATTTAAAAAGACTTGTGCCCCACCCAGAAATAACGTTATTATCATAACCGTCATTTCTATGGGTTGCCAAAGTAAAACAATACATTCAGTTGGTATAATGAAAATACATTTAGAAGTTTCTTATAATATTAATAATTTATACTTTGACAGTGTTGCCACAGTGGATATTATAAATCGATAATAAACTAATACATTTTTTTAATTAAATCAAAGAAATCACGACAATAGAAATCATTTATTTGCTTAAAATGGTATTTCTAATAATAAGTAAAAATATAATAATAAATATACAGACATATAAGATGTAATTTTTATAAATAGTCCCGATACATTTTACCTTACGGGATGCAAAATTTTCAAACATTAAAATTTTATATAAATATAGAATTTAATTAATATTATTATAACAATATTATATCTCTTTTACAATTTGGTATTTAGTAAAAGCAGTAGTTACAAAAGCAAAAGCTATTCCGTACATTTATATCCACCTAAATCTTGTATGGAACAACAGATTTTTCTTTCGCAATTTACCTACACATAATTTAAACTGTAAATTTTTTACGTAGTCGAAAACCGTTTTAGTACACCACTCCATCACTATTCACTTTATTGTAGTTCAATTTGTGATTTATTTACGAAAATAGCACAAAAATATTTGATGGCAAACCTCTTTATGAAATTACTAGCTTTTTCCCGCGGCTTTGGCTCGTGTGGAAGTCGGAAATTATCCCACGGAAACGGACTACCGGGATAAAAAATATCTAATGTATTAATCCACATCGTAAGCTAACTATCTGCCTGCCTCATCTAAATTCTATTTGTAGCATAACAGAATGATTGAATACTATCATGAATTCATGCAAGCCTAGTACTTTTTGTTAGGTTACTGCTCAGAAATTGTGCACAACGTCTAATGATTGAAATACTATCTTGAATTCATACAAGCCTAGTACTTTTTGTGCCAAGATTATTACTCAAGGAATAAGATTTTTCATACAAACAAAATCCTCCCTTTTCACCCCCTTAAAGGTGGAATTTTCAAAAACCCATTTTTAGTGCTCCATAAATGCTGAGTGCAAAATAATAAAAAAATATTAATAAAAAAATAGTCGTTTTATTTTAGTCGTTTTTTCGTAGTTTCGGCTCTGCATTGACATGTCAGTCAGTCAGTCAGTTTCTCCTTTTATATACAATAGATATACTTTAAATTCTATTTCATTTTCCAATCATTGTCATCATTATCGTCAACTAATCTCACCCATTTTCAAGAGTTGTTCGTTGGCCTAATAATATTTACCCAAATATTCACGCTATATCAATCTTCCAATCAAAAGGTCATTCCCTAAAATAAAGTCAAATTCAAATTGATGTTAGAAATCAAGCAACTGTCAGCAAAACTAATGGTCAATAAACGTTAGCTAACACAACTAAACAGATTAATCAAGATTAATTAATTTATGGAGTTCAATACCTCGCCTTAATTTGACGATTGTTGGAGTATGAATAAAATATGGAAGAACAAAGTGCTATGGAAAAGCTGCAGTGGAAAGTGGTTTTTTGGAAACTTTTTTGGTTATTTAAAACTTTTATTCTTAAGTGACCGATCAAGGTATCGGTTGGACGTTCCGATGTTTTAGCATAAAAAAACCTATAGCTTGCGTGGAACTAGTTGGCTGCACATTAGGTATGTGAGCCGCTCAAAGGAGCCGGCAAACAAAGGACTGCCGCTCGGCAAAAGTCAGCGGTCCGTGCCTTTAAGGCTCTTTCAAACAGGCGCGACACGCGACGCGACACAAAGACACCGCTGGTCGCGCGACGAGCGGTGTCTTTGTGTCGCGTCTCGTGTCGCGCCTGTTTGAAAGAGCCTTTAACCTGCGGGATGCCCATAGCTTGTCTTATTTATACTTTAACAAGAACGTTTACTTCGTTAGATAACCTTATCGATTCTGTTCAGTTTATTGACTAGTTGTCGAACACGGGTTTGTGTGAGTTTTGGACAACTGTTGGCTAAGTATACATATTTAGATACTATTTAGATAGGGCAGATATTTTGAATTTCAGATATTATTAAACGTTACCTATCTCAGTTATTTTAATTTATAAACAAGAACTAAAAATAGCTACGAGAAAAAGTACGTATTTTAAAATGAAGACACACTTGTAGGAGACAGGAAAAAACGTAGAATTTACCTGTTTCATGTTTCCATATCAACATACTGGCGGTGGTTATGCAGGGAGGCTAGAATGTCAAAGGCGGAAAATCAAATTAAGTGTTCATCTAGTATTTCCACCGGAAGTCCTCGTTACCTAGTGCAAAAGGGAACCCATACTTTAAAAGGAAGTAGATATACACTGAATAGCTTTTAGTGCAGAAAATATGAGACACAAGAAAGTTGCGCAATAGATAATTAGTTTGAATATTGATTGATATTTATTAATAATCATAAGAATCTATTTATGTCAATTTCCCGGTGACCAACTTTAACGGTAACCTATCTACAGATAGGTACAATACACATAATTTATGTGTATACACAGTATAATGTATTCGATTTTACAACTACCTATTTATTTATGTAATTTTTCTTCTCCTTTAAACTATTATATATAATTATTCAAATTTTTATTTAATTAATTCGAATCTACTGTACTAACCGTGATAATATTAGTATTAAGTAAATAATAACTTATAATTTTATTATAATTGAATTGAAATATATTTTTATTACAAATAATGTATTTTGTAATTGTAAGGAAACAATAAAAGCTTTTATTTTTATTATATCTACAAATAGTTTAAGATAGTTAATTGATTCAGGCGTGACCTTGCTGAAATCCAGTATAAAATACAATAGACGTAGATATATTTACTAACCTGTTCCGCATAGCTATTTCTAAAGAGCCATAAAAAACTGAAAGAAATCGACACGTGTTTCACCTCTTTCTCTCCGTGTTTGACGGGCGATAAGGATCACTCTGCGTTCAGAGCTCGGTGTGGCAACACGCCGTGTTCGAGTTCGCGACAAGTCAATGGTCATCCTGAGGATGTCTCGTTGAGAGGTGAAACACATGTCGATTTCTTTCAGGGTTTTTTATGGCTCTTTAGAAATAGCTAAGCGGAACAGGTTACTAAATATATCTACGTCTATTTTCTTTAACAGATGGACTGTAAAAAAAATATTTATAGAAAAAAAAAGATTAGAATAATATTTTATTTTTCATACTTACACACAGGACATACAAACAGTAAAAAAGGAACATGTAAAACTAACAAAATCAGATCTGTGCTAAACCAAAAATGCTCCTAAGAATGCTGCAATATTTAAAAAATAAATCGCAAGGCATCATTAATTTAAAAAAGGCAGCCATCATTTGAAATTAATAGTTATTTATGATATAAATGCGGAAAGTAGGTGATTTCCGACGAGTGTATAAGTCGACACGAGTTAAAAATCATCTTACGCAGGTGTATCATACAAAGTTTTACTATGCATTGTGCGAGGAAATAAAAAAAAACGGGCAAACCTTACAGTAGTCGCATATGATGTGTAACATCTGACATCTTGGCTGACGTACATAAATAATATAACCAATTCTTTTCATCATCATCATCGCCACCGACTTTAATTTTGCCACTGATGCCATCGTCATTATCATTATCATCTAATTTGTAAAACTTTTCTCAAATAATAAAAACTCTTTGCATCGGGCTGATGACGGAGTTAAAAATTAAAAAAAAAAAAGTAAAAAGCACTAGTGAAAAAAGTGACACTTTTGGCCCAGTTTGGCTGCTTGGAAAACGCTTTTTTCGAGCACATGCATTGTAAAAGATTTTTTTGTGGTTCAGTTAACTATTTACCTGTATTTATTTATTTGTTAAAAAACACCAACAGAATATCCCTTCAACATGGCTTACTACTACGTATTTAAAAAAACGTATTACTAATTGCTAATGCCATTTCCTAATACTAATTGTAAGTGAGTCTGCCTAGCCTTCTCCCAACTATGTATGTTGGAGTCGGCTTCCAGTTTAACCGGATGCAGCTGAATACCAGTATTTTACATGGAGCGACCAACTCAGTTACTGAGTAACACGGTAACTTGACTGCTTGTCAGACTTTTGGGCTTCTGACTACCCGTAACGACTGTCAAAGATCTACGAATGACAACCGGGAGCAACGGATAAATACGAATTGTTAGTATCATGTAGTAAAAAGTAGGTAACAGAAAATCATCTTTGCCACAAATTCATGAAACCAACCAATAAAAATTGAATGTAACAAAAAATTCGTTCCATCTTCCTCCAATCTGCTATAATTGCGTACATCCACCTCTACGCACTGTACCGCGTAGTGTTTTATTCATATTTTTTCCCATTATACCGTAGAGTTAGAACAACATCCTTCTTAGATTCAACGAGAAGATTGTTTCTGTACCCGCGGGGACGGAATATCGACTTTATACAGAGGAGTTACGCAAATATTATGGCAAGCTCTGCAGGGAAATACAAGCGTCGCCCGTTATTTGTGGTGAGACCGAGGAGGATACAGATTCCTTGTGAACTATGAACAAATCTGCTAAAATATTTGGGATGGTGAAATCCTCTTTTAGGATTTTTTGCTGTCGGTCTTAATTCTGTGAGGTTGAAAATGACTACGTTACTTTTTTGTATCGATTGAAACGTGGTTAATTCTGAATGTTGCCAGTATCATTTATTATTTCTGAATTAATTTAATCTCCAACATATTTGATTCCTTTAGTAATTGAATGGCCATCTTCTAAAACATTCACCCAAAGTTGCAGCTCTCGGGGTCAAATGCATCAAATATCCTCCGGCCACTTTCACACCCTTTTAGAATTTTAACACAAGTGGCTTCTGATCATGCTTAAAAAAACTATATTTCAGATAAGCAACATCCATATATGGGTTAGAAAACAAAAAGATAACTTATATCTAAATATGTTAGTAAACTTATTATCTATTTTGAAACAAGGCTGTTGTTCGATATGCATCTTCGAACAACATCACCTAACAAAGGAGAATCGTACCTCAACGCTATGGTCTTCAGGATGGAGTTGGAGCTTTGCCGCTGATGACACGACTATTTCTCGTTTCTGAAATACAATAGGCACTAGTAAAAGGAGTGGTTTCTAGTACCTACCTTAAACACTCCCTTATTTATAAACAATACTTAAAGTTAATAGACATTTAAATATCAAAAATGTATGGTTAAACAGTCGCTTATCATTACTTAACTTTAAACAACTTTTATAAATAAGTCAATGTTTTATCACGCTATAATGTATTGGGCCTTAAGAACAAAAAATAAAATGTGTTTTTTTTACTGCGGTACATTTTTTAAGCAGCCACACATATTTACCCCCAAAGAGGAGCTCGTGGCTATTTTATTAACAGCTGCACGGGTCGATCAATCAGTTTAAACTACGCTTGCTGGGGTTGTTCCGTAGATGGGTGTCCATTTTTACATACTGAAACTCCTCCATGCCTCGGAAAGCACGTTTTAAACCGATGGTACCATCTACTATTCGTGGGTCTTTGACAGTACTTACGGGTTGTCAGAAGCCCGAAAGTCTGACAACCAGTCTTACCAAGAAGTATTACCCAGTTACTAGAGGTATTACCAGTTAGTACCCAGTGACTAGGTTGTGGAAGTCTGATAGGCAGTCGCTCCATGTAAAATACTGGTATTCAGCTGAATTCGCGCGATCTACAAAATGAGTCCTCGTGAGTCCCTTAGAAATAAATTCAAAGAAATTCATATAATGACTCAGCCTTCTTTTTATATTTTATAAAATTTTTTGTATGTTCGCAAAAACTTAGGACTTTTCAAAATAAGAAGCGATTTCCATAATATAAATACACGTAGTAAACATGAAATTGTGATACCCAAATCTAGATTAACTAAAACTAGTAAGTATTTTCTTATAAACAGTATCCGCTTTTATAACAAGTTGCCGAAGTCGGTCACAGAAGCGATGGAAAGTTCAAAACCCACATCAAACGTGTCCTTATCAAAAAAGCATATTATAAGATTAGAGACTACGTTGAAGACAAGGAAGTTTGGCAATAATTCTTTCTGCACATGCGGTTTCCCTGGTACCTCATTAACGGCATAACAATGTAAATGTCTGCTAATTGCTCCCAAATTACGATGATAATTTTATTTTACTTTTTTACACACTTCCTTGACATAATCTTTTCATTATTTGACATTATATACCTACAATTTTCTAATTTTTTTATCAAATTAAATTTGGTAATCATGTGATTTGGTTTAAATAGGTCCTTATTTTTATTATTTTGTTAATCTTTTATTTAGATTCTTTTCTTTTAGATTTTAGAGTCTATCTATAAAATGAGAACGTTGCAGACTGTAGACTGACTTGTGAACCATTTTCTATTTTACTAAGTACCTTACTACTGGTACTTGTTGATACTACACTGTCCTCTCATACCTATTAACACTGTAATTTGAAAACATTGTAGAAACCATTTATTTTTAAAAGAGTTACCGTGGAGTTTCTTGCCGGCTCTTCGCCATAGGAAGCGACCAATTGGAACTTCCGTGCACCTAGCTTCTGACGTTTCATAAGTGCCCTTGTAGGTTTATGTGAAATAAAATATTTTAAGCCGATCCCAACATAGTTACGAAAAGGCTAGGCAGATTCATTGACAGTTACCCCCAAATTATGAAAATAAGTAAATTAACTCCACATGTCCTCGAAGAAATGTTTACCAAGTTCGCAGCCCAATAAATGTTCTAACAAAATATAAGTTAAAAATCTAGACCAAAATTTTCTCTTATATTTTCTGACTTCATAAAACATACGAAAACTTAGATCTCATTCATTCTATTATCCTGATATTAAAACCTTTTCTTTTGTTGATCCTTATAACTTAATGATCGCTGTACCATTAAATTATTATAATAATTCTGAGTATCATCTACCAAATATTCAACAGATACAATTTACTTTTAAATCTCACCTTGAAATTCCTTATAAAGACTATTAGGTATTCGTATCACATTAGCCTTCCAGACGTTGGCTTAGTAACATTTAATAAAAAAGCATAAAGTTGCTCATCGCGAAATGAAAGGATATTCATCGGAGCACATTTCCTTCACTGGAACTTAGACGGTCCGCCGCTCAAGAGCTTAGACCAGGAGGAGAATGTCATTATAAAATAAATAATAACACAAATGAAATAGTACATTTTGAAGCAACTTCCTATACCAAGTTCGTCATAGCACTCGAGGCGCACAAAAATAAAACGTGAGAATTGACGTTTTTTTAATTGACTGAGCCATTTTCCCAAAATCAGTGAAAGCAGTTGTAGCTAGAGAAAAACGTTCTTAGGAGTCTTTCTGTTTCCTAAATAAGTTTTCGTGTGATAGCTACAACGATTTTTGTTATTGATTCCTTAGTCAATAGCCACGTTTACCAACACCATGACATTTCAATATGTTACAAAATTCATATTACAACAACAATAATTTATCAAAACAATCAAAACAATTTTACAGTTAGTCATATTATTCCGAGACACGTAATCAAATAAAACTCGACTCGGTCGACAAATCAATATTCAATTGAATTAAATTCTCTCGATGCCATGAATAGTAATTTCAATGCATTTTAAGTGACTTTAAACGATTTGCCTATTAAGATATTTTAAACTTTTTCCTTGTAACTTGTACCCGGTTTACAGACTTGCATTTTAAACATTAGAATACAGGTAACAAACTTCTTATATTTAACAGTTTTTTTTTATATACCTATATTATGTTATTTATCTCATAGATTTATTTACTATTGCCACTTATAACATTTTTTTATATAGATTCTCTTCTATTTTGTGAATGAGAGACGTTGTAGGCCTTGTAAACCCATAGATGTTTTGATTTGTTAGACATTCCCTTTTTTGTAAAGTACCCGGTACTTGTTGACAAGCCTATAGCTGTCCTTCCATATCTATTGACGCTGTAATGTGAAAACATTGAAAAAACAATTATTCTTCAAAGAGTTTTTTTTGCTGGTTTTTCTCCATAAGAAACGAACACTTGGAACCAGCTTCTGATGTTTCATATTTCCCCATGGTTTATAATACGAAATAAACTATTTTGATTTTGAGTAAACGCTGAGTTTTGAAGTTAAGTAATGATAAAATGATTGAAGAATCCAGAGGTGAATTATTATTGTCTTCTATAGTATATCAAAGAAAATACTACAGTAACACTAATTCAGAAGAGTGATAATAAAATAGCTTATCGAACATAAATTATTATTCTACAATTCACAGCCAAGCTCCTGAACTACAAACTACTGTCACCGACAGCTGTCAAAGTCACAGAGCAATTTAATTAGTCCCGTATTACCACAGCGTAGTAAGCAGCGGCAGTCTAACAAGGTGAAATGTTTTTAAATTGTTGCCGAATTTCTGTTACCGCTGTTTGTAACTGAGCTAGTTAGAGTTCGGTAATCAAAAAAATTCATTGTTTCCATGCACTTTGTTTGATAATGCTAATTAAAACTGGAGTAATTTAACTCTAGTTAATAGTCACATTAAAAAGTCTAAAGAGAAAAGGAAACGCCTCGCTGAAGGAGTGATCTTAATTTCGGTCCCCGGGTCGCACAAAATATTATTGGATTGGCTTGTGCCTAAATATCCCACCCTCTTTTAAATAAATCTTTTCACGTCATGGGGGCTTAAAAAAAACATCTAAAAACTTTCTCCACAAACTAGAAGACCCCGATATTAATGAAAACAGCAACAAGATAGCTACTAGTTGTCAGCCTCAAATAGTTTATGTTAAGCGAGTAGCGAGGGAGTGAGGAACGAGACAAACAGGCCTCTTGCTGTGTCTAACCGCATGAGGTAACAGAATCGGTAAGTGGGTAAACTGAGTGGCACACTGGGGGTTTTAACGAACATTACATCTGTACTCTAACCAAAGATGTATAGTAAACCACGCCAGATAAGTTATATGTATATCCCATGCAATTGGAGATGAGCATATATCCGATAAACAGACATACGTATATCCGCACTCCGGGCTGTTACTAATATATTTCTAGAGGAAAAATGAAATAATTTTGCCCAAACACTTTGTCAATTCGGGATCAAACCCAGGACATCACGCTCAGCAGTCTTTTATGCGAGCACTTAACCACAGAATAGATAATAGACTAGATAAACTAAGTAGTTACAGCTTCACCTAGATGACAAGCAGTTACTTCACTTCTTACCCTTTATCACTCACATCGCTAAAGAAATGTATTTATTTTAATGCTTTGTTAATGTATTTGCACTAGATTGCCCCCAGGAAACTGCATAAATTTGTAAAGTAGTAAAAAAAACGTGTGCGGTCGGGGGACCCCGTCATGAACGAAGTTCTTTCTCACGTATGATTTAAAACAAAAACAAAATTTTTGCAGCCGCCATCATGGATTTACATTTTGACCTCATATCAGTTTTAGCACCCTCTAAAACTACAAAACCTGTCGGTTTTGTAGTTTTACGGGGCATGACGAAAATTTTGAACATTTTCAGAGGCGCCATCTTGGATTTACATTTTGACCTCACTGTCAGCTTTAGCACCCTTGAAAACTATGAAAACGACACCCATGAAGAAAAATTTGAACATTTTCGCAGCTACCATCTTGGATTTCCATTTTGACCAAATTCATACTCTCCCTCTCTCTCCGGCATGCAGTGCACTTGGCCCGATGAGTACAATTTTATCCCACGACACTGTAATCACTTTACTCTTTTCTATTGTTTTTTTTCTGCCGGCATTCTCTCTCTCTCCTTCTCTCTTTCTTTCTCTTTGAATTAGAAGAAGACAGCCGCAAGTATTAACACTTTTTAGCGTGAAGATTTCTGAAAGTTTACGAGCCACGTTAAAGAACTTCGTCCCAAAAATATGGAAAAATTTCCTAGGTCGCCAATCCAAATAAATAATCGTCGTCATGACATAACAACAACCACACGATCTTCATTACCAAACCAATTTTATTCTATTTCCAATAAAACTATTCCTCCCTTTACACAACGAGCTCATCCACCGAGACTGTAGACCGTAGGCGGCTACCGCCCGCCCTAAAACAACCAGCTACACGGACTCCTTATTTGAAATGCAAAGGGTCGCATGTTGCCACGCTTGGGACAAATCCACACCGGTTTGTGGGAGACAGTAATTTGTTTACGGTTTTTTGTGTTTGTCTGAAAATGTAAGAAAGATGGGCTATCTGTCTTTTCCCTGTTAAAAAGAGCGGGGAAAATAAATGTTTTGACAGTTTTTTTTTTTTTTTTTTTTTAATATCCAGGCCATCTTTATGTGTTATTCGTGGTTTATTTTTCTTGTCAACCCACTGTGTAGAAAGCATAATTCATAGCTGATACCTGGGAACATACCTACTCATATAACTTATTATTACCTGGGCGACCAAGCTCTGCTCTGGTGAAAATAGAGAATGCTTATTTAATAGTACAGAATAGTTCATATTAATTCTATGTAAAGTACATACTAATTCCATGCTGTCATGACAGTGGGTACTTACGTATTCCATGCTACCAAATAAATAAATAAATGAACACTATTCTAAGGTAGCCATCTTGTTCTAAGATTTTGAGAAAACGAATTTTCCGAGATATAGGCTACCTAGCTAGATCGATTTTTCGCCTCCGCCCCTATATTGTAACTTTCATCGAAATCGTTAGAGCCGTTTTCGAGAACGTTATTACAAAAAAAATATAAAACATAATATAACATCATGGCTGTAATCCCCGAAAGGTTAGGCAGATGTGTAGGTACCTATAGTACACCCATATTTCGCCAATTATGTTTAAGTCCCATGTAATAAGGGGCTGCTACTTAGAAATTCGATATAGAAAAACCCAATAACACTTTGACCGACCCGGGAATTGAACCCAGGACCTCATACTCAGCAGTAGCGCTTAAGTCAGTAAGTTAGAACAATGAGACTAAAATATTTTTTTCTTCTAAACCACCACTAGATCAACGAGGCAGTCAAATATATATCCTACTAATATTATAAATGCGAAAGTTTGTGAGGATGGATGTATGTGTATGTGTATGTTTGTTACCCTTTCACGAAAAAACTACTGGACGGATTTGGATGAAACTTTACAGTAATATAGGTTATTCATCAGAATAACACATAGGCTACAATTTATAATGATTTTATGTAATTTTGGTCATAATATAACGATACGTGTCAATTAAGTCGGAAAAAAATCTTCCATCTGAGAGCTATCTTGGCGTGTGCTGCCTAGACCAATGGAGTTAAATAAAGATGATGTACCGCAGGATTGTTTGTCTTAAGTAGATCTAAATAAAAGTCCGCGACAGCATATATCTACCTTTTATGTGCAAACCAGTACGACCAAAATTGTGAACCATAAATTTAATGAAATTTGGTACTATTTTACAATGCACATATTAGTATATAATTATCAAACTCTTATCAAAATGAATACATTTCTCGCATTAAGTATTTAATGTAGATAAACTTTGTCTTTCACACTAAGTAATTTGGCCGAATAGTTTAAAAGTTATCACGATGATATGATTGACTTGAACGGAGCGCCTAACGGCGGCGGCAGCACGGGCGGAGCGCGATGCAACGTCGCGGTCGCGGAGGGGGGGGGGGGGGACACAATGCAATCCAAGCAATGGCGAGGCATCGCCGAGTGCGCGACCCGAACGCGGGTAGACGCGTGAGGGCAGACGTCATTGATGGTTGTGTTCTGTATGCATTTTTATTGTCATGTCATTTATTCTTCGTCATTTATCCTAGATAGCGATTAATTACTTTTTATTTTTAATTCAGTCGTATAAGAATTGTTCTTTATTGTTTGTTTAAATACAGGATCGTAGATTCCGTTATTTAGATATATAATTTTATAAGTAGCAAATAAAAATAGATTAGGTGCTTACCTACTTTTAATTTTCGTTACATTATCCAGTTATATAGCACATAATTCTTTACTTATTACAAAATCTATTAAAAAAACCGCATCAAAATCCGTTGCGTAGTTTTAAAAATTTAAGCATACATAGGGACATAGGGACAAAGAAAGCTACTTTGTTTTATATTATGTAGTGATTAAATGCAAGAAACATTGTTTCGACCTGTTTATTAGTCAGTGTTTAGTAATCCGTTTGTGCTGGATAGGATAATCTCAAGCCCGGGAAGGACATAGGGCTACTTTTTATAAACACACTATACAGGTAAAGATTGATGAAGAAACCACTGGACTAAGCATTTTGAAATTTGCAGAGTTCTATTATAGCTTAAAATAATGAGCACTTAGAAAGGAATTCAGATAATTCCACCCTCAAGAGATTCCCTCTAAATATTAGATATAGGAGTTCAAAGATTGTATGGAAACAAATTTTGAAGTTAGAAATCTGGGATGTACGATTTGAAGTTACATTAAAAAAATATAAGTAGGTATTTAAAAAAAAATGTCACGTAACTTAATGTGGCAGACCAAATTCTACGCGAGCGAAGCCGCGGGCAAAAGCTAGTATATATAATTTAATATTAATAACTTATTAATTTATTTATTTATTAATTTTATATATTTAATTTAATATTTGTATATGTATATATATATACAAATATTGCTCATTTAACGGTATAGGAATGATTCATACTTACTCCTATACTCTGTTTTTCTATAGAAATTTATATTAGTTCTTCTAAACTACACAATTGCTTTTGATTCGGTTTTCACCACCATTTACATAATAATTTAGATAAAGCATTTAATATTAATGCTTTATCTAAATTACTCCATATTTTGACATAAGCCCCATTAGTAGATTACACCCGTCCCAAGCAGAAGCTGATTACACCCGTGCCAAGCAGCTGGTCACGACTAATAATGTTACCATGTTTGTTGGTGTCCCACATGCAGGTTTTTAGACCAGAAGTCATCATCATCTGACTAGCTTTTTCCCAACTATGTTGGGGTCGGCTTCCAGTCTAACCAAATGCAGCTGAATACCAGTATTTTACATGGAGGGACTGCCTATCTGACCTCCACAACCCAGTTACTGGGTAATACGATACCCCTTGGTAAAACTGGCTGTCAGACTTTCGGGCTTCTGACGACCTGTAACAACTGTCAAAGATCTACGAATGATAGCCTTTATCTACGGCTTAACGTGCTTTTCAAGGAACTGAGGGGTATTGGTTGTATGAAAAGACGGTCAACCATCCATTGACCAACCGCGGCAAGCGTTGCTTAACCGAATCGATCGACCCTTGCGATTGTACTTAGCCACACACCCGTTATTTCTTAGACCAGAAGTGATGATACAAATTTCACGAAGTAGGTTCTATGTTTAAGTTCAAACCACTATCCACGACTCGTAAAACAACCAGCAGTAAGCAGTGATAGCCTTGTGGTATGACCGTCAGACTGCCAAGTCATAGGTCTCGAGTTCAAACTCAAAACACGCACCTCTGATTTTTCAGATTCATGTGCGTATTGTATAATTATCACTTGCTTCAAAAACGGTGAAGGAAAACATCGTGAGGAAACCAGCATGCCTGAGAGATATTTCTTGACGGCATGTGAAGCCAAGTGAGAGGCCCATAGGCGGCTTTAAAATTCTGACATCAGGTTAATCACCAACCACAGAAAGAGGAAGAAGTAAGTCAACCATTCCCGCTGAGTCACCATGATTCCTGTCCATTAACAGGCCACCATAACTGCTAATAAACTACTCACCAATTTAAATCTCTCTATCTGCATTGTGAACGTACTCTTAGCGACCGTATCGATTCTATCAGAAACCGTTTTAATTTAAACGACATTGGAATGGCCAGAGATTGCCAGTTTGTGGCGACCGATTGGTTTGTCGAGGACTGGACAACGTTTTCTGAGAGAATTTAGTATGAGCGGCTCGTGTTACTTAATTAAGGCTTTTAGAAGAAGACTTTAAAATACGGTTTATAAAGTATTGAAGTTACGCGGTTTCTGGTGGGTAATGTAAATTAATGAATTTTGCGTATTTTGCGTTTGTTATAAAAGTCAGTTCAATTGACTGCAGTTTAGAATGTAATATATTTTATGACACATCAAATTATTAATTACATAACTGGCCAATTCTTAGGCCGAAGAATCAGCATTGCCCTCGAACGTTGCAATGCTGCCAGCTTTTTGGGCACTTTCCCGCTGACAGCGATACGGACGAAGTTTTTGACACCCAATCAGCTCTTCCCTTTATTTTCTTTTTTTCCTCACATATGTACATTATATATAATAGTTAGTTGTATATACATAGTTAAGATAATTTATTAATTTAGAATCATTATGTTACAGCTACATGATTGTAGTAAATATAGAAAGAAAGAAAAAATGGCTACCAAAAAGACTCCAATTTTCTGCTTCAATGAAAATGACTAAGATCGCATCACAAAACAAACAATACATGTAACAGACACAGCTTCTAACAAAAAAAAAACCCTAATAATCTCATTATTTTTCTCCTACCAAGCTAAAAGCAAGATCTACAAACTGCCTTTCCACGAAATTCACGAAAAATCCTTACCTTTTTCATTTCAGCAAAAATCTAAAACGAAACGAATGTGGGAAAACTACAGCATAAATAAACTAGTTCTCTATTCGTGTACTTCTACATCAGGTCGAGTTATTCAATGGCCTGATATCAAAACATTGGATTTCGCACCGTGCTCGCTCATCAATACAAATGTCTGTTACACTTTGGTGTCACACGGATGGAATGAACGTGAGGCAAAGATTTTAGTTTAACAAAGTTTGGAAATTATGAAATACTCTTCGAGTAAGAAGAAATGAATACCCACTTAGCTTTACGTCTGCCCCTAGCTTAGCCCTAGGCATAATGTATGGTTAAGTAGACATCTAAGTAAGGGGCAGCCCAACCGAAAGGGAGATCGTGGCCCCCGGCAACAGGACAACCGAAGGAACACGGGTGGGTTTTAGTCAGTAAGAGTCTGACACGCCCTCCCGCTCCGCCCAGAGCGGGAGAAGTTATTTGATAATTTCCCACCCAAAAAAATAAAAGTAAGGGGTAGCCCTTACTTAGACGTCTGCTTAACCATACATTTTTAACCGACTTCTAAAAATAAGGAGGTTCTATGTTCATTGCGTACGTTTGATTTTTTTTTTATTTTTATTTGACGTCCACTGATTGCTCCGTCAATTGTGGACCGATTTTGAAAATTCTTTTTTATTTGGAAGGATTTTCTCTCGAGGTGGTCCCATATAGATTTTATAAACTTTGCTTGGATATTTTTTTGGTTAGCTTCAATAATATGTATTTTTTCCCACTTAGTATGTGGATGATATGATAAGTTCCTGTCACTGCTATTTACATAGCAGGTAGTATTCGAATTTCTGTGGGGTACAACTTCCAAAAAACAATCAAATTTAAAAATAAGTTTAATTTCATACGTCCGTGGCAAATAAAGAGTCGTACAGACCAGCACGATATCACGGGTGCGACACGGGTCGCGCTGCCTGTCGCGCCCGCGATATCGCGGTGGTCTGCACGAGCCTAAACGAAAATTCAAAGACACCGATTTCCGTATTTTTTTTTTTTTTGGAATTCTGTTGATTTTTTAAATTTTTATAAGTTAGCTTGTCTTAACTTTAAGCAACGTCAATAAGTAGGGGCTGACAAATAAAAAACATGACAGCTGCTTAAATACGTAAAATATCGAATTTAAAAAAGCCTTTTAATTTCTTATCCACTCAATATTTAAATTTCACTTCTTAATACAATTAGCAACTTGTTTTTTTGCATATAGTGTTTTTAATATCATTTATATTTTTTTATTATTATTAGTATATATAATTGTAGAATGGGTAGTTGGGTACCCTTTAGAGCCAGTGCAAGGGCTAGCTATTAAAACCAGCTCATATAACAATTAAAAATAATCTCGTGCAATTAATTCTGAGTAGTTTCCGGGCGTAAAAAGGACATTATATCCAAAAAAGTTGTAACATACATTCTTTCATGCATAATTGTAATTTGACCAGTAAGCAACAATAAAAATAAGTAATCTACGAGAATAGAGGGAAATCATGCAAAACAATTACTACCTACGCCAATAAATTCTAAATATACCGTGTTATCTCCAACATTCTGCATTCGAGGGTTCGAGTTTCGGGTTTCGAGGGTTTGAAGGTCAAGGATCGGAGGATGAGGTGTTAGCCAAAGGCATGATTTACCACTTTTGCACTTGAACATTTACTGTAAAATACTTTGACAATATAATAAAACCAATTCAAACTTAACTACTTTCTCTTCCATTTCTTATTCATAAACCATGGATAATGTGAATACGCCGAAGACGTACAATTGACAGCAGCAGATATGATATGAAAATTAATATGCAGACATATGACAGTGAGCTTGAGTGGTTAGCTTGCGTGTTCTGTGCTGAGCTCAAGCAACGCGTCGTATGTCCAACCAGTAATAAGACTCGCCCATCAAGGAGCGCTGTCCCAAATTAGACGCATTATTAATTTATAATACATAAAACAAAAGGTATTTTAATAAAACACGTATACTAAAAGATCAATAATTAAATTTATCTTTAAAATGGTGAAGGTTTCAGAAAAATATGCTTGATAGACTACGTGATTCTCAGTTTTTTTATCCGCGTTAGACATAACTTTACAAATTAATTTCATTATGTAATATAAACATAATTCAAAATATGGCTATATTAAAATATTAAAAAAATACTCTAATTTAACATATATTTTTTCCAAATCATTAACACTACTCGTTTAGACGTCATCTTCAGTATAAAATCATTAAAAGTCGGTTATCGTCGCCTTAAGACAAGACATTATGATAACACTAGTAGGGTTCCGTATGATTTACGGAGGTACATACGCGCCAAACAATACACTTTAGTTACCTTACTATCTTACTACCCTTCTCGGGTATAGGTATCATCCAGCTTATCATTACTAACTATCGTATGTAGATAGTTAATTGATTCAGGCGTGACCTTGCGGAAATCCATTATAAAATGATGATGTGGATATATTTAGTAACCTGTTCCACTCAGCTATTTCTAAAGAGTCTTGAAAAGACCCTGGAAGAAATTGACACGTGTTTCACCTCTCAACGAGGCATCCTCAGGATGACGATTGACTTGTCGCGAACTCGAACACGGCGTGTTGCCACACCAAGCAACGAGCGCAGACGCGCGCTCGGTATCCACATCATCATTTTTTATCGTATGTAGTTTTTCAGGCAGGTAAATGCCAATAGGTCATCATCATCAATCATCTACTTTACGAGAGGATCGGACATGAATAACAACAGAGATCATCAGTATTGCAAAATTGGGTTTTGCCTTATTTTTTTCTCCTACTATTAATACTTATTATATTAACAATCCTGATGCCCACTCGCCCTGCGCGTGAGTCAGTCCCAAATTCAATAATACAAGACGATGAACCGCCATTAGTTTTCGGGCTGAAGGCGCACTAACTCGGACGCCCAATGTTGCAGCTTCAAATTTACGTACTCTCAAGCTTTAGCTCGGAAATTTTGCTGTTTTCGAACTGTTTATATTTAACCGATGTGTTGATTTATGCTGTAAATAGATGTTGCATTGTTAGGGATCTACTGAATCATAGTTATACTAAAGACTCGCCCATGATATGCTGCCATGTAAAAACATCGAGATTTCTATGCTACAGGTCGCGCGCCCGTTTGTTCCTATCAACAAAAATGATGAATTTCCATAGGTACAAACTTTCGACTTATATATTATGTTTTAGTATTATTTTTTATTCAAGTAATTAGCTTAATTTGCGGTCTAGCTGCTACAAAGTGTCATAACACCTTAGAATGCTCTTGAAACTACCAATTGTTAAGAATTTAAAGCAATTAGCAACTTGCTGCCTATTATTAATCTATACACGCAGACACTATCACATATGTAATAATAGTACCTATACGTTTTTATTTATCTCTTTTATTCTGTAGTAAAATTAAAATAAATGTATTTTTATCTCATCTATAATTTTTATAAAATATAGGGAAAAACTGGCTCCTAAAATTCAGTTAATATACTAGCGCAAGAGCCAGGGAATTCTTTAATATAAATAAATATAAGATCTAAATTGTGTAATGTAGGTAACACATGCAAAACACGAAATTCTTTTACTTATTTCCATAAAAAAAGAAAGAGCAACTCAAGCCGTAACATAAAGCTGCTCGAACATAAAATCCGTTTTACTGACAAGTCTAATCAAATAAAAGTGTTAACTGTATTGGAATGGCGAGATCTACGAACAAAGTGCTTAGCTCATGAAACCTTTAGCACTACCTGCCTTTGAATGCTTTAAATATTGCACCTTATCAGGGATTTAAAACTTTTTCTAGAAGCACTGCAATAGTACCTACTATGTATAGACAAACTATGTTCTTAATATCCCTCGGCAAACCTCGTGTTTCGTCAGTCGTCGGATTATTTCTATCAGTTGCCCTTTGCACTTGGTGCAGACCGGACGCTCTCAATAGACTTGGAAGTATAAAGAGTTGTTAATACTCTTTTAACTTAATGTAATTTATTTTTTAAATGGTAGGAAAGCTGCTAAAATTGCAGGCACAACATATAGGAAAATAGTTTTACAACTCTATATAGCTCACATGAAAATCAAAACAAAACAACAATAAAGTACTTGGTTCTGGATTCAAATGATTATACAAGATAAAACTAATAATTGATGGACATGGAAATTAATAACGAAGTGATCCTAAAATAAATCGAAGTGATCCTTATATAATAAAAACGGCAAAAAAACCACTTTTGTTGTATGGGAGCCTTAAATATTTATTTTATCTAATTTTTTTTGTATTTGTTGTTATAGCGGCAACAGAAATACATCATCTGTGAAAATTTTAACTGTCTTACTATCACGGTTCATGAGATACAGCCTGGTGACAGACGGACAGACAGACAAACGGACGGACAGCGAAATCTTAGTAATAGCGTTCCGTTTTACCCTTTAGGTACGGACCCTAAAAATGACATCCTCCAAGGTACTAAATAATCTATAAGTTTCACAACAGAATTTCAAAATTACGTCCCATTTATTTTCGATACACAATGGATCGTGTCCTCCTAACGTAGTACTGAGAAACTCATTCATACTTTGTAAAGCATTGTCCCGTCTACTATCAGACCGTTAAAGGTCTTCACATGTGAAATTTGCCAATGACATAGAATTTGCTGGCAGCGCCTTTTTAGAAATCGTCAGAACTACTTATTACAATAATCTTTCGTTACTACTTCCAGCGGGAAAAGCGTGTATTTTTCTCTGATTACGATATTAGTATCGGAAAACTCGTAAGTGCCTGTAGTAAAAAATATCATATCCAAATAAACATATTTTTCTTTCTTTCTTTCTTTCTTTCTTTCTATCCAAACGAGTATTAAAATGCGAAAGTGAGTTTGTTTGTTACGCTTTCACCCTAAAACGGCTGAACGGATTTGAATGAAATTTGGGACATGGATAGCACATGACCTGGGTTAGGGCTAGCGTTGCCAGATGTCCCGTATTTCTCGGGACGTCCCGTATTTCAGGCATAATTATGAACGTTCCGCCGGGACAGGTTTTGTCCCGTATTTAAACCTTATTTAATTTGTTATTAAGAAATCTAGCGCACTACGGTTTATTGACATTGAAAAGTGGAAGAAAATCATGGAAGGGTTTCCCAAGAATGAAATCCCTAACATTTTTCTAATTATATCATTTATTTCAGTATCCTTAGTTCCAACTGTATTGTGGAAAGGACTTTTTCGCAGATCGTCATATATAGAGGTCTTAAAATGGACTGATTTGGGCAACAAATGTACCCCCGATTTGATATACAACGATGATATACAACAAATTGCCAGATGTAATGAAAAATTAAACAACTAAAAATTTTAAAAAGAAATTAGTGGCCTTCCTAACAGAAAAATGTTATTATTCGATTAATGAATTTTTAATGGACAAAACTTTTTAATCAGCAATATGTATAATAAAATTAAATATTATTAATATTATCTTGAACATATTAGGTTCATTATTCTTATTTTATTTTTTCATACTAACATTTTAATTTGATATTTTCAATATTAATTAATGTATAATTGCAATAATTCTAACTGTGACATCTTAATTAGTAACTATTTTTAGATGCTTAATTATTATTATTATTTTTTTTAATAATTTTTGCGTACCTATTTTCAGGCAGAATATACAAGGCTCACTCCTTTCTATTCCACCTGTATTTTAATCCCTACCTACATTCATTGCAAATAAATGATTTGATTTGATTTGATTTGATAAATATCGAATTAATGATCATTTTCAACTATAACATATAACCTATAACAATAACTGCATTGAAATTTACAAATATGTTAAATCAAACAAAGATATATTGAAACTTACACGATCTAGCAATAAATAAATAAATTAGAACGTAAAATACAATTTTTATCTGTCCCGGGAAAAAAATTAAATCCCGTTTTTTTAATGAAAATTGAGCATTTGTCCCTTATAAGCTCAAAATTAATCTGGCAACCCTTGTTAGGGCATAGAATACTTTTGTCTCGATATTCTCTCGGGATCCTTAATCATGCGGGTGAAACCACGGTGCGCAGAAAAAAAGTGGTGGCACTCCGGGAGTGCCGACAGAAGTGAAAACTTGAACAAGATCTTCTTGGTAGAAGAAAAATACTTGTATAGAACGTAGGTCCGTAACCTTATCTAAATAAAAAGCACAATCGTGTTCACAAAAAAAATACTTCCGAAACCTTTAAAGTAAAAATACTTGCATAGAACATTGATCTGTAACGTTATATAAATAAACAGCACCATCGCGTTTACAAAACCTTTAAAGTAAAAATACTTGCATAGAACATTGATCCGTAACATAATATAAATATAGAGCAGAATTGCGTTTACAAAAATGAGGTGTCGTCATGGTGTCGCGAAATCAATGGTTTAGCCCCATCTTAAAAATAACCAACCCACCTAAAGAAGTTTTCACTTCAAAAACTAAATGGATACATAACAAACAGCAAAATACATAACCCGACAAGCAATTAACAATTTCTGCATTTTAACAGACTTCTTTTTCATCGATGATCGGTTAATGCTGTGTTTACTAATTTATTATTAGAAAATACCTGTTACTCTTCTAACGAAAGATGTTCCAGTTTAATTTACCGCATAAACCTGATTGTACCTTTATTTATTTTCCGAAATAAATTCGTCTTAAAAGCGTTTAAACTGGGCAACGTCGCAAATAGCTGTCAGATATTTAGCTGTTTTGATTAATTTGGAAATATTACCTACTGTATGGAATTAAGAAATATGGCTCACTAGTGAACTAAAATACTGATTAGGAAACGCAATAATTAATATCGTAACACCGAATATTTAGTTTAAGATGTAAAAAGTATTTGAAAATGCCTTTTTTACACGTAAAACAGTAAGTTACAACATCAAATTAATATAATTTAAATTCATTATTAATATTCTAGTTCACTGGTTAGCCATATTTCTTTTATACATACAGTAATATTGCCAAATTAATCAAAACAGGTAAATATTTGACAACTTTTTGCGACGTTGTCAACTTTTTGGATGAACGCTCTTAACAGCCCACAAACCACAAGTGTCATCAATAGTTGATCTGTAAGCACCTTTGAACACTATAAACCAGCTTAAAGCATCATAAAACGTGGAAAAGTGCCTCTAAAAATGCTATAAACTGGTCGACACTACCACAGATTTCGAATCGCTAGGTATTAGCACCTCAATTTCCCATCTGGTGCCTTCGACTTCTTTAATGTGCATCGTAAAATGCGCTGCCAATACGGTTTATGCAGACTGTTCGGTTTGATCCCACAAGTTTTCAAAAAAATCATTTACGTTCCCTGCGAGCATGATCATCTTCCTACCATTATATATTATCAATTATTTTTTAGATCGGCTTATAAATATCATATACCTACTAGCTATGCCCCGTGGTTTCACCCGCATAAGTCTAGATCCCGTGGAAATATCGGGATAAAAAGTAAACTATGTTCAACCGTTTTAGCATGAAAGCGTAATAGGAAAAATCAAATCTTTTCTCTTTATATTATTAGTTTAGATAATATAATAAAGGGTCTTTCAAATAGGGCGGGTCGATGTTGACAGTTTGTGGCGGCCATGTTGTTTTGGCGGCATCTGTCAAATGCGTTGTTATTTCTTCAGCTACTGATGCCAAATCACCATGGCAAGTTACACAATTGAGCAGCACGTCCAAATGATAAAACTTTATTATCAAAATGAGTGTTCGTTAGTGCAAACGTTGCGCGCATTACGTCCATTTTACGGCAGACGCTGTGGCCCTTCAAAGTCGACTCTCCAACGTTTGGTGACCAAATTCAAGACGACAGGTTCGGTAAACAACCAACCAACACCCTTACGTCAAAGGAACGCCAGATGAGCCGAGAACATCGCTGCTGTCCGTGAGAGTGCAGGAGACTCCGAGGCAGTCGATTTCTCGCCGCGCACAAGAACTCGGCCTTTCGCAGACTTCAACTTGGCGAATTTTGCGTCGGGACTTGGGCCTACACCTATACAAGATCCAACTGACCCAGGAGCTCAAAGTGAATGACCATAGACAACGCCGTTTGTTCGCTGACTGGGCTACAGAACGTTTGGAAGAGGACCCCGACTTTGGCCGAAAAATTATCTTTAGCGACGAGGCGCATTTTTGGATGAACGGTTTTGTTAATAAGCAAAATTGCCATATATGGGACTACCACAACCCACATGAAGTTCACCAGGTAGTAATGCATCCACAAAAAGTTACTGTTTGGTGCGGATTTTGGTCCGGCGGCGTCATTGGCCCGTACTTCTTCGAAAACGATGATGGCGAGGCCATTACTGTCAACGGCAAACGCTACAGATCAATGAATAACAATTTATTTTGGCCTGAATTGAACGATATGGACATGGACAACATGTGGTTCCAACAAAACGGCGCTACGTGCCACACAGCGAGCGACACAATGGACATTCTGCATGAACGGTTCGAAGTCAGGGTTATCTCTCGCAGAGGTGACGTGAATTGGCCACCAAGATTGTGCGATTTGACCCCGCTAGACTTTTTCTTGTGGGGTTTCCTCAAGTCGCAGGTCTATGCCAATAATCCGCAATCAACTGATGCCCTGAAAGTCAACATAACACAGGCCATCGCTCAGATTCAGCCGGATCTATGCCGTAGAGTAATTGAAAATTGGACCTCTCGGATCCGTGCCACCGTTTGAAGCCGCGGTGGACATTTAAACGATGTCATATTTCATAAATAATCGCATAAGTGGGCCTTTCAAATAAAAAAATAATTTCTTTAATATCTCACATACAGCTTGTTTTATTTAATTTCAACATCGACCCGTCCTTGTTGAAAGACCCTTTATAATAAAGGTAATTACAATATAATAAAAATATTAGTTTAGGTGTCTCCACAGTTTTCTGTGTTTTCTATCTGTATTAGATTTAATTACAGCTCCGTATAGTTTACGAAGCAAAAATGAACATCACCAAAATTTAATTCCCCGCAAGATACAAGAGGTAGATCTAGCACAATTTTAGCGCCTTTACGAACTATAAGGCAGCGTGAAACAACGCCGTCCGTCCGCAGATTGCTATGAACAGAGTGCCAGGCGTTTCAAATTGCTTTCCACTATGACGGTACATGCAAATAGAACTATCCGGAAAGCCTTTGAGACAGTTTAGTTTTAAACGAAAATACTAGTAGCTGTTTCATTAAATTGACCTATACGGATTTTGCTGTCAAGTGTGGTGACTACTAAAATCGAAAGTTAGTTAGTTAAACCTAACAAATAACCTAAGGATACGTAATATAATAATAATAATCGTTTTATTATCAGGCAACTAAGGCCCATAAATATAATACACAAAATAATCTTATACAATAATAAACTAATACATAATGGTACCTACAGTGGTGTCAAGAGAAGCTGTCAAATGTGAGGTATTCCCAGATCGATTATTAGGTAATATTTTCAAAATGCAAAAGGAAAATATTATTTAGTCGCAGTAATAAGGGAACATTAAAGCGAGTTGTTCTGGTGTATATAAACCTTTACTTTAATAGCCTGTTGAAATTATTGCAATTAATGACGTCAGACAATAACTACAGCGCAGTACATGACTGCGTTGTGTAGGATAACTTGCGTATAATTACGGAGGTGAACTCCCGAGATCGAAGCCATGACCTCACAGCGTCGCGTTTCAATGCAATAGCGCTAACCGCAAGGACGTCCCCATTTACATTTATGAGATGACAAATACTACATATAGACAAACGTGTAGGTTACATATAGAGAACATTTTTTTTTACGTAATTTAGGTAGAGTTTGTTGTAATAAAGTATAATTAGGACTGTTGG
This sequence comes from Omphaloscelis lunosa, assembly GCA_916610215.1. NCBI lineage: Eukaryota > Metazoa > Arthropoda > Insecta > Lepidoptera > Noctuidae > Omphaloscelis > Omphaloscelis lunosa. The sequence goes on along the minus strand of OU744265.1, from coordinate 12,901,473 downwards.
CGTTAATTTGATAAAAATCTCGGCAATCATTCAAATTGAAACCTTAATAACTTATGTTTTGGCGTGATGCTATTGGAAAAAAGCGTAAGGCCAAATTTGACGTCATGCTATTAGTTTTAGCCGGAAGGTTTACTTTATCCTACGGCAAAGTACAGACGAGCAGCACTTTGCTGTCGACAAAGGCAACTGCAGCTGCCGCCATTGGTCATCGTTTGCCGTCGACACGTAGACAGCAAACGCTGACCAATAGCGACAGATACAGTATAAGCGCAGCGCGCACGCTGCCTTATCAATCGACTTCAAATAGACCGAGCATTCACACGTTAAAATGACGTCTCGCGCTACAACAATGCTGTCGACCTGCTGGGCAGCAGTCGGTGTGTCGAATACTGCAACAGTTTGTTTTTGACGACAGTAGCAGTTGCCTCTGTCGACAGCTGAAGTTGGCTCTCTCGACAGCTGAAGTTGGCTCTCTTGACAGCTGAAGTTGGCTCTGTCGACAGCTAAGTGCTGCTCGTTTGTTTGACGTCTAACTCGAGTCTTGACAGCTGTTGATGCCTCTGCCGTTTGCAACGTGCCGCTCATGTATATGAGCACAAACATCGTGGATGTCCTTCTTAAGACCGTATGTTTTTCGGACAAAGATTAAGACGGAAATAACTACGTAACCTAAACTGTGAATGATGCGAAAAATCGTGTTTTTCGTATCGTTTTTGTTTACCAAATAAATAGGATATATCAGTAAGAATACACTCGTATTTGTATGAAGCATGTATTTGTTAGGAAATATAAAGAACAGCAGAGGAAACGCCGTGATAAATGCAGACTTGTACTAGATGAGCTCCCTAGTTTAGCAAAATATATCAAAAGCTGTCTGGCTATGTGTGTACGTTTTATAATAAATTACCTAATGTATTAAAAATAATAAATTGCAGATTATTCAAAATTAAATAATATAAATGTCCGTAAGAAAATAATTTCTATAATATTAAGGATTTTTTTAACATAAATTATAATGTTTGTGTATTCAAATTTGTGTATTCGTTGAAGTTTACATGCTTTAATTTTTAAGCAAAATAACACCTATGTACACCATGTTTTACGTAAATAAATTATCTTATCTTATCTTTATTATTTACTACTTAGTATTTAAAAATACAACAAAATATAACATCACGCCTGTTTTCCTCGCCTTCGAGAAATGTGGAAATGTGGAAATGTGGATTTCGCCACATTCCAAATCCACATTTCGCCAGTTATGTTTAAATCCGATGTTTTAGGGTGCGAGCCTATTGCAATCAACTGGACACAAATCCAGACTCCGGGCTATAACTGACAAATTCCTGATGGTCTAATATTACTTAGTCATTATCGTGGTAATTTTATGACAGAACGATTATTTACATCAGGTCGCATTTGATTGAGCCAAAATTCAAATAATTGAATCGCAATGATTGACAAATTAGGCGGCTTTAAACCAAGGGCTTAATTCTCATTCAGTCTTGTATGTGCTCGTGGCTAATTAATAACAACACACGGGTCTATCCATCAGGTTAGGCTTCGCTTGCCGAGGTTGGTCCATGCATGGGTGACCATCTTTACATACCGAGGCTCCTCCGTGCCTCGGAAAGTCTCGGCTGTCATTCCTGGATCTTTGTCAGTCGTTACGGGTCGTCAGAAGCCCGAAAGTCTGGCAACCAATCTTACCAAGGGGTATCGTTTCTGGGTTATGAAGCTCAGATAGGCAGTCGCTTCATGTAAAATACTGGTATTCAGCTGATTCCGGTTAGACTGGAAGCCGATCCCAACACGGTTGGGAAAAGGCTGGACAGATTCATTGAGTGCATGAATGGGTTTTGTTTAAGTACACTCGTAGACTCGTACCTGTTACTTGATCTGTGTGAATTAAGTCTTCTTACACTTTGAAGTTCGAACTGCTCTTGCGCGTAATATAGTCGTCTGGGACTTGCAACACCCACTGCTCAATCCGTATAGAAGGGGACCCTCAAAGTAGTTGTTAATCTGTCAAAGGACTTAGTAGTGGAACTGGAACTACCTATCCAGTACGGGACTAGCTATTCAAGAATAGAAACTCTATTGAATGCCTAGGTTCTGTGTATTATCTGTATACGCTTATTTCAAAATAAACGCGGGTCGCGCATTAACCTCCAGATGCTAAAAAAATATAGTGAGGATGGTATGGGCCGAACTCAAAATTAACCACAATTTTTTTTGGTATACACGTAAGAAACGTAGAAATTGCAATACCTACACGGTCAAAACGTGTAGAATAGTCTTTTTTTGTAACCCTGGAAGTTTTCAACAATGGTCTAGAATCATAAGAATCAGTCCAGTCAGCCTATCCTCTCCATGCTGCACTACAACACCCTGTCCTCCACCTTTTGAGACGGCACGGTTGGCGCAGTGGTTAAGCGATTGACTGCTGCGCTACGTGTCGCGAGTTTGATTCCCGCACGGAACCAATATTTTTACGACCTACAAGTAGTTGTTCCGGGTCTAGCTGTTCGTGTATGTGAGTTTAAATATTTGTAAACGCACCCAAAATACAGGAGAAATACCTAGTGAGAGGCAACTAGGCAGAGGCAACAAGGAACCTTTTGCATTCAGTCTGTCCCAGCCACCTTCTTAGGCTACGGACACAAACGCAGCGGGCGCGGGGCGGCGGTGGTGGCGGTAAACCAGTCCCCAAAACCGATGGTTCACATAAGTGTAGTGAAGGGAAAGAGGAAGGGGGTAGGGGAGCGAGGGATGCGGTGAGCAACAAGTTTTATGCAGATCTTCAAGACCCGTGTGAAGCGAATACTTCTAGATAAGCGTGTACCTTTGTCGTCCAAGTCGTGGTCCGAATTATCGTTTACCCTCAGGTGAGATAGAGGTCAAACGTTAGCCTGTCAAAGAAACCACCACCAACCACTGAATCGCCAACCAATCCAACCAACCAACAACCAATCAACCAAAACTACCTACCGAACTTTTTTTTACCATTTTTTTTTCTTTTCTTTCTTTAAGCATATAAAACTGTTATAAACCTGGTATTCTGTTACCTTTCGCACAAAACTTACCTTCCTAATTCTTAAAGTCAAATACTTTGACAAATATTATTTGAATTAAATAAAAAATATTCGATAAAGGTAAACCTATCGGGGACGCATGTGTCCCATGTTCGTTAATGATGATTAGGCTAAACATTTTTGATTAAAAAAACCTTATTATCATCTGTTTTATAACATAACATTGTAAAAACAACAACAAAGAGCATGAGATCCGTTTGGAATTTTTTTAAAGGAATAAGCATAAAACTTATTTCTTTATTTATTATTCTTATACTTTATTTTAGAAGTATGTATGTAAGTATATTCTTATATTGTAAATAGTTTGTGTAAAAAGTAAATTGTAATATTTTTTTCTTCTTTGATTTATGTTTTTGTTTTATCTTCTACGGTTACACACGTTGTCTACATCTCATTTTATATAATTTCCTGTCGCAGGTATTCTGGAAGAGATTTCTTTAGAAATAAGCATTGCCTTTGTACGTATTTTTCTGTTCCTTTCTTCTTGTCTGTTTATATGTGTGTGCATAAATGGTTAAATAAATAAATAAATAAAACTTGCAAATACACGTTCAGTGCCGGGAGCCCACCTGGAGGGTTCACTTTAGCGCAAACGTATAGCCGGTGACCCCACTGGCCCCTGGAGGGTCCACTATATATGACAAGAGCTCTATGAAAGTGGGTGGACTCGAATGTGTTAAAACGTCCTAAGTATTTATTGAAGATTACTTATCGATTAGGTACTTCCTCCGAAATTGGTTCCTAACTCCCTCAGGGTAGGTAAAGTGACAACCAGCATGAACTTCAGAATAACTACAATTTCGAAGTATGGCATAACTTTACTGAATCAATATTGCGGATCGTGCAATGACTCATTAGTACTACTTTATGAATCTCGATTAGCGACGCGACGACGGTTACTATTTTTTTTTTTAAATCAATACCATACATTATTTTATATTATTGCTATAACTAGTGTATGGAAACTTAAACTTCTAACAAAAATATGCCCTTGTAATTTTCGTGATAATTTCATCACAAAATGATTCTTTGCATCCAGTACCCTAATTGCGTAACTTATTTTCGTTAACAACTATGACAAATTTATTTCATTTTGGCAGTTCAACAAAGTTCATTGTGTTATTTACGTTAAAGCTGATTTTTTTCGTATGGATTAGCAATCTGCATCAAATCGCAACAGATTATGACTGTGTTGTATTACGCAATTAGGGTACAAGTTGCACTTGATTAATTTAGACTAAATTTCATCAAACCACTCACGATGATTGAAAGATTTCGGGAATAAATCAAGGATTACCTATATTATTCTTATGATGTCTTACACTTATGCGGTTTTTTTTTAGTACCTTTACATCGGTATACTTATACCTATGTATAGAAACATGTTAACGACATAATGTTATTTATATTCAGTACACACGGAACCATCAATGGTGCTACACGCCAGACAGTGGTGTAAATATAAGGAAGTCGGTTGAAAACGATAAAGTTTATTATTTATTAATGTCATAAAAATAGTGTGGATATTTTATTTATAGTGATTTTAAAGTAAGTGAATGCTTTTGTTTATAAAATTGTAAGGCGGGAATTACTTAACTACTTGCAAATATTTCTGTAACATATGTTTTACAGTGATGATTCTAAGACCACTCTAAGACAATTTATTGTAGCCATATAAAACCATGACATTATGTCAGTAAAAGTTTTCAAAGGTATTGGATCAGATTACTTTGGCTTTGATCTTGACTTTGGGTTCTAGTGACCCTAATTAGCAAAAAATTGTACTAACAAAAAATAAAAACTAAAACCCAACTACGACAAAAAATATTTTCATGTAACCTGCGGACGATCAAGACGCTTCCAACGACACCAAAATTATGATGAGTAGTTTAGAAGATATGAGGTAACAAATGAACATAATACATACATACATACCGGTCAAAATCATAACCCTCCTTTTTGCTTCGCCGTAATTGGGTAAATAAAATAAATTCCTAGACAAAATGTATTTCTGTAAAACTGTAATGACTAGAAATTAACGAGTAAAGGCTCCTACAAACAGGCGCGACACGTGACGCGACACAAAGGTACGTCGCGTCGCGCGACGAGCGGCGTCTTTGTGTCGCGTCGCGTGTCGCGCCTGTTTGAAAGAGCCTTAAAGGGTATGTTTTGGGTTTTTCTAAACTATGTTTTATTTGTATTGTGAATCTTCGTTTTTATTATAGCTAGGTTCGTTTATTTTCAAACTCGTAACAAAACAACACGGTGTTTCCATTTTACGAAATCGCTAGTAGTATTAGCAGATTTCGGACGACCGCGGCAATTTGAACCCAATCATCTTTTATTAGAAGAGTACAAGGCCAAACTTGTTGTGATATGTACAGCGGGGTAATTGCGTAATGATCAAATCGTTCACATTATTCCAGTCTAGTAATCCAGCGAGTTAATCCAGTCCAGTTCTAAACTGGATCAAATCGTCTACATTATCCCAGTCAGTCAGACAAAAATCAACAATGCGTGTTCACTGTTCAACTTTAAATGCAGCACGGGATTAATAAATAAATACATAAAGTTTATTTTCTAGATTATTTTACAAATGTTTTACAAATTAAACCTAGGCAAATTTTTTTAATATTCAGCATATTTAATTTTCTACTTATTTACAAGAGTATGACAAAACTAAAAAAATATAATATCCTAACCTAACTAAAACTATTAGACTAAAACTAAACTAAAATTAAACTAAAATATGGCGTCGAAAAATTCCTCCGCGTCGCTGTCGACTGGTAATGTACCCAAGAGACTGGCCGCATTGCCACGTTGTATGGCAATGCTTAGCCGCTGGCCAAGGTAAAAACCAGCCCTTGGGTCACGAGAAGTGTCAACCAGTCGTTTGGAGATTTCATTGAACAGACCGTGAGCACTCGGACCCCACGGCCCTAGGGTTTCAACCCCAAACGGCTCGAAAATATAGTGACCTATAAGGTTATTATACTTTCGCCGCTTGAGGTTTTCCGCAGCCGCAGCGGCAGCGCCAGCACAGCACGCCGAGCCAGGAAGATGGGATGGCGCTAGAGTATCGACACACGTTGCGTCCCACACTAAAGGCCTACCCACCTTCCATGGAAATAAAGACATGCCGTCCGGTCTCTTGCCATCGTCGCGTGCCAAACCGTTGGGTTCTAATACAGCTGGAACGCCGACGGTGACAAGAGCTCGTCGGATGATGTCATTAATGTTTGCATGCCGCGCTAAGCGACCCGCACTTCGGCTGCAGGACAGGCCGTGGTGTCCGAGGCTGTTGACAACTTCACCACAGTGACAGCGATGAGGAGAACAACAAGGAGCTCCTAGACGCAGGGAAGCAGCAATGCGGAAGGTAGTGTCGTCGAACAAAGTGCCTAAGTTCGACGACGGTAGTGCATGAAGCCACAGGCCCGACTCCCACTTACCCACAGCCAACAGGCGCGCACGCTCCACAGTAGTAACAGACGTCTCAAGTAAATTGTTCTGTACTACTCTGCAGAGCGGCTCATCCCACCGTCTTTGGGAAAATGGGTTGTCGGGCGGATCTGAATTCGGGCAAGCGAGTCTCCAGGCATCCATAGCCTCGGTGAGGCACGGCACATCAAAATTAATCAGTGTGGAAGCTAGGATTTTCCTGATTAATTTCTCAGTACCGTGAACCGAGGATATGAAAGCCGGTAAACTAATACTAGAAATTTTGCGGACGCCGAGGCCTCCCATACGGATAGGAAGAGTAGCTTGTGCCCAAGCTCGGTCGTCCAAGGCCACATTTAAGATCGAGGTTAATGTATGCCGGATAATTTGGTCCATTTTGTCTAAAAGATGAGTGTGTTTCCATAAATGGGAGATTTGTATTTCATTTGTATTCAAACCTAGGCTAGTTTGAATACAAATGAGTTAAGCATCAACTTAATCGGTATATTAGATTCGGAGCAAATTGGCTGTGACAGACGGACAGACAAGCACACGAGTGATCCTATAAGGGTTCCGTTTTTTTTCCTTTTGAGGTACGGAATCCTAAAAAAACAGCCCTGAGGCTTTTGAGGCCAAGGTGTCTTGTGGCTAAGTATTAACAGCTGTTGGTTGGGTGACCATCTGTACATAAAAAGACCCCTCCGTACCTCGGAAAGCATGTTAAGTCATTGGTCCCGGATGTCATTAGATCTTTGACAGTCGATAGAAGTCGTCAAAACCCCGAAAATCTGACAACCAGTCTTACCAAGGCGTATCGTATTACCCAGTAACTGGATTGAGGAGGTTGAGGTAGTCGCTCCATGAAGCCGACTCCAACATAGTTCGAAAAAGGCTAGGCATCTTGATTGGCCTCTATCATCACAAATAATAAAGAGAGGGCAACCTATTGATGGTACGGAACCGATAGTATGCGAGTCCGATTCAGACTTGGTCGGCGCGAAAAACCTTGAGAAGTTATTATACTTGTTGGAGGAAAAAACAATTATTAATGGTGTGTATTTAGTGCCATATCCACCTTTAATTACAACAAAAACAATAAAGAGACTAGATCCGAGACTCGTCTTGATTTGAATATGATTCTTCATTTTCATAAAATGGCTACACCTAAAGTCACCTAAAGGGCAATGGAGAGGGCTATGCTTGGAGTTTCCCTACGTGATCGAATCAGAAATGAAAAGATCCGCAGGAGAATCAAGGTAACCGACAATGGGCAGGGCATATTACTCGCAGAATGGATGGATGATGGGGCCGAAAGGTTCTGGAGTGGCGACTGCGTACCGGAAGACGTAGCATCACAAGATGGACCGATGAATTGATGAAGGCTGATGACCTTATGAAGGCCGCAGGAATTCGCTGGATACGGGAAGCACAGAATCGGTCGAAGTGGAGGTGCTTAAGGGGAGGCCTATGTCCAGCAGTGGACGTCTTTCGGCTGAAATAATAATGATAAATATTAGTATTTTTATATAAATTTTGTTTTAATTTCAGATGATGTACAAAACAACAGCAGGCCTCGTTTTATTAAGCTTGTTTGTTTCGAGCGAGGCTTTACGGCTGTTAGTATGCTATCCTATGACATCAAAGAGCCACAGCATATTAGGACATGGGGTGGTCAATCGATTGTTGGAAGCTGGTCATGAGGTACATAAAATATTTTGGGGATAGCCCAAAATATTTAATTAATTAAATTTATTTCGGACATCATTCTAGTCCATAGCACTCTTGCATTTAAATTATAAACTCATAGATAAAAACCCAAAATACAATAATTTTTAAATATTCAACTCATTAAAAAACAAAAAAATAGTAAATTGTTAATTATAGAATTCAAAAAACAACGACAGCTATTGTGTAATATGGTTGATTTTACTGCACTTTAAGAGTTATTTTTTATTTAAAGTGAATTATAAATACATTACATTGCTTTGTATTTATCGTGAAATAACAGAGTTTATTACATGTTTTTATCGAAATAACGAAAGAGTTATAACTATTATTTGTCTAATGTTATAATAAATGGATAATAGATATACGAGAAGTGACATTATTGTAACAATATACATTATTGTACAGATGTCTGATTCGTTGGTCTAATGGTAACAAACGCTACTGCTGAGCATGAGGTCCTGGGTTCGATTCCCAGGTCGGGCAGTGTTATTGGGTTTTTCCATCAAGAATTTCGCAAAAGCAGTCTCATTCGAATATAAACATTTATGCTATTCGTTCTAAGTTCTAAATTATATTCATATTCGTATACGTATGCGACGCTAAATTTACTCAGTAAAGGTCAGTCCTTGAATATTACACTCTAAGTGTTCTGTTGCAGCAGAAGGATGGCTATTTACCGTGATTGTGGGTCTGATTCACATGTCACATGGATTAATTTTTCAATCTATAAGAAGTCTGTTAAAAAATTGCATTTTTTATTGTATTTAGACACTAAAAGAGCTCTAGATTCGTATTGCTACTTTCTACTCAGCAAATCCTACATTAGACTAATAATCCACTTTGCCCCACCAGGCCTCCCCCACTGGTGGGGCAAAGTGGAAGGCCTGAAAATGTTCAGTGGAATCTGCCCTACTAGGGTTGGCACCTTAGAATTTGTGTAGGTAGGTATGCTCGTATTTTATATTTGTTTGGAAAATAAAGAAATATATATCTAAGAAAAAATAAACTAGGACTGCTAATGTTAGATTTGTTATAAATAAAATAAAATCTAATCTAAAATTTTATTTTATTTGTAACAAATCGTGTAATAAATCTGTGATTTACAAACCGATTCCTTCCAGAAACAAATAGTAAATGAAAATTACCAAATAAATATTTTTGTACTTTCATTTAAAAACAATACCTAGGTACCTATGTACTAAGTCTAAAGTTACCTGTCAAAGTTACATTTTACTGAGTTATACATTTCCTTCTTTTCCAAACATTTTAGGCATTCCACTTTGCCCCACCGGTGGCTTAAAGAGGCAAGAGGAATGATTCCTAATAATATTTTTATAATTCAGGTTGTCCACATAACATCATTTCCGCATGGCAAAGTGGTGCCTACCCTGAGAGAAGTCGACGTCTCTCGTATAGCTCAAATTTTTTTAGAAGACAATGTTAACAGTAAGTTTATTACAGACTAGCTTCTGCTTGTCCGCGTGAAACTTGTTTTAATATAATGCATCCTATGATACAGGGCAATATTGTAGTTTCCTATTAAAGAAAGAATTTTCGGAATCGAATCAGTAGTTCCGAATATTACCCCCTACGTACAAACTCACAAATTAAACCTCCATAATTATGATAATATAAGGTCCCATTAAAACAGATGGACAAACTTTTAGAAATCATTCAGACCACCAAAATGTGGACAATGGTAAAAAATATATAAGAAAAACGCATTAGATACTTAATAGAAAAAAAAATCTGCTAACGAAAATACACTACAAATGTTGGTTACTAATGTTGGTTAATTAAAAAAAAACACTGATTACAATCAATCAATTCAATCAATCAATTCAATCAATCAATTCCATCAATCAATTCAATCAATCAATTCAATCATACAATTGAATCATTCAATTCAATCAATCAATACAATCAATCAATTCAATCACTCAATTCAATCAATTTTATTTTAACCTGGAGGTTAAAATAAAATCACTTTAATAAGTGTTTTTTTTGCTTGTATATTTTTGGTTAAACGTACTGAACGCTGTGTTAAAATTTGTTCATCTATTTTAATGGGACCTTATATAGTATAGATATAACAATTATTATAAATGCGAAAAGTAAGTTTGTTACGCTTTCACGCTTAAACGACTAAACAGATTTGAATGAAATTTGGCACGTGGGTAGACCATGACGTGGCAAAGGACAAAGAATTTATTTCATCCCGAAATTCCCAAGAAAATGAGACTATTATTGTAATATTAAGTATAGATGATTCAGATACAAACGTCGTGTTATGTAATGTAAATAAAATGAAATAAGGTGTTCGCAAAAAAAACTGTGGGAAATAATATTAAAGCCCGAACAAATTTTTTCCGTGTCGGAGTATTGGTGATGTCATTGTTGATTTACAGTAATTTTTTATTAACCTTGAACTTGCTTCAAAACAAAATGTTCTATCAAATCTAATTTTACAATAACCTAAGAAGTAATATTAAAGACGGAGGATATTTTAATAAATTTGAGAGAAAAGGTAAATTATTGCAATTATAGAGGCATGAGGAACAGGGTGTAAAGTTCACTCATCCTCTATAGAAAAGGGAGGATCCTCTGACCAGACGGGTGTTATCTTATGGGCAACTAACCGACGGGTGATGTCGGATCGTTGCATATATGCCAGTGGATTATTATATGGATTTTTGCGTGTGATGCGTAGTTCGCATATGGCGACGTAGATGCCGTCACACAATCAACAGATTTTTTTACTTTAAACTATTTTTACTTTTTTTGTACGTTCTGTTCCTGTCATACGCCCTGTTCTTCCCTGTTGTGTGCTTTAGTGTTCCCAACCAACCAATCCTGCCAACGGTTTTCCTACGCTAGTACAAATCCCAACGACCACATTATGTCGTGGTAAAACCTGCAGCACATTATTGGATTTTATCAACATCATCAGCCTAAAGCAGTCCACTGCTGGACATAAGCCTTTCCTATTGATCTCGATTTTCGACAACTCTCATCCAGTTGTTACCAGTCACCCTGGATCTACCGAGGATCGTCGCTCCTACCTAACCTAAGGGCGTCCTACTTTACGATTTCCGATTCACAGTCTCCACTCAAGAACACGTATACCCTAACGGTCATCAGTTCTACGGCTAATATTGGCCATATTTTGATTTACAGAAAGCTATTCGTAATTTCCAATACCTTTTATTTTTCAGATGAAGAGTTCACACTAAAGAACTTGATTGGCAAAGAAAACTTTGGAGAATCAGTTCTATTCCTCTACTTTGCTTTTACAATCCATAAGGCCTTTTTGGAAGATCCAGCCGTTGTCAAGTTATTTAGTAACCCAAATGAGAAGTTTGATGCTGTTATCTTAGAATGGTTCTTCTCTGAAATGAATGCTGGGTAAGTCTATTTGAGACGAGCAGTGGTAAAAGATCGTGGGTTTGAACTCAGGCAGGCGCTTTACTTTCTGTAAATAATTTCATGACTGCCCATAAAATGGTGAAGGAACTACTACTCTACTACTCTACTAAAACAAAAAAATCGAGGACTTGTGACATCTCGCCACTCCCTCTCGAAGAGAGGAGGTCTGTGTCACAGCAGTGGGAACATTATAGGCTGAATATGATGAAGTCTAGTTGTGTTTAAAAAAAAAACTAGTATTGTCTTGTTTGTTTTTCCCCCGTCTCGTTAAGGGGCAAACAAGCCAGCAGCCCTCTTGGTGGTTATTGGTTACCGAAGCAATCAGTAATATCAAAGGTTTGGCTGGTGTGTTGCCATCCTATTCTAAAGACAAATCTGAAATGTCTCATGTTATGCCTGTAAACGTAACCTTCCAAATAAACGCCAATACTAAACGCCTGCCAAATGTTATTTAGTAAAAGCTAATTAACTGTAGATTCTACTTCTATAGCTTTTGATTCAATTCTATAGTTCTTACGACTTGTCATATGATAGTAATTTACTAAGCAGATTTTCATAGGATCCCAGCACTGTTCGACTGTCCTTTGATCTGGGTATGTTCAACGGAGCCCCATTGGCAGTCAATAAGGGTAATGGATGGTATCACCAACCCAGCGTACTCCTTAGACCTGTTTACACAACACAAACTCCCACTGACCTTCTGGCAGAGAGCTGAAGGGCTATACAAACTTGTGAAGAAAAACTTGCAGCTGTAAGTAAAAGTGTTATTTCTAATTTTTCTAAACTATAAACTAATATATATATATATTATAATAACGAGAAAAAAAATGATTTTTGTTTGCTTGTATGTTTGTTTGTTACGCTTTCACGCTAAAACAGCTGACCATATTTGGATGAAATTTGGCACATGGGTAGACATTGACCTAGGTTAGAATATAGAATACTTTTTATCCCGATATTCCCATGGGATCGAGATTGATGCGGGTTAAGCTGCGGGTCGGAGCTAGTATAAATATAATAGAATATTATTTGTTATTGTCTCCAGCGGTGGTTTACAAATAAGTTGGTCAAAATTTTAATAGTATCTCTACAATTCGAAAAAAAAATATTCAAAATATTTTATTTCAAATAAACCTACAAGTTCACTGAAACGTCAAAAGCTTGGTTCCAATTGGTCGTTTCCTACGGAGAAGAGCTGGTAAAAACTCCACGGTCACTCTTTTAAAAATAAATGGCTTTTACAATGTTTTCAAACAGTGCTAATAGGTATAAGATCAATATACCCCTAGGGTGTAAAATAATATGAAATTGTAAAATAATAATAAAAAAAAATACTTCAAGAATTTACTAACATGGATAAACAGAAAACTAAACTATGTACAAGAAAAAGTTCGCAATTAGTCCACCTCTATACATTTCTGTGCTTGAAGTACTAAATCAAATATTTGAATGACGCCCTCGAAACGGCTCCAATGATTTTCATGAAATTTAGTATGCAGGGGATACTAAATTTCATAAAAATCATTGGAGCCGTTTCCGAGATTCAGATTATACATATACATATATACAAGAATTGCTCGTTTAAAGGTATTAGATGAATAAATTCTAACGTAACTTTTGATTTTTATTTTGAATTTTTTACAAAGGCCTCTGAAAAACTTCCTATAATAAAGGCACCACAAAACGCTTGGCTGACGTATTAGTGATCTCAATTTGTTATTAATTACTTTCACCCGCGGCTTCACGCTTGGACGTCGGAAATTATACCATGGGAACGGGAGAAAAAGTGTCCAAACGGCTTTGGATGAAATTTGGCAGATATGACCTACCTGTGTGCCACTTTTCATCCAAATCCGTTTAGCCGCTGAGCCGTCAAAAAGTATTAGACAGAAGATTATTACCTTACCTGCTTTCCCATTTATAATATTAGTATGGATAAGCAACCAGAGGATCTCCTCACGTTACCTCTGCAGGGTTGTCTTTTACACCACTTTTGTATAGAAAGGGAAGCGTATTATTTGTAAGAAACCAAGCTAGTTAGACTTGTGGCGACATCTACATCGCCACATGCGAACTACGCATCAAAGAACTGACGTCACACAAATCCTGCATCGCGCAATTAGAGTTTTCCGCGCAAACGACATATATATGACTATCCGACATCAATCGTTGGGCAGTTGCCTGGCAGACACGACACCCGTCTGTTCGGAGGATCCTCCCTTTCAATAAATTTTACAACAATTCAATTTACACCCTGTTCCTCATGCCTCTCCACTTTGCATAATTTTGAAAAATTGAAATATGTTTTCAACTTTATTCCATCCATTTTCCAGATTAGTGTTAAACCAGTTCGAGAAATGGGTCTACAACAGTTATTACCCCGAGATAGCAGCCAAGCGAGGAGTGACGATGCCGTCGTACGAAGATGCTGTGTACAACGGATCCCTGATGTTCCTCAACTCGCACCCCTCCATAGGAGGAGCGATGAAACTGCCTCAAAACACTGTCAACATTGCTGGATACCACATCGACAAGACCAAGCCTTTGCCACAGGTAATGCAGAGGCGTAAATGCGTAGGCCCAGAAAGAGATAGCCTCATGAGCTAGACTCCTTTTTAAAGTTCCGTACCTCAAAAGGAAAAACGGAACCCTTATAGGATCACTCATGTGTCTGTCTGTCTATATGTCCGTCTGTCTGGTACACATATCAATATATATGAACTAAACACGGACGTATAACGAAAATAAAAGAATTTTGAATATCGGCGACAGTTTCAGGGACAAATCGAAAACTGGATAAAAAAAGTTTTGCAAACTGTATTGTGTTACATATCAAATGAAAGAACTTGTTTTACGATCTCAAATATATTTTTTATATCGTGTTAAAATAAATACTTTTACAGATATTTAAGAAAATTTATGATTATTTATGAAAATTTACCATTCCACCCTTATCTCCGAAACTACTGAGCCTAAAATAAAAATAAAATACAGAAAATAGTCCTATACTTATAGATAACAGAAAAACCTATAAGAAGTATATGGTCTTAAAATAACATAATAAATCTCCCAATATTGTACCTACAAACTTACATTTGCAGTTGGAATGTATGGGAGATCATGTTTTTCAACTACAATATTAAGTTTGTCCATGGGATAAATAATTCATCCCAACTACGGAACCCTTCATTGTGCGTGGTCCGGCACGCTCTTGGGCGATTTTTTAAAAGATAGGCCCAATATAGTAGTAGACGACAAAAAATGGATAAGGGAAGAAATAGGTTTGCCTTGCAATGTGCGACAGCATTGGCTTAAAACATGAGAGATAAATGATCATGACTCTGCTGTCCCCATTAGAAGTTCCTGCTACCTTGATTCATCCGGGAGAGTACTACCGTTCTACTTTATTCTACCACAACATGATTGTGTTCCATGATATTATTGTATCAATTTGTAACTATAATTATTAAATACCAAGTGTTTAATACCTACATAACGTTTTGTGGCTACACCTTGATGCAATATTATGGAACATAGATTGTAGAAATTAAATGAATTCTTGTCGATGATATACATTTTGAATTTGAATTTGAATTTAGAGACTCGAGTTGCATTCTGTAACCACAATATTACGATGTGAATCCAGTAATGTTCTTTATCAAGGCTGCTCAACCCCAGGCCCGCAGGCCACCAAGTGACCCGCCAACACATTTGAATTACCCCACCAAAAGTTATCATCTGGCGATAGTCTTTTGAGAACAGATTTCAGGCCTTCAAACCAGGTCTAAAAATATTTTGACTTGATTTTGTTATCAACCTCAGATTTGTCGCCAAATATAGATAAGTTATTAGCATAAAAATCAAAGGTATTAGTGAAGATTTTTTTTAGATTCTACTATTTCATTTTTAGATCAAACTATGAGTCCTAAAAAATCCTACTTAAAGTTTTCTTTAATTTTAATAGCTAGGCCTTAACTGTGAGCAAGTTTTACTAGATGGCCCGCCGGCTGACACGGAATCAAAATTATGGCCCACCTTCAAAATTGATTGGGCAGCCTTGTTCTATAATAATTGTATGACTAATTGACTGTAGAACCTAGTAACCCACATTTATTTATCTGTTTGAGGGTCTTGGGGAAAACCTTAGTGAAAAACTTACAAATTACAAATTATAAAACTTACAAATTATATTCAGCTGCATCCAGTTAGACTGAAGGCCGACCCCAACATGGTTGGGAAAACGAAAACCAAAACATTTTTAAAACTAAATGGTTGGATTTATCGTAAGATTCCAAAAAAAAAAGGACACAATTTTGTCCCCAGCGATTATTTTTAAGCCATAGAAAATTATTTAGCACGCGCCCCAAAACCGTTTCTCACCGACGCTGTTAATACGTAATCACGTTAATTCCCGAGGGTACAATAAAATCTGGAAGCCTGAGTCGAGCCAAAAGCAACGCGGACGGAATTCATTCTCTAATCTTTGCACCCGTTCAAAGGACTTGGTACAACAATAGGGAATCACGCGGTACTCTAGGTCTCTGAGGATTTTTATCCAGCTGTAATCTTATTCTGTGGATTACTTGCTTACTGCAGTGAAACTAACTTGTTTGCGTTGCACGTTTAAAACGTTTAGCCTCTGCACTAAATATTTGTGGTGAAAATCTTCTTGGATTTTCATCGCAGAAGTTTGTTCGGCTTTCGAGAAATATTTTTATTGTACAAGCATTTCAACTGACGACTACGATGTGTCTAAGGCCGTTTATCTACCGTACCGTGAACAGGACGTTAACGTAAACGTGATGACGACGCTAAAGTAGCGACAGGACATTTACTATGACCGCGTAATCTCGATTCTCGTTGACGTTCCGTTCACGGTGCGGTGAGACCGCCTTACTGAACGGTTTCTGAAAAAACTTAAAAGCACGGAGATAGGCACAGAACACAGTACTAATAAAATTAGTGGCGCCGAAAGTGCGTTGAGCGCACAATTTCTATCACGGACTGCCTTCAAAGTCGTTAGATAACCCCAATACACTAGGTACATAGTTAACAGAAGTCAGTGTCTTTGGTTTAAAATATTCGTTTTTTGTCACTGACTTCCGAAATTAAAGTTAGTTTTAACTTTGTAGTGTTTTTAGGAAGTCGGTTGGTTTTTTTTTTTTTTTTGTAAAACAATTTTTATTTTTTACTTTTTATTTGGTCTACTGGTTATTATAACATCAGATTATCCACATAGACTAAGTGCGGAAAATACGTATTATTTGAGCTAACTCAAAAACTATCCAAGCAAAGTTAATACAATTTATAAGAGACCACTGCGCAAGGTTCTTCTATCAAACAAAAAAAGAATCAACAAAATCAATCCATAATTAGCGGAGTAATTTGCTAAAACTTAGACGATCTAGTATACTTTTGAGATTCGATCCTTATTAATATTCCGAATCTGAAATAGAAACCAGGTCACAGAAATACTCCATTTAATATTTTTACCACTTTCATTTCAGCCCATCCCAACCTAAGACTCTTCATCTCACACGGTGGCCAGCTTTCGACCTCAGAAGCAATTCATTACGGAGTACCTATGGTCGGTATCCCGGTGATGGCGGACCAGGTCCTCAACATGATATCAGTCCACTCCAAGGGATTCGGGATTCATGTCACGTTAGCTGAAGATATAGCACCAGAACTGGATACTGCTGTGAGGAAGGTTCTCGCAGATGATACGTAAGTTGTTTTACTTATTTATTTGTAGAAGTTGTATTTCCACAAAACCTCACGGAAGTGCACACTTCGTAGACACAAAACATCGGAAGCGTCGCTGTGCCATCATCTTCGATGGAGACACCATGGCTTTATTATTTATATTTATTTATTTATTTTATTTATAGAAAGACTAGAATGGTTTATGTGAGCTGAAGGTACCTACTGTCCCTGAATATGGCCCTTGTACTTATTAAAGCAATATTAAACTAACTATACAAATTAATTGAAACCACCACCCAAATTAGTCAACAAAAATTTCAAGTTCGTCTAATGTTTCCTATAAATCACCATCTTCCTGCTCTTGTTTTTCCTTCCTCTCTTACTTTGTTACTTGGGGTTGGCACAACACGTTTTCTTCTCCCATTCTTCCCTGTCAACTGTCACACTATCATTCACTCCCTCTTTTTATATCATTCCTCACACTATTCATTCATATTTTCTTTAGCCCTTTCCATCTATCAATATTTATATTAATTACTCTTTGAGTCACATGTGTTTCATCCCTCCTCATCATATGACCAACACAAATAATTCCCTGTCATCTTTTCTGTCGTATATGGATAAACTGAGAAATGATAACTGAAAGTTTATTTCAGTTATCATTTCTCAGTTTATCCATTCTCGTTACTCCGCACATCCATCTCAACAATCTCATCTCCGCTGCACGTAATCTGTTTTCATCGGTCTTCTACAGGGCCCAATATTCCGATCCATAGTATAGAAAGAATTAATGCAATATTTTAATCTGTTTGATCAGTTACAGCAAAAAAGCCAAAGAAATATCAACCCTATTCCACGACCGTGTAATGACGCCAGGCGCTGCGCTCCTGCATTGGGTAGAATTCATCGTCCGCAACCGCGGCGCTCGCCACCTCCGCTCCCCTGCGCTCGACGTGCCACTGTACCAAAAGCTTTACCTAGATCTAGCAGTAGTTTTAGCTG
The DNA here is from genome assembly GCA_916610215.1 of Omphaloscelis lunosa. NCBI lineage: Eukaryota > Metazoa > Arthropoda > Insecta > Lepidoptera > Noctuidae > Omphaloscelis > Omphaloscelis lunosa. Next base: position 12,883,078 of record OU744265.1, on the reverse strand, counting down.
TAGCAATATTTTTAATTATAAAAGTAGTGAAGTACGTGTTAAGTAAGCGATCGAAGAAACAAAAGAAGGAGAAGAGTAATTAATGAGTTGTATTTAAATTTTTTAAGTAGTTTTTTTATGAATACAGTACTGCCCTGCTAAGCCCAAAGGCGGTATCTCTGAAATCGACACTTTTAGTATATTTTATACCATTCAATAGCTTTAACAATTTCGCATCTAATGGTATAAGCGAAATAATACTATCTAACTTAAAACATTTAAAAAAACCCCTAAGAAGTTTTTTATATCTCCATGTTTCCTTAAATTTCAATTTACAAAAAGTCAATTTTCTCAAAACTTACTCCGGTTGAGATACCGCCTTTGTGCTTAGCAGGGCAGAGTACCCTATTTACGTAACATACTTTCAATCACAATCTGAATGATTTTGAAGAATATTGCTCACCCTTTGCTTCATATAATCAAAAAGTTTGTCTGATCAAAATGAAAGTCATACTGTGTAAATGTGTTACGCAATTACTCCATGACAGGAAATTTTGGACATTTGCAATGTGTCCCTGATACTGAAAACCTGATCAAATCATAGAAAAATGACGAATTAAATGTACCTAAGCACATTAGGTACATTTATTTTAATTAAAATGCTTCTAGCAATTAAACAGACTGATGTAGGTACCGGTAAAAACGTTATTTTTTTTGTAAATATTAATGATTATGATTGCAAAATACACTATTAAATTACATTCAGAATCAAGTGTACATATATATCCCCATTTTTTATAAAAATATGTTAGTATCAGTTACATTATAAAAATTTGTATTTGTAAGTGGATAATTAAAATTATGACTAGTTCATTCTGCCTAACCTAACCTTTCCTAAATGTTGGAGTCGGCTTCCAGTCAACGTCACAATATGGGCAGTTCAACTGCCCATATTGTGACCTCCACAACCCAGTTGCTGGGTAACACGATAGCCCTTAGTAAGATTGGTTTGCAGACTTTTGGGCTTAACAACTGTCAAAGATCTACGAATGACAGCCGGGACTAACAGCTTAACGTGCTTTTCGAGGCACGGAGAGGTCTCGATATAATAACACGAACCGACCGCGGCAAGCGTAGCTTAACCTTCGATCGACCCGTGCAGCTATTATCACTGTCATGTCTTGTTGTTAAATAATTATACACAAATAAATTAAAAACGGGTATCGTGCAGATTACGAACTACATTATTTACCAACATAGCACAGTGGTTTTAATATTGTGATACTGTAGCATAAAACTTTTTATATTGCTGTGCTCTAGCAGGGTTCATGTATGAAACTTCGAAATACTTATAACAACTTGTAAACTACATGAATGGAATAAATTATTGTTATGATTATTATTATGATTACACACAATAATTCAAAAATATATAAAAAAGATATGAAACATAAGATATCATTATGTTTCCTTTATATTTACGTAACGCGCCTGTGTTATGTCAGCATGACAGCTGACATTATTATCACGTATGACAATGCATTTTTCTTATCTTCTATTTTAACTGCTTCTAATTATAGATAAAAAAAACATAGGTATACTTATAAAAGGATCTCATAAATGAGATTCGTGTTTGTAATCACAAAAAATCTGGAAAAATACTAGTTTGGGCAGTGCCTAAAAAACAAACGACAATCATACTCGTATTTGCTCTGTTAGGCACCTGTCCTACCGGCGACGAGGAAGTGTCAACGATTAACTCGCTCAAGAAACGTACAAAAGATAAATAGGTCCCATGTAAAAGAGATACATATATTGATAGTTAATCGCTGACTGTTCTCACCGCCGGCGAGTACTCGTTTGTCGCAGCGACAAGAGCTATCAAAGCGAGTACTCGCTTGCTAAGCAGAACACTCGACGAATGACTCAAGCTTGGTACAAACGCATACCAGCCAATAATCGCTCGTCGCCGTCGCGCACTCGCTGTGTATTGCTTGCCAATTCGTTTTTAGTTGCTAGCTCTACTCGGGCGGTGGGTCAAGTGCCTAAAACATGAAGGCTAGATAAAGTGGCATTTGCTTTCAAGCATTTCGAATTTCTTTTTCGACTTTCAACAGGATTGAGGTATGCTTTTCAGTAGCTTGTGCCAGCCCCATACATTTTTTATTTCTACAAAATCGTTATCGCTGATAGGAAGTCACTTTCTCTAGGCCCATTTTTTTTTTTTTTGAGGGTGGGAAATCATCAAATAACTTCTCCCGCTCTGGGCGGAGCGGGACGGCGTGTCAGACTCTTACTGACTAAAACCCACCCGTGTTCCTTCGGTTGCCCTGTTGCCGGGGGCCACGATCTCCCTTTCGGTTTTCTTCGCAACCCCGGCATTGTCATCGTCAAACGGAAATCTGCCTCTTTGCTCTGCAGAGTGCGGGAAAGCTCCAACTCCATCCTGAAGACCATAGCGTGGAGGTACGATTCTCTTTAATTAGGTTGTTCGAAGATGCATATCGAACAAATGCATTGTTTCGAAATAGATAATAAGTTTACTAACATAGATATAAGTTATCTCTTTTTGTTTACTAACCCATATATGGATGTTGCTTATCCGAATTAAAGATTATTTTATTTTATTTCATTTCATTTTATTTTGTTTTTTTTTTTATTATTTTTATTTCATTTTATTTTATTTTATTATTTAACCAAAGTTCCCAAAGCCCAAAGTTTAGAACAAATGGCTACCTTAGAATAATGTCATGGCAGCATGGAATTAGTTTGAACTATCTGATACTATTAAATGCACATTCTCTATTATCACCAGAGCAGATTTCGTCGCCCAGGTTATAATAATCTTGAAGTGTGAAGAACCGACAGCTATCAAGACAAGCAATAAATCGTACCATATCTCGCGGTCTCCATATATAATATCACCTATGCATGTTTACTTCAAAGGAAACTAGGAAACACGAAACGCCGAAGGCGATACAACATTTACCTCCATCTTTCCGTAGTAATATTTTATCGTTCCGTAAATGCTTCAAAATTGCCTTTACCTTTTTGAATAATTTATTTTATTACAAGCTTTGGTTCCCATCGGCAAAAATGCCGAACTTCCATAGAAAATTTCTTCCTCTATTTAACCCTTAAAGGGGATGTTTTTTTTTTTCTTAATCGTACCGTAATGCTGATCTACGTTATACAGAATGGTCAAATAGTGAGGTCATTAAAAAAATGATATACCTCCAGCCCTCCCCTCACTATCAAGAATTCCGAAACATACATGGGGAATTTTCGGATACCCCCGGACATGAGGAATATTTTTTTTATGGTGTCTTTATTTGGACCAGCATATATAAGGAACTCTTATGCAAAATTTCATGCTTTTAGGTTCAGCGGTTTAAAGCTGTGCGTTATCTGCCAGTGAATTTAAGATTATTGTTAAGTATTTATGAACGTATCCTTTAGAAAAACTTGAGATTACCTGGTTACGTTTAAAAACCTTGAGACTGCTTGGTTACCTACAAGCTTCGCCTAGCCTGATCTGATAATAATCACATGGTAACTGAACTATAAAGGCAATTTGCTATCTACACCAAACAAACTGCATAACACAAGTCACCTCTATATGACCTCTGTGCGGTCAACGCTATTACATCAATTTAACAATCGAAACCAAGGATATCAAGCGTATCGTCTGGTCTATTTATAAGGACTGTTACAGAAACAGGGGGGAGATAGAAAACCAAATAATGATGATTTAACGACTCTTAAAAGTTTATGGTCTTGACTGGAGCTCGTATACAAAAACGGAATAAGTTATAATAGTAAGTTATAATAGTATTTGGTTTCCTGCATCAGAATTAGGTGTAGAGATTTGACCCAAGTTAATTAAAAGTATTTGAAATACAGATACAAGATACAAAATACAATACTTTAAAAAATAGATATATTTTGTATCTTGTATGTAGATAACATTCTTTCGGTATTAGTATTTTGTAAATAATATGTTTGGTAAAATACTTTTATAGATTACGTATGTATTTTTTTACATTACGGCATCTCATCAGTAAGATAAAACAGAACGCACCCTAAAAATTTCAATTTATGAACTTTTCAAAAAGCTTAATGGTCTAGTAGCGACAACAACACAGGGTCTACTGACAGCAGAACTGCCTTAGAAACGCTACAATATTTAAATAATAAACATACCAAACGAAAGAGTTTATTAAATGTTTATCCTACAATTAGAAAAACATTTTTTTTAAATAAAACACCTATTTGCCGAGTTCCGCCCCTGTGGAGCGACTTTTCTCCTTTGGGGGATGACAATGAGACCTCATAGAAGAAAAATGAGTGATAAAATATTTAAAGAACTGGTCTTACTAAAAGTCTCAATTAAAACGTAATTTTTTTAATATTTTCCGACATTTATGCGATTAATCACTTATACAATAATTGTAAACAAGCTAAAATAAACCTTAAAATTTATAAATGTATGTTTTCTTTCATAAAGTTTTTTTTTAAATACGTATTTTGTATCTTGTATTTCAAATACAATTTCCAAAAATATATTGTATCTGTTATTTCAAATACATTACTTAAAAAGGTATCTGGTATTCCAGACGCTTTTTTGTGGTATACAAGATACCTCAAAAAAGCATCATCTCTGATTGCGTAACACATTGTCAATCATAATCCGAAAGATTTTGACGGAAATTCATAACCCATTGATTCTCATGTTTGAACAATTCTTCTGCTTAACATCGTAAATACTGCAATGAACGTTATCAAATTATTTCCGCAATTACCTCGCTGATTGCTCGAATTCTAATGCTTTCAAAAGAGGGCGATTTTTTTTAATTTAATATAATATAATTTGTATTTTATGTCCAACAAAGTGATGTTTGGTTTATTTCAACTCTGATTCGGCCTTGGCACTTTAGTGTACCGCCAACAGAAACAGCAAATGAATATTCTAAAACGCAAGAAAAACTTTGCCATTCCATTGTTATAGATTAATTTAAAATTGTAATATAAGTAACTCCTTTTTTTAATAAAAAATGGCAAAAAAATAAAAATATTCTAAAAGCTTGGCTTCTGTCCGCGACTTCGTTCACGTGAAAATTTCTTGTTTTTTCATATAATATACACAGATCGTATCCTATGAGAGCAGGCAAAGCCGTAGCTTTCCATTAATGAAATAATTTTCGGAATCCGATCAGTAGTTCCGAAGACTAATGATTACATACAAAATCACAATTTTTCCCTCTTTATAATTTTACTAGCTTCTGCCCGCGACATCGTCTGCGAGACTATAACCTTCCTCAAGAATTGGGCTATCCAATAGATTTTTAGGCTAGATTTGTTCAAATCCGAGTGGTACTTCCAGAGATTACAAATTTTACCTCTTTATAATACACATTCGTATACATATATAATTTATATATTAATTAAGTATTATAGAGGTGGTCCAAATAGTGACGTCATAAAAAAAAAATCCTCCCCTTTCCGCCCAGGGTTGTCCGAAAATACTCCATGAATGTTCCGCGATTCTTGACAGTTTTCGAATTACCTTTTATTTTTTAATCTCGACTATTTTATGAAAACAGCTTTAAAAAATAACTATCTTTATTTTTACTCGGCTTTTTCATGTTCTTTTTTTACTATATTCATTCTTATGAAATATTCTTGCAGAAATGGAATAAGCATCTTCCTATCATTATTTCGAGATGCAAAAATTTTGATCAAAATGGAGAATTAACGTTCGAGTGATACAGAGTTTTATGATGTCACTATTTGACCAATGACCTTGCGATGACCGCAGGGATTCGCTAGATGCGGGAAGTACAGAACCGGTCGAAGTGTCGGTGCCTATGTCCAGCAATGGACGTATTTCGGCAAAAATAATACACGAACACGGCGCTTCGAACCGAGCGCAGTCTGCGCTCGGTGCTTGGTGTGGCAACACGCCGTGTTCGAGTTCACGACAAGTTAATCGTCATCCTGAGGATGCCTCGTTGATGCCTTTAGAAATAGCTAAGCGGAACAAGTTAGTAAATATATCCACATCATCATTTTATAATGGATTTCCGCAGGGTCACGCCTGAATCAATTAACTATCTTAAAAATGATAATGATGACTTTTTTAACTATTCGTGTTGTTTATTAAACTAAAGTTTCAACTAGGATGAATCTTAACTATTTTAGATTAACCCAATGCTTTTTTCTCAAGGACTAAAGACTCCTTGTATCAAAGGATCGCTACATCATGTTGCCGACCGTACACTGTAAATATCTGTTAACAAGCCCAGATTACGTCACGACGTGTTTAATAATATTATTCAATCGTAGTCCCAGCATTGCGCGGACGCATAAAAGACGTGCTTTGAATATTAATTCAAATGAAATTTATTTCTATGCATTTGTGAACTGCGTTACTACTGAAGTGCGTTACAATGAAGTTATTAGTGCTAATTTCTTTAGTCTACTTTCTTTGTAGTGCTGAAGCGCTAAAAGTTTTGGTTGTATTTCCTTATCCTGTAAAAAGCTTGAGTATTTTGGGAACAGGTGTTGTGAGGCATCTGCTTAATGCTGGACATGAGGTAATTATCAAATAATGATACGATTTTTAATTGAGATAATGCATTTCCCTAAATTCAAGAGAAGAAAATAGACACATATCAAAGTAGTTTTAAAAATAAAGGTGATTTCTGACTATTGACAATTTTAATTATTGGTAAATTGTTACTTACAGGACTTTAGTAGGTACTTTTTGTTCATCCAAATTAAAAACAGATAAGTAGCCTTTATCCAGTAACTCGTATTTTTCTCTTTTATTCTATTAATTTATAATTATCATCACCTCAAACCTTTTCTAAAAATGCTTAAAAAAATCACGTTATGGAATATTCTACAATTAAGTGTTATTTTGTAGCTAATTACGTAGCACACTGTCAATCACAATCTTAATGGTTTTGAAGGATATTGCTAATCCACAGCTTCATATGTTTGCAAAATGTGTCTGCTCAACAACGTAAATAACTCAATGAATGTTGTTGAACTGTCACAATGAGAGCCACTGCTACTGTTAGTGTGTTACACAATTACCCGCTGGACATTACTATAGTTCTACTTAATATTATAAATGTGAAAGTTTGTGTGTTTGGATGTTTGTAACTCACGCAAAAACGGCTGAACGGATTAGGATAAAATTTGGCACACAGATGGTTTATAACCTGGATTAACATATAGGATACTTTTTATCCCAGTAATAGTTTCTCATGGGATAATTTTTATATATACGCGGACGGAGCCGCGGGCAAAAGCTAGTAGGTATTATATATTTACAAAAAAAAAACGGTTATGTGGATAAATAATAACGAGGAAATATCTGAAGGCTAAATGCAAAAAAATATATAATTACGAATACTTATTTATGATCTTAGTAGGTTATTTTACTGGTTTGCGAAACTGCGTTGTTTTCAGTTATGAATGACTATTTTAAGTATCTATAAGGATATAAATAATAACAGGTAAGTAAATAGATAATATAAATATTGAATCTTAATTAGTTATTTAAACGGTGGATAGTTTTACTTTTTTTTTTCTGGGTGACGACGTTCGCACGGACGGACGTAATGAAATCGTGGATATTTTTTTTCGTGCACTGTATTTTCAACGCTCTGCTTAGCGCTGAAAATTGAAACTCCAACAGTGCGTTTTTTCAATGCGCTGGGACGAGAGTGCGTCCCAGCGCGTTAGATTCTCAACGCTCGGCTTAACACTCGAGAGTTGAAAATCCGATTTTATTACATCCGTGCGTACGTCGGCTTATCGACTAAATCCCACCCGTGTTCCTTCAGTTGCCTGTATGTTTCCCGAGGCCATGGTAACCCATTCGGACTTTCCTGCGACCCCGGGGATAGATTATACCTGACTGCATATTACTCTTTCTACCTGCAACTTCGTTCACGTGGAAGACGGAAGATATACAATATACTAAAATAAAAGATACATTTTTATAAAACTCTCAATCTGCTACCGACCCACCGCGTCGCGTCGCGTCGCATCGCATCGTCTGACCGCGTTATTACTTCATTTTCGCTTAGCGTTTTTTCTGAAGTTTTTCTTTTTGCTCGACTCCTAAGGGCCTTACTAACCTTTCACAAGAATTGGGCTATCAATAGCAAAAATAATTTTTCAAATCCGCCTGGTAGTTCTGTAATTCTGTGACATCTACATCGCCACACGTGAACTACGCGCAAGCAGAGTTTACCGCGCAACTAGCATATCTACAACGACCCGAAATCAATCTTCGGGCAGTAGTCCATCAGAGACAACACCCGTCTGGTCCGAGGATCCTCCCTTTTCTTTGGAGGATAAGTGAACTTTACACCCTGTTCCTCTGCAGTTCCAGAGATTAGCGCATTCAAACAAAAAACAAACTAACCAGCTTTATTACCATTAAGAATAGAAGTATAGATATGCATCAGGTAACTGCCATCGATTATAGACATGCAGAATCGCAGATATCTTTCTGACAAGTAACTATTGACACACGCATCGTGATAACACTTACAGCAAGTCATCTTTTTGGCTTTTTATATTGTTATAATTAGGTATCATTATAAGGCGGAGCCATTAAATCGAAGCCGTCTTTAGACAAACTAACATTCTATGAAAGCAATGATGCCGCGACAATCGCAACTAAATAATCTCATAGTAATTACTGACGCAGATTTGGGCTGGTCACACCGCATTTCAAAAATCTTTCTACGTCAGTAACGTACATTTTATATGAACCATCGCACAGTACAGGTGGGCCGCACCACTCTTTATGTATTGAAGTGTGATGCGCTGCGCCCCGATGCGGCTGTAATGTGCACTTAATTAAAAGTTAACAAATGTTCTGAAAAACTTTTTGTCACAAGACATATCCGTTCCATTTAAGTTTGAATTTTTTTTTTCTTGTGTACGCACTGTTTAAAAAAATCCCTACTAATATTTTATATGCGAAAGTTACTCTGTCTCTCTGTAACATTTTCACACCTTAACAGCTAAACGGATTTGGATGAAATTTGGCACACTATGAGCTGGGGGTCTTTTATTATTTTATTTATTTATTTATTTAACCATTTATGCACACACATATAAACAGACAAGAAGAAAGGAACAGAAAAATACGTACAAAGGCAATGCTTATTTCTAAAGAAATCTCTTCCAGCATACCTGCGACAGGAAATTATAAAAAATGAGATGTAGACAACGTGTGTAACCGTAGAAGATAAAACAAAAACAAAAACCAAAGAAGAAAAAAAAAATACAATTTACTAATTCAACCAACCAAGATAAGGACCCAACTGGCAAATTACGTATCGGAGGTAGGGACAACTGTCAAATCGTGTTGGTATTCATTCTTAGTTTGGGCCCCGAAATAATCATGTGTCCGTTATGATACGGAGTAGGAATTGACCGTTACTTCGGCCGGAACTAGAGATTTTGTGCTTAGGGAGTAGACTACCTGGGTTATTATGACATAGGATATCTGTTATCCCGGTAGTACGTTCCTATAGTGCGATAACTTTCGACTTCCACATGTGCGAAACCGCGGGTAGAAGCTAGTGGTAACTCTAGAAATTTTTAGCCAGGTACGATTTATTGTTATAAGAATAGGTATTATAGGATTCATTCATCCATTGGTTGTCTGCCCCATGGCATTATACATCCAAGGCCAACTACACTCGTTGCATTTAATTAAATGTTCATGGCAACAAATGTTCGTTTAATTTACCTACTTCTTCCAACTACATTTTTTAAATACAATGTGTAGGCGACGATACGACTATAATTTAAACGTCGGTGCTCCATGAACCAATTGAAATTTGACCAATTGATCTATGAGGAAAATTACATTTTTCCATTGTTCAAATACCATCTTGGTTATAGAGAATTTTTCCGCTGCCAGTTTAATAGTATAATAAAACCTTGTCCATATTTAAAAAAATATATATCATTAAAAAAATTTGAAACCGCTTAATAATCATTTATTGAATAATCACAACAAAACAATTCATTTTTACAAAGATTACAATACAAATCGTGAACGATCTCATTGACTCCGTTGGTATCCCAGAATTGGCGACACCAGTTTTCGCAATGCCCAATGGCAATCATACCTTCACCCGGAGACATATATAGACATATAAAGTATGGAAAACTTGTGTCAACTTAGAGTTATTTTCCCCATAAACCAATTGGTCAAATTTCAATTTGTCCATGGAGCACCGACGAAACTTTGTATATCTAATGACGTTCCTAGTCTCCATACAAAATCAAATATATCCAATAGTTTAGTCCAGGAGTCACCAAAAGGCGGACCGCGGTCCGCCATTAAGCCAACCAGGATCCGGATGCGGTAAACAGTAAAAATAACTAAACCAATAAAAAAAGCAAAATCCAGGATTTTATGGCAATAGCTTGCACCAACTTTAGACTTCAGACAGATTCAAGTTCAAATGATACTAATGATATGATGATAATGACTTACTTACTTTGTTTTCTTTTTTTTTTCATAACATAGTATTAGTTCAAAGTTCAAATTTTTGATTAAAGCGATTTTTGGTGATACAACAGGGTCTTAAAAATATTTTATAGTAGCTCAAAAATGTACCCTATACAGCAAACATTGTTAAATTACAATATTAGAAATTAAGTTAAACATTACATGAAACATGTTTATTACTTTAAAAAAAATCAGGTTTCTTTTCGTTTTAAATCTTGAATTGATATTTTTTATCTTGCTTGATAGTAATCGTCTACCAACAAATGGACACCTATAGTCATATTATTTAAAAAAACGGACCCCCAATGCAATTAATTGGTGATCCCTGGTTTAGTCACTATAGCCAGTTGGTTGATTGGAAAAACCCATCACTACCTACTATTCAATTTATATGAAAAAAAAAACATTTTTTAAATTCAATGTTTATATTTAAGTTTGATAGTTTCACAATATTCTTAGGCACTAGTATTGCCAGTATTTTCATATACTGGCGTATTGTTATCTCCAAATTGTATTGGTAGATCAACAAAAAAAAAAGTATAATAATAACACAGGCCGACAACATTTTTAACCAGAAACCAGACTATGTATTTCCAAAGGTTTTCGATGCGCTGAATCCAAATCTGGCCTCAGAATTGCTCTAACACGTCAGGTTTCTGAGATATCCTAAATTAAAATTGCTAAAAGTACAGTTATTGCCCGATTTTGAGGTTATGTAGACTCACGAATTATTTTGTCTAAAAAAAATAAATGTTACCATATTAAAGAATAAGTCTTCCTCTTTCAAATGCCGTTGAGTTTGCTATAATATTTTTTTTGTCGCTGAGATATCGTGTTTTGAAGTTCTCATCTTTGTAAAGGGTGGGGGTTTGCTGAGTTTGGAGTGTACTTTGTTGGCCTGTGTAATTAATGCATTACTAATAATATTTCCAGGTGACATACGTAACTGTGTTTCCATTGAAGAACCCCCCAACCAAAAACTTCCGACAAATTGATATTAGTGGCAACATGGCTCTGATTAAAGGTAAGTAACATTTTTCAGAAAACGCTCGAAGTTCGAACATTTAGTTTTACGTATAGTATCTCTATCTTGGTTAAGATATCTAATTTGTTAATGGAGTTCGAAAAAAAAACAAAGTGTCTTTTTTCAGAAAGATTGTTTGGAAAATTACATTTATTTACATTTACTTCCATCTGTATTTTTTTTATGGCAAATATTTTTTTATTTATTATTTCCTCACAAGTGTGTCGAAAACCGTCATTTGATACACGTGAGCATTTGCCATTGTATATGCATCAAAATGTCAAGTAGGTATTGTAAAGTCTTTTTAAATTCAAAATAAGTACCTAGCTACCTGAAATTACTTTAACAAGTGGCCAGGGTGTTTCTATTAAAAAAAAAGGTAAACCAAATAGTTTCAACACCTCCCCGTAATGGAAACATCCTGTACATACAGATATACAAAAAATATATACACCCTAATAAATTAATAACAAACACTATAAACAATAATCACGAACACTTAACAAAACAATGAATACAAAAAACAAAAGCAAGCTAGCTTATGGCCTCGGTTATACCTAAACCTTTAAGACACATGAAATGTCGAAGTTTTGTTAAAGGTTTAGTAAGGACATCGGCTGGCATATTACGTGTGTTAATGTAATTTAAGACAAGGTTTTGTTGATTAAGTGAATCGCGAATAAAATGGTGCCTTATATCGATGTGTTTGGTGCGTGCGTGAAAGGTGTCGTTATGAGATAATTTTAATGAACTTTGATTATCTGTATAAATTTTGATTGGGCGATCCAAAGAAAATATTTCTTTAAAAAACGCCTTGAGGTATATGGCTTCTTTGCACGCTTCACTAAGAGCCATATACTCAGCTTCTGTAGTTGAGAGTGCGACTGTTTTTTGTTTGCGTGACTCCCAACTAATTGGTGCTCCACTCATAATGAAAAAGAAACCTGTGAATGAACGACGATCGATGATATTACTTCCATGGTCTGCATCTACATAACCGATGGGATAGTCTGGCATGACTTTATGATAGTGAAGTTTCAGGTCCTTGGTACCCTTAAGATACCTCAGTACCCGCTTGGCAGCTCTCCAGTGCACCTCCCCGTAATGTGTGTTGAATTGACTTAAAAATGACACTGCATGTGAGATGTCGGGTCTAGTGCCAATGGAAACATACATTAGTGATCCAATGAGCTGCTGGTAAGGTAAATCTGGCTGATCGTCATTAATGTCTCTGTAAGTGAGTTTTTGACCAGGTTCCATGGGTGTGGAAACTGATATGGCATCACTCATTCCAAATTTAGAAATAAGCTTATCTATGTATTTGGTTTGGTCAAGAGTAATGCCGTTTTTGGTATACAAAACTCTCATACCAAGACAGTCTTTTAAGGAACCTAAGTCTTTGACACAGAATTCTTTGCTAATAGCGCTTTTAAACTTTTGTTTCATTTCCTTATCATTAGAAAATATGAAAAAATCGTCCACAAATATGGCGACGATAAGAAGCTTATTTTGGTTTTTATGATAATATACACAATTATCATTTTGTGATTTCATTAAACCAAACTTTGCCATTGCTTCGCAAACTTTTTTATGCCACTGTCTAGGGGATTGTTTTAATCCATACAAAGCTCTCTTTAAAAGACATACTTTGTTTTTGCTGTCCTCTTTTATAAATCCTTCTGGCTGAGTCATATAAATTTCTTCGTCTAAGGTCCCATAAAGGAAGGCAGTTTCAACATCTAAGTGATCGACTTCTAAGTTATGCTGAACAGCGTAAGCTATTAGCAATCTGACAGTTGATAGTCTAGTTACAGGTGAGAAAGTTTCATGATAGTCCACCCCGTAAATCTGGGTGAACCCTTTGGCTACCAATCTGGCTTTATATTTTATTATATTTCCCGATGTATCCCTTTTTATTTTATATACCCATTTACATTTCACAATTTTACGGTCACTTGGTCTGTCCACCAAAATCCAGGTACCGTGCTTAATTAGTGAATCGTATTCGACTTCCATTGACTTAAGCCAGTTGTCTTTATGAACATCTTCCATGGCTTCTTTAAACGTTTCAGGTTCAAAGTTCGTAGAAGTCAAGTTTGCTAGGGTGTCATTGTCGGGATATCTTATTGGTGGACGTCGGTCTCTAAGGGAATATCTCCTTTTGCTTTCAACATTAACATGGGGATGTTTCACAATAGTCTCACTTTCGGAGTCAAAAAACACTTCAGGTGTTTCTATTTCTGAGATTTCTTGTATTTCCGTATTTGGAACTTCAGTTGTTTCAGTTTGTGAAACTTTAGGTATTTCCATGTCTAAACCTGTTTCAGTATCTTGTACTTGAATTATGTCACTTGTCTGTGACTGAGACACATCTTGAGTGTCGCTAGTAGAAGGCTTATCCTCAATGAAGACAACATCTCTCGCGGTCAAAACCACTCGAGGATTTTGGGGATCAATTAAACGAAAGCCTTTACTTTGACTGGAATACCCAACAAATATGTACTTTCGAGTTTTTGACTCTAGTTTTGTACGTTTTTCTACGGGTATAAGCATGTGCTTCACAGCCAAAGACACGTAAATGTGAAAGATTAATTTTCTTTCCAGTCCAAATCTCTTCTGGAATTTTATTATTTAACGCTTGAGTAGGTGAATGATTTTTGAGATAAATTGCAGTATTTACTGCTTCTGCCCAGTATGCTTTTGATAAGTTAGCATCTTGAAGCATGGACCTAGCTTTTTCAATAATAGTTCTATTGACTCGCTCAGAAATACCGTTTTGTTGTGGATTATAGGGAACAGAAGTTTGATGCAAAATTCCGTTCTCTTTCAAAAAGGTAGTCATATTGCGATTAATATATTCAGAGCCGCAATCGGACCTAAACTTTTTTATTTTGTGACCCGTTTGATTTTCTACCATACTTTTGAATTCTACAAACTTAGAGAACACTTCACTTTTGTGTTTTAGAAAATATCCAAAAGTTTTGCGAGAAAAATCGTCAGTGAATGTGAGTACATAGAGAGCTTTGCCCCAAGATTGAGTACTCATGGGTCCACAAACATCAGAATGCACTATTTCTAGAACATTTTTTGACCTGCTTGAAGAATTATTGAACGGTTTCTTTGCTAGTTTGCCTTGTAGACAAGGCACACAGATTTTGTTCAGTGTGTCATTATAGTTAATGCCCACAAACTTATTTTTTAAAATACTCATGGCTTTAGTATTAAGGTGACCAAGGCGTCTATGCCATAATAATGCAGACTCTGTGGAAGTAGTTAAAAGAGCTTGCGAATCAGGAACATTAAGTTTATACATGCCATTGAAGTTTGAGGCGGTTGCAATAATAGAACCTGAGACTTTACATCCTTCTTTTTGAAGAATAGTGGCACCTTTTAGGGAAAATAAGACAATAAAGCCTTTTTTAACTAAGTTACTAACTGATAATAAGTTTGCAGCTAGTTGGGGAACATAAAGAACATCTTTAATTGTATTAATATTATTAATGACGACTGTACCTTCACCTTCACATAGAATTTGGTCATTGTTGGCCACAGTGACAGGCTTAATTACAGGGGTTATTTCACGAAAGTATTCCTTTCTGTTACACATATGAGAAGTAGCACCGGAGTCTATGTACCAAGAATCTGAGGAAGAGGAATGAGACACATTAAAACAAGATGAAAGTGTAATGTGTGAAGTGTAATTAGTAGTATTAATACTAGGAGTTTCTTGCTTCTTCTTTAAGATTTTACATTCATTTTTATAGTGTCCAAATCTCTTGCAGTATGTACATTTCTTCGAATGAAAAGACTTTTTCTTAGTCACGGTGCATTGTAATGCTGCATCAGGTACAGTAAGACTTGTAGTCGGTGATGGTCGGCTATCTTCCTTAAGAAGTGCTGAGACTACAGCTTCAGATGTTATCTTCGTGTTAGAGTGCTCCAGGGTCATAACAAGTGGTTTGTAGCTTTCAGGAAGATTTGCTAGTAGAATGATGGCTAAAAACTCATCTTCTATGGCAGCGTTCATGCCGCGCAGTTCCTGCTGAGTAGTCAACATTAAGTTCACGTACTTTTCCATATTTCCTTCATATTTCACAGCTAGTAGCTTTTTCATTAGAGATAGTCTTCTGACAAGACCACAATCTGCATAGGCCTTTTTTAAATTGTTCCAAGTATCGCATGCCGTCTGTACATTTTGAATCACAGGATAAACATTTTCGTGGCATGCTAAACATATTTTAGACCTCGCTCTGGCATCTTTTCTAGCATTTGCTGCTGTTGTAAGATCTGCCGGTTTTGACACTATGTCCCAAAGATCCTGATCTACTAGGTAGCATTCCATTGCGAACGACCAGGTGTGAAAATTTTCTTTTCCACGTAGTTTCGAGAATGTCATTGTGGATTGTATTGAGCTTACCAGGGAAGAATCGCCACTTGCCATTTTTGAATAGGAATATATGTAGAGCGTCCACTTTTTTTAAAAATCGATTAATTGCCCATAACCTTTTGGAATAAAATACGATTTTATGTTACAACGCTTATATTATGGAGCACATTTGGATTGACACAAAGAATGACAACAACAATATTTTTTTTTTAAATTCAAAATAAGTACCTAGCTACCTGAAATTACTTTAACAAGTGGCCAGGGTGTTTCTATTAAAAAAAAAGGTAAACCAAATAGTTTCAACAAGTCTCATCGTAGAAAATGCTTGAATATACAGGGTGGCAGGGACATCGACGCTAAAAAAACTGTGTTACCATGGATTCTTTACATGATTCTGAACAAAAAATAACCGACGAAAAATTTCAACGCAGAGGGCGTTGAAATTTTTCGTCGGTTATTTTTTTTTAAATCTGCTATTCCATACATTTTGACCGCGTAGGTGTTGCACTTTTCTATGAAACAGCTGATTTTTTATATACGACGAAAAATTCAAAATCATGTACAGAATTCCTGGTAACAGTTTGTGCGTCGATGTCCCTGCCACCCTGTTTAGATAGAAAAAAAAAAATAACTATCACACAAAATCTAATTATGAGAACACACATTTGTTTACTAAATAACTAAGTGAAGAAAAATATACTTCTTGACCGAGCTACGTTCATACGACGACGGCCATTAGGAACGAATTTTTCACCAACAACAACTACCCTTTATTACAGACGATGAATCACTAACAATAGGATACGTACTGGAACACAAAGTAGAAAGAAACGATCCTCTACAAATCCAAATGTTTGGCCAAGAAAGCGCAAGATTTACCTTCCAGAATGAAAACTTCAAAAAACTCATACAAGACCCCAATGAGCACTTTGATGTTGTTGTTTTAGATTTTATAGAATCTGAAGTATTAGCAGGGTGAGTGGAAAAATATTGCCTGTACAGGGTGGCAGGGACATTGACGCGAAAACTGTAAACGTGGTTTTTTTTTTGGGGTGGGAAATTATCACATAACTTGCGTGTCAGAATCTTACTGACTAAAACCCACCCGTGTTCCTTCAGTTGCCCTTTTACCGGGAGCCAAGATATCCCTTTCGGACTTCTTCGCAACCCCGGTTCTGAACACCCCTTTTTTTTTGGGTGGGAAATCATCAAATAACTTCTCCCGCTCTGGGCGGAGCGGGAGGGCGTGTCAGACTCTTACTGACTAAAACCCACCCGTGTTCCTTCGGTTGCCCTGTTGCCGGGGGCCACGATCTCCCTTTCAGTTTCCTTCGCAACCCCGGCAGGCATCGGCCCTAGCGGACCCCGTCGATTCTGCTGACATCTCTTTGAGGCGCGCGTGGAACACAACGCGCCGTCGACCCGGGCCTGGTCCTTTTCGGACGGTGAGCTACCCATTGCTCACCGTCCGCAAACCCGCACCTATGGTGGCCGGAAATCGCCTCGCGATTCCCGACGCCCTGGGCGTCTCCTCCTGCGGCGTTCTGAACACCCCTGCTTTTAAATTTCTATGAAACAGCAATTTTTTTTTTAATAACCGACGAAAAATTTCAACGCAGCGGGGTTCAGAATCGGCGGCGGTGATCTCTCGCGTCCGGCCCTGATTCAGGCCATGGTACGGAGCTAGAGGAAATGGGAGACCGTCACCTCCTTCTGCGAAGCAGTAATGCTCGCGAAGGAGGAGACCGAACGCGTGAGGGAGAGGCAAAATTCGCGCCCTCACGCCCCTAACCGCCGCAGGAGGAGACGCCCTGGGCGTCGGGAATCGCAAGCCGATTTCCGGCCACCGTAGGCGCGGGCGGTCCTTATCGGACGGTGAGCAATGGGTAGCTCACCGTCCGATAAGGACCAGGCCCGGGTTGACGGCGCGTTGTGTTCCACGCGCGCCTTAAAGAGATGTCAGCAGAATTGACAGGGTCCGTTAGGGCCGATGCCTGCCGAGGTTGCGAAGAAAACTGAAAAGGAGATCGTGGCCCCCGGCAACAGGGCAACCGAAGGAACACGGGTGGGTTTTAGTCAGTAAGAGTCTGACACGCCCTCCCGCTCCGCCCAGAGCGGGAGAAGTTATTTGATGATTTCCCACACAAAAAAAAAAAGAAAGTGGCGTTCAGAATAATGTACTGAATCCATGGTTTCAGTTTTCGCGTCAATGTCCCTGCCACCCTGTATAGTAACTAACGACATTCATTATCAACCCTGCCCCTAAAAAAATTGGGATATAATCCCAAAGGATCAGCGCAAGAAGTCTTCTTCATACAAATCCATATTATAAGTTAGGGATAAGGGCAAGACATTGATGATTATCAAACACCCCCTTTCTTGCCACATCATCTTTCACCTTTCACAAAATCCATCTAAACGAACCGAACGCTTCTCGTGATCAAATTGAAAAGATTCGTGAGTGAAAAAAAAAATGTTTCAATATCTATCCTTTCTTGCCTTCTCTTTTCGCTAACGGCCGAACCCAATAATATATAATCAGTTTGTTTTAACAACATTAGCTACGCGGTGCTGCTGGCTCCCTCGATCGGTGCTCTCCGAAAGCTAACTCAATGTGTGTGAGTCATACACTGCGACTCATGGGTTAATTTATAATAGCAGTAAAATAGAATTCATGGTCTTCAGGTCTGGCACCAGGTGTCCCACTATTGTCCCTCCTCTGCTAATGAAAGGTCACACGATTAACAGGGTATATAAATTTAAATACCTGGACCATCTGGTTAATGATGACCTGAAAGATGATATGGATCTAGAGAGGGAGCGCAGAGCATTGTCAATTAGGGCGAATATGCTGGCCCGCAAATTTTCTCGATGTATAGACGCAATTAAAATAACCCTTTTTAAGGCATACTGCACAGTACTCGGGAGCCCTGTGATTCACACATACCGAAAAGGCTTACAATGTTTTGCGTATCCACCACAATAACGCATTCAGGGTACAGTTATGACTGCCACGCTTTTGTAGTGCCTCGCCAATGTTTGCAGACGCACGCACTGACGGCTTTGATGCACTGTGGCGTAAGAAATCTGCCTCACTACTCGGCAGGCTGCGTGGCAGTGCCAACACTATCCTGCAATCAATAGCCGCCCGGGCAGACAGCCCGCTAGCGTGGGCGCTTACAAACCGGACCCGGTCTGGGTTAGTTACGAAGTACTAACATAAGTACTAAGCTAAGCTTATTTGTTACTAATACTATAGACATATACATTATATATAGATTGTAGTCTGCAAAAATAAGGATGAATAATAAATATTAACCTATTTTCAGTATAAGACAGATCACTATTGATAGTAGACAGTATAATTGAAATAAAGAAAAAATTTGCGGTAAACATGACGCAAAAAAAAGTTTAAAATGCAAAAATGAGAAAAGGTTGGGGAAAGCATACGTCACATTCACGCAAATTGGCTAACGCTCAGCATTATGCAAGACGGAGCCCCAGCACTGGTTTTCAGCAACAGCCGGCGCCAACATAATGGCTTCGACCGGTGCAGCAAACAAATATTTAGACGCTCTACCAGTTCAGTGTACTTAAAGAAAAATATATTATTTAAATTTATTAATTCTATCTGTCATTGAATGTCGTCCCATAATTCCGCAAGGTCCTTATTCTCTAGACAGATTATTGGGACGTTAAAACCATAGATAGATAGTTTTAGGTTTTCTATCTCCAGTATGCCAAAACTGGTGATAGATAGGTTATTGGGTTCGGCCGTAAATGAATAACATCCTTTTATCGGCTATACTTTATGGGTCAGCAATCTTCTCTATGTCAATAAATTTGCTTAGCCTTTTCCCAACTATGTTGAGGTCGCCTCCTAGTCTAACTGGATGCAACTGAATATCAGTATTTTACATAGAGCAACTGCATTAATTATCAATCTTCTCAATGTGTAAAGTCCTCAAAACTATTGCTTCCAGGTTGGCAGTCCTGTACGACTGCCCAATGATATGGTTTTACTCGATGGGAGCTCACTGGCAGGTGCTAAGATTAATCGACCATGGCACGAATCCTGCTTACGACCCAGACTACTTGTCTCCAGCTATGGCTCCATTGTCTTTTCTGGAGAGAGTCGATGAGTTGTGGTCGAGAATTAAGTGGCAGTTCCTCAAAACGTAAGTCTCTATCACAATATCGATACCCTAGTTCACAATCGTACTAATATTTTTTTTTGTTCATTTTTTACTTTTTTATTCCTACGTATAACTAAATGAAATTCTGCGTCGTTTTATCTGATCTAAAAAAGTGTCACAATGATATTTAAAACTATTATGACAAATTTTTGTATTTATTTTCGTTTGCTTCCATATTTTTTTTAATATTTATGCCCTAACTGCATTGATTTCATAGTTTTGACGTGCACACTTGTATTAACTGAGGGGGCGAGCTTCTAAGACATAAATTTTCAGCATGCAGACTTTAAAATTGTCAAATAACCATTACAAATATAGTATCTCTAAAAGCTATTTCATGATATAAATAAGTACACAATTTGTAAAGTTTTTTTTAACCACTGCTATACGATACTCGAATTCATATGTATACATAAGAATTGCTCTCCTGTAAAATTGGTGTACATGTTATTAGTACGAATGTGAACTAGGGTATCGATATGGTGATTGCAGGACATGGCAGTGGGCACCGTAATCACACTAATCGTAACAACCTTAGTTTTATCATGTTCCAAGTCTAACACGACCACGTTGGGAATGGCTTCCAGTCCGACCCGTTATATCTTTTTAAAAATATTTGTCAAAAAATATCTGTAATGTCCTCTCTTACCTAAATTTATTTTTATTTCATGTGAAAAGGCCGTGTTTTTTGCTAGAAATTGATTATCTACTCTCCAATTTTAACAACAGCTGTATTTGTTCGTGTGTAGAGTACACATAATGTTCTCTGTCTCTTTTTTTTATTAATCTATAATATTCTTTTTCAATTTCAGATTCATAACCAAACCTGAAGAACGCAAAATCTATGAGCAAACCTTTGGACCGCTGGTCGCCAAACGCGGCAGGACACTTCCAGATTACGAAGATATTATCTACAACGCTTCGTTGATCTTCGGGAATGAGCACGACGCTGTTCGTGATCGTCCGAGCACGCCCCAGAACTTCAAGTATATCGGTGGATTCCATATTGAGGAGCATGTGAAACCACTGCCGAAGGTAACTAAATGAAAATAAGAGTTAGCTACATTATAAAATCCATCAACACTTATATATTTATTTACGTTATCATTTTGTTTCACCCATATTTCTCTTTTTACTCACATAATGATTACTTACATTATTCATAGTTTCTTAAGAATATTTTTTAGGATGATGGATCAAGAGCTTGAAACCGAAAATGGGACTTCTAGATGTTGTTCGTATTGGTGGGAGCTCTGGCCACAGGTAGCTGGTCATTTTTTTATAAATACTAAGACCTTTTATTATTTCTTAAATTAAAGTTAGGTAACTATTATATTCAGCCGCATCACTACAAATCAACCATAATGATATTATACGCTTCAATTCGATAACCTCTTCAACCTTGTTAGTTCCATAAATTCTGTTATTTCGATAACTTCAAAGCTATAGCTACGCGATTGTATGTTCTTTACTTCATTATTCAACTTACTCATGATAATGTTGTCTTTATGAAACAACTTAAATAATAATACCAACCTGTTATTGTCCCACTGCAAGGCAAAGGCGTCTTCTCGTACAGTTTCAGACTTATATTAATTACAATGAGTAGTGGTGGCCCAGTGAGAGCACCAGTGGCCCAATGAAAATACTGGTGGCCCAGTGAGAACAGTGGTGGCCCAGTCAGAGCACCGGTGGTCCAGTGAGAGTAGCGGTGGCCCAGTGAGAGTAGTGGTGGCCCAGTGAGGGCACCGGTGGTCCACTGAGAGCACTGGTGGCCCAGTGTGAGCAGTGGTGGCGCTATGGAGAGTAGTGGTGGCCCAGTGGTAACGGCCCTGACTTACGAGTTGTAGGTCGTGGGTTCGAACCCAGACAGGCGCTTAAGTTTGTGTAAATAATTTCATCACCACTGCGCTCAAAACGTTGAAGGAATACATCGTGAGGAAACTGGCATGTCCTAGAACCAAAAATTCGAAAACATGTGACATCTACCAACCCGCACGCGGCCTGCGTGGTAGATTACGGCCCACTCCTTCTCGAAGAGAGGAGGCCTATGTCCCACTCCCAGCAGTGGGAAAATTATAGGCTGATTATGATGATCTACTTCTAATTTCAGGACTTTCAAGACCTCATAGACAATTCCAAGGACGGTGTAATATATTTCAGCATGGGATCATTCCTAAAAAGTAATACATTGCCGAAGCCTCTGATCGCGGAACTTCTGAAAATGTTCGGAGAACTCAAACAGACTGTCATTTGGAAATTCGAGACTGACTTGCCAAATGTGCCGAAGAACGTTCACATCGTGCAGTGGGCACCACAGCCTAGCATTTTAGGTAATCAACGCCATAGATGTTCTAGGGCAAATACATAGTGTTGTAGTCGTCGAGTACCGTTGGCTTGACTTTTTTTAGAATGCCTTTCATGTTATTTTATTTATAATTGAATCAGAATATTTTTATTAGTTAGAATTTAGTGTGCCCATGGTCATACATGGGGGGCAGTGAGAGGGCAGGTGCCCCCCCCCCCCAGATTTTTTATGCCTAATTACCTATTGTTGTTGATAAAAGTTGTTACAGTCACGTTAAAACTTAAGTATTTTACAATAACAATATATTATGCATTTATTTAAAAAAAAAAAACACGCTGCGCGGCGGGTCATTTGTTCATGTAAAATACGCGAATGCAGCAAGCAAGCACAATTTATTAATTTTACTACCTATACCTTAGGATGGTCATTTATGTCTTTAAATAATTTAGGAACTAACTAATAATATTTAAATTCTTGACAAAACTGTTGTGAAAATTATAGGAGTTTAATTAGATAAATAAAAGGCACTTTTGAATACCTTTGGATCTCCTGCTGGTGTTTCCCCTACACACTACATGTAGGGTAAAACATGTGCCCCAGCTTTAGAAATTTCTGTTTTGCCCCCTCTGGGCCAAAAGCTGGGTACACCCAAGCGGATAATTGCTTTTGTCATACTCTAATACAATCATGTCATGTTCATAATTTTGCTGATTAGTCTAGAAAAGCTAAGAAAATAATAAAGGATGTAATTGTAATTTTCTTTGAATATTTTTCAATACTGCACAAAAACTATACAATCATTTCTTGTAACCCTGTTTCAGCTCACCCAAATGTCAGGATGTTCATCACCCACGGAGGCCTTCTGTCTTCAACAGAAGCCATTCACTTTGGAATACCAATCATAGGCGTCCCTGTGTTCTTTGACCAGTTCACCAATGTCCAGAAAGCGGTGCAAAATGAATACGCTCTAAAAGTTCCTCTGAGTCACAATCTGCCTAAGGAATTGAAAGTCGCTATTAATGTTATGTTGAAGGATGATATGTAAGTTTTGAATACAAATTTTAATCAGAACAAAAACATAATTATTTTCCGAACAAGTACGCTGAGGTCGTAATTTACATCTACTGTAAAGTACGGCCTCACCTGTCAGTTACCTATCTTTAAAGTCACAATATTAAGGGGTGAGCCTTGCGGACGCTGAGCAATGGGTAGCTCGCCGTCCTATAAGGACCAGGGCCGAGTCGACGGCGCGTTGTGTTCCACGCGCGCCTCAAAGAGATGTCAGCAAAACTGACGGGGTCTGCTAAGGCCGATGCCTGCCAGGGTTGCGAAGAAATCTGAAAGGGAGATCATGGCTCCGGCAATATGGCAACTGAAGGAACACGGGTGGGTGGGTCAGTAAGAGTCTGACACGCTCTCCCGCTCCGTCCAGAGCGGGAGAAGTTATTTGATAATTTTCAACCCAAAAAAAAAGGGCTGAACCTATTGCCATCAAACGTGCCATAATTCGTGCGGGGTAATTGCGTAAATCGTTGCTCACAATCTCAATGCCATTCATTTTGATAGTTCAACAATATTCATTCCGTTATCTACGTCGCGTCGTTGAGCAAACGAATTTTTCAAATATTTCAAGGAATAGATAAGGAAGTTTCTTCAAAATCCTTCTTACTTTAATAGAAAGTGTTACGCAATTAGGGTGCACAAGATATCTCTCATACTATAATCCTTGACTTTTTTGTTCCACAGCTACTCGAAGAAAGTAAAGGAGCTATCCTTCATTTTCCACGATCGTCTGTCGAAGCCGGGCGTTGCGATCGCACACTGGGTTGAGCACGTCGTGCGCACACGCGGCGCCCCCCACCTCCGCTCCCCTGCATGGAGAGTACCTCTCTACCAACGACTGTACCTAGATCTACTAGCACTAATACTGACTACTTTATCTGTATTATTTTACATTCTTAGCAATTTGTTCAAGAAGAGTCCCAAGAAGAATGATCAGAAGAAAAGGAATTAATTAAAGGCTAGGTACATGAAACCACCACCGTAACATATATTGTTATCAGCTTAGAAAAGGATATGGTTTCTAAAAGACCTGTAATAAAAGAATAACGAAGTTTTTTTGTAAAACCGTAAATATCCAACCAACCTAGAAATGCAGACAAAAAAATAATAATGCATTATATGCAATTAACGCTAAGCTAGCCGATGAATACGATAAAGTTGATGTTAAGTTTAAAATAAATCAAGATCTTTATTATTATAATCCCTGGTACTTTTCTCCTTTATAATGCACCTATTCCTGACAATTCCTATAGCACATATTGTTTTCTGTTATTATTGGATTTAAATCTAGCACAAAAGGCAGACACACGTTATTTCCTATATCTTGTGTAAATTATGTATTTATTTATTAGGAACAAACAACAGTTACATGCTACAAAATACACAGAAATAATTAAACTCCTTCCACGTTTTAAGTAAAGGTTAAAGGAAGTGCTGAAAACAAGTGATAAAAAATAACACAATAGTCGCTGCCACAATATTGCTGTGTTACTTAGCTTAATTTAACTTAAATAACTCGCTAAACATAATGTATGTCCAGAGCCATTTTCTTAAACAATTGCTTAGATAAACAGAATATATCTTTTTCTTTAAAAAGCATCTTGTAAGAATGAACAAGGCGACGAAAAGGTGCACGTTCTCCAGCGTTAGTCCTGCATATGTCAATATGGAACAGTTGACGCACGCGCATCCCCCTTTGAATAACAATTCCGGGTACCTTGTAACACAATTTTTTTTTGTGAGGAAACTATAGACCAAAAATATATTCTCCAACAGAGGAGGAGGTCAGGATTGATTGACAAGTCAAGCTTTCCTTTCCAAAGTTCTCAAATAACTCCCGTAAGTAAATGACTACTATGATTTCTTAGGGATAAATATTGTGGTATGACAGCTTTTGTTTTGAAACTCAAAAAATATATTGCCTAGCCTTCTGCCGCCTAGTTTGCGGTGAGCCGGAACTGTCTGCGGTCATTCCTCAGTGAATCAGGGTGGCGTTGCGTTATGCTCCAGTGGATCGGATGTGGTACAGCGCCGCGTTGAGCCTGACTGCCGGCGTCGACCTAGAGAGGTATTAACAGCTCACTATGTTGGGGTCGGCTTCCAGTCTAACCGGATGCAGCTGAATACCAGTATTTTACATGGAGCGACAGCCGATCTGACCTCCTCAATCTAGTAACGGAAAACTTCGAAACACCTTGGTACTGGTTGTTAGAGCTTCGGACTCCTGACGACCCGTAACGACTGTCAAAGATCCAGGAATGGCAGCCTAGACCAACGTCTTAATGTGCTTTCCGAGGCACGGAGGAGTCTCGGTATGTAAAGGTGGTCACTCATCCACGGACCAACCCTGGCAAGCTGGATCGACCCGTGCGGCTGTTATTACTTAGCCATGAAACTGCCATAGGTATTCATTCTTCCGATAAAAGTTATCCGACTAGGTACTGAAAAAACAGCCCTAAATGTATTGTTCATACAATTATTCTCCTAAATTCTAGTTGTTGGTAAGTTTGTCTAGCGTTAAAACAGTATGGTAATTACGTTTAGAACCCTTTGATGTGGTGGCCATATGAAAACCTATGTTTAGTACAGTTTTCCGATTTTTTAACACAGTAACTGTACAACCAGATTTATTGTTGTATTTTTCCACAGGTATAACCTATGAACTATAAAATACACTGATTCAGGCAGGCAAACAGGGCTTCAGTTACAGACTAACTTTTACAATACGCGGTTATGACAAAAAAAAAAACGAAACGTGTGAACCTTGTAACGTCTGGTAACGAACTACTTCATCAAAATACAAAGAGGGCAGAAAGGGCTTACATTTGAATCAACTTCCGGTTTCTAGAAACTTCGAGATTATTCTATTGTGATCTACAGTGCTTCCCCTAGCGTCGAGGAGCGATAACAATAATATTCATTGATAAATACACAATAGCTCATTCATAAATCGTAGCTCTGGCGGCGAGTGGCGCAAGCAATATTTACTATTATTGATTCATAAATGCTAACGCCCTCTAGCAACGAGGGGCGACAGCTACAAGAACTCGATCTATAATGTCTTCCGCCACTCGTCTACAGATGGCACTATATTGTATATCAGTCACAGTAACTCTGCTTCGGGGGTCGCGGGAAAGGAAGGGATATCGTGGCCCCTGGCAACACACAGGCAACTGAATGAACACGGGTGGGTTTTACTCAGTAAGAGTCGGACACGCCCTCCCGCTCCGCCCAGAGCGGGAGAAGTTATTTGATAACATCCACCAAAAAAAAAAACGAGATGTAACGCTGCTTGGCTGCCTAAAGTGTTTACTATACGGGTGCCAACCGTGCCCCCGACAGAAGTGATCCTGGTTGTCGAACGGCAAGCTGTTTGAAATTTGGTCGTAAACCACCATCTACACAGTTGTAAACCACCAAGGTCACCTCTGTCGGGACGCGGTTGGCGACCGTGTAGCAGCCACTTAAGTACGACTGAAAATTAAATGCAAAAAAAATGCACTTTACTGAGTAGTAAAGTCAAGGTGCATTATTGTAATAATTTTAATAATATAGATACCTACATAATACATACAAAATTGAACATTCACCTTACTATTGAGTAAGCGAATGTTCAATGTTATTGCAAATAACCACCATCGAATGTTCATCGTTCTTGATATAAGGTTCTTAATTTTCTAAGCTTTATTAGAACATTGAGGACCTAAGGCCTCGGTCTCAAAGTCAGCGGGCAGCGGCGCGGCTACGCATAGTTTTATATGGAACGGCTCGCTCCCCGCGCCGCTGCCCTCGAGACCAGTTCTATAAATAGCGTCTATCGCATTATATATATTATATGTATTTGAACGCGCCGCTCTTCTAGAATCAGTCAGATCCGCCGTCCGATGCATGTCCTTTCCGACCCCGATGACGCCATTACACTCCTCCAGGAGAAGAATAGGGCCACCAGTACAGTGCACAAACACAGACCCCTCCCGTCATTCCGACCTCGCTGCCGAGGTCCTTTGCGATCACGACCATGTCCCCGAGTAAGTGATTCTCCTCTTCGACCCTTGCTCGAAAACAAGGTGCCAGCAGTTGTTGCTGCTGAGCACATAGCTTTAAATACCCCGCCTAATAATCATGATTGTAACCAAATTTTGATGCAGCCTGTCCCTTCTTGCTGTCCTCCCCGCAGCGACGCCCTAAGCCGAGGTTCGTACCCCACAGGGGGTGCCCTTAGCGAGCGTTCGCCTAGCTTTAATTTAGAATAGTTTACTTGCTCCTGGCTGGAGGCTCTAAGTGTAGTAGCTTAAGGCACCCACAGGAAAGTCCGGTTAAGCAGCCAAGACCTTAGTGGTCAAAACTGCGAGTTGCCATTGCGATTTAAAAAAAAGGCCGCTGTCACATCGCCGCCCCGCTGCCCGCTGACTTCGTGTCCGTAGCCTAAGAACAAATGTCGTCGGAAAAAAGACTGTATTACAGCGCTAAATACATACATAATATAAATACATACATGATATAAATTATTTTTAATGTGTAACAGCTTTCCTCTCGCTTTCCCGCAAACCTTTCCGGTATCTTTCCTGCAATCTATTTTGAGTGGGAAATTTGTGGGAGCGATTTCGTGAAAAGGGACAGAAGTGTGTCACAGGAAGCCGGGGAAGCACACACTATTTGATTTAAGCAATGAGCGCACGCAGTGCTAGAGTTGGCCGTCAGAAACGAAATTGACGAGGCCCCGCCCTTTAATGTTGCTTATTACCAAGTGAGATGTTACACATCTTATGACTACTGTGAAACACGCTAGTTTTTTTTTATTCCATAGGAGTATCCATGTAGTTTAATTCCGTCTCTTTTCCTTTACCTAAAGTCACACTTATGGCTAACAAATTGGCTGCTTCCTAGCCACAGAACCGTCAACTTTCACCAAACCCTTTATAGCTAACGATTTTTGGGAAACTCCTTTGCCGAACGTTACGAGTAGGAAATTAGGATGAAAAAATATTATAAATAAAATAAAGAGGTTGTTTAACAGTGTAGTATTATTATCATTATAATAGGCTTACAGACTCGATAATGACATGTGGAATAGCAACTCTACTAGGTACTTGCAATTTATGTAGGTATCGTACTTGACACAGCAAATATTTCTCAACAACAACTTGATTTGATTGTTGTCTTCAATTTATGGATAACAATAACATTCAGGGACATGCATTATCTATAATTGCGTTCAACAACCAATTATTACAGAAATAATTACGAGTGTCCGGTAGTCCCTTTCAT
This sequence comes from Omphaloscelis lunosa, assembly GCA_916610215.1. Taxonomy (NCBI): domain Eukaryota; kingdom Metazoa; phylum Arthropoda; class Insecta; order Lepidoptera; family Noctuidae; genus Omphaloscelis; species Omphaloscelis lunosa. The sequence goes on along the minus strand of OU744265.1, from coordinate 12,854,299 downwards.
ATCAATGCCATGACCAACTGCCACATAGCGTTCTTTTAGATAATAATATAAGAATAGGTATATTTGTTTGTTTTCGACATGCTCGACGCAAAACTGCCCTTATTATCTGTTACAGACAGTCAACAGATCACTGACTGACTTGCTGCTGAAGGTCAGTGATCCATTAGATGGAAACAGCAGAAATCGGACTTTGCCCAATAGTCTAGTTATTTGGTAGTTTAAAAAGTAAATAAAAATAAATAGTGTTTTATTTCAGGAATAATATGCAAAAAATAGAATAAATGAGTAGTAAAAACATTCAAAAATTATTATTAAAAATTATCATTAAAAAATTAAAATTTACAGTCATTTGGTGCTCAAAAAGCGGGTCATCTGGAAAGTTTTCCCGGAGTTTTGAAAATGGATGATTTTATTGATTTCGACGTGCTCTTTTCAAATTTTTCATAGTGTATAACAACTTTCTCGCACTGCTTCTTAAAGTTTTAGGCATTGTTTTACTTGAAAGACGACAAAATATACATAAATTGTTGTTTTTATAACCTCTTACGAAAAGAGGTTATAAAAACAACAACTGACAACAAGTGACAATTGCAGCAATGTTGTCAATTTATGAAAACGTGAAAAAAAACACTCTCAGCTTTCATTAGACAGGGGGAACGCGTGAGGGAGAGACAAAATTCGGCCCTGACGCCCCTAACTGCCGCAGGAGGAGACGCCCTGCACGCGTAGCATGACCACCGTAGAAACGTGTTTTGTCGACGGAAGAATAGACAAACTGACAGATTATGATTGTTTATCTGTCATTTTGTCTATTCTTCCGTCGACAAAACACGTTTCTACGGTGGTCATGCTACGCGTGCTGAGCGTCGGGAATCGCGAGCCGATTTCCAGCCACTGTAGGCGCGGGCTTACGGACGGTGACCAATGGGTAGCTCGCCGTCCGGTAAGGACCAGGCCCGGGTCGACGGCGCATTATGTTCCACACGCGCCTCAAAGAGATGCCAGCAGAATTGACGGGGTCCGCTAGGGCCGATGCCTGCCGGGGTTGCGAAGAAAACCGAAAGGGAAATCGTGGCCCCCGGCAACAGGGCAACAGGGCATGAAGGAACACGGGTGGGTTTTAGTCAGTAAGAGTCTGACACACCCTCCCGCTCCGCCCAGAGCGGGAAAAGTTATTTGATAATTTCCCACCCAAAAAAAAAAGTTTTCTTTAGGCAGACTAGACATGCAATTTAATAATAACATAAACATAACATCACGCCTGTAATCCCCGAAGGTTTAGGCAGAGGTGTACCTATAGTACACCCACATTTCGCCAGTTATGTTTAAGTCCCATGTAATAGGGGGCGAGCCTATTGCCATCAACCGGGCACAAATCCAAACTACGGACAGCTACTGAGAAATTCCAGATAGAAAAACCCAATAACACTATGCCCGACCCGGGAACTGTACCCAGTACTTCATACTCAGCAGTAGCGATTGCGACCACTAGACCAATGAGGCAGCAAAACAACAACATACACTAACAACACACACACAATAACATACACTGATAAAATCAACGTAATATAATGTAATAGTCATCATGATAGTCAAACAAAAACTTAAAACGTGTTAGTTTGTAAAGATATTTTTTAAAGACTCATCAAGACATGCTGTTTTTGGTAGGCAAAATACTTTGACGTATTCTAAGGGAAGCAACGTAAACTGATTCAGCAAAATTCCGTTTTACAAAGTAAGGTTTGTGTCATACTAACTTTTAATATATAATATTATATATATATATATATATATTATAATTATAATCCTAAGTAATATATTAATTAATATTATAAATGTGAAAGAGAGTTTGTTTGTGGGTTTGTGTGTCTGTTTGTTAAACTTTCACGCAAAAACGGCTAAACGGATTTGGATCAAATTTGGCACATAGGTAAACCATGACCTAGGTAGTAGGTATAGAATACTTTGTATCCCGATATTCCCACAAGATCGAGACTGATGACTTATTTGTTGATTCTTTGTGTAGTTTCATCATCCCATCTCTCTCATCATCCTCTTATTTTCATTTATTTAGTAACGTCGTTGTTTTCATAAATATTTAGGTAATAAATAGCCCGCCAGCTCGGAGTTCAGTTTCTTACTAGGCAAATCATCTTTAGTACGATTTAGTTCACCTATTTTCTTACAGCTATTCGCATTATTTTTCATAACTCTTTCTATATTTCATTCATAATTAAGCTACGCCATCTCCTGTTGTACCTACCTACTTAGTAGTGGTTCGTTGCACCATTTTTTTTTCACATTGATAATTTAAAAGTTATGTTTTGCTCTATCCCAATACTAATCCCACGTTACATCAACTTTTGTGATGTGAGAGATCACCTGTTAATGAAGTAATTTTCATCGAAATAACTTTTGATGACATCTCTTCTCGCTTTCCTGGAATCAAAATTTAAATCAAAATTCAAATAAGCAAATCTGTGGGAGTGATTTCGTAAAAACGTACGGAAGTGTGTTACAGAAAGGTGGGGAAGCGCCCGCTATTTGATTTGACCAATGAGCGCACGCGGTGCTAGAGTTGGCCGTCAGATACGACCTTGACGAGGGCACTTTAATGTCGCTTATTACCAAGGTGAGATGTCAGATGTTAAACGTCATATGCGACTACTGTAGGGCTCGCTCGTTTGTTTAAATTTGTTCTATGCATAAGAAGAGGCATTTCTCCTGCAAGGATGATTACAAGCCGAAAAGGGACTAAAGATTAAAGTAACCTATTGTTAGTAAGTGAGAATTCTTGTTTTTTTCGCTTTCATGAGGGGCTCGTCGCTAAATGATAACAGCTGCAAGGATCGATCGAAGTTAAACCTACGCTTGCCGCGATCTCTCTCCGTGCCTCGGAAAGCACGTTAAGTCGTTGGTCTCGGCTGTCATTCGTACACCTTAGACAGTCGTTACAGATTCAAAAGCCCAAAAGTCTGACAACCAGTCTTACCAAGGGGTATCGTGTTACCCAGTTACTAACTGCGTTGTGGAGGTCAGATAGGCAGTCGTTCCATGTAATACACTGGTATTCAGCTGCATTCGGTGAAACTGGAAGTTGACCCCAACATAATTGGGAAAAAGTTAAGCAGATTGATTTTGAACGGCCATGATGTTTGCTGACACTTTCAAGAGAAGACTTTTTCATTTAGTGAAACAAGGACCAGGATCTAAAGACATGAAAATGTTGACGTAAACTAACGTAATCCTACCGTATTTTTATTTTTAATCCTATCGTATTTTGTGCCACGTCAGCGTCAGTGGTATCCGGGGGTGCGAAGAAAACCAAAAGGGAGATCGTGGCCCCCGGCAACAGAGCAACCGCAGGAACACGGGTGGGTTTTAGTCAGTAAGAGTCTGACACGCCCTCCCGCTCCGCCCAGAGCAGGAGAAGTTATTTGATAATTTCCCACCCAAAATAAAAAGCGTCCGTGGTTTGTATCAAAATCGTAATGTACTGTGCTGCAGGTACACAGCAGAAAACATCCTTTTTTTAAGTATGTGCAATTGAAAGTACCTACTTGAAGATTAATCAGCACTTTATAAAGATCTACAATCAGAAATTATATTGATCGTTCTGATGTGCTTAAAGATAACATAAAAGAGGTGTCCAGTACGGGTTCCGTAACAATTTCGAACAGGAGTAGTAAGATGAAAATGTTTATTAATTATGTATTTTCTGTTTTTTTTTATTGTACGTATTTTGTATTTTCTGATCCATGCGTCATGTTCGTGAACGGGCGCCGTCAGTAGGGACTGGTCATCTCTTAGCTGCCACGGTTTATTATAATTTATTTCAATTTTTGAATTGTTTTTGTTTGTATATTTTATTACGGATGATTTTAACGAGCACATCCATCTACATTGTTCTCAAATTCATCCTTATCCTTACATATTATAAAACAAAGTCCCACGCCGCGTCTGTCTGTCTGAACGCGATAAACTCAAACACTACTGGACGGATTTTCAAACACCAATGGACAGAGTGATTCATGCGGACGGTTTAATGTATAACTCATTAAAGTTTTGTGTAAATTGGCTGAAATTTGACGATTATTGTTAAAGATGTCGGAAAAAAATCATGCTGACTGGGAAATTTATTGGCGTGCGCCGCGGTATTGTTTATCTTAAAAATTTCAACAAAAAAATCCGCAATGGCATATTTCTATCTTCTAAGGATGATTTACAATAACCATTTTTATCTTTCAGAATTTGATAAAAATTTCATTGTTATTTCCGAAGCTATTTTGACAGGTATTATATTAATCCTTATCCAATAAACTATTTTACTTAAATAAAGCATTTAATTTAGATCAAAATATGCCTGAACATCACTTCATTTAAATGATTAGTTTAAAAGATATCACAGATTCAAAATTACGCGTGACAAAATAATTATGGTTGACGGCAACGCGGGCACAGCGGTAGGAGTCAATGACCTTTTCCTCGGCTTTTAAGTATGTAAATAATTTCAACATGAATGATATAACCAATATTTTGTAACAATATTTAGTTTTAAAAGAGTGTCGGTGGAGTTCCTTGCCCCTTCTTCTACATAGAACCCCACTACGCTTTGGCATGGGCAACTAGCTTCATCTTTTTGACTGACCGACCCCATGATAATTCAAAAGAAGAAAAGAAAAGAAGAAGATTGGTGTATTTGAAATAAATGCTTTGAGTTTAAGTTTGAGTTCTACTAATGTAGTCATTCTTCTCATCTTTTAGGTTTAAATCAGTAAAAAAAATTGGAGTGTGTAAAGACTTCAAAACACAGAATCGCATCTTACCAGTACGTCTGCCTGATCCAGATGCTGCTGCCACTAGGTTAAATAATCTACCTATCAATGTTTTAATTTTAATTTTGTAAGTTTTTTTTTTTTTTTTTGAATAATTTAATATTATTCTTAGAGTAGGAACATAATATGTCAATGGATCCGTACACTCCCATTGAAAATAAAATAACACTGGTAAGCAGTAGTTTTGTTTAATGAAGTTTCATACCTGATTTTGTATGATTCTACCACGCTGACTCCAAATCTGTTGTCAATTTTTCTCTAGCAGCTCTAGTTTTTGAAATATTAACACATTACATTTTTAGCGAAAAATACTCGAATGAAATGAAAAAAAAAATGTTTCTCTAACCTAACATGAAAAAAACTTCTCTTTTATAAGATTTTCTTGCATGAATCGAAACTTTAGCCTTATTTTGAATGCTCCAGCAGTAATCAGCCATCATATTTGCATTCCAACGACCCTGTTATCGCTCTTCCATCGTACGAATGTCCTGATGAAAGCATTTTCCTTGTTCTTCGCTTAAATTGCCTAAATTTTCTAGGAAGCGGTCTAAATGGCTGAAGAGGAAGTGCATCTTGATGCTCATGTTACATCCTAGTCTTTGAAAGAGCAACATGAGCTGCTCAAAGTGTTGAATGTAGTCTGCTGACTTTTTATTTCCTAAGAAATTTTTCATAACCCAAACAAATTTAATCCATGCAGATTTCTCATTATCTGTCATACAGTCAGTAAAATTTTGATCGTTTATTAGTTCCCTGATTTGAGGACCGTCAAAAATACCAGCTTTTATTTTTTCTGTGCTCAATTTCGGGAATATTTTACTGATATATTTAAAACATTCCCCATCCTTGTTGAGAGCTTTTACAAATTGTTTTATCAGACCTAATTTTATATGGAGAGGGGGTAATATAATGGTCTAATAGCTGATTTTAAATTCGGTTAAATCCATTTGGAACGAATTTGCGGTTTATTCCAGTAATATTCACAACACAAAAATAACAGTCATCGTGATGATTAGACGGTGACGACGGTTCACGCCAAACATAGGACTTTGAACTTCAAAGTAGGTTTTTTTTTCTAGCTCATAAACGCAATGATGTCACGCAATTACCACAAAATTTGGGATCCATGGCTTACCAAACACTTGTAATGTCGTCCCAAAGAAGTCGAAGTAGGCCTTTTTTATAAAGTCAGACGCACTTAACCGAAACAAATATTCACCAAAAACAGCACAAAAAGTATTTGGATCATTTAAGCAAGTTCTTCTTAATGTAGACATATCGATTTATTTATGGAATTTAATAATTTTTTGCACTAAAAAAAAAAAATATTAATAAGCCGCGTAACTAAATTTAAAGAAGTATCTTTATCACAAAACCTAGAGCTGCTAGAAAAAAAACTGAGGATAGATATGAAATCAGCAAACTCAAATTACTAAGAAACAGTTTTAAAACTTCATAACACAAAAAAAAGTTCAATTTTATTTATCTGTGTAATTTTTGTGAAAAACTGAAATTCTGTACATGATATAGATAACAAATGTTTTTACATCTTCATTTACGTCAACGCATCCCTAAACCACATCAACAAAAAGCCTACGCGGAGATCCACCAGTTTAGTGACTGTATGAGACTCACGCGCAGCATTCTAAATTTAAACGCAGTCGTGTTAGTCACTTCGCGCTGTATTGACCAATTTTTAGAGCGTGAAATCTGAATTTAAATATCGAGTTATTGTGAATAAAAGTGTGTTAAAATATAAAAGAAAATAACATTTTTTTTTTTTAACAGTATTAATTTAAAATATTGTAAGTTTTTTAAAGTGATACTAAAATACTGAATATTTTTTTAAATAAAATTATAAACTTTAAAAAAACTCAAAGTCGTTAAGAAATCTCTTCTTTTATTTTTCAGAAAATGGAAAAGTTAAAGTGTTTATTGTTTGGTGTACTACTAATTTTCTCCTTATGTGATGCAGCCAAGATCTTGGCTGTCTTTCCAGTGCCAAGTCCTAGTCATGGTATACTTGGAGACAATATGATTAAACACCTCCTTGATGGAGGACACGAAGTAAGTAGGACCAATATTTAACTGTGTTTGTATCTTAGGACCATTTTTTGTTCTAAAAGGCCATTTTTATGGTTCCGTACCTCAAAATGAAAAACGGAACCCTTATAGGATCACTCATGTGTCTGTCTGTCTTTCTGTCCGTCTATCACAGCCTATTGACCGATTAGGTTGTAATTTGGTATAAATATGTATTTCTGTGACTCAAACACGGACTTGTAACGTAAATTAATTAATTTTAAATATGGAGATCATTTTTGGGGGCAAACAAGAAAATTAGAAAAAAAAAGTTTTGCAAAGTATACCGTGTGACATATCAAATGAAAGGACTTAATTAGAATATTTTTTTCATAATTTTAAATTAAATACATTCAAAGATATTTCAGAAAATTTATGAAAATTCACAATTCCCCCTTATCTCCGAAACAAATGAGCCTAAAAAGTTGAAAAAAAAAATACAGAGAATGGTTCTTTACCCACAAATTACAGGAAAACCTACAAGAAGTCTATGGTTTTAAAATAACATGGTAAATCTCTCAATATTGTGCTTACATTACGAGAACGTACTTCAACGGTGGAGTTTCTTGCCCATTCTTCTCAATACGAAAACTACCTTTTGGAAGGGGCGACTAGAATCAATTATATTATTTTGTTAATTTTGACGTTCAAAAGTGCCATCATACATGGGCCTATTTGAAATAAATGATTTGACTTTGACTTCGACTTTGACTTTGAACATGTTTTTCAACTACAATGTTAAATTTGTATTTGGGATAAATTCATCCAAACTACGGAACCTTTCGGTGTGCGTGGTCTGACACGAACGTGGCCGGTTTATTTTTAATACCACAGAATACATAATGGTACAAGTGATTGATTCTTAATTCTCTGTAGGCATATTTTTTTGTAATGGTAGAATCAGGTTTGATGGCATACCTTACCTACCTACCTGACCTTGTTACTGGCTTTTTTTAACTTCAAAGTTTGGGTTATTACCTGTTGGACTGTTAGCTTTATCAATAAAAAACAACTGAGTTGGTTCAAACATAACGTCATCATAACACTTATATCATTATTATGTACGGTATGTATTAGGAGAAATATTACATAATAAGCATTTATTTGTTATGTAAATGTATGAAGTAAAACCGACGAATACTATTCATAAAAAATATTTATCACTATACTATCTTTGGTTCGAAATATTCCACGTATAACTTGATTTTTATAAATGTGCGCTTGGAGCTGTCAAAATCGTGGATTGTTAATATTGGATTCTCCCGCTCGATTACCTCCTCAGTACCCTTATGCCTCTTAATAGTTCTACACAACATGTGTCGTCTCCACAGTTCTGTCTTGTTATTCATTCATTTGTTATCTATATATATCTATATATATAAAAATGAATCCCTATTTCCCTTGGTCACGACATCACGCTAAAACGGCTGAACGGATTTGGATGAAATTTGGGATATGGATAGACCTTGACCCGGAGAAGGACATAGGATACTTTTTATCCCGATATTTTTACGGGATCGAGACTTATGCGGGTGAAACCGCGGGGCGCAGCTAGTCGTTAATATTTATACCACATACACTGTAATATTTTGATGTTGACAGACGCATAGTTATAAAAAGCGGGTTATACATATTAAGTATAAGATAGTTAATTGATTCAGGCGTGACCTTGCGGAAATCCATAATGAAATGATGATGTGGATATATTTAGTAACCTTTTTCGCTTAGCTAAGCGGAAAAGGTTACTAAATATATCCACATCATCATTTCATTTTATATTAAGTATAGTTTGTTTTTTAACTCCAGATAGTAATTTGACAGATGCAAATGTCAAACTCCAAATTGAAAAAACAAAGATCAAAAAATTTGAAATGTCAAATAACTATCTTTTAAAAAACTTTAGCAACCATACAAAAAAGATTTAAAGAATTACATCAATTATTATTACCGTCTATATCGTTTCCAGCAAATATTTATTATCACATACTTATTAATTGTAACCCAAATAGCTAAATGGGTATGCATATTGCACAATTATGTACGTCATCATTTCGATGCTGGAAATTTCAAATGTCGTAAGGGACAGGGAATACAATGTCCCTTACGACATTTCAAATTTCCAGTGTCGATTTGATTAGAGACATATTAACTTAAAGACCTCATTTTAAATACCATTCACAATTGGGTATTATCGCAATTACGATAAGATAAGTTTGTAGTATCACTCTTCATAGAGCTGATTTTTCAATAGTCAGATTACTTTTATCTGAACGATAAATATCACAGTATCTGTATAATAATACTGATATAAGAAAAAAATACTGTATAATATCATATTTTTCTAAACAAAAGCTGTAAATCGGCAATATTCATTCCATAGATAAAGTTATCTTACTATTGATTATTCAGCCCTTATCCTGGAAAACTGTTTATTTACTTAATAATAATTTACAATTTATTATACATACGTATAATAATATAGTAACGAAGAATGTTTATCCTTTTGTTTCTTTGTCTGTATGTTCCGGATTGGCGCAAAAACGGATGTATAAATTTGGATGAAATTTGGCACACAGATAGTTTATAAGCTGGATTAGCCATACGGTATTTTTAATCCCAGTATTACGATCCCGTGGGATATTTTCCGACATACAGGTCGTGCCATTAAAGATGAGACTTGCCGCGCCTCCCGCCGCTCTTTCCCCCGCCCCGATGACGCCCCAGCGGAGACCTCATACCGCTAAAGAGACCCATAAATCGTCTACTGCGCAAGTCAAACCACGTGGTGCGTCAAGTCTCATCTTTAATGGCACGACCTGTACACGCGGGCAAGCCGTGGGCAAAAGCTAATTATTTATAAAAGTTGATTTTAGAGTTCTCTGCCTCCAAGCAAAAAACCTTGCCTAATAGGATTTGTTGTAGTTTTTGTTTTCTTTGATATAAAATATAAAACAAAAAAAAAGTTAGTAAAAAGTTTTTTTTTTTGTTTATATTAAAAGTTTTTATTTTGCACTTTTTAGTTGTGGTACCTACCCCACACAAATTCGAATACCACTACCTGATATGTAAATAACAGTGACAGGAACTTATCATATCACCCACATATTAAGTGGGAAAAAATAGTATTATTGAAGCTAACTCAAAAACTATCCAAGCAAAGTTTATAAAATTTATACGGAACCGAAGGTAAACAAAAAAAAATGAATTTTCAAAATCGTTCCATAATTGACGGAGAAATCGGTGGACATACATAAAAAAATAAAAAAATTAATACAAACGCTACGAACTTATAACCTCCTCCTTTTTGGAAGTCGACTCTTATCCCAAGATATATGATTCAATAAATAAATACTAATTATTATAGTAGTATGTACATAGTAAGTTATATCAAAGTACTTGAATATGAAACAAGTTTATAATACTTGATGTAGGATTTGCACAATCGAATCTAATTATTGGATTCCAAGAGACAATCATGCGATTGTAATTTTATTCAAAAAAACATATATTTTGAAAGCTGATTAACATCCACTCCAGCAGCTTAATTACGTAACACACATTCAATCACAATCTGAATGATTTTGAGGGATACTGCTAATCCATTGCCTCATATGTTCGAAAAATGTGTCTGCTCAACAACGTAAATAACGCAATGATATTTGTTGAACTGTCAAAATGGAAGCCATTGCTACTGTCTGCTGTTAATATCATATTCGAGTTGATATCAAATAAATGACAAGCGTTGGCAAACCAGACTAATAATGATAAGTCAATTAGGGCGGCTGTTGTGCTATCACTGATAACACATTGATTTATATAACTTTTATTGGTTACCTAGGTGCTTGAAAAACATTTTAAGAACCTTTATTCTAAAGTTGGCAATATCGCAAATAGCTGTCAAATATTTACATGTTTTAATTAATTTGGCAATGTTACTGTATGGAAATATGAAATATCGCTAACTAGTGAACTAGGATATTAATAATGAATTGCAATTATAAAACCGAATATGATATTGTAACAGTTTTAGGTGTAAAAAAGACATTTGAAAAGTTTCCAATTACTTTTTTATATAAATATTTATATATGTATATCTATATAATTATGTCGTATCTCTATGTATTTTACTGTGTGTACTTAAATAATAAAATAAATAAAGATTTCCTGTCACGATATTATTTATTACAGCATTTCATAACTGACATTTTAGTTCACTAGTTAGCTAAATTTCATATTTCCATACAGTAATATTGCCAAATTAATCAAAACAGCGAAATATTTGACAACTATTTGCGACGTTGCCTACTTTCTTAACCTACGTACATAAACTCACTGTTCCCATGGGGTAGGCAGAAACAAAAAAACGTTATCCTTACATGCTCCCGTTTGCTTCGCTCCTGACCTTTCTGATCATCACCAATAAGGTCACTATATATCCGTCTATATGATAGCATTGTGAAGGCCGAAGCAATCCACTAGATGCGTGGAGCACAGAACCGGTCGAAGTGGCGGTCCTTGGGGGAGGCCTATATCCAGCAGTGGACGTCTTTCAGATGAAATGATGATGATGTTGACGTCTAAGACCTCCCCTCCACAGTATCCGGCGTTACATTTGCCTTTTAAATACGTTTTGACCTAATATTAATTTATTTACAGGTGACATACATAACACCTTTCGTCAAAAAGCAGCCGAATCATCCGAACCTACGCATAGTTGATGTCAGTGAAAACACAAAAATTTTCAGCGGTAAGTAGATGTGCATTGAAGTTGAACTAAACCCTCAATTGCGTAAATACAACACTTTACTCGTATTTCTCAATCCGAAGCATTTTGAATGAAGTTCCTAATCCATTGCTTCATATACTTGAAATATTCGTCTGCTCGACAACGTAAATAACGCAATGAATGATGTCGAACTGTCAAAATTAAAGGCATTGCCATTGTTCATGTGTTACGCAATTGCCCCGCGGTTTAATGATTATGATTTAGCAGATGATTTCTGTGAGATTTTATTGTGTAAATAAAATAGAATAGAGTTGATGTCAATTTGGATTTTAGATGGTCAAAATTTTATCTAAAGCTCTATATTTTTGGATATTGTTAGAAAGAAAAGAAAGAAAGGAAATACGTTTATTTGCGGTAAACATGACGCAAAGAAAGATAATAAAAAACACGTAAATAACAAATTGGGGGAAAATATGGGTCACATCCACGCAAAACTGCCATCGCTCAGCGTAAATGCTGCGACCCCATGCGAGACAGAGCCCGAGAGTTGTTCATGATGCTGATATGAGAATCTGGGTAGGGTAGTAGCTAGCGCAACTTGCTGGTGTCTTTGTTTGGATTTTGCCCACTGCCTTCCCGTAATTATTTTTTTAATTTTACCTAGGTTCCGTAGGTAGAAAATTATAATTTAACACAGAGTGTGGACACTGTGTACAAGAAACGTGTTTTTTGGGCGTTTTATGACTAAAGTATTTTAAAAAGTAGTTAAGAGGGTTTATCCTAAAAGTAGGCAACGTTGTAAATAGCTGTCAAATATTTAAATGTTTTTATTAATTTGGCAAAATGTGGCCTACTAGAGAACTAAAATATTAATTATGAAATGCAATATTTAATTTCGTAACACCGAATATTTAGTTTTAGAGGTAAAAAAAGTTTTTGAAAACTTTTAAAATGCTTTTTTTAAACGGTTACAACATTAATGTCAGTGTTATAATTACAATTCATTATTAATATTTTAGTTCGCTAGTTAGCCACATTTCTTATTTCCATACAGTATTATTGCCAAATTAATCAAAACAGCGAAATATTTGACATCTATTTGCGACGTTGCTCACTTTCAGAATAAACGCTCTTAAATCAAGTCTTCTAAGATAATGGCAGTCCTGTCAGAATTATGTAAAGTGAATTACGTTTTCAAACAAAAACATTCCTCTTGAAAATAGATGCAAGGTCGTCTAAAGCGTTAATTCACTATCAATTGTTTATTATTAGCATTTCATCAATGACGTGATATGAAGTTCTATAAATATTTACGTCAGTTTTACAAAATGTATCAACGTTAACTGATTATCTTTGCAGCTGCTAAAGCATAATATATTTTAACTCGTTTCACTAAAACAAAACGAAGTAGTGGATAATTAACTGAAAAAATGCACTGTCAATCTTGACTTACAGTTGGAAATGAATTATGCTTTTATGAAATCAATGAAATAACAGTGCAAAGCTGGCATATGTCATGTGACTGCCAGTCAATAGCAATCCACAGCTGGGCAAAGGCGTCTCCGATTGCACACCATGTAACTTGACCCATTCCTTCTCATCCAGCCACGAAAAACGTTGCTCCACATATCCTACAGTTACGATTGTAGGATATGTGGTCGTGTCGTACTATGGACGCGTTTTCGTACGAATTTTACTCGTGTGAACACATACGAACACGCACGAAGGATCCCGACCTTCCAATTACTAAGGGAGCGCGCAGACTGAGTCGTACGTATAGTTTCGACGTCCGAAACAAATCGAACTTGTTGGGATTTTTCATGCAATAAATGCGATGTCACCGAAACACTACCTATTTGACGGAGAATAACGTATTCAGGATACGAATTTATACGTACGGTATAAATTCGTATCCAAAGCGCGCGGCTTGAGGGCCTCCTACCCAAAATTAACCAATGTGACAGTTACTTAAAAACAAATATTGTCCGCAGACAAAATTGTGGACGTGCAACAGATCATGAGCGGAGAGATGGATATACAAGACACCGAAGTTTTGTTCGACATGATGCTAAACATAGCTTCATTAACGCTGGCCAATGAAAATCTACAGAATTTTTTAAAAGACCGCACACACAACTTTGACGTTATCATTGGAGAATATATGTTCAGTGATTTGTATGCTTCGTAAGTAAAATTGGGACTTTTATATACCTACAGTTAAAAATAGTTGCCGAATTCTAATTAAACAGCTGCAGATGAGAGAATAAATAATTACGATTATGATTTTTTTTTACCAAGTAAAAATTGTATTGACCAAAATTACGAAAAAGATTAAAGACACATAGGACAGAAACATACAACACATAGATTAAAGATAAGTGCTACAAAGAGTATGATAAGCTATTTCCCAACGGTAAAGTTTTAGCCGTAGATAAAAAAGTAGATTATTTGGTAGGTCTGGAATATTATTATAATGAAGAGTATAAAATTAATGTTAAAAATAAGTGAAACACACGTAGGGTTAGAGAGAACAAATTGGTTCAACCACAGATAACGAATTATTATGGTAAGAGAACATCTAAGTATTTAGTACCTAAAGTGTTTAACAAATTAGATTTATTAAGAGAAAAAGTAAAAATTTGTAAAGGATCACTTAAGACAAAATTTAAAAACATTATAAAGGATAGTAAATAGAATTAAAAACATTGTTAATATATAAATAGTAGGTATGTGCGTAAGGTGGTGCATTGTTATATAAAAGAGCATCCGTCAGCCGCCATCAAATGTAAAAGTTTGGCGAGTTTAAAATTAAGTAACACCTCTGTATTATAATATCATTAAATAAATATTTTATAAAAAAAAATAAAAAAAAACGTAGAACAAGCCTGCAACGCTAGCATTTTGAATGTATAATCAAAAAAACCTGTCCAATAAAGATGAGCGTACAAATAACTAATATTTGCATAACTAGTAATCAAGTAAAGAAAACTCAGAAATCTTGCACAGACGGAAAGAAAATAATTGCTTGAAGCGAATAGTAACTAACAGGTAGTCCAGAATAGGATGGTCCAATAATTTTAGAAGCAAACTAAATCACAAAGAAACAAAAAACACTAATCGACACGGAACTAATCTCGATTGTCTGACCGCTCCGAATGAGACTTAACAGCTTGTACACTTCACCAGACCAAGTTTTTCGAACAGACATCCAATAATCTAGCTTTAAAGTACACTGACGAGCAATATAAAAAAGCCACTTACAAAGTGCCAAAAAATCGAACACCACCCATCCAACAACACAAATTAGCTACATGAAGTAAAAAAAAATCTTGAAAACAGTTCTATATGGGTTTTTAATGCGCTATTACATACACTTGAATGTTGCTTTTTACTTCAAGAAGCTATCTTGCGTGGTTTCGGAAATATTTCTCGTCAGTGTTTATTAACAAGTTTTAAATTCTTTTTTTGCATTTTTTTGTATTTAGCTTTATTTAGATGATAGTATGTAATATATAGCCAAGGTCAATATAATCCAAAAAGTAAAATATTAAAAATCCTTGAATCGTTTCTTTGATCACATCTTAAAAAATCCGATGCATAAGGCCTTCGATAACAACCAGATCAGAACTCTAGGACCAGTACAAGATATTTAACTAGACCATGTATAATTCCAGATTGCCAGCAGTACTCCAATGTCCATTCATCTGGTTCTCAACCATTGAGCCGCATTGGATGATTCTGAACCTGGTGCATGGTCCTCTGAACCCGGCTTACAACACTGACTATCTGCAAGCACGAGTGGTACCTTTCTCCTTCAAAGGCAGAGTTATAGAGCTGTGGACGCAATTGAAAGGACTTTATAAACATAATAAGTAAGTTCTTATGTCGTTACGGGTCTGAAGTCTGAAATTCTGACAACCAGTCTTACATATTACTCAGTAACTGTATGTGGAGATCAGATAGGCAGTCGCTCTATGTAAAATAATGGCATTCAGCTGCATCCGTATTGGAAGGTGACCCAATACAGATGCAGCTGAGATGAAGTGAGTATTCTTAAGGTTTTTGTTTTTTTCGGGACAGCGGCCTTTATCTATGTTTACTAAATGGAACAAAGCTAATCTTTTTTGATTAATTAAAAGATTGGAAGAGTTAATATTTCCTCATAATAATATTAATAGACTTCTTCTTCTGCCTCGTTGGTCTAGGGATCGCAAGCGTAGTGCTGAGCATGAGGTCCCAGGTTCGATTGCCGGGTCGGACAAATTGTTATTGGGTTTTTCCAATAAATAATAACACCTAAATTAATTTCAAGGTAACATGGCAAGATATCTTGTGCTTTACTAACATTATGATGTCAGCAAACGACGTACCAACGAGATTTTTCATCTCATAATAACTGGAATAAATAGTGATAACCGGTTTTCATTCAATAATATTCTGATTCCTAATAATAACTATGATATATAATTTTGGTTAAAACTGACATCTTCAACCAAGTCCTACTGAACACAAATGGACACGGACAAAAAATTAATCACGATGACTCTCAAAAATGTTGTCTTTATTTCCATAATTTTAAAGACCTTCCTCATAATGACTAAACAAATCACTACATCTAGTATATTACTGATAACGTTTAATTCATATATATATTATTTTCCTTAATCATCACGACTTGCTGGAATTGAGAGTTGTACCTACTTTGGGGCAATCAGCCACTGTTTAAAAATGTGCTACCTGCCTGATACTTTTCTCAATTTTTCACCCCCCCCCCCCTTTTGTTTCCATTTCAGTGCCTTCTACGCCAGAGAAGAAGAAATTTACTTGAAACAAATCGCCCCTATCGTTAAGGAACAAGGCAGACCAGTACCAAACTACAATGAGATAAAATACAACGCATCTCTGTTACTGGGCAACTCGCAGGTGGCTATTGGAAGCGCAGTACCTCTGCCACCAAGCTACAAGCATATTGGAGGATACCATATCGATGAGCCGGTCAAACCTTTACCGGAGGTGGGTGAAGCTCTTGTATAGTGTAAAACCAGGGCCCTATACCACAAAACTTTACAAGTCTACAATTCTACAATCTTTTTAAATTGTAGAAAGAAATTCCGCAACACAAAAAGTACAAATATGTATGAGTTACAATATTGTAGACTTGTCACAAAAAATTACGTATTTGTAAGGATTTTCCGTTACCATTGTGTGGCTTAGAGTTTTTTGGTATACGTACTTGTATCTTACAAGTGCGTCGTGTTACAAATTTGTAAATTGTAAATTGTAATTGTAAATTTTTTGGCATAAGGCCCTGGTCTGTTGGATCATGGTCTTCCGTGGGAAAAGGTTTTCTTTAATCGATAAAACAAAAACACAAATTCCATTTTTTAAATTTTATTATCTCTGTCCTTTATTTATTGATGTTTCTTGTAATTTGTGTTTTAATCAGGGGTCACTAGCAGGGCTAACATGACAAGCGCAAGAACGCTCTTTTTCTTGTTTTATCGTAATTTGTCTACGATTCTGACGTCATTCTAATGCCTAACATGACCGTAAACGACGAGTAAACTCGAAAAAGGCACTTTGACACTTCTTTATCGCGCGTCAAGAGACCGGTGTTGCAAATTATTAAAACAAATTATTTTTATGGTAGTAACATCAGCTTGAAGTTCCATTTCATTCATTCAATTATATGCATGGTTTATTACGTACTTTATTGAATAAACGTCTCTCTCTCTTAATTATTCTCTCTTTTAATTATTTATGTTTAGTTTTTTGTGCAACCGACTTTTTGATTAAAATTAAATGATTTCTTTGGCATGCTAAAATTAAAATACAAAATGACGGAAATTAAAATTAGTGGCCCCTATACTCATTAGATAATCAATCACCACAAATGACAAATGGGCCGACGATCATAATTTGACAAATCGAAGTTTATTATTGTAACAATCAACATAAAGTCACCAAAAGGACTGACGTTCAGATAAATTGGCAGCTGGAGTTGATTCCGCTATTATAACCATACAAATTATTAATCACCACCCTTAAGAAATAACCTGGTGATTTTAGTAATTATGTTGCGAAGGTTTGATATTGCCATACATCCATAATCCCTAGATTTAGTTAATCACTATAATTGGTTAAGTGACTGGTTATTACTGAAAGTAATACTCATCTACGTAATAGTGCTCCCCTCCACCACAGTTTCTCTCGCGGCCGCCGAAAGGAACTTACACCGGTGTTCATCAGTTTTTGAGGGTAAAAAAAAATGCCTACAATAAGCACGACTATGAATCTGCCATCCTATTTTCGAGTTTTTTTATGTATCATAATTTTGCCTTTTTATCTATCGTCGTCAAAATCAAAGACGACTAAATACGACAAAATGATAGAAAAAAAACTGATTATCTCGTGTTGAATTGTTAAAAATCGAGATGACTAACGTGTCATGTTAGGGTTTGTCGACAAAACATCAAATTTGACAGTACGAGTCGAGTATTTTGTATGGCGTAGCTGTCAAAAAACGATAAAACGACTGAAATAGACAAAAATTAGTCACACGAGAGTGGATAATTGTCGCGTGTGTCATGTTAGGCCTGCAGCATAGAGGTATGAGGAACAGGGTGTAAATTTCACATCCTCTATAGAAAAGGGACGATCCTTCGACCAGACAGGTGTTGTGTCTGGTGGGCAACTGCCCGAAGATTGAAGTTAGGACGTTGTATACATACTCGTTGCTTGGTAAACTCTGCTTGCGCGATGCAGTTCGCATGTGGTATTGTAAATGCCACCACAAAACTTTGGTGGCTCTAATGGGCAAATTCATGATTTTTATTATTATACGTATTGTACCTAGTATTTTTAAACACATCGTGTAACCCTCGCACTCTCCATTTCCCTTAATTATTGCTATTTTTCTAACATCATATACAATAAATGAATATTTTCACAGGACCTGAAGAAAATTATGGACAGTGCCAAGAACGGTGTGATTTACTTCAGTTTGGGATCAAACTTGAGAAGCATTGATTTACCAGAAAACTTAAAGCAAGGCCTTTTGAAGGTGTTCGGAGGATTGAAACAGACGGTCTTATGGAAATTCGAGGAAAACCTACCTGGCGCGCCGAAAAATGTCCATATAGTGCAGTGGGCACCACAGCAGAGCATTTTGGGTAATATTTTTGTCTTCCATACAGTACATGATTAGCAATTACTATAGGAAACGTGAAAGTAACAAAGAAATTCCACCACATAGAAAAATAAGGTGCCCAAGAAAGACTTCAGAGTATGTCAAGCTGTGATAAGGGCAATTATCGATAATTTTGCGGCAAGATGTTGTAAGCAGTGAATTAATACGATGTAACTAACATAAAATCATATGACTGATACAAATGTGTACAATGAAACATCAAGGTTGAATGATAATGTAGCTAGTGTTGTCAATGATAAACACATGTAACCGAACCATAAATAATTTGATACACAGTACAGTAATGGCATAGCAAATTAAAAATAAATGAATGATGCTGACGTGTCTATTTTTGTACAATTTGTAAGCAGATGGCTTTTGTCGTTAGTCTGTGTACCTACAAAATGTTACACAAAAACCATGCACAATGAATAATTTGGTTGGCATTAATCTTCTTGCGATTTATATGAATGCATACATGTTAATGACATTATTAATCAATTTATGGATTCGAAAACCACGAGTGTTTTTGGAAACACCAACTCTATCATCATAATTAGCGTATAGTCATCTTTATTTGCTCTATCTAACAATAAATCAATCTTAGCCGCTGAACTCAATTAATTGTTTATATTGGGAAATTTATAAGTGAAATACTGGCGTAATTAAGTGTTCCATTTAGTTTTTAGGGTCCCGTACCCAAAGGGTGCCAAACAGAACCCTATTACTAAGCCTGTCCGTCTGTCTGTCAGCTGTTCATGAACCGTAGACAGTAGAAATTTTCCCAGATTGTGTTGTTTGTTTCCGCTATAACAAAATAAAATAAAGTTTAAAATTAAAGGGAGATACAAGAAATGTTTTTTTTTCGGCGTTTTTTTTTGCTAAATATTGTACGGTGGTACGGAAACCTTCATACCAAGTGCGAGTCTTACTTGCACTTCACCGGTTTTTTTTAACAGTTGATAAGGTCACGCTGGACCACTATCTCATCTGATGGTAAGCGGTGATGCGGTCGATGATAGCGCACGCTTTCTTATTATTTTTTCTGTGTCATTTATATAACTTTCTTCTATTCCAGCCCACCCGAACCTGATTCTCTTCGTCACCCACGGAGGCCTCCTGTCCGTCACCGAGGCTATCCACTTCGCTACTCCTCTAATCACCATCCCAGTCTTCGCAGATCAGTTCCTCAACGCAAACCGAGCACAACAAAAGGGCTATGCTGTGAAAGTTGACCTGTCTCACCATCTGCATGAGGATCTGAAGGTGGCTCTGGACAAAGTTCTTGGAGATCTTCCAAAGTAAGTAGAACGAAGTTCTCGTGACTTAAAGCTATTTGATCTTCTTTCTTTTGACCACTGTCCCAGTGCAAGAGAGAGCGATGTATCTTTGCAATACCAATAGACACGTTGTGTTCCCTTTTCACAACAGAAAACAACGGATTAAATTTTTCTAGTTTGGCCTCTACCATTATATTATCAGTTTCTTATCATGTGGCTTGTGAGTGTTGTTATTGTAGCTCCATTTAAATTATTAAATTTTATATAAAAAGATATCTTATTCTTGTTTTCTTGTTATGACTCTTCTTCAAGATGAGAGGTTCTTTCTTCAGCAAATCAGCTGCTTACGATAATGTCCTACTTGGCCCAGATACTGAATATGTTCATTTTCTCCACAGATACGCCGCAAGAGTAAAAGAGCTATCAATAGCATACCATGACAGTCCAATGAAGCCAAAGGAAGCTCTAAACTTCTGGGTGAACCACGTAGTTCTAACAAAGGGTGCTCCACACTTGCGGTCGGTAGCCTTACAAGTCCCACTTTACCAGAGGCTGTACCTAGATCTACTAGCAGTGTTTCTGTTAGCATTTGTAGTTCTATTGTTAGTACTTATGAAGCTTATTTGTTTGGTGACAGGCAAGAAGAGCACGAAAGAAAAGACGAATTAAGTTTTAGCGTTGTAGAAGTTGTTGGTACAGGCAACAAAAAATTAAGCAGACTTATCTTTTAAGCCTATGTTACGCGTGTACTTTGTACTCAAAGGCTTAGGCCCGGTTGCACAACTAACCACTGAATGCATAGCACTATACGACTTTAAAACATCTTTCTATTTCTGTCTATCGCTTAAGAGGAGGCTCCCTAAATTGTTTGTTAACTTGCATTCATATTCTGAAACAGTCACGCATACAATCAAAATAAAACTTTAGATATATGATTTTAAGGAAATTTTTCTTTCCATGTACAGTCAACTCAATTTTTAGATTAAGCACTTCTTATAAAAATCAACATTTATTTTGAGAAATAAATAAATAAATTATTATATTATTAATATGCCTCTGCCGTTGACGGTGTATAAGCACTAACAGATACTATACTCAGTGTCTTGTAGAGAAGTTTAATTTTGTTCTGCGGAGCTCACTCGTCCTTTCATTGCCTGTACAATATGGATAAAATAAAATAGTAGAGGATTAACCTATCCTCATATGTAGTGATGTTTTACCTGATAAACTAAATTGTTAAATGTGCCGACTCATGTACATTAAATTATATACGGTTTTGCTCATTTACAAGTAGTTAATTAATTAGTCAACTATCAAAGCCAGTCTTACTATAATTTGGATTGTTATAGTATCAGCATCTACATCCTACCTACAGTACAAAATTACTTTTAAAAAATGAAATATATCGTATAAGTAATAGAAATTATCCGGCAAAATTAAGGTTTTAGATCTATAATCGAACACATTCGTATCATATTTCTTGTTCCTTGATACTCTTTTTAAGGTTTCACCAATTAAATTGAATATTAGTTCAGTAGAAGATAAAATGTTCACTTATCTGGCTTCAAATTTTTCTTTACCGTAGTATATGTAAAATTGTAAATACTTTAGATGAATATTTCTTTTCTTCATAAATTTAGTTCATTATTATGTTTGAATGTGTTTTGTGTAATTAATGAAAGTGTGGAATACAATTTGTTATATTTTAAAACCTCGTTTTGTTTCTCTTGCATTGTAGATTACATGTTAGTTTTATGTCCTATATTTCAAGCAAACATTTTCATTATTCTCGCGTAATTCGCGTTTCTAAATTTCAATTATCAATAGCTACACAGTTAGCAGGCAGTAGCAAGATAGTAATTCAAAAGGTGACCGCCAATTACCCTATAACCTATTTGATCAATAAAATATTTATCAATGTCATTAACGTCAATTAACTATGTGATTTATTCAATTACATTTACCTATAATGTCAGGTCTAATGTTTCTTATCGATATAATTATGTCGTAATATACATATAATCAAAATTAATTACATAATATTACTTACTCCAGGAAATCGATTAGGTATCAGCTATCCAAAATAATATGTAGTAAGCATGACTCGACAACTGCATATGGAACAAAATTAATGGGAATAAATGAGAATTATGCCTATGGTAACTGTAACTCCGAGGGGTCATGGTACCGGTTGGTACATGGAACAGCTGCATTCAGTTTGGCCTAGACTTCAAGCGAAGACAAGACGAGAGGAGAGGAGATGTGTTGGAAACAACCAATAAGATCTCGTTATTTATATATCTCGTCTTCGCTTTGCTTCAGTGGATACGGATAAGCATAGAGAAGAGGAGATACAGTCTCATATTTTCTTAGCACAAAAAAAAAGAGATGTGAACTGTGCCTCGCAACACGGTGCGCAGCGAAGACGAGAGGAAATGTGAGCGGCGCGAAGCGACCGGCCCAGCTTGTTTCCCCGCAGAACCTGTCCCCGGGCCTTGCGTTCATCTCAACATCCAACGCTCGCCGCACAAAACTGAGCTCCGTTCTAGCCAGTACACCTCTGTTCCGGTCTAGCCAGTACGCATCTCCGCACAGCTTCGGTGGATACACCCAGCTAGGGTGTAGCTTGGCTTAGCTTGGGTTAAGCATCTCCTCTACTCTCCTCTTCGCTTCACACATCTTTGAACATCTTCGTTTTGTCGAGTTCGGGCCTAAAACTGGAATCTGAAATAGTTAAAAAGTCTAAACAGATGACGATGGTGGCGGCTTTTCATGTATACGTATGCTCAGATTAGATGGTAATGACTAGGGACGAAGTGAACACTGAGATGTTGGCTTATAGAGAGATGTATGGAAGAAACACACAACCCTAATAAATTGGTATGATAAGGGCAGGAATACCAGTACCCAGTGTACTGGGCAATACGATACCTCTTGATAAGACTGGTTGTTAGACTTCCGGGCTTCTGACGATCCGTAACGACCGTCAGCCCGTCCGAACGAATGACAACGGACCAACGGCTTGACGTGCTTTCCGAAGCACGGAAGGGTCTTGGTATGTAAAGATGGTCACCTATCCATGGACCAACCGCGGAGGCGTTGCTTAACCTGAAAGATGGACCAGGGCAGCTGTTATTACTTATCCACAAGCCCCTTTTGAACAAACTGGATGGTAGATACTCTTTACAATTTTTATTTTTTTATTTTTTGATTAACCTACGTTTTCCCAGTCCTGGGCAAAGCTCCACTCCTTCCACCTTTCGCCAGTCTGCGCGTCCTCTTTCCAGTTTTGACGGAACCTATCCAGCTAGTCCCGCCATCTCTTACGTGGTCTGCCGCGCCCCCGCCTCACTGTCTCAGGGCACCAGTTCTGTGCTATTTGAGCCCGCAGTTTGTCCAGCATGCGGCAGACATGTCTTGCCTATAACTATTTAAGTTGGGCAAATACATGCATAATAAAATTATACTTAGTAGACTGCCTCGTAGGTTCAATGGTTGCATTCGCTACTGCTGAGCATGAAGATACTAGGATCGGTTCCAGGTCGGGAAGTGCCTCCATAAGGGATTTTTCAGTAGCAGCCCGGAGTCTCGCTTTATGTCCGGTTGATGACAATAGGCTTGCCCTATTACATAGGCATTAAGGCTGGTTTCACAGCTGTCCGGGAGTCCCGTGCTGGTCGCCCGTATAGGCTTTCGGAACGGAAACCCACGTGAGGTGCTAGAACATTGTTTAACAGCGACGCGAATTGGTCCGTACGCGACCCGCTCCGGGTAGAGCCCATAGTACGCTACCAACCGTATCGTACTAACTCCCTCGTTTCAGAGCACTGCGAGCTCTACCCGTACGAGTCTCCAGGACAGCTGTGAAAGCAGCCTAAATATAACTGGTGAAATGTGGATGTACTATAGGTTCCCTGCTTAACCCTCCAGGTAATACAAGAGTGATGCTATTTTACTGATTAAACTTGTAGTTTCAATTATTTTATGATTAATATGAGAAGCACAATATGATTGTTTGGTGAATCGCTTTAAAATTATATTATCGAAGAACTCCTTCCTCAATGGAATATTAAGCAGATAAATATACTTTGCATTGTGGACAATATAAATATTTAAGACTGTCGTCATCCTACGAACGTGGGTCATATTTATAGAGTGTGTCGTGACAAGCATCAAAATTTGAATAGATTGAATTTATTGGTCAATCGTGTGCAATCTTTTGATACAGTAAAGTGAATTGAGTTTAGAGTTTATAAGGCATCCTCTAACCTGACACAAGAACATTATGGGATTCCTAATGAACAAAAAATCTAGTTATCTTCTTCTCATCTCTAATGTCAATTAATAGTCATCATCTTCATTCATCATTTCAGCTGAATGCTGCTGCCCATTCTCTAGTGAGTCCCTTAGTCGCCTTTTACGACACTCACGGGAAGAAATGGGGAATATAGTGTCCAAAGATAAAAATTTAAAAAAGAGTCAGGTTTCATTAAAATATATTTTATATTTAATTCTTCTTCTTCTTCCCACCATCCTTTTTCTTCTTCGAACACAAAAGATTACACACAAATCTTAACAGTATGAAAAATACAATTAACACAACTAATAACAATGCTGCCAAGTCCAGATACAGTCGCTGGTACAATGGTGAAAGCATCGCAGGAGAGCGGAGATGAAGAGCACCGCGTGTGCGCACGACATGTTGAACCCAATGCAGCAGTTCCACGCCGGGCTTCACTGGACGATCGTGGTAAACGTAGGATAGCTCCTTTACTTTTTGTCTATACCTGTAAGAAAACAAAAGGTTTTAATTGAGCCAGCAAACCATATTTCTGGCTCAATTAAATTGAGCCAGAAATATGGTTTGCTAAAGACCATGAGCAGGTCAAAAAGCCAGGAACCTCTGACCATGAAGAAAATGTTATGCTGTATGAGCTTTTTAAATACGATAGCAGTGCTAGACATGAATCTCGTCGAAACGCATCATAATATCTTATTTATACGGAAGTCACTTATTTGTGAACCCATTGACTTCGACTGGCTAATATGCTAATACATGCATCAATTTTAGATATAAAATTTTGATTCAACTAACATTTTGAAAGTAACATAAGATGAAAACCCCAAGAACTATTATTGCCCTATGTGTAAAAAAGGCACCGTGGGTTTATAAAAAATGCAAAACAACGTACTTAGGATTGTGAAGCATTTCTTCAATAGCCACTTTCAAGTCTGCGGCCGTTTCAAGAGACAGCTTGACTTCCAAAGCGAAGCCTTTTTGAGCAGATCTCTTGACATTTATGGGCTGGTCACCGAATACTGGTATGCCAATTATGGGTACTCCATAGTGGATCGTCTCTGTGGTGGACAGAAGACCACCGTGAGTTATGAAGAGCACGCATTTCGGATGAGCTGGAAACAGAAGTAATTTTGAGTTGTTACTGCGCCAAAGTCTACAAAATATTACGTTTTTTTTATTAAGTTTATTATTAAGTTAAAGTGTAAAAAAAGGTCAAATAATTATCTAGGATGTTAAAACACCCATGAATATATAAGTCTTTAGTAAAGAAGGAAACAAAATTAACTTTTCCATAGATATAAAACATCGATATGTATTAAGCCAAAATATATGAAACAACTGATGTATTTTTCACGAATCCATAATTGCTCCCATGAGGGTGCTTCCACCTCATTTAAGTACTTCATGCGGACAAAATTGGACAATAACTCACATAAAATACTTGTTTGTGGCGCCCATTTCAAGATATGAACATTTTTGGGCGCATTGGGAAGATCCTCTTCGAATTTCCACAACACTGTCTGTTTTAGCTCCCCAAACATTTTGAGGAGATCAGTTTTAACCTTCTCTGGCCAGTCTTTGCTCTTCAAATTTGATCCCATGCTGAAGAATATGACTCCGTTTTTGGCACTCATCATCATTTTTTCTAAGTCCTGAAAAAAAGATGGCCATTTTATTATTTGCATATTGACTTATTTAATGTTACTATCTTTCTGCACATTTTATATTATCTTTTATGTTTGCTCAAGTTGCCCAAGTTTCTAGTCAAGCTCCAAATAATATTCTTCAAATCCTGCCTAATCTATTCCAAAAAGTTTATATGTGCTCCAAGAAAAATCGTCTTACCTGAGGTAAAGGTTTAACATCCTCATCAATATGATATCCTCCTATAGATTTATAGTTCTGTGGTAGACCAAGAGCCTGACCAATGGACACGTGCGAGTTGCCCAGAACTAAAGACGCGTTGTACCGAACGTCATAGAATGAAGGAGGTTCACGTCCTCTCTTTCGAATGATGGGCACTATCAACCTCTCGTATTCCTTTACATGCATATCATCGTAGTACCTGTAAAAATAAAGGGTACTTTCAATGATTTTCAAATGATTTTGTTTGAGCAGAATCACACGGCATTCAACATTGCCTAGTGCCTATTTTACAACGTTTATGTACCACAATTTTGTACGGCCTCAAAGAGATGTCAGCAGAATTGACGGGGTCCGTTAGGGCCGATGCCTGCCGGGGGTGCGAAGAAAACCGAAAGGGAGATCGTGGCCCCCGGCAACAGGGCAACCGAAGGAACACGGGTGGGTTTTAGTCAGTAAGAGTCTGACACGCCCTCCCGCTCCGCCCAGAGCGGGAGAAGTTATTTGATGATTTCCCACCCAAAAAAAAAAAAAAAAAAGGGTGAGATTGGAGATGAGACTTTATGGTGAAAACCGATACGAAAAGAAATGTGGTAAAATATTATTTTATTTTGTTCTTTGTTCTGGTTTATCAGTATCGGTATTTTGCGCCCATTACGTGATAAGCTAATAACCCTGGTCCACTTCATAATAATGGAAAAATATGTTTCTTGACTGACATACTACTACTCTAGTGTCAAATCCTGATGTACTGGTATGATACCATATCATTTCAAGTGCCCACTTGAAGTATGAAATAGAATATAATTAAATGCACCATATGAATGGGCGGTCTTATCGCTAAAAGAGTGATCTTTTAAAGAAAACCGTTGGTTGGATTAAAGGAGAAAAGAGAAAATACTCTATGGAGTACCATTTACATCTAAACTAATACTATTAAGAGAAATGATTTTATTTTTGTTTGTTGTTACGCTTTCACGGCTAAACGGCTGAACCGATTTTGATGAAATTTGATATGGTGATAGTTTGAACTTTGGAGAAGGACTTAGGTTTTATCGTACACGATATTTAAAAAAAATACCGCAGCGCCGGTATTCTGATAGGGCCCGTAGCTCTACAGCTATACTTACATATAATCGTTATATCGTGCATTGATTCTTGACCATAACTCTTCCACTCGCTGTATGAAGGTAAATGGTGGTTGACTTGTAGACAATGCATCAGTTGCATAAGCAGGATTTGGAGCTGCATCGATCAGGCTAAGGATAGCCGAGTTGACTTCTACAGGAGACACCCAGATTAGAGGACAGTCGAATACTGGAGCAAAACTGAAACGAACCAAAAATTATGTTTTATAATATCTATTCAGGGTGGCAGGGACGTCGACGCGAAAACTGCTACCATGGTTTCAGTACATGATTCCGAAAAAAAATAATTTCGTCGGTTATTTTAAAATAAATCAGCTGACCCATACATTTTGACCGCGTTGATATTTTATTTTTCTATGTAACAGCAGATTTTTTTTTAATAACCGACGCAAAATTTGAGAGCCTAGATTCAGAATCATGTATTGAATCCATAGTAACAGTTTTCGCGTCGATGTCCCTGCCACCCATATTATAAAGAGGTAAAATTTGCGAGTTTGTATGTAGGGATTAATCTTCCGATCCAAAAATTCTTCACAAATGGGAAGCTTGCCGAGTGTCATACATAGGATATATTTTATGTTAAAACAAGAAATTTCACGCGAAAGAAGCTACGAACGAATCGAAGCTACCTTTGCCCGCGACGGGCAAAGCTAGCGGAAAATATGTCTAAATAAAAAAAAGACATTTACCGGTATTACTTCACTTCATAAGAATAATATAGGAATAACCAAATATTTTACAGTATTTCGCTTTTAAAGACGAAATCGACCAATAAAAATTGCGATCCATCATAAAATAAATAATTATGATTGTACCTAACAAATTAATTGATTGATTCATCCCGAGAAAGTAAAATGGTCCAGCAAAAGGTCGAAATTAACAACCGCACCCGTAGTACCTACTTGCTGCCAATTCCAGCAGTTACGCATAGGTTTCGGCTTAGTTAAATATAACTAAAATTTAATATCCAGCAAAATTGTTGAAGCATGTAGATAAAAGGCCTCCAAAATTCTAAAGACAAAAAAAGTCTGACACGCCCTCCCGCTCCGCCTAGAGCGGGAGAAGCTATTTCATAATTTCACACACAAAAAAAAAAACGGCCTAAAAATTACCCCACATGTATGTATGTATGTTGAACCCATAAACCACTTAACCCTTCTGTAGCCAAGCCTATTATGATAGTAACGCACTTTCAAACATTCTTCAAAATCTTCCTCTCTTCAATACTAATAGAAGTAACAAAGCCAGCGTGAGAATTGGAAATAAAATGTTCACATTTGAGAATTCATTTAGTAATTTTTACCAACCCAGCAATAAGTTCAGAAAACATCCATTCAACAATAACCACGTCGAAGTGTTCGTTCCGATCACTCAGCAGCTTCTGAACAGCTTTGTTCTCTGCCGTCGCAGCAGTCATTTTCAGCATTAATGTCCTTACAAAGTGTCGATGTTCACGTTTATCCACTGAATTGTTCATTATGCGCTGAATGTTGATTGAGTCAACTGTTAAATGTTAAAAAGGACATTAAACCATATTCTGATTTGTTGATCGTATTAGCAGATGGCATTCTGTAGTTTTAATTTTACACAGGTTTATAAAATAACTAATCTATACGTAGTTAACAAAAAACACATATATCCCATCAATAGACACCATTATGCCTTTCGTGGACTAAAAATAATATTATTAAACTGTTCCACCGAACTGCACTTATCAAAATTTGGTTCAGTGTGGTAAGTGGAACAACTCAGGTGCCGTTCAAGCAAGTGCCGTTGAAATCAGTGCGCTGAGTGGAATAACTCAAAAATTTTAAACCTAGCAATGTTACCAACATACCTGGCATGATATCGATATTGCTACTAACGTCAATCTGGCGAAGGTTTGGCGGAGGATTCATATATTCAAACGCTGTAATATATGTTACCTGAAACAATTGAAAGGCTCATGAGTTATGAATATCTACTGGTAAACATAAACTGCCACGGTAAGCAACTTTAGGCTCTTGTAACACAGATGGTGATCGCATATTAATAGAAAAGAGGTTAATGGTAAACTCATCTTTTCAATAATATTCTTTAGTTGCTTTTATGCCATCTTTGGAAAAAGTTCGCAAAAAGATCATTTTTTTGAGTCTTTCAAATTGCCCGTAAGTCAGTCAGCCTATCTGGTTTAGCTCTAGTAAATCTATTGTGGATGTAGGGTTTAAGAATAGTAGTAATAATAAGTTTTCTGGTATTAAATCCCTAAACTCAATACAAACCTCATGCCCTTCCTTCAGCAACTGTCTGACGACTCCGTCGCCGAGGATCGAGTGGCTCTTCGATGGCATACCAAACACAACTAAAGCCTTGTAAGCCTCGCATGATGAGCAAATTAAGAGGCAGAGCAAAAAATATACTGCCGCCTTTGCCGCCATTATCTGAAAAACAAATTAATGTTTTTATATATGATTTTTTTTGTCGTTAAAATTGCGAATAGGAATGACTCCTCTTGGGGTAAGGCCGCACTGCGAATTTCATTTGCGCGGTTTATATTCATTGTATGGCATTGCAATGAGCGCGAGTTGCGAAAAAAACATCGCGCGATTTTTTTATCGCTGTAAGGACTCGGCAAAAAAAAAAGACATAGCACAGTTCGTACAGATTACGTGTGTCTCCGTTTATACGAAAACCTATGTTATTTTGTTACAATGTATTGTTTGTAACATTTTAGTTGACGTTTTTATCGTAGTTGAGTATTATTTTTAACTTTCCTTTTTAACCATATCATGAGTAATGCCAGTACTAGAGAAAACTACTGCTTTTTAACACTTTCGACTTCAACCATTTCTCATAGTGCTCATAAGCCATGCCGCCATATATATTGCAAGTTGGCTCCAGGAAGACCGGCATTACGTTCGCGCTAAAGTTAATGTATGTGTATCACCGGTATTTGGTTTGAAATCTTATTAAAATATACAAATAATTTTAATTTCACAGTTTATGATGTCGAATTTGCTAAGAAAAACCTACATTTAAAATGAGCCCTCCGCAAGGTATCCCGGCATCTCATATATGATTTGAGTGAACCCTTCAGGAAGGCTCCCGGCACTGAACGTGTTAAAGAGCAAAACCGTAACACCAAAGACAGGCATTTTATTGGTTTAGCTTTTTTGGTACTTAAACAAGGAAATATCATTTCTGGACGTGTTTTTAGATCGTTGTTTCCTCAAGTAATTAGCGCTTAGGATGACGACTACGTATCTTTACTTGGCTCAATACCTATTTCTTCATAATAAAATAGTCTCAGTTGACTAAAATACTTAGTAAACTGTACCTCAAATTAGATATAAAATAAACGAATTGGACTATTTATCTTGTTAGTGCTATTGTTCTAATTCATGTAAGTAACGTTTGTAACTAAAAGTACGTAGAATCTAGAGTCCTATTAAATTAATTGACAATTTTCTTCAGCGATCTGTTTCCCCGCTTTGAGCCCGTAAGAATGATTTATATTGCTTTATCTGACCAAACCCAGTAATTCTTACTTCACGTGGGTCACACACAGTACAACTATGTTCTTAATGTCCCTCGGCAAACCTCGTGTTTCGTCAGTCGTTGGATTTTTATCAGTTGCCCTTTGCACTTGGTGCAGACTGGACGCTCACAATCAACTTGAAAGTATATAGAGTTGTTAAAATACTCTTTTCACTTAATGTAATTTATTTTTTAAATGGTAGGAAAGCTGCTAAAGCCGCAGGCACGACAGATAGGAAAATAGTTTTATCTACACCCATGCTATAAAACCTCTATAAAAGTTTCTGTAACAGTTAGCTTATTGCCAACTTTAAAGCAGACAATGTCATAGTAACCATAATATCATCCAAATGAGTGTTATAATGTTATACTAAATTTCATTATGCAACTCGAATTTCAAAAAAAAGAACTTTGTCATGTATGCAACTCCTTGTTCCCATCATTTTTTGTAATGGAACGTTGAAGCGGGACAGCAGCGCCCGCTGCACGCATGCGCGGGGATGTGCTGCTGCAGGAGACACTCATACGTGAACTTGTACTGAATTTCGTGGGATTTTATTTATATATTTATGAATTCATACCATGGGTGTAGATAAAGTCTTGTATGAAACTGTATATAATTAGGTATTAAAACAATCATGTGATACTATTAAAACAAAACAACAATAAAGTACTTAGTTCTGAATACTAATTATTATACAAGATAAATCTAATAAATTTATGGACATTGAAATTTGCGTTGTTTGTATTCGGAAATGCGAGATTCCCGAAGGTCATTAAGAAAATGGAAATACAGTAAATCGTTATCATTTATTTTAATTACCAAACAAACTGATAATATAATCAGAGACGATTAAATAATCCCATAGGTGCATAGGTACGCATTAAAGAAATTGATAATGTTTAATTTAGTTAAAACTAAATCATTTAACTACGTGGGTACCATCAATTTACTGAGTAATCATTCAGAATTCAGTTCATAACAATTAGCGTTCAAAAAATTGTATGGCCTCAAAACAAAATTAAACACGTTTATTAATTTAACTTGCCTTTACAGAAACACTGTCATCAATCATAATTTATCATGTAATTTCTAAAAATAACTCATTTGTATCACGTTATTCAAAACACAGTGTGTACGTAGACATCTACTAACTATGAATACTTACAATAACACCAATAGTCCACAAACAATTATTATTATTAATATTATAATCACATCACTGAGTTCAAGGCTACTTTTAACAACAAAAAGTTTTTTGAACGATAATTTCTAAACAAAACTGACACAACTTCTCTTCACCATGAGTTCGATTCGACTGATTGTTTGTTTCATTCATTACTCAATTATTACGTAACTTTAATTATTTTATTTAACATGTTGTTATTGTTGTTTTGTTACTTAATATACTTATTTACATACTTTGATAGACAGTTCGTCCGTAACTTTAGTCAATATTTTAACATAACTTTAGCAAGTTCTTCGACCATCGACGCCATACCGAAAACCGGATTTGAAAAATAAATAAGAGACCCTTTTTGGATACGTGTCGTTGTCTGTGATTGACGGCTTCCAGCCAGTTCTGTATTTTTCGAGCGGCAATCGTTCAAACTGCCAATATCCTGTCAGGTTTTTATTTTTTTTCATTGAACTCTAGCAAATTGTTTTGTTTCGACTGAAGAGGATAACGATGATGACTATTTTTAAGGCGAGAGTGTAGAAACACTCTCGCCTTAAAAATAGTCATCATCGTTATCCTCTTCAGATTCAAAGAATTGAATCCCTCGAATGCTTTCCTAAGACTGCGGTGGCCGCCACATAGCGTCCGCAATTTACCGTCGAATGACGCCACTGAAACGTTATTTATAAAAGTAAGTTAGTGTGTTTTCCTAGAGAGCGTTTTTTGACACCATAGAGTCAAACCCCGCTGTCATCACTTTCATGACAGCCGTCACTGCGGCCGCTATGTATTCTTTAAGTGCCTTTTCAAACGTACCGGCGAAGGATAACGTGAATGCCCACACAATTAGCCGCCGGCTACCCAGCACCGGCTAGCCGGCAACCGGGACGTGTGAAAAGGCACCAACGCTTCAATAAATTGTGTTCTTCAAAACAACACTTTTTAAATATCTTATCGACACAATATAAAAAATAAAGAGACGAACTGTATTAAGTGAATGAACATCGTAGTAATGTGGTTTTTTTATATTATTGTTTTCGTTTATTTGATTACACGTGCCATAACACAGTTGTGTTGTGTTGCTTATGTGTAGTGTGAAGTTACTTAGTTTGATGCACAGAATGAGTAGGTAGTATTCTGTGCATCAAAACTAAGTAACTTTGTACAAAAATAATTGCTGGGAAACAACTTTGCTATAACACTCCGAGAGAGCTCCGCTTCAGAGCTCCGTTCCTATTGGTAATATTGACACATTTCTCCGCTCCGCTGCCTTGCTCCCCTCCAGTAGACAGGCAGCCTAATAACGGAAAGAACAAGTGACTCTCGCCTTCGTTTAGGGTATCTTTACACCCGTTATAATCTCAGCGTGCAAACTTAGGTGAAGTGAGCTTCAAGTGTACTGTGATTCCACCTGATATAGACATTATTGACAGCTCACTTGAGAGCACACGGTTACATTTTTACAGATTAGACCGGCTGCTCTTAAGGCCTGTCTCAAGTGTTGTTTAAAACACAAAATAATAATTTAACAACCGGCCAAGTGCGCGTCGGAATACGCACAATGAAGGGTTCCGTATTTGGGATGAATTCATCCCAAATACAAACTTAACATTGTAGTTGAAATACATGTTCTCCCATACATTCCAACTGCAAATGTAAGTTTGTACGCACAATATTGAGAGATTTACCATATTATTTTAAGACCATAGACTTCTTATAGGTTTTCCTATAATCTATGAGTAAAGAGCCATACTATGTATCTTTTTTTTAATTTTAGGTCCAGTAGTTTCGGAGATAACAGGGAGAATGGTCAATTTTCATCGAATTTCTTAAATATCTTTGAAAACATTCATTTTAAAATGATAAAAAATAAAATAAAAATTCACGCAACAAGCCTTTTCATTTGATATGTCACACGGTCCTGTTAGCAAAACTTTTTTTTAAATTTTCGTGTTTGCCCCCAAAAGTGACCCCTATATTCAAAATTCATTTATTTACGTTACACGTTCATGTTTGGGTTACAGAAATACTTATGTGTACCAAATTTCAACTTAATCGGTCCATTCGAATCGGAGCAAATTGGCTGTGACAGACGGACAGACAGACAGACAGACACACGAGTAATCCTATAAGGGTTCCGTTTTTTCCTTTTGAGGTACGGAACCCTAAAAAGATTACTATCCCTCTGAATGCCTATTTTCTGTTGCTTGGATCTTATTCCCGAAACTGTTGGAGGATATTTTTTTTTTTTTTAATGTATTTATTTTCAGTCATCGTGTACTAGCAAATACCTACGTTTTGTAAGTTCACGATAAATTTTTGCGTGCTCCTCAATCTGTGATGGTGACGTGTTTCACATTTTAGTGCATTGTACAATACGCGCCACGAAAGATGAGACTTGACCGCGCCTCCCGCCGCTCCTTCCGCCACCCCGATGACGCCCCGGCGCGGACTTCATACCGCTAAAGAGACCCATAAATCGTCTACTGCGCAAGTCAAACCACGTGGTGCGTCAAGTCTCATCTTTAGTGGCATGCACTGTAACTTTCTAATCTTCAAGAATTATTTGCCTATTTACACTTCTTTTGCTATAAATATTTCTATTTCAAACATTAAATTGTTGTAAACCAGAATACCCGCGAAATTTCGCGTTTTTGCATAACTTTTTAATTAATCGAGATTTTTTATTCATAATTCGTTATGGGGCACCTCTTTAGGTCATGGGCTATTCTAATATCAATAAATATTTAGTGTAGGTGTTGGGGAAGACGTGAAAATTGATTCGCTGTTACAATATATAATAGATGTTTGTAACAAAATGTGCGTTGAGATCAGTTTGGGACAATCTAAAACTATTTTAGATAGATAATTTCGTTCTAAAGATCCTCATCTACGAGTTTGAAAATACTGCATTCAAAGATTGTGTAGGCACTATCGCATATCAACGGTACTAAATAGTTACAATATAGTGCCGTTGCAAATTGGAACTTTTATATTGAACATTTTGAAGAGCAAGCAAGAAGCACAACATTTTAGGTAAGTGTGACCACAGTTCGTTTTTTAATCCCAGAGACTAATTTGACAGGTGCAAATGCCAAACTCCAGATTGAAAACACAAACAAATTTCTTTTCAAACCAATTTCAATCACTTGAAATGTCAAATTAGTCTCTGGGATTAATAAACGAACTTTAACAAAAGGTATTTACAAGGCAGATGTGAGTAGAAACGCCACCGGGAGGAGATGACCTAGAAGGACATAGTGACCTTATTGCTGGTGTTCTTAAGAAAGGTCAGGTGCGTAGTACTCCTAACGGGCGTGCGTGTATGACCAGATGTATGACCGTAAACGAAGCAAAAGAAGTAAGTATATAAGAATCGTAGCAGGTGGCGTTCTGTAGTTTCTGCTTACCCCCATGGGAAGAAGACGTGAATTCATTATATATGTACCTATTTAAGGAATAATTAACTTAAGCACCAAATATTTTATAAACAATTTATTTTCAATAATAACCCAACTTATAACAAGCTTAATTAATTTAATTATTCTTCTTCTTACTTCCCGATTTGCCCTTCGAACACACTTGAGAACAAATATACGAGCAGGCGCGCTTCAACAGAACGTATACAGCTAAGAGTAGGACTGCGATGATTGCAGCGATATCTAGGAACCTTCTCTTGTAGAAGGGTAGGTCCAGCGCAGGAGAGCGCAGGTGCGGGGCGCCGCGAGTGTTCACCACGTGGTTCACCCAGTGCACCAACTCATGTCCCGGTTTCACGGGGCGGTCATGATGGATGAAGGATAGCTCCTTTGCTTTTTCAGCATACCTGTTAATAAAAATATTTTTAATAATAATCAACTTCTAATTATTAATAATAATTCTGATTTTAAGTCCGTCCGTTTGTTTTTATTTAAATTATAACCTTATTATTTTTATAAAATTTCTACCGTTCCTTTTACCTACTTCTTTTGCAATTTTAGTCATTACAATCTTATTGAGTACTCACTAAAAACTATACCGAAAACTTCTACATCATTATTTAGTTTTGTTTATGCTTTTTCTTCGTACACACCTTTTGTTACTTGTAACTTCTGCTATCTTTTCCTTGAGCTCATCAGCCATTGTGTAAGCGAGGTTCACTCTTTGCGCAAATCCTTTGTTAACTGCTTTTTCGACATTCGTGAACTGATCACCAAAGACTGGAATACCGATGATTGGCACTCCAAAGTGGATAGCCTCAGTCGTTGACAGAAGACCACCGTGTGTTATGAAGACAGCAAGATTAGGGTGAGCTGAAAATTAAATATAGATTAGAAGCGTTAATATATAAAAGAGTGTCCATGGAGTTTCTTCACACCGACTTCTTGACGATGCGAAAGTGCATTTGATTTTTTCCTTTTCTAATGATTATACGAATTAATTATTATTGATTGTATAATATCTCTTATTAATGTAATATGTACTTAGATATAGAATCATAGATAATCCCAACAACAAAGACTTGGCTGATGGTAGCAGAAAAGGAATATTCTAAACAGAAACTTACAAAGAATTTCTTGTTGAGGTGCCCACTCTAGGATGTGAACATTTTTAGGAAGGTTAGGCAAAACCTCCTCAAATTTCCACAACACAGTCTGCTTCAGGTTTCCAAACATCTTCAGAAGGCTAACCTTGACCTCGTCGGGTAAGTCTTTACTCTCCAAGTTTGAGCCCAAGCTGAAGTAAATCAGTCCATCCTTTGCACTGTCCATGAGTTTCTTCAAATTCTGTAAAACCATTGTCATTGTTTAGGATATCTCTCACTTACGTGATACATTTTGTCTTAATTTCTAGTGGTTCAAAAAACCCTGTTTTATTATTTTTCTTTATAATCATATCTTGCTTTCTATCTACAGGGGCCAATTAAATTAACTTGCAAAACGTCATAGGCGTGTTCAGTTTCCGATATTTAAATACGGGAAAACAAAAAAGTCTGTGAAGTTGCTTAAGTTAAATTAAATATATTTAATAAAAAAATTATTAACAATAATGTTGATACAACTCACCTATCCTAAACAAAAACACAATGTACAGAGTTAAGAGTATTTTAAAGATGAAGTTAACGACGATGTCTGTGCTAGTATTAACTGTGTGACAGACATCGGAACTTAACTGGACACAACTTCACAGATTTTTTTTTATCACAGACTTATTTTGTCACAGACTGTGTAAAACAGAACCAATAACAAATTATTCTGCGCTGCAAGGATATACTAAGTACTCAAAGACGTAGATGTTTCAACTATAATAATAATCCGTACTTCTGATACAGGCTTCACGGTATCATCGATATGGTAACCTCCGATAAACTTGTGGCTCTGTGGAAGAGATACACCCCCACTTGTAGTTACGTATGCGTTGGAGAGTACCATGGATGCGTTATACCGGGCTTCATTGAAAGATGGTAGTTTTCTTCCACGTTTCGCAACAATAGGGCCAAAGAGTGATGTGTACGCTTTTTCTTCAACATCATCCAGCCACCTGTAATTTCCGAAACATTTCCATCGTTTTTACGATTTTATTGAGAAGATTACAGATTTCTAGTTTTATCACTGGAGTGCATTGTAATATAGCAATAGCCTTGACGAGTAGCGAAACGATGCATTTTAGGTAGTCAGCCACGCTGGTTGTGATATTTTTTTCTGTAGTTCGTTTCCAAACAGCAGCATTTCTTACTGACAAACTTACATGTATCTCAGGAACTGAACTTTCAATTGAGTCCACAGCTCATTAACTCGCTGTAAAAAGTTTAATGGTGGAAAGTATGGAGACATGGAGTCTGTTGTATACGCGGGGTTCAACGGTTCGTCGATCAATTGTATAACCATCCAGTGAGGATCTATAGATGACGACCAAAGAAGTGGACAGTTGAACACTGAAGCATATCTGAAATTAAGGGCAATTATTAGCCACGAGCTAGAAAACCGGTTAGTGAGATTGCCATTAATCTAGCTAATTAAGGTAATAAAGTTCGATTTGGTTTCGTTTGATTCGGTTAGCCCAGAAAAGGCAAGCTGCTGTTAGTTTCGATATCTTTGTTCTTAACTACAAAATACTGCTGAATTTACATAATTATTTTTAAGTAATATAATGTAAGCTATTTTAGTACATCTACAGCAAAAAAATGTATCTTCTTTTTTTCAGTCTATCTAGAAGTTGTCTGTAAGAAATTGCCTTTTGCGATAAGACCACCCATTATACACTAGTTTTGGAAATGTTTGTCTTTTTGTATAATGTAATACGATTATTATTATTATTAAATATAATGTACACACATTATATTTAATAATAATAATAATCGTTGCGGTTGAAGCAACTTAATGAGCTTAATGAGTTTGAACGTAGCTTTCGAGCCGTTATAATTATTACATATAGCTTACTTACAATATGCGTTAATAAAATTTTAATGTTTTCAACAAATCTTCACGTTTATACACTTAATGAATAAGACTTGAATTCATGAAACCCAATATAATTTAGAAGAACTTGGCTGAAATAATTAGATGTAACTTTACAATGTTCAATTAAATAACTTACCCAGCAGTTACATCGCTAAACATCCACTCAACGATGACTGCATCAAACTGTTCCTTGGGATCATTCAATAGCTTCTGAACTTCGTTATTCTCAACCGTTTTCTTTGTTAATTCCACCATTATGAAAGACATAAAAACAGGGCTAAAATCATCTGCTTTTTTGTCCATAATACCTTTTATATTAGTGAGTTCCTCTGAAATAATGAAAAAGGATTTATTGTTACTACATACATTGAAAGCAACAAAATTTCCAATAAAATATTCAATGCAAATGGATATTGTGAGAGGACAGTTTAATGATGCATCATCAGAATATTTACAAGAATGTCCTCTTCTTGTTTTTCTTCCCTTGATGTAAAATAGTTAATATTTTGTTAAAAAGATTATCCAGATAGCAAGATATTAGTTATTGGGACTGTCTACCCTGTATGTAGCGGGCCTCAATCACAACGTGGCTCCTGGACAACCCAGGTGAAAATGGCGGGATAAACTTGAAGCCTACAGACAGGACTGGTGCAAACTAACTCAAGACAGAGAAGATAGGAAGGAGAAAGGCAGGCCTTTGCCCCGCAGTTGGACAACACAGGCTAAAAATAAAAGAACATTTCCGTAAAATTTGAAAAATCTTACGATCCAACACATCCAAGTTACTGCTGACATCAATTGTGCGAAGCTTGGCAGGAGGATTTTTGTAGGTAAATGGCGTTATGTACGTCACCTGAAATAAAAGACACAATTAATGTTACACACTGAAATGTGTAGTTTTAGAATTTATTTCATATATACACATTTCAATGCTTTTAACGCGTGTAAAAATACCTATAACGAAGCCGAGAGCCACTGGTTCTTCCCGTTCTTATTTACGTTTTTTTTTTTTATTCTGGACATTACTTGGGAACCTTTTGGTTACGGAGATATTGAAGATTCCAACGTTTTTTTTAGCACGTGCACCCATAAGGACAATATTTTTTGTTTACCTTGTTTGTGCATTACCGCAAACAA
Organism: Omphaloscelis lunosa; assembly: GCA_916610215.1. Lineage (NCBI taxonomy): Eukaryota > Metazoa > Arthropoda > Insecta > Lepidoptera > Noctuidae > Omphaloscelis > Omphaloscelis lunosa. The sequence goes on along the minus strand of OU744265.1, from coordinate 12,814,602 downwards.
ATTATTTTTGCACAAAGTTGTTACGTTTGTTGTACAGAATACGAACACAACGGCTTTGCGTAGTGTCTTTTTACACCCTGTATCCTATACTATTAAACGAGCAAAATTTGTATATATATTTTATACTCACGTTCTCGAAATGGGATCTAACGATTTCGATGAAAGTTACAGTATAGGGGTTTACGGGGGCGAAAAATCGATCAAGTTAGTTCTTGTATCTGGAAAAATTCGTTTTCTCCGTATTTTCACCCGAGCAGAGCTCAAAGTTTAAAACAAATAATTAAATAATGACAAGAGAATAATGACATGGCAGCATGGAATAAGTAGGTACTATACAAGGATTAGTATGAAGTTTCCTATACTATTAAGCATTATCTATTTTTACCAGAGCAGAGCTCAGTCGCCCAGGTACTAATATGTAACACAAATAACTATATATACTATAAATAAATATAAAAACAAAACATTGTTTTTTTTTTTTCTTTTTGTATAGTTAGTTATTTAATCAGTCATTTAATTAAATACCTAGTGTACGTGTAGTAGATTATATACTTTTAATCTTAAATTTCCATCAAACGATAGTGTAACCTCTTTTTATGCTGTATATCATACATGAACCTTAACCAGCACTGACCTCATGACCGGCATTCAACAGATGTCTAACATATCCATCACCGAGAAATCCGTGACTTCTCACAGGTATGGGGAACACCACCAAGATTTTAGCAGCCTCAGAACATGCCAGTATTAGACTGACCAGCAACCAAAACGTCTTCATCTTCTCCATTTTCTGTACAAATTAATACTTAAGTTTTCGCTGTCTACGTCCTAATAAGAAATTTAAACACATTAATTCACTGATAGACAATGCACAGCCTAAGCCGCTGAGTCTAGAAGCATGAAAATTTGCACAACAGTTCCTTATACATATAACGAAGTTGACCAATAAAAAAGGATTTTTGAAAATTCATCCCTAAAATGGGGTTAAATAGGGGATGAAAGTTTGTATAAAAATTCGTCATTTCTTCGCCGATGGGATATCTGATCGGACACACGGCTTGTTAATTTATAGAAGATTAGACCGGACGATTTTCGTACGTTATTTTTGATTCATTATCAACAACGACGGATATATAGTCAGCATGTAAATTTGAAATGGCTAAATATACTTCCTTGAGGTACTCCTGCTTTGGTTTGACTGTATTTAGAACAAAATGGTATAATGAGTTTTCATTTATTAAACTTATTCTATCCTATAGATAACTATTCTTCTAATTCGGCAGCTTGCTTTGAATGGACATTGTTTGAATAAATAATTAGTGGTCGACAAAGTCAATAACTTTGATCATGTCAAAGCAGATGATTGATACTGGTTCGCGTTTAAGAATCTCTATTTTTTCAATAACATCTCTTGATTGAACAATTTAAAGATCTCTATTATTTTTATAATAAATTATTTTTAAGAAATATATTGATGATTAAAATCGTAAAAAACTTTTTTTGTTGGTTGTAATGCTTGTTAAGCACAATTTAAACGAAACCTAATTAATAACACCCTCAAACACAAAGCTACTTCAGCGGTCGCAAAACGTATATATCGTGTTATCGATAGCGTGTTACCGAATTTATCCCATAATTATATAATCAACTTTATCCAATTTAGATAAGAATTTATTTATAAATTTACAATATATTTTTCAGAATAATTTTCCTGCTTAGTTGACTTCAGAAGCATTCACCATTTCCATAATATTTTTGAAGACCCTACCTTCTGTACAATAATATCGGATTATCACTCCGATCGTATTGTAAAAAAGACGATCAAACAACTAATTGCAGTATTAAAATAAATAACAATTAACTCACTATATATCTATAAAGCACTTTAAGAAATTGTTTTCTTCAAAACACCACTCTTAAATATCTTCACAATATTAAAAATAGGCCTTTCGCTTGACAAAATACGAATGTATTAAGTGAATGAACATCGACACATATTACCGTGTGTTATATAATATTGTTATCGTTTGATTAAACGTGAGATAACTATCGAAAGATAACAATATTTGAGACAGAGTTTATTTACAAAATGAGATTTTTACAGAATAGATCAACTGCTCCTAAATGTTCTCTCTCTACAGGCTTATTTTCTGTAGCTAATATCCTCTTCCCGAAACTTTAAAGGGATAATTATGGTTATTTTTGTGAAATGCAAAAATGCAAGTCATCATGCACTAGCATATAGCTACGTTTTGTAAGTTCACGATGACTTACATTTTTGCGTGCTCCCTAATCTCTATGATGGTGACGTGTTTCAAATTGAATACATTGATACACTCGAATCTGCAAGAATTATTTGCCTTCTTACACTTTTTGGCTTTTAATAATTCTATTTCAAATATTTATAAAAATACCTGTGACATCAACCAACCCGCACTGGGCCCGCGTGGTGGATATGGCTCACTCCCTCTCTCAGAAAGAAGGTCTGTATCCTAGAAGTGGACCAAGCGTTATAGGCTGATTGGTCTCCGTTAAGGTGGAACAGTATTCGAAAATCTGTATAGCATAGGAATTTTGTTCAAAGAACCACGTCGTCGATTTTAGAAAACCTGCATTCAAAAATTTTGTAGTCATTGTCGAATATTACCGTTGTGAATGTTACCTTTGTGTGCCTTTTCAAATACTATACTATTAAATGAGCAATACTTGTATATATATATATATATATGTATATATATATATATATATATAAAATCATATTCTCGAAAACGGCTCTAACAATTTCGATGAAAGGGGGTTAGTTATGCAATATAGGGGTTAACGAGGGTGAAAAATTGATCTAGCTAGGTTTCATAACTAGGAAAATTCGTTTTCTCTGTTTTTACAATCTCGGGAATATGATACAACATTTGCACCTGGACAATATATTTATCTATTTTCACCTAAGCAGAGCTCGTTCAACTAGGTACTTGGAATTAATTTACTGAACATTTTGAAGACACAGTATTATTCGGTTCTGAAGTTAGGATTTAGGATGAATAGACTAATTATTACTTTTTAGGACTCCAATTAATCTTTACTTAAGTTTGGCTAAAATTGTTATTTTTTTTCCCATAACTTAAGTAGAAAACCCTGATAGATCAATTTTCTAATCACAAAAGCAGCGAAATAAATTCGAACGGTTTTAGGGAAGAATTAATAATTGTCATTTTATCCACCAAATATTTATAAACAATTTATTATATTTACAAAATATTAAACAAGATTAATTAATTTAATTATTCTTCTTCTTATTTCCCGATTTTCCTTTCGTTGAGCACAATTGAGAACAAATATACGCACAAGCGCGCTTTAACAGAATGTATACAGCTAAGAGTAGGACCGCGATGAGCGCAGCGAGATCTAGGAACCTTCTCTTGTAGAAGGGTAGGTCCAGCGCCGGAGAGCGCAGGTGCGGGGCTCCGCGAGTATTCACCACGTGGTTCACCCAGTGCACCAGTTCCTGTCCTGGCTTCACAGGACGGTCGTGATGGATGAAGGATAGCTCCTTCGCTTTTTCGGCATACCTGTTAAAAAGATGATTTGTTTGAACAATTATAGCAAACTGGCGATTAAATAACTAGCAGATGATGTCATGGTCATCCTTTTCGAATCTAACAAATCCGAATTAAGTTGCCTAAATTCTCGAGCTCGCTTCGCTCGCTCTTGCATCCCGTATTTTCTTAATTATACTAGCTATACCAGTATGTAGATGGAGGCCCGCTTCGCGAGGCTCTAATGATTTGTATATGAATGAAATATAGTTTTGACTAGCTGGCTTTGCTTGCTTCTGCAATATAGGCTCTCTTAGTGAAATCAGTGTCGGTTGATATAATATTGTAGGAAGACATTCTGGGCCAAGTAATAGCGAGCAAATTGGCAGGAGCCGTATGCAGGGGCACCCTCTAATAATAATACCAAGGCTTTCTACATCCGTTCGTCTTTTGCTTAAAGTTCCTACTTCATACACACCTTTTGTTACTAACAACTTCTAAAACTGCCGTCTTGAGGTCATCAGCCATTGTGTAAGAAAGGTCTACTCTTTGGCCAAATCCTCTGTTGACCGCTTTGTCCACATTCATGAACTGATCAGCGAAGACCGGGATACCGATGATTGGTACTCCAAAGTGAACAGCCTCCGTCGTTGACAGGAGACCGCCGTGGGTTATGAAGACGGCAAGGTTGGGGTGAGCTGAAAAATAAAGAAGACATTATTAATAAGATTAGGTAATCCATGAAAGAGTAGGAGAGGTGCATTATATCACTTTCATATTTTGTTTGTAATAGTTAAAATCCCATAAAATTGAGGGCGTATTAATTGGCGGAAACAAATCTAGATTGAAATTCTACTTCTTAGATTGCTTAATGGAAAAACCCATGACCAACAAGACCCGTCAATAGGTACAAGATGTTCTATGTCACGAAGTCCGTTTGGCTATGAATGTTGTCAAGCGTGCACATGCACATTGTTTTTGTGTGCGTAACCTCGAGAGCGCTCAGTGTCGATCGGGACACGGTCCGGATCAGTAGTGGTTTTTAGTTCGCGCCAAATTGTTTCACGGAGTAAGGTCAGCATGGCAACAAAACGAAGAAGAGTTGTCCATAGTGAGTTAATATTTATTTATACGTTTTCAATTAAAATGTTATACAAAGATACTTAATATAGCAATAGAAGTATTTATAAAATGAATGTTTTTTGTGTTATAAAATGTTTATATTACTTAATTATTTTGATTACATTTTGTTTTAGGGTCGAAACATGATAGCTAGTGTTTATCATTTTCTGCGAGAAGAATATGAATTTACAAAATCATTAATGGAACTCAACTGTGATTTGTCTCATTTACGAGACATTACACGCCGTACAGCTGAAGCTACGGGTGTGAGCCAAAAAACAGTTCAAAGAATATTAAAAGAAGAGAAGGAATTGCCATCCACTTCATCAAAATTCACTTCACCTATGAAGAAAAGGAGAAAGCGAGATAATAAAGTGGATATAGATAATTTTACAGCCGATGTGGTTCGCAGTACTGTACAAGATTTCCATATTGTCCATAAAGAAATTCCAACATTAGCTAAGTTAAGAACAGCATTGAATGAAAAAATCGGATCGGACTGTTCGCAAGTTACTGTTGAAATTAGGTTACAAGTGGCGCAAAACAGAGAACAACCGTAAAGTCTTGACGGAGTGTCATGATATACAAATGTGGCGTTTAAAATATTTAAAAAAAATAACAGAGTACCGCTCTCAAAGTCGGCCCATTGTCTACACCGATGAGAGCTACGTCCTTTCGACACACGTGCGAAACAACACCTGGGCAAAAAAAAGGAAAGAACTCCGTTTTAAAAAAAAAATTAGCACAGGCACTCGCTTTATTTTAGTGCACGCGGGAACCAAGGATGGTTTTATTGAAAATGCTTCCTTGGTTTATAAGGCCAACTCAACAGCTGGTGATTATTATTCAAATATGAGCTATGATAACTATGTAAAATGGTTAAATGAAAAGTTGCTACCCAATTTACTTCCGCGCTCTGTCATTGTCTTAGACAATGCATCTTATCACAACACACGGGCTGAACGACTACCGACGCAATCTACAAAGAAAGCCGATATGCAGCAATGGCTCAGGGATAAAGGTATAGCATTTGATGAATCTCTTCTTAAATTGGAATTGTACGATACAATAAAGAAGTACAAAGCCCAACACGTAATCTACAAGATTGACGATATTATAAAAAGCAAGGGTTTTGATGTCTTACGCCTTCCCCCTTATCACCCAGAATTAAATGCGATTGAAAATATTTGGGGGATCGTTAAAAATTATGTCGCATCTAAAAATATCGAGCAAAACATGACGAATACGGAAAGACTGATCAATGAAAGTTTGGGCCAAGTTAGCAGTGAAACGTGGCAAAAAACTTGTGCTCATGTTGAAAAAATTGAAAAAGACTACTTGAAATATTTTGATCTCGATTTTGAATTTATAATCAATGTACAAGATGATTCTGACGACAGCAAAACGGAATCGGAAATCGAAAATTTATCTGATAGTGATTGAAAATACTGAATAGTCCTACTTGTTTCGTTTCCATTCTGTAACACCAATGCTTAATTAAATGCCTACATATTCTTAATATTTTTGTATTATTGCAACCTAATCTAATTTATTTACAAAATGTATATACTTTTAAAACCAAAATTTTATTTAGATGATTAAATCTCGACTTGAATATATATCAGATTTTTTTGCTAACGTTACCTACTTTTACACACACAAGCGCGCTTGTCGGGATACGTCACTACTACAATCAAAGCCGAACGGACTTCGTGAAATAGAATATCTGTATTAATGGTGAAATAAACTTTTTACCTTCTACTTTTAACAAGTAGGCAAAAAGGATAATTAATGTTAAGTTAATAACATAGCACACCATGAATACATAAATAAATATACGTGTAAAATACTAGATACTAAAATCCTGATTTCCAAGATAATTGTGTGAGTTCCTTATCCTGATCTATGATGATGAGAGTAGACATAACATAGTTACATAATATACAGAGTGGCAGGGACATCGACGCGAAAACTGTTACCATGCATTCGGTAAATGATTCTGAACCCCCCTGCGTGGAAATTTTTCGTCGGTTATTTAAAAAAAAAATCTGCTGTTTCATAGGAAAGTGCAATACCTACACGGTCTAAATGTATTGGGAATTTTTTTTTTTAATTACCAACGAAAAAGAGTCCTGTTACATTTTTTTTGCGAAAATTCATGATTTTTGACGCTATAATTTTCTGCAGCAGTAAGATATTTTATTTATTTGATTATAATAATGATAGTGCTCTTTTACAAGAAAGAATTAATTAACTTAATTTAATAAACTTGTTTTGTGTCATCCCACTACTTTTTAACCTCCCAACAATTACACGCTAGGTCATCATGAACAGCCAATGCATTCAGGAAAACTCTCACTGAGAAAAGAGACGTGAAAAGAACTGTCAATATTGTCAAGCTCACTCTACCTTTATTGTCACGGTGATATTTTTACATAATAGACCGGCAGGTCAGAAGTCGTGGTGCGGTTTATTTATCATCGACTTCAAAAGAAGAAAACTAATAACGCACTTATGAAAATACGTCAAACAACGGTCATTCCGTCAAAATATAACAATTGAGCGTGATTTAGCTAAACCGGATATATTTAAAAAGGTGAGCTTGAAAAAAATTAAGTTGATGATGACGACGGTAAAGAAAAATTTACGTTTCAAACAGGAACTTACAAAGAATTGCTTGCTGTGGTGCCCACTCCAAGATATGAACATTTTTAGGCAGGTTAGGCAAAACCTCCTCAAATTTCCAAAACACAGTCTGCTTCAGGGTTCCAAACATCTTCAGAAGGCTGACCTTGACCTCGTCGGGTAAGTCTTGACTCCTCAAGTTTGAGCCCATGCTGAAGTAAATTACTCCATCCTTTGCGCTGTCCATAAGTTTCTTCAAGTCCTATAAAAACATTATCATTATTGACTCACGTCAATATTTCATATTATGAAAAAATTGTTAAGGATATGGGCGATAAATAAATAAATAAAAAGCCTTTTAATTTCCCTATCCACACAATATTTACATTTCACTTTTAATATAAATATCTGTATGGCCGAGCTTAGTTCGGTTTTTTTTTTAGCAAGATCGATTTATCGCCCCCGAAACCTCCTGCATACTAAATTTCATGAAAATCTTTGGAGCCGTTTCCGAGATTCAGATTATATATTTATATACATATATACAAGAATGTCTCGTTTAAAGGTATTTATATATTATTATTATATTAGATTAGCACCAAGATTTTGAAAGTTATATAATAACGTTTTTCAGTTGTGTTGTTTCTGTTAGTTTTTCTCATATATTATATTTTTCCATATTCCAGTTCCATATCCTATGGATATGAACCCCCTTATTTTGGGTGGGAAATTATCAAATAACTTCATCCGCTCTGGGCGGAGCGGGAAGGCGTGTCAGACTCTTACTAACTAAAACCCACCCGTGTACCTTCGGTTGCCCTGTTGCCGGGGGCCATATCACCCTTTTGGTTGTCTTCGCACCCCCGGCAGGCATCGGCCCTAACGGACGCCGTCAATTCTGCTGAAATCCCTTTCAGGCGCTCGTGGAACACAACGCGCCGTTGACCCGGGCCTGGTCCTTATGGGACGGTGAGCTATCCTTTGCTCACCGTCCGCAAGCCCGCGCCTACAATGGCCGGAAATCGGCCTGCGATTCCCGACGCCCTGGGCGTCTCCTCCTGCGGCGGTTGGGGGCGTGAGGGCGTGAAATTTGCCTCTCCCTCACGCGTTCCGCCTTCTCCTTTGCGAGCATTACCGCTTCGCAGAAGGAGGTGACGGCCTCCCATTTCCTCTCACTCCGTACTATGGCCTGAACCAGGGCCGGACGCGAGAGATCACCGCCGCCGATCATCTCCACGAGGACACGGCGATGCTCCGCCCAAGCCGGGCAGACCTCCACCGTATGCTCCACCGTGTCCTCCGGGCGAGGAGGACACGGACGATAGGAAACCCTTAACACGTATTATATATAATACATATCTCGGGTATAGAGGCCGATACCCGAGATAATCTTATTACACTTAGGTACACCAAATAAATGGCAAGTTTTTATCGTTACCTGAGGCAGAGGCTTCACAGTATCATCAATATGGTAACCTCCGATATACTTGTGGCTCTGTGGAAGAGATGTAGCTCCGCACGTAGAAACGTATGCGTTGGACAATATCATGGATGCATTATACCGGGCTTCATTGAAAGTTGGTGGTTTTCTTCCACGTTTTGCGATAACCGGAACGAATAATGATTCGTACGCACTTTCTTGAACACCGTCCAGCCAGCTGGAATTTTGAAAATATTGCGTTAACTTTTGTTAGTTTTGGATCACTATTTTATGTGTTCTTATAGATTGTGGTGATTTTGTGAATCTTTTTTTCATAGGTACTCCTAAATCATTAACAACTTTACCATCTTTATTTCATATGATTAAGCTAATAGTCGATGAAATTATCTTTTAGTTTATTACAATATCAGTATGTCATCATGAATGCGATTTTTTTTAAGGATTGCAGGTTTAGCTTTAGTAACATATGACGCATCTTGAGCAGTCAGCCAATATTTTACTAAGCTCTAGTTCGTGATGATACAAGAGAAGAAGTCATCTCGTCATCTCATCTCGTCTAGTCATCAGTCGTCAAACAATAAAGATATTGAGTATTGAGTATTGCCTAACCTTTTCCCAACTATATTGGGGTCGGCTTCCAGTCTAACCGGATGCAGCTGAATACTAGTATTTTACATAGAGCAACTGCCTATCTAACCTCCACAACCTAGTTAATAGGTAACACAATACCCCTTGGTAAGACTGGTTGTCAGGCTTTTGGGCTTCTAACTATCCGTAACGACTGTCAAATATCTACAAATGGTAGCCGGTACCAACGGCTTAACGTGCTTTTCGAGACATGGAGGGGTCTTGGTATGTAAAGATAGTCACCCATCCACGGACCAACCTGATCGATCGACCCGTGCGGCTGTTATTACTTAGCCACAAGCCACACCAAGAGAAGAAGAGAACGATACAAAAGAAGAAGTACTATAACTATTATCATACTAACAAGTAGTTCAAGATCTGGATTTTCACTTGAATCCAAAGTTCAGTTGCTCGCTGGATGAAGTTTAATGGCGGCGTGTATGGAGACATGATGTCAACAGAATACGCAGGGTTCAACGGCTCGTCAACCAATTGCAGAATCATCCAGTGAACTTCTACCGATGACAACCAAATAAGTGGACTGTCGAACACCGTGGCAAATCTGAAATTAACGGAAATCATTAGTCCTGCAGGAATTACGTAACACACATAAAATTTCAATTGATCGCAATGTGTTTCATTTTGACAGTTTACCCACGTTCTTTGCCTTATTTACGTTGTTGAGCAGACGAATTTGTCATACCTATGAAACAATGGATTAGCAATATTCTTCAAAACTCACGATTGAAAGTGTGTTAAACAATTAGAGTGCTGAGTTGGGAAACAGAAAGTATCTGCCAATTACCAGAATCCGATTGGTGAACGCCGATCAAAGAAATCCGGAGCGTTCTTCACAAATATTAAAGCAATTTGATTCGAGAGTTACCAGAGAAGAAAAGCCATCAGCATTATGCAGCAGCATTGTGTCGTGTATGTCGACATTAACGTAAGCAATAATGCGTTTTTATACACAGTCCCCAGTTATTATTTTTCTAAAATGTGAGTCTGAGAGAAGTACTATAAGTAGCTGTAAAGTTTTATGAATCTATGTGACCTTATGTTAGAATTGAAATTATTTAACAACAATATAATTTACAGTTCCCGGGTATAAATATGACAAATCCAGCTTTATAGACTGTCACAGAGGTCTTCGTCTTTCTTTTTCATGTGGTTATTCACTATAGAGGATACTACCTGGTGTCAGAGTTTTTATGCCGCCCATGAGCCTCTCGGTTTCCTCACGATGTTTTCCTTCTCCGTTTTTTAAGCAAGTGGCAAGTCACAGAGTTTAAAGTGAAAGATACGACTTAAAGCTACCGTAGACAGGCGCAGCGTGATTGTAGAAGAAAATTTTCATAAAGTTTTCATAGTAATTGTTCTACTAAAGTCGCATCGCGCCTGTCTGTGGGCCTTTAGAGGACACTCTGTAAAGTTAAAGTTTTTCCTAAATTCGATGACCCATATTTACGACCAAGTATTGTAGCAGAACTTGATGGAAATGAGTAGCTGTAACTTTTCGAGGTTCAATTCAATAACTTACCCAGCAGGCACATCACAGAACATCCACTCAGCGATCACCACATCAAACTGTTCTTTAGGATCGTTCAAAAGCTTCTGAACGGCGTCATTCAAAATCGTTTTCTTTGTAATCTCAGTCATCATGAATACCAAGAAACCGATGCTCATGTCATCGGATTTCTTGTCCATTATACTCTTTATGCTCATGATGTCCTCTGAAATAATGAAAAAGGGTTTGTGACTATATTTCAAAAACTTACAAGCAAAGTAACTGCAGACTGCTCAATTTATAAACCACCACGCTGTGCTCGCGCGGTGGATTATGGCCCACTCCCTCCTACACAGCGGAGGCCTGTGTGTAGCAGTGAGAAAATTATAGGACACTTAGATCAACTCAAAGGGATGATGCAAGAACAACTTAAATATCATGTCATCAAGATGGCTACGAAGGTTTTAAAGAAAGTATTGAAAAAAAAAACAACTGCACTCCGGGAGTGCCGACAGAAGTGAAAAGTTGAAAAAATATCGGCACCGCGGTAATCAACGCGTTGATGTCTTTTTAATGGTCAAAAGCTGGTGTCGTTACAGTGTCGCGAAATCAATGGTTTAGTCCCATCTCAAAAATGCCCAACGCGCCTAAAGAAGTTTTCACTTCAAAAATTTACTTCTTGGTCTGCTCTAGAAGCAGATCAAATCATGTTGAAAAGATTACCCAAACATCAATTTGGTAGGGACTGACCACCTTGTGGTGTTTTCTGCTAATTTTACCAACATCTTATGGTAACTATTGTCACCAATCTGGCTAACAAGCGTCATTTTTATAAGATAGGATATAATTGTGGAAGTTTACTAAAAATTAAACTTACTTGGCATCAGATCGAAGTTACTGCTAACATCAATTGAGCGAAGCTTGGCAGGAGGATTTTTGTAGGTAAATGGCGTGATGTAGGTCACCTGGAAAGAGATACAAGATTACACATATTTTTTAATGATTCTTCAATTTTTTTTTTTTTTTAGTTCCTGACAAGAATTTTAACCATGAGGAGTCTTCGTAGTGGTAGCAAGATAATTACTTATTTGAAAATCGGGTAGTTTATTACTTTGAAATAATTATCATCATCATCATTCAGCCGAAATACGTCCACTGCTGGACATAAGCCTCCCCCAAGCACCGCCACTTCGACCGGTTCTGTACTTCCCGCATCAATCGGATTCCTGCGACCTTCACAAGGTCATCAGTCCACCATGTGGGAGGCCTTCCGACGCTACGTCTTTCGGTAGATGGTCGCCACTCCAGAACCTTTCGGCCCCATCGGCCATCTGTTCTGCGAGTAATGTGCCCTGCCCATTGTCGGTTACCTTGGTTCTCCAGCGGATCTCTTCATTTCTAATTCTATCACGTAGGGAAACTCCAAGCATAGCCCTCTCCATTGCCCTTTAGGTGACTTTTAACCTTCTAATAAGGCCCATTGTGAGCGACCACGTTTCAGTGCCATAGGTGATGACCATCGGTGATGATCATCACTGGCAACACGCACTAGTAGCAATGTTCTCTGCCCATTGCCACTTAAGTTAGATGGTTCTCTTCGAGTGGGTTGAAATGAATGCGAGAGTAAGTAATTTATTTTATTTTCTTGATTCTTAATTTTCTTGTATGTGGTGTTCATTAATGTGACTGTGTGTGTATATATTCTACTACTGTATATTATGAGTCTAGGCTACTTGAATTAGATGATTATATTACTGTTTTTCATTAAGAGTTGAGACGTATCTTATTTATAGTTGAATTTCATTGTTTAGCACTATATGTATGTTCTCACTTAAGACGTAGTTGTAGGATTTGAATTCTGCCACCAATGTTAAAACCTTAAAACTTTTTGAAACTGATCAACATTGCACAAACTTCAACATTTTAATACTTCGTGGACCGTGGCATGTGTTCTAAAGTTAACTGTCCCAAACTCGAAATAGGTCAGACCAGACTAAAGATTTGTTCAGACTTCAGAGTTCAAACTGAAGCTTTAACTTTGAAACGTGACGTCATGTCCTACCCGTTACTCTTAAGGACTAATTAGACACACTTTGGTGGAACTTCGTTTTTTATTTTATTTTAAACAAGTCGAAAGTCCCAAACGATCGTTACATGAGTTTATAAGTCTTTAAAATGTGTTCTGAATTTGAATTACAACATTCTGTTTGTAAACTTAATTATACCTTTTCTGTATCTAAGTAGCAGTTACCTTATAGCCGGTTTTGTGATAAAAAATACTCATGATATCATAAGTTTTATCACGGTGTACAGTCATCCAAGGTAAACAAATTGAGAAATCGCAAAAAAGGCATCAAGGTACACAACTAATTATTTTATCTGATATCTAATCTACACTAATATTAAAAAGAGAAAATATTTGTATTTTTTGTTTGTAATGAATAAACTCAAAAACTACTGGCCCGATTTTAAAAATTCATTCACTAGTAGAATGCTATATTAACACTAAATAAAATAGGCTATAATTTACGATATCGCGCGGGCGAAACCGCTGGCGGAAGCTAGTTGTAGATAGTTAGAACGTATTCCATACTTTTTAGTATTGTTGCTTTGCATTCGCATATTACTAATAGACAAGAAACACGCATTTCGACCCCTGAAATTCTTTAGAGATTACAAACCAAAAGATTGGTTATAATTTCATCGGATATTTCAGTTAGATTGACGATTTAAGAGGGCGTATAAACCAAGTTTGAGCGCAGTCCTCTCGTCTCAAGTCTCAACAGAGCGACGGCGACTGATTTATCAAACAAAAATATGGTTGAAGTTCCCGCAATGTGCACCGGAAGATAATTTCTTCCACGAACTAAGAACGTCGCAAGTGCCAAAAGCGACGGAGGATTAAATGATTTCTTCCATCGTGGAAGCAATAATTTAATTTTAAAAAGCCTGCACAATTTTTTTCGCCTTGTATTAATACAAATAATCATTAAATTTTTATCCTATAGTCATTATCATACAAATAAAAAATACGTGAAAATTTGAGGTAACCTCGTGATGTTTTTTTACATAGAAATTTTTAATATTTTATATTTTTGTTCCACATTTTTTTTTTAAATAATGTAGTTACTCATATTATTTTTATTTTACACCTTATCAATTTCATGAAAAATCAAATTGAAGATAGGAAATTTTGGTTACTTCCCGCCCGTTAATAAGCAGATCATGCCATTGGTAATTTGATAAATTAATGATCAGCACGCTTAGCAAGCACGACCACCATTTTGTCTATTCTTCCGTCGACAAAACCTGTTTCTATTGTGGTCTACGCGTTCAGAATTTACGTTTTTTAAGATATTTCAATAATTTTCGTCATTAAAAATGACGGCTGAATTATCCTCATCGTAATCTCAAACTTATGCCTAATGCGGTAGTGTTACTATCATCTACGCTGTTTGTATCAATTTGTACCTCTACCATAAAAGCTTCATAAATAATAATTTAACCTAAACCAGTTACTGACCTCATGTCCAGCATTCAGCAGATGCCTGACAACTCCATCCCCAAGGTTTCCGTGACTCCTCGAAGGCATGGGGAACACCACTAAGACCTTGGAGGCCTCAGAGAATGCCAGCATTATGCAGAAGAGCGTCCAAAACGTCTTCATCTTCTCCATGATCTGCACAAAATAATCAAACAAAATATTAAGTTGTTATTCACTAAATACAAATTAAACAGTCTTATCAGAGATGCTCAACCTATGACCTGTCGAATTTATTATTAGTTGGAAACAGAATTATTTTAATATTTCAAAAATATTTTATTATGATTTTATTTATATAAACTTCTAGCAACCCCTTTGCACGGAGCGCCACCCATCTCCTCCAAAACTATCCTATCTTTCAAGCTCGAACCAACCATACACAATCTCAAAATTTCATTGAAATTGGTTGAGCGGTTTCGAAGGTTAGCGCGTACGTACGAACATAGTGACTCGTGATTTTTATTTATTAAATTTGTACATTGTAAGTACTCATTGTATCGTGTTACTTACGGTTCTATAATATGATATAATTAATTTAGGAATAATCCACTACTTGTTCTCGTAAGGTAAAACACATACTGAGCTCGTTATCATTAGCAAAGCGTGCCGTGCTTATGATAATACCTGTATTTTCTTCAAGGCCGTTCGTTTGTCGGGCTTAAGGAAGTGTCAAGTTCAAAGTACATAAAATACAAACATGTTTACCAACTGATAATAACACACAGTTTGTGGTTGACACAGTATTCTTATCCTTATTTTTAGGGTTCCGTACCTCAAAAGGAAAAAACGGAACCCTTATCCTATAAGGGTTCCGTTTTTTCTTATCTTTATTCTTATCCTTATTTTTAGGATTCCGTACCCCAAAAGGAAAAAACGGAACCCTTATAAGATCACTCGTGTGTCTGTCTGTCTATCCGTCTGTCACAGCCAATTTGCTCAGAATCTAATGAACCGATTAGGTTGATATTTGGTACATATGATTATGTAATTCTATGACCCAAACACGAACGTGTAACGTAAATAAATGAATTTTGCATATAGGGGTCACTTTTGGGGGGCAAACAGGTTTTTTTTTAAATATTGCTAACAGTACCGTGTGACATATCTAATGAAAGGGCTTGTTGCGAAGATCTTAAACATATTTTTTTTTATAATTTTAAAATAAATACATTTAAAGATATTTAAGAAAATAGATGAAAAAAATACAGAGAATGGTTCTTCACTCAAAGATTACAGAAAAACCTATAAGAAGTTTATGGTTTTAAAATAGCATGGTAAATCTATCAATATTGTGCGTACAAACTTATATTTGCAGTGGAATGTATGGGAAAACATGTATTTCAACTAGGTACAATGTTAAGTTTGTATTTGGGATAAATTCATCCCAACTACGGAACCCGCACTCGGTCGGTTTTTTATTGTACTTACGCTAAAGAGAAAAGTAACGAAAAATAAGCTAATTCTAATCAACATTTAATTGCGATTGAAAAATGTTGACAACCGCTTTTATTTTTCGTCCTTTTTTTCCAAAATGTATGAAGTCAAAGACAAATAATTTATTTCAATTAGGCACATGAAAGGCACTTTTGAAGCTCTTTTGAACTTTTTGTTTATGAATGTATTGTGTGAATTGGGTAATTGTTCATTATTCAATTGTTTCAATGTAGGTAGGTATTCAGGGAACATAATAGTTACCTACTAAGTTGAATAATACATTATTACTGCCTCAGATTTTCCCACGAAAGGTGATTTTGACCACCATGAATATCTTGTGATGAGAACTTGTATAATTTATAAGTGGTACAGGCCCTTAGATAACAATAAAATAAAGTCGTGTAGAACCAAGCGGTCAGACAGCATAAATGTATGTCTGTGTAACCGCTTAGTTCCTATAAAATACATTATGGATCTTGATACGGTTTTCCCATAGCACTATCAATCTATAATTTAAATCCCCTAGTGGAATTTATAGGTCCGTAGGTATGTCCGTGGCATCACAGCGGGCCCTATCAGAATACCAGCGCTGCGGTATTTATTTATTTTTAAATATCGCAGCATCATGCTGAGATAGGAGCCTTTTTGGCCTCGCATAGATCGTAATTATTTTTGTTTGTTAGTTTATAATGCTCCTTTTTTATTTTTTGTTTTGTATTCCTTTGTGTGTCCCAAATAAAATATTTTCTTTCTTCTTTCTCTCTACTTGGACACAGACCTCCTCTCTGAGAGAAGGAGAGGAGTGGGCCATAATCCACCACGCAGGTCTAGTGCGGATTGGTGGATGTCTCATGTTTTCGAATTTTGAATTCTTGGACACCGGTTTCCTCACGCCGCTGTTTTTCTTCACCGTTTTGAGAGCAGTACGTTTTCACCGTAATTATATTATATTATTAGCTTTTGTATTTATTTTTTTAAACACGAAGTTTGTAGTAGTTTGCCACTTCAGTAAAGTAGCTAAGGCAAACATAATAGGTATATTTCGAAAATATAAAAAATTCTGATATCTCTTTAAATTAGGTAATACCAGACGTTCAAAATAACATTAATAACGAAACAATTTGACCTTGAGATAACCAACGCGTAGTATTATATTGTCTGTGACCAACGTGATTAGATTATTGAACCCATAACACCGCTTGTACTGACAAAAAAACTCACCACAGTTACAAAGTAAAATAACAATTTAACTCACTTCACTCACAAAATAAAACACTAAAATATTAAGTCATTAAAAAACACCTTATAATTTATTATCGACACTTTATTAAAATTTGATGTTCTGCTCGATTAAAGACGCACTGTAGACGCTTCAAATAGAACGAATGAGACAAAACAGTGGTAATGTTTATTATATAGCATGTTATCGTTTCATTTAGCGTCGAATAAGGTACACACTATTGGGTAATATATCCTAATATTAAGGTGACAACAACCTATACTTGTAATACGTCAAATTGTTGCATGAGAAATGTATTAAATTTAAAAATATAAATGTCTTTTAGCCTTCTTGTCTCGTATTTGCACTTCACAAAATGTTTTATGTTAACGAAACAATTATACTGCTCAATACATATTTATTATTTTAATACATTATCTTTTTTTATTATATATTATTTAAATATTTATAAATGTAAAATGGACCTATGGACCTTTGTGTGCAAAATTATATTGATTTGCCTATCTAAACGACGATGGTAATAAAATATATTTTTAAATCGTTTTTTGAGAACGTGAGTAAAATTCTAAATAAATAAATGTATTTTCTTTCTCTCCTTCAAAAATATACTTTTTTTTAAGAACTATCAGTTGGTTCTAGGTGCTTTTTAATTTTATTTTTTATCCAAAACAAAAAAGAAACAGTTGGCTATTAATATTTTATCATAATTCATAAACCAGTTCACAGTTGTACCTGACAATAACAGGACGCTCGTCTACCGATATACATAGTGAGGTTTGCACATTGCACAATGATTTCTAATCTCACATACGGGGCGGGCGCCTCGCCTGTGTGAGTAAGTACTAACTGCTGTTGCTGACCATCCATAAATACAATGAAATCGCATTATTTTATCAGCTAAAGTCGATAAATTGAAATAATAATTGTTTATTGAAATAATTTATTTACATTAATATTAGAGCCTTTAACTATAATAGGTATACATATAATCAATGGATTCTACCCGAACTAGGAATAAACCTGTGAATGACATAAAACTGAAACAGTGGCGCCGATATATTTCGTTTGTAATTTTCACGGGCCTGCTGTGAGAAGGAGTGGGCCGTAATCCACCACACGGGCCCAATAGGAGATAGTTGGCACAGATAGGAGGCCCGTATCCCAGCAGTGGGAACCTTATGGGCTGATTGTGATTATGCTATGTAATTTTCACGTATTTAGATTTAATTCCTTTTGCAATATTATTCCATTCATGGAATTAGTTTTGTAGGTAATGTATGTACTAAGAGACTTTACAGGTCACAGTCTTTCATGAGTTGAGTTTATTTTGTTTAATAAAATATTTGTCATAACAAAATAAACTCTACTCAAAGTAAATAACTACTACTATTGCGTAAGCTTACCTTGGCAACAGTCAGCATAAATGTTATTATAAAAATAACTCCAAGCAGAAGAACATTTTATAGTGTTACCACAAAATGAATCTATATTATTATCTACTAGTCTATCTTGTGTTATTTGTAATTTTTTCCCTATATGGCCCCCTTTTTTTCGGAAATAACCACCTCCATCCCGTACCCATTTTTCGCTTTGGCAGTCTTCATCCAGTTTTCCCAGCAACTTCAATAATTTCATCATTCCAAATTCCAACGTTTTATTGGTCTACAAATGCATCTTTTTCTGCACCGGTCGACGTCATAACGTCAACGCCGGCTGACGCTGAGAACCAGCGCTGTGGCTCTGTCTCGCATGGGGTCGCAGCATTATGCTGAGCGATGGCCGTTTTGCGTGGATGTGACGCATAGTTTTCCTCAACTTGTTCTTTTTTTGTTTTAAGTATATTCTTTGCGTCATGTTTACCGTAAATAAACGTATTTTCTTTCTTTTCTGATGGACATAGGCAGACTGCTGGACTTGGGCCTCTCCAATCCTATGCTTAGCTCTATCTATCCTCGGCCACCCATACCATCTGCGAAGATCGTCCCTACTCGGTCCTGCTAGCATGAGTAGATAAGTCCTTCACTGCGTTTTCCAGAATTTAAAACCTGTCACCAAACCAGAAGATAAGGGTTCACAAAACGATCCTAAAAACCACCTGGGGTCCGCACTCGGGATTCTCACACGGTACCATAATTTATATGAAATTGACAGCTTTGACAAATCGTGGGCGATCGACGGTCGAATAATTTATCACTGTTCGGAACTACTAGACGACGATTGGACAATTTAGATTTTTTTTTTTCTTTAAAAGTATTTCCCTACATACTATACCTATGTATATACTGTGTTCGAAATTTAAGAGCCAAACATGTAAGCAAACACGACTTTTAGGAAAAACAACCGTATTGCCTAGTTATAAGAGTTCAGTTTGCGCTACAACTTCATATTTTTATGACTTTCAACATTACTTAGTCAGTCTAAAATCAACTTTATTTACGCTTCGATAAAGTTGATACAGAATGGTAAGCAAACTTAAGTATAATTATACAAAAGTGAAGTCGAAAGTCCAAGAAAAATATGTACCCTGCCCCCAAACTAAGAAAATCCTGTATCTTAGGCAATATGATGATAGATAATAACAATATAGCCTTTTATTTCCAAAACTTAATTAATAATATGAATAAATGGTGCTGGGCAACGTGCTGACTGTTCGCCAAATTTTCATTAAGCACTTAGGGTGTTTGTCCACCGCAGCCGTCACCGAGACGTCAACGAGAAACGAGATTATTCGGACCGAACGTGACATCCGGTGATCCTTTGTCCACCGCGACCGAACTCGGCGGTTCAGTATGTTATGATAGACAAAACGAAAACCGGGCCAACGGTGCAACCGTCAGTGCGACGGTATTGTGTGGACAAGATCCGACAAAGATCCGTTTAAAACCGACTTCAAAAAAAGGAGGAGGTTTCTCAATTCGACCGTATACATACATTTTTTTTTATGTGTTCGCGGATAACTTCGTCGTTTATGAACGGATTTTGATGATGCTTTTTTTGTTGGAAAGGAGATATTTCAAGGGTAGTACCATGATAAAGAAACCAGGAACTGATGACGGGATCTAAGACAAATCGAGGGAACTCTTCAAATATTATAGGCAAACCTATAGCGATTTGGGTATTTTTTATAGTAACTCGTGCAGTTGCTCTTGGAAAGCAACATTTGGTGAAGTGGAAGTGATGGTGAAGACCACAAATGGCCACCGGAATTACTCAATAATAAGTATTTCACGGGTTGCGATTCGATTACTTTACTATGGTTGCAATGCAATTTATGCTCGTCACAATGCATGGAGAAGTGGAGCTGATGGTGAAGTACCAGGAGAACTCCTCAACGATTAACTTCCCTGCATCGGGAAAAGCAATATTTTGTAAAAAGGTGGTGAGCAGTTGAGATTAGGCTATTGGAACTCAGATAAATTAGGAACTACCCACTAAAAAGCGAGAAATAAAAACTTCCAAAAAAACACTACAAAGTGAAAACTAACTTAAATTTTGGAACTCGGTGGCAAATAACTAAAATACAAAACCAAAGACACCGACTTCCGAAATTTAAGTTATTTTTCACTTTGTAGTGTTTTTGTGAAAGTCGGTTGTTTTTTTATTTTGTAAAAAAGTTTTTTGTATTGACACATCGGCCCGTCACAATCTCAGGCCAAGTTCTAGCGGACACGCCGAACTACCCGAAACTTCGCCGGCTCGAATGACGGCACTCGGGTGATGGACGTGCTGTGGAGACGCGGCCATAGTACTTAAATGTATGTATGGCTACTTCGGCGCCGTCATCTCGTTCTTGGTGACGTCCCGGTGACGGCTGCGGTGGACAAATGCACTTAGTATTAAAACAGCACACCATACTTACCTACACTGCGGACAATACTAATAAGACACGGATTTATACTGCACATCTAATGCAACCACAAAACATGTCTCTGTAGAAAGATTTTTTGCATTCTCAGGCTCTGCGTTCATCATAGCTCGGTGTGTCAACACGCCCTGTTCGAGTTCGGAACAAGTCAATCATCATTCTGAGGATGCCTCGTTGAGAGGTGAAACACGTGTCGATTTCTTTCAGGGTTTTTTATGGCTCTTTAGAAATAGCTAAGCGGAACATGTTACTAAATATATCCACGTCTATTGTATTTTATCCTTAGGCCCATTTCTATTTTTGTAATAAATAACTTTAGCTGTAAAAAAAATGCTGTTTATTAACTATGACCGCATCGCACAGTGTTATTATTGCCCCGAAAAACGGACATCCCCTTTTTATTAACTTATTCGATAGAACAGGTTATTTTTAAAGTAAGAGTAAAATACCCGTGTGGCAATTTTGTCCCAATATGGAGATATAATTTTTTTTTTCTTTTTTCTATGGTTTCCAGAAAAACCATAGAAATCGCAATTACTTTAGATCCAATGCGTTTTTGTTATGTCATTGATCGCAATTAATTGATGCTTTATATTAAGTAAATTACTAAGCAAACGCTCAAATTTTATCGTTAACATGTTGTGAGTAACATTGAATTTTATATATTTTCGATTTTATTTTTTTATGGGCTTATTTCATGTTATTTGGATTCAGCATCGAGACAAAATGTTGCTTTGGCACTAAGAAGCACCGATTCAAAATATCATATCCAAATCTTATGGTGTTTAGAACTTACAGGATTTTGAAATTTAGGCTCTAGGGTTGGCAGAAGTATTTTTTAAGATGTTTTTTTTTATTGAATTTTTATGTTAAGTAATATTTAAAAACGTAAAATGTGTTTAAAATAAACAAAGGACATAATAACGTGGCCATGGTTATCTGAAAGAAGTTACACTATCATTGATTTTCACATTATTGTATAAATAAATAAAAAGTGAATTAAATTAAAATGAATAAACGGAATTATAATGCTAGTAATCCTACTAGTTTTATAATTGTACAATTTTTTTTATCCGTTTAGGTATTTGTTTAGATATTTGTAAGTTTACGACGCGCGACGTTAAATACGTTTGATGTACAACATACAATAAACGAATTAAACTTCGTTTATCCAATGAAGGGCAATTTGTGGTACGGGGAAGGGGTCCGCCCTCGTTAGGCTTTAGTCAAAACCCTGTACCTATACATATTACCTGGAGGAATGGGGTGAGGCACCATGGAGCCGCAAAAGACCCATGGCGCCACTTCGCCTCAACAGGACTTGACCCGACCTGTTGAGGGATGTCTGTCCGGGCTCCGACCGGCTGACTTATTGCGAGGAGGGTGTGAGGGCGCCAACCCTCATGTTGGTCCACGAGTGGCAGTTTATGAAGCTGTGGATAACGCCACAGCCGGTGCTCTTCAGCCTCCAGGAGTATCCGCAAATACACAAGGAGAATTCACCAGATTAGAAGCATTTAATTTACTGACGAAACTAGCCAAGGAAGAAGGTAGTAAATTCGCCCTATTGACGTAGATTTGACCAAAAGAACTGTTGCTATTTTAAGAGCGCTGAATATGCCACTATCGTATACAGATAATAAAGAAGTCAAAATTGTGATTTCCAATTTTACTGCCAGATGTGAAAACCTGTACAAAAAATGTAAATATTCCATGAAATTTTTCACCAAAAAACACCATAAATGGTTGAATGAAAACTTTAAAAGCGATTTTCCCAAAAATATTGTATCAGAAATGGAACAGGTCGATTTAGGTACTCTTCCAAATGTACCTAGACTTTTTGCTGAAAGTAGTTTACCTCACGATTCTGACTCCAATATTGAAACTTCTCAAGATTCCGCTACAAATTCCATTTCAGAGGCTATTCGTGCACCCGAATCTATTCTGGAACAAAATCTAACTACTCCGAAGCCTATTCCCAAGCCTGACGTTGTTTTTGAATCTGAGGTTATTCCCGAAACGAAGCCCCTTTCTGAACCTGAAACTATACTCAATACTACTGACCTTGTTTCCGAGTTTGAGGCTTACGAAACTGAGCCTTATTTTGAACTTGACTCTTTTCCTGAACCTAACCTTATTTCGGATTCTGAAACTATTTCCGAACTTGTGCCTATTTGCGAACCTAACCCTAATCCCGAACTTGACCTTATTTCAATATCTGAGCCTATTACCGAACTTGAACCTATTCCCAAACCTGGGTTTATTACAGAGCCAGAAGATATTATTGAATCTGAACTTATGCCTATATCTGAGCCTGGTCCCAGTTCAAAGTATAATATTCTGTGTGAAAGACAAAAGCGTAGATTACGAAGATCTCTTCAAGACTCCCTTGATATAGAGCCACAACCAAAACTAGTCAAAGTTTTTTCAAGTATCGTGGAAGCAGGTGGGCATAAATTACAGACGAGTGCATCAAAAAACCTTCAATTTGTGATTAACACTTGCATAAAAAGTCCAACAAAGTCGACCAAGATAGCCACTCAAATACGGAACCATAAGCCTCACCCATATACCCCTGAAGAAGCATTAGCAATTTATATTGACAGAAAATTTACAGTTGAAACATATCACTTTCTTCAACAAGATTTAAAATCGAGGGGGTACCCCGCGTTTCCACCATATCAGCAAGTACATGTAGCAAAAAAAATATGTTACCCAACGCCTCCAGTACAAGTGTCTGAAAGAGAGGCTTTTGTAACATTGTATGGTCTGCTCTCCCACTCTTTTTCAAGGCTCGTTATTTTATGTGAAGATATTATTTCTTTACAATGTTCCCAAAGAAATACACAAACATTAAACTGTACTTTAGAAGGATATTGGGGATTTGACGGGAGCACAGGTCAATCATTTTATAAACAAAGCTTATAAAATGATTGACTACACGTGTGTGGGAATGAAAATTGCCACAGATAGTATACCTATACTTAGTTCAAATTAATTCAATGCTTAATCTCAGGTGAATGTTTTTTTTTTTTTTTAATTTTGGCAAAGCACTACGCGTCTTTACGGCATAAATATTTTATGAAAATTCAAATTGTGTTTATAAATAGAATATCAAAGATAAACATGATTATTAGAAAGTATTAGTTACTTTAGTTGTGTTTAACAAATTAATATTTATTTGTGTACTGAATTCAAAAACATAAAATTAATCTATTTTTTATATTAGGCTGTTTAACGGCTTCATACCTTTGCCTCTCCTTCAAACTGGCGAATGCAAAGCTCGAAAAAAAAAAGAAAATTAAAATCATAGTTTCTTAATTCATGACAAAAATATTTTTCGTTATTTTATTTTATTTCTTCAAAAGTGTATTGAAAAACGTCGTTTGATACACGTGGACATTTGTTATTGCAGTTCTCGGCTCAAAAACATTCATTATAATTCCGCCTCGAATACAATAACAAACTTTCTCCACTTGTATCAAAATGTACTATTATTTGTATTTTTTTCCGATGTAAAAATAACAATAAGATTTAAGAATATTATTTGTAAAATTTTGTGGGAGTGGGTGTAAACATGTATATGTGTATTATTCTATGATATAAATAAAATTCAACATAAAATTAAAACCTATAAACAAAAATAATGTTTTTTGTGAAGTGATGACCCTAAAATCAAAATTATCAGAATAAAATTTAGAAGTGAATAACTCTTAAACACCGCGAGATTTGGATGCGTTTTTTTTTTAAGTGATTGGTTGGGGTCTAAACATGATTTACAATAAATATTGAATCCAACTAAGCAAAGATACAACCATGATAAATCAAAATCTAAAAACACAAAAAAAACATATTCCTTTACATCTGTACTAGTTAGTACCCTTTTGTATTTTTTTTCACATATCTTTAACATAGTATTATTACACATAATAAAGAAAGGGGTAAAATAATGCGTATTTTTTTTGTAATTAATTAATTTAGAAAAAGTAAAAAAAAAAAAACAAACATTTTTTACTTGTGTTTGATGTAAAATTGGCACACGGGTATTTTACTCTTACTTTCTAAATAATCTGTTCTATCGGATTAGTTAATAAAAAGGGGATGTCCGTTTTTCGGGGCAATAATAACACTGTGCATCGGGAGAGTGTATTTGATTGATCGGGACCCAATCAAAATAATAGTTATGCCTAACCCGGGAATTAAACCCCATTAAATCTATCGTTATATTGCACGTGAGAAGTTTATCTGTGAAGGCCCTGAAAATGCATAGACTGGGTAACACAATGAAAAAAAAAAATTTATTTAATCTATAATCTTCTCATCTTCTCAAGAAAATCGAACTTCATTCCCACTGAATCCCATTCAACTTTGGAATTCAAATAACGTTGCATTTAGTATTCAGCTTGCATTCGAAACGTCACACTGATTCTGATTTGAATCCAGCTTCATATTAGGCCAGCTGTGTCAACATCGTGATCGTAATCTCTCATTATGGTTGTCCCAGTCCTTATGTGTGAAGGTGTTACCGAGGCCTCATAACGGCCAAGATGTTATTTTTGAAGTGAAAACTTCTTTAGGCGCGTTGGGCATTTTTGACATGGGACTAAAGCAGTGATTTCGCTACACTGTGAAGACACCAGCTTTTGACCATTAAAAAGACATCAACGCGTTGATTACCGCGGTGCGTGGAGTAAAAGACATCGACGCGTTGATTATCGCGATCCCAATTTTTTTCAAGTTTTCACTTCTGTCGGCACTCCGGAATGCCATTTTTTTTTTCTGGGTCTTTATTCTGGGCGTAACGAAATATATTTTTTTGCTGAGTTCTGTCCATCTGGGGAGAACAGAGAGTTACGTCGGACGCCTACAAGGGTTGTTTGAAAGTTTTTTTCCGAAAACACTATGTACTTATAGTCAATTCTAACTGCTGCCAGCGATTGCGCCCGCGCGGATCTTAATTCTTTTTCTAAAATAATAGTAGCGTTAGTTACTTCTTATAACATCAGCTATCTGCCAATGAAAATCCCATCAAAATCGGTCCTGCCATTTCCGAGATTAGCCAGAACAAACAAAGAGAAATAAAAAAAAAACGTTTTTAGGTATTTAGTAAAAATCTGTTATTTTGAAATTATAAACAACAACTTCCATTTTATTTATTTGTATAATAAAGAAGATAGATTTTGTTTACTAATGGGTACCTATATCACATACATAAAAGTCTTTGCAGAGATCAAAAAGCTTGAGTTAAACCTGTACCCTAATAGCGTAATACACGATCATTGCTTCATAAGTTAAAAAAAAAAATCTGCTCAACAACGTAAATAACGCAATGAATGTTGTTGAACTGTCAAATGAAACAAATTAGTCATAGTCGTTTACGAAGATAAGTTACGCAATTAGGGTACTGATTGTATTATTTTTCGATGTGTCAATCGGTGTGCAAGATATCGTATTGTATGTAGGTAATTAACAGCGATGTAGCCAAAATCTCAGTAAAATGCATTTCAATTGTTTTGTTCTTTCTCCACTCGAAACTAATTAATTTTGGATACTATAGATTCCACGAAATAATATCGAATGCAATAATATTAACTCCTATATCATAAGTGGCACGATACCATCATTGACTAATTAATATTTCGAGTGCTGGCCGTCTATAAAAGCGTCGAAAATGTACAAAATTACAACATTTGTCATTCGAAAAACCATTAGCTGGTATAAATTTTCGCGATATAACAGCTTGACTCCCAAAATGAAGGCATTTATTGTGCTCTGCAGTGTAATTTCCATAGTTTATTGCAAAACTTTAGGGGCACATTCTGGGTTTCACAAATGTAAGTTTACCAAAGCTTTATTTTTGTTTGACAATAATTTTGGCCTCCACTGTAACAAAAACTGTGTTATTTAATAAGTGCTACGTTATGATAGGTATTTATAGATACTTAGTACTTAATTTCCGTTTTGCTCGTTTCTTTTTAGCAGGCCAAAAAATGTGTATGAACATGTGGGATGAAGGATGTAACAACGGTCAACTCGGAGGGGCTGGTAAGTACCTACCTGACCTACCTACTTCCAAAATCACTATGGACATGAGTTTAGGGTTGCCAGTAGGGCGGAAATCTCGGTCTCAAAAATGTCGAGAGTCTCGTCGATTTTTAATTGTTTTCGAGTCTCGAGACTGATATTTTCGGTCCCGGGAACACTAAGACTTTTGACACATATCAGTACAATAAAGTAGATAATTAATGAACATGTGATTAATAAATTCCGAAAAGTAGCGAAGTTGTTCAGAAATATCACCAACAAAACAAACTATACTAACGAAATACGTAGAGGAAAAATTCCACAGACAACTAAGATTAATAATTGATTGCAAAACGAGATGGTTCACTTTAGCTGCTTTTTTTTTGCTTTTGCTTTAACGATTTCTTTAAATAAAGATATATTATGTGTTCGAAAAACTCTGATTGATGTAGTATCCGGAAAAGAGTTCATTGAATTAGAGTATACTACATTGGAAGCAATCACAAATTCACTTGGTATCATGAAAATGACCTTAGAAGCACTGTCTAGGCAGAACAACGGATACTGCACGAAATTTATGTCTAAAGAAATTAGACTTACAACTAAGTTCTTTGAACGTAAGTGTCGCCAATTTACTGCGTATTTTCGCATCAATCAGGCTATTTTCCTTAATACTGATTAAGGAAAATGGGGCAAGTACAATACTTGCGCAGTCCTTCTCAGTTTAAAAAAAGTTGCATGTAAGAGTCTTTCAGACATTAAGCAACGATGAAATTACAGTGTCTTTAAAATAATTGTACGAACGGTTAAATAAATCCACAACTGAAAAACCAACTGAAAATAATGATCCCGCAATTACCAATGATCCAAATGTAATAAAATCAGGCTCCCTCTCTCTGAATCTACATTAAATGCTCTTTGTTTCTAACGTGCCCACTATAAAAATGAAAATCTCTCATAAATATTTTTTAATTTTATAATTTGGGTTTGTTACTGTATGTTTAATAAAGAACATAATTTAAATATCTTGTTTTGACTGCCTAAGCTATAAGTTTGAAACCTACTTTGAAAGTCTCGAAAGTCTCGGTTTTCCCGGGAATTTCGACACCCCTTCGAGTCTCGTTTTTTTTTTCCCGAGAAATACAGCGAGACTGAAAGCCCTAGTAGCCAGGTGTCCGGCTTTTTACAATAGTATCCGGCCAAATATATACAAGTTTGGCCTGTCCGGCTTTTGTTAAACTTTTGATCAACCGTGCCCTACCAAAAGATGCCGAACGAAAGCGCGCGAGCGACTCACGCGGACACGTATGATTCGCGATAGTATGAAAAAAAATTTATTCATAGTAAAATAACATTTATTTAAGAGTAAGAGTTGGTAAGTCTGAAATGAATAACGATACTAAAATAATACACAAATAAAAGTATCAAAAACTTTTTTTCTTTAAAAAACCTTCCTAGCACGGCGGGCTGTGCTGGGGCGGCTGCTGCAGGTGCAGAAAACCTCAAAGGGCGCAAATATAACCACCTTTCTGGTAGCTATATTTTTGAGCCGTTTGGGGTTGAAACACTAGGTCCGTGGGATCCGAGAGCTCATCGAGTATTCCGGGACATCGCCAAACGGTTGGTCGACTCTTCACGTGGCCAGAGGGTTGGCCAATTTTTAGATCAAAAAATTAGCATTGCCATATAACGTGGCAATGCTGCCAGCCTTTTGGGTACCTTTCCCACTGACAGCGATGCGGATGAATATTTTGATGTCCCATGATTTGTTCCTATATTTTATTTTTTTCCTCTGTATACTTGTACATAATTTATATATTTTAGTGTTAAATTTAAAAACCTGTGTGTCAAGCTTTCAGGGAAAAATGTCCGGCTAAATTATGAATCTGTGTCCGGCTTTTCTATTTTTGTGCCTGGCAAACCTACAGTAGCCCACTCTGCTGATGACATGATAGGTACAAAGACAGGTAAACTGTTTCAATTTATTTTAGGCAATGATGATGACTATCTGAACGGCGGCTTCAACCCAGGCAAGCGTTGTGTCAACATGTGGGATGAGGGCTGCGTCAACGGACAACTAGGAGGTTCTGGTAAATGAAACAAAACATACTTATACCCAATTCTTCTTCTCTGGTATTGGCATGCTAAACAGAGACTGAATTACCCAAAAATTAAGGTACCTTTAAATTTCAGTATCACGTCATACCGTTAAATAAGGGTTACCGAAATATATCGATACTCAAAAAGTAGCGGAATTTTGAGGTTGGAAATGCATACCGGTATCTTCCGGTAGCAGTGCCTTAACCTTTATAAATGTATCGGTAGCAGTACCTAAACCTTAATAAAATAGGGGTTTTCTTTGACGCACCACCGCCACACTCTGTCTGTCGTTCAATTGCTGATTGTAACTAAGTATTGGTTTTTATTTCCGACTGTGTAAGCACCCGTGCCGCACCGTCTCGCATATTTTTCGGTACCGAAATCGTGTAAAGGTTAAATAATGGTTTAGCCCAAACTTTATTTATAAAGATATCGGTATAGCTCAACATTTATTTTAAACCAGTACCGGTATATTTATGAGGTATCTTAACCTTTAACCGTAACCGCTTTCAGTTCCTGTGCTATACTAATTAAGTATCTACCTACTTAAGGCCGCATTCATTTAGAATTTTGATAACCGGGGCTCCCCGTCGCCGATTCAGCAAAAAGTATTAAATTAAAACTGCCTGCGCCGATCAGCCTTGTCAACCAGCGCTTGTCGCCGCCGACAAGCACTGGCATATTCGGCACCGGTAACCAGTGTTCTACATGAATGGGGCCTAAGAATAGCTCATGCTGTGATATAAATAGGTATTAAACCAGTCAGCAATATGGTAAATCCGATCCAGCCTGTCTCTTGCTGCCCTACCCCAGCGACGCCCTAAGCTGGGGTCTGTACCCCACAGGGGTGCCCCTAGTGAGTAGTCGCTTAGTTTTTAAGTCTTATGCCCTAGCTGGAGGCCTTAATTTATTGAAACACCCACAGGAATGTTCGGTTAAGCAGCCGACAGTCTCCTAGCTTGGCCTGCAATAAGCAATTTTTAAAAAAACTGGAAGGTGGTGGGTAGTGGGTGGGATTAACTGCCCCAGGTGTGCCGGATCCCTGCTCCTGAAAGATTACAATAAATTATTGATCAGCTGCTAATCTCATGTTATTTATTTGATTGACTGTTGTTATGTCAGTAAGCATAACTTTGACAGTCTGTTAGGTAACTCTGCGTTCTTTTCAGAAATTGGGTAAAACTGTCGTACTTTTTCGTACAAGGCCATCCTAATGCACTAATTTATCGTGTTACTTAGGCAATGATGACAACTATCTGAACGGAGGCTTCAACCCAGGCAAGCGCTGCGTCAACATGTGGGATGATGGATGCGCCAATGGACAACTCGGAGGGTCTGGTAAGAGGAACAAAACATTCGGTACCTACAGCCATTATATTTCTTCTTCTCTTGAATTTTTATTAACTATCCACATAACGAATAGCACCCAGTCAACAAGGAGTAGCGAGGTTGACAAACCAGAGGGCGCCAGAAGCCTTTGATTTCTGAAAGCCTATTTAAATTAATCACTGTCTTTAATCTCATGGTCTCATCATGTCAAATGATTTCGTTGGCTGTTGTTGCATCGTTCACTACAGTTAACATGAGTTTGACAGTCTGTTACCTACTGTGCGTTTGCACTGGCGAAACATTCACATAAAAACAATGATGTATAAAACTATATAATACGTCATTGCATAAAAACATGTTGAAATCTCTATTTTCTGTCAATGTTCGATAAAAATTAAATGTTTGACAGAAAATAGAGATTTCAACATGATTTTTTTATGTGAATGTTACGCCAGTGCAAACGCACAGTTAGCAATTTTTATGTTCAATGGCCTTTCTGAACCTGATCGTTATAATTGTAGACCATTGATGCACTCATTTACATAACTTGTTTTAAGTAGAATAGAATAGAATATATTATTTATTTGCTTTAAAACATGGTACATTAGGGTCTTGGTAATATAGTTGTGATCTTACATGTTTTGCCATGGACTGGCATACAAATAACTAAATGTTAAAATTATAATTATACTTAGGCAACGATGACAACTAGTTTACCTACTTTATAGTAGGAATTGTCTTTAGCTTTGTTACTAGGTCAAAATGTTTAACACAGTACGAAAACACGTTACTCTACAGCCACTGCCAACCGGTATTTATAATTTAAATTCAATTGTAAATCAGTTTGATTCAGTGGCCAACTTTTTTCTTGATGAGTATTCCGTTAGAATTTGGCAGAAATACCGGAGTAGAATTCTTATTGGTCGCATCCCATCGATTGAGCCTTTGCCCAACAGACAGCATACACACCATCAATCTTTTTCCCAACAGGGGCTGGCAGAGATGTATGCAGGTATTAGGTACATCTTTACCAAAGTTTGTTTACCTACCTACACCTTTGTCAGCAATCATAGTCCCAAGTAGATACTACGGGTCAAGCGAGCTTATTGCGATTTACCGTGCATAGTTCCACACTCCTGAGCATTCTTCACATGAATAAAACCGCAATAGCTCTGCGCGTAATGGGAATTAAACCCCGCGATCACAGTAGCGGCACTTCTAAACATTGAACCAACGATGCAGTGTTTAATTTTTAGGATTCCGTAGTGAACAAGGAACCCTTATAGTTTCACCATGTCTATCTGTATGTCTGTCTGTCCGCGGCTTAGCTCAGAGACTCTTAGTACTAGAAAGTCGTAATTTGGTATGGATACCTTAATCACAGTGAGACATAAGACAAAGTGGTTAAATAAAATGATGTTTATTTTTTTAGGATAGGTATCTACCTCCCCTACAAGTAAAGTGAGAAGGTTTTTGAAGTGAAGACTTCTTAAGGCGCGTTGGGCATTTTTGAAATGGGACTAAATCATTGATTTCGCGACACTGTAACGCAATTAACTGACACCGTGGAGTAAAAGACATCAACGCGTTGATTACCGCGGTGCCGATTTTTTTTTTTTTCAAGTTTTCACTTCTGTCGACACTCCCGGAGTGCCACTGTTTTTTTTTTCCGTCAATCCCATGGTGTGGGGTGTCGTTGGAAAAGTAATTCAAAAATGTGATGAATGTGTGTAAACCATTTTTGTATTCAGGGATTCGTTTGCGAAGTATAAAAAAAAATGCAAATTTTTGTTAGTCGTGTCTGCCTCCTCCTGCCAGCTAAATGGTTGGTTTTGGATATGTGGAAAAATTCACGGCAGTACAACGAAATTAAAAGGAAAACTATCACAGCTAAGTAGGCTTTACAAGTTAACGAGTAATAGTTGTTCTTGGGATAAATTCATCCCAACAACAGAACCCTTTATTGTGCATGGTCCGACACGCATTTCGCCAGTTTTTTTTTTTAACCTAGTATTTACCATTATTTAACTTCTTCAGTTCTCCTAGAATATTAAATAGCCATAATGTTCAGCAGCAAAAAGCTTATGTTTAGCAATAGCCTAGTTTACGATCCTCAAAGTTACGTTTTTTTTTGTTTCAGGTAATGACGATAACTACTTGAATGGCGGTTTCAATCCTGGCAAGAGGTCCCTCCAGAGTCTCCTACAAAAACTAAAGAATAGCAAACACCAATAATAATATTTCAAAAAACGTAAATAACAAGGACAGTATTATTTTCCTATTTATTTTTAAACGTACATATATGACTTTTTGTTTCTAAATAATGTAAGCTGGTCTCATCACTATTACTGGTAGCTTGAATAAATGATTTTAAAAAGACAATTATTGCTTTTATTTTGAATTCCTATAAAAACGATTGAACATGGTAAAAAAGCAACTGCGTGACACAGTCGTCGGTAAATTCGACTCCCTAGATGCGCTAAATTGTTTGCACGAATAGAACGGAGATCAGTGTACTTTGATAAATAGGAATAAAAAATAAGGATCGTACTCACGCCACGAAAAATGGACCGCGGAAAATTCTGGAACTACAGTTTTTTTTTTTAAATGCAATGGCTTAGACACACAGAGTACTTTTATTACACTAGCTTCTTTCGGCTCGCACTGTACCTAGTATTTTAAATGAAAAAAATGCAGTACTATAAAAACTTTATTAGTTCCAATAAACTGCTATGAGCACAACATGCTGACATAGACACTTTGTAAAAATAATTTTAGAACAATGTTCCAGTGCTCACACTGTTACTAAATCTAGATAATACATACTAAAATATATTTACAATACAGTGAAATAGCTACCGAATATTTTGTTACTGGACGAAGGCAATGGCATTTAGTCTAAAATTTGCTTGGCAAGTAAGATAAGTCTTTTAGTGTATACATAGAAAACAGTAACATCTTAACTTCGAAAACATCAGTTACTTAATGCATTGATTAATATACAAAAAAACAGACTAAATGTGGCCACACACGTAACTGCAAGCATGACAAGCCTGCATGAACGATCATTTAGTGCAAGCGTGCACAACTTCCTTTTAGGTTACACACTATACAAGCAAGCTGGAGCACCATCAGCATCATTGAACGATGGACGACGACGACGCGCTTACTTTAGCTGCATTAATTGTGTACAACTTATAATTCCGCAAACTTAACCTGCTTATATAATACGTTCAATAATGCTTACACAAGCGTGGCTTGTTCAAGCCAGATAATGAAAATTCTATCAATCTTTATGCCGTTGCACAAGCAAGATGCTTGCAAAAAATCATCATACAGACGCTCAAGCACGCTTGTACAAAATTATTGTTCATGCAGGCTTGCCATGCTTGCAGTTACGTGTGTGGCCACCTTAATATAAAAATTTGCTAATTTCATGATAGCTTGTGAATAATTACTTTAAAAATAGCTGTTAAAACAATTTCACTTTTACTAACTGGTCTTGAAACTATACATACTTCTATAGACAAGGGCACTCAAACATAATATTACAAAAAATGAGAAAAAAATTATCACAAAAGCGGCGATGTTAAATAAAGATAATGAAATATTTTTACCATTCTTGTATTCCTAAAAGCGGTGGGCAAAGCATTGAAATGACTTAAAAATTAGGGCAAATTGCAACAAGTGGTAATACTAGACTTGTACTTGTAGCTATGATGAACGGCAATCAAACTAGATCAGAATAAAAGAAGTCAAGATTCCATACAGACTGTATACAAACATAAAATACAGATTAAGACACACCATGTATTATAATCTAATCTTATGTATTCTACTCTTTATTGTCACAATATAATTGAACAACTTGCACATTGTTATCACAGCGCTAATCTTATCAATATTTAAACATCTGGTTCCATTAAACTTTCATAGTCATTTCATCACAATAATCTTGTAAAATAGAAATCATTTTGTTTGTGTCACACACATTTTTTCATGATAAATATCAGAAAAGGCAGAAATTTGCTTTAAATTATTTTGAGACTTTAAATATGAAGATAACAATTTAATATAAGTACATACTATGAGCTAAGAGTTTAAAACTATGATAAATTCTCACACCAATTACAGTCAAAATAAGTTATTAGACAATAAAAGTTAATTTTACAATTTACAGATTGTTTATAAGATTCTTCAGTTAGTTTGTCCATGCCAATGTTCTTGAGCATATTGTGGCAACTCCATGGGCAACTTATTATAACCTGAATTTAAACTAGGACCAGGATTATTTGGGGCACTTTTTGGAACATTACCTTGTCTAAATTTAGTAGAATATTTATAAAAATCTGACATTTCAAAAGGCTTAGTTTCTTCTCTATATGGTATACATTTTCCTTGTTCAATCACAGTGAGGTTTTTCGGCGACTCCAAAGAAACCGCACCGGGGGATAAAACAGGAGGACTTTGTGGCATCTGATTCGGACTTTGCATAGCTGAGTGTCGACCAGAAGAGATCATTATCTCATAAGCCTGTGAGTTTCCTACGCTAGAAGTTCGCTTCAAGCTTGAACTCTTTTTCAGAAGAGGCCCTTCAGATTTAGTTGGTGAATCCAATGATGTCTCGTACCATTGTTTCTCTTTCACTTTCATGTCTGCTTGAGAGAGTGGTGAGAACTTATTCATGCCAATAGGGTCAAAATTATAAGACTTTGTACTAACTGGAGTTAATTGATCATGGTAGTGTCTCCTATCTTCCCTAATATAGTCATCAGTTGATACTTGCAGTTGCATATGCATAGGATGTTTGATAGTGTTATGTTCTCGCAACGGTAATGTATTTGGTACAACTGCTGTCCTTTCTATCGGCATGTGAGGCTGTTCTTGAATGTCTGGTTGAGATCGATGCTGATAGACCATCATTGGTGGTTCATGCTTCATGTTTTCTAAGTGCAACTGATTATAATCACTGTGAGATGTCAAATGGTATGTCTGAGTCCTTTGTAATGTGTTCCGACGAACACCTTCTGTGCGTCGTTTAGATTGCTGCATTTGATGCTGATGAGCTAATCCAGTCAAATGTTGGCTTTGAGCTTTCAAATGTGATGCATATTGGTACAGTAATGGTGTATTACGCATACCATTTTGAACAGAATGTTGAGCCATAGTTCCGTGAGTATAATGTGTAGTTATATCAGGATGGCTAGAACTAAAATGAGTTTCTCGTAATCTAGAT
Source organism: Omphaloscelis lunosa (assembly GCA_916610215.1). Classification (NCBI taxonomy): domain Eukaryota; kingdom Metazoa; phylum Arthropoda; class Insecta; order Lepidoptera; family Noctuidae; genus Omphaloscelis; species Omphaloscelis lunosa. The sequence goes on along the minus strand of OU744265.1, from coordinate 12,778,975 downwards.
ACATTATGGGCTTCTGGAGTATTGTTGCAGTAGAGTTTGTTCATATAATCACTTGTCATGGTATGGTGTCTGTAAATAGTTCCTTGCTGCATGTCATTTTGTAGATTTTCGTTCATAGGTTCATGTCGCCCAGCCAGTGCTGGGTAAGTATGGGATGTATGTATGGAGAATGTATCAGTGTTCCGCTCTTGAGGAGGAGAAGGGAAGAAGTTAGAACAGCTAGTTTCTGGACGTCGAACATGTCTGGAATGAGCGCTTTTAGTCGAAACTCCTGATATTGATGGCGTTGATAATCTATGTGAAAGATTTTTACGCAAATTTGCGTCTTGTTCCATCGTACGGTCACCTGTGGCGGCTCTGAGGCGCCTAGATGAGTTATCAGATCCATCTTGGACGTCATTACTGTCTGTTGACCTATCGACACTTTTGATACTACCTAATCTTTCTCTTTGAGGCACTTCTGGGCTTAGGGGCGCTTCGGGCGGCATGATGCCCGTATACTGTACTTCTTGCACACATAATTTGTAGAGCTCCTCGTTTTTAGCTGCAAGGATCTGCTCCAATTCCTTCTTTCGAGCTTGCAGCTTGAGCAACTTGTCCTGCTTATCAGAATGCAAATCGCTACCCATTGTGCTCGTACCCATATTTAACGTAACTTATAACACGCAAAACATAAGTCAAAATCACGTCCACGGAACTGAATAAAATTAGTCTAAGTATTAAAAGAGTCTAGTAGTTTAATCCTAGATAAAATAAACAAAGAAAATTATAAATTCTTGAGCGTTGACACATATTTTCACACGCACATCCGCACCCATGTTTGTTTGTAGAAAAAAAATAAGTCGCGTTCAAATTAAAATTATTCATTAGTCTGTACAACAAATTACGGGTGTATATCAGTACATAAATTTTTATTTCTATTTGAAATTATGTTACAATATGGATAAAACAAAAAAAAATCTTTATCGGTGATTTCAAACGTTGCGTTAAAATCATGTTAAAATTCTTGAAAATGAACGCTGATTTCTGACATTCGACAACGTTCGCGAGATGTTTACAAAGTAGGCTACGATTTTTAGAGCTAAGCTCTAAGAAAACATTTATATATCTACCTATAACGTTTTTTAGCTGGCGCAAGACTTTTTTTTTTTGTTGGCCTCGAACTTTTTATCTCTGTCTACGCTTTATGACCACTTTGGACGGCCATTCAAGTATGTTCTATGCTTGGTCGAGCAAAGTAATTGAACGCACCCTAGAGTGACAACTGACAAAAACGTCTTGACAATGACATTGTCAATTTGACTTTGACATCAATATCTTATCAAACGAAACGGGCTTTCGGGATTTTCTTAAGAGCATTTCAGAGAGAGTATCGCCTCGGCTGCTATCAGTGCCATGTAAATTTAGAAAAATTTAAAAAGTAACTCCGTAACTATCTTCCTTCCCGTACCTCTGTGTCCTGTTTAGAAAATCTTTCACTACACCACAATAAACACTCAGCAAAGATGTCGAAAGTGTACAGGTCACTTATAACTGTCGCAGACAGATTTGTCCCCGGAGCTATGCGTCCCATGTGGGAGCATCCAGCTGGTAATTATGATTAATATCAGCTCTAGTATTTGTTTGAGAAAAAAACATAGTCTAATGAAAAATGGTTTGTCGTTTCAGGTCCCAAAACTATTTTCTTCTGGGCGCCTGCTTTCAAATGGGTAAGTAATGCGGAATTGCGGACGTCAATTCAAGGTCATACTATTTATACTAAAAAGACCTTGCGTAAGGGTAAACCTGCTGCGTATAAAATTAAGAATAATTAACGTGGTAATCATGGAGTTGAGAATTTAGGAAAGACTACAATTTGTATTTTATGTTAGAAACGGAATTCTCAAACGCAACTCTATTTAAGTTGCCGTTAGTGTCATGCTATCTCTGTCACACTGTGGTGTATTGTAGAGAGAAAAATAATTTTATAAATGTCTATAGAGTTACGTGTTGTTTGAGTATTTGGGTTATATGTAGTCTTACAACACTGACTGGTGCCCATATCAATAATTAAGTACCAAAATAATTGGTCCACTATTAGCAGTTCTTTAGCGAATTAATAAAACTACCAATAAGTGTCAAATAGTATTGGAACAGTTACTTAAAGTAGCATAACATAAAAAATTATTGGGATTATCAAACAAATCATTTCATAAATCTTAACTTATCTGTAAACAGTAACTGTAGTATGTCACAGACAGTACAGATTTATTTTTATTTATTAGACAGATAACACTCAAGTTCATGCTAACATATATAGATAAAATGATAAGACACAAGACATTATGAAATCTCATGTTTCATGCCGAGACTACGTGATCTTATCTTTGGAAACAGTCCCACTATCTTTTTTTTAAAATACCTGCTACAAGAGGCAATATAGGTATAAATAAAAAAATTACTACTTTTAAAATGTGGAAATAATGATGTAAAAAAAATGCTGAACATAAAAAATATATTTTGAGCAATTAGACTTTGTACCTTTTTTCAATAATAAACAAGTATCATTACTATTCATGATAAGTACTTACAAAAATCCAAAATTCATTTTGTGATTGTATTTTCATTTTAATACTTCATTCATTTGGGTTATTGGATTGTCTGAATAAAACTGACTTCTGAAATATTTAATAGCATGATTATTGGGTATAGATAGTGCCATATCTCTTACATCTCTTACATCAATCTCTTACATCTGTGGTACATCTTATAGTACAGTAATCGCAGAAATTTAACACTGAACTTACGTGATATTACAATGTTTTAATTTCACCCTGATTCTTAGATTAGTTATATAAAATCAAGCAAATAAAGTTGGTGTAAAGCTGTAAAACACGTGCTGGCGTCATGTGACTTTTATAAACATTTATATAAGGTTTGAAGTACAAAGATTGACTCGAGCTTGTGAAATGTAATAACCACAAGCCCCTGTAGAAACCCATCAAGCACAGCATAACTTTACTCTCATAACAATATCTACTTACGAACCTTGAAATAAAGTCGAATATCCTTCCGCTTTCGAGCTTTTGCGGACTAATGGATAGTTTATTTATTTTCGACTTTATTTGAACTGGGGCAAGGTTGATATTTTTTAACAATAAAATCTACACTTATAAGTAGGTACCTAATATTATGACTGCAAATTCAATAAGGCAAATCATGAAGTTATTAAACAATGAGCACATAGAACATGCACTTTAATCAATTTAATTGCGTATTAATAATACAGAAGTCAGTGTTATTCATACAGCTGTACAAGGAACTTTTGGCGCGTGGTCAAAATCGGAACTAAGGCCGCCATCTTGTTTTTTCAATACATTTCACATGAATTGCATAAATGTTTACCAACAGCGCCACCCTATTGATGTCATTCGAGCGCCAAAAGATCCTTGTAGCAGTGTAACAAAGTGACTATGGCCTTGACTCACCACATTCTCACCACTTTCAGAGTTTGGTGATAGCTGGGTTGGGTGACTTGAATCGGCCTGTCGAGAGCTTGTCTATCCGCCAGTCCGCATCGCTCGCGGCAACCGGCATTATCTGGTCCCGATACTCCTTAGTTATTATACCTAAAAACTACAGCCTCTTTGCTGTCAATGTGTTTGTAGCCTGTACCAGTGTGTACCAGTTAAGCAGAGCATACATGTACAATAAGGAACAAAAACTTAAAGAAGTAGCAAAACAATAATAAGTTAAAACTCTTTTGACTAAGTGATTTTTTTGTTGTTATATACACGATAGCCTTTAAAATCGCTAATTATCAATTCTCTTGTCGGTTAGGTCGATAGTTACGGGATGTTACGCACTTTAGTAGTCTGGGCCTCTTGCAGTGGTCGTTTTTTTTTTAAATTTAATGAGCGTCTTCACGCCTCTGGTATATAGAATCTACTTCAACATTGACAAAAAAAATGTATATTTAATGTTATTTAATTATAGATAGATGATAAATATTGGTATTAATTAATATTAGCCAATTTATTTATTTTTTTATTTTATTTGTAGTAGTTAGATTGAATATAAAATATATTTTGGGGATGGTAGTATCATATTTTAAAGTAGGTAAGTTCAAGGCACTACAGTTTTGAATTTAGGTTTTTATTGTTATTAAATGCGATGCATTACAGAAAAAAGCTGTGTATTCAAGTGCAATGCAGTTACAAAATAAAGATAGGTAGGTACCATTCAAATTATAAGATTTCTAAAGCATTCACTAGCTGTACCTACGTTTGGGAAGACAAAACTTCAAAAGTTGTCAAATTACGGTGACTATAATTCTCTCGTATCGGCGCGAACGATTACATGCATCGGAATGGATCATTCCGTCGTAAAAATATGAACCAGGCAGCAATTGTGACCATACTGACAAGCTAAAGCGGTCTGATTGTAATCCTATCCTTTCCTATTTTGTGGCTGTATTGGTTTGTACCTTCATTTAATTCGTAAGTATGACGTACGAATGAAGTTTGGTACTACGTACAATTTCATTTAAGCGCCAATAGATGGCGCCCCAAACAGTGGCGGATACAGGCAAGGCAGGGTAAATGTGGTTTGGGAGTAATGGGCCTTGCACGGTCTATACATACTTTGAACGATATGCATGCTAAGTTAGATAAATCAAAAAGGCTTTTTCGATCTATTGATCATTTTTTATTCATACGAAATCAATGCCAAGCAGAGTATATTTTTACCCGACTACGGCAAAGCCAAGGAAGGGTTATAATTTACTTAGATTTGGAGCCCTAATGAATATTTTTGTTCTACTGTTAGCAATTAAATCTGAATCCGCCACTAGATCGATTAGATCTAGCGTGTTATTGGTTTCTGTTACAGCTAAATTATTATAATAGTGAAGTGTCCGTGATCTTGTGACCTTATGTCGGTGTTGCCAGTCTTTTAAAGATCCGCGATCTCTCATATTTTTATCTACAAATGCACTGTGACAAAAATCAACAGTGCGATATTAAGGAGTAGCATATCTAAATTAAGATAAATAGGTGCTTAAAGTTCTGATTAAATAATTTTTCTCAACTGTGATAATCTAAACGTAAATGTGGTTATTGTTAACCAGCCCATGTATTAAGTATTGATATGTATATCACACTGTTTTATGTAACATGGCGTTATTAAATCATAGTTTTGTAAAAGAACACTTTGTCTATTTTTGTAAAACCTTTTTGAATTATGGAAATATATATTTTTATATTTCGGACCTTTTCTTGTTTCTTTTTACTTCTCAGTTCTTACTAATTTTCTTTCTGTCATCCACTATAACTGACTACTTTCTTATCATAAAGCTTTCTGTTGAAATGTCGCATGTGTCTTGTGTAAGATTTTTATTCATTCATACATTACTTACAAATGATATGAGGACAATCATTTGCATCGCAAAATCTGTGTCATGTTGATTTTTATACTCTACTTGAAATATCAACTGATTACTTCATCAAATTAATGAAGTTTTGTATGATTTAATATTAATTTTTAATTTTATTTAGGTAGTCGTCTAGTTAGTAGATTTTGATATTTAAATCTATCTACTTACTAGGTAAAGCACTTTTTGTGAGTGGATGCCACAGGTTAGTATTTGAAAGCATGTTGCATTTTAGATTAATTTATGCAAATAATAAGCATGGGTATATAATTAGAGCTTTGGAGAAAGGAATCTGTAGATATTATAACAAATTACTGAAGTATGGAAATAAAAATGATTAAATTTTATACCAAAAAAGTAAACAAAGGTAATGAGAATTACTATGTTAAAATATAATTACAGCATATATTTGTTGGTGTGCCATTTTCTCCAAGCCAACGCGGCACATACCTACGGTAAAGGAAACGTTGACTTAAGGTTAAACTAGTCGCGGGCTCGAACTCACTAGTGGGCATGGCCGAAAAGCACGCTGTCTCACCTGGCATCATGTCCGACAGAGATAGTGTCAGTGATGAGCAATTAGACGCTGGTCTACATGCACAACGTCTAGTTCGCACGCACACAAACACCGTTCCGAACTATTTTAGTAAAAACGAGCGCGTAAAAAATCACGAAAAGTCCTTTGGAAAATCGAGTTTTATGAAAAAACCACTGCATAAATCAATTACAAATAAAGTTTATTGAACTCTTCGATAATTAAGCTTTGTCGTTGCCGACTTTGTTTTGGAGATTTTACACTTTTTTATTGCTTATTTACCCCCAAAGTTGAGTTAAAATTTGCAAGAAAAAGGAATCTTTGTGGGCTCCTAACTTTTTAACGGCTCATTATTTTACTATTCTGTTTCCGCACAGACAAAATTAATATTGAAACAAAACGATATAATGTTTAACTTTGGATGTACCATGTCAAACAGTGGAGTAAAACCCCCCTGAAATTTGTATAGAAAAAATATCAACTAGTTCCACCTTAAACAAATAATTGCCAACACGCAATTAGCAAACGTGTCAAAGCCATTAGTAAGCAGCGCTGCACACCTTCAAACTCAAGGACCTACATGAAGATCCACTATTATGAAATTAATAAGACTGAGTCACGACTCATGATCCTCAACAATGAGGGCCCGATTATGAGGAGGTAGGTAGAGTTTAGAGGAGGGACTAACATACCTAAAACCAGACGGTATTCGACATCACATAATAAATTGTAGATTGTAACACTGGAGAAAAGAAGAATACTTCCATCTGTAAGCGTAGGTACGCACGGGCGATTTTTTTTCGTGCACTGGATTTTCAATTTTCAACGCTCTGCTTAGCGCCGAAAGTTGTAAGTCCAACAGTGTATTTTTTCAATACGCTGGGACGAGAGTGCGTCCCAGCGCGTTGGATTCGCAACGCTCAGCTCAACACCGAGAGTCGAAAATCCAGTGCGCGATAAAATCCCGCTGCGATATTTTTACGTCCCTCCGTACGAACGTGTATTAAAAGTACAAGGACAAATTAACGTTGAGCGGGAGGGAGTGTAAGACTCTTACTGACTAAAACCCACCCGTGTTCCTTCGGTTGCCCTGTTGCCGGGGGCCGCGATCTCCCTTTCGGTTTTCTCCGCAACCCCGGCAGGCATCGGCCCTAGCGAACCCCGTGGATTCTGCTGACATCTCTTTGAGGCGCGCGTGGAACACAACGCGCCGTCGATCCGGGCCTGGTCCTTATCGGACGGTGAGCTACCCATTGCTTACCGTCCGCAAGCCCGCGCCTATGGTGGCCAGAAATCGCCTCGCGATTCCCGACGCCCTGGGCGTCTCCTCCTGCGGCGGTTAGGGGCGTGAGGGCGCGAAATTTGCCTCTCCCTCACGCGTTCCGCCTCCTCATTCGCGAGCATTACCGCTTCGCAGAAAGAGGTGACGGCCTCCCATTTCCTCTCGCTCCGTACCATGGCCTGAACCAGGGCCGGACGCGAGAGATCACCGCCGCCGATCGCCTCGTTCCACCTAGCCTGAGAGCGTACTACCATACGTTTGCCGATTTGAGACGAGTCTCCAACTCTACTCAAGAACACGCCTAACCCAACAGTCATAGGGCCTAAAATGGCCGGCCTATTGCCACTTCAATTTGCTTATTCTGTAAGCTATATCGACAACATTCGTTCTCTGTCGGATCACCTCGCTCCAGACTCGAATGATTCGATCCCTCAGGGAGACTCCAAGCAAGCCAAGTTTATGATGAAGTTTAATCAGAACTTCATATTATGTCTATGACTGTTTGCACTATGGCAGAAAGTCAGATTGACAGACCTTTATTACAAGTTTATTTCGTACAAGTGCAATGTAATACCCATCCAAATTCATGTTTTTTATATAAAAAATTAAATCAACATACAAATGTCAGTAATTTACAAAATGATCATTAAGGCCGTGGACAAAGTCGTCCCGAAAGCCGTGCGTCCTTTGTGGGAACATCCAGCTGGTACTTATAGATATTTTTACACTTACTTTATAAAAGTTCTATCCATTCATACACGAAATCTTATAAGAGGTCACTGTACTCATCATTATGATCAATTTTTACTATGGGATCAAACATAAAAATCAATCTGCCTAGCCTAACTAACTGGGTAATACGATACCCGTTGGTAAGACTGGTTGTCAGACTTTCGGGCTTCTGAGGACCCGTAACGACTGTCGAAGATCCACAAATGACAGTCGGGACGGCTTAACGTGCTTTCCAAGGCACGGAGGAGTATCGATATGTAAAGATGGTCATCCATTCACGGACCAACCCCGGCAAGCGTAGCTTAACCTGATCGATCGACCAGTGCGGCTGTTATTACTTAGCCACAAGCTCCACCAATCGCAAAAAAAACAACTTTTCCCTACATTTATGTTCACATACTCGTCAAAATGTAGAGATAATTTTTTCGCGCTTTCAAATTTGGTCCTATATTAAGTTGTTCTGTGTTCATAATAATGAGTAGGTACAATGACCCCAGAGATTTCGTGTATGAATACTTTATATATTATTATGTTTATGTTTAGAAGTGTGTCTGATAAGTCGGTTTTTTCGTTGTAGGTCCTAAAACGATATTTTTCTGGGCTCCCATCGGCAAATGGGTAAGTTAAATTAGTGGTTCGCTTAGGCCGGTTACAATGCTTAACCGACCAATCGACTGTGGATGCGTATGACGACGTTCGCTCGCGTTCATCATTTATTACAAAGCAACACTAACCGTACGCACGCACACGATTGGTACGTACTGCGTACGAGGACTGTGGGTCGCGCTCGTCCGCAACATTTTTCCTCGGTTAACCCTTGACCGGCGCGCTATGAAAATAAGGCTGGGAAACACGCCAGATTTTTCATCAGATAGTCTGATCCGGATATCGGAAGGCGTTGGAGCCTTTATTTTTTTTGAAAATTCAACACACGTCCGATCCTATAGACCTAGTTTGCATTGTTCTGATAGCCGGATTAGACTTTCGGATCCAACTATCTGATGAAAAAAAATTGGACGTGTATTCTCAGCCTATGGAGCGGTGAACCGAACGTGCCTACGTAGGTATACCTACGTCCATTGTATAAAACGTAAATGGCTGTATAAGTTCGCGTTCTTTCGGTCAGGAAAGCGCTGAATGCTATAAAGTGACGGTCGGTTAATGCATATCGTGAGGGACCGACGACGGTGAAGCACTGTAATTGGCCTTAGTGTTACCGGACCGTGCATGCCACAAGCCACGTCTCCGCGACACTTGCGCAGGACGGAGAGGTACCCATCCAAATTATTTAGGATGAATTCCATTTGGTCGACACATGGCAGCCACGCTACAGTCGCACCATGTTGATCCTGACGTCGAGTCTTATTCTCCACAGAGATGACCTGAGACCTTGATTCATCACAGCTTTACCAATTTCAGAGTTTGGTGATTGCTGGGTTGGGTGACATAAATCGGCCTGCCAATAGATTGTCTCTCAAACAGTCTGGATCCCTAGCTCTCACTGGTTCCATATGGGCGCGGTGGTCTCTTATTATAGTACCGAAAAACTACAGTCTCTTTCTTGTGAATGTCTTCGTCGCTATATCGGGATTTTACCAATTAGGCAAAATATACTTGTACCAGCAATCATTGGAAAAGGAAAAGAAAACGGGTGGAAAGAAATAGATTTCTTAAAAAAAACCTTTGTGTACCTATGTACCATGTATGACATGGATTTTTTTATTATCTAAATCGTTGTTGTCACGGAACCATCGATCAAATATATAAGAAAATAATTGTGAGTAGTTGTGTGTGTAGTAGACAAGCAAACGTCAACCATGAGTTCAAAATCAATTTAGGTAGGCACCGAAACGTTATGTTTTCAAGTCTGTGAACTGATCAGTAGGTACTTAGTGTAGGTACTTACCTACTGGAAAATTGCATGCACATCAGTGATAAAAATTTGACATTGACAGCAATGGCGGATCCAGGCTTGTCATTTGGGGGGGGGGGGGGGGGGCTTGAGCCCGCTAAGGGTAGGTTTTAGCAAAGTAAACACTAAAAAACCACACAATGTTTTAATTTGCTTAACACATGATATAACAATTCGGATTACTGTCCGCAAATACCTCAATGACTTTGTTTGGTGGTAGATTAAGAACTCAGATGTTTTTGGGGGGGGCTTGAGCCCCTTAGCCCCCTTGAATCCGCTATTGATTGACAGTAGCACCTTTATGTCGTAAAATAGATGTGAAGGTGCTTTTTGTAGTGCGGGTGTTACTGATATGTGATTGACTGTATGACGTGATTGGTTGCTACGGAGAACAAATTATCAAACATAATGATAAAAAGTACAAACAAAGCTTCCAATCACCCTTCTAGGTCATAAGCTGTTCCAGAAGCAAGGGTCAGTTTGCAAAACAAAAACGAAATAGCGTTACATTGAAAAATGATTTCTCATATATAGATAATAATACCAATCTATTATTGTCCCACTGCACAGCAAAGGCCTCTTCTTATACAGAGAAGGCACGAGCATTAACTACCACGCTTGTTCAAGGCGGGTTGGCGGTTTCAGTGAGCCATCCGGTAAAGCCCCGACACTTTAACTTTTGTAAAGTATAACTGTCAAGTCCCGCGGTTTGACATTGACGTTACTTCACGTCACCGGTTCGGTGACATCGGGGATTGACGGTATGTGCGAAACTGCCATGACTCCAATTTGGAGTCAAGCAGGGCCTTAGCGAATAGTCATCTAAATCAATGTGGTGGACTTCTGGGTTGGAACGTTTGCAAGTACTTCCTCCTTCTCTCCTTTTTGTCACAACTGCAGCCTAATTACGTAACATACGGCATATCATAATCTGAATAATTTTGAAGGATATTGCTGGTCTGCTTAACAACGTAATTCGCATTGAATGTTGTTGAACTGTCAAAATGAAACGAATTGTGATTGATCGTGTGTTACGAAATTAGGGTTCTGTTTTTATTGACTGTCCATGTCGCTTTTAAGAGTTTGGTCATGACAAACCAGTGCGTCGATTCATAAATGTAAGTGCATGTAGGTACTACTAAATGTTATCATTGAATTATTGTTATTGAGTTAGAATTTTAATACTTACCTGCAAGAACCCCGTTAAAAAAAAAGTTAAATGACATTTCCATTACCTATGGTAATTGTTAATAAAAAATTAACTTGAATTTTTCTGTGTTTTTGTTGATTTTTATACTGTAATACCTAGGTATCTAGGTAGGTACCTACTTGAAATAATTATTTAGGTACTGATAGTTTATTGTCTAAGTCCCGGATTGTCTCTCACAATGTCTTCCTTCTTATTACGTCAGTATCATAATGAAAGTTGACCCAAATCAATTTTTAAAAGCCTCATAGGTAAGTTGTAAACCACAATTTGTAACTACTTATGTAAAACCTCGTGCCTGAAGGATGGATTGTGAGACATTTAGAGAACTATGGAGAAAGAAAAGGGATGTGGTTCTCATTGTGCAAAATGGAACCAAATCGACGAACATTATAAGTATTACTTACCTACTGTGTTTCAGCCCCGGATCTAGGGGGGGGGGGGGGGGGCAAACCGGGGCACGTGCGCCCCGCGGCCAATTTCAGGGGGCGACAAATTCAAATGTAGCAGACAAGTGCACCACCCTGCACATTGCAATTTTGCAATAAATGAGACGCGCGGCACATTAACCTGCGCCCCTGTTGGATTGTTGAACCATTATCGATCGATAAAATTTTATTCATATGTTGTTGGCAAAATTTTCATTTTGAGAAAATTTGAATTTCACGGGCTACTTAGCGCATCTCCATAAAATATTGGCGGAGGGCGGCAGATGGCAGTTTTTGCCCCGCCTCAAAAAAAATCTAGATCCGGGTCTGCTGTGTTTGCATGTTTTGCACGCTAATATTGCATGGTTAAAAAAATCAGAAACCATCCTCATGTTTCCCTTTAATATTTATTGGAAAAAATACACCTATCTACTTAGATGACTAAAATATGTAATATGAACATTGTGTTGTCTGCTTAGTAGTTATTCGAATGAAATAGATACTGCTGGTTTTCACCTATCCCTATTGATGTCTAACGTTCTTCTGAATCTACACCCTAATTGCGTAACACACAATCATAATCTGTTTCATTTTGACAGTTCAACAACATTCATTACGTTATTTACGTTGTTGAGCTGAAAAATTTTTTGGACATTTATGCAGCGATGGATTAGCCTTCAAAATGATCCATTCAGATTATGATTGATCGTGTGTTACCCAATTAGAGTGCTGGTCACAGACATATTGAATGTCGACTAGTTTCTCACTAAGGCTGCCTGTCCAATGGAGCGGAGCGAGGTAGCAGAGCGGAGAAATGTGCCAATATTAACCAATAGGAGCGTAGCTCTGAAGCGGAGTTTAGATTCTATTAGATAAGATTTAAATTTAAATAAATAAAAATAAATAATATTAGCACAGTTTTTCGCTCCGCTCTCAAGTTTCTTGCCAGTGCCCTACTATAAACATGAAGCAACAAATGACTTGCACTGCACCGTCTAAAAACTCCATTTTTTATTGTTGCATAGTAGCAATTGAATCGCACCGTGTTAATCAAGCTTTATTCAATTAGCTGTTTGTGTTGGAGGGCTTTAGAAGAATACTGCTGAAGAGCATAAGCGTTGATGCACAATGGCGACAAGACGCAAACGGCAGCGGCACAATATAAATAAGTAACGAACAGTATTATTTCTTCATATAAAACGGCCGAGACGACGCGCTATGCTCAGTGTTTGTCAGTACGCAAGGTTTATCACGGTCACTGCCGACATATAATACTGTTACTTATTTATACTGTGGCAAAGGGGAGAGCAGTGATAGCTTAGTGGTGTGACCGTCGGACTGCCAAGTTGGTTCCGAGCTCGAACCCAAGGCACGCACCTCTGACTTTACCATGCCACGCGTACTAGACGACCACGACTCGTCTAGTAAGGCCGTCTAGTAAGAGAGATAGGTAACTAATACCTAAGTAGGTAGAGGTATAGGTAACTTTATGAAAACCAATAATCCGACGTTCGCACGAAAATAACAAAATCGCGGCGGGATTTTATCGCGCACTGGATTTTCAACTCTCGGTATTTATGCCGATCGTTGAAAATCCAACACGCTAGCACGCACTCTCATCCCAGCGCGTTGAAAAAACACTGTTGGATTTTCAACTCTCGGCGCTAAGCAGAGCGTTTAAAATAAAGTGCACGAAAAAAATCGCCGCGATTTTATTACGTCCGTGCGCACGTGGGCTTAGAGATGCCGTGATGGTACACACGGCTACACATCAAGCTATACATTTCCAGTTTATGCTGATCTCGCATTGTATAGGATTTCCGTACAATGAGAGGTCTACTACGTCGGGTGTATCTCACTATTTCAATGGAAATACAAAATAGAAAAAGTGGGACCAACGTTTTTTACAAATTATATCCCATTTCTATTGCGACAAAAAAACGCAGTTATGTTATTTAAAAAGTTTACCACTTTTAATGAATAGATTAAAATTAAAACACGACTTCTACTGACTGATATTTTTATCTAAAGAGGAAATAAATAAATAGTTTCTATGTGCACGCCGTCATAAGAGGTGATGCAGCGTTTTTGTCGCAGCCGACAGCAATAGAAATAGTGGGACAATCAGTCTGAATCAGACCCAGTATTTCTATCAATAGAAATATCTAATAGAAATAGTGGGATACACCCATTGCGTCAGCTAAAAACCTTGAAACAGTCGAAACAAAACATATCAATTCATAAACTTTGTTTTACAAAAAGTTATCGTTTCATACCCTCGCGTGCTGCAACTGTGCATCAACGAAACTCACTGCAGTATTCTTGAAATACAGAGATGTTTAAATAATTTCCTTGCAATATTCACAGGCTCTAGTTCTGGCTTCGCTGGACGGGTACACTCGGCCACTGGACAAGGTGTCGACCACACAATCCGCCACGCTCTCCGCCACAGGCCTGATCTGGACTAGATACTGCCTGGTCATTACTCCCGTCAACTATTCTCTAGCTATATGCAACTTCATGTTAGGGGTCGCGAATGGAGTGCAGACTGTCCGCGCTTACCGTTTCCAGAATCGGAAAGTAATCGCTTAACTTACCTTAAGTAGGAAGGGAGTGTTTTTAACGCGTTTGCTGCCACTTAAGGGCATAATTTACCCAATGTAAAATAAAAAAGAGCTGCTCAAAAATATGAGTGAAAAATGGTAAACAGTTACCTACCTATGTACTCGCTCACTTCCCGTATTCTAAAAGATTGATCAAGTATAAGATCAGTACGTTACTACGTACTGATCAAGCTAGTCTGTTGGCAAATCTCATTATAGCTAGGCATAGGTAGCTAAATTAATTTGCTTGCTCGCAATACCATTAGCCAATCAAAGATTAGATAAGTACCTAACTATGTAGAAGACTAAATTGTGTTAGCCTTTAAGGAGGAACCTAATTTAATTGGTAGGTAGGTACTTAATACTGGGCGGTAGCAAACGCGTTAAATTCATAGAAAACCATAGAACATAGAGGATAGGCATGAATCAACGTCTCGATTTTTAAGAATAGGGGTAACAATTGAACCTGCTTCTTAATTGTAGTTTTTTGAAACCGATATACCTACAGGTTTTTATAATAGGTACCTACTAGATACTCTTTGAGTGCCATGGCTATTTACAGGCCACTAAAACATACGCTGAAACTTTATAATAAGGTAATGGGTAATTTTATCGATTTTATTACTTTTAGATGTGTTGTCCAAATATTATTAATTGACTAGTCACAATTTAAAAGCATTTCTTGCCAAAAATCTACCCACCTGGCAGCGAAGCACTACACTTCATTAGTCTATAGTGTTCTGTCACAAAATTGGCTAAACTGAACATTTATTTTTAAGGAAAAGTTATTTTCGCAATTGATTCTATTACTAATATAAATTTCAACTGGTGGCGCGATTAATCGGATAGATAAGCAGCCAGAATCTTTCATAGCAAAATGTACTTCATCCACATTTGCTCGGCCCTCGTAGATGGCGCCACCAGCGTAAGTTGGCCCCAACTCACATGATTAACTGTGCTAACGAAGCTCAAGGCCAACTATATTATAATAATGAACGAACCACGATGTGTCGCCACGTCGAATCGCATTGTACTTAGCAATAACATAGTAAACATATCAGTAATGCCTCAATAATACCTACTTGTCCGTTGAACTAACAAACGCCAGGAATGTTAATTGTTCATGTTTCCTGTTGACGCTCGCGTTGGTTTAATTTTAGTCGCTAGAAGTTATAGAGTCGAACTTTAAAGATGAAGATGTTAGATGTTCTTGTGGCTGAAAGGGAATACAAGGAGTTTGAAGACAGTAAAATGAACAAGGTGGAACCATTCGAAGTGACCTAAATATTGAAGTTAACTAATTTTATTACTTAATGTCAATACTTAGGCTACTTTCCCTCTAGCCCTTCCAGTGTCCATTTGAACTTTTCTTTCCCGTATTACACAAAACTAACATGTAACAAGAAAAAAATTACATTCCAAGTAACTAACAGTTAGCCTCAATATTTTTAATTGAAGGCTGAGAATTTTTATAATATACTGCACAAACTACTAACATTGATCTAAGTACTAATCCAAGTAGAAACCTAGTGCCATTGATTACCAGAGCAAAATGTAATGAAGCTATTTTTTTAAATTAATATTTTGTGTTCTTAACACACTAACTATAATATTATATTTTGTAGAAAGTAGATTATAGAAAGTAGTTGCAGATGCATGGAATGCTTTGTTATACCCGATCTATAGGTAACAGAAAAGTGATAGTAATTATCTTTAATAAGCACCTTACTAAGATATTAATAAGGGCATGCCAAAATATGGCAAAATATGTGTCATTGTACAAGAATATTTATTTACCATCTTGTGTATTACCACATTTACAGCAAATAAATGACTTTGATAGATATAATTCATCAGTTACTGTCTTGCTTTAATCCCGAGATGTTATCGGAAATACTCGTGGTCACAAACTTTTAAATGTTGTTCTTCTAATGCGATTAATATTTACCGGTTTTACGCATTAAAAAACTTTACAAAAGAGGCTAGGACTATGGTAACACACCTTCATGCCACAGTATAAATATGGGCAGTTGGAAACTAGGTCTATTTGTTATTATAACCTACCCTCCATTTTTAAAAAGATCGCGGCGACCTCGCGTTTTTACACGGTACCCCCAACTGACAGCATCGCGACAAGCGCTTGGGGTCTTGTTAATGAGCGCGTCTGTGTGAGTGTTCTGTTTCGAACGCTTTGTACGTAGTTTCAGTACTGTTCCTATTTATACTGGATCCATATGAACTTTATGTCATTATGAATTATTTGATTAATTCAGTGGAGCACTGTATGGGTACTTCTGCAAGAAGTATTTATTATTCCATGTATTTAAATTGTGTAGATAGTAGTTTATAGCATGCATGCACGTGTGTAATTGTGTTGTTCAATATTGCACGTAGTGTTAATAAAATTAAATCTTGCCGCACTTGTACTTTTTATTTTTATTTATGTACGATAATACTCTGCTTTAACACCCAAGCTTTTTATTTGTTTTTTTTTTGTCGATTCCTGGTTTTCTCTATAATCTATCTAGTTCAGAAATGGTTCTATATAAAAAGGTATTCTAAACATCATGAATTGTAAAACTGAGGAATCAAAGTACCTACCGTCGGAACGAGAAATGGACGAAATTCGTATCAGAAAGCGGAACTTGACAGTCGTCCAACACAAATGACGCAACGGGAGAACAACCCAATGTCTGATGCAATAGGATTTATAATCGTGCCAACTGGGAAACACCTTGGCATTGTATGAGGTGATTGTTCGTTTGTTGTAGTTATGTTGAATGCCTCGCACAAGTTGTTATTACAAACGCGATGGCAGAGCATCCTAGGTCCGATTTCCAGGTCAAGTAAAGTTTTTGCCCGGTTAATGGCATAACATCTTAAAACGCCCCCTATAACAAGAGACTGGCTTTACTTTGCACAACCTTTGGAAGCACTCAGGTGAAGTTATCCTATCCTATAATAATATCGAGCAATATTTGTACAGTATTTCTATTTTGTTAATGTCCGTCGGGTATCATCGCATTTCCGAATACAAACGAATGCTAATTTCCATGACCATCAATTATTAGATTTATCGTAGGTATATAATAATTTGAATTCAGAACTAAGTACTTTATTGTTGTTTTGTTTTGATTTCCGTGTGAACTATATAAAGCTGTAAAATTATTTTCCTATCTATCATGCCTGCGACTTTCCTCCCATTTTTTAAATAAATTACATCATTAAAAGAGTATTAACAACTCTATATATATCCAAGTCGATTGAGAGCATCCGGTCTGCACCAAGTGCAAAGGGCAACTGACGAAACACGAAGTTGGCCGAGGGACATTAAGAAAATAGAAATACAGTATATAAATTTGTTTGTATATGGATTTGTAGTCACGTTCTCGAAATCGGCTCTAACGATTTCGATGAAAGTTGCAATATAGGAGTTTACGGGGGCGAAAAATCGATCTAGGTAGATCTCTTATCTGAGAAAATTAGTTTTCTCCGTATTTTCACCAGAGTACGTAGTATTATATTATTTGTGCCCGAGCAGAGCTCGGTCGCCCAACGTTTAAAACAAGATAATGAATAATGACATAACAATTGTGACATTAGAATGATGATCATGGCAGCATGGAATTAGTAATTACTTACTATCATGGCAGCATGGCATAAGTAGGTACTATACATGGATTAGTATAACTTTCCTATACTATTAAATAAGCATTCTTTATTTTCACCAGAGCAGAGCTCGGTCGCCCAGGTACTGTTGAAATAAAACGTCAAAGTAAATACTAATCAAAATAATTTTAATTCTTAATCTTCAACCATATTTAACAACTTATCCATACTAATAGGGTTGAAACTCCTACCGCTATCATTGGAAAACATGATCACATTTCTAATAACATAACACTGCAGATCGCCAATTTTATAGAGCGGTCTACCTTCCCTTGATTTGCCCGCTATAGGTACAAAAGTGATCCCTTTTTCGATACACCTAGTTTCAAGTAACTCTGAGAAGCTTTTCGCTTGTGTGGCAGATGCCAAAACTTCAGTTATACGAGACGTTTCCTTCGGCTCGGGCATGGTGAAGCGGGGTGGCGGGGGAGGTTCCACTGAGTCGATGTCTGCGCTTCGATTCATCATGTCTAAGGCTTTGCGGAAGGCGTCTCGTACGGCAGGCTCTTTGAGGACTTCTTCCGGGAACATTTTCTGGAGAGAATAAATTGGTTGTTGAGAATTGTGTTGGTGTTTTTATTTTAATATAATAGCTGCTGCCCGCGGCATGGTCCCTAATTCTTTTTCTAAATTAAAAGTAGCCTAAGTTACTCCTCATAACATCAGCTATCTGCCAGTGAAAGTCCCGTCAAATTCGGTTCAGCCGTTTTGGAGATTAGCCGGAAAATACTGATCGACAGACAATAATATAATAAATGTTTTTTTGTTATAAGTACCGTATATACTTTCATATGCATTTAATAAAAAGCTGTAATTTTGACATTACAAACAGACACTTTAATTTTATTTATTTGCTTTATTTAGATAAAGGCACATCTGGCAGAGAGCAGTTTTAACTGGCAAACAAATATAAATTTTGTGAACGTTGAAATAAAGGCAGAAATAAACAAACTGAACTGAGCCAACTGGTGGCAACGTCATAAAAAGATGCCCATCCATAGATAAATATCACCCGTCTCTCCAATAGTCCATTGCCTACTCAAGGATGCATATCCAGTTTAGCTCGCAAATCCTTCCATAACCTGAGGGCGCCTTTACCGCGCCACCCCGTCTACTCCCTGATATGCAATGGCCTCTGTAGCGCCATGCAACATGAGGCTCCAGCGGCTAGTGCAAATCCTGGGGTTCATTCGATCTGGTTAAACCACGCTGCGACCGGTGCATTTCATTCATACAAATTATAAATAAAAACTTATAAGTTACCTTAAAATCAGTATAAGAGTTGAGCACAGTCGCATGCGGCGGGTTAGTGTTGAGCCACGCAGCCAGCGCGGCCAACCAGCGAGGCAGTAGAGCACGCGCCGCTATGGCCGCTACCGTCGGGGCCCCGAGGAGTTCCAGCCATTCTACGCACCATAGCCAAGCCGCTGTGGAACATAAAATAGGGTCAAAAATTTAATTTAAAACAAAGTTTCGACTAAAACAGTTTTCGATCACCGGGATACACCAGTATGCTCATTGTTAAGTATTTGTAATGACAGAATTGCATCAATATAAAAAATCGAGATGTCACATTGTGAACCAGCCCGTCCCATCCTTGATGTCCTCCCTCCGGTTGACGCCTTAAGCCGAGGTTCGTACCCCACAGGGGATGCCCTTAGAGAGTGTTCACCTAGTTTTAATTAGCATAGTTAATAACCCCTGGCTGGAGGTTTTAAGTGTAGTAGCTTAAACCGCCATTGTTGTGTTTATGTTTACTTTTTTGTTGATCACAAATTATAGGAAAACTAGATAAATATGTATGAGACTTGGAGTGTAGCACTATTAAAAGACGAGCTAAGGATAGGGGAAGCGTCTACCACTGGTAAAAAAGCAGCTTTAGTGGAAAATTCAATAAATTATTAACGTTTTATTATATATAGGTTGTTTTATGTTTGTTGACTTTAGGTTCGTTTTTAGTTAAAGACTGGAAGCGTACGATAGCAATAACCAGAGTTGAAAACCAACTCGGGTATGATTTTCCTGACTGAAAAATTTCAGAGATAGCACTTCTAGCACTGATTTAATATGATAATATAAACACACACATACTTTACTACAATTTACATCACAAGCGCCTGTATGTAAGGAAAACAGATTTAGTTTTCTTGGGAGCATCATCTTTATACCACTTTCTCAGGATTAAAAGGCTTAAAGCACATCGTTTCGACGAAATATCTAGTTCCAATTTTTTTTCAGAGAATTTTCTCCCACATTATAACATCTTTGGCAAATTTATAGGTCCTCATATTTTTGCAGTAAATAGCTGTGAAACTGGGTTCAATAATTAATTATGCGTAAAAAAAGTTGTTTATTTGCAAAAAAAAAATATGGCTAGCTCTCAAATTATAAGACGCTGGAGATCAGCGCCATCTGAAGTGAGCAAGTGACAGTTTTTATCTCTATTCAGTGAGCGTTACAAGATACAGTGAAAGGTAATTTCTAGGTGAATATAACTGCAAGTAATTAGCGTTGTGCGACCTGAATCGTACTTTATTGTGTCGTAACAAGAGTCATTTTTTATTTAAATAATTTTGCGGAGTGAATCATCTGTATTAATCTGTGCCGAAAAACTCAGAGCAGAGGTCAGAGGCTATTTTAAAGTCCAGACAATTATGATAAGGTGGGTATAAAAATTACCACAGATGATCAGTTTGCATTCAAATTCATCTGAACTCATCAAAATTAGTACAGTGCGTGGTTCGTCTGTTCAGATTGATCACTCAATACTTAGCTTAAAGAATATGAGCGATGGGTACGTACTGTTCTCCCTGCCGACGAGCTCAAGCGGCGCGTGCTGCAGGCAGTGGTCCAGCTTGGGCACGATGTGCTGGTGCAGCATGGCCGGCAGCGCCGCGCCCCACGCGCCGCGCCACGCGCGCAGCACGCCGCGCGCCGACCCGTCCGCCGGGTGCCACGCCGCCAGCGCCGCCGCCAGGCGCGAGCGGATCAGCGGGTACACCGAGCTGGCCAGGGCTTCTCCTGGGGGAATGGAGATACGAAAATCATTTATTTAGTGCAAACACATAAATACACACTAGAATAAAAAGCACAATTAAATGATAACAAATTTCAAAATTCTTATTTAATTTCAAATCGAGGGATAGTTTAGTAAAAATGATAATTTTGGAGATTTTTTATAAAGAAACTCTTTTTATCTACTCTCATATCGTAAAATAAGAATTATAAACTTCAAAACGAGTTTCTAAACACAATACCGAAATTTAAAAATAAAATCATTTTAATTTTATAAAATATTATTTTGTTTTACCAATACAATACAGGGAAAACCCAAGAAGTTAATATCACCAAGGAGTTTCCATCAATTTTTTTTTCTAATTGATCGCATGTCCAGGCGCACCACTTGTTCAATCCCAATGTATGTGAGTAGATTAAGTAGTGTATGAAACTGTGCATAACTAGGTATTAAAACACTTGTGTGATACTATTAAAAACCTAACGTACTGTTTTAATACCCTCATTATACAACAATTTCGTTCTTTCAAGTTTTTAAAATAAATCTATCAACTCCTATCGCAGTCCACTTTTGGACAAAGACCAGACTGCGCCATACCGTCTGCCTTCCGCACCCAGGTTATCTGCGCCAATATTTTAAAATCGTCACCGTCCATCGTCGCTGGGATACGCGGTCTCCACTCCACTCCATTACCCTAATTGCGTAATACAACACAATCACAATCTGTTTCGTTTTGAAGCAGATTGCTAATCCATTGCTTCATAAGTTGGAAAAGAAAAATCTGCTCAACAACGTAAATAACGCAATGAATGTTGTGGAACTGTCAAAATAAAACAAATTAGGCATAATTGTTTACGAAAATAAGTTATGCAATTAGGGTACGGTACTCGTCTGCTCCAGCGGCCATCGGTTCTTCGACAAACATGGGCAGGCAACTGCCACTTCAGCTTGCTTACTCTGCAAACTATATCCGTAACTCCGGTTCTTTTCCGGATAACTTCATTTCTGATTTTATCCTTCAAAGAAACATTTGAAGGTGTGGACCAACCCGACTGTCAGCGTCTACGTTTCGACACCGTATGTGATAAAAGGTAGGAAGCACTGTTTGAAGACCTTAGTCGTCAAACATTGCGGGATAGGCAATAAAAGACTTGACGAAGTTTTCCAAACGCTGCTCAACCCAACTGGATCCTTCTTTTGGCTTCTTTGTCAGAGTTGTGTCTACCGAGCTGAATGACACTTGCCCTAGGTAGACATACTCCTTCGAGAAGCAGCTCTACGATGTAGATTGAACTCGATAAGACGTGTAAATTGTACATGTCTTGTCCAAATTCATGGCTGTGCAACATCTGGTCGACTATGTCATCGGCAAAGCCAAGGTGTGAGATGTACTCGCCGTTCACGTTGATACCCTGTCCAGTTCAGTCTAGCGTCTTAAAGATGTCCTCCAAAGTATTAGTAAACAGTTTCGGGGATATCACATACCCTGACTCACCCCTCTGAGCAGTTGGATAGGACTGGTTTTCTTATTCTGGATTTGGATGGCGTACGCAGCGTCTACGCGTTATATACGCAGCATCTACGCGACGGCTGTGCGTTGTGTTATGAATTTAAAAAATGTCAGATCAATTTCTGTGCGTTATCTGACCTGCCAAATCATGCCAGGGCAGCACCCAGTGGTGCAGCGGCTGCGTGTCGTTGGTGGGGTCCCAGGCGCGCGCGGCCGCCAGCACGCGCGGCACGACGCAGCGCGTGACGCAGGCGCGGCACAGCCAGGCGGGGCACGCGGCCTGCCACGCCGACACCGCGCGGAGCATCGGAGTTGGCATGCGTGGGTTCCACGCTCTGATCACAACAAATAGGCACAATTCTAAATCACATGGTTACTTGCAGGTAAACCAGTACCCTAATTGCGTAATACAACACAATCACAATATGTTTCGATTTGAAACAGATTGCTAATCCGATTTTTTTTTTGATGAGCAGTTTTTTTCCAACGTATGAATTGCTTCATAAGTCGGAAAAAAAATCTGCTCATCAATGTTAATAACGCAATGAATGTTGTTGAACTGTCAAAATGAAAAAATTAGGCATAATTGTTTACGAAAATAAGTTACGCAATTAGGGTACAAAAAAAATATACACTTCGGTAATTTTCGTGTTTCCGAATAAAGACGAACATCGCGTCACAGAGTAAACCTCCACAGAGTCAATGCTTCAAAGTTTTGTATATCCGCGTTTGTATGAAATTTCCTCTCTGTCGGGTTACCTACTCCGGTCACAGATCAGCAGTCATTTTTTTTTTAGAATTGCATAGTTTTTAATCAATGATTTTCAAAAATAAAAGGCAAATAGTTCAATCGTTGTAACAACTATATACATTCGATCTTATCGCGTGTTCCTATTTCCGTAAAAAGTGTAGTCAATCATTTGTTTTGCTTATAATTACAGCCCAAATAAACATGAATAATACATATTTTTGTGTAATTTCACTTACAGCCAGTTGCAGAAATAAACTTGAAGTTTTATAGCTGTTATTAAATACTAATCTTCAATTAACTTGTTCCAGAATTCAACATTAGACTCGATTTTAATGGTTCTTTGAAGAAATTAATGAAATCATTAGCGTTAATGATCCATTACGTAATGGGGCGTTAATGTTTGTCTTTGTGCAAATGGGTGTTAGAGAAGTTTTATCAACTAAAATATATTGAAATTCTTCAGATTTTTTTTTACATTTGATTAAGGGCAGGGGAGGTTTTTGATTAAATGTTGGAAGTTTTTAACAACACTCATGGACAAGTTTGACTGTAAAATCTTTGGACAAGTTATTTACAAAGAAAGTGACTTTGCATTATTCAATTCAATTCAAAAAGCAATTGAACCCGCGACACCGTTACTGACACCTCATTTTTGTAAACGCGATTTTGTGGTATTTATTTATATTACGTTACAGATCAATGTTCTATGCAAGTATTTTTCTACCAGCAAGGCGATCTTGTTCAAGTTTTCACTTCTGTCGACACTCTCGGAGTGCCACAGTTTTTTTTTTTGTTTTTCGTAAAAAACTATAAAAAAAATATCACTCACTCAGCAGCCGCAGTAAGCTGCGGCACAAAGTGTTGCCATAGCAGACTGTTGTACGCCTCTTCAGTGAGCAACTTCCTCCATTTCAGGAAGGTGGGTATGTGCTCGTCGGGGGCCGAGAGAGGTTCCCAGGTAGCGAGTAAGGAACTTAGCAGCGGGCTCACGATGTTACCCGCTATAGTGCCTAGGCCGAACATCTCGTATTCTATGGAGTAGGAGTCCTGGAAGAAAGATAATTGAGTATTGATTTGTGGGTAGTTTCTATTTATATTTTTATTTTTTTATTAGTATATATATTGATTGAATAAAACGTTTACAAAAAAGTGTACATTTATGCTCGTTTTCACCTTCACTAAGTGACACTTAAACCAACAGATCAACAGTGCATTGTTATTGAGGGATTAATTTAAGTGTCACTTAGTGAAGGTGAAAACGAGCATTAATCAACAGTAAGATTTCCCAAAAAATTACAGTGCCTAAAAATAAACTAAAATATGTATATTACAAGTGCAAGTAATGAAAATATCAATATCTCATTGTATGCTGCACCAGTCGAAGTCATAACGTCAACGCCGGCTGTCGCTTAAAACCAGCGCTGGGGCTCTGTCTCGCCTAGGGTCGCAGCATTATACTGAGCGATGGCCGTTTTGCGGCGCATATTTTCCCCAACTTGTTCTTTTTTAAGATAGTTAATTGATTCAGGCGTGACCTTGCGGAAATCCATTATAAATTACAATAGAAGTGGATATATTTACTAACCTGTTCCGCTTAGCTATTTCTAAATAGTCTTAAATAAAACCCTGAAAGAAATCAAACACGTTTTTCACCTCTCACCGAGGCATCCATTCATATATTCATAGCATATAGGTATATATTTCTTTACAAGCAGAACAGGTTACTAAATATATCCACTTCTATTGTAATTGTTCTTTTTGTTTTATGTTGTTTCTTTGCGTCATGTTTACCGCAAATAAACGTATTTTCTATCTTTTTCAAATATAGGGCCAAACAATAGGACAGTCTGCTAGTGATAGCGATGGAGCTTCGACGACGACAACGGCAACATTTACGCCACTCACTTAAAATTTCAGCACAAATAGCTCTGGACAGCTAATTGAAATTGTAAAGAGACCAGAGCTGGGTTATTCAGTTCAAGTTTTAGAAAAAATAAATATATCGAAGATCTCAGAGAGTTTAGATTGATTATGCATATTACAAAAGGAAAATTATGGAGCATTGTTGCACCTCATCAGTCCGGTAATCCAACGACAAGACACATTCGTCCTACTCTTTGCACTACACTGCTCTCGAATCCAGTCACAAGACAGACGAAAGAAAAAGTTGGTGCACCACCTGCTTTGGTTACTGCTCCGAAAAAATATACCGGCGAGGTATTAACTGTTCTGCCTTGGTTACTGTCAAGACAGTGCTGTTCTGTCTCGGCGTGTGCGTTCAAACAGTAGCAGTACTGCGCTGCCTACTGTTCTGCCCTCGTGTGAAACTAGCATAGCACTACTATACAGAGAGTGTTTATTACATAGATATTTAAAACGGAACATACCTTCAACTCAGCCAGTACATCGTGAGCTCTTTCCAAGGACACATCAGGCTTGTTGAGCATCTCCACGCGCTCTAGTATACCTTCCACCTTGCAGATCACCTTGTCTTGTTCCGACAGCTTTATGTTGCATTCCTCTAGGTCTCTCTCTAGGACAACTATCTCGTCTTCCGCTGTTTGAAGCTCGCGGGCGTTTTGGATTATGTCCTGTGAAAAAAAAAAGTTTTGTACGTTCATATATTGTTATCGATTGATCATCGATATTGAAAAGGTAATGAAAAGGTTGACTTATGGTCAACCATAAGTTTTTTGAAGTGAGAACTTCTTTAGGCGCGTTGGGCATTTTTGAGATAGGACTAAACCAATGATTTCGCGACACCATGATGACACCTCATTTTTGTAAACCCGATTGTGCTCTTTATTTATATTACGTTACGAATCAATGTTCTATGCAAGTATTTTTACTTTAAAGGTTTTGTTAACGCGATTGTGCTCTTTATTTTCTCCAGAAAGGCACATTATTGATAAGAAAAAACTGGTATCTATGTAGCAAAAATTTGCATACACTTATCAAAATTCAAAATGATCTTCTCGTGGAATAACGATTGCAGCTTGATATAAGGCCTATGTAGTGTGGGACTGTGGGTTCCAAAATACTATATTCCTAACAACATACAATAACAATTAATACAGTAGGAGAAAATAACTCTAAAATGTTGATAATTGTATTCATATACTAATATGAATACAATTATCAACATTTTACACACACAGTCATGAGCACTAGCTCATGACTGTGTGTGTGATATCTCACAATTTTGTAAATAATTATTATATATAAGAATTGAATTAAAGTTATTATATTGTTATTGAAAAACCATCAAAGAAAAAGAAGGTTATAAAATTAATCTAAAAAATGTCAAATGAAAAACATTTTTAAGGTGATTTGATTAGAATTTCGGGTTTTTGTATTCAAAAAATCAAATCAAAGCACTCAATTTGTAAATGGCACTGCAAACAGGTACAAACTATGTTCTTAATATCCCTCGGCAAACCTCGTGTTTCGTCAGTTGTCGGATTTCTATCAGTTGCTCTTTGCACTTGGTGCAGACCAGACTTGGAAGTATATGTAGTTGTTAATGCTCTTTTAAGTTAATGTAATTTATTTAAAAATGGCAAAAGCCGCTAAAGTCACAGGCACGACAGATAGGAAAATAGTTTCACAGCTCTATACATATAGTTCACACGGAAATCAAAACAATAAAGTACTTAGTTCTGAATTCAAATTATTATACAAGATAAATCTAATAATTGATGGACATGGAAATTAGCATTCGTTTGTATTCGGAAATCCGATGAGACCCGAGGAACATTAAGAAAATAGAAATACTGTACGGATTTCTGATCCATTTTCATCAGCTAGTTTTGGAATTGACCATACCTAGAAATGTCAAATGACCATGTAACACCCACTCTCATGAAGATCGGAGACGATGCACTCGAAGTTGTAGACGAGTATGTTAACCTAGGACAAATGTCCAGTTAGGTAGGTCCAACTTCGAGAAAGAAGTCAATCGTCGAATCCGACTCGGCTGGGCAGCGTTCGGGTAGCTACGCAATATCTTCTCGTCCCACATACCGCAGTGTCTCAAGACGAAAGTTTGACCAGTGCGTATTGCCAGTGATAACCTATGGTACTGAAACATGGTCGTTCACAATGAGCCTAATTAGAAGGCTCAAAACAACCCAAAGGGCAAAGGAAAGGGCTATGTTTGGAGTTTCCCTACGTGAACGAATACAACGAAGAGATCCACAGGAGGACCAGGGTAACCGACATAGCCCGAAGAATTGCCAAACTTAAGTGGCAGTGGGCAGGGCACATTGCTCGTAGAACAGATGGCCGATGGGGCCGAAAGGTTCTGGAGTGGCAACCGCTTACCGGAAGACGTAGCGTTGAAAGGCCTCCCACAACGTGGACCGATGATCTGGTGAAGGGGTCAGGAATCTGCTGGATGCGGGAAGCACAGAACTGGGCGAAGTGGTGGTGCTTGGGGGCCTATGTCCAGCAGTGGACGTCTTTCGGCTAAAATGTAATTGATGAATACCTAGACATTGTATGTCTGGTATGGCCAGTTAGCGACCCTGGTCATTTAGCCCACATTACCTGTTCACAGCATTCCACCATCAGTTCCAGGTTGTGCACCAGCTGTGGCGCGGCGAAGTTGTCACACTTGCGGCGCGGCTCGTGTTCGAAGCGCGGCGCAGCGGCTCTCAGCGCGTGGTAGCCGCTCAGTACTCGCTTCTCTTTGCCTGTCATGTCTATTACAGGCACGCGGGAGAGCTCGTTGCTGTGGAATGATAATTAAGGGAATTAATCAATGTTCCGCTGACATAAATAGCATTCAAGTTTTTTTTTTGGAATAAGCGTTTAATTTTTTATTCATGACAGATACCTGCACGCTAATTGCGTAACATACTTTGACAACATCACAATCCGAGAGTTTTGAAGGATATTGCTCAACCATTGTTTCGTAGGTTTGAAAAATTCGTCTGCTCAGCAACGTAAATAACGCAATGGACGTGGGAGAACTGTCAAAATGAAACCCATCGCGATCAATTGTCATTTTATATGTGTTACGCAATTACCATTATTTCTTATAAATAAAGGAGTTTGAGGGAAAAAATATTAAGATAATTGTGTCACGAAAACACTGGGAAGTAAGTTCCTTTTTTAGACGAATTTCTGCCAGTGTGTCTATGAGCGTGTCGGATTACCCTATTTTTTTTACTGCGACCAATTACGACGTAGTTGGTCATAGTTCTAACCTAACCTATTTGGCCAAAATGATCTAATAGTTATATTACTAGATCGTGCTCGTATCATAGTTATATTCCTAGTAAGACAGTTATGAACCGCTTTCATATAACTATATTGCGGTATATAGCTATATCCCTAGGGATATAACTATATCACGGCTATAAGCATCTTACTGCGACATATACACATGTCAAATATTTTCGAGACGGAAGACCACTAAAGAAGAATGATCATGACCAACATAGAACAAGGAATATAGTGGGCGTAGGAAAATCTTGCATATCTTTAACAAGAAAATCTATGATGATCACAACCCTAAATATTAATTTCCACCCCAACAATATCCAAATCCTGTATACCTGGTAATAGTATGCATGGTGGGTTTACCCTCTTGTATGACGTCTGCGGCATCGCGGTAGAAGTAGCGACCCTTGTGCGACTTCTTCCAGTTGTAGTTCTTTTCTTTTGTATCTTTCTCGTCTCCCTTCTCTTTCAGACGACGGAGTTCCTCTTCTTTTTTGGCTTTTTGCTGGGGATAGTAATTTAATGTGTTATGTATGGTAAATAAAAGGAAATTGTTGGCTATTTTAAAGCATCACAATAGGTCCCTGAATTTTGATACGTTTCCGTACCCAAAGGGTGTCAAATGGAACCCTATTACTAAGCCAGCGGAGGAATTTGTCCGTCTGTCTGTGTGCCAGCGGGTTCTAATCTTATGAACCGTAACAGGTAGACCGTTGAAATTTTCACAGATTGTGTATTTCTATTGCCGCAATAGCAGCATAAAAATGAAATAAAGTTATTAATTACAAGGGGGTACAAGAAACATGTTTTTTTCGGCGTTTTTATGCTCCATTTTAATACGATACAAAACCCTTCGTGCCGCTTTTTTACATAGCTCTAGTTCTTTTATCAGCTCCTTTATATGAAGGATATTTGAAATCATGGTATTATAATACTTTTTTATTTTCAGTTTTTTTTTATTCTAGACATGGCAATTTGATGAATTATTTCAACTCTCGGCGCATTTTCTAGTTGGGCACTGTAGATTCTTGTTTTCAGGAGTTGCAGTGGTTGAAAATAGTGTCACGGGCACGTCAAAAGCTTATCGGTTTTGGGAAAAACTGTGGTTCTTTTTGAAGGAAAACAATGAAACTAAACTACTACTTACAGCTGCTTTCTCAGGTCCATAGGCACCGATAGCTCCCCTTCCTCTCCTGACAGTGGCCTCCACAGGTGCTGAGATACCCTGCAGGTCTTTACCTAGACCCATGCCTGGTTGGTAACCCATCTGTGAAGAAAGATTTATTTCTGGTGTTAGAAACATGGTGAATGATAATGCCTCGGGCCATGTTATTTATTAGGGGCACAAATAGTACAGAACATTAAAAAGTTGGGAGCAACTTTTTTGTGGTTAATGACTAACCTGGTGTCAGAGTTTTAAAGCCGCCCCATGGGCCTCTGACTTAGCTTCACATGCCTTCAAGAAATATCACGATGTTTTCCTTCACCGTTTTTTAATCAAGTGATAATTACACAACACATGAATCCGAAAAGTCAGAGGTGCGTGCCTTGGGTTCGAACTCGGGACTTGGCAGTCTGACGGTCACACCACTAGACTATCAAAGCTCTTACCCATGTAATATCACTGAGAATCAATTCCAATTGAATCCAACCAAATAGGAACTGGATTTATTTATGTATTTTTGGGACTCGTTCTCTAGAATAATTCTAACACAATTAATGCAAATTGTATACAATATTCCCTGATGAAATTTTTCTTAAATTTCTCAAGTAGCCTGAAAAATACTGACCTTCAACAGCAGCTTGGCTCCAATGCCCTTAGTATGTTTCTCCCAAGTCCCTACATTGCCTCCAAGGTTGACCGACTTCATGCCTTGCCCCTGTCTTCTAATACCAGCAGTCTCACTAGCATCCGGGGCATTCTGTTCATCTTCATCAGAGCTGTCAGCGAACTTTGGACGAGAGGTGGATGCTTCTGATGATTCTATTTCTGTAACATTGTTTAACAAATAATAATCAACAAGTAACTTTTTTACATAACATAACATCACGCCTGTAGTCGCCGAGCCAGATCAAAGCCTTTGCAGTAATTTTTGTCTTTCTTACTGAACACGTTTTCTAGCTGTGTAGAGATAAACTACGATAACATGGCGCGCCCCTCTACTTTACTGTTTCAATGGGTCTAGTGACTAGACTCACGAATAAATAAATCCTCGGATTTATTTTTGTTTGATGGTCTCTCAGTACGCACACAATGCGTTGTGAGTCTTGGTGGCGCTTTGTAAATACATTTCACAAATACTTTCAACAGTGTAGAATTTTGGAGGGGCGCGCCATGTTATCGTAGTTTATCTCTAGAAGTATTACTACAAGATAGGACTCTTTTGGACGGCCTGATAAAAAAAAAAATTACAGCCCTGATACTTTGTTAATGATTTTTTTCTTTGAGCACTTTGTGAAGTGATTGACAAAAACAAAAATTGGTTGTAACTTTGGAACTGTAAAAAATTGCATCGACATTCTCCGAGTCAAAAAGTTTCGAAATGACCTTGCCCACACCCCTATTCCATTTGATCCATACTTCCAGGGACACCCTGTATAGTTTCTGCACGTGACTTCGTTCACATGGAAGTCATTAACTTAATAACTTAGCATTCTTTCTGACTTTTTCTTTCTGCTTAGCTCCTAAGGATTGTAGCATGATGTTAAATAGCCTATATCACATTCCTCAAGAATTGGGTTATCAAATACAATATGATTTATTCAAATTCAATATTCAATTTCAAATTCAATATGATAGACGCCAGTGAAAACTATATATTATAATTTCAACCAACCTTTATTTTCCTCCTTCTTCTTACCAGCCTGTTGCACTCCACCGGCCACAAACCCAATGGGTGCCGTGAAGTCTTTAGGTTTGCGAGACCTTTGTCTGACATTGTCTTCATTATCCTCCTCGTCACTATCCTTGGCCCAAACACCTGCATTAAAAGGAAGATATTAATAAGTAATACCTAATAAATCTACATCACTTGTAACAGTACACACAAATGTGAGAATTGATCAGGATGGTGGTAAAAAAGTTGTTATGATTTTAGTTACTGCAACTTCAATAAACCATCAGAACTTGAAATAAAGAGCTTGAGCTGACTGCTTGGTGACAGACCATAATCAGTATTTTTCATCAAAGTTTGGTAATGTCTAGCACCGGTTTTTTTTTTAATATTTCACCTAAATATTCCTTCACATTAGTAAAAAAATATTTTGTAACATAAATTAAAATATGTACTTTACCGTAAATCTGGTGCTCTTTTTTAGCTCTCCGGGTTCTGTTTGGATTGAATTCATTGTCCAAATCATAGTCGGTGATTTCAAACCGCATTACTTCGTCGTCGGACATTGTTTTGATAGGGATGATGCAGTTTTAAGTTTCTCACTGTTGTTTCTTATGCAATTATGTATATCGTAATTAAAAATGTTTGTGAAATAAATCGCCGAAATCGCAACATCAAACACACTATTACCAGCCGCAATAAATAACAGCCGCTATTTTGACTAGGAGTGAGGCGTATTTATCGTAACAGGTAGATATAACAGATATTTAAAAGTAACAAATAACAACTGTTCCTAACAAAATAAATATCTGTTACTTAAAATAACATACCCTCAAAGACTGTTACCGCGGCTTTTACTGTTAATTCATTATAACAATCTCATACACACTCACACAAAGGAAGAAATATTGCAAGATTAACAATTTCTCTTTCTTCCTCATTAAGGAATGACCCTTGCTAAATAGAGAAACACCTATTATTTACTTCGAAATATGTTTACTTCTCTTTTACTAAAGCGGTTAAACTACGCTAAAAAGAGAAGCACTTAGTATTTATTATCCCTAAAAATACAGTTTTTGGTCTTACAAACACGTACAAAAATATAACTCCTAACTTAGGTCGTGTTACCTGTTACTGACCAGTTACCATTGCAAAACAAACTTAAAATGAATAGATACAAAGAAGATATTCAATTGATATTTAAATATGTATTTATCGTCCGTACAAAAATAACAGGCTGTTATTTAATAACAGATATTTGGATCTGTTATTTTTCTGTAACAGTAACAGTGATAACAGATATCGTGTTTAACCTGTTACAGATAATTTTGACAGTTAACTGCAAACCCTTTTTTTTTTCCTAAAATGGTTGTTTTATTAAAAGTAGTTCACCGTTATTTTTGTCCGGGCCCAATCACCGTAATTTCTTAGAATCTACTGTATTTTTTTAGCAGTATGACCGTCACCCAGATTTTGAACATAGCAACACTGCTTGGCGTAACTATTAGTAACTAGAGCATTCATTCATGTAAATCGCCTAAAATCCTATTAAATTTCAAAAGTCTATTATGTTGGAAGATTAAACCGTAACATCATAGCCAGAACGTAGATCAACGGGCCAAAAATATAAGGTATAGTAGGCCGCCGTAGCGTATAGCTACGCGTGCGCGTACCTTTTTCCGCGGCAGACAGCGCTTTATGTACGCTGCGTGGCCTACTTTTAAACGTTACATTTTCTACTAGCTCAGCTGTCGCGCTTGCAACCACTTCAACGAGGCAGTTTTTAGGTAGTATTAATTATTATATTATCTACACTCATATCGTAAAATTCTTATTAGTATTTGTTTTGTACATACATTCTAGTCGGAATCCAACTTGAGTGAAGCTCCAATCAGTCAGCCCCATGCCAGCGATTTCCTTTGCCTCTCCGCTAATGGCGTCCTCTTTACTTACCGTTGGTACTACAGACTACAGGCTGACAGACTAGTGATTTAATATGTGTCTACCTTACTGGCGAAATGTAGCCAACCGTTTGGCGATGTGATGTTGAAAACTAAGTGGGCACTCGGACCTCATGGCTCTAGAACCCTCAACGGCTGAAACATATAACACCCAAAAAGGTTTTTTTTTTTTCTGTAGGTCATCTCATAGATGACCTCTGAGGTCATGACTAGTTAACCGGTCAATCCTGTGGTTGCCTTAAGCTGCTACACTCAAAGCCTCCAGCTAGGAGCATACAAACTAAGCTAAAAAGCTACGTGAACGCTCGCTAAGGGCACCCACTGTGAGGTACGAACCTCGGCTTAGGGCGTCAACCGGAGGGAGGACATCAAGGATGGGACGGGCTGTAACCTTTGGCTGGAGGTTTTAAGTGTAGTAGCTTAAGGCACCCACAGGAAAGCCCGGTTAAGTAGTCATGATCTCAGAGGTCAACTATGAGATGCCCAAACTAAAAAAAAAAATGTGGAACAACTGAAAATAATATATTTTGCGTTAGTCGAGTCCAAAATTAGATTTAGCATGCTGCACTGGGGAAACAGTTATGATTATAATATTAAAAGAGCCTTTGTACTGCAGAAACGCAAATACGGACAACAGTCCGTATCCCCCAAACAGGAAATTGCCGTCAGCATTTCATAAAATTAGGCATACTCACAGTTCCCAGCACTCATGTCCTATTACTTTTGACAAATATCGCTAATTACCTTCATGAATTTGAGACAATAGAAAAAAGACAGATAAGGGAAGGCACCCGTAGAAAAGACTTTAAAAGTATGATCAATCCGAAGTTCAACGTTGTGAATCATAGTCCACGATACCAATCAGTAAAATGATTTAACAAGTTGTCTTTAGATCTGAAAAGCACGGTCCACACTAGTTCTTTTAATACAAAACAAAAAAAAACCTATTGAACAAATGTTTATATACCATTGAAGATTTGTAGTTCCTATCTAATTATTGTATTAATTAAAATTATCGTATGATCTAAGAATTTAATTAATTTTGTGTAATTGTTGTTTGTTTTGTCTGTGATTTTATTTTTACTTTTATTTATTTTGTGTAAATTCAGATACAAATTATATTGTTATTAAATAAATAAAAAAATGACTATTGCTTCCACTCTTTTTTATTACCTCATGAGGTAATTGGTGAGAGCATCAGTTTTGTTTTAAGCGTTTCAATCCGCGTCTAATCGATGTCATCGTTTTTAGTTACATTGTATGGCGATTTTTTGTTTTTATTAAGTTCATGGAACTGAAGACACATTCCACATCAGCATATGAATGTGGTAAAGATAAAATTATCCTGATACAGATTATTTCCTGCTTCTGTATTTTAATAAGATAGTTGTTTTTTTTTTTACAATTTATCAATTAGGGCTAGATTGAATGAAAACAGGTTCAATCAGCGTAAAAAAATGCTAGATCTAGCCCGAAAAGGACTAAGGTGGCAACACTGGTTTCCAATCTCGCATCGAGAATGCATTCTCTAGTCGTAGGGATTCGATTTGCAATTTCGGAAAAAGTGTGAAAATAAAACACGATTTGTTATTCACATTTCTTTATTAAAATTTATCAATAGTTTTTAAGTATATAAAACTCACGTAACATTACATTCCATACTATGTGTTGTGCATCTAGTCAGAGGCTTAGAAAATGTAGGTATGTAAGTAACGGTATTAACTCGATTGGCAAGTAATTTATCAGATTATAAAAAACTGGCAAGGTTTGTCAAAACGGTTCGTTAAAATTTATTTTCGATGCGATGTCATTGTTTACGTTTTATTTATTTGATATTTAATTTTCAAAAACTCATTTCACATGAAATACAATATTATAAAAAAGATAATATGAACACTAATTAAAGATATTGCAGTTACAACAGAACCGCCGTACAAGGCTCGATGTTTCTCGAAATAAGTCGAATTCATGCAATTTAGTCTTACGATACGATCACAGAAAATGTTACGATAAAAATTTCATCTTCATTTGACATTTAAACACGTCTTGTATAATTTTGCGCGAAGATCAACATGTTTGATATTGAATATAATTTGTAAAAAATATAAATAAAATATTTTGCATCCTTGGGACGGAAACGGACGACTTTCAAACAAGTTTTTCATAGGACGTTAGTTAAATGTAGGGCCACACTTGACAGACAATGACGCACGACCCTCGGGTAATTCTCGACTCCAACCCAGTTGCAGTAACATCAAATGTAGAACTACCTTAATATTTTTGAGAGAAATATGTTTTACAAAAATCAAATAAATTCTATCAATTACAAAATTGTATAAAGAGTACTTTTTTAAAAACGTCAATAAACAAAATAAAATTATACATTAAAACACAAAATAATCGTTTCACGAAAATAACTAATATATTATTGAACGTATATATTTTTCAATCAAAACATTCAAAGTCAAAAGTTAGTAAAACAATCTAAAAAAAAATAATGTCCAAATAATAAAAATGTTAAATCAGATAATTAGTTTGTAGACACTGTTTTTCTCACGCAATACCAATTGACTTTATTTTTAACACATTCCAAAGTAAATGTTTGAACAATTTACTTTAAACAATAGGCATTTTATGTAAACAATGTCTAAGAACATGAAATATGTAGTTCAAAACATTAAAATAATATTAATAAAAACACACAGACAAAACCTTTATCTTTCTGTCAATAAATATTTACCAAATTTTTTGAACATTACAAAATCACAGTTCAAATTTACGTTGATGGCAATCTAGTTAAAATGTTAAAAAATAATTGAACTAATATTATTCTTGTAAAGTTAGGTACTTAGATTAAGTATGTGATGCTTACTACAACTAAAAAAGGTGTACACTTGGTACAATCTAAAATAATGCTATTTTTTGTAAATTTTGTTCGATATCACGTCTAAGACATTCGAACTATTATTGCGAACATTAACGATTTTAATTGCATATTTCTTCTAAGACGATTTTTTTTTAAATTTTGCTGGTCATGCTAGGAAAGTGAAGAGCTGAACACGACTTTTAATAAATATTGTAAAAAAAAATGCTTTTATATTGACTGATCATCCACCTACAATTAATACGCCAATATTGGCATTAAATACTGTTAATTGACATCTAAACTAACATCAACAGTTGCATACAACAATGAAATATGCAAAAATGCCTTCTCATAAAAATCGTTAACGTTCTGATATCGTCATTTATTTCATAAAATCTGTCCCAATCTTAATTTTAATATTTACATTACGTTGTATACTTTCGCTATACTTAGAAGGCAACTCTCAACACCCACGGTGGATCATCACATGTTTCAAAAACACTTTTTGGACTTTGTGAGAAAACACTCCCACACAATTTGCGACGAACAACGATTGCAATGTCCCCACACAATTACCTATAAAACATTTAGTCGATTATCAACTTCACTGAACTCCAATCGATGCCAAACGCAAAAAATCGACTAAAAATAATCGTTAGTAACGACACTAACTTTATTATGGCGAATCACGTTCGAATTTCAAACGAATGTGTCAATTGTTTTCCCGCTGACGGTATTTCTTTTTACGTACATGCCTCCAGCGGCGTTGGCTCTCAGTCATAATGCCACAGCTTGTATGTAGCTTTCGTCCTCGTAGTTTCCTGCCGATAGCCTTAGGGCGTGTTCTTCGCATAATGAAGCTAGTTCTTTGAGCCATTCGTCGAGTATGACTGCGTTTAGAATTGACCGGAGTGTGATGGATTGGTTCCAGTAGGCGTCTTGTGTAAAGACCGGTCTCTTCTGTGGACTAGCGTAGGTGTTGGGCTGTGGACTGTGGGCGTTGTGTGGGGAGGGTGATGATGCTGGAAAACAAATAGTTAAAATATAAGAGATTGAGCAAAGATGTTACCAACTAGTAATTTTCTTAATTAATTAGATTTACAACTAACGTATAACTTGCAACTACAGTTTTCTCGCGGCTGCAGGCGAGAATAGGGAAAAAGTAGCCTATATCCATCAACATGTAATTTTCTTTACAATCGATTTAGTTGTTCTGGTGGGAAAACTAACTCGTACAAAATGACAACAAATCATTGAAGGCCAGTTACAGTGTCCAAAGAGATCCTATTTAGCATATCAAATATTAATAATAAAGCCTTTTATTTCCAAACTTTGGGTTCATTTATTCATTTGTTAGTAGAAAATGTTTGGGTAATTATAATATGTCCTGCAGCTCGGTGTGCCTTTTGGCATAGGCCTCCCAGAACTGTCTCCATTGTGCTCTGTCCTCAGCAACTCAGGTTAGACGGATGTCATCATCCCATCTTGTTTTTGGACGCCCCTGGTTTCTAGTTTTACTATCATACCAAATATATGCCAGATAATTTATCCGTAACCCAACAAAGAGAATTACTTACAAGACAATCTCCTTCCAAACATATTGGAAATACTGTTGGAAAAGCTTCGTCTTTTGGTCTCCATGCGCCGGAACGGTGAGTCATCCGGTTTTTGTGGAGAATCATGGCCATGACCTGAAAGTAAATTAAAATGCTTTAAATGTTGTTTTAGATTAGTAATAAGTAGCCTTAGTGGTCTGGAGTGGTCGAATTTGCCCACAGAACAAGCGAGCTAAAGTGGCAATGGACCGGCCATATTAGGCATAGAACGGATGACCGTTGCAGATGTGTTTTTGAGTAGTCTGTGAAAACTTAAGGTTACACTAGTCGACGACTCGAACACGTTGGTGGGCGTGGCTTATATGCATGCTATTTAGTTTATTTATTTATTGAAATAGACGATGGTTTATAACGAAAACGAGCGCGTAAAATTTCATAAACAGACTACTGGATGTATTTATTCAAACTAAAGTTATTTGAATTCTTGAATAAATTATCTATACCTGTACGGTAACAATTTTGTAATTTCCATCCTCCGAGAGTTATTTATTTACGCACAAAGATGCGTTAAAATTTGTGTTGAAATATGTAAGTATCGACGCTCATAAGTTTGAAACCATTTTTTTTAAATTCTGTTTCCGTACAAGGCTAGATAATGACGAGACAAGTAGATATTTTGTTTTATGTACACTATGAAACAGTGGAGTAAAAACTCCATACAACGTTAGACGTCAGTATGGAAGAATGACTGATTAGGGTAACCTTAAGGTAGGACCCTGTCAGGATATGAACAGCAACGATTTTTGCAGTGTGGCTAGTAGTCAATGGATGAGAGTAGCCGAATATCGAGCTAAATGGTGTGCATATGGTGGGGGAACAGTGAACAGTGCTAGCTAGGCCGATGGTAATGATGAACTTTGATCGTCTGTAGTGAAATATGTAAGCTTAGTGCGCAGGTGCGGGTGTTTGCATACTTCGGTTCGCAGCACGAGCTATGAACCGAAGTATGAAAAGACGCGGTAGGTACTATCGAAGAAACGCCTATCTGTACACTGTAAGGACTATTCTTGCTTGCAGCGCTCGGCCGCTAAAGTATCGCTTACCTGCGAAAAAAAAAGGGTCGTGTGCACGGGATTTTGTTTTCAAAGTGGTTAGATATGTGTTACCGCGATGGTACATGAGCGAAGCTAAACGTCGTCGCTTCGTTGCCAGTGTGCTTTGCGCTTAAAGAGTGATAAATGATATTGATTTTGTAAATAGGTTTTATCAAACCTTTTGTTACACGTCAAATAATAATTTTCAACTAGATAAGGTTGTTCCTATTCGACTGCCCTGAGAAGAAACACTAAAACAAACTCAGAGGTCATAGTCTCTTTTAAATTCCCGACATTTATAATGGGTAGATCATGTGAGGTGTATGCAGATTAATGTCTGTGATGGTATTTTGAAGAAGAAGAGCTTTAATGCATAGTTAATTAGGGACTTACTATCATCGTTGGTCGGGCCCCGTGTCTTCACCAGCGCCATCTCTCGTTGTATGAGGTAAACTCGCGCCTTGTCCACCAGCTCGCCGCTGTTCTCTATACCTTCTGTTAACTCGTCCACTTCTTCTTTTAGCTTACTAAGAATCTGGAAAATTATAATAAATTAATTGTTTATTAGGCCCAGTTATGCCAAAATAAAACAAGCCACATCAAAGTAATTCTATGGAAAGTTAACGCGGATTAATTTTAAATCTAGTCAACCGACTCAAAGAATATGTTTTGACCAGTTGGCAGAAAACAAACAAATTGTTTTAAAACATGTATATTAAACAGTGTTTGATAAGTTTGAAATAAAACAATGTTTTTTATTAAGTGTTTAAAATCACAGTATAAAACAAGTTTAAAATTATGTATTAAACATTCAAAAAAAAAAACATGGTTTTAAATCGCGAATGAATGGAAATAAATTAAAAGTTATACATTTTTAGGACTTGAAATAGCTCGAAAAGAAATTAAAAAGATTAGATAGTTTTTCGTCGCCGGTCGAAATGAAGTAATTCCCCGCAACTATTTTGGGGATGCCCCTTATTTGAGTTTCTTGCCGGCTCTTCTCCACAGGAAACGACCATGAAACGTCAGAAGCTACGGTGGAACCGTGCACCTAGCTTCTGACGTTTCATATGTGCCCTTGTAGGTCTATGTGAAATAAAAATATTTTGATTTTTGATTTTGAATATAGTCCATCCTACCTACTTCGTCATTTATCGAAAAGAGGTAATTCCTCGCAATAATTTTGGGGACTTCCCCATATTTAAATATACATTTAGATAAGGTAGGTACATCTAAGAACGAAAATCGGAATTCGCAATTCTGAACGTACAGAGTGTACTGGGTGGTCCAGTATCTGTGTTACAGACGTATTTAGATTGATTACAAAAAAAAAAGTATGTTCTTAGATTAGATAGTTCATTACTTAGTACTAAATAACTATAACTAGTATCGTTGTTGTGATTATTATGTTATTCTGATAATTTTTTGTAATGTTTCCTCAGACTTTTTTTAACTGTCTGGAAATGAATTATATTAGGCCTGATCGATTTGTGTTGATAATTTTGATAAATCACTCAATAACAAAAAAAAATAAAATACAAAAACATTTTGAACTATTTGTTTTATAAAATTTAGAAAAAAAAAAAACTGTTTTTTTCCATCCTTGGTTTTGATTGTATGTACATAGGTCTGTTTTAACGTTTTTATTTTGGGGGGGGTTTGGTCAATGCTATGTTTGCCGAGGTTGGTCCGTGGATGGATGACCATCTTTACATGCCGAGACTCCTCCGTGCTTCGGAAACCACGTTAAGCCGTTAGTCCCGGCTGTTATACGTACTTTGGCAGTCGTTACGGATCGTCAGAAGCCCAAAAGTCTGCCAACCAGTCTTACTAAGGGGTATCGTACCCAGTTACTAGGTTGTGGAGGTCAGATAGGCAGTCGCTCCATATAAAATACTGGTATTCATCTGCATCCGTTTAGCCTGGAAGCCAACCCCAACATAGTTGGGAAAAGGCTAGGCAGATTGATTGTATATAGGCCTGCTTTTGCTGGAAAATATTATACTCGTACCACATTTGACATTTGGGATACTGAATTAATTTGACGTTATAAACAGAATCTTGAAAATATAACCAACCCCACCCACTACTCCTACATACTTACCAAGCAGAGGCAGCCGGTTTATTAATATTTTCAACTTTATTTAAACCTACGCAAGGTTGATATTATTTTGGCAATTCATGCTCATCAGCTCTTTGGCCCTGTAAAAGAAACTTACTTGAAATAAGGAAGGCACGTTCGGCTGTAACACGAATCCAGGACACAGCAGTAAGGAGGTTAGTAGAGGAGTCGGCAGCGATGCTAACTTGGACACCACGCTCGTGACTCGACAGTTCACTATTACTTCCGATTCAAGGAGGACTGCCGTTTTCTTTAGAAGACTGGCTAGTAATGGTCCTAGGAAGAAAAATAATAAAACTGTTACAGTTAAGCCATTTATCGTAACTTTTATGACGGTAAGTATAAGATTCAAATTGCAATGACTGATAGGATTTCGTGAAATTCGTGAAAAATGTAGCTTGATTGTCGTTAGGTCACGTTTTAATACAAACATGTCGTTGTGGAAGACAGTATTCAATTATAATTGTTGAAGTATGAAGTTTAACGGCAGAATTCTCAAACCATATTTATTTTTCAGTTTTTTTTTTGTATTGTCGCTACAATACACATTAAAAAGACAGTAACACTGTGAGACTCGATAGCCCGCGAAATTAATATTCCGACGCATTTTATGCGCGTGTACTCCCAAAGGTTATTGCATTTTTGAGTCGTATGCTAATTACATAAAGCTTATTTTGAAATCCTCCTTCAAACACCGCGTACGCGCGCATCTACTGAGCAGTCACCGAATAAGCTTTATGCTTTATGTAATTAGCATAGGACTCAAAATTGCAATAACCTTTGGGAGTACATGCGCATAAAACGCATAGTAAGTCAGAATGAGGCCTAAGCCTTTATTTTCCAAGTCTCTCCATTTGTAAAGTTAATCGATATCTTTAAAGGTAAGAAAAATTAATCGATATCAATAGTGATAAGTAAAATATCGACACATACCGATTATAGATTCAGCACTAGCCCTCCAGCTTCTAATCAAAGGCACTTCCCCGTCATACTCCCTCTCTTGTTTCGCAAAACTCCTCCTGAACAACTCTTCAGCAAAACCTTCATCTCCATCCACATCCTTATATATTTTAAAGCTCTCATAACCACTACTTTCACCCGTCGACGTCAAAGAATCATGTTCCTTTCCTTCATTCACTATCTCGGTCTTTACTTCACTCTCTGGCTCATTCAATTGTTCATTCAGAGACGTCAAACTATGTTGTTCCTTTTCTGAACTGTCACTGGTTTTTGTTTCGTATCCACTGGTGCATGATATCAGGCTGTCCTGCTCTTTCGTTAGCGGGACTATATCGGTCTCTTTCGTGTTGTTGTTCGTTTCTCTCTTCGGGCTGGTTATGCTGTCGTATCGAGAGCTCCAGTTGCTGCAGGCAAGGACGCGGGAAACTATTTCGAATCTTGAGTCGCAAATGTAGGCGTGGTAGTTACCGAAGAGTGTGTCGTTCGGGTTCTAGAAGGAAATGAAAATATAAATAAATTACTGCTTTCACAAAGCTTCGACTTCTAGCATACGAATATACAGAAGCACGAAGATTTACCACGCCGTCATCGATAAATACATATTGACGCCTCATTACGTTTTCAATAAGGGCTATAAGTGAGGCTATACGTGAAAAGGAGAATACCATTTGTGCTGTCTCTTTTCCACGTTTTGTTCAAGTCTCCTATGCTACCTTGTTGACTAACAATCATTGCCTACAAACCGGAAATACACCAACTTCTTGATGGTAGAAATAGGAATGATGATAATACATTTTAATGGTAGAAATAGCTTAATGGTAGCTTTTAAATCGTAGAAATAGTTTAGATGGTAATACTTCTTGATGGTAGAAATAGTAATGATACAATAGACGTGGATATATTTAGTAACCTGTTCCGCTTAGCTATTTCTAGAGAGCCATAAAAACCCTGAAAGAAAGAAGAAGTTAATTAATTTCTTTCAGTGTTGTTTATGGCTCTTTAAAGCAACTAACTATAGTAATGGTGGTAATACTTCTTGATAATAGCAATAGGAATGATGGTTATACTTCAACGGACGAATTCTTTCACAAAACACTGCTACTACATTGTAATAACTTGAAAGCCTTACCCCATAGTTAACTTTTAGTTCATGGACTAGATGGCTCATCGCGATGTCGTCGTGCACTCCGTTCATTCGTCTGTCGTGCTCACTCTTCAGGTCGAGCACGCGTCGGCCGCTTAGTGCCAGCTCGTCTACCCATTGTTTTGTCTATAAAGAAGTTTGAAAATAAGTTTAAAGCGAGAAAAATAAACTAAGGCAACATAAGGCTAACCCGAAATATCTGCAAACCAATCGAATGAAACTTGCAGTTAAAATACATGTTACTGCTTCCTTAGTCATTGGTGTTATTATTGCTGTCAACCAATCACACAACTTTTCTTTACAAACCCAAATACCAGGTATTTAATTGAAATACATATTATTAAGTTTGACTGTGGCGACAACTATCATGAGGTTTGACAGAAGAATTAATCCACTTGATAAGCATGCGTAGCATGACAACCATAGAAACGGGTTTGCTATGTGTTTTGTCGACGGAAGAGTAGACAAAATGACAGATTGTGATTGTTTATCTGTCACTTTGTCTATTCTTCCGTCGACAAAACCCCGTTTTCAGGATTTTAAAACGTTAACACACTTGAATTAAATAGATATTTTTTTTAATACAAATAGTTCATACCGTCTCCATAGGCCTCGAACAACACCTAGGCGACAGTCCCAAATACGCAATGGCAGCATCTCTATACGGTTCCGGATCGGCGATCCTATGTCTGCAGGAGACCATGAGGTGGAGGCCGTTCAGCAGGTGCTTGAACACCAGGTCTACCATCACATCCTCGCAGTTCAGGTCGATGAGAGTCTCCATTAGGGCCAGGGAGACTAGGGATAGCTGAAAATTGGTGGTTCATATGTTTCACTGATATTAGGTAAGATTTTTTTGGATCTTGTTTTCTGACGTTATCTACTACAAAGTGAAATTAAAATAACCCGAAAAGGATTGAATTCATCATTAAGAAAAACTTTTACTACGGTACCAACCCTGAAATTGGGAATGGAAACTTTTTTTTACTGTCAGACAATTGGCTAATACTAAACGTTCACATTCTAATCTACGTTCGAAATATATTTGCTAAACATGCAAAAAAACACGACTTTTAGGCCTTCCAAATCTTCAAGTTTAAAAACGGCAGCTTAACACAAGACGAATATAAATATATAGATAATTTATCAGCTGAAGTCGAGAATGTGACTAACCTGAGAGTTCCCCTCAAGTCTTCTCAGCAGTACGTCGACAACTCTGACGCCGTCATACTCATACACGAACAGGAAGTGCAGTACGGCCCGCAGGAGGCCCCTCTGCGTCACACAGCGCAGTAACAGCTCCAGGTAGGCCATGGCCGCCGCCTGCTCGCCAGCGCCACTCTGCAATGGCGCCGCTTTCGTCTACGGTATGTTTCGCGTTAGTAGGCTTTGTTTATACAGGACGTGTAGCGGTTGAGTGACAGTTTTTTGGAAAGGTAAGGTAAAATAAATGGATGAGAAATTACGGAACGAGATAGACATGGAGGCTTTGGCCTGGTATCTGATAAGCTTCGGTGAACTTGTTGTTTGATTATTTTTAAAAGATTCTGTTTAGTCTTTTAATTAATCAGGTAGACACTGTGAAACAGGTTCTTAGAAAGTAGATGCAGTAACATTTATTATTTTTTTATAAAAATTTTTATTTTTTTATTTTTTTGGGTACCTATCCGTATTCGCTTGATATTTTAATTTCGGCACATTGTTATTTTTTGTTTTTATATAAAGACAATGTTTAGTAATTATTTAGGTGCTGGAAAGAATAGATTAGCTGGAAAGGATGTTAGAATTTTAACATATAAAAAGTTTCGAGCCAAATTCAAGAAAAATATTTATCAAAAAAATACGTTTTTGGTTAAACTACTACCACCAAAAATGGGGGGGTTTAATCGATTCATTGCTGCTGCATACATAATAATGACATAAATAAATAAAAATAACAAAAAAATATAATCACTTCATAAAATAAAATATTTCCACAGTAAAAAAGCAACAGAAAACAACCAGTGACGCATGTCGTGTCACCCGTCACCAAATTCGACACATCCAGGAATGAATCGATCAATGGATGGTTACCGTCACTAAACCGCCGTCGGCATGGCCCAACCGGTGCGTCCCGCGTGCAATGACAAGCCCACTTACGTGAT
The DNA here is from genome assembly GCA_916610215.1 of Omphaloscelis lunosa. Classification (NCBI taxonomy): domain Eukaryota; kingdom Metazoa; phylum Arthropoda; class Insecta; order Lepidoptera; family Noctuidae; genus Omphaloscelis; species Omphaloscelis lunosa. Next base: position 12,734,013 of record OU744265.1, on the reverse strand, counting down.
GTTATGCCGTAAAGCCGGATTCACATTACTGTGTTGTGTCGTGTCGTGATGCCTTCTGACGCAGATCCAATCAAAACTCGTTATAATACGATGATCTACTGAACAGATTCGTTTGATTGATCAATCCTGCATCACGACACGACACGTCAGCCTAGTGTCAATCCAGCTTGAAAAATATCTTATGTCTATGGTTAAGCACATTCCAGTATTATTAGGGCAGAAGAGAATATATGCAGGTTACTGAACGCCTGATCATGTGTTTTCTACTTTCAAATGTCAATCTTGTGATTGGTTGACTTATTCCGCGCGCACTTTGGATGCGTTTTCATTCGAATTTCACTCGTGCATCCAAAGTGCGCGCGGCCTTTGTGCTTAGTTGAAATAGTCAATCGAATAATTTGCAACAGATTAAATTTAGTAAGCTTTAAGAAACCGAGGGTTGCTTTATCTAAATTACACGTTATGTTGAATGAAAAAAAGATGATAAGTTTGAGGGGAGTTTTGAATATCTGGAATGTGCCTTTGTTAATGAGTAAAAATGTATTATGACCTGTATGTAATATTTATGGAATACTTGAATTATGACTTGGAACTTTCTGATTTTATGACTAATTATTTTATTTATAAAACTTTTAATAAAGCGGTCAAGCTCCAAACTGCAGCCATAATACATTTAATACCCATGTACTTTTGCCTTGTTCACACTTTTTTAAACGTGGTTATGTCACTTTAATGAAAGAAACACATGGTTATATGAACACACAAGATGCCACATGATATAATATCAATAAATATACATAATACTTTTACCGTACACTGTTGCGTTTTGACGAAATTATTATTTTAAGAGTATAGTTTTGCAGACAATTTTTATTGATATCAAAGCTACCAGTTAAATACAAAAGTGCGAAATAAATTGCATTTTTATCTCTTTAAAAATACAGAAAACGTGTTGAGCACAAGAAGATATTTATAAAAAAAATATACCTAGTTATTCTCACCTGCCATTACTGAAAGAAACATTGTTAGTCATAATTATGTTATTAGTGCATTAAAAAGTTGACACAATTTATGTTGAAAAGTTTAGTGCAAACTGAATTTAAGAATTATTTCTTCGTTTATATACATTTCTATAAAACTTATGTTGTTTAATTTAATTTAGAACAATATAATATTATCATTAAATACATCACTTTAAGTAAATATAATATTAAAATAATTTTATAAAATAATTATGATGATATTTGATGAAAAAATCATTTAAAATGCAGCAAATATTTTGATATGAACAGGTAGACTCAAATTCATTATTACACATGTAAATAAGCAACAAATAAAAACTTGGCACTAGAGTATTAAATTTTGTAAAAAATATTTTTTTTTATAAAAATTAATTCTCTTTTTTTTTTTGTCTCGGTACACACGATAATAACATGTAAACTTGACAGGTTTTATTTACAGTCCGCGCGCGACTGGTAGTCACCGCCCTCGGTATGCTCACGGTGACACGGGGAGGGCGCTGTTGACTTAACTGTCGGATTGAGTTAGCGGCCCACGTGAACCGGGGAGTGAGCCGGGAGCATCGCGAGGGCGGGGACTAGTACGAACGCAAAGACTATAACAAGTCTCCATCACAATACATGCCGAAGACTTCAGCCCTATTTTATGCGAAACAACGTTTAAAACAGTTGCTAAACATTCATGTTGTTAAACTTTTGTTTCCCAGAAGCGACAGTCTACTTTAAAACACAACTTATCAATTTCGCCGTGTGTGCCAAACAGTCATACATGTTCATAACAAAAGCCAGTTGAAACAAGTCACATCCGCAACGCATACAATGGCTCACTCATCCCACAACCAGTGTGTATGAAGTATTTACCTGTAGAAGCGCGGGGCCCATGACGGGGACCAGGAACCCTTGGTACAGGAGATCTAGTAGGTGCTTCTTAATTGAGGGATGGGCCACCTGGGTAGAATAATAATGTTTTTTTATAACAGACATGGGTGCTGATTGGCCTATGTTTTTTGATGAGTAACATTTTTCCTCTGGCTTTCCTGCAATCTGTGGGAGTGATTTCGTGAAAAGGGACTGTAGTGGAACAGGAAGCCAGGGAAGCGCGCGCTATTTGATTTGGCCAATGAGCGCGCGCGGTGCTAGAGTTGGCCGTCAGATGGTACCAACCCATTTTCCGAGAGATTGGTACTGTCAGCCGAGATGTATTTTTTTTTTCGATAAGGTATCTCATAGCTGAACTGGTCAATCCTGTGGTTGCCTGAAGCTGCTAAACTCAAAGCCTCCAGCCAGGGGCATACAAATTAAGCTAAAAAGCTAGCTGAATGCCCGCTAAGGGCACCCCCTGTGAGCCTCAGCTTAGGGCGTCACCAGAGGGAGGACATCAAAGATGGGACGGGCTGGAGCCAAGATGGCAGATGTTACCCCCTTAAATACTTATTTTACTTTTTGAATGTTACACATCATATGCGACTACTGTAAGGGTCGCTGGTTTTTCTTTCTCAAAATCTAATTCAAAAGTCATTTATTCAAACTAGGCCGAGAATCAGCACTTTTCGAACGTCAAAATTACATAAGATAGTCTCCCAAAACGCACACCCTTCACAACTTGCTAGTTCACTTAGTTTTAACATAAATAAAAAGTTACAAATTATGTACAACTATTATTTCCAAAGAAGTTTAAACAAGACAAAATTGTTTTTGGCTCACTGCAGGACATATAGAGGCACGTGCATCGTGCATCGATCACCGTGCTTGTTCATTTCGTGTATGTTATCGATTTCAGACTTATGAATTGTAACAAAGGTAAACTAAAGTGTTTTTGAGTGTTTTCAGTTGTGATTTTCCAGTATATGCGATGTATATGTGTAACTATTAACTTTGTTACCTCGACTTGCCCTAAAAAATATTTTGGTAGTTCCTTTGAATTTTAATCAAAATGTGAGGTTCAAACCAGCATCCTGGTGTTTGAGAAGTGCGCCCTATTACTGTAACCTATCACGATACTTACATTTTTTTCAAATTAGAATCATGTATTTATTACCTGTGCCACAGCATTGCAGAATTCAAGCGAATCAATAAACAGCGTCAGTTTATGAACATGGTTCACGTCATCGGGCGTTAGCCGGTAGATCTTGTCACTGAGAGTACGGGGCAGAAGGGAATAGAGACCGCTTAGACCTGTGGGAGAAAAAAGGACGTTATATATAACTATATAGAGTTGGATTTTGATTGACTGAGGCTTAATTACTGATACACAAATTACATATTCAATATTGTGTTGTGGATGGGTGACCATTCGTTTTATACCGAGAACACCTCGTGTCTCAAACAGTACGTTAAGCAGATGTTATTCGTAGCTGTTTGACGGTCGTTACGGGTAGTCAGAAGCCGGAAAGTGTGACAACCAGTCTTGCTAAAGGGTATTACCCAATTACTAGGTTGTGGAGGTCAGATAGGCAGTCACTCCATGTAGAATACTGGTATTCGGTTGCATCAGGTTAGACTGGAAGCCGTCCCCAACATAGTTGGGAAAAGGATAGGCAGAACGGTCTATAACAATAACCAACCTGTTGCAAGTACAGGACAAGTATTCCCTGACAGCATAAAGTCGGCTAACTGCGCACAGCGGGCAGACATCTTAGCGCACAGCAGTAGAGCATCGCGTGCGGCTGAACCTGTACTGCCCTCGCGATGTACTGATGATAGGAGGAGGCGGACTATTATGAATCTGGAAATGAGTTTAATAATATTTAGTTTATTTACAGAATATAAAAAAAATCTAGATCGACTCTTACACCGATAATCGAAAGATAAAATGTTTTTTTTTTTAAGTGAAAACTTCTTTGGCGGCGTTGTGCACTTTTTTTGTAATGGGTAAAAAATTTTAAACTCGCGTCAGGACACGTGACCTGATCGAAAATTCGTAAGACTGTTAAGGCGGGCCGAGCCCGAGCGCAGTAGGCATACAACGCTTACCCCAGCCCCCGCAACGAGTAGCGATACGTAACAAATTACGATGCGCGGGAAACGCGAGCGCCAAGCGCACCGCTCATGAGTTCACGACCTCGCGTAGGTAGTAAGTTGGGTCACATAACAGAGCAATGCAGTAGATCAACTTGAATTGATTAATATAAGTATATTTTATTTTATTTTTCTATTATGTATTTTTGAAGGTTATAGATAGATTAGGTAGGTATTGATTAACTTGAACCTAATGAATAATAATTAAAAATAAATATAATAATAATAATAATTTCATTCAAAATGTCTAACGGGCCTCTGCGAGTTGGCTTCGGCCCCTCGTACGCCTTCCAAAGGTCCGGGACCCTAAGGTCCCGAGAAATGTCATAGACCCTATAGTAATAATAATAAATATATTACAATAATAATATATTTATTTACTCAAAAACGATTAAAAACAGTCTGATAAATGTAATTTACAATTTCTAAATACTTTTCCTCTTGCCAATAAACACTGAATAAAGTTATGCCTTGGATAACGTGTGTATAGCCAAACTAGCTAAATATATGTAGTTTTTATTTATTTATTTGTCATAATTTGATACAGTGTTTTTAGTAAGTAGTGTACTGCGCATAAACGAGCTTGTGCCTAAACGTTACCGAAAATAATAAATAATATTTTTGTAGGAAATGGTCATACTGTACATTTCTATACTATGGCACGAGTGTAAAAAAGTGTAAATATTATTATTTGTTGTGTTGTGGTGGCTGTGGGATACATAGATTACTTCTAAATGAACGCCAAAATATTATTGCACTGTTGAATTTTCAACTCTCACGTAGGAAATACGCGCTTTTATTTAGGCATTTACCTATTTAGATGTACGATAAGTGAAACCGGACATATCAGCAGTAAATAACAAATATTATAAGACTAGGCAAAGGCTCTTATTATACATATTGAGATTTTATTAGGACTTTGTAACCTTGTTGAAATATTACGCAGGCGCTCGGTACCTTTTTATTACCTATCAAATTCGTTTATTTATGCAGTTTGTCCTGCGAGTCGCGTAAACACGTACAGTAGGCCGCACGTCATGTCAGTGGAAACAAAACCAGTGTAAACTGGTCTCTTATTCTAATGAAACTCCGTACGTTGGGCCAGCTCAAGATTATAGTGTTATTTATCACTTACCACAGACGCGCGACGTGTGGTCGACTGTACAGTACCCTACCTACGCTAATAAACATTATAAAAACCACCCGGACCAACTCAGCGCGGGATGAACTATCTACCTATTTGACATTTGAAAATAGTAAACCATTACAACATTAGTGCGTGTGGCGGCTTTATGCACTGCGATATAGGTTTCAAATTCACCTATTTACACACCTTGATGCGGATGGTAAATCTATTAGCGAGTAAAATATACCATTATAAATTTTGCGCGCGTGGCGTCTTTATTCACATTGTCATAGGGTTGAAATTCAACTGATTTACACACATATTTGCGTTTTGTAAATCTATTCGTTAGTAAAGTAAAATATTGTTACGTCGTACGTACGAGATCTTTCGAGAAAGCACGGATTACAGTGTGTTTGCGCTAAAAACTTCGAGAAGCATTCCATTATTATTAGTTTGAAGTTAAGTAGGTAACTACTTATAAACAATATTAGAACTCGTCATTGTAATTTCGACCGTACGCCGAGGGCATAAAGTACCTATTTCTTTATTCGGTACAAGTAGGTTATTATTTTTTATACCTACTACTTTTGTATTTCCTGGTAATGTTTATTTGTTGATGTTTTTCTGGAACCGTTCTACACTTAGCCAGAATGTTCGTGAATATTAGCGGTATAAAAGCAGAGCGCCGACACACGATGGAGTCAGTCTGATTTAGGCGATACAACGAAGCGAATCGAAGTGAATTAGAAGTGCGATATCTAAGCGAATAGTGATCAGTAGTGTATTTGTGATTACGTTTTAAGTGTTTTGTGTTTAATAAAGTTATTTAATTGTCTGATCGGTAATAATTAATTTATCCCATACCCAGCTCGTAACAATATAATACCTTTATATAATGTAGTGTATAATAATATTTTCAATTACCTTTTTTGTTTATTCAGCCTTCGTAGACCCAGCGATGACAACTATTTATTTTTTTTAGTTTTGCCCATTTTGTTTAAAAAATATAACAAAAAGTATCTAATAAAAACTAACTATTTACAACTATTAAAAATTTGAACTATAATAATTACCTATCCTAATACCTAACCCAATTCCTTATCCAGATATCCTAATCCGAGTTACCTATTATAATTTACAATATGTTTTTTGGCTCAGCCGGTAATAAAACTTAGCGGGGTGGCGGTCTTGCAAAAATTGGCGTACGTCCGACCTCCAACACGTTCCGCTCGGGACTAAATGGCACGGGGCGAGCGCATGAAAAGATGAAAACGCTTGATTTTGGAATTAGTGGTATTGGTATTCTCATATTTCACATTATTTTGGCCAGTTTATATCACTTTTTTTACGACCTTTATTATGGTATAAGTTTTATTATTCAAAGCCTAATATAACTCAAATAAAAAAAATATTTGAACATAATTTAGACATGTTTTTGCGATTTAATTGGATGCAGTAAAGTGCAAGTAATCGTGTATCGCATGGCTGAAATATCTAGATCAAAGTGTGAAATATGTAATATGTTTTTTTCAAAATTTTAATCCGTGTTATCTACGAATAAAAGACAATAGAAAACGTCGTTTATACGGGTAACCCCGCCTTAAAAAGACATCAACGCGTTGATTATCGCGGTGCCGATTTTTTTTCAAGTTTTCACTTCTGTCGGCACTCCCGGAGTGCCACTGTTTTTTTTAGTTTAAAATAGCACCCGATCTTCAAAGGAATCGAACCATCTAAAAAGAGCTCGTTCCGATCTGTTCGTTAAAATTTAATTCTGCAAAATAAATTCTTGTGACACATGAAAATATCTATTTATATATTTTTTCGGAGATTATCAGCATTCAGCATTGATTTCGATAATGTATCCAAAATAGCAATATTTCTCTCCGGGGCTGGAGGCTCCCTCCGTTTTGCAGCGCATCCGCCATGTTCATGGAGGTACGCACAGATGGTTTCGCGGTCATTTTACACAAGAAAGCGGCGTCATTGCTTCACAGAGTGCGTGTGAGTAGCAACAGTATCCTGAGAGTGATAGCGGGCAGGTGTGACTGTCCATTTTCATTGTATGCGTTTGTGTGTGAATTAACATAGTTTTAAGCAATATTTTACTAACAAAACAGCTCATGTTGTCCAATAAATAAAGTTAAATTAAAAATATGCAAAATTTGTAGTGATGCGTGTTTGATTTTGATACGCATAATCAAACCAGCTCAGCGTCCGCGCAGCACCGAATGTTATTTATTATTTATATTTTCAACTCACTCGGCCTGCGATCCTTTATGCGTGTGCGTCGTTAGGAAGAACAGATCCAGGAACTTTATATTCTGCATCAATGCCACGCACAACTGGTTCAGGACTATCACTAATTGACCTGGAACAGATACATGGACAAATATTATTATCAGAATTAGTAATTATTTTGCTCATTACTTTCCTTAAAATAATCATTGTAAGCAATATTGAAGACTTTTCACAAATAGACCAGGAAAAGAGATCTTAAATAGGACCCATTTTCATATTCAGATATGGAAGTAATGAGACCTTAACATTGTATACAGGGTGGCAGGGACATCGACGCGAAAAGTGAAACCATGGATTCAGAACATGATTCTGAACTTGATTAAATTAACCGACGAAAAATTTCAACGCAGGGGGGTTCAGAATCATGTACTGAATCCATGGTTTCAGTTTTCGCGTCGATGTCCCTGCCACCCTGTATACCTTTACCAGGTTTTAGAATTTAGTCAAAAAATAAAAAACGCAACGAGAGAAATAATATTTTCATAATTTTTATCTCTTTTAAAATGATAACGGAATATTTTAAGCATTTATTTTTTATGACACATGAACATTATCTGCATAATTCGTCAGCTCAGAGCATCTACTGAATTCGCACAATTGCTCATAGAGCGAAATATTTTAGCAAAATGATGTTATCAGAGACCGGATGGTCAAATCTGTCCTATGCCATATCTTCAACCAGTTCAAATGGAGTAGTACATTTATTGTTTCCTAGTAGTATTTTTATGTTTGCAGACAGATTAGCAATTCGATTTAAGGGGGATATGCTAAGGTAGCCCGCGAAATATCTTACGTTTTCTTTAATTTTCAGGTCAGTTTGTATGTTGATTAAAATATTATTCGTGACCGTTTCAAATATGGCTTTAAATAATTATAATAATTAGAATCAGCAACACAACTCTCGAGTTCTTATTACGCGACTCTAGTAGTTTACTACTCTACAATTTACACGCAAAATTTATGAAGAAACCAAAATAATGAACATTGGACAGTTATATATTTACAATACATGTATTTTCATTCGTAAGGAACTCAACAAAAGTATACTGACTAATTTATCGTTTACTAAAGTAAAACAAATAACCCAACGTAGCACCTCGCCGAGCTAGTTTTCTGACTTTACGGAAGATGATAACGAAGTTTGGCAAAAAAAAAGACTTTTGAAGAAGCACAATAGAAAAAAAAAACTATTTAATCCGTCTTTCAGATAATAAAAAAATATTAGACACATATTTTTTGCTTTATCATAATAATCAAAAATAACTTAGAAAACACGCATTAAAGTTGGGGAGTGGGGGCTCGCTACGTCACAACGCACTATAAAATCTAGCAAGGCGTGAGGTCATGCCACATTGTAACTCAATGTAACGCCGTAATCTTTTGATTACGTCAAAAAAGAAATAAATACGTGTCCAATATTTTTTATTAATCGAAACCCGGACAAAAGAACATGACATTTATAATTTATATTAAGCATTGTTCTCATGTAAGTGACATTGTGTCTTTTTTGAGAATAAATATCTTTAAACCTACAATTTCTATAAAAATTTCATGGAAATTGTTCTACCAGAATCGAACCTTTAACTGGTTATATCTTCATGGCAATGCTCTTTATCAGTCGTTGCATTTATAATTTATCTAGACACGTGAGATATACAGGCATTTCGGAGATAAAATTAGTATCTAAATAATATACCAAGGTGTTTTGGAAAACCGGATAAAGAAAATAGTACAGCGACCTTATGTAAGATTACTCTTTAACAGTTGGATCAATTTTAAATGAAATCTTTGGCGGAAATATGAAATTTTCGTATATTTCCATAACTTTAAGGGACCTCGTGCACTAAACGGCTACGACCACGAGCAGTGGTCTCAGCGACCAGGTAAACTATAGTAACCGGTAAGAATCGCGCACTTGGTTGGCTAGTTGGCCGCTGCACGATCCGTATCGGCTCGTGGCCATCTAGTGCGCGAGGTCCCTAAAAATCTCTGCATTATCTAAGTTAGAACTTCAATAACGACCGAACCAAATAACCTATCTATAAGCAGTTTTGGCATACTGAAGATAAAAAAACCTATCTGTTCTAACGTCCCAATAATAGAAGAAAAAAGAAATAAAAATCGTTAATTCTGCACAAACAAAACGCACATTATAAAAACAAAAATAAATGATTTATAATACACACTTCACACAATCATGTCTGTCAGTAACTGTCATAGAATTATACTGACTATCATCAATAGCGTTCTCTTTTACTGACAATAGGTTATTGGGTTCGACCGTAAGACACACAAAAGGGTTCTTCAAAGGAATGTTCGTACAATTAGTCGAAAACTAGGAATAATAACTCCGAAATCCTTCATTCATATTTTGGAGGAAAGAAGTCCGATCCGTAGACTCAGAACTGTATGGATCAAGGTTTAAAGTACTTACTCTCAAGATTAGGCGGAGGTAACTCATTTCTGAATCCGCTCAGCAGCTTCAGTAGTGGTCTTAAAAAAGGTTCCGCTGCTATCACCTGTAAAAAAAAAGATTGCGTTAGCAGTGGTTTCAGGCAAAAAAAAAACAGTATCACTCCGAGAGTGTCGACAGCAGTGAAAACTTGACAAAACTCGGCACCGCGGTAATCAACGCGTTGATGTCTTTTCCTCCAAGCACCGCGGTAATCGACGCGTTGATGTCTTTTTAATGATCAAAATTTGGTGTCGTCACAGTGTCGCGAAATCAATGGTTTAGTCCCATCTCAAAAATGTCCAACGCGCCTAAAGTTTTCACTTCAAAAATTACCTTTATTCTTGTTCCCGTGGGTGTACGAAAAGCGATCAAGGAATCATGACCGTGTCTCTCATAAACGACGTTGTGGGTTAAATCCGGGCAAGTACTAAATGTTTTAAATTAATATGTAATTTCTAAGTTTATCACTGACATTAATGAAGGAAAACATCGTGAGGAAACCTGGACTTATAATTAATATAAGTCTGAAACCACCAATCTGCCTTGAGCAAGCTGGTGATCAATGCCTTCTCTGTATAAGAAGAGGCTTTGGGCAAATAATAATAAACTTGCAGTGGGACAAATAATAGCCTGGTATTATTATTTTATATTCTTTTATGCTTCGTCGGTCTGTGATGGCGCCCAACACGTAACCGAATTCCGAGTCAAAAAACCGATCAAAAGCGAGTCGTAATCGCGCACCGAGGGTTCCGTAGCATTTTAAATTTTAATCGGCGAGGCCTATATTCGTCAGAGAGTTCTAACACTTCGGTGTAAAATATTGCAGTTTTAGGTCAGCGCCATCTCTTGACTGATAGTGGAACTTATATAATTTTTGTTGATGATTTCTGAAAAGTGTGTTATTTGGAGATATCGTTTCATTTTTCCTGTAATCTTTACATAAACTCCTATCACGTAGAATAATTTCAGAATGTTCTCTATGCAAACTTAAACGGAGATCCACGGACCAAACCCAGCAAGCGTACCTGATAGATCGACCCGTGCGGCTGTTATTATTAAGCCACGAGCTCTTCCGAGAACACAAATTATAGACAACTAAAACTAAATGAGTTCTTGTCGATGTATACACTTTTTGAGGCTGCCTGTACCTAATACCTATACTACCCTCTTCAATTTAGTTACAGGTACATTCAGCCTCAAAAAGTTGACAAGAATTAATTTAGTTGTCTACAATTTTTGTTCCTTAACGTTAGATACATTATTATGGAACAAATATTGTAGACAACTACATGAATTCATGTCGATGTAGGATAAATCTTGTTGAGGCTGAATGTAGCCATAAAAAAACTGTTAAAGTCAAAGTCAAATCATTTATTTCAAATAGGCCCGTGTATGGCACTTTTGAACGTCAAAATTTACAAAATAATATAATTGATTCTAGTCGCCCCTTCCAAAAGGTAGTTTTCGTATGGAGAAGAATGGGCAAGAAACTCCACCGTTACTCTTTTAAAATGTTTTACAATAGTTTGTATAAGTACGTACATTAGTTAAATAATTATATGTGAAGACGATGCACCTAGAATAAAATTACTATACCACAATAGGTAAAAAGAATTAAAATGAAGCAACGACAGATAATTTAATTATGTGATATGACATGGTGCTCACATATTTACAAACATTGTAAAAGTAGACGATTTTCCTAATGTTTTTAAAATTAATAAGTCAGTGTGTGAGGAAGTAATCACAGAATGTAAAATCAATGTCATATAACACTATAAATTTTACAATTTAAATTAGCAACCTGTTTGATTTTGTCTTGATTCTAAATTGTCCCATGGAGCAGGACTAGCATGTTTCCAACCACTCTTATCTTGGATATAATCCTGTAATTTGTAATATGCTTGTTATATTACCTACTGTCATGATTTAGTTTATAGGTAGGTATGAGTATCCTTTATAGTTTGGCTTCATCATTAGTTTATGCTTATTGAGCATGCTGTGGTCCTGTTTAGTGACAAATCATCATTATTCTTCTGCCCATAACTCAAATTTTATTTGAGGTCGGTGTAACATGTCCCTTTCTTCCAGGGACTGAATTACCCTAAATTAAGGTATCTTTAAATTTCAGTATGACGTCATACCGTTAAATAAGGGTAACCGAAATAATTCGATACCGTTATTTTTTTTAGTAGTGGAATTTTGAGGTTGGAAATGCATACCGGTATATTTCGGTAGCAGTACTTCAACTTTTATAAATGTATCGGAAGCAGTACCTAAACCACAATAAATAGGGGTTTTCTTTGACGCACCGCCGCCACATTCTATCTGTCGTTCACTTGCTGATTGTAACTAAGTATTGGTTTTTATTTCCGATCGGAAGGACACGACTGTGTAAGTACCCGCGCCGCGCCGTCTCGCATATTTTTCGGTACCCGAAATCGTGTAAAGGTTAAATAATGGTTTAGCCCAAACTTTATTTATAAAGGTATCGGTATAGCTCAACCTTTATTTTAACTCAGTACCGGTATATTTTTGAGGTGTCTTAACCTTTAACCGTACCCGCTTTCAGTCCCTGCTTTCTTCCATACTCTAACCCAGTGGTCAGCAAACCGCGGTTTTTGGCCTATAGAGTGCGGCTGTGAGTGCGAGCTTAGATACGCGCGGGGGTCGGGGTTTCTGTCATTATGCAAGATATCAAGTTTTATTCAAAATTCAAACTATATTTCAAAGATTTATGTCCGAAGTATTTTCACAATAATTAACAGGACATAGAAAATTAATAATTTACTGTACCTTTCAAAGTTTTCCATGGTTAACTTGTTAATAAGTAAGATGCTTTCATCATATATCAGCCGATATGATGATAATGATGAAGGCATCCTACTTCTTAGTAAGTTAATTTTAGGAAGCGTTGTGGAGTGAAAGAGGATGGGAGTTTTAAGGATTAAGAAAAGTGTATTGATACAGTTTGGACACACAGAAAGGATTGGCTCTCATAAGAAATCTTAGTCGTTATAGTATTGACATTTAGCTCTATTGACTAATGAGTTTGCCGATCACTACTCTAACCGCCTCTGTCGTCTAGTGGTTAAACTACCTAGAGGTCCCGGGTTCGATTACCAGTGGGAACAATTTTTTTTCGCTCAGTTTGGTTGGTGGTAGGGCTTGTTCTAAATCCGCCTGGCTAGCTACCACCATCATATCTAAGTCTGTCTCCATTACAACAATGTTAACAGCATTGTTGTTTTTCGGCAGTTACAGGTAAGATAGCCAGTTCCTCTGTGATTGAGGATTCTGGGTGAAGTTCGCTTCCACCTTCGGCTTGATCATCGCTTACCATCAGGTGAGATGCAGGCCAAGAGCTTCGCCGTAGAGAATAAACAAACAAAACTTCTTTATTATTAGTTGTCATCTCGGTAGTAACCCCTTACTAGCCATATCATCTTTCACCCAGCCCATCCATCGTTTCTTTCCCCTACACATATAGCCATCGACATTCATACTCAAAACTTTCCTTACGACATTTTCCTCATTCCTCCGCATCAGTAAGAAGTATAAGAAGGGTATTGAACAAATACGGAATCTACCACAATCATTGTGAAATATCCTTTGTTTGCTATCCAAAATAAATAAATAAAATTAATCCCTATATATACACGATAAACTAAGCTTTATATGTTATGACGTGTTTCACTAAAATGTATCAAATAGCTGATAATGTAGATAATAGTATATGGAAACAATATAATTACCTGCGTACTGTAATGACTGATAAGATTACCGAATAGCTTGAGTTGTTCCAAACGGACCGCATTCTCGTATCTGTAAAAAAAGGAAAATGGCTGTCATTAAAATTCTGTTTAAAAGTTTTCAAAGTCTGAACCGGACAATGTTGAAAATTAGGAAAAACAACGCTAGATACGGTTGTATAAAGTGCCTAAACCTGCGTTGGAAGACCGTGTTTTTAAGTTTTTAAAGCAGCCAATGGCGACTAGCATTGGCTAGCTTTCCTTAACCCAATAAACAGAAAATACTTAATATTTTTTATAGTGTAACATTGTAAGTTACACTTAGGTAATTGGTTAGCTTGATGTTATTACATAGAGAGTTAATTGATTCAGGCGTGACCTTGCGGAAATCCATTATAAAATGCGATAGATCTGGATATATTTAGTAACCTGTTCCGGTTAGCTATTTCTAAAGAGTGTTAAAAAGACCCTGAAAGAAATCGACACGTGTTTCACCTCTCAACGAGGCATCCTCAGGATGACGATTGACTAGTCGCGAACTCGAACACGCCGTGTTCACCTCAACCAAGACCTCAAGGTCACCTTTACTGCTATTGTTCGCCCCCTTATCGCGCTGATAACGGTCCGAGCCGAGGTGGGGGGGGGGGCGAGCAGTATATAAGTGGGTTGGACGGGCGATAAGGCTCCAAGTCCGGTAAAGCAGCCATAACCTCATAGGTCAGCTTCGAGAGGCAATTAAAAAAAAAAAAAAGATGAGGCTCAGTCTGCGCTCACTGCTTGGTGTGGCAACACGCCGTGTTCGAGCTCGCGACAAGTCAATCCTCATCCTGAGGATGCCTCGTTGAGGTAAAAACGTGTCGATTTCTTTCAGGGTCTTTTTAAGACTCTTTGGAAATAGCTAAGTGGAACAGGTTACTAAATATATCCACATCTATCGCATGTTATTACATAGTACAATGGCTGGCAGTCGCGTAACACTAGTGCTTGGAGAACTGACTGACTACCCTTTTTCAAGAAAAAATTATATACTAGCAGACCTGACAGACGTTGTCCTGTCCAAACAGTGCCACTTACCGGGTCCAATTATATTTTCAAACCATCCAGGTACCCACTCAAATATACACAAAAATCAAATCAAATAATTTTATTGTCAGATCCAGATACAATCCAATTTGTTAGTAATTACGAGGGTGCGTTTTTAAGTTCGCGGAATGAGAGGGTTGGAGGGGGGTGATTAGGCTCATTAGGATCGTAACGTGTTCAGTGACTCATAATTAGTATAAATACGAGGTTTGATTGTTATTAGACAATTAGCCTTTGAGCTATCGTCAACCAAGCAACGTAATCGGGATTGAAAAGTGAAATATGGAAAAAATCTAATATCGTGCCGTCATAAAGTTCCTTACCAAGCAAGGAAAATCTGTTGCGACCATATTGAATGAGATGTCATTGGTTTAGGGCGACTCTTGTCCAGGAAAAACCATGGTGTACAAGTGGCACAGTTTATTTAAACAAGGAAGACGACTCGAGGGCGGGCAGGAGCATCGAGGTGACCACGCCAGAACTTATCCAAAAAGTCGAAAAAATTGTACTCGACGATGCTCGACTAAAGAAGAAACAACTCGCAGAAATGGTTGGAGTATCCGATACAACCATTTTTAAAATCCTGCACGATCATCTTGGCATGACTAAGGTCAGCGCAAGATGGGTGCCGAGAATGCTCACGCCGCCGCAAAAACAACAACGCGTAGAGTGTTCACGTGCATTTTTGGACCTCTGTAATAAAGACAAGGATGGTGTATTGAGTCGAATTGTTACTGGAGACGAAACTTGGGTTCATCATTATGAACCTGAGTCGAAACAAGACTCCATGCAGTGGCATTAAAAGGGCACAGCACCTCCCAAGAAGTTTAAGGTGTCACAGTCAGCTGGGAAACTCATGACAACGGTCTTTTGAGACTCGGAAGGAATATTATTGATCGATTATAAAGATAAAGGTGTTTCTATAACCGGAGAATACTACGCTTCAATATTCGAGCGACTAAAAGAAGCCATTAAAGAGAAAAGACGGAGAAAATTGACGAAAGGTGTGCTGCTTTTGCACGACAACGCGCCCGTCCACAAGAGCCGCGTTGCGTTGGCTGCCCTACATAAGGTGGGCTTCGATATTTTGAATCACCCACCCTACAGCCCAGACCTGGCCCCGAGTGATTATTACCTGTTTCCAAAAATGAAAAAAGAGCTGCGGGGTAAAAAAATTACCACCGTTGATGAAGTCAAGCAGGCAGTTTCGGCGTATTTTGTAGATAAAGAGAAAACATTTTTTTTGAGGGGATAAATAAATTAGTTGAAAGATCTGAAAAATGTATCCGTCTTGCAGGTGAATATATTGAAAAGGAAAAATAATTTAGTTTTTTTATTTCCACCCCTTATCCTCCATTCCGCGAACATAAAAACGCTCCCTCGAACATACACATCTTAAACACCAGTGTTAAAATAGTACATGACAATATTTGGCATAATTACTAGTAATGTCAACACAATCAATAATAATGTCAAAATCATAACTGTATTATAATTATTTATCTTTCCATTTATTTATGTTGTGTTGTATGCCTTTTTGTCTGTGCTAAATAAATGTATTTTCTTTCTTTCTTTCTTTTCTTTCATTAACATTGTCAAAATCACCAATAAGTCTGTCTGAACGCGACAAACTCAAAAACTACCAAACGGATTTTCAAACGGTTTTCACCAATGGGCGGAGTGATTCATGCGGAAGGTTATAGGTTGGTGTATAATTCATTAAAGTTTTGTGTAAATTGCCTGAAATATGACGATTATTGTCGAAGATGTCGGAAAAAATCATGCCGACTGGGAGCTTTAACGGCGTGCGCCGCGTAAGCCGTAAGAGATACATCAAATTTATGCTCTACAGGATTTTAGATCTTAAAAAGTTCAACAAAAATGTTCGCGATAGCATATGTCTATATTCTAAGCATGACCCACAATAACCATTTTTATCTTTCAGATTTTGATAAAAATTGAATTGTTATTTTCGAAGCTATTTTGACGGATATTATATCAATCATTATCCTATAAGTTATTTAAATTGGGCATTTAATTTACATTAAGATAATCTTCACACCTCACAACACAGATTCAAAATTACGCGGAACAAAGTAATTATGGTTGACGGCAACGCGGGCGCAGCGGTAGGAGTCAATCACCTTTTCTTCGGCTATTAGGTACAAAATCCCGGTGGTACGTTCCCGTGGGATATATTCCGAAATCTACGCGGGCGATGCTGCGGACAAAATCTAGTAAATTATAATAATAATAATGCGACCACCATCAGTCAGTCGACATTCGGTGGTTAGACGAATCAGTCTTGGTTAATCTAACGTTAACAAGGGCACTTTTTTTACCTGCAAATGCTTGATTGGATTAAACAAAATTCAAGTCAAGGAAAATCTTAAAAAAGAAGAATGAGAAATAGAAATCTAGTTGTCTCAACCTGACATGAAGTCCATTATGAACGTATGGTGAGTGCAAACTCATTAATAGGGATGATGCCTGGGTCAAAAAAAAAAAGAATTTCTCTTTAGTCCGTCAGGCAGATAATAAATAAAATATTAGATACGTATTTTTTGTTAGTTAATTGATTCAGGTGTGACCTTGTGGAAATCCATTATAAAATAGAATAGAAGTGGATATATTTAGTAACCTGTTCCGCTTAGCTATTCCTAGAGAGTCTTAAAAAAAAACCCTCAAAGAAATCGACATGTGTTTCACCTCTCAACGAGGCATCCTCAGGATGACGATTGACTTGTCGCGAACTCGAACATGGCGTGTTGCCACACCAAGCGCTGAGCGCAGACCCAGACTGCAGTCATCGCTCAGCGCTTCTTTAGAAATAGCTAAGCGGAACAGGTTAATAAATATATCCACTTCTATTGTATTTTACGTATTTTTTGCTTGACTTAGATAAAACGCATTAAAGTTGGGGAGTAGGAGTCGCTACGTCACAAGTAAGTATAAAATCTATACATACTCGTGACGTAATGGCACATTTTAACTCAATGTATCGCCGTAATCTTTTGACAACGTAAAAAAAGAAAAAATATGTGTCCAATATTTTTTAATAATCTACAAGGTTGACTATTTTTTGTCATCATCCCTATTACAGTTCGTCGTTACTGCTTTTTCTACCTGACATTGCAGTCAATAACAAAAACTGATAACAGATTCCATTTAATTACCAGAGTCCATACAGTTGTCATATTAACTTTGATAAGAATCCGCAATGACGGCCAGCGATCTAATTAATCAAGTATTTTATCAAATTGTAAGTTGATTTAATCTGAAGAGTTTCTGATTAATAATATTATGTGGGTTAATAATATTGAATTGATTATCCACGGTACCGGTAACTGGTATGTGTGTAGATTGTTGGTTGATACGTCAAACACGTGTTTAGATTCAGGTAAGTAGATAGGCGTCCTAAAATTCAATAAAAATGTAACTATTCACTGCAGCATACGTAGCATGACAGCCATAGTACTAACGGGTTTTCTACGGGTTTTGTCGACGGAAGAATAGACAAAATGACAGATTGTGATTGTTTATCTTCTATTCTTCCGTCCACAAACCCCGTTTCTATTCTGGTCATGCTAAGCGTGTTGGAGTTTTGAACGGCTACTCAATCTAAGTCTCATTGCGGTATGCACCTGTAATCACAATTAACGAACAAGCAGCGCGGTTATTGCGTTACACATTTACAGTAGCAATGGCTTTCATGTTGATAGTTCAACAACTTTCATTGCGTTATTTACGTTGTTAAGCAGACAAATGTTTCGAACCTAACGAAGCAATGGATTAGCAATATCCTTCAAAATCATAGAGTTTGTGTTGGAAGTGTGTTACGCAATTAGGGTGCAGGTAGGGATGTAAACGGGTAAAAATGTTAATTTACGTAATTTACGGTATTTTAAGATAAAATATGGTAATTTTCCCACACATACCCACATACATCACACCCACCATCGTCATACCCACTAAAACACTACGAATACGGAAGTGAGTATGTTTGTGTGTATCATGTGTATGTCACTACTTCACTATTAACGGATAAATGGATTTGAATGCAATTTACCAGAGATATCCGTATTGGAACTTAAAAAAAAAAAACAGAAAACTGGGCTCGTGCGAGTCATGCGTACTAAAAATCCCTAAAACTTAATTCTCAAGTCAAAAATTCAAGATATGAATCACACCATGTCATGGATTATAGCAGAACCCAGCACAAATTAAAATCTTCATAAGTCGCCGGTAATTTTACCGTAATTTATATATGATCGTAAAATACCCGTATTTTACCAGCGTTGTGCAGATGTGACAAAAAGGAGAGAAGGAGGAAGTATTCGCTAACATTCCAACCCACAAGTCAACCACATTGATCTATATATATATATATATATATATATATATATACGTATATAGGGCTCACTGAAACCACCAACCCGCTTTGAGCAAGCGTGGTGGTCAATGCTCGTGCCGTC
Source organism: Omphaloscelis lunosa (assembly GCA_916610215.1). Lineage (NCBI taxonomy): Eukaryota > Metazoa > Arthropoda > Insecta > Lepidoptera > Noctuidae > Omphaloscelis > Omphaloscelis lunosa. Next base: position 12,714,784 of record OU744265.1, on the reverse strand, counting down.
GACATTATGGCTAACCCAATCCCTGTGGGGCGTTCATTCATACATCGAAAAATCAATTTAACACTATTTCGTTTTTGTTTTGCAAACTAATCCATGCTTCTGGAGCAGCTTATGGCCTACAAATGTTGAAATGTAACAAATAAAAAACTGTCCTAAGTAGGAATTTGAATACTCTCTATAACGACCACTCTACAGCAATTAACTTTATTTCTTAATTCGATGAAATAATTTAAATAAAATTACCTCATCTAATTTAATTACTATTTAATGTAAAAAAACTGCAGATCGAATTTTCGTTCCAGATTCATCAGTTTATCACGGTACGCTCTATAAATAATTCAAAATTGATTTATACGCGAAAAAGAGTCACGATTATCGATTTGTATTGTATGCTCGATTTCCTTCATAATGCATATTGAGAAAGTAACAACAAAGGGCATAGACAAGAAACTTTCTATAGTAGTTGACGTTTGCAGAAAAGTTGTATTATGTGAAAACAAATGAACACGCATTTACGTTTGACGTCTAAACAAAGAATTTACTTTAATTAGATACTCATTCCTTACATTTAGGGTAAAACTAACCGTTCACTCATTCACCATTCATTCGTAAACCATTTCACCTAGAAAGCTGAGATTTTGCATAGAGGTTCCCTTTATGATTTGTCTATGTATGCATTAAAAACGGTACAATGCAAAAATGTTATTACAACTTGGCTACAAAATTTGTCTTATGATGATACAGAAAAGTTACTGGTTGTTTTAAGTTAAATATTATTTTTAATTAAGTAGTAGTTATTTTAGTTTTTTAGTTCTGTTAAGTTACTCACTATTTATGTCTACCATCAATTTTAGAAAATTTTAATGTAATTTAGCACTTATTACACCTGAGATACAGGTTTATCCTAGTTCAGGTCGAACCATTATTATATACCTACCATTTTAGTATAAGGCTTAATATTGTAAATATGCATTATTTAATTAAATAAATAAATTGAAAAATTGAATTGAAATGATGAAGACAAGGAAAAAAAGGTCGAAATTTCCAAGGGATAGTGAAAACTTACAGAGCGATCGAAGTCGCTGGCAAAGTTCTAGTATGAACATAATTATATTTATTGTATTTCCATGACTTCAGCAAATCCCAGGACGAGATCTGTACTCAGCAGTAGGTAAAAATTGGACGAGTCGGACTCGCACACGAAGGGTTCCGTACCACCGTACAATATTTAACACTACGTTTTTTACTTTAGTAAAAAAACAGGTTTCTTGGGGACCTCTTTTCGGCAACCGCAAAAAAAAATACAATAATGGTAACCGCGTCTATAAATGAGATACTGTCCACTGACAGACAAACAGGACGGTCGAACGGACAGCAGAGACTTAGTAATAGTAATAGGGTTTCGTTTGGCACCCTTCGGGTACCGAACCCTAAAAATAGGTTAGAAGATAACAATGGATATAATAAAGGTTTAATACAAATGTTCCCATGGCATTGACATTTTTAGTATACATAAATAAACTCACGTCTTCTTCCCTTTGGGGTAGGCAGAAACTACAGAACGCAACCTGCTACGATCCTTACATACTCCTTCTGCCTCGTTTACGTACATATATCTGGTCATACACGCACGCCGTTGTGAGTACTACGCACCTGACCTTTCTGAAGAACATCACCAATAAGGTCACTATATGGAGCACGGCGTCTAGGAACTAAGGAACTAGGACATCCACTCCCGGCGTTTTCACTCACATCTGCCTTTACCTCAATACCCCATTATATCGTAAATTCACAATACCTATATTATTATATTTGTTTGATACAATTACGAGTTCGTATCGCCTTGTTTTGGTTAGAACAATGAGTCACACAGGAAATTATAATGTTGACATTAAATGGCATGACCCGTGGCCGGTTAAAATTATAATTAGGTGAGCAATTATGATTTAATTTCGTTAATTAGATATGGCAATAAACGCTTAGTCGTAATTACAGGCGTCTACTGCTGATAAGGGGGTTTCTTGTAAAATCAACGACAATGGAGACACAGTTTTATGAGAGTATTACCACGGTAATATTATAATACAGTAATCTAACTTCATACAAACGGACAAAACGCGAGCTATACCTACGCGCCTCGATCTCGCGGTGCGCTCGGACGGTGTGTTGTTTTTTTAACGATAACCGCGCGATTTTTTCTCTAAAAATCAGGTAATATGACGAGTAGGAAATATTGTGCTGTTTTTGGTTGTATGAATTCGTCAATAACGCATCCAGACATAAGTTTTTTTAAATTACCTGGAAACTCTGAAAGGTAAGACTATAAAATAATTTTATTTACTAGTAGGTAGGTACATAATGTGTGTCTTTATGGATAAGTATTTCCTTTTATCTCACGAAAATAAAGGTGTTTGGATTAATAAATAAAACGAATAGAGTAACGGAAAGTTATTGAGACGAGTGAAATAGGTAGTTATATGCGGTTCTGAATGAATCATGATACGGTAGGTACCTACCTACTTACGCTTGTGTTAAAACTTCGGTGCATGTGTGTTTTGTTAGTTTGCATAATTCAAAGTAAAGACGTGGTATTTTATTATTAATAATATTTGTTTATTATCTGTGTGTGTGAATAATACTATACTATGTTTCCCAAAACAATTTTTAATTAAGCTTTATATAAGAATGCGGATTTATTATACTTTAAAATTTAACAATAAAGCATTTCGTACGACTCAGTCGAGGCGCAAATATTTTTCGGTCGCAAATTTATAAGCCCGATTTGTTTTTCAAACAAAAACATGTTTTTTTAATTACATCTACCAATCAAAAAACAACACGCATTTTTATTGCACACTTCCTATTCAATATACAAAGTATTTCATTTATTTATATAAAAAGGATATTTACAATCACAAAACTAAATAGAAACAGAAAGTAGGCAAATATAATTAAAATGCTGGAGACGGGCATCCCTAACGCATGTTTACGTACCGCGCGGCTGTAGGCATTTATTTCTATCATGTGGCCGAGTTACACTACTGTAATATAATATTACCGTGGTATTACTTTATAGGGAATTACCCTGCCCTGCACGCGTAGCATGACGCTTTCTATTTCTACGAAGAATAGACATAGCTCTTTCTATACAAATTGACATTTCGTTTTGTCTTCCGCTTCTAACGATCTTTATCTAGGTCCTTTTACATGTAGACTATTTCAGAAGAAAGTTTTCTATCCAAACTGTCAAAATCACTAAGGTAGTGAAGACAATTTGATTTTGTAATCGCCATGCTAAAGACGGTAGAAAACTTTTTACTCGACAGCCACAAAGTATATACGGTTATCTACAAAATCATGAAAAGCGTTTTGAACGCAAAACTGTGATAAGTAATAATTATCATAATTAAAATTCACGCCAACCCCTCGAATTCATGTGCAAAAATAGTACTGTATCTTTTTTGCTTTTGCTTATATCTCGAAAATGGTGTGTCTAATCGCAAAAATAATGAAAATTTCGACCCCCTTTATAAAACCCCCAAACCCCTAAGACTGAACATGTAGGTAATAATTTTTCTTATTTTCCATACAAAAAGTGAAAAATTCCATATAAAATACGTCGAGCCTGCGCGCCTCCGGCTCTAAAAAAAATCACGGGGTAGGACAAACAAGTACCACGTGGACTCGCGATTGTCAAATACGATTTAAGTTGTGTCAAAATTATATTTAAATTTAGGGATATTTTGTTGCAGAATAGTTTTAAGATTTTCATTGCCAAAAATAAAAAGGTTTTAGTGATAGTTTAGTTTAGTGTACAAGAGAATCGGGACCATTACCAAGGAAATGGTGAAATCCAATATTACTGTAATATTGTTTTCTTCCAAAATACGATACTTCGACACTCTTAATATCAATAAAAATTGAGAATCAAACAAAGAAAATAAAAATCCTATGACAAAACAAACAATTCTGAGTCGAATTATGAAAAGAGTGAATTGCGTAAAAAGTGCAGTTGTGTCTTTCTAATTTACTGCCGTCCTGTCTACACGGAACGTCATTTTTGTCTATTCTTCTGTCGACACAACTCGTTTCTACGGTGGTCATGCTACGCGTGCTGGAAAAACAATGGCACAGCTTGTCTACTTTGAAATGACGCGCCCCACTACCGCATTTTAAGCACACCCGTAGATTGCGTCATTTCAGAGAGGACAAGCTATAGTTTGTTATTTTTTATCAGCTTTATAGCAGGATATTGTGACTATTTCTGACATAATTTCTTACTTCATTTTTTTTCAATGAAATATCCTGTATGTTTCATCTAAACTAGTTAAAAAAGTGCGTGTCGGACTGCGCACAATAAAGGGTTCCGTAGTTGAGATGAATTTATTTATCAAATGAACAAACTTAACATTGTAGTTGAAAAACATGTTCTCCCATACATTCCAACTGCAAATGTAAATTTGTACGCACAATATTGAGAGATTTATCATGTTATTTTAACACCATAGACTTCTTAGAAGTTTTCCTGCAATCTATGAGTAAAGAGCCGTACTATGTATTTTTTTCAAAATTTTAAGTCCAGTAGTTTCGGACATAAGGTGGGGGATGATCAATTTTCATCGAATTTCTTAAATATCTTTAAAAGTATTTATTTTAAAATGATGCAAAAAATATGTTTAAGATCCTCTCAACAAGCCCTTTGATTTGATATGTCACACGGTACTGTTAGCAAAACATCTTTTTGTAATTTTCTTGTTTGCCCCTCAAAAGTGACCCCTATATTCAAAATTCATTTATATACGGTAGTCGTTCGTGTTTGGGTCACAGAAATACATATGTGAACCAAATTTCAACTTAATCGGTTCATTAGATTCGTAGCAAATTGGCTGTGACAGACGGACGGATGGACGGACGGACGGACGGACACACAGACAGACAGATAGACTGACAGACACGAGTGATCCTATAAGGATTCCGTTTTTCCTTTTGAGGTACGGAACCCTAAAAACAGTTTAAATTAACCTTATATCTTGATTCAAATGTATAGCTTGGGCCTTTCCATTGAACTATTACATGACACAACAGTAATTTATTACCATAAGCCCATAGCTGAACTATGTGCGCGGCCAAGCCATACATTTTGACCAAGATGTAAGATTTGTAGTTAGGCCTTGGAGTTGGGTTTGGCTCTACATTAGATCTCAACTTTATAACAGTGAAAGCATTATGTGAGTCATGGCAACTTACTTCACATGAAATGTTTTTGGTGGGATAGGGAAATACCTGCCTGGAAACACAATAGTAGTTTGTTATGTATTATCAGCAATAAAACAGGATTCGGTGACAATTTGTGCCATAATTTATTACTTAATATTTTTTCATGAAATATCCTGTATGTTTCATCTAACTAAACTAATATTAAAAGAGGTAAAATTGTTTGTTTGTTTGTAAGACGTAATCTCTGGTAGTACTGATGCGATTACAAAAACTCTTTCACTGATAGAATGCTACACTATTGGAGAGTGCCACAGGATCTTTTTTATGGTATAGTTGACTTCCACGCAGATGGAAGTCGCGGACAGAAGCTAGTAGAAAATAATGAAGATATCGTGTATCAAAAGTATGTAGCGTAACTCGAAAATAAATAAACTTTAATTAGTGCGCGTTCATCGAAGAGGACTTTCAAATTTATTTCAACGTGTACAATGTTGATATTTGTTTAGCAGTAAACCGCGCTGCACCGCGTTTAGCCAGTTCCTAGGTCTTCTATTAGTTTTATCACGAGCTAAACAATACTTATGTTACTTTATACAGTAGCTAATCATTTTATTTGCTAGTACGTGCGTATGCGCAGCGCACCTTATTTAATTTAACAAGTGTGTATCTAATGGTAGTAAATGACATACCTACTTGTAACAAATCGTACAATCAGCTTTTTTTCGCGTTATTCCACTCATTATCAGGAGATAATGAACAGCAAATAAATTACACTGAAGTTTTAGTTTTTTTTTCACATTTAAAATGTTATGCTTTGTTGGTTGCACGTCTCATTTAGACGTTTAAAGATCATTCGGCTTCTAAGATTGCGGTTATTAAGAAATATTTAAGACGCTGTCAAAATCTCTTAAGTAGCGCCCGGTGCTTACGAAACTGACAAGTGACCTTCAAAGTGGCTGCGGTATAAGTGATCGAAGATTTAAAAATGATTTATATACTTTACAATACTGCTAGGATAGTTTTAAGCTATACAACAATCTCTACGAATAAAATTATAGTTATTTTCGAGCTTATCTATCTATACCTTATGTTGCACCTGCTGTATTTTGTCTCTGCATCACCCTTTTTTTTTGGTTGGGAAATAATCAAATAACTTCTCCCGCTCTGAGCGGAGCGGGAGGGCGTGTCAGACTCTTACTGACTAAAACCCACCCGTGTTCCTTCGGTTGCTTCGCACCCCCGGCAGGGTCTCTGAATCACCCTAAGGTCCGCCTTCGTACAGTATTTTTTTAATTGTACTTAAAGTTTGAATTTAATAAATAACATTACATTTGTATTCCCCGAAAGAGTAGGGTGAAGAACACCCACATTTCGCCAGTTATGTTCCATGTGACACCAGCTAGCCTATTGAAATGAAAAGAAATGATGCAATTATATTTATTTTTAGATCTTTTAGGATACTTTTACACTCATGTCAATGTTTAGGTAAATATTTTAAAACTAGATGGCGGCCGCTGGAATTTCCTAGCTGACTGATCCCTGAGAAGAAATGCCGAAACAAAGTCTAGGTACCACCGAGTAAACTACAGATAATAATATCCTCGCGACCGAAATTCAGTCACAACGGTCAATCTGATCGGAGACTTGCCAAGTATGTAGGTAGGAGATAATTTAGTGCAAAAGCGTGTGCGCAAAGACAGGTCTCTATTGCTTTACTCTCTCTCTCTCTCTGTGTATCTTTCTCTCTCTGTATTTTTCTCTCTCTCTGTATCTTTTCTCTCCCTCAACTAGTGTTGAAATAATATTAAAATAATATTTACAATATCGCCCATGCCCATGGGCATGTGACCGCCCATATTTTACTGAATATTCACGAAAAATTATCGAAAAATTACTTTAAAAGGGAAAACTAACTTTTTTAAATTTTCTTTTTTTTTCCAAACCCTATGGTTTTATGGATTTACACATGTGTTTTCTCCGTCTTTGTTTTTTTCATAGTCGACAAATTTTAACAAAAAATGTTAGTTAATTCAATAAAATAACTCATAAGCTTTTAGAAATAATAAACAGAATCCAAATCGAGCCAATAACTTCGGAGATATGGCAAACGCTACTCAAAAAATAAAAAAGTTAATAATATGAAAAATATTAAAGATAAACCCCCTTTTAAAGTTAATTTTCGATAATTTTTCACGAATATTCAGAAAAATACGGGCGGTCACATGCCCATGGGCGACATTGTATATCCTGAGTAAGATTTGGTGAAGCCCTAACATCTATCTAGCCCGTAACGTACGTAACAAAAGCCTTCCGTTACCTTATCCCTTAAATAGACAGACTTAAATAGCTACTTACTTGCCAGTACAAATAGCCCATTCATACAGCTTATCCAGCAGATTTTCACTGAGCAGATACTCGAGGCAGGCCGCCGGACTGGTGGCGGTATTGATCTCTCTCGCTTTAGCCTCCAGAACTAGCAGGGTCGCTAGCTGTTCCAGGTGGTTCACTACGCCTAGGACATCGTCGTGGAGGTGGTTCGGCTGTAAAGATTTGGATGTTATAGTCAGGTTTTTGGACTTTGATTGGGTCTTTTTGGTTCGACTGAGTGATAGATGATATGGCTAGTTGCATAATCAGCCTATAATGATTTGTGAGAGGGAGTGGGTCGTAATCCATCACGTGGGCCCAGTGCGGATTGGTAGAGGCTCCGACTACTCTAGAAAGCATTTTTACATGCAAATATTGACCAAAATTAGAAGGTAAGTTTGTTTCGATTTTACGGCAAATCTAATCTCATTTTGATGGAATTTGACAAACAGAAAGCTAGCCTGATTTTCGTGGACAGACTATGGTAATTATTTCGGCAAATTAACTTTGATGAGGTCAAATCTAGTAGGTTATAATTATAACAGTAAAAATATGAAATCAATAAAGCAGCTGCTTTTCAGTAGGAGAGCAGCTCCTTGCAGTGAACTTTGAACCTTACTAACCTGCGATTTAAGTATAATATCGTGAGCCTGCTGCCAGTGTTTGCAGAAGGAACTATAACAGGCTTGTGGTTCGTAGTCATGCCGAGGGTCGAGCGACCTCGACAGCTGTCGGGCGAACGAGAGGCCCGTCGTACGAAGCCAGCTCATGGTTGCTGATTATATTGGCTGGGACATCTGTAACAAATGTTGGTGATAAGTTAGGTCTATTGTTGGTGTTGGCTTGTGTGGCCCAATGTACCCGAATACACACAATACTGTTACTATAATTATTTTGATTTTTTTTGTATTTTTTTAAATATTGTGTGCCTTAATGTGGGTCGAATAAATTTATTTTCTTTTAAGTTCTAACTTACTTATGTATTTGGGTCATGAAGTCTAAAATTCAGCTATCTAATTACGTCAAACTTTTTTCGCTAAACGATTAAGACTAATTTGTTTCATTTGACAGTTCAACAACATTCATTGCGTTATTTACGTTGTTGAGCTGATTTTTTTTCGAACCGATGAAGGAATGAATTAGCAATCTTTTCCAAAATGATTCGGATTGTGTTTGATCGTGTCAACCTGCAATTAGGGTGCAGTTCTTAGGGAAACCCAGTTATATTGAACAGAATTCTGTTTGAAATTTAGACATAATATTATGATAGACTTGTATTCTTTCACATTGGAATAAATACCATACTGTTACAATTCTGTCTACCTAATTGTAGAGGGCATGTCGTTATTTTCTATATCATAAGGCTAGTGTATCTTTAAAACGTCAAACGCTGCCGACAGCGTGCGGTGACGTCACGTCGGACGACCGACACGACACGCCGCACCGCCGCGCTGGTTGCCAAAACGTTCCTTGCCGTCGCGCGCTCCCTTGTTTACGAATACATATATATATATAGCATTCGGCTGTCGTCGGTGACGGACGGTTACACGTCATCGGTCGCGGCCGACGTGTGGTCAGATAGACCGCAGTACCTAACAAACTTAATAGCTTCCCATTGAAGATAAGTGGTAGATTAAAGTTAAAGTCATTAGACTAATTATTAGCAGCCTATTTATTATGACTCAATTAAGTTCCATAACAATGGCATTTTTCAAAGAAAGGAATACAAACTTATAAAAAAATAAAAAATAAATGTACCAAAATTATTTAGATTAAGTATTTATGTATTAAAATACAAGCATTTGTTTATAATTTAAATTCACAGCAGTGTTCTAAAAGATGTTACTGGCACTGGTCAACAACATTGAGCTATGCATCCTCCTTTATTATATGGCATGCATACTGATCATCAAAAGTGGTACAAACTGTACCAGTTGCATTTTTTGTGTTCAAGAGTTTGGCTCGGCTATACATTGCGTCGGAGTTTGGTTCAGTGTGTATGTTTAGGACCGTTTATTCTTTATTATATTCAGAGATACACCGGCGAGATTGTATAGGTATAAGGCGCGTGCTATTGCATTGTTCAGAGATTGTAGATCTATTTTATGTACTTCCCGTCGCACGCGCCGCTTTATCGTGTAAACATAGCTTTATACTAGACATAGACCAGAATAGTTCCCTATTTTCAGCATCATAAAGTACAGAATTGCACAGGACGTAAACATTAAAAGGCTCCTCGGGCGCGTTCGTGCAGACTCGTTTGCACTTTAAGACACTGATTATAAAGTTTAGTATTCAATGGCTTCAGAAACTCATTTGTTGTGCAATCTTTTTGGTCAGCATTGAACCATGTGTAACTACTATGTTCCTTAGATGCAAATAGTGTAGGTGTAGAGTAATCGTAATGAGTGACATTTGATTGACTATCCTTATTTATTCTCAAGGGCAAATAGATGTCTATTTACAAGTTGTGCATACTAATTTCTCTATGGATGTGACAATAGAAATCAATAAACTATTAAATAATGTTTAAGCCAACGCAAAATTAGGTTTTGCATTTGATAGCCCAATTCTTGAGGAACGTACGCAGATATACTACGACAGTTAGCAGCCGAGCAAAAAGAAAAAAAGCCAGAAAGGGCGACGCGATGCGACGCGGTGGGTGCGGGTCCGGAGTTTTATAAAAAACTATCTGCGCCCCGCGGTTTCACCCGCATTGGTCTCGATCCCGTAAAAATATCGGGATAAAAAGTATCCTATGTCCTTCTCCGGGTCAAGGTCTATCCATATCCCAAATTTCATCCAAATCCGTTCAGCCGTTTTAGTGTGATGTCGTGACCAAGGGATTCATTTTTATATATATAGATGTGGCTGTTATTTTTGTATATTCTGTATCTTACGAATTCAGCTAATTTTGCATTTGATAGCCAAATTCTTGAGGAAGGTACGCAGATATACCTACTACGACATTTAGCAGGCGAGCAAAAAGAAAAAAAGTCAGAAAGGGCGACGCGATGCGACGCGGCTGTGTGTGTGGCTGGTATTTTTGTATATTCTGTATCTTACGAATTCCACGTGAACAAAGTCGCGGGCAGAACTAAGCTAGTACATAATTTGAATTGCGAAATTAACAATAATGAGTGCTTTATAAAAATACATAATAAAATAACCCCCACCCAATCTACAGATCTAAAATATGGAAGAAAGAAATTAAAAATATCATTTATTTGGCAACAGTTCATGAAACCTGAAAAACAAAATTGAAAAAGTGAAATGCTTTGGAAACATATTGCGTAAATAATTATGTTTCATATTAATCATCATAGAAATAATCCTCTTTTCTTCTTTTTCGTGTGGTTAATGACAAACCTGGAGTCAGAGTTTTATGCCGCTCATGGGCCTCTGACTTGGCTTCACATGCCGTCGAGAAATATCTCTCAGGCATTCGACGGTTTCCTCAAGATGTTTTGCTTCACCGTTTTAGAAGCAAGTGATTATACAATACGCACATGAATCCGAAAAGTCACAGGTGCGTGCCTTGTGTACGAACTCGAGACCTATAACTTAGCAGTCCGACAGTCACACCACTAGGCTATCACTGCTAGAAATAATGTAATGATTTTTACTTCCTCACACTCTGACTTATTAATTATAAAATTTTATGTTTGTAAATATGTGAGCACCATGTATCTATTACATAATTAAATTATCTGTCGTTGCTTCATTTTAATTCTTTTTACCTATTGTGGTATAGTAATTTTATTCTAGGTGCATCGTCTTCACATATAATTATTTAACTAATATAGGTACCAATACAAACTATTGTAAAACATTTTAAAAGAGTAACGGTGGAGTTTCTTGCCCATTCTTCTCCATACGAAAACTACCTTTTCGAGGGGGCGATTAGAATCAATTCTATTATAAATTTTGACATTCAAAAGTGTCATACATGGGCCTATTTGAAATAAATGATTTGACTTTGATTCTGCATAAAATTCTACCCATCATAATGTTTATGCCACAGATAGGTACAAAATACTTTTACCTTTACAACTTTCACACCATTACAAATACCCATCATTGCAGTTGTATGGTGTGAACTGTGAGTATACCTGTGTGTGAATTCATTCATGAACAATGTCCGCTGTCAGTGAAACTATGCCTAATTACCATTTGTTTAGATTCTTGTAATTTGAATAGATATGAAATAGCAATATGATGCAATGTGATTTAATGGGAGTTGGTGCAATTTGTTGTTTTGTAATTTCAAAAATATGACGATTGCTAATCTGCATGGTCCTGATATGATCTGACCAAGATGTTTGGACTTTAAAGGGACTAGATTGTTTCTGTAATTCGTCTCAGAGATGTTGGATACGAAACACCCAAGTTACCTAATTAAACAAACATCAACTTTATGCAGTTGTGAATAAAGTTTATTTTACACTGACTAGTATTGTTGAAAAAGTCATAAAAAGTATGAAGTTGTAGCGCAAACTGAACCTTATGAGTAGATATTACAGTTGTTTTCCCTAAAACTCGTGTTTGTTTACATGTTTGGCAAATAAATTGCGAACGCAGATTAGTTTTTTTTTTAATGTATAAAGGAGTTTTTTTTAAACCAATTTACAAAATAAACATAATTTATTATATAGGACTAACTCCCAGTTTCTCAAAGCAATCACAGCAGTTAAAATAGTTAATTAAGTAATAGTACCAACTATAATATCAGCCTATTATTGTCCCTCTGCAGGCCAAAGGTCTCTTCTCATACAGAGAAGGCACGAGCATTGATCACAACATTTGTTCAAGACAGATTGGCAATTGATTTCAGACTTATTTCCTAACTAATATTATAAATGCAAAGGTGAGTTTGTAGATTGAACGGATTTGAATGAAATTGACACATGGGTAGACCATGACCTGGGCTAGGACATAGGATAGGATTTTATCCAGGTAGTAAGTTCCCGTGGGTTAATTTCCGAGCTCCATAGGTTCGCCCCTATGGAGCTCGGAACAAAAGCTAGTTAACTATAAGTCCAGGAGTAAAAGTTAATTAACAGCTAAACTCTTGTTAATCTAAACCAGGGTTGGTAAAAATCATGATAAAAAGAATTGATTTATTTGATTTAAATCAATTTTTTAAATTTAATTACATGTTCCAATCTTTTTTCATTTGGAAGTCAGTATTATTAGGTATATATTATATAACAACATCTCTTTTTTTATTTCAATTATAAAATAAACCATTACAGCATCTTTTTTTAACCAACTTCAAAAAAAGAAGTTGGTTGTTTTTTTTGTAAAAAAAGTTTTTCATCCAGCCATTTTGTTGTATTCACTTGTTCACTAATGAATCAAGAATTTTTCGCCTGGTTAGGCGAAAAATCGAAAATACATCAGCTTATTTACTCAAACTCAAAGCATTTATTAACCAATTGCAGGTACTTTTGAATTGTCAAGGGGTTGGTCAGTCAGAAAGATAAAGCTAGTTACATGTTAGAATACCTGAACTATGTAGATAAACATAGTATTGCACGTATGTGTGCCCCATAGTTTATGTCGGGGAAGTCCCTTGACATTTATTTAGAGCTTGACATACAGGTAACTTATCTAAATCAACCTGAATATTTTACTTTCACTGTCTGTAAAGCACAATCACTATGAATCATATAAGATTTTTCAGATAGGGAACCTGAGAAGACATTGAATATATACACCTTATTTATAAACATTGCTTAAAGTTAAGAGATCTTTAAATGTCAAACAAAAAATGTATGGTTAAGCAGACATTAATCGTTACTTAACTTTAAGCAATGTTCTTAAATAAAATAGCGAGTAATAGACAATTCTTTAAAATATTGGGTTTATACCAAATATCAAGTTTTGTCAATACTCAACACAGACAAGGTCACATACATAATGAAAAACTCGTTAAAATTGAAACATAGCATATCAATCATATTAACAACATTGGAGGCATTTGACCATGAGAAATATTTGTAGATTGGTTTCATAAACAGCTGTTCAATTATAATATTAATTTTATTGTTGGCTTTAGAACATTTAATATCTATTTTGGTTAACATTAGAAACGGTTTTAAGAGTTTTATCATATCCTACAAAAAGGCCTTAACCTAGTGACTCAGTAAAATTGAATGACACAATCAATATGAGGAAAACTTATCAATATTATTATGTATGTTTATGTTCATTCGTTTTCAATCAATGCAGTAGGTACCTGTAGCATGTAGGAAGTGCAAAACCACTGTCGAGACAGGGGAACAGGCTAAGCGTTCAGACTATATCTTTAGGTAGTAAGTTATAGAAATAGAAGGAACCTTGACATTCGACTTATTACTGATCCACTACGAACGAATACTACAAAATAATGTCGTAGTAAGTTCACTAATACCTATTACCACTAACATAGGAAATAACATAAATATACTCACGGCAAGAACGATTCTCGAGTTGAAAATAGATGCTTTATGCCGCAAAATAAACCACAAAAGTTACATGATACGCAGTTCACTTCAGAGAATAACTCGATAGCCACTCGGGTGGCTTTTCAACGACACTTTTATAGTAAATATGTTATTTCAATGACTGCCATTGTCTTTTTCTATAATGTTTATCTCAATAGCTGCAAATGCTGATAAAAAACTTTAAGATCGCAAAAAAAAGAATGCAATCCGTACAGACAACCATGCATGAATGACAAGTAGTGATGCTACGCTGCTACGCTTCAGACTACAGATTACACCAATAGATTTTTCGTAATTTTAGTCGATTTTACTTAAGAGAAGTTCAAATAAAATAAAAAAAAAACATCACCAGCTTTGAGTTCTCTCCGACCCAGATGACAACATAACCCTCCTCCAGGAGAGAAATAAGGCTGCCAGTACAGTATACAAATACAAACACCCGATATTCCGACCTCGCCGACGAGGTCCTCCGCGACCGCGACACCGAGTAAATAATACTCTCCCCGACCCTTGCTCGAAATCGATGTGCCAGGCCGTGTCACAGCTGAACCTGTTGCTTTAAATTCCCCTGATAATAATAATTACCCTGATTTGATCCAGCCTGTCCCATCTTGCTGTCCTCGCTCAAGCGACTCCCTAAGCCGAGGTTTGTACTCCACATGGAGTGCCTTTAGCGAGCGTCGCCTAGTATAAATAACATAGTTTGCCCCTGGCTGGAGGCTTTGTTTAGCAGCTTAAGGAAGCCACAGGAAAGCCCGGTTAAGTCGTCATGATCTCAGAAATCAATTACGAGATACCTTAAAAAAAAACAGCTCTGAGCTCTCGCTGAGGTTAAGCTATGGTTTCCTAGAAAAGTGGTGGCCGCACTTGACGGCCGCAGTGATGGCTGTCATGAAAATGATGACAAGATTTTAATCGTTAGATTCGCAATAGCGTGTCAAAAGATAGTCGCGTTTCTGTTTCGTTTTGACACCTCTGACACACAATGATGCAGTGACAACACTCGTTTGTCATGAAAACGCTATTTAATAATCTGTGAGTTCACTCTTCTCTCTGTATGGACATTCAGTGTTGAACTAAATGGAATATTGGAAAAGGGTACTAAAAAGACGAGAAATATAACTGATAAGACAAATAGAAGTTTTTAGTATTTTTATTCTGAATTACATCAAAAGTTTTTGTTTTCGTTTTAATGCATGACATATTTATGGTAACTAAAAGAGTATTTACAAATAAGAAATTATGTGGTTCGCCACACTTTTTCTTGTGACTGAGTACGGTGAGGGTAAATCTAGCGATTTAAATCTTTGGGGAGCGCGATTTACTTTACGGTGTCAAGAATGCTTTTTAGGAAACCACACCAACTTATTTTCATGTTGTAGGAAACCGTAGCTTTATAGTGATTTTAAAAATAAACCTTACACAAAGATCTTTTGGCACGTGTCCAAAATCGGAACTAATGCAGGCATCTTGTTTTTAAATACAATTTCGCAAATGTTTCACAACAACGCCCCCTGTCACTGTCATTCACGCGCAAAAAGATCCTTGTAGCATTCTATAATATTCATCTTTACGGGGGATGCGCTAACGTAGACGGCAAAAGTCAAATTTTCTTTAGTTTTTTGCAATTTGCAGGTCAGTGTCAGGTTGTATTTTGATTAAAATATGATTCCCGACCGTAACAAATATGGTTTTACAGAATTATAATCATTCGAATCAGCAATACAACTCCTAATGTTAGCATAATCCTCAAATGTTATGATTTTATGAAATAGTCATTCAATAGGATTACATGAAATTAGAGAGTTGTATTGATGATTTTAATGATTATAATTCTATAAATAAACATTTGATACGGCCGCAAATCATATTTAGATTAACATACAACCTATACTGACCTGCAAATTGCAAAACGCGTAAGAAAATTAAAATTTTGCGGGTTGCCTTGATGCTTTACCTTTCTCCATGGAATTAGTATTTACATAGTTATATTATCTATTGTATATACTTTCTAAGCCTTCACAGACAGCCAGTGGTCTCGAACCTACCGATTTTTCGGTATTTCTGTCGATATGGGATCTGTTCTACCGAAATACCGAAATATAACGATTTTTCTACGATTTCACAGTATACATGGAAATTCTCCCGAT
Source organism: Omphaloscelis lunosa (assembly GCA_916610215.1). Lineage (NCBI taxonomy): Eukaryota > Metazoa > Arthropoda > Insecta > Lepidoptera > Noctuidae > Omphaloscelis > Omphaloscelis lunosa. The sequence continues at coordinate 12,698,562 of OU744265.1, read as the reverse complement.
TTTTCTACCGATTTTACACTTTTAAGTTGGCAACCCTTTTCATTTATGTTTAATGTTACGGGAAGCCCTCAATAGTATGGACCTAGTGCAGAATGTAGTTTATTTCCAGGAAATTGATACAGAGTGGCGCATTTTAAGAAATTGTGAACAAATCAAAACATTTCCTGATGATGTAGAACTATTTTGGGATGAAGTAAGTTTACTAAAGCGTGGCGATGAGACTCAAATGTTTCCATTGTTGTCTAATTTCATCTTTAATATTTTATCACTTCCCCATTCATCCGCTAACGTTGAACGCATATTTTCACATATTAATCTTTTAAAAACAAAGCAGCGAAATAGGCTGTCTACTGAATCAATCACTGGTGTATTACATTCAAAACGACTCTTTAATACAGCTAATTGTTACGATTTTGAAATTAATTCGAAGATGACCGCGGCTATGGCCAAAGAATATTGGTATAAAAAATAATTATGATTGTTACAAACTAGTCTGTAAGTTTTTTTTTAAATAAATAAACGAATTTTATTGAATATTATATTTTTTTTGTCAAATACCGATTTTGGGTACAAATATACCGATTTTAGCTGGCAATTCTGTACTCACTCTATGACGTTCGAGACCACTGCAGACAGCCGAGTTAGCCGTTTTCTAAAAAATATTTGGGAGTGACACATGATTTTATTTTAGGGATTGCGGACAGTTTCATATTTTTATATTAAAAAAGGCATTCTTTTAAAATAAGTATTAAATTTCTACTTTATAATGAAAAAAGTAAAAGGTACTGCAATTGGCAAACGGTCCCCCACCGCATATACCAACGAACCTTCCTTCGTGCTCCATAGAAGGTTTAGCAAAGATTCGGTTGACGGGAACAGAGTACATTCTTGTTCTCCTTTGGAATTTCACATTTTCATTCCTTGGGTGTGTAAAGAATGGCGCGCTTCTACCACAGCTCTCGTAACCCGAAAGGCTCAAGGTATTTGTTTTTTCCCCATACCATTATGGACACGTTCACACCAAACGTCGAATGGCCGCCGATTGTGAGCAGGGCTCAGATATAGCGTAGCTCGTAGCGTATTGTCGGTTCGTTGTAAAAGATTAAATATGTAAACGCAGTAACCTGCGTACCTTAAGCTGCGGTTTCTAAGAAGAGCGGTGACCGTAACGTAACGTTGCATGACGTCACTGAGACGTCTTTAGAAGCAAGTGAAAGTCTTACGTTACGGCACGGCGCGGCGGAGGCGTTACGTTACGATCAACGCTCTTCTATGAAACCGTAGCTTTACGCTCGCTCACAGTAAGCGGCTGAAAATTCGTTTGACGTGAACACGACCTAAAGCACAGAGAAGTTACTCTGTACCTAAAGTGAGGTCTACCGAACGCTTGACGGCAGCAACTGCTAGCAGTCACCTAACGCTGCCTATAATTTTTATTCATTGTTTTTTACTGCCACGTTTTTCTAGCTAGACTACTCTCTAGTGGCCAGCTTAAATACGGCTGCGAATCATGAGGGGGAAGTTGAGGGCGTAAGACCGTACCTAGGAAAGCATGCCGGGTCCGTCATGCGCCTAATCTCTTTCCAGTAATGTGTTTGACCACCAGACGCGCTCACGTCTTCGCTGACTGGCCAATCTTTTTACAATAATGTCGGTATCAGTGTGTTACTATTTTACACTCTTAGTGGGGCGCCTGGGGATTTTGACTTCGGAATTTTGTAACAGTATTTTATTTTTTATACTACCTTTATATTGCAATGATTACCAAATATTTTTTGTGCTTTTGAGTTTTAGCATTGAAAATGCTTTTTCGATCGCTTCAGTAGGGTATCCGTTTTCAAGAACGGTGCGACTGGGGGTCGTCTTTAATTATTAAGAAAGAGAAATGAAAATGGTATCAAAATATGCGTTACTGAAGGGCTACAAAACTGCAAAATAAAAATGTAAAATTTTTAAATAATCTTTTTAATTAAAAAAAAATACAATCACCAAAAAGGTGTCTCCGTAAGGGGTAAACATCTATCGTTAATTCAATACCTATCGAAACCAGAATGGTATCATTATAAAGCCCTTTAAATTCTCCGGGATTTTATTTTTGCGATATCTCTTTTCGTTTTCAAGAAGTTTAGGCAGTTGTCCCACCGCCGCCGCGCGGCGAGGAAACGACTAAACATCGGCTATTTTCTCGCTTAGAAACGTACAATAGATATACATCATAACACATAACATCACGCCTGTAATCCCCAAAGGGTTAGGCAGAGGGTAGAACACCCACATTTCGCCAGTATGTTTAAGTCCCATGTAATAGGGGGCGAGCCCATTGCCATCAACCGGGCACAAATCCAGACTCCCGGCTGCTACGGAGAAATTCCAGATGGAAAAACCCAATAACACTTTGCCTGACCCGGGAATCGAACCCAGGACCTCATACTCAGCGGTAGCGCTTTGCTACCACTAGACCAACGAGGCAGTCAATACAATACGGAGACAATAGATATACATTCCGTATAAACAAAAGAGATGCATACATTAATAGTTAATCGCCGACTGTTCACACCGCCGACGAGGACTCGCTCCACTAGATTGTCGCTGAGCGACAAGAGCTATCAAAGATAATACTCGCTCAGCGATACTTGCTAAGCGATGCTCGCTTGGCGGTTTGACGGTGAAACTAAACTTGAACCTACCGCCCCGAGCGAGGGATGCGAGTAATCGTCCGTCGTACCCGACACTCGCTGAAAGTGCAGCGACAAAACTATCGGAACACTCGCTGCTCGCCAACTCGTTTTCAGTTGCTAGCTCTACTCGCTACTCGTTAATCGCCTGCAGTGGGACAACTGCCTTAAGGGGCCGTTGACGAAATCGACTGATTTTGATCAATTTTGTTCATTAGTTGTTAACGGAAACAAAATTATTTGATTTGAAAAGTTGAATTCTTTGTATTGTACATAGCGGAAAGGGATTGATCAATTTTGTTCATTAGTTGTTAACGGAAACAAAATTATTTGATTTGAAAAGTTGAATTCTTTGTATTGTACATAGCGGAAAGGGATTTTTCAAATAAATTAAGCATTCGTGAAAAATCACTAAAATTCGCAACAAGTTTTCCAAAAACTGACGCGAGACTGACGTTTGATCGTTTCGTTAGAAGAAACTGCTTTGAATTTTGACAATTAAAAAATATAATGAACATCATTATATGATCTACTTGTACATAGGGGAACTACTTTTTTTTTAACTTCCATACAAAATATAGCAGAAAAAATAGTTTGAAAGAACCAATTTTTTTTAAACCCTGTCAGTAATGTATTTTTTCCTATTATATTAGCAAACCATATCAAGAAATTTAAAAATCACACATTAGTTTTGAGCTATCCTTGAAATAAAATCAAAATTTTATTTTATGATTATACTATATCTTAATTAAGTAAATCTAAGGCAAAATAAACCATATTTTCGAGAGCACAAAAGAAAAAAAAGTGATGCAACTATTAATAGGTGCTGTGAGTGTGAGTGACACGAATGGTTTAGCACTCCGAGTGCTGTACATTTATACTTCTTTATGTTTCAATTATTTCAAGCTTTCTTACAATTAGATACGAAAAAGGATTTTTTTCGTGTACGGAGCCTTAAGATTCTCTGACAAAAAGTCCCAAAAGAAACGAAATAAATAAAAAAAATAAAAAAAATTGTAGCCCTTTCAGTAACGCATCTTTGGACACCATTTATCGACGGGTCCTATGTATACTGGTGCAACCCGCAAAATGACATAAACTGTTTTTTTGCATCAAACGCCTTAAAATAACATATTTTGTATCCTGTAAAATGTATTATAAAATATTAATTATTTTTGCACTTGCACTAGTATACGTAGGACCCGTCGTTATATTTCTCTTTCTTTTAATAATAGGGGACGCTAGCCCTCCCGTCGCAGTTTTCTTGAAAACAAGTAGGTACACCTACCCTACTGAAGCGATCGAAATAGTAGATTGTTATGTATACAAGGGTCAAAGGAGTTGATAACTTTCACCCGTGTTAAACACTGCTTTTCATTTCGAATTTAAGGAAAGTAAAAAATGGTAGTTTTTCTAAAATATTCATTGTTAATAATAACATGAGTATTCTAGTACAAGACTTACCTGTTAGTCTTTTTAAAATTTTAAATATGGAACACACCGTGTCACCGCGGCGGCCGCGGGTTGTCCCCCTTATAAGTATCATTTTTTTTAAATTCACATTGGCTGTTTATAAACTAACCAGACTGCGGTATTTTTTTTTTTGAGACATAATTTTTCTATAAGGGGTATTACACTATCATATCTATGATCAAAAATAAAATACAATTGTAAAATAAACATATTTTGAGTAATTTATGAGCTTCGTGGATGGTATATGATATAATATGATAATATAATGTATGTAGTAATGTATAAATGTAATGTACAATTTCATTACATCTTTGATATTAGATCTATGATCATATGATAGCGTATCCCCCCTTAGTAAAATTTTTCGGAGCCGACTACCTAACCAAATTTATTTCTATTTTTAAAAGTATTTTCAATGCTAATCCATCCTATCGAAACAAGAATGGTATCATTTTGAAGCCCTGTAAATTCTCCAGGATCTTTTACTACAGTTTTCGATTTCTATTTTCGTTTTCGTTTTTGATTCTTTCAAACAAGTCCCAAATGTTACGGTCACAAATTGACATGTATAAAAAAAAACATTTTACAAATATATTTTTTGCGGTATTATAGCCCTTTCAGTAACGCATCTTTTGATACCATTTCATTTCTCTATCTTAATAATTGAGGACGCTAGCTAGAAATATTTGAAAATAATAATAAATAAAAATAATATTTTTTTTTTTATATAAATGTTTAAAAATGTAAATAATATGTTTTAAAATTAAATAAAAGATAAAAATAATAAATAATATTTGAAATATATATATATTTAGATTTCAGAAGCCAAACTTTTTAAAAAAAAAAAAACAAAATCTTATACACGTTTAATTATTATTTTCATAGCAAAAGAAAAAATCATAACCTACAAATCTATACTGTTCACATTAACACATTAATAACAAAATAAGATACCAATCAATTCGTTTGCAAAATTACACATGTACTTACAGGCTCAATTACACTTTCAACAAACAAAACTCTTACAAATCACGTTGACAACTTTACCGCACACCAAGACGACCAACGAGCAAATGACCGATTCAGCCGCGCTCGCCGCCTTTTATAGGGATTATTTTATGGTAGGGGTCTCTTCCCTAAATCGGCCTATCCTGATGTGGCGTCGTCCTCGTCGCGATCTTCGTGGCACTCGTCTCGCACCGGGGCCAAGTCCGCGGATGAGGGCTCACCACTGCTCCTGTTCACCTCAGCACTAGGTGGTAGGGGCGCTGATGAAGACCCTGTACCGGGATCGCACACTTCGTCATCTGAAACGTGACCATAATTAAAACAGAACTTGTCTTAAGCTTATCAAGCTTTCGCACACACAACCAACAATCAATAAGATAAACATTTGACGTCGTGAGAGCTCTCATTATTTAATTATCCGTATTGGCCCACGACGCGTTGTCAGCGGTGTAGAACTGCACCTGCGAACAAATCAGACAGAAGGCGTCCCCGCTGTCTGAGGTTGACGGAGGCATCGCTGAATCGCACGTCAACACTTTCATCATAGACCAATACCTCTCACTATAGGCATGTCTATCAGGACGGAGGCATCGCTGATTCGCACGTCCCATTACATAGTTCACATCAGTCAAAAACACATAAGCTTCATTAATTTAAGGTGGACGGAGGCATCACTGAATCGCACGTCCAAACTTCACAGCAGTGAAAAACACATGAACTCATTAATTTAGGATGGACGGAGGCATCACTGAATCGCACGTCCTATTACAACTTTGTAGCAGTGAAAAACACATGAGCTCATTAATTTAAGGTGGACGGAGGCATCACTGAATCGCACGTCCAAACTTCACAGCAGTGAAAAACACATGAACTCATTAATTTAGGGTGGACGGAGGCATCACTGAATCGCACGTCCTATTACAACTTTGTAGCAGTGAAAAACACATGAGCTCATTAATTTAGGGTGGACGGAGGCATCACTGAATCGCACGTCTAACCCAAATATTCACAATTGGTTGCCTGTACTTGTACGGGTAGGTAAGCCGGTCTGCCCAGTTTCAACTAATTGGGTTGGAGTAGTTAAATTAAAAAATAATGCGTTTTAAATGTCTTAGTGAATGTAGCTAAATGATCAAGGGAAAGCTAGTTAAAGCTATGGCAAAACGACTCACCGAGTCCGCACATATGTAGGGCCACTGCAACTCACCCTCGAAAAAGGCTGCACATGACTCCGGGCACCACTCTCCGTTCCAGGGTACCATATACTCGGCAGCTGCTTGGGTAGTCTTGCCGTATGAACCGCTGATAAGCTTCAGCTGGTAACGGTCACTGGGTAGTACCTTAATCACTCGATATGGTCCACGCATGCCAGGATCTAATTTTCCTGTAGACTGGGAGTATTTGATTACAAAAACCACATCATTTATACTAAAGGTGCGTGGTGTTCGCCGCTGTTGGTTGACATAAGCGTCTTGCTTCGCTTGGTTTCGAGACAGTAATTGGTGGGCTCTTGTTCTGTCCAGCTCTCGTCGTCCTTCATGGTTCTGACACATTTCCATGGTGACATCACGAATTAGCGTCCGAACAACAGGTATGGTGGCGTCTGTGCCAACCAGGAGCTTCAAGGCCGAAGATTGTGTTGTCTTGTGTTTCGTAACGTTCAAGACAAGTTGGAGCTTCCACAGTTGTTCCGACCATTTTGAGCGCTTATGATTTGTTTCAATGCGGATCATATTTAGAACAGTCCTGACATATCTTTCTACTTGTCCGTTAGCGTTGTGCATTTCAGGCGTTATGAAATGTATATTACAGCCGAATTCAGTCAAGAGTTTCGAAAATTCCGAAGATTCGAACATTCTCCCGCGGTCGGCTACCAAAAGTTTGGGAGCACCAAAGAGTGATATCGCGTTTGTAAATGTGCGTTTGAGCTCACTCACGTCTTGTTTATACATCGGATATAGCAAGCAATACTTCGTGAAAGAGTCAACTATTAATAAAACAAACTTATACCCTTCGGATTCGGGTAATGGACCAAGTACGTCGATATGTAATGTTTCGAAAGGGGTATTAGGCTTTTCCCAGGATGAAATTGGTTGGTGAGGGGCTCTAGGCACGCGTTTACTTGATATACACACAAGACAGTGTTTTATGTATTTTGATACGAATTGACGGAGCCCGGGAAACCAGAAATATTTGAGGATTAAATCGATGGTTTTCTCCGCGCAGATATGTTCGTGTTCGTCATGGAAAATTCTTAATAAACTTAACCGATGTCCTTTGGGAATAAAACAAAGAAGCCTAGCTTCTTCGCCCACTGGTGTATAGCGGTAATAAAGGAGGTCATTTTGTTGAACGTACCGTTGAGAATCTAACTCTCCGTCTTGTAATTTCTGCAGAAGACTTTGCGTCTCCTCATCTGCAGATTGAGCAATTTGTGCCCAATTGCGTGGCCTAGATATTTGATGCACTTTGGCATCTGGTATTGGGTTTCGGCTGAGATAGTCTGCATGTGCCATCATGGTACCCTTTCTATAGTCGATAGTGAAGTGGAAGTCTTGTAAATAAATCCACCACCTGGCGACGCGCGGAAGCAGGTCCTTCTTCTTTTCGGTAGCTTTAAGGGCGTTGCAGTCGGTGACTACTTTGAAATTTATGCCAACTAGGTAATGGCGGAAATTCTGTAATGCCTTCACAACTGCCAACGTTTCTAATTCATAAGAGTGGTACCTGCTTTCGGCGCCCTGAGTGGCTTTACTATAGTAAGCGACGACATGCTTCGTACCATCAGCCTTCTTCTGCATCAATACTGCACCATAGCCAATACTGCTGGCGTCAGTATGTACCTCAGTGGGTAGGGATTGGTCGAAAATGGACAGTATCGGTGATTTAGTCAAGCAGTCTATTATCTCTTGCCTAACCCCTGATTGTTCTGGACCCCAGCAAAAAGTAACGTCCTTTTTCATTAAACGTGCTATGCAAGCGGTTTTTGTAGCGTAATTTCTAATATATCGTCTGAAATACCCTGCCAAACCTAGAAACTGCCGGATTTGTTTTACGTTTCGCGGTATTGGTGAATCTACAAGAGCCTGAATTTTCCGGGGGCTCGGCCTAACCTGACCCTGACTTATTACGCGCCCCAAGTATTCAACCTCCGTGCACAGGAACGAACACTTTCGCAAGTTTATCGAAAAACCCGACCTAGTTAGTGTTTCCAGGACCTTTCTCAATAAGCAGAACCCCTCATTGACAGTGTTGCTCATACAGAGTACGTCATCGACATATACTAACACGTTGCCCGCCTCAATATGGTCACGAAGGGTTTCGTTAATAATCCTCTGATAGACTATGGGGGAGTTCGTTAAACCGTAAGGCATTCGAAGGTATTCGTAGTGTCCTTCCGGTGTGACGAACGCAGTTTTGTGAATCGAATCATCTTCAATGGCTATCTGGTGAAATCCCGTAGCCATATCAAGGCTGCTGAAGTATCTAAAGTTACCTAGTCTGTCTATATGGTCGTCGATCAGTGGTAACGGGTACCGGTCCCTAACCGTCAGTCGATTGAGTGCCCTATAGTCGACGCACATCCTGTCGCTACCATCCTTCTTCTTTACCAATATAATGGGGCTGGCGTACTCGGAAGTGGAGTCGCGGATGATGCCCTTATCCTTTAAATCGCGCAAAATTTCTCGAACTTTAAGTTTTTCTGAGTGTGACAGCTTGTAAGGTCGGTAGGCGACAGGTGTATCGTCTGTAAGCTTTATAGACATCTTGCCGGTTGTGACGGTAGTTGAAGCAGTGCCAGATATGAGGTATTTAGAGAATTGTTTTATTACTTTTTTAAGACACTCGAGTTCGGCACCCTGAAGGGGTGTGTTAATCTGTAAATCATCATTGAGTACCGCGTGTACAGCATTACCAGCGGCTCGAGTTAGGCACTGTTTATTTTTAGTACGTACGTATGTGATGCCGTCACGGTTAAGAATATCAGTTCCTATCACAACAGGGGTAGTCATGCACGACCCTGGCACTACGACAAAGTCGGCCTCAAGAGAGATTTCATCGAATTCAATGGTTAACGTAACGTATGAGTCGGCTTGGATGGCGGTGTCACTGATTCCCTTCAAAACACAGTGCCTAGGTTTCCGTTCACAGTTAAAGTATTTCAATGCATCAGACGAGACTAATGAGATATTTAAGGCTCCACTGTCGATGAGGACATCGACGGGGATACCCTGGATAATCGCAGTCTTAAGGTCACTGTTTTGCGGAGAACCAGCCAAGGGCGTAATACATAAGTTAATGTTTCGCTTATTACGTGAACCCGATCTTTCCTTAGCAAAACAAACGTCTTCACTATGTCCCGGTTTTTTACAGTAGTTACAGGTTGGCTTATTGGTATTACTCGTAGTGGTATTGGACGCCTGGTCAGTTTTTGGCTTTTTGGAGCAAGTGTGAGATTTATGTCCGGGTTGCCCACAGGTAAAACATTTTAAGTTTGTTGTGCGATTATTATTGGTCGGTGTTTTGGAAGGATGGTTCCGGTTTTCTGATTTAGTGCGCATAGGTTTCGCATAAATGGATAAAAATGAAACTAAATCGTGTACCTGTAGATTGGCATTAGCGGCCGCAGCTCTGACCTGAGCGTCTGTTATACCGCGAATGACTATCAAAGTTCTCAGTTCGTCGCTTAAACCCTTAACTATTTTGAGACGTAATAAAGTCCTTCTCGCGTACTCGGCGTACGTGCTATACTTGTCAGAGGTCGTGTGCATCGCATCGTAAAGAATATTTGCATAATCTAGCTTTCTTGGGCACAGAGGCTTAAATTCTTTAACAAAATTAGTCCATGTTCGGTCACAAGTCACCCACTCGTTTAGCCAGGTACGTGCGTCACCCTTGAGACATATCGATACGCGTGATAGACATTCCGAGTCTCCCCAGTTATTAGCTAACTTAGCTCGATCAACCTCCTCACACCACGCATCTATGTCATGGATGGTAGGATCGAAGTTAGACACGAAATATCTTTGGGTTTTGTCAGAGTTTATCGACCTAATTGCATCCGCTAATATTCGCGCCGAATCCGTCACACACTTTTCGCTTCGTGAGGGTATATCGACACTCGGTCCCTCAGTCGCAATACTCTCAGCTGTGGGTATATTGAACGCGAGGGTGGAACTACGTAACAAAGTCTCGGATGTCGGGTTTCTGGCCTGATGGGCCTGGTCGTTTTCTATTAATACACTAATAGGGGGAGTGTGAGACCCCGTCGGCGTGTCATTTCGAACTATCTGGTTATGACACTCGATCACGTTGCGTGAAGTGGAACGTTCAGATTCCAACGTATTTAAACGAGACAGAATTGACTGTAATGTTTGTTGCATTATTACGTTTTGATCACTAGGATTAATTCGTGAACGCGCCCTGCTATGCGATCGGGATCTACTAGTCCTAATCTTGGAGCGAGAACGATTTCGGGAACGAGATCTACAGTGCCGACGTGACTTGTTACGAGATTTATGCTGCCTGTCGGCCATATTCAGTCACAAAAATAAGTACTAAAGATTTGAAATAAAACGGTCGACTGGCGTCTTATTTTGTAACCGACACTAAGATAACTAACTGAATTTAGTGAGCGTTTTTAGGGATATTATCCCACTTCTGAATTTAGATTTCAGAAGCCAAACTTTAAAAAAAAAAAAAAACAAAATCTTATACACGTTTAATTATTATTTTCATAGCAAAAGAAAAAATCATAACCTACAAATCTATACTGTTCACATTAACACATTAATAACAAAATAAGATACCAATCAATTCGTTTGCAAAATTACACATGTACTTACAGGCTCAATTACACTTTCAACAAACAAAACTCTTACAAATCACGTTGACAACTTTACCGCACACCAAGACGACCAACGAGCAAATGACCGATTCAGCCGCGCTCGCCGCCTTTTATAGGGATTATTTTATGGTAGGGGTCTCTTCCCTAAATATATATATAATATTTGAATATTTGTGTTTTTTTAAAATGAAGTCGAAGAAAATATTTGATACAGACAAATATGTAAAATGATTAAAACAAACAAATATTTTATTATAAATTTTCTTTTTTATTTAATTTTCCTTAATTACTTAACTTCTTTTTCCCGGTTACTATCTCTGTATAAATAGATACGTTAACTTAATTTTGATATACAAAAATATTCTACAGCATAATATTTATTATACTATTGTTCCAAAAATCTACTTTTTTTTTTCAAATCAAGATCACAATTTTTTTAATAGGTATTCTTTTTTATATATAGCTAAACATTCCATTTTGAATTTCTCTTTTTAAAAGCTTAATTCTCTTTTTAACGCTCCAGGCACTCTGCTATCTGTTGTTGTTAAACTTCCTCTCCTTCTTCTCCTTTAATATTTCACAATTTGCTAAAATTTATTGCATTAAATCGTTTTTATAGAGAGTTTTGTAAAGGGGCGAAGGACCACAAAACTTATAAGAAGTATGCCGAACGTATCATCATTCGACGATATTGGAAGCTCAGGGTCCTGTAACAAAAGCTTGTCACCGGAAAATGATATAGTAGTACCAGTAACAGCATACTACGATGCCAAGCAACAACTCGTAGAAATATCAATTGTCGGAAGCAAAGTGGTGCCATCAAGACAACTTATCCGTGCATTTAGCCTCTCTGTCCCTTACCACGCTATGTTGACACGATTCACTTTCCGTCGAAGTGGTCTGACTGCTACATTGGTATACGAGATTAACAAATTACTTCCTATTTCAAATATTTGTGAAATTATTTTTGACGATTCATACGTGCGAGAAGGGAATTATTACATTTTACTTGAGCAAAATTCGCAATTAAAATATTTGTCTCTGAATAGATGCAAGATTAATGACGAAATCTGCAAGAAAATATTTGAAAAGCTTTATTTTGAAGCTCCTGCTGGGAATACGCTTCGAATATTAGAATTAGGCTCAAATGAAATTACAGATGATGCGGCAAGTTTTATCGGATCCGTGCTAAGATCGAATCGATGTTTAGTACATCTCAATTTATCAGGAAACAAAATCACTGACAGCGGTTTCATACCAATCTTAGACAGTCTTATAGAATTTCTAATGAATTCCGAAGAAAAAAATACGATGAGACGCAGAAAAATAAGGTATTTACAAAGTAAAGAGGCGGTGTATACCAGATGTCTAAGCGATCTGAAATCTGCAAATTTGGAAGAATTGGATAGCAGCTTATCTGGAAGTAAGTTGCAATTGAAACATTTACGCATGAAGAAAAAAATATTTCAACAACGGAGTGTAGAAGAAGATGCTGAAATTATGGCTAAAGGAATACTAGGAGAATTACATGGCCCTTTCTCGAATAACGATGTGAAGTTTAAAAACGGTTCAACTTACTCCAAAGGAAATTTTGTTTTGTGTTCTATAAATATAGCGTACAATGATTTGGAGTACCTATCAGTTCGAAGGCTGTGGGAGGTTTTGCGGTATCAAGATAGCATGAGTATTACTAGGAAGTCGGGCAAAGATATAGGACTGATTAGGGTCACTTTAGATGGAAACAAAATTCCACAAACTTGCTCTGAGCTCGACGGCATTGAATTTTATCTAAAAAAAATTATAAAGTATGTCGCAGATCTCCCAATTCCTTCGAAAACGAAATTAGCAAATAAAAAATCCAATGCCTTATCGCAAAGGAAATTGCAAAATACTTAGTTCACAAGGCAGTTCATACATTGATGATAAATAGCTAAGTCACAGGAGTCGCAAAAAAGTGAGATAAGAGCGCCTACCACAGTACAATGAGCAACTAGGCGGGTTGCGACCGTTTTTTTTAAATATTATAACATTTGAGGAATTTTTATTGTACGAGAGATGTGTTTTCGTTTTTTTTTTTGCCCTCGATCTCGGCTGATGGAAAGCGATGAATGAGGTCTACGCTAAGTTCGTGTTTAGTCTATATAGCTAAACCAGCTTTTTTTAGTTATAAATTTTTTTTTTTTGTCGAGAATGCTTTTTAGTGCCTGTGCAGAAAAGGCGTACATGTTTGATGTTCATGCGTGATTTTTTGTTATTTTTTATCCCAGAAGTACTTTAGGTATTAATCCCGATTCGAAACTAATATTTAAGAGGAGATTAGTTTGGAAGTATAATTTAAGTATATTGCCTGAAGTGTCCTGGCAATTTAAATTTCTTTAAGATTATTCAGTTGCTTCAAGAAATATTTTATACCAATAGGTATTACTTTTTATATTTTGATGTGTAATATCTTTTGACGAGCCTTGGGGGTAAGACTGACTTAAGAGTCGGTCTTACTCCCAAGGTTCGTCGCAAGATCGTTGGTCCCAAGATGTATGTCGTGACGTGACGTGTGTGCGTGATGAGTGACGTGCCGCGATCTCTTATGACCGAGGCGGTCTCTTATGAACACCATGCCATGACTTTTCTGTCCCGTGACTCACTTTTTTTCTCTGGAGTATAAGTTCGTTTTATGTAAGTTTTAGTTATATAACTTTGGTTGTATTCGCGATACTGCTAATTAGTGACCTGTGTCCTATGGCATGGCGTTTACCATGATAGGTAATTCTATAAGAGGATAGTTGATTTTTAATGATAAGCACTTATTTCACTTTTAAGTTCAACAAGTTCGTTGTAAGTTTATTATAATTATTGAATGTTCGTGAAGTATTTGTTTTCGTCGCAATAAAGTAATTGCCAAGAAAGTTGTGTAACATTTATTTGCTTACTTTCCTAAAATAGAAAGAAGAAAAAAGTAGGTTTATTTGTCACAGAAACACGTGCATACATAAAAGACAAGAGTAATCAGAAAACAACAAAAAGTACATAATAAATCACGAGTTTAATACAGAAATTAGTCGGCAGCTGCACGTCATAACTGTGACAAGAAGGCTTCTACTCAGCATGATGCTTTGCTGTGGGTCCCCCAGCGCTGATTTGCAGTGGTCACCCGAAAAACATGTACGGAAATCATGTCAGGTTCAGTGATTTGGTTAAATATTTTTCCGTCGATAAAATTAAGCATAGATTCCCTCATTTCGTTATGTGCACATTATAAAGACACACTGTATATACCATAATATAGTTAAATGAAAGCGGTTCAAATCGTAGTCCTCGCCCGGCGGTGCCGAGGCGCCTCGCTTCGCTCGCTCGGGTCACGCGTTGGTCAGAGTTCTAACCTAACCTATTTGGTCGGAGTGCCTTAATAGTTATATAACTAGATCGTGCTCGTATCATAGTTATATTCCTAGTAAGATAGTTATGAACCGCTTTCATATAACTATATTACGGTATATAGCTATATCCCTAGGGATATAACTATATCACGGCTATAACCATCTTACTGCGAAATATAAGTAGGTATGTGTTTTTAAGCATTTACAATCATGCTTAAGGCACATGTACTACAAGTTGTGCTATAAGTACCATTTACTGGACACAAGTTTCTCGCCTGTGGCATACCTACATTAAAACTGGAGCGGTAAGACTATAGTTTATGGTTAACGCCGATCAGCGCCCAGGAGGGCCCTAATTTCGTAAGCGATTATGACGAATTTGTTTCATTTTGACAGTTCAACAACATTCATTGCGTTATTTACGTTGTTGAGCAGATTTTTTTTCCAACTTATGAAGCAATGGATTAGCAACCTGTTTCAAATCGAAACAAATTATGATTGATCGTGTATTATGCAATTAGGGTAGGTACAGGTGATTCTGATACTTTCGAAAGTACTAGCGCTGCTTTTCAAGCTTCGGTATAACTCCGATTCAAAATTGTCGGAATCCTACCTATCGGAACCGGAACCGGAGCTCCGTAACATCCCTGCAACAGACGCATCGGGGACAGACCGATAGGTAAAACTCCGAGTCTAGCATAGCACGAATGCATGGAGTAAATGTAATGTCAATTTCGAACGATTTTTAAAATTCAAAATACCTACTCGTTTCGTATGTAATTTTCGTAGGTATTCAACTGAGTTTTAATAATTGTGCAACGATTTTTAATCGAATATTACATATTATGAAACTTTGTTTTAAATTTAAAGATAGTTGTAATATTCAATTAAAAAATTGTTCCGATTATGTTATATTTAGGCCTCTGAAAACCCTGTACCTAGTAGTCATATCATGTCGTTTCATTGCGGACATGGACCATAGGGACGTTTATATATTCAAGGTGGCTGTGTCCATCATTCTCATTAATTTTGACATAATTAAATTTAATTAATTAACGTCTGTTTAGCAACGTTTTCCTTGAGTATTTATTAAAGAATTAGAAAAAGAAATTGTTGCTTGATACATTTAATATGGCGAAAAGAGCCATATCAGTTCTATCGCTGAAGTCCGAAAGCCGCTCCGAACTTACAAAGTCTACAACTTCATTTGGTGATGATGTACAAAAACTGCAGTTTGAGCCCTTCGTAAAGATTTCATGCAAAATATTTGAATGTCCGGTTTCAGTTAATGTTGCTAAGATTCTAATCAGTAAGTGTTTTTTTCTAAATAGTAACGTATTCTAACTTTCTTTCTAATCTAGCTTTTGCTCCCGCTCTCTAATTTTGACCAATGAGGCAATGAGTTTATTTTTGTTTTTCTAAACAAAGGTGCCAAACTGAAAAAAGAATCGAAATACAAACGCAGGAGGTCCATTCAACCACCCGCAGATTTGCCGTCACCGGTCTCTTCTCTGGAATTTTATAGTGAACCAGAACAGCGCAAGCTACTTGTAACGGCAGTATACGACGGTTTAAATGGACTGGTAGAGATACTAATGTCTAAATATCCTTACGCGCCAATACCGAGGGTCCTGATGCAAGTAATAGTTTTAACAGTTAAATTCACGCAAAATCTGACTAAGTTTACCATCAGACAATGTTGCATCGACATGTACACAATTTACGAGTTGAATAAGATACTTACAATATCTAATATCACTGATGTATGCTTAGATCACTCTCCTCTGAAGGAAGCTAATTATGACATTCTTCTGAGTGATCCAACCTCTCTTCGAAACTTATCGCTATCGAGATGCAATATAAATGATATAGCCTGTGAACGAATAGCTTCAAGGTTACACTATCTAGAGCCAGCTGAAAAAAAATTGTTGGTTTTAAATCTTTCGTCCAACCACATAACTGACGTTGGGTTGAAATATTTAGCAGAAGCTCTCAGAAGCAATAGACATTTGCGATATTTAAATATATCTGACAACCATATAGGTGACACCGGTGCGAAATATATATTCTAAGTGCTAGCAGAATTTCCTTTGAATATCGATGAAATTAAAGACAAGAATAGTTGTTAAGGTGGATCCAGACTTGGCGAGGCATGCGCTCCGCACGGCGCACAACGCATGCCTCGCAAGGTGTGTACCTTTATATTCGTGGCGAGGCATGAGCTACGTAGTCAAAATCGGTTTGTTTAAATGTCAAATCTTATTTAAAATGGAGTATTTGTAGTACATAATGCACGTAGGCATGCGTTGTGCGCCGTGCGGAGCGCATGCGTCGCCAAGTCTGGATCCACCTTTATATGCATTATTTGAAAGGTAAGGAAGCATTATATCGTGAGTACATACTGAATATGTTTGACTCCAGAAAATTTGATAAGAAGGGCAAGTTAGGGATAGGCAAGCCGACAACGAAGAGGCACAAAGACACACATAATGATTCTGATGAGTATTTAAGAATGAAGGCTCGATCAATGGCTCTAGAAGCAGTAGGACCTTTCGAACATCCTTTTACTCCATCGATAGTGACAGTAAAGGAAGGACGAAGTTATTGTATAGGGAATTTAACTCTCTGCTACTTAACCTTTTCACCGCCACGGACTTCAATAGAAGTTCCAGATTTTCGTGCCACCAGCGCCACGACTTCGTTAGAAGCTCTTCATTTTAACTATGTTATAATAATAAATTTACTGTATTTAACAGGTTTTTTTTCATTTTATTATTTAAAAGCACTGTCTAATACCCTGTTTTTTTTTTACCACACAAAAGAAGCCTTTAATTGTCTTAAAATTGGCAAAAACAAAAACTCCGAACATTTTTAATATCTCCAGAACGCCAAGGACTTTATATATAGTCGGCCAGTGATGTGACGCGAAAGTTAACACTGTTTGATTTCGCCCGTAGAAACATTTATAAATACTACTATCGAAAACAATTTAAGGTCAATAAAATATGAACTTAGTTAACTACTTTACAACAAAGGGAAAATTTACCAATTAAGACCTTCAGATGGGTGCCGATCCGGAATTAAATAATTCTTGTTATTGTTCACCAATCTTTGTCGATAAATTATATTCCCATCTCTACAAAAAGTTAGTTGTCACTGCCCCGAGCGCCACGGACTACTATAGAAGTCGTTCTGTGACGTCATAAGCGTACGAGTGTCAAGGTCACTTTTGCATAGTGCAACAATGTAAACGGGAAAGCGCGCACGCCTCCTTCTTTCCCGCTTTGCTTGTGATAAGAACAAAATGATTTTAATTGTAATCTATTGTATGACTAATTAAAAAGTGCTGTTAAAGAATTGAACTCTATGAGTTACAAAAATTTTTGCAACGTGTGGAATCGAACTCGAAGTGGAGGATATTGACACAGATGATTCTGATGTACTTAACTCCATCTAGGTAATAATCATAGTCTTTCCATAGTTTAAGATAACAGTTCATTTTAGTCACCCAAACCCATAATCCACTATCTTTATTTCCATATCCTGCAATGGTCCTACCTACACCAACCGAAGTTTGTCCTTATGATAATCGTAAGTTGGTGACTCATTTAATTAATTAATTAAAAATGTTCTCTTGCATGCCTTCCAAAGGACCGGGACCCCAGGGTTCTCAGAAATGTCAGGAGACTTAAAATAATGATAACGGTTATTCATCAAAAAGTAAGAAAAAACACTGGATAGACAAAAATGAGAGAAAGGAAGACCATAGACATCCTTAATCAGCATTGAATGTAACGTGCTCTGAGCGCCAAGGACTTGAAATGAAGTCAATGGATGACGTCATGAACCTAATAGAGATGTACCACATTTCTTATAGTTCTAATTGAGTTATGCATTTTTTTCTTAAAGTCTTATTATTTATACTGATTTTTCTTACTAAAGATACTGTGACATAAAACAAATATGGAAATATTGAGTCAGTTTTTATTTATATTCGTAAATTTATAAATAAAGCTTAACGTAGGCGTATAAATCTCATTTATCGATAGGACGATACCCTCATCACTACTTTATACTGTACATTTAGTTATACATTTATAGCTTGGCGCTGGGCGAGGCATCGCGTCCTGTGTACGTTGGCGGTGAAAAGGTTAAACCTAAGGTATAACAATTTGACATATCAAAGTGTCCAGAGATTAGCGGCCGTTGTTCGTCACCAGAAGATGTACCGGAATGAAAAGTTCTGTGGGCTTCTGAACGTTTTATTGGAAGGGAACTATGTGCCTGAGAAAGCTGATGAGTACATAATGATCAATAAGGATCTGAATGGGACCGCGAGTAAGCTAAATGTTACACAAGTAGATAAAATGATACCAGGTAGTAGGTACATGGCCCAGCGCAATATGTAGTGAACATATGAACGTGTCTAGAGAGTTTTTATGTTTTGGTGTAGGTGGGATAGGTTTTTCAACTGTTTTATTTATTTGAAAATGAGCTTTTTCTGTTTCGTGATTGTCTTTAACGATAATCGCAAGAAAAAAACTACCATATGTCAAGCAAAGTTGTTAGTATTTAGCTATATTGTATCATAAGGAATTATGTTAAAAACGCGTTTATTGCTGAGATATTCATTTATTTATTCATTAGTAACATGTGTATGTACAAAAAAAAAGTGTTATTAAAGATAAAGCTTAATTGAGTGATATTGTTCATGATTTAGTTAGTTTAGAATTTTTCAACTAGATGGCGTTTTACATCGAGCGCCCTTTTCTGAATGGCGATGTTAAGATTTTCAATCGATTCCTATAGGGTCTGAATATGTGATTTTGTTTTTTGAGTTTGTACTGGTGTGTATATCGAATATACATAGTTATACGGTGTCCGGTCTTTTATTTAACCGTGGTCCGACCAGTCAAGTACATGGTCCAATCGAGTCGGATAGTGAGATCCAGACAGTGTTTTGTGTTTCTTGGCGTGGAAACCAGGGTGGATCGCCCTGAAGCGCCGCACACCCAAGCTGGTGTGCACAGTGAAGTGGCCAGTGCTGCTGCAGCAGAGTTGGCGTGGACCAGCCCCTGGAGTTGGCGCAGGGCGCTAAGCTGAGTTGGACACCATCGCAGTACAGGACATCATCAGCACCAGCTGAGCAAGGCGCAGGGCGGACTGTGGACTGGACATCATCAGCACCAGCGGAGTAAGGCGCAAGGCGCCAGGTTTACACCTGGGGTTCTTCAACTGCAGGCGACGCAGTCATCATTTGAGTGGTTCAGTGCCAGTGAAGTGCGGTTTGTTGAAACCAAAATCGTGAGTACATTTTCATTGTTACATTGCAAGTCGGATTTTCTGAAGATAGAAAAATTCGTCTGGAAATATTTTTGGACTTTAGTAGATTTTGTTGAACTTTATTCTGTGTGTATTTATGTGTCAATCTGCCATATTGCATGACATGCGATATTGAGCCAACTGTAAAGAATTAGTTCTTGGTTTGTGTGTACTTGTTTTGATATATTTAAACTGTGTTTAAATTAAAATCATCCTTACTGTCGTTGATTTAAAGTTCAAATTAGATGGTTATATTCTTTAAGTGTGGTTAACAGTTGTCTTTAGCAATTTTAGTGGAAATTTAGTTGTTTGTAACTTCTTAAGGCCCCAATAATTAAATAAATAATGGAGGCTTTATATAGAGTACAGTCAAACACAAAGCTTCTTATAGAAAAGGCTCAACTAAATTTTAAAAAATCACCTAAAGATAGGGTAACTAAAGTATATGTTGAGACCAGGTTAGATGCTCTCGAAGCTCTGTGGTTGGAATTTTCAGCAACGAACAGAAACATAATACAGAATGTTACAGACGCTCAACAAGCATCTGATAAATATTTTATTAGCAATGTTTATGATAGTACAGAAGAAATTTACATTTGGTACAAAACACATTTAAAAGAAGTGTTAAATACACTTTCTAAGAGTAATGTAGATCAAGGTAATAGGACAAATGTCGACCACACACTAGTATCAAATAATGTCAGATTACCAAAAATAAATATTCCAAAATTTTCGGGCAATTATGCAGAATGGACAACCTTTAAAGATTTATTCACATCATTGATACATAACAATGAAAGTTTAGAAGATGTTCAAAAGTTACATTATCTAAAAGGCTTATTGTCGGGGGAAGCAGATCAACTTGTCAGACATATTGCGGTTACTTCTAATAATTACAAAGAATGTTGGTCTTTGCTAAATAGCAGATATAATAATAAACGATTTCTGTCGAATTGTTTACTGAAGCGCTTATTAAGTCAAACTAATGTAACGGAATGCGCAAATAGCCTTAAGAGTTTATTAGATACCACAATGGAATGTCTCAACGGTCTAAAAAATCTCGGAGTTGACGTCAGTTCATGGGACATCATAATCATCTTCATAATTAGTTCCAAACTTGATTCCAAATCACGAGAGCAATGGGAATCAAAAATCAGCTCCAAAGATGAATTACCCGCGCTCTCGGACTTCAGAGATTTTTTGGAAGCCAGATTTCGTACGCTTGAATTTTTAGACACTAAGTCGAGTAGACCTAAAGCAAATGTTCACCATGTAGTTAGTACCGACAATAAGGCCGTTGCAACAACTTGTCCATTCTGTAAAGAAGCTCACAGAATCTACAATTGTAAGAAGTTCGCTCAAGAGAGTTACGAATCTCGTCATAACTTTGTACAAACCAACCGCTTGTGTTATAATTGTTTAAACGCGAATCACTCCATTAAGTTTTGTCGACAAACTGCGTCGTGTCGTATATGTAAGCGAAGACATCATTCGCTACTACATTCAAACTCAGTCTCAAACTCCACAGTAGTCAATGAAAGCTCTAAGACAGCAGCTGACGTTAAATCAGCGGTGTCTAGTGTTCAGGCATCGTTATCAGCAAGCGAACCATCAACGTCTAGCATAGTTTCACATTTCTCTAAGGGATCAGTACCTTCTCAAGTTTTGTTGGCTACTGCTCTTGTCGAAGCACAGACAGAGAGTGGGTCCACACAGCTGCTGAGAGTGCTATTGGATCAGGGATCTCAGGCATCATTCATAGCAGAATCAGCAGTACAGTTGTTAGGACTACGAAAGAAGCCGACCAAATCGGTCATATCAGGAATAGGCGGTGAGAGAAGTTCTTTTGCTTCCAAGTACACAGTCACGTTGACTATTCACTCACGCTTAGATCCAAAGTTCAAAGTCCAAGTCCATGCCTTTGTATTAGGTACTATCACATCGCTTTTACCCTCGGAGAAATTAGAACAGTCTTATTGGCCCGAGCTGAAGGATATAGCTTTGGCTGACCCAGAGTTCCACACGCCAAACAAGGTAGATATCTTGCTTGGCGCGGAAATATATTGTCAAGTTCTTAGAGATGGCTTAATTCGGGGTCCACCCAACCTACCGGTAGCTCAAAATACGGCTCTGGGTTGGATCCTCTCTGGACGGAGCTCGTCCAGCCGAGAGTTTATCCATTGTCATCATGTCGTTAACAGCAGCGAAGATCAGGCTGATGACAATTCACTTTTGCGACGGTTTTGGGAGACAGAGTCTATTGTCCCTGACCAGAAAATCCTTTCCGAAGAAGATCAACGATGCGAGGATATTTATGCACAGACTACATGTCGTGATAAGGAGGGTCGCTATGTAGTCAATCTTCCCTTTCGCGATCAAGATCCCCAGTGTCAATATGGGAGTTCGAAAGCACTCGCAATAAAAAGATTTAATCTTCTTGAAAACAAATTCACGAAGAACCCGAAGCTTAAAACTCGATACTCAGAAGTGTTCCAAGAATACATCGACCTTGGTCATATGGAGCCTGTACGTGTACACGGTGATGAGCCTAATAGGAGTACAGCTGTTTATCTGCCACATCACGCCGTGGTACGTGAAGACAAAACCACAACCAAGGTTCGAATAGTGTTTGATGCTTCAATGAAAGGGGTAAATGGAGTGTCTCTGAACGATGACCTCATGGTCGGGCCCATATTGCAACCGCCATTACGTCACATCATTATGAGATGGAGAATGCATCCCATAAGCCTCTGTGCTGACATCATAAAAATGTACAGACAGGTGAAGGTTTGTCCTGAACATGCAGAGTTTCAGCGAGTAGTGTGGCGCGAAGATCCAGCATCTGAAATAAAGGAATACAAATTAGTAAGAGTTACGTTTGGTACAGCAGCGGCTCCTTACCTTGCAGTCAAATCCTTGCAGCAAGTGGCAGTTGATGAAGGTGAAGGTCAACCTGAAATATGTGATATTATAAAAAACGAGTTTTACGTAGATGACCTAATGACAGGATGTCAGACAGTTGAAGAAGGTTTACAAATACATAGGAAAATTACAGAGTTACTTACCAAAGGTCAATTTCAATTACAAAAATGGGTTAGCAGCTGCGATGAATTAAACAAGAGAATTCAAAAATGTTCGGTAAAGGTGAGACAGAATGAAGAAGAGGAAGAGGAGCAGAGTAAGGATATCAAGTTGGATTCTGTTATAAAAATTTTAGGAATTTCGTGGGATCGTGAGAGCGATGAATTTAAATATTCAGTGCATCTTGATCCTCAGCAAACTCCAGTCACCAAGAGAAAGGTTATATCTGACATCGCACGTCTGTTCGATCCGCTAGGGTGGGTGGCACCTTGCATTGTCACCTCCAAGATATTTATTCAAAAGCTTTGGCTTGCTGGTCTGGAATGGGATGAAGAATTACCTCCAGAACTTTTATCAGAATGGGAAACTTACCGTTTAAGTCTTGTAGAGACGAACAAGTTTAGCATTCCCAGATGGGTTAACACAAAATCGGACGATCAACTGGTAGAGTTACATGGATTCTGTGACGCATCAATTGCCGCTTATGGCGCTGTAGTTTATATTAGAGTCATCGATGCCCACAAAACTATTCATGTTAGTTTAATTACCGCTCGAACTAAAGTTGCACCAATCAAGCAGCAGTCAATTCCACGTTTAGAACTGATGGGGGCAGTGTTGCTTTCTGAACTTATCTCTGAAGTCGCCGGAGTCATGAAAATAGCGCCGGCTCAAATACACGCCTGGACTGATTCGTCAGTTGTTTTGGCATGGCTCAGCAAACATCCCAGTCACTGGACTACTTTCGTGGGAAACAGAGTGTCCACTATTCTCTCTCACGTCGACAACTCACATTGGGCACACGTCCAATCTACGCATAACCCTGCAGATTTGGCATCCAGAGGTGTAACGCCACAAGAACTTTTATGCAGCTCACTGTGGAGTCAAGGACCCACATGGCTCCGTGATGAACAGATAGAATATACAAGACCGAAGTCAATTGTCACCAACACGGAAAAAAGATCAATAAAGGTTCACGTCGTAACAGAACCCGCAAGGGAGGATGTTTTTTGGACAAGATATTCGTCATTGCAAAGGTTACTTCGGGTTATAGCGTACTGCAGAAGAGTTTTGAGTTGGAAGAAACAATCGCACGGTGAGAAGAGATTCGAAAATTATCTAACTAAAGAAGAAATACAAGAGGCAACAAAAACGTGTATAAAACTTGTTCAGAATCAAGAATTGTCGGAAGAGATGAAGGATATAAGAAAAACAGGAAGTGTGAAAGCAAAAAGCAAGCTTAAAAGTTTATGTCCATTCATTGATGATGAAGGCATTCTCCGTGTCAGTGGACGCATACATAATGCTGATGTAGACGAAGCTGTCAAACATCCCATTATACTACCACATGGCAGTCACTTCACCAATCTAGTGATTGATGACGCGCACAAGAGGACTTTACATGGAGGACCAACACTAATGTTGAGCCAGCTGCGTACAAGGTATTGGATTCCTTCTGCCAAAACAAAGATTAAGGCTTACGTACACAAATGTGTGAAGTGCAGACGGTATTCGGCATCTATTCAAACCCCACTTATGGGTCAATTACCGTCTAGTCGAGTAACTCCAGCAAGGCCATTCCTGAAGAGTGGTGTAGATTTTGCTGGTCCCATCAATATCCGAACTTCAAAGGGTCGAGGCCACAAATCATACAAAGGGTACATTTGTGTCTTTGTATGCATGGTGACCAAGGCCATCCATTTAGAAGCCATCAGCGATTTAACATCGCAAGGTTTCATCGCTGGCTTTAAAAGATTTGTGGCTCGGCGAGGGTTTGTTAGTGATATTTGGAGCGACAACGGAACTAATTTCGTTGGCGCTTCCAAGGAGCTTCAGCATTTATTAGCTGCGGAAAAATCTTCCGTAGCTGTAGAAATTAGAGATTGGTTAGGCAATAACAGCACTTCTTGGCATTTCATTCCTCCTCATTCCCCTAATTTCGGCGGTTTGTGGGAGGCCGGGGTGAAATCGACCAAGTTTCACTTAAAACGCGTGATAGGTAATTCCACACTTACGTATGAAGAAATATCAACACTTTTGTCCCAAGTAGAAGCATGCCTTAACTCCAGGCCGCTATCAATGTTGCCTGACAATTCCGAAGATCCCACCCCATTAACTCCAGGTCACTTCCTGATAGGTGAGCCTCTGATGAACGTGCCTGAACGCAACTATGAAAATTCTAATATTAGCAACCTAAGACGTTGGCAAGTTACACAGCGCATGTTGCAAGATTTTTGGAGACGATGGTCAAATGAGTACTTGGTTCATTTGTTACAGCGGTATAAATGGACAAAAAATATTCCAGAACCAAGTATAGGAGACATAGTTTTAGTCAAGGAGGATAATTTACCTCCTACCCGTTGGCTTATGGGCAAGGTCGAAGACAAGCATCCTGGTTTGGATAAAGTTACACGAGTGGTAACTCTCAAGTGTAATGGATCCTCTATTAAACGACCTATGTCAAAATTGTGCATTTTGCCTACTGCAAAGTAATGTGAACCATATGTTATTATATTAAGTTTTTTTTGTTGAAAGTTGCAAAGTTTAAATAATGTCTGTGTAGTTCACTAAGTTAGATTTAAGCTTATACAGTCCACAAAGTATTTTTTGTTTTTGCGTTTAGAAATGGGTACCTACCTTTTATAAAATGTTATATTTTTTACATCAAAGTCGTCATTTAGTTATTCTAGTTTGATTGAGCCCTGACCTCATGGTGGGCGGTTTTGTGTAATGAAGGACATAATATCAATATGTCCTTGGTGGGCGGTATGTTCATGATTTAGTTAGTTTAGAATTTTTCAACTAGATGGCGTTTTACATCGAGCGCCCTTTTCTGAATGGCGATGTTAAGATTTTCAATCGATTCCTATAGGGTCTGAATATGTGATTTTGTTTTTTGAGTTTGTACTGGTGTGTATATCGAATATACATAGTTATACGGTGTCCGGTCTTTTATTTAACCGTGGTCCGACCACTCAAGTACAGATATAATTAGGATTCGCGGATGTAATTAATTGTAATTAGGTACAAATAGGTACTAGTTTTGGTAACTTTCGGTTTTAACATCACATTTTCTAACCAATTATGGTCCTTATGAAACAAACTCTGTAAACTTAATTTTAAACAAGCTTACACTAATAAATAGTCACTAAAACTAATGTATAAAAATATAATTAGGTACTTAGTTTAAAGGCAGCACCAACTTTCGTTTGTCAAAATTGTGCTTAATACTGGCGCCCATGTTATTAGGATAGTTCTTAAATTGCAGGGTTGTCATAACCTAAAACTTTTTATGTACCAGAAATCTATGTATTTCCAAATGGGTCCACTTCTCAAGTAATCAGGTACAGTCTTTGAATTCTGGCATTATTAATTTCTAGGTGGGAGATATTCTCTGTTGGGTTTTTGTGCTGGTCTTCCCCTACTCCCTGAAGGGTTGAAGCCAGGCCCACTAGGTCTACCTGATGGATAGCCTTGGCTACCTGTACCTGATCCAGGATAGGGTGTACTCGAGCCTGGGTAGTTGGACCCATTGCCCCCTGGACCGCCAGAAGGTCCCTGTGGACCGCTACTGGATCCTGGGTAGCCTTGATAGTTTCCGGAGGGACTCTGAGAACCTGGGTAACTTCCGGACGGACCTTGCGTGCCTGGATAACTTCCTGACGGACCTTGTGAACCTGGGTAGCTACCGGACGGACTTTGTGAGCCCGGGTAGCCTCCGTTGGGTCCCTGTGGGCCTGGATAGCCCCCTGATGGGCGTTGAGATCCAGGGTAAGAGGTTGTAGACTGGATGCCAGGGTAAGATGATGATCCGGATCCACCAGTGTAGCTAGACGGACGTGATGTACCAGAACCTTGGTAAGAGGAGGGTCCTTGTGGGCCTCCACCACCAGGGTACGAAGAGCCGGGGTAATTATTGAAGTTATTGTAGTTTCCTGAAGATCCTTTTATAGAGTAATCATAGAGCTTGGCATTGAGTTCGTAAAAGCCAGGTGCAGACTCGCAGGTGAACTGGTTCCACCACACGCAAACGAAGTCTTCTTGAGAGAAGATGGTCCCATTAGGACAGAGGAAATCATACGTGATGTTATTGGAGCAAACGTGAAAGACTTGGCAACGGGTCTCGACGTCAGCGTAATACCCAGGCAGAGATTGAGACTCACAACTGAAAGAAGTTTGGGGTATGTAGGACAATACAGGATAGTCTATATCTGGCTCGCCAGGAATAGCCGAGTAGTCCCCACCTTCGTAGTTACCACTATCGCTGTCAGAGTAACTTGTAGTCCCGAAATTAGATCCAGAACCAGGATAGTTTTGCCCTTGGCCAGGATATCTTGCAGGACCACGGGATCCTTGAGGGTAGGATGAGTCTGACTGTCCAGTATAGCTTCCAGATGGTCCACTGGGTCCTTGTCCTGGGTATGATGAGCCAGGGTATCCTGGTCCTTGACTGCCTGATCCCGGGTACCCTGGTCTCTGGCCGCCTGATCCGGGGTAGTTATTTGGTCCTGTTGGGTAGCCTGTGGATGATCCTCCGGGTCCGCTGTTGTCGTCGCTTTGTGGTCTGATAGGGTATGATGTAGTGGTGGAGCCACCATTTCCTGGTGACGTCCCGGGCCGGCTGGATGATGTTCCGGGACCAAACGGCCTGTTAGGCTTGTTGTAATCATATCCATTTTGGGCGGCGGCAAGGGCCAGTAGCACTGAAAAATAAAAGTGGTCATGTTTAATAATGTTCTTTGTAGCGAGCTTAATAGATTTCGAGTCATACAGATAGTTTTAATATTATACGAGACACACGACTTGCTTCCAGAAGCAGTGTATATCCGGATCTTAATGACGTACGGAAAAGTCGCCCATTCCAAACTGTGTGTAACGTCTGATCTGATCCAATTGAGAGTACACCCTCTGGGGACAATAGGCCAAGATGAGATCGCGTGAGACGCTATGGTATCGACGAGGTTTCGCAAGATGGCTGCCTTGTTGGCGGGAAATAAGTGCAGTGTTTAGGAATTGGAACAAATTTTTTTTTGTTTCATGTCTTTTGAAAAAAATTGAGAAAGGCCTCGTCTTAAATGTTTAAAGAGAACTAGCTGACCGGACAGACGTTGTCCTGATTACTATAACTCGATTGCAGCGCCACCTCTCGGGTCCAATTGTGAATAACCATCCAGGGACTTACAAAAACACACACAAAAAACAATCAAATTCGGTCCAGCCGTTCTGGGGGAGTTCAGTGACATACAGACGTACAGAAGTATCATATATACTGGGTGGCAGGGACATCCACGCGAAAACTTACCATGGATTCAGTACATGATTCTGAACCCCCTACGTTGAAATTTTCCTTCAGTTATTTTAAAAAAAATCAGCTGTTCCATGAATTTTGACCGCGTCGGTATTTCAATTTTCTATAAAACAACAGATTTATTTTTTAATAACCGACGAAAAAATTTCGACGCATTTCATTATTCATGTACTGAATCCATGGTAACAGTTTTCGCGTCGATGTCCCCATTCTGTATAAAGATTAGGAAACTAATCTAACATAGATTTTGTACATGTAATTGTGATGCATTAGCTTTAATTGTCTGGTAGCTGTTTTTATACAGGGCAGACGCTCTATAAGAAATTACATCGAAGAATGACCACTATAAGGGTACCTGTAACTTTATTTTTATTTTTATCCATTTTGTGGAAGCCTTGGCCTGCATCTCACCTGACGGTAAGTGATGATCAGGCCGAAGGAAAAAGCGAACTTCACCCGGAATTCTCAACCACAGAGGAACTGGCTCTAACTGCCGAAACACAACAATGCTGTTAACATTGTTGTTTTAGCGACAGACTTAGATAAGATGGTGGTTGCTAGCCAGGCAGAGTTAGAACAAGCACTACTATCAACCAAACCGATCACAAAATTTTGCCCCCATTGGGAATTTAAATTAAATGTTAAGATAGTGAAATAATCAGTCTTAAGTTGAAGCTGTATAATGGCGGAAATTGGTAGAAATTAATACTTAGAAAAAACAATGTACAATCAGAAACAGCAAAAGTTCAAACAATACTCTAATCAGGATACAATTTAATTTACAGTAATTTAGTTTAATGTACCGCAAAACATTATCTTAAATCCGATCTGCAAATTTACTTTACATGGAAGTTTAAACGTAATTTTCTTAGAAGACTAGAGCAATTTTAAGTTTCATTGCAAATGGATGTAAATGTGTGCGTGTGAGCGTGTAGGAATGAAGAGTGAAGGTGTAGCTTTAGCATGCTTCATATGTGTTATTAAGAACCAAGTTTTAATGTTATAATAAAATAATTTTTATTGTGTTGAATTAAATGGGAAATATTAAATTATGTTCATGTTCATATCGTGTTTTATTAAGGGGATAAATGAATCGGTTCTTAGTTCCTAAGAAGATATTAACCTATTTAGGGGTAGTCCTTATCAATTCCTACCTTGGGATGCAATAAGGCACACGAATATGTAGGTACCAAGTAATTCAGGGTCAGGACGGGCCATACTGCGTGATATGTACAACTGATATCTTAAAATGCATGGAAATGTACATTTTAAGGGGATAGCATATAAAGTACCAGGAGGTCAGTTCTTTGCCCGTTCTCGTGGGTAAACGATGAAGTGAGGTCCTTGTCGAATAAGTTTTAAATGTCTAAATAACTCTATAAAATATTATATTATAAGTAAGTAGATTATCAAATCTATTTCGCAAACTAAATGCTAGTGCTGACGTGACAGCAACAATTTAGTGACAAAACAGTTTGATTGTTCACATCTCAAATGGTCAGTTGACATGGTCATGTTTCACAATATGGCTAATGACTGTTACGTGTAATGGTACTAGATGCGTTGGTTTTTAGATCGCTAGGTCATTAGGTTGGTCATTATGTAGATCTTGACTGAAATCTTGTTTAGTACGCTTGTTGCGGTTTTTCGATATTTTATTTTTATCGAAGTGATTTGTAATCTACGATGATGATCATTTCCGCGTGCATTTGAGTAACGAATTCATCATTAGGTTCTGGAAATAATGGAATACCTACTCGTGACTTCGAATCATGTATCACTTCCATTTTAGGCTTTTGTACTCCAAGACCTTACTCCAAAAAGGTAAAAGCGCGAACCGCAACCTCCTTGCAATAAGACAAAGTTGCTCCAGTTTATCTATACTCATTGTAGTCGTGGGTGTTCGAAATTTAAACAGGGAAGTGCTCTATATTCAAAATAGCTGGTTGCCGCAGTCTCATCACTAGATGGTGCATCTCTCGTGCTTTCCGTCACGATCACTATACAACAATGGAACAAGGAAGATTCGGATTGTACCAACTTTAATGTACACTCAAACAACCGAACTGCGGCTTTGTAATTAGACGGAATATAATATTCCGTCTAATTACAAAGCCGTAAAGTTTATATTTGAGTTGAGGTTAGTTTCGGAGCCGCATGAATCAAGTTGGTCAGATAACGTGCGAAGATGCTATTTAATTCAGTGCTACAGTTGGTGTCGCCGTTTCTTCATTAGTTGTATAAGCTATTTTGCAAAGAGGAAAGGCCATTGTAGATGTTAGTTTAGATAAGAAACACGTGTTTTGTGTTTTTTGGCGAAGTGTTAGATCACTATAATGTCTACTTTCATATTATCCATACATAAGAGATTGTTATGGAGAATGCAAAATGTCTATACATTGATTCTGCAGCCACATACCATCAGGAGAGATTCAGGCCAAGAGCATCCTCATAGTGGATTTAAAAAAAGAACTAAGGAGTAGTTTAGGTAAACTGCTAGTCTGCTAGGTGGATTTTTATGTCTCTGTCAACCAACCGTAACTGTTTTACTAAAGAAACTTTGGCAGATCCGACGTATTACGTGTAAATAAGCCATTACATTAAGAAAAGTTTCAGCTCCCACGATAAACCTGCAAATCTACTTAAAAATATCACTTTTGCCATACCAAATTAACAGCAACGACAGAAAAACTCCACTAGTGCGTTATGCGCGCGGGCCGCAATTTCACAAGCTGCATTAGATGATGTCCACAGTAATGATATGGTAAATAATCTCACGCCAGGTCAGGCTCGGCGAGTAAATACTTGGGAGCGAGTGACACACAATCATGGACAGACATTAATAGTTTTAGAGCAATAATGTTAGTTAATATAGAAGCAGTTTGATTTGCAGAGATCGTTGGGAAAATTTGAACGGGCGGATTGTTTAAGCTTGAATCAAATATAGAAGATTAGATAGTAGAAAAGCAAATCTTAGCTATTAGGATTGGAGAATTCTAGTAAGAAGACGACATGACAAACAAATAAACTTTTTTTTGGGTTGGAAGTTATCAAATAACTTCTTCCACTCTGGGCGGTGCGGGAGGGTGTGTCAGACTCTTACTGACTAAAACACACCCAGGTTCCTTCAGTTGCTATGTTGCCGGGGGCCACAAAATCCCTTTCAGACTTCTTCGCAACCCTGGCAGGCATCGGCCCTAGCGTACCCCGTCAATTCTGCTGACATATCATTGAGGCGCGCGTGGAATACAACGCGCAGTCGACCCGGGCCTGGTACTTATCGGATGGCGAGATACCCATTGCTCGCCGTCCGCAAGCCCGCAACTACGGTGGCCGGGAATCGGCCGGCGATTCCCGATGCCCGGGTCGTCTCTTGCGGCGGTTAGGGGCGTGAGGGCGTAAAATTTGCCTCTCCCTCACGCGTTCCACCTCCTTCTTCGCGAGCATTACTGCTTCGCAGAAGGAGGTGACGGCCTCCCATGCCCTCTCGCTCTGTACCATGGCCTGGACCAGAGCCGGACGCGAGAAACACGGCGATGCTCCACCCAAGCGGGGCAGACCTCCACCGTATGCTCTACCGTGTCCTCCAGGCGACCCACACAATGGTGACACCCGGATGTTTCCTCCCGCCTAATCCTGAACAGGAACCTCCCGAAACAGCCGTGTCTGGTGAGGACCTACGTCAGGCGGAAGGTGAGGACGCCGTGGCGCCTCCATAGCCACTCCTCAAAGAGGGGACTTATCGCCGCAATTGTGTCGTGCCCAATCAAACAAATACCCTGAAGATGGCATGAAAGAGGAAGAATATAGACATTAAGCGGTCTACTGTAGTCGAGATTATATTCATAATATCAGTTCTTGTTGGAGTCGTAAAAAAGAACAAACAGCATTAAACAATACCTGAGATAGCTATGATGAGGAATCGGTTTCAGGGAGTGTGATAAACAGAAGATTCAAAACCAGCTAATTTTCCGAGAGAATATATATCAACATTTGATTTAATAGATTTCCTTAGAGATAAATTCATAGAAATTAATATTCTGACTGTTGCCTCACAATATATATTTGGAAACCTATTGTATGTACACAAAAATATATCAAATTTTAAGAAAATGTTCGATATTCATAGTTTAAATACCAGGAATAAACACGACCTTGCTATACATCGCACTCGTCTCCACAAAGTAGGCAACTTGTTCATGGGTCAATATATATACGCTTTTACAATAAACTTCCCATTGACATTCGAAACTTACCCATTAAACGATTTAAAAGCTGTATTAAAACCAAACTTTGGAAAAAAAAGGGTACTATAAATTTTCAGATTATTTAGAAATCGAAATCTGTGCGGTTGTTAACTCAAAAGACAATTTCAAACACTAATCTACATGGTCCTCATATGGCCTGACCAAGATTATGTCTGGACTTTAAAAGAGACTGCGACCTCTGAGTTTGTTTCGGCCTTTCTTCTCAGAGTAGTCAGATAGGAAACGCCGACCTCATCGAGCTTATTTTTAATATTTTTAAAAGTGATTACGTTATCCTATTTACAGAATGAACAATTTCATTTTATTTCATTTCATTGCCCCGTTAGTCTAGTGGTTGCAAGCTCTACTGTTAAGCATGAGGTCTTGAGGTCGATTCCCAGGTCGGGCAAAGTTTTATTGGGTTGTTTCATCTGGAATTTCTCAGTATTACTCTGGAGTCTGAATTTTCTCTCTTCGTTAGATGGGACTTAAACATGACTAGCGAAATGTGGGTGTACTATAGAGCAAACCTCTGCCTAACCTTTCGGAACTTACTGGCGTGATGTTATGTTATGTTATGTTGATTATCAACAATTAGCTTCTTTTTCTTTTCGTGTGGTTAGTGACTAACATGGTGTCAAAGTTTTAAAGCCGCCCATGGGCCTCTGACTTGGCTTCACAAGCCGTCGAGAAATATCTCTAAGGCATGCCGGTTTCCTCATGATGTTTTCCTTCACCGTTTTTTAAGCAAGTGAGGTTTATACAATACGCACATGAATCCGAAAAGTCAGAGGTGCGTGCCTTGGGTTCGAACTCGAGACCTATGACTTAGCAGTCTGACGGTCACACCACTAGGCTATCACTGCTCGCACACAACAATTAGCTGTAAGCTACATAGTTAGAAAACCTACCAATTTATTAAACGCTATCAACTTTTAATCTTTTAATTAGACAGTGAATTGTTGTAACTTCATTGTAGGCTTTAAAATCTTCATTACAGACATTTGAAACCATAAATCTTAAGAGCTAAGATTATGCAAGAATAGGGTTGTTAGGAGAAATTGCAATAGCATACTACAGCTATTTCACGATGTCATTTTCTATAACTCCATGATTATCCTAAGGTGAAGAGGTTGTGTGCGTACGTGTTCCTTTATAAGTGAATGTTTTGTGGTTAAGAAATTATTAAATATTGGACTAGATATCTACATATAAGTTTCTTCCTCTATTTGATTTAAACTTATCTTTTTTGATATTTTCGTTCTTCGAAGATATCATAAACAGTAAGTTAGTAGGTAGTCTTTAGGACAACGTTCTTTTCTAATGTGATTAACAGCAATAATAAAAAAGTGAAAAGTTATACTTACTGCAAAAAGTTGACAAACGCAGCATGGTGTTGGTGCTGCACCTCTGGGCTTAAACTAAATCTGAAACAATTCAACAATTGATTATTTTTTATAGCTTTTAGATAATTTGGTATTTAGAGTCAACAGCCAATTTTATTCCACGACTTAAAAGACTTCATATTAAC
This sequence comes from Omphaloscelis lunosa, assembly GCA_916610215.1. Classification (NCBI taxonomy): domain Eukaryota; kingdom Metazoa; phylum Arthropoda; class Insecta; order Lepidoptera; family Noctuidae; genus Omphaloscelis; species Omphaloscelis lunosa. The sequence goes on along the minus strand of OU744265.1, from coordinate 12,664,698 downwards.
AAGATTCCTACATCCAGATCCTAACTAATACTGTAAATGCGAAAGTGAGTTTGTCTGTTTGTTTGTTACGCTTTCACGCTAAAACGGCTGAACGGATTTGGATAAAATTTAAAGGACATAAGCTACTTTTCATTCTGGGTCGCAGACGAAGTCGTGAGCAACAGCTAGTAATATACTAAGGGTAAAATTAGTCGAAACAATCTGACATGACTGATACCTACAGCTGAGCTACCTTATTGCAGAAATAATTGAATGACAATAATACCGATTGCTTTGTTTATCCTTTGAGTAAGTAAACAATGATTACGCAGGTAGGTGCCACTATAATAATCTAATCAAATGTAATAAAAACGCACGAATGCGTCAAATTACTATAATGTGTAAGTAAGGACGGGATGTTGTCCGTCTTATTACAACATTTCTGTGCGTTATATCATTATAATGACCCACTTCTGTGAAGTCTGATGGCTGATGAGCTAATATTTTTATTGTAAAGGTCACAATGCCGGTATACAACACGCATAGGTACCCCAAATTAGTCAAAAAAAATATAATTAAATAGGTACTAACAGCGCCCCGCGGTTTTATCCCGTAAGAATATCGGGATATCATATGTGTTAATCCAGGTTATAAACTATCTGTGTGCCAAATTTCATCCAAATCCGTTTAGTCGTTTTTGCGTAAAAGAGTAACAAACATCCATCCATCCATCCATCCATCCTCACAAACTTTCGCATTTATAATATCACAGAAGGACTTCTTCTTCAACATACTCAGAACAGTTACAATCCCGTTAAAAATCTACGGGGTCACATTAAATTAGCTGGCGTAACCCATCACATCACATCGCTAGATAATTTAATTTAACCGAATATCCTTTAAAAATTTAAACAAATTGATTTCGAAATGGTGGTGGTTTGATTGAAAAGCAATTTAATTAAAGTGCATCTTATGCTCTGAAAAAAAAAAACTACTTAATGAAATATTTTCTTATTCTGTTCATCAAAAGACTTCGAAAACGTCAAGTTTTTTCAAATGATCAACATCGTAATATATCATTAGAAAGAAAAAGTATTTATTGAGACTCGCTCAGAAGATCACAAATTAAAAACACACTCATAAAACATGAATAAAAAAAAAATAAAAAAATAACAAAGTAAAATTTAAATTAAAGTTGAAAGCCCCATCTCAGCATAATGCTGCGACATTAATGACATGCCACATATTTCATACTCTAAGGAAGTTATCCTTACAATATGAAATACATGTGTCATGACATACGCTATAGCCAACACTTCACAAATGACATCCGCAGTCCCAGTCATTACTCACGCCCTTTGCAAATTACTTGTAGACACTTAACTATCTCAAAGAGGAGCTGCATTTGTTAGTAAATGTTCGCTTCGGGCTGAGGCTACATGCCTACATGTATTATATTTGTACTGTCTTCATGTGTTCTTGCGTGTAATAATAATATTTTAAATCGTAAATCCTAATAACTAAAGTAATATTTTTTTTTTTTTTTAAAGTGAAATCTTCTTTAGGCGCGGTGGGCATTTTTGAGGTGGGACTAAACAATTGATTTGCACTGTGAAGACACCAGCGACCAAAAAGACATTAACGCGTTGATTACCGCGGTGCGTGGAGTAAAAGGCGCGTTGATTACCGCTTTTTAAAGTTTTCACTTCAGTCGGCACTCCCGAGTGCCACTGTGTTTTTTTAAAAGAAAAATTTTGGTTTTTTTACAATAACTGTCAGGCGTATTTTTTTTCAGGGATAAAGATGTCTGATGTTGGAAAAACCAGCCCTGTTAAATAAAAACACATGTTTGAAAAAATAATTTTTTTTTGATTGTCCGAAGGCGTTGATGTCTTTTGTTTGCTACGACCGATGGCTACGAAAATTTAATAAATTCCATTTAATTTTTTTTTATAGATTTATGTTTATGACTGAAAAGACCAAAACCTATAAGTTGTCATCGATAAATTGAGGATTGGTCCTTTCTTTTCAGACACTTTTCTAGTAACAAATATTTCTCCAACTGCTATCCAGTTAGTTGAAACAGATCTGGTATTTATCACCTACATTAATGTGGTTGGCCTGGGGTCTTGTTCTGTAATAGCGTTTTCTGAGACTGTTGGGCTGATAGAACGTGACCGACGCATCACTGCGGGCCATCCACGCAATACTGAGCCCATTAGGACCAAATTGGTGATGGTAAGTCATTTCTTTGGAATTTAGGTGCTTTTCACACGTGGGTTTCACTAGGTGGGAAAGATGCGCATTACTAAATCACTAGGTGACCTACGTGGGATTCTTTTACTGTCAATTGGATTATTGTTGCTGAATGTTTTTATTTATTTTTTTTTGTATTGACTTATTCTTGGCGAATCGGAGTTCATCTTTTATGTGGTTTATGATTTGGGCCGTTGTTGTTGGAGAACTATCATGGGAACAAATTTTTCGAATAACAAAAATAAAAATTACTATTTATAAATCAAACTAATGACTCTAAATGCGGTGTTCGTTACATTTAACTACATATAATTTTAGTGGAAACTCTTCAATTACAAATAATTAATTGGCATGCAGAGCGTTTATTGTTTTGTGTAATAAATATATTTGACCCGTGTGAATTTTTATTTCGGTGTTCTTTTATAAATTTAACTACTCCGTTTGGACTATAAAAATGTTCTCTACCCTAAAAAATATTGCTGTGTTTTGTTACTGCATATAGTAATTTTCAAGCTCTTTTCATTTAATGAAATGCAATTTTAATTCAACACAAGATTGGTCTTTTCCGCCCACCAAGCACACACGCAGTAGCATTAGGCAAGTCAGTGGGTCAACGACTAGTTGAGTTGAGTGAGGTGGGTCAGTTCCGCAGCGGTTCAGAAGTACTCATCTTCTGATAAATTCTGTAAAAATCTCACGGTAAAAATTTAGGTGAAGTGACCTGCGGTGCGAATCTGTTAAAATCTCACCGTGAACGTTTAGGTGAAGTGCGCTGTCATTCCACCATATGCTAGGGATTAACACTATTGGCAGCTCAATTTCAAGCTCACTTTACCTACCACCACCGTTCACAGTGAGATTTTTATAGAATAGCACTGCTGTCAATCCCTTGCATGAATGACAGCTCACTTCAAATTTCACCTAAGTTTTCACGGTGAGATTTTTATAGAACAGATAAGCTGATGTGGATGAAATTTTTTTCAGTAGGGAGATATTTTACTACGATATTTACGTATATAATATTTTGGAATACAGAAAAAGTATGAAGTAATGAGAATGAGACACCTTTGCCCCACATACCTAAGCTTAGTAGACTGTGTAGTACCTAGGCCTAGATTTGTTGACCATTTTCTATTCTGTGAAGTACCTGGTACTTGTTGAAAGGCCTATTCTATCCTTCCATACCTATTAACACTGTCATTTGGAAATATTGTAAAAGTTAATTATTTTTAAAAGAGTAACCGTGGATTTTCTTGCCGACTCTTCTCCTTAGGAAGCAATAGTATAATGCACCTAGCTTCTGACGTTTCATAAGTAAAATATTTTGATTTTGACAGAAAAGTATTGAAATAAAAAGTCGTAATCTGCAGCCTCAAAAAAGTCAATGGGGCAATAAATACTTTTTTTTAACGATATGGACTTATTAAAAATTCTGCTTCCTTGTTAAGTAATCATTACTTTCGCATGTCCTATTGTTATTTTAGTCTTCAGTCTGAGAGTATGCGTATCTAATTATCTTTGTATCTTAGTGTTCATGACGATGTGTGTGTGACGAATTAACATTAAAAAGTGAAGTCCTAGAAATTGTACTTTTGTTAAATAACAATAATATCACCTTATCACGCGATATATGGAAGGCTTATAGTTAGAAACTATAATATAATTGACCGTGTCAAAATAATTATTTCTCGTCATTGATTTATTTTTATATTCGAGATTAAGATTTTATGTGATTAGAGGTAGATCCCATAAATGGCTGGTCATCTCTTAGCTGCCACTGTTTATTTTAATTTTTGTTTTTGTTTAATTTTTGTTACGGACGCTTTTAATGTGCACGTCTTTCTACATTGTTCCCACTTTCAATATTTCTATAATTTCAACATGAATGAGGTAACAAATATTTTGTAACAATATCCTGATTTAAAAGAGTGTCCGTGGAGTTTCTTGCACGTTCTTCTCTATAGGAACCTACTACGCTTTGGAATGGGCAACTATCTTCATTTTTTTGACTGACCGACCCCTTAAATTCAAAAGTACCTGTAATTGGTTCATTTGAACTAAATGCTTTTGAGTTTGAGTTTGAAATAATTAGGAATTTTTCTAGTTTTTTTTTTGTTTTTTTCGTTGCATCTTTAAAGAGTCCGATCAAAAGCTCTATAAGTCGTTTCGAATAATTCGTTGTGTACCTACGTACGAAGTAGCAAACACCAATAAATGAAGAAATCAACGCAACATTTCTCTTTATTTTACACATTTACAAAAATGCCATGCTTGTGCTGTTTATAAAAAGTTTAAGTAACGTATTGTATCATAAAACAATACGGCCAATCAATCACTTAAAAATTATTATGTTTGTTGAAATGAGCTTAGTACCATTTTCATTATGTTTATTTTAATTTTTTTTTTTACAAAAAAACTTGTGTATTCGTAACTTGGTTACACTTAATAAAGATGCACCTACATTCTACGGAAATGACCGACTGAATAGTTAAGTTGAAATTGGTGGCTTCGGAAATAAAGTGTGCGAATCTGACGCAGATAATTACGACACCGTTAATTCATAAGATTAACGTAAAGAGTGAGTTTAATAAAATTAGGAAGACGGTTCCGTCTATAATTTGTTGGATTAATTGGTGAAATAGTGCGTCTTCACTATTTATTCTATTCGAGGAGTGGTCTATATATTTAGAAGCAGTGGTGGCTCAATGGTAACGGCCCCTTAAGAGATGTAGGTCGTGGATTTGAACCTAGCCAGGCGCATTACTTTTTGTAATTTATTTCATCACCGCTTCTCTCAAAACGGTGAAGAAAAACTTTGTGAGCAAACCGAAATGTTCTAGAATCAAATATTCGAAGATATTTGACATCTACCAATCCGTATTAGGCCCGTGTGGTGGATTATAGCCCACTCTCTCTCTCAGAGAAGAGGCCATTGTCCCACCAGTGGGAACGTTATAGGGTGGTTATGTCCAGGTCTAGTTTGGGGGTTAGGATCAGATTCTTGGCAATGCATTTTTGTGTTATATTATTACGACCTACTTTTTTGTAACATGTATTTTAAGTGTCAAAAAAACGGTTTTTTTATTTATTTGATTGTAATAAGAGTAAACTGACGAAGTATTGGACTAATAAAATTTAACAGTTGCTACCACTGATACGAAGAAGCAGATTTAACGATGGATAGTATTTTTTGATAATTTTTAGCCTATAAATAGCTCTAGGTTAAGAATCTGCTTAAATAAGACTAGTTTAATCACCTCCTCTCCACGACACAGGAAATCCTAGTGTGGGGGGGGGGGGGGCAGGGAATTTGTACAAATCTAGCACCTTTTTTTTTGGGTGGGAAATTATCAAATAACTTCTCCCGCTCTGGTCGGAGCGGGAGGGCGTGTCAGACTATTACTGACTAAAACCCACCCGTGTTCCTTCAGTTGCCATGTTGCCGGGGGCCACGATCTCCCTTTCGGACTTCTTCGCAACCCCGGCACGGCACTAAGGCTCTTATATAATCTGTTACTTATTCTTTTTATATTGTACCGTGTTTTTCTGAATTGAATAAAGCTTTTCTATTTTACTTTACTTTGCCTGTAATTATTTTTTAACCAATATCCTTCCTTAACCGCTCCTTTGGTAGCTAAACCTCACCATTACATTTTTAATTTAGACCGTAGGTATTTCAAATACCACATATCATAATTTATGATCCCACGTTAATAAACCTAAGATCATATCTCACTATTTCAATTTTAAACAAAACACAGATCCCTGATACTGCTACCATTCAACCGAACCGCAGTGTAATGCGTCGATTGTTCATGCACATATTATTAGTGACAAAAACACCTCATTGTCACCGCAGGCGCAGACACGCTTCGGAAAAACTATCAATCATATCAATGTGAAAAGAATGTTGCCAACATTGTGTACGTATGAGACGAAACTTTTTGTAATCGACTTAATTATTATTGTGATTGTAATACGGTGTGGAAGCCGTTTTGTTAAGAATTTATCTCAGCAGCTTTGCGGCGATTTATGTTCGTTTTGAACTAGACAGAACTTAATGAATCTGGAGTTTATACTTTATACATGTTATAATTTAAAGTCGTTTTTCGTGTGTCTGTGTGATCGCGTTGTTCTCTTAAAATATGCAAATGATTTTGATGCGATTTTCACATTCAGAAGTTTTAAATTCCTAACTTCTTAAGATGTTTAGATAGAGCTCGTACAAAAATGGTCTAAAACTGACAACTTTTACGGTCCCCTATTTCTTCATATTAAAAGATAAATAAAAAAAAAAAATTGTTCTCTGCTCGATGAGCTCTAGACAATGACCCCCACATGGGGTTTGATTTTTTATTTTATTGTGCAGAGACCCCTTTCATTTTTAACTTTATTATTTTTTTATAATTTATTGTTATAACGGCAATAGAAGTACATAATATGTGAAATTTTCAACTGTCTGCCTAATGAGGTTCATGAGATACAGCTCGCTGTCAGGACAGACGGACAGCGGAGGCTTAGTAATAATCCGTTTGGCATCCTTCGGGTACGGTACCCTAAAAAGTAATTGCTACAAGGTCTGGGAACGATTGTTATGCCAAAAATATAGTTTTTAGAATTTTTGTCTGTTTGTCTGTATGGTTCAGCATTACGCGAATACTACCGGATAGTTTCAGTTCAAATTTTGCATAATATTCCCTATAAGTCCGGTCAGTCGAGTATAAATTATCACGCTATTTGCTATAGAGGATGAGCAATATTACATTATATTCGTATTCTTATATAAAAACAAGTAAAAAAACCCTGTCCGATCCGTGAGAGTTTTTGTTAAGTATTGTATTGAGAGTCTATTTATGTGGTAATTTTCATGAATAAAAAATGAAAATTTTCAACGGGTAATTTTACCGGGGTGTTACATGGGGCGCAAGTCATAACTTATAACCCCTGATGAAAATTTGCTATACTTAATGGAATTTAAGGTACTAAAATGTGAATTTCAAATCGCAATAACTTTTATTTTCAATAATAATAACATGTTTTATTACTTTTTGGTAATGTTATTATGAGTCCCTTTTGGATCGGATAGTCAGGGTAGCTTAACCGTTCTATCTACAGGAAAACGGTCTGAGGAGACTTCTTAACTTTTTGAGAAACACTAATCTGAATGTAGATCTAAGCTTATTTTTTTACTACAAAAAATAAACTCATTATATAATTTAGGCCTTAGTAGGGACACTTTGTTACAGCTTTGAAAGGCTAAAGGTATTTTTAATTTAGAGCATTAAGAAAATTATATATATATAATAAAATGAGCAAAGTTCAAATCAGTCAATTTAAAAAAATATTCAGTAAAATGTCAATAGCGTAAAAACTGGGCGGGCGGAAATTGTTGGGCGGCGCCCAGTGGTTTTTTTATATTGAAATATTGGGTTTGTTTTTATTGGACACCAAATATGTAAATCCATTTATGGATACTTATGTTAGGCAAAAAATACTTAGTATTATATCAACGAAAAGACACTCTGAACTGACCGACTTCGAACTTAACCACTTAAAATCTATTTACATTCCAATCAATCCAAAAAACCCAGTCACAAAAACATCTACAAAAATTCAGGACACTTCAAAAAACGAACTATTTCCAAAGTAAAAAACAACTCACCGAGTGCGTACGGAGCGCTTGCGCGAGTGCGCGGACTGTGCTGCGCTGCGCCCGCGCAGGCTTTTATCACCGTTGCTATAGCAACCACCACCGCTTACCAAGGGATGCGTACGATTTGCAAACGTAAAGTTTTGCAAACTAGGTCAGTTAGCTTCTGCGATACCTGTGGTTTACCGGCAAACTTCTAACTTATTTGCTGGTCAAACTATTAATTGTTTATTTAATTGTTTGCGGTAATTCAACATTCAAACTTACTTGCTAGCTTTAAATATTACTAAACACATATTTTGGACGTTAGGTAATTAAAGTGACAGTAACTAAGCCGTTATGTCTGGACCAAAGCAATTACAATAACGTCTATGATTATTTTAGAAAAGATCAATTTAACCCTCAACATGTAGTTAACATAACACCAGGATCCGATGATAAATAAAGGAAAAGGAACTAGGGTTATTGTGTGCTTAGCTACACATAAACAAAAAAAAAACATATTAAAAAAAGGTTCTTTTAAATTCGGTCCACAATTGATGTCAATATCGATGAACATATTATGATGATGATTTGTGTGCCCGGTTGATGGCAATAGACTCGCCCCCTATTACATGGGACTTAAACATTACCGGCGAAATGTGGGTGTACTATAGGCACACCTCTGCCTAACCCTTCGGGGACTACAGGCGTGATGTTATGTGTTATCTATAAAAAAAACATACAGAAGAACATATAACCTCCTCCTTTTTTGAAGTCGGTTAAAAAATTCGTCTGTATTTCCCTTCTTTGTTATTAAACCATTTTAATAATAGAGAGTTGAAAACAATTAAAAATTGATGGCAAAATTGAAAGAATATCTAGGTACCTACGGGTAACTGAGTAAATTATACTTTATTCGTTCCAGATTTAGTTTTCATGTGAAATTCCAAAGCGGGTTGGATTGGTTTGATAGTCATTGTACGCTTTTATGATTTCTAACGTGACGATATTTTCGCAGACGTCCACGTCACGATGACACGATAACACAGGGAAGTAAAATGTATGGAAATAAATGAAGACGCTTTAAAATTTCCGACCACGATGACGTTATAGCAGCGTGCACGTTTTTTTTTTCCCATTCATTTTATGGACGTTGACGTCCACGATAATATCGTCACTTTAGAAATTATAAAAGCGCATATTCTACTAAAAATTTATCGTGGGTTTATCTACGGTCCTTTCATCCCAGATTAGTGTCGAAGGACCAATATTTTTTCTTACTTCAAATTTTCTTTTAAGTAACCCTTTATGCTACAATACAAAAAAATATGCATCCTTTTATAATTTTAAATATTTGTGAACTGTGCTAATCGAACTCTTAGATTGCAATTTCGAAATTTTGCCACAAATTGTATAATAGACACATCTTTTTGTCATCTCATTGTCTCTACAGCGAAGTTATCGCAATCTGAATCCTAGTTAAGATCCTAAGATTAGCAATTAGAAATGATACCAGGTACTTTCTACAGATTGGCAGCTATTCCAACGACCATTCATATCGATTAAGTCCTAGATACGACTCTTGTAATGAGTATCAAGAGTAGTCTATTATTTGAGTTTTTTTTTTGCGAAATGCTGTTTTTTAGAACTACGGTATTAATTAATAGTTATCTTACAGTATATCTGCCTAGCCTTTTCCCAACTATGCTGGGGTCGGCTACTAGTCTATCCGAATGCAGATGAATACTAGTATTTTACATGGAGCGACTGTCTATCTGACCTCCACAACCCAGTTACTGGGTAACAGGATACCCTTTTGGTAAGACTGGTTGTCAGACTTTTGGGCTTCTGACTACTCGTAACGACAGTCAAAGATCTATGAATGACAACTGGGAACAACGGCTTTATGTGATATCCGTAGCGCGGAGGGGTCTTGATATGTAATGGATCGACCTTCGATCGACCGGTGCGGCTGTTATCTAACAGCTGGATTATATAAATCGTATTACTGATAAAATCGCACGTTTTTTTTCATTGTCAATGCACTAAGATAGATTATTAATCGCGTTTTCCTATATTTGGTTGTCACCAATGAAAATGAGAACTCCTGTGTATAAGCAATAAGCTTTGTTATCTTCATCGATCTTATCACTCTAGTTATAATTAAAAAGCTAATTATTAGAAAATATTTTTTTCCAGAAGTCGACTTCTGTCCGTTTTAGTTTTGCGGAACCCAAGACCACAACCATGACTCACTCAAACTCACTACGAATAAAATAGGAATATAACATTAATATATTGTGAACTGTGAACATACATAATAATAACACATTAAATGTGTACCGAACACATTACTCCGGTACTGTGTTCAAAGATCACAACAAACCAGACAGGTCCATTCAGAGTCTTCTAAATGCAAAATCCTGCAATCGTATGCAACACATTCATTCATACGCGAACATCTGCGAAGATGGTGCGTTTGTTGGCTAATGTGAACTGAATATTTCAGGCTTTATTGAAGACCTGAATACCTTTCTATGTCTATGATATTGTGTACCTTTAGTAGTAAACTTCAATGACAGTCTAATTAAAAGAAATCCATAATGACTACTGTAAGATACAAGGTGGCGCAAAATTAGTCATCCAATTTTGTTTTTGAATAACTTTTTTTGCTAAATAAAAAAAAATATTTTTAGTGATGGAAATATTTATTTGGACCTTTACAATTTTTTCTGTTAAGTGGAAAAGATGATATCCGTCAAATGGCTGCCGCCAGTGTTCATACACATTTGTGCCCGTTTTATCGCATTTTCCATGTTTTTCGCAAGATTTCTGGTGATAACTGTTCGCATTCCTGTCGAATATTCTCCTTTAGGCTTATTAGCATAAACCCGCGACTTCAAGTAGCTCCAAAGAACGACGTCTGGGATGGTTAAAGCGAGTGATCTTGCTGGCCATACCAAACCGCCAAATTACTTTTAAGCCTTACTATTAATATTTGTATGCCAAAATATGGCGATATGTATCATCGCACAATACTTATATGATAACACCTTTTTAATCGCATTTAAAGCAAATAAATAACTTTGACTTTAGGAGACTATGCGTGACCAGGAAACGATTCCTTGACAATATCAATTGTAGCTCGTGCTGTGTGTGCTCCATTGCTTGTCTGTTTGCATACTGCATCTGTCTAGATCACAAAATTCAAATCAAAGTCAAAGTCAATTAGGCACTTTGGAACGTCAAAATATACTATAAATAGAATTAATTCTAGTCGCCCTTCCAAAATGTAGTTTAATGGGAAAGAAACTCCACCGTTACTCTTTTAAAATGTTTTACAATATTTTGTAAACATTAGTTATATAACTATATGCCAAGATGATACACCTGGAATAAGATTACTATACCAAAATAGGTAAAAATTAAGCAATGACATAAAAATTAATTATGTGGTGAATACATGGTGCTCACATATTTACAAGCATTGTAAAAGTACCCATACGGTATTCCAATTTTTTTACAAGTAATAGTAATAAGTCAGTGTGTGAGTTCAAGTTATACAGAATGTAAAATCAATGTTATAATAATAATAAATTATACAATTAAATTAACAACCAGTTTGATTTTTTCTAAACTCTAAATTGTCCTATGGAGCTAGACCAGCATGTTTCCAAGCATTCATATCTTGGATATAATCCTCTTATTTGTAATATGCTTGTTTACAAAGAGTACTTTTAATATGAGTGTTTCAGTTAATTGTAATATATCACAAGGTATTTTGTTGTACCATTTAACACAGTACCCTGTAAAAGATGTATTATATACTTTAGATGATCTGAAAAATAGTTGATCTATTTTATCTTTATTTCTAGTATTCAAATTTTGTCTAATAATGTCTATGACTTATTTTATTAAAATGATGTAGATTTTTTCTTATATACATAATATTTTCATGGATGAATTGGTAAGGTACCGTCATAATATTAATCTTTTTAAATAACTATTTAAAAACATTAATATTTATTCAGGGAACTCCCTGAGAGATTCGCGACGACATAGATTATATATGGCTCTGACAGCTCTTTTTTGTAAAATAAAGATGGATTCAATGTCAGCAGCCCGGCAGCTGGGGAAGTAGCTAAAATATACAAAACGCGCGGTTTCTACAACTGTTAACAGACAGTTAACAGATGTAGAAAACCTCTATCTTTCTAACAGCATAAGCAGCCGAGCTTAGCCGCCCCGCAAGAGATGTTATATGAGGTCCCTATATCCCCTATAGACCCTATATATATAATTTCTCGTCTAGCGTGATTCCTAGGAAAACTATTTGATTAATATATTCCAGTTTTTCTCTATTCAATATGATGTCACATTCGCTCAAAGTCAAACTCAAAGTATTTATTTCAATTAAACCATTTACAGGCACTTTTGAATTGTCAAGGAATCGATCAGTCAGAAATATGAAGCTGGTTTTTCATTCCAAAGCGTAGTAGGTAGGTACCTATGGAGAAGAATGGGCATAAAACTCCACGGACACTTTTTTAAATTCAAAATTGTTACAAAATATTGGTTACATCATTCATATTGAAATTATACATGTGAGAACAATGTAGAAAGACGTGCACGTTAGAAGCATCTGTAATAAAAAGATAAAACAAAGAACTATTAAAAAAATAAAATAAATTAAAAATAAGCCATGGCAACTAAGAGATGACCAGTCCCAACTGACGCTACCTGTAACATTCGGTAATTGAAAAAATTAAATGTATTAGACATTTGGTTTTTTTTTTCTCATTTAGTACCAAATTATTTACCGTAAACCAATTTTGGACCTCAAGAATAGAGTCATTCACGTCGTCAAGATTTTGTGACCGTCGGTCTATTTTAAAGATAAATGATGTGTCATCTGCAAATAACCATCTTCGGGTGATTTTGAAGTAATTGGGGTAAATCATTAATGTAAACTAAAAAGAGGAATGGACCCAATATCGAACCTTGAGGAACGCTCATTGCCATTTCAGACCTCAATGAGTTTACGGAGTTCACTTGAACTTTAACCTTTCTATCTTTCAGGTATGATCTTAGTAAATCAAGAGCTGTATTCCTAATCCCGTAGTGTTCTAGTTTCAGCAGAAGTGATTCATGGTTTACGCAATCGAACGCCTTCGAGAGGTCATAAAAGATTCCAATGGCATCTTGTGCTTCTTCCCAGGCATTACAAATATTCTTTATTAGGGTGACACCGGCGTCAGTGGTACAACGCCCTTTGGTGAAACCGTACTGTTGTTCATGAAAGATGGAATTTTTATTAAAGTGACGTAACATTTGATAGAGCATTGACTTTTCAAACACCTTACTGAGAAATAGCAGAATTGACACAGGCCTATAATTGTTGGGTTCCTTACTATCACCGGATTTGAACAAGGGAACTACTTTACTGTGTTTCATGAGATCCGGAAAGACTTGGTCTACAATGGTGTTAAATATGAAAGTTAAACAGGGAGCAATGGTTTCGATGATAGATTTACAATCATTCCCCATAGACCTTCTGTAGATTTAGTTTTAAGATCTTTAAAAGCTTTTATAACAGCCTGGGGGTTTGTATGCTAAAACCTAAACTCTAAAGGGCATGCCTTTACATTATTTCTAAGTAAGGCGACAGAAAGCGCGAGTGATGAATTTGATTTTTCAGTAGTTTCAGGGGAATATTAGCATTTATTAAAATATGATTGACATACAACGCCATTTGCAAAATTATAACATCTTCCGTTAGGGTGATAAATTTTGCGCTACCTTATATTATTATAATTAATCAGCGAGGTAAATGTTTTCTTAAAATGTACCGATATTTAAATTTTACACATCCTGAAGAGCACTCCCCATTTTCTGACTGTCATGAACAGACCATTCAGAAATTCAAACTTAAAGATTAGATTTTTTTTTATAAAAACTACATTCGATTAGACTGGACTAGATTACCATGTATTGGTACCTGGTAGTACCAGGTATGTCATAGTGTCACTTTTTTTAAATATTGTATATTGTTGCCACTTCGGTAAGTTGTGCATTTATGTGTTGTGTTTTTTCTTCAGTCTTGCACCAAATAAAATTAAATGATTTATCTATTCATCTTTGAAAAAGAATTAGAAAACTTTAATTATTGTGAATGTGAAGACTATATGTGTATTTTTTTTTTCTTTTTTTTTCTCATTTATTTTTAATGGTGGTCTGGCAGTTTGAGTAATTTATGCGGCCTACCCAAATGTCCTTTCTTTGGTATTGTTCGTTGAGTCGTTGAGCTCCTGAGTTCTGAGTTGAGTTACACTATTACCTATAATAACCTACATAATCGCACTTTACCCTAGATACCATTATAGCTGACATATTATGGCAAATAATTGAATTTAATCTTTGGTGTTGCGTAATGTATTTTGCATAATATTGTATATAATCATTTTTTTCTAACTGAACAGACAGCTGTGCTAATGGGGATTTTGTTACTCCCTTCTTCTTCCCAGCTATAAATTGGTCAAGGGTAGGCGTCTTGGGGACTGTCTTATTTAATTTTGACGTTAGAAAAAGCTGATTCTTAGCCTACTTTGAATAAATGATTTTTTATTTGAATTTTTAAAATCTAACTAAAGTATACCGCAAAATGTTAAGCTGACTTTGGCAGTGATTTAATGAGTCAACTAGAAGGTCAACGAAAAAAATGGGCCACCAGCATTTGCAGACTGGGGTGACGAAAATAAAATGCAGATAGAGGTGATAATTATCCCTCAATTTATCCATTCTCTCGTGACTCTCCATCAAAATTATGACACGAACTTTGCAAAGGTTTGCTCTTAATATTTGGCTTCAGTTTAAAATATTTCAGGGATGTCTATAATTTACTAATAAAATTTAGTTATTAGAACACCGAAAACGAATGTGTCTGAGAAATATAGCGATTTAAGTAGTTTGATACGCTTTATAACACTTACTAAACCATTCAGTGTAGGTTATGGAAAATAAAAGCAGATCACGATACTTCCAATAAAATATATCTAAATTATACAGTGATAGTTTCTAATTATTTAGCGAACAGGCATTTTGCCAACCCTATGCTGCAGGACCATAACAAACCACGAATAGTATCCGCTATGTTGTACCTAGCTTTAAATACAAATCGTTTCACGTCCGTCAGAATTGGGCAACACTGTTCATGCTCGTCATATTTATTACTCAAACGAACACAAAACGGGATGAATATTTTGCAACTGATGCTCAACTTTGGCCTGAATCGCTCCAATTTGTGAAGCATCGTGTGAGATTAATTGAATAAAGAAATATGAGAAGAGATAGTTAGGCTAGAATTTTAGATCAATTTGATTGATTAGGTCGATCTACATGTCGTACGGTCAGATTTGAAATCAGAAAGAAAATGCGTAATATTTCTCGAAGATTAGGACCAGACACCGGTGAAAGTAAAAAATCCAAAGGCGTGCTTCTATTTTAGTATTCGTTTAGGTGTCGCCTAGTTTGACTGAAAACGGGCAAACCGATTTGCCACATCATTCAAAGTTCGTAGTTTTTGTTAAAATTAACGTTGTCAGGGGTGCAGGTCAAGGGTCGACGGCGCATTGTGTTCCACGCGCGCCTCAAAGAGATGTCAGCAGAACTGACGGGGTCCCCTAGGGCCGATGCCTGCCGGGGTTGCGAAGAAGTCCGAAAGGGAGATCGTGGCCCCCGGCAACATGGCAACTGAAGGAACACGGGTGGGTTTTAGTCAGTAAGAGTCTGACACGCCCTTCCGCTCCGCCCAGAGCGGGAGAAGTTACTGGATAACTTTCCACCAAAAAAAAAAATGGGGTGTAGGTCAAATAAGCGATGAATTGTGCGAATGTGGATATCAAAACGATCCTTCACGTTGCACTTAGTTTAATACACGAACACAGAATACTCAATATGCGAAAGTCTGTAGTATTCTGAGACATCTCATTCATATTTCGCACACGTATAATTTGGTACTTACTGTCCACTTAAACTTAAATATGAGAAGATCCATCAAATAGGCCACAATAAGGTCAAGTTCACGCAGCGCAATGCGTAACCACCATAATGACACATTATAGTAAATTGTGATACTTTTGACCTCTGGGTCTTTGATGTACGAGAGCTTTCTGTGAGATATCCTATTATTAAAAGGACGTAGATTAGCAGAAAGGACTCAACCGACACTATTGTCAAAAATGAAAGAGGTCTTAAAAGGTTGGTCCTTTAGGACCTCTTTCATTTATTACCCATACTATGTGGGTTGAGTCCTTTCTGCAAATCTACGTCCTAACATAGTCTTATGAAGCTTATGATATTGTAATTAATTTTCCAGTATCGTGGCTGATTTTGGAGACAACAACAAAAATGGAAAAATGTGAATTAATTTATTGTTTAGCATGAATTTATTTATTTATTTATACTTCTCGCACACAATAAGGTACAAAGGCGGACTTAATGACTTAGGCATTCCCTACCAGTCAACCAAGGGTGGTGAAGAGATAAGATGGGAGGTACTCTGATTGAGAAGAGATAATAATATTAAACATATTGAAAAGATAACAAAATGCATTATAAATAAAATAGGTACGCCTACCTACACAAGTACATAAATAGGTTATAAACTTATAACAATAATAAAAAAATAAAAAAGTAATTCTAGTTGCGCAGAAATCCTGCGCTAAGCGGCAATTAAGCCGTGATTTGATTGACCGAATCCATTTATAGTAAGTATCTATCTACCCTTCCAGTAAGCAGTGTTATTATTACTGATGTTAATGTGTTTTCAAAAGTTCTCAGTTTAGACTAACTTTGGAACTTTCTAGTTGCTTCTAAAATGCTTATGCTCAATGAGTTCTTTGTCAAACTGAACTGATTTTAACTGATCAAAGATTGAATTCAGTATTTTATTTGACTGACCCGTGGACATCATATAACCGTGACGATTTTGATACAGCCAGAGATCAAAAACCATTTATAAAACTTGTGTTTTTTACATTCTGTAGTAGGTATATGCCCTGACGGGTGAGACGGGGTCACAATTAGTGCTAAAACATTACATGACATGATACTATGTACTTTTTTTTTTGAAGATGTTTTTTGCTCAATTGTTTTTGAGGCACTCCGGCTCGTTACTTGGTGCTTACGATCAACAATGGTTGATCGAAGCTTGGTTGAATTGAAATTTTAGGCCAGTGCATGCAGCTTGTATCCTTACTTCTTTTTTTTGAGAATTAGTAATTACAAATAATATTATATTTAGCTTAATGTATTTTAAGTTTTTTAAGTTAAGTTTTCAATCATAAGAAGTACAGTTATATTTGAATCACAAATTTACAGTTTTTAAAACAGCAAACTATTTATATTAGGTAATAAATTAAAAGACTAACTAACTATCTGTATAAATAAAAATAAAAACAAAACGACACTTAGCGTCGAAGTATTCGTCCGCTTCGCTGTCATCCGGAAACGTGCCCAGAAGACTGGCAGCATTGCCACGTTGAATGGCTTATTTTTTATAATTTAGCTTAGATTAACAATGTAACTAATTATATGGTTAGTCGAAGCTAAATGCGCACAAATCAAAGCTGCTGAACATACTGCTGATGTAATGCCATTCCATAGAATAGAAAACAGTCCATATTGTTTGCCCAAAAATTAATTCATGCCTGAAAGAAAAACTAAATTTTAAAACTCTGACTCCTGGTTAGTCACTATAATCACACGAAAAAGAAAGAAAAATTGCAATAAGTATCTGAAAAATAATGTTTTTTTTTTCAAATATAATCATGACCTTGAATTTAAAAAAGGCAGACGCCTCATTATGCAGATTTATTATCAAAAATCTAAACCACAAACTCGTATACAATATTTGTGAAGTATTTTCTCATTCGCCAAGGATGCACGTTATGCTTTCAATTCAGATAACCAAAGCGTTTGACATCGGAACGTGATCATTTAATGAAACAGCTGAAGATGCTATCATTTAAATGTAGAAAGGGTCCTCGAAACGATCAATTGCAATTGTCATTTGAGCGCAAATTGATCGTCTACCAAATGCAATTGATGCGATTGGCAATATTAATATAATTGCAATTGATCGTTTCGGGAACCCTTTAGGACATCGATAATTTCATGCTTGTGTTTAAATAAACAGTTAATACAAATAATAGGATAGTGAAATAATGATGCCGTGTCTCAAAAATAAGAAGCATTGCAGAAGATGACAAAATGACCAACGAACGAAGACGTGAAGAAGGTTGCGAAGAAGACTTAGTTGGGTACGGAAGAAAAAGGACCGAAGCCGCAAATTGTAAATTTTCGAGATTGTCTTTTTTTCGTACTGCCGGAACCAGTCGTTGTGGCGGAGAGAGGTATAAGTATCTATTAATGAACGGTTTTGGGTTAAGATAACTATGATGATACGAATATGAATGCAATTAATAGAATAATTGCAATTTAGAGATAATTACAATAACATAAAGTTAATTATAATGTTTATCTCTATCTCCGTTCGGAATAGGAATCGGATCGTGTTGCGTGAAACGTCATTATGAGCGTCGCCTGCGCCGCCAGTGCGCGATATCATCTCATGAGAATTGTTCCGATTAAACACAGGTATGACTTTGCTAGATACGTTGTTACGTCACTATACGTACATTTTGTAAAAGGATGCAAGTTCCGTAGCAAGAACTTCTTGTCAATGCATACGGTGTCATTTCTTCGTTCCAGTTTATATGGAAAATAGTGTAAAATGTAGACTTCTGGGCGAATATCAGATATTTATGATAATTGTCAAGCACCTTAGCAAAGAGATTAAAGAAGCCATTAGCGAAAAAATTTGCCGAAATCTTTTCATAACTATATTGGGGTCGGCTTCCAGTTTAACCGGATGCCGCTGAATACCAGTATTTTACATGGAGCGACTGTCTATCTGACCTGCACAACCCAGTAACTAGGTAGTACGGTACCCCTTGATAAGACTGGTTGTCAGACTTTCTTGCTTCTGACGACCTGTAACAACTGTCAAAGATCCACGAATGACAGCCGGGAACAAAGGCTTAACGTGCTTTCCGAGACACGGTGGAGTCTCGGTATGTAAAGATGGTCACCCATCCACGGACCAACCCCGGCAAGCATAGCTTAATCTGAGGGATTGACCCGTGCAGCGGTTAACTAGTCTTTGGAAAATACAAAAAAAAAAACATTTCTAATGTTTTTAAAACGTCCTGGTTTTCCCAGAAATTCATCCGTATTCTCACTATTCTCTAACATTCTTCTAAATCCATTCGTATCCTCACTGGGTGGACAGGTTCGTTAAAAAGGATCAAATGGAGACTATAAACTAAATTATAAGGAAGAAAAAAAACAAAAGAAAAACAAAACATTCTAAATAATTAAATACTTAATATATTTAATAATACACCCATCGATCAAGTCACCTGCGCGTGAGTCAATGCTTTTACTCATAGGTCAAAATTAGATCATATTTAATAGTACAGACTGTATGACGGCTTTAAAGGTACGCATGCCTTTAAGGCTATGTGACCTACTGGGTCATAATTATATATATTTATAAAGCGTTTAGTTCACAATCTAATTATAAAACGAAATGTCAGAGAGGTCAAGTGAAATTTTGTTTTTTGTTTGTGTCATCATTCTTTAAGAGGTTATGGAATCGAGTCTTGTTTTTAAATCATTTGTGACAAAATTTGGTACTTTGATATAAACCCGTAATATATAACATCACGCCTCTTTCCCCGAAGGGTTGGGTAGAGGTGTATGTACCTTTAGCACACCCACATTTCGAGAGATCATTTAAGTCCCATATAGCAGTCTGGGGGGTGAAGGAGGCTTTGATTTAATAAATAGATAAAAATGTAATGAAGTTGCAAACAAAAATGGATTATAATTCGTTTTATAAATTAACAGACACACCAATTCTACAACTAGATTTCTTAGCCTAACGATTAGGCTTAAGATTAGCTCCTAATCCATACAATGGGTCGTCAGGCCAACAAGCAAAAAACCCACCAGAATCATTGTTATACAATGTTCTTTCACCCAAGCCAGTTCTGGGGGCCGACCGCCACCTCGTATGGAAGTATTATTTTAATATTACTTCACAGTGGGAAAGAAATGGAGCAATATTCCCTGGATAGCTCAATCTCTTTCTCACGCACACACACAGTCACAGGTCAACGGTAACCCCGTAATCTGAGTTATTGTGTCGACAGAATTTTAATAAGTCTTAGCCCCTTTACTGCAGTTCTTTAAAGTTTTAACAATTGAACAATAGATCCGTATCAGATAAAGTATCGATTTCTTACTCGATTATCGAGTTCGAGCATACAATCGATCCAATAGTCAATGCCGTGACAATCGTGTTGATGCGTTTTATGACGGGCAATTAACTTAGATAATAATTTTCTATATATTTTCTGGGAATTTTGGGGAAAAAAACTTAAGATAATCTTATTGTGTGGTCCTCTTCATTGTTGGACGAGGGAAAATTTTGATCCTTCCAGACGCATTGACAATTTAGAGAAGGGCGCGATTGCAACAATAATCTATGATCATGACGTAACAATATTTTTTAATGACATAAAGAGAAAACTGAATGTGAATGTGAGTACACCCCGATTTAAACCGAATGGCCGCTCAGAACATGAGGCAAGTCGCTGCGCAGTAACGAATTCATGGGTCAGCGGGGGTGAGGGGTGGGGCACTGCGCAGTGAAGAGCTCACTTCTGAGCCGCCATTAAATTTTAATCGAACTGGACCATGCAGGTTAGATAGAATACGTAATTTTGTAACTGTCTGGCGGATTTGAGTATTCTTTTATATATATGCCGTGAATGAAATATGCACGCCGTCTGTCGGGTTTTTCGAACAGATCAACTCAATGCAATCACTCAAGTTGCAATGACTATTTCTTTAAAAGGCCCTTCCATTGCATTGTTCGACTCATATTATAATAAAATATAATCTGAATAATATTGTTTGGTCTTTAAAAGAGACCATGAACCTCTGATTTTGTTTCGGAATTTTTTCTCAGGGATCAGCCAGCAAGAAAATGCTGGCGCCACCAAGTTTTAAAATATTTCCCAAAAAATTGACGTGTAAAAGTGTCTTAAAATGTCCATTTACAGCAATAAACCTCATATAAAATTCTTCATAGCAAAGTGAAAAGTACTTATGTAGATTTATTATCTCACTCTGTTTTGTGTTTTTATTTTTTAGGTAGGGCATCTCGTAGTTGAGCTCTGAGATCATGACTACTTAACCGGGCTTTCCTATGGGTGCCTTAAGCTACTACACTTAAAATCTCCAGCCAGGGGTTATAAAACTATGCTTATTAAAACTAAGTGAACGCTCGCTAAGGGCACCCCCTGTGGGGTACGAACCTCGGCTTAGGGCGTCAACCGGAGGGAGAACATCAAGGATGGGACGGGCTGGATCAAAGTTTTAATCATGATTATTAGTCCGGGAATTTAAAGCTACGTGCTCAGCTGCAACAACTGCTGGCACCTCGTTATCGAGCAAGGGTCGGGGGGGAGTATCATTTACTCGGGGACGCGGTCGCGATCGCAAGGACCTCGGCGGCGAGGTCGGAATGACGGGAGGCGTCTGTTTTTGTACACTGTGCTGGTTTCCCTATTGCTCTCCTGGAGGAGGGTAATGGGGTCGTCAGGGTCGGTAAGGCCTGTTTTGTGTTAGACTGTTTTTAACTTTCATCCTTTGCTGAAATAACCTTGGTTAGGTATTTAATGCAATTGCACCAATGTTTTATATCTTATACCTTATGACTTAAGGACCATTTTTACATGAATAAATGACTGGTATTATAATTATCTAAGTGAACACCCGTTTGCCCATCATTTTCCCACGAACTACTGATCATCATGACACAACAAATATAATAACATATTCTATCAAATAAATAATATAAAAATTACATAAACGTATTACATACACAAATAAGTAAGTTCACCTATGACATGACATGCGTAGGAAATCCCACATTATAGTATCGTTTGCAACGCGCCTTATGTAATTATCAATTAAGCCGTTGGGAAAAAAAACTTCTAATAGTTTTCTGTGCAATCTAGAAATATTGCAATTTTATATGCCTAGCTGTTGCGAAAAATATCATCATCATAAAGCTCTTAGAAGAACCTACCGAACTTTGTGACAAGTTCTCATAAAGCCTCGTACCCACTAGGCAACATTTGGCGCGCGACATGTTGCACAACATGTTAAAGTTTAGCGCGCGCGGAACTTTTGTTTAGCAACGTTGTCTGTCTACGCATGATCAGTCGTCGTCAACATATCACCAGAGGAACTAGTGTTGATATCAGCGGTGGTGGTAATAAAAGGGATGATGCCTGGGAAAAAAAAAGAAATTCCATTTAGTCCGTCATGCGTCAGTCAGATAATAAAAAAATATTTGACACGTATTTCTGCTTCATCATATTAATCAAAAATTACTTGGATAAAACGCATTAAAGTTGGGGAATGGGGGTCGCTACGTCACTATTAAGTATAAAACTACATCCTCGTGACGTCATGGCACATTTTAATTCAATGTATCACCGTAATCTTTTGATAACGTAAAAAAAGAAAAAGGATGTGTCCAATATGTTTTAATAATAATCTACAAGACGGACTTAAAATATATTTTTTGTCATCATGCCTATTTTATCGAAAGATTCATCAAAAAGAAGTAGCAGCAGCAGTATCCCTACATTCATAGTTTTGGTACAGTTCAATTAATTTGAGCACTTGTTCGGTAAACCACGTTACGTCTCTACTCGACAACATTTTATGCTCAACTGCATGTTGCACGGAAACAAACAACAAGGCGCGCGTCATATTGCGCGCCAGCTAGCAAAGTCGCGCGCTGTTGCGCGTTTATTGTTGCCAAGTGGATACGAGACTTTAAATTTACGTGAACAGGCTCAATAAGCGTGGCGATAAATGCTCGTTCCTTTTTTGTATGAGAAGATGCCTTTGCCGTGCAGTAGAACAAATAGGCCAGAATTATTCCATAGCGCTGTGCCAAGGGTGCATTTACTAGAATCGCAGCGGAACGACAACTTCAACGCGTTCGTTGTGCGTGTACCGAACTGTTATCTACCCCTTGTCGCGGAAGAAGACTTTTGGCCGCGGAAGCGACGGAACACCATGTGTTCCGTCGCTTCCGCGGACTAGATCGATCGGATAGCATAAAGTCTAATTAGTGCAAAGTGAAGTGCTACTACAGATGTTCTATGTCACGAAGTCCGTTTGGCTATGAATGTTGTCAAGCGTGCACATGCACATTGTTTTTGTGTGCGTAACCTAGAGAGCGCTCAGTGTCGATCGGGACACGGTCCGGATCAGTAGTGGTTTTTAGTTCGCGCCAAATTGTTTCACGGAGTAAGGTCAGCATGGCAACAAAACGAAGAAGAGTTGTCCATAGTGAGGTAATATTTATTTATACGTTTTCAATTAAAATGTTATACAAAGATACTTAATATAGTAATAGAAGTATTTATAAAATGAATGTTTTTTTGTGTTATAAAATGTTTATATTACTTAATTATTTTGATTACATTTTGTTCTAGGGTCGAAACATGATAGCTAGTGTTTATCATTTGCTGCGAGAAGAATATGAATTTACAAAATCATTAATGGAACTCAACTGTGATTTGTCTCATTTACGAGACATTACACGTCGTACAGCTGAAGCTACGGGTGTGAGCCAAAAAACAGTTCAAAGAATATTAAAAGAAGAGAAGGAATTGCCATCCACTTCATCAAAATTCACTTCACCTATGAAGAAAAGGAGAAAGCGAGATAATAAAGTGGATATAGATAATTTTACAGCCGATGTGGTTCGCAGTACTGTACAAGATTTCCATATTGTCCATAAAGAAATTCCAACATTAGCTAAGTTAAGAACAGCATTGAATGAAAAAATCGGATTCGAAGGTTGTTTAGAAACTGTTCGCAAGTTACTGTTGAAATTAGGTTACAAGTGGCGCAAAACAGAGAACAACCGTAAAGTCTTGACGGAGCGTCACGATATACAAATGTGGCGTTTAAAATATTTAAAAAAAATAACAGGGTACCGCTCTCAAAGTCGGCCCATTGTCTACACCGATGAGAGCTACGTCCTTTCGACACACGTGCGAAACAACACCTGGGCAAAAAAAAAGGAAAGAACTCCGTTTTTAAAAAAAATTAGCACAGGCACTCGCTTCATTTTAGTGCACGCGGGAACCAAGGATGGTTTTATTGAGAATGCTTCCTTGGTTTATAAGGCCAACTCAACAGCTGGTGATTATCATTCAAATATGAGCTATGATAACTATGTAAAATGGCTAAATGAAAAGTTGCTACCCAATTTACTTCCGCGCTCTGTCATTGTCTTAGACAATGCATCTTATCACAACACACGGGCTGAACGACTACCGACGCAATCTACAAAAAAAGTCGATATGCAGCAATGGCTCAGGGATAAGGGTATAGCATTTGATAAATCTCTTCTTAAATTGGAATTGTACGATACAATAAAGAAGTACAAAGCCCAACACGTAATCTACAAGATTGACGATTTTATAAAAAGCAAGGGTTTTGATGTCTTACGCCTTCTCCCTTATCACCCAGAATGAAATGCGATTGAAAATATTTGGGGGATCGTTAAAAATTATGTCGCATCTAAAAATATCGAGCAAAACATGACGAATACGGAAAGACTGATCAATGAAAGTTTGGGCCAAGTTAGCAGTGAAACGTGGCAAAAAACTTGTGCTCATGTTGAAAAAATTTAAAAAGACTACTTGAAATATTTTGATCTCAATTTTGAATTTATAATCAATGTACAAGATGATTCTGACGACAGCAAAACGGAATCGGAAATCGAAAATTTATCTGATAGTGATTGAAAATACTGAATAGTCCTACTTGTTTCGTTTCCATTCTGTAACACCAATGCTTAATTAAATGCCTACATATTCTTAATATTTTTGTATTTATTGCAACCTAATCTAATTTATTTACAAAATGTATATACTTTTAAAACCAAAATTTTATTTAGATTATTAAATCTCGACTTGAATATATATCAGATTTTTTTGCTAACGTTACCTACTTTTACACACACAAGCGCGCTTGTCGGGATACGTCACTACTACAATCAAAGCCGAACGGACTTCGTGAAATAGAATATCTGTAACATAGTTTAAGCCTTAGTTATTAACACAAATTTTGTTTATATTAAGAATATGTATAGTTTAAGGTATTTTTCTATGGGCCTGTGTCACCTGAAATAAACGATATTATCATTTCCTTTATTTAATTTTGATACATATTATTTACATTTTTAAATATTAATATAAAAACAAAAAAAAAACATTTAAAAATATAAAAAATAGAAGCCCACCGGTGTCGGGAACAGGGTCCAAGCTACTGGTGGGCTAAGCTCCTGAGAGAGGAACCTCCTAACAATACGCGCCGTGTCCAGGAGTACCACTTTCTGGATCAAGCCCTTGATCCAGCTGCAACGAGAGCCTCCTCAGGTTTGTTCGAGGCCCTTGGTTATTATGCTATTGGCCGTCACGACTATCGGCACAATGATTGCTGTATCCACATACCACACCTCGCGAGCAAGGTCAAGATACTTAATCTGTTTATCTTTTTCAGCTTTCACGAGGTTCTCGTCATGCGGGACCGCTTTATCAATAATCATTGTTATGATAGATCATTGTATGATAGATCATTGTATGATAGATAATTGTATTATTATTATAGATAGAGTTTATTGTATTTCAGCGCAATATTGGCAACGAATCGCTTCAAAGACAAGATACAAATATGAATTAGAAATTGCCATTGAGAGTCATTAAAACTTAAGTCATCACATTACACATAAGATTCTAAGGTCCATGTCACACCTGTCACAACATTAACACAATTTGACAGGGAAAGCGTTAAGCATATGCAATTATTTAATTACCTAATTAATTACACACGATTTTCAATTACTTAACTGGGTAGCTACTCAGGTGTATCATGCAACGGTCGTGTGTAACCATGTATCAACGTCAATCATGATAAAAGGGCTTTAGAATTAGTTTAATAAGCTATTATACTGTTATAATCACATTTACATGCATGTAGATAGTGCCCGAAGGGTCAGACAAAATTGAAGACGTAGATCTGCAAAAGTAGCCCGCGAATTTCTAATTTTCTTACGTTTTTTGCAATTTGCAGGTCAGTATCAGGTTGTATTTTGATCAAACTATGATATATTATAGTACATAAGTCCACGGTCTTAAAATAACATGGTAAATCTCCCAATATTGTGGGTAACTTACATTTACAGTAGGAATGTATGGGAGAACATGTTTTTCAACTATAATGTTATTTTTTCATTTACATACTTGTACATAATATATAAGGTCCCATTAAAATAGATGGACAAACATTCAGAAATCATTCAGACCACCATAATAAGAAAAAATGTAAAAAAAATAATTAAGAAAAACGCAGTAGATACAAGAAAAAAAAAAAGCTAACGAAAATACACAAAAAATGTTGTTTACTTACTAATGTTGGTTAATTATTTTAGGTCGAAATACTTTAATTGCTATTCACTTTAATTGATATCTTTGGTTAGACGTACTGAACGCTGTGTTAAAATTTATCCATCAATTTTAATGTGACATATAATAGTTAGTTGTATATAATAGTATAAATAAGTTATAAAATATGTATTCTGCATCAATTATATTTAGATATTTAATTTTGTACACCATATTTTGTGGCAGAGTGTATTGATGGAACTTAAAAAAATATTAACACCATGCTATGTAAGACTACATTTTTAAAAATAAATAAATTTTAGTTTGTTCGTAGAATATATTCATCCCAACTTCGGAACCCTTCATTGTGCGTGGTCCGAAGCGCGCCGCCGCCGGTTTTTTTATACACTTCCATAACAATTTAACCAACACCAAATTTCCTGGTAATGTAAGCAGGAGGGTAAAGAGGGGGCGGCATTGTCCGTTTCGCACGCGGCCGATGAAACACCCAACGCAACGGCGGGCCTGGGTACAGCTTGGCAAAAAAGAGTCTGGAAAAAATGAGGGCACCACCGCTTACGTCAGTTCGAATGGGAAATAAATTGTTAAAATTAATGTGCAACAAGAAACGCTGCTTGTGGGTGACTCAAATCAAAACGTAAGCACTTGTCGGCAAAGTAGTGTCATCATCATAGGTCTGTAACAAAGAGATTAAATATACCATTTAATGTATTTGGTCTGTAATAAAATATTTATTTCCAAATGTCACCACGTCAGAATCTTTTATGTCGACCTATACCTAATATGTGCTACATCATATCTAGTATCATCGGGTACGTTCATGTATGTACCACATGAGTCCATGACGAATAGAAATAAATTAGCCATCATCGTAATAAAAATAAACACAAAAATTATGAATGATATCTCATTAAATTTAAAGAAAGTGCATAGAAATGTGCCATGTTTGTATTCAATAGCGGACAATTGGTGAACAATGCATGATATCCGATGTTTGACTAGAGAATGTATTTCAATTATGTGTATTGTTGAACCAAAGCTTAGAAAGAATGCCTATATAATCACATTCATATTAATTTATCGGCTTTCTATGACTTTGATCTTTGAGTATTAAAAAAGAAACGTGTGTGGGTTTCGATTCACATTACATAAACATCACGCCTATAATCTCCGAAGGGTTAGGCAAAGGTATACGTGTACACCAAAAGTTTTCTTCACTTTTGATGTGTGATTGTGTTGTTTCAAAAATACAATAGACGTTGATATATTTAGTAACTAGTTCCGCTTAACTATTCCTAAAGAGCCATAAAAACCCTGTAACAAATCGACACATGTTTCACCTTTCAACGAGGCATCCTCAGGATGATGCTGGACGCGTATTCGGCTTGACTTTACGTCCAGCGCTCGGTGTGGCTACACGCCGTGTTCGGGTTAGCGACGAGTCAATCGTCATCCTGAGGATGCCTCGTTGAGAGGTGAAACATGTGTCGGTTTTTACAGGGCTTTTTATGGCTCTTTAAGAATAGTTGAGCGGAACTGGTTACTAAATAATTATCAACGTCTATTGTATTATAAAATGGATTTCCGCAAGGTCACGCCTGAATCAATTAACTGTGTTATTTATGTGCCTACCTAGATAATATATAAAAAATCTTCGATCATATGGGTTATTATTTTATGGCAATACCCAATAACAATTATATTCAAGCACCTAACTTAATACTGCTATTTTCCTGTGTATTTTTTATAAAATATTGGTTAGGCAGGGGCCATAGTCTTTCCATAGTTCTAGATAACCAGTTCACTTAGCCACCGAAACCCATAGCCCAATATGTTTTGTTTCCATGTTCTACAATAGCCCTGCACCAACCGGGGGTTGTGCTTGGGTGCACTTGCATAGTGCATACAGAGATAATCGTCGCTTGGTGCTTCATTACATTAAAAATTATCCAAGGGGCCTCTGCGAGTTGGCTTTGGCCCCTCGTACGCCTTCCAAAGGACCGAGACCCCATGTTCCCGAGATATTTAAACACATAACTAACAATCATAGAACGTTATGGTCGTGTAAACCCATAATCGCCTCATTGAAGTGACACGATCATCAGAATAGACTTACAGAAGATCGGTGACCTCGGACCCAACTGAATGTGAACATGTATCAAAACATATTCGTAACGAATTGACTGTGAACATGACACCACGATAATGAATAATGCCTGTCAAATTGGCGATCCTATCTTGATACCAAATTGCTAACATTCATATAACCCAGTTGTTACAATGTAAGTAAAACCTTAATATTTTGACGGTACCTTGTCAGTATATGAGAACATTATGTATGTTCGAAAAAATCTCCATCTTTTCAGTAAGATAAGTGACAGGCATAATTTAACACTAGAAATAGGAACAAATTAGATCAACCACGTTTTAGATTGTCTAAAGTACACACTTCTTTTATGGGGTACTGTGTAAAATTTTATAATAAAATACCACTCGATATTCTTCAACTAAATGAGAAGAAATTTAAAACATGCATTAAACGCACACTATGTAGACAAGCATATTATAAGTTAGATGATTATATCGTAGATAAAAATGCTTGGCTTAATGCTGGTCCTGCTCCACAGCCACTTGGGCTCACTAGTTAAAATTTTAATATTTGGAAGAGTTGCATCCCATTTTAAAAAAAAATGTTTTTGACATTAGGAACTTAATGTTTATTTTTGTTTTACCAAGTAAATTGTTGAATGCTCCAATTAGTAATGATTATCTTTCTTTTTGGTGGTTAAATTCTTTTACTTTTTTAAATACATTGCAAATTATAGTTTTGTATAATTTAGAAGCACTTTTATTTTTGTAAATGTGAGACTATGGAGCCGTTTATTAAGTTATTAAGATGACTTGACGATGTTGACTTGAAAGAGCATGGCAGTTGAGAATATGTCATGCTCACTTAAATGTCTCGCTGATGGTGGCGAGTGTGTTGGATCATTCGGTTCCCTACAAAATGGTTGAGCCGGATGGTGCTGATCCACGCGTCATGTTCGTGAACGGGCGCCTTCAGTTAAAACTGGTCATCTCTTATCTGCCAGGGCTTATTTTTAATCTTATATTTTCAATTGCTTTTGATTATTTTTTTGTACATTGTTCTCACATATAGAAGCAACAAAAATGATGTACCCAGGACTTTGTAATATCTATATTTAAAAGAGTGTCCTTGGAGTTTCTTGCCCGTTCTTCTCCATAGAGATCTACGTTTTGGAATGGGCAATTAGCTTCAACTTTCTGACTAACTGACCGACTCTTTGACAATTCAAAAGTGCCTGTAAATGGTTTAATTGAAATAAATGCTTTGAGTTTTGAGTTTTTTTTTAATAATAAGGTATACAATGAAGTAACCAAACTATCGAATCAAGGAAACTGGCAAATACTGGAAACTGTGGAATTGATTAATGGTAACAGTTTTGTTAGCAGTAACAGTTTTCGCGTCCTTACATTCTGAACCTCACTGAGTTGAAATTTTTCGCCGGTTACTAAAAAAAAAAAAATTGCTGTTTCATAGAAAAGTGCAATACCTACGCGGTAACCGAAAAAAAAATTCTACGCAGAGAGGTTCAGAATCATATACTGAATCCATGGTAACAGTTTTCGCGTCGATGTCCCTGCCATCCTGTATATTTACTGATATTTCATGTTTTGCAAGCAATGAAATAAACTCATCATAGGTAATGTGCATTTCAAAGAGTATTATGCTTGAATACAATATATTAAATGTACCTATTTATTTATGTATTGTATGGACATGCATGGGAGGCAAACTTTGTTTTGCCTATTAATGGAACTTTATAATTTTTCAAAACACTTGCTCGTAAAGTGGCTTTTATTGTACCGCTTTTAGATTCACAATGCAGAATAAAGTGTATTTAATACGCGTACTTTGCATTCCTGCACTAATGCGGGAAAGTGCGTCACCGATAATTCTATGAACCTACTATTCAGAGACATGAGCTTTATTTTAATCTCAGAAAAGAGCCTACATGCTTTTCTATGCCTAAAAATATTGTGAATAAATTACAAACTGAGTAAATAAATAAAATTTTAATTTCACCTACTGGGAAAACAGTGAAAGGTTTCAAAAGGAAAACATCGTGAGGAAACCAGCATATCCTAGAGACCTGTGACATCTACCACTGGACCCTTATGGTGGATTAGGTACGGCCCACTCCCTCTCATGGAGAGAAGGCTTGTGTCCTGGCAGTGGGAACATTATAGGCTGATTATTGTACTGGGCCCAACTCGTCTAACATTTAATAAAATATTTTAACTTTTGCCATCGACTCGAAAAGAAAAGTAAAGAAAGAAAAGAAGAAAAGATAATTAAACATTATGTTTTACATTAAATTATTTATTTTTGTCAACAAATTATCAATATGATTGAAATATCTTTCGTTTACGAGCCTGTATATCCGAACGCCTAATAAAAACATGACTTAGTATTAAGATTGCTTAAAAGTGTTTCAACATCCGAACAAACCTATTGAGATTTCTGTGATGTTTCTGTATATAGTTTTTTTGTTCCTTAATTAATAAACAATAAAAATAAAACTTAATTTAAAAAAGTATCCAGTTCCACTGAACTAAATACTTCTAGATTATCAGATAAACCAGAATTATATATGCGCAGACACATACCTTAGTGAATGTGTGAGAAAATCATTATTTCATACCGAATGTGATTCTCATATTCTTTACTACCTACCTGCATAGTTAATTCAGTTCATTTGTTTGACAATCATAAAGTTGTATGTAATGTAATGGGAATTGGTTTTTTATTAACTACGGATGGTAAATAACATAACATAACATCACAGTCTGTAGGTAATTCCCTAAGAGTTCTTGCCTCTACCTAGAGGCAAGGACTGAAAGAGGTTACAAGATACTTCAAAAATATACCGGAACCGGTTTAAAATAAAGGTTGAGCTATTCGGATATCTTTATAAATAAAGGTTGAGCTAAACCGTTATTTAACCTTTACACGATTACGGTACCGAAAAACATGTGAGGCGGCGCGGCGCGGGTGCTTACACAGTCGTGTCCTTCCGATCGGAAATAAAAACCCAATACTGATTTACAATCAGCAAGTGAACGACAGCCAGAGTGTGGCGGCAGTGCGTCAAAGAAAACACCCTATTTATTGTGGTTTAGGTACTGCTACCGAAATATACTGGTATGCATTTCCAACCTCAAAGTTCCGTTACTGAAAAAAGAACGGTATCGAAATATTTCGGTAACCCTTATTTAACGGTATGACGACATATTGAAATTTAAAGGTACCTTAATTTTTGGGTAATTCATTCCCTGGGTAGAGGTGTACCTTTAGTACACCCACCCACATTTCGCCAGTTACGTTTAAGTCCCATGTAATAGGGGGCGAGCCTATTCATCAACTTAACTTCCGATGATATACAGGGTGTCCCGTAAATAATGGATCAAACGTAACGGGTAGGTAGCTTACCTCATTTCCAACAACTAATTTGAACAGTAAAAAAAAAACCGATAAGGTAACCAAGATATTTTTTTTTTCGATTTTTACTATTTTCTGTACTAGCATTCAGTGTTTTTAATGCTGTTGCTGCAAATGGTATCATATTTAGGTGTGATTTTTGTCAAACATTTCTGAATAGTTTACTAATGTTATAAGATACCATTTTTTTAAATTACATTTTATTTGCCTTAGAAAAAAAATCTTGAATTGAAAAGTTTTGTTTTTACGATGAAAAGACCAGAATTGGAAAAATTCTCCTGTAAAAAAAATGTATGACACCAAAGTGTACCATTATTTTAAAAACTTGTAAAATTACTAAGGTTTGCAAATTGGTATAAAACTTACGTCTAGTCCTTGCGGTTACAAAGATATTGCTATGAATGTGATGAAGAAGACAGAACAGAAATTAAAATGGTACAATCTAACTTTTCTTTCTCGTAATGGCTTATGCTTGTAATCTAAGCATGTGGTTAAGCGTGTAGCGTAATTCCGAGCCGATGACGTCATCTGTTCGGAATTTGGGACCGCTACCTGCGGAGTTGCACCTCACTCAGTGTGAAAGGGATAGATAGCGCCGCTTTTGTATTTTTGGTAAATCGGTGTCTTTGTGCAGGTATTTTTTTCCTTCACCCTTCACTCATACAGGGCTTCATTGTTGCATGATTTTATTTGTTTAGTTGACACGAATCTCTCTTCGAGTTGATACGTACGTCAGACTACTTTCGCTCCCGCTGTTCCTAACTGTTGTGTTCCTTAAAATTAAACTTGTGCTGTGTATTTGGACTTTGCTTTGCCTAACGATTTGGAACTATTTGTGTTTTGGACGAATGACTTGGCAATCCTACGGACTTCGAAAACAATCGTTTGTACGTGTGTGCAGTAGTACGATGCCTCTTTACGAGTACACGCCATGGGAGTATGCCGAAATGCATTTTATCTACGGAGAAGCAAGAGGTAATGCCAGGGCGGCCGCAAGATTGTATCGTGAAAGATACCCGAACCGTGATCGACATCCCGACTATCGCGTATTCATTACAGTGCATAACGCGCTTCTTGAGGGAAGAATTCTTGGCACCGGAGTTGGCGGTCGACGGTCGGTTGACGTCGGTTGACGGTCGCCCTTCACTGGCACCCAGTGAAGGGCGACCGTCACAAGTCAATGACGAAATTATTATTCGAGAAATCGAGGAAGATTCGTCGGTCTCAATTCGCGTCATAGCGCAACGATTCCAAGATCGACGGTACATCGAGTTCTAAAAAGGCACCGGTTGCACCCATATCACGAGCAACGTGTTCAAACGCTGACGTCACGTGATTACCCGCAAAGAGTAGCATTTTGCCAAAGGATGCTTAGAATGATACGGGCGGACCCACAGTTTTTTAATAAAATTTTATGGAGTGACGAGTTTTCATGCCGGCAAGATGGATATCTCAATTTGCATAATTTGCACAGTTGGCAGCTGGTAGACCCACATTTGATGCGAGAGGACAGGAGCCAACATCAATTTAAAATAAAGAAGAAGGGCCGAATTTTGTCTGGTTTTATTTTAGCGACCGTAAATATCACAAAAACGAAACAAATTGAATTATTTTTTTATGATTTTTCAATTTTTCACTTTATTTCGTAAAAGCCGGAGTTAATTTATAATATTAAAAGTATATCAACTGCTTCCGAACGAGATACGCTTTTTTTTAAATGTTTATGGCATAGCCACGAGGCCTTTATGCCAAAATGAGATACATACGCGAATTGTTTTCATCTATAGTGGTGTTACACATACTCGTACAATCAATCTGAATGTTATTATCTTTATCGATTATTAAATGAACGATCGATTCAATTGATCATTCTAGGGTTGATTGAATTATTAAAATAATTATTGAAATGCAGTTATTCTATCTCTAATGAACCTGATTTGGTCTTTATGTAATATTACTTTTAAATCCAAATAAAAGGAGCATAGGATCGATTAAACGTTGTATCGATTTTACATTAAATCGATTTTAATTGCACAGCTCTACTTTTGTCTTTGACAGTGACCGATTGACAGTTGGATGCTACAGGATTCCTCTGCGTATTCCGTTTCGTTCGTGTTTTGTGTGTTTATTCGGTTTTCTATTTATTTCTACCCGACCTGGACTGTTTATGGACTAATTGATATTGCCCCGTGTGACTATTCCGATATTGCTTTTGCGTGACTTTGTGCGTTAGTTTGGTATTTGGGATGGGTCAGACATCAAGAATATATCTCAGCACCAGCAGAATTTCTTGACGAGATATTTGAAGAAGGTGAAGAATAAATTGTTTTACAAAATGTTTTTTATTTTATTTTTCCTAATATTCGGTACAGTCCTACCTACCAGCACGGATCTTGATTCTTCGGCAGAAGTGAGTGTAAGTATTACTACGAGTTTATGATGTGCAAAGCCATCCCCACTCTACCTCCGTATCATAGCGTGATGTCATACAGCTAGGTTTCTTCCTCAATAAATGGGCTACGACATGCAAAAATAAGTTTTAAAATCAGACTGGAAAATCCGGAGATAAGTGCGTCCAAACAAACTTCATAATAGTAAAAAATCAATTACTTTTACTTCATTTGTCCGTAATATTAGTTTTTGTTTGGCTCATTGTTTGGTATAATTTTATCATATTAAGTTACAAATCCTATAATAGTCGTGTTCACTTCATTCATAACCTAAAAATTCAAACTCCGATGTCTTTGTTTTCCGGCTTTTCCGAATCAAAATAGACTCGCTTGTAGATTCTGCTACTAACGCCGAATCTTTAGACATATTTTTTACTACGGGATGCTTCAATTTAATTCCAGACAATTTAAAGTAAGGAGATTTGCCATTGTTCTTTATGGGCAGGAATAATAAATGGGCAAATAATAGGGCCCTTTGAACTACCAGCAACTCTAAACGCCGAATACTATCTGCATTTTTTAAGGAATGAGTTGCCAACGTTATTAGAAAATATTCCAGAAGACGTGCGGCAAGCAATGTGGTTACAAAATGATGCTTGCCCCGCTCACTATGCGACGGCAGTAAGGGCGCAACTCAATGAAACTTACCCTGACAGATGGATCGGCCGATTAGGACCAATTTTGTGGCCTCCGCGATCTCCGGATTTAAATCCCTTAGATTTTTTTTTTATTGGGGATGTTTAAAAGACAAAGTTTACAAACAACGAATAACGTCGGAAGAAGAATTACGTCAGCGCATCCAATCTGCTGTATCAGAAATAAACAACAGCCATTTTGTCCGTCGGATAAGAGCTTCCTTTATTAGGAGGTGCAGACTTTGCATTCTCGTAGGGGGACGTCAGTTTGAACATTTACTGTAAAAACAAAATAAACGATTTATTTGTATTTTTTTTTTAATTTAACGTCGTAATTTTTTTCATACGCTGAGATACCTAAACATTTTTAAGAAAATAGTTGAATTGTGCACACTTTTTCAAATTTTATTTTATTTCGTAATTTGGCACCTCTGTCAGATTCATAGCAATATCTTTGTAACCGCAAGGACTAGACGTAAGTTTTATACCAATTTGCAAACCTTAGTAATTTTACAAGTTTTTAAAATAATGGTACACTTTGGTGTCATACATTTTTTTTACAGGAGAATTTTTCCAATTCTGGTCTTTTCATCGTAAAACCAAAACTTTTCAATTCAAGATTTTTTTTCTAAGGCAAATAAAATGTTATTTAAAAAAATGGTATCTTATAACATTAGTAAACTATTCAGAAATGTTTGACAAAAATCACACCTAAATATGATACCATTTGCAGCAACAGCATTAAAAACACTGAATGCTGGTACAGAAAATAGTAAAAATCGAAAAAAAAAATATCTTGGTTACCTTATCGGTTTTTTTTTTACTGTTCAAATTAGTTGTTGGAAATGAGGTAAGCTACCTACCCGTTACGTTTGATCCATTATTTACGGGACACCCTGTATATTGCATTGACATCATGGCAATCCATGATGACCTCATCGGTTATTTGATGGTAGTTTATGCAAATATGGAGGTAGCTTATTCAGTCATCTATGGACTTCACGGACAGGAATTTAGTCATGAATGAAATAATACAAGAAATATTTTTCATTACATATAAAATTTTATTATCAAGTCAAAGGTAAACTCATCGTTATCACTAATAACAAGAAATATACAGTGTGTTGGGAAGTAGACACCAATACAATTATAGTTGACTCTTATTGATAGAGCATAAAGTTTAAAGTACTTTAGCAAATTAACAAATTAAAGCTAGTTTTTCATTTGGCTGCTTGAGACTGAGCAACTTCCCCTTAAACATGAAACAAGGCGAGCAATTCGAAGCAATCTCAAATGAAGGAGTAGCTTTAAAATAATTGCAAATACTACGGAAGCCAAAATACAAAAATATTCGAATTTAAAATCTAACAATCCGATACAATATTTATTGCTAAATTAATAACTGATTATTAAATAATAATATTACAATATATGAACATTTTAAAACTACTAAATAGACTTACTACTTACTGGTAAGGCCTCTTATATTCAAAATCGTAATATTTTTGTTGACGGTCATCGTCATGTCATTGACATAGCTCATTCAATCGCTTTGCTAGAGCAGTTTATAATATACGAAAGTCACTTAACTGTACATTCTTTCTTTACTTCACATCGTTCCATAGTAAAAAGTCTTTTACGCATATCACTCTTTCGATCAAAGTTCTACATTAAGAGATTCAATTACAAATTCTAGGTATTTGGACGAGGCCTAACGCCAATGGGAAATCTAAACATTAAAAAATTAGATCCCTAACATGGACTAAATATTATAACAAATTAGCTTTAAATCTTTATGATACTCAAGTATAAATCTATGTTAAATAACATGGTATAGTATTAAATTCAATGATAAACATGATGATTTGACAATTTTAAAAGTAAGACTAATTTTAACATTGGCGATAGGTCTCCACTATAGGAATAAGGCTTAAAACATTACGTATTACTTTAGCACCACTACTTACATCGAAATACGGCTGATAATTGATATATAGGTGGGAATGCCAAATATGAAATAAAAGCAATTTTTAATACTATTAAGAGTTTAACAACCACTTTATACTGAAGATGAAAGGCGTTCACTTTTAGTTCCTTTTTCAGACTCCAGAGATAAGTTTAACAAATGAAAGCATCGACACGAAAATGCTACATTTTTTAATGCTAGTTATCATATAGCCAAAAAATAAAATTACATTTACAGCTAAATATGAAGTTCCTCTCACTTCCAATTCTATTTAGTAAAATCCCTAAAAGTGATCAACTTTAACAGCAACAGTATTCAAAGTGGTTGTCGCAGGGAGGTGTATTTGGTCCCAATCTGTACTAAGATGTGCTTCGGTATCAGTAGCCTTAATCGTCAGGCCTAAAGAGGGCACGGCGTTCGCGCAATGAGGCAGACGCAGCGTCACAGGTCTCAGGAATACGAGGCCTTGAGGACCGCACATCACAAGTGGGGACAGCATCGCTTCACCTGTTGTTGGATTACAGTTTTAATATTTGGAAAAGGATTGAGGGTAGTATCGTTAGAGATTTTAAAATGCTATGTGAAAGTATTGAGTAAGATTAAAATTTTGCAGATAGTTCTGTAATTTTTAATAGATTGAATATGAAAGCTGAAATGGTGTAAAAATGGTTTTGAAATAGTTTAACCTGTACTATTTAAGAAAATTGTTCTATAAAGTGTGCAAGGGGTAGTTTTTAAATTAGCAGCTAAGGCTGTGTTGGGTAGTTGTAACACGACATCGAGTTGAACACACAAACACAAATCGCAACACATCAATGCAGTTAGTTAACAAGCAAAGCATGATAAATGGCAGAAAAAGCAAGGTATGATAGTAATGGAATAAAATTATTATTATTTCTTGTAGATTTGATGAATCTACGGAAAAATAATGAAGTATCGAAACGTGAAGACATAAAAAGCGAAAAACTTGAAACAAATAAAAAAGACGTCATTGAACATATAGTACAGTGCACAAATATCATCAAACATTTGTTCAAACATACTATCACGACGGATGTAAGTAGCACAGTCGTTGACGTCTTCGCTCTTCGATCTCTAAGTACGAGTGTATTGTGTTGCAGAAACTGCGTAAATACAAATACAATACATGTTTTATACAACCAATGTTAGTCTTAAAAGTTAGTTAATATTATATATATAATGATGTGGTGTGGTATTGAAGCTACTAAAACTAATGTGCATGAATACATTTTATGATAGAGAAGGTATTATAAATATAGATTATCCCATTAATATTATAACTAAACCAACCGACTACAATCTAGAAGATGCTACTTTGAAAAAAGACTTAGTACACATAAACGCTCTTCATGCAATATCGTGCAATAAATATATAAATATACATAAAATAACAATAATTGTGTATCAAATAAAAAACACCGAATCTAATATTCGAAAGAAAAATTTAGAACAACAATCACAATTCCCAGTCCTTGTGCAATATTTCCAGATTCCAAATCCATTCGCAAATATTAAAATGCCAATTAGTATGTGCAGACTACGACACTACAAGGTTTTAACGCGTGCTTCGTTACAAAAGCCTTTACCGTTGTCCATATCGATGGGAGGTCCCCCCACTCGCTGACTCAGTCGCGGATCAGACACCGTAAAGTAGATCTTTTGCTTGATTCCCGGAGCTATTGCTTTTGGTGGTATTATTAATGAGACGCCCCACTGCCTATCTTCTAACACCCCTCCTTCGCTATCAAATATTCCCCATGTTGTATGTGGTCCATCAGGCTCAACTTCCTCTGGTTTGCTAGTACTAGATTCGTTAGCCCCGGACGTTGATGGTATTACCGTAGTGTTTTGCTGAATAACAGTAGTTTCATTCTGACTTGAAGACATGTTTTGTGAATTTTCTTCACTAGTCTCTGAACTCTTTTCCAATATCTGTTCGCAGAATGTCACGCTTCTGCTCGGTTTAGTAATCCGGTCATGTAAATCTTGTGAAGTGTAAGGAGTACTTTGAGGCTTATTCTCAAAATTCATACTACACTCTGATGCATAATGTGTTTCCATAGATGTGGTCGATTCATAAGGTACTGGGGAGGTGGTCACCTTTAAAGCGTTAGAAATGTGATCAGCTTTTCCATGCAATCTAGGAGCAAACATTGGTTCTCCTTTCAAAACACTGCTTTCTAAATTTTTTGATTTTTGTTTCTCTGCGTCTGTTTTTGAATCCGTTAGACGGAGTTTCGAAAAATCAATTTCTTGGAATGTCTCACTTTCTATGCCACTCTCAGCCTCCGCTTTTGTCTGATACACAGGTTCCCTGCGAGACAAGTGGTTAGCATCACCGAGCTCGTATGGGCTACTTCTAGCACTACTGCTACTTCCATCTTGCTCCTCAGGTTGTGCAACTTCTTTTGTTTCCTGTTGAGACTCGTATATTACACTCTCTTTCAAATCTCTCTTCGACACATAAAGCGGTTCCCTTATTTTGGCTGAATCACTTTCATTCGCTTCCTTTCTAGTCTGATAAATCATTTCTTTTTTAGCTTGATTTCTTTGCTTTATTATCTCAAGTTTTTCTTCAAGTCGTATGCTGTAAATTGATTCTTTTTTAGCCAGTAAAGCTGCTTTCTGTGACAAAATTTCTTGTTTAGATACGTAAGTACATTCTGCGGAGGCTGGTCTTACATCAGGTCTCATATCTATCATTTCGTGTCGAGTGCCATATTGGGTATCAGAGCAACTAGATTTAACTTCAGATCGAGTGGCGTATGGTGATTCAGCATGACCTAGTCTCGCCATCATTTCTGATCGTGTACCGTATGGAGGCTCACTCATACATTTATTCATGGGAGATATCCTCCCGGGAAAGTTCACTGGTGTCTGTAACCTCCTATCTGGCCTTATACCATAATGATGCTCATTCCACGATGTGCTAGATGGAGGATCGTATGTTCTTTTTCCATATAACGGTTCTTTACCAGAACCATCCATTCTTTGCTTCAGCATGTCTTCTTTTGTGCTGTAAGGAGATTCAGAAAATCTCTGTCGTAACATTTCTTCTTTAGTCGCATATGGACTATCAGGTGTTAATCTCGTTCGTAACATGTGCTCTTTGCTAGAATACGGAGATTCACTGTAAAACGAATCAGATTGCTTGGCAATCTCTTGTTTGATTGTGTATGGACTTTCTGAAATTAATTCATTTCTTGTTGCATAAGGACTTTCTCTGATACATTCTTCCCTTGATGCGTAAGGGCTTTCTCTTATACATTCAGCCCTCGTGGCGTACGGACTCTCTCTGATACATTCATTTCTAGTAGCGTAAGGGCTTTCCCTGGTACATTCAGCTCTGGTTGCATACGGGCTTTCTCTTGCACATTCACCCCTCGTTGCATAAGGGCTTTCCCTTGCACATTCAGCCCTTGATGCATATGGGCTTTCCCTTGCACATTCAGACTTCGATGTATAAGGGCTTTCTCTTGCACATTCAGCCCTGGTCGCATAAGGGCTTTCCCTTATACACTCTGTTCTTGTAGCATAAGGTGGGTCCATTAAAGGCATTTCCAAAGTTTTCCGATTTCCATACGGATTTTCAAAACTCTGGTTGGACATTTCAGACCTGCTTGTGTAAGGGTTTTCAGTAGATGTATCGTAAAGAGAAGTGTAAGTCCTTCGAGGTTTAGGAATAGGATCATAAACAAAATGTTCTTTACTTTGGTATATCGGTTCTGGAGGTAACGGTTGTGTGGGATGAAATGGTTCATGTTTAACTTGCTGTTGTCTTTGGTAGATGGGGTCTATTTTGGTAATCATATTAAAGCTGGACGACTGTCCGTAGATGCCTCTCCTATTATACTCAATGAGAGAGTTTTGTCTACGTAACAGCGGGGTAACTTTCGGTTCTGTTTCTATGTCACACATGGAGTTTTGCCTTCTGAGGCTCTTCATGACAGGTTTGGCGTCATAATCTCTGACGGTACAGATAGATCCGTTTCTTTCATCGCAAAACGAACTCTGCCGTTTCAGGATTGGCTTCAATACTGGCTTTTCGCAAGAGGACGAGTTGCTTCTTTGCAACATCTGGTTCCTTATTTGCTGGTTTCTCATGTGTATGCTCATATCACTGAGGTCAGACTTCTCTCGTCTTAACATCGGCATTTGCGGCATGTTGGGTCTCTGCTGCAAGTCACTTTCACACAGTGACTTTTGTCGAGACACCTTTTGTGCATTTTTCGTTTTCGAACGGAATAGATCGAGGACGGCGTTTTTAATGAACGATGGCTTTTTAGATAATTTCTTTTTAGTTTTTGGTGAGAACGTCTCGTCGCGCTCCACACTTGAGTTCATGGCATCTGATGAACTGCGGACACCCACAACCAAACACCCTCTTAGTTACTCAATGATAGATAGTTTGAGGACATATCAGATGGTTCAACATAATGAAACGTTTTAGTTTTATGGAAAGTAAGTATAAAAAAGAAATGGAACAATATTGAAATCTCTGAAATGTCCCAATGAGCATGACAATTTTCAAAAAATGAATTTTGTGATTCTAAAAAAGCATATTGAAATAATGATCCAGAAATATCCAAGACACATCAATACAAATATTTCATAGAGATATATGACAACTATTAAAAAAGAAATCATTTCAAAGAAATAAGTGATAAAGAAGTTGGAATGTAAGGAATGCCAAAAGAAGATCAAATTAGACAGATTTCGTAAGAATACATATTGAATGGAATAAAGAAAGAAAAAGATGTAAAGAAATTAATTCAATATGCTTTTATAACATAATCATCAAGTTGCACTAAAATGCAGACACGCACTGCCAATAGTTTGTTCCGAAACAAACAACTAGATACTTCTAATAGATTACAATGTTATTTCAATATTACAATTTACAGACTAACGCCCCGATATAGAGATATATGTTACAAAATATATGTATAAAACTGTTTATAATACCACATACAAAACCATAACTAATACTGTGGCCCGACAAGACATTGTTAGTCGTTTGTGAAGCGATTGGTGTTTGCATGTTAGAGCAAATTGTACAGGGGCTGATAATAAAACGAAGGAGAAAATGACAAATCTGAATGAGATTTCAGAAACATGCATTTTGTAAAAGAGAATCATTAATTTTGACATGTTTTGTGAGATTGTAAATGTATTGGGACCTATAGTGTAAACACACGCAGATAGAAAGTGTAGTACGATAGAGCTTACCTTAAGTTATGCATGTGTTGAGGTTTTCTGTAAAGCTCGAACGCTGATCCGCGTTGTTCTCTACTACCTGCTAAATCTGAAAGAAATAGGGGAAGTTAAGAAAAAATCGACCAATTAGTAAATAGTAATAAAACAGTAGTCAACGGTAACTTATCTCCATAGTAACCATTTTTTAAAATCATTATAAAAAATCTCCAGTGCTATTTGATTTGAGACAGTATTGACATGATACATTAACTGTTTCTTCAAAGCGAAGATTTTCTATTGACGGATCTTATGTTTAGCTTCAGTTCCATTTCACAACATTAACTTTCTAGACATCGTCGTCATTCTAACAATCTTCTATCAATTTAATTAGATTAAATATTAACTTACCTATGAGATGTGGATTGTGTGGAAGGTTGATAGCCCGGTGGTGTGAGGGTGGTCCCGAGTATGGCGGGGACTGCGGCGGCATCTGACCTCCGTACATGTTTTGCTGGAATTGTACCATTCGATGAGGACAAAGTCCATACTACTTACAATATCGGTATAAGTTTTAAGTTTTCGTAGATGGAAACGATAAAATTGTTCAAGAGAATGGAAGGTCCCATATTTTTATTCCTTATGATTTCCAATGAAAAGAACAACGAATATAACGAAACAAAAATTGAAAAGACTAATTTAATTACATTACCAGTTTAACTGATCATGTCGTCGTTGATACTGAGAATCCAAGAAGTGGTTAAGTACAAAGTGCAACACACTCATGCAGTACTTACTTGTTGGTAATTATTGTGGTTATGTGGCCTATGTGCGGGCTGTGAGTGCGAGTGTTGGTGAGAGTAGTGCGGGGATCCGGGGAACCCGCCCGGCGCGGCCAGGCGCGGCCCTGGAGGGCCTGCGGGGGGCGGGGGCTCCATGCTCTGGTAAGGCGAGAGGAATGGTATTATTAGGACTGCAGCAATAGCTAGCTATAGAAGACTGTGCTGAAGAAATCCATGAAAAAATTATTTAA
Organism: Omphaloscelis lunosa; assembly: GCA_916610215.1. NCBI lineage: Eukaryota > Metazoa > Arthropoda > Insecta > Lepidoptera > Noctuidae > Omphaloscelis > Omphaloscelis lunosa. The sequence goes on along the minus strand of OU744265.1, from coordinate 12,621,380 downwards.
GCAGTGGGAACGATAAGTAAAATACAGGAAGAGTTAGTGACTTGTCCCATAAAAAAACACATACAGTTTCTCGAGAAAAGTTGTTTAATAGAGTTGGAAAACTTTAAATATAACTTACTTAACGACCTAACCTTTTTGGATTCAGACTAAGCTTGTTATCAAATGCTGCAGATCAAAATGTTGAAAGTTGATTTAATTTAACAGCTCAAACATATTTACATACAAAATGAAGTAAATTAAATGCGTACGAAAATCTCAATGCGAGAAAAAGCATACATAAGCATAACGCCAGAAAAGTATTAAAAGCCAAAACTGTGTATCTAGACGATATCATAATACTTTCTTACCCCATTTCTAGGATGGTGTGAGTTGTCAGGAGGCCTGTAATGTTTGGGCTTGGGAGGAGGCACGGGCTTGTAGGGCGGCACGGGGGCCCCACCGCGCCCTCCGTAGTCCGCTTGAGACGCAGAGTTTGTACGCCCACTGTACGAAATACATGGAAAATATTCACTTTCGAATTTGCTAAAACATTAACTGTCAAAGAAAGTGAAAAGTGTATTAGTTAAGGCGTGGTTTTGATTATGTCTCTGATCAGTCAATGTGTTGTCATCATTAGTAAATAATTGGTCTAAATAGCATCAAGCGATCATGATAACATGATTGATAAGAGATTTGATGACACATTAACATAATTAAATATGCGTTCGAAAATCAGTGGTACTAAACTGAAGGTGGATTACAATATAGCCATAATTTTTCTTTAAATAACTTTGCTATGTGCCCTAACAAAGTTGTCAAAAGAAAAATTATGGCTACATGTTTTACCGTTGAAATGTAGACAATAATTTGTACGCACCTGTATTTGGCATGGTCATTGGTTGGCACATTGGGCAGCGATGGTCCCCGCGCGTGCATTGGCGTGTGTGGACTGTTCCCGTTCACAGGCGGCGGCCGGCTTGTTTGAGGACTTCGGTATTCAGGCGGCCTAAAAGACCAACCAAGAATTAGTTTCACCGAGTTCACTACACTTTTTAAGATAAAACCTATGAAAGAAGAAATATAGGGTGCACGGTGAAGGTATGTTGATAAACTTTTTCGCGCTTTACACTACAACTACCAAATACCTACCGAATTTGAATGCATTTAAATAACCTGTAGAGGATGTGGAGATTTTAAGCATTCAAATGAGGTAATTTTATTAATGTGAATGATGAACAAGATCTTTGATGAATCGCTCACAGATATTATAACACGTTATCGCTTTTGCTGTCGGTAAACGAAATTTTCTCATTTATGTCACTGCGAAATACATACTTTTTATTGTATTTAATCATTTTCATCACTTATGAAAACCTCTTCAACACAACACAAACACCTGCACTACGAAATCTAAACTAACACAAAATACGTACACATATTCCAAAATCCTAAAGTACAATGATAATGTAGTAAAGAGATCTCTAACACCGTGAAAGTAGAAACAAGTTGCTGGTCCATTGTCTGAGAACTATTGTAAGTTATTTTTGGTCAGTTGACTCGACCTTTTTTGGGATTAAAAGGTTTCTATTGTGTTTTTTTTTTTTCTGAACTGCGTGGTATTTAAAATGGGATGAGATTGTGTTGCATTGCAAATCTTGGTGACTATTGAATTTTTAAAGTTTACAAATTATCTTTTATTTTTTCTAGCCATTGCTGTCCCAGTGTTGGGCAAAGGCCAATCATTTATTTTAGTAATATATTATAGGTTTTTGTGAGAAGTTGTGTAGGAAAAAAAAATCTTGTAGATAAAGCGGTTTCTAGGATAGGCTCTATCTACCAGTTTGTATTTTTTCCAAAATGGAGTTGGTTTATATGAATTTATCTGTAAGATAAGTTTATGCGAAGATGGTGAAAAAAGCAATGACTATAATAAAACTGACCTGTAGTTCTGTTCTGGACTTCTGTAATCAAGCGAATTGTGTTCGTGTGAGTTTGAATTCCGTTGAGGACTCTGTGTCATGTTACTCTGTGACATTGCTGTTGGGTTCGGAGGTGGTGGAGGCTCCATTTTACTGTGAAACAAAGAAAATAATTATAAACAACAACAAACACTAAAGGAACAAGAACATATAAATCATGAACCGTTTCTCCTAACGAGGATGGCTAAGGTGTATTAGATCCACGTTTCGCCAGCTACAGGTCTCCATTCTAGACTTCGGGATGCTACTGACACAAAAACCCAATAAACCTTCGGTCAGCAAAGAGAAGTAAACGGGGTTTAATTGGCTGAGACTGGAAATAAGTGCAGTTAAGACGAATTCTTCACTTTTTATCAATTTCCAATACTTACATAGAAGGGGGCGCCACTTTGAGGTCATCGGGTGCGTTTGGCGGAAGGCGACAGGAGCCTACCGCTGAACCATTGTTGGAAGCACCGCTGTAGTCATACGACGAAGTACCGTCGTATGAACTCTGCTGTTTAGGAAAAAAAAATCTTAATTTCGGTGTTTCCTCTTAAGGTGGAAACCCTAAAAAACAATAATATTGAAGGAAAAGTAAATGAGCAGCGTTTGTATTAGTTGAGATTCAATCATTCCTTCTATCTCCTTAATCAAACTTTTTCTCTCCACAATTTTATAAGCTTTTAGGATTAAAAATAGATGCAACATATTTTTTTTTTTCAAATGTTAGATTCACTTCCACTTTCTTACGCAGACTTCTATTTATATTTTCTTCGACATATTTAATCCAGTGTTTCTATTTGATCTGCTAGATTTTATGGCCCATTTTTTTTATAATTAAAAACCAATAACAATTATGAAAGACAGAGACACATAAAAAATAAAATCATAACTGCATTCGCGTCGTTTTAAGAAAATATTACTGAATTACCTAAATAAACTTAAATTATAAAACACATTAACTCCACTAACTGGATTAGAAGGATGTCGATGCCTATCCAACGACCCCTGTCCTTGACTAGGCTGTATGATCATACTCGTTGGTCGTGCAGTGTACGTCGCTGCTTCATCGCTTCCCGGGTCTTTGTGAGGCCCAAATAAACGCTCTTGAGCGCTTGGACGATTTGCCTGAGTGAAGAAAAAAATATCATAAACCGCGGAAAGAGGACGATTTTCTGGAAACTGTAGTAAATTAGTCGAACCAACATAATTTTTGAGCGTGTTTGTGTATTTTGACTCGAAGGAACAAAAATATTCCGAACTTTTTAGCTGAAAAGTTTCAACAAGAGTTATTAATATTTTTTTATTAGAGGTTATCTTGTGTGTTTGTTTATAAGTTAACTTTATTTTATATTATTTTAATTATTCATTTATTCTACAGACAACTAGATCCAATTAAAACAAATACTTACAATTCTAGATTTTAGTAAACAATTTAACTTATTAGCTATGTTAGTACTCATATTCTACTACAGATTTAATAATATGCCTCATTATGGGGCTTTCGTCAACTATTAGGACTTTATTTAGTTGATAGGTTTATTTTATTTTTTACGATTACTAAAATGATTTTACTGATGAAAAGCTAAACTGTTCCGTATCACAGGAATTCTTGTGCCAAAGTTAAAGAAGACTTATGTGGTTTTTTTACTTACAGAAGTGTTATGGCGTAGATTGTGTGGCGGTCTTCCGGGAGGTGGCGCGGGTAAAAGCACTCCTCCCGCCGGTCGGCTCACTGTGCCGCGCGGGGGTAGCTCTGGTACTGACGATAACAATGCTTCATTATACAGGTGAACAAGTATCGAGTAAATTGATAGTAAATAGAAAATATAAATTGTGTATCATCCAGGTAATACATAAGCAGGTACGGTTAAACACACATTAAAATGTCATATACAGCGTGGCAGGGACATCGACGCGAAAACTGTTACCATAGATTCAGGACATCATTCTGAACCCCTCTGCGGCACGGTGTTGGCCTGGCAGGTCTATAGGATAGGTGAACTTTATCAATAGCTAAGAAATAATACTGCGAAACCTCGACTTTCCTCTTGTAGATTCTACGAAGGGCTTTAAGGCGTGTATATACAGGTTGGCAGGGACATCGACGCGAAAACTGTTACCATAGATTCAGTACATGATTCTGAACTTTTTTTTTTAATAACTGACGAATTTTTTCGTCGATAATTAAAAAAAAAAAGTCGAAAGAGAGAAAGTCGAAGTTTCGCACTTCGACTTTCTTCTTGTAGATTCTACAAGCCTTAAGCCTAATGGCCTTAAGGCGTGTATATTTACAAGTCGGCAGGGACATCGACGCGAAAACTGTTACCATGGATTCGGTACCTAATTCTGAACCTGAAAATTTCAACGCAGCGTTAAAATTTTTCGTCGGTTATTAAAAAGAAATCAGTTGTTCCATACATTTTAACCGCGTAGGTATTGCACTTTTCTATGGCACAGCAGATTTTTTTAAAATAACCGATGAAAAATTTCAACGCAGGTTCAGAATCATGTACGTTACCAGTGAGCTCCAAATTAGACAGTTAGTCTTAATCTTGAGGCTCAAAAAGATTGAGCTTCCACGATCTTTAGCACGTCCGGACTACTGACTGACTGGCAATTTCACGACGGCACAATTGTCGCTTAACGAATAAGATTTGAATAAAAGTTTCGATAGCGGTCAAAAAATTAATTAATATTTCCCTACATTAGATTAGATGGTGCCGTAACTCCCGTGTCAATATTTCGGGACTTACTTTCACAAACATTACAAATGGTTGCATTAAGCAAATTCTGATGTCAATCGATAGACTGAGAATGGGCTAAAATTTAAGTAAAATATTCACTCCAATAAATCATATTAATAAATCCGTTAAACCTAATAGAACCCATTGCTATGAGCATTGTTTTTGAAAAATATGGAGAAGAGGGAGAAACAGAAAAAAAAAACTGGTTCCCCCATGTGCATTCACTACTTATTGCTAATGCCTGTGATCGTAACGAACTTACCGGTTCCATACAGTGGTGAGTGCGGTGGCGAGTGCGTCATAGGATTGAGCTGGTACGGCGGGGCCTCATTATTACCCAAAGTATGGCTCTGGCCGTGGTTCACCCCATTCGTCGGCGCTCCGTTTGTGGTTGCTGAGAAGCCGTACTTGCTGTCACCGTAACCGCCTTGCTGTTTGTCGAAATATATTTGATCATCTAACTACTTAATCCTTGAGTGAAAAAATTTATACTCTCAAAATTGACCGTCCATTGTCGAACTGAGTTTTGATCTCGTCGCATGAGTTCCAATTTTGTTGGAAACTATTAGGATACCTCCAAAAGTATGTGAGTAAAACTGTATTTACAAATGATTGATGTAAGACCCTCCACTTTTAATTTAGAAAATAATTTTAGAGAGATTAGCACATGTAGCTTTAGGGTTAGGAACCTTCTTCCATTAAATGGTTTGAAAAAAATATGATACAATCTGCTATAATATTTTAAATTAAATGTAAGGTAATTATCTTATACGATTAATGACAAATTGTTGCACTGACTGGACAGGTCCACTCAAATCTGTGTAGTTCTTTCCTCAAAAGATCATTTCAGACACTAATCTACATGGTCCTCATATGGCCTGACCAAGATTATGTCTGGACTTTAAAAGACACTGCGACCTCTGAGTTTATTTGGGCGTTTCTTCTTAGAGTAGTCAGGTAGGAAACGCCGAACTCATCTAGCTTATTTTTAATATTCTTTTAAATATGACGTGTAAAAGTGATTCCGATATCCTTTACAGAATAAGCAATTTCATTTCATTTCATATAATGTTGTCTGTTGTTACAAAAATGAAAATCCTCACTAACTAGATTCAACATTCTTATATTCCACATAATAAATTTTCCAATCTAAAATCAATCCAGCAATCACCAAATATGTCCAGAAAACAATAAATCACACAAAATACATTAAGCTGATACAAACCGTATAAGGAGGTGGCACAGCGTCGGTCATATGGTTGATATCATCATCCCGATCCATGTTATCTTGAGTCGTGGCTATTGACGGATCAGAAGACGACTTGACGAGTCTCGGGGCCGGCGGAGGACTCACTTCCAAGTCACTTTCAGGACTCGAAGCGTACGAAAGTCTATTCTCAGTACTCGAAGACATTGAGAATAAAAAGTCGTCCGATAACGGCTCAGGCCTCTGTTCCGCCATTCCAATTTGGTAATGTGTTTCGCCGCATCCGGGAGGTAGGTTATGGAATGGGGTGACAAGACAAGACAAATGAATGATTGCATTTAACACATTACAGAAACTAAAAACGGGGTTTAGCGTCTGTCAATGATTAATGGTTTTTCTGGGTTTTTTCACACTTGAGGATCGATATTCAAACTCGTTAAATTGAAAGAAAACATAAGAGTAAGTAAGTCGTCGAAGGGAGGTTATAAATGCAATTAAAAAAAAAATGCAGAATTGTGAATGACCATAGAATTTGAATATCAATTCAATAAAACACGGTGGTATTTAACACTGGTAATTTGTGACAATATTTACAAAACTAAAAACACACTGGCAGTAAATCTTTGGCTAAAACTAAACATTAAAACAAACAAAATATATATAATAAAAAGTAGTGCCATAAGCAAAATAACATTAAGCAGTCAAGCAGCCAATATACAAATAATATGCTAAGAAAAAGAGATGAATACTTGTGCTAAATCTAATATGGTAACTTTGGTTAACTTTGTTAGAATTATCTTCTAGTCTAAAGTAACCGTCATGAGAAGCTATAAATTTTGTAAACAAGTGTTCAGGAGTTCACAACATTTGGACCAACAAAAAAAATGAATTTGTTTAAGATTTAATAAATTATTAAGTAACAAATATTAATTAACATATATTATTTAAGAATAATTATTCGTCAGATTCAGATGTTTCCATTTCTGTGTCAGAATCAGTGACATGTATCACGAAGCTGTCTACAGTTTTATCAATCATTTCATCGATTTTGGAATAAAAATTATCGTCTTCCTTGATAACATGCTCCACACAACGCTTCCAATTTTCCGAAGTAATCTGCTGCAGTCCCTCTTGTAATCATTGTTTTACCTCGTCAAATTTAAAATTTGTATTTTGTTTACAATCCCTGTGACGGACGCGTTCCGGTACCAAGAAACACAAACGATAGCGCTTTGCGTCGTTAAAATATGATCCGACTAAATTAAATAGGTTGTTACTTTCATATAACCCGTCTATATTTCATGTCGATTGAATATGGTCAATTTATTATTATCTCGCAGTATAAAATGTTTACTTAGTAAAAGATGTTTGTTTACATAATTTATAGCTTCTCGTGACGGGTACTTTAGACATACCCTAAATGCTGTTCAGAAATCGGTTTACTGATGACAGGATGAACATCTCTTTCTGCTTCTGATTTACTTTCATTCTCTATTTTCTCTATCTCCTCTAATTTTAAAGTAGGAAGAGATAAGTTTCTATATTTATTTAAATTCCTACCAGAAGATATAGGTAACGTTCGTACTTCGCTAAATCTCCCAGGATCCGCTGGGGGCTTTTCACTACATTTGCAGTTAGGGATCCTACACGTTTGCCTCAACGGTCTTTCTAGCATTTTTAATAAAGGTTTCGGATTCTCTCTTTGAAGCCTTGCCTTCCATTCTGGGACATCATTTATTTTTTTAACGTCATTTTCAGTTTGCATAAAGGAAGCTGGTCGGTACTGATCTGACATTGGAACGACTGACGATGGTCGTTGAACGTTTTGAACTGGTGTTTTGCTTGTCGTTTCAAGAACACTATAAGGTCGGAAACTCTGTGGTGGATAAACATTACTTTTGGCAAATATCTGAAAGAGCTCAGGGCTTGCATTTAGGGGAGTTTTTAACTTAGGGTTTATTTTCCTCTGATAATAATTCTGCCTGTCATCATAAGGGTAACTAGCTAAGGTGTGTCTGTTTTTATTATTAGTGAGGTAAGTATTTGGCACACTATAAGCATTATTAGGCATGCATGGGGTTAGAGTCTCAGAGTAGTAGTAAGGTACTACATGATTTCTGTTAGCGTCATACAAATGGTCGTGATGTTTAGTGCTGGGGTTAAGATTCAGGGGGGGTAAATTCTGGGGTGAACTGACAGGTCGTTGGGGGGAAGGAGGGTACATGTTCAAAGGATAAGAGATGGGGTAAAAGGCTGGGTACGGCGAAGGGGGAATGGGGAAGTATATGTCCGACACCATTTCAACGTGCTACACCGCCGCAAGACAGAACAGAAACGAATTGGTTAATATATAATGTTTTATGATCATTGAAATGTGGATACAACCGAATGAAAATATATATGCTATGTTAATGTGCAAACAGATTACGGCTGAAAGATGACTGCGGCCGTTCAGATTAATCCAATGTGGTGCATGGCAGCCGGATTATGTAAAGTCAGTTTTTATGTTTTTCTTGTAGCGAGTAGTATCCACATTTTAGATGCCGATTAAATAAAGTATAAAGGTACTAAGAGACATTGAGAGCACATAAAATTTACCAAATGCACCAATTTGCCTTTACCAAGCAACCATCTTGAAGCATGATGCGTTTACTGTTGTAATACAGAATACGTTAACATTGAGGAATGAATCCCATGAAAAAATTGATAGTTACATATAATAAGAACATACGTGTACGAAGTGAGTATGTTTTGTTATAAAACAAGTCATTACAGATTCTAGTAATATAAATAAAACCTGCACCCTAAATGACACACGATCAATCATAATCTGAATCATTTTGATAGATATTGCTAATAATATGTACGAAAAATTTGTCTGCTCGACACAACGTAAACAGCGCAATAAATGTTTTTGAACTGTGAAATGAAACATGTGATTGATCGTTTATTACGCAATTAGGGTGCTGGTTTCTGAGAGCTCACTCAATAATCATATGACTTTTATGTTGATTCATTTGGTTTGATGCCGTAATCAATGACAAAACTGACAAAACTAATCACATGAAACATTTAAAACCGACCTTACACCTATCTTGTTTTATAACAAAACCCTCATCAACATCCTTACACTTAACCCAAATATCATCAATTTTAATATCATTACATTTAAAATGCTCACCTTAGTCTCTGAAACCCACAATTGTTGCTGTTGCGTCCTTTGTATCAAGTCTATGAGCTTGCTGAACCATGTGTTTTGGTTCGCTTCACTCAATGTGATCGTGTGGGTGAAGACGTGACCCCATACTCTCTCCATGTGTTGGCACTGTTCTAGAAGTTTCTTTGATGATTTGTGTGCTGACCTGTAGAAGTGAGAAAATATTTTATTTGGATCTCTTGACAACATTTTAGTGCGTTTTTTTGCTATAAATGTTAGAATGGTCAAATGTTTGGTAAATGATATATTGGTAAAAAGGACATCTGTTTATTTTAGGCAATTTTCTCCAAGTGACTTACAAATTAGTCACTAAAATAATTGAAAAAGAAATTAATAGGTAAGTACATCAAATAAAAATATAGCATCTGCCCTATTCCCATATAACTTAGGTCGGCGCAGATATTTTTTCTCTTTAATTCTTCCACATTAACTCATCATTCATATCATTTTCTTTGTAAACAATAGAAAAATAATTAATATACGATTTACTTACTTAGGCAAACCAGCTCTAAGCTGTTTAATTATATGTTTGTTATCTGCTTTCAAGAATATCACAATAGGGTAGAACTGAGCATAGTTGAGCCTGTCCACTGCGTTGGGGGTGATGTCCAGTAAGGCATGTTTGCCCCTTTCCATGATCGTTCTGATGCTGGACAGGCGGATTATACCAGCAGACTTCGTTTTGGTATCTTCTAAAGTGCTGTCCATTTCTACACAAAAAAAAAGATAAGAATAATTAGCAGAGTGGATCTGGCGTAAGGTTTTTGTCAGGTTCTCTTTCAAGTCAAAAAAAGTTTTTGGTTAAGTTCTATAAGTTTGTAAGCATTTAAATAAACGTATTTTTAAGAAACGAATAAGTTATGATGTGACTATAAGTTTTATCTGGACTTATCGAATACTATAAAGTTTGTATACCTAGACGATTTTATAATCCCAACCAACTTATTTTAACATTTACATATAAGAATCTCAAGATTACTATACAAAATTTTAAAAATGACAACTAAGGAAGGGACTTTAGGAAACTATAGAAACTATAAAAGAAAAACTAAAACAGTTGCACTTACTTGGCGACGAGAATTTATCAGGACTCTCAGTCAACAGTCGTTCTCTTGCTATATCTGCGACTGCACCCAGTACTATCACGGGGCGAACAAAGCCTGGTTGTTTGAGGACCACGCGTTCGTAAGCCGGGAACTTGCTGATGCTGTCTGATAGTACTACTTCGTCCCAATGTTCCTATGGGTATATAATATAGTAATATCATAATGCACTTGCGAATATTTTGGTATACCATGGCAGGCTTTGCTTAAAAAAAAATACTTTAACATATATTGCACTATATTCTGACAATTCTTTTTTTTAACTTTTCACACATAAAGGTACAAAGGCGGACCAAGGGTGGTGGGGCGGCAACTAAGAGTGATGGGGAGATAACATGGCATTGTTAAATTGTATTATTCAATTCATACCATAACTAATTCTTTAAATTAGTACAACAGCTACAATTGTTACAAAAAAGGCCTTTCAAAGGCAATCGTAGTAGCGAGTTGAAAAATGTCAATTATAATCGCCTACCTTGCCAAGACTCTTACTACGCCGATGCGTAGAGCGTCGTCGTCTAAAGAAGTTGTGTTTGCCATCGTTGCCGCTCATCTCTTTCTTGGTAGCGTTGAACTGCGCCGTTGCCAGCTCTTCAGCGCGAGCCTTGTTGGGGATTGTGCCTTTTTGGACTTCTTGATTGTTACGACCTGAAAGAGGTGATGCTAATGTATGAATACAAAAGTATTGTTGCAGTAGCTGTTGCCCGCAACATCGTCTACGATCTAGGATGAAAAATAGCCTATTTCCTTACCCAGTCATGGTCTATCTGTGTGCCAAATTTCATCCAATTCCATCCAGACGTTTTTAAGTGATTGAGTAACAAACAAACAAACTCAGTATTGCATTTATAATATTGGTTGGGATATTTTATGACCTTATAAATGGAGAATGAAATCGGTATGTAACGCCTTGGCTAGGTATCTTGCATTAGTAATATTTCATCACCATCATCATGTAGCCCAACTTCACCCACTGCTGAGCATAGGAGTCTCTTTTCTTGTGCCAATCCCCAAATATTTATCAAATACTAGCTTCTGCCCGCGAGCCTGTAATCTTCCTCAAGAATTGGGCTATCCAATGCAAAAATATATTTTTAAATCCGACTGGTAGTTCCAGAGCCCTGTTCATTACCCCCTACATACAAACTTACAAACAAACAAATTTTACCTCCTTATAATAGTAGTATCGATAGTATAGATAGTTCTTTGAAGTGGACATTCAAAGCCCGAATACAGATACTTTTCAATAGTCCAGAGATACATCTTCACTGGGAATGATATTAAAACCACCATGTAAAGTCACCATGTGTTGTTACCATGCATTCAATATATGATTCTGAACCTGCGTTGAAATTGTTCGTCGGTTATTAGAAAAATCTGCTGTTTCATAAAAAAGTGCAATACCTACACGGTCAAAATGTATGGAACAACTGTTTTTTTTTTTTTTAATTATCGACGAAAAAATTCGTCAGTTATTAAAAATAAAAGTTCAGAATCATATACTGAATCTTTGGTAACAGTTTTCGCGTCGATGTCCCTGCCAACCAGTATATACACGCCTTAAAGCCCTTCGTAGAATCTACAAGAGGAAAGTCGAGGTTTCGCAGTATTATTTCTTAGCTATTGATAGAGCTCACCTATCCTATAGACCTGCCAGGCCCCCACCGTGCCGTTATGTAGTGTGTCAACAACATGGAACACGTCACCACATCTGAACGACATCTCGCCGTCCGTCGGCTCCGTGTAGTGGAAGTGGGTCTTAATGTGGAAGGAATCGCCCGCTGAAATGGTAAAAAGTCATATTTAACTAATATAAAAGAACATTTTAAATTGTAGCAGTAGCTGATAGAAAACAAGATTAGCAGGTTGAATATCGTGAAAGTAAATGTCAGAGGAGCGACAAAGTCTTTAATAAACGTTAATGTTATGAAAAGGTTTGAAAATAAAAATACAATATTTAGGACTATAAGCATTTAATTTATTTAGTGAAAGAATTAAGAAAGGAATAAAAGAGCATCATCGTATAACGACGGCCTTACGGAGGAGGCCTTTACCCATAGATGTTCATGCACCTTAATTTAAGTGTCATTTATTTATTTAGAAATTTCAAATTATTTATTGTTACGTATCATTTTTGTGCAATTATTTATGAATTTTATTAACTAAAACATAACTTTAATCATCAATAATTTTATTTATTAAAAATCAATCAATTGTATTGATAACAGTATCATTAATGGAGTATCGAAATAAATTGTTATGTCAATATATCAAGCATTGGAAACATATCAATCTTTTATACTTAATAATAAACTATGTTCCATAATCATAATGCATGAAAGGGAATTGTCCGAACTTGGCTATTTTTGTACGCGATGCTATGCAAAAAAATAATTTACCAATATTTTAAATTCTATTTTAGTAAACATCTGGTGCAAATAACTTTGTATCAATTGGCATTGTAAAAAAAACCTTTTTCTTTAGTATTTGATTTGATGCTACACATGAACCGGCTTCGGATTTGTTTTCAGTGTTGCCAAATCAAAACTCCATAAACCACAAATTCAAATCGATTTAAAATACAATGCAATCTCTCCACTATATTGAATATAGTTTTCATTAAATAACATAATTAAAAAATCTAATAAACGATATAATTAATTGGACTTCAACAATGATAAAACTGAGGTTTTATGCATTATTTCTGGAGAAATCATAGCAGTATAATCGATTTCAAATGAATGGATATATAATTTTTATTTTATATGGCAACACGATGCTTAAAAAATGTTGTGTCGAATTCAAAATGACAGTTGTCATTCGCTTTGTTTATTTGCATCGTGAGTGTTGTTTTTGTGAGTTTTATAACGAACACTAGTTTTTTTGTAATGGATTCCGATTCTTCCCTTCATGACGACTCCGGCACTTCTATGGACCCGTTTGGACTATGGTTATGGACAAGTTTTATTTCATACATAACCTGTTTCAATTAAATGTTAAAAAATATCTAAATAAAAATCTTGATACAAAACTAGCTGTAGATCCTCATTCTTACTGATTTGAGCTAATAAATCAATCACATATTATTAGCTGAACTGTTTGTTTAAGAGTGGCCAAAGTCCCATAGAAATTGGACAATTCCCTTTAGCATAAGTAATCGTAATTGTAGATTATTTGCACTGTATTCAAGCATTGCATGAAATAAAGAGGCTTATTTATATTTTATTATCGACTCACGATACTTGAGTGGGTCCATTTAGCATGGACTGTATATTCAGCATATTTTTCCGAGATAAAAAGTAGCCTTTTATAAACCATATATACGCAAAAATAATGTCAATCCGTCGCTCCGTTACTATGCGATAGAAGAACAAATAAACTGACATTCGCATTTATAAAAATTAATACGTTTAAATTTACTCACGTATCTGCCCACTAGCAACAGCATTGTATTCATCGGGCGAATGCTGCACGATGAGATCGATTCGTTCTTGCAAGCTTAGTAGAAACAGCACAGCTTCCTCTCGGGTCACGCCTTTCATCTCCATGTCGTTCACCTGTTCGACCGCACAAAACTAGGACTCAATGTTCGTGTTATTCTATAAACTGTCTCAGAAAGTGATGGACAGAATTTAGATTTTTGTCGTATGGTGTTCATAAGCAAATTCCGTTGGGTTTGAAAATGTGACTGAACTATGTCAAGATAGTGTAATAACTAGTAGGTTGAGGTCTAGCTATTGGGTAAAAACTTGGTCATATAGCTGTTATATACCCATGGAAGCCATGGATTTCGTAAAAAGTGACCAAGAAAAAAGTAGCTCTTAATTTCTGCTAAGAACATAAATTATTTTGCGATTACAAATCTATTAAACAAACGACGTTATGGTGGTTACGCGTTGTGTGTACATATTTCATTTTATTGTATTTTTTATGAATTATTCAAAAAAAAAATTGGATCCTGTGGACAGCTATAAAGTTTCCATTTTTTTTAATCCCTAATTGAAATATTAGAAGATACAGAATTAAGAGTAAACAATTTAATATTCATATTAAACCACAGTACGATTTAAAGATAACGGAAAAGGCAATAGTTCTCGCGAAACCTCTAAATTACACTTAGTACTGGCTGCGTTCCGCAGTTTCAATCCCATAACTCTCGACCCCTTGGAAATATCGGGATAAAAAGTATCCTTTGCCCTAATCCAGGTCATGGTCTATCCCTGTGCCAAATTTCATCCAAATCCGTTCAGCCGTTTTAGCGTAAGAGCGTAACAATAAAACAAACTCACTTTCGTATTTATAATATTTGTTAGGATTCGTGATAAGGTAATCAATGAATTTCATATAATAAATAAAAACTTAAAACACATACCTTAAGTATTTTATCAGCCGGTTGCAAGCCCTGTAAGGCGGCCGGACTGGTCGGCTGTACGCCGGACACGAACACCCCGGACCGGTTGCCGCCGCACAGCCGGAGACCCACAGAGCCATCCTTTTGGAAACTGATCAGCCTTGGCTCGCTTCTATAAAGGGAAGATACGGTTACTTTATATTAAATTGGTGACCCCGACTTGATAATTATGTAATTTTAATATTAATGTCTTCTACACAAAAACTTTCCGGAAGAAATTCACTAATTGATGGTGTAAATCCGTTGCGTTTAGAATAACAACGTTATACAGAAAGTTTGGAACGTCGCAAATAGCTGTCAAAAATTTACCTGTTTTGATTAATTTTGCAATATTACTGTATGGAAATAAGAAATATGGCTAACTAGTGAACTAAAATATTGATACACTGAATATTTAGTTTTTGTTGTAAAAAATGTATTTGTAAACTTTCCAAATGCCTTTTTTACAACTAAAACGGTTACAACATCAAATTCAGTGTTATAATTGCAATTTATTATTAATATTCTGGTTCACTAGTTAGCCATATTTCTTATTTCCATACAGTAATATTGCCAAATTAATCAAAACAGGTAAATATTTGACAGAAATTTGCGACGTTGCCAACTTTTTGGAAGAATGGTCTTAATTTATAATATGTATAGATTCCAAGTGTGTCACTTCTATACAAGGCATTTTAACCTGATTTTTAAGTGTAGGTATTGTAAAAATATTGAAGAGTGAAAATGTATTAACTTACGTTGGTTTATTTCTTTGATTATTCATTGCCTCTTCTTCATATAGTTGTCGTCTACTGCTGTAGTAATCTGTAACGTAAATGACATGATGACGTCATCATTTTAGAAATTACAAATATCTTTAGCATTTGGCTATATGAATACCAAACATACATATTTGGCTACATAGGTACTACATACATAGGTACCATCGCGGTAACGCATATCTAACCGCTTTGAAAACTACATCCCGTGCACATGAGCTTTTTTTTCGTAGGTAAGCGTTAATATAGTGGCCGAGCGCTGCAAGCAAGAATAGTTCTTACGGTGTTCAGATATGCGTTTCCGCGATATATTTCTTTCAGATCCCTTACTTCATATTCTTTTCAATAAATGTTTAGAATAGATTTTCATACTATAATTATTATCTACACGAAACTTCTTTAAGTTTATGGTCCCATTGGCAGTGCACCGCGGTTTCGATGACGTGGGAATATTGGGATAAAAAGTATCCTGTGTGGTACCTAATCCAGGTTATAAACTATGTGTGCTAAATTTCATCCAAATCCATTCAGTTTTTTTTAGTTTTTGCTTGAAAGAGTAAAAACATCCATCCATTCATCAATCCTCACAAACTTTCGTAGTAGGATTATACCAAACCCTCGTCCTTCGATCCAACTTCACGTACCTTCATTCCTTGGCGGCGGCGGTCTCGGCGGCTGGTCGATCAGTTCGTGCGACATCGGGCCTCTTCGTGCGTCTCCGCCTCTGACCGGCGCCGCTACATACAGGTTCTGACCGCTACTCGAGTACCCAGGGGATGCTTCTGCAGCTCCGTATACGTTGTGGGGACTGGCTTCTGTTAGAAAATAAGAAATTTTGATGAACAATTCGTATCAATTAGAGTCACAGATTAATACAAATGTTTCACTCCGCAAAATCATTTAAATAAAAAGCGACTCTTGCTACGACACAATAAAGTGCAATTCAGGTCGCAAAGTTGCCTCTCTTTCTATCCCGTAACTCTTATATCTTCTGACTACGTTACGCTCACTGAATCGTCCCGACAAGACAAGCCCGCCGCGTACTTGTAGCTTCATACCTAAAATGCGGAGTGCGCCTTCTGAACTATTCTGTGGTGGAGTCTAGAACTGAAGACTGCTGATCTATTTATTAAAGCCCTAATGTCCCACTGCTGGGCAAAGGCATCCCTTTCCACACATCTGTCCACTACCATTGCTGACGATAAAAAGAAGAAAAAAAAATACTACACTCTTTTTAAATATAAATATCAATATCATTCATATTTTATTGACAAATTGTTATGTCAATATGAATAATACATTAATATCCACCACAAAAAATATTAATTTGATTTTAACATTGATTTGTGCCCGGTTGATGACAATAGACTCGCCCCCTATTACATGGGACTTAAACATAACTGGCGGGCACCTTTGCCCATCCCCACGGGGAAACAAGAGGTGATGTTATATTATGTTTTAGAATATTAAAATCTCCATTAGTTCTAAATCCTGTAAGGTATCGGAAATAATTTGCTAACCTTCCAAATATTTGCTAAAGACACGGATTTGCATAAATTTACCCAATTATTTACGGTTATTAGATGATTTAAATACGTTTGAAATAAGTGCTTTTCTTGTCTTAAAATCTTGAATAAAAATTAAGATAAGCTGGTCGTAAAGATCTGTGGATATTTTTAGGTATAAGTGAGCATACTTAATTACTCATAAAATTTTATCTATTGAATACTTGGTATATAGGAGCTTGTGACTAAGTAATAACAGCAGCACGGGTCGATCTACAAGGTTAAGCTACGCTTGTCGGGGTTGGTCTGTGGATGGGTGACCATCTTTACATACCGAGACTCCTCCGTCCCTCGGTAAGCACGTTAAGCCGTTAGTCCCGGCTGTCATTCGTGGATCTTTGACAGTCGTTACTGGTCGTCAGAAGCCCGAAAATCTGGCAACCAGTCTTACCAAGGAGTATCGTATTACCCAGTGACTGGGTTGTGGAGGTCAGTTACTGGTATTCAGCTGCATCCGGTAAGACTGGAAGCCGACCGCCATATAGTTGGGAAAAGGCTAGGCAGATTGACTTGGTATTTTAATGATCTTATCCTTCTTCTTCTTGGCGTAACGATGGCAAATATAATTTAAATTTCCTGTTTGGCCCAGAACTCATTAACCTTAACATCATTCGCTGACGCAGACATAGGGTCCTCACTTGAACAAGTGACAGGGCAGTGGGCCATGGTCTTCGGGAGACGCCGCATATCCACATATACATTGAGGATCGGAACTTTATTCTTCTTTTCGTTCATTTGTTACTGTGCCAAATAATGGTACAGTTCAGGGCACGAGTCGTGAGCACAGCTCGCGCATGTTACAATTTCAGTCAATGACAGTAACCGACACGCGAGAGGTCCAATAGACGACAAGCATCAACTGACGAACCAATCGCGTGCAGCTCGGCGCCCCCCGGCTTCTTTTTCGCCAAACAGACTGAAAAATTTACTACTGCGCAGTGTCAGTTTGTGACTTTGTGCTCACCATTCATGCCTTGTACTGTAAGCTGATATGTCAGACGAAATATACTTGTCTAACATAGCGCAGTCGAGCTTAGACAACCATGCAAATAGTTTAGCATATTAGATTCAAATTTCTACTTGTGATTCCCTAGCTGATGAATTTGTAGTCTCATGCACGAAGTACACTTGTAGTAATCTTGCGTACGTGGTTCTATTAAGTCAATTAGGTACAGTAAAGTTTAAATTCAATCGATAAATAATATTCCACTCCCAAGTAAAATTCGTAAAAAGGACCAATAATATATTGTAACGAGGCTTCAAAAGAAAAATCTGCACTCGGGAGCAATGGAATCCTTCATTACGGTCGGGATCCGTGACATATGTCACAGCTTTATCCCCTTGGTAAATAATACTATTAGGAGATAGATGTAAATATGGGAAGTCCTATAACCAGTATATAAAGACAGACTAAAAAGAAGAACAGCATTCACTTACCAAGACTATTATAATTATTTTGATAATTTCCATTCGTGACCGTCTCTTCCCTGATCAGTTCCCTCGTCACCACCAGATTCAGGCGGTCCTTACAGGACTCTATGATTTTCCTGGCTTCCTTCAGGGTCATGGCATCAGTCACTGGGGTGTTGTTGATCCTGGTCACCATGTCTCCTTCGCAGAGACCCTGGCCACCTTGGTTCAACTGTTCTCTGGCTCGCAAGGTTAGTTCTTTGACGTAGAGCTTGCATCCCAATACTATTCCGAAATCTGGAAGAGAGTAAGATTTAGATTAAGAAATGGACTTTGAATTGTGGAAATTTAAGAAAAAAAATTGCTATAAGACCAAAAAAATATCAGTTATACAAAGATATATTTAAAAAAGAATTATGGTTCAATATATCCAACGATTCTCAATTACGTTACAAGATAATTGCATCCACAAACCGAGCTGTCGCGACCGCCAATGATGACAACGACAGCTATTTTTCGTGCATTCAGTTTTTCATCCACATTTTTGCTTTTAGCTACATACATCGGTATTGCCCAGTATTGGGTTGTAAATGTGACAGTAATTATTTTAACCACAAGACGTTTACTGGAGGAAATTGGTCAAGGATTACCATAACTACTTTCACCAGGTCGTCAGTAAACCATTTGGGATTGGTCGGTCGGCCGATGATCCTTGCAAATAGCTCGACTCGAGAAGGTTAGAAAAATCAATTGAGCTACCTTCTTTCTTCCCATTTCTAGTGAGTGACAATTTGATAGTGGTCGGCGCGGTGGGAGGCGGCGCGGGCGCACGGCGCCGCACCACCAGCGACACGGTGGCGCCACTGTCGCGCAGCACTTGAACTGCTCGCGCATACTCCACATTTTCTAGAGGCACGCCGTTCACTGACACTATTCTGTCGTTTACTCTGGAAAGATAGAACATCGAATTTCAATCCTAATATAATAAAGCTGAAGATTTGTTTTTTGTTTGAACGCGCTAATCTCAGGAACCACCAGTCGGATTTGAAAAATTCTTTTTGCATTTGATGGCCCTTTTTTTTGAGGAAGATATTTTTTTATTCACATGGATTGGGATGTTTTAAAAGTCACACCAATGTAATGAATGCCCCTATAGAAATCCACGCTCGTAAAGGGAATAGGTTATTGAAGATCGACAATGGTTTTCGATCGTATCCTTATTTATAAATATCAGTTGGATTAATTCGGCATCCAGCCAAAAAAAAGACAATCGTCTATCTTAGCCATAAAGGAGTGGACGATACCACGACAGTGGAATAGAAGACCAGAAAACAATACTTACTGCAGCTTATCCTCAGCGGGTCCTCCTCTTAACACATCAGATACTGCAATCGACGGGTCGCCGCTAGCGAAGTGAGGGTTGTCTCTGCCTCCAGAAACCGCGATACCGAAACCGTAGCCCGGCACTCGGTTGAGACGGACTCGGTGAGTCTCCCACCCTGCGCTGCGTTCGGCTGTCTGTGAGGTAAATATTATGGTTAGGTATGTTGATAATGTCACCAACTTTTTTGGGAAAGGATAAATCGTAAAGTGGAGGTTGGAAAAAACTTATAAAATCTGTAGGTAAGGTTTATGGTCTTGTAAAATACAGGAATAGGTCAAATCAAACGTCCAATGTTTGTTGTAAAAAATAGAGTTGTAATGGATATCCGGCCACTATTCGATATCCGGTCTATCCGGCCATTTTTTTACCTTTAGGCGCACGGCCGGATTGTCATATAGTGCCGGATATCCGGCTAGCCGAATACTTGGCCTTTTCGTGTAATAAAATGTAAACATTGCTCATTTCAAACACCAACCTCTTTATTTAAAACATATATAAATTTTTGGTCTGTTTGCACTTATGGTAGCTAATTATACTCCATATTTGAAATCTACTAAAGGCAAATTGTGATGTATGAAACCAATTAGTTCGGCCTTTAAAGTTAATAAGCGCGTTCGCCTTTTTCGCCACTACCGCGACCGGTGAAGGTGCGAGCAGGTTTTAACATGCATGGCGTTCGATATCCGGATACCCGGTATCCGGCCAAATCACTATCCGTTGCAACTCTACTGAATGTGAACTACCCATCAGAAAAGGCTAATCACTGATGGACTCATAAATGGAGAAGTATTTTTGAGAATCGTTAGAACAACAACAAAACATATAATAAAACATAACATAACAATTTTTACATTTTACTCAAACGAGAGCATTTGCTAGTCCGTGAAACGTTCACATTGCAATAAAAAGTAACATTTACACGACAATTCTAAAACTTAAAAATCTTAAAGCTCAGTAATCTTGCTCACAGTTTAAGAGAAAAGGTCGTGATAAATCAGTACTAGAACAACGATGTACTAGATCACAAGGCAAGCCTAGGTTTATGACTAGCAAGATTAATTAACGCTGTTATCCTTAACCTGCTACACGATAAATGACGAAGCTTAGAACATAAGTTACTGAGTAATCACGGTACACCGTGGTGGAATAATTATTGTGTTGAGTAAAGAGATAATTAAATGAACATAGTTTTCGTAAGTCGCATATTAAGAGCTACTGCTTACTATGTGCAACTGACATAGGCAAAAAAAAGGGAAACCTCCCGAAGATTTGTCAAAAAGCATAGATTTTTTTTTCCAAATTGGGGTATATTCCTAAATGCTTATTTAATATTGAGCTTAGAATAATGCAGCAGTGAGAGATCCTCCAACCGTAATTTGAAGACTTTTCATTTCGTTATGACAATGCGCATTGTTGTGACTCTACTTACATGCATATTTCTTTTAATTTTTATATGCTCCAGTATCTAACTTACATTGAAATCAGTTTCAATGTATTTCAACTCGATCATCTTCTTCTTTTCGTGTGGTTAGTGACTAACCTGGTGTCAGAGTTTTAAAGCCGCCTGTGGGCTTCTAACTTGGCTTCTTATGCCGTCGAAAAATATCTCTCAGGCACGCCGGTTTCCTCACGATGTTTTTAAACAAGTAATAATTATACAATACGCACATGAATCTGAAAAGACAGAGGTGCGTGCCTTGGATTAGAACTCGATCATAATAACTACTAACAGTTTGCAAAAGATGCAAATAACATGATCATTTTTATATCAAGATCCGCTTGGAAAGTTGATTGAAGTCTTATCGTCCCTGGCCTCGCAAAGAATTCAAATGTCTAAGATATATAAAAGATAATATTCATACGCACAGCCTGATCATTGATTGCTGTTTAGTTACAAGCTTTGCGCATACGCTTATACTATATAATGTAACTTATACATAACTTTATGGACACAGGAGCCTTGAAATGTCCGAGTTTATCACAAACCTACTGACTTGCATACACAATCACATTATTTCTGGTATGGCCTGTTTTATTATTGGAAGTTTAAAAATAATAGTTCATCTGAAAACGAAGATAACACAGCAGGATTTTTTAAATATATAAACTTATTGGTCTTTTTGATAGATATCTTTATCTTTATCTTGGCGTGAGAACCGAATTCCTAACGACTGAATTATTCATTATCTTTATTTTCCTCTAAGATCATTAATAACTGACTGAGGAACGGAATTTTGGTATTCCTAATCATTTCTAACATTCTGATTCTGTAGTCTAGTTGTTTAATCAGCCAATCCTGCTGCAGATGATTCATTTTACTCTGACTTACATTGTTTAACTTATCCGATCGCATGTGGCAAACTGCCATGTCCAAAAACCTTAGGTTAAGTCCAATCTTATTCACGAACCGTATTTCTCATTAATAACTGTCAATAAATGGTTAAATCATATTTTAGGGTCTTTAAGTAAAACGAACACGACCTCTAATAACTGTCCCCATTTCGCCCTATCAAAGCTGACATGAAACATCTCAATTAAAACTGAACTCCCTGCAACGAACAAAGAATTGCAATTTTCCCTTCGATAAAGAACAGATTAACCGTTGAATTCAAAGAAGCTTTTGTTTCCAGTATAAACGTTGATATTGCAATGTTCAATACAATGCTCATTGTTGATGAGTTACCAATCTGCCGGTTTGCAACACAAATGCTACTGTTTACATCAATATGCAAGCCAGTTCCTCTTACTTGGCAAACAGTGTAAACGACATTATATCAATAGATATTGTGTAAAAGATGATCGAGAGCCAGTAAATGTGGCGTAACTGCTGGGCAGTTACTGTAATGTATACTTACAATCAGCCTATTGCATATCGTTGCAAGATGTTGTCCCTATGACTCAGAAGTATCTAAGAAAGATTGGCGGCGCAAAGCCAGTTCACCTTTGTTGAATAATTGTTAGATAATTAATTGTATTAATCCACAACTAAGAAGTAAAAGAAATGAAGGACAAAAGACCTCTAGTCAGCAACATCCTTTGCTGGATAGGTTTTTTGTTCTAACAACACCTTTTGTATATCTAAAAATGATGAATAACGATGGTAAGAAGAAACTAAAGCAAACGCCAGAAACAAAGAGTAATTTCAACAATTCACTTTAACCATTTATCAAGAAGGGTTACGACTATTTACTTAGCGTAAAAGTGGATAAAGTTTGCAGCAGAGAAGTACTGAGACAGTCGTTGAACATAAACATCAAACCGTGATTCCCACGCCGTCGGGAGAGGTTGCCACTCCTTGACAAACTACGAGAATTGCGTTGGATTTGAGTTCACTAGTGCGCAGGGTTCCCTTTCTGAATCATTTGATAGACAATGTTTGTCCTTCTTTGACTGATTTTGAAAGATTATCGACTGTTTTAACTGCAAATAGGTGTACTAAATTATATCATGCTATATATTTGGGAAGGGGAAGTTCAGCAGTGGATGTGTTTCGGCTAAACCGGTGATGATAATGAAGCCAAGATTATCGAAGAGAAGATCGAAGAAGATCGAAGTCATTATATTTTAAAAAAACCTTTGCGTGTAAAATAACAGTTTTTTTTTTACATTATTATTCATATAATGGGGACGTTTATGCAAGTTATGCAAATACAATTTCATCACGAAATCATGAACCATGCCATAGATACTCATCTATAACGCACAATAATTAGTGTATTCTTGTAATGTTGAGTAAAATGTAACAGTTATACCGAATCAGATAGGAACCGTGACTGCAGATTTGAATACAGATAACTGAAGACCATTATGTCGTTAAATAAGATGTGTCAGTAAATCCACCATTAGAATTGTTACAACATTTTCATTCATTGGCAGAATGGAAATTCTGGGAATGGGTGTTCACTACACTTTAATAATACGAGGAATGGTTAAGCAGTTTTCAAACCCACTTGTCTAGCTTAAAGACATTGCCTTTATTTTGCATGACACTAAGATTTTTTTTTCTTGTCGTGAGTTGCCACAGAGGAAATAGTAGAATTATCATGCATCCAAGATGTGGACGATGATACAGTAATTTCGGTTTTATCTGATACTAAAGCTTACCTTTCATAATTTTACCTCTTTACCTATAGGTAGTAAAATACAATAGAAGTGGATATATTTAGTAACCTGCCAGTCTGCGCTCAGCGCTTGGTGTGGCAACACGCCGTGTTCGAGTTCGCGACAAGTCAATCGTCATCCTGAGGATGCCTCGTTGAGAGGTGAAACACGTGTCGATTTCTTTCAGGGTTTTTTTTAAGACTCTTTAGAAATACCTAAGCGGAACAGATTACTAAATATATCCACTTCTATTGTATTTTATAATGGATTTCCGCAAGGTCACGCCTGAATCAATTAACTATCTATAGATAGTATATAATTTTTGACTACTTGACTATGATTGCATATGATTGGCATGCGCTAAACGCTGCGAAAGCTGATAGCAAAGGAGTAAAACTTCTGTTGGTGCTTTACTAGCCTTATTATAACAGAAATGAAACGTAGGTACATTGAAGTCATTAATATTCGTTTTGCGTGCATAAAAGAAGTAAATTGTTCTATTGGTACCAACACAACCTTGCTTCCTACGCGAGTCTGTCAAAGTTACGTATGTTTTAAGACGAAAAGACGTTATGCCTTCTGTGAGCCCACGTTAGATACTGTTCAACGTTGATTACCCAATTCTTATGCAATGGTCCATAAAAGTCGTAAATCTGCTGAGAATAGATGCCTAAATACAATGTTTATAAATTAAAAGCTTTTGGCTATGAGTGCTCTCATTTTGGAAATTACTGCAGTGCAGTAGGTATTAATTTGAATTAAATTATCATCTTAACAAGAGATGGAATGGGACGATCCTTTCGTTACCCATCTTTGGCTGCTTTGTACTCCCCGCACTGTGACGGATAAGGGTATTTTATAGCACGTTACTAGCAGGGAGGTTTCGTTTTAAAGGAGTTTTAAGTATGCGGCATAAATTTATGAGCCTAAAAGGTGGTTCTGAGGGTATTATAGAAAGTTACCCATTGTTTTTTATTTGATCTACGTTGGCCGGATATGAAGGCTATTTTTAGAGCAACAGCAGCGTACCGTGTAACATGTCGATACTTGTCACGAGGAGTCAAGGACATACAGAACCCTGAGTACAGGTAGAGCTTTCGACAAGTCACGACATGTTCAAACTCGAACAACACATGACTCATCCAAGGAGTCGTATCAGTCACACGAAATTAAATAACAGGTTCAGGGGGTACTGATAAAATTAAGACTTGGCATTTAGGAATATAGGCAATCGGTCATAAATTTCTATGAAAACTTCACAGAAATTGTTCTATTGGAGCCTTATAGAATGTAAAGATAAAATTAAAAGGCTACCGTAGACAGGCTCGACGTGACGGTGCGACGCGTCTCTGGTAGAACAATTTCCACAAGTTTTCATAGAAAGTGTTCTACTAGACTCTAGTAGAATAATTTCTATGAAAACTTGACAGACAGGTGCATCGCGACTGCGCGACGCGACTCTAGTAACTAGAGTCGCGTAGCGTCGCACCTGTCTGCAAGAGCCTTTGTACTTTATTTTATAAATGAGGTAAATCAAACGGTAAATATCTATAACAGATAAGGCAGAAAAACTATGCGAAAGAAACTATAGAGTTGGCCCAACTTTACAAAACCAATAGATAACAACTAAGATTTGTTTCTATGAAGATTTAAAAGAGATAAATTACATATTTGTAATGTGCTTGTCAAGCCATTCGATACCCAACATGGCACAATTTAAAAAAATACATTTTTAGTTCATGACTTTTTGTCCTCTAGAGGGCGCCATATTGCATTTAATGTGACGTCACATAGCCTATAACCAGCGGACGATCAAGACGCTTCCAATGATACCACATTTGTCAATTAGAGTTTAGAAGATATGAGGTAACAGATGAACATATATACACACCGGTCAAAATCATAAGCCAAGGAGGATTATTTTTGCTTCGCCGTAGTCGGGTTAAAATGACGTTATTCTAGTTGGGTTCCATAAGGTGGTTTCGTATGGAAAAGAATGGGTAAGAAACTCCACACTATTATTTACTGCAATGAAATCTGTGTGGGACAGTTAACATAAAATATTTATGTTACTACGCATTAGATTAAAGGAGGTGATTGTGGCCAATTGATTATTACGATCTATGCAGGCAGCCTTTGGCAATCTATCGGTACTTACTTAGGGGCAGCTAGGTATTAGATTTAACTAAGGTTGGGTGTAATTCAGAAACCCTCGGTTTTGGAAGCACAGTCAAGTCTCAAATGAATATTCTGTCAAACTCGTACTAGCTGTCCCGCTGTCACAAAATACAAAAAACCAAATATTTCAGTCAACATGATATTTGAGTGGATTTACTGATTGAAGATTTGAGAAAGTTGTAGGAAGACGTACTTATTGATAGGTTGCTAGAGAGAAGTATGCTTCGATGAAGAAATACTGGAAGCTAGAATATGTTGGATAATAGAGAAGTTTCCATTTATTAATGACACCACCAGTCGCACTACATACTAGTTGTGTCGTTGACAATGAACTACACTACCGTGGCACTATTCTCATGTTTTTGTGTACAGTTAAAAACAATAGTAATAAAACTAATATTAATAATAATATATTGGTTAAGAGAAGATACAGTTTCTAGATACCTTCATTAAATCAATGGAATAAAATGTTTTAAAGAGTAGAAGAAGAATTCTTGTTTGTAAAGAGTTTGCGTAAGGAGTGTTTTGACAGTTAAGAAAGTGGTGGGTTTTTGTATTGCCCATTCGCAAAACTGTTGAATTCAAACCACGATGGTAGAATGTGCTCCATTTTAAGGCATGTCGCGCACTGGACGGCCACGACTCCGGCTAGTCCTGGTCCGTGGCCGTGGTATCGGTTTCTATAGATATACTTGGTTGCTACGACCACTAGTCGTGGTCGTGGCCCCTAACTAACGCAATTAATGAGCAACTGATCAAATAATCCGTTTTGCTTTCTTCAATATTAAACAAATTACCTTTATAAATAACTAGCTGCGCCCCGCGGTTTCACCCGCATAAGTCTCGATCCCGTAAAAATATCGGGATAAAAAGTATCCTATGTCCTTCTCCGGGTCAAGGTCTATCCATATCCCAAATTTCATCTAAATCCGTTCAGCCGTTTTAGCGTGATGTCGTGACCAAGGGAAATAGGGATTCATTTTTATATATATAAATTGAAGAAACATTCACAGATGGTTTTGAAACTTATAAAGATTTCACAACTCCAAAGCCTCTTCAACATTATTTAATTTTATTTAAACAAGCTTTTTGACACAACACAAGTAAACGAGACGAGTCCCAAAATGTTGCCCATTTACGGAAGATCATTATACAATGAGCTACATTGGGCAACTTAAGGTCAAATTATGTTAAGAATGATAGGTATATTGCACCTACACACAACTAAACAGTTATATATTATGTAATAGTAATCATATAGAGTCAAGCCATAAGTACTAATGATACATTAACGTCTGATATATTTAATAGTGCCTTATATTTAGAGTGGATCGAATTTCAACTGCAGCTTGAGTAGGGACGTTCCGCAAATACCAAGTCCTAGATGTCATAAATTTCTATTCAAACAATGGGACACTTAAAGAATATCTGAAGAGAGACTTGAATTCCAAAGAATGGAAGACAAGCTTGAATTAAAAGAATTACATAAAACGGAAGAATGTCAACGACTTATTACGTGAAGATGTTAAAAGTGGGAGGATAGATTTCTTTCGGTCAAGAAACATGGCTTTTTTGTGCCATGTTGGTTGTTAGTGAAGATACAAAAACCCACATTTGACACACTTTGTGTGAGCATACTAAAATACCTCGAGTAGCAGCTGTATGAAATAATCGAACGCAGGAAATACATTTTCACTATGTTATAGAGTAGAAAAAACCTCGTGAGACTATTCGTACCACGAAGTAAATTACACGCAGTAATTTCCATGGAGCGAATGCATATATGACCGCCACAATCCAGTTACTGGGTAATACGATACCCCTTGGTAAGACTGGTTGTCAGACTTTCGGGCTACCTGACGAACCGTAACAACTGTCAAAGATCCACGAATGACAGCTGGGAACATCAGCTTAACGTGCTTTCCAAGGCACGGAGAGGTCTTGGTATGTGAAGATGGTCACCCATCCACGGACCAACCGCGACAAGTATAGCTTAACCTGATCAATCTACCCTTGCGGCTGTTACTACTTAGCCACAAGCCGTACCACGAAGTAAATAATTACCTATATAGATTCGTACACTGTCTTAGTAGGTAGGTTAATAGAAATTCATATTTTTTTTACTGTTCATTGAGCTTAATCATTAGTCATTCTCATCACCTCACCTGTTGAAGCATTAACTACGAAATCACCTTTGACTTTAACTTTATGATACTTAATGACATCAACAAAGCGAATAAACACATGAATAGGGACATTCATTTGTCAAAAAAAAAAAAAACGAAGAAAAGATTCCAACGTCTCATGAGCCATGAGTCACTCCTCAGCCGGAACTCCCAAACGCGCTAAATTTATTAGCTAAGAACTAAGCTGCTATTGCAGTCGCTGATACATATCGCGCCCTTTATAACCCTGTACCGTAATACTAAATGGAATTGTCATGACGTATTTACTACATGTATTTCGCTAATGGTCTCCGACCTTTTAGTGAGGGGTAAACAGAAATATAAGCAGTAATAACTACAAGTGGAACAAGACTATTGTCAGTAAGGTGCGGTTTCGTTGCGTCAAAGGCACATTCAGTACAGAGTTTTTGATACAACAGTTTCTAATGAGGCCATGCCTTTTCCCATACAAAGGAGGAACGAAGGACAGTGAAATGAAACGAAATTTTTTATTCTGTAAGTAGGATATCAGAATCACTTTTACACGTTATATTAAAAAATATTAATAATAAGCTAGATGAGGTCGGTTTCCTATCTGACTATAAAAAGGAAGGCCGAAACAAATTCGGAGGTCATAACAAGAGGTGACAACCATAGAAACGGGTTTTGTCAACAGAAGAATAGACAAAATGACAGATTGTGATTATATATCTGTCATTTTGTCTATGGTTCTATGGTTGTCATGCTACGCGTGCTAGGATATAGTACATTAATTGCTGTGTCCTTAATCTCGAAGACAATTTGCGAGAATAGCGTAGGTACCGTATGAAGACCAAACTGCTACATTATTTTATTACCACCAAGTGCTACTGAATTAAAATAAGTCAGTACCAGTACCTACAATCTCATGCTCTCATAACCATAAATTGACGACTTTCCCTCACGTTACATTACTAAATACGCTAAATAATTCATTCACAACGTAATGACGATTAGCCATGCAGTTGACACTCATTGCACAAGCAATTATGATTTCATGTAACGCATTTGATTTGAATAATGGGTATGGTAAAGTCAGCGAAATTAATTATTAAGCTACCAACTTAAGAGGGCGGCCAATGGTCCACTAGCGCCACTCCTTTAAAAAAATATACCCTCGGTAAGTGTGTCTAGAATGTTCTAATACTTTAAAAAAACTTTCATATTGAGACACGAAGCAACAAAATTCGATCACGAGTGGGTTCACGGTTCACGGGTGGGTTTTAGTCAGTAAGAGTCTGACACGCCCTCCCGCTCCGCCCAGAGCGGGAGAAGTTATTTGATGATTTCCCACCCAAAAAAAAAAAAAAAAGAAAAACAAAAAAAAAAAAAAGCAACAAAATTCGATCTAAAGAAAAGCGGCCACATTCCTCTAGATCGTATTTTGTTGCTTCATGTCTCAATATGAAACTATAAAAAAAATATTAGAAAATTCTAGACATTATTGTGTATCATAATAATGTCAATTGGGCGCCCCCTTAAGGTGAATCCGCAGTTGTAGCCGCAAAATTCAAATTTTCTTACGATATTTGAATAAGAAGTTTTACATAAGATATTTGTTCTTATGCAACAAATCTAACTTAAAGAGATTTATTAATGATTCCAATGATTATATTTCTGTAAATACATATGTTATATTCGCGAATCATATTTTGATCAAGATTCAACCTGAAAATGACCTGCAAATTGCAAAAATCGTAAGAAAATTTGAATTTCGCGGGCTACAACCGCGGATCCCGTATTTACAAATCTCAACTGCCATTCTTTGAAAGTTGTATGCACTGGCAAATGGTATAACACGGCAAATTGACGTAGCGTGTTTTACCAATTAATTAAATTCCCTGAATGTACCTACATATTATGCAAATAATGGAAGTTACTGATGTTTTGTCAAGTTTTGAAATTAATGTTATTTATTTACTATTACCACTTAGATTTTTGAAGTGAAAACTTCTTTAGCGGCGTTGTGCACTTTTTTTGTAATGGGTAAACAATGTTAAACTCGCGTCAGGACACGTGACCTGATCGAAAATTCGTAAGACGGTTAAAAAGACATCAACGCGTTGATTACCGCGGTGCCGATTTTTTTTCAAGTTTTCACTTCTGTCGGCACTCCCGGATTGCCACTGTTTTTTTTTTCCAGGTTGGAACCTGGGAACCTAATACAACAATGTAGTCACAATTTCCACATTCAGAGACGTCACCCAAAAACCAATTAGACACTCCCAATAACAACAAAAAAAATGTTTTTTAACTGTAATTTTTTCATTTTATTTTTATTTTATTTTTTTATTTACGAAAATCTTACCTAAAACTACCATTACAGGACAGGACAGGATTATTATTGAATGACAGGGCCCAAATTATGGGTCACTTGAACTGTATATCATGATGAGGTTTAAAAAAAAAGTTGCCTAAAGTTAAGTGACGTTCAAACGTCAAAAAATAATGGTTAAACAGTCGCTAACCATTACTTAACTTTAAGCAACGTTTATAAATAAACCCCCTTAACATAACACACAGAACTGTATAATAATAATTGTGAAGTTTCTCGGAAATGTGGAAGTTAACTGTATTTCTGACTAGATACTAAATACAGTTAGGTAAGTGAGTAACTTAGTACTATCTAGGTAGATAAACCGATAGACCTTTATACCTACCTAATAGGTACCGTATATACTTTCATATACATTTAGTAAAAAGCTGTTATTTTAATATTACAAACAGACACTTAAATTTTATTTATTTGTATAGATGTATAGATTTCAGTGTTTGCGCAAAAGATTAATTATTTATTGATGAACAGAAACGTTCAAATATAATGGTAAGCCCGCGGTTACTTTCTTTGATATACTTAGGTATAATATAATTGTAGATTAAATGAAGCCATTGATGTGTTTAATACTACTTAGATAATACTTACATATCGCATGGCCGCATCAAACCTAGTTATCAAACTAAGTAAACTGATGGGTTCAATCGCAAGGCTAATCTGCCATGCTAATAGAGCCTGCAATTTTATTGCGCTGTTTAATTTTAAAAGATGATTAGAATGATGAAAATTTTGCTAAAGGATGAGTAAAATAAATGCGACACGAAAAGCGGCAGATTTTGACAACTGAAAACTTTTGAAAGAGCTAGCTCACCATTTAAATAAACAATAATAAAGTTATATCATAAGTAGGTAAGTACCTGTAACTTTTCAAATCCAAAGTTATCCAATTTCATGTTGAAATAATTTAGATTGATGTCACCGAACTCACTCATATGTCACTAAACTTTAGAACAACAGCCTCAATTTCATAACCACATTAAACAAAAACACTGCACAACACTATTACCAGTATTTAGTAAAAAAAAAAAAAACAAATGAGAAGACAGAAAATTTAAAAATAAAAAACAATTTTTATACAATGGCACGTTGGAATGGCACAGAGCTTTTTGAATTTAGAATTCAGATGTCATGCCGAAGGCTGTATAGGCGTCCACCGGTGACGCCCGTCTCACGCCATATGAGTTTACGAATGCGAACAGCCTTCCCAAACTCCGAGGCACTAAATACTTTACCGTCAAGAATTAAAATGAACCCAACGCGAGTTTAATATCTATAACTAGCACGTTTTCCGAACGCGGCTGGTTAAACACCAGTTATAAGTTGAACGCTATGTACTGCTATGTAAAATTGAGGTTTTGTTTACTTTTAAGTTAGTTTAGTTAGTGCCCGGTGGCGTGGCCCAAAATAGAGGCGTCGAAGAAAGTGTTGACCAACATGACAAGTAGCTTGCTCTTTAACATAGAGCGTAGGTTTCGCCGGTAGTTTAAGTACCTAGTACCTGGTCGACCGAGCTCTGCTCGGGTGAAAATAGAAATAAACATGTCGTCAAGGTATACCAACGTTGTATCACATTCCCGAGGCTGTGAAAATAGAGAAAACGCATTTTCCCAGATATGTGACCTAGCTAGATTGATGTTTCGCCCCTGTAAATCCCTATATTGCAACTTTCATTGAAATCGTTACAGCCGATTTTGAGAATGTGAGTACAAATATACAAATATTGCTCGTTTAAAAGTATAGGATAGGATTTGAGAGCTTATAGGTATTTGGAAAATAACACCTATTACTACAACGTGCATTTCTTGTATTTCTAGTTTGGTAAACGCTCTATTTCCTACAGTATCTAGGTAACTAATCTTAGAAATACCCTAAAATTTTGTGCCCAGCAGTCTGGTAGGTACAGCAATTTTAGGTTTTTTGTTCAGGTCTTGATAATTAATTTATAAAATATTGTAGCTCTAAAGTAGACCCTCCGAAATTGCCGCATCTAACAGCTGATGAGCTGACATGGCTTTCCAAACTGGGACAAGTCCGGGGAAAGCCTGTGCTATTCAACTGCCACCGCATGCGCATAGTAAGCCACTTATCGGTACTTTTAATTAAAACATTTGTACGCATCGCTCGCACTTTTCCTCTTAGTTGAAGAAAGCTTAATTTATTATTGACATCGCTTGATTTACCGGCGTGACTTGCGTTGCGCTGCTTAGGTATAGCAGAACTTTAAGATAAAATACGAAAAAATAATATAATATTTAGCGAATACTTTCAAAATAAATAATAAGTTTCAGCAAAAGGTTGAAGGTGACCAAAAGGAATACGGCAACTTGATCAAATGCAAGTGTAACAATCGCTAAAGAGGACCAGAAATACCTACACCTTGAGAAACTTAGCATTTGCCAGTTGGGAGATTATTAGACTAATTCTGCCTCAATAATTGGAGGAACGGCTAGACAACTAAAAATTCTTTTCATTAAATTGACTAGTCATCCAGAGTGTTATCGACCCTTGCCCAGTTTCAACTACGTAGGTTAGGTTCCCAAGTCAGTTCTAGTCTTCATTCCAGTCTGCCTCCTCGAATACCGACATTCGCGATTCCACACCGATACGTCGTCGTCTCAAATTGAATTCCAGTTACACTTTGTATTTCACAAAGCTGTCGAGTTCACAGTAAAGTGTAGGTATGCGGCCACATCATTATTCACCCAGCGAGTCGTATACCAAAGCTGCGAGAACAGAATGTCACACGCATCAACCAAATGATGACACCCTTATGTCAACGCAATAAGGTTCATCATCGTACTAAGAGCAATTTTCCCATCCGCTGTTATAGTTTTGTTTTAACGCAGAAACAATGGACATTCTATCCACACCGGATCGGTAACATTATCTGGGGCTTTTCAGTTTGTTTAGCCTTTGAAACAGAGGTAAAGAGTTCAAAATTGCTTGGCAATGCATTCTGTATCCTAGAATTGATATTAATACCGTCATTTTGATGCGTCGCAACGCCTATCGACAATGTGTTATTGAATATCAAGTATAGACATTTGCTTTATAAGCTGATAAGTGCATTTTAGATAACCATATATGGGTGTTGGTATTCTGTCTGTTCGAAAAAAGAATATGTTATTGGTTTTGTATTTGGAATTACGATTTAATGGCGGTTGGATTTAAAAAGATTAGTATGTAGGTATTATGTGTGGTATGAAAGTAAGAGCACAAGAATCATATCTTGTCGTTTTTTTTTTTTTAGGAAAACCTACCTACGTATTCTTTAATGTACAAATCATTTGGATATCTTTTATATAGTTATAATTAAATGTGGGTTGACTGTAATCACTATGAAAATTTCTGAAAACCTGATAGGTATCTAAATTATACTGCAACTATTCACTTCGTAAAAATAAGTATTAGCCAGAAGTATTTTACAAAAGATAAATTATGAATGAATGTAAATCTAATTTAAAAGGAAGAGGCATTTACCTTGCCATGGGACAGCATTGATTTATATAGTTTTGTGATGGACTGACCTGAAAAAATAGATTAAATCTATTTTTTCAATTAATTTTAATTATGTAAAAAAATAATTAATGTAATTATGTATGTTTTGTGTTTTAATGAGTGTGTTTTAGTTTAATTTGTGATTTCCTGTGCGAGTCTCAACAAATACTTTTTCTTTTGTATTTATGTAACTTTAAAAAAAAACTAGTACATTAATACCTTTAGTTAGTTAATCTTAAGGATAAAACAAAAAAAGACCAAAAATACAGAAAAAAAAAATGTTTATTCAATTATTATTAAAAAAAACACCTTGTTAAACTAATTGAATACGCAATAGTATTCAGTTACATACTAGTATCATGAATATCCAGGAATTGTGGACAAATTTGTCCCTTTAAATCCCAGTACCTCATCAGGGTTTGCCTTCAACTTCTCTATAATAGAATGTTTATTAAATCTTATATCATTTACATATTCCTGTTTAACTATCCTCATTTTCTCTACAATCCTGTTACGGAGAGTTTTTTCTAAATCTGGATCCTGTAGCAGACTGGCCAGTTCTAGCAAACTGTCGGGTAAAGCAATTTCGTTTTCTGTATACTCTATTGCAATAGTTTTACTCCTTGTTTGCATCTCACTGTGACCTTTACTTGTCTTTTTTACACAAATATGTTTTTCTGGGACTGTTTCAACTGTTGACTGAATGCCGTCATCATCAAATACTATCTTTGTGTTTAATTTACAGTCACACTCGTTGTCTGTTGATTCGTCAGTATAAAATTTTCGTCTTTTGCACGAACTGGGGCCAGCTTCACTATCTAAGTCCAATAAATGGCCATACTTCGCCTCAATCTTTGTCATAACCTCTTTGCAATTATTGTAAACAGTTCTCAGCTCGTCCAAGTCATTTTTATCTATTTCTGTCGCAATGTTTGTTTCGTCGTCGTATTCCTCCGAGGTCACTGGTATTTGAGCAGTCTTTTTAGGTGTTTTTCCCAATTTGGACTTCTTTTTTCGAACATTTTCCAAAGGCTGTGGTGATTTGTCCTTGCTAGGCATAACGGGAGATGTGCTTTCATCTGTTTTAATAAGTTCTCGGACATGATTCTTCACAATAACATACGACTTTTGCTCCAAAAGCGGTTTTCGAATGATGGCAACTTCCACTGGTGTCTCGCTATCTTCATGAACGACCATCATTAAATAGTGTCTAACTCATTCAACTAACCTTTCTGTTAATGAATTATTACGCTTTTATTCACTATTTATTCAACATTTTAAACTTAACACGTGCTTCCCCAACAAACATACGCCCCGACGATTTGACGTTGACAGTTGTAGAGACGCGACTCAATGCGCCGACTCGCGCAGTGGCGCGTTGTGTTGGTCAGACGCCACGCAATCTCTATGGCTCACAGAATCGATAACTCGTTTCAATAATCGACTAAATTTAAAACTATAATTTGGTTAATTATTTTAACAACCAGTTAAATTATAATTACATACAGGTCATTCACTATCCTTCTTCAATGATTTAACATTAGTCAAGACTTTTTTAAGTGCAGTGGCTTTATGGTTTGTTAAAAGCAATGCACTGAAAAGTATAACACTTTTCTAAGCCTGTGAATCAATGAAGCAGAACTATTTTGAGTTGGTTAATTAGCAAGAATGTAAATGATTTTGGAGTAGAAAATAATGAAAATAATTAATTAAAACAAACAAAAACTATGTAATATTAAAATATATGATATTTATTTATCATTGTCTTTGTTTTTCCTTTTTTTCTTTTTCTTAGGCACATAATCTTCTGCAACATGCTCTTCAATTGTTTCAATATCTTTTTTCTTTTTGGATTTTTTACTTTCTATTGGTTCCTCAAC
Organism: Omphaloscelis lunosa; assembly: GCA_916610215.1. NCBI lineage: Eukaryota > Metazoa > Arthropoda > Insecta > Lepidoptera > Noctuidae > Omphaloscelis > Omphaloscelis lunosa. Next base: position 12,585,442 of record OU744265.1, on the reverse strand, counting down.
TGATTCTTCAAACCCCTTCTTCTGCTTTTTCTTTTTCGATTTCTTAGTTTTTTCTGGTTCATCTATTTGAGTATCATCAATAGCTGAATTTTCTACAATTTCTTTTGTAATCTGTTCTTCATCTATAAGTTTTTGTTTCTTCTTTTTCTTACTTTTCTTTTTACTCTCAACAGCAACTTCTTCACATTTAGGTACCATCTTTTCATTTTCAACTTTGTCATTGTCTGCTGTATTATTAAAAGAAAATGACTGAAAACCAAATCCTTGATTACTTTCTTCCTCCTTTTTGTCATTATTTGCGCCAGAGAAACCTTGGAATGAATAGTCAGCTCTCTCATCATAATTTGTATCATTACTGGTTATATTTAATTTGTTTTTAGATTTTATAGCGGCCAATTTTCTTTTGAAATAATCCTCCATACTGCCTTTTTCTGTGAAAACTTTTTCAGTATTTGTGATGACAGTATTTTCTGCAGCTTCATGTTTCTCATCAAATGTTGGTTTTTCTTCATTTTTCAAGCTTTTCTTTCCAAAAATATTGGCCAAGTCTTTTTCACTGTAGCGAGTTAAGTCTTTTCCACGTGTAAACTTATGGTAATGCACTCTTGCTTTACTTTTCTTGGACTTAACTTCTAGAGATATACCACTATGAAGTTTTTCATCATTATTATCACCTGAAATTAAAATGAAATAATTCAACACTAGGAAATCAGGCACTTATTCAAAAATAAACTGAATAGTTACTCAAAAATAAATTGAATAGTTACTCATGTAACTCATTAGCAACATACGTTTAGCTGATAACAATACTTTTAGAGGTCATATTTTGTGTTTTATCTCACACATGGTGTTTTTATCACGAAACTTCACTTGAAAAATTATGGTCTGCAGATTTGCAGTATGTACTCACCGTTTGATAAATTAGCTAATAAAGAATTGAAGTCGTCTTCATGTTTTGTCCACTGGTCATTCTTGTCCTCAAAACCCAATCCTGTGTCATCGTTCTTGTATCTAGCCACAACATGTTCCACAATTCCATTTTCTTTAGCACCTAACCCCTTCCCTTCACTCCATCCCATTTTTTCCAACATTCGCTGGCCGAACTTTGTCGAATCATCGCTCCACGCATTATTTTTAGCTCGTAAATTAATCACTTTCTGTTTACGCCGGGGTGCTGCTAACATAGCCATGATTATTGTTTTTTTATAGACATCGCACACGTGAAACGTGATGTTCTAAAAACAAGATGGACGGCGTGGTGGAGGTGAGCGGAGTGCGCGGTGTGCACAGATATGATACGTGAATTGTGATTGGTCGAAAGTAAAATGAAGTTCGCTTGCTTTATAGTGGAAACAGCCGTGTGATTGGTTTGAGTATTGTAAAGTTGGCATATGTCGCGAGCGCGGTTCAGCGATGCATTAGTCCGTATTTTGAGCATCTAGTGGAGTTCCAGATATCACATTTGTATATTTCGTATTTTGAGCATGAGATCCTCTATTTTATTCCAAGTGAAAAGTAGTTAAACGAAAAATGTAACCTAGTTCATCAATTTAAATTCATATAAATATTTAGCAATTGTAATTTGCAAACATAGTAATAAATCAGTTAAGTAAGTTAAGAGTCTGGCAAACGAAAGTTGACTCAAAAGCGCGGCAAATTTAAAAAATATCAGTATAGTAACCCCAAAATTAGTATGACATACCTAGAATAACGTAATTTGATACTTTGGAATTATTTGTTTAAAATCATGCTATCTATTCTGCCCTGCTAAGCCCAAAGGCGGTATCTCTGAGATCGACACTTTTAGTATTTTTTATACCATTCAATAGCTTTAACAATTTCGCATCTAATGGTATAAGCGAAATAACGCTATCTAACTTAAAACATTTAAAAAACCCCTAAGAAGTTTTTTATATCTCCATGTTTCCTTAAATTTCAATTTACAAAAAGTCAATTTTCTCAAAACTTACTCCGGTTGAGATACCGCCTTTGCGTTTAGCAGGGCAGTATTATGATCAAAACCAAAAAGACGTTTCTTGACATTTAGAAAAATCAGTTTACTTCGTCTGAATAAAAATACGTCTAGGTATTATGCAGTAATTGGAATAAAAAAAAAACAACCACACATTTTGGTTAATATTCACTACCATAATCAAAATCTAAATCTAAAACTTCCATGTGAAAAGATTCATAAGGGTCACTGTTTTATCATTTTTTATTTAATAAATGCAAGATCACAACAAATCACCAACATAACTCCATCTTGTTTTGGCAAATTGAGGTTGATATTAGTACAGCATTGCCGAAATTAAAAAGTTTTCAAACAATTCGAGTGTTTACTTTCGTTTGCCAGACTAACAAGTAACTAACCCTAATTGTATGCGTCCTGTGCATTATGGGGTGAGCATAGAGGGTGAGTGAATGAACGTCAAAAATTGCTGGTATGGCTCATTATCAACACATCAACACAACCTAAGTCTGAAGAAAATATGCCTTCCAGTGCCAGTAAAAAAAAAAATAGATTTTACTATTAAACAGTAAATGCCTCAGAAACAGAGTATACCATAACAATAAAATCCATATCTGAGCAAGGTTCGTGATTAGTTATAGACCAAAACCGCTTTATTTTTAATTTTAAGCGCATCATAGCATGCGATACGCTTATTACGTCACGACTTTGTGTACGCGTGATCCGTTGTCAGAAGAATTGTCTTTTTTTGTGGAATCACCGTCGTGATGGGAATTTGACGAAGAGCTATTTTGTATAATATTTTTTTCGCAAAAAGCATTTTACCTGCGTGGCTATTATAAAACTTAATTTTATGTATGTATTAATAAATTAAACTTAATTAGATAATAATATCTAATATCCATCTCTGTTTTAAAAACAAATGATTGGACATTTAAAGACTTTTTCTAACATTGTGTGCGTATTTTCTCTTTACAGTGGCAAGAGTTCCATATTTGTCTATGTTATTTGTAGTTTTTTTTTTAATGTTTACATTTTTTTTTTTAAATTAACTGTGTTTTTCATGTTATTTAGGGTACCTGAGGTACTAATATATGGAGTTCATTTTTTAAATTTAGTGTGGATATTTTAATGTTAGTTATTATATTAACATTTTTTTTTTATTTCCGTATATAATGCACTCTTTTTTGTGCAGACTTATGTAGGTTACATTACAGTTAGCATTTTCTAGTGTCGTACTTACTTAGTAATGGTTGTACATATTTGCAATAACTGCAATGCAAAACTGTTGATTTTAATTTTAATGGTACCTACCAAACTTATCTATGTTGCGATTTTATGTATAACGCTTGCCTTTTATGTACTTAGTACCTGGGCGACCGAGCTCAGCTTGGGTGAAAATAGAGAAAACGAATTTTCTCAGATATGAGACCTAGCTACTGAGATCGATTTTTCGCCTCCGTAAACCCCTTTATTGAAACTTTCATTGAAATCGTTAGAGCCGTTTTCGGATCGTTATTACAAATATTGTTCATTTAAAGTGTATGATATAGGTGTAGATACCTGCTAATTAAAATAAGTGTCCATTTATTATTTTAAACACAATCTGTCACATTTTTTTTATGAAAGACTGTTATTGATGTTGTATTTAAGTGTTTAGAAGTTGTATTTAAGGGTTTAAGCTCTTTCATATTAAATACATGTTACATAGATTAAAATGGCGTTTTACTACATTTAATCCCCATATTTCTAACACGTTACTTAATAGTCCAGTGTAGTGTAATAAGTTCCTTATAAAACAGTTTTTAGCAAAAATGCAGACCTTAATTTTTTTATTTACATTACGCACCACCATATATGACATCATATGACTTGAGTCATATAAATGCGGCGCTAGTGTCTATGTCATTGCACCAAATTGCATTTAAAAAAATGTAGTTCCATACTTTTCCGCCGGACTTCAGTGGTGGCGCGTACTCTAGCTGTATTTCATTATTGCTACCTAGCAAAATACACACATACACATTTACATTCATAAAAATATTTGTAGAGTTGAGCAAGGATCTTTTTGACCAAAATCGGAACTAAAGCGCCAATCTTGTTTTTTAATACATTTTCACAACCGTCAATGTCATTCAACCGCGAAAAAATGAAGCTACAAATAAATTAAACCAATTGTCAAAATAAATAGTGAGGGAAAAGTGTTTGGTACAGTCAGGTTAATTTATTGTTAAGAATATTGTAACTCTATGGCAAAGAATGGCAGTTGTTGTTTGATTATACGGACAGTTGGTAGTCAATTTGCTGAAAAAATAATTTCCTTGCCTTTACATGGAACTGATTAGTACTTTACTAGGTTTCGGTACTCGTTTGAGTTCTTAGTCCCCACTTTACTATTTTCTCGTAATTTACGGTATTATAATATTTACGTAATAATAATAATTAAAGGGAAGTAAGTGACAACTTTATTGCATTCCATGAGTTGAGAAAAGCGTACAGGAAAATAATTATCGAAAGGAAACGAGTTGTTATGATCATTGCACCGGTTGCCGGTGCACATTAACGTCATCAAAGCATCCAAGTTGGCAGTTACAGTGATCGTGAAACTTGCGAAATACTATCGATGACGGTTGATATTCGATTATAAACCCTATAGATGCGAGAAAAACCGTAAAAGGACTGAAAAATTCGTGGACTGGACCTTTCTCTCTTTGGTCACACTAACTACGATTAGCGTTTCGTTAGTAGTACCAATGCTATACCCAGCCTCCAAATGTGTAAAACCTGAACATCTTTGTAGATGTTGCCATAATTACAAAGTTTTGTGGTCAATTAAATAATAAATTGCAAAAACCACAGGTGTCTGTTTCTCAGCACTAGGTACAGGTCTAATTTCCTGGGAATGATGATACTTTTAGGAGCACTAATAGGAAAAGACAGGGGTCCCTCTGTAACCGAAACCGCAGGTACACTGCAATTTAATACCATGGTTGATAAAATCTCGTTTACATCCAATAGAAATCGAGTCTTTATGTATACACAGCCAAGCTGCACTGCTATTAGGTACTTTAAACACCATTTTTTCTTTGCCCTTAATTAAAATATTGTAATAGAGAAAACATGGTCATAGTAGGCGCAATGTTTTTCTCCGACACTGCGGACTCGCTTGACCAGAGCGGCTAGAAGAAAGCTGTAGTGAGAAAAATTCTTAAAAACGAGTCTCTCAGCACGTTGCAGAAGTTAGTAAGTACCTACTAGATAATCTAGAATTCTAGATATTATCCATTAGAACGGGACCACTTCCTCGGTATAATTACCTTGGAGACTTAATGGGTCCTGATGTCCTGAAGTAAGGACAGGATGAAGTAATTTTGCTGGACGCGATTTAATCGGTTCAGTTACATAAAGGCAGGTATTTTGTTAGGTTTGGATATAATTGAATGATTCTGCTTACATAAGTTGTTATTATTTTATTAAGTAGGTACTTGATTATTAATTACAGTTAATAATTATTACGTCGTAAAATTAACATTAACATCGAAAGGTTTGAAAAGAATTAGGGAGATTATGAACCAAGAGGACAAAACAGGTTAATTAACAAAAAAAAAGTTGCAGTCTCTGTATAAAAGGGGTGGAAGTCAAAACTTGTCTAGTATTGCTTTTAACATTACTGTCGAGTAGCGACTGAGGAAAACTGCAACTTAAAGCTTTTTAGTCAACATCCACCTAAGTATATTGTTTATAAATTACTTCTGAATAGGTAGAAACGATAGATCAACGTCGTTGAAGTTACGAGGCAGAAATTAAATTAGACCAGTCTAGGCCTACCTCATCACAGTATTAAGATGAGATGATCTGTTAATCGATTTGCATTATTTATAAAATGCTAATCAAAACAAGAATCGACTAAATAGAGAGAGTTGTTCTGGCCAGTGGCTGTACGCGTTGTTTATGGTCAGTGAAAACGCGCGAAAACTCCGCGCTTGCGTGATAGCATTCGTAGAAGCGGGAAACATATCGCGAGTAATCGCAACTTATTTCGTGTAGTTCTTTAATTTTATTGCTGTAAGCGTTACATGATTCTGATGACTCGATTTTGAGTGATTGGTCTCAACATTTTTTTATTTTATTTTATGACGATATTATCTTGCTTGAACGTGTTATCTGATAGTTAAGTACTGTCTGTGAAGTTGTAAGTTCCTGCATGCGGCTTCGCGGCACGCAAAATCGGTAAGAACATTTGATACTTTTATTTCAAAAAAACTCTTGTTTAGAGCGTTTGGTCAAATTAAAAAGCACTACAGTAGTTAAGTACAGCATCAGTGCAGCAAAAACCTTCGGGCAGGCAGGAAAAGAAGGTTTCCGGGTTGTTGTTAATGCTTAGTTTTCGAACCAATTATAGAAACTGATGCGAATTCAAAAAATAAAGACAGTCTTGAATTTAACAACCATTTATAATGTTCATTATCTCAAAGTCTTCTGCAGTTTAGTATTCCGATACCAAGGTACCTACAATCAAATCTATAAACCCTACACATTACAGTGCTCAGTCAATAGCAAAGATATGGAGAATATCATATTTCCTGAATAATGTCAAAATGGTAGCAAGCATTGAGGCAAGCCAATCAAATTCCACTCTTTACGAGGTGTTTCGGGGAACATGACACCTAATTCAAAGCAATATGAATGTTAATTTATGTTCTATGTAGGTGAATGCCCATATTGCCTCCATATTGCTTAGTCAACGTGGTCATTTTGCGCAGTTATTTCGAGATTTAGACGGGAAGTACTGCAGACGACCTATATTGGTGGCCGGTACTTCAATGGAGTTTATATTTGTATGAATTGAACTTGTTACAGCAACAATTCATTTGTAAGGAAAATTTTTAGATCGCATATGGAGATTTTTTTTTCGACGCTCATTGTTTTAATCTAGGTACTTATGCAGGAGAGTTGAATATCGATGGCTTTAAGAGTAAGGAAGACCAAAGAAACAATGGATGACTTGTGAGAAAGATGCTATGGAAGCTGGAAAGTCACGCCATTTCTGAGATGAAGGTTAATAGCGTTGTATGGAAGAAGGGGACGAGGATTACGATGATAATTACTAACGCTGATCTAACTTTGCAAGAAGACTATTGTACCAAGCTAAGCATTCGCTTTACGGCTTTTCACAATAGAGACACTAATTAGGTTCTTGATCAACGTCAGATTTCTAACAAAATCCTTTATAGTTTCGTAAAATCTTCAGCTCGCGCTGCGACGGTGGTGATGAAATTACCATGCGACAGTATGTGTTGCTAAGTAAACAACAAAGTCTGTTGCAGTACGGTGACTCATTTATCGTTCACAAATGTTTGTTTTATGATAACCAAGCTTTTGACGTTAACTCACACATTAACACTAAAGTTATTTTGACCTGAGTATTCAAGAGACCAATAGGCCCGCGTGGTGGATTAAGGCCTACTCCTGATCATATAGAGGAGGTCTCTGTCCCAGCAGTGGGAACGATAGAGGCTGATTATGCTATTCAAGAGGCACTTACGTCATTGGATAACCCGGTCTCTTATTCAACGCATCCTATTTATAACTTTTATTTTATTTTTATATAATAATATTATAAACGCGAAAGTTTATGAGGATGGATGGATGTTTGTTACTCTTTCACGCAAAAACTACTGAACAGATTTGGATGAAATTTGGCACACAGATAGTTTTATAACCTGGATTAACACATAGACTTTTTATCTCAATATTACCACGGGATCGAGACTTATACGGGTGAAACCTCAGGGCGCTGCTAGTAATAGATAAAGTAAGTATAAAATATTTCTGCTTGATAATGAATGATAAACCCAACCTTAACATACCGGTGTCCGGTGTTAATAACTTGAAAGGTCAGCTCAAACTATGAGAGAAATCTTTTAAAAGCTTCGACTACAACAAATATTTGCATCAATGAACGGACATTGTAGGTAAAGGCTGCCGGAACCCTCAAACGTGGGAATCTTGACGTGTGACTCATTCCTTGTTATGCGAGCCAAGAGTAATTTTGCAGAACTGCATATAAAATAAAAATATACAGAGTAAAATATTTATCTTCGGTTAATTTTAGTCCGCTATTATAAGATACAACAGGAGCCAATCATTAGCGAAGTTAACGGTGTACCTCGGAGGCTGAACGACTGGGTTCGAGGCCAAGAAAAATAAAAAAAGTAAATTATTGGCGACCCAACCACTTTGCCGTCGACAGCTGCGAATTGGCGCGAAACAGGTTTTTGGTGGGATCAGTGACGTCACCTGACATGTGCCTTCCTCCAGTTTTGGATGTTGGAACAAAAAACAAAGACTCTTTCATCTCGGAGGTTCATTCGATTTTACGGCTCCTTATTATTAAGTTAGTGTATTGTCTGCTTCGATTGTTATTACAAGCAGGTGACGTAGGATTTTTTGTAACATATATAAGCACAAGATAGAGGTTCTTAAAACTGAACTTTGTAAACTTTAACAGGATCTAACTTCAGAGCTTTCTTTGTCTTGTTTAAACTTCAACTAGTTTTGTCGTAACTTTTTGAAATCATCGGCAAGTTATGTTGCGAGCTGATAAGATCTACATAAGTTTGATCACTATATTTATTATATTGTATTGTTATTGTATTCCCGACTGTTTTAACTTTCTTAACCTATTGTAGTGTGATATAATGCATTAAGGTTTCCCTAATTACTTTTACCAGTTCATTGTTTATTTATTAACTTGTGTCTTCTCTTACTGATGTATTATTTTTATTCAGAAGTATAAAAAATCAAGGACCATGTTTCGATTTGCAGCTTTGGCACTTGTTCTACTCACTAATTACACTACTAATTAAGTACCCCAAATATTATAAATTACTGTCTTGTTAAAATTCTATAAAAACTATGTGTCATTTCTGTACTTAACTATATTGTTGTTTTTTTTTTGATGTTAACTTTATTGTTTTGCATGCTGTGTCTATCGCTTAAGACGCAGATATATGCCAGTGACCTTGAGTGGTTAGCTTGCGTGTTCTGTACTGAGCTCATGCAACGCGTCGTATGTCCAGCCAGTAATAGGACTCGCCCATCAAGGAGCGCGGTCCCAAATTAGACGCATTATTAATTTATTATACATAAAACAAATAGTATTTTAATAAAACACGTATACTAAAACATCAATAATTAAATTATCTTTAAAATAGTGAAAGTTTCAGAAAAATACGCTTGATAGATTTTGCGTTTTTCTCAGTTTTTCATCAGCGTTAGACATAACTTTACAAATTAATTTCACTGTGTAATATAAACATAATCTAAAATATGTATGTATTAAGTTATTAAGAAAATGCTCTAATTTAACATATATTTCTTCCAAATAATTAACACTACTCGTGTAGACGTGATCTTCAGAATAAAATCATTAAAAGTCGGTTATCGTCGCCTTAATATTATGCACTTAGCGTGTATGTTGGCTTGTGATTGAAAAGAGTAAAAATTTTAGATAGACCAATTAATTAAAAAATACTCTGTCCTGTAATCCTCCTATTGTGTATTTGCGTCATCCTATTGGTCGTTAAAAGAATTATGTGATTTGTCGACCTTACTTAACTAATATAATAATGTGTCGCGATGTTTTCCAATCAACTAGTCCATCTAATGAACTGTCTTCCCTCAAGCTAGTTACTTTCCAAGCGTTGAAGTATAAATCACACGCACACAGCTATTTGATTCTGCAATCTTATATAATTTGATATTAAATGTGCATGCAACCACTGGCAACCACTGCATAACTAACTCATTAGCTAGAAACTAGTTTGTGTTCAAGTATTAATTATTTTTATATACTTGCACAGCCACATTACTTTGTAAATAGACCCATTGTTTACCGCGGATTTTCATAAAAATCTCTTGTGTTTGTTAGTTAGTTACAGTAAGTTTTAGTTGATGTGAAGTTTCACAAGGCACCATGAAAATTACTCGCATATTGTAAGACATCACTAACCGCAAATTAGTGGTCAACACAATTTAAACTTTAACAATATCACAGGTTGCTCATGCGCCACAAATAATGGTCGAAACATAAAACTAAAAATGTATCAAATAATTGAGAAGTCATTGCACTTATTCATGGGTAGGTATGCAACGGCAAACGTGTTTTGCTTCATCGATACCTACTTCGAGAAGTGGTCGGCTTACCTGAGAGTCACTCCGGACGTGGTTCAAATTATTCACCACTAATCCGTTGTCTGTTGCTATTGGATCCATTTCTGTCAAATCATTATCCGTATTACTTTAAGTTTCAACCACACATTGCACTATACACGTTCAAACTTCAAGCCGCAGCCGAATACCACCGACACCAGTACTAGTAACTAAAGAAAAACGCATCTAGACACAGAAAACTAGTGAACACACAGGCGCCTGACCCTCCGGAGTAAGGCTTCACTGGCTTACTTTAAACAAACGAGTTACACCGCGACTTAAATCAATAAACCTCCGTAATAACATTACGATGTGAACTACAAAAGTTTTCTCGGAATTCAAAAGAGTTTGTTACAAGTTTAGTTGAGCACAACGTCTGGCTGGCCGATCGTAAGGACGCCAGGCGGCGAAAAGTTAACCGTGCGTGATTTCTGGGGTACTCTCAAAAGCAAATGGTCATATAAGCTATCAATCTTTGCATACCAGAGTGGTTAGGTGAAACGGACATTCTCGTTTTGGTGCGTAGCTCTACGAGAGTGAAAGGGACAAAGTGTCCGCAGGTACTCCGTCTCGAAGTGGGCGAACAGTATCTACAGGTTTTGCTCTCCCACTACAAGGAGGCACGGTGCGGACTCAGAGAGCCTCGAGCTTGAAAGTTTTGTTGAAAAACATAACAAGCATTACATAGTCGTCAAATTGCCACTGACCACCACGCATTTTTAGTATTTCGGACACGTATGACCATAACCCTCAAGTAATACCGGTTTGTAGAATTTCTGTGTTCATTTGTTTGGAAATTAAGCACGTGTTACTTTTGCTTTTACATTTAAACTTTCATTTATGTTTGGTGTGTAGGTTAGAAAATTTTAATTTAATTAAACTTTCAAGGGAACGTCAATAGTGAAGAAACAAATTCAATCACAGAAACGATTAACACATTTGATAAATCGAACCGGTCCCAATGCACCTCTGGTGAAGGCCGCTAGAGCTAACCTCTACACGGGACACTCCTGCGCAGGGACTCACGCACACTAGCACAGTCTCTCATGAATACAAGGAACCACATTCAAGAGAGCTGTCAGTGAGACGCGCGCGGCTATAACACAGGGATTATTCTTACCTGGTCTCTGCGATCCTCTGCAATGCAATTGGCATTTTTTTGAGGTGCTATTTCTATAAATACTCGGTTGTCAACTTAGATACGGCAGGTGTGCTCATTTTTCTTTGATAACCAAGGATGTGAATTATAAATCTGAATTTGTTTTATTTGAAGGACATATTTTATTATCTGCCAAGTCTCTAATTTTATTTTACCTTCATGAGTGTGATTCTTTATTATTTAGATTCAAATATTTCCAATAAGAAGCAAGTAAACGTACATTTCAAGTAGTCACAGACATTAGCGAGACGGTGTATTATATAGTGCGGAAAATAAGAAAAAGGAAATCCGCATGCGATGGCCAGGAAACACGCAATTGTATTATTCAATTAAACGATTCTCTTCAATACAGTAAACATGTCATTGACCAGTTGTGACAAACTGAATGGCTTTTGGGTAATACTGCTCATGCCAAACAGTGGATAATCCCACGATAATGCCGAAATAAATGAAGAAAGAAAAGAAGCAAAAAACATGTTCCTTATTTAAACTCGCACAGGGAGATATAAAGAAAAGATTTTTTTTAAATTAGTGATGCAACGAATACAACTTTTACGAATACGAATACCGATTGTACTATTCACCAAATACGAATAGCTGATTTATCTATAGCTGCAATTATTAGTCAAAGAAGGTAAAAGGAAATTGAACATGCTAAGCAATATCAATATTTACATTTAATTTAATAATCAAAATGAACTACTGGTAATGTTTTATTTAAAAACATAATAGTTGCAAGTTTTTTTGCGACAACCAATTCCTTTTTTCTGTCTGTACATTTCCTGCTTTTGAAAATAGCCTTTCTGAGGCCACTGTGGAAATGTCCTAAATATCGTGATAATATCGTATGGTATCGTAATATTGTGTCATATCGTTAAATGTTATATTATCACGATATTTAGAGCATCTGATACTCTGTACTTAGATATTTTCAAGAGTGAGCGAAGAGCGAAGCGAGCTCGGGACTTGGGGCACTCCGACTCGGACAAGTTCGGTTATATATGTTTTCATTTTTTAAACCACACAATATTGGGAGTCCCGCGAAGCGGGGCTCCGTCAACTACGCTGACACGATTATATCAAGTGTGTTATGCCAAATAAATTTCGGAGTATCAAGATTCTGCCAAATAGAGGGAATCCTCGTCCATTAGGTATTTCATACATAGTTGAAAAATCCAGTATATGCAAAAATTATTATCAGATTAATCGTTCGTTAGTACGATCAATCTTAGTTTAATCAAAATTAAGTGAGTAAAACAGTAATTGAGTCGACCAGTATGCGTTATTTATGTGAATCAAAAGTAGTTATCTCGAAAATAATAAGAATAACTTTAGTTATTATAATATGTAACCGGCCCACTACTACCAACTTAGCTACAAACAAAACAAAAACTAAAAGATCGCCACAATTGGTGACGATCTCTGGATAACAAAGGATAAGAAAGTTTTATGATTTTATAAATTAATCTTTGTGTCTGTCGACTCGGTCGCACAATGGGATTTGAATATTTGGTAATTTGATGATATTTGGCAAATACGAATATTCGTATTCGTTGCATCACTAGTGCATGTCTTATTGACAGTGACACCTCTCTTTTAAAATCGGTCAAAATCTATGATCAGCTGCCAAATTAATTTTGAAAAAATGGAGATGTCAAACAATATGTCATGAGTAAACAAGAATTACTTTTTGTGATTACAGTTTCTGCGGTGATGTCATGCGGCGCTACAATGTTAGACCTATCTAGAAGCCCTCCACGCAAGCCATAATGGTAATATATTTTCCCTTTCATGCTAATAATATTCATAATCGTCCAAGAATCTTCCCATGGGTTTCCAACATGGAAATGAAGCGTCATGCCAAAATAATATACTGCAACCTCCAGTCTTTTCGCCTACTATTCCAGCCTGAGGACCATTGTTCCACTCCAAGACAAGGTCCTCTTCTCATTCAGAGATGGTATCGAGACCGTTAGTTACTACCGTTTTAGTCCAAACACAGGATCCATGAATATATTTAAACAAATCGCTATGAATTCAATTCTTCAATTGGTCAATGTTGATAAGACTTGATGTGTCCTAACACAAATTTTTAATTTCAGGCTTTAAACCACGAAATCGGAAGTAAAGCACCAAATGGCCAACCATAATGCAAAAAAACTAACCACTGACCACACCAATAACTTGAACAACCTTTAGCAACAAACTATTTTACAAATTCTGATTTTATCAAAATATATAATCAAAATGTGGAATGGAATCAAACCGACTCGTCTGTGGCACAAGACGGGCAAGGTACATTTTAAAAATATGATGTCTGCTAGATACTCGGCCAGGCTTGAAACTGACCCACCAAGACTCTATAACGTGAGAAAGCGAGAAGACTTTTTAAGATTCTATGCTATCATTATGGGATGCGCTGCATTGACTGGTTATGTGTTTGGAGCCTTCAGTAAACCAAATGATTGTAAGAATATAATAAAAGAAGAAATTATATGTAACCCTAAACCTCAACCCTGTCCGGCCGAAGCACCACAACGCCTTCCCCTAAAATGCCCTCCACAGAAGAAAGTAAAATAGAAACTACCAATCAGAATAATCACATCCATCAATCCGGAGTAAAACAAGACATCCATAAAAACAACACTTTGTTTTATTTTAATTATTTATGATTTTAAGTAATACTGCCTTGGAGTGGTTCGCGAGTTCGATTTCTTAGGGATCTCGCGCACTAGACGGTCACCATTTCGGCCAGTCGTGGCCGTCTAGTAGTATTGTATGGTGAGCGGCTAGTTGGCCGTTGCGAACAAGTGTGCGATTCATATCCGTCACCACAAAATACTCACCATTGAAAACTACATGAAAATTTTGAGAACACCAAAAAAGACTCAAGAAGTAGTCATAAATTAAATAGTAACCAGGTTCAAAAAAATTGTCGCATTATGATTCCGAAATTATAGCTATAAGTTGGTGAGGATTGTAGAGTGAACGTTTCGACACAATCCTCACCTCTAGTGCAAGCAAACAGCTGGGAGTATCGACTTGGTTTCAGTTTTAAAAAATGTTCAAGAAATAGCCGTAACGCAATGCCAAATCTCGAAAATAGTCCATAGAACTACGGTTTTCTAGAGTGCGTTTCATCAAATAGTTCCTTTGCCGTTATTTTGGCTCCACTGTTAAACTTTAACACCGGACCAATTACGTAGCACCGTAGCGTATTCGTGTTCGTCCTACAACAGTGCAGCCAACATTACGGCATAGGAACTATTTGATGAAACGCACTGTAGATAAGCGGTAGCCGCACTTAACGGCCGCTGTAACGGCTGTCATGAAAATGACGATAGCGGCAAAGATTTAAATCGTTAGATTCGCCTTATCGCGTCAAAAGATAGTCTCGTTTCTGTACTCAGTCACAAGAAAAGGTGTCCATACTGAGAAGAGCTCGCACATTATAAAATAGTGTTTCAATCACAAACAGTGTAGTCACTGCGTCATTGCTTCAGAGGTGTCAAAACGAAACATAAACGCGACTAGAAATTTTTTGTGCTTTTGACGCGGTAAGGCAAATGTACCTAACGATTTAAATATTTTCCGCTGTCATCATTTTCATGACAGCCGTCACAGCGGCCGTTAAGTGCGGCTACCGCTCTTCTAGGAAACCGTAGCATAAGTGACGCAATAAATGTTGTTGAATTGTCAAAATTAAAGGCATTGCCATTTTAACTGTGTTACGCAATTACCCTGCAGGTCACGCAGACAGGACATAGCTCTCCAGTATCAACGAAATCGCAGTAGGCGTAATATGTTAAGTGAGTCAATTTACGCTGGCACACCTGCCAGTTAGATCCAGAGTACATTTTATATAGTACGGTGGACCATAGCGTGTACGGTTTACTATTCGAATTTAATGGCTTGCTATAGAAAGCGATAGAAAGAGACTGTGTGGGCTGGCTTGTTCTTTGGCCAAACAATTGTTGCCATTCAATGTGGCAGTGCTGCTACTCTTCTGGGCACCTTGAAGTCTAATTCTGATTAATTAAGGAAAATTTAATTTCAAGTTATGTTTTGTAGTATCTACAGTAAAATATAGAATAAAAAAGTGCAAAAATTGTCTTTGACACAAAATGTCATAGGTGCAAAGAAAATGTTTGACAGCCAGGAAAAGATACCGAAAGAAACATTTTTTGTAAACATTTTGAGGATATGGGAAAAGACTAAATTAACTTGGTCAGAAAATAAAAATGGACAGACGGGAGCAGTTAAAGTTTCTTTGTATAGTTATGTCAATGACTGCTGGCGTGGCGTATTCCTTTGGAATGTTTACAGTGCCAATTCCTTCATTTTGGAGTACCAGGAAATATAGTAGTGCAACTGTACAAAATGTGACCTACGGTGACAGAACAGAAACAAAGATTCCCCCTGCCAGCAGGCCTGCAACCTCTTCGGCAAGTAGCAATTTAGATAGTGAAGTGCGCGAGATTTTTCTCAAGAACTTGGGACAGCATGGTGTTAAGCACAACCTTGGTGTAAGTGTTGGTACAACAGACCAATCAGAGGAGAAAGGAATTCCCTAGTTTGGCGTTTTATTTATGTTTTCGTTGCGACTCTCGGTTGTATATTTTTGCTTGCCTTTTATATATTACCACTTATAGATTGTTAAATATATGATAATAAAATTGTTTAAATTTTTAAGGTGGTTTAAATATTTTTACAGAAGCAGTTGTTTAGTCGATTTAATGTAATTGATCGAGCGAGCGCAGCGTCTCTGCTTCAAGTCTGATAAAATTTGCTTTCGTGTGTCAGTCTGTTGGTACTCCTCTACAGGTCGTATTTTACAACCGATCTAGAAGAAACTTGATATTCCCCAACCTCAATAGTTTAAAAGAAAGTACTTCCGAGATCAGAATTCGATGATTCTTTTTTGTTTGAAAGGTGGTAACTTGAAGTTGATCTCATAAAAAATTGGTGAAGATCTGATGAGGACCTTCGGCGTGATGAGCAGAATAACTCCTCAAAACACAGTAAATTGCTCACTTTTAGATTTCTATCAGTGGAGTGGAGCACCTGGGACTACCTTCTCATCACAAAACTAGAGAATTCTGAAAATAATTTATCAGAAGTCTCTAAAACGTTTTACAATAGATGGCGCTACTGTACACCGCTAGATCGCGCTGTCGTTGTAGCTTGCCAAATGGTTTGGCCCTGTCGAACATTTTGTGTGACTGAGTTTTGTTAGGTGTAAAATAGCTTCAAAAGTAAAGTCTCGTGTATAACAGATAGTAGTTGGTTAGTTGTGGGTTAGTCTATTATCGTCTTGCCATCATATGCGTTTTAGTAGCCTACAGCCGCAACCCGTTTTTGTTTTAAATTGGGATAGATATATTAATTATAGGATTTTTTAAACTGACATATGCTTATTTTCACTACTAAAGTTATTTAAAACAGTATATCGACCATGTTTTGTTAAAAAAAAAACATGGTTAATATCCCGTCATAAATAACTTTATTGGTATATTAATTTTTGAAAAAATGTTTGTGCTGGCGAGTTCTACTGTTCACAGAACTACTAGTTTCCTTTCGGCCATAGCTTTGTCCAGTGCTGAAAATAAGACTCATATAACTGATTGACTATGTTAGAAGAATTTTATAAATTTATTTTCCTGGAAGTGTTTAGAGTGCCGCTAGCGGCATTCTATCACTATCGGATAAAGTGCCGCAGTTTGTGGCATAATAGTGGCGTTTCCTAGACCCGTTTAAAGTGCCGTAAGCATCATTACATTGTCGCTTGTTATTTTCGTTGAGTGTTGAGGTTAGCGCAATAAAATTTACATTTTGTGCATGTAAAAAAGGCAATGTTACTACTATTGTTACTAGGAGAAATTAGGATGCAAGAGCGAGCGAAGCGAGCCCAGGACTTGGGTCACCCCGACTCGGACAGGTTAGGTTCAAAGGGGTTCCTTCAAATCTTAACCTGTCCAAACCGGGGTCCTCGCTATCCCCTACGTCGTATTTTTTTTAAACCATTTTGAAATAGGAGCTCTACGAGGCACCGTCGACTATTCCGTATATACTTGGAATCAAATTTAGACCCGCTACGTGATCTTTCTCAATCTTCTTAATACTCCCATCCTACAAATCCCGAAAAAAAAATTGATTGGTTTACCATGTTCAAAATATTATTTTTATTTTCTAATTTTTCCCCCAAAAGTGAACCCCATATTCAAAATTCATGTATTTACGTTACACCTTGATTTTACATTCTGTGATTACTGATTACTCACACACTTAGTTATTAACTGTAAAATTTTAGGAAAATCGTTTACTTTTACAATGTTTGTAAATATGTGAGCAGCATGTATCTATCACAAAATTAATTTATCTGTCGTTCCTTCATTTTAAATTCTTTTTACCTCAATAGGTAAAAAGAATTTAAAATGACTACAATTAGTATGGTATAGTCATTTAATTCTAGGTGCATAGTCTTTACATATAATTACCTATTTAACTAATGTAGGTACCCTACATTAGTTAAATAGGTAATTATACAAAATATTGTAAAACATTTTAAAAGAGTAACGGTGGAGTTTCTTGTCCAATCATCTCCATATGAAAACTACCTTTTGGAAGGGGCGACTAAAATCAATTCTATAAATTTGTAAAAAAAATACGTTCAAAAGTACCATACATGGGCCTATTAATTTGAAACAAATTATTTGACTTTGACACGTTTGTTTGGGTCACAGAAATTCATGTGTACCAAATTTCGACTTAATCGGTCCAGTAGATACGGAGCAAATTAGCTGTGACAGACGAACAGACAGAGACACGAGTGATCCTATAAGGGTTCCGGATCCCTATTCCCGTTCGTCCCAGCAGTGGGATGACAGGAGTGGGACGAACGGGAATACACGGAAATAACTACCCCCCTGGGAAAAGGTTTGGGCGTTTAATTTAAAGTATTATTATTTATTAAATCGTACCATTGTTGAAGTTGGCAAAACAAATGATTCAGGTTAATCAATGATTATTGCTAGCAAAATATATCAAACCACACATTGATTCAATTCACTATAGTTATCAACAAGTACCTGGTCGACCAAGGTCTGCTCGGGTGAAAATAGAGAAAACGATTTTTCCCTACGAGACCTAGCTAGATCGATTTTTCACCCCTTTAAACCCCTATATTGCAACTTTCATCGAAATCTTTAGAGCCGTTTTCGAGAACGTGATTAGAAATATATATAAAAATGTACAAATATTGCTCATTTAATAGTGAATAAGTACCTGGTCCACCGAGCTCTGCTCTGGTGAAAATAGATAAACATATCGTCCAGGTATACCAACGTTGTTTCACATTCCCGAGGCTGTGAAAATAGAGAAAACGAATTTTCCCAGAAATGAGAGCTAACTAGATAGATTTTTCACCTCCGTAAACCCCTATATTACCTCTCATCGAAATCGTTAGAGCCGTTTTCGAGAACGTGTATACACACATAATACAAATATAGCTCATTTAATTGTATAGGATATAGTGATTTGTTATTCATGTTACTGACAGAAATCGTTTACGCCCACAGAAAAACGATCTCACACATCACAGATGGTGACTGATAGTGATAACTGCTACGGAAATAGCACATTATTACACGTTTTATTTGGACATCTGTTTGTCCGTTAACACGCTAATTACTTAAGAACCTCTTTTCCGATTTACCAATAATATCAATAATATGACTAGCTAGTCATATTTTAATGGTCTAGTGGTTAGTTCACTTCTCACAGACCCAGAGGTCCCGGAATCGATTCCCAGTGGGGGCAAAATTTTCTGCTCGGTTTGGATGGTGGTAGGGCTCGAAACCAGTCGCCATATCAACAATATTAACAGCATTGTTGTGTTTCGGCAGTTAGAGGTAAGATAGCCAGTTCTTTTGTGGTTGAGGATTACGAGTAAAACTCGCTTCCATCTTCGGCCTGATCATCACTTACCATTTAGTAAGATGCCAAGAACTTCCCTGTTTGGTTAAAAAATAAGAAGAAAGGTAAAAAAGTCAAGATGGATTGACTGGAGAGACGGCAGCGCCTTTACTTTTCGGTTGACACAGGTGCTCTATGGACATGGTGACTTCGGTTAGTACCTGTGCCGTACAGGCCGAGAGCCATTGTCCGGTTGCCACCATTGTGGACACCTGCCTCGATTACACTACGCAATACACTTTGGTGGATAGCCCAGCCTAGTGTTGCGCCGTGACCTCGTCGTAGCCATCGGACCTGCAGATATCCTCTCGCTTCCCGTCGTGATTCAGTCTACGGCCGGGAGCGAGAGCACCTGGGATTGGCCTCCTTTTACGGGGAAATGATGGTCGAAAAGAAGGTAGCGGAAAGGGAGCGGGAGGATACAACTTCCTCCCGTATCCACAGCCGATGCACAGATCTTACACCATAGGATGAGGTCTAAAGGTGACAGTCCTAGAAAGTCTGACGCAAGAACAGACAAAGATCGGAGACGGTGGCGCGCCGATTTCCGCGCACGACTTCTATGAGGAACTGCGGCGGAGGGAAAAGACCGCAGATGGTGACGAGGTCTGAATGTAAGGCTTGTGCGATCCGAACTGTGTAAGCTGTCCAACGCTCCGGCCATACGTAGTTGAATAATACCGTGTACTTGAAGTCGTCAGTCAGGAATCCATGTGAATTCCCACATAAATCTTTGGAGTTTAGATAGAGCGGCGTGAAATATAAATGAATGAAAGATAGTAAACAGCACCCTTTTCTGCTATTATAGGCGTCCGTCAAACAAACATGACGTCGCCGCGAGCTGCTTCTCCACCGACTTGAGCTAAGCTGCGTAGCGATAGATGTCTATGATATTAACCAATAGGAACGATTGATTTTCATAGCGTAGCTTGGCTTAGGGCTGGTGGTAGCTGGTGGTCGCGTGGTAAAGCGGCATGATCTACCAACACCAGAGATAAGCCATACAATATTTGTTACAGAGTAATAAGGTTGCATATGCTTGCAATCTGCGACTTCTAATAACCATAGAGAAGTATCATGTGGATAAAAAGGTGTTGTATGTATACAAGTGTATAATCTATGGTATGTATGTCATGTGTGTCAAGGAGTGTCATTAATTAAAAACAATCTTGTAAACCTAGTAAACTAATGTTATCAATAAAATAGTCAATTTGTATCACAGTCGAAGGCCTTTAACACCGAAAGTATTCTTTAGGTGTTTCAGACACCAGTATAAAAAGTATTCCTATCAGCAAAGACTTGGCCAAGTCGATCTTGGAATGTGCAGCTGTAGCGGCATGCCGTGTAACTCATGTTAAATTTTCCAACAGTGACAGAGCTCCACGACCAAAACCAGCTGTACTAGCTTTGCAGTGCAAGATTGAGCGTCGTATCGGTGAGGCTAAGGCTAGAGCACTCATCGGCAAACTAATCTGCTTCAGGGACGGCAATACTCGCCATAGACCTTGAGTGATGCGCTTTTTGAGTCTTATATTAGTTCTCGAGATTATTTGACCACAGAGCGTATCAACTTCCTGAAGCAGAAGATCTGTGTATGGGTAAACCATATTCAACTGTACAGGCGAAGAGTGGAACGGTACCTAAACCTATTATTGTATTTGTTTGTACACTTACACACGTTGTTAGTCATTTAATTTAGTACTTAGTGTAAACAGTTAGATTTGTTAAAACTTGCAAAAGTTGTATTACAATTCCTATCATAATCTGAATCATTTTGAAGGATATTGCTAATCCATTCTTCAATGTTCGAAAAATGTGTCTGCTCAACAACGTAAATAACGCAATGTTGTTGAACTGTCAAAATGAAACGGATTATGATTGATCGAGTGTTACGCAATTAAGGCGCAGACCAAATCACATTGGACCTAAACGTGCACATCAAGGTTACCCCATTAAATACTTCTTTATCAAAAGTTGTGTATTGTAAAAGGAATTATAAATAAATAAAAATCTTTATTGCCGACCACATGATCCATAAAAAAACACGATAAAAAAAAAAAACAAAATTAAAATTAAGATCGAAAATAAAGTTAAATGAAAAGCAAAAACAATTACGACGACGGCGATTACGATTATGATGACGAATTATCAAAAGTGGAAAAAAAATCCTATACTGGCAACTTTTTAACCGTCAAAAATGGAGCCTGTCAGATGTCAGAAAATTCATGTGTCAGCCGTGTCAGCAGTCAGTCTTTTAACAGAAAACTTGTTTGGTTTCTTAAAAAAAAATGGAAATAAAAACACAAAAAAAATTGTAGAGTCCTGACATGGCAAAAATTTTTACTGCAAAGTTTTACGACTGTCTATGGTTTGGATGTTCGTTCACCATCGCATACCGTTTCATGGCATCAGTCATAGAGCGTTATGGAACACATAGGGTCGACGGAACGGTTATAAGAAGACGATCAGATGGCTTGCCGATTGACGACGATAGCGATGACTGAATGTGCGTATGCGCGCCTGCTGTTGTAGTTGCGTTACCAGTGTAGATACTTAGAATTCATTGATTTACTAACAACGTTTCGCTTAACACCTTAAAGCCTGTTATACACAAATGAACTTATACATACAACCACATGGACTTCTCACGTCTTTCTCACTTATAGAGTGACAATCTTCAAAAACAGCCACGTAGCGATATTTTTTAATGGTCTTTCTTTTTAGGATTTCGTACCCGAAAGGTGTCAAACGGAATCCTATTACTAAGCCTCCGCCGTCCGTTCGTCCGTCCGTCTGGCAGCGGCCTGTATCTCATGACATGAACCATAATAGGTACACACTTGAAATTTTCACAGATTGTGTATTTTTATTGGCTGCTATAACGACAAATAATAAAAATAAAATAAAGTTAAAAACGCAGTGTTAAATATTGTACGGTAATACGGAACCCTTCGTGTCCGAGTTGCACTTGGCCAATTTTTTATATACGCCATTTCACGGATATCCATAATAACCGGGCACCCTGTATGTAGGTTGGGGATGTTGATATCAATGAAGTTTGGTAGAAAAGTATCTATTTAATATGATTTTAAGAGAATGTCGGCAACTCGGTTTTTAACATCATTTGTTAAAAGTTCTGTGCCTTTGGAATCTCGTCAGATATAAAAACTGGTATTTTATATGTAGGTATATTGCTTCATCCGCCACCCAAATCTCCCTTAAACAGGGGATCACAATTGTGTACTTAATAAAAAATCTTAAATTCATTCATGCGCGCCTTACACTGGTGACTTTAGCAAATGGCAATTCGGCTAGGCCATAGGTGACTAAAGTCGCAAGTTCAAATTCAAACTCAAGCATTTATTTCAATTGGCGAAATGGCGATTCGGCTTGTGAGGCGATTTGATAAGAGACCAGCCGCACGGCGAAAATCGACCTAGTGTAAGGCTGGTTTTACAGCTGTCCGGGAGACCCGTGCGGGCCGCCCCTACGGGCTCCCGGAACGGAGACACACGAGGCACTAGAACATTGTTTCACAGCGACGCGGATTAGTCCGTACGCGACCTGATCCAGGTAGAGCCCGAACAACGCTAGCAACCGTATCGTACTAACTTCCTCGTTTCAGAGCACTGCGGGCGCTACTCGTACGGGACTCCCGTGTGCGGGCGACCCGTGCGGGTCTCCCGGACAACTATGAAACCAGCCTAAATCCCCCACAATGACAGACAACGCACAGCCTAAACCGCTGCGTCTAGAAGCATGAAATTTTGCACAAGAGTTACATAAATAACGAAAGTAAGTAATAAGGAAGGATTTTAAAAGATGCTTCATCCCATAAAACTCAACTCAAACTCAAAGCATTTATTTAAATTAAACCATTTACAGGCACTTTTGAACTGCCAAAGAGTCTGTCAGTTAAAAAGTTGAAGCTGACTGCCCATTCCAAAACGTAGATCTCTTTGGAGAAGAACGGGCAAGAAACTCCAAGGACACTCTTTTAAATATAGATATTACAAAATCCTGGGTAGATCATTCTTGTTGCTTCTATAGGTGAGAACAATGTACAAAAAATAATCAAAAGCAATTGAAAATATAAGTTTAAAAATAAACCCTGGCAGATAAGAGATGACCAGTTTCAACTGACGGCGCCCGTTCATGAACATGACGCGTGGATCAGCACCATCCAGCTCAACCATTTTGTAGGGAATCGAATGATCCAACACACTCGCCAGCGAGACATTTAAGACATACTCTCAACTGCCATGCTCTTTCAAGTTAACATACATCTTAATAACTTAATAAACGGCTACATGGTCTCACATTTACAAAAACAAAAATGTACAAAACTATAGTTTGCAATGTATTTAAGAAATTAAAAGAATTTTACCACCAAAAAGAAAGAAAATCATTACTAATTGGAGTATTCAACAATTTACTTGGTGAAACAAATATAAACATAAAGTTCGTAATGTCAAAAACAAAATTTAAAAAAGGGGAAGCAACTCTTTCCAAATATTAAAATTTTAACTAGTGAGCCCAAGTGGCTGTGGAGCAGGACCAGCATTAAGCCAAGCGTTTTTATCTACGATATAATCATCCAACTTATCATATGCTTGTCTACATAGTGTTCGTTTAATGCATGTTTTAAATTTCTTCTCGTTTAGTTGAAGAATATCGAGTGGTACACATTTTACACAGTACCCCATACAAGAAGTGTGTACTTTAGACAATCTAAAGCATGGCTGATCTAATTTGTTCCTATTTCTAGTGTTAAAATTATGCCTATCACTTATCTTACTAAAAAGATGTAGATTTTTCGAACATACATAATGTTTTCATATATATATACTGACAAGGTACCGTCATAGTTAACCCCATCAGGGAATGAATATTCAAAAATCCTTGATAGTGATATGCTTTTCTAGAATATTCTCTTGAAAAACCACTACATATTATAAAAACAAAGTCCCCCCGCCGCGTCTGTCTGTCTGAATGCGATAAACTTAAAAACTACCGAACAGATTTTTATACGGTTTCCACTAAATTGGCTGAAATATGACGGATGATTGTTGAAGATGTTGGAAAAAAACATACCGATTGGGAGCTTTACTGGCGTGCGCCGCGTAGGTAAACCAATACAGTTATATGAAAATAATACCTACCTATTCTTTTCTTTTTCAAATATTTGCAGGACTGGAAATAAAATACATTAAAAGTACTCCAAGTAGGATGAACATCACTTATATTTTAATCAAAACTTCATGCTCGACGCAACGACAGAAAAAGCATATTATGCTCTGCTACTCGTGCAAAGCTGGGACGGGTTACTAGTAATAATATAATTTATTTTTGTTACAGGTACATTTACCCAGTTGAACATTATGAGAAACCAGACGTCGTTTTAACAATGAAATTGATATTTTTATTGCAATCAGTCTTATTTAATGTAACAGGTTAGTTAGCCCACTTTATGCTGTGTATGAAATTTTGAAATGTAATATTTATAGTCTAAGATTCGGCTGCGAGATTACTACGTTCTCAGAGTTTTTAATCAAAATCTAATTTATGAATGGGGGATTTTCCCGGGGTGCCTATCGAAATGTGGCCCCAAGTATTTTTAATCAAAATAAAATTAATTGCAATTAGGAAAAAAAAAAATATTCACTTGTTTTTTAAATTAAATATAATCCATGTCCCAGCAACACATGTAAAGAACTTGAAAAGCTATGCATTGTGCACTTAGCCGTAACCTCTTCGCAGTAAACAGGTACTACTTTGTGACATTTATACGTTCATGACATATATTCATTATTTAGATAACAAATTAAAGCAATTTTTTTCTGTTTATGTTGGAATGAGTTGGCCTATATAAAAGTGGCCGCAAATAGGGGTTGCCAGCTGTTAAAGAAGGATAAAAGATAAATTGATAAAAGATAATTTGTTAAAGAAGGATAAAAGATTAAAAGAGTGAAAGGAAGCTCGCGCGCAACATTGCTCGTCAGACGAGGATGGCGATGGCATGCGTCGAAGCAGGAACGACTTTAAAACTCAAAAAAAAAAATTGTTCGAAAGCTAGTCTTCTCAACTGAACACCTACATTCTTATTCTGACCACGTTGTCTTGGAGTTCATAATACACAATGTTGTTGTAATTGTTGTTCTTTAATTTTATTTACATATCATAACGAGGGGCATGCCAAAAGAAGTAAGAGATTCTTTACTCATTTGCTTGACAATGGCAAGTTAGACGTTCAAACGTACGTAATGGAGTGAGTACCTGGAGCGTTAAAACATGAAAACCTCTGATTACTGTTACAGTGAATCAAATTAAAAATGGAATGTTTAGCTAATAATATATTTTAAAAAGTTTAACTTTTAAAAACTATGATCCTGATTTGAAGAAAAAAAAAACTGGAACAATTCAAGTAGTATATAATACATATTAGGCTGTATGATATTTTTGTATATCAAAATTAAGTTATCCTATTTATTCATATAGAGATAGTTATCGACAAAAAGTTAATTAAGGAAAATTAAATAAAAAAGAAAATTATTAATAAAATATTTGTTCATTGAAACAATTTACATCGTTGTCTATATAAAAATATTTTCTTCGACTTCATTTATTTGAATGATAGGTGGAGTATTGAAACAAATATTTCTAGCGTCCTCAATTATTAAGATAGACAAAATGAAAATGGTATCAAAAGTAGCGTTACTGAAAGGGCTACAATTTTTTTTTTTAACTTTATTTTTTTTTTTTTCATTGAAAAACAACGTAATTTTTTACCGTTTCTTTTGGGTCTTCTTTCAAAGAATCTTTAACTTCTCAAAAACGAAAAACATAGCGAAAAAATAAAATAAGAATTACTGGAGAATTTAAAGGGCTACAAAATGATACCATTCTGGTTTCGATGGGATTAGCATTGAAAATGCATTTGCGATCGCTTCAGTAGGGTACCCGTTTTCAAGAAAAGTGCGACCGGGGGCGAACGTCCTCAATTATTAAGAGAAATGAAAATGGTATCAAAAGATGCGCTACTAAAACGGCTACAATACTGCAAAAAAAATGTTTATAAAATGCTTTCTTTTTCTTAATAAAAAAGACGCCTATTTTTTGATCGTTTCCTTTGGAACTTTTTTCAAAGAATCTTAAACTTCACAAAAACCAAAAGAGATATCGAAAAAGTAAAAGAATAAATCCTGGAGAATTTCAAGGGCTTTAAAATGATAACCAGTCTGGTTGAGATAGGATTATAATTAAGGGTTGGACACCTTTTTAGAAATTGTTTTTTTTTTTATTAAAAAGAATACATAAACAATTTTCAATTTTTTTTTTTCAGTATTGTGGCCCTCTCAGTAATGCGTGTTTTGATATCATTTTTATTTCTCTACCGGGGGGCTACCGTGTTCAATTATTAAGATAGAGAACTTAATAATTGAGGACGGTATCCCTCCGGTTACACTTTTCTTGAAATCGGGTACCTTACTGAAGCGATCGAAAATGCATTTTCAATGCTAAAAATAAAAGGCACAAAAAATATGGGTAAAAATTGCAATTTTATTTATAGTACAAAAAAATCCCACCTCCATCTTAAAAATTCATTCACTGCTGCACTGTAACAAAAACCCGAGGCCAAAACCCCCAGGCCCTCCACTAACAATTAAATCAAATATTTTCTCAAACATTACCTACATAATACACGAGTGGCAGGTAAACTACGCGAAAACTGTTACCATGGATACAGTACATCATTCTGAAGATTTCTTTAAAATAACAGACGAAATATTTCAACGCAGGGCTGTAATATGTCGTCTGTTATTTTAAAAAAAATCTGCTATTTCATAGAAAAGTGCAATACCTACTCGGTCAAAATGTATGGAACTAATACTACTAACAAATAATGGTATAATTTCCTTTTAATACAACCGAGATTTTATTTTTCATCTATACTCATTTTTTGTTGTAATTTTATAGAGAAAAGTCAACTTGATTTTTATTTTTATTCTTTTGTTATATGTTATGTAATTTTAATAAACAAACTTTTATTATAACATTTTTTCGATGCATGCGCAATGGGTTAAAAAATTCGTACAGCTGTCAATCGCCACCCTCGTCTGACGAGCGATGTTGCGTGCGAACTCCCTTTCACTATAATCTATCTTTAACAGCTAGCAACCCCTATTTGCGGTCACTTTTACATTGACAGACTTATTCCAAATTGTAATTCCTAATAAAAATTGCTTTAATTTGATATCCAAATAATGAATATGCGTCATGAACGTATAAATGTCACAAAGTAGTACCTCTTTACACCTGGCTACGAAGAGGTTGCGGCCAAGTGCGGAATGGCACCCATAGCTTTTCAAGTTCTTTACAATCATGTATTGCTGTGACGTGGATTATATTTTATTTAAAAAACAAGTGAGTGATTTTTTTTCCCAAAAATCAATTAATCAATCAAAATACTTGCGGCCACATTTTGATAGGTACCCCGGCAAAAATATATTCCCCCATTCATAAATACATGTAAAAATTAGATTTTGATGAAAAATGCTATGAACGCAGCCAGATCTCTTACTAATAGTACCTGTACCTGTCATTAATAGCCAATGACGAAAACTGATGCCTTTTTTTTCAACAGCCACTTCTTCTTTTCATGTAGTTAGTGACTTACCTGGTGTCAGAGTTTTAAAGCCGCCTATGGGCCTCTGACTTGGCTTCACATGCTGTCGAGAAATATCGCTTGGACATGCCGGTTTCCTCACGATGTTTTCCTTCACCGTTTTTGAAGCAAGTGATAATTATACAATACGCACATGAATCGAAAAGTCAGAGGTGCGTGCCTTGGGTTCGAACTCGAGACCTATGACTTGGCAGTCCGACGGTCACACCACTAGGCTATCACTGCTAGCTAACGGCCACTATAAACACTTTATACATTAATGTAGATAATAATCTATATACATACAAATAAATTAAATTGAAGTGTCTGTAAGTCAAAATAACAGCTTTTTACTAAATATGACAGTAAAAAAGTTTTTTTTTTCGACATTCTTGATAATTACCACATAAATAGACTCTCAGTACGATACCTAACAACACCCTCCCCTTTTTTTACATATTGTATGACTATAACAAAAAAAAAAAAATTGTCTGTTTGTTCCGGCTAAACTCCGAAATGGCTGGACCGATGTTGACGGAACTTTCACTGGCAGATAGCTGCTATTAAAAGGACTAACTAAGCTAACATTTATTTTAGAAAAAAAATGGATCCACGCGGGCGAAGCCGCGGGCAGCAGCTAGATAAAACAAAATTTTGTAAGTACGAGTATGTACTATCGAAGAAACGGCATATCTGTACACTGTAAGAACTATTATTGCTTGCAGCACTCGGCCGATATAGTATCGCTTACCTACGAAAAAAAGGGTCGTTTGCACAGGATTTTGTTTTCAAATTGCTTAGATATGCGTTACCTCGATAGTACAAGTTGAGACTTGACGCACCACGTGGTTTGACTTCCAAATTGGTCATTTGCATTCCTAATTACCGACACAGAGATTTACCTCTTCAAGAGGTATATCCCATTTGGTAGGAGGTATATCGAAGTTAGGGGAAGGTGATATTAGCGGAGCAGCCAGGATTCGTTTTAGAGTTAATCACAGCCGTTTGTTCCATCCGGAGCGGCTCCGCTGGCGGCCTCAACGGTCTGAGTCCTCAGCACTTTAAAGACCTTATCTGTGCAGGCGCCGGGGAAGCTGTGAGGCTGCCGTACACGCCTTGTCGACCTACCTAAATTCTGGCAAAGGAGAGGTCACTCTGAAACTTGACATAAAGAATACCTTCAATTCAGTGAATAGGCACACCTTGCGGGCAGAAACTAAAAAAGAAATACCCCAAATCTATAGTTTCTTTTGGCAATGTTACAGGTACCCTTCTAAATTACTGTATCGGGACAACCTTTTGGAATCTGCTGTTGGCTGTCAACAAGGTGACCCCCTCGGGCCAGTGATTTTTAGTTTAGCCATTCATCCAATCATTCGACAGCTAAATTCCAAATTTAAAGGCGTGGTCGAGTATCAACCTTAAAATGGCACGACCTGTACTGCAGTAAAGCTTAAAAATCAGTCTGAACTGAGATTTAACAGTGATTTTTCGTTTAGGATTCCGGGCTCAAGCAGGAGCTTTCAAAAACAAAATATTAGAAGCAGTTTTAATTTCAAAATAACGAAACCATCTGCAAAATACTTATTCCACAAAGTAATCCAGCAGGAAATACGCTAGATTAGGTACTTTGTGGAATAAATATTTTCTCTAAAAAGTTTGTGTTAGTTAAAAGACACTTCTTGTCAGTGGTTAAAAGCTGACAGTGCCTTTTGCGGCATTGACCTTCATTACACTTTAAGCGTATTATCTATGTACTACACTGCATTGACAGATTTCTGAAGTGATTTTTCAAATGTCGTGGTGAACTGTTGTGATATTATTTATTATACCCTTTGTGACCAGCGTTATATCTCTGGTGGTGACTCAATGAAAAAGAGCAAAAAAAACATGACATCTGAATAAATGCAAATTAATAACACCCAATAATTGCAAAAAAGTGAAAGTAATGGCGAGGGCGGTATTTTATGATTGGTTCTTGTTTTCAGTTTCTTTCTGGTTCTCGTACAAATTCTTTCAGGCTATGATAGATAGATATGGGGCCCATGGTCATTACGAACAATATCAGCCCAAGTCTAAAATAAAGCGAACGACAAAACGATGTGACGACCACGACGATTAACCGTAAGTATTAGTAGAGGATCCCTAGAGGAACGACCTGCACCCATACTTTTAATGGATGAAACGTATTTTATATAAAATTTTGTGTGTCAAAAAATATACCGCGAGTATGGCTAAAAAATTCCTGGCCAGAATATGTTAAATTTAAAATTCAAAATAGTTTTTTTTTTCAAAAATTGTACTCATGCGTTTAACGAATAAATGTTATACCTATCGAAAGTACGAAGCCTATCTATAGAATATAAAAACATTTGGTTGTCTATTTTTTCGTGTCTGGCAGGTATACCAGTTATTTTCACCCATCTGTTTAATGAATAAGTGTTAGGTATATCAAAATAAGCGCTATTTCATGGCGAACACGATGATATAGGGTTGTTTGCGAAAAATCTGGTTTGAATGTCGGTTGGCGAGCTTTGAAAAGTGAAATTTAATTAAATCCGATATATTATAATGCTTATTAATTTAAAAACTTTTATCTACTCTCATATCGTAAAATTCGAATTATGAACTCCAAAACGAGTTTATTATATTGATATACTTTATAAACACAATACCGAAATTTAAAAATAGAATCCTAACTTCCTAACTAATCCTAACTATAATATAATATTATAAATGCGAAAGTGAGTTTTCACGTTTTCATGCTAAAACGGCTGAACGGATTTGTATGAAATTTGACACATGGGTATAACATGATCTGGATTAGGACAGGGCACTTTTTATCCCGATATTCCCACGGGTACACCTTTGCCACCGTTCGAGGAATACAGACGCGACTTTATGTTATGTTATATTATGATTAAATTTTAGCACACAACGCAAGATCCTTATCGTATGACTTTTGAGTTTATAAAAAAAAAAAAAATAACAGTTTGCTTTGTTAATTTTTATTTATTTCCCTGATAGAACACAAAAAAAAAAATCAAGATAAGTATAAGTAGGTACATATCGCTATCATATTTTTATTTAGAAGAACATTGTATATAGGATTTATTAATACAACAAATTTTTTAAATTTCCCTTTTCAAAGCTCGCCAACCGTCATACAAACCAGATTTTTCGCAGACAACCCCATATCATCGTGTTTGCCATGAAATAGCGCTTATTTTGATAAAAAGACTTTATTAAAAACAGATCGGTGTAAATTACTAGTATATCGACTAACCTGTTTATACCTGCCAACCCATAGTCATGCCAAGAAAAAAAATTGACAACCCAACGTTTTATAGGCTTCATACTTTCGATTGGTATTAAATTTATTCGTTAAACGTATGGGTACAATTTTTGAAAAGTATTTTATAATTTTAAATTAATCATAGTCTGGCTAGATTTTTTTGCCAACCAACTCGCGATATATTTTTTAACATACAAAATTTTATATAAAATACGTTTCATCCATTAAACGTATGGGTGCAGGTCGTTAATACATTGGATCTTTCGGATCGTAGGATATATTGTCTCCCTTTTCCAATTTATTGGGGGTCGACCATTGAGGTTCAAGTTTACATTGAACCTCAATGGGGTCAACGAGGCATTTATTCTTGCATTATCTCTATCCGAAGTTACCTCTTTCGTCTTATATCGTTTCTTACACATTCCATCCATCGTTTCTTTGGTTTCCTCTAGTCATAAACCCACATTCATACACAAAACTTTCTTCACAACAAGTTCCTCATTCCTCTGCATCACATGTTCATACCATGACAGCTGGTGCCGCTAAGATGGTTTAATTTTCATCGATTAACACTTATTTCTCTCAAGTTTGTCGTGCCATTAAAGTTGAGGCTTGACGCACCACGTGGTTTGACTTGCGCAGTAGACGATTTATGGGTTTCTTTAGCGGTATTAGGTCCCCGCCGGGGCGTCATCGGGGCGGAGGAAAGAGCGGCGGGAGGCGCGGTCAAGTCTCAACTTTAATAGCACGACTTGTACTTTAAGTTGCAGCACTGATAGCCACAGATATTGTACTAATGACACAAATATTTTACAGATAACGTGTCGAGTCCATACAAATAATTATACGGCCTACATTATGACGTCTTCGAGGAAATGAAAATACCAGCACCTTGCGTAACACGCGATAAATCACAATCTGTTTCAATTTGAAAGTTGAGCAACATTCTTTGCGTTATTTATTTTGCTGAGCATACAATATTTTTGAACTTACGAAGCAATGGATTGGCAATATCCTTCAAAATGATTCAGATTATGATTGATCGTGTGTTACGCAATTAGGGTGCAGTTGTGGGAAGGAAGTTCGTCTGCATTTTCTGTAGCCTAATTACGTAATACGCGATCAATCACAATCCATCCATTGCTTCATAAGTTGGAAAAAAAAATAACGCAATGAATGTTGTTGAACTGTCAAAATGAAACAAATTAGTCATAGTCGTTTACGAAAATAAGTTACGTAATTAGGGTACTGGTTCTCGTTAAATTTTCAGTGCCATAGATCAATATGGGTGATACGGTAATTAAGATCTATGTCATAAAGGGGCAAAGACTTAAAAAAAAGGAAATCTACGAACGTCATGAAGATTAAAATGTCTTATGTAAATTAGTGATTGTTACTGGTGGAATAAACTTTATATCTCACTGTTTCCAAGAATTTTATTATTGTTTACATATGCATTAACTCAAGCCGTCTTCGCATGGAGAAATTACAGCACCCCACCTGTTAAGATCCTTGCTTCGTTTACGTTCGGACATCTGCGGGGTAATATCGTAGCACACTAACAATTGCAATGCTTTTCATTTGGACAATTCGAAAACATTCATTGCGTTATTTACGTTGTCGAGCAGACGAATTTTTCAAAACATTTGAAGCATTGGATTAGGAGTTTCTTTCCAAATCCTTCGAATTGTGAAAGAAAGTGTGTAAAGGTGCTTCACCGGGAGCATTCGTCTGTAATGTAACGGTCAGAGTCGAACATTACATCAGTGAGGGAAGACAAATGAGCATTACAGTGTACAACCTATAATGATACAATTCGAGCATTACATCTCATCATTACATTAGTGAGGGAGGAGAACTGAGCGTTACAGTGCGCAATGTCTGTAATAATATATTATTGAATCTGAAATGTTACATTACAGCTGGATACTCGTCAGTCAGGGAGGTAGTTTTGTAAAGTAATGCTCAAAATCGAATCGCTGGGATAAGACCCAAGAGTCATAAGAAAGAGAATCATATTCCCGGTTTACGTAAAATATTTTTGAATGCTGTCAACATTGTTCTGCGCCATTTTATTATCCTGTCCCACATAATGTTGTCAGTATAAAAAAATCTTGCCAAATTACCCGGGCACCTATAGCTTTTTAAGTTCTTGTATTGCTATGACGTGGATTATATTTTATTTAAAAAAAACAAGCGAATAAAATTTATTCACAAAAATCAATTAATATAATTGTAATTAAAAATACTTTCAGCCACATTTTGATAGGCACCCCGGCAAATATATATTGCCCCATTCATAAATATATGTAAAAAAAATATTTTGATTAAAAAGTCTATGAACGTAGTATTCTCGCAGCCGGATCTCGTACGTATAGGCCATGTATAGGCTTTATTAGAAGAATAGAATATGCGACTGACAGTTTTGACGTTAGTCAAAGACAGACAACAGAGGACAACAAACAACGACAATGATAAACTCTTGACATCTTGGAAGAAATAGAAATTGCCTAGTGTAAAATAATGTGTTAGAAGAATAAAAGCACGGAAATCTTATTCAAAATTATAGTGATGGGAACATTATTGAAGGATGTGTTATTGTTTTCAATATCATTTGCTGTCTCGTACAAATTCACGGAGGGCCGTATAATGAAATATCGGTGCTGCGATCCGGCTCCGAGGGAGATTACTGCCCCTCTCGATTATTCTAAACCTGCCCTAAAAGCGAGAGAAAGAAGGGACGAACATCTTCGTTGTAAATTTGATGATTAGATGTATGTAACATTTTTGTTACAATTAATGCCAGACTTATCATAGATGCAATTAAGAACTTACTTAGGGGTTTAGGGCGGCTGCACTGTTTGCACGAGTGAGCAATTAGTAAGAGAATAGTAAATGAATAAAATATGATGTTGATAACACAAAAGAGAGTGGCAGTATTTGATCTAGAAATCAATGGCTTATGAAAATGGTACTGTTTCGGCCAATGAAAAACGAGAGCCGCTGATATTAGTTTTACAACTTGCCTCATAGGTACTCCATTAACACTGGCTAAATAGGTAACTTTGGCATTCTGGACTTATAAAAGTCCTCTTAATTTATTTCTTGGTATGAAACGCACGGTGAATTGATCAAATGATCACTCAGTCAAGACGACTGTTTCTCTTTGTGGTAGCTGCCTTGTTGCGTGCTAGTTACAATGATCAATTGCATTTCTACACAGGTTTTAACCCAGGTAGTATACTTTTAATTTATAGCTAAAACATACCTTTTTTCGTCTTTTTCTCCCAGGATATGTGTTCAAGGGTTGCGGTGGTGGAGGAATATGATAGAAATAAGGTGGTGTGTAAAGCATATCGTCCATCCCAGACGCGATAGGCGTCCCTCGTGATGGAACCATAGACCGCACTGTTCCGTACAAACTCCTGTTCCGCCCCTGCTTCCCGTACATATTCATCATCGCACCGAATTCACACTGGCTCTACAGTTTTCTACCTTAGCACGTTCACGTTCAAAAAGTCTCATAAATAAAATACACGCGGAAATGGAACAGATAATCGTGAAGACCACGTAGAATGCAAAACGCAGTTTATGTAAGTACAACTTATTTTTATTTAATAAAAAATAAGCTACCGAAGTATTGTTTTTATTATTAAAATAGTTTTGTAACGAGGTGTTCTAATAGATAAATATTTTTTAGAAATATTAAGATCTTTAGTTCCCCGTTTTTGGACGATTAAATGTTGTTGAATGAACGCGAGCGACCGGTGTTGTTGTCACAGTATCAAATGCGTGTTTCGTTAGAGAATGCAGAGTTCCATCATGAACACATTACATCTAATTATCATAGTTTATCTGCTTTTTCCAATAGGCTACGTGGAGCGCGACGTATCGACATAGTGATGTTTGAAAATGAACAAAAAAATGCGCACACGCAGATTCGCGAGCCGATCCACATCGTTAGGTTTAAAAAGTCTTTCATAATTATATTTTATTTGTATTAAAATTAGTGATGCAATAATACATCTCGTAAGTTTGTACGATCATTTGTTATCGTAAACATACGATACGATATTTTTTAAACGGTGCCATCTGAAAGACTTTATTCTCCATAGTGATGGAGTTTTTTTTTGTGTTTTCTCCTATAATAAACTATAATTATAACTAATTATATTAGAATAAGATTGTTAATTAAAGTAAATAAAACAAAAAAGGTAACTTAACATTAAAATTAATTAATTAAAAATGCGTAACTTTTTTTTTTTTGTCAGTTTTAATATTGATATAATAACATACAAAGTAAATACAAACAAAGCTTCAAATAAATCGTAATGCATTCGTATCGTAATTCGTTATCGCATTTGGCCATTACGATGTATTCGTCATTCGTATTGGTATCGAGATAGCCGTATAGTTGCATCACTAATTAAAATCAATTATTTTTAAATTTTATTATTTAAAAGAAAGAAAGAAAGAAAGAAAGAAAATATTTTATTTGGGACACGCACAGGAAATACAAAACATAATAAAAAAAATAAAAAAAGGCACAAACATTAACAAAAATAAAAAAGGAGCATTCTAGACTAACAAAAAAAAAAGGAAAATACGACCTGTGCGAGGCCAAAAAGGCTCCTATCTCAGCATGATGCTGCGATATTTAAAAATAAATAAATACCGCAGCGCTGGTATTCTGATAGGGCCCGCTGTGATGCCACGGACATACCTACGGACCGTCCTCCATTTCGTTTCAGAGTCGTATTTTTTTACGTAAACGTCTGTTACTAAGTATTCAATATATTGTAATTAATTAAGATTCAGGAAAAGGTCATTTACACACTTCAAGTAAGCTAGGATTGATATTTACCGATACCTACGTTGAGTAGGTACCATCGGGGTAACGCATATCTAACCACTTTGAAAACAAAATCCCGTGCACACGACCCTTTGTTTTCGTAGGTAAGCGATACTATAGCGGCCAAGCACTGCAAGCAAGAATAGTCCTTACAGTGTACAGATATGCGTTTCTTTGATAGTACCTATGTGAAATCTTGCAATTTGTTTGCAGGACCCCCGCAAAGATACCGTCGCGGTCACGCAATCTAATCACTTTGATGACGTCATCTGTTTAGCGCCGCTTTTTTTGTACCGTAACGTTACTAATTTACTACAGCGGCCGAGCGCTGCAAGTAGGAACAGTCCTTACGATGTTCAGAAACGTGTCCGCGATAGTACCACTGAAGGTAGGTACTATCGATATTTAATGATCATAAGTGTGAGTTCGGTGTAGGTACACTAGCTACTCAATAAAAATTAAATTTGAAGACAGTATTATACCTTTTCTGGAAAGCAAATACAAATTTAAATTTATTTATTTATTTAAACTTTTCACACTCAAAACAGTACAAAGGCGGACTTAATGCCTTAGGCATTGAA
Organism: Omphaloscelis lunosa; assembly: GCA_916610215.1. Taxonomy (NCBI): domain Eukaryota; kingdom Metazoa; phylum Arthropoda; class Insecta; order Lepidoptera; family Noctuidae; genus Omphaloscelis; species Omphaloscelis lunosa. The sequence goes on along the minus strand of OU744265.1, from coordinate 12,548,733 downwards.
TTACCTTCTTAGTATATATATTTTTATGATTAAATTAAACTGGAAGTAGGTATTCAATTAAAAAAATACCATGTGGTTAATATAAGCTACGAGGAACGTTAATTTTTAATGTTAATTCTAGCTAGAAACACGAATAAGATTATTGATTCAAATAATGCTCACATACTTCACAATCCTTTTCAAAACTTTTGAATTAAGATGCCTGCCATCTAGTGGATAAAATCGATAACGAAACTACTGAGATCACTAACACAACGCTTGTCTCGATTAAGAATCAAAAGCTACGCCAGTATTTAGTTGGTTCTACCTACTATTACTAGATGGCGTTGCGTTGCGCAGCAAGTTCACCACAGAGTTAAGTCAACCTAGTCAACCTTTTGATCAACCTACTTGATTGACCGTGACTGACGTGACACTTCATATTCAAAAACGTTTTGTCAAAAATGGCGGCCCTAAAGAAAGTAACATAAAACAAAATTATTAAAATGTAACTAGTTTCGGATACCACGATTCCGATCCAGGAATAAATAAAATAACAACATGAAAATGGCAGCTGGAAAGGTTGCTAAGGCGTTTTTCGGTTTAATTTTAGATACGGTACACTGTGCTGGTATCACAGGGAAGGACAATGGATTTGGGAACAACTACGTTTGGGCGGGATCGTTAGAATCGGGACTCCAAATAGCAACTCACCACGGAAAGCCTGTGATGGTGATAATCCACAAGTCATGGTGCACCGCCTGCAGAAACTTAAAGCCGAAATTCGCCAACTCTCCAGAGATACAGACGTTGAGCAAACACTTTGTTATGGTCAATCTGATTGATGAAGATGAGCCGAAGAACACTGTTTTTGCGCCGGATGGAACATACATACCGAGGTACAAGTTTAAATTGCTCGGGAAACTTCGGTCTAGAATTTTTTTAGGCTGGTACAGGAATTAAAAAAAACGTTTTATTTACTAAACTTACCACAACTCATTGATTAGTCTTGTTATTTAACTTTTTAAATCAATAACACGGGTGCCGTGATTACTAATTAGAACATCGCCATCTATACCCCATTTGAAATAAGATTAGACATTTAAATAAACGTTTTTTACAGTCCGTTTAACCGATTTTGACTTCTATTGCGTTGGTAGCATGACAAATGGCAGCTGCAGTAAACAGTTGGTATTGTGACCATTTTTTTGCTTTGAATGCCATCCTAACGCCTACGGTATAGAAGTTAAAATCGGTTGAACGAACTGTTAAAAAGGTTTGTTTATTAAATTTCTAATCTTATTTCAAATGGAGTTAGGTAAGCTGTTTTTTACTCTTCTATAAAAATTGGACAGGGATCTATCTGATCTCTGTTGAACGGTAGCCGTTCACAGGCTGATAATAAATTGAGATTAAGTACTTATGATAATAAATGAAAATTATCGCAACCTGGATAGAATTGTGCTAGGTATAACTTAATCTAATTCAAATGTGTCGATATTATCTAAAAGTAGGTACCTACCTAGTTCTTTGAGAACATTAATTGATATGAACGTTAATAGAAAATCGTATTATGCTCATGACTTGGTCTATATATATATATTATCATGGATAGTATGTTTTTCTAAAATTGTGCGTCAATACCCGGTCGTTTGCCTTCCATTCCAGTCCAGTCTCATTTTGCCTTTTTTTCTACTAGAAGTAAAAACACTAGGTACTAACTACCTACTACTACTTTGTCGGGGTTGCGAAGAAGTCCGAAAGGTAGATCGTGGCCCCTAGCAATATGGCAACTGAAGGAACACGGGTGGGTTTTAGTCAGTAAGAGTCTGACACGCCTTCCCGCTCCACCCAGAGCGGGAGAAGTTATTTGATAATTTCCCATAAAAAAGGTGAGATGGCGGCTGTTAGAGATGTACAGAAGAAAAAGACGGGCCTGATAATTTGGGTTAGTGTTGTTCGATGAGAGAGCCCTAAGTCCAGCAATTGACTAATATCGAAGATAAAGTACGAGGATAATGAAGCATTACCTACATAATAAAATTCGTATTTATTTCCCCAGAATCATATTCATATCACCAAAAGGCTTGGTGGACACCGAAATTGTGAATGAGGAAGGCAGTACTCAACACAAGTACTTCTACAGTAAACCTGAACAAATTGCCAAGTCAATGAAAAAAGTGCTCGACAAATACACGGAGGATCAATTTGACGTATGAGTTTATTAATATAGAAGATCTTACCAATGTAGACGCAAACAATGATATAAAAATATTGCAATCATCAGAATGTAGAATTTTATTTTAGACTTTTCTGTGTAAATTAGAGAAATGACAAATTTTATTGGTTCCAGGGTCCTAAAAAAAATAAAAAACCAAAAAAACCTTATAAAGACTCCGGCAAACTGTGATATGTTAATCAGTTTGTAACTGTATTTTTTCTGTATCAGTAACTGTAACTCTGGCAAACTGTGATATATTAAGATCAGTCTGTAACTCTGTATTCTTTCTGTATCAGTAAAATGGCTGAAACAGCTTGCTTCTTTCAATTTCTTAAAAAAAAAAAAACAAATTTGAATGTAAAATTTTCGTCGGTCCAACTATTCAAAAGCTCTTAGCATTAGGAGGTCACTCATGGATACATCCTTTACAAGTAATAATGCTTCTTTTTTAAAATTCGCTTTATTAAAATTAAGTTATAAACTGGACTCAGTAATCCGCACTCTAATTGTATAACACACGATCAATCACATTAATCTGAATCATTTTAAAGGAAATTGATAATCCACTGCTTCATAAATATGTTCGAAAGATTTGTCTGCTCCACAACGTAAATAACGCAATGAATGTTGTTGAACTATCAAAATGAAACATTGTGATAATCGTATGTGGGACTGGATTCGAAAAGTCCTCATACTCCATAGAAAAGGAGGATCCTCCGACCAGACGGGTGTTGTGTCTGGTCGGCACAGTTGTAGTAGGGTTTCTTTGTATAATATGCTTAAAGCGTGGATAACTCTGCTGCTTGTGCGATGTAGGATTTGGGTGGTCAGGTGTGATGCGTAGTTCTCATGTGGCGTTGGAGTTTCCGCCACAACCTTAACATTATGCGGTTTAAATAAATTAATAGGACTTACATCTTCGACGACGGGCTCGACGTACATTTCTACGGTATTGTTGAGGGGCGGCAGCGGCATCGGCATGGGTGACGCCGCTACCGAAGACCTTCGAGATATGCTGTTGCAGGAGCATTGCGAAACGGACCGACGGGATCGGGGAGATTCTCTGTAGACAATGGAAACATTCAAATCAGGTTTATTTTTTTATTTTTTCGCCTCTCTCACAATTCGAATTTAGAAACACTGACGTTTTTTCATTTGCACGCTATACCTGGGAAGCTACTAATGGAAGTCTGGGGGACTTGAGTCGAAGTCGACAATCTCTTTACGCCGATTTTGTTGATTCAAAGAAAGCTTAGGGCTGCTGAAACCCACCACAGTAAGAGTGATGTGAGATGCCTCGCAAATCCAATAGGTTTTTGCAGGCGCGGTCCGAAAGGGGTCCTGGGGGTCATGACCCCCCCAAAATCTTTCACGCTGTCGGGAACCTGAATGATTTACTTGTATTATTATTTTTAAACTGTACTACAGCCACGGGTTACCGTAGCCCAAGTATCTACAGTTACGAGATGGGCATATTATCCAAAAACATTAAGAAAATAGGCAGTCATGGGGACTGCCGACAAAAGTGTAAAAAACTATGAAACAATAGTGTTATTTTTTAAAATTTTCTTATTAATTGTATAATCGAAAATGAAAACTTTACAATTTGTAAATTAATATTATTAAAATTAGTCTGGTTTTTACATTTATCGGCACTCCCGAGCAACAACAAGCGCAACACGTCATACTCATAGGTGCTATGCTGCTTAGCATGTCGGTGACGCGAACCCATAAAATTTTCCCCTACCAAAAATCGGTCAACGCGCCTGAAAAAGTTTTAACTTCAAAAAGTCAATTATAATAAAAATAGGGTATCGTGGCATGCAAGAGCGAGCGACGCAAACTCGGAAGTTTGGGCACCCCGCTCGTACGTAAGGTTTGAAAGTATAAGGTTTTAAGGCCAGATTCCAAAACCTAAACTACTTACTGTAAAACTGTTGAGTTTAAGCTTTTTTCTCATAACAGTAAGTTCTATTTCTGTGTAATGTTTAAAAGAAAACAGAAGCTTTTCGGGGTGGGTGGAGTGCTACAATTTTCAAGCTCGCTTCCCTCGCTCTTGCCTCCTACATTCTCTTAATTCTTGAGCTTTTCTTCATAAATCGACAAAGCAACTAATTCCTAGTTCTTTTGGAATGATCAAAAGAAAATCAACTATCAGAGTGTGTGCAAAATTTTTGAGCTCGCTTCGTTCGCTCTTGCATTCTGCATTCAGTTCAAAAGAGTTGTAATACCTACTATCTATCAAGAAGTGCTGCGACTGCGATTAATTCGCCTGCAACTACCCCCTCCCCCTCTGCATGTAAAAGCTGCGTCCCTGAATAGCATAAGTAATGTGATATATGCACATAATATCAATCTTGATGGAAAAACCCAATAACACTACCCGGCAGTAATGCTTGCGTCCACTAGACCAACAAGATGTACCTCCCTAAAAATATTCCTCGGCACCCATGGTGACCCCCCCCCCTCAAAATCTTGGGCTGCAACCCACCTTTTTTTTTTTTTTTTTGAGGGTGGGAAATCATCAAATAACTTCTCCCGCTCTGGGCGGAGCGGGAGGGCGTGTCAGACTCTTACTGACTAAAACCCACCCGTGTTCCTTCGGTTGCCCTGTCGCCGGGGGCCACGATCTCCCTTTCGGTTTTCTTCGCAACCCCGGCAGGCATCGGCCCTAGTGGACCCCTTCAATTCTGCTGACATCTCTTTGAGGCGCGCGTGGAACACAACGCGCCGTCGACCCGGGCCTGGTCCTTATCGGACGGTGAGCCACCCATTGCTCACCGCCCGCAAGCCCGCGCCTACGGTGGCCGGAAATCGCCTCGCGATTCCCGACGCCCTGGGCGTCTCCTCCTGCGGCGGTTAGGGGCGTGAGGGCGCGAAATTTGCCTCTCCCTCACGCGTTCCGCCTCCTCCTTTGCGAGCATTACCGCTTCGCAGAAGGAGGTGACGGCCTCCCATTTCCTCTCGCTCCGTACCATGGCCTGAACCAGGGCCGAACGCGAGAGATCACCGCCGCCGATCGCCTCCACGAGGACACGGCGATGCTCCGCCCAAGCTGGGCAGACCTCCACCGTATGCTCCACCGTGTCCTCCAGGCGATCCACACAATGGTGACACCCGGGCGTTTCCTCCCGCCTTATCCTGTGCAGGAACCTCCCGAAACAGCCGTGTTCGGTGAGGACCTGCGTCAGGCGGAAGGTGAGGACGCCGTGGCGCCTCTCTAGCCACTCCTCAAAGAGGGGTCTTATCGCCGCAATTGTGGCGTGCCCAGGCTGCGACCCACCTGGGTTTTTATTTGCACATCTAAGCGTTAAAGCATTATTATGTTCTACCAAATTGGTACACGGCGAAGGACTTATTATGTTAATACGATTCAATTTGGTTGCTCCAACAAAATTAAAGACGTGATGATGGCAGGTGGAACATAGCGCTTACTGAAGCTATGCCCGGGGTGGTGGACGAATCCTTAGGTTCCGCTGTTCAAGAAAGCTTCATTTATATCTGTAATTTCTATCGATCTATCTTCCTTCTAAAATCCTGTTTTGCACCATAATTCTGTCATGTTTATTTATAAGTCAGACTCAGATTGTTATGTGCATATTGTGCATGCTTAATCAGGTACAAATTAAGGTAAACAGCATTCCAAGCTTAACATTGGAATTGTGTCAGTTTTAGCTGGAACGCACGTGTACAGTAATGACAATGCATCAGTAATAATGATGTTAAGGCCTATCTTAGTGAACAATCGAATCTAATCTTTGGACAATACATTCTTATCCATCAACGCTTGAGACAATAAGACAACCCCTGATTGTCACACTGTTGAGCAAAATGCTCCCATAGTCTTTCCCGCTATACCACCTTGTATGCCTTCGTTTCATAATATGATATTCCTAAAATATGCTTTTCCCAATATGTTGCTTTGTCTGGCAAATCTGTTACGAATTTTTCCAAGTTATTCCTTCAGGGTGCCCTAGGCTGCGTGAGCGACGTTGCTACTGTGCCCACAGCTGACGACTTTGGTGAATATGACCAGTTATGTAGCGTAAACGTAAAAAAACCCTATAAGCACTGCTAGCAGAAACTTCAAAGCTGATTGCAGCCATATATATTTACAGTTTTCGATCGACCCACCGCAGTCTGCTCTCCTCTATACAGTCTATTCAAAGTTCTAGTTGTTATTCTACATAGATTCAACATTCATTCGATCTGGAATTAATTATACATTTGTAAACACAGCCATACGTTGCCATTTGTCATCGACAGACTTACTATAAAATTTTAATAAGCCAGCGGTCAACGACTGTGTGGGAACTGGGGCACGGAAAACAACTGGTGCTAATTTGTTATTGTTACCTACATACATGAATGCCATATTATTACCTACAGTTCAAAAGCCTGTCCTGCGGAACATAAGCATCAGTAGCATATAGATATGCATGCGGCATATTATATCAACTGAATCTTGTTAGCGTGTTTCTTCATTATTTTATTCATTAGACCTCTCTTATCGTTTTAAGACTGGGGGACTGGTGCACCAGTTTCGTCTCTTATTGCTTCCACAGCACGAGAGGAGCAGTTCTATTCTCTAGCCGTTACTCCAAGATAGATATGAAAAAAGCGATAAATGGGATCATGGGATCAGAAGTCGGAAAATTAACGACTATAGACATTTTCAAATCAGCCAAGAAGCAACTATATAAGTTGTTTCTTGCTGATGCTGTGAAACACAAACATTACCAAATGATGGCATTCCTTCTCCAAAGGTTTACTCTTTGCCAGAAAGTGTGTATAAATAGAGTGGGTGCGGAGACGTTAATGAGTCCTTAAATCGAGCATTGGCACGAAAATTGGTTGTTAAAGTGACGAGCTGGGACTGTTGGGAGGCGTATCGTCAACACCTTTGAGTACTTTTAAATTGAGGGGACGTTCTGGTTCAAAACTGAAAATAAACATGCGGTAGACTTTTATATTCCTGAAGCGGATAAGAGTTGGACTAATTTGGATTCACATAACAATAAAATAAGTACTCCTTGTTTTCCTGTGAATAACCTTTCACATTGAAAAAATGTTGGATGAATTTTTGTGATGGGGTCGATCAAATCTACCAACAGGTCTATCACTTAATCATTAACATTATATTTAATGTTTTATACCTCTTGAAACGTAACATTACGAAAGGAACCGTCTTTTTTGCCATCATTTCCATAGACCAATCGAAAATTTGTTAAAAAAAAATTCTCTTCATATTTTTTTACTTCCTTAATCTAATTACCTTCTGCTTCTCTGACACACATGATGCGAGGTCCGCTCGCACCTGCACCTGACTGGCACGAAGTAGCCGAGTTGTGGCAGAGGCCCTGGTTCCGTGGAATCACTGGAGTCACTCCACTCCGGCTGGCTGAATAAGCCCATATCCAGGGCTGAAGGCATCGTGAAGACCACTGTCCTTCTTTTAAAGACTGTTCTTTTTTTGTGTTTGTTTTTTGGAAACGAATGTTTTGATTTAACTGTTGGAGTTTTGTAATTTTAATTATAAAATGTTTTGACTGTTGCTTGCACTTATAGACATTGATTTTTAGAAAACGCAGTTAGTTTAGTACGAGAGAGTCCGTTTTAAAGTTGAATGATATTTCTGCTTTAACTTTTAATCTTTTTTGTAGATTTGCTAGTCTCACAAAGTAGGTTGATGTTGACTTAGAATCTCACTATTGATAAAGCACAGATTTCTATGTCCTTCAATTTGATATAGTTTACACTACACAAGCAGTTTGTTCATAAAAATACTACACTTTTTAGTAGTAAAGTCTTTTAACACTGTTAGAAAGTTTTCCAAATGTCCAATTAAGAGGCAATAAGGTAGCACTCACAGGCTTTTCTAATTGCACTATTTAACACTATTATCTAATGCGTGTCGAAAATTATTTATGAATTAGAATAACACGTCAAACACCACTAGACGCCAGAATTTCAGTGTAAATTATAAACTAATTTAAAGTTAGTGTACAAACAAAATGATAACAGCGTGACGAGGTGCGTCTACAATTAGATTGATATAGTAATGATATGAATGATAAGATTAGTTGTAATAATAATTGTTTTTAGGTTAACACTCTGAAATTGGAGCGGCCAGCCCATCAGTTATCAGTGGTAGCCCAAAAAAATACAATTATTGATGGATTATGTTACTTATATAAGTTTAGGTGTTATTAACCTGAGACGCAATTTAATCATTTTAACCACAAATAAAATATTTTTTTGTGTTTGGAGAATTCAATAATGCTGAGTTGAGAGAGTTGTTTGAGAGGACGCTGCTCATAAATTTAATTTCCATAATTTTATAATGTTAGCATCATAATGATTAAAATTTTACTTCAATGTATCTTCAAAACGAAATCTTAGAACTAATCAGAACAGAACGTTGATCCGCATCAATCTTTAAGATAACGTTTTCGTGATAAGACATTAGAAAAAAATCATAAAAGAAATTATATTTAGTCCGTCTTTCAGATAATAAAAAAATATTAGACACGTATTTTTTGCTTATCATATTAATACAAAATAACTTAGAAAACATGCATTAAAGTTGGGGATAGGGGGCTCGCTACGTTACAACTTAGTATAAAATCTAGCAAGGCGTGACGTCATGCTACATTTTAACTCAATGTATCGCCATAATCTTTTGATTACATAAAAACGAAAAAATACGTGTCCAATATTTTTTATAAATCTACCTTACGAACAAAAAAAAAATAAACACAGACCTATCCTTTCTTAATACTTTAATTATTGAAATAATTCGGCAAGAGTCAGATTCAAATCAAAATATCCCTTTTTCTTACATGCACATAATTTTAAAAGTGCACTTGTGATGTACAACATTCCAAGTTTCCAACGCATTTCCACGCATTCCTGCGTAGGAACAAATATTTGTTCCGAAGGGACAGTCACGAGCATTAATAAGTTCCTACCTTACAATAATTACCGAAGATACAAAAGCAATTTTCTCTCAGATTATTGATAGTTTTATGACATAACAAACATAGTCTTTTTGAAACCATGTTATGAAAAAGGCCTTTTCTCAAAGTCGTTGTGTCACGAGAAAATCGCTTTAGAGTTCTGCGCTAGTGTAAAGTCGAAGATTTAAAATATGTCTAGATAGACAGTCAAAGCTGTAAACTCTTCGAAAAATTTGCGTCCAACTGTTAGCCGCTAAATGCTTGCACACTAGAAAAGCACAATGACGTGACGCGAGTGTAAAGCCTCGTGCAGATTGGTGCGACGCGACGGCGGCGCGACGCGACTACGGTAATTGTTCTACCCTGAAATTTTCGTAGAAATTGTTTTGAGTCTCGTCGCCCTGTCGCGTCACGCCAGTCTGCACGAGGCTTAAGACGTAGCTGTCACGCACTCTAGCATAACAAAGTTGGCTCGTTTTATTTAGTTCTTTTGCAACGCGACATACTCTATCTAGACATATAAATTTTAATCAAAGTGTAAGGTCGAGTGTAAGGTGAGTGAGGTGAGGTGAGAAGAGTGTAAGGTAATTTATGCTCGTGTAGGGTTACCATTTGAAAATTTGAAAGTCCTGACAAAAAGCCTGACATTTGCAAAAAAGTCCGGATATTTAACTTACTAAACTTATTTTTTCAGTAACCATTTATCTTTTTTAAAGAAAATCCCCTTATATCAAAAAGTCCGGACAAATGAGAAGGCGAATCCGAACGGGGAGCTAAGAAGCTGGACATGTCCGGACAAATCCCGACGGATGTTAACCCTATGCTCGTGAGTCGTGACAGTACCTAAGCGCACGCGCATCTTCGAGATGAACCCGATGCATGGTGCACATTATTTACATATCCTCACCTACCACTTAAGTGCTATGTATTACTTTAACAGTACCTACTTTATATTCGTCAGGGAATATTTTTGGATGAGCTGTATGGAAGAATGTGTTAAGTAATTCAAGTAGGTTGGTAGTAGGTGCCCGTTTCATTTTTAATTTCATGCAATGAGGAATTTCTATGGAAATAAGTAGGTGGCCATGCCATGAAGTTCATGAATGAATATTAATGAAATTTGGATGAACCAAAGAGATGCATTCATGAACTTCATGACGTGGCTTAAACTGTCTTTGATGAACCTAAAGATTTCTTCGACGGAATTGTGAATGTTTGGTATTAAAACAATCTTAACTTACGATTATCTTCAAGAACAAGAACTTTTTTCTAACCTAACCTAACGATTTATTCGACGGAATGGTGGATTATTGAAATTAAAACAATCTTCACTTACGATTATCTTTAAGAACAAGAAGTTTTTTCAGATTGCTGCCTAAATTGATCATCGTAGTTATTGTCAAAGCTCCAAAGGGCAATTTCATGGCAAATTCTTTATTTTTCTAGCGACACAGTTACACACACATGCAAGAATATGCTAAGATGGTTCCTGCTAACAGCGAAGTTCAGTAATCAAAACTGATGATTGTTCTCAATTCTGCTTTATATTTCTCTCTCTCTTATATTAGTTTTTTTTTTGTTTTCCTATAATCTACGAACATTTATACAACATGTAAAAATACCCTGTCCGATCCGTGAGGGTGTTGCTAGGTATCGTAGTGAGAGTCTATTTGTGTGGTAATTAATTTTAAGGAAAATCGACAAAAAAAAGTCATTTTTTTTCCAACGTGGAATTATCCCGGGTTACATGGGGCGCGGGCGGCATCAGTCATTACTTAAGACCCCTGTTGAAAATTTGATATTTTTTAATGGATTTTGGTACCAAAAATGTGATTTTTAAAACAGCAATATTTTTTTTTATTTTCATTAATTATTTGTTTTTTTTTTATTATTTTTAGGTTATGTTATTGCAGTACCTAGATTGGACAGGGTTTTTTTTCATATTGTATAACCCAGCAGCTGCTCTAGCCATTGTTTTTAAACAAATAAAGAGCTGTAGCAAGCTCGGGTTACGTCAAAAAACGGTCTCGAACTCCCAACCGTCTTGAACGTGAGGGCACGCGCATTCCTGGGAAACGATATCCTTTTTTTTACTGGATGTATTTTTTTGGATCGTGACTCACAAAGGATCCGACGTAATGTAATTATGATTGAACATTAATTTTTTTTTTCGGTTGATGTAGGAAGAAACGGATTTTTATGGGAAGTAGTCAGTATTTTAGCTATTTTGATTTTTTCCGCAATAGTTTCGAGTACAAAAATCATACGCCTTTTTAAATGCAGAAAACCTACAGTTAGACAGCTAAATAGGTACTTAAATTATAAGAAGAAAATTATAATACACAGTTAGAATTTGCATAATCATCACCAGCTGTCTAGGCTTTATCCCTACTGTCTTGGGGTCAGCTTCCAGTGTAACCGGATGCAGTTGAATGCCAGTATTTTACATGCAACGATTGCATGTCTGACCTTCACGACCCAGTTACTGGGTTACTTGGAGAAGTTGGACATGAGAATAAAACATTAAAACTTTTCCGACAAGTTTCATAAAAATTGTTCCACCAGAGTTGCGTCGCGCCTGTCTGCGGAAGCCTTTAAACGCCTCAGTGCTTCCCGAGTTCCTTTCTGCTCGAAATTAATTTATTAAAGTTCTTAACTTAAGCCCTAGTTGGCACACAAAATGCAGGTCATGCGACTGCATTTCCTTGGCCTACCAACTTTTATGGCTTTGCGATAATTACCAGTATTACGTAGTATAGTTATGACCGAAATGTAGGGAGAGATTTACCAACCGAACCTAGCTGAACACAGATTAATAAAGATGGGACACTCCGCAAAATCATTTAAATAACAAAACCTTTAAAGTAAAAATACTTGCATAGAACATTGATTCGTAATTTAATATAAATAAAGAGCACAATCGCGTTTACAAAAATGTGGTGTCGTCATGGTGTCGCAAAATTAATGGTTTAGTCCCATCTCAAAAATGCCCAGCGCGCGTAAAGAAGGTTTAACTTCAAAAAGCGACTCTTGCTACGACACAATAAAGTGCAATTCAGGTTGCACAGCGCTAATTACCTGCAGTTATACTCACCTAGACGTTGCCTCTCTTTCTATCGCGTAACTCTTAGATCTTCTAACTACGTTACATTCACTGAAGTCAAGCTGAAGTCAAGTCGAGCCCGCTGGTTACTTGTAGCTTCATACCAAAACTGCAGTGTCCCATCTGTTTTCGTGTGCTCTTTAAAGCAGTTACTGGCAATGAAAAACCTTTTTACTTCGCAATAATCAGAGAAGACACATCTCTGTAGAATTTGCAGATCGAAGACGTGCTTATTACCTACGTGAGCATTGCTACAGATGAAAATCTGTTTTTTTTTTTTATTATTGCAGTGATGGTCTAGTGGTGTGACCGTCGGACTGCCAAGTCATAGTTCTCGAGTTCGAACCCAAGGCACACCTCTGACATTTCGGATGCATGTGCGTATTGTATAATTATCACTCCCTTCATAAACGGTGAAGGAAAACATCGTGAGGAACCGGCATGCCTTTTTTTTTGGCCTGCCTGTAAGATATTTCTCGACGGCATGCGAAGCCAAGTCAGAAGCTCATGGGCGGCATAAAAATTCTGACACCAGTTAGCCACACGAAAAAGAAAGAATAATCTGTTTTTTCCCATAAAGAAAAGCAGCGTTTCAATACCTTCACAAACATTTATTTTCTAGTCGGATACAACAATTTATCACACAAAATTAATGTTTCAACATAAAGCGCTAAATGGAGATGTCTTCGTCGTGAACAAACAGACAGACATACCTCCATTCATTAGTATATCTTAACACTCGGACATACAGACATGCAGACATACATACATACAAGCATAGAATTCATAGTAAATCATTCTTTAAAGCTTTTAGTTAAACATGACCAAGTATAGTCGAGCACAGGAGTGATGGGCATGAATTATTTGTTTGTTTGTCAAGCACAGGTGACTGACTCACGATCTGTCAAATGATGTAGATTATTCATGTGATGGGAATGGAACATACATAGTCAGAGGACAGAGAAATGTATATTAAATATTGGGTACTGATGAGCACATATGATATCCACAAGATACATTGTAAATTATTATTATTTCTGAAATTCTAGATTTTGTTTTCGCAATATTAATTATTAATAAAGACTTTTCCGACACGCGAAAAATATATTATCTAATGATTTAGTTGGAGTAACGTAGTTTCGGTCTGGAGTTCTTCGGTTACCGTTCACGTTATTTACATACGTTCGCGATACATAGGGCAGGACATATTCATGATAGTAAGTTGGCCTTTTTTTCAGTTGTGCACCGTTTACCGTATTCAGTTAAACGAGGCGACAAGTAAAGCAACGATAACTGACTATTAATGATTTTATGTATACTGAAGATCACGTCAAACGAGTAGTGTTGTTAGTGATTTGAAAAAAAAAAAAAATTAAATTATATATTATAGATTATAGAGCATTTATTAAATAACTTAATATAGGAATATGTTAGATTATGCTTATATTACATAGTGAAATTAATTTGTAAAGTTATGTCCAACGCGGATTAAAAATTGAGAATCGCGCAAAATCTATTAAGCGTATTTTTCTGAAACCTTCACCATTTTAAAAATAATTTGATTATTGATCTTTTAGTATACGTGTATTGTTAAAATGCCTTTTGTTTTATGGTTAATAAATTAATAATGCGTGTAATTTGGGACAGCGTTCTTTGAAGGGCGAGTCCTATAACTGGCTGGACGTACGACGCGTTGCGTGAGCTCAACACAAAACACGCAAGCTAACCACTCAAGGTCACTGGCATATATCTTCGTATTAAAAGAAGGCCTTAATAAGAACGCGCGTTTTTATAAAGGCATTCATTAGTGTTACGGGCATTACAGGCGACAAACACAAAATTAATAAAGTGTTCAACTCACAACACAAATAAATCTATCACCACTCAACACTCTCCCACTTTTCTACCGACCAGTCCCTTCAGCGTATTTGTCACAGCGTCTAGACATTTGTATGCCGCGCCCGTAGTTCCGCTGTGCGGCTGTAAGCGCTGCCAGTCCACTTAGAATAGCAGACACATTGTAAGCATTTTAAACTTGTACTAGGCTCGCTTCCTTTTTCGTTCGTTACGAAAGTTTCTGTTGATTGCTTCGTGGACTTTCTTTGGAGTAATAAATTGGATGGTAGGTAATTTTGGAAATATGATTTTGTTGTTTGTTCAAAAGTTTCTCAATTATGTTCGGAAGATCTTTTACTTATAAGCAAGTTCAGTTTGACACTCGTCTGTCCTATGATCCATTCTTCTTAGGTCTACCCAACACCAACAGTCCCTTATGTAGAGGAGTGTTCATTCTAAAAGTTGGCAACATCGCAAATAGCTGTCAAATATTTCGCGGTTTTGATTAATTTGGCAATATTACTGTATTGGAATAAGATTATGAAATGCAATCATTAATATCGTAATAACATCGAATATTTAGTTTTTACTCCTAAAACGATTACAACATAATTCAGTGTTATAATTGCAATTCATTGTTAATATTCTAGCTCACTAGTTAGCCATATTTCTTATTTCCATACAGTAATATTGCCAAATGAATCAAAACAGGTAAATATTTGATAGCTATTTGCGACCTTGCCCACTTTTTGGATGAACGCTCTTAAGAAACCAATCAAAAATGCAACTTACAATAATTTAAACATTTACGGAAGTGTGTAGTTTTGTTAATTAAGAGACGTAGAAGCAAAGGTATATAACTTTTCCCATCAGTGCTTTTAAAATCCTTCTCAAAGAAAGTCATATCAATAACTTATGAGAAAAATAATAAGCCTTTACTTATTCATTGCACACTAGCTCCTGCCCGCGGCTACGCCCGCTTGGACGGTAATTCTTTTTCTAAAATAAAAGTAGTTATCGGCCAGTGAAATTCCCGTCAAAATCGGTCCAGCAGTTTCAAAATTAGCCGGGACAAACAGACTGACAAAAATTAAAAACAAATATTTTGTGTAATAAGTACCGTGTGTATACTTTCATATGCATTTCGTAAAAAGCTGTTATTTTAACATTACAAACAGACACTTTAATTTTATGTATGTATACTATAGAAGATTGTTTGTTTAGGTTTCTTGCCGGTGTCCAATGACCTAGTTTTAATAAAGTAGCCTAACTTGTTGTAACAATACTAACTACTTCTTACTTCATAGTAGTTACTCATTAATAGATTTAAAATCTGTATTAAAACCAAATTTTGTAAAAAAGGGTATTATAAAATTTCAGAATATTTAGAAGATAAAAAAAGCATGGGGTTGAGCTGCTCGCTCTGCTAAGCCTTGTGATAAAACTTAACATTTTAATTATTTTGTAAAATCATCAAAATATACCAGTTTTATATAGACATTGACATTGATATTCAAAATGACATGATTACTTTGTAAAGTATTATATTATTTTATTTAATTATTGTGAATGTGAGGACTAAGTATGTGGATATCATTATTATTTTCATTTTTCAGTTAGTTTGAATTATGGTCTGGCAGTTTGAGTAGGTTATGCGGCCTACCCAAATGTCCTTTCTTTGGTATTGTTCGTCGAGTTGAGCTCCTTAAGTTCTGAGTTGAGCTCCACGATTACTGACAAATGCTTGCACTGACTGGACAGGTCCACTCAAATCTGTGTGGTTCTTTCCTCAAAAGACCATTTCAGACACTAATCTACATGTGGTCCTCATATGGCCTGACCAAGATTATGTCTGGACTTTAAAAGAGACTGTGACCTCTGAGTTTGTTTCGGCCTTTCTTCTCAGAGTAGTCAGATAGGAAACGCTGAACTCAACTAGCTTATTTTTAATTTTTCTATGACGTGTAAAAGTGATTCCGAAATCCTATTTACAGAATAAACAATTTAATTTCATTTCATTTCAGTTCATAGCCAAGCTTTCTTACGTATCCACAGACTCAGAGTACCTACTTAACAAATGGAGTGATCATAATAATCAACGTCGAGCGATTTAAAAATAGGCAAGCGACTAATGCTGAGAATTCGTCTTTTAATTGTGAATACTTGGATAACGCGAGTACAGGGAGCGAGACCAAAAAAAGGTTTTGGATTATTGATTAAACTACCATCTTTAAACTTGCTTGGAACGACCTGCAAAAAGCGACGGTTTATACATATTATCGTCATGACCCGAGAATCGTTATGTTAGATATATCTAGTAAGGAATGAAAAAACAAATTCAAAAGTCATTTATTCAGAGAATCAGCACTTTTCGAACGTCAAAATTACATAAGACAGTCCTCCAAAACGCCCACCCTTCACCACTTTTTAGTGCTTTAGCTGGGAAGAAGAAGTTAAACGATAAAAACATTTAATGGCTAATAGGCTGTCCTAGGTGACGACGTAAACAAATGTAACCCTCGCAGTGGTGAGTTTGTTTGAAACATTCCATTTCCTTCCTACTCTTTGTCTCCAACGACTTATTATTTACAATGGAAGCTCAAATTCAAGCCTCAGCGAGTCACGGGTCTGTGTGGGGTCCAAAAAAATAAACATCAGTCATCCTTAGAGCGTGGGTGATGCTCGGAATCAGATGTTTTGCTTTGAACAATCCTTCTACTTGGGTTGCGTTTTTTACGTTAGCACAGTCATCATCAAGCTTGAGTTTCATTGAAAGGTTGACTGTTGACTGCGGTTTACTATTTGAATCCTAGATACACCCATTCTATGTGAATAGGTACTCCTTGAAGGGGGATTTTGCTGCTTAAGGGATGCGCAATATAGAAGAGGTATTTTTAACGTGCACGTCTTTCTATATCGTTTTCACATGAATGATAAACCAATATTTTGTTACTATTTTGATTTAAAAGTGTGTCCGTGGAGTTTCCTTGCCTGTTCTTCTCCATAGGTAACTACTACGCTTCGGAATGGGCAACTAGCTTCATATTTCTGACTGACCAACTCCTTGATAGTTCGAAAGTGCCTGTAAATGGTTTAATTGAAATAAATGCTTTTGAGTTTGAGTTCTTTTTTTTTTGAGCTTATGGTATGGCGCAATGACAAAAATAGATTCAGATGAGAAATTATGGATTGCTCCTATCGATAAAGTAATTTATACGTAACCTACCACTAAACACTAACACTGTTACTGGGAGAAAAACAGAGAAAATATACACTTTATCAAAACAAGGTTCGAATCTCTGGCGTGAGGCTCGGTAATTGCTTTTTCCACAAAACCAAGATGAAGAGAGTAGTAAAAAATTAAAAACGGATCTTCTGGTTAGTGCTGGTGACATTTTTTCTTCATCGTTGTGATGTTACAAGAAGTTAGTTGGAAAGTGTATCATTTCTCTATTGGTGACATTAATCAGATTGGAACTGGGTCGTCTATTGAACCTTAAACGAATCGTATCGAATCTCAGTACGATTAGTCTCGTGGTATCGAAATATTGTTAAGAAATGGTGTGAAGTTTGTTAGCCTAAAAAAGAATGACCAACATCATTTATGTTAACTAAAAATAAAATAGGGCCTAGGATAATTCCTTGAAGAATTCCAAGTGGCGGATTTTTCAATGCTTGATCGTTTATTGCAGTACCTACCACTTAGCTGGTAACTTAAAATTTTATGAGATCATTATGTTTGATATCGGTGCTGCTGATGTTGTCCATTTTGAGACTGATAACAATCTTGTAGATTGTAGATAGGCCGCGAATAGTTTTTAAATTGTTTTAGCTTTCTTCTTGCAGTTCCTTCTCATATCAAAAACTCATCTTGCATAGTTGCATAATTATGTACCTTTTAGGTCATTCATCGCATTGTCACATAAGAACATCTGATGAGATAATAGTCAAAGGCAAGCTTAGGCACATTTGCATATGCATACATACGCTTTCGTCTAAATCCTTACATGGTTTAATATCCTGATTAGTATTCAGTTTGCGCCTAGATTTTATCTAATGTTTTAACATCTGCCAAAACTGCCGCCGTATTCAATTATTACTACGTGCCTTAGTGGCTACGTTTTGGGCTATTTTAGGATTAAGTGGCTTTTGGTAGCTTAAGATTATTGGTGCTTTAGTTTTAGTTTTGTTATTTATTAGTTACGTTACGAGCATGATTGTTTCAATACATTGAGTACCTTATTGCATTCAGCAGCTTTATTGCTTTTTTTTTTGTTTCCTCAGTGGTTGTATTTTCTGGATCTTACTTTTCGGATATAATAAAACAATTATCTTCCTTCTGTTATGTATAATTGTATATGCCTCGTCATCGAATCGACGATTTCGTCTTACGTTTCCGAATATTTATTTAACCTACTAATTTTTGACTTGCAGTCTGTCTTTTATTTCCATGTTCATCTTCAACTTACCTTCAACATTACATAAGAATCTATACAATTATCGACTAAACATGAAAAGAGCATTAAGGACAAAAAAACTACAAAATCGTGGGTTTATAAACGGACACAAAATTCTAATGTCCAAGGTAATTGCTTCATCTCGTACAATTTAATGGAGATAGCAAAGGTTATGTAATTTGTAGGTACGACAATCTTACACGAATTGCACCTTAATTTTGTATTTATGACTCAATTATTGGACATTGTGAACAGATAATATCTACGGATGAAAAAGTTCGTGAATTGCGATAGTCAGACGATTTAAGATAATATGGATAGTGATCCAAGATCTGAGCACAGCAAACCTTGAGGTTGGACTTTCAACGAACAGCTCCAAGACAGGTCATGACCAACAGCACAAAATATAGGGCTGAGGTAGACGGGCATGTATTGTAATATCTCGATGAGTCGACATGACGGTGACTTGGGCCAGATAGTGTATTTCAAGAATACGTAAGACAAAGAATTCGAAAATCGAGTCTAAACAACGAGATTTGTATAGCAGCACGCGTAGCATGACCACTATAGAAACGGGTTTTGTCGACGGAAGAATAGCCAAAATGACAGATTGTGAGTCTATTCTTCCGTCGACAAAACCCGTTTGTATTGTGTCCATGCTACGCGTCCTGGAATATAATTTTGCAATAATTTATTTATTTTTTGGTAATAAATAAATCTGAACATCCGAAGGCTCCTACGCTAAATAATAACTTCTCTTCAATATTGACGAAGATGGTATAAGTAGTAAGGTGAATATGTATACATATAGTTTAGGTTTTATTAGTAACAACTAAAGTAAAGAGTAAGAAAATATAATTACACTTCATCTATGTTTGGAAAACATTGCTAATTAACAAAGATTGGTCGCTATAAAACTATAAACGTTGCTGCTATAAATCAATCTGTTGTGGCTTTAGTAAATCTATCGACGATAACCTCATTCTTAACAAATAACAAAGAAAACCTAAAACCAACATAGTTTCCTTTACGTCTCCATAAAATGTTCACGCACAGTATCTCGCATCACAACAACACATAGGCTTATTCGTTGAACTTTGTTTCCGATTCTTAAACTCAATAACCCACACTTTGTTAACAGATTGACAATCTTTTTTTTGCATTTCGCCACACCTTTATTACATCCGCATAAGATTCAAATTCTCCAGATTCAGCACTAAACGAGGTTGGTGAGTAGGTAGATGATTCATCGAGCATTGTCTTGTACTACGGCGACTCTTTGGCAATAATGGCAATTGCTTTTGTAGGACAGTTGCAGTTCGACTGCCCGCTCTAATGAACGTACGCTTTGAATAGGACTTAAGCTTTCAGGGACATGTTGAGAAAGCTGTGTTGTGCAGGCAAATAAGCTGCAAATAGTAACCCTTTGTACGAGAGACATGTGTTATAGAAATGGCCAATGGGTACGAACTCTAAAGGTAGACTTCAGAAAGATCTTATTTTAAGTCACGGAATGGGTGACTGTTAATTTCTATTTGTGTTTTGATTGTCCTTAGGACTGCTCTATTTAAAGACAGATCGACAAAGTTACTACGAAGAACTTCCGGCAAACATGACAAAATTTATGACACTATTGATAGCTCCCTATTTTCGGAAAGTGAGTGGCCCAAATACTCCTTCAAACTCAGAACCAGAACCGAACATTTTCGTGTTGATTCGTTTGCCTTTTCTTCCAAACAAAGGATCCTGATGCTACCAGCTCGAAATATATTATATAAAATAAGTAGGTAGGCGTATAATCACATAATTGCATCAATGCAAGATTCTGGCGATAAAATCTAACTTGACGGTGATTTTAACAACGTTTACGTCCCACATGTGCTGATAGTAGGCACGTTCGATTACTCACCGAATTATTCTGAGATACAAAAAAGCATGTGTCATCAGCCACCTTGGCATAAGTAGGTGCAGTTTTTTGGGTACGCTTTTTTCACTGCCGATAACTGTAGAAGTACAATAAAGAGCATTTTTGTTTAGCAATCTTTTATTACAATATTTGGGAGTCGTACGAATGCTTGAATGTTTGAAAGAAAAATGGGACTGAATTTTGGCAAGCTGCAATGAGCTTACTTTATGTTTTGTATGTTGTTTATGGTCTTTTCGGCTGATTAAAAATCAGGGATTTATTTTAGTTTTCATTGATTATCTGGCATATGGATAGTCAAATATTTTATTGAACAATTTGCTTCCACAGTTAACAGTTTTGTGTGGACATCGACTCTAAGGTAAAACAGACTGTTACAAGCACGAACATGTTTTCTTATAAGTTCCTTTTGCCAATTTTGCTACGGAACACTAAAAATCTACAATGCTTAAAGCAAAAACTGCTGTTTCTGCATAATGATTACCTACGTTCATTTTTCAATATTGTAATTGAAAACAACAACGGTAAATACAATACGCCTTGGTACGTGACTCTGAACTCGCTTGTTACCGTCACAGACGTTTTTTTTTTACCATAGTTAAGTCTGGGAGTCGGGCCCCTGCCTTATTTCGACGAATGTTCGGCCCAAACGCGTGGGTCTCATTACTACACAGGTTTTTTTCTGCCTTTTGTAGATTCTAGCCATTCTTTCTTTGAATTTTAAAAGGTTGATTCGCAATTGAACTAACTGGTCGGTGCATAGAAAAACATCTAATTTTGCGTTTGTAGACAATTCAAGTTCAGTTCAGATAGGAGATTAACTCGATTCTTTCCTACAAGATTTCTTTAACCATATATGCAAAAGTTTAAAGCTCTGTCTTCGCCTCGTTCAGAGGCATTTCTTATAACGTGTTATTCCAGTAAGGGCCACAGGTTCATTGTATTAATCTCATTGTTTACAAAACTGACAACGGGAGATGCATAACTCATATTCGCAGTAACCCTTCCACTAAAAATAAGTGTTTGCTTAAGAAAAGGGTTTTTCACTGAAGGGTCGGATTGACCCCATGACCTGTGAGGCTATGAATCAGAAGTAAAGTGTGTCTTAAATTTTTTTGTACCCGAATAATGAAACTAAATATTACTTCATTTACATATTCGCCCTGACCCAGGCATGTAAATTTTAAACGCGTTCAGAGCGATAGTTTTGCATCTTATTTCTGTATCTTTGTTAAACTTGGTAACAAACATTAAAGGTATATACAGGGAACAATAGTTTTTTTTTTTTTCAATTTCAGTATTAGTCCAATAGTTAAAGTTGTTCATAATGATGATTATAATGACCTCTTAAGAGGATGCACTTGCACTATTATCATCATTCACCGCCCTTATCCCAATTTATTTTTGATCGCCAGACCCCTTTCTTCCATAATTCTCTATCAGTCATCTCGTTGGTCATCCCCTTTTTAGCCATATCATCTTTCACACGGTCCATCCATCGTTTCTTTGGTCTTCCCCTACTCTTATAGCCATCGACGTTCATACTCAAAACTTTCCTTTTTTTTTTTTTTTGAGGGTGGGAAATCATCAAATAACTTCTCCCGCTCTGGGCGGAGCGGGAGGGCGTGTCAGACTCTTACTGACTAAAACCCATCCGTGTTCCTTCGGTTGCCCTGTCGCCGGGGGCCACGATCTCCCTTTCGGTTTTCTTCGCAACCCCGGCAGGCATCGGCCCTAGTGGACCCCTTCAATTCTGCTGACATCTCTTTGAGGCGCGCGTGGAACACAACGCGCCGTCGACCCGGGCCTGGTCCTTATCGGACGGTGAGCCACCCATTATTCACCGCCCGCAAAACTTTCCTCACGACGTTTTCCTCATTCCTCCGCATCACATGCCCATGCCATGACAACCTATTTCCGCGCAACTTTTCAGTCACCGGTGCCACTTTCAGGACTTCCTCTTATGTTCTCATTTTTTATTCTATCCATTTGTGTAACATCACACATCCCTCTTGCACTTGCACCACGAATCACTAAAGTTCTATTTTTAACTCCGTAGAATAATTTGACAGGTGCAAATGTCAAACTCCAAATTGGAAAAATAAATAACAATCATTTGAAATGTCAAATTATTCTACGGGATTAAAAAACAAACTTTAAATACATTAAATACGTTAAACATATTCAAAACATCATTATGTGTCTATCATCTTCAGAAATAGAGCGATATTCAGCGATTTGTGGTGTAATCGGGTCTTATTGTGGTTAAAACTGCTTTTTAACTCTTTGATACATTAAACGCCCATAGTCGAAATAACAATATAACTTCTATTGTGTCTCGTTCAGTGTCTTTGAATGCGTTAACTATGGCCACTTTTCTTTGACATAACTGTAAAAGAACCGGACAAACAAATCACCTGTGAAAAACTGAAACCATGTAGTACGTTGTCAGAAGTCTATTATTGTTTGCTACTCTTAAGTTTATTGAACTGTCAATAAACAGCCGGAGTTTTTGTTAGATCATTTTTTTTCTAAGTATCTGTTAGTTGCCAAAAACAATTCGGCTGACACTTATTTTTTGTTTTGTCTTGAATATATTTGCGAATTGCGACATAGATTAACAATGTTAATAAATTCGCGGTATTTATTACTGTAAAATATAAATTTTCAGGGTTCATTATAGTTTATGATTTCCTTAGAAATGTCTTTATTATTAACAAGAAACCTACGAATACTTTAAGAATTTGCTTCGTGTGTATAATTTTCAGCAGCTTGTGAAACAGAAACTGACTAATTTAGTGCGAAGAGTCATACATACGATAAATTATTTTTAGGGAACCGTAGCACGATTCCACATCACTAAGAAAAGAAAGAAAAGAAAAGAAAAAGTATTTATTGGGACTCGCACAGGACATTACAAATTAAACTAAAACACACTCATTAAAACATTATAAAAAATTAAAAAAACAAATTAAAAAAAAAAAAATAACAGAAAGTCCTGTACGAGGCCAAAAGGCTCCTATCTCAGCATATGTTGCGACATTTAAAAAAAAACTACTTAAAGAAACTAGAACATCGTATGAAAGGGACACTCGAGTATTTTTAGCCTTGCGAGACATAGCAGGATAGGAAAAGCTTAGTCGATTTTCTTAATGATTTTTTAGAAGAATCGAATATAAATATAAAAATCGAATAGAGCAGGCCGGATTTAAAATGACAGATAACCTAATTCCAATTTTCGAATGCTCAGAAGTTTTTTTTTTTTCGATTTTTTAAACTTGTTAAGGTAAATTAAAAACTATTTATTAATAAAAAAATAAGAGCAGTGGTGGCTCAGTGGTAGGTAACGGCGGCGACTTACGACTTCTAGGTCATAGTTTCAAACCCAGATACGCGCTTTACTTTTACTTAGACATGTGACATCTATCCTCTGGTGGATTATGGCCCACTCCCTCGCACCGAGAGGAGGCCTGTGTCCCAACAGTGGGAACATTATAGGCTAATTATACAAGGCAAATTATACCCTGATTATTAAGCCTCGTAAAGATAATTAATCAAACTCCGGAACTGCATATAACATTGTTTTGCAAAGTAATTAGTATCATAATAATGTAGGAGTTACTCTAATATGCCTTATCTTTATGTAAATCTATTAAGCTTTATTAAAATGACTCCTGAGTCCTACAGCATTTAACATACTGAAGATTAATAGATATTGTAAAGGTTATGTAGTAGCAAATCTGTAGCCAGTAAAAGTAACACTGAAGGTTATTTTTGTTTGTTTGTTTTTGTTTTTTGTTTAAACATAACTGGCGAAATGTGGGTGTGCCTGCTACAGGGACACCTCTGCCCAACCCTTCGGGGAAACAAGGCGTGATGTTATGTTATGTGTAAATAATTCAATGTATGGGTATTATTAGGATAGGGACATAGTTTACTTTCAATTCTATTTTAAGATTTATGACATGTTGTTAGCACTGTAGTAAATACTTGTCTTTAAAAAGTTTCAGTTTGTTTGGTGTCAGAGTTTGAAAGCCGCCGATGGGCCTCTGACTTGGTTTCACGTGCCGTCGAGAAATATATCTCAGGCATGCCGGTTTCCTCACGATGTTTTCCTTCACCGTTTTTGAAGCAAGTGATAATTATACAATACGCACATGAATCCGAAAAATCAGA
This sequence comes from Omphaloscelis lunosa, assembly GCA_916610215.1. Classification (NCBI taxonomy): domain Eukaryota; kingdom Metazoa; phylum Arthropoda; class Insecta; order Lepidoptera; family Noctuidae; genus Omphaloscelis; species Omphaloscelis lunosa. The sequence continues at coordinate 12,524,078 of OU744265.1, read as the reverse complement.
GGTGCGTGCCTTGGGTTCGAACTCGAGACCTATGACTTGGTCGTCTGATGATCACACCACTAGGCTATCACTGCTCAAAATTATTGTTATAATTTGTGTTCTAATTACAAAAAAAAAAAAAAAACTTGGAGACATTTATTTCCTGTGCCTACTAAAGCATAATTATTCACTCATGCTATCATAATCCTGCTCCTGTGATTCTGTCTGCTTATTATCATATCAATCTTCGGCTGATTTCAGCCACTATAAATCCGATCAACTAACAAAGAAAAGTCAGTATTTCTTTCGAAACATTTATTGTTTGTACCCCATTGGCAGGTGCTCATATTCATCAGCCGAAATATCCGTACCTACTAATAAAAAATCTTATCATACTTTTCAATGCTCCAGTTTCAAATTGCATGAAACATTTCTCACCTTCTGAAGCTTACATAAGCTTTTCTAGTTCCGTATTCCCAGTGCTAAAATCAGTGTTGCCACCTTAGCCCTTTTCGGGCTAGATCTAGCACTTTTTACTGTAGATAAACTCGTTTTTTCATGCTTTAGCCTGAAAAGAGCAATCTAGCCCTTTTCAAGCGATACGAAACTTCGCACCGCGATTACCAAGTTATGAAACAATGCGCGTCATGTAGCATAGATGTCGTCAGTTCACACTATGATCACTAATTGGGTATATTTTTAGTTTTTCTATGGTAACATTGGTAACCCAGCTAGGGTTACCAATACAATACAGATATGATTTTGGAAGATTCCGATGAAGACTCTGATTTTTAATAATTTAATAACTTAATTATAATTTGATTTTGCACTTTCTAAAATTAATACGTTTCAAATAAACCATTTTTAACCCTTTGTATTTGTATCTATGTTTTTAGCCCTTTCTAGCACCTCTTTTGATGGCAAAATTTGCTAAATCTAGCTCTTTCTAACTTGTCCGACTGCCCCTTTTCAAAAAACAAGGTGGCAACACTGGCTAAAATAACTATTGATCCCAGAAGACGTGGTTGAATTGCAAAGAGGATTTATCTACGTAGTTAGTATAATAGTAACCTCCCTAGTAAGACACCAGTGACGTAAGCTTCCGCTCTACCTGTGCCAAGTTTTATCATAACCTATTGTTTGGCCCAGAATTGATTAAGTTAACAGATAGTACATACTAATTCCATGGTTCACCGCAAACAAACCACAAACAGATTGGGCGCCATTTAATGTAACGGCCATCTTTGATTTAAAGTAGTGATGTTCAATGTTTTTTAGTTACCTAGTCGATTTTTAATTCGTGTAATGTTTATCGAATTATTAACCAATTAATGGGAGTAAAATATAATCTAAGTACATATTTGTAATTGGGAAATTAATAAGTTAAGATTGGTTGATATTTTTCAGGCCGTAACAATTAAAAGTAAGTACTTACAAATTTTATGATCATTGATAAATTGTTTGTCTATTCTTTCGTCATTCTTATTTCAATTTCGAATGATCATTATTCTTAACTGCCATTAGTCTCACTGTATGCACCCGCATATGCTGCATAATATAAATCTCCACTATTGATAACAACGAATGTTAGTCTGTATTGATGTCTGTCCGTCCGTTTATCTTGATCGCAATAAAACTTTATTGTCTTGTTATCAATGTCAACCATCAATCTGGAATCGGCTTTGTACGAAATCATACCTTATCCCTTTGAGATAAAGATTTATTTGTGGTGCTTTTTTTCGTGAGAGCAATGAATCTATGGCGTTCAAAGCCCTCTGCGGCCCCATGGCTGCAATTTATACAGATTTTAGCTGTAATAGGAAATCTGTTAGGCTTCGCACGTGAGAAAAGGTAAGGTTTATTTGATCATTAACCTTTCAGAGGTTCGCGGCTTGAAAAAACAATTTCGACCTATCTACTTTAATTTCACAGCTAATAAAAACTTATTAGGCTGAACGTTTAAGCTTTCTTTTGGCCTAGGTATCTTTTTTTTAATTTCTGTTTCAGGAAAAGGCACACGTTTGAGAGATTTTGCCAGATCATTATAGATATTATCTATAATGATATATAATTAGATATCTTAATTTTTATCTTTATCTTTATATTTTAATCTTTCGTTAAACCTATTTATAAATATGTCAATTTGTTGAGGTAGTATCCGTACGTCCGAATGAAAAACGGAACCCACATAGGATCACTCGTGTGTCTGTCTGGTTGTCTGTCTGTCCGTCTGTCACAGCCAATTTGCTCCGAAGCTACTCGACCAATTTAGTTGAAGTTTGGTACACATATGAATTTCTGTGACCCCAACACGGACGTGTAACGTAAATAAATGAATTTTGAATAAGGGGGTTAATTTTCAGGGGCAAATCGGAAAATTAAAAAAAAGTTTTCCTATTTGTACCGTGTAACATAACAAATGAAAGGACTTGTTGTAAGGATCTCAAATGTTTTGAAAAAAAATACTGGGAATGGTTCTTTACTTATAGATTACAGGAAAACCTATAAGAAGTTTATGATCTTAAAATAACATGGTAAATCGCTCAACATTGTGCGTACAAACTTACATTTACAATTGGAATGTATGGGAGAACATGTTTTTCAACTACAATGTTAAGTTTTCTCTTGGGATAAAAACATGGTAGATAACATATTTATCGTATGGAACACTCACCACGCACTCAACTCAACTCGCACTTGTCCGGATTTTTCAGTCTAGTTTTCCTGCATCAATAATCAACATCGACACACCTGCTAAATACCACAATCAATATGCCTTTCAACTCCCAAAATTTATGCCATATATCAATCTAGAATCCACCGAGGAAAATGCACTTAAAACATAACCGATGCAGATTGAATTTCGCTCGGATATTGCACATGTAAATCCCATCTCGCTTCAGCTTCATTCGCTTAATCAGATCACACTTCGCACGAAGCATTTGAATAAGCAGCATAAGGACGATTCATACTAGCGCAGAGTCGAAGCGCAGCGAAGCGTCAATATAAAAGATGGAATAGAAAATTCACTCTGTTTAAATAATATTAAGCCGATTCAGACTGTCCCTTGCTGTTCTCCCCCGACGCCCTAAGCCGAGGTCCGTACTTAGGTACGGACCTCGGCTTAGGGCGTGTCCTTAGTGGGGGTGTCCTTAGCGTGTAGTGGCTTAGTTTCCAAGTTTTATGCCCCGGCTGGAGGCCTTAACTTATTGAGGCAGCCACAGGAAAGTCCGGTTAAGCAGCAGACAACCTCCTAGATTGACAGTTGGTTGCAAAATGCCATTAAAAAAAAACACTCTTATTTTTACAACGTAAAGCGCGCGCACCAGTCAGCGCTGGTCGTTCGCAGACTCGCGTATATTTTTTAATATGTGCATTACATTGTAGAGATAAGGGTGAATTTGCTATGTTATCTTTTAGATTAACGCTTCGCTGCGCTTCGACTCTGCGCTAGTATGAATCGACCTTAAGGCACTCCATACTTCGTACGCTAGTTTAAAGAGATTACAAGTAATATGGCTAATGGAAGGTAGGTACGTTGTAGAACCTAACAACAAGTTTATTACAGAAATGTTTAGCAGAGTTTCTTGCTAAGGATGGAAGCCTAAGTTATTAAGTAGGCTCAACTTGATAGAACTTGTGTCGCTTATTCTCATCATATTATTATGGAGGCGAGTTATTTTGACTTGGGCGTGAGTTATTGGAACTTACGTCTTCTTCAGAAAGTCGTTCACGTGGATGTTGTTATTAGGAATGTAACGATACATAATTTGGATATGTATAACTTGATGTGTAGCCGTGTGTATCACAGAATTACGAATCTAAAATCTGTGATTAGTAGTTAGTCAAATGAAAAATGTTAGTCAAATGATAGTTTCAATAAGCTGAGACTTCTTGCCAACAAAACTGCCTCTTACCAAAATAATGCTAATATTTACTTTCATTTGTTGTGACAGTTTCGTTTATCGTAGACTCATAGGGGGATCTGAAAAATGACCCATTAATATTAATAATAATATTCCTCTGAAACCCCTATTAATATTCGTTTCATATGATGCAATATCTCGTTGACAAAATCTAAAAATGCTTCTCTTGAACTCATTTTTATGAGTGCAACCAAGCTTACGACGACAGGTTCCTTGTTAACGTTTTATTTATTTTTTTATTTATTGTGAACAAATGTACTAATTTTAAAATGATATATTTGATATTTCACGCCCTGTTTGACATGAGTCAGATGAATTTCCGGGATATCTACGATGAGACTGATGAGAGAAGTTTCAGAGCGTCCATCGGTCTATTAAAACTAACGAAACTAATTTGGTTGACTGGTACGTTTTCAGTTTTTTTTTTATTTTACCACGAAAACACCATGGGATTATATAGTTTTTATGGTTCCGTAGTCAACAAGGAACTGTTATAGTTTTGCCATGTCTGTCTGTCTGTCTGTCCGCGGCTTAGCTCTGAGACTCTTAGTACTAGAAACTATAATTTGACATGAGTACAAACATTAATCACAGCGACAAGTGGTAAAAAATAATCATGACTTTTTTTTAGGTTTCCTCCCTTCACTTAAAGAGGGATTTTTTTTTTCGTTTATCCCATAGTGTGGGTGTGGTGGTATAAAAATATTGTGGGCAGTTTTTGGATCTGTGAAAAAATTCACGGCATTAGTATATAACGAAGTTAAAAGGAAAACTATCAAAGCTAAGTAGGCTCTACACCAGTAATAATCAGTAATAATCAACCAATAATAATCAACCAATTTAAGTTTGCAATTGGAATGGTTGGCCGGTTTTTTTAAATAAATATCGATGTGAAATTTTGTCAGCGTGCATCTATTGGAGTAATTGACCAAAGGATTTTCATTTGTTTAAAGACTCGTGCAAACTGGTGCGATATCGCGGGCGCTACAGGCACCGCAACCCTTGTCGCGCCCACAATATCGCGCTGGTCTGCACGAGCCTTCACTCATTACTCGACATAGGGTGGATTTCACAAATGAAACTGAACGCGATCATCACATCTAAACCAACCTCAAGAGCTGTCAGTGTCATAATTGTTGTGCAGTATTTTGTGGAATAATGACACTGACAGCTCTTGAACGCAATTTAGATGTGCTGATCGCCTTCAGTTTCATTGGTAATTTTGGCACTAAGTGCCAAATAATGTCAACCAAAAGATCGATTCCTCCAATGCATTGATATGTGCCATTTGTAACCAAAACATCCATCAGTTAGTATTAATTGACCGATGAATAAGGCAAATTGGCAATGGCAACGCGTTGTAAGAAGCCTGAAAATATGGCCACCCTAGAATATAATGCATTGCTTTTGTAGTACAAAAATCAAAATATAATCAGACAATAACGTTCCTGCCGCTTAGAGAGGCTACTTCTCTGTGACTGGCGGGCATGGGCCCAGGCCATTGGAGTCAATTCATGTAAAATTTTGAGATAATAATCCAGCTGCATCTGATAAGACCCAGCCTAGTTGGGAAAAGGCTAGGCGGATGATAAATCAATGTATTTTAAAGTGTTACGAATAGTCTCTACATTGTCTACGACACCTATACGGTAACTGCAATAGGTGCATAGTCCGTCTCGAGTAGGTTGTGTGAATCAGCGATACAACGGGGTCACTCCGTGTGCCAAGCTATGATATACATGCAGTATAACGCTTTAAAAAAATCAACTATTTTTATTATATTTATTTATTAGGAAAAAAAAAACAGTTACATGCTTGTAGCATGTAACTGTTTTTTTTTTCTATACACTTGTATACAGAGAAATAATTAAACTAAGATTTAACAGACATGTAACTCGGTGTGAGTTACATGTCTGAAGACAAGTGATAAAAAAATGTAAAACAAAACAATAGTCGCTGCCACAATATTGCTTAGCTTAATTTAAGTTAAATTACTCGCTGAACATAATATCCAGAGGCATTTTCTTAAATAATTGCTTAGATAGACAAAATATATCTTAGTCTATATCTACTTACAAGAGCACGTGGCTGTAGGAGATTCAATTATGAACCAACGTAACGCTGATGACGCTCAAGTTTCAATTTTAAAAGACACGTTTGATACTTCGTTGGTGGTAGTCAATTGATGAAGTAAGAAATATGTTAGGGTTCAAAGCTGTAGGTCATAATCCTATAAACACATCACTGTATAATTTTTGATGTGCTCTTAAATACCATACACAGAATGGATTTTTGAGATGGAGCAGTAAGGATGTTTGGAGTCCCGAGTCCTTTTCTTGCAAAAATATGGAAAAACTTTTTTGCGATTTTTATCAAAAAAACGTTTTTTATGAAAAATGCCCATTTTCTTGATGACTGTATTTTTTTTTTTTTTTCAAAATCTGTGTATGCATATCAAAATGTCTCAAAAAGTTAAGGACAGTCTCCTAAGTCTCCAGTAGCTACAACGGTTAAAGTGCCTGCCCTTACTGCCCAATTTCAAAAATCCACCCTGAATAAGCACATCACTAATTCACAATGCAATACTGGCAGACGACACTTTAAACTAGAAAGGTCTTGGTAATAGTGCAATTATCGTGCCCCAATTAGTAACAGTGAAGTGGAGATCATAATCAAAACCTCCATACTCATCTAGTACAAATCCTGCAACCCGATCCAAAAATAGGCACAGACACAAAAGTAATCCGTAATCCTACAACCCAAAGCAGCGTTTCCATCAAGCTGTGTCAGTGGGGAGCCGGGTATCCAATGAAAGCCGCGTTATTTACCACTATTGTCGTATTTGTGACGTGACAGACCAATTTCTAGGGCACACGGCGATCCCGACGCCTACGCCTACGTAACCGGTGACCGATTTGTGGCTAAGGTTGTCACTTGTTTTTGTAAACAGTTTGATCCAAGTCAAAATCAGGTACAAAAAGAGCTAAGGAGCTGCGTGCAAAATCTTGGTTGATATTCAGAAAAGATTGAGTTCATCAATGACAGTTTTTTTTTTTACGAAATTAAGGGGCAGACAGCATGAGTGCACACATTCTATAGCAGTTTTTTTTTTTGCTTTGTGATCTCTTGATTCTTGAGGTATCGTATTAGCCAAAAACTTGGTTGTGGAGTTTAGATAGGTCGACCATGTAAAATACAGGTATTTAAGTGCGTCCGGTTAGAGTGGAAGTCGACCCCAACATAACTTGAGAAAAGGCTAGGCAGATGATGACGATCTCTTGATTCTTGACTACTATTTTGGATAACAAATGCCTATCAAATTCCCATATTTGAATATACAACAGCCCTCTAATTTCAAATAACAATTTTACTCGAAATAAATAATTCAACGGTCGGGCTGACAACCCTACCTGCCATGTTTTGCAGATCTATATCCGTTGGTTGCCGGCTGTCTAGCAGTTGACATCTTTCTTATGGATACCACACATCCACGGGGAAATAATATGAGCGTGGATGGGGTGTCACATACGAACGTATAAATATAGATGACACTTCTAGTTCGGGATTATAAGAGGCAAGTGGATCGGTGTTAAATGTCCCATAAGATTAAATATGGACTTAGAAGCTTTTGTTTTATTTTAGAAACTTTAACGCTGTCTCGTTTCAGCTCAGAAGGGAATTTATTGCCATGTTTATAAAAATATTATTATAATTAAACTTTTGCTAGTGTTGTTTTATCTTTTTAGTTTTCGCTTTTAGTGTGTCAGAATTGGAAATACGATTTCTGAATGAACTATCAAGGAGGACGTCCACCAGACATCACTAATCATCATCCAAATTAGTTGATTTTAATTTGAAATTCGAACAATTCGAATAAACACGAATAGTCCTGCTGTGAACCGCACACCAACAACTATCCACAATGACAGATTTATATTTATTGTGCTCAACACGACCAGAGCGTTGCTTTTACAAATTAATATCACTTTTGTGTTGATGAAACGAAAACTTGTAGATTTTATAAAATTTGAAATAGTTAAAGCCTCGTGCAGACCAGCGCAATATCGCGGGCGCTACAAGGGTCGCGCTGCTTGTAGCGCCCGCGATATCGCGCCAGATTGCACGAGCCTTAACTGGGTTGCAGATAATTCCTGAAACTCTTAATTACTTGATAGATTTTGGTGTACCTAAATATTATATTACTGCTTTGCTAGCTTTGATCTCTTAATTATCAGAAAGCTCAGTGTTATCCATATTCCATAGTCGATTTATTTTTAAAGAACTCCAGCAGCACTCACTTTTCTGACAACGCATTCCAATTTCAAAATATTCTCCATTAGTAACATCAAAAGCAAAGTTGACCTCTTTACTACGATTTGTTTTAATAGTTTAGTGTTTTAGTCGATTATGATTTTTATGAATGATATCATCGGTTTCATAAGACAGCGTAGTGTCGTTCATTCTGTAAATTGACGTGCGGTATAAACACGCCTCTTCAGTGCTTATTACATTGAATCTAACGAGAAGTGGGTAGCATGTGACTGACGATTGGGTCATACTTGACAACAAGTTAAGAAACTAGTAAAACCTTGTAATATAGTAAGTTTTGACATGTGTACTTATTTAAAACAACTGTCAAAATTAATTTTAAAAAAAAATGGTGAAGAAATTAACAGTGTGTTGAAGAGAGCAATGACTTCAAAATAAGGTCATTAAATACTCCACGACTAGCTTTAAAAAAATTCCGTATTAAAGTATTAACTCACTAACATGAAATCGAACTTTTATTCAGTGTATAAAATAACCCTATTAAATTGTCTAAGAAACAAATTGGCATAAATATTGTCCTCATTTATCCGTCATTAGCAAATTCCGGCAGCAAATGTTTTCATATCCTACGCGTTTCATACAGGTCAATGCATTGTGCTTATATTTATAAATAAACTGTTTTGTCCAATTAAAACCCCTTGTTATATCAAAATTGGACCGAAACAATTTACCAATAGGTTATTCAATTAATATTTTTCAAAATGTCAATTCAATAAAATGCAACTGCAGTCACTTGGCCTTCTTTTACAATTATTCAACCGTTTTAAATACCTCTACTGGCACCTGCTACGAAATATTAAAGGCGAGCACTTTTTAAAATTTGCCGGAGATTATTTAATTTTTAAAACACTTTCATCACTGTTTCACTCTCACTTTTCACACTCGTGTTCGATTATTCGTGTTCGTAAATTGGATATTACGTCACTAACCTACACACTATTTTACTATTTTAGGTGTCGCACCACTAAAGTACTACGAAATATTTTTTATTTCAAAAAAATTTGAATTTCGAAAATTTTGATTCGAATGCGTCAGTCAGCGAGGCGAGCGCGTCGCGACGCTCGCGTCGACTGGCCGCTTTCGGCCGCCTGCCAAAGAATCCACGCCTGAAAATATATTTATGTGGATATGGTTATTTACCTCCTAACTGTCACGGCGGGTTTAATTTTTTAATTCATGGAATAGTAGTTTAACGTTGACAGAATGTTATATACAATTTACGAAGTTCCAAAACTCCGCAATACAGCTAGACAAGGACACCGAACTTAAGAAAATTGATCGCATGTTTGACGTAGTTCACGAAAAAAACTCAAACAAAGCTTTTTACGAAGCAGCTGAGTAACAAAGAAAATACCGATCTATCCAGAAACCTCCCTGAAACCCCCGCATACTAATTTAGACTCACAAAATGACATGTTGTTACGTAAAAGTCTTTCATGTCATTGTACAATTTACTCAACATTACATTGCCATTTGCGGTTCATTACACCTAAACGTCATGCACTCCCAAACCCAGGCAATAAAGATAATTTAAGCTCATAACATCATAACTAGCCGGAAACCCGCGTATTTATATAAAATATCATAAAAACTATCTAAAATAAAAGTTCTGAATGCAGACGGTCCGCGAACTGCAACTAACAAGGCCAGTATAACCTGACCAGAGCTACAAGCAAAATAAACCTTACACATATGAATACAAGGATTTTTGATGTGGCTATAAAAGTAAGTTTCGGGCATCGTGGGTGGGAAATTTAGGCGAATTTAGGACAGATATTGCTCGACCCAGCTTGCAGTAAGAACGACCCCAATGTGAAGCGACGTAGAGATAATGGCCGAGAAATGGTATTAGTGCCAACTGTGCGACAATAATTCGCAATTGTTCTTAGTTTGCAGACTCAATAGTATCAGGGAGCATCGCTGCATTCGTAACGTACATTATGTTACAGCAGATTTATGAGAAGATCATAATGGCTGCAATATTATCTTGTCCTGCATGCCAGAGCTGATGAGCAAAAGCGCTAGCAGTGATGGAATACTGGCCATCTAAGTACACGATAGAAGATCAACCAAATATCAGCTAAATTCATTACATACTAGCAACCCGCCCATGCACGGGTGCAATCTACTTTCCGCGCAACTTTCTTAATTTTTTCTTTCATAAGAACCTTCTCTTGGCAATAACAAACACAAAAAAAAAAGAATTAACGAAATCGGTCCAGCCGTTCACGAGTCATGCCGTGACCAAGGGTAATAGGGATTCATTTTTTTTTTATACATATACTTCAACTAAACGTGGCATTTGCATGGTGTTCTGTCACTTCTGTTTAGTCAGTTATTATTCCAAAACAAATATTTTAGCCAATTTTGTATGAAATATTGAAGAACTCTAAAGCACAGACACAAATTTACTAAATAAGCTAGGGTCTAGGGCGAACTTTCTATAAAAACAACCAACCAAATAGATAAGGACCTTGAAAGCTTGCGGTTGAGAATAAAATTAAAAAAAAAAGCAATTCCCTAGACCCTAGGGAATCTGCCCAGTGTCCATCCGGCGGCGACAAAAACTATTTGACATCCTTTAGCATAAGCCTACTCTGTTCACCAACTCAGATAAATAAGCAAAAACCTTTGGCTTGCTGCTTTGTTATTACAATTCAGAATTTGCTGTCTAACTGACTGAGTATTTTTCAGATATGAAATGGGAAATTCGCAATGTTAGTCCGCAGATAGAAATAATTGGTCAACGAATCGTAGCCCTGGCAAGCCAGGATCACTTGAACTAAGTAATATGTAAAACTGAAAAGAAAGTTATGGCTCTAGAATCTAGCCATAACTTTCACATAATCATAACTTTTTCTAGAGTCTAGATTAACAGCAGAAGAAAACTTAGCACATATAAGAAGACGGGGACAGAAAGTGACTATTATTTCCTTTTTTTGGAAAGCGGTACTATTTCATTGAAGTCTGCTTAATACTGATCAAGATAACAGAATGATTTCAGAAAATATGAGTGGCCTTAGCCGAGGATTGAACTCAGTGGAATGAAATTCTAGACCTTTGTCTAGCAGTGGTAGACTGTAAACGCTGAAGGTGCACAAGTTAGTAAGAAAGTACTCAATAAACACAACCTATATACAGACCAATATTAAGTTACACAATATGGATTGTTTAAACAACATTGAAAGTTGAAACACGTGCGCTGCGAGGCTGTGATTCGCAATCAGCTGCACTATCGATAAACGCATGTTCACATTTCAGTGTTCGCTCATAAAGAAACCGTTTACTTTCTCGAGATTATGGGTTCCTGGCTACGAATAATAAAACTCTCGTAGGTTCCTGGTATGATTAGAAAATACAGTAATTCTATTTTCGTAGTGTAAACGAATGCTAATTTCCTTGTCCTTCAATTATTCGATTTATCGTGTATACAAATTTGAATTCAGAACTAAGTACTTTATTGTTGTTTTGTTTTGATTTCCGTGTGAACTATAAAGAGCTGTAAAACTATTTTCCTATCTGTCGTGCCTGCGACTTTACTTTCCTCCCAATTTTTAAAATAAATTACATTAAGTTAAAAGAGTATTAGCAACTCTATATACTTCCAAGTCGATTGAGAGCGTCCGGTCGGCATCAAGTGCAAAGGGCAACTGATAGAAATCCGATGACAGACGAAACACGAAGTTTGCCGAGGGTCATTAAGAAAATATAAATATTGTGTTTGGATATATTTCGCCTCATTTGCTTGTTTTCCTTTTTCTACTGTCTCCTGTATTACGCTATACACTCATTATGTGACAGGGGCTCGTGGCTACATAATAACACCCGGACTGGCCGATCAAAGGGTAAGCTACGCTTGCCACGGTCGATTCGTGGACCATCCATTTCATATCGAAATTGAGACCCCGCCGTTGGTCCCGCCTGTCATTTGTAGATCTTTGACAGTTGTTACCGGTCAGAAATAGTCTGATAAACAATCTTACCAAGGGAGTATCGTGTTACTCAGTTACTGCGTAACAGTCGCATCATATAAAATACTGGTATTCAACTGCATTTGGTTAGACTGGAAGCCGACCCTAACATAGTTGAGAAAAGGCTAGGCAGATGAGGACTCAATACTTTGACTGTCAATCTATGTTATTGCTCGTCCTTGAATCCACTGTAATTCAAGTTCAAGAGATACTTGTTCAGATTTTAGCAGCGGTTTCAATCTTTTTATCGTGCATGTTTTAATGTCTAAATGTTATTTGTACGATGCTTAAAACATAATGCAAATCTAAGCAGAGGTGTCATGTCGCTAGCTCGACTGTTAGAGTGCTGATAAATACTTTTTTTTAAATGTCCACACAGGTTACTGCGTTGTAGTCTTCAAATTACTTTATAGTAAGTAATTGTGCATTAGAATTATAGTATTTCCAGGCAGGTTGAACTCGAACCGTATCTTAAACTACCAGCTTACACTTTACCAATCCGTTGAGAACATCTAAGGAAAGATTGAAAAGTTCCTTATTGTCTCTTTTGTGATGGTGGCCAATCTGTGCAAGTTCGGCCAAAAAGGGGAGGTTCTCCTATTGGAGTGTTGGAGGCGTTTCGATTATTGTGCAAACGGAATTCCGTAAAAAACATTGCAAATATCCGGAACTCCTAAATATTCATACCTAATTATCTACGTATTGTTTATTTATCTAGTAGGTAGGGCATTATGCAAAACTCCATGCAGTACAACTGTACAATGCGCGTCCGCCGTCCCTGACACAATTAATTGTTCTGTGCAACCTTCCGTTATTTATTTAAAATCTGATTCGCTACGTTACGTAATTATTTTGTGTTGGAAATAACAACGTGACGAAGCAACATGGATTCAAAATAAATCTATGGAAATATGGAATAACCAACCCGCACTGGACCCGCGTGGTTGATTAGAGACATAGACCACCTCTCTATCCCACAGAGAGGAGGCCTATGTTCCAGCAGTGGGCGCGGTTTTTAAAGGCAGGCTCGGACTTACGAGACCCAGGGCCCCTAGGCATTTCAACATTTGAGGCCCCCCATTGTGAAGCCATATTTCCTTCATTATTTGAATTGCGTTTTCCAGTCGTTGTACCTATCCTTTATAAGCTAGCGACGCTGCTTTTCCAAAAATCTTACAAGGGGTGCAAAACACGGCACTCTCGCTCTTCTAAAAATGAGCCAAAAATGAGGTCTAGGTCGTATTTTTCTATTGCTCAATGTTCAGCTAAAAAGTCCCCCCGACCCTTGCTCGAAAACGAGGTGACAGCAGTTGTAGCAGCTGAGCACGTAGCTTTAAATACTCCGTATAATAATCAAGATGAAAATATAAGTTTTATCCAGCCTGTCCCTTCTTGCTGTCCTCCCCCCAGCGACGCCCTAAGCTGAGGTTCGTACCCCACAGGGGGTGCCATTGGCGAGCGCTCGCCTAGTTTTAATTTAGAATCATTTTTGCCCCTGGCTGGAGGCTTTGAGTGTAGAAGCTTAAGGCAACCACAAGAGAGCCCGGTTAAGTAGCCATGACCTTAGCGGTCAACTGCGAGATGCCCTAGACCAAAAAAAAAATCGTCTAAAAAGTGACAGATGCCGTCGGAGTAGCTGGCTAGCTGGGCCCCTAGGCCAGTGTCTAGGCGTAAATCCGGAGCTGTTTAAAGGTTGATTATGCTATGATAAGCTATACTAAATATAGAATGAAGTAATATTGGTTACTAATCTTTAGCCAATGCCAAAGAAATCTAAAAATTAACGCCAGGTTATAGGTGCCAACAATTTTAATATTAAGCTTCATTCATGCAAAATTAATGAGACACAAAACACAAGACACACAACAGCAAATATTAATAAAGAACAAAGCACAAACCTGTGTAAATTATGGTTCATCACCATATTTTCTTTAATATGATCCCCGTAACCTGAAACAAAACGAAACGTCATTAATATCCGAGGCGTGCAAATTGTTAATGAACGGTCCCGAGGAAGTTTCTTCTGAATAGTTAATTAGTCCACTTTCTAGGCTGTTCACTGAAAGTCAAGACATCTTTACGTCACACTTAGGAAAACATTTTCAATAACTAAATAATTCAAGAAAGTCCCTTGGGACTTATATATAGTTTGCAAAATTTCGGAATTTCTTTTTATATGAGGAAATTGGCATGTCCTAGAACCGGAAATTTCGAAGACATGTGACATCCAACCCCGTAGTAGGCTCGTGTGGTGGATTACGCGATCCACCTCTTTTTACAGAAAGGAGACCCCAGTCCCAGCAGTGGGAACATAATAACCAGTCTAATTGCGTGACACATTTTCTTAAATAATTAAAACTCTGTTTCATTTTGACAGTTCAACAACATTCATTGCGTTATTTACGTTCTTAAGCATATTTTTTTTGTCGAACTTATGAACTAATGGATTAGCAATCTCTTTCAAAATGATTCAGGTTGTGATTGATCGTGTATTATGCAATTAAGGTCCAGTACCCTAATTTCATAAACGATTATGACAAATTTGTTTCATTTTGACAGTTCAATAACTTGCATTGCGTTATTTAGTGTTCTTGAGCAGATTTTTTTTCCAACTTATGAAGCAATGGATTAGCAATCTGTTTCAAATCGAAACACATTGTGATTGATCGTGCATTACGCAATTAGGGGACTGGTCATATTTTTAAATGATAATGCAGTTGGATTTAACACAGAATAAAGATAATGTTCTCAAAAGTGGTTTTGTCTTATTTACGTAAAACTAAAAATAATGTAGTGATTGCAGGATGTCATGTCCATCTCGATAATATGTGGCGGATGTCGTCGAAACGTTTTTCTGACCACAAATTGTCACCACAATGTGAACACATCCTTTCTGTAGGTGGCAACAAATTTTTTCTTTGAAGACGTGCCCTTTTTAAATTATAATAGGCTTCTGAAATATTTTAATGATTTCAAGCCTGACATCAGTCGAAGAATTACAAAACACTTCACTGGGAAGTAGATGAAAATTAGAGATTTTTTTATATGCACAAATTAAAATTCAACACTGTATTTTTGGTCATAGTAGGTAGAACAGCTTTGAAACTAGATCCGAAATGGACATCTTATTTATTGTTATTTTCATGTGAGTTATTTACAAACTTAACACTGTCGTCGAAGACAGATTGGGAAACATAATTTTATATAGACAGACAAACAATTTGGCAAACACATTACAGACAAATGTTTTGATTTCTATCTCATTAATCTTTTCACGTTATTTTCGAAGCTTTTAACTAATTATACACAAGTTTCCACTGTTATGAACTTCTAGATAATGCTTTCTTAATACTTCTCAGAGTTCTTGAAAACGTTTGTGACACAAAGGGAACATTAAAGACTCTTTTGTTGGAAATAAATGTAATAAGAATGCTCTGTTGTAGCCTGACGTTGAATACAATTTTAACAATTAATAAAATCGTTTCGTTTTCGCTTTTTCAATCTTATTAGCATAGCTTTTGCGTTGATATTCTGTCGCCAGTTAAAGAAGGTTAATTACCAACATAGTTTCTTTGATTGAAGTGGATCCGAAGAACATTTCCAGAAGAGATTTATTCTTATGGAACAAATCTAACTTCGAGAGATGTATTAATTGAATTCTGTAAATACTATTATAGTCGCTTTTGATCAAGATACACCCTGACGCTGATCTGCAAATTGCCAAAAACTTAAGAAAATTTGAATTTTGCGGGCTACCACTGCGGATCCACCTTAACTTTAGTGACGTTTTAGAGATAGAGAGTAACAGATAGAGAGTAGAGAGTAAAGTAATAGAGAGTGGGTTGTGGAGGTGAGATAGGCAGTCGCTCCATGTAAAATACTGGTACTCCGCTGCATCTGGACTGGAAGCCGACCTCAAGATAGCTGGGAAAAGGCTAGGCTGATGATGAGACATAGAGAGTTAGGTGTCACTGGTGAGTGGTGACAGTAATGAATGTTATTATAGAAAATACGATACAAAATTAGAAATCTGCATACAAAGCTATGGATGAAGATTTCTTGTTCGGAAAATCCCACCGTCGGATTTAAAGTCAGGAATTTCCGACAGGTTACTGAACAGAACTAGCTTTAATTTACAAGTTAACGGTTACTTTACGGTTTAGCATCACTTAGAGTCTGAGGCCTTAGTGTGAGTTACCGCTCCGATTGGCCCTTCACCAGTAAAGGGCCAATCGGAGTGCCGAACGTGATCAATGCGTAAAGTCGAGATGGTTAAAAGAAACTCACACTAGGGCCTCTGGCCACGCTAACTCTGCATAAGTAAAAAAATGGTGTAATTTGAAAATCTATAGACGGCAACACCGTCTGTATCTACACATACATACATACATAAACTCACGCCTTCTTCCCATGGGGGTAGGCAGAAACTACAGATCGCCACCTGCTACGATCCTTACATACTGCGAAAAAAGAATTTGATACTTTATTTGTGTTATTGTTTTTGATGGGTTATTTTGTTTATATTCTGATTCTTTCCTAGTAAAGAATAGTCACTTTAACACGATGCAGTGTGGATTTGCTACAGTTTTGTCATCGTTTGGAGGTAGAGCATAGGTACGACACAGTCTATTACACATAATCTATTATGCAAAAATCAAAAGGCAAAATATCAAACACATTAGATCTAACATCTAACACGTCAACTTTTCAATATCTTGTAAACATTGTCGTTTTTAGTTAAAGGCCAACATCCTACTATTCCTTCACATCTTCGAATTTACGTATCATATATTATATAATAACTCCTGCATTCTACTTTTAATAGGTTTAACCATTTTTCTACTTTATTTTGTGAAAACAACGTACAGCGTAAGCAATCTGACAGCTCAAGTACCCAGAAAATGACTTATATAAAAGTATACCATATATAAAAAAAATCTAGTTGCCCGTTTATTCCATTGCGGTGTTAGCGTGGCCATCCTCTAACGTTCTCCGGTCATCGGACGTTCTTTCTTACTATTACACAATGGTGTTTAACGACCATTAAAGTGTTTTTTGTCACGAAAAGCTCAACAAAATGCGAACTTAATTTAGTTCCATTTATGTTTGAAATGTCATAAGAGAAGCATTTCGATGCTAGTTTAGATTGACTAGATTCAATCGCGTCTGTCGCAAATTCTGATTGACTAAACATCTCTAGGGTGTTTGGCTAAAGTGGGTCAGATCAATCTTTTAGAATGCTCCAATTTCTAACAGCCCGGAATGCTATTTAAATATTTCGGTAATTTCACTAGACGGGATTGCGGTGGCTGACGGATTTCCGTTGTTTTTTTCGAAAAATTTGTCTGCTTGACAGAACAAGAACGAAATGAACGTTGTCGAATTGTCAAAATTGATGACATTGCAATTGTAAGCGTGTTACGCTCTTACCCGCAGATTGTGCGGCCATACTGTTTCGAATCAAATGCTACGTGATTTCGGCAACTTAGGGTGGCCTCCATTATGCTCGTCTGGTCCGGCCTTACCCTTAGTTTAAGGCCCACTTGCATCACAAATCACTAAATACGTTTAGCGCTAAACGAATTTAAAACATCGGCATCGTCCTGTTTCTGTCAATCGTTTGAAGGTGATAGAAACAGAATGATGTTCTAAATAATTATGTTTAGCGGTAACCGCATATATGTATAGGAGTTTATTTATAAACATTACTAAGTAATACAGGGTATTTATTTATAAACATTACTAAGTAATACAGGGTGGCTGGGGCATCGACGCGAAAACTTTTACGATGGGTTCAGTACATGATTATGAACCCGTTGAAACTTTTCGTCGAATATTTAAAAAAAAATCTGCTGTTCCATACATTTTGACCGCGTAGGTTCACCTTTCGATGAAACAGCAGATTTAAAAACAAATATCCGACGATCAATTTCAACGCAACGGTTCATAATAATGTACTGAATCCATGGTAAAATTTTTCGCGTCGATGTCCCAGCCACCCTGTATATGTCGATCGCGCGGTAAACTCTAATTGTGCGATGCAGGATTTGTGTGACGTTAGGATTTTGTGTGACGTCAGGTCTTTGATGCTTAGTTCGCATGTGGCAATATAGATGCCGCCACAGTGATGATGACGTAGTATAGACGTGGGATATGATGTAGATCATATGTGTTGACTGATGAGTCACCAGATTGATCATCATCAATTTCCTGCCCTTCTCCCAATTTATTTGTGATCGGCACAACATTTCCCTTTCCTCCATAGTTTTCTATCAGTCGTCATCTCAGTAATCACCCCCTTCCTACCTATATCATCTTTCACACAGTCCATCCATCTTTTCTTTGGTCTTCCCCTACTCTAGCCACATTCATACTCAAAACTTTCCTCATTCCTCCGCATCACATGGCCATACCATGCCAACACACACATGCTGATATGAATATGAATATGAATATGTTGATATAAATTTTTTTTTTTAAGTAAACTGTACTGGTACAGCGTCTAAATATTTGTTTGCTGCACCGGTCGACGTCATTACGTCGGCGAGGGCTGTCGCTGAAAACCAGCGCTGGGGCTCTGTCTTGCATAGGGTCGTAGTATAATGCTGAGCGATAGCCGATTTGCGTGGATGTGACGCATGCTTCCCAGAACCTTTTCTTATTTTTTGTATTTTAAACTTTTTTTTTCTCATGTTTACCGCAAATAAACGTTTTTTTCTTTCTTTTCTTTCTTCATTTGGATCTATAATCACCACATACCATGTCAAGTACAAATACAGAAAGATGCGCATTTTCTCACAGAGCTCATGAACGAAGCCAGTCATGATCCGATGACATTACTGCCGAGTCTCGGGAAGAATTCTGATTAATTCATATAATGACACTTGATTTGTTCAGAATAATGCCGTCTGTCATGTCTAGAGGCCGATCTGATGAGTCTTGTTTCTATGAGATGACCTCATTTAAAACGCTTTTATTTTATTACTAGATGTTCGTGCCCGGCGTCGCCCGGGCGTATTTTTGTATTTATAGATAGTATTATTTTTTATTTACTCAAAATAAACTAAACGTGAATTCATGCAAGCCTAGTACTTTTTGTTGGGTTACTCTCAGAAATTATGCACAACGTGTCGTGAACAGAATACCGTCTTGTATGACGATAACTTTTTTTTGTAACGTCTGATTTTAATGAACAAAATTAATCCAATTTTTAGTGAAAACTACACGAAAATCCGTTTAGAAGTGCCGGAGATGTGCGCAAACAAACAGACAGACAGGCACCGGACCGGATTCTACTGTTTTATTACAAGTACAGATTTAGCTAATAGATTTTTGTCAGTAACCCCGTACTAGTCACTAGCCCGCGCGGAGACGCGTCTTTTGACTTCGAAATATAAATTCTATAGAAAAAGAAGATCCTTTCTTGCATATACTTGCCTTTGTTAATTGACTGTGTTTTGTCCTCGAAGTAAATACAAACGTTTTGTCTATGTGATGCTGCTGATCAACGAAATAAAATATTTACTTCTTATAAACAATACTGATAATAATAGTCAATATACGTATTCAATGGACTTGAATGGTGTATTGACCCATTTATCCCCAATACAAAATATTTGCTTGTTTACACAAATCGATAGAGCTGTGCTATTAAACTTAGGAACGTATTTTATCACAGCCGACACTCACTCAAACATAGCATGCAACATATTGATAGAAAAACCATTAAAACTTTGCCCAATCTAGGAATATAATCGATTTGGACAAGTCGTCAGAGAGTTTCAAAATTAAACCAAAATTGCCACTGAATCTGTGCCACAGATAACATATCGTAGTCTGGCAACACGAAGTCTGCATAAGTAAAAAAACGGTGGAATTTGAAATCTACTTATTTTTCTACTTTATTTTGTGAAAATAACCTAAAGCGTAAGCAATCTGAGACTTCAAATACCCCGAAACTGACATAACAGAGTGATGTAAAAGTTTACCTTATAAGAGACTTTTTGAGGTTGCCCATTTATTCCATTGCAGACTTAGCGTGGCTAGACTAACTCCATGCATATCGCATAGTTGACAGCGCGGCAAATCAAAGCCACAGGTTATAGACGTCCGTACATTGAGTCTTCCGTCAAATGATTTATAACAAATCGTTATTGATGCATCGTTTCCGGAATAAATACGGACTGTTGTAGTCTCCGCTCCATTGATCATGTGAGTAGCACTTATGTAGTCTATTGGTGTTTGTTTATTTCATTAGACGTGCGTGTAATATTGTAGAGCAAATTGATCCGACAGAATTATCTACTTCTTTCTTTCTTTTTCGTGTGGTTAGTGACTAACCTGGTGACAGAGTTTTTATGCCGCCCATGGGCTTCTGACTTGGGTTCATATGCCGCCGTCGAGAAATATCTCTCAGGCGATCGGGTATTCTCTCTCAAGAATTACCTACCTACTAATATATCTACAGGTAGGGGAAATTAAATTCTTAATTTTTCAAAAATCAACAAGAAATAGTTGTGTTCCGTTTTAAATCTTGATTGGACTTCTTTCGGGGCTTATTGAAGGCGACCCCGTTTAAAGCAATATCTCTCAGTCGTGCCTGAGAGATATTTCTTGACGGCATGTGAAGTCAGAGGCCCATGGGCGGCTCTAAAAAGCCTGACACCAGGTTAGTCACTAACCACACGAAAAAAAAAGAGCTTGTTACTATTTAGCAGCAGCATCTCATGTCACACGATCACCAATCCGTCTCTCTTAGAGTCTAAGAGTAAGAGGACCACAGAAGCGTAGCCAGTGTAACTTTATCACAAACGTGAGTGCATTATCAATTAGGTAAGTATCAAAACCTGTGTTATTACCGTCTAATAGTCTAATCTAACAAAGCCGAAACTTTTCATCCCTCATTTTCATAAGATCTTGAGTTGTACCAACGATTAATTTATATATATAACTAGCTGACCCGGCGAACTTCGTTCCGCCTAACAGTCAATGAATGTGCATGTTTAGGATTTACCTACCCTACCTACCTATCTGCCTATCCTACCTCCCTACCTATCTACCTACCTACCTACCTATCTACCGAGATATCATCAAAATTCATGCAAGTCTAGCAGAAATTTAAAAAAAATGTTTGGATTGGACCACCGTTATCACTTAGGGGTATGAAAAATAGATTACGACTGATTCTCAGACCTACCGAATATTATATAAAATTTCATAAAAATCGATCAAGCCGTTTCGGAGGAGTATGGCAACTAACATTGTGACACGAGAATTTATATAAATAGATAAACCAGGAAGCAACAAGTTTATATTAAACCACAAAGGAGTTTCATTGATAAGTATACAGACTGCAATGCGGCGATCAATCAGCTCATTGATTTAACTGCTCCATAATATTCAGCAGGCCATTAAACTGTAGTAGATGAAACAGGAAGAGATAGTTGTTCAATTTACGCTAGTTGGGCGGTAAACAACGTGGTGTGGACGGAGGGATGAATTCTTTGGTCAAAATTCTTTGAAAGAGGAAAGCACTATGAAAAAAAAAACCAAAAATACAACGGACTTCCAAACTACAAAGTGAAAATAACTTTAATTTCGGAAGTCGGTGTCTTTGGATCAGTTTTTAAGTTATTTGACACCGACTTCCGAAAATAAAGTTATTTTTCACTTTGGAGTTTGGAAGTCGGTTGTATTTTTAGTTAAATTTTTTTTTTCCTTTTTTAGGTTGGTTTGTAATTCATCAGTTCCACTTTACCAAATGGTGCTTTTCGAGAGCAAATGCACGAGTTACTATCAAAAATACCCAAATCGCTATAGGTAGGCCTAAAATATTTGAAGAGTTCCCTTGATTTCTCCAAGATCCCATCATCAGATAGTGACCAAATGGCAATGGGACCAACTTGGAAGTTTACCCTTCCAAAGAAAAAATAATCTTTCAAATCGGTCCAGCCGTCTTCGAGTAATCGGGGAACATGCATACAATTTTTTTTTTTTTTAAATCGACTCTGTTATGCGGAATGAAATAAATGGCGAACGATGAGTTGTATTAGCTATCGACTTTTTATTACTTATTTAGTTCTTTTCAACATGAATGAAAAATTACATGCTTATTATAATGAATTGACATTCGTTTGACACCTCACTTAAAATAGCAGACGCCTAGGCCAGAGTAGCTCCTTAGAATCGAATGCACGTAGTTGTCATCAGAGTTATTATTGACTATCTGCGCCCCGCGGTTTTACCAGAATAAGTCTCGATCCTGTAGCAATATCGAGATAAAGAGTATCCTATATCCTTCCGGGTCTTGGTCTACCCTACCAAGGGAAATAGGGATTAATTTTTATATATAATAGGGATTAATTTTACATGTAGACTGTAGCGCCAACACTCTCTATTTAACTTGCAACGCCTAAAGCAAAATAGTAATTAGGTACTGCACAACCTAATCTAGCATGCTAAATAAGCGTTCTATTAAGTTCACAAACAAAACGACAGTGTAAACATAAACAATGAAGAGCTGTGGAATAGATTATAGAGCAGTTCAACACGATCCGTTCTGTAAATAAAACAAATTGTGTCGATTTGTTCGATCGTTATTTTGGATCACGTGTAATTTACCGAGAGCACCGAAAGCTGCCAGGAATAGTAAATTGACATAACATCACGCCTGTATTCCCGAAGGGTTGGGCAGAGGTGTACCTACAGTACACCCACATCTCGCCAGTTATCTTTGAGTCCCATGTAATAGGGAGCGAGCCTATTGCCATCAACCGGGCACAAATCCAGACTGCTACTGAGAAATTCCAAATGGAAAAACCCGATATCACTTTTCCCGATCCAGGAATCGAATTCAGGACCTCATGCTCAGCAGTAACGCTTGCAACTAGACGAACGAGGCAGACAATGGGTAATAGATCACCCATTTTTCGGGTGACCACTCAAAATCAGCGCTGTGCTGTGGGTTGCCCATAGCACTGCATCATGCTGAGTGGAAGCCTTCTTGTCACAGTCATGTCGTGCAGCTGCCGACTAATTTTTGTTTTACGCTCGTGATTTATTATGTACTTTTTGTTGTTTTCGTTTACTCTTGTCTTTTATGTATGCACGTGTCTCTGTGACAAATAAACCTATTTTTCTTTCTTTCTTTCTTTCATTTAAGCACAAATAACAAACAAAATAGTTTCGAATCTCCATTGACAGTATACCACATGATGTTTATGTCATTATACCAGATTTGGCAAAGATCTTGCCGCTATACAAAGCTTGGCTTTCTATCCTTATTAGCATTAACATAACATAATCAGCCTATAATGTTCCCACTGCTGGGACACAGGCCTCCTCTCGGTGAGAGGGAGTGGGCCGCCCAGTGCGGATTGGTTATTATTAATTTAGCATTGAACGCCAAGCTTCTAAAACAGCATCTATAAGCTCAGCAGCTTATACTTACAAAAAAGTGCTGGTGCATGTAAATGTACTAATATTCTAGTGTAATATTCTCACGATATACATTAAGCTGAGAGCACGCACGGGAAAATTTCTTAAACAAAAAAAAAAAGAGGGCTCTCATTAATTTAGTCATTTGTATGTTAAGCTTGTCATCTTTAGGACTTGTAATAGGGGAAAGCTCCACTTGTAGGGAGGAGCCCTACAAGTGGGGTACTCTATTTCGTGAGAATACACTTAACAGTCGTAAGTATACAGGCTACGTGGGATCTCCTAATTTGGTATCGCTTGATTGCTCTCGGTTTTATTGGAAACTGCAATGTCTCTCTGTCTATAGTCTGTCTATACTCTGTCTAAAATATATATATATAAAAAATACTTTTAAAGATTTTTAAGAAAATAGATGAAAATTTACCATTCCCAAGGGGGGAATGGTAAATTTTCATCTATTTTCTCTCCGATCCGATCCGATCTCCGAAACTACTGAGCCTAAAATGATGAAAAACGTACTGAGAATGGTTCTTGTCTTATAGATTACAAGAAAAGTCTATAAGAAGTCTATGGTCTTAAAATAAAACATGGTAAAACTCTCAATATTGTGCGTACAAACTTACATTTGCAGTTACAATGTATGGGAGAACAGGTTTTTCAACTACACTGTTACATTTGTTCTTGGGATAAAAAACATGGTCGATACTAGATAACATTTTTATCGTACGGAACCCGCACCATGCGAGTTCAACTCGCACTTGTACGGTTTTTGCTGTATGTGATACATAGTACAACATTCCTCGTTTCTAGTGTAAACTTCAAAGTTGTATCGACTTCGTTACTAACAATTATTAAGTTTTGTTCCTTTTTAATAAAGCTTATGCTAAGTAGCTTATGTTTTTGAAAGATAATAATTATTAAAATGGGTAAATTTTGTTAGGATTTTTGTCTTATATAAATATATGTATTAGATATCATCAAGGGAATATTGTGTAACCGATTAATTTCTACTGTTTGGGAATGACAACCCTTGATTTAATATTGATTGGTGGAATGAATAGCTAGCTATAATAATAACGACGGGACCACCCTATCGTGGGCCATTTGGAGAGCGGTCTCTGCCGCGGGAATGTTAGGGGTTTTTTACTAGGAGCGTGTACGCAGGCGCGCATTCGCTCCCAGATCGTCGCTTGCGACGTTCGATTAAAATTAGTTCTGAATAGTGTAATTAAGTATAACAGAGTCGTTTTTGTTCTTAGCCTTCTTCATAAAATTAAGTGAACAGTTTGAGTTTATGCAGTCTTCCCAGCTAGAATATTTTCCCTTTCAGAGTTGTGAACGCTGAGGCTTCGAGTATTTTATACAATATCGCATCATCAAAACTGCCATATTTCCGTACAAAAACCCAAGCTAACAAGTCATAACTACATAACACGAGCATGTTTACTCATTACAGTCATTATCGAGCTAATAAAAAGTTCAACAGCATGTACTGTAGCTTAGCATTGCACCTGAAAGGTCATTTACCTGTACTAACAAGCGTAATGTAAACAGTAACGAACGAGGCTAGTCTATGGTCTGTGCTTTGTGGTTGGTTTGCTTTGTTTGAAGTTTGTTTGACTGTTTTTATCATAGATAATTATCCTATACTATGAAACGAGCAATATTTGTATATATTTGTACCTACTCACGTTCTCAAAATCAGCTCTAACGATTTCGATGGTACGGGGGCGAAAAATCGATCTAGCTAGGTCTCATATCAGGGAAAATTAGTTTTCTCCGTATTTTCACCCGAGCGGGGCCCAGTCGCCCAAGTTTAGAACAAGATAATAAATTATGACATTACATTATTGACATTAGAAAGATCATGGCAGCATGGAATTAGTAAGTACCCACGTTCATGGCAATATGGAATTAGTAGGTACTATCCTATACTATTAATTGAGCATTCTCTATTTTCACTAGAGCAGGGCTCGGTTGCTCACGTACTACACTATAAATAAGTATGGGTTTTTAGTTAATGAATCATTTGACTAGGTAATTTTAAGATGAGGAGTAGAATTTTCATGATGAATTATTTTATGTAGATACTGTTGGAGTATGGCAAAAACAAATCGATCCTACTTCAACACTATAGTCTTTCTCGTTCTAACAAAAAAAAAAATCTATCCGACCCCGCACTTTTAACCAATTGACTAAAATCCTTCCTTCCTCACAGTGACTGTATTACTCTTTTAGCCTTGCGTGGGATCACACGTCTCACGTAATACTAGGAAAACAGACCTTCCAATATATAAAGAAAATGATGATGAACACATTATTGAAATCCTTAGAACGGCCTTTCTTTGGTGTACCGTTTAACCCTAACAGATACTAGATAGATAAATTATAAATATTCTAATCTAGCTCTACCAAGAGAGTAAGTTGTGGAAAGCACTGAACAATATGCGAGACGTATTTCTAAGTATTCAGCTCAGACCGAATAAAAAACATGGTGCGAACAATACAGTGAATCATGCCAGAACTACACCTCCGCTCTGTGGATACACGCACACATACATTCACAATCAAATTATAACGAAACTACACCTCACTAAGTGCACACATGTTTATGAAACCGGCTTCACGTCACTGTTGCGCTGTCTTGGTTTTTTATTTGGTCTGAGGTATTCAGTTCCTATTTTATCAAGAATCTTACCTACCTATACTTACTAGTTAAAATGTTTTCTGGTTGAGATATATGATTATTTTGATAGTAATTTAATTTCTAAAAACGCTACAAAAAAGCCAATAAAACATTTTCAGCTCTTTCAATTTGTACACAGAAAAGTAGGAATGTAACTTGTTGTTACATTCCTACATTTCTTAGCTTTATTACTTACTTACGTGGGTATCACATAGACAAGCAATCAATTGCTAACAATAAATTGTCAATTCATATTCTGTAGGAGGGATGTTGCGGATATTCGCGTTCGGTTCCGCAATTTTTTACGGAGCTTGCGCATTTATTTAGACCGGAGCTTATGCGGATGCAGAATGTGGCTGGGTGGAAAAGGGTGAATATTTACTTCTAAAGTAAAAGCATAATCAACAAAATGTAAATTATATTTATCAAATCATTTAAATCATCAATATAAATCGTCATATTTTCACAAAATTATCTTATATCCATCAAACCCATATAATTTCGAGCGCTATGTAGATTTTTAAATGATTATAATTTACTTAGTAATTTTATTATAATTTCCACGAATTGAATTATGATCAACATACACACATCAAAAGTGTCTAGGGATCAACATATATTTTTGCAATAACTTTTCTCCTGATTGATATTAATTAAAATTTTCTTTAAGGATTCATCAAATAAAGTGTTTTCGTTTGTCACAGTAACGATAAACCAAGTCACCTTTGCATTAATAAAGAAATTTGCCATTTTCCTAATAAAGGGATTTTTGACATTTGAACCACTAACATTAAAGTTCGAAAAAAAGACTGAAATAACAGTTTTCTTTAAAATTTTATTGGGTAACTTAAACAATTAATAATCCGTGTTTCTACCGCGAACACTAACAACACAAGAACATCGGTTTGGCATACTCAAAATGAGTTCATCCAAATCACGCTGTGGAATGGCCGCCCATGTTCGTTGCAACAACAAAAAAAGGTCTTCTTGCGACTGGATACCCTCCATATTCGGCAGAGCTCTTCTCTGTAGCATATCCCATGCATGCTCAATCGGGTTCAAGTCTGGCGACTGAGCAGGCCAGAGCAGGACATTGATGTTAGCTGCGGCGAGAGTCTGTCTTACAACTCTTGCGGTGTGCGGTCGTGCATTATCATGCATTAACTGAAATAAGGGACCGATTTGCACTTGTAGAGGAACGATGACGTCAGATACAATCGTCTCAGCATAAATTTGAGCGTTGAGGTTGCCTCTGATCCAAATCAACTCAGTTCTTCCGCCGATCCAAATACCCGCCCATACCATGATGGTTCCACCACTATAAGGATGGACTTCCTGGCAGGATTTTAATCGCTGTTGGCGTCCAGGGGTTCTCCAGTGTCGTATACGTCTTGTATCCGGTCTCATACCAAAACGAGACTCATCAGAAAAGCACACGAAACGCCATTGTTCTTCTGCCCAATTTCTGTGTTCAAGAGCCCATTGATATCGAATCCTACGATTGTGCATTGCTATAGGTGGTACCCGTAGCGGTCTTCGGGAATGAAGGTTCACTTCATGCAAGCGGTTTCTGACTGTTTGGTCGCTAATTAAGTTCCCTGAAGAGTGATGAAGCCTCACGGCTAACATCATGGCGGTTATTGTTGGAGCTCTTTGAGTTAAGATTTGAATGTATCGGTCTTGTCTCCGTGTGGTGCAGCGATACCGTCCTCCATGGCGCTCAGCCACGGTACCAGTGCTTCGGTAACGTGTCCAAAGTCGACTGATAACACTCTGACTTGTATTCAGAGCTAAAGCCACAGTACGTTGCCGGGAACCAGCTTCTATCATTCCCACGGCTCTGAGCATTTCTTCCCTGCTTAAATGACGTCGCCGCTCCATAATAACGTTGGTTTTAATCAGTAGTAGGGAAACAGTAGCACTAATAATGTCTTCAATGCGTTGTATGTTTTTATAGGGAAAATATTGACAGCTGATTTTCATCTTTTACTCGAATTTGATTAACAGTTCCTGTTTCAAATTATGAAATGCACCAAAAAGGATCCATATAAATTTATATAATCATAAATTTATTACAAAGCCACATCTCAATCTCAAGAAATCCGCATAAAAATGCTTGATCCCTAGACACTTTTGATGTGTGTATATAACGAAACAGCGTAGCAATTTGAAAAACAGTGGCACTCCGGGAGTGCCGACAGAAGTGAAAACTTGAACAATTTTATTGTGCAGGAAATAATGTATCGCGCGTTGATGACTTTTAATGTTCAAAAGCTGGTGTCGTATCAGTGTCGCGAAATCAATGGTTTAGTCTCATCTCAAAAATGCCCAACGCGCCTAAAGAAATTTTCACCATCCGTGAATGTGAGCCACCAAAAATCCGCATCCGCATGGATCCGCGGATGTTAAAAAATCTGCATCCGTTACATCCCTACTCTGTAGTGCAGTGCGGTCTGTCAGGACATAATACCATTCTAATTTCAAAATAAAATAACATTTGTAGGTACCGTACTTTTGCGAACTTGTAACAGTAAGATCTTTGTACAAAACGCTCATTGTACAAGCTCTGTCATCAAATGAATGCATATTATTTTTAGTCTTTACAAGTATCTTTGAACAAAACACGTGTCACGCCATCCGTCTTGCTCGGTAGACAACTAAATAAAGCTGAAGCAGAACAAAACAATATGGCGCCAGAACAGCAGAACTTTAGACTTGAGATCTTGAGTTCTTGACAAACTTATTTTAATGTTGGTAATTAGTCTTACGTTTGACACTATAGTTTAGTTAGCATTTCTGCTAGGTTTATTAATTTAATGATGAATTTTATTAATTAAAAAGTAACTAAATTAGCACTATTTGAATCGAAACAGCTGTTTTAGTGATCAGTAAGAACAAAGAAGTGGACACCGATTTTGTTTGTAACAAACAGTCACATAAAAAAAAAATTGTAGACAGTCGTTACAGGTGGTCAGAAGCCCAAAAGTTTGACCTCCAGTCTTACCAAGGGGTATCGTGTTAACCAGTGACGGCAGTGACTGGGTTGTGGAGGTCAGATAGGCAGTCGTTCCCATTGTATCCAGCTGTATCCAGTTAGACTGGAAGCCGATCCCAACATAGTTAGGAAAAGGTTAGGCAGCTTGATTGAGTAACATTTAAAAATACATTCTCCTGAAACTTAAATGAATAAATTACATAAAGTCCTGAAATTAAATGCGAGGCCCTACTAATGTAAGTAATTCAAAGGAGCTACTATTTAATTCTGTTCAACTAAACAAGTACACACTTTGATGATCTAACGCCACCCCCCATCTATCGTACTTCCCGTATCAAGTTCCTGTAACCCGAGATAGAAGTTACTTTGACGTTCAAACTCATTTCAAAGTCACTTTAAATTGTAAAGTGGTTGATTACTTTTATATCTGCAATAGAGACAATACCTGAAAGGAGGAATCTTTGAAACATGAATGAACATTTTAAGAAACAGGTATAATTTTTTTGAGGTAGGTACTAGATGAACAAGTCAACAACACAGTCCCAACTGACGTTCATCATGAACTAATTAAATAATTATATTGGTCTGTCAGTAGAAAAAACCCAAGGCAAGCACCTCTGACTTTTCGGAGTCATGTGCTTATTGTAAAATTATCATTTGCTTAAAAAACGGTGGAGGAAAACATCATGAGAACACCGGGCATGCCTGAGATATATTTCTCGACGGCATATGAAGCCAAATCAGAGGCCGATGAGCGGCATAAAAACTCTGATACCAGGTTAGTCACTAACCACACAGAAAAGAAAAGGATGAAATAGATAATAAAAGAATAAATTAAAGATTGAACTACAAACTGACGACAGTAAAAGACACTCGAAAGTCTTTTCGAGTGAATTTCCTCCGAGTACCGTATATCCAAACGATTACTACATGAGATACATCAAAGTATCCCACTGATCCTACACAAACTACAGCTTCCTTCAACTGTCATTGAACAGAGAACACAAGTCTTTTGTCTTCAATAAGCGAGGAATTCATTACCATGCGTAATGTGCCATAATGGCCCAAGCATGGTGACCAATCAACCGTCCGCTGGTCATCGCACTCGAGTACCAACGTACTCATAAATTAACCCACGTGGTTAATAAATTATGCTTAATGCATGCCATTTGGATGATAAGTTGACGACTTATTCGGCGAAGTAATGATAGGGATGGCCTTGACCATATTCTATGATGCTCTGACTCTTGACTAGGTATGTCTCAGTATATAAGTAACTACTTTGTCAGGTAGCATAATTACAAATCTTCCAGCCGAATATTCATACGCAAATTCATGTCAATTTCTAGAAATTCTCAATTCAGAAACCAGTACCCTAATTGCGTAACTGATGTTCGTAAACGATTGTGACAAATTTGTTTCATTTTGACAGTTCAACAACATTCATTGCGTTATTTACGCTGTTGAGCAGATTTTTTTCCAACTTATCAAGCAATGGATTAGCAATCAGTTTACACTTCAAAAATCTGCTCAACAACGTAAATAACGCAATGAATGTTGTTGAACTGTCAAAATGAAACAAATTTGTCATAATCGTTTACGAAAATAAGGGTGATTAAAGCTCTTCTCTTCTCTGTACGAGAAGATCCTACAGTAGAAAAAATACAGATTCGATTAGGTACATTATTTTATTATCTCTACCGGAAAGCTTAAATTAATCTATTGTGTCATAAATGTATCACTTTAAATATTATATGCTGAATTGAACAGGGGGAGAGTCATCGCTTTGCGTTCACTGCCCCTATGTAACAAAACGTGTCGGGGTTTAAATTACAAAAAGTGTATGTTCACATTCACATTACACATAAGTTGGTAATGCTTTTTACTTTACACGGCAAACAAAGCTCGTATATTTACATTTTGTGTTTGGCAGCTTGTATTACCTATCAGGTATACGTGTGGACATGCATTAATATATATTTTTTAATAGTGAGTAAATATGAACATTTACTTACACTAAGACATAGCGCTGCAAACATTACAGTGAAACATGTCAAAACTACACCTCTGCTCTGTGCATACATGCACACATTTACAATTAAACTGCACCTCATTAAGTGCACACATGTTTACAAAACGGGTCTCACGTCACAGTTGACAGCGCTATGTTTTGGTTTATTATTTGGTCTGAGACATACAATAAATAAGCGCTAAGTAAATGGCGTTCTTGCTATTAGCTAGCAAATAGTGTAGCCATTAGCTAGCTCATTCATTCGGCAAAGAAAAATTCTGTCTCGAGTTCTCGACCTCCATAATTTGCCAGGAGTTGTTGATTTCGGCTCTTGTCAAGTCAGCCTGTAGAAACACATAAGTAAATTTGAATTTGAATATGAATGACATGTTCTCAATTTAAATCAGTTACAATCGATTCATAAGAGAAGAGGCAGTTTTTTTTTGAGCTTTTTTTTTGTCGTGAGCAGTAGCAACATTTCAAATACTTAAAAAAAAACCATTTGCATACTTTGTTCTAAATTCAATTTCCACAGCAACATACCAAAACACTGGCCAGTTACAAACTGTACAATTACATTTTCTACAACATTGCGAGCCGTTAAAAAGTAACGCATTCCATACACGCCTCGACTTCGTGTGTGACGGACAGCGGACGGCTATAAAAGCGGACCGTTTTATTGTCGCGTGCGCCCACTGTTGCACTATGACAGCCTGTCCCTTTTTGTAGTTTTTGATTCATTACTTTATGCCATTGTAAATTATCACC
Organism: Omphaloscelis lunosa; assembly: GCA_916610215.1. Lineage (NCBI taxonomy): Eukaryota > Metazoa > Arthropoda > Insecta > Lepidoptera > Noctuidae > Omphaloscelis > Omphaloscelis lunosa. Next base: position 12,491,977 of record OU744265.1, on the reverse strand, counting down.
TTCCATTTAGGTATTAATTAGTGTCTTTGAGGCTCGTTAGTCATAAAAGGGCGGAAGATACTGACAAAGCGCTAACAGTCAGAGAAACAGGGATGAGTGAATTATTTTGATTAAAAACAAAACTTAAGTAATTAAAGTTTCCGAGGTGTTGTAGAAGAAGCGGGTGGCGCGTAATACACTCGAGAGCAATGAATCCGGGTCACTTAAAGAATCCTAAAAATCTCGGAAACTAAAAATGCTAGGTTAATGCAATAAATTGTATTTAATAGACAATGTAATACTCCTTAAATGAAGGTATTAAAACTTCTTAGTTATTGTAAAGTTATATCATAAAAAAATCAAATTTGAAAAAGGGCCACTTTCGAAGATGGAACTACGAAATTACAGCATTTGGTTTTGCTTTTGTTTGTAATCTGTCATTTATGTGGGTACATAAACCATGTTGATAGTGCTCTATATTCATTATTCAAGCTGAAATTATGTCGCTTACGCCTGAAGAATGCACCAGAATACTTACAATGCTGGAAACCGGCCGGAGTCAGCGCGATACAGCCAGGACTGTCGGTGTGTCGCTGTCAACAGTACAAAGAGTTCTCCGACGTTACGAAGAAACTGGTTCTAACCTACGCAGACCAGGAACGGGCAGAACCAGGTGTACCACAGCACGAGAAGACCGATACTTGGTGAACACCATGCTTCGAAATCGCTTTCTCACAGGAACTGAACTCACAAATCAGTTTCGACGCCTCGGAGGAAGTAACCCAAGTGCATGGACAGTAAGACGTCGGCTTGCTGAATCTAACTTAAAACCCCTTAGACCTGCAAACGGCCCTAAACTGGAGCGTGGGCATCGTATTTCAAGACTAAGATATGCCCAGAGCCACGTAAATTGGAGTATTGAAGATTGGTCAAAAGTTATGTTCTCCGACGAATCAAAATTTATGCTCTACAAGCACGATGGAAGACACAGTGTGTATCGAAGACCAGGGGAAAGATTCAAGCAAGCATGCATCGAAGAAAAAGTAGCCTACGGTGGTGGGTCTGTACTTGTGTGGGCCGGAATTTCTTCTGAAAGTCGCACAGAGCTGGTGATCATAGAAAACGGCTCTTTAACTAGCGTAAGATATGTGGAAGAAATCCTCAATGATCACGTTGGTCCATTTATGGTCAATTTAGGTGAGGATGCTATATTTATGCATGACAATGCCCGACCTCATACAGGTAGGATTGTGAATGACTACCTTCAAGAGATGAACATTACTAGTATGGAGTGGCCAGCGCGCAGCCCGGATATCAACCCGATCGAGCATGCTTGGGACGAGCTAGGCAGATGCGTAAAACAACGAAACCCTCCCCCAATCACGCTTCGTGAGCTCAAAATTGCTCTCACAGAGGAATGGGAGAATATTCCCCAAAATCGTATAAGGAACTTGGTGTACAGCATGCCAAACCGCGTAAACGCAGTAATGGAAGCACGAGGAGGCAATACGAAGTATTAAAATTCAAGAAAATCGTAGTAAAGTTCAAAAATTTCATGTTTCCTATTTTTGTTTTAAGGAGAGATCAGCAGTTTTTTTCTTTATGTAATTTTGTGTTAATAAAATGTATGGTGACTCATATTTTTTTTACTTTCATTTAAGGAGTATTACATTGTCTATTAAATACAATTTATTGCATTAACCTATCATTTTTAGTTTCCGAGATTTTTAACATTCTTTAAGTGACCCGGATTCATTGCTCTCGAGTGTAGTATGTACCTATCAAGTACATACTCCTTTGCCTAATACCTATTGGACTTTAGCAGAGATTCTCCCAATGCTATAGTTATTCCAAACATGTTTTCCGACCGAAGTACAAATCGCCGTTCCAAATAGTCCCAAGTCCCTACTGCATTCTCAAAGCCAAACAAACTGACGAAAGGGGAACCAATTCTGTCGGGCAAACGGCCAATCTATATGCTCACTCAATACTTTACCGTAGCCTACGTCAAAAGTCGTATGAATGCGTCCAAAATCCGCGTAAATCGAGATTACCCGATAAAAAATCGCAACATTGACAGCTGGCCTTAGTACAATAAAAAAGGTCCATTCAGCGTTCGCTCATTCGGGAATTTAGCATTGAGCTTGTGCCCCAAAATGCTGAACACAGACTCTAACATAGACGAATTTATTCATTAAATTCGCTTCATGGTTTCAATAAATTATCAGGTCGTCTGGCACGACCCTAATTGGTCTGAATATTTTAATGGATTAATTAAATATTGGATAGCTATGCCGCTGGGGATTCGCTAAGTATATAATATATTATTTTCTCTTTCAGATCTTGATCTATAGACATTGCTAACTTAACTAGAAGAGGTTTGGAATTATAATCATAGTCTTTATGGAATTATACAAAATGGTCCAATTAAGGGAAGGTCGATTTTTCTTTTTTGGGGATTCTTTTGGTCCCATAGTTTATATTCGATGGGAAGAACACCCCCTTAAACTTTTTCGATTGTTTTCAAAGTTACCCTGTAAATTAAACTGTTTGTAGTTTTGGTTCTAGGTCAATTTATTTTATGTAATTTTATAGACATGTGAGATAACATCGCCTTGGATGCGTCTATATAGATGATGTTATAATGTTATAATTGTGATTTAAATAAATAAATAAGCTATAGAAATAAACACACATTACACAATGAATTCTTCTTCTTTATGATGTTGCAGAAGATGATTTTTCTCTCGATAATAGGGATAAACACAAAAAAAAAAGTGGTGGCACTCCGGGAGTGCCAACAGAAGTGAAAACTTGAAAAAAAAAAAAATCGCCACCGCGGGAATTAACGCGTTGATGCCTTTTATTCCACGCACCGCGGCGATCAACACTTCTTTTTCTCACAAAAGGTGGTGTCATCACGGTGTCGCGAAGTCAATGGTTTAGTCCCATCCCAAAAATGCCCAACGCGCCTAAAGAAGTTTTCACTTCAGAAAATTTTTGTACGTCATCTAGATTATTAAAAAACATTGGACACTTATTTTTTCTTTTTTTACGTAATCAAAAGATAACCATGACATCACGAGTATGTAGATTTTATACTTACTTGTGACGTAGCGACCCCCACTCCCCAACTTTAATGCGTTATAACTAAGTAGTTTTTTTGTTAATATGATAAAGCAAAAAATACGTGTCTAGTACATTTTTATTATCTGACTGACGGACTAAATAGTTTTTTTTTTTACCCAGGCGTCATCCCTATTCCCAATATAAACTAATAGTAAAGTAAACTTTAACATAATTTTTCTATCAGAAATTCCAATTAAATGAAAATAATTAATTATAAATAATTAATAATTATTATCCCTATTCTTTATATAAAACAATAGTAAACTTTAACATAATTTTTCTATCAGAAATTCCAATTATATGAAAAGAATTAATTATAAATAACTAATTTTAATTTTCAGTTCAATTCCAATTTAAGAGTTTTTTTTTTTTACTTAGTCTTTCATTTGCTTGTATCTAAGCTTAAGTAACTTTGACCTCAACTTTTCACTTACAGTAATGCTTTGGTACTTGGTATAGAAATTCTTACTGCAGAGTTTTAGAGCAATGTAGTAACTCTCGAAGACTCTTCAAGATGGGCGAAGTAAAAACTTAGGTGACGTAAGCTGTCATTCCTTGACAGCTTACTTTAATTAAGCTGACTAAGTTTTCAATTAGAGATTTTTCAGAATCGACCGGCAGGACAGTTTTCTGAACTTTTCATTTCTTTAGTACCCCTCTGTTCTATACTATTTTTTTTAAAATTAACTACAAGAACTATCATTGATCCACATTCCCATCACCACCTTCAAGAACATACATCACATAATTATGACAATTAACATACAATGTAGTTCGATCTAGGCCCCATTTCAGTTTCTGATTACTTTTTCAAGGGTCACGGGTACGTGGGATCGATTCTATGGGAAACAAAGGAACGTGGAACAGATAATAGTAATTATTATGGCTAAACGGAAACTTCTATAAAATTAACGGTGTGGGGTTAATTAGTTTTGTGTTCTGTGACAGGGCTTATATAGGATAGAGAGGTTATGACAACCAGTCATACCAAGGGGTATCGTGTTACCCAGTAACTGGGTTGTGGAGGTCAAATACTGGTATTCAAACTGCATCCAGTTAGACTAGCAGATGATGATGGGAGAGGTTATGATGAAGAACACAGAATGACTAGTGCTTGCGTAAATAAAATACTAAATTTTATTAGGATGATGGGCCCAAGGGAATGCTCATTTGCCAAGATAATTTACCAACATCTAAGTCCTTAGGGTTGTACTTAGAGCCACCGTGCAATAAAAGATTACAGAATATATTTTGTAATGAAAAAACATTAAGTATCTACCTACCTAAGTATAAAATTACAACTAACTTAAGTCTAGCTGGAGTCTGGACAAAAGGTGATACAACTCGTTTTTGAATGTGACATTTAGTTAGCACGCTAGACTCGGTAAGTTATAAAAAGAGAAATAAAAAAAGTTATAGAAGTAAAGTTTTAGAAGACTGTTTCTGAGTGGTGGATAAAGACAAAAATAAAAACCGGTCAAAAGCGACTCGGACTCGCGCACCGAGGGTACCGTACCATTTTAAATTTTCATCGGCGAGGCATATATTCATCAGAGAATTTTAACACTGCACACTGCGGTGTAGAATATTGCAGTTTCAGGTCAGTGTCTTGACCGATTGCCGAACTAATGTAATTTTTGTAATGATTTCTGAAAAAGTGTGCAATTTAGAGGCATCGTTTTATTTTTCCTGTAATATTTACATAAACTTCTATCACATATAATAATTTCAGATTTTTCTCTATGCAAACTTCGGAGATAAGGGGGGAACGGTATTATTTTTTTTTTCAAAAGTATGCGAAAACTATGCGGCCTAAAAAAAACGAAAATATTTGACAATGTGCAAGTAGCGCTCTTTAATATGATACCTCAAATGCCCCACTTCGAATTCTTAAGACACCCATTCAGTCCTAGTTGCAAAAAAAAAAAAATTTTTCTCATTTAAAAATAGTTGGGTAAACGTCATCTAAAATTATTCCAAATTTCAAGTTGATAGCATAAGTAGTTCTTGAGATATCCAGCTGTGACAGACAGAGGCGCACCATAAGGGTTACTTTTTACCATTTTGTTACAGAACCCTAAAAATATGCCCAATTATCTGAAGAAGACGGTTGACTCTAGGTGGATTATAATTGTACAATCGGATATAAAGTAGGTAGATAGAGGTAGTGATGGATTAATTAGCATTCGCATTCATTATCAGCATGCGAATGCTCATTTAGCATTTAGCAAATGAAATGTAGTTATTAAATTCTGCGAAGTGCGAAGTGAATTTATCGGTTCGTACTTTAAATACTTTACTTTAATATATTTAATTATGTGATCAATCTTAATCACATTAAATATGCAAGTGTACATAAAAAAAACGTTATCGGCGAGTAAACTAAACGCACGCTAGGAGACGTTCTAAGGCGAACGCGGTTTTTAATTAACAAACTTCACATACTTCATTATTATCAATTATCGCCATTTTAGCAAATAGCATGCTATACTCAAGAATTCACATGCTAATGAAATTTATGAGAAATCGCATTAATTGACATTACTAGATAGAGGTAGTACCTATACCATGTTATGCCCATTTATTCCCAAGAGATATAGACAGACATTACTAATGGATAGCGTTCAACGAAATTCAAAGAATAAAACTACGTTCTCCACGCCTTCATTTAACCAAGTTGCTTATTTTCAATTCAGCAATTGGAATATACGTTCGCAAAACTTCATACATTATACTCTCACCTTTTATTTTTAATTTCGGTAAGTGCTCCACCGTTGTATAAACCATTAGATTAAATGTCTGGCTCGTAAGGTAAGGAACATTAGTTCTATTGCCAACAAAGAAATCCGGGAAATGGGAATGTCCAATTGCTAAATTACAATTGTGCAGTGCAGCTATTAATTCGGTTGAATTGCCGAAGATCACAAAATGGAGGCGAAATTCTTCCTAGGTTTCAATCTTAAGGCGACGATAACCGATTTTTAATTATTTTTTATTGAAGATCACGTCTAAACGGGTAGTGTTAGTTATTTGGAAAAAACATGTTAAATTTGACCATTTTCTTTAATAACTTAATATAGAAATAATTTATATTATGTGTTTATTACATAATGAAATTAATTTGTAAAGTTATGTCTAACGCGGATAAAAAAACTGAGAACCACGCAAAATCTATCAAGCGTATTTTTCTGAAACCATCACCATTTTGAAGATAATTTAATTATTGATCTTTTAGTATACGTTTTTTATTAAAATACCTTTTTTATGTATAATAAATTAATAATGCGTCTAATTTGGGACAGCGCTCCTTGATGGGCGAGTCCTATTACTAGTTGGTACGAAGCGTTGCGTGAGTTCAGCACAGAACACGCAAGCTACCCACTCAAAGTCACTGGCATATATCTACGTCTTAATTGCAGCGCAGTTCTAGCTTAAAGCTAACGGCTGTAAGCTTTGGCTTCCTAGGAAAAGCGGTTTCGTCATATTATAACGGCCGTCATGAAAAGCCGTCCGTCAAGATTTGACATTCGGACAGCCGTTATGATGTGACTGTTCACCGCTTTATTAGGAGTCTTTTATTTTGTTTTAAAGTGCACCAAATGGAGTATTTCTCGTTTTCTCGTTGCGTTGTAATAATTTCTACATAAGTGTTAGAGAGCTCCGACTCTCATAAAAATGCGACTGCCATTAAACTTTTGGTCGCACCGACCAGGTAAACTAGAAACTGGCTAGTTGGCCGTTGCGACCAAATGCGTGATTCGTATCGGTTTCTTTAGTTTACCTGTACCCTAATTGCGTAATATAACTCAATCTGTTTCGGTTTGAAACAGATTGCTAATCCATTGTTCATAATTTGGAAAAAAAAATCTGCTCAAAAACATAAATAACGTAATGAATGTTATTGAACTGTCAAAATGAAACAAATTAGGCATAATTGTTTACGAAAATAAGTTACGCAATTAGGGTACTGGTCGGTGCGACCAAAAGTCGTGGTCGTGGCCAACTAGTGCGAGAGATCCCTTACATTTATGCAGTGATGCCAGTAATATGTTCCTTTTTAATCGACTTCCAAAAAGGAGAAGGTTGTGGAATGTTCGACTTTAAATTATTTTTTTAATGCATTTTCATGCAATTGTGGACAGATTTTGAAAATTCTTTTGTTATTTGTTAAAGGAAAATTGTGTGGTGGTGCCATATAAATTTTATTAACGTATTTTTCCCATTTAGCCTCCATTGATGTTGTTATAATAGGTTCCTGTCTCTGTTATTTACATAGCAGATAGTGGTATTCGAATTTGTGTGGAGTAGCCCACAGTAGCCCCTGTAGGTACCACAGATAAAAAATAAAAACTTTTTACGAAAAAAAAAAAAAAAAAACAACCGACTTCCAAAAAAAAACACTAAGTACAAACTGAAAATTAAATAACTTTAATTTCGGAAGTCGGTGGAAAAAAACGAAAACTTAAAATCAAAGACACCGACTTCCGAAATTTAAAGTTATTTATTTAAAGTAGGTATTTACTTTGTAAATTGTGTTTTTTTTTGGAAGTCGGTTGTTTTTCATTTGTTTGATCACCTTTTGCTTTCTGTCCTTAGATATGATCACAAAGTACAATAATTATTATGAACCTCTTTATAACATATTATATAAAAGAGTAACGGTGGAGTTTCTTGCCCATTCTTCTCCATACGAAAACTACCTTTTGGAAGGGGCGACTAGAATCAATTATATTAGTCTGTAATTTTTGACGTTCAAAAGTGCATACATGGGCCTATTTGAAATAAATGATTTGACTTGACTTGACTTGATAACCCAAAGGAAATCAACAGTTTCAAGTACCATGAAGACTATAAGTGATTGGTTTGGAATACCATCACCATGCCAGCCAGAGTTCAGGAAACTATGGAGTGATAATGAAAGGAGTTTTAAATGCATCCAACACTTACAAAATGTGAATATTAAGATCAAAATAAAAACAATTACGAAAGATCAAAAATAAGGCAATGCGAACACAATGTACAGATAGCACAAAAACCAGAACCAACAAATTATTCGAAGACAAAAAGCATTTTTATTTTAGTCCACGTTACTCCAAAACTTCGTGATCGAAGCAATTATAAGAACCAGAAACAGCGGAGCAGAATTCGCTAATTCGATTAACACAATCATAGCGATGCTCGTGACCTAATCACCGACAATATGAGCTTCATTGGACTAATTTAGTGAATTCGCTTGGTATGTGCCACTCAACTGATGGCCGGTACAGATTTAATGGTACTTGGGTGTTTGATTCTGCTTTTATGCCTTTACTGCCCTCAATGTTTGGAAGCCTTGAAATAGCACGATAGTCAAAAATATTTTAATACTAAAAAGCTGTTCCAACAGACTCCAACTCTGGTTGGAGTCTGTAAGACCCCATTAGTGGTTCTGACCACTAATGGGGTCTCCTTTAGTGGTTGAAGACAACTCCACTCACACAAGTCTTTTTCAATTTGACGTTTTTAAAGCTAATTAGTGACCAAAGCTTAAGACGCAAATATATGACAGTGAGTGTGTGTGTCAGTGGTTAGCTTGCGTGTTCTGTACTGAGTTCACGCAACGCGTCGTACGTCCAGCCAGTAATAGGACTCGCCCATCAAGGAGCGTTGTCCCAAATGAGACGTATTATTAATTTATTATACATAAAACAAATGGTATTTTAATAAAACGCGTATACTAAAAGATCAATAATTAAATTATCTTAAAATGGTGAAGGTTTCAGAAAAATACGCTAGATAGATTTTCCGTGATTCTCAGTTTTTTATCCGCGTTAGACATAACTTTATAAATTAATTTCACTATGTATTTAATATAAACATAATGCAAAATATGGCTATATTAAAATATTTTAAAAGTGCTATTATTTAACATTTTTTTTTCCAATTCATTAACACTACTCGTTTAGACGTCATCTTCAGTATAAAATCATTAAAAGTCGGTTATCGTCGCCTTAACCTCTCCTGTCCAATGCTGACCTGTACCCTAATTGCGTAACTCATTTTCATAAACAATTATGCCTAATTTGTTTCATTTTGATAGTTCAACAACATTCACTGCGTTATTTACGTTGTTGAGCAGATTTTTTTTTCCAACTTATGAATCGATGGATTAGCAATCTGTTTCAAATCGAAACAGATTGTGATTGTGTTGTATTACGCAATTAGGGTACAGGAGCATTCAGAATCGACTTGAATGGGGTTGGTTCTGGATTCTGCAGGGAATGGCCGCCAGCAGATTAGCAAAAGCCATGGCTCGGTAACATTCGGGGTGGAAAAGAAGGATTTTGTGCCGATCCGGACAGAATCGAAAAGGAGTCACCTTTTTCATCCTGTTTTAATCCTACAAACATGGAACAATTTGCAATTCTGATGATCTTACTTCAATAACACACGTTGTTTCATAAGTATTCATATTGTCTTCTTGATAACGTTTTAGTACAAACAGTTCATTGTGTGATCTTGGACAATAACCCATTGTTGAGTTGGACCGAAACCCAAGAAATTTTGATAAAATGTTGTTTATTTTGTAACACTCTTGCTGTGGAAGAAGGAAACCCCTTTACTCGGAGTCTGGGAAGGACGCAACAAGGAATGAAGAACTCTCTATCAGAATTTTCTAGATGAAAAATATTCACCGCCATTTGTGCAGTGAGATATAAAAAGCGATTTTTTAGGGTAATTATTTACTTTTCCTTATTAAATTAAATTAGACAATCGTTTTCTGCATTTTATCTAGATTAAAACTGTCTTTATACCAAAAAATATGGATCAGTAGTTTCATTTTACAAGTGTTTTATCGTTTTCTGCATTTTATCTAGATTAAAACTGTCTTTATACCAAAAAATATGGATCAGTAGTTTCATTTTACAAGTGTTTTTTGGTACGCTGTTTTGCGCGGAAAACTTAACGTTATAGTACTTAACTATTACCTAATCTATAATTTCTTTAAAATAAGTGACTTCATACTAAAGTCTGTTTTTTAATCTCGTAGACTAATTTGACATTTCAAGTGATTGTTGTTTGTTTTTTCAATTTAGAGTTTGACATTTGCACCTGTCAAATTAGTCTACGAGATTAAAAAACAGACCATAAGTAATTATACTAATTATGGATGAAATTTGGCACACAGATACTTTATAACCTGGAATAAACACACAACAGGGTACTTTTAATCCTGGTAGTACGTTCCCGTGGGATATTTTTGCCGCGGGCAAAAGCTAGTGCGTTATAATTTTATCAATCCGAAAACATGAACAAACAAAATACTTTGGCCTCTGCCATTTTCATTCTTCTTAACCTTTTATCTAATTCTTAGAAACAAATTAGACAAACTTGTGCCATTATCAGGAATTCTGACTCAATACGAATTATTATCGGCTTCGCTATCGAGTTGCCAGTGTTTGTGGGAACTTGGAACATTAAATAAATATCTATTTTGTTTGTACTTCTAACGATATCATGGCTCGCGATAAGGGCATTACTTTACCGCGTTATTTCGTAGATTTTTTTATTACTAACTTCTTCTTCCTTGTGTCGATACCGCGACAGAGTATTAAATTTTGTTGGCCGAGCACTTCGCCACTTCCACGGGCACGGGATCGTCTGTGGCAACGCAGAAATTAGAATTTTAGTATTTTTGAGACAGGTCAGGTATTTTGCCTTACGAGGGCAGAATACCTGATAGCTCATCATCAAAAATCTAATCAGTGGTTTAGGATATTTTTCGTTAATTTATTTATTGCGAATGGTGTGTAATTCGTAGGTTTCATTTTAAACTAAATGGGTCATAAAATATCAAAACAATAACTTTATAAACGAGCACTATCGGTCTCCATGTGAAAACATAATTGAGCTGTAGGTAGGTACGTTAAGTTTAGTAACTGTTCGATCGTTAAAAACAAAAAGTAAAACTCGTTAACACGACGCTAAACTAATTTCTGGAAGCAGAAAAAGTTACACGGTCTCGTTAATCGATAATTATCAGTTTGGTTTAATTGAAAACAATATCTATTGGTTAGAAACCGTCATGCTTTTGCTGCACCGCAAATTGTTGATTTTAATCTGACATTTTTTTTTATGGCTCTCTGTAATGGCTGCACCTAGAGTAGTGATGGGATACTTAGTAATTAACTTGATCATAATGACGATACATCTATAAATATAATTGTATTTTTTTCTTTTATTAGATATTCGTAAGTACACACACTTTTCGGTCGATAGTGTCTCGATTTCATTTAATTAAATTCAATCATTCTCGTAAATAGTTAGGAAGTTCCTATCGAAAATGTTATTGCAAAGTTGGAACAATACTGATTTTTTTTTACTTGAATAAATTGAAAACCGCATTACGTTTGAAAGGTAATTTCCATAACTTTCTCTTCATGAAACCACAATTTTATTATATGAAACTAAAATCTACTATTTCATACTACGCAACCGTAATTACTATCATCCATTTTCTTTTTTTTTTCTAAACAATAAATTAAAATTAATAAATAAACGAGTTAGTCGATTTTATAATAATAAATCACGCACCCGCATCTCTAACCGATATGCACGGTCGAGCGTTTCAATATCGTTTCAGTAATTGGACTTTATTTTTAATTTGGAACGCAATCGGGCATCGAACTCTTAACTGAAACTTGCTATGCACGTAGTTATCGACACCTTAACCAATGACGTTTTATGGTATTCGAATCTCTGCAATGACATCGAAGGAATCGATTCTTCTTTCCATTGCGAATCAATTGGGATAGGAGACCGTTAAAAAAAGTGGTTGTTTTTTTAATTCTCTATGCGTTCTTTGTTCAGCCAGGCATATTATTTGAAAAACGAATCGGTTACAGTGTTAACAATGTTTTATTTCTGCTTTTATTAACTTCTGAAACAGATTGAATTTATTATTACGATACGGAATGTAGAACGTGAAAACATGAAACAAATTACTTAACAATCTAGTTCTTTTTGTTCAGATCAATTTAATTTAAGTCTTTTTAAAATACTTACGTTAATCTGTGGTTAGGTTTTCTTTGGTTATTGCTCAACCACAGATTACTTAGTTTCGTCTAGTCGATTTCTACAAAGAGATGGAATCAATAGTGCAACTTTTAAGAAACATGGTAAATAATTCAAAGCAAATATTTCGAAATAGAAATTGTAAAAGTAGCTACTAAGCAAGCACTTTTTCATTTATTTATATACCTAAGTATGTTTCATGTACCTACATAAGTAGGTAAGTAGATACTTAAGTTTTCAAGCAGTTTTAGAAAATGACGGACGAAAGAAAAATTGTATTCTACTATTATTTACTTATTTCACAAAATAATTTGATGATACAAAACAACTTGAATAGAAACATTCAAATCCCAGTTTAACAAAAAGCTGATAATAAGTTGTTTGAAGACGTTTCCCATGGCACGTTCACACGAGCCGTCACACCCCGTGAGCAATGGAGCTATAACTGCCTACTGCTCAAATTGCCCACGGGGTTGGCCGGCCTTTGACCCCGCGTAGTATTGTAGCTCATGTAAGTAGTCCCTTGAATATTGTTATTTTACCTGATTCAATTCTACTCATGACTTCTATCTGTCCTTGGATGACGTCAGACATGAATGGTACGGGAAGTCATAAATTAAGGAGCTTTTTGTCAGTCTTCTAAAATTCAATATATGTCTGACTTATTGCTTCATTCGACTTGTATTTATTTAGTCATCGCAAAGCGAACCAGATGATTTTTTTTTTTAATTTCACACACGAAGCGATTTATTTGAATAGCTAGGTATATCTGAATCCATCTGCATATCATGCACAGTTGCACTCAAATCCTGCTCAGTAACACAAAAAAAATCCCTACAAGTTTACATAACATTAAAAAAAAAAAAAACAAAAAAGCAATATGGCTTCGAGCAATTTGACAGATGTTCTTAATTTTAGCTTGCAATAATATTGCATCGGCATCAAAACATCTGCTCCCGCGAAATATCAACATTTGCATCTTTAAACGACCGGCAGGTGTTCACAGCACGTGTCGACCAATTTATTTTTCATCTTAAAGACCACCATTTTTTTAAGTAAGTGAAAACAGCCATTAATACCTTTTAATCCAATTGAGTTATGCAATTGACATTTAGGATGAAACAATACATTTCATAATAGGTGAAGTTCATTACTTAATTACTTTAAAAAAGGTCCTAATAAGTTATAAATAAAGAAATGTTTATGAAGTTAAATAAGACAGAGTGCCTTCATTATCGTTTACAAGACTTATAGGTGTGAACACCTATATGTAGATATGTCTTGTAAATTAAATACACTTTACGCCTCCGTCCACATGTCTATTAATGTCGCTGAATGTCGCTGTGATCAGATCACCAATCAACTATTCATTTAAAGTGCATGTTAAGTTTACATAGTAAGTACACAACCAAGAGAGTATTTTCCTTGATCTAATTCTATGAATATGACAAAAGTTAAATCAAACCAAGGCAAAGAACAACGTTCACACAATTGGCCCAATTTTCCGAATTTTCTTGAATAATTTGTTAAAGTACGGTAACTTCTATGTAAAATACAACGATTAAAAACAAAAAAACAAGACCTAATGAGCACTTTAAAAAACTAACAACGTTTTACTCAAATAAAAAAAAAATAACCGCGAACTGGCGAAGACAATTTGTGGCATTCTAACGACATCAAAAATGTCAAGTTAACTAGAGAACAAAAACAAGTCCACGTTGTCTATGCTTTGTAATAGCGGAGTTGGCGAACAATCGCGTTAATAAGCAGGAGCCTTGACACTGAAACGTGCTTGTACCTTGTACTTACATAGTTAAATTAATATACATAAGTCTTCTTAACTAATAACGTAATGACGCACAAGTAAGTCTTATAATTTTCTTGAGTTACAGTACTTCTTGTAGTACCTACTTATTTAGACGAAATTAGTTCCTGAACTTGAAAACTGACAACAATAAAAAGAGACTCCACTTGATTCCTTCAGGACCTTGCTGTGGAACACAAGACCAAACAAATTTTTAATGCTTTTTAATAATCACAGAGGTCGTTCGAAGGTTAAACCACGCTTACCACGGGCGGTTCGTAGATGGGTGATCAAATCATCCATTACATATTAAGATCCCTCCGTGCCTCGGAAAGCAAAACCGTTGGTTCCGGCTGTCATTCGTAGATTTTTGACAATCTTACCAAAGGGGATCGTGTTACACAGTAACTGGGTTGTGGAGGTCAGATAGGCATCGTTCTATGTAAAATAATGGTATTCAGCTGCATCCGGTTAGACTGGAAGCTGACACCAACATAGTTGGGAAAGGCTAGGCAGACTGAACTACTCGGGCTAAACTTTTACGAAATAAACAAAATTTACGTGCCTGTATAGGATATTATAACCTTAATAAATAAAGTGATTAAGCACCGTTTTAAATTGCAATTGTGTGCATAACAGGTTGCACCATATTTTTATTGTGTCTAGTCATGTCTACTATATTTCTGGTTCGCGTAGTAAATAAAAACTTCTAAACTTTACCCTTTAAAAGATTATCTTTTTCGCTCTATTTATGTTAAATTATTTAATTAACTCTCTTCTTAGCGTGTCGTTGGCAATCTAAATGGACTCTGCCTAGAATTCGGCTTCGTGTTTGGCGCCATCACTAGCGTCCATCAGTTCCTGTAACGTGCAGCTGACAGGACACGCAAGATATGAGTGTCCCATCGTTTGTGGAACGGCACCACATTTACACTCCAAGGCGGAGTCGTCTGTGAATCTCCTCCTGAACAGGTTAAATTAACTTGAAAGAGCACTCGTGAATATATGTTAAGAAATATTTCTCCCCTTATATTACTAGCCCCTAGTGTCCTACTGCAGAGAAAGGGCCATCATTGCCTTCTTCCACTTGTCTATTGCTGTCTATGGTCAATCTTTCACAAAATATTTGAATTCGTCGATAGCTTATCTTTCTGGGCCTGGCGCACTGCCGTTTTTCTACTGATGTGGTATCCACTATGCTGTGGCAGTTTTATTAGAATCTCTGGCATGCGACAGATGAGAGCAGACTCGTTCAATTTCAGCTTGGCATCCGTGTGACCTACATCAGCAATTTGGGTTTTGGAGCGCAGTTTTACACCGGAAAAATTACACTATTATCCTACATCTTTTTTTTAAAGTGGGATTTTAGAGGACTACACGATAACAAAGACTTACTTCCTATAAGAAACAAATTGAATCCAAGTTTATGTTACAATTCCCATCAATCCCATCTTCAAGTCATAAGCTATGCGAAGTATTGCCACATATTTGACACAGACCTACAAGAACAGTGCATAACGTTGTTCGATAAACCAGAGACAATCGAGTGTTTTTGTATTCGGCTTACACCAGCTAACGACTTCTAAGAAACGAGAGAACATTGCCTTATACGATGTTCCAGGAACGATTGCTGAGTGACGGATTTGTTTCAAGTTTATGCATATTACAGTACCGTGTGGTTTTACGGATATTGGTTAATTCTTTCCTTCTCTTCCTTTCCTATGTGATCGGTTTACAAACAGGCCGATATAGAAAGGGGCAACCTAAGCATGTTCCTGTAATTTTGCTGATGTTACCCATGTTATTTTGGTCTTTTTTTTGGTTGGGAAATTATTAAATAACTTCTCCCGCTCTGGGCGGAGCGGAAGGGCGTGTCACTCTTACTGACTAAAACCCACCCGTGTTCCTTCAGTTGCCAATTTGCCGGGGGCCACGATCTCCCTTTCGGACTACTTCTTCGCAACCCCGGCAAAATTTGACCTGGCGTCGGAAAAAAAATATGGTGCTGTGGTGAGCAAGCTACACTTTTTGCCAAGACCTTTACTGCTACTCAATTCCAATACTTTCTTCTGAATACTTCGAGATAATCAAAACATTTGTCGAAAAAATGAGGAGTTTTCAGTGGAGTAGATAAAAAAAATTGTTTGATCCTATGTGAGTGTCCAGATGCTTCCTATGGTCGTTACTAATACAGGAAGGGATTGGCGAAGAATCGAAGAGCTAAACCGATCAAAGACACAAAGTTTTGAATCAGTGGGATGAAAACGCTGTAACTCTTATTAAACTTTCGCACCAATCATGGCCTTATCCACCAGGAAAAATCAATGGATTTAATTAATTTCGCGAAACATTATCGCTCGTTCGCAAATAAAATAGCACCAATAAACACAACGATAATTGTTGGAATTATCAAAGTGCAACCTCTAGTGCTGGATGTCATTTGGTAGTTTTTCTGTGAGTAGCCCCAAATGTCTAAGCAAAAAAAAAATGCCAAAACAAGTCGTGAACACCTAACGTAAAGGACAAATCTCGCCATGTTTGGAGGTTCGGAGGATTCTTAAATCAGCAGTGTCCTTTGCCTAGCTTAGGCAATTTGAATCGTGTCCCCACTAATCGCTAAGCTACAAATACTACATCACAGACTACGGATAAATTCAATACTCAATACTTTTATTGCATTCCACATGTAAGTATTCTTCGGTGGTAAACTTATAATTAGATCATTATGGACCCTGTTGGGCACAGCAAAGATCAGTCTGGTCAGTCTATCAGTTCTGATAGTATTAAAAAAAAAACCTTTTTACAAAAATACAACAGACTTCCAAACTACAAAGTGAAATATAACTTTAATTTCGGAAGTTGGTGTCTTTGGATCAGTATTTTAGTTTTTGTCACCGGTTTACAGACAGTTTATATATTTTTTGTAAACAAGTTTTTTTTTCACTTTTTAGTGGGTTTGTTTGTAATTTATCTAAGTTGCAATAGCTTAATGTCAACTGCTCATCAAAAATACCCAAATCGCTATAGAGGTGCCTATAATATTTGAAGAGTTCCCTCGATTTCTCCAAGATCCCATCATCAGATCGTGGCCAAATAACAATAGGACCAACTTGAAAGTATACCCTTTCAAACAAAAAAATAATTTTTCAAATCGGTCTAGCCGTTTTCGAGTAATCGGGGCAAATACATAAAAAAAAGTGGTGGTACTCCAGGAGTGCCGACAGAAGTGAAAACTTGAACAAGATCGCCTTGGTGGAAGAAAAATACTTGTATAGAACATTGGTCCGTAACCTTATCTAAATAAAGAGCACAATCGTGTTTACAAAAACAAAAAAAAAATACTTCCGAAACCTTTAAAGTAAAAATACTTGCATATGACATTGATCCGTGACTTAATATAAATAAAGAGCATAATCGCGTTTACAAAACCTTTAAAGTAAAAATACTTGCATAGAACATTGTTCCGTAACATAATATAAAAAAGAGCACAATCGCGTTTACAAAAATGAGGTGTCGTCATGGTGTCGTGAAATCAATAATTTAGTCCCATCTCAAAAATGTCCAACAATATACCGAACTACCAAAAAAACATACCGACGAACTGAGAATCTCCTCTTTTTTTGAAGTCCGTTAAAACGTAAGTTGGGAAAAAAACACGGGTGGTTTACTCCGTGGGTGGAGCTGTATGTGTTGTTAGTTCTAAATGGCCATTTGGCCAAGCCTCGTCCTTATTTATTCATTACAAAACTTAGTCTACGTGGTAACTTTTCAGTAATCTGAGACCTAAGGTTTCCCCACTGTGCTATGTAGGACATCTTTACACTACTTATAGCTCCAAAACTATGGTGAGCGTACATTGTATCACAATAAAGTTGGTCAACTATGTACACACGGCTATACATCAAGCTATACAATTCCAGTTTAAGCTGATCTCGCATTGTATAGGATTTCCGTAAAATGATAGGTCAGCGTATACTGGACATGTATAGCTTGATGTGTAGCCGTGTGTACTAACCAGAATAACACCAAATGCTCTCCTCATCCTCGAAAAGGTCTCGGTACTCCCAAAAACTTAAGTAAATAGGTAATGCTGGTATAGTGCTTACGTAAGCTTCTAATTGAATACAAATGTTATGTAATGTCCCTCGGTAACGACATCAAAGGCCCGACAGAGGACATGGACATCAATAATAATTACCTTTACGGTCATGGCAGTAATTGTGGTTTCATTTGAATTACTTGAATGACCAGGAACTCAATAGTGGATTGATTCCCATAGCAGGCGGGGTCAATTTCCGAACGCACCCGCATCTACTGTTCAATGTCCCATACACTATTGCAGGCGATTTTCAACCTTGTGTCTTGCATCAGAAGATTCAATGGCTGATTTAAACACACATTTATGTTTGTAAAGTTTAAATAATGGTCTCTAACAATATTCTTCTCTCCCCTTTTTGGTCGTCGGTCATGCAATTTTTCAATCTAATTCGAACTGCCGTGTTTCGTGCTCGGTGGCAATTTCTTTAGTAACTCTATGGAACTATTTCAGCACATGATTACTTTTACCGTTTCTTCACTTAGGTGTTTGGCGTAGTCTCGACAAGTTTTTCTGTTATGTGACAACATGACAAATACCTAATGCCTTTGTCCCGGGTCTCTTTGGCTGAATTTCTTGCGTTTTTGTGGTGTTTGTTGAACTTTTTGACGTTATTTTTTATGGACGGTACTTAATCATCTCGTCACCTACCTACATTTTTCTGCCTGGGGAAGACGGTACATAAGAGAACAGCACTCGGGTGAAAATAGATAAACATATCGTCAAGGTATGCCAACGTTATATCACATTCCCGTGGCTGTGAAAATAGAGAAAACGAATTTTCCCAGATATGAGACCTAGCTATAGCTAGATCGATTTTTCACGTATATTCCCTACATAGTAATTTTCGTCGAAATCGTTAGAGCCGTTTTCGAGAACGTGATTACAAATATATATATACAAATATTGCTCATTTAATAGTATGGGATAGGATGAAGCAATACCGAACATTCACCTATAACATAAAGGCTCTTTCAAACAGGCGCGACACGCGACGCGACACAAAGACACCGCTCGTCGCGCGACGAGCCTTAAGCCATAGAACAGATAAACGAGGTTTTATCTGTTCTGTGACATAAACTATTGTTCAGTGAAGACAATCGCCGTATATTCAATTTTGAAACGAATTCTAAATTTGCTTGAGTGATCGAATGCGACCAGTCATTTTTCTACCAGCCAGCATGATGTAAAGCCCCCAGTACACGTTGATCGAGCGACGGCTTTGCCCAACGTGTACAGGCCTTTTGCACATACCCTTTACAGTAGGTACGGTACGAAACTCTGATAATGTGTAATTAGGTAAAATGAAATGAAATTTTATTTGCAAGAAGTGTAGTACATTACAGATAGTCGGGTTTTTTAACAAGTTCTAAAACAATTCGCTAAAACTGGCATGCAAAATTACATAAATTAAATAAATGAAATAAGAAGCTAATAAAAATGGATCATACATCATAGTTATTATATTAAGAATAGTGAATAGGTAAGTAGGTACCACCTACCTAATTACACATTATCAGAAATCTGACAGGTAGTCCTACAGAACTTTGATAATTTTGTGTAAGTAAATAAATAGTGTAATAATGTCAGATTAATCCTCTTGATTAACATAACATAATATTACGCCTTGTTTCCCTGAAAGGTTAGGCAGGGTTACACCTACACCCACATTTCACCAGTAATGTTCAAGTCCCATGTGCCAAACAGGGGTGAGCCTAGTGCCATCAACCAAATCCAGACTCCGGGATTTGTGCCCGGATTGCTACTGAGAAATTTACGATAGAAAAACCGAATAACATTTTCTTCTCGATTTGTTGTCTTTTTTCCTGTTAACTTTTGGAATTCTAGTTTTCAACGGATTTTTCCAATATTTTTATTAATTTTGTAATCTACCTACGTGATCCTAGCACGCGTAGCACGACAACCATAGAAACGGGTTTTGTCGACGGAAGAATAAACAAAATGACAGATTGTGATTGTTTATCTGTCATTTTGTCTGTTCTTCCGTAGACAAAACCCGTTTCTATTTTGGTCATGCTATGCGGGCTGGTAGACTAGGATCTTCTTCCACTTTCTTGTCTTCGCGGTTTTGAAGATTTCAATTTTGTTGTTAGTTTGTATTTGTTATACCTATGTATCTATTTGTTGGTCTGTAGAAGTAGCTACCTTTTTTACATATGAAGGTTTTTTTTTTAATGAAAACTTCTTTAGGCGCGTTGGGGGAAAAAACAATTGAACTCGCGACAGCGTTACCGACACTTAATTTTTGTAAACGCGATTGTGCTCTTTATTTATATCCTTACGGATCAATGTTCAATGCAAGTATTTTTACTTTAAAGGTTTTGGAAGTACCTATTTTGTTTTAATTTTCACTTCTGTCGGCACTCCCGGAGTGTCACTGTTTTTTTTTTTCACCGCAACTGTGTAGCTCTTTGACAGCATCTCACCTGATGGTAAGTGATGATCAGGCTGAAGGTGGAAGCAAGTTTCACTCGCACCCTAATTGCGTACGATCAATCACATCATAATCTGTTTCATTTTGACAGTTCAACAACATTCATTGCGTTATTAACGTTGTTGAGCAGACACATTTTTCGAACAATGAAGCAATGGACTAGCAATATCCTTCAAAATAATTCAGATTACGATTGATCGTGTGTTACGCAATTAAGGTGCTGAAATCCTCAACCACAGAGGAACTGGGTATTTTACCTCTAACAGTCGAAACACAACAATACTGTTAACATTGTTGTTATGGCGACAGACTTAAATAAGATGAGATAGAGATAAGATGGTCCAGGCGGACTTGGAACAAGCCCTACCACCAACCAAACCGAGCAGAAAATTTTGCAAGAATTATGTGAATCCGGGATCTCCGGGTCTGAGACAGGTGGTCTAACCACTAGACCACAGAGGCGGTTAAAAATAAGGTAGGTAGTAAAGTAGTAGGTAGGTAGTAGTCTCCTAAGCCTAGGGTTACAATCCGTCTGGATTTATTCAGACTTTTCGATTTAAGGGGTTTTCTTTAAAAAAGATAAATGATTACTAAAAAAATAAGATAAAAAAGTTAAATACCGTTGTTTTTGGCAAATGCCAGGCAATGGTAACCCTACCTACGCCTAACTAGGTATGTCCTAGTTTTAAGCAAATAGTTACCTAGGTTTATTCATTACAATACGTTGGTAAAGTCGTCTACCTAGGTACTAAGGTAAGTAGTTGCTTAAGTAAATTACGACTACCTACATCTAGGTAGGTATAATTAGCCGGATCGTGCTAATCAAGCAAAATTACTGACTAGCTATTACTTACGTAAGCAAAATCAAAGTCAATGTTAAATTTACCACCTACCTACTTACTCTTTGCTAATTATTAACACAGGAAAGCTAACTTACTTAAATGAAAGCATTTTTTAAATTCATGTCCTTGTCATCGAGAACATGAATCATTGATAACTTACAAAGTTTTAAAAAGATAGCTAACGGAAGATTTAAAAAAAATCCCGCTCAAAAAACATTCGAATGTTATCAACGAAGTGGGTACTTACCATTGACAATGAACCTGTGTCTGTCGTTCATAAGCTCCTTGGACAATTTGGGGCACTCCTTACTTAGAACTACACACAAATCATTCAACTTTGCACCGCTTTGTTTACTAACAATCTCGATAAAATAGTTACACTTATCACTGTCATTTGCACCCGTTATTATTTCAAACTCATTTAAATTAAGAACCCCTTTTTTAACTAACACGTCCAAAATATTTGTTTCGCATAGTTCTCGTAATAAAATATGTTTGTGTCGCAGGAGACCGGCACAAACATCGCCCACCGCGGCCATCGTTCAACTAAACTTACGTTGAAAAAACTCCATTCAATCCCCCCATTCAAAGTTGGAACAGATGCGAACAAGGCATGCTCCACTTGGGTATCTTACCCTTGAAAAGGCGCCTGTTTTTGGGATATTCTGTCCCTTTCCTACTTTTGGTTTAAGAAAGAGATAACATCTTTTCGTTTGATTAGAGAAGTTGACGAGTTCAAAAAGATTGTGTGTAACTTTTGACCATAGACAACTATTTCAATGCTTTTGACCAAGGGATTATGTACGATATGTCAGAAAGTGGTGGAGTTTTATTTATCGCATACGGAATCAGCACATAAAGACATGGCTTGCTGCCTAAACATAATACAATATTAATATTGCCGGTTGCACAATCATTTATTACTGTGGATTAAGTACTTACTACGTAAACAAAGTATGATTTGTTTGCCCTCGCAACTCGATAATTAATCAACATATACCTACGTAGTTTAGTAGGTAGTTATGTGCTAATAGTGAATGTGTTACACAATGCAATCACGGTCAAATTGGATCATAATAAAAGTAAAACAGCGCTTTTAATAAATATGGCATTGACAGGCAATATAAAATATCACTAGGTAACTTTTAAGTTTATTTCTTTTTTAAATTCTACGATGAAGTTCAAAGTTCAAAATAAGTACATTATACATATAATGCTTTGTACCAATTGTACCTAGTATCTGATATAAGTACCTGTATATGTTTAACATTTCAACATAATTTCTTCCTTCAGAGATCGTAAAACTCGGATAAAGAAAGGCTTAGTAAGTTGGATTACAGCATCTTAAAAAAGTTGCGGCAAATATCCCTACGGTTTAGCGGTGGCTCTGGTGGCAAGCCAGAGGTAATAAGTTCGTACTTTTAATTAACTAATCGCTGCTGGTATTGTTTGCTAAGAAATAAAGCAAGAAATACCAGTACACCAACGGAAACAAAAAACATACAACAACATAAAACATTTTTAAAACATTTTTTCAATCCTATTGTTTTAATTTAATTCAATGAACAAAACCATAACGTTTTTTGACGTCACATGTAAAGTTGATTTTTCTCGACAATGCTTTGATTTAATGCTTGTTTTATCGTAGCTTTCCACTCGCACAATTTCACGTCAAATGAAAAAGCAATGGAATAGTTGAGTACAGTCAGCCGCAAAAAGATGTATACACGGACAAGGAACCATTTTATTGTCAACCACATTTGTTTCACAACATTATATCCACCGTATAGGTACAAAACATAGTATACAATTTATTTAACCAAACCCATCTCGTACATCCTATGACCAAAACAATGTACACAGTGATAGTTCCAAAACAAGGTAAACAAGACTGCTAACGTGATACGACTTATATCGAATGACACGTCTTTAGCTTCGAAGAACAAGAATTTTATTTTTGTCCTTTTCATTTCATGCATGCCGTCACTGACGTGTCATTTGTTTTTTTTTTCAAAATACAAATAGGTAAATGAGTGTTCATTACAAATGTTGCTTAGGGTTTTTAAGTTGGTCACTCACCGGGTATTCGCGTGTAATAAACATTACATGATTTGATTTTGAGCATTGCGTTACAATACTGCGCCAGTGCGATACACTGACTAAGGACCGTAACCGGTCGAACTGTGAGTATTCGTACTTGTAAAATCAATTCGGTTGTAATGCTTGGTTTTCCGCACTCACTGCTGCAATGTTACGAATTCGTAACAGCAGCAATTAGAAATGATGTGTTTACATCATTACAGGTATGCACTGTAATACTCGCCTGGACGCATGCTCGAATCTGAACTATTTCTGTATTACTGTCTCTGTTCTTCTGTGAGTGACTACCTTAAGATGTGATTGTTGTTATGACAATAATAATATGTTCGTCTGACGCGATAGAGTAAATACCAAATTTTTATAACATCGCATTTTCAACATTTCAACTAAATACTTAACTGTCACCTCCTCTCGAGGTTGGACTTTTGAATTGAATGATTACTGTATACATATTTGTGAGAATTAGAGATTACCATGTTTGGATCATAGGGTGTATAGATGTTTTCGGACAAAATGTTTACATTGTTTTGGTAAATTAAATTGTATACTATGTTTTGTACTTGTACGGTGAAAACAATGTTATGAAACAATGGTTGTAGACAATAAAATGGTTCCTTGGCCGTGTATACATTTTTTTGAGGCTGACTGTACAATGAAACATGCATTACAACATGGAATAGCCATGTAATTCCGGTTATAATAATAGAACCACCCTATTGCTCCCCTGGGTGTCGTAAGGGGGATGAAATCTGAGCGATTCACGTAATAAACGACATCACCTGCGAATTGTGTAATCAACTATATAATGTTCAATTTATTGTACACAATGTGAAGAGTAAAGGAACCATGGATGGACTGTGATAAAGATGATTTATGGCTCGGTGAAAACCGAGACGACTGCTAATAGAGAAGTATGGAAGAAAAAGACATGTTGTGCCTTCCCCAAATAAATTGGGTTATGGGTGGCTATGGGCAGGCAGGAGAACGATGCTGATTGTATCGATGCCGATGTACGGTCTCTGCGGTACGGTTGTATTGATTGCCTCTGCCTCGTTGATCTACTAATGATTACTAGCGCGACTGCTGAATTTGAATTCAGAACCCCACCACCTTGTCGCGGTTCGATCCTCAAGACGAGGAATGTGTTTAGTTTTTTCTATTGGTAATTCCCACCCAGTAGCAGCCTGAAGTTTGGATTTGTGACATTTTTATGGCAATAGACTCGCCTCTTGTTAAATGGGACTATTACACATGATTATATGACATGGCATCATTTTCTTATTTACTAAAAGACTAAAACTTACTAATCGACTAAAATGTTTTTTTTAAATCTATGGTTTGTTTTATATGTTGTCATACTTGTCATTGTCATTATTGTTTGTTTGACGTGACCTAAAGGTCCAGTAACCAGGTCATAAAATTCAAAAAAAAAAAAAAAAAATTGTTTGACGTTTCTTTCGTTAGCATTCTAACCTATATTTTATTACGGGATTCCAATAATTTCTACTACAAATATAAATAGTAAAATAGTGTTTGTGTTACATTGTGCAGGTGCAAAAAATGGCACCAATAGCGAAAAATTCATTAGATGGTAAGTGTAATTGCTGCCAACCATAACATAACTGGACTCGAAAAATGACTTGCTTCTCAAAATATAAGATTATTTATCATTTACTGATATTAAGTTAAGAAACATAAAATAGTGCTGTTTAAGAACTTAATTTTATATTATCAATATTACTGTTGTAGTTATATTCTCGTTTTGGCGTCATGTAAACACGAATGTATTTATTCATTGTAGATACAGATTCAGGCTCCGATTCTGACAGCGGTTCTAGTGCAAGCCACAGTAAGAGCCCTAGCCCCGCGCCTGGCAAGGAAGGTAGTCATTCAAGGTAATTATTAACAAACAATCTATTAGCAACACGTCAGTAGCTTAGACTCTTGCTATGGGTTTCTTGAGCATTTGACATCATATTTTAATAAAACACCATAACATTGTTTTGTATTTAATCGCATTTGAGTGAAATAAGTCAGTTTTCTGTAGCCGCACTGATTGTTTACCAAGCTGTGTTTGTAATGATTCATTAATTCTATTTGTTTTATTGATGGACCTTGTGCATGCAGTGATATGTGCATTTTAGTTAATCGCAAACTTACCAAAAATTTAGCAGTTAAAATATTAATAGTATCATGAAATAATTTTGTTAATGTTAAGTATGTCATTTGAATTCCAGATCAGTCTCCCGCAGCCCAGCCAAGTCAGGAAGTGAATCTCCTAAATCGGTCCACTCTGCTCACTCCAGAAGATCTTCAAATGCTTCCAGAAGCAAGTCCAATTCTCCTGCTCGCTCCAACAGATCTCGCTCAGGTTCCGCTCAAAGCAACAAGTCTGGGTCTTCAAGCCCCAAATCCAATGCCTCAGGGAGCCCCAAACAAAGAACTTCAAGGTCTAGAAGTGGCTCAAGGAGGTCTCGTTCAGGATCAGCCAGTGCTAGATCTCGTTCCGGATCTCCTAAGAGCCACTCAGCTAGCCCAAAGTCTGGGCCACACAGCCCTAAATCTCGGTCCCAGTCTCCTAAATCCAGATCACAAAGTCCAAAGTCACGATCACAGACTCCAAAATCACAGGTTGCCAAAAGTAGATCTCGGTCCAAGTCTGCAGCAAGTGTAAGTCCGAAGAGTAGGAAGTCTAGATCCAGGTCTGGGAGTGCTTCGTCCAGGTCTAAGAGCCCTGTTGCTAAGCCAGATGCACACGACAGCAGGTCTAACTCACCGGGGCTTATGATTGATGATGCAGATGCACCACCTAAAGACAAGTCCAAGAGTCGTTCCAGGTAAATATTAATTTGTAACAACTAATAAATCTTTTTTTATTAACATTACCAGCTTCCGCCAGTGACTTCGCATTCTATTCGCGTGGGTGAAAACATTTTAAAATTGGTCCAGTAGTTTTTGAGTTTATTCATTACAAACAAAAAAAGTGCCGACAGAAGTGAAAACTTGAAAAAAAATCGGCACCGCGATAATCAACGCGTTGATGTCTTTTTAATGGTCAAAAGCTGGTGTCGTCAAAGGTCGCGAAAACAATGGTTCAGTCCCATCTAAAAAATGCCCAATGCGCCGAAAGAAGTTTTCACTTCAAAAAAACAACAGACTTCCAAAAAATAAACACTATAATGTGAAAAATTACTTTAATTTCAGAAGTTCGGTGTCTTTGGTTTTGAATTTTCCTTTTTTGTCACCGACTTCCGAAATTAAAGTTATTTTTCACTTAAAATATTATTTTTTTTGGAAGTCTGTTTTTTTTTTTTGTAAAAATTATTATTTTGCACTTTTTTAGTTGTGGTACCTACCCCAAACAAATTGGAATACCACTACCTGCTACCAGTGACAGGAACTTATCATATCGTTCACATACTAAATGGGAAAAAATACGTATTATTGAAGCTAACTCAAAAACTACCCAAGCAAAGTTAATACAATCTTTATGGAACCGCCTTGAGAGCATACCCTTTCAAACAAAAAAAGAATTTTCAAAATTGGTCCACAAAAGACGGAGAAATCGGCGGAAATACATAAAAAAAACAAACATACCTTACGAACATATAACCTTTTTGGAAGTCGGTTAAAAAATACGAATCTTTTCTCATTATATAATAATATTAGTATAGATTATGTTATTTTGCTTGACTGGATAGATTAATATTAATTATACTTGTTTCACTAACTAAATTTGCAAACAGACAAGCAACTTTCCCTAAATTCATTAATTCTCAATTCATTTTCTTCATATTTGAAGCATTTCGATCAGAAAATCTGAATGAATTAATTCAATGCACCAACCCCAGTGTGGTTTGAGCAGACTCGATTGCTCAAATGAACCCAAAGATTCACACTAGCCCCTTTTTTTTTTTTTGTGGTTGGGAAATCATCAAATAACTTCTCCCGCTCTGGGCGGAGCGGGAGGGCGTGTCAGACTCTTACTGACTAAAACCCACCCGTGTTCCTTCGGTTGCCCTGTCGCCGGGGGCCACGATCTCCCTTTCGGTTTTCTTCGCAACCCCGGCAGGCATCGGCCCTAGTGGACCCATTCAATTCTGCTGACATCTCTTTGAGGCGCGCGTGGAACACAACGCGCCGTCGACCCGGGCCTGGTCCTTATCGGACGGTGAGCCACCCATTGCTCACCGCCCGCAAGCCCGAGCCTACGGTGGCCGGAAATCGCCTCGCGATTCCCGACGCCCTGGGCGTCTCCTCCTGCGGCGGTTAGGGGCGTGAGGGCGCGAAATTTGCCTCTCCCTCACGCGTTCCGCCTCCTCCTTCGCGAGCATTACCGCTTCGCAGAAGGAGGTGACGGCCTCCCATTTCCTCTCGCTCCGTACCATGGCCTGGACCAGGGCCGGACGCGAGAGATCACCGCCGCCGATCGCCTCCACGAGGACACGGCGATGCTCCGCCCAAGCTGGGCAGACCTCCACCGTATGCTCCACCGTGTCCTCCGGGCGATCCACACAATGGTGATCACACTAGCCCCTGGAGGCTCATATGCTTCATGGTGCTTCAGAGACCATTTCATATCAAGGAGTAGACCGGGAGCGCGATTATGTTAGGGAAGTCGTGCTCTTAGGCTATGGAAGGATTTGTGAGCCATACTGGATATGCATCCTTAAACAAAATTATAAAGGCCAAAAAGATTTTCGCGAAAATGTACAAGTGCAATATAAATATAATTTAAAATGTTTCAGATCTGGTTCAAGGCATTCAAGATCCAAGTCCCGAAGCAAGTCTAAAAGCAAGTCAAAAAGTCGCTCGAGGTCGCGGTCAAAAAGCTCCAATGCTTCTGAACCTGATATTGGTAAGTTGTCATTCAAATTCATTATACCATCTTATGGTCGCAAAAGCAGAAACAAGAAGGCTGCCATGGCAGTCCATTGTTGATCCTCGTGTCAGGTAGTGTTAATGCAATTTTATATTAGGTTTGTACTTTGTAGCAATCTGAAGGCCAATTGCCGTATTTTTTAAATGGAGGGGGTCTTTGTTCGCTCGCTTCGCTCGCTCACTAGACCCCGCCATCCTCTTCGAACCTTATCTGTCCGAGTAGGGGTTCTTAAAATACAGTAATTGCCCCTCTGGATTCGGGAATTGTGACCAAGTAGTGCCTCAGGACTTATAACATTACTGTTAAAATTTGTGTAATCTATATATCCCTTACCTACTTCATGGAATAATGGTGAGATAATATAGAAATACCAGTTTTTGCTCGAGTGTAGGTCAAAAACTATCCCACGGGAACATACTACTGCAAGTGCATTACAAATCCGTTCAGCTGTTTAGGGGTAAAAAGGTAATAAACTGACAGAGTTACTTTCGCATTTATTATATTGTATGGAATTATGGATAGAGCCTTGCCGCAACAATTTATTCATAAATAATTTAGTAATGACCCTTAATGGCCTACTTCTTTCAGGAGAAAAGAAAAAGCGTGCAGTTCTATCAGACTCGGAAAGCGATGGCGGCACTAAGGCCACTCCCAAACGCAAGAAGGCCGGTTCAGACAGCGGATCAGAGACCAGTGACAAGCCTAAGAAGAAGACCAAGGCTATTGTCGACTCTGATGATGACGAGGAGGCGAAGAAAGATGGTGATGGTGGTACGTTGATGAGGCTTTTATTATAGATAAATACAGATGGGTCGCTCCGCATTTTACGTATGAAGCTACAAGCAGGTAAGTGGCCGGCTCGACTTGTCGAATTCAGTGGGCGTAACGTAGTCAAAAGAGAGGCAACATCTAGTTGAATATAACTAGTAGTAGGTAATTAGCGTGCTGAATTGAGCTGCGTGACCTGAATTGCACTTTAATGTCGTAGGAAGACTCGCTTTTTATTAAAATGATTTTGCGGAGTGACCCATCTGTGTTAATCTGAGCTTTTACATATTAATTGTGTATATTATATTAATATATAATATATTAATATCATGATGTCATTAATGCCCATACGCTGATTTAGTCAAAACTGTTTTAAGTCACTATAATACTATGATGCTGCACACTGCAACAAAACAGTGTATAGTCAATGAAAGACAAATATGAGATATTATTAAGACCAGGCACTCCAAAGACAATTTCCACGCAAACTCCGCGCCCATGCACCCTACCACTCCACCAAGTGTTAAACGCTAACACATCAGTAATAAAGTTGAATATCGCGTGCGCTCTTTGGTCGTGTTCGAGCACGGAACTAAGTGTCGTAAGTCTCTCAATTCATATTTCGTTTATAACTAATGTAATAATTGATCTAGAGAAAAAAATTCTTATATTTGTATAATAAACTATATTTTCTTACTCTCAATAATTATTTTAGACATAAAAGCCGATTAATCTTGTTTTTTTTTTTCAAATAATCTTTAAAAAAGACATGATTTTCGAATAAAAAATGAATCGAGCGAAAATATTCCAATTACCTAACTGTCTTATATTTGAAAAGAAAAATGTCCAATAAATCATATTCTAAAGTTCCATTTTGATTGTATGCGTAACTTTTTCAGAATATTAATGCAAATTAACATACAATTTTGGAAGCCTCCTCTTAATGTTTTTTCTTAGTTTGTTATGCTCGGGCTACATTGTCGCGTTATCGCGAACTAAACTTCGCGCGCTCTCTCTCGCACACCGCTCAAAGTCTTGCTGAGCAACAGAGAGCGCGCGAAGTAAAGTTCCCTACAACGCGACATGTAGCCCCAGCATTAATGTATAAGCTAACTCTTTGTTATTGAAGCGGCAATTACTAGTCACCAAATGGGTCATATACAGGCTGGCCCAAATAGTGACGTCATAAAAAAAATAGATTCCTCATCTGGAAATACCCTCTGTATCTCTAGAACGTAAATGTATTTCTCCTTTTTGATCAAAATTTTTGTATTTTGAATTAATGTTAGGCAGATGATTTATTTTATGCCTGAAAGAATATGCCATAACAGTGAAAATTGCCAAAAAGCTGTTTAAAAATAGAGTAACTCGGAAACTATCAAGAATCGTGGAACATAATACATGGGGTATTTTCGGATACACCTGGGTAAGAAAAATATTTTAATGACGTCGCTATCAGTGGCGTGCCTAGGGTTTCAAAATAACGCAAGCCCAATATAATTTTAACCGATTTCAAAAAAAGAAAGTTCAGTTTTCGACTGAGTATGTAGGTACCTACGTATGTATCATCGCAATTTTCTCATAAACTACTGATTAGGTACAATAAATTAAAAGTGAATTCATCCATCCATCTTCTTCTTTCCTCCTCTTCTGCTAAATGACAAACAATATCGACTAATCTTTGAAAAACACTACGGTTGTTTTCAACGCGCGTGTTATATTTTGAAAAGTTCCTCAGATAACTGGCGTGATATAGATGTCTCAATTCGTTATTTACCAAAATTACCGAAAGAAACCATTGCACACAGGTGTTTATGGGAATTTGCGTGCCTTTTAATGGCGCCAGATATGTTATTTAAATCATTATAACCAGATGTATTCCAAACGGAATCTTCATTCGAAAAAAATATGCAGCCCCAGCAATACAACTTATTAGTATGCGAGCAGCCAACAATCCAACTAGTTTTATACACTGATCTATTAAATTTTCGTTTATGCGATTTACTAGTCTGAGAAATACACAGATTAGGCGTCGGTTTTAATGAAGAAATTAACTGTTTTTTCTGAGCAAATTTAAAGATTTTACCTTATCTTCGCCAATCAAAACTTGAACGCATTTTAAATCCTCACAAGGTACAATTACCTCCATTGTTGTAGGTAAGTCACCGAAACAATTGTATCACTGAGGAAATCTAAGAAAACACACAAAAAACTTTAACAAGATAACCTTTTTCCACTCAAGCAAATGAAACAAACAAACAACAAACAAACAACAACAAACTGAAGTTAGTTCCATTCTCGGATGTCGGGAACTATTCAGTGTTGTCATTTAGGCAAAAAAAGTCGCCAGGTATATGAAAAATCTAGCTAGATGTCGCAATTTTTTTATTTTTAAGATATTGCTTGAATATTTAATTTCGTTATTTTAAAAACTCGCTAGTTTTTATTGTTGCTAAATGTTAAAAAACTCAAACTCGTTAAAAATCTCCAAGACGGCACAACGTGGCTAAAACGGCAACACTGCAGAGTTGGCAAGCTGACAAGGTCACGCATACGCGTGCAACTTCATACCGAAAAAGCCCGGCATAAATCTGCCATAGTGATCGATTTGTTCTATGCACAAGGTTCTAACTCGTTATACGGCGCATCGCTATAAGTGCGAAAGTGACAGATATAGTATTTGAAAGCCCCGTATAAGCCGGTGCGTGTAAGCGAGATAGCTATATGTAGATGCTACAAATGCGAAACTCTGCGCGCGAACAATCGCGATGTGTAGTAGTGTAGCATAGGTAGATACTTTGTGTTATTTTGATAAGAATTAAGCGCGCGAACATTTAAATAGTTCGGGTTTGATATTGATTCTCTATCGAGCATTTTAGTAAGGCATGCCGGGCTTTTGGGCTTATATGAAGGTACCGCCACTGGTCGCTATTTAGACCACCTGTGTGTATGCACACAGAACATATAAAAGAGCTTAGAAAGGAAATAGTTTCGGATTTGCATCAGAACGCGTGTCGCCGTTTGTCTCCCACTCTTTAACTTCACTACAAGCAAGAGACCAATGCCTACGCGGATTACGCACACAAATAAACAACACGCACTTAGATCGTCAGTTTGCTATTGGTTTTCACACTAACGCAATCTCTGCGTTTGACGTACACTCATACACGCGGAAAACCTCATGTATGGTAGGGCGACTAAACTGTCGATTATAGATATCGATAAAATTAATGTAATCTTGCTTCTTTCTTTACAAGTATTGTGGACTATGTGGACTTCTGTAATGCATGTTGTAAACATGTATTCATGCGAATATAGAAACAAATAAATAAAAGTGAAACAAATAAAAAATACAAAACTGAATTTTAAAACCAATTTAATTATTAACATGGACTGATGACTTTTTTTTTATCCTGGTATAATCATCAAATGAGTCCTCCCAATGGACTGATGACCTTCTCTAATAAACAAATAATAAACATGGTAAATATATATTCCATGTTTTTTATTTGTTTATTAGAGAAAGTGAGTTGCCTCTCAACCTTACATTTCCGGTGCTTATCACGTTCAAAAAGAAAAAATTATTGTCCCTGAAATAATACGTATTTATTAAGTAGCATACGCCTGCTCTCTTTTAAATTGGAGTTTTTCAAAATGAAATGCAATCTAACACTAATATACTTATGATTTACCGTGACCCCGGTACGTAAAGGGCTATTGAAGGACACTGTGGATTTTAGTCAGTACGAGTCTGACAGTCCCTCCCGCTCTGCCCTGGGTGGGAGGACTCATTTGATGATTTTATCACGTTAAAAAAAAAAAAGTAATCAAAGAAGTATAAAAAAAAAACGTAAAGAAAAACGCATAATTTTCAATTTCCTTCGTTTTCAACCAAAAGTTTTATAAAAATTAATATAAAAGATGATTTTGATGTCGCCATTTTTAGACAAAAAACTGATTAACTGACGAGACTAAAATAAAATTTTCTAAAACATAAGTTTACTTACTAAACAACACATAACGATATATTTTGCGGATAAGCGCCTGATTTTAAGTTTCTTTTCCCTGACTTTGTTGTTATGTAATTATCATCATCGAAATGTTGCGAGCAAATTGTACTACATTTAGTGGGGATCCAATCAATTCTACCAGTTGTCTCAATCCACAGTTTTCTTATACCTGGATCTGTTGGAAACCTAAAACATATTAAATCCTAATATGTCAGTTTCAATTGAAAAATTACATAAAACTTAAATACAAAAAAAATACAAAAACCTCATAATATTGGTCGTAATAAATAATATTATTTTAGTTATAAAGTGTACTATTGATAATAATCAATTGTATCATAGTAATTATCGACATTGTTTACAAATTGGCACAGCACTATCGATATGCCTAGATTTCGTGGATTGAACCTCTGGTTCGGTACTCGGGACTCTCGCAGTGAACGTAATACATTGCGCGATCGCTCACGTAGTGCAAAATGGTACCCATCTATTGCAAGCAATGTATTACTATTCGTCTGCTTGCGATTATATCGTTTTTGCTTACAAACTTCACAATGGTAATGTTAAAATTACAAATATCACAAGTATTTTAATGTTTTTGGACTTACCGGTGGAAAAAAAATCCTTCTCGTGCTACACTACACACCTGACTTCTTTTCCGACACGTTATAATAGCGCAAGACAGCATAATTTAATATTTTTGCGGAGCTTACGTACGCTGTCAAAACAAGAGCGCGATTGCTGGCCGGTAAAGTAAATTTCGGTTGATATTGAGCATTTGCTCATAACCACGGCGCGCGTGCCCCGCCCACAAGGCCCTTCTAACCTCTTTTATATGTTCTGTGTGTATGCACGTGACTTTATTCTCGCAAACTTATATACTGTACAACAGAAACAAAATAATTTTGAAACAGCAAATTGCCTGTAAAGCAAAATTTTCATTACCACTTCGCAGAAACTGTAGCAACATTTATTCCATTTAATTTGTAACATGTAACATTAAAACTCTACAGTAACTGCCGACGCATTGTTCGGTGACGCGTCAGACATCAGTACTGAAGACGAGGGCGGCGCTGACAAGGCGTCAGAACGGTCTCGCTCCCGCAGTCGAAGTCGCAGCCGCAGTCGCAGTCGCAGCCCCGGGGACACACGACGATCTGGTGATGAGGGACGGAGAAGTGGGGATGAGGTAAAGTTATATATAGTGCAATGCCAAGGTTTCTTAGGGTACGGCCAACCACGTCATTAGTAGCATTTACTACAAGAGACCCCCTTACAGTCAAATTATAAAATCAAAATCTTTTATTTCACATAAACCTACATGGGCACTTATGAAACGTCAGAAGCTAGGTGCACGGTTCAAATTGGTCGTTTACTATGGAGAAGAGCCGGCAAGAAACTCCACGGTTATTATTTTAAAAATAAATGGCTTTTACAATGTTTTCAAATTACAGTGTTAATAGGTATGAGAGGACAGTGTAGGCCTGTCAGCAAGTAACCGGGTGCATAAAAAAATTTGAAAATGGTTTTCAAATCTACAGTCTGTTAAGCCTAACGTTCTCACATTCACAAATAGAATCTATAGAAAGGAAAAATAAAATAATAAAAATAAAAACCTATTTAAACCAAATCACATGAAAGAAAGAAAGAAAGAAAAAGTATTTATTGGAGTCGTCTTGTTTTTTTTGGTTTTTTTTTTTTTTTTTATCGTTGCCACTGCTACTATAACCATGGAGTGTATGTTTGTATGGTTGACCGTATTACGTGACATTCAGCTTCCTTCAGTAAAGAATTTGCATGAAATAACAGTTTTTAACCGACTTCAAAAGAGAGAAGATTATTGATCATCACGCTATGATGAAATATTACGTTTCAAGTCAAACTGGATAAAGGAGACGAAAACTTTGCGCCATGTATTTCTCTGACGAAATTCTTCTCATAACAATTTTGGGGTCGGTTTCAAGTTTGACCGAATAAGTCTAAATTTTACATCGATAGTGTCTACCTCTGCTCTTAATTCTTGAGAAAAGACAGTAAATTGGACTCTCTTAAAATCAATCTTTACACATTAAACATAACATCACGCCTGTAATCCCCGAAGGGTTAGGCAGAGGTGTACCTATAGTACACCCACATTTCGCCAGTTATGTTTTAAGTCCCATGTAATAGGGGGCGAGCCTATTGCCATCAACCGGGCACAAATCCAGACTCCAGGCTGCTACTGAGAAATTTCAGATAGAAAAACCCAATAACACTTTGCCCGACCTGGGAATCGAACCCAGGACGTCATGCTCAGCAGTAGCGCTTGCGACTACTAGACCAACGAGGCAGTCAATCTTTACACTTCAATACAATAACATATTTAAGAACAATAACAGGAGCTCGTGGCTAAGTAATAACAGCCGCACGGGTCGATACATCAGGTTAAGCTACGCTTGCCGGGGTCCGTGGATGGTGCCCATTCCTACATACCGAGACTCCTCCATGCCTCGGAAAGCACGTTAAGCCGTTGGTCCCGGCTGTCATTCGTGGATCTTTGACAGTCGTTACGGGTCGTCAGAAGCCCGAAAGTCTGACAACCAGTCTTACCAAGGGGTATCGAATTACCCAGTTATTGGGCTGTGAAGGTCAGATAGGCAGTCGCTCCATGTAAAATACTGGTATTCAGCTGCATCTGGTTAGACTGGAAGCCGACCCCAACGTAGTTGGGAAAAGGCTAGGCAGATTGACAATAATATATTTTACTAACATTCTAGCGAGACCCGCGCGACAAACCAGAAGAGGAGGAAGAAGTAGAGATCCCAGAGACACGTATCGACGTGGATATGCCCAAGATCTGGACCGAACTGGGCAAGGAGCTGCACTTTGTGAAGCTGCCCAACTTCTTGTCCGTGGAGACACGGCCTTACGACCCGAGTACCTATGAGGATGAGATTGATGAGGAGGAAACTCTGGATGAGGAAGGTCGTGCCAGGTGAGAGTTCTTTTAACATATACGTCAACTTACATTAGCTAACAAAACTCACAGGCGCAGCGCTGGCCCTAGCACTTGATCAGGGTAGAGCAAGATTGTCGAAGCCTTAACTTTACGTAAATTTTATTTCAGTTTCATGTTAAATAAAGAATACTAACCAATTTGTCAAAAATCTACTTTTATGCTAATTTAATTAGCTCCTGTTTCTTTAGCATTAAGAAAGCTTTTACCGTTATATAATTTAACTAGCTGTTACCCGCGATTTCGTTCGCGTGGAATTCGATACATCAATTTTATTTATTTGCATAGCTGCCAGTGAAAGTCCCGTCAAAATCGGTCCAGCCATTTTGGAGATTAGCCGGAACAAACAGACACACAGACAAAATTTAAAAAAATGTTTTTTTGTTGTATTTACCGTATATACTTTCATATGCATTTGACGCTTCAATTTTATTTATTTGTATAGATTAGTATTTGGTGTTAATTTCAATCAGTCACTAAATAATAAAATGCTACTGCGCCTCTCAAAAGGCGGCACCAAAATTTTAATTTTCGCTGGAAATTGTTTTTCTAATTTTGATAATTTTTTGGCGCCCCTTCCCATCTGGCGCATAGAGCGTCCGCTCCACTCGCTCTACACTAGGGCTCAGACACAATGGGTATCGATATCTCAATATGATAAAACAAAAGAAAAATATATGTTGTATTTTTTTTTGGGTCAGCGACTGCAGGTAGGTTAGTTACTTCTGAAGTATGCTTTTAGATCAGTTTTTTTTTTTGTTTCATCGTATTTGGATAACGACGACCATCACGTCAGTGTAGTTTTGCTAGCTAATTTAATTCGACCCTGTATAAAATAGAAAGAAAGAAATATGCATTTATTGGCATTACTGCAAAGACAATACACCTTATAACTATAAAAAAAAACAGAAAACAATGATTGTAAATGCCAAAAGGGCCTCAGCTCAGCATATTGTCAGATGACAACACAAAGTGTACTACCTGACGCTGATTTTCAGCTGCAACCCACGAGTGCCATATGCTAGAGTAATAAATAGTGAAGTGTGTGTCCGGTTTAATAAATTAGGTATCAGAATAAATAATGTAATAAAAGATAGGATAATATAAAGAATATACTGTAGTAACTTACATCGTAAAATACGATGACGCCTCTGTTTTTCGAAAGATTAAGCAGAGGTGTATAGGATATCCACATTATTTTCACCAGCTATGTTTAAGTTCTGTGTAAAAGGGGAGGAAGTCTAGCAATTTTATTTTCTCGGTTTATTATAAAATGGTTATATTTCTCGTAAAATATTGCATCAGTACGCTTAGCATGACCACAATAGAAACGCGTTTTGTCGACGGAAGAATAGACAAAATAACAAAAGAAGAGATATATATTTAGAAATCTATCTAAAATATTTCCAGGTTAAAACTGAAAGTAGAGAACACAATGCGCTGGCGCACAGTATTCGACAAGGAAGGCAACGCGGTCAAAGAGTCTAACGCGCGAATGGTCAAGTGGTCAGACGGCAGCATGTCGCTACATCTCGGCTCTGAGATATTCGACGTGTACAAGCAGCCGCTACACGTAAGTACATAATATATAGTACACACAGTATGGACAATAAGGAAGGCAACGCGGTCAAAGAGTCTAACGTGCGGAAGATCAAGTGGTCAGACGGGACCGTGTCGCTACGTCTCAGCTCTGAGATATTCGACGTGTGCCTTTACATGTAAGTAAAGTCAGGGAAATTTATTGTGAAGCAAATTGACTACAGACTACCAATTTAAATTGTCTATATATTCTTCTGTAACAGTTGTATGAAATGGCCAATTAATTTTCCTGACTACCACAGATGAATACAGATGATTCACTCCGCATTTTAGGTATGAAGCTACAAGTACGCGGCGGGCCCGTCTTGTCGGGCCAATTCAGTGAGTGTAACATAGTCAGATATAAGAGCTATGCGATAGAAAGAGAGGCAACTTTTAGTCTCGGTGATTAAAATTCTGTGTTAATCTGTGACTGTACACTAACAATGTCCAAACTACCCTCTATTATACAAGGTGGCAGTGACATCAACGCGAAATTTTTTACTTTGGATTCAGTACATGATTCTGAACCCCCTGTGTTGAAATTTTTCGCCAGTTATTTAAAAAAAAAAATCACCTGTTTCATAGAAAAGTGATACCTACGCGGTCAAAATTTATGGAACAGCAGATTTTTTTTTTAAATAACCAACGAACAATTTCAGGGGGTTCAGAATCATATACTGAATCTATGGTAACAGTTTTCGTGTCGATGTCCCTGCCACCCTGTACAAATAATAGCCGTTTAAGAGTCATGTCGCAATTTAAGACCGCATTTACTCACAATTAAAGAAGAATTGACTTAATGCAAGATGTAATCGATTGTAATAAGGGTTCATTGAACTCATTGTGAAAAACTTTTAATATGGGACCAACACTAAAGATATCAGCTGTGTTCACAAAAATAAACAAAATGTATGGACAGCTGAATTGTGTTTTGCGATTTCAGGTTTGAGTAAAAGAGAGAACATAAAGATGAGTTCAATGACTCCTTTTCAGTTATTTCAATGACATCTTGTATACTATTTCTTTTTCGATACTATTGTATCGAAATCGATTTTTTTTTACTTAGAATAATGAAAATTTTCAGGTTTTCAGTAATTTGGATTACACCTTGTAGAAATTTGTTTGTAGTTTGCAATAGCGTTTTTTTTTATAATTCTCTGTATTTTTCGCAAAGTTTTTTTGCAATCAATCTTATGATTCATTGTTGATTGACAATTACTACTCAAATTTAAAAAAAAAAATTACTTTCTTTTTTCCACTGCACAGGGCGACCACAACCATCTCTTTGTCCGCCAAGGCACAGGTCTCCAAGGCCAGGCGGTGTTCCGCACCAAGCTGTCCTTCCGGCCGCATTCCACTGAGTCCTTCACGCATAGGAAGATGACCTTGTCGCTCGCCGACCGGTCTACCAAGACCTCGGCTATTAAGATATTGTCGCAGGTCGGCGCTGATCCCGACGCTGATAGGAAGTACCAGCTTAAGGTATGTGAAAAAACTGGTGAATTTAATGTTTTGTGGTTATGAGTGAGCCATGCCATAGTTTGTTCCCAAGGCAACCCTTTTTCCTTTCAAGATTAAATTGAAAAGTAAATTTGATTTAAAAAATTACTGACGATATCTGGGTGTAACTTCAGCATAAGAAATCGAAATAAAAGGTTTCAAAGTTATCAACGATCAAAACGGGTTGGCTTTTTATTCGTGTCTCCGTTTGCTTCATGTCTTTCTCGCAGTCTATTCTGCTAGGGTAGCAGTAAATGAAAATGATTTCTACGTTCTGAAGTTGGCAACACATTAAACAAACTCTTGGTATTTCTGGTGTTTACGGGCAGCATAACCACTACCACTTTCAATCAGTTTGTTTATCGACACCAACTTATAAGCATCTTCATCATTTAGCTGAAAGACGACTACTGCTGGACATAGGCATCCCCTAATCCACAGCAACCGGTCCTGCCAACCTATCATGTCAAAAAAAGTATTTACTCAAAATGATATGATGTAACAGAAAGAAGAGATGGAGCTCCGCGCGGCCATGCGGTCCCGCGCGTCGTCGCGGCCCAAGCGGCGCGGGGGCGGCGCGCGCGGCGCGGGCGGCGCGGCGCGGGACGACTCCGACGACGAGGGCGGGGTCTCGCTCGCCGCCATCAAGAACAAGTACAAGCAGGGCCAGAAAGGTAACCTAGCTGTGTTTTATGTTTGAAATAGTAATATTATTATGTATGCATCTTCTAAAATAAAATAAAAAATATATAGACAATACGTTTATTGGCCTTTTCCGTACTACTTTAGGGTCGCTTTTAGTCTTACCAGATGCAGCTGAATACCAGTATTTTATATGGAGCGACTGCCTATCTGACCTCCACAACAGCGTAAATACAAACAAAATACCATAAGTAATTTAAAATTATACGCGTTTTCTTGAAAAGCTCCTCCATTTTTCGTTGGTAAAAAAAAAAATTAAGTAAAAGTAATTTGGTTGTGGATATTGCTCCGTATTATCATCCGTAATGATTTCATACTTTGTCGAAACTTGTAGGACTAAAGTGTCCTTGATATCGTCGGGTATTTGAATGAATTATTTTAGCCCTGGACTAAAAAGCTGTTCAACTGCTCCTCACATATGCCGCAATCGTACACACAATCAAATTCCATTCAGTCTCGTGTAAATAAATAAAAATAAAATAAAATAATCTTTAATTCGGATAAGCAACATCCATACATGGGTTAGTAAACAAAAAGAGATAACTTATATCTATGTTAGTATACTTATTATCTATTTCAAAACAATGCCGTTGTTCGATATGCATCTTCGAACAACATCACCTAACAAAGGAGAATCGTACCTCGACGCTATGGTCTTCAGGATGGAGTTGGAGCTTTCCCGCACTCTGCAGAGCAAAGAGGCAGTTTTCCGTCTGACAATGGCGTGGAAGCCATCGACGTGCGCTTATGCCAACATACCTGATGCACCGCAGAAACGGGGCAGCCCTATCAACATCCTGAACCCGTTATTATATTGGACCCGTAGGGCGCTGATAGCCCGCTGAGTAAATCTGGCATACAAAAGTTTATGGAAACCGCTAAAATTTCTCCAATGGCGATTTTCAGCACATGTAGTCCTATCCCTCTATAAAAATAAACCGCTCTCTGATACAGGTTCATATTTAATTAGTAAAACTTCGCAGCTGTGATGGGTTTCGATGATTAAACATAATATAATATCACGCCTGTATTCCCCGAAGGGTTAAGCAGAGGTGTACCTATAGTACACCCACATTTCGCCAATTATGTTTGGACTGCCTCGTTGGTCTAGTGGTCGAAAGCGCTACTGCTGAGTATGAGGTCCTGAGTTCGATTCTCGGGTCGGGCAAGGTGTTATTGGGTTTTTCCATCTGGAATTTCTCAGTAGCAGCCCGGAGTTTGGATTTGTGCCCGGTTGATGGCAATAGGCGAGCCTCTATTACATGGGATGATTAAACATGATAAATCAAACCCAAAATATGATTCGACGACATCTTTTTGGGGTCAACGACCGCTGGTAGTTTAGTTATTTGAAGTATTGAAAATCATTTTTTTTTTGTTTTATCGTGTTTTGTTAAAATGTCGATCGATACCCATCACCTTGGTGATATATACACAAAAAAAAACAACTAAAACTGATATTTCAATTAACTTATTTAACTGCTTCATTGACCCCAACAAAATATATCATCAAATCCTTTCCTTTTCGCGTTTTTCTTTATCGCTGCTGCGGAGTTTCGCTAGCTAACTTATTACTATAACCCTACCATATTTTTCACAGCATCAGCAGGCGCAGCGATTTACTCATCAGAATCGGACGCCTCTGACGTGGAGACACGACGCGCGCGGCGCCTCGACCGTGCGAAGGCGCTCAAAGACTCTGACGACGAGGGCAGTGACCATGCTGATGACCAGACCACTCCTAGGCGCAATAGCAGTGCCAGTGGTTCTGCCAGTGGAAGTGGCAGCGAGTGATGCGTGCACACAGTGGCGTGTGTTACTTGGATGTGATTTGAGTGATCGAAGGATGAAGTATGAAAAAAATATTGACATGTTCATCTATCATAGATTAAAATAACTTATAACCCGAAAAGGGTTCATTGAACTCATCATTATAATTTTTACTATGGGACCAACTAATCGCGAAAAAGAATCAGCTGTTCCATACATATAGATAGCATAACATCATGCCTGTATTCCCCGAAGGGTTGGACAGATGTGTACCTATAGTACACCCACATTTCGCCAGTTATGTTTAAGTCCCATGTAACAGGGGGCGAGCTTGTTGCCACCAACCGGTGCCAAATCCAGACTCCGGACTGCTGCTGAGAAATTACAAATGGAAAAACCCAGTAACACTTTGCCTGACCCGGGAATCGAACCCAGGACCTCATGCTCAGTTGTAGCGTTCATACATAATTCGACAAAGTGTATGGGGCAGCAATTTTTTTTTGCGTTTCTGTGTTGGTCTCATAAAAAAGCGAGTTATTTTAGATATACTTTACATAAGCTATATAGCTCTGTATTAAACAGTATGTAAAAAACCCAGTCCGATCCGAAAAGGGTTATTAGGTACTGCAATAACATTACCTAAAAGAAATAAAAATCTAATTATATTTAAAATAAATAGGTATTGCTATTTAAAAATCACATTTTTAGTACCAAAAAAAACCCCTAATTCATAAAAAATGAGCAAATTTTCAACAGGGGTCATTAGTGTCGACTTGTAGACTCGCTAAACGACGGACGCCTGCGCCCCACATACCTAATAACCCGGTAAACCTCCCCATTGGAAAAAAAGTGACGATATTTTTTTCGGTTTTCGAATCGAAAGAATAGAGATGATGCCTGGATGAAAAAAAAAAAAGAAATTCTATTCAGTCCGTCAGTCAGTCAGTAAAATAAATATTAGACACGTATTTTTTGCTTCATCATATTAATAAATAATGACTTAGATAAAACGCATTAAAGTTGGGGAGTGGGGGTCGCTACGTCACAAAAAAGTATAAAAACTACATACTCGTGACGTCATGGCCCATTTTAATTCAATGTATCGCCGTAATCTTTTGATAACGTAAAAAAGAAAAAATATGTGACCAATTCTTTTTTTATAATCTACAAGACGGACAAAAATATTTTTTTAGTCATCATCGCTATTACTCACAGATCGGACAGGGTATTTTTACACGTTGCATAGCTCTGAAGACCCAGCACAGTGAATCTGTGCATGTCATGTACCTATTCAACTTTCTAATACAATATTGCTATTGTATTCATGATGGTGGGATTGCCAAGTATCTTAGAACCTCGAAGTGTTATGATAATTATGATTGATAAATAAATGTGCATGATTTAATTCACAAACTCGTGATTATTCACGAGTTTGTGAATTAAATCATGCCTAAGAAGATGATGATGATGTTAAGAAGATTTTGACAAAACAAACTGTATTGTGTTATTTTTTACGACTGTGTGATTGATTATAAGATGTAAATATAACTTGTTATTTAAATAACTGCAGTTTTTTTATACCAACACCTGCTTGGATTGTATTCTTTATACAGGGTGGCAAGGACATTGCCTGCCGGGGTTGCGAAGAAAACCGAAAGGGAGATCGTGGCCCCCAGCGACAGGGCAACCGAAGGAACACGGGTGGGTTTTAGTCAGTAAGAGTCTGACACGCCCTCCCGCTCCGCCCAGAACGGGAGAAGTTATTTGATGATTTCCCACCCTCAAAAAAAAAAAAAAAAAAGGGTGTCAAGGACATCGACGCGAAATCTGAAACCATGGATTCAGTACATGATTCTGAACCCCACTGCGTTGAAATTTTTCGTCAGTTATTTTAAAAAAAATCTGCTGTGTCATAGAAAAGTGCAATACCTATGCGGTCAAAATGTATGGAACACCTGATTTAAATAAAAATAACCGACGAAAAATTTCAACGCAGGGGCGTTCAGAATCATGTACTGAATCCATGGTTTCAGTTTTTGCGTCGATGTTCCTGCCACCCTGTACAGAATGAGTTTTTAATAGTGATCACTGTGAAAGCTATGCCATGTTAGGTTTAATCGGTTGAAGGACTCATCTGAACGGGACACATCATCATAATTTTACCCGAAAGACGTCCACTGCTGATCATAGGCCTTCCCAAGCATCGCCAAACCGGTTCTGTGCTTCCCGCATGAGGGTGTAGTACCCAAATTGACTTATTTAGTACCACTATTGAAAAAATAGTAGGTACCTCCTGGACTCCACAAAAAAAAAAAACAAGTATGATCGTCTTTGGGCCCATTCACACGTACCACAACCAAACCACATCGCAGCGACAAAATGGGGTCTAGCTGTGGTTGCGTGTGTATTTAACAATTAATTTTCATACAAATTAACGGTTTTGTACATGCGCTACGGACGGGCTATTTTTTTTTTTGTTAAATTTGAGATCAAACAAATATACCCTTTATTTTTGGGATCAAATAACTTCTCCCGCTCTGGGCAGAGCGGGAGGGCGTGTCAGACTTACTAAAACCCCACCCGTGTTCCTTCGGTTGTCCTGTTGCCGGGGGCCACGATCTCCCTTTCGGTTTTCTTCGCACCCCCGGCAGACATATACCCTACGAATACGTAATATTGACACGATAGCGCTGACGGCTTGTTTATAACATTAAGAAATAAATAACAGTGAACATAACAATCAAACTTTAATGAATCAAAACAGTTACCGTCGAGTTACCAATTAAATTCAATTTCATTACGCCTTCATACACCATCTTCCCGACAGCGAGTATTTTCCAGGTTCCTGCATCTTCCTCCGTAATATTAGGGAGGGAGAACCCACAGGAACTCATATCTATTCGGGTTCTATCGTAGAACCTGTCAAAGGTAGACCTCGGAGCCACCAACTCGCAGGTCTCAAGATCAGGTATAGGAAAAGCTATTCTCACATTCAAAGTC
Organism: Omphaloscelis lunosa; assembly: GCA_916610215.1. NCBI lineage: Eukaryota > Metazoa > Arthropoda > Insecta > Lepidoptera > Noctuidae > Omphaloscelis > Omphaloscelis lunosa. Next base: position 12,447,310 of record OU744265.1, on the reverse strand, counting down.
TCGCCAAAGTTAAGCGTTGGTTTAGAATCTAAATCTAAACTAACACTTGAACTAGGTGTAACTTTAGATATACTCAAAGGCACGTAATCTGAAAATAAAGCAAGTGTGAGTTTAATTTTATTTTGTATTTGAAATGCTCTGAAAATAATCATAACACGTTAAGCATATCATAATCAGCCTATAGCTTTTCCACTGCTAGGACACAGAACTCCTCTCTGTGAGAGGGAGGAGGGTAATCCACCACGCTCGCTGGCCCTGTGCGGATTAGTGGATGTTGCATGTCTTCGATTTTTGAAGTGATAACTTCTTCAAGCGCGTTGGGCATTTTTGAGATGGGACTAAACCACTCATTTCGCGACACCATGACGACACCTGATTTTTGTAAACGCGATTGTGCTTTTTATTTACATTTAGTTACGGATCAATGTTCTATGCAAGTATTTTTAATTTAAAGGTTTCGGAAGTTTTTTTTTTTTTTTGTAAACGCCATTGTGCTCTTTATGTAGATAAGGTTACGGACCAATGTTCTATACAAGTATTTTTCTTCCACCAAGGCGATCTTGTTCAAGTTTGCACTTCTGTCGGCACTCCGGGAGTGCCACCATTTTTTTTGGTTCTAGGACATGCCGGTTTTCTCACGATGTTTTCGTTCTCTGTTTTGAGAGTAGTGGTAATGAAACTAAATACGCAAATTAGTGCTTGCTTGGGTTCGAACTCACTCGTTAGTCGGGGCCGATACCATTGGGCCGCCAGTGCTCTACATAACACGTTTATTGTAAAAATTATCAATATTTTAAAACACATTATGAGCAAGCAAATCTCCTGGTTTTCAAACAATAAAAAAAGTTAAGCTGTCAGTGTCATTTTTTAAATAAAACTATCCACGAATGTTTAGTGAAGTAGCAGCCTTCCTTTGTACAATGGTTATTGAGTCTGGTACTCTGGTACTCATGTATTTTATGTTTATTTTGGTAGTAATTAAAATACAATTTAAAAAATGCATAATATATTGTTTAAGAAAACTGCAATTAATGAATAAACCTCTCATCTAATTATTTCAAAATACTGCGAAGGGTAAAAAACAAAAGAATTATTTCTATAGATAGGTTAGGTCGCTGAGGCAAGGTCCTACTCCAGCGGCCGAGGCTTCAGCTGATATAAAGCTCCGCGCAAACGGGCCACCGACCACAGCCACCGGTGGCTGGCGACAAGCTGCTTACATGGTTTTTAACACGTTTTGTATGGAATCGCTGCACACGTGTATCGAGTGGCGGCCACTCGCGACTCTGTGTCCGCGACACGCCATCGGTGGCGGCCACTCGCGACTCTATGTCCGCGACACGCCATCGCTACTTCACTCGCTTCGCTTTTTATTCGTTACAAATTGTAGCGGCCACCGACTACTAGTGGCGGCCACTGACCACTCGTGGTAGCCACCGACCACCTTCGTTTGCGCGGTACAAAAGGACGTGGTACGCGACAGCCACCGGTGGCTGTGGTTAGTGGCCCGTTTGTGCGGAGCCTAATACCACCATAATATGCAAATTCGACGCATTGTTAAGTCATTACTTATTTATTAACCGCACTTTTCCTGCATGTCAGATAAAAAACTTATACGCCCTTCTACACATGGAAAATAGACAAGTCAGTTGTGGAAAAATAATTAAAAGCTTAACTTAATAAGCTCCCGGCATGAGGCCAAAAGGGCAAGTTCCGTATTTTTTAAAATGTTCGCATTAATGTTCTATTTAAAAGCGATCATTGCTCGGTGAACTAGCACGCGTAGTCGCGCCTACAGAGGTCGCTTTCCGGTTTTCCGAACAAAAGTGACATAGGACTGCGACGATCGCGTATTCACGACGATTTTTGAATAGGACGCGGAGTAAATCTGCCAAAAATAGTTCTAAATTTCCTATACAGGGTGGCAGGGACATCGACGCAAAAACTGAAACCATAGATTCAGTATGTGATTCTGAACTGGACTGCGTTGAAATTTTTCGTCGGTTTATATAAAAAAATAAACATCTGCTATTTCATAGAAAAGTGCAATACCTACGCGGTCAAAATGTATGGAACAGCTGATTAAAAAAAACATTACCGACGAAAAATTTCAACGCAGTCCAGTTCAGAATCGTGTACTGAATTCATGGTTTTAGTTTTCGCGTCGATGTCCCGGCCACCCTGTATATTTGAAAAGTTTTTGACATTCGTTGTCGCTGAGATGAGATTGCGCCTAGACTTTGTGCGTTTTTAATTACGGGAACATTATGTTTTCAAATGAACACCCAATTGTGTTACACACGATCATTCATAATCAGAATAATTTTGAAATTTGAATGAAATTGCTAATCCATTGCTTCATTATGTTCCAAAAATGTATCTGCTCAACAACGCAAATAACGCAATGTATGTTGTTGAACTGTCAAAATGATACAGATTGTGATTGATCGTGTGTTACGCAATTAGTGTGCAGTTCAGTTTTATTCTGAAAGCAGAATATATTCCTTAGAAATTCAACAAAACCTTACCTGTTATAGTGACACTGATAACTTGGAACAGCTCTACCCATTCATCATTAAAATCTTTCGTGTACACACTTAGTACCCAGTTCCCGTGATCCTCCTCAATAACAGGTCCAATCATAAAGTCATTTGCTTCCATCTTTTTTAGTTTTTCACTAAACGCATCTAATGAAAACACATTAAAGTTATCATCTTGGTTTGTAAAAGGTTTCATATTTTTTACGAATTTTGTTATTATTGGTAGCACATCTTGTTCGATTTCTACGTGCCGTAGTTTGGGTGAGCTTATGTCAAGTTTCATGGCGTCTCCATTCGGTTTGTGTATGTAATATACTGCCTTAGCACTTATCACCGGTGCGGATATACGGATGATATCGTTAAGGAATGCGTTGATTGTTATTGGTCTCAACTCCACTCGTGTTTTGGCTGCGAAAAAAGACTTTAAATTAGCAACGTCATATAACAACAAGCCTGTATTTCTTGCAGGGGTAGGCAGTGGACTGGGGAGACTGTGCCTCCATTCCGTCTGTTGGTTTATAGTCCCATGCGATAGGGCGCTTCCTATCGTCTAAATCCAGACTCCGAGCTGCTGTTAAATACATTTACATCAGCACCCTAATTGCGTAACACACGATCAATGACATCTGTTTCATTTTGACAGTTCAACAACATACATTGCGTTATTTACGTTGATGAGTAGTAATTTTTCGAATTATGAAGTAATGGATTAGCAATAAAAAGTATCTTTCAAAATGATTCAGATTGTGATTGATCGTGGCTGGTCTATGCGCTGTTTTTTATGCCTGTAAGTATATTGGTCGGCCCGTGTCCCAGCTGTGGGACACTTTAGGTTGATTATGCAAAAGTTGCTTGTGCTCTCACTATTAACTACAACCAAACTGCAACTACATTTCTGTGTACTCCTATATGAATATTTTTGTTACAAGTGGGTTGAAATCAACGAGTGAGATTCGAACTTGAACTCGCAACCATTTAGCCATCAGTCTGCCTCCTAGTCACTGTGTCTTTGCCGCTTTTATTTCACATTCAGCGGTCATTCGAGGTAGCAAACAATACGTATTTGTCTAGCCCTGAGAATACTTATATTATTTGAATGTGTTACTATTTACTCTTATAAACCGCGTTTTTTATCTTTAGATAATAATGTCGAGATACGTGTTTGTATACACTTATATTATAAAGAGAAAAGATTTGATTTTTTGTGTTTGTTTGTTACGCTTTCATGCTAAAACGGCTGAACGGATTTTGAATAAATATGGCACATGGGTAGACCATGGCCAGGGTTAGGGCAAAGAATACTTTTATCCCGATATTTCCACGGGATCGAGACTTACGAGGGTGAATCTGCGGTTGCAGCTAGTAAATTATATCTTACAAACGACTAAAAAACAGTTTGACCCAACACAACAGGAATACAGTCGTGATGTTCATGTGTAATATCATACCTACATAATAGTGGGTATATCTTATTGTTAAAAGAATATTCGCAATAAGTAATTATCCATGTTTACTTTTAGTTTCATAACAAAGGCACTGATAAAATATAATACTACGTACAGAAGCATAATTGTTTTTACTTACTAATATACTGATCGAGCGTATGTAGTTAGCTGTTAGACAGTGTGAGCTAGTGCAGATGTCTGTTATAGATTTAGTCAATTTATTGTTTAATTTAAAACACCTTTGTTGCAGTGAATTAAATAAATTATTTTATACGATTTTTTTATATAGGGTTATACTGGATAATCGATCTATTCCCGCTGAAGGTTGTAGAGGAGGAGTAGTAATAGTAATGGTAGGAGGAGTTGAGTGCCTTTAAGTCTTTGCTAAATAAAAGTATTTTCTTTTCTTTTTTCTTTCCTTTTTCAATTAAAAGACATAACAACCATTCATCAAGACAAAAAGAAATAAAGAAAAAGCATTTAAAACTGGAACTGTCTGTCCACATTGGAAAATACCAGACGGAAACATCATAAATTTAATTCATTTAAATTAAAGAGTTTAAAAAAAATGTAAAAAAATACTAGGGACTTTATGATCTAATTCATCGGTAATAACCTCCCCTACAACCTCTTGGCAGGAATAAGTCGATTAACCAGTAAAACTGTATAATACTGAAGAGCGAATTATCTAAACTTCTGTTTATTTCTCTTCTCTTATGTTTTGTTACAATTACTGACACAGTAATTGTAACTTAGCTGTTCTTTTAAAGGACATGTTAAGAGTTATAATCACCTCTCACAGATTCGCTTTGCATTACATTTACTGAAACCGTGCGTGAACCAATTTCCGACTATACCTAAGTACTTCTATTTACCAACTAGAACATTGATTTGACCCATTTAGTCTTAAACGGCTGTAAAATAACCGAAATGCATTCAAGAAGGCGGAGTAAGAGACATTTTAAATATTAAAACGTAATTTTTATCGCGATTATTTCTCAAGAATTAATATTTCTGATTCATTAACTGGATCAGTCGAGCTTGACGGTTGGAATCGATTGTGACATACGTACCGACTATGTTTTGGTGTCCGAGTTTTTTTATGGTTAGGGTATGGGTAAACACCGCGAGGGTAACAATGAGCAACACTACTATTTTTACCCCTCGGTTGGGTAAGAGCGCGCGCATGCTTTGGCGCACAGTCACTGATAGTCGGCACATTACTACAGCACACTGATACGATATTTCACGACAATACACGAAGTAGGTTGGTACTTGGTTTTATAGCGTTGCCTGTGATAGTCTGTTTTCCTACTTTGCTGAAAAAATAATAAAATAATAATTATCCCTGCCATTATTTTTTGGTAAAGAAAAATATTATTTTATTGAAACTAATAAGTTAAATAAAAGAAGGACAATATAATTTTATTTTCAATTAACGAATTTTTACCTAAAATAAAATAATTTAATTTAGGTATGCAAAAAAAAATTGTGCCTAATTATCACATCTCGGAATCACCAAAACTATACCACCCGTACGTACTTTTCATGATAATTACTATAATTAGTTACTACCTACGTACTTGCCGAACAGTCATCGGCTAAAATAAGCAGGTCAGTATCGTAAATAGTTTTTAGATAATGTCAAGAGTAAGGATAGCATCGCAAGAGCTCATCATTTCAGCCGAAAGACGTCCACTGCCGGACATAGGCCTTCCCCAAGCACGGCCACCTCGTCCGGATTTGTGCTTCTCGCATCCAGCGGATTCTGCGGCCGTCACAAGGTCATTGGTCCACCTTGTGGGAAAAAAAATCTGTACCATACATACACACGACACCGCGTAGGCACACGCTTTTGTAAGAAACAGTGTTTTATTATTATTAATAACCGACGAAAAATTTCAACGCAGGGGGTTCCAGAATCATGTACTGAATCCATGGTAACAGGTTGTGTTGCGCGTCGATGTCCCTGCCACTCTGTAGGTGGCGGTGATACCATCAGGTGGGCAGCCGGCAGCGTGATTACCATACAAATAATTTTTTTAAAGTAATTTAAAAAACCGACAAAATCACATGACTGTTATGTGTTTTTGCAATCGGTTTTTTTTGACAGCTTTTTGTTTTTTATTATTTCTCATTCCAAATTACATGTAAACGTAATTTGCATGTTCATATAACTAACTCTCCCTTATAAGAACACGCCAAACTTAAAAACTTTGAAAAAAAGTTATTTGCACCGAAGTTAATCCTGGTGCAACTTAACTGCGCGCTTATTTATTTATTTATTTAACCATTTACGCACACACATAAACAGACAAGAAGAAAGGAACAGAAAAATACGTACAAAGGCAATGCTTATTCCTAAAGAAATCTCTTGCAGCATACCTGTGACAGGAAAGTATATAAAATGAGATGTAGACAACGTGTGTAACCGTAGAAGAGAAAACAAACACATAAATCAAAGAAGAAAAAAAAACAATTCACTATTTGAATATAAACATACAATATGAGAATATACTTACATACATACTTCTAAAATAAATATCACTACAATATATATAATTATAATGTGATTTAAAATAACTATGACGAAGTGGAAAGATAGTGTTCTTTCACTCTTCGTTTAAATGATTCAACAGTTTGAGAGTCCCTAATGTCAGGCGGAAGTGAATTCCACAACCGAACGGCGTGCACAGTGAAGGAGTAGGAATAGAAGTCGGTTGAGTGGGGAAGGGATTTAAGGAGATTTTTAAGATGCGACCTGCAAGGTGCATAAAACGGACGGGCGTAGGAAAAGCGTTCCCGCAGATAGGATGAAGTTTTAGGGTTGTGAAGGACGTTGAATAGCAGACACAATATCCGAGAGTTCCTGCGAAGTCTAATAGTCCACTCGAGTATCTATATAGAATATGTAGTTTTTATGTTTTTATCATACAAATATTTGAAGATGTCTGATGCACTTATCAGATTAATCACATCAAATAGCACACTGAAAATAAACTACATTTGAAAGATTGTGCAAATGGCTATCTATGTTGGTAAATACTTGAATGAAAACCGGCCAATTGAGTAATTGTCGTACTCCGAGGTGTTTTATTTTTTTAGGGTTCCGTGTTTCTGAATTTAAAAAAAAACGATACCCTTATAGGATCACTCGTGTGTCCGTCTGTCCGTCTGTCACAGCCGATTTTCTCCGAATTAACTTAACCAATTTAGTTAAAATTTGGTACACGTATGAATTTCTGTGACCCAAACACGGTCGTGTAACGAAAATAAATTAATTTTCAATATGGGGGTAACTTTTCGGAGGCAAATTGAAGAATTAAAAAAAAAACTTTTGCAAACTGTACTGCGTGTGACATATCAAATAAAAGGGCTTGTTGTGAAAATTTCATTTTGTTATTTATTTATAAAATAAAGCTTTTAAAGATATTTAAGAAAATAGATGAACATTGTCCATTCCCCCCAATATCTTCGAAACAACAGCGCCTAAAATAAAATTAAAAATACAGGGAATGGTGCTTTACTCATAAATTACAGGAAAACGTAAAATAAGAAGTCTATGGTCTTAAAATAACATGATAAATTTCTCAATATTATGCGTACAAACTTACAGTTGGAATGTATGGGAGAACATGTTTTTCAACAACAATCATAAGTTTGTTCTTGAGATAAATTCATCCTAATTACGGAACCCTTTATTGTGCGTGGTCCGACACGCACTAGGCTGAAAATACAGAACGAAAATAACATTGTCTTTTGTGTACTGTTGTGCAAAGTGTGTGAAATTGCAATAAGAAGTACCTAAATTTATTAACTGCAACGATATTGCGTTTGAAACCGTCGAAAAGCATTATGATCGATAGCCAATTTATGTGTGTTACACAATTACCCCTCTGGATTAACATAAGGTATCCTATATGTGTGTACCCTAATTGTGTAACACACTCTCAATCGCAATCTGAATAATTTTGAAGGTTATCATTAATCCACTGAAAGAAAGAACAGACAGAAAAATATTTTATTTGGGACACGAACAGGAAATACACACAGTAATAAAAAATAAAATAAAAAAGGATAAAAACAACGAAACTAAAAAACTAACAACAAAAATAATAACGACCTATCTCAGCATAATGCTGCGAAATAAAATAAAAAAATACCGACTGCCTAATAAGTTCGAAAAAAAATTTCACTCAATACCTAACGTAAATAACGCAATTAATGTTGTTAAACTGTCAAATGAAAACCAGTGCATCTGTTAGAGTGTTACGCAATAACCGCGCGGGTTCATATAAAACCGTAAGATAAGATATGTAAAATGCATTTATTTGTTCAAACATATTTACACATGCCTTCAAGAATAAAAACGTGCATGCCAAACACGAGATTAATCGTGAGTGTGAGTTTTTTTTTAACCATCTTGATTTTACGCATCGTCCGCGTCAGGTGCTCCGATTGGCCCTTCACCAGTGAAGGCCAATGAAGGGCCAATCGGAGCGCCGAACGCGGTAAATGCGTAAAGTCGAGAATTGAGATGGTTAAAAGAAACTTACACTAGGGTCTCAGACATGTTTGCCTCATACTATTGGAAAGAATACAGCAATAGCTATTGCTTAATTCTATACTAGTTACCGCCATCGCATCGGTTTCACCCGCGTGATATCTTTATAAATTATAGCCTATGTTAATCAGTGATAATGTATCATTCTACTGGTGAAATAATTTTTAAAATCGGTCGAGTGGTTTTTGAGTTTATTTATTAATAATAAAAATACAATCTTTTCTCTATAAAATATTTTCATTAATATTAGTTAAGCCCTTGCAGTGGCGATTATCCAGGGGGTGAAGGAACCGACACGGGTGTTGATGTCAGGGTGGTACAGATTGGCACAGCCGAAGGCATGCGAGAACACGCCAATCACAGCGCCGGACTCGTCCAGGAGAGGGCCGCCGGCATCTCCCTGAAAATGTTAAAAAAAAAAACAAAACAAAATAAGATGATTTGTTATACAGGGTGGCAGGGACATCGATGCGAAAACTGATACCATGGATTCAGTACATGATTCTGAACCGGTTATTTAAAAAAAAAACTACTGTTTCATAGAAAAGTGCAATACCTACCCGGTCAAAATGTATGGAACAGCCGATTTTTTTTAAATAATCGACGAAAAAATTCAAATCAAGGGAATTCAGAATCATGTACTGAATCTATGATAACAGTTTTCGCGTCGATGTCCCTACCACCCTGTTTAAAGAAAACTATAGTGGTAAAGAAAGGAAGAAAGAATAATAATAGTCTTCCAAACTAAATGTCTGCCATGGCAGCCAATCGAAAGGAGACCAGCCATCTACGCGGGAGATAAGTATTTATAGTGCAGACCCTTACTCTCATAGTCCGATGGGACGGCAATCCGAAACGACCGGAGACCGATCAGACGCCAGGTTCGGACCAACAGCTTAACGTGCTTTCCGAGGCACGGGGGTATCACACCGCCAACTTCCAAATTCCGGGCTGTTGCTGAGAAATTCTTAATGGAAAAACTCAATAACACCTTACCCGATCTGAAAATCGAACCCAGGACCTCATGCTCATAGTAAAATATGGTCATATTTCATGAGTGTAATGTTGGATACTATCGTTGTTAGGCCTTATTTATAATTTTAATAAAAGTTATTTACAAAGCAGCATGCGCAGCATAACAACCATAGATACGGGTTTTCTACGGGTTTTGTCGACGGAAGAATAGACAAAATGACAGATTGTAATTGTTTATCTGTCATTTTGCCTATTCTTCCGTCGACAAAATATGTTACGTAAGACTAAGCAATGGTATGCTAGTTGACAGAGTGGACTGTCCTTAGATATTCCACTGCTGTCAGTTACATGTGTCACCGTATTGTGTTGTTTACTAATACCACAGATAGTATAATACTACGTCTAACACGTAGTTTTAAGGACATTATTACTAACCCTCTATGTCTTGGCTCGAAATAAAGGTTTTAATTTAATTTAAGCGTACTGATGTGTATGGAAACGCCGGGAGGGGACGCCGTAGAAGGACAAAATAATGATCTTTTTGGTGATGTTCTTCTGAAAGGTCAGGTGCGTAGTACGCACAACCGGAGTGCGTTTATGACCAAATGCATGGACGTAAACGAAGCAAAAGGAGTTTGTAAGGATCGTAGCAGGTGGCGTTCTATACATTCACCTACCCCTATTGGAAAAAGTTGTGAGTTTATGGATGTATTTGTGTATAATTATTTACCTCGCCTGCCTACCCGTATTGGAAAAAGTTGTGAGTTTATGTATATATAATTATTTACCTCGCACTGTCCCCTCACGCCGACGTCAAGCCAGCCGGCACAAACCATGCTGTTGACGATGGTGAACCCTGCCTCGCCGTGTCGGTTGGCGCAGGTCTGCTGGTCGATCAACCACACCTGGACCTCCTGCAGCTGCTCCGAGGGCGTTGCGCTACCAGTCTGTTGAGTGGAGAGGTCAATAATTGAGGATCCGATTGAATTTGTCTAGTACTAAATTTTGTTTATGGCTTCACCCGCTTAAAGGTTGGAAATTATAACAAGGGAACGTAATATCGTGACAAGAGTATCCTAGATGTCCTAACCCAAGTCATGGTCTACCCATGTGCCAAATATCATCCAAATCTTCAACCGTTTGTTTGTTACGCTTCACGCTTAAACAGCTGAACAGATTTGCATGAAATTTAGCACATGGGTAAAACATGACCTGTAGAAGGACATAGGTTACTGTTTATCCTGGATTGCAGACGAAGTCGCGGTCAACAGCTAGTTTATAATATTAGTATAGATTTGGGGTGTATATCGTCCATCCAAAATCAGGGTATCAGTAAAAAAGTCAGAAGCATATGCGACTTCTACTTAGCTGGTAAACTAAAAAAAAACAAGATTAAAATTTCAAGACCACTGAAGGTCGCTGCAATTCCTGCAAGCGTACCTGGTAGGCCCCCAGCCGCTTCGGAAATGAGCTGGTGCTCATAAAGCAGTATTATTTTAATATTACTTCAGTGGGAGAAAGAGATGGAGCTATACGTCCTGGACAGCTTCATCTCTTTCCCACACTGAGACAATGTCGAATTGAACGTCGCGTACCTGTGTCTATGAATAAGATCAATCGGTCAATCTACATTCTGCAATGCAAACTCCAAGAATTCTGAAGGAAGGCATCAATCGTGAGTTATTTAGCAACATGAATTCCCCATGCAAGAAAGGTGTTTTTTTTTCAGCGGTTTTTATTCTATTTTGATACGGTACGGAATAAACTAAAAACCGGCCGACCTACTAGTTTAGCCGGTTTTTGGGGTTCCGTACCTCAAAAGGAAAAACGTAACCCTTATGGGATCACTTCGTTGTCCGTCTGTCTGTCTGTCTGTCAAGACCCTTTTTCTCAGAAACGCGTGGAGGTATACGAGGTATACGTAAGTTTATGGTCCTTTGAAGCTCTAATAAAATCAAGGTTTGTTCAGTAAAAAAATGCGGCAAATGGCCGCATTTTGCATGCGACATATTTTGATACTCGCAAATAAGCCAACCAGGAATTCGGGATACTTCCCGTTGACTTAGAATCATGAAATTTGGCAGGAAGAAAGGTTGTAGCACATGTAAAAGAAAAAGTCCAAAAATCGTTCATTTGTAGTTTTATAACACAAAAACTGCTAATACATACTTACATTTGAAGTTGGAGAATTGACCGTGGCGTAGTTTGGGAAAACATGTTTTTCAACTAAAATGTACCATGGCCATGGCCCATGGGCGGCTTTAACACTTTGACATCAGGTTGGTCACTAACCACACGAAAAGAAGAAGAACTACAATGTTAAGTTTGTTTTTGGGATAAATTCATTCCAATTACGGAACTCTTCACTGAGCGTGACCTGACACGCACTTGGCCGGTTTATTATCAGCCGTTGGGTTTAGGTATTCAATTTAAGTCTGCTGACGGCTCTAACTATTAACATACCGCTGTGTGTCCTACTGTTACGTATTCAGGAAAATTAACTGTTCATTTAATTGACACACAAACGTAAAATTTCCGTGTCATAGCCATGTTCGGCAATCCGGCAGAGAGCCAAAGTTATTGACAATGCTCACCGAATAAGCAACCTGAAGTGGCAATGGGCCGGCCATATTAACCGTAGAGCCGATGACCGTTGGGGTCGACGTGGTTTTGAGTGCAGACTGCGAATCGGCAAACGTAAGGTAGAACGCCCTCAGGTAAGGTGGAGCGACGATCTTCGCAGGGTAGCTGATAGCACCTGGACGAGAGTTGCCGAGAATCGAGCTGAATGACGTGAAATAGGAGAGGCCTATGTCCAACAGTGGACTGCTGTAGGCTGATAATGGTAATGACCCATTGCATCGAACTGTGAGAGGTTGTGAATAGAATATAAGTACTGTCAATTTAAGTTGGTAGTTAATTTGATAAACAATTAATTTCTCTAACTTTACAATCATTCATACATCTACATAGACAATTAACTAGTTTATAGGAATTTATCGGTCCTAGGGTCACGATACTATAATACCGATACTATATAATGTTGATACTAAACAGGGCGGCATGCGGCAGGGACATCGACGCGAAAACTGTTACCATGGATTCAGTACATTATTCTGAATCCCCTTGCGTTAAAATTTTTCGTCGGAAATTTAAAAAAAAAAAACAGTTTCATTGCAATACCTACGCGGCCAAAATGGATGGAACAGCTGATTTTTTAAAAATAACCGACGAAAATTTCTACGCAGGTGGGTTCAGAAGCATGTACTGAATCCATAATAACAGTTTTCGCGTCGATGTCCCTGCCACCCTGTATAATACCGATACTATAATACCGATCCTATAGTACCGATACTATAATACTGATATTATAATACCGATACTATAATAGACGCTACTGATACTGCTGAAACCGTAGCTAAGGGTAGGTACTTGAAGCAAATTTCGCGCCCTCACGCCCCTAACCGCCGCAGGAGGAGACGCCCAGGGCGTCGGGAATCGCGAGGCGATTTCCGGCCACAGTAGGCGCGGGCTTGCGGGCGGTGAGCAATGGGTGGCTCACCGTCCGATAAGGACCAGGCCCGGGTCGACGGCGCGTTGTGTTTCACGCGCGCCTCAAAGAGATGTCAGCAGAATTGAAGGGGTCCACTAGGGCCGATGCCTGCCGGGGTTGCGAAGAAAACCGAAAGGGAGATCGTGGCCCCCGGCGACAGGGCAACCGAAGGAATACGGGTGGGTTTTAGTCAGTAAGAGTCTGACACGCCCTCCCGCTCCGCCCAGAGCGGGAGAAGTTATTTGATAATTTCCCACCCTCAAAAAAAAAAAGGGTAGGTACTTGAATAGAGTTGCGGGTTTTCCGGTACAGATCGCTGCAGGATTATCTACGGAAAGAAACGGTTACAATGTTTTACCTGTCTCTTTATGTGTGAGTGTATAAGTTGATACAAGGCTATATTACCCGCACCGATCGGTACCGACTTGTCTTTAGCGGGAACTAGCTTCTGTTCCGCGTCTTCAATTTAGATTACTCTTGACACTTCCTTAAGAAGAAAAATGTTACAAAATGTTAAATTGTAACAATGGCATGGCACGCGACGATGGCAAGAGACCGGACGGCATGTCTATAATTATTTCCTCGGGCCGTGGGGCCCGACCGCCCGAGTACTCATTGTTTGTTCAACGAAATCTTCAAAGGGCTGGTTGATACTTCCCGTGAGCCAAGGGCTGGCTTTTACCTTGACTAGAGGCTAAGCATTGCCATACAACGTGGCAATGCCGCCAGTCTTTTGGGTACATTACCAGTCGACAGCGACTCGGAGGAATTTTTCGACGCCATATTTTAGTTTGTTTATAATTTTAGTTAGGTTAGGTTATTATATTTTTATTTTATTAGTTTGTTAGTTAATTTAGTTTAAGAAGTTTATCCAGTGTATATAATTTTTATCCTCTTTATACCTGTACCTAGACAAAAAATAAAACATAGTCTTGACTTACAGACGTAACTCCCCACCCGACAGCCCAAACCGGCTTGAGGGCTGGATACATATATCCAGTTCCTGCGATACGGGCAGCTGCTACCAGGTTGGGCTGGAAGTTGATGACCAGGTTCGTTCTCAGGACCGCGATGTCGTTTACCAGGGTCGAGGGCACGAAATTCTCATGAGGAGTGATACGGTTGATTATGTAGATGGTTCCTCCGGAGTTCGCATTGCTAGAGCCTACCCTGGCACGCCACCAAGAGAAAGGGTTGATGCTGTAAAAATAATTTCATTTTATTTACTGATACATAACATCATGAGCGTATTCCTAAAGGAAAAGGTATATAGTAGGAATGGTCTGTTCCAAAAATATCTAATGAAAGTGTAAACAAACCCCGTTCATGTTAAATTCTAACGTAAACAATCACTAAAGGTACCGGTGTTTTTTATGGTTCTGTATGTGTCTTCAAAACGGAACTCATATAGGATCACTCGGATGTCTGTCTGTCTATCCGTCTGTCACAGCCAATATGCTCCGAAACTAATGGACGGATTAAGTTGAAATTTGATACAAGTAATTTTTTATTATAATTTAAAAATAAATCGTTTTAAAGTTAACCATTCCCTCACATCTCCAAAAGTACTCACCCTAAAATTTTGTAAAATATACAGGAAAAATTTAGTTCTTCTATGCTTATAGATTACATTAAACAGAAGTCTATGGTCCTAAAATAACGTGGTAAATCTCTCAATATTGTGCGTACAAATTTACATTTGCAGTTAGAATGTATGGGAGACTATGTTTTTCAAGTAAACGGTTATGTTTGTTTTGGTATAAATTCATCCGAACTATGGAAAACTTCATTGTATGTGGTCCGACTCGCTCTTGACCGGTATTTTTAATTATTCATCTGTATTTAGAAGGTTTCAACTATATATCTCACCAGTTTTTCCAACAATTATTGATTGAATAAAACATTATTAAATTGTGACTAAAAATCATTGACGAAAATCCAGGTTACAAAATTAACCTCAACAATTGTCAAATGAAAAATATCTAGGTGATTTAAAATTAGAATTTCGGGTGTCAGTATACAAATTAAAGCACTCAATTTACAAGTGACAGTAAAAATTGGCACTCACAGATACGTTTTCTGAATCATTTGTTTACGTTTCATCAGGTAATTTTAAAACAGTTTATAAGTACACCCACAATTCGCAAGTAATTTTTAAGTCATTAATAGGGGCGAGATCCTAAGAGTCTTTATCACCACAAATTGCTTAGCATGATTCTCCGTTATATCGAACATACTACAACAGCATTCATTTTGAAATAAATATATGTTAAAATTGAGGAGAGGGACTAGGTTTGAGGTACGAAAACACGATTCCATAATTTCTCGACAGAAAGAAAAAAATTAAGTTACCTCCAAAGTCAAAGTCCGCAAGCAGTAGTGTGCAAGCGAGATAAGAAGTGAATTTGAGCTGAGGTATTATGGACTCTTAAAAGGGGACAATAATGAATATGTCATTCGAATCTTCATATCACCCCCATATAGGGTTGCCAGGTGTTCGGCTTTTTACAATGGTGTCCGGCCAAATATACACAAGTCCGGCCTGTCCGGCTTTGGTTAGGCTTTTAGTTATCCCCGCCCCGCCGAAAGATCGCCTGATTATTGATTGCTTTAATTACTTTCAATGTAATGAAGAAGGTTGATTATTAATTGTTTTAAACTCTTTTGCAAAAAAAAAACGGGCACTTTAGATTTTTTCTCTACTTTAATGAAGAAGAACAAGAAATAGGTTTGATTAATTTGACGATGTATTGGCATGTTATTTGAAGCATCCTGGCATGATTCTTTACGTTCCAAATTTAAATTTTGAAATTAATAAAAGAAAAATAATGATTATTGTGGATTATTCTAAAATTGCTTTACTAAGTAATGGCGCGAATTGCTGAAACGATTTTTAACTGGTTACGATATTTTAAAACTTTTTGGATATTTTCTGCAAATTAAACAATTTAATCTTTCTTTTTACATTAAATACCACTTTTTGATATGAGTGATAAAGCGATAAGGGCCGGTAAAATTATAGCCCTACTTGAAGAAGGTTTTTCGCAAACTTACGTGTCTCAGCGGCTAAATGTGAGTTGTTCAACTGTCCAGAGGACTTGGCAACGGTATCAAGAGACCGGTTCAGTCAAAAGAAGACCCGGTTCGGAGAGAAAACGATGCACAGAACCAAGAGATGACCGCTTTTTGGTGAGTCAGGCGTTGCGGAATCGTAAGGCGTCAAGTGTGGACCTGAAGAAGAGCCTTGAAGAAGTAAGAGGAGTAGAAGTTAGCTTGTGGACGGTCAGGATAGGCTTTTGGCTGCCAATATCAGGAGTTACCGCCCAGCTCGGGGCCCTAAATTACTCCGTGAGCACCGTGTTGCTCGACTTCAGTTTTCTCGGAACTGTGCTTCATGGACTCTGGAGGACTGGAATAAAGTATTGTTTTCTGATGAAGCTAGAATCTCTTTGTGTGGAGAGGACCGACGCCAGCGAGTGCTGGGAAGACCACGGGAACGCTATGCGGAAGTGTGTTTCGAAGAAATCACTCCTTATGGCGGAGGCTCCGTTATGTTTTGGGCAGCAATTAATTCGACGGAGCGTACGGAGTTAGTTTTCATAGAAAATGGAACATTAAATGCACACCGGTACATAATGGACTTCCATTATGTACCGGTGTGCATTTAATGTTTTAAATTTTCTATGAAAACTAATTCCATATGCACAACCCATATTGACTGCACTTGGGGAAGATTCCATTTTTATGGACGACAATGCTCGCCCGCACCGTTCTGGCGACGTGGAAGCGTACATGCAAGAAGTTGGGATCCATCGTTTAGATTGGCCAGCTCGAAGTCCTGACCTCAATCCAATTGAGCATGTCTGGGATGTTCTAAAGAGATGGGTAAGATCAGTGCAACCTGCTCCACAAAACATCAGGGAGCAAAAAAGAGTCATTGCAGAAGAGTGGGAACGTATTCCTCAAAACGTTATTAAAAACATCGTGGAAAGCATGCTTAGTAGGATTCAAACTGTGATTTTGGCAAGAGGAGGTCACACTCGTTATTAGGTTTTTACATTTGTAACTTTATTTAATTAAAAAAAGTAAAAAAAAATCTTGTCTTTATTGCCGACCACTTCTTATTGTTTGGGCATATACATCGGTTTTAAAGAATCCATCGTTTTTTTTCTTTTAATTGCCCCAATTCACTTCACGCGCATTAATTTACACGATTATAAGTATACATAGACTACGTCAAAGAAATAAATTTCATTTAATTAACTCAAATCGACCTTAGAACGTAAATTTCCTTAGGTGCCCGTTTTTTTTGCAAAAGAGTTTAGTTACTTTCAAAATAAAGAAGTTACAAATTACTTTAGTAAGAACAAAATATTATTCATAATTAACAGTAGAGTAAGTCTTAGATGAATAAGGGTATTATATTATATACACAAACTTTTTGAAGTGAAAACTTCTTTAGGCGCGTTAGGCATTTTTGAGATGGGGAAAAAACATTCGAACTCGCGACACCGTTATCGACGCCTCATTTTTGCACACGCAATTGTGCTCTTTATTTATACAATGTTATGGATCAATGTTCTATGCAAGTACTTTTACTTTAAAGGTTTTGAAAGTATTTTTTTTTTAGTTTTCATTTCTGTCGGCACTCTCGGCGTGGCACTGTTTTTTTTAACCTTTTGTCAAGCTTTTAGGGCAAAATGTCCGGCTAAATATGAATCTGTGTCCGGCTTTACTATTTTTGGTCCTGGCAACCCTACCCTAAATCAATATTAAAATAATATCCTACTTTATCATCTACTGTTGTTTTCATTACTAAAAATTTGGATTTAAACCCAGGATCTCGACTTGGCTCAACTGGCTCTCGTGACCTACTAGTAGTACCAATTGTATATTGTGTTATACTTAGTTATAAATACTGGTATAGGTGGAGATAGCAAATTGTCCTTCAACGAACATTATTTTCAAGCATATTTTTTAAACTAGATTTTTCGTGTTTCTTGAGAAAAACTGAGCATTCCTTGACGTTAGCTTCCTAGTCGTAAAATTTTGATTTAATACCAGGATCTCGACTTGGTTCAACATGAATGCAATGTAGACTCGGTTATCATTGTACAACGATAAAATCATTACAGTATTGGCACACCAAAAGGTGTCGACAGAATTGCTCAATGTTTGTATAGGTGATACTTACTTGTGATCAAACAAAATCGAGTAAATGTGTAAACAACTGCCGTTCGATATAATATTTATTGACGATCACTAACTACTATTGATCGTTTTTGGGGATCGATAAATCAACAAACTTGTTCGATTTTAATCTTGATATTTATCGCTTGTGAACTCATAAAGATCTGTTGTCTATGTGCGAGAGCTGTACTTACACTTCATCGGTATAGAAGCAGGATGCAGCAGACAAGATGGCGGATGTGGTCAGGATGGACCCGCCACATCTCTGGACATAGGCACCCAGACCCTGGTTGGTCAGCAGAGCAGTCAGGAAAGGATACTCATTGATTTCGGCATCTTCTCCGCCAGCTATTCTTGTATCCAAACCTGGAATAGATATGTCAAATTTCAAGTAGGTAACTAATTTAACCTGTATTAAGACTATGATTAAATAAATAAATAAATAAATAATAATAATAATAATTTGAAAATTGTCAGTAGCAGCCCGGAGATTATAGATCTTAAGGCCAGTTTTTTTAAACCAATTTGTGAGTTTACAAAATAAGGAGGGAGGGAGGGGGAGTCATACAGGGGACAGTTTTTCTTTTAATTATAAAATAAATATATATTTTATCCTAATTGAAATGAAATACAGGGTGGAGGGACATCGACGCGAAAACTGTTACCATGGATTCGGTACACGATTCTGAACCTGCACTGAAACTGAATCCATGGTAACAGTTTTCGCGTCGATGTCCCTGCCGCCCTGTATACAATCATAATTCTAATGTCCTCATAGTTTTAGTTAAATTACGATATTTCTGGAACTAGTTATTTTAAATTTAGTTAGTTATAAATACATATTATTTATGTAAGTACTAAGATTTCTCTTCTATCGTAGAAGCATTTAATTACCTACACCTATTCAATTAGAATTCGTATTAGATACCTACCTAACCTATTTCCCAGAAACGTGAACTGAAAGCAAAAATCAATGAGAAGATATTTGAAATCTGTTGATATTGTTCAACAATGACCTATGATTCAATGTTTTAATGGTTTCCTGCATGCTCACTCTCAGTGATATTGCACCTAGACACGACATGTTGCTAAATGATTTTTACGCGTTTACATTTTCACATCGTGTGGGTATTTTATCATCCTAAATTTCTAACTATCCTAACTAAGTAATATTATAAATGCGAAAGTGAGTTTGTTTGTTTGTTGCGCTTTCACGCTAAAACTGCTGAACGGATTTGGATGAAATTTGGCACATGGGTAGACCATGACCTGCAGAAGGACATAGGCTACTTTCATCCTGGATCGCTGACGAAGTCGCGGACAATAGCTAGTTTTATTATAATTACAAGCCATATGCTCGATGGTATATTTCTTCGGCAAAAATGACGAACTTCCATACTAACTTTCATCCCCTTTAGGCGATGATTTTCCAAAAATCCTTTATTAATACTCATTTTCGTTATTTAGCTTGTGGCTAAGTAATAACAGCCGTACGGGTAGATCGATCAGGTTAATGTTAACTTGCCGCGGTTGGTCCGTGGATGGGTGACCATCTTTACATACTAAGACCCCTCCGTGCCTCGGAAAGCACGTAAAGCCGTTGGTTCCGGTTGTCATTTACAGATCTTTGATAGTTGTTACGGGTACTTTTTGTAATTTTCATACGCGTTTGACTAAAATAGTTCGGAACAGTGTTTATGTGCGTGCGAACTAGAAGTTGTGCATGTAGACCAGCGTCTAACTGCTCATCACTGATACTATCTCTGTCGGACACGATGCCAGGTGAGACAGCGTGCTTTTTGGCCACGCCCACCAGTGAGTTCGAGCCCGCGACTAGTTCAACCTTAAGGAACTCTTGTGCATTTCATGCTTCTAGACCCAGTGGTTTAGACTGCGCGCTGTATCTGTCTGTCAGTAAACAGTAGCAGCCCTGAGTCTGAACTTGTGAGTTGAAAATCCAGTGGGCGATAAAATCCCGCCGCGATTTTATTACGACCGTGCGAACGTCGGCTAAAAGGACTCTCCCACCATGGAGCGCTGTCCCAAATTAGACGCATTATTAATTTATTATACATAAAATAAAAGGTAATTTAATAAAAACACGAATACTAAAAGATCAATAATTATGTTATCTTTAAAATGGTGAAGGTTTTAGAAAAATACGCTTGATAGATTTTGCGTGATTCTCAGTTTTTTATCCGCGGTAGACATAACTTTGCAAATTAATTTCACTATGTAATATAAACAATCTAAAATATTCGTATATTAAGTTATTAAAAAATGCTCTTATTTAACATATATTTTGTCCAAATAATTAACACTAGGTACTCGTTTAGACGTGATCTTCAGTAGAAAATCATTAAAAGTTAGCTCGCAAAATGTGGCATTTAGCTCAAACTCAAACAATTTATTTCAAATAAACCAGTTATAGGTATTTTTGAATTGTCAAGGGGTCAGTTAGTCACAACGATGAAGCTAATTGCCCATTCCAAAGCGTAGTAGGTACCTATGGAGAAGAACGGGCAAGAAACTCCACGGACACTCTTTTAAATCACAATATGGTTACAAAATATTGGTTACCTCATTCATGTTGAAATTATACATGTGAGAACAATGTAGAAAGGTACATCTCTGGCCAATCCTTTGAGGGATAAAGCCGTGATTTTATGTTATGATAGATGCATTTTCTTTTCAGACGTTTTTCGTTAGCAGTATAAGTGATAGAAAATTGAAAACTATCAGCAAGAATATGTTATTCAGGCTAAAAACTAAACGTTATATTCTTAGTAGTTAAATAAATTGCTTACCTCTGACATTAACGAAGAAATAAACTAAAAATAAAACAGAGATCTTCAACATTTTGTATCACTTCACTGCCTATACCAACCAATAGAATGAAACTTAATGAAAATGTGTGATAATCTAAATTATCTAAATAATTATCAGCATTATCTAAATAATTATCGTTTACGAATCCGATAACGGGTGACCTTCGATTGATTAAATAGTTTAAATCTATGAACTTTTTTAATTTGTAATTGTCTTCAATAGAAATGACTACTTCATTGGTCTAGCGGTAGCAAACGTTACTGCTGGGCATGCATGAGGTGGGTTCGATGCCCAGTTCGGGCCACCAGGAATTTTTCAGTAGTTGCCCGGAGTCTGGATTTGTGTCCGGTTGATGTCAATAGGCTCGCCCCCTATTACATGAAACTTAAACATAAATAATAATAGTCCTACAGTCCGAATTTCGGTCATGGGGACCAATCCCAGCGGTGACCAGCCTTCGGTGCCGGAGATATTATAATGCACAAGTGAGTGACAGAATGCACCTAGCGTTCTCTATTCAATAACACTTTGCCCGACCCGGGACCCACGCTCAACATTCGCGCTTGCGACCACAACACCAACGGGGCAGTCAAGTTTAGCTCAAACATAGGTAACTGGCGAAATGTGGGTGTAGGACTCATAGGTACACCCTTTTTTTTTGGGTGGGAAATTCTCCCGCTCTGTGTCAGACTCTTACTGACTAAAACCCACCCGTGTTCCTTCGGTTGCCCTGTTGCCGGGGTTGCGATCTCTCTTTCGGTTTTCTTCGCACCCCCGGCAGGCATCGGCCCTAATGGACCCCGTCAATTCTGCTGACATCTCTTTGAGGCGCGCGTGGAACACAACGCGCCGTCGACCCGGGCCTGCTCCTTATCGGACGGTGAGCTACCCATTGCTCACCGTCCGCAAGCCCGCGCCTACGGTGGCCGGAAATCGGCCTGCGATTCCCGACGCCCTGGGCGTCTCCTCCTATAGGTACACCCCTGCCAAACCCTTCGAGAAAATACGTACAAGCGCAATGTTTTGATATTACTTAGGTTTGGGTGGAAAACAAGTAAGTATTTTATTTTCAAATGTTTTTATAAACCTAAAACTAAATATTCAGTGTCAATGCTACATTGCCAACTTTCCGATATTCACAGGAATTTCCGATAATTTTACACTTTAAGCATGTATATTCCAAGGTAAATTATGTGGAATGTTTGCATAATAAAGAAAACAACACAAATAAAAACTATGAACAAATCTGCATTAACTTTATTTAACAAAAATAAAAAAGATAAATAAAAAAACGTTAAAAAAATAAGAAACCTAAACTTAAGCAAAAGCAGGGTCAAGGTAGGCCGGGAAATTCAAACAGTCTTTTGTATTTGATGATCCTAATGATTATAATTCTGTAAAAACTTTTTTTTTTCGGTCATATTTTGATCAACATACGACATGACACCTGCGAATTGCGAAACACATTTAGGAATAACTTGTTTTAATATTGATATGCTAGTCCATAGCGAGACAATATAACATAATCATATTATTAATAGGACAATTATTGCGTCATGCTCTAATACAAT
Organism: Omphaloscelis lunosa; assembly: GCA_916610215.1. Taxonomy (NCBI): domain Eukaryota; kingdom Metazoa; phylum Arthropoda; class Insecta; order Lepidoptera; family Noctuidae; genus Omphaloscelis; species Omphaloscelis lunosa. Next base: position 12,424,643 of record OU744265.1, on the reverse strand, counting down.
ATAAAATAACAGGGCTCGGATACCGGTTAAATTTTCAAACCGTTATTATGTACCTTTACATTCGGTTTCGCTCGTAGAAACCGGTTTTTAACCGGTTTTGGAGGAGTCTTTACATAAAGGATTTTTCGGATTAAACGGTTAAGAGCAATATTAACTTGTTTTTGTTTAGATTTTATTCAACGCGGCATCCTCACAAGTAGCCACAAGTTGCAACGTGTTTACTGACATACCGTTCATCGTAAAAACCGGTTAATTTAGGTTAAAATAAAGTTCTTAAAACGTTCACGTTCTTAAGAAAAGTTCGGAGAAACCCAAATAAACCGGTTTTCATCGGTATTTTTTAAACCGACTCCGAGCCTTGTAAAATAATCTATTCTATTATTTATGATCTAATTTTAAATTGCGGGCCCCTTTACGGCGAATGAACTAGAACATGGTGAACACGACTATCGAACACTTAGCATATGCGTACCGCTAACGAACATCAAACACTGTTCGTCAAAAAAGTTCGTGGCAATCCAATTTCGTTGTCTTATGTGGACGGTGTTCGGAGAAATTAGATGCATCTATGCGGAGATTGGCGAATCCATGGCTACTAAAGAGAGCGGTTGAGCAAGAACACGAGTTGAACTGTGTTCGTATGGTGTTTGTGTTCGATTTGCTAATTTACGTCCACACGTACCAACCAAATCTTTCGTGTTCGATGTTCGTTTTCACCATGTTCTGTTCGTTCGTGTTTACACACGCCTTTAGTTATACGAATTCTCTAGACTTCCCACTAAAATTTTAGCGGTAAGTCGGTAAGAATATCGGTATGTACAGGATGTATGGGTAAGTTGGCTACATTCTGCTGTTGTGGCTGAAGCTGAGGCTGGAGCTGGGGCTGGGGCCGGGGTTGTCTTCTAAAGCTGTTCCTAATACGACTAGCTCTCTGGTATGTCCACTCGCGGTTCTTCTTGGGTAAGCAAGACACGGCAATCAAGAATACGAAGATGGTGCTGAAGAAAGACCAAAGGAGGATTGCAGCGGTACCTGGAACAAAAACAATTTTTTTAAATAAATGATTGAAGTTCAGAAGCTTGAAAGTCTGACGGGCAGTCTTGCCAAGGGGAACCGTGTTACCTAGTAATTGAGTTGTGTCAGAAAAGCATACGCTCCATGAAAAATACTGGTAATTCAGTGGCATCTGGAAATTCGTGTAGTCTGGAAGTCGACCCTAATATAGCTGGAAAAAGGCTAGGCAAATGACAGATTTACTATGTATGAGCAGAGTAGTGCCTTTAGCACTGTGTTAAATTTATCAATAATACATTCTTGATTGTGCTTTCTGCGTCTTTCACATTGCTTCAAAACTCGAAAAGCGAAAATCAATTATGAAATAAGTGAGCTCACTTAAGTGTTTCTTTTTCTGTGCGTCAATAATTCTAATATCACTATTCTACAACTACTATCCTAAAATCACTATGTTCTCAGTGATCCTAAGATCACTCGCTATGCTCAGTGTTACTAAGATGACTTTTCTAAAATCATTACGATGTTAGTGATTATGATATTTTTTTTAATTACTAGCTTTTATTTTGGCCACATGGAGATCTAAAATAATCGCAAAAAAAAAAACAGATAAATGTGCCGACTTTCATGGTGATTGAAGCCAAACGTTGTCCAAGTCTATAACTCCAAGGTATTCCAAATCCATTTTTATATAATTTTTACAACTGTTATTTAAACATTAGGGAGGTTATTATGATGAGTTGAAAAAATTAACGATCAGTAATTGAAACAGTATAATTAGAAAATTGGTCAGTTATTTCATCTTACAATTTCAGAACAAAATAAATAAATAAAATACTCAAGTAATAAATGAATGTCCATTAAAAATGTTGGAATGGGCAGTTGGATAAATAGTTCAGAAGTTCATAGGTTAGGTTGGAACTGTGAACAACCACGCGCGAACCGAATCGGTCGCAGTAACAAAGCCCGACCAAATGGATTTGGTTAGGTTAGAAGTGTGACCAACCGCGCGCGAGCAGCGCAAGCGCAACTAGCGGTGCCGCGGCAATGGCCAGTGAGCGCTACTTCCAAATTAGATTTCTTAGTAACTAATTCCGATTTGTTAACTGCCCACACGTAATTGCCCGTTCAGTCATTTTACTGCTTAATTATTTATTTAATTACCCATTTGAACATTAACTTGTTATTTAGGACTCATTTTTATTTAGTTTACTGCTCAATTTTAACTGTCAAATTTGTTAATAAAATGCATTTTTTAATTTTTTATTTACCAAAACAACAATCAACACCTGCCGCTTTAAATGAGTCCTTTTTATATAGGTACGTATTATATATTATCTTAGACAAGCTAATGCCTGCGTTGCAATGCCTTTTCATTTTCTTTTTGTTATGACCCTTCTTCGGCGCGCGAACAATAACTTACCAAAGTTGCATCACAATCGGTCGACCCATTTTCGAGTTTTTGCGAGAGTAACGCACGGCAATTGATTTTTATATTTATAGATAGATAAATAAAAATACTTACTGGACATTCCACGCCTGGGTTGCCATTGCGAATCCAAAGTGGTAGTCATGGACACCTCCCCGTCTTCTCCGATGACCTTGGTGACTATTGTCCAAGGACGCAGGTCTTCGACTGTGGGGTTCCGAATAGTGAGAGCACAGACACCGTACTCCTCACTGCTTTCGGAAACGTACATGGGAGGCGCGTTCTCGGAGGTGAAACCTGCATGAAACCGATAAATATATATAATTTAATTTTTATATTTTACATTTGTCCTTGACATATTTATCCTATTATTTGACATTATATACCTACGATTTAATTTCAACTCTTTATTAGTGACTTTTGTGCACATGATAATTATTCAGATTTATTACAGTTGTTAGCAATCATGTAATTGCGTTTTATTAAAATAGGTTTTGATTTATATTAATTTATTTACCTTTTGTATAGATTCTTTTCTATTTTGTGAATGTGAGAACGCTGTAGGCTTAGTGGATTGTAGATCTGTTGACCGTTTTCAATTTTGTTAAGTACCTGGTACTTATTGAAAGACCTACACTATCCTCCCATACCTAGTAATCAGTGTTATTTGAAAGTATTGTAAAAGCCAATTATTTTTAAATGAGTAACCGTGGTGTTTCTTGCCGGCTCTTCTCCATAGGAATTGGAAAAATTGGAACCGTACACCTAGCTTCTGACGTTTCATAAGTGCCCATGTAGGTTTATGTGAAATAAAATATTTCGAATTTGAATTTGAAATGATTTTATTTCTGTAAGTAGGTTTATCAAAACACTTTTACATGTCAATAATATGAGGTCGCTGTTTCCTATCTGACTTCTCTGAGAAGCTACACCGAAACCAAATCGGAGTACTAGAACAAATGAACTGTCTCTTATGAAGTCCAACAGCACTTAAAAGAGACAGTAGCATGGTATATCATTAGTGTCTGAAATGGACGTCGATAACTTTAGATATTAATTGAATACTACTAGGTAGAGATGATGTACCGAATTATGTTTACCCTATTATTTGCTTACCTAGTCCGTCGCTGCGCACAAATCTACAGTATTCCAGCTTGGGCCCATTGAATATGCGCAAGCGCAACACCACAGAACTGCCCGACCAGCGGTGATTCACCACCAAGCGCTCTGCAACAAAATAAACAGAGTGTCCTAAACGAAGCCGAATTCTACGATCTAACAAATTACACGGATGTGACTATTGACTCTGTGACTGGCATTCAAGATACGGACGCCGCGGCAACAGTGGTCCCCAAACTAGGCGGTACTTGGTACATTGTTTAAAAAATGCTGGTAAAATGGTGTTAGCATAACATTCATATTCTTACGGTTGACGTAAATATTGAAGAAGCTTCTCTGTTCCTCATAATTTTCTATCAGTCCTACATTGCAGCTCCACTGGCCTTCGTCCGATGCCCAGATATGATTGAACCTGATGCCGCATTCTCCAGCGTCGAAACCGTTGCCAACGTACTCGTAGCCTGGTGATGAGGTTGCTGCAAACATAAGGCGCGTTATTTTTTATGTTGTAGGCCACCGCTGGGTAAAGGGCCTCGCCTTCCAAAATTTTCTATATTTAGCAATTTCTTGCCACATCTGCCCTGCAAACACGTCAGCTGGGCAACAATTGTCGTCACACAATCTGACGACAATAGGGATGATGACTAAAAATAAATTTTTTGTCCGTCTTGTAGATTATTAAAAAATATTGGGCACATACTTTTCTATTTTTTCTTTTATCAAAAGATTACGGCGATACATTGAGTTAAAATGTGCCATGATGTCACGAGTATATAGATGTTATACTTACTTGTGACGTAGCGCCCCATTTAACAACTTTAATGCGTTTTATCCAATTAATTTTTTAATAATATGATAAGGCAAAAAATACGTGTTTAATATTTTTTTATTATCTGACTGACGGCCTCAATCGATTTCTTTTTTTGATCCAGGCATCGTCCCTAATATTGCCTAGCTGTTTGGGTGCATGTGAGTGACGTGGTCAGCACACTCCCATTACAGATTGGCTGCTTTTATCTCCATCATTCCATAACAGCGTTATGACGCAGTTTGTTTCTAAAATAGTAATTTTCAATTCGTGCAGTCGTTGCGACAACTGACCAATATGCAGACTCACGTTACAAAAGTAAGCCTTGGTGTACAGACGTTATACTCACATGGACCAACGTTGAATACAGTTCCATTCGGTGCCCTGAAGTAGCAGTAGCGAACAGCGGCGTCTATGGAGCAAGACAACGTCTTTGCGTTGCCTTCCATACCCGAAATCGAAGAGTGTGTGCTTTGCAACACCGGCTCTGGTTAAATTAATAAGTATTGCTTTATTTCTAGTTGTAGAGCTTCTTGTTGAGGAGGAACCGTTGATCAAAAATAGACATGAACGTGGAACAGCAAAAGGACTTGATTTAAAGAAGACGGAAACACTTGAAGTCACACAAATCCTGCATCGTGATATCATCAAACATACACGATAAATCTACAGTAGCCCGACTTAATCCATCGGGCAGTAGCCCACCAGATATATCAGCCTCGGAAACTTCCCACCCCGTTCCTCCATCCACAAAGATGTATGATGAAATGACACACTAGGGACAAACAAAATAGATGATCCTGAAGTAACAAGTTATTAAAGAAAGAAGTATAAAATTGTTGACTTGGAAGAAATAAAGAAAAGCTAAAACTATAACGCCATTGTCTTGCTTTCGACAAAATCGAAATAACAATAGGTAAGCATCGAATTAGGTTCCTAATTAGCTTACAAAGATTAAGGAGTAATGATAACTTGATAAGATATAATTATTACTGCTTTGTATTTAATTACAGAACAGTCTTATGCTAATGTTACAATGCGAAAGTAACTGTTGTCTGTCTGTAAGCTTTTCACGCCTTAACGACTGAACTAAGATGTGGCAAACGGATAGTCCGTGCCCTGAGTTAGGACATAGGTTACTTTATTTCCCGGTGGTAAGTCGGGATCATTTTCGACCTCCAAACGCCGCGGCAAAAACCAGTTTAAAAATAAACAAAGTTTGATGAACTTACTTGGATAATAATGATCATCATGTATATAATCATCATCTAGCATTGCTACGCTGAGGATGAAGAAACCATGACTAGTGACTTGTGTAGTGTTGACGGCACAGCGCCATCTGCCCGGGCGCTCCAAGAGAGGCTTCATGAGAGTGAGAGTGCAATAATTGCGGTCAACAATCGTCTTGTAACTGTAAGACAAAACAATATTGCACGATTTTGTTGAGCAAAGTAAAGCACAGTAGACATTTTTATTCGTTAAAGTGTATTTGGCTGAATTGAGTCGTATTTAGAAACGTCCGATCACAACTTAGATACCAGTAAACAGCCTCATTAATGATGATCAATATGGCTTTAAAAAAGGTCGTTCGACTACAGAAGCGGGTGTTGCTCTGCTGAAACACAAATTTAACGCATGGGAGAACTCGCAAAATGCTATTGAAATTTTCTTTGATCTTTCCAAAGCCTTTGATTGCGTGCACCATGACACGCCTTTGTGTTTCATTCGATATTATGGTGTATACACACTTGGCTAAATTGAGTCGCATTTAGAACACCTCCGATCACAGCTAAGATCACAGTAATCTGAATTTCGTTACTGGATCAGTCACTGAATCTGCCAGCAGATTAAAATGCGACAGATTTGGAAGTATGTCGACTTTCTTCTAAATTCCTTACTAGTCATAACTAACATTCATGATGTTACGTCCATCTCACAATGGGTGTCTAGATATGTTTTGCAAACAACATCACCGATTCTTCCAATAATCTCATCTTAAAAAAAAAACTAATTGGCTTGGCTAATAAGGAGTTTCTTTCTATCGTCAGTTTCAATTAATTCTAAAATTCTGAAATGTTCGGAAATACCTCCGATTTTAGAAATAGAACTACTCCTTCTACAACTATTGCACTTTTGTCTCCATATCTTCAATTAACAGTACTAACCGTATGACCTTGTTGTATCCTTCTTGATTTACCTCATGGGTGGCGATGAAAACACTACCGGAAGGATCTCTGAACGTACAGCTCATTATCTCGTGCTCTTCTGGCACGCTACACTGCAGTAACACAATTGAATCCTTCTTAATCACGCTCCCAGCAACTTTTGGCGTAGTGTCAACTAGAAGGAATCGAGGTCAGCATTGCATGAGGAAATGGTAAAAGTTAAAACTCAAAATAAATGTTTCAATGTAAGAGTGATACAAGATTTCAAACAAATTATGATACATTTTTACTATATACCTGCTGCTGCTTCCACCACGTCGACTCTGATATAGTGACTACGAACGCTAACTGTGCCAGGAACGCCACTCCATATTTTCCAATATCCATCATGGTCCATCGTTACTCTGTCCACCACAACTCTGCACGGACCGAATCCATCGAAAACTAGTCTGTGCTTGTTATCTTCCAGCTTGCAGTACACTGCATCTTCAGGACCAAAGGTAGCATTCACAGCACTGCCCGCAGTCCATACTGTATAACTGTCCACGACGTCATTATAGGTTGCATCCGATTCTAGGAACAAAACATATTGGTCGTTATCACTGTTATCAGTGCCAGAAACCTGGACATGATATTGTGGAAATGGATGAATTAAGTAACATTAAGGGTTGGCATTAGATTCTGGCTGCACAAAGAGGTAACTGAGGGTTGGATTACGTTGATATCCCTTTCCCCACGTAGAAGCGTACAGCTTTTTAATCGTAATTTTGCTAAGTAGGTAGGTAGAATTTTACAAAAGAAAACATGGTGCAATAAATGTTATCTTTTTTTGTTGAAATTTTAATCTAGATTAAAAAACAAAATAATTATAATCCAATTGATAAGCATAAAGTGGATCATAATTATTTTGTTTCAAAAAGTATGTTACACAATTTTATCGCAGGTTCAAAAACCTCTGGTGGACACACCTGCGGAAAATTGTGTCGCAATTTGACACGAAATCAGACCAGCGAAAAAATCTGTCGGTCGGAACTTCAACCTTTGCATTTTGTTTGTTTTGCATAGGGATTAGGACGCGTAGTTTTCGACGGTGAGTGTCTTATGGCCGATTCCTATAATTTACGGCCCGTTATTGGTTAAAATTAAGACTCTTGTATCTTTACCAATAATGAAGCAAAGACCTCATAGTTTTGCATATTAGACCTTCCCATATGGAAGTAAATTTAGCTTACGAATCTACTTTTAATCCCAGTTTGGCAATTAAAAAGCTACCATTGGTAAGCACAACGATGCATTAGCAAATTAATTATCAACCGAAAACGTCAAAGCGTACTTTTTGCGCTGAATTACATAAAGTAATTTTCGGCAGGTCCTAGTGTGTCGCTACTCATAACACGTATAGTTAGTAAATAAACTCTTACCTTTAACACTAAAGAACACAAAAACTAAAAATAAAACAGAAAACTTCCACATTTTGTAATGTGTATCACTTCACTGCCTGTTAAATCAACCACAGCAACTATATGTACTAGAATTGGACAAAAAAAAGTATGATAATCATAACCTGCTGATTAACCATCATTATCTTATCGTTTAGGCGAATTCAATCGATTGATCAAGTAGCTAGCTGTAGTCTGAAACCAATGTTTTTGTTTTCGAATGTGAAAAAGACATTTTCGTGGTGAAAATCTTTGAAACAGTATTTGCGTGATTGGATAATAGCCTAACAAAACTTGATAACCGCCTTACGAATAAAGGACAACGCAAATGTATGCACGGGATCAGCATTGCCTCAATTCGAGCCGTTCAGGATTCTTTCAATGAAACTCCATTGAGGTACTGCAACGCATATTTATAAGTATTATAACGGCATCGCCTTGGCTCTGACTGCGGTGGCCGCCACATACGAGTCTGCAATTTACCGTCGAATGACGCCATTGAAACGTATTTATGAAATTAAGTTGGTGTGAGTTGGTTGTAGAGAGCGTTTTTTTACACCGTAAAACAAGAAATTCAAGAAAATTAAGGACCAGTTTTTACAAAAATAACTGATGAGCTCTTGAAACGCTTTTCTTCTAGCAGACACACAAAACAACAGCTGTAAAAATTTGTTTAATAATTTTTCCGTAGTGTGAACCGGGATAAATTTTCTTGAGACATTTTCAATTGACATGCTTTAACTCCTCGTTGGTCTAGAGGTCACAAGCGCTGCTGCTGAGCATGAGGTCCTGGGTTCGATTCCCGGGGCGGGCAAAGTGTTATTGGGTTTTTCTCAGTAGCAGCTTGGAGTCTGGCTTTATGCCCGGTTGATGGTAACAGGCTCGCGCTAGGGCGCATGGGACTTAAACATAACTGGCGAAATATGGGTGTACCTACTATGGGTGTAGAGGTGTGCTTACACCTCTGCCCAACCCTTCGGGGAAACAAGGCGATGTTATGCTATGTAATGGTGTAACACAAAAATCCCATCGTTTTCCACCCAGAGCCATCATTTTCACGACGGCCGTCACTGCGGCCGTTATGTGGCGGCCACCATAATCAGCCTATATAGTATTCCCACTGCTGGGACACAGTCCTTCTCTCGGTGAGAGGGAGTGGGCCGTAATTCACCACGCGGGCCCAGTGCAGGTTGGTAGACGTCACACGTCACACGTCTACAAATTTTTGGTTCTAGGACATGCCGGTTTCCTCACAATGTTGTCCTTCACCGTTTTGAGAGCAGTGGTGATGAAATAATTTACAAGAAGTAAAGCGCCTGTCTGGATCCGAATTTACGACCTGTAAGTCGGGGTTAACTCTCGATTTTTTTGGGTAAATTTAATTTAAAAAAAATTGAAGGTATAGAAAAATAAAACGGGAGATGTTGCCGACAAAAACAACTACAGGCCGATTTCTCTTGCAACGATTATTGCAAAAGTGTTTGACGGTTTGCTTAATACACAGTTAGACAAATACTTAGATCTGCACGATAATCAGTTTGGGTTTCGACCTCGACTGTCAACTGAGAGTGCAATATTGTGTCTTAAGCATACCGTCAGATATTACACAGATCGAAAGACTCCTGTGCACGCCTGCTTCCTCGACCTGTCCAAGGCTTTTGACCTGGTGTCATACGATATCCTGTGGGCTAAACTCGAGGGAATAAACCTACCACGTAAACTCATTAACGTTTTTAAATACTGGTACAGTCATCAGGTCAACAGCGTTAAATGGGCGGGTGCAATGTCGGAGCCGTATCAGCTGCAGTGTGGGCTGAGGCAGGGGGGGTTGACTTCCCCCTCCTTCTTTAACCTGTACATGAATGCCTTGATCGTCGCGCTCAGTAACCAGCATGTCGGCTGCCATGTTGGTGGAATCTGTGTCAACAATCTCAGTTACGCAGACGACATGGTGCTGCTGAGCGCGTCGGTCTGTGGCCTCAGAAAGCTGTTGAGAACCTGTGAGGAGTATGCCCTTGGTCATGGGTTGAAGTACAATGTGACCAAAAGTCAATGCATGGTCTTTGAGGCCGGTACGAAACGTTTGCATAATTGTCCACCCGTTTTTCTAAACGGTGTTCCACTCGAAAGGGTGAATCAATTTAAGTACCTAGGGCACGTAGTTACGACCGACCTCAAGGACAATGCTGACATGGAGCGGGAACGGAGGGCCTTGTCGGTGAGGGCGAACATGCTCGCACGTAGGTTTGCGCGCTGCTCGTGGGAGGTGAGGATAACGCTCTTCAGGGCGTACTGCACGTCCCTTTACACGTGCAGTCTGTGGGCGAGGTACACGCGTGCATCATATGGGGCCCTCCGCGTCCAGTTCAACAACGCGCTCAGGGCAGTATTGGGGCTGCCTCGCTACTGCAGCGCCTCAGGTATGTTCGCTGAGGCACGCACGGATTGCTTTTATGCGACCATGCGCAAGCGTGGCGCGTCTCTGGTGCGTAGGGTGTGGGGCAGCCCCAATGCTGTCCTGGCGATGATCGCGGACCGGATGGACTGCCCATACATACGGCACTGCTGTGATAGGCATGTTGCCGTCAGCAGGGCCGGTTAGATGTTGTGTTTTTATTTTTATTTTATTTTATTTTATGTTTATTATCCCTGTGTGTTGTCTCTATTTGTGTGTACACCACCTATGAGCTAATAATGCTTGAAATAAATGAATTTTATTTATTTTTTTATTTATTTATCCCTCCCCTTGTTCTATACGCGCAGAAGTCCCTCAGGGCTCCGTGCTCGCCCCTCTTATATTTACGCTATTCAGAAGCAATATCCCCTAAGCAAAGAAAGACGCAGTTGGCTCTGTTCGCAGACGACACGGCTATCTATTGCAAAGGGAATAGCACAATCCAGATACTCCTAAATCTACAAAAGACAGTCGATAAGCTCGGCGCCTGGTTTAGAAAGTGGAGAATCGAGGTTAATTCCGACAAAAGTCAAGTGGTTAATTCTCGAAACCGCGTACCTTGCCGCGCCGCCTCACTAGTTCACTCACCATATTTGACAAGCCGATGCCTTTGGGGAAGCGTGTCAAATACCTAGGTGTTGTTTTAGATTACCTTCTTTCCTTTTCAGAGCATATAAAGATGGTTCGCTCGCGAGCCACTTTCGCTCTCAGTAGACTCCACTACGTTCTGAATGCACGTAGCAAATTGTCACTCAAGTGCAAATTGCGAATCTTTACAGCATGTATTCGTCCAATCATGACTTATGCGGGCACGGTATCTGCACAGGCAAAGCCCCCACGTCATCCAAAGCCCCCACGTCATCCAAAGAACCGTTTCCTTCGTAAGTTCACGGGATCCCCCTAGTAATTCAGAAACGAGATCCTCCATCTCGATTGTAAAATTCCCACCATTAACCAGTTCCTAAAACGCATGTCCGAGCGTTACTTTGACTCTTTCTCGATTGTCGAAGTCGCCAATTATGTCCCCTTTGACATCAGTAAAGTCCGCCGTTCGAGGCATATTCTTTTCATTACAGATAACACCATAACACTCCTTCAGGAGAAGAATAGGGCCACCAATACAGTGCACAAATACAGACGACACCCGTCATTCCGACCTAACCGCCGAGGTCTTCCGCGACCGCGCCACCGAGTAAATGATACTCCCCCTCGACGCTTGCTCGAAAACGAAGTGCCAGCAGTCGTTGCAGTTGAGCACGTAGCTTTAAATTCCCCGAATAATAATCAAGATGAAAATTTGTTCCAACCTGTCTCATCTTCTTGTCATCCCCCCAGCGACGCCCAAAGCCGAGGTTCGTACCCCACAGGGGGTGCTCTTAGCGAGCGCTCGCCTAGTTCTAATTAGCATAGTTTTTGCCCCTCGCTGAAGGATTTGAGTGTAGAAGCTTAAGGCAGTCACAGGAAAGCCCGGTTAAGCAGCCACGACCTTAGTGGTCAACTGCGAGATCACCCTCATAAGAAATGTAAAAAAACTCATCCGATCTCTGCATTTTTTTGCTGACGAGTATGAGTGTCAGAGACAGAGAGGCTCGGAGAGTTTTCTTGCATGAGCAACAAAATTATTTAAGTTAGTTTATTCAGAAAAATCGAGGCCGGTTTTAGATGATACCGGTCAGAAACTCATCCGATCTCTGCTTGCTTATTTTGTTGTAGACTCTCTGGACATCAACAATCATTGCTACCATGAGCAACAAAATCATTTAAGTTAATTAATCCAGAAAAAATCGAGAGTTAAGCTGGTAAGGCCGGTTTAAGATGATACCAGTCAGAAACTCATCTGATCTTTGTTGTTTGTTTATTTTGTTGCTGACTCTCTGGTCAAAGTCAAAGTCAAATCATTTATTTCAAATAGGCCCATGTATGGTACTTTTGAACGTCAAAATTTACAAAATAATATAATTGATTCTTTTGATATTATAATTTAGTCGCCCCTACCAAAAGGTAGTTTTCGTATGGCAAAGAATGGGCAAGAAACTCCACCGTTACTCTTTTAAAATGTTTTACAATGGTTTGTATAAGTACGTACATTAGTTAAATAATTATATGTGAAGACGATGCACCTAGAATAAAATTACTATGCCACAATAGGTAAAAAGAATTAAAAATGAAGCAACGCCAGATAATTTAATTATGTGATAGATACATGGTGATCACATATTTACAAACATTGGAAAAGTAGACGATTTTCCTAATTTTTTAAAATTAATATATCTGTGTGTGAGTAATCACAGAATGTAAAATCAATGTCATATAACACAAAATTATAAATGTTACAATTAAATTAGCAACCTGTTTGATTTTGTCTTGATTCTAAATTGTCCTATGGAGCAGGACCAGCATGTTTCCAAGCACTCTTATCTTGGATATAATCCTCTAATTAGTAATATGCTTGTTTACAAAGTGTACTTTTAATATGAGTTTTAAATTTTCTTTCATTTAATTGCAATATGTCACAAGGTATTTTGTTGTAACATTTAACACAGTACCCCATGATGATGATATGTACTTTAGATAATCTGAAAAATGGTTGATCTAGTTTATCTTTATTTCTAGTATTAAAATTATGTTTATCACTTATTTTATTAAAAAGATGTGGATTTTTCCTTACGTACATAATATTTTCATACATGAATTGGCAAGGTACCGTCATAATATTAATCCTTTTAAATAGTTTCCTGAGAGATTAGCGGCGACGTAGATTATAAATGGCTCCGACAGCTCTCTTTTGCAAAATAAAGATGGATTCAATGTCAGCAGCCCGACCCCACAGTAAAATGCCATACGACATAATGCTGTGAAAGTAGCTAAAATAGACCATACGCGCTGTTTCTACATCTGTTAACTGTCTTTCTTTCTAACAGCATAAGCGGCCGATCTTAGCCGCCCCGCAAGAGATGTTATATGAGGTCCCCATTGTAATTTCTCGTCTAGCGTGATTCCTAGGAAAACCGTTTGATTAATAAATTCCAGTTTTTCCCCATTCAATATGATGTCACATTCGCTACTTCTGACATTAGGTCATTTAAATCTAATGGGCATCAATAAATCATTGCTACCTTGAGCAACAAAATATTTTTATTTTGTTCATTTAATGCAGAAAAATCGAGAGTTAGGCATGACCAATAAACACTTAAATATTTTAAAAAATATTTAAAAAAAAAACTTTTTTTTTTTAATATTGTCTTTCAGCAACAAATGGTCTATTTTTTTTCGACTATCTCATGTGTAGCAGTTTTATCTGCTACCTTAACGTAAAGCTAGCATTTGTGTCGATTTCTCGAGATCAGTACGAGCAACAAAATTGATTTTTAGCAACTAATTAGCAACAAAAAAGCAGCAAATTTTGAGGTTTTTTTTTTAATTTTTGCCCCTTTGGCGATGCCAGTTTTATGGAGCTTTAATTATATTCCAAGTTACTTTGGGAATTCTGCGGTGTTTTTCGAGTTCGGATTGGTTATAATTAGGTTTAAATTTCTTAAAAGTTTGTTGCAAAAATTACGATAGCAGATGAAAATAATTTTCGATGCGTCGTCATCTGTTGATCTCTTAGGTATTTTATGTAGTTTATCACGATGTTTAATCCGTTTTAAGAGACGGGGGTTGATCCATGGTTTAATGATTCTTTTTTTGCAGATTAATTTTATTTATAACAGCCGTCAAGAAAAACAACAAATTTCGAGCCTTCATTGGGATCACTACTGCAAAACAATTCGGGAAATGGGATGGCTTTAATGTCCTTTACTGCGTCTGGAATGTTTGCACGTTCCTTATAGAATTTAATTTAGTATTTTTATAAGTAAGTTCAATATTGACAAATAGTGGAATGTGACTGTCTAAAGAAGAGGCGAAGACTATTGTGTAGCTAGGTTAGAGCATGTTGACCTCAGAACCCATGAACCATGTTGCAAATCGGTCAAGTAGAGTATATAGGGGATTCAAAATTAATGGCCTCCTTGATAAAAACACCCCCGCTCTATACATTTGTTCATTAGCTTTTGAAACTCAAGTGGTTGTGTGAAAAAAACAGCACAAAAAAATTGTCTACAATAACTTTATTTATCAAAAATATAAAAAAGTTTCTTAAAGGTAAGTAGGTATATAACGCTTTTGCATAAAGTTGAACATCACATAATTTAAAACAATTTTTATTTGAAGCATTCCTTTTTCCACCCATTATGTATCTAAAATGTAATTCACTTGTTTATTATTTTCAAGCAGTAAGTACAATAGGTATTATATGTCAATAAATAATAATTTTTCAACAAAACCATCGATTTCCATTCAAAACTTTATCTCATTTGTTACTTATACATTATACAGTTCTTATTTCACAATGAGAAGAACATTTTCAAATTAGTTCCGCGTAGATGGCGCTATGTATTTGAGAGAGTTCCATGTTAAAAAATTTGCTACGAGATGGCGCTAATTGTGTTGTCCTGTCACCGATCGATCGCTTTTTATTAGGGAGATAAAGTACATACTAATTCCATACTTTACATTTGATTACTTTGACAAGTGACAAACACTCTGCGTTCTCTCACGATAAAGTGTCCAACAAACAACTCCATTAAAACCATTTTCTCGATGATACGAGAAAACCTAAGTTCTGAGTTTTATTACTTAAATTCATATTATTCTCTCTTTTCCATTAAACTTGGCGGTAAATCAGTAAAGCATATCAGTATGTACAGTTTTGGGTTTTTGTTTTCTAAAGCTGTTCCTTATAATGGAGGCTCTCTGGTATGTCCACTCGCGGTTCTTCTTAGGTACGAGGGACACGGCAGCGAGGATGATTAGCAAGCACATGAGGACAAATATAGTCCACATCAGAATTGGAATGACCACTGAAACAAGAAAGTTTTTGGAAATTAGTCAACTTGAGATTTATATTCAACGTAGAATTCTTGTACCATTATGTCATCCTAAAATCACTAAGTTCAATTTTGTATGATAATAATAATAACATACTCATATCAGTAAATCCTATATTTGTCAATAAGTTTTTAGACGACTTATTTGTTGTCAGTACCTAATCCAAAAATCACTATTCAGTCAGTGATCCTTAGATTTAGTCAGTGATTTACGGATAACTTCAATTTCAGTGGTCATAAAACCCATAACTCAGTGATTCTATGATCACTATGCTGTGGTACAAGTTTTTAACCGACTTGCAAGGAAACTTGTAAAGAAACTCATTTTTCAAATGTTTGATTATGCAGAGATTTCTGTACCGATTCATGTGATCCTATTGTTTGGTATGGCAAGCCAACAAATAATCCCAATTTTTTAAGTTATGTTCAAAATCAAAAGTCTTTTATTCTAATTAGACTCAAAATCTGCCTTATTTGAACCTTTTTACAGTCAAGATTACATAAGACAGACCCCAAAACACCTGCCCCTCACCGCTTTCTAGCTAATACAGTCGAACCTCGATAAGCGAGAGTTCAAGGGACCGTGATCTTTTTTTCGCTTATAGAACTTTCTCAGTAAGTTGAGTTTCTAGCTTATACAGGTACAGGTGTGGCCTTTCTCACTTATAGAAGCGAGGGAGAGTTAGGAGTGGTTGGAAAAGGTTGAGAGGAACAAAAACAATTAAATTCCGCTCGACTGTCGCTTATAGAGGTACAGGCAAGTAGCAATCTCAGTTATAAAGGTCTACGAGTGAAGAATGACTTTTTCTTATAGAGGTTTATGTGTCACACTTATAGAGACTTAAGAGGGTTAAAATGACGGGACCTGGCAATTACTCTCATTTGTGCGGCTGTCATAGCCACAAGCCCCCTGTTCAGTAAGTATAAATAATGTAATAAACCTTCCGGAATATATTCTTCAAATGATGATGAAAATTACAGCAAAATCCATAGTTAGAAGTTAGCGTAGCTTAAAATCCATAGTTAGAAGTTAGCGTAGTTTATAAAAACAACACGGTAACACTGACATGAGTCTTTATATTTTGATGGATTTTTTAAAATATTGTAACAAAACGGTGTAAATTTTAAACTAAATGATCTATCGCGATGAAACAAACTCCATAATGATTGGAAGTAATTAGGCGTCCTCATCAAATTAAAATTATGGGAAAAAACTACCTTTAATTGAAAATAAACATGTTTTTTTAGCAAAAATTTGTTTCTTTTCCATAAATTTTTACAATAATCGTAAAATTTCTCAATAAGACACAAAAAAATTAAGAATTATATATACTTACAAGACGTGCCGCTCATGAACGGCGGTAGTGGTATGAAAGTGGATGTCATGGACAGCTCGACCTCAGATGAAACGGTCTTGGCGAACACCGTCCAAGGCTCCAGGTCTTGAGATACGGGGCTCACAATATTGAGGGCACACGCACCGAATCCAAGCCCAAGCGAATCGAACTCGTACGCAAATGGTACGTTGTCGGATGTAAAACCTGTGGCAAATAGATTATTAAAGTTACACGTCATATTATCATATCTAGGTAAAGCTGTATAGAAAAAAAGTTCTGCCTATTTTTTCATCTCAATTTGCCTAGCCTTTTCCCAACTATGTTGGGGTCAGCTTCCAGTCTAACCGGATGCAGCTTATTACCAGTATTTTACATGAAGCGACTGTCTATCTGACCTCCACAACCCAGTAACTGGGTAAACGATATGGTAAGACTAGTTGTCAGACTTTCGGGCTTCTGACGACCCGTAACGACTGTCAAAGACTCACGAATGACAGTCGGGACCAGCCGAGGCACAGAGGAGTCTCGGAATATAAAGATGGTCACCCTTCCACGGATCCATCCCGGCAAGCTTAGCTTAACCTGATGGGTTGATCTGTGCGGCTGTTATTACTTAGCCACAAGCTCCTATTATAATTATAATATGAGTTAAAATATAACATAACATCATGCCAGTAATTTCCGAAGGGTAAGGCATATATTTAGTCGCTAATATAACAGGGGGTGACCCTATTGCCTTCAAGCGCGCACAAATCCAGACTCCAGACTGCTACTGAGAAATTCCTGACGGAAAAACTCAATAACACTTTGACCGACATGGGAATCGAACCCAGGACCTCCTGCTCAGCAGCAGCGCTTGTTACCTGAGAATGTCTCAAGAAAATTTATCCCGGTTCACAGTACAGAAAAATTATTAAACTAATTTTTAAAGCAGAAGAAAAGCGCTTCAAGAGCTCATCAGTTATTTTTGTAAAAACTGGTCTTTAATTTTCTTAAACTATTCTTTAATTAAGGGTCAATACCAGGAAATCGTGTTAAATGTTCTAAATTTTTACGGTCACATAAATGTAACATTGCCTTGACTTGACGGTGAAAATTCATAATATTTTCGACCATTTTACGTAAAACATAAGTAATGCTAGCTGCGATCACGCGACGTGTTCCCTGCGTTTTTTAAATATTGTACACTCGTTTGTCCCGTTCTCTCTTGTAGAAAACGCGGCGAAAATATTGAGCACGCGGCGTGTTCGCTACGCACACGCAGCGAACGTATTAAACAATCGCCTCGTTGGTAACACGCTGGTAAATTGTCATTGTGATATGCACAACCTTCTGTATTTTGCTTACCTAATCCGTCAATACGGACAAATCTGCAATATTCCAGTATGGGGGTACCCCCTATGTGCAAGATTAAGTTCACGGAACTGCCATGCCATCCGTGGTACATCCACATTGGTTCTGTAACAAAACAATTATAATATCTCGCTTGTATTCTAGGAAGGACATACCTAGGTGTTGACAACATCATTTCGTCTTAACAAATTAATATTTGAAACTGCTTTTACCACCGAAAAAGCTTTTATTTTTATACCCCACTGCAACTCTGATTTACCAAAAAACAGTGAACAGGACAATGAAGCTGGAAGAGCCCTCTGCTCTGAATCTAACTGTCTTTGAACTTGGAACCCGTAACGGGGAGAAAACTGTCAAATTAGTTCCGCGAAGATGGCGCTGTTTTGTCTTGTCGCCGATTCGTCGCTTTTGATTTAAGATGACTTTGACAAGTGACAATCACTCAGCGCTCTCTCGTGGTGAAGCTTCGAGCAAACAACCCTTAATATTATGACAGTCGTTTCGCTTCAAGTTTTATTTTATTTATTTATTTCTAAAACACTTAACCTATACTACATTTTGGTTTTAGCCTCACAACGAAAACCTCTCAGGGTTTATCTGTGTGAGGCGAGCCGTTCCAAAAAAAAAGTGAGAAGCCCAAAAGTCTATCAACTGTCTAGCCCAGTAGTACTTCTTCATTCTGACTCACGACTCAACGCGAACCCGTCGAACACGGACATGCGACTTCAACTCTCTTCAATCAAGCGTGAAATCAAACAATTGATAAAAAGTAAAAAACTATTTCATACGCCCCATTAGATGCAAATGTTAATGTCAAGTATTATGATTTATTGTTGAAGAATAAACATAAAACCATGTTTTGATTATTTTAGGGCTCCGTCAAATATTTCGTTTTCCAAAGGGTTAAGAGAACAGGGTATAAACAGAGAACCAGAGTGTTGTCTAGGATAAAATTATGTTGAATATGATTCGGGAGCCAGTTCTTCACTTTTAACTACGTTGTTTTCGTCGTTATTTGTTAATTTTATAAACTCAATTGTCGTCGATGATGTTTTAATTACTATTTACTAATTAATGTTATTCAAACAATAATTAGTTGTTCAACTTTAGGTATATCTCACCAGTTCTCAACACATTTTCCAATAATTAATTTAAAAAAGTGGTGAGATTTATGGTTTGTGTTTGATTCTGTGATGGAAGATGTATTAAAAAAACTTAGTACTAGTAGTAAGTCAATAATCATATGTGGTGATTTTAATATTAACTTATTAGAAAATAACTCGAACACTGTCAGATTATTAAGTCTTTTTAGGTCATTTGATTTGTCAAATGTTTTTATTGAACCAACCCGAGTGACAGCTTCTTCTGCCACTTGTATAGATAATATTTTTTGTAACTGTGATTACCTACACAAACAAATTGTAAATAAGTTGCCATCAGATCACAGTGGACAAACAATAACATTTTGCTCCTACATACCTTTACAAAAAATTCAAATAAGGTTTAGGCCAATTACATGTAAAAGTTTAGAGAAATTAAATAAATCTTTGGCCAATAAATTATGTGTTCAGAGTTTTAATAATATAGATGACCCAAATGAGTTCTACGCCGAGTTCTTTTCACTATTAAACACGCAATTTAATGACACTTTTCCACAAAAGACTAAAAGTATTTACACAAAGTTCTTATTTAGTGATTGGGCGACTCCAGGTATTCGTAAAAGCAGGGAAAAACTATTTGAACTTTATGGCCTAAAGCAACATATGAATAATACAAGCTTTCATAAGTATGTTGCAAAATATTCAAAAACTTTTAAAAGTGTGTGCAAAATAGCCAAAGCTCTTTATATTAGCAATAAAATAAAATCAGCTGATGATAAAATAAAAACTACCTGGCAAATAATAAATAATGAAACAGGTAGGAAAAAACAGCGAAATACTGAATTTAATTTAGAGACTGCACATGGCCCCATTAACTCAGATATAGAAATAGCTCAAGAATTTGAATCCTTTTTTGCTAATATTCCCCTTAAAACTACTCAAGCTTTAAATTCCTCACCCGCGCTTTCTGCTGCCTTACTTAGACAGAATGTGAAGGCTTGCCCTTTGGAGTTTAGGTTTCAGCATACAAACCCCCAGGCTGTTATAAAAGCTTTTAAAGATCTTAAAATTAAATCAACAGAAGATCTCTGGGGAATGTCTGTAAAAGTCTGTAGATCTATAATCGAAACCATTGCGCCCTATTTAGCTTACATATTTAACACCAGTATAGACCAAGGAGTCTTTCCGGATCTCATGAAACACAGTAAAGTAGTTCCATTGTTCAAATCTGGTGATAGTAAAGAACCCAACAATTATAGGCCTGTATCAATTCTACCAGTGCTCAGTAAGGTGTTTGAAAAGTTGATGCTCAATCAAATGTTACCTCACTTTAATAAAAATTCCATCTTTCATGAACAACAGTACGGTTTCACCAAAGGGCGTTGTACCACTGAGGCCGGTGTCACTCTAATAAAGAACATTTTTAATGCCTGGGAAGAAGCACAAGATGCCATTGGAATCTTTTGCGACCTCTCGAAGGCGTTCGATTGTGTAGACCATGAGACACTTCTGCTGAAACTAGAGCACTATGGGATTAGGAATGCAGCTCTTGATTTACTTAGATCATACCTGAAAGATAGAAAGGTTAAAGTTCAGGTAAACGGCGTAAACTCATTAGGGTCTGAAATGGCAATGGGCGTTCCCCAAGGTTCGATATTGGGTCCATTCCTCTTTTTAGTTTACATTAATGATTTACCCCAATTATTTCAAAATCAACCGAAGATGGTGTTATTTGCAGATGACACATCATTAATCTTTAAAATAAACCGACGGTCACAAAATCTTGAAGACGTTAATAGCTCTATTCTACAAGTCCAAGATTGGTTTACGGTAAACAATTTGGTACTAAATAAAACAAAAACCAAATGCATTAGATTTAAATTACCTAATGCTAGAAGTAGCGAATGTGACATCATATTGAATGGGGAAAAACTGGAATTTATTAATCAAACGGTTTTCCTAGGAATCACGCTAGACGAGAAATTACAATGGGGACCTCATATAACATCTCTTGCGGGGCGGCTAAGCTCGGCCGCTTATGCTGTTAGAAAGATAAGACAGTTAACAGATGTAGAAACCGCGCGATTGGTCTATTTTAGCTACTTCCACAGCATTATGTCGTATGGCATTTTACTGTGGGGTCGGGCTGCTGACATTGAATCCATCTTTATTTTACAAAAGAGAGCTGTCAGAGCCATTTATAATCTACGTCGCCGCGAATCTCTCAGGAAACTATTTAAAAGGATTAATATTATGACGGTACCTTGCCAATTCATTTATGAAAATATTACGTATGTAAGGAAAAATCCACATCTTTTTAATAAAATAAGTGATAGACATAATTTTAATACTAGAAATAAAGATAAACTAGATCAACCATTTTTCAGATTATCTAAAGTACATACATCTTTTATGGGGTACTGTGTTAAATGTTACAACAAAATACCTTGTGACATATTGCAATTAAATGAATGAAAATTTAAAACTCAGATTAAAAGTACACTTTGTAAACAAGCATATTACAAATTAGAGGATTATATCCAAGATAAGAGTGCTTGGAAACATGCTGGTCCTGCTCCATAGGACAATTTAGAATCAAGACAAAATCAAACAGGTTGCTAATTTAATTGTTAAATTTATAATTTTGTATTATATGACATTGATTTTACATTCTGTGATTACTTCCTCACACACCGACTTATTAATTTTAAAAACATTAGGAAAATCGTCTACTTTTACTATGTTTGTAAATATGTGAGCACCATGTATCTATCATATAATTAAATTATCTGTCGTTGCTTCATTTTTAATTCTTTTTACCCATTGTGGTATAGTAATTTTATTCTAGGTGCATCGTCTTCACATATAATTATTTAACTAATGTACGTACTAATACAAACTATTGTAAAACATTTTAAAAGAGTAACGGTGGAGTTTCTTGCCCATTCTTCTCCATACGAAAACTACCTTTTGGAAGGGGCGACTAGAATCAATTATATTATTCTGTAAATTTTGACGTTCAAAAGTGCCATACATGGGCCTATTTGAAATAAATGTTTTGACTTTGACTTTGACTTTGGTTCAAAGATTCTAAATTCAAATGAATTTGTTACTAATTCCCTGCAGTATCGTGGATGGTGACAAAAAATTTTTTTTGTTCGTCACGTAGATTATTCAAAAATATTGGACACAAGTTTTTTCTGTTTTTACGGAGGTACTTAATCAAAAGATTGCGGCGATACATTGAGTTAAAATGTGATGTGTCATGACGCCACGAGTACCTACATAAGTAGATTTTCACCGCTCCCCAACTTTAATGCGTTTTATCTAAGTCATATTTTATTAATATGATAAAGCAAAAAATACGTGTCTAATATTTTTTTAATTATTTAACTTACAAATTAGATGGACTAAATAGAATTCCTTTTTTGACCGAGGCAGCATACCTATTGCGTAAGAATTTAACCTGAACAGGGTTTATTTACACTTTCATCATATATTTTTGGAACAGGCATTAATGACCTAAACTTTTTGGCACTACAGAAAATTTGATAGCAACCAAAGCTTTAGAGCTTTGGTTTCGTAAGGAAGCGGTGAATGATCACCCAATAATGGCTGTTCAAATACAAAGCGTTCTTGACACCTTAAGGTGGAACTAGTTGATATTTTTCCATAAAAATTTCGGGGGGGTTTGACAGTTTGACCTTGTACTTCACTGTTTGACATGTTAAACATGATAAATTATCGTTTTGTCTCTGTATTAATTTTGTCTGTGCAGAAATAGAATATTAAAATAATAAGCTATTAAAAAGTTAGGAGCCAACAAAGATTCCTTTTTCTTGATAATTTTAACGCAACTTTGGGCGTAACTAAGTATATAAAATCTCTATAACAAAGTAGGTACCGACAAAGCTCAATTATCGAAGAGATTAATAAACTTTATTTGTAGATTTATGCAGTGGTTTTTTCATAAAACTCGATTTTCCAAAGGACTTTTTGTAATTTTTTAAGCGCGCGTTTGACTAAAATAGTTCGGAACAGTGATTGTGTGCGAACTAGAACTTGTGCATGTAGACTAGCGTCTATCTGCTCATCACTGATGCTATCTCTGTCGGACATGATGCCAAATGAGACAGCCTATTTTTGGCCACGCCCACCAGTGAGTTCGAGCCCGCGACTAGTTCAACCTTAATGTCAAATCCTGGTGAAAATGACAGGTTTTCATGACGGCTGTTAAAATATATCGCAACGGCTTTTCTAGAAAAACAAAGTTTTAGTCGTTACTTACCGTAGACGCTAACATCAAAGGCCTTGCTCAGTTCTTCATGAGTGTGGACCAGTCCTACATGACAGCTCCAGTTGCCAGTGTCATTATGCCAGAGGTGGTTGAACCTGATGCCGCATTCTCCCGCATCGAGACCATTGCCGACGTACTCGTAGTCTTTTGATGAGACGGCTGTGGAATAATAACGAGGGTGGTTTTAGATCAAAATAAGTGTAAGTTCATCCTCCTTGTCTTTATAGGCTCTGACAACGAGGCCAGTTTGTGACTCCTTCGAGTTGACAGTTCACTGGCGTTATGTACATGTGAAGACAGCTCAGACTGATCGGCTTCGTGCTCGCGTCAGCTAACAACGTCCCTGAACAAAATAACATTCCACAATCATGTTTCCCAGGGTGACTCCAGACTGCCACACACTGAACTGACTAGCAAACTGGCCTAGTGTCCCGAGCACATTATTCAAATTTGTTTAGTGTCGATTTAGCATGTTTTTCTTTCATACATATCATTAGTCGTAACCACCTTTTATTATCTTTTACACAATCCATCCATCTTTTCCTTGGTCTTCCTTTACTCTATAGCCATCCATGTTCATACACAAAACTTTTCTCATGGCTTGTTCCTCATTCTTTTGGTGTCCCCTTTAGGCTGACTTTCAATGGAGTGGAGAAGAGAGGAGCAGAGCGGAGCTGTGCCAATATTAACCAAATGAATTGCATAAAATATCCGCTCCGCTTCAGTGGATAGGGATTTGCAAACTAGTTTAAAAATTCATATAAAACCGGGAAGCGGAGCGAGGAAGCGGAGCGGGGAAGCGGAAATATCTGGCCGTGGGGTATTGCAGCTCGCTCAATACTCAATATAGTTATTACTTCTACATGTCAAATTCCAAAAATTCTCAAAATCTTTTTCACGCCTTGTAAAATGTCCATAGCAATGTCACAAGAATAAAAAACGAGTAGTCTTGTGGCAATGTGATCGTGTGATACATATTTTTAGGCGTCTTATTCAAACATGGTCCATTATTTCAACAATGATAAACGATCTTCACAAAACCGCCTAAATTTGCGATACCATGTTTAGTTTAGTTAGTTGTTACATAATATGAGACGGGGAACCCTATAATACAAAAAGATTTTATAGTACCTAGAGACCTACAAAGGTGGGTACGAAGGGGACGAAACGTATTCATAGTGAGCTCAACAAGAGTCACTATGGCAGTAAGATCATTTGAAATTAAGAACTCATAAGGGTTTTTAAGCTTCTTAGGGTCTGATTTTTCTATCACCAGATACTTACCTACTTAACTTGTTTCTGAAGAATAAATATGGCGGTAAACATATTTTTTAAACACAACCTTTCAAACTTTCTCATTTATTCCTAAGATAAAAGGCACCTACGTTTTTACTGTAAGATTTTTACTGATTTGTGTCGGCATCTACATCGTGAACTACGCATCAAAGACCTGACGTCACACAAAAAACCTGACGTCACACAAATCCTACATCGCGCAATTAGAGTTTACCGCGCGAAAAGCATATAAATAAATTCCCCGACATTAATTGTTAGGCAATTGCCCGCTAGACACGACACCCATCTGGTCGGAGGATTCCTCCTTTGATCTAGAGGATGAGCGAACTTTACAACTTGTACCTCATGCCTCTAAAGATTTGATCGGCTGGCGTGATACTCACATGGACCAACGGTGAAGACAGTTCCGTTCGGTGCCCTGAAGTAGCAGTAGCGAACAGAGGCGTCTATGGAGCAAGACATTTTCACTGCGCTGCCCTCTTCGCCCCCAAATATAGCAGCCGGGCTGTGCAATTCCGGCTCTGGGAATTAATATTTTTATTATACTTTTTGAAGGATTGCAAATTTAGTATAAGATAAATACCTACTCTTTATAGAACGCTACAGAAATTACAATTGAAAACTAGAAAGGATTATGTAATTAACATTACAAAAATATATACCGTGTGTCCCTGAGTAAAGTGCCCAAACGAAAATGGGAGAAACTATACCATTATTCATCGACTAAAAAAATTGTAAAAAAAAAACGAAATAAAATCTAATAAGAAAATTGAAAACCTCAGACAATAATTTCAAAATTTCTTCAAAGAAAAGGCAGTAACAAAGTAAAAAAAAGTGTTAGCACTCCGGGAGTGCCGACAGAAGTGAAAACTTGAACAAGATCGCCTTGGGGAAAGGAAAATACTTGTATAGAACATTGGTCCGTAACCTTATCTAAATAAAACAATCGCGCACAATCGAGTTTACAAAAATGAGGTGTCGTCATGGTGTCGTAAAATTATTGGTTTAGTCCCATCTCAAAAATACACAACGCGCCTAAAGAAGTTTTCACTTCAAAAATCGATAATAATTATTACGCTTTTTTTTCCAATTTTTTTGTTTATGAATAATGGTCTAGTGGCACCCATTTTCGTTTGTGCACTTTATCCAGAGAAATACTGTATATCTATAAGATTTTAAAGCACCAATCACATAGCTGTCATCTACGGATTCTGTACATCAAACTATTTAATACTGACCAAAATGTATTGATGGGAAACTCCTTTTATTTTTATATGAAAAATTGCTGTTTATGACAGCGCACAATATAACGCACGCAAACATTACAGGGACCGCGGAAGTGGGAGCAGAGGGGGCCGAATGCCCCCCCTAAAATCAAACGGGGGGGCCGCGCCCCCCTCCGGTTTTACTACTTGGTAAAGAAGGTTTACAAATAAAAGGTGTACAAATATGTTCCTGTCGCCTTGTTTGTTTACTTGTTGCCCCGTTGCGCTATTCTGTGAGTAACCTTCGATGGCGCAACGGGTCGGTACTTACTATTTTGGACCGTGATTTGCTTTTTGTTTTGACGAACTTTAAAGTATATGTACATTAAATCGTTTTTGGAACTTTGTTGTCACCCAAAGAAGTTTGCCCCCCATAATGAAGTACTTCGTTTTTGGAAGGGGTTGACTAAAGAAGTTTGCTCAGTCATGGAATACTCCTTTTTTGGAAGGGGGTGATCAAAGAAGTTTGTCCCCCCATCATGGAGGGGTGCAACGATACGGGAGTTGTGGTGTATAAAGTTAAGTTATAACATTTAAAACTTGTTTTCGTGAAAAAAAGTTGTAACTTTGACCTTTAACATCTCGGTAACCAGGCACTGTAGGGTACAAAAAAATATCACAATGATGAGGAGTAAAAGTAACTTTTGACTTCGTTAAGCGTCTTTTTTAAATTGTGAACTATAAAATAATCTATATCACTATCTACTAGTTGTATAATCCAGCCTAGTAAATAATCATTAACATTAATCATTGGTGATTAAAAACATCAGTTGTAAAACTATTATTTAATAAACTATGTCAATGCCCCATCAGATATATAAAAATATTACTCAATATTTATAGCGCTAGCAAGTAGCACTTCTGTGTACCTACTATTTGTTATTGCAATTACCGTCAAATAAAAAAATAATATGGAACAGTACAACTGTTTGTGACCTAAAAAGATACATCTTCGAACATGATAGGGTCCAATAAAATAGATGATGCCGAAGAAGAATCAAAACTTTTAAAGTCTGTAAAAAAAGTGAGTTCAGCCCACCTTGTGTATGAATTTTGCACAGAGAAGGGTAAATTATTAAACAAAAAGAGTAAGTAATGGATCTGAACAATTGCTGACAAAGGCTAAATAGAAATAATCCTTAAAATAATTTGTAAGTTTATGTTAAAAAGATTATACTGCTGTCTTGTATATACGGAGAATGTTTGGAGGCCACAAAAGATATGAATGAAAGGCGATTTTGCATGCAGATATGATGAGAATTCTAAGAAGGATGTATGGTGATACACGAATGGATAGAATAAGAAATGGGTACAAAACAGGAAGTCTGAAAGTGGCACCAGTGACTGAAAAGTTGTGCGGAAATCGGTGGTCATGATCTGTGATGTGGATGTGTGCGGAGAGTGCACATGTAATGCGGAGGAATGAGGAAAATGTCGTTAGAAAAGTTCTGAGTATGAATGTGGATGGCTATAAGAGTAGGGGAAAACGGCAAATGGACTTTGTGGAAGATGATAGCTAGAAAGGGGATGACTATCGAAATGAAGACTTTTAGAGAAGCATGGAAAAAGACATGGAGAGCAATGTTCCGACCCCAAATAAATTGAGATAAGGGATAATGATGATAATATGAATAAGCTTATCCATACCTAGAGCCCAAGCAAAGTTAAGATGATGAATAAATAAATAAAAATAATGTTATAAAAAGATTTGAAAGTGACGTCATCTGCACCAGCGTTGATTAAATAACTAAGGGGTGGTCCTACCATACTACAAATACCATTATAATACCAATCGTATACCTACCAGTATTATACTGGTAGTAACCAGTCGTCTGATCCATCATCGACGCGGTGATCGTAAGGAAGCCATAGCTGATGACCCGTGCAGTGCTAACAGCACAGCGCCATATGCCTTGGTGTCTCGAGGAAGGCGTTAAGAGGCGGAGAGTGCAAATATGAACGTCAGAATCTGATTCGTAACTGTAAGATAGTAAACACTTTTACATGTCAATAATATTTAAAAAACTCGATGAGGTTGGTGTTTTCTATACGACTACTCTGAGAAGAAATACCGAAATAAAATCAGAAGAACGCTTTTAAAGTCCAGACATAATCTTGGTCCGATCATGTGAGGACCATGTAGATTATTATGTGGTACTAACATCATCGCGAACTAATTTGCATCAATAATTATTAATAATAATTTAGTCAATAAAAAACTACTAAAAACAGCTCTCGGTTATAAAATTTACATTGAGGATATATTCTCACAGTACTCCAAATATTCTATGCTGATAATATCGTTAGGCCTAAAAATGAGAGTGATATGTTCGAAAATATCACAGCTTGCAGAACAAGAACATATTCTATATATGCGCTTCTGGAGACAAGTGCATTAGTTGTTGAGTTCATTCAGTAGATCTTAAAATACTGACTATTGACAGCATTAAGTACTAACCCTATGACGGCCCCGCTGTACCCG
Source organism: Omphaloscelis lunosa (assembly GCA_916610215.1). Taxonomy (NCBI): domain Eukaryota; kingdom Metazoa; phylum Arthropoda; class Insecta; order Lepidoptera; family Noctuidae; genus Omphaloscelis; species Omphaloscelis lunosa. Next base: position 12,396,156 of record OU744265.1, on the reverse strand, counting down.
TCCTGTCCAACCCCGTGGGTGGCGATAAGGACTTTACCGCCAGGGTCACGGAACAAGCAGGAATGGACCGTGTTCTCTCCTGGCACGGAACACGTCATTATCACCGAAGAACCATTCCTCGCCACGTCCGTTGTGACTACTGGCCTGAAATCTGGAATAGATTGAGGTCATCATCATTGTCGTGATCATTCATTCGAATAAACGCTCCCCAAAGCATCGTAACTACAAAAGGTCCTTTGCTTCTCGCACCTATCGTATCACCGCGGCTTTAACCCGTACCCTAATTGCGTAATGCACGATCAATCACAATTTGTTTCGATTTGAAACAGATTGCTAATCTATTGTTACATAAGTTGTAAAAAAATCAGCTAAACAATGTAAAGAAACCAATGAATGTTGTTGAACTGTCAAAATGTAACAAATTTGTCATAATCGTTTACGAAAAAAGTTACGCAATTAGGGTAGTCAACATAATAATTGTGGTATCTATTACCTTTAAACGAGCAATTCTTGTATATATGTATATATATATAATCTGAATCTCGGAAACGGCTCCAAGGATTTTGATGATTCGGAATATGTTCACCATAAAACACAAAATAATTACCTATAGATACGTCATCAAATGAATACTTTAATGTTACAATAGTGGATATTACATACCAGCTGCTTCTACGCCAACGAAGAACATCTCATGACGAAGCAAGACTGTGCCAGAAACGCCAACCGATATGCTCCACCATCCTTGATGGGCCTTTGATACTCTGTCCACCACAAGTCTGCACTGACCAAATCCGTCATAAACGTGGTTACCGTGGAAGTCTGTAAGTCGGCAGTATACCGCATCTTCAGGACCAAGGGTAATATTCACGGAACTACCAATAGGCCATTCCATATTCTCCACGGAGATTTCGGCCAATTCTAGGAATACATTTTTAAGGTTATTAATTGTGTCCAAACACCTAATATGACATTCAACAGAGAAAACGTAACGGAACAGCTGAAGTATTGTATGAAGAAGTTATGAACTAAATTTGACTATTATTGAACTATTGACATTACTTCTCATAAATTCGTTAGCGTATTGAATATAATTACCTAAAATATTAACTTCAACAGTCGCTCTGTAAGTTATTTGGTTTCCATAAACAATAGCCCATGTTCCATGTTGAGCACGAGTGACATTTCTTTCAATGAAACCACAAGAACTAGAACGAAATTGGTCAACTTCAAAGTCTGTAACTTCTACATCATTAACATACAGCTTGCAAGTGTGATACAGATGCGTAGCATTCGGTAAACTCAGATACAAATCGGCTCCTTCAGTTATAGTTATTGCTTCTCCTAGAGTCGATGTTTCTGAAAGAATAGATTAGTATTCAAATTGATTATCTATAATCATTGTCCGATTGAGTGTATTAACTGCGTTATCTCTGGACGTGACCTGATAAGCGGATAATCATCATTAATATATAAATATTATCGATTACCTTCGATGCGGATACTAAAATGCCGCCTTCTTTCTATATGATTAGATGTCCTGGTAGCTCTTGCGATCAGTATCCAGTCGCCGAGCATGTCTAAGTCCAGAATATCGACCTTAACGCCGCATTCGATGCCATTCCCTTCAAGAATTTCGACGTTGGGGATATGAAATCCATCTATTAAGGCGTACTGCAAGCCATTTGGTGTCATTAAGTGACAACTCTCATTTTCAACAAAGCTTGCGGTGCTAATAGTTACTGTGTGTGACGCCCCCAATTTTGTATCAAGAATTGTTTCTGTTAAATTTTCAACAATTCTAAACTCATCTAAAATGGGGTTTGCTGGATCTGGAAAAAAAATATATGGCAAAATTGCAATTACAGACAAATCACACGATTTTAAATAAGATATCGATAACTATTTTTCAAATAAACTAACAAAATAAATCATCGAACCGAAATCCTTCTCCTTCTGTTTTACTTTAAACGTTAAATATAACAGACATTTGTTTTTTCAAATTATTTCATCAAATCTTTATATGGTATCTAACTTTAAAACTTAGTTACCTTCTAGTATGATATGGAACGTCTGTCGTCTCTCAGTAAATTGATTTCCGTTACTGAATTTGCCAATAATCTGCCATTCACCGAGCATGTCCCTAGAAACTGGGTTCAATGTAATCCGACAGGCTGGTGACTCCACACTCTTCAAAACTACTCCATTTGGAGCGTTGACATTGTTTAAATCATAAGATTGGCCTGTAGGCATTCTGTACTGACAATTGTCGACTTGTCCAACGCTTTGTACACTAACTTCCAAGGTGCGTCCCAAAATAACGACATATCTGGCTTCTGATAATGTAGTTACATTATACGCCTGTTCATAAGGTCGCTCCTCATCTGAAACGGTATCATTGTTAAGCATGCCTTCAACTTCATACAAGCCGTGTGCCCGATGAAGAACTTTTTGAAAATTAACTCCCTAAATTTGTTAAATACTGGATGAAGTTAGTAACAAACAGTAAGTTAGTTAACAAATTTAAGGAATGAATTTTCAAAAAATGCTTTCTTGGTGCTCATTATATATAAGGAACTCTTGTGCGTTTCTTCTAGACCCAGCGGTTTAGGCTGTGCGTTTTTTTTTTAGTATTTATGAATTCAAGATTTGTATGTAGAAGAAAGAAAAAAAAAATTGGGACACGCACAGGAAATACAAACAGTAACAACAACTAAAAAGGAGCATATAAAACTAACAAACATTTCGAATAAACGAAAAGAAAAGAAAATAATAAACGACCTGTGCGAGGCCAAAAAAGCTTTTATCTCAACATATGCTGCGAAATTTAAAAAAATAATACCGCAGCGCTGGTATTCTGATAGGGCACAATGTGATGCCACGGACACACAACTAGGGACACATAAATCCCACTAGGGGATTACAACATAAATAAACAATATTTTTTAATAAAAAATTAATAAAAACAGATATGAAGTAGATATTTTAAATTAAATTTTCAATACTTACTGTACAGGAAAAATTTCAATGGCAGATGTATTTCATGCAAACCAGTAACCGCTGAACGGAATTTGCCATAGATCGTCCATTCTCCTATCGAGGTGCTATCTATATTTGTGAAATTAATGCTACATAGATGTGCACGGTTGAAAGCAATTCTTTCTATGTGAGGATAATTGACGTCACTTGTGATAACGAGGTCTTCGCCATTGGGCGTGATAACGTGGCAGGTGGCAACTGGTGCAGTGCTCGCCACTCCAGGATTTACGCTACCACCATAGTGAACTGGGTGACTAAACATGTTCTGTGTGAGCGAACCCCAGGTAGCACTCGGGTTATTGTTGTTATCTAGAAGATTGAATTAATCAGAACAATATATTTAAAAAAAAACTTAAATGTACTAAATAAAAAGACTTAATATAACTCTGAAATCACCAATCTGCCGTGAGCAAGCGTGGTGATCAATGCTCAAGCCTTTTCTGTATGAGAAGAGCCAAAGGCCTCTCCCTTTGCTCTGCAGTGAAACTATATAATAGTCTTGTATTATTATAAGGCTACGGTTTTGTTTAGTAAACATATAGGTATTTTTTTATTGTTACTTCTTTGTCTTTTTGTTAATAGAGATAAAAATTTATGTGATTCTAAAAAAAAAAAACCGTGTCAATGTTCTCCTTTTGTAAACAGTACAATATACTCTTACCTTGAATATATAATCAGTGATGATAATGAGATTTATATAATTTACTTATATAAATATTACGCAAACAGTGGTTACAGAGCTCTGACTCAGAGCTCTCTTTTTCAAAAAAGTCCAGAAAATTCACAAAATGTGATAAAAGTAATATTGAATTCTCTTTTTGAGCCCCACAGAACATTTAACATGTAATTCTACCATCAATATTATCACCTTAATGCGTTATGTTCTATTATATTCCGGAAATAAATAATTTCTGAGAAATGGCATGACATCGACTCAATATCACAGTTGGCAAAAAAATCATTAATAAATATATAAAGTTTCAAGTTCTAGCTAGTAATCTATTCAATTCACAAAAAAATATTAAACTTACTCCAAACAATATTGGCAGGTTGGCATCGCATTTCATCATTTTGGGTAGACTTGCCACACAATTTCCAGTTTCCTAACAAACTTGCAGACATCGGTCCTAACGTGATTCTACACGAGACAAAGTTGCTGCTTTCTTGCACAATGACGTCGTCCATGTTAAAGTTAGCTGCCTTTGTGAGAACTCCATTTGGAGGCTGAACATAACACTCCTCTCCAAATAATCGTTTTTCCAAAGATATATCAATAAAAAGTCCCATTCTTGTGAAATGCTCAATCGTGCTTAGTTCCGTAATATTTTCATCTTCGTTATCTGGTTCTGAAATATCTTTAAAAGTTCGAGATATATGACAGGTTTTTTGTAAACTAATTTTAAATAGAACTTAAATTATTTTAAACTTCTGCAATATTTCCTACCGGAATAGTTCAAGGGGATATAACCTAATTAAAAAAAAAAAATTAGACGATCTTAACAAAGGTATGAGTAAAAAAATCTTTTGTTTCTATTAACTTTTAATTAGGTATCTTTTAATTTTTACCTGTAACAACCACAGTGAGGTTGACGGACGCAGTGTTTGGATGGTCTTGCAGTTCATGATCGTAGGTCAGGACCCAGGTTCCTTCATCCTTGATATCAATATGACGTACAGTTACCATACAAGTTATCCAGGAATCTTGATGTATTTGATATTTCTCAGTTGTGGCGCTTACATCATTTGGTGTGAATTTGAATATTTCATTTTGTGGTGGTTTCAAGACACAAGTTTTTGCATTGTGGTTTGTCCCTGCGATCACGAAGATTCCGAACAAATCTCCTTCATCTGCGGTGACATTTCTGCTCGTAGTGCTGCTGTTAACGCCACCTGCACATAGTATTAGAAATTAAATCGTGTTACACGTACAGATGTTCTATGTCACGAAGTCCGTTTGGCTATGAATGTTGTCAAGCGTGCACATGCACATTGTTTTTGTGTGCGTAACCTCGAGAGCGCTCAGTGTCGATCGGGACACGGTCCGGATCAGTAGTGGTTTTTAGTTCGCCCCAAATTGTTTCACGGAGTAAGGTCAGCATGGCAACAAAACGAAGAAGAATTGTCCATAGTGAGGTAATATTTATTTATACGTTTTCAATTAAAATGTTATACAAAGATACTTAATATAGCAATAGAAGTATTTATAAAATGAATGTTTTTTTGTGTTATAAAATGTTTATATTACTTAATTATTTTGATTACATTTTGTTTTAGGGTCGAAACATGATAGCTAGTGTTTATCATTTTCTGCGAGAAGAATATGAATTTACAAAATCATTAATGGAACTCAACTGTGATTTGTCTCATTTACGAGACATTACACGCCGTACAGCTGAAGCTACGGGTGTGAGCCAAAAAACAGTTCAAAGAATATTAAAAGAAGAGAAGGAATTGCCATCCACTTCATCAAAATTCACTTCACCTATGAAGAAAAGGAGAAAGCGAGATAATAAAGTGGATATAGATAATTTTACAGCCGATGTGGTTCGCAGTACTGTACAAGATTTCCAAATTGTCCATAAAGAAATTCCAACATTAGCTAAGTTAAGAACAGCATTGAATGAAAAAATCGGATTCGAAGGTTGTTTAGAAACTGTTCGCAAGTTACTGTTGAAATTAGGTTACAAGTGGCGCAAAACAGAGAACAACCGTAAAGTCTTGACGGAGCGTCATGATATACAAATGTGGCGTTTAAAATATTTAAAAAAAATAACAGAGTACCGCTCTCAAAGTCGGCCCATTGTCTACACCGATGAGAGCTACGTCCTTTCGACACACGTGCGAAACAACACCTGGGCAAAAAAAAGGAAAGAACTCCGTTTTTTAAAAAAATTAGCACAGGCACTCGCTTTATTTTAGTGCACGCGGGAACCAAGGATGGTTTTATTGAAAATGCTTCCTTGGTTTATAAGGCCAACTCAACAGCTGGTGATTATCATTCAAATATGAGCTATGATAACTATGTAAAATGGCTAAATGAAAAGTTGCTACCCAATTTACTTCCGCGCTCTGTCATTGTCTTAGACAATGCATCTTATCACAACACACGGGCTGAACGACTACCGACGCAATCTACAAAGAAAGCCGATATGCGGCAATGGCTCAGGGATAAGGGTATAGCATTTGATGAATCTCTTCTTAAATTGGAATTGTACGATACAATAAAGAAGTACAAAGCCCAACACGTAATCTACAAGATTGACGATTTTATAAAAAGCAAGGGTTTTGATGTCTTACGCCTTCCCCCTTATCACCCAGAATTAAATGCGATTGAAAATATTTGGGGGATCGCTAAAAATTATGTCGCATCTAAAAATATCGAGCAAAACATGACGAATACGGAAAGACTGATCAATGAAAGTTTGGGCCAAGTTAGCAGTGAAACGTGGCAAAAAACTTGTGCTCATGTTGAAAAAATTGAAAAAGACTACTTGAAATAGTTTGATCTCGATTTTGAATTTATAATCAATGTACAAGATGATTCTGACGACAGCAAAACGGAATCGGAAATCGAAAATTTATCTGATAGCGATTGAAAATACTGAATAAGTAGTCCTACTTGTTTCGTTTCCATTCTGTAACACCAATGCTTAATTAAATGCCTACATATTCTTTTTTGTATTTATTGCAACCTTATCTAATTTATTTACAAAATGTATATACTTTTAAAACCAAAATTTTATTTAGATTATTAAATCTCGACTTGAATATATATCAGATTTTTTTGCTAACGTTATCTACTTTTACACACAAAGCGCGCTTGTCGGGATACGTCACTACTACAATCAAAGCCGAACGGACTTCGTGAAATAAAATATCTGTATGTAAACCCAAGTTACGTTGTTCTTTTTTGTTTCTTTATTGTATTTCAAGTATTCCGAATTTTAAATTTTTGACTAGATTTAGCCCGCGGGTTCATCCGCGTGGACGTCAAAAAACGAAAAAAAGATCGTTTAAATTATCTCACGGGCACAAACTACCGGGATTAAATGTATCCTATCGTGTTTCCGACAATTAATTACTTTGACCTTTTCCTACCAGGCAGAATTTATTTATTTGGGACAAACAAACAGTAACACATTATATCTGCGCAAATGATATAAACAATGATATTATATAAATGTGAAACTCACACCGTTATCCACAGCATATACAATTCATATAAATTTAATAATGAGCAATCTATGCGAATAAGACTACAAGACTGTTCAAATATTATACATAGGAATCCTTTAGTTTCTTTAACAAAGCAGAACGAAATCTATTTGCTGACACTGAGAATAAATCTAATTCTGTAGTTTCTGAACATATTTATAATAAAAAGGGTTCCACACTACCACTGCATATTCGAGTTGAGATCTAACTATTGCTTTATAGAGATGAGAATAAGTGCTTGCGTGTTTAAATTCAGTAGCTGATCTCATAACGAACCCGTACATACGATAAGCCTTTTTCGTGATGTTATCAATATGTTGATCAAGGTGAAGTTTGTTATCTAGCAGTATTCCTAGGTCTCGCACGGATGGAGCTTTCAATAGAGTTACATTGTTTAGATTATAATTATAATTTAAAAAGTTTTTATTTTTTGTGAATGATATCGTTAAACATTTAGAAATACTAAGGTAAAGTTTGTTTTGAACGCAGTTTTCAGAGAATCGATTTAAGTCTTCTTGTAACTGACAACAATCTGCAGGTTTTCTTATAGCTTTAAAGATTTTTAGGTCGTCAGCATAGAGCAAAAATTTTGAGTGTCTAAAACAATTTCCAATATCATTTATGAACAAAATGAATAAAAGAGGCCCTAAAATTGAGCCCTGGGGGACGCCAGATGTTACGACAGCAGACGCCGAGTGGAATCCTTTGACAACAACCCTTTGTGATCTATTACTAACATTGATGCAAACCAGCGAAGCAAATCTCCTCGTATGCCGTTAAATGCAATTTTGGTAAGAAGCAAATTGTGGTCTACTTTGTCGAACGCTTTTTGAAAGTCTGTGTACACTGCGTCTACTTGTACTTGTTGATCCATATTGTTAAAGAGAAAGTCGGTAAATATTAATAGATTAGTAGTTGTAGATTTACTTTTAACAAATCCATGTTGTTGTTCTATTATAATTCTGTAAATTATCTTATGTATTTCCTGATAAACGAGCCTTTTAAAAAGCTTCGACAAAGCAGACAAAATAGATATGGGGTGATAACTTTCGACCTCTTGTTTGGACCCTGATTTATATACCGGAGTTATATTAGCCCTTTTAAATTGTTCAGGGAAGGTGCCCTCTGATATAAACATATTAAATATAATTTGCAGGGGTCTGTATATACTCTTAGCAGTCTTTTTAAGGAAATAAGGGGGTAGTTGATCCGGTCCGGGACCTTTAGTGGTATCTAAAGCTTGTAATGACTTCAAGATCTGATGTTTGCTAAACGTAATGCTAGTTATATGAGTGCATTTGTCACTACTCTCTTCAGGGGGTAGCCATTCGTTCAAATTTAGGTTTGAGGGTTCATAAATCGATTGAAAGTATTCCATGAACATATTGCAAATCTCATCCGGATCACTAGATGTCCGGTTTTCAAAAAACATAGTGGAAGGAATGCCGACATTATCCTTACGATTATTGACATAGCTCCATAGGTATTTTACGTTCTTTTTAACATTGTCCTCAACAGAATTCAGGTAGTCAGCGTAATTTGACTTGCATAAGACCCGAAATCTATGCCGTAGAAGCGAAAATTGTTCATAATCCGAAATGTTATTATACGTTTTCCATTTTACCCAGGCTCTGTTCTTGTTTTTGAAAATGCGAATTAGTGATTTAGAGAACCATACAGGGAATTTAGATGAACATGAGTTAGAAAAGGGTGTATAAGTTCTTATAACGTTGAAAATAACATCGTAAAAAGTATTCAGACAATCCTCTGATGACAACCCCTGCAAACGATTAATCCAATCTATATTGGCCAATTCTTTGTTTATGAGTTCGTAATTAGCTTTATGATAGCTATACTTTACAATGTTTACAGGATTGATCGTCTGTAACGTCGTTTTATATCTTATATCGGCGCAAAAGGGTGGATGATTTTTATCGGGAGGTAACAAATTGCATGAAGATGACAAGCACCCAATAACAAACATCCAGGTTTCTATAATTTATAACATGACCTAGTAGGATTTATTTAATAAAAACCTTCACAGCCGACAAAATTATTTTTGTCTGCGTCTACGTTTGTCAAGATTTTGAAAAAAAAAAAACGTGCGAGCCTTACAGTAGTCGCATATGATGTGTAAAGTCTGACATCTCACCTTCGAAATAAGCAACATTAAAGGGGCTCGTCAAGGTCGTTTCTGACGACCAACTCTAGCCCTGCGCGCGTTCATTGGTCAAATCAAATAGCGCGCGCTTCCCCAGCTTCCTGTGACACACTTCCGTCCCTTTTCACGAAATCACTCCCACAGATTTGATTATTTAGATTTTGATTGCAGGAAAGCGAGAGGAAAGATATTACACATCAAAAAACTATGAATAACGAATTAAAGTAAGGCCTCATTTACACGGTGCAAATTTAATGCCTGAAGCAACCATAAAATTGAAGCAACAATTGACTAGCACCGTCTTAACAACACGTAAGTACCTAAAATTGTTGCACAAGTTTATTTTATCTTTCAATAATTGGTATTGGTTTATACAGCGTGTATAATAAAATCTCATGCAATTCTGACATGAAAATTATCCAACGAGCCCAATCACAACGGGGCTATCGTGAATCGCTGCTGCGAGCTTTCTACATCGGTGTTGAGCTTGTTTTTAGCAGCAGTTCACTATAAGGCCCACTTGCACGATTACCGTAGTTTAACCGCATTAGTTAGAATGAGAGTAAACATATTTCGAAGTAAATAATAGGTATTTCTCTTTTTTGCAAGAGATAAATTGATAACGTTGCAATATGTCTTTCTTTCTGTGAATGTGTATGTAAGTAACAGCCGTAGTAACAGTATGTGGAGATTGTTATATTGAATTAACAGTAACAGCCGCGGTAACAGTCTTTGAGGGTCTGTTATTTTAAGTAACAGATAAGTTATATTGTAAGGAACAATTGTTATTTGTTATTTTTAAATATCCGTTATTTCTACCTGTTACGATAAATACGCCTCACTCCTAGGCCTAAGGCAATGTTAGGTTAAGTGTGTAGGTTAACAGTTTACTAACATAGTTGTTAAGAAATATTGTTACTAACATTTTGAGTCTTGTAACTTATGGATTAAATATAAATGAATAAATATATTTTGAATACTTGGCATAGCATTCCATGCACATCAACATCAATTTGCCCCTGATATTACCGATATTCAAGATGCACATGTCATCATACTATTAGTTGATAGTGATGCCTCTAAACTAAAGTGACATAACTTAACTATATTTTAGTTTGACAGCACTAAGATAGCACTGATTTATTAATTTAGTGAAAATAACAATTTTGCTATTCTGAATTTGACGTTTTTCACCTAAAATTTTGATTGTCTAACTAAATCTGTCTTTTTCTAATCGCGATTAAAAAGGCGTGGAATAAAATATGAAATAAAATTCACACCAACACCTCAACTTTAGGTGCAAAAACAGTACTGTATATTTTATTTTTATTTTGCTCCAATCGCAAAAATAATGAAAATTTCGACCCCCTTTCTAAAATTCTTAAACCCCTAACACTCAACATGTACGTAATAATTTTTCTTATTACACGTCGAGGCTGCCGCCTAGACGCCTTCGGCTCAAAAAAAAATTCAGGGAGTAGGGCAAACAAGTACCACGTGGACTCGCGATTGTCAAATACGATTTTAGTTGTGTCAAAATTATATTTAAATTTAGAGAATTTTTGTTGCAGAATATCTTTAAGATTCTCATAGCCTGGTAAGCCTCTAAGGAATTTTAGTGATAGTTTAGTTAGTTTAGATTTTTCGTCACAAGTCGAAAACTATGCGGCCTAAAAAAAAAGAAAAATGTTTGAGAATATACAAATAGCGCTCTTTCATATGGTAGCCCCTCATGCCCTAGTAGCCCCACTTTGAATTTTTAAGACCCCGTTCAGTCCCGGTTGCAAAAAAAAAAACTTTTATTTCTTTCTTATTTGCAAAATATGTCAAATGTCATCTATAATTATTCCAAATTTCAAGTTAATAGCATTAATAGTTCTTGAGATATCCAGTTGTGACAGACAGACGGACAGACAGACTGAGTCGCATCATAAGGATTCCTTTTTACTATTTTGGTACGGATCCCTAAAAACGGAAAATGACGGTGGTAACGGACACATAGAAAGGTTATGGATGATCTTCGGTAGTAGCCCGCAAAATTAAAATTTTCTTACGTTTTTTTGCAATTTGCAGATCAGTGTTTCTTGATCAAAATATGTTACCAAATATGTTTTTATAACGTACTAGCGGACGTCACGCAGTTTCACCCGCGTAGTTCCCGTTTCCGTGGGAATACGGGGATAAAATATAGCCTATGTTACTCGCTAATAATGTAGCTATCCATTGCTGAAAGAATTTTTCAAATCGGTCCAGTAGTTTTTAAGTTTATTCGTATACAACAATAAAAAAACATACAAAAATGTAAATCTTTCCTCTTTATAATATTAGTATAGATATAGATGATCATTAAATCAATATATAAAACGTAAAACGTTTTTTGAGGATGATATTCTCGTAACTTAAAATAAAGTATGTCTATTCCTTTTTTTGTTTTTTACATCTATTGAATCACATTTTAATTTTAATAAATTATTTTTCTTTAAGTACGCTGTACTGGTACACCGTCTAAATATTTATTTGCTGCACCGGTCGACGTCATTACGTCGGCGCCGGCTGTCGCTGAAAATCGGCGCTGGGGCTCTGTATTGCATAGGGTTGTAGCATAATGCTGAGCGATAGCCGATTTGCGTGGATGTGACGCATGCTTCCCCAACCTTTTCTCATTTATGTATTTTTAAACATATTTTTTTTTTGCGTCATGTTTACCGCAAGTTAACGTTTTTTCTTTCTTTCTTTCATTAGAATAATTAATATCTAATAGATAGTGCCATCCACGATGAGGTGCCCCACTCCGCTCCGCTCCGTACTAAAAAGTACAGCTTACAGTACAGTCACGGTAATATTATATTACAGTAGTGTAACTCGGCCGCATGATAGAAATAAATGCCTACAGCCGCGCGGTACATAAACATGCGTTAGGGATGCCCGTCTCCAGCATTTTAATTACATTTGCCTACTTTCTGTTTCTATTTAGTTTTGTGATTGTACATTGTTATATAACAACCCTCAAACATCTAAATATTATATATGAGTCTAGCTGTTGTTGTTAATACCGAGAAAAAAAAAAACAGTTTTTAGTGGTATATGTTGTTGTAGCAGCAGCAGAAACACTTTGTGAAAATTTTGAAAACTATCTAATAACACACAGACGGAATTTTTTTTCTAGTATTATTATTACACACGGATAATAAACAAATATTATTAATAAAAAAATACCACGTCTTTACTTTGAATTATGCAAACTAACAAAACACACATGCACCGAAATTTTAACACAAGCGTAAGTAGGAAGGTACCTACCGTATCATGATTCATTCAGAACCGCATATAACTACCTATTTCACTCGTCTCAATAACTTTCCGTTACTCTATTCGCTTTATTTATTAATCCAAACACCTTTTTTTTCGTGAGATAAAAGGAAATACTTATCCATAAAAACACACATTATGTACCTTCCTACTAGTAAGTAAAATTATTTTATAGTCTTACCTTTCAGAGTTTCCAGGTAATTTAAAAAAAAACTTATGTCTGGATGCGTTAGTGACGAATTCATACAACCAAAAACAGCACAATGTTTCCTACTCGTCATATTAACTGATTTTTAGAGAAAAAGTCGCGCGGTTATCGTTAAAAAAACAACACACCGGCCGTTCGACACTGCGGTACAGCCGTGACTGTCTGCGCCCCGAGCGCACCGCGAGATTGAGGCGCGTAGGTATAGCTCGCGTTTCGTCGGTTTGTATGAAGTTGGAGTACTGTATTATAATATTACCGTTGTACAGTAATCGCGGAGTAAGTGACTACATCTCTCTAAGTTATACATATTTGTTCCGCAAGAAGAAATCTCTTATGAAAAAGTTCTTGAGGAACAAATCTCTGGACACTCACCTGCAAATTGGAGAAAACGTAAGAAAATTTGAATTTCGCGAGCTACCACTTAATTCACCTTAATCATTTCATCTTACAAATCTAAGTAACACCCGATGTAGATTTTTGGTTAAATTCAGCTATGATTTGTAGACATAGTAAATTCAATTGGTTTAAGTATGTACTTAGCTGATAGCTATTAGTATAACAGCGATAGCCGAGTGGTATGTCGGGCGGACTGCCAAGTCATAGGTCTCGACTTCGAATCCTACGCACGCACCTCTGACTTTTCGGATTCATGTGCGTATTGTTTAATTATCACTTGCTTCAAAAACGGTGAAGGAAAACATCGTGAGGAAACCGGCATGCCTGAGAGATATTTCTTGATGGCATGTGAAGCCAAGTCAGAGGCCCATGCGCGGCACAAAAACTCTGACACCAGGTTAGTCACTAACCACACGAAAAGAAGAAGTAGCCGATAAAGCAATTATAACAATGAGTAATGGTCACCCAGTGGTCAAGGCTCCAACTTACGAGTTCTAGGTCGTGAGTTCGAACCCAGGCAGGCGCTTTACTTTGTGTAAATAATTTTATCACCACTGCTCTCAAAACAGCAACTGAAGGAAAACATCGTGAGGAAGCCGGCTTGGCTTAGAACCAAAAATTCGAAGACATGTGACATCTACCAACCCGTATTGGGCCCGCGTGGTGGATGACAGCCCATTTCCTCTCGAGAGAGGATGCCTGCATCCCAGCAGTGGGAACATTGTAGACTGATTATGTAAGCAATTATTTAGAGTTGTAGATTCAATTTCCTTTCTAATTTAGGCTTTGTTTCCGACAAAGATAAGAATTATTTGTAGGTAGCTACTAAGTATTAAAGAATGTTATCAGAGTGCATTTAATCATATTTAAATGAAAAGAATTTATTAAATATTTGTAGGTATAATTAAAAGTACTGAAACACGTATATTAGCAGGATTAAAATCAGCACGCTTTTCGACTGTATTGATAGCATGCTTATTCACACGAATAAATAGAGAGAACAACTGTCCTGTATATAGGTAGGTACCCATCTAGACTTGTAGATGAGCATCAAGAACACCTTTTCTTTTTTTTTTTTGTATGGGAGCGAACGGGCGTGTCAGACTCTTACTGGCTAAAACCCACCCGTGTTCCTTCAGTTGCCATGTTGCCGGAGGCCACGATCTCCCTTTCTGTTTTCTTTGCACCCCCGGCAGATGGTCTTATCGCCTGGGGTTACTCAAAAGAAAGTCAGAGAGTTTTCATCGCACAGAAAAAATGCATGCGCGCCATAGCGGGATACGCCCATGGGAATCTTACAAACCCTTTTTCAAAAAGTTCAAAATGCTAACACTTCCAAGTCTGTAGATCTTCGAATGTGCTAAATTTGTTAAAATGCACCCGGAGTTATTTAAAAAAGCTCATGAAATATTTCCAAAAAGTACTGGGCCACGGTTTTTCTTTCGGACTTCACCGCAACCCTGGCAGTCATCGGCCCTAGCGGACCCCGTCTGTTCTGCTGACATCTCTTTGAGGCGCGCGTGGAACACAACGCGCCGTTGATCCGGGCCTGGTCCTTATCGGACGGCGAGTTACTCATTGCTCACCGTCCACAAGCCCGCGCCTACGTTGGCCGGGAACCGGCCTGCGACTCCCGATGCCCAGGGCGTCTCCTGCAGCGGTTAGGGGCGTGAGGGCGCGAAATTTGCCTCTCCCTCACGCTCTCCGCTTCCTCCTTCGCGAGCATTACTGTTTTGCAGAAGTAGGTGACGGCCTCCTATGCCCTCTCATTCTATACCATGGCCTGTACCAGGGCCGGACGCGAGAGATCACCGCCGCCGATCGCGTCCACGAGGACATGGCGATGCCCCGCCCAAGCCGGGCAGACCTCCACCGTATGCTCCACCGTGTCCTCCGGGCGATCCACACATTGGTGACACCCGGGCGTTTCCTCCCGTCTTATCCTGAACAGGAACCTCCCAAAACAACCGTGTCCGGTGCCTAGCCACTCCTCGAAGAGGGGACTTATTGCCGCAATTGTGCCCAGCGCTGGGTTGCGACAATCGCACTCTCCATGACGCCATGAGATCCCGCCGGAGCTCTGTCCGCTGTGCCGTAATTTCTCGTGGCAGCGGAGTTAAGCGCCAGTTTTTCGCCTCCTCGCGCCACTCCCAAATGTGTGCGAGGACTTTTGCCTCCAGATCCCATGGTGGATTAAGAACACCCCTTCCAACTGCGCCTCAAGTAAAATGCTCGAAAATCAAACAAATGTTGAATTTTGAGCATGCTCGAATCTAGCATGCTTTTTACAAGCAAGATGCACTTGCTCCTTACTAGCACGAAAGTATGTTAGTAATGAGCATGTTTTGGTTTTAATTTAGTTTGTTACTGCTGGTAGAACAATTTCCGTGAAGTTTTCATAGAAATTGTTCCACTAGGGTCGCATTGCGCCGTCGCCGTCATCACGTCGCGTCTGTCTGTGGGAATATTCGTTAGCTAAATAGAAGTTCGGGTCGGCATGATTCGGCGTTAGCTACTCAGATGTTCGGGTCGGCATGATTCGGCGTTAGCTATACAGATGTTCGGGTCGACATGATTCGGCGTTAGCTACACAGATATTTGCGGGTGGTTCTATTTTACAATCAAATATCCTAAGTAATATTATAAATGCGAAAGTGAGTATGTTTGTTTGTTACGTTTTCACACTAAAACGGGTCATCAACGGATTTGGATTAAATTTGGCACATGAGTGAACCATGATCTGGGTTTAGGAAATAGGACAATTTTCATCCCGGTATTCCCATGAGATCGACGCTTATGCAGGAACCGGGGCGCAGCTAGTATGTAGATATATGTTCGGGCAAAACTCACTCAGATTATAATGAATTATGCCGAGCCTATCCGAACAAGATTAAGCAAGGGCAAAAACTATTCGAAGCAATTTCTACACTTATTCGGCTTTCATTCGGCTCGTATTGATCGGCAAAATCCGTCCGGCATCTACCATTGTTGAATCATGTTCGGGTCGGCTCGGCACAATTCAAGCTAATCCGAGTAGCTTTTTTCCTAACATACATTCGATACTATATTACTACATATATTCGAATTTACCGCCCGACTGCCGAATCATACCGACCCGAACACATGTGTGGTGTGACACCTAACGCTCGGTTTCTGGAACGAAAGAAAAGAAGCTAGGTGCACGGTTCCAATTGGTCGTTTCCTGTGGAGAAGAGCCGGCAAGAAACTCCACGGTTACTCTCTTAAAAATAATTAGCTTTTACAATATTTTCAAATAACAGTGATTACTAGGTCTATTAACACTGTAGTGTTAATGCTTTCTAGTACTAAGTGTCTCGGAGCTAGACTGCGGACAGACAGACAGACGGACATGGCGAAACTATAAGGGCTCCTTGTTTACGACGGAACCCTAAAAATAGCATCGTCATATTTCCACAGGATCATAATATTTAATTTAGGTAGGTACCTATCTCTAAGGAAGCCTATATGCGCTGTGATGCTGATATGTCAGTCAACATCAAAGATAGGTTTGTTATCCTTATCAAGTATTCAACTGAGTTTCTTTTCTTTGTTTCATCTTATCTCTGCTTATTTGAATATTAGGGAAAGTTACAAATAATTGAAAGGATGGATTTTCAACTCTCGGCTCAGCACTGAATGTTGAAAATTCATCAGTACGATTTCATTTAGGCATTCGTTTGGGTTTCGCCCTGTATTAGTGAAAATGGCTGTAAAGGACACAAGACTATTCTATTTTAATTTTATGACAAAAAATATTAAACTCGTTTGACGGTCGCACTACGGCCGCTACCGTTTATGAAATTAAATAAAGTGAAATTTTATTTGCAAGAATTGTAGTATATTACAGATGGTCGGGTTTTTTAACAAGTTCTAAAACAATTCGCTAAAACTAGCATGCAAAATTACATAAATTAAATAAGAGGCTAATAAAATTGGAACATACATCATAATTATTAAATTAAGAATAAAAATGTCAATCATTTGTCAAATTATAGATAGTAAAATGTCTGAATAAATCTTTAAAATTTAGGTACATATTCGCAGAATAGAAAGATTTTTCTATGAGCCATTTGAATAACGCTGTTTTAAAACGATTGATTGGCAGTTCCGTATATGATTTTGGTAATTTACTAAATATTAAACACGTAACAAGTTCTAAAACAATTCGCTAAAACTAGCATGCAAATTTACATAAATTAAATAAGAAGCTAATAAAATTGGAACATACATCATAATTATTAAATTAAGAATAAAAATGTCAATCATTTGTCAAATTATAGATAGTAACATGTCTGAATAAATCTTTAAAATTTAGGTACAGATTCGCAGAATAGAAAGATTTTTCTATGAGCCATTTGTTTAACGCTGTTCTAAAACGATTGATTGGCAGTTCCCTATATGATTTTAGTAATTTATTATATATCCTTATTGGAAAGCAACTTCTGTGATATAAGTGGCTTTTCATTGGAGGAATAATTAGTCTATCCGGATATCTTGTATTAAACGTTATAGTGTCGTCTCCAAGACGTTGAAATAATTCGAAGTGCATTTTAACAAATTTACAGCATTCAAATATGTACATACCGGGAACAGTCAATATTTTTAAATATTAAAAAGAGGTTTATATGAAGTCAATGTTGGCACATCATGAAGAGCACGGAAACATTGTTTTTGGGCTATAAATACCCTATTTATAAGAACAGAATTCCCCCATAGCACAATGCCGTATCTAATGTTAGAAGCTACGTAACCATGATACGCTAAGAGGGCTGTTTTGAGGTTGGCTATTTTATTGGCCCTATTGCATTTGCAAGATGCATTGTGCACGTTCTATTTTTTTTAAACTCACCCCGATTTTGTATCCTATGCAAGTAAGTAGGTCGTGGATTTATTATTCAAAGCCCAATTTTAACATATTTTTTTTATTAGCCCATACCTACTGTCGCACAGCTGGGCAAAGGCCTCCCCTAAATCCTTCCAGGAACTCTTTTCCTGCGCTATCTTGAATCAGCCCTCGCGGTACGCATCCAGTACGTGTAGCATAGCATAGCAGTAGTAACGGGTTTTCTACGCATTTTGTCGACGGAAGAATAGACAAAATGACAGATTGTGATTGTGTCTGTCATTTTGTCTATTCTTCCGTCGACAAAACCGTTTCTGTTCTGGTAATGCTAAGGGTGCTGGTCGTCGCGCCATCTCTTTCTACGCCGGCCTAACAATTATTAGGACTTAAAAAGTTCTTTGGATCAACAGAATCGAAAGCTTCTGCCAAAATTTAAATTTTACAAATAACATAACATCAAACCTGTTTTCTGCGAAAGGTTAGGCAGAGTACCTACACCTTCACATTTCGCGATTTATATTAAAGTTCCATGTAATAGGGGGCGAGCCTATTGCCAAGAAATTCCTGATGAACACAAATAACACTTTGCCTGACCAGGGAATCCGACCCAGCGGGACCTTATACTTAGCCTCGCGCTTGCGACCACTAGACCAACGACACAATTTAAATTTTTATTATTTATAAAACCTTACCTCTAAAGTCTAAGACCATACAATTTAGTCTTCAAGCATGATGTACCTACACCAAAATAAACAACAATTTACCTGCGAACAGGACGATGGAGAGAACCCCAAATAAACACAACCGTAGCATTTCAACACTGACAGACGACTGTGCAGCAATCATGAGTAAATCCGTGAAACTTTACGTAATAGATAACACCTCGTATTTCACTTCGTAAGATATAAGGTCCTACTGGTAATACAATAGATTTAGTTTTATCTTATCTGTCTTGATCCATGTACTGACTTCTTCTTCATCTTGATTGGTTTCGATTGCCTTTTAATCATAGATGTTCGTGAATTCTTTGTTCTTACCCAATTACGGTGGAGGGTTATGATTTTGACCGGTATGTATATAAGTGTGTGTATGTTCATCTGTTCCCTCATAACTTCTAAACTACTCATCATAATTTGACCAAGAAGGTATCGTTGGAAGTATCTATTCCGTGGTTGGAAGCATAGATATATTATACGTTTTAATAGTACATCTATGGTTGGAAGCTTCTAGATCGTCTGCTGGTGCTGGATTGGCTATGGGACGTCACATTAAATTGAATATAGCTCTAGAAGACAAAGTCATGAATGAAAAATAAATAAAAATATCGACCCATGTTGGGTATCAAATGAAAGGGTTTAATTAGCACATATAAAAAAAAAATATTATGACCCCAAAATAATTTAACTAAAAGTAAAAATTATAAAAACTAAAACCCAACTAAAGGCTCCTACAAACAGGGGCGACACGCGACGCGACATAAAGACACCGCTCGTCGCGCGACGAGCGGTGTCTTTGTGTCGCGTCGCTTGTCGCCCCTGTTTGAAAGAGCCTTAAGGCAAAAGAGTGAATCAACTAAAAACTAATAAACAAGATATCACAGACAGACAAATAAAAAATCCGGAGTCACACGTAATCCGATCCATTAAAGGCTCGTACAGACCAGCGCGATATCGCGGGCGCGACACGGTAGCGCTGCCTGTAGCGCCCGCGATATCGCGCTGGTTTGTACGAGCCTTTATGCCCAACACGACGTGTGACTCCGGATTTTTTATTTGACTGTCTTTGATGTCTGTTCATACCTTTTTAGTTGGCTTATTTGTCGTAGTTGGGTTTGAGTTTTCGTTTTTTTTTTACGACATATGTAAAGTTACTTCTTTCTTTGCTTGCATTCAGTCCTAGGAATGTATTAGGTATTGCCAGGGTTGGCGTAATGTAAGTGTTTAAAATCACAGTATAAAACAAGTTTAAAATAAAGTTTTAAACATTAAGAAAAAAACATGTTTTTAAATCGCGAATGAATGGTAATAAATGAAAAATTATACATTTTTAGGACTTGAAATAGCTCGAAAAGAAATTAAAATGGTTAGATAGTTTTATACACTTCGTCGCCTGTCAAAATGAAGTAATTCCCCGTAACTATTTTGGGAATTCCCCTTACTTGAATATAGCCAATAAATGAAAAGTTATACATTTTTAGGACTTGAAATAGCTCGAAAAGAAATTAAAAGGGTTAGATAGTTTTATACACTTCGTCGCCTGTCAAAATGAAGTAATTCCCCGTAACTATTTCGGGAATTCCCCTTATTTGAATATAGCCCATCCGACCTTTGTATACCTATATTTCGTCACTTGTCGAAAAGAGGTTATTGCCCGCAATCATTTTGGGGACTTCCCCATATTTAAATATACTTTAACGAAAATCGGAATTCGCAATTCTGAACGTACAGAGTATAATGGTTGGTTCAGTATCTGAGTTACATGCCTACTTAGATTGATAACAAAAAAAAAAAAGAATAGTATGTTCACAGATTAGATAGTAATAACTAATTATAACTAGTATTACGTTGTTATAATTATTATGTTATTTTGATCTTTTTTTTCTAAATGTTTCCTCAGGTGATTTTAAAATGGTCTAGAAATGAATTATATTAGGTCTGATCGATTTGTGTTGAAAGTTTCCAACGCTGGATACTGCTATTAGTAATTATAGCTTTTGATCATCATAATTTGAGTTTTATATAATCTTTTTATATGTACGTGTTTCAGTGATAATAAAACGATTTTTCACTCTTTCGTCGTGGAAGCAGCGTCTTCCAATTGATTCCTGGAAGTTTATGGGAATTGAAGTCAAAGTCAAAGTCAAATCATTTATTTCAAATAGGCCCATGTAAGGCACTTTTGAACGTCAAAATTCACAAAATAATATAATTGATTCTAGTCGCCCCTTCCAAAAGGTAGTTTTCGTATGGAGAAGAATGGGCAAGAAACTCCACCGTTACTCTTTTAAAATGTTTTACAATAGTTTGTATAAGTACGTACATTAGTTAAATAATTGTATGTGAAGACGATGCACCTAGAATAAAATTACTATACCACAATAGGTAAAAAGAATTTAAAATGAAGCAACGACAGATAATTGAATTATGTGATAGATAAATGGTGCTCACATATTTACAAACATTGTAAAAGTAGACGGTTTTCCTAATGTTTTTAAAATTAATAAGTTTAGTGTGTGAGGAAGTAATCACAGAATGTAAAATCAATGTCATATAACACAAAATTATAAATTTTACAATTAAATTAGCAACCTGTTTGATTTTGTCTTGATTCTAAATTGTCCTATGGGGCAGGACCAGCATGTTTCCAAGCACTCTTATTTTGTATATAATCCTCTAATTTGTAATATACTTGTTTACAAAGTGTATTTTTAATATGAGTTTTAAATTTTCTTTCATTTAATTGCAATATGTCACAAGGTATTTTGTTGTAACATTTAACACAGTACCCCATAAAAGATGTATGTACTTTAGATAATCTGAAAAATGGTTGATCTAGTTTATCTTGAATTGGCAAGGTACCGTCATAATATTAATCCTTTTAAATAGTTTCCTGAGAGATTCGCGGCGTCGTAGATTATAAATGGCTCTGACAGCTCTCTTTTGTAAAATAAAGATGGATTCAATGTCAGCAGCCCGACCCCACAGTAAAATGCCATACGACATGAAAGCACATCCACCTATCTAAACTAATATTATGAAGAGGTAAAATTTGCTTGTTTATTTATTTGATTGTAAGTTTGTATGTAGGGGTAATCTCCGGAACAACCAGTCGGATTTGAAAAATTCTTTTTTTGCTTCGGATAGCCCAATTCTCGAGGAAGGTTATAGGCTCATGGACGAAGTCGCGGGCTGATGCTAGTATCTCATATAGAGATGTCTCCATCATCACTTTTGATTGTAGCTGATCTTCCAGTGCGATTTTGCTAATAAGAGAACTACAGCAATCTACAGGTACAAATCATCATCTTCCTGCCCTTGTCTTGTTCCATGTTACGTGGGGTTGGCGCACCCCGTTTTCTCTTTCCATTATCCCCTGTCAACAGTCACACTATCGTTCACTCCATTTTCTTTGATATTATTCCATTCTTACAAATACGGTTGTAAAAATAAGTATCACTGGCCCCAACTACACTGCAAAATCAATGCAAACTGGATGCAAATGTAAGGTTAATGTGGAACTAATGCGATGCAAATCAATACAACTAATACTTTGCAGTTAGCACCTGGCACTGGATTTTAATTTCTACTTGAAAATAGGTATCACCTTGACTAAGTTTAATATTTATTTAGATTTACCAACGTTTGTATACACTACAGAAATAACAGGAAGCATCAGAAAATCCTAATGATAACTAAAATGATTTTTATATTTTTAAATGATTTTTATATTTTTAAATGTTTTTATATTTTATATGTTTTAATATTTAAAAATATAAATCATATGTATTTAAATGAAATAAAGGACTAAAATGATAAATGCGAAAGTGAGTTTGTTTTTTTATTAAGCTAAAACGGCTGAACGTATTTGGATGAAATTTGGCACATGGGTAGACCATGACCTAAAAAAGGACATCGAATACCTTTCATCCCGATATTCCCATGGGATCGAGATTTATGCGGGTGAAACCGCGGGGCGCAGCTAGTAAAATATACGTAAATACAGCATTTTCTTGTTATTATCTAAGTACTAGGTGTTCTAAGTTCGACATTCTCACCTTCCGCTTGACGCAGGTCCTCACCGGTCACGGTTGCTTCGGGAGGTTCCTGTTCCGGATAAGGCGGGAGGAGACGCCCGGGTGTTACCATTGTATGGATCGCCCGGAGGACACGGTGGATACGGTGGAGGTCTGCCCGGTTTGGGCGGAGCATCGCCGTGTCTTTGTGGAGGCGACCGGCGGCGGTGATCTCTCGCGTCCGGCCCTGGTCCAGGTCATGATACGGAGCGAGAGCGTATGGAAGGCCGTCAGCTGCTTCTACAAAGTAGGATGACCGCGAAGGAGGAGGTGAACGCGTGAGGCAGAGGCAAAATTCGCGCCCTCACGCCCCTAACCGCCACAGGAGGAGACGCCCTGGGCGTCGCGAATCGCAGGCCGATTCCCGGCCACCGTAGGCGCGGGCTTGCGGACGGTGAGCAATGAGTAGCTCGTCATACGATAAGGACCAATCCCGGGTCGACGGCGCGTTGTATTCCACGTACGCCTCAAAGAGATGTCAGCAGAACTGACGGGGTCCGCTAGGGCCGATGCCTGCCGGAGTCACACAGGTGTGTTTGTTTCAAATAATCTTTGAAAAAGACATGATTTTCGAATAAAAAATGGATCGAGCGAAAATGTTCCAATTACGTAACTGTATTTGGAAAGACAAAGATCCAATAAATCATACACTAAAGTTCCATTTCGATTGTATGCGTAACTTATTCAGAATATTAATGCAAATTAACATACATTTTAGGGTGCCTACTCTTAATGCGGTCGAGTTTAAAAAAATTCGACATCGTAGAGCTGTCAGCTCTATTAAAGAAACTTGGCCAGATATACCTACTGCTGTATTGCCATGGCATGGCATTTAATGCGGAGGAATGAGGAACATGTTGTGAGGAAGTTTTGAGTATGTGGATGTCTATAAGGGTAGGGGAAAATCAAGGATGTATGGCGAAAGATGAGATGGCGTGACTAGCGTAGGGTTGCCATCCCTGCCATATAATATAGTATCCTGCTATATTAGGGACCTAAATACTATATTTCTAGAGAAAAAATACAGTAGGCGAAACTATTACCTATATTTTTATTTCAATAAAAAATGGCGAGATGATCGCAATAGGGGCAGTATTAATCTCATAAAACCTGAATTAATGGTATTTTGTAACCTTATTTTAGAGTATGTATTAAAAAAGACATGTTTTTTTTTATTGCCTCATATCGTCGCTCGGCATCCAATACTGCGAATGTGACATTTTTAACAAAAATATGTTTTTTTAATGCAAAATCACGTACAACGTATTTGAACGTGTAGAATTAAATAATGACGATATGATGCTATAAAAAATATATGTTCATAGCATCAAAAAATATGCATTTAAAGAAATAATATTTGTTTACATTTTTTTTTAATAAAGAATTTAAAAAAAATGTAAACAAAGAAGAAACATACTTACTATTTTTTTTTTCGCCGTCTCCTATATTTTTACAGGCAAAGGCGTCGATAATACGATATTTGATATAAAAAAGTTGGCAACCCTAGACTAGCGACATGACGACTAAGTATAGAAGAAAAAGATATGTTACGCCGACAACAAATAAATTGGGATAAGTAAGGGCAAGAGAACGATGATACCTAATGCTATAGTTATAACGAAAAACGAGTAATTTTCAAAGCTGGTCACACAAAAGACGAACTTAACCCGATTATGAGTACCTATTGATAAGACTTGAATAATTGATCCTGCCAGACAGAATCAGCAAGCATTAAACAGTCACGTACTAGCTGATAAAAGATAAAAGGATTACGAATCAAAACGGCTAGATCGATTGTCATAGATCAGTGATCAAACATTGTCAAAAATTTACCTCATTTATGCAGCACGCTTAAAACTAATGCATTCGTCTGTCGATTAAATGCGTTCTTAACACCTGTCAGTTGCATACTAATGAACCTATTTTTTGCGAATTTGATCCTTATTCGTACTAGAAATTGCCTAACTGACAGGTGTCAGGAACGCATTCTCTCGACGGCTGGACTGTAGCATATTACATCTTAGCCCCGCTTGCACCACAAATCACTAAACGCGTTTAATGCTAAACTTACATAACATCATTATGTCACTGTCATCTTCAAACGATTGACAGATACAGAACGATGTTTTAAATACGTTTAGCGCTAGACATGTTTATTCATTAGTAGTGCAAGCGGGCTTTAGAACTTAGCCAAACCTACTTCGATTTTCGAATCTACTTAATCAAACATGAATTAATTAATTCATTCAATCACTGAGAGACAACGCACAGCCTAAGCTGTTGGGTCTAAAAGCTAGAAATTTTGCACTAGAGTTCCAAAGTGAGCACTAAGGAAGAATTTTTGTTAATTCAACCCCCTAAAGGGGTTACACAGGGGATGAAAGTTTGTGTGGAAGTTCGTGTTATATGAAGTACCTTTATTTCCTCAAATAATGCCAATTTGCGGGTGAAACTGAGATCAAAAGCTAGTGAAATATCCGTAAAGGTTTTTCCTTAAAATAAGTACCATCGGGGTAACGCATATCTAACCAATTTGAAAACAAAATCCCGTGCACACGACCCTTTTTATTGGTAGGTAAGCGATAGGTACATACTATACTGACCGAGCACTGCAAGCAAGAATACTCCTTACAGTGTACAAATATGCGTTTCTTCGATAGTACCTACTGCGTGTTTATTTTCATGACGATGATAAATGACTGATGAGTGGTGCAATATTTAAATACTTTCTTATCAGTGCATAAAAACGTGTCGCGCCGCAAATTAAATATATGGAATAAGTAGTAAGTGTTTTCCTTATTAAGCAAGCAATTTTGTGGTCATTAATCCAATCGAGAAAATCATAATAGTTATTTATGCAACTTTTGTATAATAAGGGGTATAGCCGAGTGTGATAATAGAATCACATGAGTGTTTTAATAGCTAATTATATATAGTTGCATACAAGACTTTATCTACACCCATGATATGAATCCTCTATAAAAGATTCTGAAACCAGGGGTGTTGTACAATATTGTTTTCTCGACTTTTCTAGTAATAATAAGAAATGTTCTTTGCTGCATTAGAAATATCTGGTGGTGTGTTATCAGCTTAAATCACTCATTTTAAAATCATTTTAAAGCTTGTATCACTCATTTTAGTAAAAAAAAAAGTAAGAAAATTTTGCAATATACTATATCGAACAAAAATGGCGTGAAAAAAACTTATAGGATTTCGAATAACCTATAAGTTTTTTTATTTTTATTACAGCGCTGTGGTATTGAAACGCGCGTGCATCTCTTCTCGAATCTTTTTTTGAAATTCGAGTTGCATAATTAAATTTTGTACAACATTATAACACTCATTTGGATGATATTATGTTTACTATGACAATGGCTGTTTTAATGTTGGCAATAAGCTGTTTCAGAAACTTTTATAGAGGTTTTGTATCATGGGTGTAGATAAATAAATGTATAGGTACCTAGTTATTTCCTTAATCCTTTTTTAATGATAGCTTATTACAACAATAACCTTCCGGAATAAATGCTCTAAATAATGGTGCAAACTATATCAAAATCCGTTGCGTAATTTAGAAGAATAACGCGGTCACACAGACACACGAAAAGCATTTATTTTGTATTCCTACTTATAGATATAGCTGTGTACAGGTAAGTACATATAGGCCCGTTTAGCAATGTCAAGAACGATGCTCAAGCGTGAATATCTATTAAGCTGACAGATTTTAAATAATTAAAAAATAAACTTTAAAAAACTTATAAAATACTCGCTGCGCCCACGTTTTGACCTGCATAAGTCTTGATCCCGTGGGAATATCGGGATAAAAAGATTTTTTGTCCTAACCCGGTCCTGGTCTACTCATGTGCCAAATTTCATCCAAATCTGTTTAGTCGTTTTAGCGTGAAAGCGTAACAAACAAATAAACAAACTCACTTTCACATTTATAATATTAGTAAGGATTTATCAAATGAGACTGATGCCGAACATCATTGGATTATGTAAAGATTAAGACCCGCTTGCACCAATTTTTTTTAAAATGTTTTTAGCGCAACACGAATTCAAAACGTCATTCTATTTCTGTCAATCGTTTGAATTTGACAGAATCTAGAGCCTACGAGTTAATTTCAATTTCTTTATTAGTGCCTGTAATAAATCTGAATAATTATCATGTGCACAAAGCACATGATAATTATTCAGATTTATTACAGTTGAAATAGCAATAATGTAATTGCGTTTAATTAAAACAGGTTTTTATTTTTATTAATTTATATATTTTTGTATAGATTCCTTTCTATTTTGTGAATGTGAGAACGCTGTAGGCTTAGTGGACTGTAGATTTGTTGACCATTTTCTATTTTCTTAAGTACCTGGTACTTATTGAAAGACCTACTCTGTCCTCCCATACCTAATCACACTGTTATTTGAAAGAATTGTAAAGGCCAATTATTTTTAAAAGAGTAACCGTGGAGTTTCTTGCCGGCTCTTCTCCATAGGAAACGACCATTTGGAACCGTGCACCTAGCTTCTGACGTTTCCTAAGTGCCCATGTAGGTTTATGTGAAATAAAAATATTTTGAATTTGAAAAGCACAGCGAGACTAATTATTCATCTAAGGATGTTTTAAATAAGTACGATAAGTGCTAAATGTATTATTTTTTTTGGTAAACCATGATATTCAGTATCATTCTCGCTTGATAAATATTTTATAAGTACAACATTTTTTGATGATGAAAGTAGTATATGGAAAGGGTTACTTTAATGACAAAAACCTGTCTTCTTACTCTACTTAAGGCACATATATACAATACGACTTGTTCTTATTGGAGATCGGTAGACTGCCCATTTTTTTTTTAAATTCAAAGCTATAATAACCGTTGCAATGAGGACCTTTTGTGACACATATACTAACAATATTGTGCAGAAACAGATTGCCAATATGATTGAAAAGGCAATGCAGTGTGTAAAATTGATGTTAAAGTAATTGAAGGATTGATTGAAGTAATTGATGACAAAGAAAATACCACATTAATAAAGTGACATTCATCACTAAATGAAAACCAAAATGTAAGTAGATCTTTAAATTGTTCATACAGGGTGGCAGGGATATCGACACGCAAGCTGTTACCATGGATTCAGTATACGATTCTGAACTCTAAAAAATAATAACCGGAGAAAATTGCAGTGCAGGGCGTAGAAATTGGGCACGCCACAATTGCGGCGATAAGTCCCCTCTTTGAGGAGTAGCTAGAGAGGCGCCACGCGTCCTCACCTTCCGCCTGACTCAGGTCCTCACCGGACTCGGTTGTTTTGGAAAGTTCCTGTTCCGGATAAGGCGGGAGGACACGCCCGGGTGTCACTATTGTGTGGATCGCCCGGAGGACACGGTGGAGCATACGTTGGAGGTCTGGCCGGCTTGGGCGGAGCACCGTGTCCTCGTGGAGGCGATCGGCGGCGGTGATCTCTCGCGTCCGGCCCTGGTCCAAGCCATGGCACGGAGCGAGAGGGCATGGGAAGCCGTCACCTCTTTCTGCGAAGCAGTAATGCTTGCGAAGGAAAAGGCGGAACGCGTGAGGGAGAGGCAAACTTCGCGCCCTCACGCTTCTAGCCGCCGCAGGAGACGCCATGGGCGTCGGGAATCGCAGGCCGATTCCCGGCCACCGTAGGGGCGGGCTTGCGGACGGTGAGCCATGGGTAGCTCGCCGTCCGATAAGGATTAGGCCCAGGTCGATGGCGCGTTGTGTTCCATGCACGCCTGAAAGAGATGTCAGCACAACTGACGGGGTCCGCTAGGACCGATGCCTGCCAGGGTCGCGTGGCCGACCGAGTCCGAAAGGGATACCGTGGCCCCTGGCAACATATAGGCAACTGAAGGAACTCGGGTGGGTTTTAGTCAGTGAGAATCTGACACGCCTTCCCACTCCGCCCAAAGCAGGAGAAGTTATTTGATATTTTCCCAAGCAAAAAAAAAGATTCTTTAGAATCATGCGCTGAATTTATGGTTAGATACATTTTCCGCGTCGATCGCCCTGTGTAAAGATCTCTTCATTATTGAGTCCACTCTTGACTACAAGATAAAGCCGTTTTTAACTCAAGTAGGTACCTACAGATGATAACAAAGTATACTTAGTTCAATGCCCATATGAAGCCCATTGAGTACATTGGCTACGTTACCCTTCTGTCCAAAATTTTCTACATAAGTGTGGACCTCCCAAGGAACCTCCCAATGTTAAACTAGGATGTCCATGGTTTCTTTTAATTTTGTTATGACATGGCATTAGTCTGACTACGGTTAATTATTTTACCTACACCCATGCTATAAATCGTCTATAAAAGTATCTGAAACAGTTAGCTCATTGCCAACATAAAAACAGCCTGTGTGATATTATGGTTACTTATGGTAACCATAATAACATCCAAATGAGTGTTATAATGTTGTACTAAATTTCATTATGCAACTCGAATTTCAAAAAAGAACATTGTCATGTATGTTGTAACTCCTTGTTTCCATCAACTTTTGTAATGGAACGATGAAGCGGGGGACAATAGCACCCGCTGCAGCGCATGCGCAGGGATGTGCTGCTGTAGGCGACACTCATACGTGCACTTACTTGTAATG
Source organism: Omphaloscelis lunosa (assembly GCA_916610215.1). Classification (NCBI taxonomy): domain Eukaryota; kingdom Metazoa; phylum Arthropoda; class Insecta; order Lepidoptera; family Noctuidae; genus Omphaloscelis; species Omphaloscelis lunosa. The sequence continues at coordinate 12,366,559 of OU744265.1, read as the reverse complement.
AATTTCGTGGGATTTTATTTATTCTTGATCTTCAATTACAAACACCCAATGGTCTCAGAACCTTTTATAGAGGATTCATATCATGGGATGTAGATAAAGATGTAAATAAAGATATAGATAAAGTCTTGTATGCAACTTTACATAATTAGGTATTAAAACACTCATGTGATAGGATACTATTAACCCAAATTCGTGTTTTAATACTCCTTTATTATACAACAGTTGCATAAATAACTAATTTAGTTATTTCTAAAACACTTAACCTATGTTACATATGGTTTTAGCCTCACAACGAAAACCTCTCGGGGTTTATCTGTCTGCTGGCGAGCCGTTCATATAAAACAAAAATGTTACATACTAAAATGACACATAATTATAATAATTTTAAAATTATAATAATATTTTGTAGGTACATTAATACATACATACATTAGGGGAAATGTGTAAGGAAACGTTTTGATTTATAATTACAATATAGGGGTTTACGGGGGCGAAAAATCGATCTAGCTAGGTCTCATATCTGGGAAAATTTGTTTTCCCTATTTTCATAGCCTCTGGAATATAATACAACGTTGGTATACCTGGATGATATATTTATTTCTATTTTCACCCGAGCAGAGCTCGGTCGACCAGCTACTAAATATGAATTGAAAAAGTCACATTGGTACTTGTACGGATTTGAACCCATAACTTCGCTATGCAGTCAATGATTAACTACAATAGAAAATTTTCCACATTCTGGACCCTTAAAAGTCCTGGTCACAGCAGTCTTCCACTTGGGCGAGCATCAAGTCGGTGCGTGCGCAGAGCTCCGTTCATGTAGAAAACTATTCAGCGCACTGGTCCACATGTTCATCGTGCCACATAAGGTACCCCATGTTTTCCCTTAGGTATATCTGTATCTACGTATAATATAATATTATAAAGAGGTAGTTTGAGACTTATTCGGGTGAAACTGCAGGGCGGAGCTAGGAATTAATAATGGTACCTATTGTAACTCACCATATGAAAAGTATTGTAACTGATAAACCTGCTCCAAACATTTTAATGTCAAAGACAACTTTGCTGTTAGACAATCTAGGATATGGTTTATATGCTACAACAACAGTCACTTTTATAGAAAACAATTGTTGTAATAAATTATTTGTATTACAAACATTATTACGTTTCAACTGTCTGTCACATATTTCTATTTAATGGCAAAATATTTCATTTAGGTGTTTTTTTAACCTTCATATTGTTATGGGACTTAGACACACATTAAGGTTAAGTATAAGACCATACTAAAACCTATCTGGACTAATTGCATTCAACTATGGAGCTCCGCGTGTAACTCCAATGTAACATGATACAGAGAACTCAGAACATCTTAAAACAGATATCAATTGCACCATGGTTTATCAGGAACGCTAAAGTTCATGAACACCTGAACATGAAAACAGTCAAGGAAGAAATAAGTTCATGTTCACAAAAATACAAGTCCAGACTGGAGAGACACCCCAACCAATTGGCCGATCGACACACAATACCAGATTGTGTCAGCAGACTCAAAAGACGCAACATTCTACATTTACATAACTTGTAGAGAGCTGCTTGAGTAATAAGAGAGTTGCTCCTGATGAGAAATAGCTTTCCCCTGCCAGATCATCTACAACTCATCTGCTCATAGTTTTTAAACTGATTGCAAGATAAGCAAAGAAAAAAAAATAAGCAGTCACACAAATAGATTTCGAGCAGTGATGGCGGAGGAAACCGGCATGTCCTAGAACCAAAAATTCGAAGACATGTGACATCTACCAAACCGCGCTGGGCCCGCACAATTTTAGAAAAACGATCATTTTTATTTTTTTTATTTATCATCTGGCCAGGATTTTTTAGCCAACCCACTCGTGATATATTTTTTAATATACTAAATTTGATGTCAAATACTTTGCATTCATTAAACAGATGGGTGCAATTTGTTCCTCTGCGGATCTTAGACCATTAGAAATAATAAAGTTTACAGTGTAGAAGCAGAGCTTATATTAAACTAAAATAATGTATGAAAACGTAGATTCTATTCCAGAACTAACACTGAGAGAGTGAAACAGAAAACTTCTAGAAGGAAGAAACTCACGTTAAATCATATCATTTTCATTTGTGTGTTTGCAGTTCTAGGCACTTGGATTGCAAAAACACAAAACACAACCGAAATTGTTATTGAATTTTGGAAGCGTTAAAATTCATTCGTTCCGTGTAGTGTTTTTTCTAAAAATCCAAATAAATAGACTAGACTAGAAATGTCTATACTAAAAAAAAAAAAAAAAAAAATATAAATAAATGTCTGTCTGCCTTTGAACCTCAGAGACTGACCTGTGAGTTTGTTTCGCCATTTCTTCTCAAGTGTAGTCAGATAGAAATTGTCGACTCTATCAATTTTTTTTATTTTATTATATGACTTGTAGAAGTGACTTTGCTACTTTTGACTTTTCTTTTAGTGACTTTCTGTGTTAAATTTTACAACAAAATACCTTGTGACATATTGCAATTAAATGAAAAAAAAAATTAAAACTCATATTAAAAGTACACTTTGTAAACAAGCATATTACAAATTAGAGGACTATATCCAAGATAAGAGTGCTTGGAAACATGCTGGTCCTGTTTCATAGGACAATTAAGAATCAAGATAAAATCAAACAGGTTGCTAATTTAATTGTAAAATGTATAATTTTGTGTTATATGACATTGATTTTACATTCTGTGATTACTTCCTCACACACTGACTTATTAAATTAAAAAAATTAGGATAATCGTCTACTTTTACAATGTTTGTAAATATGTGAGCAGCATGTATCTATCACATAATTAAATTATCTGTCGTTGCTTCATTTTTAATTCTTTTTTCCTATTGTAGTATAGTAATTTTATTCTAGGTGCATCGTCTTCACATATAATTATTTAACTAATGTACAAATACAATACAAAATACAAAAATGTTTATTTCGATATTACACGTTTTACATACATTATACAGTTGATGGCGTCCCCTTTTAAGCATATAGATGCCTGTGCCAGGAGGCGCCGCTCTTTTATATCTTGCTGTTAGTGTAACATGTTATTAAACAGAAGTTATTAAACAAAAGTTAAAAGTAAAGTAAGTAAGTTAAAAGTAAATGAATTTGAATTTCTTATTTTTATTTAGTCTGTTAGTGTGTGTGCATATGTGTGGGAGCGTGTGTGATTATGTGTATGTGTTTATGTGTATGTGTTTAAGTGTATGTGTTTATGTGTATGTGTATGTAAGTATGTGTGTGTGTGTGTTGTTGTTTTATACGGAAATGGTTTTATCTTATATTTAGTAGAATATTCTCTACATCATCGTAGCTTAACTTATTTATCCACTTAATCAGCAACGATTTGCATTCTATATATGGTTTAGTATGTATATCTATTTGTTTATTTATTTTATTGTATATGAAAGACGAGCGTTTGTCGTATTGAATATTTGCAAATTCTGTTCTTACAAAAGGGCTGGAAGCAATGTTATGTTTCCTTCTTCTAGCTAATATATTAGTATCTAAGAGTAGGGTTTTATGTTTTTTTAATACTATGTGTATAATATATAATTTTCGTACTGATAATAGGTTACTTATTTGATATAGCTCATGGGTGTGAAATGTTCTTTTTTTGAAGTACATTACTTTTATTAATGTCCGTTGCGCTCTTTCAACATCAAGAAAACGTGTTTTACGCGCGCCCCCCCAAATGGAGATACAATATATTATTACTGATTGAACTAGTGAGATATACACTTCATTTAGAAGGTTTTTTGCCAAGCCACTCTTGGGGACTATGTGTCTCAATGTTTTAAAAATCCAAATAAATTTTCGTATTCTCGCAGTAATTTGTTCAATTTGAGGATACCAGGACAAGCTTTGGTCCAACATTATACCTAAGTACTTGACGTGGTTAACTTTACTGATGGTTGGACAATTGCAGTCATAATGAACCGTCTGACTACACTCATGTATTTTAATGATGAAATTAGGTTCTGGTTGGACATTTTTATAAATTGAAAAGCAAATAAAATGTACGTACTTATACAAACTACTGTAAAACATTTTAAAAGAGTAACGGTGGAGTTTCTTGCCCATTCTTCTCCATACGAAAACTACCTCTTGGAAGGGGCGACTAGAATCAATTCTATTATATTGTAAATTTTGACGTTCAAAAGTGCCATACATGGGCCTATTTGAAATAAATGATTTGACTTTGACTTTGACTCCGATATCCTATTTACAGAATAAACAATTTCATTTCATTTCTGAAATTATAAAATGTGCAAGATCGAAGGGCTACTAGTTACGTATTCATGCTAAACTTCAATCTAGTTAAAGCAGTTAACTGAATGATTTAAATACTTTTAATACATTCTGATTTATGAAATTACGTGGCAAATACAAACAAGTTGAACGAAGTCGAGCCGCAATGTCCTTTCGCCTTTTCTCTTGAGTCAAAGAAATGTGTGTACGACCGTGGCATACACAATGTGCATGTGGAGCGAAACTAAAATCAAAACTTCATTTTAACACCGCCTAGAATAAACTTTATGTTAAAAGTGATACTGTACATATTTGCTTACCAACTTCACACAAAGTTAGGACGTTTTGTTGCTCAGTGTAAGCCAACCGGCGCACCGCACAGAACGTCATCATCAGTCTCTCTCTGGACCGAGTGGAGGAAGGACGCATTGCTCCGCGTCGGTTCTAAACTATTATCAGAAAAACAAACGTTAATAGTTTAATCCATTATTTGTTGAACAGCGGTGTAAACTATACCAACATTTGTGTTATTAAACCGTGTAACTCCGTCAACAGTGTGTGTTTCAATATTTTTTATCACGAGGATTTCGTTTTTATTTGTAAGTATATTGATTTTTCTCCTGCTACGTGACAGGATATTTATTCCGTCACTCAACAACATTTTTGTTGTCCTGATCAATTCTGATTTTAAGTAATTTAAGTCTGATTCCTTTGATTCATTCAATTAAAAGTTGATAGTTTGCCGAGAAAGCACGTTGCGGCTACGATTCCGTTACTTATGTGTTCTTTTGAACTTGTCTGACTACTATATAGTCAGTCAGCCATTTCTTAAGCGTGTGGTATCAACTGAGTGAGAGTACTAATTTCTAAATTTTATGAATATTTAAATGTGTTACAATCGATTCTTGTTCACCAGTTGGTTTATGTCCGACATAGACGTGATTAATAGTTGCTGTGTTTACGTTATAAAGATCGTCGGTACGGCCAGTGACTAACATGCGGTTACCCGCTGTGGTCTATTTACTTATAAGTAGGTAACCATAAAGGCATATCAATTACGGAACTTTGTTTCCGTGGGTTAGTTCTTGTAATTGGTATGTAATCATATGTATAATTCATTTCGAATTAAGTGTCAACAAGGGTCCGAGTTCGGTCCCCTGTGAAAAACTTCTTTAATTATGATTTATTTGCGTTAGTAATGATAATAGTGTGTGTACCTATTTACCTATATCATTATGATTATTCCAGAAGATCTATTTATGTACTGGCTTAAAAATCGGCACTATGCCGTCTACGGTCTACCTCTTCTTAACTATCGTAAATCCTTGAAGTTATTTCCACTGCTTTATTTCCATAAAATAATTTAAGTTTCAAGCAGAATTACCAATAACTCAAATATAATTCAACTTTAATAAATAAAGTCCGGTTTCAATTCAAAGAAGACAAAACATCCGTCATTAATTAGACCATTATTTGTATGTAGTAACTTAACCTTATAAACCGCAGTGATACTAAGGAGGATAACCACATCTCCACGTAACTAAAAACGAACACAAAACCCACACCAGCCATTCAAAAGACTGATCCTAACTCCTTTAATGAACATAATATATTCAGTACATGAATAGACGAAGATACTGAACGGTGAACTCAAGCAACGGTACAGGAACAAAATTAACAAGACAACGTGGTAACGAAATGGAAGACGGAAACGGTACTATATGCTAAGTAGACCCCTGCAAAATATCGTACTGACACTTCCTAGAGCAGCTATATTTGTTATGGGACATGATAAATTAGGACCTTTTGACTCTAAAAACTTTAAAGACGAAACTAATGTTACTGTAATTTGTAAAGAGATTAATAAAAGAGTATGTAGAACTCATGCCATAAGAAGTTACACATGCTCAGATTTTCTTTGGAAACTTCATTTTTATGAACACCATCAGGAATATTATGATAACCAACCTATGGTTTTTCAGAAATATTTAAGAAAAATTAGGTCATGAAAACCATCTTTCGTCCAGGCTAGATGATTTTGCTCAGCAAAATCTAATGAGCCAGATGCCTACCCAAATATGAGTGACATTGTTGAACCTGTAACGTTGCTGCTGTTTACATTCATACATCTCTTGCTGTATTGTCTGCATCTGTGAGGGCATTGTTTTGATGATACAATTCAGTTAGAATGTGACTACGTATAGATAACAACGTAAATATTTAATATCTTCTGTATGTGGGAATATTTAGAGATCTTTTGTAAGTTTTTGGAACATTTCTGTATCGCCTTGATTGACTTGACTTCAGCCAAATAACTTGTTTGATGTGACCAAACCAGTATCTTTTGCATCTGACGGAACTAATGAGAAGAAAACTATAAAATAACCGATAGAAGACGGAGACAAAGAAAAGAAAGATAATTTAGATTGTTAAGCTCATCACAGGCATTGAAGATAATATATATTATAGCGCTTAAAAATCCTTTAAACCTTAAAGGATTTTCTCTGTCTTCTATCAGTTATTTTTTAGTTTTCTTCTCATTAGTTCCGTCAGATGCAAAAGATACTGGTTTGGTCCCATCAAACAAGTTAAAAATATATATTATCTTCACTGTGTATGATGGTCCATTAAATCGTACGGTGAATATGTCGAAGATAATATATATTTTATATTATCTTTTAAGTTGTTAAAGATCCACTGACTATCCACATTTAAGTCAAATGTGTCCAATGTTTTATTCACAGCAGGTTTATCGCTAGCTCGACGACCAAAAGAACCTTGGTATAAGTTAATTGGTGTCTTTTGAACCCGTTTTAAAACGACTCATCAGTATGTTGTTTTCTCAATTGATGGAGTTTCTCTGTAAAATATAAGCTGAATTACGAAGTAATGTAAAATGAGACGTTAGTCATAGTAATGACTACAGTTTTTACAAGTTCTTCGTCCAAATCAAGTATCGTATCCAATCCAAGTTAATGACTCACGTACAAAGTGATATTACGAAACCTAATTTAAGCATTACATACGTCCTCTTTTGTTATGCAAACCGATTCAACATTTTGCCGATTTAGTAGAATAGTTCGATGTGACTACGGTGTTTGTGTCATACTTATTTGCATTTTGCTTATAAATGTCAATTGTTTTTGCTGTTATTTTCCTCTGTGTCTGTCAGGTATTGCATTATCTAAGAATTCCCAGTAAGTTCTAGTGTTTGAATATGCAAAATAGAAGCACTCACTGCGATATTGTCTGCATCGAAAAGAAATGTGAAATCATCCTGTGGTGAGTTGGACCTGTCTTTATTTAAACGAAAGTCCTTGCTACCTGTGACAAGCATTCATGATAATGACTGATAAGATGACCCATCAATGAATTCAATATTTCTTTTAGCTTTTTTGCCTTGCGTTCGAGCCTATGTAATTAACCCACAATCTTCAAGTTCACATAATATGTCTACTAGTCCCAAGCAAACCAAAATCAGCAATTAAGATTCATTTACAAGCTCCAAATCAATTTCAATGCATCTGAACTCAATGTTTCTAAGTTCTCATGCATAAAATGGCAGTTTTACGTTTACAAGACGTTAACGATCCCAGCAATGACTAACACAATGGCATATTATAAAATTTGTGCACGCATAAGGTTCACTAACAATGGAAGAGTATGTGTGACGTGTTGGCCTGCACCATTGTTGAGAGGAACAGACTCGCTGGCATTGACGTTAATGCTGAATTTTGATGGAAAATTTACCTTAAGGCATAGGTGATAAGGTGTAATAGCAAAATCAAGAGCAATGTCTTTTTTGTGTTTACCAGACCCTCGATCGATTTTAGCGTTTATTTTTATTTCAATATCTACACCGTTAATTTATTATTTGGCTAGGCAGCTACTCAACAAGCACCTCATTTTATCTTTTATTGGAAATTACATCTGTGAAAGTTTATCCGCAGAAATATTTTCGTCACTAATATTGTGAAGTCTTGGTCCAAAAAGTTTATCTTTGAAACGAAGACTAAACTGGTTGAGAAACTCAACAACCAGACACGGCACTTAAGCAATTTTTAGAATCGTTTTACATAAAAAAGAACGTGCAATATTAGTCTTTATTGCAACGTTTACAAAACTGTTTGTTTTTGTCCATGAGACGTTCGCTACTGAAATCTCTCTATTGATAAATATTGTGACAAAACCAGGTCTTGGCTTGGTGACCCAGACTCAACAAGACAGAAATTCTGTCTCATATGCTTTTAAATGAATTGAGGACTTGCCGTAACACAGTTGCCGTTTTAATTATGTTTGTCGATGTTTATTTACTTTCCTTGAGATACATTTCGAAAATGAAAGGATCATTCATCATTTTTCCATTTGTATATGATGTTGGAACAAATTATATTGCTTGCATGTATATGCAAGCAATATAATTTGTTCCAACATCATATATAACAACATCATCATCATGTATAGCAACAGACATTAAATTAAAACATCGTCTCCCATTTCACTGCTTTTTTTAAACTTCTGCCTGTATAATATAATAACTGAGGCTTGCTTTACAATATTAACCACAGCCAAAGAATGAGCATGGTATCCAGTTTCGTAACAATGTTTATATTAGCCTGAGTACTTCGCTTTCAAAGCTATCTCGGTCATGCAATAATAAACTGTCTTACATATCCTGGACTGCAGCCAGCCATTGCACTCGGAACAATAGTTACTATTCACTTGCGATCTATTATATTGTAGATTACAGGGGTGCCACCCCACAGTTTCGAAATTAATTGTTTCTATAGAGTACAGAATCGTCTAGAGACAGCACACTACTAAAATTCGTTGGCCCCACAACTTCTGTCATCTTCACTATTCAAAGCCGGCAGTTTCTATAGTCCTTACACTGTTTTTTTACCTCTGATTTTGCCTCACTATCAAAATCACAGTGATCGTTATTCTCGTTACAATAATGTTGCTGTTCGCTTGCCGCTGTGCAATGACTTTATACATCATTGGAGTCGTAGAGCAAGTTGTGAACGGTGACAGGCTTGGTTTGTATGGAAAGTTTTGACAGTGGAGCCTCTAGAAGCGAGGCTGCTCTGTGATTCTTTCCCTTTCTATCCCCTATTGCAGTGACCGCAAATGGCGGCGTCGACGCAAGATTCGCATTAGCAATATTACTGTCATCCACCTTGTTTTATTGAGAAATCACAGTTGGCGTAATGGTCGGCGAGAGTCTGACTTTTATGGTTTCTGTAAGACTTGCAAATGACCAGGGATTGTGTGATTTATGAGAAATTTCAGTAATAATCTGGTGAATTCAAAGCTGAATGATGCCATTATGTCGCTTAGTGTTTGAATGCTTGTCTTGATATTAAACAGCGCCTCGTTTCTGAGTTTGGTAAAAAGCCAAGAGCAGTAAATTGGGCTAGTATTCTAGACCTCATAAATAATTTGAAATGCCGTAGTCACTATTATATATTTTAAACTTTTAAAGTATCTCTATTATAGTTACAACTAACTAGCATTTTGTCATGAATCCTAAAGTTACTTCTAAAAAGATTTAATAATTCAGACTATTGTTTTTAAGGACTGAGGTTATTAGAGAATATAAGTTAGATGTTATTGGATTTCATATTTTATTTCATTGGATTTCTATTGATATCAATATTATGTGAAAAATCATACTTTAATATTATAAACGCAAAAGTTTGTGAGGACGGATAGATGGATGGATGGATGTATGTTTGTTACTATTTCACGCAAAAACTACTGAACGAATTTGGATGAAATTTGGCAAACAGATAGTTTTTAACACATAGGATACTTTTTATGCGGGTGAGACCGCGAGACGATGCTGGTTGATTAAATGTATAACTTGTTTTGATGCTCCATTCCAACTTAACAAATAATGTTTGTATCAGAAACTGTTCGGTGCGAACGTGCGTCGAATGTCAGCGTTATATTTGTTATTTCCTTATTAACTACTGCATTATCGGCCAGTTCAAGTATTAACGTTAACGTTACAATGGAACCTAAGTGTGCTATTGTAGTATCTCCTTCACTTTGTTTTGTATTTCTATCATTCAGGATGTTTCCGTCATTTGTGATCATGACTGGTAATGTTTCTATAACTAGCTTAATGTCTGGCTTGATGCAGTTTATTTTTTCATGTAGTTTCAGCTAGATTGTCTCAAGTATCATCATTATTATTCTTTTGTTTTTGTCTGATTTAGGTATTGTTCGTTTTACCATTCCATCTATACTTACAGGTGTCTATTTTTTATGTCAAAATAACATCTTTTTACTAAATACATATGAAACAATTTAAAAAAAAATTGTCTATTGTCTGTATTTTCCGGCTAATCTCCGAAACGGCTGGTTCGATTTTGACGGGACTTTCACTGGCAGATAGCTAATGTTATAAGGACTAAGGCTACTTTTATGTTAGAAAACGAATTAGGGACCACGCGAGTGAAGCCGCATATTTAATTTTTTTTAAATACTCAATCTGTGTGGTTTTTTCCTCAAAAGACCATTTCAGACACCAATCTACATGGTCTTCACATGACTTTAAAGGAGATTGTAACCTTTGAGTTTGTTTCGGCCTCTCTTCTCAAAGTAGTCAGATATGAAACGCCGACCTCATCTAGTTTTTAAAATATGATTGACGTGTAACAGTGTTTGAACAAACCTACTTACAGAAATAAAATCATTTATAATTTGATTGATTTTATTTTCGGGTTTAACGACTTCAGGAAGTATGAGATTAGAAAAACAGTTATTTTTAAGTGAAAACTTCTTTAGGTGTTTGGGTATTTTTGAGATGGGAAAAAAACAATTGAACTCGCGACACCGCTACCAACAGCTCATTTTTGTAAACGCGATTGTGCTCTTTATTTATATGAATTTACAGATCAATGTTCTATGCAAGTATTTTTACTTTAGAGGTTTTGGAAGTATTTTTTGTTTTATTATCATTAGATATTATACCCATCACGTCTGTTGAGTTATACTAACTACTTAAATTTAACCGTTTATATCTCAATTAATTGTAGAGGAGTAGATAGTGCATAGAAATAAAACAATGAAGAATGCGTGTAACTACAAAAGCGATGACACCAGGGTCAAAAAAAAGAAATACTATTTAGTTCGTCAGTCAGATAATAAAAAAATATTAGACATGTATTTTTTGCTTCTTCATATTAATAAAAAAATACTTAAATAAAACGCATTAAAGTTAGGGAAAGGGGGTCGCTACGTCACAAGTAAGTATAAAACCTACATACTCGTGACGTCATGTTACATTTTAACTTAATGTATCGCCGTAATCTTTTGATTACGTAAAAAAAGAAAAAAAATGTGTCCAATATTTTTTAATAATCTTCCTGAAGAACAAAAATGAGTATTTTGTCATCATCCCAAGTCGTTTATTCAAAAAAAAAAATGACTATACAAATAGCGGAATAACTAAAACTATATTTTTTCTTTATTGCGAAATACGATACAAAATTTTGTATGAAACAAAATGTTGTGTGTTGTGTTGTAGAAGAGGACTGCCTCTTCTACAACAGTATTACCAAAACCATAAACGAAAACACATCCTCGTAAAACAAAGCTACAATTTCAGTCAAACACAAGTCTCAAATGAAAACTACTAGAATATTCCCCGAGAAGGCGGGAGGCGGTTGCCATGGCAACCGGGGGGTGAGCTATTTCCATCCGTACTCCTTTGATCTTGCAAGCAAGCATTCCTCACGAACGTTTCGACATGTTACTCGAGTGCTATCTGGAGATCAGGTCACGACGGTAAGCCGAATTCTTTTACCGTAATATTTGGTACGTTGAGCCTGTTGTGGCAAGGACGTATTTTTATCTCTTTTAGTGAACTTTTAAATCCGTTCTGTAAACTTCTTTAAGTACGGACATTATAAACTAAGCTCTGAGACCGGCTTGCACCAAAAATTATAAAATGCGTATTTTTATAATTTATAAATACAAACAGACAAGACAAGAGTCCTGTATCAAATTCAAATTCAATTTGTTTGCCATAAATGTTGGTACAATTTTGGTCATACAGATTCTTATCACTTACTTATAATAATGTGACAGGCAAACATTTGGGTTATTATTATATAAGACAATTCAATTCAATTAAAATTAATAGCATTATTGTGATAACATTAAATACATAAAAAAATACTGTTAGTGTCAGAGGGTAAATAGATATGATTGTCATTAATTAATCAACCTCTTATTAAATGGGTCGCTTACTGAAGATAATTTTTTTCCCTTAACCATACACCTTGTTTTATTAGCTGATAAGATTTTAATACTGTGGGGTCTAGCGTTAAATATGCGAACACACATTGCATAGCTATTTTTACTGTTTAATGCTGTCCTAGCATTTATGGACAAATTTCTGTACCTCGTACTTTTTGGAAATATTCATGAGCTTTTTTAAATAACTCCGGGTGCATTTTAACAAATTTAGCACATTCGAAGACATACAGACTTGGAAATGTTAGCATCTTGAACTTTTTCAAAAAGGGTTTGCAAGATTCCCATGGGCGTATCCCGCTATGGCGCGGATGCATTTTTTCTGTGCGATGAAAACTCTCTGACTTTCTTTTGAATAACCCCAGGCGATAAGACCATATCTCAACACAGAATCAACGTACCCATAGTAGCAGATAATACTGTTTTTAACGTTGATGTTTTTGAGACTTCGAATAGAACGTACACGAATTTATTTATTTTATTGCACACTTTATTGACGTGGGTCTTCCAGTTGCAGTGTTTATCAATCATGATACCGAGAAATGTCGTTTCTTTTAACTTAATTCCTTTATAATTGATGTTTAAAGTCTTATTTTCTCGTCCATAAATACTAAATTTAATAAAATTAGTTTTTGTTAGATTTACACGTAAATTATTTTCATCAAGCCATGTTATTATCGATTCGATTGTATTATTTATGTCAGTTGTATATTTATTAATGTCAGTATTATTCGATGTCATTATTAATAATATGTCATCAGCGAACAGAAAACAGGGGTGATTAGTAACTTTAGGCGTGTAATTTATATAAAGTAAAAACAATAGGGAGCTAAGCACACTCCCTTTGGGCATCTCACCTGATGGTAAGTGATGATCAAGCCGAAGGTGGAAGCGAGCTTCAGCCGGAATCCTCTACCACAAAGGAACTGGCTATCTTACCTCAAACTGCTGAAACACAACAATGCTGTTAACATTAATGTTGTGGCGACAGACTTAGATAAGATGGTGGTAGCTAGCGAGGCGGACTTAGAACAATCCCTACCATCATTCAAACCGAGCAGAAAATTTTGCCCCTACTGGGAATTGATCCCGGGACCTTTAAGTATGAGACAGGTGGCCACTAGACCACAGAGTCGGTTAAAGATGACAATCGTCTGAAGAAGACAGGGATAGAATGATATTTTAAAATGTGTTTCATAGCACTAAACGTATTTAGTAATTTGCGGTGCAAGTTCGCCTAAAACTCCTAAAAGTATTTAAACTGGACTTAGTTACTGCAATATTATGAAGTTAGTCATTTCTAAATTGCCTCTTGTGAGTAATTCGTATTTGTTTTTCCTCCTAGTTATCGACTTAAGGAAAATGTCATTATAATTAATATAATCTGTTCATCTTCAAAATCTAAGTTGAGACATTACGGATTAGTAATCTTAACTGGTTTAAACTATTTCCTAATTTAATTTAGTGTAACTAGGTATTAAATATTAATTATGCATATCGAGTCATTTTAGCACGACTATTTCCCCAATTTTTTTCTGATACCTACTCTTTATTTAAAATCGAACCAATGTTTTTAACTTAGGTAGTGCTAAAAATATAATCCATGACCATGAATTATGTTTTGTAATCAAATATTTCGTTCTATATAGAAATAAATACGATGATACCTAGTTAATATTAATAATAATTACACAACAAGATACTAAAATAAAATGAATTACAAACAGTTTTACCAATAAAACTGCTTACGTTCGCGCCATGATATCCGTTCTAAATACAAACGGTAAGCTGCGTTCACGTTAGTTCACACGCATTGGCTTCATTCATAATTTACGAATTATTGTGTGGTTGTGTATCCCACGGTCTGAACTAACCTTAAACGTGAGGCATACTAGACTTGTTTCGATGCTTTACGGAGGTATTTGGACAAAATTATGCTTTATTTACCTATGCGATAGGTCGTAATTTAATTTTGAGAGTAGTGGTCAGGACAAAGTAATTAGCGTAGTATGTCCCCATGTTAAAAATTGTAACAAGCTTTACGTATTCTAGTAGATTTATGCCTTCTTATTACAAATTTGAGTAAAAAATTACCTGATGTGAAGTTGGGCAGGAAGAAAATAAGTCTTGGAAGTCTCCCAATTAATCTGTATTGTAAAACAATACAAGCACTAACCCCTGAGTCTCTGACTATCTCTAAAAATATATCACACTAGGACACATTCTTCACCCAGAAAATATACTGCAGGAAAGCAGAAGCATTTTACAACAGGAAATTGACTGAACACTGCGTGGCTAGCTCCGGAACAGGAAAGATATCAAAGCAATTTGCTACACACAGCTCCATCCGTAAGTAAATAAACTAATAACATAATAACACAGAACTAATAAGCTGTGACTGCATGGCTGTTTAGTGTTTACGCGTATAATCTGTGGCAATCCGCGCGGAGAACAAACAATGCGCTGAGTCATAGACATTCACGGACCACAGATAACGTATTGTTTTTACGACGCACCACGTCGCACAGTGGGCTGAAAATCGGCTTTCATAGACATTCGATTTTTTTTTCGAATTGGTCAAATTTTTTGATTGGAATTGTTTAAAACAATCATGACCTTGAGGTATAATTGGTATGACGTCATAGAACATAGTGGAAGATAGACTTTTGATTTTTTTTCAAAATACTTGTATGGGAATTATCATAAAATCTTCAATATCTCAGCTATCGCATATTTGCGCAAAAGAATTCTTTCACACAAAAAATCTCCTATTTTTTTGCCAATTTTTGATATATTTCACTTTTATGGCAGAGGTGCGATGAAAAAGAAAAAAAATAAAAATAATTTTATTATTTTTATTTCTTCATTTATAACGATTATAAATGAATTTAATTACGCATTAGAATATATAGCACAATAGTCTAGGCCATCGTGAGCCGCTTTTTTAGTCATTGATTTTTATACTACCTAGCAGAAAAACAGCATCTTATACGTAAAAAAACAATTCTTAAATTGTTGACAACAAATACTCGACTTTATCGGAAGCCTGACCCTTTTAGCCTATAACAATTACCGAGAATTATTGCTAATAGGTACCTACCTATTAACTAATAGGTAGGTGATCACTGATCACCTAATTTAAGTTTTATTATGACAATGAAGGGTTTTTAGGCTGATTACTAATCGTTCTCCAGAGGTAGAACTTACAGAATCACTGTGCCTAATGGGTTATTATCATTAGGGTATAATAACAGTTAAACATATAATATACAACTACAAATATGACTTACATTTAAATTTTAAATAGTTTTATATAAAAAAAAATAGAACAAAAATAGTACCTAAATCTAAATACATTCTAAAAATAAAATTTAATTGATTATTTACAGACATGCTCTAAATTAATACTAACAAAAGTAAAACTAATAAAAAGTTAGTAAATAAACAAAAACATCTTAACCTACTGTTAGTCACAATCACTACATTCTGATTCTGATTCAGATTCGGAATCTAATTGATTTATATCGCAAAATTCGACATCGGGTTCTTGCAGGTTATCCAAAAGATCCCGAGTTTCAGAGAAGAGAGCTTTCCTGTTCTTTACATCCATAATTGGTCTAACTGAAGAAATGAGAGGGTCTGAAGTGAGAAGAAGCATGTTTAGAATGTCTTCATTAGAACATTGTCTGCTCTTTTTTCTTGAATGATGACATCTAAATCTTCGAAAGTCCTTATTACGAGCCTCTGATGCTTCTTCTGAAAGACACCCAATTGGTACTACTGCATTACAAGCTATAATATCTGCCCCATGTACAAGTAACTTGTGCACAGTTGACGACATGTAATACCAGTTATAAAGTGCCAAATACCTCTCTGCTGTCTTTAGGCAGTACTCTTTAAATTTTTCAATATATATATTTTCTTCTGATGTAATAGCCTGTAAAATAACAGCAAATCTCCGAATCAAATTCTCATCCAGACCCGTAATGGCTGCGGTTTTTTCCGGAAATTCAAAAAATCTCCGTGCTGTATTTCCATCGTTGGTTGTTCCTGAGCCTTGTTTAACCACACCTATGATCAGGTTCAGTTCCCGCTTGAAACCGTCTTGGATTGTTTTTTTCCTTGCCTGCAGAATAGCTTTATCTTCTTCCCCTTTTGCCATCCATTTTTTAAGATCTTGTCTGTAAGAAATATTTAAAAGGCATTCCATGCAATTGATGCGTGCATGTAACGAAGACAGCCCAAATTCGTATAAATTCTCAGAAACAGGCCTTTTTAACACTTCCGTTAAATTGTTCATCTCTGAAGGTTTTGCCAAACATAAATAGCAAACTGAGCTGGCTTTGGCTTCAGAGATGTAAGTGCAGACCTTGCCATCGATCATGGTCATCTTAAGGTCATGGGTGACCTTGTTGCTGCCACTATCTGTCGGTCTCAACGCTTTTATTTCTTCTTTCATACTGTCTAAATGCTCATTGACAACCAGTTTGCTTTCTTTCATGAAGCTAAATCGCACGGGACGACAAAATGATGAAGAACAGGGTTTCGGGTTTTTCCATATGGTGTCACTGCCATTGATTAGTTTCAATGGAACTAATGATGTCATGAAGACACTAGAATCATCATTTTCACTGTCCATTGTCTGTTTATATCTGCTCTGGCTAGACGCACCGTCAAATCCCCATTTCGATATTAATATTAACTGTTTCTGTTCTACGCACTCAGGTAAACTGTCGAAGATTCTTTTGACTGTTAAATCTAATAATCCTTGAAGAGAAATTTTTGCTGATGAATCCGTCACTGTTATTGTTTGTTTGGAAGGATAACATTGTAATTTCGCCTGTTGAACTTTGTAATAAGATGGATACAAATCTTTTACGCCTTCACGTATGGCTGTTTCTCTCAATGTTATATATTGCCACTTAGATAATTTTAAAGAGAGAAATATGCCAAGTGCCTTCTCGGGTGTGAAAACTTGCTTGGCCAACGATTGATGAATTAAATTATTGAACTTATCAGCAGCTCCTGGATTTGTCAACATGAATTCTAGTGCTGAAGCAATATTCTCCTTTCCTTCTTGTCTCATCTTTATGATAGCAGCATATGCTATCTCACTGGACTCACAATTTTCTTGATCTGTAATTCTCCTTCTTTTTTGTTTCTTTCCTAGATCTTGAAATGGTTTACGAGTTGGTGCCTTTCTTTTTGTCATTGTTCCAACTGATATTGCTGCTGATGTAGATGTGGAAGGTTGAGGAGATATGGCATTTACTTCAGAATCCACAATGCCTGAAGCAGCAGGTACTTTTATGCAACTAGGCCAATCAATATCAGTCTCAAGCCAGTTTTTGTGTTCCTTTAAGAAACACTCCAGTTTTCTGTTGGCTTGCTTCCATTTCCTTGTAATAGCTAGTGTAATCCTTCTGCAATATTCTTTTAATGTTAAATTATCTTCATCGGAGAGATTTAAGTTCAAACGAGAAACTACAGCATTATATAGTGCAAGGCTGTCACTGTACTTCCCCGAATTCTTCAAAATCATGAAGAAATCTAGGTAAGTAGATAAACTCTCCATTTTTTGCAAGCACAATTTCACTGTTAACACAAGGGGAAATCAATGTGAACTGAATAATTGTTCCCAATACTGCACTTTAAATACCTGTGAGATATCTGTACAGAACTAAATTAACCCTAATGATTATAACTCATTAGGCACCTGCACAGTGATTCTGTAAGTTCCTCTGGAGAACGATTAGTAATTAGCCTAAAAACCCTTCATTGTCATAATAAAACTTAAATTAGGTGATCAGTGATCACCTACCTATTAGTTAATAGGTAGGTACCTATTAGCAATAATTCTCGGTAATTGTTATAGGCTAAAAGGGTCAGGCTTCCGATAAAGTCGAGTATTTGTTGTCAACAATTTAAGAATTGTTTTTTTACGTATAAGATGCTGTTTTTCTGCTAGGTAGTATAAAAATCAATGACTAAAAAAGCGGCTCACGATGGCCTAGACTATTGTGCTATATATTCTTTGTTATATTATTCTAATGCGTAATTAAATTCATTTATAATCGTTATAAATGAAGAAATAAAAATAATAAAATTATTTTTATTTTTTTTCTTTTTCATCGCACCTCTGCCATAAAAGTGAAATATATCAAAAATTGGCAAAAAAATAGGAGATTTTTTGTGTGAAAGAATTCTTTTGCGCAAATATGCGATAGCTGAGATATTGAAGATTTTATGATAATTCCCATACAAGTATTTTGAAAAAAAATCAAAAGTCTATCTTCCACTATGTTCTATGACGTCATACCAATTATACCTCAAGGTCATGATTGTTTTAAACAATTCCAATCAAAAAATTTGACCAATTCGAAAAAAAAATCGAATGTCTATGAAAGCCGATTTTCAGCCCACTGTGCGTCGTGAAGACGCGGGACTATGTCAAATAGATTTTGTTGTAAAAAGTACGCGCGTACCTAGTTTTATTGATGATGGTAGGAGAATGTCAGAATAGGCTGGGTATTTTCTTTTTCCTTTTGACTGTCGCAGTCATCCATCCTTCAGACGACAATGCTGATAATTATCGGCTTCATCATTAGGAACCAAAATTTTCCCGCTTATTCACAAAATAACTAATTTATTTAACCAGTCTTACCATATTATCCAGTTACTGGGTTGTGGAGGTTAGATAGGCAGTCGCTCTATGTAAAATATTGGTATTCAGGTTAGACTGGAAACTGACTCTAAAGTCGGCTTCCAGTCTAACCTGAATAAAGTTGGGAAAAGACTAGGCAGAGATTATAGATTTCTGAAAATAATTCATCCATTGCTTATATGCTCACAGCATAAAATTTAATTTAAAAATTCTAAGAATTTCCTTGTATTCGTACAGTTATAAATATTATTAACGATTATTGCGTCTTACGTTGTACTCGATTACCTTTTGTATTCGATTACACAATAAAAATGAATTGTCCCAAATCAGACGTTTGTAATTACGTATGTAACTACTTACATAACTGACCTGGATTATTCTGTCAATTTTATAATAAGACAATGAGAAGGAAAACCGTATGAGGAAACTTACCTTTGTGTTATGTTATTATTCATAATCTATGTATAGTTTAACGTGTAAATGCATTATGTCAGGCATCGCCATGCTACACACAGGTGCAATATGAAAACATTATTCTCCTGGGGCGGCTCTTCAACTCCATATGCGAACTACGCATCAAAGACTGACGTCACACAAATCCTGCATCGCGCAGGCAGCATTTACCGCGCGACGAGTATATATACGACCTCCCAACATCAATCGTCGACTCCGCTCCCAGACATCGCAACCCTCTGGTTGTTGAGGCAGCTAATTATGTCCCCTCTAGAATCAGTCAGATCCGCCGTCCGAGGTATGTCCTTTCCGACCCAGATAACCCCAATACACTCCTCCAGGAGAAGAATAGGGTACAGTGCACAAACACAGACGCCTCCCGTCATTCCTTTGCGATCGCGACCGTGTCCCCGAGTAAATGATACTCCTCCCCGACCCTTGCTCGAAAACGAGGTGCCAGCAGTCGTTACTGAGCACGTAGCTTTAAAAACCCCCCTTATAATCATGATGATAACCAAATCTTGACCCAGCCTGCCCCCTCTTGCTGTTCTCCCCCCAGCGACGCCCTAAGCCGAGGTTCGTACCCCACAGGGGGTGCCCTTAGCGAACGTTCGCTTAATTTTAACTTAGAATAATTTTACTTGCTCCTGGCTGGAGGCTCTAAGTGTAGTCACTTAGAGCCTCCAGCCAGGAGCAAGTAAAATTATTACCTTAATTGGGCACAGGAAAGTCCGGTTAAGCAGCCAAGACCTTTTTGGGCAAAACTACGAGTTGCCATAGATAAAAAAAAAAAATAACAATCGTCGACCATTGACTCCGACCAGACACCCGTCCGGTCGGAGGATCATCCCTTTTCTAAAGAGGATAAGTAAAATTTACACCCTGATCCTCATACCTCTAAACTACTAGATGTAGATTATCTAATGTTTAATCTAATAGCATAATCAGCCTCTAATGTTCCCACTTCTAGGACACAGGTATCCTCTCTGAGAGGGAGTGGGCCGTAATCCACCATGCGGGCCCAGTGCGGGTTGGTAAATGTCACATGTCCTAGATTTTTTGGTTCCAGTATAAACCGATTTCCGCACGATGTTTTCCTTCACCGTTTTGAGAGCAGTGTAGTAATGAAATAACTTTCACAAAGTGACGCGCCTGTCAGGGTTCGAAACTACGACGTACAACTCGTAAGTAGCCCTTTGCCACTACCATTGGCCCACAGGGCCCAAAAAAAAACGATGTTTTCCTTCACCATTTTAATCTAATAACTCGTTTTTTTTTTCCGTCCGATGCCCGGTTTTAGAGGTCCTTCTGATAAACTATGAGTTACATACCTATAGTTATCGCGTTTTAGCGTGGCAATATCGGTCATTGTCCTTTCCCTAATATCTTTCCGTATGAACCCATACAACAAACTATGAATGGTTTTCTGTTATTGGAACATATTGTTGGACATCAAACACATTTCAGTTTTTGAAATAGAAATTATAGAAAACGTTGGTGGTCAATGACCGGTATTGCCATGCAAAAAGGCGACAACTATAGCTATGATTTGCCTCCGAAACAGGCTCAGAGCATCATCATCGTCTGTACTCCACTGCTGAATTGCTGAATGTGTCCTTTTCAGACCTCCTGGCCATTGGCCTCTTCAATCAGAGCATACGAGTTCTAATTCTAAATAAGAGCAGCTAAGTATGTTCTTCCCTACATAACAAGGTCCGAAAAAGGAAGTTCAAGCTCTTTGACGACTTAAAATTAAAAAAAAGGCAATGGACAAGTCACGACATCGCAGAAGTTATACACAATGACGTGTACCTGTGCCCTAATATTTTGTATCTCTCCTAACTGGTTGTTGACCTTATATTTTTTGTCCATCACTAAACAGTTCTGATCTCATCACATGACGCAAGAATAGTAAACGCAATTAAATAGCGATCGCTCTTGGCCAGTCATTGAAAAGCTCTATTGTTATAAGATTACCATCTTAGTTTGCAAAAAGGCCCTTGGAGAACCATAGAGTATTACATTTTTTATCTTTCACACAGCCTATTAAAACGCCATTGTTGGAGCCTCTTTGTGGCTCAATCTTTAATTGAGTTGTTATGTTTGTTTAACTGCAAAGTAAAAAATAATTTAAACGAAATAAATTTTTGATGCAAATTATTATATTAAGATTTGATAAATCAACTTACTTACTTTAGAAATGAATTGAAAAAACGTGAAACCGGAAATAACATAGCTTAGCACACACTTTGACTTTTTTTTTCTAAAACCGAAATCTTGCCTTATCAGCATGCATAGACATTCAACAATGGCCTAAGACAATGGCTTTTAGTTACTACAACCAGATTATTATATTGAAGCTACAAACAGTCATAAAGGCACATTCGTTTACAGTCAGGGTCAATGCTATAATCCAAATCGATTAAATTGACAATCGATTTAACCACCCGCATATTTAAATTTCGATGGCGTAATATCGATTTTTTCTTTGTGAGTAATGGTGCGTGTTCGTTACGTAAAATCCGTACGTTATATTCTGTTTTATTCTATGTACGGTTTATTTCAATTTCAAACGTAGAACGTAGGTATTCACAATTTTAAATTAGGAATTAAGATAGAACCAATACCATAAATTTAATTGGACTGCAATAACTGGGTATAAGTAGTACGTAAACACTTACTACAGTCCTACAGCATTCTAATATCGGAACACCAGACGAAAACATCATAAATAACGTTGTTATTGTGCCCCTAACTCGTTGGACGCTATCTACCCTTCAGTTTATCTGCAAGTAGTTCCTACGCAAGAAGACGAAATTATCGCAATGCATATCGTGGGAGTACTGTGGGTGTCAACTTGTAGGGATAAAACAGCCGCCGTTTAGGGAATTCAAGTTTAGAACAAGATGGCCACCTTAGAATATTAAAATGGCAGCATGGAATTAGTATGTATTATACAATATGGCAGTTATATGAAATGTTTTTTTTTTTAAGAATACTTTTTGAAGTAGGATCATGTGTGTCAATTTTTAAACGGAAGAAAGCCTACTTTCATATAAATATTTATGAAATCCTGAAATTAGAACGATTATTTGAAAGAGTGAGGGGATTGGCTACTGGTGAACAATACAATAACAAGGGTGAATATTTTTGTGACTTGCTCGGTTTTCTTATTTATTTTTCCATGAGACGAAAATAGACAGCATATATCCCATTTTCTAGGAAAACTTAAATGCCTTGACACATCTCGAGGGGACCGCCTACAATAGATCTCATACAGTGAAAAATAATTGAACACAATGAAGGGTTCTGTAGTTGGGTTGAATTTATCGCAAAAATAAACTTGTAACGTTGTAGTTAAAATCTTGAAAAACATGATCTCCCATACATCGTTATACATCACGGTCAATTCTGTGTAAATGTAAGTTTGTAATCGTTTTGTTTTTATTTGATTAACGATTTTCTGACTTTCCTTTACATGTGACCTTGCTTCCTGCCAAATTTCGTGATTCTTCAACGGAAAGTACCCTGTAGATTTGATTTATTTGCGAGTATCAAAATATGTCGCATAAATGGCTGTATTTTTTTATTGCATTGACTTAGAAGCTCGATTTTTATAGAGCTGCAAAGGACCATAGATCTACGTATTTGATATTAATTTCAACTTGCTACCTCCATGCGTTCCTGAGAAAAAAGGTGTTGACAGACTGACGGACGGACAACGAAGTGATCCTATGAGGGTTCTGTTTTATCCTTTTGAAGTACGGAACCCTAAAAATGCCAATATTTTAAATAAATCCAGCCTGCCAATTTACAATTAGCCTCTAAACAAAAGGTCCATTTAAGGCAAGGTTAGAATCTCGTTACACAATCAAATGCTGGTACAATGCCAAATGCTGTTAGAAAATGCAATGACACTAGCTTTCTAAACTGCTTAACTTAAAATATGCATTCAAAACCTGATTAAAATAAATAGATAGGTATAGTCTAAATCTTTTATAACATAACATAACATCACGCCTTGTTTCCCCAAAGGGTTGGGCAGAGGTGTGTCTGTAGCAGGTTCACCCACATTTCGCCAGTTATGTTTAAAGTCCCAAGTAATAGGGGGCGAGCCTATTGCCATCAACCGGGCATAATGCCAGACTCCAGGCTGCTACTGAGAAACTTCAGATAGAAAAACCCAATAACACTGCCCGACCTGGGAATCGAACCCAGGACCTCATGCTCAGCAGTAGCGCTAAACATTTTATATTTGTTTTAAAATAATAATTTGATAGACACACAAAATAACATAACATCACGCCTGTAATCCCCGAAGGGTTAGGCAGAGGTGTACCTATAGTACACCCACATTTTGCCAGTTATAATTAAGTCCCATGTAATAGGTGGCGACCCTATTGCCATCAACCGGGCACAAATCCAGACTCCAGGCAAAAATAATAATTTGATAGAGTATTTAGTTATTCATTTAATTTAGTGTTAGAATGTATATTAATTATTATATAATAGAGTAGAAATAAATATATAAATAAATAAATATAATAGAGTAGGTCTTATTTATTATTTATTTATTTAATACTTCAAGTACACAAAATGTACACAGGGGGACTAAATGCCATTGGCATTTTCTACCAGTCAACCAGTACCCTAATTGCGTAACTTATTTTCGTAAACAATTTTGTCTAATTTGTTTCATTTTGACAGTTCAACAACATTCATTGCGTTATTTACGTTGTTGATTTTTTTTTTCCAACTTATGAAGCAATGGATTAGCAATCTGTTTCAATTCAAAACAGATTGTGATTGTGTTGTATTACGCAATTAGGATTGGTCTTCATTTATTTATTTATTTATTTATATACACTTTATTGTACACCACAAAAATACATAACAAATCATACAAAGACATACACATACATCTTCATACATCTTCATATTATAAAAAGTGCCTGGTCGACCGAGCTCTGCTCGGGTGAAAATAGAAATAAACATATCATCCAGGTATACCAACGTTGTATCGTAGTAGAGAAAACGAATTTTCCCAAATATGAGACCTAGCTAGATCGATTTTTCGCCCCTGTAAACCCCTATATTGCAACTTTCATCGAAATCGTTGGAGCCGTTTTCGAGAACGTGATTACAAATATATACATACATAGTTAGGATTTATTAGGATTGGATAGGACAGTGGTCGGCAAACTCGTAAGTTAATAGAGCCAAATATCAATACTACAACAACTAGGATTTCTTATATGAGAGCCAACCTTTTCTGTGTCCAATCTGTCTCAATACACTTGTCTTAATCCCATCCTCCTTTAATCCACAACGCTTCCTAAAATTAACTTGCTAAGAAATAGGATGCCTCCATCATCATCATCATATCAGCTGATAATAAGATGATGAAGGCATCTTAATTATTAACAAGTTAACCTAGGTAGCCCGTAGGTAGTATTATATTATCTGTGCCCGTAGGTACAGTAAATGATTAATTGTCGATGCCCTGTAAATAGGGAAAAATGATTCGGAAATAAATTTTTGAATATATTTTGAATTTTAAATAAAACTTGATATCTTGCTTAATGAATGAAACCCCGACCCTGCGCGTATTTACGTTTGCACTCATCGACATTTGCACGTGGCCGCACTCTATAGGCCAAAGAGCCGCATACGGCTCGCGAGCCTTGCCGGCCACTGGGATAAGTTATATTATTCAGTCCATGATGAATATCGAATTTGAGACAAATCTAGGTTTAAAACCGGATTCAAATACACATAAGGCCTCTTCTTTGGAATATGGTCTTTGATTTTTAATATTTTGCTGTCCATGATCATCTGATTACAGATAACATAACACTTCCAAAACATAATTAAATGAAGCCTTGTAATGATGTACTAAAGTTTGGCATACATATGGGCCTACCGCTTACCAGTAATAGCTGAAATATCCCGAGCACTCCCGACAATGACCTGAATGATGATAACACACACCTTACAAACTTGTGAAACAAATAAAGCCGTGTGCCGTGTGACGAAAGTTTGGCTTACCAGTAAAAGCCGAAATATCCCGAGCACCCCCGACAATGACCCGATGTGGTGACTCAGTGAAGACGCACAAAGCACAGGTGCTTCACCTCGCCTAACACTTTAGTTTTTTTGCTCCAAACAATTATAAACTTTACATTATTTACTTTTAAGGTCACTTATGCTTTACAAAATGGTATTGTTGATCGAAGTTTGACCTTTAAGAAAATGGTGGGACTATCAAGAATAACTTCGCCCTCTACATCAATTATTTTCTTTAAGAATGAAAACGTTTGGATTCCTTGCTTTAATTAAGTTTTACAGTTATAAGGACGGAAACTGGTTATTATGGTGCCGTAAGCAATGGGCTAGTAAACTGCCGTTAGTTAATTATGCCTATGAGAATTGCAATTTTTATTTTGATCATAGATCGACTTGTAGATAAAGTAGAGTAATGATAATTTTGACCCATTTTGGGTGTTCTTTCTACCGTCGATCGATGCTTTAATAAATAATCGAATAGGTACACACGGCTACACATCAAGCTATACATTTCCAGTATAAGCTGACCTCGCATTGAACGGAAATTCTATACGATGCGAGATCAGCTTAAACTGGAAATGTATAACTTGATGTGTAGCCGTGTGTACGTGTCATAATCGATAAAAATCAGCAATAGATAAACACTAGTCTTGCTAAATCACAAATAAAAAGGCCAAACCGGTTTTTAAAAAACATTGCCATTTGAACTAAAGCTAAATTCAACTTTCCGTACATTTAATTAATGTAGTCCAAATCAAGGATTCCATTTATTTTCAAAAGCTCCAAGACCTTATCATTGTGATATTGCCATTGGCCGAGGTCACTGGTAGACACTGGTAGATAACGACACGAAAATAACAAATAATGTGATAATAGACCACAGACAAGACAAATATAGGTACATACTTAATTGTGCGCTTGTGATCTGTAGTAACTACAGCTATTTCTATAAATAATAACAATTGCGTATTAAATTGCTCTTTGTTCTGGACATGAATTTGTAAAAAATTACTCTGTAGAAGATTGTTAAAAAGTCTACACGAATAGGTGAGGGCTGAATTTGTCATAAACCAGATACTTACCATTGCGGTCACTTGCGGTGAACCACTGTTCAACTTTTTATTACTAAGGACATAAGGGTGAAAACTGGTCACCCGCAAATGTCCGCAGTTTTACCTACAGCCCAGTTTTAAGTATTGTCATAGCAGTGCACTAAAATGACTAAAGTCAAAACTGCGCTAAATCCACAGATCTTTATCAGTATTATTTTGTGCAAAAAAAATGTCAATAAACCTCGCTTGTTGCACATTACGACAGAAATAAAAAAGTAGGCTAATTATTATCATTGCACAAAACCTGTTTTAAAATTAGAACAAACAGAAACAAAGTCGTCAAAAACAACAACACTATAATCAGATCGCGGGTGACCGTTAAATCGTTAAAAGGCGTAGAATCGAAAGCGTTTATCGATTAAAATCGGAATAGGGTCGCGACAGGTCGCTCGGGCGTGACGACGACTTTGGACTAAGCTACTCGATTGCTCAACTACATCGATTTCTGTAGGCATGTTGCTATGAAAATAGGCTACCACTAACCACGGCCGCTCGGGAAAATGCTTTAGTACCGTAAAATCCGGCAACTTTGCCAACTAAGCCCAAGTTTACCTATTTACACATACGATGACAAAACTGTATCAAATCCACACTGCATCGTGCTAAAGTGACTATTCTTTCCCAGGAATAAATCAGAATATAAAAAATAACCTATCAAAAACAAAAAGACAAACAAAGTATCAAATTCTTTTTTCGTAGCACAGATGGTGTTGCCGTCTATAGATTTTCAAATTCCACCGTTTTTTTTTTACTTATGCAGACTAAGCGTGGCCAGCCAGACTCTCTTATTTCTACCATTTGGTATTAACTTTATAGTATTAGGGCAAAATATTTTTATTGTCTATAGTAGTAAAGAAAAATATTGTAAATCATAACATAACAATTGCATTTGATTGTGTAACCTTGCCATAAATTAAATGGACCTTTTGTTTAATGGCTACTGCTAAATGCCATTTTTTTCTATTATTTTTCACTGTATGTGTTCCATTGTAGACAGTCCCCTAGAGATTTTCCAAGCCATTTCTGTTATCCCAAAATATGAAAGATAGGCTGTCTCTTCAAGAAAAAATATAGCAAATAAGAAAACGAGGCAGAGCGCAAGTCACAAAAATATTCACCCTTGCATTGTTCGCCAGCCGCCAATCCCCTCGATCTTGCAAATAATAGCTTTTTTTATTAAAGAGAGTACATAAAGGCATAACTTAACGGAATAAGACTTTCCTCCGTTCAAAAATTGACACTCACTATCCTATATCCGTCTACACAAACTTTAGGATACAACATAAAACAAAATACACAACATAGTAGAAACAGCCATAATCATTACTTGGATAATCTAAGACTGATGACCGCAATATCTGGTTATTTTTCAAATTGGTCCCAATTCTAATATTATAAATGTGAGTCTGTTTGTTACGCTTCCACGCTAAAACGGCTGAACGGATTTGGATGAAATTAGGCACATGGGTAGACCATAACCTGGGCTAAGACATTGGATACTTTTATCCAGATATTTCCACAGGGTCGAGACTTATGCGGGTGAAACCGCGACGCGCTGCAAGTACTAAATAAGTCAAAGTTTTTTTGTTAAAAATGGGTATCAAAATTGGTGTTATAAATAAAATACGTAAAGAGATCTCTATGTGTTGCCGTTTACAGCGTACAAATAACAAATACAAAACTACAGATTTTTTGTTAAATATAAATTAAATATTGTTAAATATAAATTCAATGTTGTTAAATACAAATTAAATATTCTTAAATATAAAAATAATAAATAAATTATGTAGAAAGAACTATAGTCACAGAATAGATAATAGGCCAATAAGTACAATAGACCAATGTCCACTGGACAGCTGTTAATATAATTGGCTCTAAAATGGCTCTAACACATACTATAAACGAAGCGCTTAGCGACGAACAATACGCGTGCCTGCGTCAATTGGTTAATTATAGGATAACCGATCCGTGTGCACACGTGTTGATAATAATTATAATGTTATTGTGTTATGTTATCTAGTACATACCTATTGTTTGTTGTTAACTACCTATCTAAACTAATATTATAAAGAGAAAAGATTTGATTTTTTGTAGGTTTGTATGTTTATTTACATATGTTTGTTTGTTTGTTACGCTTTCACGCTAAAACGACTGAACGGATTTGGATGAAATTTGGCACATGGGTAGACCAAGATCTGGGTTAGGACATAAGATACTTTTTATCTCAATATTCTTACGGGATCGAGATTTATGCGGGTGAAACCGCGGGGTGCAGCTCGTTGGTTATATGCGGTATTGGCTTAATTCGGCAGTAAATAACTAAGTATTGTCTGGAACCAGGGTCAAAATTAAATTATAGTCTAAGATATAAATTTTTGGTAACTATCGCCAGGAAGGCTGATTCAGTATTTGGTGAGTGTAGGAACCTCCTCTGGTGAGAATGGTGACAGTCTGCCCACATGCCCCCGTCACTTGGCCAGCCGCATGCGGGCAAAGTTCAAAGTTTCGTGCAATTATAATATCACTAATTTGACAATATCCCTCTGCGACACAGTCATATCTCAGACAAAAAAAAAACAAGATATAGCGCTGTCAACAGTGATGTGCGGCCGGTTTCGTAAACATGTGTGCACTTAGCGAGGTGTAGTTTAATTGTAAATGTGTGCGTGTGAGCGTGTAAGCACAGAGCGGAGGTGTAGTTTTGGTATGCTTCACTGTATTGTTCGCACCGCTATGTCTTGGTTTTAATTTGGTCTGAGGTATAAATATACTGGAAAAGAAATAAAAGGGAAACATCCTACACTTTACATACGCCTGTAGCTTGCCGTTTATAAACAAGATATTAGGTTTAATCATGAACGTGCAAAAATATTCACTTAGCGAAATTGAAAAGCGATTTTCTTTTGGAACAATTACACAGCACACAAAAACACGTTTTGCGAAAAAAATTGACGTAACTCAGTACTAAAATGTTGATAATTAACTTGAAAAATATGTAGGTATTTCAAGATTTTTTTTTTTTAAGTTCTATGAGGAAAGAAAAAATTGAAAGGTTGCCGGCAAAATGTTAAAATTCGAGAAAAAACTGAAAGTGATTTTTTTCTGTACAAATGGACCACAATATAAAGATTTAATAACCGTACCTACAGAGACAAGGTAAGTTAATCTCCCATCTACAACGCTGGACAATCGGAGTACTTTCCCTATCACTAAGTGATGGTCCAGTGATCCGATTACTTTCACTGGCCGTCGATAACAATAAGATATTAAAAAGGTTGTAATAGCTACGGTACAAAAATAAAATGAGGTTTTTTGGATGATTGTGAAAATGAAAGGGAAAACAAAGTATAAAACGAATTTTTAACAGACTTCCAAGAAGGTTCCCAAAAGGTGGGGTTCTACAGGTGTATATTGTAATGGCAAAAAACGAAAATTCAAAACCAAAGACACCGACTTCCGAAATTATTTTTTCACTTTTTTGTTTTTTTTTTTTAATGATTGAATCTGCCTTGGCGGTCTAGTGGTCGCAAGCACTATTGCTGTATGAGGTCTTGGGTCGGATTCCCAGGTCAGGTAAATTGGGTTTATTCACCAGGAATTTTTCAGTAGCAGGCCGAAGTCTGACTAGCCTATTGCCATCAACCAGGCTTAACGGTTGATGGCAATAGGCTCGCCCCCTATTACATAGGGCTTAAACATAACTGGCGAAAGGTGGGTGTACTATAGGTACATCTCTGCCTTACCCTTCGAGTATTACATGCGTGAAAATGTGCTATGTTGTTTTCTGAGCTTTTATTTTAATACTAGCTTCTGCCCACGACTTCCTCCGCGAGCCTATAACCTTACTCAAAATTGTGCTATCCAATGCAAAAAGAATTTTCCAAATCCGGCTGGTAGTTCCGGAGATTATCCCCTACATATAAACTTACAAACAAATAAAATTTACCTCTTTATAATATTAATATTATATTATATAGTATAGACAATTTGATCACACTCTCCTTTCTCTTAAAAATATAACATTCAAATTAAATTAAAGCTGTTTCAATAGAAGTTATCAATGCAATAAGACTGCACAGGTAATTGAATCTTCGGTGTATTCAAAAATAGTAATAAAAATATTTCAAACGTACTGTCAAACAGAAGCCAAAACTTTTTGCCGCTCATACAGAACAATACTTTTGCTCTCACCTCGACCTGTAAAATCTCTCGTGTAGATCCACGTGCTTATGTAAGCTATAAACTTTGCAATATTTATAACATTCCTTATATCCAATAACCAAAGACCACTAAAAAAAAAACACATTTGTTAGTGAAACTTCACCGACAAACCTCTTTTATCGTTGAATATATTTGA
Organism: Omphaloscelis lunosa; assembly: GCA_916610215.1. NCBI lineage: Eukaryota > Metazoa > Arthropoda > Insecta > Lepidoptera > Noctuidae > Omphaloscelis > Omphaloscelis lunosa. Next base: position 12,335,338 of record OU744265.1, on the reverse strand, counting down.
ATTTAGAATACGGACTATGGCGCGAAAGATTCTAAAACAAGATGGCGCTAGATTACAAATATGACAATAAATCAATCCTTTCTCTTTTTACGTTATTACAATGTGTTCACGAGAAGTTTTAGTTTCAAATTGGGGCCAGTGTGCCGAATACGCTTAACACCATTTCTCACCAAGTAGAAATAGCTATAGAGTTCTCATAGTGTTGTAAACTTATACCTATCTATGTTGTTTTTAACGTAAAGGTAAAATTTGAGAGGTTATTTAAATGTAGGAGAAAAGCTTCGGAACAGATCCAATTCCTAAAATTGTTTCACTAATGTCTGTGCTAATGGAAAGATACAGTATTGCCGATATTCATAGGATATAATTATTTGCAGTCCTGGGTAGGAGCTAGTTGTGGCATAAATGAAGCAATACTAATCTACTTATTACGTTGCAATATTGCAGACCCCAGGCTGCTCAGAATGTCCAAAAATCCTAAACTATTTTGTCCACTCACTCCATCGTATTGTCAAACAAACCATTAAAACGTTAGAAGGTACTTATAATATGACACAGTGGCAGTATCAAAATAATCTAGACTACAGAACTTTGCTTGCCTTGAAAAATCGTGTGGCTTTTACCTACTTAGATATTAATAATATTAAGGCGAAAGCGCCGACCCTGCCCGCGAAATTCAAATTTTCTTACGTTTTTTGTATTTTTTAGGTCAGTCTCAGATCTCATGTTAATGATTGATTGATTTGCGGTCGTAAAAATAATAAATATATATTTACAGAATGTTAATAATTAAAATCGTAAATACAATTCTCAGTGATGGTGTATAATGTCATAAATTCACGAAATTGACATTCTTAGCAGCAAATAATTTGATATGTTATTTAGGTAACCGTGAGATGTGGAAGAAATGGAGGGAAGCCATCTTTTATAACCGCCAATCAATCAATCATTAACATGAGATCTAAGACTGACCTATAAAATGAAAAAAACATTAGAAAATTTGAATTTCGCGGGCATGGTCGAAGGTTCCACCTTAAGTTTTCGATGTCAGAGTGTGACTAAACTTAGGTCTCTCTAGTCAGCCATTCGACTAGACTTCAAACCATGCTTTGTATAAGTTTTCTCTATTGTTAGATTTATACTAAATTCCTACATTGATAGCCAACAATGGTCAGATAGTTATCTTATGAGAAACATAATACTTTGTAGAATTCAGATAGTGATGAGCCAGGAGAACGTAAATGGTTGTTAAGCTGAGCTTAAGATCAACTCATGCGCAGCCGCTGACAGCTTAGATAAAAATAAATCTCTCAACACATGTCGTTCATGCTCCCACAAAAACAATGTCTCCTAAAAGCGGCCACTCGCTCCATCTTTCCGATAAAATAAACGCTAGCGTTTCACAGCTAATACATGAAAATTAGAATGTTTTAAAAAATGGTGATAGCAATTCTAGATCCCATAAAGTATTGAAAATCAATCGTGTAAATGTCCACAAGATGCGTACCAGTATCCGTATCGTAGATTTCTCTTTTCTTATCTATTCATGTAAATCACAATAATGTAGTTCTTCGTCCCGTTTTAATATATTTATTAAAACTTTATGCACGATTAAAAAAATACTGTACAAAGGTGGACTTAATGCCTGAGGCATTTTCTACCAGTCATGTGTCAACCGCGATTCAGAGACAAACCTTGGCATGTGCAACATAACTCGAAAATAACTATAAAATACAAGACATAGATACATACAAATATAAACAAAATAACCTTATGTCGGAAGAAATAATGACCGATAGAGGAGAAAACGAATCCAGCAATCAGCGTTGGAATGATTCTGCTAACTTCTTAAGAATATTTTAGAGTGAAAACAACAGACTTCCAAAAAAACACTACAAAGTGAAAAATAAGTTTAATTTCGGAAGTCGTTGTCTTTGGTTTTGAATTTTCGTTTCTTGCCACTGACTTCCGAAATTAAACTTATTTTTCACTTTGTAGTGTTTTTTTGGAAGTCGGTCGATTTTTTTTTTTTTTTTGAAAATGTTTTTATTTTTCACATTTTAGTTGTGGTACTTACCCCACACAAATTCGAATACCAGTACCTGCTATGTAAATAACAGTCACAGGAACTTACTTATCATATCATCCACATACTAAGTGGGAAAAAATCCGTATTATTGAAGCTAACTCAAAAACTATCCAAGCAAAGTTAATAAAATTTATATGGGACCACCTTGAGAGCAAAAAAAGAATTCAAAATCGGTCCACAATTGACGGAGAAATGGGCGGACATACATTTAAAAAAAATTACTAACATACGCTATGAATATATAACCTCCTCCTTTTTGGAAGCCGCCATGCCTTTCTTAAAACAAGTCGCCCCTATTCACAGTCTTGTTCAAAACAAAATGGCTGCCTAGATAAACTATCTGACGTTTTGTCAGCCTTTTATCTATTCCACTAGCGTGTTCCTGACACTAGGATAACACGTGCAGTTGTGTTAACACGATAACATCCAATGATACTTTGATCGTGAAGATAGTGATCTTCACGTGGGATTGAGATCGCATGTACCGAGAATGTAGCCGGATCAGAAATGTACAGGATGTATGAGAGAAAGAATTGGAACCTAGTAAATCAAATTTGATTTGTTTATTTTAGCACAAAGGTTTATTATAAGTTGTAGTATGTTATAACATTATAAAGCAGGGATTACTGTGTGAAGTGGAAAACAAATCTTACAAAATTAGGAAAAAAAAATAGTAAAACAAAATAGTAACTACGAAAAGTATATCTAACTTTTCGTAGTTTTATTACTTCTCTCCTGTAGAGAACTACAGACTATAATAATCAATCGACTTTTATAAATTGTGTTTTATGTATTATGTTCTAAGACCCTTATTATTTGCTGAGACTGCCGAGAGTAGCATCGTGAGTATTTCAATAAATGCACGATGCAGAACTCATTAAACATGTCCCAATATTGCTATAGGCTTCCTCATAAGAATTAATCATCCACAAATGCAACAGAACCAACTAAACACGCAATCTAACAAAATAAAAGCCAATCCTGGCTACATTTGATGAAATCCAAGAAATGTTTTCATATTATTTATAGTCAAGTTAACTCATAACTAACAGTAGCATAGTTAACCCAAAACCTACATATTATTATCACTCTAACACCTTACTTAGCATATTTTCTAACGTCTTCCCCACACCTGGCAAGCATCTCTGCATAACTATGTACCATTAGTTGTATCGATGTTGATTAAACTACGTGGGACCGACCGACCGGTTTATCTAACTCGCAACACCAAGATAACATTTTACGACTTTTTACAAGTTTCCATAACATTCTGGTGTGTATATGGAAGCTTACGCTAGTTGGGTAGAGAAATATGGTGCAGTAAAAACATAAAAATTGCTTAAAAGGAAGCAGAACTGCTCTCGAATCCTTAAAAGTGGCCAATTTTATAAAACTTTATCGATGAACGAATTTTGATCTTTGCTTATTGGTGATACCCGACTGTCTTAGCGGAAAGACTACATGATTTTAAATGTGGCACGTAAAAACGAAAAAGGACTGCATTTGGAGCGTTTTATTCCCCAAAGCTTGGGCCTACGTTAGTCCTACTTTCGTTCGACACGCAGCCAGTAGCTTTTAACGCTCATTATTTACTAAATACCAATTATCCACAAATTAAAATCATAATGACAAGCACGACTGTGAAAAATACGTTCGTTAACAGCTAAATTTACGCTTTTTTCTCTTCTGAATTGATTACGACGAATTAGCTGCGCCCAAAGTCATTACTTTTAATTAGGGGACCTACTTACTCGTTCAAATTATTATCTCAGTTATGTCTGACATCGTCAAAGATACAAAAACTATTTAAAAATATGTTTTCCTTTCATTAAGGAAGAGTAAATACTCGTTTGTGTTATCATATTTTATCATTGACAAGCCACGTTTTACTTTCAGATGCTATCGAGGAATCATGCGATCAACGTTATCTCCGCTGCGCTCATCTGAAGACTAGTGACGTCAAGTGAAGCACTAATCCTCAAGTTGTACGAGAATATCAGTGGCTCGAGTATCGAACGTTCGATCGCAAGTGTGCATCACTACAAGTTCCGAATTCGAATTCCGTGCTGCGTTCAAGCGGCAGTGACGGTTAAGTAGGACTCGCGTGTGAAGTGGACGTTAAAGAATAGTAATGGCTAGCACTGGCGGTGAAATTTGGCTGCAATGGTTCGCGTGCTGCTACCAGCCCGCCGCGCAGGCGCAGCGCACGCGGCGGAGAATAGACAGATCCATGATCGGTGCGCCGACCAACTTTCAACACACAGGACACATAGGTGAGTTGGTCATTTGTAGCTTTCTTGCCTACTGGCGTACTACTTATTATTTGTATTGAAAGATGTAGGTAAACACTGTAGTGTAGTTTTTGTTAATCGGTTGATTCAAAACACGAATAAGGAAAATCGGAAGTAATCAAAACATGCCGATGAATAAAATACGCGTGCCTGCCTGTGGTATTATGCTCGATACCAAGTTACAAACATAGAAAAAAACATCGCAGAAACTCAACTTTGTAATGTTTTTGTTGGAGACTTGATCACATTTCTCATAACAGTGAGTCACTATGTTCTGTTGAATGTACGATTCTTGGTAACGCTACTGGTAAGGCAATGGTAATCATATTTTATAGCTTTTTATACGATTGTCGGTATTAATAACCTTGAACGTTACCAATAGATTCAGCTAACATAGAGAAATCAAAACACGGCATTTTCTACTAGATTTAACGAGTTTGTTACCTGTAGCAAACTTTTTGGGTATAACATAGCGGGCCAACATAAAAAAAAAAATTGGCTGAACTATGTACCGAGTCTGCATAATCTCTAATCTCTCTCGAATAGGCACTCGAGGGCGCTCATCGTAATCCTGACGATCGATGGCTCGATAACGGGCCGTCAGTCAATCGATTACTATCGTAACCTTCCCGAAAGGCAAGGTGAACGACCGAGGCATACAGCCCGAGGTTCATTATAATACATTATGTTTCTCACTAAAGCTAGTGCATGTATGACGCGAGTAGTTTTAGAACTTTCCACATTGATGATAATGATGTTATTTATAAGTAAATTAGTCTGGACTTAGATTAGTAAATAATGTTTTCTCTTATGATGACAAACAATCAATTTAGCTTCATTGCCCTCTCCAAGCTTAATTTCAATGAAGTTATGGCATTGGAAACTCATGTAACTCACGTTTAAAACGTAGGTAATAACTAATAACACAATGTTCATAACTTTAGCCCTAATGGTTCCAATGTCAGGCAGAGGCAAGAAACAAAAGACAGTGAAAGAGCAAATACGTATACTTATTTCCCTCAAACATGCTTTGAAATTCGAACATTATTTTTACAACCTTCTTCGGGCAAATCGAAATTGATGTACTGGTCAAAAACAACAACAAATAAATTACAATGAAAACTCTTATGTCGTGATAATTAAAAATGGAACGATCTTTTTACTTCAACACATGGCAACCAAGGAGGTAACATATCAAAGGTTTTATTTAAATTTCGAACTAGCTTAGCAAATATAAATAAAAAAGAAATAAATGAACATAATTGGCGCGTGAAAATTTTTCATTGGTCGTCATTGATTCTGGAACTTATAATTTATTCACTTCGTTTGATTTTCCGCGCATGATTTGAGAAAAGTACTATACAAGCCTTGGCCGCAACGAGGCATCGATAGACTCACCTATATGTGTGATCTTCCATCATTGCCCTAATTGCTGGCCGCGACAGTAATATACTATAAGATCTAACAAAGTTTCATTAGAAAAGACAAAATAGAAACTCTCACAACTACTGCTAATATAGGTAGCAAACAGTAATACAACAAACCCAACAGAATCTTAAACCAACTTACTTGTAATGGCTCAAAACAAATATTGCCTAACTAAACCTAGGCAGACCAGACACTTTCCTTTACCGACCATCGTAAAAACTAACATGTGAGGATACGTAAGGATTACAAAATTGAGCCTTACATAATTGATTTAACGACTAGGACGTGTCCACACGCGTACAGTACGAACGTTACATAAAAAAAAAATCGCATTTGTATTCCACAGGACGAGTGAGCTCCTAATTTGGTTACGGATAGACCGGAGACTCTGTGTTCCTATTAAGGCATGCTATTCTGCACCAGTATCTAGAGATAACTATCGGTCTTTTAAAAGGAATGGCCTGTCGACCGTCATCGTGCGTTTTGTGCAGCCAATGTAAAATGTTTGTAGTTAACGAACTGTCCTGTCAATGTGACATTTTGTCAGCCCTAGGACCATTTAATAAGACTAGTTTTACATAAGGTTGTATCTGAATGTTCTGTAGCTTTTGGTGTTTATTTTATAACCAGATTTATTAGTACGGCTTTTACATTAATTTTAATTGAAACTAAGCATGTAGTTAGCGTTTTTGTTTAACATTTTATTGCAAGCAAAAATATGTCGGAAATATCACTCATACTTCGACAAGAATGTTCAAACTTAAATGCGCAAATCAATTCTTTGTATCGTTTTTGTATAAGTCTTTAGATACTTCTAATTGCATGCAAAAAAGTTTAATGCCAAATATCTACAGCTGCAATTAAAATGATATCCTTTTCCCATACTTCACTGCTTGCATCTGCGACATTCCTTGCTAGTCACTAGCATTAGATATAATTTAGTGCTTTAGTAGTCAGAGCTAATACTAGAGTTGTCTGGACCAGTTATAGCCCTCTTCAATCCTGTTTAAGGCTAAATCAGGTACCTGGTATTTGTATCGAATCTGATTTCTTCGCTTTAGATTATGCCGCTTCAATAAATAAAGAATTAATTTTTGCTGGAGATAAATTAAAATATATCAAGATTTATACGTTTTATATTCAATTAAGCATATTTCTAGTATATTTTATTAGTTTCTTTTTAAAAACTAGGTAATAATTTATGGAATAGGTACTAAATTAGACTTGATTGACTACTAAAGTACTAAATTAGACTTGATTGACTACTAAAAGTTAATTTTTTATGCATCCGTAAACGAGTTTTCCAACTTGGATTGTGAACGTTAGTTTTTGCACTCGCCTGCCAGTGAATGGTCATAATCGCCAATTAGACCAAACTATTGCAGATCAAATCTGTTTAACTGAATTTTAAACAGTTCCGGTTTGTTTACTTACACCAAAACTTCTATTTGTTTTTCCGTTTTTAAATTTAATTTGCAAATAATTTGAGAACTTGTTTCCGAATTAGAAATCAAATCCCAACTAATTAACCAAAGAAAGTAGATTAGTGGAGACTAGAAAAACATTGAGCTACCTACTTAAAATACATGTGAGACTGGATTTTTATATGTTCATAGGTTTTAGAAGATATTTACCTTATAAGTACCTAAGTATTTCATTTTTCTCATTAAAGAAGCAAAAGCCGCAAACTATTGTTTTCTGTTTTCGTTGACGCTTTCACTACTATTACAATATCTTGTCAATACCAATATTTTAATTAAGTAATATAATATAATTAAATAGAATAGAATGATAAAAATAAAATAAAATAGTAATAAAAATAAAAAGGGTAGAAAAACAATAGAATCATGCATAAAAATATTCCGTAATAGATTCATTTACGTATAATATGTCATAGCTGTCAGAACTGTTTAAACTTTTTTTTTACCTCATCCCTTAAGAACTCGACAAACAGTACGAATAATATTTTTAATAATTAATTAGAATTAGTAATAACGAGCTATTATAAAACTATTCACAATATTAATGTCTAAGAATGTACCACACAAAGTCAGTCATGTCATAAAGATCATTATAATATTAACAAACATTAACAAACAAGTTAGGTAGGTATAGATGTAGGCAAAGTTGCCCAGACTGCTTATGTACGTAGTGATATCGCTCTTAAAGTTCTATTGACCCCAAAAGTAAACATAAATAAAGATAAGTAAAATATACTTCATTCATACTAATGAGCTCGTTACGTGTCTATGCTTATGCGGGGAACTTTAAAACGTTGAATACTAACACAATAACATGTAACTCTAACTTATACCACAGCTTGTACAGAATTAATTACATTACAATGTAAGACACTGTCGCAGACATCAAATTAATTCTTTGATTATATCATCAATGAAAGACCACAGCAAATGTAGTCAAAAACAATACCTACGTACCTAAGCTTGAATAGTAATCGATAAAAATAGTAATCCATAGACAAAGAAAATTAGTTTAACGAGCATTGAAGCGTCATCATACAAACAGAAACACGGAATGTCGTTGCATTTTAAATTTAGAACATCCGAGACGGTTTGTACGCATATTATTTATTCGTAACTGCTAGCTAAGGATGTAAACCACAGATTACACATTAATCTTTGATATTTATTATGATTTCTTGATGTGAATTCTTGTAAATCAGTTTATAAGAACCTGTTTCAAAAGACAATTTATTTTGGATGTCTTCACATAAATTAATTATTACAACAAAATATGGCTGATGTTTTGACTATCGGAATTTCTTTTACTAATATAAAATTGATTATTGTGTAGTAGATAGATGACCCAAATGTTAATAGGTGCAAACTTTCAATTTAAAGTCGAATGCTAAAATATTGGTGACTAAGCGACATTTTATTAATTAATGCATAAATTTTCAAATGTATGTTTTAACTTATGTTTGACTTCAAATAATTAAAATAACATGTAAATTAATTAGCAATTCACTAGCTTACAAATACATTATTCATGTCCACATTTATCCTTGAAAACAATTTTATTATTTCGCACATATTTACAAGAAGGCAGCCCTATAGTCGAGTTTAAAATAAACAGGCGAGTTCGGCGGCCGTGTCGGTCGGCAAGCGAGCCAGTGACTCATCCCGATTCTAACGTCCGTAGTCTGCAGTCTGAACAGAGCACAGGCGCTCGCGACTGTCGCGAACTGTCCCCGTCTGAAGAAGGCACTTATTGGAGTTCAACAAATTAGTGGTGTTCCAGATTTAAATGATGACTTTGTTTTGTCCGTAAAGCCCTTAATGCCCATTTTCACTAACACTAAGCGACACCTAAATCTAAACTAGTATTATAAAGAGAAAAGATTTGATTGTTTGTTACGCTTTCACGCTAAAACGGCTGAACGAATTTGAATGAAATGAAATGAAATGAAATGAAATGAAATGAAATTGTTTATTCTGTAAATAGGATATCAGAATCACTTTTACACGTCATATTAAAAAAAATAAAAATAAGCTAGTTGAGTTCGGCGTTTCCTATCTGACTACTCTGAGAAGAAAGGCCGAAACAAACTCAGAGGTCACAGTCTCTTTTAAAGTCCAGACATAATCTTGGTCAGGCCATATGAGGACCATGTAGATTAGTGTCTGAAATGGTCTTTTGAGGAAAGAACCACACAGATTTGAGTGAACCTGTCCAGTCAGTGCAAGCATTTGTCAGTAATCGTGGAGCTCAACTCAGAACTTAGGGAGCTCATCTCGACGAACAATACCAAAGAAAGGACATTTGGGTAGGCCGCATAAACTACTCAAACTGCCAGACCATAATTAAAACTAACTGAAAAATGAAAATAATAATGATATCCACATAGTCCTCACATTCACAATAATTAAATAAAATAATATAATGCATACTTTACAAAGTAATCATGTCATTTTGAATATAATTTTCAACAATGTCAATGTGTATATAAAACTGGTATATTTTCATGATTTTACAAAATAATTAAAATGTTAAGTTTTATCACAAGGCTTAGCAGAGCGAGCAGTTCAATCCCATGATTTTTTATCTTCTAAATAATCTGAAATTTTATAATACCCTTTTTTACAAAGTTTAGTTTTAATACAGATTTTAAATCTATTAATGGGTAAGTTTCGAATGTCAATGGGAAGTTTGTTGTAAAAGCGTATACATTGACCCATGAACGAGTTGCCTACTTTGTGGAGACGTGTGCGATGCACAGCAAGATTGTGTTTATTCCTGGTATTTAAACTATGAATATCGGACTGAAATTTGGTACATGGTTAGACGGTGACCTGGGTTAGTAGGTACATAAGATACTTTTTATCCCGATAAAACCGCGGGGCGCAGCTAGTGTTTTATAAAAAAAGAGCACTGTTGGATTTTCAACGTTAGGCTCAGCGCCGACCCGGGTGTCACCATTGTGTGGATCGCCCGGAGAACACGGTGGAGGTCTGCCCGGCTTGAGCGGAGCATCGCCGTGTCCTCGTGGAGGCAATGGGCGGTGGTGATTTATCGCGTCCGGCCCTAATTCAGGCCATGGTACGGAGCGCGAGGAAATGGGAGGCCATCATCTTCTGCGAAGCAGTAATGCTCGCGAAGGAGGACACGGAATGCGTGAGGGAGAGGCAATTTCAGCGCCCCTAACCGCCGCAGGAGGAGACGCCCTGGGCGTCGGGAATAGCAGGCCGATTTCCGGCCACCGTTGGCGCGGGCTTGCGGACGGTGAGCAATGGGTAGCGCGCCTCAAAGAGATGTCAGCAAAATTGACGGGGTCCGCTGGGGTCGATGCCTGCCGGGGTTGCGAAGAAGTCCGAAAGGGAGATCGTGGCCCTCGGCAACATGGCAACTGAAGGAACACGGGTGGGTTTTAGTCAGTAAGAGTCTGACACGCCCTCCCGCTCCGCCCAGAGCGGGAGACGTTATTTTATAATTTCCCACCCAAAAAAAAAGGCTCATCGCCGAGAGTTCAAAATCCAATATTTAGGTATGACATTTATGTATTGTCTAGTGTTAGTGAACGGACATTTCTGCAAAACTTGCCTTAAAAATCACCAAATTTGATAACATTTGAAAATTAATTCCATTTGCCACTTCTGGTGACTAGCATATTTCCTACAGACCTCTTGAGGGATAAGTACCTCAAGAGTTACAGAAATTTTGACAGATTTTTGTTTAGCAGTACTTAGTCGAATTACCTGAATGGTATTCTGACCCCGAACTAGGTAGCAGTCAGTAAGTTTGCAATATCAAAACTGTTCACCAAAGTGTCAGCGTATAATCTCAGAAACAGAAAGGTCTTATATTGTTAACGTGGGTATGTACCCATTCTATCTATTTCGAGAGTGCTGCCATCCCTAATTGCATAGAATTTAGCGCCATTTGAACTTCCTTGAACCACACTCGCGGATAACATTTGCGCTATAAACAAATTACTACTTTTTAAAGTTTTTATAAACTGCAGACTAACAGACTTTACTACAGTTGGCAAAGCTAGATGAATAGTTTACGTGCTATTTAAAAAATAATGATCGTAGAAGCTAATAATTGTTAGAAATAAAGTAAACTTTAGATTACAATACTGGACTTGAAACTAGACTTTATAATTAAGAGGCTGACAACAGGTAAAGCGCGGTCACTGTTGGAGAAAAGAAAGAGAAACGCGATGACACAACGCTGGTAATTTATTGCAAAATATGAAGCAATTATCTGTTTACAAACACTATAACGTTAATATGTTGCTTGTCGAATAATCTGACAAAACATCAGAATGATTGCATCTATATTAAGGTTCAAAACATTAAAATATTTTTGATTTATCTTCGTGATTTTTTTTTCTATCATATCAAATAAATATTCATTAATCTTTTGTGTAAATTGGCGTAAATATGACGATTATTGTAGAAGTCGGAAAAAGTGATGCCGACTGGGAGCTTTACTGGCGTGCGCCGCGTAAACCGCAAAATAAACACAAAAACTGTATTCTACAGTATTTTTGTCATAAAAAGTTCAACAAAAAAGTCTGCGATGACATTTGTCTATCTTCTAATGATGACCCACAGTAACCACTATTATCTTTCAGAATTTGATAAATATTTCATTGTTATTTCCGAAGCTATTTTGACCGGTATTATATTAATCCTTATCCAATAAAATATGTTATTTAATTTAGATTAAAATATGTTTTGACATCATATCATTTTAATGAATAGTTTAAAAGATATCACGATTCAAAATTACGCGTAACTACATAATTATGGATAACGACAACGCGGGCGCAGCGGAATTAGTCAATGACTTTTCCTCGGCTATTAGATATGTTATCCCGGTAGTACGTTCCCGTGCAATCCTGCCCGACCCTTGCTCGAAAACGAGGTGCCAGCAGTTGTTGCAGCTGAGCACGTAGCTTAAAATACCCCGTATCAAGATGAAAATCTAAGTTTGATCCAGCCTGTCCCTTCTTGCTGTGCTCCCAGCGACGCCCTAAGCCGAGGTTCGTACCTCACAGGGGGTAACCTTAGCGAGCGCTCACCTAGTTTTAATTTAGAATAGTTTTTGCCTCTGGCTGGAGGCTTTGGGTGTAGAAGCTTAAGACAGTCATAGGAAAGCCCGGTTAAGCAGCCATGACCTTAGTGGTCAACTACGAGATGCCCTAATTAAAAAAACAAAAAATAAAAAACTCGTGGAATATTTTTTGACATCCACGCGGGCGAAGCCGCGGGCAAAAGCTAGTGTCATATATTTTATGATTTTGTTTACTGCTGGTTTCATATACTTTTAGGCATTATAAAACTTGCGCTTAGCACTAGTAGTCCCCTTAAGGACTTTGCCCCAAAACACATAAAGGTTATGTGATTGACTAATAAGCAACTGAACCACTGAAGAGAGAAACGTCTCCAAAGGAACCACTTGCCCGCGTACCTTCAAGTTATTTTCAGTAAGTAGGTATTGCTCGAAAAACTATAAATACTAATACAAATATACATACGTATCTATACTTAAATACACAGATACATTCGTATCTATACTAATACATAGATACATACGTATCTATTTATAATTTTTTGAGTTATCTATTAATTATGTTGCACCTGCCATGCTTTGTCTCTGCATCACGCATGGACTGGTAGAAAATGCCTCAGGCATTAAGTCCGCCCTTTGTACAGTATTTTTTTACTAGTGCATATTTTTTTATAAATAATCAGATGTATTCAGTTTGATGTTGATTGTATGTATAATTGTAGGTATATTATAAAATGCCTAGTAAATATAAAGTACCTACCTAAATAGATAAATACTATCCGGGCCTTTAACTAATGCACTTCGCTGTCTAAGTCTTCTACTAGTGCATTGGCATAACAGGTTATAATGTCTTGAAATTAATTACTTTAGTAAGGAAGCATAATTTAAGCATGGTTTCCTGTGCAGTGAATATGATAATCTATTTTTTACAACTGTTGTTTTTTATCGGCGCATGCACAGCTTATCTGGTGTATCTAAGCCTTCTCAAAAAGTATATGTGCTAGGTGATTTCCCGAAACTCTTCTGTTTATATAATATAATTTATATACCTAAAAATTCAAATGCAAAATCATTCATTCTATTTGCAAATATGGGTAAAGTAAACAATGTGCAGATGTTTTACAATCATGTAATAATTGTATATCACAGTCTTGGTATCATCATATTTTACCTTTCAAAATACGGATACAAGTATATTATATAGACGTTAAGCAGACATTCACATGACAATGCGAACAGGATAATGTAAGTTTAAAGTAGACAAGTCCAAAGTTTACCTTATGAAGTTATGACTGCTTGAGCGTATTATTTAGAATTTGTTGTGGTTCGTTTTTCCTACTAAACAGCTACCTATTTAGTGGAAATCTGTTTATTAGTCAGTCCAGTGATTGCTTGTAATTTATTGAAAAATATGAAGCAATTATATATTTACTCAAAACTTAGTTGAGTACCTAATCGAAAAAAAAACAACCAAGCATTCAAATAAGACGTTCTTGTTATTAATTAAATACCATTGATATTAAATAAATACGTTGATATTTAATACGGATATTTTGTAATGGAACTCAAGGTAAAAGTTAGTTTATAGATCGTTAATTTGTATCGAATGTTATTTTTTTTCAAAACATGTTTTGTTAACAACCAAGTTCTGAGAAATACGTTCAAAATTAACATATGATTTTTCCGCTATCACAAGCCATATAGATTTGCCATTTTTTTATTTTTTTAAGACAATCCTTCTTAGAATATTTGCCTCTTGTCAGTGCCTTAAATCAGTCTTTACCTTTTGTCTCGTACCAAATAATACGTCAATAAATAAAAGTCTAATCGACCACAAATTGATTTGCATTACATATCAAATTAGATTGCATCCTGAATATAATCCTCTATAATTACGCATAAGCCAGAACGTGACTACAAAAAACTAGCTAGATATGATAATAAGCAAATGATTGTAATTTGATCTATTATCTATATGTATGTGGGATACGTTGGCAAAATAAACGATTTTGACACTTTTAAAACATTTTTTTTTTTGACATTTCCAAATTATCAGCGATGCATCGTAAGTATAAGTAGTCGTATCGTGAATCTAGTTCCAGCCATTCATCCCCTCTCTCACTCGCGCACATCCAACCCTTTCTTTCATCCGCCACGTTCCGTTTTAAACAATTTTAGCTGCATTCATATAATATTTTGATAAAATATTTTTATACCACATGTATTTACTATTTATAATAAGAATACCTGTACCTAAAGGTAATAAGAATGCCACCTAAGCTTTGTAACGAAGAGAAAAAAACTGGTGAAAAAAAGTGCGAGTCGGACTCGCGCACGAAGGTTTCTATACATATATATCTATAAAAACGACAAAACTCACGTTTGTTGTATGGTATAAAATAAACATTTAAGGGGGGTCCCTTAAATATTTATTTTATTCTGTTTTTGTATTTGTTGTTATAGCAGCAACAGAAATTAATTATCTGTGAAAATTTCAACTGTCTAACTATCACGGTTCATGAGATACAGCCTGGTGACAGACGGACGGACAGAGGAATCTTAGTAATAGAGTCCCGTTTTACCTTTTGGGTACGGAACCCTAAAAAGAGAAAAATTACCAAAATGCTATAGGATAGTTTAATTTTGTAATAAAAAATCTCTCGAATTTACGTAACGTTTACGTCGCGCGGCCATGGTACGACCTTTGATCACAGCTGCAATATTACCTACTAACAACTGCAAATGTACCACAATGAAACATTACATAACATCACATCTGTATTTCCCCGAAGGGTTAGGCAGAGGTGATAATCTAATTACTTTACGAAATGATCAGCAATGTTTGGCCACATCATGAAGAAGTCGTGCGTTTAATTGGTCATATCGTCAAACGTTGAGTATTCAATGATATGGCCAGGCCACATCATGATGTGGCCAGCGGTCGATGTTCATTTCATGAAATGATCAATTCTGAGATCTGGCCACAACACACCAGTGAAACAAACGAAACATTCCTATATTATCATCGTTCAGAACTTTATTTGCATCATAAATTATAACTCCAGGTCTGGCCTGAATTGTTAAAACATTTCAGTTTTTAATATCTTCCGCAGGCGTATTTCGTAAGCACATTTGGCCACGCTGGGCCATAGTGGGCCACATGTGTTCAGTGATAATTACAACTAACACTTCATACTCCATTTGTTAAGAGATTATTAACGGCTTCAAATATGAATGATGACATGTAACGTAAGAAATGTATAATAATATATGTCCGCCATTTTAAATGGTTTAAATCACACGTCACACATTGTCTTTGTACATCTTTGTTGTTCGTTACGGGTAGTCAGAAGCCCGAAAATCTGACAACTAGTCTTATCAAGGGGCATCTTGTTAACCAGTTATTTGGTTGCGGAGATAGGCAGTCGCTCCATGTAAAATACTGGTATTCAGCTGCATCCGGTTAGACTGGAAGCCGACCCCAACATAGTTGGGAAAATACAGTTGTAACTTTATTGGAAAACAAAACTATGTTCTAAGTTGGGTAAATTAAGGTATATAATGTCTAGTCAGGTCCGAAATTCAGGATTCTATTTCAACGTTTCAAATTGTGTCTGCCGCTTAGTCAGACTTCAATTGTACCTTAACCAGTAATAATGGTGCTAAAAAAATTCTGGAAGTAAAATAAAAGGAAAATTAGCATAACTCTAGTTAAGCTTGCATACGACTTAAGTATTTATTACCTACTTATACAAGCCAAAATCAACAAGGATGTCATAGTTCCAAGTCATGAATGAAACCACAGATAATTCGATACTATTCTAGATACTGGCACCTACGTAATACCTTTATTTTAGTTTGGTAGGTAGTTTGCAATCTACGACATAAGTAAGTAATAGTAATACGACATAATCGCACCGATTTCCAAGAATTGCAACCAAAATGGTGGCCAATTTACAGTGGAGGAAAATTTTACCGAAGCAAAATTTTGTGAATGAATTTCATTTCACAAAAAACTGAAAATTTTTCATACACAATTTATTTTATTTTTGTTCATCGATTCCTTCGAATAAAAGATCAGGCTAGATTTAAATTGCACTTCAGTCTCGCTTCAATAATTACTTCTATGGGCATATGACCTTCGTAACAAAAGACAGGCTGTTCTTGAACCCTGCTGGCAATATTTGCAAAACACTATTTTAAAGCCTTATCTAATCCAGCACCATGACTCCTCATTGCAAACATTAAAACCCAATAAAAAAACGCACGCATTGCAGAGACAAAGTGTCCTCTATAAATACACGCTGAGAGAGGTCGTGACGAGCGATTCTGCAAGCTAATACTTACGCATTCGCGGACATCCGCCTCACCTTGAAGTTCAAGAATCACATATTTATTTCTGGAAGCACCTTGTTTCCGTGTCTTCGTGACATGCTCTGTCATTATATCGAGTGAGATCTTGAGTAACCAAGTAATGACACTGACAACGCAACATGTTATTCAACATTGTTTTTTTCTTCAGGTCGTGATGGCCCAGTGTTTAAGGCCTCGCCTCTCATCCACGAGGGTGTGGGTTCAAATCCGGGCAAGTACCAATGTGACTGTTTGGATTCATATGTGTTTTTGTTCTCTATATGTTTACCTTGGTCATTACCGACATCGGTGACGGAACATCATACAACATCGTAAGGAAACTTGACGTTCCATTCTGTAAAAATAAAAATGTCACCGTGGTGAGCTTGCAGTGAACATTGACACTTTTGACAGCTGATTTCACCTGAGTTTTCGCGGTGATATTTTTACAGAATAGATCAGCTAGACTTATATTCTTCTATATATTATTATTAAATCTGAAGTGTTTTGTTTTTTTGTTTGTTTGTTTGTTTGAACGCGCTAATCTCTAGAACTACTTGTTGGATTTGTATAAATCTTGTTGCACTTGATAGCCCAATTCTTGTGAAAGGCTAAAGGTTATTTAACATCACATTAGGACCCTTAGAAGCCGAGTGAAAAGGAAAAAAGTTAAAAAGAACGCTATGCGAAAACGAAAGTATGGGTGGGAGACAGGGGCACAAGAAATTTCACGCAGACGAAGTCGGTCTTGATTTTGCCTTTTGACTGTACTCAACTGACGGACACAGAGCGACTAATCGTAAAATATGAAGGCCGTAATGCAATCGATCTAAAAAAAAATGCATCTTCCAAATACAACAGGGCCATAAACGGAGTTTACGCGTAGCGGCTGTAGTGCGACTCCGTCCTTGATCCATAATCAATGCTCGTGCATTCTCTGTATGAGAAGATTGGCTGGTCTGGATCATTATTATTTATTTTAGTTAAAGTTCCGATAATAATGTTTAAAAGCCGAAAATTACTACTTTACGAGTCCTTCTCCCTTGCTGTAGTGCCTTTGCTTTTATTTATACTATATACAGTTATTTCAAGTGGAAGCTCCTTAGTGGAAGTCCAGATGATATAAGGTAGCTTATCGGCAAACAAAGAGATACCTATATGTTTTTATCCCTAGTAGAATTAATCATGCAAAAAACATGAGGTCCCTGCTCTCCCCTCCCGACCCGATATACAGGGTGGCACGACGACATCGACGCGAAAACTGTTACCTTGGGATCAGTACATGATTCTAAATTCCCCTGCGTTGAGATATTTCGTCGGTTTGACATTCAGCGCCATAAAGAGCCTACACCAGCCCTGACCCCTGCTCGAGCCAGCCCGCACCGCTGAGCCTGTAGCTTTGAATTCTTCCCTAAATAATCTAAATCCGATCCAGCCTGTCCCTTGCTGTCCTCCCCCAGCGACGCCCTAAGCCGAGGTCCGTACCCCACAGGGGGTGCCTTTAGCGTGTAGTCGCTTAGTTTATTTTTTATGCCCTAGCTGGAGGCCCTAATTTATTGAGGCCACAGGACGACAATAGGTTGACTTGCGAGATGCCAAACATGAAAAAAGAGCCTATAGAATAAAACTGAAAGGGATGATAATGACTTGTGTTATCAATATGACATTTGTTTATGGACACAACAGTATAGATCTAAGATAATGCAGATAAATAAGACCATTTGCGTACAGGTAATATGTTTATCTGATCTTCTCAATATTTTCCTTGTTGAGATAAAGAATTGCAACTGTAAAAGGTAGCTTATCTGTCTGAGTAGGTACCTACACGTCTAGAGGCTGGCAATTAAGGTACCAGTAAGCATGTATAATCCGTCCCCCCCGACCCTTACTCGATAAGCGCCAGCCCGCGCCGTAGCTGAGCCTGTAGGTTTAAATTCCCCTGAAAAGTAATAATAATTATCCAGTTTTGATCCAGCCTTTCCCATCTTGCTGTCCTCTCCCCAGCGACGCCCTAAGCCCAAGTTCGTACCCCCCTTAGCGAGAGTTCGCTTAGTATATAATTTATTTTACGCCCTGACTAGAGGTTTAAGCCAACCATAGGACAGTTCGGTTAATTAGTTACGATCTTCAGAGGTCAACTATGAGATGCCATTTATAAAAAAAAGTAGGTAAAACCCGCGGCGGGCCGCAGGGCGCCGCATTGTATAAATTCGCCAAAGTAGATTTGGTGTCGCGGCGGCGGGCCGCACCGCAACGCATTAATTATTTAACATATAATAAACATAAGGTACTACTTGGGATATGTATATTTTTAGAACGGTCACAAGGTCTCATTACTTGCTATTTCAAGGTTATCCATTGTTTACTGGACACCCTGTATATCCCACCCAGTGTATTTTCATTGCAATGCCTACTTTAGGCATTTATTTTTATTTTATTTATTTATTTATTTGGTATTGTGAACTCGTCACTTACAGAAGTGCACAGCACTAGCAGAGAACTTAATGATTATAGGACGTTTTAGTTATCGTTAGTTGATTTAGTTGCAAAAAATAGAAAATAAAAATTAATTATGTTCACAAATACGATGGAAAGTACAGAAATATTTAACTAAATAACAAAAAAAGACTTAAAAAGATGGAAATGTAAGTGGATACAATTTTATTAATAGGCGGCTTGTGTTGCACAGAGGTCTTGAGACTCCGACCGAGCTGGTTAAAAGTCTCGAACGGAATTGACGAAAAGACGAAAAGGGTTAGAGAAGATGTCGATGCTATTGGTTCGTGTAGCGATTTTATTATAATTTCCCATTTCCCAAGGCATAAACAAAAGAAGTTCGGAATAGCCACAGCTTCTCCTCTGAGTTGCTTTGATATTGAATCTTGAGTTTGAGCAAAAGCAGACTTCCAAAACCACTTTTCAATTCCACTTTGCTTACATTCTTACCAAAACAAAAGAAATAAAAAACAAGGTAAGGACAATTTGACTATTTTCTTAATGTCCCTCGGGAATCATCGCATTTCCGAATACAAACGAATGCTGATTTCCATGTCCATCAATTATTAGATTTATCGTCTATAATAATTTGAATTCAAAACTAAGTACTTTATTTTTATGTTGTTTTTTTTTTTATTTCCGTGTGAATTATATAGAGCTGTAAAACTGTTTTCGTTTCTGCGACTTTAGCAGCTTTCCTCCCATTTGAAAAATAAATTACATTAAGTTAAAAGAGTATTAACAACGCTATATACTTCCAAGTCGATTGAGAGCGTCCGGTCTGCACCAAGTACAAAGGGCAATTCATAGAAATCCGACGACTAACGAAACACGAATTTTGCCGAGGTACATTAAAAAAATAGTTATACTGTACACAACATTGCAATTACAAAGTAGCACTCATACAGGCCACAATTTTTTTCACATTTACAATCACAATATAGTTTTTTTCTGAGGCCGTTCGGTGACCTTAACATTTGACTCATCTTTACACAAGGTGACTGTGAGGGTATTATTATTTAACTACCTGGTATGTACAGTCAACCTCAAGAACATTTACAATACGTCGACAAAAATTCATTAGGTTTACAATCTATGTAACTAAAATCCATAATATTGTAACAATGTAGTCACAAAACTTAATCATATTTAATTGTAGCTTCACATTGATACAGTGTTATCCCGCCTGTCCTTTGAAGATCTTTGACAGTCATTACGGGAGAAGTCGAAGTCTAAAACCAGTCATACCAAGGGGTATCGTGTTGTCCAGCAACTTGGTTGTGGAGATTAGATAGGTAGACTGGCATTCAGCTGCATTCGGTTACACTGGAAGCCGTCTCCAACATAGTTGGGAAAAGGCTGGGCAAATTCATTGATATAATATGGAACACAAATTGTTAACAATCAAATGAGTTCTTGTCTAATCTCTAAAATCCAAGTGTTCAGAGTAAAGGCACCGTATTATCTGTTAAAGGCCGATGCGAAGGTTGAAACAGCGCGTGTTTGCCTGACCTGAGAATATCTTGTTATTTATATATCAGTAGATATTTTAGTTTGCTTTAGGCCTCTCTACAAATGGCCCACATGTTGATTCTAGAGTAAGCAACCTGTTACATTCTGTTAACCCCGTTTACTTTTTTCCTTCTTGTTATATTATTAGTGAATAATATTTATGTAGTCTTCATATCAAGCAGGTAACGGCTGTTCGCAATCTATAACCATAATTTTTAATTACTTTCGCTGTTTGATCTTACGGCTTATAGAATAAACATCTTCGAAATAAATTATGGGTATTACCTACTGTACCTATACGTACAATGTGGAATCTTTTGCTCATAATAAGATTTTCGCCCCAATTTTCCTCATAAATTAAATAATCTTCGTCTCTAAATCTGCATTAGAAAAATACAACAACACGACAAGATGTTAAAAAACAAGACAAGATAAAAAGCACAACTTCGTCAACCAAATCTTATCCTATAATCACAAAGACTGGACCATCTTCTTACTCATCATCGCCATCACAAACAGTCCCTCCGTTTCGGAGAACGCGATCAATCAACAGACTATCATTATTATCTATAACCTCAAAGACATCTGCATGAGTCAGGGGGCTGCTTATCTCTGTTTTGACAGATATAGATGTGTCTCACGACTCTCACGAAATGGCCGTGATTTGTAAATCAGTAGCTGTTGTGTTGTGTTAGGTAAGGCCGTTTGTATGATTGGAATGTTGGCCGTAATATTGTTTTGACGATTATAACTTGCAGAGGCTTGTACGAGTAAAGTATACGTATATACAGGTAGATGTGCCTGTCTTATACATATATAATACGGTATTTCCCTTTAACTTCAAACTAAACAAAACTTTATTTTATGTTCCAAAGGAATGGAATGATCCAACCAGAATGTTTGATGGGCCTAATCGAAAGAAAAGACGGTCTTTGATATTTTGTATCATTTGATTTACATTTTAGTTGGAAATTTAGTATCCAAAATCCTCCATCTCAAATAAATAAATCTAAAGAATATTGTAAGATCTTCCTCATTAGTTAAACACTCGGTTTTGGTTAAAACCCAAGAGCGAGAAAAACCCAACCTAGTAGAAGTACATAAGAATCGAGATGCGAACAGCAAAGGAATGGTCGATGTGGCGACGCTTAGTGTAAGCCTATTTTTAACAGTGGACGTTTTTCTACTGAAATGATGATTATGATTAGAAGTTAGGGTTGAAATTAAGCAAGGTCTACGCTCTACCATTTCAGAACCATTAGTTATACTAAACGATCATTACTAAGTAATATTTATCATAAATCCGTGCCACTACTGGTGTGACCTTCTGCGCTAATTAGATATGGCGGACTGACATAACTTTCGTTGCGTGCTGCTGGTCATTTGTTACGTGTAATACTTTACAAGTTTCGTGACTAGATAGTAGAACAATAACCATCACCATAAAAAACAATATTCTTTATGGTGATGGTTATTGTTCCTGATAATGAATAGGTTGTACTTGACTAATATTTTTTCTAAACTTAGGCGCCATCTCAACGGGCGAGAAAATCGCGGCGATAATCTTGGAATCAATCTCCGTACGGCGATATCATCGCGACGATAATTTGAAGACATAGTGCATCGCCGCGATTCTGTCCTTATGGTCTTATATAAAAATGTTGACACTGTTGACTGAGCTTTTCTTGAGAAGCTTTGGAGGTCCACTTAAAAATTAAAGAATTTTGCAATCCTTACTTTGGCGTTTGACCTTTCAAAAGATCCGTTAAAACAATTTTTTCTCTTCTTTTACGAATTCTTTTTACATTTTTATAATGTCAAGGTCTAATAACTACGATATTTTTGTTTAAAAAAATATTGAACGCTCAAATCATTCCTAAACTTTGTGTTAATGTTTAGGTACTAATATGTCTAATTATAATGATTCCAGGCTCAACGGACGTGGACATCCCATCGTCGTTGCTACACACCATGCAGAATCAAATGCAGAGCAAGGGTGGCTACGAGATGGCATATGGCGTTAAGGTAATTATCGTACTCTGCTTAAACTTTACAGTGGTCTATACCAACAAGAAACCATTTCAATAAACCAAAAGTTGTCACTATCAAAAAAACTTAGTAGGTGTCTAACTAACTGTCGTTAAGTTATCCAATCACATTCAGTTTGCCAAAGTCAATTGCTGCTCATAATAGATATACACAATATTAAATAACATACACACACTTTACACATTTTTCACATTTCACACACACACACACACACATCACACACACACACACACACACACACACACACACACACACACACTTACATTCACTTTTTTTTTAAATTATTGATTGATATCCAAAATTTTTCGTAATTGCACCTACCACTGTTTGTCTCTGCATCACCCAAAGGTTGACTGGTAGAAAATGCCTGTGGCATTAATTCAACTTCTGTACATTTCTGTGCCTGAAGTATTAAACTGTTAAGGAATATCCAGTTGATTACACATACACATACATACATACATAAACTCACGCCTTCTTCTTATGGGGTTATGCAGAAACTACAGAATGCCACCTTCTACGATCCTCATATACTTAATCCTTTTGCTTAGTCACTATATTTCCTTCTAGAGCGTCCCTTCACAACGTTCCCACTCACATCTGCCTTGTAAATTCATTTTGTTAATCGCCTTTCATAAAAACATCCATTATCCAGGGATAGATCCTGAATACATATTTTGTATCCTTGATTGATTACAAATTGACTTGATCAAGGCTGATTCTAAAAGACATTTTGATAAGAGACTACAAATTGATGTTTAGACTTCATCTCATCAGTTTTAAACAGCCGATTAGCTATATTAAATTGTTCTTTCAAAACATTAAGACCTATCACACGAGCAACCTTGAATGTATGCTGCGTTTCTAAAAGATCGTGCCCGGCCACGAGATAATCATTGTCAATGACAAGTAAATGTTACCTTGGGTCAGATCCTGTAGTAGCTATTCAGTGTGGTCAAAAAAATCTGATAGAACAGAACATCACGTCCTAGGCTAGTACAGCTAACCTGTTAAGGTTCCATGTAAAAGGGGGCGAACCTATTGCCATCAAGCGAGCTCCAATCCAGCCTCTGGCCTGCTAGTGAGATATTCCTAATAGCATAACCCAATAAAGGCACCTGCAGACAGGCGCGACGCGACGACGAGATGCGTCGAACAATTTCTATGAAAACTTCACGGAAATTGTTCTACCGGTGTCCTGTCTGCGGGAGACGTAACATTTTGGTCCACTTGCTATACACTTGCTTGGGTAATTGCGTAACACTGTTACAGTAGCAATGGCTTTCATTTTGACAGTTCAACAACATTCATTGCGTTATTTACGTTGTTGAGCAGACAAATGTTTCGAACATATGAAGCAATAGATTAGCAATATCCTTCAAAATCATTTAGATTGTGATTGAAAGTTTGTAGCGCAATGAGGGTGCTGGAGATTGAGCCCAGAACTCCTAGCAGTCATGCTTTTGACCACTAGACAAAGGAGATGGTCTAAGCAATAACTTTAAAATAGGTAAATATTAAGACAATCAGTGCCATTAGTAACAAAAATCTCCTTTACTCTATAAGGCAACACTGAAAAGGTAGATGAGAAAATATTTAATGCAAATATTATCTTCCTCCTACATATATTTTGTTTGAGGTGAAAGCACTGACTGCCAGCCCGGTTCGAACTCGAGACCTGATTTAGCAGTCCGATGGCAATTTCGGTAATTTCGTTAGAAAAGTCTAAGTTATTGACGAAATGACAGTAAGATAAAAAGTGTCATTTGACTGCAGCTAATTAAAAGTCTGACTATAGTCAATTTGCTTAATAAATAATTTGCCTGACTAGGCTGAGTACTTATACAAATCAACTAAACAATATCGTATGCCCGATATGCCGTCATTCATTGGAAATAAATAATAATAATAATAAAGAATTTATTGCATAAAACAAAATCACATTGCACTGCACTGCATACATTCAGTTGACGCTATTCAATACAACTTTAGCGTAGGAGTACAGTAAATTCAACTCTATCCCTTAAACTAGGTCAGGCCTGTATCTTAAGAGATAGGGTTCAGCCATTATGTGGACTAAGTTATTATATTTATTAAAAGACAACAACAAGTTAAACCAGTGACGATGTGGTACCTAAAAACGTGCATTAATGAAAAGAATAAAAATAAAAACAATAATAAACCAAAAAATAAAAAAAATAAGGTATAGATAAATAAATAGGTGCGAGTGTTTAAAACCAGACAGTCGAGCTTCAATGAATCATTCAAGTCTACAAACAGCTTACTATTTTATGACTACTAGTTTAGTTAATTTATATTCAAAGTTATCAATAACAATATGGAATTTGGAATATTTTGTCACGTTATTGGCTAAATAACTACATATGTAGTTTCCTGATATCTTCGAAAAAACGATGAAAGAATAAGTAAGTTTTAGGCCGCGCGCACTTTGGAAGCATTTTCGTACGAATTTAACTCGTGCGTACGAACACGCACGAACGATCCCGGCCTTCCAAGTACAAAGGGAGCCCGCAGACTGGGTGCGACTTAGTCGTACGTATAGCTCCAACATCCGAAAACAATCCGAACTTGTTGGGATTTGTTCTATTTAACGGAGAAAAACGTATCCAGTGTGCACACTTAATTCGTACGACCATGGTTGTACGTGTACGTACGAGTGAAATTCGTACGAAAACTCAATCAAAATGCGCGCGGCCTTGGTGTTCGTATGTGACTTAAGTGATTGGTTTGTTCTTTTTCTGACATTCATTTCTATTTAATTTGTTTTCAAGGAAAAATTAAATCAACGATCGAAACTTTACAGACGTGATACGAATCGATATGTAAAATTCTTTTGTTTTATTATAACTTGATCATAAATTCATCTTCATCACCATCATCTTCTGCCCTTATCCCAATTTGGTTTAGTCCCATCTCGGCACCCATAAATTTATTTATCATGATCACGAAAAATTCCCATCTCGGCATCCTGTCTTAAACCATTGTAGGGACACATCGAAAAATGGAAATACAGTATCGACGAAAATAATAATAATAAAATAAAATATATCGGAATTTTTCGTGAGCATGATAAATAAACTCATGGGTGCTGAGATGGTACTAAACTAAAATCATTTGTAATCGGCACAACATGTCTTTTCCTACATAATTCTCAATTAGTCGTCATCTCGATAGTCATCCCCTTTCTAGCCATATTATCTTTCACATAGTCCACCCATCTTTCTTTCCACTTGATATTGATGATATTAATAAAATATATGCTAATCAAATTACTTGTGCCCCAGGTATCTTTACACTATTAAGAGGGTTTACCCTAAAAGTTGGCAACGTCCTAAATAGCTGCCAAATATTTACTTGTTTTGATTAATTTGGCAATATTACTGTATGGAATTAAGAAATGTGGCTAACTGAGAAACTAAAATATTGATGATGAAATGCAATAACTAATATCGTAACACCGAATATTTAGTTTTAGATGTAAAAAATGTATTTGGAAACTTTTCAAATGCCTTTTTTACACCTAAAACGGTTACAACATCAAATTCAGTGTTATAACTGCAATTCTTTATTAATATTCTAGTTCGTTAGTTAGCCACATTTCTTATTTCCATACAGTAATATTGCCAAATTAATCAAAACAGCGAAATATTTGACGTCTATTTGCGACGTTGCCCACTTTCAGAATAAACGGTCTAAACTGTGGCACATTCACGCTCCCGTATATTGTTATACCTACCTACTAAGATAATTCTACTGAACCTACAACTATCACCGTCATTCTCACACCCTTATCCGAACATGTCTTTTTTTCTTCCTATTAGTCGTCATATCAGTAGTCACTCCCTTTCTAGCCATATCATCTTTCACACAGTCCATCCATCGTTTCTTTGGTCTTCCCCTACTCTTATAGTCATCCACATTCTACGCTAAACTTGACTAAATACATTTTCCTCATTCCTCCGGATCGCATATCTTTGTAGCCCCATCGGTATTGATCACCGTATTACCCAGAAATCATATTTGTTAAACGTACATTGTTTGTCGAACTAACTACCTGCCGCACTAACGACATGTCGAGCCAATGACATGTCGCATACCTGTTTATCAAACTAATGACGTAAACTCGCCCCTACCATGAACTCCGATTTCCACACTGTACCTACAACCATGACACTAATTTTATCTTTATTTCAATTTTCAGGTCTATTGATGCGCGCAGGGCGCCTCGAAGGACGAAAGTGATAAAACCAAGTGATCCAATGCACTGTGTGAACATGATCTAAACAGACTCTATTTATTAATGACTACGTTAAGTGTAAGCAGTAAGTTTTGTTGTGTAAATAAGAAAGTAAACCGAATTCAGAATATTAGCGAGTTACCCAAAATTTATCTTAGATTTATTACTTAGGTACCGTCGCCTGTGTCGTGACGATTTCATTGACGACTGTCGTTTCGCGGAGCAGGTCATGACCGCAGAAAATAAGTAAATTGACAAATGACGCTGTTGTGATGTGGATATCAGATAGGCAGTCGCTCCTTGTAAAATACTGGTATTCAGCTGCATCTTAGAGCAGTGGTGGTCGTTCGTTCGAACCCAAGCAGGTACTTTACATGGTGTAAATTATTTCATCACCACTGCTCTCAAAAAGGTGAAGGAACACATCGTGAGGAAACCGGCATGTCCTGGAACTAAAAATTCGAAGACATGTGACATCTACCAACCCGCATAGGACCCGCGTGGATTACGGCCCAACTCCCGCTCACAGAGAGGCCTGTGTCCCAGCAGTGGGAACATTATAGGCTGATTATGCTTATGCTTATGCAGCTGCATCCGATTAGACTCGAAGTCGACCCAAAAACAGTTAGGAAAAAGCTAACTAGATGATAATGACAAATTCGTTTCTTAAGAACTGTGAACGGTCTCAAAATAACGGCTGTCCAAATACAAAGCGTTTTTTGACACCTTTTAACGTCAAATACTAGTGAAAATGACAGGTTTTCATTATGACCTTTAAAATGTGACGGTAACAGCTCTTTTATGGAACGGTAATTTTAATATGAACAGCGCAAATTAATATGCAAGATACGACACTTTAGATTGGACGACTGTTTGTCGTCACGACACAGTGCCAATTGGACCATCCTCGTTCTATGTATCATGAAACTATTGTTCCTTTCCTTCTCTCCTTTTAGTATTAAGAACTGTATCATCAATTATTGTAAAGGTGATGACGAATGTACATAACTATTATAAAAATACGCTCCTACAAACCTCCAGCTAGGACATATATTAAATAAAACCATATACAGTCGAACCTGGATAAGCGAGAGTTTAAGGGACCTCGATTTCTTTTTCGCTGATAGAGGCTTCTCACTAACCTAGCTCGTGTTTCTAGCTTATAGAGGTACAGATGTGGCCCTTTTCACTTATAGATGTTGAAGATGGTTGGGAAAGGTGAAAAGGAACAAAAACAATGTTTTTCCACGAAATTTAAGAATGAGTCAGAAATAGCAGATGTTAAATTCCGCTCGGCTGTCGCTTATAGAGGTACAGGCAAGTAGCAGTCTCAGTTATAGAGGTCGACGAGTGATAAACGACTTTCTTTTATAGAGGTTTCTGGTTCTCACTTATAGAGGTTTTAGGGGGTAAAATAACGGGACCTGGCAATTACTCTCATTTTAGTTTAGTTCTCACTTACTCAGGTTTGACTGTATTTACTAAAGTGTATTTTTCTTTTCATGTCAATTTGGTAAACAAACAGCGTGCTGAGAATTAGGTTAATTGTAGCAAAAATTATGTGTTTAAATGGTTATAATTTTTAGCAACAATTGCCTCGTTGGTCTAGTGGTCGCTAGCGCTACTGCTGAGCTGCTGAGGTCCTGGATTCGGGCAGTGTTTTGGGTTTTTCCATCAGGACTTTCTTAGTAGCAGCCCGGAGTTTGGATCTGTATTCTATACCCGGTTGATGGCAAAAGGCTCGCCCCCTATTACATGGGACTTAAACATGTCTGGCGAAATGTGGGTGTACTATAGGTACACCTCTGTCTTACCTTTCGGAAATTACATGCGTGATGTTATATATGTAATTCCTAGCAGTTTTAATGTAATTTATGGGAGCCGTTTGTGTTTCTAATAAAGAACATGAGCTTCATACTTAATTTCAAGTGTGTAATGCGAAATCATGTCTTCATAGTCAACATCATCATCATTTCAGCCGATAGACGTCCACTGCTGGACATAGGCCTTCCCCAAGCACTGCCACTTCGCCCAGTTCTGTGCTTCCCGCATCCAGCAGATTCCTGCCGTCTTCACAAAGACATCAGCCCTCCTTGTGGCAGGCCTTCCAACACTACGTCTCCCGGTACGCGGTCGCCACTCCAGAATATTTCGGCCCCATCGGCCATCTGTTCTACGAGCAATGTGCCCTGCCCATTGCCACTTAAGTTCGGCAATTCTTTGGGCTATGTCGGTTACCTTGGTTCTATAACTTCTCCCGCTCTGGGCGGAGCGGGAGGGCGTGTCAGATTCTTACTGACTAAAACCCACCCGTGTTCCTTCGGTGGCCCTGTTGCCGGGGGCCACGATCTCCCTTTCGGTTTTCTCCGCAACCCCGGCAGGCATCGGCCCTAGCGGACCCCGTCGATTCTGCTGACATCTCTTTGAGGCGCGCGTGGAACACAACGCGCCGTACCTTAGTTCTCCTACGGATCTCTTCATTTCTGATACGATCACGTAGAGAAACTCCAAGCATAGCCATTGCCCTTTGGGTGACTTTAAGCCTTCTGATAAGGCCCATTGTGTTTGTTTACCAAATATGAGATCTAAGGGAAAACACTTTACAAAGTTAAACTCAATTAAATCTATATAAAATGAATATAAATAGCTATTCCAGACTGTTATTGTTCTTATGTAATAAAGTGTCTTGTGTATTGTGACTTATAGAATTATATTTACCTATACGTTAATGATGTGCTTACTTAGTCAATTTTAATTTATACTACACGGTGTTGAAACTAGACGTGTGACTGTATCATCGTTTTGAAGAAAGGTGTGTGATCTACCAATGGCATAAGCAAAATCTACAACAATATCGTGACCTTAGAAATTATAAAAGCGCACGCTAACACAAACAAAATATTTTGATGTGTCAAATGTTGGAGTAACTATTAATTTGAAAATGATTAGGTACTTTAAAATACAGGTAAGTAAGTATTGGAATTTATTCCTTAAATTCGAAATGACGATTTAATTAATTTTTCAAACTTTTTATTGACCTATAAACCAATAATTATGACTTAAATCCTGAATTATATTAGGTACTTCCCAAGTACATAATATGTTTGTATTACTGAAAGTCCTGAAAATCTGAACTACAGACATAATATAAAATCGAAATATTCCTAAATGACTTAACTTTCGTCGCCTTTAAATGTGCAATTACTAAATATTAAAAGTTTGTTGAATGTAGTTTCCTAAACCACTGATATGATACCTAAATGTTGTGAAGAGACTATATTTCATACATTAGCGAAATATAAAAAATGTTATTGAACATAAATCTTGACGTTTTTATTAAAGTTCATAAAAAAGAGAAAACTTGAAAAAATCGGCACCGCGGTAATCAACGCGTTGATGTCTTTTACTTCACGGTGTCGGTAACAGGTTGCGAAATCAATGGTTTAGTCCCTTTTCAAAAATGCCCAACGCGCCTAAAGAAGTTTTCACTTCAAAAAGCATTTTTCTAAATAATTATCATTCTATTCAACTCAATATCCACTATCTATTTTTGTGTTTGATTTTTAATTAACGCATTCAAGGACACTGAACGAGACACAATAGAAGTTATATTGTTATTACGTCTGGGGGCGTTTAGTGTCCCTCAACGTGTTAAGTTATGTAGTCTGTGGAGAAATGACCCTCTGGTAGGTATATATAACATTCATCTTTTGGCCTTATTTTCCATTCATTTCTTTATTAACACAAGAAAATAAAAAATATCGAGTTTCAAATATCTTTTACAGTTTTCCGATATCATCTCACAAAAACTATAACTTACTTTCAAATCGATTAAAGGCACACCTTGTCGAAATATGTAAAACTATTTGGGGCATAGATTAGGAAATTAGTACACTATTCTGCCGTGCTAAGACACGGGGGCGTAACTAGCATTATCCATGATAAAAAAATCTCTGCATATTTCCATAGATTAAAAATATTAAACACATGCATTTTTTGTGCTGACTACAAAGAAAATAATGCAATAATTCTTTTTAATTAAGTGTATGCCTTTTTTCTTAGCACGACAGTAATAATCGATGTGTTGTTTTGAAACGTCTCATATTTAGCTGTAAGTATATTTATAATAATTACTTTTTCTAATCATTAGAGTTTAATAGGTTTAAAGTCAATTTCTCGTCCTGTATACCTACTTAGTCTTCTTGCCCGAACGGTTTTGGGCAACCGAATGACTGAAACATTGTTCGTCTGGAGACTGAAACTAAATTATATATTTTTACAAATATGCTTGCATACAATTTACATATTTACTTAGAACCAATGTTGTAGCCAAAAAAAGGGTGTCGCACTGTTTGTTATGGTGTTTTTTATTTATCTCTCGACTTAATTTTGCACTGAGCCATTTTAGTCTAATCTATGGATTGATGGTATTCTGAACTGTGTTACAAATACAGAATCATATCTTTCTTATTACGGAAAACATAGCTTAACAAACAATCGGCTGCCTCGCTCGATTTGAATAAAATAATAATTTTGTCCTTTTTTTGTTAAAACGACAAAGTTTTGTTATAAAACATTGGTTAGTTATACACATGTAGGTATATAAAATAATTTGTAATGTCCATTTAATAACTTGTTCTATATAAAAGAATTACAAAAGTGTTTATTCGTTTTATTTTGCGTATTAGTTATTCCCCGACCTGCCCGGCTGAGTGAGAAAATCGCGCTCGTCAAAATGGAGGGACCAAATCTTGGATTTCAATTTTTCAAATCGGCCAACATAAACGTTTAATATCTGATGTAAATCTACTATTTGCTACTTGAGTCACTCTAAGGCTGACCCCACATTAGGCGTGCGCGATCCTCGGGCGTGTGAGTAGCGCGGGTGCCGGGCGCGCGCCGCGAGTGCGCTGCGTGAGCGTCGCGTTTTGCTGCCCTGCGGCGTGTGTGGAGAGTGCCCGCGTCGCTCACACGCCCGAGAAACGCGCACGGCTAAAAGTTAATTTGTGATCTAAACTAAAAGCAAGTGATTAAATCATAGACATTTAATAAGTATGGACTGGAAATACCTACAAAAAAAAGGTGCATACCTACAACTCAAAATGTCGCATAAAATGGCTGCCAATGCTAGGGTTGTGTCATTCAGGGAACATGGTGTTACTATTTCGAGTATCGATACTAGTACGTAATAGTATAACGACTCTTACTAGATATCACGGTTGAATCATATTTAAAAAAATATTAGCTAATAGTCCGTTGTAACAGAAAAAAACGAGTATTGACAATTTATCACTTCCCAAACAATTTTCCGCATAATTATAATTTCATTTATAGAATTATTACTTAGCAAATAAAGTTTTCACAAATATTTGTAACGCAAACCTAATGTTTGGCAAGTGAACGTTTAAACAAAGCCAAATATTTAGTATCGAGTGAGCATGCAAGTCTTATGCCTGTTTTCACCTTCACTAAGTGACACTTAAATGAATCCCTAATAAAAGTTCACTGTTGGATTTTCAACGGTAGACTCAGCGCTGAGAGTTGAAAATCCAACAGTGCAGTTTTATTTAGGTATTCATTTAAGTGTCACTTAGCTGTCGGTGAAAACGGGCATTAGTGAATTAAATTTTTAACAATTTTATCATAAATGAACATTCGGAATAATACACATCCTTACATATTATAAAACAAAGTCCACCGCCGCGTCTGTCTGTTTTTCTGTCTGTCTGAACGCGAAAAATTCAAAAACTACTAAACGGATTTTCAATCAATTTTCACTAATGGACGGAGTGATTCATGCGAAAGGTTTTAGTGTATAATTCATTAAAGTTTTGTGTAAATTGGCTGAAATTTGACGATTATTGTTGAAGATGTCGGATAAAATCATGCGGACTGGGATCTTTATTAGCGTGCGCCGCGGAAATCACAAAAGTTACATAAAATGTAAGTTCTACAGTATTGTTCATCTTAAAAACTTCAACAAAAAAATCGTATACACTACATAAAACTCTGCGGAACGGTCTCTCGGTGCTATGAACCAAAGTGTACAGTTTGCTGTAAACCACGGGCCGGACCTAGCAATATCATTTCAGCGCAGCGAAGGAACTAGTATCAGAAACTATTACGGAAACGGTACAACACTATTCCACCATGACATATCATTGTAAACAAACGAATGAAATTATGAAATAATAAAAAGGTCTGTTGGACGGAAATAAACCCATATATTAAAATTTAAGCCGTATTTAATGATCACCTAGCAATTTTTTCATCGAAAGTTTATCACTTTATTATAGCATGAAAAACGGCTACTAACCTGTGCAAAGATAATTGAGGTTGATTTTCCTTCTTTCTTGCACCACACTTCACAATACAACACACAGGCATGTTGAATTGGTGTTTTCCAACGTATATATGTAGTTTTAAAGGAAAACTCCACGTAATTTTCTCACAAATCTCAATAAAACAAAAAGTAAACAACCACTTGACAGCAGAACTACCATGAACTTGTCGCATATTATGGCGGATATGGCACTTACGTACAACTGTTACTACGTCTCAACAAAATGTTGCCATTATGAGGAACAACTGAAATATTGTTGTCTCTTTTATCAAATACGATTACCACATTAGAAAGAGTGAAATAACACGATATTTCACATTCTAGTTCGTTTTTCACCCATATTTGTATAAGCAAACTTATGTATAGAATATCGCGGCGCCTCCGTGTTTTTACTATCTCAATGGATTAAATGAACACAGTGAAAATGTAAGAAAATTCAAACACGTTGTTTCATAATTCCCGCTCGCGAGCATCAAGTTTGCCAACCGAACTAAATGACACCAACTTAAAGCATGTTCTTTGGTCCAAATATTTATTTACCTACATTTTTTAAACATCTAGGTTTTGCTAAGGCTTTTGATAATGATAAAAAGCTAATCTTATTAAATTGAGAAATACAATAAAAGGGTTTTTTACTTGGTCTGTTTGTATTGTTTATTTAAATGACTAATAAACGCATTGAAACCAACGCGTTTATGAGAACAAACATCGGAGTTTTGATTTATTTATATTTAGTTTACACTTTAACATAGAGATGGGTTATAACCGGTTAAACACGATATCTGTTATTACTATTACACAAAAATAACAGATCCAAATATCTGTTATTAAATAACAGTCTGTTATTTTTGTACGGACAATAAACACGTATTTAAATATCAATTGAATAATGGTAACTGGCCAGTAACAGGTAACAGGTTACACGACCTAATTTAGGAGTCACTTTTTCGTAAGTGTTTGTTCTTGTAAGACCACCAACTATATTTTTAGGCACAATAAATACTAAGTGCTTCTCTTTTTAGCGTAGTTTAACCACTTTAGTAAGAGTGAGAAATAAACACATTTCGAAGTAAATAATAGGTCTTTCTCTATTTAGCAACAATCATTCCTTAATGAGGAAGAAAGATAAATTTTTAACCTTACAATATTTCTTCCTTTGTGTGAGGATGTATTTAAGTAACAGCCGTAGTAACGGTCTGTGTGAGATTGTTATAATGAATTAACAGTAACAGCCGTGGTAACAGTCTTTGAGGGTCTGTTATTTTAAGTAATAAATACTTATATTGTTAGGAAAAATTGTTATTTTAAATATCTGTTATTTCTACTTGTTACGATAAATACGCTTCACTTTGACATTTGACAGTGACACTGCTGACGGTCGGTCCATGAGTACTACTTTAGTCCGTGGTCCATAACGACGCGCCGCCTTAGCTTTATTACATTGACTTATTTTATCGTTTTGTTATCTTAGAGTCGAAAAACAGTGTGTATCCATACAATTAAAACAATAAGAAATTATTTAATTGTATACAAAGTAATGTGTATCAGGTTTCTTATATTCCAACCTTACATTGCAATATTTATTTGCAATATTTCTGCATCACTACACACCTACGCGGGAAAACAAAATTAAGTACCAACGTTTTCAAGTAATATATACGTCAATGAGAATTACTTATTACTTCGTCACTCAAAATGCTTCCAGCATTAATATGTTTAGTATTTTTTTTCGTACTTTCATTTATTATTATTAATCAGAGGACGTTGCACAAGTCGTTCGTATCACAGATTAGAATATCAAATAAAGTAGTAATCGTTACCGGTGCTAACACCGGCATTGGCTACGAGACCGCTAAAGAGTTGTCCAGGCGAGCTGGCAAAGTCATCCTCGCCTGCAGAGATTTAAACAAAGCCCGGAAAGCTGCAACTGAAATGCAATCAGAGACTGGACATGAGGTCATTGTGAAATATTTGGACTTAGCATCTTTCAAGACAATCGTCGCATTTGCTAAAGACATAATTAAAACTGAGGGAAGAGTAGATATTCTTATCAACAACGCTGGCACAGGGGTTCTCGACAACTCTCTTACTGAAGACTGCTTGCCGATAGAAGCACAAGTTAATCATTTCGGTCCATTTTTACTCACTATGTTACTGTTGCCCGTAATGAAAAATTTGCCTGAAACAGCTCGAATTATTAACGTTACATCAATCATGCACATGTTTGGAACAGTAGAGAATTTGGATAAGCAGGGAAAGACGTTTTTAGAACGGAGAAGAGTTTATTCCAACACGAAACTGGCGAACATACTTTTTACACGGAAGTTAGCAGAAGAAGTGTTTTTTAAGAATAACAATATTATTGTGAACTGTTGTCACCCCGGAGCAGTTTACACTGATATATTTCGGAATCAACCAAGAATAATAAAATTCCTTTTGAAATTGTTTTTTCTGACGCCGAAACAAGGAGCACAGACTTCAGTATTTCTGGCGGCTCAGGAACAGACGCCCGGGCTGAATACATCGGGTAGATACTACTCCAACTGTGAGGAAGATACTCCTTCCAAACGAGCTCATGATCGTGAGGCTGCACAGAAGTTATGGGACTTGTCGCTCAAAGTTTGCTTTAACATGAGACGATGGTAATTTGTGTACTTGATAATGATAACTTATTTTCGTAAACGATTATGACAAATTTGTTTCATTTTGACAGTTCAACAACATTCATTGCGTTATTTACGTTGTTGATTTTTTTTTTCCAACTTATGAAGCAATGGATTAGCAATCTGTTTCAGATAGAAACAAATTGTGATTGATCGTGTATTACGCAATTGGGGTACAGATTACAAACTATCGCGACATTTTTTAATTTTGAACTTTATTCTAATTTTGAACTTTATACTAAATTCTAAGTTTGAAATACTAACAAAAATGTGAACTCGTTTTGTAATGAGACGGTGCACTTAATTTTAAGCTAAAATAACAACTTATCACTTTTGTAAAAAATATATAACTCAAATAAATACTTTTGTTTGTTTTGTATAGATATCCGTCTTTCAGCCTGTTGTCAGCGATTTCCTTTGCCCCTCAACCGGTACCGTACTTTTAGTTTTTTTTTTTCTCTTTATTTATTAGGGATTTGCACCATTAACGGGTCATGTCAGTCCCTTGATTTCCTTATGTGAGTTACTTACAAAATTTTCTTATAAACTTATAAATAAGCTTCGCTTTATTCCTTGCAGAGTAAGCCAGAATACGATAGTTAATTGATTCAGGCGTGACCTTGCGGAAATTCAATAGAAGTGGATATATTTAGTAACCTGTTCCGCTTAAATATTTCAAGAGTCTTTAAAAAAAAAACCCTGAAAGAAATCGACGCGTGTTTCATCTCTCAACGAGGCATCCTCAGGATGACGATTGACTTGAACTATTTTCTAATAACTATAATATTACAATAACGAGATTCAATCAGAAAAAAAAACGTTAAAAAATTATATTATGAATATAGAAGATTTAATCATCATCTTTTAATAAAACTTTTTAGTCTTTTTTTTTTCTTAAACTTCAAAACCAAAATCAGTAAGCCCGTACAACAGAGTATGTAAAGAATGTAAAACAAGTTCTTCTTCTCTACCATTACAAAATCATACCACTGGAGGCGAGCCTATTGCCATAAACCGGGCACAAATACAGAAAAAACAAATAAACTGAATATTCAGACTGCCTCATTATTAGAAAAACGATGGCAAGTTTTCTTTAGTTTTTACAAGGTTTATATTAAGCTTGCTTCGTTCGTATGTTTCCAGTTACTCCAATTGTCATCCATTTTTCAAGCACTTTCTATACAAAAGCTGTCAAACCCAGATATTCCTCAGATAAAAGTTATCTAGCGGTCTTGAAAAGTGCTAATATAATAAAATATTTTTGTATGAAATCCTACGTAGATACCACAAAAAGTATGTGCCACCCTACTTTCAAACAAGCTAGTTTAACTTCGTCCGGTTTCTACCTAAAGAACAGCTTTTGGACAAAAGCACTTTAACTTCATTGCCCCCTTTGTTTACAACAAATGCAATAAAATCAATCCTATACGTAAATTGAGCAACAATACATTTAAGGAAATTGTCTTCACCTGGCTGAAATCGCTTGACTACGAAGCGGTAGAGAATCTACTAAAAGTGTTAATTTAAATCAAATAATTTGTTTAACCTTTAAAAGGTTATTTAGAGAAACTTACAATTTGGGCATGCTAACTCATTCATTCACACACACACACACACACACACACACCCTCACACACAAATACATACACACTTACACTGACAATAATGCTGTTATATGTAAACATATATTTAAATTTCTTTTTGCGTAATTCTGGACTTAAGAATCACTATTTCTCTTGTTTCGTCTTTATTTTTATCATAAACCAACAAAAGAAATGTCTATTACGGGAGGACCCTGGCTCCTGCAACACAGTTATTACTAGCGCAGGAATCTGAGAATTCTTATATTTGGCTTTAAAAATTGTTTTATGTCAATATTTTTTTTTTCTTTCTTTGTTTCATCAGACGATTGAAAAATCAACCAATAAAGACAAAAGCATAGCTCGTACACTCCACACCACAAAACCAGAGCAAGTGAAACACCGAGCCTGACGAAGCGAAAAATAACGAAGGACAAAAGAAACAACAAATGTCTTTTAAATTGTTTAATTAAACTTGCAACAACAGTGAAAAATCACTTGATACAAATACATACTATAAAAGTTAAACAATACGATACAATTTTAGAGCACATTGCACAATTTCTGAATTACTTATACATTTTTTCTTAGTTCTAAACTTTTCGTTAATTTCTCGCGTATTGCGAACAGGGCTTGTTGTGTTGTCGTTACGAGAATTTTATCTTAGAAGGAGTTCCTCATCTTTTTCTGTGCCTGTGCTCTGAATGTGCACCAGAAGGTTTTGATTTCTCCTTATATCTTGGTTCATCTGAAAGTAGAAAAATTATATTCAGTGACCAGCTGTAAGTATGACCAGCGGTCCACATTAGCCCTGGATCGCAGGCACTGGAAGTCATGGGGAGAGGCCTTTTCCCAGCAGTGGGATGATACAGGCTAACAGTAAGGCGCCGTCTCTACGGACGCAAGAATTGCGGCGATAGTCGCTGTGCCTCCAAAATTGAAAATCAACTATCTACCCTACCACCAATGAAGGATTACGTCGGAGAAGGGTTCGCCGCCGTATCTTGTATTATGTAACCTGCTTGACGATCAGCAATATGGTTTCACCAAAGGACGTTGTACGACTGACGACGGTATCATCTTATTAAAACAAATATTTACAGCGTAGGAGGAAGCCCAAGTTGCCATAGGAACATTTTGTGACCTTTCCAAGGCATTAATTAGTAAATCACGAAACTTGAATAATACGGACTAGCGCTCACTAAACTTGCGCTCAGTTTAGTAAAATCTTATTTAAATGATAGACAACAGCAAGTTCAAATAAATGGTATCCATTCACTCTGTTTAAAATAAAAAAATTGGTATTCCACAAGGCTCGATATTGAGTCCTTTCCTCTTTTTAGTATACATTAATGATCTACCCAATTTATTGGCAAACTAACCACAAATGGTGTTATTTGCTAACTATACTTCCTAAATTAAGATAAATAGACGTGCATCAAATCTTGACGACGTAAATAACGCCCTACTGTAGATCCAAAATTGGTTCACTGCTAATAATTTAGTATTAAATGTGAAAAAAAAAACTAAATGCATAAGATTCGCTTTACCGAATGTCAAAAGTAGTGATTGTGACAAAGTATAGACTAAGGAGAAACTAGAATTCGTAGATAAAACTGTTTTCTTGGGGATCACGCTCAACTCAAGGCTGCAATGGGGTCCTTCATCTCTTGCAGGTCGGCTAAGTTTAGCAGCATACAGGAGGGCAGGGATATCGACGGGAAAAACTGTTACCATAGATTCAATACGTGATTCTGAAACCCCTGCATTGAAATTGATAGATAGGTGAAAGATGCCAAGTGCCAAAATCCAAATAATGAATTAATTTTTCACTTTACGATTAATATTGTGTTCAAACGTTTCATTTCAAGTGAAAGATGCCAAATGAAAGGCAAAAGTGAAGAGTTCGATATCGGCTTTAGTATCGTGGCGATTTGTAGCTATCAGTCTCGTCGTACCTCTCTCCTTACGTCGATGCTTGCGGTTCCGCTCCCGGCTGGTGCGCGACTCGGGCGAGGAGCGGCGGCGCGGCGAGCGCGGGGCCGCGTCCGGGCACCACCACCACGCGGGAGGCGCCGACGCGCGGCCCCGCAGCGGGGACCCGCCCGGATACGCGGGGCCCGGTGGGGGCGGCTGATGCTGCCGGAATGCAACATGGTTAAATGGTTACACCTTACGTCTTAGAACTCCTAGGCCCAAATCGCTGAATTCGTTTAGTGCTAAATATGACAGACAGAATGATGTTTAAAATACGTTTAGCGTTCAATGCATTGAGCGATTTGTGGTACAAGTGGCCCTTAGTCTTTGTTTTGTTTTGGTAGCCTATAATGTTCCCACAGTTGGGACACAGTTCTCTGTGAGAGGGAATGTTCCCTCCCTAATCCACCGCTAGGCAAAAGCCTCCCCCAAATCCATCCAGGCACTATTTTCTTGGCTTTCTCTCTGAGCTAGTCTCGTTTTAGTCGACTTTAGATACCAATTCTGTGGAGACCCTACGGTTATTGTGCATGTGGCTCACGTAACTTGCCAATCGCACTTGAACCTAGCACCCTTTTTGCTTGCGTCTATTATGATGTCGTTTTGGAACACAACGTGGTGTTCCGAGTTCCGTTTGTTTTTTTACACTCAAAACGCTGTCAATCTTAGTCTTAACGTTTATAAATGTAATTTCTATTGGAACTTCTTTTGATGTACTAGTACAAGAAGAGGCAGTAGTAAATAGTAGTATTAACTAGTACTACCACCATACAATATGTAAAAAAAACCCAGTCCGATCCGAAAGGGGGACATAGGTACTGCAATAACATTACCTAAAAGTTATAAAAAGGCTTATTATTATTGAAAATACAAAAGCTAATTGCTATTTAAAATTCACATTTTTAGTGTCAAAATTACCCTGAATCCATTAAAAATTTGCAAACTTTCAACAGGAGTCATAAGTTATGATTTGTAGTCACCCGCTAAACGATGGTCGCCCGCGCCTCATATAATAACCTGGTAAAATTCCACATTGAAAAAAAAAGGTGCCGATATTTTTTCTGTTTTCTTCTCAGTATCAGACTCTCGGTACGATACTTACCAAAATCCTCACGGAGCGGACAGGGTTTGTTTTTTTACAAGTTGTATATCTGCCGCGCAAAACTATGTACTCAGTTTCGATTATAACTTACGTGTGGGTAGTTAGGCGGCAGGCGGTAAGGCGCGGCGGGTAAGGTGCCCTCGCCATCGGCACACACCACCGGCTGAGCAGGCAGACGAGTAGGGCTCTCGGGCCTCACCAGCTGTCAAAGTTAGATGCATTAGGTGTTACGAAATGAAAATATAGCTAAACGTTACTTCTGCCTTCTGTTATTTGTGCCCGTTTGACGGCAATAGGCTCGCCATCTTTTACAGTCTTGACTATTTTCTAAATGTCCCTCGGGAATCATCGCATTTCTGAATACAAACGAATGCTAATTTCCATGTCCATCAATAATATTAGATTTATCGTGTATAATAATTTGAATTCAGACCTAAGTACTTTATTATTATTTTGTTTTGATTTCCGTGTGAACTATACCTACAGAGCTGTAAAACTATATTCAGCAGCTTTCCTGCCATTTTTTTCATTAATTACATTGAGTTAAAAGAGCATTAACAACTCTTTATACTTCCAAGTCAATCAATCTGCACCAAGTGCAAAGGACAACTGATAGAAATTCGACGACACTAAGTTTTCCGAGGGCCACTAAGTCTTGTAATAGTTATACTGTACATGGAGATTTAAGCATAACTGGCGAATTGTGGGCTCAACCCTTCGGGGAAATAAGGCGTGATGTTATATTATTTATTATTCATCATATGAATAATAAATAATATCGAGCAAAAAATCAAGAAATCCTAAAAAGTATCAATTGACAAACTCACAAAATGTGGAGGTAAATTTTCCCATCCCTGAGGCCCCAGAGGCCCTTTAAATTTTGAAAGGGCCTCTTTGTGTCGTTCACTAAGCCATAGGCGGATGCATACCATACAGCATAGATAAATGTATAGATAGTCACGCTTGTTCTTGCTTTACCACTATTAACAATTCCCAGTTAATTAAATCCTCGTTATGGTTAAAACGATCTAAGGGCCGACACACATAAGCGTTATGACTTTGCAATGCAAAAGCTTCGGGCTTCGGCTTCCTAAGCTAATCTTAGGGCTGATTTTTGCGAGGAGACGTCGCGACGCTTATATATGTGTCGGCCCTAAAAGCCTGTTCACAGGACACATAGCGGCGCCACACTGAAAAGATTTCGACGCTTTATCGGTCACACGGTGAGACAGCGGTGCCAGTCCGGCATCGCTACGCATACACCCCTCCCCGCCTCGTCTCGCGGGCTGTAAGTCCGGTATACGTGCGGTGCGACGGCAGAACGCACCGTGTAGCATAACATGATATTTTTATGTACGACGCCGCAGCGACACCGTGTGCACCGGCCCTAACAGTCACCAAGACAAATAAACCTTGTCGTTTTATGATTTACAATTGTCGTTCCACCCTCAGATTTACAATTGTCAGACCGTTTGTACACGGCACGGTTTCTTTACGGTACGGCGTATAAGCCGCGCCGTAGAAAAAACGTGTCTGTCAACAAGCTTCAATAGCGATCCATACAACTCAGACGACTATTCCTACACACGTCGAATAAAACGTAGTTTTTCAAGGCAAAAAAAGGGTGTCTACAAAGGGCCTCATGTTTGTAAAGCAATAACGAGCTTCTAGTATATCCCCAATTATTATTCCCCAGCTATGTTTGAGTCCCATGATCCCATGTAATAGGGGCGAACCCTCTATCAACGGGGCACAATTCCAGACTCCAATCTGTTACTATATTTTTTATTAGTTGGTACATAACTACCACACAAAAAATCCAATATCTAAATCCCCACGTTACCTGCACCTGCTGCTTGAGGTTGTTGAAGTCATTGCTCATGTCTCGGTACCGCTGCAGACACTCTTGCCACATGGTGGCCATCTCTGCCATCTCCGAGCGTTGCTTCTTGATCTCCTCCTGCAAAAGAATAGCATACGAGTATGTCCTTTTTCACACTATTTATTTAATATAAAATTAATTATTGAATATTATATTTATTTATGTATTTATTTGTGTAAACTAAACCTCTGCCTAACCCTTCGAGGATAATAGCCGTTATGTTATTTAATATTAGATGAAAAGTGCAGCATTAAAGCTTCTTGTATCTATATAAGAAGCTTTATACCCAGCAAAATTCCACCATACATTCCATTCCATTCTAGTCGTAGACAACAACTGCTTTTTGTGGTTGTTGTGGCAAATGGTGGAATTTTACTGATGACCAACAACTAGTCTAGCAATGCTCCTTTGGAATAGGTTAGGTTAGGTATAAATAGTGCCATCCACAAAGACGCGCCCCACTCCGCTCCGCTCCGTACTTAAGTACAGCTTACAGTTCAGTAACCGCGGAGTGGGTTCAGTATCTGCACCTAAACGTCAAATCTACAATCCGCAGAAGGATATTGAACCTTATTGACGCACTCCTATGGTCATCCTATTACTAACTATCTATGGTCACCGTATCATGGTCGAAGCAGGTGTCGTTGTGTGCCAACTGGAAAATTAGGTGCCACTTTTTAGTGAACTGAATTCGGCTGATTGGGAAAATAATTAATTTAATTCGGATCTTTATTTTCAAATATCTATTGCAAGCAGCTCCACCATGAAAGCCGTTACATTACTTTGTCAAGTTTCACAGATAATTAGGCACAACCCATTGAGATCAGGATAGGTGGTCAGGTCTTCAATCACCAATTTGAACGTCCAGTCGACCAGTCTATCTATAATAAAAAAGTAAGTTTGGAGTTTCATTTCCTACGAAATATTGGAAAAGTTATTTGCGATTTCTGTACTCAAACTTTTCTAATACTTACACCTTATTTGAGAGTTTTTGATCCTTATATAAAACAGGACCGATTGGCAAAAATTGTATTTAATAAACAAAACTGTTTGTGACCTGTTTTCTTGCTTGTAAATTTGTGAATGATAATCAACATTTTTCAAAAAAATTAAGGCAATCTCCTAAGACCGTTTTCCTATAGCTACAAAGGTTAAGGTACCCGCCCTTACTGCCGCATCTCAATAATCCACCAAAAAAAAAATCTGCTGTTTCTTACATTTTGACTAGTTATGCAAACATAAATGTAGGTAACAAGTCCCTTGCCTACTCATCCGGTATGGCTCGCAAATCCTTCCATATCCTAAGGGCACGTCTTCCTTACCATTACCGCGCCACCCGGTCTACTCCTTGATATGCAATGGCCTCTGTAGCCCCATGCAACATGAGGCTCCAGGAGCTAGTGCAAATCTTTTGATTCATTTGATTTATCGAGTCTGGTTAAACCTCGCTGGGATCGGAGCATTTCTACCTACCATAAGCCTAGCGTCTGTGTCCCCGACGTCTCTCGCGACGGTCTCGTAGCGATGCATACATTCGCGCCACAACCGTAGCTGAGCAGCCGCTGATTCACGCACATTAGCGGCTGAGTCCTGAAGATAATATTATTTCAGTAATTTTGTAGCGATATTTTGCAAGTTTAAGGTGGTCCAACTTTGATTTCGTTGGAGCATAGCATAGCATAAGCATAATTAGCCTATAATGTTCCCATTGATGGGACACAGGCCTCCTCTTTTCGAGAGGGAGTAGGCTATAATCTACCACGCAGGCCCAGTGCTGGTTGGTAGATGTGTCTTCACATATCTTCGAATTTTTGGTTCTAGGATATGCCGGTTTCCGCACGTTTTCCTTCACTGTTTTGAGAGCAGAAAAATTATTTAAACAAAGTAAAGCGCCTGGCTTTTTTTTGGGGTGGGAAATTATCAAATAACTTCTCCCTCTCTGGGCGGAGCGGAAGAGCATGTCAGACTCTTACTGACTAAAACCCACCCGTGGGTTTCCTTCAGTTGCCCTGTTGCCGGGGGCCGCCAGCTCCCTTTCGGTTTTCTTCGCAGCCCCGGCAGGCATCGGCCCTAGCGGACCGGGTTCGAACCCATGCAGGCGCTTTACGTTGTTGTGTTGTTTGTTTACTTACAAGTTGTAGGTCGTTATCACTGGGCCATCAGTGCTCTTTTAGAAACAGAAACTGCATTCGATATAATCATGCATCATGCTGAGATAGGAGCCTTTTGGCCTCGTACAGGACTTTCTGCTTTTATTTTTATTTTACTTTGCTTTTTTAT
Organism: Omphaloscelis lunosa; assembly: GCA_916610215.1. Lineage (NCBI taxonomy): Eukaryota > Metazoa > Arthropoda > Insecta > Lepidoptera > Noctuidae > Omphaloscelis > Omphaloscelis lunosa. The sequence goes on along the minus strand of OU744265.1, from coordinate 12,290,495 downwards.
GAGTGTGTTTTATTTTAATTTGTAATTTCCTGTGTGTTTTTTTTTTCCTCAATAAATACTTTTCTTTTCTTTATAATAATAATACCAGCCTATATTGTCGAACTACGGGGCAAAGGCCTTTTCTCATAAAGAGTAGGCCCGAGCATTGATCATCACGCTTGCTCAAGACGGGTTGACGATTACAGTCTTTAATTCAAGTCCAGGTTTCCTCACGATGTTTTTCCTTCACCGATTTGATGTAACAGAAAAAATTGATTCCAGTATGGATTCAAACTAGACTAACGGCAATAATGCCACAGATGGTTCACGCCTCCTTTTAGGTATGAAGCTACAAGTACGCGACGGGCCCGTCTTGTCGGGCCAATTGAGTGAGTGTAACGTAGTCAGAAGATATAAGAGTTACGCGATAGAAAGAGAGGCAACTTCTAGGCGTATATGACAGTAGGTAATTAGCGCTGTGCGACCTGAATTGTGTCGTAGCAAGAGTCGCTTTTTATTTAAATGATTTTGCAGATTGAACCCTCTTTATTCATCTGTGATAATCAGTGATCGGATAATCGGATGCATTTTACCAAAAGTGTAGGTGTTGGTTATTATGGAATGCGCTTTTGTATCGAAAAAATCCCGGGAATTCGGAATCGACAAAATTAGTTTTTTTACTATAGAATCAAATCAAGTGTAGGAATATTTATTTAGTTTAAGGTTTTGGATAATATTATGAAATGCACTTTTGTGTCGAAAAAATCCCGAGATTTCGGATTGAACAAATTTACTGTTTTTATTATAGAATCAAATCGGGTGTAGATATATTTACTTATTTTAACTTTTATATCTAAAAAAAAAATTGAAATAATAACTTCCTCTTAATTTTTCTTAAATTTTCAAAACATTTATCTCAAACGAATAATAAATAAGAATTACAAAGAAAAACCATTAAATCTCTTAATGATTATTATTAACGTACCACAACATCATCAACACACTACCGCGCTCAACTGAGTCTGACTGACAGTATCGTATTAAACGATTAAGTTGAAAGTTTAGGATACAAAGTACTAAAGACGATGTTTCTTCACCATGTTACAGAATAGTTAGATTAGATAAATAGTAGATTTATATTTTAAAAAATATGTTTTAAGAAGCCGCTTCCATAATTTCTTAACCAAAAATGTACTTTAGGTAAATATGCATCCGATTATCCGATCACTAGTGATAATGCTTAAAAAATCGCAACCAAAGACACTCCCAAATCTGTCCACATCCACATCGTGTTCTAGAAATTAAAAAAAATACTGAGGAGTAACAGTCCTGATAAAATATCAAAATGTGGTATATTTACTCTCATATTTTTATCCTGCACATGCGTCTGCGAGATGCCTTTGAAGCATCGCATGAGCTCTTTCCAGAGCTTCATCATCTTGTCCATCGCCTCTCGCTGTTCTGCTATCTCTTGCTGCAACAAGCCATGCTTATCAATAATCCTCATTGGACTCTACATAATAATATAAAGTGTTCATAAATATTAAGTCTTATGGTCTGTTCTAAAAGCGTCCGATGAAAATGTAAACAAACCCTGTTCAATTTAATTGCTTACACAATCACTCACTAACACATTAATCTGTATTAACAATGTTTCAACTTTATAACTCACCACTTTTAACATGATTAAATTGTAATTGAAAAATCATCGTCGAAACTTGCGGTTATAAAATTAACCTCAATTATTATTGTTAAATGAAAAACACTTTAGGGTTATTTGAAATATTAGAATGGGTTTAAGTATTCAAAAACATCTTTAGGGTTATTTTAAATTAGAATGGGTTTAAGTATTCAAATAATCAAATCTAAGCACTCCATTTCTAAGTAGCACTACAAATTGGCATCCATAGGCACGTTTTGTGATGCATTTGTTTACATTTTCATCAGATATTATGAAACAGACAATACATAGATAGAATTGAAAAAAGCGTAGTCACTTCGATTTCACGTTTGATGACAACTAAGCCAAACATACCTTTACGACCTTCAGATAGTTGCTCCTTCCACTTATGGTGCTGGTCTCTCCATCAGCCACACTCAACCCCGAGTCCCTCTCTCGTTCAGAGTACCTATCCCTGTCTCTATCCTTATCTCTGTCTCTTTCTCTGTAGTCTTCCTCCCGCGACGCCACAGAATTCCTCTCACATCTCTCCACACTGCGTCTCCAGCGTCGTTCCTTACTCGACGCATTATTCCGAGGCCGCGGTTCCACAGGTTTGTCATCGTAGTACTTCCCCGGTTTGTCATCGTAATACTTCGCCAGTTCGTCATATCTTTTGTCTCTCTCATTGTAATGCCTGATTCTGTTGGTGTCGCTTCGTGCGGTTCTGCGGCAGTTCCGATCGTCGTCGTAACCTTCTCTGTGCACATCGAAGCTCCGGCTTGTCCTCTGCTCATAGTACCTCTTTTTCTCTTCTTCGTAATGTCTTCTCATCTCCCGGTCGTAATCTCTGTAGTCAGGGGGCCGTGTTCTGTACGGATCGACACAACTTCTCGTCGGGACGGGGGCCGGTGGGTATTCGGGGTACCGATTGGGGTACGAGTCATCCACGCAACGCAACCTCGACCTATCAATATCCAGTTTGCTTGAATATTTAGGAATTTCCTTGTCGTAGTAAGACCTGTCTGGCGGTCCACGTTCGATTTCATGAGGTATTACCATTTTACTATTTTCTCGGCTTCGAGTTTTGCTTGATAAATGCTCCTGGCTCCGTATTCTGGACACGCCAACCTTTTCTCTAGATTTTTCATGACTTAACTTGACTGGGCGATGATCGATATCGTCTGCTTGTGATCGTCTCGCAGCGACTTCACATTGTAATGACTTGTGACTCTGAGTGCGAGCCTGTGAGAATTGTCTAACTTTAAAAGAAGCTAAAGTTAAGTGATTAGTTGCTTATAGAATACTACGTACCACTTGTAATTTATCGCTGTTATGGCTATTTTTGTTGCTGTTCATTTGTGCACAGAGCTTCGCGAACGTCTCGATGAGCATAGTTTGGTCTACCGGTGGTGCGATGGGAGAACGAACTCCTTTTGGTTGGCTGAAATCACTGCAAATAGAATAACAGAAGACCTACAAGCGTAAGTCCCTACAAACCTGTGTATATTTTTTTCTTTTTTTTTCGTTTGTTTCTATGAGTGTGTTTTTAATATGTGATCTCTAGTGCGAGTCTCAATAAATACTTTTTTTTTGTTTCTTTTCCTGCTGATGTGTCATATTGTAACAATAGACTCACCCCCTATTATTTATTTACTCCAGGTCAATTTAAATTAGCTAGCTCCACAGATGTGATAAGCATCTATATCTGAACATATTTAAAAAAAAAAACACCACCATGTGTGTCAAGTATTATTAGCTTATTTAAATTGACCTTGTTTATTTATTGCCCTAATACATAATTAAATTAAGAATACATCAAAATAAACAGTTTATATCCATTACTATTAGACGAGCAATATTCGTATATATACAGGAGGATTTGGAAATTAACCTGAGCGTATTCAGTATTTGTAGTCACGTTCTCGAAAACGACTAACGATTTCGATGAAAGTTGCAATATAGGTGTTTACGGGGGCGAAAAATCGATCTAGCTAGGTCTCATATCTGGGAGAATTCGTTTTCTCTATTCTCACAGCCTCGGGAATGTGATACAACGTTGGTATACCTGGATGATATGTTTATCTATTTTCACCCGAGCAGAGCCCAGTCGACCAGGCACTGCTATTATAAACATTAAAATGACATGAATACAATACAATAAAACTAAGCATTAAAGTGAATCCGCAAAGATAGCCCACGAATCAGTTCAGTGCCAAGTTGTAACTTGATCGAAATATTATTCGCGACTCTATCAGATATGTATTTACAAAATTAGAATCATTAATACCTATCCCTAATTCAGATTTGTTCCATAAGAACAAATCTCTTATGGAAAAATAGGTTTTAATTCATATTAATGTCTGTATACAGGGTAGCAGGGAGACATCGACGCGAAAACTGTTACCATGGATTCAGTAAAAAAAAACCAGTGGCACTCCGGGAGCGACGACAGAAGTGAAAAGTTAAAAAAAAATCGGCACCGCGGTAATCAATGCGTTGATGTCTTTTACTCCACGAACCGCGGCAATCAACGCGTTGATGTTTTTTACTCCACGAACCGCGGCAATCAACGCGTTGATGTCTTTTACTCCACGAACCGCGGCAATCAACGCGTTGATGTCTTTTACTCCACGAACCGCGGCAATCAACGCGTTGATGTCTTTTACTCCACGAACCGCGGCAATCAACGCGTTGATGTTTTTTACTCCACGAACCGCGGCAATCAACGCGTTGATGTCTTTTACTCCACGAACCGCGGCAATCAACGCGTTGATGTCTTACTCCTCGCACCGCGACACAGTATTGTTATTGCCTCGAAAAACGGACATCCAATCAATCCATCCATCCATCAATTTTGAATTGAATTTGAATTGAATACACCAAACAAGTAAAAATTTATTTTATTTTATTTTAACTTTTCTTAATTAATTAATCCTTACATATTATAAAACAAATTCCCCCGTCGCGTCTGTCTGAACGCGATAAACTCAAAAACTACCAAACGGATTATCAAACGGTTTTCACCAATGGACGAAGTGCTTCTTACGGAAAGTTTTAGTGTAAAATTCATTAAAGTTTTGTGTAAATTGCCTAAAATTTGACGATTATTGTTGAAGATGTCGGAAAAATCGTGCCGATTGGGAGCTTTATTGGCGTTCGCCGCGGAAATCGTGAATTACATAAAATTTATGTTATACACTATTGTTCATCTTAAAAAGTTCAACAAAAAGTCTGCGATGACATTTGTCTATCTTCTAAGGATGACCCCCACAGTAACCATTATTATCTTTCAGAATTTGATAAAAAATTCATTATTATTTCCGAAGCTATTTTGACTGGAATTATATTAATCCTTATCCAATCAAATATGTCATTTAAATTGGGCTTTTAGTTTAAATTAAAATATGCTTTGACATCGTATAATTTAAATGAATAAGATATCATAGATTAAAATTACGCATAACTACATAATTATGGTTGGCGGCAACGCGGGCGCAGTGGTCAATGACCTTTCCTCGGCTATTAGGTATGTAATCCCGATAGTAGGTTCCCGTGGGATAATTTCCGACATCCACGCGGGCGAAGCCGCGGAAAAAAGCTAGTTATTTATAAAATAATATGAAAATAGTTGGATTTATCATTAACAATGTGAAAATAAATTATATTGTAACTTTTTTCAGATAACCATGTTATTATGTCGTTTATTTATTTTTACACATACTATTTTACATTTTTAAATATTTCTTAAAAATAAATATATAATAAAAAAATAAAAAATAGTAGCCCACCGGTATCGGGAACAGGGTTCTATTTTTTTGTTAATAATACAGTTTTTTTTTTTTTAATACGATTAGTGCCAACCCTAGCGCCAAAATTTCAGAATCCTGTAAATTCTAGATACCTTAAGATTTGGATATAATATTTTAAATCAGTTCTTCTTAGAGCCAAAGCAGCAGCTTGTATCTAAATGCCATGAAATAAGCCCATAAAAAAATTAAATCGAAAATTGTAAAATTCGATGTATTTTAACTACCGGTTAACGATAAAAATTGAACTCACTACCGGTTAACGATAAAAATTGAACGTTTACTTGATAATTTACTTAATATAAAGCATCAAGTAATTGCAATCAAAGATATAACAAAAATTGTTTGGATCTAAAGTTATTGCGATTTCTATGGTTTTTATGGAAACCATAGAAGAAAATTGAAAGCAATTATATCTCCAGATTGGGACAAAATTGTCACACGGGTATTTTACTCTTACTTTCAAAATTACCTGTTCTATCGGATAAGTTAATAAAAAGGGGATATCCTTTTTTTGAGGCAATAACAATACTGTGCGCGGTACTCAATGCGTTGATGTCTTTTTAATGGTCAAAAGCCGGTGTCATCACAGTGTCGCGAAATCAATGATTTAGTCCCATCTCAAAGATGCCCAAGGTGCCCACTTCAAAAAAATCTACTCTTGCATAGAAAAGTACAATACCTACGCGGTCACAATGCATTGAACAGTTTTTTTTTTTAATGATCGACTAAAAATTTCAACAGGGGGTTCAGAAAAATGTAAACGCACTTACTCAAATACATGAGCGACAGGTTGTCGACGACTGCGTATATGAGCACTTACATGTCGTGATCTCTAGAAGGCACATCGTCTCTGTGTCGGTCCCTGTGGTGGTGCCGGTGCCTCTCCCTGGAATATTCGTAGTCATCGTCTTCGCGACTGCGCCTCTCCTCCCGACGTCGAGCGTGGCGCTGTCTGAAATGTTAACACAAGTAAAATGGGTACTACATTCGCCTAGAATCAAAAATTTTTTATTCAAATATGGCTAACAATCAGCACTTTTCGAAACGCCCACCCTTCCTCACCTTTATTTAATAGGGTAGGGTGTGCAAATAGGTCTTTCAACAACATCTTTCTGCCCTAAAGCCAGTTTATTTGAGGTCAACGCAGGCTGCGTTCTAATAGAGATGTATGCGTCTTCTCCCATACATCTCTATTAGCCGTTATACAAGGTCACCCATGGGTATGTGCCTGCCCGTATTTTTCTGAATATCCATGACAAATTATTGAAAATTAACTTTAAAAGGGGCTCTATCTTTAATATTTTTTTATGTTTTTTTTTAGTAGCGTTTGAGACCTTGCTTTTCATTTTTGCCAAAAATTAAAATTTATCGACTATGAAATGTCCTACAAAAATAATTTCATGTTAAACTTACTTCTTCTTGTCCTTTTTGATGGCTTCCTCTAGAAATGTGTATATAAACGAATCATGGTCTTGTGGGATGGATTCACAGACAGCTTCCTAAACCAAATAAAACTTACGTTATAAACAACTGTAGGTAATATTAAAATTAAATACAAACGTATATTAATTATAATATTAACCGGTGCAGGTGATATAGAGCGTGGAGTTGAAACCAGGCCCGCTTTCAAAGCCAAAGAAACGCCCTCTCTTCTGTAACATCACAAAATAAGAGTGGCTAAATCGTTGTTAGTAGGAAATTGGTATTTATGGTTAATTAATTAAGGTGTAAGTTATTGGCCACCTGTCCCCACAGAGTATACGCGCGGAGCTGACAGCCTCTCCCATTCTTTCCTAAGTCTAGCATAGACTTTGCGTCTGTCTAGTCTGATTCTAGTGCTGAAATCGTGTGCGTTACCCCAGCCAGAAAATGTCTAATATCATCGTTGGGTGTTATAGATAATGTAAAAATCTACACAACAATCACAGAAGCTGATGTCCTAATCATCTGTTACACTCAAATGAATTCGACATTTTCAGGCTGGTGGGGTACGCACACGCTGAATCGGCCCTCTGGCTATTCTTTCGGTACGCTCTAACGTAAGCTAAACGGAGTTCTTGAATCTGCTAAAGTTTGACGTAGATTCATATAAATTAAAAAAATCAACTTGGTCAGCTATTTCAGAATTTTGTAAAACTGCCTAAATTCCGATCTGTTCCGATTAGAGATGAAGCTCTATAGCTCCATCTCTTTCTCCCACTGAAGTAATATTTAAATAATATTGCTTTTGAGCTGGTGGTAGACACCCTGATTTTCCACAGGAATATTATGGCCACACAGATATTCTTAGGGTTATAACTACGCTAAATAGACATAAATATTTAACAGTAACATACACCGATCGTCGATGGCGTCGCGGCGACCGCGTATGACGATGAGTCCCTCCCGGTGACCGCGATACTGAGGGACTGCTGTCTCGGTCCCTATTGACATATTAAACCTAGTTAATTTCTTTATTTCAATTATTAGTCCCGTATTCGGGCAATTATCGCTTATTATAACGGGTGTAAAACGACGCATTATCGAAGCCGAGGCACTTTTTCTTCCCGTAATTGTATTTCTTTTTTTACTGTACCGTACCCAGACCCTGGTTACGGAAATATTGGAAGGCCAAAGTTCTAACTTTTTTTACGAAATCGAGTTTTAAATGTTATAATTTATCTTTTAATATAGAGGTAGGTATGAGAAACAGGGTGTAAAGTTCACTCATCCTCCATAGAAAAGGAAGAATCCTCCGACCAGATGGGTGTTGTGTTTCGTGGGCTACTGCCCAGTGATTGATATCGGGACGTTCGCGTTGTATAAATGCTAGTCGCGCGGTAAACGGTACTTGCGCAATGCACGAATTTGCGTGACGTCAGTGACATGCATATTTCGCATGTGGCGATGCAAATGCCGCCTCGCATACACACGCACGGCCTCAGGCCTAAATTGATAATATACTATGTAATACATACAACCTCTTGGTTATGTTGGAATCATGCTGTCCACTTAAGTTCTGCACAGTTGCTGTGTCTTGTAAACTAGCTTTCGCGGAGAGCACTCGACAGACGGCTGGACCATCCTGTAGTTAGATATAATCAAGTAAAATATAGCATTAAACTACTAGGAACAAATTTAAAGTATTTCCAAGTACAGTCAGCTACAAAAGTTGGTTTCAGAATGCAAAATTAAAAATTAAAACTGTCCAATTATTACTTCAATCGATCAACCCATCCTATCGCAGACCATTGGACATAATTAGCTACTTGCTTCAACCAGTGCTTCTTGCGATCACCTACTTTTGTCGCTGACTGTACAAATATGGAAAGACGCACTATTACTTACTCCATTCTCAAAAAACCTACGAGATAACAATGACCAAAAAGTAGCGATGCCGATAAGAGACACTTAGCTCAGCGTGTTAACAGCCAGGGAGAAGCATAATATATGGGTAGCTGTTGACGTGACTGCGAAGTTCACCCATGCATATAGAATACTTACGCTAGTACAGTCGCTCACTACCGAGTTAGAATCGTCGGGCCCATCCCGTTTTTTCTTACTCCTCTTGCGTTTTGACGCGTCGAATACTTTGAACAATTTTTTACTATCGCTCTGCTGACACTCCATCGTAAATAGTCAAATGGATCTCCAGACATTGGAGATCAATATTCCTAAACTAATTTACGCCTATAACTCTCATCACTGTATTAATTATGGTGTTGAAGAATATTTTTAAGAAAGAAAATAAGAATTTAAAAAAATGTTAACCAAAAATACAAGGTCAAAACTGAGGAATGACAATTGCGTCTATGTAAAATTGAATTAAGAATTCTGTGCTCCAAAGTCAGATTCTTGGCTGCCAGAGCCTTATGATGTCAAACTCTTTCGATAGAAATAGAGGTGGGGAAAAAACCCAAATACCTCAGAGTGTTGGGGTAACAATAAACCTTAAAACAATTAAAATAAGAGGCTATGAAAATCTGAGTGCTACAAGGACATTTTTAACGCCTAAATGACATTGAAAGGGGGACGTTGTTGGTAAACATTTGTCGTAACATATTAGAAATTGTCACAAAAAAAATATAGACAAAACAAGATGGCGTTAGTTCCGATTTTGGCCACGCGCCAAAATAACGTTGTAGCGTTTTTACTTATGATCGCGACATAAGATTGCGTAGTCTCCCAGTTGTTATTAGTCCACACATAAGAATATATCTCTCAATAATTTGAATATAAACGACTAAATCTAAATCTTGTGTCATCGCTTGAAGTTGTATCATCACGCCTGTATGCCTCGAAGGGCAAGGCAGAGGTGACCCAATAGGCCAGTCCCTAACCTATAATTCCCAGAATTAATTACGTATTTCAGGATTCTCATTCAAACCCAACCTTCCAAAACTAAGCATATATTTTGAATAACAGCAGTGTGCTATTGACAACCATTCGATTCGCTGTCCGATTCGATTGTAAGGTTAGTTTCTCGAATTTAAGTCCCAATTACACTATCATATATTTATCATAGAAATATGAATTCAAATCTGTCAAATTCTTTGATCATAGTTAATGATGCTGTTATTCATGTGTACATATTACACAATGATCATATAAACGTCATCCTTTAATTAAGATGGATCACGGCTAGTATATATAGTAGTTTATGGATAACGGTTTAGCAGTTTGATTTAGCTATTTTTTGAGGTTTGACAGATATGATCATATTTGTACGCTTGCAGTCAAATAGGATCCCTAAAATACGATCATAGACGATATGAATCATAAGTAGTTGTAACTCCATAGGTTCTTCATATGAAAATGGCTCATACATATCTGATCATATTTCTATGATAATCTAATATGGCTCTTATAATAAACTTGCTTTGGAAGTAAACTCAGTCTGAAATATTTTATTGAAGAGCAAGATTGTTTTATTTCTTTTCATAATTTACGTAGTATGTGACTTTGGCAAACCACCTAATATTCTGTGATGACTTGGATATAAGCAGTGGACAAAATATTATGAAAACAACGCTTTCAAACAACGCTTAAATTAGGATTCTGTGTTTTTAGTTTATAGGCACTATGAATATTCTTTTTAGATTGTTTATACCAGTCCAAATACAAATTTTAGTTTTCCAACAGCAATTGCTAGAAAAATTTACATCTTCATACTGAAATTAACTATTAAATATATCCGGTTTCCAACTGGTGGGTAGCAAAAGTAAGTGAATACAAAATAAATTAAAAAAACATTCGAATATTACCGCTGGTTACCTTTTTATTAAATTTATCACTAAATATTTAATTATAGTAAACACTAAGCTACAAAATGGTAAAGTAAATAAGAGTTACTGTTGTGTAGCGTTCCCCCTAAACGAACCTTTCAATCGAATCCCGACGCGAATCAAATGGTTGTGAATAGCTGCTGCATAGAAGTAGAACAGCATTTCCGAGATGACCATGTGTCTACTTCAAAATACCTTCGATTATGTCGTTATAAGTAAGTATACTTTCAAATAACAGAGCCTAAAAGTTTTGTTACCTCACTAAAATAACACATTTTTAAGGGTTTTAACTGGCTTTAACTTTAAAAACGAAATCAAAATGAAAATTTAATTTGAATATTATGATTTTGATGATGGTCATAATTTTCATCATTGCCTGAATCAAATTTATTTCGGTAATAAAGGTACACAAAATTATAAAATGCCAATTCATGAAAAAAAATAAAATTCAGATTCAATTTCAATATATTATAGATTATTGTAATTCACATTAAACTTAATTAAACTTATAGCCCACATAAGCTCCTCACACTCTCCACTACGTTTTCTCTTATAGACAAAGGCGCTAAAGGTACTCGGTATAAAATCTCCATCATAAAACCAATAAACAGATTCAAGTCCCATTTTATTATAAAAATCAAAATTACGTGTTATAATACATCTTTTTCACAATCGAACAATAGAAATCGATTATAGCACATTGACATTCTTGTTGTAAATAAATCATCATGGACATAAATAACAAAATCGGATCGTACAGCCTAACACTTGAGACACCGCTATAATGAGGTCGGAGTCGCGAGACAGTCACAGTACGTAGTAGCGCCGCACCGGGCGTCCGTATCACTATATGTACACGTACCCACAGGTAGCCCGGGCGCGAGGCGTCCGCTCACTACACAACACTACTCCGCGTCGTCCGCGCGCGCCTGGCTGCAGTGGAACAGCACGTCGGCCAGCTCGTGCGCCACCTTCTGGTCCAGGATCTGGCTCATGACGAGCGACAGCAGGCGTCGCTCGTGGCGCCGGATGAGCGGCCGGTTCTCGGGGTGCTCGGCCAGGCGCAGCAGCGTCGCGGCCGCGCGCCGCAGCATGTCCAGCGACGTGCCCATGGCGTCCGGGTTGTCGCGCAGCGCCGCCACGCCGTGCTGGTTGGCCACGCCCAGCGCCGTCTGCTCGGCGCGCTCGATGAAGGCCACGAGCTGCGCCACGGCCGGCGCGTGCAGCGCCACCTCGCGCGCCGCCGCGCCGCCCGCGCCCGCCAGGTAGTGCAGCAGGTTCACGGCGAACTCGCGCACCACGGGCCGCTCGGGCCGGCACAGGTCGCGCGCCAGCCCCGCGCACAGCGCCGCGATGCGCCCGCGCGGCGGCGTGGCCAGCACCAGGTCCACGTTGGCGTCCGTGACGCACAGCTTGCACAGCGCCTCCAGCGCCAAGCGGCGCGGCGACAGCGGAGAGGCCGCGCCGGCCGCGGGCGGCGCGTCGCCGGCCACGGCCGCAGGGCACACGGACCAGTGCAGCAGGCCGTCCAGCAGCGGCCGCGCCACGGCCTCAGGCTGCCCCGCCAGCTCCACGCCACCCGCGATGTTGGCGCAGCACACGAGTGCGTCCTCGCGCAGTTGTGCCAGCGCGTCCCACCACCACTCAGCGCCGCCGCGCAGCGAGGAGCAACAAGCGGCCTGGTCGTGCTCGTCGCGCGCTGCCCGCTCGTAAGCGCGCGCGCGAGCAGCGCGCGGCGCGTGTTCATGGTGAAGCAGCAGCAGTTTGCCGGCCAGCGCCAGGAAGGCGCCGGAGCGGCTGAACTCGGCCTCATTGCCGGGCACGAAGGTGAGGCCGCGCAGGATGTTAGAGAGCGCGATGCAGCGGCGCGCCAGCGCGTCGCGCGTGTCGTCCACGAGGTTGAGGCTGGGCTCGTCGCGCGTGTAGCACTCGTCCTCGTAGTCGGCCAAGCGCCGGCGCCGCAGCACGCCGGCCGGGTCGCGCACTGCCAGCGCGCGCCCCGCCGGCTCCAGCTCCATGGGCTCGGGCGCCAGGTTGTCGCCCGAGGGCTCGGGCGCGGGCTCGGGCGCGGGCGAGGGCGCGCGCGGCGAGGCGGGCGGCGGCTCGGGCGCGCGCGCGCCGCGCATGACGCGCACGAAGGGCAGGTGCAGGAACTCTGCGCGGAACACGGGCAGCACGTGCGCGGCGCCGCCCGTGTCGCCGCCGGTGTGCCAGGGCTCCAGCACGTCGTGGTGCGCGAGCTCGGCCGCGTCGTCGTCGTCGGGCGCGAACAGCTCGTCGTCCGGCTTGTACACGACGGGATGCCGCCGCCGCGACTCGAGCGTGTAGTTTTCTCCGTTGAGGAAGCGCACTCGGTCGGTCGGGTCGGGCGGCTCTCGCGGTTCTCTCGTTGTTTTCGCACTCTTGATCACGGGCTCGGGACTGGCGGGCGGCGCGTACCAGGGTCCTTCTTCGTTCGACGGCGAGTCGAACACGTCGCTTAGACTTTTGTGGAAGTGTTCAAGTAATAAGTCGAGCAGGCCAGGCATATGCTGTAGGCCAAAGTATCCTATGCAGTTGTCGTCGAAGAGGAGAATATTGAGGATGTCGAGCGCCCAGCAGGTCTCGGCGAGTAGGCCGGACTTGAGCGCCATCATAATGCGCCACGCGTCGACGGGCGCAACGTCTGCCTTGGTAAGTCTTCTCCGCTTCTCGCCGGTCGGGACGGCCGCCTCCACGCACTCGGCCGGGAATGTTAGCTCCCGTTTCAATTGTCCGGGGGCAGTCAGAACTGGTGCCGTGCCCTGAAAATGATTAAATAGGTTGTTGATCAAATAATGCACAAGGATTTTAAAATTATTCATACGACATGCAACAATTCTTAAAAAGCAATTCATAAGGTATTGCAACATACCGGTGAGGGCGCGGTGGAGTTGTAGGGGTCTTGCGTCGGCGGCCGAGGCGCACCTCCCCATGCGGGACCTCCGCTCGGCTAAAATACGTACAAATTGTTTATTAATTTCGAACATATTATTTATGAACACACAAAATATATTACGATAGAAGAGCACAAAGACTTTGGTTAAGGCAAACGCGCCAGGGTAAATTAAAATTATCGCCACGAAATTTCAATTATCTTACGTTTTAAAGTTGAATTGATATGCTTTGAATTAGTATCATTCGGTTAATACATATTTGTTACGGTCGCGAATCATATATTACATTGATAAACATACAACCTGACATCGACTTGCAAATTGCAAAAACGTAAGAACATTTGAATCACCCCCGTCAAATTGAAAGAAGATAGTCGCAGGTATAAAAGCTTTTTCACGTGACGATTTCTGCCAGTTTACTCCTATCGTATGCCACGTTAAAGAATTTCGTTTCAAAAAGAAAGAAAATTGTTTTATTTGCGGTAAACATGACGGAAAGAAACACAAAAATAAAATGGGGAAAGTATGCGTGACGTCCACACAAAACGGTCATCGCTCAGCATAATGCTGTGATACTGTGAGACAAGAGCCACACAACGCTCTTTTATTAGCAGAGGGTAGCAAAAGACGTTTTAGTAGAGTTTGTACATACCGTGTTGGAGTAGGGCGGGTGCGTCCAGTTGGGCGGCTGCGGCGCGCCGGGCTGCGGGCGCCAGGGCGCGGCGGGCGCGGGCGGCGCGGGCGCGCGCGGGAACTGGCCGCCCCACGCGCCGCCGAAGCGCGCGCCCGCGCCGGGCGCCGCGCCCGCCGCGCCGGCCGGCGGCCCGCCCGCGGCGCCCGCGCCCCCGGGCCCGCCGTACGCGGGCTCGCCCTTCGCGAAGTCGGGGTGCCTGCGCGGCGCGCCGGCCACCGCGGGCGCGCCTGCCAGCGCCTTGCCGCCGGCGTACTGTGGGGACGCAGCGACACGTGTGAGCGCATGTTATTGATTCGTCCGAGCCGAGCTCTCTTTCACTCCACCCATCTATTCTATAAAAATCCCACCGTAAAAACGTTGGCAAAGTGAGCTGTCGTTCCACTTTATCCCTTACGTCCTCCATGCCTCGAAAAGCACGTTAAGCCGTCAATCCCGGCTGTCATTCGTAGAACTTTGACCGTCGTTACGGACAGTTAGAAACACAAAAATCTGTCAACCAGTCTTACCAAGGGGTATTGTGTTACCTAGTAAGTGAATTATAGAGCTTGCGTCTCTCCGAATAAATCTGAATCCGGTTAGCCTGGAAGCCGACCGAAACATAGTAGGAAAAAGCTAGGCAGATTGACATCTTACAATCAATCATCTCTTAAAGCTCACTTCACCTAAGTTTTCACAGTGAGATTTTTACAAAGTAGCACTGCAGACCTCGGACTCAAGTCTCACTGGGGCCTCCCGAGAAACTCCTCGGTACTCGTCTCTCAATCAGGAGATTGGTGCGAACCGTCAGTTTATGAGGAATGAAAATTTGTAATTATACATCACAAAAATGAATAACCCTTTACACATTTAACAATTTCAAATATTTGGAAAACTGACAATTCGAACCATAACAAGGTGGTGGTCTTCGTTACAGAAAGCAACAGTAAAATAAATTTGTTACACTGGCCGTGCACCCAAATGTGTTCGCTTTAGGATGATTATTTTCATACGAAAATCAATCGAAGGAATCATGGAGTAAAGTACAAAATTATGTACAGTAAATATACGATACACTGATGCATTCGATCGATTTTGTGTTGCTGTAAAAAACAAAGCTACGATTCCGTTAACTTACAGCTAAGCTTACATGATTTGTGAGAATTGAATGCATGCACATGATTTAGTGACCAAAATTGTTCATATAAAGCCACCACCACACACTCTAAACCTTTACTTCCATGTTTTGATTATTTATGTTAAATTTTGAAGGAGCTAGTGGACGAGTTTTTGTTGGGCCATCGCTCAGCCAAACGACCGGCGACGACGAGAATCCGAAAAGCCAATTAATCACACCGCAAGCCAAAAATTTTGTTAAACAAAAATAGAAGAAAAAATTAACAGTGATAGCTTAAAATTTTGTCAAACGAGTGGTATTATTTGAAAAATAAAAAATGAAGCCAAAACCACGAATGAGATATGCCCCTTACACGATAATCGTTTTCTGAATTTCCTCCAAAAACAACTCTCAAGATGAGAAATAGTAAACTGTTTGAATCATATTGATCTCTTAAAATAGTATTACATATTTTGTTGCCTTTGTGAATTAGAAATATCTAATCAGAGAATAAATTGTGAAAAATAGTGTGCACAAATATTCAAACCACTAGTTTATTGTAAGAATGATGTGCGATGAAAATAAATCTTGATTCGTTTGTTTGCTCAATAAGAACTACATTTGCATTCTGATTGCCTTAAATCGGCAACCATTAAAAAAAATGCATCGTAACTTTTGTACGATGTTTTACACACGATAGTAATTTAAAATCGTGTGCAAACGAGAATCGTGCTGTGGGGCTCGCGTGAGCAGTCCGTGCGGGTGAGAATGAGACCGTATCGCCAATCGATGGGAAGCGGTGTTGAGTGCGTGGTACAAACGGGGCGTCCGTACGTAGGGCCTGGGCGTGGGCGACAGCGGCGCCACCAGCTGCCGCGCGAGCTGCGAGTTCAATAAGTTACTGACGGACTGCGCGCCGCCCGACATCTACACACCAGACAGAACCGTCACTCACGACATCACGTCGGCACAGGGAACGTCACTCGCCGCGATAACACATTACGCGTTACACAACAGAGTTACAATGCTGATACGTCTACCTTATACACGCCTGTAGACGACTTAATGCCACACACGATCTGCAGAAATATATTGAGCAGCTCGAACACATACAAAAAGTGACGCGCCCCCTCCTTTTTAAATTAAACTGCTTTTTGATGCAAGTATCAGAAAACGTGGGACATCAAGACGTCTTTGGGCAATCTTAGATGGCTGTTCACCAAACAATTTATCATCAAAGTTTTTATAAGAGTCACAGACACTGCTTTCTCTACCTTTATAAAGGGATATTTAAATGTCTGACGATAAATTGCCTAGTGTGGCTAGACATATCAATGGTTTACGACGCCTATCTTTTCAGACCGTAATGAAATACGGCTGTGTATGGAGTCTTTGAAGATCATCGCGTCACACTTCATTATACGATATAACACCATGATATTAGACGATAAATTTTAAATTCTTATCAATAATTAACTGATATTATGGGTACTTTGAGAAATGTCATTATATTTTAAAACCTATAAACTTTTGTTAGTTACTTCATGGACTGTTACGGTCTAAAAGGCACCAAGTATTGGATGTTGTTCGATGTTTTGCATTGAGATATTTCAGTTGCGCTAAGGGCTGATTTTTCAATACTCAGATAGCTTCTATCTGAATAATAAATATGATAGTTTGACATATTTTCCATACAACAGCTGTGAAACTTTTATATTTATTCCTCAGATACACGGTATCTGACTATTTAAAAATCAGCCGCAAATCTGTTATGCTCCTTGGGAGAGAAAGTTTTACGAATAATAAATGGCTTTAGAATTGAACATCAACCAAAAAGTAATAGTGCATTACATTAATTTGGCTATAGTACATACAGTACTCCTTACATGCTAGACATGCAGGCCAATAGTAAGACGGGCTACGGGGATGGTAACTATTAACATTCCAGACTAACTTTCGTTCAAGATAAAAATGATCTGCTAATATTTAAAATTTTGGCTAAGTTTAAACAACCAGTATATTGGAATATAATCTGTTTGGAACAAGACGAAATATCTTTTAACAAACTTTTTCTATAAAATAAATAAATTAACAGTCTATACTAAACTTCATGATTCATGCTACACGTGATAATTTGAGGCAACTTTTTTACCCGTTCATCTGATCCATAACATAATATTTTAATTTGGGTTTATAGAAACTTGCGTCAATTAAAAATCCATAATCTGGAAGCACCGCCGCATTTGAAATAATAATTATTATTACTTCATGTTCACTATTACAATTTTTTTAATGCACCAGTATAGTATCATAAAAACTGATAATAGTAAATAAATAAATCATCCCCTTTTTGGTGCGTCCAGACTATGGTGACCCTTAACTATGTATAATCGAGACAAACTCATGTAGCACTATATCAGTGTAGCATATGTTATGGTCGAGTAGTTACCTCATGCGGCGGCTGCTGCGGCGAGATGGGCGGATGTGGCGGGTGCTGCGGATGCTGCGGGTGCTGTGGGTGCTGCGGATGCGGCGGGTGTGGATGCTGCGGGTGCTGCGGGTGCTGCGGATGCGGCGCGCGGTAGTAGTCGGGGTAGGGCTGCGCGGGCGGCGGCGTGGCGGCGGTGGGCGCGGCGCCGCGGTAGGCGCCGGCGTAGGCGCCGTACTGCTGGTACTCGCCGCCCGCGCCCGGCCCGCCCACCGCGCCCACGGATCCCACCGACCCGCCTCGGTACCCTCTGCTGGGAGAATACACAAAATAAGGAACAGCACACTGCTTAGCGCCGAGACTTGAAAATGCAACAGCGCGCAATCTTGACGTGCTGTGATGAGCTCTGTCGAATTCTCAATGCTCAGCTCAGTATAGATAGTTGAAAAACCAGTGCGCGAAAAAATCGCCCTTGCAAACTACGGCTAAGGCTTCACGAAAAGCCTTGTTATCGAACGAGTGTAAAGTCAGGGTACACTCACTTGAATCCACAAAAACCGGTTTTGACTGACTATGTAAATAAAAATTACGCCCAGTGTAAACATACTTTTTATTTGAAAATAAATTATGCCTAAATTAATTCATAACTTTAATTCAAAACAAACCTAATCATGACCACAAGCCACTACGATTGTAACAACGATCGCAACATTTCACTTTGGTACACACGTCCGCACTGCACTCTTTAAAGTTACTACTGAACAAGGGCCTCAGGGCCTTCCCCTGTATACCGATAGGCCGGTACAACTAACAATCGTGGGAATTCCCCGAGATTAAAATTCTACCGATATCCATTGAAATAATCAGTATGCAATGTCATGTGTGTTATCATGACCTGTGCACGCGCACGAACTGTGCAGTTCGCGTACATCTTTGGAACATAGTATGGACACCTTTGGACATGTTCGCGAGCGGTTAGCAAGTAGTTCAAGTGCAACTTTCAATGTCCTCTCGCGGACCCGAACAGTACGGTTCGCTTGCATCATAGGAACATAGTATGGACGCCTTCACTTCACGTGCACAGTACACGTGCGTTGGTGTGGACCCGTCTTTAGATAGGTTGAATAATGCGGAAGGGACGAAAGAATTTATATTGTACTTTTCTTAACCTTTCGAAGTAGCTTTGATCTTAAAAATCTACAAGTTCATACTTAAGTTACAGTCCTATCACTGTTATTTTACCTCTAATTTTACATCACTGTCATAATCACAGTGATCTTTATTCATGTTGCAATAAGGTTGCTGTTGGGTTGCTGCTAGACGTAAAATAACTGTACTTTACACAATAAATTTAAGAAAACAAATAATTAATTTTACAAAAAAATATATATTCATCAGCTTACCTGTCACCATCGGGACCATAAGGAGGATAAACAGGCCTATTCGGCTGGTAAGGGGAACCGTATTCGTACCCGTAACCTTGTTGGTAACCTGTGAATCGAATTACACATTATAAAAATATTTATTAAAATGTTAACAAAATAGTGTATTCGGGCGTAAATATGACATGGCGAGTTTTAGATTAAGTTTTACATTGTAGAGTATTGTCTCTGTCAACTTCGTTCTGACATATTAACGGGTGGGTACTGTAAATATTTTAATTTAAAAAAAAAACGTGCACATAATGACAATTATATACATAATATTAAAATAAAACCATGCAGACTTTGTATATTATGGGATATACAGTAAACGACACTAAATAAATAAATTGTATTTATTTGCAAAATTATATAAATATGGCCATAACAAGCTACGTTTATATTTATATGTTACAGGAATTATATAGGAATACACACAGACAAGACAACGATATTAAATATACAAAGGAGCTCTGATCACTTGATACCGTAAATAAATCTTTTACTCAAATTATATGGACAATATTACAAAAACAATGAAATATTTTGTTACTGACAAACTTGTTGGTCATATTGATAGTTTACTAGAGATGACCATGCACTTATGAATCTTCATGCAAAACATAAATGCAATTATAGAAAGACAAAAACAATTAATGATGATTATATTGAAGATTGTTACTTTTATGTTATTAACGGTATCATGCGAATGGACAAGGGTTAATATGTGACATAGGTAAGAGCCACGGCATAGTAAACAAATGGAGTGCTAGCATATTTAATCCGACTTTATTTGTAACGCATTAATACTTGGCCACACGAAAAAATTTCATTCCAGCTGCCAGATACAGAGTGTAAGTAGTCTTCATTATTTCATTATGAGAGAGATGATGCTATTCAGGACGAATAGCAACATTCCTTTTTCGCAACGGAACAACGACACTTTGAGGGTGTTACTACACTCACTTGACCAACATCGATCAACGTTTCCAAATGACGTAAATCGATTTTCTGTAGATAGATTACATTGATTGACGTTGGTGTCGTGATTGTGGTAAAATCCTCACACTTCACAGTATAGCTCCAGCTTGAACGCAGCAGGCCCGAGCAGTTCATCTCAGTCGCGCTACTAGCTTGTAGAATAGCCCTCAATTCGTTTAGCAGCCATGTAGTGAGGAGATGTGCAAGTGTTAAGTACCTGGGGGTCTCCTGGGCCCCGGCGGCTCGTCGAAGGGGTTGGAGGCGGCAAGGTTGTCGCCGCCCGGCCCGCCGCCTACAACCACACGTCTTTGTACCCACACGTACCCGAGAGGAACGCTAACCCTCCGACATTCACTTCCATCTAACTACGACCACTGAATAAATAGGGACAGGTGATCTTTGCTACAATGCGCGAATGGGACCCCGCACAAATCGACCTACTCTACGAAAATCCAGAAAGAGTAATTATTTCAGTAACCGAAAAACTGCTACCAGGATTCTCGTAGCTATGAACTAACTTCTGACCATAGCACATAGCAACCGCTTTAGACGATTTAGTTTCTTGTCGAAGTGCGCGTCAATCCTATCGTGCACTGTAAGCTGCAAGCATTCTGTATCTATTTATTCCGTGCCACCAAAGTGCTCAGTGTAACATCGGTAGTAGAAAACAGAGAATAAGTGTTATATTTACAATAGAACATAGTTTATTCACATAGATGTTAAATTCCTCTGAGATACGACAGTTACCCCCAGTTTCCGAAAGCCTGTTCAAATTAATCTGTTGTCAAATATCCCAAGTTTCATTGACTGTTGTTTTCTACAACCAATCACAATAACGTGACATTTTACAATAGATTAAGGTTCACTTGCACCACAAATCGCTAAATTAATTTAGCTTCTTATCGCTGCACATTTTTAAAACATCGTTCTGTATATCTGTAAATTGTTTGAAGTGGACAGAGACAAAATGATGTTTTAAAAATGTTAGCATTAAATGTATTTAGTTGTTAATGATGCAAGAAAGCCTAAATGATCGGTCTCTTTTGGGCTTTCAGTAACCAGGTGTTAGAAGTTAGTGGTAAGCGGTTAGAGCCGTATGATTGGTTAGCAGTGGCCACTCGGAGACGGTTAGATAGTTAGTTGGCATGAAAAGAAATAAAAGAAGCGCCGGCGCGGCGCATCGTGCAGTGTCAACGTCGCACTGGCGCGCTCGGCTCAGCTAGGGCTAGGGCTAGCGACTGTACAGCGGGTAACGGGACCGGCTCTGACGACACCGGCGACACGCGATGCAAATATTATCATTGTTTTTATTTTCCAAGACGTTTTGTACAAATGTATTTATGTTTATTTGTTAACCAATTTTATTATGTTATGATAATAATTCTACAATAGATTTCTAATACTTGGGCGTCAGTTAATCTGAATTTCAGAAGTAACATAGGAGCCCGAAAAGTTCTGAGCACAATAAAATACGCGGAATTTTTATAATTGCGTACTATTGCACAATTTGACTTTTCTCACAAATGAAAGCTAGAAAGCCTCTTTCTTATTCATGGTAAACAAAATGTTGGACAATATTTTGTTCTGCAACATTTTTTATTTGCTAGAAGCATCATTGCGTAATGAATGAATACAAGAACTTACATTCCAAATTTTGTTATTATTTTCTTGCAAATAAATGTTTGATTTGATATGAAAATGAAGAGAATCGTAAAAGCTGAGTAGTCGCCGGTGTTCCAGAGCGCCTACCAGTGCACGTCCGTGCGAGTGACGCGGTGCCACTACAGTCGGAGCTAGCGACTGTCTATTCACACTAGCAATCAAGAAGCCATACCACCAACTCTTTCATTCATAATCTATGGAAAATCTTTGCCCTGCTATAACTTCACAATTTAAGAGCATTTTCTGCGATGCTATTTTGCATTTGGGGCTCTATCTTAGCTACAATTTTTTTTTGTATTGCTACATTTAAATAAGATTTACTCCTTTTTGACCGAATATTGAAATAGGACCAAAATATCATATGTGATAACAATGCGCATGAGCATCAAACTTATTTTTATCACAAAATCAACTGGAAACAAAGAGTTGTTGGTACAGCATGAGAGATGAAGCGACATTGAGAAATTTAGTCGGTAGTATACCATAGACAAGCGCGTAGTATGTACCTTGCGAGTGGTTGGGTTGCGGCGGGTAGCCGGCGTACTGCGCGGCGTACCCGTCCATGGCCGCGCCGCCCGCGCCCGCGCCCGCGCCCGCCGGGAATGACTCTTGCGAATTTGACGACCCTGCTGAGGAATACGAGCCGAATGTTATATGTCCCCCGAACTCAGATGATGCTTTAAAAAATATAAGCCTCATATACTGGGAACTATTGTATAATAAAATTTTAAATTCCTTAATATACGAAAAATTGTTATAACTTGCGATGAACCTGTGCTTTTGGCTAGGTTTTGCCTGTAGCATCAAAATCGAGATTAAAGACCTTAGTAGAAAGTATTTGTCAAAAATGATTTTTATGGTCAAAACGTCAACTGTATTAAGCAAACCAAACCGTTCTAAAAGTGACTAAAACCATAGAGCGAAAAGAAATAATGACTGCACCTGACAATCACATAAAGAATTCATTAAATATTTTCCCATTAAATGTACAGTCGTGAACTAGGAATGTTTACAGCAAGTGAATTTATCCGAACATACCTGTACTGGACGTACTATTGGATTTGCCGCTCTTTTTCTTGGTGGATGCTTCAACTTGGTTGATGATGGGTTGTGGGTCAATGCCACCACGGTCAAAGTGGCACTCATACGCAAGCAAGTTCTTCGTGTAGTGCTTGCGAAGCGTGTACGCCGCGGACGACGACGCACCGATACCCAGCAACCCCGCAATGTCCTTCCACGTCTTATTCTTCGTCACCTGCAAACATATAATAAGTAAACGTAAAACGATCAACTTTGCAGTTTTAAAGTAAACAAATGAACACGAGACGACAGTTAACTCGAACATAAAGTGCGAAGGTTTAGTGCTCAGCGGAAAAGGCGATAACTCGCGCGTGTTAACGAGTGGAAACCTGACCATGCCGCCGATTCTCTAATGGCGAGATATTTTCCTGTCGCTCGACGCAGTGACGCGATGACGCGACCGGCGCGGACGGCGGGACGCGCCAGAGTGTCGCGCGGCCCGCGCTCCAACAGTACAATGATAAAAATTTATTAACTATCGTTAAAGGCCCGGCGGGTTTATGGCGCCTATTCACATAAAGCGCGGTACATGCACTAACATAAATCCTTGCTGAAGTCTATTAGTCTCAGTTGCATAGCGCGCTGCGCCTCGGTTTTACTAGCACCGCTAAGGTGATACTCGAGAATACAAATGTTAACGTTTAAACTGTAAAACCGAATTGAATTACACACACCGTTCGTCCTCTGCATATTTATTTGTTTGACTTTTAGTTGTCAGCAAAATAGACTGCAGTTTTAAATGCAAGATTTACGTTTATAGTGAGTTTATGTAATAGAGGAAAAGCTACGTAAGACTGAGCGTTGGCTGAATGCACTGAAACGTATAACGACTGTGTGGTGGTTATGTTCACTGGTAACAATTACAAGCGAAGTTTCAATCAAGTTGCACTTACATTTTCCACTCAGTTTTTCTCTTTACATGTGTATTTTTTTATCATTTCAGTATTTAATTTCTAAAAGATGTTGAATAAAAAGTTTTTTGTTGAGACGACGACGCAACTTTAAAATTGAGCGCGAATTAAACAGTTATGCTAAATATGGCAGACGCCTTCACATTGTGCTACTTACTCTTTTGTTATAATATTTAAATCAACGAAATGGTAAAAGTTGTTTAAGACTCAGAAAGTTTGGCTATTATGAAGGAATACCGGATTAATAAATTGTATTTGTTTGAATATCAGAAAAAAGTTATGTTTAAATCATCATATTAGGGTCGGCTTCCAGTCTAACCGGATGCCGCTGAATACCAGTATTTTACATGGAGCAACTGCCTATCTGTCCTCCACAACCTAGTAACTAGGTAATACGATATCCCTTGGTAAGACTGGTTGTCAGACTTTCGGGTTTCTGACGACATGTAACGACTGTCAAAGATATACGAATGACAGCCGGGACCAACGGCTTAACGTGCTTTCCGAGGCACGGAGGAGTCTCGGTACGAAAAGATTGTCACCCATCCAGAGACCAACCCTGGCAAGCGTAGCTTAACCTGATGAATCGACCCGTGCGGCTGTTAAGGCTCTTTCAAACAGGCGCGACACGCGACGCGACACAAAGACACGCTCGTCGCGCGACGAGCGGTTTCTTTGTGTCGCGTCGCGTGTCGCGCCTGTTTGAAAGACCCTTTATTACTTAGCCACGAGCTCCTGAATCATTAAATCATCATGGCTGACATTTATGGAAATTGACTCGCTTAGATTGATGTAGCTTCTTCTCGTCTCATTTACGACATGAGACCGGTAACTAGTAAGTAGGTAACATAATAACGGATTTCCCTCCGCTGACCCTGGCTTCTTTCGCGCCCTTAGACTTCCGGAGCCGCACCGGCGCCGGACCGCAAGATGATTTTTTAACTGAAAACTTCTTCAGGCGCGTTGGACATTTTTGAGATGGGAAAAAAAACGATTGAACTCGCGACACCGTTACCGACACCTCATTTTTGTAAACGCGATTGTGCTCTTTATTCATATTAAATTACGGATCAATGTTCTTTGCAAGTATTTTTACTTTAAAGGTTTTGGAAGTATTTTTTTTTAGTTTTCACTTCTGTCGGCACTCCCGGATTGCCACCGTTTTTTTTTATGTCTCAGCATGAGTGTAAAATCTACACGGCGCCCGCCGGTGCAGCTCCGGCGTCATGTACAGGAAGCCTTAAAGATAGCTTATACAGCACTATGTTTTTCATTTGAAACGCTTTGTTCTCATTCTCGAAGTCAAGAGCTATTCCAGTATTATATCTTACTACTTACTAATATTATAAATGTGAAAGTTTGTAAGGATGGTTTGTTACTCTTTCACGCAAAACCTACTGAACGGATTTTGAAATTTGGCACACAGGAACACATAGGATACTTTTCATCCCGATATTCCCACGGGATCGAGACTACTGCAGGTGAAACCGCGGGGCGCAAGCTAGGATATTATATTTACGAAGCCACAAAGCAGAAAAAAAGAGTTTTTTTTTTAAACTAATCATGAATATACGATGACGGTCGATGGCATCTAGGCGGCGCGATAGACCAATAGCTAGGTTCGCAGCTAGGCAGCGGTTAATCGCTAAATTCTGTTGAGCTGGCCAAAACCGTATAAGGAGACCTTTTTACTGAGTTCAACGTGAGCGTAGAATTGATTCCACACCTTGGGCGACGGTTCGGCGGCTCGGCCGATAGCCGAAGCTATTGAGTCGGGTTCAAACCGGACCAAGCCACCTCCCGATTTTACTTCATGCGGCAAAACGCTCGGTCGGTGAGCAATGGACACGCCTCGCACGAGTCGCTTCCACATACTTTACGCCTTTGAGCATGAAGCTCGACTGGTCTGACCTAACTAGTTGGCGACTTTACTACATAGTTTTCCTATTTCACATGATGTACCAGTGGTGGCCCAGTATAAATGACAGTGACTTACGAGTAGTGTAAATCATAGACACAAGGCAGGCGTCTTACTTTGTGTAAATTACTTCATCACTACCTCTCCCAAAACGATGAAGGAAAACATTGTGAGGAAACCGGCAATTCATAGAACCAAAAATTCGAAGATGTGACTTCCACCAAGCCGCTACGAGCTCACTTGTTGGATTATGGCCCACTCCCTCTCACAGAGAGGAGGCCTGTGTCCCAGCAGTGAGAACATTAAAGGCTGAGTATGTTATGAGGAGCTGGCTGTACCTCGACGAAGCCGCCGCGGTCGCGCACGAGCAGGTACAGGCGGTAGAGGTCGAGCGGCTGCTTGGAGATGGTGGGGCAGGCGGCGATGGGCGTGCGGCGCTCGTCCATGAAGGCCAGCAGGCGCTCCACCCAGCCGCGCCGCTCGGGCGCGTCGTCCATCTCGTACAGCTTGCCCAGCGAGTCCGACTTCTGGCGCAACACACACTCATCACATACCCGACCCAAGGATACGCCCACAGGACATACTCGATACCAACAGGTCTAGCGCAACACAGTCATGTCTTGTCACCCTTAGGGCCATTCGCTCGAACAAATATTATCGCAAAATGAATGTGACAAATTGACAAGCGCGCGTAAACTAATTAGTAATTGGTCGAATGATTTATCAATAGCCAATCACAATAGCGATAATTTTCATGCGAGAAACTGGCCCTAAGGCTCCAGTCCCCCACCGAGGAAGCGAGGAAGCGACTAACTATCGACTATTTTCTCGCTCAAGATACGTACAATAGAGAGAGTATTCGCTGGCAGTGTGAACAGACAGCGAGCAACTATTGATATATGTATCTCTTTTACTGACACGGGGCCATCATCTATTGTACCTTTCTTGAGGGAGAAAATTCGATAGCTAGTCGCATCATCACCGGCGGTGGGACAGGTGCCTATAGGCAGCATTCGGCGCCCTGAGCCGAGAGACAACAACGACAATTCGTTGTTTGTTGTGGTAGTCTGCCAAATAGCACCGAATGATACCATAGGTGATAGCTACCGTGACAAGACAACTTGTCAAGAATTTTATCTCACCAAATATCATGCAAGGTCTAACTTTATATTTCACGAATAGTTTTTCTAAAGTTCATCTAATATTTTTTAAATCAAAATTAATGTAATGTAACCATAATAATTCACTACAATTTCTAATCAAGGAAGTTCAATTTTTCAATTCTGGGTATGAGTATGTCGTATGGGTCGAAATTATCAGGCCAGTTCTACCTTTTTATCAAGACTAAGCACCGATTTTTTTTACTTTATTTGTGATAACCAGAATTAGTACACCGAATACACAAATGATACCAAAACTAGTGCTTAGTTTTTAATTTCTAGCAAATACATCTATAGAGTATAGGTCTTATTTTACGCAGAGTATTGTATATGAAGTGAGCTATTTTCACGGCAATCAAGTTCAAGCATTTAGATTGATAGTGTATGTGTTACCGGGCCTGACGAAGACTCGCCTATTCGTCGCCTTGAATTTTCAGCCTAGAATAAAAAATCCACTAATATAAATTTTATGTTCAACAAACTACTTTCGTCAGCCCCGTTCGTTTGGAAAAAACTCCTTATGATTTATGAATAGTTCAGAAATAAAACAAAATAAGAGTGAGAAGAGAAAAAAAAGGAAATGAAAAATTTATTGAAATTATTATAAAATAAGGAGTTTTTACGAAATTGCATTCCAATACTAACCCTTTTCAATAAACTACATATTACAAGCTAGTACATAGTTTACGAAACGGGGACTTTGGGTATTTTCATGCAATCGATGCACATCATTATATAAGTTCAACAGGCTTCAGATGTCATGCTATACAAAAGTTGCTACAGTACACAGCCGGCAAGAACACGGAGATTTCATTCAAATCTAAAATGTGTAATAAAATGCTACACAAAAGTGTAATTTAGAACCAACAGAACCTTTTGTTGTGTAAAGTGTTGAGAGTATTTAAACATTTCTCAGTTGAAAAGTTCCTAAATTATGTCTTGAAGCGAGTCCACAACCAAAAAGAACACCCGTAGCAGAAAGCGAAACAAAAGTGAATAACTAAAGGATTTCTCAAGCTTCAAGCTAAAAGTTGGTGTCGAAAGTTGTAACTGAAAAAAATATGTACAAAGATACAGTCAGACAATGTTATGCATTTAAAGGCAATGCATTTTGTATTATGCAGATAGAAAATGACTAACATGCAATCGTAACACGGTATTAAGTGGAAATATTAATCGTATCGAGCACTACACATGCTTATGATCTTTAACTTGATATAAACCTTTGATCTGTAGGACTCCGGCGCAATGTGACTGTTAAATACCTGAAATACATGATAAAATGCAATGCCTCCCTTTCGATTACACACAGCTCATGTTAGGAAAGAACAAGACAGTTGAAATGTATGAGGTAAACCTACAAAAAAACTTAAATTGCCGGTGATGTGGCTCTCAATTGAAAAGGAACAAAAAATAATGTTGGGTGCACGGATGCTGACCACACAAATAAGTTGGGTGTATTAAGTATACAATGCATCACATAGTATGATGCAATTCTTGATGGTTTTCGTGTTATCGACACCCGTGACATGTGAGGTTCGATATGGTGTTCCACATAAATGCAATAATTATGTGAATAGTAAAAAATACGGAAGGATTTTTAAAATAAAATTTCATTCATCGTTATTTTTGTTCTCGTAACCTGGCTTCGTAAATTGGTATCTTTATTTTAGTTCGCCCTCATCAAATATCGTCTTATTGTAAACCATTTCTTGGAATTTACTATTATTTTGGGCTTACGAAAACAAAAACGTCCTTCAGACAGTTGCCTTTAGAAAACTGGCTTAAGGACGAGGGAAGTATTAGGGCTTTTAGTCAATCATGCATTAACAAGTCTAACTAAAAGCCAAAATCCTCAGTTAGACAATATTGTTGTAGAAGTCTGAACCAGCAAAAAGAACAGAGTAGACGAAGAGTGGTAGGTACTACTTGACAATAATATCGGTGGAACCAGCCCAGTTTTGGCAAATTTTTCTTCCTTGTAAGGTGTGCTAAAATTTCTTCAACTGATTGGAAGTAATCCGAGGGCGATTTATTAACGCGACGATTTTTTATCGCACAATGAATTTTTAACGCTCGGTGTCAAGCCGAGCATTAACAATCACACAGAGCAACCCAGCGCGTCAAAAAAATCACTGTTGGATTCTCAACTCTCAGCTCTAAACAATGAGTTTAAAATCCAGTGCGCATTAAAAAATCGCCCGTGAGTATGGTTAAGGGTTTATGGGGAGATTAAATTTCAATTTTCAATGAGCTAGGCAGTTCCACAGATAGGTCAGTGTGGTGACGGTGTTCAGGTGTGGTGTGTGGTGTGGCGTGTGGCGAGACTCACGGGACTAGAGGGCGGGCGCGGCCACGACGAGGGCGAGGCGTCAGCGTCGGCGTAGGCGTCGTGTAGCGACGAGTGCGAGCCGCCGCCCGGCGACGGCGACGGCGCCGCGCTGCCCGGGCCATATTCTTTGCGCGACCCGCCTTTACTCGAACTCGACCCGCCGCCGCATGCTTCTTCGCCTGAAGCTGCAACAACAAGTACTGTTAGATTAGTTCATTTTTAAAGCAACAATTGATTTCTGGTACATTTTAGGACAGATAACAGGTGATAAACCGCGGGAAGCGAGAAGCGCAGGACCAGTCGTTGTGGCGATGCTTGGGGAGGCCTACTGCCTATGTTCAATAGTGGAGGTCTTTCGGCATAATAGTGATAATGATGCAGTTCAATATCGTCGCCGTGTAATGAAGAAAAATGTATTGTTCTAAACAGGTACAGACTTCCAAAAAGAAGGAGGTTATATGTTCGTAATGCATATTTTTATTTTATTCATTTGTTGTGTAGAAAATCTCGTAAAGTCGTTATGCATATTTTGAACAAACATGCACATATTTAAGATGCTGCCTTCTATTGATGATAATGAACCACGGAGAACGTCAATAACGGCCATTTTTCAGACAGTTTTTATTTTCCCTGTAAAATAACGTTTATTGCAATCACGAGGTTTTCACTGTACGGCGACGAAATGCGTTTTGAGTGATAAAGTTCATACCTGCGGATGCATTACTAAGCGTGCTCTGCTGGCTGCCTTCATCCAGCGGCGCGCCGTCCGGCCCCGTGGTGACGAGCGCGGTGGCGGGCGCGGCCGGCCCGTTGTCGTGCGGCTCGGCCGGCGCCGTCGGCGGCGGCATGGCGCCCTCGGGCGCGCCCGGGGCGCCCGGCCCGCCGGGGCCCGGGGGGCCCATGTGCCGCGGTTGCTGCTGAAACAGGAAACACGCACGGTTACTTACGAGCTGAACAATGTAAATTATGTATCACACCAACATCAGCCGGCCTATTCTATAAAAAACTCATCATGAAAACTTACGGGAAATAAGTTGTCAATATTGTCAATCCCTAGCATTAAGCCTAGTGCAAACTGGCGCGACGCGACTCGTAACAAAACAATTTGTCAGAAAATTTCACGATAGAACAATAAATTACCGGTGTCACAAGTCGCGCCAGTCTGCGCGAGCCTTTATGTGAAATGACAGCTCACTTTGAGCTTACTTCACCCAGATTTTCACGATAACAATAGAACAGAATAGACCAGCTGATGTTGTAGTCAGTCAGATTTCGGAGTTGAAGGCCCAGAATTTCGATCAACAAATTAAGGTAGATCGCCTGTTGCTATTAGTTTACTGACGATGAAAACTCATCAAATAGTGGGTCACTATGCTAACAGTCCAGTAGAGGTACCTTCAGAGGAGGGTAGTGTTGTGGCGGATGCGGCGGTGGCGGCGGGCGGTACCCGTACGGGTAAGGATGGTGGTTTCTTGGCGGGTAGCCATAGGGCTGCGGCGGCGGGTAGTGCGGCGGCTTGTAGCCGGGGTGGTGCGCGTAGGGCTGCGCCACCAGCGCGCCGGGGGGCGGGCCGCCGGGCGACGGCGCGCCTGCCGCGCCGGGCCCCGGCCGCGCCGTCGACCCGCTGCCGTCCGACAGCGACGACGTTCGCGGCGGCATCACTACGTTCTGCGTGCCTGCAATAAAGTTATCAAATAATTAGATATAATTCATTACATAAAACCAATGTCAAGAACGCACAAAGTCGTCAGATTATACTTTAAAACACTGCAGATAACTTGCTCCTCTATCGAGTAAACAACATTCACTACTAGTCATAACTCCGAAACTAGAGTCGCGCCGGTTTATAACACAAATCCAAGTTGAGTGTCAAGTGTATCAATATAATTGCATACGAGAGTGCAAGCGACAAACATTGGCGTATATCGGTTTTGTGATCGATCGTGGAGCCCGGCGCCGATGCTCGCACACACAATTTGAATAATACAGTTAACGAGGGCTCGCCTAAGCCAGCCGAGCATCAATCGAGGGCGAAGAGACGCATCCGACCACTTTCGTTTTCCATCGGCACGTGAGCAGAATGCGCCGCTAGCCTGCGAATTCTCGCTGCACTTTATTGCATCCGTATATGTGCATACGACATGCACGCAACGCATTGACCGAGGCCGAGATACGAGCGGCAGTGATTTGCGACGACGAAAGTGGTATTGCAGCTTTTATGTAGGTCGATTTGGAGGCGGTTATGCTAGTGTTACGTGAGAGCCACTACCGTCAGTTACACAGTTAATATACATTTGCAATTACGTCGGTGCAGTGGCGAAAACTGCGCGCCAACTAAAGCGGCGCGCTTTAAAGTTTCTCAGTGCACATTTGAAAGGCGCCCTTTACGATGTTTTGTATGAATAAAGATAAACACGTGCGAGGGTCGTCACTTTAATCTCATCAGCGGGCTATTATCGGGCCATTATATTGTGTCGGTGCGATCAGACGGCCAGCAGACGGCGAGGCGCCGGTGAATCATAGATAACAGCGCTGTGCCATACGCGCCCACCTATATATCTATTTGTTTACGGCGACCTTTAATGAGTGTAGCGCCACGGTAATGGGGTCGTCCCGACTCGACTCACATCCGACCAATGTCTCGTAAAAATAGCACGCGTCCTATTTTGAAATGTGTAATAAAGATAGCATGCAACCGTGAATGTGACGACAGAAATAATGTCTTTTACTTATCTATTACTAATGATCCTAACCTAAGATCTGTTTGTAAACAACAGCTAACACAGCAGGTACCTAATATGCTTTGGCCAACTGTTATCAAGTGGACGAAATGCCGTGTAATCTCCATTGTTTGTTTGTAGACAGTTGCAATCTTCAGCACATGAGTGCATTGTTTGCACGTCACAACAACAGGATCTATACTTACGAGAATGACGCAATGCTAACGACAGGATCTGTTTGACAACCCATGAGGATATCTTTATTTCAAAAAGTTTCGCTTATTCAATGGTTACTTTGTCTACTTCCCAGATATGACTACATTGACAAAAGCTTATAGTTGCATAGTTACAAATCATACGCATACAAATCTTAAAATGACTTTTTCGTGTCGCATCTGCTACGTTGAACTTAAAGCAGAAGAGAATAGTCTATGGTCTACTAGCATTATTCTCTCAATCATACATATAAAGAAATTACATAAATAGTGAACGTTTGCGTGTAAAACCCTAAATGCATAAGTCTTGTAGTCTGATTGAGCAACGCAACAAGCCGCGGACTCGAACCAGCTCTGTCAAGGGCAGCGCCCGTCACCGCGCGACCGCGTGCGTAACGCACCAAGCCGAGGTCTTTACTTTCCCATCCAACAATACCGCCTCAGTTGCACGTGCAACTCGGTGCAAGGTTTCTGTTAATGTTACTTTGAAGTTTGAACATGTGTCTTGAAAAGAAACTGACACGATTTATTCGGTCTTCTTTATTTTTCGTGTGGTTAGTGACTTAACTGGTGTCAGACTTTTAAAGCCGCCCATGGACCTCTGACTTAGCTTCACATGCCGTCGAGAAATATCTCTCAGGCATGCCGGTTTCCTCACCATGTTTTCCTTCAGCGTTTTTGAAGCAAGTGATTATTATATAATATGCACATGAATCCCAAAAGTTAGAGGTGCGTGCATTGGGTTCGAACTCGAGACCTATGACTTGGCAGTCTGACGATCATATCACTAGGATAGCACTTCTATATTATTATGTTATTTATTCGGTGAAGGTGTTTCATGAGCAAATTGTTGTATATAGTCAAAACAGGATGCTCTACAGACATCATCAGGTTGAACGTCTAGCATGTTATCAATCTATTTGCACAGAAACTTATAATACCTCTTTTTTAATGGTAAGTAGATAGATAAGTAGTGTTAGAAATTACTTATGCTATTTTCGACACGACTGAAAAACTGTTTCTGTATATTATCCAAGGCTCGGATACCGGTAAAATTTTCAAACCGTTACTATGTAC
The DNA here is from genome assembly GCA_916610215.1 of Omphaloscelis lunosa. NCBI lineage: Eukaryota > Metazoa > Arthropoda > Insecta > Lepidoptera > Noctuidae > Omphaloscelis > Omphaloscelis lunosa. The sequence goes on along the minus strand of OU744265.1, from coordinate 12,257,173 downwards.
TTGACGCAAAAACCTTAACATTCGGTTTCGCTCGTAGAAACCGGTTTTTCTACTGGTTTTGGAGGATTCTTTACATAAAGGTTTTTTTTTAGTGGGTTATTAAACGGTTTAGAGCAATATTAACCGGTTTTTTTTGTTTAGTTTTTATTCAGCGCGGCATCCTCACAAGTAGTTACAAGTTGCAACGCGTTTACCGACATGCCGCTCGTCGTATAAACCGGTTAATTTAGGTTAAAACAAAGTTCTTAAAACGTTCACGTTCTTAAGAAAAGTTCGGAGTAAAACCCAAATAAACCGGCTATCACCGGTATTTTTTAAACCGCCTTGATATTATCCTCTACGTTTTGAAAGCGAGTTTCGTTCCAACTTTACTGAGCTTACGCCATCTGATATTAAGTACCACCGAGTACCTGTTAAAGTGTTCCTTCGGCTTGGAATACCTCAGCACATAGATACAACACTGCGCGCATCAAAGTCAAGTGTCAGGCACGAAGGGCGCGGGCTTGCGAGCAATATGCGGACAACCACGCGAACCTACCGCGGTCATAGCTACCAACACATTCCGCGCATACGATCAACCGCGCCCACGTTAGGTGCATTTAGGGCTACCGAATGATCGGAAACAAAATGGACTGTTGGTAGAAAGCGTGGAATGTCTCAGCTTGCTGTTTTGTTGCCATTCGGTGGAACGTGCACACTTTCAGAGATTTTTATTCTTTTATGGGGGATATCAGAGGAGAAAGGAAACGGCCGGGAGTAGCCAGTATGTATAGTTCCATCGAGTTCCACGGAGTAGCAACTAAATGGAGTAATCATGTCAGTACTCCTTTAACAAATCACCCCAACTCACTTTGGGATGCGTGGAGAGAAGAGGTCTGCCTTCTTGGAGCTATCTTCGGCTTTAATTGGTGCATGAGTGATGGGAACTCTCTCGTTGTGGGGGATCCTTGAGCGATTTACCGAACATTATTCCTTATTACCCCATTTCACATGTCCAAAGACCTCAGTTGTGTCATACTTAAACCATGATCCGGCGTTTTTATTATTCACACAAGAGAATAATTATTCTGGAAAATAGGGAAAATTAATCGCAAGTATTTGTGGGTTTCCTAACGACATTGTTTTTTATTTGCACACCCTAGATTGCCACCGCAAATTACTGCCATTAACCACCAACAAGTCAAGTTATTTAACTGAGGCAATATAAGATCTATTTACTGCAAAATTCCATACATAACCAGCCAAATGATTGAAAATTATGCTGAATGTAATTTTGATAAACAATATACTAAATGTAAGTTTTGAGGCAATAACAGAAAATATTTTGACGGTATAAAATACAGCATATTTTCATTAATATAGGCTATATAAACGTTGCGTCAAGCGCTCACAATTTACACCAAGTATCTAAACTGACGACGCACAGTGGAACGAATGTATGGAAGCGGTTGGACGTAGACATGTCCGAAAAATAAGAGTAAAATTATGACAAACTAATGATGCCATCTTATTCGATTACTTAATGCCTTCATAAATTGTGGTGATGAATTTCTTCATAACTCCCATATTTCGGGAGTAATTTGAGAAAATGTGAAATTTTACTATGAAAATGAGTGTATTGAGCTCTCTCCCTCCTGATTCCGGGCTTGTTTCAAGTAGCGGTCTCTAATATCGTAATGCTATTACTAAGAGCTATATTTAATACTAAGACACATAGTGCGCCAAATGTGCACTTTCTGGGATAAAAGGAAATGAAAATTTAAAAAAAAAAACGTTTTTTCCCCATTTGTATTTACTTTAAACCGCAGACAGACTTATTAAGAGGTCTATAAATATATTATATATATACAGAAATATATATTAACAAAAATATTCACAAGAACTGATGAGAGTATGACTTTTAAGTAAGTTGATAATAAATTACCTAGTTTCATTAAAAGTACAATAAATAATTAAGACGTAAGCTCTAATTTACTAAGTTACACATTTTAAAACAATAACATCATTTAATTATCTTCGTCATCATCATCATCATCAATTAATTCAAATTCAGAATCGATGTCCGCTAAATCATTTATGTTAACAAATTCGATATCACTTTTCTCAGAATCCGTAAGCTCATAAAATTCCTTAAAAGAAGATTTTTTTACAAACTTATTTCCTTTTGGACGGATACTTGTAACAAGTGGATCAGAAGACAGTAAAAGATTGTGCATAATATCTTCATTGCATGAGATACTGCTATGCTTTCGAGAATGCCCCTCTCTATATTTTCTAAAATCTTTATTTCTAGCCTCAGATGCCTCTTCGGATAGAAAACCAATGGGCACAATTGACATGTTCTGAACTATGTCTGGCCCATGCATTAAAATTTTATGAAGTGAAGAAGGCATATAATACCATGGGTATAACTCCACGTAAAGCTTAGCAGTATCAAAGCAGAACTCTCGGAATTTAGTTACGTTGATCTTCTCTCCTGATGAAATACACTGCAAGATCACACAGATTTTTCTTAAAAGCATAGCATCTATTCCGGTCAGTTCAGCAGATTTAGTGTAGTTTTCAAAAAATCTCCTTGCCGAGTTGCCATTGTTGGTGGATCCACTGCCTTGTTTCACAACATCGAGAAGTAAGCCCGTTTCTCTTCTTACAGCCTCTTGAACTCTTTTCTTCCTGTCATCAACTTGCCTTTTTGCTATATCACCCCTTACTTGCCATGATTTTATGTCTAATTTGTAGGAAATGTGTAATAAGCATTCCATTGAGCGAATCCAAGCGTGAAGGGTGCTTAAGCTATATTTATACATGTCCTCGTTTGCGTGTTTATCTTTGATTAACTCTAAATTATTCATTTCTTTAGGACAAGCCTTGCATATGTCACACACTGAAGCTGCTGTATTGGATATAATGGAATGAATTTTACCATCAATCATTGTCAACAGCAGTTGGTGTTTGACACTAATTCCATCAGTGATGGTGGATGGAGTTAAGGCTTCAATCTCTGCTTCGATTTCAGCCATCTCTCTCTGCACATTTTCTTTGGTTTCCTTTATAAACTTAAACAATATTGGCCGGCAAAATGAAGTGGAAGATGGTCGCTCGTTTTCCCAAATTGTTACACCTTTTGAGACGAGCCGCAGTGGTACAAGACTAATCATAAAATTACTAGCAAGATCGATTTGCTCATCTTCACTCGTCCTTTGATGATAAATGCTTTGGCTAGATGATCCGTCAAAACCCCATTTGCTGGTCAATACGAGCTGTTGATTGGGATCAACAGGGGTTTCTAACGACCTAATAAGTCTTCTTGAGGTTAAATCCATCAAGGCTTGTAATTTGATTTTTGCAGAGCTCTCTGTAACTGTGAGATCTTCTTTGGCCGGATAGCACTTAATTTTTTCTTTAACCAACATGTAGTAACTCGGGTATTGAAGAGCTCCTTCTTGAGTGTTGAAATCCCGAAGAGTGTTATAGCGCCATTTCGATAAGTTCATCGATACATAAAGAGCCAATGCCTTCAAAGGGGATATTTCCCGTACCTGAATTGATTTACCTTCAATGAAGGCTTTGATTTTTGAGGCCTCTTCTGGATTCTCCGTCAAGTATTTCATAACATAAGCTGTATCGCTTTGTCCTGCCTTTTGAAGCGCCCTTTCGGCCGAAAACATAATTTCAGCGCTGCTACTGCTGCATGAAAGACTATCTTCAGTGGTGCGTCTTCTTTTTTGCCGGTTACTAAGGTCCTCAAAAGATTTACGAGGACTAGGATGTGTACAAGTTGAAGCATCAGATTTAGCAGGAGAAATTATGGGCTCGATGACGTCACTTATATTTTCTGTAGAAGGTTCCATATTTTCATTCTGTAATTCCGGCCATTGAATTGCAGCCTGTAGCCAAATCTCATGTTTCTTCCGAAACTTATCTGTGCTTCTTCCAGACTGTGTCCATTTTGCATAAATGCGGTAGCAAAATCGACGACACCAGTCTTTTAAACTTGTTTCAGCACTTTCACATAACTGAACACAACTGTTATCTTTTAAAACACTGAACAAATAGTTAAAGTCGCGTAAATCTTTATGTGCGCGTGCGCATAAAGCAACGTGAATATCAAGATTTGTATTAAAATTTGGAAAATACATTGCGAGATTAGCTTGGATACAACGAGGTGTAAATCAACACTGATTTTAAAGTTACTAATAGTGACCTATTTATATAAAATCCAGGTATCCCAGGTATCCTTTGTTAAATATTGCAAGGTAATTAGTTATTGTGATAATTAGTAAATGATGCATGCTAAATTAGTGTATTAAGAGCCATTTAGTAATTAAATAATAGCAATGTTCTTATCAGTAATCATTAGTGCATCAGTTTTATATGTAAACCTTAAGTCCCTAATTATATATCCTAATTAGCTTATATCTTCTCTAATTGGCTGATCAGAAATGTTATTGTAATAAGGTAAACCTTTAGAAAAACGGTTTTAATCAACAAAATAAACAAAAAATTAAAAAATTGTGTTATAAAATAAACATCACTCTTTATCCCAGAAAGTGCACATTTGGCGCACTATGTGTCTTAGTATTAAATATAGCTCTTAGTATTAGCATTATGATATTAGAGACCGCTACTTGAAACAAGCCCGGAATCAGGAGGGAGAGAGCTCGATACACTCATTTTCATAGTAAAATTTCACATTTTCTCAAATTACTCCCGAAATATGGGAGTTATGAAGAAATTCATCACCACAAGTTATGAAGGCATTAAGTAATCGAATAAGATGGCATCATTAGTTTGGCATAATTTTACTCTTTTTTTTCGGACATGTCTACGTCCAACCGCTCCCATACATTCGTTCCACTGTGCGACGTGGTCGTTCAAAAGTGGTATGACATGAGTATTTGTACTAAGAGAATTCCTAGTCACGCAGACACGACGCTATTAGCAACACGATGTATGCCATGTATTCTATCTGTACATAAGGATTCATAACATTGATTTCATATATTTGTTTTTAAATATATTTTCCTTGTTATAGGCATTTCGTAACGTTTTGACTAGACAATGAGTCTGTATTATTTCGTAGCCATTAAATAATTAAACTGTCAAGTCAAGCAAAAATTATTAAGACTTGAGAATTAGCCATAAGAAACGCATTGAATAAGTTTTTTCTAATATTAATTACTGGGTACATCGTGTAAAATGTGTTAACAGCAAGGAGTATAAACAGAAAATAGACAATAGCGTTAACAAGCGGCCCAGTTGAGACAAACGGTGGCATCGGAGCGACGGCGGTGTTTGTCGACCCATTTAACTTGATCACCACTAACACACTCGCCGTCCCCACATACCACATGACATACAACGCTGATTTATCTTGGAATTTACACATTTCCACAGTTTAGATTTAACTTTGAGCTATGCTGAACAGTGCAACAGCTGCATACTAAAACTTTTAGTTGCGTCACCTCGGGAATTCCAAAAAGAAAAAGCATGCAAGAAAATAATAACGTATTTTAAACCGTGTTTAGCAATTTCATACGTACGGTTGAATAAATTTCATTTCAATTCAATATCGAAAGCCGAGGCAAATTGTCACAATGGCTATATAACAAACAAGACAAATCAAATGAAACCTTTAGAAGTAAGTATTTCATTGACAAATTAAATCTCGTTTTCCTTTTCAATCTTACAACAATCTCGGGGAGAGGGACCGAAAACAGGGTGGTTGTTACGTCTGCGAGGTAAGTACATCTGGTTATCGGGCGTGGGGGGTAGGTGGGTACACTTGTACACTTAGTGAATGTGTATAGTATACTATAGAGTGAGCCGGGCAAGTCTGGCCGAGGTTAGGGAAAGAATGTCCGCACCATTAGCCAAGGGGGCAGACGGAACGGGGTGAATGGGCTGTCGAACCCTCCGTCGACCTTGACTCGTCGAGATTTATCACTTTTCCGGGGTAATCTGAATACAATTAGGCGATGGGCAGCCAACAGGCGGGACCGCAGACACGCAACAGGTTCCCGTTACAGAAGTCATATTATTATAAAAGTTTTTTTTGTGCTCCCTCCGTTACTCGGGACCGCTATGTATTCAAATCTTAAATCTCGAAGGTGGACAAGAATAATGATAATCATGTTTACATGGAATGGCACTTGTGCTTTGCAAAACAAACATGTAAGTACCTACATTTGATCAATATCAAAGTGAATGATACTTGAATGTTCAAGAAGTCTGGACTTGCTGTATAGAACAAAGACACATACAAGAGCTGGTCGCAATAGACTTTACTTAGGTGAATATTCGAGATAGAATTCTAAACGAAGAATATTTATTTTACTGGCTGGAAATATTCTAAGAAATCGCATTTATATGAAATAAATTGTTTGTGACAGTAATAGGTGGGCGGTAGTTGGTAAAAAGAACACCATAAATAATAATAACGACCACGTCGTTCCTTGCAGAAAAAAAGTATTCAAAACAAACCACGAAGGACATTTTACGTGAAAACGATCAAAACAAACATTATGGCAGGATCGGGACAAAAAGCGTTTTGTTTTACCTTTTTTTTTTTAAGCTGGAAGTCGATGGCCTCGCCAAGGACGTGCAAGCACGTGGCCGTACATAGAGGCATTTCAGTTAAACGTCAAACACTTGTACCGACCCTCACACATCTGCATGAGTGAGGGTGAATACTTAATGTTAATGCACACAATCAAACACAGATCACTAACTTCCGAACTTAGTAACGAACGATAAAACATGATAACACAAAATGTATTATGAAGTCGTAATAATTAATTAGGATTACGTAAACGCATTATAAAGTTAGTTATTAATTGTTCTTATGACAGACGATTTGCAAAAGTTCAAATCGATGTCTTTTAATTGTTGTACATGGTTTTTTTCTGGCCATGCTAATCGGCACATGGTCTAAATCCATTTTATTAATATAATTCCAAGTGTTGTGATAATAAGTTATACTATCAGCTTTAAAACGATTGCAACAAAAAACAGGATAAACTTCAAATATTTTCTTCTATATAAAATGTTAAGCATCGAGCTAAGTATAACTGAAGTAAATATAGGTTTCAAATGTCACGGAGAAACAGCGAGCGGCAGCGTTCGACTCGGTCCCAAGAGCCAGCCTTATCTTAGTTGATGGCATTCCACTGCTCGGCGGCCGATACGCACGACGGACGACTGCGAAACGCTTTTAGCGCCCGTATACTGAACAACCGACCACTGGGGCAAGGAATTATCGCCCAACATAACAACAGCACAAGGTCTGAAATAGCACAGCCGCGATAATAGGTACACTTCGCGCAAAAGAAACCTTATTGGTCGAAAATTAAAGTCGTTTTCGAAAGTCACGTTGTATGCGGGCGTCAAACAATACGCAATTCACCTTCGAACGCGTCGGGTTGCGGTATTGCGGCTTCATTGTGTTAAAATAACGATGGAACTTGGATTGGAAACGAGCACAATGCGGTCGATAAACAGAAATTTATTTTTATTTACACATCGATAAAGAATATTACGATCAATCAATGAGACTGCCGCATAGATAAGATATAACGTATTCTTGCACACAGATATTACCTACCTACCTATTTGATAATATTACCCCCTTACTTATTTCGATTTGATGTAGGTAATATGCATACCACTCTATTTACTTGAATCCAATTTTGTACAATAATAATGACCTACATATTTTTTATAGAAGACATAAAATTGTTGGTCATTCTTATTATTCTTGGTTTTCATACCTAGTAACCATTTTTTTTTTTAATCTATATTTAGGAATGATTCACGTATCGTTTGAGAATTGAGATAACTTATTAGTATCAATGTTTATAAATAGCTACGTAAATTAATAATATATAAAGTTTTAACAACTTATAAAACAATGTGAGTCATTAGTGCACATTTGAGCACAGGCAGGCAACATATAAAGCAGCGTATTTTTCCTCAACCGCTCCGTCTATAATTTTCTAGCGCGAGGCTTCACATATTCACTCGATGTTTGTCGAGAGTCAAGAAGTCCGACGAGCCGAACGGTTGACGTCATACAGTCATGTTAACCTTCTACCACTCCACCAGCTCGTGACAACTTATGTGGCGGGCTATAATACATTGCTGCGCAAGTCCTCGCCGTATTTTTCGGCGAGGAACACGTGCAGCGTTGGACTTGGAAGTTGTTTGGTTCGCTCACAACGCTGGAGATACAGTGTGAGGGTGTATTGCGGTCATATAACCGGTATTCGAGTGGCGCGGCAGTTGGAGCTCGGCCGGTCTACAGCCCGATGTTTTGAGAAAGCCACGTTCGGCAATCGGCGACGTTAACAAAACACGATTGCTTTTGCGGTTGCCGTTCGCTACAGCCAGTTTAGGCAAAATACCAAATTGCTTTTTATGATACCTGCATATATGAGGCACAATGTTTATTTTGAGGCCAATTACTTCACTCAACCGGGACAAATTGATAACTGTTAATGTTTTGTATAAGAACTAACCAACCCTGACTTTGGTGATTATCCAATTAGAAGCTTAAATAATAACTAAATTATGGCCTTAGCTTCAATATTCGTGTTGGCCAAACGTCTGAAAAGGTGGAAGTTTTGTTTCTATAACCGTTAGACAACTGCATCGAAAGTGAAACAAATAGAAGGAACGATTGCTTGTTGAATGAAACACATCATCAGATAGATCTGGGGCAGGATGGATGATCGAAAAGATGATTCTGAAATAATAGAATTCTGGAACCAGATAAATAATTAGATTTTCTTGTGTCAGAGTAACCTTCCAGAGTTTTCCAATCAGTCAGGTTCATGGCAACATATTATTGCAAGCCGTGCAGATGCCTCCATGCATCTTCTCCTTTTCGTGTTGTTAGTGACTAACCCAGGGACCTGCCTCCATGCATGATACTTGGCTTTTAGAAAAGGAGTTTTGACACACAATTGAAATCCAAAATAAAAACTTGAATTATGCAAATCTCATATTTGTTCGTAATATGGGATCTTAAAAGGCACTTATTGTGAAAAAATCCAGCGTGAAATAAAACAATCGAATTTTAATGGTTTGGAATGGTCACCAATCGTAAGTTATTGAACATGCGTGAATACATTTACAAAGCAATTTGCGTTCCGAGTATACTTCCAAGTATGCGAATACCATGGTCTGTGTTCACTTTTGATACTTTACTAACTGTGATGTAGTTCCTTGTTTTAGAACAAGGGCATTTAAATCAGATAAAATCTATAAACCACAACTGTTAGGCTTCTACTGCCACAGAAAACGAACTACATACATCGAAGTCCAATTAACTGTTTGCGTCATACTTTAGCATGAGTACCTGTTTTTACATCGTTTGTTTGTTTGTCCGGGTTAGTATCAGATATGGTTGAAATGATTTTATTATTTTTAATTGATTGATAACATCATCAATATCAATGTGCACCTTTTATCTGAACACTACGTAATAACTGTAATAAGTGTCTCTATTGCTTGTTGGCTGAAGAAAAAAAAATACGACGTGGTTGCGTTTTGGACTATTTTAGAGGGAAAAGGGAGAAAAGTAACCTTACCATTTGATTGTATCCAAGTCGATGTCAGATATGTACCTACTGGCTTATCAAGTTAGGTACGTAAAGTTTATAATTATTCAACTGTTCATGAATGGAATTGTAGTAGGTAGGTATTACTCGTCTAAAATCAGCTGGAAAGGCAAAAGTAACTAACTATGTATTCGTAATATACATATTCCTACGTCAAACAAATCGTGACAGTGAGTAGGTAAGTATATAAGATGCGGCGTCCCCGGTGGGTGAACCCGTCAAGGTCACTTCGAGGGAAACCCCACAAGGGTGTTCTAGGAATCTTTACATTTCAACAAGATGTAAATTGGAATATCAACAAACACTTTTAAAATGTATTAGGATTCGATACGCGGCTCGTTGATTAAATATTGAATACATTCTTAGCATATTAGTCAGCCTATCTATTGAATAACACTGTCCGTTCCAATTGATCGATTATGCGAATTCATCATTTAACGCAATCAATGTAGGTTCACTTTTCAATCGGGATTTTTTTAGCTTTTATCAAAATCGTGCCAAGTTCGGCAAAGTAAGAGTCGGTTTCGTTTTTTATGTTGTTATATAGGTGGGAAGGTTTGTCAATGGTAAGGTCGGTGGCGATCCGGCACATAGGAGCGCCTCGTGGGCCTCAGGGGTAGAAGGTCCTGTTTTGCGTGCTCGCCCCGACCGTCGGTGGGGGTAAGTTTTTCACGAGGCCCTATATACCGCGACCACCCCGACTCGTACATAAGGTGGGCGGGCTGGGGTGGTTCGCGCCCGCAAAAGGGGCAAAATACGGCGTACTCTGGGCGCCCGTTCTATGTGGGTCAATGTCGGGAAAGCCCGTGTCTACCGGTGACGGAGTATGCACAACGAATCTGATCAACACACCCGTGACAAAACAAAGGATAAGTCAAAACCTCCCAAGAATATGTTAAGACCTTAATCCCTGGAAATAAGGTTCAAATTCAAAGAGAACGCAAACGAAGTGCAACTTCATTCAATATTAGTTGACGAAATCAAAATCTGATTAGGGATGATTAGTGATTGCACATGAATCTTATGTGAATTATATGATTAGAATCAAGTTTGTTTTCAAGGCAACATAGTAATTCATTGACTTTTCTTCAGAAACAAACCCACTCGTAATGAAATTGCTATTAAAGTTCAGAGTCATTAATTCACCATTCACATAAGATCGTGTCTGGTTAATCATTTTCAATATCTTGAAATGTAAAGCTAGGTTGGTTTTACTCATTCATGTGAGATTGATGTCATTGTCTTGTCAAATTGGTATTTTACTTCAACTATTAGTACCTTATTTCAGCTTGAGTTGTGCCCAAGGAAGCATACACTTTTAGAAAATAACTTTTGCATTACTTGGGATCAGCCGATCAGCGGCTAGAGTAGCATAACAGCCACAGTGGTCTGATACACTATTCCCAACCACTGATAACCGTCACTGCGGCTATTATATGACAGTACCTCTGGCTGATAATAATCCGCGTGTCTCGTACCCAAGCTGAAGATGACACGAGACTGAGTGATGATTTAGATTCGATTAGTGCTAAGTTGAATTTAGTGCATCGGCCTTTTTTTTGGGTGGGAAATTATCAAATAACTTCTCCCGCTTTAGGTGGAGCGGGAGTACGTGTCAGACTCTTACTGACTAAAACCCACCCGTGTTCCTTCAGTTGCCATGTTGCCGAGGGCCACGATATCCCTTTCGGACTTTTTCGCAACCCCGGCAACTACAAGCGGGCTTAAGACTTGAATCAATAAACAACATTCCGACGAAGAGGCGAAGATGGTCAATAAAATTTAATTCACTGTCGTGCCATCGACACGACGAAAAAGTAAAGAACATTGAGGCTAACTTACCAACAGCCGGTGACATGGAGCGTGAGCCACTGGAGCCTGTCGGGCTGGGCGTCGGCCTCAGGTGCGGCGTGGTAGCGCGCCCAGCACCGCCGCTGCCGCCCGAGTCATTGCTGTTCTGACCGGTCAGATCCTGGAACAACATATACCATTAACAACATAATTATTAACTTTAGCATCTTCCTGGGCAACTCCCGATAAATACTTTTTTCTTTCTATCGGAGTCCAGTGATGGTAGCGCAGGTACGCAAAACAACACATAACTTTAGTTTCGGAAGTCGGTGTCTTTGGTTTTGAATATCCGTTTTTTGCCACCGACTTCCGAAATTAAAGTAATTTTTCACTTTGTAGTGTTTTTTTTTTAAGTCGATTGTTTTTTTTTTTGTAAAATGTATTTATTTTTCACTTTTTAGTTGTGGTACGTACCCCACACAAATTCGAATACCACTACCTGCCAGCTATGTAAATAACAGTGACAGGAACGTTTCATATCATCCACATACTAAGTGGGAAAAAATGATGATATGTATTATTGAAACTAACTCAAAAACTATCCAAGCAAAGTTAATAAAATTTATATGGAACCACCTCGAGAGCATCAAACAAAAATCAATTTTCAAAATCGGACCACAATTGACGGAGAAATCGGTGGATATACATAAAAAAAGTAAACAAATATACATACACAACGAAGAACCTCCTCCTTTTTAGAAATCGGTTAAATAGTAAATGTCATCCTACTAATATTGTATGATTGTATGTTTGTATGTTTGTTACTTAATTCCGCAAAAACAGCAGAAAGGATTTGGATGAAATATGGCACACATATAGTTTATATCTGGGTAGCACATACGATACTTTTTATCCCGGTAATACCTTCCTGTGGGATAATGTCCCACAACCGCGCGGGCGATGCCGCTAGCAAAAGCTAATTTCTCTAAAAAAATTCATCAAATTTCGTTCGGAAGTTAGTCAGAGAGACTTGTTTTCTCATTTATGTATACATAATTATTAATCTTATTACGATCAAGAATCATAATTCTAGGTACATAGGTTCAAGATCGTGAACTCAGAATAAAACCTAGAATTACAGTTTTGTTCTATACATAATAATCTCAGAACGTAGTTCGGTCATTTGAAATGACTTACCTAGAAGTACAGTTGGTCCTTCTGTACAAAATTTCTTTATTTCTTAGAACGTAATTTCCCTGGGTGGAAATATTTTTAAGATTGAAATGAAATTTTATGAGTAAAGCCTCTGGAAACAATGCTTCAATTATTCAGAAAATTTGCTTATAAGGGGTATCGTATTACCCAGTTCCTGGGTTCTAGTCGCTCCATGTAAAATACTGGTATTCAGCTGCAGCCAGTTAGACTGGAAGCCGGCCCTAACATATTGATCTATTCAAAGAAATTGCTTCATGTATTGATATTGAAGTCAATATTGTGCTCTAGACCCTCTCTACCTATAAGGCAGTTTTACCTCAGATAACAATGACGGCTACATACATATTCACTGCCACCAAACAGTGCAGAGGTGATGATTACAGTTGGTGCTTGATGTGTCAATTTTAAAGAACCTAGACAAATGATGATCATTGATCACACCAAAGCTTCTGAGGAAAGGTGAAAATGGTAATAATAACAAAATGAAATTTGAATATCACTGGATATGTATTTGGGAATGATACGGCAAATAAAGTTCAGCATTTCTCAATAACTATCTTATATTATTTAAAATACATATAGCTGAAAGGATAAAAAAAAAACAAGTCACAACTGTCTTGGTAATCAATCGTTCTATTAAAAAAAAAAAAACTACTTTTCCAAATACAAATTAATAAAGTAAAACGCAAATTAGTAAAGTATACCACATGAAGGATCTACTCATTTCCTACATGTGTGTTTCACAAGAATTTCTGGCCTATTTACAAACAATTTTCGTCTGGAGTAAATGTTGCCATTTGGACTAAAATAACAAAATCGAAAAAAAATATAACCCAACTTAAATTTCAAGCCTGGTGAATTATGAACAAAAAAAATTAATTAAATTGGTACACTTATAATTTCTTAGTGAAAACCAACAATATTGACAAATTAGCACTTCAGGACCAAAATCTTGATTGCTGCCAATCTAAGATTTCTTCTCAGAATGTTAGTACCTAACTGTCATCCAAATTCAAAGACGAAAAAAAAGTTGATAAAACTTTTAGTATTCAAATAACTCTTGTAGATGAAAAGAAGTATCCCTAAGCAAACCCTTACAATTTTTACGCAACTTAAAGGTTCATAAACAATCAAATGCCGTAAAAGATCACTAACAGATGTTAATGTAAAAGGCAATTCTCATTTGCATAATCCACACGGCATATAGTGTGCATTCTTGTGCCTAGGTGAGATGCCTTGACACTGCAACCTCGGCAGTTAAGAGCAACAATAGCACGCCGAGTCAATAGAGCACGGCCACTTGCGGTAATCGTGCAATAAAACAACGTACGGAATCTCCGCAAACAATGCGCTCGCAACCAACACCAAAATAAAAACAAATACGGCACGCCTCGCGCTAATATTAAACTTGGATGCAGATCATCTCTTGTACGGTAACTAAGTTATGTAACGTAAACCAACAGTCGTTAAAGTACAATGGAACAACGAGTTATGCATAATAATGCAAGTTCATACGAACCCATAAAAGCTCACCCAACAAACTATTTGTACACAGTTGACAATCATATGATAGTACGTACCGTTTCAGCGCAGTCAATGTTCGTCGCTCGTAAATCAATCAGTGGACCTTTTCTATTATAACATACAACGGTAAACGCGATTAGAGCGAGCTTAGAGCGGACGAGAGCAACTGTGCAACGGACGCGTAAATGTTAAGCTTTTTCAAAGTAAAAATCGAGTCGTATTATAGAGAGAGCGGCGACGGTGCAACGCGTTCTCAACGTTCAAACGGGCTCGACGAGGCAACTCACGACCCCCCGCTGTCGAGGTTAGCTCGCCTGCGAGAGGCTCCGGCGTCGATCAGACGAGTCCGGCCGGTGGGGCGGGGCGCGGGGCGGCGGGGAGCGCGATAACTGCGGCGATGTTTTTGCCCAGCGCTCCAGCTCGCTCGCTCGGCGCACCAGGCGCGTTCTTCATTTCGTACAGAGTCCATTATCTCTAAGGCTGTCCCTCTCGCACTCGTTGCTCGCTTCGTCGCGCCTCGCCGCACCGGCCGCTGTTTTATTGCCAGCCGACGATTTTAACGTGCGCTCGCAACGTCCGCCGGAGCACAAAAGTTTTTATGGAAATTTCATTCCGAATGCGCCTCGCTCGCTTGCTCACTCGGGAACGTCAATATAAAAGCACGATAACGAACGGACGAGTCAATTAATTATTATTGTTGGAAGCTGTCGGGACGTGCTGGGCGGCTTTATCTAGATACAGTATCTGCTGTAGTGTTTTCAGATGTATACCTAGTAAATTGGAAGCGAAATGATTAGACGTGGGCCATGTAGTATGTACCTAACTAAGCAAGACATTGACTGTTTGATAAGTAGAAAGAATTATAAAAACGTTAGATGAGGCATAGCAAAAAAGGAAATTAACAGATGACAGTAGTTTGATTTTGAATTGAATGATTTACTATTATTACAAGTCTTAAAATAACTTAACTGATTAGCAAGGTAGTAAAAAAAATAGGATAGATGGTCGGTACGTAGAGAAATGGAAATACGTTGATGAGAGCCATAATAAATAATAAGTCGGGGTTCCACGACTATTTGTATGTATCTATTTAGCCCCCACTGCTGTGCAAAGGCCTCCACAAATAAAAAGGAAAAAATATTTACTTACTACTATCTAGATTCTCCATTCGAAATTAGGTGTTTTCACACTTCCTGATAATTTTTATACAACAATGAAGATAGGAAGTCAGTAGAACCATGTAAAAAGGACAAAGGACCACTTTGAAACAAAAGGTTCAGCGAAAATTTTAATGCGCTCGAAATAAAACAGAAAGTTTAAATAAACTACATCTACATTTCAGAACTACGGCATTCAATTAAGATCTAACAAAACATTGATCAGCTGTTTGAGCGATTGGGCTACGTCGATTGCGATACGTCAGTCGAGCACGAACGAACGAGATCGGCTTAAATTGACCGACTGCACTTGGCCCAAATCCCGACGCAAATAAACACAAAATCGCTCTTGTTGGTGTGTCTACACATTGTGTGGAGGCTGCCAGCAGCACGGTAAATAGAGGGACTAACGCAACCACACAAACCTACGTAGCCTAGGTACCTTATATAGGTGAGGTGCAGTGGGAACGAGGCGACGACGATCATGAAACCCGCTATTGAGCCGAGAGAAACGCTCACGTGGGCCCGACTAACAATGTGCGGTACTAATGTATACAGGATTGCTATGGTACAAAGATTTTGCTTCACAACACTACGCTTTACAGTATCAGAATCAAGGTGCAGTTGGTTAGGATTAAGATACAAAAGTTCATTCTTTCTTCGTATATATTGAGTTTATTGTAGAACTTTAGCAAGACTTTAACTCCGGACTTTCCAAAGTCTGGTGAATATTACAAGTCTCTACATATAACTTTTCCAAGAAATGCTCTTGAAAAACTTGGTCATGTAACAAGAAACGGTGAGTCATATAGCAATCAGGGCGATCGGAATCGGTTATTGCGTCTCATTACGTTCATTACTGTCCCGAGCAACACACGATAGATAGATCTTCATATTAATATCTGGTAGGGTAGGTCAGTGGCACGGGAGCCTCGCTACGGAGTGACGTATGCCATAAATAGCCTGCTGATGGGCGTTGAAGCTCGTCTAAATAACCGCAAATCCCCTGCCTCGCAGTTCTCCACATCATCAAACGTGCAAAACGCATACGCTTCATTTTGCTCGCTATTCATCGTTATTGAATGTTAAGACGACTATAAAGTCAAGTAACATTAACGACATTACTTTTAGAACGTTCGAGTTGCCTTCAAAGCAGATTTGACAGAAACTCAACCAATTTGAATAGAGTTTATTGCAGTGGTAAAAATGTACGTAGAGAAAAGAAACGTCTAATAATAAAACATGTTGAATCAAGTAAGGGAATGAAGCTCACCGATGTTATCGTAAACCTACTTTCCTCATTTCAAGTAATAACAAAAGTATGATATCAATGTCATATGAGACATGTCGAGATTAATCGGCGTAAATGCGTTCCAAGACCATTCAAGAGTTCGTCGACCGGCGTGCGAAAATGTTGTCGTAAATAAATAATTCACAAGGCTAGTGTTCTCGGTTGGGGCACGTGGTGCCGGCCACGTGTAGTAGGTACGTAAACATTTACATTACATAACCGGCTCGTCATCGACGACCGCGCGCTATTGAGAGCGAAATGCTGTGCAACTCTTACAAATCGTTGCACCGTACACCAACTTACCCCGTTCTAATACGGCGCTCTTTCACGTTATGCCTATTCGATCGTTGAACACTGGCCATGTGAAAACGCTGGACTCTCAAAATCGAAATTCAGAACAAATTGTTCCATTTTACCAAAATCAGTTTTTTCCAAAAAAAAAAAAAACCAAGAACGCCAAAATGTAAGAACTCAACAAGTCCTTCATTAAGAACAGGACGAAGGGTACAAATGAAAGGTAAACAAAGAGGGTGCTCAGTGATGTTCTGTGTAGGGCCGGGTAGTGCGTAGTGCCTGGAATGCCTGGCCTACAGCAATCTTACACGGCTCGTACAATTATATACAACGAGCCACGTGTAGCGGGGGACAGTGAGAAGGTCGCGACCCGTTCCCACCCCACACACCTTTATTCGTTCAAAGTAAATTTGCATACGTATGTCTACAGTTTCCGATCTACGTTGAGCTCTCTGTGTAGCAGATGAATCACTCTGCCGACACAGCCACATTTGAGATTTTCCGATAGACTTATATGACATCGCTCGATGGCATCGCTGCATGCATAGGCAGTTGAAGCTTGAAAGTTTGAGACAAGGATTTAGAGGTAGAACGAGAAATTGTGTGTTTACCCATACTCAACTCTGTTTGAGCCGATAGGTGGAAGACCCTATTTTAACAAATCAAGGACCTTATTTCATTTTCTCGTCATTATGTAGCATGACATTATAAATTTCAGGTGTAGCGGAACTTGGGAAGCCGAAACTACTTTCACAAAATCTCAATTTCAGCACAAGTCAAATTAAATAATTCCAAAAAGGAACAATGAATTTGCTCAAATCTTATCAGAGTACCAATGGTCGGTAAGAATGAGAAAGATTGCAAAAAGTTCAACTTGGGTTAGTAGTGGGTCTACTTGTATGTGTGAGTGTATTTGTGTAAAATAGACGGTTCCGCAACGAAGGCAAGTGGTACACACTTTATTGAATGTCTTTATAGGCCACCTGTTACTCGGGTCGGTGTCGGCGAAACAGCTGATCGGGCTCGAGCGAATTATTATTATTGTTGTCGGATGTCGGCTCTGGCTTATTTATTTGTGACGAAGGGGGTTGAAGTGGGAAGGGGGAAGCTACGCCGAAGCTCAACTTTCCCCGCCAACTTCTACTATTGTTCGATTGTAACATGATGACGTAGAGCGGCGAATTAATTAAGTGAACTCCACGATAGGGTTTTCACGTGGGGATCGTGAAAGTGAAAATCAACAGCCAATAATACTTTTGAAAATATATTGCATATCATTTTTGATCATAAACTTGAAGAAAGTAAGCGGAATTGTTATTTAGCACACCCACTTTGTCACCGGTTTATCAGCCCATTCCATTTGTTCCAGGAAGGCTTATATTATCAAGCGCCAATAAGAACCAACATGCTATGATACTGCTTGACCTAACTCCGTTCGTACTCACAACATTGAGTTTCAATGGAGTTTCAATGCTACATTTAACTTGATGCAAATGTATAAGTAACATAAGTGTCTGTCTATCACACGCAGCTATTCTTCGATAACCGCAGTGGCTTGATAACTAAGAATCGCAGTGCCTCTCATATACTATATATATCCAGTTTTGAAAATTACTGGTCCAGTTGTAAAAACTGCAGTGTAAGATTTTGAACTTGTTATTAAGTTAAAAAACTTGATAACAAACCAAGCAACCAAACAACAACCAACCAACCAACTGAAAATTGACAGAACGATTCTGAAAAAACCGTATGTCTGACGAAGTCTTCAGGTTATAATAATGTTTTTACAAGCAGAGCATCCCGTTAAGAGGCTCTATGATAGATGTGCAAAAACAGCATAATATACATAACGACAGGCTCAAGCTATACTATTACTACGTAGCTACACGGGCAAATGTAATCACCAACCACGTCATGTTTTTACCAAATGACACGTTTCATAATGACTGTTTACGTGCAAACCCCAATAAGGTATACTTACCAGCCACGTTTGAAATTACAGTGTGCTAGGTAATGAGCTCGTGTTTTATGAACTAATCTATCACTGCCCAAATACTGACCAAAATAAACTAGATCAAACAAAATTTGAAACTGATATCCTGTAACCGAATATAAACCAGTAAAAAGTATAGAATTTCTAAAACAAACGTACTGATTCTAAATTGTTATAGATTTCTAATGTCGGAAGCTTAAATGACTTTGTAGTAGGTCAAGGTAACATCGTATTCGTAAATAATCATAATTCATTCATTAAATAAGACAAATAGCTTTAAAGGTACGCATGTATTGTAGAGGAGTCGTTAACTTCCATAAGTTCTGTTTGAGTGTTTCCAGTTGTTGACAAATTTACTATCGTGCAATACGAACTACTGATAAATGAAAAATTTAATGGATCAATGCCACACAAAAAACGTGCTGGCTACTCTGCAAATCAGAAACGTCAAGAAATAGTACTTCACGCTTTTATCGGGCATATCAATCAATATGACTAAACAGAAAAAAAAAACAAGAGGGAACAATGTGAATGTCCAATTAAACGGAGCTCGCACACGTCATCGAAAGGTGTTTCCCGAAGAACGCACACACACACACGGACGATCAGCTGACTGCTCCGATTTTAACCCACACCACTGAGCCGACTGTTAGAGAACATAAATAATGACGGCCCACCTACCTAGCTATACGTAACACACATCGTATAATTTGTATGAGCCACTGACGAAAGAGGAATGTGTGATACGCCAACGTTTTCTCCGCCATTATAGTTTTTACGACAAGATGAATAAATTCGACGATTGATCTGCCTCATTGCTGGCAGTTAGGACTTTATTCAAGTGAACTTGTCGAGCGTGAGATCGCATTAAATAATCAGAAACGCGTACAAGCATTACGAACACATGCGCGATGATAACAATGCTCTTTAGTAATCACATCGCAAGAACACTGACGAGCTTTTTGCAAACGTTAGTAATATGAACAAAATGTATTTATTAAGATATACTTTTGACGCAGCGTTACTGTTACATATACGCATAAATATGACTGTATAATATATTAAGTTATGAACTGACCGAATATAAATCTCCAAGTACAATATGCAGATAGCAAAGAATTAAAACAAGACTAGAGAAATATAACTAGCGATACAACAAGAAAAGCGACCTATACTTAAATTGTCATTGCAACTAAATGTTAAGGAAAAAAGTCCAGCAAATAGGTAGAGAAAATCGATGCTAGTTAAATAAATAGTATTTTCACAAGGGTTGGGTTATCAACCTTAATGTTCAGTTTCTCTAAAAACTTATTTGCAATGAAGAACTTCTTTCAGGACATTTGCATCAGTAATGCTAACCCAAAAAGAGAAAGTACAAACCTTATATTGCAGGAAAAGGAAAGATAGTTCTTGCTTTTGTCAATGAAGTAGCCATTGTGTACTGTGAAGGTTGAGAACCCTTTTAGTTTCAATATTACATGATTGACGGGTATGTTTGACAAATTACGGTGTAGTTAGTTATTCATCCCTGGTACTGTTGGAAATTGAATTTATAATTTAGTGTTGCATGTCAAGCAATACATAGTTATACCCACCAAATCACCGTTTTACAATTTATTATTCTTAGGGCTCTCTTCTATTCAATACAAATGAAAGATTAAATAGAAGAATATTTGATATTATTGTACCAGACCTACTGTAACTATTAAATTTGTACGCCACTGGCAGGAACATAAAGAGTTAACTGAATTGTTACTGAAGACCAAATGTGTACCTGTGTTTAACAAATAAATATTCATTCATTCAAAGAATTTTATTTGTGTTGTTCAAATGTTGTTCTTTCTCCTGAATTAATTCAGGATTGGTTAAAACCTTAAAAGGTATATTTTAAATCATGTACATTAAACAAGACGATATCCACAACAATCTGAAAATTACTGGTTCATGTATAAGATATGCTTTTTTGGTGCATTACGTCCAATTATGGTCTAATTTATACCAAATGACATCAAACACATTCAACATTTTATCATGCACTTTCCTTTATTTAAATAAAATAGATTTTCAGTGAAATAAGCTTCCAATGTTCAACAGAGAAGAGGTACGGAGCGCCGTACAAATACGCCTACACCGTTGCCGACGGCAAATGAAAAGCGATAAGTATCCAACAAGCAGAACATATGAGCTTAATGCTTTTATTGCTGTGCCATTATTTCTGTTTTTGTGTTATAGTGGAATAAATACCTTTTTACTTATATATAAAGTTTCACCTACTTCCAATTATTATTCAATTCACAATAATTCTTATCACCGCCCTTTGATAGTTCTAACATAGATCCATCAAATTCAACAGTACTTGAATTTAAAGCAAGTAACAGCAGTCGCCGGTCATATGATAATAAAAACAAACATCTAGCCGCTCCGCCACAAAATAGAACCGAGTATTGAGCCAACGCACACACAGGCACGGAGGCGGTCGGATGTCACTCAAACACTGACAAACTCAGCGTCGGCACACCCACGCACACAAGTGCGGTAGATAAGAATCGTCCCATTTTACATTGAGTCATGCGGCCGCCGCGATACTTACTGTGTTCGCAGGCAGCCTTATGATGACAGCCGTCTTGAATCCTTTTCTTAACTACACCGAAGCACAAATTAGGGCGAGCTGCGCACATGCACTTCTCACACACACAACGAAATATTACGAATGTCTAAAAGGTGACAAATTTTGCTTTACAGCAAAACGTTCCGAATCATCGACCGGCGCCGGTAATAGGAGCGGTGCCGGGGCGAAGGCGGTGGAAGCTAGCAGAGAGCGAGAGCCTCGTGTGGAATATTGTACGTTCGATTGCGCTAGCAGTGCGCGCGTTTCAGTTGGCGCACGGCGACTGGCGCAGGCGAGGCGTGCGGTGCGACGAAGCGGGCGGGCGAGCGATTTCACCGGGCTGATATTGCGACGGCACACAGTGGAACGAATGTATGGGAGCGGTTGGACGTAGACATGTCCGAAAAAAAAGAGTAAAATTATGCCAAACTAATGATGCCATCTTATTCGATTACTTAATGCCTTCATAACTTGTGGTGATGAATTTCTTCATAACTCCCATATTTCGGGAGTAATTTGAGAAAATGTGAAATTTTACTATGAAAATGAGTGTATCGAGCTCTCTCCCTCCTGATTCCGGGCTTGTTTCAAGTAGCGGTCTCTAATATCATAATGCTAATACTAAGAGCTATATTTAATACTAAGACACATAGTGCGCCAAATGTGCACTTTCTGGGATAAAGAGTGATGTTTATTTTATAACACAATTTTTTAATTTTTTGTTTATTTTGTTGATTAAAACCGTTTTTCTAAAGGTTTACCTTATTACAATAACATTTCTGATCAGCCAATTAGAGAAGATATAAGCTAATTAGGATATATAATTAGGGACTTAAGGTTTACATATAAAACTGATGCACTAATGATTACTGATAAGAACATTGCTATTATTTAATTACTAAATGGCTCTTAATACACTAATTTAGCATGCATCATTTACTAATTATCACAATAACTAATTACCTTGCAATATTTAACAAAGGATACCTGGGATACCTGGATTTTATATAAATAGGTCACTATTAGTAACTTTAAAATCAGTGTTGATTTACACCTCGTTGTATCCAAGCTAATCTCGCAATGTATTTTCCAAATTTTAATACAAATCTTGATATTCACGTTGCTTTATGCGCACGCGCACATAAAGATTTACGCGACTTTAACTATTTGTTCAGTGTTTTAAAAGATAACAGTTGTGTTCAGTTATGTGAAAGTGCTGAAACAAGTTTAAAAGACTGGTGTCGTCGATTTTGCTACCGCATTTATGCAAAATGGACACAGTCTGGAAGAAGCACAGATAAGTTTCGGAAGAAACATGAGATTTGGCTACAGGCTGCAATTCAATGGCCGGAATTACAGAATGAAAATATGGAACCTTCTACAGAAAATATAAGTGACGTCATCGAGCCCATAATTTCTCCTGCTAAATCTGATGCTTCAATTTGTACACATCCTAGTCCTCGTAAATCTTTTGAGGACCTTAGTAACCGGCAAAAAAGAAGACGCACCACTGAAGATAGTCTTTCATGCAGCAGTAGCAGCGCTGAAATTATGTTTTCGGCCGAAAGGGCGCTTCAAAAGGCAGGACAAAGCGATACAGCTTATGTTATGAAATACTTGACGGAGAATCCAGAAGAGGCCTCAAAAATCAAAGCCTTCATTGAAGGTAAATCAATTCAGGTACGGGAAATATCCCCTTTGAAGGCATTGGCTCTTTATGTATCGATGAACTTATCGAAATGGCGCTATAACACTCTTCGGGATTTCAACACTCAAGAAGGAGCTCTTCAATACCCGAGTTACTACATGTTGGTTAAAGAAAAAATTAAGTGCTATCCGGCCAAAGAAGATCTCACAGTTACAGAGAGCTCTGCAAAAATCAAATTACAAGCCTTGATGGATTTAACCTCAAGAAGACTTATTAGGTCGTTAGAAACCCCTGTTGATCCCAATCAACAGCTCGTATTGACCAGCAAATGGGGTTTTGACGGATCATCTAGCCAAAGCATTTATCATCAAAGGACGAGTGAAGATGAGCAAATCGATCTTGCTAGTAATTTTATGATTAGTCTTGTACCACTGCGGCTCGTCTCAAAAGGTGTAACAATTTGGGAAAACGAGCGACCATCTTCCACTTCATTTTGCCGGCCAATATTGTTTAAGTTTATAAAGGAAACCAAAGAAAATGTGCAGAGAGAGATGGCTGAAATCGAAGCAGAGATTGAAGCCTTAACTCCATCCACCATCACTGATGGAATTAGTGTCAAACACCAACTGCTGTTGACAATGATTGATGGTAAAATTCATTCCATTATATCCAATACAGCAGCTTCAGTGTGTGACATATGCAAGGCTTGTCCTAAAGAAATGAATAATTTAGAGTTAATCAAAGATAAACACGCAAACGAGGACATGTATAAATATAGCTTAAGCACCCTTCACGCTTGGATTCGCTCAATGGAATGCTTATTACACATTTCCTACAAATTAGACATAAAATCATGGCAAGTAAGGGGTGATATAGCAAAAAGGCAAGTTGATGACAGGAAGAAAAGAGTTCAAGAGGCTGTAAGAAGAGAAACGGGCTTACTTCTCGATGTTGTGAAACAAGGCAGTGGATCCACCAACAATGGCAACTCGGCAAGGAGATTTTTTGAAAACTACACTAAATCTGCTGAACTGACCGGAATAGATGCTATGCTTTTAAGAAAAATCTGTGTGATCTTGCAGTGTATTTCATCAGGAGAGAAGATCAACGTAACTAAATTCCGAGAGTTCTGCTTTGATACTGCTAAGCTTTACGTGGAGTTATACCCATGGTATTATATGCCTTCTTCACTTCATAAAATTTTAATGCATGGGCCAGACATAGTTCAGAACATGTCAATTGTGCCCATTGGTTTTCTATCCGAAGAGGCATCTGAGGCTAGAAATAAAGATTTTAGAAAATATAGAGAGGGGCATTCTCGAAAGCATAGCAGTATCTCATGCAATGAAGATATTATGCACAATCTTTTACTGTCTTCTGATCCACTTGTTACAAGTATCCGTCCAAAAGGAAATAAGTTTGTAAAAAAATCTTCTTTTAAGGAATTTTATGAGCTTACGGATTCTGAGAAAAGTGATATCGAATTTGTTAACATAAATGATTTAGCGGACATCGATTCTGAATTTGAATTAATTGATGATGATGATGATGACGAAGATAATTAAATGATGTTATTGTTTTAAAATGTGTAACTTAGTAAATTAGAGCTTACGTCTTAATTATTTATTGTACTTTTAATGAAACTAGGTAATTTATTATCAACTTACTTAAAAGTCATACTCTCATCAGTTCTTGTGAATATTTTTGTTAATATATATTTCTGTATATATATAATATATTTATAGACCTCTTAATAAGTCTGTCTGCGGTTTAAAGTAAATACAAATGGGGAAAAAACGTTTTTTTTTTTAAATTTTCATTTCCTTTTATCCCAGAAAGTGCACATTTGGCGCACTATGTGTCTTAGTATTAAATATAGCTCTTAGTAATAGCATTACGATATTAGAGACCGCTACTTGAAACAAGCCCGGAATCAGGAGGGAGAGAGCTCAATACACTCATTTTCATAGTAAAATTTCACATTTTCTCAAATTACTCCCGAAATATGGGAGTTATGAAGAAATTCATCACCACAATTTATGAAGGCATTAAGTAATCGAATAAGATGGCATCATTAGTTTGTCATAATTTTACTCTTATTTTTCGGACATGTCTACGTCCAACCGCTTCCATACATTCGTTCCACTGTGCGGCACGCCGCTCGCTACGACCCATATGTATAGCTACAACGAGCGAGGGCACGCCAGCGAACCTCGAGCGGGGGGTCGCCGAGCGCCGAGCTGCACGCACTAAACCAACTATCCAACTCAACCAGTTATTTGTTCGCCTCAGCCAGCCTTACTTTGTACCGAAGGCACGTAACTTCTTTTTTGTGATACACTCAGTTATTATTTATTCACTTGAGAGTCTTCGAAACCTATGAATTGCTCAAAAAGAATAATAAAGTACCGATCTTGAAAAAACACAATGAAGTTCTACCACGAAAGCCATTTAAAATAAATGTTGCAAACTTCTCTGGTACACGAGGAATTATAAAGGTTACAGTTTACAAACACTACAGTATTATAATGCTGTTCATTAAACTTGTGTGCGTGTGTGTAGAATGTAGATACAGCCGTAAGCTATCATTATAATATGAAATTGTTCATATACATATACACACAAGCGCGATACTGTTGAGTAAATATGAGATCGTAGACTTATCATTGATAATAATGAGCAGAATAGCTTATCAGTTATTAACATAATATCAGATAATACAATTGACGTTACCACAAATACACGCAAAATCAGTGTCATCTGTGATACATCTAATAACTAATTGGGAAATATTGATCGACTGCGCGGGCCAATAGTAATATTATCATCCCTATATGTACTACATCTCATTACTGTCGCAGTGCAAACAGTGATGGCCTATTGGGAATGCGGGTCAATGCATATGCGCACTGTGTCTGTTTCATGATATTTATATTGAGCCTTATATTGTATATTTGTATAGAAGTACACGCTATCTATATTTATTCGGTGATAGTAGTTATCGCGTGAAATGTTGTCAAATTAGGAAATCAGTATAACCTTCTGCAGAAAAACAATAATGCTTTAGGAAATAACGTTAAGAATAATGTCATTTCCAATTATAATGACACACGCATAGGGGAAATGTGTGCCAACTTTATTCGAACGCAACAGTTATGTGTATGTTAAGGTTATGTGAATCCATTAGCGACGTGTATTGAGTGTGGTGAGCGAGTAAAACTATAATAAACGTTTAATAGAGGAGCTGGGAGAAAAAATTAAATGGTTGTAGCTTGATTGAACACGGCGCAAACGACGCCTCCCTGCGGGACTCCCAACTAGACGCCCGATGGTCTACGCAAAACCATAACTTTACATCACAGTTAAAATTCTCTTGTTGTCTTTCAATGCCTATATTTTTATTACTATGTTGACAAATAAACTGTGTTGACATTGGGAAGGCATCGATCGTTAATAACAATTTGGTGAGCACTTATGCAGATGAAGTTAAAAACAAGTACGAAATATTACAAATAAATTTAGCCAGTTTAATAAAAATAAGTCTGATTAGTCATTTACTCACACATGCAAACAGAAAAACAATTATTTAAATGTTGCATTAAGCAATTGATGAAATTTGTCTAAGCGTCAAAAGAAAAATGATCAAGAAATACCACAAGATAAACCTAAATGAGATTTGTGATGATTGAATAGAAAACTGCAGAGGAGGAATGCTTTGCTTCTGCAGAAGAAAATGTCTGTATCATTGACAAAACCTAGTATTCGAGCCCGAGAACAATAAGGAAACCAGGTCTTGTTATTTCTAGTAGCTTGCATTGCCACAATATAAAAAAGAGAAGAAATACGTAGAAGTTAAAACACATATTTCGGACCCAGATTATATCAGAATGAAAAAAAAAATAATCTACTAATATTGTGTGATGCCAACGAGATCCACGATTCAGCATTTTTACGTCCAAAAGTTGATATAGGTCTGGCTGTCTCATGTCTGTTAGAAAATATTTTCGGAGCAAAAGAAAAAGTTTCAAGTAAACTTCCATTTCGTCCAATTGAAGCCAGGTACATATATTTTTAAATGTACATAATATTTCCACCACATGTTCATGAATGTGGTATTCTAAACTATCAATGTAAGCTTCCAATATGGGGAGTAAACTACCAGATATATTTAAAAAATGTTGAGTTATTCTCGAGACTGAGGAAAATATGCAGAGAGGGTGAGGCGGCACCTCGCAGGCGGATTTATCGTTAATTTCGATATAGGAACCTGTTCTGTGAAGTGGCGGTCCGACCGAGCCGGGGCTGCGTATTCAACCCACTCCGCAAAATAAAAGAAATATGTTTTAGTGGGTTAGCGAGCGTGTTTACGATCGGATTCCTCGGGCCCGATTATGCCGCCATTAGTTACATAAGCGGCCGGGGGGCACCGTAATTAGACAATTTGTCTTATAGCCGATAATGTCATAAAAATATTTCACAAGGGATCTTTGGCAAATTTTACCGTAATTGGATTAAACTTGAGCTATTAAGGTACACGATACGGACGTAAATTTATCTAACAGTAACCTTTTACTAGAAATAGCCAAGACAAAGGATAAGTGTTTTTCTGTTACCATCAAATTTTTTTATCGTACAGAATTTAATCGCCTCTGCTGGGTATGAGATCGTCCTGGGTTCGATTCACGGGTTGGGCAAAGTGTTATTGGGTTTTTCGATATGGAATTTCTCGGTAGCAGCCCGGAGTCTGGATTTGTGCCTGGTTGATGGCAATAGGCTCGCCCTCGCCATGGCACTTAAATTAACTGGCGAAATATGGGTGGGTGTTACTACCCGAAGAGTTGGACAGAAGTTGAGAAGTAAAGTTGGAACGATTGCGTGATGTTATATTATGTAAAATTGAATATTTATAATCATTTTAAGATTGAAAATATCCTGGGCATGCTGATTGGTCAAACTTATACAATGCTGTAAAGGTTCGATCTAATAACATTTAAGTATACGTATAGGAACGAAACATGATGCACAAGTAATATGCACGTGGCGCCATCTGTCGAGCGCTGCGCGAGGCTCAGACCGGATGCCCGACCAGTTTAGTAGTGACATCGAACACCTGCAAGCACAACCGACACCACTGTTCTGCCTACGTATTCTGTTTTGATAAAACCATTGCTAACGCAGGTGAGCTTAGCAAAAATATTTAACTCTATGAGTTTGTTGCAATAGCTAGATAGTTAAAGAAAAAAAAGCTAGCACTATCACTCTAAAAGAGCCCATAGAGGTTGAATGGACTGGGTTATCAACGAAATAGATCTCCATAAAGGAAACTTGCAATGTCCATAAAAGCAGGAGCGGATCGCTTTAATAGTTAATTGATCCAATGTAAGCGGATAGGGGATCTCCGATAAAACTTAGTTTACAGTAGGCTATGGAAGAGCTCAAAGAAGCAAATTCAAAAGCGTGACTGGAGTCTGGAAGCAACGTTTTAATTTGCATAGCAACGGTCCGCATGCGTAAGACATTATTTATTTTTTATGTTTTGTATGTATGTATATGCGTGGAGCATCCTTGTGTCCTTGTTTGGCGAAACAATACGCGGTTGTTACGTAAGTTTAAAAGACGCGTCAATGGCATCTCGACCCTGCCTCTGTTCTCGTCACTGACCCACATTACTCACTCGCTACACGTAATAACAATAACGGTAAACTCATTCATTACATAATATTGCACCGTCTGTGATTACGGTAACAGTAACTCGCATAAATTAACATCCGTTTAATAGCACTTAATAATGATCGTTTCTGTGCCAATGCCAATTTTTTACGAAATTTCATGGATATATTTACCTCATCAAATCAATTCAGGGAACTCGAATGAGCTTACTTGATTTATGGAGAGCAATATTTCTGTTTCTTAGGATCGTTTCCAAAAACAGACTCTTTTGTTGTTATTGTTCTATTTCCCGACTTCATTCAATAATAGTAACGAATAATAATCAACTGACTCTTACGTCACCTTTCAATATGTTTACATTGCTGAAGCCGCGGCAGTGTTTTTTCAGTGTCCAGTTCTATGCTAGAGATAATATTTTATACCTTTTTTAAATGTTGGTAAAATAGATATTACTTTGCACACAACAGAACACTTAGAAAACGTCAATTTGACGAGATATGAATACTTCACGATTGTGATAACTGAAAAGCTCGTGAATAATATTGTATATATTCCAAAGGACATAATCAAATGATTGCTTAAACACCTATCAAGATAGGTTACAATTTCATGTAATAAATCCGCCATTTGAAATAACAGATGTATTTGCAATAAATGGGTCTCTCTAAAACTTGCTTTTCTTTAAAACTTACAATCCAATTACAAAAGAGTATTAAAGACACACTAGACATCAGCGAATTCTCCGAAATAGATGCGAGTGAATTTTCTTTTCCGACATATTCCCATCCTTTCATGGAAAAAAGCAACGCGAATGCCATTTTCCAGCTAATATTAAAGTAGTGAGGCAGCGGAACGATGATAAATGCTAAGTATCTGCTTAATGCTATCCCACCTTTTCGCACTGAACTACATTCTAAATCTTCATTCTGTTTCTGTGGCACTTCGAAGACGTGCTTCTATATCATCCAAAACGTCCCGTATAAATTCTTACACGATTTACGCGCTGACAAGGGTGACGATTTATGAGAATAAAAGTAGAAAATATTCAATCCTTGTAGTTCTGGACCATGGATCATATTAGGCCATGTGGCCATACCGCCTGAACATAAGTGTTTGTGGCAGTACGGTGGTTGACATTAGAATATAGGGCTTTGTTGGTGGGAATGAAAATGTATGATTTTTATTGGCAGATCAAAAATAACAAATAATAATAATTACCCCGTATTTTCCCACTGCTGGACAAAGTTCTTCCTATCCTTTTTCCACTCAATTCGATCCTGAGCCAATATGTACCAATCTCTCCTATAAGCGTCAAGTTCATTCCGACATCTACGCCTGGCTCTCCCGCGATGCCGTTGGTCGTTTTCAGGAACCCATGTCGTGGTAGTTTTAGCCCACAATGCATCCGACATGCAGAAAACCTGTCCGGCCCAGTCCTACTTAAGCTTGGCTGCTTTTAGGGTGACGTCAGCGATTTGTATCTTAGAGCACAGTATCATGTTCCGTATCCGGTCGGTAAGTCGAACTCCAAGGATACTGCGCTACATCGCTCGCTGGCAAACCTGGCAAAGCTTGGTCCTCTGTTGAACTGTCAAAGACTAGGTTTGAGCGCCGTATGTAAGGCTAGGGATGCACATGTCCATTGATTTGCGTTTATAGCAAATTGGAAGATCTCCTTTCACAAGGGTTTTCATCGACCAATAAATAGCTCTTCCAGGGGTTTTCGGTGCGGCGAGCATCTTACTTATCTTACTAAGTTTCTTAGCCGCCAAGCCCAGGTAAGAATTGATTAGTGATTGGTGTATATCCTTATAGGCTGAGTACTGGTTCTTAAGCTATTATTGTAAGTCGCCCTGTTTTTAGACCAAAGGAAACTACTCATGCAGTCAGCATATTTCTGGATAATGCCTAGTGCTTTTTACTCAATATCTTAACAGCTTATTTAGACACCAAGCATAGCATGACTATCATAGAAACAGGTTTTGTCGACGGAAGAATAGACAAAATGACAGATTCACAAACAGAATCTGGCCGTAACAGGTTCATATTCTTGACGTGGTAGACCCTGTACAGGGTAATGATACTACTTGGTTTAGTTCAGTAAGGTAAAGCCTTAAACAAAATAACCTTATTTCGACTGTAAGGTGGTGTAGCATAAAGCCGACCCGCTTCGTAGACGGACAAAAAGTGTTGATTTAGCACAGAAATCGCAAAGTACGTGACAAAGGCCTTCGACAATGTCACCGTTACACAACAAAGATAAGGCAGGGTTTAAATAGCGTGCTAGATGAGTAAACACGTCACGCTTATTATTTATAGCGTTGAGAAGTGCCGAAACATTGAATGAACTTTTCTTTTCGTGACGAGAGAAGTGGGCGTGTGTGCGTGTCCCGGTGTCGATGTAGGCCACTGCCAAGGTCGAATGTTTAATATAAAGTCTGGCGCCGGGACATTAAAATGGTCGGGCCCTCCCCGGACCCCCCTTATCCCCGGCCCGGCGGTCGCAATCGTTGCACTCGTTATTTATTATCTGGAGGCATCCCCCGCTCATGAACGCCTTCAGTCTTCGGTACCTACACATTTGTATATGTATAGGACGTCGTCGGCATCCAAGTACGGTATCGACACAATAATGAATTTAATGAAACACGGATTTCGTAACGTGAGGGATCCGGAGAACAGCTGACGCGACTCAATTACCGACACCCTGACCTATTGAATTGAGTGACGAAATTCGCATCAGATTACTGCGGATAGATGTAAAACGTAGGCGTGATCGCTTTGAAGGTCTTGATCAAAAGAAGAAAATCGTCAGAGACTCAACGTCACAAGACGTAGTTACGGGTAACGTAATAAATGTGCGAGTAAATATTGATATTCACAAACAATACACGTAACATTGTTTTACATATGAATGAGTATGAGTGTATGAACACAAAGGTTTAAGTAAATATATGTTTATACGCATTAATTATGTGAATGGATTCGAAACTAATTGGAAATAGTTTTACGTTCAACCATCTCTAAAGATATTTTCGATCAATACTCAATTGGAGAATAGAGTGAAGTTTTACACACGTACATTATTAATATGTAAAACACTAAAGCTATACAAATCTAGTGTTGTCGCTCGATTCTACGACAAAGCAGAGCGCGCTCCCGAGAAACTTGGAACTCTCGCTTTCGAACAAGGAACGCTTGGTTACTGTGGCTCGACAACTCTATAAACACACAAACAACTTACACAAAACATAGATGGATGCAGCGTGACATTCACCTACATTTTCGATATTTGTAACGGTAGCTCTCTGAAGTCTGAACATTGGAATATCTTGAATGAATGAATACAAATACAAACATGAGTAGACACATACATTAACCCACATAAAAGTCCATAATTATTAAATCGTCTGGTAAATGTTGGGGATACCCCGTTGGATGGTTGCCAACAGGAAGGGGCCATCTTTAAATAAATTCAGAATAATAATGCGTTCAAGCTCTGCAGATTGACGGCAGGTTGAATTTTGACATTCCACCACTATGCATTATTGTCTTGATTTATTCGAAGGAATAAAAAATGAATTCTGTCCATATTGACTTGTTCGCGAATCGCGATAGCTCGTGTCGAAATTACGAAACATAAAAACAGTTGTTTGCGAGCTACGTAGAATGCTCGAATGTTCAGCATGGAGTGAGGCTAGGCATGCACGAGTCGTTTAGAGACTTGGTCACGAATCAGCGGCGGAGGCCGAGGCGTGCCCGCCCATCGCAATCAGATGACATCATGCTGCCGCCACATACTCCAATTCACTAAATGGACAACTCCTTGATGCAAGACTGTTGCATTCAGGAAATTGTCTTCAGTTTAAGTCTCAGGTGAAAACCAATTAAGTTTTACTAACATGTTGCGTTGATGTAACAAGCTTTTCGCTTGTCCAATTAATAAATGGACGTTGCCATCTAGTGGTTCTCGAAAAGAGCGTGTGCACAAAGATGCGGGTCACGTTGGCTTGGTTTCAGTGTCGTCAGAGGCGCAGGTCGCAAAACGTCACAAAGCAGCCAGTGATTGATGGTTGCGGTGACACTCGTTACGTCAGCTGCCAGGGGTCGCGGGGTCAATGCCGTCACGATTACAATAACCGACGGGATGTAATAATAATCATCCAGCTGAGCGGTGTTTATTATCTAGATATTCACTTTTGCGATAGGGTTGTGTCTATTTGGTTTGCAGACAGTCAGACTCAGTATCTTATTGATTTACAGTAATTAAATTGAGATTATCAAGTTCTGCAAGGAACAGTGACAATCGTACAAATTAATTATTAGTGACAACATGGCTTAACTTTCGCCTAAAGAGACTGAGGCAATGTTGTTAAGTTTATTAAAATTCATAAAACAAGGAGGGTGGTCTCAGGTTATGTTACATTACGACCACCCAGCACGGTGGCTGTTCGACCCCATTCTGAAGGCAGGGTCGGTGCTATAAAACGACACGGTCGCTTTTACGACAAACATCTACAACACACATCCGCATATTGTAACGTAATAACGATCCGGTAAAGGTCTACGATACGACGCGAACTCGAGTTATTCAAGTATTCTATTGACTGAAAACAAACCTATTGAATTACATTAGGTACGATCCGGAGAAAGAAAACTATACGGTGTTACGATTTCATACAACGGCAACGAGCTGTTGTTATTTATACAGCCGAGCCGTCTCGACTTGTATTCTGAAATAGAGTGAATAACGAAAAGTTTAAGAATCTTTTCTGTGTTGTTATATTGAAAACAGAACATGTTCCCACGAATGTAGCCTTGGATATAAACTATGCTCAATTACATTTGACTGTACTTGGCAGTAAATGTTAGCAGATGTCATGTCAACAGACGAAGCAAACTAAGTTGAAGGTTTCCAGCTTGAATTAAACGCCTTACTACCTTACTTGTTCGTCTCTGTATCGATGACAGAATGATAATGGTCAACTGACCACCATAATGTAAAAGTGTCAACCCTAACACAAATGAAGAAGCATTATAAAAGGTGCTTAGCAAAACACTCTTATGATGGCTTATTCTTTTCTGTGTGGTCCATTGAAAGTAGCAGAGGACGTTAACGCTGTTGTGAATTCTACGCATCGAAAGTTATTAAAACATTTGCATGATATTTATATGGGACTTGCAAGGGAATGTTATGGTTTAGTGACGTAATTGCCGTATTAAAGCCATTAGATCTAATCGTTATAGGCAATATAGTGAGTTTACGATGATTAATAAAGAAGGTAGACTGTAAAACTCTCGTTCATCAGGTATGGAGCAGTAAAATATGTTAATATAAACAGTTTACTAAGAACATAAAGTTGACAAAGTAACCGCAACGGTGGTAGCAGCGCACGCAACCGACCGCATGGAACACGGAACATTTTGCATTTAGTGGTCTACAACGGACTCCCCCAATATCGCCTGCTACATGAATGTACGAGCTTTTGAGGTAACTGAGATTTCTACCCGTGCGGCTCCCACAGTGAGGAATGTAATAATACGCTATATGTTCCAGTATATTGGAGTTTTGGTAACAGTAAAGCCGATTTAGTACGGTGCAAGCGTCCTTTTAAGTTCTGTATAAATATTTCAGGTATATGTGTACTTGAGCAGAGGACTGGCATGCCACTCGGGTACGCAAATCGTGCAATGTTTTAGTGCTATCACGGAGCAGTTCGTTTGGTTATGGGACGCCGGTCCGGTTTACTGCCTCGTTACCGGCGATCCAACGTTGTTACAGCCCGATTAAACCGCTCACCCAACCTACGGTCCCTGTAATTGGGGCAAATCTTTTTTATTGAAGTCTCTAGAGCTAACAATTCTATTGCCATACCGTATTGTATACGCAAATAGATTTAAATATACAACAAGGCTGTAAATCGATTTAAAAAAACAATTGTACATTCTCATTATAAGTAATGTATGCGGTTCGTTCATCATCCTGACGCATGATAGATTACCTACAAAATTGAAACATGTTTAAAATTCGCGTAATGCAAAATTGAAATAACACAGAAAGGCTTTATCTCTCTGTGAGTCGTATAAATTATTAAAATGCAACAAAACGAGTGGGCGACCACATTTTGTTCACAACCGACCTCGCGGCGCATTATCGAAATCGGACCGCAATAATTACATTCGAGCCGAATGCGGCCACTCCATCCATCTGTCCAAACGACTAAATAAAATATACGTCCGCGATAAAATTTTATCAATGAAAAATATATTATTCATTCTCTGGAACAGCGAACATTTAATTAAACCTGGTATTCAAATAAAACCATTTCAATCAGGGCAGAATTTAATTTTTAAAATATAGAGACAGATATTACGTACACGCTTTGAAGATAGAATATTTTAAAGGTAAATGTAAAACTAGAGTTCCACTATGAAAATACATGGGGTGAGTATAGGAAGATTTATAAACATTTACAAACACCTTATGCATTTCAAAGCAACAATGTTACTTCATGGAAAGGTACCAAATTATAACCCTTCAGCGTAGTCACACAACAATTTGTTCGAATGCACAACGAGATAAACGAAAGTAGAAACGGTAAAGCAGAGACTGTGTAACAAAAGCAAACAGAAGGCAACGTGAATTTTGGCGTTGAGCGGCGCAGACCGGATTATGTAGCACCCTCGGCTTATTCAATTAAAAAGGAAACGTACTCAAGCGCGCATTCTGACTACTCGTAATTCTGATATAGAAGATCCTATTTGACAAATGAGATTCGTTTTAGCCGCGTCACTAGTCAGCTTCAATCTATAAGCAGATTAAACTGTTTAACTGTCACAATCAATCCCAATGACGAATCATTGTTCAATGTTTTAAGTTCGAACCAAGTAGAAAAGAAAGGACATTAGGAAGAAACCTCCAACAAATTTGAAACAAGTGTCATTTGAAGCGTCTGGTGGGTTAGAATTTTTTTTACTGACGACATTCTTCATATATGTATAGTGCGAAATTAAGAGGAATAGAATATAGCAACATAACTATGGTTCTCATTTATGATAGATAACCTTTCTTTTACCAGGGACCATAAAATAATGTATTGTCCCCCCAAGCCTTTGTTAAATTAGGTTGGTCAACCTAACCAGCTGTTTTATTTAATATTTTGTACAATTACCCAATCACAAGAATACGGTGATGCTGTCCATCTATGTACACACGGATACACATCAAGCTATACATTTCCAGTATAAGCTGACATTGCATTGTACGGAAATCCTATACAATGCGTGATCAGCATAAACTGAAAATGCTGGCTTGATGTATAGCCGTGTTTACCTTCCGTCAAAAGCCAAGAACAGTTAGTTGATCACTGTTAGGTTCGGTAAGGTTAAGTTCGCCTTACCTATCTGGTTTCTTTTAATCTTTTACACAATTATTCAATCACAAGAATACGCGAATGCTGTTCATCATTGAAAAGTTCCATATGACCTTCAATTCAGTTACATCTTCAATTCCAATCCCATTGATTTTGCAATTGAAAAAGACAGCAATTCTTTTTCCGTATACTTATAAACATGATTGTTGGAGGGAGTACATACAATATCCCCCATGGTCCTTTGTAGTAACTCGAAATATTGTTATAGCAGTCATATAGAATCTATTGTCACATTTTTATTTTCGTTACATTTGTCATTATAGTTTATCATAATAGTCACTTTTCGTGATTTCACTAAATATTGAACAAATAAATAGATAAAACTCTTATTATATAAAAATATTAGTTTCATAACATCAGTAGTGTAACATGTACTAAGCGTCACTAAGCAGATTAACTGAAGGAGAACAAGCATGATAGTAAGCATATTAGCGGACATGAAAGCGTGTTATCATGAAGATAAACAAGAAAGTCAAAAGCGAGAATTAGTAAAAGCACAGTACATATTCTTCAAATAAGTAAGCAAAAATCCACACAAGAAAACAAGCAAGCGTGCATCAAAACCAAGCAACCATACAAAAAAACAAGCAAGCATTAAAAAGAAGCGCTCGTGTAAGAAACAAGCGTGTAAATCAGCAAGCGAACAAAAAGTGAGCAAGGCAGTGTTTTAGAGTGTTCCACCAGAATGACTCCCGTCACCCTTTTACTTGGCAAACAATAAAAAATGGGATATGTGGTAAGTGGCTCTAGTCTAGCCTGACGAATTTATCCTATGACTAGTTAAAGGGCTTATTCTCTACGTGCGCCACACCCCGTATAATCAACCCTCGCACAGAGAAAATAAAGAAATACAATACCATTTTTAAATTCAGTGCAAGCTACAGCCGCTAATACAGCGGAGTGACAAACAGAAATTTTATGCGGAGTCTGAAAGATATATTTTCTTTTTCATAGCTAATGTGATAGAACACTAGTTGAATATAAAAGTCATTTATTAGGCATGCCTCGAGGAATGTTCATGTGAAAATTTCGAGTAAAGTAAAAAAGTATTTGCTTTGTTTTTTACATGCGAACGCACGTCGCCCGTCGGCTGATTACGCTCCGCGCTGTTACCGTCATTCATTTGCGTCTGTACACCGCCCCACTCAATCTCGTTTATTATGAACGTGCAACGGGCGAGCAACCCTGCCTCTCGCTTTTTACATTTGAATATTTTGCTTCATGCATTACTTGTACATTGTTAGGAGTCTTTCTGCGAGATGATAGTGCACATGAGTCGCAGCGTTCATTTACGCGCAGAACGTTTTTATTTGACATTATTATTTTATTTTTCAACACTCATTTTCGCTGTGTAGCGTTATAATCAGGCAGTTTGTAAAGGCAGCAGGACTGAATTAGTTTAAATAAGAACTTATGTTAACACTGCAGTAGCAACTGCTACAAGAAAAAAGCCTGTACAAGTTTCATTATATTGCAGTGTAGATTGTTCGTTAGGTTTACACAGATCTGTTTGATGATATAATAACCCTCACAATAGCTGGAAATTACAGGGGTCTGTTTCATTACAATAGAAGAAAAACTCGTCTTTCAGGGATTCCAAAACATTATAGAGCTATTTCAGTAGATGAAGATATGGTAAAATGGTTCGATGATAGATCATCGTCATTTAAGGCACTTTAAGGTGGATCCCCAGTTGTAGCCCGCGAAATTCAAATGTTCTTACGTTTTTTGCATATTGCAGGTTAGTGTCAGGTTGTATATTGACCAAAATATGATGCGCGACTATAACAGAATTATACTCATTAGAATCATGAATAAATCTCTTTAAGTTACATATGTTCCATAAGAGCAAATCTCTTATGGAAAAGTTAGTTAGTAAAGAGTAAGAACATGACACTGACCTGCAATTGCAAAAAACGTAAGAAAATTTTAATTACGCGGGCTATAACTGCAGATCCACATTAATTAAATAGGTAGATAATTTATAGAACACTAAATTACCAAGCCAGAATTGTATATCTACGCCACTAAATCACTAAATACAATCTCGTCAATAGCTCCAATATCCTACAATGACACATGATCGTCATCAATACTATCTAATGAAGACAAATTAGTGCGAACATTATTAACATTTCGATAATAATACTACATGTCATGTGGCGCCGAAACACCACACAGAAGGCTTTGGCCGACAATGTACAGAAATTGTAAACTGAGTAAGGACATTTTTATAAAGCATTTCTTTATTCGAGTCATGGGAGCGGCGCTTTTCTCCTGAGCGTTCACAATGCCGGTAAAGTTGCATAAATAAATAACTCGAATTAGAACCCTTCACGTAGCGCGCAAACGTTGAATGCTCGCGACTCACGGTGAATAATTTCTTACCCGCTTTTGTGTTCAACGTCTCAGTAAATACCTGACATTTAACTGACAATTGATGAATTTTATAGGGAAATGTTTTTGAAGGAAATATTCGGTAATTCTGCCTTGTTACCATCATAGATTATGGAATAGTAGTAAACAAAAACTGTTTTCTCAAGACGAATATTTATTGACTTCCCACGCAAGTTGTTAAAGTTACGGCTGGATAATAACCGCCCATTAAAATTTATGTTAGATTGTACTTTTTGATAACAATACACGACAAGCTATCTGTTCAGAGCTTTATAATTGATTATAAAAATGAAAACTTCTAGAAACGTTCTGAACGTTATCACTAGAGTTTTTAGCTAACCTCCCCAAACAATTGGAACAGCTGATCGTTTGAAGACGAACAACAACAAAAAGAAATCGCCTTCGTTGTGATTTCAAAATTCCCCATTAAAACATTTGACAATAAGGCCGGGGTGGTAGCGGGGAATAGGGAGCTTGAATTGTTGCTACAATTGATAGGAGCGGCGAGTTTCGGGTTCCCCTCGTTTCGGGCGATACACAGCACTCGGTACATTCATTACAAAAAGCGTCACATCGCAGAACGGGCCCCGGTTTAATAATTCCACTCATTTGGGTTCCCCCGGGCGACTCGGCGAGACAATGCGCGCCCGGCTAACGGTATCAATCAACATCAAACAACCCCGCTACGCTCTATCTATACACAGTTTTAGGGTTGTACCGGTTGTACGTTTTGAGCATATATTAGTTTATTGAGATTATGCAAACGTAAAATCCCACGCAATGTTAAGTTTCTGGGGCTTTGAACTTGTATTTAGTCCAATAACAATAGCTGAAGTGTTATGTAATCTGTGTTGAACTAGAACTATTGGAACCCACAGGATAGGAAGCAATGGATCGTTTGTTTGCTTTAAATGAATAGATAAATATCATCACCACACACAGTGGCTTCATAAAGAATAAGCACCTACTACAGCGTAACAAATTCAGTACATAATATAGACGTGGCCAACATTTGGCTTAAAAGCTGCTTTAATATAAAGCTGGATTATGATTACACTTTCAGTATAAAATATGGCGGCCCTAATGCGCTTTGAAGTCTGAAGTAAACGATTCTTTTTATCACACAGTCGTTATGCATGCACAAGCCAACGTCGATAAGCAAACGCCCGCGGGATGTGTGCTCATCTCAATCCTCGCAAACACATTAGTAGTAGGGCACATTTGCTCATGACGCATTCTCATCATATAACCGAATGATGCGTCCTCAAAACAAACAGCGCACCCACGCAAATCCATGCTCATAGACGTAAAAATAAAACTGAAATCAGATTGTAAACACGAAATTAATCATGCACGTTTGTCTATAAATAAAAAATTCTGACAAGAGAACGTTTATTTCCTCCGTCTACATTGTTATGTCAGGGGAAATGGTTTTCATTTTTTCAGTTGAAAACAAAGTATGTATATAAAATCTATTTGCGATTACGCCCACAACGCGTACACGAACACTTGTAGATTTTTTTCAGTGTAGCGACGTTATTCAACAAATAAGCTTATTGTCAAGTGTCGTGAGCCGGACGGCGTACTAACTCTGAATATGGAGTGCTCGTCCACAAATAGAGGCCGAGTCGTCCGAAGCTCGCTCGTTTTCGTGGGCCACATGTGCGCTAATGAAGACACGACGTTTATGATTATGTTTATTCACGTCCGCTCGGTTTCTAATGCAGGATGATGCTATACGTAACGAACAGACCGAGCTCATTTATCAACTCAATCAACAAATGAGCGAATTGACGACGTCAGTAGAGAGGAATAACAAAATGTATGTTATGATAATAGGGATGATGACAAAAAAAATATTTTTGGAATATTGAAATTTAAAAATATTGGACACGTATTTTTTCATTTTATACGTAATCAAAAGGTTACGGCAGTACATTGAGTTAAATGTGACATGACGTCACAAGTATGTAAATTTTTATACTTACTTGACGACGTACTTGTGACGTAGCGACTCCCACTCCCCAACTTTAATGCGTCTTATCTGAGTATTTTTTTATTAATATGATAAACCAAAAAATACGTGTCTAATATTTTTTTTTTTTATCTAACGGACTAAATAGAATTTCTTTTTTTTTTACCCAGGCATCATCCCTATTGCTGAAAAAACTAAAATACAACTTATCTTGAACGTTTTTCTGAAACATTTCAACGTTAAAATTATAAAAGAGGCAGGATTACTCGCATGTTCAGTGAAAATAAATGAATGTACTCGGCGAGACTTAGAGAGTACAAGGAGCTTCATTAGGCGCGGAAACCGACGTTGTATTTTGTTCTTTGCGTGACCAGCTGCCTACATTATTCAGCCATTAGTGTACGTCTGTACGACACACCAGTCCTACGTCAAACAGGACTACGTCATGACGATATACGTATTCATTTAAAAATATATCAAACGTAACGGAGTAATTTTACCTATAAGGAAAGAGACTTGGTTCTGAATTGTATTTTTCTAATTCTCATCAATGTATTTCAGTAATGTTTATAATGAATCACTACGCGGATATAAACCGTCACATTCACTAGCAGTTCGTAATTTTTAATAGGTGTAGGTACGTAAGTTTCTCTAGATTCTATCTATTTAGTTGGGTGAATGGTTTGCGTTACGGTTGATGGCTTTTTAATACCCTGCCTTCTTGATTCATCGGGCGGCAGACACCGTTGATTGATTGTGGGGAGTATTCTAGCAACGGGCTAATATGCCCGTAGCTTGTAACAATTATGATTGCTTCTTGATCGATAATTGACTGTTTATTAATTACTTACAGAGTCTGGATCATGTGCGTTTGGCGTGGACGGCTGCGCTGGCCTAGGTGGAGGCGGGTAACCCTGCAAACAAAATTAGTTATTTTTATTGTAAGACTCAAACTTTTTTTTTTACCCTCTACGGGTAAGTTCATGACCACCATAAAAAGACATGACAGATTCACAATCAGTATCTGTCATTTTGTCTATTCTTCCGTCGGCAAAATTCGTTTCTATGGTGGTCATACTACGCGTGATGATGGTAAGTG
This sequence comes from Omphaloscelis lunosa, assembly GCA_916610215.1. Lineage (NCBI taxonomy): Eukaryota > Metazoa > Arthropoda > Insecta > Lepidoptera > Noctuidae > Omphaloscelis > Omphaloscelis lunosa. The sequence continues at coordinate 12,215,458 of OU744265.1, read as the reverse complement.
ATGGTCAAGTGGAAGCGAGCTTCACCCGGAATCCTTAACCAGAGGAACTAGCTATATTACCTCTAATTGCCGAAACACAACAATGATGTTAACATTGTTGTTATGGCGACAGACTTAGATAAGTAGCTAGCTAGGCGGATTTAGAACAAGCCCTACCACCAACCAAACCGAGCAGAAAATTTTGCCCCCACTGGGAATCGAACCCGGGACCTCTGGGTCTGAGACAGATGGTCCAACCACTAGATCACAGAAGCGAATGCGTTTCTTTAAAAGAATTCAAAGAAACTATCAAGGTTCTATTAAATCAGAGTAATTTTATCACGGAAATAAGTTCATTAAATAATCCTGTAGGAACGTAGAACTTACATTGTACTGTTAGAATAACTTCTACCATAATTACTAAGCAGGCAATTCAAGTTACAATAGGTTACAATGTAACTTCAATTGCGTGCCTTGCTCGCCGATATGATCGTACGTGGTTCGTAAGTTCGAATTAACAACATCCTATAGTGCGGACATTATCAGTGTTGACGATAATAGCACCATACTGCAATAAGAGCGGGCATTTGCAATGTTACCCAGACTTGTCGTCTGTATATAGGTAATTCATGTGTATGAAGGACTGCGGTCAACAATATTGGTCTTATGACTAGATCGTCGCTCGGTTGGCTTCGGTCATGACACGGGACTTCTAATTGAAACCAACTCCGACTGGCGCCCGACTAAACAATGAGGGTTTTCATAAAAATTCACCAGTTGGCGCCACTTTGGCAAGAGGTCTTCCATTTCAATAAATATAAAATATATGATGACGTTCATTTTTCAGTCACAACTAAAGAGAATTTAAGCTGTACCCGGACCTGACGTCTCAGTGCCACCAAAAAACCCTCATTACGATGCAATCTACTGGCAACACAGCTATAATAACTCCAAAATGCTAAGACAAACAAAAACAAAAATTGTAGCGAGCAACACGAAGTGTTTAACACAAAGTCGGCGGCGGCGATTCGAATTAAATCGCAATTTCAAACGGGCGACGATGACAAAAAGTTCACAAGCTTAAGCCCAAAGTTAGTTTTGTGCGCCACTGTAAGCTGAAGGCCAGACTTTCGTACTGAAACTACGTCCCAGCACCAGTACTAAAACACTTAATGTAAAAATGAACTGACAGAATACTTGCGGTGGAAAGAAACTTTTTTGAAGTTGAGTCACATCAGGAGTTCAGGTTCATTACATCCTTATAAAACGAAAAGAAAAGTGGGCAAAATACATTACGTCACGAGTTCAAAGTTCACATCTATTAATGAATCATTTAAACTGAACCACATTCATTATTCTAAAGTGAAACCAAAGTTACCCGAAATGGAATATTTGGTTTACTTCACAACTTTTGCTAAAAGTTAAAAATAGTGTGGTAATAATTTTACGGCATAATATTATGAGTTCAAATACGAATATTACGGCATAGAAAGTAGGGGTAAACTTCTCCGAAATATCAAATAAACATCTAATTCAACATTTTGTGCTCGCGAATATCACAAAGTTGTAACGGACTCCGCAATTTGGAGCATTCAAACTTTATCTCGCAAAACACACTAATTGTTTTACCTCGTTGACGTGATAAATGGGAATTTTATGTAACGGTTGGCTGCAGTTACTTTACGTTAATCATTTTTAGGCTGTAATAATTACGCGGGTGGTTATGGATCTAGCTGTCTAGCTTTTGGCAGAGATAAACCATTTGCTATTGTTATCCAGGTCATACAATAACCTAATTTAATTTCAGTGTTTCTTTTCAGAGTTTGTCATTGGGAAATTCAACTCAAATTAGATTCAGGTTCTACATGTAGGTAGGTTTGTACACATGTCTACATATCAAGCTATAGGTACATTTCCAGTTTATGCTGATCACGCATTGTATAGGATTTCCGTACAATGCGAGGTCAGCTTATACTAGAAATGTATAGCTTGATGTGTAGCCGTGTTTTACCAGTTGCCCTGTAAAGAAGTTTTTTTAGACCTCATTCTAGTTTTTAAGTTTTGTACATAGTTTATGTTCCTTCTTCCTTAGTTCACATTGTGGAATGTAATAGAAGAACAAGTATATTTGGCCTACACAGAAATAAACAATTTTGAATTAATTAATTTAGTTAGGTATTTGAAAATCCGATGGTACTTGTGGTAACACAAAATTAAATAGCTCAATATCAATTTGCGATACATATTAAACTGGATCCGCCAATTAAATTCCGAGCCGTTGACTTAGAGATACGTCCGAAAAGAGGATTAATCCGTTTAATATTTCCGGCATTAACTCCGGGAGTAGCTGCTCAAAATTTGTGAGGAAAGTGCACGTCGACTGTAACAGGTAAGTCTGTTCCAAACTTATAATGAATTGGAAACAAGTTTCTGAAACGGTCACGACCGACATGATCTCTTTATCAGACAGGACACGTTTCAAATAGGGACACGATGTAAGCTCATTCCTAATATTTACTAAACAAACTTTTTTTGATATTTAAGACCGGAACTGCTGGTACACGTTCGAATAAAAAAAAACCTTTTCTTTAATTTGAACGTGTACCAGCAGTTCCGGTGGTCACTCATAGACCACGGTCGATCAGTGGTGGTGGTCCAAAGATTAATTCAAAAAAATCCTTAGCTAACTACTTGGAAAACTAAAACATCCTTGTCTCATATCCCGCGAAAATATAGTTTTAGAATAGTTGGTGAGAGCGTATTGTCACAGATGATACCCGGTGGCAGTTATCGAGTGTCGAGTCGTCTACAGTACCTCACCTGCGAGAACATGCTCTCAATAAATCGGGCCATCTCTAGATGCAGCCTTCACAGCTCACGCTTAGGGCTGTCCCTGCAACACCTTCAATAAAACTATCATAATAATGCAGTAAGTAGACGAGTCACACAATAGACAAGACAAATGTCAGTTTCTCTTCTCTTTACAATTGAATTGCATTATTTTGCGGAGATTGCAAAAGGGGGGAGCGAGCGGCATAATTTATCCAAGTCGGCAATTCCCGACAGCCCTGCCACCGTGACTCCGCCACAGGAGAGAGAATGTACGCCCCACCGTCAGCGCTTTAGAGGTTTCCAACAGCGAGCGGGGCTGCCACACTAAAGTTCGGAGAATCCGGAGCATTTTGCAGTTTGTTATTATGAGAGCGGAGTGCTGCCAGCGATAAGTTGCTCTTTATGTACAGGGAAAAACAAGGACACAGCGTAAAGTCGCTTCTTAGTTAATGTTGGAGTTGCGATAGTAACGAGAATAAGTTAGCTAATGCGAAACATGGACTTTGAAGTAAAATTTTATTGAGAGGGGATTAAACAGATAAAAAAAAAATACTAGTAATATCTTCCTATCCTCCATAGGTTTAGGTAGTTAGAGGTAAACAAAAAAAAAAACACGTGAAGAGACAGCTGTCAAATAACCGACTAAACGTAATACCTGTCACATTAGTTGTCATGCTACGTCACAGTTGTATCTCTTCAATTTAGCAATGTTATAATTCGTTGACGTTTAGAGTTTGAGCTCTTTACAATAGACAGATTACAAAATAATTATATAATTATTATAAATCTTAACTAAAAAATTGTGGTCAATCAGTTACATCTACAAAGAGTAGTTTAAGAATAAATGATAAAGTTTAACATACACGAATAAAAGAGGAAATTATTGTAAAAATCTAAAATAATTTTAATTTGGTTTTATCGTATTTTTAAACAATAACGTCATCTATAAAAACCCTTTTTAAGATTTGTTTACCTTTATTTAACTACCTAAACCAATGGACTATAGTTCCTATCATAGCGAAGGATATGATCGAGTGAGAGACATTGACAATAGTCAAAGCCGTAAGTTGTCCTGATAATTCGACAATTGTTTGCATGAACTTAACGTCAAAGAGATTCCTAAAAGAAAACCTCCCGGAGGCGCACTTCAGAAAAGTCAAGCAATTAATCGCACGGCCTTTGACAAATATATTTCCTTGACAATAAAATATACTGAGTTTTTACTGGCGAAGGCGAACGCCCGGGCTAGAGAACGGGTAGAACTGTCTCGTGCAACCGGCGCGCCTACTGTGGGGGAATATTAAACGGACCGTACCCCGCCAGCCTTGCCATTATTATTATCTTGCCATTCTGTCCCAGTTCCGGGATCCAATATCCAGTATGCTACGCTATCAACCGATGTGATTGCAAAGCAAATGTTGTGTATCATTACTATTCGACTATCGAAAGGTCAACGTTAACGATATTAGGCCTTTCAAAGAGAAACATGAACTGAATTAAGGGTATACGTGTATAAAAGTATCGCAAGGTGTATTATATTTGTACAGCTCTAGTGTATTTAATGTTGCTTTAATACGAAAGTCCAGTAAAATATAATTAGTGATTCCTCATTACCGCGCGGCTGGCGTGGCCCCTCTGGACGTTCGTGCGTCTGCTGGCTTATGGTTATTAATAACGCTGGCCGCCCGCCCCGCCCCGCGCGCGGCCCCCTCTGTCCCCCACGCTCGCCCGCGCTGCCGCTGCCGCACGTCTGACATTTTAATTCCGGAGCCGCGGGTATGAGTCCACTGCATAATTTTTCTATCGACAATTTTGTCGACATCCTAAAGGTACTTCTCTATTTATACTGGATGCCAATGAAGCATAAAATTGTATTGTTTTGAAGTTGTACCAAATGAAAGTTTGAAAAGTATATCGAGAAACAGGAATAGGCCGGTTAGGTACCGCTTTTATCTATAAAATGTGAGTGGTTAAGGTACTTCAGCGTTTATAGAAAGATCTTTTACGGTTATTTCGATGTAAAATACATCCAATTCGTGAATATTGCTCGTTCGAAATAACGAAAATAACCTATTTGCTTCATATCGATATCGATGAGATAAACTGCTAAACGTTAACCGTCAATTCGTCATCAATGAAATATTCGAATTTCAATTATATTAACGGCTATGCTGCGTTCGCTAGTAATATTCCGTGTATTCGGAGGCATGCGTACAATAATATCGAGTGAGTCAGTGAACATCACTAGCCACGAATGCTACAATGGCGGTCGGGCGAGCGCAGGTCGAGCGCAACATGGCTGCCTGGTAGGCGGTTCGAGTGAAAGAGACGGAACAAGCATCGACTGTTGCCCTCCCTATCGCACTCGCACGCAATGCTCGCATCGATCTCCACTCTCTGTGCTCGCCCCCAGCACCAGAAAGGCGGAACTAACAAAATTACAAAGCGCTTTCGAGCCGCTAATCATAAAATAAGATACGACGTTTCATTTCGACCGTACGACTCTCGAGCGATCACGATGCTGAAATGGCCCTTGACTCTCAAAATTCTCTACTGACATCGTGGAGTATTACCAAGCGTAGCTCGCCGAGAATTTAGTTAAGCCTCCGCACTGTACAGATAGATTTATGTTGTTTGTTCGAATGGAGCAACAATAGTTGAATGCGGGAACGTGAAGTACTTTTATCTATAGCAACAAGTATAGAGAAAACTCAGGTTCTATTAAGAAGAGAAAGAAAATATTCTGTTTCTGTCCTTCTGTGTCTGATTTTTAATTACAGCGTTACTCTGATTGGAATGAACTGTGTCTTTTGGAGCAAGTCTTGTATAGGAGTGGAAGGAGGCTAAGGTATAAAGCTCTACATCTCCTCGGAGCCGGCGCCGATGCCGGTCGGGTTTATGTTAGCATAAATTGTAGCCGTAGCCTGGCGGCGTTTAGTTCCAGAGCTGTATAAAATCGACACAAGCCGCGCTCTCCCACTGCTCGGAGTTTCTGCTCCGTCGATTACATGATATCTTGAGTGACGTTTAATTTTTGCACGACGCGCTTTTTTTTTTCCAGATAAGATTTCGAAGATGAATGCGTCACCTTTTACATTTTTTATCTTCCGGTGATGAATCTTTTTGTTGCGTAAGTTATGTGGAAGGACTGTGGTGGACAAGTGCATAAGACAGTATTTATTTTATAGGTCTTCTTCGTTACAATCTGTCTTCTTCAGGGTTGGCATAAAACAAACAAGTTGTTTTAAAACAGGTATTTAAAACAGTGTTTAGAACAGTTTGAAATAAACATGTTTTTATTAAGTGTTTGAAATCACAGTATAAAACAAGTTTAAAATTAAGCAAAAAACATGGTTTTAAATCGCGAATGAATGGAAATAAAGGAAAAATTATACAAGTTTAGGACTTGAAATACCTCGAAAAGAAATTAAAAAGGTTAGATAGTTTTAAACACTTCGTCGTCGGTCGAAATGAATTCTCCGCAACTATTTTGGGGATTCCCTTCATTTGAATATAGTACATCCTACCTATGTATAAACATGTCAAAAAGAGGTAATTCACCGCAATGATTTTGGTGACTGCCCCATAATTAAATATACTTTTAGGTAAAGTATACATCTAAGAATGAAAATCGGTACCTATTCTATTATATTTTAAAATTGTCTAGAAATGAATTATATATTATATTAGGCCCGATCCATTTGTGTTGATAGTATTATTTGATAAATCGATATTATTTGATGGTATACTATATTTATATAGTATTTGATAAAACACTCAATGAAAAAAAAAATTACAAAAAAGTTTAAAACATTTTGAAAAAACAAAACAGACAACAAAATAAAAAACAGTTTTTTTTTCCAACCCTGGTCTTCTGTCATCTGCTTATGCAGTATTAGTCTATACAGTACACTTAATCCGGCAATCAAAAAACATTATACCAAATAAAATATAAACTTTTATCATCAATAAAAACAGTAGTGGAATGAGTAAGCGCGTGGAATGCAAAACGAAATGTTTCATAGAGAGAAACTTGCGACTTGTTTAGAGCGTTTCGTTCGCATGCAAAGCTGCCAACATGTGCTACATCTCCATTATATCGTGAAGCCGTCGCTAGGCCGGCCACGTGCGAACCATACGCCGGGCGCAGGCGAGGCGGCGAGTAAGGACATAGAAATATGTAAATCGCATGGCGAGCCAAAAACGTTGGCTCACGTTCACGATGAATGCTGATCGCTGTACTATGGCGAACCGATCATCCACGACGCGGCTCCACGAGTCACGACAGATAGGATACCAATTATTACACAATCGTATAAGGCATTTTTCCTTTTTTATCAATTATCCCTTGATTTTATGGATGACTTTCGATGGTCTGGTTCTTGGTTTCTGCATTGTTTGGATCATGGATGGTCTTGTCACGATATATCATCAGATTGTGAAGATTAAAAAAGGACAGAATAAAAAGCAAAACTTTAAGTTTACCACCATTCCTAACAAATCTAGTCAAAATAAAAAAGACCCAAAGGCACACTTCAACCATATCAGAGAATTAGACTAATGTCTTTGGAGTTCAACATAAACTTACAAACTTTTCGAGCATATGATCCAAGTAAGAAGTTTTCATAGTAACACCAACCACTTGGAAAATAGTACCTCTTTATTTGTTTTCATTTTGTACTGTTCGTTCGGCGCTGTAAACGTACAATTCCCTGATCGAACTTATCGACTTGCTATAAGTCGCTCAAGTTCTAGTTGAGGCAACTCTTGGGACTAGTTTTTAGACCGGGGTCGAATGTCCACAAGGGCGATGTTAAACTTAATACCTTAACATAAACTAATCTAAAACATTCAACAAGCTTCTTCAATAAGGGCTGCAAACATTTTGATATAATTAAGATAAGTATAGCCAAGGTAAGTGAAGATATTACTCGAGTGCGAATACAGAATTACAGATATTATTGTTAATGTTGACAAGAAGGAAAAAATCTATATTCCACAACGACGGTTATTAATACGTAAAATAAAAGAGTGGAAAGAATAGCGAAACAGGAAAACAAACATAACGAAAGTAAAAGTCGTCCATTAGGTGGGGGGTATGGTATGACCATAGACGTTTTATTGAAATAGTTATGCTTGGAGATGGTAATTTTTAAAAATTGCTAACAACGAGGGTTTCCGTACATTTGGCAGCAGTTTAATGTGTAACAATAACAGTAAAGTTCATAGCCAAAGTTCCATCCACCGAGTTCCCGGGATTACTATACTTTCCATATAGAGTGGGTTCAATTTCGTTAAAGCTATACAGATTCGTATCTATGCGCGTGTTGACACAGGACTACACAACTAGTGTAAGAAGACATTAAAACAAATATATTTGTTTATACAGTAAACTGCTTCTACACACGGCATAACAATGTATTTTTAGCTGTACTGCACAGCATATTTTCGTTCATATTAAGTAATACATCCGTTTTTCCCCGGATTGATAACATAATTTCTGTAACGAAATACGCGAATAATTATAATTAAATTCCAATATTATGCTCAGTAAGATACAAAATCTGATTCACATCCTGAAATCTAAACACTTCTTGGCATTAACAGAATGATTTTATGTAAGCAATACCAATAAGTTATATGATAAATTCGCGTTGGTTATTTTCGATTAGCAACAAACCGTTTATCATGTTTTCGAGTAGCTATCTCGCGGGGCGCACACTACGTAGTCTAGTAGTGGAGTTTCGGCCAAAATTATCGAAAATTTCCGTCGGCGACGACGTTCTCCGCGATATCGGTGCGATAAACGAAATGCAAATATGACGCCGACTAGGACTTGTCGAACCAACATGTTTTACTTTAAAATTTCGGTTAAAGATACAGTCCAACAGAGATCACTTTAGAAGGTTGTGTAATAAAGAAACACATTTTTTTTCTCTCTTAATGTTTGCAGCTCTCTTCTCTTCATAAAAATGTCTGCAGGTTTCTCCATTATAAAAGCAGGTATAACAGCGTGCATGGTCATAAATTAGCTGTCGAGCAAAAACTATTTTCTATTATAGTTTCTTAACCGCCCATTGATTTTACGTAACATTATCTTACATTTCAATCGAGATGATCAATTTGTCTTTACTAAATCAATGTTCTTTAGTTTTGTAATGTTTGGATAAACTGGATATTAGGTAAAAAGGTTTCCTGATTAGGATTTTACAGTTGAGTATTGACTGAATTTGCAATTCAGAGTCGGCAGAACGGCGTACGTTAACTGCTCGTGAGCCAACTACTAGTTGGAATTACCTTTGCTGTTCAACGTTAGCTACTTCATCCGTACTGGCGCAAATGGAATGCAATGAACTTTTCATGGTGTTCAGACCGCTAAGTAAACGTGAGTTATTCTAATCACTTCAATTAGCTTAATGAAGGTGCAGTGTACTATAAAAATAACGTTTGCTTTAATTTAATTAGTTTTACAGTAAGTACGACTAAATTGGAATTAAAAGGGTTTTTTTGGCTGTAGATTTCACGCTGGTAAAACTACTTTTTTAAAATCGTATAGGTAAAATAGTTTTCAAACATACGTAACTAGTCTACAAATAAATGAATCTAGTTCGTGGCTGAAGATAGAAAAAAAGACTTCATCCAATTCATCATTGAATATTGAATCAATATGATTTCATTTGTAATATTTTTCAACCAAGACTTCTACAAAACGATCACGGCTGCTTGTCACAGCAGTTAGCTAGTTCAAACTTATTTTGCTTTCAGTAAAGATATTTTTTTTTCTTCCTATTAATTCAGTAAACGATGGTTTATCTATAAAAGCTCGTACAGACCAGCGCGATATCGCGGGCGCGACAGGCAGCGGGACCCATGTCGCGCCCGCGATTTCGCGCTGGTCTGTACAAGCCTTCACACGGGTCATGTAATTTTAATAACTATTACCATGGCAAATGTAATCTTTAACAAATTCTTAAATTATTCATTGTGATATAAATCTGTTGTTATGTTTAGATGATGAAAGTAACAGCGAAGTAAGATCATACAATTGAATATACAAGTCACGACATGGTTCAAAGGAGGTTCAAATGGAAACAACAATTCGATTCATTGTCCTGTCTTTGCTTCGGATCCCATTGATATTTTTTGTCGTCAATTAATTTGGATGTTAGCAGGAGTAAAAAATATAATGGTTATTATGTTTAAGTACGACGACTTGTGACTTGACTCATTAATAAATGTTTTAAATTGTATAGCAAGTTTAAACCTAACCATCTTACAGTACATAATAATAGGTCACTGGTTGACAAAAAGTTTTGTCTTAACTGTTAATCATACATAACAAACTTGTTGACTTCTTCGTTTCAAGGTTAATGGGAAGTTTACGGTCTTAACTTTGTTAGTTGCAACTTAAACTTATCATGTTTAAGAAGTCTGAAACAGCTTTCTTGTCGATTAGTCTACTTTCGTTTTCGGTTACTGTTTACTTTAGGGAGTGCCTCCGCTGCCGGCGTCGGCTCCCGAAATGGCTGCCGGCGCCGGTTGCTGAATTGGCTGCCGGCGCTGAGATTGGAAAATAAAGCCGAAAACAAGGTTGACAATTTGGCATATTGGAGTAGATAGGCATAATTAAAAAACGAACTAGTTAGATTAGGTTAAATATTTTTACTCGCACAAAAGTTTAGGTTAGGTTAGAACTGTGACTCCCTACGCACGAGCCGAGCGAGCGTAGTGAGCGGTGTCGCGGCAGCGGCCGGTGAGTGCCAAAACGACTAGAATAAATATAGAAAAAAAATACTTTAGTTAGGGTTAGTTGGTTGGGAGTTCTGAACGCCGCGCCGCCGGCGTCCATTATGGGAGCCGGCGGTGCCGGCCATAGAGTATGTAATATACCGGCAGCCGATGTTTTTAATCTCGGCTGCCGGCAGTAATGTCATGCCCGTTCCCAATGGCGTTATCTTTGGGCAGCGGAGGTACTCCCTTTACTTTATTATATGCAGCACGTCTCTTCCCAGGATCGATTATTATAAATTCATATAAATTATGGTTGCTAATTTTTATTAATTACCTGTTTAATGTTACTACTAAACCTAATTCGATTCTTTTTAGATAAATGCTAAGTCACATTTTATTTTTTTTCAGGACCAAATGCATTAAACTTTTAAATTTTGAAGTCCTTAGAGTCGTATAATATCCTAGCATTTACTCGCGTCTTCGCCCGCGCGAAATTTCTCGTTTTAAAATAAATATATCTTATGACGCCACTCGGTAAAAATGTCAAAAAAAAATCGGAATCGGATTAGGAGTTCCGAAGATTATTACCCCTAGATACAAACACAATTTTAACCCTACATAAATAATATTACATTTTATTATGGCACGACTTACATTTGATGTAAGTTTCTTTCTTTTAATCAAGAGACAAGTGAGGCGAGTTGTTAGCGTCCACATTCCCTTTAAACCTGTTTCTAACTCACAAGATTAGCTGTCTTTCCACGTGCTTATTTACAACACTTAATGTTTCCGGACAGCTGTATGATTACCGGATATAACTGGGACAAATTCTCCGCTTCCGATAAAACGAGATTACTGTTGCACTGTCGGGTACAAAATCTAAGAAGCGACCAATAGAATGATGTTTTAAATTCATTTAGCGCTAAACGTATTCAGTGATTTAAGGTGCAAACAGGAAGTTTTATATTTTTAGTTATATTTATTAAATAATCAAATTACATCTACATAACATCACGCCTGCATACCCCGAAGGATTTTTTGGCAGAGGTGTACGGCGAGCCTATTGCCATCAACCGGGCACAGATCCAGAACGAGGCAGTCAAACAAACATAAATAATCAAATTATAACATCCGAAAAAATATTCAATGAACCAGCCAGTATAGTGATGATAACAAACCACAATAATGTATATTGCCAAAGCGTATTGTTTTTTTTTTCTTTGTTGTTATGCACAAATATCTGGGGTGACTCGGATTCAATAGTAGATATCACCCGTCAGCTGGTTTCCGGTTTTAGGGGCTACCCCAAGGTCGTAAAACACAACAAAAGGATTATTTACAAAGTAAAGCAGGTGGACTGGACGGCGCCGACGTTATCTACCTGTCAATAAATTACATCACGTCAAACAATACGCTTGTCCAATAATGTCCGACTTCGTTGTGATTACGGCACTTTTTGATATGACAACGATGTTATGAAAGTTTTCTCTTATTTGCGGGTATCGTCTGGCTTAATGCGAAAATTCTCGTTTATAACATGGTACTCAGGTTAGTTTGTTAATCAACTGGAAAGGACGGCCGAAGTTACTATTTGGTTCAACATAGATCAAGCTGACATAATTCTAATAAGATTTTTGCCCTGCAAATTATTGATTTTCTATTTGATTTTCTTTACGTTCTTCTAAATACCCAAAGATGAATTTTGAAACTGGAAAGGTCGGCCGAATTTGCTCTTTGATTCAACATAGCTCATGCTGGATTTTTTGCCCTACATCATTTTTGGACCGAAGCCTTTGGTCCGTCTCAGAAACGTTCTTCAAAGTCCTCACAGATGAATTATCGCGCTGTTTTTCGTGGGTCATACCTGATGTGGCGGTGGTTGTGCCCCATGCGGCGGCATATGGGGCGGGTGCTGCGAATCCTGGGTGGGTGACATGGCACCGGGCGCACTTTGACCTGCGCCTGGGCTAGGCGCGCCGGGCGGCTGCGTCGGCGGCTGAGGGGAACCGCCTCGCTCATAGCCCTGCACAAATTCAAATATGCTCTTAATTATAATTGGACTGTAAGCAAATGGGAGAAGGTTTGTATATTTAGCTTAGATTTAATTCGCGTCACGTTCTTATAGGAATTTCTGTAATCCGAACCTCAAGATTCACAAATACTTGGTATATGATATTTAGGCGCGTGACTAATTTCGGTAGATATTTCTGCTTGAACTACATTGGCAAATATATTAGAGCAATAGTGCTCCACTAGTACTACACTAATTATAATTTAGAATCACTTCCTCTTCTTGACGCGAAAAAATGTAGGCATGCTCTTTAGTCGCTAATCACCGAGAATTTATCTTCAGAGATCAATTTTAATAATTAATTAGCTTTCCTACTCAGGTATAAGAAAGTCGCAAGAAGTTACAAAGTTTCCGACAGATCGAAAACTTTATGAGGTCGATAGCTCCTCTACATTGAACAACTGTGCAATATAAAAGATTGGGAGAATCGGAAAATTCATGAAGTGTTCCGGTTGATATAACGATGACTTTGACCCCCTTTACTTCCGTACACGACCGTAAAACATTGAGTGTTTATTGCCCCGCGTGTGGTGTAAATTCGGCTGAAGGAGTCAAATGATCGTTGCAGGGGAAACGCTCGGAAACACGAGACGATCATTTTCATTGCATATATTACAGCTTTTAGAATCAACTGTTGCATCACTTGGGTGAGATTATTAAGAGCGTTTATACAGAAAGTGGGTGACGTCGCAAATAGCTGTCAAGTCTTTCGCTGTTTTGATTAATTTGGCAATATTACTGTATGGAAATAAGAAATATGGCTAACTAATAAACTAAAATTTTGATCATGAAATGCAATAATTAATATTGTAACACCGAATATTTCATTTTAGATGTAAAAAAAGTATTTTGAAACTTTCCAAATTCCTTTTTTTACACCTAAAACGGTTACAACATCAAATTCAGTGTTATAATTGCAATTCATTATTATTATTCTAGTTCACTAGTAAGCCATATTTCGTATTTCCATACAGTAATATTGCCAAATTAATCAAAAACAGGAAAATATTTGACAACTATTTGCGACGTTGCCAACTTATTGGATGAATTCTTATAATTTAGTCACAATAAATTTTTTTTTTCAAAAAAAAAAGAAAAAAAAAAAAGATTTTTTGGAAGCCATGCCTAACGCAAGCAAGGTGGTGTTGGTCTTTTATTCTTTAGGGCCTTTGCCTTTCATATTTTTTTTCTTCTTAACCTACACGTACCGAGCAGAAAACAAAACGGTAGTACTAACACTACTCGTCCATGATCTATCAACAACTTGAGACAGTAACCTGCACGTCGGTTCATGTAACACCCAAGAGACTTCCCCTATCACTTGATAGGCTAATCTCAATTGCCCCGGGGACTACAAAGCATTGCTACAATACCTCGTGGCTGTTAAATCAGGTATGTTGTTGCACTTCAATCTTATGTCCTGTTTTGTACTAGATTTCGGAAAATGTGCCAGAGAAATCGCTTGTCTAACACGGTTTTCGCCTAAAATACACTGGTTCGTAACTTTTTTCTTACACAAAATGTAATTTTTGTATAAAGCCACTATAAATCACGAAAGCATCAAAGAAACCAAATCCGACAAAGATTTTAAGAGCCAATATTTGTCTCCAACTCCGCATAAAACTTTCATTGCTTGGGGTTCACATAAAATGTAACCGGTGTTGTAATAATGAATCGAGCAGCAATTGAAATGGGAACACTCAATTAATCACAGCCGACAAAGCTCTCGTGTCCTTGGCCGTGACTCAGAATCGCGAGCACGCTCACTCTAATTACCAACCTTTTTGTTATACACTCGTTCGGGTTCTTCGAGACATTGAAGCTTCAAGGTATTATGGTAATAGCATTGTTGTCCGTCTGCCAAATATAAATAATCTTTTAACCAAATCCTTGGTAATGGGTATGAAATTGTCTGAGATAGAACATTTCGGGATATTTTGTGGTGTTATGAGACTTTTTACGCCAAACTTGACGCCAGTGTTAACGACTCTTTTCTCTAAGAAACCAGACAGAAATTACCAAACCATGCTAACTTCTTTTTCAAATTAACTCCTAAAAGCACTCAAAAATCAAAACCCCTTTTACTATTGTCACACTTCAAGCTCCCCTCGAAAATGTCATCCGGTTGATAATGACAAGTCGCAGGACCACGACAAGCTATTATCACAAAACTGGTTTTGCTAACCGTCCTTAACAACAAGTTCACCACGCTAATATAACTATTAATGATGTTCACACACACACGCACATTAAATACATAGTTGGTATAAAGCAACGGACACGTGCAAGAGCAGGGTCGACGACCACAAACGGCCTTGACCGTGCATCCATTATGCACACCCGTTTACTTGCAAACGAGTGCACCACAACGCATCTACGCCTACTAGTGCCTATATAAATATGTCTGTATGTATAATAAACTAGCACGAAAGAGCTCCACCACTATCGGATGACGTAACATGATTGGCCGTTCCGCCGGTATTGTTAGCAGTTTCTAGTTGTGCCGGCGGTTTTGATGCAATGCACACGTTGTTCAATTAATTGAACGTTTCGCAGGGCAACATGCAACGTAATAACATCGTAAAAACATCGTTCAGGTTTTATTGGGTAAGTAATTTGCGTTTAGATTGAAGCTAGTATCCAATTCAGACTCAATTACATGACTTGGATTACAGTGACGATTTTTTTTGGAAGATAATATTGATTGAAGTTACACAGGTTTTTGTAGTTCCTCATTGGCATCTACTTAGGTACACTTAGCGCTGTTTACAGTCATTGGTGTTGGTTGTTAATAGTGTGTCAATCTTAAGTTCAAGTCTGACAACAGCAGTACGTATGTTAAAAATAATACCCCAATCTTCTTCTTTTCGTGTGGTTAGTGACTAACCTGGTGTCAAAGTTTTAAAGCCGCCATGGGCCTCTGACTTAGCTTCACATGCCGTCGGGAAATATCTCTTAGGCATTTTTTCCTCCCGATGTTTTCCTTCACCGTTTTTGAAGCAAGTGATAATTATATAATACGCAGATGATTCCGAATAATCAGAGGTGCGTGCCTTGGGTTCGAACTCGAGACCTTATAACTTGGTAGTCGACGTCACACCGCTAGGCTATCACTGCTCTATCTTTATATATAATTCTTCCGTAAATGTGTTCGTCACCAACTCCTACTAAATGGCTGGACCGATTTGGAAGAAATTTTGTGTGTACATTTGAGGGTTACCACCAATTACTACCCCTGTTAACATAAATCGACTTCGCCCGTCCTCGACGTAGATCTTGCTGACAATCCAGACATTCATTGCACTAGCCAGTCGCACTCGCACAATGCTTTCACTCGGCAGCCAGTTTCCGCGTCACGTTTCAAGGCTGCAGATAAGGTTGGCCTGATATTTACTAATCCAGGTCAAGAGGAGTCATTCACTTTTTATGTTTCCCCCTACCGGCTGGCGATAATTGAATAATAATCGTGACGTCAACAGTTCACGGCCTCCTGTTACGTGTTATTGTTCTTGATAACGAAACAATATGTTAGTAATTACAGCGCATGTGACATTGTAATTGTAGTTTCAAACAAGTTTTAGAATCGATTAGTGTGTAGTATGGGAAAGTATTTTTGAACCAGTCAAAAGCTTTGCGTGGGTTTTATTGATTGAAATATGGTTATTTTAGGCAAGTATAGGTAGGTATGGCTAGTTTGAAATAGCAATGTTATAATCAGCTTAACTTGGCTCGTGCATAATGGGTTCCGACTATAGGATCGCCTCGCTACTGTGTAATTAGATATGGTGCGTTCATTTACCGGTAAAGCCGAAACCTATTCAATACCTGGTAGTACTGTTAAGAACCATTCACATTCCCATTAGCGTTACCGGAACTGTAGACGATTTATATAATGACATTGGACAGTGATACGACCTAGTCACTGTAAATTAGTGTCCGACCGAATGTACTGTTTCGGCCAAAATATCAAGGTTCGGCCGCAGTTTCGGTTTCGGCAAAAAAGTGGCCGAATCTTTGGTCCGACCGAAACTGGCGCAACGAGAGCTGTCAGTTTTGATAGAATACGAACGACTGGCAGATAGACAGACGGCGTAGACTTAGCAATGGGGCTACGGTTGTCATCATTTGTTTGGCGGAGAGGTATTGTAGAGAAAACTGACTTAATCACAAATCGCAATAATTAACATTAGCATATCTGCCAAGACTCTTATTTAAGTTAGGGAAAATATTTCAATCGTTATTTTGAAATTATTTTACACTATAAAGGCTCGTACAGACCAGCGCGATATCGCCTTAACTGGCAAAAGTATTTTTTTTTCCTTTGGATAAAAGAAATCTGATGATTGCAAAATCAGCCACTAGTCAAAATATTTGTAACAAATCTACGAAAAACGACAGGTCTCACAAAATAATGTCATTTAATCAACTAACTTTTTCTTTGCTTCATAAGTTTCGGTTTCGGACGAAAGTAGAAGACGAGTGGAAGATTCGGTTACGGTTTTGGCCGAAACCAGTAGAGGAGCCGAAGGTTCAGTTACAGTTTCGCTGTCGGCCGAAACTATAAGAGGAGCCGAAGGTTCAGTTACTTACTGTTAAGGCTGAAAATCTTTTATCGGTCGGACACTACTGTAAATCAAAGGACACTTTAACAAAAGCGTCTTTTTCCAAAATAAACATTTTCGTTGTCGATTCGAACAATTCGTCACTGTACTGTACTAAGTTTCAAAGGAGGCGAGGGTGGGTCGGGTGGTAGGTCGTCTGCGTCCAAAACAAAATACAAAGAATTGTTAGAACTTTCACTGAATAATAATTTCGCGGTAAAAGTTTGCCGAACAGAACACAGCAGGAAATCGAGACTAATGCTTGGCAACCGAGTTTGGCTGCTGAGTTTCAGTCGAACATCCGCGCCAGTCTCCAACCAATCCATCAAAGGAGGGTGACTGGATCGGGTGTGGGGGTACACCCCCCCGTACCCACATAAATATTGCGGGTAGGTGAGTACAAACCCTTTGACCGAGTTCTGTTTACTTTCGTTTTCGCTCAGCTGACGGGGCCGCCACCCCGCCCGTGTACCTCTCCTCTATTATTATGATAATTAGAGAGCTATCAACGTGATATTAACTACACAGTCTAATTGTTGCGACGCTAACGAACGACAAGCTCGGGGGCGTGACGAGCGTCGGCCTCGGTATCTCTCAATATCAATACTGATAGGCTCTAATTTACGTAACTGTATACAAAATTAGATAACCTGCTAAGTGTGACTTTTGTGGTGTTCAAGTTTTATGGAGTGCTTTTGTGTCGGCCCATTTGTTGCGGTCGTCGAGTTTTTTTAAAGGCCTCACCCGGAGGTGCGAGCAGGGGTGTCCCCGAGAGCACTCAAGGTTGCAACGAGTGCGGACGCGGTAGACAGGGCGTAGACGTGCATTATTAGGTGGGTGCCGGAACACCCGCGGGAGCAGAGTTGGGGGCGGTAGGGGTGCGCGTACGTCATCACCTGAGGCGCGCCCTTGAAACCGTCGTCGCATTCATTGCACCCGGATGCGGGCCGTATCTCTGAGCCCGCAATACTCGCACTCAAGACACCACCTACCTATCTTATAGTCTCGGGGAACCACCCCCGACACCACTTTTTGTACACCTAAACACTGCAAGTTGTGAACATTTCAGCCGATCGTCGGTGCGACGTGCTTGATGACGTAGCACATCTTACACCGCGCTGCCGTTACACAAATTCACTTTTTTATCAAGTGTTATTGGTACTTCGAATCTAAGACGACGTGTGAATGTCTACAAATTAGTGTGAACTTTGAAAGACTTCGAATCGTCTTTAAAAGTTACAGTAGCCGTATAGTTGATGAATAAGTCTTCTGGTTATGGGAGATTGATGCTTCTATCAGTGCGAATAGTAATCTAGTGCTCTGAATCTCGGGCTTGTGCAAGATGAATAAAAAATCTTAAGCTGCAATGATTGTCGGTAGCAGAAGACACTTCTATGAACTCGGTTGTTGTCTCCTAAATGATGTATTAATTTGATTTGTCTAAAATTACATCGACACGTCAAAACCGGATTTTGTTAGATAAATATGACTTGATATGTCATGATTATTTCCCAAAATTTTAGGAAGCCTTAATTTTCCAGCCGACCAATTAATATCCATTAATACCTTCCTGCCGTCGGCCGTCGGTGGAGACAAAATGAACAAACAAAAAAAATGCTCAATCTTTGTTGATATTTTACCTTATTTGACTGAGTTGATGCTGTAGAACCTAGCGATATAAACACAAATATATTCAAAACAACCACATAACGTTTGAATAGGTTTTAGCACTTTATTTTATTACCTAAAAGAAACAATATCAAAGGCAAGAAAAAAAAAACCATTAATACAAACCACTTTTTTGGCAAACTTGATTAGTTTTTGCCTTAGATATTTACTATAAACCTATTAACGTTTCCTTTTCCGTACCGATAGCGAAAAAAAAACTCAATAAACATCGTAGGTACGACAGATCCGTTATTCGGAACTGCCAATGATTAATTTGAAAGCAACCGTAAATTCCTTGTGAGGAAGCTAATTTGAGATGAGCCAAATTCGAAATAATACTTAGAATTTGGCTCATTTCAAATTCTCCGATAAACTCATTCTAGCACAATTATATTTAATGAAGACTTTAACGCATCGTTAAGTGTCTTGTTGAAAAGAAAGACAATGCGCTAATTAGCTAACAACATTGTTTGGACCTCTGTTATCTTTATTTACTGAAGTGCTAATTTCGGAATATTACGACCATTAGTTATATTCGGGTAACCGGTACATCGGGTTTGCTATCGTTACTTGCTCATTCTTTTCTCCTCTAGGCGCTGAGCAGACGATGGACAATTTGGAATCGTATAGAAATCTAACGCACGCGTAGGATGAAATGCCGCAGGATTTCCATACGATTCCAAATTGCCCGCAGACAAATTGTCCATCGTCTGCTCAGCACCTTAATGTACTGAATTTCTAAAGTAATTATTATTCATTCATTTCAGTTCAACCACGTGTACAATTTGTCCGCGGACAATTTGGAATCGTATAGAAATCTAACGCACGCGTAGGATGAAATGCCGCAGGATTTCCATACGATTCCAAATTGCCCGCAGACAAATTGTCCATCGTCCGCTCAGCACCTTAGTGTACTGAATTTCCAAAGTAATTATTATTCATTCATTTCAGTTCAACCACGTGTTACATGATACTGACAGGACGGCAAATATCGAAATAAGCGAGTAAAACCAGAAACCTTATAATATAGGTAAAGAAACGATACGGTCAAAAGCTTAATTAGTATTTGGAAAAGTTTCGTCGATGCAAAGCGGAGTTTTGGCATACATTTGAAAAGGTTAAAGGCCTAAATGCAAGAAATTGGAAAATGCCGTTTGAATACATGAAAATGAAATTTTTGACTTCCAATCCGATACCTTTTATTTTAGCTAGATATTTTTTTTTATGTGGCTCTAGGAAGCCAACTTTATAATCTCTAGTAAATTTTTCCATTTGAAACAGTAGATGCTTAGCTAATTCTGTTAATAGTGTTGTGTGTATGTTGTGTTGTTTTAATACAAACTGAAGTATTCTATACCCCTCGCAGTATGTTTGATAATACATCTACATAGTATAAATTTGTTAAAAAAAAAAACTTTTTTGTGGTAAGTAGGTAGTCAGTTATTTTTTTCTATCTTTTTAGGGTTCCGTAGTAAACAAGGAATCCTTATAATTTCGCCATGTCTGTCTGTCTGTACGCGGTCTAGCTCCGAGACTTTTAGTACTAGTAAGCTGTAATGGGTATACATATTAATCACGCCGACAAAATGATAAAATATTTTTATTTAGGGTACCTCCCCTACACGTAAAGTGGTGATGTTTTTTTTTTTCTATCCATGGGATATCGTTGGAAAGGAACACATGGAAACATTATGAGTGTCTAAAAATCATTGTTGGATTCAGGGATCCGTTTGCGAAATATTAAGCTTTAAAGTGCTAATTTTTGTGAGAGTCATGTGTGTCGTCGTCCCCCCCCCCCCAAGCTGAATGGTTGGTTTTGGATGTGTGAAAAAAATCACGGCAGTAGGTTAATAACGAAATTAAAAGGAAAACTATCACAGCTAAGTAGGCCCCACAAGTTAACGAGTAATAATCGACAACTTATATATTTGTAGTTGCAAAAACATGTTTTCCTACATACATTCCGTATGGGAGAACATGTTTTTCAACTACAAAGTTTGTTTTTGGGATAAATTCATCCCAACTTCGGAACCCTTCATTGTGCGTGGTCCGACATGCATTTGGCCGATTTTTTAGTGTGGAATGGTCTCCTTTATTTTGATACCCCACATGTTCACAGTACTTTTTTTTTCCAAGACATTATTATACTTTTGACGTCTAAAATGCGACATTTTAATTTTATAAAAACAAAACCTATAACCATTGCGCGACCCAGACGAGGCGATAGATACCTCAAATATTAAAATCCATCCAGCCGTTAGGATGCTTCGAGGGCATAAAGAATCCCACATACAAAGATACATAGATACGTGTGAAAAACATAATCCTGTCTTCGCTGTTGCGCAGTCGGGTAAAAAGGAACATGATTTAGGAATTTAAACCATAAAATATGCCAAGTTATTTCTACTTTCCGACTAAGTTCTTACTACTTAGCACAATTCTTAGTATTATTAATGCTCAAATGAGCTTACTGAAAAATAATATTCATAATAATTAGTGGATTACTGTTAAATATCTAAGTATCTTTGTTATTCCTCTCTTCTTACTTAATTCAGAAAAGCTGCGTGCTAGAGTACTAACATAAATAAATCTAAATAATTAACATTCATGAATGTGCGAAGACAGGATAGTTGGATATTCGATATTTTTTATGTACCGAAAAGCTTAAGATATACGATATTCTTCATTAATTGAAGACAAAGCACATCATAAGGTAATTTATACCAAAGTACACAGAGGCATGTTTTGAAAACGGCCTTGTTCGTAGTAGAATCATTTCTTAACATCGATTTCTACACGAGTTCGCTCCAAGAGCCCTGCTTCAAACGTACCTCTGGCTCCGTTGCACAACGAGCTTACGTCAGCGAGCGCGCGGAGCGGCTTACGTCATTCGAGCGTATCTTGAGCCTGCAAGCTAAGTTAGAACTTGCGCCAATGGCTTTTAGAGTCGTGTTCCTTCGAAGACGGTTTAAGTATGATAGAACGTTTATGTTCACGTGAGTGGATGAGGCTCCGACGCGCCGCCGCCGGCTCAACGATTCTGAGAAACATTCGAGTCGGCTCTCTAGTTTCGGACTTGAATATGAATCCTCCAACACGACGACCGAGCATAAACATATTTCTGAGAAGACGACATCGTCAGAATCGTTTACAGATAACTTCTTCTCCATGGGTTTTTATTAGAAAAGTTGCATGAATTCAATTGAGCAAAGACTTTCAAAGGAATTTCGCTTTTGGAAATAAACGTTAATTTTAGATTACCATTTCGTTATACGATTTCCTATAGAGATAGATCTGTTGAGTGACTGCCTCGTTGGTCTAGTGGTCGCAAAGCGCGACTGCTGAGTATGAGGTCCTGGGTTCGATTCCCGGGTCGGGCAAGGTGTTATTGGGTTTTCCATCTCGAATTTCTCAGTAGCAGCCCGGAGTCTGGATTTGTGCCCGGTTGATGGCAAAAGGCTCGCCCCCTATTACATGGGACTTAAACATGACTGGCGAAATGTGGGTGTACTATAGGTACACCTCTGCCTAACCCTTCGGGGAATATAGGCGTGATGTTATGTATGTATGTATAGATCTGTTATTAATTAATTAAAGTAAAAAATATTTTTAAAAAAATCCCGCGTAGGATGCAAAAATCTATTAAAGAAACAGGTTTCTTAATAGCTCTGCAGTCGGCGGGGTAGCCACCGGCCGGATACGGCTATCGTTATAGCGGTAATATGGCTCTACCTCTACCGGCGTCCGGCATGCGGGGCCGGATTATCCATAAGGCAGTGAAGGCCTAGGGGCCCCGACTAACGAGAAAAAAACGTTGAAAATTTTTAATCTAGTGAAAATATAATTTTATGATTTATATCCTCAATGACAATATTATTGCCTTCTTTTTTATGTCATGTCATATTTTAAATTATTATAAAAACATATTCGATTTTTTCGCGGTCATTTTAACGCGACTAATCAGACAATTGTACAAGCAAAAGTAGAGCAGCTTTTTTGACGCAAAGCGCTATAAAAATTCTACATTGTGAATGCACCAAGTACATGGATCCGCAAAGGTAGCCCGTGTTTTTTTTTTTTGCGTTTTTTTTGCAATTAGCAGGTCAGTGTCATATTTTGATCAAGATACAACATCTTGATCAAAATATGATTCGCGACTATAACAGCGGCAACGTGATTATTACAAACCGGTTTTCGTTTTAAAAACACTAATCACCCTAAATTATATTATTATATATAATAAAAAAATACGCCCACTTTCTTTTATTTGTTTTATTGTTCAGGGTGATGGCATACCTTCGTAATGTACAAAAAAAAAAGCGTAATTATAAATATAATTGCATTGTGGTATAAAAAATGTATTTTACAAAGTTAGAAAATGGGGCCCAGAAAATTGCATTGCCTAAGGGCCCCGACATGGTTAATCCAGCCCTGCCGGCATGACTCCTAGTATACCTCTTTAGAATTTAATATTTCCTGTAAAATATAAACCAAATAGCTTGATATTATTTAAATCTCTGAATGACCCGTTGGTCTTGTGGGCGCAAGCGCTACTGCTGAGCATAAGGTTCTGGGTCCAATTCCCAGGGCGTGCAGTGTTATTGGGTTTTTCTATCTGGAATTTCCCAGTAGCAGCCCGGAGTCTGAATTTGTGCCCGGTTGAAGGCAATAAGCTCGTCCGCTATTAAGCCCCGTGCAGTCTGCCGCGAAGCGACACCGGTAATTCTTCTACCGTTAAGTTTTCTTAGAAATTGTTTTGTTAGAGACGTGTCGTGCCAGTCTGCACGAGGCTTTACATGGGACTTAAACAACTGGCGAAATATGGAAGTACTATAGGTACACCTCTGCTGTGTGCACTTGAATCAAAATTGAAATTTATGATGTTAGCATATACGTAAGGTTTTATACAAACTCCTTTAATGTTGCATTTTGCACGAACTAATACCTCATTCTCAGTTTTCAATATTCACAAATTGAAAGGTGCTTCCATTCACATAATCATGTCTTTCAAAAAGGCATAAACTCGAGCTTACGGCAGCGTGCACTCATGAATCCCTTTATAAATGCTCACTGTATCTGCTTAAAACTTATCTCGCATTTCGCTGTCAAAAGGAATATTTGTAAGATGACAAATCCTGAGTGCAGAGATTGGTAAAGCAGGTTGGAGTATTTACTGACCGTTAACTTTTATCAAAAACCCCTTGTGTTTTTGTTTTGGTAGATAGTATACAGGATGGTAGGGACATTCATGCGTTACCATGAATTTGAAATTACTTTTACGTTGAAATTACGCGTCGTATATTTAAAAAAAACAGTGGCACTCCGGGAGTGCCAACAGAAGTGAAAATTTAAGCAAAAATACTTGCATAGAACATTGATCCGGAACGTAATATAAATAAAGAACACAATTGCGTTGACAAAAATGAGGTGTCGGTAACGGTGTCGCGAGTAAAATTATTTTTCCATTTCAAAAATGCTCAACGCGCCTAAAGAAGTTTTCACTTTAAAAAAATCAGCTGTTCCATACATTTTGACCAAGTAGGTATTACACTATATATGAAACAGCAGATTTTTTACCCAACTACGGCAAAGCCGAAGGGGTTATGATTTTAAAAATCTAGGTATGTATATATATTTGTATGTTTGTATTTACGTGTGTTCAACCGTAGCGCCTAAACTACTGAACCAATTTTGATGAATTAGGTATCAATAGATTCATAATAATGGTCCGGGTAACATAGGCTATATAAATTCTCTCTAAATTTAATAAGGTGGACTTTACACGAAAATTTTTGAGCTCGAAAAAAAAAATGTGATAATCATAACATGTTTGGTATCAAAAGAAAGTTACAAATATGTCTATATGTCATATTGACTAAGTAAATAAATATGTTAAAGTTGATAAAAACGAGCAAAAGCGAGACTACGTTACGTACATACGGCGCGGCTGTAAAATCAATGCCTATGTGGCGTAGCCACAATACATTATTAAAAATAACCGATGAAAAATTTCAACGCATGGGGTTTTAGAATCATGTACTGAATCCATGGTAACAGTTTCCGCGTCTATGTCCCTACCACTCTGTATATTTTAAGATGGTTCTTAATAATAGTGGAAAAAAACT
This sequence comes from Omphaloscelis lunosa, assembly GCA_916610215.1. Taxonomy (NCBI): domain Eukaryota; kingdom Metazoa; phylum Arthropoda; class Insecta; order Lepidoptera; family Noctuidae; genus Omphaloscelis; species Omphaloscelis lunosa. The sequence continues at coordinate 12,190,451 of OU744265.1, read as the reverse complement.
TTTATAGAAAAATCTCCAACCCGTTTAAGTATTTTTGAAACGTTTCAGGCAACATTTGTTACAGTTGTCCGTGCAGAAAGTTGAGATAAATTGAATTGTCTAAATACTTTAAGCGCCAGTTCAAGACATAAATACTTATCTAAACAAGGTTTCTGGCAAACTTCGTAGGACTTTTATAAAATTGGACAGTTGTTTTTATCACAAGCACATAATTATATTTACACAAACAGGGAGGTTGTGTTGATGAAGGGATTTCGTGAATCAATAGATAGCACATATCGACTGGCTAGGGATATTGATACACGACGGTTTGTGCAAAGACGCAGGACTGAACTGAGGATATTAACCCTTGCCCCCACCTACAGTGTTATAAGAGTTGATAAATACCAGCATCATTATATACGTTTACATATGTCATAATTATAATAAAATTCCTCACCCGCGCTTTCTGCTGCCTTACTAACAGAATGTGCAAGCATGCCCTTTGGAGTAAACTCCAAAGGGCAGTTTGTAAGCTGAGTTTGTGGGCAGTTTAGCATACAAACCCCCAGGCTGTTAAAAAAGCTTTTAAAGATCTTAAAATTAAGTCAACAGAAGATCTCTGGGGAATGTCTGTAAAAGTCTGTAGATCTATTATTGAAACCATTGCGCCCTATTTAGCTTACATGTTTAACACCAGTATAGACCAAGGAGTCTTTCCGGATCTCGTGAAACACAGTAAAGTAGTTCCATTGTTCAAATACGGTAATAGTAAGGAACCCAATTATTATAGGCCTGTGTCAATTCTGCCAGTTCTCAGTAAGGTGTTTGAAAAGTTGATGCTCAATCAAATGTTACGTCACTTTAATAAAAAATCCATCTTTCATGAACAACGGTACGGTTTCACCAAAGGGCTTTGTACCACTGACGCCGGTGTCACCCTAATAAAAATAATTTTTAACGCTTGGGAAGAAGCACAAGATGCCATTGGAATCTTTAGCGACCTCTCGAAGGCGTTCTATTGTGTAGACCATGAAACACTTCTGCTGAGAAACTAGAGCATTACGGGATTAGGAACACAGCTCTTGATTTACTTAGATCATACCTGAAAGATAGACAGGTTAAAGTTCAGGTAAACGGCTTAAACTCATTAGGGTCTGAAATGGCAATGGGCGTTCCTCAAGGTTCGAGATTGGGTCCATTCCTCTTTTTAGTTTGCATTAATGATTTATCCCAATTACTTCAAAATCACCCGAAGATGGTTATTTGCAGATGACACATCGTTAATCTTTAAAATAAACCGACGGTCACAAAATCTTGACGACGTGAATAGCTCTATTCTGCAAGTCCAAGATTGGTTTACGGTAAATAATTTAGTACTAAATAATAAAAAAAACCAAATGCATTAGATTAAATTACCTAATGTTAGAAAAAGCGAATGTAACATCATATTGAATGGAGAAAAACTGGAATTTCTTAATCAAATGGTTTTCCTAGGAATCACGCTAGACGAGAAATTACAATGGGGACCTCATATAACATCTCTTGCGGGGCGGCTAAGATCGGCCGCTTATGCTGTTAGAAAGATAAGACAGTTAACAGATGTAGAAACCGCGCGTTTGGTCTATTATAGCTACTTCCACAGCATTATGTCGTATGGCTTTTTACTGTGGGGTCGGGCTGCTGACATTGAATCCATCTTTATTTTGCAAAAGAGAGCTGTCAGAGTCATTTATAATCTACGTCGCCGCGAATCTCTCAGGGAACTGTTTAAAAGGATTAATATTATGACGGTAACTTGCCAATTCATTTATGAAAATATTATGTATGTAAGGAAAAATCCACAAGTTATTAATAAAATAAGTGATAGACATAATTTTAATACTAGATCAACCATTTTTCAGATTATCCATAAAGTACATACAATAACTTACAACAAAGTACCTTGTGACATATTGCAATTAAATGAAAGAAAATTTAAAACTCATATTAAAAGTACACATTTTAAACAAGCATATTACAAATTAGAGGATTATATCCAAGATAAGAGTGCTTGGAAACATGCTGGTCCTGCTCCATGGGACAATTTAGAATCAAGACAAAATCAATTTGCTCAGGTTGCTAATTTAATTGTAAAATTTATTATTTTGTGTTAAATGACATTGATTTTACATTCTGTGATTACTTTCTCACACACTGACTCTTTAATTATAAAATTTTAGGAAAATCGTTTACTTTTACAGTGTTTGTAAATATGTGAGCACCATGTATCTATCACATAATTAAGTTATCTGTCGTTGCTTAATTTTAATTTACTTTTTACCTATTGTGGTACAGTTGTTTTATTCTGGGTGCATCGTCTTCACATATAATTATACAACTAATTCAAAAAATTCATAATTATTTGTTTCGGGACAACTAGATCCAAAGGTACGTACCTATACAAACTATTGTAAAACATTTTAAAAGAGTAACGGTGGAGTTTCTTGCCCATTCTTCTCCATACAAAAACTTCGTTTTAGAAGGGGCGACTAGAATCAATTCTATTACTTTGTAAATGTTGACGTTCAAAAGTGCCATACATGGGCCTATTAGAAATAAATGATTTGGCTTTGACTTTGACATTGATATCTTCATCAATCACTATTAATTTACGACTTTGTAATGTCCGCATAACTGCATATGGATTAGTGAATGCCATTTTTACAGTTAAATTGATCATGTTCGAACGGATCGTCACAAAATGTCAATGTAACTACCGTTAAATCCAATAAATTATTGAAATGGATTCGACCGATGTAAAAGGTAACATGAGAAGCAACAAAGTAAAGCCTCGTGCAGACTGGCGCGACGCGTCTCTAACAATAAACAATTTCTAAGAAAACTTGACGCCTGGTCGAACAATGATGCCTGGGTAAAAAAAAAAGAAATTGTATTTAGTCCGTCAGTCAGATAATAACAAAATATTAGACACGTATTTTTTGCTTTACCATTAGATTAAAAAAAAATACTTAGATAAAACGCATTAAAGTTGCGGAGTGGAGGTCGCTACGTCACAAGTAAGTATAAAATCTGTATACAAGTGACGTCATGGCATATTTAAACTCAATGTATCGACTTAATATTTTGATTTCTTACGTAAAAAAAGAAAAATATATGTCCAATATTTTTTTTATAGTCTACCTGACGGACAAAAAAAAGTTTTTGGTCATTATCCCTATTACCGGTGTCGCGTCGCGCCAGTCTGCATGAGGCTTAAAGATCCACAAGGTTTTTTTATTTTATGTATTTTGTTTTCTCTTCTACTCTTACACACGTTGTCTACATCTCTTTAGGTACTTTTCTATCGTAGGTATACTGGAAGAGATTTCTTTAGAAATAAGCATCACCTTTGTACGTATTTTTCTGTTCCTTCTTGTCTGTTTAGAGGTTTGTTCAAAAAGTGTTAAATAAATAATGTGCGCATTTATAATTTCTAACATGACGATATTTTCGTGCACGTCCAATGGCATCAAGTAAAATGTATGGAAATACGTGAGCTATTCCGTGAAAAATTATTATTGACCTTAAGGAAAAAGTACTGTCACAAACATTAAACAATTTACAAGACATTCTTATTCTCTGTTGAATGCAGTTATTTTAAATGTACTCTGTTTAGTTCCTATGCTTTAAAAAAATGTATAATGGAGTCAATTGTTGGTAATGTAACAGATTAATAATTAAAATAACAAGCAAAACAGGCAATTTTAGCGTGTCACACCTCCTGTCGCTAACTTTAACTAACTGATAATGATGATAATGATTTAACTAATAAATAATGATGCTCATGGTTTTAAAAGACACCTCAGCGTTTTATGTGAGGTTTTAAAGAATACTGTTTTGTTTTAATTTATAACATAATTTTTATAAACAAATCTTATTGTATTACAATAAAATTCTTGAAATAATGATATTCAAATTAGCACCAAGGTGGACATTCCACTTTAATCACTTCTGTTTTATTTGCTTTCAGTACTACAAAACTAACAAAACAAGTTATTTTATTTTCATGGTAATATTATTATGGTAGATCAGCCATTTCTTTTTATCCATCGGGCAATCGTGACTCGGTAATCGGTGACGAAAGGCGTACGAACTACAGGTAATCAAACAAGAAGTCCACTATAGTCACAATTATAATGTGATACTGGGAAGTTTTTAAAACATTATTTCATTTACGAATTATACTTTATAAATCTGAGTATGTATGTAATGAAATAATGATTCCCTCTAAAAGAACAAAGAATATTGGTTTTGTCGTCATTATTGTTAGTAAAGCGGGAGTTCGACACGTCCTTTTAGTTTCGTTAAATACTAGAGAAATTTTAAAATTGTCCATTTTGTCACTTTAGTAACGGGACATTTTTTTACGGAATGGCTCACGTGCACCTTATAATGTTATCGTGGTCTATAAGTTAAAAGCGTCTTCATATATTTCCATTCATTTTACTTCCCTATGTTATCGTGATTCCGTGGACGTCCACGATAATATCGTCACGTTAGAAGTTATAAAAGCGCATATTGTCGCTGATCTCGATGAGACTTAGCTGTAAGACTCAACTAAGTCATGCTATCATTTGTCCAAGTATATTAATTAAACTTCAAGCAAACTTGACATAATCTTCATGAAATTTATTTGCATACATGTATGTTAATTTGTGTGTTTAAGCACAAACTCAACAAGTCTCCAACTTAAAGATGGACCAGTTCTCAAACTAGTTTCTTTTACAGGTCCACTCTTAGCATTGACGGGTGGATTTTCAAAATAGCATTTTATTAGTGTGATTCTATTTATTCGCAAAAAAAATCCACTACGCGTAAAGGCTCTTTCAAACAGACGCGACACACGACGCGACACAAAGACACCGCCCGTCGCGCGACGAGCGGTGTCTTTGTGTCGCGTCTGTTTGAAAGAGCCTTTATATAAAATATACCTAAGAATATTCTTTATACATTTGTTTTTAATTAGTAGGTAATAAAATAATTATACTACAATATTAAAAACTAAAAATAGTATCGCGGAAATCACTTACTTCTCCATTATTTTCATTACCATGTTCATTAATTTTACAAAATCTCATAATGTTTGCTTAAATTTTATTTCATTTAATCCTGTATGTAATGTTTTAAGTCTAAACTGAATATTTATTACTTTTCTTAGATCGAGATTTACCCCTGACATTGTTATACAACCAGTTAAAAATACGTCACAAGAATATCGTCAATTTCCACGATTTTTGTTTCAAGAAATTTGTTTAACAAAAATATTTGATACAAGTAACCAAACGCATTTCGGATAGCTTCCCCTACGTGCCGTCTTAATCGTCGTCGTTGAGATTTGTACGAGTCTGCACTAATAAATGGTAAAATTACATTTTGAAGTGAATTGATTTTAGTTTGACAACAATATTCGTCATTAAACGATTGGAAATATTGTTGGTAAGTATATTTTACTTTATATTAATGATAAATGAGCATGGATAATATTGAATTTGTATTAAATATGAAGAACAGTGTTATATTTGTAGGTTTTCGTTTGGTGGGACAGGAACGTGTTTCATCTTGTTTCGTCATTTATGGTAACATCATTTATCGTTTATTTCTAGATGAGATGAATGATTTCTTTTGAGAAAAATGACATTTCTGTGTATAAATGACGTAAAAAAATATTTCGTGACTTTCTGAACTTCGATTGAAGGCTGATTATGTTATTTTGTAGAGGCTATATTAAGTTTACAAAACAATTTTTTTTTTTAAATTGTGATTTTTATTGCAAATTACGTGCTAACACGTAATCTAGTCTATTCAAATGTAGATCATGAAGCTGATTATTTCTTAGAGGCTAGTTGTTTTTGTTAAAAAAAATCAAAGATTTTTGTGATTGTTATCTTAAGTAATTGGTACCCGTATGTTTATTTATCTTCAATAAAGAGCTGATTGTAATTAAAGTGTTTTATTTGGGTTCCCTCTATTTGGCAGAATCTTGATACTCTGAAACTTATTTGGCATAACACACTTGGCATAATCTTCTTTACACGAATATTTTTATGGCATAAAAATCATTTAATATATCTACTTATTGAAGAAGAAAGAAAGAAAAATCATTTATTGAGCCTCGCACAGGAAATGACAAATTAAACTAAAACACACTCATTAAAACATTAATAAAAAAATGAAAAATAAATTAAAATAATAGCAGAAAGTCCTGGCGAGGCCAAAAGGCTCCTATCTCAGCATAAATGCTGCGAGATTTAATTAATTGGTTGGCCGAATGTTTATAAATGTCCGAATTTACAACGGCATACTTTTCAGATGGCAGAATTTTATTTAGAATCATTTTATGAGGGATATTGCCATTTCCGAATCGCTGCAAAACCGACTCCACGTAGTTTTGTCTGCCCTAACCCTAGAGTGTAATTTAAGCCGGTGTAGGCGCGGAGCGGCGAGGCGGCCCGCGAGCTGAGGAGCAGGTTGTCTCAACGCTCGCCGTCGCAGTCGAGGCTGGCTGGCGAAGGTTGTATGATTCATAATTTTGAACTGGGTGAAATAAGTTAGGTTAGAACTGTGACCAACCGCGCGCGAGCCGAGCGAGTGTAGCACACGGTGCCGCGGCAGCGGCCGGCGAGCGCTACTTCCAAGTTGCTCGCAGAAATGCTTTCACCATTCTCTAATTATCTAGTATCGCTTCCACGCCGTATGCTTGCTTGCATGCATGGTGTATGCTTTTTTGCATGTTTGTATGAACTATCTGCAATATGATGATTCTACTTTATAATTATTATGGATAAGAAATTTATGCCAAAAGATGATTCTGACTTACAAAATTATGAGTTTTGAGTGTATGCCAACCAATTTTCTATGAAATGAAGATTATGCTATCCGTTGTTATGCAAAATAATATTATGACTAAGTTCTACCGTAAAAGGTAGACCCGTTTTATTTGCATCATTAACGTCTACAGCTTGTCATTGACTTCAACAGACGATATCATTTACATCTACACGACAGCATTCACTTCAATGCGATATTTATATTTCATGATTTTTCTTATAAATATGGTATTTATATTATAGTTTAAATACACAAAAGCATTAGTTATTCAAGTAAAAAGTAATATCACACAAAAACTGTCATATTAAATCATAAAATGAAAATCCACCCTGATATTGTTTTAAGTGGTCTACAATAAAATAATAAAAAAGTGAAAGTGAACGAAAATCTTTTATTTCGACTACCTGTTTAAAAAATCCGAATTTATTTAGCTTACATCACAGTCAACTTATCGGTCGTGTGTTGTAAAAATAATGGAACGGATTTTTTTATGCTGCACTATTTTTCACATATTTTTATAATATAACTTCTGATAATGGTTTTGCTCAAAATGTTTGAATGAAGCAGAATCTTAATATGAGAATGGGTGGGTCAAACAAACAATGTCGATGCTATAGTAAAAGGACGATCAAAAGAGTTAGCCTTTTTTGAGCCTTACAGCACACTTGGCTTTGACAATCACATAAAAGACTCATACCCATTCCTATTCTAGATTTTCATTTTAATCTCCTACTAGCTGCTGTCTGCGGCTTCACCCGCGTGGACCAATTTTTTTTTCTTCTAAAATAAATATAGCCAAGTTACTCCTTATAACACCAGCTATCAGGCAGTGAAAGTCCCGTCAAAATCGATCCAGGCGTTTCAGAGATTAGCCGGAACAAACAGACAGACACATGCATTTAGTAAAAAAAAGCTGTTATTTCGACATAACAAACATACTTCAATTTTATTTATTGTTTAAGAAGGAAACTTTAACACACACTTTATGTTTCAGGAAAAAGATTCAACTAACCAAGCTGCTACTACTAACAATTTCGGATGATAATATCTGTCGAAGTCAACCGTACTAATACAACTTTAAAGCATAATAAGTGGATTACAAACCTGATGTGGCGAGAAAGGCGGTCGTGAATTGGGTGCGCCTGGAGGTCCTGGTGGTGGGTACCGCTGAGGGTACGATCCAGGCGGGCCATACGCCCCCGGGGGCTGTTGAGGACCGCCTGGGGCACCCGCGTAAGGGGGCCCACCATAGCCCCGAGGCGGCTGAAACAAAACATTGGAAATTTTAGCGATCAACTTCAAAAAACATCGGTGTTTGATCTCAGGTCGGAGCAAACTAAACAAATATAGAACAATGATCAGTAATCTATTGCATGAGATAGATACAGGCATTTGCAAAGCCTCATCTGGAACCAGGACGAGCCAAACATGAAAGTATAAGTATAATACTGCGAAATGCGAAAAATGCGAAATGTTTTTCTTTCTTTCTTTCTTTCTTTTCTTTAAGCTGTCTTCCAGAAGTAACTTTAAGTAAGTACAAGTCTGTCGAGAAGCGTAAAAAGCTAATAACAAAGGCACAGATAAAGAAACACCCCCATTACCGTTAATTTCAATATTAGCGCAATAACACTGGGTCGTTAACCGAATTCGGAATAACGTGCAAATGTAAATAAGAAGTCGAGCGCGGCTGTCTTTGGACAAGTTCAACCAACAAACCATTAACTCGGTGCTAAAAGTTATCCTCAGGATGAATATCATCGGTATACAGTACCAATTTTTATCCTCTATCGTCAAGTCGGGAAACTTGAATATTCAGCGAATTAAATTGACTATTAACTTGAATTGTCCGTAAATTTAAATCGCAACGATCATTCATTAATGAAGACACACACGCCATTTTTTTTTTTAGTTTGGATGTCTTGAACTCAAGTCTTTTTGGATTTCAGTTACTCTATAATATGGCGCGTGACGATCAGGACAATATGAACTTTATGCAGAGATAGAATTTACGAGTTTACTATTAGAAAAGGGAAGGAAAACAATAACAATGCCAGTTACGCTTAAAACGACATACTATGACTTTTCTTAACATTCTAGGTAAACAAACGATAATATTTCGGATTAAGATAACTACAACATTGTTATTAAACAATCCCGTAAACACAACTTGAAATATTTACAATTAGATAAGGTTCCCAATTTATTTTCAGCCTCATTCATAATCTCTAGTACTTTACACGAAGGTATTTATTACATTATAGTACTGTTCTAACAGAGTTACGTTTGTGTACCACGATTCGTTGTGTATAAAAATCTTCCCGTTTGCAAAACAAATTATGCAATACATAAATCACAATTGATTTTATTTAACACTATTTTTTGCCCGCGGCTTCGCCCGCGTGAATGTCGGAAAATATCCCACGGGAATGTACTACCCATACCGGGATTACATACCTAATAGCCGAGGAAAAGGTCATTGACTCCTACCGCTGCGCCCGCGTTGCCGTCAACAAAAATTATTGTGTTACGCGTAATTTTTGATCTGTTATATCTTTTAAACCATTCATTTAAGTGAAATTATGTCAAGGCATATTTTAATTTAAATTCTCAATTTAAGTAACATAGTTTATTGGGTAAGGATTCATATAATACCGGTTAAAATAGCTTCGAAAATAACAATGAAATTTTTATCAAATTCTGGAAGATAAAAATGGTTATTGTGGGTCATCCTTAGAAGATAGACATATGCCATCGCGGCCTTTTTTGTTGTTCTTTTTAATATGAAGAATACTGTAGAACATAAATTTTAAAACTTTTACGATTTCTGCGGCGAACGGCAATAAAAGCTTGTGCAAACTGGGACGATATCGCGGGCGCTATAGGCAGCGCGACCCTTGCCGCGCCCGCGATATCGCGCTGGTCTGCACGAGCCTTAAAGCTCCCAGTCGGCATGATTTTTTCCGACATCTTCAACAATAATCGTCAAATTTCAGGCAATTTACACAAAACCTTATTGAATTATACACTAAAACCTTCCGCATGAATCACTCCGTTCATTGGTGAAAACCGTTTGAAAATCCGTTCGGTAGTTTTTGAGTTTATCACGTTCAGACAGACAGACAGATCGACCGACCGACCGACAGACAGGCAGACGCGGCGGGGGACTTTGTTTTATAATATGTAAGAATGCGTTATATTTTAGTCTACGGTTGATCAATGATCAGTGACATCAAACACCAGTAACCAATTCGTGCATTCAGTCTTACGAATGATAAAATATTTTGCATCAATCGTATGATGGAAATCACTTCATTACACACCGACCATATTTGATGAAAACAAACAACGATTTATTAATTTAGTACCTACTTCATTACGGACAGTGCTATAAAAACTCATCACATATGTGCCGAGTTTAATAAAAACCCTTTTTGCCGACAGCCCTTCTAATGTGCCCGTAGATTTAATGCGCTTTTACTGTAATATCAATTTTCAGACAGATACCGTGACTAAATAATTGACGTCCGGAATAATTCGCTGTGCCAACAAAGTCGCCCGCTTCAGTTTTCAGCTTTCATTTTGTTCTATGGTGGAAATTCAATTATTCGTACGAGGCCCGCTCCGACGAGGCAAACGAGCAAGCGAGCGGGATCTGTATTACTCTTTGATCAATGTTTTACGTCTCCAAACTAAGGCCTTGTCCTGAAGGTTTCCGGATGTAGTTTGACTAGGAGATATGAGACTTGTGTTCGCCAATTAGAGTTACATTTTTACGAACATTGGGGTGTTTTATGGCGGATTCAATGATTTATGGGGGCGGTGTGCCGGGGTGCGGCGTGCGCGGGGTGTGGTGAGGGTTGCGCAGGGTACGGGCGTCGGGGGGCGGCGGCGCGCCATTGGCCGCCTCGGCATCGATCGCGCGACGAGCTCGCAGCGGCCCGCCCGCGCCAGCCAGCCTCCACCTACGTTAATAAGTAATCATCCGACCCCACGATACCTCAGCGAGTTTTCCGGACAGAGCTGGAGCCGCCGAGACGGGCCTCGTATCTCCAGTCGGCTGGAACAAAGAGCCACCGCATAGGGCGACATCCGTATTGATTTATGCAGTAATTGACCCGCGGGTAGGTGCGCAGCCCGCGCACCGCCCTCCCTACGCACCTACCTATCCTATTTCATATCATATTTATGTGTTCATATCTATTATGTGAACTCAATAATATGGTCCAAATGTTACCTATTAAATAGAAAAAAAAAACATTAAGACCAATACTTGAAAAGATATCGGTACACAACTATCCATTTACCCATGTAAGGAACGGCCGTCTCTCAGATGTACCTAATAAATAAAAGCCTGCCCTATATTTATTGTAATACGCAATAAGTAGAACCCGAATAAAATCTCGGTGACCCATTGCCTCAGTTGCCTTCAAGAGCCTCATGAAAAGTTCATTTAGAGAAATGAAAGGTTTTTTATAGTCTCGAGTAACTGCCAGGGATCAGTTAATACCGCAAGTCAGGAAAGCAAAACAGACAAAACCGCTCTGTAATCGTTAAGGTTGCGGGTTTAAAATACGAGAGTCTAACGTAAACCACAACGAAACGTAACGTAAAAGGTATTTCATTTTCGCAAGCGGCTCGGAAAGCAGCCGAGCCGTGGAAAACAGTGACGAGAATGAAATATATAACTGTATAGCTTCCGAGTGAATTTTACCCAGCAAATACACAAGATAATAATTTAAATGCTTCAAAAAATAGTTTCGTTTTGAACAGCACTCGCATGATTTTGTGGTATAACTTAATTGGTGTTACGACAGGGATGTGGTTCCTTACATTCTATTCCTTAGCGACGTTATATCTTCAACAACTTGATGATTCTGTATCTTTTCAATAATATTCAAGAAGCTTTTCAGAACAGCAGTTATTACAACGAACTTTTCCCAAGTTTGACCATTGTCTATTTCAAATACATCGGGGTCTTTATAAATGTCTATTCTGACATTCTAAAAGCCCTTACAAAAAAACAATTCTAGTTAGAGCACACAAAATAAACATCGTTTGCGAACGTGGTCACCAAAATAGACTGTCAGTTCTATGTAACAATGTAAATTGTGTGTGAATAACGCTTTCCGTAGTAAACTCAGCTGTTAAGTGTCATTGTGACTGAAATGTAAAACACCTCTTACGAATAAGGAATGTTGATGTAATAATTCATCAAGTTGACTATACTACGTGCGTATTTTAGTTTAATATAAATACTTGTTGTTTGATATCTCGTAATAGTTAATAAAACTACATGTGAGTATCTAAAATAGCGATTTCAGTGGGTTAAACAGCCATAAATATTCAAGTAGGTACTTTAAATTAACTCCGATAACTGGCACAATCTAAACATAGGACTAGTTCTACGAGTAGCGGGTATGAGACAGCTTGGTGCGAAAATGTGGTGTACCAAGTTAATTGGCATAATTTAATAAGATAATATGGTAGATATTACGGAGCACGAGAAGTGCATCAAATGCGACAGTGCAAGTGTGAATGCCGCACAGTGGAACGAATGTATGGAAGCGGTTGGACGTAGACATGTCCGAAAAATAAGAGTAAAATTATGACAAACTAATGATGCCATCTTATTCGATTACTTAATGCCTTCATAAATTGTGGTGATGAATTTCTTCATAACTCCCATATTTCGGGAGTAATTTGAGAAAATGTGAAATTTTACTATGAAAATGAGTGTATTGAGCTCTCTCCCTCCTGATTCCGGGCTTGTTTCAAGTAGCGGTCTCTAATATCGTAATGCTATTACTAAGAGCTATATTTAATACTAAGACACATAGTGCGCCAAATGTGCACTTTCTGGGATAAAAGGAAATGAAAATTTAAAAAAAAAAACGTTTTTTCCCCATTTGTATTTACTTTAAACCGCAGACAGACTTATTAAGAGGTCTATAAATATATTATATATATACAGAAATATATATTAACAAAAATATTCACAAGAACTGATGAGAGTATGACTTTTAAGTAAGTTGATAATAAATTACCTAGTTTCATTAAAAGTACAATAAATAATTAAGACGTAAGCTCTAATTTACTAAGTTACACATTTTAAAACAATAACATCATTTAATTATCTTCGTCATCATCATCATCATCAATTAATTCAAATTCAGAATCGATGTCCGCTAAATCATTTATGTTAACAAATTCGATATCACTTTTCTCAGAATCCGTAAGCTCATAAAATTCCTTAAAAGAAGATTTTTTTACAAACTTATTTCCTTTTGGACGGATACTTGTAACAAGTGGATCAGAAGACAGTAAAAGATTGTGCATAATATCTTCATTGCATGAGATACTGCTATGCTTTCGAGAATGCCCCTCTCTATATTTTCTAAAATCTTTATTTCTAGCCTCAGATGCCTCTTCGGATAGAAAACCAATGGGCACAATTGACATGTTCTGAACTATGTCTGGCCCATGCATTAAAATTTTATGAAGTGAAGAAGGCATATAATACCATGGGTATAACTCCACGTAAAGCTTAGCAGTATCAAAGCAGAACTCTCGGAATTTAGTTACGTTGATCTTCTCTCCTGATGAAATACACTGCAAGATCACACAGATTTTTCTTAAAAGCATAGCATCTATTCCGGTCAGTTCAGCAGATTTAGTGTAGTTTTCAAAAAATCTCCTTGCCGAGTTGCCATTGTTGGTGGATCCACTGCCTTGTTTCACAACATCGAGAAGTAAGCCCGTTTCTCTTCTTACAGCCTCTTGAACTCTTTTCTTCCTGTCATCAACTTGCCTTTTTGCTATATCACCCCTTACTTGCCATGATTTTATGTCTAATTTGTAGGAAATGTGTAATAAGCATTCCATTGAGCGAATCCAAGCGTGAAGGGTGCTTAAGCTATATTTATACATGTCCTCGTTTGCGTGTTTATCTTTGATTAACTCTAAATTATTCATTTCTTTAGGACAAGCCTTGCATATGTCACACACTGAAGCTGCTGTATTGGATATAATGGAATGAATTTTACCATCAATCATTGTCAACAGCAGTTGGTGTTTGACACTAATTCCATCAGTGATGGTGGATGGAGTTAAGGCTTCAATCTCTGCTTCGATTTCAGCCATCTCTCTCTGCACATTTTCTTTGGTTTCCTTTATAAACTTAAACAATATTGGCCGGCAAAATGAAGTGGAAGATGGTCGCTCGTTTTCCCAAATTGTTACACCTTTTGAGACGAGCCGCAGTGGTACAAGACTAATCATAAAATTACTAGCAAGATCGATTTGCTCATCTTCACTCGTCCTTTGATGATAAATGCTTTGGCTAGATGATCCGTCAAAACCCCATTTGCTGGTCAATACGAGCTGTTGATTGGGATCAACAGGGGTTTCTAACGACCTAATAAGTCTTCTTGAGGTTAAATCCATCAAGGCTTGTAATTTGATTTTTGCAGAGCTCTCTGTAACTGTGAGATCTTCTTTGGCCGGATAGCACTTAATTTTTTCTTTAACCAACATGCAGTAACTCGGGTATTGAAGAGCTCCTTCTTGAGTGTTGAAATCCCGAAGAGTGTTATAGCGCCATTTCGATAAGTTCATCGATACATAAAGAGCCAATGCCTTCAAAGGGGATATTTCCCGTACCTGAATTGATTTACCTTCAATGAAGGCTTTGATTTTTGAGGCCTCTTCTGGATTCTCCGTCAAGTATTTCATAACATAAGCTGTATCACTTTGTCCTGCCTTTTGAAGCGCCCTTTCGGCCGAAAACATAATTTCAGCGCTGCTACTGCTGCATGAAAGACTATCTTCAGTGGTGCGTCTTCTTTTTTGCCGGTTACTAAGGTCCTCAAAAGATTTACGAGGACTAGGATGTGTACAAGTTGAAGCATCAGATTTAGCAGGAGAAATTATGGGCTCGATGACGTCACTTATATTTTCTGTAGAAGGTTCCATATTTTCATTCTGTAATTCCGGCCATTGAATTGCAGCCTGTAGCCAAATCTCATGTTTCTTCCGAAACTTATCTGTGCTTCTTCCAGACTGTGTCCATTTTGCATAAATGCGGTAGCAAAATCGACGACACCAGTCTTTTAAACTTGTTTCAGCACTTTCACATAACTGAACACAACTGTTATCTTTTAAAACACTGAACAAATAGTTAAAGTCGCGTAAATCTTTATGTGCGCGTGCGCATAAAGCAACGTGAATATCAAGATTTGTATTAAAATTTGGAAAATACATTGCGAGATTAGCTTGGATACAACGAGGTGTAAATCAACACTGATTTTAAAGTTACTAATAGTGACCTATTTATATAAAATCCAGGTATCCCAGGTATCCTTTGTTAAATATTGCAAGGTAATTAGTTATTGTGATAATTAGTAAATGATGCATGCTAAATTAGTGTATTAAGAGCCATTTAGTAATTAAATAATAGCAATGTTCTTATCAGTAATCATTAGTGCATCAGTTTTATATGTAAACCTTAAGTCCCTAATTATATATCCTAATTAGCTTATATCTTCTCTAATTGGCTGATCAGAAATGTTATTGTAATAAGGTAAACCTTTAGAAAAACGGTTTTAATCAACAAAATAAACAAAAAATTAAAAAATTGTGTTATAAAATAAACATCACTCTTTATCCCAGAAAGTGCACATTTGGCGCACTATGTGTCTTAGTATTAAATATAGCTCTTAGTATTAGCATTATGATATTAGAGACCGCTACTTGAAACAAGCCCGGAATCAGGAGGGAGAGAGCTCGATACACTCATTTTCATAGTAAAATTTCACATTTTCTCAAATTACTCCCGAAATATGGGAGTTATGAAGAAATTCATCACCACAAGTTATGAAGGCATTAAGTAATCGAATAAGATGGCATCATTAGTTTGGCATAATTTTACTCTTTTTTTTCGGACATGTCTACGTCCAACCGCTCCCATACATTCGTTCCACTGTGTGCCGTTAGGAATGTGACCGGATTCCGCTCCAGCTCGTCACACGACCGCATTCAACCACCTGCATCGCTATTATGTCATTACCACCAGCCTAAACATTAACCCTATTACTCATAATGAATAACTCAGTGATTTTTATTACACCACCGACTTAAAATAAGTTGATTATAGGTATGCTATTCTATGTTCTTAGAATGCAGCTTGACGAGTTACGTTTTTCCTGGAAATAATACTGTTTTCGCGCGACGCGAAAATGTCTACTTCCCACGGCTAGTCGCGCGGGAAGTTGAATATCAACCATAAAAGGTTGTTCTGTGTTTTTTAAACATTGGAATTGTTACAGAGTAGACGTGCGCCTCTACAATCAAGCTTTGACAAAGCTTGACGAAAATGGCAATCGTAACGACCTCTTATGAGAAAATGGCATAAGACGTCCAAATAATAGTTAAAAGAGGATCATACAAAAATTATATTTACAACTATGGATACACTACATTGTTTTCAAACCGGGTTCCCACCGTATTGGCAAGGTTGTGTTTGTTAGTGGAACTGGTCGAGAGTTCATTGGCAAGAGAACTCTCTCCCTTTATTCATGTTTTTGGAAGTTTCCAGGTTTATGTAGATTGATGCTATCTCGGCGTGCAACTTTAGCTAGATATCTCTATTGCATATCAATGCTAAGTTCAAAATTCTAAGTTTCATCTCAAATCCATGTTTTAATTGTATCGCAGCACGCTTAGCATGAGCACAAGAGATAAACAATTACAATCTGTCATTTTGTCTATTCTTCCGTCGACAAAACCCGTTTCTATGCTGGTGCATTTTCAAGTCCCGTATGTTGCACACGGATGACCATTTCCTCAGCTTTGTGCAGATGTTAGGGAGCCAGAACAAAACACAAGACGGTCAAAACCGGACACAGTATCGTCGATGCATGCAGTTGCAAGATCACGAATACTGTCAGCATGGTGACTGTGAGAGCCAGTGGGTCGAAATCACCTTCACCACCCACAGAACAAAGTGGGTTGATCTATACTTAGCAGGTCAATTTATTATTAATATTGTTTACGTCCTATAAATTAATCTATTTATATTCATGATTGTGCATACGTGAAACGAATAAAACTAAATGACAGCAATAACTTATCTCCATCCTTTAACAGGTTATGCCACCCTCTTTGAACTCGACTAAGCATTCAGCTATGCAGTAGCAAGATGCTTAGAAAACCAGCAAATTGGAACGCCCACAGCTTCTTCCATAGAAATATCGACTTTATCGACTCTCGAACTTAATCTCCGGTACCAATTTGAAATAGATGTTGGAAGGTATTTTCAGAGTTGAACGTTGCAACGTTGATCCTCAGAATTGCCTGGATAATAAATTGCGTTTTGGAAGCTTTATACAATAATAATTGAAAAAAGAGATCATGTTGACATAGTTAGCGTTTAGTTAAAAAAGATAAGGATGATTATGCTAACAAAGGTAATTAATTTATTCTCTAACATTAAACGACAGGTGAGTCTACTTTTTCGGCCAATATCCATAGTGTAGATAAGATAGGCCATACCGTTTTTTATACCGTTCCGAAAGGTGTTATTTCAAGTTCCACGATGAATTGTATACTAGCGATGGCCTGGGGAATGCAGGTGAAGGGCTTTAATAGCCCGTGGCCGTGCAACTTGATGATTACACACATGTGGAAAGTTGTTTGGTGTGAGAGCCACTTTACGCTTTGCGTAACACTTTTGAGACAGTCGTATTTTTGGGACAGAGTAACAGGAAAACTGTATTTAATTTGTTTGTTAGCCTGACTTATTGGACGTTGTGTTCGAGAAGGAACATTATTATCTTATTTACATAAACATAACATAACATCGGGCGGAGGTGTACCTGTAGCAGGTACACCCACACTTCGCCAGTTATATTTAAGTCATGTAATAGGGGGCGAGCCTATTGCCATCAATCGAGCACAAATCCAGACTCCGGGCTGCTTCCAGATAGAAACGCCCAATAACACTTTTCCCGACCCGGGAATCGAACCCAGGACCTCATGCTCACTAGTTGCGCTTGCGACCACTAGACCAACGAGGCAGTCTACCATGTCCATGTTATTTGACATGCATTAAACACAATGATACTAATTTTGTCAGCATCTTCGTGTTAATTTCTTTTTATTTTGTTCAGTACTGAACGTCCTCTATAGACAATATATCCATATTGTGCCTGTTTCGAACTTTTTTATTCATCGAGAATTTCATTAATATCTTTACTAATTATTGAAATTTTAAGTCGATCTCAAGCAGTGGTCAGTGATGGGCTTTGACGAGAAATCATCGACTTCGCGAATTATTCGGCAGCGGTCTATAAGCTACAAGCGGTATACAGGGTTATTGGTGAAACACTAACAACCTCTTAAGGGGTCATTGAACTCATCAATATGAACAACTTTTACTATGGGAGAGAAATCGCCAAAAAAAAATCAGGATGTTCCTTACACATTCCATAGAATTTGACGAGTTATGCGAACATACATGTAGGGAACAGCTCATATTTTTTACGCGATTTTATGTTTGGTCCCATAGTAAAAGTTATTCCGCCAGTAATCAGGCCATAATTGTTTGATTTTCATGGGTATGTTATTATACCATTTCTTGAAAACGTCTTGCCTTGTTAAAACATTATTTTTTAACAGACATCTCAAAAAAGGAGGAGGTTCACAAACGGTTTGTATATTTTTTTTTAAAATTTTATATATCGGCTTATATAATTGATACTTTCGTCAATTGTAAAAACATCCTGCATCACAAAACACTACAAAGTGAAAATGATTTAGTTTCGGAAGGTGTCTTTGGTTTTGTACCTATTTTCGTTTTTTGCCATCGACTTCCGAAATTAAAGGCGCTTTCAAACAGGCGCGACACAAAGACACCGCTCGTCGCGCGACGAGCGGTGTCTGTGTGTCGCGTCGCGTGTCGCGCTTGTTTGAAAGAGCCTTAAAGTTATATTTCACTTTGTTTACGTTTTGAAGTCAGTTTTTTTTTTTGGTAAATATTTATTAGGTAAAAATAAAATATTACGTTGATGCAGGATATTTTTTTTACATGCAAGAGTTTGCTCGTACATTAATTTAAAAGCAGTCTCTAGTTTTCTGTCTTTGAGGTCGGGGTTGTTATGTAATTTTGCGGAGTATTTTGGCATTTGTAATTTTGCCTTCTTACCACATTTGTTGCCAAGCTAATTTTATAAGCCTGATCTTGGTCTTAGGGATTTTGTATGTACTTCATATCTAACATAACATAAAATCACGCCTGTATTCCCCGAAGGGTTAGGCAGAGGTGTACCTATAGTACACCCACATTTCGCCAGTTATGTTTAAGTCCCATGTAATAGGGGGCGAGCCTATTGCCATCAACCGGGCACAAATCCAGACTCCGGGCTGCTAATGAGAAATTCCAGATGAAAAAACCCAATAACACCTTGCCCGACCCGGGAATCGAACCCAGGACCTCATACTCAACAGTAGTATTATATACCTACGAGTTAATTTCAACTCTTTATTAGTGGCTTTTGTTCACATGATAATTATTCAGATTTATGACAGTTGTAATAGCAATTAGCATTCCTTTAATTAAAATAGGTTTTTATTTTTATTAATTTGTGTCTTTTGTATAGATTTTTTTTCTATTCCGTGAATGTGAGAACGGTGTAGGCTTAAGTACCTGGTACTTATTGAAAAACCTACACTGTCTTTCCATACCTAGTCACACTGTTATTTGAAATAATTGTAAAAGCCAATTATTTTTAAAAGAGTAACCGTGGAGTTTCTTGCCGGCTCTTCTCCATAGGAAACGACCAATTGGAACCGTGCACCTAGCTTCTGACGTTTCATAAGCGCCATTGTAGGTTTATGAGAAATAAAAATATTTTGAATTGAATTGAATTGACTGATCTTATTTAATTCATGGAGTCATACAATCTTGTTATCCCGAATAATTTTACCAAGACAATTTTTTTTTATGGAGATTGCGAATTTGGTTTAATGAGTTTTGGCTTAAACCATAAAAGTCACTAAACAAAATTTGTTAAAGAGTAGCTTTAACAAAATAATTGCGATTCCAATATAATTAAGCATCGTCGTAACAATTACATAATTGACGAACGTCATTTAACATATAGAGCGAAACGAATAGTTAAACACGTCAAGGAAACAATATTATTATTTATAAAAAGTAAACATCGTTTAACAGCGATGTTAATGACCTATGACTAATACAAGAGGCTGTAATGTATAACATTGGCATTCGTACAAACAGCAGTGGCAGCGTGCGCGGACGGATACGAGCAAACATTACATAACTTTGATTGTGTTTGTAAAAAGTTGGGGATTCCCTCCACTACAAGCGCATCTTACTAACACAGACACACCGCAGATGTGTGTGTGTAACCTTGCCTTCCTTTACATATTAAACGCCGTCGGGCTATCCCTTTGCGTACCCACACAAAAAAGTCGAACCATAACTATATTGTTAACAGAAAAAGAAAATGAACGAGTTCACTGTTACCGCTATTATTATTATCTCCAGCGTGCTCCTGTGAGGAACGATAAAGACCCACTGACCGGTTCACTTTTTATACGTCTCGAGTATCAACAATGGCACGTAAACCGTATTCATCGAATCATCTGTTTCTACTTCCGAACACACGTGCCTTGAATAACGGTTGCAGGAATCTTGACATTCAATAAGATTTCATGTTGTTGAGTTCATCTGAATCTTTCTTACGAAATTTTAGTTTGTTTGCATCGGGTAGCTGATGTGAATGTTTTAGTAGTGTTTAATGTGTCAAGATCAAGATGTCGTTTAACATTTTTATTACAAATATCCACTCGTTCTCGACTTGGCAACGGTTTCCTTTACGAGGTTGTAAATTATATGAAAAAAGTAAACAAAAGTAGTCGTTGCATTAACGGCTAGCGCGAACGATAACGCGCATGTTTGCGTCGGCGACTCTGTTCGTCACGGACTAGCGGAAGGCAAATACGAATGTCTGTGTATTTAATTATAAGACTCTATAAATAGAAAGAGCATTACGTCGAGTTATGCGGTCGGTTACGGCAAGTTATTTCGGTCCGCGCCGTCACGAGCCCCGTGAATGTCAAGCTCGCGGTAACTCTAACTAGGTGCCGCGGCGGTTGGGCAACAGGTGGCCTGCACCGCGATCTTAGACAAGTAAACATTTGCATGCACCCAAGAAATTCAATTGTGGGCTTAACATATTAGATTCCTCCTACTGCAGCAACTATTCGTGTCTGGGCTGAACTAAATTCCTGAATATTAATCTTTACTGTATGTAGACTGGAGTCAAAACCAGGTCAGGAAAGTGCTGTTTTAGATGCAAAAGCATCTCCCTTGATACGTTTCTCAACAAAAAAAAAAAGCCGGCCTAGTGAAGGGTTCCGTAGTTGGCATGAATTTAACCCAAGAACAAACTTAACATTGTAGTTAAAAAAACTTGGTGTCCCATACATTCTAACTGCAAATGTAAGTTTGTACGCCAATATTGAGAGATTACAATGTTATTTTAAGACGATAGACTTCTTATAGGTGTTCCTGTAGTCTATGACTATGAGTAAAGAGCCATGCTCTATACTTTTTTCAGAATTTTTGGCTTAGTAGTTTTGGTTAGGGGGGAGCCCCCTCCCCCCCTAACCATCTGGATGGGAAATTTTCATCTTTTTTCTTAAATATCTTTAAAAGCTAATTTATTATAAAACTATTAAAAAATTGAGAGCCTCACAACAAGCCCTTTCATTTCATATGTGACACGGTACAGTTCGCAAATCATTTTTTTTTTAATTTTCCTGTTTGTCCCCGAAATGTCACCCCCATATTCAAAATTCATTTATTTACGTTACACATCCGTGTTGGGGGGTCACAGAAATTCATATGTGTACCAAATTTCAACAAAATTAAATTAAATTACACCAGTAGATTCGGAGCAAATTGGCTGTGACAGACGGACGGACGGACAGACATACAGCCAGCCAGACAGACACACGAATGATCCTACAAGGGTTCCATTATTTCCTTTTGAGGTACGGAACCCTAAAAAGTTAAGTCTAGCAGTGTTCCATGACACCAAACAGTCACCACACACCTAAACCGTTATCAGAAATTGATAACAACTTTAAAAAGTTGTAATTATCAACAAATTATATAATCACAAATGTAAACAAACGATCACAAGTGTTACTGACCTAATAAGGCGACCCCTTTTCCACCCAAGACGGTTCAATAAAGAACTCCCTTTAGGTACGTAGTATCTAAAGTAGGTACATAAAAGTGGCGGTCGTGACCTTTTAATATACTCCAATATATATATAGACACGCTCCCCGTTTTACGCAAGTACCTACTGACACATCACATCAAGAAATGTTTCCCCCAATGTGGATAAGGCGTCTTTGACAAGTTAATACCATTTAAATTGAGATAAATTCTAGCGAAGTTTATAAAAGTATTTCATTGATAAAGTTATGACTATATTTAGATTTGATGAAATTCTCACAATTCAACGAAGTGGAGAGAGTTGAGGCTCTCCGCAGATAGGTGCGACGCGGCTCCAGTAGAACGATTTCTATGAAAACTTCATAGAAATTGTTCTAACAGAATCGCGTCGCGCCTGTCCGCGAGAGCCGTAAGGCTGTAGCCAGAATAAAAACTTTTATGAAAACATTATTTAATTAACTAGTTCTATGTGTTCGTGAGGCGGGCAACGACTACACCTACGATTGGACACAGTTCATTGTGACCACGACCGCTCAGTCAAGAGTGAAACGAAGAAGAAGTTCTGTTTCACTTCTCGAGTTTGTACTGACACATCAAAACACGAATAACAGTCTAAGGAACTGGGCTGTTTCATGCCGTTTCCTAGGATGTTATTCGTGTTTACCCAAGACTGTTCGAAGACTGATTATATGCCGCATCCTGCTGCTCGGTGCGTTTTCTTCGCAATACTCCCTACTCTTAACTAAACCAATACTGTTTGATGAAATATTTCAACAATCCACGTTATGACACCAAACATCGTATCCATCGTATCGTAGCGTATCGCAGCAGTTACTTAGTTATAAAAACATTTTAGTAACTGTTTTACTTTTACGTCACGTTTGATATCGTCAAGTTTATTGCTCTCAGGTTCTAAAGAACGCGCTTACTTTAACTTTAAAAACAATAAACATAAAAGTAGAACAATAACATCTTTTTATAGACTTCTAAATCGGCATAACGTTATTTGATAATGGCACTCGTAATAACATGAATCCTGGCCGTAATCTTTTTACATACATCGCGTGTATTATCAAAACATACATGAATACACTAGATGTATAGGTATAGAAGTCATTTACCTTTCCGGCTGCGCTCAGACTCAGTCCTTGGCAATGCCTTTCACAAACAAGTATACAAATTTATCGATGTTACGTAACATTGTTTGCATCATTAATGTTGGCTAACGTTTGGTTTATAAAATTTTGCTCGTAAAACAGTTGTGGAAATTCGTAGATCTCAGATGCTCGATGATGGTAGATAGTTCGCGTTGTACTAGTTTAACGTAATAACGTAACCCATTTGTAAATATAATTTTGGTAGACACGAAATTACACTAGAATCGCAGCGTCTTGGTAATTTACAGTGCCAGTAATAAGATAGCACGTCACTCTGGTTGTCACGCACACAAACCAAAGTGATAATGTGCTTGACCTACACAGACCTCCCTTGTTATTAATCCGACGTTTTGATTTCAACCGACGACCGACGAAGGGAGCTGGCAATTACGTGACGTCACCACGGTTTAACGACCCCATTACAACATTCAACATATTGTATGAATGAATGCAAGCCGCGTGACGGCTGACGTTTTTGTTCGTCGATATGTCGTCGCAGAGTAAGGTGCAAGTTGTTGCGCCGCCACTCAGATGAGGTGCGACGCAGGTGTTTAACAAAGTTTATCTATAGTGTTCATACAGTAGGGAATTCTTTTCAATCAGAAATCACCGCTGCCAAATCGGCATACATTGACAATAGGACGACGTCAAAACAAATTTGCGCGCGTCATCGATATAGCTTCAATTTAAACATTTGTGAGAAGGTCACTATACCTCAATGTTCGAATCAAAATTGGCACAAGCCAAGTGAAATTTTAATAGATGGC
This sequence comes from Omphaloscelis lunosa, assembly GCA_916610215.1. Lineage (NCBI taxonomy): Eukaryota > Metazoa > Arthropoda > Insecta > Lepidoptera > Noctuidae > Omphaloscelis > Omphaloscelis lunosa. The sequence goes on along the minus strand of OU744265.1, from coordinate 12,166,412 downwards.
AGTTAAGCGTTCGTTGACCCAGTGCGGTAGACGATCGAGGTCGTGCCCATTATCCAAGCACAGCACAATGACACGATTATCGGACGGCACGCGGGTCCGAGACGGCTCGCATTGATTTTACGAAATCCACATCACGGACTCAGAATGAACGGTCTCCGTCGGCCCATTCATCTCGTTTTCATGTACACTGCCGCTATTGCGATACGAAAGTGAGAGCGAAATTTACTCGGGCTGCAACTACGCACAGAACCGCCATGTATTGCCCTAAATACGACGAGAGAATAGCTAACAGCCATTAGGTAATTGATAATATAATTGAACAGCGTTTGAATTTGAGTATTATTATGCTATTGGGGCTGGGGTGATTTTGACATAGATCTGTTACTAGAATTGTATTGCACTTTCATGTAATTTGTTGTGTTTAACTATACGTATAGAATTAATGGAAACGGGAGTAAACATATTTCGCCGAACACTTTTCACTTTGATACATAGTCGAAGGAATTTCGCATTTCAATGATGGATTTCGTAACCTTTTGAATGAAATAATAATTCCAACTACGTTTGTCATTGTTACTCAAGAATTACTGCTAAACTGAGATAACCTTAAGCACGAAGCCATTCTGTTTCATTCTGATGTATGTTTCATACCAGGGAGGGGCGCAAACTCATGTTCAAGATGTCGAGGGCAATAAATAGTAAAACCAAATCACAACAAATGTAGTTCATAGGAACCAAACTTTACACCAATCGATGCAGATGATGCAGAGTTACCGACACGTTCCGTGTAGAAAACAGATGAACCGCGTAGACAAAAACGTACACAACGAAGGATACCAGATGCAAGACAATTGTGTATGTAGACAAACACACACATACCCGCATCACACACAGCTAAATCTAAATATAGCGAGCGCCGATATCAGCGGCTCGCCCTTGAACCAGTCGCACGGAAACATTTTATTATTATTACCGAGCTGTCGGCGAGCACGAGTATGTCGGGTCGTCGACCCCGCAACCACGTGTCTCCTTATCGACAACTATCTAACACGATTGTGGGTAAACAACATGCCGAGATAAATGACTAATTCCACAATGCTTGCCTATTTGAGCCATTCATAAATAATCAGCGTAACGTCATAGCGATTTCGTTGACAATAACCGTCTGTGATTCAGAGTATTACGTTGAATTCTCAATGAGCTAGGACATCCCACGTTTAATCAACGAATTGTCCTCAAGTTTCAATGTTACTTCATAGCTCTTAAGTTTCGCAATATCGCAAACTATGGAGTAAACACTGAGAAGCGAGTACGATTAACGTTCATAGAAACAAATAAAATAGTAGAGGCCATCAGAAATCGATACCCCACAGGCCGGTCGCCCGGTCAAAGAAAAGCAATGCAACACGTCCATAAATAATAAATCGTCTAATTGAAAAAGGCCGTGATGGACGGAAGAACGTGCATATCGTGGGAAGTGGGACATTGTTACGTAACCGGTATTTGTTCAATGGCCAGCCTACACGGGTACATCCTTACAAATGCGTACGACCTTGAATGTGAACTCGAAAGTGTAAACAAGCACGTGCTCGATGCATTGTTTTATAGCCGCCGGTTGTGAAATACCACAAACAACACTACGTTATAGCAATGTGCTACATTTGATGGGCAGAACATTGCTTTTGGTCCTTATCAACGCAAATCTGCTAATTTGCTCGAAAGAGAGTAAAAATAAGCGGTATCTCATGAAAACTGGGTTCTGTAACAGTTTCCTAGAAACGTCTACCATACAAAGCATATCATTACTAATTAATGGAACTACTAGCGACATCTATTTTTTACTGTCAACATTACTGATCAATCTATACCCGTAAATAAATCTAGCTATCAATTTATGTGGAAAATGCTATACAACTTTCTTTTACATTAAAGAGCTGAAAATTGGAAGCGAACGCAGCCGATAGCGAAACGAAAAGCCTTTCAAAGTTCACGTCAAGCCAGATAGATACACGTGTCACATGTCAAGTTCCATTCACGTTGATTCCGTCAAACACAGGTCCCGGCGCGTTGCCTCTACATAATGTATGTAGGGGGAGCGGCACTGGATCGGCGCCGAAGCCTCGCGTTTCACTACCTAAAGGGTAGTGAAGCCGCCCGTTTTGAACCGAGAGGCAAACGCGCAAATCTCTGCCTGGAAGCGAGTAATATTTGCCTACACATCAAACTTTCACTATCGCCGCGCGCTTTCGTTTTTATATCTGCTAACAGCGGCGGGGCCCGCTTTGTTATTCCTACGTACTTTTTTTTCGTTTTGCGTCTGACAACCGACACGCTGCTGATGCCAACAGGCAATAGATCGCCTGCCTTTGTGGCTCACTTTAACGGAAATAACAGCAAGCCTGTTTATTATTGATAATATTTTAGGTACCACAAGAACACAAATTAATATTGTGTTATAATTAGCTAAAACCACTTACAGCCAAATGTGGGTTTGAGACAATTCTGAAGCAATTTGTTGAAATTTTATTTTTATTTTTAAATGACTGACTTAGTTAAGTAAGAGGGATATAATTTATTAATTATAACTTGAAAATAGGCTTGCAAATAAACTCGGTAAACATTGTGATGCAAAAACACGTGTCTTTCTGTGACTTCAAATTTTTTTTTTTTTGTAAAAACTTTTTTTTCTCGGCTTTCTAGTGGGTCAGTTTGCATATTATCTAAGTTATAATAGCCTAATGTCAACTGCTCACCACCTTTTACAAAATATTGCTTTTCCCGATACAGGGACGTTAATCGTTGAGGAGTTCTTCTGGTACTTCACCATCAGCTCCACTTCTCCATATGTAATGTGATGAGTTGCTTCGCAACCATATTAAAGTAATCGAATCGCCACCCGTGAAATACTTTTTATTGAGAAGTTCCGGTGGCCATCTGTGGTCTTCATCATCAGTTCCACTTCACCAAATGGTGCTTTCCGAGAGCAACTGCACGACTTACGGACTTACTATTTAAAAAAAACACCCAAATCGTTATAGGTGTGCCTATAATATTTGAAGAGTTTTCTCAATTTCTCCAGGATCCGATCATCAGATCCTGATTTAATGACAATGGGACCACCATAGAAGTATACCCTTTCAAACACAAAAAGAATTTTGCAAATCCGTCTATACATGACGGAGTTATGCCCGAACATACATAAAATATATTATGTATATAATTATATATAAACATTAGAATTGATAACCCTCCTTTTAGGAGTCGGTTAAAAAAAAACACGGTTCGGACTTTAGCAAAATGTCATTACATATTGCAGATCATCATGATTTTACTTACCACAGATTTGGTTAACCCCGCTGAGGATAGGTTTTTAGCAAAGTAAACACTAAAAAAACACACAATATTTTAATTTGCTTAACACATAACAATTTGGTTTACTTTTCGGAAATTTCTCAATGACTTCGTTAGGTTACAGACTACCAGAGATATCTCGGTGGTGAATATACACTAAGGCCATCGAGGCAAAAAGAGTGGCGCGCGGATTCAAAATTCGTCACGTAAACAAAACATCTAAAGAAATAATTGATGACAATTGTACTTTAGGTAGAGTAAAATGCTTGCTAAGAAGTTTAATTAGAATAATATCAAGTTTAAGATTTGTCACGTAAGAACTCAGATGATTTTGGGGAGGGCTTGAGCCCCTTAGCACCGCCCCTGGATCCGCTACTGGTTTACACAATGTGAGCTAGCGTGCGAGTCGGCCTGCCGAGTAACTTCAACTTTTTTTTTATTTCATTCGCCTGCTCGTTTTCCCCCATTACTCGCATGGTCGCTCATTAAAAATAGTACTAGTTGCCCCGGAAGATCTTGCCATCCAATCTCTAATCCAAATCCTTTTTTTTTTGTTTTTTTTTTTTTTTTATAAGCATTTTCTAATTCGAAGCTTAGTATTGTGGTCATAAGACCTTATCACTATTTTTTATTTATTAAACCACTTTGACTCGACATTGCACAATCCCAGTACTACTCCAGGACACAACTCGCAAGAGACTAGGCAGCTACTCTCATAGTGAAAACAGCCAAGGCAAGCCGAGCTACTGACATGCGTCTACACCGTACGAGCAGCTGTCTACTGTCTAGTCAGCAGCTCGCACTGTGTAAACCAGCCAGGAACCAAATAATGACATGAGGCGAGTGTGAGTGAGAGAACATGCGCGGAAGTTCGCAGAGTTTATGTTCAGACCTGCCAAGTTATATCGGCTGTATTGTACATGTCTGAAGATCATCTTCGATTCTTTACTCTATACTGTCGTGATCAGAACCGAACGCCAAGAAAGGACTCTGAATTGCGACCCCAATTCAATACATAAACCGATACGGCATGGATTTGTATTGCGATTTATATTGAGCGTGCAGTCCTCCCCGATAAGCCTAAATGCGAATTTCCCGGCTTTTTCGAAAAGTCGAAACATCTTATTTCAGTTTTATGTCGTGTTTAGTATTTAATGTTAACAAGTGTACTTCTTTTAAGTTATTTTCTAGGAATTTCAGTATTCTAGTAGAATAATATGTGCTGAATTCAGATGAATTAAATCACAAGACGCGAGATTTCTTTAGAAATAAGTAGTATTTTTAACAGACTTCCAAAAAGGAGGAGGTTATAAATGTTTGTAGCGTATTTTTTTTAATGTTTTTCCGCCGATTTCTCCGTCAATTATGGACCGATTTTGAAAATTCTTTTTTTGTTTGAAAGAGTATGCTCTCAAGGTGGTCCCATATAAATTGTATTAACTTTGCTTGGATAGTTTTTGAGTTGGCTTCAATAAAACGTATTTTTCACCACTTAGTATGTGGATGATATGATAAGTTCATGCCACTGCTATTTACCTAGCAGGTAGTGGTATTCGAATTTGTGTGGGGTAGGGACCACAACTAAAAAGTGAAAAATAAATACTTTTTACAAAAAAAAAAAAAATGCACCGACTTCCAAAAAAAAACACTACAAAAAGAAAAATAACTTTAATTTCGGAAGTTGGTGGCAAAAAACGAAAATTCGAAACCAAAGACACCGACTTCCGAAATTAAAGAAATATCTTATTTCAGTTTTATGACGTGTTTAGTATTTAATGTTAACAAGTGTACTTCTTTTAAGTTATTTTCTAGGAATTTCAGTATTCTAGTAGAATAATATGTGGTGAATTCAGATGAATTAAGTCTCAAGACGCGAAATTTCTTTAGAAATATGCAGTATTTTGTACCTTGCTTTTCTTTTCTTTGGGTTTTATTATCTGTGTGTGAAAAAGGTAGACAAGTAATAGGGATGAAAAGAGTACTTGAACACACGATTCATGCTGCGTAAAAAATATTATAACAAATTAGGTTTGGGGTTTTTAGCGAAAAATAGAAAATACCGGCTAAATACGTAGTAACTTCAGAAAAATCACAAGTTGTAACAATAAGGGAGAATTTAGTTTTGGACCGAAAGTGGAGGAGACGGCTTTGAAAACTACCATAATACCCTAGTAAGTGAAGCAACAGCTCAAGAATCGCAGCACCATGAAGAGGACATCTGAAACTTATTTCTTGGAGTTTTCATACGGTTATTGATCTGTCATTGAAACTTCGGTGTAATTGTCAAGCTTCAGTTAGGGGCTTAATCATTCAATTAAAATCTTCATTTTAATTGAATATTTGTAATTTTTAATTGAATGATTTCTGAACAGCATCCCAAGGGATGCTGTTCAGAAATCAACCTCAAATAGCATTACTGTATGCTCTCAGATATGAGAGAATGGTTTGTATGAAAAAGCTTTCGTCGATGGGAATATTTACGCCTGTTGCCGTTTTCACAGGGTTACTAACGGCCGCCACACATGCTCGCACTCGCATTGGTCATCACGAACTGCGTGCGAGTAAGCAGCATTTAAAAGCTATGGGGTAGTACCGAACACCGCATTTGCTTTTACACACGAGCTTGTGCGGCGGGCAATAGAAACCAGTCCAGTTGCTGCGGTCTGTCATTGCAACTGAGCGGCTATGCCACTGCGTGTTTGGTTGCTTTCGTTCAGGGTAAAAATCCCGTTTAAAAACAAATACGAATAATACTCGTTTTTTTTTAAACCCTGTGTAATCACGACTTTTTTTTTAGATAGAATAGATCAAAATACATCAATGGATTAGTCCATTGATCTATTCCGTCTATTTAAAATAAATTAACAAAACAATTTTTTGTAACTTCAGTTACTGGGAATGTTACATTAATGGCAGTTTTTCATTGCAGAGTCACACAGATGTACGGCGGTGTACCTAGCATAACTGTTTAAATAGCACAAAAACTTCAGATTGAAGGCTTGTGCAAACTGGCGCAATATCGCGGGCGCTACAGGCAGCGCGACCTTTTTGTAGCGCCCGCGATATCGCGCTGGTCTGCACGAGCCTTTATGCAAACATAGTAGGTTTATGTTGTAACACATTTTTTTTTTAGTCCGACGACTACTCCAATGAAGGGTTCCGTAATTGAGATAATTTTATTTATCCCAAGAGCAAACTTAACAGTGTAGTTGAAAAACATGTTGTCACATACATTCCAACTGCATGTAAGTTTGTACACACAATATTGAGAGATTTACCATGTTATTTTAAGACCATAGATTTCTTATAGGTTTTCCTGTAATCTATGGGTAAAGAACCATACTCTGTTTTTTTTTTAATTTTAGGCTCAGTAGTTATGGTGTGGCATGGTCAATTTTCATCTCTTTTCTTAAATATCTTTAAATGTTTTTATTTTAAAATTATAGAAAAAATATATTTGAGATCCTTGCAACAAGTCCATTAATTTAATATGTCACACGGTATAGTTACAAATCTTTTTTTTTAAATTTTCTTGTTTGCCCCCCAAGTGACCTTGACCTTGAATTTTGAATATGGGGATATTCCAAATTTATTTAATTACGTTACATGTCCGTGTTTAGGTCACATACATACATATGTGTACCAAATTTCAACTTATCGGTCCATTAGATTTTTTTTTTTTTTTAGATTCGTAACAAATTGGCTGTGACAGACGGATAGACGGATAGACAGACAGACAGACAGACACACGAGTGATCCTATAACGATTCCGGTTTTTCCTTTTGAGGTACGGAACCCTAAAAACTAAATAAATAAAGGTAAAAAGTGGTGAGAAATTCTCAATAGAAATCTTACTTTTGTTGGTCTTGAAACTTATTTTTATTCTAATCTAATGACCATAAACTTAAAAATCGATTGTACAAAATGCTAGTAAGAAAGATGCCAATAAAACATTAGTTATACAACACAGTTTCAGCTACATGTTGTAAGCAACAAGCAATAGATAGATAGATCGTTTATTTGGTTCAAAAAAAATATATAGCATAACATACAAAAGCACAATTAAATAATAACTAATTACATGAATATTAGGAAATAGCATTGTTGGTGGCTGATAGTTTTGAACAGGCCTGTGTACAAAATCTTTTTTTTTAGTCCATCTTTCAGATAATAGAAAAATATTAGAGAAAAGATTACGGCGATACATTGAGTTAAAATGTGGCATGACGTCACGCCTTGCTAGATTTTATACTGCGTTGTGACGTAGCGAGCCCCCCACTCCCCAACTTTAATGCGAGTTTTCTAAGTTATTTTTGATTAATATGGTAAAGCAAAAAATGCGTATCTTATATTTTTTTTATTATCTGAAAGACGGACTAAATAGAATTTCTTTTTTTGTACCTAGGCAACTATCCTATTCATGGTAAAAACAAGAAGTGCAACATTGATTTATTTCCAGCACATTAAAAGTTGCAGGAAATAATGTATGGGTGATTCTATACATACTTTTTCTCAAATAATTTATACCAGAAACATAATATTCATCTAAAATTCAGTGTCTACTCCTAGGTCAGTGAATGTTAATAATAGAATTTACTTTGTTACACTAAACTTACTTAATCACCCATGTAAAATGTCTCTTTCCTAGCCTGTCCCCAAACAATATTACCAGTAAATGAGTTACTTTAATTAAACACTTTTCAATATGATAAAAAGATTTATATTATGAATTGTATAAACTAAAATAATGAATAATTGGTATCTATTTGCTTTCATTAATGGCATTTTCGACCACACTATGATGTGAAGATTGAAAGTTAAGTGAAGATTGTCTCTCCACCATTCAGTTTCAATTTGTAGTTATTATTGTGTAATGATTATTGCATATGTTAATTAACTGCATAGATTTTCATGTTGGTTTGAGCTCTGTTTTATGTGGGTTTCAAAATATATTAATATTCCCTTTTGAACGTCTGAGCTAGGTTTTGGCAATAGGTATTTATCACAAAAATGAATACTGTTTTTTGGGTCTGAAAAGCCTTCAAACTGTTTATTGTATAAGTTATTAATATTTGTTTCTAATACGGAAAGCCTACCATGGAAAGAATTCATAAATTTATGTTAAAATGTAAAAGTTAGCTTCAGAGCATGGAACTATTTTTTATTTATTTAATAATACTTTTTCAAAATACAAAAGTGTATAGCTGAAAGTTTGTGCTAAGAATGTATAATAATGATCCCAAAAAGTATGAAAATCCTAATCTCTATAGTCTCCCTCTTGCATGAAGATTGAATGACTATCCACATTAAAAATTGCGGATCATTTACAAGTACTTACCTGCTTAACTAGCTACACAGAATATTATACACATTTTTTTATTGTGTTATTTTGCATGTTCTACATGTTGAAGAAAATCTTCTGTTTCTCAACATTTGTTTACCATGAACAAAAGGCTTATTCCCCTTATTCACATCTAAATATGCAGGTGTATGTAAAGACCAGTGTTTTTCAAACTTTTTCAAGACGCCACCCCATTAGTATGAAAAAAAAAAAAAAATAGCGACTCCTTACCTTTCACTGTTTATAATCTGTATTTTATTATATTATAAATATCAAATATTTACACGATTTTTATTATATTTTATCATTACGTACCTACTAATTACATAATTAAGCACCTATAACAGACATATTACATTGCCAAACCACGGAAAAGCGATACCATAGATTTGTGATTTTGATTGGATTCGATTGGACTTAATTAGACGACGTATCTCACTCGCCTCCTAATTAAATCCTAAGAATATTTTAAGTAAATTTTATGTTGTATAATTGATGGATTTATGAGGGTCATGGCTACGAGGTCAGTAGAGTAATTACGTTTTTAAATGCAAGCTATAGATGAGGCAAGTTTGGGAACCAACTTAAAAGAAAATCTGCTGGAATTATCTAAAGCAACAAAACAAAGTACTTTTTTTTCGTTTACGGAGGCCTCGCGACCCCCTTATAAAGACTCGTGACCCCCCAGGGGGTCGCGATTCACACGTAGAAAAACACTGGTATAGACAGTGCCATCCACGAAGACGAGCCCCACTCTGCTCCGCAGCTTACAGTACAGTAATCGCGGAGCGGGGCGCGTCTTCGTGGATGACACTATCTGTATACTGATGTGCCCATGCATCAAATACATTAATAGAGCTTTTTATTCTATGGTTGGCTATTGAGTTTCATGAATAATAAATGTTGATGATGCTGACTGTACATACATAAAAGCGATGGTATTTTATTAATAAATGATTTTATAACAATCATTTATTTATAACCAGCTTCTGCCTGCGGCTTCGCCCATGTGGAGGTCGGAAATTATCCAACAGGAAAAGACTAATGGGATAAAAAGTATTGTATGTGTATGTATCCAAGTTATAAACCTGTGTGCCGAATTTCATCCAAATCTGTTTAGCTATTTTTGCGTGATTAACATCCAAACATAGATTTCAGATGCTAGTTTTATTTTTTAAACCACTTTACTGCAAACACAAAAATTCTGATTGATTTCCAAAAATTATGATTCCATTAGGTTCTAAAATCATTCTAATTTATTGGGTATACTTAACTATTTTTAGGGATTCTTGACTTAATAGTTTAAAAAAAGTACATTTAGGTTAGCCTAACTGAGATACTAACTGAACTAAGATTGGTAAGATAGCAACGGAGAAGATTAAAATATAATAATAATAAGAAGTTTCCCAACGTTTCAATTAAAAACCGTTCTTTCAAGAAAGTCTCTAATTAAAAAAAAAACAAACCATACTAACTAATATTATAGTAAATGTGAAAGTTACTGTCTGTCTGTCTATTACCTTTTCACAACTAAGCCAATAAAACCGATTAATACATAGCGCACATTGGGTGCAATAACGTCATAAGTAACTAATGACATTTTTTTTTCAGGGGTTTTTTTTTGATCTATGATACATTGATGACCAAAATATTGTTTATAATCTATATTTTCAAATTAAGGTTGATTCAGGAATAAATATGTAACGTAAGTGGCAAATTTTTATTCTTTTTCATCACAATACCTACATGTATGACATTGTTGTGCAGAAAGTTAAATTAAAAGTAGAATTTTTCTGTGGAATAACATCATTAAGGTTGATCTAAACAAAAAACCAACACTCTAAACTTTAAAAATAGCCCTTACATAAACTTGTTTTTTTTTTTTTTTTTTTTTTAGCATTTATTTCAAGTAAACCAATTACAGGCACTTTTGAATTGTCAAGGGGTCAATCAGTCAGAAAGATGAAGCTAGTTGCCCATTCCAAAGCGTAGTAGGTACCAATGGAGAAGAACAGGCAAGAAACTCCATGGACACTCTTTTAAATCACAATATGTTTACAAAATATTGGTTACATCATTCATGTTAAAGTTATAAATATGAGAACGATGCAAAACAATAAAAGCATCTGTAATAAAAAATAAAACAATTCAAAAATCAAATTAAAATAAGCCATGGCAGCTAGAAGATGACCAGTCCCTACTGACAGCGCCCGTTCACGAACATGACGCATGGTTAACAATGTAAGGTACTATTAAAATAACTGGCATAAGTATAAAATTATAGCAAAATTATGAATACTTAATTACTTTTATGTAGGTATCCATAATCAAACTTTTATGAGGAACTAACAGGCTAGAAATTTTATGTCTTTTATGTAGTTTTATAATTAATAATATCACATGCCTTATAATGCCATGCCTTATAACTTTAATATGAGCCGTTTTAAAAGATTCCCCAGAAACTTTTTTGTTGTACATATTTTATATTTAAGTTTTCTTTGATTCTTTTACTATAAAGGGTTTTCCTGTCTTCTTAGTGTTTCTGACTAAAGCTTTTAACTAAAACTAAGAAGAAACCCTATTACATTTTGTTAGTACTATAAATAAACCTTAAATTTATAATTACAGTTTAATAAAATTAAATCTAGACTTCAATCAAAATAAATAATGACAACGGTTTACAGGTTATGTTTAGAACATTTCTGGTTCAGTATTGATATAATTGTAAAAAATGTTATCATCATTTCAGTCAGAACTGTTCACTTATGTCATTCATTCCTCAAAAGTGTATGAAATATTTGTCATAAATATCTTTGTAACGTTGTTGCTCCTACACTCAAACCTTTTCTGCGGGGGGCCGTGTGCAACAGACCAATTAAGACCTCTCACTAGCACTTACGAAAACCCACCAAAACCACAATGATATTTAGGGCCTCAGTGGGTCATTTTAAGAGTTACATTATAATATTGTTGCACCTGATGTCGACGCATGATTGACATCTTTTGTGATAAAAAAAACGAATTTTAGTTAGTTATGATGTTATTGCAAGTGGTGTGCGATAGGTAGCCTGGGACAACACACTAAGAGGCCTCTTTCATCCTAGATATTTTATAAAAAATTATGTAATTCAAAATACACACTGACAAAGTCACAGGCAACACCTTGTCAAATATATCTGGGCAGTCTGTGGCTTCATATTCTATTCGTGATATCTTTATAAATGATAGCCTATGTTATTCAGTGATAATATAGCATTCTACTGGTGAAAGAATTTTTAAAATGGGTCCTGCAGTTTTTGAGTTTATTCATTACAAACAAAAAAACATACCTACAAATAATCTTGCTCTTTATAATATTAGTTTAGATATTAGTTTCAGTTTTCATATTAATCTAACTTTAGATAAATTTAAATTACCTAATGAGTTTAAGTTTTTTCATATTTTATTATTGAAATATTCTTTTTTTACATAATTTATTAGAGGAAATGTTAGTGAGTTTACCCTAAATCAGTATAGGTCATCTTAACCATGAAATTGATAGGATTTATCAATTGTGATAAATCAAAGTGGTGAATTGATAAACACGAATGATTACTGGGTATTGTATAATACTGGACCATGATAAACATATACAAATTAAAAGCTGTCGCTCCTCGTTTGCCATAATTACAAATGTTTATGGCTTAATATTTGCCATAAATTGTTCATAGGGCAGTGGTTGACTAGAATGTTTTCCGGAAAATATTTTATCAATTTTCTCATTTATAAATGCAAACCTTGTTTTAAAGACATTGACATAATTAAAATATAACTATTTGAGTCATTAAAAGGTCAGGGGGTTAAATTATGGTAATTCATAAAGTAGGTAATTGTCTCTACCTAAACATTAAAAAAAAAAGATAAATAAATACTAAACTTACCGTAGAATTTCTATAAGGGCTTCCTTGAGGGTTATAAGGCGGCATAGGCCTATGCTGCGGCCAGCCGGGGCCCGGGCCGTAGCCCGCCGGCGGCTGCTCATAACTATTGGGATAGCGGTGCGGCGGCGCCCCGCTTGATTGCAATAACGAATTCAGCGTGGGCGTGGGGCCAGGTGCCTGCGACACCGCTTGTCCCGGGAAAAAACGCGGCTGCTGCGGCGGTGGCCGCGGTTTGCCGGGAAAACCTGACCGTGGCGCGTAATAAGGATCCGCGCCTTCTGCGTATCTATACTGGCCGTACTGGTCCGTGACTGGCCTCTCTACGCCTCGGTCGTGGCCGGGCGCCTCGCCACTGTCGCGTGGCTGCCCCGGTTCGGCCGACATCGGCGATTTGCTCTTTGTGTTCACGACGCCATCGGGCGGAACGCGCCCGACGGACTTGTCGGTGCCGTTTTGCAACAAAGCGTTCCGAGATTCACTGAGCTGCTCCGATGGATTCTGCTCAACGTTCGCTTCGCTACGCTGAGACTCAGCCTGCGTTGCAGCCATGTTCGGCTGGCAACGGCCGTCCCTGCTTACACTCGCTCTGGCGATCGACCGGCTCGCTTACGTTACATCGGAATCGGGCGTCGGATTGCAAAACCGCGACGCGGACACTTCCATCACTAACACGTAGATTAACTATACACAAATAGTAACGCGAAACGGACGAATTATCGTTCACCGACGCACACACATCGATCACATATCTACTCCATTGGCGTAAACGAGGTTAGGGAAAAGGTTACATATCTAGAAGGCGATTTTGTCACGCTATAACTGAACATTTCATATCACTATCACGTTATTAACACTCCGTATACGTTCACTTATGACAAAACTCATTCCCAATCCCACAACCGAGTAAAATACTTAAAAACAGAACAATAGAATCACGAAACTTCCAAAATTATTAGCGTCCGCCATTACGGACTTGAAATTCTGCGCTTGACGACGCTTCTGCCTATGTTCACTCCGGTTACAAAAAATATTTTTGTTGAAACTTCTACCATAGATAGCTTAAACTAGGTCCAAATATTTATCTCGATATTTTTTCAGTTTCGATTATACTAAATAATTAGCTAATTGTACACTAATTGGAGGAAAATAACCCAAAATTATCTGTGCATGTTTACATTTTTGTACTATTGCGACCACGTAGTTACTACGGCGGTACCAACATAAAACATGCAACAAAGTGACAAGTTCCGCTGGCGCCAAGGCTTTCGTTGCTAAGTTCATTTCAAGTTGGTGGCCACTCTTTATTCTCATGATGATTTAATCCGTGAAATGAAAATATTGTAAGTTAAATTAAATATTTCTATGCCAAATGATTGACCTAAGAGTTTTAACAATTTGTTGATCTCATCTTTTTGTAATAAAAAGTGTAAGCGAACGATTCCATTTCCGATTTTATACCAACATAAAAACCCCTAAAGATTTTATGCATAGACTATAGAACAATTTAAACATGGAAATATAAATGTAAAATAGAAAATGCTTTTATAACTAGGGGTTTCGAGATAATTATCGGGAACTTTTTTATTTCAATTTTGTTTTAGTTTATTCAGCTCAGTCAGCAGTAACTTTATGAAATTTAAATATTTTTAAATTGGATTTTACTATTAGCTTGTCTATGATTTGCTTCGGAAGTGGAAGCAACTATTAGTCGATAAAATTAGGGAAAGTAATAATTAAAAATATACGGAAATATTTTAACTTTTGGTATGCCTGTTTATGAAAATATTTATTTAAAGTCTATTTTATTCGTATTTCTGTAAACTACAAATTCGCCTTTGGGGGACTTTAGGCGATCAATCTGGCATCAATTCAATTCTTACCCTAATTATGTGACACATTTTCGTAAACGATTAACAATCTGTTTCATTTTATCAGTTCAACAGTATTCATTGCGTTATTTGTTGTTGGGCAGATTTTTTTACCAACTTATGAAGCAATGGATTAGCAATCTGTTTCAAAACGATTCAGATTCTGATTGATCGTGTATTACGCAATTATGTTATAGCCATTATTTTTCCGCTGTGAAAATGGGACAGTGCTATTTATGCTGTATAGCTCCATTTCTTTCTCACACTAGAACAATGATTGCTTTAACAGGTCGTAGTACGGCCCCAGGTCAATCTGTCTATAATCAGAAAGATAGCCAATACCCCTGCAAGGGATTAATCAAAATTTAGGGAGAGAAAATGTAACGACTATCTTTTGGTTCTAGCAGATCTAGCAGTACACAATTTTAAATGTTATTTGACAGCTATCCAACTACGACCACGGATTAACTAATTGTTCGTATAATGTCTTTCTTTCTCCTTGCGCTGGTAGCTACCTCGAAGTTTTCTCAAGAATATTAGTAAAATCGAATAGATTTTTTGGAGTTGAGGTGGGGAGGGGTTTTATTTAATAAAATCCGTTTATGATGCGACAAAAATACACTTTATACTGATAAAAATACTTTTATTAACCGACTTCAAAAAAGGAGGAGGTTCTCAGTTCATCGGAATATATATATTGTTTTTTAAATGTATTCTCTCCGATTACTCAAAGACTGCTGGACCGATTTAAAACAATCTTTTTTGTTTGAAAGGGTATACTTTCAAGTTGGTCCCATTGTCATTTGGTCATGATCTGATGATGGGATCTTGGAGAAATCGAGCGAACTCTTCAAATATTATAAGCTCACCTATAGCAATTTGGTTATTTTTTATAGTAACTCGTGCATTTGCTCTCGGAAAGCACTATTTGGTAAAGTGGAACTGATGATGAAGGACACAGTTGGCCACCGGAACTACTCAATAATATGTATTTCACGGGTTGCGATTCGATTACTTTAATATGGTTGCTAAGCAATGGATGCTCGTCACAATTCATATGATGCAACGGAGGTGATGGTGGGTGAAGTACCTGGAGAACTCCTCTACAATTAAAGACCCTGCATCAGGAAAAGCAATATTTTGTAAAAGGTGATGAGCAGTTGACATAAGGCTATTATAACTTATGTAAATTACAAACCAACCCACAAAAAAGTGAAAAAAAAAAAAAACTTTTTCATAAAAAAGACAACCGACTTCCAAACTACAAAGTCAGTAGCGGCGTTAGGGTAGAGGGCGCATGGGCCCACGCGCCAGAGATGAAGGGGCGCCTCTATATTTTCTGTTATTTTACCCGACTTTTCTGAACAAGTCGACAAACTTTAGATACTTTTTTATATGAATGGGCCAAAGAAAAGACGCAGCGGGGTGCTAAAAAGATTTGAGCTCCCTTTGCCCTGCATTCTCTGAAGTCTGAATTCTCAAACTTTACTGCAAAAAACAAATCCTAAGGTTTCTCGTAGCGAAGTGCTGAAAATTTTTAAATTAAATTTAAAAAAATAGCTTTAGCATCCTGCATTTTCCTATTCTTCAAACTAGAACAAAAGCAAACATTTTCGCCCCTCTACTCTCCAAGAGAAGTGAGGGTGCGCCACAGAAATCTCGCCCGGGGCTAAAACCGGCATTGTACAAAGTGAAAAATAACTTTAATTTCGGAAGTCGAAAAACTAAAATATTGATCCAAAGACACCGAGTTTCGAAATTAAAGTTATTTTTCGCTTTGTAGTTTAGAAGTTGGTTGGATTTTTTGTAAAAAAGTTTTTTTTTAAACAATAACAAATGTATACTTAGTTTTGTACAGTACGACTCGACAATGAGAATTTCAAACCACCTGCTACTTCTTCTTCTTATCGTGTGGTTAGTGACTAACCTGTACCCTTATTGCGTATATTATTTTCGTAAACAATTATGAGTAATTTGTTTCATTTTGACAGTTCAACAACAATCATTGCGTTATTTACGTTGTTGAACAGATTTTTTTTTCCAACTTATGAAGCAATGGATTAGAAATCTGTTACAAATCGAAAAAGATTATTATTGATCGTGTATCGTAATACACGATCAATAATAATCTTTTTCGATTTCAATTTCAATTAGGGTACTGGTGTCAGAGTAACCTGCTACTGATATGGTTTTCAACGCACCATGTCTGACATAATGGAGTGTCCTAAGTGCCTGTTCACGTGCACGCAATCAACGTGGCCATCTACTGGTCTCAAACAATATAGAACAAAGTCCATCGACACGAAAAGAAAAAGAATAAGAACGCACCTCTTATATCCAACAGTCCTTTTTTGTGACGCGCTGGGATACACTCTGATTTTAGTGAATAATCTATGCTCTGTTGGCTTCTCAATGCTCGGCTCACCACATTTATATGAAAATTCAGAAACTCAAACTCAAAGCATTTATTTCAAATAAACCAATTACAGGCACTATTGAATTGTCAAGGGATCGCTCAGTCAGAAAGATGAAGCTAGTTGCCCATTCCAAAGCGTAGTAGGTACCTATGGAGAAGAACGGGCAAGAAACTCCATGGACACTCTTTTAAATCACAATATGGTTACAAAATATTGGTTACGTCATACATGTTAAAGTTATAAATGTGAGAACGATGCAGAACGATAAAAGCGTCTATAATAAAAAATAAAACAATTCAAAAATCAAATTAAAATAAGCCATGGCAGCTAGAAGATGACCAGTCCCTACTGACAGCGCCCGTTCACGAACATGACGCATGGATTAGCACCATTTAGCTCAACCATTTTGAAGGGAGCTAAATGATCCAACACACACGCCACCGTCAGCGAGACATTAGAGTGAGCATGACGTATTCTCAGCTGCAAGGGTACATTCAAGTCAATGAAAGACGTACCTAGTAAATGGTAGCTTTATAGTAGGTACATAGTACTCACACGTGTTATGGAATTATACAATGCTAAGGGATTGAATTTATACAATACAAAGATGAGTAGTTTTTTAAATCTTCAGCAACACCAACAGTATTTTCAAATGCTTATCAATTAGTTTATGCGCCCTTGTGGAGCAGGATCAGCGTTTAGCCAAGCATTTATATCAGCGATTTAATCCCCCAACTTATAATATGCTTAGCTACATAGTGTGCGTTTTATATAAGATTTAAATTTCGTTTCATTCAGATGAAGTATGTGGGGAGGTATTTTATTGTAGCATTTTAAACAGTACCCCATGAAAGATGAGTCCACTTTAGCCAATCTGAAACCTGGTTGAACTAATTGGTCCCTATTTCTAGTGATATAATTAATTGTGTCTTGCACCACTTTTACTAAAAAGATGTAGATTTTTCCTCATGTACATAATGTTTTCATAGATATATTGACAAGGTACCGTCATGATGTTAATATCTTTAAGCAGTTCCCTTAGAGAATGGCGCCTGCGGAGGCCATATATGGCTCTGATGGCTCTTTTCTGCAGAATAAAAATAGACTCGATGTCTGCAGCCCGTACCCGTAGTAAAATACCGTACGATAAAATACTATGAAAGTAACTGAAATAGACTAGCCTCGCGGTATTTACATCAGTAAATTGACGTATTTTTCTCACAGTATATGCTGCTGAACTTAGCCGTCCTGAAAGGGATGTTAAATGAGGACCCCATTGAAGCCTTGAGTCGAGCGTGATCCCCAGGAAACAGTTTTATCGACAAATTCTAGTTTCTCTTGATTCAATACTATCTCACAATTACTACTTTTGACATTTGGTAAAGAAAATCTTATGCGTTTAGTTTTTTTTACCATTTAATACTAAATTATTAGCAGTGAACCAATTTTGGACTTGCAGTAGAGCGTTATTTACGTCCTCAAGATTTGATGCACGTCTATTAATTTTAAAAATTAAGGAAGTATCGTCAGCAAATAACACCATTTGTGGTTGGGTTTTTAACAGATGGGGTAGTTCGTTAATATATACTAAAAAGAGGAAAGGACCTAATATCGATCCTTGTGGTACACCCATTTTTACTTTTAAAGCGAGTGAATTGACACCATTTATTTGAACTTGCTGCTGTCTATCATTTAAATAAGATTTTACTAAACTAAGCGCAAGTTTTCCAAGTCCGTAATGCTCAAGTTTCGAGATTAAGGTTTCGTGGACGACGCAATCAAATGCCTTGGAGGGGTCACAAAAAATTCCTATGGCGTCTTGGGCCTCTTCCCACGCCGTAAATATTTGTTTTAATAAGGTGACACCGGCGTCAGTCGTGCAACGCCCCTTGGTGAAACCATACTGTTGATCATGTAAGATTTTATTGGTGTTAAAATGATTGAGCATTTGATTAAGCATTACTTTTTCAAACAACTTGCTGAAAACCGGCAACACGGACTATAATTATTGGTGTCTTTACTGTTCCCGGATTTAAAAAGTGGTATTACCTTACTATATTTAATTAGATCTCGGAAGACTCCTTGATCCATACACAAATTAAATATTAAGGCTAATTACGGCGCTATAGTCTCAATAATGAAGATACAAACTTTGATAGACATTCCCCATAGATCTTCGGTTAATTTGATCTTTATTTGCTTGAAAGCTTTTATTACTGTTATGGGGTTTATTAAAAGTTTCAGAGTTAATACAAGGCTTAAGGCAAACAATTTTTCTACTTTTTCTAATACCCTTGGTTGCCCAATCACTGAACAAAAAATTTGGGCAAATAGTTTTATTTTTCTTTTTTAAAGTATTATTGAACTAGGTGCGCACTACCGAAAAGAATTCCTCATATAATTCATTTAAATTTTTATAATATGACCCGATATACTTAACTTGCTAATTAAGTTATTATTAAATCTACTTAGATTGCTGGTTGTTATTTGTCTATATTGTATCTGAATTCTTTGTAATGGTATATTGGACTTTAATGTAACCGTTTGACCACTGTGGTCAGAAGGGAGATAATTTACAATGGCTTTATATAAGTAGTCACAGCAACAATAAACATTATCAATACATGTAGCAGTATTTGTAGTTATGCGGGTTGGTTCTGAAGAACGCCATTTACTTCTTTCTTCTTCTTATGCTGGGGCTACATTGTCGCGTTATCGCGAACTTTACTTCGCACGCTCTCTGATGCTCAGCGAGACGTCGAGCGGTATGTGTGTGGTTTAGTTGGCGATAACGCGACAATGTAGCCCCAGCATTAGAAAGAAAGAAGTGCACCATAAAAAATCGCCCGTTGCGTACCTGGGCTTAGTGAACATCTATTCTAGGACGAAAACGCCTCAGTGACGTGATTCAAAGTTACATTATGGTCACCGCTCTTCTAGGAAACCGTAGCTTAATATTTAGCACCGCTAAACGAGTCTTTATCATTGTCCTGCTGTTTCTGTCAATCGTTTGAAGATGACACAGACACAATGATGATTTAATTATGCGGACCACACCTGCCCCCCCACCCCTTAGTCCGCCAGTGCGCTGCGGCCCGCCTGTAGTATACGATAGTTCATACAAAATGTACGAAAGTGATGAAGGAGGATTTTGGCAATGCGTTGTGGTGTGTCTCGTATTTGCGCAAAATGGAGGGTGTGGTTCTTCCGAACATTTTACTCTTCTACCCACAGTTTCGAATTTCGGCCAGAAGTCCCATCACAGAAATCACCTGTATAAACTGATTTAACTCAGTTCGGACTTCGGACAGATTTTTATAATTTGCCGTAATACAATTTTTCGTTAGTAACGTTTTTTTAAGTTTCACTAATGGCCACCTAGATAAAAAAAAAACGACTACTGCTCTAGATGTTGGTCATTAACTTTTGTTCGGACCATCAAACCTCAAATCGCCAATCCACCAACTGTCGCTTCCATCAAAGAATTTCTGTAAACTCCCTGTATGTCGCGTCAGTGTGAGTGTTAACACTCGCGGGCATGGGCGCCGGGAGGGGTGCAAGGGGGTTCACTTACTCCCAGGGCCGCGCCGAACCCCCACAGCGCCTGTCTGCGAAACCTATGAAGCGCCTCTTTTTTTTTTCACGAATCTTTTCGTTTCAACTTATTTTTTTTTATATTTGTAAATTGTGATCGTAATAAATGTTCTCCAGTTTTATATACTCATCAGAGTATTATTGAAAAATATTTATTAATTTGACATAAATTTAAAATAAAATGTTGAATTTGGTTACAGAGTAAGTAAATTATTTCATTTTGGCTCTTATCTCCAAGAAAAGTCGGCATATTTTTGAAATCCAAATCATTCGTTACGTGTGGTATAATATGTTCAGTAATTGAAAGATCGAATTTTCCTAACAGTTCAATACGTTTAAAAAAATTACCATTGTTACGGTCATATAATTTTTGGCTTTGGCCGCGAAAAGCCATATTTTGTGTACTTAGAAATTGGACCAGCGCTGCTTTTCAACCTCTAAAAGTTTTTGTAGAATACTATCAATAGTGTTTTTATTTTTAAGAGCGTGACACAAATCTGTCCATTTTTGTTATTATTGAAATGAGCAGAACTTTCCTCATGTCTGCTGCAATACAAAGCTAGATGTTGCCAATCACTAATTCACTCGCAGAATTTATTTATATGTTTTGATTCAAATAGCTTGCAGCAGAAGCAATAAACGGCATTTTTGGACACTAAATACAGCAGCCACTCTCTGTGATACTTTTCACCGTTTTCTAAATGCCTTTTATAATAATATTCGGAAAATTTTCGCCCCGAAGAGTCACGCGGAAAATTATACTGTTTAATTTGTTTAATCGGATTTTCTATTAAATGAAAAAGTTGGTATTAATGACGATAATTGTCTTGGCGGTGACAATGGTGTATCAGGCAGAGGCACGGACGTAACTTCGGCGGCATCATCTTAAATTAAAGACAGACAAACAAAGACATATAAGTACCTATCTACCTGTCTGAATAAACTGATTTATCTTTTTATGAACAATTATGTATAATAAATATAAATAAAATAAATGAATATTTCTTGATAATCAAACTCCGCCGTCTAGTCCCAAACTAAGCAGTGCTTGTATACTATGTTACTAGATAACTGACGTGCAAAAGTGATGTACAGCTTTTTAAATTTGAATTTGATAAATTATGTGTCAACTATTAATATACGTTTTTCTGCAAATAAATACATATTACATATACATAAACACAAACGTTTTTTTTTTTTTTCAAAGCACCTTGTGGGAATCGAACCCATGACCTCCGGCAGCTATTACTAGTATAAAATAAAACAGTCACGTCATCTATCCGCCACATCAAAATCGGTGCAGAAAATGTTTTTTTATTTTATTTTAACATTACAAACAGTCTAAAGCTATATTTATTTGTATAGAAATTACTTAACATACCACTACATGAAGCGTTTTTGTAATCAGATTTTATAACACCTTCATCGATAAAATGACTGGTTTCTGTCTCTAAAGATTCTTTGGAAGTGGATGGTAATAATAGCCGTAAAATATTTACTCATTTTAGTTGTATTTTTATCACGGTCTTCTTCTTATTTATTAAATTCTGGTAACCAGATAATTTCTTTTTTTATCAGATTTCTATCACTCATCGTGAAAACACGTTAAAACAACCATTAACACAAACTATATATTGATTTTAGTGCTAGAAATTATTCTTATTGCACAATAAAATTGTGCAATATTGTGAATGTGTGTGAATGTAAATCTTAGTGCTAGAACTTATTCTTATTGCACAATAAAATTGTGCAAACAACTTCCGCCAACAGATAATTTCTTTTTTTTATCAGATTTCTATCACTCATCGTGAAAACACGTTAAAACAACCATTAACACAAACTATATATTGATTTTAGTGCTAGAAATTATTCTTATTGCACAATAAAATTGTGCAATATTGTGAATGTGTGTGAATGTAAATCTTAGTGCTAGAACTTATTCTTATTGCACAATAAAATTGTGCAATCAACGTCCGCCACATAACGGCCGTCAAATAACGGCCGCCATTTAACGGCCACCACATAACGGCCGCCACATAACGGCTGTCAAATAACGGCCGCCACATAAGGGCCGCCACATAACAGCCGCCAAATAACGTCCGCCACATAACGGCCACCACATAACGGCCGTAACATAGTGGCCACCACATAACGGCCGCAACATAGCGGCCGCCAAATAACGACCGTCAAATAACGGCCGCCACATAACGGCCGCAATATAGCGGCCGCTAAATTACGGCCGCCACATAACGGCCGCAATATAGCGGCCGCTAAATTACGGCCGCCACATAACGGCCGCAATATAGCGGCCGCTACATTACGGCCGCCACATAACGGCCGTCAAATAACGGCCGCCACATAACGGCCGCAACATAGCGGCCGCTAAATTACGGCCGCCACATAACGGCCGTCAAATAACGGCCGCCACATAACGGCCGCAATATAGCGGCCGCTAAATTACGGCCGCCACATAACGGCCGTCAAATAACGGCCGCCACATAACGGCCGCAATATAGCGGCCGCCACATAACGGCCGCCACATAACGGCTGTCAAATAACGGCCGCCACATAAGGGCCGCCACATAACGGCCGCCAAATAACGGCCGTCAAATAACGGCCGCCACATAACGGCCGCAATATAGCGGCCGCTAAATTACGGCCGCCACATAACGACCGTCAAATAACGGCCGCCACATAACGGCCGTCAAATAACGGCCGCCACATAACGGCCGTCAAGCAACGCCCGCCAAATAACGTCCACCAAATAACGGCCGCCGCCACATAACGGCCGTGAAATAACTAATAATATACTTTTTTCTGCAAATAAATACATATTACATATACATAAAAACAAAGATTTTTTTTTTTTCAAAGCACCTTGTGGGAATCGAATGACCTCCGGCAGCTATTATTAGTATAAAATAAAACAGTCACGTCATCTATCCGCCACAGCAAAATCGGTGCAGGCGTTTCGAAGATTTAGAAAAAGACAGACAGAAATCAAAAAAGAAAATGTTTTTTTTATTTTATTTTAACATTACAAGCAGTCTAAAGTTATATTTATTTGTATAGAAAATTACATAAAAAGCACATACCACTACATGAAGCGTTTTTTGAATCAGATTTTATAACACCTTCATCGATAAAATGATTGGTTTCTGTCTCTAATGATTCTTTGGAAGTGGATGGTAGAGCCGTAAAATATTTACTTATTTTAGTTGTATTTTTATCACGTTCTTCTTCTTATTTATTCAATTCTGGTACTGGTTTAATTAATATTTATCTATATTTTTTTTTTTATCTGATTACTATTACTCATCGTGAAAAAACGTTAAGTAAAACAATCATTAACACACAAACTATATATTATTTTTAGTGCTAGAACTTATTCTTATTATAAAAAATCAATGAACACACCTTGCACACACTTTCGATTGAATGATAGTTCAATTATTTTGGCTCTCTCGTTCCTTAAAGTCGGGGAATCCCCGTGACCCCACCCCGCTTGCGTCGCACGCATCGCATCGGGTTGCGTTCGTAAACTCATTCAATCAAACTCACGGCGGATCTTTTGATTTTAACGCTGAACTCGTAACTAATGTAAGCTAAACCCAAAACGTAAAATTAAACCACAAACGTGCATATTATCTTGGGAGACTTGTACAATAAGCACAATATATGTTTTGTTATTTACAAGGCATATACCTACTTATCGATACTCCACTACAAATAATATGTAGTTGTGAAGTGTAAAGGCTCTTTCAAACAGGCGCGACACGCTACGCGACACGAAAATAATTTCGATGGCGGCGCCCCTATTGTCTTGGCGCCTGTGTGCGCCGCACACTTCGCACACAGGGGCGGCGGCCCTGCTTACTCCCCCCGCCTTGAAAATAAAATATAGGTGTTAAAACATTCAGAACTAAAGAAATATCTGAAAATGCCTAACACAATAATAGAGAACTTAACCTTTTCGATGTGAGATCCTAAAATTATAGAGCTCGCTTCGCTCGTTCTTGCATTCTACAATCTCTCAATTCTAAAACTTCTAATGTGGACAATATAGAAATACAAAGTATAGGTCGTGCTATTAAAGATGAGACTTGACGCACCACGTGGTTTGACTTGCGCAGTAGACGATTTAGGGACTAACCACACTTATTCAGCTCTGTTCAGCTTTTGTCCATTGAAAACAACAATATTGTATGAGATGCGTACGCATCCGTTCAGCTGCTGAAAGTTGAACAGATGCCATAAAAATCCTTATTTTCTATGGACAAAAGCTGAATAGAGCTGAATAAGTGAGGTTAGTCCCTTATGGGTCTCTTTAGCGGTATGAGGTCCCCGCTGGGGCGTCATCGGGGCGGGCGAAAGAGCGGCGGGAGGCGCGGTCAAGGCCCAAGCTTAATGGCACGACCTGTACCGAACTCCCATTTCCGAAAATCTCATCGGCCTCTACGGGGGTGCTAACATTATTGACTTTGCTTCAGTCGCTCTTGCATCCTACTTTATCTTCTTAAGACTACTTTAAATTCTTAAGCTTCTTTGTGTAAATTGACGCAGTTAGTCCTCTTTCTGTATGAATGGACAAAATAAAACCAGATACAAGGCGGGATGCAAAAATGATCTCACTTCGCTTGCTGTTGAATCCTACATTCTCTTATTTGTTATGCTTTTCTGCATAAGTCGACAAAGTTATTTCTTGAATGAATGGACAAACGATAACCTAAAATATCCGAGGTTAAATGCAAAAATGATCGAGCTCACTTCGGGGAGCTGAAGATGCACCCCCCTGAAATCAATCCTGCCGGCCCCAATGCTTGCGGGTGTGATCTTACTTGCATTGGAACTTAGAACCATGAACTAAGTTTTTCTCAAATAACTTAAAAACTAGACGTCCTATTTCAAAATAATGACATTTTCACCAACCCCCCCCCCCCCCCCCCCTTGTATAACACCCCCTGGGATGTTTGTTTGTCACAGGTGAGATGGTAACTGTGCAAAACATTTAAATAAAAAGCGACTGTTGCTACGACACAATAAAGTGTAATCCAGTTCGCACAGCGCTAATTACCTACAGTTACATTCACCCGAGAAGTTGCCTCTCTTTCTATCGCGTAACACCCTCTGGCCCGACAAGACGGGCCTGCTGCATACTTGTAGCCTCATACATAAAATTTGATGATACGTGACAGTTGACAACGACTGTAAAACCAACAGTCTTTCTCCAAATCCCCATCCACAATAAGCGCAACATGTTGATTACGAAAGCTACGGTTTCCTCGAAAAGCGGTGGCCGTACTTGACGGCTGTCATGAAAATAAAGACAGCGGCAAAGATTCAAATCGTTAGATTCGCCCTACCGCGTCAAAAGATACTCGCGTTTCTGTTTCGTTTTGATACCTCTGACACACAATGACACAGTGACAACACTTGTTTCTCATGGAAACGCTATTTAATAATGTGTGAGCTCACTCTTCTCAATATCGACAGTTTTTCTTGTGATCACTTACAAGAAAAACTGTCCATACTGAAACGAGTGAGCTCACAAACCCCGCCCCCCAAAGATTTAAATCGCTACATTTGCCACAAAGCAAATCCCGCACCGTAACGCAACGCAACGCTCTCTAGGTAACCACACCAACTTAATTTCATAATCAACGTTTCAGTGAATTCATTCGCCGGTAAATTGTGGATGCTACGTGAGCAGTCACCGCTCTACTCGGAAATCGTAGCTTTAGTTAAGAGTTGTTGGCGTGTTTGTTACAAGTGAGGACTCTGTTTTATAGTGGCCCGTAGTCTGGAGATTGTGAACTACCTATGCCCAAACATATTTCAGATTTCGCAAATACGTATGTTGCAAGTCTTGAGCGTTTGCTTTGTGTAGCCACGGTTTATAATGAGCACGTATGTGATGTTCAACATCTGCGTTCCTTACCCGTGGTCCGTGGTGTGAATTTTAGAGGTATATCCGTCGACTTCTGTTGCTGACTCCTCAGCAGGTGTTTGAGAAATAAATACGAAACAAATATTTTAAAATTTGATTTATTTTCATGTCTTCGTTATACAAGTTTTGTTAATTTGTTTGCAAAAATATTGTTATCTTCACCAATGTTATTACACCAAATTTATTTATTTCAATCATTAATACCGGTATGTTTGAACACAAAATTATATTCCTACTTTACACTAGTTTCGTAGTAAAATGATAAAAAGGTTCACTCAAAGAGGTGGTGAAGTGACTTCTTGAGAAAATCGTTACAATTTCTAACACCTCGCAAAATAAACACGGGAACACGCTAATTTTAATTGAGCGAAATTCTATAATATAAATGCCAAATATATATCTCATTTAATAAAATAACGTAAAATAGCATTTTAATTTTAAAAAAAAAAACTATAAAAGTACACATAAATTAGTTATGGCATAAAACTATTATCTAAGTATAAAACAAATCTCAATTTTAACCTAATTTAAGTACAAAGATCACGGGTCTCAATTTATAAGATAACATTTGAAATTATATGTGATGCTGATGACAGATCTCGCTAGTGAAGCTCGATTTAATGCAGTTAGTATTATTTTATTAATTTAATATGTACACGAAGTATCTTATTGTGCTTTATACAATTTTCCAGTTAATAATGATCACGATTTGTATAAATATCTCGTCTTGAAAGTTATCAATAAAATGCCAACAATTAGTAGAGTTAGGCCAGGTTTCAGAAAGGTAACTCAAACATTAGCCAACTGAGAGTCAAGTGATTTGATTGGCTGTCGTTATTTTTGTCGGCCAATCATGCAGTTAACATAAGTTTGACAGACGTTTAGTTAATTTTTGAGTTGAATCTTTAGAAACCGGGTGTTAGAAGCGTATTTACATTACATTTGAAAACCGGAATGTTCCACTCTACTGAGTCAATAGATGACTTCTCTTCACTTACATAATATTATCAATTTCGATATGCCACTATCAATTTCATACTTTCCGTATTAATACTGCAACAGTCTAATTGTTACTTTGTTAACTTAAATATTTTATTACATTGAGTTTTAAGGCAATTTTTCGTGTTTAGATTCTATATCAAATGTGTTGAGCATTTGAAGCTGGCTGTGTTACATTGAACACTGGACAGTTTTGTCGACGTTAATGCTTTAATCAGGAAGACCCGAACTCGTCCATCCAGGAGAGGTATTTCTGGATGTCTCCCTTGGACACGGACTTGTTGCATTTAGACAGGGCTTCCATGAAGTCCTGCTTAGTGACAGGGAGGTCGAGCTCTTCCTTGGCAAGTTGTTTGATCTGCTCGGGCTTTAGGCCGGCTATCTTGCGTCGCATCGACATCATTGATGCGTCCCTAGAAATTGCAAAGTTTTCATTATTCTTATTCAATTCTGGGTTATTAATAATAGGCATAAATCCTTGTGCAGATGACGCGACGCGGGACCGGTAATTGTTTTACCGTGGAGTTTTTTTAGAAATTTTTTTGTTAGAGTCGCGTCGCGCCCGTCTGCACGAGGCTTACTGCTGCATAATCCTCCGTATCAATTTCGATAACGGCGACCCTTTTATATGATTATTTCCTAGTGCCTTTTTTAATATAATACAAATCATCAAGCCATTTTTTCGGTAGGGATCGGCAGAGCTGTTTTACACCCACGGTTTGCCAGCCAACTAATATAAGCCCCATGTATAATGGAGTTTTCCAGTTATATGGAAAAGATTTGACTGAAAAACCCAACAACACCTTGAAAAGTAACCGTCATAGAGGTAGGTTAGTACAGTTATTCACACAAATCAAAATTAAAGACAGAAATTCAATAGTTTGCGATTTTTTTGTTTCGGTGATGATGAAGTATCTATACGAATAAAAGATTATGTAACCCTCTGTGCGCGAATCCGACTCGCACTTGGTCGATTTTGTAGGTACTGATTAGGGTTGCCAGTTTAAAAAAAAAATCTTTATGGGGCAAATGCTCAATTTTCCGAGACAAAAAAAACATGTACTTATTATTTATTTATTGCTACTTATAGTTTAAAGAAGATCATGTAAGTTCCAATACATCTTTGTTTGATTTAACATATTTGTAAAATTCAATGCAGTTATTGTTATAGTCATAGTTGAAAATGGTCATTAATTCATTTTATCAAATTGAGGGTACATTTGTTGCGCACATCAGTCCCTTTTTAAGACCGCCTGCGAAAAAGACCTTACCACAAAACAGTTGGAACTACGGATACCTACTGAAGATAAACAATATAATTAGAAAAATGTTAGGGATTTCATTCTTGAAAAACCCTTCCATGATTTTTTTCCCACTTCTCAAGCTCCTAACTCTAGGTCTGTGCCGGTAGAGTTTACTTTGCCGGAACAGGTCTGGGATGAAGTGCCAGACCAAGAGAGATACTAAAACCAGCAGGGCAGCATGTGGCGAGCTGTTGGGCAGTAGCGACCCCACGAACCCTACCTCTCGGGCGAAGTCTTGTTCCTCACCTCTGGCTTGCCTTTATTGGCCGGCTGGAGTGAACACTGACGAGGAACGGAGCTCCCACCTCATTCTTGCCTTAATTGGCTGGCTTGAGTGGAGATTCGCAAGAGCAAATGTGCTCGGAGGAAGGAAGTATTCCAGTAAGTACCGTAGGGATCTTGACCATCTTCTGGGCTCGTTTTGAAAGCCGTGGAATACCTCTCCACTCCTCAAACACCTCAGGAAATGTTGCCCCCTTGTCGCTGCGTCACTATGTGCTAGCGACAGTTTCCGGGGACCCATCATTGAGTGTGTAAGTCACCCCCTGCCATTTTATCCGTGTACTTATAAAACATTGATCAGGCAGGGGCAATACTCCTTCCATAGTTTCAGGTAATCAGTACACTTTAGCCACCCAAACCCATAGTCCAATATTATATTTGTTACCATATCCTGCAATAGTCCTACACCAACCGGGGATAATCGTCATTGCATTAAGACGCCTCACGGGCCTCTGCGACTTGGCTTCGGCCCCTCGTACGCCTTCCAAAGGTCCGGGACCCCAGGGTCCCGAGAAATGTAAAAAATCAAATAAGGTTTAAGTACGGGGGAAATACGGGACGTCTGGCAACGCTAGTACTGATACGAAGGATTGAATGTACATCAGGAAAAAGGACATTTTTGCGTCCGGGAGACATTTTACGACAGAGCCGATAAAAAATATGAAAAATAATAGTTTATTTCTTCTTCTGCCTTCCCTTGTCTTATGTTACTTCGGGTCGGTGCAAAATGTTTCCATCTTCTCAGTCAGCTGCCACGATGTCATTCACTCCCTTTTCATTCTTTATTATTCCTCGCACAATCTAGTATTATTATTTTTTTGGTATCTCTCTGTATCCATCAACATTTTAAACATCATCTTCTGCCTATACGTTTCCCAATTACGTTGGGGTCAACTTGCAGCTGTATACCATTATTTGACTCCATTAGGGAATTAATTGTTTGAAGGAGCTCGTGGCTAAGTAATAACAGCCGCACGAGTCGATCCATCAGGTAAAGCTACACTTGCTGGGGTTGGTTCGTGGAATACCATCTTTACATACCGACACTCCTCCGTGCCTCGGCAAGCACGTAAAGCCGTTGGTCCCGGCAGTCATTCGTGGATCTTTGACAGACGTTACGAGTTGTCAGAAGTCCGAAATTCTGACAACCAGTCTTACCAAGGGGTATCGTATTACCCAGGTACTGGGGTATCGAGGTCAGATAGGCAGTCGCTCCATGTAAAATACTGATAT
This sequence comes from Omphaloscelis lunosa, assembly GCA_916610215.1. Classification (NCBI taxonomy): domain Eukaryota; kingdom Metazoa; phylum Arthropoda; class Insecta; order Lepidoptera; family Noctuidae; genus Omphaloscelis; species Omphaloscelis lunosa. Next base: position 12,136,156 of record OU744265.1, on the reverse strand, counting down.
TCAGCTACATCTGGTTAGACTGGAAGCCAACCCCAATATAGTTGGGAAAAGGATAGGCAGATTAGGGAATGAAGTTTCAAAAATTCTTCCTTAGTGCTCACCTTCATTATAAACCTAAATTTTGTGCAAAATTTAATGCTTGTAGACTAGACTCAGCGATTTATGCTGTGCATTGTCAGTCAGTTAATTTATTAAGTAGATCTCAAAATATAAAAATGGAACCAACCTGCAGACATTAGTTATATCAGCTCCGGAGTACCCTTCCAGCTTCTTGGCGATAGCGTGCAGGTCTACCTCGGCGTCTAGCTTCACCTCTCTCAGGTTTATCGTGAGTAACGCCTCGCGGCCATCTTGCGTCGGCAGCGGGATGTAAATGCGCTTCTCCAGCCGCCGCCGCAACGCCTCATCGATGTCCCAAGGGAAGTTTGTTGCTGCTAATACCATTACCACCTGGAAGATGCAAAGCAGAATAAAAATCAAGAATTTGCTACAAATCTATAATTACAATATTTTGCTTTATTTTTTACTTAAGGGTACACTAGTCGCTCATTCTTCCATACAAACGTAGTATGGTGATTACTCGTCTGTTTGACGGTGTACGTTCAAAACTAAAAATTATATAAATTTGCCTTGTCATTATCTAGCCCTGTATGGAAGCAGAATCGGGAAAAAAGTATGAGTTTGGAAGTTGTAAGCGTCGAAACTTCCATATTTCAACAAAAATTTTAACTCATCTTTGGGCGTAAATAATAACATATGTAGTGTGAAAATAACAAATTAGAAATCGTACCGGAATAGATAAATCATTTATCGAAAAGTTAAAATAATTTTATTTTGAGTTACGTCCAGTGTTCATGAAATATTACGAGTTCGTTTTCGTTATAAATCATAGTCTATTTATTTATTTAATTAAATAAATAAATATAAATAACACTTTCTAATTTGCGTATACAAGTATACAACCCAGGCTTATGCAATAATTCTTAGAGTTGATTAGAAATTTGAATCGGGGTTTCAAAACTCGCCTTATCATTTTAATACTTTAGCAGGCTCATCATTGGCGGAGTCCAGTCTGTTCATTCGAAAGAGTAGCTCTGACATGACGCGTCGCGACGCCTCATGTTCGAGTCTATCTCGTATATTAATGATATTCTATTACTTACTTTAGCAGGCTCATCGTTGGCGGAACCCAGTCCGTCCATTTGCACGAGTAGCTCTGACTTGACCCTTCGCGACGCCTCGTGTTCGCTGTCGGACCCGCGCCGTGAACACAGCGAGTCTATCTCGTCGATGAATATCGTGCTCGGCGCGTAGAACCGGGCCTGGAACAAATTTCATTGAAAGTTATAACAAACAAACTACAAAATAAAAATATTTGTAAATAGGTATTTTGGAGACTGAAAACAAAAAGCAGGCAAAAGGAGTATGTTACTTTCGGAAGTCGGTATTTTTTGTTTTTGAAATTTCGTTTTTTGCCACCGACTTCCGAAATTAAAGTTATTTTTCACTTTGTAGTGTTTTTTTTGGGAAGACAGCTGTTTTTTTTTGTATATTTTTTTAGATTTTAGTTGTGACACCTGCAAATTCGAATACCACTACCTGCTATGTAAATAACAGTGACAGGAACTTATCATATCATCCACATACTAAGTGGGAAAAAATTACGTATTAATGAAGCTAACTTAAAAACTATCCAATCAAAGTTAATAAAATTTATATTGCACCACCTCGAGAGCATACCCTTTCAAAGAAAAAAATGATAATTTTCAAAATCGGTCCATAATTGACGGAGAAATCGATGGACGCGTATGTATTTTTTATGTATATAAAAAAACATACGCTACGAACATATAACCTCCTCCTTTTTGGAAGTTGGTTAAAAAGCAGGCAAAAGGAGTATGTATGTTGTATGCATCAACCTGTTCTTGCACAGATGCGACGCACGGCTTAATAATTATTAGTTTGTAACGAAAATAGTGTCTACTTTGCAATCAATATTTTGTTTGAGTTTGTTATTAAATTATTATTGTTTATTTATAAGCTGTCAATGGCCAGTGTTGTAACACTCGTCGGTAATATTACGTAATATTAATAGTCTATGGCTCTGACATTCAAGTAATAGACAATCTTGACAGGTTTTCTATTACTTGGCTACGAGGCTTTTGGCTAATTTGTAAAAGTACATCATAAGTAATATTTTTTGGCATGTGCGTTTAGTTTGTGCAGAATAAACAATTTTTCTTTCTTTTTCTTTCTAAGGATGCAGGTGCAGGTGGCACCTTGTTGTTACCCCCATGGTAAGAAGGTGTGAGATTATGTATGTCATGTACTTATGTAAGAATGTAAACCTTAGTTACCATTTCAAAGAGCAATCTGACTAGTTTCTCGGACTCGCCGCGGTACTTCGAGGTGAGTGTTGAGGAGGAGACGTTGAAGAAGGTGGTCCCACACTCGGTGGCGACGGCTTTGGCTAGCATAGTCTTACCGGTGCCAGGCGGGCCCACCATTAGTACGCCCTTCCAAGGTCGTCTGATGCCCTGCAATGAAGAAGATGGAGGTTTTTGTACGGTATAAGAAGGAAGAAGGAAATTGTTTGTTCTTTACTTATAAAGGTATTCCAACAGCACGATTTATACAAAGAATAGACACAGCTCTTTCTATACAAAGTGACATTTCGTTTCTCCATTTTTGACATCGCACCGCAGAATCATTCTACAATTTGCATTTTGTCTTTCGTTTCTAATGATCTTTTTCTATACTCCATTTGAAATAAGATTAGACATTTAAATAAACCTTTTTTTACAGTCCGTTCAAGTGATTTTGACTTCTATTGCGTTGGTCTCATGACAAATGGCAGCTGCAGTAAACAGTTGGTATTGTAACCACTTTTTTGCTTTTAATGCCATCCTTATTATGCCTACGGTATAGAAGTGAAAATCGTTTGAATGGAGTATAAAAAAGGTTTGTTGTAGACTATTTCAGAAGAAAGTTATCTATCCCAAACTGTCAAAACCACACTGACAACTGACAGTTGTCTGAGGTAGTGAAGACGATTTGATATTGTAATCGCCATGCTAAAGACAGTAAAAAAAAATTTCATTAGTCGTTTCATTAAATGGCCACAAAGTATACACGGTTATCTACAAAATCATGATTTTACAGGAGAGCGTTTTGAGCGCAAAACTGTGATAATTAATAGAAGGATAAAGCTATCTTCTCCTATTTTCCATAACTTAGTTAATATGGCATTACCAAGGAAATGGTTAAAGCGAATATTACTGTAATATTCTTTTGTTCCAAAATACGGTACGGTACACTTTGAGAAAAATTGTTGCAGTTGATTTGACTTAACATCAGTAAAAATTGATAATCAAACAGAAAAAAAATATCCTACGGCAAGAAAAAGAATTCTGAGTCGAATTATGTAAAAAAAATGAATTTCGTAAAAAGTGCATTCTACTTTGCTGCCGTCGTCTACACGGAACGTCATTTTTGTCTATTCTTTCGTCGCCAAAAACCGTTTCTACATTGATCATGCTACGCGTGCAGGTTCAATGTATCTTAAAAACTTAGGTAAAAAAGCAGAATTTCTATAGATGTCAACTCTATGGAGAGCTAGAATTAGTAAAAGTAAGGTGTTGATTAAAAATTTGGACTAATATAAACCTTTATCTAGGATATATAAAGGGGCGCGTGGCTAAATGATAACCACCGCACGATAGAAGTGTTAAGCTACGCTTGCCGCGGTCGGTTCGTGGATGGGTGTACATCCATTATATATCGGAGACTCCTCCGTATCTCGGAAAGTACGCAAAGCCGTCGGTTCCAGCTGTCATTCGTAGATCTTTGACAGTCGTTACGGGTAGTTAGAAGCCCAAAAGTTTGACAACTAGTCTTACCAAGGGGTATCGTGTTACCCAGTAAATGGGTTGTGGAGGTCAGATTGGCAGTCGCTCCATGTAAAATACTGGTATTCAGCTGTATCCGGTTAAACTGGAAGCCAACCCCAACATAAATGGGAAAAGGTTAGGCAGAATGATGTAGGATGTATAAAACTCCTCTAATTGACAAGTAAATATAAAATTTTACAATTTCAGTAAAATGCGTTATGTCTGTCTGTACATTTGTAAGGAGTAAATTAGTCCTTCCATAATAATTAAGTCATAAATTAAAACTTCTATAAGCTCCTTTTTTTTTCAAATTAAGGTCGAGGTAAATTGAATTGAGACAATATTAAGAAATACTTTTTCAATCCCACATATACTGAATCCAACGAGACGATATAAATTTCATGCTTTGGGATTAAAAACTTTAACTTAATTGCGTATGGTTCGGTTTCCATTGCAACAAAAAATATTTTATGACGTTTATCGAGTCTTTTTCATTCAAAAATCAACTTGGATTACTCGAGTTTAAAGTTGATATTTGTATAAGTTACAATTTTACGTATTTATCTCGTACTAACTTTGTAATTGCTGTCGCGCAGTGAAGTAAAAATATGTTGAATACTAACTTTAAAGAAGTCGGGCATCCACATGGGCAAGACTACGGCTTCCTCCAGCAGTCGCTTCGCCTCCGCTAAGTCCGCGATATCGTCCCACCGGATGTTGGGGTTTTTTTGTACTATGTCACGCTCTGGAACATAAAAAATATTATGTTACAAGATAAAATGTTAATGTTATTAATCAGAACACAGTTTAAATCCACCATAACATTGGGTCCTTTTGAAATCATATTATCATTGGTTTCTAGGTCTTATTATTGGATGAAAAAAAAAAAAACGGCCTAGAATTCTCTCAACTGTTCAGGCGAAAGCAGTAACATAGATGTGTATACAAAATTACAACGATTAAGATCCCTAATAACTCTGTAAGTTCAAATTACCCTGTTGAATGACTATTTCATGAAATCATGACATTTGAGGCCAATTCTAACTTAAAATATTACCGATTCTAATTATGATAATTATGTAAAGCCATATTAGTTACGGTCACGAATCATATTTGAATCAACGTAAGACCGGACACTGACCCGCAAACTGCAAAAAAACGTAAGAAAATTTGAATTTTGCGAGTTACCTTAGCGCATCCCCATCCTTAAGTGTCGTAGGTCTTTTGTTCGAACTCAGGCAGACATATTACTCAGTGTAATTTATTTCATCACCACTGCTCTCAAAATAGTGAAGGAAAACATTGTGAGGAAACCGGCATGTCACATCCTCCAACCCACCCTGGGCCGGGAGGTGGATTATGGCTTACTCACCCTCACGAGAGCCAGTGTCTCAGCAGTGGAAACAATATAGGCTGATTATAAATAAATAATAATAATATAAATTTCTTTATTCAAGTATCAAGGACACATTGTGTCAGTAAATTTAAAAACTTTGTTAGTTTATTTTATTCTAATTTAAAATTATTTCACCCCATGGGAGATGGCACTGTAGTGGATAGTTAATTGATTCAGGCGTGACCTTGCGGAAATCCATTATAAAATGCAATTGAAGTGGACATATTTAGTAACCTGTTCCGCTTAGCTATTTCTAAAGAGTCTTAAAAAAACCCTGAAAGAAATCGACACGTGTTTCACCTCTCAACGAGGCATCTTCAGGATGACGATTGACATGTCGCGAAATCGAACACGGCGTGTCACCAAGCACCGAACGCGAACCCCGAGCGAGTCTGCGCAGACTCGAGTTCGCGACAAGTCAATCGTCATCCTGAGGATGCCTCGTTGAGAGGTGAAACGCGTGTCCATTTCTTTCAGGGTCTTTTTAAGACTCTTTAGAAATAGCTAAGCGGAACAGGTTACTAAATATATCCACTTCAATTGCATTTTATTTTTGTTTTTTTGGCACTGTAGTGATTGATGTATGTATATGCAATCGAGCCTGCAAGTGATAATTTTTAGGATTATGCCATACGTTATATAGTTGAGAGTATATTTACCGAGCATATCGACGAGGTCGCCGTCAGCCGCGGACGGGGGCTCGAACCTTCTCTCTTCATCCTTATGCTTCTCGTCGTCCGTGTCGCCATTGTTGTTGTCTCTGTCTTGTTTATCTTTGCCGTGGTCCTTATTACTTGTGTCTTTTGTTTTTGCTGTAAATTAAAAGAAAATGTTAAAGTTAAGTTAATCAAGTTTCATATCTGAATCTGCTGTTGCTTTTATAATATCAGTTGTTTTGATTGATTAATGTAATAATATTTGTATTTCAACAGTTAACACAGGGTGGCTGGTAATATATGAATGAGTGGTCAAGGATCGAACTCGTTTGGATGTCCAGCTGTGGACTGCGATAGACTCAATATTGATTTATGTTGGATTTTCAACTCTGGGCGCTGAGCCTACCGCTTAGGCATTTTTTTTTTGTTTAACCATAACGGGCGAGCTCTTGGCCTGCTTCTCACCAGATAGTAAGTGATAATCAGGCCGAAGGTGGAAGCGAGCTTCACTCGGAATACTCAACCACAGAGGAGTTCCTCTGTTAATATTGTTGTTATGGCAACAGGCTTAGATAAGATGGTGGTAGCTAGCCAGGCGGGCTTAGAACAAGCGCGACCACCAACTGGGGATCAAACCCGGGACCTCGGGGTCTGAGACAGGTGGTCTAACCACTAGACCACAGAGGCGAAGGCAGGCATTACATTTAGGTGTCGCAAGTGTTAGTGAAAACGGAAGAAATGGGCTTTGAAAAACCCAGAGTAATTTCGCAAGAAATAGAAGTTAATAACCTTATTACATAACAGGTTTATTGGTTATTATGTCGGCAATACATTCAGGGGGTGAAGGAACGGTCATTCACAACCAAATGACCCGTTTTGACTCCTATGCTAATATTAAAAAAAAAATCGAGTCATTTGACATTTTTTGTTTATATTTCATTCATTTTAAAATATGAAATGACAAATTACTCGAAAATGGTTGACATTGGCATAGGAGTCATCAGGGGTCATTTGGTTGCAAATTACTTCTCCTACATCCCCATAACGAATTGCCGACGCAATAACTCGGTATACGGATATCTAAAAACGAACACCGATAGAAATAAAAATATACCTTAATTTCATTCATGGTTTGAACTTATCAACATATGTGAATTTGAATTGCATAAAAGACATGCGTAACTATCAGGTGCATTGACTAGAAACAGTAGCGCAGTGGCGTTTAGTTTGCAATCAACTTGTAACCTTTAGAACTGTACTGATTCAATCAGTAGAAATTTAGTTATTGCTACATACCAAATTAGAACCCTAGAAACCGCGTTCACCGGAATATTCCACAAAACGCTGACACTGATAGCTCTCGTACGCGGTTTATATGTGCTTATCGTGTTCAGCTTCAGAAATGCCCCCTTAGAAGTAGAACCCATGAAATGGGCAGTAAAAGGTTAAATTATAACCACCTGCCACAAATATGTTCGTCAAGTTTAGAGCTGTTTTACACCTACCTGTAAGCACCTAATAAATGCAGAACAACATCTTAATTTCAAAACCACGTAACAATCACTGCCAATCGGCTTAAGAGCACGGCTATTAACCAAAGTCTCACAAATGCTAAACAATAAAATGAAACATTATTGCTAATGCCAGCTGCAATGTACGTGGGAAAGGAGACCATTTAATATCTTCACATCTCCACATACAGTATGAAGTTCAGAAGGTATACTCGAATCAATGGGTGAGAAAAATCACCGACCATTGTGCACTTTTATAATTTCTAAAGTGACGATATTATCGTAGAAGCACACGTTCATAAAATGTATGGACGTGAAATAAGTGCACTACAATTTCCATACATTTTACTTCCCTGTGTTATCGTGATGCCGTGGACGTCCACGATAATATCGTCACGTTAGAAATTATAAAAATGCCCATTAAAGCTCCAAAATATTTCTGACAAAAGCCATTTCGACATTATCACATAAGTATTAATTATTTCCATGGTTACCTATAGTTTTTGAACACAGTTCAAATCGTACAGTACAACTGGGGTATCCCATTGCTGCAGCCCACCGTAAATGTCTTGTAAATGGAGCATTTTGTCTAAAATTACACAGACTGGATGTTCAAAATGTATCTGGCATTAAGTTGGTGGTTGAACTACGGTATAGTTTTTTAGTTCGTCATTACTACAAGCAAGTTCACTATTGCACTTTTAGGTATGTTATGTTCCCATTATTGGTTGCCCGATTATCACCTAATTTGTAATCCAATGTAATAAATTGTAAGTTAAACAATTTTTTTTGGTCAGATTTTGTTTGTGATTTTTTACAATAACGCATTGAATTAACCTTCTGAACTAACAGTTTTGTGCGTATACTACAGTGTTTTTGTGCCTGTCCTATCGCCTTCTTGTATACATTTTTATTAAGGTCTGCTGAGCGGTGAGCACGTTTTACGTTCATACTCTGCAAACACCTATTATTATTTATGTAATATTGACACAAGTAATAAAGCGTGGATTTTGTTAAGAGATGGTAGTTCCTGCTTTTTGCAGAGTTCTAGTTTTTATCATCAATGTTTTCCAGACCACGTCTTGTGACAAAAAGTAATAAGAATCGAGATTTTAAATACAGTTTTTTGGCACCATTTTTTCACTGCTAGACTTTCCTACATTTATCCCTTTCAAAATAAATATTATTGTTCAAAAATTGCACCATAAATATCAAATTAGGATTCCTTGTGTCGTGAGTAGCTTTTCATAGCGCAATATTTCTCTTTCCTTTTGTAGTACAAGAGTTATTTTATTTAATAAAGAGGAAAGTTCACGTATTTATAGATACCCGTTAAAACGGATTATCCAGTCAACAAAGAGTATAGTTTTTGTTGGCTGGATAATCCGTTTAGCTTTTATTAGCTGGAGGTTAGCTATTAAAACTTAAAATTTCAAGCAGTATATAGGTTAATATCTAAGAGCACGAAGCATCGTGCTTCGCATACAAAATAAACGTATAATTAATTAGTAAACATTGATTCTAAGTCGTGTGCTTCTATATTTGTAACCAATAGCAACTACTTCCTACTTGAAGTACCTTTTTACTTTACGTTTTTTTTCCTCCTTGTATAAAAACACTTATCGTTAGCACGTATAACCTTTTAAAGCTACTGAATCGTGTTATTATTAAAACATTGTTGTAACGAATCGATTGTATGCAATATATTCAGTATTTGTATTGAGTCGATCAACCGCTAACCACAGATGTTATAATGAAACCATCTCACTATATTTCCTGTGGTTATTTACGTAAAATATTATAACACTACGAGGTAGGTAATTTAATAGTAGTAGGAAATTACTTGTAGACCTTTTTGCTCTGCATGACTCTGTGATTTCCCTATTAATAAAATCATCGCAACTTAGGGGATATCAATAGGGAAAAAGGAAGTTGTGTGCATGTAATTCAGAAATATTTTGGATGTATTTAAACATATTTTTAATCACCCTTTGCAAACAGATGGTGTCATGAATTTAGGACAGTTTCTACAGTCAGAATTCGGCAAGAAACAAAAATGTATCGCAGTTGACTGTGGTCTTAAATCTGTACATTTTAAGGTACTTTGTCATATCAGACGTAATGCATTCCATGGGACAATTCTTTGAACAGGTTAAATGTACATGATGTGATAATTCGCTTAATAAATAAAAGTACAGAAGAAGCAAGAAATGTATTTTGTTACTGACCGCTATGTGCTTTATTTGCTGCATTCTTGGGATTCCTAACGTCGGAGGTCTTCCGTTGCGAGGAGGTGGCGTTGCGGTTGCCCGGCGTGGTCCTCTTGTTGTCTGTGCGTGCTGTCCGTGGGTTAGCTCGTGCCGATTTCATTGCGGGAGGCCCTCTGAGGATAATTTACTATCATTTAGGGACAGTTTTCCTGTAAGAATGATGTTGTAATTGGTTGGGATTGAGCGTGAATATAGATGCAGGTCGTATACAGTGATTATGACTGGGTTCATCATGCATACATAAATGTATGGGTTTTAGCCGTGGGGTGAAAACCGTGAGTTTATGTATGCATGGTGATGCTGCATATAGTTAGTTATAAGTTGCGCAGCATCAAAAAGATTAATTTATTTATAAGGCCATCAATAACTTATTTACAAATTAATACTTAGATTTTAACAACTTCCTTTCACGCTTTCGCCTGATTGCGTAAAAGTAAAGCTGACTTCAAATATTCAAAGCATGAAGGTATCCTTTCAGTGTTACTCTTAATACTTAGTTGTAGGATGTTCCGCGAAGTCCTCGCGCACATATGGGAGTGCCGCGAGGAGGCGAAATGCTGGGGCGTAACTCCGCTGCCGCGAGAAATCACGGCACAGCGGACAGAGATCCGGCGGGATCTCATGGCGTCATGGAGAGTACGATTGTCGCAACCCAGTGCTGGGCACGCCACAGTTGCGGCAATAAGTCCCCTTTTTGAGGAGTGGCTAGAGACGCGCCACGGCGTCCTCACCTTCCGCCTAACGCAGGTCCTCACCGGACACGGTTGTTTCGGGAGGTTTCTGTTCCGGATAAGACGGGAGGATACGGCCCGACCGTTTCCTTGTCATCGTGTGGATCGCCTCGAGGACACGGTGGAGCATTCGGTGGAGGTCTGCCTGGCTTGGGCGGAGCACCGCCGTATCCTCGTGGAGGCGATCGGTAGCGGTAATCTCTCGCGCCCGGCCCTGGTCCAGACCATGGTACAGAGCGAGAGGACATGGGAAGCCGGCACCTCCTTCTGCGAAGCAGATGCTCGCGAAGGAGGAGGCGGAATGTGTGAGGGAGAGGCAAATTTCACGTCCTCACGCCCCTAGTCGCCGCAGGTGACGCCCTGGGCGTCGGGAATCCCAGGCCAATTCCCGGCCACCGTAGGCGCGGGCTTGCGGACGGTGAGCAATGGGTATGTCGCCGTCCGATAAGGACCAGGCCCGGGACGCCCGGGTCGACGGCGCGTTGTATTTCACGCGCGCCTCAAAGAGATGTATGTCAGCAAAACTGACTGGGTCCGCTATAGCTGATGCCTACCATGGTCGCGGGAAAGTCCAAAAGGGTTACTGTGGCCCCTGGCAACACACAGGCAACTGAAGGAACACGGGTGGGTTTTAGTCAGTATGAGTCTGACACGCCCTCCCGCTCCAAGATATTTGATAATTTCCCACCCAAAAAAAAGGGCTGTTCCACGAAGATAATTTACTTTTAACGATAAGATTATAATATATTCAGGATGTCTTCACCCTTGTAAAGTTATTGCTGCACATATTATAAACATAATTATCAGCATACCCTATCGTGTCATGAATTACGTTATTTCTAGATCTGCATATGGTAATTGTATATTTCCCACCTGACGTCATTTCTAATCTTTATTACTTAGCTGCAACAAGAACATTTGCTTTATGTAAAAACAAGAAACAGCTGTACGTTCTTATATAACTTGAGATTGAAAAAAATTAATGACTTAATTATAGGCATCAAGATATAAATAGAATAATTTTATTGTTATCTCAGTTATTCTAATTAACTCCATGACGAAGTATGCGTTTTTTGCCAGAAATTATACGTATGCAGAATGTTATAAGGAAATGGACGCTAAAATCAGGTCTAATCTTGAAGAGGATTACAGTTTTTGTCATCAAGGGGCCGTTAGCTAAGTATTAACAGTCGCACGGGTCGATCGATCAGGTTAAGCTACGGCTGCCGCGGTCGGTCTGCGGATGGGTGATCATCTATACATACCGAGACCCCTCCGTGCATCGTAAAGCACGTTAAGCCATTGGTCCCGGTTGTCATTCTTGGTTCTTTGACAGTCGTACCAGGTTGTCAGAAACTCAAGTTTGACAACTAGCCTAACTTAGGAATATCGTATTACCCAGTAACTGGGTCGTGCAGGTCAGATAGGCAGTCGCTCCATGTAAAATACTGGTAATCAGTTGCGTCCTTAGACGGGAAAAGGATAGGCAGATGATGGATGTCATAATTTTCTTGCCCATAAATTAATTAAAAAGAATAAGTGATTATTTAATGGTTTTTGTGTGTCAAACAATCTGGCGGCCCATTTGATGGCAAATGGTTACCGCCTCCTATAAATATCTATACTACGGTGGTTTATGTAGTTAATTATAGGAAAACAAAAATAAAAACACGTAATGAGACAGCTGTCAAGTAACCGACTAAACGTAATCCTGTCACTTCAGTTGTCATGCTACGTCACACTTGTACTCTTCAATTTAGCAACGTTATAATTCGTTGACGTTCAGAGAACTTGTGTTTTTGGGCTCTCTACAAAACTGTCAACCGCCTCATTGCCGCCTGTGACTTCACCGTTGGATTAGTGGTCGCAAGCGCTTGCATGAGGTCCTGGGACGGTTCGCGGGCAAAATTTTATCGGGTTTTTCCATCACGAATTTCTCAGTACCAGCCCTGAGTCTCTCTGGATTTGTGCCCGGTTGATGGCAATAGGCTCGCCACCTATTGCACTGAACTTAAACATAACTGGCGAATGTGGGTATAATATAGGTAGGTACACCTCTGCCGTACCCTTCAGTGATTACAGGCGTTATGTAACTCTGTCAACACCGACCCAGATGGATGGATGGGTGGACGGCCCAGGCACAAAGACAAAGCTATAGTTATATAAAACTGGCAGCGCCCCGCGGTTTCACCCGCATAAGACTCGATCCCGTAAGAATATCGGGATAAAAAGTCATATGTGTTAATTCGGGCTATAAACTATATGTGTGCCAAACTTCATCCAAATCCGTTTAGTAGTTTTTGCGTGAAAAAGTAAAAAACTTTCTTCCATCCTCACAAACTTTCGCAGTTATTATATTATAGTAGGATAGTAGAATTACGCAAATGAATACTGGGTGGCAAGGTTATTTAAAACAAAATCTGCTGTTTCATAGAATAGTGCAATACCTACGCGGTCAAAATGTATGGAATAGCAGATTTTTTTTTTAATAACTAATAAAAAATTTCAACGCCCCAGAATTCAAACAATTCAAAACATTTTTCAGAAACGTGTACTGAATCCATGGTAACAGTTTTCGCGTCGATGTCCCTGCCGCCCTGTATAGTCTTATACATTATAATTTGCCTTAATGTTGGCAGACATAACCATAGCATCCTTGTACTAAACCGATTTATCGACCAATAAAAACTACAACATACGAATCCAATATAACTATGTAGATCAATCAATTCAATGGAACCAAGATCATGAAATAGGTACGTTTTAATTTTAACACCTGTGCGCCCAAATGTCCTTTGTAACAAACAGCTGGTTTCTGCACACAATTAGTCAACTACAGTCAATCAAGGAGTTAGGTATACAGGCAAAAATATTCATCTTTTCACTGGACTGACATATTCACGTATTGTGAGTGACAACTTTTTAAGTTTATGCACAAACTTAAATTTATATGGCCTGACCAAGATTATGTCTGGACTTTAAAAGAGACTGCGACCTCTTGAGTTTGTTTCGGCCTTATTTCTCAGAGTAGTCAGATAGGAAACGCAGAACTCATCTAGCTTATTTTTAATATGATGTGCAAAAATGATTTCGATATCCTACCAGCAGAATAAACAATTTCATTTTATTTCAAAAGTATGATGTTCAAGACGTGACTACTTACCACACTCAGCATCATCTTCCTGCCCTTGTCCCATGTTACTTGGGGTCGGCACCAACACGTTTTCTTCTTCCATTCTCCCTTGCCAACCGTCACACTATCATTCACTCCCTTTCTTCCATATCATTCCTAACTCAATCCATCCATCCTTTCCTTGGCCTTTCTCTCCCACTCCATCCATCAACATTTATATTAATCACTATTTTAGTCTCGTTTCCTCCCTCCTCATCCCATGCTCATACCAAGCCAAACAATTTCATTTACGACTCAGTACACTCACAAGCTTGTTTATTAAAAGTACTTAGTTGCAAGTTGTCTGCCTGTATACCAAATACCTTGTTCGACTGTACATGATGTTTATGTTGCAAACATAATTGACCTTCGACAAACAGGCGCCTACGCAACTATTTCCGAATGATTACGAAGTGAAACGAAGATGTAACAATACCTTTTGGACTTATACTACTTTTGAATTAGGTAATGTTGTGATTCTGCCTGATTAATTTTGGGCCGAAATATGACTAATAAAATAACATCCTTGAGGTGGGTTTTAAATATTTGACTACTATTTGGATCTACGTCGTAAGTTGACGATTTTATATTAAATTCTAGTACATAGAAAATACGTTATAAACGTGCAATGAAAATAAAATAAGCCTTCTTTTCCTTGTACGTTTATTATATCTTGTTCCAACCAATTGGCCGATACATGAGATGACGAAAAAAAAGGCCTAGTCTTAAGTCTGTTTCTACGAGGATTAAACCTTTATTTCTTTCTTTTCTCAACCGATACTGATACCAATTGCCATACACTTCAATAAATAGGTACGGTATATTATCATTTCACTGTTTCAGTTTTCGACATAAATTTGACTTACTACAGCACGTGCAGAACGTGGCAGTTATTAAACTAGTTAGCACATGCACCACGGCCACGTGCTAACTTCAACTGTTACTTTTAGCTGCATCATGCTAAACATAGCTAACTGCACAGCTTGATTAGCTCGCCAGGTAGAAGCATAGACTAAAACAAATAGATTAAAAGTAACTTGATGACATCTCATCAAGTTTTTATAAAATAATGATGATCTAGGATATCGTTATCTAGGATATCGCTAGGCTCTATACCGTTGATGACGTATTTCAATGAAAATGGCATTTTTGCTGCCAGTCATAACTATCACGCACCGACAAAACGCCGAAAACCTTCAAACCATACTGCAGTTGTGCTGGAAATAGAAGTTCCTTTGGAGAAACTCCAAATGAGCATGGTCTTTCAACATTGGTAGAATGACTATCAAACTTGTTAACCTAGCTTTTATTATGGCCATCAAACTTGCAAAAAGTCACGGCTCGTCTTTCGACTAAAATAATAACTTGAAATGGACTGAGTTTTTTTAACTTTCCGACTCCACGTAGCTACGGGCTTCCATTTTGTGAAAGATCTCGTCCTTCGACTGAAATAATGACACGGCATGATTTGAGTTTACACACTTTACTTTGGATAGCTACTCGGAGTCGGAAAGTGTATAAAACTCAGACCATGCCGGAGGATCATCCGGGTTGGGATGGCCATGCAGGAGTAGTTAACGTGCTTGGGTCTGGTTCATGAAGCACGTTAACTACTTCACCAGATGACAAACAATGGATAGCGTCGGCCTTAGTAGAAGAGCTGTACTGACTTGTGTTCTACACTGGTGGGTGGAGGCCACAAATTGGGATCTCTGTCGGGCGGAGGGGGCCATATGTCGGGGTCAATCTCGTGCGGCGCTGGGCCCCACATCTGGTCGCGTGTTGGCAGGTCCTCGTAGTCTGTAAAAGAAGAAAGAAAAATGTTTATTGATGGTCAAAAAGCTTTATTGAAATGTAATTGTGTTTTTTTTTTCTAACTGAACTGACATCTGTGCTGCTGGGACGTTTGTTGCGCCACTTCTTCTTCCCAGTCTATTTCTTTTTGAAGTGTAAACTTCTTTAGGCGCATTGAGCGATTTTTAGTAGAGGGTACTTATGGATTCGCGTAGTGTTGGGCTATAGAATATAGATGGCGCTAATACCAGTTTTCATTTCTGTCGGCAGTCCGCATGACTGCCAATTTTTCTGTGACGAAGGTCATAACAAAAAAGTAGTTTATAATCCTTTGCGACCTTTGCTATACCTCTTTGATTTCTCAAAAGAAGATGGTGAAAGCGAAAATAGAAATAAGAGTTCGCTTAATCGATCCACTTTGTCACAAGTGTATGTCTCAAGTTCTAGTTGCCTAATAATTGCAGACTTATTTTCTTGGAACCTGAATCAAAACGTTGCAGCAATTGTATAAACACAAAGCGCAGTTGCTTCAATTCCCTTGCAAACGATTAACTCAATTACCTACGTATGTCCAATACTGTGGAACAAGGTAAACCGCTTTATTACAATATTATTTATGCTGATGAACGGAAATTAACCGACATATCGGAACAGGTTAAGACAACTTACCGTTAACTATCAGATAAGGATAAACTCCAACCCTTTTAACTCACTGATAACCTTTAAGAAGAACGGTTCAATAATCATTTTGTTCTGAATAGACTAGACTTTATTAATACACGAACATAAGCTGCGGCACTATAGAACAGCCGTAGGTATTGCAAGTTTGCAACTAAAAGTTGTTGAACAACTTTCAGACATTACCTCGCACCAAAGTCGTCCGTCTTTAATGCCTTTAAATTAAATAAATGTTGTATAAATTACCGCCAGTAAGAAAGCGAACCGGAAATTAGCAAAATGGCTGAAGTGACAGGTTTTATTGATAAAAGTCTTGCATGGAATGAAGAATAGCAATTTCCTGTAGCAGACATCGATTGAGGAGCGATGTGCATGCATGTCTAGATTTATTATAAACTAGATGTGACCGCGACTTCGGACTATAGATTCTATTAGCATTATAAGTTCGTGAATGTGAAGTTATATCCTCTACTACATCACTCTACAAACATATTAGAAGATAGATATACAAACTATGTTAAATTAAAATTTATTATTATTTGGAAATCTTACAGCATCATCTACAAAAAAAAAACCGACCAAGTGCGTGTCGAAAAACGCACAATGATGGGTTCCGAAGTTGGGATGAATTTATCCCAAATACAAACTTAACATTGTAGTTGAAAAACATGTATGGGAAAACATTCCAACTGCAAATGTAAGTTTGTACGCACAGTATTGAGAGATTTACCATGTTATTTTAAGACCATAGACTTCTTATAGGTTAGGTTTCCTCTTATCTATGAGTAAAGAACCATTATCTGCATTTTTATTTTTATTTTCTTCAGTAGTTTAGGAGATAATGGTCAATTTTCATCTATTTTCTTATCTTGAATAGTATTTATTTTAAAATTACGATAAAACAAAAAAATAAAAATTTGATACTCGTAACAAGCCCTTTCATTTGATATGTCACACGGTACAGTTAACAAAACTTATTTTTTTAAATTTTCTTATTTGCGCCCCAAAAGTGACCCCCATATTCAAAATTCATTTGTTTACCTTACAACATCCGTGTTTGGGTCACAGAAATACATATGTGTAACAAATTTTAACTTAACGGTCCATTAAATTCGGAGCAAATTGGCGGTGACAGATGGACAGACAGACAGACACACGAGTGATCCTATAAGGGTTCCGTTTTTGCCTTTTGAGGTACGGAATCCTAAAAACGATCACAAAAAGTGAATATAAGTTACAAATCGAACTCACGAATCGTGGCGTACCGGGCGAACATGAAACAGGATAGACTTGTAATTTTGCTTGAAACAGAAACCTCTATAAGAGATCGTCTTTTATCACTCGTGGACCTCTATAACTCATACTTGCCTGTACCTCTATAAGCGATAGTTGAGCGGAATTTAACATCTGCTATTTATGACTCATTCTTAAATTTCGTGGAACTAACATTGCTTTTGTTTCTCTTAACCTTTCCCAACCAGCTTCAACATCTATAAGTGAGAAGGGCCACTCCTGTACGCCAGAAACTAGAAACACCGATATATAGGCTTCTCACTAACCTAACTGGTTAGTGAGAAGCCTCTATAAGCGAAAAAGAAATCGCGGTCCTTTGAACTCTCGCTTATCCAGGTTCGACTGTATTTGTGCAAAATTTAACAGAATCTATTCAGTAGATTTTGCGTCAATCTGGAACATACGTCTGGATAAACGAACAAAAATTCTAAAAACAATATTTTGGGCATCAGAAGCGTTTTTACTCCTCCTCGTAGCAATTACTATTCTTTTTAAATATTCAATATACAGTATTGACTTCGCTACCATTTTATTGTATGGAAGAATAGATTAATAGATCATGTTTTGTTAGAAGGTTATATGTTGTGACCGTTTATTCATCACAGATACAGGTTTTAGAATAGTTCCTCAGATTTTAAGTCGGTTATCAAACTAGTAACAGTTATTAAAATGTTAAGCAAGCATTGACCAGTAACGACTGAAGTTCATACCGTACAATGAAAGTCCTTATTCTATAAACTTTTTGGAGACCAACAAGAAGCAGCATCTTCACATCATGACAAGGATTCGACGCTGGGCTTTTTTTTCTATAGTATGTCGTACAAATTTTATAATGGATATGATTTTATTCCAGGTATCGATTTCTTTCTTTAACTTTGGAGATAATCAAGCATTGACTCTTTGTCCACTTAGTAAAAGCTCACGACCTATGATCTAAGAAAGCCCTATTACTTTATATTATTGTATATGGAAATACACTAAAAAACAACGATTTACGTACAAAACAAAGTTAAGGCCATTACACGCATGTTATTAATTCATTATCTACGAAAATCGATAGTCACCCAACAGGTTATAGTCACCGTGTCTAATGCCACGCGTAATTGCGTTTATTGAGATTTAATGACTCCCAGGGAAAGCCGTTACTTAGTTTTATCTCTTCGACTCGCTCGATTACGCGCCAATTTACGCGTAGAAGCGTCACCTTCGTAAAACTCGGACGACATTGAGGGGCCCAATTTAATTATACAGCCAAATAGTGATAAAACAGGTCTTGAAAAAGCGGAATAACATAACATGACGTCTGTATACCCCACGAGTTCAGACAGATGAGTATAACACCCAGAATATAATGTTGCAAGTCCCAATAATGAACGAGTTTAGTGTCGGGAACAAATCTAGACTCCAGGCTGATTGCTATACTGAGAATTTTCCAATTGAAAACTCAATAATACTCGACCCGAGAATATCATATAACTAGGGACCCCAACAAGGCAGTCAAAAGCTAAATAAATGTACTTATTTTGATCGAGGAGTGGAATTATTAAGAGGTTACTATCAGTTCGCCATCATCCCGCATGTGTCAAATTTAATGGAGGGAATCGGTTATCAAGGGGCTCACTAATGTGAACCTTGAGAACTAATTGCTTTTAGTTTCAATTAATTGGTTGTTGTGTTTTGGCGATAGTGGTATATTGTGAGGACTTCCTGTTTTAATAGTCCTTGATTTATACTGATGATATTTTAGTACATCCTGCTCATGATATTGCTGAAAACTCGTCGCAATCCTACGAGTTTTCATATGGTCAGCATAGCTAACCCTGGGATAGCTATTTTGGGATTGATTTTTAGTTTGGAGGCTGGGACAACAGGGTGAATGAATAAGTATTTCTATGGATGGATGATGGTATACGTGACGTTATACCTCAGGATTGGCATTGTGCCCGACAACGCGTTATTATCATTCTGACATCACAAGGACCCAAATTGGATCCTTATGCTGTTATCGACGACCTTGGAATGTACGAGTATGTTACCTATCATAACGACTTTTCGAAGAGCCCCAAACAGGATTATTATGTAGATGTGACTGATGTATAAATGAAGTTTAGGTTAATGTGTTTGTCGCACAGTATCCATGCCACACCACGACAAAAATCAGCATACAAATTATTTACCAACGAAAGCTACGAACACAAAACGTCCAGACAACTAAAAATTAATGAAACAGATAAGACACGAAATATTCGGTCAAGCAGTCCGAAAGTATAACGATAAGAACCGGGGGGTTCCGTGTTACAATTCATCATACTTTCTACAATAATGTTTCTAGATACGAATCAAATTTTATGGTTACGCAACTAAAACGATATAAAACTCATTAAAGACAACTAAACTGCATCACAAAGATACCCCACCTCCTATTTACGGAACTGTAAAGACGTTTTGGGGTATATTAGTAGCAATTAAATTCTAAATACGTGTATGTAATGGTTTTTGACCAGTTTCGTCACAATACAAGCATAATTTTGTCTGCATTTCGTTCGTAAGATGTTGTAGCTGATAATATAAGAATTGTGAATACAAAGAAGGCAGGATGAGAGGCAGATTGACTCAATTTTTTATATGTCTTTGCCAATGTTAAAGTTAAAGAATACCTTAGAGTGCACTGAATAAAAGCAACATACATTCGCGTCATTCAGATTGGGTAGTGGTAAAATAATCAGAAAATCTACAACATAAATGTAATTAAAATGTTTCCTGGTGAAGATAATTTGGGGTATCTGATAAAATTACTAGTAATTTTTATCGGACACAAGGTTACACTCAAATATCGATAAATCATGGAATTGAATCTAATTAATTGTCCATTTCACCTGTCACGATTAGACAATAAATCAACGATTATCTATGATACCAAAGCTGAACAAAGTGAATTTGTTCAAACCAGAGATGAAACAAACTTCCACAAACATTTTCAAAAGAACCAAGGTCTACCGGAACTGCGATTATCGGAGTCCCCGGTCCAGCTCTAGAACAATGAAGAGTTGAATTTTGAAAAAAAAAAATTGATCAGGCAGTTCAAAGAGATCAATATCAATAGATTCAAACTCGCATCATTTACCAGCACCTCAAATAACCCATACCAATAAAACTTCTATTCATAAAGACCCCACAATTTAAAAACACAAAGCATAAATCTGAACCAAAACAAAATAGACAATAGCAACGGGTGAATATAAGCGCGGTATCGTCCCCTATTGTACCACCATGAATGGTGACATAATTGACGACATGGTGTGGCCTTTATCGGTCGTTCAATGGTTCCATCGAAGGTCGCAGTCGATTACCGTCGTCTTTGGCCTTATGACGTGGGTTAACGAACTTTTGTTGCTAATTGCTTGCTCATCGAACTGTCTGACGTTTCACTTTTTAGTTAGAAATCGGGTGATTGAAATTGAGCGTTTTGGTGATTGCTGTTTTATGTAGTTTATTGAATGACTGCGCAGATACGTGAAGAATAGCTTAGATTAGATCTGCGTGTTTTGATTAGTGTGTTATTCTTCTCTTCTATCTATTTTCGTGTTTAGTGTTCGTTTTGGTAAAAGAAATGGGTCTTCGAGTTAATTACTTTTTCAAGCGCTGATGCAGTTCTTTTAATGATTTTATATAGATAGTTCAAAAGAGTTTCTAGATTCTTATTTCTGGAAGCCTGATAACATCGCTGCACAACAAACCAACTCGAGAATCTCACGTATTGTCCTTATTGTTAATCACAGTTAGCATTACATTTAACACCAGATTACTTTGAAAAGCCTTTAGAAATCGGGAGTAAGCTATAAGCTTGACATCCCACGGTAATCTTTCACCCAAGTTTTTTAACTCGAAGCCCATCAAGAACTATTTTACCATTCTAGCCATAAATAAAGGAACGAGTTTCTTGTCAACCATAAACGTTGACTGGAACCTGTCAATCTAGAGTAGACGTTCAAAAAAGGATATTTTTTTTTGATAATTCAAGGGTGGGAATAAACTTATTGTACCCAGTTGTTAAGTTTACCTTGAGGTAAAAGTTGATTGAACTGCGTAGGTTTATATGGACGAAATTGTTTTTTCTACCAGTCATTATCAACCGGTAGCCACAATATAATAGACATAAAACGAAAGGCTTTCCACGAAGTGTGCATTATTTATCATTTAGGTTAAATTTTGGGCCATGTGAAAATGTATGTACAATGACGGCATCAAAAACTGTCGTGAGTGACATCATCTTATCGCCATGGGAACTCCATTTTTTGGACAATGAAATATAAATAATTGTAATGGGTTGTGTCAAAGGCAAACCCGTGTCGTGTCGAGAGGTCAATACGGTAGTAGGAAATTCTTTTTCTTCTTAGTACACACGGCTAAACATCAAGCTATACATTCCCATTATAAGCTGACCTCGCATTGTACGGAAATCCTATAAAATGCGAGATCAGCATAAACTGTGTGTACCTACAGCATATTATGACCAGGAAACATATTGCGGAAATGATCAAATCCAAATATCTATTATGGAATCATAAATACTACAATTAATTTTCAGTCATGACTAGGCTAAGTTCATTGTGTTAGGATATTGAACCTACACTAGTTTTTTATTAATGTTTGCTACAGAAACATGAGTCGAAAAGTCTACGACCTGCCTGAATAAAAAGTGTTGAACATTAACTTTGCATACGCTAGTGTGTTGATCGAGTCTTCTACAGCAACTGCTGTGATGTTGTATAAAACCGGCCAAGTGTGTTTCGGCACACGCACAATAAAGGGTTCCGTTGTTGGGAAGAACTTAACAATGTAGTTGAAAAACATGTTCTCATATACATTCCAACTGCAAATGAAGTTTATAAGCACATTTTTTTGAGATTTACCATGTTATTTTAAGGCCACAGACTTCTTATAGGTTTTCCTGTAATCTACGAGTAAAGAAGCATTCTCTGTATTTTTTTCAAAATGTTAGGATCAGTAGTTTCAGAGATATGGTCAATTTTCATTTATTTCCTTAAATATCTTTAAAAGTATTTATTTTAAAAAAGTGGTGTCACTCCGGTACTAGTATTATATCTGTGCTCCGGGAGTGCCGATGAAGTGAAAACTTGAACAAGATCGCCTTGGTGGAAGAAAAATATGAAATGAAATTAGTTTATTCTGTAGATAGGATATCTGAATCACTTTTACATGTCATATAAAAAAAAAAAATAATAAGCTAGTTGAGTTCGGCGTTTCCTATCTGACTACTCTGAGAAGAAAGGCCGAAACAAATTCAGAGGTCACAGTCTCTTTTCAAGTCCAGACATAATCTTGGTCAAGCCATATGAGGACCATGTAGATAAGTGTCTGAAATGGTCTTTTAAGGAAAGAACCACACAGATGGATTGGACCTGTCCAGTCAGTGCAAGCATTTGTCAGTAATCGTGGAGCTCAACTCGACGAACAATACCAAAGAAAGGACATTTGGGTAGGCCGCATAAACTACTCAAACTGCCAGACCATCATTTAAACTAGCTGAGAAATAAAAATAATAATGATCCCGACATAGTCCTCACATTCACATTAATTAATTAAAATAATATAATACTTTACAAAGTAATCATGTCATTTTGAATATAATTTTCAACAATGTCAATGTGTATATAAAACTGGTATATTGTGATGATTTTACATAATAATTAAAATGTCAAGTTTTGTAATACTTGTATAGAATATTTGTCTGTAACCTGATCTTAATAAAGAGCACAATCGTGTGTACAAAAAAAAAAACTTCCGAAACGTAAACGTAATATACTTGCATAGAACATTGATCCGTAACACAATATAAATAAAGAGCACGATTGTGCTTGTTACGGATCATTGTTCTATGCAAGTATTTTTACTTTACAGGTTTTGTAAACGCGATTGTGCTTTTATTTATATTACGTTACGGATCAATGTTCTATGCAAGTATTTTTACTTTAAAGGTTTTTGTAAACGCGATTGCGTTTACAAAAATGAGGTGTCGTCATGGTGTCGCGAAATCACTGGTTTAGTCCCATCTCAAACATGCCCAACGCGCCTAAAGAAGTTTTTACTTAAAAAAATTGAGATCCTCGTAAAAAGCCCTTTCATTTAATATGTTACACGGTACAGTTTGCAAAACTTTTTTTTTTTATTTCCTTTATTGCCCCCAAAAGTGACCCATGCATATTTAAAATTCATTTTTTTACGTTACACGTCCGGGTTTGGGTCACAGAAATATTAACACTTGTATTAAATGAGGGGGCGTGCTTCTAAGACATCAATTTTCAGCATGCAGACTTTAAAATTGTCAAATAATTATTACAAATATAGTATCTCAAAAAGCTATTCTATGATACAAGGGGCCGTTCAAGTATTACGTAAGCAGATTAATTACAATTATTTACCCCCCCTCCCCCTTGTCAGCAAAAGTAATCAAAACTCTTACCCCCCCCGCCAATGCTTACGTAAACATTGGGTTATATATTTTTCTTTTAATGTAAGTATTCTATTTTTTTATTGATTTATGAGCAGCAGTTATAATTCTAGAAATATATTTGTTTCGTTTTCAAGCATAGACAATGTGTGGGTTACTATATGTGTAAAAAAAGTAAATAATTACTGCTGACGTAATCACCATCTAGACCCCCCCACCCCCATGTCATCAAAAATAAGCAAAGCATGGACCCCTCCGCCTCCCTATACTGCTTACGTAATACTTGAACGGTCCCCAAGTACTCAATTTGTAATGTTTTTTTAACCACTGTTACGATATTCATATGCAAACATAAGAATTGCTCACCTGTAAAATTGGTGTAAATGTAATTAGTACGAGTGTAAACTAGGGTATCGATATGTCTACCAAATTTCAACTTAATCGGTCCATTAGATTCGTAGTATATTGGCTGTGACAGACAGACAGACAGACACAAGAGTGATCCTATAAGGGTTTTCCGTTTTTTTCCTTTTGAGGTACGGAACCCTAAAAACTGATTTGTCTATATCCTATTCGGAATTAGGTAACCACAACAACGAGATTTTTATGGATAAAGAAATAAAGGCAAATAGTACACCTACATTTGCTACTTTTGAGTGTCTTTAGGCCAGGTTATTTAAAAATTGAAACAAGGGGATAATTATTTCACACTTAATTCTGAACGGAAATGACTGCCTCGTTGGTCTAGTGGTTGCAAGCGCTACTGCTAAGTATGAGGTCCTGGGTTCGATTCCCGGGTCGAGCAAAATGTTATTGGGTTTTTCTATCCGAAATTTCTCAGTAGCAGCTCGGAGTCTGGATTTGTGCCCGGTTGATGGCAATAGGCTCGCCCCCTATTACATGGGACTTAAAAATAACTGGCGAAATGTGGGTGTGCCTGCTACAGGGACACCTCTGCCCAACCCTTCGGGGAAACAAGGCGTGATGTTTCTGAACGGAAATACCAATCTACCTGCTGTAGATTAACATTTTTCTTAAAAGTATTATTATGCCGCATTTATAAAATCACAACATCTTATCCATCCAACAGCCCATCCGCTTTGAGGCAGATATTTCTCTAATTCCTTTATTCCAAATAAGATAGTGGTCTCACCGTGCTAGCAAAACGACACGAAACCGGCCATTTCCCCGATCAAAAACTCGCTACTCGCTAACAATGAGACCAGAGTCTAACCTTAAAGTAACTTTAATAGCGCAAAATTAAATATAATTCCATAATGGTCGTCTGTTTCCTTCGGAAGTGTCGGCCAACATAGTGTGATAGCTCATTTCCAGATGAACTAGTTGGAAAATATTTACCGTTATATTATCAGGCTGTGGCATTGACCACGACGTGGATTTTTGTGACACATTTATGAGATGAGCTAAAACTTAAAACTTTTTTAACAACAGATTATACGGAATGTAACATATTTTGTAACAATGTTTTGATTTAAATGAATTGAGTGTACGTGGTGTTTCTTGCTCGTTCTTCTCCGTAAGAACCTACTACGCTCTTTGGAATGAGCAACGAGCTTCATCTTTCTGACAGACCGACCCATTGACAAAGCAATACCTTCCTTGAAAAATAAATAGATTAAGTTTAATGCCATATTATGTTGTTTAAACAAAATTAAAGATTAACATACCCATTTTCATTGTAGTTGTTTCGTCATTAAAAACGTTTAATTCTTAATTAAATGAAGAGTGATTGTGACTTTTGGAAATATCAGAAATCCAAGGATTTAAATTAAACCACAGAGTGCAGTTTAAACGTGCGCCGACCTGTTCCGAGCCTTGCGCAGAAGCCTCAGAAGCAAGGCTCGGATACCGGTTAAATTTTTAAACCGTTATTATGTACTTGACGCAAAAACCTTTACATTCAGTTTAAAATAATTCGGTAGAAAACGGTTTTTTTTAACCGGTTTTGGGAGAATTATTACATAAAGGTTTTCTCGGATTTCACGGTTTAGAGCAATATTAACCGGTTTTTTGTTTATATTTTGTTCAGCGCGGCATCTTCACAAGTTGCAACATTTTTACCGACATGCCACTCGTCGTATAAACCGGTTAATTTAGGTTAAAACAAAGTTCTTAAAACGTTCACGTTCTTAAGAAAAGTTCGGAGTAAAACTCAAATAAAACGGTTTTCACCGGTTTTTTTTTAAACTGGTTCCGAGCCTTGCTCAGAACACTCAAGGTAGTAAGTAGGAGAAGCACGGTGGAGTACCTATTAATCGGTGGACATAGCGTTTAGGTTTAAACACTATCAGCTTATACAGTATTTTGCATTAATAAATAACCCTCTATTCTCTGTAGACAGATGGCATCTATGTTCTATGTAGGGTTGCCAACCGTACCCTAATTTAGAGTATTGTAATTTTTTTCGCGTAATCTACAAAAGCAATAGAGTATGCTAAAATACTTTATTTATATCGACTCTCAATTTGAATTGAATTAATTCAGCATTCACTAAGAGTCTTTTCCATTGGCCACTGAACAAGTGTCCCAGGGCCCCGCGATCCTTACCTCTCTCTCCCCCAGGGCCCATTAGTTCCTGCCAGCGTCGTAACTAGAGGCAGCCAAAAAAATCTAACCTATTCGAGGCTGGTGGCGATAGGTTTAAACGGCCCTGTTTCCAGTCAAGATTGCAGTGCTGGGAAGACAGAAACAGGGCTTCGTTGAAATTGTTAATAACTAAGTACGTCATTAATTTGAATTAAGAATTAGTATTAGACTCAAATGCATAAAGTACGTCGTACGTAGGCAAACAGTACAAAAAGATGTTTTTTTTTTAAATTCTTTATAATTACCCTCACTGAAATCAGAAATAAAGTAGGCAACCCTAGCTCTAAGTGAATATCCACTCAGAAAAAAAAAAGCTTTGGATCACTCCACATAGTATTGGTTTCCTACGACACTAGTACAAGAATGAAGATACTTACTGCCTGTAAGTGGTGTGATGGCTTTTTCTCCGTCGTGCTGGAACATCTGCAAGGTTGCCACCGTCGCCTTCAGCTGTTCGTACTCCCTTGCCATCTGCTTCTGAACCTGCACAACCAGTTATAGCCCATCAGTCCATCATCAACTACTTTCATCTTTCTACTTTCTAGAAAACATTATTATTTATCAGTATATTCGTTGCAAGTCTTGAAACAGACACGGACAAGTAACCGTGGAGTTTCTTGGCGACTTTTCTTCATAGGAAACGCCCAATTGGAGCCGTGCGCCTAGCTTCTGACTGTATTGCCCATATAGGGTTATGTGAAATAAAATATTTTAAATTTAGTGGCACTCTTCGGGGAAAATGAATAATGTTGGTCATTGGTCAGCCTTAAGCTTGGTACTCACCAGCATATCAGAACTTAAGGAGAGGTTTATCAAGATGACACATCAAAGTGTTTGCTGATAAGTACCGCAAAAGTCAACAAGGTGAACTTAGATTACGAAATTACATAGGTAAAGGCAAGGTAAAGAGAGATTGCTGTGGTGCTGTTCTACAAAAATATAAAAACACGGTAGCAAATTAATATTACTACTTGGCACAGAATAGCTTAAATTACAAGACGCAATTCGCAACAAGTTCAAAAATTTAGTAAAGCCAACTAACCAATTACTTTGTTTTACACTATTACTACACATTCCACGTACGTATTTCCCATAGCATTATTTAAAACGATCCATTATTATTTTAATAGTATCAGGAGTACATAGACTTCGTAGAAGCTTAGCATTCGTAGCAAAAAGAGGTGTGACTTACTTATGTAGTCTACATGTGGGCGAAAATGTGATATTAATCACCATACCATTCACCAATCAACGTTATGCTACTGGGAGTTTATTATGCAGAAATGCAGGTCGGTATAACGACCTGTATTTGTGCCTAATTTTATGTCTAGACTTAGAGTACATAACCGCCATTGTCTGTGAAAGACTTGTTTGAATTTCTAAACCATAACTGCGATAATGATGAATATAAAACCGGTAAACAAATATGAATAGAGAGAGATGAATTTCTATATAATATAGGGAAAGAGCAAATTTTGTGAGTTTGTGTATATGTGGAGGGCAATCTCTAGAACTACTGATCCGATTTCAAAAATTCTTTCACTGATGCTGGGGCTATATTGTCGCGTACTAAATTTCGCGCGCTCTCTCTCGCACACTACTCGACGTCTCCCTGACTACAGAGAGCGCGCGAAGTAAAATTCGCGATAACGCGACAATGAAAGAAAGTGCCTCGCTTATCAATGCTGATCACTGGCCATTTTGAATATTTAAGATGTAACGACTTTAGCAAGACCAATGCAGATTTCAAGTGTCACAAATTAAATGATGCAGCAAGTTGTGAAGACAAATTGGATGAAACTTGATAATGTCTTAATGGATAATTGTAGTTTCAATGGAAACTGATTTCATAAATGATACATTGTGTTAAGATAAAACCAAGTTCACACATGAGAAATCTCAACATTAGCATCAAATTATAATCTAATTCAGACAAGCAATCGCTGAGCAAGTTGCAAAAAAAAACACTAACATACATTAACTCAATAATGGATAAAGATGCACCAAAGATACGCACATGGTTTTCTTGATGTGGGCACAAAAGTGAAAATAACGATCTCTCACTACGATTATCACACAATGTTCGCACACAATAAAAAATATCTTAAACACTTCCCACACAAAAAGTTCAATCCGTTGAGTAACATCCGGCGATCACACGCCATATAACGTGCTTATTTTCACCTAATTTAAGCTTAAATACCTTGACCGACTTCTATAAGGAGCCACTAATATGAACAACTTTAGTTTAAGTAGAACGGTAATTAAAACTACCCACAATGTTAACAAACTGAACGTGTAATTGGGACACCGCGATAATCAGAAGTCACAACGTTGTAATAAAACCGTCAAAATAATATATGCTGTAACACTGTTCAAGTAAAGGCGGAAGTGGCGTGCATAATTTTGACAGATCGGCACAGTTACAGTGTTGAACAAAATTGGGCAGTCCGTTCGCGTCACCGAACGACCGATATACTGCGTAGAGAAGGTTCGTCGACCCGCGCCGTCAACACTTCGGGGCCTGACGGAGGCAACAACACGCATGACAATATAAAACGACCACGACTGACAAACGTCGACAATAGAACAAACGCTTGGCGTCCTTCCAGTCTCTAATTTAGACTAGGTGACCTAAACTCAAGTAAAAAGCCTGCAGCTCTTAGCACCATAAAGTCTTGCTATTAATCAAGACAGTTATTGCGAACGAAGGCTAATATATGGCATGAGAGGACGTGGACGCGCTCGTATTATGTTTTATTTGTTCTGTCAGAACCAGTTCATGTTGGAAGGTATAGTGCTTGGGCAATACTTGTCTCACTAGCCAGTGAAATATGTAGTCTTGAGTTGAACAAAGATGAGACTGTGATGTTGCATCCAACTAGAAATATTCTCTGATCGTTACAAGTAAGAAGCATTATACACGACTATACAAAAATTAAAAAAAAAAAAAACAACCGACTTCCAAAAAAAAAACACTACAAAGTGAAAAATAACTATAATTTCGGAAGTCGGTGTCTTTGGTTTGGAATTTTCGTTTTTTGTCACCGACTTGTTTTTTTTTGGAAGTCGGTTGCTTTTTTTTTGTAAAATGTTTTTATTTTTCACTTTTGCCACCTGTTACCACTGACAGGAAGTTTTCATATCATCCACATACTAAGTGGGAAAAAATACGTATTATTGAAGCTAACTCAAAAACTATTCAAGCAAAGTTAATAGAATTTATATGGGACCACCTCGAGAGCATACCCTTTCAAACAAAAAGAGAATTTTCAAAATAGGGCCACAATTATTGACGGAGAAATCGGCGGACATACAAACATACGCTACAAAAATATAACCTCCTCCTTTTTGGAAGTTGATTAAAAATACAGATGTTGATTAAAAGAAGACACTTCAACCAAAAACAAACGAATTGAACCATTATTTTCACAAACGTAATATTTACGTAATGATGAGAACAATAGAAATGCAATCATTACTTTTTTTACCATCTCTTGTACAGACCATGGAAACAATGACTACAGAATCACGGGATCGGTCACTTGCCTTTCAAAATAAGATAATTTATTTATAACAAAAGCACGAAATCGCCTGACTCAAATCATTTAGTACAAAGTTACGTGTCCATATGCAAATGTATGGAGGTGCAAAAACCGACGCATGACGGCAAACTAGTAAAAGTGTAACAATTTAATTACAAATGATTGGTAATCATCTAATCGATCGATTTACGTTCCAGTGAATTAACATGGAATATTTCTTGTGAAGTTATATGAAAGAAATAAATTAAGAATTAGCCACGATGATTTTTCTCGGTGTTGTTATGTCTTGATTCCTGATCGATACGATATGGCGAGAAGCTGTAAGTTTATGTTTTTCGATCGGGTAGCTTTGATTCCGTCGAACAGGAAATCGTGGGTAGATGGAACATTCACATTGATTGAAGAGTCGAAGCTAACAACTCTGTAAAAAACGTGATAATTTTTTACTGATATTACTAAATATAAATGCCGAGATTAGAGCCGTATCAATTTAATTACTTTCGACAAACGTTAGTTGTAAAACAGGAACGTATGGCTGCGATTGATTAGTTGCTAGCTGGCTGTGTTCAAGCAAATAGGATGGTTTTATTATACCTCTAACAAACGTAATATAATAACCTTATATGTGATGAAATCTCTCCACAAATTATATTTTTTATGAAACATTTGTCAATGTTGCATAAGACGTAAACTCAAGCTTTAGGAAAGGAGACATTGCTCGGAGTCAAGCAGTCAAATTCTGAACGAGAGGATTGTTGCCAGATTTACTGCTCCAATTTAAATCTCTCAATATATTACAGTAGAGATTCTATATATCGCAGCGAATAACAATAACATCGACCCAAATTAAAGGTGTTTCTGGGTTACAGTTGTTTCAAATGTTTATTGGCCCTTTCAAATGCCGACTGAAGTAAACTGGTTCATAGTCATATTTCTTGAATATATAATACCTTTCCCTTTATCAACTCGTAAAGAACTAAAACTAAAAGGAATTTAATAGAATAGAAAGTATTTTGAAAGACTTTAGAAACCATAAGTCGAGTGTATATTTAACAAATTGGAATGTATGTGGGATGGTGTTGATTTTCTCAATAATTGCTGTAACAATTTTGATCACACTTTCACTAATAACTTTTGTAAGTTTGGTATTGGTTGAGATGATTTTAGAATAGAACTATAGATTCTGATAAACCATTTTTATTATGATTGAAATGTTGTGTACTTCAAGGTGATTGTGACTGCTATTGCTAAAATGTCATTGTTACTGTGAAGGTCGATTTCTGGATTAAGTGAGTTAGATCAACATGAACAAACTAGATCACTTACAAAAGAATTTGTCGGGTTTCACTTGACTAACACAAAAACCGTCGCTGTATCGATTGCAAGGACATGCTACACAACAACAATTTGTTTGTCTATTTTGTATTCAGTAAGTAGATTATTGTGGGTACCGTAAGTGGGCAAAATAGGATTAAATCTTTTATTGTCTACATCATCATCGTTGCAGTCAAACGACCTAGGGAATTTGGACATAGGTGCTTCCTCAAATGTATCACCATAACGGCTGACCCTTTCGCTTCCTCATTCAGCAGATTCCCGCGACCACCAGGTGGTCGATCCACCTATATCCATCAACTTCCCTCCATGTTTATTCAATTAGTCCCCAAGAGCCAAGATTGTCCGCTGCGGCGATTTGTGACAAATCCTTCAAAAGGGCATCGGAAAGGTCATCATAATCAGACGGTATATCAGCTCATTAAATTACACTCTCAGTAATCGCTACTACGAAAGGTCAGAGGCCAATGGCCAGAAGCCATATATTTCACAACGCTCTTGGCAGACTGATTGGCTATCGCAGAAGGTTGTTATTAGCAGACATGAAGACTCTATTGACCATCTTGTTATTCACCATTCAATTGCATTAAATTTATATTTCCGGCGCCCCCTGGGCAATCAACCATGCCAAAAACTTGGTGACTGGCAAATATTTTTCCACGCTTCATAAAAAAGTGGACACAAAAAAAATAATTGGGAAGATCTATCCTTAGCCAAAATCACACGTAGCATAGTTTCAATATTTATGTTAGCAATATTCAAGACCATTATTCAGTACGTGATTTCATCAAATGTAAAGTTATTCTTTTCAATCCTGCAGACCCTCGCAAGATCAACAGCGTGAAGATTGAACAATAATAAAGAACGTGTATGACTTAGCAAAACCATTTGTATGTAAATCAAGCATGTATTGAGTGTGTAAAATCGTGTTTAATTGTATTTGCAGCACGCCTTATTGGTTGGTCCTTGGAGGCGTGACATCAATTCATCACGCTGGTCATAAGGAAAAAAACTTATACCTATAGATGAAATAATTCTGAGATAACCTGAATAGTAGTCTAAATGCTGGGCGAATCTCGCTGCTTCGTTCGGTCGTTCCTTAGCACGAGTTAATGACGAATAACCTAAATAAAAACTTCTAGTGCTTTGTGGCGAAGCAAGACGAACGGTGCGTCCGAATCAACACGAACTGACAGTGTGGCATTTCAGGGAATGTTGGTTGGGACTACCTAGTCCCACAAAATAATTAATCATAGGATCTGAAGAGGAAGCCAGGCAAAAAACTAGCAATGATTCTAGCTGTCTCTATTATATTGCTCGTGTAAATGTACGTAATATAATAACGATCACTCAACATTTGAGCAGTGGTGACCCAGAGATAACGGTGGCGACTTACCGAGTAGTAGTAGGGTATGAACCCAAGCAGGCACTTTACTTTGTGTCAATTATTTCATCACCACTGCTCTCAAAACGGTAAAGAAAAAATCTAGAACCAAAAATTCGAAGACATGTGACATCCACCAACCCGCACTGGGCCCGCGTGGTGGATTACGGCCGGGAGTGGGCTCTCACGGAAAAAGCAGGCCTGTGTCCTAGCAGTGGGAACATTATAGGCTGATAACAACATTTTAATGTAGGAATGATTTACGCACGTCAATTCTAAATAGTCAATTGACTAATTCATAGCGCGTGCCATTTTATAAACTATTAGAAAATTGCTTATTATGAATAGCTAACTGTTATGTAAACAAAAACTGTCTTTCGGTCTACGAATCGCGTAAACATGAAGAGGAGTCATTCAATAATATTTGAAGCCGTGTCGTGCTAAAATCGATATACTATCAAATGTCATACATTAACTCCGTAAATAAGTACTTTATGTTTTCATTCAAATGTGAGATTTCTATTAAAGATTTCTCACGAGTTTTCCTGCAAAGTGAAGCCACCTTATTGTCCTCTATGCAGTGCTAAAAGGTTGTCCAGAAAACGGATAAAATTATTCGTTTGTCAAATCATATTATGATTAGTTATCATGATGATCGTGACGGAGTAGTGGATTGGAAGCTTTTAGTTAACATCTATAGGAGTCCACTGGACACAGGCCTGCCATTAATTTAGCTCGATCCATAAGCTAGGGTCTCCTAGGAAAGAGGTTGTGTCATATTATAACGACCGTCATAAAAATTTGTCATTTTCATGACGGTTCATCAGTATTTGACATTAAGGTGTCAAAAACGCTATATATTTGGACAGCTGGTATTGTGTGACCGTTGTCAGCTTTCTTAAGAAATCAAAGTTTGAAGCCACCGACACATTACTGTGTCGTGAAGCTATACACCAACCAAACGAATCTGTTCAGGACTACGTCAAATCACAACGAGTTTTGATTAGCTAGCGTCAGAAGGCGTCACGACACGATACAATACAGAAATATGAATCCGGCATTTAGCCTCTCTCTACTACGAGTTACGGGTACCATAGCACCTTCACAAAAAGTTGGGTTCCACACGTCGTTTTCAGATCCGCGTTCAAAGTCTCACATGTCTCAGTTTATTCCAAGGCGTTCTATCAACTAATAATGCCGTGCATAATTTTATCATGCGATGTTTTCTACCTCAATTGTTCATAATTAACCATTGCGGTTAACTTTATTCCTCGCATTATTATTTCTTGTTTAATTTAATTCTCGAATGATAATAAGTATTTGTGGTAAAGGAAACAACGTGTTTTGTTTTTTTTTTTGCAAATATTCTTGTTTTTAAACTCAGATAAAAGGTAGTTTATTTTTGACATTACTGATATCGGTGAAGGAAAACATTGTGAGGAAACCTAGACTTGTAGTTGTAGTGACGCCAACCTCTCTTGAGCAAGCGTGGTGATCAATGCTCGTGCTTTCTCTGTATGAGAAGAGGCCTTTGCGCTGCAGTGAGACAATAATAGGCTGCGTTATATTATTATTTACCCTTGTTTTTGTCACAAATAAATGTCCTAGAATAGTGCAGTAAATTTTGGAGGATCGGACTGGCTCAAATAGTCAGAATCCATGCCTAAAAGGATCGAGCAGTTCTGTTGGCCGTCAGGGGCTACCAGTTTTGTTTTAACCTCGTAAGGCCCAACGACCTAATTTTATTCTTTTTCGTGATAAAATAAGCCCTATGTCATGTGATTTTTGTTTGTCACCTTTTTATGGCCCTCAAGGCTTTAATTACCAAACTAGCGGATGTGAAACTAAACGGGATTAAGACTATCGACGGTTGTAAGTCTTCTATCAATACCAACACAATAGCCACTTATGCGCGTGTTTAATCGTTAAATCCATACGTTATGGCTATTCGTGGCTTCAGCTGAATTATGAAATGTGATAGGATCGCCCCTTGTATTCCTGGTATGCAGGTTGTTAAACCATACACTTGAACCGGGAAAAGAGCGAGAAATGGCATTATGCTTTTATTCTCCGAAAAGTCAAGCAGTAATGTTGTATTGTGCACAATTTTTTTATCTTGATGACATGAATTAAGGTCTTTCAAATAATAAGGCTACCCTGCAATTGTATGTTCTTTTTTACATTTCAGGGCCTCTCATTCTCTTTTATAAGGAACAGGAAGCTAAGAATACTATCTGTAGCAAGAAAACTGAAGGCGTATAAGGAATTTGCCAAAAGAAAAACCAAACAAAATGCTGGTCCTGCTCCACAGCCGCTTGGGCTCACTAGTTAAAACTTTAATATTTGGAAGAGGTTGCTTCCCCTTTTTAAAAAAAAATATATTTTGACATTAGGAACTTAATGTTCATTTTTGTTTTACCAACTTAATTGTTGAAAGCTCCAATTAAGTAATGATTTTCTTTCTTTTTGGTGGTTAAATTCTTTTATTTTTTTAGATACATTGCAAACTATAGTTTTGTATAATTTAGAAGCATTTTTATTTTTGTAAATGTGAGACCATGGAGCCGTTTATTAACTTATTAAGATGTATGTTGACTTGAAATAGCATGGCAGTTGAGAATATGTCATGCTCACTTAAATGTCTCGCTGATGGTGGCGAGTGTGTTGGATCATTCGGTTCCCTACAAAATGGTTGAGCTGGATGGTGCTGATCCACGCGTCATGTTCGTGAACGGGCGCCGTCAGTTGAAACTGGTCATCTCTTATCTGCCAGGGCTTATTTTTAATCTTATATTTTCAATTGCTTTTGATTATTTTTTGTACATTGTTCTCACATATAGAAGCAACAAGAATGATGTACCCAGGATTTTGTAATATCAATATTTAAAAGAGTGTCCTTGGAGTTTCTTGCCCGTTCTTCTCCATAGATATCTACGTTTTGGAATGGGCAACTAACTTCAACTTTCTGACTAACTGACCGACTCTTTGACAATTCAAAAATGCCTGTAAATGGTTTAATTGAAATAAATGCTTTGAGTTTGAGTTTGAGTTTGAAACTACCAGAGAATCAAGCAATTCAAATTACACTCACGTAAATAATATCCAAAGTAACTGGGATTATAGCTGGTCGTATTCTCCAGCCACTAAACGGCGAGCAGTCGGGACGCTTAAAATAAAGAAAAAATGGGAGTGACCTTTTCAAATCTTTAACGTTTCGCCTACCTGTGGCCAAGTGCCCTCACCTTAGGAGCAGGTAGTCCGAACTCTGGGCCTAAAATTCCAGCTGCCATAACATATCACGTGCCTTTATTCCTTGAGAGGCTAGGCAGAAGTGTAGTACCTTACCTACTATACAGGTTGTATTAGAAAGGTGTGAAAAATAATCAGTATTTCCATTCATTTGGGTGGAGCAGGTATTGAAGTTTTGTATGGGACGACTGATAATTTTTTCGCAATTATGATGTTGGTCCCATGGTGAAAGTTGTTCAGTTTGATTGTCTGTACCACACACTTAATTTTGACCACAACTTTCTGATACACCCTGTATATTTTGCTAGCTTCGGTTAAGTCCTTTGTAATAAGGGGTGAGCCTAGCCATCCTACAGACCACAAATCCAGACTCCCGATTGCTACTGACAATTTCCTAATAAAAAACCCAAAAAATCATTTCGAGGATGGCAGATGGCATCCAGAACCAAAAGAAGGCAGTCCAGTCAGTTCCAACCGACATTCAAACATTCATAAACTCACGCCTCCTTTTCATGGGGGTTGGCAGAAACTAAAGATCGCCACTTTTTTTTATTGGCATCTTGCAGGTCAACTTAGGAGGTAGTCGGCTGCTTAACCGGACTTTCCTGTGGTTGCCTCAATAAATTAAGGCCTTCAGCCAGGGCATAAAACTTAGAAACTAAGCGACTACTCGCTAAGAGCGGTTTCGCACTACGTTCGATCCGAATCAGAGAAATTTCGGTCCGAAGTAGCCATAGTAGTATTCGTATGAGGTGTTGCACACTAGATCCGATCATTGTCTGTCCGAATTTAGAACATTGCCAATTCGGATTCGGATCGGGTATAGTGCGTAACTGCTCTAAGGGCATCTCCCGTGGGCTACGGAGCTCGGCTTAGGGCGTCGCTGGGGGAGGACAGCAAGGGACAGGGTGGATCGGATTAATAAAGAATGCCACCTGCTACGATCCTTACTTATACTCTTTTTGCTTCGTTTACGTTTATGAATCTGAAGGCTAATTCTCGTACTTAAAAACGTTTACATTCAAGTCGCAATCTGTCAAAATTGACAAAAATTTTGGCAAATTGATTGTATTTTTGACAGATTGCGAATGCGAACGTTCTTGAAAATTATTGAAATTGCTCCTCCGGTCATACACGCACGCCGGTTGCGAGTACTACGCACCTGACCTTTCTGATGAACAAATTATTTGCCAAATATCTTACATCAAGTACCAAGATACATACTCTCGCATCATTATACGCAAGATTACGTGTAGGCGTATGATAAGTGACTCAGAACACCATTGACCTCACCAAAAAACGTTATATGAAGCTTTCTACTGAGACAAACGACTCCACAGCGACAAATTGACAACGCAAATTACATAGGAAAGAGATTGATAGTTTTTAAATGCAAAACTGCAAAATTACCAACATTTGCATGAATGTAAATGAGATAGTTGTGAAATATGCGTGTAAATCTATGCAAATGTATTAATGTTTAGGCAATCAAATATTTATGAACATTAGGAAATACGTAAGTGTGGGTATTGGGTACTGTGATCTGAAACACAGGTTTCGATTTAGCCTAGACACAATAAGCAGTATTTATTAATTAAGAGCGTGCACTCTAAAAGTGGGCAAAATCTCGCAAATAGATGTCAAATATTTCGCTGTTTTAATTCATTTGCCAATATTACTGTATGAAAATATAAATTAGCCATACTTACTAGTGAACTAAAATATTGTTTCTGAAATGCAATAATTAATATCGTAACACCGAATATTTAGTATTAGATGTAAAAAAAAGTATTTGGAAAGGACATGACCAGTGGCGCTATGGGCGACTGCCTAAGTGTCAAAATCAATGTGCAGCAAATATTGCTTTTGATTTTTGCAATTTTTGTATTCTATAGTTTACAGATAAAAAGTTTCAAGAGTCTAAAAGGACAGGAAACTGAGAAAAAGAAAGATAAGTTTACAATAAATAACTCTGATTTTTTATATGAGATGGCGCCAGGCGTTGTGGTTATTGAGTTTAAGATTGATTTTCTACTATTCGACGATTCATAGGCCTCGTCTTGTCGGGCCAATTCAGTGAGAGTAACGTAGTCAGAAGATATAAGAATTACGCTATAGAAAGAGAGGCAACTTTCAGGTGAATATAACTGCAGGTAATTAGCGCTGTGCGACCTGAATTGCACTTTATTGTGTCGTAACAAGAGTCGCTTTTTATTCGAATGATCTTGCGGCGAGAATATGAGACTATTCTGTGCCTTTATGCGCAAGGGCAAAGCTGTTGTAACATAGTAAATGCCTCAGATACAAAATTGGTCATTGAAAACAAGATAGGATACACAAATGTTTCCAGGTCAAGTTGAAGTCAAACATGTATTTCGAAACATTTGTTTGCCATACAGCACTTGTTTTCCTTATTCTTAAAATGCTAAGTTACAACTTTTCAAGGCTAGTCATTACAGTGTATATTAATATAATAATAATAAAAAAAACGACAAGGAAGATGCTCAATAGATGAACAATATTAATAACCAATGACCTTCAGAGTTGAAGAAATATGCTCAATGCCAATTTAGTCCTCAAAATAAACCTGTATTAAGAGCACTATGCATGTAATAGATTATTTAAAAAAGTAGTATTTTTTATTTTTAGTTAGGA
The DNA here is from genome assembly GCA_916610215.1 of Omphaloscelis lunosa. Taxonomy (NCBI): domain Eukaryota; kingdom Metazoa; phylum Arthropoda; class Insecta; order Lepidoptera; family Noctuidae; genus Omphaloscelis; species Omphaloscelis lunosa. The sequence continues at coordinate 12,097,518 of OU744265.1, read as the reverse complement.
TGTTAGTATAAAAAATCCTTTTCAGCATTGCAACTTCAAGGCAAAAAGATTGAGGCTATATTTGAGATTAAGTTTTTTTTTTTTTTAAGTTGCCTCTATGCTTACGCATACACAGGATGGCAGGGACATCGACGCGCAACCTGTTTACATGATTCTGGACACCCCTACGTTGAATTTTTTCGCCGGTTATTTAAAAAAAAAAAGTTGTTCCATACATTTTGACAGCGTAAGTATTGCACTTTTGTATGATAGAGGAGATATTTTTTTTATAACCGACGAAAAATTTCGTGCTCCGAGTCATGTAAGCAGTGAATCCTTGGTAAGAGATTGCACGTCGATTTCCCTGCCACCCTGTAGACACACATAAACTCACGCTTTCTTCCCATGGGGATAGGCAGAAACTACAACACGAATATACATAATCCTTTTGTTCCGTTTTCGTTCATACATCTGGTCATACACGTGCACCACACGCGCGCATATGTCTGACAAATCCCAAAAATGAACTTAGGTAAGTGAGGATTAAGAGGAGACTTCCTAAATTGTATGTTTTCCATTAATATTCTGAAACAGTCACGCATACAATCTAAATGGAACTCAAGTGTATGATTTATTGGATATTTTTCTTTCCATGTACAAGAGAGTTAAGTAATTATAACATTTTCGCTCAGTTCATTTTTTCTTCGAAAATCAAGTCGTTTGTAAAGATTATTTGAAGCAAAAACAAGATTACTTGGCTTTTATGTCTAAAATAATATTGACAATAAGAAGATATAGTTTATTGTCCAGATATAAGATATTTTGTCTCTAGATCTATTATTACTTTAGCTATAAACGAAATAAGAATTGAGGCTTACGCCATTTAGTTCCGTGCTCGAACACGATCAAAGACGGCACGCGACATTCAACTTTATTACTGATGTGTTAGCGTTTAGCGCATAGTGGAGCGGCGGGGTGCATGGGGGTGGACCTTGCGTGGAAATTGTCTTTACAGTGCCAGGTCTTAAGAATCCTGAATAAGCCGAATAGAAAACATTCACAGTATTAAAAACTATAGCGGGCAAAACAACAACAATGTCGCGTCGCCAAGTCATTGTGAAACAGCAGATTTACTTGGAAACTTTCCTAGAATCCAGCAAGGAAACATGAAAACAAAAAAGTTTATCAATAATAAAAGAGGATGTTTAGATTAATTTTTCCTTAGACAAACTTGAGAGTGAGTTACAGGACACTGACAGATAAGCAGGTGTTCTGAACTTTTATATAATAATATTTTCTCTTTTATGTGCATGCATATGTATCAACTGAGTTTAATTTTTGTAATTGGTATTATTTATATTTGTAATTGGTATTATTATAACATTTTAATTTTAGAAAATAAATAAATTGAATAATCTATATCAGATGAACAGTAAGTTGACTCTAATCAAGCATCACAGCAATCTTTATTTTGATTTTACTGTCTATTCTATAAGGTTGATAACATTTCTATGAGTTGCTGTCGAAGGTAACATAACTGAAAGGACTGTACCCAATCTGTTTTGCTTCTTTGTGCTCTTCAATTGACTCGGTTTGTGAGTCAGCTGCACTTTCGTTCTCATAAAATGCATGATATACGAATAGCTTTTATCTTTATGCTTGAGATATGAGATGTTAATTATGATAATGAATGTTTGCTTGTTTATGCCTGTATGTTCAATTAGATTGCTACCCAATGGCTGATCAGTTGTGAATTGACAAGGAAGATGCATTTGAAGATAGTTTGCACAATTTATGTGAATGCCTTATAATCGGATTAATTTATATACAGCCAGATTTTCAACATTTATATATTCTTAACAGTAAAATTAACCTTCTAATAGGTTCAAAGTCATGCTAAACATAAATCTATGAGTAATTTTTAAACAAATAAAAGAACAGTACTTTTTATTTCACTACTACACATGAAACTTAACAGAAATGTATTGTTTAAAACCAATAGTTTACAGTTATCTTTTTGTAGAGGTTTTTAAAGTCAATAGTTGAGTATGATTATCTATGCATGAATAGTTTAATAGTCTGTTCAGAATTATGGACACGGCTAGACAAAATTGCAGGCAAATTCTTTAAAAGATTACTTTTAACTCTTTGAAGATAGTATTTCTTGGAATTTTACTTTAGGAATTACTACAAACATCTTGAAAGTTACAAGATACAAGGGCTTTATAGAACTATACTATTGAAATGTCATAAAAGATATGAAAACACAAACAATGATAACAGATTCAAATTAAGAAACTTATCAGATTGTTTTATTACACTTAAAACACTGATAACAACAATTTGACGTCACTAACTTCAAGAAATTAAATATTATAATATCTCTTATCATGCAGGTGAATTTCTAGATTATGAAATGCATAATAGGTAACTTACATACATGCTAGTGAAATTGTTACGTTTTCTGTCAATGTGTTAATATTGTAGCAGTTCTTAGACTGTTGACAGACTAATTTGGATATGTTAGCGTTGCATAGATATTCCCTTTCGTAACTGTATAATGTTGTCTATTCAGAAACATGTTTTGGTCATGTTAAATAGATTGGTTTAAGTAAATTTCTTTGTTTGAAGGAAATAGGTACTTTAGTTTCAACAAATGAGGACATCATTTGTAAGTGGGATGATTCACACCTTTTCTTTCAAAGGTAGATTATTGAAACAATAAAAACTCTGCGATGGTATTGTTTTCAATTTGGTGTAATGAGGAGAAAGGATTGTCGCAAGTTTTTGAATAAATCTCAGTGTAAGCAGGTTTAATTTCTCCACATACCGTATAAGTACAGAAAAATAAAATCAGAAGCATCAAAATAAAATCCATGAAAAAAGTTTTTGCTGACTGCCACATGTATGTCATTGTACACAAAGACTATTTTGTGATATTGAACAATGTTGTTAATATAATAAAATCCTGATACTTACTACTAGCAGTACGGTATCCAAGCATGGACCACAAGAGACCTAGATAACCTAGATTCAAGAACAAAAAAGGACAAAAAAAACAAACCTACATGGTAAATTATGTGAACGCTGCGGGTGGCCTTCCGCCTTCCTACAGTCCGCGTAACTAATTAGCACCACAGCTTATCATAAAAGGAAACGTTAAAATTCAAGGTAAGCAGCCATCGAAGAACTTGGAAAACATGCAGAAAACTTGAAAGTACTCACCAGTTGCCACTTGGACTTGCGCGTGGGGTCTGCGATAGTGATGAGCAGTCTGTGGATCATCTGCACCGTGCCCTCGTAGTAAACCAGCGCCGACTCATAGTTCCCCATCAGTGCCATCTCCCTCGCCAGCTTCGTGTTCTCGCAAATTTCGCCAACAGAAACTGCCATTATTGTCATTCCCGCTGCGTACATGTAACTTATCCACAGTGAAAACTTTATGGTTCTTCGAGGAGACCACTTCGAAGATTAGTACAATCGCGTGTGACATCCAATAATCCAAATGTAACACTTCGCATTTTCACAACATAACCCACTCGACTTTCATTGTATTTTTGCTTTATTCACTTGACACATTGCAAATGTATGTTTACATGTGTTACAGCTTATCTCATGATTCCGCAGAATTTAAAAAAACTATGACCATATTTTTGTGACAAAACAAACCTATCAATTTAGTTCGACAGTTCACAATCACAATCGCAAGTCAACTGCCAACCTAAAATCAATCAACCAATGACGAACTCGAATAGTTAGTATCTGGGAGTTGGTATCTCTGAAAAGTAAGCTCGTTTTCTTTTGCAAACGTTAACTGCTAGTAGTGCTGCTGTTATAATAATCGACTAATACAGAGAAAAAAAAACAATATAACGGCTTCTGCCACCTAAAAAGTCAGACTGATTCACTGATCCACAGATCTATGGAGTGGTCCAACTTGAAAATAATAAGAGAGAATGCAGAGAAACTTTGATTCCGAAATCCAGTGATTCGGACAGTGTCCGCGTTTAGGACGTCAGGATTTTTATATTTGAAAGTCCTATTCTACTTGGTCCAGCGTTAAGATCACTTAAGCTACGGTTTCCTAGAAGAGCGGTGACCGCTCACGTAGCATCCGCTATTTACCGGCAAATGAGGTCACTAAAACGTTGATTATGATAGTAAGTTGGTGTTTTCCTAGAGAGCATTTTTGACACTGTAAAAAAAAAACCCGGTCCCCAAAGAAAAAGTGTCCATACTGAGAAGAGTGAGCTCATATATTAATAAATCCCGTTTCCATGACAAACAAGTGTAGGCACTACGTCATTGAGTGTGAGAGGTGTCAAAACGGAACAGAAACGCAACGAAGATAATCGCGTTTCTGTTTTGATATTCGAATCTAATGATTTAAATCTTTGCCGCTGTCATCATTTTCATGACAGCTGTCACTGAACTACGGATGTAAAGTACGGCCACCGCTGTTCTAGGAAACCGTAACTTTATTAGAACACAGTATTGTATTGGTGCATAAGCATTACCAGAAATAATATTAATAAGGATTTCATCAGGAATTTCTTAGTAACGGAGTCTGAATTAACATAACTGACTACACTTGTGCCTAACCCTTCGGGGATTATGGGCGCGATGGCAAAATCTACTAAATGTCATGCAAATAAAGATAAGCTCATATCACAATAACCAGTAGCACTTTTTCTCTGCTTTGGATGATGGTAACAGTTCAATTTATCCCTCCGCATTCTCAGATGAAGGGTATTTATCAAACAAAGAAAAATTTCATTACTATATTTCTCATTACAAGGGCAGGGTTGTCCCAGGTTGACCAAATAAAACAATGACGCTAACAATAAACATTATATTCGTAGTTCTAGATATAATACATAGTATGAAACATAAATACAATTTGCAGTTATACAGTATTACGTCTATTTACATTAACAACTGGCTTTGTTTAGCTTTCAGTAGAAGTATGGTCAAATATTAAAGTTAGTCGACATTTTAATGTTAACAAAATGTCTGACATTGTGAGTTGTTAAGTAAATTCACTGGTGTCAAATTATTTTTGAAGATTTTTCTTATTTCTTTCTCTTTACATTATACGTTATGTTTAACTACCAATACATGTCATAATATCGATAATCATAATGATTATAATATGATCCCTCATAGACGACATATTATACTATAAGACATTGACTTTAATAACTTTTCAAAATCTAAAGTAAGCTCACCAGTCACCATGCTTAATTTAAGTTTCACTCCACATGAATCGTCCACAAAGGATCATCATTCGCTTACAAAATCGAAATAAATATATTTTATGCAAATCTCAATAACTTAATAAGAACTATACGATATTAAACCAACTTTATTTATTCTAAGCATGCTATAAGATAATAAAAAAAAAAACTAATATTTCAATAAGTTGCAACACTGAAACAAGTTAAGTTGCCAACGTAATCACATTGCAATTTATTGAATGCGATCGTTAACAAATATCTAAGCTTCTTAAAAATAATAAAAAATATGTCACACCTACTTACTGAGTATACTCATTTTTTTCAATTTATACAAAGTCATAATTTACCGCGGAAATATAACGAACAGACCGTTTGCCCTTTGCATTTTTAGTTTCAGCAATTCAGCTATATAATTACTATGATGGCTAGCATTAGTAACTAGAGTAACAGATTGTGTACATCAAATTATTCTTTGGATAACTTACACTAGCGAAAGCTCATAAATATTAGTATAGACACAATTTAAAATACTTGGATGAACTATACAGGGTGTTTATTTGCTTATGTTGAATATTTTAAGGTATTTTTATATAAATGTGTAAAAACCTAATTGTCTTGGAATTCGTTTTTTCCTTCTTCGATCCATTTCCAATTCGTTCAAGCCAGTTTAATTCAACTGAAATATACACCCTGTATAATTGAACTCCCATTATCAAGTAAATAAACATTGCTTTTATATCTTACGTCACAAAATAAACCAAAACAGCTCTTAAAATACATGCACCAATATAATTGAGATTATTGTAACAAGATATACAAAGATAACTTAATAAATTGAACATTATGAAGAATTTGGTGTTAACTCTATATTAATCTAGCACCAAATTGTATTTACAACTTATATGAGAAAAGAATAGACGAGAAACAAGACTAGGTAGACATAATCGTTGTGGCGAAATAAGTATGGCGACAATGGAAATCTTTTTCGAATCTGTACGAGTAATTTCAGGCCCGATTTTCATTTTGTAGAATAACCCTTGATTTCTGAAAGCCTATTTAGTTGACACTGTTGTTGTCAAGTGGTTTATTACATAGCTACTGTTATTTCCGCCTACCACACATAACAGCAGATTTTTTGATCAGAGATTTGATCAAGCTTTCTCCTCTGACAATGAGTTCTGGACAAACATCCAATTTCAAATCTATTTTATTCAGAAGCCTAATACCCGTAATTAAAAATGTTCAAAATTTATTCGCAATCTCTTCTCAGCGACACTCAAAAACTTGTCAAAAATGAAATTAGGGGTATTTTTGACAGACTGAAAGTAAAATCAGAACGTTTTTAAAAATACGGCAATCGCACCTCTGTTGTATCGAAAGACTGCCAGTACAATAACACTACGTTACATATATAACACATAGCTAGCTATTTAACTTTAGACCTAAATGTAAGTGAAATAAGATCTAATGTTGAATGTAAGAGAATGAGGCATAAGCATTGACTTCCCTGTAGAGTGACAGCGTTAAAATTTACTGCATCATTGTATAGTAATAACTACAATCTTTCATGATTTAAAGTATCGACGATCGAAATTTTTATCTTTCTATAATCATAACATCACGCTTTTATTCCCCGAAGTTGTTGCACGTTTAAGTTCCATGTAATAGGGGGCGAGAGTCCCATGGAAAAGTATATTTAAAGTTTGCCGATACTTTTGAAATGATATGGCACTAAATAATTGAAAAAAAATTGGTCACAAATTATCTGAAAATATAATGGATGGCTTAGTGTTTTTACCAAAACATTTTTAATGCAATAATCCAATCGAAAGTCATTAAGCAAATTTTGTTTTTACTGAGCGCGGAATTTTTATTTGATTTAACGCTTTTATTGGCATATTTTTTCTAGCTGTGGTATTGCACAATAATATGACCATGTTTTTGAATAATGTTAAAAATTATCTTGTCAATTATTTTCTCGAATGATGTTGCCAAAGCATTAACAGATATAGCTGCAAGATTATGAACGTATTACATAATACAGGATGAGTTTTTAACAGATATCTTATCTCCAATGGTTGGCATAATCACCAGTGATTTCTATGTAAAAACTTACCCTGTATTTTTAATTTATAGTATTTATAACTACATTACACACATACAACCTTACGAAGCATATGAGTTATCACATGTGGTGGTCCGATTCTTAGTCATAGAATAGAATTTCGTAAGCAGTACTATCAGATATCCCATACAGGGTAAAATTGAAATCATTCATAAACATGAGTATTTTATCCCTAGGAAGGTCCCTAATGATTTGAATTACACCCTGTATCTGTCATTATTTTACATCAAAATATTTTAGTGTAATATAAGCTTTTTATTTTCTTCGAGTACAATATCATAGCAGCATTTTGTATCTAAAATATGGGTACTATTAAAATGTGCTTTGTTTTCATAAAAATGAGTTTATTTGTTTGTTCAATAAGAGCATAGTTAATTAGTTATTATTTCAAATAACGCACATTAAAATAATACCCATCAAGTAATAGTCTTTTATGCCAAAGATTTGTTTAGGTACTTTTAAAATACATTTAAGCATACAAATAATTCGTCAATGTATAATATCAATTTATTTATTTTATCATTAATATTAATGAATACATTGAACAAAATTTATTGAGCCTGGCAATGTTAAAACGTTTCATCAAACGCATTGGACGTATTTATTTTCACAATCTGTGTCTTTTGACAGCTAGTGTTGTTCTTTTATTTTCTTACTTTAGTCGATTATTGTGGGGTATGTCATGAATAGTCGAGTCTTATGTTTAAATAATATTTTGTAGTATGTGAAACTCGCAAGATTTCTTTCCTAATTTTAAAATCTTTTTGTGCTCCAGAAGATTTTTTATTGGTAATATACGCATCTTTTAGAAACATCCTATCATCAGTGTGCATAAACTGTGAATCAGTCACGTAAAGTTTTGTCTATCCATACATATCAGGGCTTTTCGGTTACCGAGCTTTCAAGGCTATGTCCGTATATGCAGCCATTTGGACGTCAGCAATCATTTTCCCAACAAAAATTATTGCTGACATACAAATGTATGCAAGAGCATACATTTTAACTGGGTCGTCAGAGCATGTTCTGACATACACGAACATTGAGCCCAGATTCATAAGACTTGCTTTCGTCATGCAACACAAAAATACCTTTTTTCCTTCTCAAAAACCTATGAGCCCCACATCCCTACCAGCATAATAACTAACCTCATAGACTTGTCTCCACCCAGCCAAACACGCACGACTAATTCTACCCTCGTCACGTCACGCTAAAATGAGACACGCCTATGCGTAAACAATATAATATCTTCTTCCATGGCGACATAATGCGGCGATAAAGTTTAGCCGCGTTGTGTTTAGCTTGGCATGACTTACATTTAGTTGGCTATCAAGTCGAGATGTTCCTTCGGCATCGGAGGTAACACGTGGACCTGCTTCGCTTTACCTGCGTGGTATACTTGACCTGGACTGAATGGTTCGAGTCGGGGGTGAGCTGAGATGTCTTTCTTTGGATCTAGAAAATTATATTGCATTTTTAAGATGTTATTAGGTTCAAGTTGGGAAGCAAGAAGGTGTTTTGTTTTTGATCTTTGAATGAAATGTGTACCTTTTGATTTAGTAAATAAGGTCTAAATTTAAACACATTTGTGTGCGAAATCGCCTGGACATTTTCGTCTATCGATGTTTGAGAAATTCACCTCGTATAAACAAGGCTTAAACCTCTTGAGTCCCGCCGAATCTCAAAAGATCAATGAAAGATAGGTGGTCAATTTTGAGTACTTTTTTGGGATAGGTTAACAATGCGTACAAAGAAAAGGAACTCTGAATAATATTATTGTATTTACCTTTGGTATTGGCTGCAATGTATTTAGAGAGTCTGACGGTTGGCAGCGGCAAGTATCCTGCGACCAACGGCATCACGTCAAGCGTTACATTCTGCGGTTCCGTGCTGGTACATTCCATTGTTATTACACCTTGAAAAAGGAAAGGTATAAATGTCGATGCGTAAATGCTTAGTTTCCCGGTACATGGCATAAGTCAGAAGAGACATCGACAATTTTATTCAGATACATATTTGTTCTTAAGGAAGTATTCTTTTTGTCTCGAAGTCAATTGTTTCATAAAGACCAATTTTTTTTTTACCTGCAGTACGACCAAGAACGGCCCACATGGTCTGGTCAGCGAGTACTTCGTACATAAGCGACGTGTATTCTGTTTCATTTACCTGAAATGATGTAAACTTAGGTTAGACAGAGCAAGATTAATGGGTGTGTAATATATGGCTTAATAACAGATAGTTTAATATCACTTGAAATAACGTCCACATGATACAATTTTCATATGCTTTAAAAACAAATCGTTCTTTTGCTCTAATAACATTTAGTATAACGTTCATTTCATATAATTTTCAATTTGTATAATGCTCTTTTTTTAACGTTCAGTTGACCTAATGTTCATATTCACTCATTTTCTGCTAAAATTCTGTAATGAAAAACCTTATCTAACTCAAATGATTCACCAACAATAGCGGGGATCTGGCGCTCGCTCGCCTTCGCGCGTTAATTGTCACTGTTCCAACCTAACCTAACCCAAATGACGACGTTTCTAAATTATATTAAACGTTACTTAATGATTTTGAATATTATAGTAACTGAATATTATACTAATTGAATATTAATTCAAATGTGCATTATAGAAAATATTCATTATACCATATAAAATACACACCCATGATTGATATAGCAACAGGGTTAAAAATAATAAATACTAAAAAGAAAATGGCAGTGATTAGTGATTAGTCTATTAGATTGTCTACCAATGGCATATTTTTCCACCCTTTACTACGTATAAGCTTTTCTGGCTAATCTGTCATGAATGCACCTAAAACTTATTTCAAACTAAATTAAATCTTAACAAAAAAAAATCCACTTACCCTCTGCACGCTCAACTGCAAACAGCACATCTGCGAAGCCCTACAAAAATCAGAGCCCTTACTAGGCTCCAATTTAGTCCTTATAACAAACAGTGTCGTATAGTCCTGTATATCAAACGGACAACTGAATGGTCTTCCCGGCCCCTCGGTGTCTGAGGGATGATAGTGCACGGAGAATGTGGCCTTCATTGGACCTGCTTTTACAAGGGGGTCTTTGAGGAGTTCCCACATGAATGAGGCTGTTGTACCATCTGATGCTACCATCTGGAAGGAAGGAAGAAATAAGAAGTTAATAAGGCGCTTAATTACGCAATATTGCCTTTGGTCTGTGGCCTTGACTTCAACCAATGAACAAAATAGTCAAACTTTTATTGGTTGAATAGGAGGCTTTTGTATGTGTGTATATTATGTTTTTTTTTTTTTTATGTGCGTTTTGTTTGTTCAGAATAAACATGTTTTGCACAACATCATGCTGAGTGGAAGCCTTCTTTTGTCACAATCACGACGTGCAGCTGTCGACTATTTCTGTTCTGTGCTCACTATTCCTGCCTTATCCTAAGGGCACGTTTTCCCTAGAATTACCGCGCCCCCCCCCGTCTACTCCTTTACATGCAATGGCATCTGTAGCCCTGTGAAGCATTAGGCTCCAGGAGCTAGTGCAAATGTTGGGGTTTATTCGATTTATCGAGTCTGCTCAAACCATGGTGAGATCAGTGCATTTTATTCATTCAAAATTTCGTATGCATGTCAAAGTAAGTTAACTAACAAGTTATTAACTAAAAATAATCCTTACCATATGATCAGAATTCTTCGGATTCAAATCCGCCACAGAGTTATCAGCGCCATCACACTCTAACTTAGGGTTTAACAATGAGAACTGCACTAGATGCACCACGGTAGACTTGAGGGTCACGTGGATGAACTTCCTCGCGTTCGAGGTGAGGAGTCGCCAGGATGCCACCATGGGAGGGGTGAAGTGGAGAGGCACTTCTGTCACAGTTTCCCACCAGGGACAGGTAAGCCAGACCTGTGGGAAAAGACGGCATTGGTAACTCTTTCAATTTTGTTTTGAAGAGGTTTCTGTGGTTTTGGACCGGGTTTACTGATTTTTTTTTTCAAAGTGTAGAACCTATTCACAAAATACGGTCTTTCATGGGCTGCTGTTGAACATAGATTAGCAGGTTGATGATATTTGAACCTTAAAAGGCTGACAGCAGACTGCGTTTCTTTGGGCTAGAGTTGAACGGTTGTTCAATAGGTAAAATTTTACCCAACTTTACAACTTTTGCAGCATTGCTCTGAATTATTTATACATGTTTGTACAACTTTGCACCTTATGGGACTTCTTCTTAGCATATCGATGGCAAATAAGTACGGACCATAGCCGGCTGGTTATGGCCCTACAAATTTCTGGAGGCGCAATGCCTGTCAGTGGTACTAAATGAGTGCCATAGCCCATTTATGGTGCAAAGCTTATTATCAGTTAGTGATAGTTTTGATCTCTGCAAAAAATGTATTTTTAACTCACTGTATGCTCAATACTCTTCTCCTTCCTAGGCTGCAAGGTGGCAAACAGTCGCAGCGGCACGCGGGTAGTCTGAAACGGCTCCATAGATGCCACCTTGATAGACAGCTCGCGACACATCGCTGTATCATTGTCGGAGAAGCGGATGAGCAGGCCTGATGATGTCTTGAGGAGTATTGTTGTGTTCTGGGTAAAGAAGGAAATGTTGCTTTATAGAAATGAATATAAATACTATCAGACTATTGCAGAGTTATGTAGCTGAACTAGAGGTTGTAAACGAAGTTTTGTTTAAGCTAGTTTCTTTTAAAAGGTGTCAAGGGTTCAAGGGAACATAAAGACAAAGTAAGGAGAAAAAATCTAAAATAGTATTAGGGACCTAAGTAAGGACTGAACACAAAAGCAGTGGACTGTGACTTAAATAAATATAATCCAAATGGGTTCAATAAATTATGTCGATGGTGGGAAGCGTATGGAGTGCGCGCGCGTGACGTCGTTAGAGATCGATAGCGAATTGGTCCGATGGCCCGCGTCCCGCACGCCGCGAATCGAACGAGTGATCGGAGGCGCCAGAACAATAGTATTGCCTATTTTTTGTTGAAGATGCTTCGTATCATACCAATTTTGTACTGCCGGAGAGGTGTTGAAGAGAAAAGTGTTGATTTACATTAGCTAGTGTGGAAGCAAGTCTAGTTTCCACTCTTGATTTGTTAAAGCTTTTAAGGTGGAACAAGTTGATAGTTTTTCCATACAAATTTCAGGGGGGTTTTACTCCACTGTTTGACATGGTACATCCAAAGTTAAACATGATATCGTTTTGTTTCATTATTAATTTTGTCTGTGCGGAAACAGAATAGTAAAATAATGAGCCATTAAAAAGTTAGGAGCCCACAAAGATTCATTTTTCTTGCTAATTTTAACGCAACTTTGGGGGTAAATAAGCAATAAAAGAAGTGTAAAATCTTCAAAACAAAGTCGGCACCGACAAACCTCAATTGTCGAAGAGTTCAATAAACTTTATTTGTAATTGATTTATGCAGTGGTTTTTTCATAAAACCCTATTTTCAAAAGGACTTTTCGTAATTTTTTAAGCACTCGTTTTACTAAAATAGTTCGGAACGGTGTTTGTGCGCGTGCAAACTAGACGTTGTGCACGTAGACCAGTGTCTAACTGCTCATCACTGATACTAGCTCTGTCGGACACGATGCCAGGTGACACAGCGTGCTTTTCGGCCATGCCCACTAGTGAGTTCGAGCCCGCGACTAGTGTCACCGTAAGAGTAAATTTTTGGGAATTCTTTGGTTTAGATTTTTTTCTTTTTCTTTCTTTCTAAAAAACGTTGCCCCACACTAGGTATTTCTCCTGCATTGTGGGTGCGTTTACAAACATTTAAACTCACAAACAGCCAGGCCCGGAACAACTACTTGTAGGTCATATAAATATTTGTTCCGTGCGGGAATTGAACCCGCGACACGCAGCGCAGCAGTCAATCGCTTAACCACTGCGCCAACCGTGCCGTCGAAAGATGATGCCAAGTCAAATTTAATTGATTTCAGTTCTAGAGAATCAACAAACCTCTTCAATATGCGAGCTCCCACTCGTCACCACTAACTCCATCGCCTGTTCCAATCCAGCCACAAGATCCTTCTTAGCTTCCACCTTATTTAAGAACACATTCACCCCCTGCGTCACCACTTCACACCCCATCTTAGTACCGATGAGAATATTCGATAAAAACTCCAATTTACCTTCCACTACTAATGAAACCTGAAATGAAAGGAATTTGCAAGAAATTTAGTACATTACAGATGGTCAGGTTTTCTAGTTTTTTAAAACCATTCAACAAAACTAGCATGCAATGTTATTGGATAGGTAGCTACATTCATAAAATATGTGAAGATATTTTAATGGAATAGGCATACAATCCATGTCATAGTTAATACATTATTATTTATTATTATACAGGATCAAATTATATTAGCTAGCAAGATTCCACAGACGCGATACTAGACAGAACAGATTTTTTGGGCATAACGCTTTTTTGGTATGCATCAATTTCTCCTACTGCAAGCCGCGTTAAACAACTTCGTTCAAAAAAAATCATCAAATCAAAAATCATCAATTTTTGCTAAATAATTTACCTTCACCAGCCACCAGGGGTTTTGTCGACGGAAGAATAGACAAAATGACAGATAAACAATCACAATCTGTCAGTTTGTCTATTCTTCCGTCGACAAAACCCGTTTCTACGGTGGTCATGCTACGCGTGCTGGTAGATTATCAAATTAATAGGAGAATGTCAGTGCGCATCTTTAACATTCAGATACTCATTCATAAAATAAAAGGATTTGTCTATGAGCCATTTGTAAAAAGCAGATAAAAAAAAAATTATAACCAACCTGACCAAGTTTGAACGTCCCACATTTTGTCGCCACAAAATCGAGTAACAGATCATTCGAACCCGGTTTTAAAATAACCGATTCAACAGAAAAACAGTTTTCGTAATTGTGTCGCATCGTTGCGGAGGGTTTTCGGTATTTGCAACTGTCGGAGCGTTTGAGGGTTACTTTCGGGTTTTGACATTCAACGGTGACTTTTTGTAGGGATCTGTCTTCTTTGAAATGAAGTTGTGCGGTTATGTGTAAAGGGTTAAGTAAAGGGTTCTTGGGTTTTAAATCATCCAGTCTTATGCTGAAATGGAAAAAGCAAAATGAATAATTTATAAATGAAAAATAAATGAAAAACTGGCCAAGTGCGAGTCGGACTTCGGACGAAGGGTTCCGTACCATTATCTATAAAAACGAGCAAAAATATCACGTTTGTTGTATGGGAGCCCGCTTAAATATTTATTTTATTCTGTTTTGTAGTATTTGTTGCTATAGCGGCAACAGAAATACATCATCTGTGAAAATTTCAACTGTCTAACTATCAGGGTTCATGAGATACAGTTTGATGACAGACGGACAGACAGACAGACGGACGGACGGACAGCGGAGTCTTACTAATAGGGTCCCGTTTTACACTTTGAGTACGGAACCCTAAGAATGATAGCTCGATTGGGAGCAAGCCAACATGTCGAATATTGTTGCAATATTTCTTAATTAATTAATCATACTCAATGCCTGAACCGGCAACTAAGTTCTAAGAACCTACCTATTATAGTATACCTACACTTAGTTCGCAATAAAGAAATTTGAATTTGAATATTTTGCATTCAAAATGAACACCAAAACAGTAATGATATGATTGAAAATTTCAGAAACTGTTCTAAAAACTCCAGTAGTCATAATATAAAAACGAATAATAACCCAAATGACGGGTCACTATGTCAGTGTAATAATATGAACGTATAAGTTAAACTTTGTAGACAGCAAAATTTAATAAATACTCTAAAATAATCTCACCTTGTAATTAAGTTAGTAGTTTCACTCTCTGGCTCAACCGGCCCCCGTTTCGGCGAGCCCATACTACCGCTAACACTTAAATCAGTCTTATAACTTTTAACAGGTGTCTTTTTCTCCACTTTATCATCTTTACACCTCTCTATACTTATTGCTGCCCTAGTACAAGTCACATCTTTTGGCAAGTAACTCACCACCGTCATGCAACATTGGACCTTATTGTCAGTAATATAAACACCACGTTCCGACGGCACTAACGTTACTGATACGACCTTGAAACAGTCGGTCAACTCTGTGAGGACCGTTTCGGTCTTTTTGGATAGGTCTTCTCGTATCGATTTCATCATTTCTTCGAAGTAGAAGTTTCTGACTAGGATTTCTAATTCGGCTGTGCTTGCTATTGTTGCTGAGAGTTTTGTGTATCTGAAAAAAGAACACGAGAAAGTGTGTTTTTTAATTATCACTGTTTCTATTAAAATTTGTAATGGCTTAGGACAAAGTGCAAGAAAAGTCCAAAAAGGGTCAAGAACAGCGCTTGTCCCTCCATAAAAAAGCACTAGTTATTTTAAACCAGTCTGCCGATAGATAGTTTTGCACAACTCTCGGACGAAGTATTTCCGTCCTTTTATAATAATATATTCTTTATTTTGGACTAGAAAAAGAAAAGAAAGAATTTTTTTTTATTTGGGACACGCACAGGAAATACAATATTAAAACTAAGAAAATTACACACAATCCATAAAGTATTAGTAACAATGACTTAATAGCTATGTTTTTTTTTTCGTGTGGTTAATGACTTTTTTTTTTTTTTTTTTTGAGGGTGGGAAATCATCAAATAACTTCTCCCGCTCTGGGCGGAGCGGGAGGGCGTGTCAGACTCTTACTGACTAAAACCCACCCGTGTTCCTTCGGCTGCCCTGTTGCCGGGGGCCACGATCTCCCTTTCGGTTTTCTTCGCAACCCCGGCAGGCATCGGCCCTAGTGGACCCCTTCGAATCTGCTGACATCTCTTTGAGGCGCGCGTGGAACACAACGCGCCGTCGACCCGGGCCTGGTCCTTATCGGACGGTGAGCCACCCATTGCTCACCGCCCGCAAGTCCGCGCCTACGGTGGCCGGAAATCGCCTCGCGATTCCCGACGCCCTGGGCGTCTCCTCCTGCGGCGGGTGTGGTTAATGACTAACCTGGTGTCAGAGTTTTAAAGCCCTTCACAAGCCGTCGAGAAATATATCTCTCAGGCATGCCCAGTTTCCTTACGATGTTAGTGAAACTATGTAAGTAAACTTTTACAAACCGTGGCCCAACACACGTTGGCGCGTGCATCCGTACCCAGTGTCTTATAAAGGCACTGTCAACTTGGCCTAATAGTGTTTTTAGCTCTGCTTTTATGCCAAAAAAATTATTCATGGTATTCTAAAAGTTTTCGTATTGTCTGTGATCTAAAGTGAACCCTTGCTTGCTTTAAAACCCAAATTTAAAAACAATAAAAAAAAACGAGAATGTCTATTTAAATATCGACTGCCTCGTTGGTCTAGTGGTCGCAAAGCGCTACTGCTTAGATGAGGTCCTGGATTCGATTCCCGGGTCGGGAAAGATGTTATTGGGTTTTCCCATCTGGAATTTCTCAGTAGCATCCCGGAGTCTGGATTTGTGCCCGTTTGATGGCAATAGGCTCGCCCCCTATAACATGGGACTTAAACATAACTGGCGAAATGTGGGTGTACTATAGGTACACCTCTGCCTAACCCTTCGGGGAATACTCAATCTATATATATAAAAATGAATCCCTATTTCCCTTGGTCACGGCATCACGCTAAAACGGCTGAACGGATTTGCATGAAATTTGGCATATGGGTAGACCATGACCTGGAGAAGGACATAGGATATTTTTTATCCCGATATTCTCACGGGCTCGAGACTTATGTGGGTGAAACCGCGGAGCGCAGCTAGTACTCAATATGTTTATTACATTCCACAATGTGAACTTAGGTGGTAGGTACATAAGGATATACATTAGTTTTGGAGCATTGTGGGCCCTGTCGGGCATAACAACATAAAAATTAAGAGGAGGGCTATTATAGATATTTTTTTACAGTTTTGTTTTAATATTAATTCTTAATACAGGCGTGATGTTATGTAGATGTATCTATTTAAAAAAATATTATTATAAAATCATATTATAGCCAACATCATACTTCTAAGAAACTCCTACTTTGCAATGATAAAAAACTTACCTATCCATATCATTCATCTTCTTAGCAGCTGCAACTAATTCCAGCCTGGTCTGTGCAGCCAGGTCCCGCCAGCCTTGCTCCTCATAAGACCTTAGTGCATCCATCAGGAATACTACGGCTTTACCGGTCTCGCCCAATTCAGAGTAGAAGGCGGCTAAGTCGCGGCCTATAAGTCGGGCGAATCTGAAATTGAGGAGAAAAAGTTTCGAGGGAGTTGAAATTATGCATTTTTCTTTGCAAAAACTGTCTCTGGATTTAGTCGTTTTGGTAAGGTTTAAAGTCACTCCTCTTTTTTTTTTGGATGGGAAATTATCAAATAACTTCTCCCGCTCTGGGTGGAGCGGGAGTGCGTGTCAGACTCTTACTGACTAAAACCCACCCGTGTTCCTTCAGTTGCCACGTTGCCGGGGCCACGATCTCCCTTTCAGTTTTCTTCACAACCCAAAAGTCACTCCTCTTGGCACAGTATTTTCAAATCTTGATAAAGGTGATTCTACTATTTTTATGATCTAGTGACCATAATATATACGTAATTATTTACATTTGCTTCCGAAAACGATTTCTTGTGATTGGTTGCAAAAAATTACATTATAATTTTGATCATAATTTAATATTTGATATTTTGACGACTGATTCAGAAAAACTAGTAATTCGATTTTAGAGATACGAGGAACGGGATGGAAATTTCCTCAGCCTCCATAGAACAATAAGGATCCTCCGATCAGACGGGTGTTGTGGTGGGCTACTCCCCACGACGGTTGTCAGTTTTCTAAATATATTTTGACCGCAGAGTCATCCTTGCTCTGCTTGCGGGATGTAGGATTTGCGTGCCGTCAGATGCAATGCGTAGTTCATATGTGAAGGTGAACCATCAATCCCCAGATTCTGTCCCTTTCAGCCGTGGAAAACAAGTTCTACTTTCGTTAACTGAGTAAAATTCTCAGCAAAACTTACCTTAACCGCCCAATATGTTTATATGTCCCCATAGCTAGCTCGGCCAGTTCCAAATAATACTGCTGAAAGCAAGTTTTGCTACATAACGCTTGTTTTAACCGATCTGTTGGGGTTGGATGTTGGTTGTTGGTCTCATTGTCACCCATTCCTGCTGATAGCATGACTACCAGGTGCAGTTGTTCTGAAGACAGGTCTGGCGAGCCGGGGAGGAGGCCACAAAGTTTGCCTAATTCGTGGAGCTGGAACAAGGAGTTATGGAGTAAGAAATTGAAATAAATTTATTCCAATACAATTATATACACAGGTGAATACATACACACATGGATGAATAACATTCTTTTAGTAAACTAGCTTTTGTTCGCGGCTTCGCCCGCGTGGATGTCGGAAAATATCCCACGGGAACGTACTGCAAGGCAGTACCGGGATTACATACCTAACTAGTGGACCCGACAGACGTTGTCCTGTCCGAACAGGGCCACCTGACGGGTGCAATTGTATTTTCAAACCATCCAGGGACCCACTCAAATATACACACAAAATTTCATCTAAAGTTTAGGAGGAGTTCTCCCGCTCTAGGTGGAGCGGGAGGGTGTGTCAGACTCTTACTGACTAAAACCCACCCGAGTTTCTTCAGTTGCCTATATTGTCAGGGGCCCCGGTAATCCTTTCGGACAATAACCGCAACCCCGGCATTGGCATTGACTCCTACCGCTGCGCTCCAACCATAATAATTATTTTGTTACGCGTAATTTTGAATCTGTGATATCTTTTAAACCATTCATTTAAATTATATGATGTCAAGGCATATTTTAATCTAAATTAAATGCCCAATTTAAATAACATATTTTATTGGATTAGGAATAATAATGATAACGGTCAATATAGGTTCGGAAATAACAATGGAATATTTATCAAATTCTGAAAGATAATAATGGTTACTGTGGGTCATCCTTAGAAGATAGACATATGCCATCGCGGACATTTTTGTTGAATTTTTTAAAATCTTCAATCCTGTAGAACATAAATTTGATGTATCTCTAACGGTTTACGCAGCACACGCCAGTATAGCTCCCAGTCGGCATGATTTTTTCCGACATCTTCGACAATAATCATCATATTTCAGCCAATTCACACAAAACCTTAATAAATTATAATACACAAAAACCTTCCGCAAGAATCACTCCGTCCATTGGTGGAAACCGTTTGAAAATCCGTTCGTTAGTTTTTGAGTTTATCGCGTTCAGACAGACAGACAGACAGACGCGGTGGGGGACTTTGTTTTATAATATGTAAGGATATTGCTTTGATAGTCATACACAGTAAAAAGTTTTCACCCTCACTTTTGTTTGTATACATAAAAATAAATCCCTATTTCCCTTTGGTCACGCCATAACTTGAGAACGGCTGCACCAAATTGGATAATTCTTTATTTGTTGTGTTCGTTATTCTTAGGAAAAGGTTTTAGGTAGGTGTAGGTAGGCAGGCAGGCAGGTAGTTGGGTAGTTAGGTATGTATGTATGTATGTAGGTAGGGGTACTTAGTGCTACCCGTGCGAAGCCAGGGCGGGCAGCTAGTTAAGTATAAAATATCTTTCGTGAAACACATTCATGTTTATTAATGGGCGGTTTTGTGATTTTTAAAGAGCGCCCATTGTTGGCAGATCACATGCATGTTTTAGGATTCCCTGACTAATATCAGACTCAAAACAGTTTTCTTATTTATGAGCGAATTACTTGGCAAGGATAAATAATTCAGAAATATGCAAGTGTCACTAAAACCATAAGCAACCATGACACAGATGAAAACGTCATTTAGTATGATCAAGCAACCTTATTGCTGTTTATTGCCGATATTTGCAGCTTATTACCGTACAGGCACTTTCACTTTTACCCATTTAACACTTTGCCCAATCCGATAATTATTTTTTCTTCTAGAATTTTTTGAAAACCGGCCAATTCGAGTCTGACACACGCATTAAAAAGTGGTTAGTTACGTCAGTTTGGACATTCGTAACGTAATACAAGGACAAATAAAACAACATTGTCACTTGTTTTCAACTGGCTTGACGCCAACATTAAAAAAAACAACAGTAATAGCTAGCTAAGGGCGTGTCCAAGGGGCTTGACTGTCGTAAATAATAATGGATTGTGTAAAAAATAATAATCTACGAATATGTCATAACATAACAAGTCGACAATAGCGATATTTCGATTTTTTTTTGTGAGCAAGAAATTTACCTTTTCTGCACCAATGCAAACACACTAAGAAAGCTCTTAGAAAAGCCATTTTTTAACAAAAGACCTTTCAAAAATTCAAAATATTTTTATTTCACATAAACCTACATGGGCACTTATGAAACGTCAGAAGCTAGGTGCACGGTTCCAATTGGTCGTTTCCTATGGAGAAGAGCCGGCAAGAAACTCCACGGTTACTCTTTTAAAAATACTTGGCTTTTACAATTCTTTCAAATAACAGTGTGACTAGGTATGGGAGGACAGTGTAGGTCTTTCAATAAGTACCAGGTACTTAAGAAAATAAAAAATGGTCAACAAATCTACAGTGCACTAAGCCTACAGCATTCTCACATTCACGAAATAGAAAAGAATGTATACAAAAGATATATAAATTAATAAAAATAAAAACCTATTGTAATTAAACGCAATTACATGATTACCTGCCTGCACTTGTGCAGTTGGATGTCCAGATTGACTTAATATTTGAACAAAAATTGGCTTAATGAACAGAATTAACCAACTTTGAGGGAATAACTAGTTAAAATAGAATGGAAATCGTTTATTTGCTTATAATGTTGGTATACAGATTAGATGAAACTGAAAGTATGAAGAAGTACCTAATCATTTTGTATTTATCCGTGGGGGCTTGTAATTAGCAATTTAGTCATATAATATTGTTATTATAATGTTGTCAGTTCCTTACCTTATCTTTAGCATTATGTAGCAGCGGTGCTTGAGTAGCAGTACACATATCTAACGCATTATTGTTGGCTGCCAATCTTTCACATGCATGCAACGTCTCTGCGCATGCCAGTTGCGCCCAACATGCGGCCGCGCCTTCCACTGCGGTTGCGCCGAGTAGCGATAGCTCCACTAGAGTATTGTGGACAGTGGACAGGCAGCGGGAGGCGATCTGGAATGTAAATATAAAAGGTATTTGAATATTTTGAAGAATGTAACAAAACGATGCAAATGGAGTATGTAAGGATCGTAGCAGCTGGCTTTCCGTAGTTTCGTAAACGTAATAGTCTTCGTGACAAGTCGATTAATGACAAATATCTGTAAGTTGAACCTTCCACCCAAGAACTTCAACCACTATTTGGTTGAAGTTCCTTCCACCCAAGGGAAGGTTCAACTGTCCGTTGCAAACCTACAAAAGGATCTTGGAGAACTTGATCCCTTTTTCTGAGATTTTGAACGGTGATCGACTAAATTCTGAAATCGACGCAATAAATTTTCAGGCAAAGTTGTAAACTGTAGGTACTAACTTGGAAAATGACAAACATGAACAGGGCTACTTTTTGTTCAACCTCCTAACGTAAAAAAAATCATATTGCTCTAAATTTATAACATCAACAGTTGACAGATTAACTGTTCATCCCGTTTATTATTATGTCATCATTTGTTATACCGTAACAACTCATCTTCCTGAGTGACATAATTCCACCCGTTTTGTCTGCACTTGACCTACCACAACAGTCAATACACGACTAAATACAGAGCATTGGTAATAATATGTCATATGCGTTATACATGGCTGGCCATGGGGAAAATAATGGTTTGGAATATACAAGTGGACATGTTAATCAAAGTGAAATACTATTGGCGAACCGTGACTTAATATAAATGTAGAAATTTTTCTATACGTTGGCAACGTCGCAAATACCCGTCAAATATTGACCTGTTTTGATTAATTTGGCAATATTACTGTATGGAAATATGAAATATCGCTAATTAATGAACTAGAATATTAATAATGAATTGCAATTATAACACTGAATTTGATGTTGTAACCGTTTTAGGTGTAAAAAAGGCATTTGGAAAGTTTCCAAATTCTTTTTTTTACATCTAAAACGAAATATTCGGTGTTACGATATTAATTATTGCATTTCATGATCAATATTTTAATTCACTAGTTAGCCATCTTTCATATTTCCATACAGCAAAATTGCCAAATTAATCAAAACAGAGAAATAATTGACAGCTATTTGCGACTTTGCCCACTTTCAGAATAAACGCTCTTAACTTAAAACTGTCAACTTAGAATCTGTTGCAGTATGTTGGGGTTTGCTTTCAGTACATTAAGACGTATTGTATTGTAAATATATTGGGCTGGTGTCCGCAACATATTTAGATTTAAGATCAGTTTATTTAGGTACATTATATTTTTTTTCTTTTTACGAGTGAACACTTCAAGTTTTTGCGGAACCTGATAACTTATCAGATTAAATTAAAAGTAGACAAAACACTCCGAATGCAAAGAAAAAAAAAATCAAAAGCTTTTTGCCTTTCTGGGTTAAGACAGTTATTCTCATCATTGGGAACGTACAAGCATAGTTAAATATTAGAGGAACTGTCGAGTTATAAAATTAAAAAAAAAACACAGCCTCAGTCCTGCGTTTTATTAATTTCTAGAGTTAATGCCGACTATAACAAGCAAAAACAAATATTTCAACTATGGAATCTTTACCAAGAACTACTCCACAAACAATTCGGAACATACATTCGACGTTATAAATAATTCACGATTGCAACACTTTATTGGACAGTAATTGCTTCGTAATTATCTTCATCGCTCGCGTTTGATTGTTTGCACATTCATCATTGTATACTGTATATCGTTACTAGAAATAGGCTAGCTATTTGTTTTTATGATTCTTTCTTTTTTGTGTTTACTGAATCGAGTGGAGACCAAATGGTATAAAGAATTTGCTTGAGAGTAATCACGAATTTTGAAATATGTCATGGTTTACGCCTTCCACAAACAGTTAGCCACAGGCGCATTAAACAAGTAGCCACCTTCTTCAGGTCGACCGTTTATCTGGCTAGTCTTGATAAGCAACATTGGCGCAAATCAGAAGATTTGGGCAACAACTCTACGTTCAAAGTTCGCAGTAGGTTAAATATTGTGATTTACGCAAATTCCTCTTCAACTGTTACTCGTACGATCAAATGGCACATCAGTGGTAAGGTACCAATTTGTCATAGACAGCGCTTTTATACCGAAGCAGTAAGGGCTGATTTGGTGGCGCAAGTGTTAGCACTAGGGAGGGTTGCCAACCAAACTGTTACAAAATACTTTGTTTTCCCCACTGTGACCATAATATACTTCATTTCTTGTACAAAAAGTTGGCAACCTTAGTTACACATCGATTCAAACTTAGTGGCGGCTCGGAACATGAGGCGAGTCGTTGCGCAGTAACTAATTCATGGGTCGGCGGGGGTGAGGGATGGGGCACTGCGCAGCGAGTAGCGCACTTCCAAGGCGCCATTAAGTTTGAATCGAACTGTACTACTGGTGTCCGGCCTACTGTACCTAGTGGCTATTGGTAGCCAATGTGCAGCAGACTTAAACGGGCTGATTTCATCAGCTAATATCAATGTCCACTAATTGCTTACAGGCATCATTAAGCATTGCAAAATTAGCAGAGATTAATCTGATAAATCAGAATATGCGGCCGTGTGTTAATAATTGCATTATTCAGGCGCATGTGGGCAACGATACGTCAGACGGGGTTATATTTCATGTTACGCATGAAGTGTTAGATATAAGATGTATGTTAGTATCATGGATACTGTGATAGCTTTAAAAAAAATTACGATATTTTATGGAACTTTTCTTAAGAAACGATGTGTAAAAATATCTTGAAGTGTAAACAAATTTTTATATCTCGCGCGTAGGGTTATCATCCGTCCGGATTTATCTGGCCCACAGTTCGGACTTTGTCCGGCCTTTTTTATAGAAATAGCTGAATGAGGACAAAAAAAAAAGTATCTTAAAAAGATAAATTTTCGGGGTTTTTGTCACGATTTTTCAAATTTCGAAATAATAACTCTAATAAAATTGCGCGTTCTTTGATTGATCTAAGATAGTTCGCGCTTTCAGAGGCCGAACCCCGATAGTACCATTCCGAAATCATTGGAATGGCTTTTCGGATTCATGTGCGTATTGCATAATTATCACTTGCTTCAAAAATGGTGAAGGAAAACATCGTGAGGAAACCTGAGAGATATTTCTCGACGGCATGTGAAGCCAAGTCAGAGGCCCATAAGCGACTTTAAAACTCTGACACCAGGTTAGTCACTAACCACACGAAAAGAAGAAGAACCATGGTATCTGATTAAATTGCATAAAGACAGACGTGGACTATGCATAAAGGCACTTTCAAACACGCGCGACACGCGACGCGACACAAAGACACCGCTCGTCGCGCGACGAGCGGTGTCTTTGTATCGCGTCGCGTGTCGCGCCTGTTTGAAAGAGCCTTAATGTGTAATGTAATGAAAAGATATATAAAGATTATTGCAGGACGTGATAATAATAATAATGACGTATCCGGAATCACGCAAAACTATTTTTAATGTTATTTTCCGTGTTTGAAATGTCTATCGACATGTTTGGAAGTGAAAGGCTTAACTCACTCCAAAAGCTTATTCTCGTTTCACAGACACTAGGCGACAAAAATGCTTAAATAAAACCGCGGTGTTTAACTTTCAGCGCTGAGCCGAGCGTCGAGAACCCAAAAGCGCACTTTTATTTAGGCATACATTTAGATATCAACTAGTGTTAGTAAAAACGGTTTTAAAACGGTTATCCGCCAGTAGAACAACATGTATGAACGTAAACGAAGGAAAAGGAGTATGTAAGGATCGTAGCAGGTGGCGTTCTGTAATTAAATTGTTTGTATTCAATTAGTTATAAGCCTACCTACCCACACAAAACGAAAGAATTAATATTAAAATTGTAAACAAATATCTATAATAGCCCTCCTCTTAATTTTTATGTTTTTATGCCCGACAGGGCCCACAATGCTCCAAAACTAATGAATATCCTTATGTACGTGCCACCTAAGTTCACATTGTGGAATGCAATAAACATATTGAGTATTGAGTTTCTGCCTACCCCCATGGGAAGAAGGCGTGAGTTTACGTAAACAAGCAACTCCTTTAAATGTACTGAGCATTGAGCATCTTGTTTAGGAATTAAATAATACAACTGAGTATTATTTGGACGAAATACATTAACCATAGTGCATTGTTTATTGATAAAAACTCATTGGTGCAGGATGATAAGATAAATACCTAAACAAACATATGTACCTATATTCCTTGCTTTTCCCTTACTCCTGTGGGAAAATACTAAAATAGCTTAATAAAACGGTAATAAGGAAAATTATGATATAAATAAAATAATTATTATAACACACATACCTCCCAAGGTTTCGATGAAGGTAGTAACATGGCACTTTGACGTTGGAATAAATAGCTTCTAAAATCCAACAGGGAAGCTTTATTCTTAATAATCAGCTCTCTAAGATGTTGAGGAACCAAGGCAGTTAATCTCACAGCCTGCCAAGACGTCACAGGTTGCTTGAATGTCTCAAGCCATTTTGGACTCTCTGTCACATTAGAATTGAGCACAAATTGGGAGAACAGAGCATCTAATTCGTCATACTGGACTAACGCTTCGTCATACAAACCTAGCATTTCTAGGACAAATGCTAGTTGTTCCTGAAAAAAAAACATATTGTTTTAGGGCAGCTTTTACAGTGAAGAATATTCTGAAAGGTAGAAAATGGCATTTTGCACATTAAATTATAAATGACAAGCTGGACATTAGGTTATCCTACTGTCCAGCTTGTCGTTGTCGTTGTCGCTTGTCCAGTTGGCCAAAGTGAAAATATTTAATTTAATACAATGTGGTTTTAAGGATCTATAATAAAGACTCTTGAAACCACACTATCTTTGAATGTATTTCACATAGAATTCCTTACCTGTAGAATAAAATATTTACAAAAATCCCAATCTGGATCATTTCGTTTCTCTCTCTGCTCTCTCACGTATTCCTCAAATTTTATTAGAGCCTTATTATATGCCACAAGGACAAAATGTCTAATTTTTGCTACTAGCGCCCTCCAAGACTCTGCACTCCTTGCCTCAGATTTGATAGGATTTATAACAGATATAAATCTATCCTCTGTCTGTTTGATGCCAAAATCACCTTTGATTTTGTCCAAGACTGTGGTTCTCGGTAATAATTTGTTTGTTTTTCGTATGTCATAAGTTTCTACTAATACTATCATCCAATCTGTAATGCCATTTTTTTCGAGTTGTTTCAGCCATGCCTCTATATCTTCTCTTAGAGTTGTCTTGTAGTATTCTATGTCCTGGCAAAGGAGACTGAAGTATTAATTTCATGATCGCGCAAAAACAAAAAAAAAAAACAGTGGCACTCCGGGAGTGCAGACAGAAGAGAAAATTTGAAAAAAAAATCGCCAACGCGGTAATCAACGCGTTGATTTCTTTTACTCCACGCACCGCGGTAATCAACGCGTTAATGACTTTTTAATGGTCAAAAGCTGGTGTCATCACGGTGTCGCGAAATCATTGGTTTAGTCCCATTTTTTGTTTTACCACAATCAACTGGATTAATAGCCGCGATCGATCGGTCGATCGGGATCGACCGGTTGGCCACCCCTGATGTATAGACAAATGAAATGCAACCCAGATTGTAGCTAGAAGTAGAGTAATAACTACTTTACTATGTATGTGAGTTACTCAAGTAAATTCATTTTACAGTATGTTACAAAATATACAATATACTTAGGTTCATGTTTTAATTATAGAATTTATTATTAAAAATTTTGAATGCAAAGAAT
The DNA here is from genome assembly GCA_916610215.1 of Omphaloscelis lunosa. Lineage (NCBI taxonomy): Eukaryota > Metazoa > Arthropoda > Insecta > Lepidoptera > Noctuidae > Omphaloscelis > Omphaloscelis lunosa. The sequence goes on along the minus strand of OU744265.1, from coordinate 12,070,301 downwards.
GCTATCAAATATCAACTTTAGTTAAAAACCAATAAGTAAATCTTATCAGCAGAACACAACAAAACCTTATCAGGAATCTATTCTTTATTGTTAGTTGACCATTCAGGTATGGTTGAAACCAACATTAATATTGTTACGAGCTGGGTATGGGATAAATTATTTACTACCAATCAGACAATTTAAATAACTTTATTGAACACAAAACACTTGAAACTTAATCACAAATACACTATTGATCACTATTCGCTTAGATATCGCACTTCTAGTTCACTTCGATTCGCTTCGTTGTATCGCCTAAATCAGACTGACTGCGTCGTGTGTCGGCTCTCTGCTTTTATACCGCCAATATTCAAGAACATTCCAGCTATGTGTAGAACGGTTCCAGAAAAACATCAACAAATAAACATTACCAGGAAATACAAAAGTAGTAGGTATAAAAAATAATAACCTACTTGTACCGAATAAAGAAATAGGTACTTTATGCCCTCGGCGTACGGTCGAAATTACAATGACGAGTTCTAATATTGTTTATAAGTAGTTACCTACTTAACTTCAAACTAATAATAATGGAATGCTTCTCGAAGTTTTTAGCGCAAACACACTGTAATCCGTGCTTTCTCGAAAGATCTCGTACGTACGACGTAACACTGCCCCCTCCTTAGACATGCTCGTCCCGAGCATCATTAGCCCCGTAGTATCGGGCCAATCGGTCTACATGAACAATCTTAGGCGCACCTCGTAGACCCTTCTGTATTCGGTAGGTGACATCGTTGATCCTAGTCACGACTCTGTATGGTCCATCCCAATTTGCTTGCAATTTCGGAGACTTCCCCTTGCTCCGCACTGGGTTATGTAACCACACCAGTGAACCCTCGTCGAAACCCCTACTGTTTGCCTTGCGGTCATAACGGGTCTTCATCTTCTCAGACATCTGTTGGCCGGATTGTCGGATATGCTCATAAACATCATTCAACTTGTTACGCAAATCATTTGCGTAATCTGTTACACTACGTGGAGCATCAGGGGGAGTTCCAGTGATTAAATCTGCAGGCAACCGTAATTCCCTTCCAAAGTTCGCGAAGGTTGGCGTCACAGTCGTACTTTCGTGGACTGCGCTGCGGTAGGACAGCAGAAACGGCTGTATGTGCTTGTCCCAATCCCTCTGCCTATTTTCCACGACTTTTGCCAGATATCTCTCTAACGTTTGGTTGAATCGTTCCACCATTCCATCAGATTGTGGGTGGTAAGAGGTGGTTCTGGTTTTGTAGGTACCCATCAATCGACAAGTTTCCTGAAATACTTGCGATTCAAAATTCCTTCCTTGATCGCTGTGTATTTCTAAGGGTACTCCAAAACGACAGAAAACTTCCTGAACTAATTTATCTGCGACAGTTGTAGCTTCTTGGTTAGGAATGGCGAAGACTTCTGGCCACTTTGTGAAGTAATCCATGACCACCAGGAAGTACTTGTTCCCGCTCTCACTTTCTGGAAATGGTCCCGCAACGTCTAGTGCTATCCGTTCCCAAGGGGCTCCAACGTTGTACACTTTTAATGCACCTCGGCTGCGTGTGTGGGGTCCTTTCACGGCCGCACAACTGGTACATTTGCGACACCAGTCCTCCACATCATCTCGACAGTGGATCCAGTAAAAGCGTTCTCGAATTTTTAGTAGAGTCCTTTTTACTCCCATATGTCCTCCTGAACATCCATCATGGTAGAGCCGTAGAACTTCCGGCACCTTAGCTTTAGGGACAACCATTTGTAGATGACAGCTGTCCCCTCGAGCGTTTTCCCATTTACGGCACAAGACTCCATCCTGGATCATCAAGCTGTTCCATTGCGCCCAATAACTCTTCGTGATGGAACTCATCGCAGCCACATCACTCCACTTAGGTTTAGGAGCACCAGCTTTGACCCACTCAAAGATCGGTTTGATGTCCGAGTCATTTTGCTGAGCCTGCTGTAGGGTTTCCTTCCATTCATCGCTGAGATCTGTTCTAAGCATCCTCACGGGCACTACTTCCTTAGTCTCTTGCCTGGCACAGTGCTTACAGTCTTCAGGACAAGGTCTTCTTGACAAGGCGTCTGCGTTACCGTGAGTTCTCCCACTGCGATGTTCAGTTATGAAGTCAAACTCTTGTAGTAGTTCAATCCATCTCGCCACTTGCCCCTCTGGATTCTTAAACTGTAATAGCCACTTCAATGCAGCATGGTCAGTTCGTAATTGGAATTTACGTCCCAGCAAATATTTACTGAAGTGCTGCAATGTCTTTACTACAGCGAGTAGCTCCCGTCTTGTAACGCAGTAATTTCTTTCTGGTTTGGATAAAGACTTGCTGAAGTAAGCTATCACAACCTCTTGGTCTCCTTTCCGTTGAGACAGCACGCCCCCAATTCCAGTATTACTTGCATCGGTGTCAACTATGAAGTCATTTTCAGTGTCAGGATATCCCAAAATAGGTGTATTGCACAGACGTTTCTTTAATTCCTGAAATGCGACGTCGCAGTTTTCGTCCCAACAGAATTGCCGCTTTTCCTCAGTGAGTTTGTGCAGAGGTTTCGCAATGTCGGCAAAATTCTTGACAAACCTTCGATAGTAGGAGCACAAACCCAGAAATGCTCTGACCTGTGTCTTGTCTTTCGGAACTGGCCAATCCTTGACGGCGATTACTTTTTCTGGGTCTGTTTGAACACCTTCCCCCGAAACTATGTGTCCTAAAAAGTTTACTTGTTGTCTGAAAAACGAGCACTTTTTCGGACTTAACTTGAGATTTGCTGTTTGGATTTTGGACAGCACTCGGTTGAGGTTTTTAAGGTGATCTTCAAATGTACGGCCCACGATGATAATGTCGTCTAGATATACAAGACATGCGTCTCCAATCAATCCGGCGAGTACTTGCTCCATCAACCTTTCAAACGTCGCAGGAGCATTGCACAAACCGAATCGCATAACTTTAAACTGCCACAACCCTTTTCCTGTTGAAAATGCAGTTTTCTCCTTATCCTTGGGATCTATTTCAACTTGCCAGTAGCCACTTTTCAGGTCAAGTGTGGTAAACCACTTCATACCAGTCAGCGTATCCAGTGTGTCATCGATCCTAGGCAGCGGGTAGCTGTCCTTCTTCGTGACGTCGTTCAGTCGTCGATAATCCACACAGAAGCGCATACTGCCGTCTTTTTTCTTTACCAGGACCACAGGAGAACACCATGGACTCGATGAAGGTTCTATAACACCGTCCTTCACCATTCCCTTAATCATGGTTTCCACCTCTTTTTCTCGTGCAACTGGCAGTCTTCTTGGTCGCTGACGGATTGGTAACTCGTTGCCTGTATTAATCTTATGCTGAACAAGTCCAGTTCTCCCTATGTCAGCATCGTTTGAAGAGAAAGTGTCGGCGTACTGAAGTAACATCTTCTTAGCCTTGTCCATTTCTCCTTTAGTTAAATCGCAGTTTTCCAAAAGCGTTGACACGTTAAATTTTGCACTACGAATTTTATTTCCGGTAGGCGGATCCTGCAATTGACGCATCCAAGCTACTTCCTCGCAAGTACCGATCAAGGTGCCCTTCTTGATGACATGCTCCTTGTCACTTGGATTCAGTATGCGTACTGCTGAGACGTTGGTGGCCTTGACCAGAGTACGTGCCATCTTCCATGGGAAGTCATTGTTCACCCTTTCTATCAGAACACTTCGATCTTTGTGTCTAGAATTCTGTGGTAAACTAATTGGCACAATTGTTTCTGATCTGCGAGGAAGAACAATCTCTTTCAAGCAGTACACTTTTCCTGATGGTGCACCTTCCATGAAGACTTCATCTGAACCACATTTCAATACTCCTTGATCAACGTCGATCTCGCAACGATGTTTCCGCATGAAGTCCAAGCCCAAGATGCAATCGTCCACTATATCGGCCACGATGACATTGTGCAGGTAAGTTCTATCACCCAATTTTAACTCCACCTCCTTCTTGCCTCGGACGATTATGTGCTGACCGGTAGCTGTTAGTAATCGTATACGGTCGTGGTTATCGACGTAGTCCCCAAGAAACCGACTTGCTAGGTGAGAATTGACGACCGTGTGAGAAGCTCCAGTATCCAACGTCAGTTTGCATGGTGTTCCGTTGACTTCGCCTTTGATGGTCAGGCTGTTCCCATCATGTGCTTGCGAGATCAAGATTCTCGGGGCTCTTTCAATACCAGCCAGCACCCGCCCCCCAGTCCTGGCATTTACTCGTTTCCCTGCTGTGGCTGGGCAGTCACTTCAGCCACCCTTCCCTGCTGGTCTTCTCTCGGGGTGCTGCGCTTAGGACAGCTTGACCGAAGATGACCCCTTTCTCCGCAAGTGTAGCACCTAGGACTGTACCCTTGCGGCCGGTCGCGTACAGATGCTACAACCTCCCTGACGCGGTGCGTTCGGTGGTCCTGCCTCACTGCCTCTACTTCTAAGGCATGGGCCAAGGCGTCTTTCAGCGTCTCATGATGCCCAAGTCTCACAGCGGCTCTAACTTCTAGGTCGCGTATTCCATCAACGAACGCTTGTACCAGATTCCCATCGATAAGTGCAGGGGCAGACTGGTATGCTTTCCGAACCAGCTTTTCAACTTCGAGGGCCCACTGCTGTAGGTTCTCGGCACTACGTTGAACACGATCCTTCAACTTAGCACGAAATACGTGCTCCAGGTGCGCGTCGCCGTATCTGGACTCTAACGCCTCCAGCAGCTGCTCGTAGGTTACATTCTTGCCGAGCGCCTCAAGAATGTTTAAGGCCTGGTCTCGGAGGCCCAAGGTGAGCGCGGTCATGGCTTACGGTTTTGTCCATCCATTCGCCTTCATAACGGCCTCAAATTGAATTTTATAAGCCGACCACGAAGATGTGCCATCGAATGGAGGCACCTTAAAGCCCCTCGCTGAAGGTGCAGCAACTACTGAAGCTACAGTCACGTCTCCAGTCTTCAGTTCCCCCAAAGCCTTCTTCACCCCAGCGATCTGAACTTCGGCTTCTGAGAGGCGATTCTCGTGCTGCTGTACCTGATCCTTCATCACCTTTAGGTCTTTGCCAAAAGTTGCATGAAGATCCTTTATGAGGAGCATCTGCTCGTCTTGGCGGCGGACCTGCTCCTCTTGGCGGCGGACTTGCTCCTCTTTGTCTCGCTGCAACTGCTCTTCCAACCGGCGAGCCTGCTCCTCTTGGCGGCGGACTTGCTCTTCTTTGTCTCGCTGCAACTGCTCTTCCAACCGGCGAGCCTGCTCCTCTTGACGGCGAGCCTGCTCCTCTTGACGGCGAGCCTGCTCCTCTTGACGGCGAGACTGCTCCTGTAGCAGCGCCATTAAAGCTGACAAGTCTGGCGCCATTGATGCTGTAGAAACTGCGGATGGGCCAGCGACTGGCACTGATGTAGGCTGGACACCACCCGGTGTCTGTGTTGGAGAATGTCCAAACCGCCTTTGGTCCATGTCCTGCTGTCGCTGACTCCTGGTACGGATACCGTCCGTGTCGTCCTTCGGTAGAATTGGCATAATTTATCCCTCACTTCTGACACCAAATTGTTACGAGCTGGGTATGGGATAAATTATTTACTACCAATCAGACAATTTAAATAACTTTATTGAACACAAAACACTTGAAACTTAATCACAAATACACTATTGATCACTATTCGCTTAGATATCGCACTTCTAGTTCACTTCGATTCGCTTCGTTGTATCGCCTAAATCAGACTGACTGCGTCGTGTGTCGGCTCTCTGCTTTTATACCGCCAATATTCAAGAACATTCCAGCTATGTGTAGAACGGTTCCAGAAAAACATCAACAAATAAACATTACCAGGAAATACAAAAGTAGTAGGTATAAAAAATAATAACCTACTTGTACCGAATAAAGAAATAGGTACTTTATGCCCTCGGCGTACGGTCGAAATTACAATGACGAGTTCTAATATTGTTTATAAGTAGTTACCTACTTAACTTCAAACTAATAATAATGGAATGCTTCTCGAAGTTTTTAGCGCAAACACACTGTAATCCGTGCTTTCTCGAAAGATCTCGTACGTACGACGTAACAATATAATAAATGGGAAAGTGAGTCTATTTGCTTGGTCTGTACTTACAAATAAATTGCAGAAGAGATGATATACTCGAATTGCTTTAGCGCGGCAATAGCGGTTATTGCCATTTCCCTAATATCTCTCCGTAGAAACCAAAACAATAAATTGTGTATGGTTTTTCGTTATTGGAACATGTTGAAGATCACAATAGATTTTGATTCAGGATGTTAATGGATTTTATTTTAGTTTTTTTAAATAAATAATGCTAGAACATGAAGGTGGGTCAATGACTGCTGTTGCCACTCTAAAGATTCAGGTATAGTTAAATTGACCATAGGGTAGCTAAAAATATTTTTAAAATATTTTGAATCCCACAAATGAAAACACTAACTGAATAGATTGGGTAGAAGGTAGAAAAAACTGCAAGAAAATAAAGATAAACATGATTTGGTTTGAATAGAAGTTTTTTTAACATTATAGAGCAATCAAAAAATATACAAAAAAAAAAAAAAATATATATATATACAAACCACACAGTCCGTCCAGTAAATATGAAATATTGGTTTCTTCAATAAGTTCAGCTCCGGCTGCGCTCTGTCTTTATTATACTTGGTGAACGAAGCCTCCAAATACACAGACTTGGTGGCCCGTCCATAGGACCGTCTCCATTCACATGAGTCCTGCGGTATGGCGGCCACTAGGGGCGCCTCTAGGGTGCAAAACAGATTCCAGTCTCCCGCGCCTAACATCAATAAAAATTCATTTGTTTATCCACATCAAAATAATCAAAAATTTGCATAAACATAAGGGATAGAAACTTACATGTAATAATCGGTTTGTGGGTCATGCCTTCACGGTCGCCTGTTAAACTATCGACACCCTTCATTTTTTATCTGCTTTTCATCATTAACAGAATTCGTCGATTTTGCGGGCATGACACAAATAACACTGTGATTATTAGTTCGAACGGAATCCACCCACTTTATTCGCGAATATTAATTTACAACGAACATATGGATACAGCAATTCTGTTGCAACTGCTAATTAATTACGGTGGATATTTTCATTAATTCTCAATATTATTAACTCGTTTTGACTTTTTTGAAGAAATTAAAAACGAGAATTTGTCAAAACTCGCTGTCATCACCCAACTCGACAGATATTTGCGTTTCGTTTCACAATGTTATTGTTTATTGTCATGTTTTACAAAAAAGCCTTTTTAGTAAAACATGACAAAAAAGACTTTCAATAAATAAAATATTCCATTTAGTAAAAAACGACAATAAAACGAATTCAACGAGTTTGTTTTTCGAACAAACTCCTTGAATTTGACACACTAGTTGTAAATAATACTCTAAAAATCTACATAGATTTGCAGAGTATTATTTACAGCTAGTATGTATCAAGGCGCGCTGTTTGAATCCCGATCTCGGTTTCACCGAGTCGGTTAAAGATAGATCTTTGGCAGTGCACAACGCCCTATGTTGAGTTTATTCAAGTATAATGTGCCATTTATGATGAGTTTCAGAATTCACACTCAAGGGATTGCTACACGGCTGCCAACCGCGTCCCCGACAGAGGTGACCTTTGTTGGCGACAGGTAGAGCTGTTTGAAATTTGGCCGTAAACCACCAACTCCACGGTTGTAAACCATCAAGGTCACCTCTATTGGGATATGGTTGGCAGCCGTATAGCAAGCCCTTTACTTTAGCACTAGCCTAGTCTGTGAGTGGACTAGTCACAGTTGTCACAGACTAGGCTAGTGTGAGGCTCATCGTGTGAAACTGAAAGTCAATGCAATATTTGTCTAATCGTATCAGTTGATACAATTTTAGTTTAGTTGAACTATTGTGTAATTGTTATAAAATCTGTAAAATACCATATTTTAGGCAAATAAATGAATCTATCTATCTAGACTGAGGAGAATGTGTAGAGTTTTACTTTCTAGAGAACGCTGTACGCATGTTAACCAACTAGTCGCGAAAATATGACCCTCAGGCCTATTGCGTATCTCTGTGCCCAATCTTCACCCCAATCAGTGATGGTTTGCTCCCATTAATTAATTATTTCTATGGTTAGCAGAAGCAAAAAGCCTCGGTACTGCAAAAATAATTTTATGAAACGGCTGGTGCCGACATTCCTCACTGTAGTCTATGCCCTCTTTGAGTATATATGTTCTGTGTCTGTCTATGCCTCACTCTATCTGTCTATGGACCGCCAAAATGTCGCATTCTGTTTTGGTATCGTCTCACAATAAAAGAAATTAATTTCGGTAATTTACTCATTACTTTAGTGAATATATGCAAAGTTATTAAATGCTTTCATTTATAAATATTTAAAGCAAATCTGGTGCATCAATCAGGTAATTTCCTAGCTCCTAGATATCCTAGAACAGATCATTTTGTTAAGTGAATAATTCCTTTTATTTTCAGTTTTATTATGACTTATTTTTGTGAATTTCTGATAAAAATTATATTCCTAGCCGTATCTCGGACGGCCCAACTTAAAGTTTAACAAATAAGTTACACAATATTTACGTTCTCTATTATTAAGCTTTTGTACTTTAATATTCTGATTTGAAATTAAATAAGTGCTGATCACTTTGTCTAATTTATTTCATTTATAGTATTGCAGCATTCTATTTAATTTTAGCCTACAAAATGAAGTAAAACTCCATTTAATTTCGTCGATTTAAACGTTCTATTAGCAATATATCTTAAAATTGTTGTATTTGTAACCTACAATTCTGTATATTGTATCCTCAGTCATGAATACCACGGCGCCAACGTCGGCGGATGCATGCCTGAGCATCGTACACTCGCTGATGTGCCATAGACAGGGAGGAGAGAGTGAGGGCTTCTCCAAGCGTGCCATTGAGTCCCTCGTGAAGAAACTGAAAGAGAAGCGAGATGAGTTAGATTCTCTCATAACGGCAATAACTACTAATGGAGCTCACCCAAGTAAATGTGTAACAATACAAAGGACTCTTGATGGCCGATTACAGGTATTGTTTCAATTAAACATCGATTTAATATAATTAACTCCACACATTAGATGATTAGACTGAGACTATATTCACAAAAAAAAAAAAACATTAAAATCTTTTGGTTTTTAATTTGAAGAGACCCCTTTTTGTGTTGATTCAGTGCACTTTGGGCTGTTAGCCCTAATACTACTGCATTTTTTATTCATCATTAGCTAAAATAAAAATCTATTACAGACAACACCAAACATCTTAACCAAGAGTTTAGCTATGAAGTGTTAGATTTAGATACCACTACAATAATTGTCTTATCTGAATGAGTAAACTGTATGAATTACTCTAATTCTGGGGTGTGCCAGAAGGATTCTTAGAGTGACTGGCCCACCTAACTTGCCTGTCCTCTTTCTACACCTATGATCTGTGTTTCGAATATAGCCATGAAAAAAGTTCACAGAATGCTATTTGATCAGTTGCAACATTTAGTGATAGCTGTCCAAGTATTGAGTTCTGAATAGGCATGACATTCAGGCAATTTTTATTTATCAGCACATACAACTATCCAGGCCCCTCTTTCCCATTGAGCACTCTGGGCAAGTGCCAATGACATGGGCCCCAGCATGCCTTCAAAAAATCATTCTTTGTTGTTCCATTATATGCATTTATGAATACCAGATTCAATGACAAAATAATTGATTTGCAGTGCAATATACAATAAGTTTCTACATCCAAACTTATAAAATATTAGTAATATGTTTCTTTTATTGGTTTTATATTATGATTTAATAAGTTCAGTTGAACATGAAAGAAATTCAATTTGACAACTATCAATACTACTATAAACTATATATGTATAATGAGACCAAATGCGGCAATGACATTGAATAATTATCTAATTAGCGTACAAATTTAGTTGATAAACTTATCCATGGTAAACTAAATGCAAATATTTTGTGACAGATAAATGAGTTTTTTTTAGCACATAAATTTTTATAAACTCTGACACAAAGAGTGGGCCTGTCCATGGGCATTCTGCTTTAAAATATTTTTGAATAATTTTTTAATTTTGTTTATCAACTCTTTAACTAGGCAGGGGCCCTGTGATCCTTACGTGCCCAGGGCCTCCAATAGGTAAAAGTCAGCCCTGCAATCGTCTCATTATTGGTTTTAAAACAAATAAAGTCAAAATCGTTTATAACAACATTGCTTAAAATGACCTACTGGTTAGCATTTACTTTACAGCATTCAAAAAAAATTTTTTTTTGCTTAACATAGTTTTTGTTTATAACGACTATTGGCTATAACAACTGTATGTAATATATATATATATAAATTGTAACATGTCCTTCCAATGTTGCCTAAAATCATTAAGTAACTGATAAGTCAATCAAGTTACTCAAATCACATAGTTTTAACTCTATTGTAGTTGGGATGAGATTTGTGCTTTTCCTTGAATGATTCATGCAAATGCCCTACCTATTTGCCTGTCATTAGTATAAAGAAGTACACCAAAACCATCTTTATTATCAGCTAGACAAGGCTCCAGATTGACTAGTAAACGATTGTTTCAGGTGGCCGGTCGAAAAGGTTTCCCACACGTAATCTATGCGCGCATATGGCGTTGGCCAGACCTACACAAAAATGAATTAAAACACGTCAAGTTCTGCCAGTTTGCTTTTGACCTGAAATGTGACTCGGTCTGTGTGAACCCCTACCATTATGAAAGGGTTGTCTCCCCAGGAATCGGTCAGTATTAGTAATAATGTTTATATTAGTTAGGTCTATTGTGTTGATAACTGGTTTTAGAATACAAAAGTCTGTCTAGACAGACCCCTACTATAATGAAAGATACTATTATTATTATTTAACCCTAAAGTTTTCTTTTAACTTTCGTTCATTTCAGTTGCTTCAAGACTTCCTTCCATAAAAGTCGATTTCGCTTGTCAGTAATACAGTGTACGTGTGTTTATGTGTTCCAATGAAGAAAACATTTTCAGATTTATCAGGTCTCACCCTGCAATCGGGCCCCAGTAGATTAGTAAAGGATGAATATACGGCCGGACTGAGTGGAAACGGTATGGACATGGACACTGGAGAGATGGTGACCATTCAGCACCATGCGACGAGTCCGAGGCATCATCATACGCCGATGCCGCATCACCATCAGCAGTTCCAGACGACGAATATCATTATTAATCAGGGACAAAGTAAGTGGACTTAATATTGAAGTTTATCTGTTGTGAAGTTGAAGAAAGAAAACACTTATATGGCATAGCCTGGAAGGAACGATGATATGAAGAGAATATAGATTGATTTGGTTAACTTAATATTATTTTTATTAAGCATTGAAGTAATTTTCCATGTCATCTCATGTTTAAGGTCATAGGTATCTTCATCCAGCCTATATCATGCAAATTGTTAATTCCATTAGTATCTGTGTATCTTTTATTTTTTGCTGCATGCTAAATATTATTTTGCGTTATGTGGTTACTAGCGCCTGAAGGCGTTCCGAACATGTTTTCGCCGACGCACGCGCCGCGCACGCCGCTCCGGGCACCCGCGCCGCCGCACGCGCCGCTCGCGCCTCCCATGGGCCACGCGGCTCCCGCGCCGCAGATGTGTGGGCCTCACCCGGGGCCCATGGCAGGGCCACAAATGGTCGGAGCCCAGTCGCCGCTAGGAGGAGGAATGGGCCAAGGACAGATGTCTTCTCCTCGCCTCGCAGCTGCCCCTACAATGTCGCCCGCAACGCCTCAAATGCCTTCAATGAACAGGCCGATGTCGCTACCCAGTCCGCAACAGATGGCCATGGCTCAACAACGCGCGGTGGCTCCGAAACTGGAGCCCCCCGATACGATGGACGCTCGCGCTATGTGGCTGCCTAAACGAATGAACCATTGTAAGCTTTATTCTTTTGATTTGCACTGTTTTTCATTTTGATTTAGTTTTTTTTCTTGATTATAATTTCAACAACATTGTCAACAACATTCTAATTTAACCAAGGCTCTTGAAAAGTTAATATTTATGACTGTTAAATGACCGCTGCGTGTGTTGTAGCTGCCATGCCAGTGACTATGTCTCCGGGTGCCACCACTCCGCTCATTGATGGCTCAACCACCACCTTCTTCACTTCGGATCAAACTTCCAATGATTCTCCTCAGCTTACGCAAACTTTGTCTAGTAAGTTTACTTACTTTTTATCTAATTTTCCATTAAAAAGAATACGATAATTTATAGTCGTTTCGTTATAAATGCAGGCAAGCCTGGTTTTTATCTTAACATTAATTTCAGACTACAGTATATTGTAGTTGTAGGCATAATACAAAAGACACTACTGCACTGTATTGTTTTGTATTTTGTGGTGTACTATTAAAGTGTACAATAAATAAAAAATAAAATAAAAAAAGTTACTTACGTTTCGAATTTCGTTTAATTTTATGTAAACAAAACACACGATTTGTGCTTCATATAAGGTACCATTTCTAGGTAGTGTTTAGACACGATAATTAATATTAAATTTTTAAAACGCATTGTAAACATTATGCATTATAGTATGTAATAATAATACGATTATCTTCGAATCAGTGGAAACTGAGCCCTAAGGTGCAAAAACTTCTTCATCTTATACAGCTTTTAAAAATATTTGTGTCAGTAGATACGCACGCAGCCGGCACGGTGTCGCCCGGTTCCGGCGAAGGTTCTCAACAGAACGGGTTCACGACTGATGGCAGTCCTGCTCCTCAACCCAGCCCCTTGCCACATCGTACGCAACATCAGCAGCAACAAGGTATATTTTTAATTAATAAGGCTTTCCGCAGTGATTGAAAATACGGGGCCTACCACCACCTCTTGTAGCAATATTATTTTAATGTAACTTGATACTTCAGTGTGGCAAAGGAATGGAGCTAAATAGGACGTATAGCTCCATTTCATTACTGCAGCTCAGCGTTTTTTTTTTTTTTTTGCAGCAGTTAAAATTTTTCAATAAATTCAAACTAACTTAGTGGCGATAAACCTGTGGCAGGTTCTTCGTCAAACCTTAAGGTGTCCTCTATCTCATTCTCTTTAAGTGAAATACTCAAAGCAAAATCAAAAAGCTGGTTTTTAACAAAGCCTTTTTATAGAACGTGGATACAGAATGAAAACTCTGGGATTACTGAAAATAAAACTTCTTATTTATTTATTTTATATACAAACTCACAAGAAAGGAACTGAAAAATACGTACAATACGTTCTTCTTTCTGTTCCTTCAGTAGCGACGATTCGTACATTTTTGATGACGACCCGAATAAACAAAATTATATTTTCGCATGGCTGGATATCAATAAAATAAGGTCATTGTTCTCTTCTCTAGGTACTTGGACAGGCAACAACACACTTACATACACACAGAGCTTGGCGCCACCACCTGCCGCTCCGCCTGTTCCCCTGGACGCACCTCCACATCATCATTACTGTAAGTTGAACATAGATAGCTTATATTACACGTATACCAATGGATGTAGTCCTTACAGTCACAACGCTCATTCTTGCAACTATAGTTGTTGCATTATAGCATGGCAATAGCGGTCATTGCCCTTTCGCTCATATCTCTTCGTAGGTTGGAACCCGAACAATAAACAATGTATCATTTTTGTTTATTAAACATTTCGAAGATCACGATAGATGTTGATTTAGAACGTTAGCGGGGTTTATTTCCGTTTTTGAAATAGAGAATGTTAGAATCTGTAAGAAAAAAGTGGTGGTTCAATTACCTACCTCTTTTGCCATGCACAACAACTCTGGTGCCACGCACAACAACTATTAGTGCTGTTCGCGAGTGACAGCTGTTAAGGGCGTTTATTCTGAAAGTGGGCAACGTCGCAAATAGATGTCAAATATTTCGCTGTTTTAATTAATTTGGCAATATTACTGTATGGAAATAAGAAATGTGGCTAACTAGCAACCTAGAATATTAATAATAAATTGCAATTATAACATTGAATTTGATGTTGTAACCGTTTTAGGTGTAAAAAAGGCATTTGGAAAGTTTTCAAATACTTTCTTTACAGCTAAAACTAAATATTCGGTGTTACGATATTAATTATCCTTACATATTATAAAACAGAGTCCCACGCCGCGTCTGTGTGTTTGTCTGTCTGAACGCGATAAACTCAAAAACTACGGAACGGATTTTCAAACAGTTTTCATCAATGGACGGAGTGATTCATGCGACAGGTTTTAGTGTATAATTCATTACGGTTTTGTGTAAATTGGCTGAAATTTGACGAGTATTGTTGAAGATGTCGGAGAAAATCATGCCGACTAGGAACTTTATTGGTTTGCGCCGCGATAATCGTAAAAGTTACATACAATTTATGTTCTACAGTATTGTTCATCATAAAAAGTAGTTCAACTAAAAAGTCCGCGATGGCATATGTCAATCTTCTAAGGATGACCCATAATAACCATTTTTATCTTTCAGAATTTGATAAAATTTTCATTGTTATTTCCGAAGCTATTTTGACCGGTATTAGATTAATCTTTATCCAAGAAACTATGTTACTTAAATTGAACACTCAATTTTGATTAAAATATGCTCTGACATCATTTCATTTAAATTAATGGTTTAAAAGATATCACAGATTCAAATTTACGCGTAACAAAATAACTATGGTCGACGGCAACGCGGGCGCAGCGGTAGGAGTCAATGACCTTTTCCTCGACTATTAGGTATGTAATCCCGGTACCGGTAGTACGTTCTCGTGGGATATTTTCCGACATCCACGCGGGCGAAGCCGCGGGCAAAAGCTAGTTAAAGATAAAGATATATTTATTGCATAACTGTGACAGCTGTTAAGACCGTTGATTCTGAAAGTGGGCAACGTCGCAAATAGATGTCAAATATTTCGCTTTATATAGTTTTTATTTTAAACGTAAACATTTATAGGCTCAACAGTCTACCCATGTCGAATATGCAATAGTATTACAAGGCAACAAAATTTCAAATAAATTACAAACACATTACAAATAAATTACATAGGTACGAACACTATTTTTTCTCAAAAAAATTATACAGGTGATAAAATACATTATCAATTAACAGTTTTTTTTTTAAATTTTGTTTTAAACATATTTCCATTTAATTGCTTAATAGCTGGCGGTAACTGGTTGTATACACGAATATCAGTTACATATGTACTTTTATAATAAGTCATATTATTAATAACAGGTAAATTAATGTCATATTTATATTCCATTTCATAATCAACATTTTAGTTCTAGTTTTTAATTCCATACAGTAATATTGCTAAATTAATCAAAACAGGTAAATATTTGATAACTATTTACGACGTTGCCATCTTTTAGGATACACCCTCTTAATTGTCATATCACTGTTAACCAAATCAGAGATATAAATGAAAATAATGAGTCAAATGTGCGTCATTCATTAGTTGTGTTAGTGTTAAGGCTCTTTCAAACAGGCGCGACACGCGATGCGACACAAAGGCACCGCTCGTCGCGCGACGAGCGGTGTCTTTGTGTCGCGTCGCGTGTCGCGCCTGTTTGAAAGCGCCTTTATTGAAGTATTATTATTCGCAAATTTATTGTCGGCCTAGACGTTGTTATAATACAGTGTATGCGAGAAAGTCATTGTAAGTTTTACTCCCAAATACCTGCACAGCATAATAAAACTATTTGATGAAGCACTTAGAAGTTTCGGGCACAAATCACAAACTAGATGGTACAGAAGGTTAGTTTCATACAAGGCTTGCACACATAGACACGCTCTACGTGCAGCGAGTACAAGCGCACTCGCGACTGGCATTCGGCCGAGATAAACCGAGATCGTCTGTACGTACGCGTCTGTCATCTCGCTCAGTATATGGATCAGGTGTTCTGTACCTTTCTATAGTTTATGGTTTGTGTCCCTAAACTGTCCATCGAGGTGTTTCATCTAAATTTTGTATCCTATTCCTACCTATTCTGCGCTGCTAAGCACAAAGGCGGTATCTCAACCGGAGTAAGTTTTGAGAAAACTGACTTTTTATAAATTGAAATTTAAGGAAACATGGAGATATAAAAAACTTCATAGTGGTTTTTTTTTAATGTTTTAAATTAGATAGCACTATTTCGCTTATACCATTAGATGCGAAATTGTTAAAGCTATTGAATGGTATAAAAAATTCTAAAAGTGTCGATCTCAGATATACCGCCTTTGGGCTTAGCAGGGCAGTATTTTTAGCCGACTTCTTGAAAAAGGAGGAAGTTCTCAATTTGTCTGTATTTATTTTGTATGTATGTTCATCGAAATTTTCGTCAATTGTCGACCGATTTTGAAAATTTGTGCACAAACTTTTTAAGTACTCGACTGCTCTTCTCTCGTCATGGTAGGCAAAAACTCGCGTAACTCAAGACTGCAGTACCTATAAGGGAAGCTTATTGAAACTAAAGAGTAGTCATCTATTCCAGATAACGGCAACCCAGGGGGTCTCCTCTCAAGCCAGCCGGCGCCCGAGTACTGGTGCTCGGTAGCATACTTCGAACTGGACACGCAGGTCGGGGAGACGTTCAAAGTGCCCTCCAGTCGACCCAACGTTACCGTGAGTATGATATCTACTAGTGAAGATTATTGTTTTCAATCATATACAGTCATTTCAGCTTATTACAGTCCAATGCCCAGATATACCTCTTCCAATTTCCACCACAACACCCGCGGGTGTGTTACCCAATAGTAACACATATAAAATGACAGTTCATCGCAATGAGTTTCAATTCGACAGTTAACCCACGTTCATTGCGTTATTTACGTTGTAATGCAGACGAATTTTTCAAACCTGGATTAGACAGAAAGAAAAGAAAGAAAAAAAAAAGGAAAAAGGAAGAAAATAAATAAAGAAAGAAAGAAAATAAAGACAGAAAAGAAAGAAAGAAAATAAAGAAAGAAAGAAACTAAAGAAAGAAATAAAAAAAAAAACCGATATCCTTCATAAATACTCGGATTGTGTTCGAATGTGGGTTATGCAATTAGGGTGACAGTTTAAAAAAAAAAAAAAAAAAAAAGGGTGCCAGTTTTCCGTTTTTAAGTTTGTCGGTCCATCTAGCAGTAGGGCATCGCATCGTTACGGCTTCCAATTCGCTATTATTATTATATATTGTTATATTTTTGTTTCTTATTGTTATATATTGTTATTTTTTTGTTTCTTATTGTTATATATTCTTATTTGTTGTTTTATATTTATATTATTATGATTGGCTATATTAATTTGCAAGAAAGCAGAAGCGTGCTGGGCTCATAACCTATTAAAACACGTTAAGTAGCTTTCAGAGACAAACTTTTATTATGCATAAATAGACCAGAGACAATTTAGTTTTACATTCTTATAATAGATGGCACCACATGTACCTACTGTCTATTATTATTTTTTTAGGGAAACTTCGTACAATCTTGGAAATGGAATGAAACTAGTGATAATGATACCATACGTATTTATTTATTTCCTAAGATATATAATATATTAGCTTTTGTACATAGTCGTAAGCGTGCTATATCTAACTTATCATGGACCAATCAGGAAGGTCGTGCGCCTTTTGTATTTCGGTCTACGGCTCTTACGCGTCTTCATATATAAAGATGCAGCGCCGCGAGCGCCGTCTTCAGTCACTAACTCGGCGCATAGTTGGAGCAACGTACTAACAGTCCGGCGGTCCTCAGTGCGCGGCCGCGCGCCGACGTGGTCGGATGTTGATCCTGTATGTAAACCACTACATTTTTATATTTATGATACATAACAATAAATCCTCTTTACTTTACTGCAAAATAATGCTTAGTGATAAAACCATTATGTACTTGAAATGTTTAAATATATTTTTTCAGGTGGATGGCTACGTGGATCCTTCAGGGGGCAACAGGTTCTGTTTGGGAGCCCTCAGCAACGTTCATAGGACAGAGCAAAGTGAGCGCGCGAGGTAAGCTATAATATCATCATAATTATTTCAAAGTACACACGGCTACACATCAAGCTATACATTTTCAGTTTATGCTGATTTCGCATTGTGTAGAATTTCCGTACTATGCGAGGTCAGCTTATACTGGAAATGTATAGCTTGTACATGAAGTATCGTAGATTTTTAGGGTTCCGTACCTCAAAAGGGAAAAAACAGAACCCTTATAGGATCACCTAATGGGCCGATTGAGTTGAAAAGGTACACATGTGTATTTCTGTGACCCAAACACGAACGTGTAACGTAAATAAATGAATTTTGAATATAGGGGTCACTTTTGGGGGCAAATAAGAAAAAAAAAAAAAAAGTTTTGCTAAACAAAACCGTGTGACTTATCAAACGAAAGGGGTTGTTGCGAGGATTTTAAATATATTTTTTATATAATTTTAAAATAAATACTTTTAAAGATATTTAAGAAATTCGATTTATCTCCGAAACTAAATGGACCTAAAATTTTGAAAAAAAAAAAATACATAGTGTGGCTTTTGACTCATAGATTACAGAAAACCCTATAAGAAGTCTATGGTAATAACATGGTAAATCTCTCAATATTGTGCGTAAAAATTTACATTTGCAGTTGGAATGTATGGAGAACATGTTTTTCAACTACAATGTTAAGTTTGTTCTTGGGATAAATAAATTCATCTCAACTGCGGTACCCTTCATTATGCGTAATCCTACACGCACTACGCCGGTTTTTTTTTGCGTCCTTGTGACTATCCAGCTAGATAATGTGATTGAAGAGATGGTTTTTTTTCGTATCGGTACAAACCAGGGATGTTGCGGATATTCGCATCTGCATCAGCAATTGCGGAGCTTCCGCATTTATTTAGACCTCTGCATTTCCATCCGCATTAATCAATGCGGAGCTCGTGCGGATGTGGCCGGAAAAGGGTAAACAATTCAAATTTTCTAAAGAGGTAAAATACGGTAGTTTCCTAGGTAAAAAAAAAGAAATTCTATTTAGTCCGTCTTTCAGATAATAAAAAAATATTAGACACGTATTTTTTGCTTTATCATATTAATCAAGAATTACTTAGAAAACACGCATTAAAGTTGGGGAGTGGGGGCTCGCTACGTCACAAATCAGTATAAAATCTAGCAAGCTGTGACGTCATGCCACATTTTAACTCAATGTATCGCCGTAATCTTTTGATAACGTCAAAAAATAATCTGTATAATCTATATATATAAAAATGAATCCCTCTTTCCCTTGGTCACAGCATCACGCTAAAACGGATGAACGGATTTGGGTGAAATTTGGGATATGGATAGACTTTGACCCGGAGAAGGACATAGGATACTTTTTATCCCGATATTCCCACGGGATCGAGACTTATGCGGGTGAAACCGCGGGGCGCAGCTAGTAATAAAATATTAATCTACCTTCCGGTCGAAAAAAAAATTTTTTTAAACAATCCTGTTTGTTTGCAAGTTTGTATGTAGGGGATAATCTCCGGAACTACCAGTCGGATTTGAAAAATTCTTTTTGCATCTAATAGCCCAATTCTTTTGGAAGGTTATAGGCTCGCGGATGAAGTTGGGGGCTGAAGCTATTCATCACTAAATTGTTACATTTTCACGAAATAGTCTTATATCCATCAAATACATATAATTTCGAGAGCTGTATTGATTTGTAAATGATTATAACTTAGTAATTATTTTATCATAATTGCCGCGAATTGAAAAATCTGCATCGACAATACCTGGTATGAACTATACGAGAATCTCATCATTATAATTTTCTCGCTCTTATCCGAATTTATTCGGGGTCGGTGTAATATACAGTATGTTAATTAACGAAAGGCGTTCCTGTTTACCCGCAACAGTATAGAATCCATACATGCTAAAAAACAAAATGTTTTTATATTTTTTTATAATAAAATATTCACAAAAAATATTCAATTGATACGTAAAAGAAACACGCGCATTTGTATTTCAATGTGGAAGTATGGCAATGTCGCAACAAACTTATGAATGACGACTCGCGTCTGCGGCGATCTATTGATGCGCCTAGCCCCGCCCCCGCCCCCCAATATCCACCTTATTTTATTCGGAACTAAAAATAGCGACGTTGCCGGTTTGGGCAGCGCGAATACGCTAGGTACTTTACCGCGCTACTAATTTGATTTTAAACAGGACGTTTCAAATTTATTTTCATTTTTTTTTTCTTTTTTTTTCATTCGTTTTTTTGTACTTATTTTTCTATGCTGATATTTTTATTTCAATGTATTAATGATATAGATTAACGCGTTTAAGGGAACGCCCTCTGTTATTTAACATACTGCATATTTTTCTCCATACTTCTTCTATTAGTCGAGTCTAATTTATTCGACAATCTTATGCCTTGGTAACAATATTACCAAGCTAGATCTAAGATCCAACCCTCACCTCTTTTCTCTCATGGCAGATCGATTTCCTCGTAATAGACGTGACAATAGTCAAATTTGTCTACATCAGTATAGAACGGCACTTATGCGGAAAAGTGTCTCTTGCATGGATCCAAAAATTTATAATAAACTGCCTAAAAGCTGGAAGTAATTAAGTAGCGTTTAAAAAGAAAGTTATAAATTTCCTAGCAGATAAAGCTTATTATAATTTAAATGAGTTTTTAGTTAAGAAATTTTGACCATGTTTTACTAATTTATTATTTTTAAAGATCTATATTATCATGACATTTTAAAATAATTAGACTTGTAGTGACATGGCATGCAAATAGGTAAGATATATTTGCATGGCAAACGTGATGATCTGTTTTTACCTATATTTTTAACATCTTTTGCATACTGACAATTTGTGCTGTATGTATTGTATTCATATTTGAGCAAATAAATGATTATCTTATCTAGCTGCCCAGTTTGCATCGGATACACTTCATACCGATACGATTCTTTACGCTATTTTAAACCAATCTTCTCTCTTCCAGACTACACATCGGCAAAGGCGTGCAACTAGATCTCCGCGGCGAGGGCGACGTCTGGCTACGTTGTCTCTCAGATCACTCCGTCTTCGTACAGTCATACTATCTGGACCGAGAGGCTGGACGAGCACCAGGCGACGCTGTGCATAAGATATACCCCTCTGCTTGCATCAAGGTAACATACTTCATTATGAGATAGGTGTTTATATTAAACTGCTCGCTGTTCTACAGTCGTACTACCGGACCGAGAGGCCGGGCGTGCGTCAGGCAATGCCGTGCATAAGATATATCAAATTCCAAAGCACACTGTTAGATTTTCAACGCTCAGTTTAGTGCCGAAAGTTGAAAATTCAACAGCGTGCTTTTGAAATTTTTCGGGACCAGTGCCGGACCTTTGGAAGGCGATCGAGGGGCCGAAGCCAACTCGCAGAGGCCCGTTAGACGTTTTTAAATAAATGAGGCACCAGCGTGCTTTTATTATTAGTGTGAGTGAAAACAGGCATTATTATTGTTCAGTCTACTATAGAATCTAGTAAACGTGTATGGTGAACCGTGTGGCACTTGTCCCCGCAGGTGTTCGACCTGCGCCAGTGCCACCGCCAGATGCAGAGCCAGGCCGCCACGGCGCAGGCCGCCGCCGCCGCGCAGGCCGCGGCCGTGGCGGGCCACATCCAGCCGCAGCACCCCACCATGAACAAGTGTACGGCGGCTTCCACGCTACGGACCTGTTGGCCGCTCTGAACAAAAGCTCTATCGAGAACTTTGGGATTGGAATAAGAATAAGACTGATCTTGAGCGAGCCGAGGGGTCAATCAGTTCAGCCCACGTTCGCACAAACGTAAAAATATCGCTACGGGATTATATAGCGCACTGGATTTTCTACTCTCGGTATTGAACCGAACATTGGGAATCCAACAGAGTGCATCCCAGCGTGTTGAAAAAACACTTGGATTTTTAACTTTCAGCGCTAAGCAGGGCGTAGAAAATCCAATGCGCGAAAAAAATCGCTGCGATAGAAAATTGCCCGTGCGTAGATCGGCTAAAACTAAATTTTCGATAAATTAGCCGACATTGTCTGGTACCGAAAAATCAAACGATTCCTACTTATTCCACTTCACTTCTGCAACTCAACTATAAATAAATAAGGGCGAGTTTTTCGAACGAAAATGAATATAACAAATTGTACAGCGCGCGTAAACGGCCGTGATTGCAATTGCAGCAGTTAGCGCGTGCTTGACAATTGACCCTAAGTCAGGCCCCCGTCACTCGTTCAAGATCACGCACTAACGTACCTACGACTCGCGTTCACCCGGGCGTCCGCGTAATGTACATTTTAGCGCACACGAAACATCTGTAATATTTTTGTAGATAATTATAGCGTTAGGTATCCTTTCCTATGGAGCGAATTATCTCTTCCGTAAGGAACTATTAATTAATCTGTGCCTAAGTGTTTGCATTCATCACGATCGTCCGATGAACCAGTAGGTATGCTAACTTTCACTCGTACTAAGTTCAGAGCGGTCAAGAATTTTGGCGCCCACCCGTCTGTAGTATCACCCGTAGATGTAGTTTGTTACTTAGCTCATTTTAGTTAGACTTTTTGTATAAAAAGGTCAGTATTTATCTTTTTAAGACCATCAAAACATACGCGACGTTCATTTTGACCAAATTCACACTTTCTCTCCGGCATGCAGTGTACCTACTCGGGCCGTGTGCAATTTTGTTTTTTTTTTCTGCCGGCATTCTCTCTCTTTCTTTCTCTTTGAATTAGAAGAAGACAGTCGCAAGTATTAACACTTTAGCGTGACGATTTCTGAAAGCTTACAAGCCGCGTTAAAGAATTTCGTTCCAATAACTAGCTTCTGCTGAATTTTAGTCTATGGTACTCAGTGATAATACTGATAATATAGCATTCTACTGATGAAAGAATTTTTGAAATCGGGTCAGTAGTTTTTGAGTTTATTGATTACAAACAAACATACAAAAAAAAATCAAATCTTTTCTTTTTATAATATTAGTTTAGATAAAATATTATGTATTTCTTATTTTGCCTCCAAATGCTATTCAAAAATCGAAAATCGGAAAATTGTGAATAACTCTGCAGAACTTCGGGAATAACTAGAAAATACCCGGAGTATAATAACCATGTCCAGTCCGTGTGTGTCTGAAGTATCTAAATGGCGCAGGTTTATCGGCAGCGGCGGGGATCGGGGTCGACGACCTGAGGCGGCTCTGCATCGTGCGACTGTCCTTTGTTAAGGGATGGGGACCCGACTACCCTAGGACTTCGATTAAAGAGACTCCTTGCTGGGTTGAGGTGCATCTGCATAGGTGAGGAGTATTTATGTGTATTTTTTGTGAACTTTGGCCTGCCCTGGGACAGTTACAGGCTGGAATTATTATTAGTATAAAACCAGGCCTTCCTAGAATTTTTCGTAGGACTTTTCATTGGACAACTGGCTGAGCAATAAAGCTCAAAATGGTTTGACATACCAATGTGGCGTTTTGAAGGGTAAGAAAGAAGATTAATTAACTTTGTTACGAGTGTCATTAGGCCATCGCAGATACAAAAATTGCGTTAGTTCGCAAAAAATTGCACTGTATTGACGTTTTTTGGGATGTTGTTACGATAGATACTAATAGTGTAAAACCAAGTTTGTAACTTCGCTAACGGGGCTAATTGCGTGGTGCTCGAAATTTTTTCGGACTTCTTTCAGTTTTTGACTTATAACTTCTGAAAGGTACATCCTACGTATAAGCCGTATTGTGCGACTTACGAATTTTTAAAATAACCAAAATTGGCTACTATTTGATAGCGCGTAACGTAGGTCCAATAAAATCTGAGATACAACACATTAAAAAAAAATACAGTTTTAGCTGTCTTCTGAGCAGATTATCTGCTAAAAAGTCATGGGAAATGAAGGTCTACAGCAGTTATTCAGAATCGTCTTAAATGATTGGCCCACATTAAGTATTTAAGAATTCGAAGTGCTATGTCAGCCCTCCGAGAATTTGATGTCTGCGAATTAATCTACCTCCGATGTAGTTTACTTTGCCTTTTATTTATCCGCAAATAAAGTGTATTTTTCAATGGCATCAGAAAGTCTGAGTCGGCACTGAGTCTGAAAGACGGTAGAACCTTCCGAGTTATGTTAATAGAAAATAAATTTAGTAGACAATGGACTAGTTAAATGGTCAGCAAGCAATAAATTAGAAAGATTTCTAATGATTATTACGTGTCGGTTAGAGAAAAGGCTGTCATGTAATAAGTTCAAGCAAAATTATGAATAGGTTTATTCTAAATACTAGAGAATTTTCTGTACAATCTTGTGAAAATTTCCACATTATTCTCAGAGCCCTGCAGCTTCTCGACGAGGTCCTGCACACGATGCCAATCGATGGTCCTCGGAGCACCATCGAGTAGGAGTTGATCGGCTTCTTTTGAGGCCTTCGAGCGACCGCGCGCGTCGCATCCCTAGCGACCCCCACACTAGTGCGAGACAAGGACGACCTAGTCGATAGAGTGTCGATAAATAGTGATGTGATTGTATCGAGTGAAACGTGCGGGAGTGAGTGTGTGTCATACTACTTGTGTGTCACTGCAGCGGCGAAGATGGTGGTGATATTCAGTTGTTGGAACTCTACCCTAAATGTGTTGTAAATTTATGTTGTTCTAGCATAAGTAGTATGCCATACTTTTCATCCTACAGGAGTAAGTTGCCATAATGAATAGCATTTATTTAAGTCATTATTTTTTAATTAAAAATTGTGATCACAAAATTACGTATTTGGCCTACGTCTTCCAAATTTATTTGTTGTTCGTCTTCCGGCACTATAATTGGTTTAGTTGATTTGGTAAAGAAATTGTTGGTTTTAGAAACATGTTTGCACCAGTCGTGGATGTGCATCGCTCGTTTAAAAGAGGTGAACGTATAATTTATGTCTTGTATGTATTTATACTAAAATATAAGTAGTTGCAGTAAATAAGTTAAATATTATAGATATGTATGTAACAGTATTGAGATGGAACAAACTAAAGAACATATGTAAGGGATCTCAGTAAAATATTTTTCACAAATCCTAAATGAAGTAATAATAATGTAAGATATTAGTATTTATCAAAATAATATGAACGACGAATACAAACATTGTAATTGCTCAACAGAAATGAAATGAGTTCATGATTATTTGTATTAACTATAAAACGAACGAATTTTTGTAACAGCTATACCAAATTAAGGCATTTTTTTAAATAATAAATCCTAGTGTAGACGATATAAAACAAGACATAAATATGGTTCAACTTGAAAGAAGCCAAATGGGAATTAGCTTTCGATAGAGATAGCTATCGCGTTGTTATAAGGTAGATTTAGAGTAATTTATGATATTTGTAACGTTTAGGCGTGAGGACCGAGGCGTGCTGAGGGAAAGGCTGTATTTTTGTTAGCGTGAAGTGTGCCTCATTAGAGGAATTGCATGGACACTTAGCCGAACATACACTACACATGCATGCACCTTTGTATAAGTGTGTATAGTGTGTGCGAGGTTCCTATTTCGTTATTTATTTAGTTTTAAAATTACAAAAGTTCATGCAATTTCGCTAAGTCTTTAGATGATCTGTGATGTGCTAACAAAACGTGTATAGTATGCGTGCGCGCACTCGAAGTCGGCTTATGTCAAGTTTTCATGAAAGTGTGACTTTATTTTTTTCGGTGAATGTCTACACTAGATGTAAGTTAAGAATAAAATGACATATTTTGTGTACGAAAAAACGTAAGTGGTTATAGATATTTAAGGTTAGTAATGGTGTTTTTAAAAAGTATATGAGATTTTTTGTCGTTTGCTTAAGATTTGCTTTAATTATTATTACTTGGCAGATTAATAATTATCTTGTGTTGAATGATTTTATACAGTTACTGTTAGTGAACGTTAGTGTTTTCGATTTTTTTTATCATAATTATTTTATATTAAGATGAATACGATCGAAATTTTCGATGATAAACTAATAAAGTGTTTATTATTTTGACTCTAACAGAGAGAATATGCTTGCAGTTTTCTTTTTACATAAAATAATCAGTTTTTATAAATGTTCAATTTTACGTTGATAACGAGTGATCATCACAAAATATTATATTATTTTTGTTATTGCTTTTTTCGGTTTAGTTTATGCGTCGGAATTTTACAATTTACAATTATTCATATTGTTACCAATATCTTTGTAAAGATTCGGATTATGCAAGTTTTGTAAATAGTACAATTTATTGAGAATATTTTTACTATAATGTGAAGCGTGGTCGCGCTCCCAAATTACAAAGCAAACAAAACGCGAAACGGTACGGAATAAATAATATTCATTAAAATTTTCTCTTAGATGCTTCTCACAAAAATCGTGTATCAAAAATACCTCTTTATAGTGATGAAAAGGATACAAAGGGTTTTAGATGATATTAAATACGTGGTAAGTTTTTTAAAAGATGTTGAAGTTTTGAAATACTAAAGATATTTGTCAAATTCTACATAGGACAGTTATCGAGAGCCGTAATGTTTCACCTCTCGCGTACAATAGGGATGATGCCTGTGTAAAAAAAAAAAATATTTTTAGTCCGTCAGTCAGATTATAAAAAAAAAAATTAGACACGTATTTTTTAGAAAGAAAAGAAAGAAAAAACGTTTATTTGCGGTAAACATGACGCAAAAAAAAAAGTTTTAAATACATAAAAAAGTTAAAAAAAAGTTGGGGAAGCATGCGTCACATCCACGCAAATCGGCTATCGCTCAGCATTATGCTACGACCCTATGCAAGACAGAGCCCCAGCGCTGGTTTTCAGCGCTGGTTTTTCACTTTCACTTATCACTTCGATAAAACGCATTAAAATTGGGGAGTGGGGGCTCGCTACGTCACACACAACTAACTAAAAGAAAATCTACATAGGTGTCACGTATTTTTCCTTTTTTTACGTAATCAAAAAAGGAAAAAATACGTGTCTAATGTTTTTTTTTAATAATCTACCTGATGGACAAAAAAAAATCAGTCACCATCCCTATGATTATATTGTGAACCATTGACTAACAGTTATTGGAGATATACCGAAGTTATCCAAAGTTTGAAGACTAATGTTTGTTGTTCGTAAGAACATTAATAAAACTATGGCTTTTGTAAATAATTGCGTCGTAATCTTGTTTAAAACAAGTTGATTGAACGTTGTTTCGGCGACATCGTTGTGGTCCTATATCCCGTTGGAATGATTTTGAGTAACAAGCCATTTTAGAAGGTATTGTGTTTAGCATAAGGTCTGCCAAGTTAGGGGCCGTTCAAGTATTACGTGAACATTACAATTATTTACCCCCCCTCCCTTTGTCAGCAAAAGTAAGCAAAGCTCTTACCCCCTTCCTGTGCTTACGTAAACATTGGTATATGCATTTTTCTTTTAATGTAAGCAAGTATTCCGTTTTTTATTGATTCATGAGCAGCAGATAAAATTCTAGAAATACATTCGTTTCATTTTCAATTGGATTGGATTGCCATATGTGTAAAAAAGTAAATAATTACTGGTGACGTATTCACCATCTAGACCCCCCCCCCCCCGCCCCCATGTCATCAAAAATAAGCAAAGCATAGATCCCTCCGCTCCCCCTATAGTGCTTACGTAATACTTGAACGGTCCCTTATAGAACAAGATTGGTGGCACCTTATCTAATATTAAGCGTTAGTATTGATTGAAAGGCGAATTTTCTGCTTGCCTGTATATAAGTTTCTTGATATTTTTATTGGACCATAGATCGTCAAAATCGGTAATTTTTTTTTGGTAGTGTGTTTGTGTAAGAACGTATTACGCGTTCCGAATTCAATAAAAAGTAAAAACAAAATGGTTTTGTATAAAAAGGCAAGTTGAAACGCTGCATGCACTAATAATGACATTTAATATTAATAAAATAATAGTTTATTCAGTTTGACAACTAAATAGGGTAAAAATCTTGTCATAATTGTTGTAAAAACAATGTCCTCGCAATTTTACACAAGAATTTTGTGAATTCTAGTAATATTAAGAAACTGCCATGTATTTTTGACATTACACTGTTGTTTTTCACTTAAAACCTGGTGTTTGTTGAACAAAGAGGGATGTAGAATGCACACCGTGTAACATAACCTTACGTGCATAGCTAAGAGTGAAACTATGAAAGAAATGAATATAAAGGTTATTCCTCTAATAATCGTTTTATTTTACTGCCCACGTACTGTACGTTGTATAGTCGATCTCGTAATTTCTTTACCATCCTAAAGTTAACTGTCACTTGCACGTCACTTAAAAAGACAAGCACCTCAATGAGGATTTTCTGAAATGATGTTCGCTAGGTAGCAGCACTGAGAAGTCAGGTCCGGGCACCGCTTAATGAGTTAATCTATTTATTTATGTGACAGTTTCAAAACGATCAACCTTAATGCGCGATTCCATCAACATTGAGTTCAGCACATTTGTTCACAAACATTTTGTCTCGAACTCCCAACAGTACTGAGCAGATCCATTAGTCTGTTTCTTCCGGTAAAGTTGTACGAAGCTTTTGTAAGCGTACAGTGCAATATATTAATTGTAAATGTACTTGAGTGAGTCCACCGAAAGAAACGTTTGTGCCATACACTGTGTAGTACAGTTGAACATTGTCGCACACTGGTGGAAAAGCGCTTTTAGTGAAGTTTGAATTTATTGGGAATTGTTGTCAAAAGTGGCAAATCAATTACGAGGTCGACTTAATGAATAGAATTTATTGATCACCCTCTTGACAGTTGACAGAGAAAGACGCGGGAAGTTAATTAAAAAGTAGCTTATTTTTACCAGAATACAGCGGTCCTTCCCCGTAGTCAAACTATTTTCTCCAATTGATTTGACCACAAGGAAATTTGACCATGGATCTTTCCCCTTGGTCAAACCACTCAAATGATCATCCTTGTATATAAAGTTTGACTACTAAAGTGTACAGTTTTAATTAAAATTAAAACCGTAATATGATTTATTCGAAGTTATATAATAATGTTCCAAAATATTAAATCACATTTACCAGAATGGTCTCCTAAAAGAGTTCATTTGGACTTTGTAAATGTAGCTGCAAATACATTAATTCCAGAAACCAAGTTGATTTTTATCATCGGTTTTTATAATTTCACAAATTCCTAATGGAAAAAGGCCAAACTCAATGGTAGGTAAACAACACGAATCGTAGAAAATATCTACTTTACTTCATAAACCCAGGTAGTAAGTGAGGGGTTTGTGTTTATCAGGAATGCCCCGTGGGAAGAAATCTTATCTCCTATTGCTTGAGTTCTGAGAAAGTGTTCAACCCAAAGATTTGTTCATCTTTTATCTTTTTACGACTGAAACTAATCTTTTACGATTGTAAATATTCTCAAACGTTCTACATTCACAATTATAATGAATACTAAAATAATTTTAACTATTATTCATAGCCAAATCTGTATTTGAAACTTTATTGTCCTTCCAAATAAATGTCGTAAGTCATAAGAGGAAGCGAGAAACATAATTATTAGGTATACGGGTATATTAACTTTATACGTTCGTTGTTGAGGGCAGCTATCCGTCCGGGTTGCGTATTTACGCAACCCGGACGGGGTTGCGTAAATACAAAGGCGGATGCAACACTGACACCTGTAGTCAGTGCTGCATTATTTAACGAATGGCAATAGTCCTCCCGAATCCAGCTGCAACACAGCGGTTTGTAGGTCGGCCGCATTTGTTTGTATATGGCAATTAAAAGGCGGATTCAACGCAGACACACATAGTATTATTTCCGTTAGATTATAAACTGTCGGAAAATTGTGAACTGGGTGAAATGGTAGCGAGCGCTACTTTCAAGTTGCTCGGAGCTAGGCAGGCTATTTAGTATTAGTGCAAGGTGTGTTACGATGCAAGCAAGTTTGATACTTGCAGTGTAGACAGAGCGAGTGGGTATAAACTGTATTGCAGTTGTTTTTGTTAAAACAATGTCTTTCGGAACCGATCACGTTGCAGACAGTTTTCAAATGTCTGTGGTGTAATAGTGTTTGTAATACTTTATTCAAACGGACGAAGCTGCGTTACAGAACAGCTACGGTCTGTGTTGCATCCGCCTTTGTATTTACGCATTCGGGTGTACACTAACATACAGCACGCCTATAATTCTCAAAGAGAATAGAGTAGGCAGAGATGTAGGTACCTATAGTACCTACACCCGCATGTCGCCAGGTATGTTTAAGTCCCGTATAATAGGGGGCGACCCTATTTTCATAAATCGGATACAAATCCAGACTCCGGGCTGGAAATTCCAGACGGAAAAACCCAATTTCACTTTGCCTGACCTGGGAATGGAATCTAGGACCTCATGCTCAGTAGTAGCTCTGGTGACCACAAGACCAACGAGGCAGTCTATCAATGAGACAGATATTAAAATCAGTCATCCGCTAGCGAGATAGGGCTAAATATTAACACTTTCAGTGCCGGGAGCCCTCCTGAAGGGTTCACCTAGTAGCATATGGGATGCCGGGAGCTTTCGCGGAGGGCTCAATTTAAATGTAGGTTTTTCTTATCGAATACAACATTATAAACCGTGTAAATAAAATCTGAATTATATTTTAACAAGATTTAAATAAATGCTTTGGTTTTAAAATCAAAGCATTTGTTTTTGTTCACGGTTTTTTTATTTTTTATTCACTAAAAATTTAAAAGGTTAGAAGCTACGTATAGCAATAAGACCATAGATAATATACTTAAATACGACAAGACCCCCTGAAAACACAATTTTCCTTCGTTTTACAGTGTCAGAGTGTTACAATATATATAGTGGCATGGCGTATGAGTTCTTTGAAAAGTGGGTGGAGTCGATCTCTCCTCACTTATCCCACACCTCATCGTTGGTCACTCCACTATAAATACTGCGCGACTCACTCCCGCTCATCGGCACCATTCCAATCGACCGCACAATCACTTTCCAACAACGAACACACAGCGACACCGTGTCATTTCGCAATAGTTATTAGCACTGATGGCGTATAATGTAGGAGACACAGTTTTTCGTGTATGTAGGTGGAATAGTGTTATACAGCGCTATTTTTGTGTGTGACCTGTGGCACTGGCCCTCAGATTTTTTGACGCTTTCATTGCTATTCCTCATAATTGTTTGGTGGAAGTTACTTTAAAGAATTGCAGGAATGTAAGCTTGACCTCTGTTTCTGTTACTCTTAACACCACTGCTGCAGATTGATTTAAATTCAAGTCAAACAGCTCTCATAAACAGCCTATATCTTTCCATTGATGGGACACAGACTTCCTCTCTTCTCTCAATAGTGACTCCACCAAGGGCCCAGCGCGGATTGGTAGATGTTTTTGATTTTTTGAGTTTAGGGCATGCCGGTTTCCTCACGATGTTTTCCTTCACCGTTTTGAGAGCAGTGGTGATGAAAGAATTAGGTACAAAAAGTTTGTTTGGTTTCGAATCATGAGTCGGGACCGCTATCACCTGTGCTCTCAAACGGGTTCGTACTATAAAGTTACATGCTTATAGGTACGCTATACCAAGCTACCCTACGCTAAGTCATAGCCATACACAAGGTTATTGGTTGTACGTCGGCAATCCGTTAAGGGGATGGAGGAGAGGTCATTTGCAACCAAATTACCCTTGATGAAACCTCACAAACCCTCAAAAATTTTTAACATTGGCATAGGGGATGCCAATGTTAAAAATTTTTGAGTAACGTGACATTTTATATTTTAAAATGTATGAAATAGAAATATAAAATGTACCGAATAACCCTGATATACAGGGTTAATGGTTATACGTAACCATTTCGAGTAATTTGTCATTTTATATTTTAAAATCTATGAATTAAAAATATAAAATGTAACCAATAACCCTGATATACATGTTTAACAGTTGATATACATGGTTAATAGTT
This sequence comes from Omphaloscelis lunosa, assembly GCA_916610215.1. Taxonomy (NCBI): domain Eukaryota; kingdom Metazoa; phylum Arthropoda; class Insecta; order Lepidoptera; family Noctuidae; genus Omphaloscelis; species Omphaloscelis lunosa. The sequence goes on along the minus strand of OU744265.1, from coordinate 12,038,430 downwards.
ATACGTCGGCAATCCATTAAGGGGATGTAAGAGAGGTCATTTACAACCAAATAAAGCCTTTTGACTCCTATGCAAATGTCAACAATTTTCGAGTCATTTGACATTTTATATTTCATCCGGGGTAATTTGGTTGCAAATGACCTGTCCTACATCCCCTTAACAGACTGCCGAGGTTATAACCAATAACTCTATTTATCCTTCTAGTCCCCTAAATATATTCCTCTCGTAGAAGAGGCACGACACGATAGATCCACATACTCCTAAAAGCAATAGGTGTTTAAGTGTTTAAGGGTAAAACAAAAGTGCCTCATGACGTATCTATAACTAGGTACTAAGGTAACCTACTCTTGTTTCACGGACAAAGTGTAACTTAACATCTTTTGAATCCAACAAACAGTTAAAATGTTGAATATACAGTAAGACAAGGTTTAAATATTTACAAGTGTAAGTCTGCGGAATGGCGTGAGGCGGGAATATTCCGAAATATTAGTTTTATTTTTAGCGTACGAGGTCGGCCCTGTTTACATGTTTTTCTCTTTACGATCGAGTTATTTCACAGCTTCCCAAACGATTTCCATCGAATTTTATTTTTTTGGGAATTTAAAATTGTACATTTTATTTGTGGTTTGTCAATTGTTGCGAAAATAACTTAACGGTATTTAATAAGATTTATATGTTTAAATGTCATCAGGACGTGATTTTATAAAAGCGTTGGAAGTAAAGCTTAAGAAATCAAGCTGATCCTATCTCTTGATCTACTTTAACTCTGTCAAGATCATTTCCATTTCCAACCGCTGCCGCTGTTCGCTGCGACTCGATTAAGGCCAACTGAAATCACAAAGTAACGAGAATTTCGATTAAATTTGAATCAACTTCCATTCCCGAAAAAAATTCAAATTCCCGGTAAATATTATACCTGCTATTATTATTATCCCCACTGTTGGGAATACAGGAAAGACAGTAGAATCTATCTACATTGCAAGATCAGAAACATCACCACTATTCCTCATCATTATCCCTACAGCATTTTGTGAAAATTAGTTTTCCCGAAGGTCAAGGCCACTTCGCGTATAAACGGAGCCAGAATCACAGACAAGGATCTGTTTTCAGTCTAATGAGCTTACGACCAGATTATTTAAGTAAAATAAATCTTGGCATAAGGCCGGGAAACCGTAAGATAATGAAGATATTTGAGTTTATTTTAACACACAATTATTAAGATATTTTTCTTGTCTCAAACTCATAAATTTTGGTCGTCAAAGAATGTCTGTTACTAGTGTTTCTACCTTCGCTCCAATGCTTTATCTTGAATGATTTTATTTTGAGAATAAAGTCAAAGTCAAAACATTTATTTCAAATAGGCCCATGTATGGCACTTTTGAACGTCAAAATTTACAGAATAATATAATTGATTCTAGTCGCCCCTTCCAAAAGGTAGTTTTCGTATGGAGAAGAATGGGCAAGAAACTCCACCGTTACTCTTTTAAAATGTTTTACAATAGTTTGTATTAGTACGTACATTAGTTAAATAATTATATGTGAAGACGATGCACCTAGAATAAAATTACTATACCACAATAGGTAAAAAGAATTAAAAATGAAGCAACGACAGATAATTTAATTATATGATAGATACATGGTGCTCACATATTTACAAACATAGTAAAAGTAGACGATTTTCCTACTGTTTTTAAAATTAATAAGTCGGTGTGTGAGGAAGTAATCACAGAATGTAAAATCAATGTCATATAATACAAAATACAATACAATACCTATTTCTATTATTAGCCTGATTTTGTCTCATTGTAGAGGAAAGGTTTCTTCTCATACATGATGATACTATCAGGGAGACATTGATCTGATCAAGATCATCAACGCTTGCTCAAACAAGCCCTGGTTTTCCTCAGACCGTGTGGCGTTCAAGACAAATAAAGAAAGTAAAGTAAAGTATTTAATATAAAGCTGAAAAAGTCTCACTGGAACTTGAACATTACGACATTTAAAAACACTTTCGGTCTGGAAACATCAAGAAAAACATATTGATCTTGAAATATTTTAGAGTTCAACCTTCAGCTTCGTCTTGCTATTTATGTCATATGCCTTGTCCTTGCCATTTTAAACCTTGTGAACCACGAATAGATCGATACAGGTTTGCGCATGATTCACCAGGTCACTTTGATATTGGCATACGGCATTTCCGATCCGTTTATATCGCAAATGAGTTTGTATTTATTAATTGGTTTAAGCTTGTTTGCGCTTGAGTCACTTTAAATTTTTTGGAAAGGTAAGTTTAGAGTTACCATATTTTGATGTGACGTTTGTTTTTGCTAAAAATATGGTTGCTTCGATGTTGTTGAAAGTACTTCTTATGAGTTGAAAGTTTATAAAACAGTCAGTGACCCACAAAATTATTCTCTTTTTTTTCTATTGGCTCGTTAATGTAGGCAAGAAACTCCACAGTGCCCTATGATAAGGAATCCCTTTTGAGAGTATTCTGTCGGAAAGCTAGTACTCCCTAGAGTTATTGGTATAAGAACCGAAGCAATGTTTGACTATGTAGGTACTATAGGTAGATACAGCTCTGCCTAACCCTTCGGAAATTACAGCCGTGATGTTATGCAGTGTTTGCGAAATCTAAATCAATTAGGAGACACTATTAATACGTCTCCGATTGGATACAGTTAAGCTCATTATTTTTACAATATTATTGCCTTTGTAAATTGTACGAGAAATAGGGATGAGGACTAAAAATTTTTTTTGGTTCGTCATCTAGATTATAAAAAAATATTGCACACGTATTTTTTCTTTTTTTTTTTGCGTTATCGACAGATTACGGCGCGGGCGATACATCGAGTTAAAATGTGCCAAGACGTTTTTTTTTTTTTTAACTTGGCAACTCGCAGTTTTGACCACTAAGGTCTTGGCTGCTTAACCGGACTTTCCTGTGGGTGCCTTACGCTGCTAAACTTAGAGCCTCCAGCCAGCAAGTAAACTATTCTAAATTAAAGCTAGGCGAACGCTCGCTAAGAGCGTCGCTGGGGGGAGGACAGCAAGAAGGGACAGGCTGGATCAAAATTTGATTAATATCATGATTATTAGGCGGGGTATTTAAAGCTACGTGCTCAGCTGCAACAACTGCTGGCACCTCGTTTTCGAGCAAGGGTCGGGGAGGAGTAACATTTACTCGGGGACACGGTCGCGATCGCAAAGGACCTCGGCGGCGAGGTCGGAATGACGGGAGGCGTCTGTTTTTGTGTACTGTACTGGTGGCCCTATTCTTCTCCTGGAGCAGTGTAATGGGGTCATCTGGGTCGGAAAGAGTGCCAAGACGTCACGAATATGTGATTTTATACTTATTTATGACATAGCTACCCTCACTCCCCAACTTTAAGCGTTTTATCTAAGTAATTTTTTATTGATGTGATAAAGCAAAAAATACGTGTCTAATATTTTTACCCGACTACCCCAGAAGAAGGGTAATGTTTTTTGAGAGTATGTATGTATGTCTATTTCTTTGGCACGCTCTGTAGCCTAAACGGCTTTATGGATTTTAACATATGGGCTGTCGTTAGATTCGTCTTAATTGTGGGCATGACATAGTCTATATAATATTTATATATTGCATCTGCAAATACTTACAAAAAAATAAAACAAAAAAGTTTGAAATAAAGAAAATTATTTAAAAAAACAAAAATCCCGTCAGCAAATCTATAGAATTTTGGTTCTATAAAATTCTATAGATTATAATGCTTGTTTTTTTATTTTCAGTTGTATTTTTGCAGTCGGGTTTTTGTTTTTTAAATAATTATTTTAATTTTATTATCTGACTGACGAACTAAACAGAATTTCTTTTTTTTTGATTCAGGCATCATCCCTATTGTGGCTTTTCAGGGAAGCATAGCCAGGAGCATAAGGGAGCCCTAAACGTACTCAGCAGTAGGTGGAACAAAATTGCCAATTATGATGATGAGGGAAACCTATTGAAGTCTTGGATAGTCTCTCTACGTTCTGTTAAGTTTGTCCTAAGTTCTGAGTTGAGATCCACGGTTACTGACAAATGCTTGCACTGACTGGACAAGTCCACTTAAATCTGTGTGGTTCTTTCCCCAAAATACCATTTCAGACAATAATCTATATGGTCCTCATATGGCTTGACCAAGATTATGCCTGGACTTTAAAAGAGACTGTGACCTCTGAGTTTGCTTCGGCCTTTCTTCTCAGAGTAGTCAGGTAGGAAACACTGACCTCATCTGGCTTATCTTTAATATTTTTTAACATGACGTGTAAAAGTAATTCCGATAGCCTATGTACAGAATAAACAATTTCATTACAGCAGCTTATGAAAATTGTGCATGCAGCGTCATTAGGTCTGTTGCACGTGCGTATGATTTCAGTCAATTAGGTATAGCTACATTACATATAACAAATGTCTGAACAAGTAGCCTTGGACGTTGCATAGTTTACGCCCTATTCACGATTCAGATATAGGTAATGTATCTTCCTTTACAGAATAATTCGCAATTGATACTTCATCTTAGATATTTGATTTACTACGTCAAGATTTTCGTTGGATTTCTAGACTATGCACAATAATATCAACGCATGACGTATTCCTCGAATTGACTGTTCATCCACATTTCGCCAGTTATGTTAAGTCCCATGTAAAATGGAGCAGGCAGACAAGAGGGTGCTTCCTATAATTTATTGTGTCAGGTCATGAAACAGTAATCTTCGACTGATTTCGATTTTCGATTTTTGTATTTAGATCAATTTTGATAATATTATCGAATCAGATTAAAAAAACACGAATATTTTTGCATGTTCTAACGAGCTTATTAAAGTTAAACATAAATTATGGCCCTTGAAATTATCTCGTTGAATTATTACCTACATTTCATCACAGAATCGATAACGATTCTGTGATGAAATAAGTGTTATATTTATAAAAATATAACACTTATTTCAGACATATGATTAATAAAAATATATGAGTAACGAGCCTAATTATAATCTGTGATTTGCAGTACATTGCTGAGTGCGCAGGACGAAGACTGAAGCAAGTCTACAGGCGGGCAACAGTGAAACTTTTCATGAATTTAGTGATGGGCACAAGTGTCAGACAAAAACTCTAAAAATAAAGAAGAAGATTCTACGTAAGAAAATGTGAATACTGATTCTTAGGGACTCCTTGATAAATATATCAAAATCTGGCGGGTTCAGGATTTACTGAGTAGAAAGTATTTAAATCCAATTCATCCAATACCGAAGATTGATAAAATATAACACGAGGTAGATATTCCGTCTTTAAATGTGTCACTGAAAGGTAAATACTAATTGATCGAGTTGAAGTGGATGTCCCTTAATAAAACGAACTTCAAAAGAGCACATGACATATCACCATGCATATCTTACCCGAAGGGTTACGCAGGCATAGCACTAAATACTTTATACTAATTACCACGCTGCGCTTCTGAGATTTTAATAGATGCTTATTTGTTTCTAGCATGCAAGTTCAAACATGAAATTGTGTTGTTCATTACCACTATTCTCGTTAACGCCTCCAGCCCGATCTTTACTTAAGCTTCACAACAATAGGGTAAAATATGCGGGGGGGGGGGCTGGCAAACCCGCAACCCGTCAATCACCCATCCATAATGCCATAACGTTATTGCCGCTTCCCGTGTAGCTACGTTTGCTCGCACATCAAGTTTCCTATCGCAATTCATCGATATCGATACTCGCTCAATCGCATCACTATTCGCTCGCAAGCGAATCGCGCGGGCGTCGTTCTATACTGGCCGAGCGGCCGGCATCACATCCGAACGAACGAACTGTCCCACTCGTGTGCCGCGTTTGCGAACCCTGCACTATCCTGTTACAACCCTATTCTGAAAAAAATATTCTTAGACCTTATTTATCTTTTGTTTTTTTTTTGTGCTGTGCTGACGGAGTTTGGATTTTTTATATTAACAAAGAAATTCAGGTGAGTCGAAGACTAATATTGGTTTAAATAATTAATATACTGTTATTTCTTTTTGTAAGCAGTGACAAATTAAAAGATTTTAGGATAGCGACACAGTTATGTTTAAAAACGTCGAAAATTCATGAAAGAGCTTATGCATTAAATAACGTACTGTTTTAAAGAAGCCAAGGCTTTTTACTCAACTATCTAAAACGGTAGGGAGTGATAAAATGATTGATTAAAAGATAGTCGTGAATCGGAATTAATTTCAGTTTCAGATGACTTTTGTGCCTTGATAATATTTTTACAAATTCATATTTAACTTAGAAAGATTGCTTTAAAGCGTTTGTTAATGTTAAATATTGATCGTGTGTTCAACCCATGTGACTTTTGGGGTAAGCAGAAAGCTTCAAGACTCTCCAACCTTATCGTAAATCGTGCTAATATATTCGGAGTCAGTGCGAATTAAGCTCAAGAAGTATTTCCTTGAATTAAATATTAGTTTTCTATTTATACAGCTCAATAAAATGTATAAATACTTCTCGTAGACATGTGATTTAGATATCTACGTCACGATAGACGTTAACGCTTTAGCAGAAGTATCGTAATGAAGAGTGCTACGCTACACATAAAATGGATCGACTTCTATACGAATAAATACATAATGTTGGTTACGGCGTGGTTCTTACGAAGACCACCCTAGACAGAATCATTTAGCAGTGAACTGACAATAGTGTCAATCTCTAGCTTCAGGTGGAAGGAAGTTCGCTTGTAGCTCACTTCATCTAAGTTTTCAAAGTGAGACTTTTACAGAATCGACCTTCTAGTGTTGTCCCAAGTATACCACCAGCACCTTTGAACGTCACTGACACTGCCATTAATTGTAATTTGAAAACAATATAGTAAAAGCCAATTATTTTTAAACCAACCAAAAAGTATTCAACCGCCTCCGTGGTCTGGTAAGACCACCTGTCTCAGACCCAGGTTCAATTCCCAGTGGAGGCAAAATTTTATGCTCGGTTTGGTTGGTGGTAGAGCTTGTTCTAAGACCGCCTGGTTAGTTACCACCATCTTAACTAAGTCTGTCGCCATTAACAGCATTGTCTCGTTTGCACCTTCGAGCTTCGGTCTGATCATCACTTACTATCAGGTGAGATGCAGACCAAGACCTTTCCAGTTGCGGGCTAAAAAAAAGAAGAGCATACGTGGACTTTCTTGGCGGCTCTTATCCATAGGAAACGACCAACTGGAACCGTTCACTTTGCTAGGTAGGTACTTATGAAAAGTCAGAAGGTTCTAACGTTTTATAAGTGCCCATGTAGGTTTATTTGAATTTGAGTGAACCGGCGATAAATGCTAATTTGCACGATTTAGGATACATCCTCGAAAAAGTGGCCTTTTTTTTCCGTGGGGTAATCCTCATGGATACCCTCCTGGTCTTGGGAGAAAGGAGGGTTATGTCGAACTCCTACTACCCTACCATGTGTCGGGGACCCAGGAGATACTTGTACATTTGCGGCACCCTCGAATGGGAAGATATTCTCAGTTTTTGTCAGTAACGAGTACTTAGCAACACTGGTTATTTTTCAGCTAATAATCGTTGACTGCTGACAAACGACCGTCGTAATGAACGGTCATGAAATCGTCATAATCACCACGGTTTGCACACGGATTGCGACAGTTTTTTTTTGTTATATATAAGCTGCTCCAAAATACCTTAGTTTTGGGGTGAAAAAACAAGGGTAATGGCCGATAAAAAGTCAGCACCTAGTAGTAGAAAGAGCTTCTTATTTCGTGTGGTTAGTGACTAACCTGGTGTCAGAGTTTAAAAATCGCCCATGGGCTGGACTTGACATGCAGTCGAGAAATATCTCTCAGACAGCAAGGACGGCGGAAAGCGCTTTTCAGTTTCAACTCTTCATTTTGTTTTCAAGCATTTTTTGCTTTAGTTTTAACAGAAATATTATGGGAGTTTTATATTCTATAGGGCAGATCCCGGTAGAAAATAAATTCTCATAACATTTCTGGAGTTATGGAGTTTATTTTCTATAGGGATATGTTTATTGTGTAACTATGAGCCCGTAGTTGACCTTCCACCATTGTATAATATTATATGCGTGTGCGCACCTACGTAAGCTTTATGATGAGTAATAGACCGGTTGAAACATCGTTAGAACAAAGCTCTGACTTCACTGTAAATAATGACGGTAAAGTGTAGACAGAGACACATGCACAGATTTAATGTCTCTTCTTTAATGTCAATTTTTGTGCCTCGTGCTGGATTAAAGTATACTAGACCTATAACTAACAAAGGAAATAACACAGTGCTAATTGATTAAAATGGCTAAATAAACCACACTTTGATCATCCGTTATTATTTCCGAGATTCAGTTTCAACAGTAGGTATTTACATGCTGAATTCAAAGAAAACTGTTGAGTTTCTAAATAAACAAAATGTTTTCAATAAAATTTGTTAAATAGATTATTCTGATACGCTTGTCCTCTTTTTGTTGTTTGTAAAAATTTGTAAAAATGTCTGGTGTTGTTAATTCTTGTTGTTGTTGTTTTTGAGTATCGACAACAAAACACAATAAATTGTTTGTTAAAGACCATCTAATTAAGTACCTACCTAATTAGCAATCCATCCATGAAACTTTACAATGTTTTTTATGATAACAATTCGTTTAATTTAATTTGGTACATACTTATAGTTAAATGGTATATGTAATACAAAAATAATGAAATAAATTCAAGATATTATGTGTGTTCGGTTACATTGTTCATCAAAGGTACCTAAACTTTCTGCAAAGTGGCAGTCTAGTTTTTCATCCTATTATGTCATAGGTACACAAAACTAAGGAATACTTTTATAATACCTATAAACAGCTTCTAAACGACAAACTACCTTTACAAAACCGCTTGTCAACCATGGTTGTTGAAGTAAGGTTCGCACAAACTTCATTGTATTTGTCGCAAAGTCGCAGCGGGCGATTAACATAGGTGACATAGGTCCACCACGATGCACCACAATAAAATTGCAATTACATTTCAAAGACGTGATGCTCACTTCAAAACATTGCCCCCGATTACAGATAAATTATAAATAACGTTGTATAGTGAGTTAATGACACATGAACGCGTCATGTAAGCTCGGTACAAGTGACGTCACAATAGCTCATTTAGAAGCACGCGTGGTTGCAAATGGACATAAACAATTGATTCCTAGAAAGTTTCCTGATCATTGAGTTGCGATTTACCTGGATTTGTAGATACCGATCTTGATAAATTTTTGACGTACCTAACACTTTTTAAGTTTTGGATTGAAAACTCTCAAGCCTTTGCAAGAATACTAAAGGCATGGTCATCGGTTCCAATTTAGCTTGAAATGGTGTGTGTGTACACCTAAGTGTTAGTAATAAGAATCAATTCAAAAGCCATAAGAAATAAAGCGTGTGCTAAATAATAAGCGTAAACGTGTGCTATTGCATCTGAATTTAGTGTAGATAGGTAGGTTGGTAACCAGCGCGCATTCCCGCTACAATTCTGGCTGACTATTCATTTATTTTCACATTGACTTGAATTGTCTTCCTAGTTTTCAAATAATCCTAATGAATAGCATCATCAGTCTACAACGTTCCCACTGATGGGACACAGGCACCCTCTGTGTGAGGCCATAATCCACCACGCGGGCCCAGTGCGGTCTGAACAAACGACCTTTATTGCAAATTGAGTTCTATGAAATCTGTCTTAAATACTTAATAACACTTCGGTTACAAAACTTTCTTCCTTCCTTTAAATCCTTCTGTAAAGAGGTCTTGGCACAGGTGCATGTTATTAATAAGTCGGCCATTTTGCGACTGTAATAACCGTTCGCACCTGAAGTTTCAGCTGTATAACAGTTTTCGGGGCCAAACCGCTGATAGTATTGCGAAATTTCCTGTCGTAAAGAGCACACATGTTCGCAATGAGAATAATTCGGAGAATCAATGTTGGGAAAATATATTTTATAATTTTGGGAAAGATATTATACCTAAGTAGGTACCCAGTTGTCATTTTAATGCAGAGGGTGGAAGTAGACATGAACTCAAAAATATCGAGTAAAATATCAACTGTTTTATAGGTGCAACATGTAAAATAACCCTGTACGATCCGTGAGGGTGTTGTTAGGTATCGTATTGAGAGTCTATGTGGTAATTTTCAAGAAAAAAGAAAAAAAAATCGCCATATTGTTTTTCAATGGGGAATTTTACCGGGTTATTACATGGGGCGCGGGCGGCCGTCGTTTAGCGAATGTACACAAGTCATAACTTATGACCCCTGTTGAAATTTATCTTATTTTTAATGCATTTGGGGTAATTTTGGTACTAAAAATGTGAATTTTAAATAGCAATAACTTTTTTATTTTCAATAATAATAAGATTTTTTAATACTTTTTGGTAATGTTACTGCAGTACTTTTAGGCCATTTTCGGATCGGACAGTGTTTTTATGAGTAGGTAGGTAAGGTAACTTACATTTACCACCTGAAAGATTGCCAATGAATTCAAATTCAGCTCTTAGTTTTACTTTTATGAAAAAGAGAAGCAATAAAATATTGAAATTCGATAAACTACCAAGCTTTATTGTTAATCGCAAGAAAGATAAAATTATTCGATATAAAAACATAAAATCAAAAGATATTTATCGTTGCTGAAATTTTATTATCATTGACGGCGCAAGGGGTTAGGATACGGTGGAGCATACGGTGGAGGTCTGCCCGGCTTGGGCGGTGCACCGAGGAAGCGATCGGCGGCGGTGATCTCTCGCGTCCGGCCCTAGTGCAGGCTATGGTACGGAGCGAGAGGGCATGGGAAGCCGTCACCTCCTTCTGCGAAGCAGTAATGCTCGAGAAGGAGGAGGCGGAATGCGTGAGGGAGAGGTAAATTTCGTGCCCTCACGCCCCTAGTCGCAGCAGGAAACGCCCTGGTCGGGAATCCCAGGCCGATTCCCGGCCATCGTAGGCGCGGACTTGCGGATGGTGAGCAATGGGTAGCTCGCCGTCTGATAAGGACTAGGCCCGCATCGACGGCGCGTTGTGTTCCACGCGCGCCTCAAATAGATGTGAGCACAACTGACGGGGTCAGCTAGGGCAAATGCCTGCCAGGTTTGCGGGAAAGTCCGAAAGAGTTACCGTGGCCCCTGGAAACACACAGGCAACTGACGGAACACGGGTGGGTTTTAGTCAGTAAGAATCTAACACGGGTTCCCGCTCCGCCCAGAGTCGGAGAAGTTATTTGATAATTTCCCACCCAAAAAAAACCGTATTAGGATGTGAAATATGGCAGGTCAGAGCAAAATGTCGTAATTTTATATTCCTGCGCAAAGCTGACTTGAAAACTTGTGTAAGTAATAAGTAAAGATATTACAATAATTTTGTTAACTATTAAAAGTTAGGCTTATGAAATATAGTAATTGGTACCTTTGGAATCCCCGGGTATTCTTGTACTATGATAAGTACCTGGGCAACCGAGCTTAGTATAGGATAGGTTCATACTAATTCCATGTATAGTACATACTAATTCCATGCTGCCATGATAATATGTACTTACTAATTCCAAGCTGCCATGATAGTACGTACTTACTAATTCCATGCTACCATGTCATTCTTCTAAGGTAGCCATCTTGTTCTAAACTTTGGGCGACCGATCTCTGCTCGGGAGAAAATACGGAGAAAACGATTTTTTCCAGACATGAGACATTTTTTGCCCTCGTAAACCTCATTGCAACTTTCATCGAAATCGTTAGAGCCGTTTTCGAGAACGTGATTACAAATATATATATATTATATAAATATTGCGTATTTAATAGTGTAGGATTATGGTTGATCCTAAAACAATTATAAAATATTAAAAATGACTGTTCAATTTTATTTACACATACGTATTTACATGATTTTTAAAACTAAGACTTAATAATAATATGTACAAGTATATAAAAACCATTTTATAATAGAAAACCCATTTTCTATTATAAAATGGGTTTTCATCTGTCACAAAAACAGAAAGACCGGTCAGACGTACATATTATTTGGTATGGTACGTACTCTTGAAGACTGTTTTAATTGTATATAAAAGTAAATAGCAGGTTGTTTATCATTTTCAGATTTAATTTCTGAAATAAATCGTAAACGTTTCATCAGTTGGCTATCACCTGCATTTTATATGGTTCAACGTCACTCCGACAGTCGCAAATAAACCTGTTGACCAACGGTTTGAGATTGATATGATCGGATCAAGGGATAAATATAGAAATACAATAAATATTTTATTTTACGTAATTACTTTTTGTTATGATAAAATGTCAGTGCCATTTCGTCAGTAAGGAGTCTAACAGAAAAATACGGAAATTGCCGCCCCCTGGCAATTTACGATTTTTTAAGAAAGTTTATAATTTAGATAGATAGATAGAATATTCTTTATAAAAAAGAATAGAAGTGCACCATAAAAATTACGGAAATTTTACAATTTTTTTTTTTTTAAATTTACCTCCTAATCTCAGCCACAATCTGTCAAAAAATGAAAAAACATTTAAATGTTTTTGACATTGATTGTTGCTGAGATGGAATTGCGACTAGATTTTGAACGTTTTTAATTACGGGAATTGGCATTCAGGGCTATGATAGGGCCTTTGATGAATACAATAAAGAGAGCCACCTTGGGGGAAATCCATCAAACTTTAGAATGTGAATTATAATTGACTCGGCTATTCAACACCCGATTTCAAGTGTTAATTGATGAAGATCTTGAGATAAAACTTCCATCCAGATTGTTATAGCCATTTTAAAAATACCCTTTCCAAATAGAATAAAAATCCATAAAGATAGAAAGAAAGGAAAAGAATTTATAGGGACTCGCACAGGAAGATTACAAACTAAACTTAACACAGTCATTGAAACATTTAAAAAAAACCGGCCAAATTTTTTCACACATCCAAAACTAATCATTTAGCTGACAGGGTAGACACTTGACTCTAACAAAAATGTGGACTTTAAAGCTTAATATTTCAAAAACGGATTCCTGAATCCAAAAATAGTTTTCATAAACTCCAAATATTTTTGAACGACCTTTCCAACGACACCCCACACTATGGGATAGATGAGAAAAAAAAAATCATCCCCACTTTACGTGTGCCCTTAAAAAAAATTTTTTTCTTGGTTTTATTTTACCACTTTATTGACGTGATTAATATGTATACCCATGCCAAATTACAGCTTTCTAGTACTAAGCGTCTATGAGCTAAGCCGCGGACAGACAGACAGACAGATAGACATGGCGAAACTGTAACGCTTCCTTATTTACTACGGAACCCTAAACAAGTAAAAAAACGTAGTAACACGTTATAATTTCAAACATTAGGTGAACAATATGTACATTCCTCACACAATCCCGCACCTCCAGCCGAGGTCGGCCGATCATAGTCCCGAAAGCTGCGGAAAGCTCCTGACTTCACCTGCGCTGCGCGGCGCTCGGCCCAGTTGCACGTCCTCGGCTAACAATAGACCTTAAACGCGCCGCTGCCAGCGTTATCATAAGTTTCATAACAGTACATAGTGCGAAGTGTTGCGATGAAAGGGAGTGGATATCTCTTTTGACTTCATCTTAGTAAAAGAGGGATTGAATAAAAACGAATTTTAGTTAAGATAAATGCAGTAAACTGCTGGTTATTATGACTTTATTGTTGGAAATGTAGTCGAAAACTATGTTTCATGAAAGATATTTCTTTCTACTGAAAATCCCACGAAAATTATATTCTCTACAAACTAATATTTACGTGTTTGAGTAGGAACTTTAGGAAAAAAAAAAACGTAAAAAAACATTTTGAAAATAGGTAGAGCATAGGCAGTTTTGAAAATTTGGACTTAAAAAAATTACGATGGGCATTCCCCGTAATTTTTTATTCCAATTATTTATACGGGCGTTCCTATTGAGTGGGTTATTTGCCAAAGTTTTTCATGTGTGAAATTGGCAAAACATTTTTTTACGTGCGAAATTGGCAAAATACCCTGTTTGCCTGGATACTAGGTACCAATGTAGGAACATAGGTAATGTTTATTCTGTTTATAAGTACATAAGATGTCATGTGGCCCTGGAATATAATAATAACTCCAATATATTTTAATGCCGTAGCATGCGCCATCTTTTCTTGTACAACTCCCACTTTTTGTCACGTGTTTAAACTAAAATAATGCCAACAAAATATATTATAATTGCATTCTGTTGACCTAAATAGTTCCTAATATATCATATTTTATTTATTTAGTCATTTAATTTAGTACCTACTGTACATAGTTAGTTGTTGTAGAATGACTATAATATTGAAAATAACTGAAAAGTTTAAAGTTGGTCCCGGCTGTCATTTGTAGATCTTTGACAGTCATTACGGGTAGTCAGAAGTCTGACAACCAGTCTTACCAAGGGCTATCGTGTTACCCGGTAATTGAATTGTGGAGGTCAGATAGGCAGTCGCTCCATGTAAATATGAAAAAGATGTTTCGATACACCTACTCAAAAGAACTATGGAGATTATAATACACGTTATAGGAATGGGAAGCCGCAGTTAGAACCTAAATATAATATTGGCGCCAAGCCATGCACTATAATTATAGTAAGAGTGCCAAAATTCTATTAGCATTACCTGCCATGTCTGGCCACAATACTTTATGGACATACGTTAGTCCTGGACTGTGACTAATGACTGTATGGGTTGGGACGTAAATATTTTGTGACAATGATACTGAATATTTGGCCGGTGAGAGCAATGTGTATTTTGTGGAGAGGTGATGTGACTAGGTATATTGTACAGTATAATGATAAAAAAACAGTTTTAGTTGCCAAAAGAATACAAAAATCAAAACAATTTAAAGGTCAAAATTGCTGATTTATAATGTTCCACAGTATCTACGAAAACAACTACATAGTTAAAAATAAGGAGAAAACTGGGTACCGCAATAGAATACATATTTATGCCGTCAAAGTATTTCAAAACAAATAAATCTATAAGCATAACATCGAAGATGCAAAAGGCTTAAACAAAACTGCATAACATAACTGCTCCAGTTTCCACAAACAGACTTTCCCCTAGCTTCCGACCTTGGCCAAATGAAGCATATGTTATAGATCATGAGGCGAGCATTCCGAAAAACATGTGTTTACACGATTACAAGGCATGATCTCATTTCGCAGGAACGAGAGCCGTGTTTGTATGGACTGTTAACTGCATCCGAAATCGAAGAAAATGGCTGAGAACGGGTAAGAAAGTTTTCCAATTTAAATTCACGAAAACTGTTTTTGTTTGCTTCAGAAATGCAAGGTTGGCTTTTAGCAGTTATGATTGACATAAATAATTCTCGTGAAACAGCAGACTTAAATAACTATTGTATTATTGTTTCCAATTCCGAAATGAATGTCGACGTTTACGACTACAGACATCGTGCAAAGCCACTAAAGCTTGATCGCATAAATCTTCAACCAAACTATTACAAATTGAATGAGAAATGGGCACACCAATACCGCGATTAATAAAAGTATTCTATTTTGATGATTGTACAACGATTTCCGGATAACTGGCTTAAAAGTGGAATAGGTCACATCAGTCGTCCTCAACGGGCAGTAAGCTAGTGTCCACGATGTCAGTCCATGTAAAAATAACGTGAATCTTGGCTGGTTTCCAGGTACGGCCCAACCGCTGGACACATCGGCAGAATTCCCAACTACGGAAAAACTCATGTTAACGTAAGTTTTAAGTTTTGATACTTTGCTTGTGATGATGGATGATAAATTGCATGAGGCCCGGGATTCGATTTTTTCTGAATGTAATGGATTTTGTTACAGAGTTTTATTTGAACGAATTAAATACAATATCGTGTTCGTGTTTCTATGCTGTTTATTTGACTTCATACATTTTTTAGTAGACATGACTTTACAACAGAGGAAAAAAAATGATCTTCAGTTTTTCCATTTGTAACCTTGTATTAACGTCGTCTTTCATGTCATTTCCAGCCAATGGGTGTCCACGAGCCACCAGCATGCATTCAGAACGCCATGATGACGAAAGATAAAAAGCCTTTCACATACACACCAGGTGGCCTCGATCTTTCCCAGATTAAAACTCCCAGCATGGCGAGAAGAATGGCAAGGCAGCGGTCTCATGAAGACCACGAACAACAACAGTACTACGCTCAACAACCAACCAATGGTGGCTATCATCCCCAAGGAGGACCAGCTCCTCCTCCACCCCCGCCACCAAATATGCCCGTTCCTCCACCCCCACCACCACCAATAGTCATCCAAGCACCAAACACGAAATCCCCCAAACCCATTGCACCCGGCGAACGCCCCGAAATAGTAATCCCCGAAAATCCCATTGGAATGTTACGAAAAACGAACAGCCCTTACCACTGGGAGGTTGAAAAGGCAGAACAACAGAAGCTAGGAAATACTCCTAAGTACGTAGATAAAGTACCTAGTCCTCTGACGGTAAAAATGCCTCCTTCTTCCTTCACGCAGCAACAGCCCCAGACTTACACACCGCCATCGCAGAATAACTTCCAACGTTCTCCGTACGGCAATCAACGTAACCCTGAAAGTCCCATCTATAAGCCTGAAGCTCAGTATGCTCACCAACATTCTGCCTCCCCACAAGGGTCGCCGCCAACGAGAGAATTTTTACAACGACAGGACTCACAATTCAACAAGAGTCCTCAACCATATGCTGGCATGCCTTCCTCAAACAGCTCGCCCTATTCACCTAGCCCCAATAACAACTGGAGACAACCCGAGAAAAGAGACTCTCCTGCTAACAATGTTCACAGCAGCCCACAATCCGTACACTCGAATCGTAATCCGTTTTCACCAAACACACAGCAGTACTCGCCAAATAATCAGCAATATTCGCCAAATAACCAGCAGTATGCCCCTAATCAACAAAACCAAAGCCCACCTTCCAACTCAGGTCCAGTTTTCCATACCTTACCCAGAGCTGGACAAAGAAACGCAGAACCACCACAGAACAACAATGTGGTGTACAATAACACGAAACCAAGCCCTCCAAATGACTCTAATGCAGCTCCTTGGAGAACAGCTACCCTAAACAGACATCCTAGGGAGCAAGAAAATCAGCAACCAATTTATAATAATACTAATTTGAATCAAGAGCAGTACACCCCTCCGTGGAAAGTTAACCAGAACAATAACACGGCAGCAAATAATGAAAATGCTAATGTTCCTGCCTGGAAGCAAGAAAATAAACCTCAACAGCAGTACATCCCTCCATGGATAAATTCGCAGGACCCTAATAACAACAGGGCTCAAGAGAATAACTCGGCACCTTGGAGAACTCATGAGGCTCCCTCATCACCACCAAAGTCGAACCAACAAGAACAACCTCGTTACCAATCGACGATGTCCATTCCTGTGACACCTAGGAAACAAAACCCACAGCCAGAATACAATAACGCACCGCAAAAGGAGGTAGTATATGTGAATGAGGAACCAGTATACTTCTGTCCCGAAAGTCCAAAGTCTATTCCTCCCTGGGTGAAAACACAGAAGGAAAAAACGAAGACTCCTCCTCCAACTTGGGTTCAAAGGCCCTTAGATGGCAGGAAAAGTCTTTCTAGGGATCTGACTACACCACCTCGAGACACAAACCAGGAACCAGAATGGATTAGAAAGAGTAACGAAATGCAAAGAGGTGCTCGCGAAGTGATCAGTCCTCCTAAATACCAGCAGACTGTACAACCGTCGTGGTCAACACGGCCTTCAGAGAACCGTAAAAGTTTGCCGAGGGATAATGCACCAGGTTCCCCGGAAACAAGGGTCATTCCTATTCAGATGGAGGTATCGACAACGGAGACAAGAGATTCTAGGCATGGTGGTCATCCACAGCCTGGACTGAGGATTACAATTGGTATGAACCAGAATCCAGAAGCTCGTGCGCCATTTTCGCCACCAACCCAACGCATCATGAGGGTGTTGTCACCACAACTGGTAAGGTTAGAAGACTCAAACCAACAGCCGGATCTGCCGACCCTGAACAGAAGTTTCCAAGACAGTCAGCCAAAAACGAGGATAATTCCGATTCAGATCGAAGGTGGAAATGGCGGGGCAAACAAAAGGTAAATATTTGTATTTTTTATTTAGGACGATTAAATGGTAAACATTTTTTCAATCCACACCTTGTAACCTGCTACTGCCACAATTATAGGCACAAAAAATTATGTTATTTTTAGTATATCTCTACAAATTTTTCGACAGCTTGTAAATGAAATCCAAAGACACTCAATTACGTCACTGCCATTTAAATACCGTCTTAAAATCCAGGATTACTCAAATATCTTTAACTAAATAACACATTACAATTGTCTATCCTCGTTTCAGCTTCGGTGGGCGGTATTAAGGGAGCTACTGGTCCAAAGTAAACAGTTTTTACTGCACCGCTTCTAAATGACTCAGTGTTTCGCTTGCTTTATATTTAGCACTCTCTTCAACACGTTCTAATTTTGTTTTCCACTAATCGAATCATTCTCCTTACGCTGTTGCCGTAATTAATTGGCTATTCAGGTTCATCACGATCTTTAATAAACCATTGATATCAGGTCACGGCTATTTTCTTAAATTGTACCTAATGTCAGGTGCATAATACATCTGCTGCTCAATTTTTGCGCTTCTTAACTAAGTACGTTGTATTTGTTTAAAACTGTGTTATATTTTGTATTTTCTTTCTAAAAATAATATTAGTAATAAAAAAAAATCGTTTTTATCCCAACTTAACATGAAATTTTAAAGCAAATCTTCATACATAAAATAAAAACTAAACAAATCCGTCTAATATTTTTCTGTCACTGTAAAATAACAATATTTTCTGCAAAAAACTGTAAACATAATTACACAAAACTGAATTATAATAAAATATTAATCAGTATAATTAACACTACTGATTAATATTTTCTAGAAAACACACCATCCTCACACAAAGAATCATGCTATAACTAAATAAAACTGATACATTTAATGTATAATATAATAATCATAAATATATTATACATTTTCAGCGTATATTACCACAAGTTTACGCAAGAGGGGCGCCCACGACAATCGAAGGCATTCAGGGTTCTGCAGATCATCACTGGTACCGAGGACTTAGACGACATCCAAGTGATCGAAAAACATCACGGATACACCGATTTATAAAATTTTCATGTAAATATATATATTATTATATTAATAAGTATAATTATATATTTTTGCTGTTAGTCAAAAAATCGGCAATCCACGTATAAAGTTACATATGTATTTTATATTATGAGAATAAACATTGTTTTTTAACTACCAACTTGCTAGTGTAATGTACTAATAATATATAACAATAGCAAGCTATAAATTAAGTCGCAGATATTATGAATAACTCGTTGTCTAAATGATTGGACTTGGAACTAAGTTCCTCTAATTTTAACTCTCTAGAATTTATTTTATTTTGACCTAGCGTCGGATAAATTATTTTTATTATTATTTTAGGCACAAAATTAGCGATATAATCTATATTTTAGTAAATAAACTTTGTAATTGTTTTAATAAATGATGGAGTCAAGAAAGAAATACACACGTATTATTAATTTAATTAACGTTATTATTATATTATATAATGTATACATCTTACGAATAATTATACGTTTTGTATATAAATCGAATAATAATGGCGAACCGAAATATTATGCTTTTATTTCGGTATTTTACTAATGCTCATGAACACAGCTAGCTTACCAAAGAAATCTTAAATGTAATTAATAAATTATACTTAAATATATCGGAATAATGTTTAAATTATAGTTTGCAAATATATTACATAGGTATAATTGTAGGTATTCTAATTGTTAGCTATATTATTTGTTTTAAAAGTTACCAAATCTATTATTTACTTCTCTACATTTAGATTTAGTTAATTATAATGAGTTAATATTTCCTGTTGCTAATGCACCTTATTATATATTTATTGCCTGTATTTTATATTTATTTAAACAATTTATATATTTATTTCTTCCTCATAATTCAGTTCATAGTCCCTACTAATCCTTATTTAATTTCCATATTTATAATATATTAATAAATATATATTTTTTGTTTTTGGACCGGATTAACGAAGTTATGGATACTAACAAATTAATTCTGGAAGATTCGTGTTTTCATAACGATGTTGGCATTTCCGAAGTTCCCGAAAAAATAATTGTTTGTGTATTGTGATTAACTAAAAATTATTGTTTAGCACAGTAGTGATGTGACTGGTTGATAACTTTTTATTATATTTCACTGTTCTCTTTACAGTTACTATTTGTCTTTCATAATTATTATATACGTGTAATTTATGGATTTCTATGTTTAGAAATCGATTATATAATTGAAATGTATAGTTTTTATTTTATTTTATGTATTTTTAATTTCTAAAAGGTAATTTTCTTAAAATAGAAAATGGATTTGCTATATTAATGATATATATTTATTAGTATATTTTATATTATTTTATGACCAGTTATCATCACTATATTGTTTTAAACATTGAAATCAGACGAGGGGTGTGGCAATCTAGTCAGTGTGATCTTTCTTAAGTATATTACGTATATTATTATACATATACGCCTAGGTATTATAAAATTTATTTTATATTAAAATTATTATAGATTTTATATTTTGCTTAATCCTACTACTTATTATATAGTATATAAGTATAATTAAATTTTATAATAAAAAGTTATAAAATTGTATTTGTCTTTAATTTTCAAAGAAAACTATTCTTGTTAATGGCAAAGAACGTTTATTATATTGTTACTTATAGATCTTTGGTGATGGCTGTTCGACTATAACATAGTTATGGGAGTAAAAAATGCGTTCACATCGTTCTGTCACCCCGAAACTAAAATAACATTTTAATTTATTTTTCAAGTTTCCTAACTTTTTTAAACATTCTCAATTTCACAACTGAGAATGTTTTTTTCTTTCACATTTAACTTACGTTGTCCCACTGCTGGGCAAAGGTCTCCCTTATAGCTTTATAGTCTTTTTTTTTTTTTTTGTTTATTCAGTGTTTAAATAATAATAATGTTATATATTTCCTGCTAGGAGTTACAAAGAACTGGTTTGCGACGATTTAATAGGTGGCTTTCGCTATTAGGTACCTACCTATAAAAAACCAACCGACTTAAAAAAAAACACTACAAAGTGATAAATAAGTAATTTCCGAAGCCGGTGTTTTCGTTTTTTGCTACCGACTTCAGAAATTTTTTATTTTTCAGTTTGTAGTGTTTTATTTGGAAGTCTGTATTTTTAATGTAATAAAAAAGTTTTTACTTTTCATGTTTTAATTGTGGTACACAAATTCGTATAGGTACCATTACTTGCTATCTAAATAACAGTGAGAGGAAGTTATTATAAAATCATCAAAATACATTAAGTGGAAAAAATAGGTAATATTGAAGCTAACTCAAAAACTCCTTATTAGAATTAATCTAAACTTTAACTTTATTTTATTTTTTCTTTTTTGAATTAAACTTTTATGGAACCACCTCGGAAGATACTCTTTCAAACAAAAAAAAAAACAAAAACGGATTATTACCGGTTTATAAATGACGGACTAACAAACAAAAAAAAAACAAGCGAATTTTGAACCCCCTCCTTTTTTAAGCCTGTTAAAAATGAGCGAGGGTTATTGCTGCTTCAAGTAAATCATTAGATATTAAGTGGCTAGAAGAGGAATCAGGAAAAAGGAGTGGAGTGACTGATTTTCCACAGTTATAAAATTATGAGAGAAGAAAAGGATTGAAGAGGAGGAACTTTTAATGAAGTGAATATGTAAACATCCAAGTGGCTCCATCTGTAGTATTCAGCAGTGATTTCTAACGTGAACAGCCACTGGTCACTGCTATTAGTTACACAGTGTGACCACAGCGTTGAAGTAAGAAGTGGCGCCATCTGTGATTCGTTTTTGGAAATAGAAATCTTAATTGTTATTAGGGATTTGGCTAGGATAGGGGGCTTTCTGTTTGCTTGTCTTAACTATTTCTTTTAAACTTGTTTGTTTATATGTTTTTAGTGTAGGATCTTTAGAAGTACTGATGAGAATATAGCTTTTTTTTTCTGATATTCCCAATAGTAATTTTTTTATGTTAAAACACACGGGAGAAATCGCGGGCAGAAGCTAGTAAGAACATCTTAATGTTACGATATTGATAAATATGACATTTGTAAACCGACTGTTGTAATGATACTTTTTGCCCATAAACACCGTTGAGTCAGTATTACTATTGGGTTCAATCTAATTCTGCTTCAGTAATGGTGGTCATAAATTCATAATGTATGTTAGCTACAAGCTACGAACGGCTACGACTGCTACGCCTGCTACGAGCTACGAAGTTGCGTAGAGGGCTCAGGGGTTGAGTTTTGAAAAGTTCTTTCTTAGCACACCGCATTTAAAACATCCCTTCTTAGCGCACTTAAAATTGACAAATATTTGTATTGTTTTTGTATTTCATATGGGTAATTCAAGGAACCATTTTATTGGTAGGTGTGTACTTTGGGTAGGTGTGTGTTGCTGTGGAATTGCGTTCCTGGCGAAGCATATGTGGTGTGACTAGGAATGATAGCCAGAAGAATGATATGCTGAGGCATCGGTGCGATTTAAAAGAAGATGTAGTAAAGAAAATTGAAAAGAATATGCTTAGATGGTCATGTTGAGAGGATGAGTGAAAGGGGACTAATAAAACGTATTTGGCACAAGGCAGATGTCAGTGGAAACGTTTTATAGTTTTCTGCCTACCCCCATGGGAAGAAGGCGTGAGTTTATGTACCATCGCAGATAACTAACCACTCTGAAAATAAAATCCCGTGCACACGATGGCCACATCTGTTACCGCCCCGGTTCAATAGCGGCCGAGCGCTGCAAGCAAGAATAGTCCTTACGGTGTTTAGTTATGGCTTTCGAAGATGGTATGTACAGAAGAAGATACAGTTCTTATCTAACATCTAATACATTCAATAACCCACAAACTTTCTCTTATCGCACACCGGGTCAAAAGGACAACTAATCAGTTTTATCAGCCCGTGACATCCCTGATTTAGCCTAATGGATATTTACGATGCCCGCCGAGGCAGTAAAAAGCACATATAAAACTTCTTTTATTTAACATACGTACGAACAGTGGTCTCGATAACAAACACTTTTTATGGCTTGATGTACGCACGTATGAGATTATGTGATGAACTTGCCTTTTGTTTTTGTTCATGTTTCATTTATTTTTGTCCCACGACTGTGTTGGGTAAGCCCTGCGCTTTTGGAAGCTGCTTTAATTTGAAAGTTTTATGCCCGTTTTCACCTTCACTAAGTGATACTTAAATTAATACCTAAATAAAAGTGCACTGTTGGATTGTCAACGCTGGGCTCAGCGCTGAGAGTTGAAAATCTAACAATGCACTTTTATTTAGGGATTCATTTAAGTGTCATTAGTTGTCGCTGAAAACGGGCATAAGATAGATGTGTCTGGTAAAGACAGATTTGTATGCAACTAGATGTATCAATCAAAGAGAATGTGTTTTACAGTCTCTCTCTATTTGGATACACATTACTTGTCCTTGTATATTACTTGTCCTGAGGCACAGATGAATACAGATGGTTCACTCCGCAAAATCATTTATATAAAAAGCGACTCTTTACGACACGATAAAGTACAATTCAGGTCGCACAGCGCTAATTACCTACAGTTATATTCACCTAGAACTTGCTTCTCTTCCTATTGCGTAAGTCTTATATCTTCTGACTACGTTACATTTACTGAATTGGCCCGACAAGACGGGCTCGCCGCGTACATGCGGAGTGAACCATCTGTATTCATCTGTGAGTTGCGAGTTATCTTTTGGAAGCTAGACCTTAACTCTAAACTAAATCCATAGCATAGCTAAAACAGGCAAAATCGAATCGATATAATAAAGAACTCCTAGATATCGAGGGTAAGTAGACCAGTTAAAAATAGAAAAAAAAAAGTGTTTATTCGCAGAAATATTTTTTTTAAAAAGATAAATTACCTCTGCCAAACTGCACAGCAGTTTGTTGGAAAATATCATTAATAAATATAATCCAAGATAGCTTTAACTTAACTGTACAATTGTACAGTTAAGTTAAAGCTATATATGTCGCCGTGACACTACTGGTTTCTGAGTATTTCTATGAAATCCCTCCCATAGCTAGCGACACGTCGTTATCATAGAAATTTCGCAGCGACACGTCGCCTGCTGCTGCTGCCTGCAGTCGACTACGGAATGTATTCAAGGTGAAAGAAAGCAGAAGAATATGAGTGCCCTAGACGCCACAATGTTGTGAACATGCACTACGAGTTTGCGATCCTGGATCGTAGTAAAGAAAAGGCTGCCCTGCTGCAGTGGAACCATAGCGTGAAGCCTGTTCAGCCTCATTAACCATACAGGTTTAGATTGTTTAAGTATCTACTGGTTCCATTACCTTAGTACGCAAAAAAAACGCACAAATTTACGTAGGTTTTGCACGCGCACGTAAGTAATAAAAGCTACGTTTTCCATCAAAAGTTAATAGCTGTTTTTATTTTGTCGTATATCTAAATCCATATCAAAGCGTCTCGAAACTTGGCACTGATATCTCTCATACATCTAGAAAGAATGGTGTTTACATCGAACGTTGTTTTATTTTTATTTTCACTAATTTTCAAATGGTTTCAAGGCCATTTTGGTATCATAAACAAGATTCTATACCAGTCATGTGGGTCAAACCTAGTTTCAATGAATTATAAAATTCGAGTCGTATTTTCGACTTGTACTTGATCTCGATACGTACTTGTCATTTCAAGATCCTCTAAATGCCATTCATATTGTAGTGGGCGTAGGGTCTAAACAAATTATTATCAATACTGGAATACCGGCAAAGGAAAACATGAAGTCTAAAATACCTGCTGATATTTAGGTATTCATTTTATCACAGAGCGTTATTGGATTTTTCCATCTAGAATTTCTCAGTAGCAGCCCGGAGTCTGGATTTGTGCCCGGTTGATGGCAATAGGCTCTCCCCCTATTACATGGGACTTAAAAATAACTTACGAATTGTGGGTGTAATATAAGTACACCTCTGCTTAACCCTTCTGGCAATACAGGCGTGATGATATATAATTTGTTTATCATTGACTTTTACCTGATCAACATGTGCATGAAGTCGGAAATTATATATCTATGAGAAGAGACTTTCAAAGTGCCTATGCTAGTCAATCTATGTTAGTCAACATCATTATCATCTTCCTGACCTTGTTCTATGCTACGTGGGGTTGGCGCACACGTTTTCTTGTTCACTCTTGCCTGTTAACCGTCATGCTATCATTCACTCCCTTCTCTTTCATATCATTCCTCACACAATCCATCCATCTTTTCTTTTGCCTTCTTTTTCCGCTCCAGCCATCAACATTTATATTCATCACTCTTTTAGTCACATGCGTTTCCTCTATCCTCATCACATGCCCATACCAGGCCAAACGATTTCCTATGAACTTTTCTGTCACTGGCACCACTTTTAAACTTCCCCTTATATACTCGTCTCTTACTTTATGCTGTTAGTACTTATGTGCTTTTGCGAAAGATTAAATTGTGCTTCAGTGATACAGTAATCTAATTATAAAGGACTAGCTTCAGCCCGCGACTTCGTCCGCGTAAAATATATCCTATGACACTCGGCAATACTGTAGCTTCCCATTAGTGAAAGTATTTTTGGAATCGCATCAGTAGTTTCGAAGATTACCCCCTACATACAAAACTTAGACTTTAAAATAAAAATATCCTACCGTTATGTTCTACTGGGATTACATACCTAATAGCCGAGGAAATGTCATTGACTAATACCGCTGCGCCCGCGTTGACGTCAACCATAATTATGTAGTTACGCGTAATTTTGATACTGTGTTATCTTTTAAGCTATTCATTTAAATGATATTATGTCAAGGCATATTTTAATTTAAATTAGATGCCCAATTTAAATAACGTATTTTATTGGATAAGAATTAATATGATACCGGTCAAAAAAGCTTCAAAAAGAACAATGAAATTTTCATCAAATTCTGAAAGAAGACAGACATATGCCATTGCGGACTTTTTGTTGAACTTTTTAAGATGAACAATACTGTAGAACATAAATTTTATGTAACTTTAACGATTTCCGCGGCGCACGCCAATAAAGCTCCCAGTCGGCATGACTTTTTCCGACATCTTCAACAATAATCGTCAAATTTCAGTCAATTTACACAAAACCTTAATGAATTATACATTAAAACCTTCCGCATGAATCACTCCGTCGATTGGTGATAACTGTTTGAAAATCCGTTCAGTAGATTTTGAGTTTATCGCGTTCAGACAGACAGACGCGACGGGGGAATTTATTTTATAATATGTAAGGATTATATTACTAGCTGTGCCCCGCAGTTTCACCCGCATATCCAATTAAAGTCTGAGTTGAGCTGCACGATAACTGACAAATGCGTGCACTGACTGGACAGGCCCTGTCAACCTGTGTGATGCTTTCCTCAAAAGACCACTTCAGACACCGATCTATATGGTCTTCACATGATCTGACTAAGATTATGTCTGGACTTTAAAAGAGACTGTGACCTCTGAGTTTGTTTCGGCCTTTCTTCTCTGAGTAGTCAGGTAGGAAACGCCGACCTCATCTAGTTTTTAAAATATGATTGACGTGTAAAAGTGTTTGTACAAACCTATTTACAGAAATAAAATCATTTATCATTTATCATAAGTCTCGATCCCGTGGAAATACCGGAATAAATATCCTATATTCTAATCCAGGTCATGGTCTACCCACGTGCCAAATTTCATCCAAATCCGTTCAGCCGTTATACACGCTGTAGCTATGTATATATAAGCGTAACAAACAAACAAAAAAATAAATAAAGTAATTCACTTTCGCATTTATTACTTAGGATATAAAGTATAGATAGGTTAATAGGTACGTGTAAATGGAGAGGCCTATGGTTAGCAGTGGACTGCTGAAGACTGAGAGTGATGGAACCGGTAATTTTTCCTCGATTTGTACAGCACCTAAACGCCAGAAAAATCCTCCACTTGGGCCGGTTTTCCTCCTCGCAACAGCTAAATACTAAACGTATGCATTTCAGTGATAACTAAAAAAAATTCAGAGCATTTATTTCAAATAAACCAATTACAGGTACTTTTGAATTGTTAAGGGGTCGGTCAGTCAGAAAGATGAAGCTAGTTGCCCATTCCAAAGCATAGTAGGTACCTATGGAGAAGAACGGGCATGAAACTCCACGGACGCTCTTTTAAATCAAAATATTGTTACAAAATATTGGTTACATCATTTAAATTGAAATTATACATGTAAGAACAATGTAGAAAGACGTGCACGTTAAAAGCGTCCGTAATAAAAAATATGAAAACAAAAACAATTCAAAAATTAAAATAAACCGTGGCAGCTAAGGGATGACCAGCCCTTACTGACGGTGCCCGTTCACGAACATGACGCATGGATCAGCACCATTTAGCTCAACCATTTTGAAGGGAACTTAATGATCCAACACACAAGCCACCATCAGCGAGACATTTGAGTGAGCATACTCTCAGCCGTCAGGGCTCATTCAAGACAATGAAAGACGTACCCAGTAAATGGAAGCTTTATGGAATGTACATGGTCACAGTGCTCACATATGTGAAATACAATTATTACGACGAGATTGAATTTATACAAAGCACAGATAGTTTTTACAATTTTCAGCAGATGCAACAATACTTTCGAATGCTAATCAATTAGTTTATGCGTCCTTGTGGAGCTGGACCAGCGCTGAGCCAACATTTTTATCAGCGATGTAATCCCCCGATTGGCAGCGTAGTGTGCGTTTTATAAAAGATTTAAATTTCGTTTCGTTCAGTTGGAGTATGTGGGGAGGTATTTTATTATAACATTTTAAACAGTACCCCATGAAGGATGAGTCTACTTTAGCCAGTCTGAAACCTGGTTGAAGTAATTGGTCCCAATTTCTAGTCCTATAATTGTGTCTATCAGCTCTTTTATTGAAAAGACTTAGATGTTTCCTTATGTACATGATGTTTTCATAGATATATTGACATATTGACAACTGATAACATATCTCCCTTCCTTCAACGATCGTTGGCCATGTTACATAGCCGAGCAATATATCTATAGCCAGGCAATTATTCCCTCGCCCACATTCTTTCACAAACAGGTTGGGAGTAGGGCACGTTTATTTTGGATGTCGTCGTTTGTCGTTTATTCGCGGAGCGATAACGTGACGTCAAGATGACGACAAGAGTTTTTTGTAAGTCGGAATGTCTAGAGATCGTGTCCTGTGCGTGTTATGGTGCAGTTCGATTGGATGTTGGAGTTATTGCTGGATGTGTCTAGTATTAAATGATTTTGCGACAGAGGCAAAGTGGCATACAAAGATGAGAAAGAAAGAAAGAAAGAAAATAAATTTATTTGACCCAGGTTAGGGCACACAATATTAAAAAAAAACAACAAAAAAAAAACAGAGAAAGCTTTAAACAGTATTGTATGAGAAATTGAGGATAGGTTAGGTTAGGTTAGGTTAGGTTAGGTGAGATGATTTGGGATTGTGATAATGTCCAATCCGCCCAGGATTAAACACAAATTATACAATATTGAAAAACAGAGGTCGAACGTCAAAGAAAGCACGCGCTGCGAAAAGGCCTACGAATTTTATACCAGATTCCAATTAGGTAAATTATAAAATGTTTTGGTATAGTCCACCAGAAGAAAATCACCCTTACCTACTGCTACGTAGTAAGCATAGCTTTCTTAGTGAGATTGACTGTATCATTGGATCTGGATCATTTCTAGCGATAAGACCACACGTTTTTTATTCTAACAAGATAGCATTACCTATTTCTTAGCTATACCAATTTGAATTTCGTGTGCAAAGTAATTTTTATTTTATTTTTTACTATAAAACTGTCACTAAGTCATATCTAGCCGTTTTACGTCAACACAGACCAATTGCCGTCGGCTTGCCAACGGAGCTGTGACGTACATTCATTTTGTCATGTGTTCTGTCTTTTATCTACTGCAATTGAAACTAACTCCATCCCGCATACGACGCTAATAGAAAAGATACGAGGTGGAGGCTCGAGTAGCTAATGCTTGTGTATGGAAGTTGTGGAGGGATGTTGGCACAGATTTATTGTTTTAGAGAAGACCCTCGTGCAGGGATGATGCCTGGGTATAAAAAAATGGATTTAGTCCGTCAGTCAGAAAATCAAAAAATATTAGACACGTATTTTTTGCTTTATAATATTAATAAAAAATGAATTGGATAAAACGCATTAAAGTTGGGGAGTGGGGGACGTTACGTCACAAGTAAGTATAAAATCTTCATACTCGTGACGTCATGGCATAATTTAACTTAATGTATTGCCGTAATCTTTTGATAACGTAAAAAAAGAAAAAAAGTATGTGTGCAATATTTTTTAAGTATTTATAAGACAAACAAAAATATATTTTTAGTCATCATCCCTATTAAATAATGTAAAGATCAGTGGTGGCCCAGTGGCAACAGCCGCGACTTACAATTTGTAGGTCGTAAGTTCGAAACCAGACAGGTGCTTTACTTTGTGTAAATTATTTCATCACCACTGCTCTTAAAATGGTGAAGGAAAACATCGTGAGGAAACTGGCATGTCCTAGAACCAAAAATTCGATGACGTGACATCTACCAATCCGCACTAGGCCCGTGTGGTAGATTAAGGCCCACTCTCTCTCAAGGAGAGGAGGCCTGTGTCCCAGCAGTGGAAAAATTATAGGCTAATTGATGTAATGAAATATCGTAAAGGATGACGAGTTTTTAAGGAAAGTCGATTGATTTTATATAGGCAACAAAATCACAAAGACTAGGTCACTGGATTGGCGAGTACCAAGTGTTGGTTTGAGCCCCGATGGTATCCATTTTTAAGGTTGGATTTTAATAAGAAGCGCTATAATGACCATACCTACATTGTATTACAAATAGCATTGAACCCTCATATTTTTATTTTTTAAGGTATACTGCCAGACATTTTATAGGTAGTTCCGATATACGCGTAGATATTTCAATGCGTTACGGGTCCTGTACAATAATGGGTTTAGGATGCTGTTGGGATGCCTCGCTTTTCCAGTGCATTAGGTATGCTTGGTAAGCTCAGCACGACTGCTTTAGGGCAATAGTAGGAAAAAGAGTGGCCTCCCTGATGCGCCGCGTACGGGGCAGCACCAACTTCCTTCTGAATACTATATTGGGAATGGGTTGATTGCCTGGTTGTGAGGCACTGGAATACCATTCACGGATGTGGAGATGCCTTAAAGGGCACCTCCACATCCGTGAAATTTACATTAGCGAAATTGTAATCAATACTGATAAATAAATTACCGCAGCTGGATCAAGGGTTTGACCCAGAAACTTGATCAAGAACTAACTCCTGGACACGGCGCGTATTGTTAGGAGGTTCCTCTCTCAGGAGCCCTGACCACCGGTAGCTTGGACCCTGTTCCCGACACCGGTAGGATACTATTTTTAAATGTTTATTTTTTTGTTTGTTTTTATATGAATATTAAAAAATGTAAATAATATGTTTAAAAATTAAATAAATAAATAATAAATAATTTACTTCTTTTTCTTTTTGTGTGGGTACTAACCTGGTGTCAGAGTTTTAAAGCCACCCATGGGCCTCTGACTTGGCTTCACATGCCGTCGAGAAATATGCATGGGAAATAGGCATGCCGGTTTCCTCACAATATTTTCCATTACCGTTTTTGAAGCAATTGATAATTATACAATACGCACATGAATCCGGACAGTCAGAGGTGAGTGCCTTGGGTTCGAACTCGAGACCTATGACTTGGCAGTTCAACGGTCACACCGCTAGGCTACTAGGCCACTGGGCACTACAGTTATAATTTAATAAATTATGTCAATAATTTACTAATATAGTTATAAGTACTACACTCGAGAGCAATGAATCCGGGTCACTTAAAGAATCCTAAAAATCTCGGAAACTAAAAATGCTAGGTTAATGCAATAAATTGTATTTAATAGACAATGTAATACTCCTTAAATGAAGGTATTAAAACTTCTTAGTTATTGTAAAGTTATATCATAAAAAAATCAAATTTGAAAAAGGGCCACTTTCGAAGATGGAACTACGAAATTACAGCATTTGGTTTTGCTTTTGTTTGTAATCTGTCATTTATGTGGGTACATAAACCATGTTGATAGTGCTCTATATTCATTATTCAAGCTGAAATTATGTCGCTTACGCCTGAAGAATGCACCAGAATACTTACAATGGTGGAAACCGGCCGGAGTCAGCGCGATACAGCCAGGACTGTCGGTGTGTCGCTGTCAACAGTACAAAGAGTTCTCCGACGTTACGAAGAAACTGGTTCTAACCTACGCAGACCAGGAACGGGCAGAACCAGGTGTACCACAGCACGAGAAGACCGATACTTGGTGAACACCATGCTTCGAAATCGCTTTCTCACAGGAACTGAACTCACAAATCAGTTTCGACGCCTCGGAGGAAGTAACCCAAGTGCATGGACAGTAAGACGTCGGCTTGCTGAATCTAACTTAAAACCCCTTAGACCTGCAAACGGCCCTAAACTGGAGCGTGGGCATCATATTTCAAGACTAAGATATGCCCAGAGCCACGTAAATTGGAGTATTGAAGATTGGTCAAAAGTTATGTTCTCCGACGAATCAAAATTTATGCTCTACAAGCACGATGGAAGACACAGAGTGTATCGAAGACCAGGGGAAAGATTCAAGCAAGCATGCATCGAAGAAAAAGTAGCCTACGGTGGTGGGTCTGTACTTGTGTGGGCCGGAATTTCTTCTGAAAGTCGCACAGAGCTGGTGATCATAGAAAACGGCTCTTTAACTAGCGTAAGATATGTGGAAGAAATCCTCAATGATCACGTTGGTCCATTTATGGTCAATTTAGGTGAGGATGCTATATTTATGCATGACAATGCCCGACCTCATACAGGTAGGATTGTGAATGACTACCTTCAAGAGATGAACATTACTAGTATGGAGTGGCCAGCGCGCAGCCCGGATATCAACCCGATCGAGCATGCTTGGGACGAGCTAGGCAGATGCGTAAAACAACGAAACCCTCCCCCAATCACGCTTCGTGAGCTCAAAATTGCTCTCACAGAGGAATGGGAGAATATTCCCCAAAATCGTATAAGGAACTTGGTGTACAGCATGCCAAACCGCGTAAACGCAGTAATGGAAGCACGAGGAGGCAATACGAAGTATTAAAATTCAAGAAAATCGTAATAAAGTTCAAAAATTTCATGTTTCCTATTTTTGTTTTAAGGAGAGATCAGCAGTTTTTTTCTTTATGTAATTTTGTGTTAATAAAATGTATGGTGACTCATATTTTTTTTACTTTCATTTAAGGAGTATTACATTGTCTATTAAATACAATTTATTGCATTAACCTATCATTTTTAGTTTCCGAGATTTTTAACATTCTTTAAGTGACCCGGATTCATTGCTCTCGAGTGTATTTACTAACAATGTATGGAATGTAAAGCCTTGTGCAGGCTGGCGCAACGCGACTCACAGAACAATTTCTAAGAAAGCTTCACGGTAGAACAATTACCGGTGTCGTCGCGCCTGTCTGCTCGAGGCTTAATTTTTTTCTGAATGAAATGATTTATAATTTAATAATTATTACGCGTTACGCTATTATTTTGGGGAAAACCTTACCATCACGTTAGTATGTGATTTTCTGCAGCAGTCAGTGTTTTCTGGGGATAACAGGAAAACAAATATCTTATTTAAAAATACATTTAACTAGGAATGTACCTTATTAAATGTTTATTTTATATTACATAATTCTGAGAGCCCTTTAAAAGTTTTATCTAAAGAAAATAATGTGAGCGCTTGAACTCGCTGAGTGCCAAAAATTATTTGATGATTGACGATCAATATCTGTTGGAGCGAATATTATGTTAATGGTACTTTTATAATCTGAATGTTGTTTATGCAATAAACAATATCGTCGAAATCGCTACGGGGCCAAAATGTGAAATTCGAGAGGAAATATGTGATATTATTATAAATTTTAGTGTAAAATTAGAAATGTATAATGAGCGGTCATCGTTCTAGGTCATTTCATCTCATAATATGAGTCGAGTTCGAGTTCGAACCCAAGGCACGCACCTCTGACTTTTCGGATTCATGTGCGTATTGTATAATTATCACTTGCTTCAAAAACGGTGAAGGAAAACATCGTGAGTAAATATGCCTGAGAGATATTTCTCGACGGCATGTGAAAACAAGTCAGAGGTTTATGGGCGGCTTAATAACTCTGACACGAGGTTAGTCACTAACCACACGAAGAAAAAGATGATATGACAAGCATTATATAAAGTGGCAGGGACGCGTATTACCTAATATATGGGGCAGCAATGTTTTTTATAACCGACGAAAAATTTACGAAGCCATGGTAACAGGTTGTGCGTCAATGTATGGCAAACTGTATGTTTAACCTTCCTTCGAATGTGTATATCTCAACAGAGAGCGGTACTCAGCACTCCTCTTAGATGAGACTCATCAAAAAGAGATATAAGAGCCTTCTTTGTTTGTATAGTCCTTTATTCCCCCGTAATTGCATTGCCATTTTTGACAAAACTTCAATTAGTTTAAAACTATAGTCTGCTGCAAAAGTATCTAATGAAAATATAAACAAATGGGTCAGAATATATATATTATGTATTTGTAGATGCCGATTTGTGCCACTTTCAAATTAAGTACTTTGACTTATTAATTTTAATTCAATTACAATTTAATAATGTCGATCAACCATGTCATCAAACTCTTGTGAAGGTCGCAAGGATCCGCTGGATGCGAAAAGTACAGAACCGGTCGAAGTGGCGGTGCCTATGTCCAGCAGTGGACGTCTTTCGGCTGAAATGATGATGATGATGATTCAAACATTAATTGTATGAAAAAGTGGTGAGATTTTAAATGTTGAACTTTCTCAATACAGATGAATATGTTACTGATTCCCTTAGTGAGTGAGTGATTGCTTAAGAGGAGCCCGTGACTAAGTAATAACAGATGCACGAGTCGTTCCATCAGGTTAAGCTACGCTTGCCGGCGTTAGTCCGTCGATGGGTGACCATCTTTACATACCGTTACTCCTCCTTGCCTCGGAAAATACGTTAAGCCGTTGGTCCCGGCTGTCATTTGTGAATCTTTGACAATCGTTACGGGTCTTCAGAAGCCCGAAAGTCTGACAACCAGTCTTAACAAGGGATATCGTATTATGCAGTTACTAGATTGTGGAGGTCAGATAGGTAGTCGCTCCATGTAAAATACTGGTATTCAGATGCATCCAGTTAGACTGGAAGCCGACCCCAACATAGTTGGGAAAAGGCTAGGGAGATTGATTGAGTGATTTCTTAAGAATTTAATCTAAACATGGTTTGTTTAACTGTTGCATAGACAAATAGATTCTATGGGTTAGCAAATTTAATTGATTCCCCGTCATTACCGCTGCATGGCATGCCAGGATCTTCACACGTCTGCTTAACCTCTCTGTTAAACCGTTAACCAAATATCCCTCACCTTAAGACACTTGACCATTACTTCTCAGATTAATCAGTAAACTTTAACTGTCTTAATTCCAGTGAGACAAACTCAATTACTGGGAACACGAGCCACATTTAATGGCCGTTGTCAGTGATCCGTAACACGGGGTATAAAGATCCTGCCCTTATTGACCGGGGATCGTCAACAGCGTTTTGTTACCCTTCGATCGGATTTGTAGAGTTAATTCTTGGAATTGAAAGGGTAATTTCAACGTAGTGATTTTAGGGGTTCATTTTAATGTCTTACTATTAAGGTTATGCTAGTCAGTCATTCTTCCATACAAACGTTGTATGGTGATTACTCGTCCTCGTCTGTTTGACGGTGTACGTTCAAAGTTCAAAATGATATCAGTTTTTGTTTTTATTATCTAGCCCTGCATGGAAGCAGAATTGGAAAAAAAATCTTGGTTTCGAAGTTATGAGCGTTGAAACTTCCATATTTCAACACAAATTTTAACTCATCTTTGGGCGTAAATAAATAACTTGTGTAGTATGAAAATAGTAAAATATAAATCGTACAAGGATAGATCATTTGTTCAAAAGTTCAAATAATTTTATTTTGAGTAGATAAATTCAGTAGTTTTTCCATAATATCTATTCGCCCAAAGATCTGTTAATGAAATTTTACGCGCTCGTTTTCATTATAAATCATCGTCTATTTCACTAAATAAATAAAAACTAGATAAAAGAAATACTAAATAAATAAAACTAAATAAATAAATGACTAAACTAACTACTATTAGCCACGCCACCAACGAGTTCGAGCCGTCGACTAGTGCAACCTTAATGGCGAATTTCGCCAATGAAACTGAACGCGATCAGCACATCTAAACTGCGCTCAACTGTCAGTGTCAATATTCCCCAACAACGGTGACACTGACAGCTCTTTAACGGGGTTTAGATGTGCCGATAGCGTTCAGTTTTATGGATGTTATCAAGAGACGCAACCCGAGAGCCTAGACAAAAATGAAATTCTATCACCAATAACGGTAATGGAAAAGTCAAAAATGTATGGGACTAACATAAACTAACCAAAAGTTTATGTCAATCCCATAGATGTATTATTTAAAACTAGGTTAATGCTGTTGATAGTTGTTGTGGATTTACGAAACGCTTCGAAAGCGGTTGTCACTTATCTAGAGCCTAGAAAAGTAACAACCGCTTTCGAAGCGTTTGTCATTTATAGCTTTCGAACATCTACCTCACCTTGCTGGCTGGCTAAGGCTCTTTGTACACACATTATTCTTCATATTCTGTTAGATTATAAACTGTCGAAAAATTATGTACTGCAATAAACCATTTACAATTTAACGCATTATTTTTTGTTAGTTTATAATCTATCCATGGGAAACCAATAAATTGTGAAGTGGTATAAAACTTGCTTGCCGATCGCGGTACGCAACGCGGACGTAACATACTGCCTAGCTGCGAGCAACTTGGAAGTAGCGCTCGCCGGCCGTTGCCGCGACACCGCTCGCTTCGCTCGGTCGGGCCGCGCGCGGTTGTCACAGCTCTAACCTAACCTACCCCATTTCACCCAGTTCACATTTTTTTTTAATCTAATGGAAATAATACCGATAATTATAAACAGACGGTTCTCATACGGTGACATATGCAGTTCATAAAAACATAAGAAGGTCAACTCAGTTTCAGACTTTCAGTGTCATATCATTCTGGGGAATATGGAGCAATTAAAATAAACTTCCTTGAAAATGAGGGCAGGTGGCGAACTTGTCGTGTACCTACCTAGGGATTACCGTTGCAACATGCAATGCCAAATTAATTAATTACGTACATAATTTTAAACATGGTTCTGTGAAATGCTTCTGAAACAGATTTTATCCATTATAATTTGTCAGGTTTTTAAATCCGAGTGGTAGTTCCCGAACGCCCTAAGCGTTCAAATAAACAAACAAACAAAACGAACTTTTTAGTTTTCATATTAGTATAGTTTTAGACTGATCTCATATACGCAAACATTTCAAAACTGTTTTAACTATTTTTCCCTTTCCCTATCTTGGTCTGTGGCCTCCTTCTGGAAGTTCAGATAAAAAAGTCCTGCAGAAGGAGGCCACAGCTCTTCTAGAAGGCTTTGCCAGCGTACCCGATACTACAAACAGCAAACAGATATCCTTATCAACAGTATACACAGTCGAATCGAAGATTTTTATGTAAATAATCTAATACCTATCTAAATGAACTCGCGTCTCAAGTAAATACCAAGAAATTACACAACCAATTAACAAAAACAATCCCGAAACTATGAAACTTGTATCCAATAAAACGAGTGATGTCACCTGGCCATCCCGTGTCCGTTAATTAACAATTTCATGAGCGTCGTCGCGGGATTATGATGCCCAACACTATTACCTATGTTGATGGCAAATAGATCCCTACAGAATGGCGGCCATCTTTATTGAGGATCTTAACCTGTAACTTGGGGATAGAAGAAGGTTGTAATTACTTTGCGTGGGGTGAGGATTATGATGTCTTTTATTATATTGCCAGATGGCTATTAAAGGGTTGTTTTTAGTATAGAAACTTGGAGTTCATTGTTTCAAATAAGGCAGATGCAGTGATGTAAGTTTAAGACGTTCCAACGATAGAGACGAAACAGAACAAAGTATTACGGATGTTAATAAGTTTTTTTTTTGGAATTAATATAGGTATTTGGTTCTTTTATCTATAAAGGAGTTTCCAGACACTTACCAGCAGCACTTAGGTAATGCTAAGGTGGAGCACATCGTGGAGTACGTGTGCCAGAAAACGCAGAACACGTTGCAGTTCTGGAGTCGCGCCGCAACGTCAACTTCAAGGCGTTCGTGGTGTGTGTACATAATTGTTATTTAAGAAGAATTGAAGAATTTTGGCCGCAGGACGTGGTGTTCCGTGGCTGCCACGGACAAGTACCATAGCACAGAACAAAGTCAAGCCAGTGCAAAGTGAAGTGCCACTAACATAATCTTAAGTCTTATTTACTAACACAAGTTTTGTTTATATTTAAATTTACGTATGTTTAGGTTAAGATATTTTTCTATGGACCTTTGTCGCCTGAAATAAATGGTTTATAATTATTATTTTATTACTGCTGAACCTATGGACAAAATAGTAACAATTGTAGAAAATAATAATGACAGACAAAGGTGCCGATTCTCTTGTCACAAATGCCTCTAAACTAGACTAAAAATCACCAAAATTTTGTTTTTTTCTGTCAAACGACGATTTCCCATTCTGAAATTGACTAAAGTGAAACAACTTATCCATATTTTAGTGATAGTTTAGTTCGGTGTACAAGAGAATCGGCACCAATAAGTTGATCTAAGATTATCGCTATTAAAATTAACTGTTTTATTCAACTTAATAGTTTAAGAAAAAGTATTACTAAGTTCGCTGCAGGTAATCTAAAAAGATTACACTTGATCTAAGTAATTTAACTTGGTTGGCTAAGTTGTCTTATGAGTTTGTTCTAGCGCCTACTCGTCCAAAGTTTTAGTTTAATGTCTAACTTAAGTATATATTTAAAAGTTAATTGAATTGAATTATAACTGTGCAAAGAAAAATAAATCGATTACCTTCGAATAATCGGGACTTCGGGAGATAGCAAACGCAGGCTGATGAAGTTCGATTAAAAAAAAAATCGAAGACGCTGCATACAATGCTTGAGAAACATCGTTAGGTTTGGCATATATCCAATATAGTATGTAATTCCCTAGAACCCTGCCATAATATAGTAATTCCCAAACTACTATAGCAATAGCCCACATCCTATCACCATATTTAATAGCTTCCACAGGTATACGAATTGACGAGGAAACAATCAAACTGATCGGATTGTGTCGCCGAAGCTCAATTAACTCGGTAGTGGTGGCGTTTGCGCCGATAGCTCCCGCGCTGAGCCGAGCTCGCCCGACGAGTGCCGATTGTCACATTGTCAGTCCGCTTTAAAATAGGAACGCACTTTGAAAATGGAAATTTAAGCCCCATAGTTTTTATAATGTTACTGAAAACTGTGAAGTGCCTATGAGTGATATCGAGGATTTAAAAAAATAAAATGCAGCTTGGGAATTGGTTTTGGTAGTTTTTTAATGAAAACTCAGGTTTAATATTTGCAGGTTTTGTGAAGACTGAAAGCTGCCTACAATTCTCAGAGTTTTCAGAACCATGAACAAAGCGTCTTAATTATGCTGAACATGATGCAGATGTATCTATGTAAAAGTAACAGTTTTGTCTTTTGTCTGTTTGGTACACTTTCTTGTCTAACATTTTGAAGCGATTTTGATTTCTAGAAAAATTACATTTTTCGGAAAATCCAATCTTTTCACGATGCATACAGACTGAGATGAGTACCCATAAGAGAAAGTCTGAGAGTGACTGAGAAGTTGTGCGGAAATCGTTTGTCATGGTATGGGCATGTGATGCGGAGGAATGAGGAAAATGTCTTCAAGAAAGTTTTGAGTATGAATGTCGGTGGCTATAATAGTAAGGGAAGACCAAAGAAACGATGGATGGACTGTGTGAAAGATGATATGGGTAGAAAGGGGGTGACTACCGAGATGACAACTAATTAATAGACAAGTATGGAAGAAAAATCTAAAAAGACATGTAGCGCCGAGAATGATGAAACAGGCATGCGTCATGAGAAGACGAAAAAATATATACACAACCTTAAGACCAAGCACTCCAAAGACAATTTCCACGCAAACTCCGCCCCCATGTACCCCGCCACTCCACTATGTGTTAAACGCTAACACATCAGTAATAAAGTTGAATATCGCGTGCGCTTTTTGGTCGTGTTCGAGCACGGAACTAAATGTCGTAAGTCTCAATTCTTATTTCGTTTATAACTAAAGTATTAATTGATCTAGAGAAAAAATATCTTATATTTGGATAATGAACTATATTTTCTTACTGTCAATATTTATTTTAGACATAAAAGCCGAGTAATCCTTTTTTTGATTCAAATAATCATTAAAAAAGACATGATTTTCAAATAAAAAATGAATTGAGCGAAAATGTTCCAATTACGTAACTGTCTTATATTTGGAAAGAAACAGATCCAATAAATCATATACAAAAGTTCCATTTTGATTGCATGCGTGACTTTTTCAGAATATTAATGCAAATTAATATACAATTTAAAAGCCTCCTAACCCACAATCTATGTCTGTTTTGTTGAAGTACATCTAGAAGTTTCTCAAATCTACATACTGGATCAGACTATCTCAAAATAATATATTGTAAATAATGATCTCAGCGGTCTCAACTATTGGTTTCCAGTTGCGAGCTGTTCTTGAACCATGAATCACATCGTAATGTTTATAAGGCAGCGGAAATACTATGGTTTCAGTGTGTTTGTGGCGATATAATAACAGCCACACGGGTCGATCTTGCCGCGGTTGGTCCGTGGATGGGTGACCATCTTTACATAGCAAGACACCTCCGTGCTTCGGAAAATATGTTAAGCCGTTGGTCCCGGCTGTCATTTGTAGATCTTCGACAGTCGTCACGGGTAGTTAGAAGCCCAAAAGTCTGACAACCAGTTTTACCAAGCAACTAGGTTGTGGAGGTCAGTTGCTCCATGTAAAATCTAGTATTTTACATGGACCGACTGCCTATTTTTCCTCCGGCATTCGGTTAGACTGGAAGCCGACCCCTAAATAGTTGGATAAAGGCTAGGCAGATAGATGATGATACATTATCATGCCACGGAATGTCTGATAATGAACATCTGTTACTTTATAATCTATCTAGTGTGATTATTAATTATCGAAAAATGGTAAACTGCAACAAACCGTTTACAATTTACCGAATTATTATGCGATAATTTATAATCTATCCATGGAGAACCGATAAATTGTGAACTGGTATTAGGTTTGCATGCGAGGAACGCACCTTGCGCTAACAGTAAATAGCCAAGTAACTGCGACAAACTTAGAAGAAGCGCTCACTTCGCCGGGGTACCGCGCACTTCGTTCTAACCTAACCTAACCCATTTAGTCGGGGTGCCCTGATTTAGTTACTGTGACAAATTCAGATACCGCCAAGACTTGCCAATCAGGGACGGTTCACAATTTTACGACTGGTAAAATCGGACAAATTATGAACCCTGTCGATAAGTGCAGTTTCGTTCATAATTTGACATTGATACATTTATTAACTAACTACCGAAAATTATTGCCTTATATTGTAACAGTTTACAATTTTTCGATATTTTATAATCTCACTATATAGATTATAAACGAACGGTGTTCACAATCTTAGCTAGACATAATATATAATACATGAATATTTAACTTAAAAATAGCTCAGAAATCTTGATGTTTTGATACGTCACCACATATCATGTAGATTGCCTCCGTGCGAAGCAATGGCAAGACACTGGTTCTTAATAAAGGTTTTGTAACAATAATTCTTAAAATAATTGACCCAATATCCAGCACAGTATGGACAGCTGTAACTTCGACATTCCCTGTTCCCGAGGTTGCTCGTAACTCGTAACTATTCGGTAATAATGCTATAAAACCTGGCCTTGTAGACAAAACAGTCTCGAATAATGTGCGTTTATTGTGTGCTGATTTTTCAAGACCATTCATTGAAGTGGTTTGTGGAATTACTGTAAACAAAACATGTCAGTGGACAAGCAACACAAAATTATAATATTAATTATTATAATACAGGGTGGCAGGTACAATAGGAGCACAAACTGTAACCGTGAATGCAGCAAATGATTCTAGACCCCTAGCGTAGAAATTTTTCGTCGGTTATCATTAAAATAAAATCAACTGTTTCATAGAAAAGTGCAATACCTAGTAAGTAGGTACCTAGGCGGTCAAAATGTATGGGACAGCTTATTTTTTTATGTGTAACATCTTTCCTCTCGCTTTCTAGCAAATCTTCCTTCTCGCTTTCCTATAATCTGTGGAGTGGGAAATCTGTGTGAGTGTGTGTTTGTGTGGATGTGTGTGCGTGTGTGTGTTTGTGGCAGTGTATCTCTCGAATTATGTGATCGTATATAGGATTGACTCGATTTCTTCGTAAAATTTGTTTGCAAGCCATAGTGTTTTTTTGCAGTCGTGGTATGTCATAGAATAAATGTTTTGTTCTTTATTTAGAATATTGTATATGCGTGATGATTGTTTTGTATATTGTCTCGTGGCAAATGTGGTTTTGACCGAAGTAAAAAGGGATGTAAGTCTATTATAGGAAGCCGGGGAAGTTATTAAGCCCTAGGAAACCAGAACACCGAGTGGTTGGCAAGAGTTTGACGTAACAAAGTCAAATAATTTTTTTCGAAGAGGCCCTTGTATGGCACTTTTGAACGTCAAAATTTACAAAATAATAGATTTGATTCTAGTCGCCCCTTCCAAAAGGTAATTTTCATATGGAGAAGAATGGGCAAGAAACTCTTCGCCTCTCCCGGAAAGAGGCTATTCAAGAGGATTACCACACAAAAAATTGAGCTAAACGCAGAGTTGCTCTGAGAAAACGTGTGGTGAAACAATAACTTTCTTTAACAATAAAATTGATTTAATATTTACAATAAATTACAAAAAATTATGTTCATTGCATTCCTAATGATGCAAACTTTCATCGATTGTGATATTTTTCCGTTCTGAGCAGATTTACGGCCGATATCTATGAGACGACATTTTAAATTTCTAACAAATTTTGCTTTCGGTTTCTAATAATGCCGTTGCTATTGTAATTGCTCGACACTTGATTTTTTGGCTCATTGCATTCCTTATGATGCAAGCTTTCTTTGATTGGGTCAGAAATATTGAACTTACTATCAGTTTCGAGCAAAAAGACGTTTAAAATAAAACAAAATATAATCTCCTTGTGATGGCGAGACGAACTAGACTCCTTCAGTAAGAACTGGTCCTTAGAAGCGAAATAGAGAGGAGAGTAAAGAATAGGGAGGTCTTTGGCCTGTAGAAGGACACCACAAGTTTCTAATAAATAATAATTAACTCCTTGTGGTTCCAGGTGTTTAAAAGCAGCAGCTCCTCATCATCCACAGTCCGACTTCATCCACTCTCTTTTCTTGTTCTAAGCCCAACTACTATCTC
This sequence comes from Omphaloscelis lunosa, assembly GCA_916610215.1. Taxonomy (NCBI): domain Eukaryota; kingdom Metazoa; phylum Arthropoda; class Insecta; order Lepidoptera; family Noctuidae; genus Omphaloscelis; species Omphaloscelis lunosa. The sequence goes on along the minus strand of OU744265.1, from coordinate 11,995,663 downwards.
CCAATATATTTATTAGCGGCCTATTGGCCTATAGGCCGTGGTTTGATTGCGAACGTTATATAGAAAGAAATTCATCGCATAAATTTTATGAAGGGCCAAAGTTTTCATCACATCTCGCGCTCACGCGTGTGACGTCAGCCTGCGCATGGGCACCTTGAATTGTAAACATCTACATTTAACTGGGCTTGGGATGAATAATATTTCAGTTTTCTTTATTTATTGATACTGAACAAAGTGTTAAGTGGTTTAATATGAAATATGTTAAGAATATTAATCTGCAAGTTAACGGACAGTTAAAACAGAAATGAAGGTAGTTTTATTCAACTTCATCTGTCGTTAAAGTCCGAAAGTCTGACAACCAGTCTTACCAAGGGGTATCGTATTATCCAGTTACTGTGTTGTGGAGGTCAGATAGTCAAGTCGCTTCATGTAAAATATTGGTATTCAGTTGCATTCGGTTAGACTGGAAGCTGATCTCAACAGTTGGGAAACTAGGCTATGCTGATTAATCTATCGTCCAATAATATCACGTTAATTTTGTGAATTTGTGGATAATGTATGGAACACAACGACTGAAAAGAAATGAAAGACAGAATAATCACTTGACAGAGATTTAAAAAATGTTACATTTAAAAAAAAAATGTTCGATTCTTTTCTTCGACATCTTGCGCATTTCAGCTGTTATTTTGTAACTTTGTTGGATCGGGACGGCTTGTATATAACCGGAAACGGCTTAATATACTAAATTTACCTGACGCGAGCTCCCAAGTGACCTTTGAAACTCAATTATTGGGTAAATCCGATATCCGTTTGCACAAAATACTTTTTACTCTGGTAAATGAAGTATATTTCCTTCACGATATATAGGAAGGTAAAATTGTGTAAAACATGCAGTAGGTATTCTAAAAATCTGCAAGTCAATGACCCGACGACATTCACAATTTCAGATAGACCTAAATAGACTGCAAATAGTATAAAAAATATGTTTACACATTTATACGTCGCCCAGTTTCCAATGGTCGCCAAAAATTCCCGTCTTTCAAACAAGTTTGAATTAATGCATCAAAATATAATTCCATGTCACTTACAAAATATATTCACAACATGTGAAAACGATTTTCTTTTTAAAACTATCGGGATATTTTAATACTAGCTTTCGCTCGCGATTTCGATGCAAACTTCAACACGGGGGTGTTAATTTTCTTTCAAAACTTTAAGAGGGAAAAAATGCCTGTGTATTTCCTCAACATTCAAGCTATGTAGGAACAAAATTTCTCCAATATCAGTTGAACGGTTTATGGTGTGACAACGTAACAAACAGAGACACTTTCACATTTTTTTTATAATATTTTATTGGTCTTTATAGATTTAATATGTGTGAAAGACATTATTTTAACTTTGTAAAACTATCGGGATATTTCAATATTTGAGTATGAGAGCTTTTGAACGTGGTGAGTAGTCGTGACGGACATGTTTATACGGTTTTTTTTTTTTTTTTTTTTTGAACGGGCATCTCGCAGTTTTGACCACTAAGGTCTTGGCTGCTTAACCGGACTTTCCTGTGTGTGCCTTAAGCTGCTATACTCAAAGCCTCCAGCCAGGGGCAAAAAACTAAACTAAATTAAAACTAGGCGAACGCTCGCTAAGGGCACCCCCTGTGGGGTACGAACCTCGGCTTAGGGCGTCGCTGAGGGGAGGACAGCAAGAAGGGACAGGCTGGATCAAAATTGGTTTATATCATGATTATTATGCGGGGTAGTTTAAAGCTACGTGCTCAGCGGCAACAACTTGCTGGCACCTCGTTTTCGAGCAAAGGTCGGGGAGGAGTATCATTTACTCAGGAACACGGTCGCGATCGCAAAGGACCTCGGCGGCGAGGTCGGAATGAAGTTGTTTATAAGGTTTAATCACCGGATATTTATAGAACCGTTCTGTAATATTGCGGTTTTTTATAATCACATGATCATTGCTAATGTGCATTCCTTGTTTTCATATTTCGTAGTACATTTTTATTTATAGTTTTTTGTTGATATTAGTGCATGAAATGTGGTGCTGTGCCACAAACGATGGGAAACTTAATCATAGATATATTTTCAATAATACATCTATGCTAACCTATGCTAAACCTAAAACTATGATAACCGACTTCTAATGTTTTTTTACTGAAGATCACGTCTTAGCGAGTAGTGTATAATGATTTGGAAACAATATATATTAAAAAAATATATATATATTAAGAAAATGCTAAAAATAGGGATATTTTAGATTATGTTTATATTACATAGTGCCCGGTTGATGGCAATAGGCTCGCCCCCTATTACATGGGACTTAAACATAACTGGCGAAATGTGGGTGTGCCTGCTACAGGGATACCTCTGCCCAACCCTTCGGGAAAACAAGGCGTGATGTTATGTGTGATGTTATGTGTACATAGTGAAATTAATTTGTAAATTTATGTCTAACGCGGATTAAAAACTGAGAATCACGCAAAAACTATCAAGCATATTTTTCAGAAACCTTTACCATTATAAAGATAATTTAATTATTGGTCTTTTAGTATACGTGTTTTATTAAAATACCTTTTTTATTTGTAATAAATTAATAAAGCGTCTAATTTGGGACAGCGCTCATTGATGGGCGAGTCCTATTACTGGCTGGACGTACGACGCGTTGCGTGAGCTCAGCACAGAATGCGTAAGCTAACCACTCAAAGTGTCATATATCTCACTGTCATATATCTGCGTCTTAATATCGTGTCCTGCGTGTCCTGTCGTCTGCATGTTACAGAAACTGATGCACGCTAGTGATGGCGTTAAACACTTGGTAGAATTCTGGCCAGAGTCCATTTAGATTTAAAAACCTAAAAAGAAGATAAAGTACATGAACATGCAGAAGAACATTATGACAGTTATTAAAGGTTTTTAAGAGGAGATTAGGTATTAAGTCGTAGCGCTCCATTAGAAAGAGTTTACATAACATCACGCCAGTATTCCCCGAGGGGTAGTGCAGAGGTGTACCTACATATAAACTATACCCACTTTTTGCCAGTTTGAGTCCCATGTAATAGGCGAGCCTATTGCCATTAACTGCTATTAACTGGATCAAGGGCTTGATTCAGAATGCGGTACTCCTGGACAGAGCCCGCATTGTTAGGAGGTTCCTCTCTCTGGAGCCCTGACCCCGGTAGCTTGGACCATGTTCCCGATACCGGTGGGCTAAAAATTTTTATATTTTCTAAATTCTAATATTTAAAAATGTAATTTACAAGTATTTAAATGCGCGCGCTTATTACTATTAAATAAGTATTTAATAGTAATAGTATTTAATAGTAATAAGCGCGGTGAGCTGCATCAATTGGGTAGGTACCCCAGTTGTATTAAAATTTTCACTGTACAGTCGCCGCCTCCGCAGAATAAACGCGTAAGTGCTATTGCGGCGGTTTCGACGTTAATCCATATTCGTGATCGGTGAAAATACATCCACTCATTTTTCCCAGATTTTTATATAAAGTATTTACGAAGTTACATACACACGATATACCGTAACATGATGTTACGGTATATCGTGACCAGAACAAAAATTTAATCACGTATTACATTATCAGAAACTTTTCGACTGAATAAACGTGTAATACCCCATTAACGGTATTTTCACTGTACTGCGAAAAACGCAAAGAAAATTCAAGTTATATTACATTGCAAAACAAAAAAATAAAAACTCAAAGTAAAATTAACAAAAAAAAAAAAAAAAAAAACTGTAAAATGTTTTTTATCAATAAACGGTACCTGTTGACCACTGATTATTAAATTATATTATCTACAAAAAAAAAATCTTTTATACGACATAAAAAATAAACTTCTATTCGGTGTAGTCTTAAAGTTATGGATCAATTTAGGTTTTTTATTTTTCCTGTAAAATTGACTTTTTACACTTGTATTGTATATTTCTTTTCAAAGAGGGGGAAAGAATCATAGAGCATCAAAAAATTCGTTGACATCGCTGTCAAGTTATTCAAATAAAAACCTACAAATACAATTCATGCTATTTTCAAATTTACAAACCCAAAGGATTTCCCGTAACTAAGGAAGAAAGAAAATAATGGCGAAGAAATTGTCGGTATTTCTTTCCTTGAAACGTTTTTATACCTCAAGTGATTTAGCTGGTTTCAGCATTCCGCTAGCTGCTAACTATAACAATCTAAGAAATACGCGAGTTACCTCCCCTCTTCAACTTTTAACCACCCGTTTTTTTAGTCACTAAAGAATACTTACGAAGTAAATATTAAACTAAGGTTTTTCTTTAACATGTTTTTGAAGTGAAAACTTCCTAAGGCGCGTTGGGCATTGTTGAAATGGGACTAAACCATTGATTTTGCGACACCGCGATGACACCAGCTTTTGACAATTAAAAAAGACATCAACGCGTTGATTACAGCGGTGCCGTTTTTTTTTTTTTCAAGTTTTCAGTTCTGTCGGCACTCCCGGAGTGCCACTGTTTTTTTTTTAATGATCACAACACTTACAATTTGGAAGGCTTATTGGTTGATTTGCACGAATATACTTCAACACTTCGATTTAAATCGACGCTTTTAAATAATAGAATTTTTTCTTGAGGCGATTCGTACGAATTTAATCTATTTCTGGGCGAATTGATAACTCCAGAAATACGTATTAGGCAATTGGCACATTTTGAATTTTATGCAGTCAAAAATTTAAATTCGTGCGAATCGCCGCAAGAAAAATAATGTTATTTAAAAGTGTTGATTCGCCAGTTTCGGGCGATTAAATTCGTGCGAATCAACCAATAAGCCGTCCGAAAAAGTAACGAATGAACACAGTTTATTTCTTCTTGCTATCGTCCAGATAACAAGGAAAACAGTTAATTAAGAAACTCTATTCTGAAACAAAATTCTGCTAATTTCTTAGTAAAATGCTATTTTATAATGAAACAGTTCAAATTTTTTGCTCTTACAAGAGTTGCTTACGCGTAATTACTCCAGCTAATAACTACAGTTACATTTTATAATAAACTAGCACTAATTCTACGCTATTACAACGTGTAAGCAAATAAATAAGGTCAGCTCCGGAGCTAAATTAGCCGAGAAACACGAAACAACGCGTGCGCATTATTATGACGGCGCTAAGAATATGACGAAGAGCTAAATAAATTAGGTGGTAAGGTCGATGTGTATTTCTGGATTATATGATATAATAAGTGGAGGCTCCCTAAATTGTATGTTAATTTGCATTAATATTCTGAAAAAGTTACGCATACAATCAAAATGGAACTTTAGTATTATGATTTATTGGATCTGTTTCTTTCCAAATATAAGACAGTTACGTAATTGGAATAAGATTTTCGCTCGATCCATTTTTGATTCGAAAATCATGTCTTATTTAAAGATTATTTGAAACAAAAACAAGATTACTCGGCTCTTTTGTCTAAAATAATTATTGTCAGTAAGGAAATATAGTTTATTATCCAAATATTAAGTTATTTTTCTCTAGATCAATTATTACTTTAGTTATAAACGAAATAAGAATTGAGAGACTAATGACATTTAGTTCGTGCTTGAACAAAGAACGCACGCGATATTCAACTTAATTACTGATCTGTTAGCGTTTAGTACACAGTGGAGTGGTGGGGTGCATTGGTGCGGAGTTTGCGTGGAAATTGACTTTGGATTGCCTGGTCTTAAAACGGATCCGAAGGTTTATGAACCTGAATTTTAAGCTGTAGTCTTGTTGGCTTAAACCCGGCACACACAGGGTTCTCTTCTAGATTTGGTACAAGCAACTTAGGAGAGGCCTATTTCCAGCGCCGAACTGCTATAGGTCGAGTTAACTGAAGAACAGATATTGAACAGGACTCTAAAATTTTACTAGCACCATATTACACCGGAATACAACAGAGCTTGGTGGCAGAAATATCTACCTTAATCGAATGGTAATATTATTCCAGAAGAAAAAAAATACAAAAGAAAGACCACTAGATACGTCATCAATAAATAATAATAACATCACCTTGTCTCCTCACACAAAAAATAATCAAAATAAAAAAGCCTGTCATTTCTTGCAAAAGTTAAATATATTAATTACTATATTTCCCATGTTAGTAAGGTGTACTTATGACTTAGATACATTTAAGTTTATGATTAGATGTAGTTTATGTGTTAATATTTTTATATTACATTAATTAAAATTTTGAATTTAATACAGTTTGCAAGGTGGCGAAGGCCGTCTCTAAAGAAAACCAGTTATCTCTGTCTTGGCCTGATTTTATCCAGCCAGGGGCATCCGTGTCGATTATATCGTCTTCCCATCTCTTGTACGGTTTTCCTCTGTAGCTTTCACTTTTGGGCCTTTCCACGATGTCACAAAACTTTAATAATAATACCAGCCTATTCTTGTACCATTGCAAGGCAAAGGCCTCTTCTGATGCGGGTCCCAGACACAGTCACATGTTTGCTCAAACACTTTGATAGACTTTGCTCAAACATTTCAACACTTGTTTGTTTTTACCTGCCAGACATAGCAACAATATTTAAACACTTGTTTGAACACATGTCAGGCACGGGTGTCCTACAGAGCTGGTGTCCTACACGCTTGCTCAAGACGGGTTGGCAATTTGAGACTTATATTCATTATAAAGTCCAGGTTTCCTCACGATGTTTTTCACAAAACTTATGTAGACATAAAACTGCCAATTCTTATAGCTTACGACATCCAGTACATTTATCAAAATTATCTAATACACCGGTCATATGCGAAATTTTCATGTGTATGTAAAATATTTGTTTTATTTCAATGCCCAGGCGCATTTGAACACACAATGGCGAAGTTTAGATTTAGTGCGAAATAACACATAAACGTTTAAAGATCTCACTTTTACGGCGGTTACTGGAACTGCAATTAGCTGCAAATGACTGTATTTTTATAAGAAAATGGGTCATTTGAAATTAGACCACGAGTGTGGAAAAGGATTATATTGAATGTAAAGGAAAGTGTCATTCTCTTGTAAAAGCACTGGTACACCCAATTTCAGAAAAACTTGATTGTTATAGCTGTCACAAAAGGACTTAAAAAACGATGGAAAGCATTTTCTTATCTATAGCATTAAAAAACAAAAAATCGGCATGCAAATAAAATTACATTGGTAAATATAAAAAAAATATAATTAAAAAATTAAATAAAATTACAATGGCGGAAGGTATCTTATCACTAAATTTTACATTTGACATCTCTTTTACCAATATTTACCACATTTAATGCAAATAAATGATACTGATTTGGTGCTTTCATCTTTGGGATACCACGTTTAGCATAGTTGCAGTTATAGATGTTTACGATCATGATTTTACATAAACTTACACCTACATTCATGTACTTGAAACTACAGAACGCCACCTGCTATGATCCTTACATACTCACATACACATAACGTCACGCCTTGTTTCCCCGAAGGGTTGGGCAGAGGTGTCCCTGTAGCAGGTTCACCCACATTTCGCCAGTTATGTTTTAAGTCCCATGTAATAGGGGGCAAGCCTATTGCCATCAACCGGGCACAAATCCAGACTCCAGGCTGCTACTGAGAAATACACAACATACTCCTTTTGCTTCATTTACGTTATTATGTTGTGACTGTTCATAAACGCAAGCTGGTTGCAAATACTACGCACCCAGGGTTGGAAAAAAAAAAAACAATTTTATTTTAATTTTATAAAACAAACCGTTCAAAATGTTTTAAGCAAGTTTTTTGTTTTTTTTTTTTCATTGGGCGATTTATCAAATTTATATCAACACAATTTGATCAGGCCAAATATAGACGATTTTAAAATTTAGCTGAGGAATCATTTACAAAAAACGATCAGAATAACATATGTAATAATCACTAATAAACTATCTAATCTGTGAACATACTATTTTTAACACATACTGAACCACCCAGTAAACTTTGTAGGTCCAGAATTGCAAATTCCGATTTTCGTTCTTAGATGTACCTTACTTAAAAGTATATTTAATAAATATGGGGAAGTCCCCAAAATAGTTGCAGGGAATTACTTCATTTCGACCGGCGACGAAGTGTATAAAACTATCTAACCTTTTTAATTTCTTTTCGAGTTATTTCAAGTCCAAAAAATGTGTAACTTTTCATTTATTTCCATTCATTCGCGATTTAAAACCATTTTTCTTTTCTTAATGTTTAAAACATTATTTTAAACTTGTTTTATACTGTGATTAAACACTTAATAAAAAAAATGTTTTACTTCTAACTGTTTAAAACACTGTTTAAAATATGTGTTTTAAAACAACTTGGTTGTTTTATGCCAATCCTGTACGCACCTGACCTTTCTGAAGAATATCACTAATAAGGTCCTTTAGGGCGTCCGGCATTTCCACTCACATCTTTCATCGCCTTTCATGATAGTAATAGAAAGTAAGATCTACTTTACTTTCATCATAACATCACAACTGTAACCCTTGAAGTGTTAGGCAGAGGTGTACGTATTTATAGCACACCCAAATTTGACCAGTTGTGTTTAAGATAGATCTGTTGTTGCCGAATCTAGGTTGACCTCTCTCGTAAATCTATCTCCGAAATTATTAGAGTCCGAATTGCAACCGCATTTAAATACATTAGCAAATAAATGTGCCTAACGATAAAAACGTTGGCGGAATTGCGAGAAATTCTCTAGGCATAGAGGTTATGTATGTATAATATATGTGATGCCTATACATAATTATGTATATGTGCGGGCGTTAGTATGCGAGTGATGCGAGATCATTGACATGCAGCTCCATCACCCACGTGTAGTCTACGTGCTGCCAACAAAACCATTAAGAAGAGGAACGGATTAAAAAAGTGCACCCGGCTGTAAAGACCAATGCTTGTAATGTCAAAATAACTGACAGATCCACGAATAAAAAAGTGACGTTCGATATTTCAAAGTTAAAAAAAAAGGTTGGAATGAATACGCGATCGTATTTTGTTTATGACGAAATTCAAATTTCGTTCTAATAGAAACATTTGAATATAGAAAGCAGCGGAAATGAGGAACATTTACTTTTTGTATTTCAAAAGTGTCAACGATGACGCGTGAAAGCGGAAGAATCGATGCTAATTAGCGACGAAAACTTTTTACAATTTGAAAATCGAAAAGTCGGCGGTGTTGCGTAATTCAGTTCTGAAAATACCGTCGTTGTTTCGTGCGTCCGCGCATCGACCTTGGTGACGACACTGATAGATCGCGCGCTTGCCCACGCGCAGCCGCAGGGGTGAACTTTCTAAACGAAAACAGAATGTGGATTAAAACAACCATTTGTTACGTTGTCAAAATGACATTGTTGTGAAACGTAAATTAGAATGCAAGAAAATTGTTGTAATTTACTGTTTTGTCAGTTTAATGTTTTTGGTTTTAGTATGTTAAAAGAAACGAATGCTTCCTTTTAGACAGACGATACAAAATGTTTCTTTTTCTTGTAAAGATTTCGTCGACAACCCTGACATTAATATTTAACATGTTGAATTAGTAATACATATAACGGAACATACATATTGTTGCAGGCTGGATTTTATTTATAAACTGCAATATTTTGTACTGAAAAGTAATTATCTTGCCACCGGAGGCCACTGCTTACATTCATATTTTGTAAATTAATTTATTATTTTGGTTAGCACTACAATTTCAGTGCGTAGCGTAGTGAAATTTGATTGAATTGAATTTTATCGGGATATTCATTTTGGTTAATTAGTGAATTGAATTAATTTGCGACAGGTACGGTTTATGAATTCAAGAGAACTCTGAACTGACGAAGGAACCGGAAAAAATACGAATTAGATATTGTAACCCTTCATTGCTAGCTCCCTATTACCTACATGAGATTTAAAACATAGCTGGCGAAATGTGGGTGTATTATACACCTTTGCTATGTTATGTGCAAGACATTGTAAACAGCTAATGGATATCCTGATGCGAACTGACAGCTCTTACCAAATACATAACCATAGCTTAAAAAAACTTGCAAAACAAAATACTTAACGTAATTTTAAATGGAAACTTTCCAAGTACACGGCAAGTACTCAAAATAAACAGCAAAGGATTACAAAACGTTTACCAAAATCTGGCTTTTATGATATAAATACAGCATAACATTGAAGTACATATAAAGAATTAGGTCGGAACATGTAAGAATATGAAAACAGATGGACAAACATAGCAATGCAGCATTTGATTAATTTATTTTTGTAGAAAAATATGAGTCGCACTCGGAACCACTGAAAAGAGAAAATGGAGAAGGCCAGTTCTTATTTACAATGAATAAAAATAAAATCGCCACATAAATTTTGCCACGATAATAGGCAATTTGAAAGAACATAAAAATAATGACTTGATTTGGTATACAGGGCTGGTGAGTAGTGGTGGCCCATTGCTAACGACCGGTCGACCGGTCGTGGTACCGAACCCAGGCAGGCGCTTTACTTTTTGTAAATAATTGCATAAATCCTGTTCTCAAAACGGTGAAGGAAAACATCGTGAGGAAACCGGCAAGTCCTAGAACCAAAAATTCGAAGACTTGTGACATCTACCAACCAGGACTGGGCCCAAGTGGTAGATTACAGCCCACTCCCTCTCGAAGAGGCCTCTCGAAGGCTTGTGCCCCAGCAGTGGGAACATTATAGGCCGATTATATAGTCTGGTTGATCTTGACTACTACGTGCATTTAAAGTTCTCATGCATGGCCTAAGAAACACAATACTTTTACATTTTTTCCAATAAAAAAAGAAAATAAGTACTCCTTTTCTAAATAATAAATACTGATCACGTATTAATTTTACTATGGCAGTCTTGATCTTTTTTTTTATATATTTTTTTAACAAAATGACCTACTTAGATTTCGTGCAAATAAGTCCAAGTAACATAACATAACATCACGCCTGTAATCCCTGAAGGGTTAGGCAGAGGTGTACCTATAGTACACGCACATTTCGCAAGTTATGTTTAAGTCCCATGTAATAGGGGGCGAGCCTATTGCCATCAACCGGGCACAAATCCAGACTCCGCGCTGCTACTGAGAAATTCCAGATGCGAAAACCTAATAACAGTTTGCCCGACCCGGGAATCGAACCCAGGACCTCATACTCAGCAGTAGGGCTTGCGACCAACGAGGTAGTCAAGTACAAGTGTAGTTATTAATTATTAAATATATGGAATTCCTAGCAATTTTACAACAATTGAATTGAATTATTCGTATATAATATGTAAAAAAACCCAGTCCGATCCAAAAGGGGTACATACATGGGTACTGCAATAACATTATCAAAAAGTAAAAAAAAAAAAAAAATATTATTGAAAATAAAGTGTTATTGCTATTTAAAATTCACATTTTTGGTACCAAAGTTAACCAAATTCATAATAAATTAGAAAATTTTCAACATACGGGTCATAAATGACTTGTGTACAGCCGCTAAACGACGGCCGCCCGTGCCCCATGTACGTGACCTGGTAAAATTCCCATTTTTAAAAAAAGTGGCGAATTTTTTATTTTTTCCTCAATATTACCACACACCACACAAATAGACCACATAAATAGACTCTCAGTACGATAGCTAACAACACCCTCACGGATCGGTCCAGCCGTCCCATCCTTGATGTCCTCTCTCCGGTTGACGCTCAAAGCCAAGGTTCGTACACCACAGGGGGTGCCCTTAGCAAGCGTTCACCTAGTTTTAATTAGCATAGTTGAATAACCGCTGGCTGGAGGTTTTAAGTGTAGTAGTTTAAGGCACCTACAGGAAAGCCCGGTTAAGTAGTCATGGTCTCAGAGGTCAACTACGAGATGACATACCTAAAAAAAAAAAATCGGACAGGATTTTTTTAACATATTGTATACAGACTGATTTTTTATCAGAGAACTTTAATTATTGTACAAAACTGTGTTTTTTTAGAAAAAAGTTTTAATTTTAATATGTAATTAAAGTTTTAATTATTGTATTTACGAACTGCGGCTTTAAGAGGTTTGATAAACGAATGGTGTTTTTAACGAGCGAATAATACCTATGTTGTTTCGTTTTTATAGATGTTGAAAAAACATTAATAGTACCTACTGAATTAATTTAAACCGCGTATTATGATTTAATAAAAATAAATAAAAATCATATTAGCACTTTTCTTACGGTCAATACCTTTGCGTAGGTGAATATTATATGGACTGGGCGAGTCCGAACTAGGGATGAGTATGAACGAAGCCTATTTCCAGGCCCAGGTTAAGCTATGGACAGTTGTTTGATTTTTAACTTTATTCCGTTTTCGGTAAAGTTGTTAATACAAATTGACAACTTAGTACTGCAGTAAACTGTCAGTTTGGTATAAATACTGTATTTCTATCACAGTTACGTTTTTATTAGAAAAACTAATGCTCGAATGGCTTAAAACATGTCAAAAGAAGTATCTTGTTTTGTAATAAGACCGTTATTGACGAGATTGCAATTCTTGCTGCAGTAATATCTACTATTTTGTGAGTTATGTGAACTGGACCTTCTAAAAGATGTTTTTGTTGTCCTAAACGTGTAGAGAGCAAGCTAGGATAAACAATAAGTGTACCACAGTTTACCGGAATTTTCATAGTGTACCACATAGGTACTTGTGTATGAAACAAGTATTTCAACAATGTAACAATATAAGGAGGTATTTTAGTATGAGCGAACGTTCACTTTAAAATGAAATCATAACATTGTAAGGTGATTTTATTTTCAAGTTCACAATTTCCTTTCTTATGTCAATTAGTACTTATTAATACTAATAACTTTCTGCCATTCCTCCCTCTCCTCCCCCTTTTTCTTTCCTTTCTTTCTTCTTTCTTTTTTTTCTTCGCGAATCGCGAACATTTTGCTATCGAGCATTCGTAAGCGTGCGTTCACATAGGTAACTAGGTATTATCAATCAATTCAGCTTATGGCAGTCCACTGCTGGACCTAGGCCTCTCCCTGGCTGCACCACACACCCTGTCCTTCGCCTTCTGCACCCAGTCTGTCCCAGTCACCTTTGGTTCATTGAGCAGGTCGTTATCATAATTATAAGTAAATCATTCGTTTCAAAAACTTTGTCGAAGGTTATTCAAATGCTTCTTACACGCAAATGGGTATTCGAAGTGTGGATGCCTCTAAGAAAATTAGTAGAATAAAAACAAATTAATTAAACTTTTAATGGGCAATTAATAACGTGCACTTAGGAGCCGAGCCAACGATTCTGATCAGACAGTTTGGCTGTGTCAAAGGCGTCATTATCATTATCATTTGTCGAAAACAAGAGACAAATTAGTTTAGAAAAGAGGTCAAATTGTTATAGCACAGATCTATGGTTCTATGCTTGATATGCCATGTGATGATTGGTCGCTTGTTGCACATTCTGGCCCATCAATCTCTACAATTGCTTGTCAAACTCATATGTCAAATGTAAGTTTGAAATGGTGTGTGTTGTGTGTGTCTATGTGTGTGTGTGTGTTGTATGTGTGTATGTTTGTGCCCTATGTTTGAATTTTTCATACATATAACATTTTGAAAACGCAATAACACAAATAGTATTAAGAGCGCTTATACAAAAAGAGGGCAAAGTCGTAAATAACTGTTAAATATTACAAAGTTTTGAATAATTTGGCAATATTACCGTATGGAAATGAGAAATATGGCTAACTAGTGAACTAGAATATTAATAATGAATTGCAATTATAACAACCCAGGTGCAAAAAAGGCATTTGGAAAGTTTCCAAATACTTTTTACATCTAAAACTAAATATTCGGTGTTAAGATATTAATGATTGTTAATATTTTAGTTCACTAGTTAGCCATATTTCTAATTAATCAAAACAGCGAAATATTTGACAGCTATTTGCGACGTTGCCCACTTTCTGTTGCTGCTAGATACGAAAGTCCCGAAAGTCTGACAACCCGTCTTACCAAGGGGTATCGTATTACCCAGTTACTGGGTTATGGAGGTCAGATAGGCAGTCGCTCCATGTAAAGTAATGATATTCAGCTGCGTCCGGTTAGACTGGAAGCCGACCCCAACATAGTTGGGAAAAGGTTAATCAGATTGATGGAATGCTGTTAGATACGTTATTTTATCACTGTTTTAAGTCTATATTACGCACTGAAAATATAACAATATAAATATGAGCTATTTTGTATAATATTGTCAAAATCAAAGTAAGTACAGTTGAAAGTTTACTGATTGTTTTATTATCTGGTAGTGACCACCCGAGGGAATCAGGGGCCCGCCCCTGCTTCCCTCGGGTGCTATCTACTAATGTGGTGACATGTCGAAACATCGAGATTTCTGTGCTATCATACATACATAAACTCACTTCTTGTTCGGAATAGATTCTCTAAATTATTTGACTTTTTTTTAAATAATATGCTTAGATTTTAAATTTTTAATGCATTGAAGATCAAAAAACTAGCCAAATGCGTGTCGGACTACGCACAATTAAGGGTTACGTAGTTGGGATGAATTTATCCCAAATACAAACTTAACGTTGTAGTTGAAATACATGTTCTCCCATACATTCCAACTGCAAATATAAGTTTGTACGCACAATTTTGATAGATTTACCATGTTATTTTAAGACCATAGACTTCTTATAGGTTTTCTTGTAATCTATGAGGGAATAACCATTCTCTGTATTTTTTTCAAAATTTAGGCTCTTTAGTTTCGGAGATGAGGGGGTGATGGGATGGTCAATTTTCATCGAATTTCTTAAATATCTTTAAACGCATTTATTTTAAAATTATATGAAAAATATGTTTGAGATCCTCGCAACAAGCCCTTTCATTTGATATGTCACACGCTACTGTTAGCAAAACTTTTTTAAAATTTTCTTTTTTGCCCCCTAAAAGCGACCCCCCTATATTTATAATTAATTTATTTACTTTACACGTTCGTGTTTGGGTCACAAAAATACATATGTGTATCAAATTTCAACTTAATCGGTCTATCAAATTCGGAGCAAATTGGCTGTGACAGACGGACAGACAGACAGACACACGAGTGATCCTATAAGGGTTCCGTTTTTTCTTTTTGAGGTACGGAACCCTAAAAACAGTTGTTCAGTCAAAAAACCTGTTGTATTTAAGCCGAACTGGATTGTTAACTCAGTGTTGCCAGTCAACAGGCATGTCAATAACTATTGTCGACTATATTTGTGTTGCCAGGGCTGTCGAAGTTTTTTCTTTTATTGGTTTTTGTCGGCAATTGTTAACGTATTTTCAACGTCGATGGATTTATTAGCATTTTGATTGGCGTTACTATTGGTTTTGAATGCAGTAACGGGTTTTGAAGTGTGATTAAATAGAAAAGTCATTTTATTCAAATTACGCTGGGAATCAACACTTTTTGAACGTAAACGCCACCACCACTTTCAAGAAGAAATGGTGCAACAAACTCCCCAGCCGCACACCTGTCTGTTAAGTTAGAAGATCTTGATTCTATACAATAGTATGTAAAGTTCAACATTTTATTATAGTAGATTGTTATACAAGGGTCGAAAGGTATTTAATTCCCACGCGAGGTATTTAGACGTCCGAACGCAGCGAGGGCGGCTATCGTCCGAGTAGGAATTGATGACTTTCACCCGTGTTAAACACTCTGCTTTTTATTTCGAATATAAGGGAAGTAGTTTTGAAGAGATTTTGAATTTCGGTACGGCTTACAGACAGTATCCCGCCCAATTATAGAGGATGGGTAAAAAATCGTGCATCAAACGAAATAAGGCGATAGTTGGGGTTATTTACAGTAAAAAATATCTCTGTGGCAGAGACCTAACTTGATCTTCCTTCCTTAAAAGTTATGACTATTTGAGTGTTTTTTTTAAGAAAATACCAATATTTGTAAAAATTATCTAGGTAATTAGAGTAAAATGGGTATTAAGTTGCTTCTAGGAAATGTATCATCACTACAAAAGTACTTTTATGCTAGTGGGTACCATGATTTATGAGTATTGGCACGTTTTTTCAATATCTTTTAAGTCTCATGAAAAATTATTTGTAACTTAAGAACATTACTGAAAAATAAAAATGTACTACCAATAAATGACGCTGAATTAAAAAAAAAAACGTGCCTATTTATTTAATGACGGTTAAAACGAGGTGTAACACATAGCTGTGTGTAGCAATTTTTTTTTATGTACATTTTTTCATAACAAGGTCTAAATTAACGTAAATCAGAGGATAGTCCGCCGAGTACCAATGAGAAATGAAAAATTATTTTCCAATTGTCAGCTTTACACGCCAATATACCAACATAAACTTCATATCGAAAAGATCGCATTGACGGTCTACCAAATAAAGTTCAGTTCAGTTAAGTTCAGTTGCGCAAACATAAAAAAAACGAACTATAGTTCGTTTTTTTATGTTTGCGTAACTGAACTTTATTTGGCCGTTCATTAACTTTGCCTATTTTTAACTAATCCATGCTCGTGTGGAAGTCTAGTCTTGCAATCTTGCTAGATTCATCTGGATCAGTAAATCAACCAATGACTGTGATCTCATTTCTGTGACCCAATTACTTAGCAATTCCGATATCCTTAAGTTTGATCGATTGTTAGACTCCTAGAATTTAGACGTAACCACTGTTCGGATTCCTATGACAAATGAGATTTCCGATTTAACATCTAAGGTACGTATATATACCTTTATGTGTGATGGTAGGATCTGTTGTATATGGAATTTATGAATCTTTGTCAATCGGTGAAGAAATCACTCATTTAACGATCGAATATTTTCATCAATAAAAAAAAAAAACAGTAGTCGTATATGATGTGTATTTTTAAAATTTATTTATTCAGTTCAGACAACAATATGGTTCAATTTGTTAGTATAATACCTTATCACTAGTGTTAGTAGTACATAAACCAATGATAAGAATAGCTGGTGACTGTGGCAGGATGTGCAGATAACGATAAAGCAAGGAAAATGCTACCTAACCATTCTCCCCACATAGTGCCTCAGAAAAAGGGGAGTAAGGGCTCTCCACCAACAACATCTGACATCTGACATCTCACCTTGGTAATGAGCAACATTAAAGGGGCACGGCCTCGTCAAGGTCGTTTCGAAGACCCCATCTGATTTTAGCTAAAAGCCGATCGAAGATAAAAGGAGAACACAAAAAAAAAAAAACGAATCACATACTGTCATTCCTTGACAGTTAAATAAAATGGTTGTAGCACGTCAAATTAACGTAGTGTGTCAAATTAATAGGCAATTAACGTCCATAGCCATAAATTCTGATGAAAGATAGTCCTCAAGTATTGTGATTTAAATATTGTAATTTTATTTGCCTAAAGCACTATCTATCCTGGGTTTAAGAGCCATTATAAATTAAAGTTAATAGTCTAGCAGCTCGAGGCATGCTAAGAATTTTTAAAGTAAGATGCATTGTTATTGTGTTCAAAGTTCTGGGTAAAAGATACAAAAGTTAAGGATTCAAATTTTTCTAAGGTTTGTGCAAACCTGATCAAAATGTTGGGTCGGAAAATCCTGAATAAAAATCTTGAACTAGAAGACAATCTCAAGATTTCAAGAATATTGCGAAGAAGGAAATTTTCGGAATGAAGTTCTTTAACACTTTCGACGCCACCCATTTTGCTAGAGCTCATACGCCATGCCGTCATACATATTGCAAGTTGACCCTCCAGGCGGGTCACCGGCATTACGTTTGCGCTACAGTGAACCCTCGTGGATTACGTCACCTGTATTAGGTTTGAAACCGTGTTATAAAACACTGTAAAATGAAGTAAAATTGTGTTTTCAGGGGGTCTTGTCGCGGACACGGTGGAGCATACGGTGGAAGTCTGCCCGGCTTGGGCGGAGCATCGCCTTTGTGGAGGCGATCGGCGGCGGTGATCCCTCGCGTCCGGCCCTGGTCCAGGCCATGGTACGGAGCGAGAAGGCATGGGAGGCCGTCACCTCCTTCTGCGAAGCAGTAATGCTTGCGAAGGACGAGGCGGAACGCCTCAGGGAGAGGCAAATTTCGCGCCCTCACGCCTCTAACCGCCGCAGGAGACGCCCTGGGCGTCGGGAGTCACAGGCCGATTCCCGGCCACCATAGGCCCGAGTTTGCAGACGGTGAGCAATGGGTAGCTCGCCGTCCGATAAGGGCCAGGCCCGGGTCCATACGCGCCTCAAAGAGATGTCAGTAGAACTGACAGGGTCCGATAGGGCCAATGCCTGCCGGGGTTGCCGTTTTTGCCCGAAAGGTAAGCCAAGGTAAGCCGAAAAAAGGTCATTGTGTGGATCGCCCGGAGGACACGGTGGAGCATACGGTGGAGGTCTGCCCAGCTTGGGCGGAGCATCGCCGTGTCCTCGTGGAGGCGATCGGCGGCGGTGATCTCTCGCGTCCGGCCCTGGTTCAGGCCATGGTACGGAGCGAGAGGAAATGGGAGGCCGTCACCTCCTTCTGCGAAGCGGTAATGCTCGCGAAGGAGGAGGCGGAACGCGTGAGGGAGAGGCAAATTTCGTGCCCTCACGCCCCTAACCGCCGCAGGAGGAGACGCCCAGGGCGTCGGGAATCGCGAGGCGATTTCCGGCCACCGTAGGCGCGGGCTTGCGGGCGGTGAGCAATGGGTGGCTCACCGTCCGATAAGGACCAGGCCCGGGTCGACGGCGCGTTGTGTTCCACGCGCGCCTCAAAGAGATGTCAGCAAAATTGAAGGGGTCCACTAGGGCCGATGCCTGCCGGGGTTGCGAAGAAAACCGAAAGGGAGATCGTGGCCCCCGGCGACAGGGCAACCGAAGGAACACGGGTGGGTTTTAGTCAGTAAGAGTCTGACACGCCCTCCCGCTCCATCCAGAGCTGGAGAAGTTATTTGATACCTAATTTCCAACCCAACAAAAAAAAAAGGTGGCTTGTCGCTATACTTAGTATCTCGTAGGTAGATATATCTAGGTAAGACTGGTTTTTATAAAAAAAAAATATAGCTGCTTAGTACATATTTTGCATATTGTACACTTTTTACCATAGTTAAAATCAAACGAATTCTTAAAATATTGACAACCTCGTTGTTCTAGTTTCAGGCGCTTCTGCCGTTCTTCTGTTATTGGGTTTTTCCATCAGGAATTTCTCAGTAGCAGCCCGCAGTGAGGTTTCGTGCCCGGTCGATGGCAATAAGCTCGCTCCCTATTACATGGGACTTAAACATAACTGGTAAAACGTGGGTATACTATAAGTACCTACACATCTGCCTAACTTTTTGGGGATAACAGGTCTCATGTTATGTTATGTAGGTTCTAAAAATGTTCATATATCTCAAAGAAGAACAGTGTGTACGTACAAGCATAAAGGTGGTTTTACACCGCCACGCCGAGGCGAGGCGTGGATGGGATGGGCGAGAATTGAAATTTGCATGGCAAAATTTCTTTTCACGCCCTGCCCATCTTTGGTATAATAGGTCTAGATGCGCGAGGATGTGCGAGGTGAGGATTGAAATATTTGTTAGTACAATATTGAACTTTATCGCTGTTAAAATAGAGTATTTATTTACTTTGTAAAACGGATATACTAATGTAGTACCGGCCGTCGAAGACCCACACAGTCTTTCTCCGTCAAGCGCTTACTCGCGATATCTCGCGATGTCTCGCGATGTCTCGCGCTGGCTCGCGCTGGCTCGCGCTGGCTCGCGCCGGCTCTCTACGACCATCGCGAGACATCGCTGCATACTATATTCTCGGCTGGCCGAGCAGCGCGTGATAGCGCAAGCCGGCGCGGTATAGCGATGGTCATCTTTCGGTGTAAAAGGGTAAGCGTGATTTCAATTCTCGCCAATCCTATCCACGCCTCGCCTCGCCGGTATAAAACCATCCTAATACTTTGAGATTGCGTTTTTCCTCAACATCACAACAAAGGAGGAATGCTCCTTGAAAAGCACAAATACTTGTACTTTATAGACGTCTTTATTAAATATCTGGGACTGCAAACAGAACACAGTCGTCTACATAATAAAATGGAGTATGCTACGTACTTGACGAATGCTAGCGGTTGCAATAAGACAACCGAATTCTACAGTATAATGTGTATTCTTGTGAATGGAGGGCCTTATGGCTAAGTAATAACAGCCGCACGGGTGCTTTTGAGCTGAATACCTGTACTGTAAATGGAACGACTGCCTATCAGACTTCCACAACCCAGTTACTGGGTAATACGATACCCCTTGGTAAGACTGGTTGTCAGACTTTCGAGCTTCTGACGACCTGTCAGTTCGTACATAATATGTATAAACTTTCTTCTCGTCTGTCAGTGAATGGTTAAAAACTCATACTAGATGGCTCTGTATTCAAAATGGAAGTTCGTTAATTTTGGCGATAGGAAATTCTATATTTCATCGGCTTGTTACATAGGAAACTATTTCGAGTAACCAATTTTGACAAATTAAAATCTTAGTACCGAATCAGGTCAGTCAGGTCAGGTTAGTCACTAACCACACGAAAAGACAAAGTGCACCGAATAAGACAAGCAAAGAAAAATGCACTTTACAGAGGTATTGTTTTGGCTCTCAATAAGACAAAAACCGCATTTCTGTTGAAAATTAAAATTCCAATGTTGTAAACAGATTTAGTTATATTTAGATCTTAATGCCCGATTTTTGTCTTGATTGTCATTGGTAGAAAAAACTTAACAATAAAGTGTCGTATCTTTGCCAATATTATGGAATTTAGCGGTAGCTCCGGATTTGAATGGGGAAATATTTAAGTGATCCACTTATAAGTTTTTGGGTTTCTAATTATACACAGTCGTTAAATTGAGAAAAATAAGCCTCTTTTTAAATTTCTGGACTTTTCCCACAGTTGGTCACAGTAACTTAGCTAGGATACCTCGATCAAATAAGTTCAGTTAGGTTAGAACAATGGCCGAGAAAGCCGAACGAGCGAAGCGAGCAGTGCCGCAGCAGCGGCCGTCCGGCCGGCGAGCGCTCCATCATAGTTGGTCGCAGTTACTTGAATCTATTTTTAGAATATCAAAATTTGAATTATTAGAGGTTCACTAAAAGAGAAATTTGAATTATTAGAGGTTCATTATAGAAGCGCATTCATAATATTTGAGTTTTCAATAATAATTTTAGGAAGGCAAAATGAGAATTATAATTGAGGTTCTATTAAATACATTTAAATGTTATTGAGGGAAGTGCATTTAGCAAAGCCTTGCGTTGCAATAATTAAAAAATAAATAAGTGGAAAAGCTTATCTATATATATAAAAATGAATCCCTATTTCCCTTGGTCACGGCATCACGCTAAAACGGCTGAACGGATTTGCATGAAATTTGGCATATGGGTAGACCATGACCTGGAGAAGGACATAGGATATTTTTTATCCCGATATTCTCACCATTGGGCAAAACCGCGGGGCGCAGCTAGTATGTTATAAAATAAAAGTGGATTCAAACGGTGAAAAACCATAGCAGCAATCACAAGAGGGAGTAGCTTCAATTAGAAAAACCATTTTTTTTTCAGCCTTTTGGTCGCCACTGATGGGTGGCGACTCTTCGTTCACTGCATATTAATATTATATTACCTATGTTATGAGCCCTCCGCTCAGAAGAAAGGTTACAACATAAATATCCTGAATTGTTTTGTTTTCGAAAAACATCTTTGAAGAATATAATTTTCATCCGCTATGGTTCAAAATCTCCTTATAACTTTCGACAACTTGGTATAAGCGATAGTTGCCTCAATATGCATATGTATACAATTTGCGTGGAACAACACTTAGCTTTTCATAAACTTCGCAGAAATCGCTCAAGAAGCGATATTACTCAACTTAAAGTTACGTCGAGTCGCTGAGTAAGCCCCGTACAGAGTACAGACTACATGCGAGGGCACGGAGTATTGAGTGAATGGAGTGACAAGAATCTGTGAAAGATTGGTCCGGTCGACATCTGTACACGGATCGTTTGCAGCGAGGCTATAAAGTCGGAACTAATGAGGATATCTTGTTTTTTCAAAACATTTCACAAAACCATTTTACAAATGTTTACCGACAGCGCCTTCGTGTCAGTGTCATTTGAGCTCCAAAAGATTCTTTTAGCACTGTTAACAAACATTGTGGTATCGGTGTAGCGGTCAAATTATCATATAGACCTGCAAGCCATTTTTGAATATGGCTCTAGTTAGACTTTTCCACTAACGTTTGTAATATTGCCATAACTATTGCCTTCTACTTGCAAATTAGTGATTGCATTATGTTGCCGTTATTACACAGAAGATGGCTTCTGATCTTTGCTTAATCTAACTTCTGCCAGGAATAACGCGAATGTTGAGAGGAGGGTGTTAACACAAGCAAAAGTAGGTATAGTCGACCACTTAATTTGTTTTACCACCCTTTTTTTTTTTTTTGGTTGGGAAATCATCAAATAACTTCTCCCGCTCTGGGCGGAGCGGGAGGGCGTGTCAGACTCTTACTGACTAAAACCCACCCGTGTTCCTTCGGTTGCCCTGTTGCCGGGGGCTACGATCTCCCTTTCGGTTTTCTTCGCAACCCCGGTAGGCATCGGCCCTAGCGGACCCCGTCAATTCTGCTGACATCTCTTTGAGGCGCGCGTGGAACACAACGCGCCGTCGACCCGGGCCTGGTCCTTATCGGACGGTGAGCTACCCATTGCTCACAGTCCGCAAGCCCGCGCCTACGGTGGCCGGAAATCGGCTTGCGACTCCCGACGCCCTGGGCGTCTCCTCCTGCGGCGGTTAGGGGCGTGAGGGCGCGAAATTTGCCTCTTGTTTTACCACCCTAAGCTTGAATGTCACTTACAACTCTTAAAACGACAAGGTCTATTTGTCAATGTGCCAGATAATTTCAACTTTAGTGAAGTTTCAATTTATTGAGAATTGTTGTCAAAAGTGATAAAGCAATAACGGGCCGAATATACCTCTATAGATACTGAAAGATTATCGCTCAACGGTAAAAATTTCTGCCTCCACTTTCCTACTGAAATTTCCTCCCCTATCCAGACAGATTCAATGACTGAATTATCTAAGAACGCAAATTAATGCGCACTCTGTTTACTCCCTACTCAGTTGTGTAACATAGTACTTCACGCTATAACATCGATACACTTGCTTGGCAGACGGCCGCTAGTGCGGCGTGAACATTATAGTGTTATGTTACCAATTTGGAAGTACGGAACTCTCTGCCGGCGTGTGAAGTGTTAACTTATATCAGGGTTTAATTTAAAACGCCACTATCATTTGCTACTTCATTATCACTCTGCCTATACCTGTAAACATACTCTTGTGACACATAAAAATGTCCTCGGTTTGTCTTGCTGGCATATTTTATTTATTGCTACTATATCTACTGTACTAAAATTTTACAGATAGGTGGTTTTATCATGATCATATAGCAGTGATAGCCAAGTGGTGTGACCGTCGGACTGCCAAGTCATAGATCTCAAGTTCGAACCCAAGGCACTCACCTCTGACTTTTTGGATTTATGTGCGTATTGTATAATTATTATTTGCTTCAAAAACGGTGAAGGATTGAGCCTGAGAGATATTTCTCGACAGCATGTGAAGCCAAGTCAGAGGCCCATGGGCGCTTTAAAAACTCTGACACCAGGTTAGTCACTAACCACACGAAAAGTTGAAGATCATGATCATCTTAATCAGAATCCCAATGTTTGTCTGCTGCTAGACAGAGGACTTCTACGTTAAGGAACTTAGTGATTGAATTCATGCATAGTACGACATGCTACCATCGTGGCTAGAATCTGGATGAGGGTGGCACAAGAGCGTAGGGATTGGCACAAGAAAATTTAGGCCTATGCCCTGCAGTGGGCCTTAACCGTCTCTGTGGTCTAGTGTGGTTAGACCCCTGTCTCAGCCCTAGAAGGGGCGGGTTCGATTCCCAGTGGAAGCAAAATTTTCTGCTCGGTTTGGTTCGTGGTAGGGCTTGTTCTAAGTCCGCCTGGCTACCTAACACCATCTTATCTAAGTCTGTCGCCATAACAACAATGTTTACAGCATTGTTATGTTTCGGCAGTTAGAGGTAAGATAGCCAGTTCCTTTGTGGTTGAGAATCCCGGGTGAAGCTCGCTTCCACCTTCGGCCTGATCATCACTTACCATCAGGTGAGATGCAGGCCAAGAGCTTCCCGTGGTGGTTAAAAAAAGGGGGTGAAGGTCTCTACCTTCACCCCCCTTTTTTTAAACCACTACGGGTAGCTCTTGACCTCAATCAGCCTATCAATTTTTGTCAAGTACAAATCATCGCCAACATCCACTGTAGAGACAGTGGATGTTGGCGATGATGATAGGAATGAGATCGTTTTTGTACTTGACAAAAATTGATAGGCTGAAACTGTCTGATCTGAAACTAGTCTCGAACGCACTGCTAATATCGATACTGGCTATAAAATAATAACGATTCTTTTAATTACATATCTTACAGTGAGTGTTAATAACATAAGCATAGAAATTTGATCACTGAATAATTTCAGGGGAATTTTATAGCTTTGTGTAATGCATTGTAAGCTTCATCAAAGTAATGTTTATATCATAAATATCATGTCTATTAATTATTTTATGGCATGGCAAATCTCTCAGTAGTGTGCGTATAAATTTACATTTGCAATTGGAATGTACAGGAGAACATGTTCTTCATCTATAATGTTAAGACCAGGCACTCCAAAGACAATTTCCACGCAAACTCCGCCCCCATGTACCCCGCCACTACAGTATATGCTAAACCCTAACACATCGGTAATAAAGTTGAACATTGCGTGCGGTATTTGGTCGTGTTCGAGCACGGAACTAAATGTCGTAAATCTCAATTCTTATTTCGTTTTTAACTAAAGTAATAATTGATCTAGAGAAAAAAATGTCTTATATTTGGATAATAAATTATATTTTCTTACTGTCTATAATTATTTTAGACATAAAAGCCAAGTAATCTTGTTTTTGTTGCAAATAATCTTTAAAAAAGACACGATTTTCGAATAAAAAATGAATCGAGCGAAAATAATCCAATTACGTAATTGTCTTATATTTGGAAAGAAACAGATCCAACTTGACTGCCTCGTTGGTCTAGTGGTCGCAAACCGCTACTGCTGAGTATGAGGTCCTGGGTTCGAATCCCGGGTCGGGCAAGGTGTGTTATTGGGTTTTTCCATCTGGAATTTCTCAGTAGCAGCCCGGAGTCTGAATTTGTGCCCGGTTGATGGCAATAGGCTTGCCCCCTATTACATGGGACTTAAACATAACTGGCGAAATGTGGGTGTACTATAGGTACACCTCTGCCTAACCCTTCGGGGATTACAGGCGTGATGTTATGTTATGTTAAACAGATCCAATAAATCATATACTAAAAGTCCCATTTTGATTGTATGCGTGACTTTTTCAGAATATTAATGCAAATTAACATATAATTTAGGGAGCTTCCTCTTAAGTTTGTCCTTGGGGTAAATTCATCCCAACTGCGGAATCCTTCATTGTGCGTGGTCCGACACGCACAGTAGCAGTCCGGTGTCTGGGTTTGTGCCCGGTTGATGGCAATAAGCTTGCCCCTTTTTACATGGGACTTTAACGGTGAAATGTGGGTGTGCTATAAGGTGCACTTATTTTATCTAAAGAACGATTTATATTACTGTCTGAAATCTCAAATGTGATAGAGATGAATCTATTAACAGTAACTATTAATTGTTGTATTCTTTCGGTGGGTATTACGTTACCGTCAGTACATGAATGGTTTATAATTGCAGCTTCATTTCTTCTTTATTTCTATCAAAATCAGAAGCATAACATCAGCCTATAATGTTCCCACTGCTGGGAAACAGGCCTCATCTCTTCGGGAGAGAGCGGGCTGTAATCCATCAAGGCTCTTTCAAACAGGCGCGACACGCGACGCGACACAAAGACACCGCTCGTCGCGCGACAAGCGGTGTCTTTGTGTCGCGTCGCGTGTCGCGCCTGTTTGAAAGCGCCTTCACTCGGGCCCAGTGCGGGTTGTAATATGTCACATACCTTCGAATTTTTGGTTCTAGGACATGCCGGTTTCCTCACGATGTTTTCCTTCACCATTTTGGAGAGCCGTGGTAATGAAATTATTTATACAAGCACCTGCCTGGGGTCGAACCCACGACCTAGAACTCGCAAGTCGCAGCCGTTACCACTGGGATCACCATTGCTCTACAAATCAAGCATTAATTGCAAAATTGACTGCCTCATTGGTCTAGTGGTCGCAAAGCACTACTGCTGAGTATGAGGTCCTGGGTTCGATTCCCAGGTCGGGCAAAGTGTTATTGGGTTTTTCCATCTAAAATTTCTCAGTAGCAGCTCGGAGTCTGGATTTGTGCCCGGTTGATGGCAATAGGCTCGCCCCCCTTTTACGTGGGACTTAAACATAACTGGCGAAATGTGGGTGGTACTATAGGTACACCTCTGCCTAACCCTTCGGGGAATACAGGCGTGATGTTATGTATGTATGTAATTGCAAAATAACTATTGACATGCAGTTTTTAACTGTTGAGGAGTCAGTAATTTAGTCAGTATGGTGTCCGTTCCAAAACGTAGATCTCTAAAGAATAGGCAGGAAATTCCATGGACACTCTTTTCCCACAGATCTTATTCTATCATGACTCTTTTTCTACTTTATAAATACATATTTAGTATTTGTTTGTTAGCCACTGAACATAATTAACAACTTATAAACATGTTTAGTGATATTATAATTAGTTGCTGGCAGGCGAATTGATGGTCGCAGTGCATTAGTACGCAGGTGCTACTGACTATCATTCTGATAATAATGGTATTGTCCACTTACTCAGACATAATAGGATTGGCTAGATGTAGATAGGCTCCATCATTGTTTTATATTAGATTAGCTTCCGTCAGCGGATTACCGCGTGATGTCTTCATAAATTGTAGACTATGTGAATGTTACTCAGTGATAAATTGATAATGTAGCATTCTACGAGTGAAATAATGTTTAAAATAGGTCGGTAGGATTTTTGAATTTAATTATAACAAAAAAAAAAATACAAATCTTTTCTGCTTATAATATTAGTGTGGATTGCATTGGTACGGATACTGTGAGAAAATTAAAACGTTTCACAAAAAAAAAAAAAACAGTCGACTTCCAAAAAAACACTACAAAGTGAAAAATAACTTTAATTTCGGAAGTCGGTGTCTTTGGATTTGAATTTTCGTTTTTTGCCGCCGACTTCCGAAATTAAAGTTATTTTTCACTTTGTAGTGTTTTTTTTTTAAAGTTGGTTGTTTCATTTTGTAAAAAGTTTTTAGTGTTCACTTTTTAGTTGTGGTACTCCATATAAATTCGAATACCACTACCTGCTATGTAAATAACAGCGACAGGAACTAATCATATCATCCACATACTAAGTGGGAAAAAATACGAAGCTTAGAATAATATATGAAGCTAACTCAAAAGCCACCCCAGCAAAGTTAATAAAATTTATATGGGACCACATCTAAAGTATGACCTACGAAACAAAAAATAATAATTGTCAAAATCAATTCATAATTGACGGAGTAATCGCGTAACAAACATTAAAAAAAAAAACAAGCAATCGAATTGAGAGCCTCCTCCTTTTGGAAGTCGTTTAAAAATGTGATCTAAGGAACTATGAGCGGAGAAATTTGTATAAAACTGCATTTTTATTTTCTCGTAAAAGTAAGTTTGATAATTTAGTAGGTATCTGGAACCAGATTTAGAAAATTTACAGTCTACCGCGGTAGGTAACACTTGCATTACGAAAATCGCTCTTATAGCTATTACATAAGGGTCGTGTCTATGTCAAATTTTGAAGTGCAAATATCCGTCGATCATGTTGCTACACTAACGTAATACTTGCAAGAAAATTGAAATGTTGAAAATCTTATAAAATTGCTAATTTATTTACCTATTATTTTCCAGTGACCATCTTTTTCACAGTTTCAGATTTCACGAGATGGCTCAGTAGGGAAAAAGTCTTAAACTATAACTAGAGAATCTCTAGGGACAGAAAGAAAAACTTTGAACGCAGATTAAGATGCAGCGTATCATAAACAAAAAGTGCAACTATAGAGGGACCTTTGTTGCAGTGTCATAGATATTAGTTGTAACAGAAAAAAATGTCAGTTGCGACCAGTTGCAACACTAATACGTCATATATGAGATATGGCTTATTTTTTTTTTGGGCGATTTATTTATGGTTATTTTTTTTCGAATAAAATTTGTTAGTTTTAGATGCTCATTTTTAGTTGTTATTACTGTTTGTATTTCCGGTGCGTGTCTCAAATAAAGAAAATTCTTTCTTTCTTTCTTTCTTTGAAATACAATACATAATGCATATTTAACATATTGATATAGCAACCTGTTGCTGCATTTTATTTGCTTTAAATTCTATTGTTATTTTGATATTTAATTGTTAAGTTAAATTATTAGTTTATTTTAATGTATAATTGAATTATTTTAACTAATTATAATATGCTGATGTATTCAAGCTTTGTACCCTCGGATTTATAAAAGCTCAAATCCATGCAAGAATGTCATTTGCTGAAAATTGTTTCGGGTAATTTATCAAACTATCTAGAGACCACGAGAAAAACCGCGTAGATGCCAACTACTACGTTACTTCTGTAATTATAAACAGAGAGGGTTACCTATAGGTATAAAAAGTCACAAATTATTTTAAATAACAACACGAGAAAATCCTCGCAGACGCACGTACGCCAAACTGTTATACAATACACCGCAAAATGCCGGCAAAATACCAAATTACTGCCAAATTTATTGACGCCCCGTCAACTAGACTTCAGAAATTCAATGCTAGTCGAAGTTTGACAGACATTGTTAAGAGGAAGCTACCTAAATTGTATGTTAATTATTCTGAAAAAGTCACGCATACAATTAAACTTTAGTATATGATTTATTGGATCTTTTTCTTTCCAAATATAAGACAGTTACGTAATTGGAACATTTTCGCTCGATCCATTTTTTATTCGAAAATCATATCTTTTTTAAAGATTATTTGAAACAAAAACAAGATAACTTCCCTTTTATGTCTAAATTAATTATTGGCAGTAAGGAAATATAGTTTAGTATCCAAATATTAAATATATTTTTTCTAATTCAATTAGGTATTACTTTAGTTATATACGAAATAAGAATTGAGACTTACGACATTTAGTTCCGTGCTTGAACACGACCAAACAGCGCACGCGATATTCTCTTTACTGACGTATTAGCGTTTAGCACATAGTGGAGTGGTCTTTGGAGGGCCTGGTCTTAAGTCTTATAGGATAGTTCGGAATAGTTCCCTAACCTGGAACTGCCAAAGAACAGTTTGCCAAATTCTGGCTCAGCACGTGAGCTACACTGTAAAGTCAAGGTTATATTGAAAACACGGTAAAGAGGCAAACTTCGTGTTAGATGTGCTTTTGTTTTGTTAATTACGCTGTTTCATACAAAATGTCCCGGAATTAACGCACACTACCAAACACACCAAGTTAATTTTAAATTAGTGATTATTAGTGATAGTAGTAGATTACTGATTGTGAGAGAAAATTTTAGTCACATAGATAATTGATTCAGGCGTGACCTTGCGGAAATCCACGAACACGCCGTATTCGAGTTCGCGGCAAGTCAATCGTCATCCTGAGGATGCCTCGTTGAGAGGTGAAACACGTCGATTTCTTTCAGGGTCTTTTTAAGACTCTTTAGAAGTAGCTTAGCGGAACAGGTTACTAAATATATCCACATCATCATTTTATTTTGTAGTCACATAACAAATCTACGTACGCACACAGTCGCACACGTATAAGGATCTGGCATAGTAGGTACTGCGTCCATTTTGGTTTGTTTTGACTGTACAGCGGAAATGTGACTGTAATTTACGTAGTTATAACTATTCTTGGGATGATAAATTACCTATATTAAAAATGCTTTCATAATGTGCATTAGTTCAGTTACTTAAAATACAGTTACGGAAAATATCTGGATTACCTGGATGATATATATTTTTTGAACGACGTTTTCTAAAAATGAAACCTAGCTAGATAGATTTATCGCTCCCGAAACCCCCTGCATACTAAATTCCATGATAATCGTTGGAGCCGTTTCCGAGATTTAGATTATATATATACATATATATAATCGTTTGCGAATTGCTCGTTTAAAGGTATTGGATATGAAAACCTTCAAAGAAAATAACACAACGCCCTTTTTCTAGACTGGAGCATTCAATATTAACGAACTCGGCTTGCAGTCCTCTGCTGAACATAGGCGTCCCGCAAGTTACACTTAAAAACCAGAGGGCCTAGAAAAGTGGCAATCGCTTTTAAAGCGTTTCGTATTTCCACAACGATTTTCAACGGGACTTACAAAAGCTTTTAGGTAGCTTATGTCAGCCCCATACATTTTTGACTTCTCCATCAACGTTATCGCTGATTGAAGGCAACTTTGTCTAGTCCCTCTGGTTCTTCGCTATGCTTTTTTTTTCTGCTTCCCAGTCCATCTTCCAAATTGTTTCATGGTAGCTGACATCGATTATTAGATTATGATTCCTGACTTCCTAAAGTTCTTCAACAGGGAGCTTACCACCAGCTCATAAAGCAGTATTATTTCAATATTATTTTAGTAGGAGAAAGAGATGGAGCTATACGTCCTGTAGAGCTTCATCTCTTTCCCACACTGAAGTAATTTTAAATTAATATTGCTTTATGAGCTGGTGGTAGGCCCCTCGGTAATTCAAGGAAGGCATGGCTTTTTCAATAATCACTATTATATATTATTTGTGGTCGGTACAACATGTCTTTTCCTCCATATTTTTCTATTTTTCGTCATCTCGGTAGCCACCTCCTTTTTAGCCTTATCATCTTTCACACAGTCCATCCATCACTTCTTTGGTCTTAATATATATAACATCACGCCTTGTTTCCCCGAAGGGTTGGGCAGTGGTGTCCCTGTAGCAGGTTCACCCACATTTCGCCAGTTATGTTTAAAGTCCCATGTAATAGGGGGCGAGCCTATTGCCATAAACCGGTCACAAATCCAGACTCCAGGCTGCTACTGAGAAATTTCAGATAGAAAAACCCAATACCACTTTGCCCGACCTGGGAATCGAACCCAGGACCTCATGCTCAGCAGTAGCGCTTGCAACCACTAGACCACGAGGCAGTTCTTTGGTCTTCTTCTACCTTTATAGCTATCGACATCTTTTTCGTTAATCACTTTATGATTCAGTAAACGTTTTATTTCATCTTTCAACTACTTACTACACTAGCATGTCATGATTATGCATTATCGCAATATACAACATTATTTTGTTTTGGAAGAATAACAAAACACTTAATACACGCCTTCAAATCTGTCAACGGGTTTTCAAAATCTTGAAATAAATTGCTAAAGGTCAGGCGATATTTCAGAAGATTTTCGGAGCACATAATATTTCTTTATCGCCAGTATGAAAACAATATAATTTTTTTTGAAGATTAGGTACCTAATTTACATGTAGATATTAAGTTTATCATTAAGATAGCCAGCAATTAATGGGAATTATCTTTTTTCATGGGTGTTGTAGTAGGAATCGATATATCGATAGGCGCAGCCACATTTTAAAATTTATGCTTGAAATCATTAACGGGGCTGTCAGTTCTAAACAAATAATTTATTAATATTTTGCTTTCTACAAAAGTGAAAAGTTTCAATGGACATCAAATATTTTAGGAATTTCTAAAATATTCAAAGCATCATCTAAAAATCGTGGCACGTACTCTCTAATGTTTTAGTCAAAATCCAATAGTAACGTAAAACGCGAACTCTTTCAATTTCATCTCACTGTGAAGTATGGCAGTTTTGTAACTTTTCACTGAAACTCCGCCGCTGCTCTAAAATTTATGTTTGAATCCTTTTTTCTTTCGTTTTGACTTTAGTCTGGTGACCTACATGTTAGGTTACATTGAATGCGACCGATCGGGGTCGGATGAGGACGAGCGAACTTTGTAAAGATGACTTCTCCAGCCCAACTGAAGGCCGTCGATGACTTGGAACCCTTTCAATCGTGTCTTTAATATCAACAATGCTGGAATTATCAATCTACTACGTAGGGGAACGCAGAGAAACTGGAAACATTCGAGTTGGCATTAGTGTTACGACCGCCGTGCGTACTTGTCGCGTTCTGGCTTTTCGCTTTAACAATAAAATTATAAGCGATACGTTTATAAATAGCCGATTCGGGCTCGCGGGCGTGTGTCGAGAGGGAGCTGCGTAGTTCTTCTCTGGAGGTCTGGAGGCGTGCGGTGCGCCGGCGCAACCACTCGAGACTGCTCACAGGTACACCTGTCACACCTAACGCAATGTCATTATCACTATTATAATAACAGACGTGGATAACAAAGCTCAAAACTCACCGGCCATTCACCGGTGTGTCGTTGGCACGGAAAAACACGAGTTAATTTTGCAGTTAAAGTGTACAGGAAGTAATTATGGAGTGGGAAATATGTTAACGAGTAGGGAAGTACGAACGAGTGGTGACTGTCGGGTTCAGAGGAAAAGTGTTTGTTTAACTTGGACCGATTGAGCTTTGTGTTTAATTAAACCTGTCAACTCTTATCTAGTTAGTGCTTTTACCTGCTTAAATAGTTAATTAAGTTTTTAATGTGATGGGATGCAGTCTGTGTTTCGTCTTTAAAAAACGTTTTTAAGATTTTTTCGTGAAGGTGGAGTGGATTTTATTTCTAATGAATGTGTTTCTCATGAGAAAGATTATTCTTATTTTGAAATAGATATCAAAATAAATCAGATATCAAATTTTTGCGTTATTCAATTTTTTTTTTCAAATTTAATTTTAAACTTTAATGAAGAAATAAGCTTCTTTCTAGAACGGAGTTAATTTCATGATAAAATATCTCATGTAATTTAAAATATTTTCCACAATACTATTCCATAATCTCCGATTCTAATTTAATTACGTTGATAGACCTCGATATTAAAAATATTTCATTAGCTTGATACGTTTAAAGACTTCTCCAATATTTAAAGAAAATTCCCAAGAAATATAATTACAGCGTTATTCGTTAGTTACGAGATATGATAGGATATTTTTATTAGTTTGCGTGGGAGCAGACATTTTGTAACATTTTCCGTTGGCGCAGTACATTCTATATCTAATCTATTTCTAGATGGAGCATAAATCTCACTGGCTCAATGAGCCATTCGCTTTTAAAAAGAAAATGTTTATAATTTTTATATGTCAGTTCAGTGATGGACAGGGATACTTTAGACTCTCATAAACAGTTAAAACTTCAAAGTTCTCTTCATTGACTGTTAGTTAAGTTGTAACAGACGTTACTGGAAAAGGGTTCAGTTATCTGAGCAGTGTTAAGAGTTTAATTCGGTAAATAGACTGTAACCAAAACCAAACATTACTCGAAAAAGCTGATGATATTTTTGGAAAGGAAAACTGTTGCATCGTGGTGATCAACGTTTGAAAAGTTTTTGCTTATTCCCTTGAGAAGAAGGTGTGAGATTATCTACACCAATATTGTAATGATGAAACTCAAAAACTACTGGACCGATTTATAAAATTCTTTTACCAGTAGAATGCTATATTATCACTGAGTGATATAGGCTATAATTTATAAAGATACAACGCGGGCGAAGCCGCTGACGGGAGCTAGTGCTATGTAAATTTGATTTATTTTGATTGAAAACATTCCACAAAATAACAAAATAATTGAAGTGTCTATGTGTCTGTAACTACAGCGCTCAAAGCTTCCTCTTATAAAGCTTAAGAACGAGCATGATCACCACAACGTAATCCGTACCAAAGTCCAAAAAAGTATCGTCTACATTTGACCCATCAAAAAGATATAAATCTTCATAAATTTATCGTTGAGCTCCTTAAGTTCTGGGTTGAGCTACACGATTACTGTCAAATGAGTGCACCGGCTGAATAGGTCCACTCAAATCTGTGGTTCTTGTATTCAATGGTTCATGTTCCTCATATGGCCTGACCAAGATTATGTTTGGATTTTAAAAGAGACTAGAGTTACAAAACACCGAACCCGTCTAGTTATAAAACATAATTGAATTTTGACGTGTAAAGGTGTTTTGTTTTAAACCAATTTATAGAAATAAATATCATTAATCAACGCAGTGGCAAATCTTCAGGAGACTATCTACTGCAATTAGTATTACTTCTGTCATGCAGAAATATACACAAATCTCTCAACGAGTCTGGGTCACCCAAACAACTGCTTGCATGAATTAAACCCACGACCCTGTACACCGAAGGTCGCCACCGCCATTGGATTTCCGACCTTTATAATACTTTTCGGACATTCTGAAGATTCCGCCAGTTATTTCAAATGTTTTTAACTCGGTTTATGTTATTTTCAGCCTTGCATTTCGTCATGTATGATCTCATGTGTTATTACAGTGCTAATAAGTTACGTCTTCATCTAAAAATGAATGAATATCCTTTGTAATGAAATTTTATTGTCAGAACAATGCTTTTCATGATAAAGCCGTGATTTTTTACGCCTTTGGTTACCTTAAAGGTGTGGTCACAGGGGAAGATTACTGTTTAGAATCGAGGGGAAAGCTTTAAGCAATTGATTGCAAGAAATTAAAAACCTTGAGGAAAAATACTTGAGAGTTCTCTTTAATCTTTCTTTGTAAATCCTAGCTTGGGATGCCCTATGTCAAACTGTTGTGTGATATAGCATTAATAGGCAAAGTAATAATATCTTACTAGTGATTATTTGTTTTCGGATTTAAGTTACTATAAGACTATCTGTCCTTACTATCAGTTTTTTCTCTAGGATACTTTAATCGTTCTAGGTTCGTCAAGTATGACATTGTCAGAGGTTATGAAGTCGAAGTATCCTAGAACGTATTTAAACACTTTTATCGATGCACACGTGGTTGACGGTTAAATATTTTATTTCCTTGGAGTGTGGTTGAAAAAAAAAAACAGTTTTTCGGCTCGCTGCCACGAACGGAAAAGTGAGTGATCTCACTGCGTTGCTGTGCTAACAATATTCATAAACTATGTTCTAACAAACATACAAATTGTAAATTATTATTTTTTGGAAACCAGACTTTTTGAACATGCTGTAAACAGTTTCGGGTCACCTTCGTATTAGACGAATTAATAATAATAAGAGAATGAGTATCTTAAAGTAGATGAATCTGTTTTTATATTTTGTTCCATTAATTTGTAACTATATTTTGATTTAAAAGAGTGTCCGTGGAGTTTCTTGCCCGCCCATAGGAACCTACTACGCTTTGGAATGGGCAACTAGCTTCATCTTTCTGACTGACCGACCCCTTGACAATTCAAAAGTGCCTGTA
The DNA here is from genome assembly GCA_916610215.1 of Omphaloscelis lunosa. NCBI lineage: Eukaryota > Metazoa > Arthropoda > Insecta > Lepidoptera > Noctuidae > Omphaloscelis > Omphaloscelis lunosa. The sequence continues at coordinate 11,960,330 of OU744265.1, read as the reverse complement.
ATTAGTTTATTTGAAATAAAGGCTTGGAGTTTGAGTTTGTAATTTCGTAACATGGGCTCAAAAACGTCACGAAATCTTGTCGTGATTGATAATGGATTCCTAATAACTTGATTATTTTTATCATTGCATGTAAACGTGTTTTTGAGTTGAAATCTCTTAGCTTAGTCAGTGGAGCCAGTTTTTAAGCAGGGTGGCTGGCTGGTAATGGATGGGTCAGGATGGCTAAAGATCGACCATAAGGCGTGCTATTGAAGAGCCTTATATCGAGCAGTGGATAAGCTATATAAGCCGATGATAAAGACTGGAAGCTCACCCAAATATTTCAATCTAAGACAATGGTAATAAATTAAATTGGCTCTTGTGATATCGGAACTCCTAGTACAAGAGCCAGGGCTACACAGATGTTTGTGACTATGAAGTGTAAACAAATAAATTATTAATAAAGTCTCCAGTTCCGAAATCCAGCAACCATAAAGATTACAGTTCCTTCCTCGTCGATACATGTATCTTCGTTTTGCACACGTACAAGTTTATTCAATCACAATCAGACTAGTTTGCATTGCCAAAAGTCTTACTAATAAATCAACATTAGGAAATGGATTGGCTAGAGATTTATAACTGATCTAACGGTACTTTTCAATCTGGTTACGTCAGGAAACTTTGTACATTTAGTTTTGAATGAGAAATTGGTAAAACAAGGACTCGTGTTGTTTTCGTCTTTTTTGGGTATGGGAATGTAAATATTTGTAAAGCTTTTTCTAAGATAGAAAATTCGGTATTTTAAATATAGTAGTTGTAAAAAAACGGATCACGCACGATGAAGGGTTCCGTTGTTAGGACGAATTTATCCCAAAAATAAACTTAACATTGTAGTTGGAAAAAAATGTTCTCCTTTCATACATCGATGTAATATGTTACGGTTAATGTTCCAACTGCAAATGTAAGTTTGTAACCGCGGTATTTTTTTTTTGTGTTTTAACACAACATATTTTCGGACTTTTTCCTTTACTTGTGCTGTGAGGCCTTGCTTATTGTATTTTTAATATTAATGTATTTTAAATAATATAAATACTAGCCTATGATTGTCCCACTGCAGGGCAAAGGTGTCTTATACAGAGAAGGCACGAGCATTGACACACACACACACATACACGCACACACACACGCGCACACATAAATCTTTTGAATTTAAAAATAACACAAATTCTTGCCTTTTTCGCATGGCGGTAGGCAGAAACTACAGAACGACACCTGCTATGATGTTAATTCTCTAAATGATACTAAGAACTGCATTAAAATCTGTTGCGTAGTTTAGAAGGGTTATTAATATGTCAACAATTCATTAAGGGGATGTAGGAGAGGTAAAATGTAACCAATTGACCCTTATGCAAATGTCAACCATTTTCGAGTATTTTGACATTTTGTATTTTAAAATGAATGAAATAAAAATATAAAATGTCAAATTACTCGAAAATGGTTAAAACCCTGTAAATAACTTTGTCTATTGTCCCAGCTGCTTTTATGATTCTCTATAATATTCTTAGACAATTCATTAAGGCACGTGTCCCATCATTATAGTGCTTTGTGGAAATATTAAAAGAGACTTAAAACATATCACATATCAGTGTTCTCAATTAAATGCAAAATTTTATTGAAGTCTGACTTGATTTTGGCTCCTTAACACAATAGTTTGATCATAATGCTATTTTTATCAATCCTCTGCTCGTATTCCATCATAACTATCGATATAAGGAACAGGAATGGTCCATAAGGAACGCACGAGACCAGGATTATTGATTAAAATAGATAGTAAGTACGCAGATGGATACTTCTGGCCATTTTCCTAATTTGCCCTTTTAGTATCATCTTCCTAAAATTTACAGCCAAGACTACATGGCAGATTATGTAGGTTATAAAATCTTGTTCATAATTGCTTCATAAGAACAACAATTTTAATAGGTGCTAGAATAAGACTTACACGTACGTTGTTGTCGTAGTTGGCATAAATATGTAATGGTACCGTATATAACAGTTCAGAAAATTGCTGTTTATTGTGTCAAGCTGCCAATTCACTAAATGCTAGCCATAATATAATGATATTTGCAAGGGTGAGAGCCATGGTTTCTGCTAATATACCTATTTATTTTTTACCCACAATACAAACAGGAAGGTTTGCTTTTTTACATACCAGTTACGTAGTTGCCCTATGTGATGGTAGTGAGTTTCAAGTGACAGAAATAGTGTTGCAAGTAGTGGACGCACTTTACATGAACTACGCCTTCTTCCAATGGGAGTAGGCAGAAACTACAGAACGCCATCTGCTTCTTGCAAACTTCGCTTATGTTCACACATCTAGTCGTAAAGCCGGTTGCGAGTAGGTACTACGCTCCTGACCTTCTAAAGAACATCCCTAATAACGTATATGTTCTTTTAGGGTGTTTCTACTCACATCTGCCTTGTAAATAACTTTTGTTAGTCACTCCTCTTACCAAACCATCTAAACGGACACTGTTTAATCGATCTGCTTATCACACTCATAACACAAAAGCCTGACTGAGTAATAAACAGCAAATAGATCTATTGTCACATCTCTAATTACCTAGGTTTTGTGATTGGTAAACCTAAATCACAATAAAATTTCATATAATTAATTTGAAAAACAAACACTTTCACTGTTCAGAAAGCAGGCACAATAGTTCCTCAATAATCGCTGTGAATAATATGTGAAGTGATATGGAAAGGGTTACATTGAATAGTCTTTCAAAATCCTTGGTTAAGTAAATAAACCGTATTTCGATGTAGGAAGATGACAACATACATAATATCTGATCAAAAACAGATTACATATAAATAAATTCTGATTCTAAAAACGTACCTGTTGTTGCCAATTTGTGGTGTCACTTACTAATTGAGTGCTCTGATTCGATTTCTTGAAAGAAAAAGTAAGACAATTAAGGTTAATTTTATAAAAGAGCTTTGGTGGCCCAGTGGTAGCCCCGACTTACGAGTTGGGATTCATGGGTTTGAATCCAAGCAGGCGCTTTAGTTTGTGTAAATAATTTCATCACCACTGCTCTCAAAACGATGAAGGAAAACATCGTGAGGAAACGTGTATGTCCTAGAACCAAAAATTCGAAGACATGTGACATCTACCAACCTGGAGTGGGCTGTAATCTACCATGCTGCCCTAGTAGGGTGATTACATTATAGGCTGATTACATTTATGCTAATGTTATTCAAAAAAATAATTGTTTGATTGAGTGGTGAGTCATTGCGTAAGAATTTAACCTGGACGGGTTTTGTTTACACTTTCATTAGATACTGTTCGAAAAGACCATAAATATCAATACCATAACATCGCGCTGTATGCCACGAAGGAGTAGGCTGGACCCACATTTTGCCAGTTATATTATGTAATAAGGGGCCATTGCCATCAAAAGGACATGTCTAGAATTTGAGAAGCTTGTGCTGCCTTGCACATTTATTTCGGAGAGTCCCCTTTACAGTCTCCCCAGAGATGTGCCCTAACAGGCGCTGCAGAGAGGGGGTTCCGGATTGGTCTTTTGAGAGGTAACAGTGCCCCTTCCATGTGCAGATGGTGACAACCGGGGTGGTTTAAGTGAGGTAGGAATCCCGCACTCCCTGGTCTTATCCCCAAAGCCTGGGCGCCGATTGAAGGTTCCCCCCGCAAAATAAATGTACTGATAGAAAATATTCTAATAGTAAAACCCCAGCATGCCCAATCTGGTCATCGAACCCAGGACCCACGCTCCGACTACCCATTTTTTTTTTTTGTAGAATCCATTTGTATTCCTTTATTTGGCGTGCATTAACGAGTATCCTAATTTAATGCTAGACCAACAATGCAGTTAAAGGTGAAAATTCTTGCTCCTACGTCACAAAGGTGTCGCGTCTACGTGCACTATAAATCTTTGATGGCGTCATCTGCACCGGCGCCGCCAGACAGGTGTACTCCGCCACGTCATCACGACGTCTGAATGATACGACTCACCGGCGTATCACGTTTATTATTGTTTTTACGTTTTCTGAATGTTTTGTTACGGGATTACCGGTGGAAATGTTAGAGTACTATGAGTTGGTTTTCCCATTCTGAAAGTTATGGTAACAGCTGAGATATCTTCTTTTCGTGTGGATAGTGACTAACCTGGTGTCAGAGTTTTTGTGGCGCCCATGGGCCTCTGACCTTATGAGAACTTTATGCTAACTTTGTGAGAGACTTGTGCCTGAAGTAGGTTTAAATAAAAACTTGAATTATAGCTCACTAGGGCCCTCCCGCGGCTAAATGCCTGTGATTTGGACCACAATGACAATGTATACTTAACTAACGTTGAATTAAGAACATTAACAAAATAAAAATAGAAAAAGAGTTGGTGGAAATACCAGTTAGTGTGTGTGTGTGTGTGTGTGTGTGTGTGTGTGTGTGTGTGTGTGTGTGTGTGTGTGTGTGTGTGTGTGTGAAGCTAAGTCAGAGGCCATTGGACGGCTTTAAAACTCTGACACCAGGTTAGTCACTAACCACACGAAAAGAAGAAATGAACTGGAAATCTCTGATGCAGAAAGAATGTTGAAAACATATTAAAAATGCTCACGAATTTAACACAACCTATTAAAACTATCAAAATATGACAGGATTAGGCTTAAAAGCTGAATATAATATTAAAAGTGTTTCGGAAATTTGTGTTATTAGTCCACAAGATTGGGTTCATCAGTATTAATTTAAATGAGTTCTATTAAACTTTGGCTGACCTCCAACAAATTTTTCTCGTCTCTTGTTTTATTGATATATTTTTCGTTGAAGCATCTCTGATTATTATTCTTACGATTTTAATGGTTAATCTGCTAGAAAAAACCACGAAAATGGATTGTTTGCAGCTGTTTACCACTGGTTGAATGAAATATGATCCGTGATCACTTTTAATCTTGCTGTTTCCTCTTATCATAATTATTGACAGTTGTTTGTTATCTCTAAGACTGGTAGGAAATATTCATCACTTGTAAACTTCCTGTACCATCTTCTTCGTGCCCTTGTTCTTCTTACATTCTTCCCTTTCAACCGTCACGCTATCATTGAGTTCCTTTTCTTTCATACTATTCCTCACACAATCTTCCTTCTTCCTGAAAGATAAAATTAATAGTTGTAAGAGAAAAGATTGGTCTCCGAACAATATTGCTTTGTTCTAGTGTAAAGGAAAACAAGCTGTCTAATTACAGCTATGTATTTATTAAAACTTTAGCACAAGTCAAAAAAATGCTGTACAAGGTGGACTTAATACCTGAGACATTTTCTATCAGTCAACCTTAGGGTGATGCAGAGACAAAACATGGCAGGTTTAACATAATTGATAGAAGCTATTCAAAGAGACTTGTCTACTTTGTGTACATATGTCTATGGTCTGTGCCTAAAAGGTACGGTTTTCTAGAAAAGCGGTGATTACACTTTACAGCCGCAATGACGGCCGGCTGTCATGAAAATGTTGACAGCAGCAAAGATTTAAATCGTTAGATTCGCCCTACCGCGTCAAAAGATAGTCGCGTTTGTTTCATTTTGACACGTCTGACACACAATGACGCAGTTCCTACACTTATTTGTCATGGAAACGCTATTTAATAATGTGTGAGCTCACTCTTCTCAGTATAGACACTTTTTCTTGTGACTGAGTGCGATGAGGGCAAATCTAGCAATTTAAATTTATGATGGACGGGGTTTGCATTAAGGTATCAACAACGCTCTCTAGGAAACCACACCAACTTACTTTCATAGTCAACGTTTCATTGACGTCATTCGCCGGTAAATTGCTGACGCTACGTGAGCGGTCACCGCTTTTAAGGTTTGCTTCTCTAATGCCCGTTTTGAACTAAGACTCGGTGACATAAAAATGAATGACAAAATAAAAGGGCGTTGTTGGATTTTCAACGCTTGACTAAGCGCCGAGAGTTGTAAATCCAACAGCGTGCTTTCATTTAAGCATTCGTATAGCTCTCGCGTAGTGTTAGTCGAAAAACTTTTTACAAAAACAAACAACCGACTTCCAAAAAAAAACACTACAAAGTGAAAAATAACTTTAATTTTGCAAGAAATTTGAATACCACTACCCGCTATGTAATAACAGTGAGGAACTTATCATATCATCCACATACTAAGTGGGAAAAATATGTATTATTGAAACTAACTCAAAAACTATCCAAGTAAAGTTAATAAAATTTATATGGGACCACAATGAGAGATACCTTTTCAAAAAAAAAAAATCGGTAGACAATTGACGGCGATATCGGTGAACATATATAAAAAAAAATACGATACGAACATAGAACCTCCTCCTTTTTGGAAGACGGTTAATAAAAAGGGCATAAGTCTTGTGGTCATCACATATCCCATCATACATACGTACATATTTTAGAGCTGATTTACAACTTGCCGGGCATCTATATCCCAGAGAATTTAAACCAACCAGGAAAACAAAATGAACCAAACTAAAATCTAGAACAAGTACGTTTACAATTAAAACTTAAGTTTACAGCACACGCGTAGTTTTCACCACATCATAACGTATGTTAACGTTATCAGCATAATGTTCAGCAACAAAACAGTATGTTTTATCTCACATCACGGACGCGTATCTTGTCTAACATTTTGTAGGATTTCACTTTTCCCTGTAGTTTTAGTTTGAACTTAGTTTGCCTTAACCGAAGTTTAGCTCTGCTTTTTATATATATTTGTTACGTTATTTCTTTTGTCTTTATATAACTTCGTTGTAAGGCCGTTTCCTCATTGGTCACTGCGGTATCGTTTCGGTACATTATGCTCTGTATACCGAAACGATTTTAATTTTATTTTTTTAATTTACGGCATCTCGTAGTTGACCTCTGAGATCATGACTACTTAATCGGGCTTTCCTGTGGGTGCCTTAAGCTACTACACTTAAAACCTCTAGGGGTTATTCAACTATGCTAATTAAAACTAGGTGAACGCTTGTTAAGGGCACCCCCTGTGGGGTACGAACCTTGGCTTAGGGTGTCAACCGGATGGCTCACCGTCCGATAAGGACCAGGCCCGGGTCGACGGCGCGTTGTGTTCCACGCGCGCCTCAAAGAGATGTCAGCAGAATTGAAGGGGTCCACTAAGGCCGATGCCTGCCGGGGTTGCGAAGAAAACCCTAAAAAAAAAAAAAAACAGGAAACGCTCATTGAAATGTAGGCGCTCGGTGAGCTTTCGGTACCGGGTATACCGAGAATGCTGATCCCGCACCGACCATTGAGGAAAGGGTCTTATTGTGAACGTTGAGGTTTCTAACTACATTATTTGATGCAATTTTTGCCAAAAAAATTGTGTGACGTTCATTTCGATCGTTTTTGTTCTGTTATCATCTATATTATGAAACCCGTTGCGAACCGTGGCAGGATGACTCTTCCTCCACTCACTCAATACCTGCCACCAAGTGAGCATCTTCTCGTATGGTCTAATCCTCCGTGGTCCACTCTAAAGTCTCCGAACGGCCTCCGAACCTAAGTGGGAAGATGTAACTACAACCTACATCGACGGAATGGCAGCAGAGTGTAGATGATGTGAGGCAGTATCGCAAACTCTGTTCAACTACTTATCCTGCCCTTATCTGCTCCAAAAAATGCAGCCAACGAGACTTCTGCGTTGCCACCGAAGACGCCATGGAGGTGTGTCGGCATCTACATCGCGCAATCAGAGTTTACCACGCGATCAGCATATATATATAACTTCCCCGACATTAATCGTTGGGCAGCTGCCCACCAGACACGACACCCATCTGGTCGGAGGATTCTCCATTTTCTATAGAAAATGAGTGAATTTTACACCCTATTCCTCATACCCCTAGAGGTGGCGAAATTGCTTCTACGAGCGGTGATACTAGTACATCTGGCATACCCTCAGTTCTCAGCCGCGCTGACTGCCTCACATATACCATGGCATGCGTTATTTCATACATACATATATAAACTGACACCTTCCCATAGGTCGAAATTATAGAACGCTGGTACAATTATTACATACTCCATTTGCTTCGTTTACGTTCATACATCTGGTCCTACACGCTGGGTTATTTCAATTCTGTATTTATTATTACAGTTGATATTGTCCATACTACACAAAGGTAGGTACGTACACCTCTGCCTGAACCATCGGGAAAAAAGGCGAGATATTATGTGTACAAAGCTTCAGGAAAATTCAAAGATATCCGGTACAGGTCTTTAGAAGGGATAAAGAAGGATAAGTCCTTAGTCCTTTATACCTGTGACCCTTTTCCGCCGTGACCTCTTTTCTAAGAATTTGACGAATTATAAGGTGAACGACACTTTCAGTTATACGCAAAATGGGAATAATAATGATAACTTTCGTTACTTCAGCCGATGCTAATTGATTGCAAGTTTGGATGAGAATTTTGAATAGAATAGAATAGACGATAACACTCTTCATTATATATATTATGAATTAGGTACAGATAAAAATGAAGAAAATGTACATAGGGTGATACAATAGCGATTCTTATCGATAAAAGCGATTTTTAAAGACGAAATTTACAGTGTACATGTGTACATTTATGTTATACCTACTTAATTCGTGACAATTCCGCCAGAACTTTTATGTAATGAAATATTCACTGTAGTCGGTTTTTCCCACCCTGGGAACCCAGATCACGTGTTATTATTTCAACAAATTTTCTTAGGCAGGGAATGTTGAATTCCCACTTTCCAATCACATACCCATTTCTAATCACATATTTGTTCCGCCTGTTCCTGCTCCACGTAAATAACAGCTCCAAAAACCTGTTACAAAATAACAGCCTGTTATTTCATATTATGTAGGAATAGACTATAGTTACAGTCTGTTATTTTATGATACCTGTTTTATTTAGCTGTTACGATAAATACGCCTCACTCCTAATTCATTTGCTATTATGCTGTCTGTAGGTACATTCACAGTTCCATACGTTAATTAAATGTTCTTAACTATTTGATATTTTGCTGGGGGGCTCGTGGCTAAGTAATAACAGCCGCACGAGTCGATCAATCAGGTTAAGCTATGGTTGTTCCATGGATGGTTGACCATCTTTACATACCAAGACCCGTGCTTCGGAAAGCACGTAAAGACGTTGGTCCCAGCTGTCATTAGCAGATCTTTGACAGTTGTTACTGGTCGTCAGAAGCCCGAAATTCTGAAACCAGTCTTACCAAGGGGTATCGTGTTACCCAGTAACTGGGTTATGGAGGTTAGATAGGCAGTCACTCCATGTAAAATACTGGCATTCAGCTCCATCTGGTTAGACTGGAAGCCGACCCCAACAGAGTTGGGAAAAGGCTAGGCAGATGATGAACTATATGAAATTTTACTCGTTATCAATTTCCTTAATTTAAACAAAATTCTCAACATCACCGCAAAAGATATCTCCATGTAAACTATGAATTTCTCGTCCTAAATTCTAAGTCCTTTCAACCGCCTAGGCCTCCCTGTACACGTCAACAGAAATAGTATAAATACCTTTCGACCAAATAATACCTTCCTACTAAATAATACCTACTGGGACCCGTCATCAATCACACCGTGTTATCTTGAAGTTTGAGTTCTGCGTGCATAAGTGCCAGAACAAACCGGAGACTTTCGGTCCGCCGATAGTTTGATCGGCCAGCAGTATGAAGCTTATTACATTGCGCTAATTAACTGATTGAAATTAGGTTAATATTACGGGTGTGAAAAGACGCTTAACGAGGCCGAGAGTCACTTCCTATCGATCGATGCATCTTAAAGCGTTGGTCGACTGAATATGCTTACACTTTAAAGCACTGACAAGAGGTAAATGTTCTAATTAGGCTAGTCTTAAAAAAAAAGCCAAATCTATATATGTAGTTTGTGGTAGCGGAAATAAAATATGTGAAATATCGATACAAATTAACGGTAAACTAACCTTTTGGGTTGAAACACAAGGGTGTTTCAATCTAAAATGTCTGTATTCAATATCAACGTACGTTGGCATTTAATTAATAACAAAAACGTTATATTTGAATGCAGCAGTTGTTTTTTTTTTGTTTTCGATTAATCAACTCATTTATGAATAAATAGATAATTGCTTCATATTTTGCAATAAATTACAACGGTTGTGTCACCGCGCTTCTCTTTCCTTTCTATTCAGCCCGACAATGATCGCGTTTTAGCTCTTTTCAGCGTCTTAAACTGTCGTGTCGGTGAACAGTCGGCGGTCTGCAGACATCCTAAGATTCCTCATACTGAGTGGAGAATGGATGTATAGGTAGGTTTGGCAGGCAGCCAAGCCGTAGGTGGTAAAAGGTGTTTTACAGGTGACGGCTGTCTCCTGCCAAGTGGTAATGAACTTAGAGAGTGCGTCTACCTCGGAGTTTTTAGTTTTTGTGAGTCTGGAGTTCCGTATTTGCGTTCGGGTGAGTTCGGATCACCTCGGATTATAGAATTACGATGTTATTTTTTTTTGCGACTTGGTTAGGCTTTTTTGGCATGCTGCTCGAGTGTTCTTTATTTGCATAGTAGTTTTTGAAGTTGGAATGAAATATTTTTATTTGGCGTGATTTCTAATTGAAGATAGATTTAATTTTACTAGCAATTAAAGGTCGCTTGCTCTCTAGAAACGTTAATTGCCAGCACGTGTTTTGATGTTAAAACTTTAGAAAATCCTATATTATTAAATGAGCAACATTTTTATATATTTGTATCACATTCTCGAAAACAACTCTAACCATTTCGATGAAAGTTGCAATATATATCTGTTTACGAGGGCGAAAATTCGATCTAGGTAGGTTTTATTTCTGGGAGAATTCGTTTTCTCTATTTTCACAGCCTCGGGAATGTGATACAACGTTGGTATACCTGGACGATATGTTTATCTATTTTCACCCGAGCAGAGCGCGGTCCACAAGATACTATTAATTTTATACGGACACGGAAGTAAAATGTTTTCAACTTTCAGTTTAATATAAACGCAATATTTTTTTTTTATTAAAAACATTTGCTTTAAAATAATTATTGTTCAGTTCGTACTTTTGATGTGTAAACAACGCTCGGAAAAACACTGCACATCTAAATAATAATTTTCTTGTAAAAAATTGGAGTTGGACGTTTTTCTTCAAAACTAGGTTTCTGGTTCCATTACCGTAACCGTAAGACATTGTCAATGATAATCCGAAGGATTTTAATGGACACGGCTAATCCATTGCTTCATATATTTGAAAAATCGTCAGCTAAACAACGGAAATAACGCAATGAATGTTGTTGATCTGCCGAAATGAAAGACATTGACAAAAAATATAAAAAAATATGGGGTTTTGAGAGGCTGTTAATTGTTGTAGCTACAGGAAAACGATATAAGGAGACTGTCCTTAACTTTTTGAGTAATTGTTAACTTCATTCACTGATTTTGTAAACATGGTACAGTCACCCAGTAAAATGTCAATTGTTACGTTTTATTTTATGGTACTCCAATAATTACGTAATACACGATCCATCATAATCTGTTTCGATTTGACACAGATTGCTAATCCATTGCTTCATAAGTTGGAAAGAAAGATCTGCCCAACAACGTAAATAACGCAATGAATGTTGTTGAACTGTCAAATTCGTTTACGAAAATATGTTATGCAATTAGGGTACTGGTTAGAGTACTACACAAATATCAAAACCGTATCGCTATTGGTCCATAGACCGTCGTTCCCATACTTTGCTCCGTCTCCTTTTGTGATCTGGGCCCCGGTATTTAGGTACGTAGGTCAGCTTTTTCATTGCTAAACATCAAACAGTCATCTAATATAGGGCACATCACCGAAGACTAGCATAATTAGCCTATAATGTTCCCACTGCTGGGACACAGGCCTCCTGTCTTTGAGAGGGAGTGGGCTGTAATCTACCACGCGGGCCTAGTAGTGGTAGATGTCACATGTCTTAGAATTTTTGATTCTAGGACATGCCGGTTTCCTCACGATGTTTTCCTTCACCGTTTTGAGAGTGAGAGCATTGGTGATGGGCTACCACATGGTCTCAGTCGGAACAGAAGACTAGTAAGCTAGTTACTCGCTAGACCCATTAAACATAAACATAATATCACGCCTTGTTTCCCCGAAGGGTTGGGCAGAGGTGTCCCTGTAGCAGGTTCACCCACATTTCGCCAGTTATGTTTTAAGTCCCATGTAATAGGGGGCGAGCCTATTGCCATCAACTGGGCACAAATCCAGACTCCAGGCTGCTACTGAGAAATTTCAGATAGAAAAACCCAATAACACTTTGCCCGATCTGGGAATCGAACCCAGGACCTCATGATTAGCAGTAGCGCTTGCGTCCACTAGACCAACGAGGCAGTCTCATTTTACTTAAAGAATCATCTTTGATTGATATGATTTTGTTCATAGCTCTAGTTTTTTTACTAACCTGTCGACGAGTCAACGATCCTGATATAAGGATGTGTCATAAAAAGTGAATCGGTTTTAGTTTTTAGGTCTTTTAGTCATTATTGGAATGTGTCTAGTGATTCAGAGTTTGACATAGATTTTACGTGTTTTCACAGCTTCCATGATGAGTTATTGCAAAAATATAAATGCATGTGGGTGGCTTTTCCTGGGTAATCATAAGTTCAAAGATAGAGGTGTATTTCGGTATGAAGAGGCGGTGGTCAATAAATGTTATACTTGCGAAAGATCTTGTCTAAATATCAGTCTGATCAAGCAGCCTTTGTATACATGGCACATGGCAATGGTTTTTGCAAGAAATGGCTATATTGCCACTGTCACTACGCTCTTCAAACACTTTGGTGATCTTTATATACAAGGTGTCCGGTAAATAATGGATAACCTTGAAATAGCATTTGTCTAATAAATGCCATTTCAAGGTTATACATTATGGCTGTTTAAAAAAAAATATACCTATCCCAAGTAGTACCTAAGATACGATTTTTTTAACAAAATACTGTTCAATTTATAGTCACATTATTTACTGCTTCTCTGTCGGTATAGTCAACTTACAATATGACAACAACAAATAATTATTTGAAGAAAGTGGTGAAGTGGTTTGTGGTGAAGAAGAATGTAAAATAAGGTAAAAAGTTAATTAAAAATCTAGGTACTACTTGGGATACATTTATTTTTGTATTTTGTTTAGAACGGTCATAAGGTCTAATAAATGCTATTTCAAGGTTATTCATTATTTACTGGATACCCTGTATACAAACTAGCTTTTGCACGTAGCTTAGCTCGCGTGGGGCATGATTTTATCAACAAAGAAACCTTCGCGAGCATGCACGCACATAACAAAGTTACATTGCAATCGGATGAATACTTAGTTTGGGCACAAGCATAAGGGGAAAACAAAGAAACATAGATTGTATATATATAGGTATACTTCGTTAGAAGACAGATTAACCTCACACGGTATACTTACTTCATTCAGTGAAGACTAGACTAAAACTCGTTCAGTGCTCTTAAGAAAAGCATTAAAAACTTTACTTGTAAAAAAAAAAAACTAACTACCAATATCCAGTGATAATCTTGGTATTGTTTCCTGTTCATCATTCTTGAAACCGGCCATTTAGATAGGGCAGGCATGCAACTACCATATACCTAAAGCTTTTTTTGCATATCAATCGGGTTACACTGTGTGCTGCCATTACACTGCCTGCCAAATGTACGGCGAGAGTGACATGTCACCCGCGGCCATCATTATCACAGCCAAACTGTCCCAAGAATTTCCATTCACAAGCAAAAAAAAAATAAGACTTGAAAAAAAAAAGAATTAAAACTAGCGACTTTTAAATGTAACCAAAGCTGGCATGCCACACTTTAACATTTATCATAAACCGAATGCTTTGCATATTAATCAGGTACAATTTCTGCTGCTATTACACTGCCTGCCAAATGTACGGTGAGAGTGACATGTCACCCGCGGCCATTATTATCACAGCCAAACTGTCCCAAGAATAACCATAAGAAAAAAACACTGGAAAAAAATAGAATCAAAACTACAGACTTTTAAATGTAACCAAAGCTGGCATGCTACACTTTAACGTTTATGAACGAGAGCTTTTGCATATCAATCAGGTACAATGTCTGCTGCTATTACACTGCCTGCCAAATGTACGGCTAGAGTGACATGTTACCCGCAGCCATTATTGTCACAGTCGGCTGTGATATGGCGGTTATTATCGTCATAAATGTAGAAATGATCTATGAAGGGTCGCATTGAGTTGATGGTAGTGCCAAAATATTGGACACTGTTTAATGTTGTGCAATTGTCGCGGCTATTAACGCGTAAGAGTTATGATAAGAAGGTTGTTTCAGCCAAGATAAATTTGCATTGATAATAAAGTTTGATCTTTGGGTGTGGGCTATTTAGCACTATTCTGTAAGATATTTTGGTTTACCATTTAGATAGGCCAGTGGTCGGCAAACTCATTAGCTAAATATCAATACTTATCGACTGAGATTTCTTATGAGAGCCAATCCTTTCTGTGTATCCAAAACAGGGTTGTAACGGATCTCGTATCACGGATGACGATGCGGATGAGGTTATCGAGATAATCTGGTTTGAGGAAGCGGATGAGGATACGGATATTTGAAAATTCCTTATTGAGGATGCGGATGACGGTGCGGATGCAGCTGTCGTATGAAAAATAGCCCTTGTTGTTGACACTTGACACCACAATGAGGCCACCACTGCCAGATGCGGCCGATCATCTGTCATAGGACAGGGACACTGCGAATTCAGGCAATAGGAACGCGTCACTCACACTTCGGCCCACACATTTAACTCGAAGCGAGTTAAACAAAATTAAATAGTGAATTTTTAGCGAACAACGTAGGGTCACATCCCCATAGAAATTATGAGGATGAGGATGAGGATGCGGAGCTTTTAAAATCAAAAGTTGAGGAAGCGGATGTTTTGCGGATATCAAAATTTATGCGGATGCTCCACAGTTGCGGATGCGGATACGGATATCCGTTACATCTCTGATCCAAACTAAACAACTCGCTAAGAAGTAGGATGCCTTCATCAA
Organism: Omphaloscelis lunosa; assembly: GCA_916610215.1. NCBI lineage: Eukaryota > Metazoa > Arthropoda > Insecta > Lepidoptera > Noctuidae > Omphaloscelis > Omphaloscelis lunosa. The sequence goes on along the minus strand of OU744265.1, from coordinate 11,945,277 downwards.
CATCATCATATCGGCTGATAATACATAACATTATGATGAAGGCATCTTACTTATTAACAAGTTAACCATGAAATTTTTACAGTAAATGATAAATTTTCGATGTCATTTTTGGTGAAAATACTTCGGAAATAAATCTTTGAAATATAGTTTGAATTTTGAATAAAACTTGATATCTTGCTTAATCACCGAAACTCCGACCCCTGCGCGTACCTATATACGCTCTCACTCATCGAGATTTGTACAGAGTCGCAATTCTATAGCTATGAGCCGTATGCTTTGCCTATTACTGAGAAAGGCAGTCGCTCCGTGTAAAATATTGGTATTCAGCTGCATCCGGTAAGACAGGAAGCTGACCCCAACATAGTTGGGAAAAGGCTAGGCCAATTGATATTTGAAAGTTAGGAATGCGAAGAGCAATTGCTTTTTGCTTATTTGTTTGCTCTCATGCACAACACACATTTTACAATTGTCGCTTTTTGCATTGTTTTTTATTCACACTAGCTTCTGCCCGCGACTTCGTTCAAGTGGAAGTCGACAAAATAGCCTATGTTACTCGCTGATAACGAAGCTTTCTATAGGTGAAATAATGTTTTAAATTGGTTAAGTAGTTAATTGATTCAGGCGTGACCTTGCGGAAATCCATTAAAAAATGATGATGTGGATATATTTAGTAACCTGTTCCGCTTAGCTACTTCTAAAGAGTCTTAAGAAGACCCTGAAAGAAATCGACACGTGTTTCACCTCTCAACGAGGCATCCTCAGGTAACGATTGCACTGAGCGCACTGCTTTATGTGGCAACACGCTGTGTTCGAGTTCACGACAAGTCAATCATCGTCAATCGTCATCCTGAGGATGCCTCGTTGGGGGGACACGTGTCGATTTCTTTCAGGGTCTTTTTAAGACTCTTTAGAAGTAGCTAAGCGGAACAGGTTACTAAATATATCCACATCATTATTTTTTTATTGGTTAAGTAGTTTTTGAGTTTATCCATTACAAAAAAAACATACAAAATTGAAATCTTTCCTCTTTATAATATTAGTTTAGACTGACAATTCCTACAGTGTTCTGTTTATAATAAATAAGAAACCACTACTTTATTCGTTTACAACAGATCCATCAAATAACTAGTTACTACTCATCCATCAACGTACGTCAAACTGTACTAAATTGAGTCCAGAAGCTATTTAATGGAAGTGCATTAATATACTACGCCTTTAATAGAGAAAAATATTAATAGCTGAATGGCATAAATAAATAGCGTTTATTGTAACATTAATAAAAAAATAATCTTTAATTGTTATTTTATTGCGACAATCTACATATTAGGACTATTTTCATTAAGGGGACTACAGGAGCTAAACGCAAGTTTCATATTGCCTAAAAATGTATAATCCACTGCAGTAAACAAAATCAGAAAAATATATGATATTTAGGATTAGATTATGCTAGTTAGGTAGTGTGTTGAAAACTTAATACAACTAATTTAATACGATAAAAAAAAACTCGAAGATACCTCAAAAAAAATATTTTAATGATTAGAAACCATATTAATATACACTTATTCTGATTTCTAGTCAGATTATTCTACCAGCAACATAAACGTAATAGTGTTTAAATTTTATCGTCCAATCAATAGACTTTTTTGTAAATAGACAATTGTTTTATATTTTGCAATAAATTACTCGTGTTGTGTCATCGTGTTTCTCTTTTCTTTTCGACGAGTCCGACAGTGACCACGCTTTGGTTGTTATCCGCCTCTTAATTTATATTTATTTTGAATTTTTTCATAATTCTCTTGCCCTTATGTTATTTTATTTGGAGTCGACGCTACATGTCTTCTGCATCCATAATTGTTTATTCGTAATCATATTTTTTAACTGGCCATTGGTTGTGAAAACACAACCTATGAGTTTTTACATTCATCCTTTCACAGCCGTCCGGGAGAACCGTGCGGGCCGCCCGTACGGGCTACGGGGTAGAACCCGTACAATCCCACTCATAGAAGTTCTTTTACTCTCAGAGCACCGCGGCCGGGTTAGCTGTACGGGTCTCCCGGACAGCTGTGAAACCAGCCTTATAGTTATCATAATTATTCAGCCGAAAGAGTTTCCCTACTACACATAGGGGTTCTCAAGCATCACAGAGGCCGGTCCTGCGCTTCCCTTCCGCTAGATCCAAGATCAATCTTGCTGTTTCAGACTAAAATGTATAAAAAATAATTGATCACAATATAATTGAGTACCATAATGTATATAGTTGGTAGGGAAATCATTAAATTAGTCACAATTATGGACCCAGTCAGTTTGCCTGGAATCGGTCTGTGAACAATTCAAATAGCTATTAATTCAAGCAGTGCGGTTAATAATGCATTTATTCTTATTGCTAATTTGGTACTTGACATAATTGCACAATGTACAGTAATGGTGAGATAACATTATATGCACGTATAAGCTACGCTTGCTTCGGTCGGTTGTAGATGGGTGACCATGCATTACATATCGAGACACCTCCGTGCCTCGGAAAGCACGTTAAGCCGTTGGGCCCGACTGTCCTTTGAAGATCTTTGACAATCATTACGGGTAGTCAGAAACCAAGTCTGATAACCAGTCTTACCAAGGGGTATCGTGTTACTAAGCGTGTTACTAAGTAACTAGGCTGTGGAGGTCAGATAGGCAGTCGCTCAATGTAAAATACTGATATTTAGCTGCATCCGGTTAGACTGGAAGCCGACCCCAACATAGTTGAGACAAGGCTAGGTAGATTGATAATACACAACCCACCAACAACAATAACATGTTTTTTTTTGTCCATGTACAGATAAGATGACAAGTGATTGATTTAAAAATATGAAAATGATGAAATGGCGTATTTTACATAATCATTTTTAACCATCGTTAAGAATCAGTTAATTACGTATTAGCTGTTAGTTTTTGCATCTAAAGCGAGCTCACTAAGATTTTCCCTAAGTGTCAAAAACCGCAAACCTACCAAAACGTTGGTAAAACAACGATTAGAACATGCATAAAACATTAACAAATGCAAAGCATACTCGTAGCTAATTACAAACACCTTTGACGCAAATAATTACACCGGTAAATTTTTAAACAGCCAGAGAAAATATGATCATATTTAACGAGAAATTTTGAGCAAGCCTTTTGATATACCAAGTGCGTTAATGGCGACAAAATGATCTCAAAATTTGAATTTCAAACATTGTGATCGCGGCTCGCAAATAATTCAAACGATCGGGTCGTTATTACGAACTGGAATTAAAATACAATGAATAAATTAAAGATACCAAGTTGCGATTAATCTTGTTTATGTAAATAGGTAATACATAATGTTTTACATTGCTTGGAAATTAAGTAAACGGTTTTGAATCAGCACCCTTATTGCATTTCAGCACTTTTAATCACAATCTGAATGATGCTAATACATCGCTTCATATGTTCGAAAAATGTACCTGCTCAACAACATAAATAACGCAATGAATATTGTTAAACTGTCAAAATGAAAGTGTTTTACGCAATCACCCCGCAGGTTAAAGATAGGTTCTTGGGAAGTCCGAAAACGTACGAAGAACCAACGAGGTGGACGACACCGCAAATGGCGGAATAGACAGGATAGGCTTAAACCCGGCACAGTTCCGGGCTGAAACACGTTGAAAAGGAAAATATTACTTAGGTTGTTGTGTATCGTTGTTATTAATTCATTATTATTATCAACTAGACCCGACAGACGTCGTCCTGTCCAAACAATAATACATAAAAAAATCCCATAGAAAAAGCACATTTAGTTTTTCCGAAGTTTCTCGGCATCTTTTCAATTTTTTCTTTTTGTAAGGACGTGATTCGGACTATTACGAACATTTTAAATATAAAAAAATAGTCAATTCGGTCCAGCCGTTCTCAAGTGATGTGCTTATCAACAAACAGCACTTCATTTTTATTTTTATAGAATATAAATGAACTACAATACATTAGAAAGACATCCAAAACACCACTCTCTATTTAATTCTGAATCTCCGGGAACTCAAATTCCAAAATCAAAATTAATCTAATAAAAATATTCTAATTATGAACGGGCCAGAGAATCGAGTTCAAGGCCTCTAGTTCCGCACAGCTTATTGCCACTAAACCAATGAAGCAATTTTAATAACAAGAATAGATTTCTTACCCAAATGTTGGCAGCGGTTCGTTAAATCACATTTAACGATTTAGTACGCGACTGTAGCAGGGTTGACTAATTTTAATTTAATTTAAATGAAAAAATACATTTAAAAAATACTGCCGTTTTGAGTAGGGTTTCTTTTAGAAAATGTAAACAATAGCAACGATCGGAATGAAAAATAAGAGTAGTTAGAATAATAAACATATTTGTTGCTTGTTTGATTACTACATAAAAATGTCTCCATAATTTATATTGAGACATTTTTCTGTAGTAATCATCAACAACATGATATAAATAAAAAGGGAACTGTGGTCAACATGGTAAATAAGTATAATAATGTTAGTCGAATATTTATCAATATATTATTGAAAACATATTTCAGACAGAAATATTAACGGTTTCGAAGAAATAAATGATCTTTTTCTTTAATATAAAGCAAATGAAAAAAATGCAGAATTTGCCCATCCCTGACCGGTACGTAGTCTGTCGGTACATCTTGTCGTGGCAAATGGCCAAAGTCCCGAAATGATTCCTTCACAATAACATATTATCTGTGTATTATGTCTATTGTACTCGATTGTACCTAGTTTTACAGGAATACACATGCGTATCAAACTTTTTGGAAAAGTGTCAAATGGTTGTAAGTAATTTTCGTAGTTGTGAAGAGAGATTTTAATTTCTGTGTTGATTGTAAGTCGTTTATTGCTTTTTAAAATATTATATTTAACAGCAATTATTTCGCCAAAAAAAATGCACAGTATGTCATTTTAGGAAACGTTTTAATATCTAATACATAGTTTAAAATATAGTTGGGCCCTAGTTATAACAGGCGCCCGAGACGCGCGTCTTGTACGCTGCGTTTTGGGCGCTCATAATAAATTTTTTATGTAATTTTTTTTGTAAGTAATCAAGTGCTGCCGTCCAAAGGCGCGCGTTATTGAATTAGTGTTTCAGGCGCATATTGAACTTTTCGGGTCGACTGCAAAAACCTATTCTTTAGAAGAAAAAACAACCAACTTCCAAAAAAAAACTACAAAGTAAACAAAAACTTTAATATCGGAATGCGGTGTCTTGAATTTTGAATTTTAGAGTTTTTTTGAGATTTTAAATTCCTAAATTAAAGTTATTTTTCACTTTGTAGTGTTTTTTATTTGGTTTTTTTTAAGTTTTTATTTTTCGGTTTTTAGTTGTGGTACCCCACACAAATTCAAATACCACTACCCGCTATGTAAATAACAGTGACAGGAACTTATCATATCGTCCACATACTAAATGGGAAAAAATACGTATTATTGAAGCTAACTAAAAACTACCCAAGAAAGTTAATAAAATTTATATAGGACCACTTCTGGAGTTATGACCTACCACAGAAAAAAGAATCATTAAAATCAATTTAAAATTGATGGAGTAATCGCGTAACAAACATACAAAAAAAAATAATATATATACAGCCGAATTGAGAACCATATCCTTTTGGAAGACGGTTAAAAAACGAAGAATTTCAGCCATATTGTGCCGCCATCTCAGTTCAACCTAACAAAAATATATTAAATATCAAATATTATCTTCTTCCATAACCTGATTTATTTATGAAATAATATTCCGTGTTAGTTATGGACCTAGGCACCGTAGCTCAAGTTAAAATAACTAATGAGAAAATTTAATATAAATTTAGGAAAAAGGTCAGATCGTTCATTAAGCTATAAAGTTTAATAAGCTATCGTATAAATTAATTGATGCTTGATTGCTATTGTTTAAATTAACTATTACATTTCTTCGGTTTATAAGAGAAATAATTGAAGGAGTGTTTGGTTATTAAATAGGTCGGTTTTCTTTAGTAGTGGTTTTATAATTGTCAAATTACAGTAAAATATGTAACTAATCTGCGTTCACAATTTATTTTCCAAATATGTAAGCAACTGTAACAATGATATATAAGGTTCAGTTTGCGTTACGATTTCATGTTTTTTTAATGACTTTTTCAACAGTACTAGTCAGTCTAAAATCAACTTTAAATATATTCGCATAAAGTTGATGTTTGTTTAAGTGGAAATAACATCAATTGGAAATAAGGATTTAAATAGACCTTAGTTGAAGTTTATCCTTGCCAAGATTCTCATCATAATCAGCCTACAGCAGTCCACTGCTGGACATAGGCCTCTCCAATTGCACGCCATTCAGTTTGATTCTCTGCAACTCTCATCCAACTGCTACCAGCCAGCCAACACAGATCAACGCTTCACCTAGCCTGAGGGCGTCCTACTTTACGTTTGCCGCCAAGATGCTTATCCGTAAGCCAAGCTTTTTTAAAGGAGATTAGAATAATTTTAAGTTTACATGCTAATTAGGCTAAAAAGTACTGTTATGGCTTCAGAAGTCACATAACTTAAATATCTGTACTTTTGCAAAGATAGAACGATATATTTTTTATCAAATTACTGCTAATTTAAACATTGACCTTACTCGAATCAAAGAATGTTGAGTAATTCTTTGTTAGTTAATAAAGCTATTACAAAATTTATATGGGACAACCGTGCAAGCTTTTTCTGCCAAATAAAAAAAAAAAATCTAAATCGGTCCACAATTGACGAAATATCGATGAGCATACATTAAAAAAAACACACAGACAAACATAGAACCTCCTCCTTTTTGGAAGTCGTTTAAGACATCAATCAATACTCCTCCGCCCCAAATTTCCCCAAAAATGCGTCTCCTAAAACAATTTCTGGTTACGTCAGCAGAAAGTAACTCCATAGGTACAACACATTACTCTGCTCCCGAATCGTAAACTAAGTTACCCTTTGCTCTGGGATTGCGATATTCAATCTTGGGACCATGCTATCATGTTTTATCTGAAGCGGGGGAGCGATCAAAACAAATGTTATAAGAAATATTGCTATCGGGTCTAGGGGAACTATCCTTAGTGAAAAAAAAATTGTGTATACTTAGAATGTGAGTAAGAAATATGGAGAGGTGGTTTAGTTCGTTTCAGCCTTTATTTGTCCATCTGCACACCTTTTCTCATACACATATAACTGCTGTTATAGGGATGATGCCTGGGTCAAAAAAACGAAATTCTATTTAGTCTGTCAGTCAGATAATACAAAAATATAAGACACTCATTTTTTTTTCTTTATCATATTAAGACGCAGAGACCTTGAGTGGTTAGCTTGCGTTTTCTGTGCTGAGCTCACGCAACGCGTCGTACGTCCAGCCAGTAATAGGACTCGCCCATCAAGGAGCGTTCAAATTAAACTTATTATTAATAATTTATTATACATAAAACAAAAGGTATTGTAATAAAACTCGTGTACTAAAAGATCAATAATTAAATTATCTTTAAAATGGTGAAGGTTTCAGAAAAATACGCTTGATAGATTTTGCGTGATTCTCAGTTTTTTATCCGCGTTAGACATAACTTTACAAATTAATTTCAGTATGTAATATAAACATAATACAAAATATGGTTATATTAAAATATATAAAAAATGCGTTAATTTAATATATATTTTTTACAAACAATTAACACTAATCGTTTAGACGTCAACTTCAGTATAAAATAAAATCATTAAATTTATCGTCACCTTAATAAAAAAATACTTAGATAAAACGCATTATTGTAAGTATAAAATCTACATACTTGTGACGTCATGGCACATTATAACTCAATGTATCGCCGTAATCTTTATAACGTAAAAAATACCTACCTTGACGTTATTTTCTAAATTAATATTATAAATAAAGAGCAAGGATTTGTTTTTTTTAAATGTTTGTTTGTAATGAATAAACTCAAAAACTACTGACCCGATTTAAAAAAATATTTCTTCAGTACTTAGTATGCTATTTTATTACTGAGTAGCGGAAGCTAGTATAAAATAAAATTTTAAAAACAGATCCGAGTTTGGACAAAACATTAAATTTTCTAGTTCTACACGTGTCTAGGATGGACAGTGAGCGTCCTTTATCCTTCAGTGTGACAAAATTGGACCAACTAGTTCTCTTTATATGTAAAATCCGTCATAATGTTATATCTGCCCACGTATGACCGACTTCTTCTTTTATAAGTTTTAAAACTAATATAAATTACATTTATATCACTGTTGACTTTTATTATTGAACAAATCATTTTTCAAAATGGCGCATTTTAAATAAATTGTTTGGTATTTTTTATTGTATTAACTGTTAAATATTAGGTGTTAATGTGCAGTCAGTCTGAAAAGTAAGTGATTATTTTGACAAAAATAAAACAAAATGTTTTCTTTCTTCCGTTCCATGTAATGATGGAAATAGAAATTGCTATTGACTTTATGAATGATTTCCTGGTACTCATCTTGTTTTTAGTTTATTATTCTTGACATGCTCTTTTGAAATAATAAATAAAATCTAAACGTAATTGGTTATTAATTTATTATTGATAACATAAATTATTTCTTCTCTTATTTAAATTGACATGCTTGTATTGTATCCAGTTGACATAGTTAATATTGTAGCCAGTGACATTTGATGTAATATTATGACATTTTATATTTATTGTCATTCAAATGATTTGACATTAATCTGTAAAATTTGTAAAATGGGATTATGATAGAATTTCTAATGAGATTAAAATAAAATAATATTTGATTTGCTATTTATCTTTTGTAAGTACTTTTATTACTATAAATAAATGGAGGATAATTTATTTCATTTGAAAATCTAAAATGTAGAAAACAAAATGTTGTTGTCTTGTTGATGCGAAGAGTGTACCTATATACCGGTGCCCTACAATGTTACTACCTACAGTAAGTATAGTGCAAACCTCGTAAGTGTAAAAGAAGTAACTTTTCAGGAGGAAGAAAAAATTGCGTGCTCTAAAGTTTTTGTACGGCATATTTTATGTTTTTTTTATTAATTAATTTGGATTTTTAACCCGCTTTTATATCAAGAACTGCGAAAATAAAACACCAGCGTCTTATGGATATAAAAGCGGGTTAAAAATCCATATTAATTAATAAAAATAAAAATAAAAACATAAAATACGCCGCACAAAAAATTACAGTACAAACTTTTTCTTCTTCCTGAAAAATAACTTCTTTTTCACTCTAAAGTAACGATAGGTAATAAATAATTATAAAAACACATAACAATCTGTTCTCCTAGTTTATTTATTTTAGTCAAAATAAATTTATTCGTCCCATCGAATTAATTTATTCGACTTGCGAATTTTATTTGTAAACGGGATTATTCTGCAATGGAAACTAAGTGTGTATCGAATAATCCGATTAACTTATCGATATAGGATTAACTATTAAAATTACTACGAACGGCCAAAGATTAAATCTGAACTCAATTTGAAGGTTTTATTTATGTGTTCGCTCACGCGTTCATGTGTGTTATTCAAACTTGATTACTTAGCTTTATGTAGGTATGGGAATTGGTTTTACGTAATTCATCGGTGTACGAAAATATCATCTAATAAATATTTATCGAAAAAAAAATTGAGGAGCAATTGTATTCCAACTAAAAAAGGCAATCAAGACAAGTAGCAACAATTTATTTTCCGCTAGGTTCTGCAAGCGATTTCAACCGCGTGAAATTACTTGTTTTGACATAAAATATTTCCTATGATACTCGGGAATACTGTAGCTTACCATTAGTTAAAGAATTTTCGGAATCGGATCAGTAGTTTCGAAGATTACACCCTACAGACAAACTCACAAATTTAAAATATTATATAGAAAAAAAGCGTTTTCAGATTATGCATTTTCTAAAAAAAAAAAAACATGTAAACATTCAATATCTATACTCCACAAGTTCTTTGCATTTTAACGAGAATCGACAGCGAAAGCTGTACCAAAAATAAGAAAATTCGTAAAAAAAAAACAAAAGATGGCGCCACCCGGATCATATTATGCAGACACCACCACTGCTAAAACTATCTCGCGGAACAGAATTCGCCGGCGAGGCACGACATTATTTCATACAAGTTACTGCTCCCTGTCTATCCTCTACAAACAAGCCAACGTGCTTCCACGAAGGGTATTTCCTTGCAGTTTCATAGCTATATTTTATCAGCATTATCTTTTTAAAAATGGGAAAAAAAGTGCTGTGAATCGCCCGGTTGTCCGCTGCGATGTATAAAATAGTGCAGCGCTCTCGCACTCGATTTATGTGGACGGTCTGGCATCTATTTTTACGTTCTATTTCTCGCGAAAAAATAGTTTATTATGACGTGAAGCTTTTCATTTGGATTCCTCTGTCCGTATGGAGCGGTGATAACGCTTCAACTCTTTAAGCGGGGTTAACGGACGTTCCTTGGATTGTTGCCTAATGTTCCCTTAATGAGCGGCTTTTTTTTTTTGTTCTGTTATAGTCGTGGAGAGGAATGTTTCAAATGTTATTCTAATAGTGAAACACCAAACCATAACTAACGTTTAACTTGGCAGACAGCTGCGCTGCTGGGGAGTTTGTTGCGCCACTTCGTCTTCAAAGATAAAACTCTAGAAAGTGGTGAAAGGCGGGGTTTTGGGGGACTTTCTTATATAATTTTGACGTTCAAAAAGTATCCATTCTCAGCCTTATTTGAATAAATGACTTTTGATTGTTTCTAAAGAAGCTGCAGATTTGATTTAGGTACACACGGCTACACATCAAGCTATACATCTCCAGTTTATGCTGATCTCGCATTATATAGGAATTCCGTACAATGCGAGGTCAGCTTATACTGGAATTGTATAGCTTGATGTGTAGCCGTGTGTACCATAACTACCTACTAACTTTTCAGTATGACTGTACTTACCTACTTATAGATTTTCTTTTGAAAATGTATTATTTGAGATTTCATTTAAATTGTTCTGCTATGAAAGATGCATTCAACCGTTTGAAGCAGGACTACAGCAAATACATGATTTTAATATAGTTTAAATTCTGAAGATGAGACGAAAGTAAAAAAAAAATAGTACTTAAATAAACTTAGTAAACTTTTCCTTCGATCGACTTAAACACATGATAATACTGCCTACATTTCCTAGTTCTATCAAAGTATAAAATCAAGCAATAATAAACCAGTAATAGCATCGCAAACATCCTACATAGTAGTTCCGGTTGATCCTGGAGATCTGGGAGATCCGGATAGCCGGACAAGGAGTCGTCGTTTAATCACGTGAGGTTCCAACAGGATCAGAAAAAAATCACGTTTAATCAAGATGGGGGTGGGATAATGTGACAGTTACGTGTTTGTCAAAAATTAATTTAAAGTGTGACGTGTTAAATATTTTTTATTAATAATAAATTGTATAAGAGTTGTGCGACCACGTAAAAACCCGAGCCATCGAATTGTGCTTAAAAATATCTGATCTTTTCAATAATAAAAAATATACATGTTGCTGGGAGTGGTAGTACCTAAAACCTCATGACGTAGCATCACCAAGGGAGAAAAGGGGGGTTTAAAAATATAATGGTTTGGTTAAAGGATGGCCCCAAAGCAGTAACGATGTGAGAACGATGTTGATATTACGTCTAAATGTTATTGCAGGCGACGCTGGATCCGATTGTGCGGACTCCGGGCAAAGCCATCCATCTTGATTTGTTATACAGCCGAGGAATAAGGTTTAATGATTGTGTGAGATTGATTGTTTTAGAGTTATGTTTTAGATTTGAGATTTAAATATTCAGTTTCTAAAAAAAATCTACGTGTTCCAAAAACTAGTAATTTGGAAATCGTTGGTCTAGTGGTCGCAAGTGCTATTGCTGAGTATGAGGCCCTGGGTTCGATTCCTGGGTCAGGCAAAGTGTTATTAGGTTTTTCATCTGAAATTTCTCAGTAGCAGCCCGGACTGTATTAGTGCCCGTTGATGGCAATAGGCTCGCCCCCTATTAAAAACTGGTGAAATGTGGCTGTACTATAGGGACATCTCTGCCTAGTCCTTCGAGAATTACAGACGTGAGGTTATATAATGAAGTGGTCATAATGGGTTGTTGAAAATTGTTTTAGTTTTTGTTTATAGAAGTTTAATAAAAAAGCCACAAGTCACTAGACTAGCTTGGCATTAGTACCCTCAGGAAATCGTAAACAACCTTGCAGAAAATCATATTTAATTTAAACAAGTTATTATTAAATGTTAGTCATAACACTCTTAACATACCAACTGTTGTTTTAGTTTTGAATATATTTTGCTAGCACTATTTGAAAACACAAAGAAAATATTAACTACAAACCCAGAAGTTGGATCTTTACTTACATTTGCAAAGTCAAAAAAAAAAATGTGAATTGTATATTTTATGTAATTGTATAATGTTGTTGTTGTGTATTTTATATAAATTGTTAAGAAAATTGCGAAGCAACTAAAATTGTCCGTACCTATAAATGACAGTTGAATGAAATGGCTATATATACCACGTCAAGTTGACGTAAGGTGTTAATTTGCTTAATAATTAAGTTGTATTTTTTTTTTTTACCGCAACTGGGAAGCTTTTGGCCTGCATCTCAACTGATGGTAAGTGATGATCAGGCCGAAGCTGGAAGCGTGCTTCACCCGGAATCCTCAACCACTGAGAAACTGGCTATCTTACCTCTAACTGCCGAAACACAACAATGGTGTTAACATTGTTGATATGGCGACAGACTTAGATAAGATGACGGTAGCTAGCCAGGCTTAGAACAAGCCCTACCGCCAATCAAACCGAGCAGATTATTTTGGCCCCATTGTGGATCGAACCCAGGACCTCTGGGCGTGAGACAGGTGGTCTAACCACAAAACAAAAAAAAAAGAAAATGCCTGATTATCAGACATAAATACACTACGGTTGTAGATTCAAAGACTTCCTTAAAACCGTCAAATTAACAGTATTTCTATTATCTTAATGTCCTTCGGGTATTATCGGATTTCCGAATACAAACGAATGCTAATTTCTATGTCCATCAATTATTAGATTTATCGTAAACAATAATTTGAATTCAGGACAGTACTTTATTGTTGTTTTGTTTTGATTTCCGTGTGAACTACACTCGAGAGCAATGAATCCGGGTCACTTAAAGAATCCTAAAAATCTCGGAAACTAAAAATGCTAGGTTAATGCAATAAATTGTATTTAATAGACAATGTAATACTCCTTAAATGAAAGTAAAAAAAATATGAGTCACCATACATTTTATTAACACAAAATTACATAAAGAAAAAAACTGCTGATCTCTCCTTAAAACAAAAATAGGAAACATGAAATTTTTGAACTTTATTACGATTTTCTTGAATTTTAATACTTTGTATTGCCTCCTCGTGCTTCCATTACTGCGTTTTGGCATGCTGTACACCAAGTTCCTTATACGATTTTGGGGAATATTCTCCCATTCCTCTGTGAGAGCAATTTTGAGCTCACGAAGCGTGATTGGGGGAGGGTTTCGTTGTTTTACGCATCTGCCTAGCTCGTCCCAAGCATGCTCGATCGGGTTGATATCCGGGCTGCGCGCTGGCCACTCCATACTAGTAATGTTCATCTCTTGAAGGTAGTCATTCACAATCCTACCTGTATGAGGTCGGGCATTGTCATGCATAAATATAGCATCCTCACCTAAATTGACCATAAATGGACCAACGTGATCATTGAGGATTTCTTCCACATATCTTACGCTAGTTAAAGAGCCGTTTTCTATGATCACCAGCTCTGTGCGACTTTCAGAAGAAATTCCGGCCCACACAAGTACAGACCCACCACCGTAGGCTACTTTTTCTTCGATGCATGCTTGCTTGCATCTTTCCCCTGGTCTTCGATACACTCTGTGTCTTCCATCGTGCTTGTAGAGCATAAATTTTGATTCGTCGGAGAACATAACTTTTGACCAATCTTCAATACTCCAATTTACGTGGCTCTGGGCATATCTTAGTCTTGAAATACGATGCCCACGCTCCAGTTTAGGGCCGTTTGCAGGTCTAAGGGGTTTTAAGTTAGATTCAGCAAGCCGACGTCTTACTGTCCATGCACTTGGGTTACTTCCTCCGAGGCGTCGAAACTGATTTGTGAGTTCAGTTCCTGTGAGAAAGCGATTTCGAAGCATGGTGTTCACCAAGTATCGGTCTTCTCGTGCTGTGGTACACCTGGTTCTGCCCGTTCCTGGTCTGCGTAGGTTAGAACCAGTTTCTTCGTAACGTCGGAGAACTCTTTGTACTGTTGACAGCGACACACCGACAGTCCTGGCTGTATCGCGCTGACTCCGGCCGGTTTCCAGCATTGTAAGTATTCTGGTGCATTCTTCAGGCGTAAGCGACATAATTTCAGCTTGAATAATGAATATAGAGCACTATCAACATGGTTTATGTACCCACATAAATGACAGATTACAAACAAAAGCAAAACCAAATGCTGTAATTTCGTAGTTCCATCTTCGAAAGTGGCCCTTTTTCAAATTTGATTTTTTTACGATATAACTTTACAATAACTAAGAAGTTTTAATACCTTCATTTAAGGAGTATTACATTGTCTATTAAATACAATTTATTGCATTAACCTAGCATTTTTAGTTTCCGAGATTTTTAGGATTCTTTAAGTGAGCCGGATTCATTGCTCTCGAGTGTATATAGAGCCGTAAAACTATTTTCCTATTTGTCGTGCCTGCGACTTTAGCGGCTTTCCTTCCATTTTTAAAATAAATTACATTAAGTAAAAAGAGTATTAACAACTCTATATACTTCCAAGTCCATCGAGATCGTTCGGTCTGCACAAGTGCAAAAGGCAACTGATAGAAATTCGACAACTAACGAAACACGAGGTTTGCCGAAGGACATTAAGAACATAGTTTGCCTGTAAATAACTGTACCCTCTATTTTATAATTTGAGAACTATAGAAACTGAAAAGAACACTCTTTATCCCTATTTCTTAATTCCGAACCCCGAAGCTTATTTCATGAAACTTCACCTCTCTACCTTTCTAATTGTTCGCCGGAATTAATTAAACGTTCAGATTGGAACATAATACAAATAAAATAACTATGAAATTGGGTCCGGGAGCCCTTTGGGAATACCGACGATTCGTCCAAAGTTATTTAGGAAAGTTAAAAGTTATTTTGAACGTAAACCTTGATATTGTAGTAGTACTAAATTGGAGATAATGGGGCTTGAATTTAGTGCCTATTCGTAAATGGTAGGTTCATTTTCTGAATATTTTGCTGTTGCTTAAGAAATTGGTTGAAGACTACATCATTTATACAGTAGGTAGGTACTGTCCTGAAGGTTTTTGAGGAACTATTATCACAAACAATTTTCTATGCATAACATGAATGCATAATGAGCGTATAATGTTGCCACTGCTGAGACACAGATCTCTCTTCGAGAAGGAGTGGGCTGTAATTTACTCCGCGGGCCCAGTGCTGGTTGCTAGACGTCACATTTCTTTGAATGATTGGTTCTAGGACATGCCAGTTTCCTTTCGATGTTTTCATTCACCATTTTGAGAGCATTGGTTGTGAAATTAATTGTTATACAAAGTAAAGCGCCTGCCTAGGTTCGACTTGCAACTCGTAAGGCGAGGCCATTACTACTCGGCTATCACTGCTCTAAAGAGAAATAATTATATTAAATACAAATAAAACTTGATTGTTATTATTTGGTTTTTCAAATTAAAAGCACCTAGGTGTAGCCTTTGATTGAAAGATTTGGAAGTCATGGGGACAGGTCCAGCAGTAGGATGATGCAGGCCTACCCAGCAGTAAGGAGTCACTAATCTATTGCCTACATTTCTCCGAAAAAAGAACTCATAAAACCTTGACCAGTTTCCTCAATTTTCCATTTCCTTCAGATTTAACATTACAATGAATCGTATAAGTTATATTGGTTAACTCATCCATCAATGAATCTTCAAAGTCAAACATTAAAAAACTAGTTGCGTAATACAAATTCGCACAGATATACGTAATTCATGGCTAATGTCGGCTATTTGTGACTATCACAAGACTGTTTGTTAGTATAATGCGCTAATCATTAAATTCGATTTGATTACCAGATCCATCATCGATCGATTTAAATCGAATATCTACTTTATGATTGTAAAATCTAACTAAAAGCTAATATTCTGTTAAGGCGACGCTAGGTGACTTTTAATGATTTAGAGATTTTTTTTTAATTACTTTATCTGTGAATATTTTAGATTATGTTTAAATTACATAGTGTAATTAATTTGTAAAATTATGTCTAACGCGGATAAAAAACTGAGAATCACGCAAAAACTATGAAGCGTATTTTTCTGATACCTATACCATTTTAAAGATAATTTAATTTTGTATCTTTTAATATACGTGTTGTATTATAATGGTCGCTGGCATATATCAGCGTCTTAATATAAAGGATATAAAATGTATGGCAGACCAAAATGAAACTTGAAAATAAATTTGATTTCGTTTAATTAATTCAAATAAAAAAAAACACTTCTTAGTTGTTACTCCATCTTGCTCGTCTCCTTTTCAGTCAAATTTCAAGATCATTCTGCTTTTTGTTTTTTAGACACAAACCATAACACAGATAATAACAATAGATACAACAGCATTCAGACTTTGATTATTTATATATCTAGGTAAAGTGTCGCTTTGCAAAAGAACTAAAACAAACAAGCCAATGTTTTTATTCTGGTGTGCGTGACAGCTACGTCAACTATTCTCAGAGCACGAGACATACGATACTTAAAAATTCTTTCTTTTGTTCCCGAGGTGTGGAGACGGCTTCAACGTATTATCAGTGAGAGCAAATGCACTATCTGCCACAAACACGTAGGAAAGCGGTTCCTCCTTGAAGGGCAAATTAGTTGATGCTGGAAAAACCAGTTTATTTCTGTTTTTTTTTTATACATCTTTGTATTTCTATAAACACCGCCATCATTTATTCTACCTTGACATCCGCAATCCACGAAGTTATAGTCAGCATTTACCAAAGCTAACAGAACAATGCTAAAAGTGGCTTCGAATCTCAAGGCCCGCACAGACCGCCACGCAGCGTCGGAAAAAGCCAGGTGTGTGATGTGTAGGTCGTCGGCCGTGTGGGCTGGTGCGCGTCCGTGCGCAATATCGCGCACCGTGGGAAGGCCCTCGGTGCGCGGTGCGTGGTCGTGTGCCGTGCGGCCCGGTGCGCGTGCGTGCGCAATATCGCGCACCGTGGGAACCCGCCTTTACACTCGCGCCACGTCATTATGCTGTCATTATGCTTTTCTAGTGTGCGTGCATTTAGCGGCTAACAGTTGGACGCTATTTTTTTCGACAAGTTCACAGCTTTGACTGTCTATCTAGACATAATTATATTTTTGCATTCAGATAACATGTTACTTTATTAAAATTCACATAAATGTGTATTTTGTGTTTATACAAGTGTATCTCCTTCCTACTTACTTTACATAAAGATGTTTTTCTGTTTGCAATGACATTGAAGTTTCCGTATTATAAAATAAACGACGTCTTAATAGGTATTCCCAAAAATTACATTAAGTTTCTGAAATGGTCTGTCTCAGAAAGGCCATGGTTTTCCCAAAATATCATTTTCATTTTGGAACAAATAAAAAAATAAATAAATGTTTTATTGACATAAAAACAAACAAATGTATTTTCTATTCCACAAAATAAAATAGAATCCTTCCCTATATTCAATGTATCGTACCAGTCTTACCAAGGGTGTTACTCAGTAACTGGGTTGTGGAGTTCAGATAGGCAGTCGCTCCATGTAAAATACTGGTATTCAGCTGCATTCGGTTAGACTGGAATCAACCTCAACACAATCATAAGTATAATAAGTATATTTATTTATTTACTCGTCACAAATGTACAGTAGGTGCTTAAAACTAGCTTAAGGATAGTTTACATTTATTTGTGAGAGACTGTGTGATAGAAATAGGCATTGCAAGCAACGCCTGTGGTACAAGTCCCCAGGGCCCCACAACGCTTAATATGTACAAGCTTGCATTCGGTGTTTATAAGAAGAAAATAAACAATAAAAGAAAATATATAAATAAGATTATTTTTTAAGTTGGGAAAAGGCTTGATTTTTCATTTCGTGTAGTTAGTGACTAAACTGGTGTCAGAGTTTTTTAAAGCCGCCCATGAGCCTCTAACTTGGCTTCACATGCCGTCGAGAAATATCTCTCAGGCATGCCGGTTGCCTCACGATGTTTTCCTTCACCGTTTTTGAAGCAAGTGATAATTATGCAATACGCATATGAATCCAAAAAGTCAGAGGTGCGTGCCTTGGGTTCGTACTTGAGACCTATGACTTGGCAGTCCGACGGTCACACCACTAGGCTAACACTGCTTAGACAGACTGATTGATATTCAATGATATTCACTGCGCCAACGCCTTCTTCCTACGGAGGTTGGCAGAGAATACAGAACGCGCTATGATTCTTACATCCTTCTTTTTATAAGTTTTAATATTAATTAGAAAAGTAATTTGTATGTGAAACTTTATTAAATATATAAAACAATTCCTGTAATGTACTTAGTTACCAGCAGCGTAAAACCGGCTGAATATCTACTAAATATTTTACGACTATTGTAATTCCTGTTAATGTTTGTTATACCAGCGTATGCCAAATTTCGTAGTTATTCGTTGCGCGTAGTTATTAGGTAGTAAACAAAAATATAATTCTATTTATAATATTTTAGCCAAAAATCACCTTATTTTATGATTTTAGACTCCGCTCAAAGTGATCGTTTTAAAGAATTATCATTTAAGTAAATGAGTTTAATAAAGTAATTGATGGATAAATGCCAAAAACTATTTTTTAGGTGGGTTCATGTTTTTTTAGGTAAATGTAGATACGGGCTGGTTAGTGTCCAAAACTCCACATCAAACGCACATTTTGCGTACAGTATTTAATTGTAATATAATATCATTTTAATGACATATTTTTTAAATAATTTAAGTAACTGGCATTCAGTTTTATTTTTATTTTTAAGATACAGAATAAAATTAAAACAAAACGAATTTATAAATTCAAGCAGAGCATTAATTATTTTAATTAATGCTTAATTATTTTAATTCAAGCAGAGCATTAATTATTCTAGAAAGAGACCTAAAATAAACATTGCATCGATACAAGTTCAATCAAAACTGTTCTCAAAGTTGTTTAAGAATTTTTATGTGTTTTAAATGCTCCTTTTACTATAAAAATTCGAAACCAATGCTCCGTTACTGTTTTATTTTATTGCTCCTGTATTGGATTGAGTAGTGTACTAAAAGAAATGCATAGACTAACCTTTGATACCCGTGGCGTGTTCCGATTAAATATAAAGTAAATAGGGCTGTTGGATAGGTGTGCATAGACTTTATTTACTTTGGTATATTGGCATCAGGGTTTTCTCCAGTAAATCCTCATGGGAATAGCAAGATAGTGACTGCAAAACGAAAGAGATCTAGGCCAGTATAGCCTAATGTAATAAAATAAAATAAAGTGCTAAATGCTAATGCTATGTTGGACTAAAATGTATTTTTTCAAACGTTTCTTAATTCTCAATTTTCGATGTTCCCACATTGAAGGTTTTTTTCTAAAAATCTAAATAAATACCTTCCTACTAAATAGAATTTACTGTCATCACATAATCTTACCTTTACTATGTTTAAAAAAGTAAATACCCATTGCCCGTAAGTAACTGCTATAAGATCTATAAATATTCTGCTGAAGTAAAATAGACTAATTTTGACCTTTAGGATAAATCCGACAGCCCTACCACCCACACAATCCTACTAATCCACAACTAAATACCAACCAGGCAATTGTTGGTTTCTCCGAGCCAATTATTACCAAACAAACTTTATTCATAGCCCCACAATATTGCCCCACAATGGACATAAATGGAATTCGTTTAGAATTAACACTAAAGTTATACGCGATAGATGTTAAGACAGACGGATATTTTTTCACAAAATGGCGGTTTATTCTTGGAAAAGTAAAAGAAAATAGCAAAAACGCTGCCGTATTTGTTTAGGTTATGCGTTTGCCCTATTTAGAGTGAAGTATGAAGAAGATTTCTGAAATAACAACTTCTTTATGCGGGTTGAGCGATTTTTTGTAGGGGAAAATCTTAAGGGTTCCCGTCACCGACATGTTAATGTTAACAGTATGTCTGTAGCTATAAGGGTGACCATCGTTATTTCATAGTTTGAAATTTTCACTTTAGTCCCCATGACTACCAATGTTTATGTTAAGGTAATTGTTAAATAATAGTTTTTATCATCAGGCAAAACAAAGTCGTAATCTGACTAGCTTTTTCCCAACAATGTTGCGGTTGGCTTTCAGTCTAACCGCATTAGGCAAAAAGCAGTATTGATGCCATAAAGCACTTTCGGAATTATTGTTTTTTTTTTTTAAAGCATAATTATTTTCAGCCCCTTCATGACAAAAATGTCTAGAAAAGAAAAGTTAAAGTAAATGAATGTTGTCTACAAAGTGTGACTAAAATATACTTTCTTTGTTTACAGAATGGCGTCCAAAGGAGAATCTGTAAAAACAGAAGTCAAAGTGAGTATCATTACTATTAATTTGCGTACTTTTACCTAATGTTAAAAATAATAGGACTTACAAATATTAGTAAGTATGTATAACAGACAATTTATTTAAGACAAAACGCATTACATAAAGCAACAGAGCAAGTATCTACCTATAAAAGCTATGTAAAGATTACCAACCTAGTAATTAAGTCACCCAGTGGTGGCCCAGTGGTAACAGCCCCGACTTACGAGCTGTAAGTCGTGAGTTCGAACCCAGGCAGGCGCATTCCTTTGTATAAATAATTTCATCACCATTGCTCTCAAAAGGGTGAAGAAAAACATCGTGAGGAAACCGTCATACTTAGAACCATAAATTCGAAGACATATGGCAACTACCAAACCGTACTGGGTAGTAGATGACAGCCCACTCCCTCTCGAAGAGAGGAGGCGTGTGTCCCAGCAGTGGGAAAATTATAGGCTGAGCCGGTTTCGACCACGTGGATATCGAAAAATATGCCATGGGAATGTACTACCGGGATGAAAGAACCCTATGTCTCAATCCAGGTTATAAACTAGCTGTGAGCGAAATTTCATCCAAATCCGATCAGCTGTTTTTGTGCTAATCCGGACAAACAGACAAACATTCAAACAACTATTTTCGGCATCAGACCTTGTAGCAATTACCTTTTTCAAAATATTCAATGTAAAGTTTTGACTTCGTTATTATTTTATACAATGTTATTTCTTTTGCCGATCGTACTGAAATTATCCCAAAGAAAAATGCTTTTATAAAACATGCAAATTAGGTACTTAAGAAGTAAATATACATTGAAAAGTTTTCCACTTTAACTCCACCCATTAATTGAATTTTCCATCTTAGGAGTAAATTTAAGGAATGTGGTAGAAACTTCAACAATATACATACATAGAGTGTAGGAATGAGGAACGAGGAAAATATTCTATTGTTTATGATTTTGTACTAGAAAACGTTGAAAGTTAATGGTGTGAAAACTAACTGGAATTTCAGGGAGGTCACGCCACAATTGCGGCGATAAGACCCCTCTTTGAGGAGTGGCTAGAGAGGCGCCACGGCGTCCTCACCTTCCGCCTGACGCAGGTCCTCACCGGACACGGCAGTTTCGGGAGGTTCCTGCACAGGATAAGGCGGGAGGAAACGCCCGGGTGTCACCATTGTGTGGATCGCCCGGAGGACACGGTGGAGCATACGGTGGAGGTCTGCCCAGCTTGGGCGGAGCATCGCCGTGTCCTCGTGGAGGCGATCGGCGGCGGTGATCTCTCGCGTCCGGCCCTGGTTCAGGCCATGGTACGGAGCGAGAGGAAATGGGAGGCCGTCACCTCCTTCTGCGAAGCGGTAACGCTCGCGAAGGAGGAGGCGGAACGCGTGAGGGAGAGGCAAATTTCGCGCCCTCATGCCCCTAACCGCCGCAGGAGGAGACGCCCAGGGCGTCGGGAATCGCGAGGCGATTTCCGGCCACCGTAGGCGCGGGCTTGCGGGCGGTGAGCAATGGGTGGCTCACCGTCCGATAAGGACCAGGCCCGGGTCGACGGCGCGTTGTGTTCCACGCGCGCCTCAAAGAGATGTCAGCAGATTCGAAGGGGTCCACTAGGGCCGATGCCTGCCGGGGTTGCGAAGAAAACCGAAAGGGAGATCGTGGCCCCCGGCAACAGGGCAGCCGAAGGAACACGGGTGGGTTTTAGTCAGTAAGAGTCTGACACGCCCTCCCGCTCCGCCCAGAGCGGGAGAAGTTATTTGATGATTTCCCACCCTCAAAAAAAAAAAAAAAAAAGGGAGGTCATTTTGTGGAGCTATGTAAGTTGATATCGCATTTTGTGATAACAAAGTGTCTAGTACATTTTAATGTTACTAATAACATATAGCATTTTTGTACATAGCAAAGAATTCACTAAAATTATCCACTCAGCGAAAATAAAAAACTTTAGAATTATCAAAAATCCCTACTGGACTGTGGATAGAGAACTCAACGTGTCGTGTTTTTATTGCTTTATAATAAATTTTAACTGCATTAAAAAGATACTAGTCTTTGACTATGATTATAAAATTCAAGATTCCAAAAAAAGAAGATAACATTATTAAAAGATAACGCGTTCTCTATCAAGTAATGCCTAATTACTAATTTATCAACAACAAAAAATACAATAGACGTGGATGTATTTAGTAACCTGTTCTGCTTAGTTATTTCTAAAGAGCCATAAAAGACCCTGAAAGAAATCGACACCTGTTTTACCTCTCAACGAGGCATCCTCAGGATGACGATTGACTTGTCGCGAACTCAAACATGGCGTGTTGCCACACCGAGCGCTGAATGCAGACTTTTCCGCAAGGTCACGCCTGAATCAATTAACTACTAATTAATCTTCGAAAAAATCTCTACCACAGATATTTCAGGGCTCTCACTAGAAGATTATATTGTATGTTGCTGATATGTAACAAATACGAAGCAAACCATACTGGCACCCAAATAATTCCTCCATCAAGGTACCATACTCATAAATTATTAAAGACATATTAAGGAGCAGACGACAGGTGTACCGAATTACGGGTTCAAGACCCCGGGGGCACGGAAAAATGCCAGATTATGCATACACAATATGTGTACATTTAGTATTATAACATACTCATAAATATTGAAAGGAAATAGTGAAACTGTTCGGCCGTTCTCAGCGCAAAGAATGATTGTTATTGAAATATGGATTCAGTCATTTGTGTTGAATTTTTAAAGTAATTTTTCAGCGGAATTTCGAAAGTGGAATGTGTCATCTTAATTGAAAAACAACAACCAAACTTCAACATTTTTTTTTTGTATTTTTTCTTTATTTGCTGACTATACAGGTATTAAATAAAGAAAAAAGCAAAAAGTCGGTAGGTTTGTTAATAAATATAAATTCCTTAGGTGTGCGTAAGTATAAAAATAAACATATAGAAATATAACACGAGTTACCGACAGGTACACACGGCTACACATCAAGCTATACATTTCCAGTATAAGCTGACCTCACATTGTTCGGAAACCCTATGCAATGCGAGATCAGAATAAACTGGGATTATATAGGTTGATGTGTAGCCGTGTGTACTGGCTCATTGACAATGTACTTTGTCAAGATTCCAACTTTTACTAATTATTTTACTACTTGCGTAAGTGAAACGTAACATAACAAGCTTAAACAGTATGTACGTATACATTTATTTATTTAAACTTAAAAAGGTACAAAGGCGGACTTAATGCCTTAAGCATTCTCTACCAGTCAACCAAAGGTGGTGAAGAGATTAGATGGCAGGTGCTCTGTTTGAGAGTAACAAAGAAAAAAAAAATTATCAAAATGCATTATAAATAAAATAAGTACAGTAACAGTATATAAGTGGTTATGAACTTACATCTGTTTTTTTTTGTTGCGAAGTTATATATACACATACGTACATATTTACTATAATATATACACAAATTATATGTGCAAATATACAATTTCAAGAGAGAGAGGTTTTGAGATGACTACACTCTATTTATTTGGAAAAAACTCTGCAATTTCCGCTTAAATGCATACCGACTGGTGGTCGTCCTGATATCAAGAGGAAGCGCATTCCAAAGAAGAATGGACTGAATATGAAAGGAAAAATGAACAAAGTCAGAAGTATGAGAAGGACAGAGTAGGAGAAGATTGTGTTTGAAGAGCGCAGATTCTTAGTGCGTATATTGGTTGTTATGTTTATTATTATGCTTTTTCCTTCTACACTACTGGTGACTTAAGAGAAAACAAAGCAAATACAATACTTAGCAAAAAAACGCAGAAAACAACACGTTTCTTGTATGGGGGACCTTTAATTTTTTACTTTATTATTTGTTGTTATAGCGGCAATAGAAATACACAATCTGTGAAAATGTCAACTGTCGCCTATTACGGTTCATGAGGTATAGCTCGCTGACAGACAGACGGACAGCGGAAGCTTAGTAATAGGGTTCCCTAAAAACGATTGTTTAAAATCATAATTTTATTTCACGACGTCGTGTGATCGTGTCGAACGTAATTACTAATTATTTATTATTTTTTTTGATTTTTCCATATAATTTTAAAAGGCTCGTAGTTCAAATTAATGTACAACGCTTTATTACGTGCTTTCCTAAAACACATAAGTATGCAGGTAAAAGAAGCTGATATAAATTCGCCTTAAATTGGTTATCTATGGTTAGAATTTACCAAATTGTCCATGGTTTTATACCTGTCTCTTTTACTCAACAGCAAGGATGCTTGTCACGAAGCTGTCAATGTCATAGCGTTTGTAGACACCGGTAAAATACAGAGTTTAAAACAGTCTTCATTTATAATAATTACGATCAAAATAATTAAAATAGAAGTTTTTGTCTTTATTTTGTAGTGAAAATTATACTAACAACGCTTATAATAAACCTTGGACAAGGTGATTAATCAAAAGTTTATAAAGTTTTAACTTTCTTCTCTTTCATAAAATTTTATAGACGAAATATTTCTTTGCTTGTATCAAATACTTTGTAGAAGCCTGACACAGTTTTTATCCAGCACAATTTATTTAGGTCAATAAAAATTGTATACAAGAATTGTTTTATCGTGTTAAATTTAGGTCATTGTCATCATGAACATATAAAGCTGTTTCCAACGTTTGTCTAATATTTTTTATTTAAAATATTTAATGGAAACTTATTTTTCTGTTTCGTAGCTTCTTTCCACGACCTCTCGTCTGCGTGAAAGTCCTTGTTTTAACATAAAATATATTCATGGCAACACTGTAGCTTTCCAGTACTGAAAAAAAAATCGGAATCGGATCAGCAGTTTCGACTATTACCACCTACTTACAAACTCCCGAAAATATCACCCGTCTCTCCACAATTCCATTTACTACTTAAGGATGCATAATAATCCTTCCATATCCGAAGGGCACGTCTTCCCTGCCATTATCGCGCCCCCCGGTCTACTCTTTGTTATGCAATAGTCTCTGCAGCCCCATGAAATATGAGGTTCCAGGGGCTAGTGCAAATCTTTGGATTCATTCGAGGAATCGAGTTTGGTGAAACGCTGGGGTTAGTACATATTCACATTCATTTCATTCACTCATTCATTCGAATAAAACGTGAACTTATCTCAAAACTGAAACTAAATTATTAATTCTAAAAGTAATGGAATGCAAAGTCATCTTAAATTAGCACTTACCAAAGCTGTGTACGTATTAAAAGATCATTATTTTGACTAAACAGTATTCAAAGCATATTAATTACATTTGTTATTTAAACAACGTCTATTGTACAGGCGAATAATGACAGTATCGAATTCATTTACATGACAGTATAATCCATCTTTGCCAACAAACAACAACACGAAGGCGTACAATGAAATTGTAAATACGTGACCTTGGATTAGCCAAAATCGTGCAACATTATTTTTCATTAGACCCTATGACTTTTCAGAGCCAACTTAACGGCACACCATTTAAAACCAAGAACTTTATTCCCGTCACGAAAGTGCCAGCGAAAGCTTTTGGATTTATAGCCGTTTATTTGACAACTCTTTAAAAGACACTTGAATTGACTTTGTTTACGCAGACATACTGTCGTGCGTATCGAAACGACAGATGCATTCAGCTATTAGTGCCAACCTCTGAGTTATAGGTATTCATTAAAAAGATTCCACAAACAAAATTGTATAGGCGAAATTAAAACATTGAGATGCTATTTCGATGCAGTACACGGTTTCGAGTGCATGAAATATTCAAGAAATGCATCGAAACGAGATATTGTAAATATGTAATAGATCCAATATTCTGAAAATGTGTGAATACCATTCGATTCAGTAGCAAATGTAAGCAATGTCGAACCAGAAAGTTTTGGTTTGGAGCCAACATTAATAGCGCGGTGATATTTGGACGAGCAACCGCTGTCGGCTGTAAATCTCGAGATAAAGCTGCATTTATATAAATATTTTACTTTATACATCAAAACTATGCTCTGCCTTTAAAAGAGACACGAGCAAAATGTAACAACTTAACTGTAAAACAAATGCAACACCCGCCTTGAGATAAAGATCAAGTACACCGGAATACATAAATATATAATCATCGCTTTATTTTAAACTTTGCCGAAACGCGGAAAACAGAAATAGAAAAATAGGACAATGTCATATAATAGCGGTGTTCGCAAAGGTGGATGAACTATGCGATGAAATATAAAGCGGTGTAAATTCGGACGAGACCACGTCAGTGATGGGTCGTGATGCAATCGCAATAGTGCAAGTAAAATTAACGGTAGCTGCATCACGGATGAATGGAGGCGTAGGATTGCAATAAATAATAATCGCGAAACTGTCGGATGTTGCATTGACGATTTGCTCAAGACAAATTGTAGACGAGGCGCCCGTTATTCGGGTCGGTACCAAAATACATGGCGGCGGCGGAGCATACGGCAGTAGGCGGCAGGCGGCGTACGCGCCGACCGCGCGCACCACCTCCCGGATTCAAATGTACCGGCTCGTTTACTACACCCGCGCTATATTTAACCGCTGCGACCAGATTAATATCTGCATGTTCCGTCACAAAAATAAGTGATCCGTCTCCCGAAAGCTGTGATGTGAAAATTTATCTACGACTAGTGTGCTACCTTCAGTGTCAGAAATAAATGTGCTCACTGGATAAACAAATACGCTCTCTGAACCGTAATTCACTGCATTGCAGGAAGTAAATACATATAACATTTTATGGTGAACATCAGACCTCGTGAGTACCTCGTATCTATTTTCTTCTGTTTTGTCAATTTGCCAAATCGTGTCCCAAGCTTTTAACGTTTTAAAAATTATGTTACATATAATATGTCATCGTAAACTTTATGATGTATGCCATTGGCTTTGGAGTAACGAAAGAAAACTTATTTCAGCGACATGAATCCACCGTCAGCACTCCACGGCGCGATGAGCCGGGATCGCAAGCCGTTCACCTACACCCCGGGCGGACTCGATCTCTCAGAGATTAAGTCCGAGCGTATGGCGCAACGGTTAATGAGGAATGCAATGAATCAAGGAGTCCCTGAAACGCCAGCGCACTCAGTTCACTCGCAGTCAAATACATCGGCTGCAGTAGCACTCCCGAACTTCAATTGTTTGCCAGTGCAAGTGTTTCCATCGTTCAACTTGCCGGCAAATCCAAAATCTTTGCTCAGAACTAGGAATGAACCGAGAGAAACTCCGATTCAAAGGGATGTTCCATCGACTGTAAACAATACAAGATTTGATAATAATGATACATTTAATAACAATAATAAATATACGCCAGCACACTCGCAGATAAATAATAACAGACCTGTGTCTATGTATGAGTATAACACACCGGCCGCGCTGGCGCCGGTAAATAGTTACAGTTTACCGAGAGTGAATTATGGCAGCGATGGATATACGGCTCCAGAACTTCCGGAAATGAGTTACGAGGCCGAGTATTTCCGTGCCCCTCCGAGGGTTTATAGTGCACCTGAACAGTTTCCTAAATTGGAAATAAGTGAGGAAAAAGACAAACTTCCTAGTAATGAAAGTGTAGAAGCAAGTTTAGATTTGACAATCAAACCGTTAATTGAAGTGACTATCCCAACTTTTGTTCCTACACCGGTAGTAACAAACGAAGTGTCGATTCCAACTATTGTTCCTACACCCGTAGTAACAAATGACGTGATTATTCCGATTATTGTTCCTACACCCGTAGTAACGAATGACGTGATAATTCCGATTATTGTTCCTACACCCGTAGTAACAAAAGAAGTGACTATTCCAACAATATCTTCTACACCAGTAGTAAGAGAGGAAGTGACTACTCCAACAATAAATCTTACACCCGTTGTAACAAAGCCTGTCGACGAAAATGCAGGGACTGAAAATGAACAGGTTCAATTAAAATTACTGTTTACTTATTATTTCTATATTTATATGTCTGTTTACGTTGTCTGCTATACATACTTACTATACAACATTACGGAACTATAGAGAACATACTAACTCTCATTGTGAGTTTAAATTATTTGTTATTCGTATTTAATTATATTTATAGTTGTACATTATACACAAATACACATTATTTATTTATTTGTTGTTATGTATCTAATAAATAGTACTAAACAGTTTAAAATTTTAGAAAAAATACACCCATTACAATGTTTTTTTTTCATTTAATTTTCAGAGTCAAGTCAAAGTGGTAAAGAAACAAGTTAAGAAAGAAAATAAAGTAGAGGAGCAAAACAGTAATCACAATGGAGACGCAAACGTTGAGGCTGAAATGACTGTAAAATTGCCAACAAAGAAATCGGCAGCTAAAACTGAGACTAAAGTAGAAGTTGTAAAGAAAATTCTACCAGATGGATCTGTCGAGGAAGTAAAAACTACAACAACAAAAACTACAATTGATGGAAGAACTGAAATCAAGACAAAAACGGAAACAACAATAATTCCAAAGGAAGATGAATCTGAAGAAGAAGTTGTAGAAGAGGAGGAGGAAGAGGGAGAGGTTGAGGAGGTTCAGGATGAAGAACCTGAGACAAAAAAAGTGACGACGACAGTTGCCGCTTCTAAAGAAAATGGGCAGGAGAGCAAAGTTGTCAAAACTGAAGAAAGGTCGGAATCAACGACAACAACGACCAAGAAAGTGGTCGTTGTTCAAGACTCTCCCAAAGAAAAACAGTCTGTGGAAGTAGAACAACAACAGGAACAAGAACAAGAGGAATCTGAAGAGGAAGTTGTTGAAGAAGCAGAGCCAGTGACAGTTGTTCTGAAAAAGCAAGTGACACCAGAACCACCTGTAGTTAAATCAAAACCTGTTGAAGAAGAAGAGGAAGAACTTGAAGAAGAGTCCGAGGAAGAAGAAAAACCAGCACCTAAAGTAGCAATGAAGAAAATAGAACCAGAAGAGGAAGAAATTGAAGAAGATGAAGTTGTAGAAGTGAAAAAAGAGGTAGTAAAGGCGCCTCCTCCCAAAGATGAAGAAGAGGACGAAGAAGAAGAGGAGGAAGAATATGAAGAGGCCGAAGAGAAGGAGGAAACCAAAGTAGCTGTTAAAAAAGAGACTGAAGTTAAGGAAACCAAAGAAGAGGAAGATGAAGAAGAGGTTGAAACTGAAGAAGAAGCAAAAGAAGAGAAAGAAGTCATCTCAGAGAAACCTGTTGAAGAACCTAAGGAAACACCAAAAGAACCAGAAGATAAAGTTATTAAGGTGGAAGTCGTGCCATCTAAAGAACCGAACGAAGAAAAACCAGAACCAGTACCCCAGACACAATACAATATACCTATTAGGGAACCATCTATTCCTCTTGACAAAGTCGAAGATGTTGAGATCAAACCTATTGGAAGTTCACCAATCATTTCTAAAACTCACACTGAAAATACTGAAATTATTACTAGCACAATCGACCCATCAAGTGGACTGAGCAGACAAACAGAATACAACAAAATTGAAAACATTGTTACAGTGAACCGCACTACAAAGGTTCTAGATCACAATTACGAGAATTTGACGCAACAAGGTATTCCGACCGTCAGGACATATTTTCCGCCTCCTAGTATAGATAAAATTTCCACTTCCCCTTTGCCTTCAAGGCCTTACCAACCTGTATATCCCCCTGAACCAACTACTGAGAGACGTCACAGTCTACTCTTAGAAAGGCTTAGCACGGAGCGTCAAATGCCCACAGACATTTACCAATATGGTAATCAGAATAATCAGTCTTACGATCAGAATCAGTATCCAAGTGAACCCCGGGCTGAGGTTCTCACTGTTAGCAATGTGAAACCTAGTTCGATTACTAGCGACCAGCAGTGGTACCAAAAAACGAGCCAGAATTTAATTTACAATAATGTTTCGTCTACCCCTACACCTACTGGTCAGCCTTGGGCTCAGCCTAAATCCCAACCTCAGCCACAGCAGCAATATCAGCCGCAACCTCATTATCAGGCTCAGCAACAGCCCCAACAGCAGTACCAGCCACCTACACAACAGTACCAACCTTCTCCTACACCACAGCCCCAATACCAGCCATCTTCCGCTCCCCAGTACCAACACTCTTACTCAGAACCAGCCTCCGAAAGGGCACCATCAAGTTACTCTACATACACACCTACACCTACATGGGCACCCAACACTGACTCACAGCAGAACACTACACAATCTAATCAATACTCTTACAAAGACACTTCAGACAGCTACTTAAAATCTACACAGCAGTACTCTTCAAGCTACGTCCCTCCCCCATGGGAGCAGGATACCAGTTACACATCTGTCAATAACACTTCACAAGTTTACTACGCACCTGCTCCGCTTCCCGAAACTCAATCTTTCAATCCTGCTCCTGCCGCCGGCTGGAAACCACCACCAGTGAAATTCTCCAAAAACACACCAATTGCCTATATACCACCAGCACCCAATCAATCCTTTGTTAGGTCCGCTTCTGTCTCAGAACCATCAAGGACTCCTGGACGTAAGACTTATTACAGCGAGTATGAAAGACGGTACATCACTGTCCCGGAGTCTACTTACATCCCGTCGGAGACCAAGTACCAGCCACAGCCTGATCCGTCCCCACAGTACTATTACGATAACAATGAACCTTCGGAGGAGGTTGAGCCTCAATGGCGTAGAGAGCTCAGAGAGTTCACTGAGAAGACTTCTCAAACTACGACTACAACTACAGAGCAAACAAACGTGCAGCCTCCATGGCAAGCAGAAGTTAATTATCTGAAGAATCCGTCCGTGGCGTATACTCCAACCCCAACATGGAGTCAGACCTTGAGACCGCGTTCTTTGCGCGAGAGGAGTTTCGAATCTGAATATGTGTCGCAAGAGTGGCCGAAGACTACTAACACTTTGGGCAGGGGTAGGCCTCTGAGTACTATTGACAAGAGTGTGAACGCGCCAATTCCCGAGAGGACCCGAGGTGTGTCGGTGGACCGATACAACCCCGGCAGCTACCACTCGCCTTCAGAACACCCGCCCGTGCAGGCGCATACTCTGACGACCCCGGTGCCGCACGGTGGCTACCACAACCCGAACGTGCCTGCGTATCATACTCGTGCTTCAGCTGAACCAAGGTGAGCAAGACACAACATTTGCTTCGTCCATTATAACCAATTGTATCATGCAGTAGTATGCTATCCATGATAGTTTAGCACTTGCGCGCAGTTCCTGTCGTCTTACAACATTTATTTTTTAATTTTACTTTTCTGTTTTCTAATAAATCTTTGATTGCAATCTACGGAACGTCATGAAAGTCATCAAAATATTTTTCTTTCACCAGGAAGCACTCAGCAGTATTTAAAAGTCCAGATTTAGCAACTAAATCTCCCAAGCTTCTTTTAAATGGTCATTATTGTTGAGCTGAAGCCGAAATGTTTTCTCAAAATAACCTCGATGTTCGCTATTTTCAGAGAGCAACCGACATCGTACCAGCCACGCGTGTACCGGGAATCCCGTGCCAGCCCCCTGCAGTCCAGATCCTTTAAGTATCTGCAATGGATCACCGGCACTGAAAATTAAACCCTTTAGAACTAACTTAATTTTAAGCCCCTATAAATATTAATTTTACTCGAAAGTTATAAACATCGTTTGTAAGAAATGTTCTATTTATGTAAATTGAGGAATGTGATGCTGACAACTGTAGGTAGACTAAAAAAATCCTTCAAGATAATCCTAAAATTCTCTAGACCGAATTCATAGCGATTGTCGACGAAGAGAATGTTTGTCGTGTATAGATCGAAACGAATTGTGAGGTGCTGTAAATTGTAAGTTAGGTTCTTTAAAATCTGTATCTTGTCTGTAATTAATTTTCATTTTCAAATAATGTACATACGGTTTGCCACGGGCCTTGTTATACGTACTAAATGCATGTTTTCAAGTATTTATTTCTCTCGTCTCATATGCATCACTTTTGTGTTGAGAAACCGCGCGATATTGTGATAAATCTTTCGTATTATTGATTGATCTAACCTAGTCAATGGAGACGTGAATGTCGCTAGTCTTAGCTCTTTTAACATAAAAATACACCAATGCATTTCTGCTTCATTTTGTACTCATTAAGTACTTCAAAATTAAGTTTAATAATTACAATTAGCATTTATATAAATTGTTTGAGATTTAAAAATTCTTTGCTCTCCAATGGATTCGAAATTCAAATTATAATAATGAATCCAAAATATTTGGTAACCCTTAAAAACGAACAGTAAATTGTTTATTGTTCCAAGTTTGAAAAAGAATTTCAATTTTATTGTAAATGTTGAATGCAGCAAAATTATTTTTAATTTTCATGAAACAATATTTGTAAGCATAAAAATTAATTGTATTATTAGAGTGTACACAATGATACATTGCGTCTTTTGTTAAAAAAGAACGATTTATGTGCATTAGTTTGTACACGTTTTGCTTTATTAATTTACTTAGCCTAAATATTACCTTTATTTATTTATTAAAAGCTACAAATAACCACATTATAAAAAACAGAGGTGTGTTTTATAAAGTTTCTTGTCTATTACATAACATAAAATAGATGCATGGTCCTTAAGTTGTAACTAAGTATTGTTTCATTTTTATGTTACTTGTGAAATCATTGTTGAGTTTTATTTAATAAAATATTCAAGTTTATTGCTTGTTTTCTTCATTCGTATTTAGGTCGTGGTAAAAATCGCGTAGTATGAAATTTCAGCCATAAAGTTAGGATGTAGTTTTGAACTGAAATGGTGGTTTTATTTGCTGATATAACGTGCCAGATATATTGTGCGTAAAACAAATTTTACTGCAGATAGGTTCCGCATTTAAGCTAGTTTTTATGATATTATTTTTATTATTTATACATTTTCATAAGACTGTTTCGTGGCCTAGTGTTCGGAAACTCGATTGCTGAGCGCAGGATTCTGGTTTCGATCCCCAGGTCATGCGAAGTGTTATTAGGTTTTTTTCCAATCGGAATTTAACAGCGCCTTATTATTGAATTGCCTCCTATACATGGAACTACAATATAACATAAAATAACATCATGCCTGTATTTCCCCGAAGGATTAAGCAGAGGTATACCTATACAGGGTGGCAGAGACATCGACGTGAAAACTGTTACCATGGATTCAGTACCTGATTCTGAAGCCCCGAATCTCCCCAATTTTTCGTCATTATTTAAAAAAAAATCTGCTGTTCCATATATTTTGATCGCGTAGGTATTGCTCTTTTCTATGAAACAGCAGATTTTTTAAAATAGCCGACGAAAATTTTGAACGTGGGGGTCTAATCATGTACTGAATCCAGGGTAACAGTTTTTGCGTCGATGTCCCTGCCACCCAGTATAGTACACCCACATTTCGCCAGTTACGTTTAAATCACATGTAATAGGGGGCGAGCCTATTGCCATCAATCGGGCGCAAATAGACTCCGGGCTGTTACTGAGAAATTGTAGATGGAAAACTTAATAACACTTCAATATAAGTGATGAAAAATAGGTGTACTGCTCAATGTGGGTGTTCTCTGCCTATCCCTTTGGCGAATACAGGTTTGATGTTATGTTCTTGTAATTATCAGCTTTTTGTTTTACGTCTACGTAAAGCTCATAAGCTTAAAAGGCAAGCCTTTAAAAGCTAGATAATTAAAAATAACGTCGTACATACTGTCTGTTCACCAGAAATTCTTACATAATTAAAACTCTACGGCAAACATTACCTACTTAACATAATTAATTAAATAAATTCTCAGTTAATTCACTTTACGGAACCTTTTAGAATGCAAGGTTGCGGTCACGTCCCAGCAAATAAGGATATACGTCTTTCATCCCCCTTCTCTTTGCCCCACAAAACCGTAAAAATCTTTCTTTACAGCACTAGTACAGGGAAATGCTCTCTTCCTTCAACCAAAGTAGTCTGTGTCGACGTGCATCCCTTGTACATTATGCGATTTTAAAATGCACTGATTTCAAACGTGGAAAAAGATTTTGTACGTAATTCTTTCGTTTGAAATCACTTGGCAGAATGGGGTTAAGTATTTTTTAATGAATTGGAATTTTAATTTGGTAGAATTAATTATGAAGTATCTACGAATTTTATGGACTGGAATTCAGTAAAATACTGATACCGAATTATAAATAGTGATTAGTATTCTTGGGTTGCCTTAAGCAGCTATTATTGGCGGAATGCATTTACGATGGACGCGGGGGATTCTGTGTGAAAAACATAAAAAATTGCTTCCAACGCACTTTTACCGACTTTCGTATACTCTTCGTCTATCCTACTGGGTACAAGAGTTTTAGAATAATATCTGCCCCTTTGTATTTCCATTGCCAAATTTAGAAACTTTCAATCTTTTCATTCATTACCATATTAATGTGCACAAAAATGTAATAACGTGTCGAGTCCATAGCAAATACATATGCATCGGCAGACATCTGACAGTACGCCAACACATTCATCACGACGATGCAACTGCGGCCTTATCGAATGATTTGCCATGTTTCGCGATAAGCATCACTTGTCCCAATGCGAATCTATGTATATTTCTGAGATGTGGTTACGTTAAATCGTGGATTTTGGCGCATGAATAGTACGTATATGAGGAAAACCTGCATTAAAAAAAAAAGTGAAATGCAGGCGTTATAAAATCAATATTGGTACATTATTTACAGAATCTTTAGTTATAAAAAAAAGTTATTTATTGTCCCGTAAACGCAACCTTTTAATAATAGAATAAAAATAAAACCATTTCATTACGGACGACTAAGAGATCCATAAATTGTTAGTAACAGGTATGCACATAAATTGTTAGTAACTTAAACTAAAGACGAATTAATCAGAAGACCACCCATCAGCTAGACACAGCGAGAAATGGAAACTAGGGTTTAAGGTTTTTCACAAATTGCCTTATTATGGCGGAGGAATTATTTGTCGCCACAACCTTAGAATGCTAGAGGCACTGCACTAACGAGGCAGTTGCAACAGCATCCTAAAAACATTGTTGTACTGGACGCGAAGAACATCCAGCGACCTTTTCGAGTAATTGCCCCAAAGATTACCGGTGTAAAAACTCAGACAATATTATTTACCATGTTTGCTCTTTGAAAATTGCAGATTGCAGATCATTAACTTAAGATTCTCATGTTTTCTATGACCGAAAGTTAAAATTTTGAATTAACTTAAAAAAAGAATCTCTCAGAGAAATAATAGCGTTTGAACCTGTAACTTTATACTGCAAAACCAGCACCTCCAGCTCGTTACCCTCTAAGACATCAATTAGCCTTGTATAACCCCTGGATATCATGCTCGTATCTTCTGACAGCCTAGTATTTAGTGACGGCTCAAGTAACCCTTTGAGGAATAACCTCGCCTTTGCATAGTTTATGATACGGAATCTGTGGGAAATCAGGACAAAGGTATGTACATTAGGCTAATGATAGATAGTGAGGTGTGATTTGAATGCATAAGGCTAACTTATTATTGTAGAACAGTTTACCTATAAAAGAACCTGTTTATTAATCAATAATTGTAAAAGTACAGATTCGAATATCTTGTGTAGTGTTTCATATTCATCAAAATGAGACAGAAAAGAATCAGGCAAAACCCATATTACATAAAATAAAATAGAATTGTGAAATTTTATTTTATTTTACTATATTGCCACAGAATAGATCAGAATAAAATGTCAATGCAATTAAAATAAATGAATGAGTAGGTATAAATTGAAAAGGTCAAAGAATAAAAATAGAATAAAAATATTAATGCAAATAAAATAAAAGAAGATTAAGATCAGAAATAAATAAAATGTTTTATTTTGACGTAAGTTTGCAAAAGTGTTATTGCAGATGTCACTTACGTTTTATAAACGTTTGCGTAAGTGTTTTAAAGAAACAGTATTAAAGTTTTATTAATTAAAACTACATACTACATGTCCTTGTTAATGACTGCAGCACCATTTTTGTTTCGCACGCATAAATCATTATCTACCTAGCCTTTTCCCAACTGTATTGGGGTCAGCTTCCAGTGTAACTGGATGCAACTGAATACCAGTATTTTACATGGAGCGACTGCCTACCTGACCTCCACAACTCAGGTACTGGGTAATACGATACCTCTGGTAAGACTGGTTGTCAGACTTTTGGGCTTCTGACGACCCGTAACGACTGTCAAAAATCTACGAATGACATCCGGGACCAACGGCTTAGCGTGCTATCCTAGGCGCGGCGGGGTCTTGGTATGTAAAGATGATCACCCATCCACGGACCAACCGCGGCAAGCATAGCTTAACCTGATGGATCTACCCGTGCGGCTGTTATTACTTAATCACAAACCCTTTGCACGCTTAAATAAAGGTAAAAAAAGAACATTCTAGTTCTCCCTCACTCTATATATTCTATCTCAGTTCGATAAAAACACCTTAACAAAAACAGTTCATATATACCAATCCTATTATCCTACCTCAAGACTCACAAAAGGCGTCCCCTGAGAATATCCAAAATACCACTCGTTAAGCGATTAAGGGCCTAATGTTTTCGATTTCACGATAAAAAAGCGTTCGGTTACAAGTCCCGGTCGATTTGCCGGGACGAATACCCCGTGGAGCTTCGTTATACCCCGCTAGAGGGGAGCCTATTATCTTTGAGGAGAAAAGAAATACCGAAAATTGCTCTAATTTGTACCCCGTGCGTGTAAGTGTCTGCTGTCTCGGTGTTTGAGGGTTTAATCGTGGACGATTCGAGAATATGGGGGTTTTGTCGTTTGTAAGTTGAGGGTTATGATTCGTAAGTAATGGGATATAAGTAAGTTTTTATGTAAGACGGTATGGACACAGTATAAATATGGACAGTACAGAAACTGTGTA
Organism: Omphaloscelis lunosa; assembly: GCA_916610215.1. Taxonomy (NCBI): domain Eukaryota; kingdom Metazoa; phylum Arthropoda; class Insecta; order Lepidoptera; family Noctuidae; genus Omphaloscelis; species Omphaloscelis lunosa. The sequence continues at coordinate 11,907,805 of OU744265.1, read as the reverse complement.
GTAAACGTTCGAACGGCATACTCACACAGACGCGCTCTTTGGCGAGACCCTAAGCGATTGTCGCAGTGCTGTCAGTTGCAGGTGTCGTGTCAAGACGAGTGGACGAATGGGACTCGCATAACGAGGAGATTGGCACAAGAAAGCACAGCACTTATGCCCTGCAGTCGGTAAAGTTGGGCTGTGGATGAAGATAATGACGAAGACACGAGATGATTAAAAGTATACATGTACCATGTACATGGTATTGTTGAGTTATTTGGACAGTCTTCCTTGAACTTTGCTAACCGCAGTTCGATGCAGATCTTTGTTTCATGTTTGGTTAGCTTTGTATCTGTAGATGCAACTATGATGCTGAAAATACCCAAGATAGCACAAATAGATTTAGGAAAAGAAGACAAGAACGATTTTTGACTTATAAAATATCATCAAGATACACCAACGCAACAGCTGTTGTTACATGCAAAAAGCCCGCAGAAAAACCTAAATTAATGAAAAATCTGCATGAACATTCTTGAGTTTATATTAACTAATGTGGGGGTGGGGGGAAGGTGGGGTCCAGTGACAGGCTGCCTTTGGGAAATCTCCACAGGAATTCAATTAGTATGGAAGGGTAAACCGCCTTGAAGCATGTAGATAGGGGTTTTGTATGTAAACAAGAATTGATGATGTTATTTTTTCCAGATTACGCATGTTTTTTTTTTTTTTTTAAGTGAAAGCTCCCTTAGGCGCGTTGGGCATTTTTGAGATGGGACTAAACTATTAATTTCGTGACACTTTGACGCAATATACCGACACCATGGAGTAAAAGACATCAACGCGTTGATTACCGTGGTGCCGATTTTTTTCGAGTTTTCACTTCTGTCGGCACTCCCGGAGTGCCACTGTTTTTTTTCATAACTTTTTTAAAGGTGGATAGTTTTGACTATAATACCATTGTTGAAGGCTGTAAGAGAGGGATGAGACCAATGAGATTATGGTTAAATTGTGTGAAAGATGTATAATGAAAAGGGCTAAATAGAGAGATGACGACAATATACCTACAATTAAAGAAGAAGAGATGATACGCCGACTCTAAGAAAACGAAGACAAGGGTGGGATGATGATTTTTCCGATTTGTTTCAAAAGCGAATATAGACGTAAACAAACTTTTCAATTTGAATGCAACACTTCCACCCGGTTTTTGGATTGAGAATTTGGAGTTTAGAAATTGTCAAACTCTCACATAAGGTGATTTCTTTGATGTAAGCCTTCGAAATGTGAAAAAATGAATTTCAAGCTACCTATATTGTGAAGGGATCATCTTAAGGATACACTAGTCGGTCATTCTTCCATACAAACGTAATATGGCGATTTCTCTTCTGTTTCTTATGTAAAATCATCAAAATATACCAGTTTTATATACACATTGACATTGTTGAAAATTATATTCAAAATGACATAATTACGTTGTAAAATATTATATTATTTTAATTATTGTGAATGTGAGGACTATGTGGATATTATTATTATTTTTATTTCTCAGCTAGTTTTAATGGTCTGACAGTTTGAGTAGTTTATGCGGCCTACCCAAATGTCATTTCTTTGGTATTGTTCGTCGAGTTGAGCTCCACGATTACTGACAAATGCTTGCACTGACTAGATCCACTTAAATCTGTGTAGTTCTTTCCTCAGAATACCATTTCAGACACTAATCTACATCGTCCTTATATGGCCTGATCAAGATTACACTGGACTTTAAAAGAGACTACGACCTCTGAGTTTGTTTCGGCCTTTTTTCTCAGACTAGTCAGATAGGAAACGCCGAACTCATCTATTTTTAATATTTTCAATTTCATTTCATTTGACGTTTGAAATTAAAAATTATATCTATTTGCCTTGTTATTATCTAGCCCTGTATGGAAGCAGAATTGGGAAAAAAGTATTGGTTTGTAAGTTATGAGTGTCGAAACTTCCATATTTCAACACTTTAACTCATCTTTGGGCGTAAATAAATAACTTAAGTATTATGAAAATGGCAAAAAACCGTACAGAGATAGATAACACAGAATGACAATTTTTTTTTAATAATATATTTACAATAAAATAAAATTGTGTATTAACTTCTTTGTATCGTTGTTAGAGTAAGCGCCTCTTTGTTTCGGTGGCACCACGATTACAAGACTACCAATAAAATCCAAGTAAAACTACCAAATTGCGTTTCCCTCCTACTGGTCGCTTAAACCTATAATCGTATTATTATTGAGGGTACATAAAAATAATCAAGAAACCATAACTAAGAAATATGACGTGTTAGATATCTACATCATCAGGCTATTTCGTTGATAATCGAATAAGGAATGCAATTAACGTAATATTATATATGTTAAAGAAATTGTGTCACATAGTGCAATTTATTGAACACTTCAAATAATTTGATTTTGAGTAGATACATACATTTTTCCATAATGTCTATACGCCCAAAAGTCTCTTTATGATATTTTACGCGTTCGTTTTCGTTATAAATCATCGTCTATTTCACAAAATAAACATATAAATAATTAAATAGAAATTAGATGAATAAATACAAAATAAATAAACAAATAACTTTACTAAATAGCATGCATATTAGCTACGTTAAAACTCAAACTCAACTCAAAGCATTTATTACAATTAAACCATTTACAGGCACTTTAGAATTGTCAAAGAGTCAAAGAATTGTCAGTTAGTCAGAAAGTTGAAGCTAATTGCCCATTCCAAAACGTAGATCTCTATGGAGAAGAACGGGGAAGGAACTCGAAGGACACTCTTTTAAATATGGATATTACAAAATCCTGGGTACATCATTCTTGTTGCTTCTATAAGTGAGAACATTGTACAAAAAATAATCAAAAGCAATTGAAAATATAAGATTAATAATAAGCCCTGGCAGATAAGAGATGAGATGAGCGTTACTAACGAGTTCAAGCCGTCAACTATTAAAATCTTAAGTAATACTTAGGGCTTGAACTCGAACTTGAACTCGACTTTTCAAAGTCTACTAAAGTAGACTTTGAAAAGTCCTCAAGTTCATTTTCTCAATTCAGAAATCGGCTGAGTATATTACCTACTTCATATATATCAAGCATTCCTACACGAATAGATACTAACGCATAAGACCATTTTCACTAGATTACCAAAGACAAAAAAGACTCTAAACGCCTCTCATAGATATAACTTCCAAACTGTCAAAGGGTCTGTCATCCCCATAGAACAGTCCCTTTCGTACCTTAGGGACCACCCCGATATTTACGGGGATCAAATGATAGGGTCCAATTCTTTTTTCATCGAATTCTATCGATTCTGAATGTATGTGGAGTTGTGTTGAAGTTTCGATCTATTCTGTATTCAAATTTTGTTGGCAATTGTTTTTTTTCGGGGTGGAAAATGCAAGTTCTATTGTTTTTCGGTTTTCTTATGTTGGCAGCTTTATTGGATTAGTTCTCTGTGTGTTGTTTATATCCACGGAATTAGTATGTACTATACAGATAAATAATGAAAGGCGTTCTCGATAACCCTTAATAGTATAACTATACCAGACATGCTAAAAAAAACAAAAAAATAAAAAATAAAAAAATAAAATTATTAATACAATTTTCCAAGTTATAAAAACAAGTTCGTGTGTACAAATTGTTTCTTTTACGTATCAATTAAATGTTATTAGTGAAAATGTTATTATTAACAAAATATTTTATTTTTGAATGTTCATATTTTTTTTAGCATGTGTGGACGCTATATTATTGCGGGTTAGCGGGAAACGCTTTCCGTTAATTAACATATTGTATGGTATAGTATAAATATGTATTCAAATACAGTGTGTATCAGAAATATGTGGTCATATTTAAGGGTGGTATAGACCATCAAACTGAACAAATTTCTCCACGGAACCAACATCGTAATCGACATTTTGACCACACATTCTGAACCACACAGTATATTTTGCGTGACACTACGCGATTAATAGTTTTTGACTGCATAGTAAATTCATTTAAGTTCTAATGTCACAGCTTGCGGGTGCGTCGGGGATCGGGTTGCCTCCTTCCCTCAATTATGGCGAGGGGGGCAATGGCTGATCTTTGCGTTATGCTCGTGAACGGGTGCTGCTTGTGGTGACTGGTCGTCTTGCTGATCTTGGTTTTGTTGTTGTTACTAGTAATTAACTGTTTATTTACTTTACCTCGTTGGTCCTAGTTTATCATTTATAACTTCCAATTACAGCTTTATATTTTTATTTGTAAGCGGGCACGCCCTTTATGGCTGGAGGCTTTATTTAGATATTTAGTCATGTTTACGTTTAGTTTCATTTTTATTTTTTTTGCGTAATGTAAATTATTTTGCATACTATTTATAGATTTTTTTTCTACCTAAACAGACAGCGGTGCTGCTGGGGAGTTTGTTGCGCCACTTCTTCGTCCCAGCTAAAGCACTAGGAAGTGGTGAAGGGTGGGCGTTTTGGGGGACTGTCTTATGTAATTTTGAAATTCGAAAAGTGCTGATTCTCAGCCTAGTTTGAATAAATGATAACGTCAGTTGTCTCAACATTACTTAATCTATTTTGCAGACTGTACTCAAGAACATTAAAATAAAAAGAGCTCTTTCTTCAAATTTACCCAATTACAGCTCAATAATCTCATAGATTTGCTCTACTAACAAAACTTATAAATCTAAGGAAAAAAGCCCACTGCGATTCGGACTCGCATACGAAGCGTCCCGTACAATATTTAACATATATTTTTTTAATACGTTCCGTGTTTCGGACCCCCTTTAATGTTTAACTTTATTTTATTATTATTATTTCGTGTCATAGCGGCTGTAGTAGTTCACTTTCTATGAAAATTTCAAGTGCCTAACTTTTATGGTTCAAAAGGAGCGGTGCCGTAGTAACACGATCCCGTTACACCTTTTGGGCGCGGAACCCTAAAAATCACATTAATATCAATAATTCTATTCTGCGTCCCACCGCCGACGAGGAATCGACTATAGTTTGACCGCGACCACTGTTCCGCGCCTTAGAAACGGTGGGCGGGACGCCGCGTTGCCTTGAGCATCGACGAATGACCGGCTTGCACTGCGCTCCCGTCTTGCCGCGCACATACCTAAAGTGCGGAACAGCGGTCTCGGTAAACTATAGCTATCATCGATTTTCTCGCTCAAGAAACGTACAAAAGTTTGTAGTGTGCTCGTTTGTCGCAGCGATAAGAGTTATCAAAGAGAGTGTTCGCTCAGCGATACTCGCTTGGCGGGCAGAACTCACTCAGAGACTCACACTAGGTACTTATGGATACCAACGCATAATACCGTTTGCGAAATATAAAGCTTTAAAGAGCTAATTTTTGTTAGTGTCCTGCCAGCTAAATAGTTGTTTTTGGATATGTGATAACATTAACGGCAGTAGTATATATAACGAAGTTAAAAGGAAAATTATTACAGCTAAATAGGCTTTACAAGTTAACTATTAATAATCGACCAACATACATTTGCAGTTGGAATGTATGGGAGAACATGTTTTTAAACTACAATGTTAACTTTGTTTTGGGGATAAATTCACGCCAACTGCAGAACCCTTCATTGGGCGTTGTTCGACAACTACTTGGTCGGTTTTGGCTTGGATTTTATCACGCACTGAATTTTTAACTCTCGGTGTTAAGCCGAGCGTTGAAAATATAACAGAGTGCATCCCAGCGCGTCGTAAACACACACTGTTTGATTTTCAACTCTCGACGCTAAGCAGAGCGTTGAAAATTCAGTGTGCGAAAAAGTGGGCTTAGTTGCTAATTCTACTCGCTTCTCGTGGGACAGGTGCCTAAGGACGCGAATTCGCAAACTTTTGCAGTGCGAGTTAGTTTTTATGAATATCATGAGAGGTGTTTATATTAAGTGGTTCCTTAACTTCGCGTAGGTATGTTAAGTGTAGTGTTATGTGAAATTTAATTAATCTTGATGTAGGAGTAAAGATAAAGAGCTCTGAGAATTTTAATCCCTATGATTCTACTGAGTCGTCGACACTTGTATCAAGCGACTCCATATTCTCATAGCTACAATGTTATACACCATGATTAGTGTAGTTAACAAATTAATCAAGATAACCATCACCACATGCGAACTACGTATCACACTGACGTCACCGCGCGACTAGCATATATACAACGTCCCGACACCAGACACGACGACACCCGTCTGATTAGAGCATCCTCCCTTTTCTATGAAGAATGAGTGAACTTTACACCCTGTTCCTCATACCTCTATAGTATAAATGGTTTTGGCTTTCCAAATATTTTCAACGTCATGGAGATTAAAAACCATTCCCCGCTACATTTTTCTTAATAGTGGAAAATCTATGGTTTCTTAGATAGTAGGTAGACTCAAGTGCATATCAATGGTAATACTTGCACTACGAAATTCACCCTTGCTGGTGTCAAATAGGCAACAGCTAAATAGTTGTCAGTGTGCGGCGCACTGTACTAAAAAGTTCACTTGATATCGAAAATGTCATATTAGCACCAGCTGGATTTGAATTCTAAACCTGATTCATATATCTTTTATAATAGATCCTTTTCTATTTTGTGAATGTGAGAACATTATAGGCCAACTAGACTGTAGATTTGTTGACGATTTTCTAATTTGTTATATACTTACCTGGTACTTGTTGAAGGGCCTACACTGTCCCATACCTATTAACACTGTTATTTGAAAATATTCTAAAAGCCAATTATTTTTAAAAGAGTAATCGTAGAGTTTCTTGCTGGCTCTTCTCAATGCACCTAGCTTCTGATGTTTCATGAGGGCCCATGTAGGTTTATGTGAAATAAAAATTCTTCTTTCAAATCTCACAAATTTTATTATAATACTCCAGCCACTAAAACCACTACACAATACAATCAATTTAACTATCCAAGAAAACACAAACGAAAACATTGTACTTAACAATATTTTTCTTGAACAAACATGTTACAAACAGCTGTTAAGCCGGCAATAGCCGTGATATAATCCTGCTAATTTACGAGGCACAGTCGTTTGCTGCAACAACAATAACGTGAAATGCCTTGCCATTTGACAGTATTACACTAGTAACGTTTGGATCAGTGCAGTAATCGTGATGCAGTGAGCTGTGAACTAGAATATTCTAGCATTGCTGTTGATTGTGACTCTGTCTGCGGGATATGGATAGTGTTCGTGTATTACATTATGAGATGAGTTTTTGGGTGGATGATCATTATCAAGAAAGAAAGAAAAATTATTTATTCTGCACATTACAGAAAAAAAAATATATATATACCTATATATACTTTTGGTTACACATTTATAAATTAGCCAAAAGCCTCGTATTCAATATTCGAAACTAATAAAAGTTTGACAAATTTTGTCTATTGCTTGATGTCAAGGCCAGAGACCAAAGACAATTTACGATGCTTGCTTAGTGTGTTGCGATAAATGAAAACGTCACGAAATGAGTGCACGTCTACACCGTACGAAACGATCGTCCGTTTTAAATTTAGCCGCAGCTGTCCTGTCACTCGGTGTTAGGCAGGTTCACACGGGCTGGTGAAACATGTGGCTGAGTTTGCGCTAAATTTAGTGTCAAAGTTTGCGCTTTTGATTTTGATATGTGTAACTTTTTTGGAGGATATTTAAACGGTGATCATTTAAATTAAAAATTAAAACTTTTTACAGAACAAAAGCAACCGCCGCCAAAAAAAAAACACCACTAAGTTAAAAATAACTTTAATTTCGGAAGTTTTAAATTTTCATTTTTTGCTACCGACTTCCGAAATTAAAGTTATTTTTAACCGACTACCAAAAGGAGGAGGTTCTCAATTCAACTGTATGTGTTTTTTTTCTTTTTTGTTGTTTTTTTTTTTCAAGGTTTTATTTTATTCCTTTGAGTTGTGGTACCTACCCCACATAAATTCGAATACCACTACCTGATAAGTAAATAACAGTGAAATACACTTATCATATCATCCACATACTAAGTGGGAAAAAAATACGTATTATTGAAGCTAACTTAGAAACTACTCAAGCAAAGTTAATACAATTTAATGGGACCATTTCTGAAGTATGATCTACGAAACAAAAAAAGAATCATCAAAATCAATTCATAAGTAATTAAATAATTGGCGAAGTAATCGCGTAAAACACATCCAAAAAAAAAACATCAAAAAATCTCATCCTTTTTAAAGTCGGTTAAAAAAAGAAAACCTCGTTCTTTTTTAAATTATTGAAATGACAAGTCATGTCAAATTTGTGAGTTAGGACCTCGTTAAGTAAGGCCCGCTTGCGCCACAAACAATATCGTTCCGTTTTTGTCATTGAAGATGATAGTGTCAGAATTATGTTTTAAATATTCACTTTACAGTGCGCTTCATAAAACTTGTCCCGTGACGCGATTGTAAAACTGACTTTTGCCACACTGAGAAGAATGAGCTCATTCATTATGAAAAAACGTTTCCATGACAAACAAGTGTAATCACTGCGTCATTGTGTGTCAAAGGTGTCAAAACGAAACAGAATCGCGACTATCTTTTGACGCGCTAGGGCGAATCTAAAGATTTAAATCTTTGCGGCTGTCATTATTCTCATGACAGTCGTCATTGCGGCCGTCAAGTGCCACCACCGCTTTTCTGGGAAACCGAAGCTTAAGCAGCAAACATATCTGAGCTAGTTTTAATTGGCTTGTAAATGTAAAAGGCTTTAGGAACACACCACTCGCGTTTACACTGCGCTACTCGGAGTAGCTTTCAAAAGAAATAGTAATCTGTATGACTGTGTTAAAAGTTCTCACGTTTGTGTTTATGTCCCATAGAAAAGCGTCAAGAAAGCAGTTTAACCCCACCAAAAGATTCTCTATTCAAGATTCAGTGAAGCTAGACCTCAATCAACCTGGCAGCAATGTCATTAATACTTGGGTGGGCCCATAGATAAATGTTATCTATCTCTCCACTATTCCATTGCCTACTCTAGGATGCATATACGGTACGACTCGCAAATCCTTCCATATCCTGAGGGCGCGACTTCCCTACTATTACCCCGCTCTCCGGTCTACTCATTGATATGCAATGACCTCTGTAGCCCCATGAAACATGAGGCTCCAGGGGCTAGTGCGAATCTTTGGGTGCATTCGAGTAACCGAGTCTGGTCAAACTACGCTGATAACGGTGCATTTCATTCGTTTATTTTTAGAGTTGGTGCTATAGATTCAATATTTAGTATGTATAATCGGTACTGCAGTGGCTATAAATAGGTATACTCGGTCTCAAAGCAAAATAAAAAGAAAATAAATTGTTAATCAAATTGACTACCAACTTGTCTGCATATTCAAATCACAACTGTCATAATTTGACGGCTGTCATAATTTGAATATGCAGACAAGTTGAATAGCAAATTGATGTGGGGTGACAATTAGCTTAACAATATTTTTTCCTGACTGTACCTGATTAATCATGTCAATAAATTAAGAATTGAATTTTTCGTATTATTTTTTTAACGTTAACTTTTAACGGGCTTAAAACACACTGCACATCTTTACAGCCACAAAAAAGCGCAACAGTTTTCATTCAAAGAAACTATCTTCTAATCGAAACCTTAAAACCGATGCAAGCAATACCTAGACAAGTAACCAATCACATTGCAGCAGTGTTCGTAGCACGAGTACACCAGATTGCCCCCCTCCATTCCTGACCCCCTTCCCTGATGGAACCGCTCTCATTCCTTTTTATGATCCCCGGTAATGTGGAAAGTTTGTACGGGAGACGGTAACTGATACCGAAGCGGACTGGCTTCAAGTAAGACAATAACAGATGTACCGATAGCTCAGCTACAGTGCTGACATCTACAAGTTACGAAAGAATTTTACAACTTGAGAAGGGTTTAAAATTGTTTACCCTTCCTGAACTTTTGGATAAATTGTTTTTGTGTTCGTCTTCTTAGGTAGCTTTGATACATGAAGTGGAGTCTGGCAAAATGTTTGTAGATAAAACTTACAACTTTATTTACCTACAAACTACTACTACTTTATTAACCTACCTAATGTTAGTCACTTTCCCTCAGAAAACAGTCAGAACACAAAAAAAAACTTGTAAGTTTTGTTCCTGTAAATAAAAGTCGCTTAAGAAACTTTAAAAATAATTTAATGGAAAAACTACCCGGTTTGCCTTATCATAACGACCCGCATCAAGCTTACTTTACTATTTAACCTCATCAATTGTGAGTTTAGAAAGGTTTTCACCTCAAAAACATTGCTTGTTTCTGACCGCATTATATTTAGTGATTGGGCAACACCAGGTGTTTACATAAGTAGGCAGAGGTTATTTGAATTGTATCATGAAAAACTATATAACCATGATGGAACTTTTAAAGAATTTGTTAAGAAATATTCTAAAAATTTTTAAAGAGCCTGTTCCTCAGCAAAAGCCATAAACATTAAAAATTAAATAAAATCTTCTGGGAATAAAATTAAAACAACTTGGAATATTATTAATTCAGAAACGGGAAGAACGACAGTACAGAATCGTGACTTCCATCTAAAAATTAATGATGTAGATACTAAGGCAGACGTGGAGGTAGCAACTGAGTTTGAAAATTTCGTCACTAATATTCCCATTTTCACAACCAAAACTCTGTCATCGTCGTCCTCCACTTCTGCTTACTCAATACTTAAAGAATGTGTGCCAGAATGTGACAAACTTTTTGAATTCACAATCATTACTGCTAAAGACATTATAGAATCTTTTAAAAAGCTTGATGTAAAAAAGAACTGCTGACCTTTGGGGATTCTCAGTACATACCGTGTCCTCAATAATTGATGTTATTTCACCCTTTTTAGCAATCGTTTTTAACTCTTGTATTGCATCTGGTGTATTTCCTGATCTGATGAAACTTAGTAAAGTGATTCCACTGTTCAAATCTGGCAGTACAACTGATCCCACTAATTTTCGGCCTATTTCGATATTAGCTACATTGAGCAAAATCTTAGAGAAAATAATTTTAAAACAAATGTCAGGACATTTAAATGCACATAATTTACTTCATCTGAAACAGTTTGGTTTTACAAAGGGTCGTTCAACTACAGATGCGGGCGTGGAATTACTGAAGAGCATGTTCGAGGCCTGGGAGGAGTCGCAAAATGCTCCCGGCTTTTTCTGCGACTTGTCCAAGGCTTTCGATTGCGTACATCATGATACACTCATCTGGAAACTTTACCACTATGGTATGAGGGACAAGGATCTTGACCTTCTTACTTCTTGTATGAACAACAGAATTCAGAGGGTCGATGTTAATAGCCAAGAGCTCTGCAGGATTTGCGGTCACCATGGGCTTTCCGCAGGGTTCAATTCTTGGGCCTTTCTCATTTCTAATTTATGTGAATGATTTACCTTATCACATAAGAGATAAACACAAGATAGTATTATTCGCAGATGACACTTCCCTCATTTTTTAAATCAAACGTCAGTTAGTCAACTTTGAACAAGTTAACGATGCACTCCCTACAGTTGTGCATTGGTTTAATGTAAATAATCTTCTCCTAAACGAAAAAAAGACTAAATTCATAAAATTTTCAATGCCAAATGTCAGGCAGCTATCTACCAATGTTCAAGTTAATGGAACAGAATTGGACCCTGTAAAGTCGACAGTTTTTCTTGGAATCACTATTGACGGTAAATTACAATGTGGCCCACACTTAGAAAAAATTGTCAGTAAGGCTAAGTTGGGCCGCATATGCTGTTAAAAAAATTATACAGATAACTGACGTACATACAGCCAGAATTGTTTATTTTAGTTATTTTCATAGTCATATGGGATTCTTCTTTGGGGAACCTGTGCGGACATTAATACTATCTTTGTTCTACAGAAAAGGGCTGTTCGAGCCATTTACAACCTAGGTCCAAGAGATTCCCTTAGAGAAAAAATCAAAGAAATAAATATTCTGACTGTAGGTAGCCTCACAATATATTTTTGTATGTACACAAAAATATATCAAGTTTTAAGAAAATGTCCGATATTTACAGTTTAAATACCGTATAATGAAAAATCATCAAAATATACCAGTTTTATATATACATTGCCATTGTTGAAAATTATATTCAAAATGACAATGATTACATTTTTAAAGTATTATATTATTACAATTATTGTGAATGCGAGGACCATGTGGATATCATTATTACTTTTATTTCTCAGCTAGTTTTAATTATGGTCTGGCAGTTTGAGTAGTTTATGCGGCTTACCCAAATGTCCTTTCTTTGGTATTGTTCGTCGAGTTGAGCTCCACGATTACTGACAAATGCTTGTACTGACTGGACAGGTCCATTCAAATTTGTGTGGTTCTTTCCTCAAAAGACCATTTCAGATACTAATCTATATGGTCCTCATATGGCCTGAACAAGATTATGTCTGGACTTTCAAAGAGACTGTGACCTCTGAGTTTGAAAAGAAATGAAATGAAATGAAATGAAATTGTTTATTCTGTAAATAGGATATCGGAATCACTTTTACACGTCATATTAAAAAAATAAATATAAGCTAGTTGAGTTCGGCGTTTCCTATCTGACTACTCTGAGAAGAAAGGCCGAAACAAACTCAGAGGTCACAGTCTCTTTTAAAGTCCAGACATAATCTTGGTCAGGCCATATGAGGACCATGTAGATTAGTGTCTGAAATGGTCTTTTGAGGAAAGAACCACACAGATTTGAGTGAACCTGTCCAGTCAGTGCAAGCATTTGTCAGTAATCGTGGAGCTCAACTCAGAACTTAAGGAGCTCAACTCGACGAACAATACCAAAGAAAGGACATTTGGGTAGCGGTAGGCTGCATAAACTACTTAAACTGCCAGACCATAATTAAAACTAACTGAAAAATGAAAATAATAATGATAGTTTGTTTTGAAAATAATAGTTTGTTTTGGCCTTTCGTCTCAGAGTAGTCAGATATAGCAAACGCCTAACTCAACTAGCTTATTTTTTTAATATGACGTGTAAAAGTGATTCCGATATCCTATTTACAGAATAAACAATTTCATTTCATTTCCAATGTATTAATATAACGTAGGTATTCTTTTTTCACAGGTTTTGTAACAAAATGAAACTTTCGTAGTTTCATCATGCCCGATTCTGTTTATCTATAGTCTATGGTCTGTTATAAAGATATGGTGCTTGTCTTAAAGAGTCTGGCAAACGAAAGTAGGTACTGAAAAAGTGCAGCAAATTAAAAAAAATATCAGCATAGCAACCCTAAAATTAGTATAACATACTTGGAATAACCTAATTTGATACTTTAGAATTATTTGTTTAATAAAATCATGCTACCTATATTAATGATTCAAATCAAACAGGCATTTCTTGACATTTCGAAAAATCTGTTTATTTCGTCTGAATAAAAATACTTCTCTAGGTATTATGCAGCAATTCGTATTAAAAGTACTATTTAAATACTACACACATCAACACTGTCTAGGGATATTTCAGGTTTCATATCATAACTTTAAAAGTACTGGTCCTAAATATGAGATTTAAACGTCAATTTCTTCCTAGCATTTTTTTCTTCTGTCAGAAGACAGAAAAATTCAAATAAAAAAAAAGAAAGACAGAGGCGGTAAAATTAAATTAACTTTATCATGATCAATTTTCGTCTTTGTATGTTTCAAAGTTTAAATTGTTTTTAATCGAAATTTTAATTTTCACACAAGTTTGATAATTAAATTCATACTATTGGTTTTTCCTTTACCATAGAACGCCGACATTTAACCAGAGAAGAGATGTTGAGAGCCATAGGCATGCTGGAAGCGGGCGCGATCCAGTGCAATGTTGCTGATACCATTGGCACCAGTCAAAGCGTCATATCAAGATTATGGTCTCGCTACCGGGACACTGGCGAGGTAGCTGAGTGGTACACTGGGAATATTCGAATTACTACCGCAAGACAAAACCGATTTTCATAAATAACGGTGAAATGATAACCTATCGCTACAGCTAGGCAATTGGTTTTGAAGTTACACTCGGAGCACCAGGTGCTGGTGAGCGATCAAACTATAAGGAGGAAACTTCACAAAGTCAACCTTCTTGCTCGTAGACCACTTCGGATTCCAGCACTATGTCCAAGCAATCGCGGACGATGATTACAATGGCATGAACATTTGGCTTGGAATGATCGCCAATGGGCTAGACTGTTCCCGATTCCGCTTTCATCCAGATTCACAAAGAATACATATTTGGCGAATACCTGAATGTGAGAGCCGCCTGCGAAATCTTCAGGAAGTCCATCCATACTAAGGTGGAACAATAATGGTAAAAAAAAAGTTTATTTCAATTACAAAAGGCATTTTGACACACTAATGTTGGAGATCACCTTTTAAGCAAGGAATTGCTTGTGTTAGGAGACTCCGCGCTTCCACTTATACTTATCTTATGCAATTGAATGTAGACAATGTAAATATGTATGACAATATTAATAAATGGGTAACTTAAAATTATACAAAAATGAATGATTTGCAAATGAATGAGCTTTATGCATAGAAAAAGGGCCAAGTCGCGCGTATACGTGTGATTATGTGTGAGTATGGGTGAGAGTATAAAGAGTGAGTGTGTGGAGTGTGTGAGTTATAATTAGCATATTTAGTTATATGTGCTATCCTTTAATATCCTGCCCATATGAATATAAATACAAAAGTGTGTTTATAGGCAGGAATACGCCCAGCCGGGAGAACTGACCTCGTTTGGGTTCACGGCAACTTAACTGCTGCAAAATATCATGACGAGGTACTGGAATCTGTAGTCCGACCACACTGTTTGCAATTTGGTCAAAATTGTATGTTTATGCGTGATAATGCCCACCTACATACAGCTCGAGTGGTAACTCAGTGGCTGCAGCAACATAATGTGGCAGCCCTGAACTGGCCCGCGCAGTCTCTGGGCTTAAATTCAATTCAGCACGCGTGGGATATGCTCCAACAGGGCTTTACAAAATTTTCCCGAAATCTGGTGACAGACAGTGAACTTTTCATGCATCTTCGTCGAACCTGGGATCTTATCCCACAAGGAGATATCGACTATCTACCTCATTTTGAGTATGAATAATCATTGCAGATGCGTTATTAACATTCGAGGTGCTTCTACAGATCATTCATGTTTATTTGGTAATCAATTTAATGTTTCATTTAATTTGATTTCTTTATTTAATCACCAAAAACAGAAGTATATTTTTTTTGTAAATTAGTTTTTATTTTTTTATTTCTACTATAAAAGCCTTTTTTAAAGTTCGATTTTTATTTAATTTCCTATTAGTATGAGTATAAAATACTACGCATTTTGATAAGTATAAGTATGTTATAAGATTTTCTAAGCAGTTTCTTTTCAATGCATGAATAACTAAAATATCCTTAGATTGTGTTGGTGTGTATTTATTTTATGATTTAAAGCATCAAAACTACACGACCACTTCCCCTGTCTTTTTAAAATTGAAAAATTCAACATAAAAATGTTTTATACACAATTATTTAAAACGTGCGACATAACCACATAACCTCAAAGATTTACGACAGACTATATTAAACTTCCTTGCTAAGATTTTTATTATATGTTTAAAGCTCAACATCACTATATTAACGTAAACACGAATTTATTACAACGACTAGGAAGCAGGGGACGCACGTAGAACAACGGGACGGCTCATAATTAAAAAAAAAACATGTACATACGTGGAAAAAGGTTTTATTACATAAAAGTTGTGAGCAAATGAAGAGTACGGCGAATTATGACGCACGGGGGTCCGGACTTTTTAGGGTTGCCAAATAAAATTTGAGCTGGGTGGTTTGAATTTACGGATTCTTTTTTTTGGATTGAAAACAGACACGTTTTTGTTTATATAAAATCTACTTTGCCTATCGATTTTCGAAAGTTACATTGGAAAATCAATAAGACGTAGATTATCGCGAAATACATAATAAAATGTGTTATTGTTTATTTATTTTTTTTGTATAAAAGCTGGCTAAAATACACCTATAACGAAATTAATTTCAATTTTGTAACTACTCAAAAACAGTAATTTTGTAGGTATTTGAAACAAGATCTTAGAACAGGTGCCAAAAATAAACATATCAAAACATTTTATTACTAACACTACAACTTGACACCAAGCCCTGGGTAAGTACCAACTTTTAAAAATATCGTTTCGGTCTTGGACACAAAAATAGTTAACAGAATTAAGCTGAGCGAGCGAGCGGAATTCTGACGAGTTTCTAATGAACCGTCTCCTATTAGCGAGGAATTTTCACGTTCTCACGATATATGAGAGCTTGCCACACTAAAAAATAATAACCGCAGGACGAAGTGACGTAATCTAAGTAGGGAAGTCCGTTATGTAAGTCCGCACTGGAAGATTATTCTTTCCAGTACTTTTGGAGGTGGTCTGAAATTTGTTGTGGTAATTTTGAAAAGGGAATATATAATAGTTTGCAAGTACGTAGGCTTGTCTTTTAGGTGTTTAATTGTTTCTGATTTCTCTTTAGTTTGTATCTCTGTTTATTCACACGTACCTACTTAAAAATTCTGCTATTTATTTACCTTAACTAGTATAATATTTGAAGTAATTACTGGCGTGAATAGATTTAAACCGATTTATGATAGCAAATTATTCATACAGCTGCAGCAACATGAATTGTTTATCTAAAATATTAAAAACTGGGATGGTAGCCGCACCATAAAAGCCTGCATTCAAAATACAAATAGCCTGTACCAACATAGACAACGGCTGACGCCATCAAAATCATGCAATCTGTTTGTGCGAACTTTTAAAATTCCAATTGGAACGCAGCAATCACTAGGAAGTGACACATCAAAGTGACGCGCAATAAAGCGTCCCATTCGAAATACGAATTTCGCGCCAAAATATCGCACTGGCCACTGACGAACAACATTTTTCATGTTTTTCCTATGAATTTTTAGTGTTCCATGTTTAAAATTTGCGGTTTTTAGGCTATGTTTATATTGATTTGTTTATTTATGCTGTCGTTCGCAAACGATATAAATATGGATGTCCATATCTACTGAAAAATCGGTGCCTCAAATAAAGACTTACGTTTAAAACAATAGTAGCAGATTATTTTAACGCCAGTCCATTCATTGCGCGTAGTCGAGCCAGTGGCTTTATTATAATTCAACACACGATCATAACATCCACCGTCTCACCTGTAATTAATAATCAAATCAATCGATTAAACAAATAAATCGACTCCATAACTGAACCGTGCAATCGATCAATAGGCAAAGCGGCCGAACAATACAAGAACTAATCGGAACTTTTAGTTAGTTTGGTAAACTGAGATCTACCGGCGCTTCGGGCAACTTTTGATTAGGCAAGAGATGCCCAATGGTCTTCGGTGATCTGCGAATGTTTTTACTTTTGTTTATTTGTGTTTACCGTGCGTTAAGTAAACGAGATTTGCAGAACTCAATTACACTTGTTGTTATGGTTTAATTGGGCCAAACCAATTAATTCGATTATGGAGGTGATTTATCGATACTTGGTAGTATCGATAAGTCTAATGAGTATCGATGACAAGTGTCTTAAAATTAAACCTAAAGTACGAAATGGTGTTACCATTTCTTACTTTTTGCAAGACAAATAATGTTTACACTATCAATAATAGTGTTTCTTTATAAACGTTGTTTAAACTTTAGTACATATAATTACCGACTATTTAACCATACAATTTTGACGTTTACACGTCTCATAACTTTAAGCAACGTTTATGAAAAAAGGGGAAAATATTTTTAAATATTCGTATTTGCGAATATTCCTTATCAATTATTTCGACCACTATTCTACAACAACTTAATCGTTAACCCGTAAATGCACAGTGTCGGTATTTCGAATTAATGACGAGGTCTCGCAGACCCGAGCTATTCGTAATCTCCAATCAGAGGCTGCTTACTGTACCGAATTAAATGGTGCTCCAGTTCACGGATCATCGCCTTTGTGACCGGTCACCAACTAGGAGCTTTCATGTCAGTGGAACTTGTGACTGTTGTAGTTTATTAATTTGTTTGTCGAAAATAAAATTTAAAAGCGGCCATTTTATGTTATTAGAGTGAGAGGGAAATACGAAAATACTAATTCCTCGTTGCTTAATATGGGGTATAGGATATATTTTCTTGTTTTGTAGGTCAAATTAAGATACTAGGTATACGACACATAGGACATATTGATTATAACACTACGTTGCCATAGGCACACACACACACACACACACAAGGATGCTATATAATTATGTCCAGCGGAGTAATTGCGTAACACACAAGTAGCAATGGCTCATTTTGATAGTTCAACAACATTCATTGCGTTATTTACGTTGTTCAGCTCACAAATTTTTCGAATATATGAAGCAATGGATTTGCATTATTCTTCAAAATTATTCAGACTTGTGTGTTACGCAATTAGAGCGCATGGTTAAGTACTATTAGGAACCTTTCTTCCACCCATACGTAATAAAAATATACAAAAATAATACATATAGATATGCGTGGAAACATACCAACAAGATTAATTTATTTAAATTCCGCACGCGTAACTAGAAAATATCAATTTGGAGAACGCAATTTATTAGAAAAAAAAAAACGTCATATCCCATACGAAACGCCCCACAAAAAGAGATAAATCAAAAACGAAATGTAATAAACAAAATAGCATATTGGTCGAGGGGCCGGTGTATTATTAACGAAACATTTCAACCCCTCAAGTTATTATTGCAGTAAATAAATAATTTCACTATTGCCATTTGTCACGTCAGCCAACGTGTTTACTGTTACTGTTTCTGTACAGAAAACCATCACGTACGAAATAACAGTCTAAGTATTACGTTTCGCCCTTAGGGATTTTAGTTATTACGAGATATTACAGATAGCAATATAGTTACAACGTCCTGATGGTCAATCGAACCCAACTATTATTGCGAAGATTTTCGCTCAAGCGAAATTGTCGCATCGAATGGGTTAGGTCGTTGCTCGTACATCAAATCGATGATTCTGGTGTTCAAGAACGCGAAATACTGTTTAGATTGTAGTAACAGCCAATATGTGTCGGTCTTCATTGAAATCCTGAAGCTCGAAAGTTTATTGGCAATTGGCGATAGGTCGGGGTGATCGCTGGTTGTAAAAATCTTTACGGCGTATAAACTACGGCAGCGTAGGGTTAAGTGTGATTAGGGTATGCTGCGTGTTGCGAAATCGACACCTTTGGATGAGGGGTTATGGTCGTTTTGAATTCAGAACGCGTTGAATGAGTTATATGATTTAGTAATTTGATCTGGCAGCAATAGATTAATCAAAAAAGCTTTCCCAGCACTTAGATTAGACTTGTTTTGAACATCGGAACAGCACACTTAAAACTGGGGGTAAAAAAAAAAACAACCGACTTCCAAAAAAAACAATACAACGTGAAAAATAACTTTAATTTCGGAAGTCGGTGTCTTTGGTTTTGAATTTTCGTTTTTTGCGACCGACTTCTGAAATTAAAGTTATTTTCACGTTGTAGTGTTTTTTTGGAAGTCGGTTGTTTTTATTTGTAAAATGTTTTTATTTTTCACTTTTTAGTTGTGATACCTACCCCACACGAATTCGAATACCAACCACTACCTGCTATGTAAATAACAGTGACAGGAACTTATCATATCATCCACATACTAAGTGGGAAAAAATACGTATTATTGAAGGTAACTCAAAAACTACCCAAACAAAGTTAATAAAATTTATATGGGACCACCTCTGAAGTATAACCTACCAAACAAAAAAGGAATCATCAAAATCAATTCATAATTGGCGGAGTAATCGCGTAACAAATATACAAAAAAAAATCATACAGCCGAATTGAGAACGAAGAGAAGTCGACTAAAAAATTAAAAGTTTGACGATTCATCATTTAAAATTTTTGTAACGTAGTTCCTTATTGCACGTCCATTGCATTGCTCTGACCATTTTGACCGTCACGACACTTTTTTACATATAAAAAGTAAAAAAAAATACACTTTTTAGGGTTACGTGCCTCAAAAGGAAAGAAAAAACGAAACCCATATAGGATCACTCGTGTGTCTGTCTGTCCGTCTGTCACAGCCAATTTTCTCCGAATCTAATGGATCGATTAAGTTCAAATTTTTAAAATTTGGTACACATATTTATTTCTGTGCTCCAAACACGAACGTGTAACGAAATTATATGAATTTTGAACTTGAAGGAAAAAAAAGAAAATTAAAATAAAAAAATGCTAACTCTACCGTGTGACACACACACACACACACACATACACACATTCCCACACCCTTCATTTGATATAAATTATGGGTGTGAGAATGTGTGTGTGTTAATGGATGTACTTCCAGTGAATATAACCAGTCAGTTGCTTTTACGGAGATATAATCGAATCACCATCAATCGAGTACAATATAACTAGGCTAGAGCATGTTGTTGAAATATATGTATGTAGAAGTGAACGAGCATTCAAATAAAGATGCCTTACCGAGAGCGCATGCTAGTGATGTTCGTGTTATTTAGTATTTAGTAGCATTTAGTGTTGGGATTCCAACAATAGAGAATTATTATATTGCGAGGATCTCAAGTATTATTTTTATAATTTTATAACGTTTATTTTTAGAAAATAGATGATTATTGACTATTCCTTCCCTTATCTCCGAAACTATTAAGCCTAAAATTTCGAAACAAATACAGAGAATGGTACTTTACTCATAGATCACAGGAAAATCTATAATAAGTCTAAAATAACATGGTAAATCTCTCAATATTATATTGTATTGTATTGTACAAAGTTACATTTGCAGTTGGAATGTATGGGAGAATATGTATTTCAACTACAATGTTAAGTTTGTTCTTGGGATAAATTCATCCCAACTACGGAACCCTTCATGGGGCGTAGACCGACACGGCCGGTTTTTTTACTTAAAAAAAGTCAAAATTTTACACTTTTTCGGCCTGGCTCTCATTCGCCGAGTGGGCAAAAGCCCAAGGAACTTCGTGGTAACCGGGTGTCCCACAATACCTCTCGAATATTTTTTCTCACTTTTTTCATTCTAATATTTATAGTACGTTTATTTCAATGAATAGATAAATGAAACTAACGTTACCTCAGTCAACAAGGCCCCCTGCACTGCTGAGTCCTGTTCCAGATATTTCCACGTTCCCCTTTTCATCGTCCTGCTGTCATTTCAACAACAGGCATTTGTGGGTTAACGTCAGGTGCAGAACATCGGAGTCTCCCCTTTGTTTCGGTAACTAGCAGTTATATCTCCAAGAATACCATAGTCACAGAATAAATAAGTAGCAGTATTATATCTCGGCTTTGATCTTGAAAGAATTACCTACGGCCGCTCAAATTCAAATTCAAAAGTCATTTATTCAAACTAGGCTGAGGATCAGCACTTTTCGAACGTCAAAATTAGTCCCCCAAAATGCCCACCCTTCACCACTCAGTAGATATGCCTTGCATGTCCGTGCGAAACTGCCGCGCACTCGATAATGTTGCGTACTGATATACACTGAGATTTCGAAGCGCGTCGTTTCGGTCGTTTTCTATGAAGATAGAATACTGTGCTATAGTTGCCTCAAGTTTGTGCTGTAGAACAATTGTATGAGAAACAATAAAAACTTTTAATTTTTTTTTTTTAATTGATGTCGGGTTTTTTAGCGGTCATTGCCCTTTCCCTATTATCTCTCCGTAAACTGTGTATTTCGTTATTAGAACATGTTGAAGATCACGATAGATATTGATATTGAATTGGACGGTAACGGACTTTATTTCACTTACTGAAATAAAAATGCTAGAAAATATAGGTGGGTCATTGACCGCTATAGCCATGGCGACGGCAACTATAGCATTATGTTTTAAATTCTAAGACAACTAATATTAATATTGTAATATAAAAAAGTTTACCAATTTTCCCTACTCAAATTATATCATTTTATTTAATGCTAATTTTAATAACAGTAATGCACGAACGAGGAGCTAACTTTGTGAGAGCACCGCTCACATACCTCGGATAGTGACTAGCAGTCGCGCACGGACTACAAAATTAAATAACAAATGTCAAATATTTTTTACGAATCCTGCCCTAGGAATCATGAAATATGTCCAGCACCCTAAAGGCGGAACACACTTTCAATCACTACCCGACGGTTTTGAAGCATATTCTTAATACATTACTTCATAGGTTTGAAAAATTCACCTGCTCATCAACGTAAATAACGCAATGAACGTAACTGTACTGTCAAAATGAAAGTTATTGCGATCATAACATGACATCATGTCTTGTTTCCCCGAAGAGTTGGGCAAGGCTGAGCCACATTTCTCCAGTTAAGTTTAAGTTTTTGTTCTACATATAGCAATGCTTAACAGTTCTTATTAGCGGACCATGACCACCGATGTAAGTGATAGTGACCAAAGCGGAGACGAGACGAGACGAGAGGAGATGTATTTTAAACAACCAACGGGATTTCGTTACTCACACATCTCGTCTCCACTCAACTTCAGTGGAGACCACTGAGCGGAGATGTATCATATTTGTAGGGCGCGATCAAAGTGGAGATGTGAGCTGTGCCTCGCCGAGAACTGGGTAGCGGTACAAAGCGGAGATGTGAGCTGTGTCTCGCAAGCTGGCGACGGACGGCACTCATCGGAGACGAGAAGAGATGTGAGCGGAGTGCAGTGAGCGGCGCTGTAACAATTCCGCTCTAGCTAGCACACATCTCCGCTCTAGCCAGCACACATCTCCGCTCTAGCCAGCACACATCTCCGCTCCAGTCTAGCCAGTACGCATCTCCGCACAGCTTCGGTGGACCTTAGCTGAAAAACATCTCTTCTCGTCTCCGCTTCGGACATCTCCGCACATCTTCACTTTGGTGGAGTCCTGACGTAAGTAGGACAGAATGGAGGACAACATGTATTCAAAGATTAAACAAGGCCAGCAGAAACCATTTCTCTGTCACTGTAATTTCCAAAATGGATGTTTTAAAACAAAAATCGTTGAAAACAAAGCTAAATCCCAGTACGACATGTTTGCTAAATATCGTTTCCGTGTCGGTGTCTCGTAAATCTCTATATATACTAACGGATAATGTTGTTTGTCCGAGTTTATGTCTGACTTCATTTACTAGTAGGAATGGGGTTGAATGATTTTGTTATTACTGGCGCGTTAGGATTTAAAGGAAAATTACTCGTTTTGGTTTAGTTTTTAAGTTTTTCGGGATTGATGGTCCAGTCGTTAAGGCTTCGTCTCTCACACATAAGTACCAATGTGACTTTTTCGATTCATAATTATGTCATCACTTTTCGAAATCACTCAGAAATTCAAAACCCATATTTTCTCATCACCCTCAGACCAAATAAAAAACCGAGATATAGTGCTGCGAACAATACAGTGAAGCATGCCAAAACTACACCTCCGCTCTGTGCATACACGCTCACACGCACACATGCAACCATTTACGATCAAACTAAAGCTCACTAAGTGCACACATGTTTACGAAACTGTCCTAACGTCACTGTTGACAAAGCTATGTCTAGGTTTTTATTTGAAAGAAAGAAAGAAAGAAAATATTTTTATTTGGTCTAAGTCATCACCTACTTAACTATAAATATATATAAAAGGAGAAACTGATTGACTGACTGACTGACATATCACCGCAGAGCCGAAACTACTGGGACTAGGAACGTGAAATTTTGCTTCCATTTATAATGTAGGGGAGCACTAAGACGCGGTTTTTCAAAATTCCACCTTTAAAGGGGTGAAAAGGGGGATTTCGTGTGAATGAAACATCTTATTCCTTGAATAATAAACTTGAAACTTGGCACAAAAGAATTCAAGATAGTATTTCAATCATTAGACGTTGTGTACAATTTTTGAATAGGACCTAACAAAAAGTACTAGGCTTGCATGAATTCACGATATTATTCAATCATTATGTTATGCTACTAATAGGATTTAGATGAGGCAGACAGTTTATAATCTGGATTATCACATGGGATACTTTTTATTCCGATAGCACGTTTCCAACTTCCACGCGAGCTAAGCCACGGGAAAAGCTAGTCTATCAATAATCAACAAATTGTATCCCCAAGCTAAAACGTACATCAATTTTCAATTCCTAAAACCAATAGGGTCCACCACAAAGTACCACACCAT
The DNA here is from genome assembly GCA_916610215.1 of Omphaloscelis lunosa. NCBI lineage: Eukaryota > Metazoa > Arthropoda > Insecta > Lepidoptera > Noctuidae > Omphaloscelis > Omphaloscelis lunosa. Next base: position 11,883,615 of record OU744265.1, on the reverse strand, counting down.
ATCATTGTTTTCCCAAACCGTCCCATAAAAACAACAGGGCTTTAAGTTCCAACAACCTTTTATCTCGAATTGTTTCAGGATTCAGGATCCCTTTCATACCCACATTCTGTGGCGACCAATGATTGTCGACCATCCCGCTCTAACGCTTTAGGAATGAAAGGGATGGAACAGTTATTTGGGAATAGACCAGTGGCTAATATGTACGCCTACTTTGAAGTGTAAATCTGATGTGAAAGCTTTTCAAAATGTGGGTAGTCTCTAAAATAAGAGAAGAGTATAAAGAAAAGAACGCTCAGTTTTGTAAGTTATTGGGTTGCGGAGATCAGTATGCCAATTTTCGTAACTACTTATTTAAAAAAATATAAAATTCAAGCTGAAATCTGTTCGGAGACAATCAATGTCAAAACCTTGTCAAAAATGTACTTTAACTTCCACTCTCCGTTAATAGCTTTAATGTATGTTACTTAGATCTTTTTGAAACAGATGCAGATTGAGATTAGAAAATTAAAGTGCATCTCACCTGATGGTAAGTAGTGATCAGGCCAAAGGTGGAAGCGAGCTTCTCCCGGAATCCTCAACCTCAAAGGAACTGGCTATCTTACCTCTAACTGCCGAAACACAACAATGCTGTTAAAATTGTTGTTATGGCGACAGACTTAGATAAGATGATGGTAGCTGGCCAGGCGGACTTAGAACAAGCCCTACCACCAACCAAACCGAGTAGAATTGGTTTAGGCGCAGAATGCCCAATTCTCAAAATGGCAACTGAGTCTTTAATGGACTAATTTTCATAATGGCTAATTCCATTTTCGCCTAAAATTTTGCCCCAACTGGGAATCTAATCCGGGACCTCTGGGTCTGAGACAAGTGATCTAACCACAAAACCACAGAGGCGGTTATATAGAAAAATCGGGAATTGCCTCTCAGAATACTGAAAACTTTAAAATATGGTGGTATACCTGCAGTAGGAATATCTGCAATATAGAATTAAAAGAAGAAAAAAAAAGGGAAAAGAAAAAATATTAAAGATAAAGATTCATATGGGCTCGCTGGCTAGTTCGTCAAACTGTCGGTATGAGTATGACAACGTTCGGTGGTGCGATGGTTCACATTCAAGTCTAAACAATGAACTCTTTTTGAAGTATTCTTTAGATTATTCGTAACGAATTCGCTGTTGTAGCAGTGTAACATTTTAAAAGGGGTTAGAACATACTGATTCTGTGTGTACCTAATTACAACTTAATCAGTCCATTAGATTCAGAGAAAATTGGCTGTGACAGACGGACAGACAGACAGACAGACACACGAGTGATCCTATAAGGGTTACGTTTTTGGTTTTTGAGGTACGGAACCCTAAAAACATTACAAAGTGAAAAATAGGTAACTCTCATTTCAGAAGCCGGTGGTCGGTTTTCTATTTTCGTGTTTTGCCACCGACTACCTTTTTATTTAGGTATAGCTCTTGATATCAGTGAAAACATTATATTCAAATACTTTATTTTTGTAGAACAGTAAATAGTAGTTTAGAGTGACCAGTACGGTTGGCAACCCTAAACGTAACTGGCGAAATGTGGGTGAACTATAGGTTCTACTCTGCCAAACCCTTCGGGCATTACAAGCGTGATTTTATGATGTAATCAAAAGTAAAAGCGTCCCCAATGTCGCCAATGGTTAGTGGTATACAACATTGTAGTTTACTTGAAGCGAATCCAAGTTTCGAGTCAACAAACAACAATAACTTGTAACAATGTAAGTATGGAGCAGATCTGAAGTTGTGGTCACATTCGGGTTAGACAACAATATTCAAGAGCAAATTACGTGTCTAGCTTGTTTTCCCGAATACCAAAGTTGACACTATAAAATATCTTTGTAATATTATGTCTCATTGTTATTTTATGACGATGAAATGAGTAATTTTAAGGCGAATATGAATACTTATGGGGTAAAATATAGTAAGAAATAATATAATAGAAAAAATATACGCTTAGATTTTTTTTCTTGGTACATCGGAATGCAATTAATTATGAATCTTAAGACGTAGATATATGCCAGTGACCTTGAGTGGTTATCTTGCGTGTTCTGTACTGAGCTCACGCAACGCGTCTTACGTCCAGCCAGTAATAGGACTCGCCCATCAAGGAGCGCTGTCCCAAATTAGATGCATTATTAATTTATTATACATAAAACAAAAAGTATTTTAATAAAACACGTACCTATGGGTAAATATTAATAGTAAAATTATCTTTAAAATGGTGAAAGTTTCAGAAAAATAGGCTCGATAGATTTTGGTGATTCTCTGTTTTTTATCCGAATTAGACATAACTTTACAAATTAATTTCACTTTGTAATAAAAACATAATCCAAAATATTCCTATACTAATTTATAAGAAAAATGCTCTAATTTTACATTATATTCAAATGAAAAACACTACTCGTTTAGACGTGATCTTCAGTATAAAAACATTAATTCTGGGGCCACACATTCCTACGGGTAAGCGTCCATCATCGCGATACAACGGCGTTTCCCTTTGGTGTGGCCCCAGCATTAAAGTCGGTTATCGTCGCCTTAAGTGTGAAACAACATACACGAGCGACACGTTGCAGTCGACGCGTCGGCGGCTCTTGGGAAATTATCAAATAACTTCTTCCGCTCTGGGTGGAGCGAGAGGGTGTGTCAGACTCTTACTGACTAAAACCCACCCGTGTTCCTTCAGGTGCCCAGGTGCCGGGTGCCACGATCTCCCTTTCGGTTTTCTTCGCAACCCCGGCAGGCATCGGCCCTAGCGGACCCCACCCCGTCTATTACGCGTCGGCGGCTGCGGCACAGATTATTCTGTGGATGCAGTTGCCTCTGCCGTTGGCGCGTGCCGCTCGTATATGAGCACTTAGTAGATTATCATAAACTAATCAATCATTATAATGTCGATTTAATGCAAAATCATGAAGCTAATTATAATAATAACTAAGCAATGACAATAAGGTACATTCGGGTAATTACGAAAAGATTTTTGCAAAGTTGAGGGTATGTTCATGTTATATTTTCATTCACCACTCAGAATTGGTGGAGCGAATGATACTAATTTAGGTCCCTTTATTTACTTGAATATACAGCCTATAAAGCTCTGTTTCGAATATTTTTATAAATGTCGTCGGTATTTAGGATACAAGTGTTTGAAAATCAGATTATTTTTAATTTGTACAAGTGCAATTTCGAAGCATGTTCGGGTAATTCTGAGTGACAGTTAAAAGGGTTTTAGTTAGTTTAGGCATAGAGAACATATTCCTTTTTCGTTCATATTTACCATCCAAAATTTTTTTTTGTCGATTTCAACCATTTAGTAGGCTAAACATATTTATGACCTATTTGAATTTCGGAATTATCCTACAAGTTGCAGCACTTGGACCCGGCCCTAGGGTTTCAACCTCAAACGGCTGATTAGTGTATATTGATTAGGTGTAACTGAAAGAAAATATTAATTAGAAAAAAAAACAATCATACTCACTTTAAAAAAAGAACTTAAAGATACCGATTCCGATATCGAATTTACAAAGAATGTAAATTCGATATCGGACAAATCCGAATGGTTCATAATTCAGAATTACCCTTGTCGATTAATTCCAAAAAAAAGCAAAAACCTAGAGCTAGAGTGTCCTAAACCCATTCAACAGTAAACTAAAACGACAATCTATCTAATTAAATAACAACCAGTTAAATAATTTACCAGATTTCTGAATTATAGATCTTCGGGTTAATCCGATAATCCAAAAAACGCGCGAAATATCATTCTTTCACAAATATGTCGCGTTACACATCAACGCTCGCTCATATCTTCTTGAGCCAACTGAAGCGTGTGAGCTTAGTAAGATGGCGGCTAGGTGAGTGTTGTTAGAGCAAATAAAATTGCTGCGATTTCTATAAAATTTACATTATTTTAATTACCCGATTTTCGGAGTTAGCCGAATGCACCTTACCTAAATAGTAGGAAAATAATACATTCAGGATACAAATATTTTATTCAACTGTCAGATTTACCACAATACATTACATTTTGTATAGTATCGAACCAATAAAATAGTTCTACACAGTTATAATTATTTAACAGCTAATTTATTGTTCGAACAAACACGATCTCTTTGAAATTTAATTTAGAAGCGTCATGAAAACACCAACCCACAATACACACATTACTATTTAATTCCGGTTCAAATCAATGATTATAATAAACGTGCGACCAATCCTTGGGGATTACCCCTTTACTCCATAATTTAGTACACCGAATTGCGATGTACCCTCCCCGCTACGTATAATAAAATGGCTGGAAGAAATATGAAAATGTCTGTGGAAAGGCCTGATTAAAACTGGCCATATTTTTGGGGTAAGTTACTTTCATTTTGTGAAATTAAGGTTTAGGTTAGCAAAGGAGATAGCTGAATGAGCTTCAAATCTAAGACATTTACTACAAGTAAACCGCTTAGATTGGAAGCTAAAACATCATCATCTCCCTAGCCTTTACTCAACTATCTTAGGGTTAGCTTCCAGTCTAACGGATGCAGCTGAATTTTACATGGAGTGACTGCCTATCTGACCTCCACAACCCACTTATTAGGTAACACGATACTATACGACTGGTTGTCAAACTTTTGGGCTTATAACTACCCGTAACGACTGTCAAAGATCTACAAATGACAGCCAGGACCAACGGCTTTTAACGTGCTTTCTGAGGCACGGAGGGATCTTAGTATGTAAAGATGGTCACCCATCCACGGACCAACCGTGGCAAGCGTAGGTTAACCTGATTGATCGACTTGTGCGGCTGTTATTACGTAGCCACAAGCCCAATTGGAAGCTACAACATAGTCAGGAAAAGTAAGGTGTTTTAAGTTTTTATACTAAAGGAAAGCATCCATAAATTAACTATGGAAAAAAATTCCTGCCTATTTTGGATTTGAAGAGCATCTTTCGTCCTCAAAAGCTATAAAATAGTAGTGCAAAAATAATTTAGTCTGCAAATAGTCTAGTGCTGTCTGTTTTTTTGGGCAATGAGAACCGCCAATCTTGCTAGATTGGCATCGGCAGACGATAGGAAAGACGACAAAGACACAAGATATGTATAATTATTTGTATATCTTCTATCTATATAAATAAAAACCAATATTTGTTTGTTTGTTTGTCCTCTATGGACTCCGAAAGGGCTTGACCAATTTTGATGAAACTTTGGTAGGGTGTGCTGAGGCCGCCCGCGAGGGTTTCTGAAAAAAAAAAGTTGCATTGAAACACATTGTGCAGCACCTTCCGATTGCATTGAAATTAATTTTGAATCGAAAGGTCTTCAGGGAAATTAATTGTACATCAAATAATCGTCCGAATATACAACTCACTTCTGACATTATTTAACAGTTCTATAGCCGCGGCAAATTGACGTAGTGTGTCAATTTGATAAACAATCAATGTCCCTGACTCTACAAGAAACTAGCTGTTAAAAATGTAGGTATCATAAAATGAATAGTATAATTCACGTTTTTTTTTCTTTTACTAATCTTTTAACAATTTCTAACACAAAAGGCTAAGTTAAATGTGTATTTATTCTTCATCAGTCAAGGCTTTATCTTAAATACCACAGAACATCGAGACTTCTCGGCGATCGCTGGCAGAGGTGGCATTGTCAACACTTTATTGCATACAAACCTAGCGTGTCAGTGGACGTCAGCGGTTACAGTATAAATACACGTAGTAGACATGAAATTGTGATACCCAAATTTAGATTAACTAAAACAAGCAAGTCATTTCTTATAAACAGTATCCGTTTTTATAATAAGTTGCCAAAGTCTGTTACAGAAATTAGCGATGGGAAGTTCAAAACCCACATCAAACGTTTCCTTATCAAGAAAGCATATTATAAAATTAAAGACTACGTTGAAGACAAGGAAGTTTGGCAATAATTCCTTCTGCACACGTGGCTTCCCTGTTATCTCATAAACGGCGTAATTATGTAAGAGTCTATTAACTGCTCCCAAATTACCATGTTTATTTTAATAATTTTTTTTACATTCGTCCTTGACATATTCATCCTATTTTTCGACATTATATGCCTACGAGTTAATTTCAACTCTTTATTAGTGGCTTTTGTGCAAATGATAATTATTCAGATTTATTACAGTTGTAATAGCAATAATGTAATTGCGTTTAATTAAAATAGGTTTTTATTTTTATTAATTTATATATATTTTGTATAGATTATTTTCTATTATGTGAATGTGAGAACGCTGTAAGCCTTGTGTCCACAAGGCCTACAGCGTGTAGATTTGTTGACCATTTTGTATTTTCTTAAGTACCTAGTACTTATTGAAAGACCTACACTGTCCTCCCATACCTAGTCACACTGCTATTTGAAATAATTGTAAAAGCCAATTATTTTTAAAAGAGTAACCGTGGAGTTTCTTGCCGGCTCTTCTACATACAACCAATTGGAACCGTGCACCTAGCTTCGACGTTTCATAAGTACCTATGTAGGTTTATGTGAAATAACAATATGTAGAATTTTGAAAATTTTGACTTTGCGTTCATTATATGACGGTTGACGCAGTTGGTTGCATTGAACTTTCCAGTCTTGTGATTGGTAGTACTGTTCTATCAGTCGCCATTTTGAATCTTATCCTAAAACTAAGGGATTAGATATAATAAGTGCGCGGGAGTGGCACGCATTAAATGAGCGTTTGACGCGCGTATGATGCGCGCCTTTGGACGGCAGCGCTTGATGAAATTCGTTACAATTAACAGAAATTCATAAAATTTTATTGAGCGCCCAAAAAACAGAGTACAAGACGCGCGCCTCGGGCGCTTGTTATAACAATAGGGCCTAAGACTGCAAAATTCAGTGTTACCAATCGCGTCACGCGTCAAGTTTTAATGAATGCACTTTACTCACACTACGACACAACTGACGTATAGAAACTGACGGCTTTGAATGGCGTCCGTGACGACCGTGACGGAACTTGTGCGCTCAACGGACTTTCGGCGCTTCTTCTGACTTATTCCAATTGGATCCCACAATCCGATCCCACTTTGTGGGATTCGTTAGTAAAGTGCATAAAATGACACCACTTTTTCCAACACTTGCATACTTACTTATTGTCTGCATAGCATTATTAAATTGTCAAATGAAAAACATCGTTAAACTGATTTGAAATAAAATTTCGGGTTTTGAGGATTCAAATAATCAAATTAAAGCACTCAATTTGTAAGTCGCTCTACAAATTGGCAACGAGAGGTATGTTTTCTGACTCATTATGTTTACAATTTCATCAGATAATTTTTGAACAGACTATAGATACTGTCAACGCAGCCTAACGTAGTCCACTGCTGGACGCATCCAGTCTGTCCCAGGCACCTTTTTAAGGTCGTCGGTCCATCTAGTTGGGGGTCGTACTCGTACCACACTACTCTTGCTGATACGCGGTCTACTTCAGGACCCGTCTGCTCTGCTGGCCATCAGTCCTTCGACTAACATGGCCAGCCCCCTGCCACTTCAGCTTGCTCACTCTGCAGCTTTGTCAGTAACTGCGGTTCTTTTCCGGAAAATTTAATTCTTGATATTATATGGCCATTCCGTGCTCTGTGTTAAATACTTAACTAAAAGTAGTCATTGGACGCATAAATTATTCGCTAAGAAGCTCCTTTCACAAACGGTTCGAAGGACGGGAATAAATTAAAAATTAAAACTATGAAAAGAGGATTCATTTCAGTTCATACCTGTCTTTTTTTAATAATAAATAATCTACCAATAAAGTGCTTTCATCAACGAGAGTGGTAAAGGAAACTTTATCATTTATGAAATTATTTTTGTTGATTTCAAAAGGTTTTATTTTCGTACAGTTCGTTTATGTGTTTGAAATTCCTATACTATTGAACGAGTAATATTTGTATATATTTTTGCACTCACGTTCTCGAAATCGGCTCTAACGATTTCGATGAAAGTTGCAAAAAAGTCGATCTAGCTAGGGCTCATGTCTGGGAATTAGGAAAATTCGTTGTCTCCGTATTTTGTTTTAACCACTAACTACGTATGGACTGCTTAGGTCTGAAATAAAGATATTTTATTTTATTTTGTTTTATTTATTTTCACCCGAGCAGAGCTCAGTTACCCACAAGATAATGGTTTAGAACAAGATAATGAACAATGACATGAGAATAATAACATTAGAATAATGACATGGCAGCATGGAAATAGTAAGTTCATACTATCATGGCAGCATGGAATAAGTAAGTACTATACATACAGCTTAGTATGAACTTTCCTATACTATTAAATGAGCATTCTCTATTTTCACCAGAGCAGAGCTCGGTCGCCAAGGCACTGTTAGTAAAGCATTTACTTCCGTGGTGTTTATTATATTCGTTCAATTATTATATTATTTACTCCCGAAATACTTCCCATGCGTGTAGGCAGAAACTACAGAACGCCACCTGCTACGATCCTTAAATACTCCTTTTGCTTTGTTTACGTTCATACATCTGTATATAAACGAAGGCCGGTTGTGAGTACTACGCACCTGACCTTTCTGAAGAACATCACCAATTATGTCCTTCTAGGGCGTCCCCTCTCGGTATTTCCACTCACACCAACCCTGCTACCTTTTTTTGGGTTCCGTAACTCAAAAGGAAAAAAACGGAACACTTACAGGATCACTAGTGTGTCTGTCTGTCTGTCACAGCCAATTTTCTCCGAATCTAATGGACCGATTAAGTTGAAATTTTGTACACATATGTATTTCTGGGACCCAAACATAATCGTGTAACGTAAATTAATGAATTTTGAATATGGGGTCAGTTTTGGAGGGCAAATAAGAAAATTAAAAACAAAAGTTTTGCAAACAGTATCGTGTGACAAATCAAATGAAAGGGCTTCTTACGAGGATCTCAAATTTATTTTTTATGTAAACTTAAAGATATTTAAGAAAATCGATGAAAATTGACCATTCCCCCCTTATCTCCGAAACAGCTGGGCCAAAATTTTTGAAAAAATTACGTAGATTGGTTTTTTACTCATAGATTATAGGAAAAACTATAAAAAGTCTATGGGTTTTAAACAACATGGTAAATATTGTGCGTACAAACTTACATTTACAGTTGGAATGTATGGGAAAACATGTATTTCAACCACAATGTTAAGTTTGTATTTGAGATAGATTCATCCCAACTACGGAACCCTTTATTGTGCGTAATCCGACACGCACTTGGCCGGGTTTTTTAGATGCGTTTCACTCATCCTCTCAACATAACCGAACTATCTAAGCATACTCTTCAATTTTTTTTTCGTCTCTATATCCTGAAAGCAGTGGTGGCCCAGTGGTAACAGCCCCGACTTAGTACGAGTTGTAGGTCGAGAGTTCGAACCCAGGCACGCGCTTTTTTATTATTATTAATCATATAATTCATAATAAAACATTCCATACATTGTTAATAAATAGTCCTACTTATAACTATGTTAGTAAATTATTTATTAACCATTATAATTACTTTTATTTTGTGTAAATATTTTCATCACCACTGCTCTTAAAATGGTCTAGGAAAACATCGTGAGGAAATCGGCATGTCCTAGAACCATAAATTCGAAGACATGTGACATGTACCGACCCGCACTGGGCCCGCGTGGCAGATTGCAGCCCAAACCCTCTCGAAGAGAGGCCTGTGTCGTAGCAGTGACCGATATGGCCTGGTTATGCGATTCAAATTACCGCTGTGAATTCCTTACCTGTCTACTACAAAACCCTGAAAGACATGAATTTGAATAAAGGGTCTTTCAAACAGGCGCGACACGCGACGCGACACAAAGACACCGCTCTTCGCGCGAAGAGCGGTGTCTTTGTGTCGCGTCGCGTGTCGCGCCTGTTTGAAAGAGCCTTAAAGCTATATTTAGCCACTTGATAAGTGTCCACAATTATTTTGTCGGCTTGACCTTTAGAACCGCCGACGTCGGGTCCGATGGGCAGTTGATGTAAATATTAATAATACCATGAATATATTATGAACTACCCAGTTCCGGGTTTATAGGTTATTCTATTGATTATGTAGCTGTAGATTATGTTGTTTAGGTAGGAATTTATTCTGTTTTACTTCCATGTCGTATTTTAATGAATGTTTAGTAACGTCACCTGCAGGATAATTTAGTAATCTAGGGTTTTAAACGCAGTGGTTCCCTTTTTCGACCAGGGACCACTTTGCTGTTAGCAGAGACCTTGAGGTTTAAGAAAGATAAACTGTGTCAATCTAATATACATAGTGACATCGCCGCGAAAACCGTTACCATGGGCTCAGTATGTGATTCTAAACGCCCCTGAAATTTTTCGTCGGTTATTGCTCTTTGCGTCTGCAAAGAGATGAATTGAATTGAATAATATGTCTATATTATTCAATTCAATTCATTTATTGAATAACAATTTTTACATCGTGTCTGAATTTGGAAAACATCGTGCATGCAATCGATATTTAAATCATTACAATTATTATAATAATTAAAGTGGTTATTTAAGCAGATAGGAGTACGTTGCTACCTTTCTTTTGACACATCTCCCAACTAATGGATTCAATCCATCCTACCTACTTACCTTCTCAGCCTAGCAGTGTTAGCCTAGTGGTGTGACCGTTAGACTGCAAAGTCGTAGGTCTCGAGTTCGAACCCAAGGCACACACGTCGGATTCATGTGCGATTGTATAATTATCACTTGCTTCAAAAACGGTGAAGGAAAACATCGCAAGGAAACTGACATGCGTGAGAGATATATCTCGATGGCATGTGAAGCCAAGTCAGAGGCCCATGGGTGGCTTAAAACTCTGGCACCTGGTTAGTCACTAACTACACGAAAAGAAAAAAGACGCAGATAGGAGGACGTTGCTACCTATCCTTTGACGCATCCCCTAACTAATGGATTGCGTCAATCCATCCTACCTACGCCACTATCCACTGTGGATAAGAGGTTATTTTTAAAATTGTGTGAACGTTTTATGACGTCATGTGTCAAAATATTTCATTTTTCTTTCTTTCGTTTATTTTAGATTATTTTTGACGACAACTATGTGCAATGATATTAATATTATTGATGATTATGAGCAGGCGGGAAGATGTAGCTTCTTAACCTTTTGACGCATTCCAACTACTTGATTCCGTCAATCCGTCCCACCTACTTCGACTTCTTTCATTTCATTGCCCGCGACTTCGTGCCCGTGAAGTTTCTTGTTTTATCCAATGATACTCAGGGATAATGTAGCTATCCATTAGTTAAAGTATTTTCGGAATCGGCTCAGCAGTTCCAAAGATTATCCCTTACAATCAAACTCTTTTTTACCTCTTTATATTTACTAGCTTCTGCCCCCGATTCATCGCATCGCATCCCATCGCTCGCGCTAGTACTTCGTTGGTTAGCATTCTTTCTGACTGTTTTCTTTTTTCTTGACTCCTAAGAGTCGTAGCGTGATGTTCCATAGCCTCTAACCTTTCTCAAGAATTGGGCCAACTAAGGCAAAAATAATTATTGGTAGTTCCGGAGATTACCTCTTACATAATATATAAACTTACAAATTATACTTCTTTATAATATTAGTACAGACACACTGTGGTTATTAACACGTTCGGTGCCCTTCTGGAGGGTTCACTTTAGCGCGAACGTAATGCCGGTGACCACCCTGGATGGTCCATTATATATGACATATATGAATGGTGGCATAAGAGCTCTATGAAAAGTAGGTAGACTCGAATGTGAGGCAGCCAGTCTTTGACGAAAACTATGTGCATCTAATATGACTTACATCTGCTTTTGTAACATAAAGATAACAAGTAACAATATGCAGAGAGGTATTTCGTAACCTTTTCTTTTGCTCGCATTCGAATGGTGTATTTGAAAGCATCTACGTTCTCACAATGATTCTATTTCTGTGGCTGTGGGTACTGCCCCTTGAGCTTATAGCTTTAAAACCAGCGGATTTTATACGCGGTTTCGTGGTAATTGATACAAATTTAAGGAAAGTACATATTGTAAGGTTTAAATATATTAAAACATAATTGTGGATATTGTACTGGCAATACAAAAAGATTCGATATGTCAAAATGGCGGAACAACGGCCTTCTGGGTTGGGCGCATACATTAGTAATATGTGTCGGGCGCTCGTGACGGAACGACGTGCTGGTTAAAAATAAATAATGGTTGGAGATCTACTGTAAATATTCCAATATTAAATAAATAATTGATATTATAGAATGTTCTAATATTATTATTTCATAGAATAATCAATACGCAAGTACTTATTTTCAATAAAGGAGATGGGGAACGGTGGGCCCAAATGTAATAAGTTGAGATATGATCTAAAAAAATAGTCATATTTTTAATCCTTGAATATCAAAAATCTGCTCAATCTAATCAAAAATCATTGATTTTTGTTATAAATAAAATTTTATGTTTCGATATTCATATCATAGAATAATAAATCAATTATTTCAAAGTTTGACTTTGAATATTTGACTTATCAAAGTCAAATAATTTATTTCAATTAGGCACATAAAAGGCAAAAGTGCCTTTTATGCGCATAATTGAAATAAATTACGTAATAAACGTCAAAAATTATTTATCCTCATATTGTTTAGTTAATACAAAACTTATTACCAAGAAAAACATTTTATCAAGTGAAAGTTTCTAAACATTTCAATTCATACCATTGACATATATTTAATTATTTTATACGGTAAATATGATTTTTTCAGTGAGCGTAGTCGACGAAGCTTGTCTTTGTGGGCTCCTATTTCTGTGTGGTTTAAAAAAAAATAACCACGAAAGAAGTCTCTTCTAACCTAGCCTGTCTGAGTCGGGGTGTCCCAAGTCCCGAGCTCGCTTCGCTCGCTCTTGCAGCCTTAGTTCTCATTCGAATTTAATTCGACGCTTAATTTTCGATATTTTATCATTTTATTGGGTGAATATCTTTTTTTTGTCAGCGTAGTCGACTGAGGCCCGCTTTGCGGGGCTCTTATTTCTGTTTAAAAAGAAAATAATCACAAAGGCCCCTACGAAGACAACACCATCCCCTTCTACCCTAACCTAACCGAGTCTGGGTGCCCCAAGACCCGAGCTCGCTTCGCTCGCTCTTGTAGCCAAGTTCTCATTTGACTCTAATTCGATACTTAATTTTCGATGTTCAAATATAAAATTATGGATAGCGTAACGTCCATTTTTTACATTTTCATTGAAATAAAATACTATCGAAAAATACACCGAACAAATAATATTAGCTAAAAAATAATTCTACTGTTTGATAAGTTTGTTAAATAAAAAAATGTCATTATAAAATTCATTGAATTGTGTTTCTGTGAAATATGTTTCATTAAAGTAAATAGTATTTAAAACAATAATATTCGAAATAAAAATATAAAGACCAAATATTATATGAAACATTTTCTGCGAAACGAAACTCTATGAAATTTCTGGCTGCGAAACAAGGGGACATCGATTATTTTAATAGGCGTTCCAGGCTATAAAAGTGTTGCAATCATATTGTTTTTTTTCCCAACTTACAACTTCAAACAGCACCACCCTTACTGAATCACACACATACGCGCGTCTACCAAAAACCCGTCGTCACAACAACCCGAAAATCCGCTCAAAACCCGACTTAAAAGCCCGACACTACCCACATTCGGGCACGTCGCGCCGGTCCCTAAGCCATAAGCCGCGCCTTACCGAGATTACGCGAACGCGCGCGGGACATCCGTCATTGTCATGGTGTGCGAACGCCTTTGCGATTAATTTGAAGGTAGATCATCTGTCGTAGATCAACCCTGTATTGTGGTTACCCTTTCAGTTGTTGATAGAGGTTTAAAGGATCTTAGAAGGTTAGAGATATAACAATGATGAGGAGGGTGTATTCCTGCTTTTGTGTAGTCGATTATCATCATGTGATCCGGCGATTATAAAATAAGGACAACATAATTACATCACAATTTAGTACATGTTGGGTGCACGCCAAATAAGACGCGACGAAATGTTGCCAATATATGAAACGTAAAACCTTTTTGAGGATGATATTCTCGTAACTTAAAAAAATGTATGTATATTTCTTTTTGTTTTTTACATCTATTTAATATATTGAATCACAATTTAATTTTAATAAATTATTTTTCTTTAAGTACGCTGGACTGGTACACCGTCTAAATATTTGTTTGCTGCACCGGTCGACGTCATTAGGTTGGCGCCGGCTGTCGCTGAAAACCAGCGCTGGGGCTCTGTCTTGCATAGGGTCGTAGCATAATGCTGAGCGATAGCCGATTTGCGTGGATGTGACGCATGCTTCCCCAACTTTTTTTAAAACTTTTTTATGTATTTAAAACTTTTTTTTTTGCGTCATGTTTACCGCAAATAAACGTTTTTTCTTTCTTTCTTTCTTTCATAATAATGACAGCCGCACTGTCGATCGAAGATCACCCTCTATTACATGAAACTTAAACATAATTGGTGTCATGTGGGTGAACTATATAAATACATTTCTGCTTAACCTTCCAGGACATAAAGGCGTAATGTTAATATTTCACTATAAGTAGGTATTAGAATACGAAACACCACGCTGCGCTCCAAAACGGGGATCCTAGACATACAGGCTGCCAAGCTAAAATGCGACTGGGTGGGTCATGTCGGCCGCCATGCATAGTGACCGCTGGGCAATTGTCTCCACACGGTGGGTGCCTTTTTTTTTTTTTTTTGGGTGGGAAATCATCAAATAACTTCTCCCGCTCTGGGTGGAGCGGGAGGGCGTGTCAGACTCTTACTGACTAAAACCCACCCGTGTTCCTTCGGTTGCCCTGTTGCCGGGGGCCACGATCTCCCTTTCGGTTTTTTTCGCACCCCCGGCAGGCATCGGCCTTAACGGACCCCGTCAATTCTGCTGACATCTCTTTGAGGCGCGCGTGGAACACAACGCGCCGTCGACCCGGGCCTGGTTCTTATCGGACGGCGAGCTACCCATTGCTCACCGCCCGCAAGCCCGCGCCTACGGTGGCCGGAAATCGGCCTGCGATTCCCGACGCCCTGGGCGTCTCCTCCTGCGGCGGTTAGGGTTAGGGGTTAAATAAGAAATACTCTTAACTCTAAATCCTAATGAATACTTTGGCTAAGGGTTAAATAAAATAGAGTAGATGGTGATGGTGCATATAGTAAATATATTAGGTAAATTTATGTCTTAATAAGTTCATTTTCGTCGAAAAGGGTATCAAGGATTGTTGTCGTGTAGAAACACTTAGCCAAAGTATTCATTAGGAGCTTAGAGTTTTCCTTATGAGGAAGCTTTTACTCGTACGCGCTTAGAATACTTAACGGTACGTGTATACCGACATTATCTTTTTTCAGGTCAACATTTTTTATTAAGTAAATAGGTACAGATCTTCCAGAAAATGTATGCGCTTCGGCAATCATCGCTTTACTTCGGAAATAAGAGCGTTCGATGGTGAAATTTAATATGTAGAGCACGGAAGTAGGTATGTACTTATCTATTTTGTACTTTGGTTATAAAATTATGATGATGATGTTACTCTCTGTAACAATTTTTGTGTGACTGATAACGAGGTACAACCGAGGTAGGTAAGCCATTAGAGAGAAAGCATCATATAAATGCGCAATGATAAGTGTACTACCATAGATTAATACAGATGGTTCACCCCGCAAAATCATTTAATTAAAAAACAACTCTTGCTCCGATACAATAAAATGCAATTCAAGTTGCACAGCGGTAATTACCTACAGTTATATTCACCTAGAAGTTGCCTCTCTATCGGGTAACTCATATATCTTCTGACTACGTTACACTCACTGAATTGGCTTGACAAGACGAGCCCGCCGCGTAGCTTCATATCTAAAATACGGAGTGCACCTTCTTTATTATTCTGTGGCACTAATACAAATCGCGGCAGAACAAAATTTAGGAGCTTTGCCGCTGTGCGAGTTACTAATGGCACGACGTACGTATTAATTCGGATAAACGAAGATTACCGAAGCACATACCTTTTCTGCTTTAACTGTACTATATTTTGGCAATGTCAGTTTTGACTAAATAGACTGGCAAGAAGTACAAACAGATAAAAACACCGTTTTTGTCTCTTTTGTATTAAATAAATCTAACATAATTTCAAACTTTTCTTAGGATATGTTCTCTCTCATCAATGCATGCCATTAAACAAGTGCATACATGCATTGGTGAGACGCACTGTGCATTGAGTGATGGTGCCTTTTTTTGGGCGGGAAATTATCAAATAACTTCTCCCGGTCTGGGTGGAGCGGCGGGCGTGTCAGACTCTTACTGACTAAAACCCACCCGTGTTCCTTCAGTTGCCTATATTGCCAGAGGCCACGTTAACCCTTTCGGACATCCCCGCAACCCCGGCAGGGAGTGATGGTGCTTGTGACGGCAGCTTTCAAATTTTAAAAACATAGCTTAACCATTCGATAAATTGCAGTTCCAGCGGTAGGTACCTACGTTATTGTTGCGTCCTGTACAAGATTGTGTATGCATACGAGGGAGCGTTTTTATGTTCGCGGAATGGAGGATAAGGGGTGGAAATAAAAAAACTAAATTATTTTTCCTTTTCAATATATTCACCTGCAAGACGGATACATTTTTCAGATCTTTCAATTAATTTAATTATACCCTCAAAAAAAATGTTTTCTCTTTATCTACAAAATACGCCGAAACTGCCTCCTTGACTTCATCATCGGTGGTAATTTTTTTACCCCGCAGCTCTTTTTTCATTTTTGGAAACAGGTAATAATCACTCGGGGCCAGGTCTGAGCTGTAGGGTGGGTGATTCAAAATATCGAAGCCCACCTTATGCAGGGCAGCCAACGCAACGCGGCTCTTGTGGACGGGCGCGTTGTCGTGCTAAAGCAGCACACCTTTCGTCAATTTTCCCCGTCTTTTCTCTTTAATGGCTTCTTTTAGTCGCTCTAATATTGAAGCGTAGTATTCTCCGGTTATAGAAACACCTTTATCTTTATAATCGATCAATAATATTCCTTCCGAGTCCCAAAAGACCGTTGCCATGAGTTTCCCAGCTGGCTGTGACACCTTAAACTTCTTGGGAGGTTCTGTGCCCTTTTTATGCCACTGCATGGAGTCTTGTTTCGACTCAGGTTCATAATGATGAACCCAAGTTTCGTCTCCAGTAACAATTCGACTCAATACACCATCCTTGTCTTCATTACAGAGGTCCAAAAATGCACGTGAACACTCTACGCGTTGTTGTTTTTGCGGCGGCGTGAGCATTCTCGGCACCCATCTTGCGCTGACCTTAGTCATGCCAAGATGATCGTGCAGGATTTTAAAAATGGTTGTATCGGATACTCCAACCATTTCTGCGAGTTGTTTCTTCTTTAGTCGAGCATCGTCGAGTACAATTTTTTCGACTTTTTGGATAAGTTCTGGCGTGGTCACCTCGATGCTCCTGCCCGCCCTCGGGTCGTCTTCAAGGGATTCCCTTCTTTGTTTAAATAAACTGTGCCACTTGTACACCATGGTTTTTCCTGGACAAGAGTCGCCGTAAACCAATGACATCTCATTCAATATGGTCGCAACAGATTTTCCTTGCTTGGTAAGGAACTTTATGACGGCACGATATTCGATTTTTTCCATATTTCACTTACCACTCCCGATTATGTTGCTTGGTTGACGATAGCTCAAAGACTAATTGTCTAATAACAATCAAACCTCGTATTTATACTAATTATGAGTCACTGAACACGTTACGATCCTAATGAGCCTAATCACCCCTCTCCAACCCTCTCATTCCGCGAACTTAAAAACGCACCCTCGTATTTAGCAGTCAAGAAAAAAAATCATAAAAACGTACCGACGACGTCACAAACCAAAATACAGTGACGACATTGCAGTAGATTAGTAGTACTAGAGAGCTCAGAGTAGCTCCCGACTACCTACCACATAACCAACGAAATGTGGGTGTACAAGTGAACCTCTGCCCAACCCTTCGGGGTATACAGCCGTGATATTATGATGTGTTTACTTACCACAATACTACCCTCATTCCAAGCTACGCTTATTTCCACAAGAAAAGGCTGTAAACGTGCTTGCTATAAACCTAGCTAAAGACGGTAACAGCTTACGAGCTACGCTTCGTTTGTCATGCCTTGCTGTCACTACCAGGCGTTGCAACGGTATGGCTGTTGTGCTGGAGGTGACTGAGAATGTAGAATTATTTGGTTCCTTTTAAGAACTAGCGACCACTTAGCGCGGTTTTAACGAGTTGGCAAAATATCGAGAAATCAGAAATACGTCACTGATTTGACTAATCGGAGCGCTAACGCCATCTAGCGGCGCTTGACAGAGTTTACATCATAACGCTCGATCGGATATAAACGGAATTTGTCGGTCAGGGTCAACCAATGAATACGTTTAGTAACTGTCGCGCGTTCCATATAGTTGTGTCGTGTACCTACAGTGATCTGAA
Organism: Omphaloscelis lunosa; assembly: GCA_916610215.1. Taxonomy (NCBI): domain Eukaryota; kingdom Metazoa; phylum Arthropoda; class Insecta; order Lepidoptera; family Noctuidae; genus Omphaloscelis; species Omphaloscelis lunosa. The sequence continues at coordinate 11,865,127 of OU744265.1, read as the reverse complement.
CTGCAAACTAGGCGTCTCCGCAGTGTGAAATTTTGCGAAAATGTTGTACATGAAGACATCTGTACGCTATAAAATTGTGAAGCGTCGCATGCGCGGGTCATAAACTGCAGTAGAGCCCATGAAAATAGGAGATGATTCGTATTCTAAAGGCATGCGTACTGAAAGCTTAGGCAAGTGGCAATCGTTTACATTTTTTACTTTTTCATTATCGTTATAGAATGTCACTTTGTTTAGGCCCTCTGCCGATGCTCATAGAAGAAGGTGTCGAGGAAACAACCGCCTCGACGCCTAACACGCCGAAACCCCGCCTGCAACCTTTTTAAGGCACGCGGGAATAAGGGATCGTGGGAGTTCAGAGTGTGGACTCTCTCCGCTCACTAAGTGACCTCAATGATGGTGCACAGTGGTCAAGTGCTGCCTTGCACACTTACATACATAGTTAGGTTTTGGGGAGACCCCTTTTCAGTCTCCCCAGTGATATGCTCTAACAGGCATTGCTCAGAGAGGGTTTCGGATCGGTCTTTTAAGAAGTAACGGTGCCTCCTTCCATGTGCAGGTGGTGACCACCGGGGTGGTTTTAGTGAGGTAAAAATCCCCACTCCCCGGTCTTATCACCAAAGCCCGGTGGCTTTTGAAGGTTTCGCCCAGAAAACAATTTGTTTTGTGCCTTCTACCGAGCTATTCTGCAAAAATGTCACCGGTTTGGTGAAGAGAACTGTCAATAGTGCATCCCTAGCATCAGATAGAGTGACAGCTCACTTCAACTAAAGTTTGCACGGTGAGATTTTTACCTAATTAACTAGCTGGTTGGGCCAGTGTCTAAACTCTATGAAAACTAAGTCACCATAAATAACACAAAATACTAGATACTAATTAAGAACATTATTTATTATTATTCAGGTGCAAAACAGTGCATCTGTCGAAACGAAAACTTTCGATTAAGTACTTTGTAATTTGTTCAGGTGCTTTTAAAATATTATCTTTAGATGAGCTACGTATGGTATTCCGAAATACCGCTCAGCGAAAGGACGGTTTTCCGATAACACTCTAATCCGACGGTTAGTTGAACGAAAAAATAATTGGCCGATGAAACGTTTCGCCGAAAATATTATTTATCGACGGTTGGTAGTCCGAATGAATCCTTCACCGATGTAACGGTTCACCGAAAACACTCTTCAACGACGATTGGTTAAACGAAAGGGGATCTGGCGCTCGGCGGCCGCTGCCGCGCCACGCTCGCTTCGCTCGCTCGCCTTCGTGCGTTAATGGTCACTGTTCTAACCTAACCTAACCCAAATGATGACGTTTCTAAATTATATTAAACGTGTGAAACGAAATTATGCGAAATTAGCGTAAACTGAATGCTATCGGCGAAAGATTCGTTCGTTTAACCAATCGTCGTTGAAGAGTGTTTTTGGTGAACCGTTACATCGGTGAAGGATTCATTCGGACTACCAACCGTCAATAAATAATATTTTCGGCGAAACGTTTCATCGGCCAATTATTTTTTCGTTCAACTAACCGTCGGAGTAGAGTGTTATCGGAAAACCGTCCTTTCGGTGAGCGGTATTTCGGAATACCATACGTAGCTGTCTTTAGATTAAGTACCAACAATATTAAATTATTGGTACTCAGTCTAAAAATTAAAATCTAAAGGTAATAATGGTTCTTGAGAATTTTAAGTACACTGAAAATAGTTTATCTATGTTAGTAAATGATTGAATAATTAATACCAAAATAATTTTAAGTGAGCAATGAAATAGTTATTGAGTCTATTCAAGTTATAAATACATAATAGGTATTTACATTAATCATATTTTCTACGTCCTACTTAGGATGTTTGAAGGCAGTTCGTAATTAGAACATTTTTAATTAAGGCGAGGCGTAACCATCTCCTTCATTTACAAATAGGAAATACCCAACTTAAAAAAAAAGTCCAACCTTTTTCGTGCAAATTGGGTAAAAGGTGAGTATAGACTAGAACATTAACTTGTGAAAAAAAAATTGAGTCGCTTTAATGTGTCACTCTCTCACGAACCAAGCAATGAGCACGACGCTCGACGATTTTTTACAATTTGATTTTGCAAACAAACAAGCGAATTTGTGTAGCATTTCATCGAGCAAGATAAACGCATCACACGCGACCTGAAGATCCGACTAATCAACGACGAGTTAACACAAAATAGAAAGTAATGTTACAGGTAAATGCTCACTAGCCGTGAGCATTAACTTCGAGCACCGTATCAAGCATTCGCAGGAACGTTACATTACATGGAAATGCTTTAATTGAGCTTTTGTTTGTATTGTACCATTCGTAAGAACGTTACATTGCATTGAAATGCTCGAGAAAATGCTTTATTAGTGTACACTCACCTTAATACTCAGCTATTCACCAAAGATTTTAACAATCACCTACCTAAATAGGTAAATCAAAACAAAGGATCCTTCCACAGCTCAGTCCGAAGCAACTTTGCACCAAAGTATTTTCGACTTCGATATTAAATTCATCAGAGGGTGTCCAAAATTCGAAGTCGCTGCGCCCGAACTGGCCGGCAGCAGATGGCGACTTCCGTAATAGACACTTCCTTACTTGTATCTTGCTAGTTTCCACAGAATTTGTGAATTAACAAAGGCGTAGTGGACTGCAAAGTTTTGAGTTAAATATTAATTTAGTGACTGCAGGGTAGGTATTGAGAATTTGCAATTAGATGAGAGGTGAAAAAGACTGTGGTTTTCATTTAGCTATAATTAGTTTAATAGTCAGTAATAACTGCCGCAGGTCTATTCCGTTAAAATTTCACCGTGAAAACTAAGGTGAAATGAGCTGTCACTAGTGGTAATCCCTAGCATTAGGTAGAATGGCACCTCACTTCACCTAAATATTTTTTTTTATTTTCCGCGGTGATATTTGTAATAATGGTGATTGTTGCTAATGATGTAGCAACACGCAAAGCACGTTGAAACTTCATATTCCGAAAAACATAGTTTTTCCTATAAATGAACAAACTTTTTAAAAAGTTAATTTATTAACTTTAGCAATTTGGGATGGTATAATTACATTTACAACATCGATTCTAGACTAATTTGTTAAGAGCGTTTATTCTGAAAGTGGGCAACGTCGTAAATAGTTGTCAAATATTGACCAGTTTTGATTAATTTGGCAATTTTACTGTATGGAAATAAGAAATGTGGCTAACTAGCGACCTAGAATATTAATAATGAATAACAATTATAACACTGAACTTGATGTTGTAACCTATATTCCTTTTTTTACACCTAAAAAGGTGTAAAAAAAGGAATTTAGAAATTCCAAATACTTTTTTTTACATCTGAAACTAAATATTCGGTGTTACGATATGAATTATTGCATTTCATAATCAATATTTTAGTTCCCTAGTTAGCCACATTTCTTAATTCCATACAGTAAAATTGCCAAATTAATCAAAACTGGTAAATATTTGACAGCTATTTACGACGTTGCCAACTTTTAGGATAAAACCTCTTAAGTTACACTTGTCTTCTACATAGAGTGTCGACGAAAAAAAAAATTGTTTTACATAATACAAACGAAACAAGTAGTCTTCAGTATACATTTACAGAATAAAAATAACGATTTTTTGTTTTCCACATACTGGAATAAAATAGATCATGATTTGCAGGAAAATATTAACAGAATTTACTAATAGGTAGGCAGGTAATATTTTGGTGATTTTAACATTTTATCGGATCAGAATGAAACAGTGCGTACAGAATCTTACGCTTCCATAGTTTGGTGTTATTTGTTCCGTCAGAGGATTATGGGATTAATTATTGCCGTAGTCGGTTCATGAAATATTAATGTAGTGTTATTTTTAATTGGGATATAGCAGTGATAGATTAGTGGTGTGACCGTCGGACTGCAAAGTCATAGGTCTCGAGGTCGAACCCAAGGCAAGTATCTCTGATTTTTCGGATTCATGTGCGTATTGTATTATATGATTATCACTTGCTTCAAAAACGGTGAAGGAAAACATCGTGAGGAAACCGGCATGCCTGAGAGATATTTCTCGACGGCACGTGAGGCTAAGTCAGAGCTCCATGGGTGGCTTTAAAACTCTGACACCAGGTTAGTCACTAACCACACGAAAAGATTGTAATGTTGAAAAAAGGACTTTTTAGGTACTTAGCTTAATGTTAAGGATGTAGACCTATTTAATACCTGCCACCATTTTGTAAAAATCTCACCTTACTTAGGTGAAGCGAGCTGTCAATTATTGACAGTTCACTTCGATACCACTTCACGATTTTTACATAATAGGTCGGTTGGTGTTGCTCATTATTTACTTGTCATGTATTGTATAAATCTTGTGTTGGAGATCTTAAATAAATAAACCTAATCATATATTTTCAGTTTCAGAATAATGGCGACTGTTCAGCTGCAGGTAAACACCATAGAAAACTCAATAAGTAATTGAATTTCTGAAGCAAATCGTTTTGTCATCCAATTTACATGCACGTCAAGAAAACAATCTTAAATAATATTTCTTTTCAATCAGCTCTAAAGTCTGACAATTTCCTGAGAAAAAATGAAAGTCAACATTTTTCAGCTTTTTATTATCACGTATTCAATTTTGATGATACGAGGCCTTGGAGGCCTCGTAAACACATCACCTTCGGAATATCAAAGGAGACGCAGTGTGTGAAATAAATGGCGAGGCACAATCAACAGTAAATGTTTCGGGGATCCTTAGCAACGATGGTCACTGTAGAGGGAGATGGCAGAAGACCAATATGAGTTTATTTTTAACTCTTCTTTTTGCGTGGTTAGTGACTAACTTGGTGTTAGAGTTTTAAAGCCGTCTGTGTGCCTCTGAATTGGCTTCACATACCGTTGAGAAATATCTCTCAGGCATGCCGGTTTCCTCACGATGTTTTCCTTCACCGTTTTTGAAGCAAGTGATAATTATACAATACGTACATGAATCCGAAAAGTCAGAGGTGCATGCCTTAGGTTCGAACTCGAGACTTATGACTAGGCAGTCCGAAGGTCACACCACTGCCGCCCCTGCTTCAACTTGTTTTTCATTTTGACAAAACATCAATATTTCTTTATATGTTACCTGTCATATTAATGTATTTTTTACACGTTAACTTTTCGGAATAAATTTTCTAAATGATGGTGAAGACAGCATCTAAATCCGTTGCGCAGTTTAGGAAAACAACGCGGTCACACAGACACGAAAAGCCACTTTAATTTATAACAGGATTGGCAAAAATCATGAATAAAAAAAAAAAATAAGCACCTATTAAAAAAAAACAGTTAATCATGATTTTTTAATTTTTTTCGTTATATCATACCTTTTAATTAAGTATATTTCTGCGAAAATGGAACGCGCCCTTGGGTGTCAGAGAAAAGGGGAATCCCCGCGCAGTGTTTAGTAAACTTCCATAGTAAATTAAGAAATCAAAAATATAATGTTAATGATACTGATGATATGAATGAATAATAATGATGTTAGTGAAGGGTAGGCGTTATTGGGGGACTGTCTTATGTCATTCTGACGTTCGAAAAGTGCTGATTCTCTGCTTAATTTGAATAAATGACTTTTGAATTTTGATATTGATTTTTCAGATGTAAAAGACACTAGTTTTTTTCTGTGAAAGAAAGTAAAATTAAACACATTTGATTAAATCTGAGATTTTTATTGAAAAAATCATTTGATTTATTAATCAATCGTGATTTAAATAAAAATGATTTAATCGTGCCAACCCTGATTTATAATATTATGCATAGATATGTACTGCTTGCTTAAATAGATCAGGCGTTGTATAGATTTTTTCCTGGTGTAGAGTAGTTTCCCCTCTTAGTAAGTTTCTTAGTAAGTTTTCTTTTAGTAAGTTTCTTCTGAACTCATCGAAACGAAAACGTATAATTGTCCTTCAATAAATTAACGTCTGTTTCCGAAATCTTTGTGTAGTCTAAGCTACATGTAGTAATTTAATAATCTGTTTGTTTGACTTAAGATTTCGTCGATGATCATCAAAATATTCCATGCGTGTAAATACAATCCTATCCTATGCTACTAATTACTAATACACTTACTAATATATATATTTATATTTATTTATTTTACATAATATTATAAACGCGAATGTTTATGAGGATGGATGGATGTTTGTTACTCTTTCACGCAAAAGGTACTGAACAGATTTGTATGAAATGTGGCACACATGGGATACTTTTAATCCCGATATTTCTAGGGGATCGAGACTTATGCGGGTGAAATCGCGGGGCGCTGCTAGTAAAATTATATTATGGTGGAAATTAAAGGAAACACATAAGATTTGTAGGAGGTTGTATTAATTTGACCCAGGTTTGCCCTTCTGCAATTTGCCTGCACAGTGAGACGCCCGGAGCATTTACCTAAACGATTTCAAAGATTTCGCGCGGCTGGCCTGAAATTGCTATATTATAACATAACATCATTAGAACAGATAATGCAACAATAGATCTTGTAATCAAATTTATGGTGTTTTAGAGCATATATGCCCTTTGATTTGTATGTATATGTTGACTTTATATAATGAGGTTTAAATGAGGCGAAAATCATATAGGCATGTATCATTCTAAACTATTAAATGAGCAATATTTGTTTATATAAATGACGGATAAGGGTAGGCGTCTCTTTCGTTATTATTTTAGCCTTTATTAAGAATCTTACAATCAATTATTTATATTATTTAGTTAATTAAAAAAAAGTTGTTCTTCAGACATCGGTTTCTGAAGATTGTTTTGCTTTAGCATAGGCCTCCCCTATATTCTTCCAGAGTTCCCGGTCATGGGTTTTCCTCTTCCACATTGGCCTGGTTGTCGCCTTAAGGCTCCTACAAATAGGCGCGACACGTGACGCGACACAAAGACACCGCTCATCGCGCAACGCGACGTACCTTTGTGTCGCATCGCGTGTCGCGCCTGTTTGTAAGATTTTTAAGATCGTCTTCCCACCTTCGTGTCGGGCGTCCTCTTTTCCGTTTACCTTCTCTTGGGTACCATTTGGCTACTAATTTAGCCCATTTCTCCTTTTTGTCCCTGATTAGGTGGCCTGCCCATTTCCACTTCAGCCTTTTTACGTTGCATGATACGTCCACTATTTTTGTTTTCCCTCGGATATGTTTAAGGGTTAATTTTTCCTTTCCCTTAACTTTCGTTATTATCAGCGATATTTTAACTACTGTGGACGTACTGTGAGTAGTGTTGGTTATTGCGCAATAGAATAACCGTTTACAGTTCAGATCCAATGATAATTTACTATAAAATTAATTACACTAGCAATACACTGTAGGTCGACACGACACAACTATACGGAACGCGCGACAGTTTTTAACAGTTTTTTCTTGGCCGCCACCGGTGAACTCTGCGGTCCGAGCGTTATCTTGTAGACACTTTTTTTTTTGGTTGTGATGTTATCAAATAACTTCTCCCGCTCTGGGCGGAGCGAAAGAGCGTGTCAGACTCTTATTGACTAAAACCCACCCGTGTTCCTTCAGTTACCATGTTGTCGGGGGCCGCGATCTCCCATTTGGTTTTTTTCGCAACCCCGGCAGGCATAGGCCCTAGCGGACCCCGTCAGTTCTGCTGACATCTCTTTGAGGCGCATGTGGACTACAACGCGCCGTCGACCCGGGTCTGGTCCTTATCGGTGAGGTACCCATTGCTCATGCGTTATGTTGTAGACTCTATCGAACGCCGCTAGGCGGCGCTGGCGCTTCGATTAGTCAAATCATGACGTATTTTCGACAATATTTGTAATCAAGTTCATCGAAAACGGTTCTGACGATTTCGGTGAAAGTTACTATACAGGGGTTTACGCGGGCGAAAAATCGATCTAGCTAGGTCTCATATCTGAGAAAAATCGTTTTCTCTTTTTTCTCTCGAGGAGAGCTCGGTCGAACAGGTAATGTTTATATAAAACATGTTAATCACGAACTGTTTTCCTTTTTATGTATCTATATTACAGTACGGTATCATTTTAATCGTACAGTTTCGGTGTCCATTTCTTTTTCGTAATTCTTTTTTTTTGTTTCTGGATTGATATCTGGACACGACATCATAATTGTGCCAGTACCGATTCCTTACCAAGCAAAAATAATATAATAGTTACAATTGAAAAATTCATTAAATATGAAGTATGAAGGAGTGAGGGGGGGGTGTGTGGGTATGAGTGTGTGTATGTAGTGTGTATGATTATTGATTATTGGTAATTAGATAGAGTTCTCTTGAGGTTTTGTTTTATTGCTATCTAATAAGTTTTATTTTAATCTCGATAATCGTGGTTAAATAATAACAGCCACACGGTTAAGCAACGCTTGCCGAGATTGGTCCGTGGATGGGATACATAACATACCGATATTCCTCCATGCCTCGGAAAGCACGTTAAGTCGTTGGTCCCGGCTGTCATTCGTAGATCTTTGACAGTCGTTAACGGTAGTCCGAAGCCCGAAAGTCTGACAATCAGTTTTGCCAAGGGATATCGTGTTACCCAGTAACTGGGTTGTGGAGGTCAGATAGGCAGTCGCTCCATGTAAAATACTTGTATCCAGCTGCATCCGGTTAGACTGGAAGCCAACCTCAACATGTTGGGAAAAGGTTAGGCAGATTGATATTGAAGATAATCAGATTAGTACAAAGTTAGATTCCAATAAAAGTTGTTCTATCTATTTGTTAAACTAGGTAAAAGTTCCTTTGTCCTAACTTGTTGGTGAGGTTAATTGATTGCTTAACTATGGTGGATTAACGAAGTTATCTACTGTTCTTAGAAAACTTGTCCTTCAGAATTAATTGGGACAAATAAGATACGATGATACTAGTTTATAATTTTGTCACTGCCTCAAAAACCTCTTCTCAGCTACAGAAGGAACGAGACGACCGACGAGAACCGTGTATGTTGGCCATTTTGAACCATTTAGGTCATATTTGCTTATAACTTAAACATATTTGTTTATCAAGAAAAACGAAATTTATAACTTAAACATATTTGGTTATTAATAAACACGAAATTTATAACTTAAACATATTTGTTTATCAATAAACACGAAATTTATAACTTAAACATATTTGTTTATCAAGAAAAACGAAATTTATAACTTAAACATATACAACATAATATCACGCCTGTATCCCCGAAGGATTAGGCAGAGGTGTACTTATAGTAGGTAGGTACACTGTACACGCACATATCTCCAGTTATGTTTACGAAATTTATGGATACAATCACAAAAAAGCTGGCCTAGTGCGTGTCGGATCATGCACAATGAAGGGTTCCGAAGTTGGGATGAATTTATCCCAAGAACAAACTTAACATTGTAGTTCAAAAACATGTACTCCCATACATTCCAACTGCAAATGTAACTTTGTACGCACAATATTTGGAGATTAACCATGTTATTTTAATACCATAACATTTTTATAGGTTTTCCTGTAATCTATAAGTATGGAGCAAAAATTCATTTATTTTCGTTACACGTCCATGTTTGGGTCACAGAAATTGATATGTATACCAAATTTCAACTTCAACTTAACTTTTTTACTTTTCTGTTATTGATGATGTTCTTCAGAAAGGCCAGGTGCGTAGTACTCGCAACCGGCGGGCGTGTATGGCCAGATGTATGAACGTAAACGAGGCAAAAGGAGTATGTAAGGATCGTAGTAGGTGGCGTTCTGTAGATTCTGCCTACCCCCACAGGAAGAAGGCGTGAGTTTACATATGTATGCAATTTCAACTTAATCGGTCCATTATATTCGGAGAAAATAGGCTGTGACAGACGGACAGACAGACATACAAGTGATCCTATAAGGGTTCCACGTTTTGCCTTTTGAGTTACGGAACCCTAAAAATTGGCATCACTGGCGATATTTGGGTATACTATAGGTACATCCACATTGCCCCACCCACCCACTACCACACTACCTAACCCTTTGGGGAATATAAGTGAAATGTAATGTTATGTGTTAGTAAACCTTAATAATAAGTAGTATGTAGTATTATTATTAAGGTTTACTAGGGTTTTTTTCGCTACCTTGGCAGTAAATAAAACTGAGACTGTACGGCGTGGCTGTAAAATTAGTACCTATTATAAAATAAAAAAACTCAAACAAAAAAAAAAAAGCTGCTCTAATAGCACTTTATCACGAAATTATAACCCCAAAATAATTTAATTAAAAAGCAAGTTCAAAAACTAAAACTCGACGACTGAAAAATCACGCTCTAAAAAGTAGGAAACAAGAAAATATTTTAGACATAGCTACAAAAATGGTCAAGGTAAAGCCATCGTCGCATGCGTGTACACCTACAAAATTATAGTAGCAATTGCAACCGAATCTTCAAAAAAGTTGTTTGTTAAAACTATTTTTTAAATGGTAATTTAATAAACAAACATTTTACAACCATTTCAAAATACACTCAACGACATAAATATCCACTTTAAATTCCGTTGTTTAATTCTATTAGCAAATCTAAATGTAATCTTAATATCTGAGTGTTTATAATATTCAAATAGATACTAAGATAAAGCTAGGTTTTAGTTCTGAGTACCACTTACAGACTAATCAAAGGATAATAGCTTAATTACATTTACGCTAAATTAGACGTCTTTAGGATAAAATGCTTCGATTCAAATTCAAATCAAAATCATTTATTTGCTCGAAAATGGGTAGGTAAATGAGGAGATACATACAACAGAAGATCTTTAAACCATATCCTTTATACTTAATAGATGTGCAAATATGTATTATAATAAAAAAAAAATGCTTACATTAATCATTAATCAACAGAAGATCTTTAGACCATATCCTTTATCCTTTAATAGATGTGCAAATATCTATTATAATAAAAATAAACCTTACATTAATCATACAATTATCTATAGCAATTAATATTATTGGGGTATTTATGATATTCGTTAATTAAATAATTTTATTATTATTACTTAACTTAAAAATGTAATTACATTTATCATTTAAATAATCATTAATATTATAATAGGATTTATTAATCAAATAAGTCGCGAGTTTATAAGTTTAAGTTTGGCTACCAACTAATACTTAACAACTTTAAATCTACACGAATAGGTAAAACAATCCCAATCAGTATTCATACCCCTATCTTTTGGTTTTTTCTGTATGCCTAAAACGGAATGTGTTAAGACTCAAGTAAATACGTACCAACTCTATTATTCTAAGAGGTACGGTGGGCTGCATCAATTGGGTACCAACTAACAAACCCAATTGATGCAACCCACTGTACATAAATGTTAGGGTCGGCACATTCGATTCAGCAGTTTTTGTTGAACAACTAAACCGACCCGAATCAAATGTACTACGCGTATTCATCTTTCATTCTGCTCGTGCAGACCGGCAAACTCCGTTCGGCATCTAGTCTCGCTTAATAACGTTCGCTTCAGGTCGGCACAATTCGTGCTAATTTATCCCGAACACATTTATTTAAATAAATACGATTTTGCCGCCCGGCTGTGCCGAATCATGCCGAACCAATTAGTGTCTAGCATCCCTAACACCTTCCCTGATGCCGAATATTTTAGCCACTGAATATCCTTAAAGCTCAACACAACTCAAAGCGGGTGTGTGTCGGGCGCGGGTCGGGACGGTAGTGCGGCGGGCTTGTATATATTGTAATTTCTTGTATTATTTGGATGTCAGCATACGAAACGCGTGTGCGGATCGGGCGCGTAGCGGGTCGGGAGCAGGAGCCGCGCACGCGTTTCATGTGTGCCGATACGAAAGAAGACCGAATATGTGTCAAAAATAAATTGAATATAAATAACTACCCTTCTGTAATCCGATGGCGTAGAGGTGAAGTACGTGACAGTATTAGAAAGAAAAGGGGCGATGATATCGTTATTTATCGAACACTGATCTAATATGTAGTAGGTGCACTGATACTGTGGGTATTAGTTTTTGTTAGAGAAAAACCTACTTAATGTTAGGTTTCAATTTATTAATACATGATTGTTGGATATTTTACTGGCAGCAGATTTTTCGTCGGTTAATTTAAAAAAAATCACCTGTTCCATACATTTCGACTATTGCACTTTTCTATTGAAACTGCAGTTTTTTTATTTAATAACGAAAAATTTCAAAGCAGCGGGGTTCAGAATCATGTAATGAATCCATGGTAACAGTTTTCGCGTCGATGTCCCTGCCACCGTGTAAACACGTTCTCGAAAACGTTCATGAAAGTTGCAATATACAGGTTTACGGGGGAGCAAAATCGATCTAGTTAGGTCTCATATCTGGGAAAATTCGTTTTCTCCGTATTTTCAGGTCGCCCAAAGTTTAGAACAAGACGGCTCCCTTAGAAAAATGACATGACAGCATGGAATTAGTATGTACTATACATGGAATTAGTATGAACTATCCCATACTATTAAATGAGAATTTTCTATTTTCACCAGAGCAGAGCTCGGTCGCCCAGGTATGTACTAATGATAATGTTACTTCTTCTTCATTCTTGCAGCTTTCCCTCACTTCCTCGCTTTCATTCACTTTATCGAGTAAGTTGACAAAAACGTACAAACTTTTGCATTGTGCACAGCTTTCACATAAACAATAACGGAGTCCTTACATAACTTTTCGAAGGACCTCCAACCTAAATCATTATATTCTCTATGCATTTGACCCACATTTAAAACATTACTTCCTTTCAAAAATCCTATTTCCATAACATTACATCACCCTTTGTCTCCCCGAAGGGTTTGGCAAAGGTGTACCTACAGTACCTCCACATTTCTCCAGTTATGTTTAAGTCCTATGTAATAGGGAGTGAGCCTGTTGCCATCAACCGGGCACAAATCTAGACTCCGGGCTGCTACTGAGAAATACGGAAAACGTATTTCTAAGTTACAAATTTAGAAGCCTACATAGTCTGCTGTGGGCTAGAACTTGTAAACGTTGCCAGGGTTTCACATCAAACTTAGTCGGTGTTGCCAGCCAATATCGAAACCATAATGGGAGTCGAAACACCCATCAATCTATGTTTGTGTAGTGTTTATTTGTTTACGGTTTGTAGCTTCATTGATAGGAGATAGTTTGAACAGGGTTTTTTAGTTCATTAGTGGTTTTGGTGTTATCAATTTGAGTATTAGGTACTCAAATTGATAGGCAAGGTATTTTTGCGATGAATATATAGGTACATTTTCCATCTTTTTTTTTCTTTTTCTTTCAGTTCTGGGATTCTTTTAGATTTTATTATTATTTTTGAAGAAAATCTCACCAGCTAAGTAACCACTTATGCTACCTTAAGTTCGTCAAAAAATTATGAGTAAATAATGAGAAAACACTGTAAAATTGGTAACCACGACCATTGGCTCATTTAAGACATTATCCCATAAAATTTAAGAAAAAAAAAAATAATTTTTTTTTTATTTCTAGTGTTTAATACTTAGTGCAAAAATCTAAAATAAGTATAGTCTTTTAAACGTCACTTCGAAACTCATATTTTGGAATCAAAGCTGGAAAAACACGTAGGTACTTACCTACTGCAAGTCAACAGATATAAAAATATTTCCCAATTCATTCAACCAGAAGGTCACGTGCTAATCAATATTGATTGCAACTTACACACCCGTATCAAAAGTAAATAAGACTTTCGTCGAAATATTTCATATTAAATACATCGAGAAAGAATTTTTTTATGTTAAATTTCACTCGTTTCATCGGTTATGGATTCCTCGGAGGACTTTATTCGGATTTTTGCAGCTAATATACAATGGATTTATACAATTTGTAGTGGGGACTGGATAAGACGAGATTTTTTTGTGAACCTCAGTGTCTGGTGGGTGGACTTGTCGTTTCAGCCATTAAAATCATTATGTTCAGAATTGCGATGCAATAATGATCTTTATTTCTGAATTGACTTTAGGATTATTTTATAATAATGACTTAATTTATGTATGAGGAGCTCGTGGCTAAGTAATAACAGCCGTACAGTTCGATCCATCAGGTTAAGCTACGCTTGCCGGGGTTAGTCTATGGATGGGTGACTATCTCAACATACCGAGACTCCTCCGTGCATCGGAAAGCACGTTAAGCCGTCGATCCCGGTTGTCATTCGTGGATCTTTGACAGTCGTGACGGGTTGTCAGAAACCCGAAAGTCTAACAACCATTCTTATCAAAGGGTATTGTATTCTCCAGTTACTGGGTTTTGGAGGTCAGATAAGCAGTCGCTCCATGTAAAATACGGTATTCAGCTGCATCCGGTTAGACTGGAAGCCGACCCCAATATAGTTGGAAAAAGGCTAGGCAGATTAATTGGTTTAATTTATCTGTGAAAGATTGAACTATACATTTATACACAGACAATTAAAATTATGAAAATGTCATATTTCACAAGCTGAAGATACTCAGGAGAGTAAACAAAAAGAAAAGAGGAGTTTTTAAACAATAAAAACGAAAATTAACGTTCTTATTCAACCCTCATTGATTCCGACCAATTAAAAGTATTCCTCTGACGAATATTTCGATTTAAAAGACCCCAAATCGGTTCAACTAATTAAGACCGTTGTTGGTGACCAGTACAAACACCATTTAACCACTGTATGACAAATTAAATCGACGGCACAACGTAACCGTCAAACGCTTACCAAAACAAAACAGAGGTCTGGCCATAGAATAAAAAAATATATATAGAAACGACACTTCGTTTTCCGACTGCCTCGTCGGTCTAATTATCGCAAGCGTTACTGCTGAGCTTGAGGACCTGGGTTCGATTCCCAGATCGGGCAGTGTTGTTGAGTTTTTCTTTCTGGAATTTCTCAGTAGCAGCCCGGAGTCAGGATTTGTGCCCGTTTGATGGCAATAGGCTCGCCCCCTATAGGACTTAAAATATAACTGGCGAAATGTGAGTGTCTGTAGGTACACCTCTGCATAACCCCACGGGGAAACAAGGAACGGTGTTATGTGAGTTCTTCTCCGAATGCATTCTATGCCTATGCGTCCAGATTTGGGGGTAAAAAACATATATCACAACGTATTCTTTGTTGCGGCGCATGTCGCGATTCCTGCTCGATCATTGACAAATTGGACCAACCCTAGACTTGGGCATGCGTCGGTTGTAGCCGTTTGGGATACAGTCCTCACTGACAGCAGCAACGCAACAGCAATCTTATTATGATGAGCATAAAGATCACTGTGAAATTAGAGGTAAAATAACTGTGAACGGACTGTAGAGCGATTGGTGATGAATGAAATGTCAGCAGCATCAGCGCACGCGAATAGGATAGTAATGAATATCTTTAAAACGAGTCTGTCTCAAAAGTATGTGTGACAGAGACTTCTTTTCTCAAACTTTATGTGCCAGCAAAAGGTGTATGTAAGGCGCCATCTCCTCAGACGAGAGAATCGCGGCGATACTCACGCTGTGTCTTCAAATTATCGCTGCAATGATATCGCCGTGTGGAGGTTGATTCATAGAGTTTCTATTGAATTTGATGGCACGGCGAGACTTTCTCGATCATGGAGATGGCGCCTAAGGATTGTAGCAGGCATTTTGCAGTTTTTACCCGCATGGGAAGAAGACGTGAGTCTTTGTATGTATGTATTGATGTGCCATAATATATTAATGCTAAATGCAGCTGGGTATGGTTGGGTGCCTACTGCTCATGAGTTTCGCTTCTACATGAATTTCTAATTCTCTTGTCCAGCCAACACGACCAGAGTATTTAAACAGTGAACATGTTAAAAAGTCGTGGCAGTTACAAGGGTTAGGGCATTCCCGGAGGCGACAGCGAGACGGGGGTTGGTTGACAGTTGTAGTCACATGTCCAGAGAGCGAAATATACCTGTTTGGACATGTTTAAAATTTTACAGCACTTTATTATTGTGTGGATATTTTTGGAGGAAGTATAACAATTAAATATTTTCTTAGGAAAGACCTGGGAAAACTAGCGACGATTTTTTTTTATCCTCCCCTGGAAGCTGAAGCCTGCATCTCACCTGATGGTAAGTGATGATCAGGCCGAAGGTGGAAGCCAGCTTCACCCGGAATCCTCAATCACACAAGAACTGGCTATCTTACCTCTTGAAACACAACAATGCTGTTAACATTGTTGTTATGGCGACAGACTTAGATAAGATGGTGGTAGCTAGCCAGGCGGACTTAAAACAAGCCCTAGCATCCACCAAATCGAGCAAAAAACTTTATGCCCACTGGAAATCGAACCCGGCATCTCTGGGTCTGAGATAGGTGGTCTAAACACTAGACCACAGAGGCGGTTAAACGATTCCGTGTTTATATAACTAGAAGAAATATTTATACTTACTAGACAGTATGAAATCAACTATATTTGAAGCCGTTTTAAAATCTGCTGGTCACCACAAACCATTACATAATAAATTAGTGACAGTACATCCAGGCACACCTTATGCTGAGTTTTCACTTACCGTTCTGAACAGTTCTGATCGAGCAAGCGTAGTAAATAAAGACACTCGAGCGAGCGAAAATGTTCAGTGATGATCGGATAGATAGTCAGTCCCGATATTAAGCTTGCTGACCATAATCTTTTCACCATTACGGATAAAGCAATCCTCGTTCCAATAGTTAAAGACAAGAAAGAAGAATAAATAAGTTAAGTTATGAGAAAGAATTTCAACAAGATAATCATCACAGCAGTGGTGGCCCAGTGGCAATGACCTCAATCATCTCTTAAAGGTCGTGGGTTTAAAACCGTAATGTATACAAATATATATGTATATATCTAATATCATATTTTTAAAGTCAAAAATATGTTAAAAATGTTTAAAAAAAGCAAAAGTGAGACTCCGCTACGTACGGCGCGAGATGATACCAACACACAGTTAATCAAATCGTAATAAATAGTAACGATTTTTAATTCCACTAGAAAAACAAGTACATCGAAACATTTATATTTTGGATTTCTTCGAAGTTCGAAAATTGTGTTGGCGTTAAAAATAAATCGCGCTATGGTTTCGTTCAAAGCACTATGAACTGTTAATGGAATTTAAATAAAATATGTTAATTACTGACCTATTGTGTTAATCGTATTGTCGTAACATTTATCAAGTGTAAAAACGGAAAAGTATAAAATAAAAATTAAGTTTAATAAAAACTGTAACCTGACTACGGGAAAATAAAAGTGATCTAAAAAGTACGAAACAAGAATATATTTCAGACAGAAATTAAGACATAGGTAGAAAAATGGTCAAGGTAAAGCCGTCATCGCATGCCATTATAATTTTGAAGCTGTTCCTGGCAACCACATTGTTTTTTTAAAGGCGCTTTACTTTGTTTAATTAATTTCATCACTGCTCTGAAAACGGTGAAGGAAAACATTGTGAGGAAACCAGCATGTCCTAGAACCAAAAATCCGAAGACATGTGACATGTACCAACCCGCACTGGGCCCGCGTGATGGATTACGGCGCACTCCTTCTCGAAGAGAGGAGGCCTGTGTCCCAGCAGTGGGAATATTATAGGCTAATTATGTAATCATCAAAATGTCCATTATTATAGAACACACACTACTTCACAACTCAATCATGATCTACTACATTAAGCCTACCTGTTTGAGTATTCATCAGCCTCAGATGGACGCAGGTAATCGATTCAAACTAAATAGAGTCGGTAATCCAATACTCCCAGTGGTACGCAATCAAGTGGCAGGAATTACGTGTGCGAACACCTGGGGCTGGTAAGTGGGTATACGTATATGATTTTATGTAACAAGTAAATTAGTATGTGTTGGAAATTTTTGTAAATGGTTTAATGATCATGAGGCTGATTATTTATTAAGTACTTTCGAGTAGAGACCTGACCCTGCTTCGTACGTTTTTTACGACTTGACAAAAGATTGAGATTTCTTTATCTTTATATTATATCATACGTCTGTATGTCACTGAACTCCTCCTAAACGGCTGGACCGATTTTGATGGCATTTTTGCGTGAGTCCCTAGATGATTTAGATTTACAATTGGATACAATTGGTGGCGCTGCGGTCGAGTCCTAGGAAACAGGACAATGTCTGCCCGGTCACCTAGTAATAATATTTTAATATTAATTTAAGTATTATATACATAAACCTTTCGGAATAAATTGTTTAAATGATGTTGAAAACCACATCAAAATCCGGAACAACACAGTCACACAGACAGACACCAAAACCGCCTTTAATTTATAAAATGTAAAGAAGAACAATACAAAATTCATGAATTGGTATTCAAAAACTAGGCAATGAAAGTTGATTATCATGCCTATGGATAATGTTTACAGATATAATTCTGTATCTGTGATCAACTTCCTACTGTAGAGACTCGGGCTTCTCTGTGTGAGAGAGCTCCCTAAAGCTCCTAGTACGCGTTGGGCGAGCCCGTTGGCCTTTAGTCGAGCCACGGGCTCGCCCAGTGTGTACTGGGGTCTTTACGCTTGGCAAAGGGATTGGTGATCGTCGTTTGTTTTTATAAACTAATGCTGTCGTTGGCCCTTTCTATAGCCTATGATGCTAATGTAATTAAGGAGGTCTTTGACGCTGAAAACCAGCGCTGGGGCTCTGTCTTGCATAGGGTCGTAGTATAATGCTGAGCGATAGCCGATTTGCGTGGATGTGACGCATGCTTCCCCAACTTTTTTAACTTTTTTATGTAAACTTTTTTTTTTTTTGCGTTATGTTTACCGCAAATAAACGTTTTTTCTTTTTTTCTTTAAACTCAAACGTGGCCCAAAAGGTGGAATTTTTTTTTTTCAAAAGTCACAAAACACAAAGTTTAATCTTCTAGGTTAGTCAGAAGAAGAAAGTTTAATGATTTGTACTTAAATAAAAAAGCCTAAAAATACAAGTGGTAATTCAAAGGTTATAATGAAAGATACAAAGATTAATTGTGTCCTTTTCAGTATACAATCTAGCACCGTGGCTAGAGGAAATTCGCTTAAATTTCAAACAAACTCGCGAAGTTCAACTTCACGACTCAAGTGTCGCTGTTGGTAGGAATGTGTTAATGAGTTTGGAAAACGACTCGGTATTTTAACTTGAACATTGTATAACGTTTTTTGTTTTCGTTAAACATACAGGTTCGTTATTATTTGGGAATCGAAATGTCAATTGTTAAGGACAAAGCCGAGGGACACTTGCGTGAGTCCATCTATGCTTGGTTGCGGCCAAGGTTTGTTATAGTACTTTTCTAAAAATAATACGCGGAAATTCCAACTAAGGATATTAATTATAAATTCCAGAATCAATAAAAATTTTGCACGCACCATTATGTTCATTCGTTTCTTCTTTACTTTAAACAGCTCTATTTGCAAACCGAAATTTAAATAAAATCTTTGATATGTTGCCTCCTTTGTTGCCATGTGTTGAAGAAAAAAGTTCGTTCCATTTTTAAATAACACGACAGATATGAGTTTTCATAGTAATTTATTTGGCCGCTAAACACGACAGTTAAGGATTTTCATACAAACATTGCCGGCCGGGCGCCTGGATGTATTGGGCCAGTACGGCAATTTCGATTTATCTCGAAGAAGGTTGTCTAAATATTGCAATAATTTCCAAGCATGTTTGAGAAAAAACTGTTTTTTTTTCAACTCATACTTCAAGTAACTAAACTACCAGCGGTCGTTAATCCCAGAAAAATAACTTTAAATCTCTTTTTTTTCGTTTTATCGTGTTTAGATTTCGATATCCATTACGACTGCGGAGTTTTTCTAGCTAATTTAATTTGACCCTGTATATCATCTTCCGCACAAGTCATCTGTCGTTTCTTTGGTCTTTACTCCCTCTTATAGCCAGAGCCACCTCACTAAAAAAAACATAAACCTACAGTATTTCAATTTTCTTAATGCCCCTCGTGTATCATCGGCTTTCCGAATACAAACGAATGCTAATTTCCATGTCCATCAATTATTAGATTTATTGTGTATAATAATTTGAATTAAGAACTAACTACCTACTTTATTGTTGTTTTGTTTAGATTTCTGTGTGAACTATATAGAGCTGTAAAAGTATTTTCCTATCTGTGTGCCTGCGACTTTATCGGCTTTCCTCCCATTTTTTAAAATATATTACATTAAGTTAAAAGAGTATTAACAACTCTATATACTTCCAAGTCAATTGAGAACGTCCGGTCTACACCAAGTGCAAAGGGCAATTGACAGAAATCCGACAACTGACGAAACACGAAGTTTGCCGAAGGACATAAAGAAAATATAAATACAGTATATGTGCACTTATGAAACGTCAGAAGCTACGTGCACTCATTCTCAAAACATATCTCCCTCAACGGGGCCGTCAATGAAGGGATCGAAGACGTGAATTGTAAATCACACTTCGATAACAGTCACCTTTTGATATAAGTAATAATTTCTAAGTTTTATATTTACGACAGCCAAGGGAATGAGTTGTCTCTTCACAGAAAAATATATTCGCAAAAAAAAAATGCAAAAAAAGGAATATAGGTCAATGGGTAGCGAGGTAATGAGACGGTCTTTTATCATGATTCTTTCAGGAAACTTGTTAGATAGGGCATAATTATAATATTGTAATAGAAACTTAGGAGGTTATTTTAAGTTGGTGGTAATAAATATAAAATATTTAATTGTTGGGGGAACATTTTTAGAGACATCATTCATCGAAATAGATTTCAAAAAGTTTTTTAATGAAGCAAAATTAAAGTTAGGCTCAGAAAAAATATTTAGATGTAAATATATCAAAGAAAACTGCTTGCTTGCTGGGTTAGTGATTGAACAACATTTTGTAATAAGCAGTTTAGAAGATGCCTTTGTTCTTTCTTATTATTTCTTTCTTTTTTACAACAATGACGTTAAATTAACTGTCAGTTTTTATTTTTTTAGTGCCGGTGACTAAACAATTCCTATTGTCAATAGCCTGTACCCTAATTGCGTAACTTATTTTCGTAAACGATTATGACTAATTTGTTTCAAATGAAAACACAGATTGCTAATCCATTGCTTCATTCAAAGTTGTTTTTTTTTGTCTTACTAGGAATATAACTATGATACAACCACGACCTAGTAATATAACTATTAGGGCACTGAGGCACTCCGACCAAATAGGTTAGGTTAGAACTGTGATCACGTACGCGCGAGCCGCGCGAGCGAAGCGAGTCGTTTTGCGGCAGCGGCCGGCGAGCGCTACGTCGAAATTTGTTGCAATTACAAAATTAGGGCACTCCGACAATTATGAACCGCTTTCATAAAACTATATTAGGGTATATAGTTATATCCCTAGGGATATAACTATATACCCTAATATAGTTTCACGGCTATAACCATCTTACTGCGACATATATACATTTTTAAGAATAGCTCACCCATGTTCTATTCGATTTCATTATTAAAGAGAATGAAAATACCATTGAATAGACCAAGTAACAACCAATGCAAAAGAGGTATAGAACCTACAGAAATAAAATATTTTACGCCGATTGAATGAAAGCACTCAAAAGTAACCATAAATAAACAATAAAATCTGAAAGCGAATAAATCTACAAAGGAAAAGGTTTTGATTGGCATAAAAGTTATTCCCTTTTTTCTAGTTTTGAAGAGAATAGCCCTGACCTTAGGTTGAAGCTTTTTAGGGTTCCGTCCCCGAAGGAGAACGGAAAACGGAACTCTATTACTAAACCTCCGCTGTCTGTCCGTCTGTATGTCAGCGAGCTGTATCTCATAAATAGAAATACGCAATCTGTGAAAATTACAACTGCCTACCTATTACGATTCTTGAGTCATGAATTGCCACTATAATAACAAATAAAAATTTAATTAATTAATCTGTAATTAATTTAACTAATTAACCTCCCCTTAACTATCCCTTTAATTTTTAACTTTATTTAATTTTGATTTTTCAGATGCTCTAATTTATACAATCAACGTCAAAATTCTTTTAACCAATATTTCAACATATTTTAGTTTGGTGCAGAACGGTTCTTTTCCCTTAAAAATATCAGATTAAATTAAAAAAAAAAAGAAATCAACCGACTTCCAAACTACAAAGTGAAAAATAACTTCAATTTCGGAAGTCGGTGTCTTTGGATCAGTATTTAAGCTTTTTTGACACCGACTTCCGAAATGAAAGTTTTTTTCACTTTGTAGTTTGGAAGTCGGTTGTATTTTTGTTAAAAAAAAAAAAAAAATTTTCGTGGGTTTGTTTGTAATTCATCAGTTCCACTTTACCAAATGGGGCTTTTCGAGAGCAAATGCACGAGTTACTATAAAAAATACCCAAATCGCTATAGGTGTGCCTATAATATTTGAAGAGTTTCCTCGATTTTTCCAAGATGATGGGATCAGATCGTGACCAACTTGGAAAAAAAAATGAACTTTTTCAAATCGGTTCAGCCGTCTTTGAGTATCCGGGGGAAAAAAAATCCGACGAACTGAGAACCTCCTCCTTTTTTTAAGTCGGTTAAAAATGTTAAGCTACGATTTCCTGGAAGAGGGGTGGCCGCCACATAACAACAACATCGTGCGGCAACCGGCATGTCCTAGAACTAAAAATTCGAAGACATGTGACATCTACCAATCCGCACAGGGCCCGGGTGCTAGATTATATTACAGCCCGTTCCTTCGTGAAGAGAGAAGGCCTGTGTCCCAGCAGGAGGAAAATTATAAGCTGATTATGCTAACATACATGTAGAAGATGTTGCTTTGTGTTGGTGGAACTAGCATGCAGTGAGAAAAGAAGAATCGTAATTGAGAAAATTTCTGGAATGCCTTAATAAACAAAAGTAACAATTAATTACCTAAGTATTAATAAAAATAACAAAATTATATCCTAACATTATTAAACTATTCACAAACTAAAATAATATGACGTCGAAAAACTCATCCGCATCGCTGTCGACTGGTCCCAAGAGACTGGCGGCATTCCCACGTTGTATGACAATACATAATAAATAATTTAATTCTGGATAAATAAATTATATAATACCTTCAAATGTTGTTTATAACTTCTCCTTCAAATTAAAAAAAGGATTAAAAAATTGAACGTAAATCTGAAAAACAGAACCAGTTTTTTCATAGTTCTAAAATAAATTCCTTTTTATTGTGTTTGATTTACGACATCTTCGGGAATAAGCAGTGATATTTATAGCACCTCGTTGCAGAGTGAGTTTAAAAGAATTTATTTTATATTGGAAATATTACATTAATATTATTATTTGACTGCCTCGTTGGTCTAGTGGTCGCAAGTGCTACTGCAGAGCATGAGGTCCTGGTTTCGATTTCATGGTCAGACAAAGTGTTTTCCCCCATCAGGTTTTTTTTTTGTAGCAGCGGGAGTCTGGATTTGTGCTCGATTGATGGCAACAGACTCGCTCCCTGTTACATGACACTTTTAAATATAACTTGCGAAATGTGAGTTTACACACGGCTACATATCAAGCTATACATTTCCAGTTTATGCTGATCTCGCATTGTATAGGATTATCGCACAATGAGAGGTCAGCTTATACTGGAAATTACAGCTTGATATGTAGCCGTGCGTACCATAAGTGCACCTCATATGTATTATTTGAATTATTGAGTTATATCTGTGCCTAATTGATATTACTTCGATACCCTAGTCAGCCCTAGTGTTTTTGACCATTAGCCAGAGATTGTCATGTAATCAGTGCTTAACTACAACAAGGCATTTTCTTCACAATTATTTAAAATCTTAAAAAATACAATAGACGTTGATATATTTAGTAACCTGTTCCGGTTAACTATTCCTAAAGAGCCATAAAAAAACCCTGTAAAAAATTGATACGTATTTCATCTCTCAACGAGGCATCCTCAGGATGACGATTGACTTGTCGCGAACCCGAAGACGGTGTATTGCCACACCGAGTGTCGGAAGCAGAGAGCTATTGTATTTTATAATGGATTTCCGCAAGGTAACGCCTGAATCAATTAACTATCTTAAAATCTTAGTGTATTCTGGGATTTTTTTCATTCATGATTTCAAAAATAATTTCGTTTAAACCATGGATGCTTTTAGACATTCACCCAACACTTTTCCGGATTAAAACTCCGCTGTCCGCGTGTATCCCCGACTTTATTGCCTTAGTATGGAAATTAAAACAACTTTTAGGCAACCAGAATAGGGCAACCCAGGCAATTGGGGCAATGGGGCAACCCTGTTAATAACCCCAATGGCCCTTTCGCAGTGCTTTGACGAGTGTAGTTTTAGTTGTATTGCTTGTAAATTGCCCAATAGAGGAAACTGAAAATTGACACAGTAAAGGGCTTTGGATTTAATTTTCCGTCTAGTAGGACAAAAGTACGTAACGAAATTAGCTTGTGTAGGTGCTAGGTACAAATTAAGAAGCGACTTAATGTTTTGCGATGGCAAAATTAAATAGGTTAAATTAGTTTAGGCACATATATGAAATACTAAAAGCAGTTATGGGTTATCCCTATCAGAATACCATCGCTGCGGTATTTTTTATTAAATATCGCCGCATTAAGGCTCTTTCAAACAGGCGCGACACGCGACGCGACACAAAGACACCGCTCGTCGCGCGACGAGCGGTGTCTTTGTGTCGCGCCTGTTTGAAAGAGCCTTTATGCTGCAATAGGAGCATTTTTGGCCTCGAATAGCTCGTTATTATATTGTTAATTCTCAAATGCTCCTTTTTTATTATTATTCGTATTTCCTGTGCGTGTCCCAAATAAAATATTTTTCTTTCTTTCTTTATTTGTTCCTCTTGTTTTTTTATTTTATTTTATGAAAATTATTGATGTTGAAAAGTTATTAGTTCGTTTTAAACGTTGATCAAAAATATTGTTGATTGAAGGTTTTAAATATTGATGGATGTTTGTTGCTCTTTCACGCAAAAAACTACTGAACGGATTTGGATGATATTTGGCACACAGATAGCTTATAACCTGGATTAACACATAGAATACCTTTTATCCCGATATTCCCATGGAATCTCGACTTATGAGGGTGCAAACGCGGGGACCTACTAGTCTTGTCTATTGCATAATTTGCTTAGAAATAAAAAAAGTTTCATTGAGTTTTGAAAAGATTACATGCGGAGTACCTACCTAACCTATTCTCAACGACGGCGAACGTAAGAAAAGATGCATAAATGTAGAAGATGCAAAAGTCAGCATCTCGTATTCTGTAGTTTCTGCCTACAAAATGTTCATTTTATTTTGAACAATTGTCTTTTTTGAACAAGACGTTGAAGTTAGTTTTTTTTGCCGGGTTACTGAATACGCTCGCTCCGTACTACAAAAGACTTTTAAGGAATAATGTTGGAAATGGAACCCCACACAAGACTTTGCAGGCGGTTTGCACGCGCAGGCAGCGTGTCATCGGCAAGATGAGGCGCGGCGCGGCGGCGACACGCCTCGGCCCGATGACGACTCGCTTCAACGGAGGGCACCGCGACGGACGTGTTCCTCTCTAATTTATTTACTTACTGTTTGTCCGGGAAAGTTATAATTTTGTAGTAAGAACGACATGATATACCAAGCCTTATATAATACCTACAGTCCACTTTCCCCCCCTACTCCTCCTTTTCCTCTTTTTTCCCTTATTTTCTCTTTTTTCCTCTTTTCTCGCTTAGATTTTTATTTTCTCTTTTCTATTTTTTTGTCCCTCGCTAACAAAAAACTTCTAACCGGCAGGAAATGTAGATGTGCCTCTGCATACATATATATGCCCCAAAGGGTTGGGGAGCACAGCCATGGCATTATGAAATAATATAATATGATAAGGTATGTCACAGGATATCCAGCAAAAACGGGTCATCGAAAACTTTTGCTAACAACAGCAAAAGGGGCCGTTATGTGTTACCAACTATCCCAAACTGAATAGGTATGAGCCCGTATAATATGTTAGTTGGAAGTATATATAAATAAAGCACAAAGCACACGTGTGGGCATTACTTCCACGACATTACCCGAGGTGGAGGACCCGGCATTATTTTATACAGCATGCTTATATTATGGGTAATTTCTTATTTTGCCTGCCTCGTTGGTCTAGTGGTCGCAAGCGCTACTGCTGAGCATGAGGTCCTGGGTTCGATTCTCAGGTCGGGCAAAGTGTTATTGGGTTTTTCTATCTGAAATTTCTCAGAAGCAGCCAGGAGTCTGGATTTGTGCCCGGTTGATGACAATAGGCTCGCCCCCTATTACATGGGATTTAAAAAACATAACTGGCGAAATGTGGGTGAACCTGCTACAGGGACACCTCTGCCTAACCCTTCGGGGAAACAAGGCGTGATGTTATGTTATGTGTTCTTATTTTGTTTTACGATGTCGCACGTCACGTTACGTCAAGATTTATTCCGAATCTAGTAGTAGTAGGTTTTAGTTTTGGAGAATCTATATATATATAAAACAAAGTCGTGTTAGTTACACCACTTATAACTCAAGAACGGCTGGACCAATTTGTATGATTTTTGTGTTTTTGGACATGTCTTCTTCCGAAATAATCAACTATTAAAACATTGGAAAAATTCACAAAAAAAGAAAAAGCATATGAAAAAAAATGTTTTTATAAATTTTGTATTTATGATATCCCGGTATATATGACATAAATCCTAACACAAAGTACTAGGCAGTAGGTAGGTAGGGTAGGTAGGTAGGGTAGGTAGGTAGGGTAGGTTGGTAGGGTAGGTAGGTAGGGTAGGTAGGTAGGGTAGGTAGGTAGGGTAGGTAGGGTAGGTTGGTAGGTAGGGTAGGTAGGGTAGGTTGGTAGGGTAGATCGGAGCGTAGGTAGGTAGGGGGGGTAGGTAGGTAGGTAGGTGGGTAGGTAGGGTAGGTAATCAGGGTAGATAGGTAAGGTAGGTAGTCAGGTGCGCCGTAGATAAGTTCTTAATGCTACCCGTGCGAAGCCGGGCCGGGCAGCTAGTGTTAAATAAATGAAGTCAGTTCTTGGCTGGAAATTCTTAGCTTGGAACTACAGCTTTGACTTGTCAAATAATATCAGAAATAATAAAATATAAAAAAAACCGGCCAAGTGTGAGTCGGACTCGCCCACGATGGGTTCCGTACCATCGTAAAATATTTAGGAAAAAATACATAAAAAAAAACACACCGTTTCTTGTATGAGATCCCCTATAATTTTTACTTTATTCGATTTTTGTTATTTGTTGTTATAGCGGCAATAAAAATACACAATTTGTGAAAATTTCGACTGTCTACCTATTACGGTTCATGAGATACAGTCATACAGCCCGCTGACAGACAGACGGACGGACAGCGGAGGCTTCGTAATAGGGTTTCATTTGGCACCCTTCGGGTATGGAACCTAATCTTCGGTTCACTATGTCACGTGTAAGGACTTACTTGACTGAAATGAAACACCCTGTATCCAAAGTCTTTGTAGTTACCTAAATGTTAGAATGGCGGACGAAGGTAAAGCCTTTTTTTTTGTATATTTGTTTATTTGTTATTTATATAATGTTTGTCGCTAAACCATAGTTTTAGTCAAAAACTGGAGTTGGACATGAAGATAAAGACTATAATAATCTATAGCTAAATATAATCTTATGAAGTTATGTAGTATGAATCAAGTACATTTTCAAAAACCGGCTAAATGCGAGTAGAACTCGTATCGTATTAAGATCGAGCAAAAAACGCAGACTAAAACACGTTTCCTGTATGGGGCCCCCCTTAATTATTAACTTTTTTAAATTTTTATTATTTGTTGTTATAGCGGCAAAAGAAATTTGTCTATCTATTACGGTTCATGAGATACAGCCCGCTGACAGGCAGACGTACGCTCGGACAGTGGAGGCTTAGATGGGGTTGCGTTTGGTATCCTTCGTGTACGGAACCCTAAAAAAGAAATAGTAGGTAATGTGTATTTTTTGTCCTTTCCTTCTTAAAACTTGTGAAAATAACTTTCAAATTAATGTCATTTACTAAACCTAGTCATATCCATCAGCAACCCGCACTGGGCCTGCGTGGAGGATTACGGCCCACTCCTACTCGCAGAGAGGATGCCTAGTAGTGGGAACATTAATAGTATTTATGATTTTTTTGTGGGATTATTTTAGTCATTCATTTTATTCCATTCCTGTCATGATTTTTAGGATTCATTACCTGCAGGGTGCCAAACGCAACCCTATTACTAAGCCTCCTCTGTTCGTCTGTCTGCCAGCGGGCTATATCTCATGAACCGTAATGGAACCGTATACATATTTGAAATTTTCACAGATTTTGCATTTCTATTGACGCTTAACCAATAATAAAAATCAAGTAACTTAAAAAAATTAAGGAGTCCCCCATGCAAGGAACCTGTTTTATTCTGCGTTTTTTGCAAAATATTGCACGGTGGTACCAAACCCTTGGTCGGTTTTTTTCCTCATCTGAATCTACACTGGCAAAATCGCTATCAACTTAGCTTGACATTTTCAAAAACAGAATAGGTACCTACAATAGCTGCCTCACATTCGGCCAATTCATTTCCTTTCTCCGTTCACACTGTGGTAGTAGTTAGCAGCCTCGTTTGTACGTGCTGTTAGTGGTGGGGGCCCGGATTTTCGTCCAACACTCGCAGGCTAATCCCTGGCCGAAGTGTCGGCCGACTATAGCACTTGAGGTTCTTGAGAAGGTTTCGGAATTAGACGCTTTAGTTTGAAATTAGAATAAAAGGAGTTAAACTTGGGTTTCCTAAATGCGGTCATCGCCATATACCGTCCGTTGAATTACGTGACTGAAACGTTATTTATGAAAGTTAGTTGGTGTGATTCCCTACAGAGAGTTTTTTGGCACTTCAAAGTCCAACTTCGGTGACTTCAATTTCATGACGGCCGTTATGTGACGGCCACCGCTATCATAGGAAATCCAAGCTTAAAGCGAGCCATCGATCGCCAGCTAAACTAAGTTAGTTTCAGGTTAGTTTAATTTAGCTCGCCGGTATTTCATACATGTACGTCTACCCACATGTATGTAAAACTGGCGAGCTAAACTAAACTAACTTATTTTAGCTGGCGATGGACGCCTCGCTTAATCCTAAAGCGTAACACCTCTATACTATATTTAAGGAGGCCTAAAGTAAGGGAGGTCTTCAAAATATTGAAAGCAATGCAGCAAATTTAATTGAAATCTTCCGTTCGTAGTTATATTATGGGATCCACATAATCATGAAGCACAAGGTTCTTATCATGGCATTTACAACGGCATTATAATGAAATTACTTTTTTTAGGGTTCCGTACCTCAAAAGGAAAAAAACAGAACCCTTATAGGATCATTCGTGTGTCTGTTTGTCCGTCTGTTACAGTCAATTTGCTCCGAATCTACTGAACAAATTAAGTTATAATTTGGTAATCATATGAATTTTTGTGACCCAAACACGGACGTGTAACGTAAATAAATAAATTACTTTTCGGGGCCAAATTGGAAAATTAAAACAAAAGTTTTACAAACACCATGTGACATATCAAATGAAAGGGCTTATTGTGAGGATTTCATTTTTTTTTTTTAATAATTTTAATATAAATACTTTTAAAAGTATTTAAGAAAATATTAACCCTTATCTTCGAAACTACTGAGCCTAAAATTTTGAAGACAAATACAGAAAATGGTTATTTATTGGTTTTTTTGTTGGTTATTTAAACCTATAAAAAGTCTATTATCTTAAAATAACATGGCTGCAAATCTCTCAATATAGTGCGTACAAACTTACATTTGCAGTTGAAATGTATGGGAGAACATGTTTTTCAACTACAATGCTAAGTTTGTTCTTGGGATAAATTCATGCTAACTACGGAAAAAACCTTCATTGTGCGCGGTCCGACACGCACATGACCGGTTTTTTTACTTTTAAAACATCTTGAGGAAATTGGTTACATAATACTTAATAATTATATAATTATGCAATGTATGCATGCATGGTAATCACTGCTCGTTTCTGCTATGTGAAAAGAAACCCTGTTGCGGTGGGTGGGATTATACATCATCATTTTTTTGTCTTTGTCCCATGTTACGTGGGGTTGGCGCACCACGTTTTCTCTTTCCATTCTCCCCTGTCAACCGTCACGCTATCATTCACTAACTTCTCTTAAATTTATTATTCCTCACACAATGAATCCGTATTTTCTTTGGCCGTCCTCTCTCTCTCTCTCTGCATTCATCAACATATATATTCATCGCTCTTTTAGTCAAATGCGTTTCCTCCCTCCTCATTACAAACCCAAACGATTCACCGAAATGACTTTCAAACTTCACTTTATATAAATAAACAAATTGTTGATAATATAATCAAACATTACACGTTTTCTTCTTGTTTTAATTGCCTAGTATTTTACTTCAAACTTGCCGTCATATTCCAATTACTCAGACCAGTTCTCCATGAAATCATGATAAGATACCTAAAACGCAATTAATAGTGAAAATAATTGAAAATATTAACAGCAATTTCAAAATAATTTGTGCCGCTACTGGAAGCGGTAAATTAATTTTAAAATAAAGTTATTTATTCAAGTTAAGTAAGTATTGAATTTAATTTTTGTACTGACTGAGCGTAATCATAAATCATATTTCTTCGGAATTTGCTATAAGCTTATCCAAGTTAAATATTAATGTATTGTACACATATATGTCGGAGTTACGTAACTGATTTGACGAATCGAGGCGCCAGCGCCGCCCAGCGACACTCGACAGAGTTGCGTACTTAAGATGAACAACGCGGAACTTACACAGAGAGATACAAAAAGTAGGTACTTTAGTATACTATGCGTAAAGCGGTTTTGTTTTATATCAAGTACTTATAATAGATTTCGATGCCGATACAAGAAAAATATACCAACTGATCATCAAGTCTTGACAATGGAAAATGCCGAACGTTACTGTGCGTTTGCACTGGCGAAACATTCGCAACAAAATAAGTTGTTGTAAATATTTCGCAACAAAACATGATTTTTTGATTTTCTGTCAAAGTTTCATACAATATTTGACAGGAACTAGAGATTTCAACATGTTTTGTTGTAAATGTTTCGCCAGTGCAAACGCACAGTTATCAAACGCGTCGACATCAACGGGAGGGCTAACAAAAGTGTCGTGATTTTATCTGTTATCAACGGCTGGCTTATGGACCGGCTTCAGTTAAATCCTGTGACGTCACCACTGACCACGGATGCCTCTCAGTTGTTATGCTAATCTATCATTGTTGGTGATTAGGGTATTGATTTGTTTGATAAGTTGTACTGAAGGAATTTCCATCTAACATCCACGCTAATAAAATATCTCGACTTAGCACATGAGGTTATCGACATGTGGAATGTGAGCTATGCTATTATTGTGCCGATAGTCACCACGGCTAATGGTCTGATGGTCGAAAGCCTCGACCAATATCTCTCGAGGCTCTCGTTAGGTGGTTGGATCAAGGATCTGATTCAGAATGCAGTACTCCTCGATACGGCTCGCATTATGAGGAGGTTCCTGTCTCTGCAGCCCTAACCACCAGTAGGATGGACCCTGCTTACAAAGTATAAAAAAAAAACAATTTTTATAATTTTTGTCTGTCTGTTTGTATGTTCCGGCTAATCTCTGAAACGATTAAACCGATTTTGACGGGGCTTTTAATGGCAGATAGCTCGTATGTAACTTAAGCTACTTTTATATTAGAAAAATAAAGAATTAGGGTCCACGCGGGTGAAGCCGCGGGCGTTCTTCAATATATTCTGAGTAGTCTTAATTAATTTACCTAAACATCAGTCTAGAGTAGTGAAGAACTAGAAAAAACTACGCCTTGACTTTAGATCCCGATAGATTTATTCGGTTTTCCAATTTTTTGGTACTTTATTAAAAACATATGGAAAGGTAGCTGAGTAAGTATGTTTTGGCAGCGAAGACCAATCATTGTAATCTGCGTTCGCAATTTAGTTGCCAAACATGTAAACAATTACGAGTTTTAGGAAAAACAACTGTAATACCCACACGTAAGTTTCAGTTTGCGCTATAACTTCATATTTTTTATGACTTTTTCAACAGTACTAGCCAGTCTAAAATCAACTTTATTTATACTTGCATAAACTTGATGTTTGTTTAAGTGGAAATAACATCAATTGGAAACAAGAATTTGAATAGATCTTATTATATCATCATCATCTTCCTATCCTTGTCCCACGTTACGTGGGGTTGGCGCACCACGTTTTCTCTTTCCATTCTCCCCTGTCAACCGTCACGCTATTATTCCTTACACAATCGATCCATCTTTTCTTTGGCCTTCCTCTCCCTCTCCATCCATTAACATTTATTTAGTCACAAGCGATTCTTCACTCCCTCTTTATGTGATTGTTTTAAATCAATAACAATACCATACCACACTTCAAAGTACATAAACATAAGTAATTTAATAACTCAGAACTACCTACAAGCGTCAAACAAAACCCTTAAGAGCCCATATAATGGTGTACCATCAAACAACACCCGAACACCATGAACAAAGTTATAAGAGCATGTGCTAATGATTCGTCATTTACTTAAGTGATCCCCCTGCACCAGAACCCCGTGAAAGCCGCACCAGCCGCAGCGCTCGCGACTACCATAAAATAGATAATTACAGAAGGTCAGCTTCATACAATGAGTGAAAACGCACGCACACTTAGACTCTCTCCACGTAAAGCGAGCGCAGGTGCATTCGCGACCGGTATTTTTTTAAGATCGCCATACCGCGACCGCGTCATGGTATTCAGTAACTTGACTGTTCAAAGCAAAATAAGTTTAACACGCTACAACTAATGGAACAAATGGCTAAAACTAAAAATAGTCTAAATTGAATAAATCATCATCATTCAAATATATATAAAATTTAAATATATAATTTTTTTTTCCCTCATGCAAGCTATACTTTCAAATATTAATAATAATTATATAACTACAGGCCTCTTTTTTGATCTATCGAAAGCCTTTGATCTGGTGTCACATGACATATTGCTACAAAAATTAGAAGCTGTTGGTATTAGAGGACCGGCACTTCAGTGGCTGTCGTCCTATTTAAGCAATAGAAAACAATGTGTCATCATCAATAAAAGAAATGAAAATAATGTAATAATATCCTATTCATCGGAATATAAACATAATAAATATGGCGTACCACAGGGAAGTGTGCTAGGCCCAATATTATTCCTCATTTATATAAATGACATCATAAAAATAAGTGACCATAAATGCGTACTATTTGCTGACGATATTTCTATTATAGTGACATCTAATAAAAAACTAAATACCATTTCAGAACATGAACTTGACATTAATAATACAATTGACAAATTATTGCATTGGCTTGACATTAACCATTTGATGATAAATTTAGACAAATCCGTGTACATCCAATTTAATCGATCAAATAATTCCAAAAATGACATTAAACTCAATATTAATAAAATCAATGAAGTAACGCGTACCAGATTTTTAGGTGTAATAATAGATAAAGACATCAACTGGAAAGAGCACATAGATAATGTTAGCACTAAAATTAATAAATTTGTTTATGCATTAAAACAAGTAAAAAGTGTAACTAATATAAAAACTGTTGTAATGTCATACCACGCGTACGTCGAATCGTTGTTACGTTATGGACTGATAATGTGGGGTAACAGCACTGACTTCCAAAAAGCATTTATCGCTCAAAAAAAGTGCATGAGAGCAATTTGTGGACTTAAGCCCGACGACTCATGTCGACCAATATTTAAAAAACTTGGTTTGTTACCGTTACCGTCGCTTTACATTTACGAATTATGTGTGTTTGTTATGAAAAATAAGCAACTATTTAAGACTGCAAATGATGTCAATCCTCGGAACCGACGAGATCCATTTAAACTAGTGTTAAATGATTTGCCTAGACTGTCTAAATACAATAGTAACTGCTTGGCAATGTGTGTGTGCATTTATAATAAAATACCAAGGCATTTCAAAGCTTTAAATACAAAATTATTTAAAATTAAATTTCATAAGTGGTTACTCGAGTGTAGTTTTTATAGTTTAAAAGAATTTATTGATAAAAAATGTTGAACGATTGTTGTTACTTGTCTTTAAAATTTTTGCACGCTATGTTTTATCCTAGCTAAACATGCTTGTGCCTCAATTCATATTTAACACCCCTGTATACCATGTTTTACGCAAATAAATATTCTATTCTATTCTATTCAATTGAGAGTGTTTTTCACACCACCTGCTTGAAATATCAAATTGTATGTCATGCAGACCTAACCTAAAGCTTCGTTACGTTCGGGATTCAATATGTATAACGCCCGTGATATAAGACACTACTTTATTCCCTTCTTGGTGAATATTCTACATGTGAAATTCAATTAAAACTATGCAGACAAGTACCTACATTGTAGGGTTGCTTCTTCTGTTTTCAAATCTTTACCATTTTTTTGTTAGAAACTGTAAGATGACCACGATCTTTACGAGCTGCTGAACACGATTAAAAGTTCAAGTATATGTGTGCATGCAGTGCCGAATTAAGCAAGCGCGGGGCCCGTAGCAAATTTTATCGAGGGGCCTTTGATCTGCATACTGCACCCATATCAGATCAAGGGGCCCTCGGTGATAAAAAAAAAATCAAATTCAGTATGTTTATTTGCCATCAACTTTTAGAAAATTGTATTACCGGCTGTCTGACGTGGATTATATTAGTCGGAACAGGTGTTATATGTCACGTTATTGTGACATCAAGTAAATTCAACATCTGAATAAGTTCCACTCATAAAATTTTGCGGAGGTGGGTTGGTTTGGATACGCGGGGCCCGTAACAATTGCTACTCTTGCTACGTGGTTAATATTTTTGCTCATTATACTATGGAGTCGACCTTCCGTACTTATCTATTTTGTGTCATTGCGACCGCACCATTAAACATACGAGTATTAACGTCTATTTAGTTCTTGATAAAGTTTGCGCATAACCACAAAGATTATATTTCTGGTATTTGTAAAGGAGCGTTTAGATTTGCTTGCGGTGAAGCTGCGATTGTAACCTGTTATGAGTATGGGAAGAGCCTGTTGCTTCTAGAATGTGGTGGAATGAGAAGTTAAAAAGGTTTTGTTAATCTGGCAGCAGTTATTAATTCCACACTCTGCAATGTGCAGCATCTAAGGTAATCGACCTCTGATGCTGCACGTTGCATTATGCGATAATTTTGCCAAAAACTGTTCATCATCACATCAAAGCATTTTATAATAATTTTCTGATTAGCGAGTAACACGTAATTTATTTAACCAATATTATGCAGCAGATACTATGAAAACTAATTTTTTTTATTGTACTGCCCATTTCTACATGGTCAAAATCCCCATAATATTACGCGTATTCTAATTGCCCTAGGGCGTTAATTAAGCTTTAATTCTGTTATTCCACACTGAGTATAGTCTGATGAGTCTTCTTGTTGAACTAGTTAATTTTTGTTTACAGAGTAATAATAAATCAATTATTAAATATAAAAGATTGCTTGTATAAGGCACCCAGTCTTCACAGAATTTGAATATTATTATTCCAGTGGTTTTTTTTCACGATCTGGTTAAAAGTTTTATAATTTTTTGTTTCCACTTCATACCTGGACAGTCCTAAAAAACCTTCTTGTTTGATTTTAATGACTGTAATATTATACAACATATTTGAAGATACCTATATTCCATTTGAAATAAGATTAGACATTTAAACCAACCTTTTCTACAGTCCGTTCAACCGATTCTGATTTCTATAACTTAGGCATAAGATTGGCATTAAAAACAAAAAAGTGGTTACAATACCAACTGTCTACTGCAGCTGCTATTTGTCATGCCACCAACGCAATAGATGTCAAAATCAGTTGAACGGACTGTAAAAAAGGTTTATTTAAATGTCTAATCTTATTTCAAATGGAGTATAAGTAGATACAGTAAACCGCACCGCACGTCATTGGTAACAAAACCAGTATACAGGGTGTATCAAAAAGGTGTGGTCGAAATTAAGGGTTTGGGTGTAGATAATCAAGCTGAAGAGCTTTCTCCATGGGACCAACATCTTAATCGCGAAAAAAATATCCGTCGTCCCATACATTTGGGTCTAGTATATATTGAGGTTTTATAATTTTAATAGGTATGTAAAAAAACCCTGTCCCAATCGAAAGGAGCTTATGGGTACTGCAATAAAATTACCTAAAAGTTATAAAAATCTAATTATTATTGTAAATAAAAACGTTTTTGCTATTCATAAGTTATGACAAAACAATGCGACGATTTTTTTTCTTTTTTCGTGAAAATTGTCACATAAATAGACTCTCAGTACAATATCTACCAACACCCTCACGAATCGACAGGGTTTTTTACATGCTGTATAGGACCACTAAAATTTTTTCGCAATTTCGAATTTGTTCAGATTGATGGTCCACATCTTCAATTACGACCGCACCTTTCTGAGACACCCTGTATGTATAACCCTGTATGTGAACAAATTCGAAATTGCGAAAAAATTTTAGTGGTCCTACCACTAAAATTTTTTCGCAATTTCGAATTTGTTCAGATTGATGGTCCACATCTTCAATTATGACCACACCTTTCTGAGACACCCTGTATGTATAAACTGAAATCATTTTCTACTCAAACTCTATACTCCGGTAGGCCAGCTCAAGGTGAAATGTAACGATTTTCGTGCCGCTTATTGTAACTAACTTCTTAGAAATTTAGAGAATGACTCATGAGTTGTAGACAAACTACACCAAGTCGACACTGAGTGACATGCGAGTGCAGTACAACGACGCGTGGCGAACGATGTTTTGACTGCCTCCGTGGTGCGGTGCGAGCGCCATGTTCTGTGCGGGCTGCGCGCCCTGCTTTTTTTTTGGGTGGCAAATTATCAAATAACTTCTCCCGCTCTGGGTGGAGCGAGAGGGTGTGTCAGACTCTTACTGACTAAAACCCACCCGTGTTCCTTCAGGTGCCCTGTTGCCGGGGGCCACGATCTCCCTTTCGGTTTTCTTCGCAACCCCGGCAGGTATCGGCCCTAGCGGACTCCGTCAATTCTGCTGATATCTCTTTGAGGTGCGCTTGGAACACAACGGCAGGAGCGTCTGAGGAGCCAATCGGCCGCCGCATGCTCCGCCACACATCGATCGGCCAATTGTTTGGTGGCCGCAGTACTAGAATGGAACCAAAGCTCCTTGCATAAAAGGTGGCAGTCCTACCACACATTTACTTAGATCGATGTGTGTGTGTTCGAAATGAGAATGTGTTATATTTATGAGATTGTATATTTATTACGTGTGTATTTATCGTAACTTGTATGTGGATTTTATATCAGACAGTAAAAGATATCATTTCATGATAATAAATTAATATAGGACTTCCATCCCGGAAAATTAAACCTTTACACACAAAAGGAGCGAAACAGCAAGTAAATTACTTTTCACAATAAAAACCACTTGTCTTTAAAACATTTTACATCCTTTAAGAAACCCCACAAAATACTTTTATAGCAACAAAATACAAGATGGATTCGTGCAATAAACAGTTAAAGCAAACAAAATCTCTGTACTTAGGCACTTATTTGAGGCGAACCTTCGCAATATATCTTAATTAGAGCCCCTCCAGGGACTGAAGCCCGTGTATAAGAATCGTTTTCACCTTTTAATTATTAAGTACAAGTTTTCTGACTTTTTTCTTGACTGATGTAAAGGCAAAACTTTTTGGGGTTGCCCATTTATTCCATTACAGACTTAGCGTGGCCAGACTCTATGGGTTTCGAATGTAGAAAGCACTTTTTTAAAGATTTAATTTTGAATTGCGGATATTTCTGTGAATAGAACTTATTTGTTTTCTGACTAGGCCACCCCATTCCTATCCATAAGGAATAATGTCAAGAGGTTGGACATATGTGCGTTACCCCGGCCAGAAAATTTTGAAAATCGTCATCTAAGTGCAATAGATAATTAGATATACAGCTTCTGTAATTGGTAAGCAGATTTTTTTATTTGGTAAGCTGATCGTTTTTTAATTATTTGATAGAAAGAGTTTCGGCTGGAGTACCTAACGTTACCGCAGCCAGATCTTTTGTTTTCTAACGGGTATGTTGAAATAAATCTTATCTAAATAATTAGATATTAATTCAACTTAATTTGTATTTGCTATGGTTGCGAAGATATTTAAAATCCTGCTGCGGTTACGTTTGCACGATGGCTGCATCTCGGAATTGACTTAACGGATGGTTATAATTTTTTGTACAGGATATCTGGCTAATTAGTTATAATTTGTTACGCAATAAAAGAATCAACAATAATGCACCGTTTTGAAGTTAGGTATTTTTGTAAATAGAAATATGCTTTAAAAGGTCCTAGCACTTCTAATAAGTGCTCCAAAGACTAACTCGACTAAACGTTATTATATAGGTAATTACTGCTTATAAATGTTACTGAAGTTTCATTAGTATCCTATACGTAATTAAAAAGTTATGATGAAACTTCAATTTGTTCCGGCGACGGCGCGCAGCTGAGTTATTTGACGACCGATTAACCGAGTTTCCTGTAGTAGTGGTAACTGAATCTTATATCAATAATTAGATATACAGTTCAATTATATACCTGTGAAATTTCAGACTTGTACGCTAATTAATTAACGAGATAATCGAAAAAA
Source organism: Omphaloscelis lunosa (assembly GCA_916610215.1). NCBI lineage: Eukaryota > Metazoa > Arthropoda > Insecta > Lepidoptera > Noctuidae > Omphaloscelis > Omphaloscelis lunosa. The sequence goes on along the minus strand of OU744265.1, from coordinate 11,826,549 downwards.
CAAAATATTCGTGGTATCCCGACCAAATCTAGAATGTAATAAAAAAGCGGCCGCGCAATACATTATACCAATATTCTGACCTTATTGGTGTTGTTCTTCAGAAAGGCCAGGTGCGTAGTACTCGCAACCGGTGTGCGTGTATGTCTAGCGTAAACGAAGCAAAAGGAGTATGTAAGGATAGTAGCAGGTGACGTTCTGTAGTTTCTGCCTACCCCCATGGGAAGAAGGTGTGAGTTTATGTATTTATTTTTGAATTGTTCTTTGTTTTTATATTTTTATTACGGATGCTTCTAACGTGCACGTCTTTCTACATTGTCCTCACATGTATAATTTCAACATGAATGATGTATCCAATATTTTGTAAAAAAAAATGATTTAAAAGAGTGTCCGTGGAGTTTCTTGCCCGTTCTTCTCTATACGTACCTTTTGCGCTTTGGAAGGGGCAACTAGCTTCATATTTCTGACTGACCGACTCCTTGACAATTTAAAAGTGCCTGTAAATCCATAACCATAATTAGCCTATACATTATAGGATGTCCCAGCAGTCGGCAGTTGGCTGCTGGGACACAGGCCTCCTCTCGGTGAAATCCCAGTGCGCCGTTATCCACGCGGGCCCAATGCAGGTTAGTACATGTCACAATATGTCTTCGAATTTTTGAGTCTAGAACATGCCGGTTTTCTCACAATGTTTCCCTTCACCGTTTTGATAGCAGTGGTGATGAAATAATTTACAGAAAGTAAAGCGTTTCTTGAACCCAATTCGTAAGTCACGGTCGTTACCACTGGGCCACCACTGTTGCCTGTAAATGGTATAATTGAAATAAATGCTTTGACTTTTGAGTTTGAGTTTTGTAGCGTTATCTCGTTTTCTAGCTACGTCCAACAATGAAATGTTAGCAGACGAATCGGTAAAAACTTCTGTGCTCACAATATTTTTATATAGGTACAGTAAGCCTTCAAAAGTGCATAGGCACGTTAAGAGTCGTATTGCTGTGAACACGCGGTCCGTCCGTATATCTGTATGTGTAAACAACACGGCACACACCGTCGTATCGTCACGTACTTGCGCCGTACTACCGAAACAAATATATATTTCCGTCACTTTTGTTAGACACGTTAACACACACGCATCATGTGCTTGACCTCGGCCAGTTTATGGCATTGCTAAATTTCAAATTAAACTTATGTGTGCAGATAGCAGAACACGTTATGCGTTGGTCTAAGATTCAAACTGGCTTAGGTTCCGATCTCATAAAACACAGCATGGTTTTTTGCTAAAATTATTATTTTTGTTTGCAATAATAATATATTTTAACTATTGCTGTCTTTTTGTTAATGCTGTTATTATAATAAAGGGTTTAGAATTAAAAATGCGTGATATGTGATAAAAAAATTAAAAAATATTTATTCGTTATATTTATTTTACTTATAGCTAACAAATTGCTACAATTATTTGTCATTACTTCAGCTAAATAAGATGTGAAATAGATGTCAAGAGACTTAGAAGCAATTTGTATTATTTTGACATATTTGTATTATGAAATGTTTTAAATTTTAAATGGATTTTTTTCACCATAAATATTAGCTAGCTTATTATTAATTAGCTTTGATCATGGTCGAAGTAATTAAGCAATAAATAAGAATATAAGACTACTCAAAATGTAAAAAAAAACTACTTACAAAATAGGTGATTTTAAGGCAGTTTGTTTACATTACTTATTTTACATTTTATTTGGCTTTAGTAAATATTGTTTGGTATTGAGGTTATAGCTTAAGTATTCATTTTCTTTACGAAAAGAAGATTGAAACTTAACCTCAAATTGTAATCCTAAAATAATAATATTACTAAAATAATCTTAAACATTTTCGGTCTATCTGCGAGAAATACGACAAACAACATATTGTAACTTGCTTAAAAAATCGTTACCACAAATTCATGCAACAACGAATCTGTTGTTTATTAAGTTGGTACGGTAAATATTTTAAGGTTTAAATATAGCAGTGTCCCACTTGAAGTCTTAATATTATCGTGCGAAACTTAAACGTTCTTGTTTATGCCTTTCTGTCAAAAACGGCTTCCTAGCTGGTCTTCAGTGATGCAAACCTTCAGAGTGCACAGCGAACGGTTGATAATGATGTATTTAATAATTCAGCAAACTATCTCGTTGGTATGAAAGCATTTGTTTTATATTCATTCATCATTTGACGTCGCTGCTCCTCGATAATAAGCCTCTTCCTTATTACCTCACAGTATTTCTCTAGAACAAAGAATAACATTGTATTTATTACACATAATAATTATTTATCATTCACTAATCCAATTAAACCTCATAATGAATTTAAAACTTTAAAGGCATCTTCTGTCTCAACAATACCTCTGTTCTATCAACAATACCCTTGATTAAGATTTATGTTTAGTAAAATATGAAATATTTAAATGATAACACTCACACTTAGTCCGGTTTCATTAGATATTTGTGTAAATTCCATTCACTTTTACGCAGCACAATAATATTTGATATCCTTTCAATATTTATATTTGACTGCATTTTGAAAATAATAACCACAACACCGCTAATACCTAAATACTCGTCACCAACAATAATCACGAACCAACAAAGTTTTATTAAACTAATACGCGTAACGAACTGCGTCTGTCTACCCCACAGAAATCGAAATAATTTACTTAGTTTTCTGTGGTCTACCTGCTAAACTTTAATATTTATGTAAACAAGACGATCGAAACAAAAACGAATGATTATTGAACTAGTCATTATTAAAAAATAACAAAAACTATGAATAGTAATTATCAAAAAATACCAGTAAACCGCAGATGAGATTTGAACCCGCGCTCGGCTCGCCATAATCGCCCATACCAAAGCACGTTATCCACTGAGCTAGCATGCCATATACTGTATTGATAGAAATTATGAACTACTATGAGTTGCAGACAAAGTGAGTGTGTGTGTCTATAATATTGTAACATCTTATAGAAGAAGGTCGTAAGTCAAACCGAAGCGTCAGTCTATTGCTTTGTGCGATTGCCTATGGACTTTTGGTCGGTACTGTACATCTATCCTTAAGATTGTCGTATCCACAACCAGCTTGAGTGCAAATATTGACCATTACACTCAAAGCCCTGCCTACCTTCTAAGTGAAAATGGGCATGAAGATAAGTGCTATCAGCCCTCTATAGCTCTATGGGTAGTATGGGCAGGATCGGCAAGTGCCTATGTGCCTCAATAGTGCATTATTTGCCCGTTCCATTAGCGGGCAACTCTGCTATTTCGACAATGGGATTCTTTGATACAAATTCTACATTATAGAGTAGGTATGTTGCAGTAAGTAAATAATTATTATGTTATGTGACCGTTCTTTGTAGCCAGCTATTGCTAGATATTTTAAACCGATTTAAAAAAAGGAGGAGGTTATGCATGCTTCGGATATTTTTGGGTTATTATAAGTATATTCATAGGTTCAAATTTGGGCAAGTACCGATGTGACTTTATCAATTTATATGTACGTTCCGAGTTTATGTTGAACATCACTCACATCGATGAATAAAAAACATCGTGAAGAAACCTAGACTGGTGGTGACCCCACAAAAAAGTCATCAAATTAATTATTTTTTTATCACATCTATTCAAAAAGAGGTTTATTCTTCGTCAACGGGGACCAAAATAGCTCTTTAATCCGTAGGGACTAAAAGTGATTTGAATTTGGAATATGGATATTGTTAGTTAAAGTTCCAATCACCAAAGAGATCAATCACGAACATTGTATGAACAAGTAAGAATGATAAGGTAAAAAAAAGCTTGTGACAAAATTAAAAATAGTAAAACGCGCGAAATGCATTCCGTCTTCGTTCGTAATTGTTTATTCAAATTCGGATTTTACATTTTATACAAAAATTGTGTGTCTTCCTCTAGTAGTGAGAATGAAATAAATAAACGTAGGTTCTATTCTTATTTATAAGTGCCACTTACTTATTTTCTCATTAAGGGTGATAAAAAGTAGAGTGTCTACCTCGAGTGCAACACTATTATAAGCGCGAGTGACGTACTTTGAAACCCTCGCTGCGCTCAGGATTCAAAGAACACACTCGCCTTTAAAATAGTTGTTTGGTCCCTAGGTAAACAATCAACAAAAATCAAACAGTGATAGCCTAGTGGTGTGACCGTCGGACTGCCAAGTCATAGGTCTCGAGTTCGAACCCAAGGCACGCACCTCTGACTTTCGGATTCATGTGCGTATTGTGTAACACACTTGCTTCAAAAACGATGAAGGAAAACATGGTGAGGAAACCAGCCTGAGAGATATTTCTCGACGACATTTGAAGCCAAGTCAGAGGCCTATGGGCGGCATAAAAACTCTGACACCAGGCTAGTCACTAACCACATGAAAAATAAGAGAAGGAAACCTACTTAAAGGTCTATTCAGATATGAGCGACATCGTTGTCACGCTCGGTAGTGATACTGGTCGCCTTCTAACGCTTATATCTGAATAGACCTAAAAAGATGCAAACCATCTTTGATACAAAATCTGACACACATTCAACGAAGACCGAAGATCCGGACCCAAAAATCTGTTACCACTTTTATAAATAACCTGGAAGTCGCAAAAGTTGGAGAAGTGTCTCCGTACTTAACGACCAGCACACCTGTGCAGTTCGCGGCAGGCTCGCTCCGCCGAAAATACTGTAAACTTGTACATTTTCTGTAAGGAGTCCATGTTTTAGGAGTATTTTTATATCACTGTTTATTTATTCTGTGTTTTGTTATTATTTATATAAAATAGACAATCTAACACTATAAATATTTATATTATGTACAAGAGAATGAAGGGAAAAAAATAGGCAATAACTCATTGGGCACTAATAAATTCAAAGTATAATTTAGAGAGAAAATTAAATTTGACCCAGGTCAAGGGATCCAAAAACACAAAAAATATTGGATTAGGTACCTTCCTTTCCGTTTAATAGATTTTTCCCGCGGCTTTGCCCCCGTGCAGGGCGGGAATTATACCACGGGAAAGTACTATCGGGATAAAATTATCTTTATCCCGATATATTTATCTTTATCTTTAAGCACTTTTATCCCTATTATGTCCTAGTCCCAAGAATGTTCTATTCAGGCCTCGGTAAACATGTCTATGTGTCTTAGCCAAATCCGTTCAGCCGTTGAGGCGTGAAAAGCTAACAAATAGACAGACCGACAGAGAAACGGGGTGACTTTGACATTTATAATATTAGTAGGAAAGGTTTGGTAAACAAATTGACGGTACGGCTAGCGGAAAATGGCTCCAACTGTCTGAGGACACCTGTAATAGGTACCAATTAAATTGGTCAATGTGGATGCGTTGTCTGTTGAGCCAAGTTATTAAAATATCGCAATATGAAGCAATGTTGTTTGGCCACGGAAATTGGAAAGCACTTACTTTTTTTTCTTTGTTTAAAAGAGGGTTTAAACCTAGACAGATTATGCTACCCTCATCGTTACAAATCGACTTTTAAACATTAATTACTACACAACTAAAAATGATCTTACACTATCTCAATCTACGACGAATCCCAATGTTTACGAGCTTGTACAGCATCCTGGCTGCTTCCGAAGCAGGAGCAGCGAGGACACTGTTGCATACCCCAGTCTTGCAATATGCTTAAATATAACTAGCAAATCTCGTCTTACTTAGTATTTCCAAAATTAACTTTATCACTAAGATATTAAAGTGCTCTGCCTCATTGGTCTAGTGGTAGCAAGCACTACTGCTAAGCATGAGGCCTTGGGTTACATTCCCAGGCCGAGCAAAGGTTTTTCCATCAGGAATTTCTCAGTCCTGGAGTCTGAATTTGTGCCCTATTAATGGCAATAGTCTCGTACCTACAACATGGGACTTAAACATCAGTCTGTGCTTGGTGTGGCAACACGCCGTGTTCGAGTTCGCGACAAGTCAATCGTCATCCTGAGGATGCCTCGTTGAGAGGTGAAACACGTGTCGATTTCTTTTAGGGTCTTTTAATAACTCTTTAGAAATAGCTAAGCGGATCAGGTTACTAAATATATCCACTTCTATTGCATTTTATAATGGATTTCCGCAAGGTCACGCCTGAATCAATTAACTATCTTAAACATAACTGGCAAAATGTGGGTGTACTATGTTTGTACATAACTCTGCCTATTCCTTTGGGGAAAAACAAGTGTGATGTAATGTTATGTGTTATACATAGTACATAACATAAAGATTAATTACAACAAAAGTCAACCTTTCAAAAGGCTCTTGCACGGGTGACTGATAGCAGTAACCAGCAACAGGTATACTGTACTAAAAGTTTAATTTTCCACATTTAATTTGGTGGTAGAAACCTCATGGCCTCCCTACACCCTGTATAGTTGCCCCAGTTATTTTAAATGAGTTTTTAAACTCTCGTGCATAGACGAAACGCCGATATGGTGCCGCCGTAATGGCAGCCGATATTTTGAACTACCCACTGTATGTTAGTTTCAAACGATATGTATCTAAAATTTAGACTATAAAATTGTTCTTGTATAGAATGGGAGTTACATTTTATGTTAAGGCGACGATAAGACTTTTAATGATTTTATTCTGAAGATCACGTGTAAACAAGTAGTGTTAATGATTTGGAAAAAATAAATGTTAAATTAGAGCATTTTCTTAATGACTTAATATAGGAATAGTTGAGATTATCTTTATATTACAAAGTGAAATTTATTTGTAAAGTTATGTCTAAGGCCGATAAAAAACTGAGAATTACGCAAAATTTATCAAGCGTATTTTTCTGAAACCTTCACAATTTTAAAGATAATTTAATTATTGATCTTTTAGTATACGTGTTTTATTAAAATACCTTTTGTTTTATGTATAATAATTTAATAATGCGTCTAATTTGGGACAGCGCTCCTAGATGGGCGAGTCCCATCGAGGCGATTGGCCGGATGTACGACGCGTTGCGTGAGCTCAGTACAGAGCATACTCAAAGTTACTGGCATATGCGTCTTAAGAGGAGAACAGCCTATTTTGCGTTATTATTCTTGAGTGAGAGAGAGAAAATCGTATAAAAAAGTTTGTTGATTCGATTAACAGTATCCTCACGTTTCCGCATTCCAAAAAAAAGTCTCAAGACTCTTATTCTACATCCTTATCAATTCTACGAGTAATTCAAGTAGGTTATGATGAGATAAACCTATATACATAATTTGGATGATCGATCTAAAACACTTTGCTTTTTGTTACAAAACAATTCAGACACAACTACTATTAAAGAACTCAAAAACTACAGAAATGGTTAAAAATACCTTTAAAGAATTAGAGAGGTAAAGTAAGCACAGTAGCATCAACTATGCAAAGCACGAAAATCTCGGTCTCAATGAGGACTAATTGCCCGAATCGTGACTCTTTCTACCGTAGAGGATTTTTTAATGGTTTTTTTCTTAGTTTCCTATTTATGTTCGTTTGAGGACGTTGCTTGCGGAATGTAGGTCATCGATTATTGTAGATATCTTTCATGGGGTCAAGCTGTCCTTATTGCGATTAGGCCGAACATAGGAAGCCGTTCTGTACACTTCGAGTGACTAGTTTAAAGTGTCAGTCCCAGCTGTCATAAAAATACCTTTGCAATAACAAAGTACCTACCTAATAAAAAGCTTGAATGTTTGTCCGTGGTTCTGCCCGACATTAGAATTAGCCTTAAGGTTTGTCCGAACATTGAGCGGCTATCGTGCGGGGCTGCCGCGCGCGAACGCTTTGTCTACCTGCCGTGCATAATCATTTTTCATACATACATAACATTTGTTACTAAGCGGACGTTAGCACGAACGTAATAAAATCGCGGCGAGTTTTTATCGCGCACTGAATTTTCAACTCTCGGTGATAAGCCGAGCGTTGAGAAAACACACTGTTGGATTTTCAACTCTCGGTGCTAAGCAAAGCGTTGAAAATCCAGTACTCGAAAAAAAATCGCCGCGATTTTATTACGTCCGTGCAAACGTCGGCTAATTGTGTCTGGACGTATTTCTGTGGACGTAATAAAGGCAAGGCAGATTGATATTGCCAACTGAAGTACGCGACGTGTCTCGGATGTGCCGCGCAGTACTGCCGCGCGAACATTCGTCGGTTTGCAAACGCTGCGTGTTGCTGCCGCGCTCTTGTCGCTCAATGTTTGAACACACCTTTAGAATTTCAATAGATTTCAATAGTTTTCTTCCGATGGTTAAAATATGATTCCTTTTATCAATCATCACCTGTCTAGCCTTTTTGGCCGACTTAAAAGAAGGAGGTTCTATGTTCGAATTTCCTTCAATAATACGTATTTCTTCCATGTAGTCTATATGAATAATGATACAATTAATTAGTTCCTGTCACTGTTATGTAGTGGTAGTGGTATTCTAATTTGTGTGGGGTAGGTACCACAACTAAAAAGTGAACAAAAAACTTACAAAAAAAAACTGTTTTTTTTTCTTGTAAAAAGTGTCTTCCAAACCATGTTAGGGTCAGTTTCTAGTCTAACCGGATGCAGTTGAACACCAGTATTTTCCCTTCAATATTATTCCTCTCAACAATAAATATTAATCATTGGGAGGTCCGATGTTTGACAGTAGATATTTAGGGGCTTATACGAATATGTTACGCAAGACCTACATCCATTTTTAGGGTTCCGTAGTCCAAGAAGGAACCCTTATAAGTAGTTTCACTTAGCTCTGAGACTCTTAGTACTAGTAAGTTGTAATTTGGCAAGGGTATACATATTAATCACGCCGACAAAGTGGTAAAATAAAATCATGAAATTTTTGTAGGATATCTCCCTTACATTTAAAGTGGGGTTGCTTTCTCATCTATCTCATGGTGTGGGGTGTCGTGGGAAAGGCCGTTCAAAAATATGAGTGTCCGACAACCATTTTTGGATTCGAGGATCTGTTTGCGTAATATTAAGCTTTAAAGTTTAAGTTTTTGTTAGGGTTAAATACCCCCCTACCAACTAAATGGTTGGTTTTGGATATGTGAAAAAAAAAATCACGGCAGAGTCTATACAGGAAAAGTTTTTAACCAGTGCACAAACTTAAACACGTGACTTTACTCATTATTATAAACAACTTTTACTATGGGACCAAACCTGAGATCTCGAAAAAAAATCTGCTGTTCCCTACATTTCGACGAGTAATGCGAACATTAATGTAGGGAACAGCAGATTTTTTTTTTCGTGATTTAAGGTAGTTTTTTCAATTTGCAGGTCAGTGTCAAATTGTATGTTGATTAAAATATGATTCACGACTGTAACAAATATGGCTTTACAGAATTATAATCATTAGAATCAGCAATACACACAAAGTTAGCATAATCCTCAAATGTCATAATTTCATGAAATAGTCATTCAAGAGGATTACATGAAGTTAGAGAGTTGTATTGATGACTTTTATGATTATAATTTTGTAAATAAACATTTGATACGGCCGCGAATCATATTTAAATCAACATACAACATGATAATAACCTGCAAATTGCAAATAACGTACGAAAGTTTGAATTTAGCGGGCTACCCTGACGCCTTCGCCTTAACTAGTTCTTGCGATTAATTCATCCCAACTACAGAACCCTTCATTGTGCGTGGACCGACACGCACTTAGCCGGTTTTTGTACTTCAATAGGCTGGCTAAATTAATAACGTTACCCAGTAAAAACAAGATGAAAACATCTTTGTTACAGACGAAAACAGAAACATTTTCTTTACCTCATATTTTCGCTGATTGCTTACATAATTAATAATTCCCTCCGACAGTTATTGATAGTTTTTGTCACTCTTCAGACTATGATATTGGGTTAATGATAGAAACCATTTGGGTAATGGATAGATAGTGATATAAATTATGTTTGTGCTACGGCTTTTTCTTGGGAGAGAAAGATTTTTCTGCTTTTCTTTAAGACAATTTAGGGATTTATTATTGTGAATTGTGGAGGGTTTCATATTTAATTTATTAGTTGAGGTTTAATAAAAATAATATTGACCTGCCTCTACTACGTGTGGGTACAATGGCGATATGTCAAAATATCGAGATTTTTCTACTATATCTAAGAAATAATAGTACAGAAATCTTCCGAAATAAATGCTCTAAAAGATAGTAAACACCGCATTAAAACTGACAATAATTTAGTATTAATAATAAAGTAGTTTAGAATATTTATGTCACTCAGACGGACATGAAACGTAACTTTGTCTTATTGAAAATATCTATTCGTTTGAATTAAATTTCGAATATTGCGGTTTCAGATGAAGACTTGAATTTCTCTCACAATATCCTAACAATAACAATGTTTTCTCGGAAGGGTTGTGATTCTATAAGAGCGTTATCACACTAACGATTTGCCAGCGCGTTTCCAGCGAAGCGATTTGTGAACGTGCTCTCCGCGGGTGCGAAGCGAAGTGGCCGCGCCTACGCGAGGTATTCTCCGCGTTTTCGTAAATTTATATATACATTCGCTTGTCTCGCTGTATCTTGTACACTCACGTCAATGTGAAAAACCGCTGTGAACACGTTGCGAATACGTGGCGTGCTCGCTACGCACACGCAGCGAGCGTGAATCAGCCTATTTTTTCAATACTCACAAATCACCAGTGTTATATTAATGCCTTAGAGTGAAAACCTCGTAAGTGTAAAAAAGAAATAACTTCTCAAGAGGAAGAAAAAACTGCGTGCTGTAAAATTTTTGTTCGATGTCGTTTATGTTTTTTTTTTTATTAATTACTTAATATGGAAATTTAACCCGCTTTCGTATCCAGAACTACGAACATGGATAACTATTATAAATAACATTGAATTAGTCATAGAAAACTTTTGTCGCCATAAACATGTCAAATTTTTATTCAAAACCGTTTCCAAGGAACTAGTGTTAGAGCGAGATACATCCTATCCTATACTATTAAACGAGCAATATTTGTATATTACGATTTCGATTAAAGTTGCAGTATAGGGGGGTGAAAAATCGGTCTAGCTAGGTCTCATATCTGGGAAAATTCGTTTTCTCTGTATTTTCATCCGAGCAGAGCTCGATCGCCCAAAGTTTAGAACAAGATGGCTACCTTAGAATAATGACATAGCAACATGGAATTAGTTTGTAACAGACATAGAATTAGTATGAACTTTCCTATAATATTAAATGAGCATTCTCTATTTTCACCCAAGCAGAGCTTGGTCGACCAGGTACTAAAGAAAATACCTCCAAAACATGCGGTAAGGTGGTTTACCGTGAATGGGGTAAATAGGTCAAAGCGTTACCTAATCAGTAATCGTCCAGACAGGTCGGGGTCTGTGATGCATCTAATTAAATTTAGAGTTAGGGTACTCTGATAGCGATGGTTTATTGTATTGTTGGCCCTACCGTATTTGTGTTTATAATTCTGTTTACAGTGGGAATAAAGCTTCCTCTAAGTATTTTTTAAGTAAGTTTTAAATATTATATTTTATATAAAAATAAGTGGAATTATTGTATATTTATTTAATTTTTATATTTCATTGTATGCTGCACCGGTCGACGTCATAACGTTAACGCCGGCTGTCACTGAACACCAGCGCTGGAGCTCTGTCTCGCCTAGGGTCGCAGCATTATGCTGAGCGTTGGCCGTTTTGCGTGGATGTGACGCATATTTTCCCCTTACTTGTTCTTTTTTGTTTTGTGTTCTTTCTTTGCGTCATGTTTACCACAAATAAACGTGTTTTCTTTTTTTCTTCTTAAGTAATTCCTGCCTCGTTAGTATAGTGATCGCAAGTGCTACTGCCGAGTGGTGGTAGGGAGCGAGAGGAAATGGGTGGCCGTCACCTCCTTCTGCGAATCAGTAATGCTCGCGAAGGAGGTGGCGGAACGCGTGAGGGAGAGGCAAATTTCGCGCCCTCACGCCCCTAACCGCCGCAGGAGGAGACGCCCTGGGCGTCGGGAATCGCAGGCCGATTTCCGGCCACCGTAGGCGCGGGCTTGCGGACGGTGAGCAATGGGTAGCTCGCCGTCCGATAAGGACCAGGCCCGGGTCGACGGCGCGTTGTGTTCCACGCGCGCCTCAAAGAGATGTCAGCAGAATTGACGGGGTCCGTTAGGGCCGATGCCTGCCGGGGGTGCGAAGAAATCGTGGCCCCCGGCAACAGGGCAACTGAAGGAACACGGGTGGGTTTTAGTCAGTAAGAGTCTGACACGCTCTCCCGCTCCGCCCAGAACGGGAGAAGTTATTTGATGATTTCCCACCCAAAAAAAAAAAAAGTGCTACTGCCGAGTGGTCCAGATTCAATTCCTGGGTCGGGCAAAATTTTATTGGCTTTTATCATCTGGAATTTCTTAATAGCAGCCCGAAGTCTGGATTTGTGCCCTGTTGATGCCGGACAATAGGCGGCGAACCTCATTCCAGGCCCTATTACATTGGACTTAAACATAACTGGTAAAAAAGTAGTGTAGGGTAGACATTAGATTTATAGATTTTCAGTATATACTGATCTCGCATTGTATATGATTTCCTTACAATGTGAGGTCAGCTTATACTGGATATGTATAGCTTGATGTGCAGCCGTGTGTACTATAGGTACACCTTTTCCCAACCCCAGGGGGAATACGGACGTGCTATTATGGTGCTCAGATAGGGATGGTTTATTGTGGGCTCTACTCTGTTTAAGACGATGGTGTTTACAATTCTGCTTACGCATTTGGGTATAAGGCTCTCTGTACATATAGGGTGGCAGGGGCATCGACGCGAAAGCTGTTACAGTAGATTTCGGTATGATGTCGGTTATGTAAAAAAAAAAACAGCTATTCCATACATTTTGATCGTACATGTATAGGCGAAAAATTTCAACGTTTATTTTAACGGTTCAGAATTATGTACTGAATCCATGGTAACAGTTTTCGCGTCGATGTCTTTGCCACCCCGTACAGGAAGGCTTATGCAAGCCTTGTGTATGTCGCAGGATAATTTCAAAAGCCGAATCTTTGCGAAAATCTTAGGATACTAGGAACTTGCAAAAATATTGACTATTTAATCAAATTAATCGAAGGTTTATGTTTCTCTTTTAGAAGGTTCTGAATTCCGTATATGCCAGACTATAAAAAAATGCAAAAGAGTGACGTATCGCGCGTCTTATGTAATTTTGACGTTCGAAAAGTGCTGATTCCCAGCCTAGTTTGAATAAATGACTTTTGAATTGGAATTTGTTTACAAAAATAGTTCTTCGGGTAAGTTTTTAACGGGGCAGACTCGTACTTTCTTTATAGTGGCTAGTAATTTTAATGAACTTCATAATCAGATATTGTAACGTTACAAATGTAACGTTACAATATCTGATTATGAAGTTCATTAAAATTTATTCAATTATTATTCAAATGGGAAAATTCCCAGGAGGGGAAAATGTAAGGAAAAATATAATAATATAATTGAATATTATAGTATAATTAAAAATACAAGGGGAGTACAAAAACACAGTTTAACACTACTGATCGGCACTGCACGCTTAGGAGGTTAGGCCTCAGAGGAGGCCTGCAGCGGGAGGTAGTCTTCGGGAGATGAAGGCTCCGGCAGGGAGTGATTGACGGCTGGTGATGGCCTCGGCGGGTCGATGACTCCGAGGGAAGGAAGAGTTGGCTCCGGCAGGGAGTGGGTGAGCCCCGGAATGGCCAGGGTAGGCCAAGATGGACTGTAAGAGAGACAGACCCTTTTATTATTATAAAGTCGGAGATAGAATCGGAGATAGATAGAATCCGAGATAGAATGTGAGATAGAATCGCCCGTTGCTTCTGACGGCCTCTGCTTTTATACCCTTCAGCTCGTTTCCAAAGTCAATATTCTTTTCCATTTTCAAACAGTGTTTTCTTCAAATATAATCGGACCTCCTTGGAGTGCGTAAATTTCATAAATGAAATTTAGAACAATAGTTAATTTGTAGTTATTTTGTACAATCATAATATAAAAATAAATTATAATTAATACAATGTTTAAGCGATATCAATAAAAATAATTGAAACTATATAAACCAAAAAGTAACATCATAGACTAAGCCAAACAGAAAAATAAAAAGAAACTGACAGTTTAACATTTGACATAGGTAAGCGTCACAACAAGAAAAACTACAGAAAATATCAATCAATGAAATACAGAGTCTCAGGAATATTTAACACACTGGCAATGGTCATGCATTTATCTAGAGAGAACGTATGATAAAAGACCAACATTTTAACAACCAAACCGTAAGTAAAAATATGCAACATTACAATATTGAAACATAGGACCTTCCTACTTAATGGCGTATTTCATGACCACTGGATCTTGTGATCGAGTCAACTTATTTGTTATTGTTATTATTCATTAACTGTTTATTAATTTTAATTCGATGTTTCATAGTTTATTCCTAGTTCCGAGCGTCGGAAAGCACGTTAAGCCGTTGATCCCGGCTGTCATTCGTGGATCTTTGACAGTTGTTACGGGTCGTCAGAAGCCCGAAAGTCTGACAACCAGTCTTACCAAGAAGTATCGTAATACCCAGTTACTGGGTTGTGGAGGTCAGATAGACATTTCCAATTCTTGAGGAAGGCTTTTTCAGCATTATGTCGTACGGCATTTTACTGTGGGGTCGGGCTGCTGACAGTGAATCCATCTTTATTTTGCAAAAGAGAGCTGTCAGAGCCATTTATAATCTACGTCGCCGCGAATCTTTCAGTAATTTATTTAAAAGGATTAATATTATGATGGTACCTTGCCAATTAATTTATGAAAATATTATGTACGTAAGGAAAAATCCACATCTTTTTAATAAAATAAGTGATAGACATCATTTTAATACTAGAAATAAAGATAAACTAGATCAACCATTTTTCAGATTATCTAAAGTACATACATTTTTTATGGGGTACGGTGTTAAATGTTACAACAAAATATCTTGTAACATATTGCAATTAAATTAAAGAAAATTTAAAACTCATATTAAAAGTACACTTTGTAAACAAGCATATTACAAATTAGAGGATTATATCTAAGATAAGAGTGCTTGGAAACATGCTGGTCCTGCTCCATAGGACAATTTACAATCAAGACAAAATCAAACAGGTTGCTAATTTAATTGTAAAATTTATAATTCTGTTTCATATGACATGGATTTTACATTCTGTGATTACTTCCTCACACACTGACTTATTAATTTAAAAAAAATAGGAAAATCGTCTACTTTTTACAATGTTTGTAAATATGTGAGCAGCATGTATCTATCACATAATTAAATTATCTGTCGTTGCTTCATTTTTAATTCTTTTTACCTATTGTGGTATAGTAATTTTATTCTAGGTGCATCGTCTTCACATATAATTATTTAACTAATGCACGTACTTACACAAACTATTGTAAACATTTTAAAAGAGTAACGGTGGAGTTTCTTGCCCATTGTTCTCCATACGAAAACTACCTTATGGAAGGGGTGACTAGAATCAATTATATTATTTTGTAAATGTTGACGTTCAAAAGTGCCATACACGGGCCTATTTGAAATAAATGATTTGACTTTGACTTTGACTTTAACATCACGCTTAGGACCCTTGGGACCCGAGCAAAAAGAAAAAAGTCAGAAAGAACGCTACGCGAAAATGAAGTAATAGTGCATGCGGGCGATGCGATACGACGCCAACGGGGTAGGTCGGGGGAACAAGAAATTTCACGCCGGCAGAAACTAGTAATATAATATTAGTATGGATACATGTGTCCGTGGTATCACAGGGGGCCCTATCAGAATACCAGCGCAGCGTTATTTGTTTTTTTCAAATATCGTGGTATTATGCTGACATAGGCCTTTTTGGCCTCGCACAGGTCTTCTTTTTTGTTAACACAATTTTCTTTTTTTAAATTTGTTATATGTTTTCTGAAATTGTTGTTTATGAAATGTGCTTAGTTTTAATGTTGTATTTCCTGTGCGTATCCCAAATAAAAAAAATCTTTCTTTCTTTCTTTATAAGGGGTTAAACTAAATACTCAATATATTTATTGCTTCCACATGTGAACTGGGTACCCCAGCCTCTTCTCTTGTATTGCAACTGAAAAAGCTCATCTAATATTGCCCAGGCAGCATGTCTATAAACCGCAGTGATAGCCTAGTGGTGTGACCGTCGGACTGCCAAGTCATAGGTCTCGAGTTCGAACCCAAGGCACGCACCTCTGAAATTTCTGATTCACGTGCATATTGTATAATTTATCATTTGCTTCCTAAACAGTGAAGGAAAACATCGTGAGGAAACCGGCATGCCGAAAAATCTCGACGGCATCGGCATGTGAAGTCAAGTCAGAGCCCATGGGCGGTTTTAAAACTCAGACACCAAGTTAGTCACTAACTACACGAAGAACAAGAAGAATGAATATGTGCCTATCCGTTATAACTAGACATCGGATATTATGCATTTGCATATTTGCATATGCAAATGTATATAACTCTCTAATTACGGCGTTAATGCATATTTTATCCTTTTTTCCTAATCGTACATATTTCGTTTAGTAGCAGGCTGCGGGAGGTACGTATAGGGAGCCTACACCAAATTCACAGGTCCATAACGTCTAAACAGGTATCCCCAGAAATGGCGCCAAATTTCTTATTTCTTCCAATGACGTCAGTTGACGTAGAGAGGTCGTTTTCGGCAAATTTTCGGCCTCCGTGAAAAGTTTTAGTGCATATTTCGGCGTTTTTTGTGCATATTTGCATGCATATTTTGGGACTTTGTTAATGCATATAATCCGATGTCTAGTTATAACAATGCCTACAGAAATAGGATACACAAACAAGTATTGTGGTATCAAATTGTAACATTCAATTAGAAGCAGCGAGACAGTACCACGTTCGTGCTGATGAATATTAATTCCACAAATAAACTTATTATCCTGCGCCCCGTTAGAGGTCGCTGCTGAGCTACGAAAACAACGATGTTGAGGGTTGGGGACCAACTTTTCACTTCATCATAATTATCATTGGACGCCTGTGTCACCCACTACTGAGTATTAGGTGAGTTGGGTGAGTTTGTTATTGAGTGTTAACATTATAGTGCTGGTTCCCACTGCTGGGACACAGGCCTCCTCTCAGTGAGAGGGAGTGGGCCGTAATCCACCACGCGGGTCCAGTGCGGGTTGGTAGATGTCACATGTCTTCGAATTTTTGTTCTAGGACATGCTGGTTTCCTCACGATGTTTTTCGTCACCGTTTTGAGAGCAGTGGTGATGAAATGGCCTGGGTTCGGACCTACGACCAGCAACTGTTCGTCACGGCCGTCACCAATGAGCCACCACTTGATTATGCCACGGTAACTTAAACAGTAAAATCCGGGGAGGGGGGGGTACCGAGATCCATCCTCGGGTGTGATGAGATGACCCAAAAGTCGTCCTGCTGACGAGTTTTTGACATTTAGTATACCTACCCTTATAGGCAACCAGCCCCGGTGACCCCTAATGGGAACATAATAAAAGCAATGATTATCTTCATGGGATTGTTGTAGTACAGAATTCTCTATCTCCACCAAGTAAGAAGTAAGAAATCTCAAAAGGTCATAGACAAGATATACAGGGTCGTTGGTATACGTCGGCAATCCGTTAAGGGGATGTAGGAGAGGTCATTTGCAACCAAGTTACCCCTATGACCCCTATGCCAAATGTATGAAGTAAAAATATAAAATGTACCCAATAATCCTGATTACCTGATATACAGGGTTAAATATGAAACTATTTTCAAGTAATTTAGTACTTTATATTTTAAAATGTATGAAATAAAAATATAAAAAAATATAAAATGTAACTAATAACCCTGATAACCCTGATTAACCCTGTATGGGTTAATGGTTATACGTCGGTAATACATTAAGGGGATGTAGGAGAGGTCATTAACAACCAAATGACGCTTTTTGACTCCTATGCGAATGTCATAGGGGTCTTCAGAGGTTATTAGGTTGCAAATGACCTCTCCTGCATCCCCTTAACGGATTGCCGACATATAACCAATAACCCTGTATAGCATACAGCCGAATATAGCGGACTAATCTCTTAGCACTGCAACAAACCTGGCAAACTGGGCCATATATGTATAAAGGCATCATCTTTTCCATATTCCAAGAACTCGACATCAAACAGCGTCTATCAGCACTATAGTTTGACCGAGACCGCTGTTCCGCGTCTTAAGTATGTGCGCGGCGAGACGGGGGACAGTACAGGTCGCTCATTTGTCAACGGTCAAGGCGCGCGGTGTTCCGCCGCTCATTCGTCAATTCTGCCCTCCGCCTCGCATCTATTTCTAAGGCGCGGAACAGCGACCTCGGTCAAACTATAGCAGAGTCTCAAATACTGAAGTTTTTTGTTCATGTCTCGAGCCGGAATAATGACTGCATGGAACGTCTAGTGGTACAGAGTAGAGGGTCATTCGACACGCGGGAGCCCGATAAATCCGCGGTTGGAGGCCTTGTTGATGAATGCACCAGACTGTTAACTAACAGAACCAGGTGGAGAGAGATTGCGAGGCGAGCTACGACTACACCTGCGGACACACTTCATCGTGACCACGACCGCTGTCAACAGCGAAGCGAAGCGAAGAAGAAGATGATCTTTTCTTGTAAAAATAGCTAGAGCATCCACCAGGTGTTTTTCTTGGTAAAAAAAGAGTGTCAATATACTTATGTATACGTAGTCGTACATCAGTCACACACACAAAAGAAGATTATCTAAGTGTTTCAAGCATCCACTGCTCCAGCAGATCAATCTGTGGTGATTCACAGATCCAGCAGTGGATTTACTGGGTAAGTCTTATCAAAGAAACTGTTTTAAAAGTTTATTAATTGGTCGGCAACAGAAAGGTATCTCCCGTGTTTAAAATTCGCTCACTTTACGGCCCTCACCGCACAGCTAATACAGATTCCCAGCTTGAATTTTTAATGAAATTCACTGCAACCATAATAAATTAATATTTAAAGATTATTAAAAATCCTGCATCTTGCTTTGTTTCCTTTGTGAAATGAGTAAAAGGCATTTTGCTGATCAGTATTTATTTATTCGTCAATCTTTTTTATTAGGTATTTCCTTCTTTCATTTATTCAATGAAAACACCTTCGTTGGTATTCTTGTTTTTGTGGTTCCTTGTGTTCTGTAATATGTTCATTTTTATTTAAGCTTAAGCACAAACCACTTATGGGTATTGCTTTTGTCTTTCATTTGTTATTTACGAAACGATTTCATTTTTGTACCTATCTTGTTATATAATACTTATTATTAGTATTATTTCTCGAAAACATTTTTATCATAATACAAAAAGCGATGTGTTAGACATCGCTTTTTGTACTATGATAAAATGTTTTTTTTTTTTAAGTTCGGAACTTGCCGGGCGTAACCGAAACAAATACGTGAGGAACTCCGTAATCGTAAACTAGAATCTTAAAGTCTAAACCAAATTAAATAAATTATAATAGGTCATATACTCCCATATACAGAGTGGCGATTTAGTCACCTGCATCCGTCAAGGGGGTGATTCTGCCCGTCATACTAAACAACTTTCACCCCGAAACTCATATTCGATTTACAGACTATTTCGATTCATGTACATAATGAAAAGTTTTTTTTCAAATCGTATTATATGTGTTTCGTAATGAAAGTTGTATAATATGACAGGTAAAATCACCCCCTTGACGGCTGCTTAAAGTTAAGTAATGATAAGCGTTTGTTCAACCATAAATTTTTAGACATTTAAACGTCTCTTACGTTCTCTTTCTTTAAGCAACGTTTGGTAAATCTCCAATAACCAATACGTACTGGTCTCAGTTTAATTATGACAGCTCTTAGGATATACCTAGATTTAGTACAATAGTTCAATGAGTTAGTTCAATAGTTTAGTTCATATGGATCAATCTAATATCTACGACAGTTGGACCATTCGCCGGAAAGTTTAGACTATATACGGTCAATTTCAGCTGTGGTTAACGGTGATGCATCACTCATCCCTGTTCAGTAATCCAGTCGTACTAATCTGATTGGGGTTTAGTTTGTGTTAGGAACTGATATTACTAGATTTTGCCGTTTATGCTAATTACTGTTTCTGAATATGGACAATGATAGCTTGAAACTAAGGGCATTCATTAATTATTTTTTTTTGATTTTCGAAGCAGTGACAGTATGTATTTTTATTTTTAGTTCTTTATTTATAAAGATAACATTCTTTATGGTTTACTTTTTAGGGTTCTTTTGAGGGTACTTTTTAGGGTACTTTTTAGGGTTCAGTACGTCTGAATGAAGAAACGGAACCCTTATGGGAGCACTCGTGTGTCCGTCTGTCACAGCCAATTTGCTCTGAATCTCCTGGACCAATTTGGTACACATATGAATTTCTGTGACCCAAACACGGACGTGTAAAGTAAATAAATTAATTTTGAATATAGGGGGCACTTCTCGTGGGCAAATAGGAAAATTATTTATTACTGTGTGATGTATATCAAATAAAAGAAAGGGCTTGTTGACAGGATCTCTACGATTTTTTAAAAATATTTTTAAAATAAGTATTTATTTTACCCTATAAAGATATTTAAGGAAATATATTAAAATTTACCTTTCCGCCCCTCTTATCTCTGAAAACACTGATCCTAAAATTTTGAAAAAAAAAAAATACATTTATATTACAGAAAAACCTATAAGAAGTGTGCTGTACTCACAATATTGAGAGATTTATCATTTTATTCAAAGACCATAGTTTTAAATAAAATGATTAATCTCTCAATATTGTGAGTACAAACTTACATTTGCAGTTGGAATGTATAGGAGAACATGGTTTTCAACTACAGTGTTAAGTTTGTTCTTGGGATAAATTCATCCCAACTACGAAACTATTCATTGTGCATGGTCACGCACTGGGCCAGTTTTTTTTCAAAGTGTAGGTCTACTGACCTTCTCTTCATTGGGTAGCGGAATTTGTGAATAAATTAAACATTTATTTTATAAAAAAATTGACTTCAATTCAGTGGGATGGAATTTAAAAATGCCTACTTCTAACAAGATTTATAAAACTAGGTTCTTGTAAAGCAGAATTCATATTATAACCAAGTGTGTAATCATAAGAAGGTATCTTTTGGTTCACCACTCGTTGACCCATTATTAGCATTGGCAGCGCTTTTTTCAAAATTGGTCATGCACGCGTCACAGCATGGCAGCACTGCCGGGGACTCGGTTGCCGGTTACCTGGCAAAACCATTACCCGTCCCATGTCTATTATTAACAAAGGTAGAAATCTTTTATTATTAACTAATCATTGACATCATTTCAGATCTTTGAATAAAAGTTGTAAACCGATAAAATGATATAAGATTTTATTTCTAGGCCAAATGAAAAATTGTACTTTACTGTTGCGGCCAGTAATTAAGGCATTGATGGACGATCGTGAAAACGTGGGCCGAGGCGAAGCCGAGGCACACATACTTGAGTCCATCAATGCCTGGTTGCGATCAAGGCTTGTATAGTACTTTTCTCATGTTTGAGAAAAGTACAACATTGCATTGCAGTGCATTGTTATGCGCGAAAATTCAAACTAAGTAAATTAATTAATAATACACGAACAAAGAAAATTCACGCGCCAATTATGTTCATTTGTTTCTTCTTTACTTTTTACAGCTCTATTTGCTAAGCCAGTTCGAAATTTAAATAAAATCATTGTTATGTTGGTTGCCATGTGATGAAGTAAAAAGTTCGTTCCATTTTTAAATAACACGACAGATTAGATGTCAGCACAACTGACGGGGTCCGCTAGAGCCGATGCCTGCTGGGGTCGCGGGAAAGTCCGAAAGGGATACCGTGGCCCCTGGCAACATACAGGCAACTGGAGGAACACGGGTGGGTTTTAGTCAGTAAGAATCTGACACGCCCTCCCGCTCCGCTCAGAGCGGAAGAAGTTATTTGATAATTTCCCACCCAAAAAAAAAGAAGGCTCGCTTGGGATTTTCATAGTAACATTGCTGGCCGCCTACTCGCTTGTTTGTGACCAGTACAGCAATTTCGATTTATCTCGAAGAAGGTTGTCAAAATAATGTTCGAATTTCCAAGCATGTTTGAGAAAATTACTTACCTTCTTGAATGTCTTAAAAAAAAAGAATAAACTATTTGCTTACTTTTATCTCAACGTAAAGGCAAATAAATAGATTCCGTTGTTTTTTTTTTACATTGGAAAAGGTAAAAGAAATCGCGACATTAGAATACTTTATGGTAATTTTAGGTCATAAATACGATCATAAAACAATGTAGGTACCTAAATATAAAAAAAAGATTCCGGAATATATTTTAGTGCTTTCGTAAGTTCGTATGTGTATGTGTATGCGATAAATAATGAGAGATTTTTGAAAGGTTGGATTTGCAAAACAATGGACGGTGTACAATCACTGCTTGGAGAGAGATTGGACGTTATACGACAAGTTTGTACAAGGAAACAGGAGCACAATACCTTAATTGATGCGTTGTAGGCCTGGAGCGACGATACAAATGACCATTGTCACGAATGTTCACTTGTTCTTAGAGTTTGAATGCACGAGTTTCAATAGCGATGCGGTTCGAACACAGACATTCGCCATCTTTTTCTTTCTTCTCAAGTTCAAAAATGTTGCGACGAGATTTCGCGGGGTGGCGCAACTTTGTTTTAGCCGTCCTACTCCCACGCGAACAATAGGCAATGTGCAAGAATGGGATAGGGAATAGGAAATTGCTAACCAACACTATAATAAATTTGTATTTCAACATACCAAAAAAAGGAAATGACAATATTTAAAGTCGAATTAGCGCAACAATAAAATGTCTATGTGCCTTGTAATGTAAAATACATAAGATATGCTTGAAGATTTTATACAAAATATAAATGATAACAATTTGTCAACAATGTGATTAGAGGCATCGATAAAAAAACGAGCGAGCCTTAAAGTAGTCGCATATCAAGCGCAGGCCACACCGCCAGCTAGCGGGCGGGCGGGCTAGGCGGGTGGGCGAAGCGAACGAAGGAAACTATACAAACTACGCGAAATATTGGCGAGCTAAACTATGGGGTTCACACCGAAAACTACGGACAGACGAGCGACGGGCGGAGCGCGCGGAGCGGGCGAAGCGGGCTAAGCAGGCGAGCGTCGACTAGTCTACTCGAAACGGGGAGGACAGGCGGACGAACCGGGCGAGCGGGCTGGCGGGCGAGCTAAGCTAGCGAAGCGCGGGCGCGCCAACGAGGTGAACGAGTAGCTTCGCTGGAATCGCCGGATATTTCGTTAGCTTAGCTCGTTAGGTTAGTCGGTAGCTCGCGGTGTGAACCGAAGTATGTAAAGAGGTGAAACGATGTTCGCCCGCCTAGCCCGCCCGCCCGCTAGCTGGCGGTGTGGCCTGCGCTTCATGTGTAACATCTCATCTCTTGGCTGACGTATATAAATGATATAAACAATATTGATTATCATCATCTCCATCGCCATTGTCATCGCCACTGACTTTGACTTTGACTGACTTTGAATGACTTTGACTGACTTTGACTTTGACTGACTTTGTCTTTGACTTACTTTGACTGACTTTGACTTTGACTGACTTTAAAATTTCTACTTTGACTTTGACTGATTTTGACTTTGACTGATTTTGACTTTGACTGATTTTGACTTTGACCGTCGCCACAATACCAACCTCTCGGAAAATGGGTTGGTACCATCGACGGCGATGACGACTTCGTGTTACACATTTCCGTCTTTTTCCACGAAATCACTCCCACGGATAGCAGGAAAGCGAGAGGAGATATTTGCAGGGAACCGAACGGAAAGATGTTACACATGAAAAAAAAAATGGCGAAAACTATAAAATGTAGCCAATCGTTGGTCAAGCTTTGTTTTGTCTGTAGCTTGCTAGTTTGATGGCTAAAACATTGAGCTATTGCTGTTTAAAAATGATAATAATTTAAAAGTGCTCTCATTGGGAAAATGCAAGGTCTTAGAAGTAGGTACGAGGATGATGTTAAGTAATTGAGGTAAGACTCTACCTACAATATAAAATTCTGTGGGTAAATACAATCTCCCATAAATATTAATACTCCAATAAGGTACATACATTTGTCACAATACAAACGCAAGGTGATGTTGAGCTCGTTGAGCTATGCGATTGCGTTGAGCTTGGTGAGCTGAGGCCAAATAAATCACTGGACAATTTAATAATACGCATAGCTGTTCCATGCAGAATTAATGTTTCTGTCTTGTCTGTGATATACGTTTTCATTGTCATTTATTTATTGTTGTTTTAGGCATTTTTGGGTCCTGGAGTGAAATGAAACGGTCATTCATTACCTGACGTTGAAAACAAATATTTAATTATAAAATACTAGCTTCTGCCCGCGACTTTATCCTCGTAAAATTTTGCCTGCGTGGAATGGAATCCACCAACCAGGGTTACAGTCCACTCCCTCTCACCAAGAGGAGGCCGAGGTGCAACATGCCAGCTAAACGCTGGCATGTTGCACCGACGCTTGCGTTCTCTTTTCTGGCGGACACCGACGGCTTAGCACCTACTTAATATTTTCTTGTACTGCAAACAAGAACAGTTAAGATTCCACGGACCATAAATCAGCCTATAATGTTCCCACTGCTGGTACACAGGTCTCCTCTTGGTGAAAGGGAGTGGACCGTAATCCTGGTTGGTGGATTCCACTCCACGCGGGCAAAATTTTACGAGGATGAAGTCGCAGACAGAAGCTAGTATTTTATAATTAGATATTTGTTTTCAACGTCAGGTAATGAATGACCGTTTCATTTCACTCCAGGAGCCGCCCGTGCGTTGCTATCTTCGTAGTTGTCAACTTCATGACGGTTCTCGAGCGCCATCTATCGCCTTACAATATAATAATAGTTATGTAATTGGATTCGCCCGAGTCATTTTTTGTTCGAAAATCATGTCTTTTTTAAAGATTATTTGAAACAAAAACAAGATTACTCGGCTTTTATGTAGTTTATATAGTTTATTATATCTCTAAATCAATTATTACTTTAGTTATAAACGAGACAAGAATTGGGACTTACGACATTTAGTACCGAACTCGAACACGACCGAAGAACGCACGCGATATTCAACTTTATTATTGATGCGTTAGCGTTTAGCACACAGTGGAGTGGTGGGGTGCATGGGGCGGAGTTTGCGTGGAAATTGTCTTTGGAGTGCCTGGGTCTTTTATTTATATTACATTTATTGTATAAGTACTTTGTTTTTGTTTAAGTTGGTCTGTACCAATTATCTACGAAAAACTTATATTGTATTGGCAGGTATTGGCCAACTCATTTATATAAGAACATCTTAGTCTAGTTTGAAAAGTTCTATAATAACTGTTTTAGTCAATACAAATTAATTGACCGATATTAATTCGACGTCTCTTTCAGCAACTTCTAAACAAGTAAGCTAACACTAATAAGATACTAAGAACTTTGTTTCAATTAATTATTTACGAAATGGCTTCGTTGGTCCAGTACTCGCAAGCGCTACTGCTGTGCATGAGGTTTTGTGTTCGATTCCCAGGTCGGGCAAAGTGTTATAGGGTTTTTTCGTCTGGAATTTCTCAGTAGCAGCTCGGAGTCTGGAAAGGCTCGCCCCCTATTACATGGGACTTAAATATTATTTGCGAAATGTGGTTGTACTAGATACACCTCTGCCTAACCCTTCGGGGAATATAAGAGTGATGTTTTATTGTATGATGTTAATAATTCATTGACAATAAAACTAACAACCACAAATAGAGCCTGGCCACGGTAAGTCTGCAAAAAAAACAGTGGAATTTGAAAATCTATAGACGGCAACACCATCTGTGCTACGAAAAAAGAATTTGATACTTTGTTTGTCTTTTTGTTTTTGATAGGTTATTTTGATTTATTCCTGGTAAAGAATAGTCACTTTGGCACCATGCAGTGTGGATTTGATACAGTTTTGTCATCGTATGGAGGTAGAGCATAGGTACGACATAGTCTATTACACATAGTCTATTAGGCAAAAATCAAAATGCAAAATATCAAAATCATTAGATCTACTTACACGTCAACCTTTAGATATCTTGTAAACATTGTCGTTTTTGGTTAAGGACGACATCGTGCTGTTTTTTCACATCTCGTAATTTACATAATCGTAAATTATATAATAACTCCCGCACTCTACTTTTAATAGGTTTAACCATTTTTCTAATTTATTTTGTGAAAACAAATTTTATCGTAAGCAAAACATTTCAAGTAGGTACCCCAAAACTGACATAACTGACTGATGTAAAAGTTTACCATATATAAAA
The DNA here is from genome assembly GCA_916610215.1 of Omphaloscelis lunosa. NCBI lineage: Eukaryota > Metazoa > Arthropoda > Insecta > Lepidoptera > Noctuidae > Omphaloscelis > Omphaloscelis lunosa. Next base: position 11,800,254 of record OU744265.1, on the reverse strand, counting down.
CTTTTTGGGTTGCCCATTTTTTCTATTACACACTTAGCGTGCCCAAACGCTACCACTAACTGACTCTAAGCAGATCTTGAAGCAACTAAAGAGAATTTTTAAAGGATTGCTGGTTTGACCTAAAAAAACAAAATATCCAATAAAAACTACCTATATAATAAATTCCAAAATCAAACCTCGACACACACATCACTATGAAATACGTAGCAACGTTACACATCATACGATAACACGGTATGACATTTATCTGTCTAGACAATCCCGCAAGATTCAGATTTATTGTACCACCCCCTTTATATTCTGTTCGATCTAGGATAATATACAGATGAGGTAGAGAAGTGAAACTGTTTACGATCTTTTTTTAATAACAATTTAGGAATATTAATATCTAATATTATGATCATTCATTAGGTACCTAAGTCAGGGAAATGAATTGTTATGAGAGCGTATACTAAAAGTTGGCAACTTCGCAAATAGCTGTCAAATATTTATCTGATTTGATTAATTTGGCAATATTTTTGTATGGAAATGTGAAATATCGCTAAATATTGAACTAGAATATTAGTAATGAATTGAAATTAAAATACTGAATTTGATGTTGTAACCGTTTTTGGTGTAACAAAGGCATTTGGAAAGTTACCAAATACTTTTTATACATCTCAAACTAAATATTCGGTGTTAAGATATAAATTATTGCATTTCATAATCAAAGTTAGCCATATTTCAGATTTCCATACAGTAGTGTTGCTAAATTAATCAAACACCGAAATATTTGCCATCTATTTGCGACGTTGCCCACTTTTGAGAATGCACGCTCTAAAGCAAATTGACTTCTGATTTAAATTGTCCGTTTATTCAAATCACAACTCTGCCCTGCTTAGCCGAAAGGCGCTATCTCTGAGATACGTAATTTTTGTTTATTTATTTTATATAATTTAATAGCTATAATAATTTCGCATCTAATGGTTCAAGCCAAATAGCGCTATCTAACTTAAAACATTTAAAAGAACCACTAAGAAGTTTTTGATTTCTCTCTCGGGAATCGAACCCAGGACCTCATGCTCAGCAGTAACGCTTGCGACCACTAGACCAGCAAGGCATAAAATCTTTCTGAGTTGAACTTTTCTCCTTTTGTTTATGCATTCCTGTGATGCTTGTCTTGGGTAACTCGTACACAATGCATTCACGAATAAAATATGTCATGACCTAATAAAACACATATTTCTTTACTTTTAGGGTTCCGTACCTCAAAAGGAAAAAAACGGAACCCTTATAGGATCACTCGTATCTGTCTGTCCGTCTGTCACGGCTAATTTGCTTCGAATTTAATGTACCGATTAAGTTGACATTTGGTACACATATGTTTTTCTGTGACGCAAACACGAACATGTTACGTAAATAAATGAATTTTGAATACAGAGGTCACTTTTGGGAGACAAACAAGAAATTTAAAAAAAAAAGTTTTGCTTGTTTTAGTTGAGTTACACATTTTAATATATCTTTTTTAGTGTAATTTACTATAAATATTTTACGAACTCAGTTTACAAGAAAACCTATCGACGATGGAACTTTGACGCTCAAAATCACATTGTTTCATTCAATTCTAATAAAAGCTAAAATTATTAAAAGATAACTTGAACGTTTTTCTTGTTTATTGGAGTTCTAGAATTTCTTTAATTGTCTTGAGTTTTCACGGAAAAAATCGTAAAGAAAAGCAATAAACATCTTGATTCAGCGTTCAATATATTCCAAATAAACATAATTTTATCAAATAATCTAATATGACATAAAACTTTTATCTACAATGAATACGTTTCATTAGTTTTCGTTTCTCAATATGATAAGACAAAATTATAATGAATAAATATTTCGCGTCAATTCAGCAAATCACACGAAAATAATGTGTAACTCCAACTTACAAGAAAGAGAATGACAATATCGTTATTATAATCAAATAATTAAAATATCTTACTGTTGCTGAAAATTACAGCGTCAAAAATCATGAATCATTGCTTAAAAAATGTAATAAGGCTCTTAAATAAAATAAGCTTTATCTCAATTGATAAGGCGTCGTCCTGAAGACCGCCGGGTATTGACTCCAAACCCTACCCATAAAACTATCGATATGAACCTATCGTTAGCACAAACAATACTAATCTTAGTTACCAGATAAAACAAAAAGGTAATAATGGTATTAGCAATCCACAGAGCTAAAAAAGATAATGACCTAACTTCCAATCCCAATTGAATTACCGTACCCATTTGCTCTCAACCCGCAATCTGCAACCAAGCCACGATTAGACCACAATAATTATAAGGCGGAGTCCTAATCCCTTTTGCCACCAGCGCCTTAATTACAGCACTTTAGTAATTACCAGAGAAAACTATAAATATAGATCAGACAAGATTTAAAGACTAGAAACGCAATGTATTTGGAGAGCACGCAATGAATGGCAATTACAAGAATGCATCGAGTGACAAAATGCCAATTACATAGAAAGCGCTTCGGGTGGTGTTCTGCAGAGTCTTTCAACTTTGCGAGCAATGTAAGTTGAAATTCAGTTTGATTCTAAAAGTGTAATGGTTGCACAATGACAGTGAGCTTGTTGATGGATTGTTTGTGTTGATGCAGTTTTTGTTTAATGGATAAAGTGCTGCAGGAGTTGCAGCATGATAGGACAAATGTAAGTTCTAGTGCTTCGATTTACTGCAAGCAATATAGAAGCCAAATTTTACGGTACGATAATGACCTTTGAGGAAGATGGAATTTACCTAGTAACTTTAGAAAAATTGCCCTTTATTGTTTTTGCTCAACACGCTGATGATTTACAATGCTCGGCTTAAAACTGTCACCATGACTTGATATTCTAGACTAGCGGGTTGTACATATTGCAAACAGTTACATAACTGCCTTTGATATTACTTGTGTTACATACTGACATTGCAGTACCAGAGACAACAGAGGAGCTCGTGGCTAAAAAAAAACAGCCGCACGGGTCGATCCATAAAGTTAAGCTACGCTTGTCGGGGTTGGTCTGTGGATGGGTGATCTTAACATACCGAGACTCCTCCGTGCCTCGGAAAGCACGCTAAGCCGTTGGTCCCGGCTGTCATTCCTCGATCTTTGATAGTCGTTAAGGGTCGTCAGAAACCCGAAAGTCTCACAACCAGTCTTACCAAGGGGTATCGCATTACCCAGTTACTGGGTTATGGAGGGCAGATAGACTAGTTCTGGTTAGACTGGAAACCGACCCCAATATAGTTGGGCAAAGGCTAGGCAGAGGCAGACAAACATTGCAGCACCTGACTGTGGTGTCCGCTGGTGGTAATACTCATTGTAAGTCAGAGGGCCTAGACAAAAGTGAAAGGCTATCAGCAATAACGATGATGGAAAATTCAAAAATGTAAGGGACTGACTTACGCTATCGAAAAGCTAATTTCAATCCAATTGAAAGTTGTTGTAGAATCCACCACCACTTGTTTAAGTCCTCCAGCCTATTATGAAAAATGCATAAGCAAATCCAAATTCGGTAACATACACCAAAAAACTATCAAAATAAACACTCCAAAAAGGGAAACAAAACATAAAAAATTGAAGACGAGCCCAACAATCTTGACATATTGGTAACGGCAATCTATCGGCCATGGATCGTGGTAACGGACCCGGCGGCACGTGCCTCGATTGTCGATGTCTCGAGATAAACACCCAGTGTGGGACACGGTCCATGGAACTATGTGATGCGATTATAGTGTGTAGAGTTTTATATTCTATGTGTGACAGTGCACTTTGTTGAAATAGTTTCTAACGAAGTAAACGGGTCATGTTGGAAATCTTCCACAATCATGGTTGAGCAAGGAGACTTTATTGATTTAGATCAGAGGTGGCCCAGTGGTAACGTTCGAACCCAAGCAGGCGCTTTACTTTGTGTAAATAATTTCATCACCACTGCTCGCAAAACGGTGAAGGAAAACATCGTGAGGAAACCGGACCTCGAACCAAAAATTCGAAGTCATGTGACATCTGGGCCCGCGTGAGCCTTTCGAAGAGAGGAGGCCTGTGTCACAGCAATGGAAACATTATATGCTGATAATGCAAAGCAGGCACGGGTAGCATTAAGAACTTATTTACGGCGCACCTAACTACCTACCCTACCTACCCTACTTACCCTACCTACCCTACCTACCTACCCTACCTACCTACCCTACTTACCCTACCTAACCTACCTATCCTACCTACCTACCCTACCTACCTACCCTACTTACCCTACCTACCCTACCTACCTACCCTACCTACCTACCCTACCTACCTACCCTACCTACCTACCCTACTTACCCTACCTACCCTACCTACCCTAACTACACTACCTACCCTACCTATCCTACCTACCCTACCTACCCTACCTACCCTACCTACCCTACCTACCCTACCTACCCTACCTACCCTACCTACCCTACCTACCCTACCTACCCTACCTACCCTACCTACCCTACCTACCCTACCTATCCTACCTACCTACCCTACCTACCTACCCTACTTACCCTACCTACCCTACCTACCTACCCTACCTACCTACCCTACTTACCCTACCTACCCTACCTACCCTAACTACACTACCTACCCTACCTATCCTACCTACCTACCCTACCTACCTACCCTACTTACCCTACCTAAAACCTCACGGAGCCCGAGACCTTTCCAACGAATGCAAAACCGTGGAAATCGGTTCGTGCGTTCTGGAGTTATAGCGTCAGGAAGGAAAACCCGACTTATTTTTATATAGTAGATATATAAAAAGATTGAATATACTTTCGTACCTTGTGACCTCCTGAAATTAAAGATATCTCCCCTACCTCCTCCTGTGGTTGACGTACAAGGCGTATATTTAGAGTATAACTGAAACGTCCTGCTGTCCACTTACGATAATATAGGTGTCCGGTAATTAATGGATAACATTAAAATGAATTATAGATGAACGATAGTTATAAAAATATTCATATATACCTTCTGGGTTATTGGTTATAATTATGTCGGCAATCTATTAAGGGGATGTAGGAGAGGTCATTTACAACCAAATGACCTCTTTTGATTCCTATGGAAATTATTACTAACAAACAAAACACACATCTTTTCTCTATAAAATATTAGTGTAGATAAGCTTCTCTTATAATAAATATACCTACTTTATTAATAAATGTCTCACTATCTGCGTTAAAAATAAAACTTTATACTCCAGAAACTTCCCTTTATCAACCAACGAAATCGAACCACACAACTCTAAAATAAATAACAGCTTATCATATAAACGTGTGAAAACTATTCCATCCGAGTCCCATACACTCATTACGTTAGACTCTTTAGAGGATTAGCTACGTGCCTCCTACTCCTCAATGAAGACATATGGAGGATTCCGTGTTTGCATAACAAATACCATAGGCTACAGGCCTAATTAAGAGTAATTGCGACCTCCTTCGAGATTGTAAGAACAAGGGACGAGGGATGCATGGTAATGCTGTATTGTATAATGATAAGAAAGTGGAATGGAAGTGGTCATAAGGAAACAATTTTAGTTGAGATTTAGCAGTGGTTTTCGGTGAAGATATCTGTGGCTGTATTGTTGTCTTTTGACCTACTGCGGTTTTTTTAAACGGTCGGTTGTGACAATGTTTGTAAGAAAAAACTGTTTCTCTGACAAAATAGGGCCTAAATATGTCACAAAACAAAACTTGAACTGTGGCATGACCTTGCGGAAATCCATTATAAAATGCAATAGAAGTGGATGGATATATTTAGTAACCTGTTCCACTTAGCTAAGCGGAACAGGTTACTAAATATATCCACTTCTATTGCATCGAACTGTAATGTTTACTAAGCATGTTTTGTTTGGCTGTTTTGTTCTATTTTAGTTGCTGTAGATCCGATGTTAGTTATATCAAGGCTTTATGTCTCTTTCAAAACTCTCTTTGTCGTAAATTTTAATAAATTAATATTCGTATTTATTATTGACCAATATATTTGAAATTGAAAATTCATAGCAGTTTTCCTAACAGCAAAACGTCTCAATATAAAAAAAAACATCAATAAAATAGAAAATACAAAACAGTCAAACGCCAAATAAGTTCAGTTTGCAACCACAAACAGAGGTCCCGGTGTATCGAAGTTAACAGTTTATTTCCTACGTGTTCTTGGGACAAATACGATTTTCTGGGTACGTGCCTCACCGTACAGTGGCAGGGCTTGAATTCTACCTACAATTGCGAGAGTCCACTTTATAAAATTGTTATGTTTTTTTATTCTTTGACGGCGGTAAGTGAAATTGGAATGGACTTTGAGAGCTTCGGATCGAAAATATTGTGTTTACTAGATCTAGAAATAGAGAAACGGAATAACTGATATTCGAGCTTTGTGCTAGAATATTTATCTTGTGATGCCTGGTTTATGATAAAAGGCTACCCATTTATCAAAGCTAAAAGCTAAATAACATAACATTAAGACCAATAATCACCATTATCAGTTATTTTATGGGTTGCCTGTTATAAAGGGCGAACCTTAGCTGATACACTATAGGGAGAGCCTATTGCCCACTAAACGGGTACAAATAAAGAGACCATCCAGCCACTGAGATTTTCTTAATGAAAGAATAAACACTTTGCCCAACCCGGGGATCTAATTCATGACCACGCTCAGCAGTAGCGATTGCGACTAATAGTCTAAACAGGCAGTCAAAGAGTTTCTTTACGATTCAGAAGAAAAAAAAAGTTTATTTTGTATTATTTTGGGATTATTAGTTAATTTTATAGGTATTATACTTAAGCTGACTCGACATACGTTGTCCTGTTCAAACTCACACAAAATTCCTATAGTAAATGCACTTTAAGTTTTCCCGAATTTTCCGCTTTTCCTGGAACTTCGTACAAAAAAATGAAACTAAATGAGTCAACTGCCATGTATTCGTATAGAGCGGAGCGAGGCAGCGGAGCGGAGAAATTTGCCAATATTAACCAATAGGAGCGGAGCTCTGAACCGGAGTTTAGATTCTATTGGTCAATACTGGCACATTTCTCCGCTCAGCTTCCTCGCTCCCCTCCCCACTGGAGGGGAGCGAGGAAGCTGTCACAGTCACAATTAGCCTAAAACGGCTATGCGACTGATATGTTTGTTTACAACAGGTGAACACGCCGATGGTCCGACGTATACACGGACTAATGGCATATGTCCGTGTTTCCTTCATCACTTTTTGAAAAATAGGTGTGCTTGTGACTTACTTAAGTGACTTATTACTATTATTTAGTAAAAATTGAAAACTAACAGACAAAAATCCTATGATAACACAAAGAATTTTGAGTCAAATTATGAAAAAAAGTGTATTTCGTAACGCTTGCAGCACGCTTAGCATGACCACAATAGAAATGAGTTTTGTCGACGGAAGAATAGACAAAATGACAGATAAACCATCACAATCTGTCATTTTGTCTATTCTTCCGTCGACAAAACCCATAGAAAACCCGTTTCTATGGTTGTCATAACTACGCGTGCTTTTTGTCTCTGTACTTTGCTGCCGTCCAACTATACATAATATCAAGGGTTAATATCCCTCGCGCACATGAGAGGCAAAATTTTTAACGGAAAAAGTTCGTTATTAATTCCAAACCTCATTTTATGTGGTCCCCACATGACCGTCGCTTTTATTAAATTTCTTTGAGAAATAACGAACACTAAAAATGTTGTTATAATACAATTACTTCGTAAGTAAAGGAAATTGAAAAAGTTGTATGGAAATATGTTGAAGTCAGGTTCGACAAGAAAATAATGTTCAGGGTAGTTCTTTTTGTGTGTGTCGAGATTTTCAAGATGGCGACTTAGGTAGAATAGTTTTATGAAAGTAGTTTAGGTTTAGATTTTTGTAACAAAAGCTGAAATAAAGTAGAAAGTGCACCTAGTTAGATATATCACAAAGACTCGACATTTATAATATAGATTGAATGTACTATGCAACAAATTATTTTATACTTAGTGTTTTATAGTTAATATTTACATTTTTATTTTATCTATTACGTGACAGATATGTGAGGACAATGTGGGTCATATTTCCTTTTTTTCCTTTGGCAGTTTGAGTACTTTATGCGGCCTACCCAAATGTCTTTTCTTGGGTATTGTTCGTCAAGTTCAAGCTCATAAGTTCTGAGTTGACCTTCATGATTACTGACAAATGCGTGCACTGAGTAGACAGGTCCACTCAATCTGTGTGGTTCTTTCGTCAAAAGAGCATTTCAGATGATCTGACCAAGATTATGTCTGGACTTTAAAAGGGACTGTGACCTCTTAGTTTGTTTCGGCCTTTCTTCTCACAGTAGTCAGATAGGAAACACCGACCTCATCTACTTTTAAATTTGATTGACGTGTAAAAGTGTTTGTACAAGAAAACTTGAAGATTTTTTTTTTACCTACATAGTAACGGATCATCTAAAAGCCGATTTTTCAATCGAAAAAAAAAAGATCTGAATCTTTATTCTGAAGGTCATAATAATTGTTAAAAGCTGTCTTACTGCAATTTTTATTTTTCTAAAAAGTAACTATTACAAAAATATTTACACCAAAAATACAACCGACTTCCAAACTTCAAAGTGAAACTGATGAATTACAAAACAACTCACTAAAATTTGAAAAAAAAAATATTTTCACCAAAAATACAACCGACTTATTATTACTTATACTTATACAACGACTTCCAAAGTACAAAGTGAAAAATAACTCTAATTTCGGAAGTCAGTGTCTTTGGATTTAAGATTTTTGCCACCGACTTTCAAAATTAGAGTTAGTTTTCACTTTTTAGTGGGTTGCTTTGTAATTCATCAGTTCCACTTTACCAAATGGTGCTTTTAGAGAGCAAATGTACGATATTTGAAGAGTTCCCTCGATTTCTCCCAAGATCCCATCATCAGATCATGACCAAACAAAAAAAATAATTTTTCGAATCGGTTCAGCTGTCTTCGAGTAATCGGGGAACATAAATAAAAAATCAAAAATATCCGACGTACTGAGAGCCTCCTCCTTTTTTTTTAAATCGGTTAAAAATCAGTCTTAAATTATACTAAAACTGATCGTTTATTACTAAATCGTGACAATACAAAACGGGTACTTCCTATTAGAATCGGAATGATTACTAAATCCATTGAATCGCTGATTTGATTTTTAAAGGTATTTATTAACAGAAAGAAGAGAAGATAACAAAAAGATCTTATTCTAAATGTAAACTAACATAATCCGAGCAATGTTAAATAGGCTAAATAAGACGGTACTGTTATGTTTAAATACCCACTTTTCTACATAACCATTGTTATCGAGCACATAACACGAGTTTCATCATAGATTATTCAACTTTATGTAAACCATCCTCCCCAGAGGTCGCTAGTAACTAGTGTTACATAAAATCAGGACTAGTAATGTATCACAAATCGTTTACATAAGTAGGGCCATTCTGTCTGATTTAGGGTTGGGAAACGCTGACTCAGTAGCCGACGTATCGGCTATATCGTAAAGTCAGTCACTGTACATTGGAGTCTGATTATATCATTGTTTCTTGCGCTGTTTTGGGGTTGAGATGAAATAATACAGTTTTTCTTCATTATTAGTTGAAATGCAATGATTTTATTGCGCTTGAATGTCTGAAAAGGGTGATTTTGCATGTCAAAGAAAACTTAATTTGGTGTTATATATTTTTTTCTTTTTTTCTTTTATAGGCTACTTACAGTTAGGGAAATTAAATGTTTAGCAGGTCAACACAGTACGTCATTTTGTCGAGTTATCTACACTAATAATATAAACTAAGAAACGAATGGACCGATTTAAAAAAAAACTTTCACCAGTAGAAGGCTATAATTATGACTGAGTACCATAGGCTATAATTTATAAAGATACCACGCAAGCCACTGGTGGAAGCTAGTAGCTAATATAGTCATTTCATCCAAATATCAAAGAATTATTAAAGTAGTGATTTGAATTTTCGGACTATTTATGTTGTTGGTTTTCTAAATGTATGTCTGTAATTTTTATGGTGTACATAATAAAGAATATTCTATCTATTTATGGTTGAATTGCTAAGAAATCTTTTTTCTGACTTAACTTTACATATTACAGTCACAGTTTAAATAAGTAACATTAGTTAATTAATTCTAGCGTTACATTGCGGAAATCCATTATAAAATACAACATTTTGCCACACCGACCGCTGAACGCAGACTCGCGTTCAGCGGTCGGTGTGGCAACACGCCGTGTTCGAGTTCGCGACAAGTCAATCGTCATCCTGAGGATGCTTCGTTGAGAGGTGAAACACGTGTCGATTTATTTCAGGGTTTTTATGACTCTTTAGAAATAGCCAAGCGGAAAAGTTACTAAATATATCCACGTCTATTGTATTTTATTTTTTAAGTAACAGTATTATGTCTTCATAGAAAACGGCCGAAACGACACACTTCAAAATCTCAGTGTATATATCAGTACGCAACAGTCTCGAGTACGCGACAGTTACGCACGGACGCGGAACGTTTATCTACCGAGCGGCCGTTGGTAATTATTTCAAAGTCACTGCCGAGACATAATACTGTTACTTTATTATACTGTGTGATAGTTATATCAGCGTATTAAAAAATAGGTATTAAACTCTTTTGACACATTTGACTGTATGGAACCGCTCTAATCCTATTATTGCTAAACACAACCATTCAAGTGCGTAACACACTGTCAGTGGTCGCTCAATTCGATATAGTTGACCAACATGGCGGTTAGCGGGTGGCGGCACTGGCGAAGCTAGCGGGACTGGCGGAACTAGCGGAAATATCAAACATTTAACTTAGTTCAGTGTATTTGACGAGCCGCAATCAAACTGATGTGTACGAGTTATCTGGAATGACACTCAAATTACTGTTAGATAAGCGTTTAAATTATAGGAGGAAGCGGTTTTGGCAGATGATTTTGAGTTTCCATGGTGCTACTGCATTTATGTGCATTGGCCCATCGACTGTAATGCTATAATTCTCTGTTTTATGTGAACCATAATATATCTTATTTTTAAGCATTTACTTGACTGTCTTAGTGAGGTCATAATAGTGTGCTTTGGAGTTAGAGCCTTCGTGCTTTGGACAGAACATTAAAAGTTTTCATACGAATATTTTCAATATATTTTTTTCATATTTAGAAATGCGACAGTTAATCATTAGATAGGTGTATTAATATAAATGGTTATCTTATAAATGGTTTCCAGATGATTGATAAATGAAAAATTCAAAATCGTAATTTAAAATTAGGCCAAAAAACAGCACATTTTGACGCAAAACTTATAAAAGCTGAACAAACTGTCTAAAACAACACTTTTCTTCTCTCTCATCTCATTTAAAAAGTCAATAATTAAACATTAATTAAATAACTTAATAATAATAAAATATTAGTTTTTCTAATTGTAATTTATGCTTCTTACTTAAAAAAAAACAAATGCATGCTAAATAAAACCCTGTAACTGTTTCATGTACATACTTTCATTCATGAACGCTTCTGAAATTAAGCGGCACCACAACTGCCATTCTTCTTTTCTATTAAGTACAAGATTCCCGCTCACCGCTTATACCTTGTTCTAAAAAGCTCCGTTCGCGGGTTATGTATCGCTATGAATATCGTACGGCCGCCTGGGACTAGCGACTAATTCCGCCACAACATACAACACGGCCGGAATAAACGGAGCGTGGTATAGGCACACTGTATGCAAACGTGCCTGTAAATATATTTATATTGGACTAAACATTTATATTGGATATATTTTTAGGAGGCAATGTTTGGGACCAATGTCCCAAAGATTGCCGAAGTGTGTGGAAGCCGGGGAAGCGCGCGCTATTTAATTTGAACAAGGAGCGTGCGTGGTGCTAGAGTTGGCCGTCAGAAACGACCTTGACGAGGCCCCGCCTCTTTAATGTTGCTTATTATTATTACCTTAATGTTGCTTTTTACAAGTTGAGATGTCAGATGTTACATGATGAAAATGAAAATTAGTTTATTATTCTAACAAGTAAACCTTAACAACTAGTGATTGGAGCCTCCTTTTAAGCAAATTAGCCAGTGTTAGGAGGCTCCGCTCTTCTATAACTTTAATAAGTATCATTTACTTGTCTTATACAAATTTTACTACGAAATAACAATATAAAAAAAAAAGATTTAATTAAAGCTAAACATGCAGCACGCATGCGAGTGTGTGAGTGATAGTGAGAGTGAGGGTGTGTGAATGTGAACACGAATGAATCAGAGTGTATGCGTGAGGTTAAGAATGCTACAGGAATTAACTAAGTGTAGGGTTATATTTTATTCCAGCAGCGCTTCCGTGTCGTCATAGGTGAGTGGTTTTATCCAATTAGTAACAAATTCTTTAAATTCATTTTGTTCCATATTATCTACGTAAATCTCTTTGTAAAAAACGCTCAGCTCAGCTATACAATAGACTTACTATTGTATAGCTGCGCTGAGCGTTTTTTTGTATAGCTGAGCGTTTTTTGCATTGTATACAGGCGAACTTGGTTTTAGTTTGAGGAACTTTCGCTATTATATCTTTTCTTCTTTTCAAGGTTATGCTGGGGTCAAAAGGAAGAGTTTTGTATTTCTTAGAAGAGTTTTAATTATTATATATAGTTTTCGCACCGAAAATAAACCACTTATTTGGTAATTATTTTGTGTAGGATATCTAAAGTTTTTAAAGTAGATTCGTTTTGTTAAAGCCCGTTGTCATCCGCTCAAGGTTTATGAATTTAGTGTTAGCCGCCCCCCCCCCCCCCCCAAATAGGGATGCAGTAAACTAAGACGGATACTAAAGCTATATATATTTTGGACATTTACAGTTATTTGCATTATCGCACGTATGTACTCTTATGTTAAGATCTGTATTTGTTTGTTCTGTGTGATATACTGAAACATATTTAGTTACTTTTGGCTGTGTGCCGGTTATTTTTGAGCCATTCAGATATTTGAGTCATACCAGCTTCAGCGCTTCTGGCAACTTCCTGCCAAGAATTTCCAAAAAAGATTACAGCAGTATCGTCAGCATAAGAAAAATCTTAGCGTTATTTATATTAAGGTTGCAAAGGTTGTTGATGTAAAGCAGGAACAACGTAGGGCCTAGCACACTTCCCTGGGGAACTCCAAATGTGATGTTTGCATCATAACTGACGTGTTCTCCCACCTAAACCCTTTACTTCTTATTTGAGAGGTAGTCCGTTAACATTTTGAGCGGAATTCCTCCGACACATGACGCTTCCAATTTGTATAAGGACGGTAACAGAGACGGTGTCAAACGCCTTTTTTAAGTCCAGAAAGATGGTCAAACATTTGCTACCATTATCCAGATTATCAGCCTACTAGTAGCCTAGTACTAGCGAGCTGAGGAAAGTAACTGCATCCTCGGTTGATACTCCTTGACGGAATCCAAATTGTGAGCTACTTAAGGTATTAAAGTGTAGAAATTTCAAAAGCCTATTGTTTATTAGTTTTTCAATCATTTTCAATATAGCTGGTATAATGGATATGGGCCTGTAATTGTTGACATCATCTCTATCCCCGCCCTTGTGAACAGGAATGATGATATATTGCTTAAGTGGCACAGGGAAGATACCCTTTGTAAAAGAAAGATTAATTAAGTGTGTTATGATAGGAACAATTTCCTGGCTTATGTGTTTCAAAAATCTAGTGGATACATTGTCCCAGCCAGGAGCGCTGTCAGATTTTAGACTCAATAAGATCATGCTCACCTCTTCGGGGTCAGTATCTAAAAACACAAACGAGTTCACTTGTATCGATGATGAATCTGATCGAAAAGAGTGCGAATTATGTGCTCAAGGTTGATTTTTTTGTACTAGCTCTTTACCAATATTTTCAAAATAGTAATTAATGAAATTTACAGACTCAGTTGAATTTGGTCTCATGTGTAGTAGTTCTGTGTTTTGACTCTTAGAGTTATTTGTGTAAGTTAAAATTATAATATTTTTCCATAATAATTTATTGTTTGTGACGGAGTTAGCAAGTAGCTCCCATTCAAATTTTCTTTTCAATTTCTTAATCAGGTTATTACAATAGTTGCGATATCAGCGGTAGGTTATTTTTAAGATGTCATTTAATGGATCATTACGGGGTTTTTTTTGGAGTTTGTTGTGGTTGTTAATGCATCTATATAAACCAGCAGTTATCTACGACTTAACGGTACGCTTGCTGTTGGGAACTATTTTGATAACAGTGTTGTAATTGCTATCATATGCGACTACTGTAAGGCTACGATTAAATAATAACTAATTACATTTTAATATTAGGAAATAGCTCCAAGATACCAATATACAAACAAAAAAAAAGAGAAGAAAACAAGAAATTGTGATCACACTATTGGCTATGACACGCTTTAAAATAATGAATCAACGAACACACATGTGTCTCAAGGTTGCACCAAATTGGAGTCCAACTCAACATGTGTCAGGCAAATATACTTAACGCTGATAATCGGCTAGATCTCTGCAATGACATACGGACATCGAGGAGGTAGATGAGATAAATATGCAAATTATTGGTGTTGCGAACCAAGAGAATGTTGCAAAATTATTAAATATTTTGTGATGAGAATCATTATAGTCCCGCGGTTTTTAGTATACAGAGACATAATATGAAGTACCTCCTATCTATCAAACTATTCCACGGAAAGCAAATTTGTAAATACCTACGTAAAAGAGTGTCCATGAAGTTTCTTGTCAATTCTTCTCCATGGGAACCTACTACACTTTGGAATTGGCGTCATTTTTCTGACTAACAAATGAGTGTCAATTCTAAATAAGGTAAATGGTTTAATTTGAATACTTAAATGCAACCAATACTACCATAAGGTATATTGTAGGCGAAATTACCACAAATGGCCATGTAATGACACATGGCGATATTATTTCAAAAATGATAGAAATGGATGACCTGGGCTCTCAGCCTAGTAACAGCTTTAAAATTACAACTATGAAGAAAATTACTACTAAAAATATTCAAACAAAACCGTTTTCCTTAGATATTCTCCATTTTTGAAGGAATCAGGTGAACAGAAATTTAAAATTTCCTTGTTGCTTCAGAAGTATTTTACTATGAGAGGTATAATGCCATACTAACTGGTAGCACTCAAATTCTCCTATGGTAGGCCCATATACACAGGTCCTTGCCAATTAGTTCTGCCATAGGCGATATTACCACATAGCGCATAGCGTTATTACCATACAGCACATAATGTCGAAAAAGGGAGCAATGGTTTCCCCGAGCTCTTAGCCTGGTAACAGCTCCAAAATCACAATGAAACAAATTACTTCCAACAATATTCGAACAAAAACGTTTTCCTTCGTTTTCGTCCTCCATTTTCGAAGGAATCAGGTGAACAGAAATTAACGAAGGCGAAAACAAAAGACCCATCTCAGATTTAGCCTCCAATTAAAAGTTGAACCTTTGTGAGACAAACCAACTGAGGTGCTAAGTCGATCGGTCGACCCTTCGTAATCCTTACAGCGATTCTTTCTCGTGAATTTTTGAAAACTGAAATGTCAAAGGAAAAGTGTTTTAGGGTGGAACTAACGAGTTGTTTGGATATTTGAATTTTTGTATTGGTATTTGCATCGTTTTTAATTGATTGATGTTTTTGTTTACTAATAATATTATTTTTGTAATAATTAATATAGGGCAGTCAGCAGCCCAGGGTCTGGATTTGTGCCCGGTTGATGGCTACTTATTACTTATGGTCTTACTTATGGTTGATTTAAAAAAAATAACAAACATATGCTACGAACATATAACCTCCTCCTTTTTAGAAGTTGGTTAAAACCCAATAAAAAAAGTACGCATCTCTGCACAGCGTCGGTGGTTCCACCCTAGCTGAAAAACATCTCTTCTCGTCTCCGCTTCGGACATCTCGGCACATCTCCGCTTTGTTGGAGTGCAGGAGGTGACCGCCTCCCATTTCCTCTCACTCCGTACCATGGCCTGAGCCACGGCCGGACGCGAGCGCCGATCGCTTCCACGAGGACACGGCGATGCTTCGCCCAAGCCGGGCAGACCTCCACCGTATGCTCCACCGTGTCCTCCGGGCAATCCACACAATGGTGACACCCGGGCGTTTCCTCCCGCCTTATCCTGTACAGGAACCTCTTGAAACAGCCGCGTCCGGTGGGGACCTGCGTCAGGCGGAAGGTGAGGACGCCGTGGCGCCTCTCTAGCCACTCCTCAAAGAGGGGTCTTATCGCCGCAATTGTGGAGTGCCCATGTTGTGCGGGGCTGACATGGAACTTATTTATAACTGACAAAATGTGGGTGTAGGTACCATAGGTTCACCTCTGCCTAAACCTTCGGGGAAAAACAGGCGTGATATTATATTTCAGGGCAGATTGATCCCGAAAATGTTCGAAAAATACATTACCCTCCTTTTGGGCTTCGTCGCAATCAGGTAAAAAAACCTAAATTTCGAATGAGTTCAAAATTGTTTTCTAAAGATACAGTAATCTCTGAGGTGCTTCCAATATCCTACTAAAAACTGCAGAAAATGTTCTAGATTTTATTAGAAACTCTTGGAGTAACAAATTCATTTGAAAACATTATACCAGTACCTGAATACACAGACTATCCAACTTATCAGACTAAATGATAACTGGATCAAAATTTGAGGAGCTAAGGTAGTGAGGAGTTTCTGCTTGGATCCGATACTATTGTAATGGAATCGAGACGTGAGCAAATTACTGAATGGAAACTTGGATTCGATGATACTGGATAGAAATACCTAATGCATTTTCTAGGACATAAATCTATAAATTATATATTGTTTTATTTTAAGACAAGATTGAAAAGGTTAGTAGCTTTTGTCAAAAATAATGCAGTTCTGTTTTTCTGGTGTACTATAGGTACACCTCTGCCTAACCCTTCGGGGAATACAGGCGTGATGTTATGATGTTATGTTCCGTTTTTCCACGTATCGTATACATATTTTAAACGTTTGTAAATCCCATGAGAATATTATGGTTATACTTACCTACTCGTTAGTTATTATATTAGTTACGTAAATTAAAGAGCCTTAGTCATTATAATACTTATTATTATAATAATATGTATAATCAGCCTATAATGTTCCCACTGTTCGGACACAAGCCTCCTCTCTGTGAAAGGGAGTGGGCCATAATCCGCCCCGTGGGCCCACTGCATATTGGTTGGTGGATATAACATGTCTTCAAATTTTTAGTTCTAGGATATGCCGGTTTCCTCACGATGGTTTCATTCACCATTTTGCGAGCAGTGGTGATGGAATAAATTACACAAAGTAAAGCCTGCTTGTTAGAACCCACGACCATACATCTCGTAAGTCGGGGCCGATACCACTGGGCCACCACTGCTACAATACAATATCTACTAATCTTTATCACTTAAAAAACGAAGGGAAACATCATTTGACAGATAATTATTATAACTAAGTGGATGCTGTCTCGAAATAATTTTATGGCCCTGGCCCCTTCAGTTGAAGGTCACGTTTACACTATTCCTGTTTTTTAATTCTTAGTCACAGACGCTTCACAAAGTAACAATAGAATAACCTAATCGATATATGGAGAACTGTTTAAAGTTATCCCCTAACCCGATTTGCTTATGATTTATTTACAAGTTTCCAATATGTTATGTAATACATAATTCTAAGTTATTTAGCTTAGCTACAAACCCTACACGAGTAAGCTAAGTGTTTGTCGAATTCTGACCTTGTAGACATACAGGTTCAAACTAAATTACTTAGCGAAACTCCGAAGATGTGATGGGCATCGATATCTTTACATGAGCAAACATAAAATAAATTAATATGATGAGTTTTTATTTGGTGTCATCAACCGCAGTTAATGAAATAAACATTTGAAAAGAAAAAACAGTTTTTTTTTTTGTGTAAACTTGACAGACGTGATGGGTATTTATTTATTATATTATTTGGCTCTTCAACAATAAGTACACTATTACTTTACAATTTGTACATTGCATACTTAAGTGTTAGTGCCTCATTACTTAAAGAAAAGCACAGCATGCACTACATTAAAGTTTACAAGTAGTCATTGTAGTTTATAACTTATTAAAAGTTAAATTGATTAAAATAAATAATCAGTGATTAAATTAAATAAGATTAGATTTAATTTTTATTATGATTAGGTCAAAAGGGGACGGAAACGATTACTCTTGGCAAACTCAAACTCAAACTCAAAGCATTTATTTCAATTAAACCATTTACAGGCACTTTTGAATTGTCAAAGAGTCGGTCAGTTAGTCAGAAAGTTGAAGCTAATTGCCCATTCCAAAACGTAGATCTCTATGGAGAAGAACGGGCAAGAAACTCTAAGGACATTCTTTTAAATATAGATATTACAAAATCTTGGGTACATCATTCTTGTTGCTTCTATATGTGAGAACAATGTACAAAAAATAATCAAAAGGAATTGAAAATATAAGATTAAAAATAAGCCCTGGCAGATAAGAGATGACCAGTTTCAACTGACGGCGCCCGTTCACGAACATGACGCGTAGATCAGCACCATCCAGCTCAACCATTTTGTAGGGAACCGAATGATCCTGAATGGGCCTGAATGTAACGAGATGAAATTGGTGTGAATTTATACATTAAAACATATATTAGTGTATTGCAGTAACTAGTTGCTATCCCACAATTCACACAGCGATCCATAGTTTCAACAATATCCAATCTACAAACCGGCAGTAAAATCCAAAATAACTATTCCAACTCAATCGTGTGAGGGATCTTCGGTATCCAGTGTTACAGCAAGGGTCGTACAAGGTAGCCAGGGTCAGAATCCGTAAAAAACAAAGCAGTGGTCGTTGAAAATGAAAAATAATTGGAGAAGAAAATCAAAACGCATCGGAAAACACGAAACAAGTGACAGCTATCTAGTACGGGTGGGCGTTGCGACGACGAACCGATTACAAAGACCGTTTTGTGTTTTGTGATGATGAAACCGTTTTACGTCCTGGGTTCAATTCAAAACTGACTGACTGTTTGAAAATCGCACCAAGTAATTTGAAGACTGGTTTGTACCAGGCTTCGAATTACTTGGTGCAATTTTGTATTTTACATCTAGGAAAATACAGTCGGGTACAATGATTCAACTATCTATCATACTCGTAAAACAGTCCTTCCAATAAAAAGTGAACTCTTGGTCAATGAAATACAGTCAATAATTTATTACCTATCAATAGAAATACAGTCAATGCTGTCGTTGGTGATGCAAAAAATCATTTCATACATTTCAAATTGTGGATAGTTGTAAGAAACTGCGCTCGACGAAAACGCAATTCTATTCTATGTTGGATAAGTTTCGTCCTTTAACCGTTTTCTGCAACCGTTTTCGTCGTCGGGAAAACGGTTTCGTCCGTCAAAAATTCGACAACGACCCACCACTAATGTTTAGTGTCAATGTCAGTCAGCTCATGCCAGTACAGAACATGCACTGCCAGTGACATAGACTAAAAATATAAGACTGATTTCAATCGATATGAAATTGATAATCATTATTTTGGTTTTTCAGTAATTAATGATGTTTTATTCAAATTAAAAGCACTATATTGTTTAAAAGTATATATAGTGTATTTAATTACTTTGAGTTAATTATATTACCTAGTGCTACCTCGTGGGTAGGTTTTCTTTTTGTATTTGTGTAATCGATAATCTCACGAAAACTGTATCACATTTCTCCGCTTCCAGACTGAGAATTGAGCTGATCTATGAAAAGGATAAAAAAAATGTGAAATTTTTTTTAGATCATGTCTCAACTTATTACATTTGGGCCCACCGTTTCCCATCTCCTTTGATTTTAGAGTAGAGAAACCCATTAAAAGGCAAATGTGCCTTTTTCTAGGTTAGGTATTGATAAGTGAAGTGAAGTATCGATATCTTAACACGATAAAGCAACAATAAAACAGGTTTTCTCAACATATACTTTAAGAAACAACACAACCAACGGTCGTTGATCAAAAAATAGATTCATCAAAGCTTTTTTTATTTTTATTATGTCTTGTTTACATTGATATTGATACCCGTCTCATCTGTTGAGTTTCGCTAGCTAATTTAATTTAACCCTTTTTTTGGTGTGGGTAATTATTAAATAACTTCTTTATGTTTTATGGTAATTATGGTGGTTAAAAGTGTAAACAAGTTAATTTAGTAACACATTCACACATTATTGATACATTTTGATTTTAATACCTTACCTCAGTAGTCGGCAAACCGTAGCTCGCGAGCCGCATGCCTTAATCGTATTATCTCTAATCGTAGCAGCCGATATGATGATGATGAAGGCATCCTACTTCTTAGCTAATTAATTTTAGGGAACCTTGTGGAGTGAAAGAGGATAAGAGTTTTATTTGGGAACTGACTGGCATAGATAAATCATAAAACATTGAACACGAGCGACAATAGCAAAAATCTTTGGCAAAAAAAGTGAAAAACACTACATGAAAAAAAAATCGCCGCGATTTTATTTCGTCCGTAAGAACATCAGCTTAGTATTTTACTGTGCTAGTACGTGGTGCACCAATATTAATTACGCTACAATTGAACTCCATAACAGCGGCAGCTGATAGTGATGTTGCGAGAGGGTGGTCATACCATTAAAAAAAATTAAAGGAGGACGGGGATAGCTGTGAGTGATATACTTATACTATAATATAATTATGTATTTGATAGATAACATTTAGAAATAGCCTGAGGATCACGGTTGGACACCACTGGAGAAGGGTAGCGTGAGACAGAACGCAATGGAAAATGCTAGAAGAGGCCTATGCAAGAGAAAAACCTCAACACTGTCGTATGAAATGTTAACTTCGATATTCAGAATAAAGGGCTTATTATTATTATTTAATAATTACCTAAGAGACTCATTGCATCCAAGACAATGGCTACCATTTTATACATCTTCTTTTACAAGGCTGCGCCGACCGGCGGCCGCGCAACAATAGATTGGTAATTAGTTAATTGTTTCTCATTAGATAACTTTTGTAAGGTATTTATTTTACATTTCGCGACAGCGCGCCGTACTTCGACCAGTTTGCACCCAAGACCGCGCTAGATTACGATAATAATAAATTATAAACCTTCGCACAAAATATAGCTTAAAAATATAGGTATCTGAATAGAATAGGACCGAAATAGCTAATGTTTTTATTAGTAAGTATAAGTATGTGTGTGTTTTATTGTCATAATTTTATTAAAATCAAGAGCTGATTTCTAAAACGTTGTTTTATATTCAACCTAACTATGAAAAACAAAGGAAGTAGGTAATCAATGTTGTTCCATTTGGTAAAAATCCTATGGGTTCAAGTTACCCCTAATCAATTCAGTAGTTTTGCTGTGAAAGTAAATCAAACAGTTACAAACTAGTCAAACGTTTACAGGCAAACGAACATACATTTTAATAATCGTAAGGTTTTTTTCCCTAGGGAATGAGATATTTTCCGTTCTTCTAACTATGAATGTGCAGTAAAATCACGTCGAAGTAGGTATTTATTGCTTTATTGTGTCGTTATGAAGGGGCAAACAGTTTTAATAAATATTAAGTATTAATTTTTTTTTGGTTAGTAATGGAGAAATACGTGTTTCAGTGATTTTATAAAATCTAATAATAAAATAAAATAAAAAAGGGGATGGAAGTTTGTATTTAAATCGGACATAATGTAGATTTCCGAATTACACGTGTGTGAACCGCGGGGAAAGCTGGAAATATATAATAATTGATAAAAACTAACGGATAAATTGGTGCACATTCACAGGCACATCGAAAAAATACCCCATATTATTATAACTGAACGCAAAGAGCAAAACTTGTTTACAATTTTTTTTTTCTGTACGGCATCTCATAGCTGACCCTTGAGGTCATGACTATTTAACCGGTTCAATCCTATGGTTGCCTTAAGCTGCTACACTCAAAGCCTCCAGCCAGGGGGTTACAAAATAATATACATGATACGTATTTATAGTTATCGCGCCGCAGATGGCGGCAGAACTCGTGCCACGCGCTCCTAGCAAACGACTTGCGTGAGTGGGATGAAATAATAAAAATATATCGCACCCTCTCGCACGATTCGCAGCGTTCAACTTCTAATAGTCCAAAGTCCAAACAGTCTAGGTTGATGTGTCGCCGTGTGTACCTACCCAGCTATGGGTAAGCATTTTTGTTACATCTTTTATACATTATTGACCGCAATAAATGACTAACTGACTATGACTGACTATAACTATTCATGTGTACTTTCAGTCAGGTTCCCACCCACTTTCCGGTTAATGTAAATCATGCCCCTGATATCTTAGATGTGGCGCTCCTTAAGAACGTCAACCTAAGACTAGACTCAATAGAAACCATTAACGAGCTCGACTCTGATCACCGTCCGGTAGTCATGAGATTAGACCCCCGCATAGGTCTCTGCGACCCAAACTCTCCCCCTATCACTAAGAGGATCACGGACTGGAAGAAAGTAAGCACTCAGCTGAAATCCAACACGTCCCCTCAACTAGACTCTATTCCCGATCTAGCCTTCGAGGTCGTTGAAAAGGCTGAATGCCTGGCCGACACCCTCGAGGCCCAATGCTCACTCAGCTCCCTGCCAGTAGACCAAGCTCACCTCCTAAAGGTCGACGCTGAAGTCGAACGTAGAGCCTCTCTCCCTCCCGTCGATGACCCTGATTGTCCACTGCCTCCCGTCGCTCCAGACGAAGTGCATGACATTATCAAAGGTCTTAAAGCTCGTAAAGCTCCCGGTTCAGATGGCCTCACCAATAGGGTAATCCAATTATTCCCTGCCCACCTGATAATGCTTTTGACTACCATCTTCAATGGTCCCTTAAGCAACAACTTCTTTCCCCAGTCGTGGAAAGAAGCCACAGTCATAGGTATCAAAAAGCCCGGTAAACCCAGTACCGAGCCCTCTAGCTACCGTCCCATCAGTTTGCTCAAGGTTCTCGGAAAAATCTATGAGAGGCTTACTTATAAGCGTCTCAGAGACTTCGCTGAGACCAAGGGCCTCATCCCCAATGAACAGTTCGGCTTTCGAACTGAGCACTCTAGCGTGCATCAGGCCCACCGCATCATTGAGTTCATAAGCAATGGTTTCCAACGCGGCTCTTTGACGAGTGCAGTATTCTTCGACATTGCGAAAGCATTCGATAAAGTCTGGCACAACGGCTTATTATACAAGCTGTACCAACTCGGTGTGCCGGATCGTCTCGTACTCATCTTACGGGACTATCTATCGAACCGCGTATTCCGCTATCGCATTGAAGGAGCACTTTCCTCTCCCCGTCCCATTCGCGCAGGAGTCCCTCAGGGCTCTGTGCTAGCTCCCCTCATGTTCACGCTATTTACTAGCGATATTCCAAACCCAGGTAGAAGGGCGCATTTCGCTCTGTTTGCAGACGATACGGCCATCTACTTCAGGTCTAGATACCCCGACAATATTGCCCACACTCTCCAAGGCGCAGTCAATCGACTCGCTGCCTTGTTTCGGAAGTGGCGCATAGAAGTCAATCTCGAAAAAAGCCAAGCGGTTCTCTTCTCGAAACCGCGCACAAGGCATAGAGACCCCCTCCCCCGACCTCTCACTATGTTCGGTAAGCAGATCCCTTGGGAGGAGCGAGCCAAATACTTAGGTGTTTTCCTCGACCACCATCTCACTTTTGCTGAGCACATAAGGTTCGTTCGCGAGCCGCTTTCGCTCTCGGTAGGCTCCATTCCGTCCTAAACGCACGCAGCAAGTTGTCACTTAAGTGCAAATTGCGAATCTACACAGCGTGTATTCGTCCCATCATGACTTATGCGGGCGCCGTCTTTGCTCATGCAAAACCCCGCCATATCCATAGGTTGCAAACGCTCCAAAACCGATTTCTCCGTAGGGCCACAGGCTCCCCATGCTATGTTAGGAACGAGAGTCTCCATCTCGACCTTAAAATTCCCACGATCCACCAATTTCTAAAACGCCTTGCAAAGCGTTATTTCGATTCCGCGGTCAAACATCGCAACCCTCTGGTTGTCGAGGCTGCCAGTTATGTCTCAAGTAGGATTAGCCGTACCCGCCGTCCTAGGCACATTCTCACCGACCCTGATGACCCCATAACCCTCCTCCAGGAGAGCAAAACGGCCACTAGCACTCTACACAGATACAGACGCCTCCCGTCATTCCGACCTCGCCGTCGAGGTCCTTTGCGATCGCGTCCGCGCCCCCGAGTAAATGATACTCCTCCCCGAGAGGTCAGCTACGAGATGCCCAACAGAAAAAAAAAAATTAGTCAGGTTTCAACTTTCACCAGGTCACCATTTTTTCTATCAATTATTGTTTGAGTAACACGATTTAAATTGTTACTGAAAATCATCGACGAAAATTGTGGTTCCAAAATTAGCGTCAATAAAATTGTCAACTGAAAAACATATTTATGGTGCTTTCAAATTAGAATTTGACATTTAAGTATTCAAATAATGACATTAAAGTTCTCAATTTCCAATCCACAGGTATGTTTGCAGATCCGTTTGCTTATACAGTACCTATGTTACCTAACGCAGGGCGTTCCCATTTGCGAGGCGGCGAGCCTCCTTGCCGGATTACCGCTATGGGATCTGGAGGCAAAGGTCCTCGCGCACATTTGGGAGTGGCGCGAGGAGGCGAGGCGCCGGGGCTTAGCTCCGCTGCCGCGAGAAATCGCGGCTCAGCGGACAGAGCTCCGGCGGGATCTCATGGCGTCATGGAGAGTGCGATTGTCGCAACCCAGCGCTGGGCACGCCACAATTGCGGCGATAAGACCCCTCTTTGAGGAGTGGCTTGAGAGGCGCCATGGCGTCCTCACCTTCCGCCTGACGCAGGTCCTCACCGGACACGGCTGTTTCGGGAGGTTCCTGCACAGGATAAGGCGGGAGGAAACGCCCGGGTGTCACCATTGTGTGGATCGCCCGGAGGACACGGTGGAGCATACGGTGGAGGTCTGCCCAGCTTTGGCGGAGCATCGCCGTGTCCTCGTGGAGGCGATCGGCGGCGGTGATCTCTCGCGTCCGGCCCTGGTTCAGGCTATGGTACGGAGCGAGAGGAAATGGGAGGCCGTCACCTCCTTCTACGAAGCGGTAACGCTCGCGAAGGAGGAGGCGGAACGTGTGAGGGAGAGGCAAATTTCGCGCCCTCACGCCCCTAACCGCCGCAGGAGGAGACGCCCAGGGCGTCGGGAATCGCGGGGCGATTTCCGGCCACCGTAGGCGCGGGCTTGCGGGCGGTGAGCAATGGGTGGCTCACCGTCCGATAAGGACCAGGCCCGGGTCGACGGCGCGTTGTGTTCCACGCGCGCCTCAAAGAGATGTCAGCAGAATTGAAGGGGTCCACTAGGACCGATGCCTGCCGGGGTTGCGAAGAAAACCGAAAGGGAGATCGTGGCCCCCGGCGACAGGGCAACCGAAGGAACACGGGTGGGTTTTAGTCAGTAAGAGTCTGACACGCCCTCCCGCTCCGCCCAGAGTGGGAGAAGTTATTTGATGATTTCCCACCCTCAAAAAAAAAAAAGAAAAAAAAAGGGCGTTCCCATTAACCCGCGATGGTATGGCGTCCAAACATCTAAAAAAAAAATTACCTACCATAAAAAAACTTTTTTTTTAAATTGATACGTAAAAGAAACACTCTCTTTTACGTATCAATTTAATATTTTTTTGTGAATATGTTATTATTAATACAAAATATTTAAAAAAAAAATTACAAACTGTATTTTTATTAGATACAGTACTTTTGGAACATACTTTAGAAGCTACATACATAAAAAAAAAATAGATTTTGATCAATCGAGTTCAGCACCCTATTTGTGCAACACACATTTAATCACAATCTGAATAATTTTGAAGGATATTGCTAATTCACTGCTTCATATACTACCGTCCTACCGTCGTTTCTTATCGTCCTTTATGCTATTTGTACCTACTGATGTTTAATTAGATTAATTACCAAATGTTTTAAGACGAGCGCTAATCCTGCCGACAAACTGTCACGCAGTTTGGCAGGTTTATAAAATGTTAACAAATGTTTGGTCCAGAATAAATGTACTTTATTTTATTTTATTTTTTTATATGTTCGAAAAATTTGTCTGCTCAACAACGTAACGCAATGAATGTTCTTGAACTGTCAAAATGAAAGCCATTGCTACTGTAAGTGTGTTACGCAATTACCACGCAGGTCGACTAGGTTTTCAGTTGAGTTAATCAAGTATTCAGCCAATTTGTCTGATTGGTCAGTCGCAATTGACTGTCCAACAAATATTTGGTATGAAGGTATGTTCTCCTATCCTTGAAAGAATGGAAAATAAAAAAAAATATGACCCGAACTCATATTGATTCCTCGCAACAACAGTCAAATATCAGAAATCTCTTTCAAAAACTCACAAACAAAAGACTTCGTAAATAACTAGCTACAACCATTCCCGGTTACTTCGAACAAAAGCAGTTTTCTTGTAGAACATCCATTATTCAGAGAGATATGAGCAATTCTCCATTGTCATACCAGCCGCGAGTGACCATCCGGGCGGAATCGATTGCGTCCATCACTAGTTGGAATCGAGACGAGTGCATCAATCGATTCTGATATTACTTCGTCTACATGGATGCTATACGAAAATCGAGATGATTTTATAATTGGAGTTTTGTTGGTGTGATGTCTCGTTTTCGCAAAAAATGGGCGACAGTTTTTTTTTTTTTAGTTGAATACTTATTTAGGCGCGTTGGGCATTTTTGAGATGGAACTAAACCATTGATTTCGCGACACCGTGATGACACCAGCTTTTGACCATTAAAAAGACATCAACGCGTTGATTACCGCGGTGCCGATTTTTTTTTCAAGTTTTCACTTCTGTCAACAGTGCCACTGTTTCTTTTTTGTTTTTATTTCGCCAGTTATGTTAAAAGTCTAATTTCAAAGACGGTGAGCCATCGACTACTGAGAATTTCCTGAAGGAAAACCTAATTGCTCTTAATATAATAAAGTATATTTATTTTTTATTTTAATAATAATTTTTATTTCGTAATTTTCTTATGTTAATGCTAATAGTTAATGATTTAAAAAAAATACGAATAATTATTCAACTTTAATAAGAATGTTGTGCATGCCTATGAATAATGTATTTACACAGCACTCAAGACTGATGATACCTATTGTAACTTGTAAATGTATCGTTGATGTGTCTTGCTTAGTAAATAAATTGCCGCTTCGATGGTCTAGTGGTTGCGAGCGTTACTGCTGAGCATGAGGTCCTTGGTTTAATTCCCAGATTGAGCAAAGTGTTATTGGGTTTTTCCATCTGGAATTTCTCAGTAGCAGCCCGTAGTCTAGATTCGTGCCCAGTTGGTGGCAATAGGCTCGCCCTCTATTAAATAGGACTTAGTTTAATTGGGGAAATGTGGGTGTAATATTGATACACCTCTACCTAACCTTTCGGGGAATACTGTTACGTTTGCAACTTGACTTATGTGTTCGATCTCCAAGTCGAGCAATTAGGTTTTTCGTGTATCTTGATTTAATATAATAACCAGGGATGTTACGCAAGTTGTTTTACTGGAACCGGAACCGTAGGTTTAAAATTTGATAGATCGGAACCGGACTTGGAACCGGAACGGAACAGGAGTCGAAGGCGGAAGTGGAAGTAAGATGTGTTGAAGGAAGGCTTAGTGAAATAATATAAATATAATTCAGTCTCTTTGTATAATCTCTTTAATCAGTCAAATATTAGCGATAACATTCACAAACAAAACAATAAACTGGGAATTCGAGCGCGAACGTGTGTAAAATAAACAAACACTACCCTGGCGATGAGTTAAAACTTATTTATACGCGCTCTAGTCACGCGCATCGCTGCGTTTCGAACTTCGGTATAACTTCAATTCAAAATTATGGGAACCGAAGTCGGAATCGGATGTGTAAAATTAATCGGAAGTTCCGACCTTTCGGAATCGGAACCGAAACTCCGTAACATCCCTGATAATAACTATGAAACAAGTAACTGCTTTATTTTGACTGAATGTCATTAAAAGGAAAATGATACCTATATATACGTCCAATAAAGTAGTCCAGTTGCTGAAAAGCAGCGCTGTTGACAATAGGTTCGTCCGATGTCACAGCATTTTGCTGAGCAACGACCTGTTCTTGCACCAGTTGCGACGCACAGCTTAATTGTTCTTGTTGTATGTTTGTGACAACCAGTGTAGTAACACAGATTACGTAATGTTAATTGTCTTTGGTCCCTGGTCCCTGGTCCTAACATCAAGCAATAGATAAAATTGAAAAACTTCTACTGTTTGAATATGAGGCTTCTGGCTACTCTGTATTTGTGTATTTTTTGTAATGCACGTTTTGTTTGTGCAGAATAACCAATTTTTATTTCTTTTCTTGTTTTTCTTTATTTAGGGACTTCTAAAGTCATGTAACAAGGAATAATATGAGTCAACTTGGTAAACTGACAGATGGTGTCATGATGTAAAATAATGAAAATTGATTTAAATACTTACTCTTTAAATCTAAATAAGTCTTCTAATGACCGACTATTATCTGACCCGTTAATATAAGGACGAGGAGTTCTTAAAGTACTTCCCTACGCCTCGAAGCGTTCAACATTCAAAAGTCATTTATTCGAACTAGGCTGAGAATCAACACTTTTCAAACGTCAAAATTATATAAGACAGTCCCCCAAAACGCCCACCTTTCACCACTTCCTAGTGCTGGGAAGAAAAAGTGGCGCAACAAACTCCCCAGCAGCACAACTGTTCAAGTTAGAAAAAAAATGATTCTATACAATAGTGTTAGAAACTCTTTCTTCGATAGTCGGATTTCCGGAATCGATTAAACATTTTTAGATATTTAATTTGATCTATCATAGACATTTATTATGTTTAAATCATTATCTGTATTTAAACTTAAATACTGTTTATATTAATAATAAAATTAATTGTTATCGCACACACTACTTCCGAGTGTACCACCACGTTTTATTAAAAATGTCAACCTAGGCTGCTTCCGGTAAAAGAATAACACGTGGTGGGAAGTAGTGCGCACGACCGTTGGGCAGTCGACGTCGAATCATCGAAGTGTACACAAGTGTAAAGTGATTTCTTAGAAACTTAATAAATATTGTGCGTGATATCGTGATAAAATTGTTTAATTTTCCTGGACTTTCATAGTTCAGAAGTGGGATATAATCGGGGTAGCGATCAATTTTCGCCCTCGGTGAAGGACTGAACGCCCATAAAAGGTACGTACAATGTTAAAAGCTAAAATTAGGTATATCAAAAATTATTCAGCTGGTGAATGAGTGATTAATAGCATTTTAGCTGAACTGGTGATATATTTACTTATTATTATTTATTTTTTTCTCTTTTCTTTCTTTATTTTCTCTATCTTCCCTTTTGTCTAATATTTAAAGATAATTAAAAGATTGATAGGATTATCTTAGGTAAACATTAAATTAAAGAACATTAACTTTTTGTAATATATGTATTTCTAGCGACCATGACTCGCAAAAGAAAGTCTCGACAACATACAAGGGAGTCATACGACTCTTCACCAAGTGGCTCTGAGTCCGCTGTGCGGAAACGTCTCAAAACTCACCGCAACCGTGACGAGTGGAGTAAATCGAGAACTAGCGAGTCGAGAGATCGCAATGAACCTTGCAGCAGTCGTGGTTCAAGGCGCCATGGTGCGACGCGTGATGCAGCGCGTGATGCGTCGCGAGTGCGTGATACGGCGCATGCTGAGGCGCATGGCGCGTCGCGATCGCGCGATGCGCCGCGATCGCGCCATGCTTCGTGGAAGCGTGATGCGACGCGACCTGCGGCGCGTGATGGGGTGCCTGATGGGGTACATGGCGCGTCGCAGTCGCGTGATGCGTCGCGGGTTCGCGATGCGGCGCGTGCTGAGGCACATGACGCGTCGCGGTCGCGTGATGCTTCGCGGATGCGTGATGCGACGCGAGCTGCGGCGCGTGATGGGGTGCCTGATGGGGCGCATGGCGCGTCGCAGTCGCGTGATGCGTCGCGGGTTCGTGATGCGGCGCGTGCTGAGGCACATGACGCGTCGCGGTCGCGTGATGCTTCGCGGATGCGTGATGCGTCGCAGTTGTGCGATGCGTCGCCCGGTCGGGAGGTGGATCATGGTCGCGACATATCGTACAATCGTGACATGCAGCGAAGACATAGTCAAGATATAGCGAGAGCATCGCGTTCGGACACTCCACCAGCAGCAGTAGTGAGTTCTTTTGATTCTACAAAAGACGCATATACTAATACTAACATTTTAGTTTCGGTTTTTAAAGAGTTCATGCAGACCATGAAAGCAGACGGGGGCAGTGAACGTTTTCCGGTTTTGAATGTGATACCAGAATTTGATCCCAGTAAACGAACTCAAACAATAGAAACATGGATAAGTAAAGTTAACGAATGTGCTCAGATTTATAATTGGACCGAAAGGCAGACTGTTCACTATGCTCTTCCTAAATTAGCGGGATTGGCTCAGAAATGGTATCAGGGCCTACCTAGCCTTCTGTTTTCATGGGCTGAATGGCAGAGCAAATTAAAATTGGCATTTCCAAGTGACCAGAACTATGGTCAGCTATTAACGGAAATGCTTGCTTGTAGGGCTGATTTTGGCGAGTCTTTAGAAGAATATTTTTACCAAAAGGTTGTTTTATTGAATCGCTGTAATATACATGGTAAAAATGCAATAGATTGTATCTTGTATGGAATTGAGGACAGGTCTGTCAGAACAAGTGCAGAAGCCACACAGTTCACAGAACCTGATAAATTATTAGTTTATCTCAGAAATAAAAGAATTACAAAAAGATTTAACAAGCCAAATTCATCCCTGCGGGCAGGGAACACTGATAGCAAACAATCTAAGACATTAAAAGGAGCTCAAAATGATCATGATAATAGGAACAATAGGAACTATAGGCTTACAAAATGCTATAATTGTGGTGAAGAGGGGCACCCATATTTCAAATGCAAACTACCAATCAAGCGTTGTGATAAATGTCATCAAGTAGGGCACTTAACTGATGGTTGTCAAGGCACCAAAGAATCTACTAATAAAAAAAAAAACAGTTTTAAGAATTTCAAAAGAAACGGATAGTGACTCCAAATATTTTAAAACTGCCGTCGTGAATGGTCTGAATTTTGATTGTTTCATAGACTTCGGGAGTCAATGTTCTATGCTGCAAGAATCTGCGGCTAAGAAATTGGTTAACTCGTGGTCGGTATCAGAACTACCTGTATTGAGAGGCTTTGGGGACAGCGTTGTCAATTGCTTAGGTAAATGCAGTGTTGAAATAAAAGTAGATTCAGTCACTACTACGGTAGAAACTCTTATCGTTCCTGATAAATTATTACAAATTCCTTTATTACTAGGACAGACATTCACAGAACAAGAACATATTGTGGTTCTTAAAACTAATAACCAGCTTAAGATAACCACGAATATAACTGAAAACGTATTGGTGTACGTCGATAACTCACTTATTATACATGGGTATACCCCAGTCAGTATTTATACTAAACCAAGATATTCAGGTGACTTATTTGTTGAACTTAGTTTTTGTCAGGATGCT
The DNA here is from genome assembly GCA_916610215.1 of Omphaloscelis lunosa. NCBI lineage: Eukaryota > Metazoa > Arthropoda > Insecta > Lepidoptera > Noctuidae > Omphaloscelis > Omphaloscelis lunosa. The sequence continues at coordinate 11,768,584 of OU744265.1, read as the reverse complement.
CAGAAACAATATGAGATTATTCAAAGTGTGGTACAAGTGAGTAACGGACAGGGAACGATTATTCTTAAAGGCTTAAACTCTGGGTTTGAATTGCTGAAAGACACTTTATTGCTCCGGGCCATTCCTTTAAGTGAATTAAAGACATTAAATATTTACAGAATAGAACACTGTCCAAATAATACAGTAACACCCCAAATTAAAGCTTGAATGATACAGGTGGATGATAATATTGAATCTGATCATAGAACCAAATTAACCGAGTTGTTAAACGAGTTTAGGGACTGTTTCGCCTTTTCGGTTAAAGAGTTAGGGTGTATAAGTGATACAGAAATGAACATAAACCTAAGTGATACCACGCCTGTAGTGTACAGACCTTATCGATTATCCCATCCAGAAAGGCAGGTAGTTCGCGAAATGATAAAAGACTTGACTGACTCGGGAATAATTAGACAGTCGTCATCAAATTACGCATCCCCAATCGTATTAGTACGCAAAAAGACCGGTGACTATCGTCTTTGCATTGACTTTAGGGCACTAAACAAAAAGACCGTCAAAGAACACTATCCTCTACCCCGTATAGATGATCAGTTAGATAATCTGTCAGGTCATAAATATTTTACTTCCCTCGATCTCGCATCCGGTTACTATCAGATTCCAATGGCAGAATCGGCAAAGCATTTGACAGCTTTTGTGACCCCAGACGGTCATTATGAATTTAACCGCATGCCATTTGGGTTAGTTAATGCGCCGTCAACATTTCAAAGAGCTGTTAATAGTGTTTTGGGGAACGCAAGATTCAAGGAGGCGTTTGCTTACATGGATGACGTAATTATACCATCCAGAACAATAGAAGAAGGGCTGCAAAGGCTACATGATATATTGAGCCTTTTCCGATCTTCCGGCATCACACTAAATTTATCAAAATGTAATTTTCTGAAACAATCCATAGATTATTTAGGTTTTGAAGTTAGTGAGTCTGGAGTGAAACCAGGCAAAAAGAAAACCGAAGCCGTGGACCGATTTCCCAGACCAACAGACCAACATAAGATTAGGCAGTTTGTAGGATTAGCGAGTTTCTTTAGAAAATTTATAAGAGGTTTTTCAATTATTGCGAAACCACTAACACAACTTTTGATAAAGGACTCTAAATGGCGTTGGGGAGACGCAGAAGAATCTGCATTTTTAAACCTGAAAACAGAACTTGTTAAACGACCCATTCTCTCATTTTATAATCCCGAATTCGAAACACAGTTGCACACAGACTCGTCTAAAGTCGGGGTTGCCGGAATCTTGATGCAGAGACCAGATAAAGTGGTTCCTTTTAGTGCCGTAGCATTTTACAGTAGACAGACATCCCCTGAAGAAGCCAAATTCACATCTTACGACTTAGAAACGCTGGCTGTAGTAACGTCGCTTCAGAGATTTAGAGTATATTTGTTAGGGATTCATTTCACAATTGTTACCGATTGCAATTCTCTTCGTGCAACCTTTGAAAAGAGGGACATACTGCCAAGAGTTGCAAGATGGTGGAGCATCATACAAGAATTCGACTTTCAAATAATTTATAAACCAGGCACAGGAATGGTTCATGTAGATGCGCTGAGCCGAAATCCCATTTCATCAGAAATACTAGAGTTACAAGTAAAACGAATTGATACAGATTGGGTAGCCACGGTACAACAAAACGATCCTGAGTTACAAAGAATTATTGCTATTTTAAATGATAAAGAAAATGACAATATTATAGAAATTAAAAATAATTTTGTTGTTAAAAAGGGACTATTATACAGGAAAACAGATACTGGTGATCGTTGGGTTGTACCGAAAGGCGTTCGATGGCAAATTTTGAAGTCAAATCATGATGAAATTGGACATTTCGGTCTTGATAAAACGTTAGAGATAATTAAAAATAATTACTGGTTTGCTAAGATGAGACGATTCACTAAAAAGTATGTTCAGTCGTGTTTAGAATGTGCCCACTCTAAAATACCAACTGGGAAAAAGTCAGGCAAATTGCATCCCATTGAGAAGGTTGAACAATTCCATACTGTACATATTGATCATTTAGGTCCTTTTGTTCGAAGTAAACACAAAAATGCATACCTGTTATTAATTATTGACGCTTTTACAAAGTTTGTGATAATTGTTCCCGTTAAAAGTACTAAGTCTGTCCATTCCATCAAAGCAATGAAAAACTATTTTCACACATTTAGTGTTCCAAAACGTGTTATTTCCGATAGAGGTACGTCATTCACTTCTAAAAGTTTTCAAGATTACTTAAGTTCATTAGGTATTAAACATGTAATGAACGCTGTAGCGACTCCGCGGGCCAATGGCCAAGTTGAGCGATACAATCGAACCGTTTTAACTGCATTGACAGCTACTAATTACGGCAAATCCGAAAATGAATGGGATGAACATATTTCAGAAATTCAGTGGGGACTTAATAACACACTAAACAAAGGTACCGGGAAAAGCCCTGCTCAGGCACTGTTTGGTCTTAATTTAGTGAGTACCTCAAATGCGTTATTACAACTTAACGTTACAAACGACACACAAAGTTCGGCAACTTCATTAGAGGACACTAGAAAAGAAATTTCAGAACATATTAAAGAAAATCAGGACATACAAAAAGAACGTTTCGATAAAGCTAGGAAAGAAGTCAATTATAAGATAGGAGAACTTGTAAGGGTAGAAAGAGATGTTCCATCAATAGGAAAAAGTAGGAAATTAGTTCCTAAACTTAGAGGACCGTATCGTATTGCAGAAGTTCTTGATAACGACCGATACGTAATTGAAGATACACCACTATCTAAAAAAGGAAATCGAAAGTTTAGCGGTATCTTTTCAGTAGATAAAATTCACCCCTGGGTAGTTTTTAATAGATCGGATTCCGAGTCTGAGGTGCCAGAAAATGACAACACAGACTAATAATTTATGATTGATTGGTAATGATGCAATTATATTAAAGTTTAGTCTAATACCTTATCTGAGAATATGTCTGAGGTCTCGGCTAATAGAGATATTAAGGATGTGTATGAGGCCTTGATATCTCAAGTTAAGTATGTATGTGGTATGTGTGGCTTATCTGAGAATATGTCTGAGATCTCAGCTAAGACAGGTGTTAAGGATATGTCTGAGGCCTTAACATCTTAAATTAAGTAGCTTAACTGAGAATGTGTCTGAGGTCTCAGCTAAGACAGATGTTAAGAATATGTTTGAGGTCTTAACATCTTAAGTTAAGTGGCTTATCTGAGAATAGGTCTGAGGTCTCAGCTAAGACAGGTGTTAAGGATATGTCTGAGGCCTTAACATCTTAAATTAAGTGGCTTAACTGAGAATGTGTCTGAGGTCTCAGCTAAGACAGATGTTAAGAATATGTTTGAGGTCTTAACATCTTAAGTTAAGTGGCTTATCTGGGAATATGTCTGAGGTCTCAGTTAAGACAGGTGTTAAGGATATGTCTGAGGCCTTAACATCTTAAATTAAGTGGCTTAACTGAGAATGTGTCTGAGGTCTCAGCTAAGACAGATGTTAAGAATATGTTTGAGGTCTTAACATCTTAAGTTAAGTGGCTTATCTGAGAATAGGTCTGAGGTCTCAGTTAAGACAGGTATTAAGGATATGTCTGAGGCCTTAACACCTTAAGTTAAGTAGCTTATCTAAGAATAAGTATCAGGTCTCAACTAAATGATATGTTGAGGCCTTAATATCTCAATTGTAGTCTAAAGTTGGGGTATATTTAAAGAAAATACCCAAATAAGCTGCGTATATTTTACTATCTTAATTACGTTCATAATATATATATATATATATTTTTTTTTATCAGAATTAATTTTCCCGGGACGGGAAATGTATCAGGAAAGGCCGACTGTTAGAAACTCTTTCTTCGATAGTCGGATTTCCGGAATCGATTAAACATTTTTAGATATTTAATTTGATCTATCATAGACATTTATTATGTTTAAATCATTATCTGTATTTAAACTTAAATACTGTTTATATTAATAATAAAATTAATTGTTATCACACACACTACTTCCGAGTGTACCACCACGTTTTATTAAAAATGTCAACCTAGGCTGCTTCCGGTAAAAGAATAACACGTGGTGGGAAGTAGTGCGCACGACCGTTGGGCAGTCGACGTCGAATCATCGAAGTGTACACAAGTGTAAAGTGATTTCTTTGAAACTTAATAAATATTGTGCGTGATATCGTGATAAAATTGTTTAATTTTCCTGGACTTTCATAATAGTATGCAAAATAATTTACATCAAATACACAAAAATAATTTAAAAGATAAATTATTGGCCATACGTCAGCTAGCACACGCCAATATACCAACCAAAATATCGAGAACTATACTCAAGCAGAAATAAAAAAATAAAAACTAATCGTAAACAGAACTAAATATCTAAATAAAGCCTCCAGGCATAAAGGGCGTGCCCGCTTACATAAAGCTATATAAAGCTGTAACAGCTGCGTTGTAGAGTGAAACCATTTTTTTTTGTCTCTCCTTGCTTCAAATCTATGTTTTAATGGTTTAATTTTATGCAATGTTTATTAGAAAAAAGGAACTTCACAGCTCTTTTTTTTTAATAACTCAAAATTAGTTCCACAAGAGGTAGAGTAAACGTTAAATAAAATTGCATCTAAGAGGAATCCCGAGTAAGTTTGCTTGAGAGAAGTGCCGGAGTGTAAAAGTAAGAATACTGAAACCTATATCTATACTAAGGAATTTATCTACGAAGCTATTTATAATACGATGAGAGATGTGAGTATGGTGATGAGCTGAAAATTTCCCTTATGTCTGAATTAAAATACCTAATATTTTGCAGGCTTAATATTGGAGGACACGGTGACGACAACCGCTTCTATAGTCTAGTGGTTAGACCGCCTGTCTCAGACCAAGAGGTCCCGGGTTCGATTCCCAGTGGAGGCAAAATTTCCTGCTCGATTTGGTTTGTTGGTGGGCTTGCTCAAAGTCTACCTCGCTAGCTACCACCATCTTATCTAAGTCTGTCGCCGTAACAACAATGTTAACAGCATTGTTGTGTTTTGGCAGTTCGAGGTAAGATAGACAGTTCCTCTGTGGTTGAGGATTCCGGATGAAGCTCACGTCCACTTTAGGTTTGATCATCACTTCCCATCAGGCGAGAAAGCTTTTGGCCTGCTGCAAAAATGAGAAAATGTCTCAAAATGTCCGTAATTTTAACAGCAATCTTTAAACTAGAACTCAATCCATACTTGGATGAGATTTTTATACGAACCACTGTTCATTACCATTTATAAAATACTATCTTGAGCTATAGTAACAAAACATTTTTGATGCGATTCTCGGGAGTTGTAGACAAAAGGAAAACTAGCAACATGTCAAGAAGAGAAGTAGCGGTGTATAGTGATAGATTAATTTGCATTCGCATTCATTGTTAGCATGCGAATGCATATTTAGCATTTAGCTAATGAAATTCAGTTGCAAAATTCTGTGAAGTGCGAAATGAATTTATCGCTTCGTACTTTATATACTTTACTTTAATATATTTAATTATGTGATCAATCTTCATCACATTAAATATGCAAGTGTACTAACACAAATAAAACGTTATCGGCGAGTAAACTAAACGCACGCTAGGAGATATCTTATGGCGAACGCGCTGTTTAAATTGCTTATTAACAAAATTCACATACTTCATTATTGTCGATTATCGTCATATTACCAAAAAGCATAGCAATAGCATTTAGCATGCTAAGACACAAGAATTCACATGCTTATAAAATTTATGCGAAATGGCATTAATTGACATTACTAGCGGTGTATGCCTATGTGAAAGTAGCTTTACTTGATTTTTTATATACAAAATCAAAATATTTTATTTCACATAAACCTGCATGGGAACTCATGAAACGTCAGAAGCTAGGTGCACGGTTCCAATTGTCGTTTCCTGTGGAGAAAAGCCAGCAAGAAACTCCACGGTTACTCTTTCAAAAATAAATGCCTTTTACAATAGTTTCAAATTACAATGTTAATAGGTATGGGAGGACAGTGTAGGCCTATCAAAAATTACCAGGTACTTAACAAAATAGAAAATGATCTACGAATCTACAGTCTGGTAAGACTTCAACGTTCTCACATTCACAAAATATGAAAGAATCTATATAAAGGACAAATAAAATAATTAAAATGTATTTAAACAAAATGGCATGGCTACCACGACTCCACTACAACTGTTAAAAATCTGAATTTATAACCTGTCCACAAAAGCCACTAATTAGTTAGCCTCTAAATGTACGAGCACAAACATAAAGCATAGAAAGTAATTATAATAACTTAACATAACTATTAACTAAATCCTTCCCCTAACAAATTAAAGTAACCATCAAATTGACAAATGCGAAGTTCACCCCCAATTAATAAACGTAACATCCGGTGAACAAATAACTGGTCATCGGAAGCGGCGCAAGCGCATAGACGTCGCCACAAACGCACGGCGCGCTTCCGATGCACGCCACACCATTTCCGTATTCCGTGGGACGACCGACCTGTGGGGAATGCCAAGAGGCAAAAAAGATGCCGAAGAACCACGGCAATTTTTTTTTTGCAGGTGAACTAAAAGATGCGGTCAAGCCGAGACATGATAACTTAAATGGCGTTCAACCTTTTCTGATTATTCAGGAACCAATACTGTAGACAGGTGATGGGAGTAGGTGATGGGAGTAACCTACTTTTCCTGTACACATACCTACTGACATCAAAAAAGTTTGTAAGCTGCAAGCTGAAGCTCAAGAAGTGAGTCTTGGTGGCCCACTGAAGCGGAGTCGAGCGGAGCTGAACGGAGACGTGTAGGAATCGTCCAATCACAGACAAGACGAGGATTTCAACCATTGTGATTGGCGAAATCCTGCAAGTTGGCTCCGCTCGTTTCAGCTTCAGTGGAAACGCATCATAAAAGTTCGGGAAAACAAGACCACGAATATACTTAACGACATGAAAAAAAATATCTCTTTAATTTTTAACACGCTGAAGAAAACGAATTTAGGGCCTTTTTCCTGCCTGCCCCACAAATTCCCTGCGTCCAGCGTATATGTGGCATGCATGACAAGAAAATACAATAGTATGCGGGCAGCGCGCATACGGGCCAGACTCTGAAAAATTCGTTTTTGTGCACCCCAAGGTAAGTACATGACATCTACACTATGTTTTTCTATCACACCTACATTATGTTTTTCAAACTCTAACAGACCTGAACTTCTGCTCATCTTAGTGACAAACACAAACTCATCACAGTTATCTTCTGTGACGTATTAGAGCAGGGACACACAAACCAGCGGGAATTTTAATTGATTCTATCCGACATGGCGGTTTAATATTGGTCTAAATTATGGCTTTCATTAACGGTGACGTACCGTGTGACTGTTTTTCATAGAGTTTGGAATAAAAGGATTCTGGTAAATTTATTACAATGATGTTTATTGGAACGTAATTCTTTACGACTTCTACGATTTCTACCAGTTTACACTTACCGCAAGTTGCATTACTTGCGGTAAGTGTAAACTGGTAGAAATCGTCACGCACCTAACGAAAAAGCGTTATGCAATAGAAAGAACCAGAGAGAGAAAGTGTAAATTTGGTAAAAATGGAAATCCAAGATGGCGTCTACAGATTAAATTTTTTTTTATCATGGTTGTCGTTTTCATAGTTTTCGAGGGTGCTAAAGTCGATAGAGAGGTCAAAATATAAATCGAAGATGGAGGCTGCGAAAATTTTGTTTTAAATCATACGTGAGAAGGAACTTCGTTCCTGACGGGGGCCCCCCGATCGCACATGTTTTTAGGGTTCCGTAGTAAACAATGAACCCTTATAATTTCACCTTGTCCGTCTGTCTGTCTGTCCGCGGCTTAGCTCAGAGAATCTTAGTACTAGAAATCTGTAATTTGGTATGGGTATACATATTAATCACGCCGACAAAGTGGTAATTTTTTTTTCCCTACTCGTAAAGTGGGGATTTTTTTTTCCTCATCTATACCATAGTGTGGGATGTCGTTGGAAAGGTCATTCAACAATATAGTGAGTTTGTTAAAACCATTTTTGGATTCAGAGATTCGTTTTCTAAATATTAAGCTTTAAAGTGCTAATTTTTGTTAGAGTCAAGTGTCCCCCCATGCCATCTAAATGAAAAAAATTACACCAGTAGTCTATATAACGATATTAAAAGGAAAATAAATCACAGCTAAGTAGGCTTTACAAGTTAACGATTAATAATAGACCAACTTATATTTGCCAACGGTTGCAAAAACATGTTTCCCATACATTCAGTATGGGAGAACATGTTTTTCAACTACAAAGTTAAGTTTGTTCTTGGGATAAATTCATCCCAACTACGGAACCCTTCATTGTGCGTGGTCCGACACGTACTTGGGCGGTTTTTTTTTTTTTTGTTCAAAATATTGTCACTTTCGAACTTTTTTCTATAGGAATGTGATTAAGTCAAGATGGGTCGTTGATTTTCCCTAATACTTGACAGGATTCAAATAAAAAACAGTCAATTACTAATAACAATACCCAAACCATGATGAACGAGACGACCAGTCACCACATCATGCATCATGCTGAGTGGAAGCCTTCTTGTCACAGTCATGTCGTGCAGCTGCCGACTAATTTCTGTTTTGAAAAAAAGAAAGAAAAAGTATTGTTACGTCGTACGTACGAGATCTTTCGAGAAAGTACGGATTACAGTGTGTTTGCGCTAAAAACTTCGAGAAGCATTCCATTATTATTAGTTTGAAGTTAAGTAGGTAACTACTTATAAACAATATTAGAACTCGTCATTGTAATTTCGACCGTACGCCGAGGGCATAAAGTACCTATTTCTTTATTCGGTACAAGTAGGTTATTATTTTTTGTATACCTACTACTTTTGTATTTCCTGGTAATGTTTATTTGTTGATGTTTTTCTGGAACCGTTCTACACTTAGCCAGAATGTTCGTGAATATTGGCGGTATAAAAGCAGAGCGCCGACACATCGTTCGCGAGCCGCTTTCGCTCTAGGTAGACTCCATTTCGTTCTAAATGCACGCAGCAAATTGTCACTTAAGTGCAAACTGCGCATCTATACATCATGTATCCGACCCATTATGACCTATGCGGGTGCAGTATTCGCCCACGCCAAGTCCCATTCCATCCATAGGTTGCAAGCCTTACAGAACCGTTTCCTCCGTAAAGCCACGGGAGCTCCCTTCTATGTCAGAAACGAGATCCTCCATCTCGACTGTAAGATCCCTACGATCCACCAGTTCCTTAAACGCATGTCCAAGCGTTACTTTGACTCCGCTCCTAGACATCGCAACCCCTTGGTTGTCGAAGCAGCCAATTATGTCCCTTCCCGAATTAGTCAGATCCGCCGCCCGAGGCATGTCCTTTCCGACCCTGATGATCCCATCACACTCCTTCAAGAGCAGAATAGGGCCACCAGCACAATACACAAGAACAGACGCCTCCCGTCATTCCGACCTCGCCGCCGAGGTCCTTTGCGACCGCGACCGTGTCCCTGAGTAAATACTCCTCCCCGACCCTTGCTCGAAAACGAGGTGCCAGCAAGTTGTTGCCGCTGAGCACGTAGCTTTAAAACTACCCCGCATAATAATCATGATTTAAAACCATTTTTGATCCAGCCTGTCCCTTCTTGCTGTCCTCCCCTCAGCGACGCCCTAAGCCGAGGTTCGTACCCCACAGGGGGTGCCCTTAGCGAGCGTTCGCCTAGTTTTAATTTAGTTTAGTTTTTTTGCCCCTGGCTGGAGGCTTTGAGTGTAGCAGCTTAAGGCACCCACAGGAAAGTCCGGTTAAGCAGCCAAGACCTTAGTGGTCATACTGCGAGATGCCCGTTAAAAAAAAAAAAAAAAAAAAAAAAAAAAACACGATGCAGTCAGTCTGATTTAGGCGATACAACGAAGCGAATCGAAGTGAACTATAAGTGCGATATCTAAGTGAATAGTGATCAGTAGTGTATTTGTGATTAAGTTTTAAGTGTTTTGTGTTTAATAAAGTTATTTAATTGTCTGATTGGTAGTAAATAATTTATCCCATACCCAGCTCGTAACAGTATTTATTAAGACTCGCACAGGACATCACAAATTACATCCATTAAACTAAAATACACTCATTGAAACATTCATAAAAAATTAAAAAACAAATTTAAAAAAATAACAGAAAGTCCTGTACGAGGCCAAAAGGCTCCTATCTCAGCATATGCTGCGACATTTAAAAAAAAAATGTCGCAGCGCTGGTATTCTGATAGGGCCCGCAGTGATATCACGGATAGATAGATACAGAAATAAATATTAAATAAAATATAATAGATGTGTGAAATACTTTAAAAATTAAATAGAAGTAGTCCGCGTGTCTGCACCCGACGATGCTCGTGATTTATTATGTACTTTTTGTTGTTTTCGTTTACTCTTGTCTTTTATGTATGCACGTGTCTCTGTGACAAATAAACCTATTTTTCTTTCTTTCTTTCTTTCACAAGCAGCACACTTGTTCACGAGCATAACGCGCAACACTCAAAAATGTTCCGTTTCTCAACAACAAACCATCAATAACAGGTAAAACCTACTACTAAAATTCCACGTCAGTCGTTCCTCAGTCCGGAAATTCAAACATGAAACACATTTAGGAGGCTGTCGCCGACGCAAATCCGCTTAACCCTAGAAGTTAGTCTAGCACAAACGAGAATACATTGGAATTATGCAGTCTGCGCTCTGAGAATATAAATAACTAGGTTTAAACACTGTTTTATAGTGCGAAATTATTATGTAATGTACGCGGGGAATAGGTGCTTGTGTCTAAGTAATAACAGCCGCACAGGACGATCGATCAGGTTAAGCTAGGCTTATTATTATTTATTTATTAAGCAAGCCACACCAACGACATATTTACAAGAATAGTTACAATAGGTATCACGAGTCTTGAGTACTGTGTAAATACATCGCTTACATGCACAACATTCTTATTAAAAGGTGAGCAATTATTCGACAAATTATAATTGCCACATGGGTGATCAGACCATCTTGACATACCAAGATGCCTCCGTGCCTCGGAAAGCATAGTAAGCCGTCGGTCCCGGCTGTCATTTGTAGATTTTTGACAGTCGTTACGGGTAGTTCGAAGCCCAAAAGTCTGACAAACCAGTCTTATCAAGGTATTGTGTTATCTAGTAACTAGGTTGTGAAGGTCAGATAGGCAGTCGGTCCATGTAAAAAAATTGGTATTCAACTGCATTAGGTTAGACTGGAAGCCGACCCCAACATAGTAGTGAAAAGGCTAGGCAGATGATGTAGCCGGGAATTATCGGAGGATTTGTTTGTTTATTGTATACAGGGTGAAATTGAATTCATGGGCAGCCCCTTAAGGGGTCATTGTACTCATCATTATGAACAACTTTTACTATAGGAGCAACCCTTTTTTTCTTTTTTTTTTGGGTGGGAAATCATCAAATAACTTCTCCCGCTCTGGGCGGAGCGGGAGGGCGTGTCAGACTCTTACTGACTAAAACCCACCCGTGTTCCTTCGGTTGCCCTGTTGCCGGGGGCCACGATCTCCCTTTCGGTTTTCTTCGCACTATAGGAGCAACCCTGAAATCAAGAAAAAAAAAATCTGCTGTTCTCTACGTTTATTTTAGCATAGCTTCGTCAAAATATAAGAAACAGCAGATCTTTTTTCGCAATTTCAGGATTTGTCCCAGTGAAAGTGTTCATAATGATGAGTTCAATGATCCCTTACGAGAATGCCCATGAATTCAATTTCAAACTGTTATAATAGTTAGATATTGTTGTTAGCATATTACACCTGTGCTGAAAGAAATGACAAGCTTCTTAAAGTGAGCAAAAAACCTCTTGCGGTACAGTTCTTCTTCTTTTCGTGTGGGTACTAACCTGGTGTCAGTTTTAAAGCCGCCCATGGGCCTCTAACTTGGCTTCACATGCCAGTCGAGAAATATCTATCAGCCATGCCAGTTTCCTCACGGTGTTTTCCTTCACTGTGTTTTACTTCCTCGCACAATGCATAGTAATACAGGGCTTGCTACACGGCTGCCAACCGCGTCCCCGACAGAGGTGACCTTGGTTGGCGACAAGCAGAACTGTTTGAAATTTGGTCGTAAATCACCAATTCACGTAAATCACCACAGTTATAAACTACCAAGGTCACCTCTGTTGGGACCTGGTTGGCAGCCGTGGAGCAAGCCCTTTTTACGTTATATGAACACGTGCATAAGATGTTTTCAGATTCGTGTTGACTCATAATACACTCGCTTGTTTCGCTCTTTCGTGAATAAATATGCCTCTCGTCGGAAATCATCTACTTTCCGCACTTGTAGCATAAATAACTAATAATAGTTATTTATGCTCATAAGAGCTACGAATTCAAATATGACGTCGTGCGAATTTAGAGCATTGACATGAGAAAAAAATGACTGAAAAATTAATGATGATTCAATATTGTGTCCATTAGGTAGATTTTATACCTTACCATTTTCTTCATCAACTTTCTAGATTACTTTAACTTACTGAACCTACTTAGTTATCCAATTTTTCAAGGAGCACACGAAAATAAAACCCATCTTAAATTTTAAACTTTTATGTTAACTTTATCAAACCCAGACTAATGAAACAGAACCTGTAAAACTCTTATCGTCCTACAACAAAGGGTTATTCATTCTCGAAAATACAAACACAAATATGTCAATAAAACTTCCTATGAAATTGTAAACAAAGCTGCTTTCAGCCGCTTTATGACTGAGTAGTCCTAGCGTCCCTTCTTTGCAGAATATCACAATACTTATTTGAAGAGGATAATGTTGGTAGAGAGACTAGCATAGAGGGAATATTGCAGAGAAACTATTGTGCTGGAACCTTTTAGCTAACTATAGAAGAAAATGGCAATAAGATGGCTGAGAAGGCTTTCATTCAAGTGTTGCTCGGGAATCCTTTTTTAAGAACAACTGCCTTTTATAGTATAATATAAGAAAGCTTGTTGGGAAAATATTTTTTATCGTCAATAGGACTATGGATTTATTGTTGAAAGCTTGTTTGTGTTCTCTAGTACTATAAGTTGATTCTTTTGCTGAGTGATCCGATAAAAATGCTTGTATTGTGTCAGTATGCTTTTCAAGTTATAAAAAAATATTTACGCTTTTTGTTAGTTGGCGTTTCGTCTCCAATTTATGTGTAGCATATTAAGCTTGAAACTTAAGAAGATATTTTAAAATTACTAACCCTGAAGTCGTATAATATAATATCAATTGCTTCATAACTACGAAGACATGTGACATCTACCAACCCGCACTGGGCCTGCGTGGTAGATAACGGTCCACATCCTCTCACCAAGAGGAGGCCTGTGTCCCAGCAGTGGGGACAATGTAGGCTGATTATGCTATGCTCGATATACTTATTTTCGTCACAAAAGTTACTTTCACTTGACGAAATGTAGAGAGAAGCTGATTTTTTTTCTAGATTTCAGGATTGGTTGCACTCCATAAAAGGTTTACAGTTACGTGACATTATGTCTGTCATCCTTTAAATGAAGTGGTCATTTTATATTATTTTCATTTATTAGCAAATAGGAAATCTATCCTCACAAATAGACTCTCACTAACAGCGAGAAAATTGAAGAGAAACCTAGTAAATGTAACAGATGTAGGAACGGACCGTTAATATCAGTCGGATTGCAGCGATCGCTCTGAATTCATTGCGGTGTGTCTATGCAGTACACACTGCTGCGAAGAATGATTAGAACAACAAACTCATAAATCTGTAGGACCAGAAAAAACTAGGACCAAGGAACGTGGGTCTGATTTTCTAGTGGGTTAACAAAAATTCGATAACAGGTTGAGTTGAGCGGTGTTGAAATAATAATTCTGACTTAATGCTATACTTAATGAAAATTCTAAAATTAATGCTGTAAACTTTCTGACTTAAGGGGGAAGCGCTAAGGTAGCCCGCGAAATTCAAATTTTCTTACGTTTTTTGCAATTTGCTGGTCAGTATTAAGTTGTACATCGATCAAAATATGATTCGCGGCCGTAACAAATATGTATTTACAGAATTATAATCATTAAAGTCATCAACACAACTCTCCAAGACCACGTAAGTCCAAAGAATGATGATTTCATGAAACAGTTATTCTTTGGACTTACGTGGTCTTAGAGAGTTGTGTTGATGACTTTAATGATTATAATTCTGTAAATACATATTTGTTACGGCCGCGAATCGTATATTAATCAACGTACAACTTAATACTGACCAGCAAATTGCAAAAAACCTAAAAAAAAATGAATTTCGCGGGCTACCCTGGCGCTTTCGCCTTAACAGCTTATTGCGTTTTATAATTATCTAGAACACCCGCTATTCACTTTGGTTTTAATTAATATATCAGATGTTTCGTTTTTTTGTTTGTTCTATACTTTTGTATTGTAGGCTTTACAAAGGTATGAACTGCGCTGAAATATATTGCACTAAACGTCACATCATCAATCTATATTGAGTCTACCCAGAATTTAGCTACAAATTTGGCTCCTTGAGTAGCGTCCATAAGTTCCAGTAGCGAGCAGATAACATGACATGCAGGGCACAACATTTGCTTGGCATTAATACTGGTATAAACTTTTTTGGCGCAGCCGTGAGGCACACACATTTCACTTTTTTATTTTGTTTGTATTTTGTGTTTCACGAATTGTGTCCAAATAAACGTTATCATTCTTTTTTTTTTCAACATTAATTGTTCCTTATTTTATGGAACAGCACCACATTTACACTCCAGGGCGGAGATATCTGTGAATCTCCATCTGAGCAGGTTTTCATTGCTTCGACCAACCTGGTTCCGTCAGTGCACCGTACATGCTCGTCATCCCCTTCACCCATATCTTCCCCAGCAAATAACTTCGCCTCTAACCACCAACTGTTATTTTCACAGTGCCTGACTTTTGGACAATAAAGCAATTTAGTGGGAGTTCCTCTGTATCATTTCCATGACTATCCATTCGTAGGAATAGTTTTTCAAACGGCTCTGTATTGGTGGGTTTTGATCGTTACAAAGCTATTAGAATCTTTAAATCCGACGGGTGAGCTTTGGGAACGTTTCGATGAATTGTGAGCTGTGAAATGGGGTTTGGTATCAGAGGAAGAATATTTTGGGTATCAATCGGCTCTATGAAAGCGATTGGTATAGAAGAGATTGGTACAAAGTAGGCTGTAACCTATACGTATAGAGGCATGAGGAACAGGGTGTAAAGTTCACTCATCCTCTATAGAAAAGGGAGGATCCTCCGACTAGACGGGTTACGATTCTGTATTGGTGGGTTTTGATCGTTACAAAGCTATTAGAATCTTTAAATCCGACGGGTGAGCTTTGGGAATGTTTCGTTGAATTGTGAACTGTGAAACGGGGTTTGGTATCAGAGAAAGAATATTTTGGGTATCAATCTGCTCTATGAAAGCGATTGGTATAGAAGAGATTGGTACAAAATAGAGTAGGCTGTAACCTATACGTATAGAGGCATGAGGAACAGGGTGTAAAGTTCACTCATCCTCTATAGAAAAGGGAGGATCCTCCGACTAGACGGGTGATGATTGATGTCGGGAAGTTATACATTTGCTGATCGTACGGTAAACTCTGCTTGCACGATGCAGGATTTCACGTGACGTCAATGTGATGCGTAGTTTGCATGTGGCGATGTAGATGTCACCACAAACCAATTAGATGGTTATGTCAAATGTAATTGCCATGTACATATTTAATGGAGTCCCTAATAATTCAATTTTTGAATTCCGAAAAATACTAATCGACCCGCTAATTTATTACAGAGCCTATTTTTGTGATCACCAAAAAAAAAATCAAAATCATCTATAATTTCATGACTTTTGATCAACTGTAGGTACATATAACTGACTTATGCCTAAAGTGCAAACAGATGTTATACTTTTCAAACTTTAGCGATCATTATTCTAATGTGGATTTCCAATAGCTGGTGCAAAATTCAAGCTACCTCTGAGCTTGAATTTTGCACCATATATTGGAAAATGCTGAAAATGCTGGTGAAAAATAATATAATTTTTCAAAAAATTGTCCGTAAAATTAAATAAAGTATTATCTCTGATTAGTCCTTACTTGAGCAAAGAACTTTTCGCTATTTGACAGGTAATGTCAAACTGTTTAACTACAATTCGGTCCAAGCGACTAAAAACTAAAATATTAGGTACTAATCAAAATATAACTTATTTATATTATTACTCTCGCAAAATTGTGTCACAACTGCATACCATACCGGTCAACAAGAATATCATATCGTATACCGAAACCACTAAGTTTCGTTCTCAAAAATACACAGAATCTCTCGCTTATCCACTTAGTGGGGGAGACACTAGTGTGTCAGTGTATATTGCTATCCACTACCGCTATCCCCGCGCTATCCTCTTGACGGGCACTCTGGCTTGTTGACCCTGGGCATAGAGTAGGAAAATGTAGAAATGGAACTCACGTAGTTATAGTCATCATCATAATACCATTTCATCCAAAAGACGTCCTTCGTTGGATATCTCAGGTGCTTCTCGCATTCAGCGGATTTCTACGGCCTTCACTAGGTTGCTACATCGATCGATCCTGTGCTTCTCGCATTCAGCGGATTTCTACGGCCTTCACTAGGTTGCTACATCGATCGATCCTGTGCTTCTCGTATCCAGCGGATTCCTACGGGCAGCCCTTAGTAGGTCGCTACATCGACTGGTCCTGTGCTTCTCGCATCCAGTGGTTTCCTGCGGCAACTGTAGGCATTAATAATGCATTCATAGCGTGAGTGTCTCTTCTATTTTTTTTTACTCTATGCCCTGGTCTCGATAGCGGTCACACAATGGCCAATCCTCGACCACTGCCATTTCATTCCATTTCAATTTGATGGGGAAGTATTGCGTGTTTTGTTTGAGTGGATTGGTGATTTTAGTATTTTTGATTACCTACGGTTTCCTGTTTTATGAAAAATTTATTTAATAGTTATTGAGTGAATATTTCTATATTCGATGTTATAGATATTGCTAAAAGGTGATTCTGGGCCTTTTTGCTTAATAACTTCCGCATTTCGCACTTAGCTTTGATTATCAGAGAGAGCAGAGGTGGCCCATATTTACGAGTTTTAGGTCGTGGTTTCGAACCCTTACTTTCATCACCACTGCTCTCGAAACGGTGAACGAATACATCGTGAGAAAACCGGCATGTCCTTTTCAAATTCAAAATCAACATATTTGATTTCACATAAACCTACAAGGGCACTTAAGAAACGACAGAAGCTAGGTGCACGATTCCAATTGGTCGCTTCCTATGGAGAAGAGCCGGCAAGAAACTCCACGGTTACTCTTTTAAGAAAAAATGGTTTCTACAATGTTTTTTTTTTTTTTTTAAACATAACATCACGCCTTGTTTCCCCGAAGGGTTGGGCAGAGGTGTCCCCGTAGCAGGTTCACCCATATTTCGTCAGTTATGTTTTAAGTCCCATGTAATAGGGGGCGAGCCTATTGCCATCAACTGAGTTCAAATCCAGACTCCGGGCTGCTGTATGGAAAACCTAATAACACTTACTCGAAGTGGAATAAAACCCAGGAGCTCACGCTCCACCACAAGACCAATGAGGCCATCATTACAAAAATGTAACACAATAGATAAAAAATTGTTAGATTTTATTCATCGTACGATCTGCCGAAAATCCAATACTATTATTGGACCATATTCGACATAAGAATAAGTAAACAACATATTCAGACCACGTCACAAATGTACACGCTTGAAAATATCCCGGAAAACCCCCGATCAGATTCATCCCTACTCATGCGTGTCCACAAACTGAAAAAAATCTTTCTCAACCCACTTGAAGCCACTCGTGCGCAAATCTTGACACATCAATACTGTCATACGCACGCCGCCATTTTGTCGAAGCTAACATATTAGAATTCGAGATGCGTGCACTACGAATCGTAAAATACGAGTTATTTGCGTACCGGGATGTAAACCACTAAAATGCTTCGCTTATTTCGGTTTACGCGGCTACAGGCTATCTTTTTACCGTAAATATTTTATGGAAATACGTCAAGGATCGTCGTATTGCTACCTCAGGTTTAACGATCTCAATTACGAGTAAGGGTTAAGGTGGCGTTAGTGTTGCTCGTTTCAGTCAGTCTGTAATTAAGTATTTCAAAATATATTACAAACTGGTCTAATGTAAAAACCTCACCGTGAAGTGAGGTAGTAGTCGTCGGTTATTTAAAAAAAAAAGCTGTCCCATACATTTTGACTGCGTAGATATTGCACTTTTCTATGAAACAGCAGATTAAAAAAAAAAATAACCGACAAAAATGTCATCGCAGCGGGGTTCAGAAACATGTACTGAATTCATGGTAACAGTTTTCGCGTCGATGTCCCTGGCACCCTATATTTGCAATTCAAATTTAATATAATTAAGTACCTACAATTGGTTCTAGAAAATGACTTAATTATGTGTTGCCAGTGTTAAAATGGTGGTAAGTATGAACATTTAAAATGTTAAAATTCACTATAAAAATAAATAATAAAACAATTGTGTGCGAGCAAATGATACTCCCTATCCCTCAAATATTGTATCGGTCTTTCTAGGATTCCCGAAACGATCAATTGCAAATGTCAATTTTTACTTGAGTGATGCGCAAATTGATTGTCTACCAAATGCAATTGAAGAGATTGACAATATTACTATAATTGCAATTGATCGTTTCGGGGACAGCTGTTATATATTTGGGCATAATATAATGGTGCAAAAAAAGGCCCAGGAATTGCAGTATACAATATTTTATATTACGATGACAGACAGAATTTATAAAACTTTTCGTTGGGATATTGACGGGGAAAGAACCACAGATAAATTATAAAAGTTACAACGTCATATGACACCATAATTCAACACAATGTTGCCATTACAAAAACACACATGAAATGCTGCCATCCTTGAATGGTTAATAAAGCCTAAACAGCCGCTGAAATGTGTAAATACTTAAATAGTCACTATGGTAATGAATAATTATGATACCTTAAGACCAGATACTCCAAAGACAATTTCCACACAAACTCCGCCCCCATGCACGCCACCAATCCACTATGTGCTAAACGCTAACACATCAGTAATAAAGTTGAATATCGCGTGAACTCTTTGGTCGTGTACTAAATGTCGTAAGTCTCAATTCTTATTTCGTTTACAACTAAAGTAATATTTGATCTAGAGAATAAATATCATACATATATCTGGATAATAAAATTTATTTTCTCACTGTCAATTATAAACATAAATTTATAATAATTTTAGACATAAAAGCCGAGTAATCTTGTTTTTGTTTCAAAAAACTTAAAAAAAATAAATGAATCGAGTGAAAATGTTTCAATTACATAAGTGTCTTATATATGGAAAGAAAAGGATCCAATAAATCATTTACTAAAGTTTCATTTTGATTGTATGCTTGACTTTTTCAAAATATTAATGCAAATTAACATACAATTTAAGGAATTTAGAATTGTATTGATTGATTTTATCTATCGACTTTGTGAACCATAAACTCTGCGATGTTAGATGCCTACCTGGTACCCGCTCATTTTTTCATCAGTCCCTCACGAAACGAAAATGGGAGGACAATACAGAAAACAGTTCAGATGCCTAGTACTCGTAACCGGCGTGCGTGTATGACCAGTACCCTAATTGCGTAACTTATTTTCTTAAACAATTATGACTAATTTGTTTCATTTTGACAGTTCAGCAACATTCATTGCGTTATTTACGTTGTTGAGCAGACTTTTTTTCTAACTTATAAAGCAATAGATTAGCAATCTGTTCAAAATCGAAACAAATTGTGATTGATCGTGTATTACGCAATTAGGGTACAGATATATGAACGTAAACGAGGCAAAAGGAGGATGTAAGAATCGTAGCAGCACGCGAAGAAACGGGTTTTTTACGGGTTTTGTCGACGGAAAAATAGACGAAATGGCAGACAGATTGTGATTGTTTATCTGAAATGTTGTCTATTCTTCCGTCGACAAAACCCGTTTCTATTGTGGTCATGCCAAGCGTGCTGGTGGCGTTCTATAGTTTCTGCCTATGCCCATGGGAAAAAGGAGAGAGTTTATGTATGTATGTACACAATATACACTTTTCCTAACTAGTAGATAAATACGTCATAGTAAATGAATTGCCTTTTGTGTAGAAACGCCGCGGTCAAACACACTATGAATAAAATATGAACGGGCCTGTTGCCATGACAAATGTTTATGACAATGGTGGGGGTCGGGGGGTGGGCTTTACTACGTTTTATGAGGTAGGAGTGTAAGAAAGACTTCTTTGTAAGTGTGGGTGTGTATTGTGTAACTAATTGTGTATCTAATGATGTTTTTTGTCCGTATATAATATGTAAAAAAAACCTGTACGATCCGAAAGGAGCTTATAGGTACACAAAAAAAAACAGATTTTTCCAAAATCAATTTTTTTTTTGTCTTTAGATATCGAAACTCATCATGTCTGTGAACTTTATACAAAATGAAATGTTTTAAAAAAAACTAATATTTCAAGTGACTACACTGCATGCGGTTGAGGACCCTAATGAAAACCTCATCAAATTAAATTATTTTTTGTTTTATCATGTTTAGATATCAATACCATTGCGGGGGCTTGTGGCTAAGTAATAACAGCTACACGGATCAGTCGATCAGGTTAAGCTACGCTTGCCGCGGTTCGTCCGTGGATGGGTGACCATCTTTACATACCATGACTCCTCTGTGCACGGAAAGCACGTTAAGCCGTTGGTCCTGGCTTTCATTCGTAGATATTTGACAGTCGTAGTAGTGGTAGTTAGAAGCCCAAAAGTCTGACAACCAGTCTTACCAAGGGGTATTAGGTTGTGGAGGTCAGATAGGCAGTCGCTCCATATAAAATACTAGTATTCAGCTGCATCCGGTTAGACTGGAAGCCGACCCCAACGTAGTTGTGAAAAAGCTCGGCAGATGATGAGATATTAATACCGTTCACGTTTCGCTAGCTGTATATTTATGCTGCCATATTTTGAAAATTATACTCATTTGTATGCCCGATTAAAACGGTAATTTTCCCTATACCATGCTTTGAAATGTTACGGAAATGTCTGTGTCCTGTGTAAAAAAGTAAACCAAACTGTAATCATTAAAGGCTTTTACTACTGTGCAGGCACCTACACTTTTTACAGTTTTCAGTGTACCAAACTACACTAGATTTTTTTCCCTGATATCAATATAAAAAATGCACGCAGTGCAGTATAGCATAAAATTCGAAATGGAGATCTGAAAAATATTTTTAAAAATGATTTAAAAAAAAATAACAACGCGGTATTTTTTTTTATTTTTTTTCGACTATTTATATGTAGAGAGATGTTATTAAGGTCGAAAAGGTGTATTAACGTTTCATCCATAAGTGTCAATTAGGTACATAAAAAAAAATTGCGGTTTAGTTTCTGAATATAGACTTAAATGTCATAAAGTACGAGTGTCCTTAATTTTTTGGTGAATCAACAGTTTATCTATATTAATCTATACTAATATTATAAAAGATTTGTATTTTTATATGTAACGAATAAACTTAAAAACTACTGGACTGATTTGAAAAATTCTTTCAGCAATGGATAGCTACATTATCAGCGAGTAACAGAGGCTATATTTTATCCCCGTACTCCCACGGGAACGGGAACTACGCGGGTGAAACCGCGTGATGTCTGCTAGTTTGTAATATTTTAAAAGCGATGGTTAACGTCTTTGACAAAAGTCTGCCAGCAGCTTTCAACAAAAAGAGCACCACTATCTTCTACCATCTTCAAACAACTTAAAATGGGGAAATAAAAATAAGCATTATTCACTTAAAAACCGTATTCAAACAAAGACAAATATATCTCGTTGAAAATAGACAAAACTAGAGGCGAACTATCTTTAGACTGTACCGGGCATTTAAAGATTAAATTGTGAACATAATTTGTTCCACGAGGGCAGAGATACAAAACATGTAAGTCACACAGAAGGTCCACTTCATAAGACGAGCGACAACACACGCACACATAGACACGTTTCACGTATAGTCTGTTCCAAAAGTATCCGATGAAAGTGTAAACAAACCCTGTTCAGGTTAAATTCTTTAGCAAACACTCACTAAAGAGAAGCTTTAGTAACACATTTATCTTACAACTCACATTCAACTTTATATCTCACAATTTACAATGTTAAATGTCAATCTTACAATGTTATTGTTTGAAAAACAATATTAAATTGTAATTGAAAAGTTATCGACGAAAACTGTGGTTATGAAATTAAGTAGGTAATCTAAATTGTCAAAAGAAAAAAATATTTACGGTGATTTAAATTAGAATTTCGGGTTTAAGTATTAAAATAATCAAATCAAAGCACTCAAGCAAGTACGTTTTCTGATCCATTTGTTTATATCTCCATCAGACATTTTTGAACAGACTATAGGTACAGCAAGTGCAAGCACACTTACTGTAAACTGTACTGACAGGCATTTTTTTTGAGATCGTCGTACGCGTCTCTGAGCGTCCGTCAGTTTTCTTACTCATTGTAAGGACCCGACCTTCTGTACATATCTATTTCATGGCGGAGATAAAACGAAACGATCACCGGTTTCCCGTAGAAAACTCATTTTCGGACTCCTTTGATCATTGCTAGCGGAAAAAAGAAAAAGGTACACGTGCACAAACAATGCAGGGAGAAAACTAAATTATGTTTTAAAGGAATCGTTTGAATGTGCTAATTGTTATATGTACTGTTCGCTGCAAGATTATTTCTGTGAATTATTGGAGTGTGGAATTTTTTGCAATATATTTTTGTCTCGCTGAATAAAAGTGCTGCTGGCACTATAGCTAAAAAAAAGATAATTGCAAAAGGTTTTATTTTTCCTCTCTGACAAACCTGATCTCCAGTGTCAGCTGTGTGTTTTGAAATTTGATAATAATTTGTATTAACTTGCAGCTGCACGCAGCTTCGCCCCCGTGGATCCTAATTATTTTTGTAAAATAAAAGTAGCAGAAGTTACTTACTCCTTATAACATCAGCTATCTGCCAGTGAAAGTCCTGTCAAAATCGGTTCAGCCGTTTCGGATAATAGCCGGAACAAACAGACAGACAGACAGACGAAAATGTTAAAAATTGTTTTTTGTTATCTTTTTCTTCTTTTCGTGTGGTTAGTGACTAACCTGGTGTCAGAGTTTTAAAGTCGTCCATGAGCTTCTGACTTGGCTTGATATGCCGTCGAAAAATATCTATATATCTCTCAGGCATGCCGCTTTCCTCACGATGTTTTCCTTCACCGTTTTTGAAGCAAGTGATAATTATTCGATACGCACATGAATCCAAAAAGTCAGAGGTGCGTGCCTTGAGTTCGAACTCTTGGCACTCCAACGGTCACACCACTATGCTATCAGTGTTTGTTTATAAGTACCGTATATACTTACACATGCGTTTAGTAAAAAAAAAACTGTTTTGACATTACAAACAGTAACTTCAATTTTATTGAATTATATGTTTATATATAGATGTTAAGGTTACTGTGGAGATACAGTTTTAAAGATTGGGCGTATTTTCAGAGCATTAACTTAGTTGTTGTTCGCTGTTTTCCTTAGTTAAGTTAAAGGAAAACGTCGACATAAACTAAAAATACCGCAGTGAAGAAGCTCTAATAAGTGTTTGCACTACACTGGAATAATAAAAGGTCCGCTTACTGCTATTATGGTAAGCTTTCTGTTATTATGGTCTATTTCACCACTTGACCACCATATTTACGGACCACAATCCGGACACCGTAGATAATCCTTTTCCGGATCCCCATTTTGTGAAGAGGTTGTCTCTTAAAATAAAATTATCCACTTCCACCCAAGCATTTACACAAATCCTAACTAATATAAAAAAATGCGAAAGTAAGTTTGTTTGTTCGTTACACATTCACGCTAAAACGAAGCACCTGAATTCAAACATTCTGCAATAAAACTGCTGTAGTCGGGGCTGGTTAAGTTAAGAGGAAGGCTTGCATTTTGGGACAAAACTTTGTGTTTTAAATAAAATAAATAAAAATCGTTTATTTTCAGGCGTCGACGGCCCATAGCGAGTTAGTAATCAGTACAAAATTAAAAAACTATGTTAGTAGTAACACTTAAACACACATGAGTACAACAATAAAAACACAATTACACAAATTCACACTAAAAATACAGCCACTTAGATAAGAGGAGGAAAATTCATCAAGTCCCATGTCTGACATGCAGTTTGCTACCTATCATATAACCTATCCATTGTAGGCCCTTCTAGCCTTTCTGCAAACACCTTCAGAATGCTATTGCTGCTTCCCCTCAATCTACGTATCACTGATGCCACTTTTTTGCGCATGATCGCGAAATAATCGTCAGTGTGCGCATCCGCGAACATCCCTGACGCACTACAGTAAGGTGGAAGCTTCAACAGCGCCCTGAAGGCGTTATTATATTGAATGTGCAGTGCGCTGTCTGCTTTTTGGGTAGGATTAGCCCACAGACTGCTGGTGTAAAATATTTGACAAAACGCCTTAAAAAGTGTTATTTTAACCTGTGCTGAACAACCAGCAAACCAGTTTTGCCATACATTTTACATCAATCCGTGCATATGTTCTGACAAGCAAGTCTCTCGTAAACCCTGTCAAAATCAGTCAGCCTGCCACGTTCGTGACAGCCACCACAGAGGTCTGCTAGGACTGAGGAGTTCGTACACCGGCCGCTATACTGCTTATTTTTATCGCTATGTTTTATTATACACCCCATCACTAGAAGCTAGCGCACCGTAGGTGCTCAAAAGGGAATAAAGTTGAATATTTTTTATTGTTTTCCATTGAGCACCAAGCTATTATATTGATTGGGGATCAAATGGGAATACCTTTTGTGCTCAACGCATAGATGCCCCAAAAATAGGTGCTCAAACGGGAATACTTCCATTATGGCTGAACGGATTCGGATGTTATTTGGCTCATGGGTAAACCATGACCTGGAAAAGGACGTAGGATACTTTTTATCCCGATATTCTCACGGGATCAAGACTTATGCGGGTGAAATCGCGGTGCGCAGCTAGTAAATTATACAAACAAAATTATTTCACCAAAGCCGCCACAACCTCCATAGTGTAAAGTTTTGCTAAGCAGTGAGATTAAACTGTATAATTTGCAGACACGGCATTAAGGAAAATAAGTTCGCCGGTTTAATTGTTGAACTCCCGAGATGCTCCTAAACTTTGTACTTTTGGTCATAGAGTGAGATAACCGTATAGACGCGAAACTGTATGAATTTCTAGTTACAGTACTTGGCCGTAAATATGGCACATAGAGTTTAAGTGCGAATTTCACCAATTAAACTGAACGCGATCAGCACATCTAAACCGCGTTAAAGACCGATACAGAAAATAATGACACTAACACCTTAAGAATAACTTCGGCTTTTTAGTCACCTAGGTGACAGTGAAACGAGGGCAGCGTGGGCAGCAAGCGAAGTTACTCACAACCCTAAGTCCTCATACACACAAGAGGCACGCGTCAACGACAGAGGCAATTTCAGTCGCCAACACGCCTCAACGGCCAACGTCGACACGTCGACGGCAGCTGCCGACGCGTCGACGACACGGCGGCCGTCGTTGATGCGTGTGCCGCACTAAGCCCACGTTCGCACAGACGTAATAAAACCGCGGTGATTTTTCTTCATGCACTTGATTTTCAACGCTCTACTTAGCGCCGACAGGTGAGAATCCATTAGTGTATTTTTTCAACGCGCTGGGATGAGAGTACGTCCCAGCGCGTTGGAATTTTAACGCTCAACTTAACACCGAGAGTTGAAAATCCAGTACGCGATAAAATCCCACTGCGATTTTATTTCGTCGGCTAACTGCGTAAGTATTTCCGAAACTACTGAAACAGCTGCCAGTATTAGAATGTAGGATTTTAAATGCGTTCGAAGGAGTGTCAATTCTATATCTTTTTACTCTATGTCTGGGTTCTGGGTGTTGTAAAACTGTAACACGGCGGCTTTCTTAAAGTTTGTATGATCTTCGCAATGTACTGTTGCATTGTTATGTAATTAGGTTTTAATCTTAGCTGGGTGGGATATTATTTATGGATTAGAAGGGATTTTGAGGGTGATGTATATACTCAAGAGGAAGAACGTTTTGGTGTGAGCGTTGTATAAGATCCCATGTCTAAGTTTTGAGGCTGTTTCAAGGCTTCAGGACAATAGAATATAAAAGTACTTAAGTAGTAGGCACCTACTTAACTATGTCCATTACATTTGTGCTGGAGTGAGAAAGCGAATCGGACATCAAGACAGGCAAGTCACGTTTGCTTTCTTTATCAAAAAAGACACTAAAATACACCAGCCAATCAACAGGCTTACCAGCAGATTAGTTAAAATCGATATTTAATGTTTATACACACGAGCGGCATGCGTCAGCGGCAGAGGCAACTGCAGCCGTGGAGACGCGTCATGAGCACTTAGGCCCGGAATCCTCCAAAGCAAAGATGTGCGGAGCTAAGGTGTATTTCCAAATACAAACCTTAAAATTCAAAATGTCTCCATTATCTACCTACACAACAGTACCTAATACTTTATAATCTTTTGAATAAACAAAGAAGAATAAATTATGCAAATAGACTTATTATACAGTAAGCAATCAAAAATTAATAGCTGCTGCCAAAACGTAAATTCTCAATTCCAGTTGTTATGTCCGTTTTACGGTCCCACCTGTATTCATAAACTGGCCTCGTCTAGTTTAAGGATAACCCAAGTATATTCAAGGTAAATAGGTATTACTACTAGGCCCAGTTTTGTAGATAAATTACCTATTTAATTCTACACATAATCAGCTTTTTGTCAAGGCTCCGTGCACGAAAAAAAACTTTTCGACATTAACTTATCCAATTGTAAGAAAGCTTGAAATTATTAAAGCCCACCCATTAAACTATTGTTTTATTTTTACAAAAAAAATTAAAACATTTTTTTGCACTTTAAATGATCTTATCTCAAAACAAAGAAAATGGATTTAGTGACTTTAAGAACTAAGGCATGCAATTACTCGAAAATGGTTGACACTTGCATTGAAGTCGTAAGGGGTCATTTGGTTGTAAATAACCTCTCCTACATTCCCTAATGGATTGCCGACATAATTCTACCAATAACCATGTATATTTTACAAGGTTGCCAAACCATATACTATTCGTTCTGAAACGTTCAATAAACGTATGAATTATTTATATAGGTTTGTATTATTTCAGTAGCTAATTAAAGTAACCCGCGCATTGGAATATCGGATTTTATCACACAAAATCCTGCTTATCCAAATAACATTCTAACTCGCAAATTAAAACCATATTGCAAACAGAATTACACTAACATATCGTCAACAAAATCTAGATTCATCTCCTGAGTCTGATTTCATTACTAGATAGCCGGAAGCTGAGGTCTCAAACATTTTGCTGGCTCAAAACCACTACCTATAGAGAAACTTCGCCATTCCCAAATGTATTTACATCAATATCTTGAGTAAATTCGATTGATCCTTATAAATAAATTCCATTTCAGACCTTTGGAAACAGTTTTGCCTACTAATACTTTAACTAAATAAATAATGAAGTCTAAAGTCGATTCCTTGAAGATCTTTTTAAAAAAAGTGGTAAACAGGGTGGTTTTGTCAATACCAGGGATTTTAAGGAAGTCGCTGTACCGGAACCGGAACCGGAATCGGAGGCTTTACATTTGATTGATCGGAATCGGAACCTGCGTCGAAGGCGGAAGTAGAAAAAAGATGTGTTAAGGGAAGACTTAATGAAACAATAGAAAAATAATTCAGTTTCTTTAATCAATCTCTCTAATTAGTCTCTGTACCACTGACTACCTGTAGTATTCTCTCTTTTTCCATTTAAATCCATCCAAAGGTTGTCTATAAAAGATCGCTTTTAGCTATAAGACCGCCCATTGTGTCACCCAATGTAAAATTTCTAAATGTATGTCTGTAATTTTTATGGTGTACATAATAAAGAATATTCTATCTATCTATGTTTTTAATCAATCAAATATTAGCGATAACATACATAAACAAAACAATAAACTGAGACAGAGCGGGAGCGTGTATAAAATAAACAAACATTATTCTAAAACTTGTTTGTACGCGCTCTAGTCATGTGCACTGCTGCGTTTCGAACTTCGGTATAACTCTGATTCAATTATTGGAACTGAAGACGGAATCGGAGGTGTAAAATTAATAGGAGGTTCCGATCTTTCGGAATCGGAACCGAAGCTTCGTAACATCTCTGGTCAATACCACAGTAAACTTCGTATATACAGGGTCAAATCAAATTAGCTAGCGAAACTCAATAGACGTGGACCCACCACGTCTGTTGAGTCTATCTATATCTTATGTAAAACATCTATAGCGGCGGGTCAGACCGACTGTGCACCGCGTGGCCACGCCAACAGTGCCAGTGCCAAACCAACGCCAACGCCAATATTGGCATCGGTAAACTATAGTTTTATGCATTTTACCTGTACATAATCATTTCGATATTTCACATCTGCCAGGTTTAACTGTTAATTAAAATTATTACATGTGGTTGATGACCCCAAAAAAAGAAACTATTCAAATCAATTTATTTTTTGTTTTTTAGATATCGATGGCCATCACGTTTGCAGAGTATCGCTAGGTAATTCAATGTGACCCTGTATAGTCAAAGACATTCCCAGTCTACAAAATTCAGTGAAGTATATAATATGTATGTATATAATTGGCAAAACTCATAACTTTGATATGTTATGGGTTTTGCCAATTATAAAAAAAAAAACAAAACAATCTAGAATTTTATGTTTTTTTTTTTATTTAGGTACGCTTTTGGTAGGTAGTTTCAAAATACTTCTATGCACTAGCATTTCCAGTGTTTTCATTTTTGGTCGTATTATGGTCGCCACTTGGTACCTATATAATATAGTCTTCGTAATTTAATTGTAAGGACATAGATGCTTAATTTTAGAGTAATTCGTATATGTTAATAATAGACTTCAAAAAAAGGAGGAAGTCCGTCGGAATATTTTTTTTTCCCTGATTATTCGAAGACGGCTGAAACGACATGAAAAAATATTTTTTTTATTTGAAAGGGTATACTTCCAAGTTGGTCCCATTGTTATTTGGTCACGATCTGATGACGGAATCTTGGAGAAATCGAGGGAACTCTTCAAATATTATAGGCACACCTATAGCGATTTGGGTATTTTTTATAGTAACTCGTACATTTGCTCTCGAAAAGCACCATTTAGTAAAGTGTAACTGATGAATTACAAACCAACACACTAAAAAGTGAAAAAAAAAAACCGAGAATACAACCGACTTCTAAACTACAAAGTGAAAAATAACTTTAATTTCGGAAGTCGGTGGCAAAAAATTCAAATACTAATTGATCCAAAGACACATTGATCCAAATTTTAAAGAAATTTGTACATATTATTGATAGTTAAAACGCTCACGGATAGCTTGAAAATATGAAGCAAAGATTACATGAACTGTTTTCAGTTTACACTCAAACTAATCCCGAATAAACAACAATATTACGACACCAAAACAAACACAAATAACAAACTTACAAAAACATCGTAAACAAAAGTTTAATTTCAAGTACAGAATAATTTATTTTAATACAAATAGCGAGGAGTACATCCAATCGGGTGGCGTCAAATAATCCGGTTTCCACTGCTCGTTACCAGTTTAATCCAATTCCTTTCGGTTGAAACTAGAAAAGTTTTCGATTCAACCGCGACCGAATGGCGGAATGAATGAAGCGTACACACAGACACACACAAAGACGGATAATCAGTAGTAAATTAGATGAAAATTCCTTTTACATAGGAATTTCATTAAATATCGAACCAATAATAAGTTTTAATTCGGTGTGAATTTTTGTTCCAGTGTTTTTGTGCTATTCGATTTTGAGTCTGTTTTTGCTGAGAATGAAATGTTGAGCTTACTTAATTTGGTCCTGTTTTGTGCAAAAATGAAGTTTAACAGATGAGGATGTCCTAGGTTCTTTATGTTATCTGTACTGTCTTGACCTTATTGAGATGCAAGAGCAAGTCTTCTAGAGAAAGAGTTTTTTGGAGGTAGACCTTAGACTTTGAGATTACAATTTTTTTTTGTCTGTCAATTAAATGATAAAAAAATATTTGACACGTATTTTTTCTTTTTCTACGTAATGAAAAGATTACAGCAATAAATTGAGTTAAAATGTGCCATGACGTCACAAGTATGTAGATTTTATACTTACTTGTGACGTAGCGACCCCCACTCCCCAACTTTAATGCGTTTTATCTACGTCATTTTTTATTAATATGAAAAAGCAAAAAATACGTGTCTAATATTTTTTTATTATCTGACTGACGGACTAAATAGATTTACTTTTTTTTTTACCTAGGCATCATCGCTATTGTATCTATGACCACAAACCCGGTAAAATTAAGATGAAAGGTCTTCCTTTATTTTTTTAAAACAAGCAAGTCTACGCTTGGTTTGAATTTCTTACCAAAAAAAAAAGATAACTACTTCCACAATATCTGCATATTAATAGTCACACTTAAACACAACTTCCCTTCTCAAAGAACTAAACAAAATGCTACAAAAAAGAGCTAGCTTCAGAGACCAGACACAATAATTTGTTGGGAAGCAGAGCGAATACTCATTGTGCTCCCAAGGCGGGATAAATTTGCATTCGTACTGTATGCTAGAATAACGGACTGTCCGAAAGGAGGTGAGCAGTAAAACAATTGTTATTATGAGAACTTGCACCCGATGCGCCCGCAACTAAATTTGTGTGTGTTTCCATCGACGTTGGAGAAAATTAACTGATGTAAGCTGTAGCTTTATTTTGTGCGTGTATATATATACATTTTTTTAAGCAATGTTTAGTATGACTGAAAGCTACCTATGTCTTTCTCCAGGTTGCTAACTACCTATCTGTCGAATTTCATAACGATGGGATCAGTGGCTTAGGCTTGAAAAAGTAACAGACAGACAGAGTTAATATTGCAATTACAATATTTGTATCGATGAGTAAACGGATACCCATAAAGCGAGTGATTATCACCTCTAACACACAACTTTACATCAATGGTGAATAATTTGTAACAAGTACTCAATAATTTTATTGCGTTACCATAATGTGTACTTAGGTGGTAACTATATAATTTAGATCATTATGGACCCTGTAGGGCACAGCAAAAAGAGTAGAAGGGTAAGTTTTCTTTACCTTGATCGCTTAATCTCGAAGAGCTGAATTAATTCTATTTATTTACCACTATCTCAGCTTCCAATGTTTCTTTAAATATTTCAATATTTTTTCTCAATTCCAATTTGTTCGGCTTCCACAGTTAACATTTATGTAATGTAGCACATAATTAGTTTTGAAATTCGTCTCTTGGTGATGGGAGCAATACAATGACATCAATGGCGTAGGTGGTAATGCCCTACAAAATATTGCACTTGTTATGAGAGTAAACTACGGTTTATTATTCGACGCAGTTTTAGATAGTTCTGGCATTAGGAAAAAAAAATACCCAGGCGCAGGAGGAGATGCCCTGGGCGTCGGGAATCCCGAGCCGATTTCCGGCCACCGTAGGCGCGGGCTCGTAGCTCGTTGTCCAATAAGGAGCAAGCCCGGGTCGACAGCGCGTTGTGTTCCACGCGCGCCTCCAAGAGATGTCAGCAGAATTGACGGGGTCCGCTAGGGCCGATGCCTGCCGGGTTTGCGAAGAAAACCGAAAGGGAGATCGTGGCACCGGCAACAGGGCAACTGAAGAATCACGGGTGGGTTTTAGTCAGTAAGAGTCTGACATGCCCTCCCGCTCCGCCCAGAGCGGGAGAAGAAGTTATTTGATAATTTCGCACCCAAAAAAAAGGTACTTACTTTTATGAAATCTCGAGTGACCATGGAAACAGGTATCAGGAATGCATATATTTACAGTAAATAGTATAACGGCATCCTTGCTTAGCTCGGGCCCTCTCGAATGAAAACCGTAACGGAATCATTGGAATATTACTTTTAAATAATTAAAACAATTTTAACACTGTTGCCCTTAGTTTAGCAGCAATAGAAATTATTGAAATAATTGTAACTATTTGGAAAGTAGAGCTTGTAAAAAACCACAGCCCAGTAACGTTTGACAAAACCTATTTTTTATACAGGGTCATATTAAATTAGCTAGCAAAACTCTGCAGACATAATGGGTATCGATATATACAGGGTTATTGGTTATATGTCGGCAATCCGTTATGGGGATGTAGGAGAGGTCATTTACAACTATAAATGACCCCTTTTGACTCCTATGCAAATGTCAACAATTTTCCAATAATTAGACATTTTATAAGTTTATTTCATACATTTTAAAATATAAAATGTCAAATTACTCGAATATTATATGAATATCCAAGTGACACAACTTAGATGTAGCATCGACAAAATTCGTAAAACCGATCACCATCCGAACTGAGGGCGCCTTCAAAATCACCAATCTTTATTACTGCTTTAGGTGAAAATGATCTTTACGCAAACGCAATAACTTGTAAAGTCATATAACCAAATATATTCGAAAAATTTAAATGAATGAATACAAATTTTCAAATTTATGTTACGTCTAAGTTGTGTTCTACTGTACAAGTTCTGTCTACCTCCATGGAAAGAAGGCGTGAATTGTATGTATGTATGTGTTCCAACAAAAATAATTCACCGTTAAACTCGTATAAAACAAGGACTTACAAACATAACCTCCACTAATTAATTATCTATTATAGCAATATCTTTTTCATAACAAAAAGCATTACACAAAACCTTAATAACTCAACAAGAATACCCAGTATCAACTCTGCCCGGTTAAAGTAGACAACAAGCATAAATTCATCCAGCCAGAGTCGGCTAAGATTTTAATTTAACTTGAACCATTCTTCTTAATTTGTTAGTAGAATTTTAAAAGGCAAAGTTGGTATCATGTTGGCAATGTTGCCACCTTTAGACAGACAATTCTGTTGTCACTGACCATAATATATGGGTCCACTTATTGTTGTAAGCAATTGCCCATAAAAAGTTGTTCTTATAATGAAGAATGATGGAAATGTGGTTTTTTGGGTCATTTTTGGCAGAAAAGTTAATTTAAGTTGAATTTACGAGATCGTTTTGGATGTCGGTCGCGAGTGGTGTGAGTGGTATTAACGAGGTTGTGAGAAATCTTTAGTTCTAGTGACTGCCTGGTCCTAGTATTAACGGGTCGAGTAAAATGTAATTGGATTTTTTAATCTGGATTTTTTCAGTAGCAGCCTGGAGACTGGATTTGTGCCCGGTTGATGGCAATAGGCTCGCCCCCTATTACATGAGACTTAAACATAACTAGCGAGGGTGTACTATAGGAACACCTCTGCCCAATCATTCGGGGTATACACTACAGGCGTGATGTTATTTCAGTTAGGAAAAAAACCTGAAAAAGAGAAAGAAAAGAAAGAAAGAAAAAGTATTTATTGAGACTCGCACAGGAAATCACAAATTAAACTATAACACAATTTAAAAAATAAATTAAAAACTACAGAAAGTCCTGTACGAGGCCAAAAGGCTCCTATCTCGGCATATGCTGCAACATTTAAAAAATAATGTCTCAGCGCTGGTATTCTGATAGGGCCTGCAGTGATGTCACGGATAGATAGATAGATACAACGGATATATAGATCAAAAAGATATATATGTAATTATAATATATATAATACGGCACGGTTGGCGCAGTGGTTAAGCGATTGACTGCTGCGCTGCATGCGGGCCCTACAAGTAGTTGTTGCAGGTCTGGCTGTTTGTGTATGTGAGTTTAAATGTTTGTAAACGCATCCACAATACAGGAGAAATTCCTAGCGTGGGATAAGGTCATATAAAAAAAAAAAACACTTTCACCAGTTCATATAATGTAAAAATGCCATTTTTTTTTAAATAACGCTTTTAGCCTTCCGACACAGAAGACTTTCAAAGTGTTAAGATTGCCACATAAACAGATTAAAATTGCTATAGACAGCAATCTTATCGTTAGCTTCGTTTATATTAGAAGCTTTTGCCCGCGGCTTATATTTTGAATTTTCTGAATTATTGGCTTCGCCCGTATGGATAATAATAATATTTTTTTTTTTATTTACACTTCAAACACAAACATCTGTGTAGCCCTGCCTCTTGTACTAGGAGTTCCTGTATCACAAGAGCCAACGAGAGAGAGGTGTCGGAAAATATCCAGCAGAAACGTACTACCGGTATTAAAAGTACCCAAGGTATTAACCCAGGGTATAAACTGTCTGTCTGTGTGCCAAATTACATCCAAATCCGTACAGCTGTTTTTACGCCAATCCGGAACGTACATCCAGACAAACGGACAAAAATTCTAAACCCAAGACCACTGAAAATCAGCGCTGTGCTGTGGGTCTCCATAGCACTGCATCATGCTGAGTAAAAGCCTTCTTGTCACAGTCATGTCGTGCAGCTGCCGACTAATTTATGTTTTATGCTCGTGATTTATTAGGTATGTACTTTTTGTTGTTTTCGTTTACTCTTGTCTTTTATGTATGCACGTGTCTCTGTGACAAATAAACCTATTTTTCTTTCTTTCTTTCTTCTTTCTTTCTAAAAATCATTATATTCGGCACTCAGACCAAATAAAGAATCAAGACAGAGCGCTGTCAACCACTGTTGACAGCAACACACTGCAACAGCAACAGCAGATGTGTGCACTGAGTGAGGTGTAGTTTTGGCATGCTTCACTGTATTTCTTGCAGCACTCTATCTTGGTTTTTTATTTAATCTGAGGTTCGGCATTAGACTCGTTCCCACACCTCGTAGCAATAACTTTTTTTTTCAAAAATATTCAATGTACAGTTTTGACTTCGTTTCTATTTTATTACACAAAGAAAAAAAATACTGGTTTTAATAAACTTACTACAAATTCTGTCAGCGAAGCAACTTTCTTTGACACTTAATAGTCCAGCAAAACAATAAAACAAGGAACCCAAAAAACACCTTTTTCGAATTTCTAAAACAGTAGAAACATCTGTCCGGTTCCCGACCGAAATTAAAATTCTTCCCCAAAAGATGGACGCCACTCAGTTACTTAAAAACTCAAGAACAATTCCGAAGTAACTGCAGTTGTTGGAACGAAAGCATTCAATTCTAATTTTACCTTGTTTTTACCTCCCAGCTCATATTTACGAGAGAATTCACAAATTGCTCGAAAACTTTTGTTTTTTATGAGTTCACAAGTTTTATTCTTGGTGAAGACATTTTTCATTATGATAATTTGATCTAATAGGGGGTAAAAAAATGGGGATGACAACAGGCACTTGGGACTTAAGACTTACATATGAATGACGGCATTGTCAGCTAAGCTAGTGTATTTTGTTTCGTCTTTAGGTAAATTAGCACATTTTAACATACACACATTATTATACTATATAAAGCTCGATTACCACTCACTCACTCACTCACTGACTGACATAATTGTTCTCCCAGATGGTGAAGGGGGAGGTGGGTATATTTTTACAGATTCGTATAGAAGTAACTCTCACGAGTATGGGAAAAATCCCAAACCTCCCCTTTTCCACCCCACTCTCCCCCCTCCCTATCGTATCTCGGAAACTAAGTGTCCCGTGTATTGTTGTTTTACGGATTCGTATTAAGGAGGCTCGGAAAAGTAAAATCCATTTTTCAAAGTTGCCCCCCTTGCCCCTCTTCTCCCCCCCTCTAGGTAGATCTCGGAAGTTAAGAGACTTGGAACATTTTTTTTTTTCAGATTTATATCAAGGGGCCCAGAGTTGGTCAAAATCATTTTTAAAACCTCCAACCTCTCCCCCCCTTCACCCCTCTTGGGTTTTGTTTTTTTACGGATTCGTATAGAGGAGGCTCGGAAAAGTAAAATCCATTTTTCAAAGTTGCCCCCCTTGCCCCCCTTCTCCCCCCTCTAGGTAGATCTCTGAAGTTAAGAGACTTGGAACATTTTTTTTTTCAGATTCATATCAAGGGGCCCAGAGTTGGTCAAAATCATTTTTAATACTCCCCCCTCTGCCCCCCTTCACCCCTCCTGGGTTTTGTTTTTTTACGGATTCGTATAGAGGAGGCTCGGAAAAGTAAAAACCATTTTTCAAAATTCCCCCATTCTCTCCCCCTTCTCCCCCCTTTAGGCGGATCTCGGAAGTTAAGACTTGGAACATTTTCTTTTTCAGATTCATGTCCGTGGGCCCAGAGTAGGTCAAAATTAGTTTTTTTCAAAACTCCCCCCTCTCCCCCCCTTCACCCCTCCCCCCATCGTATCTCGGAAACTAGGTAGCGGTAAAGCGAAGCGTAGCGTAGCGTAGCGTAGCGTAGGGATAAGGTCACGATAGCTTTCCGGTGGTAGGTTGGTCCTGAGTGGAGCGAACCTGCGAGACCGAGTGGAGCGAAGGGGGGAGGAATACTAACATGGCGGACAGCGTTTTTGTTTGGGGTGCGTTTAAGTCAATTATTCAGTTTAAAATTGACTGCCTAAACGTCAAACACCCCGTTTAAGCACACCGGGAGGTGAAAAATTAATCTGACTAAAATTGAATCTGCTCCGTTTACGGTCGTCCGCTGGTATAAGTTTTCGCTTGGGGTACGTTTAAGCCGGGGAAATTTTCGCCGGTTAAAAATTAAACTATGGATAATTAACGAACTTTTAAAATAAAGTTTTCCTATTTTCTAGGTCTCAAAGAAATATGGTAATATTTTTTTTGAGATAATCGAGAAATTATTAATCATTTAAATATGACCTATTTAAAAAAAGAGTCGATTAACATATTTCCAACAAACAAACAATCGACCATAGAGTCCATCAATTTGAATTTTGAACTTGACATTGAATTTAAAAAAAAACTTGAAAAGAGCGCCAAAATTAAGCGTCCTGTTTCTGTCGTGAACTCGTGAATCGAGGTTTCTTGTTGCAAGTTGCAAGTTGATATTGATTGATAATTATTATCAAAATAATCAATTTCCAACATGAAACGAGCAAGTACTGAAGAGTTATCAACTGTTCCGCGTCGCGGAGGCACAGCTGTGGAATATTCAGAATGTCTTATTTCTGGTGAGTTTCTGAATAGTTCTGTTAAGTGAATAACGTAACCTTATTAGCAGGCTTCCAAACCTAGGTACTGGCGTCTCGGGAGCTTTGGACCATGGACGTTTGTGTTGCAGCGTTTAGCCTTACTTGCCCATGGACAAGATTTAGTGCATCTATTTTGCGTCGGTCTTTGAGGCGAACCGTACCTACATGTTTCTGCGCCGTACAGAAATATTGGAAAAACCAAACTTCTCGGCAGGCAGACTTTTGTGGCTTTGGTGATATTATGATTGGCCCAGACTCTTTTGAGCTTATCAACGGCAGATGTTGTGTTAGCACATCTCCTTAGAATCTCATCCTCACACCCCCCAGTGTGTGATTAATTGATTATGGAACCAAGGTACTTACTAACATATAAGATTGAAAAATCTCACAGTTGCCAATCACATGAACAAGTTGGTTTAGTCAGGCTCGGTCCACGATAACAGACATAGAGACAGAGATAATGATCGTTAAATTATTAATTGGTTGCAACTAAAAAGCCGCTCACATATTTTAAAATCTAGCTTAAAAGTAAAGTATTAAACATGTAATGAAGGCAAAATGAAGGTCGTATACATGTACCTATGTATCTTTATTTGCATAAAATGTGAAGAAATAGGACATTACAGTTATTTCAGTGCAGAACACACAAGTAATGAATATTACATATCACAGTACCTACATCATAGCTATACTATCTATGTAAAAATTTTAAACAAGACAATAAATAATACACACATCATTTAATTATAATACAAAAAAATACTAAAGTACAAACATCTGTATCAATAAATACAATAATATACACAAATACTTTCTTCAAACAAGGCAAAATTATCAATTATTGAAATACTAACATGAAAATCAACGATAAAATTAAATTTCACACTGCATTTTTAATATAGGAAGAATGAGATGAATAATGGTAACTATGTTAGTGTGTTACTAACATAGTTTTTTGTAAGTATATTGTTAATAACACTATCGAGTCTTGTTGCTTGAATTAAATGATTTAATAATAAATTTAATTTGGTTGAATTTGCCATTGGTACAAAAAAAATAGAGGATTGGTTAACTACTTTCTTCGATATAACATTATAAATTAATGGAATAACTTTAAAATAAACGGGTCATTCTCCTTCAAACATGTTTCAGTTATTCAAACCTTGGTTGATGAGCTTTGTATACTTATTGAATATTTTGGAATTATTTTGCACACAAGCATTTCTTTTATGTCACTTAAACTTGTAATAACTCTGCTGTGTATCCCTTACAACTATAGTACGGTAATATTAAATATTGTAACACTGCAATTACATACATTTATATTGAAAGAATCTTATAAATATTACATACACTACACTCACATTTCACTCAGTTTGATTTTCTGCTTGTCCTTTGTCATTCTTTTACTGGTAGTCCCCAGCTCCGTGGAGGTCGGAGGTTCTTTTTAGTGTGAACAGCTACACACTACTTCCCAAAGCTTTGGTATGGTACGACACAAGGAATCCGCATGATTAAAATGAAAAATCCCTTGAATCTGCTTATTTCTGTATCCTGACGGAATACCAATGTTTCATGCAGCTCCTACAGCCATCTCTTCAAACTTGTCGAATTCCAGTATCATTTCGTAGATACTCAGACGTCTGTAAATCCGCTCCAAAGACGACCCACTGACCGTGAATGTAGAAGTATATCCAGTGGGGTAGCAGCTTCAGCCACAAAGCAGAGGTACTGTACTCTTAGCTATCAATAAAAAATGCTTGAGAAAATACCATTGTCCATTGCACAGAGTACATTTTTATACAGGTCCATTGTTAATAGAACAGAAACAAAATAAACAAAACGTCAAAACCAATGACTTGACAAGTTTAACACTAAACTAATGTTGCAAGGAGGCAAATTTTAATTTCCTTAAATATTTAATTTTTTTTATACGTTTGTAGCCTTACTTAAGTACGAGTTTTCATGTAAAATAGTGCCTTCAAAATAAGGCTTTTATTATAGTCTATTTTTATTGAACCATGTTTTCTATTTTTCCCCATAATCAAGGAGATTTTATTTTCGTTATTCGCTGCCGTACCGATTTACTTTTATTATCATTGGTACCGATATGTCAAGTTATTGTACATCTTGGCTCGCTAACTTGGATGTAGAGACTTGCGTTTCTCACGAGCGTCGTTATTGCAACAGAATTTTTTCGTTATTAGGTATTATTACAATCGCAAGTTTGCGACAGCGTCATTACCTACTAATGTCGAGACTGCTGAAATAGTATTCAAGTATAAATATATGATCTCATAGCTCCTTCATCAAATAATTCTATGCTAAAACAAATTAATGTTTGATTAATTTAAGTAGGTAAGTACATATCAATTAACCCTTAATTGGACTAAAGGAGAATGCTTCCCCTTAGAGCATTTAACCTATATGTCAATTATTATACGAACAAACAATGTGTCTTTGCCCTAATGTCAAAGTTGAAACGGAAAGTAACAGAATTTTTTATCTGTGGGTAGTCAAAAAACCGGCTGTTTGTTTTCGTTGAGTTGTGAGCCAAAATTATAGTGCAAATACAAAATAAAATTATAATGTCGCGGACAAATGTGGTAAGTTTATTTGACTTAGTATTATTTGTAGGTTTTGAGTTGTTTTATGGATATCAATGTTTTTTTTTTTGTGATTGTTTCAATATCAGTGTAATTATTGAGCTTCAAAACATGTGGGAACTATAATACTTTAGACCACAACAGACTCTAATTTTAGCTAATACGAAAATATACAACTAACATAATTATGTGTTTCAGAGAAAAATACTAGATCTCTCAAAGGGAGACAATGTGCAAAGGGCACTGTCAATATTGATGTCTTCAGAAGACGACGAATCTGACCACCTTAGTGAAGATGAACATCCATTAGTAGATGATGTATCACATATGAATACAATGTTAGACCAAATTCAAAAATCATTTTCCCAAGAGGACTTGATTACTATTTTGAGTGGTAAGTAGATATGTTTTGAACAATTAGGTAAGAATATAATTTTTTCAGTACTTAGTTTTATAGTACCTGTATTTTTCCAGGTGAAATAAATGCAGACGCAACTGAAACTGTGCAATATGCAGATGAACAAGTACTTGTCAACAGCCCTGAATGTACCCCACATGCTTACATTCCTTATGGAGTGCCTGTTGCCAGTGCAAGCTCTCAAATAGTTATTCAGCCTCTTGATGAACAGTTTTCTACCAGGAGCTTAGATGTAAGTACTGTATTTCAACAAATTCAAATGAACAATGAAGCAATGGACATAATAGATACACAGTCCAATCTGCAGGAGCCTGTGTTGAATATGCCTCCTGAAAGAAGAAACTTTTCATCAAATACTCCGAGACCAAGTTATTCTGAGATGCAAAATAGAGAGCGTTTATGTACCACATTTGTTGGAGACTTGAATATCCCTTCATTTGACAAGCCATTGCAAGTAAGAAAAATATATACTAATAGGAGTACCCCAAAAGATTACTTTTTGGACATGTTTCCGGAATCTATGCTAAACTTAATTGTAGAAAATACAAACATATATGCAAATGAAAAAAGATCACATGGATGGCAAGATGTCACAAAGGAAGAGATCTCTGCATATTTAGGTATGATGATACTGATGTCAATCAATCCAATTTCTGATAGCCAGCTATATTGGTCCACAGATGTGTTTTATAAAAACCCAATTATTTCTGGTGTCATGACCCTAAGACGGTTCAAAAAAATCACTAAAAATTTTCATATATCTGACATAAGAACAGAACTACCAAAAACATCCCCCAACTATGACAAACTGTGTAAAATACAACCACTCATTCAAAAACTAAATCAGACCTTTGCTGAAGCTTGCACATCATCTCAAACACAGTCCATGGATGAATCTATGATCAAATTCAAAGGTAAAAGTACCATGAAGCAATATATGCCCAAAAAACCCATAAAAAGGGGGTACAAGTGTTGGGCCAGGTGCGACTCCAAAAGTGGCTATCTGTTCCAGTTTCAATTTTACACAGGTAAAGTTGGTAGTACATCTGAAGAAAACTTAGGTTACCGGGTGGTATTAGATCTTGCAGATGATGTGCCAGAAAATACTCTCTTGGTATTTGACAATTTTTTTACGAGTTTGGGGCTAATGACAGCTTTGTTTGAAAAAAAAATATTTTCAATTGGCACTGTTCGCATAAACAAAAAGGGCCAACCAGAATTGATTACCAAGAAATCTAGAGAGACAACACTAAAACCTGGTGAATTTATTTACCAATATTCGGCGCCGCTTTCAGTTTTCAAATGGAGAGACACCAAAGATGTATTTGTGTGTACTACTGCTTCCAATCCCAAAGATATTATTGAAATAAAGAGGACTCAAAAAGATGGTTCAAAGAAAAATATGTTTTGTCCATTGGCCATAAAAAAATATACAGAGTTCATGGGTAGAGTTGACCTTTTTGACCATTACAGGTCTTCCTATTCTGTAGGTCGAAAATCCAGAAAAAATTGGCACCGAATATTCTGGTTTTTACTGGAAGCTGCCATTATAAATTCATATATAGTATATATGACTACTCATTCAATACGAAGAAACATCCATAAAGAATTCCGTTTACGTCTTGCACGTGCACTTATTGATAATTTTAGTAGCAGAAAGAAGCAGGCTGCAGTATTCAAAACGAAAAAAGGGGGCTGTTATGGTGTGCCAGAAGAGACTCGTTTATCAAATGTTGGACTACATATGCCACGCATTAGTAAATATAGAAGGTGTCGATTCTGTAGCACTCGGGCAAAAGAGCAGAGGACAAAATATTCTTGTTCCATATGTTTGGTATCCTTATGTGCTGCTCCATGCTTTGAGAATTATCATTCTACACCAGCATTCTCCAACATGTAGATTATTTCCCACATAGAGCTCATTTCATTTAGCCCTACACTTGCAGTAGGAGTATATTTCCCACGTTGTTTTTTTTTTAATAATAAAAAAAAAAAAAAACAAAAAAAAGAATTTTAATCTCATACCTAAATAAAAAATTCCCACTAGGTTTATAAATCCGAGTAGAACCCACACACGCCATGCCCAATTAAGGGTTAATAAGTTATAGGTACTTAAAAAGCAGTTTCATCATCAGCCAGCTAATATACTTAGGGATATTTTTTTTGTTGTTTTGTTTTTAAATAATTTAGAAAATTGACATAATTAGGTACTGATCATTATAAATAATGCTTATAAGAGACACCATATTATTAGCCATGCAGACTTTTGAGCTCATTTTGCAGTCAGTTCAATGTCATCCTGTGCTACAATGTGAAATAGATATTTTTCGAATATTCAATGCATACATAATGTTTTTGGTTTTTTCCTTTGTTCTGCTCCTAAATGTACTGCACAAAAAATGAGTGGGAAATACATTTTTTTTTTTTTCATATATATTATAAATTTTGTTTTGTGCCAGAAACCCTCGCGTTCTAAAATCCTACCAGTTTCTTCACAACCTGATCAATTGTTTAAGACAGTTTAGAGGTAAAACATACAAACATTATTAATTGATAGGGTGTCGTACCTGAAGGGTAAAAACTACAGAATCTTGTTATGTACTAAGACTGCTGTTCGTCCGTCTGTCCATCTGTCTGTTAGCGGGCTGCAGCTCATGATCAAGAATGTGGATTTCGGTTGCCGCTATACATA
This sequence comes from Omphaloscelis lunosa, assembly GCA_916610215.1. Classification (NCBI taxonomy): domain Eukaryota; kingdom Metazoa; phylum Arthropoda; class Insecta; order Lepidoptera; family Noctuidae; genus Omphaloscelis; species Omphaloscelis lunosa. The sequence goes on along the minus strand of OU744265.1, from coordinate 11,725,613 downwards.
ATAAAAATAAGTTAAAAATTGGAAGCAGGTTCCCCAGTAAATAAAAATAAATATGTTGTTCTTTGCTTACTGTCGTCTCTGTCAGCGAGCTGTCTGTAACCCATTAATCCAATCAATGGGGACAAAAAAGACGCTTTGCCTTACAAAGGGTGGTGTAGATGATTTTTGTCATTACAAAATATTCTCCCTCTTGTAACATTATATCTACCTTGCACTTGACCTTGTATTTTTGTTAATGTTTTAGGAACTACACACCAAGGGAGTAGCAATTATAAGGATAATAACGCTCAATGCGTGGCAATGTCCGCTTGCGCGTCAGTATTGTCAGTTTGCAGACATCGGAATCTGACTTGTCATGATATCGATGTCATTCTCCAAAGTGGAGACACTTTATATATGTCGCTTAAACCAATTCTACCGAAGGGTGTCATATTTTTGAACCCCGAGGAATTGCCTACGGAGATTGTCGTCGGAAACAATAGAGCTCAAATTGAAAATATGACCGCCAATTGGATTACAAATGGAGTATTTCCTCAAATTTCAGAAAATGAATACGGTATTTTAACTCTTGCAAACATAATTGAATCCAATGTTTTCGACGCAAACCACAATGATGAGACGGATAGCGTGGTATTTACCGGGCAAGACTATACAGTTTCTTTTTGGAGATTCGATAGTGCATTCTATTTATTTAACAGTCACGCAGTAGATGAATATAACAAATTAAATTCTACATGCGGAGTAGCACGTTTGTTTAAATGTTATTCGATTCACGAATTAGCCAGATTGCTGTTATTGCGAAATATAGGTGTAGGTCAGTATTCAATACACAGACTACGCGTTCTCAATTATCAAACAATTGAAAATTTAGTTGTAGGATCTGCATTGCCATTGCCAGCGTCTGTCGAGTCTATAATAGACTTCGAATGCCCGGCATCAACAGATCATAGTCAATTATCGGAATCACAATCTATATTGTTTGGTTTTCAAAAAAACCCTGAACCGGTAGTAGTTGACACCCATGTGGCGTCAACAAAGAGAGGTCGACCCAAAAAACAAAAACGTGGCAGGAAATGTAGTACAGTAAACGCCCATTTGGATGCGGTTAAAAAGTATAATAAAAAAAAACCGCAAATTCATCGCGATGCCGTTAAAAAATATACAACTGAAAATCCACAAATAAATCGCGATGCTGTAAAAAAATATACAACTGAAAATCCACAAATAAATCGCGATGCTGTAAAAAAATATACAACTGAAAATCCACAAATAAATCGCGATGCTGTAAAAAAATATACCACGGAAAATCCAGAAATTAATCGCGATGCTGTACACCGTTATACCAAGCAGAACCCTGAAATAAATCAAATAGCCACTGACAAATATAATAAAAACAGCCGTCGTATTGACATACCACTACGTCAATCTAAAAACCTAATAGCACAGAAGAGGGACGCTGAGTTAGACGTAATAAAATTATTTTCTTTAAAAAAAACGTCCTTGCTTTCTTCAGACACTTTTAGGTGTCCATCTTGTAATGCGCGTCTGTTTGAAGAAGAAAAATCTCGAAAACAATGGTGTTGTGGGTCGGGCGCGTACAACATACAAAATTTAATTCCGTTAACCGAGGAGTTTTACTCTCACCCGTCTTTTCTGAGTAGACCGCGAGCTTACAATAATTTATTTGCCTTCAGTGCCTTGGGCGTTTCTCACGGGTACCAACAACCAACGGGAATATCTTTTCTTAAAATTCAAGGTCGAGTCTATCATAGAGTTTTTGATTTAGCTTACACTGGTAGCGTAAATAATTTAGGACTATACATTAACGATACAAGCGAACGCGAGCAAATAGTCGCAAATATGAAACTTGATAGGCAGGTAATTAGTTGCATAACTAACTTTTTACATAACGTCAATCCGTTTATCGAATGTTTTAAACGATTAAGTAGGGAACCATCCGATCAGGCCTTTATTAAATTTCAGCAAACGTCTCGCTCAATCCACGGTAACATTTTAGGAGATTTACCTGTTGGTAAAGAAGTCGCGGCCATTATTAGTACAGAACGCGAAAATTTTATACCTCATTGCATAGCAGTTTGGAAAATCGGTGATAGGAAACCGCACACTGTAGATATAATGCATCCGTTATATGAAAGTTTTCAGTATCCACTATTTTATCCTGAGGGTAATGCGGGTTGGTACCCGAACAAAGTAGATAATAACGGAAATAAATTAACTCAAGCGAAATACGTTCGCTGCTTGTTATTGTCGGAGCCACGATTTTCCGATATAGGCAGGCTATCGGAAGAATGGTTAGTTGACATGCATTGCCGAATCATAGAAGAACGCCGACGTTTTATATCAAGTCTACAAAAACATAACTGGAGTAGTGCACTGAGGCCCGCTCCACTTCAAGAAGTTGAAATGAGCATTGAAGTCGCGCGTCAAATTCGTCAAGATGAAACCATTCAGGGAGAGGGATTCGTACCAGGTCGCGTTTATTTGCCCAGCACTTTTACGGGGGGGCCGCGATACATGAAAGGAAAATATAGTGATGCTATTGCAATAGTAAGCAGATTGGGGAACCCATCATTTTTCTTAACGTTTACTTGTAATCCCAAGTGGCCAGAAATTCAACAATCCACTCAAAGCAGCTATGTAAATCCTTCTGTATGTGCTAGAGTTTTTAATTTAAAGCTAGCAGAATTATTAAGAGATATCCGAGGTGGTAATTGGTTTGGCAAATGTATTTATATGATGCACGTAATAGAGTTTCAAAAGCGAGGCTTACCACACGCTCACATTTGTTTTAGGGTTGAAGGTGGCGGGCCTGTCCAAAATATAGATATTGATAAATTTGTTAGAGCAGACATTCCTGATGCATCAGAGGCAGAGGGAAGATTACGAAAAGCTGTTTTGAATCATATGATTCACGGTCCTTGCGGTCCCTCGCACAGAACTAATTTACCTTGTTGGGATAGTGAGAAAAGTAAATGTTCAAAATTTTTTCCAAAACGTGAGACAGCCACCACTTTTTCTGATGAAAAAGGATTTATTAACTTATGTAGAGACAGTAAAAACGAAGCAACTATAAAATATCGCGGTAACGATGTAATTGTAAATGATACTTGGGTAGTTCCTTATAACGCAAGTCTTCTTTTAAAATACGATGCTCATATCAACTTGGAGGTCTCCTCGCAACGCACGGTCGTTAAGTATTTGTTTAAATATATCACTAAGGGTTCTGACGAATCGCGCGTAGCTGTCGTACCGGAAGAACATGAAAATAACGAAATAGAGCAGTATGTCACAAAACGTTATATAGGCTCCAGCGACGCCGCTTGGAGGACGTTAGAATTCGATGTGACCGCGCGCGAACCCAACGTCAAACAGCTGTCAGTGCATTTAGAAAATCAACAAACCGTTTATTTTAAACCAGGCACTGAAGTAAAAGCCGCGCAACAAGCTGGTTCGGACCTTATTACCTATTTTAACCGCCCCGTAAGAGACGAATTTGACTCATTGACCTACTTGGACTTTTACGAACAGTACATTGTTCATTCCAAGCGTCCCTCAACAAAAACTACGGAAATTTTTGAAACATCAAATCATAAATTCATTACTAAAAGACAAAAGGGTGAGCTTGTCGCGCGTCTATTTTGGGTCGCACCTAACAGAGGTGAACAGTTTTATCTTAGAATTCTATTAAAAAAATTCTCGTGTCGTAGTTACACCGATCTTAAATCTCTTGGTGGTCCCGATTGTAAAACTTTTCAGGAAGCTGCTAAAATAGTTGGTTTTGCCGATGACGAAGTCGAATACGAAAGAGCTATGTTGGAAGCATCAAACTTTTTAACGGGACCACGCCTTCGTAGCTTCTTCGTTTGTTTGGCTGTAAACGGTGTTCCAGTCGCGTCTTTCTGGGACACTTTTAAAAATCAACTCAGCAAAGACATCTCATATAGGTTAGGTGCGGATGCGGACATGGAAAGAGTACACACTTTGTGTCTCATTCAAATAAATAGGTTGCTTCGGAAACACGGATCGACGTTACAACAACACGGTTTGCCAGAAATCGAAGATACCACTACCGAGTTAGGCAGGGAACGCGTAGAACACAACCGCGAATCATTGAAACATTTTACAGATCAATGGATTCCTCGCTTGTCTCGAAAGCAAAATTGTATTTTTGATTACGTTGTAAAACTTTGTAACGATACTGACTTCCGTGACGTTAATGATACCGCGATTTTCGTTGATGGTCCCGCGGGTACCGGTAAAACGTTATTGTTAAAAGTTATTTCTGCGTACGTACGCGGTAACTTAAACGGAGTAGTTCTTTGTACTGCGAGTTCTGCCATCGCGGCGCAAAACTACGAAGGAGGGACCACGGCGCATAGCATGTTTAAATTCCCCATAGATCTGGTAGACGATAATGACTTCTGTAATATCACAAACGGCACGCAAAGAGCAGAATTAATATCACACGCGGACGTTATAATATACGATGAAGCCCCTATGGCACACAAATTTTTGATTCATCTACTGGATAGGTCGTTGCGTGATCTCATGCGTAATGATAAAATTTTTGGTGGCAAAATTATTATCTTTGCAGGGGATTTTAGACAAATTCCCCCTGTAGTTACAAATGCAAAAACTAATTCAGATATATTAAATGCATCAGTAAAAACATCGCGCATCTGGCAAAGTATAAAATCTTTCTCCCTAGCTACTTCGCAAAGATGCAGGGATGACGTAGAGTTTGCAGAATTTTTATTAAATTTAGGCTCAAATAAATTAACATCTCATCCTTTTGTAATTGGCAAAAATATTCAAAATTTAGTTGATTTAGGTGGTATTGAAATTGTATCAGAATTAGACGATTTGATTGACTTTGTTTTCCCCGTTCTAAATATAGAATCCTGTGCTAGCATACATAGAGCAATTTTGTGCACACGGAACGACGCCGTTCGAGAAATAAATAACTTAATACTCGATCGGTTAGATGGAGAAACACTGCATTTCTACTCCATCGATATAGTCGAAAATGAAAATGCAGATGAATTATTTTTAGGGCCAGATGCGCTTAACAGAATGCAACCAAGAGGTTTTCCAGAGCACGATCTTAAGCTCAAAATAGTATGTATTTGTATGATCATGCGTAATCTCAGTTTTAACGACGGATTGGTAAACGGAACTAAAGTAATTGTAACAGGTACGTCGCCACGCTTAATTACCGTTCAAAAATCGTCGGGTACAGATGAATATTTAATTCCACGTATTATTTTTAAGGGTCCTATTGATCCCAAAAGTCCATTTGAAATGGGCCGCCGTCAATTTCCTTTACAGTTGTCTTACGCGATGACTATTCACAAAAGTCAGGGCCAAACCCTGAGCCGGGTCGGAGTAGATCTTAGGTCGGACATGTTTAGTCACGGGCAATTGTACGTCGCGCTAGGTCGAGCAACCAAAAAGGAATACATCAAAATTTTAATTCACAAAGATCGGGTTTTAGATGGCAAACCGTACGCGAAAAATGTAATAATACCGGAGCTCCTATAAATTAATTAATGTAGAGCTTCCTGAATAAGTCTAAAACAGTTTACCTCTGATCTTCGTAGGCAAATCAATTAAGTTAATCATTAAATCATGTTGACATTGCTATTCAATGAGCGTTTTTTATTTAATTTGTTTTAGCTTTTTTAAATTAAGTAATGTAATATCATCATTCACATTATATATTGTTGGCATATATATTATTTACATTACACTAACTGTGAAAAATAAATATTTTATAACCTGTGTTTGTAGCAGATGTACATTGAGCGTTATGTCGAATAATAACTCTGGTCTAAGCTGTTTATAATTATAAATAAATTAACGGATCAAAGAGGTTAGTTTTTGATGATATGCGTCTCAGTGTGAGATCCGTTGAACCATGTTGGTCTGTAGGGAATCTTTCCGATTGTAGATCGGAAGCGGGTAATTGCCGGGTTAACTGTCCGATCTGTAAGTAGTTGGTTTTGGATTCTGATCAGAGTCGGCTTACTGCCGAGAACATACTTCGTTTGGTGATGAAGTCAATAGAACGGAGTGATTGCGAATTCGTCGTTGAGGTGAGTTTTCGTACCGGTGATGGGGGGTCAGTAAAGTTTGGTCGGTGTCGGTTGATTGCTAGGATGTCTTGCATTGTTTGTGGCGCGAAAGTCAGGATGAGATTCGATGTCAAGTTGTGGATGCTATCTGACTTGTGGTGGATCGGTCGGGACGAATATGTCCATTAAAATGGGTAAAAGTTGTTGTCTTATCAGTAATGAGTCGTAGTGTGCAAAGGTGTGGGTAGAGTCATTGTATTGGTTGAATGAGTTATATGGCATGGAGTTATGAGTTATATGGCAGATACCGAATGTCTTAGTTACTCTTTACTGAAAAATAAAATAATAATAAGCCGTGGACTGCTGTGTTGCACGAAGGTGTGGGTTTAAATGGCAGATACCAAATGTCAAGTTGTGGATGCTATCTGACTTGTGGTGGATCGGTCGAGATGGATGATAATTATTTCCGTTAACATAACATGGGTATGCGGCATGAAAGTTGAGCGCTGACTTGAGACCCCGTGACTGCGCGGTAAGGATAATCGCTATCGCGCAGTTCACATTGGTCTCCGCTCACTATCCTTGCATATATGATTTGTTGTCTATCAGTAACAAGTTGCACTGGCAAAGGTGTAGGTAGAGTCATTGGTTCATTCATTCATTCAATTGGTTATTTTCTTTGTACTGGAATAAAAAGATGATGGGATGTAAAGCGATGTATGTACTACCTATGACGTGTTTGTTTGTTTTAATTACCATGCGAGAATTATGTTCATCAATATGCAAATCTTATTCTTTTTATAAGGTTTTTTTAAAATCAGTTTCTTGTGATGTATTCGTCATCGTCTCAGTTTAAAAGCTTTTTAGAATAACTACACTCATTTTTTAATTTAATTATTCCTTTTATATTTTGAGTATTTAATAAAAGACAAATTTTAATTATTCAAGAATGCCGTATTATTTGAAACTATATGATGTAAATAGAAATAGATTTTTATGAAATTATTTAAATTCGAACAGCCGGACAAAATATGTATTGCTTAAAGGTTCATGTTAACAAAAAGGTCGAATTTGGAAAAAAAAAGTGAAAATTAGAAAGAGAGTAAGGAGTATCAAAATGGCAGTCAAAATGAAAATTGGAAATGACTTTCTGTGGCTTTTACTTTCACTACTATACTCTGATTGGCGCACTCAATCTTTTCATCGTTAACTCTTTCTGTTACTCTCACTCTGTTTTTTACTCTCAATTTGATTTTCTCTCTTACCACGTGCAAGAAAGGAGCCTCAAAAGGCGCACTTAATCTTTTCGCTCTGTCTCTTACTGTTACTCTAACTGTCGCTTTTATTTTTACTCTTAAGCTGCGCATGAAAGAAGCCTAAAAACTTTCATTGGACTCTTATTTCAACTTTCATTCTGATTTTTATTCTGGTTCTCACAAACTCCAGTTTCAACCCCAACTATTAGCGTTTAAATTTTAATGTAAACGAAGAACTGAGATAATAATGAATTATTATCATAATTATCTTAGTTTGTTTCAAAGTACATTCATTATGTTGAATCTGTAATAAGGTGTTAAAATAATTAATACCGTAGTTTTCAGTACTTAACTGTCTCTGCTTCTTATGAAATAAGTTTAAATACAATGTCTAACGTTGCTGTCTTAACTAATGTTTATTCTTCGCCATTTTTTTTAAACTGTTTTTATTTTAATTACATTTAATTTTGAGCATGATATTAAGCTCGTAGTTTGAATTATGCTGAATTATCATAACGCTTTTCAACTATTTGTATGCGAAATTTCTATCGACAATAATTTTTTTTTTTGACAATATCGACAATAATGTGAAAAAAGATTTACATTATTAATGTATTAAATAATTTATTACCTTCCATTCTGATGATATCCTGATGTAGATTACATTGCATATAAAAATACACAAATTGTTTGGAAGAAAGAAAAAATTGATTAACCGTCGTCGCATATAAGCAAATTCAAATGAAACTTCCGAATCTTGATGGAACTATGCGAAAACTTGTTTTAACATATTTGAAAAAACGTTTCATCAAACGTTTCATAAAATAAATTGTAACAACGTGATCCAGCTTTGAATTTAAATTTTGAAAACAAGAATCTAAAAACGTGTTCCAGGCGTCACTTTCTGCAGAATATCCATAAAACCTGACCACTATATTACTTCACAAACAAACATATTTTTAGTTGCGTCATCAGCCTTGATTTTTGTATAGCATAGAATATGAGATCTGGATGGAACTCCATTGATGCCGTAGTAGTCTACTTACTTATTCTGCAAATTTACACGGTGACATTCATGTCGTTACAATCTACGCATAGCAATTTCATCATGACGCATTCAAGATCACTGATAGAACGCACTCCAAATTCAAGTTGCATGGATAAAAGAACAGAATCCGCAGAACATTCTTTCGAATCATAGACATAAACTTTGGATACGCTTTTACTATTTCGACGACGATGCTCAATTCGTATCATCCTTTGACCATGAACAGAAGACACAAGATTGTAAAAAAAAATATAGGTATTGCAAAAAAAAAAATGCAAAACAAACAAAAAATAAAACATGCAAAAAAATGGGTCATGTATTAAAAAAACAGCATGCAAAAAAAAGAGTCATGTGTGTAAAATAAACAAAAAAAAAACGAACTAATATGTACACTATACTTACTTAGTTATTATAATTGCTCTTTATAAATTTTAACTATAATACATATTAAAATGTCAGTAGTTAGCTAAGAAAAACGCTAGAAAGCATATTGCAAATGTGGTTCATAAAGAAAACTTTCCAAAACGAGTCAAAGTGTAAAGGCCTTTTGAATTGAGACGGGTCAGATTTTTTATATTTACCTATATTTTTTTACCTATATCTTTGAATGGAACCTACAAAACTTATATTATTAAAGAACTAACTTAAAAAGAAAAAGAATTGCATATTGAAGCACTTGTACTCGCGTGTCACTGAAAATAGTTAGGTACATTTTGATTCATACATTTTTTGGTCTGCTTATTAATTTATTTCACAACTTAACCGTATACTAAAAAGAATATCATGCAAGATTAATATTCTATTTAGTTTACACTTTAGGTGTACCTATTTAATAATAATAAACAATTTATTTCAGGTAACAAAGACCCATAGATAAAATACCTTAACCTAAATATACATACTAATAACAGTTTTGTTACTACAGCACACACACCTTCATGCATTACAGCTGTCCACGGCTTATTATTATTTTATTTTTTAGCAAAAAATAACAAGACATTCGGTATCTGCCATATAACTCATAACTCCATGCCATATAACTCATTCAACCAATACAATGACTCCACCCACACCTTTGCACACTACGACTCATTACTGATAAGACAACAACTTTTACCCATTTTAACGGACATATCTTTCGTCTTGACGGATCCACCACAAGCTAGATAGCATCCACAAGTTGACATCGACTCCCATCCTGATTTTCGCGCCACGGAAAACGCAAGACATCCCAGCAATCAACCAACATCCCATCATCTTTTTATTCCAGTACAAAGAAAATAACCAATTGAATGAATGAATGAACCAATGACTCTACCTACACCTTTGCCAGTGCAACTTATTACTGATAAGACAACAAATCATATCTGCAAGGATGGTGAGTGGAGACCAATGTGAACTGCGCGATAGCGATTATCCTTACCGCGCAGTCACGGGGTCTCAAGTCAGCGCTCAACTTTCATGCCGCATACCCATGTTATGTTAACGGAAATAATTATCATCCGTCCCGACCGATCCACCACAAGTCAGATAGCATCCACAACTTGACATCGAATCTCATCCTGACTTTCGCGCCACAAACAATGCAAGACATCCTAGCAATCAACCGACACCGACCACACTTTACTGACCCCTCATCACCGGTACGACAACTCACCTCAACGACGAATTCGCAATCACTTGGTTCTATTGACTTCATCACCAACCAGAGCATGTTCTCGGCAGTAAGCCGATTGATCAAAATCCAAAGCCTAACTGCTTACAGATCATTCGGTTGACCGGGCAACCAACCGTTCCCGATCAACAGTCGGTCAGATTTTCTACTGACCAGTAACATGGTTCAATAACGATCTCGCATTGGGTACGTATTCATCTCGAACTACCTTTTTTTTTTTTTTTTTTTTTGGGTGGGAAATCATCAAATAACTTCTCCCGCTCTGGGCGGAGCGGGAGGGCGTGTCAGACTCTTACTGACTAAAACCCACCCGTGTTCCTTCGGTTGCCCTGTTGCCGGGGGCCACGATCTCCCTTTCGGTTTTCTTCGCACCCCCGGCAGGCATCGGCCCTAACGGACCCCGTCAATTCTGCTGACATCTCTTTGAGGCGCGCGTGGAACACAACGCGCCGTCGACCCGGACCTGGTCCTTATCGGACGGCGAGCTACCCATTGCTCACCGCCCGCAAGCCCGCGCCTACGGTGGCCGGAAATCGGCCTGCGATTCCCGACGCCCTGGGCGTCTCCTCCTGCGGCGGTTAGGGTTAGGGGCGTGAGGGCGCGAAATTTGCCTCTCCCTCACGCGTTCCGCCTCCTCCTTCGCGAGCATTACTGCTTCGCAGAAGGAGGTGACGGCCTCCCATTTCCTCTCGCTCCCTACCATGGCCCTAATCAGGGCCGGACGCGAGAGATCACCGCCGCCGATCGCCTCCACGAGGACACGGCGATGCTCCGCCCAAGCCGGGCAGACCTCCACCGTATGCTCCACCGTGTCCTCCGGGCGATCCACACAATGGTGACACCCGGGCGTTTCCTCCCGTCTTATCCTGAACAGGAACCTCCCGAAACAGCCATGTCCGGTGAGGACCTGTGTCAGGCGGAAGGTGAGGACGCCGTGGCGCCTCTCTAGCCACTCCTCAAAGAGGGGACTTATCGCCGCAATTGTGGCGTGCCCAGCACTGGGTTGCGACAATCGCACTCTCCATGACGCCATGAGATCCCGCCGGAGCTCCGTCCGCTGTGCCGCGATTTCTCGCGGCAGCGGAGTTAAGCCCCGGCGTTTCGCCTCCTCGCGCCACTCCCAGATGTGCGCGAGGACCTTTGCCTCCAGATCCCATGGCGGTAATCCGGCAAGGAGGCTCGCAGCCTCACAGGAGACCGTGCGGTATCCTCGGGCCAGCCGGATGGCCATGACATGGCCATGGCCGGGACGCGTTCAACCGGCGGGCTGGCCGCAGCCTCAATGAACACGCCCACACCGGCGCCCCGTAGAGGGCCATGGACCGCACGACCCCCGCGTAGAGCCTCCGGCAGGAGGCGTTTGGACCCCCTAGATTGGGCAGGAGCCGCTTCAAAGCAGCCCCGGCCCGCTCCAGTCTGGGAGCCAAACGTCGGAAATGCTCCACGAAGTTCCACCGGCTGTCGAGGACGAGTCCCAGATACTTCATCGTCGACTCGACACCGATGTGAACCCCTCCCGCCATTACCTGGGAACTCGACGGTGGCGCATTCCGAGGACCATGAAAACCCATGGCCTCGGACTTGTGCAGGGCCACCTCGAGTCCCAGCTGCCGGATCCTGTCGACGATTGTCGCAACCCCGCGTGTCGCTAGTTCGGCCGCCGCCTTACGTTCCGTTTTATTTATTTATAATTGACGAATAGTTTGGGTTGGAGTGTTTGTTTGCCATGATTATCAATGACAATTTGTTGTAATCATAGATTTATATTTATTTATTTTTCATGTACACATACACTTTGCACGCACATAGTCCATATTATGTCCATTGCTAGCAATTAGTACGTAAAATGATGATTGTAAGGGTTATGTATGAATGAAATCAAGGGGAAGTATGTGTGTGTGTTTAAATGAAATTGCTAGCAATTAGTATGTAAAATGTTGATTGAAAGGGTTATTAATTAAATCAAGGGGAAGTATGTGTGTGTATACCTATGTGAAATTGCTAGCAAGCAGTATGTAAAATGTTGATTGAAAGGATTATGAATGAAGTCAAGGAGAAGTATGTGTGTGTGTATATGTGAAAAGAAGGATAATAAGAGAACGTTGTAGAAGTATGTTGTGAATCTTGTGAACTTGTAATAGTTTAAGAATATATTTGAACGTATTTGTATAACTTTTATCATATAACATACTATATCACACTTGTCAATGACACTGACTTACAGAGTATTTATTTTTAGGTATTACTTATTTTTTTATTTCTATTTAATAATTATTTTCTCATTTATTTTTTTGTTTTTTAGTTTTTCGTAATAATATTTACAATAATTTATTATCATACCTAAAAGTAATAATATATGTAAGTATACCTACCTACTGCGTGATCGAAACTGAATGAAAATAAGATGATTAGAGAGTGATGGTTAAGTGGAAATATATTATTTGCTATTAAAATCTAACATACCTACACTAACATAATATTTATTTAATCCAGTTTACTTATTAATATTAAGAAAATATATTTTAACGTAATTAGGCTACTTTGATTTTAGAAAATTGTAGTATAATGTATTAATGTATGTAGGTACATAGATGTAGTTTAGGTGGATTAGGCCTCTTGGGGATACCACGCAAAAAAAAACGCGCCTGAAACCTTACCTCTTCGGGTGGTGTGGAAAAAGGTTTGTAGTTAGTTATCTGTAGTTTTGGATAAATACATATACTTAATATAGATGAAGTTTAGATTTGTTTTAGTTTTCTTGCCCCCCTTCTCCCCCCTCTAGGTAGATCTCGGAAGTTAAGAGACTTGGAACATTTTTTTTTTCAGATTCATATCAAGGGGCCCAAAGTTGGTCAAAATCATTTTTCAAAACTCCCCCCTCTCCCCCCCTTCACCCCTCCTGGGTTTTGTTTTTTTACGGATTCATATACAGGAGGCTCGGAAAGGTTAAATTCATTTTTCAAAGTTGCCCCCTTGCCCCCCTTCTCCCCCCCTCTAGGTAGATCTCGGAAGTTAAGAGACTTAGAACATTTTTTTTTTCAGATTCATATCAAGGGGCCCAGAGTTGGTCAAAATCATTTTTCAAAACTCCCCCTTCTCCCCCCCTTCACCCCTCCTGGGTTTTGTTTTTTTACGAATTCGTATAGAGGAGGCTCGGAAAAGTAAAAACCATTTTTCAAAATTCCCACCATTCTCCCCCCTTTAGGCGGATCTCGGAAGTTAAGACTTGGAACATTTTCTTTCTCCCCCCCTTCACCCCTCCCCCCATCGTATCTCGGAAACTAGGTAGCGGTAAAGCGAAGCGTAGCGTAGCGTAGCGTAGCGTAGGGATAAGGTCACGATAGCTTTCCGGTGGTAGGTAGGTCCTGAGTGGAGCGAACCTGCGAGACCGAGTGGAGCGAAGGGGGGAGGAATACTAACATGGCGGACAGCGTTTTTGTTTGGGGTGCGTTTAAGTCAATTATTCAGTTTAAAATTGACTGCTTAAACGTCAAACACCCCGTTTAAGCACACCGCGAGGTGAAAAATTAATCTGACTAAAATTTAATCTGCTCCGTTTACGGTCGTCCGCTGGTATAAGTTTTCGCTTGGGGTACGTTTAAGCCGGGGAAATTTTCGCCGGTTAAAAATTAAACTATGGATAATTAACGAACTTTTAAAATAAAATTTTCCTGTTTTCTAGGTCTCAAAAAAATATGGTAATATTTTTTTTGAGATAATTGAGAAATTATTAATCATTTAAATATGACCTATTTAAAAAAAGAGTCGATTAACATATTTCCAACAATCAAACAATCGACCATAGAGTCCATCAATTTGAATTTTGAACTTGACATTGAATTTTAAATAAAACTTGAAAAGAGCGCCAAAATGAAGCGTCCTGCTTCTGTCGTGAACTCGTGAATCGAGGTTTCTTATTGCAAGTTGCAAGTTGATATCGATTGATAATTATTATCAAAATAATCAATTTCCAACATGAAACGAGCAAGTACTGAAGAGTTATCAACTGTTCCGCATCGCGGAGGCACAGCTATGGAATATTCAGAATGTCTTATTTCTGGTGAGTTTCTGAATAGTTCTGTTAAGTGAATAACGTAACCTTATAAGCAGGCTTGGCGTCTCGGGAGCTTTGGACCATGGACGTTTGTGTTGCAGCGTTTAGCCTTACTTGCCCATGGACAACAAGTTTTAGTGCTGAATGCTTGAGAAAATACCATTGTCCATTGCACAGAGTACATTTTTATACAGGTCCATTGTTAATAGAACAGAAACAAAATAAACGAAACGTCAAAACCAATGACTTGACAAGTTTGACACTAAACCAATGTAGCAAGGAGGCAAATTTTAATTTCCTTAAATATTTAATATTTTTTATTTTTTTTACACGTTTGTAGCCTTACTTAAGTACGAGTTTTCATGTAAAATAGTGCCTTCAAAATAAGGCTATTATTATAGTCTATTTTTATTGAACCATGTTTTCTATTTTTCCCCATAATCAAGGAGATTTTATTTTCGTTTTTCGCTGCCGTACCGATTTACTTTTATTATCATTGGTACCGATATGTCAAGTTATTTTACATCTTGGCTCGCTAACTTGGATGTAGAGACTTGTGTTTCTCACGAGCGTCGTTATTGCAACAGAATTTTTTCGTTATTAGGTATTATTACGATCGCAAGTTTGCGACAGCGTCATTACCTACTAATGTCGAGACTGCTGAAATAATATTCAAGTATAAATATATGATCTCATAGCTCCTTCATCAAATAATTCTATGCTATCACAAATTAATGTTTGATTAATTTAAGTAGGTAAGTACATATCAATTAATAAGTTATAGGTACTTAAAAAGCAGTTTCATCATCAGCCAGCTAATATACTTAGGGTTTTTTTTTTTTGTTGTTTTGTTTTTAAATAATTTAGAAAATTGACATAATTAGGTACTGATCATTATAAATAATGCTTATAAGAGACACCATATTATTAGCCATGCAGACTTTTGAGCTCATTTTGCAGTCAGTTCAATGTCATCCTGTGCTACAATGTGAAATAGATATTTTTCGAATATTCAATGCATACATAATGTTTTTGGTTTTTTCCTTTGTTCTGCTCCTAAATGTACTGCACAAAAAATGAGTGGGAAATAGATATTTTTTTTTTTTTATATATATTACTAGAGACCCGCCCCGGCTTCACACGGGTGGACGAAAATAAATACCAGTTTTCGAAAATAATTCGAATTATTTAAGAATATATTTAAGAAATTTTGAATGAAATTATTATAAGTATTTTTGAAAAGAACTTTTGATAATGAGTATCTAAATAGTTCCGAAATCAATTTTAATAAGTGCATTAATTCAGTAAATTTACTCGATTTGGCCGCGTCCGCTGCGTAGTGAGCCGCGCGGCAACCTGCTTCATAGATGTGCACCCCCCTCCCCTGCGGTTTCGCCGTGCGAGTCTTGCGACACCATCATTCATTTTAATACCAATTACAATTTTAAATTCGTAATATCTTTTGAATGGATTGTTCGATTGGAATAAAATAAAAAGTAATTTATAGCTATTGAAACAATCTTGCTCAATAAATAGTTTATTTGGATAAGGATTAGTATTTGACGATAATATGATCAATAAACATAGGCTAATAATTTTAATTACTTTTATTCTATGGAACAGTGGTTATAACACATATAATGCCGTATTAACAAATGACCTAACTGATTTTTTTTTTTTTTTTGTAAAATACGTTCATGGAATGTGAGGAACGTCTCATGACACTAATTTCGTTACATTTTACATATTATAATAGTAAAATAAATAAATAAATAATGGTGGCTACCATATATGGCTGACGCGGCGCCACTGTAATAACATTCTCAATAGGGCCGCGTCAACCATTTGATTTCAAAAGCGCGCGAAACCTGCGCCTCGCTTGCCGCCGCTGGCGCCATTTTGATTTTATAGCGTCGTGTGTAACGGCCGCCATATTACGGCCGCCATCTTACGGCCGCTATATTACGGCCACCATATTACGGCCGCCACATAACGGCCGTCATATAACGGCCGCCACATAACGGCCGCCATATTACGGCCGCCATATTACGGCCGCCATATTACGGCCGCTATATTACGGCCACCATATTACGGCCGCCACATAACGGCCGCCATATAACGGCCGCCACATAACGGCCGCCATCTTACGGCCGCTATATTACGGCCGCCACATAACGGCCGCCATATTACGGCCGCCATCTTACGGCCGCTATATTACGGCCGCTATATTACGGCCGCCATCTTACGGCCGCTATATTACGGCCGCCATATTACGGCCGCCATATTACGGCCGCCATCTTACGGCCGCTATATTACGGCCGCCATCTTACGGCCGCTATATTACGGCCGCCATCTTACGGCCGCTATATTACGGCCGCCATATTACGGCCGCCATATTACGGCCGCCACATTACGGCCGCCACATTACGGCCGCCACATAACGGCCGCCATATTACGGCCGCCATCTTACGGCCGCTATATTACGGCCGCTATATTACGGCCGCCATCTTACGGCCGCTATATTACGGCCGCCATATTACGGCCGCCATATTACGGCCGCCATCTTACGGCCGCTATATTACGGCCGCCATCTTACGGCCGCTATATTACGGCCGCCATCTTACGGCCGCCATATTACGGCCGCCATATTACGGCCGCCATATTACGGCCGCCATATTACGGCCGCCACATTACGGCCGCCACATAACGGCCGCCATATTACGGCCGTCACATAACGGCCGCCATATTACGGCCGCTATATTACGGCCGCCATCTTACGGCCGCTATATTACGGCCGCCATCTTACGGCCGCCGTATTACGGCCGCCATATTACGGCCGCCATATTACGGCCGCCATATTACGGCCGCCACATTACGGCCGCCACATAACGGCCGCCATATTACGGCCGTCACATAACGGCCGCCATATTACGGCCGCCATATTACGGCCGCTATATTACGGCCGCTATATTACGGCCGCCATATTACGGCCGCCATATTACGGCCGCCATATTACGGCCGCCATATTACGGCCGCCATATTACGGCCTCCATATTACGGCCGCCATATTACGGCCTCCATATTACGGCCGCCACATAACGCCCGCCATATTACGGCCGCCACATAACGGCCGCCATATTACGGCCGCCACATAACGGCTGCTACATTACGGCGCCATCTTACGGCCGCCATCTTACGGCCGCCATATTACGGCCGCCATATTACGACCGCCACATAACGGCCGCTATATTACGGCCGCCATCTTACGGCCGCCATATTACGGCCGCCATATTACGGCCGCCATATTACGGCCGCCATATTACGGCCGCCACATTACGGCCGCCACATAACGGCCGCCATATTACGGCCGTCACATAACGGCCACCATATTACGGCCGCCATATTACGGCCGCCACATTACGGCCGCCACATAACGGCCGCCATATAACGGCCGCCACATAACGGCCGCTATATTACGGCCGCCACATAACGGCCGCCATATTACGGCCGCCACATAACGGCTGCTACATTACGGCACCATATTACGGCCGCCATATTACGGCCACCACATAACGGCTGCCATAAAACGGCTGCTAGATAACTGCCGCCAAATAACGGCCGCTACATAACAGCCGCCACATAACGGCCGCCATATTACGGCCGCCACATAACGGCCGCTACATAACGGCCGCCACACATTGGCCGTCAAATTATGGCCACTACATAACAGCCGCCAAGTAACGGCCGCAGTAACGATTGTCATAAAACCGGAAAAGTGCACTCGCACTTTTATTTTCTTGCGGTGTGGTCACCGTACAATATTTCCGTGCAAAGAATGCACTTTTCCGGTTTTATGACAACGTTATTTGCGCCCGTTTTTGCGGCCGTAGAGTGACGGTAACTACGGTAATTGTAGCGGCCGTTATGTGGCGGCCGTAATTTGGCGCCCGGTATGTAGCGGCCGTTATTAAGCGCCCATTATTTGGCGGCTGTTGCGTGGCGGCCGTTATTTGGTGCCCGTTATTTGGCGGACGTTATTTGGCGGCCAGCGGCCTGCCCCACCACTCTTTTAGGAAACCGTAGCTTCATTGGTAAGGACCCTTAAAATAGTAAGGTCACCGTCATCGCCGCTTATAACGCGCGCGTGCGAGCGGACAAACAGACACGGAAACGGAATTTTATTTAGATAAAATTTAAGTGTCCGTTTGTCCGCGTTTGTGTCAGTTTGTTTGTACCTAAGTACAGTGAACAAACTTTACGCATATCTATATCTATACTAATATTATAAAGAGGAAACCTTTGTATTTTTGTATTTTTGTATGTTTGTATTGAATAGGCTCGAAAACTACTGGACCGATTTCAACATTTCTTTTACCATTACTTAGAGGGATTCTTCCGAATCCGTATAGGCTATATTTTATCCCGGAAAATAGATAAGATTTTTCGTGGTAGTGAAAATTGTGGAGTAAGGCGTCGAAAAAACTGCCGTACGTTAACGATTCTCGCGAACGCTGCCTAAATGGTTAGAGATGTATGGTTGACTTCTATAGAAAAGTTGTAGAACTCAATAATGCCTACAAAAAAGTCCGCGATAGTATAAACCAAACATTTATATTTTAGCCATTATCACATATAGGCATTATATGTGATAATGGCTAAAATATAAATCTCTAACCATTTAGGCAGCGTTCGCGAGAATCGTTAACGTACGGCAGTTTTTTCGACGCCTTACTCCACAATTTTCACTACCACGAAAAATCCTATCTATTTTCCGGGATAAAATATAGCCTATACGGATTCGGAAGAATCACTCTAAGTAATGGTAAAAGAAATTTGAAATCGGTCCAGTAGTTTTTGAGCCTATTCAATACAAACATACAAAAATACAAAAATACAAAGGTTTCCTCTTTATAATATTAGTATAGATAAATTTTGTTTTGTGCCAGAAACCCTCGCGTTCTAAAATCCTACCAGTTTCTTCACAACCTGATCAATTGTTTAAGGACAGTTTAGAGGTAAAACATACAAACATTATTAATTGTTAGGGTGCTGTACCTGAAGGGTAAAAACTACAGAATCTTGTTATGTACTAAGACTGCTGTTCGTCCGTCTGTCCATCTGTCTGTTAGCGGGCTGCAGCTCATGATCAAGAATGTGGATTTCGGTTGCCGCTATACATAATAAAAATAAGTTAAAAATTGGAAGCAGGTTCCCCAGTAAATAAAAATAAATATGTTGTTCTTTGCTTACTGTCGTCTCTGTCAGCGAGCTGTCTGTAACCCATTAATCCAATCAATGGGGACAAAAAAGACGCTTTGCCTTACAAAGGGTGGTGTAGATGATTTTTGTCATTACAAAATATTCTCCCTCTTGTAACATTATATCTACCTTGCACTTGACCTTGTATTTTTGTTAATGTTTTAGGAACTACACACCAAGGGAGTAGCAATTATAAGGGTAATAACGCTCAATGCGTGGCAATGTCCGCTTGCGCGTCAGTATTGTCAGTTTGCAGACATCGGAATCTGACTTGTCATGATATCGATGTCATTCTCCAAAGTGGAGACACTTTATATATGTCGCTTAAACCAATTCTACCAAAGGGTGTCATATTTTTGAACCCCGAGGAACAAGGGTAGGAAATACTCCTCAAAAACACGACCCCGCGAGCTGCTTGCAGCTCGCGCAACGCCCAAATACTAGTCACAATATATATGAAAACAATAGGGTTTCGGGGCTTAGAACAGGTTTCATAAAATATATCTTGGTGCGTTGCACAGCTGACGGATGTCAGACGACCCTTGTCAATAAAGGTACGCGTCGTCTGTTTTTCACACGGCTTCTAGATCATTCTAGAAGAATAGAATATTCAGAATATTCAGCTAGAAGCTGCACCCTTATTGGACTATTGGACGAGCGAATTGAAATAAGTTCGCTTTATAACATTAATATAACAATAATAATAATCTCCCCACCGCCGTATTGACGTCATGGTGGGGCTTGCGCGCTCCGAACTCTAGGTCTGTGCCGGTAGAGTTTACTTTGCCGGAACGGGTCTGGGATGAGGAGCCAGACCAAGAGAGATACAAAAACCCGCAGGGCAGCATGTGGCGAGCTGTTGCGCAGTAGCGACCCCACGGACCTTTATTGGCCGGCTGGAGTGAACACTGACGAGGAACGGAGCTTCCACTTCATTCTTGTCTTAATTGGCTGGCTTGAGTGGAGATTCGCAAGAGCAAACGTGCTCGGAGGAAGGAAGTATTCCAATAAGATGCTGGTAGTGATCTTGACCGTACTTCCGGGATTGACCTGATAGCCGTGGAATACCTCTCCACTCCTCATAAGCACTTCAGGACATGTCGCCCCCTTGTCGCTTCGACACTTTGTGCTAGCGACCGTTTTCGGGGGCCCATTATTGAGTGTGCAAGTCACCCCCTGCCATTTTATCTGTATATTTTATATAAAATATTGGTCAGGCAGGGGCCATAGTCTTTCCATAGCTCTAGATAACTAGTTCACACCCAAACCCATAATCCAATATCTTTGTTTCCATATCCTACAATAGTCTTGCACCAACCGAGGGTTGTCCTTGGGTGCACTTGCATAGCGCGAACAGGGATAATCGTCGGTTGGTGCCTCATTTCATTCAAAACGTATAACGGGCTTCTGCGAGTTGGCTTCGGCCTCTCGTACGCCTTCCAAAGGTCCGGGACCCCAGGGTCCCGAGATGTGTCAAAGACAAATAAATAATAACAATAATAATATAATAATAATATTTATTCAAACAAGGCATAAAAATTAGTAAAGCACAAAAAAAAGTATTGATATTACGTAAAAACTACCTTATGAATTTGATAAAATACAAGCTTCTGCCCGTGACCTTGTCGCGTGACAAAGTGTTGCCCATTTTTTTGATTCATGATTCCCGACGCCCAGCGCATCTCCTCCTACGGCGGTAAGGGGCACGAGGACGCAAAATTTGCCTCTTCCTCACGCGTTCCGCCTCCTCCTTCGCGAGCATTACCGTATCACAGAAGGAGGTGACGGCCTCCCATTTACGAAATTTTGCTCCTCCTAAGGGTCGTAGCGTAATGTTACATAGCCTTTAACCTTCCTCAAAAATTGGGCTATCCAATACAAAAACAATTTTTCTAATCCGACTGGTAGTTCCGGAGATTACATACAAAGTTACAAACAAATAAATTTTACCTCTTTATAATATAAATAATAATTATTATTAGCTCCTTTATTTCATTAAAATACTTACCTATAAATTACATTTTTAAATATTAGAATATAAGAAAAAATAGAAACAATTAAAAATATAAAAAAAATAGTAGCCCACCCATTAAGTATTAATGTACTTAAAATCTTCATAGCATAGATTTTAATAGTATATATATTACTAGTATTTGGGCGTTGCGCGAGCTGCAAGCAGCTCGCGGGGTCGTGTTTTTGAGGAGTATTTCTTACCCTTGTAAAATTTTGAGAATTGGACAGTAATCCTTAGCACTTATAGGATTTTGTAATAAAATCTCTTAAATATTTTGTACGGATTTATGTATGGACTTTTAAGTAAATCACCTGAATGTTGTTTTATTCCTACAGTTGATTTACATAAAAGTCAGTACGAATAAACTATAAAATAATATTCCTTGTAAGTGACTATCCCCCGAATGCTGAAACGTCACTCAAAATTTAAGTAGCACTTAAATTTAACAGTTACTCAAAAGTGACGTTTGGCCATACAAAATTTAAAGTTTAGGTTTAACTGCTCAAATTTTAAGCAGCCCTTAAATGTTGAGTGACGATTCAGTATTCGGGGGTAAGTAAATAATGAAATAAGTTCCTACTTTTATGCTTTTCAAAACTACTCTACCCCAGGGTAACATTTATTTATTTATTTAGCATGTGTATGGGAGTATGCAATATTACCAAGGTCGCATTGATTTTTTATTTCCTGGTTCGATTCACTCACAAGATAGTAATTTCCGCGCTACCAGAAGATTTGGTTCCTGGTGCGTTTTATTTTAAGGTATCCCCATTATAAGCATAATCCACCTAAACTACATCTATATTAAGTATGTATTTCCCTCTGCCTCTCATGCATCAGGAATGTCTGCTCTAACAAATTTATCAATATCTATATTTTGGACAGGCCCGCCACCTTCAACCCTAAAACAAATGTGAGCGTGTGGTAAACCTCGCTTTTGAAACTCTATTACGTGCATCATATAAATACATTTGCCAAACCAATTACCACCTCGGATATCTCTTAATAATTCTGCTAGCTTTAAATTAAAAACTCTAGCACATACAGAAGGATTTACATAGCTGCTTTGAGTGGATTGTTGAATTTCTGGCCACTTGGGATTACAAGTAAACGTCAAGAAAAATGATGGGTTCCCCAATCTGCTTACTATTGCAATAGCATCACTATATTTTCCTTTCATGTATCGCGGCCCCCCCGTAAAAGTGCTGGGCAAATAAACGCGACCTGGTACGAATCCCTCTCCCTGAATGGTTTCATCTTGACGAATTTGACGCGCGACTTCAATGCTCATTTCAACTTCTTGAAGTGGAGCGGACCTCAGTGCACTACTCGAGTTATGTTTTTGTAGACTTGATATAAAACGTAGGCGTTCTTCTATGATTCGGCAATACATGTCAACTAACCATTCTTCCGATAGCCTGCCTATATCGGAAAATCGTGGCTCCGACAATAACAAGCAGCGAACGTATTTCGCTTGAGTTAATTTATTTCCGTTATTATCTACTTTGTTCGGGTACCAACCCGCATTACCCTCAGGATAAAATAGTGGATACTGAAAACTTTCATATAACGGATGCATTATATCTACAGTGTGCGGTTTCCTATCACCGATTTTCCAAACTGCTATGCAATGAGGTATAAAATTTTCGCGTTCTGTACTAATAATGGCCGCGACTTCTTTACCAACAGGTAAATCTCCTAAAATGTTACCGTGGATTGAGCGAGACGTTTGCTGAAATTTAATAAAGGCCTGATCGGATGGTTCCCTACTTAATCGATTAAAACATTCGATAAACGGATTGACGTTATGTAAAAAGTTAGTTATGCAACTAATTACCTGCCTATCAAGTTTCATATTTGCGGCTATTTGCTCGCGTTCGCTTGTATCGTTAATGTATAGTCCTAAATTATTTACGCTACCAGTGTAAGCTAAATCAAAAACTCTATGATAGACTCGACCTTGAATTTTAAGAAAAGATATTCCCGTTGGTTGTTGGTACCCGTGAGAAACGCCCAAGGCACTGAAGGCAAATAAATTATTGTAAGCTCGCGGTCTACTCAGAAAAGACGGGTGAGAGTAAAACTCCTCGGTTAACGGAATTAAATTTTGTATGTTGTACGCGCCCGACCCACAACACCATTGTTTTCGAGATTTTTCTTCTTCAAACAGACGCGCATTACAAGATGGACACCTAAAAGTGTCTGAAGAAAGCAAGGACGTTTTTTTTAAAGAAAATAATTTTATTACGTCTAACTCAGCGTCCCTCTTCTGTGCTATTAGGTTTTTAGATTGACGTAGTGGTATGTCAATACGACGGCTGTTTTTATTATATTTGTCAGTGGCTATTTGATTTATTTCAGGGTTCTGCTTGGTATAACGGTGTACAGCATCGCGATTAATTTCTGGATTTTCCGTGGTATATTTTTTTACAGCATCGCGATTTATTTGTGGATTTTCAGTTGTATATTTTTTTACAGCATCGCGATTTATTTGTGGATTTTCAGTTGTATATTTTTTTACAGCATCGCGATTTATTTGTGGATTTTCAGTTGTATATTTTTTAACGGCATCGCGATGAATTTGCGGTTTTTTTTTATTATACTTTTTAACCGCATCCAAATGGGCGTTTACTGTACTACATTTCCTGCCACGTTTTTGATTTTTGGGTCGACCTCTCTTTGTTGACGCCACATGGGTGTCAACTACTACCGGTTCAGGGGTTTTTTGAAAACCAAGCAATGTAGATTGTGATTCCGATAATTGACTATGATCTGTTGATGCCGGGCATTCGAAGTCTATTATAGACTCGACAGACGCTGGCAATGGCAATGCAGATCCTACAACTAAATTTTCAATTGTTTGATAATTGAGAACGCGTAGTCTGTGTATTGAATACTGACCTACACCTATATTTCGCAATAACAGCAATCTGGCTAATTCGCGAATCGAATAACATTTAAACAAACGTGCTACTCCGCATGTAGAATTTAATTTGTTATATTCATCTACTGCGTGACTGTTAAATAAATAGAATGCACTATCGAATCTCCAAAAAGAAACTGTATAGTCTTGCCCGGTAAATACCACGCTATCTGTCTCATCATTGTGGTTTGCGTCGAAAACATTGGATTCAATTATGTTTGCAAGAGTTAAAATACCGTATTCATTTTCTGAAATTTGAGGAAATACTCCATTTGTAATCCAATTGGCGGTCATATTTTCAATTTGAGCTCTATTGTTTCCGACGACAATCTCCGTTGGCAATTCCTTGGGGTTCAAAAATATGACACCCTTCGGTAGAATTGGTTTAAGCGACATATATAAACTGTCTTCACTTTGGAGAATGACATCGTTATCATGACAAGTCAGATTCCGATGTCTGCAAACTGACAATACTGACGCGCAAGCGGACATTGCCACGCATTGAGCGTTATTACCCTTATAATTGCTACTCCCTTGGTGTGTAGTTCCTAAAACATTAACAAAAATACAAGGTCAAGTGCAAGGTAGATATAATGTTACAAGAGGGAGAATATTTTGTAATGACAAAAATCATCTACACCACCCTTTGTAAGGCAAAGCGTCTTTTTTGTCCCCATTGATTGGATTAATGGGTTACAGACAGCTCGCTGACAGAGACGACAGTAAGCAAAGAACAACATATTTATTTTTATTTACTGGGGAACCTGCTTCCAATTTTTAACTTATTTTTATTATGTGTAGCGGCAACCGAAATCCACATTCTTGATCATGAGCTGCAGCCCGCTAACAGACAGATGGACAGACGGACGAACAGCAGTCTTAGTACATAACAAGATTCTGTAGTTTTTACCCTTCAGGTACGGCACCCTAACAATTAATAATGTTTGTATGTTTTACCTCTAAACTGTCTTAAAAAATTGATCAGGTTGTGAAGAAACTGGTAGGATTTTAGAACGCGAGGGTTTCTGGCACAAAACAAAATTTATAATATATATAAAAAATAAAAAATAATTATGTATTTCCCACTCATTTTTTATGCAGTACATTTAGGAGCAGAACAAAGGAAAAAACCAAAAACATTATGTATGCATTAAATATTCGAAAAATATCTATTTCACATTGTAGCACAGGATGACATTGAACTGACTGCAAAATGAGCTCAAAAGTCTGCATGGCTAATAATATGGTGTTTCTTATAAGCATTATTTATAATGATCAGTACCTAATTATGTCAATTTTCTAAATTATTTAAAAACAAAACAACAAAAAAAATATCCCTAAGTATATTAGCTGGCTGATGATGAAACTGCTTTTTAAGTACCTATAACTTATTAATTGATATGTACTTACCTACTTAAATTAATCAAACATTAATTTGTGATAGCATAGAATTATTTGATGAAGGAGCTATGAGATCATATATTTATACTTGAATACTATTTCAGCAGTCTCGACATTAGTAGGTAATGACGCTGTCGCAAACTTGCGATCGTAATAATACCTAATAACGAAAAAATTCTGTTGCAATAACGACGCTCGTGAGAAACGCAAGTCTCTACATCCAAGTTAGCGAGCCAAGATGTACAATAACTTGACATATCGGTACCAATGATTCTATTTTACATGAAAACTCGTACTTAAATAAGGCTACAAACGTGTAAAAAAAATAAAAAATATTAAATATTTAAGGAAATTAAAATTTGCCTCCTTGCAACATTGGTTTAGTGTCAAACTTGTCAAGTCATTGGTTTTGACGTTTTGTTTATTTTGTTTCTGTTCTATTAACAATGGACCTGTATAAAAATGTACTCTGTGCAATGGACAATGGTATTTTCTCAAGCATTTTTTATTGATAGCTAAGAGTACAGTACCTCTGCTTTGTGGCTGAAGCTGCTACCCCACTGGATATACTTCTACATTCACGGTCAGTGGGTCGTCTTTGGGGCGGATTTACAGACGTCTGAGTATCTACGAAATGATACTGGAATTCGACAAAAATGTGTTTGAAGAGATGGCTGTAGGAGCTGCATGAAACATTGGTATTCCGTCAGGATACAGAAATAAGCAGATTCAAGGGATTTTTCATTTTAATCATGCGGATTCCTTGTGTCGTACCATACCAAAGCTTTGGGAAGTAGTGTGTAGCGAGCTGTTCACACTAAAAAGAACCTCCGACCTCCACGGAGCTGGGGACTACCAGTAAAAGAATGACAAAGGACAAGCAGAAAATCAAACTGAGTGAAATAGTGTAGTGTATGTAATATTGATAAGATTCTTTCAATATAAATGTATGTAATCGCAGTGTTCCAATATTTAATATTACCGTACTATAGTTGTAAGGGATACACAGCAGAGTTATTACAAGTTTAAGTGACACAAAAGAAATGCTTGTGTGCAAAATAATTCCAAAATATTCAATTTATAATGTTATATCGAAGAAAGTAGTTAACCAATCCTATATTTTTTTTGTACCAATGGCAAATTCAACCAAATTAAATTTATTATTAAATCATTTAATTCAAGCAACAAGACTCGATAGTGTTATTAACAATATACTTACAAAAAACCATGTTAGTAACACACTAACATAGTTATCATTATTCATCTCATTCTTCCTATATTAAAAATGCAGTGTGAAATTTAATTTTAACGTTGATTTTCATGTTAGTATTTCAATAATTGATAATTTTGCCTTGTTTGAAGAAAGTATTTGTGTATATTATTGTATTTAATGATACAGATGTTTGCACTTTAGTATTTTTTTGTATTATAATTAAATGATGTGTGTATTATTTATTGTCTTGTTTAAAATGTTTACATAGATAGTATAGCTATGATGTAGGTACTGTGATATGTAATATTCATTACTTGTGTGTTCTGCACTGAAATAACTGTAATGTCCTATTTCTTCACATTTTATGCAAATAAAGATACATAGGTACATGTATACGACCTTCATTTTGCCTTCATTACATGTTTAATACTTTACTTTTAAGCTAGATTTTAAAATATGTGAGCGGCTTTTTAGTTGCAACCAATTAATTTAACGATCATTATCTCTATGTCTGTTATCGTGGACCGAGCCTGACTAAACCAACTTGTTCATGTGATTGGCAACTGTGAGATTGTTCAATCTTATATGTTAGTAAGTACCTTGGTTCCATAATCAATTAATCACACACTGGGGGGTGTGAGGATGAGATTCTAAGGAGATGTGCTAACACATCTGCCGTTGATAAGCTCAAAAGAGTCTGGGCCAATCATAATATCACCAAAGCCACAAAAATCCGCCTGCCGAGAAGTTTGGTTTTTCCAATATTTCTGTACGGCGCAGAAACATGTAGGTACGGTTCGCCTCAAAGACCGACGCAAAATAGATGCACTAAAACTTGTTGTCCATGGGCAAGTAAGGCTAAACGCTGCAACACAAACGTCCATGGTCCAAAGCTCCCGAGACGCCAGTACCTAGGTTTGGAAGCCTGCTTATAAGGTTACGTTATTCACTTAACAGAACTATTCAGAAACTCACCAGAAATAAGACATTCTGAATATTCCACAGCTGTGCCTCCGCGACGCGGAACAGTTGATAACTCTTCAGTACTTGCTCGTTTCATGTTGGAAATTGATTATTTTGATAATAATTATCAATCAATATCAACTTGCAACTTGCAACAAGAAACCTCGATTCACGAGTTCACGACAGAAGCAGGACGCTTCATTTTGGCGCTCTTTTCAAGTTTTTTTTTAAATTCAATGTCAAGTTCAAAATTCAAATTGATGGACTCTATGGTCGATTGTTTGATTGTTGGAAATATGTTAATCGACTCTTTTTTTAAACAGGTCATATTTAAATGATTAATAATTTCTCGATTATCTCAAAAAAAATATTACCATATTTTTTTGAGACCTAAAAAACAGGAAAACTTTATTTTAAAAGTTCGTTAATTATCCATAGTTTAATTTTTAACCGGCGAAAATTTCCCCGGCTTAAACGTACCCCAAGCGAAAACTTATACCAGCAGACGACCGTAAACGGAGCAGATTCAATTTTTGTCAGACTAATTTTTCACCTCGCGGTGTGCTTAAACGGGGTGTTTGACGTTTAGGCAGTCAATTTTAAACTGAATAATTGACTTAAACGCACCCCAAACAAAAACGCTGTCCGCCATGTTAGTATTCGTCCCCCCTTCGCTCCACTCGGTCTCGCAGGTTCGCTCCACTCAGGACCTACCTACCACCGGAAAGCTATCGTGACCTTATCCCTACGCTACGCTACGCTTCGCATTACCGCTACCTAGTTTCCGAGATACGATTGGGGTGGGGTGAAGGGGGGAGAGGGGGGAGTTTTGAAAAAACTAATTTTGACCTACTCTGGGCCCACGGACATGAATCTGAAAAAGAAAATGTTCCAAGTCTTAACTTCCGAGATCCGCCTAAAGGGGGGAGAAGGGGGAGAGAATGGGGGGAATTTTGAAAAATGGTTTTTACTTTTCCGAGCCTCCTCTATACGAATCCATAAAAAAACAAAACCCAGGTTTCTTAATTTCCGAGATACGATGGAGGGAGGGGTAAAGGAGGGGAGAGGGGGGACTTTTGAAAAATGATTTTGACCAACTCTGGGCCCCTTGATATGAATCTGAAAAAAAAAATGTTCCAAGTCTCTTAACTTCCGAGATCTACCTAGAGGGGGGGAGAAG
Organism: Omphaloscelis lunosa; assembly: GCA_916610215.1. Classification (NCBI taxonomy): domain Eukaryota; kingdom Metazoa; phylum Arthropoda; class Insecta; order Lepidoptera; family Noctuidae; genus Omphaloscelis; species Omphaloscelis lunosa. Next base: position 11,696,532 of record OU744265.1, on the reverse strand, counting down.
GGGGGCAAGGGGGGCAACTTTGAAAAATAGATTTTACTTTTCCGAGCCTCCTCTATACGAATCCGTAAAACAACAAAACACGGGACTCTTAGTTTCCGAGATACGATAGGGAGGGGGGAGAGTGGGGTGGAAAAGGGGAGGTTTGGGATTTTTCCCATACTCGTGAGAGTTACTTCTATACGAATCTGTAAAAATATACCCACCTCCCCCTTCACCATCTGGGAGAACAATTATGTCAGTCAGTGAGTGAGTGAGTGGTAATCGAGCTTTATATAGTATATATATATATATATATATATATATATATTATAATATTATAGTAGTAAAAAAAGGCGCCTGTTATATTTAACCAATTACCACAGTCAGTGTAGAATCTCCTACCAATTTGAAATTTTTCGTTGAGAGTTTTGTAAGTTACAAGAGTTGTTTAAATAATTCTAGTGCTTATAATTTTCGCGGGCAATCTTGCCGCTTTCGCCTTGAACCCTACTTCTTTCATCTTCAGACTTAAGTAAAATATTTATCTTGATTCTTAAAAGAGAATCTAGAGCATACGTTTTATAACATAAAACCTTAACGTTCTAGAATTTTAATAGATTCCACGCAAGATAACTTTAAGAGTAATAACATAAGAGCTAGCTCGGGGCAATTTTAGCTCGCTTAGCTAATGTTTATTTTAATGAATATTCAGATATTCAGCGGTTTTATCCAGTTTCATACTGCGATGCGTTTCGCGTGAATATATTTGAATTCATTCAGCTCTTTATTTCAGTACGATTCAAATTCATTGTTTAACGAAAACTAGTTAAAATTTGGATAGGCGGCAATAAAAAAAATTGTTTGATGTGCTTCTGTGTTTATTTTATTACGAAACGGAACAATGAAAGTCGTTTTTTTTTTGTTCTGTTAGTTACGCTGATTTTGTACCTTTGTATATTATATATTATTTGTAATCATGTTCTCGAAAACTGCTCCAAAGATTTCGATTAAAGTAGCAATATAGGGGTTTACGGATACGAAAAATCGATCTAGCTAGGTCTCGTATCTGCGAAAATTCGTTTTCTCTATTTTCACAGCCACGGAAATGTGATACAACGTCGGTATACCTTTTTTTTTTTGGGTGGGTAATCAAATAATTTCTCCCGCTCTGGGCGGAGCGGAGGGCGTGTCAGACTCTTACTGACTAAAACTCATCCGTGTACCTTCGGTTGCCCTGTTGCCGGGGGCCGCGATCTCCCTTTCGGTTTTCTTGGCACCCCCGGAACGTTGGTATACCTGGATGATATGTTTATCCATTTTCACCAGAGCATAGCTCGGTCGACCAGGTACTGTCATTAATTTTAATTTAAAAAATGTGGAATGAGGTTACTTTTAAGTTAACCTAAGAATGTTTGTGGTACTTACAATACAAACCTTTGTCGGGATCAATCTAATAAAAATACTGTGTATACACGCTTTTATTAGCTTCACTTGTAATAAGCAATGTAATACAATCTTGGAAGTAATTAACCTACTTCTAAATGTCGTATTGCAATGAAACTTTGTTTTAATTTAATATTCCGTTGATAAATGCCTTTATATCCACCGCAAACCCAAAATCATTTTCTAATATTTAGTTAACTGCATCAGTCTGTAATTGCTCACCAATCCCCGTTCATTATAATTAATAATTACTGATGAATAGCTCAAGCAATTAATTATTGCTTTGCAATATGAAGTTACGGTTGACATTCCACTGATATTCGCTTAATGATCCCGTAAATTGTTCACAGCAGTAATTGCCGCGAAAAATCTATGAATTTGCTGATTATTTGGTTCTTGGATGAATAGCGATTTGCAGCTCACGGCATTGAAGTAATCGATATGGGAAATTTTTGTGCGATGACCACACAAACACAATCATTTACCTACATCATCATGTATTCAGCCGAAAGACGTCCACTGCTAGACATAGGCCACCTTAAGCACCACCACTTCGACCGGTTCTATGCTTCTCGCATTTAGCGGATCCCTGCGGCCTTCACAAGGTCGTCGGTCCACCTTGTGGGAGGCCTTCCAACGCCTTCCTACATCTTCAGGTACTCGTCGATTATAAATAATCAGCTGTTCCATACATTTTGACCGTATATGTATTGCACTTTTGTATGAAACAATAGATTTTAAAAAAATAACCATTAAAAATTTTCTTCGCTGGGGTTCTTAAATCATGTGCTGAATTTATAGTAACAGTTTGTGCGTCGATGTCCCTTACATTGTATATAATTAAATTATGCAGTACCAACACTACTATTGGTAATAGACATCTTTTATCCGGGAAGCTAGACCGATTAGAGAAAGATAGTTGCAATAAAAGGCAAATTTACCCTTCGTCTACAGATATTTTTATAAAGTGCAAACTTAAGTAGGGATTTTAACTTTCTGCAGGAGGCCCTTCTTATGAAAATATTAATTCTACAAGTGATTGACATATTGTTGATTTTTTTACATATTGTTTTTATCCATAATACAATATGTAAAAAAACCCTGTCCGATCCGAAAGGGTACATACTGCAATAACATTACCTAAAAGTAATAAAAAACTTATTATTATTGAAAATAAAAAGTTATCGTTATTTAAAATTCTCATTTTTAGTACTAAAATTACCCCAAATTCATAAAAAAAAGCAAAATTTCAACAGGAGTTATGACTTGTAGACATCCGCTAAACGACGGCCGCCCGCGCCCAATGTAGTAACCCGGCAAAATTCTACATTGAAAAAAAAAACAGTGGCACTCCGGGAGTGCCGACAGTAGTGAAAACTTGAAAAAAAATCGGCACCGCTGTAATCAACGTGTTAATGTATTTTACTCCACGCACCCGGCAATCAACGCGTTGATGTCTTTTTAATGGTCAAAAGGTGGTGTCATCACGGTGTCGCGAAATCAATGGTTTAGTCCTACTCAAAATTACCCAATGCGCCTAAAAAAGTTTTCACTTAAAAAAAATTCAATTTTTCTTTTATCTTTTTTCCACATAAATATACTCTGAGTTCGATACTTAACAACATCCTCACGGATCTTAAAGGGTTTTTTTACATGTTGTATATCAAATAATATTATAATATAGCTGTTATTTCCATAACCAAAAAATAATTTTATCAGAAAAAAGGTGAAAATTCTCCGTGTAAAATCTTTTCCGTTTCAGGCATCCTCCAATTTTCTCCAGGTTGTTTTTAGCTTTGACCATCCAGTTTTTGCGCAAGTTTTTGTTGATTTCACCTACCCATCTTTTCAATATACAGTAGCATCTTTTAGGCCTTTGAGATGAAAATCCTCCATTGATCTTGAACCACGTAAAGTACTTACAAATACAATTATTTATATTTCACTGGAACTAAATGGCTTAGAAGTAACGTCAAGAGCCATCACAATGTCTCGAAACTTTATAAAGCACCGCAAGTAACATGATATTAAAACACTTAATGGACCACATGATAGAATATTGTCTCGTAAACTTACAATGTAACTAACTGGAGGTACGAATACTTACATTGTATGTAATTTTCTTCGCTCTTTGTTTTCTGGGCGTTTTAGATCCGTTTTGTACCGAAAAATAAAGTTAACATTTCCTTAGATTTGTTTTCTTTCACATTTCTTTAAATCTTCCCCCATCTCAACAGCTCAGAGAAACAAGAATAGCTCCTACCACGATGCAATCATTTTCAAGTAAGTAACATTGGAAGGAGGGCTGACTGAGCAGGATAATTAGGTAGTACTTCTTTGTCACTCCAGAACCTGTAGAATCGACATAGATAGCGATCGATTTACGACCGAATTCGTAAAGTCGCAAAGTCCTAATGGGGTCCCTAGACGATCAAAATGCCGAAAAAATCACGTCCTTGTCAAACAATTTTTACTATCTATGTCGAGACTGCAACCCCTTTTTTTTACCTGGAGTACTATCAAATAACTTCTCCCGCTCTGGGTGGAGCGGGAGGGCGTGTCAGACTCTAAACTACTCTATACTGGCTAAAACCCACCCGTGTTCCTTCAGTTGGCTGTATTGCCAGGGGCCACGGTAACCCTTTCGGACAATAACCGCAACCCCGGCGGAGACTGCACCCATTTAATTTATAGTAAGTACCAGCCGTAATTAGAAAAATTTCGGCTGTTACGTGTCGTTTCTGGCAGTCATACTTACTTGAGTGGCAATCTCTTTCACATGCAGTGCGTTTCCAAAGAAGTATGGGCGCAGTTTCATTGTTACAGATAAATTACTTACATGAACTTAATTTCCATAGCGGTTATCGTGTTATTATAACAACTAAAACCGTGTCTACTGCACGTATTTTCTCGAAACATTACACAAAAAACTTTACACATAAACATCTGATTTCATACACAAGTTGTCTCCTGCGTATTAAAATATTTTTAGATTACATCTACATATTTTGTGTAGATGTCTTAATGAGTTCCGAAGAGGAAGACGTACTTAAAAAGTATCTCTATTCCAATTCATTGTCAATTTATCACAACTTGTTCACAATTGTTCACAAGACAATATAACCTCAAAACCTGTGTTGAATGACAGTGACAGACGTTCGCGGTGGGCGCAGTAGTTGAGAATGAAACAAACCCTTCCACTCTTCACCCGCGCGGGGATTGTTTTCCATGCAACTCGAAAAACAAAAACATCGTGTTTGCACACACAAATGTGTATGGCCACGCCTCTTTGTTTCGATGTTTTTGTGTAATGTTTCGAAAAAACACGCGCAGGAGACACGGCTTAAAACCAACAGTTTTACCTACTTTAAACAGTTTGAACGTCTAAAATCCTCGCCATTTATTCAGCCATTAAACAAAACTAAGTATATGCCACGGAGCGTATCAAATCCACATGAAATCTCTTCATAACTTCGCGTCAACTATTTGAGTGTTGTTACAAAGTCTCTGACTTAGGAGCGTAGAAACAAGGGGAATATATGAAAATTGACGCAGCAATATGGTCAATTTTTTTTTAGATATACTGTTGGAAGAATGTAAACATTATCTAGTCTAAACTCAATAATATAATAAAAATAATAATAACCCCACCCGCGTATCTCTACGTTGACGTCGTGATGGGGCTTCCGCGCTCCGAACTCTAAGTCTGTGCCGGTAGAGTATACTTTGCCGGAACGGGTCTAGGATGAGAAGTCAGACCAGGAGAGATACAGAAACCCGCAGGACAGCATGTGGCGAGCTTCTGGGTAGTAGCGACCCCATGGGACCCAAATCTCCCGCGAGAACTCTTCTTCCTCATCTTTGGCTTGCCTTTATGGACCGACTGCAGTGAACACTAACAACGAACAATGCTCCCACCTCATTCTTGCCTTTATTGTCTGGCTTGATTTGAGAGTTGTAAGAGCAAACGTGCTCGGAGGAAGGAAGTATTCCAGTAAGTGCTGGTTGGGATCTTGATCATCTTCCGGGCTCTGGGATTGTTCTGATAGCCGTGGAATACCTCCCCACTCCTCATAAACACCCCAGGACATGTTGTCGCTACGAGACCTTGTGCTAGCGACCGTTTTCGAGGGCCCATTATTGAGTGTGCAAGTCACTCCCTGCCATTTTACCTGTTTATTTTATACATATAAAATATTGGTCAGGCAGGGGCCATAGTCTTCCATATTTCTAGCTACCAGTTTACTTAGCCACCTAAACACATAACCCAATATCTTTGTTTCCATATCCTGCAATAGTCTTGCACCAACCGGAATGCACTAGCATAGTGCGAACAGGGATAATCGTCGGTTGGTTGAGGCTGTCGTTAGGTGCCAAATAGTGACGTTATCGGGATTCAGACGTCTCACAAACATCGCTTAGGTGAGATTGGAATTGAAAGTATCTGGATGGAGCTCTTTCTCTTATCCAAACTAATTATAAAGTGAGATTTTTTGTATGTATGTAACTTAAAAAATACTTAACCTATTAAAAAAAATACTTAACCTATTAGAAAAAATACTGAACCTATTCGAAAAAAATAGTTAACCTATTAGAAAAATACTTAACCTATTAGAAAAATACTTAACCTATTAAAAAAAATACTTAACCTATTAAAAAAGTACTTTACCTATTAGAAAAATTATTTTACCTATTAGAAAGCTACATTATCAGCAAGTTACATGGGTTGTATTCTTAAAAACAAATACAGATCTCTACGAAAATTGCAATAATGTGACCCGAGATATCAAAATTATTTCTATAAAATCTTTATTTGGCATGCCCTGCGAAAACTATCGATGATGCATAAAATAATGTACTAGATGTTTATAGTTAAGTACTCATCATTACCCACAAAAAGTCCGCAACTTTATGTCTAACTATTATAGTAAAGTAACAATAACCGTTCCCGTGCAATATTTTCCGTATAGTATATTATATATCCAGTATATCAACATCTTGGTATGTCTGTAAGAGGTACCTTTGTCAAACATATACCTACTAGGCAAGGTTGAGACCTCAATCTAACTTCAGTCGGTAAGGTGGAATCCAATTAGCTTATTAATAAGCTTGATTTTGCTTATTTATTTATTTAGTTGTTTTTTAAAGTATAAAAATTATGTATTAGGTATGTTGAAACTGTTTGTACTCCCCGTCACTTGTCCTTATGGGTTCATTAGAAAACCAGCGACAGACAGCATCTGTCTGGCATTAATGCTGAAATGAACCTTTTTGGCGCAGCCGTGAGGCACACACTATTGTTTTTAAAACATTTTTTTTTTTGTTATTTGTGTTTTGAGTTTCACGAACTGTGTCCAAATAAATGTTTTTCTTTCTTCTTTCTTTCTTTTCTTTCTTTAATTTTTTTTTTTAAGTTGGTTATACCGACTTTGTTGGAATTACAGAGAGCATTAATAATATCTAGCTGGAACCTCCATAATTTTCACGCTCCTAGTTATAAACTTCCCCGTACTATTGTAAACTGTAACACGGAGTCACTAACTCGCGATCGTAAAACAAAGTTTAATATTCAAATAGTAATTAAAAATAATGCACGGTAAACTGGTTACTTTGTTGTGTCAGAAATATGGTAGTGAGTTATATACAGCATGTATCATAAATGTGTGGTCATATTAATTAAAATTTTGACATCGCATTTTTTTTTTTTGTTTTTTTTGTCTAATGCAACTAATTTTGTACGCCATAAAATAATGGCAACACATTTAGGCACCTCATATTAATTGTAAGACCTTCATACTGTACTCATGTGGTTAGTAAAAGCTTAAGGCACCCACAGGAAAGTTCAGTTAAACAGCCAAGACCTTAGTGGTCAAAACAGCGAGATAAAAAGTAAGATAGTTAAAAAAAAAAAACTCATGTTTTATAAAATAAATATTATCTTATCTCATTAAAGGGTGTGGTACAGGCCCTCATACTGAACAACTTTTCCCATAGGACCAACATCAAAATCACGAAAAAATTATCAACTATCCTATACAAAACTTTGTTTTTTTTTTGTTATGAAATTTGCCAGCTTGCTTAAACGGACTTACCCGTGGGGGTCTCCAGCCAGGGCATAAGACTTATAAACTAAGCGACTACACATTAAGGGCACCCTCTGTGGGGTACGGACCTCGGCTTAGGGCGTCGGTGGGGGAGGGCAGCAAGAGCACAGCCTTATATAAATAATCTAAATCCGATCCGGATTTAGATTACTTAGGGACGAATTTAAAGCTACAGGCTCAGTGACACGGGCTGATTCGAGCACTGGTCAGTTTTATGCTCTACCTTTCTGATACATACTGTATGTTTAAATATGGGGGTACTTTTTTGTGTTTCTTGTTTAATGTTTTACCTAAGTGGTTTTTTTTTGTAATGGTAATATTGTTTAATCATTTAGGACTTGTATGTAGGCGCGGGCTTGCGGACGGAGAGCAATGAGTAGCTCGTCGTCCGATAAGGACCAGGCCCGGGTCGACGGCGCGTTGTGTTCCACCTGCGCCTCAAAGAGATGTCAGCATAATTGACGGGGTCCGCTAGGGTCGATGCCTGCCGGGGCCCGGGGGTGCGAAGGTCACTTTTGGGGGGAAAACAAGAAAATTATAAAAATAAAGTTTTGCTAACAGTACCCCGTGACATAACAAATGAAAGGGCTTATTTAATTTCATTTTAATTTAATTGCGAGGATTTTAAAAATATTTTTTGGATATTTTTTTTTATTAAACACTTTTAAAGATATTTAAGAAATTCCATGAAAATTGACCATTCCCCCTTATCTCCGATACTACAGGATCTAAATTTCGATAAAAATTGATAGTATGACTCTTTACTCATAGATTACAGGAAAATCTACATTAGATCTACGTTTTGGAATGGGCAACCAGCTTCAACTTTCTGACTAACTGACCGACCCTTTGACAATTCAAAAGTGCCTGTAAATGGTTTAATTGAAATAAATCCCATCCTCATAAAACAAGCTACTATTCTTATTCCTTCTCTGTCCATGCAGTAAGATTGTGGAACTCACTTCCGCCTAGCATTCGTGATTTAAAAACTGTTTCTCATTTCAAATATCGAGTAAAAGAGCATTACCTCTCCTCTCAACTGTGAGTATTTATATAACTAAAGTAACCGTCATGAGAAGCTATAAATTTTGTAAACAAGTGTTCAGGAGTTCACAACATTTGGACCAACAAAAAAAATGAATTTGTTTAAGATTTAATAAATTATTAAGTAACAAATATTAATTAACATATATTATTTAAGAATAATTATTCGTCAGATTCAGATGTTTCCATTTCTGTGTCAGAATCAGTGACATGTATCACGAAGCTGTCTACAGTTTTATCAATCATCTCATCGATTTTGGAATAAAAATTATCGTCTTCCTTGATAACATGCTCCACACAACGCTTCCAATTTTCCGAAGTAATCTGCTACAGTCCCTCTTGTAATCATTGTTTTACCTCGTCAAATTTAAAATTTGTATTTTGTTTACAATCCCTGCGACGGACGCGTTCCGGTACCAAGAAACACAAACGATAGCGCTTTGCGTCGTTAAAATATGATCCGACTAAATTAAATAGGTTGTTACTTTCATATAACCCGTCTATATTTCATGTCGATTGAATATGGTCAATTTATTATTATCTCGCAGTATAAAATGTTTACTTAGTAAAAGATGTTTGTTTACATAATTTATAGCTTCTCGTGACGGGTACTTTATAGTATGTATGTTTATATATTTAAGCGTTATGTATTTATTTAATTAAGTATATGTTAATTTATTACGTTTATATGTGTAGGTTGAATATAGGGGTCACTTTTGGGGGGCAAAGAAGAAAATTACCCGTGACATATCAAATGAAAAGGCTTGTTGCGAGGATCTTAAAACTATATTTTATATAATTTTAAAATAAACTCTTTTCAAAATATTTAAGAAATTCCATGAAAATTTACCATTCCCCCCTTATCTCCGAAACTACGGGACCTAAAATTTTGAAAAAAATAGATAGAATGGCTCTTTATTCATAGATTACAGGAAAACCTATAAGAAATCTATGGTCTTAAAATAACATGGTAAATTTCTCAATATTGTGCGTACAAACTTACATTTGCAGTTGGAATGTATGGGAGAATATATATTTCAACTAAAATGTTAAGTTCGTATTTGGGATAAATTCACCCCAACTACGGAACTTTTCATTATGCGTAGTCCGACACGCACTTTGCCGGTTTTTTCCATTGTTCTCACTTATAGAAGCAACAAGAATAATGTCCCCAGGATTTTGTAATATCTATAATTAAAAGAGTGTCCGTGGAGTTTCTTGCCCGTTCTTATCCTTATAGATCTACGTTTTGGAATGGGCAACCAGCTTCAACTTTCTGACTAACTGACCGACCCTTTGACAATTCAAAAGTGCCTGTAAATGGTTTAATTGAAATAAATCCCATCCTCATAAAACAAGCTACTATTCTTATTCCTTCTCTGTCCATGCAGTAAGATTGTGGAACTCACTTCCGCCTAACATTCGTGATTTAAAAACTGTTTCTCATTTCAAATATCGAGTAAAAGAGCATTACCTCTCCTCTCAACTTTGAGTATTTATATAACTATAGTATGTATGTTTATATATTTAAGCTTTATGTATTTATTTAATTAAGTATATGTTAATTTATTACGTTTATATGTGTAGGTATATTTTAGTTTAAGACTTCGCATATTTATATTTTCTCTTCTTGTTCTCACACACTATTGTCTACATTTCTTTCTCATTTCTCCTTTCCCAGGTCTGCTGGAAGAAATTTCTTAAGAAATAAGCAGTACGTCTGTGCTCAAATATAATTATGTCATTTCCCTATGTATTTTACTGTGTGTACATAAATTATAAAATAAATAAATAGTTTGAGTTTGAAAGCCAAGAGTTCGGCCACACGTACACACGGCTACATATCAAGTCAAAGTCAAATAATATATTTCAAATAGGCCCATGTATGGCACTTTTGAACGTCAAAATTTACAAAATAATATAATTGATTCTAGTCGCCCCTTCCAAAAGGTTGTTTTCGTATGGAGAAGAATGGGAAAGAAACTCCACCGTTACTCTTTTAAAATGTTTTACAATAGTTTGTATAAGTACGTACATTAGTTAAATAATTATATGTGAAGACGATGCACGTAAAATAAAACTACTATACCACAAGAGGTAAAAAGAATTGAAAATGAAGCAACGACAGATAATTTAATTATGTGATAGATACATGGTGCTCACAGATTTACAAACATTGTAAAAGTAGACGATTTTCCTATTTTTTTTTTAATTAATAAGTCAGTGTGTGCCATACATTTCCAGTGTAAGCTGATCCTGCATTGTATAGGATTTCCGTACAATGAGAGGTGCTTACACTGGAAATGTATAGCTTGATATGTAGCCGTGTGTATCAATTGAAAGATAAAATCATAGTTATTAGTCATCATTTAATATTTTTAAGTAAGTACTTACGTATGTGTATTTTCCTAAATATGAGATCATCATCATTCTCTTCCCCATATTCCAATTTATTTGTTATCGGCGTAACATGCCTCTTTCTTCCATACTTGTCTTTAATATTAGTCGTCATCTCGGTAGACACCCCCTTTCTAGCCTCATCAAATTCCACACAGTCCATCCCACTCTAATAGACGATCTTCGGTTTTCTTCACGATCATATTCAGAACTTTCTTGACAACAGTTACCTAATTCCTCCGCATCACATGCCCATATCAGACAACCGATTTCCATACAGCTTTTTAGTCAACCGTTCCAGTTTTAAGACTTCCGCTTTTGTACTCATTTCTTATGCTATATAAATCATCTCTTAGCATTCTCTTCTTAAAATAATATCTCGCGTAGATCTCGTATTATTTATTCTCTACAATTATTTATTCTGAACAATTAATTCTGTTTTCATAATATAACAAAAAAACAAACCATTGTATCATAACACATATAGGGCTTAGATGTATATAACTCAGTTGTGGAAAAATTACGAGCTATTTCTGTAAATCAAATAATGTTAATGTTTGACGAAATCACGATTCCATAAAATTTTCTCGATGGTCAATTTCAAAGTTACCTCCAAACCGAACATTAAACCGCAGGTATTAAAAAAATACTTCAAATTAGATCATGAAACTTTGCATAATAATTACGATAAAGCAGACACCATGATTTTTTTTATTTGTTTTTTTTTTACATTAGAATACAATAACTTTATTGTAAAACATGAATATACATCAAATAATATGTGCAAGGTCTTGAAATAACAGGTAGATCTGCATGTTTTGCCATTTATGGCGTCCAAAACTCCCGTTGTTTTTTATAAGATGTTGTTATAGTTAGTTAAATTTAATTCAATTTTATATATTGTAGCAAATATTATGTTCAAAGTATTTACCCAATTAATGTTGGCCTACCAATATGGCAGAATATACAAGGATTCTGTAAACTATTCATCCATTTTATTGTTAAAACCTACATTCTGTGCAAATAAATAAATATTCTATTCTATTCTAAAAACAATATATTTTTGGTTTAAATAATCCATTAAAAAAAAATGACTACACAACAAACTATGAGAGTAATAACTTAATCCTAATGCTAAAATAAAAAGGGGAAAAAATAAAACAAAATATTGTTTTTTACAGATTTGAGGGTCACATTATGAAAAATATCGTAATTATAGGAATCTATTTAATTAATTGCGGTCATTTAAAAATTCCGATATGGTATAACAGCCTATGAGATATTTTTTAAATGTATTTTAAACAGAGCAGTAGGCATTTGTCTAATAGGTTTTGGGATTTTATTATATATGATTGGTGCTAAACAAAAAATACTTTTACGCATCAATGCCGTGGTTGATCTTGGTATGCATAGTTGATTATTATCCCTTCGATTACGAATAGAAACAACAATACCATTATTTTCGCCGTAAAAATCAATTACCTAAACTATTGGCTCCTTGGAGCCGCGCCAGTACCCCACTCCGTCTTACTCTCACTCAGGCCGCGAACAGTATTGTGCGAGCGAGATATAAATTAAATTTGAGCTGAGGTAGTATGGGCTCTTAATGGTACCCAATGACGTAATAAGTAGATAAATAACTTATTTGAATTTGACAACATCGCCCTCTCGAATTTTGGATTTTTAGCGAATTGCAAGTAATTTTGTGTTATCTAAGGCGGCCTCTACGCATACAGTAAGTTTGTTTAATCAGCTTTTGCACTCAAACCATCCATTATTTTAACGCAATAACATTGACGGTCCCTCAGCTTCAATATTTTCACATGAGCAAGACAGGCTGCGCGATACTTATCCTATACGATACAATTCAAATTATGGTGCAACAAAACTTAAACTCGCTCAATATTTTGTTCAGTCATTGCACAATCTTCAATATTTCAAGTCTAAACGGTCAAAAACATTGCGCAATTCGTGATATTGTGCAGTGTAATTGATCGTTTAAGGCCCGTCTAAGAAAAAATATGTTTTTATACAAGAAGTAATGGAGGAATATGATTGCAGTAGCAAAATGAGCTTATAGCGTTCCCATTGCTAGGACACAGACCTCTCTGTGAGAGTGAGTGGGCTGTAATCCACCACCCGGGTCCAGTGAGGGTTGGTAGATGTCACATGTCTTTGAATTTTTGGTTCTAGGACATGCCGGTTTCCTCACGATGTTTTCCTTTACCGTTTTGAGAAAAACCGTTACGGTTTTGATGAAATAATTTACACAAAGTAAGACGCTTGTCAGGGTTGGAACCTACGACTCGTAAGTCGCGGCCGTTACCACTGAGCCACTATATATTGAAGTAGCAAATAGCGAATATTATTGAAGTACACTAGTACTTCACCACATCTTGCAGGTGGCCTAAAAACCAATCAGCTAAATTAGTTCCATCTAAACAAAGACTTTATTCACCCAAATGGCCTAGATACAAGAAATAAGATGAGATTTTATCTAAATGAAGACAATAAAACATGTTTACACTGGAGATTTTGTGAAACAAACATGGCTGCTAATACCTAAAGGCGCTCCCTCACCTCGCCTGTAATGTATCATTCCGGATTCGAGCTTTACAGCAGTGAGTGAAGAGAACCGAGCGTTACAGTGCATAACCTGTAATGATGCAATTTGTTACATTACATTTACGGGACAGGTCCCGTAAATGTAATGTAAAGTCACCACTGTTAATGCAGGCGAATGCAAATGCAGGCATTAGCCTGCATTAACAGTGGTGAGTGGGCGCACCCGTGATACAATTTGTAACATGAATGTGAATCATATCGATACTTGGATTGTTACATTACAGGCGAATGGTCGTTAGTTAGTGAGGCAGTATTGTAACGTAAAGGCATGATTCTGAACAACGCTGCAGGCGGCTGCCGCGTACTGCAAGCATGGCAGCAATGCTTCGCTACATTGCTGCATCACATTGCTGCCGTGCTCGGAATGTATTCTCGTATAAACATGTAGAAAATGTATGGGGACCAGTAGTGACGCGTGACAACAGTAGTTACGCGGCAGCGTGCAGCGTTGTTCGAAATCATACCTTAGAATGCTCAAAATCGAATCTTGAATTGTTACATTACAGGCACAGGCGAATACTCCGGTGAGGGACCGCCTTAACGTACACTCATTACGTAATTTGCTTGAGTAACTTGATAAACAATAGTTAGTACCTACTCGAAGATTAATCATTTAAATTGCAATACTGTTTTAATAGTATAGAGCTCCTTGTGAGAGGAGCCGCCTAGAGAAGGGAGATTTAAATAACAGCAACATACATATTAATTTGGTTTTCAAGGTTGCAGAATTTTTTTCTGCTATTCAACTAATGATATTTTTTGTTTAAACTGGGATGAGGCAACTGTCCCACCGTCTGCCATTGATAGAAGCGAGTAGAGTTGGCAACTAAAAACGAGTTGGCGAGCAACGAGCAGCGAGTGAGGACGGTGACGAGCGATTAGTCGCTGGTATGCGTATTGTAGCAAAAATAGACGATTTGCTACATGTCAAATGTCGGCCGGGAATCGAACCCGGGGCGACGGAAGGTAATGGAATGAAAGGTGCAGTTCGAGTAAAACAACACTGTATATTTCAAAAGGAAACTAAACGAAAAAAGGAACACGTTAATAAGAAATGCAAAGCTAGCCGTCAGCTTTGTTAGTTAAAAAAAAAATGGAATGGCGGCTTGCGGAGCGCCGCCGCCGGTACGCGGCACTGTTCTGTTCGGACCAGTGGATGCCGGGGGCGCAGCGACGTATAGGGGCGGCAGACTGGCTCTGGCCCTGGGGTGCTGCCAAAATCGGTCTTTTCTAACTGGATCCGATATACAGAATTTTAGACCTGAAGGAAAGGCAAAATTATGTAAATGGGCTAGGTGATAGACAACTGGAATACTCACAAATAAATACTAAAACACTCGGGGCGGGGAGAATATCCCCGATTGGTTCCGGGAATGGACACAACCAACCAGCAAGGGCTTCACAATTTACGTGGCTTTTCACGATAAAAATAATATTATATGTCAGCCGAACAAAATTTTAAATGACGTTTACACGTATCCAGGTAGCTGACGACTGTCTGTTGATAAACAAAAAAAAAAAATCTTTTTCATTCATCAAATAAAATTTGAATCGGTGTCAGAGAAAAATATTTCATGAAAAAAGAAAAAAATTAGACAACCTATTTTTGTGCGAAGAGGTTAATTTTGCAGTGAAACACTGCAGTATGTACCAACACCAAGGCAGTTGTCCCACCGCCACGCCGCACTATGGGACCAACCGGTATTTTCCATCTCAAAAATCGATAACTCTGTTGTTTTGTGATTTATCTCCTTGATTTTTTTTTCACGTATTTGTGAATATCTAGGCAATAAAAGAAATCAAACATCATCATTCTAAAAAAAATATTTTTTCCGAAAAAAAATGACAAAGATAAAGTTATACGAAATTTCATACAAAAAATCATACAGTTAAATTAAAATAGCAATAAAAGTTACACTTATGCTTAAAATAAGTTTAAAACTAAATTATTATTATTAAACAAACAGTTACATGACAAAAAAAAATTATTACTTAGACTTATCCTACTCATCACTTTCTATTTCCAACAATTCTTTAGCTTCGTCAAATAATTCTTTGGATATTAGAAAACTTGGTTTATTTAAGCTAGATATATAAGGATCAGATGTATATAACAAAATATGCAGAACGTCTTCGTTTGTTGCTGATCTGGAACACTTCCTAGCGTGATGTAACCTATATTTCTTATAATCTTTATTTCGAGCTTCCTGGGCATCTTTGGATAATTGTCCTATAGGCAAAACTGCATAATGCTCTATTATTTTAACACCATGTATAAGTACTTTATGGACCGAAGATGGCATGTAGTACCAGTTATATTTGCTTACATATAATTGCGCGGTTACCAATGTATACTGACCAAATTTTTCTGCGTTTATAAGAAATCCCGATGACATAGTTTGAAGAATTACATATAGTCTCTTGATTAATTCTTCATCAATTCCGGTTATCTCTGCAGAACATTGGTAATTTTGGAAAAATCTCCTTGCCGTATTACCGTCATTGCTATTACCGGAACCTTGACGTGGTTTATCAATATGCAAGCCAAGCACTTCTCGGAAACGTTTTTGGACAAATTTTTTCTTGTCTTCTTTAAGTTGCTTGTTTTCTGGAGTTGTTGCAGACCACTTCTCAAAACCCAAATTGTAAGAAATATGGAGGATCATTTCCATAAATCTTATCCATGCGTGTAGCGTCGACAATCCGTATTTAAACGCATTTTCATTTTCAACTCTCGTTGTAACTTTTAAAAGATCATTCATTTGTCTGGGAGTTGCTCCACAAACAGTGCAGGTAGCACTGGATGATGTGTTTGTCAACACTTGAGCAACTTTCCCATCAATCATTGTCATAAACAGTTGATGTTTAACTTCGATGACTTTGTCTTCTATTGACACAAGAGTTGGAATCAATTGATTAATTTTGGCTTCAATTTCACTGACAACCGCTGTAGTTTTTTCGGGAGTTTCTTTTGCAAATTCTAATGAAATTGGTCTGCAATATCTAACAGATGAGCAAGTAGGGTTTTTCCATATGACCGTAGAAGTTTCTTCGTCTACTAGTCGCAGTGGTACAATGGACACTATAAACAAATTAGCGTCCGATATTTGTTCGTTTTCTTCCGGTAGAGTTTGTTTATACTCACTTTGCCCGGAGGATCCATCACATCCCCATTTAGTGAAAAGCTTGAGACGATTGTAAGTCGATCCTGACTTTATCCTTATAATACGGCAGACTGTATGGTCTAAGAGATCTTGCAGGTTGATTTTTGCGCTTATATTTGTCACCGTAATGCTGGATGCAGGCGGATAGCAAGCCTTTTTTGCTTCACTTAGTGTTTGATACGAAGGCAATACAGAACTTAAATTCTTATCAACGAGCCTTTTTCTTAGGTACGCATATTGTGCTTTGGTTAAATCAGTTTCAATGCATATACTCAATGCTTCCTCTTTTGTAAAGGAAAGTGCGTTATCTGGATTGAGTATGTTTTGTAGAATAACTTTTTTCTCTTCTTTTTCCTTATTTCTGATAATAGTCACAATCGACGCTTCGTCATTTTCCCCCATGGATCTTAAACCTTGCACATAAGCGTTACGGACATGTCCCATTCCATACTCCTGGACCAGCTCCATATTTTTTCGTTTCTTTGTGTTTTCCGATCACTCGTCATATTGTTTTGTTGGTCTTCCACGTTCACCAGAAGTATTCAAACCAGAATTTACAGTGGTTGAGGTACTGCAAGAATTCAATGATACTTTAAACTCACCAAATGGTTCCGGTAATGGTACCGGTTCGAGAGCCTATACTCAAATTGGTTAAATAACCAATTTGAGTATAGGCTCTCGAACCGGTCTGGCTTTCTTTGAGCTTTGGTCCATTTCTGGTTGCAACTCGATGTTAGATTTTTTTGAATACTCTCTATTACAGTATTAACGTCAGTTTCCGATAGTTGAAAATTTTCCAATAAATATTTTTTGAGGTCTGAAGTACTTTTCCCTTTTATTATTTGATCACAAAGATCGCGTCGAACACAAACGAATTCACTCATTGTTAGATAATAATGTTTTTTATGCGTTAATTGTTATTGAAAAGAAGTATCTGAACACTTTGATGAATCGTATGCTGAACATACACGGGTATTTAAAGGACTAATATTTTAGTGCCTTGTGCAAAAACCATGGGACAATTGATTATAACAGTTCTCATCAAAATAGTGTAATCAGTACTGATTGTAATTATTTACCACAACAGATAAATCGAACTTCCGCAGCAATATAGTTTATCATACTTGTGGTTAAGGTGACCACCCCAAACAAAATTGCCATGGGAAGATTCTTTCAAATATAATAGCAGTTTTTTTAATTTGCAAATGTATGTTTTTATCATAGAAATAGAAAAAAACAATATAGACATCAAAGGATAATAACTAAATATAATATTTCATAATAAAAAAGAAGAACCGTAATTTTCGAGGATTTTTCCCCGATTGACATTATTGCTTCAAAATCACCTCTGGCGCAAAAAACGCGCAAGTTTTTTTTAAATCCACATATTACTGAGTAGATAAGGTCTCTAATAGAGTAATTAACTTGACACCGGCTGCTTTCGGCAACAACGAAAACTCCAATTGAAATTAACAAAAACTAAATTTTCTTTACTTCACTAAAAAAATATTAAAAAATTAAATAAAAATATTTTTTTTACAAAAACTGAACGTGGTTGCAAAGTGTATATTCTAAGCTATCTAATGATGTATAACACTAATATGTTTCCTTGGAAAACTTCCGAATAATTATGTGTTGAACTCCCTTAACGGTAATTTAATTGGCATGAAAATATTTATGCCCAATGTTTGAGGTTCATTTTATAAACGTAAAACTTTATATTTTTTTATATTTTGTAATTTATTCGTAAGTTCCATCTTTTGAGAGTATAAAACCATAAAACAATCTATGGATTTACGACTTTCGACAAAACCATTTTTGAGATGGAAAATACTGTTTGGTCCCATAGTGCGCCGCGCCGGCGAGGAAGCCAGTAAGCCCACGTTCGCACGGACGTAATAAAATCTCGGCGATTTGTTTTCGTGCACTGGATTTTAAACGCTCTGCTCGCAGCGCCGAGAGTTAAAAATAAGAGTGTGCGCGCGTCCCTTCGCTTGTCACAATAGATTATATTATAATAGTCCATACCGTGGACAAGTGATGTTGGAACGTCGTGTCGGGTGTGCGTCGATTATTTTAATTTATTAAACAATAGTTTGTTTTTTTTTTATTTGTTTTATATTATTATTTTTATAGTTTTATTTATTTTGTAATTCTCTAGTAGGATTAATAGTTCCGTAGGCATCACAGCGGGCCCTATCAGAATACCAGCGCTGTGGTATTTATTTATTTTTAAATATCGCAGCATCATGCTGAGATAGGAGCCTTTTTGGCCTCGCACAGGTCATAATTTTTTTTTTGTTAATCTAGAATGCTCCTTTTTTATTTTTGTTAATGTTTGTTCCTTTTTTTATTATGTTTTGTATTTCCTGTGCGTGTCTCAAATAAAATATTTTCTTTCTTTCTTTCTTTTTTAACGCGCTGAGACGAGAGTGCGTCTCAGCGCGTTGGATTCTGTTGAAAATCCAGTGCGCGATTAAATCCCGCCGCGATTTTATTACGTCCGTGCGAACGTCGACTAACTATCGGCTATTTTCTCATTCAAGAAACGTAGAATAGATATACATTCCGTGTAAACAAAAAAGATGCATATATTAATAGGTATATATGCATCTCTTTTGATAATACACCGCCGGCGAGGACTCGCTTCACTAGTTTGTCGCTGAGCGACAAAAGCTATCAAAGATAATACTCGCTCAGCGATGCTTGCTTGGCGGTCAGTACTCACGCCCAGAGACCAAACAGCGGTAATTTCACCCCGAGCGAGTGGTGCGAGTAATCGCTCGTCACACTCGGTCAATCGCTGATAGCCCAGCGCCAAAATTATCGGAATACACACTCGCTGCTCGCTGCTCGCGCACTCGTTTTTAGTTGCTAGCTCTACTCGCTACTCGTTAATCGCCGGTCGGCGGTTGGACAACTGCCTTACACATGTATATATATCTAATGTTTATCTATTGTACGTTTCTTGAGCGAGAAAATAGCCGATAGTTACTTACTTCCTCGCCGGCGGTGGGACAACTGCCCAAGTGTTCACACCTGGGCAGTTGGACAGAACTGAGAGGTTCACCTCTCAGCGAGAGTTCTGCCCGCCAAGCAAGCATTGCTGAGCGAGTACTCTCTTTGATAGCTCTTGCAGCAAAAACCGAGTTATCGCCGTTGGTGTGAACAGTCAGTGATCAACTATATATATGTATATCTTACTCTTTTGTACGTGTCTTGAGCTAGAAAAGGTAATTATGAGCTATCAATTTCACTATAAGCAAATAAACAAGCCGTAACGAAATCTCGCAAATAAGTATAGTACTTACAAGGTAACGTAGTGGGAGAGCATTGTGAAAATAAAATAATCAAATTGACCGCGAAAATACTCTAAAGGGTCAATCACATTAGACCCACAACATACCTCTAAGGGGCTCTTAAGGATTTCACGTAAAACCATTGTATTACTGTATTTCTGTTTTCTTAATGTCCCTCGGCAAACTTCGTGTTTCGTCAGTTATCCGATTTCTATCAGTTGCCCTTGGCACTTGGTGTAGACCGAACGCTCTCAATAGACTTGGAAGTATAGAGAGTTGTTAATTCTCTTTTAACTTAAAAAAAAACTGCTAAAGTCGCAGGCACGACAGATAGGAAAATAGTTTTACAGCTCTATATAGTTCACACGGAAATCAAAACAAAACAACAATAAAGTACTTAGTTCTGAATTCAAATTATTATACACGATAAATCAAATAATTGATGGAGAAGGAAATTGGCATTCGTTTGTATTCGGAAATGCGATGATACCCGAGGGACATTAAGAATATAGAAATACTGAACTTAGGTACACAAAAAATATCTTGAAGATTACAAAGGTGTGGTTCTTCCAAAAAGGGTCAGTAGATTATAAGGTATTTTTTTATTTACATAAAAGGCTATGTTAGTTTTCTCTGTTGCATGGGGAAAACTTTTTAGATATTTTTTATTTCATCTGTACACAAAAGATAGTTGTTTCAAATATCGGGCGTTTCTTAATTTGTTACTGCCTAGTGACCGCAAGCGCTAATCCTGAGCATGAGGTCCTGGATTCGATGCCCAGGTAGGGCAAAATATTATTGGGTTTTTCCATCAGAAATTTCTCAGTAGCAACCCGGAGTCGGGATTTGTACCCGGCTGGGTGACGCTTGATGGCAATCGGCTCGTCCGCTATTACATGGTCATGGCTGTACTCATAGGTGCATCTCTGCCTAACCCTGCGGGGAAATACAAGCGTGATGTTATGTTACGTTGCGTTATGTTATTTATACATTATACCCTATTTTATTAATATTTACATGCCATTATTTAAGGCAAACGTGATGATCTGTTTTTATTACCTCTACTTTTAAATGTCAAATGTCAATTTGTGTTCTATGTATTCTATTCATGTTTGAGCAAATAAAGCAATCAGCGTTGTAAGACTGCCTTAGTGAGAAAGAGCGTTTTAGGCATGGCACTGCGCATTTAGAATAAATTACCAGATGTCATAAAAAGTTTGAAAAATTAGAACACAATTTAAAAAAAAATTAAAACTGTTTTTAATTGAAAAATGTTATTATACGACTGATGAATTTTTGAATTATAAATTAATATAGAATTATTTATTTATTTGACTGGAGAAACTATTTTTAATTGAATATTGTGACAAATTGTAATCTATGATTATTTATTTATGCATTGACTGTAGAAATGATTGCATATTATTCATGTTTAGCATGCAAACATATTTGTACGCCTCTTGGCATGACACAGCGACAATATGAACTTTAATTTAAGAACTGTATTTACTACCTATGTTACACAAATAAAAATGATTATTGATTAAAATAATTATCTTATCTTGCCAGTGTTTTCTTTTAATATCGTATACATTCTGTGATTACTTGAACTCACACACTGATATATTAGTATTACTTGTAATTTTTTTAGGAATATCGTATAGGTACTTTTACAATGCTTGTAAATATTTGGACACCATGTGTCCATCACATAACTATTTTTTCTGTCATCAATAAAATTATGTTTCATTCAGACTACCAAGTTAACTGAACGGCTCAATATCTTTTTCTACTTCGTTGTTCACTCAATGCTGGGGATTGCGACCACATACGACGTGTCTCCAAGCTATGTTCACTATCTACTATCACTCAATCTGCCTAGCCTTTTCGCAACTATGTTAGGGTCGGCTTCCAGTTTAACCGAATGCAGCTGAATACCAGTATTTTATATAGAGTGTCGGGCTTCTGACGACCCGTAACGACTGTCAAAAATCCACGAATGACAGCCGGGACCAACAGCTTAACGTGCTTTCCGACGCATGGAGGAGTCTCGGTATGTAGGAATGGTCACCCATCCACGGACCAACCCCTGCAAGCGTAGCTTAACCTCATGGATCGACCCGTGCGGCTGTTTGTATCTTAGCCACGAGCTCCTCCCTCACTATCTCCTATCACAGATTAATACAGAAAATCACTCAATGTTCACTCCACAAAATCATTTAAATAAAAAGCGATTCTTGGCTACGGGACAGTAAAGTGCAATTCAGGTCGCACAGCGCTAATTACCCACAGTTATATTCACCTAGAAGTTGCCTCTCTCCCTATCGCGTAACTCTTATATCTTCTGACTACGTTACGCTCACTGAATTGGCCCGACAAGACGGGCCCGCCGCGTACTTGTAGCTTCTTCAAACCAAATTAATATCCAAGACAGGGCGCTGCGAACAATACAGTGAAGCATGCCAAAATTACACCCCCGCTCTGAGCATACACACTCACACGCACACATTCACAATAACACTACAATTAAATAACACCTCACTAAATGCATACATGTTTACGAAACCGGCTTCACGTCATTGTATCTTGGTGTATTATTTGGTCTGAGGTAGCTTCATACCTAAAATATGGAGTGCGCCTTCTGTACTATTCTGTGCTATCACAGTATCAACAGGTATCATCACCATTATCAACCTATAGAACTTTCCAACGAAGTTCACTGTAACAATATCAATTGTCGACGAAGAACTAATGCAGTAAAAGACTTCAGTTAAAAATTATTTAAAAAACAAAAACCCGACTGCAAAAACACATAACTGAAAAGAGAAAAACAAGCATTATAATCTATAAAATTTTCGTATTACAGGCGAGGACAAATCAATAACCTGAAATTTTGGTGTGGCTTTTGTTTCTCCCGCCAGCAATACCAAAATGTTATAGAGAAAGAAATAGACATACATACATACATACATACATACTCTCGAAAAACATTACCCTCCTTCTGGGGCAGTGGGGTAAAAATAACATACGAACGCAAGATATCTGGCAACTTTTAACCGTAATATAACGCGAAAAGAGCAATACCACATAAAATTATACGAAATTTCCCAGTAGTATTCACAGATTACTCGATAACACAATAATAAGTAAGTACATTTACCGGTTTACCCCGGAACCTGCCCAAGTAAGTAGTGATGTCACTCAGATTTTCCCTTGCGAATCGTGAGTGATGTGCCACCGATTCGAGCCGCATACAACGATACTACATTAGCTGGCCTTAATAGTGGTGGCATTGACGTGTGTATACAGCCTTAGTTTAGGAAGGGTGCAGGAGTATGTGAGTGAGTTTATGGGGTGAGAGAGAAATAATGTTGCTACTAGAAATGAAGGGTGAATGATTTCTTGGGTGGCAATAGTTTCAAAAACTGGCCATGTGTCAGATCACCCACAATGAAGGGTTCTGTAATTTATATTCCAACTGCAAATGTAAGTTTGTACGCACAATATTGAGAGATTTACCATGTTATTTTAAGACCATAGACTTCTTATAGGTTTTCCTGTAACCTATGGGTAAAGAATTCTGTTTTTTTTTTTTTAATTTTTGGCTTAGTAGTTTCGGAGATTGTCAATTTTCTGGTATTTTCTTAAAATTTCAAATGTGTTTATTTTAAAATGTTTTTTTTTTTTTTAATTGAAATTCTCGCAACAAGTCCTTTTTTGATGAGTCACACGCATTGATTTAAATAGTAGCCACACGGTATAGTTTGCAAAACTTTTTTTTTAAATTTTGTTTTTTGGCCCCTAAAAGTGACCCCCATATTCAAAACTCATGAAACTATATGGGCTGGCGTCAAAATAATCATGAAATTATATAGACTAGGGCCGACGGTTTATGAGTCCCGTAGAAAAGCGCGGCGCGACGGTGCGACGCGATTCTGGAAGAACAATTTCCATGAAATTTTCATATAAATTGTTCTACTAGAGTCGCGCCGCGCTGTCACGTTGCGCCTGTCTGCAAAAGCCTTTAATTCTGCTAATTTAATGGCTAAAGCAACGCTCCATTATGAGTTCGTCTTTGAAATGACACTAAAACATTCGTTAAGAGTTTTATAAATCTTCTTTTGACGTTCAAAAATGCCTTTTATGTACCTAATTGAAATAAATTATTTGACTTTGACTTTGACTAGGCTCTAGGAATATGTATATACAAATATGAAATTCTATATTTTAATGTTCATGCATAAAATACCGACGGATTTGGATGAAATTTAGCCCACAGATAATTTATAACCTGGATTAACACATAGGTAAATCTGAAGTGCAGGGATATGGCAAGAGAATGATGAGGCATGAAATTCAGCCTAGAGCCTAAAACAAATCGTATAAAAGTCACCGTATAATTATGGACTTCGTTAGTAATCTATCGGTATTATTTCCGTTAATTATAAACTGTCAAAAAATTGTGAACTGCAACAAAACATTTACAATTTAAAGCATTATTTTTCGAAATTTTATAATCTATCCATGGGAAACTGACACATTGTGAAATGGTATCAGATTTGCTTGCGATGTAATGCATCTTGCGTAAATACTAAATAGCCTGCCTAGCTGCGAGCAACTTGGAAGTAGCGCTCGCCAGCCGTTGCCCCAGCACCGCTCACCTCGCTCGCTCGGCTCGCGCGTTTCCATAATTCTTACCTAACCTAACCTATTTCACCTAGTTCTCAATTTTCGACAGTTCTTCTCCACATTGCACCGTATCCGAATAAGCTTCAACAGCATTCTGAAAGTGCGTACCGGTTAGACGATCCTTTTCTAAGACTCCACTCCACTCCACTCTACTCCATGTGTCAATCAGATTTTGTTTATTTTTGTGGTTTACTTACATAGTTCCTAGGTACTTACAACAGAACAGATAAAAGAGGTTTTATCTGTTCTGTGGTACTTACTAACACAAATATGGATGATACTGTAGTGGATAGTCTGAAATAAAGTTATTATGTAAATAATGTAACAGAAATAATACCAATAGATTAAAAACTAACGGTTCTCACCATCTTACGGTGACATATACAGGGTGGCAGGGACGCGAAAACTGTTACCATGGATTTACTATATGATTCTGAACTCCCTGCGTTGAATTTTTTTGTTGGTTTTTTTTTTTAAATCTTTTGTTTCATAGAAAAGTACCCACGCGGTCAAAATGTATGGAACAGCTGACTTTAAAAAAAATAATTGACGAAAAATTTCAACGCCTGCATTGAAATTTTGGGGGTTCAGAATCTTGTACTGAATCCATGGTAACAGTTTTCGCGTCCATATCCCTGCCACCCTGTATATACCTACATGCTGTAAAAGTCTGACTGCAGAAATTAATTTACCCACCATTAGTAAACGCTTATTAGAAAACTAAAAACTGCTATTTGCAGTCACTCTAAATATAAGTCAATTAGAGCATTCGTGTGCAAAAAATACTTTACCGGAAAAGCTTTTACAAAAATTGAAATTCCCTCTAATCGATACCAATACAGACGTCGAGTTCAAACAACTAGGCAATTATACTATGAAAAATTAGATCGTGCCGTACTAGTAAACAAGAAAATATACGTTAGTGTAGATCGTTTGCAATATTTCGCCCACGTTCACAACCTCTCACCATTCTCAAAGACTTATGAACCGGATCATCTTAGCCAGCATAACATGAAATCTAATTTGTAAAGAAATCAAGTGAAGTGTATAAGGGGGATAGTTCTGTTTATATTTGTCGGTAGAGGGTATATAAAATTGATAAAGAAAACTGGGCGGTAAACTAGACGATGCTGAGCTATTTAATTGACAAGGGACCTCTTATGTCTTTTATAAGGAAATGATCTTATAATATTTTTTAGAGGGACGAAAATGTTGAAAGAATTTCTAGATTCTCCAAAAAATGGATCAAATTACAAAGAAAACTATTAAAGAGCGCTTTTTTAATGTCATTTACGACGATAACCGACTTTTAATGATTTTACACTGAAGCTCACGCCTAAACGAGTAGTATTAATTATTTGGAAAAAATATTTGTTTAATTAGAGCATTTTCTTAATAACTTAATATAGGAATATTTTAGATTATATTGATATCACATTGTGAAATTAATTTGTAAAGTTATGTCTAACGCGGATAAAAAACTGAGAATCACGCAAAATCTATCAAGCGTATTTTTCTGAAACTTCACCAATTTAAAGATAATTTAATTATTAATATTTTAGTATACGTGTATTATTAAAATACCTTTTGCCTTACGTATAATAAATTAATAATGTGTCTAATTTGGCTGGATGTACAACGCGTTGCGTGAGCTGATTAGATACAGAACACGCAAGCTAACCACTCAAGGTCACTGGCATATATCTGCGTCTTAAGCATCTTTATTCGTTGAAGTTCTTACAGGTTATTGTAAAATGCTTAAGGCTATACTGTCTTGTTGGTAGCTACTGATGAGCTTGAGGTCCTGAATTCAATTCTCAGGTCGGGCAAAGTATTGTTGTGTTCTTCCGTAACGGATTTCTCATTAGCAGCCCGGAGTCTGAATTTGTGTCTGGTTGATGGCAATAGACTAGCCCCCTATTACATGGGACTTAAACATAATTGGAGGAATGTGTGTCTACTGTAGATACTGAGTATCAATTACAAGCAAAAATAATCTAAAAGCGCTTTTAATGTAACTTTAGTACCGTAACTAGTAGAACTTCTTATAGATAATTGTGAAATGCATGACGTCCGCCTCTGCAATGGCACAATATAAATAAGTAACAGTATTATAATTATCTTCATAGAAAATGGCCACAACGACGCGCTTCGAAATCTCAGCGTATATCGTTTCGCAACAGCATCGAGTGCATGGTAGTTACGCACGGAAGCGGAAGGTTTATCTACCGAGCGGCCGTAGGTAATTTTTTCAAGGTCACTGCTGAGATATAATACTGCTACTTATTTATACTGTGCCTATGTACAATAGTGTGCGTAGAAGATAAATTAAAATATAATTACGTACACTATTATACGTGTTTTCTGAGAAACCCTAATCTTATTAACTAGAACAACGTTTGTTAATTACCGCTGCTTTATAGTGGAAAAGTGGGTTTCCACCCATAATCTTGGCAAGAAAATTGGTGTATTTTCGGTACAATTGTAGTTTCCATTAGACATCACTCATTTCTATGATTACCTTACGAAATGGAATTACATCTATGGATAACTGGAATCACAACACGCCTGGCACAGGGCATAAGTATATAACAGATATGCTTTACATTTCGACAATAGGGATGATGACTAAAATAGTTTTTTTTTTGTCCATCAGGTAGATTATTAAAAAATATTGGACTCGTATTTTTTCTTTTTTTCCGTATTCTTAAGATTACGGCGATACATTGAGTTTACTCGCGCACGATTTTTTTTTCTGTATGGCATCTCATAGCTGACCTCTGAGGTCATGACTATTTAACCGGTCAATCCTGTGGTTGCCTTAAGCTGCTACACTAAAGCCTCCATCCAGGGGCATACAAAATTAAGCTAAAAAGCTAGGTGAACGCTCGCTAAGGACACCCCCTGTGGGGTACGAGCCTCGGCTTAGGGCGTCACCGGAGGGAGTACATCAAAGATGGGACGGGCTGGATCAAGGTTTTGATCATGATTATTAATCGGGGAATTTAAAGCTACGTGCACAGCTGCAACAAATGCTGGCACCTCGTTTTCGAGCAAGGGTCGGGGAGGAGTATCATTTACTCGGGGTTGCAGACGCGATCGCAAAGGACCTCTGCGGCGAGGTCGGAATGACGGGAGGCGTCTTTACTGTATACTGTACTAGTAGCTCTATTGCTCTCCTGGAGGAGGGTTATGGGGTCATCTGGGTCTGTGAGAACTCGCGCTCGAAATCTAGTGCACGAGTACAGTAAGCGTTCAAAAGTGCATAAGCACGTTAAGAATCATATTGCTGTGAACACGCGGTATAGTCCGTATATCTGTATGTGTAAACAACACGGCACACACACCACAGAGAACGCAGTATTGCGCTTTACACACTGTCGTATCGTCGCGTACTTGCGCCTCACTACCGAAACAAATATATATTTCCGTCGCTTTTGTTAGACAACACGCATCATGCGCTTGACCTTGGCCAGTTTATGGCAATGCTAAAATTCAATCCAAACTCTCGTGTGCAGATAGCAGAACGCGTTAAGCATTGGTCTGAGATGCAAACTGGCTTAGGTTCCAACCTCGTCAAGCACAAAGCAGTTTTTGCAAATATTAATATTTTTGTTTGCAATAATACTATATCTTAACTATTGCTGCCTTTTTATTAATGCTGTTATTGCAATAAAGGGTTTAGAATTAAAAATGCGTAATATGTGATAGCAAAATTAAAAAATTGTATTCGTTATATTTATTTTACTTATAGATAATATATTGCTACAATTATTTGTCATTACGTCAGCTCAATAAGATGTGAAATAGATGTCAAAAAACTTAGAAGTAATTTATATTATTTTGACATATTTGTATTATGAAATGTTTTAAATTTTAAATTGATTTTTTCACCATAAATATTAGCTAGCTTATTATTAGTTAGCTTTGATCATGGTCGAAGTAATTAAGCAATAAATAAGAATATAAGACGAATCAAAATGTAAAAAAAAACTACTTACAAAATAGGTGATTTTAAGGTAAAGTATGGGCAGTTTGTTTACATTATTTATTTTACATTTTATTTGGCTTTAGTAAATATTGGTTGGTATTGAGGTTATAGCTTAAGTATTCATTTTCTTTACGAAAAGAAGATTGAAACTTAACCTCAAATTGTAATCCTAAAATAATAATATTACTAAAATAATCTTAAACATTTTCGGTCTATCTGCGAGAAATACGACAAACAACATATTGTAACTTGCTTAAAAAATCGTTACCACAAATTCATGCAATAACGAATCTGTTGTTTATTAAGTTGCTACGGTAAATATTTTAAGGTTAAAATATAGCAGTGTCCCACTTGAAGTCTTAATATTATCGTGCGAAACTTAAACGTTCTTGTTTATGCCTTTCTGTCGAAAACGGCTTCCTAGCTGGTCTTCAGTGATACAAGTCTTCAGAGTGCACAGCGAACGGTTCATAATGACGTGTTTAATAATTCAGCAAAATATCTCGTTGGTATGAAACCATTTGTTTCATATTCCTCCATCATTTGACGTCGCTACTGCTCGATAATAAGCCTCTTCCTCATTCCTTTTAACCCTCACAGTATTTCTCTAGAACAAAGAATAACACTGTATTTATTACACATAATAATTATTTATCATTCACTAATCGAATTAAACCTCATAATGAATTTAAAATTTTAAAGGCGTCTTCTGTCTCAACAATACCTCTGTTCTATCAACAATACCTTTGATTAAGATTTATGTTTAGTAAAATATGAAATATTTAAATGATAACACTCACACTTAGTCCGGTCTCATTAGATATTTGTGTAAATTACATTCACTTTTACGCAGCGCAATAATATTTGATCTCCCTTCAATATTTATATTTGACTGCATTTTGAAAACAATAACCACAACACCGCTAATACTTAAATACTCGTCACCAACAATAACCACGAACCAACAAAGTTTTGAGATTGGCTGGGAACAGACCGTAGCAATCGCGAATACGCGTAACGAACTGCGTCTGTCTACCCCACAGAAATCGAAATGATTTACTTAGTTTTCTGTGGTCTACCTGCTAAACCTTAATATTTATGTGAACAAGACGACCGAAACAAAAAACGAATGATTATTGAACTAGTCATTATTAAAAAATAACAAAAACTATGAATAATAATTATTAAAAAATAACAAAAACTATGAATGTAATTATTAAAAATTACAAGCAAACCACAGATGAGATTTGAACCCTCGCTCGGCTCGCCATAATCGCACACACCTAAGCACGTTATCCACTGAGCTAGCACGCCGTATTCTATATTGATTGAAATTATGAACTACTATGAGTTGCAGACAAAGTGAGTGTGTGTGTATCTATAGTATTGTAACATCTTATAGAAGAAGGTCGTAAGTCAAACCGAAGCGTCAGTCTATTGCTTTGTGCGATTGCCTATGGACTTTTGGTCGGTACTGTAGTGGCCTATGCAACGAGTCACGGAAGTGCGGAATTTGGGAGTTGATGTCACTCCTGAACTATCGTTTCGAAATCACATTACGGGATATGTAAAAGGGCGTTTAGAAATTTGAGATTTGTTCTGAGACAGACAAGGCGCTACACTAACATTACAACAGTCAAGGTCCTGTATGATGCACTTGTCAGGAGTCATCTGGAACATAGTGCTGCCATATGGGCTCCGCATGAGGCCAAGTACTTGGTAATATTGGAGCGCGTAAAGAACAAGTTCACGCGCCACTTGTAAGTACAAGAAACTATACGGGGTATACCCGTTTTACCTGTTGATGTACCCCACTCTGTTTGTGCTCGGTATGGTCGGGTACACCCAACTTAGGGTACGACGGGAATTCACGCTTGTCGCGTATCTGGTTAGGTTACTTCGTGGCATTGAGCATAACCCAGGAGTACTGCAGCGCCAGGGTGTATGTGTACCAGACCGCTATGTGTGGAGGCGGCGCCGCCCGCCGCTGCTGGCCGTGCCGGTTGCCAGGACCAGGAATTCGGGTTCTTCACGTGAAGATCGATGTATTTACATGCCATTTGACTGAACTTGCAAAAATACTGTTGTTTCTTTTATGTTATGTAGTTGTTTTTTATTTTTTAAATATTGAGTTTTTTTATATTTAGGGAATTTATTAGTTATTATTATTTAGATTTTTTTTATGTATTACTAGTTTTTTTTTAACGTTTTTCATAGTTTTAAATTGTAAATTGGTTAATTTTAAGACCGCGCTATCGCATTAGGTATACACCTGTAATGATAGTTGTAAGGGAAATTTTAATAAATAAATAAAAACAATAAAAAAAATGTGCCATGACGTCACGAGTATGTAGATTTTATGCTTACTTGTGACGTAAATTTTAATGCGTTTTATCTAATTTTTTTTTATTAATATGAAATATAATATTCAAAAATACTTGTCTAATATTTTTTTATTATCTGACTGATAGACTAAATAGATTTTTTTTTTACCCACGCATTATCCCTATTATGACACAAAGTTCCATCTTCCTAATAAAGGGGTCGAGCTTAAATGGGTACGAATCTAGATTCCAGGTTGCTAACACTACGAAATAACACTTTTCCCGATAAGTTCCATTATCATTAAGTGGGCACGACACGAATCCAGCGGGTAATTGCGTAACACACAGCAATGGATTTCAGTTTGACAGTTCAACAACATTCATTGCGTTATTGACGTTGTGGAACAAACAATATTTTCGAACATATCAAGCACTGGATTAGCAATATCCTTCACCAGTGCAGGTCGGGATGCTACTGCGAAATTTTAAAAATGGAAGAAGATAATAGAACTTTTTCCGAATCTAACACCCCACGTTTAGCAGTCAGACCAGAACACCAACAAGGCAGTCTGAATGGAACCAAAATAGATAAACCACGCATAGGTTCACTATTTCGGAACCATTTTGACTACAGAAAAGCCTTAGCAATCAATTAATTTGTCTTTTCCAAACTATGTTGGGGAACGTTTTCAGTCTATAAAAACCAGTTGGAGCTGCACCAGTATGTTACACGGAAGGACTGTTTATCTGACCGCCACAACCCAGTCACTGGGTAGCACGATACCCCTTGGTAAGACTGGTTGTCAGACTTCCAGGCTTTTGACTATCCGTAACGACTGTCAAAGATCTACGTATAACACCCGGGACCAACAGATTAACGTGCTTTTCGAGGCACGGAGGGGTGTCGATGTGTAATGGATGGTCACCCATCCACGAACGGACCACGGCAAGCGTAGCTTAACCGTCGGTCCACCCGTGCGGCTGTTATTATTTGGCCACAAGGTGCGTTACCCCAGCAAAAACATCTCTTCTAGAATGAATTGAGTTCAACGAATAATTAGAGCATAATCTGCTGTAAATGTGCGCCAAGTAAACATTTTAAACCCATGACCCAAAAGCCTTAGAAATATCCTTTATTATAACAAAAACCTGACCTAAAAGTCACAACAAACTAACTAAACTATGTCAAACAGTAAATTATATTTAAGTGCTAAGTTCTGCGGTTCGGGATCCCCAGAGAATACTCGAGAGTGCACTCCGCAACACCGTTGTTTGTACAATGCTAAATATCAATACTTAGTGCTACTGTTTTAGCGAGAATTAGAATTTAAGGTCTTAACTTGCTATTGGGACCGCATAAAGGGGTACTAGTAGTGTTGTTCAAATTATTACCACAGAGCCGAACGTAGTTTCAAATACGCAAATACCGAAAAAGTGATACTTGAGCTCGAGTGCAAAGTTTGAACACGTCTTATTTTGCACTCTGCCTTTACATCTTACAAAAACTTCCAACAATTAAGTGTTCAAATGTTTTAAGCTAAATATATTTGGGACCGGCTCCATATGACTATATATAGTGATGTCTGTGACTTTGTCTGTTAAAAAACCACTTGGATGTTGAATTCAGAAAAATCTTTACAGGAAGATCGCATCGCATAGGCAAGCGAAGCGTGGGACGCCCCCAGCTAGATGGACCGACGATCTTGGATGCGCCAGGCGAAGGATAGGGTGTTGTGACGCACCCTGAAAAAAGCCTATTTCCAGCAGGATTGTGATAGGCTGAGTTCATTGAATATGCAATGAGAATCTTGGACACCCTAGTAATTAATTCTCGTTCCTAGTCTGTATTAAAAGAGGCCTCCTTTTTTTTTTGGATGGATTATCAAATAACTTCTCCCGCTCTGGGCGGAGCGGGAGGGCGTGTCAGACTCTTACTGACTAAAACCCACCCGTGTTCGGTTGCCCTGTTGCCGGGGGCCACGATCTCCCTTTCGGTTTTCTTCGCAACCCTGGCAGGCATAGGCCCTAGCGGACCCCGTCGAGGCCTCTGCCCTGCATTTAGATAGTTACATGCAGGCAAGCTATACGTACCTAAAGCTAACAAAGTACCATGATTCTTGCAGTCTAGACAATCTCGCAATTGAACTAAAATTATCTCATCAAAACTATGTTATATGAAGATTTATTCTTTTAAATGAGTTTTGTAAAACCTAGCCAAGTTATAAATTGGTCTGTAAAAGTGAAAGGTTTTAATCTGAAATTTAAGTACATACTCTTAACGTTAGGTGCTCCTAGAATTTCTAATCTTCTTAATGGAATTACGAATTTAAGTTAATTATTTAAGTGGCAGTGTGGTGCTATTAAGTAATTATAAGTGTAACACCATTTACCGTAAGGAGAACCATATAACAAGAATTAATAAAAAAGTCAAAGTCAAAATTTGGTCTTCGCTAGCGACCCATGAAATTGTCAGCGAAACCTCAAACATTATACCAAAATTAATATTTCTTCATTGCATAGATCTCGAGAAAAGCCTATGTGACAGACGGACAAAAAAGTGATTTTAAAGGTTCCGTTTTCGTTTTTCCTTTTTAAGTACCGGAACATTAAAAAAATATCAAAAAACAGAGCGTAACAAAAATAACTAACTTGCACCATAAAATATAAAGCAAAATGATAATTCTCTGACAATGTAACAATTTGTATCTAATAATTAACAAAATCTATCCTAGCTTTCTATAAATTCTATTGAAAAATCCAGCAGCTTCACTAATTACGTTACCAGCAAGCCCAAACCAGCGTCCAAGCAAATAAAAAAAATAAACATTTTTAACACCAGTCCCTGTTTCATAATTCATTGTGAATTCAACGAAATTCACTAGACAAAAACCTTCATTTTTCTTTTTTATTTTCCCCTTTTCAGTTCCGTGATAAGTTCTTCACAAAATATCAGTTAGATAATTCCTCAAAAATGACTTAGAAGTTGCCAATGTTTGTTTATTTCTTAACTTTTTTAAATTTGACTTTTTAATTAGGAAAGAGCCTTTTCAGCTTCTTTAATCTTCTTATAAGATTGTCCAAATTAAAATTCAGCAAAGCGCTGCTTATTTTTATCGCGTTTTATTTAAAACAATAAAATTCTGTTTCTCATTTGTATGAGCCTTAGCCATTTTGCGAATAATAATTATTACGGGATTAAGTTATACGAGATATTTGAAGTAATTTAATTTTTTGGTTGTGGCAAGAAAATTGACTCTCTGATAAACGATCCCTGGTACTTACTTTGTGAAAACGAACAGGAAATTTATACGTTTAATAAATTCGTAATTGAAATTCTTTCATTATTATCTTCGCAGTCTTCTGATATTTTTAAAAGAAATTAAGTTTATTAACTTTCTGCTTTAAGTATTTTTCTTTTTGATGTTTGATTTGATACTGAAAGATATCGTTAGAACATATTTATTACAAATAGAATTGGACTACTATAGGTAGTATTGGTGGTGGTTTTATTAATATTGAAACAAATTGTCCATCAGTAAAATTTCCCATGGCTAAAAGCTGTAATAAATTATTTATTATTATGATTTTACTGGAATGTCTAAACTTTTGTTGTATTAAAAAAAAGAGACCCTACAAGAGTCGCCATATTTCATTCCAAGTTCCATTCCAAATTTAAACTTGACAGTCACAAACAAAGTACCTATGACACTACTTCCTCCATAATGTGGTTTGCGTCGCAGAGGGAGCCACTAGTATGTTGCTAGGGAGACGTGTACTGCTCCTGTTTCCTCCCTAGAGTATAGATCAATATGCAGGATAGATTTCCATGGCACTGTTACAGTATGAGATACCAATAGTTTCCGTTCGATGGTAAACGGAACTTGCGGATATGTCTGAACTGGGCATTTGAAGTAGGTCTTGAATAGTATGATAGATAAATGTTGTGTCAACCTGTGAATAATTACTCAAATCGTGAATTCGACAGTACACAAAGTTATGCTGAGATAAGGGCCATTTGGCCTCGCACAGGTCTTCTTTTTACATATTTTTTTTTTTAATTCAAAAGTTTTTCTGAAATTGTTATTGTTTGTATAATTTTGTTAGTTTTTAATGTTGTATTTCCTGTGCGTGTCACAAATAAAAATATTTTCTTTCTTTATTTCTTTCTTTCTTTCTTTCTTTATTTCTTTCTTTATTTCTTTCTAATAATACATGACGACATGAAAAAAAGAGTGGATATCGTAAAAAACGTATAACTTTATGTTTCTGAAGCCTGATCAAGTCTCCAAGCAATCTGCTAATGAGCGCTTCTATAACGTGACATTGTTAGTCTGGACGTCTACGTACATAAAAAACGTAATATGTGCACGTATAAGGTAACCGCGGACTGAAATGATTAAAAGCGTCTTTTCCTATATTACCAAAGTTTTTTTTTTTTGTTTTTTTTTTGCCTTCATTTTTTTTTTTGCCTACTGGATTTTCAACTCTCCGTGTTAAACCGAGCATTGAAAATCTAGCAAAGCGCTTCCCTGCGCGTTAAGAAAAGACACTGTTAGATTTTCAAGTCCCGGCGCTAAGCAATGCTCTGAAAAACAGGTGCGCGAAAAAAAAAATCATCGAGTAAAAAAAGCGCCCGAGCCTACTTAGGGTTATCGTGATGCCGTGGAAGTCCACGATAATATCGTCACATTGAAAATCATTAAAGCGCACATTGTGTTGTGGTTTACCAAAACAAGCGACAGCCAATCAGATTCTAGCACAAGATTTCCCAAGAAAAGATCACAAATTCGGTATTTATTTAAAAATTTGAACTATACAGGCTAGATTTTTGAGATGGGGCCGTAAGGACAGCTACCTTAAATGTTGCAGCTACGTGAAAACGGTCTTAGGAGACTGTCCTTAACTTTTTGGCGTTATATCCCACATCTCATTTTCCACGAAATGTATGGGAAAAGATTTTTGCGATTTCTGACTTTTCTAGTACTTAAACCCCAGTTGGCCCGAGTTTTTTGATTCTTATAAGAAACAGTATCGATTGGCATCAAAAAAAGCTTTAGTGAAAACTGCTTTTTTCTTGCTGACTGTACATTACTGGGACCACTCCGTGCCTCGGAAAGCACGTTAAGCCGTTAGTCCCGGCTGTCATTAATAGATTTTTGCAGTCGTTACGGATACTCAGAAGCCCGAAAGTCTGACAACCAGTCTTACCGAGGAGTATCGTGTTACCCAGTAACTGGGTTGTAGTGATCCGATAGGCAGTCGCTCCATGTAAAATACTGGTATTCAGCTGCATCCCGTTAGACTGGAAGACGACCCCAATATACTTGGGAAAAGGCTGGGTAGATGATGATGTAGTCATATTTAAGGGTGTAGTAGACCATCAAACTGAACAACTTTCTTCATGGAACCAACATAGTAATCGCAAAAAACTTATCAACTGTCCCATACAAAACTTCATTCAATACCTCGTCGACTCAAATGTATGCGGCAGATTATTTTTTGATGTGTAACATCTTTTTTGACGTGTAACATCTTTTTGATGTGTAACATCTTTCTGCTTGGTTTCTTGCAATCAAAATCAAAATGAAAATAAAAATATAATCAAATCGTGGGAGTGATTTCGTGTTAGGGACGGAAGTGTGTAATAGGAAGCCGGGGAAGCGCGCGCTATTTGAATTGACCAATGAGCGCGCGCGGTGCTTGAGTTGGATGTCAGATGGTACCAACCCATTTTCTGAAAAGTTGTAAACAGGATGATGACGATGACCATAACGGTGACGGTGATGGTGACGGTGATGGTGACGGTGATGGTGACGGTGACAGTGACAGTGACAGTGACAGTGACAGTGGCGGTGACGGTGACAGTGACGGTGACGGTGATGATGAAGGTGTCGGCCTTCCACTCGGTTTCCTGCAATTAAAATGAAAATCAAAATAATGAAATCTCTGGAAGTGTCAAAGTCAAAGTCAAATCATTTATTTCAAATAGGCTCTTGTATAGCTTTTTGAACGTCAAAATTTACAAAATAATAGAATCGATTCTAGTCGCTCCTTCCAAAAGGTAGTTTTCGTATGGAGAAGAATTGGCAAGAACATCCACCGTTACCCTTTTGAAACGTTTTATAATAATGTGAAGACGATGCACCTAGAATAAAATTACTATACCATAATAAGTTAAAAAAAGAAAAGAGTGATTTTGTGAAAGGGGACGAAAATGTGATAGGAAGCCGGGGAAGCGCGCGCTATTTTATTTATTCACTATTAAGATGTTGGTTTGTTTTCACCTTTCTTAATAGTGTATATTGTGTTAGGTCAGTAAAATAATTTTTATTGTATATTAACGTGTATTTTGCATGCGATCCGTAACGCAAAGCTTTCTTTTGTACAAGTGCCTCTGCGGGTCACTCCTTAGGTACTTGTATGGTCCAAGGCATAAGCGCGAGCGGGTTAGTCGGGCGGCTTTGTTAGTGCAATTAAATGTACAACAAATTGGGCGTTAGCTTTTGTACAGTTTGGTGAATTTTTGTTAGCCGGCAGAGAGTAAAATAAAATAAAACTTTATTCCAGACCACATGACCCACTAGAAAAAAGAATTACACAATGCTCACACATACAATTATGTCTTTCTTCCGTTGCACAGTATGGTAGGTAAATTTTAAGCGACTATTTCCAACCACCGACCATTTTTTTAAATTCAGGAAGTAAAATAGGTGATGAAAAAAATATATGGAAAATCGTCATTTTCGTAGTTTTAACCTTAAAATTGATATTTAGAATTCTGGTTAAAAATAAAAAACCACGTATTTCGGCGTTTTTAGAAAATCATCCCCTAAGGGGGTAAAATAAGTGATGAAAGTTGTTTTGGAAAACCTTTACTTTTGTAGTTCCCGAGAGATAATTTCCGACCACAACGCGGGCGAAGCCGCGGATAAAAGCTAGTAATGCATATTATAATGGATTCAATACCATTCCCTTTGTTTTTATACGCATATCCAAACTTAAAAATCCGATACCGTTTCCGATTTCAAGCGGCTTCTCTTGATGCATGCTGACATTTGTTATTTTTGAAAGTTTCTTACAATAACTTTCGCAAGTTTTCGTTAATGAATTTTATTATTACATGTTTTCTACGAATTAATTGATGAATAAATGAAACGTAACTGGTGTCTAGTGGTGTTTGTATATAGGAGCTACATACATATTTAATAGTTAGCCGTAAATGATGTCATGTTTTTCTAGTTATAATTATGCCTATTTAGAAAAGAGACATAAATATATTACAGATCTCACACGATATTTATGTTATTTAAACGATAATATAAATTAATAATTTTACTGTAAATTGTAACATAATATTTTAACAGGTCGGGTCAGATTCGATACCCAGTGGGGCCAAAATGTTATGCTCGGTTTGGTTGGTGTTAGGGCTTGTTCTAAGTCCGCCTGGCTAGCTACCACCATCTTATCTAAGTCTGTCGCCATAACAACAATGATAACAGCATTTTTGTGTTTCGCTAGTCGGAGGTAAGATAGTTAGTTTCTCTGTGGTTAAGGATTCCGGGTGAAGTTGGCTTCTACTTTCGGCTTGAATGTCACTTATCATCAGGGGAGATGAAGGCTAAGAGCGTCCAAGTTGTGGTAATTTTTTTTTTGTACCTAATCGCTCCGCTACATTATATCACTCGTACCACAGCCATATCTCCCGGCTAGTAGCAACAAGCGCCTGGATATGACAGTTTTTATTGTGCCCAAGACCAGCGGGGGCGGGGTTAAATGTGTGTGTGTGTGTGTGACTATTACAAAAAGATAATCACGAGTGTTTAAGATACTACCTTTGTATGGAAGATGGTTCTTTAATGCATGAAAGAAGGATTTGAGTGGATTCTGCGGAGAGTTAAGGAAAATAAGTGGGTTAAAAATATTAATACGTAAATTCTATTATTTATTTGCATTTATAGGAACTTTAAAGTAGGCACTCCGGGGTAATTGCGTAACACACTAACAGTAGCACTGGGTTTCATTTTGACAGTTCAACAACATTCATTGCGTTTTTTACGTTGTTGAGCAGATTCTTTTTTCGAACATTTAGGTAAAGGAATGGATTAGCAAAATCCATTTTTTTTTTTTTTTGAGGGTGGGAAATCATCAAATAACTTCTCCCGCTCTGGGCGGAGCGGGAGGGCGTGTCAGACCCTTACTGACTAAAACCCAACCGTGTTCCTTCGGTTGCCCTGTCGCCGGGGGCCACGATCTCCCTTTCAGTTTTCTTCGCAACCCCGGCAGGCATCGGCCCTAGTGGACCCCTTCAATTCTGCTGACATCTCTTTAAGGCGCGCGTGGAACACAACGCGCCGTCGACCCGGGCCTGGTCCTTATCGGACGGTGAGCCACCCATTGCTCACCGCCCGCAAGCCCGCGCCTACGGTGGCCGGAAATCGCCTCGCGATTCTCGACGCCCTGGGCGTCTCCTCCTGCGGCGGTTAGGGGCGTGAGGGCGCGAAATTTGCCTCTCCCTCACGCGTTCCGCCTCCTCCTTCGCGAGCATTACCGCTTCGCAGAAGGAGGTGACGGCCTCCCATTTCCTCTCGCTCCGTACCATGGCCTGAACCAGGGCCGGACGCGAGAGATCACCGCCGCCGATCGCCTCCACGAGGACACGGCGATGCTCCGCCCAAGATGGGCAGACCTCCACCGTATGCTCCACCGTGTCCTCCGGGCGATCCACACAATGGTGACACCCGGGCGTTTCCTCCCGCCTTATCCTGTGCAGGAACCTCCCGAAACAGCCGTGTCCGGTGAGGACCTGCGTCAGGCGGAAGGTGAGGACGCCGTGACGCCTCTCTAGCCACTCCTCAAAGAGGGGTCTTATCGCCGCAATTGTGGCGTGCCCAGCGCTGGGTTGCGACAATCGCACTCTCCATGACGCCATGAGATCCCGCCGGAGCTCTGTCCGCTGTGCCGCGATTTCTCGAAAAAAAGGTTGCTGATTGTAAAGCCAAGCAATAATATTGATTTTATTCTTTTTTAGACGACAATCTTGTCAGATTTAAGTCATAAATCAAATGAGATTTCCTGTAAAGGAAATCATCTTAATACCAAACTATTATTATCAGCTTAAAAACTTCATAGGTTACCAAAATTTATAAAAGAATTGTACTCTTTCGACTGAGATGGAGTCCTTGCGTAAAATATTATAAAAAGATCACTGAAGCGTACAGGTCGTGCCATTAAAGATGAGACTTGACCGCGCCTCCCGCCGCTCTTTCCCCCGCCCCGATGACGCCCCAGCGGGGACCTCATACCGCTAAAGAGACCCATAAATCGTCTACTGCGCAAGTCAAACCACGTGGTGAATCAAGTCTCATCTTTAATGGCACGACTTGTAACATTAGGTATGCTTAATGTTGGGCCTATTATGAACGCTTTTCCGTATAGACGCAACTATACTCTGTTTTTTTAACTGGTAGATTAAAATGACATTTGGTGTCAACATAAAAATAACCTTATAAATATTCTAGTTACCGAGTGACATGAGAGTCACTCGGTAACTAGATTATTTATTAGGTTAGGACCACTGAATCATTCTCTGCAGGAAAACCTTCACTGTTATCGTCTTGTTTCTGTAATATTACTCATTCATCGTGTAATTTTAAAAAAATGTCGAATGCAGCTG
This sequence comes from Omphaloscelis lunosa, assembly GCA_916610215.1. Classification (NCBI taxonomy): domain Eukaryota; kingdom Metazoa; phylum Arthropoda; class Insecta; order Lepidoptera; family Noctuidae; genus Omphaloscelis; species Omphaloscelis lunosa. The sequence continues at coordinate 11,655,800 of OU744265.1, read as the reverse complement.
TCATATGGGTCTAAAAAAAATTTAAATCAGAGTTTAGACATTTTCGAAAAATATAAGTATCCAGCCCGCTGTTACTGAGTCCCCTCCCTAAACTAATTTAGCAGAGAAACTAAGGGAAAATGTCACCGCCGAATGACTGTTTTTATAGTTATTGCAGCCGTCTGGTGTGTCGAAGTAAGCTTCGACACATCAGACGGCTGCAATAACTTATATAACATAATCGACTGTATCCTTAGATACAGTCGAGGAATACATAATTTTACATTTTTTGACCGACCGTCACATGGACGGTAATGTTTTTCGAGCGTATGTATGTATGGCTATTTCTTTGACACGCTTTGTAGTCTAAACGGCGTGATGGATTTTAACATACGGAGATCGTTATCGTATAATATTTATATATTGCACCTGCAAATAAAAAAAATTGAGGGCAAGTTTAAAAAAAAAAACAACAAAATTGGCATCAAATAAAATCTGGTAATGAGTTAATTCTAAATATATATTTATATAAATTAATAAAACTAAAAGGCTACTTTCCGAGGCAACAACGTCATGCTGGCCGTCCGACCAGGACGGCCAGTTTCCCATCATCACGTACCAAGCCGTTTGGTTCTAATATCGCTGATACGTCAGCGGTGAAAAGGTCTTGAGGAATGATCCAACCAACATAGGGCTGACCGACTCCTTGACAATTCAAAAGTGCTTGCAAATAGTTTAATTGAAATAAATGCTTTGAGTTTGAGTCTTGAGTTTAATGGCCAGATAAATAGCATCTTAAATGTTAAATGAACACTCAGTCCAGCTGTGTGGTGAATTTTATCCAAATCAATTCAGCCGTTAAAGTAACAAACATACAAACATTCAAACTTCCACATTTTATAAATATTATTGTAATCGAACTTGGCTGCAAGGCTCGGAACCGGTTTAAAAAATACCGATGAAAACCGGCTTTTTGGGTTTTACACCGAACTTTTAACGTGAACGTTTTAAGAATTTAATCTAAATTAACCGGTTTATACGACGAGCGGCATGTCGATAAAAGCGTTGCAACTTGTGACTACTTGTGAGGAGGCTGAATAAAAACTACACAAAAAACCGGTTACTATTGCTCTAAACCGTTTAAGCCGAAAAACGTTTATGTTAAAACCCAAATAAACCGGTTTTCACAGAATTTTTTAACCAGTTCCGAGCCTTGCTTGTGACTAAAAACGTAACGTAAAGGGTTTTGCGTCTAGTACATAATAACGGTTTGAAAATTTAACCGGTATCTGAGTCTTGCTTAGATGTTGAATTTTTCAAATTATTATTTTCTATATATATACAATAAAAGCACCAGCAAAAACATGGGCTAGAGCAAAATATTCATGTCTTTGAAATCCCCTACTCCCCCACCCTGCTAGAAATGGCATTATTAATGAACGCACTTCAATTATACACAGGAACGTTCGACTGTCCCAACGCTATTGACATATTCAGTTGCAGTGTCAGTAGGACGCAGCGCGCCACTTCCGACGGATGTGGCTTGTCATTTCCGGTTGCGGAGGCTTGCACGCTGCACGCGACATTGTATACAGGGTGTGGTAGGGGCTTAGATAAGGGGTGCTTTAATTGTTTGTAGTTGCATTAATGATGAGGTAGGTAGGTTTAAATTGTTAAATAGTTTGAGATATTAAAAGGAAGTAGTATTGGTGCCTCTCTGGTCTAGGGGTCGCAGGCACTACTGCTGAGTATCGGGGCCTGGTATGAAAATTAAAAAAAAAATCGCAGCCACCTCTTCTTGGATTTTCATTTTGAATCCACTCTCGGCTTAAGCATCCTCGAAAACTATGAAAACGATACCCATGATGAAAAATGTTTATTTTTTTCTAATTTCTTTTTGTGACCAAATTAACACTTTAATGCGCTTTTTAAAGAGAAAAAGTCGCATGGAGGGGGCATAACGCTTTTTCGTTCCGTGACGATTTCTACCAGTTTACTCCTACCGCAAGCTGCGTTAAAAAACCTCGCCCCAAAATAGACTGTTCATTGCAGTAAAACCTATGAATTAAAAAAAAAATCTTGTAAGTATCAAAAAAGAAAATTAATCAGTAAAGAAAATAGGCGTAAAAATAATTCTGTCGTTTTCTCCTTAAGCGAATCGTTTATTTCTTCATACATTATAATCAATCTCAATTTACATGGGTAACTGTCATAGGGAACGCCAAATATTTCAACGGGAAAATTCTGTTCCCTGCTCAGCGTTTTAAGTTGGGCTTAAAAATAGGAAGAAGCGATTTTGGGAATTATTTTCCCAATTACAATATTTTTGTGAACATTAGCATTCGGTCAAAACAGGCCAAGCGCGTGTCCGACCAAGCATCATGAAGGGTTCCGTAGTTGGGATGAATTTATCCCAAAAGTAAACCTAACATTGTAGTTAAATCCATACATCGATATATGCAAAAGTAAGCTAGTAAACGCAAAAAATAATAAAAAAAGATATAAAACTACAAATTAACTATTTTCGGACTTTTTCCTTAACTTGTGCTGAGACCTAAGGACCTTGCTTCTTGCAAAATTTAAAACATATCGCATGAATAGCCTATTTTTTTTATTATGTTGACTTAGAAGCTTGATGTTTTTAGGCCGCAGTAGACTTACGTACTTATTTGATACTACCAAGCGTTCTTGAAAAAAAGGGGTCTTGACAGACAGACAAACGGACGGACAACGAAGTGATCCTATGAGGGTTCCAGTTTTTGCTTTTGACGTACGGAACCCAAAAACAGTGGATTATTGATCTTTAGGATATAACACAAATAATTATGTACAAACACTGAGATAGCCAATATTCAGGAGCCAGTAGTCATAATTTTAGCTTTGGTATAAAAAAAATAATATGGTTGCCGCTTTTTGTGGAGATTCTTAGGGAGTTGATAATCAAGTCGCACTTTCACAATTTGTGGTTCTTAATACGTTTTGTTGATCTATTCCTCCAGCTTTCTCGACGTTGTTTTAAATCCCCAGCTAGATCTGAATCCTTTCTCATAGTAACATACAACTCCAATCACTCAAAATGCAATATTAACATTTATAACCACAATAATTCTAAAACTGCAATGCTAATCCCGCTACCCGCTTGCGTTTGTACCACACATTTCCCGGTAATCAATGTCCCCGGAGCCCCGGTGCGCTTCAGACTTATTCTCTTAAAAATCAGAAATTTCTAGATTTTAGCGTGATTAAAAAACTTTAAATGTCCCGTACATTTATTTAATGTAAATAAATTGATTTTCTCCCTACAAGAGATGGTCAGCAATTTGTATTTATAGCAAGAACGTTCAAGAAATCTTTGAGATTTGAGATTGGTAAGTGTAAAAATGACAAAAATATATCTAGCACTCTTTTTTTGTTTTATGATTATGACAATACTAGATGTTGCCCGCGAGTTTGACTGCGATCCAGGACGAAAAGTTGCCTATGTTTTTACAAAGGACATGGTATATCTGTGTGCCAAATTTAATCCAAAGCCGTTCAGCCGATTTAGCGTGAAAGCGAGCCCTCACACGGCGATTTTTTTCCCGTATACCGTCGGAAGTTGCCATCGAGGAGGCCGAAATAATTTGATCGAGTACGACTCGCAATGGAGCTTATGTTCATGTTGTATCGTTCACACGAACAAACTTTTCTCTCGTATTCGAGACTCGCGCACGTGCACGCAGTTATCCTTGTGGCATGTGGCTGCGAATCGAATGGAAATGTTCGTTGTGTGAACGACTGTCTTTTATAAAGTAAAACCGTATCAAGATAAAATCGAATCGTATCGCCTGACAAACAAACTCACTCTGGCATTTATAATATGAGTTAGAAATTTCTCCTACATTTTAACTAGGATATTGAAAACCTACTGTGTCTACGATCAGGTCAACAAATTAAAATAACCTTTAATTTCAAGATTTCCACCAAAAAGTACCAACGAAACGCGTACACTACATTTTAAAATCATCAAAACAACACAATAAAAAATAACACCAGTTGGTCACCAGCTGAACCCAGCTGAACCCAGGTCACATAGCCCACTTGTCCACTTAGCGAGTCTGAATCAACAACAGTTGCAATTTATTCAGAGCATCGACCGACTGTCTTGGACCGGTGCGTCAATTATTCAAAGGTTAGAAACCACCTGGTCGATGGTAGGCGTTGTACATTATGGTATTTTGAGATTGTATTGGTACTGGTCACAGTTGGAATTGTTTAGCAATCGATTTTGTTAAAGAGTTTTATTGAGTGGCAAGCCAAACTCAACATCACAATCACTGATTTTAGAAAATAAATGATTGACATAATTTTAAGACTAAAAAATAAAATAGATCAACAATTTTTCAAATTATCTAAAGTACGTACATCTTCAACAAAATACCTTGTGCAATTCAATACCTATTGCAATTCAATGAAAGAAATTCTTAATAAAAGTACCTATACTTTGTAAACAAACATATTAAAGAAAGCAAATACAATTAGATTTATTTAGTAATGTTTATTTTAAATGCTGTAAATAATGAAGATGACTGGCAGATTTCACTAATCTGCCAATCCTCTACAATAGAATCGGGCATAAAAGCCCACAGTATCATAGATATTGTTTATTACTAATATCTGTTTCATTTTTTAACGTTTTGATACCACCAATAATGTCAATACATCTTGCATATTATTATGTATTTACTTATTTAATACTTCAAGCACAGAAATGTATAGAGAGTAGTATGTAAGAGGTGGGTTTAATGCCATAGGTGTATCATACAACTCCATAAGCCCACATTATAAATCCAACAACCGTCTGACAAGCGAACATATTTTCTTAGAACTGCCATTTTGGTCTAGTTGTCACAAGCGGTACTGCTGAGCATGAGGTCCTGGCTACGATTCCCAGGTCGAACAAAGTGTGATTGGTTTTTCCGTCAGAAATTTCTCGGTAGCAACCAGAAGTCTGAATTTGTGTCCGGTTGATAGCAATAGGCTCGCCCCTTATTACATAAACGGCGAAACGTGGGTAGGTATACATATCTATCCACAAGTGTGATCTTTTTTTCTTTTTCGGGTGATTAGTGACTAACCTTCTGTCAAAGTTTTATGCCGCCCATAGTTAGGCCTCTCACTTGGCTTCACATGCCGGTTTCCTTACGACTTTTTCCTTCACCGTTTTTGAAGCATGTAATAATTATACAATACCCACATGAATCCGAAAAGTCAGAGGTGCGTGCCTTGGGTTCGAACTCGATACCTATAACTTGGCAGTCCAACGGTCACACCTATCACTACACAGGTGTAATACGCCTCTGCCTCATTTTCGGGATTATATTATTTTACTGAGAAACTCAAATCACCTTACAATATCAACCAACGTCAAGCGGTTGGTCGACTCTTCACCTGACCAAGCTAGCCAATTTTTTGCCAATCTTCTTAGCCAATTTTTTGGTAAAAAATCAGCATTGCCATACAAAATGGCAATGCTGCCAGCCTTTTGGTTTCCCGCTGACAGCGATGCGGACGCGATTTTTAATGCCCAATGAGCTGTTCCTATATTTATTTTTTTCCTCTGTATACTTGTACATAATTCATATATTTTGTGAATGAAATACAAAATAGTGCCATCTGTTGGCGAGTGGTGGAAGACATTAAAGATCGAGTCCTTGTAGCTGTCGCCCCTCGTTGCTAGAGGGCATCTGCATTTATGAATGAATAATAGTACATAGGTACTGCTTGCGCCACTCTGCGCCAGAGGTACGATTTATGAATGGTCTATTGTGTATTTATCAATTAATTTTATAGTTGTCGCTCCTCGATGCTAGGGGAAGCACTGTAAGTCATGTAAGAACAATCTCGAAGTTTCTAGAAACCGGAACTTGATTCAAATGTGGCTTACATTTGAATCAAGTTCCGGTTTCTAGAAATTCTTTCCGCCCACTTTTAATTTTGATGAATGTAGTTCGCTTTCAGACGTTACAAGGTTCACACGTTTCGTAATTTTTGTCATAACCGCGTATTGTAAAAGTTAGTCTTTAACTCAAGCCTTGTTTGCTTGCCTGAATCAGTGTATTTTATAGTTCATAGATTAATACCTGTCGAAAAATACAACAATAAATCTGGGTATGGTGTACGCCTTTTTTTGGGTGGGAAATTATCAAACAACTTCTCCCGCTCTGAGCGGAGCGGGAGGGCGTGTCAGACTCTTACTGACTAAAATCCACCCGTGTTCCTTCGCTTGCCCTGTTGCCGGGGGCCACGATCTCCCTTTCGTTTTCTTCGCAGCCCCGCGTCAGCAAGCATCGGCCCTAGCGGACCCCGTCAATTCTGCTGACATCTCTATGAGGCGCGCGTGGAACAGGATTCGACAGTTGGGATTGAAGTGTACACCTCCTGTTTGATTACAGCCAGAAGTCCTCTGTCCTCCACAATTTTAGTGTTAGATGTATAATGTAAAATTAATAATGTGTAATTAAAAAATATTAACGCAAATTTGCCACTTATCGAGTGCAAAGCAGAAGTGTGTCACCTATTTCATAATAAAAGTGTGTTGCAAGAAGATTACATTTTTCAACTGTTAGAGCAAGCTCGTGAGGAAACTTGCGACAATGTTGTACTTACTCGGAACTTTAGTCCATATGCAGTGTAAACGTACTGTGGCGAGCAAAAGTGTTGAGGAAAATACAGTTTTATAGAATGAGAGGGCCAAGAAAATAATGCACTGGAAATATTATATGAGTTTAAGTTGGTGAAAAACAAATCATAATAATATCCTGCGTAATACATATATGACTTTTATAGATTCATTCAGTACATGATTCTGGACCCCGCAGCGTTAAAATTATTAAAATAAAATTAGCTTTTGCATACATTTTGACCACGTTGGTATTGCACTTTTGTATGAAACAGCAGATTTTTTTATTTTTTTCTAATAATTTCAACGCATTTGTAACCAGAATCATGTACTGAATCCATGGTAACAGGTTGTGCGTCGATGTCCATGCCACCCTGTTTATTTTGTATGTTGTCTAGATTTAATAGATCTATAAAAACTGTAGGTATACATAATATACATGACATCTTAAAATACTGTTTTGGTCTAACAATTAAGAAACTTGGCAAACGAAAAAAATTGGTTTATGTAACATAACCCGAATCTCAACCTAAAAGCGTATCAAATTGTACAACAATAACACAATCTGATGATAATCCAATCAGTTTATAATAAAGTCGATCGTTGCCAAACTTGGGCTTCATACAAAAGCTAATTAATCCTCAACTTCCTTACTCTTTTTTGTATTTAAAAATATAAAAAAGTACACCCCGACCGCACACGTTTTTAAAAATTCGTCAGGAACGAAGTTCTTTCTTACGTATAATATTTAACGCATAATACTTGCAATCTTGGATTTACATTTTGACTTCACTATTGGCTTTAACACCCTCAAAAACCATTAAAACGATGCCTATGAGGAAAAATTAGAAAATTTCAGGGCCGCCATCTTGGATTTAGCATCCTCGAAATCTATGAAACCGACACCTATGACGAAAAATTTTAAAATTTTCGCAGCCGCCACCTTGCATTTACATTTCGACCCCACTTTTAACTTTAACACCCTCAAAAATCATTAAAACGATACCTATGATGAAAAATTTGAAAATCTCAGAGCCGCCATCTTGGAATTACATTTTCTCTCTCTCTCTCCCGGCATGCAGTGTACTCGGGCCGGTATGTACAATTTTATTCCACGACACTGTAATCACTTTACTATATTCTTTTGTTTTTTTTTCTGCCAGCGTACTCTCTCTCTCTCTCTCTCTCTTTCTTTCTCTTTGAATTAGAAGAAGACAGTCGCAAGTATTAACACTTTTTAGCGTGACGATTTTTCAAAACACAATTTAGAAAACGTACATTGTCATTTCACTTCCACAGAATACCCCAACAAATGCACATTTTCTTATCACGAATGTATAAAACGCTGTCAGCGATATGAAAATTTTAAATCACAATTTTAAACGAAATACTGTAGAGTTTTCTCACCAAGTGTACGTTCAGTGGAACACTACTTGGCACTCCTGCGTTATATGCGTTTTGCATAATACTTAAACCATATATTTTAGCACGGAAGTGCTCGGTATATGAAAGTATGTCTAGAAAATTTGCAAAAAAAAGTCAGTAGAATATTTTTGACATTCTTTTTTTGTGAAATATTTTTTGCTAAATTAGGTGAGTAGTGCAAAAGCAGGTCCGTTTTTAAGAAAGCAAGAGTTTTCTTATTTTTATTGTCTTTTATTTCTAGCACGGGTAAAAACGTCTGTTTTGCTTCCGGGGTAGCTACATTTCCTTCCATTTATATATTTCAATGAATGATAGCAGTGCGTGGGCAAAACATAATGCACCTACGTAAGCACGTATTTATAACATTATTAAGAACTTTACGTATTTAGTTATTAAAGAATAATAAAGTTTAGTACAGAGAGAGCATTTTTATAAGGGACTTATTTTATTAAACTTATCTTAAGCGTTTTTACATAACTGTCGAAACGTGGGTGTATTAAAGTAAGTAAAAATACTTCTTTGGTCTGAAGCTGATCTTAACCAGTTTTTGATAATTTTGAGTCCTTTTGATGTAACTTAGAATACTGTATAGGTAATTAATTGATTCAGGCGTGACCTTGCGGAAATCCATTATAAAATACAATACTCGTGGATATATTTAGTAACTTTTCCGCTTAGCTATTTTTAAAGAGCCATAAAAAACCCTTGAAATAAATCGACACGTGATTCACCTCTCAACGAGGCATCCTCAGGATGACGATTGACTTGTCGCGAACTCGAATACGGCGTGTTGCCACCACGACCGCTGAATGCAGACTGCATTCAGCGGTCGGTGTGAAACACGTGTCGATGTCCTTCAAGGTTTTTATGGCTCTTTAGAAATAGCTAAGCGGAAAAGTTACTAAATATATCCACGACTATTGTATTTTACTGTATAGGTACTTAGGTTACATTGCTCACTTTTTGCTCAACAAGATATCTCTTTTCGTCTTACTGAAACTCAACAAAGTACACGTTTCTTATACAACCAGTACCTGCTTAAAGGTTGTCCTATTTACAATTCTAATGTCTGACCGTACTTATCCCGACTAGGCAGAAAGCCTGCTAATGTAACCCGGTCTGTTCGGACGTAAACCGTGCGTTTTAGTAACATTACACGAGTCGAAGCTTGGCTATCTACCTATCATTATTCATCTGGTGTCGGGTTCCGATGACAGACGGGAGGATGATAGCATTGCTTGTACAAATGTACCTACATGTGGCAAAATAATTAAGAAAGCGGGCTTAGGATGGTATAAAAATCACCTTAAGTACGTACAAAAAAGGTTGTTCTCACTTTTGGACTTTGTCCGTCGCCATTTGCATCGTTTAATGCAAAGAGATTTAATATAATTACCTACTATTGAGAAGTTTTCAGAAGAAATCTCACAGAAAAACTGTGATGCCATGTCTTAGTGACGCCATATAGAAAAATAAAAAAATAAAAAACGTGTGCGGTCGGGGGACATCCGTCAGAAACGAAGTTCTTTCTCACGTATGATTTAAAACAAAAACAATTTATTGCCGCCATCTTGGATTTACATTTTGACCAAATTCATACTTTCTCTCTCTCTCTCTCTCTCCGGCATGCAATTTACTCGGACCAATGTGTACAATTTTATCCCACGACACTGTAATCACTTTACTCTTTTCTTTTGTTTTTTCTGCCGGCGTTCTCTCTCTCTCTCTTTATTTCTCTTTGAATTAGAAGGAGACAGTCGCAAGTGTTAACACTTTTTAGCGTGACAATTTCTGAAAGTTTACTAGCCGCGTTAAAGAACTTCGTTCCAATAATATCAGTCGTCAAATCAAACAGCGCGCGCTTAGGGCTTCCTGTTACACACTTCCGTCCCTTTTCACGAAATCGCTCCCACAGATTGCAGGAAAGATGTGTCACATCAAAAAAGCTGCACAAACAATGCCTCACAAGAGTACACTAACGTACAGTACAGTAGCGACAGTAAATAACCCACATAACAATATTCGTGATTTTAAAACACGCTCCAATTTATTTCAGTATCTTGAACGCTGCGACTTTTAATTTATTCTCGGCATATATTTGATAGCAATTCATCTGATAAAGTCAGTCGACAACGTGCGCTGGACTAATTTTGAATGTCCTGTGGTTTTTTTGTTTTCATTAATTTTTTTTTTCACTATTTGGGTTTGACGATGAATGGAATATTTTTTGTAAAATGGAAATGAAATATGCGGCTGTATTCGAGAATGCTGCTCATCAGTCCTGCATCGTGATTCGCGATTGAAATAAAGTTTTTAGTTATGATTTATTGTGATATCTAACAATACAGATGTGAGTGGAAACGCTACACTAGAAGGACATTTAATATAGTGACTTTATTGGTGACGTTCTTCAAAAAGGTCAGGAGAGTGTATCACCAGATGTATGAAAGTAAACGCAGAAAAAGAAGTATATTATACGGATCGTATCAGGTGGCGTTCTGTAGTTTGTGCCCATAGGAAGATGACGTTATGTTATGTTTTATGAAATCTTTCAGTTCAAATTCAGCATTCAAAACATCGTGATTGTGTTGCGTTAAGCCGGGTCTCCTGTGCGTGTTTTTTCGAAACATTACACATAAACATTTGTTTTCAGACACAAGTTGTCTCCTACGTATTAAAACATTTTTAGATTACATTTAAATATTTTGGGTAGATGTCGTAATGAGTTCCGACGAGGAAGACGTACTTAAAAATTATCTCTATTCCAGTTCATCGTCAATTTATTACAACTTGTTCACAACATTCACAAAACAATGGTAACGATTCTCTTATTTATTTATTTATTTTTATTAAGGTCAACCAACAATTGTTTACGCCAGTACATTAGCAGTGTATTACGTATAATAGGATACAATTATCTTATCATAAATGCTAGAGGCAATGCTAGAGAATGTGACTAAACTAGACTAAAATCACAAAAAATTAGTTTATTCCTGTCAAACGACGATTTCCCATTCTGAAAAAGACTTAAGTGACATAACTTAACTATATTTTAGTTTGACAGCACTAAGATGGTACTGTGTTATAGTTTAGTAAAAATGGCAATTTTGCTATTCTGACGGCTTTCACATAAAATTTTGATTGTCTAACTAAATCCGAAATAAATTTTTAATCGCGATTAAAAAAATGTGATATAAAATTTGTTGTCATGAATTAAAATTCACACCAACACTTCGACTGCAGGTGCAAAAATAGTACTGTATATTTATTTTTTCTATTTCTTTTATCTCGAAAATTGTGTGTCCTATTGCAAAAATAATGAAAATTTCGACCCCCTTTTTTAAAACCCTTAAACCCCTAAGACTCAAGATGTAGATAAATTTTTTTTTTCATACTAAAAGTGAAAAAATCCTTATAAAACACGTTGAGACTCACACTCTAAAAAAAAATTACGGGGTAGGGCAAACAAGTACCATGTAGAGTCGTGATTGTCAAATTCGATTTTAATTTTGTGAAAATAATTTTTAAAAGATAAATATTTTTGCAGAATAGCTTCAAAATTCTCATAGCCAAAAGTAAGGAATTTTTGTGATAGGTAGTTTAGTTAGCTTAGTTCGATGTACAAGAGAACGGTGTATAACCTCAAAATCTGTGTTGAATGACAGTGACAGATGTTCGCGGTGCGCGCAGCGGTTGAAAATGAAACAAACCTTTCTCCTCTTCACCGAGCGGGGAATACTTTCCATCCAGCTCCGAAAACAAAAACATCGTGTTTGCTTACACAAATGTGTATGGCCACGCCTCTTTGTTGCGACGTTTTTGTGTAATGTTTAAAAAATAAAACGCGCAGGAAACCCGGATTCAGAAACATACAAAACTCCTTAAGATCTAGACCAGAATTTAATTAAAAACATGAAACTTATGACAGTCTTAAGATTGTCGTATACAATGTCGAAGTGTTGGCAATTTTATTATTGCTAACACTAATGCATTTACGGTCTAATTTCTTCAGAGTAGTAAGGCACCTATTACGTGTTGAAATGGAAATTCTTGACCATTAGCCATATCTTGATTTAAGTTTTTTCTGTGTATTTTTTCTTGCAATTAAATTATGGAAATGGTTTCCTTAATTTTCTGTCCAATTTAGGTCGTAATGTTTTATTGGTTACTGAATTATTTATCATGAGCTTCATATTCAGGTACGGTGCATTATTTCATTGTAAGTACATCAAAAGAATTCAGTCAACATAAAAGTGATTATTGCACAACGTATAACATACAATACTTAGCTACACATTTATAAAAATGCAGATTTAACTATTATTTTATTATTAACAATAAGCTTAAAAGTACCTACATTAAAGAATAATAAGTAAAGAAAATATACGAAACGACTTGTTGACAATTACGCAATATGTATACAGATTAAATATTTGTTGTCCTCAACCTGCTCTGAATCATTCTACAGTGTGACGAAATTCGACTAAAAGCTGAATCATTCTACAATGTGACGAAACTTCGACTACCTACAGGAATTAATAGGTTTATCTCAGTATGTTTACCTACGTCAATGAGGTCCATAATATATTAAACATTTTACCTGTACCTAAATATTTTTTAATTCTTAACATAGGATTTACGTCAATGAATATTATTTTTTGTTGTATTTTCCGAGCTGAATTATTCCTTCGATTTAGTTGTTTTCAATTCATACCTTATTATGTACACGTAGCGGGCATTAACTCGCATTTACCTGTTATGTATACATAATTTATCATGAACTTACTATAATTTCAAAGTTTTCTTCGTAATACACCATTGTCGAAATAGACTTTAAGATTTAAAACCCCAAATTGAATCGGAAAACTAATCAAGTCAAAATGTTTGAAAATCTAAATCTCCTTCATGATAGCAATAGCAATACGCACGCAGAAGCAATTATCCGCATCTAGGGCAGCGAAAAATGCATAAGGAAACGCATTAAGTTTAAAATGTTTGACAATCAGAATCTCCTTCATGATAGCATTAGCAACAATCAGTTACGTAACACGCATGCAGGAGCAATTATCCGCCACTAGAGGGGCGCCTAATTCTCTAGAGATGCGCCACACAGTCACGTCACGTAATTAGTTACGACCAAATCGCATTAGACCGACATCCTGAAAGATTACTAACCCAGGTCACTTGGACTTTCTTTGTGATTAGACTTCAAATAGTTAGGGAACTATGTTTAGTTAAGATTCGTTGAGCAACCTCGCTTTTACTGTGTTTTTCCATTAAGGAATTGGCTAAACAGTGGTAAGTAAGTACTCGGAAAGCATGCTAAGCCGTTGAACCCGGCTGTCATTCATGGATCTTTAACTGTCATAACGGGTCGTCAATTTAATATGTCAAACGGTACAGTATGCAAAACTTTTTTTTTCAAGTTTGCCTCCAAAAAGTGACTGCCATGTGAAAAAAAAATATCAACCTACATTTACTATTACAGGATAACCCAATTAATTTATTTAACGTGAAATTCATAAGTATACCAAATTTCAACTAAAGTGGTCCAGTAGATTCTGAGGAAATTAGATGTGAGGCTGTGACAGGTGGACCGACAGCCAGCCAGTGATCCTATAAAAGTTCCGTTTTTCCTTTTGAGGTACGGAACCATAAAAAATTCAAGACATTAGCAATCCACAGCATTTAATACTTATTTACAATCGTCTGATTCTTCATGGTTGAGATTTAATCGAAATTTTGATCATGAAACGTTAGCACCAAGATCCTGTATATCTAGAGTAGCAATTGCTTCGAAAGCGTTTCGTATTTCTACAGCGACTTTCAATAGGATTGCCATAATTTTCGGGAACATGGCAACCCAATTGAATGGGGGCTATCGTTTTTCTGCTCACCAGTTGGCGCCACTGGTGAGTAAGATCCTGTCAGTATTTTTATTTCATATGTTTTAGATATTTTTAAGTACCAATTACTTTATATAATGTTTATTTTATTACATTTTGAAAGTTCAAATTAATATTTACATTATTATGTTCCTAAAATTGGCAAGCATAAGTAGACAAATATTATTCTTCGTCTAAGTGCTACCAAATATATCCTAAGTTACTTTAAATCTTAAGCCATAATTAATCAGGAATGGCAGAATCTTTACAAAAATTATGAATAATAAGTAAAAATTCGAGATAGAAAATTCCGCAAACAGTGAACGTTTAGTGACATTTGACAGTTCTAGAGACCTCATTCTACAGTAGCGCCTCTAGCGGCGAATTCAAACGCGATAGTCCTGATTTGAACATTGTAGTCTAATATTATGCTAAACAGATATCAATAATCAAGACCTTAAAATTATGTAAAACACATTGCTTTTAATGGAACTAGAGCTATTATAATAATTAGGCAATAATTATTCTGTTTCGCGAACATAACAAGTTGATAGAAGTTGTAATTATTTAAATTAAACAATTTTAGACGATTAAGTATACCCGTTTAAGTATACCCGTTTGGTTTTTAACGAAACTTTTGACTATTTGCTAAGAAAGAAGGAGCGTAAGAGATGTAGATAGTGCTTGGGTACTTAAGAGAACCATATGTTTATTTTTTTAATTCGGGAAAACAAACAAACATATTACTAAACAGGTAGAAATGAAAAAACGAAGAAATTACTTAAGTGTAGCTCACGACGTCATCCACATCTTGAATACTACATAATTGTTATGGAACTATTTGCACACGAGTGAAACATAAGGGTAAAATCAAAAAATAAATAAAGCAGCAATCTGCTTTATTTATCTTTTTTTAAATGTGTTCTATTTTCCTTAGTAGTGTTCCTTAAACAGGTTTTTGCTGGGACAGTTTTTGTTGTTTCGTATGTTTTTTGTTATGTTTGATTACGTGCTTATTTATTTTTTATTTTTTTTTTGTATACAAATTATGTATTAGGTATGTTGAAACTGTTTGTACTCACCGTCACTTGTTCTTATGGGTTCATTAGAAAACCAGCGTCAGACAGCATCTGTCTGGCATTAATGCTGAAATGAACCTTTTTGGCGCAGCCGTGAGGCACACACTGTTGTTTTTAAATACTATTATTTATTTTATCTTTGTTATTTGTGTTTTGTGTTTCACGAACTGTGTTCAAATAAATGTTTTTCTTTCTTTTCTTTCTTTCTTTCTTTCTTTTAGTTAGTGAGCTAGAGCATGCATTCTAATAATTCACCGGGTTAAAGGCAAAACTAATCATTTAGTCCAAAAAAGTCAATATAAAATTTTTCGTAAGCGCATTTGGAAAGTGTCGCAAATGTAAGAGCGTGTTCTATAATTATCTAAGTTTGAAACAGTTACCTACTAAACACAAAAATTAGCTTCATTTGTACAAAAAATAATTAATAGTTTTGCCTTTAACCCGGCGAATTATTTTCTCTTCCGATCTATATTTTTACTCATAACCAACATAAAGCACTTATTTTGAATTAAACCACTGATAAACCTATATTACAAATATTGACCCTCTAACGAATCATAATTCAAAATGCTAATCAAGTAGTTTGACAAATGCTTCGGAAGCGCATTATTAAACCGGTGATACTGTATCAATTGTGTGCCACTTGTAGTTGGTCACTGATCGCTGGTCTATTCAAATACATTAATTACAATCCTCCACGAATCAATTGGGGTCGGTCAAGGGTGATCGCGTTATCAAATGAATTAAGATTTAATCTAATTTTGAATCAAACCATCGACAAGCCAATACCTCTATTACAAATATTGAGTCATCAACCAATCATAACTCAAAACACTAAACAAATAGTTTGACAAATGATTCGGAAACGCATTATTAAACCGGTGATACTGCACCAATTGTGTGCCACTTTTAGTTGGTCACTGATCGCAAGACTATTCATATACATTAATTGCGATCCTCCATGAATCAATTGGGGTCGGTCCAGGGTGATCGCGTTATCAAATGAATTAAGATTTAATCTAATTTTGAATCAAACCATCGACAAACCAATACCTCTATTACAAATATTGAGTCATCAACCAATCATAACTCAAAACACTAAACAAATAGTTTGACAAATGCTTCGGAAACGCATTATTAAACCGGTGATACTGCACCAATTGTGTGCCACTTTTAGTTGGTCACTGATCGCAAGACTATTCATATACATTAATTGCGATCCTCCATGAATCAATTGGGGTCGGTCCAGGGTGGACGCGGAATCGAATGAATAAGCTTTTAATTTAAGTCCCGAGGTGAAGTTAATTTTGTCTCAATGCGCAGTTCCTCGGCAACAATTGTTAAAAGAAAATATTAAAGTATTATATTCAAGTCCTGTGTAGACAAATAATTTTGGGATACCCTGCGGGGTAATTGAGTAATACACTTACAGTAGCAATGGCTTTCATTTTGACAGTTCAACAACATTCATTGCGTTATTAACGTTGTTGAGCTGATACAATTTTCGAAGATATGAATATGAAGCAATGGATCCTTCAAAATCATTCAGATTGTGATTGAAAGTGTGTTACGCAATTAGGGTGCTGGTCCAGTTTTCCAAAAGGTAAGAAGCATCCAGTTTCCAAAATATGGGTCAAAAAGCTTATCTGCCCGAGAACTATGCCGTTATGAATTTCTAGGGTAATGTTTGACTCCAAGTCACCGTTGTTATAATTATGGTTCAATTTGTCCGAAATTATAACCAAAAGTCTGAAAAGTGCCTATTAGGTCAAAGTAATGCTTTGGTGAGATGTCTACCTACATTCATTCCTAAATTAATAATAGGTAGACACTTTAGTTTTATAGCCAATTTTGTTCTACATTTTCCAACCATACTATCAATAGCTTCTAAAAAGTAGGTATACCAGCAATCTCTGGCACCCCACCTTTAGCTAATCATAAATTACATACCATTAATTGAACGTCTATTATAATTATATGATAGTAACCTATACTGATATCTTATTAAATATGGTCCCAGTGCGGTGGACATGTCGCGAAATAAGCTAGTACGGTATTTTGTAAATTATTCTAAAAGAAAAACAAAGGGCTGCTGGTCTGGTAATCTGAAAATGGTATAAAGTTGAATGAGTCTCCAAATTTCAGAGATATTTTCAAGGGTGTATTGATTCATAGTTCTTGTTCATACATTCTTAGTTTATTTTAATATAATATAATATATTATACAATCGTGAGGAATTAAAATTGTGTTTAATTAAAATAGGTTTTTATTTTTATTAATTTATTTATCTTTTGTATAGATTACTTACTTGATTTAACTACTGCTGGCAGAGACAAATCTCGCCCGATCCTGGCGACCAGGACCCGTCTTTCAGCAGCCCACGCAGGGCACTCCTCGAGCGTGTGCTGTGCAGAATCTATGCCACCTCCGCAATGATGGCAATTTGCCGTGGCCTCTCGCCCAATCCTGTTCAGGTACTCACCAAAGCAACCATGCCCGGTCAGTACCTGAGTGAGCCTATACGAGATGCGCTCCTTTCTTTTCAGCCAGATGTTATAATTAACCTACTTATATTACCCATATCGATAAGTTTCCACTCCGATTCGATATCGAGAGAATAATGCGAACATTCGCCTTATATTATACTGGTCCTGCAGTTTTGATACAATCTGCCTGCCTCACTTCCTGGTTAAGTCGTTAGGGCAATACACTTTTAGTAAAATACCTACCTACCGGGTGACCACTGAAAATCAGCGTCATGCTGTGGGTCCCCATAGCAAAGCATCATGCTGAGTGGAAGCCTTCTTGTCACAGTCATCACGTGCAGCTGCCAACTAATTCTGTTTTGTGCTCGTGATTATATTTAAATCCATTGTTTTTTATTTTATTGTTAGAAAGAAAGAAAGAAAAAGTATTTATTGGGACTCGCACAGGACATCACAAATTAAACTAAAACACACTCATTAAAACATTAATAAAAAATTAAAAAACAAATTTTAAAAAATAACAGAAAGTCCTGTACGAGGCCAAAAGGCTCCTATCTCAGCATATGCTGCGACATTTAAAAAAAAAAATGTCGCAGCGCTGGTATTCTGATAGGGCCCGCAGTGATGTCACGGATACTGTTCTACTCGAGTATTTATCTTTTTTTTTATGCACGTGTTTCTGTGACAAATAAACTTATTTTTCTTTCTTTCTTACCTCAAAGATATTTATAGATAATATGTCTAGATAGACAGTCAAAGTTGTGAACTCGTCGAAAAAAATTGCGTCCAACTGTTAGCCGCTAAATGCACGCCTCACTAGGAAAGCACAATAACGTGGCGCGAGTTTTTTTTTAGGTGGGGCATCTCGTAGTTGACCTCTGAGATCATGACTACTTAACCGGGCTTTCCTGTGGGTACCTTAAGCTACTACATTTAAAACCTCCAGCCAGGGGTTATTCAACTATGCTAATTAAAACTAGGTGAACGCTCGCTAAGGGCACCCCCTGTGGGGTACGAACCTTGGCTTAGGGCGTCAACCGGAGGGAGGACATAAAAAAAAATCACGCTTACCCTTTTACACCGAAAGACGTCCAGCGCTGCCTCGCGCCGGCTCGCGCTATCACGTACCGCCCGGCAGGCCGTGTCTGGAATATAGTATGCAGAGATGTCTTGCAATGGTCGGAACGAGCCGGCGCGTGCCAGCGCGAGCCATCGCGAGACATAACGAGTCAGCGCTTGACGGAGAGAGAATGTGCGGATACTCGATGGCCGATGCGAGATTTGTATAATCGTTTTACAAATTAAATAAATGCTCTATTCATACAACAATAAAGTTCAATATTGTACTAATAAATATTTCAATTCTCGCCTCGCACATCCTCGCGCAACTATACCTTTTACACCAAAGATGGACAGGGCGTGGATAGAAATATTGCCATACAAATTTCAACTCTCGCCCATCCCATCCACGTTTCGCCTGGCTGGTATAAAACCACCTTAAGACATAGCTGTCATATACCCAGCATAAAAAGTTGGCTGGTTTGTTTTAGTTCATTTGCAGCGCTCACTATCTAGACGTATTGTAAAAGACCTACTTACCTTGCAGAGAGCATAAGGAAAACCGATATGTTGGTGTAGACTTTGGTCAGTTGCTAACGAGGGATTACAAATTTAAAAAACGTGCGAGCCTTAAGTAGTCGCATATGACGTGTAACATGTGAAATATTGGCTGACGTATATGATGTAAACAATATTCATCACATCATCATCCTCTTTACAACCTCTCGTAAAATTGGTTTGTACCATCTGACGGCCAACTGTAGCATTGCGCGCGTTAATTGGTCAAATCAAATAGCGCGCGCTTCCCCAGCTTCCTGTTACATACTTCCGTCCCTTTTCACGAAATCACTCCCACTGATTGCAGGAACCCACGGAGGAAAAATGTTATTACACATCAAAAATACCTCACCCAAACCCGGGCCTGCGTGGATTACGGCTCGCTTCCTCTTGCTGAAAGAAGACAAGCCAAACGTCCAGTTCCAGCATTAGGAACATTATAGGCTCTTCTTCTTTTCGTGTGATTAGTGATTAACCTGGGGGTCTAAAACGGTCGCTTTGGCAGAATCATAATATAATAATATTATGAATCACACAAACTGTCACAAACTGACAATTCATAATATTATCTGCGTTCAATTCATATTACGCAATTCATCTGTTTGACAGTTTTGTATTATTTTTTTTTATTTTTATTTTTTTTCAAAAAAGTGTGGTACAGTCTGTTACGATAAATATAAATTTACAATTTTCGGATAATAAGAAAAGAGTAACAATAAATAGAATTGAATCTGGCGTCCTAGCTAGGTTACATGGTAACCTGTATTAAGGATCGCCAGCCCAGGTTCCCACAGAAGGAGTACAAATAATTTATAATAGACTGCTTAGAATTACAAGGTGCAAACGTATGTTTACTTAAATTTACTTACTAAAGTGTTAGTATGTGTATTCTGTGATGTAGATGTGGTGTGAGTGTGTTTTGTGATGTAGGCGTGGTGTGTTTGTATGTGTGTAAACGGAAGGGAAAGAGGTAGAGTTTAGAAACGGAGTGTTAGAGAAGTCACTACGATTTTGAAGTAAGCAGAAGTTCAGTGTCGTCGTAGTTTAAACTGGCTAGAAAGCATGTTATCTGTCTTTTACACATTTCGTAAGAGGATTGATGTACAGGGATGGTTTTGTTTATTCTGTTATATAAATATGGCCCAAGGTAGTAAAAGAAACGTTTAGTAAAAGCAAAGCGTGTGAAGGGTACTTTGCAAATTTCGTTCTTGCGCCTAAGTGAGGATTGTGTTTGTGTAAAAGGAGTTTTTGTGTGTTGATGTAATAAAATGTTGAGAATAAAAGTTTGGCGGACCGTGAGGACTTTGCATTTTTTATATAGATCAAAGGTTGGGTAGAGCATTGGCCGGAAAGTAGCAACCTTAAGAATGGCTCTTTGAGCTACTTCCAGAGGTTTGAGTGTAGTTTTCGCAGCTCCACCCCAACTATTAATACAGTACGAGATGACTGACTGACACATGGCGAGATACACGGTACGTATTACATAAGTATTGGCAATGTGTCTGAGTGTTTTAAAAAGATATATGAGTTTACGAACAGGAGCAGTAAGGTGGGTGATATGTGCTTTAAAGTTAAGGTGTTTATCTAAGATAATTCCGAGGTATTTCACCGTGTCAGTAGACAAAATTGTAGGACAGTTGCAAGAGGCCGAATTGGGTTGGCAGGTGTGAGCTTTTAGAGTAACGGGTGCCAGGGGTTGAGTAGTGGAGTTTAGGGAAAATGTAATGAGTTTAGTTTTATTAGTGTTTATAATGAAATAACATTTAAACTGTAGAAATACAAAATAAAAATCTCTTTTGATTAATAAATGCTGTAAAGAAAAATTATCCGGTAAAATTACGGTCTTCAATTTTTTATGCGGCAATATTTACACCAAACACGATTCTGATAAATGATGAATGATGATTCAGTTAAAATATGTGTCATCATAGAGGAATTGCTGAGAATTCAGAAAATGAATTGCTTTTAGAGGAATTGCTTAGTGTGGCCATTTAAGACCCTATGGTGTCAGACATTTTAAGGCCGCCCACGTACCTCTGACAGATACTATAAGCTCATTCTGGAAGTCGGTATAACTTGGCAGTCCCGAACTTCGCGCAGAAAGCTGCGCAATAACATTTTTTTAGGAACCAAATGATGATATGAGGCGAGTGTAAGTGAGAGAACATGCGCGAAACTTCGCAGAGCCTATATTCAGACCTGCCAAGTTATATCGTAGGTACTAGAAAACTAAATATGCCTAGCATACATTAAGATAAGATAATATAATATTTATTTGCTTAAACATGTGTCATACATACAAGAAAATACATGCATGCAAGATGGTAAGAACATTATGAGGTACAGAACATTCCAACAGAACTTGCAATAACCACTGAGAACATTAGCTAATTGGTGATCAGGAATGAGGTAAAGATGTATCTGTAGCCAGTGTACTGTGTACAGGTGAATGGTGACGTTTTCGTCTTTTAGTACAAACTGGAGCAAAATGTGAGGGCCTATGATGTTCCCAGCAGAACCCTATGCTTTTAGATACATTCTCATTTAATTTGCATTCAATTACGAATAGAAACACACTCCCCTTTGGAGGAACATTTTGCTTCCGAGAAACCAGCAGATAAGTTCGAGGAACCAGTAAATGCGTTGAAACGAGGAAATCGTCGAACCGATAGGGAATCGTGCGCGTGGGTTTGAGTCCCGCACGAGATAAATGTACAGACCGTAAAGTTGCTGTGGGTTTGGATTTTGGTTTGTAATTTGTGTTTGTAAAAGCACTCACGATACAAAATAAATTCTTAGTGCGAAGCAACCTTTTTCATAAACGAAAAAAAAAGATTAGTGACATCAAAATAAAACCAATAGAGGGCAAACTTCGTGTTTCGTCAGTCGCCGGATTTCTATCAGTTGCCCTTTGCACTTGGTGCAGACCGGACGCTGTCAATCCACTTGGAAGTATATAGAGTTGTTAATACTCTTTTAACTTAATGTATTTATTTAAAAAATGGGAGGAAAGGTGCTAAAATCGGCGGCACGATAGATAGGAAAATAGTTTTACAGCTCTTTAAAGTTCACACGGAAATCAAAACAAAACTACAATAAAGTACTTAGTTCTGAATTCAATTTATTATATACGATAAATCTAATAATTGATGGACATGGAAATTAGCATTCGTTTGTAATCGAAAATGCGATGATTCCCGATGGAAATGACATTAATATTTTATTTTTTTAAAAAGCCATTAAGAAAATAGAAATACTGTAGTATTCTCATCGCCTTTTTCAAAAATGGAATGTATTCAAACTAAAATTTCGCGGTTTCAACACATTCTATTTTGAAAACGGTAAACAGTTCAAACTACAAACATATTCATTTTTATAAATAGAATGCACAATTTTATTGACAGTTTCAAGAAAGCGTAGATGGCGTTAGTTCGTTTCACGGAATCAATTATCTCCGGTGATAAGGTTTTCTAAGAAAACAGTAGTAAATGAATGCGAAGGTAAGTCCGCACTCGTTCGTCTCTCTGTGAGACTCTCACACAATGTGCAAATACGTTGGTTTAGCAGGAATTAGTCAGCTCCTCTCCCGTCTTATTAGTTAGGGTTGCCTCTCATGAGATAGAGAATAATATAATTAGTGAAGAATTTTGTTGAAAACATTCGTACAAACATATTTGCCGAAATCTATTAGATTAATAATGAAAACTGTAGAAATTAATAGTGTGAGTAATTATTGTCACGGAATTGACGTTCAAAAATGCCTTTTATGTGCCTAATTGTAATAAATTATTTAACTTTGACTTTGAAAATTAGAAATGAGTTCGTATAATGAAACTAAAACCTGCCTATATCGTTGTCGCGCTCGATAGTGATACAGGGTTATTATTATTAGTTTGTAACAAAAATAGTGTCTACTGTGCAATCAGTATTTTGTTTGAGTTTTGTTATTAAATTATTATTGTTTATTTATAAGCTGTCAATGGCCAGTGTTGTAACACTCGTCGGTAATATTACGCAATATTAATAGTCTATGGCTCTGACATTCAAGTAATATACAATCTTGACATGTTGTCTATTACTTGGCTATGAGGCTTTTGGCTAATGTGTGAAAGTAGGATTATAAGTAATATTTTTTAGCATGTGCGTTTAGTTTGTGTAGAATAAACAATTTTTCTTTCTTTCTTTCTTTCTTAGGGTCCGCCTTCTGGTTAGTCACTTTGGACCAGTATCGCTAACCAAACGCGGTTACCATCCGTCCGGATTTATCCGGACATGTCCGGCTTTTTGCCCCCCGTCTGGACTATGTTCGGCCTTCTAATTTGTCCGGACTTTTCGATTTAAGGGGATTTTCTTTAAAAAAGATAAATTATTACAAGAAAAATAAAGGTTAGAAAGTCTCATATCCGGACTTTTTTGCCAATGTCAGGCTTTTTGTCAGGACTTTTCAAATATCGAAATGGTAACCCTACTTATTTCTGAATAGGCCTTAAAAACCAACGATGCTTTTCTTTTCTAAAATAGCCTGATGGTGAAGAAAATTATTGCAAAGAAACCTGCAGTCGTATTCTGCAAAAATCTCACCGTGAAAATTTAAGTGAAGTGAGCAATCAATAATGTTATCTAATCCCTAGGGATTAGCATCAGGTGAAATGATAGGTCACTTCACCTTGGTTTTAAAAGTGAGAGTTTTGCAGAATAGTACGACTGTACTTACTTGAAAAGTAGGTACCGTAAGCAGTAATTCTGCCTGTTAGTATTTTTATTTTTTTAAATAAGCTTTGATCATCTTGCTAGTTCGCAAGCGTTCCTTCTGTTTGAAAAAGAAATCTATGAATCTCTAAAGATTTTTTTTTTATAAATAAACTCAATAAGTTAATTGATTCAGGCGTGACCTTGCGGAAATCCATTATAAAATACAATAGACGAATAGAGTGTTGCAGAGTTCTCTGCGTTCAGAGCTCGGTGTGGCAACACGCCATGTTCGAGTTCGCGACAAGTCAATCGTCATCCTGAGGCCTCGTTGAGAAGTGAAATACGTGTCGATTTCTTTCAGTTTTTTTGGCTCTTTAGAAATAGCTAAGCGGAACAGGTTACTAAATATATTGACGTCTATTGTATTTTAAACTCAATAAATTCATTACAGTTAAACAATTTACAGCCACTTTTGAACTGTCGGTCAATCAAAAAGATGAAACTAGTTGCCCATTCCAAAGCGTAGTAGGTACATGGAGAAGAACAAGCAAGAAACTCCATTAATATTCTTTTAGATCAAAATATTAACTATAAGGATGGCAACCCTAATAAGATTATCGTTCCTCGCAACACCTTGCGAATCGGAAGCACTTATACATGTAGATACAATCTGTATTCGATCAGAATCAGCGTCTAACTGAAATGTCTACTCGGAAATACATTTATTATGTGTCGTTCGCAATCAAGTAATAATCATTGAGACATGGAAAATCATGTTCTGAGTGTGTTTCAACTCTTCTTATTGCAGTCCACTGCTTGAGGCCTCTCATAGGCCTCTCCCAAGCTGCGCCACAACACCCTGTCCCCCGCCTTCCGCATCCAGTCTGTCCCAGCCACCTTTTTAAGGTCGTTGGTCCATTTAGCTCGGGCTTGTGGCTAAGTAATAACAGCTGCACGGGTCAATCAATCAGGTTAAGCTACGCTTGCTGCGGTTGGTTCGTGGATGGGTGACCATCTTTACATAGCAAGACCCCTCCGTGCCTCGGAAAGCACGTTAAGCCGCTGGTCCTGGCTGTCATTTGTAGATCTTTGACAGTCGTTAAGGGTAGTTAGAAGCCCAAAAGTCTGACAACCACTCTTACCAAGGGGTATCGTGTTACCTAGTAACTAGGTTGTGGAGGTCAGATAGACAGTCGCTCCATGTAAAATACTGGTATTCAGATGCATCCGACTAGACTAAAACCGACCCCAACATAGTTGGGAAAATGTTAGGCAGATGATGGTCCATCTAGCTGGGGGGCGTCCCACGCTTGCCGATACGCGGTGTCCTCTTCAAGACTCTTCTGCTTCGCCGGCCATCGGTCCATCGACAAACATGACTAGCCCACTGCCACTTCAGCTTGCTTGCTCTGCAAGCTATGTCGGTAACTCCGGTTCTTTTCCGGATAATTGAGTTGAGTGAGTTTGTTTGTTATTTTTTTGTGCTAAACTACTAAACAAATTTTACAGACATTAGCAGCAGGTAAAATGAGGATTGAAAAACAAAATTGGGTACTTTTTGTACAAAACATTTTGAACTATGTTTAAACGCGGACGGAAACGCGAAGAACAGCTAGGCAGAAATATTTTTGAATGATGTAACGACAATTATTACAATCTGAAACTTTAAAGAAGAAAGAACTATTAACAACTATTCCAACCGGTATTAAAAACACTTCCTACTGTGGTGAATGAAACAATAGAATTACATAATGATAAATAAGTAAACCAATTGTTATTTCAATAAATTAAAATGTTTTTGAAAAGTCTTTGTTTTAATTTTCTCAATCGTACGCAAGCATTGAATAACTCTAACAAGACATTCCTACATATGAATCATGATACCTATCATTATTATCATTTAATAAAAAAAAAAAAACTAAATACTTAGTACTTTATCTAAACTTTATATAAACTATAAACTAATAGTATAAAGAGAAAAGATTCGATTTCTTTGTATGTTAGTTTGTTACGTATACTACACTTTCTCACACGCGCACGCATACACACACACACACACACACACACACACACACACACACACACACACACACACACACACACACACACACACACACGAACACACACACACCAACATATCAGTTTAACCCAATAGCAATACACTCACACACAATTAATCATTAAAACCACTCAATTAATATGTTAACATCAGAATTATTACGCAATTATAAATATTTTGTAAAACGTGTCAATCCCAACAAGGAACTTTGTCCTTCAAGATACAGGATTTTCCTAGTTAGAAGGGCAAGGATCTTTCTTACTCATTTGTAATAGCCAACTTAAACAACACTGATGTTACCTAAGTTAAGTTTTTGGTAAATAAATGACTTACTTACTTTCACGCTAAAACAGCTAAACGTTTTTGGATGAAATTTGGAACAATCCATGACCTGGGGTAGGACACAGAATACTTTTTATCCCAATATTCCCACGGGATCGAGACTAATGCAGATGAAACCGCGGGGCGCAGCTAGTGATAAGCATGATGACAACATTACTCACTCAACCATCGTCATTTGCCTGGCTTTAACTATGAATTCTAACTAACTGGATGCAGCTGATTACCAGTATTTTAAATGGCGTGCTGCGTATCTGACCTCCATAACCCAATTACTGATTAATACGATACCCCTTGGTAAGACTAGTTGTCAGACTTTCAGGCTTCTGACGA
Organism: Omphaloscelis lunosa; assembly: GCA_916610215.1. Taxonomy (NCBI): domain Eukaryota; kingdom Metazoa; phylum Arthropoda; class Insecta; order Lepidoptera; family Noctuidae; genus Omphaloscelis; species Omphaloscelis lunosa. Next base: position 11,629,244 of record OU744265.1, on the reverse strand, counting down.
CCCGTAACGACTATCAAAAATCTACGAATGACAGCCGGGGCCAACGGCATAACGTGTTTTCCGAGGCGCGGAGGGGTCTCATTATGTAACGTTGTTGGTCATCTTTTCACGGACGGATCGTGGCAAGCAAAGCTTAACCTTCGATTGACCCGTGCGGCTGTTATTACTTAGCCACGAGCTCCTTACTCGCTCAACCATCTGATAATAATCCCTACATACAGACATATGCGATCTAAACTCCTAATAAATAAAACCTATAAGATCACCCTTATTTCCTAGACCCAAGCCAGGTGTGTTCCATCGCACTATAAAATTATAATGGACGCGAACCACTTGAAATAGACGACATGCAACCTTAAATAAATGCTTGTCCGAGGTTCTGAGGCAGGTCATTTGAACTCGCATTTAATATTTAGAAGCCAGTCGGCATCTGTATCGATACATAATGCAGAACCGATGCCACCTGGACGCTATCGATTCATATAATGTTACTATACTTATAATGGTTTGTTTGTCTGGAAGAAACAATGGAGTTTTTTTAAATGATTTCGAAGAAGTCTCTGTTCTGGTTTGTGTGTCAAACAAGGATAACCTTAAGTTTTTTCGGTATAGAAATGGAATAACCAGAGTTTTCTGTTATGTTCCGAGAATGGCATATATTTATTCGATAAAATAATTCCTATTTTAATTTCCTAAAAATATGAAATAGCCAAGTGACAGCGACCAACTTGGATGTAGGGCTCGCCGGTCGCTGCCGTGGCACCGCTCGTTTCGCTCGCTCGGCTCGCGCGCGTTATGTCACAGTTCAAACCTAACCCATTGTTGGGGTGCCCTAACTTAGTTACTGCGATCAACTTTGAAAAAATGCCTGAAATATAAAAATAAGTTTTTTTTTTTTTAAAGAGCAACAAGATTTTAGCGGCTCATTTATAAAAAAAAGCGATTATTCTATGAAGATATAAAGTTTTTAGAGGATCAATAAAAAATATCCCGCTTAGAATCAGCTCGGTAATTGAAGTAGCAATCAATCCAAATCGTTTACGACTTTTTGGTCGTAGTAAACATCTCGTAGTTCATCATGCATAACAATGATAAATAATTATTATAGTATGACGTCAATTATTATTCAACATCAAAATAATGACCGCACGAGATAGACAATGGACATTGAAATTTATTATTCAATCTGTGCGAACCGTACAACCTAACTGTGGATAAGCTACTCCAAGATTATCATTCTCTTACCCTTATCACAGAATATATAATTAGTGCACGTAAAGAAAATTCACTCCGCAAAATCATTGAAATGAATAGGTATATAGTATATCTTGTTACGACACAATAAGGTGCAATTCAGGTCGCACAGCGCTTATTACCAACAGTTCTATACACCTAGCAGTTGCTTCTCTTTCTATCGCATAACTCTTATATCTTCTGACTACGTTACGCACACTGAAATGGTCCGACAAGTCGAGCCCGTCGCGCGCCGCGTTCCATACTTACTTCTCTATTAGTGGTCATCACGGTAGTCACCCTCTTTCTAGCCACATCATCCATCCATCGTTTCTTTTGTCTTCACCTACTCTTAAAGCCATCCACATTCATACTCAAAACTTTACTTACAACCTTCTCCAAGATATATATAAGAAATGTCTTGCAACCAATGGCTTTAGCATAATTATTATCCTCTTTGACCATCCATCATAATTACAGAGACACAGGTCTCCTCTCTTCGAAAGGGAGTGGGCTGTAATCTACCACGCGGGCCCAGTCAGGGTTGGTAGATGTCACATGTCTTTTTGGTTCTAGGACAAGCCGGTTGCCTCACGACGTTTTCCTTTACCGTTTTGAGAGCATTGGTGATGAAATTATTTACTTCCACAAAGTAAAGCGCCTGCTTGGGTTTGAATCGGTAAGTCGGGCCGTTACCACTGGGTCACTACTGCTCACATGCTGCTCCATTAATATTAAATAATAAATATATCATCATCACTTCAGCCGAAAAACATCCACTGCTGGACATAGGCCTCCCCCAAGCACCGCCATTTCGACCGATTCAGTTCTTCCCGCATCCAGCGGATTCCTGCGGAACGGATTCCCGATAAAAATAATCCATGATCAGCAGTAGATCGGTCCATGTAAACATAGTTCATTTATTCAGGTAATTAACGATTATAAAATTATTGTAACACAACGGTGGTAATTCGGTTAATACGAGGTAATAGTGCGGAAAAAAAGCAGTTTTCATTTATGTCGACAGAATTTTTACATTTACTGCAGTTTTACTTTCTGTAACAGTAAGGCAACTGGATGTCATTGGTTTTTTAAATGCTTGGAAATTTTTGTCAAATATGAAATCAATAATAAGATGGCTCTTTGGCAATTTTTATAATATGTAAAGTAAGAATTTGAAATAGAAAATAGTTTATTTTCTAGGTAATACAGTAAGCAGGTCCACTGGTTAGAACCAAGTTGAGAGGACATGAGTAGCCTAAAATATTACCTAAAACTAGGTTACAAAGTATTATTTACAGTGAATCCCAAACTAGACAGTTAGTCTGTATCTGGGGCTCGGAATACGATTTCCAGAGTAGAGACTAGAGAGGTGATTTCATGTGTTGTATAGTAATGTGGTATGTATGTGTTTGAGGGATGTGTGTGTGGTGTGTGAGTGTGTGTGTGTGGGGTGTGTGAGTGTGTGTGTATGTATACGTGTTTGTTTCTATTGTGCTTCATTTAATTCAGTGTCAGTTATCATTTACACCCTGTTTGATAAGATTACCTACTTGACAATAAATCCGTCTCAATGATTATAAAACTACGCTGTAGATTAAATCAAGAGTATTTTTTATTCTTTACATGCATTCATAACATGCGCTCAAGCATGGCATAGTACGCAAGTATGCATGTCAGTGGATAAGCGTCTATCACGATAGTTTCGACGCATTATATGTAAAAAAACTGCATTTATTAAGATGAAAATTATGAACATCTAAGCAAAATAGAACGTACAGGTCGTGCCATTAAAGATGAGACTTGACCGCGCCTCCCGCCGCTCTTTCCCCCGCCCCGATGACGCCCCAGCGGGGACCTCATACCGCTAAAGAGACCCATAAATCGTCTACTGCGCAAGTCAAACAAACCACGTGGTGTGTCAAGTCTCATCTTTAATGGCACGACTTGTACTTAGTACTAGTTGAGCTACACGATTAGTGACAAATGCAACACTGACTGGACAAGTCCACTCATATCGGTGTGATTCTTTCCTCAAAATACAATTTCAGACACTAATCTACATGGTCCTCACACGATCTGACCATGATTACGTATGGACTTTAATCCCTGAGTTTGTTTAGCTTTTTCTTCTCAGGTATAGCCAGATAGTGCAGTTACAAATGCTGACTCCGTCTAGTTTCTTTTTTTTTAATTTCTTGTAAAAGTGATTCCGATATCCTACTACCGAATAAACAATTTCATTTTACTTTTTATTGATGACAAATGAAAAGAAATGAAATTGTTTATTCTGTAAATAGGATATCGGAATCACTTTTACACGTCATATTAAAAAAAAATATTAAAAATAAGCTAGATTAGTTCAGCGTTTCCTCTCTGACTACTCTAAGAGAAAGGCCGAAACAAACTCAGAGGCAATGAATGAATTGAGAATAAGATTTAAAAGGCTTACTCAGACTAATCTGTCGATCCCTGTTCTAGGAATGGCGATCGCAAATTCTCCGAAATTGTGTTTAGGGACCATTCAAGTATTACGTAAGCACTATATGGGGGTGGGGGGTCTATGCTTTGCTTATTTTTGATGACATGCGGGGTGCGGGGGTCTAGATGGTGATTACGTCAGCTGTAATAATTTACTTTTTTACACATGGCAACCCACACATTGTCTACGCTTGAAAACGAAACGCATATTCGGGGATTCCCACAAATAATAAATACTGTATTAAAAAAAAAAACAGAATACTTACATTAAAAGAAAAATGCATATACCAATGTTTGCGTAAGCATGGGAAGAGGGGTAAGAGCTTTGCTTACTTTTGCGGACAAGGGGGAGGCGGGGTAAATAATTGTAATAAATCGGCTTACGTAATACTTGAACGGCCCCTTAGGTTTTATTATACACTAGTGATCCGCCCAATCTATTTATCCTCACCTTCCGCCTGACGCAGGTCGTCACAGGTCACGGTTGTTTCGGGAGGTTCCTGTTCCGGATAAGGCGGAAGGAAACGCCCGGGTTTCGCCATTGTGTGGATCGCCCGGAGGACACGGTGGAGCATACGGTGGAGGTCTGACGGCTCGGGCGAGGCATCGCCGTGTCCTCATGGAGGCGATCGATGGCGGTGATCTCTTGCGACCGGCCATGGTACGGAGCGAGAGGTCATGGAAGGCTGTCACCTCCTTCTGCGAATCAGTAATGCTCGCGAAGGAGGAGGCGGAGTGCGTGAGGGAGAGGCAAATTTCACGCCCTCACACCCCTAGACGCCGCAGGAGACGCGTTAGGCGTCGGGAATCGCAGTTCGATTCCGAGCTACCGTAGGCGCAGGCTTGCGGACTGTGAGCAATGGGTAGCTTTGCATCCGATAACGACCGGGCCTGGATCGACGGCGCGTTGTGTTCCACGCGCGCCTCAAAGGGATGTCAGCAGAAATGACGGGGTCCGCTAGGACCGATATCTGCCGGGGTCGCGGAAAAGTCCGAAAGGGATACCGTGGCCCCTGGAAACAAGGCAACTGAAGGAACACGGGTGGGTTTTAATCAGTAAAAATCTGACACGCCTTCCCGCTCCGCCCAGAGCGGGAGAAGTTATTTGATTATTTCCCACCCAAAAAAAAAAGAAAAACAATGTGTGTTATCTATTTTTATATGGGGACATGTCAAAACATCGAGGGCTAGGTTAAATATGAATATATTTATTTACCTACCCTTATATTATATTATAAACCTATTATAAACCTTTTGGGATAAAATCTCAAAATTATGGTAAAAACCTCATCAAAATCCATTGTGTAGTTAAGAAGAATTAAGCCACAGTATACATAAGTAACAGTATTTTGTGTTCATAGAAAACAGCCGAAACGATGGCCTTCGAAATCTCAGTGTATCAGTACGCAACAGTATCGAGTGTGCGGCAGTTACGCACGGACACGGAAGGATTATCTACCGAGCGGCCGTTGGTAATTATTGCAAATTTCGTGACGTCACATGCATAAAACCATAGTATTAAGACTCAGAAGTTCGACTCCATCAAAATCTTTAGATTATTACCAACTCTATCAGTATTATCATAAGATTTAATTTGAAGGGTTCCGTAGTTAGGATGAATTTATCTTTTTTATTACGTTGCTCCACACTAGGAATTTCTCCTGTATTGTGGGTGCGTTTACAAACATTTAAAACTCACACACACAAACAGCCAGACCCGGAACAACTACTTGTAGGTCATACAAATATTTCTTCCGTGCGGGAATCTAACCCGCGACACGCAGCGTAGCAGTCAATCGATTAACCATTGCACCAACCCACTGTAATGGAAATACATGTTATACCATACATTCCAACTGCAAATTTAATTTTGTAGTCACAATATTGAGAGATTTACCATGTTATTTATTTATTTATATATACTTTTTGCCCCCAAAACTGACCCCCATTTTCAAAATTCATTTATACATATATTTATTACATTTTTCCATGTTTTGGTCACAGAAATACATATTTTTACCAAATTTCAACTTAATCGGTTCAATAGATTCGAAGAAAATTGACTGACTGACAGACGACAGACAGACAGACACACGAGTGATCCTATAAGGGTTCCGTTTTTTCCCTTTGGATACGTAACCCTAAAAACTACAATCTGAAGGATTTTCATAGAAATTTACAAACCATTGAGCCATATGTTTGAAAAAACCGTCATTTCGACAACGTAAGCAATGAATATTATTGAACTGTCAAACGGTAGCATTAACTGTCATTAACATTACAAGTGTGTTACGCAATTATCCCACGGGGCAGCTTTGACTGCGCATATAAAAATATTAATCGAGTAATAACTACTTAAAATAACGCAATAATATAAATAAATCTGCTCAAATGTTTTTGTCGGATTTTCCCTATTTTTTTCTGAACGTAAATCTAGTTGGAAGTTAACCAAACATTTAACGTATTATGAAATCTCGTGTATTCATTTTAATCGGAAACACAAAATAAATATTGGCGCATGAATCGGATATTTTCCTCAAATACTCATTAATACGCAAAATTAACTGTGCGTCAGAGTTGAGGAAACACCTTTTAAATATTGCGTAATTGTGTTAATCAAAATGTGGTACATTTTTTTAAAACAGTCAATTTCATTCGACGAATAGATTTTTTTGATGTCATTTCAATGTCTTTGGATAGAAATTCAACAGCTTGTTTTTTTTCTTTTTGATTTTTTTATTTAATAATCGTTTTTCTTCTAGAATAACACAGCTAGGGCTGTGGCTCTTTCGCGTTTAAATTATTAAGTTATAGGCCAAAATGAAAACGCGAAAAAGGCACTGCCCTATCTAGATGAACTGATGACTATAAAGGCGGCTGCAGCCAACTGTAGGAGAGCCAATGTTTTGGCGTAAATTTGCGTATGTAAATATGCGTATATCTGGCAGGGATCTGCTATATACTTATTTGATTTATCGACCCATAAATTAATATGTTACGACTTTACAACTAACACATGCTAACTGACGGCCAATTCTCGTACTTAAAAAACCTTCACATTCAAGCCGCAATCATTCAAGCTTGTTAAAAATGTTGGTAAATTGATAGTATTTTTGACAGATTGCGAAAGAGATGCGAATGCGAAGGTTCTTAAAAATTACGGGAATTGTTTCTCCGATCTTTGATGACAAACAGAAGTACTTGATTTTCTATGTTACAACAAGCTGTCTAAATAAATTTCTTACAAAACCCATAAATTTTTTACAAAACCCAAAGAAAAGAAATAAGTGCAGACGCTGCAAAAGCTATACGAATAATTACTACAATGATAGGGCATCGTTAGGTGAATGCAATTTGTAGTCGCACGGAACGAACGAACTGGGTCAGCCGACGTCTGTCGATGAAATCCGTCGAGTAAAAATTGTCCTATAAATATCGATAGCGCGTGTCCCATCAATTTTATTTTGATTGCGTTTATACTTATTTTGTAAAAACGATATTATTAATTATACGGATTGGAATATAATTATTATATTAGTGTTAAGATTTATAATGAACTAGCTGTAGCCCACGACTTCGTCTACGATCCAGGATGAAAAGTAGCCTATGCCCTTCTCCAGGTCATAGTCTACCCATGTGCCAAACTTCATATAAATCCGTTCATCCGTTTTAGCGTAAAAGCGTAACAAACAAACGCACTTTCCCATGATAATATCAGTTAGGATTATCCATAGACGTATCTTTTTTTACCCGACTACGGCGAAACAAAAAGGAGGATTATGATTTTGATATACGTCTATAGGATTATCATTGAAAGTATCAAAACTTTCTCATTGCAGAACACTCAGACCACGCTGGCAACGGTGACGTGAGGCCGGTTTCGTAATTATGTGGGCACTTATCGAGGTGTAGTTTGACTGTCATCATCATCATCATCATCATTTCAGCCGAAAGACGTCCACTGCTGGACATAGGCCTCCCCCAGTTTGATCATAAATGGTTGTAAATGTGTGTGTGTGAGTGTGTATGCACAGAGCGGAGGTGTAGTTTTGGCATGCTTCACTGTATTGTTCGCAGCGCTATGTCTTGGTTTTTTATTTGGTCTGAGATTATCAAAACTTTTTCATTGCAGAACTTATATCACTTAACAGACAAATTAGAGAAATATATGTATGTATAGTTACGTCCTCGTAGTCTTCGGCCCCAATTACTATGTTTTTTTTTTTTACTGAAAACTTCTTTAGTCACGTTGAGCATTTTTGAGATGGAACTAAACCATTGATTTCGCGACACCGTGATGACACCACTTTTTGACCATTAAAAAGACATCAACGCGTTGATTGCCGCGGTGCGTGCAGTAAAAGACATCAACGCGTTGATTACCACGGTGCAGATTTTTTTTTTCAAGTTTTCACTTCTGTCGGCTCTCCCGGAGTGCCACTCCCGCTCTGGGCAGAGCGGGAGGGTGTGTCAGACCCTTACTGACTCAAACCCACCCGTGTTCCTTCAGTTGTCTGTATTGCCAGGGGCCACGGTATCCCTGTCGGACTTTCCCACGACCTCGGCAAGCAGTTACCATGTTTGGCAAAACTACTGGTGATTGCATTTGTTTTCATGAAAGCAATCTAAAAAAGCTGATCGTAGAATGTGGTTTTTCCCACAGAAGGATATTCAAATAACATTGACATACATTGAGATGACTTTCAACCTTATCACGTAATTGGTTTCAGAAGGCCATTGTACTGATATAATCAGCTGAATTCCAATTGGTCTGAAAAAGCAGACAACGTTGAACGAAAGAAAAATCAATCATCAAGGTCGCTGTCATAAACAAAACAATAGGTACCTATGCAGTCTTATCAGACATTTGAAAAACACATTATTTGTGGCGAGTCACTGATATTGAAAGGTAATAAAAATCTAACATCTCTCAAATAAGGTGCATTCATCTAATCAATGTTGTCGCCAGAAAGAGACGGCACAACACCAACATTTGATCAAACGTTTGATCAATTAACTGCACTCTCCCTCAGACGCTCCGTAGTTTTTGGAAGCGTCGTTAATTATTGTTTCCATTAAACGTTTGGTTTTGAAAAAGTATAATAAAATAAAAAGTACAATTCTGGTTTTTAGTTCTTCAAACAAATCGAAGCTTAATTTCCTTGTTTCGAGTGGAGACTGTTGATATACACGCGGGACTTTCCAAGAACGCACACAGTCGCACACATCGACACATGCGTGGCCAACGTTCGCTGATTCGCTCACTCACACTCTTGCGCAGCTTGCAACTGTCAGCGCGCGCGCACAACTGCGCAGTGCTCACAGCGCGTTCCTCCGTTAATGAACTAGAAAACGTTTTATTACTCGTTTTTATTGGTTTAAACTGTTTTTAGTATCTGTTTTATTGGATTTTCTTGCATTTTAACTCTAGGTAAGTGTTTTTGACTTGTACTTTAGTATTTTGTTCGATTTCTTTACGTTTTTTTTAGTGTTAATGGTGTTTCATTTAGCTGCTACTTGTAGTTTTTAATGGATAATTCCTGTGGTATCGTGTTTCGTGTCTAATGTCACTTGCAGAGTGTTTTTGTCTTTCTGTTATTAAGGTCGTTATAGTAGAGTTGTTCTTTCAATTTACGAAATTTATACGGTCTCCATTCGATGCGATTTGATTTGTTATGGTACCCGGCATTTTAATTAAGGAAATGTCAAATTATATTGTTATGTCAAAACATAACTGTTGCTAAATTGAAACTGTAGATTGTTTCTGTTTATGAATTAAACAAGAATTGATTAGTTGTTTATGTAATTAGTTAGCGGTATCTAAATAACGGTTTCATAATAACTAAATTAGTGTATTTTGAATTTAGTGATAACTTACTAATGGCATAGGCAATTCACATTCACAATCATAGGGTAGATATGAATAGAATTAACACATACATTATATTTTAAGTACACAAATGTACAGAGGCGGGATTTGATGCCACAGACATTTTCTACCAGTCAACCTTTGCGTGATCCAGAGAAACAGTGGTAGGTGTAATTACGAAAAATTTAGGAATAAATATTTATTTAAATACAGCAATATACGTATATATACCTAAGTACATATAAACCCTTAACCCACAATTCCCAAAGAATTCATAAAATAATGATTAACAATGGAGTTTGTGGTAAACCCGTGGTAATTTACGCAAAGCAAAAAAAAACTTGTTTGAAGTAAATACAAGGAAATGGTCAGTTAATTAAGCAAATAGTAAACGGTGACTTACGCAAATTGACTAAACTTCATTTAAATCATTAATTAACAAAGTCACAATAAGGATAATATGTGTAAGTTATATTCTAGGCTTACCTACTTAACGCAAAACTCATTTAATTAATTTTAAATCTATCTGCGTATAGGTACATATATAAACATGAATTGCCGTGCATTACTCTCGCAAAAACTCTTAAATGGCTCGACAGGTTTTGTATTTTTTTATTTATTTTTTGTTTTGTGCTCCTCAATATTGCGGTGGTTTAGGAAAAAATAAATTTAGAAGAACCCATAGGAACAGTCGAAAAATCTTTGTCTCACGTGGTACGACGTTCACCGGGTCATCTAGTCATCAATATAAACCAAAATTATTGCTTCCATTTCGTCATGGGTTTGAAAAATTCGTCTGCTCAACAACGTAAATAATGCAATGAACGTGCGTACCCCAATCGCGTACCTACCCCAATTGTGTGCGTAACGCAATTACCCCGCAGGTCCAGAAATTGCAAACCTTAGTGTTTGCAATTTACTGCTATTTTTTTTTATTGCCTTTAACATTAGACGCAGTTACCCAATACTTAAAACGTTACTGTGTTAATACAATACATAATGCAAAAAAAAGGTAATTGGGTTTTCCCATCTGGCATTTCTCAGTAGCAACCTAGTTTGGATTTGTGCCCGGTGTATAGCAATAGGCTCTCCTCCTAAAGCCCCTGCCACAGACTCGTCAATTGGCATGAGAAGTAGCGAGGAAAGTAGGCAGGGCGTAGTGTGGCGACTTTACTCGTCATGTCGCACGTCATGCCCACTGCTCCCTCTTTTGTCAGTTTTTGTGCACGTAAAAGGATGTAGTGCGAAGCGTCGCGATTAATTGCGCGAGAAGAGCAGTGTGTGGGCAGAGTTCGACATCGCGGCTACGCGAGGAACATAGTGTGGCAGGGGCATATTACATGGGATTTAAATATAACCGGCGAAATATGGGTGTACTATAGGTACACCTCTGCCCAACCCTTCGGGGAAATAAGGAGTGGTATTATGATGTTATTTAGTGCGTTTTTTTTTATTATGGTTTTAGTCGTTAACTGTCAGAGATAAGCTATTTTTAGTTCCGTAATCAACAGGATTACTTAGCGACGAGGAGCTCGTGGCTAAGTAATGACAGCCGCGCGGGTCGATCCATCAAGTTAAGCTAAGCTTGCCGAGGTTGGTCCGTGGATGGGTGACCATCTTTACATAACGAGACTCTTCCGTGCCTCGGAAAGCACGTTAAGCCGTTGGTCCCGGCTGTCATTCGTGGATTTTTGACAATCGTTACGGGTCCTCAGAAGCCCGAAAGTCTGAAAACCAGTCTTACCAAGGGGTATCGTAGTACCCAGTTACTGGATTGTGGAGGTTAGATAGGCAGTCGCTCCATATGTAAAATACTGGTATTCAGCTGCATCCGGTTAGACTGGAAGCCGACCCCAACATAATTGGGAAAAGGCTAGGCAGATTTAATCAGCAGAGGACTCGGGCCTCAACAAAACGAATCTCATACTTACACAGCACAAAATCTATACATATAATAAAATAGAAACGAAGAATTTTTGTTCTTTTGTCTGTTTGTCTAAAAAATAAAATAAATAAATAAATCATTTATTTTGGACCACAAACACTTGTTAACATTTTATAAGCCTGCCAAACTGCGTGACAGTTTGTCGACAGGATTAGCGCTGGTTTTAAAACATTTGTTAATTAATCTAATTAAATATCAGTCGGTACAAATAGTATAAGGACGGTAAGAATATTTTTGTATAGAATATACTAGTTATTGTCACATGCTGCGACTATTTCGTTCAAAAGATCCAATTTTAATTTATTTTCCAGTGTTCGCCTGCTAATTACACAACTATCTCTTCTCAGCCAAACGATACTATTAAACAGTGTAGGGGTCAAATACTTATTGGTTCTTTTGCCATAGTAATTTTTTACTGGTGCTTGCACGAATTTACGTTCTGGATGTATGATCTGGATTGGCGCAAAAACGGCTGAACGGATATAGATGAAATTTGGTACACAGATATTTTATAATCTGAATTAACACATAGTTTATTCCCGTGGGATATTTTCCTACATACACGCGGGCAATGCCGCGGGCAAAAGCTATTATAATTATGACAAAGTAATAATAAATTCGTAAACAAACAGAAAGCTGATGAAAGCCGTTTATAGTTTACTACCGATTTTACGATACAAATATTAATATTACGTCAGCGAGTAGTATTAATTTCATTAGAAAGAAATAAAACATACAAAAAGCTAAAATAAAAAAAAAAACATTACCCTCTTTCTGGGGCAGTCAGGTAAAAATAGAGCGCAGTTTCAATAACAAATGTCAGACATCGCTTACTATTTTTATTGACACTTCAGTATCTCTGATTACGAAAATATTATCATTATGAAAAAAAAAAATATATTTTTATAAAATCATTAATTCGACTGTCGACATAAATGTAAAATGTTGTGCAACCCTGTTTTTCTTTTGATTACTTGTCAACATTTCTTTATAAATATTCATCTCCATTTTCCGCAAAATAAAACCGTTATCGGCCTTTTCAAATCGATGTTTAATTAATTTCGTTTAGTTTTTAATTATTTTCTATTCAATTCAATTCAAATTCAATTGAAAATATTTTTATTTCACATAAACCTACATGGGCACTTATGAAACGTCAGAAGCTAGTTGCACGGTTCCAATTGGTCGTTTCCTATGGAGAAGAGCCGACAAGAAACTCCACAGTTACTCTTTTAAAAACAATTGGCTTTTATAATTCTTTCAAATAACAGTATGCTATTAGTATAGCTAGCTATGGGAGGAGAGTGTAGGTCTTTCAATAAGTACCAGGTACTTAAGAAAATAATAAATGGTCAACAAATCTACAGTCCACTAAGCCTACAGCGTTCTCACATTCACAAAATAAAAAAGAATCTATACAAAAGATAAATAAATTAATAAAAATATTGCTATTGATAGATTGCTATTACAACTGTAATAAATCTGAATAATTATCATGTGCACAAAAGTCACAAATAAAGGCTCACACACAAAGACGCCGCTCGTCGCGCGACGAGCGGTGTCTTTGTGTCGCGTCGCGTGTCGCGCCTGTTTGAAAGAGCCTTAAAGAGTTGAAATTAACTCGTAGGTATATAATGTCAAATAATAGGATGAATATGTCAAGGACGAATGTAAAATTAATAAAATATTCTGCTTCCCTACTACTTTTTTTGTTAAAGATGTCGCCAGGACATTTGTATAAAAATATGGTTTTACAACCCGTAGTCAAGTTGTGGAATGACATAACAATATAATTTACTCAGGGTAAAACCCCTGTCGCCCAAAAAAAAAGTTAACAATACGAAATAATAAACAAAGCAAAACCGAGGCTTAACTTTTTTTTCTAACCTGCTAGCAATTCCAAAGAGATTCTTCCGGTCTAACCGGATTCTGCTGTATACCTACCAGTATTTTACATGGAGCGACTGCTTATCTGACCTCCACAACCCAGTCACCGGGTAACACGATACCCCATTGGCAAGATTAGTTGCCAGACTTTCGGGCTTCTGACTACCCGTAACAACTGTCAAAGAACTATGTACAAATGACAGCTGGACTTATGGTGCGTGCTTTCCGAGTCTCGGCGTGTAAGGGATGGGTACCCATCCACGGCTCGACCTCGGCAAGCGTTGCTTAACCTTGAAGATTGACTCGTGCGGCTGTTATTATTTAGCTACGATCCTACCACATATTGATTATTTAATATTATTTCTAAAATAAGATTAATTTATTTTACTACCTGTTTAAAATAAAAACAGTTTGTTTACAAAGATTACAAATTTAGAATCGATAAGGAAAATGATATAATTTATATTCAATCTGATAAGGCGGTATACACAACATTACAGGTATTATCCATAATAAACTTCTATAAATAACGAATTAACATTTTCCTTTAACTTTGACGTCATATCAATGAAATAGAGACAGGTTTACGCTAAAATTCGTCACTCACATACCAACAGGTATAAGGAAAATATTTAAATAAACTAAAAGTTAGTTGAATGGTTCATTTTGAACCGACCGCAACAATGGCCTTCGAGTTTATATCTAGCAAAATCAAAACCGACCGTGTGTGTCAACCCTAACGGATTGAGGAAAATGATTTCGAAAAGATTCTCGCGTGTTATAACCTACTTCTACTGGAATATCAATCTTGTACACACGGCAACATATCAAGCTATACATTCCAGTATAAGATGATCTCGCATTGTATAGGATTTCCTTACAATGAGTGGTCAGCTTATACTGGAGTGTATAGCTTGATATGTAGCCGTGTGTACTACCATTTTTAAATAAACAACAGTTAATAATTCAGACTCATTTCTTTTCTAAATTTTTGTTTTTTTTTTCATTCATAACAGACACAAATCCAGACTCAGGGCTATTACTGAGAAATTCCAGATGAAAAACCCAATAACACTTTGCCTGACCTGGGAATCGAACCCAGGATCTCATGCTCAGTAGTAGCGCCTGGCCAACTTTAATAATCTTGTTTTATTGGATTGGATTTTGTTAGCACCAACATTGGTTACACTAACAATCATCATGGTCCTGCAGTTATCCCGATTTATCTTCCTCTAGGAGAACTCCGCCATTTATGAATTGAGTTTGATGATTCTTTTTTGTTTGGTAGGTAGAGGTGGTCCCATAATTATAAATTTGATTAACTTTGCTTACTCTTTGAGTCAGCTTCAATAATACGTATTTTACTCAATAATACGTATTTAACTATGGGTACTTTTTGAGTCAGCTTCGATAAATACGTATTTTTCCCACTTAGTCTTTATGAAAATAAAGAGAGAATAAGAAAGAAAATAAATTAAAAAATAACCGACTTCCAAAAAAACTCAACAAAGTGAAAAATAACTATATTTTCGGAAGTTGGAGTCTTTGGTTTTGAATTTTCGTTTTTATGCTACCGACTTCCGAAAAACAAATTATTTTTCACTTTGTAGAGTTTTTTTGGAAGTCGGTTATTTTTTTCTTTTTTTTCTTACTTCCATACATCTCTTGCAATCGTCATCTCAGTATACACCGTCTTTCTAGTGCAATCGTCTCTCACACAATCCATCCACAGTTTCTTTGGTCTTCCCCTACTCTTATCCACATTCATTATGTCTCATATCGATTACAATGACATGACACAAATTCCCTATAACTGCACAACTATTTCTGGGAAACAAAGTATGGCGCTGGGGCTCTGTCTAGCATAGGGTCGCAGCATTATGCTGAGCGATGGCCGTTTTGCGTCGATGTGACGCATATTTTCCCCCAACTTGTTCTTTTTTCTTTTGTGTTCTTTTTTCGCATCATGTTTACCGCAAATAAATGTATTTTCTTTCTTACTATGCACGGAATTCAAATTCTAACAAAGACAAATACATAAATATATATAAAATAGTATATTTTCGTCTTTACACCGCAATTTATTCACAAAAATGCTAAAATTATTGTTGATTAGTAAGTTTTGACACATGACCATGTTAGATTAACTATAACTACTATAATTTTAAAGGTACTATTTTAATTATTATGAAGGTAGTATGATAGAGTAATAATATTCTTAATCACAATACTTAAGATAGGTAACATATTTATGTTAACACTAGCTGCCCGGCCCGGCTTCGCACGGGTAGCATTAAGAACTTATTTACGGCGCACCTAACTACCTACCCTACTTACCCTACTTACCCTACCCTACCTACCCTACCTACCCTACCCTACCTACCCTACCTACCCTACCCTACCTACCCTACCTACCCTACCTACCCTTCCTATCCTACCTACCTACCATACCTACCTACCCTACTTACCCAACCACCCTACCTATCCTACCTACCTACCCTACCTATCCTACCTACCTACCCTACCTACCTACCCTACTTACCCTAAATAAACCTCACGGAGCCCGAGACCTTTCCAACGAATGCAAAACCGTGGAAATCTGCTCGTGCGCTCTGGAGTTATAGCGTCAGGAAGGAAAACCCGACTTATTTTTATATAGTAGATAACATATGCCAGCCTACACGTAGCCTAGAGGATAATTTATTAAACACGGATTTTTCCTTTCTAGTTTTGCCATGACGCCTAAAGAGAGTCGCTGCTGCGGTATCAACCTCCGTCCATTATGTTTCCTGATCGGATACCTGCATTTGGTAAGTACGGAAGCTTAACTTTTCATTACCTTTAACAAAAACCTGCGGTGATATCTACACCGTCGTCTATACATTTGGATTTCGAACTACGCATGACCTCTGGCGTCACACAAATCCTACATCACGCAAGCAAAGTTTACCGCGAAAACTACACTATATTATCGGTAGTAAAAGGTTCGCGTCGGTAAAATATAAACTTCCGTCATGCTGCATACATAAGTAGATAGTACTAAAGATTTTTTATTGATTGAGTAACAATCAGTTGTAATTAGCCTTCGTAGAGGCACAACAACTAAGGCATTGTCTTGATCTGATTCAATTAATGTCACCTTTGTGTACAAATGCGTGAAATGCATCATCATTATCATCTGCCTAGCCTTTTCCCAACTATGTTAGGGTCGGCTTCCAGTCTAACCGAATACAGCTGAATACCAGTATTTTACATGGAGCGTCTGCCTTTCTGACCCCCACAACTTAGTAACTGGAGAACACGATACCCCTTGGAAGACTGGTTGTACGTCTTCGGGCTTCTGACTACCCGTAACGATTGTCATAGATCCACGGATGACAGCCGGGACTAAGGGTCTCGGGATGTAAAGATGACCACCATCCACGGACCGGCCTCGGCAATCTTAGCTTAACCTAATCGATCGACCTCTATAGCTGTAATTACTTAGCCACAAAATAAAAATGCATCAATCATTTCTTTAAGATAAATAGTATTAATAAACAGCCCTTTTCTTTGTCAAGTTCCTTCGAATCTTCCAATGTTTTTGGTTGTTTCGCCATCAAACATTTTTGATGCCTAAAAGATTTTTGCGAGTCTTTTGTGTTACTGAATACTAAAATTAATTAATCCAAGACATAGTTACAAAGCCACCTATCAACAATTAAATCGTCTTTAGACTAGTTTAGACGGTTGAAATTGAGGCAAATTGACCCATCCGATCACGTGTGTAATTTGTCTATTAGCCGATCCGATTGAGCTATGTCAATAATTATATGGAGGCCTGACTGTTCCGATCCAACGCTTTTAAGTGATCGGTTGTGTGACGCACTGTTTTAGTTGGAAGTTAGATTAATGTGCTTTTTGGTTAGACTTGACTACTAATCTCAGTGAACGCAATGTTTTATTTGCGTGCACTGACTAATCTGAACTAGTGAGAATTTAGTTAAGTTTTCAAATTAAGTGGCACTATTTGTTTGTGCTCTTTTGTTGCTTGAGGATCCCAAAATTATTTGAGATGTTTATTTGTAACAACAATATTGCTTTTATGTGTGGTTCTGGGTTGTGGAGTTCATAAAGGCAGTCATTCCATTTAAAATACCCGGTATTCAGCTGTGCTTGTTAGACTAGAAGCCGATCTCAACATAGTTAAGAAGACGCTAGGCAGATAATGATTCTGGCAAACTATAAACTGTCCATTTTTGTTACTGGGTTGTAAAATATATCTCTTTTCTGACGGCCAACAGCATCATCTCAAGAAACGACCATCACCAATATTTAGCCAGCTATGATGGTTTTGTCAATGTACCGCAATAAATCGTACAAACAGGAAATTCCAATCCCCAGTGTTTACCAGTGCACTTCCTGGACTTCTACAATTCCTATAATAATAGTAGAAATACTTTCTACACTTTCAAATTCCTGTTCAAATTGTATACCATACTTTATTATATTAATATTTGCATGCCATTGTTTAAGGCTAACGGGATGATCTATTTTTATCTCTGCTTTTAACATCTCTTGCATCTTGATAATTTGTGTTCTATGTATTGTACTCATGTTTGAGCGAACTAATGATTATATTATTTTATCTTATCTTACCAGCAATTCATGTTTTACACTTCTCAGAACTTGAACCATCTGTTTCTTAATTAAAACGATGAAATAAAGGACCGGATGTGGTCGCAAGTGCATTGTTGATCGTACAATGTAGGTCTCGAGTTACAACTGACACATCATTCAGAGTAGCCAGTGTTTCTTGAAACTTGCTTGCATAGCAAACTTTGTATCAAATTGTACGTTAAATTAATATGCGTTTCCTGTTAGTCGATAAAGCGGACGACGCAGTTGTTTCCAATGTTGTGTCAGAGTATTTTGTTTGATATGGGCAGTTTTGGTGTCATTAAATCTCGGGAATTTAAGTTAAATATATTAGATCTAGATCTAAAGTAGATGGCCGTATCGTCTGCGAACAGAGCTAACTGCGCCCTTCTATCGGTATTTGGAATATCGCTAGTAAATAGCGTAAAAATGAGGGGAGCTAGCACAGAGCCCTGAGGGATACCTGCGCGAATAGGGCGGGGAGAGGAAAATGCTCCTTCAATGCCAGCTTCATAGCGGAATACGCGTTTCGATAGATAGTCCCGTAAGATGAGTACGAGACGATCTGGCACGCCGAGTTGATACAGCTTATATAATAAGCCGTTGTGCCAGACTTTATCGAATGCTTTCGCAATGTCGAAGAATACTGCACCCATCAGAGAGCCTGGGTAGTCATCCCTGTTTACTTTACTGACTGATTGATATTATTACTCATGTCCCGCCTAGGTTGTCGATATAATAGAAGTTTCTAGTTATGTCACAGGTCAAGCTAGGTTACTGTCTTCTATCCACTCATCATTTGCCAAAATATTTAATATATTCGTCACTGCCTTGTAACCACACAATAACTTCTCATATTTTATTTTGTTTGCATATATGATATACTGCGATTAGCTAGTACAGACGAGTTTTTTCTTGGAAGAGATAGGAATTTGAACTTTGTTTAAATAGCGATCTAGACGTTGTAAATTAAATTTAAACGGAGCACAAACTGACTTGTTTAGACTAACTACTACTACCGTCATGATGAGATTATACCTATTTCCTATACTATTTAACGAGCAATGTTTGCATATATATATATTTTTGTTTGTATATAGATTTCTACTCACGTTGTCGAAATCGGCTCTAACGAAGTTGCAATATAGGGGTTTACGGGGCGAAAAATCGATCTAGCTAGGCCTCATATCTGGGAAAATTAGTTTTCTCCGTATTTTCACCCGAGCAGAAAGTCGCCCAAAGTTTAGAACAAATTAATGAATAATGACATGACATTATTGACATTGGAATAATGATCATGGCAGCATGGAATTAGTAAGTACCTACTATCATGGCAGTATGGAATTAGTAGGTACTATCCTATACTGTTAAATGAGCATTCTCTATTTTCACCAGAGCAGAGCTCGGTCGCCCAGGTACTATTATATACGTGTATTTTGTTTGATAGGCAAGCGTAACTTAACTTAAGCCATCGACCTGTATGGCTGCTACCCACAAAAAAAAAATGCATCATCATAAGATAAATCGTATTGCCCCTTTTTTTTAAGTTCCTTCGTATCTCCCTATCTTTTTGGTTGCTTCGCTATCAAACATTTCTGGTCCCAAAAAGATTTTTCCCACTCTTCTGTGTAACCTACATACTAAAAATAAAAAGTGTTCGCTAGTTAGTGGAAACGTTTCCTAATTGCTCGGGTTTGTGAAATGTAAGTTTATGTGAGACACTGAATGTGCGCTTTTATAATTTCCAATGCGACGATATTAACGTGGACGTCCACGTCCATGTCCATAAATGTATTGAAATACGTGCACGTTATAACGTTACCCGCAGACAGGCGCGACGCGACGGCGCAATGCGATACCGGTTTAGCAATTTCAGTAAAGTTTTCATAGAAAAAGTTCCACCAAAGTCGCGCGCCAGAGCCTTATAATTGTAGGGGAAAATTAAAAGCGTCTTCATTATATTTCCATACATTGTACTTCCCTGTGTTATCGTGATACCGTGACATGGACGTGGACGTGGACGTCCACTATAATATCTTCACGTTAGAAATTATAAAAGCGCACCATAGATGGATGTTAATGTGACTCAAGAGACTAGAGAAAGAAACTGAAGCCTAAAACAGTTTTATTTTGCCATTCTAACATCAACGCGTAGTTTCAAAGCTTAGTAAATCGTTGAATCCAGAATCCTTAGAATCTTTTCAAACGACAACGATGAGTTTGTCCTTCAGGAACCGGCCATAATCAAATCAACATGAAACTCGATCAATATCCCAACAGCATCGAAGACCGACTAAACACTAGTCGCTCAGAACCTAGGTATTATTATTGCAGAATATCGAGTACCAACGCTTCAGGCTTTCTGCAATAACATCTCCGTTTTACACAATACAGTTACTGTTTCCCTTCTGTTTTGACTTGTAAATAATGACTGTTTATATTTCAGGTATCCAGCGTGGTGGATCTCGTCTGCCATTTGTTGACAGTCGCCATTGTGACGAACGGGTTCCAGTGTGATGTAAACAATGATAGCGTGAGTAATCTGATGTTGTTGCTGTGTGGTTGTATTGTTTTAAGCACAATAGGGGTTTCTTAAAAACGACTGCTTTGACAGCTTTTTGGTGGTGGGTTTCTCACGAGACTGCAGGCAAAGTATAAATATGGACAGTACAGAAACTACGTAGTCGTTCGAAATGGTACACTGACAAAGATGCGCTCATTGACGAGACCCCAAACGATTGTTGCAGTGCTGTCAGTTGGTGATGTCATATTTATACTGTGCTGCAGGTACCTAAATTATTGAACTTACTGAAATTACTGAACTACATTCAGTATAGTACGCAACAGTATCGAGTGTGCAGCAGTTACGCACGGACGCGGAAGGTTTATCTACCGACTGGCCATAGGTAATTATTTCAAGGTCACTGCCGATATATTATACTGTTACTTTATTATACTGTGGCATAACGATAAAATTTTGTTTTGTATACAATGTGAGTCACAATTTTATTTTAAACGCTATCGCTATCTAATCTTGACTATTCAATGACCATGGATGATGATAACTAACTACGAATCACAAACCAGATGTTTAATAAAAATGAAGATGAATGTTTCAAAACAAAAGATAAGAATATAAAAAATACAGAAGGACAAAGACAAAAACAGAGAAAATAGCTATTCATGAAGAAACGAAGGTTAACAGCAAGTTGAATAACAAACAGGTTAACTATCACGAATCAGTATTGTTCTTAATATCAACAAAAAGTAAAGTATTGGTTCTAAACTTCTAATGAGGACAAAAATGTTAATGATTTTAACGACAAAGTGATTAGTAATGATGTAATAGAACTGCATTCTAAATTGCGTAACACAGTTTTAAATCACGATCAGTTTTGAAGTAGAGATGCCGCGAATAGTTGTTATAGCGAATAGTTGAATACCGATTAATCGTCATTCCCTATGACGAATAGTCGAATACTCGCCATTATTACTCGACGTAAAAAAGGAATATAAAAAAAATGATTATTTATTCTCAAATAATAATATAGTTTTTTTATTTTCTGAGGCGGGTTTGATTGATGAAAAAAAGCGCAACCGACTTGATCCCAATCGGCCCCTTTTGGACTTTAAATATTAAATTATTAATTAAAAAGCCTAACTAATTAACTTCAGCATGCCTGGTTATTGGCTAACTTTTTATATTAATGATAATAATACCGTGTTTAGTTTTTAAAGATTAATAAACCTTAATTATTTTTAAGTCTATAGTTTTTCTGTTCATTTAAAGTTCATTTTTATTTAGAGACAACTATTCGCCGAATGTCGAATAATAGACCCTATTATTCAGTATTCGATGAATAACAAAAAATCGAGTAATGCCGAATACCAAATAATAGCGGCATTTCTATTCTGAACGATATTTCTAATCCATAGGTTTTATAAATTGTGGCTGAACTGAAAAAATAAAAGAAAATGCGATCAATTGTCATTTTATGTGTGATACGCAATTATCCCGCTGATTAAGCCAGTTCCATATGAGTGAAAACGCTCGCGCACATAGACACGTCACACGGTTCACCTAAAGCGAGTGGTCAAGGAAAATCGAGTTTCTTGCATAGTTTAAAGATTTTTTCTAAGAAATATCCTTACCTTTAAAAGGGAATGTCAGTAATGACTTAACAGTCATTACTGACATTCCCTTTTACTGACGTTCGCTCGGACGTCATAAAATCGCGGCGGGATTTTATCGAGCACTGGATTTTCAACTCTCGGTGTTAACCCGAGCGTTGAGAATCCAACGCGTTGGGACGCACTCTGGTCCCAGCGCGTTGATAAAACATACCGTTGGATTTTCAACTTTCGGTGCTAAGCAGAGCGTTGCAAATCTAGTGCACGAAAAAAAATTGTTAACGTCGGCTTAGATGTTAATTAGGTAAACGGGTTCGCTATGCGAAATTCATCTTCATAAAATGTGGAAAACAAATTTTTGGCAACAATTCTTTAATTCCTATTATTTTGTCTTTAACTCAAGTTACGAATGTTGTTACTAAATCTGTACTCGCATTTACAATAACAACTAGCCATATATTTGTAATTTACAAACATGACCGTTCCGAGTACAGTTTAATTATGGCTTAAAATGTACTGCCAAATAACAATAGCAGGTAGTGATAAAAATACTGCAACATCTTTTTCCTAAGAAAAGGTACTTTTACCCTTATACAATGTAAAGAAAACAAATGCGAATAGGATAAATTCTACTTACTAACACGAAATAGCTTACTAAGTCCTCTTTTTCCTCATTATTGACATAATATAGCTGCAAAATACAAAGATACGGTACATCAGTGACGCGACACTGATAGAACAATTTCCGAGAAATATAGAATTTTTTCCACTAGACTCGCGTCGCGCCTGTCTACGGGTAGCCTTAAGGCTCAGGGCGTTCACAACGCCACTCAAAACTAACGTCTTACAAATTCTCCTACTGAAAAAATGTTGCAAATTTTTGTATATTTTAAACGCAACAATAATTCACGATCAACTAGTTCACGATCGACGTAAAACAATAAGTAAGTCATTGCAATGTAACTTTTATCTCAGTAAAGTAAGGTATAAATTAGAATGATTGCCGAGAGTTATCAAGCGCATGGCAATCATTCTAATTTATACTTTATCATAATGACAAAAGAGTTACAGTGTATTGACTTACTAATTAATGGTTTTACGTCATTCAAGTTTGACGACCGACCTAAGTGCAACCTCAACCGACGCGGATGCATGCATGCAACGCTATTGTATCCTATGCAATACACCTGCCACCACATGAATATAAGATTTTGTACAAATACCTCCTTTTAACCAAAGAAAACATGCAGTTTCTTTACCTTAGTTATATTTACACGAGAAATAAACTCACACGCGATTTATTGTCACAACGTACATAATTGTATATCATGGAAGATAATGATCACAAACAGTAAACAGAATTATGCTTTATAACTATCAAGTTAAAGCTGAAAATAACGTTGGTTTAAATAAAGAAAATAAAACTATGCAATTAAGAAAAGAAAACAATGACTTAGTAATTATGTATAATATATAGCTTTACACAAATAAAGTTATCTTAGAGTAAGCTCAAATTTATTAGCGATTAAAGAACTGAATATTTGTACGTAGTTAGTTCAATCTCTCCAATGGAGTAAGATTCTAAAATAATGATAAGTAATAGAATCTTTTCTTCTACAGCTACAAGCATTCTCAATCCCATGGCTGGAACCTATCCTTATCGTGCTGAACCTCGGCACCCATGGCTTCTACCCCTACCCCAGGGTCTTCCGCAACCAGTACCACATCTACGTGGAACAGATGTCCGTGGCCACGGAGCCTAAATGCTACCCTGGAATGCTACACATCTACCTCATTGATCTGCTCAACTTCCTCATCAATGTGATCTGGCTAAGGATAGTTGTCTCTTATGTTGGGGCTGTACATAAGGTAATTATGACTAATTTTGTTTTCTTCTTTTATCAACAGTGCCTTTTGAATAACTAGTTTTTTTTTTTAATGTCTTTGCAATGTTAAATACTATATTCAGAAGCATATAGGAAACACCAAGCAAGCAAAAGTCTGCGTGTGAGCGTGTATGCATAGAGCGGAGGTGTAATTTTGACATGCTATACTGTATTGTTCGAAGCGCAGCACTCCACACTGTCTTCTGTCGCAAATGCTTATCCCGCTGTTGTCCCATAACCCTTTATCAGTTAATAGAACTGAATTGATTTCAAGCAACTTAGGCTTGCATTTTACTGATACGTTGATTGTACCATCAGTTGCAACTATTTAATATCCATTCCCATTCATTTAATATCCATCATCCATTATACAACAAGAAATATCACGTACAATTTTCTCAAACAGAAAAACCCCGAGCCAATGCGCATGTTCCTGAGCCTGTCTGTCGTGAAGTTGGTGATGCAAGCCATGTACTTCGGATATCAGCCCTTCTTCTTCGCCATCTACGCCACTGAGACCGTCTGGTTCCTGAAGCTAACTGATATCTGTGAGTATATCATTTTATCATATTTTTTGGTTCAGTACAAACATTTAGTCAAGCAAAAAGTTTACATACCTAAATACATGTAACATCCACCAACCCGCAATGAGGCTCATTCCTCCCATCAGAGGAAACATTATTGGCTGATAATCATATCGCTTATGGCCAT
The DNA here is from genome assembly GCA_916610215.1 of Omphaloscelis lunosa. Taxonomy (NCBI): domain Eukaryota; kingdom Metazoa; phylum Arthropoda; class Insecta; order Lepidoptera; family Noctuidae; genus Omphaloscelis; species Omphaloscelis lunosa. The sequence continues at coordinate 11,604,463 of OU744265.1, read as the reverse complement.
AACATAGCAATCCTCTAGGTACTATATGTAATAATATGAATTGATAAAATAAGCAGAAATCGCTTATAAGGGTAAGTCCATAAAGGAGGCACATATTAACATAGACATAGATTTAAAATTTGAAAGTGGCTTCGATACAACACACAACAATCAAACTTAATTTGGGTTAAGAACAACATCTTGCGAAAGGATCATATCAAAGGGAGTCCCTTTAATAACAAAGATTTCATAAATGAGTCTAAAATTACATCAGCAGAACGATTACATCATCACGAACTGAATAACTGCGAGCAATATAAAATACCCTTTCAAACTATAGTGCTATATGTCAAGAATGTCCAGTGCAACAAATTCTAAAGGACACGTGTTCTACATATATGGGAACTTTAACGTTTGCCATAAAATTACTGTCTCATACTTCGTACCTACATGTGCAAGTTTGAAATCTACTTCGATATTTCGGTCAACCTTATTGTAATTCAATCCTTCGATGCAGCTAGCTCGTGACACTGTATTCATAATAATAATATCGAGTGTCGGGATAAAACGAAAAATATATATATTATGCTTTATATATGCACATGCACATTCAATGGCATTTATTGTAACAAAACTTATCTATGCAGCGCACTGTGCGCTTTCATATGCCGTTCTTTGTTTCATTTTGAATACATTTTAATTACAATATTTACATTTTAATACATTTAGTTGTCATCAACTATTTTGAATACATTATGATAATATACATCATATGTGTTTTGTATTATGATTTCAATGCATTTCTGAGTATTGTTTTGATTATAGTAACTGAAATTAATCAGAATTATGCGATTCCATTTATTAATTATTATTTTTTTTACGTTTGTCGTCTTATGTCAATTTGTATCATTTTTAACCGACTTCCAAAACGGAGGAGGTTATATGTTCGTAGCGTTTTTTTTTTATTTATGTCCGCCAATTTCTCCGTCAATTGTGGACCGATTTTAAAAATTATTTTTTTGTTTGAAAGGGTATGCTCTTGAGGTGGTTCCATATAAATTTTATTAATTTTGCTTGAATAGTTTTTGAGTTACCACTTAGTACGTGGATGATATGATAAGTTAGCAGGTAATGGTATTCGAATTTTTGTGGGGTTGATACCAAAACTAAAAAGTGAAAAATAAAACTTTTTACAAAAAAATGAAGTCAGTTGTTTTTTTTTTTTTGTAAAAAGTTTTAAATTTGTGTTTTTGTTGATTTTTTGACGGAACAATCGCAACAGTTTTAAGATACAAATTCCTAGATTTGACCAGTATCCTAATTGCGTAACTTATTTTCGTAAACGATTATGACTAATTTGTTTCATTTTGTCAGTTAACAACATTCATTGCGTTGTCTACGTTGTAGAGCAGATTTTTTTTTCCAACTTATGAAGCACTGGGATAGCAATCTGTTTCAAATCGAAACAAATTGTGATCGATCGTGTATTACGCAATTAGGGTACTGGTTTAAAAAAAATCCGAGGTACAGTTCAGAAAAACTAATATTATAATTAAACTTAATTATTTTTGAAAACTAAAATGCAGCAACTAATTTTGTTTTTTTTTTCCAGTGATCGCCGTCATCTTCCTAGTAATCGTCCAGAAATACACCAAAGCCCTGAGATTGGAAAAGGCAGCTACCCAGAACATTGAGAAGCCACCATCTTACATCGAGTGCCTGATCAATGGACCCATGCGTCCACCAGGGTATGACGTCAAAGACGTAGAAGTTATCATTGTAGATGAGGAAAAGAAACAGCCCACAGATAATGGGGAAAAATCTTGATTGGTCTAGAAAATAATTAAAATTTTTAAGGGTCTACTGCGAAGGATACCTGCTTTGGCTAATTTTGAATAAAATAATTACTATGTTGATGAAGATAGAATCTGTGTAGAACATAATACTATATCTAAAAAAATTGCACTTCTTGGATTTTTTGAGCAAAAAATCTTTATACTGTAAAAGTCAATCATTTTGGTGTATACTACTCAGATTTAATTTTTATGAACAACAATGTGTTAAATTATTTTACAAAAACTACTAATATCTAGCAGAAGAATGCCTGTTAGAATAGTGTTGGTTCTTTCGATGTTAACATTTATCATTTTCCAATAATATTGTATTTTATATTGGCCCGAAGACGAAGACTTAGAAAAATCTATCGTCGAAATTAGCAAAGTTTTTGAAAGTTTGCTCTCGCTCTAATATCAAGACTTATTATTATATTCGTAGTGATATTTTCCTTTGTATCACGGTAGCACTTTCGTGGTAGAAACTTATCGTAGCTAGAATTTGTCAAATAATTGTTGTTTGATTGTCATTGGAATTGACGCTGTCCTATTAAAAATCTGGAACGAACTGGAAAGAAACTCTTCAAAACTAGTTTCAACTGACCAAATCTGGTACGTTCCGGTTTTATGAAATCTCGCCTATTGTATCTTTTATTATTGTAAACTTTGTATTCCTGTATTTTAAGTCTGTGTAACTATTATTTTATAGAAGAATGGTATTTATGATATTATTCTGGTGTATGTAGATCTCCGTGATATTCCATATTTCTCGATTAATTTATGAATGGATATCGAATGAAAATTAAAGGTATTCTATAATGAGTCGTTATTTAATAAATATTTTAATATAATTACCGCTTTGTTTGGACTTTCCCTTTGGTATTGCTTCTGGTTATAATGTAACCACACTTTTTTACATTTTCATCAATCAGTACACTTTCTTTCCAATGTTGAATTGTATGTAGGTAACTAGCTTCTGTCCGCGACTTCCTCCACGTGGAAGTCATAAGACACCACAATATACTAAAATAACAGCCAAATTTTATAAAACTTCCCTGTATAGGTACTACGTACGTTTGTAGTTTTGTTCTCAATAGCCAAAATATACAGAGAGTCAGGACTGGTGACGCGGAAGCAAACGACGTACAGTTGTCCGTGTGAGAAGCAGCTTGTCCTAAGATCGACTCCCGTAGCCTTCAGTGTCTGCCCCTGTGACTTGTTGATAATCATCGCAAAGCATACGGTAACAGGGAACTGCATGCGCTTAAACTGAAAGGGGTAAATATGGGGCATTAGTGGTAAACGCGGTATAAACACTATCTCGCCAACGCCACAACCTGTTAGAATTTTTGCCTCGAAGACGTTTCTCTGCAAAGACACGACTTTGAGTCGGGTTCCATTACACAGCTTTGGCGGAGTTTAAGTTCTGAAGGAGCATAATCGGGTCACCGACCTTCAGCTGGATGATGTGCGCCGGAAATCCACTTGCCATTCGCGAATTCAGAAATTCTACGGAGTCATCATACGTGTGACATCATCTTGCTCCACAACCGTATTAACCGATGGAGGTTTATATCACTTCGCTCCCTTCAATTTGAAAGAGAATATTGTGCGTTAAAATGGCCCGTTCACACACCCAAGAATTCTCTTGGAACCTACAGTATTCGATTGATGTCCCCATACACCAGACGAATTAGATCATCTTAAGTGGGAAGTATTCTACCAAGAGAATCTCTGGTAGAGCCACCTGGCCACTCTCTTCTGGTGAGTGCCTTCACCTACTTTTTGAAGAACATCGGTTTTTTTTTTTTTAAGAAATTAGAATTCCCGCCCAGCCGAGCTCGTATGTACATAATAAGTTGAACTAGCTAGTACAATCGATTCATTCGTTTGGTTAAAGAACAATCGATGATCGTTATCGATATTAATAACTGTGAAGTGTGTCTGTCTATAATGTAATACCATACATTGATGTACCGAGTAGAGCTACGGTAATTACTTCACTTGAAATCGATAAAGAGTTCATACAATTGAAGATTATATTAACTATGTAATGGAGTCTTTGGAAGTGAAAGTATGATGACTGAAGGCCCCAGAAAAGTTTTAAAATAGCTACTTATTATTGGCAGATAATGTTAATGATAGTGCAAGAATCTGTAGGAAACATTCTATGGGTTAATTCAAAAATAATCAAGCTGCCGGGAAACTGTTTTGCTCTTTTGAAAACATTGATTTTTATATGTGTAGAAAGAAAAAAAGAAAAATAGGTTTATTTGTCACAGAGACACGTGCATACATAATAGACAAGAGTAAACGAAAACTACATAATAAATCACGAGCATAAAACAGAAATTAGTAGGCGGCTGATTGCAGCGCTGATTTTCATTGGTCACCCGAAAAAAAACAGATGTACGGAAATCAAGTCAGGTTCAGTGATTTGTTTATTAAACAGGCAGGTAGCAAAATAAAATAAAATAAACAGTTCTTAGAATAAAAGACACAACGAAATATAAGAACAAATATTATTAAATAACATAAATTAATCCGCAGGCATCACCGAATTAAGTTCGGTGGCAGCAGAGGATGCAAAAAAACCGATTTTACTTATAAGAATTTAATTAATACTAAAAAATTACAATTATATTCTAAATCTAATTAATTACTATGGGTATTGTTCAGTCGACGATTGACCAAAGAATGTTCCCATGAGTTCTGGGCTCGAGTAGCTAGCGTCCGGTGTCAGCTTCGCGACGACACGAGGCAAGTGTGCAGCGTCAGCTTCTAGATATTGCGCCGTGTTTGCATTTGTTGCCGTGTGAAATCAGGGCGATGCATGCTATAGCAATTTGCCTTGGCTATGCTTGCGTAACAACCGTGCATAAATAATATAGATATCTAACTATAACACATTATTACTAGACGAGGATATACAAGTGTTTTGTCTCGCTCCCACCCACACCTTCGCGTGTAAATATTTTTTTGGTAACAAAAGACAAATAAACAAGCCAACGGTAAGTATTCAGTGCGATCAAAATAAAAAAGACAGTCTTGCAAATACTTATAATTGAAAACTTAAGATACGATCAGTTGTTTATAGAAACCAAACCGTTATGGTCTGCGTAGACTGGCGGACGGTACGGAAGAGGATTTTAAATGTATTTAATTGAATTTAATACTTATCCAATCGAAATAAGGTATATATTTCAATGGTCGGTGATCGGGCTCGGAGCATCGCAGCGCAGTTTTCCGTCGATCAAGTATAAGAATAAAATTCAATTGATAAATTTAAAATCCGCTGCCGTCCCGTCCGCCAATGCACAGTCCTTATTATCACTTCCCCTAAAATGCCACCTGCAATAATTCATATTAACCCTGAAACATTTCCCAGCATTTTGCCAAACTGGAAATCTGCACTAATTCTATTTACACATACCCATTAAGGAGCATTATTACCTGCTGGGACCATTCCAAGTCTCGTGCAACACAAAATAGATACAGAAGGTCTACCCGATACAACCAGCAATAACGCACGCACACATAGACACGCGTCTATGTACAGCGGGTGCAAGCGTACTCACGATTGCCCGTGCTGACGACACGACGGAATCTGCGCGGCAACCGCGCGTGATGCATCGCGCGGTTCCCGTCGTATACAGGATCAAATTAAATTAGATAGCGAGACTCAAGCGAGAAAAAATAACAAAATTGGGGCCAACGATCGTTGGTAGTGTTTTTACTTAAAGTATGAGTTAGGAAAATATAGTTTTTTTTTTGTCTTGTTCACGTCTGTGAAGTTTACACAAAAAAATGTTTTTTTTTTTAAACTAATATTTCTAGTGACTACTCTACCTGTTGTAGAACCAAAAAATCTCATCAAATTAACTTATTTTCATTTTATCATGTTTAGATATCGATTTCCATCACGTCTGCGCAGTTTCTCTAGCTAATTGAATTTGACCCTGTAGTGTCTATATAAGAGGGTAGGTAATAGTTTGAGATCACCGTGCGTAGGTGGGTACGGGCGGCGCCTATTTTCGTTCATTGTATGGAGTTGGCCTTCTGTACCTCTCAAAGTATTTTGAACTTGCCGTCTCAGCTGAATTTCTGAATTAAATGAGATGCATTTATGGAGTTGGATGCTGCGTTTTAACATTACTGTAAGTTAGTGTTATGTTTTGAACGAAAGGTAGCTTAGGAGGATTAAATGGCAAGCTATAATGAAAGAAAGTAAGTTCAGGATTGATTTCTAACTTCATTATATCAGGAATGCCCAAAGGGTGGGGCGCGCCCTTTCGGGGGCCAATCCACCTCTAATAATACTACACGGCGTGTTGCCGCACTGACCGCTGAGTCTGCGTTCAGCGGTCAGTGCGGCAACACGCCGTGATCGAGTTCACGACAAGTCAATCATCATCCTGAGGATGCCTCGTTGAGAGGTGAAACACGTGTCGATTTCTTTCAGGGTTTTTTATGGCTCCTTAGAAATAGCTTAGCGGAAAAGTTACTAAACATATCCACGTCTATCGTATTTTTTTTTTCTCAGACTGGTGTAAGTCATGTCGCAGGCTTTTACGAGTTGACAAAACATTGATATTTCTTTATTATAAATAAGTTTAATATTAATGTATTGTATACATAAAACTTCCGGAATAAATTCTCCAAAATAATGCTGCAATAAACATTTGCTACGCAGTTTAGCAGAACAACGCGGTCACACAGATTGACACGGAAAACTACTTCAATTTATAATATTATGTATAGTTATAGATGAATAAGAACTTACACCTGAAGCAATATCAGTGACGAAATCAAAATATTTGTTAAGTTGTTACCTATGATCAGAAGTAACAAATCCTTCAGACTCTGCATCAATCGTGTTGGTCAAATTTGTACCATCTTTTCTTACAGCGTTAACGAACCTAAAGTATTAAATTATTTCCAAGTATCCATTGCCTTCAAGCCTTTTAAATCAGAATCAAATTGGTCAACGAAACGAGTAATGTATCTATTAAATTCAGTTGCGAGTCCCGTTGCCTGACTACCCATTAGCCTTTTTTGTGCTTCGTCAGTCAATCATACGCCCGGCGCATTAAGAGACTTGTAAAAAATGTAGGTACATTTCTTTTTTTGGCCAGTCCTGTAAAAAATGAGCAAATAGCTGAGTTTAAATCGATACTAGCTAACATAGACGGAAGGTACAAGCCTTAGCCGACGTTAGCACGGACATAATTTCGACGCTCTGCTTAGCGCCGAGAATTGCTAATCCATCAGTGTGTTCTTTCAACGCGCTGGGACGAGAATGCGTCTCAGTGCATTAGATTCTCAACGCTCAGCTTAAAATCGAGAGTTGAAAATCCAGTGCGCGATAAAATCCCGCCGGGATTTTATTACGTCCGTGCGAACGTCGACTTACAGTAATCGCATATGATGTATAACACCTCACCTTGGTAATAAGCAACATTAAAGGGGCGGGGCCTAATCAAGGTCGTTTCTGATGGCCAACTAGCACCACGCGCGTTCATTGGTAAATATTTCATCATTGGTAAATCTTTCATCATTGCTCCTCCTGTGATCTATGAGTAAAGAGCCATATTATGTTTTTATTTTTCAAAATTTTAGGTTCAGTAGTTTCGGAGATAATGGTACTTATTTTTGTAAACTGGGCATGAGTATCTTCAGCTAACGATCAAAGCAATTTCATACTCATTTCAATTCTATATTTGTGCCGATCATGCGTAACCCCGACGCTTGAAAAACAGATTGTCTACTAATTTACAAACGTTACAATGGCAAATCTGTCAAAAACTCACAATGGCGAGACCATTGTAACATTTGTAAATTAGTAGACTAAGACCCCTGTCCCCTGTCGTTATGAGTAAACAAGAACATATAGCTGTCAATCCTCTTCATATTTCTATTAAAAAAAGTAAGATCAAAGAATTCCTTCCAATAGCTCTTCTATTTGCACTAACCCAAAAACAATTATCCGAAAAAGCAACAACAGGATCGTATACCGAAGAGGAAACTTCCAACCAGTAAGCTACAAAATTATTTCAAACCTTAATATCTACCTGGAATCTATCCAAACGCGAATTCTCGTGGATTTCGTGGCAACCTCTCGGCATTCCGTAATACGCGCATATTAATTTCTGTTACACTGTTTCTGAAAGGTACCCTGAGAGAAATGTCTGTGTAATGCTTTATACTGATATTATAAAGAGGTAAGCTTGCTTCTTGGATATTTCGAGGAAGTTTTCCGGGCAAAGTGGCTTGTTCAATTAGTATCAAAGGGCTTCTTGTGCATTCATGTTTGTTGTAAGCATTAGCCAACTTACATTAAGGCAATCATAATACTATCTTTACTATAAAACTAGCAACCCGCTCTGGCTTCGCACGGATAGCAGAGCATATAAATAAATATGCCTACATCAGTCGCCATATTTTTTTCCGACATCTTCAACAATCATCGTCATATTTCAGCTCCTCGCCCTCTGTTAGTGAACACCGTATGAAAATCTGTTCAGCAATTTTTGAATTTATTGCGTTCAGACAGACAGACGCGGCGGGGGGACTTTATTTTATTACTATGTATTGATATTGATTTCTACTGGTTTCTTTAAACCTTTTGCATTTAGTTAATGGAAAATCAATCACAGTAGTTAACATTATTGTGTGAAGGTGAGATATGTTTGTTATCATTCGATTTTTTTAAATCGTGCTGCTAGTATTTTTACCAAGTGGAATCGAAAGTCGTCAGTATATTTTTTAAAAGTTGATGCAAATATCTGTATTTAAATGTCACAAAATCTACCCAAATAAAAACGCAGTTTCCCTAGATACAGTATTTTTATCTAACGAAGCGACGCGCGGCTTACTTGTGGTAACCGAGTATACAAACATGCATGTGAAGACGAGTAGCATCAGCACATAACATACACACGCCTACACAGGCACACACACACACACACTTCCGACTTTGTTCGTGTCTCCGACGGTACCGAGTGCCGAGAGTTCCTGCGCTTACACACACATTCACAGCGAGTTTATACACTTGGTAACCACAAGTAAAGCGCGCGTCGCTTCGTGAGATAAAAATACTGTACAACGAATTGAAAATTTAATTGTCATCTAAATGTTAATTGCCTAAATCCGGTCCAAAATCTCTAAAACCGAGATGAGTCGTCAAGTATTTTTCCCGGAATTCTTCCCAAATTTCACGGAATCATTTATTATGCCCGGGCCTCGGTACCGTTATGAGAACAATGTTATAAGCCAAATACCGTTATGTTTCTTTAAATTCCTATTATATTGTTTTGTATTTTCGTCGCTCCTTATTTTTAACCGACTTCCAAATAGGAGGAGGTTATGTGTTCGTAGGGTATGTTGCTTGGATAGTTTTTGAGTTAGTTTCAATAATACGTTTTTTTTCCCACTTAGGATGTGGATGATATGATAAGTAAGTTCATGTGACTGTTATTTACATAGCAGGTAGTGGTATTTGAATTTGTGTAGGGAAGGTACCACAACTAAAAAGTGAAAATTAAAAAGTTTTATGTTGAGTCTAGAAGGCCTAGAACAATGTTAGAACTAATTATTTCTCTAAGTGTTTGAGTCCAATCTATCCCCGGTGAAATTAAACGCGCACAAAGCTCTTCAACTTGGCCTATGGAAGTCGGTTGTAATACAATACAAATGATTTTTACGGAACCCCAACAAAAATAAAATAATTATTCAGATTCGTCGCATTATTTTGTTTCAGATATTATTTATTCATTTATTTACGAAAATCTTACGTACAACTAAAGGATCTTTCAAACAGGCGCGACACGCGACGCGACACAAAGAGCCTTAACATTACAGATCTGCGATCCAATGCGATAGAGGGGCCTTACATGCTAAATCCTTAATCAACATCCTATAAAATTACATACTACATCCTAAATCTTAACCTACATCTAAATATAACATACATAACATAACATAACATATTATATATAATGTAAATTTTGCGAATTCACTCAAGTTGCACCACAATACATCAACCCTCTTGTGAACCTCGTTCACCACTCGCATGGTTCTAGTGAGAGGAGTTCTAGCCAGTAGTTTGGTTCTGGCTGCAGGCACAGCAAGCAGGGGCAGGCGTCGCCGCCTCCACACGTACCGGTCTGGCACGCAAAGTTCCAAGTGTCGCAGCACTCCCGGGTTATGCGCCCCGCCACGCAGTAGCTTCACTACATACGCTGCGAATTCAAAGTCCGGTTGCACCTTTAACGCGTTGTACCCTACCATACCCAGTACAACAGTACATTGTACGTTGAAAACTTTCGAAAGTTGTTTTCGAACAAAACTACTTACCAATCAAATCTAATAAACATTATTTAAACTGACAATTGATCGTTCATTGCGTTATTTACGTTGTTATTTGGTTTTTCCATTAGAAATTTCTCAGTAGCAGCCCGGAGTCTGGATTTGTGCCCGGTTGATGGCAATAGGCTAGCCCCCTATTACATGAGACTTAAATATAACTGGCGAAATGTGGGTGTACTATAGGTACAGGTACGTCTCTGCCAAACCCTTCGGGTTTTACAGGCGTAATGTTATGTTATGTATTCTGTTTAAAAGCCCGGATATCGGTTAATATTAAGGGGTTTATTTGTAAACGTTGCTTAAAGATATGTAATGATTAGCAACTGCATTTATGACGTTTGAACGTCAATTAACTTCATTTCGATATTACAAGCTGACACTTCAATTTTCTTTATTTGTATGGAAATTCAAGTAATTTTGTAAGTAGTCAATGTCGTCTACAGACAGTGGAAGGTGAGTTAAGTAATTCACTCAACGTTTATAAATAAACCCCTACATATCTAAATAAGCTAAAAGTCATAAATGTATAATAAAATATTAATGTTATTATAAATTTAGGTACCTACCTAATTAAAATTACAGTAAAGATTAGAAGGTATATTATAATTCAGATAAATTGATTGAAAAAAAAAACTGACGTATGTCGAATTACATTAATGAAACTTTTAGTTTCGACGGTTAGTTTAGTTTAGCTCGCCGGTTTTTCATACATATGGGTACTAAACTAACCTTAAACTAACTTAGTTTAGCTGGCGGTGGACGGCTCGCTTTACTCCCCCGCAACACAAAACCTGCACTTGTTACCATCAGAACTTGTCAACGGACACTATAAGTGGTCACTTTGTCAGAGTTGCGTCCATTAATCAACGAGAAGGTGTGAAGGCACTGATTACCAGGTCATCGGGCTTTGAGAACTAATTAGGTGCTCTTTGCTCGTGTATTATGTTTTAAAAGTTTGCAACGTCGCAAACAGCTGTCAAATATTTACCCGTTTTGATTAATATTACTAGATACTGTATTAAAATATGAAATATCGCTAACTAGATACTAAAATATATTATCGAAGAAGTATGTCGTCGAAGTCGCATGCATCATTTCCTAGTTCAGTCATGTCCAAGAAACGTTTTGTCGGATTACAGTAGTGTCGGACTTAAGGTATTTCGAACTAAAGTATTGGCAAAATGAAGACTTGTCGGAGTTTTGTAATGTCGAAATAAATTCTTGTCGTATTACGGTTTATCGAAATTCAGTTTGCTAGTCTCTTAATAATAATGAATTGCAATTATAACACTGAATTTGATTCTTTAACCGTTTTTTTGTGTTAAAATGCATTTGAAAAAGTTCCAAATATTTTTTTACATCTAAAACTAAAAATTCGGTGTTACGATAATTCATTCAGACATTCATTCATTCGTGAATTTCATAATCAATATTTTAGTTCACTAATCAGCCATATTTCCTTATGGTAACAGGTATGTGCCTGAATCAAAGATGAATAAATAAATAAATATTGGCAAATTATTCAAAACAGCGAAATATTTGACATCTATTTGCGATGTTGCCAACGCACGCTTTTAAAATTAAGAGACGTTTTTAAACGTCAAAAATGTATGGTTAAACAGACGCTAATCTTACTTAACTTTAAGCAACGCTTAAGAATAAAAGGGTTATTTGCAAATATGGGTAATATATAGTACCTAGCATGTTTTAACTTTACATAAATACCACAGGTTAAACTTGTTATGACATATTTGTTAGGTAGATAATCTAAATACATGCATAGTCTATTAATAGTTAGCTAGCAGTTTAGTTGTTGTTAATAGAGTTAAGTTGCACGATAACTGACAAATGCGTGCACTGACTGGACAGGTCCTCTCTATCTGTGTGGTTCTTTCCTCTAAAGCCCATTTCAGACACGGGCTTCACATGATCATTCCAAGGTTGCCTGGAAGAGATCGCGGAAAGCGATAAGGCCGCCCATTGTATATTTTGTAGCGTTTGTTATTTTTTTGTTATGTATTTTTGTGGTGTACGTAAGTATACTTACATATTCATTAGGTATATTTTTTATGTGACACAAATTTATTTTATATAAGTATACATACACACGTTACATCATAAAACTGATTTATATCCGTCACATCACACTCTCAGGTCCAGTTGAAAAGAAAACCGAAAGGGAGATCGTGGCCCCCGGCAACAGGGCAACCGAAGGAACACGGGTGGGTTTTAGTCAGTAAGAGTCTGACACGCCCTCCCGCTCCGCCCAGAGCAGAAGAAGTTATTTGATGATTTCCCACCCATAAAAAAAAGGTCCAGTTGAAAACCAGCGTCGGGCACTTATAGTTGTCTGGCAATTTTGCTGAACTGGGCCTTTTTGGCGCAGCCGTTTTACATCGCCCTTTACACTTTTTATTTGTTTTTATCTGCTGTTTAATTATATTGTGTGCTTTATGGTCTGTTCTAAATAAATGTATTTTCTTCCTTCTTTCTTTCTTTCTATAAATAAATAAATAAATCTGACGATTATGTCTGAACTTTAAAAGAGACTGTGATCTCTGTCTGAGTTTGTGTCGGCCTTTCTTCTCAGAGTAGTCAGATAGGAAACGCCGACTTCATCTAGTTTCAAAAATATGATTGACGTGTAAAAAAGTGTTTGGTACAAATCTACTTACAGAAATAAAATCATTTATAAATATCAACTCATTTTTTTCCTTTGGGGTAATCCCCTGAATATCCCGTCAAGGCTGCGTGATATGTTACGTTCAGCGCATAATAAGCAGCAAAATGCTGCGAAAAAACATTGGTAAGTTCAAACTGAACAAGAGTCAAAACAGTGACGAAAAGAAGATGACGAAGAGAAGTCATGCTATATTCAACCTTTTTAGGGTTCCGTACCCGAAGGGTGCCAATCGGAACCCTATTACTAAGCCTCCGTTGTCCGTCTGTCTGTCAGCGGGCTGTATCTCATGAACCGTAATAAGTAGACAGTTGAAATTTTTACAGATTGTGTATTTCTAATCAAAACAACAAATAATAAACATAAAATAAAGTTAAACATTAAAGTCCCCATACAAGATATGGTTATTTTTAAGTACTAAAATAAAAAAAAGAGTTTTAAACGGTTGTACTGTGGTACCTACGGAATCTTTAATGTGCGATTCCGACTCGCAGTTGGCCAATTTTTTCAATTGCGATTTATTTCATTATCAATTCCTCAATGAAAACTACTTGATAATTTCGCTGCCAACGTTTATTGTATTAAAAGTTTAACTCCAGTTTTAGCAAACTCTGTAAAAAGATGACAACATCAGCAGTAACTTAAAAAATCCATACTACCGATCATTGTGACATTTTCAGGGATAGTCACATTTAGGGTTGCCAACCATACTGTTATAAATAGTATTATACTGTTTTTCACTCTTAAATACTGTTTAATACTGCCTCGTTGGTCTAGTAGTCGCAAGCGCTACTGCTAAGTATGAGGTCCTGGGTTCGATTCCCGGGTCGAGCAAAATGTTATTGGGTTTTTCTATCTGAAATTTCTCAGTAGCAGCTCGGAGTCTGGATTTGTGCCCGGTTGATGGCAATAGGCTCGCCCCCTATTACATAGTACTTAAACATAACTGGCGAAATGTGGGTGTGCCTGCTACAGGGACACCTCTGCCCAACCCTTCGGGGAAACAAGGCGTGATGTTATGTTATGTTATGTAAATACTGTTTACTGTTCAACAAAAATAAAGTATATGAATATACTGTTTTCACTGATATCCAGAGCTATAAGTACATAAATAAAAATGAAAATACAAAACCCAACCAAAGACACCGACTTCCGAAATTAAAGTAACGTATTTTTCACTTTAGTGTGATTTTTTTGGAAGTCGGTTGTTTTTTGTTTGTAAAAAAGTTATTTTTCCGAGATACTGTTTATTTTTACGAAATACTGTTTATTTTCGCAGTTTGACCAAAATATACTTTATTTCTTGTACAAAAAGTTGGCAACCCTAGTCACATTGCAAAATTATTTTCCGTTGTCACCAAACGGGCTGGTGAACGCAGTTACAAATTAACATACGTACAATCATAGGTATTTGAGCTTTAAGAAGTCTTCTGTCAAAATTCCCAACATTATTCCAATAGGTACTATGCACCTATACTCAAATTATTTTAAACCTAAAATCTCAACACAATACACTTTCATTTCGGGCGCCATTCTCAAATTCGACCGTCAGCTACCCAAGTCTGAAGTATGCAGGGTGTATCAGAAATGTGTGGTGGTCGTTTAAGGGTACAGACTACAGATTATCAATCCGAACAACTTTCCCCATAGCTTAATCAGCTTATAATGTTCCCACTACTGGGACACAGACCTCCCCTCTTCGAGACCGCGAGCTGTAATCTACCACGCGGGCCCAGTGCGGGTTGTTAGATGACACATGTCTTCGAATTTTTTGGCCACAGGGCCACCTCTGCCTATAGCACAAAAAAAAACCAGCATCCAAAAAAATACTCAATTTTCTAAATCGGTGGACGTACAAAAAAAACATCAAACAAACATACGCTACGAATATATAACCTCCTCCTTTTTGGAAGTCGGTTAGCAATATAATCTCGGAAAAATTATCTGCTGTCCTATACAAAACCTCAATAACTACTCGATCGAAAGTTATGGGACAGCTGATAATTTTGTCCCATGGAGGAAGTTGTTTAGTTTGATAGTTTGTACCACTGCCTTAAATATGAGCGCACATTTCTGATAGACGCTGTGTACGTAGCAGTGCCAGTTTCGAGTTAACCGAGTAATTTCCAGGCTGTCCGTACTAAATCTAGTTCTACCGGTATTTAGAACAGAAGAACAGACTTTTAGCCCACGTTCGCACGGACGCAAAAATATCGCGGCGGGATATTTTCGTACACTGGATTTTCAACGCTCTGCTTAGCGCTGAGAGTTGAAAATACAACAGTGTGTTTTTCAACGCGCTAGGACGAGAGTGCGTTCCAGCGCGTTGGAATCTCAACGCTCGGCTTAACACCGAGCGTTGAAAATCGAGTGCGCGATAAAATCCCGCCGCGATTTTATTACGTCCGTGCGTACATCGGCTTACGCGCTCGCTGCGTGGTGTACGTAGCGAGCATGCCACGTGTGCGCAACGTGTTCGCCGCGTTTGCGTAACGAGAGCAATTGATGTGAGACACAAGAGAGAGAGCGAGACAAGCGAGAGTACAGACAAACTATGTTCTTAATGTACCTCGGCATACCTCGTGTTTCGTCAGTCGTCGGATTTCTTATTTCTCGTCGTTGCCCTTTGCAATAATCGCCGCGATTTTATTATGCCCGTGCGAACGTGGGCTTAAACAATTGCCGAAAACACGCTCGCAAATCGCTAGTGTGACATGACTCTAAGAAAATTGAGGCTATTTGACCACGTGGGGTCCCTATGAAATAAATTGGCCTGTCTCTCAGTTCGGGGGCCTAAAACGGCCACATTAAGCAATTCCTCTAAAAGCAATTCATTTTCTGAATTCCCAGCAATTCCTCTATGATGACACATATTTTAGCTGAATCATATTCAATTCAATTCATATCAGAATCATATTCGGTGTAAATATTACCGCATGAAAAAATGAAGACCGTAATTTTACCGGATAATTTTTCTTTAAAGCATTTATTAATCAAAAGAGATTTTTATTTTTTATTTCTACAGTTTTAATGTTATTTCATTATAATACAAAACTGTCAAACAAATGAATTGCGTAATATGAATTGAACGCAGATAATATTATGAATTGTCAGTCTGTGTGATTCATAATATTATCATATTATGATTCTGCCAAAGCGGCCGTTTTAAACCCCCAGAAATCTAACTGATATAGAATGAATGTCCTAAAAAGTATTAACGACTAGTTTTCACCAACGGGTTCGCCCGCGTCATATATTTATAAATTAAAGCCTATGTTACTCAGTGTTAATAGAGCATTCTACTGGTGAAAGAATTTTTTTAAAATAGGTCCAGCAGTTTTTGAGTTTATTCATTGCAAACAAAAATACAAATCTTTTCTCTTTATAATATTAGTGTCGATTTATCATTGTACAACTCCTTCTGTACGACGTCAATTTCAACACTAACTAATTGACACTTCATTGATAAATAATCCAAACAAAACTCAATTTAAAACATTGCAAGGTATCCACTGTCTTTCTTTCTGAAAAAAAAAATTAAAACCGGCCAAGTGCGTGTCGCACTTGGCCGGTTTTAATACGCACAGTGAAGGGTTCCGTAGTTGAGATGAATTTATTTATCCTAAGAAAAAATTTAACATTATAGTTGAAAAATATGTTCTCCCATACATTCCAACTGCAAATGTAAGTTTGTACGCACAATATTGAGAGATTTACCAGGTTATTTTAAGACTATAGATTTCTTATATCTTCCTGTAATCTATGTATTTTTTTTTTTCAACATTTTAGGTCCAGTAATTTCGGAGATAAGGGGTCAATTTATTTTCATCGAATTTCTTATATATGCTTAAAAAAAAATATTTTAAAATTATTAAAAAAAAATGTTTGGGTCACAGAAATATATTTGTATAACAAATTTCAACTTAACCGGTCCTTTAGATTCGGAGCAAATTGGCTGTGACAGACGGACAGACACACGAGTGATCCTATAAAGGTTCCGTTTTTTTTTTTCCTTTTGAGTACGGAACCCTAAAAACTACACTAGAATGATGATGACAGCATTTTTGGGCCCAAATGGAACCTTATTACTAAGCCTATGCTGTCCGTCCGTCTGTCTGTCAGCGGGATGTATAGTAAAAATAGTACAGTTAAAAATTTTCACAGATTTTGTATTTCTATTGTCGCTATAACAAATAATAATAAAACAAGCAACGTGTTTGTTATCACTAAAGTATTAAAAAAAATGTGGTGATAAATGTTGTACGGTGGTGAGGAACCATTCGTGTGCAAGTCCGACTCGCACTTGGTCGGTTTTTTTTTATTTTCTCGTCTAGATCTTTCTGAGCGTCCACTCAGAAAGATCTAGACGAGTCTTCCTTCATCATATAAAAAATCAACGCTTAAAAAAGGTTTCGAAACTCTACAAATACTACACATTATTTCTTTTTTTATTCGATACTTTCAAGAATAAAGACCTCAATTTAATTTCCCAGCAATTTAACACCATTCAGATTTAGATCCTACCTAAACACTTAAGATTGGTCCTCGCGGGGCTATAAAAATATTTCAAAGACTATAACAATGGCTTATTCCGAGTCTTGTCACGTAATGTTCCCGTATATAATATAAAATGTCCACTCATTTCCGAAGAGAGAATTCTCCAAGTGATTTACCTACATCTCTAGACTCTAGGGAGTTCTAGAGAATCACATGATATAATACAATTAAGTGTGCACTTATTCGCTAGCTTTTATTAATTAAGCATGCCGACGAGGGTCACAGAGCAGTTTGCAGTAAGGAGATTGCACTTCTCTCTTTCCGAGAAGTATTTAGAAGAGTAAGAAGTTGTTTTAAAAAAGTACTAAGAATGGGAAAACAGCATAGCGCTTTTGAAAGACGAGATAAACTCAAAGCTAATACTTTAAAACTATATTTACTACTAGTTTCTGGCCGCGTCCGCGTCTAATTTTGGCTTCTGACGACTCGTAACAAAGATGACAAAGTTTCAAAGATCTTCAAATAACAGGCACGGAGGGGTCTTGATATGTAAAGATTCACCCCCTAAAAAGGTTAAAAAGGGTAAACATTTTGTAAGGAAGTTTTTCATCTTTGCCGATGGGAAACCCTATCGTGCACACGGCTTTTAACTTAATAATCCACATAACGCGCTTGATCACTAAAATAGAAGAACAATCTTAACGTCTTGATCTCAAATGACTACTCCTATCTATTATTATAACCTTCTAATCTTTGCAAAAATGCAAATTAGCGTCGTATGATGGCGCAGGGGGGACAGACTTGCAATGTTCCATGCTGGCGCCCCCTACCTGCACGACTGTTACCGCTTTATCAGGCAGTATTTATTGACTTTTGAAAACATGATAAGGTGGAAATTCTGGGCTTGATAAGAGGGAGAAACGGTTTTATTGTAGCGAATTTGTTAGGGAGAGAGTGTTTGCACGATTATTAAGATGGGATTACACTGTTTGTCCGCCGCACCGTGAACGGAAGGTAACGAGGAACGAGATTACGCAGCCATAGTAAATTTACTGTCACTGTCGCTAATTCGGTGTCATCATCTCGTCCTCATTGACATCCCGTTCACAGTGCGGTGGACAAACAGTCTTACTTTTCTAAAACCCATAGGACATACTTGTAGAAAAAAGTTTTTTTTTCCAATTTTTTTTAATTTTGTGACATTAAGCAAATGGAAGAAATAAGACATTAAGACAGGTAATCCAACAGCGCGCTTTTGGTTAGTTTAAGAGAAAACGGGCATAAGTAGGTTGGTTTTAAAGCCGTGGGCAGAAAATAGTAATATACAGGGTTACAGGGACATCGACGCAAGGGGGTTCAGAATAATGTACTAAATCTATGGTAACAGTTTTTGCGTCGATGTCCCTGCCACCCTGTATTAAAAAATATAAAAAATTGCAACAAACCACATTTTCCCTTATCACCCTCCTTTATTTACTTACGATAATTACTCTTCTCCATAAAATTTCAATACGGTGAAGGAAAACATCGCCAGGAAACCGCCATGTCCTAGAACGTAAAAATGTGTCTATGCGATATGAACATCCTAAGTACCGTGTACCTGGCAAATAAATTACTTTGACTATATGGCCCACTCCTTCTCACAGGCACTAGTCCCACCGCCGGGGACTAAGGCTGCTTTTTCACCAGAGATGTGCTATGCAGCTATGCTGCGGAGCGAGTAAGGTGTGTTAAGAAGATGCACCGCCGCGAGGTAGCTGTGCTAGAAAGATGCTCAGCTCGAGCTATGCGATGTATCGACAGTAGGGAAGGCACGGAGAGCGGCTGCTCCGCACATAGCTACATCACTCGCATATCCATAGCTCCTACCCATAGCACGCATCTATAGCACGTATCCATAGCACTTATCCATAACGCGCAGCCCTAACACGCATCCTTCCATATAAAAAAAATAGCTTAGTTAAACCCGTGTTTCAACCAGTGCTATTTTATGTGGACCAATGAATATGTTTGGTGGATATCAATCACATCCATAGCAACGTAGCATAGCACATTTCTTGTAGAAAGGCACCCTAACGAGAAGAGAGTGGAGCTAGCAACTAAAAAATAGTTGGCGAGCAACGAGCAGCAAGTGGGCGCCGGCGACGAGCGATTGCTCGCTGATATGCGTATGTACCAAGTGTGAATCTTTCAGCGAGTGTTCTGCCCGCCAAGCGAGTGTCGCAGCGCGAGTTCTCTCTTTGAAAGCTCTTGTCGCTGCGACAAACGAGTACTCGCCAGCGATGTGAATAGTCAGCGACCAACTACTACATGTATCTCTTTTTCTTACACAAGACCCACAATATTTTTCAAGCTTCTTGAGCGAGAAATCGTTGATAGCTAGTCGCTTTCAGTGAGACAGGTGTCACAGAGAGGAGGCCTGTGTCCCAGCAGTGGGAATATTAAAGGCTGATTATGTTTTATGCTCAATTGCTCTTATAATGAATCCTCCAAACAATCATGTCAAGATAGAATATTGCCGTTCAATACAGTCGCTTGACCTAAATACTAGTACATGTGCAAGTAATTAAAGGCCGTCTGTACTAGTGCATTCAGCCGATCCATGGTATAATAGTGCAACAATTAATAGTCTAATTTACATCGATTTACATGAGATTATGTACATTACAGATCCCTTCGTTGATGCTGCAATCGATTTTAGCTACTACTATTAAGATATCTATAATCATTTTAATTAGTTAGTTACTAAGTACAGTAATTTTTTTCTAAACAGAACGGCATTTTGGGAGTAAAAAAATCATTTTTAGAAAGTTTCCAAATCCTGTTTTTACACGTAAAACTAAATATTTAGAGAACCGTAATAAAAATTTTAAAAAATGTACCGACGCCAGCGTGTTTTACCAGACTCGATCGAATGAATCCCAAGATTTGCCCTAGCACCAAGAGCCTCATACTTCTTGAGGCTACAAATGCTATTGCATATTTATTTATTTAAACTTTTCACACTCAAACGGTACAAAGGCGGACTTAATGCCTTAGGCATTCTCTACCAGTCAACCAAGGGTGGTGCAGAGATTGGATGGCAGGTGCTCTGTTTAAGAGGAACAAAGAAAAAAATATTAAAAATATATCATTAGAAAAATATACGTAGGAACAACAGTACATAAATAGGTTATAACTTATACATATTTAATGTAATATACATATATTTATTATATATATATATACATATATAAAAATTTAAGGGAGAGAGATGTTGAGATGACTCTACTCTATTTGTTTTGAAAAAAAAACTCTGCAATTTCCGCTTAAATGCATACTGACTGGTGGCCGTCCTGATATCAAGAGGAAGCGCATTCCATAGAAGAATGGACTGAATGTGAAAGGAAGAATGAACAAAGTCAGAAGAATGAGAAGGACAAAGTAGGAGAAGATTGTTAGAAGATCGCAAATTCTTAGTATGTGAAGAACACAGATATTGGAAGTAAGACACAAGATATGAAGGAGGAGTGGGAGAGTTGAGAAGGGAGAAAAGTGTGGTCAAAGCGCGCAAACTTCTTCTTTGGCGAATGGACATCCATTTGAGCTCAGACCTATAGCTCGACACATGATCATATTTCCTGAGATTGAAAATGAACCGGATACAATTGTTGAGCAGTCTGTCGAGCTTATCCAGCAAAACCGAATTCAAGTCAAAGTAGCTAACGTCACCATAGTCGATGATATCTATCAAAGTCTGCACAAGCATAGTTTTCGTCTTAGCGCGCAAAAAGTTTCTCAGACGATACAGGGATCGCAGAGTACCCTTAACACTTTGACTAACACTAGAGACCTGGCGTTGCCAGCTTAGCGTCGAGTCAAGATGTAAACCGAGATCTTTCACAGTAGAGGTAACGGGTATGACGGTACCATTGAAAATAAGAGGAGGAAGTGAGCATATCAAGGAGTAGACCAGGGGGCGCGGTAATGGTAGAGAAGACGTGCGCTTAGGATATGGAAGAATTTGCGAGCCGTTCAAAATATGCAGTGTAACGAAATTAATTCTTACAATTCACAAACACTACACAGGGATAATTCATATTTAATTTAGTAATATTGATAAATTAATCAAAACAACGAAATATTTGCGTCGTTGCCAACATTCTGAATGTTAAGCAAGAAGCTATGTTGTACATCCGCAAAAAATCCATTAAAACTATCAAATTAAGAGATTAAACGATAAAATAATAATTTAACCTTCAACCATCACCAAGTGGTAATATATTTTGGCCACACTCTCTCAACTTACACTCTGTACTTAAAACTTGCCTTATGAACGCCCCAGGGTGTGACCGCAGCAGTTTATGAAAACCTGGTACACCACATACTTGTAGGTATAGATTTAAATATTGTTATGGGTTGTGTAAATATTGAATTCAGGTACCTATAGGTCATATAACATATGTGTCAGAAAAGCTAAAAGATTTTTATTTGTTTTTTTTAATAAAAATTGAGTTTTTCTTGTAATATTCTCTAATTTGTTATTGAGGCTAAATCAAAGATATAAATAAGCCTAAAAATATGTATAGATAGACAGTCAAAGCTGTGAACTCGTCGAAAAAAAATAGCGTCCAACTGCTGGCCGCTCAATGCACGCACACTAGAAAAGCACAATGACGTAGCACGAGTGTAAGACGTAGCTGTCACGCACACCAGAACAAAAAAGTTGGCCTGTTTGATTTAGTTCTTTTGCAGCGCGACACTATAGCTAGACGTAAATATTCAAAGACTGATGATATAGTGTACCAAACAGAAATGTTTTGGAGGATAACTCATGGCTATAATAGTAATTAGTAGTCTCAAGGAATAAATTCTTGTAGCTTCTATACCTTGTCCACTCTGAAATGACGCACCCCACTACCGCATTACCGTGTGCGTAAACGTGGCGCGTCATTTCAAATGGACAGTGGACAAGCTTTACACTCGGCTACATATCAAGCTATACATTTCCACTATAAGCTGACCTGTACGGAAATCCTATATAATGCGAGACCAACTTTCACTTTACTTATGGAGATGTCAGCTTGATATGTAGCCAAGTTGTCAAAGTTTCTTTTCAAAGAGATGTCTTTTTTTTTCTCACTGAGAGTTCTGTGCTCTTTTAAAAAAAAGTGTCATTTAGGTACAGATGTTCTATGTCACGAAGTCCGTTTGGCTATGAATGTTGTCAAGCGTGCACATGCACATTGTTTTTGTGTGCGTAACCTCGAGAGTGCTCAGTGTCGATCGGGACACGGTCCGGATCAGTAGTGGTTTTTAGTTCGCGCCAAATTGTTTCACGGAGTAAGGTCAGCATGGCAACAAAACGAAGAAGAGTTGTCCATAGTGAGGTAATATTTATTTATACGTTTTCAATTAAAATGTTATACAAAGATACTTAATATAGCAATAGAAGTATTTATAAAATGAATGTTTCTTTTTTGTGTTATAAAATGTTTATATTACTTAATTATTTTGATTACATTTTGTTTTAGGGTCGAAACATGATAGCTAGTGTTTGTCATTTTCTGCGAGAAGAATATGAATTTACAAAATCATTAAAGCGAGATAATAAAGTGGATATAGATAATTTTACAGCCGATGTGGTTCGCAGTACTGTACAAGATTTCCATATTGTCCATAAAGAAATTCCAACATTAGCTAAGTTAAGAACAGCATTGAATGAAAAAATCGGATTCGAAGGTTGTTTAGAAACTGTTCGCAAGTTACTGTTGAAATTAGGTTACAAGTGGCGCAAAACAGAGAACAACCGTAAAGTCTTGACGGAGCGTCATGATATACAAATGTGGCGTTTAAAATATTTAAAAAAAATAACAGAGTATCGCTCTCAAAGTCGCCCCTTGTCTACACCGATGAGAGCTACGTCCTTTCGACACACATACGAAACAACACCTGGGCAAAAAAAAAAGAAAGCACTCCGTTTTTTAAAAAAATTAGCACAGGCACTCGCTTTATTTTAGTGCACGCGGGAACCAAGGATGGTTTTATTGAAAATGCTTCCTTGGTTTATAAGGCCAACTCAACAGCTGGTGATTATCATTCAAATATGAGCTATGATAACTATGTAAAATGGCTAAATGAAAAGTTGCTACCCAATTTACTTCCGCGCTCTGTCATTTTCTTAGACAATGCATCTTATCACAACACACGGGCTGAACGACTACCGACGCAATCCACAAAGAAAGCCGATATGCAGCAATGGCTCAGGGATAAGGGTATAGCATTTGATGAATCTCTTCTTAAATTGGAATTGTACGATACAATAAAGAAGTACAAAGCCCAACACGTAATCTACAAGATTGACGATTTTATAAAAAGCAAGGGTTTTGATGTCTTACGCCTTCCCCCTTATCACCCAGAATTAAATGCGATTGAAAATATTTGGGGGATCGTTAAAAATTATGTCGCATCTAAAAATATCGAGCAAAACATGACGAATACGGAAAGACTGATCAATGAAAGTTTGGGCCAAGTTAGCAGTGAAACGTGGCAAAAAACTTGTGCTCATGTTGAAAAAATTGAAAAAGACTACTTGAAATATTTTGATCTCGATTTTTAATTTATAATCAATGTACAAGATGATTCTGACGACAGCAAAAAAATTATCTGATTGTGATTGAAAATACTGAATAGTCCTACTTGTTTCGTTTCCATTCTGTAACACCAATGCTTAATTAAATGCCTACATATTCTTAATATTTTTGTATTTATTGCAACCTAATCTAATTTATTTACAAAATGTATATACTTTTAAAACCAAAATTTTATTTAGATTATTAAATCTCGACTTGAATATATATCAGATTTTTTTGCTAACGTTACCTACTTTTACACACGCAAGCGCGCTTGTCGGGATACGTCACTACTACCATCAAAGCCGAACGGACTTCGTGAAATAGAATATCTGTAGTTGAAAAAATTATTTTGAAAAAGATGTCTTAAAATGCACTAGGTAGGTTAGGACTTCCATTAAAATCTTCTCTATATCCTGAAACATAAGTGCTCTAAACGGGTTACCATCGAAATATAATGCACGGTCGTATAAAATAAACAGGGCTGTCTCACACCGCTATCTTCGCTTCATTTTTCACTCTCAACTCCCTGAAGTTTAATATCAGCGTCGTAAGACACCATGTGTTATTAATGGACACTAGACACTCGACACTCGACACTCCTGATAGAAAACTGCACCACTAGAGCTGGCTATATTGAAATTTAGCCTTTTTCTTCTATTTTGTTGCATTTTTCTGCTGGACAGCGCTTGAGATTTGTTTCATATTTGGCAGGTTTTTGCTTTATTGTGAACTCGCTTGCTCGCGATTTTGTCTGCATGAAATCCTATGACACTCGGCAATACTGTAGCTTCCTATTAATGAGAGAATCTTCGGAATCGGATCAGGAATTCCGAAGATTACCCCCTACATGCAAACTCATAAATTTTATCTCTATACAGGAAAAAAAAATAACCAGTGCGCAAACTTAAATACGTGACTTTACTCATCATTATGGACAACTTTTACTGTCGGGCCAATAGTGAAATCGTGAAAAAAAAAACATCAAATTCATTCCCTACATTTTGACAAGTTATGCGAACATAAATGTAGGGAAGAGCTGATTTTTTTTTCGCAATTTCAAGTTTGGTCCCATAGTAAAAATTGTTCATAATGATGAGTAAAGTCACGTGTTTAAATTCGGGCACTGGTTAAAATTTTTCCCTGTATAAGTAAATATTATTATGGTATAAGATTTAAATAGCTTTGCTTTTACAAACAAACTCGTTCGATCAGGAGACTTAATGCCTTGGTCCTTAGGTTTATCATTACAGCCTTAAGCATACATACTTGCATGTCTTTTAATGATAATGGGGATGAATGAAAGAGAGATTTGACGTGCCAACGTTACAGAGGAAAACTGAGGCTGAAGAACCAATCCCTTGCGTGAGTTTGACCTACAATCACTTTACATTTAAATAACGCAGCCACAGATAATATAATACTACGACGCAGCCAAATGGTGGAAAATTTAAAACACGATGTAAAAAGAACTTAATCCTTCAAAATTATTACAGGTAAAATAAAATCCGGATTTTCTCCATTTAAAATTCAACACGAACAAACGAAAAATATTAAGTAAAATTGCAACCAAAATCCTTTTTAAAAGCAGAATTCCAACAATGATTAAAGAGTGCCAACCTGAGCACTTCAATTATCGAAGGGACAGAAGGCCAACAAAGATGGCGGACGCCGCACCGACACCGGACTCCAACAAACTATTATCTTAGTTTTCCCGCTGACTTTTAAAAGAAAAGAAAATTTCATTTCGCACAGTCTCCATTAATTAAATACTTTTAAAACGTGACTCTGTTGTCGCGGTTTTATTCATTTTACTTGCGAGAAACATTTTTCTGAAAGTTGGTATTATGGAATACACTGTGTTTACGTCAGTTCACTTTAGCGCTCTTTAAAGAGCTTCGTTGGTAGTCGGCCTTGTTTTTTTATTTACTTTTTTTTAAATGTGTTGAGATATAAAGCACTGACGGCTGCAGTCTTGCAGATTGTGAGGGACGTTCAATTATAAAATTCTTTTCTTTTCTTGTGTTAAGCAGTTACTGCATTAACTTTTTTATTATCTTTGTTTATATTGCCTGTTATTCAAGATTTTAAGGATTGATAGTTGGATTATTGAACATTCGATGAAAGATACTTGGATTTTTTTTACCTACCAATAGCCAAAAGTAGGCTAGTATGTTTTATCCGTTAGCATGGCTCAATTACAGGACCCATTTTATTGTTATTATTTTAGATAGGAAACCTGTACCCTATTGCATAACTTATTTTCGTAAACAATTATGCCTAATTTGTTTCGTTTTGACGTTTCAACAACAGTCATTACGTTATTTACGTTGTAGAGCAGCTTTTTTTTTCAACTTATGTAGCAATGGATTAGCAATCTATTTCAAATCGAAACAGATTGTGATTGTGTTGTATTACGCAATTAGAGGTTTCTGTAGAAGGACAAAGCAAAGTTTTAATATAGCAAAATTAAAAGTTGCGGTCCCCAGCTCATTGTAATAAACGATTAGTTTGATTTTTAATTAAAGTTGAAATTTCATTACTTAAATCAGTTCCATTAATTCAAATCTTTTAATGAAACGAAAACAGAATAGTTATTGCAGGATACTTATCAAGCGGAACAATTTGAGTCAATATGGCGAAGTAGGTTGTGATAGTACTGTGCAAGAGCAAATGTTACGTCTGTGTTAGGACATTATGCAATACAGTTTCCAGATGGAAAATTAAACAGACTATGATTATTTTTTGAGATGAGAATAAACATTTTATGAAAATGGAGGTAGGTATTTTATTATTACGAGGCCTGTCTTACAACTGAATGTTAGATGCAATCAATCGTTTAATTCTGATGAGAAGACAATATTTTGTGATGATGACAGCACACTTTGATCCGTTAGGGAGTCACTTTAAGAACATAAATTTCCATTATGGAGCGTCCATTTTAAAAGTTGGCAACGGCGCTAATAGCTGACAAATATTTACCTGTTTTGATTAATTTGGCAATATTACTGTATGGAAATATGAAATCTCGCTAACTTGTGAACTAGATAGAATATTAATAATGAATTGCAATTATAACACTGATGACCAGTGATCGTAGTAGGTAGATTGATTTTACGTACGTCGCATCATGAATAGTCATAGAAATCATAACATGGATAAGCCTTTTTTTCCGGGATTTCATTTAGGTACTTACGGGATTTAATCAAATATTGTAAAAGTAAGGATTTTAAACTACTAAATTAGAAATTTATAGAATGGATAAACATTTAAAATTGTTTTTTTCTTATTTATCAAGTAATAAAGTGAATCTTACTGTTGTGCGTCCATTCGAAACTTACATAATATGACTAATTTAGTAGTTATTTCTTGTAAGCATATTATCTGCTGCTTGTAATTGTTACTATTCTTGAATAAATAAATAAAAATATATTTTTATACTTCTTATTATTTTTTTTCGCATTCAATGCAATAACAGCAAAAGGGTTAAACAGTTCTTATTCATATTCCTTATTTTTCACATTACAACATTTGATATTCCTTAAAAAAATCTTAATAATTTCCCAATTCTGGAATCCCGGAATCCCGGAGGCATATCCATACTAATATATATACGAGCCAATTCATTGACTCCAAATCAATCTACCTACTTCGATCACTGTTCATCATCAATATTTCAGTTCACTAGTCAGCCATATTTCTTCAAATTAATCAAAACAGCGAAATATTTGACAGCTTTTTGCGGCGTTACCCACTTTTAGAATAAACGCACTTAAATAGAGACCTTTTGGGTCATACCAAGGTTTTATATAAATATAGTTTCATTCTAACCCTTTCCCTGCCGTATGTCAAAGTCAAAGTCAAATCATTTATTTCAAATAGGCCCATGTATGGCACATTTGAACGTCAAAATTTACAGAATTATATAATTGATTCTAGTCGCCCCTTCAAAAGGTAGTTTTCGTATGGAGAAGAATGGGCAAGAAACTCCACCGTTAGTCTTTTAAAATGTTTTACAATAGTTTGTATAAGTACGTACATTAGTTAAATAATTATATGTGAAGACGATGCAACTAGAATAAAATTACTATACCACAATAGGTAAAAAGAATTAAAAATGAAGCAACGACAGATAATTTAATTATGTGATAGATACATGGTGCCCCCTATGCACTATGAACCACATTAAGTTCATAGTGTATTTATTTTTAATGTGTTATTTATTATTGTATGGTGTTTCTTTTGTGGACAATGAACGTGTTAATAAAATGGTTTGTTACCTAGCAACAAGCTATTATTTAAAAAATCCAAAGTTTCATCTTTCCGATGTTAGCTTATTAAATAAAGCTCAAGGCTTCAAGGTTGCCTGGAAGAGATCGCGGAAAGCGATAAGGCCACCCATCGTATATTTTGTAGTGTTTGATTTATTTTTTTGTTGTGTATTTTTGTGGTGTAAAATTAAGTATATATAAATAAATAAACAATTATATACGTTCACAGCATAGTTCTATGATAAGATAGCTAAGAGTTAAGACAACATGTTATATTATTTTAAAATGAAATGCAGGCCACAGTTTCAATAACAAGTTAACACATCAGTAGTCAGTGCATAGACTCGACGCTACGTGCGCTGACGATATTCTGATACCGTACGAAAAATATAGACAAAATTCTGAAATATACTAAGTACTAATATTTGAAATAAATAAATGGTTAAACTGTAAATAAGTTTACAATGTTGACCTTTTATACCAATAGGAAAATAGGTGAAGAAATTAATAGACGTATAAAATACTACCTTCCGCCAGTGGTTTTTCCGTTTATTTATTATAGTTATAGATTGTTTTAAATCTTATGTTTATTCATTACAATCAAATCTTTTCTCATTATAATATTGTGTAGACAACTAACTTATGAAGCCAAAATCGGTAGGTATGACACAAAGTAGATAAGCAATGTTTATTTAATCCTCCAAAACTTTTTTATGACATAATTTTACCAACCACAAGCTGTGCGCTCGATGGGGCTACCTACCATCGGCAAAATGACGAACTTCGATATAAACTATCGTGCCATATTTAGGGGATGAATTATCAAAAATCTTTCCTTATTAGGGAGAGTCCCCATAGAAGAAACCTGTTTTTTTTTTAAACTAAAGTATTAACAAAAAAAGTAGTGTTAAATATTATACGGTGGTTGGTAACCCTTCGTGTGCGAGTCCGACTCGCACTTGCCGCTTTTTTGCACTTATGTACGGGCTTTCAAAGGTAGTGTTTTAGTTATCTTATAATTTAAGTTCTTTGCTTAGACATTTACCTACCTACTGATATATTTAATACTTGAGCAGAAAGCTTTCAAGGCCTAAAGTTAGTTTATAATAATTATTAGTATTCTCTTTCAACCCAATCAACTGAAACAACACCGGGTGAATTTCCATAGAAAATAATTAACCTGATAGTTTAATTAATCATTTTAATTAAGTTAGCCCTTAGCCTATAGCCTATATAAATAAAGGCCAGCACACATTGGCGGACGGCAGGGCAGGATATTTTTTTTTTTTTCTCAGAGACCGATCATGGAGCATCAAAAGGTATTTCTTTCTGCGGGATTGAAGAGCGCGCTGGAGGAAACCGCAGCGGGATGTGACGGCAAGCGGCGGTATGCTAAGGCATGCGATGGTATGCGCCGGAGTCTGCTAGCATACGATCGCGGGGGAGAGACAGTGCAAGCGGGGGGTGCAATCCGCATTTCCGCGCCATCGCCCACTGCACACGGTGAATGTTCTCTAACGACGTGGCCGCTGGGGAATGCAGCATCGCAAATCAGTGTGCGCTGGCCGGCAGCAAATCCTCCTCGATGCCGTCTCCCGCCGTTCGCCGTTGTGCGCTGGCCTTAACTGGTAGATTATACATAATTCCTGATACGAAAATAGCAACAAAATCCGTTGTAGAAAATCATACCAGAGAACTGTTCGTACAATTAAAACACTTGTACTTAAAAAAGATAAACCGGTCAAGTGCTTGTCGGGCCACGCACAATGAAGGGTTCCGTAATTGGGATGAACTTATCCCAAGAACAAACTTAACATTGTAGTTAAAAAACATGTTGTACCATACATTTCAACTGCAAATGTAAGTTTGTACGCACAATATTGAGAGATTAACCATGTTATTTTAAGACCATAGACTTCATATACGTTTTCCTATATTCTATGAGTATAGAACTATTTTCGGGCATTTTTTTTTTTCAAAATTTTAGGTTCAATACCTAGTTTCGGACTAGTTTGGTCAATTATCATCTATTTTCTCAAATAACTTTAAAACTCAATATTTTTTTTTAATTGACACCCGACAAATATAGTAAGTCCTTTCATTTGAAAAGTCAAACGGCACAGGTTGCAAATTATTTTTTAATTTTTTCTTATTTGCCAATATACAAAATTCGAATATTTACGTTACACGTTCACGTTTGGGTCTCAGAAATTCATATGTAAACCAAATTTCAACTTCTATTCTATTTTATTTTTCTCTATGGCAATGGTGCCGATGTCGACAATTCTGCCAATGTCAGTTGTGTTATGCGAAAACGTGCGAAGGGAAACAAAAAAAAAAACCATTAGATTCGGAGCAAATTGGCTGTGACAGATGGACAGACAGACAGACAGACAGACAGACACACGAGTAGATAGGGGTTACCTTTTTTTATTTGGATATACAGAACCCTAATTATTCATAGTAAACACTATTCTACTCCTATGCAAATTGTACCCACCGCAGTCTTCCATGTCTTTCTAAGTAGCCTTTTCTCAAAATGTGTAATATATAAAAAAAATCTACCATATTAAATGAAAACACAACAACCAAATAACATTAAGGTATAGTATAATTTCATCTTGGACCTGACCCAAACCATTGATAAGTAAATACTGGATGAACTGTTCGGCCGTTTGTCCACCGCCACGTCAACGGGAACGAGATGACGGCACCGAAGTAGCGATACATACATTTTACTATCGCCGCGTGTACCGCAAGCCGTCACGATGATCGCGTATTCGCTCGATGTAAGCTTTTAAATAGGCCCAAAAAATATAACATTTCATCACCAGTGATCGGAGTAGGTAGATTGATTTTAGGTACTCGCATCATGAATAGTCATTGAAATCATAACATGGACAAGCCTTTTTCCCGGGATTTCATTTTGGTACTTACGGGATTTAATCAAATATTGTAAAAGTAAGGATTTTTAAACTACTACATTAGAAATTTATATAATGCGATAGATAAACATTTAAAATTGTTTTTTTTTTTTTCTTATTTATCAAGTAATAAAGTGCTAATCTTACTGTTGTGCATCCATTCGAAACTTACATAATATGAATAATTTAGTAGTTATATCTTCTAAGTATATTATCTCCTGCTTGTAATTGTTACTATTCTTGAATAAATAAATAAAAATATCTATTTTATACTTCTTAATATTTTTTCGCATTCAATGCAATAACAGCAAAAGGGTTAAACATTTCATTGATGTATTCTTTACTACTACTACACATTACAACAATTGAAATTCCTTAAATAATCTTAATAATTTCAAATTCCCGGAATCCCGGAGGCATATGCGTATACGTATACCAATATATACGTGCCAGTTCATTGACCCCAAATCAGTCTACCTACTCCGATCACTGATCATCACTCCTGTAAATCTCAAAAAATAATCAGACGTCCCATACATTTGGGTCGAGTTTTGTAGGGCGCAAGTTGATATTTTTATCGCGATTATGATGTTGGTCCTATGAAGAAAGTTATTCAGTTTGATATTATGTACCACACTCTTAAATACTACACCCTTGTGGTACAAGCTGTTCACCCACATTTCGCCAGTTATGTTTTAAGTCCCATGTAATAGGGGGCACAACCATCAACCGGGCACAAATCCGGACACCGAGCTGCTAATGAGAGGTTCCGGATAAAAAATCCAATATCATACAAGGATCACCGATCAGACATCCATGGTCATAGACAAGATATTATATACCTACAGGGTGTTCGGTAGAAGGACCAAAAATTTCTTTTGAGTGATTGATTGGGTGTAGGTACATATCTTTTGCTAGCACAAAATTGTTTTATTTTTCATTTAAAAAAAACGTAATTTAAAAGTTAAAATTTTTCGTCCCGTAAGGTTATTTGCGACGTTTCCCACTTTCGGCAAAGACTTGAGAATAGGGAGCACATAAGTCATTTTCTAAAACCAACCGTACAGAAATGTCTTTGCCGGTAATATAAAATATTATTGCATTCTAACCACCACAAACACGAAAGTTATGACGCTATTTCAGGTAATTAAAAAAAAAACAAATGACTATCTCAATTACCTACCGTGACACCTAAGATACAGGTATTATGTTTAAAAAATAGTATATGAAAGAAAGAAAGAAAAAGTATTTATTGGGACTCGCACAGGACATCACAAATTAAACTAAAACACACTCATTAAAACATTAATAAAAAAAAATAAAAAAATAAAATAACAGAAAGTCCTGTACGAGGCCAAAAGGCTCCTATCTCAGCGACGCTCGCTATCCCTAAGAAAATTGTGTCGGTCCTTCTACCAAACACCCTGTATATAATAAGTTAGCAAGGAAGTTTGTGGCTAAGTAATAGCAGCCGCACGGGTCGAACGATCAGGTTAAGCTACTCATGCCGCGGTTGGTCCCTGGATGGGTGACCATCTTTAAAGACCAAAACCTCTCCGTGCCTCGGAAAGCACGTTAAGCCATTGGTCTCGGCAGTCATGACAGTTGTTACGGGTCGTCAGAAGCACGAAAGTCTTAACAAGGGGTAACGTGTTACCCAGTTACTGGGTTGTGGAGGTCAGATAGGCAGACGCTTCATGTAAAATACTGGTCTTCAGCTGCATCCGGTTAGACTGGAAGCTGACCCCTACGTATTTGCAAAAGGCTAGGCAGATGATGATGTTCAACGTTAGCAAGCATATATAATTAAAAAATTAATTACAGTCCAGTAGTACGATATTAGTGGTGCACTTAGTTAGCGAATCATTATCTTAATGGACAACCGGCCATTATTAATGCATTATTATGATTATTGTTAACTAGCTGTTACCCGCGACTTCGTCCGCATGGAATTCTATGCGTTAATTTTATTTATTTAAATAGCTGCCAAAATCAGTCCAGCCGTTTCGGAGATTAGCCTGAACAAATAAACAGATAGACAGATTTAAAAAAAAAAGTGTTTTTTGTTGTATGTACAGTATATACTTTCATATGCATTCAGTAAAAAGCTGTTATTTTAACATTTCAAACAGACACTTCAACTTTATTTATTTTTGTAGATGTATAGATACAGATTTCATAGGTTTTAATTTATTTGCGCGAAACCCTAAGTATTTTCCTCAAACAAAAGTAGCCTATGTTATTCCTTATAACATCAGGTATTTTCCAGTGAAAATCCCGTCAAAATTGGACCAGCTGTATCGGAGATTAGCCGGAACAAACAGACAGATAGACAGACAAAAAAAAAGGTGTTTTTGTTGTATGTACTGTATATAATATCATACGCATTTCAATTTTATTTATTTGTTGTATGTATAGATGACTTAATACCGAATTATATGTAATTATAAGTGCTCAAAAATACGAGCAGCAAAGGCAACTGCAGCCGTCGACGTGTCGACGCAGTTGCCTCTGACGTCGACGCGTCGACGTAGTTGCCTCTGCATTTGCCTCTGACGTCGACGCGTCGTCCGCTGCCGAATACTGAATTATCTAAATAAGTGCTCAAAAACACGAGCAGCAGAGGCAACTGCAGCAGTAGACGCATCGACGCAGTTGCCTCTGACGTCGACGCGTCGACGTAGTAGTTGCCTCTGCATTTGCCTTTGAGGACGACGCGTCGTCGGCTGCCGACGACCAATATCGACGGTTGCAATTGTTTCTGCCTTTGACTTGTACCGCTCGTGTATACAAGCACTTAGGGTGCTATCACACCAATCGATCGATTGTCGATCGATGCCATCGATCAACGTCGAGTGATTGGTGTTTTTTTTTCAGTTTAAACCGTTTGTCTGGATGTATGTTCCGGATTGGCACAATAACAGCTGAACAGATTTGGATGTAATTTGGCACACAGATAGTTTATAACCTGGATTAACACAATGGGTACTTTTAATCCCGGTAGTACGTTCCCGTGGGATATTTTCCGACGTCCACGCGGGCAAAGCCGAGAGCAAAAGCTAGATGACTTATAACTATTTTTTTTATAAAATTTCGAAATTGGTGATACTTTATTCACATTACAATCTAGATTGTAATGTGAATAAAAAATATAATTATATTTAAATAAATAATATATTTAAAAAATATATAATATTATAGTTATATTTAAATTATTTACTGTTATATGTAAATAATTTAAATATAACTTAAACTGCTGAGTAACTATAGAATTAAGAAGTCGTTCAATAACGTCTTTCTTATTCACTATAAGTTAAGGGGAAGACACTTGATGCACGTGTTCTTGCAGCATTAATGAGCGTAATCTTGTCTATGGCGTTGCGTGGGAGATTTTGTAAAAATTCCCCTGTACTAAAGTTGTTACCAGGGGATTTTCTTCGGTTGAAATTACTCTTAATTTCTCTAGATACTTTTTTTTGGGCTAACCGACTTAATATCTGAACTAATTTTTACACTCTGTAATACCCTCGCACTGTGACTCTGAGCTTCGTTTGGTTGGGTATTTGTTCTAAATGCGAATCTTAGGCCTTTTGTTGGTCCGATACTGCCCATTGCGAATATCGAATAGAAAGAAAGAAAGAAAGAAAGAAAATATTTATTTGGGACACGCACAGGAAATACAAAACATAATAAAAAGGATAAACATAAGAAAAAAGGAACAAACATTAGCAAAAATAAAAAAGGAGCATTCTACATTAACAAAGAAAAAATACGATCTGTGCGAGGCCAAAAAGGCCCCTATCTCAGCATGATGCTGCGATATTTAAAAATAAATAAATACCGCAGCGCTGGTATTCTGATAGGGCCCGCTGTGATGCCACGGACATATCTACGGACCCATAAATCCCACTAGGGATTACAAAATAAATAAAACAATAAGAATAATAATATAAAACAAATAAAAAAGAAAAACAAAACTATTGTTCAATAAATAAATAAAAATGTAATGTTGAATACCGATATCTCTCGCCTATTTCTACGTGAGGGGTGGATATAACAGATAATTTAAAATAGCTACAGATTTAAATTCCCTGAACGGAAAAACTTTTGTTCAGAAAAAGTAGAACACAAAATTTTTGCTCGCAAGTTTCCCGCATGATGGTCGCAAATTATTCAACAGGAACACTACAGGGATAAAAGTATCCTATGAACTAAAGTCGCAGTCTACCTGTGTGCCAAATTTCATCGAAATCCGTTCAGCCGTTAAGGCGTGAAAGCTGTGAAAAGGTAACAAATGGATAGACAGACTAAGTTCCTCTCACATTTATAGTGTGAGTTTTCATAATGTGCACATATCGAAATGAGGGAATCTATGCTTAATTTTATCGACGGTTTTTTTTTTTTTTTTTGAATTTTTAAAACCGTGTAACTATTAAATTAAATGATCAATCGCGAAGTAATAAGACATACTTAAAAAATGCAGCAATTTGTTTGTTTTTTTTTTCTTTTTATAATGTTTTACAATAATCTTAAAATTTCTCAATAAAAGTTTAAAAGCGAAGATTTTTTTATAATTTTTTTCCGTCAGTAGAATTAAGCATAGATTCCTTTATTTCGATATGTGCACATTATAAAAACTCACACTGTATACTAGTTTCTGACCGCGATTTCGTCTGCGTGAACTTCAGAATAAGGTCCAGAAAGAAATGAAAAATTTAGAAAGACACAGTTATAACATTGATACAGTTTAATAGATCTTTTTAAGATAAATAATTCCGTAACACATAGTTTTCATATAACTTTATTGATTTACGCGACGCACGCCAGTAAAGCTGAAGATGGCATGATTTTTTCGGACATGTTCAACAATAAACCTTTCTCATGAATCACTCCGTCCATGGGTGAAAACCGCATGAAAATCCGTTCGGTAGTTTTTGAGTTTATCGTGTTCAGACAGACAGACAGACGCGACGGGGGTACTTTTTTACGATATGTAGTGAAGTATGGACTACTTTGGACATTGGAAATAATATTGGATAAAATTGGATTGATTACAGTTATATTAGCAGTCATGCAATTGCGTTTAGTTAAAATAGGTTTTTATTTTTATTAATTTATATATAGTTTGTATAGATTCTTTTCTATTTTGTGAATGTGAGAACGTGAATCTGTTGACCATTTTCTATTTTCTTAAGTACCTGGTACTTATTGAAAGACCTACACTGTCCTCCCATAACTAGTAACACTGTTATTTGAAAGTATTGTAAAAGCCAATTATTTTTAAAAGAGTAACCGTGGAGTTTCTTGCCGGCTCTTCTCCATAGGAAACGACCAATTGGAACCGTGCACCTAGCTTCTGACGTTTCATAAGTGCCCTTGTAGGTTTATGTGAAATAAAAATATTTTGAATTTTGAATAAGACGTCAAAACTCATCAGTTTAAAACCACCAACTATCTCAAATCTCTAACACTGCTGAAATGAACCTTTTTGGCGCAGCCGTGAGGCACACACTGTTGTTTTCAAACATTATTTTTTATTTTATCTTTATTTGTGTTTTGTGTTTCACGAACTGTGTCCAAATAAATGTTTTTCTTTCTTTCTTTTCTTTCTTTCTTTCTTTCAAAATCCACAACTAATTAGTTTAAATTCGTCAACAACATCCACATAGCCTAAGGATGTCAGCAGAAAGAGCATCAGTTCTGTATCAGACCGCCGTGGGGGCTTGAATTGAACCGATCCAGAATGCAAATTACCAACGCCACCTGTACTAATGGATGCAGCCTGGCCTCTTTCACTGTTGGGCCATAGAAACAGCTAGAGCAATAACTGTTGAGTAAAGGGGTGTTTTGTGGTAGCTTAAGAGCCTGCGCCCACTGGCGGCACGGCACGGCAAGGGATTTTTGCGACGAATAGGAATATAACTTATATGTATAGCAATAGAATTGAAATTTCAATGATGATGCGACTAAAGAGATTAAAGACGTCGCGGCATGCCTAAGGATATCGCGGCATCGTTGCCGTTGAAATTTAAATTTTAATGTCTTACTTTTAAAGTTATATTTCTATTCGTGGCATAAAAATCCCTTGCCGTGCCGTGCCGTTCGTGGGCGCAGGCCCTAAGAGGGTGCATTTTGGGTGAAAAACCCGAAAATCATTCAACCAAAATATTCAGCTGTATCCGATTAGCCTGGAAGCTGACCCCAACATAGTTGGGAAAAAGCAGGCATATGATGAATTGCAATAATGTTATAGGTGTGAAAAAAGCATTTGGAAAGTTACCAATGCTTTTTAGAGTTCCGTACCTCAAAAGGAAAAAAAACGGAACGTTGTCCGTCCGTACGTCTGTCAAGAGCCTTTTTGTCAGGAACGCGTGGAGGTATCAAGTTGAAATTAGTATCTAATACGAAGGTATGGTCCCTTGGAGCTCAAGCTTCTAAAAAAATACGGCCATATATTGATAGCTTGCAAATAAATCAAAACCTACACTTTCCGTTGGCCTAGAATCATGAAAGGGTCTAGCGGGATAAGCACATGAAAACTGCACTCGCGTCTGATGAAGGGTTTTTACCTTATTTTTATTGGTTTTCATCTAAAATAGCCATACACTTAATCTCACACCCCTAACCCCTATGGTAAGGAAATAATGAGGGTGGCAACCCTTAACGAAAACATTTTTTTCTCAGTATCTATTCAAAATATATTCATGAAATTGAAACCATATATGACAATTAATAAACTTATTATAATATATTTTTTTTAGAATTTTTGCAATATTAGAAACTGTAAAAAACGAGTAGTATATTTTTTGGGGGTGGTTTTTTATATTAACCCCTAAAATGACACTAAACAAAAAATATATCTTATTTGTTAATTAGTTAGCTATTACATATAAAAGTTACAAAAGGGTTGAATTGGTGGAACATAGCTTAAAAAAATAAAAATCAATTACGGATACGTGCATGCATATATATCAATTTTTACCAAACTACGTAAACACCTGTGCACTATCTTTATATCTATAATTATAAATACGTTCTCATAACTTTTTAATGTCAACAAATATGTATACCTACAAATAAACTATGAACAATCAACGTTGCGTAACAAAGAACATGTAATGACCTGTTCATTTTAATGCAAGTTTACAGGTGACAAAACATTTGAAAGTCCGGATCATCCAAATCACTGCCGTAAGCCCGTAACTGTCATTTTCAACCCTATCATCACAACCAGAAGACGTAATCGGTTTTACAACTCTATATTTTATCATTCTACATTTGTGACAAAACACGGATCCCATATGTTAAGTATTTTTACAATAAGGTTGATATCTATTTAAATCTTCATTTGTAGTGATACGTTTCAACTTTCCACTGGCTTTTCTGACACTTATTTTACAATTAACACATTTATCATCTTTATTACGTTCATTTGTTTTCTCCATTATTTCTGATCGCAAATGTTATAGTGAAAAACTGAACCACACTTAAAACACAAGTAATATTCGAAACTCCCGAATACGTATATTTCGCCTGCCAATTATGTTTTGACTCGCTAGTTCACTTCTTATAACTTGACAAAACTTGCATGAAAATGAACAAGTCATTACATGTTCTTTGTTACGCAACGTTGATTGTTCATCGTTTATTTGTAGGTATACATATTTGTTGACATTAAAAAGTTATGAGAACGTATTTATAATGATAGATATAAAGATAGTGCACAGGTGTTTACGTAGTTTGGTAAAAATTGATATATATGCATGCACGTATCCGTAATTGATTTTTATTTTTTTAAGCTATGATCCACCAATTCAACCCTTTTGTAATTTTAATATGTAATAGGTAACTAATTAACAAATAAGATATATTTTTCTGTTTGG
Source organism: Omphaloscelis lunosa (assembly GCA_916610215.1). Classification (NCBI taxonomy): domain Eukaryota; kingdom Metazoa; phylum Arthropoda; class Insecta; order Lepidoptera; family Noctuidae; genus Omphaloscelis; species Omphaloscelis lunosa. The sequence goes on along the minus strand of OU744265.1, from coordinate 11,565,419 downwards.
TGTCATTTTAGGGGTTAATATAAAAACCACCCCCAAAAAATATACTACTCGTCTTTTACAGTTTCTAATATTGCAAAAATTCTAAAAAAAATATATTATAATTAGTTTATTAATTGTCATATATGGTTTCAATTTCATGAAGATATTTTGAATAGATACTGAGAAAAAAAAATGTTTTCGTTAAGGGTTGCCACCCTCATTATTTCCTTACCATAGGGGTTAGGGGTGTGAGATTAAGTGTATGGCTATTTTAGATGAAAAACAATAAAATCAAGGTAAAAACTCTTCATCAGACGCGAGCGCAGTTTTCATGTGCTTATACCGCTAGACCCTTTGGCAGGAAGGTCTCACAGCACATGTAAAGGAAAAAGTCCAAAAATAGTTAATTTGTAGTTAATCACACAATTATTATTTTTTTGTGAAAACAAATTTACATTTGCAGTTGAAGAATTGACCGTGACGTATATCGATGTATGGGAGAACATGTTTTTCAACTAAAATGTTTTAAGTTTATTTTTAGAATAAATTCATTCCAGCTACGTAAACCTTCATTGTGTGTAGTCCGAAACGCACTTGGCCAGTTTTTTAACATCTAAAACAAAATATTCAGTTTTACGATAATAATTATTTCTGTCGTAAATGAGCGAAAGATACATAAGGTGTAGCAGTTTAATAAAAGTATTTTGTAACATCGAACACCCTTTGGTATTCTTATTAGGTGAACCAGCAGAAAAGTATAAAGCTAAACTGGAAACGAAGCTAAATTCGTTTAGCGTCATTCATGTAGCTCCCGCATGTTTGCATACTTCGATTCATACCGTGGACTATGAACCGAGGTACGATAAAATAGCTTTTATGAGTGGGATGGTCCTATCCACTCATAAAAGCTATTTTATCGTACCTAAAATCAGAATTGAGTGAAGAGTACATCTAAACTAATATTATAAAGAGAAAAGATTTGATTTTTGAAGCGAAAACTTTTTTAGGCGCGTTGGGCATTTTTGAGATGAGACTAAACCATTGATTTCGCGACACTGTGACGACACCAGCTTTTGACCATTCAAAAGACATCAACGCGTTCATCGCGGTGCGTAAAGTAAAAGACATCAACATCAACGCGTTGATTACCGAGAAGCCGATTTTTTTTTTCAAGTTTTCACTTCTATCGGCACTCCCGGAGTGTCACTGTTTTTTGTATGTTTATTTGCTAAGGATAAACTCAAAAACTAATGGATCGATTTTAAAAATTATTTCACCAGTAGAATACTATGATAACAATGAGTGATATAGGCTATAATTTATAAAGATATCTATCACGCGGACGAATCCGTTGACGGAAGCAAGTAAAAAATATATCAGTTTTTAATCGAGATTATTATTTCAGTTTATTTCTAGAATATTAAGATAATAGCCTAATTAAAAATCTGATGATGACTTGAAACAAATTTTGTGAGAAATTTTCCTGTTTGTTAAAACCCAAATCATTTTCACTCGGACTAAAATCTTCGCTCGATTTCGATACTAGTCAGTTAACATTAATAAACCTCATCATACTTAGTACCTGAAATCAAATTTCCCACAATTGATTAGTTTCTCGTGGCCCCACCGTCACCTGGTACGTATCTTTGAACACGCTCAAGACCTTTATTACTGCCCAAATAGACTTAAGTTAGCACTATATTAAGCTGTGCAGTAATTAAATTTTAGTTTATAACACAATCTCTTTCATTCGTGTTTTGGTGAAATAGTTTAGTACGGATTTTCAGACTAAAAGCGTTAAATTTTGTAGAGAAGCTGTTGCTTGCATTTCTACTCTTATTCTACTTTATGTATTGGAAAAAAAAGTAATCTATGTATTTATTCCAGGAAATTTTCTATCTGTGCAGTGGCATAGCTGCTTATAAGGTACAAAGTGATGCGGGGCACAAGGACCCGCGGTGTTTGGGGGCCCAGTGTCTGGGCCGGGGTCCGCCAAACCAATAAGGCAACCGGAAAAAGGGCTTCAGATGCTTCTAGAATAATATATTAAGCTACTTTAAGTAAGTAGTAAGAGTACCGTTAAAAGACATACTAAAATTTTCTAGCAACCTTGGATCTATAATTTTAATATTTTCTGTATAAGTCGACCAAATAGCTGCTATTTCTCTATGAATGGTCAAAATGCAATGTAACCTATCCGTGGCAGAATGCAAAAATTTCCAAGCTCGCTTCGCTCGCTCTAACATCCTTCGTTATCTTAGTAAATTGACTGCCAAACTCATGGTAGCACATGCCAACTGCGGTACCGACCAAGAACTGGAGGGGGCTACATACGGTAGCGGTGGCACTATTTTGCTGTACAATCAAAAACATTGTCTGAAGAAAGCTTAAGAACGGAGAAAGGAAAAGAGAAAAAAGAAAGAAAGAAAAAGAGAAAAAAGAAAGAAAGAAAACACGGAGAAAGAAAAAGAAAATTACGCCTGGGAGATGGATGACGGGGGTCAAATTTCGTATTTGCACTCTGGTGCAAAGACCTGGTGGAGAGGCCCTGGCTTCTGATCTGTAGTTACGCCACTATATCTGTGAGCTTAACTGCATACAAATCCTATGACACTTAGGTATGCATGATTTAGTAAGAAACATTTTCAGATACTTTTACGTTTATTATACCTCATTGTTATTATTTCTACCTTAATTCCTTGACATTTGATAACTGGATTGAAATCTTAGAACATTTTGTTCATATTATTATGGTGCTTTTTGGTAGCTACACTATAAACATACGTATTTTTCTAATACTACTAGTATTAATTTAATTTACAAATCAGACTATTCTGATTTGTAAATTAAATTTAATTTACAAATCAGAATAAGTATTAATCTTTTCCATAACGAGGTGTTTTTCTCCTAACAGGAAAAATAAGTCGTTTAAATAGAATTTTAATTAAACTAATCATTGCAAAAGAAATGATAACCAAATCAATTGGCGATTAAATAATTTACCTTTTGATCAAATCAAACCTTTATTTATTTTTAACATTCTAATCAGTTGAAGCACAATAATTTGGTACTAGAACAACTACAATAAGATACATAAAATGAATGAAACAAAATTCAGAGATACCAAACATTGGGTACCTACTTCGAAATTCAACTGCACTATTCCAAGCTTCATTTTTTCCTTTTTCCCCCAAATTGGAGTATCAAAAACAGAGGCAAATATCATAAGTATAACCGACAAATAGGCGCAGAGTATCCTCAATTGTATTGGAATTCAGAGAACGAAAGAAAACCGTAAAATTTGTCGTGAATAGAGGCACTGTATTTTCATGACGTGACAAATATGAAACAAATAAAAATAAAACGGGTGTAGGAATATTTTTGGTAGCAGACGTGGTCGGTAATATATTCATGGGAACTCCCAGAATGTTGTTAAGGCTCTATAGAATCGAATTGGGGACTGAAATTGAACATAAGGTGGGACTGTTTTAATTTTAGATAAATAGTTCGGGTCTGGGTTGTGTTGTGAAAGAATTGATCGTCTTCTTTCTTTTTGTGGGTGTCCTAAAAACGACTAAGAGTGGATGGCAGTGTTTCATTAGGAGAATGAGCAGCGTTAACAGAAATCATCAAAATAACAAGCGTAGCCTTTTTATCTCAGGAGGAGACGCCCAGGGCGGCGGGAATCGCAAGCCGATTTCCGGCCACGGTAGGCGCGGGCTTGCGGACGGTGAGCAATGGGTAGCTCGCCGTCCGATAAGGACCAGGCCCGGGTCGACGGCGCGTTGTATTCCACGCGCGCCTCAAAGAGATGTCAGCAGAATTGACGGGGTCCGCTAGGGCCGATGCCTGCCGGGGTTGCGAAGAAAACCGAGAGGGAGATCGTGGCCCCCGGCAACAGGGCAACCGAAGGAACACGGGTGGGTTTTAGTCAGTAAGAGTCTGACACGCCCTCCTGGAGGAGAAGTTGTTTGATGATTTCCCACCCAAAAAAAAGGCTTCTTATCTAAATATATATAACTAGCTGCGCCCCGCTATTTTACCCACATAAGTCTCGATCTCGTGGAAATATCGGGAAACTATAAACTCTCCTTTTGTTTCATACCAAAATGTTTACTCGAAATCTTCCACAATGAGCCTAAAAAATATTAGCTTCTGCCCACGATTTCATCCGCATGAAATTTCTTGTTCCTCCGACCCACCGCGTCCCATCGCATTTTCTGACCGCGCGATTACTTCATTTTCGCTTAACGTTCTTTCTGACTTTTTTAATTTTGCTCGGCTCCTAAGATTCTTAGCGTGATGTTAAAAAACCTATAATCTTCCTCAAGAATTGGGCTATCAAAAGCAAAAATATTTTTTCAAATATTACTAGTAGTTACAGTGATTAGCACGTTCAAACAAACAAACAAACTCTTCAACTTTAGTGGTATATAGAATAGCTTCCAGCACACCAATGATAGTATGTCAAAGTCAAAGTCAAATAATTTATTTCAAATAGGCCCATGTATGGCACTTTTGAACGTCAAAATTTACAGACTAATATAATTGATTCTAGTCGCCCCTTCCAAAAGGTAGTTTTCGTATCGAGAAGAATGGGCAAGAAACTCCACCGTTACTCTTTTAAAATGTTTTACAATAGTTTGTATTAGTACGTACATTAGTTAAATAATTATATGTGAAGAAGTATGGTCAAGGGGAACATCTCCAAAACTAAATACAGGCTAGTTCTCACTGTTCCCAGTATCTCGCACAGTCTCAGGAAGCATTAAAGGGCGCCTTTGCAATGTCAGGCACAAATTAAGGCTGTCTGTTCCGATAGTGTGCACTGGGGCCCGTCTTGAGGTCTCACAATATTCTGTGAAGCAAAGATTAGTGTACACTGGAGGTGTATTTTATTATATTATATTATTTTAAGGTAGAGCATGCATTGTATTCTAGATTAGCTTTTTGTACCGAAGGGAATAACCGTCGAAAAACACATCGATTTCGCTAGTCGGTACAGCGAGCGCCTAAAGTTATTCTACAAGTTTTAATTAAACGTATCTATTGTAAAAAGAGCTGCTGAGCATGAGGTCCTGGGTTCGATTCCCAGGTAGGCAGTGTTGTTGGGTTTTTCTATATGGAATTTCTTATTATCAACCCGGAATCTACATTTGTGCCCGGTTGATAGCAATAGGCTCGCCCCCTATTACATGGGTGTGGGTACTCCTCTGCCCAACATTTTTCCGTTGTAAATTTTTCACCAAATATCTTCTGAGTCAGACCATACGGATTTTAGGAAAGGAAGCGCTCTGTTATATTCACAACTAAGAGCATTCCAAATAATTAAAAATTCATGTTGTAAATAAATAACATTTCCAAGGACCGAAACAGCTCACCAGCAACCAACTCTATAAAATATTTAGCAAAATCCAATATTGTCCTACCACAAAATCTTGACCACTTCGGAAACCTCATCAAAACATAGCCAATGTTATTGCAACCGTTCTTCAGTCCAAACCTAATAGAGGATAGTAATTCAGCTCCGGAGATCCGAGATCTGTCATCTCAAACAAAGATGGCAGCGATAGACTCGATTAGTTTCAACGCTTTGTGCATTTGAACATCCTTTGTGTACCTGGCTTTATTTTGGTCGGATTGTGTAATTGGTTGATAGTTAATTAATAGTTAACTCATTACAGTGTTTATAATGTTACTAACACATTATTAACATCACAAAATGAGTGTTCTTTTTGTTTTTTATTTTTTTATTTTTTTATTTAAATAAGACAGGCCAACAAAATTTAACCAAACTTCTTAACCAGAAACTAGACTATACATTTCCGAAGGTTTTCGATTTGCTGAATTTGAATCTGGCCTCAGAATTGCTCTATCACGTCAGGTTTCTGAGATATCTAAAAGTGCAGAAAGTACCGTTTTTGCCCGATTTTGAGGTTATTTTTAGTAGACTCACGAATTATTTTTTCTAAAAAAATAAAAAAAGGTATTAAAGAAAAAAGTCTTCCTCTTTAAAATGCCGTTGAATTTGCTCAAATATTTTTTTTTCGCTGAGATATCGTGTTTTGAAGTTCTCATCTTTGTAAAGGGTGGGGGTTTGCTGAGTTTGGAGTGTACTAGGTTAGTTCGCAACATTGAGGCCCATTTTTAATATAATGTTTATGCTGCCTGTGGCTATGTAATAACAGCCGCACGGGTCGGTCGATCAGGATAACTTACATTTACCGCGTTGTTCCGTGGATGGGTGACCATCTTTACATACCGAGACTCCTCCGTGCCTCGGAAATCACGTTTAGCGTTAGTCGCAGCTGTCATTCGTGAATCTTTGACAGTCGTTACGATTCGTCAGAAGCCCGAAAGTCTGACAACCAGTCTTACAAAGGGGTATCGTATTACCCAGTTACTGGGTTGTGGAGGTCAGATAGGCAGTCGCTACATGTAAAATACTGGTATTCAGCTACATCCGGTTGGACTGGAAGCCGACCCCAGATCTATAAACGAGTTGTTATTAAACAGAAAAGAGTAAGTTATTTTTAGGTGAACTTTGTGTGATTTTCATACAACCCACGCAGCTCTTCCATGAATATTGCTGACGACCTTCGCAAGGTTAGCTAAGATGCTTGGTTGAATTCTCTGTCTCTATCAAGCCTTCTTTAACAAAACTTTGTTTTAGCTAAGGTTTTTATTGTTGGAAATACTTACTTTAAAATTTAAAAGGAGCATTTGATGTTATCTTGGTAATATTAATGTCAATAGACTCATGTTTAGCCAAAGCTTTAAAAATACTGACCACCAGTGAATATTAAATCAAAATTACTAACTTATTACTAACTAATTTTTTAACTTCCTCAGCCTCCACTTTACACTTTCTTTGAATGTGCATGGTACACCCCCCAGCTAGATAGAACGACGACCTTAAAAAGGTGGCTGGGACAGACTGGATACGGAAGGCGGAGGACAGGGTGTTGTGGCGCAGCATGGGTGTGGCCCATGTCCAGCAGTGGCCCATGCAACATGCACTTTTATGTACCTATCTTATACAGACATAAATCAAATCTTTCATTGATATACCAGATTAGAAAAAATCAAGCAATTAAAGCGCAAAAAAATTTCAGACCAACGGAAAATATCGCGATAAAAACAGGACTCTGAAGATAATCCTTGGTGATCAATGCTCGTCCATTACAAGTAATTTAGATACAAGTTGATATCATTATCCATGCTTATAATATAATAATATGTTTGCAGAAAGGATAGAAGGGCCTACAATGGATAGGTTTATCAAACTGCATGTCAGACATGGGACTTGATGAATTTTCCTCCTCTTATCTTGGCTGTATTTTTAGTATGTATTTGTGTTTTTATTGTGTAATTGTGTTTTTATTGTTGTACTCATGTGTGTTTAAGTGTTACTACTAACATAGTTTTTTTTAAGTTTGTACTGATTACTAACTCGCTATGGGCCATCGACGCCTGAAAATAAAGGTTTTTTTTTTTTTTTTTAATAATATTATATAAAGAGGTAAAATTTGTGAGTTAAAATGTATGGGGTAATCTTCGGAACGATCTGATTCCAAAAACTCTTTCACTAATGGGAAGCTACAGTATTGCCAAGTATCATAGGATATATTTTATAATAAAACAAGAAATTTCACGCGGAAGAAGTCGCTGGCAGAAGCCAGTTGTAAACATTTTGGCAACTGAGTCTATTACTTATACTAGCGTTGTGTTGAGATTGGGATCATCGTTATTAACATGACATAACATCACGCCTGAATTCCCCGAAGGGTTTGGCAGAGGTGTACCTATATATAGTACACCCATATTTCGAAAGTTATGTTTAAGTCACATGTAATAGGGGGCGAGCCTATTGCCATCAACCGGGCACAAATCCAGGCTCCGGGCTACTGAGAAATTCCAGATGGAAAACCCAATAACACTTTGCCCGACCCGAGAATCGAACCCAGGACCTCATGGTCAGCAGTAGCGCTTTATCATCATTATTATAACATCGAAAAATAAATAAAACTTCATACCCCAATTCGTTTGAGAAAATCACAATACATTTATATTGTTTAGCTGAGAAATTTTCCGGTCGCAAGAATTTGAAATACAATTCACAGCCAATATAAAATGGCGTTGGGACCGTCTTTCAAATAAATCGTCATCTTTATGAAATGGTATCGATAAATTTCATTGGCTCCACAATATCGCGGGAACACTGTCGCACACTCGTATGAAATATTAACGGCACTCGATTATATTTTACTATCTTTAGCGAACATTCTAGAAGATAAAAAGGAAGTATTTATTCTTTCTGTACTATTTTTAAAGACATTGTGGTTTCTTAAGGGTCTTTCAAACAGACGCGACGTGCGACGCGACACAAAGACCCCGCTCGTCGCGCGACGAGCGGGGTCTTTGTGTCGCGTCGCACGTCGCGTCTGTTTGAAAGAACCTTTACTTAGCTTTATGTAATTTATTTTATCACCACTACTCTTAAAACTGTGAATGAAAACAACGTGAGGAAACCGGCATGTCCTAGAACAGGGGTTCCCAACCTTTTAATATACGCGCCCCCAAAACTTTCTTTTAAAATGACTACGCCCCTGAGTTACTTTGTCGACATAAGCAGAAAAACATAAGAATGTAAAGCAAGCGAAAGTGAGTTCGAAAATATTTGCACCCCCTTAGAGATAGGTTAGATTTTCTTTTGATCCTTAAATAGAAACAGAAGGTACTTTGTCGAGTTTTGCAGAAAAACTCAAGAATTATGAAATGGATAATGTAAGAGTGAGCGAAGCGAACTCGAAAAATCTGGTATAATTTCGGATTCGTTACATTTTGCTTGTGACCATTCATTCACACAGAAAAAAAAGTTACTTTGTCGACTTATGCAGAAAAGTTGAAGAATCAAGAGAATGTGGAATGGAAGCGCGAGCAAAGTGGGCTCGAGAATTGTAGCACGCCGCCTCGGATAGGTTCGGTTTCCTTTAGTCCATTCACACAGAAGTAGGAAAACTTATTTCGTCAACTTATGCAGAAAAGCTGAAACTCATTTTAAAGTACCTATCTACAATATTATGAAACGGTTGGGTTTTTAAAACTAGCCTTATCCTTTTCTAAATCAAGAACATAAAATTTAATAAATCTATAGTTTACTATTAGAGCCCCCGCGCCCCCCCATTGGTCACTTTACGCCCCCCGAGGGGGGCGCGCCTCACCGGTTGGGAAACCTTGTTCTAAAACCAAAAATACGACGACAACCACTGGGCATTGGGCCCGCGTGGGATAACGACCCACTCCCTCTCACAGGGAGGCAACGTTATAGACTGATTTCATGCTATACTTTACTAGCTTTTGCCCGTGGCTTCGCCTGTGGAGCTTGGAAATTATCCCACGAGAATATACTATCAGGATAAAAATATCCTTTCCTAACCCCGGTCATGGTCTATTTGAGCCAAATTTCTTCATTGAAGTCCGTTCAGCCATGAAAGCGGAAAAAGGTAACAGACAGACAGACAACTGTCTGTCTGTCTGTTACCTTTTTCTGTCTGTCTGTTACCTTCGCATTTTTAATATTAGTACTTATAAAAGTACGTATACAGGGTGGCAGGGACATCGACGTAAAAACTGTTACCATGGATACCATGAAATTTATCGTCGGTTATTTTTTTTATAAATCACCTGTTCCATACATTTTAACCGCGAAGGTATTGCACTTTTCTATAAAACAGCAGTTTTTTAGGGTTCTGTACCCAAAGGGTAAAACGGGACCCTATTACTAAGACTCCGCTGTCCGTCCGTCTGTCTGTCTGTCCGTCTATCACCAGGCTGTATCTTATGAACCGTGATAGTAAGACAGTTGAAATTTTCACAGATGATGTATTTCTGTTGCCGCTATAACAAAAAATACTAAAAAACGTGATTGAAGGTTTTTTTTGCTCGTATTTATAGATAATGGTACGGAACCCTTGGTGCGCGAGACCAACTCGCACTTGGCCGGTTTTTTATAATTACCGACGAATATTTTCAACGCCTGGGCTTTCAGAATCATGTACTGAATCCATGGTAACAGTTTTCGCGTCGATATCCCTGCCACCCTGTATAATATTAGTATGAATTCAAATTCAAAAGACATTGTTTGATAAATTCTCGTATAAAACAAAAAAGCTCATTGAACGCCCACAGACAATGACGGTACAATGGAACATTTGATTCAAGGACGAAACAAGAGTATTATTCACGATACCTGTCTGGAAAAACTCAGAAGTTCTCAGACTTAAAATTCAGACAAGACATGTCCAATTTGTCTGATAAGTTTCCCTGAAACAAAATCGAGTTGGATGGTAAGACTTTCTTTTTACGTGAACATGTTTGATTCTCGTATTTTTAGTAACAAGACATAATGCCTAAATTTATAAAGCTACCATACGATGAGTAAGTAAAAATATGAAGTGAGTGTGTGAGTGAGTATAAATTTAATAATATAGCAATCATAATTATTCAAAGGAAACAATTTATTTATATGAATAAACAGAATTATAGTAATACACATGTACAGGTATATAAAAATAATCTAAAATATTTAAGTAATTTTTGCAGATAAAACATAAATAATAGTTAAGCGAAATGTTAGTATCTTATTCGCGATCTCCTGACTTTGATATGTAAGTTAAAACTTGTTCCCACAAAAACAACTTAATTATCTCCTAAAACAGGGCTTCCTCTCTCCTACCCACTTTGCTGTGCCCTACAGGGTCCATAATGATCTAAATTATATAATTACTACCTAAGTACACATTGTGGTAAAGCAATAAAGATATTGAGTATTGAGTATATGTTATTGGGTTTTTCCATCAGGAATTTCTCAGTAGCATCTCGGAGTCAGGATTTGTGCCCGGTTGATGGCAATAGGCTCGCCCCCTATTACATGAGACTTAAACATAGCTCGTGAAATGTGCGTGTACTGTAAGTACACCTCTGCCTAAGCCTCTGTTGCATACAGGCGTGATATTATCTATACATACATACATTTATATAAATAAAATTGAAATGTCTGTTTGTAATGTCAAAATAACAGCTTTTTACTGAATGCATATGAAAGTATATACGGAACAAAAAAAGACAAAAATAAAATGTTTGTCTGTCCGTTTGTTCCAGCTCATCTCCGAAACAACTAGACCGATTTTGACAGCACTTTCTCTGGCAGATAGCTGATATTATAAAGAGTAACTTAGGCTACTTTTATTTTAGCAAAATAATTAGGCATTGCCCACACTAGTGTGACAATATAAACGACAACCAATGGTGCCGATTCTCTTGTACACCGAACTAAACTAAACTATCACTAAAATTCCTTACTTTTGACTATGACAATCTCAACGCTATTCTGCAAAATAAATTCTCTAAATTTAAAAATAATTTTGACACAACTAAATCGAATTTGACAATCGTGACTCCACACGTGATACTTATTTGCCTTATAGGAGCAGTGACGTGTTTTATATGGAATTTTTCATTTTTTGTACGGAAAATAAGAAAAATATTACCTAAATATTGAGTGTTAGGGGTTCAAGCATTTTATAAAGGGGGTCGAAATTTTCATTATTTTTGTGATTGTACACACCATTTTCGAGATAAATAAGCAAAAGAAAAAAAAAAAAACAGTACTGTTTTTGCACTTGAAGTCGAGGTGTTGGTGTGAATTTTAGTTCATATTTTATTCCAAACCTTTTTAATCGCGATTATAAACAGTCACATTTAGTTGGACAATCAAAATTTTTAGGTAAAAACGTCAAATTTAGAATTGCAAAATTACCATTTTCACTAAATTAATATCTCAGTGCCATCTTAGTGCTGTCAAACTAAAATATAGGTATGTTATGTCACTAAGGTCTATTTCAGAATGGGAAATCGTCGTTTGACAGGAATAAACTAAATTTTGGTGATTTTAGTCTAGTTTAGAGGCATTTCTGACAGGAGAATCGGCACCAGTGTATGTCGTAACCTATTGGTGTCCCCCAGTTGGAAAATCGGAAACAAGTTGAAATCATATCATGTAAAAAACTTAATTGAAACCGTTTCGTCTGTATAAGAGCTATGATGGCACAGATAAGCAGACAAGCAGTTCAATCTTAAAACATTACTATATTAATGTAGGGAATTAAATATTCAAGTTTTCTTGCAAAAAACATTTTTTTTTTTTTAAATATTTTACTCATAACAACAATTTCATAATGGAAAAATGGCGATAAGTGAAACTGGCAGTTCCTTAATAGGTTCAGCTTAGATATAACACTTATTTAATAAGCTGTTATAAACAAACACCGTTTCATGAAAGATTTTGTAATAACAGCATTCTCAGTTTCCTCTAGTCTTTTAAGGAAAGTTGTGAGAAGCTTTTACTTAATCGTCTGAACTGAAATAACTGCTTCTTTGGAAATCTTGTTATGATTACAACTACAAAAATAAAATAAGTAGTAACTAAGGTATTGTATTTTATTGTACCTCTCATACCTTTTAAATATATGAAAATTTAATTATTCGTACTAAAAAGCTACCGCTTTGAATGGACAAACTAAACACTAAACACAGAGATCCTTACTATATATTAATTATATATAATATAAAAGAATGCTGCCGGCTCCCGCTGCCGGCTCCCGCTGCCGGCGCCGGCTCCCAAAAATAACGCAATTGGGAACCGGCATGACATTACTGCCGGCAGCTGAGATTAAAAACATCGGCTGCCGGTACCGCCGGCTCCGATAATGGACACCGGTGGCGCGGCGTTTATGGAAACCTTTCCAGTATTCAGAACTCCAAATAACTAACCCTTACGTTGTGTTTTTTCTATATATTCTAGTCGTTTTTGGCACTCGATGGCAAGAAACTAGATGCTATTACGGAAACTGTGTTTCTAGGAATTACTCTAGATTCGAGATTGCAATGGGGCGCCTACATTAGAGCTCTTTCAGGTAGATTAAGTTCAGCTGCATATGCAGTAAGAAAAATAAGGCAGTTAACTGATGTAGCCACTGCTAAGTTAGTATACTTTGCTTATTTCCACAGTATTATGTCTTATGGCGTTCTGCTGTGGGGATCGGCAGCTGAAGTAGATTCAATTTTCATTTTACAAAAGAGGGCAATTCGCGCGATCTACAAAATGAGTCCTCGTAAGTCCCTTAGAAGTAAATTCAAAGAAATTGATATGCTGACTCAGCCATTTCTTTATATCTTAGAAAGTATTTTGTATGTTCGCAAAAAATGTGGACTTTCTAAAATAAGAAGCGATTCACATAATATAAATACACGTAGTAAACATGAAATTGTGATACCCAAATTTAGATTAACAAAAACTAGTAAGTCTCTTCTTAAAAACAGTATCCGCTTTTGTAAAAAGTTGCCAAAGTCGGTTACAGAACTAAGCGATGGAAAGTTCAAAACTCACATCAAAAATGTCCTTATCAAAGAAGCTTATTATAAGATTCGAGACTACGTTGAAGACAAGGAAGTTTGGCAATAATTCCTTTTGCACATGTGGCTTCCCTGGTACCTCATTAACGACATACGGCAACGGCATAACAATGTAAATGTCTACTAACTGTTCCCAAATTACGATGGTTATTTTATTTTACTTATTTTACACACTTCCTTGATATAATCTTTTAATTATTTGACATTATGTACTTACAATTTTCATTTTTTTTTAAATCAAATTATATTTGTTACAGCTGTTGTGGCAATCATGTCATTTGGTTTAAATAGGTCCTTATTTTTATTATTTTATTAATCTTTTATATAGATTCTTTTCTTTTAGATTTTGTGAATGTGAGAACGTTGTAGGCTGTAGACTGACTTGTGAACCATTTTCTATTTTACTAAGTACCTGGTACTTGTTGATAGGCCTACACTGTCCTCTCATACCTATTTACACTGTAATTAGAAAACATTGTTGAAACCATTTATTTTTAAAAGAGTAAGCGCGGAGTTTCTTGTCGGCTCTTCTCTATAGGAAGCGACCGATTGGAACCATGCACCTAGCTTCTGACGTTTCATAAGTGCCCTTGTACGTTTATGTGAAATAAAATATTTTGAATTTAGAACTCGCCGGCCGCTACCGCGGAACCGCTCGCTTTGCTCGCTCGGTCCGTGCGTATGGGGTCACAATTCTAACCCAACCTAACCTTTTTTTTTTACGAGTAAAAATATTTCACCTAATCTTACTAGTTCGGTTCCGGGTATTCAGTACTTGATTACTGGAATATGGAATTAAATATAAATAATGCTTTAATACATGTTTTTTTTTTATTATTCCTAACCTGCCTATCTACTCTAATATGCCAAATTGCCCACCCGGTTTTCCGCTATTTTTTTCAAAACTCAGCGCCGGTAGCCAATTCGGGAACCGGCGCTGGCAGCGGAGGCACTCCCATAGTGTAATATTACTAGCGACCCGGCCCTGCTTCACAAGGTTTTAACGACTTGACAAAACATCGAGATTTCTTGATTATATACAGGGTATAAGGGACAGCCCTCCGCAAACTAACAGGGTACATTCAGCTCCTTATTCTGAATCATATTCCACTGAAAATTTGCGTGAAAAATGCGTTTTTTCATTTACTGTTTCTTTCTTTCAATGTAAAATTACATTCTCTGTACGCAGTACTCCATTAATGTAAATAGAACAGGTAAAACAGAAAAAACAGCAATGGATGTTGAACAAACGACGCGTGAAATCAGCTGTTCAATTACTCGCTGCGCTGCCGTTTGCTACCTACCTACGTGCGTTTTGCCACGGTAGCGATAAATTGCGTGTAAGGTAATAAAACAAATCAGGTTAATTGGATTCCCATAACATTCCTGAAATAATTTCATGTACCATCTTAGTATGATATACTGACTTCACCCTATCAGTCTGCTTAAACCCTGTATAAGTTTAATATTAATGTATTATACACATAAACCTCCCGGAATACATTCTCTGAATTACGTTGAAAACATCATCAAAATCCGTTGCGAATTTTAGAAGAACAACGTGGACATACAGGCAAACGCGAAAAGTGACTTTGTTTCGTAATATGTATGTATAGATTATCCCATTCTATCCATTCTATCCTTCCTATACTATAACTAGTGTAAATGTGAAAATGATTTTTTTTGTTACGCTTTCACACTAAAACGGCTGAACGAATTTGGATGGAATTTGGCACATAGGTAGACCATGACCTAGATTAGGACATAGAATACTTTTATCCCGATATTCCCGCAGGATCTAGACTTATGCGAGTGAAACCGCGGGGCACAGCTAGTATCTCATAAATCAGATTTTTTTGTAGGAAAAGTCTTTTCACCCACCAACGAGTCAAGATCATGACAATTTTGTATTAGCCATTGTCAGCCAAGTCATCATCATCTGCATAGCCATTTCCCATATCTTGGGTTCGGCTTCCAGGCAAAATGGATGCACCTAAATAACAGTTTTTTACATAGAGCGAGTGCCTATCAGCAAGCAGATATTGGTTCAAGAAATACGTTACTATAGAAAACACTCAGAATGTCACCAATTCCTTTTCCCCGACCCTTGCTCGAAAACGAGGTGCCAGCAGTGGTTGCAGCTATGCACGTAGCTTTAAACTCCCCGATTAATAATCATGATCAAAACTTTGATCCAGCCCGTCCCATCTTTGATGTCCTCCCTCCGGTGACGCCCTAAGCCGAGGCTCGTACCTCACAGGGGGTGCCCTTAGCGAGCGTTCACCTAGCTTTTTAGCTTAGTTTGTATGCCCCTGGCTGGAGGCTTTGAGTGTAGCAGCTTAAGGCAACCACAGGATTGACCGGTTAAATAGTCATGACCTCAGAGGCCAGCTATGAGATGCCATACAGAAAAACAAAAATAAAACAAATGAAAAAAAAACTTAAATTCTTTAATAATTTTATCTCACCTCAACGATTAAACCCAACAACATTGGGCATCTTGATAACAACATCCCTACTAGAAACATACAATACCTAGATTGCCACAGCTTAAGACAAAGCAAGCACTTGCATATCAACATGTAGACACATTTTAACACTAACTAGCTTACTAGGCCAATCGGAATAGAATCCAGACCGTATCATTGCGGAATTCTAACATCTGCGCCGCCGGTCTATTTGCATATCGTAACAGATCCTACATACAATGGCGTCCTACGGCGTCGTTTGAGACTTGCTTTTGCAGATTTACTCGACTGTGTGAATTAAGCTGTAATATTCTGCAACTCGGTTTCTGAAACTCAAGTATGTTTGTGAATTGTGCATTGTATTAGGCCTGTCATCTTAACTTATACAGGGTCAAATAAATTTAGCTAGAAAAACTCCAAAAACGTGATGGATTTTTAGAGAGACGAGGTGATTTGGAAGTGTATCTAAACACGACCAAATAAATCCCATCAAAAAGATAACATGTAAAAAAGTCTCGCAACGCAGTTCGTCTACCGCGAAAAGTTGTGAGATAATGTTAAATCAAGTCGGTTAATTTATTCAGTACCTACCTATGGAAGCATCTATCCAACAACTTTGTCATAAATTGATAGGTACGTTTAAAAAAAAAAAGTTTCTCCACACTAGGAATTCCTCCTGTATTATGGGTGTATTTACAAACATTTAAACTTACATACACAAACAGCCAGACCCGGAACAACTACTTGTAGGTCATAAAAATATTTGTTCCGTGCGGGAATAGAACCTGCGATACGCAGCGCAGCAGTCATTCGTTTAACCACTGCGCCAACCGTGCCGTCAAAATAGTTAACTAACAACATTTAATAGTGACCGTATCAATATTAGACATCTTTATTTCTTTAATAAATAGAATGACTTAGCCATAGCACACGGTAATAGAATCTACATACAACAAAATCTACCTACAATTTAAATTTTTCGTTGGTAATAAAACAAAAATCTACTGTCTCATACATTTGACCGTGTAGGTTGCACTCTTGTATGAAACAGCTTTTTTAAAAATCTTTGAAAAGTTTCCCTGTGGCGGCATCTACATCGCCAAATGCGAATTATGCATGAATATAAAAATCCTGCATCTCGCAAGCAGAGTTCACCGCGCGATCAACATAGATATAACTTTCTGACATCAGTCGTCGGTCACCAGACACAACACCCATCTGGTCAGAGGATCCTCCCTTTTCTATAGAGGATGAATGAACTTTACACTCTGTTCCTCATACCCTCTATCCCTTACACTCTGTATTTACATTGCAAGTATCTTCACATTTGCATTATTTGATTACAAAAAAGTCAATGTATCTTTTTAAAAGACAAATAAATAAAAGAAAGAAAGAAAATACGTTTATTTGCGGTAAACATGACGCAAAGAAAGATAGTAAAAAGACACGTAAATAACAAATTGGGGGAAAATATGCGTCACATCCACGCAAAAAGGCCATCGCTCAGCATAAATGCAAAAAGAAAACCACCGCGAGATTTTGTAAACATTTAAATTTTTAATAGACTCTATGAAAGTTTTCGCACAAATATTTACCAAAAACATTGTACAATTATGGTTAGTTATATTGCTAGACATTTGAATCTCAAATTAATGGAGTACTTTGAACTCAGGTTAAATTGTTCCAAGCGGTTATTTTGGCAGTCGCCGTGTTAAACAGAGGTTCAACTTTGTATAGCAAAAGTTGACTGAAGTTTAATAGCAAACTGATTTAACTACTTACTTTCATTTTAACACGCTTTTGCTAGTCGAGTTATTGTGAGAGTTATCTTTAAGTGAACTATTTTAATATGCAATACGAAGCTGCTAATTCCAGCTCAATGGCTAGACAGATTTGTTAGCAACGATCAAAGGGATATCTCTTTAAAATGAAATCGTAATTCTTTATTTTTAAACATTGACCAATTCGATTGAAACCTCAATTTCTTAATCCAACTTACTAATCACAAGAGCTCGATCTGATTTCACCACTCATTTTCTTTTTCCATATTCTATTTTATTATCGAACTCGTAATTACTTTGTCACCCAAAGTTAAATGTCAAATTTCGCGTCATAAAACGACAAGGTCTCTATTTGTCTATGTAACAGTTAGAGCGTATTTCACCAATGCAACTGAACGCGATCATTACATCTAAACCGCGTCCAGTTTCATTGGTGAAGTTGGCAGTTTTCTTTTCTTTTTTCTGTTTACTGGGATTTTTGTCAAAAGAGATAAAACAACACGAGGTCGACCATACTTGCCAAAATCAACCTTAAACAGCAACTAAAAGGCCAATTCTCGTACCTAAAAACGTTCACATCCAAGTCGCAATCTGTCAAACTTGTCAAAAATGTTTATAAATTGATTGTATTTTTGACAGATTGTGAATGAGATGCAAATGCGAACGTTCTTAAATATTACGAGAATTGCCCCTCAGGTCAAATTCTTAATTATGTCATTAAAAGGAACTTTTGAATGTCAAAATTTACAATAAAGTAGAATTGATTCTAGTCGCCCCTTCCAAGAGGTAGTTTCCTATGGAGTAGAATGGGCAATAAACTTCATAATCAACACATAATCTTATAAATGTTTGACTAAATTTTACATACATAAAGTCACGCCTTCTTCCCATGGGGGTAGGCAGAAACTACAGAACGCCATCTGCTACGATCTTTACATAAGTACTCCTTTTGCCTCGTTTACGTTCATACATCTGGTCATACAAGCACGCCGGTTTCGAGTACTGAAGAACATCACCAACAAGGTCACTATATGACCTCCTAGGGCGTCCCCTCCCGGCGTATTATATAAAAAATATTAATATTAATTAATTATAAAATGTTGTACCTATAGTCTATATATATAAAAATGAATCCCTATTTCCCTTGGTCACGACATCACGCTAAAACGGCTGAACGGATTTGGATGAAATTTGGGATATGGATAGACCTTGACCCGGAGAAGGACATAGGATACTTTTTATCCCGATATTTTTACGGGATCGAGACTTATGCGGGTGAAACTGCGGGGCGCAGCTAGTTAATTATAATTTTATGTGAAGACAATGTATCTAGAATAAAATGACTATATCACAATAAGTACAAACTATTAAAAAAGCAAGCAATGGCAGGTATCAGGGTCAATGAAGCATTAGCTTAGTTTATAGCTAGCTTTATGTAACTTATTTATTTATTTCAAAATATTTGTTGACTTTGGTAATGCTCGTCTAGTGGCAATCACTGAACCTTAAATATGTTTTACTTGCGGACAATGCAGTGGACTGCAACATTGTTACTAAAAGTTCTGTTAACCCTAAGTATTATATATGTTGTATTATCCCTTAATAAATAAAATAAAATAAAATTAACTTTATAGAATCAACCTTCTGTCATTCAAACCACATTTCCAGCTTCAAATAATAACATAAAACCAACTCAATTGTTCAAGATTCACTCCGCAAAATGATTTAAATAAAAAGCGACTCTTGGTACGACACAATAAAGTGCAATTCAGGTCGCACAGCGCTAGCCCGCCGTCCGATA
Source organism: Omphaloscelis lunosa (assembly GCA_916610215.1). Classification (NCBI taxonomy): domain Eukaryota; kingdom Metazoa; phylum Arthropoda; class Insecta; order Lepidoptera; family Noctuidae; genus Omphaloscelis; species Omphaloscelis lunosa. The sequence goes on along the minus strand of OU744265.1, from coordinate 11,545,914 downwards.
AGAACCAGGCCCGGGTCGATGGCGCGTTGTGTTCCACGCGCGCCTCAAAAAGATGTCAGCACAACTGACGGCGTCCGCTAGGGTCGATGCCTACCGGGGTTGCGGGTTTGTCCGAAAGGGTTACCGTGGCCCCTGGCAACATACAGGCAACTGAAGTAACACGGGTGGGTTTTAGTCAGTAAGAGTTTGTCACGCCCTTTCGCTCCGCCCAGAGCGAGAAAAGTTATTTGATAATTTCCCACCCAAAAAAAAAGGTAATTACCTATAGTTATATTCACCAAGAAGTTAGCTCTCTATCGCGTAACTCTTATAACTTCTGACTACGTTACACCCATTGAATTGGCCCGACAAGACGAACCCGCGCGCAATTAGTAGCTTCGTGCCTAAAATGCGGAGAGCGCCTGGCCTGGTTTAGGACAAACCTCAATGAACTTAGTTTTACTTACTTTTTAAATATCACCTCACTTTTATTCCATACTATGCCAATTCCATAATATATAAGTGACATAAAATCACGCCTTGTTCTCCCGAAGCGTTAGGCAGTGATGTACCCGTGTACCTATAGGAGACCCACATTTCGCCAGTTATGTTTAAATCCCATGTAGGAGGCGAGTCTAGTGCCATAAACTGAGCACAAATCCAGACTTTGGGCTGCTACTGAGAAATTCCAGATAGACAAACCCAATAACAATTTGCCCGACCTGGAAATCGAACCCAAGACCTCATGCTCAGCAGTAGTGCTTGCGACCACTGGACCAACGAGGCAGTAACGAACAAACGAACGAGGTTTGAAAATACACTAGCTTTTTTCTGTCAATGTAGTCTGTGATCGGGATTCCAATTGACATCGAACATTCCGCGGATGGGTTTTCATCCCTACCGATTCTTATGCCCACAAAAACGATTACGTCACATGAAATCCCCTAATTAAAAGTTTAATCCCTAAGAACTGTACGGTTCAGCCGGTGTAACTTGATAACTTTTATTGGGACTCTAGGCTTATTGCCCCGAAAGAAGTAATGATTTCTCCCTGCAAACTGTGCATAAATCTTAATCAAATATTATAAAGAGAAAAGATTTGATTTTTTTATATTTTTGTAATGGATAAACTCAAAAGAAACTTAACAAATTTAACAAATTCTTACACCTATATAAAACTACATTATCAGCGAGTAACATAGGCTATATTGTATCGACTTCCACACGAACGAAGTCGCAGGCAGAAGCTAGTGTTAAATATGTTTTATCATGAAGTAATCGTGACCAAGTAATATAACATCAGAGCATGAAATATTCCTGGCTAGTTTAAGGCTGTTTCAGCTTTATTAAACACTAACTTCGCGATTCCATCCACGTGAATTTATCCCCCCCTCCCGCCCGCGCTATTACTGCGTTTTCGCATAACGTTCTTTTTGAGATTTTTATTTTCTTTTTGCTTGGCTGCTAAGGATCGTAGCGTGATGTTGAATAACCGTCCTCGAGAATTAGGCTTTGATAGCCCAATTCTCGAGATGCATAAAGATTTTTTTCAAATCTACCAGAGATCAGGGCGCTCAAACAAACAAAATCTTTAGCTTTATTATTAGACATTACAAATCAGAACCGGCTAAAACCAAGGGTCATTGTTTAATCCATTTACTATAATGATGTGTGTTTATTTTTTAGCTTTCCTATATTTTGCAGTAAATATCGTGTAAATGACAATAATGTTCAATGGTCGATGCGTCCCAACAGAAATCGTACGGTTACAATCAACTAACTTGTCAAAGTTAGGATATTCATTTTAATAAAAAATTGAGTCTCCCTTTAATGCCATTGTTACGAACTTTGAATCACTAGCAACCATTTTATTTGATTAAGTTTCAATTGTAATACGCAAAAAAAAAAAACCGGCCAATGCGAGTCGGACTCGCACACGAAGAGTTCCGTACGATAAGATCGAACAAAAAATACCAAAAAAAAAAACCACGATATAATTACATTGTCATAATTATTATCTAATTTTTACTAGGTATTAGTAGCAATAGAAATACACTATCTGAAAATTTCAACTGTCTACCTATTACGCTTCATGAGATAGAGCCCGCTTTCGGCCAACTCGGACAGTGGCTGCGGAGGCTTAGTAATAGGGTTCCCTTTAGCACCCTTCAGGTACGGTACCCTAAAAAATAAAGATTTCATGCGATTACTAAATTCTTTGCCAAGATTACATTATATAACATGAATATCATTTACTGTATCTCTATCTAAAAACAGATAAGTACATTATATACATATATTAAGGCTCCGTGCGCGAAAAAAACCCTCTTTCGTCAATAACAGTATCTGATTGTAAGAAAGCTTGAAATAATTGAAACGTTTATTGTCTGTGTAAGTAAAAAAGTACAGTTTTCGTGGTGCTAAACCATTCGTGTCAGTCACAGCACCTGTTAATAGTTGCATCATTTTTGCGCTTTCGAAAATATGGTTTATTTCGCCTTTGATTTACTTAGTGAAGATATAGTACAATAATAATAAAATAAAACTTTGATTTTCTTTCAAGGATAGCTGAAGACTAATGTGTGATTTTTAAATTTCTTGATATGGTTTGCTAAATAATAGGAAAAATATATTAAAGACAGTGTTTAAAAAAAATGATGATTTAAAAAAAATCTGCTATATTTTGTATGGAAGTTGAAAAAAGTGGTTCGCCTATGTACGAGCAGACTATATAACGATGTTGATTATGTTTTTTAATTTTCAAAATCAGAAGTAGTATCTAACATAATATCTAGTATAATCTTCGTCGTCAGTTTTGCGTCAATTTTTGGAAAACGTGTTGCGAATTTTAGTGATTTTCCACGAATCTTTAATATTTGAAAAATCCCTTTCCGCTATATACAAGACAAAGAATTCGGCTTTTCAAATCACAAAGATTTTTTTCCAATTCTGTTTCCCTTTCTCACAACTAATGAACAAAATTGATCAAAATCCGTCGATTTCGTGCACTGCCCCTTAATAGTTTATCGCTGACTGTTTAGTTCACACTGACAGCGAGTACTCGTTTGTTTTGGAGTGACAAAAGCTATCACAAAGAATATGCTCGCTGCTCGCCAATTCGGTTTTAGTTCCTAGCTCTACTCGTTTCTTGTTAATCACCAGCGGTGGACAGTCGCCTCAAAGCCCGAAGGTCTGACAACTAGTCTTGTCAAAGGATAGGTATCGTGTTACCCAGTAATAGGGTTGTGGAGGTCAGAAAGGCAGTCTCTCCATGTAAAAAACTGGTCCGGAAAAGCTATATAGATTGGTTTAGTAGTTTTGGTGAGGTTTAAACATGAATATAGTGGCTTTAAAAAAAGGCTAATTTTCAGTAGTGGTGCTCCAATACTATTTTATATTTTATTGAAAGTAAATAATTAAAAGGTTGGTGATGCTCAAATAACCACTAATTTACCTATTGGTTATGTTTAATCAATACTGTAATTGAATTAAAGAGCTGGAATATTTCGCGCATGGTAAACTAGCGATCCACCCCTGCTTCAGACGCTTTTTACGAATTAACTAAAATCGAGATTTCTTGTAACCTATGTAACCTTCCAGAAAAAAATCTTTAAATTATTGTGAAAACCGCATCAAAATCCGTTGCGTAATTTAGAAGAACAACATGGTCACACAGACAGACAGAATAGACAAAGGGAAATACTGATGTACGCTTTATTAAATTTAAAATGATTACTTAACTCTTTAGGCTTTAAACTATGACACACACACACCCCCTCGCACACACAATTTTTATTTTTTTATTTTTTATTAATTGGCATCGTCTTAACTTCCTGACCTTTTCTCGTAGTTGGTCGCAGTAACGAAGCTAGGGCACCCCTACCAAATGGGTTAGGTTAGCTTAGAACAGTGACCAGCAGCGAGCCGAACAAGCGAAGCGAGCGGTGTCGCGGAAGCGGCCGGCAGGCGCTACACCCAAGTTGGGCGCAAGTACTTGTGACTATTACTGGCGGCCTTAATAATGTGCCTAATGTCAACAGTATACTTAGGGTAATAAATTGTGCAAATAGCACCCTAATTGCTTAACACACGATCAATCATAATCTAAATAATTTTAAAGGATATTGCTAATCCATTGCTTCTTAGGTTCAAAAAATTTATCTGCTCAACAACGTAAATAACGCAATGAATGTTGTTGTGCGTTACGCAATCAGGGTGTAGGTATGTATGGCAATATTGAGGCAGACGTTTCAGCGACCATTATTAACTCAAATTAATAGTTATGTTACGAATATTTGTATTCTAAATCATTATTTGGCAAATCCAGTGAGTAATTAGTTTTGCATTAAAGTTTTGGTTAAAATCGAGTTATAAATAATACCTAATATGATTGGTCGAATTATTTACGGCCCTTCGGTGAGAAACATCTTAATTTGTATTCAGTTTTAATTAATATTAGATGCAATTGAGATTGGAATAGTTAACGACCATGTAATTTAAGGCGCGGTAAGAAGCAAATCTTACTGCGCTACTTAGGTATTGAAGGAGGTGAAGCGACAGTAGTGCATCGCGGTGTTTAAATACGGTTGACAATGGCGATGCGTTTGATTTTAGTTGAATCTCGTATCCGCCAATAATATGACTGTTGTTTTATTAGATTTTCTAAGTTCTAATAAAATAAAATAAAAATACACCAATAAGTTAAAAAATTACATATTTCTTTAGTTGATAATTTTCTTTTTTATATTTATTTAAAAAAATATATATATCGCAATCATCTTGTCTATCTGATACTATAAACAAGAGGTCGATATCTCTGGAAATACCTACCTACTGATCAATCAATCTGCTAGGATTTTCCCAACTATGTTGGGGTTAGCTTCCAGTCTAACCGGATGCAGCTGAATACCAGTATTTTATATGGAGCGACTGCCTATCTGACCTCCAGAACCCAGTAACAGGGTAATACGATAACCCTTGGTAAGACTGGTTGTCAGACTTTCGGGCTTCTGACAACCCGTAACGACTGTCAAAGATCCACGAATGACAGCCGGGACCAACGGCTTAACGTGCTTTCCGAGTCACGGAGGAGTCTCGGTATTTAGAAATGGTCACCCATCCATGGACCAACCCCGGCAAGCGGAACTTAACCTGATGGATCGACCCGTGCGGCTATTATTACTTAGCCACGAGCACCTCCTTAGCTCGAGTACCTACGTGCGATCCTATAACGATCCTATACGACAAATTTGCACGCTTATAATGTTAAGCAAAGACATGTATGCTCTGTATTTAATTTTTGTACCATCTTCTATACCATGTTTTTATGCAAATAAATTTTATTCTATTCTATAATCCGATTACAAAAATTCTTTCACTAGCTACTCTATTTTAGAACGCTATAAGACATTTATTGTAAAGGTTAGTTGGCATCTACCCGGACAAAATAACGAGCAGAAGACTATCAAACAATACTATACTATATGTAGAAGGCTATCTATAAGTTATAAAATCGAAATCCACATAATATTTGACCGATAGTGTCCTTCTTAACAATTCAAATCAGACAACGTAATTCCCCACTCTTTATCAGGCGAGATACGGGTGTCAGCAGATAAATAGCCATAAAATATCCCAACAGCTGCATTCCGATATGAGGAATTTGAAGGACTGAAACTCGAGTCCAGCTGAAAGTATTCAGGCAATTTTTGCATGGTAATGCAAAGGACATTTCACATGCATATATTCAGTTTCATGACAACTTCAAATAAAATGTCCGCAAGTTCGTCTGAACTAAATTTAAATAGCTGTAAAATATTTGCTTAAGATTTTTTTATTTGGTATGCGGAGTTTCCGTATGGTGCCATGAATTTCGTTAGGTTTCCTTAGTGAAGGAGGCATTTTTGTTCGTCGCATGAATTGCTTCAAATAAATCCTATTCTAGGTTATATTTTGAGGTTGGAATACTTCCCCTACATTTCCTTTGTAATAATTGAACAAAGTATGAGACAATCTTAATAATTCACCTTCGAACGTTAGTTTTACTGACACAATTGCTGTTTTCACATTGAATAGCTATTGGTTTGTTTAACGAAATCTACAAAAAGCTGATTGACACTTCCCGTGACCCAAGGGCTGGCTTTCCCTTGGCCTTGGCCAAGAGGCTAAGCATTGCCATACAACGTGGTAATGCCGCCAGTCTCTTGGATACATTGCCAGTCGTCGATGCACAGGAATTTTTCGACGCCATATTTTAGTTTGTCTTAGGTTAGGTTATCGTATTTTAAATTTTAATAATCAGCTACTGTTAAATATTACATTATTTTGGTGACAACATTATGTTGCTGTCTATTTTCCCCAAAAACTACTTACTTTAAATTCTTGTTTTCATAGCATTTGGGGTGCACTATCTACGACATGTGAAGGGGTGTTATCACAAGATCTTGCCAGCAGTATCATTATATAAACAATTGCCTTTTAATCCTCAACAATACGTACTAAGCCCACGTTCGCACACGGTCGTATAAAGATCGCGGCAGGATTTTATCGCGCACTAGATTTTCAACTCTCGGTACTATGCAGTGCGTTGAAAATTCAGTGCACGGAATAAATCACCGCGGGAAAAAATTACTCGTACCTGCAGGCTATATGTACTTTGAAGTAGTCTTCCTCTCTCTGAGCTTATAAGTTTTAGCTATGCCTAGAACTAACACATACGGCCTAACCCAGCCACCCGGAGTAACTAGAGCAAAACATTTTAACGAGGAACCAACACAACGGAATTATTTTCCGTAGCAGGAATTAGAACCGTCGCAAACTAAGCCACGTATTGTGGCTATTAGAAGCCTGAGAAAGCGACTGTCTTAAAGGAGCGAGTGGGTTAAAATCTGTCACCACTATCGTCAAGTTTTCTTGCAACAAAAATTACCAGCCATTGTCATAGGCTTTTTTTTTTATTATTCCTATCAAACAGAGCACCTGTCATCTAATCTCTTCACCACCCTTGGTGGAGAATGCTTAAGGCACTTTTGTACCTTTTTGAGTGTTTAAATAAATTAATTAAATTTAAAGTTTGGTGTACTACATGTGAAGGAGACGACTTGCTAAGTAGTACCTCGAACACAGCAACTTTATTCAGTTCACAAAAACACGGTACAATATAAAGAAAAAAAAAAAGAGTAACAGATTACATAGGAGCTTCAGGTGCTCGATTTTTACAAATTTCTTTGACTCCTCACTAGGATTCCCTGTGTCGTGGGGTCCAGTCTCTTCCTAAGTAAGGTAATCAATTTTCTTTCTTTTTTTTAATTAGTAGCTTTTATCCCAGACTTTGTGAATAAGCTGAGGTCGATAATTCTATACTCAATCTGTTTAGAAACTTCCTTTTGTGGTACAGATAACTAATTAATCATAAGCTGTCTGTCAGTCAGTTACGTAGGTACTACTGTCGCCGAGTTGTCGGTCACTAGTTGCCTAGTCTGCGCAATACATAACAATTGGAACACGGCTGCTTGACTTCCTGAGTTTTTGTTTGATGCTGAATTACTGACCTTTGGATATCTCGTGTTTTTATTAACAATATGGCTGTTGAGTTTCTACTTTGTTTAGTTGTGGACAATGTAGGTAAGCTTTGATGCAAGCATTTGAGATTTCTACGTAACTAACATTAAGCTGAAGAGTTTGTTTGAACGCGCTAATTGCTGAAACCACTCGTCGGATTTAAAAAAATATTTTTGTATTTGATAGTCCAATTCTCGAGGAAGGCTCTAGGCTAGTTAACATCACGCTGGGACCCTTAGGAGCCGAGCTAAAAGAAAAAAAGTCAGAAAAAACAGGGCGGACGATGGAATGCCACGGGGAGGGTCGGGGGACCAAAAGGTTCACGCGGGTGTAGTCGCGGGCAGAAGCTAGTTATTACAATAAAGTCAAAACAAATAAAAATCTCTCGTTATAAATCACCCAGAAAATGCATCCTGAAAATGATTGTTAGCAGAGTGGACTGCCCCATCCAAAGGCACTGGGTAGAATTAGGTATAGGTTTATGTTAAATAGAATTAAGTATTAACAACAATAACATAGCATGTAAGCACAGTTTGTTTTAACCACTAACTACGTATGGACTGCTTAGGTCTGAAATAAAGTTTTTTTTTTTTTTTTTTAATAAAAAATAAAATAAATAAATATTATGAATATTTATCTCCACAAATTACATTCATATACATATTAAGTTGACAGATATTTTGACAAAATTAGAAAATTTGTGGGAGACCTGAAGTCTAAACTAAGCCTAGGCCTGTATTTTAGAACTCTAGGTCCCCCCGTTGTAACACAGTAAATAATTGTCAACGTGGTACAATTGCGAATGGTCGGTGGTGTGTCTGAGTGTATGTTTGTAGAGTTTGTGTACGTAAGTGTATGTGTGTGTGTGCGTGTGTGTATGCCTACGTTTTTTATACTAGAATATTTCATAAATATAAAATATAATAAATTATATACATGTGCATAGAAAATTAAATATAAATATTACATTATACGTAGATAGAAAAGAATATAAATATAAAGAATAACTGTGGTGTTAATTTAATTCATTAATTCACTGACAGACAATACAGAGCCTAAACCGGTGGTTTAGAAACATGAAATTTTGCATAAGAGTTCCTTATATATAACGAAGGTTAGGAACAATGGAAGATTTTTTGAATATTAACCCTTTAAAGGGGCTAAATAGGGGATGAAAGTTTCTACGGACACAAGACACTTGCCGGTGGGAAATCCCTTCGGGCACTTGTGTGAACTTTGGCGTTGACAAGTTTTTCTAAATTTTCGTTTTGGGTTATTCTCTGTCAGCGAGTACGCAGTAAGTCGTTTTAGGGTATCGCCAGAATTGAGCATTATTATTTTCAGTACGTTTTAGAGTATCGCCAGAATTGAGGATTATTATTTTAGATTGTTATTGATTCCTTTTAGTGAATTTCACTATTTGAATAGAGAATTTTCTTTAAATTTTTATTAAAAATAGATAATCAACTATCAATCAGGATTCCTATAAAAGTGTGTAATAGCGTTTTTAGGGTTCCGTACCTCAAAAGGAAAAATGGAATCCTTATAGGATCGTGTGTCTGTCTGTCTGTCGGTCTATTTGTCTGTCTGTTCGTCTGTCACAGTCACTCGTGTGCCTGTCTGTCTGTCCGTCTATCACAGCCAATTTTCTCTGAACCTAATGGACCGATTAAGTTGAAACTTGGCACACATATGTATTTCTGTGAGCCGAACACGGACGTGTAACGTAAATAAATTAATTTTGAATATGGGGGTCACTTTTGGGGGATAAATAAGAAAATTAAAAACAATATATTTTTTATATAATTTTAAAATAAATACTTTTAAAAATATTTAAGAAAATCGATGAACATTGGCCATTCCCCCCTTATCTCCGAAATCACTGGGCCAACATTTTTGAAAAAAATATGTAGAATGGTTCTTCACTCATAGATTTCAGGAAAACCTATAAAAAGTCTTGTCGAAGAATACTTCATTGAGCGTAGTCCGACACGAACTTGGCCGGTTTTTACAAAACCATTATAATTTCTGCATCGGAACTGAAAAAAATTGCATCGATATGGAGCGACGGCAACATTTGACACGAGAAGAGATGATGAGAGCCGTCGGAATATTGCAAGCTGGTTCCAGGCAACGTACTGTGGCTGTCGCTCTTTGCTCTACACAGAGCGTCATAAGCCGCCTCTGGACACGTTATCGTATCATGAGCAGCGTGGAAGAGCGACCTGGAGGACGATCTCGCATCACCACTCGCAGACAGGACCGGTACGTCCAAAATACTGCTCGACGGAATCGTACCATGACTGCCATGATGTTGGCTACAAGCTCAATAGCTCTTCAGGCTTGCTGATAAGCGACCAAACCATCCGAAACCGTTTACGTGAAGTGGGTCTGCGTTCCCGAAGGCTGCTGAGAGTTCCACCTATAACACCCCGAAATCGTAGGGCCCGGTTCCAATGAGCTCGTGAACACAGAAATAGCGAGGAAGAAGACTCGCGTTGTGTTTGCTTTTCCGATGACAAGACGTAGGTACTTGAGTTTGGAGGACCTCTGGACGTCAAGAACGTTTGAAATTTTGTCAGGAAGTTCATTCATATGGAGGGAGAACAATTATGGTTTGGGCCGGTATTTGGATCGGTGGAAGAACCGATCTCATTTGGATCAGGGGCAACCTCAATGCTCAGATTTATGCGGAGAGGATTGTTTCAGACGTGATCATCCCTTTGCGGAGCCGGTTAGGTGATTCGTTTCGACTAATGGACGACAATGCACGTCCACACACGGCTAGAGTCGTAACGCGCACTCTTGCCGATGCTCGCATCAACGTTCTGCCATCCTCAGTCCAGACCTCAACCCAATTGAGCATGCATGGGATACGCTCCAAAGAAAAGCTCTATCGAGTATGGAGGCCGTGTATACCACAGCAACTTTTTGACTTATTAGAAAGAACGTGGGCGGCCATTCCTCAAAGTGATTTTGATGAACTAATTTTAAGCATGCCAAATCGCTGTGATTGAGAATCCAAGAACTAAATCGAAGAGTTTACGAAAAATCTTCGATCTAGCTCTTGGAGTATACATAAAAATTTTACTCATTATATCTTCTAAACTAAGACCCGACTAAACCTATGACTTGGCGAAAAATTACTAACAACTAATAATAACTAATAAGCGACAAAATTTTACAGAAAACAGATCTTCGCTAGGTGCTCTAGATTTTGAGATTCAATTGGGCCAAGCTAAAGAGATACTCCCCAGATCGGCCACCTATAAACCAAAACAGGCTGTTTAAAAACAACTTACTTATCCACTGGAGATTATTAATAAAGTGACTCGAGCGATAAATAAACAAAATTTTCACCTCATCCATCTGAATTGTCACACTATGATACGATTGGTCGAATTTTATCGACTCCGTTTTAGCGGACAAGTCTTTTGTGATTTCATTATGTAGCTCATGTTTGACTTTGCACGTAGACTAAGTTACGAGCGAATGTGAAAGAGCCATAAAGTAACACAGTGTTTATGCAAATCACTTTATAATTTGATAAAAGCTTTGTTTGCGTGACAATACTCTATGGTTTGTAACGAATAACCTGCCACCTTAGCTGATTGTTACTGGGAACACCTTTACGGGTTCCTGAAAAATGTTCTATTAGTGAAAACTTGTGTTAAAATCTTAATTTTGATTCACTTGCTTTGACTAATTTGTTAAAAGTTAGCATACGCACAATGTTCAAAATATGTCTGATACCCATTATAATATTATCTGTAGGTACTATCGAAGAAACGCATATCTAAGCAGTTTGGAAACAAATTCCCGTGAACACGATGCCCAGATCTGTTTAACGGCCGCTTTCTATAGCAGCCGAGCGCTGCAAGCAGAAATAGTCCTTACGGTGTATAAATATGCTTCTCTTCGATAGTACTTACGTGTGACTGATACTGGCACGGCCACCATCAGGGATTTTAATGTCGATAACACAAAAAAATTGCCGCTAATTATTTGACACGTATTTTTTTTTAACACGATAAGTAACCTACCTACAAGAGTCTCGGCAAACTATTTTCATCTAAGGAGATCTAGAGATTTCCATAACCCTACTCTGCAGTAATTGGGTAAAAAAAGAAAACCTCTAACGGCGTAAATTATAACAACCTTATTGGTAGCTATATGTTTGAGCCGTTTAGAGTTGAAAAACCAGGGTCGTGCGGTCCGAGTGCTCATCGAGTATTTCGGGACATCGCCAAACGGTTGGTCGAGTCTTCACGTGACCAGAGGGCTGGCCAATTTTTAGGTCAAAGAATCAGCATTGGCATCTTACGTGGCAATGCTGCCAGCCTTTGGGCACTTTTCCCACTGACAGCGATGCGGACGAATTTTTTGAAGCCCAATGAGCTCTTCCTTTTTTTCCTTTATAATTATAAAAATATATATATTATGTACAAGTATTACATAATATATATTTTTTAGTGTTAGATTGTTTATGACGGCGCTAAACTTAGGAGTTGATTTTAGAACGATTATGACAGCTGTCAACGTGACGTAACCCCGAATACTGAGAAGGCGGCCGGCTGTAAAAAAAAAGCAAGTTCGAAAGGATGGATCGAACCAGGCATTGATTAATGGCGACTGAGATATTGAAAATCATTGTGACTATCCTTGCAGGGCAGTGAGTTGATTGATGTGCGCTCGCGCCTCACGTACTGGGGGAATGTCGTTTACATTATTGTTATTTCCTTAATGTGATCAGAGATTTGTGATTATTCAGAATATTATTGACTTTCATTTACTCACATCTCCTGATCTCCTCGCCCGCATACCCACGCATAAGAGACAATAAGATCTCTTCTGATAAAAAACACGTAATGCCTTTACATATTATTTTTAAGATTTGTCAACAAACGTTGATGGTTAACACAATAGGTTAAAAAAAGCAGATTATCCTCTCAAACTGTAATAACATTATCTTCATTTTAAATCCGAGTTCGCCACCTCGGCACGATTACATCTGCCCTCTGTTCCGAGTGTCGCAGAAATAATAGTAACTTTAAATTCGCTAACTTTGGACGCTTGGGATGTCTAGACAGTGTAGTCAGCAAAATAGATACGTAACCACTACTAAATGTTATCTCTGTAGGTATCACAAGCTGGCGTTTTGAGAAAATTAAGTGTGACGGAAAATTTAATATTGGTACATAAGCAGAGTGTCCCCTATTTTGTACCTGCAGATCGATTTTATGAACTTATCTTCGTCATCATTGACATTGGTGTAGGATAACATCGTGAGGAAACCTGAATTACAGTAAATGTAAGTCTAAAATAGCCAACTCGTCTTAAGCGAGCGTTGTGATCAATACTCGTGCCTCCTCTGTGTGAGTAGAAGCCTTTACCCTCCACAATCAATCTGCCTAGCCTTTTCCCAACTATGTTGGGGTCGGCTTCCAGTCTAACCGGATGCAGCTGAATACTAGTATTTTACATCGAGCGACTGCCTATCTGACCTACACAACCCAGTTACTGGGTAATACGATACCCCTGGTTGTCAGACTTTCAGGTTTTAAACGACTGTCAAAGATCCACGAATGACAGCCGGGATCAACGGCTTAACGTACTTGCCGAGGGACGGAGGAGTCTCTGTATGTAAAGATGGTCATCCATGCACGGACCAAGCCCGGCAAGCGTAGCTTAACCTGATGGATCGACCCGTGTGGCTGTTATTACTAGGCTGTCATTATTATACCTATACCTAGGTACTTATTTACGATTTTAGATACTATAGTGACTCTGAACGGTAAGTATATTATAAGTAGGATGTGAGCACATTGTGATTACTCTTACATTTTACAATCAAGATTTTGGATTTCCTCCACCTGCTACTGTTATCTAGGGTCACTCTTTGCAGTAGGCCAATATTTAATCATATATATATATTTTTTTAATGAAAACTTCTTTAGGTGCGTTGGGCATTTTTGAGATGGGACTAAACCAATGATTTCGCTATACTGTTACCGACCACCAGCTTTAAAAAGACATCAACGCGCAATACATTATTTTCTTCACAATAAAATTGTTCAAGTTTTCATTTCTCGGACACTTTTCTTTCACGTCGGCACTCCCGGAGTGCCACTGTTTTTTTATGAGTTGTATATTTAAATTTAATTAATCGGAATGTTATGTTTGGTTTTTATGTGTTTAGATTAGAGTGTATAATTTAAATGTAGGAGTGAAAACTATGGACTAGAATTATGTCTGTAATAAATAATTTAATTTAATTTAATTTTAATATAGTCTAAACAAAGTAAGGTTTCACCAGCTACCAATCTAGGAATTATAACACTCGGCAAATCAAATATGCCTGGCCTTTTCTCAACGATGCTAGAGCTGGCTTTAAGTCTAACCCGATGCAGTTGAATACCAGTATTTCACATGGAGCGTTTGCCTATCTGACCGGTTGGTAAGATTGGTTGTCAAACTTTTGGGATTCTGACTACAGGTAACGACTGTCAAATATCTACGAATGATACCAACGGCTTAACCTGCGTTCCGAGGCACCGTCTCTGTCCTTCGTTACGTCCATTCATCGTGATCCATCTGTACTCACGATTTCGTCCTTCCAGTGAGTGTGTGGTTTTTGTCGTCATATGGGGCATGCAGTCTTGCAACATAGCCTGCTCATGTGTAAGGGCATTGATTGCTTTTGATGTAGGGAGCGCAGAAAACACTCGGCAATAATAAAGAAATCTTTAGAATTTATAAACTCACAAGAAAAAATATGGAAATTAAAAGTGATCATCATCATTTCTTAGTCAAAAAACCACGTAAGGAAAAACGTCCTTTCAAGTAAATTCCAACAAAGCTTACTTACGCAAAGTAAGTATACTCGTATTGAAATAATTTTTCATTGATGCGGCCCCGGCCGTTTTGGTCAATGGGCTGTGAAAGCGACCACTCTTGAGTCTGCCGAAGACTTTAAACTAAATTTGGCGAACTGCCAACAGGCGTATTCTGATGAGAAGGAGACAAAACTGAGGGATGAAAAATAATTAATGAGACTGTTGTATTAATTAGATTTAAGTAAGGGTTTCTTCAGACGTATTTAATTAAAAATATTGTTTGTGAGTGTAAGTTTTAAAGCTATTATGGAAAGCCACATTTTATAGAATTTTCTTTATTTCCATAATTTTTAGAATCTTAAATAAGTTTTTTCTAGGGAGGAAAAATTTAAACCTACTAAAACAAACTAACATACACTACTAAAATACACTGTTGTCAAAATTCTACCCAATGACCATGAAGTAAATGTACCTATCAGCTACCACCTTTTACAACACGAAGGCAACTTTTGTTGCCTTCGTGTTGCACACCATAATGAACTATCAAATAAATTAAGAAGAAAAAACAGACCTTGACCCAAAAACAGGCAAGTCAATAGCCACCATCTTGTCCAACATTATTAAAATTTAAACCGTCCTCGTCCGAGGTTAGATGGTCCTGTGTCCTCGAATAAGGCCGCGGACGTAACTTAGAGGCCTTTAAGTGTTCAAGTTTAACACACTGCTACATAGTTGGTTGGTGCTGGTTGGGGGGTTATTTAGGGTAAGATATTGAGCTGCAAATATTAGCTGGGTTGTTAAGTGGTAATTAGGGTTCCGTACCTTAAAAGGAAAAACAGAACCCGTATAGGATCACTCGGGTGTCTGTCTGTCTGTCTGTAAGTTGAAATTAGGTACACATATACGTATTTCTGTGCAGCAAACACGGACGTGTAACGTAAATAAATGAATTTTGAATAAAGGGGTCACTTTTGTGGGGAAAACAAAAAAAAATACAAAAAAAGTTTTGCTAACAGTACCGTTGACATATCAAATGAAAGAGCTTGTTTTATGTAATTCAAAAATAAATACTTTTAGGATATTTAAGAAATTTGATGAAAAGTGACCATTCCCCCCTTATCTCCGAAACTACTGGAACTAAAATTTTGAAAAAAATACTTAGTATGGCTCTTTCCTCATAGATTACAGGAAAACCTATAAGAAGTCTATGGTATTAAAATAATATGGTAAATCTCTCAATAATGTGCGTACAAACTTACATTTGCAGTTGGAATGTATGGGAAAACATGTTTTTCAACTACAATGTTAAGTTTGTTCTTGGGATAAATAAATTCATCTCAACTACGGAACCCTTCATTGTGCGTAGTCCGACACGCACTTGGCCTGTTTTTTTTATCTTAGACTAGCTTCTGCCAGCGACTTCACCCGCGTGATATTTCTGATTCCCTCGACTCACCGTGTCGCATAGCATCGCCTGTTCGCGCTACTAGGTACAATACGCGCCACGAAAGATGAGACTTGACCGCGCCTCCCGCCGCTCCTTCCGCCGCCCCGATGACGCCCCGGCGCAGACTTCATACCGCTAAAGAGACCCATAAATCGTCTACTGCGCAAGTCAAATCACGTGGTGTGGCAAGTCTCATCTTTAGTGGCACGCACTGTACTTCGTTTTCACCTAGCGTTCTTTCTTACTTTTTTCATTTTACTCGGCTCCTAAGGGTCTTAGCGTGATGTTAAATAGCCTATAGCATTTCTCAAGAATTGGGCTATTAAATGCAAAAAGCTCTTTTTTATCTGACATTAACGGTCACGTACATAATATGTCACTTTTTGTTTGGGAAAGCGCCCTCTGTCGGCGCGACTACGCGTTCAAGTTCACCGAACAAAACTGTGCGCGTGACGACCATTTTTAAATAAGACGCGGGGTTACACTTCCATTTAAGAATCGTCAGTCGTTTTTCTCATCGAGGCTGTTTTTGATGCACCCTTTTTAGTTTTTAGTAGGCACTTTTTTTTGGGTGGGAAATTATCAAATAACTTCTCCCGCTCTGGGCTGAGCGGGAAGGCGTGTCAGACTCTTACTGACTAAAAGCCACCCGTGTTCCTTCAGCTACCATGTTGCCACGGTATCTCTTTCGGACTTTCCCGCGACCCCGGAGTTTTTAGTAACTGGGCGACCGAGCTCTGGTGAAAATAGAGAATGCTCATTTAATAGTAAGTATAGGAAAGTTCATAATAATCCATGTATAGTACTTATTCCATGCTGTCTTGATAGTAGGTACTCACTAATTCCATACTGCCATGTCATTATTCTAATGTCATTGTTCTCTTGTCATTATTCATTATCTTGTTCTAAACTTTGGGCGACAGAGCTCTGCTCGGGTCATAATACGGAGAAAAGGAATTTTCCCAGATATGAGACCCAGCTAGATTGATTTTTCGCCTCCTTAAACCCCTATATTGCAACTTTCATCGAAATTGTTAGAGCCGATTTCGAGAACGTGAGTACAAATGTATACTATATTGCTCGTTTCGTAGTATAGGATTTAAGACTGTAGGTATTTAAGTGCCTGTATAACAATAACAAGCATATGAAATGCAAAAAAGTTTTAAGAATCCATACTACGAGGGAGCGTTTTTATGTTCGCGGAATGGAGGATAAGGGGTGGAAATAAAAGAACTAAATTATTTTTCCTTTTCAATATATTCACCTGCAAGACGGATACATTTTTCAGATCTTTCAATTAATTTATTTATACCCTCAAAAAAAATGTTTTCTCTTTATCTACAAAATACGCCAAAACTGCCTCCTTGACTTCATCATCGGAGGTAAACTTTTTACCCCGCAGCTCTTTTTTCATTTATGGAAACAGGTAATAATCACTCGGGGCCAGGTCTGGGCTGTAGGGTGGGTGATTCAAAATATCAAAGTCCACCTTATGCAGGGCAGCCAACGCAACCCGACTCTTGTGGACGGGCGCGTTGTCGTGCAAAAGCAGCACACCTTTTGTCAATTTTCCCCGTCTTTTCTCTTTAATGGCTTCTTTTAGTCGCTCTAATATTGAAGCGTAGTATTCTCCGGTTAAAGAAACACCTTTATCTTTATAATCAATCAATAATATTCCTTCCGAGTCCCAAAAGACCGTTGCCATGAGTTTCCCAGCTGACTGTGACACCTTAAACTTCTTGGGAGGTGCTGTGCCCTTTTTATGCCACTGCATGGAGTCTTGTTTCGACTCAGGTTCATAATGATGAACCCAAGTTTCGACTCCAACAACAATTCGACTCAATACACCATCCTTGTGTTCATTACAGAGGTCCAAAAATGCACGTGAACACTCTACGCGTTGTTGTTTTTGCGGCGGCGTGAGCATTCTCGGCACCCATCTTGCGCTGACCTTAGTCATGCCAAGATGATCGTGCAGGATTTTAAAAATGGTTGTATCGGATACTCCAACCATTTCTGCGAGTTGTTTCTTCTTTAGTCGAGCATCGTCGAGTACAATTTTTTCGACTTTTTTGATAAGTTCTGGCGTGGTCACCTCGATACTCCTGCCCGCCCTCGGGTCGTCTTCAAGGGATTTCCTTCCTTGTTTAAATAAACTGTGCCACTTGTACACCATGGTTTTTCCTGGACAAGAGTCGCCGTAAACCAATGACATCTCATTCAATATGGTCGCAACAGATTTTCCTTGCTTGGTAAGGAACTTTATGACGGCACGATATTCGATTTTTTCTATATTTCACTTTTCACTCTGTTGCTTGGTTGACGATAGCTCAAAGACTAATTGTCTAATAACAATCAAACCTCGTATTTATACTAATTATGAGTCACTGAACACGTTACGATCCTAATGAGCCTAATCACCCCCCTCCAACCCTCTCAATCCGCGAACTTAAAAACGCACCCTCGTAGTTCATTATAAATAAGAAAGTCTGCTAATACTAATCTGCATGTCTGTCTGTTACCTTTCCACGCCTGAACAGCTGAACGAATTGCGGTAAAACTTGGCACACAGTTAGACCCTGACCTGCAGGGTAATTGCGTAACACACTAACAGTAGCAATGGCTTTTATTTTGACAGTTTTTCGAACATCTGAAGCAAACAGACAAATTTTTTGAACATATGAAATAACAATATTCTTCAAAATAATTCAGATTGTGAAGGAAAGTGTATTACGCGATTAGGGTGCTAGGACATAATTTTTATTCCGATTATACGTTCCCTCGGGATAATTTTCGACCTACACATGCAAATCCGCAGGCAAAAGTTACACAAGAAAATACAAGCAATTTCTTAATCACGGCAACCTGATTAATACTAGAGCACTGTTATTACGAACTGCACACGCCGGTCATTGCGTGATGAATTATTTTAATCCTACATTATAGTTGTATGCAAAATCCGTAATCAGGTCGCATTTGTACGACAAAGAACATGGGCTTTTTGCGTTAAGCCGACAGCTAAAGGAAAAATAAAAAGTAGTAGTAAAAAATATCTACCTGCTATTTAAGGCGAAAGCGTCAGGATTTCCCGCGAAATTCAAATTGCAAAAACGTAAGTAAACGTTTTTTTGCAATTTGCAGGTCAGTATCAGGTTCTATATTGATCGAAATATGATTCGCGGCCGTATCAAATATTTATATAGATAATTTTAATCATAAAAATCATCAATAGAACTCTCTAAGTTTTTATTGCCCTATTGAATGACTTAAGTATTTCATGAAATCATGACGTTTGAGGCTGATTCTAATGTTTATAATTCTGTAAAGCCATATTTGTTACGGTCGCGAATTATATTTTCATACAACCTGACACTTACCTGCAAATTGCGAAAAACGTAAGAAAATTTGAATTTTGCGGGCTACCCTAGGGCATCCCCCTTAAATCTGGCCTGTCTTGAAAATAAATATTTGTCTTTAGACCTAAAGTTGTACAAAAATCTTATGGCGCGTGGCCAAAATCGGAACTAACGCCGCTATCTTGCACAAACAAATACACAAATTTTTCCGAACAGCGCCCCCTTGTCAACGTCATTCGAGCGCCAAAAGATCCTTGAGCAGTTCAGTTCAGTTGATTTTTTTTTCTAACTGTACTGAACCTATTTACAGTTATTTTACCCCTGACAGCAACCCAATCAGCAACGGACCAACCACCTCATAGCAACGACAACAGGCGCCATCTTCACGACCGAGAGAATCGCGGCGATAGTCCCGCTTCAAATTATCGCCGAGATGATATCACCGTGTGGAGATTGATTCAAAGAGTTTCTGTTCAACCAAAGATCACTGTAACTTCGACTGTAATGCAAAAACAGTCATACAATAACTGTAAATGTTCGTCTGGGATACCCTGTGCTCTTTATTAGCCCCACCCGCTATCGTCTTGCCGACTAACCATACTATTTGTACTACATATGTATATTTCGTGCCAATTTTAATAGAGAAGAAGCTACTATATCTCCATTGAAGTCAGATTTAGTCATTGCAAAGCAATTTATAAGGCTAACTTTTTTGAAAATAAAATTGTTTGTGCAAGTGTGCATATTCCTAGAAATAATTTAAATTGCCAATTGACACAGCCCAATCAAGAATGCGATTGTAATTATCAATGACCATTGAATAAAAATATTTCCATTGAAACTATTCGTCTGCCAAGCTTGGAATGCAATTTCAGCGGCATTAACTCTTCAGGTATCGGAAGGCCTACTCCAGCAACAGAACTAATTTTTTTTTTTGTTTTTTTATTGTTATTAATTTAGTCTCTATGTCAATTTTTGACAAAAATCTGCCGTCCGGAGCTGCACGTACAATTTCCACGAAGAGGTTTGACGTTCCTACGCGCGGTTAAATAAATGAACCGCGCTTATAACGCGTCAAATCCGTGCGTAGAATGGCCGTGGGTCGCAGTGGACGATCCCGCCTACATTTTCATAAAAAGCGAAGCTAAGTAGGCCATAAAACCTATTTTAACCGACTTTAAAAAGGAGAAGGTTCCCAGGTTTTTAATGGTGGTCTTGTAAGTGAACCAAAGATAAAAGGTTAAGAAATGTAAAACTTATTTTTAGCGTGTCATTTATTTCTCCCCTCTTTCTATAAATTACAAAGATATCACTTTACAAGTGAAATGTATTTTAAAATGCAAATACCGTCCGGAACACCTTAATCCGAGCTTTCTTAGGTAAGGAGACAGAAACTTAGTGCACTCTGATAATACTAACCACTAAAACTATGATGAAAAACGAAGCCGTGTTTCAAGCTTAATAATAAATGGTTTTAGCTGCTTTATTTAGTATGTATGGGACAGTAATGTCTAAGGAACAAGTCACACAGAAAAGATTACCTAAACATACCATAACATGACGCCAGTATTCCCCGAAGGGTTAAGCAGAGGTGTAACTATAAGGCTAACCATATGCAGAGACGCAGCCAGGTGATGCAGGTCCATGCAGCGCAGGGCAGAGACGCAGTCATCAAAGTCAAAGTCAAAGTATTTTATTTTTTGGAACATAGGTAGTATGGTACATGGTATAAAATTTGCGTTGTATCACTATGTTTTGCCGTGCAAGGCGTATAAATTAGGCATAAAAAAACTACAAACTGAATAAAACTGTTTCAAACAAGTAATGTCGTAAAGAAGATAGAATAACAAGTGGATCGGACTTTTTTATTTTATGCTTCTATCCTCTAAAAACTCATTGATAGAGGAGTAAGCCTTTTCAATTATTTTTTTTTTAAGTTGCGATTTAAAATGGCATGTATCTGTCCTGCTCTGCATCTCGTTGTAGTGCCGTGTTTTTTGCCACTGATTCATAATTTTGTTTATTGTACTGATGATTGTCATATGTATTGTCATATGCTATGTCGGTTACCTTGTTTCTCCTACGGATCCATTGTGTGTTACTCAATTACCCCACCGGTTCACATCCATTGTCCAATATCAACATCTCATCCTATCAATGTAAACTCCACCTAACAGACAAAATCGACTGGCGTGTTCGAGTCACATAAAAATGTAGCTTCAACTTGAAACGCCTACCTGTCACGATCAATTGTGGACTTTTCACCTACCTGAAGTAATGTACCCGCTTTGTATATCGTAGGTATATAGCAAGACGTTAATTAAAACGTTAAACAAAAGCGCATTGGTAATTATAAATCTTTGGTTAGACACAAACGCGAGGTTGCGAGTTTGAATGTAACGTTTTTCACACGTCAACCGGTTTTTGTCTTTCGGTTCAGTTAGTTATGAAAGGTTAACAGTAAATAAGCTGATTTATGCATCTTCGTTTGTGTTCCAATGACGAACCACTGACCAAAAATAGGGATTTTTTGTTCCTGTACTATTCTCGAAGGGCTTTCTGCTATTACAGAGAATAGATTGGTCTGACGAATTGACTCAGATTTTTCATAACTCCCCTTTAATTGGTAGTTTTTTTTTTGTCTTCACACGATTTGTGCACAATGGCAGCATTATCGACATCGGCACCAACTGCCATAGAGAAAAATAGAACAGAAGCAAGAACATCGATATATATTCACCACCGCGCGTTTTCCAGTTCGTTCGAAATTCAAAATTTAATTCAGATTACGAACTCGTTCTTACTTCTTTCAACAAATATTTTTCTTAGTCTCTTCGTCTTTAGAAACTGGTGGCATATTAATATTTTCCTAGCTGATATTTATAAATAAACCAGTAGGTACCTAACTAAAATTTATATTTCCTCATAAGTTGTAGATCTGTGAACTCGTGTAATTTTCCTTTAATATAACTTGTTTTGAAGTTTCTGAGCATTAAGTTTGTGTCTATACCTACTCCATGTATTATAACTAGTGATCGGAGTAGGTACATTGATTTGGGCCAATGAACTGGCACGTATATATTAGTATGGATATGCCTCCGAGATTCCGGGATTTTGAAATTATTACGAGTATTTTAAGGAATTTCAAATGTTGTAATGTGTAGAATAAAGAATACATAAATATGAATCAGAAATGTTTAACCCTTTAAGCTGTTATTGCATTGAATGCGAAAAAATATTCAGAAGTATAAAATAGATATTTTTATTTATTTATTCAAGAATAGTAACAATTTTAAGCAGCAGATAATGTACTTACAAGAAATAACTACTAAATTAGTCATATTATGTAACTTTCGAATGGACGCACAGCAGTAAGATTCACTTTGATACTTGATAAATAAGAAAAAAACAATTTTAAATGTTTATCTATCGCATTCTATAAATTCCTAATGTAGTAGTTTAAAAATCCTTACTTTTACAATATTTGATTCAATCCCGTAAGTACCAAAACGAAATCCCGGAAAAAAGGCTTATCCATGTTATGATTTCTATGATTATTCATGATGCGAGTATGTAAAATCAATCTACCTACTCCGATCACTGATTATAACATTAAAAATTTAAGGGTTATCACCCTTTCGTTTTTTTTATGTAAACATATACCTAAAAAACTCCGTTATTTCCCGATAAATACAAAGCAATGTAATCTATTTACATTAAAAAAATAACTAGAGTGCAGTAAATTCAACAATATTACGCAATAACTGTCGTTATTTGTCCATTGCTATAATAAATGGAGTATGTATGATAATGTTAGACTATTTAAGACCAAGTGTTATAATGTTGTACCTATCTATATCTATAAAAAATAAAGTCGCTTTTCATGTAAGTCGAACACTTTAAATTACTCAACAGATTTTTATACGATTTTTATCATAATTTAGACAATTTATTCCAGAAGGTTTAGGTATGTGTACAATTGGGCACGCCACAATTGCGGCGATAAGACCCCTGTTTGAGGAGTGGCTAGAGAGGCGCCACGGCGTCCTCACTTTCCGCCTGACGCAGGTCCTCACCGGACACGGCTGTTTCGGGAGGTTCCTGCACAGGATAAGGCGGGAGGAAACGCCCGGGTGTCACCATTGTGTAGATCGCCCGGAGGACACGGTGGAGCATACGGTCCGCCCAGCTTGGGCGGAGCATCGCCGTGTCCTCGTGGAGGCGATCAGCGGCGGTGATCTCTCGCGTCCGGCCCTGGTTCAGGCCATGGTACGGAGCGAGAGGAAATGGGAGGCCGTCACCTCCTTCTGCGAAGCTGTAATGCTCGCGAAGGAGGAGGCGGAACGCGTGAGGGAAAGGCAAATTTCGCGCCGTCACGCCCCTAACCGCCGCAGGAGGAGACGCCCAGGGCGTCGGGAATCGCGAGGCGATTTCCGGCCACCGTAGGCGCGGGCTTGCGGACGGTGAGCAATGGGTGGCTCACCGTCCGATAAGGACCAGGCCCGGGTCGACGGCGCGTTGTGTTCCACGCGCGCCTCAAAGAGATGTCAGCAGATTTGAAGGGGTCCACTACGGCCGATGCCTGCCGGGGTTGCGAAGAAAACCGAAAGGGAGATCGTGGCCCCCGGTAACAGGGCAACCGAAGGAACACGGGTGGGTTTTAATCAGTAAGAGTCTGACACGCCCTCCCGCTCCGCCGAGAGCGGGAGAAGTTATTTGATGATACCACCCTCAAAAAAAAAAAGTATGTGTACAATACATTCATACTATACTAAAATATAATAAAGAAACCTCGATGTGTTATCAAGTCGTGAAAGCTTCACGAAGCATGGGCGGGTCGCTAGGTCCAAATATTATCGGTAACTCGAGGAAATAAATTTGTAAGGAAAAGGAAAATAAAAATCCAAAAAATTCTATGTCATTTCGTTTATTCCAATATCGACCTTGAATACTTAGTGTCTATGTAACAAAGTCCAAGCTATCCTATTATATAATATGACAATCATCAGTCGCTCTCATCTTTACTTTATTACATCCATCGTTACTTTGATAATTAGGTACACATACTCTTCACTTATATAAACTTATATGGTCGATTTATCATACACTTACTTATAACAACGATGTTTACCGCACTTATAAGTCTGTACTAGCCTAAAACGCGGCAGAAATATCAGATGGGTCCAAATTCAAGTTTTTTTACCATGTTGAAAACGAACCCATCCATCTTAGTCACTCGCAAGAAATGAATTATCAAACGAAATGCTTCAAGTATCAAAATTAATCATTCGCAATAGTATAAGTTAGAGCCAAGAGTTGAAATATAAAAGTACAATCACGACCGCAATTCATTAATGCAAGTGACTAAAAAAGAAAATTAAAAAAGTTTACCGAAGAGCAGTACCAGTAAGGTACAATCAAACGCAAAATTATTCATTAAAATATAATGTTCACAAAGAACAGAAGGCACTTAACCGCTTAAAGTTGTCAAAATTAAACTTGCATTTAAATCAATAAATTAAAAAAAAAACTTATAAAAGCGTTCTTATTCTTATTTTTTTTTTATGGCAGTGTTTTTTATTTTGTAGGTGGCAATTTTTGGAGACGGTTATCTTTGAAAAATGTCCACCAACAATGCCTAAGTACGAGTAATTGATCAATAACATTACATTATTAACGTATGTATATTGGAATGTAATCAAAGTTACTTTTTACACTGTTACTTAACTATTTTATGGTGCTTTGAGAAATAGTGTCTTGGGATAAATGTATCCTAACACAATAGTCCTCGAGGGTTAACTAGAAAAGTCATAAAAAAAATAACCTAATATAGTGACAATTTCAGCTATTTACGTGGTCCTAAAAAAAGATATTTTATTTTTTATTGTTCATACAATAAAAAATAAAAATACTTATCTTTTTTTTTAGGAAAAAACCGTAAATAGTTCGGCAGCTCTACTTTTACAAACGTTTCTAATAAATAATACAACTGTTTTTTTTTTTTAGAAAAAAAATAATGTTAGGAAACATTAGATGTTACTCCAATATTTATCAATATAAAAACACCAATTATTTATCAATATTAATGTATTTAAGGTTTCTTCACATAAAGATTAAACTCATAATAAGGGCGAAAAAAAAACAATTATTTTTTTAAATACGTAGCATTAAAATAATATACGACATTAAATATGTAATAAACAGCTCATAGGATCGGTATCAAAAATTATTTAAAAAAAAAATTAAACCTAAGTACTTCTTGAAGTACTAAGCAGTACTGTATTTATTCTGTGCCTACTTAAAAACTAATTACAAAACAACTTGTCAATAACAAAAGAAAAATAAAGCGAACGACTATTTAAAAACTATGGACACATTATAAAAATATTAAGAATTAATCTAAATAGAAAAAACGCTAGTATTTTTGCAATAACTTTGTTCGGTGTACAGTATGCAAAAAAGGAACAAAATAATATCCGTTGTTCCAATCATATTCGAAAAAAGAAAAGTAACTATTCATATTCACAACTAAAAGAATATTCTGGTTCGAATTTTTGTGCTATTTCTACAATAATTTGCATAAGTTTTAATAAAAATGTTTTGCAGCTTCTATGGGTACAGATTTACGTTGGTCCGAAATAAATAAAGGGATTTATTCATAGATATATTTACTATTTTTATATGTTAAGGATATTACATAGTACGGATAATACACATAGATAGTTAGGCATATTATGTCACATTGAAAACATGTCCAAACAACGGATTCGATTAGAGGATAATATTTTAATATTACAATTCGTTGATATGCATAATGATAAGACACCTTGTATACTCGCCTAATATTAACCATAAAAAAGTTAATTTACTGAATATTAAGTTCACACAATGTTTATCCATCGCTGTACATATTTACATTTATATTCTACTATATTCCAACTAAGACAATCTTATATTATTTGAAACTATTATTTAATATTAGACGTCTATTAAAATAATGAAAGATACAAAACGTTTTTAGTATTTGCACTGTTCGGGGGCATGTCACAAAAATATTAAGAATCACACATTAGCTGCTTTTTCACATTACAGAATATGTGAAAAATATGAATTGTTTAATAGGCCCTTTTCAAGAAATCGTTAGAAAATGCTTTTTAACATAAATATGTATGGCTTAATATAATAAAATAAGACAAAATGGCACTTTCGTTCCATCTTCAATATTATAAGGTAGGAACCATCCATCCAGCCTAGCCTCAACCATCTTTTTAAAACTTCTAAACTTTGAATCGAAATGATTGAACACAAAATCTACTAAAGCTATATTCAGACGTCCCATGTCTAAGTCAGCGCAGGACAACGTCTTAATAAAACGCAAATGCACGTCAAACTTTTGCCAGAAAAGCCTTACAATAATTTATTGAATAAGTTAACCATTCAATAATTTATTGAATAATTTAACTATTCATTTTTTATTGAATAATAGAACTATTCAACAATTTATTGAATAAAGGAGGTGCTAAATAAAATGTAAAGAGGCGAGGCGACTATCAGGAGTTATGAACATCCCATACCAATAACACTAACTAATAGCTAAGGCCGACCTATTTTATTACAAAACTAAATGAATAATACGTATAAAAGTCTTAAATACAAGTCATACACATCACTCAATTTCTGTCCTAAACATTTTACATATAAAAATTACATACTCGAAATAATTTAGGCGTATCTACAACGATGCCTATTGTTACATCAGTCATTTTCTTAAAAACATTTTTAAATGTGATTTATTTGAATAATTATAATTGAATACATATTCTTAAAAAAGCAAATTACTACGAACTTTCCACCATTTAAGGTTATCACCTTGCTTTACATTTCATCAGTTTAATTGAACCCACTTTCGAAATGCAATTCTTTCCAAATGCATTTATTCGTGTTTTATATGTAATACTGTTATTAATTTGCAAAATTATTTGACACTTGATTCTAAATTGCTAATTGTTAAAATGAAATGAAATATAGCTTTGGGACCGGGATGAAATTAAGTTAAAAATGTTCAACAAAACTAAGTAAAAAATACTGCATGACTACCAAAATATACGCATTCAGAGTAATAGTAGATTTACGGATTCAATATAGTTAAGTTTTAAGGAAAGAACTTCATTGAATGCTGTTTGAAGAAGTATTTACAGGCATGCTAATTTCTCACCCAATTTGCAAAGCGTTTTTAAGCAACTCTTCTATTTCTAGATCGTTGCTCGTTTTACCGAAAATAATTAGACCTGATTTTTTTTTTAACTGATCGAACAGCCTTGCAATTTGCGTCGGAAATTAAGACGTCTATAAAGCACTAATTTCATGAAATTAAATTTACAGTATGTTAAATAAACAAGTGTATTTTTATCACTAACTGTCACAAACCAAATAAAAAAAACTATTTCATACAATCCCGAAGCAAACTTTAAAAAAAGTCACATTATCACAGGGTTCTAATTCAAACGTCAATTTCAATCAAAGGGGGTATCCGGTGGGGTGTAATTGTCACTGGCAACACAAGTACCGTGTTAAATCATACGCTGTGAAGCGGTAAGGCATCTGGGAGCTTGGGAGTCACATCACCAAGCACTTGGCATTAAGCCTGGACAGTCAGATGTGGCTACACGAGCCAAGCGTGGCGCTAGCACCAGGATTCCTCGTGTGGTCGTTCCCGGTCCTCTTCCTCATCGCCGTACATGTCCGCTAACTTGCGGAAACGAGGACCGAATGTTTGTAGGTAGTTGAACTTGAGGTCGCCGTCGTCCGTACCTAAGAGAATTGGTGTTGTTAATATTTATGACGAGAAAAAAATACAGTGTGATATTATGCCCGCTTGCAAACACAAATCACTAAGTGCAGATTTCATCTGTGGAACAGAGCGCGATCAGCACTTCTAAACCTCGTTCAAGAGGTGTCAATGTCAATATTTCACAGCAATTTTTGACACTGACACCTCTTGCACGCGGTTTACACCGATTTAAACGTGCTGAAGGCGTTCTGTTTTATAGGTGAAATTCGCCCTAAATACGTTTTTGCTGAACTTGTTTAAAACATTGTTATATTTCTGTTAATCGTGTGAAGATGACAAATACAACAAGTTTCAAACATCGCTCTGATGTTTTTTATTTGTTTTTGCGCTAAATTCATTTAGTGATTTATGGCGCTAGCGAGTCTTAAGCGACTGCTACACGATCGACAACCGCGTCCCGACAGCGGTGACCTTGGTGGTTTACAACCGTGCAGATGGTGGCTTACGACCATATTTCAAACAGCTCTGCCGGTCGACAACCAGGGTCACCTCTGTCGGGGACGCAGTTGGCAACCGTGTAGCAGGCAGTTTATTGTGTAAAAACTTTTGAAGTTCTCTTTTTTATAGGGTTTAAAGAAATTCAAATAGCATCATCTACATATTTTGGACACATTAAAACTACATTTTTAGTAAGTCACTAAAAACATTCGGTACTAAAAATATATTTTACAAAAGTTATGTTCGTGAAAACGAATTTTATTAAGCATAAACTTAGATGCCTAGACGTACAGAAAACCAATATTGATGAAACATTTTGATAAAATATTTCAATATGTTTTCATTTCTAATATAAATAAAGCTCGGTTTCATATTGGTTGAATTTAAATTGTCTTAAATTCAAGGGTATATAAATTGATATCATATTCATAAGATATGTGGTTAGGCAAATTGTACGTTTTCTCTTAAAGTGGATGTTTAGGAGAGCTCATTATTATTTTTACAAAGTTACTTTGAAGTTCTTAGTCGACGAAACTTCACAAAAGATTGATATCTCTAATCATAATTACATATTATGATTAAATTTAGATAAAAAAAATTAAAAAATATAAATATGGATTCGAACAGAGCCCTTTCAAATTAGCTTTTTGGATTGGTTATAAAATAAGCTTTAATTCCCAATTTATTTTGTAAACATGTAAAAAATATACAGAGCTTGTGGAAAAAATTGGTTAATAACCAAGCAAAAAGTTCAGTTTGGCAATTTTTCTGAAATCAAGTTAATATTCTCTAGGAAAACAAGGATATCTACTATATCACTACTATAACAATTTTTTTTTTCGTGGCTTAATTTTTTTAAAGATACGAAAAATAAAATTCTGTAGTAGCGAGACGCCTGGCAGATGTGAAACGTCGAAACTAATATAGAAAATATGCTATAGACTCAGCGCGGTAAAAGAGATCGCCGAGCCGAGTCGCAGAGTTACGACCACGTCGCCACATCAACAGCCGTTCTAACCGGCTTCATTAGATGCTTCACATCAAAAACAGTCAAATCTACACAGAGTAGTAGGTATAATTTTATACTTACAGCTCGCTAAAGAAGAAAGAGAACCACTAGTATTCCCGTCTCCCTCGTACGCGTAATGTCGCACGTCGTCGTACGGTGTGATATCAGGGTCCCGGTCCAGGACCGATTTCTTGTCATCTAGGAACCCTGAAATATCAGGTGCTGCGCCAACCAGACCTGGGAGACAAAGGAAGTCAAATTATAAAAAAGATAAAAAAAGGAAATTAAATAAGAAGGAAGAAAATATCGGGAAACAAGATTTTCCCAAAATTATGGTCTCAATAAACCCATTAATATTCATGTTGTATTGTTTAGCGACAAAATGTAAACGAATCAAAATCTCAAATTCAATTTCAACAACTGTTTGTAGTTTTCTAAAAGTCAGTCAATAACAGGAGAACAAGAGAGTGTAAGTTCTTACAAAGTAATTAACAAATTTTACTGATCAATACAAGCTTCAAAAAAAAAAAATAGCATTACATTATAGCCCCGGCATTTTAAATTAATCCCGATAAAACTCCTGGAAAAAGATTATCGCTCAGGCGTCGTCCATTTAAACAATTTTCAGTCAATAGAGCTTTGAATTGAGATGAAAACGGTCCGCTCAGTACGATATCAGATACCGGTATTTTATCGTTCTCGCCATTTCCAATACCGATCAGCGTTGACCTGGCAAAAGCAGGTTAAAAATGAGTCCTAGCTCTCATTACATTTTCTTTTTGCTCAGAACTGCTTTTGACAGAAATTGATATCGGAGGCGAGAAAGATTTGCGGATTTCGGGTAAATCAGATGTTGGTACGAAAAAGATGCTGTATTTTGCTTTTCTGAAGGAATTCTACAATATAAAATATTATCTAGATATAAAGTAGTTGTAAATAAGTTGCGTGTGTTTGTTTCACTAGTTTCTGCGCTCGGTGCTTGGTGTGGCAACACGCCGTGTTCGAGTTCACGACAAGTTAATCGTCATCCTGAGGATGCCTCGTTGAGAGGTGAAACACGTGTCGATTTCTTCCAGGGTCTTTTCAAGACTCTTTAGAAATAGCTAAGCGGAAAAGGTTACTAAATATATCCACATCATCATTTTAGTTGTAAATAAGTTGCGTGTGTTTGTTTCACTAGTTTTTGCCAAGACTGTGTTGAAGATGGTGATCCATCTTATTTAGCAAATTGTGTTTGATGCGAACGAAACGGGTTTGAAGCGAACTCCCAACCTTTCGCTTGCCAGTCATTTCTCTTTTGCCGATTCGGATCAACAAATTACTGACTTAATTATTGAAATCGAATCGAAGCTTCCTCATGTGTCGATACTTTATTAAACGTCCGACGCAGCCTGGACAGTCAGCCCAGCACCTTGTTGACTACCTAATATTTTGACGACGGTTTGAACTATTTTCATGAAGACAATTTTGAAATGTTGATCAAGCAGTTCTTACCTGGCAGTCCTTCTGGCAGTTTTTCCCAGGGGCTGCAGTCTCAACTTAGATAGCGATCGAAATTCAATCGCAAAGTCGTGATTTATTCATGCTTATTAAGTAATTTTGACCATATATCTATAGAGACTGCAACCCCTGGCATCCCTCGTGGCAGTTCTTGCCTGGCAGGATTACCAAGCGGTCCCCACCCCAACTCGTACTGGGCCCGAGCATTCCACCCTCTCGTTCTCACAGAAAGGAGACCGAGCAGTTGGACCATTCTAGCCTATAATTATTATGATTGTAATTTGTTTTCTTACCTCTACTCTGCATAAAGGTGTCAGTATCAGGCAGGGGCCCGTCGTACATCTGCCTGAGCACGTGCAGGTCGTAGCCAGCGTCGCCTTCACCGCCGCCCTCGTCTTCGTACGCGATAATGTTTTCTCTTATATCGTCTAGTTCCTTCTCAGCCCAGGCATCTGCTCTTCTGCGATGGACTACCACGGCTAGGAGGAGAACTGGAAAGAAGATGGCGGTTAGATTTTTGAACAGAGATAAGGGATCTTCGAAGTTATCATGCTCTGCCACGTAACTAACCCATCGAAGTGAGTACCTGCTTAAGCTACGAGATACATTAGTGCCTAAGAAAGGTGTGAGCCCTGAAAAAGCTTTGTAGTTTTTCAGAGCAGACAAGAGGTCAGTAGTGGATCCATATATTACTAAGCCTCCGCTGTCCGTCCGTTCTTGCACGGGTCCGACTCGCACTTGGCCTTTTTTTTATTTAGCGTTTACTTTGCTAAAACCTACCCTCAGTGGGGTCAAGCCCCTCCCAAAAACAAATCCTGGATCTGCCACTTCCAGAGGTACTGTATTTTTCAGAATGCCCTCTCAATCAACTTACCTCTTCATAAAAATCGGATCAGTAGGTGAGCCATGAAATTTAACAAAGACTAACAGCCGTTCCCGTGATTTTGCATGTAAAAAGCCGTCCCACAAAAGTCTACTCAGTTATTACAATACATTTATTAAGCAGGTCTGCCAAAATATTATTCTGATTTGACCCGAAACTCTCCGGCGCAAAAGTTAAGATTTTTATTATGAAAGGCATCTGACACGAACTTTTACAACTTTTTAGAAAACATTTTGAGTATTATTTTTATGTTCGAAATAATATTTCTGTTTCTAAAAATAAAAACGTTTATGAAACTCTCATTATCATTTATGAATCCTATGACTAGCAGTGACAGCCTAGTGGTGTGACTGTCGGACTGCCAAGTCATTGGTCTCTCTCTCGAGTTCGAACCCAAGGCACGCACCTCTGACTTTTTGGATTCATGTGCGTATTGTATAATTATCACTTGCTTGAAAAATGGTGAAAAGGAAAACATCGTGAGGAACCCGGCATGCCTGAGAGATATTTCTCGACGGCATGTGAAGCCAAGTCGGAGGCCCGTGGGCGGCATAAAAACTGTGACACCAGTTAGTCACTAAACACACGAAAATGAAAGAATGGCATGAATAAAAATTTGGCTGAAACCTACAAAAATTAATATTAATTAGTGAGAAACTTCAAGAAGAGTTAAATCGCAGTGATAATCTGGAAATAGGTTTTAATTTCACTATGCAATATCTGTCTTGGCCCCGTATTCTACAATGATGATACGGAACAGTTTTTGTTGGCATTTTTGCAGTTCGTGTTATGGTGTTGGTACCACTGACCTGTCCATGGATTTCTTTTTTACCATAACTAAACGCCCCTAATTTGCCTATGGTATTTTTTTTACAAAAACTTGCTTTTAGCGCTTGGCGTTGGTAAAAAGCTTCACCAAAGTAATTTTTTTTAAATACAAATTCCATGCTGCCATGATGGTACTTACTAATTCCATACTGCCATGTCATTACTCGGACTAGTAAATAGTTATCGGTGGCGCACATTACCGCTCTAGTACGGTAATATAAAGTAAAAAGCACGCGTGTAAAATAAACTGCTTTATGAACCTAAAAGCACTTCAATAAGAGCCACTTTACGAGCAAGTATGTTAAAAAGATACTTATGCATGAATCTCGAATTAAAATCGATAGATTACGAATCTAGTTTTTCATTAGAAATTCAAGTTTCAGCATAGTTCTATTACGGGACCAAGACAGATATTGTGAAACTAAATCCTATTTCTAGGTAAGGTCTAAATCTAAGCCAAGACATATCCACTATTAGGTAAGATGAATCGCTTAGGCTGCCTCGTTTGTCAAAATCGGGCTACATGTTTAGGAGGCTTCCACGAAATGTTTGTGGGCCCAATATTATACGGTCAACCGAATATTAAAGTTTGATTCAAATATGTCGAATATTTGAAATTCGTGGCAACCGTGATTCTTGTTTTTTTTTATTATTTCAAAGACATGTGACATTTACCAAGCCGCACTGGGTCCGCGTGGTAGATTCAAGCTTACTCTCTCTCGAAGAGAGGTGACCTGTATCCCAACAGTGGGAACATTATGATTATGCTATTATTTTTTATTATTTTATAGTTGCGAGTCGTCTTGGCCTTTCCCACATATTTTTTGGCAATATTTTTACGAGACGCAAATCTTTGGGCAAATATCTGAAGACCTTTGAAATGTAATATTTTAACTAAAAATATATAAATGCAAATAAATATAAATATGAAAATGTAGTGCCCGGTGAGAAAAAAATGCACAATGCAATATCTTCCTACAAACTGATAATAATGTAGGTAAGTCTTCAAATATCGAGTGAATAATTGCTTAGGACCACATTATCGCTCACCATCAGGTGATATCAAGTGAGACAGTGTTCAAACGCAAGCCTATCTACAGGATGGCATGGAGATCGACGCGAAAAGTGTTACCTTGGATTCAGTACATGATTCTGAACGTGCGTTGAAATTCGGCGGCTATTTTTTTTTAACTGCTGTTTCATAGAAAAGTGCAATACCTACGCGGTCAAAATATATGGAACATTTCAACGCAGGTTCAGAATCGTGTACCGAATCCATGGTAACGACAGTCTTCGCTTTGATGTTTCTGCCACCCTGTATACATATAATAAAACTAGCTTCTGCGCGCGACTTCGTTCGCGTGGAAGTCGTAAGACACCACAATGTACTACAATAACAGCCGCATTTTTATACAACTTTCCTGTATACGTTTGTAGTTTTATTCTCAGGAGCAAGCAACGTATAGTTGTCCGTGAGACAAGCAGTAAAATATGTAACAACGGCAGAACCGTAAACAGTTTTTTTTTTTAAGTAATTGTTACGAGGTGTGGTGGGAACGAGTCTGATGCCGAAAATAGTTTTTTGTTAGAATGTTTGTCGGGATGTATGTTCCGGATTGGCGTAAAAACGGCTGAACGAATTTCGATGAAATTTGGCACACAGATAGTTTATGACCTGGATTAACACATAGGCTACTTTAATCCCGGTAGCACGTTCCCGTGGGATATTTTCTGACATTCACGCGGGTGCAGTCGCGGGCAAAGTCTACTCAATTATTTAAAAAAATACTTACTGGCTAATATGACGATGCAGACAAGTATGGCAACCAGGAAATTGGTGTCAATTCCGAAGGTTACAGCGGTGAACATGCTTCGTTGACAGCTGGGATCCGCGTTATGATGTAACGAGGGTTCGCCCAGGTTGTACATCTGTTGAGAGAGGGCAAATATTAGTACCAGCAGTTCCAGACAGCAGTATCTTGTAAAAGCTGGGGTAAAATAGCGTAGTCATCTCAACACCTTCCTTGAATTTGTATACAGGGTGGCAGGGACATCGACGCGAAAACTGTTACCATAGATTCAGTACATGATTCTGAACTTCCCTGCATTGAAATTATTCACCGGTTATAAAAAAAAAACTACTGTTTCATAGAAAAGTGCAATACCTAAACGGTCAAAATGTATGGAACAGCAGATTTTTTTTTAAATAACCGACGAAAATTTTCAAAGCAGGAGGTTTCAGAATCATGTCCTGAATCCATGGTAACCGTTTTCGCGTCAATGTCCCTACAACGCCCTAACATTACCTAAAAGTAATAAAAAATCTAATTATTATTGAAAATAAAAAAGTTATTGCTATTTAAAAATCATGTGTTTAGTAGTACCAAAATTACCCCAAATTCATTATCATTCACCAAATTTTCAGCAAGGGTCATAACTTATGACTTCTAGACACCCGCTAAACGACGGCCACCCGCACCCCATGTAATAACCCGGTAAATTTCTCCATTATAAAAATTAGACGATTATTTTTTCGATATTCCTGTAAATTACCACCTAAATACACTCCCAGTACGATATCTATTAACACCCTCACGGATCGAACAGGGTTTTTTTACATGCTGAATATTTAATATTTAATATAGAATATTTAATATAGGTATAAATTATATTAAATATATATGTATATTATAAGTTTATAACCTATTTATATACTTGTGTACCTATTTTATTTATATTTATGATATATTTTTAGTATATATTTTTTTATCTTTGTTCCTCTCAAACAGAGCACCTGCCATCTTATCTCTTCACCACCCTTGATTGACTGTTAGAGAATGCCGAAGGCATTAAGTCCGCCTTTGTATCTTTTTTGAGTATGAACATTTTTAAAGTTTAAATCTTGTTTGTGACAGAAGAGCCAGCCGGTATACCGAAGCTTGTAAAATTATACTCCAATGACAAGGATCAAAATGGTATGATGTGTAACATAGTTAATTGATTCAGGAGTGACCTTGCGGAAATCCATTATAAAATGATGATGTGGATATATTTAGTAACCTGTTCCGCTTAGTTATTTCTAAAGAGTCTTAAAAAGACCCTGGAAGAAATCGACACGTGTTTCACCTCTCAACGAGGCATCCTCAGGATGACGATTGACTTGTCGCGAACTCGAACACGGCGTGTTGCCACACCAAGCACCGAGCGCAGACTACTAAATAACTACATATATCCACATCATCATTTTGTGATGTGTAACATCTTTCCTCTCGTTTTCCTGCAATTTGTTGAGTGGGAAATCTATGGGAGTAATTTCGTGGAAAGGGACAGAAATGTATTACAGGAAGCTGATGAAGCGTGCGTTGTGAAGGTGCCGTTGAGCGCGCGCGGTGCTAGAGTTGGCTCTCAAAGACAACGTTGATGAGGCCCCTTTAATTTTGCTTAATACCAAAATGAGATGCCAGATGTTACACTTCATATGCGACTATTGTAAGGTCCGCCCGTTTTTTTTTTTTTGTCTGCGATGTCGCTGATCAATCTCGGAGGTTGTCGGCTGCTTAACCGGGCTATCCTGTGGATGCCTTAATAAATTAAGGTCCACCAAGGCATATAAACTACAAGATCAACCTGATACTTTTAATTGTAAACAACTCAATTAGGTCTATTTAAACCCATGCTTCCAATAAATGTTATTTCTACTTAAACAAATATCAACTTTATGCTAATGTAAATTAAGTTAATTTAAGCATGACTAGTACTACAATTGAAAAAGTCATTAAAAAATTGAAGTAGTAGCGCAAACCGAACCCTATATGTAAAAGTTATTTTTCCAAGAAATCGTGTTTGTTTACATGTTTGGAATTGAGAAAGTAGAATAACTAAATGTAAGGTGTCTTTCATTCAGGATTTTCTTAAAAATAATTAAGCAGTTGCGATAAAATTATAATATTGTTGAATGAATATTGTAAAATTAGTGGTTAATTTTAAACAAAAAAACAGTTAGAAATGGTAAAAATACTTACAAAGTCGTTATATGTGAAGTTACTGATACATCCTATGAAGTTCTGATTGGTAGGCACGTGCCTCCAGCCGAATGTTCTTGCTATGTGCTGCAGGTCTATGCTGGATCCTCCCAGCTGGAGTGGTCCGTTTACTGTGGACAAGAAATGTTATCAATAATAGCCAAAAGTATAAAATAAAGCAGGTTTTGACATGTCAAGAGTGACTTGTTAGAAGCTAGTGACCGACCGAAGCTTCGTTTTCGTTTTCGCCATTTTCGACCAAACAGATCATGATTCGGCCATACTTTCGTTTTCGGTCATAAACCAAAAATCAAAAGTTCGTGAATTGTTGCGCGTCATTCGGCCTGCTTCGTAAAGCTCGGTATCTGGTGAATCAACAAGAAATACCTACACTAAATGTTGTATCCTCTAATGGAATCGTCGTGTTTTATTTTTTAAAGCCTATATTTGCTCTTTCTCTCCCTAAGTGTAAAAAAAAACAAACAAGATTTTAGCAGCGGAAAAATTAATGTTTTTAATGTCTAAATCATTTTCAATTTTAGCCGAAATTATTTCAGTCTTATGAACAAAGCCGAAGCTCTGCTTTTTGCTTTTCTTTGTTTTCGGCTGAAAATCCATTTTCGGTCACAAAGAAGAAACATATTTTACTCCCTTTTTTTATAACGTATAAAAATTTATTTTGAAAAACAAAGTTAAAAATAGGTAGCTGTACCGTAATTAGATTGAATTTAAACGACTTAAGTATTTAATACTATTATCAAGTTTTAACCATCTTACAAACTTAGTCCTGCTGAATTTAATTAATGACAACAATAAATTCTTAAACTAAACTTGTTCCCAGTGCTAAGTAATGATCAAAAAACAATTAAATTAATTAAAAGAAAATGTAACTGGAACGTGAAAGGTAACTAACTTTTAATGTAATTTAGAAAACATTGAATACTCTAATGTTCACAAAATAATATTATTTAAATTAAATTGTTACTCGTGTAAGGGACTAACAAGTTCTTGGGAATACATAAACTATTTTCATCAAGGTGTTTGATGTTGGTTACACAAATTAATAACAAAAGTCTAAGAACGAATGTTGCTTAGGCATGAATCTTGATTACAAAACTGGCAGACCGATTTAACGTTTTTATCCGTCGTTCGAGATCTATTATTATTGTTACTTGAGACCGAACCGAAGCAAGTGTAATAGTCTATAAATAATAGGTAGTTCCTGCAGTATCTATTTGTTTGATTCAAACATTCACCGCAAATTCTAAATTACAATATTAAAAGTCTTTTACAACGATACAAGCTCTTTCTGCCCGCGGTTAACACGCATAAACGAATTGTGATACATGTTTGCAACAAGTCTTGTTAAATACTTGTCAAAACATGTATCATTTATACATTGAAGTTGTTCCAAACATGTTTTATTAACATTTTCGACAAGTTTTCTACTAGTCGTTACAATTGGCTGACATGCCGATTTCCTCACGATATTTTCCTTCACCGTTTTGAGAGCAGTGGTAATGAAATTAAATACAACTTATATTGGCGAGATTATCAATGCAAAAAAAGACCACTCACCATTCAGAATCTCCCTAGGCCCAGTAGGAGCAGCGAGGCTCATACACGTTGACAACTTGCATCTGTCCACAAACATTTCAATGGAACTCCTCATCAAGACTATTTCTATTAAATGAGGCTTGCCATCAGCTACGTGGACCACGCTGTTGTTCAACCTGGTGGTACCGGATCCGTAGTTCACTAGGAGAACTGGGAAACCCTCCACTAGTTCTAACGACATGAAATCTGTGAACAAAAAGGGAGGGTTAGCAAATATAAGTTACACTGTCGATGTAAATGTTTCTTCCAAGGAAAGGTATCAAAAAAAAAAAAGAGCAAGGGAAGTTATTTCATAATTTCTGACCCAAAAAAAAATGAAAGGTTATCAGCGATTTTGACTACGGAAAATAATGGCTGTGAATATCTGTTGTATTTTTTTCTGTATTTATAAGGACTAAAGTTCTTAGTAATGGATTACAATCTAACCTAATTGGCTAATAAGCAATTAAACTCTTAATATTTTATGAGATAGATTATGTTTTATCTAAGGATAGTGTCAATTTGCACTTTTACACAATTTCGTAGCACTTTCTAAGGGTCTGATAATTGATGAAAACACTTTGTTCATGTGTCACATGTATTGCATAGCATTGTTACTATTATTTTTTCACTATTTACACACTACACTAACTCTATGTTCTCTTTAGCCGACGCACTATGTCAGTGTTGTCTAGCAGCTGGATTGCCTCGACATTCACTGTGTTGTATTGAAACACGGTAAAAGATAGTTTTTATTTTTTAAACAACACCATTATTATAATTCCTGCCCTTAGCCCATGTTACGTGGGGTTGGCGCACCACTTTTTCTCTTTCCATTCTCCACGGTCAACCCGCTATCATTCACTCCATTTATTTCATATCATTCCTCACACAATCCACCTATCTTTTCTTTGGCCTTCTTTTTTAAAAATAATATTGACGTAATATTTTATTTTTTAATTTTCAATATTTTCTTTCATTACAGTTTATAACTAACGATAAGTTAAATTGTGTGGCTATAAAATAAAGTCCACCATATTAAATTTAGGGAAAATTTATATAGCCTATGCCACCCGGACCATTATTACGAATCTATTGATACCTCATTCATCAAAATCGGTTCAGTAGTTTAGGCGCTACGGTGGAACACACGTAAATGCAAACACATACATGGACTGTTAAAATCATAACCCTTCCTTTTGGCTTTGCCGTAGTCGGGTAAAAATAGGAACCGTACATTAAAACAATTTCGAATAATGAAACCGTTCTAATCATAATTTCGAAAACCCAACTTTCTACAAACATATCAAAAAACTATTAAACCAATTAATTACGAAATATCAAAACCAAAACATGGGGTAGCAACGCAACAATGTTTTCTATGGACTAATCCTCGTACCATATTAATTATATACAAACTAGGTGTACCACAATAACAAAAATAATTACGTAACAGTTGGAAAAGTATTAAAGGTTCCACCTATCACGCGATGGTTACTTTCATAAATCATAATGTGCCGTAGGTAGGTACACGGCTGTCAGTCATTATGGGATCATTAAAAAATCATTACAGCTCGCATTCAAGTGTGGGATGGCAGCTTGTTACGTGGTCGGACGGATAACTTATTGAAAATAATAAGAATAGTACCTAACCTATAAATAACACGACACTGGTATAAAAGTAAAATATTTTGTCATGGATTTTTATTATTATTGCCCAATTTAGGAACCTGAGACATAAACCGGGATTTATTATGCCAATTTATTATCGTTTGAAGTAAATGCTAAAAATATATCAATGACCTCAAGCTTACAGTTGAATTTTTCTTGAAAAATATAAATTAAAGAGCAAATCTTAAAAAAAGAGTAAGTAGTTTTTAAGCTCGCAAGCTTGGTCACCCCAACAATAAACGTAAAGCCAACTAAACCATGCATAAAGACGCACACAACCTTAGTTTCCAAGAATGCAAATCGTCCATTCTGATTGGCTGTTTTTGCCGCCATCACAACGTCGTGAGCGCTGATTGGCTACAAAAATAAAGATACTTTTTCCTTCTTTATGAGGTTCTATTGTGGTGAGGAAATCATTATTCAAGTAGTTACGCCAATCTACTGTGACATGTTCATTGTTGGAGGTTGTTATTCTTCCAAGTGGAGTTCTAGTTAACGATAGGTTTATGAACTCTTGTATACCTAAGCTTGCGTTGTTTGAAAAGGTATGACCGAAATTTTGATGAAGGATAATTTCTAGGAAATATGATAATATGATGTATCAGGAATCGTTTTCAATGAATATGCGCTACGATGGCAATGATATAAAACTTAACTACATACAGTCCGGCCGTCGAGAGAATGCGTTTTAGACACCTGTCAATTGGACAATTTCTAGTATTCTACATATTTTTTGTTTTTTTATGGCAAGCAAAGTCGATATCGACCATTCTGACATTGCCTATAGTTGCCTATAGTGAGTTGGAAAAGCAAGTGTGTATTGAGATAAATTTGTAATAAGGGTCAAATTCGCAACACACATATTCGTAGGTATGAAATTGACAGGTGTCAAGAACGCATTCTCCCGACGGCCGGACTGCAGTCTAGTATTAAGATGTTAAAGAATCTATTTTTTGTAGTAGAAATCTCAATTGACACAAGCTTGGGTGAACAAATTAAATGGATGCGCTTAGTTTCAAACGCGCTATTACATACACTGCTAGCCAGAATAACAACTAGAGCAACAATATAATAATGTTTACTGACATTAAAGC
This sequence comes from Omphaloscelis lunosa, assembly GCA_916610215.1. Classification (NCBI taxonomy): domain Eukaryota; kingdom Metazoa; phylum Arthropoda; class Insecta; order Lepidoptera; family Noctuidae; genus Omphaloscelis; species Omphaloscelis lunosa. The sequence continues at coordinate 11,504,844 of OU744265.1, read as the reverse complement.
TTGCAGCTAGCCTTTATAATCTTTTCTACGCACAGTCTTTAAAATAAAAAATAATTATTGTCTTCCTCTCAATATTTTTCAAAGACGCCTTATCTCTCACGAACATTTTAAAATTTTCTCAGTGTTCTGTTAACTGAGGAATAGTTACATATCGTCATTGGGTTTAGATTACCATAATGCATCGGTAATGTATTTTACAGCCATTCTCATGCAGTAACGGGTCGGGTTGACGGTTAGAAAATCTTTTTGGTTCTATTTACGTTTTGTTTCCAACACAGTTCTTAACATATACGGAGGGATGGCAAGCAAGATAGACAGATATGGATTTGATTGATTTTTGTATGAATGTAAACTTGTCTTGTGATTGTAAAGTAAACAAACTTTTTAAATATTATAAAACATTGTTTAAGTTTCATACTTTCAATAAATCCATCTGTAAGATTTTACTTTTTGAATTAAATTAACCTGAACATAGATTTATAAGCAACTAGCTGCGCCCCTCGGTTTCACCTGCATAAGTCTCAATCCCGTTGGATTATCGGTATAAAAAGTATCCTATAACCTTATCCAGGTCATGGACTACCCATGTGCCAAATTTCATCCAAATCCGTTCAGCCTTTTTAGCGCATAAGCGTAACAAACAAACAAACCCACTTTCGCATTTATAATATTATATATATTTATATAAGTTTGGATTAAAACAACGGGCCCAGAAAATCTAAAACTGTGAGTTCATAAGAAAACAATGTGACATTGAAGGTTGCAGTTTATAATTCCTTTCATAGTGTAAATCTAAGCTTTAAGACTACATTTTAAATACTTCAAGAAAAAGTCTAGACTCAAAAGAACCGAAGACTTAAAACATACCTAATTGTTTTCTTCTTAACGTTTCGTAAACTTTTAAAACTATTCTGGATAAAACGAACAAAAAAAAAAACCTAGAGTAAGTAAAATTTTCCAGTAATTTAGCTAAAATGCGATGTTTTAGTATTTTTTATGTTTTTTCTTAGTGAGATGTTCTTTGGCAAGTAAGTTGACACAAATTAAGTGGGTCCTTTAGCTCGGCCCGATGTGGACACAACACTTTGCTAGATTGGCAATTTGGCACTCGTTCGGAAATATTTGCTTTCACCGTGAAAATACATTGAAAATCGTGTTTTAAACGTACCTACATTTCTGTCAATTGGAGTTTTATTCGGTTTCGACTTTTTTTTAAATGATTTATTTTATAGCGATTACAACTTTTCAATGATTTATAAAATATCACTATGTTAACTAACGAAGGGTGTTCCGTTAACTCGTAATAGTATATAGTTAGTTTGTTAAAAAAATATTACCATAAAAAAAGTTAAAAATAATTTAATTAATAAATAAATAAAACAAATAATAATAATAAATAAAATAAATAGTAATAATAAATTAAATAAATAATAATTATAAATAATTAATTAATTATTAAATAATAAATTAAATTAATGCTTTTTTTTGCATTTATGTGCGCTATACTATTGGGGATTATCGGGAACGCCCTTAGTTAGTTAACATACTATAATACTTTAGTGCTATTTTTATTTCTCTGTCTTAGGAAATACGGATCAAAATATAAAATTTCATAACATGACTTCAAGCCTGTTTTTCCCGAAGGGTTAGGCTTTATAGCTAGTATTCGATGTTTTTTGTTGGTATATTAGCGTGTGCTAGCTGAGATACAGCAAATAATTTAATTTAATGTAAATTATTTTGCATAAGTGTACTATTGTATAAGTGAATTCGTTGCGCCACTTCTTCTTCCCAGCTAAAACACTAGGAAGTGGTGAAGGTGGGCGTTTTGGGGGACTGTCTTATGTAATTTTGACGTACGAAAAGTGCTGATTCTCATCCTAATTTGAATAAATGACTTTTGAATTTGAATTTGAGTACACCCACATTTCGCCAGTAATGTAATAGAAAGCGAGCCTATTGCCATCAACCGGGCAAAAATCCAGACTTCCGTGCTGCTATTTGCTCGACCTGCGAATCGAACCCAGAACCTCATCCTTAGCAGTAGCATTTGCGACTACTAGATAAACGAGGCCATAACATATACGTAATTATTCGACATTTCAATCAATCTGCCTAGCCTTTTCCCCTATGTTGGGGTCAGCTTACAGTCTAACCGAATGCAGCCGAATACCAGTATTTTACATGGAGCGACTGCCTATCTGACCTCCGCACGACAGTATCTGGGTAATACGATACCCCTTGGTAAGACTGGTTGTCAAAGATCCACGAATGACAGCCGGGACCAACGGCTTAACGTGCTTTCCGAAGCACGGAGGAGTCTCGGTATGCAATGATGGTCACCCATCCACGGACCAACCCCGGCAAGCGTAACTTAACCTGATGGATCGACCCGTGCGGCTGTTATTACTTAGCCACGAGGTCCTCTCAATTTGATTCTCTGATTATTCGACATTTCAATCTACATATATTTCGGGCGTCGCCAGCCGATGGCCCGGGGGGGGGGGGGAAGTTGATATACCTATGCAGGATGGGAGGATGGGAAAAGTATGATTTGTAGGTACAGCCAAAAGTCAAAAGAACATGGAGCTTTATTGACAAATCAATTTCAACTCTGTAATCCCGATAGGAACAGAGAAAAATCATAATTTCTATATTCAATGTATGAATTGGAAACGTCGTTTTTCCCAAAACTATTCAGAACTATAGAGCTGAAATATAATAGGTATTATGACTGGGCCTACCACCAGCACATAGATACGAATATGACGTCCCCGACCCAGGATTAGACCCTGTTCAGGAGATATGGAACTTTAAAAAACCAAATATAATTCTTACAAATAAAAAAAAATTGGCTTTATAGATAAGTATGTAGTTTCTTTACATTAAAATGCCTTGTATTTACAAAATTTATGAATCTAGGAGGGCAACTGCCCCCTTTGCGCCCCCTTGGCGACGCCCTTGCATATATTTATTTGTCTCATCCCTCTCTCACATTACAAAACAAATGTTATAAATTCATGTTTCTCACAACACGTTCCAAAATTATGTAAAGCAGCAAAATAACGAGGGAGAAATATTCAAATCAATTACATAATTGTATCAGAATCCTCACTCCGTCGTTGACATTTTTCGGCCATTCTAATTGAAGAGCTTGATGTGATGTTGTGTCGGGAAACGTAATTGGATTCTGATTTTAGGAGCATATTTCATTTTTATTATGTTCCTGATGACCCGGTTTTTTGCCACTGGCTTTGGAAACGTGGTTTTTTGTTGATAGATGGCTGCTTTGGCTTTCATACTGTAGCTGGAAAAGGCTTTAGGGTTCTTCAAAAATATTCGCTATACGGGTTACAAAATATGATAGGTTAAACTTAGTCAGCGATTCCACAGTCTTTTAAATTAACAGTATTTTAAATTAACACAGTCTTTTAAATTAACACAGTCTATTCAATTAACACAGTCTTTCGACTTCCTCGTTGGTCTAGTGGTCGCAAACGCTACTGCTGAGCACGAGGTCCTGGATTCGATTTCCAGGTCGGGCAAAGTGTTATTGGGCTTTTCCATCTGGAATTTCTCAGTCCCGGAGTCTGGAATTTGTGGTCGATGGTGGCAATAGGCTCGCCCCCTATTACAAGGGACTTAGACATAGCTGGCGAAATGTGAGTGTATTATTTCATGTAACAACAGTTGTGTTGGATAAAATTTTGATGTTTATTAACAAATATTGGAGTTAGTAGATGCCGAAAGTGAATAATTATTGCTCAGCGATTTCCCAATATTCACGTAACTGGATTGTCAATATTGGCAGCTGTAAAGCTGATGTCAGACGTTTCACTCGAGTGAATGTTCATTTTTGTTTCTTTCCACGTTCACACGGCACCGAGATTTTATAGGAATGAACGTTCATCTGGATTTTTAATTTCATATTCCGATCCAATGGATCTATGTTCTATGTTATGGGATTTGGTTTCCGCATTTAGTCCGCCAGGTGGACTATAGTGCGTGGGCCATGACGATCGTTTGGTAGTTACTGTGTGTCAGCCGTTTTACTTTGAGTGAAAGATGCCGAATTAAAGACAAAATATATCAGTCTGATATCTGCCTAAAGCACACGTGTTTCGTATTTCATTGAATTAACTAATTATTATTATTATAAGCCTGTGTTCTCCTTCCTTTTTTACACTTTTCCGGGTCTACTGCCAGTCCTTTAAAAAGGAGTCCAGCTCATTCCGTCATCTCTTACTGAGCCTGCCGCGTAGTCGTTTCCTGCTAATTGGGATCCACTGAGTGGTTTTAGCATATTGCTGCTCCGATATTCGACAGATTCCACTTTCATCCGGCAACTATGCAGCCAGCGTCCGCCATTTGTGATTTGGAACGAAGTATAGAGTTCCTAAAGCTGTCTGTGAGTTTGAAACCTAGTATAGCACTTTGGCAGACGTCCAAGTGCGGACTTTTAAAATTGGAATACGGAATGATCCAAAAATTAAATGAAAGGAGCAGATGAACGTTTATTGATATCTATTTTTGCCGGTGTCGTGTGAACGTGTAATGAAACAAACATGAACATTCGCTCGATCGAAGCGTCTGATATCTCCTTAAGCAACCCCCAGCAATATTCCAATTTGTCAATACTCCAATTTTAATCGGCCGTGGAAGAGCGTCATTATTGATAATGTTGTACCTACCCACGTAGCTGTCTTAAGTGCTATTACTGTAATAGAAGTTGGTCCGCTCGTGTTTTTCCTATATGAAGGTTTACTTACTGCGGGCAAAGTGGAATATAAGATACGTTATCCTTAATAGCCAATACATTACAGAGTTTAAACAGTGTTTGTAAATTACTTTTATTGCGTTGACTTTTTAGCTTGGGGAAATGCGAAAAAATTACACGATTTTAAGACGTACAGTCAGCTAGAAAACTTTTAAATAATATCATCATTTTTAATTTTGCGATGTAGGCATTGCTTTCCAGCATTTCATGTAGCTAAGAATCTTGAAATCAGTACAGATTTTTTGTGACTATTTTTCTCAATCATTAAGATTTAAAAAATTAAAGTGTTAATCGACTTTTGTTGCTGACCGTACCAATGTATTTTTTTAATAGTAATAGTGATTTTAAATTAAAAATAGCCTGCAAATGTTTAATTGTAGGGTAAAGATCTTTTCTCAAACAAAACATTTTAGTCACTGCTAACAAGAAAATTTCATCCTATTTTCCCACGGAATAAGCAATTTTTTACCTACTTATTCAAAAGCAGTTTGTTGTGATACGAAAGAAGATAGCAGACAATAAAATTAAACACTGGATGGTATTTCCATGACAGATTGTCGTGATTTCGGTTTGAGGGCAAATATTTGGATGGCGCTAGCGTGCAAATATTTGACCCTGAAATACCAACACAAGCAATGGTGAAATTGCGTGCGTATTGCTGATTGCCTACTCACGATGTTTGAGCATGTGTGCAATTATATAGAGTCATAGCGTGTTAAAGAGGTGAGGATATCCCTGAGCAATAATTTTATAACCCATATTTAGCTGTTCAGGTACGGTCACTGCCTTCTGAGGTCAAAGTCAAATCATTTATTTCAAATAGGCCCTTGTATAGCACTTTTGAACGTCAACATTTACAAAATAATAAAATTGATTCTAGCCGCCCCTTCCAAAACTACTGCTCGCGGACTGAGTGAGAGCGAGACTGAGTGGCGGGAGAAGGCTCCGAGGCGCCAATAGTTTAAGTAATTTATTTTTCGGTGAAAGTTAGTTCAGTTATTATGCAAAGTTTTATGATCTAATTTGAAGTATTTTTTAATACCAGCGGTTTATTGTTCGGTTTGGAGGTAGATTTGGTTTTTTTTTCTACTTATAGAATTTTTTCGAATCGTATTTTCGTCAAACATAGTACTTAACATTAATCCTCAACTTTACCATTGTATTTATTTCAAAATGAATGCTGCAGTATTTTCGATATAACGGAATCATGCTGAGCAATTCGAGGTATCAGTATTATAGATTCTTCAGTATGGCGAATTTCTTCTTCAAGAATGTTAACCTTAACAGTCAGTCCGCTAGCACTTTCCTCACTGGCTTATATACTGCTTGCTTACTTCTAACTACTCTTTTCCTCTCTTTTTATTTTTTTACCATTACATGAGTAGTTATTTTCATATACTTAGTTTATGCCGTTGTGAGACAGAAAAAAATTAAAAATAAACTACAGTAATTAATTTTAACCAAATGTAACATACCTTGAACTTCAAGCAGAGGATTATGCTTCAATGGTCCCAAATAGAACACAAGGCTGTTACTCGAATGTGACGTCACAGTCAAGGTCACATGGCCTTCCTGACAGGCCGGTGGTGCAGCGTACATGGCCCAGCCGTCGCCATGGAAACCGATGGCGGTCTGTTCACAGTGGGGGCCAGATAGCCCCTCCGGACACTCGCATTTGTCCGCGAATGGCGTACCTTTGGGTAAAAATGGATGATTTTAAATACTAAAAAAATCGGCAGTTTATTAAACAATTCATTTTAATATTGCAGTGTATTTAAATATAAAATTGGCTGCTAAATTGGTTGAAAATATGGTGAACATTGGAAATACCGAATACTAGCGAATTTTAAGAGTACAAGGAACGGACCTTCAGGAGACCAGTCGTTTCGGGGACTTTATAAGTCAATTATTACTGTTTATCTAATCCTGATTAACGTCGAACCCGATGGCACACGGCGACACAAATTTCCTTGTCGTAGTCTATTCTAGCCATTTGGTATTCGAAGTCAAGACCGTAATTTACATAAATATAAGTAAATATCATACGCCCAACTCCATTTTTTTTAATCAACTGCTAGGATAGAGGCCTTATAAGATTTTTGGACTTTCTGTAAACGTCCCATTTCTTTGAACCTTGCAAAATTATGATCAAAAGCTATAAACATTATATAAGAGGTATGAGGAACAGGATGTAAAGCCCACTCATCATTTATAGAAAAAGGAGGACCCTCCGACCAGATGGGTGTCGTGTCTGGTGGGCAACTGCCCGACGATTTATGTCGGGATGTTCTACCTATATATATATCGGTCGCGCGGTAAACTCTGCTTGCGCGTTGCAGAATTTGTGTGACGTCAGGTCTTTGATGCGTAGTTCGCATGTGGCCTTGTAGATGGCGCCACAAACAAAAGAAACTCACCTCCATTCAAACAAACAAGCGGCTCCACCACATCGCAAGTACATTCAGACTCAACCCTGGCCGAAACTCCCACAAAGCTGGTGGTGTTAGTGTACACGGAGAGAGGAACGTTGTTCTTCATCAGAACGTTTCGGCAGGAGTCTTCGCATTGCTCCTTCTCTATGAGACACTCGTCTATCTTTACCATGTAGATCTTGGTTTGGAGTTCTTCTTCGAGCTGTGGAGAAATTTTTGGGTTCAAATGGCTGTCATAGGTAATATGAACGTTAGGATACTGGTGTCCTTTAAGTAGGGATGAAGGTAACAAGAATATAATACGTTATTTATCATTATTTGATGTGTATAAAAAATGTCATGCTACACGTGCAGATATCAGTATCAGCACGTGTAGCATGACATTAAAATATATACATATATATATATATATATATATATTTCGTCACATCAGTGTCAGCACTGATATGACGAATTCATTTTCCCTAAAATTACACTCCTACTGGATCAGTCACATAAAAAATTGTACAGCAACAGTAAATGGTAAAAATATAACGCAGAACTACTCTACGTCTACAATAATTCCAAATAGGGTAACCCCGTCAAATAAGGTCCTAATAACATCATGCGGATACCAATTCCACGAAATGTCCCTGTAACCTCATTCATTATAGCATTCTATCCGAGGACCCATGTTAGGACGTTTACGGGTTCAAGCTCCGGTTACAGAATAGTAGAAGACAGAAGGTCAGCTCCATACAACGAGCCAAAATGCACGCATACACAGACACGCTTCGTGTACAGTGAGTGCAAGCGCACTCGCGACTAGCATCGGGCTGAGATAGACTGAGATCACAGTATAAAGATGAGCAGTAGCTCAACTAGGCTCTTTTTGTGAAAACAAACGCACTAAACTCTGAAACTAAAGAATTTGATAGCCCAATTCTCGAGAAAGGTTTTAGCTATTTAACATCACGCTGCGACTCTAGGTGCCGAGCAATAAGAAAAGAAGTCAGGAAGACCGCGTATTTATAAAAGGCGACTAGTTTTCTCGAAGTGACAATAGCAACGAACTGAAAGAAGAAAGAAAAAAGGTGTAATTCTATCCATTACATATAGAGGCCCGTCCGTGCCTCTGAAAGCAATGAATCCCGGAATGACAGCCGGGACAAACCCCGGCTGTCATTCGTAGATCTTTGACAGTCATTACGGATGTTCAGAAGCCCAAATGTCAGACAACCAGTCTTACCAAGGGGTATCCTATTACCCAGTAACTGGGTTGTGGAGACAGGAGGTCTATGTAAAATACAGGTATTCAGCTGCATCTGGTTAGACTGGAAGCCGACCCCAACATAGTTGGGAAAAAGCTAGGCAAATAGATTTTTCGCTGAGATCGCCGTTCGTACGCGTCTATATGTCCGTACGTCTGTTTTCGCTTTTTGTATGGAGCTGACCTTCTGTACTATCCTGTGGTTTACGGGTTAAAACTTGTGTCGAACTTGTGAGGTCAAGGACAACTAAAGAGTCGTTACAACTTCCAAAGACTTAAGTATCTTCGCATTAAAGTTGTAAAAGGAAAGTTTTAGATCCATTTGTAAGATGTTCACGAAAAATCAGCTGATCGAATTGATTAAGTGAACAGTGGGGGGAATTTGTAGTGAATCGACAATAATAATGATATCGACGACGTAATTTGGGAACGTTTTATGACCAGCATTGGACTACGGCGGGATGTTCATGACACACAGTGGAACGAATGTATGGAAGCGGTTGGACGTAGACATGTCCGAAAAATAAGAGTAAAATTATGACAAACTAATGATGCCATCTTATTCGATTACTTAATGCCTTCATAAATTGTGGTGATGAATTTCTTCATAACTCCCATATTTCGGGAGTAATTTGAGAAAATGTGAAATTTTACTATGAAAATGAGTGTATTGAGCTCTCTCCCTCCTGATTCCGGGCTTGTTTCAAGTAGCGGTCTCTAATATCGTAATGCTATTACTAAGAGCTATATTTAATACTAAGACACATAGTGCGCCAAATGTGCACTTTCTGGGATAAAAGGAAATGAAAATTTAAAAAAAAAAACGTTTTTTCCCCATTTGTATTTACTTTAAACCGCAGACAGACTTATTAAGAGGTCTATAAATATATTATATATATACAGAAATATATATTAACAAAAATATTCACAAGAACTGATGAGAGTATGACTTTTAAGTAAGTTGATAATAAATTACCTAGTTTCATTAAAAGTACAATAAATAATTAAGACGTAAGCTCTAATTTACTAAGTTACACATTTTAAAACAATAACATCATTTAATTATCTTCGTCATCATCATCATCATCAATTAATTCAAATTCAGAATCGATGTCCGCTAAATCATTTATGTTAACAAATTCGATATCACTTTTCTCAGAATCCGTAAGCTCATAAAATTCCTTAAAAGAAGATTTTTTTACAAACTTATTTCCTTTTGGACGGATACTTGTAACAAGTGGATCAGAAGACAGTAAAAGATTGTGCATAATATCTTCATTGCATGAGATACTGCTATGCTTTCGAGAATGCCCCTCTCTATATTTTCTAAAATCTTTATTTCTAGCCTCAGATGCCTCTTCGGATAGAAAACCAATGGGCACAATTGACATGTTCTGAACTATGTCTGGCCCATGCATTAAAATTTTATGAAGTGAAGAAGGCATATAATACCATGGGTATAACTCCACGTAAAGCTTAGCAGTATCAAAGCAGAACTCTCGGAATTTAGTTACGTTGATCTTCTCTCCTGATGAAATACACTGCAAGATCACACAGATTTTTCTTAAAAGCATAGCATCTATTCCGGTCAGTTCAGCAGATTTAGTGTAGTTTTCAAAAAATCTCCTTGCCGAGTTGCCATTGTTGGTGGATCCACTGCCTTGTTTCACAACATCGAGAAGTAAGCCCGTTTCTCTTCTTACAGCCTCTTGAACTCTTTTCTTCCTGTCATCAACTTGCCTTTTTGCTATATCACCCCTTACTTGCCATGATTTTATGTCTAATTTGTAGGAAATGTGTAATAAGCATTCCATTGAGCGAATCCAAGCGTGAAGGGTGCTTAAGCTATATTTATACATGTCCTCGTTTGCGTGTTTATCTTTGATTAACTCTAAATTATTCATTTCTTTAGGACAAGCCTTGCATATGTCACACACTGAAGCTGCTGTATTGGATATAATGGAATGAATTTTACCATCAATCATTGTCAACAGCAGTTGGTGTTTGACACTAATTCCATCAGTGATGGTGGATGGAGTTAAGGCTTCAATCTCTGCTTCGATTTCAGCCATCTCTCTCTGCACATTTTCTTTGGTTTCCTTTATAAACTTAAACAATATTGGCCGGCAAAATGAAGTGGAAGATGGTCGCTCGTTTTCCCAAATTGTTACACCTTTTGAGACGAGCCGCAGTGGTACAAGACTAATCATAAAATTACTAGCAAGATCGATTTGCTCATCTTCACTCGTCCTTTGATGATAAATGCTTTGGCTAGATGATCCGTCAAAACCCCATTTGCTGGTCAATACGAGCTGTTGATTGGGATCAACAGGGGTTTCTAACGACCTAATAAGTCTTCTTGAGGTTAAATCCATCAAGGCTTGTAATTTGATTTTTGCAGAGCTCTCTGTAACTGTGAGATCTTCTTTGGCCGGATAGCACTTAATTTTTTCTTTAACCAACATGTAGTAACTCGGGTATTGAAGAGCTCCTTCTTGAGTGTTGAAATCCCGAAGAGTGTTATAGCGCCATTTCGATAAGTTCATCGATACATAAAGAGCCAATGCCTTCAAAGGGGATATTTCCCGTACCTGAATTGATTTACCTTCAATGAAGGCTTTGATTTTTGAGGCCTCTTCTGGATTCTCCGTCAAGTATTTCATAACATAAGCTGTATCGCTTTGTCCTGCCTTTTGAAGCGCCCTTTCGGCCGAAAACATAATTTCAGGGCTGCTACTGCTGCATGAAAGACTATCTTCAGTGGTGCGTCTTCTTTTTTGCCGGTTACTAAGGTCCTCAAAAGATTTACGAGGACTAGGATGTGTACAAGTTGAAGCATCAGATTTAGCAGGAGAAATTATGGGCTCGATGACGTCACTTATATTTTCTGTAGAAGGTTCCATATTTTCATTCTGTAATTCCGGCCATTGAATTGCAGCCTGTAGCCAAATCTCATGTTTCTTCCGAAACTTATCTGTGCTTCTTCCAGACTGTGTCCATTTTGCATAAATGCGGTAGCAAAATCGACGACACCAGTCTTTTAAACTTGTTTCAGCACTTTCACATAACTGAACACAACTGTTATCTTTTAAAACACTGAACAAATAGTTAAAGTCGCGTAAATCTTTATGTGCGCGTGCGCATAAAGCAACGTGAATATCAAGATTTGTATTAAAATTTGGAAAATACATTGCGAGATTAGCTTGGATACAACGAGGTGTAAATCAACACTGATTTTAAAGTTACTAATAGTGACCTATTTATATAAAATCCAGGTATCCCAGGTATCCTTTGTTAAATATTGCAAGGTAATTAGTTATTGTGATAATTAGTAAATGATGCATGCTAAATTAGTGTATTAAGAGCCATTTAGTAATTAAATAATAGCAATGTTCTTATCAGTAATCATTAGTGCATCAGTTTTATATGTAAACCTTAAGTCCCTAATTATATATCCTAATTAGCTTATATCTTCTCTAATTGGCTGATCAGAAATGTTATTGTAATAAGGTAAACCTTTAGAAAAACGGTTTTAATCAACAAAATAAACAAAAAATTAAAAAATTGTGTTATAAAATAAACATCACTCTTTATCCCAGAAAGTGCACATTTGGCGCACTATGTGTCTTAGTATTAAATATAGCTCTTAGTATTAGCATTATGATATTAGAGACCGCTACTTGAAACAAGCCCGGAATCAGGAGGGAGAGAGCTCGATACACTCATTTTCATAGTAAAATTTCACATTTTCTCAAATTACTCCCGAAATATGGGAGTTATGAAGAAATTCATCACCACAAGTTATGAAGGCATTAAGTAATCGAATAAGATGGCATCATTAGTTTGGCATAATTTTACTCTTTTTTTTCGGACATGTCTACGTCCAACCGCTCCCATACATTCGTTCCACTGTGTGACAGAATGAAGTATAGACGAAGTATCCTTTAAAAACATGCATGAATCTAGAATCAGAGCAGTCCCAAGCCAAGTTTGTTTCCCCCAAATTTTCAAATGACACTAACTTTGAGACGGTCTCAACCGTCTGTTGCTACAAAAAACTTTAAACACTCCCGCAGACAGACGCCTAGCGACGTTACGACGCGACTATCCTAGAAAAAATTCCATGAAGTTTTCATAGAAATAGTTCTGAGAAATTGGTCTGCGGAAGCCTTATAATGATAGTCACAGAATGAGACTTCAGAGCGCCTTAAAATTGATTTGCGTTTGAAATTTCGGCCGTAAATACCTATTTTCAGAAACACGGAAAATTTAATTAAAGGTTTGACAAATAGCTAACATACCTTTTCTTGTATCCCAATAACCATACTATCCAATTTCTCAGGAGGATAATAAGGCGATCCGTGTGCAGAAAACCGGACATCCAAGAACACGTCCTTCACAGTATTCTTTGTAAACACGGTGAAAACATCCACATTGTCCAGAGACGTGTTATAAAGTTGAGCCAAACGTCGGTGCAGTTTGTCCTTTTTACTCGTACCCTGTAGGAAAGAGACAGAGGATAATTAGAGACGTCGATAGAATGAATTGTGATGAAGGACGGCGCGGCAGACATTAGTAAAATTCGCTTGAATTATTCTTAATCTACTTCTTGGCTGTATCTTCAGGCGTTTTGTTCGGTCAATTTACTTGGACAAAGAAAAAAGTGTAACGTTATTTAACGAAGACAAAAATTGCTTGACTTTTATACCATTATTATAATAATAGATTATTCATCTAGGGGATAAAGCAGTGTCTTATATAACGCTTTATTGAATCCCTAGCATAAAATCATTTCGAATTTCGATTAACTTTTTTTTTTGTAATAGTTTTCATACAATTTTATTGTTGACGTTCCAAATGCAAATCATCTATGGCCTAACACCCATGGTATAATGACTTACTTTAAGCAGTATTTTTAAGATTCACGGGCGTTTGTAAAATTTAACAATTACAGTTAGTACTAAGTACCTAATAAAAGTAAATTTTTCGTTATCATGAAAAAATTTTGAAAAAATATAAATTGTTTCGCATGCATCGGCATTAACAGATTGCAACCGATATATTTAATTTTTCGCGCATCAGTTTGTGTGGTCCATTGAACGATCGCTGACATACATCGGTGACTGAAACGCTTTGTGCTCTAGGAGATCAGAGATACTTTACATCTGGTTATTCCATTGGTATCTGATTCCTTTTGGTAGTGTGGTCCACTTAGCATAAGCAAAATAAACACACAATACATTTAACACTACTCAATTGCTCAAAGTATTTATTTAATTATAGGACATCTACTGATTTTATCACTAGTGATGCACTAGGGACGATGACTAAAATATTTTTTTGTCCCTCAGGTAGATTATTAAATCAACAAAATGTTGGACATGCATTTTTAGGATTCCGTACCTCACAAGGAAAAAACGGGACCCTTATAGGATCACTCGTGTGTCTGTCTGTCCGTCTGTCACAGCCAATTTGCTGCGAATGACCGATGAAGTTGAAATTTGATACATATATGTATTTCTGTGACCCAAACACGAAAGTTACGTTACACGTTATAAATGAATTTTGAATATAGGGGTCACTTTTGGGGGCAAACAAGATTATAAAAAAAAAAGATTTGCTAATAGTATCGTGTGGCATATCAAATGAAAGGGCTCGTTGCGAGGATCTTAAACATAGTTTTTTATATAAATTTAAAATAAACACTTTTAAAGATATTTAAGAAATTCGATGAAAATTGACCCTTACCTCCGAAACTACTGGTCCTAAAATTTTGAAAAAAATACTTAGTATGGCTCTTTACTCATAGATTACAGGAAAACTTATAAGAAGTCTATGGTCTGAAAATAAAATGGTAAATCTCTCAATATGCTGCGTACAAACTTACATTTGCAGTTGGAATGTATGGGAGAAAATGTATTTCAACTACAATATTAAGTTTGTATATTGGGATAAATCATCCCAACTACGGAACCCTTCGTAGTCCTACACGCACTTGGCCGGATTTTTGCTTTTTTATGTAATCAAAAGATTACGGCGACACATTGACTTAAAATGAGGCATGACGCCTATGTAGATTTTATACTTAGTTGTGACGTAGGAAGCCCCACTCCCCAACTTCAATGCGTTTTATCTAAGTATTTTTTAATTAATATTATAAAGCAAACGTCTCAAATATTTTTTTTTATTATCTTACAGACGGACTAAATAGAATTTCTTTTTTTAATCCGGCATCATCTTTATTGCGAGCCTGGCCGGGCGCGGAAAACTAGGACTTTTTGTAGCAGCTAAAAAGGTTGATTCTACCTGAACTTACGAAGAACTTATGTGACGATTAATAGATATTCTTAGCTAATTATCTCGTCAAGTAAAACTAAGTACCTCCAACAAAGTACTTATCAAACTACGTCACAATGACACAACAGTTCTAAAATGGCGACCGCAGCCAATTGCTCGTAAACCACTAAGCTGTTAACTGGGCTCAATGAATCCCCGGATGAAACTTTACGTAAGCATAATTTGGACCAAGGGCAAGAACTAAGATCATAGAAGGAATGGATAAGGCAGGACATTGATGTCATTTTAACCGACTTTTATAATAACAAAAGGAGAATGTGCAAATCTATGAATCGAATGTGAAAATCTAATCGAATACAGTGTCTCAATAATTGTGTGCGAATCTAATCGAATGTATCTCAATAAATACTTTTTCTATCTTTCTTTCTTTCTTTCTTTCTTTCTTTCAAATCTGGCAATTAGAGAGTGGTCATCCTCCTTTTTATGTTAGCGAATAGGAGTAATTTTTAGATAAGTTGGAGTGAGAGTACCGTTAAGCTAGATTTCAGTGTAGCTAACTCGCTCGCTCTTGCAGTCTCTTTGTATGTATACGGTTTATTTAAAAAAAAAATTGTCGTTTTAATCATAAAATAAGAGGCTAAGCAATAACAGCCGCACGGGTCGATCGATCAGGTTAATCAAACTTGCTGCGGTTGATCCGTGGATGGATGACCATCTTTACATACCAAGACTCCTCCGTGCCTCGAAAAGCACGTTAAGTTGCTGGTCCCGGCTGTCATTTGTGGATCTTTGACAGTCGTTACTGGTCGTCAGAAGCCCGAAAGTCTGACAACCAGTCTTACCAACGGGTAAGTATCGTATTACTGGAGATCAGATAAGCAGTCGCTCCATGTAAAATACTGGTATTCCGTTGCATCCGGTTAGACTGGAAGCCGACCCCAACATAGTTGGGTAAGAGACTGGACAGATGTTGAGCACTCAAAAATTATTACGTAACGTATTTTAGTTGTCTTTGTCAAAACTTTGTCCTTTCTAAGATCTACGTTCCAGATGAAAAGCATCTTCAGTCGGCGAGAGCACTAAAACGTCGTCTGCCCACTTAGTAAACAAGTTTCAATGAACATCTTAATTTCGTTGAACATTAAGCAATATCCTGACTCACCACATTTTGAGGTTTCCAAAAATATGCAGGATTAAAATTAATAGAGCGTTCGACGCAATGACTAAGAGAAACTTTGGACTCATTTTGATTGGCAAACTAAGAATTTTCACAAGTCAGTTCATAGTTTTTAAGTGGTCTTAATTTTTTTGTGAAATAAGCGTTTTGTAACGAAACTGTGCCGTCGACAATTTTGGTAGGAATTTTAATTTGAAGCTTGATATTTAAGCAGGCGTATAAAATTTTGCTAAAATCATGAATGTTTTTTTTTTTGTTGAATGATGTTCTTCAGGAAGGTCAGGTGCGTAGTACTTCAAGCGGCGTGCGAGTTTGACCAGATGTATGAACGTAAACGAAGCAAAAGTATTATGTAGTTTCTGCCTACCCCCACAGAAAGAAGGCGTGAATTTATGTATGTGAGTTGTGACTGTTGTGAAGCTTTTCAGACCAAAATAATAGAACTTTGTAATCAAAGGTAGAACTTAAAATCGCTGTGTAAATATTTTTTTACATTTGCATTGCATCAATGTTATTCCAATATTTCTTATTCTATCGGCGAAACTTATTGACACTGAGGCCAATACAACTTTGTTGTACATATTGATAACCGCACCGTACTGCAGCCTTTATTCGAGTATTTCTAGATTTTTTTATTTTACTTTTGGGCATGAGGTCAATTCTTAGGTCGAGCACTGTAATCGGGCTTTTTAATTAGGATTTTTTCAGTAGCAGGCCGGAGACAGGATTTATCGCTCGTTTATGGCAATACGCCTTCTATAACATAGGATTTAAACAGCGAAATGTGGGTGTACTATAGACAGGTACACCTCTGCCTAACCCTTCGGGGAAACAGGCGTGATATGATGCTATATCATCATGAAAATAATAATGTATTTGAGGTAACTTACATCAGGTTCTGGAACAATGAAATCCTCAGCGGTGATGTTCACAAAACGTATGGATCCTGACTTGTCCACTGCTTCTTCAGGAATCTCCTTGATAGTCACATTGACTGTAGCTTCCACCCAGTGGAACGGTACTAGTGGCTCGTTTTCTTCTGTCACCTAGATTTTATAAAATATTTTTATTTTTGGTAATCAATTTTCCGCAATGATCAGAGTCTATTAAATTAATAATTGCTTTTTAGGTTGGTAGATATAACATGTGTATAAAATGTAATTTGAGCATGGGGCACTAGTGAAAATTATTCTAGTGAGCTCCAAAAAATTTTTAGCAAGATTCTATGACTGAAATAAACTTATAATTTTAGTAGTTAATCCAGAATTTTCTAACAAATTAACATTATCATAATCAGCATAATGTTCCCACGGCTGGGACACAGGCAACCTCTCGGTGGGAATGGGCCGTAATCCACCACACGGGCCCAGTGCGAGGGATAATTAACATTATACCTAATCACCACAAACAAATTTGAAAGATTTGTTCGAATTTTCTGCAACAGTTCATTTGAAATAGGCATGTCAAAAGGGGATCTCACAAAGAGGCCTTTGTCTCTGTAGAAGTTAACGTATTACAATAATTAAAAAATGCCTGCTTAATTTAAAAAAAGTGGTTCTGCAATTAAATAAACCTGATATATTAAATCTATTTATCTTGTTACCAAAATAGACGCACAATTCTCTTAGTGAATACCTAATAAATATTTCAGTGCCAAAACTGGGCGAACATTAACTAAAGTGGCTTTTGACAAGATCTTACGAGACGAGATTAAATTCGATATAATACAACTAGATTCCTATCCATATTATTACTTTATAAGGTTTATGGTCTTTTAACCCTCTCTGGTCCCATGAACCTCACATGGTACGGGTTGTTTGGTAAACCACTGTCTGCTTCGCGGATTTTAAAAGCCCTGTTCCACAGCAGACCCCAACTAAGCTTCGCGTGTGCTTAGTATAAAATTGTTAGCGCGATAATCCACTGCGACCCATGGGGTACCCATGAAGTTGTTGTGGGTTACCTTTCCAAGCACATTCTACGTGACGATGAACAGTCGACTTAAAAGTTTTAAGATAAGTCTGGTACTCACGTTGAACCTCAACAAATAAGTTCCATTGGGCGTCCCTTCCTTCATGGTGATCATGCCGGTGTTGCTGTGTATGTCGAAGTACGGACTTCTTTGCTCATACGAGGGTAGCCACATGAACCTCTTGTCTGCTAAGTCCCAATCGTCAGGGTCGTCAACATAGACACGACCGATTTCCGTGTCGGGGGCTTCACCCTGTAGGAAAAAAAAAATTGGTTAAGAAAAGATAGTTTTTTTTTGTTTATAATTTTGCAAATTACTTCCATTAAGTAGTAAGAAAAACAGAACTTGGGAATATATAATCTTGAATAATTGACATTAACAAAGATTAAAAAATAAACAAAATCGTAGAAATTCTACAACAAAAGGACACAAACGACACGTGTAACTCAAAAGACAAAAGAAAGTAAAACCAAAAAGGAAAACCAGACCAGAAAATAAAGAACAAAACTTAAAGAATAAAATAGAACTAGTAAAAAATTTTTACAGGACAACAATAGAAACTAAACAAGGCAAACAATGCCTTGTTTAGTGAAGTCCCAAGACTTGGTTTGCTTTGAATAATTTTAATTTTATTTTTATTTAAAAAAATATATGTTTAGAAGTGTGAATAATTGTGATGAAGGGGTTGCACTTCACTTCGAAGATTGAAGCGCCACGTCCACAAAAATATGTAACTAATGTCTGTGTAACTCAATTACCCCAACTATTGTAAATTACTAATTATTGTCTTGTTCATTTTTTTTTATATATAAATCTGTGTAACAATCATGTGTCATGTCTGTACTTATACACCGATTGTTTTTTTTTTTTTTTCTACAATGTAATAATGTTTTTGCATGCTGTGTCTATCGCTTAATATTGTGCACTTGGCTTGTAAGTATGTTGGCTTATGTTTGCAATTGGTTGAACAGTGTAACAATTGTAGATAGACCCATTTAATATCAATCAGACTACCGAAATATTAAATACCTAGTCATTCTATTCGTACATTACGGCAGATATAGCTTGGCCGGTCTGAACATAGGCTCTGCGAAATTTCGCGCATGTTCTCTCACACACACTCGCCTCATGTCATCATTTGGTTTCAAAAAATCTTTTTTGCGCAGCCTTCTGCGCGAAGTTCGGAACTGCCAAGTTAAATCGGCCGTATTGTATGCATATTAAGACCAGAATTAATTTGCCAGTAGGTACAATGGTCCTTCCAGGCTACTGAGAAAGAACACAACAATTATAAAAGGTCTAAATGCGTCCACTTGTCAAGTACCTACTTAAGCCCAGCCATTCCACAAAATCCGAAGGACTGCTGGCCAGATTTGGAGGCCGGTGTTTTATTGATGGAAATAGATTTGTAGACTTTTAATGACGTCACGTGTTGTAAGTACGAATAGAGGTATTGGGTGTAAAGGACTACTTATATTAATTTTTTTAAAGTATTTCTCACATCTATTTTTTATTTTATTTTATTTAATATTCATTTCTGTATCAATCTATCCGTGACATCACTGCGGGCCCTATCAGAATCGGCTGCGACATTTTCGTTTTTTTTTTTTAAATTTCGCAGCATATGCTGAGATTTGCCTCGTACAGGACTTTCTGCTAATATTTTTAATTTGTTTTTTAGTGTTTTATTAATGTTACAATGAGTGTGTTTTAGTTTAATTTGTGATTTCGAACGCGAGTCTCAATAAATACTTTTTCTTTCTTTCTTTCTAAAGTTTATTCATCCTCCATAGAAAAGGAAGCATCCTCAGACCAGACGAGTGTTGTGTTTGGTGGGCATATATGCCAGTCGCGCGGTAAACTATGTTTGTGCGATGCAGGATTTTGCGTGACGTCAGACGCATGTGAAAAATAAAATATATATATATGATTATGATTACTCATAAGTTTTCTAGCGAGAAATAGCTAATCCATAGACAAGCCAGAGATCGAGAATTTACAGATACGCTATTGCCGTAACCATAGAGAAAATGAAATTGAAAGTGTAAGATTGAAATATGTTACGGTTTACTGTTTTTATTAGCTACTCGCTTCCGACAGTGGCTTCACCCGCGTGATATGTTTATAAATTATAGCCCATGTTACTCAGTGATACTGATAATATTGCATTCTACTGGTGAACGAATTTGATTAAATGGGTCCCTTTATTCATTATAATAAACCTTTTCATTATAAAAAAATATTTTCTCTTTATAATATTAGCGTAAAAGTGTAGATTACCTAAAAATACGTACTATGATTTATTAATGTTTTTTGTGTTTTTCTCACAGCTGGGCTGAGCCTTTCTTAAAGTGGAATTAACCAAAGTCGCTTCCAATAATGATAAGGTAATCGGACTAAACGCTGTCCCATTTTTCTTTAAACCATAACTCCCACAAAATCAGAACTACATGAAATCCGCAAATAAAAAAAAAATACAAAATATTTTATTTCGGATAAACCTACATGGGCACTTATGAAACGTCAGAAGCTAGGTGCACGGTTCCAATTGGTCGTTTCCTATGGAGAAGAGCCGGCAAGAAACTACACGGTTACTCTTTTAAAAATAATTGGCTATTACAATATTTTCAAATAAAAGTGTTAATAGGTAGCTATGGGAGGACAGTGAAGACCTTTCAACAAGTACCAGGTACTTAACAAAATAGAAAATGGGCAACAAATCAACAGTTTATTAGGCCCTAATAATAATTATTTTATTATTGTTATCCCCAATACATTCTCGTCGTTTACAAAACATGTATTCAATGCCAGTTAACCCTCCAAAGCATTTTACTTTTAATACCAACGTTCGGCGATGGCTAATTAAACCAATTTATTCAGGTCGACTACGGAACGGTAATTTTCCAATTCATTTAATAATTATCCGGGTTACGGAAATGCGAAGCCTTTTACTGATAGTAGATACAATAAGCCGCGTAATAGTGGTAACACTTTGACCTTGAGCAAGCCAGGCGCACTCCGTATTTTATGTATGGATTACCACTGATCTTGAGCAGGCCAGGCGCACTGCGCATTTTTGTTATGAAGCTACAAGGTGCTGCAAGTACGCGGCGGGCTCGTCTTGTCGGGCAAATTCAGTGAGCGTAACGTATTCAGAAGATAAATATGAGTTGCGCGATAGAAATAGAGGCAACTTCTGGTTCTCTAGGTGAAAATAATTGTAGGCAATTAGCTCTGTGCGACTTGAATTGCACTTTATTGTGTCGTAGCAAGAGTCGCCTTTTATTTAAATGGTGATTTTGCGGAGTGAACCCTCTGTATTAATCTGTGACAGTAGGCCGAACGTCAGAGGTAAGCGTAGTAACACTTTGACCTTGAGTTGGCCTAGCGTAGTAGGTAGTTAGGTAGTTACAATCTTAGCTTCAAATACCGGTATTTTTGGGAACCGGTACCATTGACCTTGGGGTGATACCGGTACCAGAGTAGTACCTGTATTATTGGTTTTTCTAATCAGTACCGATATTGTACCGATACCAAACAAATATTTCCGTAAGTTAGAGTGAGAAAACAAATATAGTTAGTAAAAAGGGTAGTTAATATTAGAAATTTAACTTCAAGGCTGCCAACCGTACGAGGTTCCTTGTCCAAATATGAGATTTATGGTACGCGTCGGGTACCTACCTGAATTTGGTACCGGTACCCGTTTGGAACCGGTATCCAGTACCGAAATGACAAGAAGCGCTAAGTACCGATACAGAACCTATACTTTTGATACCGGTTCTAAGCCCTGGTTTCAATAAAATCAGAGGCCATCTTATACGGCTACCACTGTTATGCTGCCTACTGTACCTGTAAAATCATTTAAATAATAAACAATTAAAATAAACTGTTTCAGTGAACCTTGACCAGGACCTTCCTAAATTAGTTACGACGTTGTAAGCGCAATTTTTGAAATTGAGTACTTAGGTACCTAGATAGGAAATCTCTTCTAGCAAATTTTTATATTTACCTAATTCGTTTTTGGCTTCGTAAGCTTCATAGCTTCAGGCAATCTAATAGACTAAAGTTCTGGTTTTATTATTCCTATTCCTCTGCCCTACTTCTGTAATTTAAATAATATATTATATATTGTTTTCAATAGGATATAAATTATTGTACCATTATTAATTTCCCAAAATTACTACCAAACAACCTGCTTAAACCAAAACCTGTTCACGTTGTAAATAAAAGCAACCCGCAAACAGGCGTGACGCAACTCTAATAAAACAATTTCTAAGGTAACACGGTAACACGGTTCACGGTAGAACAATTACCGGTGTCACAACGCCGTCGTGGCGCGCCTGTTTGCGGACGCCTTTACAAAATGGAAATAGTTGAAGTAACTCCAAACTGCCACCAACTCCACCCGACCATGTTGACTGCTAGCGTTTAGTTTTTCAACTAAACTACTCGTAATTATCGATGAATAACTTAATTTCCGTAATTGTTGGCTGAAACTGTTTGCGACAAATCAATTATGGCGACGATAGATTTTCACAGAGCTGTAGGAGTTTTGGTCAATCCTCGATTTAAGAAGGACGAAAGCTGGTCGTTAAAACGAACCCGGGACTAAAGACGCGTTTGTGTTGATTATGGATAGTTACTTGACTTGTTTATGTGAGGACAGTAACTAGGAGACTTTAAAGTCCTCTTCAGAATAAAAGAACAATAACAAGTTCAAGTGCGTTCATTATTTAAAGTCACCACGCGAAAATTTTGTTGTTAAGTTTCCACTGCAAAACAAGTTCCCCGTAAATTTTCAATTGAAACATACTTAATCTGAGCTTACAAGGCTTGTCACGCCTTGAAAACTAAGTCTAAGTCGAAAATCAATTTTGAATATCTATACCTAACTATACATTTACCCGTATTTCTTGAAATACGGGTAAGTGTATGTCAATGTCATTGTATTTGCACAATGACATTGGTAAGTCACTAAATTATGGATAGAAAAGTTTTAGCTTAAAGGAAACTAAAACTTTCCTTACTTTTAATCGATATGCCAGTAACTCGCCTCCAGTGGCATACAAACTAAACGCTACCCCTGCGTATTTGTGGCAAGTCGCCTTCATTAAGCGCCGAGTTTAAATGAATCTCGCTTGCTTTACACAGATTGCGCGGAGTGCATGCATGGACATTCTCCTTTATTTTTTAGCTCAAATATATTAAAAAGTTGATTGAGAAACTTGCTGTTTAAAGTTCTTTTTTTGAACGTAACGAATTAACTTATGATATTCAGATGCATGGTTCAGTTTTATTGGCGAGTGTTTTTTCAGAAGTTATTTTCCGAGAATTAAGTATTTGGCGCGTACAAGGCCTAGTAGAGTAGCAATGGCCTAGTAGAGCGTGGTGGCCTAGTAGAGCAGTGGTGGCCTACTAGAGCAGTGGTGGCCTACTAGAGCAGTGGTGGCCTACTAGAGCAGTGGTGGCCTAATAGAGCAGTGCTGGCCTAATAGAGCAGTGCTGGCCTAATAGAGCAGTGGTGGCCTAATAGAGCAGTGGTGGCCTAATAGAGCAGTGCTGGCCTAGTAGTTGGTACCTCTGCGGGCAATGTGGGCGAAGTATCTCACGACACGTTGCAGGCAGGTTGAATGCAGTTTTTGTGCTTTCTCTAGTTTGAGTTCTTTAAATAAGTTTACACGAGTGACTATAACAGGCCATCGGACTCAGAGGAGTTAGGTTAGTTACCAATATTGCTTACTAGAGATGCCTTGTCACGGCTGCATAAGTTGTCCTACCAATACTTCAGGAATAGGAGAATGCTTTCATGTAAGTACATACTTAGATGTTGAGAATGCGAGTGAGGGGTGCTACTCCTCCTTTTGTTATTTAATTACCAATTATTAGCACCTCAACCTCTTGGAAAGAAAAGAAAAGGACCCATTCTAAGATCAAACGCCCTCCTTAGCCCGTCTATAATGGCTCCTCGATCACTCATATTATACCCTCATTTAAATCTCTTGACACAGTTTCCAACCCCTATTTAAAACAGAGACGTCAGCCCCGTCAGCCCGATGCCACATCCACACATACCCTGTAACTAAGAAATCAGGGCACGGTAGTAAAAAGTGCCTCCCCACATAATCCCCGTTTATGGGTACCCGTACTAAACCGAGTTTCATTAAAGCGCAAAATTAACATTTTAATAGCCATATATTATTATAAAACAGCTACATAATCGTTAATGTTTATAGAGTATATCGAATCTGTTGACTTGATTGTACGTTGGTAGACAAAAACCACTGGATTAAAGGTAAACAGGGTAAGGGTAAATTAATATTGTCTGTGCTGCCCTTAAACGGTGCGATGCTTTATCTTGAGATGGGTATATTAAAATGGAATCTATTTAGAACGTGAAAGGTCAGTAAATAATTATGGAAAGGAATTCTTGGCTATAGGCACGCCCCCTATTGAAGAGTGAAGTGAAGTTTTATACCCTGGCTGGAGGCCTTAATTTATTAAGGAAATGAAATGAAATTGTTTATTCTGTAAATAGGATATCGGAATCACTTTTACACGTCTTATTAAAAAAATAAGCTATTTGAGTTCGGCGTTTCCTATCTGATTACTCTGAGAAGAAAGGCCGAAACAAACTCAGAGGTCACAGTCTCGTTTAAAGTCCAGACATAATCTTGGTCAGGTCATATGAGGACCATGTAGATTAGTGTCTGAAATGGTCTTTTGAGGAAAGAACCACACAGATTTGAGTGGACCTGTCCAGTCAGTGCAAGTTTTTTCAGTTATCGTGGAGTTCAACACAGAACTTAAGGAGCTCAACTCGACGAACAATACCAAAGAAAGGACATTTAGTTAGGCACCCACAGGATCGAAAGGAAAGTTCTTTTGAGTCGAAGTGCATCCGTCAGATCTAACAAATCTAATTAAAGAAAGGAAGGATTAAAGGTAAACAAGGTAAGGGTAAATTAATATTGTCTGTGCTGCCCTTAAACGGTGCGATGCTTTATCTTGAGATGGGTATATTAAAATGGAATCTATTTAGAAGGTGAAAGGTCAGTAAATAATTATGGAAAGGAATTCTTGGCTATAGGCACGCCCACTATTACATGGGACTTAAACATAACTGGCGAAATATGGGTGTAATAGGTAGGTACACCGCTGCCTAATCCTTCGGGGAATACTAGCGTGATATTAAGTTGTGTATTATGAAAGAAACTCTATAGAGTAATCTACAGGTAATAATCATCATTTTTCATCATTTCAGCCGAAAGACGTCCACTGCTGGACATACACACCGCCACTTCGACCAGTTCTTTACTCCTCTCATCTAGCGGATTTCTGCGGCCTTCACAAGATCATCAGTCCATCTTATGGAAGGCCTTCCAACGCTACGTACTCCCGGTACGCGGTCGCCATTCCAGAACCTTTCGGCCCCATCGGCTATCTGTTCTGCGAGCAATGTGCCCTGCCCATTGCCACTTAAGTTTGACAATTCTTCGGGCTATGTCGGTTACCCTGGTTCTTCTGCGGATCTCTTCATTTCTGATTCGATCACGCAGGGAAACTCCAAGCATAGCCGTCTCCATTGCCCTTTGGGTGACTTTGAAATAATACATGAGGATAATAATACATTTCTCAAAATACACCGTTTTGGGCTTAGAGAACTCGGAAACATTGGAATAAGAACTTTCTTTACTTTAGTACCAGTTAATCTTACTAGTTAATGAACCTACTAACTCTTGGAAAATAATAATGAAATAACGAGAAAGACAGTCCTTAAAATCTAAATCAAGAACGCCATCTTTATCACCACGTTTATAACTTTTAACATAACCAGAGTAATCGACCATAGTATTGTACACAATGAAACCAGTAAAACAGTTTACTGCTTAACTAAAATCCTCTTTCATTCCTCATCTGATAACTCTTTAATCATACATCGCTGAAAATGTATATTATCCTTTTACATACATTACAAAAGGTATTATTTACAAGGCAGATGTGAGTGGAAACGTCGGGAGGGGACGCCCTAGGAGGATATAATTATAGTGACTTTATTGGTGATGTTCTTCAGAAAGGTCAGATGCCTAAAACGGCCGCATTGCTAGAATCATAATATTATGAATCACACAAACGGTCACAAACTGAAAATTCATAATATTATCTGCATTCAATTCATATTATGCAATTCATCTGTTTGACAGTTTTGTATTATAATGAAATAACAATTAAACTGCAGAAATAAGAAATAAAAATCTCATTTGATTAATAAAAACTGTAAAGAAAAATGATCCGGTAAAATTACGGTCTTCATTTTGTCATGCGGCAATATTTACACCAAATATGATTCTGTTATGAATTGAATTGAATTGAATATGATTCAGCTGAAATATGTGTCACTATAGAGTAATTGCTAGCTTACAAATCGTTCGAGAATGTTAGAGACTGGTCCGCACTGGGCCCTAGTGGTGGATTGCAGCCCACTTCCTCTAATAGAGACGAGGTCTGTGTCCCAGCAGTGAGAACATCTAGGGCGATTAGGCTAAGGCGTGGTCTATAACATTGAAATCTTGTGAATGAAGATTTATTTTAATTTCATTCATGTTTACTATTTGGCCTACTAGTGTGAAATCACCAACTCTCACTGAGCAAACGTCTTGATTATTCTCGCTACTTCTCTATATGAGAAGAGACATTTATCCTGCAATGGGATATTTTAAAGGCTGATATTATTTTCATTTTACCTATCATGTTTAGTACTTGGCCTACTAGTGTGAAATCACCAACCACTATACAATATGTAAAAAAACTATGCAATAAAAAAAATCCTATTTAAAAATCACATTTTTATTACTAAAACTGTTCGTGCCCGGCTTCGCCCGGGCGTATTTCCAACTTCTCGAGTGGGTTTTTCAAAATTTTATTTCATGCAAACCTTGTCTAGTTTTATTTATAGATAGCATTTTCAAAATAACCTAAACGTGAATTAATGCAAGCTTAGTACTTTTTGTTAGATGTATAGATTACCCCAAAACCCATTAAAAATTTGCAAATTTTCAACAGGAGTCATAACTTGTAGACAACCGCAAAACGACGGTCGCCCGCGCCACGTGTAATATCCCGGTAAAATTAACCATTGAAAAAAAGTGTGACGAATTTTTTTTTTAATTACCACATAAATAGCTCGAGTTTCAGTACCGAAAAACACCCTCACAGATCGGACAGGGTTTTTTTTTAAATGTTGTAGTGCAAGCGTGGTGATAATACTTGTTTCTTCTCTTTACGAGAAGAGGCCTTTACGCCGTAGGGGGACAATTTACAGACTGGTATTATTTATATTAGCCACACACTGAATACAAATTGTGAAATAAAACGAACACTTAAAAAATTGTTGTACAAATAAAAGAGGCGCTTTTGAATTTGAAACGAAAGAAAAATGCGTTAAGTACGTGATTATTTTGTTGGTTCACAACGAATAAATGCCCTTAATGTTGTAGAAGTGATAAAATGGAGTCAGTTTTAATTAAGAGTGACGTTGGAGATAAACTTTTTGTAGTTGATGAATAGCATGAACATTCTTTGTAGACTAGAATTGATGAGGCTTTTATTTCAAAGCTAGGTTGTGGTACCTGAATTATTATTAGGCATATATTCCTAAAGAGACTTGAACAAGGAGAACATTCTTTGTTCTATTCTTTGTGCCCTGGCCTGTAGAACAAAGGGACATCAATGTGCAAACTGTAACCATGAATTCAGCATATGATTGACAGCAGAGGTCAGCGAAGAAATTTTTCAGCAAAATTTTATAGCTGTTTCATAGAAAAGTGCAGACAAACCTACGAGGTCGAAATGTATAATTATGTAATGTAAATGTATAATTGTATTATTATATGTAATTTAGAGGCATGAGGAACAGGGTGTAAAGTTCACTCATCCTCTATAGAAAAGGGAGGATCCTCCGAACAGTGTCGTGTCTGGCGGGCAACCGTCCAACGATTGATATATTATATGTCGTTCGCGCGGTAAACTCTAATAGCGCGATGCAGGATTTGTGTGACGTCAGCTCTTTGATGCGTAGTTCGCATGTGGCGATGTAGATGCCGCCACAGAATAGTTTTTTTTTTTTTGTTAATAACCTGCGTAGACTTTCAATGCAGTTCAGAATCATGTATCTCCGGAATCCATGGTAACAGGTTTATATAGGGCTCTATTCAGACAATTTAGAAGTTCTCAATTCTGGGATGTAGCTACTTACTTAAGAGTCCTATTACATTTTTTTACGGAAATTCATGATTTTTGACGTTGTAATTTTCAGCAACTGTAAGTTATTTTAATTATTTGATTATAATAACGATAGTGCCATTCTCTTTCTTGTAAGTTGGAGTTACACATTCTTTCCAAGTGATTTGCTGAATTGACGTGGAATATATAGTAC
The DNA here is from genome assembly GCA_916610215.1 of Omphaloscelis lunosa. NCBI lineage: Eukaryota > Metazoa > Arthropoda > Insecta > Lepidoptera > Noctuidae > Omphaloscelis > Omphaloscelis lunosa. The sequence continues at coordinate 11,476,508 of OU744265.1, read as the reverse complement.
TTTAATTTTATTTATGGTAATTTTGTCTTATTATATTGAGAAACGAAAACTAATGAAACGTGAATACGTTTCATTATAAAAATAAGATAAGATATAAAACTTCTATCTACAATATTCATTGTAGATAGAATTTTTATATCTTATTAGTTTATTTGATAACATTTTGTTTATTTGGAATATAATGGACGCTGAATCAAGCCATTTTTTGCTTTTCTTTATGGTTTTTTCCGTGAAAACTCAAGGAATTTAAAGAAATTCTAGAACTCCAATAAACAAGTAAAACATTCAACTTATCTTTTAGTAATTTTAGCTTTTATTAGAATTGAATGGAACAATGCGAATTTGAGCATCAAAGTTCCATCGCCGGCGGATTTTCATATAAACTGAATTCGTAATATATTTATATTAAATTACACGAAAAGAAAAATTAAAATAAATAACTCCAGCTTACAAGAAAGAAAATGGCACTATCGTTATTCATAATCAAATAATTAAAATATCTTACTGTTGCTGAAAATTACAATGTCAAAATTATGAATTTGCGTAAAAAGTGTAATAGGACTCTTAAATACACCTCACGTATGTTGCCAAGTAGTAATTGTAACTTTTTTTTTTTTCATGTTTTGTATACCGAAATTTTACGTTTGAAGCACATGTTAATCACCACCACCACTTCAACATCAAAATTTAAATGAGAGAGGCAAATTTCGCGCCCTCACGCCCCTAACCGCCGCAGGAGGAGACGCCCTGAGCGTCGGGAATCGCAGGCCGATTTCCGGCCACCGTAGGCGCGGGCTTGCGGACAGTGAGCAATGTGTATCTCGCCGTCCGATAAGGGCCAGGCCCGGGTCAACGGTGCGTTGTGTTCCACGCGCGCCTCAAAGAGATGTCAGCAGAATGGGCGGGGTCCGTTAGGGCCGATGCCTGCCTGGGGTGCGAAGAAAACCGGAAGGGAGATCGTGGCCCCCGGCAACAGGGCAACCGAAGGAACACGGGTGGGTTTTAGTCAGTAAGAGTCTGACACGCCCTTCCGCTCCGCCCAGAGCGGGAGAAGTTATTTGATAATTTCCCACCCAAAAAAAAGCCTAAACAAGTATACAGTGAATCCAAATCAAAATCGACGCTTCGTATCAATTAACAGAATTATTCGATAGCCAGTTGAAATCATATTGTTATTATGCGTCACTTAACTGTTGGATCGTTAACTGGATTTGCCAATAATCACCGTGGAACAAGCGGTTTGGCACATAGTTAATTAATTATTAATTATAATTGACAAAATATAGGCGTTATTTGGTTTGATTTGTACGTTGCGTGGTCGATCGAATAATCGAATAAAATTAAGGGTTGTTCGATTGATTTTATCGTTGATCGTTTAGATATTATTATCTATTGTTTAATTATTTTCTATTATATTTAGTCGCAGTTGCCAGGGTTTAGTACTTCTGTCATTTGTCGAAGGTTCCTCTTAGGTGAGATGATTTAGATCATAAAATAGTGATGCAATCAATACTGATATTTATCGTCGAATGCATTCTCTTTACGAAAAATACATCGGAAATCATACAAAAACAAAAAAGAAAAAACAAAATTTCTTTGACAACGAATTTAGAAAACACCAAATACCATCCAATACAATTCGATAGTATAGAAGAAACAAAACGAGAAGCAAAGGAAACATAAATAACAACTAAAATGCCAATTTATACTCACATAATACCTCCAACTGTATAAAATTTCATTGAAGTAGGTTTCCGGCTGATTGCATTAGGGAAAACAATTTTGTTAATACAATGTGTCATACAGAAACATACTGTTTTGAGAAAGAAATACAAGAAATTAATTTCAACCTTTAAGCGTGCTGGTATTAAAATGAAAACAAAAACTTATAAAAGTATAGAATACCAACAAAATACTTTGGTTAATTTGAAATCGGATAAGGAATAAGCGGTCAAATTGCAAACTATTCGTCAAATAGACAGACAAACTAATGAAAAATGTTACGATAATTCAATTTTGAAAAACGAATAGACGAAACTAGAAGAAAAAAGGCGCTAACCAAAAAGCTCCATATTCAAAAATCAAGCACTACCGAATGAATAACGGGGGTGACATTCTCGATACAAAAAAAAAAAACGCTCGATAATCGTATTAAATATCGAGAGTATCAGCTTTTTAACTGTACTGGATGGTCAAATTTCTATAAAAATAGTACAACTAAAATAAAAAACTTTACGCTAAATTAAACATAACCAGGAAACTAAAAGGTGAACGATATTAAAGGTGTACTTGGAGGCTCAAAGGAAATATGTGATGGTCCCCGAAGGGATCAGAAATCTTTTTTGGCCTTTGTCGAGCCACTTTATTCGGAATGTAATTGGCTTTTAAATATGTAGGTAAATACCAAAGCTTTTCTCATTTTTCTGAGTTATTCACTATTTTAAATAGAAACTTGACGGTATTTACCTACTGAAATAAAAGGATAAGGAGGGATAATTCGGAAAACATTTACATTGGTTGTTAAATAGATTAGGTAATGGGACATACAACAAAAAAGTCTAACAAAACGAATTTCCACTAATGAAAAATAAAAATCAAGTATTCCTTAAACAAGATAAAATATTCAAATAACGAAGCAAAACACTAGCACATTCGAATTTCAAAACGACAAAAAAAAAATTAAAAAATAAGTGAATAAAAATGGATGAATAAAATTCACGATACCTTGTAATTGTAAACAAAAATGTCGCTGTGTCCTGGTGCCATGGGGTTGTCATTCTTGTCTCCGATGACCACATGAAGGATAGAGACGCCTGTCAGTCGAGGAGTGCCGGAGTCGGTGATGGCTACTGGAATCTTGTACTCTTTGCGCTGTTCGCGGTCAAATGACACGAGGGTCGATAGAATGTTGCCTGTGAAAAAAAAAAGGTTAATATTAATTTATACTTGGTATTAATAATGAAAAAAAGGCTTTTGGCCTACATAATGAGTCACGCTGTCCCCACAATTGGGACTGGGGCCTCATCTCTGTGAGAGGGAGCAGGCCATAAATCCACCACAAGGGCCTAGTACGGGTTGAGACAATTACAATCCACTTAAAATATTCATGGATAACACAATTTCCTTGCACGGACGTCTAAATCTTCCATCCTATAATTGAGTTAACGACTATAACTCTTTTTGACAGCAATATAACATAGTACATAGATCAATTGAAAATGATTTGTAGGCCATAAAGATGACAGTCGCCTGATAATTTCCACGAACCATTGATCAATCAAATAGTAAATTGACCTACATACACTATTATCAACTAAAATAATATCTAGAAAACCAATTAAAGTTTTAATTTTCTACCAACTTTTAATAAACTTGAAAAGTTGTTTCATTTTAATGTCAAGTTTTCTCGACAGGTGACATTGAGAACTTACGTGGAGCGACAAAGCACGAGCAATCTTTTATAAAAGTTTACGATTTAGGTTTATTTTTATAGTTGTTTATGTTTATATTGAGAAAAATTTATGGTGTTATAATCTGTTTTGAGTAACATATGCAGGGTCAGATTAAGTTAGCTAGCTAAACGCCGCTGACGTGATGGGTATCGATATATAAACACTATGAAATAAATGCTTCCGATGAATAGCGATGAAGACATGTTTTTTTGTCCGTCATGAAGATTATAAAAAAATATTGGACATGTATTTTTTTATTTTTTTACGTTTTCAAATGATTACGACGATATATTGGACTAAAATGTCACGAGTATGTAGATTTTATACTTACTTGTGACGTAGCGACCCCTACTCTCCAACTTTAATGCGTTTTATGTAAGTCATTTTTTATTAATATGATAAAGCAAAAAATTTGTATTTAATTATTTTTTTTTTTTTGACTGATGGACTAAATACTTTTTTTTTACCCAGGCATCATCCCTATTGGACCTCGCCTCTAGTATTCTTAGAAATGAATCTTAAATATTAAAATTTTGCACTACGTTACTAACTAGCCTTTATACACAGAAACTACAAGGTCAAATTAAATTAGAAAACGAAATTTCACAAACGTGATGGATATCGATACCAAAACACAAAAAAAAACAAAAACTGATCAAGTTGTTACCCCAAAAACAAACTTAACATTGTATTTGAAAAAAATGTTCTCCTATACATTCCAACTGCAAATGTAAGTTTGTAAGATATTGAGAGATTTACCATGTTATTTTAAGACTATAGATTTCATATAGGTTTTCCTGTTATATATGAGTTGAAAGTTATTATTAAAAGTTAAAGACCCACTCTATGTATTTTTTTCAAAAAGTTACGCTTAGTTGTTTCGGAGATAAGGGTAGTCAATTTGGTAAGTTTTCATGAATTTTCTTAAATATTTTTAAAAGTATTCATTTTGGAATTATGGAAAAAGAAATTTGAGATCTTCGCATTAAGCCCTTTCATTTGATATGTCACTCGGTACAGTCAGAAATTTTTATTTTCTTATTTGCCCCCAAAAGTGACCCCCATATTAAAAAATATTTTTTTTTACGTCACCCGTCCGTGTTTGGGTCACAGAAATTCATAATTATGTGTACCAAATTTCATCTTGGCTGTGACAGACGGACAGACAGACACCCAGACACACGAGTGATCCTATAAGGGTTCCGTTTTTTCCTTTTGAGATACGGAACCCTAAAAAGAAGTATACCCAGCACGTCTGTGAAGTTTTGCTAGCTAATTTTATTTGACCCTGTATAGTAATGTCACTTAAAATAAATATGATTTGGTAAGTTATGCTTTGAGAAACCTCTTTATTCCGTCGATTAGCATCAATGGGCAACATGAGCCAAATGTTCAAACGATTTATAATTTAGCTGTTGCCTGCCAGCAAAAGTCTGCCAGAAACCGCGAACTAGTTAGTTGTTTTGGCAGTTGCCAAAACATCGACTATTTACCAATTTAAAAACCGAATGTTTTACTCAATACAAATAGAGAGCCGTATACAAAATTATAAACACGCCAACCTTAATGGAGAGGACCAAAATTGAATTGGCACTTCGCAAACAAAGTTAGGCTTAGGCTTGGCACGCCATTTATTGCATGTTAACTAAACTAATTGATCGAAACTCGATTTTGGGTGAGTCTCGGAAAATTTCTGGCGTGCGAATGGGAGCCACTGAATTGAAATGGAATTGCTCCAAAGACGAATCGGGGAAGTTTAAATTTCGAACCTAGCTTCGAGTTTAGTAGAATTTGTGTCAATTGGTCTATTGTGGAGGGCTCCAAACATATTTCTGGAATTTCAGGAATGATTTTACTCTTGCATTTGGTGCTGAAAAATGTTCGTGAATATTTTTGTTGCCTTACTTGTGTCGCTTTCGTATCACGATAAGGTCTCCATTGAATTTCACCAGGTCCTAATAACGTTTGATATGGAAAACATCATAAAAACAAATGATCAAATTCAATGTTGCGTTCTTAAAAAACTGGGAAAACTATGGTATTGCCTACGAATGTCAACATTACCAGAGACAGCGAAATATTTAGCCGTTCATAAACTTGGCCATAAGATTACATTAAAATTCTAATTATACTTTCGTTCTTACCTTGTATGTGGAATTTGGAGCGAATGTCGAAAGAGGCTGATTCGTTCAGAGCGAAGGTGAACGGCGGACCATTTTCTGCCGAATCGTAGTCTTTAGCAGTCAGGATGACCACCTGGCCAGGAGGTTCGTTTTCATACCATATTACTGGCTGAGTCTGTAGGAAAAATATAAAAAAAAATCAATTAATAGGAAATGTTTCCATGACGAAATTTTCACAAACAGGATAAAAAATAATAAAATTTGCGGAAAAGTAAGTAAGGAGTGTTTTATATAATTACCACTTGGATCTCATTTAGCTTTTTTCTAACAAGATTTTTTTATAAATATAGTAGTTCAAGGTTGAGGAAATCAATCAATGGAAGGAAGAAGGAAATAATTTCTGAAATAACTCTGTTTCAAGATCAGATTTCTGTCATGATCTTAATCAAAAGTTGGAATCGGAGTCGGGAGTTGCGTTGGTTAGAGTTGGTTGGTTGGTTAGTTGGTTGGTTGGTTGGTTGGTTGGTTGGTTGGTTGGTTGGTTGGTTGGTTGGTTGGTTGGTTGTTTGGTGGTAGAAAATGCCTGTGGCCGCCTCTGTACATTTGTGCTTGAAGTATTAAATACACATACAAATAAAAATTAAATACATATAACTGACTTATTAATTTTTAAAATAGGTAAATCATTTAATTTACAATGTTTGTAAATATGTGAGCACCATGTGTCTACCACATAATTGAATTATCTGTCGTTGCTTTATTTTTAATTCTTTTTACCTATTGTGGTATAGTAATTTTGTTCTAGGTGCATCGTCTTCACATATAATTATTTAACTAATGTACGTACTTATACAAACTATTGTAAAACATTTTAAAAGAGTAACGGTGGAGTTTCTTGCACATTCTTCTCCATACGAAAACTACGTTTTGGAAGGGGCGTCTAGAAGCAATTATATTATTGTGTAAATTTTGACGTTTAAAAATGCCATACACGGGCCTATTAGAAATAAATGATTTGACTTTGCCTTTATAAATAAATAATGAAAGTTATATTTCAGCCGCATATCATTTTTGATTAATTAAAAACCTTCAAAAAAAAAAAAAAACTAATAAAATTAGGATGCCTTTCATATAACTTCAGTCTTATCACACGCCTATTCAATATGTATTTATGCATAATATGCCAAAAAATACTTCCGATATCCCAATGAACCCAGCGAATATTAACAGCGGAATAAATTTTCTTACATTATTCCGTACGGCTTAAGATATTGTATTATAGAAAACTGGCTGTAATACCAGAATACAGAAAAAGGTACTTCAAAATACAAGGCAACTTAGTACTCAGTTTTACTACGGAAATATAATAGTAAGGGTTATGAATATCGGTTCACCATTTCGGGTTTTTGGCCGAAAAATACTTGTCTTATGAGCAAACTATATTTTTCAAGTTAAAACGGTTGGTAAAACGACGATTCCAATGTAGATTTAAATACCAATCTTTCTAAAATATGTTATTTGGGTCTGCACAATCAGCACACGTAGCATGACAACCATATTTCTACGGGTTTTGTCGACGGAAGAATAGACAAAATGACAGATTGTGATTGTTTATCTGTCATTTTGTCTATTCCTCCGTCGACAAAAACCGTTTCTATTGTGGTCATGCAAATTGTACAGGTACTCAATACAATGTGTAGTAAATATATTTTAAACAGCACCCCGGAGTCTGGATTTGTGCCTGGTTGATGGCAATGGGCTCGCCGGCACATGGGACTTAAAAAACATAACTGGCGAAATCTGGGTGTTTCTATGGAGAAGTCAACAGTGGACAACGATAGGCTGAGTTGATTAATTGAATTTATGCATCATTTCAGAGAATCTTTTTACAAAGGCATCATTGCATTTCTTAGAATCGATTTACAAAAGCATCATTGCATTTCGGAGAATCGATTTACAAAGGCATCATTGCATTTCAGAATATAAATTTACAAAGGCATCATTACTTTTCGGAGAATCGATTTACAAAGGCATCATTGCATTTCGGAGAATCGATTTACAAAGGCATCATTGCATTTCGGAGAATCGATTTACAAAGGCATCATTGCATTTCGGAGAATCGATTTACAAAGACATCATTACATTTCGGTGAATCGATTTACAAAGGCATCATTGCATTTCGGAGAATCGATTTACAACGGTATCATAAGTTAACCCCTAGTTGCATTTTGGGTAGTGCATCGAAGCCTTAAATCAGAATAATCTACTAACCCCCCATAAGCCTTAAGCCACAATCCCAACACTTATTCCTAAACACACGGTCTGAATCTAAATAAAACCTCTTTTGACGAAAATACCAACACGTCCCCGTCACATGACCATCTAGCTAGTCGCCAGAGGCTCTCCAGAGGACCATTCAGCTCTACGGAATCAAAATTAAACCTACCCTTCCCGGAACACAGGACCAAAGGATCGCTCCCAAAATAAGAAATTGAGCGCCCATAGGTAGTAGATTTGCATAAAAAATTGACAACTGGGCTGTGGAGTGAAACGTACCTTTAAGGAAAATGAGGGAAAAGACCGAAAAAGATACGTTTTGCTTTTTTATTTCGGTTGTAGAATTCGGAAATGATTTGGGACGTGCCGCAGGATTAGTAGTAAAAATTTTGTAAACGGTGATAGGACCAATGTATTTTGTAGTGTGGGACGTTTGGAATTGAGCCTTCTGATATGATCGCGGGCAGAAGCTAGTGCCCGGGACTTCCTCCGCGGGAAATTTCTTGCTCCCCCGTCCCACCCCGCCGCATCGCATCGCCCGTTTACCGCTCTTTCTGACTTTTTTCTCTTTGCTCGGCTCCTAAGGGTCATAGCTTGATGTTAATTAGCCTATAACCTTCCTTAACAATTGAGCTATCAAATGCAAAATGAATTTTTCAAATACGACTGCTCATTGGTTTTAGAGATTAGCGCGTTCAAACAAACAAACAAACTCTTCAGCTTTATTATTTGTATAAATGGTGAAAAAAAAAGTAAGACTAAAACCCGACTATTGAAAAATCACGCTCTAAAAAGTATTGAACAAGAAAATATTTCGGACAGAAATCAAGACATTGGTACAAAAATGGTCAAGGTAAAGCCGTGGTCGCATGACCGTACCAAGATATCTGTCTGAAATATTTTCTTTAGTCTGAAATATTTTCTTTAGTCTGAAATATTTTTCAGTAGTCAAATTCAAATTCAAATTAATTTATTTCGTGAACACAGGGTACATACATACAGAAGATGTTATAATAAAATAGATTAGATCCGAGCTGTGTCCCGCCAAAAGGCATACAAAATATCAAAGGTCCTTTTTTAAAACAGATACATTTCAGCCATTAAAAGTAAAATCCCAATAATTAAAAATCATGTAAAAGTTAGATAAAATGTCAAATTAAATAAAGTAAAAAAACGAAAAAATAAAAATGACAATGTCACTAATTCAATAATACAACAAGACAAGACAATACAACAATTCAAGATTAACAAAATCATTTCGTATGTCACATAACATTTTATCAGATTGGATTTAGCAAGGAATTAAAATTAAGAAGTCGGGTTTTAGTTTTTGAACTTACTTTTAATTTAAATTATTTTGTCCTTATAATTTCGTGATAAAGTATTTGCAGAGCAGCTTAATTTTTTTTTGTTTGGGTTTTATCGTAGTTAGTATTTTTTCAAGTATAAATAATATTAAAAAGTCATAAAAAGTTTGTCCATAATTGAACCCAATTCAATTTTATTGTTTTGATAAAGTAATTAAATCTGATCGATACAGATAGAATTTCAATCATTCTATGGCTGCACATAGCCTTTGTCTTGTACAGTCAGCATAGTTAGTTTCTTGCATACCAAATTGATTATATTATCTACCGTAGGGACCATTAGCAAAACGAAGCAAAATGACAGACACTGTAAACAAAAATAACCTTATGTCCATAGCAATATAACCTCCATATTCTTACCTCCGTCAAGAGGATTTTCGGTGACAGACATACAAACACACGGGGCAGAATAATGTGAGAAATTTACATAATATAATGTAACGGGCCGTTTGCAAAGGTACCTTCACTGTACCTGATTTATTGGCAATATGGAAAAGGTTTTTTTTTGTACGAAATGAAAATAAAAACGTGAATATCTTGAGTTCTTAACCGCTTTAAGAGATAATTGAAATTTTGAGGGTGCTTGGGTATGGATGTGCTTTTGTTTTGGTGTTTATTATTGTCTTTTAGTTGGCGTGGTGCCAGAGTGGCCCGTTATTAGGGTTGGCCCGTTATTTTAGAAATAGGGGCTTTAATCGGGTAAAAGGGTATTTTAAAATATTTCAATAATCAACTTTCTTTGTAATGTCAGTTTGTTAACCTGTCAAAAATGAATTTGATCAAACTGTGGCGCCATCTACATCGCCACATGTGCTACGCATCAAAGACCTGACGTCACACAAATCCTGCATCGCGCAATTAGAGTTTACCGCGCGAATACTATATATATAACTTCCCCGACATCAATCGTTGGGCAGTTACCCACCAGAAACGACACCCGTCTGGTCAGATGATCCTCCCTTTTTAAAGACGATGAGTGAACTTTACACCCTGTTCCTCATACCTCTAAAAACAATCACAGTATTTACTTATATTAGCTTACCTATTTAGGCAAGAATTTTAATTAATGATTGCCTCGTTAGTATAGTGGTCGCAAGCGTTACTGCTGAGCATGAGGTCCCATGTTAGATTCTCAGGTCGTGCAAAGTGTTATTGGGATTTTCCATTAAGAATTTCTTAATAGCAGCTCGGAGTCTGGATTTGTGCTCCCAGTTGTCTCAATAAATACGTTGTCTTTTCTTTCTTTCAGTTGTGTTACCAGTCGGCATGATTTTTCCAACATCTTCAAATTTCAGCCAATTTTCAGAAAACCTTAATGAATTTATACACTAAAATCTTCCGCATGAATCACTCCGTCGATTGGTGAAAACCGTTTGAAAATCCGTTAGGCAGTTTTTTAATTTATCGCGTTCAGACAGACAGACAAACAGACAGACAGACGCGGCGGGGGACTTTGTTTTATAATATGTAAGGATTACGCTCTATCTTTGCCCAAGAACGTGGACAAAAACGTTAAACCATCCAACTAAAATTTCCCCTAAATTAAGCAGATTAATCTCCACAGATACTCCATTGTATTAGCGCACAAAAGAGACACAAAAATCACCCGACATTCTCTCTTAGCCATAGATTATGCTTAGTAAGGTGACATTATCGCAAAATGAATAAACGCTGACATACCACGATTCTTTCAGCAAACGATTTCTGCGTCGCCAGATAACATTCGCACTTAATCCGGCAGATTCCGGAATTCCGGCATTCGAGGCCGATCAGCCGGGCCGGATGGCCGAATTTTAAATAAGCTCCGGTTTCAGAATATGGATATTTTAGGCGTTTCGGGACTATGAAATGGTGGCTTCTAATTGCGGGGTTCAAGTTGCTTAATTCAACGGTCATGAAAGCTTTGATATTATTTGGGGGATTCAGAAATGAGATCGCTAAATCGGATGCATGGAATTGTTATAGGTGAAATTAATGGCAATGATCACCATCCAATCTGTTTTAAGGCATATACATATATACAGGTTGTACCAGAAAGAATGTGGTACAGACCATAAAACTGAACCTATTTTTTCCATGAGACCAACATCGTAATCGCGTAAAATTCAAGTATATTTCAGCGAATTTAAAAAAAAAAAAATTATACACCTAAACCTTCCCCATGAATCGCTCCGTCCATTGGTGAAAACCGTATACAAATTTGTTCGTTCGTTTTTGAGTTTATCGCGTTCAGATAGACAGATGCGGCGGGGAACCTTGTTCTATAATATGTAGTGATTATCGTGTTTCAACATTAATAAGGAATATCCTATCCTAGAGCAAAAACTGTTCAGTTCACACCCTTCTGCCAAATGATATTAAACTTCAGTCCACAGTATCATCATCATTTCAGCCGAAAGACGACCAAGCACCGCTACTTCGACCACTACTACGCTTCTCACATCCAGCGGCCTTCACCAGGTCATCGCTCCACTTTGTGGGAACCCTTCCAATGCTACGTCTTTCGATACGCGGTCGCAACTCCAGAAACTTTCGGCCCCATCGGTCATCTATTTTGTGCTCTGCCCACTGCCACTTAAGTTTGGTAATTCTTCGGGCTACGTCGGTTACCTTGGTTTCTCCTACGGATCTCTCAGTTAGCATAAACAATAGCAACCAACGTTGCTTGGAAGCTTGATATACGAATGACTGTTTCCCTCAGCCCCGGGTAAGGCGATATTAATCATATACTAAGCCTAAACAAACGTTACTCCCGTCCTAAACAAACACATTTTCTAAGGAATTTAGCTCGAACGAAGAAGATTTATGTAAAGATAAATCTTACGATAGTAATTGTTGAATGGTAAGAAAATAGTAGGAAAATTCGACGTTTTGTTCGATCGTTTTGTAATGGTAGTCATTATTCAAATGTTTTTAATAAAAAATACTGAAGAAAATTTAGTAAATGTAGCACACGGTACGGCCGAAAGTCAGACACAATTATTTATTGGTTATTTTAACTTTATTTTGGTTTAAAAAAAAGGAAATAACGTGGTGTTATTGAGCAATAAACATATAATGATATAAAAATAGCAAGAAAATGTGTAAAAGAAAAAAATTAACTGCTGTCTCACCACTGCAATTCTGCGCTTCCACACTGAGATAGTTTCTTTGCCCGTAGCAAAATTAACCAAAACACTATTATCCATATTTCTGTCTACTTAAACACTTTAGAAATCCAGAACTTTTATCGTCCACAAGACTTTATACTCCATTAATTTTATTATTATCGTGTAATACTAGTGTTTGCTAACATTTAACGCTGAAGGCTCACTACAAAATCAATAGCAATATCTTTTAAAATGGACTGTAAAATGTAGTGAGCGCTATAAAGGTAAATTGGACGTCTATTTGAGTTTAAAAGAGCTTAGAGTGTTAAACGTTTTGTAGTTTTAATTATTGAGAGAGTATTAAGGTGTGGTTGTAAAGTTTGTTCTTAATCTAGACAAAATAAATGGTTATTTTGTGGCCGACGGTCCAATATTGTGTATCAACCTATATCTATAGGTATGTACAGTAGGCTGCATCAATTTGGTACCCCAAATAAAATTTTGGGTACCCCAGTTGTATTCAAATTTTATTATTCAACTGGGGTACCCGATTGATGCAGCCTACGTACATATCTATAGGGCCGTCGGCTACAAAATAACCATTTGGTATACCAGTTGTATTGAAATTTTAATACAACTGGGGTACCCAATTGATGCAGCTTGCCATTTATACCTAAAGGACCATCGGCTACAAAATAACCATTTGGTACCCCAGTTGTATTAAAATTTTAATACAGCCCACCGTTCTTCAATGATTGATTTTCCTGATTTTCAACCTTAAGGACACAATTGTAAGTTTTATGGGCACATGTCCCTAGAACAATAGTTCTTACAAACCGAAACACAGTTGGTTTGTTAGATTCTTTGAGTTTCGTCGTTTTTCGCTATTTCAAAAGTTAGGTCTATGGTACAAAGCTAATTAATTTAATTGGGAAACGGCTAGGCAGATGATGAGTAGTTCGTCGAGTTCGTTAAACTTTTCTAGTCAATTTTTTTTTAGCGAGAACGTATAAATCGTTTTACATCCAATGAATTTAAAGTCACTCTGTATAATTAAATCTCCTATTTACTATTATTTGCCTGTTTAAGGAATAGTCTATGTTAATGCTTTTAATACAGTGTATCTTTCTAATGTGCACATATCGAAATTAGGGAATCTATGCTTAATTTTATCGACAGCAAAAATATTTTAAAAAATCTAAATATTTTTTTAAAATATAGTTTATTGAATTTAAAAAAAAATTGTAACAAAACGGTGTAACTTTTAAACTAAATGATCTATCGCAATGAAACAAACCCCATTATGATTGGAAGTAATTAGGCGTCCTCATAAAGTGTAAATTATGGAAAAAAAAACCTCAATTGAAAATAAATCTGTTCTTTTTTTTTCAATAATCGTAAAATGTCTCAATCAGATGCAAAACACAACAAAAAAGAAAGAAATAAATAGATTGGTTTTTAAAATATTTTTTCCGTCGGTAAAATTGAACATAGATTCCCATCATTTCGATATGTGCACATTATAAAGACTCACGCTATATAATTCACGCCTATTAAATTAATATGGCCCATAAAATAGTATCTTTGTATCCGTAAGTACTCCTCGCAGTAAACTGCAAAATGTATAATTCAATATACCACTTAAACAACTTAAACTTTAATATTCTCACTTTGTTCCGCATCTTAAGAGCGTGTTTCACAATTTACAAACACTAAACATTATTATTACTATTTCGAGGAATAGGTACACAGCGCCATCTATTAAATTTTATAGGAACTTCTTCTGAACTAGTACGATTTACACGTTCTCGATATTTTTTATGGACTAGAAAAGTTTAACGAACTCGACGACTCATCTTCTGCCTAGCCGTTTCCCAACTATATTAGGGTCAGCTTCCAGTCTAACCAGATGCAGCCAAATACCAGTATTTTACATAGAGCGACTGCCAACTCAACAAAACTATTGTTTACCCGTTTTGTTAAGTTTCGAAAAGCATAAACAGACTACTGATTTTAAACGTTAAGAGCGTGCATTCTGAAAGTGGGCAACGTCGGAAATAGATGTCAAATATTACGCTGTTTTGATTAATTTGGCAATATTACTGTATGGAAATATGAAATATGGCTAACTATACTTCATTTGAAATATAAGATAGACATGTAAATAAACCTTTTTTACAGTCCGTTCAACCGATTTTGACTTCTATTGCGGTGGTGGCATGACAAATAGCAGCTACAGTAAAGAGTTGGTATCGTAACGCAGGCTCGGAACCGGTTTAAAAAAAATACCGGTGAATACTGGTTTATTCGGGATTTACTCTGAACTTTTCTTAAGAACATGAACATTTTAAGAACATTAACGTTTTAAGAACTTTATTTTAAACTAAAATAACCGTTTTATACGACGAGCGGCATGTTGGTAAACGCGTTGCAACTTGTAACTACTTGTGAGGATGCCGCGCTGAATAAAAACTAAACAAAAAACCGGTTTAAAATGCTGTCAACCGTTTAATCCGAAAAAAACTTTTATGTAAAGACTCCTCCAAAACCGGTTTCTACGAGTGAAACCGAATGTAAAGGTTTTTGCGTCAAGTACATAATAATTGTTTATATGTCCTATCTTATTTCAAATGGAGTATAGAGAAGTATAAAAATCCTTCATACCTATCTTGAACCAAATTCTCAGCAGATATTTTTATTTGGATCATAAATTGGAATGATTATTCATACTCAAAACGTATACATTCTACACATGGCTGTAAGAGTAGGGGAAGACCAAAGAAACGATGGATGGACTGTGTGAAAGATGATATGGCTAGAAAGGGAGTGACTGCCGCGATGACACCGACCACAAATAAATTGGAATAAGGAGAGGAGAATGATGATCAAATTGGAATCATTATCTAAGTTACAATTTATAAAAGAAACTTCCCAATTACCGACGAAACACGACTCTCTTCTTCTCGAGAAAAATCAATCTGCCTAGTCTTTTCCAACTATGTTGGGGTCGGCTTCCAGTCTAACTGGATGCAGCTGAATACTAGTATTTTAAATGGCACGACTGCCTATCTGACCTCTACAACCCAGTAACTGGGTAATACGATACCATTTGGTAAGACTGGTTGTCAAAGTTGACCCGTAACGACTGTCAAAGATTCACGAATGACAGCCGGAACCAACAGCTTATCGTGCTTTCCGATACACGGAGGAGTCTCGGTATGTAAATATGGTCTAGTCACCCATCCATGGACCAACCCCTGCAAGCGTAGCTTAACCTGATGGATCGAACCGTGGGGCTATTATTACAATACTTAGCCACGAGCTCGAGCTCTCGAGAAAAATAAATAAACAAAATACAAAAATTCTCTCCTTCGTCATCAACTTTTATTAACATCGAAATATTAGTAAATTCAAAGTAAATATCGAAGGGAAAAAAAGCTAAGTCCTCTTAAGCATTATTATGTATTGTTTCAACGTCGAGTGTGATAGATAGTCAGCTCCTCTACTTGTCTATGCACACTCTATCAACAGAGCCATCAATCATGCCATCATAGTTGAGGGTAGGCGTAATGAAATATATGTTGGTAGACCATTATGGATTATTTACAGGGTAGTGTCGACCGTTCTATACCTTATTTCTTTTCTTAAGGCGGATCTGCAAAGGTAGCTCGCTAAATCAAATATTCTTACGCTTTTTTGCAATTTGCAGGTCAGTGTCAGATTGAATCTTGATCAAAATATGATTCGTGATCATAACAAATATGTATTTACTGAATTATAAATCATTAGAATCATTAACCATACCACTTTAATTATTTTGTTTAACACCACTGTATAAATGTTTTTTTTTTTTTTTTTTTTAACTTAATTACATCATATCGATTTAATTATCATGTGCTACACATATCTATATTTTTTTAAATTTTAAATATTATCACACACTATAAAACAGATTTACATCTGTGACACGTAATGAAGTGCCGTGAAGCACAATACTGTTTTAAGGTTTCTCTGTTTATTTGTTTTTGTTTTAAAATATTGTGTGCCTTAAACCTGGGTCAAATAAATTTATTTTCTTTCTGGCATTCCTTTTATTAATACATCTCTCTTAGTTAGATTTGTTCTCAAATGTCATGATCTCATGAATTTGAGATACAACCTGACACTGACCTGAAAATTGCAAAAAACGTAAGAAAATTTGAACTTCGCGGATCCACCCCTATTTTAATGACAAATATGTTACGCGGGCTACCATTACGGATCCACCTTAAACTTTTTTTATGACAAATATGTTAGAATGTTCAGAAATTCTTCGGTCGTACCGCATGAAATGTGGTTGAAACATCTAATTTGTAATTTAGAGGTACCTAGGTATACTTTTTTTGGGACACAGGAAAGCTGATAAGAGGCAGAAACATGTTTGAATGGTTGTAGTGCATTTCCACATTATCCATTAAACTGTGAGCTACGTTGAAAAATATTCAAGTTTTTTTTACATGAGATCCAAGCGGCAATTTTAATATCTATTAATCATGTTTAAATCCAGAAACCAAGTAATTATTTCGACAAAAACTTAGAATACAAACAAGAGTACTTACATTAGTCAAAAACGGTGCATTATCGTTGATATCAGTGAGCTCCAAGATCACTTCGGTCGTTGATCTCAAGCTGTCAGATCCCAACCTTCCCCCGTGATCAGCAGCCATGATCAGGATCTGCCATCTTGTGAACCCTAGAGGCTGGTCCCGGTCCAAGGGTTTGGTGAGTCGGAGACAGCCATCGTTGTCAATTTGAAGGTACTCTTTCTGTTCGTGCTTGACTAAGGAATAGACGATGTTCTGAGGAGCATTCCTGTCTTTGATATCAGGATCGTAAGCTTCCACCTGTTGGAATGAAAAAGTATTAGTATTATGAGTTTCATAAGGTGCTCCAATTTCTAGAGAAAAAAATCTGCTGGGGTAATAGAACTGCAGATAAGAAGAGAAACCAAATATTTGATTATTACTTTGAAATTCCAGCTCCTTTTAACTTAAACTAAATGAAGAAACATAGGTAACGGCTTTTTTTTTCAAGAGTACTCTATGATTGTATTTCAATGAAAAGTAACAATTTATAAAAAAAAAAACAGTGGGACTCCGGGAGTGCCGACAGAAGTGAAAACTTGAACAATTTCATTGTTCAGGAAATACTTTTAATGAGGTGTCGGTAACAGTAACAGTGTCGCGAGTTCAATTGTGTTTCCCATCTCAAAAATGCCCAACGCGCCTAAAGAAGTTTTCACTTAATTAATAATTAAAAAGAAGCTCAAATAGACTCCACTGAAATCCCGAATTAACACTGTCCTTTTTGGCTGCGTTCACACCAAACGTAACTCAAACTCAAAGCATTTATTTCAATTAAACCATTTACAGGCACTTTTGAATTGTCAAAGAGTCGGTCAGTTAGTCAGAAAGTTGAAGCTAATTGCCCATTCCAAAACGTAGATCTCTATGGAGAAGAACGGGCAAGAAACTCCAAGGACACTCTTTTAAATATAGATATTACAAAATCCTGGGTACATCATTCTTGTTGCTTCTATATGTGAGAACAATGTACAAAAAAATAATCAAAAGCAATTGAAAATATAAAAAAATATGAAAATATAATCAAAGGCAATCGATAATATAAGATTAAAAATAAGCCCTGGCAGATAAGAGATGACCAGTTTTCAACTGACGGCGCCCGTTCACGAACATGACGCGTGGATCAGCACCATCCAGCTCAACCATTTTGTAGGGAACCGAATGATCCAACACACTCGCCACCATCAGCGAGACATTTAAGTGAGCATGACATATTCTCAACTGCCATGCTATTTCAAGTCAACATACATCTTAATAAGTTAATAAACGGCTCCATGGTCTCACATTTACAAAAATAAAAATGCTTCTAAATTATACAAATCTATAGTTTGCAATGTATCTAAAAAAAAATAAAAGAATTTAACCACCAAAAAGAAAGAAAATCATTACTTAATTGGAGCATTCAACAATTAAGTTGGTAAAACAAAAATGAACATTAAGTTCCTAATGTCAAAATATAGATTTTTTTTTTTGAAAAAGGGGAAGCAACTCTTCCAAATATTAAAATTTTAACTAGTGAGCCCAAGCGGCTGTGGAGCAGGACCAGCATTAAGCCAAGCATTTTTATCTACGATATAATCATCTAACTTATAATATGCTTGTCTACATAGTGTGCGTTTAATGCATGTTTTAAATTTCTTCTCATTAATTTGAAGAATATCGAGTGGTATTTTATTATAACATTTTACACAGTACCCCATAAAAGAAGTGTGTACTTTAGACAATCTAAAACGTGGTTGATCTAATTGGTCCTATTTCTAGTGTTAAAATTATGCCTGTCACTTATCTTACTAAAAAGATGGAGATTTTTTCGAACATACATAATGTTCTCATATATATACTGACAAGGTACCGTCATGATGTTAATTTTCTTAAACAGTTCCCTTAGAGACTCGCGTCTGCGGAGGTTGTAGATGGCTCTGACGGCCCTCTTTTGCAGAATAAAGATAGAATCAATATCTGCAGCCCGTCCCCACAGCAAACGCCATCAATTATATATGACGCCAATATAAATTAAATAAACGATTCAGCAGCTGACGTTGGTTTTAACGCGCCCATATAAAATTTCTGTACCAAACTTTTCATATAAAGTTATAAGATAGTTAATTGATTCAGGCGTGACCTTGCGGAAATCCATAATAAAATGATGATGTGGATATATTTAGTAACCTTTTCCGCTTTTTTTTTTCTTTTTCTAAGCGGATAAGGTTACTAAATATATCCACATCATCATTTTATATAAAGTTATGTTTAACATACCTTAACAATACACCCTTCATAGAGCTTCTCTTCCTCAATAGTCTTGGTATAATTAGCCAGAAAAACAGGCGGGTTATCATTCAAATTCTCAATGTTAATGATGACTTTCGCATAGTCCTCGTAGATGCCGTCGAAAGCCCTGACATCCAGGCTGTAACTGGTGATGTTTTCATAGTCCAGCTCACTGTTGACGCGGATCTCGCCGGTGAAGTTCCTGATGACGAAAGCATCGTATGTGTTGCCAGCCACTATGCTGTAGGTTACCACGGAAGCTGTTGAAAAAATTTGAAAAAATGAGCAAAATTTATTAGGACACTATGTCGCCCACGACTTCGTTTGCGTGTATTTTGTATTTCATAAAAAAATTACACAGGTATGAAATGCAATACATCAAACCCAGGATGAAAACAGCATATTTCTATCTGCAGGTCCCAGGCTAACGATCAGTTTCTCATTACGATCAGTTGAAAAGGTAACAGACAGACTGACAGAGTACTTTACTTTCGCAATTAAGACCTATTCGCGATAAGCGATATCGCTGTCGCGCTCGGTAGCGATCTTCTTCTTTTCGTGTGGTTAGTGACTAACCTGGTGTCAGAGTTTTAATGCCGCCAATGGGCATCTGATTTGGCTTCACATGCAGTCGAGGAATATCTCTCAGGCGTGCCGGTTTCCTCACGATGTTTTCCTTCACCGTTTTTGAAGCAAGTGATAAATTACGCACATGAATCCGAAAAGTCGGAGGTGCGTGCATTGGGTTTGGACTCGAGACCTATGACTTGGCAGTCCGACGGTCACACCAGGCTATCACTACTATTCGGTAGCGATACTACGGTAGCATAGTTTCTGGTAAGTCACTTTTGACCAGTATTGCTACCGAGCGCGACAACGTTATCGCTTATATCTGACGCCTTTATAATATTAGTATGGATTAATTTAGTGTATGTAAATAGTATTTTAAACTATTGTTTGGATACCGAAAAAAATAAAGTATAATCATTAGTTTTCTGAAAATCTCATTGCAAAAAAGAGGGATTTAGAATTTCATTAGTTATATAAAAATTAATTGGAAAACGTTCACAATTACATTAATGGAATGTTACTTAAAAATGAACAAATGAAAATGAAAACAATATATAAAAAATGACAGAAAACAAAGGCATCTCAGGCTTGCAATTAAAATATTCCATCTTTGTTATATGATATACCGATGTACCAATAAAAATAAAACGTAAATAATAAACAAATAAAACTAAAAGAATAAAAAGCTTTTACATTAATGTTTTCCAAGAATTTTTAACATGAACTAACAACAATAATATTAAAAATACATTCTCCAGCCTTTGTTTTGCCAACGGCGATTTAAATCACATACAGTTGCGAATTTTTTTTCTCTGTTTTATTATTTTTTAATAATTTCTATTTTCGCTATGACAATCACAGAAAAATACAGTGTCAGAAAAATCGACGCACAAACTATTATTATGACTTCATTACATGATCTTAGACCAAAATGCGTTTAAAATTTCGTCGTTTATTAAAAAAACAGCTGTTTCATTCATTTTGTCCGTGTAAGTATTGCACTTTTGTATTAACCAGCCGATTTTTTTAATAACTGTTCGTTTTCCATACACCTTGTATTACGGTTGTGGCCAGATCTTAGAAATGATATTTCAGTCGACGTTTGGCCATATCATTACACTATTTGCGCTGTAGCATGGTGCGGGTGACAGTTGCCCGTATGACGTTGACATTTGTCAGTACCACGTAGGGATGTGAGGTTATGCAATTCATTTTTATCGCTAACGATACTCGCAGCGTGAATCTAGTTCTCTTTAATATTGTTATGAAAATTAGTGTATTATTCAGTTGTGCAGTGTAACTACGTGTGTGCTACGTGTATAAACTTGTCAATATAAATGTTTTATGGCTACATAATTATCTTTGTACTTATATAAAATAATCAAAATCGGGTTTATGTTTTTTTTTTCGTGACAACATTTTTGCTCTATGGTGCATCGGCGCGGCGGCCATGTTGTTTACCCGTGCGATGCTGTGAGTGCGAGTACGAGTGCAAGCGCGTTATATTGTGACTTAATGTGACACGTATTACGATTTCATTGTTTGTTTTCATTTTTGTTAAATTGTTATTTGTTATAAGTTTGTTGAGTTTGTTGTTATTACCATGCCTAAGCATACAAAAAAAACTGTTTTGGGTAGTCAGGCCAGGGAGCTTGTTGTTCGCCTCCGAGACTACTTTGAAAGAGAACAACAAAATAATGGACCGTTGTTACCATTGAATCATATTGTAGAACGAGTAGCCGAAGCTCTTGATATTGGCCGCAATACTGTTTCGCGTATAACACGTGAGAAAATTGGCCAAGATGGGATGTTTGAAAATAAATTATCGACACCCAACAAAAAGCGGACCAAGGTGAAGCCAATCACAGATTTGGATGATTTTGCTAAGGTTGCTATTAGAAATCATATTTATGATTATTATAGAAGAATGGAGCTACCCACATTGCTCAAGCTTCTAAAATCATTAAAAGAAGCTGACTTGTTCAAAGGAGGTATTACTTCGCTACGGCAAGTTATAAAAGATATTGGCTTTGTTTACAAAAAAGTTAACAAAAGAAAGATTATTATGGATAGGACTGACATTGCCCTAGCAAGATGTAGATTTTTAAGGAAGGCCAAAAACATAAGTGATTGGAGCAAAGTTGTCTTTTTGGATGAAACGTGGCTAAACGCCAACCACACAGTGGGTAAAAGTTGGACCGACGATACGGCACAATCGTGTACCAAAGTGCCGGAAGGCAAAGGCGAACGCCTTATTATTTGTCACGCAGGTACAGCAAGTGGATTCGTCCCTGATTGTTTGCTGGCTTTTAAGTCAAAAAAAACTACGGAGTATCATGAGGAGATGAATTACGAAAAATTTAAAGATTGGTTCATAGGTCTATTAAACAATTTAAAAGAGCCTATGACCATAATAATGGACAACGCACCCTACCATTCGGTGCAAGTTAATAAACCCCCAAACCAATCCAACCGCAAAAGCGAGTTGGTGAAGTGGCTGAGTGAAAACGGAGTTACAGCAGATATAAAAATGTTAAAGACGGAGCTTATTGCCTTAGTCCGACGCCATAAGCCACCAACTCCTACCTATGCTCTGGACGAGATGGCAAAAGAAAAAGGCCACCAGGTCCTTCGACTACCACCCTACCATTGCCAGTATAACGCTATTGAGCTGATTTGGGCCCAAATAAAAGGTATGCTTTTAATTTCAATTCCCATTTTGAAGCTTTATAAAAAAATCAGCTTTCCGATCGTAGCATGTACCTAGTTTAAAAACATTACCAGATACTAGATTAGGCTGATTGATGATTATTTGAATACTTTTTTTTATAAGTTCGTTTATTTTTAGGTTACGCCGCAAGAAATAATACTTCGCCGCCATTTACGGCAAATAAGATGTTGGCCCTATTACAAGAGGCCATCAACAATGTTCAACCTGAAGACTGGTCGAAGGTCGTGAATAAAACAAAAAGGGACATTATGTCTGATTGGGATCGTGACATACATATTGACAACATAATTGAGTCATCGTTAATAATATCCGTCACAGATTCAGATGATGAATTGAGTGACAATTCAGATGTTCCTGACTCTGATATGAGTTTAGACGAATAACATGTATTTTTTTTTAGCAACCTTTTAAGCAACCTTACCCTATAAATGTTCTGTTGTATAATTAGACCTTTTAAAAATAAAAATTGACCTACGCACAATATACGTTTTTTATTATAAAAAATATCGACTATCCATCGTAGCAGTACATCCCATCACTAAATACGTCTATGGCACTTTGCTTAATTTTTCATTCAATTTGATTTTATTTCTTGATTAGAACATTCTGGTTGGGTTTAATTTAATTTACTACAGTTATTAATTATTTAATATATTACGAATGTGGTACAACTGAAATATTAAGTCATAAATTGTAAATCGCGGCAACTTTCAAGAGTGAAACGAAATGTTACTGAAACTGTCACCCGCACCATGCTACAGCGCAAATAGTGTAATGTAGGGTATCAATGGTTTAAGGTGTAGTAAAAATAGCTAAGTAACTGCTTCCAACTTTGATAGCGGTTGCCGGCCGCTGCCGTGGCACCGCTCGCTTCGCTCGCTCGGCTCACACGCGGTTGGTCTCAGTTCTAACCTTACCAAACCCAGACAGGATGCTACATAAGCGGCGTCAATTTTTAAAGATTAATATTACGTGCTATGTTGCATTTCACGCCGCGGCAGCGGCCGGCGAGCGCTACTTCCAAGTTGATCGTTTTCCATCATATCATAATTGGAAACCCAATAGTCCATCGACTTTTTTTGTGCTGTCACCCTACTTTGTTTGATTTGTGGTATGCCGCCGCCATGATGCACAACAAAAACAAAGCGACATAAACGCCTCTAGCGGTGGATAATCTAACTATTTTACGATATGATCACTAATGTTTGGCCACATCTTGAATTAGTCGTGCGTTTAACTGTTCACATCGTCAAACGTTTGAGTATTCAATGATCTGGCCAGGCGACATCATGATGTGACCAGCGGCAGCGGTCGATGTTCATTTCATGAAATGATCAATTCTAAGATCTGGCCACGACATATTGACTAAGTTCTAAACTTCGTAATTAAATAAATCTGCCCAGCCTTTCCAAACTATGTTGAGGTAGGCTTCCAGTCTAACCGGATGCAGCTGAATACCAGTATTTTACATGAAGCAACTGCCTGTCTGAGCTCTACAAGCCAGCAACTGGGTAATACGATACCCCTTGGCAAGACTGGCTGTCAAAGATCCACGAATGACAGCCGGGACCAAAGGCTTAACGTGCTTTCCGTGCTTTCCGAGGCACGGAGGAGTCTCTGTATGTAAAGATGGTCAGTGTTCATCCATCCACGTACCAACCCTGGCACGCGTAACTTAACCTGATGGATCGACCCGTGCGGCAGTTATTACTTAGCCACGAGCACGAGCTCGTAATAATTTTCAAAAAGTATCCAAAATCTTACCTGTATCAATATCCAAGGCATTGACAACAGTAACCAGCTCATTAATATTAGCATTCTCAGCAATAGACTCAGCAACATACGTATCTTGAGTAAAATGAGGAGGATTATCGTTCTTATCAGCAATCTCTATCAAAAACACTTGCTGGCCAGCATTATGTTTACCAGGAATCAGAGCAGACTCTGAATTGTCTGTGGCTATAATCTTGATGTTATAGAAACTCCTTTCTTCTCTGTCAAACATTTTTAAAGTTGTAATGTTGCCTGTTAAACTGTCGATGGCAAAGGGATCTGACGCGTCACCAAGTTCATACGAAATTTGGTTGTTAGCTGATGTTCCATCGGCATCGAATGCTCTGACCTGCATGACAGGAGTACCAGGGTTCTCATTTTCAAGTACACTGCCTTGACTAATTTGACTGAATATAGGTATGTTGTCGTTTACATCTTCTACTTCAATTTGTATTATCGTTTCAGCGGCTAATTTGTAATTGTTCTGTGGAAAGAGAATTTGGTTATTCAGTTGTATTTATTGTTAGGTACACACGGCTACACATCAAGCTATACATTCCCAGTTTATGCTGATCTCGCATTGTATAGGATTTCCTTACAAAGGTCAGCTTATACTGGAACTGTATAGCTTGATGTGTAGTCGTGTGTACCTAAGCAATCTAACGTTTTACTTACTTTAAAGGAGGGCTGATTTAGTTTCGTATTATAGGGATTTAAGTCCTTATTTTGCAAATCCTTGTGTATTTTAGATGTAGTTTTGCTTGTACTATAAATTGGTATTCGAAATACCAATAAGTTATTTCAGACAAACAAAAATAGGTCCGAATCTGTTTATACTCCGTAAAATGTTGATTATACTGCCAATTCCATATACCCCACAAATATTTTAAGTGAACGATTCCATTCGATATTAAATTGATTTGACTATTACTAAATATTTAGCGAGATTCAAATATTTTCCTTTCTATTCTTACCTGTATCCTAACAGTGAGGGTATAATCAGTGATTTTCTCAAAATCTAGGTGGTTTCCAAGCTTGATGTATGCGGAATCTGCTTCTGGCTCCAGCACGAACGTATGCCATTTGTTCGTCTGTTCAGTCTGACCCTGGACCAGCTCGAACTGGAGTTTCTTTTCCTCGGGGATGTTAGAACTGAGAAATACAAAGACAATCAGAACCATTTTATATTTTCTTATACTTATGGGAAAATAAACCAAAAATGGATGCTCCCAAAAATTAGAAACTCGATAACGATGCGACAACAGAAAATATCAAAAGAGTAATTAATACATATTGAATCATCAATTTTATAGTGTTTTTTTCTATCACTAGCTATGTAGCAAGGTGACCTCGCATTGTACGGAAATCCTATACAATGTGAGATCAGCATAAACTGGAAATGTATGGTACATAAGGCTTGTTAAAGAAATAAACTATTTGTTTTTGTATTTGTTTTAGTCATGATAAGAACAACTCCTTCTTATACAGGGTGGCAGGGACATCGACGCGAAAACTGTTACCATGGATTCAGTACATGATTCTGAAATTTTTAAATTAAAAAAAACAGCTGCTTTATAGAAAAGTGCAATACCTACGCAATCAAAATGTATGGAACAGCAGATTTTTTAAATTTATTTATTCTATTCTAGGACTAGTGAGTCGTTAAGACAAGTCCTCATCATATCTTAAATCAGTGAATACGAGTGGTAGGTAACTTAATCTTTCGACAATATTAATTTAATATTTAATTCAAAGTATTCCAACACCGGCCGCCACTCAGACAACTAAAACTTTGTAAAACAAGAACATTAAAATCTTTATCAAAGTTTAAACAACAAACTGACATTAGCAAAAATTATAAAAAAAGAGAGAAGTAAAACCTAAGTTTTGTATAACTTTTAGTCTAGATTGTAACTTCTTATCTCGAGGCCAATCTTCAGGATTTTTCAGGAAATATCTTGCAAAATCGTTATAGGTAAAAAAAGAGCCTTTGACTTCATAATGTATTGAATATTGAGAACTATTATTAACTTGATAAACACACTTCGTCGTGCTATCATCCTATTGCTCAAATCATGTTACCTCTCTCCTTTTACGATACCCACAAGAAAAGAGAAACTTGCCACATTTAATTTAAAAACTTAAAAATAATCATCTTTACCATGGTCATCTCAGCCGAAAGACATAATAATATACAATACACCACGCGTAATTGAGAAGAAAACAAGAGAACTAAGGTAACCGACAAAGCCCGAAGAATTGCCAAACTTAAGTGGCAGTGGGCAGGGCACATTGCTCGCAGAACGGATGGCCGATGGGGCCGAAAGGTTCTGCAGTGGCGACCGTGTCGGAAGACGAAGCGTTGGAACGTCTCCTACAAAGTGGACCGATGATATAGTGACGGAAATCGCTGGATGCGATAAACACAGAGCCGGTCGAACTGACGGTGCTTGAGGGAGGCTTGTGTCCAACAGTGGACGTCTTTCAGCTGAAATGATGATGATAATGATGAAATAATAAAAAACAATACTTACATAGCCCTCACAGTAGCAATAGGCGTATTGAAATCCGAGTAATTTTCTTTTAATCTAATCGGCTCATTTGGTACTTCAATGAACGATGGGCTCTTCTTGTTCGACTCCACAACTTGGATGTCTAAAGCTATGGAACTTTGCTGGGACGGGACGCCCATATCTATTACTATCGCACTCAGCTTAAACTTATATCCTGGCGCTTTCTGTCTCAAAGAAAACAAATTAATTAATGCCACGTGTCGCAGAAGTTTATAAAAGGAAAAGTAAACGTATTTATGTAATGGCTTGTGTTCGCGATAAGATTTATGTTTTATAAGTTGCTTAATAAACATTATGGAGTTTGCGATAAAGGACCACAGTATAATAAAATAAAAGTATTCTGTCTCGGCAGTGACCTTGAAATAATTACCTACGGCCACTCGGTAGATAAAACTTCCGCGTCCGTGCGTAATCGCCGCGCATCCGATACTATTGCGTACTAATATACACTGCGATTTCGAAGCGCGTCATTTCGGCCGTGTTCTATGAAGATATAATACTGTTATTTATTTATACTGTGACTTTACTTTAACATATTCTTTTTTTTTAGAGATTCCTTTTTATTTATTTCTTAGAAATTATACTAAGTATAATAACTAAAAGCGGATTTCTGAGAACTTTTTGTCCTTATTCACAGTAAGCTTTATTATTTTCACTTTTAAATAAAATGTCAATGAAATTTACTAAAGGTCAAGAACGTAACTCAAGGTAAAATAACACAAAAGCAATGCTTACATCAATAGTCTTGTTCAAAAATATGACTCCGTTGTCTGGGTCTATATAAAAATATGCTTGGTCCGGCGAATTGGAATCCAGGCTGTAATGGACAATGGAATTGTTGCCATCGTCTATGTCCGTTGCAGATATCCTCATCACTTCCCTCCCGCTGGCCAAGTCTTGTGGGACCGACTCCGAATACGACTGTATAAATAAAATCAAGTTAATTTGGTGACATTTTACAAGAAAAATCTTAGGACTTTGGAGAGCTTCATGTCTGGTACAATAGAAATTGTTGCCGTATTAACTTGGGGTAACATTCGCGTTCCGTCCTTCAAAGAAACCTTAACAGATTAAGAAGATATGTAATAATTCACACACAGTATCGATAGTTTCGAAATAGAGATCTATTAAGACATGTTCTACGCGAAGCATGCCCAAAGCTTAGAGAAAGTTTTTTCCAAAATAATTATAATCGTGCAGTGTGATAAAATGCGCCTAGGGGGAAAGAGCAGCCTAGCTAAAGAAAACACACCAACTACAAATGTGCAAAGAAAGTGTATTGAAACACACGAAACACAACATATTATTACCAATAACGCCTTGAGCGGCGGCTTATGGTCCTAAATCACACATGCAGCAACATGCAAGTAGAAAAATAGAACATATTTCAAAAAAATGTTCGTACTTTCGATCGATACCATGGCTTGAAAAACTACAAAAATTAACGTTACTTTCAACAGCAATGGTAACAATCGAACAAATATACATATTATACAAGTTATAATTGCAATTTTATTTCATTTTTGTGCGGTAACTCTTTCTGTTTTGTGAAATTCTCTCATTAGGACAAACCTTCCAAACATCTCCACGGAAGACCTTGGAAAAACAGGCAAGCGTTAATATAGTCTGCGCCACGTTTTGAGGCTAATGAACGAACACTTAATTAGTTACAATTAGGAGAACATTATCAGCTGCAAGTTGAAGCTAACGGTACACGCCAAAGTATCGGCGAAGACTTCATAAGGAATTCAGTAAGAAAGCTTGGAGCAATATTATTAATATAAGTCACAATAGACAACACAGCAAATATAATTACAGAAAATTTAAGAAAACAAAGTAATACTATCGAAGTTTTGAACACACTGCGATCATTTGTCAAACTTACAATCCACAAGATCTTAATTTACATCAAGCAGGAGAAAATTTTAGGGTTCAGACGAGCAGCATGTTGCCTCTGATAACCTCTGCTGTGGGCAACTTGCCGATCGTATGCGCACTAAACTCAAAATATTTTTCTTTGGAAAAATAAAATTTTTATTTTAGACTCTTTATAGCAGGAATAATTAATGTATAATCTATACTCACAACTTTGTCGAACACAGGTGGATTGTCATTGACGTCTTCTATAATAATTTTGATGGTACATGCATCGTCGAGCTGTGGTTGACCGTTGTCGCTGGCTCGGACTGTTATATAAGCTTCTTTTTCTCTGGACGGTTCATCGTGGTCGAATGTCTGTGTTATTTTATCGTTATTAGTATTAGAGATAGTTGTAATGGTTGTTTGTGCACCTACCTCTTCTCCAATAAGATTGGCTTTCAAAATATGACTATTAATAAAACAATATTCATTACAAAGGAAGAACATTATTAAATAATTTTAGACATAAAATTATAAAGCTTTGGCGCACATTTTTTCTCCTTATTTAAGTAAATGAGAAAGTCTCTTCAGGACTGATGAGCCTCAATGCTGACATATTTTTATCAAGAGCATCAATATCAGTCTGATCCTACATACTAGGGTAAAGGCTTCCCCAGATTCTGCCACACGGTACACAACTCTCCACATTGATTTCATCAGCCCAGCTGCCTACTTTTGGTGCTTTATTTATATAAGGTTTATTTTATGAGAGAGTTTTTATACTTACACTAGCTGTAGTAATAGACCCTGTCTCAGGGTCAACGTGGAACCTCTCCTTCTCACCAGGAGTGGAGACGAACTTATATGTTACCGTCCCACCCATTTCGGGAGGATCTCGGTCTTCTGCATGTACCTAGAATTATAGATAATATTAATATTGTATATTTACTGATAAGTCTTCAAAGAGTTTGTGATGAGCATTTCTGTGGAGTTCTCCAAGGGTCCATCAAATAAGCTGGTTTATCGCAATGATAATAAGATAAAAAATAATGGGTCGTTTCTTCATTACAGAATTTTGCAAGAGAATAATAATAATATGATGGAAATCACTGTTTATCTCGGGTCATAAAATAAAATAAAAATACTTCACACTTCCGAAACCCAGGAAGAGTAGGCATGATAAACTGTTAAATAAAATATATTCACGAAGAAATATAAGAAGCCAATATTTTCGTACGACAAGCTACACGTTTGACGCATAAAATATTAAGTGATTGATCAAACGAAATCGGAAGACGTTTTCACAAACGGATAAACAGTATTTTTTCCTCAATTCTTAGAACGTTAAGTCACTATGAGGAATCTGGTATTTTTGGATATATTCGCAATATACTCCCCTATACGTTCCCTCATCATTTATTACATCGTTTCAATCATCCTTCATTTCGGTATAAGCCTGTTTACATCTACCTTTGAATATATACCTCCCTTATTTACTCTTAACTGCTCTCTTTTCAATCATTTTTGGGACCACAATATTGGCTTTTCTATAGGACTAGAACATTCTCGGAAAGATTTACCACATATTTCAAGGTAAAAATAGATCGGTAATCATAGATTATATTATTATCAGATCATATATAAGGTATAATTTAAATATCTGAAAACCTCTTAAGGGTTGGTCATTATACTCTAACAATAGGAACAAACCAGAAATCGCAAAAAAAAATCAGCTGTCTCCTTCATTTTGACGAGCTACGCGTCCTTTTTGTATGGACCAGCTGATTATTTTTTTGCGATACCAGGGTTGGTCCCATTGTAAAAGCAGTTGTTCATAATGTTTTGTACAATGACCCTCAATAACCTATTTTCAATAAACGACATATCGCTTTTGATGGTAGACAGTATAATTTTGTCTATCATTGAATGTCGTCCCACAATTCCGTATGGTTCTTATTCTCTGACAAATTATTGGGACGTTAAAAACCATAGATGGATAGGTTTTTCAATCTGCAGTATGCCAAAATTGGTTGTAGATAGGTTATTGGGTTCGGCCGTAAGAGTGCTTCAGTTATTTTAATTACACCTAGTATAGATTTTGCTGATGAACAGATTGGTGGTATTGCAAGCACGGGAGCGGCACGTTAGCCATGCGTTTTATACAAAATCACCTGAAAAACATCCATTATGTCCCTCCAAGTTCTGTACCAAGAATAGTTCGCTTTCTTGCCAACCAAAGAAAATGTAACAAAAAAAAAATACCAGACTGTTAAATGTCATTGCAAGGCAAAAGCTACAGAGATGCATGAGCGTTAATCACCACGCTTACATTTCAGACTCATAATTAAAGTCCAGGTTTCCTCACGATATTTTCCTTTACCGATGTCAGTGATGCCCAAGATAAACTTAGAAAGCCAAATGTGTCAATACTACTCTGAGTGTAACATCTAAAACTGATTCTCTCCACGGTTCAAGTTCTTGAACGTTCAAAACATACAATTCAATGAGATACTTACAGTGAACACATAGGTCCCAATGGACTCCTCTTCCTTCACAGTCGGCTTGTAGTTCAGGCAGTCGGTGAACAGCGGCTTGTGGTTATCTTTTACTGCGAGTTTCTGCACCGTCGCTGGTACAAACTGAAACCGCGTTAGGCCATGCCTCTACGTCAATTAAGAGCTACATATACATCTACGAAATAATGGACACGCCTCCGTCGTCCACGTCCTTACAGAAGATAATTTAAATAACAAGGTAGCCAGAATGCTGTGTGGAATGTAGAAGTTAAATAGGGTGTTTGTCATTAAAATCTGTCAAATATTTGCGAATGACGTCACACACCACTGACAGTTGTCTATTTAACTTTGTCAGCTAGTGATGGGACAATATCTTCATCAAACTTTGAACCAGCAAGATAATTGTTGATCGACGTCATCAAGTTTTTATTTTCTTTCTTTTTATCTAGTTGGTGATTAAATCTAACTTGTGTAATTAGTTTGTAAAACTTCGTTAGTAAGTTTGAATAAGTGGGACATAAACTTGAGTTATTGTTTAGCTTACGACGTTGTTATAAAAAAAAAAAAAACATAATTACTTAGATATAACTTTTAGAAAATATGATACATCGTTCTGTAAGGAATGGGCGAGGATAAAACAAAAAAAAAAGTTTTTGGACATTAATTATTATCTAACATTGCATGCTGTCCACTTAAAAAATGACTAATCACGCAAACATACAATTAAGTTTAAAAACTCATTTATCAACGTTTTCTCAAAATCTAATTATGTACAAATTAAATTAACAACTTTGTAAGTCAACATGCAATGACATAAAACATTATTTTAATAATCACTCTATTCTATTAACAAAGTACAAAAAATAAAATGTCAAATAATAAACAGTGCAAGACCAAATATAAAATAATTATTTTGGTATCAACAAAATTATTTTTTCCTGTAATTCTGTCCCGCACTGTATATCAAAATAAAAAGTACAGTCACCGATGAAATACAAAAAAAATAAATACTACAAATAATTAAAATAAATACACATAATAGAATATCATAATTAAATACCTGTATATTTTCCGGGAAACGCTTATTTTGGATTAAAATACGTGAAAATTATTATGAGAAATGGTTTTAATTATTCACTTACGTTATTCCATGAGTGCTATAAGCATGTAGTATTTGCATTCGTACATAATAGTTATTACTTACATTTAAGTATTAATAGTCATGCAAAACATCTAGGATTATTATACTCAATATTTAAATAAAGAAGCGTAAAAATAACACGAAAATCTATGGGGATTAAGCTTTTGGGGGCAGGGTAGTGATGGTGACAAATGAGTATATATATGATGGGTTTTTATAAAGCTGTATACTCACGGAAGAGGTGTGTATTGGCAGGTACCCGTCTAGATGTCTCGAGTGCCTTAATCTTGTTACATGGTGTGACGTGTGTTCCCGAGCTGAGGAATAAAAATGAGAATTAGATTTTGTTTATTTTTAGAAAAAGCTTTTTTTGCTAATGGACTGTACAGAATGTATACGCAGATAGTGTCAACACTCCTGCCGGGGTTGCGAAGAAAACCGAAAGGGAGATCGTGGCCCCCGGCAACAGGGCAACCGAAGGAACACGGGTGGGTTTTAGTCAGTAAGAGTCTGACACGC
The DNA here is from genome assembly GCA_916610215.1 of Omphaloscelis lunosa. NCBI lineage: Eukaryota > Metazoa > Arthropoda > Insecta > Lepidoptera > Noctuidae > Omphaloscelis > Omphaloscelis lunosa. The sequence goes on along the minus strand of OU744265.1, from coordinate 11,443,624 downwards.
CCTCCCGCTCCGCCCAGAGCGGGAGAAGTTATTTGATGAATTCCCACCAAAAAAAAAAGATAGTGTCAACACTAAGGGACGATTTTTCAATCCTCAGTTAAAGAATCGAATAGCTTTTATTTCATAGATAACATGATTCTGGATTTTTCAATAGTTTGAAGATAGTCAGTATCTGGCGATTAGAGCCTGTAACTGAGGAATACAGTTAACTGTCCCTTCAAGTGCCAGTTAGTACATTATTTTAGGGAATAAATAATGAATTGACATTTGTTTTGTTCGGAGTTTTATTGTGCTTTGCCTCTGCGTGTTTTCGTGCTCTTGTATTGTTGAAAACATGTTTTTTATTTAAATTATGTCTCCTAATATCACTTTTCTTACGTTTTCGGGACCGGCATTAACAATCTAAAACCAAAAAAATAATTTGTAACATTTTTTGCTAAATACGTGCCCACCCCTATGACTTAGCCACAAACAAAAACTAAAAGGTCGCCATAATTGCTGACCATCTGTGGGTCTAAATAAATGATAAGAAATCTCGTCAACATGTCAAACATGCGTTTTGTTTTTATTCTTGTCTAACACGTTGAATACTGTTTCTGTGCATTTCGCTTGCTCTTAATAATGTGAAGTTGGTCGGCAAAGACCACAGATAACTATTCTTCAGTTAATATACGATCGATAAAATGAAAATATTTATTCACCTGATAAACAGCCAGATAATTTTATACACTAGATAAATATTCCTACAAGTAGTTGTTCCGGGTCTGGCTGTTTGTGTATGTGAGTTTAAATGTTTGTAAACGCACCCACAATACAGGAGAAATTGCTAGCGCGGAACAACGTTTAAAAAAAAATTCAACGATTTAACTGAGGATTGAAAAACCGGCCCAGATGCTTGTTTTTAAAAATTGAGATATTGTGTAACAGTTTTCTTCCATTAGATATATCGAAGCAAACCGTAGCTTAATATAATAATATTATACAAACATAAGAAATTAAAGATAACAAACATAAATATATCTAAGCATAAATTATCCATTTCGTATCAAAATATTATATTATATCCTAAATTCTAGATTCTCCTAATTCAATACTCGAATCGTACCGAGAATTATTATAAATGTCCGAAATTGAAGACGAGTCCGTATCATACTCGTATGGACTACATATTCTAATCTTATTGGTACCAACGAATGAGCCCGTATATCTGGTCTGTACGTCTGGTCCTGAATTAAACGTGGTCTACCAGACCACGATGTGGTCGTCAATATAATTTGCTCATCCGAGAACGAATCCCTGTCATGTGCAGAACTGTGATCGGACGCATAAAGACATACATATTGTCGACTGAATTATTTAACGTGATTGGAGATTATTATTGTGTTGTTAATTTGTTTTTGGCGTTTTTAGCGACAAAAGCTGTTTTGGGTACTTGATAACCTTGTATTTGCCAAATAAATATGCTTTTACAATGTAAACGTCATCCTGAACCTGACACAAACTTACAATTTAAAATAATGTTCATGAAATTAAGCAGGGACTGAATTACCCAAAAATTAAGTACCGTTAAATTTCAGTATGTCGTCATACCCTTAAATAAGGGTTACCGAAATATTTGGATACCGATCATTTTTTCAGTAGTGGAATTTTGAGGTTGGAAATGCATACCGGTATATTTCGGTAGAAGTACTATATAAATGTATCGGTAGCAGAACCTAAACCTTAATGAATATGGGTTTCTTTTGATACATCGCCGCCACATTCTGTCTGTCGTTCACTTGCTGATTGTAACTCAGTATTGGTTTTTATTTTGACCGGAAGGACACGACTGTGTAAGCAGCCGCCCCGCACCGTTTCGCATGTTTTTCGGTACCGAAATCGTGTAAAGGTTAAATTACGTTTAGCTCAACATCTATTTATAAAGGTATCGGTATAGCCCAACCTATATTTTAAACCGGTACCGGTATATTTTCGAGGTATAGGATACCTTTAACCGTAACCGCTTTCAGTCCCTGAAAAATTAATTGATTGTGAGGCTGTAACATTTTTAAGCAAAAAAGTTTTACTTCATTTATTTGACTGTGTTACACATAATTGCATGTCATAGTAGAACTATTTTCATTTTCACGATAAACATCTTTCTTTATAAAATATTAATACTAGAAAAGCAGACGCTCCAAGATGAAGTCGCAAACAGCGAAGCACATACATAATGCAACCAATTATTATGTTAAGATCTAAGAGAAACGCGTCCCACACACGAGTAACATACATTAACTTATCAAGCTAATCTCAGGTATAATATTATTATCACTTAGATACGCAGCCGTGTTTACATAATGTTGATTATACTTATACTGTAAATGTAACCTTAGATTAACAAGTAAACGAGAATGTTACACTGAATGTATTTCGTTTCCGTTCAAAATGTTGAGCTTCCCTGCTATAAAGGTTAAAATTACGTTTCATAAAAATATATAACGGGAAGAATATGAAGAATAATTTATTTTTTATTTTACATATTGAGATGGGTTTTATATTTTTATAATGTTTACTTTATTTACTGAAACATATTATGATTATGTAGTCAAAGGTTTATGATTAAATATACCACAGTTGTCAACAAAAACTAATTTGGTAAGTATCTATTTAATTTAACTGCGTCCAAATAAAAAAAACAAAAAAAAAACTATTTATTTATCCACCAATCTAGTTTATTTAAGCGCCAAAAGTATTTACTTAAACGGAAAAGCGTATAATTAGCGCTAGCGTGTCTAGCATAAATAAAAACCATCATGGCGGACAATTGGCGGCCATTTTCGGCTATTTATTGTTAAACCGATCGGATCCGAACCAAAGTGTCAGTTTGTCGACCAAGAATAAATGCCCGGACATGTATAATGTGCTTAAATTAAAATGCATTACAATAAAAATAAATCGCTGGAAATAGACTGTATAATTTTTATTTTATTATTCTCTGTTTTAATTAACTTTTAGTATTATAAATAGATACGTGCTAAGTTTTACAAATGGTTAGATTATTTTGTTTGAATAAGGTTGTCTGAAAGTTAATTAGTTGAATGCCAGCTTTTCGCGTTCCTTTAATTGTGGGTGTGTGTGCACGTTAATATTAAAAAAAAAACATTTACATCTACATTATTAAAACAAACTTGAAGCAAAACGAAAAACCAAAACTCTCAATTAAGTAATAATCAAAAATAAAATCACAAAAGTTAACCCTTCATACGCGACCGTACAAAACATAAGCACATATTAAAAACTAATTGCCGCAACGGGTTGCGTCCTAAAAACAGTCTACTCCACATGCCAGCCATTGACATCGTTTACTAGGCGTGTTCCATACTTGAATATTCAAATTGACCTCGTACAATAGACCTCACCTCCCCCTCAGATGACCTCCCTCTAGCCAAAGGAAGTCCAACAAAGGATCTGAGAGAAAAAGGCTAGGTTCCGGTGTCAGGCGCACGCGATACACGTTCCTTCCCTTTGAATGCGCACCACTACTGTCTTTTACGTACCTGAGGTTTTTCCTAGTTTTATTTTTCCGTAGAGTATAATAAATTTGTTTATTATATTCTTTCTTCGTTTTATGTTACAGTGCGAAAGTATATTGTGCTGTTAAATATAGGAGCGGAAGCTTTTGTATCGTTTCCTATTTTTGTACGGTTCAGATTAATCGTTGAGAGTACGTCGAGTTGTTATGTTGGCTATATCGGTTTAAGTTCGAAGATAAACTTGATTAACTAGAAAATGAAACGAAACATTTCTCCGTCGTAATCAGAGCCGGTTTTCTTATTTTTCTTGTTTTTCCTGCGATCTCTCATTAGCGCCCAGCAAAACAACTCCCACGAAGTTATTAATCATAACCATTAAAACCCAGGACACATCATTCACATACCGAAAATGCCACACTTAACTATCCCGGGAACCGGCCTAATAAGGTTCGTGTTACAAATACATTAATTATCGCAGCCTGTTGTACAATGGCCTTACGAATTGTTCCTATGGGAGGTCGCTTGTCCTATACGGTACTATGTGGCCTTATATGGTCGCTATGGACCCACGTCGCATTTTCACGGTTAACTGTTTACGACCTCGAGTTGGGGATGAATATTTAATGTGTAAGCAAGTGATTGTGTATCACCTACATATCCTCATATGTAGGTGATAATATTACAGTAACGGGTACTTGTTTTGGTATAGATTATGTATGAAGGTTGGTTTATATTCCCTGTAGAGAGACCGGATTGCTGATTACAGAATTAGGTCCCAACTGGGGTGAGTTTGTCGCTGTTTATCGGGGTACTCAAACTGGAGCTGTAACCGAGAGATTTTTGGTGATAATCGAAAACTGAATAACACATTTTATTCGTAATCAGTAATCCCAAGACGTTATGTCAATTATCGAATAGTATTTTTACTTTTAGGTTACGTGTAGAAAAGTATAGTTAAAGGTCTTGCTGTATAGGATGTATGATACCAAGACCTTAAGTGGTGATTGGAAATAGCCGCGTAAATGTTTGTATTAATTAATTTATTTAATTAATACTTCAAGCACAGAAATGTACATAGGCGGACTTAATGCTATAGGCATTTTCTACCAGTCAACCTTTGGGTGATGCAGAGACAAACAGTGGTAGGTGCAATTACGAAAAATTGAGGATTTATAAAAATATTCAAATATTAATACACATATTCCTATAACAAACTATAAATATAATATATATGCCTAATTATATATATATATATATATATAAATAAGCACAATTCAATATACATAAATACATGAATATACTAAATCAAATAAGACAAACAATGGGAAAACATTAACGTTGTGATGATACTGCCAGCTTCTTAAGAATGTGCTCGCGAACTTTAACTTTAAAGGATAATCGGTTGGTTGCCATCCTGATTTCCAGGGGAGTGCATTAATGTGCAAGAGAAGAAACGCGCGAGTTTACGTTTGAGCGTATGTATGCAATTTTATTGTTTTATTTTTTATTATTTTGATTTTTTTACGGATCGTGGTCTGCAATAACAAGGCTTGTAAATGAGCTTTAAAGAACCTGATATGAAAATGATTTGATCAAAAAGTATAGGCGTCGACTTGAGAACCTCCAAATTTTATTCGTTGCTTAAAAACATCCTACCTGGCATAAATAGAATGTTTTCAACCGACGAAAAAATTGACACTGAAGACACAGGCAAAGAATATATACCTATTATATATTAGATATTTTATTATATATTACCTAAACAACTGCCGATATTTTGCCATCTTTATAGCCATTATGCTGTACTAACGCGTAAACTTCTAAATTGCCATACTACACAAAAAAACCTACCCTACATATAATAATTCCCAATTATTCGGCGTTCAATCTAATGATATCAAAGATACGTACCACCAACACATCAAAACCATTATCCTTTGAGTCAGTCCTCGCGTGCTCACTCCCATTTATACGATAATACCTCCGCGGCTTATCTCAAGGTACCTTATAGATAGGGTTGCCAGCTTTTTGTACAAGAAATAAAGTACGTTTATGGTCAAACTGGGAAAATAAACAGCATTTTAAATAATTTCAATATTTTAAATAAATACATAATACGTTAGGGCTTCTCGTGCTAATCGCCAATTTAGCACCAATTTTGAAGGCATCGTAAGCCTCACCAAATAAATGAAAACCATTTTTTTTTTTTTTAATTAATGTATGAAGAATTATTCCTGTCGTCCCACCAGTATGCACGATGTTCTACATAGTAGCTGAAACTTTTAATTTGAGTAAAACTCTTGATATCAATTTATCAATTCATATACAGTCTAACCTGGATAAGCGAGAGTTCAAGGGACAGCGATCTCTTTTTCGCTTATAGAAGTTTCTCACTATCTCGAGTTTCTAGCTTACAGAGGTCCAACAGTTGCCGTTCTCACTTATAGAGGTTGAGGCTGGTTGGGAAAGGTTGAGAGGAACAAAAAAAAGTGTTAGTTCCACGAAATTTAAGAATGAGTCAGAAATAGCAGATGTTAAATTTCGCTCGACTGTCGTTTATAGAGGTACATGCAACTAGCAGTCTCAGTTATAGACGACCACGAGTGAAAAACGACTTCCTCTTATAGAGGTTACTGTTTCTCACTTATAGACGCTATTAGGGTCAAAATGGGACCTGGCAATTACTCTCATTTATAGTTTCTTGCTTACGCAGTTCTCACTTACCCAGGCTTGACTGTACTTCATTTTTGTTGAACAGTATACAGTATTTTATAGTGAAAAATAGCGCCAAACATATTGTTTTTTATTAACAGTATGGTTGGCAACCCTTACTTATAGATCCCCTTTAAAAGTATAAACTGGGCTACCCGTGAAATGTAAACAAAATAAAAGTTGTTTATTTCCGTTTTCTACTTTATGTATGTCGCTTTTGTTGATATCTTTGTCTGGCTTGATCGTTTGATACGGGCGGATAGTGAGAATATTTTAAGGTAAATAGTGTTTTGGTGGGTAGCCGATTAGATGGGAGTAGGTTAGCGAATATTTATTAATTATTTATTTAAACTTCTCGCACACAATAAGGTACAAAGACGGACTTCATGTTTAAGGCATTCCCTGCAACCGAGGGTGGTGAAGAATTAAGATGACAGGTGTTCCGTTTGAGAGGAGAAAATAAAAATAAAATTAAAAAAATAAGTATACAACTCATATAGGTTAAAATCAGGGACTGAATTTCCTATAAATTAAGGTACCTTTAAATTTCAGTATGACGTCATACCGTTAAAAAAAGGGTTACCGAAATATTTCGATACTTTTTTTTTCATTAGTCTTTTTTTCAGTAGCGGAATTTTGAGGTTGGCAACGCATACCGGTATATTTCGGTAGCAGTACCTAAACCTTAATAAATAGGGTTTTCTTTGACGCACCGCTGCCACACTCTTGTCTGTCGTTCACTACCTGATTTTAACTCAGTATTGGTTTTTATATCCAATGGGAAGGACACGACTGTATAAGCAACCGCGCCGCGCCGTCTCGCATGTTTTTCGCTACCGAAATCGTGTAAAGGTTAAATAACAGTTTAGCCCAACCTTTATTTAAAAAGATATCGGTATAGCTCCACCTTTATTTTAAACCGGTATCAGTATATTTTTGATCATTATCTTACCTTTAACCGTAACCGCTTTCAGTGACTGGTTAAAATTACCTTTCTTTTTTCTCAAAAAAAAAACATTAATTCGCTCTATGTTTTCTCTAAATATTCGTGCAGCGAGGGACACAAATCACACATGCACGAATAGACCCAGGACTTTTTTGGAAGCCATGTAAAATTTTCTTACATTATTTTATTTTACGTGCGGGAATCGAAACCACAACTGAACCGCAAACGAAATCCTGAATACGACTTCTCTTCGTTTCGTTTCAGCACTTAAAACTACAATGAAATCTTCCGTAGAATTCCTTATCGAACAAAAATCCCCTTTTAAATATCCTTTTATCTTTCCGTGTAGAAATAAATTAACGTTCTCAACCGGCAGTCTACGGCTTCCTTAAATTAATCTAGGTGGTGCCTAATTTACGTCCTACATTCCGTTTTAAAAAGAAAAGAAAAAAAAGTTGAAAAGTCTCTTAATTTACTTCGTCAAAGCCTTCATCAATCAAGCTTCGGGCCGCCTTTAAATTGATCCGACGTTTCCATCACTACTTTTTGTTCTCAACGAAACACTAGTGATGGGAAATTAGTATGGCAGACTAATTATTTAGTCGAGTTTTAATTTTAATCGACTAATTTTGCTGTAGGTAAAAACTAAATAAGAAATAATTAAATAATTTCTTATTTATTTCTACTAAATAAATTAATAAAGTAATCACAAAGATGGCTTTGTTTTCCAAAGCCTAGACATATTAGACTCGATAAGTGTTCTTATTTATTTCTACTAAATAAATTAATAAAGTAATCACAAAGATGTCTTTGTTTTCCAAAACATAGACATATTAGATTTGATAAGTGTTGGTGTCTTATGGCAGAAGACGGCGCAAATGAAGGTGTAAACGAAAAATAATGTCAGAAATTACAAGAACTTTCAGAGGAACTTAGACAAGTAATGGTTTTCATTTATACAGTGAGTACAAGCTTAATTACATGGCATGACTTGTAAACGTAATATTCTGAACTGCTCTCATCGTCTAAGTTTAATAAGATTAAGATAGATACCTACTGATCAAATTATTTGTCAAAATTTACTAAATCTATTTATTGATAAGGGCTTCAACTTTTGCGGAGTTATCAACTATCAAAACTGTACTCAAAATCAATGGACTAACATGGGACCAATAGGTCCAACCATAAGTTTGTTAGTTTCGACTGATTGATATTAATATTTTTGAGGTCAACAAGTAGTAATAAAAAACTTACATTCTTGATTGAATTTAATGTAGAAAAAAAATATACCGAAACAATTTCGTTCATAACTTACATTCCACTAGACGGCGATTAGTCAATTTTATTACACGAGAAGACATAAAACTACATGATGCGTAAACGCAGGCAATAATTTACTAAGTGAGAAACAACAAAAAGCATTTGTCGTTTCAACTTAAGAACTATTATTTTATTAGTCGATTTTAGCCTAGAGACTAAACTAACATAAGTAGTGATATTATAATATAACGTAACATCACGGGCGTATTTCCCCGAAAGGGTTATGTATAGGTGAACCTATACTAATTGTTTAAGTCTTATGTAATAGGGGGCGAGCCTATTGCCATCAATCGAGCTCAAATCCAGACTCCGGGCTGCTACTGAGAAATTCCAGATGGAAAACCCAATAACACTTTTCCCGACCCGGGAATCGAACCCGGGACCTGATGCTCGGTACTTGCGACTACTAGACCAACGAGGCAATCATATAATATTAGTTATCTACAACACTACTACTTATTTCCGCGTAAGAGAGAAACCGAAATTGTTCTCACATTTTGATAACAAGGTTAGATTATACGCAAGTCAACCTTATATACATTTAAATACTTTCTTATCAAAGGCAAAACTATTATACCTAATTATTGTCTATAGTTTACCAAACACCATTGTCCTATTAACAGAACACCAATTACCTTTCCACTAACACAAAAACAAATCACGACACCATTTAGTCGATTTCCACACTCGATTAACATAATCGACTACAGCTAAACGTTCCCACCTCTAATTAAACCTATTAATTGTGTCTGCTTATTTTCCCGGAGACTTTCGACTGCTGTTTTGACGTTTACACAATGGTCGCTTTTTGTCCATTCAAATGGGCCAGAGAAGGTTTGTTGTGTGAGCACAAATTAATGGTCATGTAATTACGGTCTGTTAAAGGGACGGTGGGATTTTGACAGAGAAATTAAGGGGTAGTCCTAAAAATTTCTTAATGGTAGAAGGTTTGAGATTTGTAGTTTATTGTGTCTGTCACTTTTTAGACTGTTCAAGGTGCCTACGTAGTTATGAGTATAGGCAGCAGCGTCTTTGATAACATATAAAATAACATTATATAACACCTTGTTTTTTACGGTTGGGCAGAGGTGGGAGAGGCTCGCCCCCTATTACATGGGACTTAAACATAACTGGCGAAATGTGGGTGTACTATTGATACACATCTGCCCATCCCTTCTTTGGTAACACAGTTAAGGTATTTTACGTATTTCAAGTAACTTAATATCGGAAAAAAAATCGTTGTCTTAACATTCTACACATTTGCAAAGATCCTTAGGGATCTCCGCAAACTTCCATAACACTCTTTATAAAAGTTCACGAACAAAAAGTTTTTCTCTAGTCTCTCCCTTTTCATGACTTTTTACTATTTTCTCAGCATTTAAAACAGACTGCATATCGAGGTTTTCAGGATAACTTCAAAGAAAAGCGACGAACATAGGAATTCTATGTTAATGTAAAAGAGTTTTATCTTTATCACTTTGATCAAGCATTTTAAAATGTAGCTTTATTTCTGTTAATTCTGTTTTGCAGTTGTTTTTATATTTTTTTTCTGTGGGATATCTCATCAAATATGAATTAACTAGCTTTAATCCGCGAAATTTCGCGGATTTATATATATATATATTTTTTTTTTTTTTTTTTTTTTAATATTCTTTAATCATGAGCAATCCGAATATAAAAAAATATCTGGCCAAGATCTTAGGCGTATTAGGCGTGAAAATTGATTCGTTGTTTACCGCTGATACAATGTTTAGTAAAATATTATTTTTCTGGTTATTTTCAACTAGCAAATGAGGGTGGAGAAATTCGTGTATTTTCTGTGTATCATATCTAATGACATTTTGATTCCAGTAGGGAATACCTACTCTTTACTTGAATCTTTAATGAAAACAAATTACCCAATCAGATCCAAATTATTACTCTTTTACCTAAACATAATTATCCTTCAAAACACCTAACCAATTCCTTTAGAAAAGTCGAACAAATTAATCTAAAGTTACTCAAAGAAACACCAAAAATCAAGACTAACCTAATTTCCCTACCTCTAATTGGATAGCTAACCCTACAATTCCATCGTTCAGACGTTCTGACGTCAAACTTTGAATCTAACGTCAAAAGTCAGATATATGACAAAGCTACAGGATTGACTTGAATCACTTTTTCTTGCATTTAACCGTGAGCAAGGATTTCACAAAGGGTGTTGTTCTAATGTGCTAAGCCAATATTGAAAGATTGAAAGATTGGGCTGAATATAATCCTAGGATGGACGGAATATAGCATGTTGATAATAAGCCTTCTTGTCACAGTCATGTCGTGCAGCTGCCGACTAATTTCTGTTTTATGCTCGTGATTTAATATGTACTTTTTGTTGTTTTCGTTTACTCTTGTCTTTTATGTATGCACGTGTCTCTGTGACAAATAAACCTATTTTTCTTTCTTTTTTCTTTCTTTGGAACAGCCTCTATCTATGCATTCATACAAATAAATAAAATTGAAGTGTCTGTTTATAATTTCAAAATAACAGTTTTTTACTAAATGCATATGAAAGTATATACGGTGCCTATAAAAAAAAAACAATTTTTAATGTCTGTTTGTTCCGGCTAATCTCCGAAACGGCAGGACTTATTTTGACGGGACTTTCACTGGCAGATAGCTAATGGTATAAGGAGTAACAAAAGCTACTTTTATTTTAGAAAAAGAATCAGGGTCCAAGCAGGCGAAGTCGCGGGCAGCAGCTAGTCTAAACTAATATTATAAAAAAGTAATATTTGTGAGTTTGTATCTTCGGAACTTCTGATCCGATTTCGAAAATTCTTTCCCTAATGGGCAGCTACAGTATTACCGAGTGTTTTAAGACATTTAATGGTTAAACAAGAAATTTCCCGCGGACAAAGTCGCAGGCAAAAGCTAGTAGGGTATACAGTCATAGACAAGCCTGTGTAAGGGTGTTGAATATCAACTTAGATTGCAAATCAATAGTTTAAGAGTTATTGACACTTGAAAAGCTTTTCGGCAGTTAGATTGATATGAGCGAATCTAAGAACCATAAACCTCCTCCTTTTCTAGAAATCGGTTAAAAACGAATAAAAATAATAGTTCGACGCAATAAAATTAGTCATGAAATATAACTTAATACACGATAAGCCACCCGAACAAAGAATTAATAACGTTAGGTTATTACAATATTAATTGATATTTGCACAAAAATAGCGTGATAAAGACACGTTTCCGCGTTTTTGTAGTCCATCTTTTGAATTTTTATTACATACTAGGTATTAACGTTGTGTTTGAGTGCAAGCTTCCTCAAGGCTCGATAGATGGCGTTGTAACATTTTCTAAATCACGCTATTATGATTTTCCACAAAGGTGTTGACATGAATCGTTTTATTAATACATATTGTACTCGCTGAAACTTTGTTTTATTTGGTTTATTGGGCAGTTGTCGGGCCGACCGACATTTATGGTCCTTCGAGCCGGATATTTTGTTTTTTTGAGTGTGTGGCACGGAAAACAGGGTCGATTACTCTGAAGTGCCAGGTGCCTAGTTCATTACGGATGTGGTGATTTTTGAGATTGGAACAATTTATTATTGCAAATAACTTATTGAAGCCTTTTGCTACATAGCTCAAGATGGTATTGTATAAAACTCAGATCATAATAAATTTCTCATACTAACATTTTTATTCAAATCCAAACGTGTAAAATCTAGATAAAAAATATTCTTGATACAGAAAATATTTAACATTCCTTTTACAAAGAGAAAATTAAAGGGTTATCTACATACAATTTGATCAATTGTATAGATATTTCTTTAATAATTACCCACGATTTATCAAAGTAAATTACATAAACTTAGAAGTTCACATCTACCAAGAATGGCTTGCATGCAAGTAGATACATGTCTGGGTTGGGGTTCCCACGTACCCCACGCTTGGCTGCCTATAAAGGGTCACGGGCATTTAAACTTGCACCACTTTCGTCCCAGCGAAAGTTGGTTAATTATTTTTAACCAAAAAGTTTCATATTTCGCTCTAGTTTCGTATTCAAGCTTCATTTGAAGGGTTAAGTAATATTTGTTTAACAAAATGAGAGTTTTGTAGTAGAATTAAAGTGTAATTCGTGATTTAATTAAAAAGTAAATAGTATTTCATACGTTGAAGTAATATTTTACGATAAAAAAACTTGTAACTTGTATTTTAGTGGTACATAGGTCTAGATAGAGTAAATACTGGTATCCAGCTGCATCCGGTTAGACTAGAAGCCAACCCCAACATAGTTGGAAAATGGCTAGGCAGATTGATAAAGGTCTAGGTAGTGACTGAAATTCGCCCCAACTCATCCGGAAAAAAGCTGCACAAATGATGACACCAAAAGTCCAATTCAATTAGATTTTACAGCATTTTCACCTAGACTAACTAAAATCTAACTCAAACCGGGCCCAATAAATCTAAAAACAGACAAACTATCTCCAAACCGATTAGTTTAATAATGAAACAAGCGACAAGAACAAATAACCGTCTAACTGCCATACAAACATTTAAAAGCTTAACTAATAAGGTCTTAATGACCGGATGACTGATCGCCCTTCAGTTAATATTAAACTGGGTCGTAAATAACACAAGGCTCATTTGATTTGAAGAAGATTTAGCTGTTCTTTTTAGGGTTAGGTGAGAGATTTATTGGGAAGGTGTGACTGAAGACGATGAAATAGGTAAATAGCAAAGATTTAAATCGCTAGAAATGTCGACGGCTGAGAGCCAACTGCTCTGTGTCGTCTACGGCTGCCGTCGACCAGTGTCGTGTAGTGGCAGTTGTCTTCGCCTTTTTTTTTTAAAACATCTTGCTGGTCAACCTAGGAGGTTATCGGCTGCTTAACCGGACTTTCCTGTGGCTGCATCAATAAATTAAGGTCTCCAGCCAATGCCTAAAACTTTATAAACTAAGCGACTACACGCCAAGGGCACCCCCTGTGGGGTACGGACCAAGGCTCGGAATCGGTTATTACCGTTTTATTTCGGTTTTTCTCCGAACTTTTCTTAAGAACGTGAACACCTAAATTAACCGGTTTATTCGACGAGCGGCGTTGCAACTTGTGACTAAGTGAGGATGCCGACTAAATAAAAACTAAACAAAAAACCTGATTTCATTGCTCTAAACCGCTTAACCCGAAATACCTTTATGACTCCTCCAAAAACCGGTTTATTCGAAGGAAAACGGAATGTAAAGGTTTTTGCGTCAAGTACATAATATAGGTTTAAAAATTTTACCGGTACCCGAGCCTTGGTACGGCCTTCGGGTTAGGGCATCGCTGGGGGAGGACAGCAAGGGACGGGCTGGATTGGATTAACAGTTGCCTTTGCTGTTGCGGCTTGTGTAAATGAGCTCTAAATCCCCAGTGATTCATGCTACATGCGAGATTAATAGAACATCGTAACAAGTTATACATAATTCAAGTAAAAGCGCGATTAAACGGAGTTCTTCACGCAATTAACGTATTGCAACTAAATCTGTGTTCAAATTCGTATCAGTCAGAAATAATTGGATGTAAGTTGAACTATAATGTTGATTTAAGAGTAATGATGTTACTTGCTTAGGAAAGATAATATTTTAAAGATAACTAAACTGTAAAGAGAAACTTTAATTATAGGTGATTTGAAACTTTGTTAACGGTGAAATTATTGTAAGTAATTTCACCTAAAACTAAAGGTAAACTTCACGATTTCGAATTTCTCTTTAAACCCTCAGACCAATAATGTATTGAATGGTTTATAAACAGAAAAAACTAGTGACCAGCCCTTACTTCGCAATAATAATGTCAAGACATTGCGATTTCTGTGCTATATTTTTAAGTAATTATACACATTAACCTTCCAGAATTAATTCTCTAAGTGTTGGAGAAAACCGCATCAAATTCCATAATCTAATTCCATAGATCTAAGCGGTCATACAGACAGACACAAAAAGCGACTTTGTTTACATATATGTAACAGCAATACGCTCGAAGACAGACATCGCCGATGTTTGTGATAAGACCGCAAGGCTAAAATGGGACTGGGCGGGCCACTAGTACAGCATGCATCTGGGCCAGGGTTGCCACGCAGCGGGTGCCTGAAGACGGGCGTCGTCACCGAGGCAGGTCTAAGAAATGCTGGCTTGACGACCTAGACTCTTTCTTGACTGATTGGCCAGAAATGGTAGCAGACAAAGACAAATGGCGAAGTATGGGGGAGACCTTTACCCAGCAATGGGACAATATAGGTTACAAAAAAATAAAATTGATATTGATAAAGATAGATATAAAAATACAATAAGGACTTATCAATCACATAACAACATCGCGTCTTGTTTCCCCAAAGGGTTAGGCAGAGGTGTACCCAAGTACACTCACATTTGGCCAGTTATGTTTTAGTCCCATATAATAGGAGGCGAGCCTATTGCCATCAAACGGGCACAAATTCAGACTCCGGGCTGCCACTGAGAAATCACATAAGTAAGGTAAAGCGAAAGGCCAAACTGCACCAAGACCGGAAAAGGTCATCTATTGGTCTTTTGACTTTTGAACAGCCAAAACTAAAGACGTGGGCGGTGCCGCAGGCAGCCTGCTCAACATTAAAGTTAATGTGTATCTTTCTCATCTCCTTGTGTACTTTTATGATCCACCGAAACCTCTTCCGTGTAAACAAACGGTGTAGTCAGTAAAGACGAGAGAAGTATTGATCTGCGTCAGTTGTAACTTGTTCTCTCACACTGATTTATTAATTGTAAAATTTTAGGAAAAACTTTTACAATGTTTGTAAATATGTGAGCACCATGTGTCTATCACATAATTAATTTATCTGTCGTTGCTTCATTTTTAATTGTTTTTCCTATTGTGGTATAAATTTTTATTCTAAGTGCATCGTCTTCACATATAATTATTTCACTAATGTACCATCGGGGTAACGCATATCTAAGCATTTTCAAAACAAAAGCTCGTGCACACGACCCTTTTTTTTTGTAGGTAATAGATACTATAGCGGCCGAGCGCTGCAAGCAAGAATATTATAGTCCTTATAGTGTACAGATATGCGTTTCTTCGATAGTACACATACAAAATTTTGTAAGACATTTTAAAAGATTAACGGTGGAGTTTCTTGCTCATTCTTCTGCATACGAAAACTACCTTTTTTTTAAAGGGGCTACTAGAATCAATTCTATTTTTTTGTATATTTTGACGTTCATAAGTACCTTTTAGGGGTATATTTGAAATAAATGATTTGACTGTGCCATTTCCAGCTTAGCTTCAACGTCAGTCTCAAGTCTTAATACAGTAAAATAATATCAGATTTTTATTGTCCCACTGCAGGGAAGACCCCTTCTCATACAGAGAAGGCACGAGCATTGATCACCACGCTTGCTCAAGACGGGTTGGCGATAGCAGACTAATATTGACTATAAGTCCACGTTTCCTCACGATGTTTTCCGAAATCGGTCTTCTTCTTTTCGTGTGGATAGTGACTAACCTGGTGTCAGAGTTTTAAAGCCGCCCATGGGCCTCTGACTTGGCTTCACATGCCGTCGAAAATTTCTCTCAGGCATGCCGGTTTCCTCACGATGTTTTCCTTCACCGTTTTTGAAGCAAGTTATAATTATACAATACGCACATGAATCCGAAAAGTCAGACGTGCGAGCCTTGGAGAACTCGAGTCATAGGTCTCGAGTTCGAACCCAAGGCAACGCGCATCTCTGACTTTGGTATGGTGTGACCGTCAGACTGCCAAGTCCTATGACGTGGCAGTCACACCACTAGGCTATCACTGCTAGGCTATCAGTAATGTCCTTTTTTTTTCTGTATGGCATCTCATAGCTGACCTCTGAGGTCATGACTATTTAACCGGTCAATCCTGTTGTTGCCTTAAGCTGCTACACTCAAAGCCTCCAGCCAGGGGCATACAAAGCCTCGGCTGAGGGCGTCACCTGAGGGAGGACATCAAAGATGGAACAGGTTGGACAGTAATGTCCAAGATAAACTCAGAAAATACATATGGATTGAAAAGTCAAATGAAAGACATTGCTTCTGTAAGTTACGCAATAACCCTGGCCGGATACTGTACGTACTTTTGCGAGACTTCTCTTTTCAAGCAGAGACTCGAAACCTTACCATCAATAAAAATACCTCAGTCCACAGTCCACAAACGCTGCAGACTTCCTTGCAGTCCACAATAATTGGCGATGTAACGAAGATTAATAGCACTCCAGTTAATGATAATGGAAACAAAGCGAACGAGCCTCCGAAACGCGGGAATTTCAATTCGCACTGTTTTAATTAAACGCCTGAAGCCTTAGTACATTCTAGTACATTTCGGTAGGTACAGTGTTGGCCGAAGAAATGTGTACAGTATATTAACTGAGTTGTAGTTATTTTTGTAGAAACATAACATCACGCCTATGTATTGCCCGAAGGATTGGGCAGAGGTGTACCTAAAGGACACCCACATTTCGCCAGTTATGTTCAAGTCACATGTAATAGGTGCGAGCCTATTGCTATCAACCGGGCACAAATCCAGACTCCGGGCTGCTAATGAGAAATTCCACATAAAAACACCCAATAAGACTTTACCCGACCCAGGAATCGAACCCAAGACCTCATGCTGAGCTGTAGCGTTTGCGACCACTAGACCAACGAGGCAGTTGAAGAGTTAGGCGTTGTAGAAACTTGTATTATTTTTTATGGAAAAACATATTGAGGATTTACTTCATCATCATCGTCATTTCAGCCGAAAGACGTCACTGCTGGACATAGGCCCCCCCTCCCCCAAGCACCGCCACTTCGGCCGATTCTGTGCTTCCCGTATCCAGCGGATTCCTGCGGCCTTCACAAGGTCATTAAGGATATACTTATATACAATTTTTTTTAAAATATAAACCAAGCTAAAGAATTTATTATGCCCTATATGTGCTTGTTTAAAACAAAGTTTGAGGTGCTTTCTATATCAAGTTGTGGGTTGTTTTGTGGAAGGTTAGAAGGTGAAACTATTGTGCCATGTTTTTTATCTTTTGGATTGCTGAATGGTTCTGCTCTTTATCTCGATCACGCGGCACGCCTGATGGACAGCGATGCATAAGGTCTACGATGGAACGAGCGTGCCCAGAAGATGCCTGCTCACTCTTGCATTGAAGGAAGACGGATTATAAAAATGTGAAAAGGAACACAGACGCTGGCAGAGTTCCACACTTTATTATCACTCACTCACTTATACAACCATCTTAATCATATTCACAGTTAGGATGATTTCATTCATTTCTACGAACATAGAAAAAAATTATGAAAGGAATTTGATGAACACTAAATGAGGTCATACTTAGGTACAGAGGGAAGAAAACTCATACAAAAGACTTCTCTTCTTCCATTTTATGTTAATGATACCATAGACAGCTAGTTAATTTATTTATTTATGAGTCTATTGAAGAATACGATAGCTGATGCCTGTATCCCGGTCGTGTATCGGTGCGGTTTTCAAACAATACGTAATTTAAATTTACGACTGCTATCCTGCTTGCGATGTCAATCTACGTATAATGGTGGCTTGAACTCAAATGTACAAGAAATATTATGCAAATATATATTGACGTAATAGCAGTTTCCAAGCAATAATCGTACACAAAATTATGTGCCACAGTAACTTACTGTAAAAATAATTTATAATGGTAATGAAAAATCATAATAGCAAAAAAATAAAAATAAAAACGATTATTTATTTTTTCATTTTCGTCTGTCTGTTTCTTCCGGCTAATCTCCGAAACACCTGAACCGATTTTGACGGGACTTTCACTGGCAGATAGCTGATGTTATAAGGAGGCTACTTTTATTTTAGAAAAAAAAAAACATTAGGGCCCACGCGGGCGGAGCCGCGAACAGCAGCTAGTTGAAAATAAAATGATATCAGAATAATAAAATGTTGATTTATTTCGTTAATAAAATAGACATTTCTGTGAAATGAAATCTCCAATGTCAACTCAGTAAGGTCGTCTACGAACACGATATGTGATTTCACAAATTTAATGTTTGCGTCCAATAAATAAACGAGAGCCATTCGGAATGTTTTTGCAACAAATTAAAAAAAAAAGATAATCACATACCATCAATTACTTAAACGGTGTTAACTATGGTATTGTTTGATAACTAAAAAGCCTGTTTCGGACTATGTTAGTAATTTAGTCAAGTGGCGAGTAATTTAGTAACTAAACGTATAGTAACTCACCAAAAATGTTGGGGTTCATTCGATTTACCGAGTCTGGCTAAACCACGCTGGGGTTTGGTGCATTTCATTTATGAATTCAATAATTTATAAATTACTGGCCACTTGACTAAATTACTAACATAGGTATTCCAAAACAATAAATTATTGCTTAGGTAAGTATTAAAATAATTCTTTATCAGGTGTCGGATATTAGCAAAATAAAAAATGTAAGGTGAAAGTTATTGTGCACCGACTTGTAAACCAAAATGTAATGAGAACATTAAACACATTGATATTGAAACTCAAATAACTTTCCACATGTTTAGTTTTACTTTTTAACCGTCTTCAAAAAATGGAGGAGGTTCTCAGTGCGTCGGAATATATATATGTTGGTCCCATTGTCGTTTAGTCACGATCTGATGATGGGATCTTGAAGAAATCGAGGGAACTTTTCAAAAATTATAGGCACATCTATAGCGATTTGGGTATTTTTGATGAGCAGTTGAGCTATTGTAACTTAGATAAATTACAAACCAATTCACTAAAAAGTGAAAAAAAAAAAACTGTATTTTTTGTAAAAAGTTTTTTTTTATATAACGATCATTGATTGAACGCGATAATTGAACATTTTATTGCCAACCAAGCGATGAAATAGAAATCAAGCAATATAAATCAGCACATCGCACCAGAATCATTGTCGCCGCACCAAAACAATCTTCTTCCAAAGACCACAGGATAATCTTTGCTCATTAATGGATACCTCCAAAAGCCTGTTAAATCTTGGACCCTACCTATAAACATATCCTGTGAATTAATACTTTCTAACGAACCTATTACTTTGTTTGAGCATACATTTGAGCAGATTACTTTGTGCTCGTTGAATTTACCTACTTAGTCAGATTTAAATAGGTAAATTCGAGGAGCACAAAGTAGTCTCGTCATAGAGGCTAATTTCATCGCGAATTGAAAAGCTTTTATTATATCAAAGACACAAATTATTAATTTGCCAAATGTTACAGTATGAGAAATTAATAATTTGCAAAATGTGTGCTTATAACTATTTTTTTACGCTTATAAGATACTTATAGCTTGCTACAACCCTGGATTTGGGCACACTTATAGGAGCATTTTGTTTTTATAACAATCGCTTAATCAACTTACAGAATTCTTTTATTCTTTAATTTTTTTAGATACATTGCAAACTATAGTTTTGTATAATTTAGAAGCATTTTTATTTTTGTAAATGTGAGACCATGGAGCCGTTTATTAACTTATTAAGATGTATGTTGACTTGAAATAGCATGGCAGTTGAGAATATGTCATGCTCACTTAAATGTCTCGCTGATGGTGGCGAGTGTGTTGGATCATTCGGTTCCCTACAAAATGGTTGAGCTGGATGGTGCTGATCCACGCGTCATGTTCGTGAACGGGCGCGGTCAGTTGAAACTGGTCATCTCTTATCTGCCAGGGCTTATTTTTAATCTTATATTTTCAATTGCTTTGGATTATTTTTTGTACATTGTTCTCACATATAGAAGCAACAAGAATGATGTACCCAGGATTTTGTAATATCTATATTTAAAAGAGTGTCCTTGGAGTTTCTTGCCCGTTCTTCTCCATAGAGATCTACGTTTTGGAATGGGCAATTAGCTTCAACTTTCTGACTAACTGACCGACTCTTTGACAATTCAAAAGTGCCTGTAAATGGTTTAATTGAAATAAATGCTTTGAGTTTGAGTTTGAATGGTATTAACTCCTATGATGTACTTGTAATAGCATTAGAGAAGTATAATGAGTCCTACAATTATAGAAACACAATCTTTACAGGTATGATAACTTTTATATGCGTCTGATACAAGCTCCTTACCAAACAAATCTTGTTTACAATGTTCTTCGTTGTTGATTCTATTTTGCAAAACTTGAATTATGTGTTTTTGCTTCGTGAGTGATCGTTGAAATTAAATCATTTTTTATCATAAGTGTTACTGATTACTATGTATGCTAGCATAGTAAGTGAGAATGTGAATATAGCTTGTGCAATCATTGGGAAATGATATTCAATGTCAAAATTTGCGATGTTTTATTTTTTAAAGCGCCTTTAAAAATTTTACGTTACACATAGTTTTAATAAATTTATAACAATGCAATGTATCTAATATTCGTCATATTTATTTAAAAATGATTTTGACTGAGAGCGTGTTAAGACTATTATAGGTATAAGAACGCTTATTTCTATTTTATTAAGAACTATTCGCCTCCATGTATATAAAGTTATATTGCTCTCATACCGCTCTAATTTAGTGCTTTTACTCTCATAATAATTCAGATAAAGACTATATTTTTAAGATCTTATTAAGGTCTCCCCTAAGTATGTCATTAAATCTTTTACTCTGACTAAATGCTACTACAGGAGCATACATTTTACAAAGACTTATTAGTCTTGGTAAATGCACTTATGTCTTACAACTGTGTTATAACCTAATCTTGTAGTGAACTATATATAAACCTTAGTCATTAAATCAAGTGATCTTGAGAATTACAACACTTATAACTTAATCCTATATTGTAATAAAAGCCCAAGTTATAAGAAAAGAACAAGTGATCTTGAGTATATCAAAGCTTGTGGAACATTATTAAAAGAATGAAAGTCTGTAGCAGTGCTAGTATAAGAGTTTTATTAGTCTTGGCAGTCCTATAATTTTCATTATAGGACTTTTTTGCTAGTTGAGATAACATCACGCTTAATTTGGCAAAGGCGTAAGTAAAGACCTAAGGTTCTAGAAAACCAAACATTTAGCCGATTATTTTTAAGTCCTATATAAATACAGTGGAGGGAGCAGTCGTGGCAGTAACAGCTGCAACTTACGACTTATATGTCGTGGGTTCACACAACAGTGGCACGCAACAGTGGCACGCAACAGTGGCAGTGGCAGTCACAACAGTGGCAACCCAAGCATGCACTTTACTTTTTGTAAAATTAATTCATCACTACTGCTCTCAAAACGGTGAAGGAAAATATGGTGAGGAAACCGACCATGCCCTAGAACTAAAAAAATCGAAAGCATGTGACATCCACCAACCCGCACTCGCCCCGCGTGCTGGTTTATGGCCCACGTGTCACAGAAAGAGGAGGCCTGTGTCCCAGCAGTGAGAACATTATAAGCTGATTATGCTATATAGGTCTGGTCCTCATATGGTCTGACCAAGATTATATCGACTTTTAAAAGAGACTTTGACCCCTGAGTTTGTTTCGCCATTTCTTTTCAGGGCTAGTCAGATAAGAAATTGATATGACGTGTAAAAGTGTTTCCGATATCCTATTAACAAAATAAACAATTCCATTTTATTTCATTTCAATGGGGCAACCCTATTGCCATTTACTGGACACAAATTCATACCCCGCGCTTCTACTGAGAAATTCCTCTACCTTCTATTCCTGTCTCCAATTAATTCCGATTTAAACTTCTCTTAATTTTTAAACCGCAAAAGTTAGGGTGAGAACTCAAAAGCTTAATTTAGTACGCCTACTTCTGCGGAGACGGCAGTGTGAACTCTGCGTATAAATATAACAGAGTCAGCGAACGACCTAAATAATGAAGCATAAAATGAACATCGGCTATGCTGCTACATGAGTACGATGTCTTCGACAGAATGTGCTCTTACACACTAAAACCACTCGGGGAATGCGCGCAGAAACCCTCTATTGTTCAACCAGTATGTGTCAGATACCAAGTCTATTCTGTACAATCACAACACAGTCGTATTATGAATCTTTCACGTTGTTGTTTTTATGTACGGATATAAAATTGGACGTAAAATTCTAGTCACGTTCTTGTCCCTGTACCGAGTCAATCATTGTTTTATTAGGTACGCGTATCTGCGACACAGCGGCCCGAAATATTCTACGTGTGCCAAGTTTTTATAAGACCCCTCTTTAACGATATGGCCCTGTTTACCGAGTGTCATATCATTCTTTTTAACCGCGTTCCGGGGGGAAGTTATTGTTGTACTGAGTAAATAAGATATGGGAGACCTTTGAAGTGCTTTATTACAAGGTTTATCCTGCCATGCCTTTGTCTAATATCTTTTGAAGAACACTGATTTACCTAATACCTGCCAAAGTCATTTTTTTTACTTCTGGTAGGTAGGCTATCGAAATGAAATAACTTGCGCGTAGGACTACGTTTGGCTATTTTTTAATAAGCTTTTCGTTGTGTTTTTTAGTTGATTTTTTTAATGAGATGTTTCAAATTTATTTTTGAAGCATTAAGGCTCCCGCAGACAGGCGCGACGCGACGACGACGCCGCGACCGACGAAGGTGCGACGCAATTCTGTTAGAACAATTTCCAAATTGATCGACTAGAGTAGCTTCGCGCTATCGCGTCACGCCTGTCTGCATGAGCCTATTGTTTATTAACCACTTACCTACCGTTTTACCTATAAACCTTTATAAGTGCAATGCAAATGTCTTCATAAATGTGGACAATAGTAAACTTCAGCCAACTAAGATAATTCTCGAAGGAAACATTTTTTAGGGTTCCGTACCTCAAAACGAAAAAATGAAACCCATATAGGATCACTTCGTCGTCCGTCCGTCAGTCTGTCAAGACCCATTTTCTCAGGAACGCGGGGATATCAAGTTGAAATTAATATCAAATACGTAGATCTATGTTCCCTTGGAGCTCTCAAAAGATCAAGCTTCTAAGTCTACGAAATAGAATAAATACGGCTATTTATGTGACATATTTTGATACTCGCAAATAAATCAAAACTTACAGTGTATTTCCCGCTGACCTAGAATCATGAAATTTGGTAGGAAGCAAAGTTTCACAGCAGAAGTAAAGGAAAAAGTTCGAAAATTGATCATTTGTAATTTTATCACATTTTTTTTGCGATTATATATTTACATTTGCTGTTGGAGAATTGACCGTGACGTATATCGATGTATGGGAGAACATATGTTTCAGTTTGTTCTTGGGATAAATTCATCTTCACTACGGAACCCTTCATTGTGCGTGATCCGACACACACTTGGTCGGTTTTTTTATTCATTCATTTACGAACTGGCCTAGTGCCAGAGATAAGATTTCTATTACACTTCTCTATCCTTCGTAAGTTTATACTTGTATCTAAATCTAGACTTAGGTACGTAGTTTACGAATATTGAATACGTATATGTAGGTAGGTAGTAGTACTCTCTTTTTTATTTGGAATCTTTTCGCAGCTAATATCACGATAATACGTTTAAGTATTTCACTTTTAAATACAATAGACGTTGATATATTGAGTAACCTTCCGCTTAACTATTCCTAAAGAGCCATAAAAACCTTGTAAAAAATCGACACGTGTTTCACCTCTCAACGAGGAATCCTCAGGATGACGATTGACTTGTCGCGAACGCAATTTTCTTTATTGTTCAGTTTCTTTATGGTTAACTATCTGTCTCCATCATCATCATCAGCCTACAGCAGCCCACTGCCGCATGCCGGACAAAGGCTTCTCCAATCGCAGCTCGATTCTCGGCAACTCTCATCCAGCCGCTACCAGCCAGCCTGCGAAGATCGTCGCTCCACCTAGCCTGAGGGCGTCCTACCTTACGTTTGCCGTTTCGCGGTCTCCACTCAAAAACACGTCTATCCCAACGGTCATCGGCTCTACGGTTAATATGACCGGCCCATTGTCACTTCAGCTTGCTTATTCTGTGAGCTATGTTGACAACTTTGGTTTGAGTCTTCACTACAATATAATCATGTAAATTCAAATAACTATCACGTACTATTCAGATCGAAAACTAGATAGATTATATTAAACTTTAGTAAGATACCTACCTAACTTCACGAAAAACTGGAATAAAAATAACCACTTTTGTAATACCTACTGGTTGGAACGAAAAAATAACAAAAAATACACATTTTCAACACCAAAATAACTGCACACTCAACCCTTCAAATGCGACGGACATTTATAAGCCAGGGGCTCACAACCGCGATCAAGTTAAAAAAGTCCCGACAAGCTAAGAAAACAAACGTCAGTGAAAAAAATAAATACAGAAACTGTGAGTTGTTTAGTTAGGGGGCTGGTTGATGACAAAACGCTGCTAAGAGATAAATGGAACGACTTTACTGTTTATGTACTGAAGTAGTGTTAAAAGAGACGCGGTTAATTTTCAGTATGATGTTTTTGACAGATGACGGGTGAAGGGACAAGTAATGGGGTATGATTTATGAGCGAAAAAGTCTGATTTGATTCAAGATTAACAGACGATTATCATTTGCCTAACCTTTTCCCAACTATGTTAGGGTCGGCTTCCAGTTGAACCGAATGCAGCTGAATACCAGTATTTTACATGGAGCGACTGCCTATCTGACCTCCACAACTCAGTTACTAAGTAACACGATACCCCTTGGTAAGACTGCTTGCCAGACTTTTGGGCTTCTGACGACCCGTAACGACTGACAAAGGTCCACGAATGACAGCCGGGACCAATTGCTTAACATGCTTTGCGAGGCACGAAAACGGATTAACAGATGAAAAGATACCTCTTTAGGAATAATAAACAATTTATTTCAACTTATAATAAACCAATCTATGTAATTTTCAACAAGTCAAATAACGTAATGTTATGTTACTAAATAATAGGCAAACTTTTCCTAAATGAGTCATGAAATAAACTGGTTAAACAAGAAAACGAAGAATTAACCAAACAACGAAATAATCTTGTTCTCCAATAACAATAAAAACAAGTTCCATCTTGGCATACTTACAAATCTATGACATAACTTCAGCCAGCTTATCCCAGACTTGAACAGAGTACTAAATATTATCATAATAGCTATTTGTGCAGACAGGCACAATCTCTGGGATAAGCAAATGAGATAGGAGATACGGAGCCGTCAGAAATTATATTATGACAGGTATTTTAGGTCTCCAGCGAAATACGGAGCATTTAATTAGTTATGTATTTATTGGAACCTCTAATACATCTCATTTAACGCTCCCAAAAATATTATTTAACACTAATGGTTGCACCTCTTTTAGTGAATGTTTGTATACAATTGAGCCTCTTAACTTTCTGGCTTTTTTCCACAGTTGGTCGCAGTAATCCTACATCCAAATTGGTCATAGTTGCTTGGCTATTTAGCATTTTTAGGACACTAATATAGGAATTATTTGAGGTTCATAAAAAGAGGTGCCATCATTAATAATAAATAATATTTTTGGGAGCGTAAAAGAGATTTAAAAATCCCAAAAATGCTAAATAGCCAAGCAACAACGACCAACTTGGATGTAGAATTACTGCGGCCAACTGTGGAAAAAATCCAGAAAGTTAATATGCTCAATTATTTAAAAAAACGTGCATCATGTGAAGCGCAAAAATTTTTTGAGGTCCATTCATTGTAAAAACTTGTCCATCATGAGAAGATCAATAAATTTTTAGAGAATCAGTTAAATATTTCCCGTTTAATGATTAAATTGCAATGTTAATTTTGTTGAAAGGCTAAAAGCAATATAATAAAAACAGGTTGCATTCGTAGGAATAAAAATAATATGGGAAAGCATTGGTAGGGTTAGGGTTAGTAAAATGAATAATGGGATCTCAGTCTGAAATAAAAGGGGATCGAGCAATCAGATATGAGTATTTCATCTATGTAAGTAAGATTGGCAGCTGAAGGTTGAACTGCCTTGCTGGTCTAGTGGTTGCAAGCACTACTGCTTCAGCCATCAGGAATTTCTCAGTAGCAGCCCGGAGTCTGGATTTATGCCTGGTTGATGGCAATAGGCTCGCCCTCTATTACATGGGACTTAAAAATAACTGGCGAAATGTGGTTGTACTATAGATGCAACTCTGTCTAACGTGCTTTCCAAGGCACAGAGGAGTCTCCGTATGTAATGGATCGTCACCTATCCACAGACCGACCTCAGCAAGCGTAGCTTAACCTTGAACATCGACCGGCTGTACTTTTCGTCCTGGATATTTGTATTCAACCAGAATACCCGCGATATTTCGCGTTGTTGCATATCTTTTTAATTAGTCGAGATTTTTAATTCATATTCTTTAGGGCACCTCTTTAGGTCATCATGAGGTATTCGAATATCAAAAAATATTTGGCTTAAGTCTTAAGGGGGAGGCGTGAACATTGATTCGCTGTTACAATGTATACACATGGATACAAAATACACGCTATTAGTCAATAATATTTTCCCTTTACTTATCACCTTAAAAAATCGGCCAGAGGAGTGTCGGACCACGCACAATGAAGGGTTTCGTAGTTGGGATGAATTTATCCCAAGAACAAACTTAACAGTAGAGAAACAAGTACTCCTTACATCGATATACGTCACGGTCAATTTTCCAACTGCAAATGTAAGTTTTTAATCGCAAAAAAATATTTTATTAAATTATCAAAATACAAATTATAAACTTTCGGACTTACCTTAACTTGTGCTGTAAGACCTTCCTTCATGCCAAATTTTATGATTCTAGGTCAACGGACTTCCCGTTGAACCTTGTAGGTTTTGATTTATTGGCGACTATCAAAATATGTCACATAAATGACCGTATTTTTATATTGCGTGACTTAGAAGCTTGATTTTTTAGAGGTCGAAGGGAACATAGATCTCTTATGTATTTATTATCAATTTCAACTTGATACCTCCACGCGTTACTGATAGCCTGACGGACAGGCTACGAAGTGATCCTATAAGAGTTCCGTTTTTCGTTTTGAGATACGGAACCCTAAAAACTTTGGTAACCAGCTTTTATGCTAATTCCAACCAATATTCTTGTACTACTTCATAAAAAAGCTATATTATCTACATACAAAAGCAAAAGAATTGAACAGGTGAAGCTTATAAGAAAGTCGTAAATAAAATCATGAAATAAGATTGGATGCCAGATGTTTTTGTGAAGCCAGGAGTGCAGTTGAGAACTGGCATCTGGTCGTGGCATCTAGTGAAGCTGTAGGTGAAATGCTTAGAGGAGGACATGGTATAAATGTTGTTGTAATGAAAAATTTGCTGGTTTTAAGAATTTTGTAGGTGCTTGAATTTGAAGGTACGTGAGACTTACTTGATGTTGTTTGTTTTATCACACACAACATTAATAAATATCACTTCATCATCTTCCTAGCCTTTTCCCAACTATGTTGGGGTCAGCTTCCTGAACTTATCCAGAAGTGGTGAAAGAAAATCCTTTTTCTTAAATTTTTGTTTTGTGTTTAAATTATCTAATTTATTTATTGTTGTTGCTTGTTGTTAGACATTCGCCTAGAATACCATCTATTGTCCATATCTATTTTAGAATTAAGTTTCTTACAGTGGCGGACTTCAAACTTTCTCCTACTATCATTTCGATAGCAACTAGATATTTATTTAGGTAGAGATATTTAATTATTATATTTGTTACTTCTAAATCTTTGTTAGCTCTGTGCCTTGAACCATCTGCCTTGAGCGGCGACATATCGCGGGCATTGCAAAATCTCCGCCGGTTTTTTGTTTTGGTTACATCGAGACCACTTATTTAATAAGGAATAGGAGTATTTGCGCTTTCATTTTAAATCGTCTTTTATATTGTTTTTTTTTTTTTTTACTATGCCAAATCCTCTAAGTATATAAATTCTCTTCAACCTAAATTCATATTTTTTATAAATTTTATTCTTCTTATTGTTTGCTACGCAATTCGTATTTGCCAAAATGATTAATTACAGTATATTTTGCTATAATCTGGTTTTTAAATATATAAATAAATAAAAAATAAAAGAATAAATATAAATAATGTAAGAAATTATAAATTCAAATCTATCTTCGTCTTGCTTATTATAAGACTAGTAATCGTCATCATCATCATCAATGGACTATCTTTTACTGTAATTAACATACTTAACTTTCCTATAACTAAAAGGACCCTAATAAACTAAAACCTCACCGATCCACCCAATCTTCCAAAGCAGAAACCTCATAAACACCAAGGGTTTCAAAGACATAATCCGTACGTCCTCCAGACGTATACATGAAAGCAACGCCTTTGGGCACAATGTGTGACCGCTCCTAGGACGTGCACTTATTGTTTCAAGTCGCTCAAATGGTTCGACTAGATTAGACGTTGATACTCTTGTCTTAGAACAATGGGTGTATTCTGAGGACGTATTCCGCTTAGTGTTTGATATCTTATCGGGCAGAATGCAGGTGGTGAATCGCCTTGCGGTAGTAAAGGAATGCTTTGAAGTGATATAAGCTTTAGATTGAATGGAAATTGAGATCAGGACAGGGCGGATATACCTGCATAACACATTCTATTATGTAGCCTGTAACATCTAACTGCTAGGTGAAAGAAGAACCTTGTTGTAACCGTGGAGTTTCTTACCAGCTCTTCTCCATAAGAAACGACTTCGAACCGTGCACCAAGCTTCTGATGTTTCATAAGTGCCCATGTAGGTTTTGGTGAAGAAAAAAAAAAGAAAAAAACAAAGAAAGTAATTAATACTTCATTATCATCTACATAGCCTTTTCTCAACTATGTTGAAGGCGGTTTCCAGTCTAACCAGATGCAGCTGAATACCAGTCTTTTACATGGATCGACTGCCTATCTGATCTACACAACCCAGTTACTGGGTAACACGATACCCCTTGGTAAGACTGGTTATCAGACTTTCGGGCTTCTGACGACCCGTAACGACTGTCAAAGATCTACGAATGACAGCTGGGACCGCCGGCTTTACGTGCTTTCCGAGGCACGGAGGGGTCTCGGTATGTAAAGATGATCACCCATCCACGGGCCAACAGCGGAAAGCGTAGCCTATCCTAACTGATCGACCCGTGCGGCTGTTAGTAAATTCTTGGCCACTCGAGCCCTTATAGCACGAAAAATTCATTTATTTTCAAAATGCTCGTTTTACGCAAACGACGACACAATTTGTACGGTTTACTCTTTTGGATCACCTCAACAAACGTAATGATTGTTCCATTATTTGCCACGATCTCGCATTTTGGCGGATTATGAAGCCAATGGCTTCAGGCTTCAGCTCATACAAACTTCATTATCACGTGAATGTCGAGGCGATCGAACTCCTAGACAACACTAAAGTAGCGCGAGGACTAAAAAAGGTAAAACTTGAGTTAGTTTAGTGCAGTCCAAGTGCTGACTGTTAAAAACAAGAACACGCGAATCAAGTGTCTTTTCCTTAACATAAGCATAATCAGTCAATAATGTTCCCACTGCTGGAACACAGGCCTCCTCTCTGTGAGAGAGAGTGGGCGATAATCTACCACGCGGACCCAGTGCGTGTTGGTGGATAGCATAAAATGAACGGATTTCTAAATTTTATAGTTACTTGCCGTTTAAAATTACTTATTAGCTAATAGGCTAGATTGTATTGAGAATGTAGTATCACCAACTGAGATACATTACATAAGAAACCAAAATGAGGCCTATTACCAGCAATGGACCAACTATTATATAACTATCTTCATGATAGTTCTCGTCGCCCAGGCATTCCCTCACACACCCATGACCCGGATAAGGAGACAGGATTAAGCCAAGAGGATTGGCATAAGCACCCTGTCCTGTCTGCAAATGACAACATACGACGATCACCAATCCTATGGCTTAGCACTGTTTACAACAATTTCACCTTTGAACGTTCATTGAGGCTATAATTAGGACATAACATCGTGCCATTATTCTCCGAAGAGGAGGTAGAGATGTATCTATGGAAACCCAAATGTCACCAGTTATCGATACATAGCATAACCAGCCTATATAATGTTCCCACTGCTGGGACACAGGCCTTTCTTTGAGAGGGAGTGGGCTGTAATCTACCAGGCGGGCAATGCGGGTTGGTAGATGTCACATTTGTTAGATTTTTTTGGTTCTAGGACATGCCGGTTTCCTCACGATGTTTTCCTTCACCATTTTGAGAGCAATCAAGCTGTCTAGGCTCCCAGTCTAACCGAATGCAGCTGAATACCAGTATTTTATATGGAGCGACTGCCTGTCTGACCTTCACAACCTAGTTATTGGGTAACACAATTAGACTTGGTAAGACTGGTTGTCAGATTTTTGGCCTTCTAACTACCCGTAACGACTGCCAAAGATCTACGAATGACAGCCGGGACCAACGACATAATGTGCTTTCCGAGGCACGAAGGCGTCTCGATATGTAATGGAAGGTCATCCATCCATGAACCGACCGCGGCAAGCGTAGCTTAACCTTCGATCGACCCGTGCAGCTGTTATCATTTAGCCCAGAGCCATAGGCCTGTTCTCTGTAAGAGTGAATGGACAGTAGTCCACCAGGCAGGCTCAGTACAGTGTGGTTAATTAGTCCACCAGGCAGGCTCAGTACAGTGTGGTTAATTGTTTTGTTTAGCTGGACACAAATCCACACACCAAACTACTGAGAATTTAATT
This sequence comes from Omphaloscelis lunosa, assembly GCA_916610215.1. NCBI lineage: Eukaryota > Metazoa > Arthropoda > Insecta > Lepidoptera > Noctuidae > Omphaloscelis > Omphaloscelis lunosa. The sequence continues at coordinate 11,412,501 of OU744265.1, read as the reverse complement.
AGGACAAATAATGATATACGTATCAGTAGCACAATCCCTAATTATTATCACTTCCCATACATTTAATTGAGCCTCATATCATCTAGCGATCGGATATCCAGTGTCAGAGGGTTGAAAATCGTTTTAATTGTTCTCGCAAGCTGAATGGTGGAAAAAGAGATAAATTAAAGGAATCCTGAACGTTCCTAGACGCTTATTGGATTAATTGGAATCCTGAAAGGTGTAGTTATGGAACTATTTTTCTTATCCATATATAAATTTCTATTTCAGTTTATCTTTCAATGATTCTTCTGAAGGATTTTGTTTAGGAATAGGAATTTATTTATTTATTGGTGAAGGCCTAGAATTATTTAAGTTCCGCCTCTTAGATCTAGTGGTAAAAAATCTGACGTAAATTGGGAATACACGTCCGATTTATTTATCAGTCGGAACCTGCTTGCTATCGGATGGCGTTGGAGCCATTATTTTTACAATTACTATTGGTATTATTGTAACAATAAGTACCACAAATATGTATTATTAATGTGATAGTTTGTGACAATAGATGTTGATTTTAGATGAATGTCAATCGAACACGAATAACCAGCTGACCGGATTTGGCACATAGATGGACCATTATCAGCCTAGGACGTAAGCCACTCCAATCATACGCCATTCATCACCTGCTTACTCACCCAGCTTGTTCCAGCTATCCAAACACACAAACATCAAAGGATTCATCAATATGTTCACTGCTGAAAATAAAAAGCCTACTTTTCAGTCAGTATTCGCAGTGATAGCCTAGTGGTGTTACCGTCTGACTGCCAAGTCATAGGTCTCGAGTTCAAACCCAAAGCACCTCTGACTTTTCGGATTCATGAGCGCATTGTGTTATCATCACTTGCTTCAAAAACGGTGACGAAAAACATCGTGAGAAAACCGGCATGCCTGAGAGATATTACTCGAAGCCAAGTCTTAGACCCAGAAAAACTCTGACACCAGGCTAGTCACTAACCACACGAAAAAGAAAGAAAGTCAATAACTAATTTGGCAAAAATGTTCCAATAACCTAAATTATTCTTTAGAAATAAATAAGTTCTACTTATAGAAAATTATTTCAATTCTTGTCTCCAAATTCTGATACTAGGCAAACAAGTTTTCAGGAGATTATTTGATCAATTGTACTAATTAGTTTGAAATGGCTGTATAAGTATCTAAAATTACTAATTATTCTTGTAAAACCTCACTAGTTCAATTAGAAGTCAGTCAGCTGTGGAGTGTGGATTATTGTTACAAATTAGGTTTTTATTCAGGCTTTGCTCAGATTGAGTCAAGACCGTATATTAGCCTAGCGATACATTTTCCGAAAGTAACACGACGAAAATTCGGCGTGTTTATGCTCTCCATGAAAATTACGCGACGTAATTTCGGCCTGATATATCATTGGCACTATAAGAAGCATTGCAGGCATAGCACGCATATACCCACGAAAGATATAAGTGTAACCAACGGATCATGCTTCGTCAATCATCTTACTTTTCACAAGATTGACAACAAGGCATTCAAAATCCGAAGCCTTGTTGGACGCAAAAGTAACATAAATAGTAACGATTTTTGAATCGATAATACAACGATCTTACAGCATGTAGTTTGAAATGCAAAAACAGTATTTTCAATTCTAATTACATTATGTTTATTTTTACGGCTTTAAAAAAATGCTGTCTAAAAAGTTTAGCAAGCCTATCCCATGACGTCACCAAAGAATTCCCATTTCTTCTAAATATATAAACATTTTTATACAAGCCATTAGTGTTGACCTGAAGACTGGTCCATTAGCTTTATTACCAGCAGCATTCCAAAGAGATGCATCATCCTTGACGTATGCATACCTGTAACAAAGAATACCCTTATTATTAAACGAGATAAAACGACCTTAAGGACATACGGTCAGGCCATCTGGCCAACGGCCATGTTTGATTATCTTACGTGAAGTACAGTAACCGGGTGTAAGTGTGACATAACTAGCTTCTGTCCGCGACTTCGTTCAAGTGGAAGTCGTAAGATACACAATACACTAAAATAACAGCCACATTTTTATAAAACTACCTCGGCCCCCGCCGACCCACCGCGTCATTTAATATAAAAAACAAAAGGTATTTTTTAATAAAACACGTACACAAAAAGATCAATAATTCAATTCTCTAAAATGGTGTGAAGGTTTCAGATAAATACGCTTGATAGATTTTGCCTGATTCTCAGTTTTTAATCCGCGTTAGACATAATTTTATAAATTAATTTCACTATGTAAAATAAACATAATCTAAAATATTTCTATATTAAGTTATTAAGAAAATGCTCTAATTTAACATATTTTTTTTCCAAATCATTAACACTCGTTTAGACGTGGTGTTCAGATCTAAAATCATTATCGTCGCCTTAAGATTGGGTTATCAAATGCAAAAATATTTTTTCAAATCCGAGTTTTAACTGCCTCTTGTACAAAACTCGCGAAATGTTGGTAAAATAGGTATAAACCTCTGCCTTCCGTTTCGGAGAATACAGGCGTGATGTTATGGTAGCCATACACATTACGTACTTGCGCAAGTTTAAACTTGCACAAGTCTGCGTAACACCGAATGGCTCGGATACTTGTGCAAATTCATCCCACACACGTTTTAATGTATACTTGTGCAAGTCCAACTTTGTGCAAGTACATCGTATCATGTGTGGCCTGCATTATATTAATTTATCGCATATTTGATCATGATAAGGACTTACGAAGTTAATTAGTTTATACTAGGACAATTGGTGAGTAATGGATAAGGGCATTGAACTTGTGGTAGACACAAGATACATAGGTAAATAAGGTAACCGAACGGAACCAACGAAGCTTCATCAGTGGAATTCGTCCTTATATTCCTACAGGGTTAAGTTGGTTCTTATCCTGGCTGATATCAGTGGCAATAAAAGTATAGCGAAAACAAAAAAAAACAAAAAAACAACTTAATAAAATAAACCTTTTATTCTTGTCTAAAAATCTTGGCTAACATCCATCTTGAAAAACCTCTGACGGTATAATAAATGTAAGTACGTCTAATCTAGGATTTAGGATTTGAAGAGAAGAAATAAAATTTGTCAAAAGAAAAAAGAAACTTCTACCTGCAAAAAAAGCTCTTAGAAAATACTAAAATTATTTTCAAATCTTTTCTAGCCTTTTTATAACAAAAAGCGTTTTTTTTTTTTATATATCCAACAACGAAGTGTTGATCTACAGTTAGTTATAGGGTTATTCTAAAAATAAAGACTATCCTTGTTATATTTTCCATTTCCCTCAACATTGGAACAGATGTTTATTTTTCAGTTATTACCTACAGGCCAATCGGCAGCCAATTGTTGGGTAAAAGCTCCGCAGACATGCGCGACGCGATACCGGTAAAAAAAAAATCCGTGAAATTTTCATAGAAATTGTTCCAAGTCTTAACATTATAACAGTATCCTTGGAAGAACATAATATAGTTTGTAAAAATTACCTCGATAAAATATGTATAAGTATTTCAAAAGAACATGCTTCACTTAGCTTTAAGTTATTTTTCAAGCTTTAAATTGTAAAATATCAACAAGCGTTCTGTTGAAAATTCCTTGTAAAACACACGATTCTTTAATATTGAGCATGATTTTAAAAGTAATCAGAAAATAAGTATATATACAAGAATATTATAATTTGCAACGTATAAATATAAATTTGCTGGCTTAAGTTCTCTAGATACCTTCGAGTTGATTTGTATTTGCAAAATTTGACGCGAATTACTGTTTAAATTCGATTAGATTCAGTACTTGAGTCGGGACTATTTCTTTTGGTAGGAAACCCAACATCTCCTTAAACTCATTTAACATGCAGACCCCAAGGAAAGTTTTGAGTATGAGTAGGGGAAGACCAAAGAAACGATGGATGGACTGTGTGAAAGATGATATGGCTAGATAGCGGGTGACTACCGAGGTGACAACTAATTGAAGAAAAAGACATATTCGGCCGACCACATGTAAATTGGGGATAAGGGCAGAAGAATGTTGATAAGAAACTAAAATTAAATCTGCTGTTAAATTACAAAAGACGTCGCAGTTGTCAGTCAAAAACAACTTGCTCCTCGTTTGCATAATTCCAATTAATAATAGCGATTAACACAAAGAAACTTCGAAGGATGCCTTGATGCTTCACGGAATCAATATTGTTCTTGTTCCTATAAATCCAAGGCTCCTTACAAAAGCGAAGACCAATTTCAATTTGAAATTCACTTTGAATAAGAACCCTTTGTGAACGGAACACGTCGATTATTAATTTTTCGGTCGGTAATATTGTTTTTTTTTTTTTTAACTGGACTTGTTATCAATTGGGCAAAAAATTCCTTTGATGGTATTAGGTGCTATCATCATCTGTGTTGATAACCAAAGAAGGGCAATTTTAAATTAAAAGCCTTCAGCGTTTTTATAACGACGCGACAGTTGCTAATTTATTCATGTAGTAATTATGTACAAGGATTTTTGAGACGCGAATGTAGGCTGTTGCAAAGACTCAAATCGTTAGATTCGCCCTACCGCGTCAAAAGATAGTTGCGTTTCTAATCCCTTTTAACACCTCCAACCAACACACAATGACGCAATGATTTGAGTTGATTGTCATGGAAACGCTATTTAATAATATCTGAGTTCACTCATCTAAGTATGGACACTTTTCGCGTGATTAAGTACGGTGAGGGTAAATCTAGCGATTAAAATCTTTGGGCTCATGACAATAGGTACAAAAAGCGTCGTCCGTCCATCAGCGAGGGATAATTATAACGTGCTCAGCTTCTAAAATATTAATGCGAACTACAGCCTAAATCCAGCGAAAGGAGGCGCAAGAAAATGATCAAATTCAAACCGGTTGAATGGTTGGTTATACATAATCCATATGCCGTAAAAAAAATAGTACCCTGCCAGGTGGTGATTCCATTATTGTTCAAACCTGACCGAAAACGACAGGTGTTTTCGACCGACACTTGCACTCATCCGATCTTTTGGATTCGAAGCCTACCGAGCAGATGGTCCCGATGCAAACAGCTTTATTTTTGTTGCACGTTTTTGCGTTATTTTGGGAAGCCGTGTTTACGGCCGAAGGTAAAGTTATGTGCGAATTCTATTTTGTGGTAGCACCTTTTTCCCTTTCGTGTGGAATGCTCCAAAAATAGGAAAATCACGGTACTGCGTCTAGCCAAAATTGGAAGATATATTTCGACAACCACTGGCACCAACCGAATTCATTTTAGGTACCTACATATTTTTAAAGCTAAAATTTAAATTTTAGACAGACCACATACTTACGGAATTCCGTTTCGAACTAACGATTCGGAATTTCGAAGACAGCAAATCAAGGATCTATCACACACGTACAGTAGTAGTTCTCCGTTCAAAATTTTCTCCGGAATTCCGTCTGTAAGTGGCCTGCCTTTTGCATGGATTGTCTTCGAAATTCCGAATCGATACTTCGAAACGAAATTCCGTAAGTATTTGGCCTTAAAAGTCCAGTCAAATAAAATAATACCTAAGAAATGAACACCTTTTTCTCGATCTTTTTATGGAACATTTCCCGTCTTCCAGACGTTATTGAACGACAACAATCTACTTATACGAAATCGGAACGCGATCTTAAAAACTGCTCTATGTGACTTGGCAGATAATTTTATTGAATTTCAAATCGAACTGGATTGCAGCTTCAAGCATATCGTCACGTATTGTTGTAATAGGCCGTATGTCGCGGAGATAGAGTTCATTTTGTGGATTTAAGGATAGTGAGTCAGCATAATAAACATCTGGCCTGGTTTTTACGGTTATGCATCAGGATTGAAGAGCAAAAAGGTCACGCTTAGTAAAATCCGACGCGTCTCTGGTGTTAAGCTGTGAAATTATATTGTGAACTCAAAGGTCGGTTTAAAGGGTGATTTTCTTTATCGTGATTTAAATTATAACTCCAATTTAAAACTAATTCTAGTTTCACGCGCACTGAATGGTTCGTAATTTATTTTTTAACATAACTGGCACGATAGGCTTGAAATATACGTTTTATAAACCTTTAAAAAGACTGGTAATTAAGTAATGAATGTTAACGATCTTGTTATAACATTTGACCTTTGCGGAGTTGTGACGATACACACACAACACCTATACGATACTATAATGCTCGTAATTATTAAATGAACGGACAAGATTTGATAAGAGGAAAACATAGCACAAAAGGCCCGGGTCGACGACGCGTTGTGTTCCACGCGCGCCTCAAAGAGATGTCAGCAGATTTGAAGGGGTCCACTAGGGCCGATGCCTGCCGGGGTTGCGAAGAAAACCGAAAGGGAGATCGTGGCCCCCGGTAACAGGGCAACCGAAGGAGCACGGGTGGGTTTTAGTCAGTAAGAGTCTGAAACGCCCTCCCGCTCCGCCCAGAGCGGGAGAAGTTATTTGATGATATCCCACCCTCAAAAAAAAAAAAATAAAGTTGGCGACTAAAATAACTCTTTGATTTCATCATTCGGTTATGTCTACATCATAGTTAGACGAAATAATATATTTTTAATAACATCACAGTCCCTACAATAATTAAACCACCTCGAAAATATTCCAACAAATTCCTCTACAAGTCGCATTCAACTAAAAACAGCTTTTTTAAAACAGCACGCATTACAGAATCGGTTCACCCAAATACCGATAATCCGATTCCCATTCCATTTCAACATTAAATAGAGCGTCTGAATCACCCTTTACAAACGGACAGTATCAATTAAGTACCGACGGTGTAAATGTGAAATGTAAATAAGTGTATCTGCGAAGTGGGTTACTTCGTTTAGCCGTCAGTTGTACCGTTATGGGAAGTGGTATTTTTGGACGAGTGAAGGATGGTGTCGATGTTTCATGTTTTTTTGATACGTCGTCTTTTTTAACAGTATGTGTAGTCAAGTGTTATTCAATTTCTATCAGGGTGTGATGTAAGAGCATCGATCAGGGACGATAATATTTGAAAGCGGTTTTGAACTTAAACCGCTTTTTTTTTTCAAGCTTTTGACGGCGTGAAATAAGCAGATTGTTACCAACTTTTACAAATGTATGCAGCAATTTTTGAAAGACAGACTTAAGATGGACAGATACATAAATCTTTTAGCATTATCATTATCAGCCTATAATGTTCCCACTGCTGGGACACAGGCCTCCTCTCTTCGTCAGGGAGTGGGCTGTAATCTACCACGCGGGCCCAGTGCGGGTTGGTACTTAAATGTCACATGTCATCGAATTTATAGTTCTAGGACATGCCGGTTTCCTCACGATGTTTTCCTTCACCATTTTGAGAGCAGTGATGATGAAAACATTTACACAAAAGTAAAACGCCTGCCTAGTTTTAATAGTCACGACCTACAACTCATAAGTCATGATAAATCGTTTAATCACAACTAATTTTGTGTATGAACGTAAACGAAGCAAAAGAAGTATGTAAGGAGCGTCGTAGGTGGCGTTCTGTTTCTGCCTACCCCCGTGGGAAGAAGGCGTGAGGGTATATATGAGGTGGACATAAATACTCGTAAAAAAGAAGGCTTTTAATTCCCAGGGAAGATGAGATTACTTATATATAATACAATTTACGAAAGCCTAGTCTAGGTAAAGCTCTCAAACTCACTTTACCTAATGCTATATGCAGACTGGCGCGACACGATACCGGTAATAGTTCTACCGTGAGGTTTTCTTAGACTCCGCACAAACGGGCCCCTGACCACAGCCACCAGTAGCCCAGCGACAAGCAGTTCACATACTATTTCATATGTTTAATATGTATTCGACGCACACCTGTGGTCGGTAGCGGCCACCCGCTACAACAGTACTCAACAGTACAGCAAGAGGCGACAGCCACTAGTGGCTGTGGTCAGTGGCCCGTTTGCGCGAACCTTAGACTCGCGTCACACTGTCGCGTCGCGCCGGTCTGCACAAGGCTTGAAACTTATTCCGACCACACAACATCTAAAGTAGGATTACTTACCCGAAATTTACTTTTAAAGAAACCCAGCCTGTCTCGAAGTTCTATTAATAACTACCCTTAACTTGCCAAACTAATGTACTTATGTAAGGACGGGTCCACAATAGTGCGGGTCGGGTTAATGTCACGCGGTACAGTCCACACCCTAGCCTATTGTCCCTTCTGAATAATGCCGACGAGTGTACTCCTGACCTTACAAATATGAGGCAAAAGGTGAACCCGACAGACATTGAGGGACATACAATGGTATTTGTTATTTGAGGTTTGGTGTTTTTTAGGCGATAAAAGGGTTCGATCTGATTAAGGTTGAATTTTTGTTGAAATAATGGAAAGAGATCAGTTGGATCTATCAATTTATGAGTGCTGCATAAAGTCGATACGAAAAGTCATGTATCGTTGTGACAAGAGTGTGACTATATTTAAGTCATGAAGATTTAGAGGTCGTAATTTTTAGGGTTCCGTACCCAAAGAGTGTCAACAGGACCCTATTACTAAAGCTCCACTGTTCGTCAGTCCATCCGTCTGTCACAGGGCTGTATATTTTGAATAGGTAGTCACTTGAAATTTTCACAGAGTGTGTACCACTATAGCCGCTATGACAAAAAATAATAAAATAAAGTTGAAAATTAAAGGGTTAAAGTATGTAGTGTTAAATATTGTAAGGTACGAAACCCTCCGTGTGCTAGTCCGACTCGCACTTGGCTGCTTCTTTGCGACTCCTCTTATTTAGAATTATAAGTATGTTTACAGACACACATTATCAGTTAACATGATGTATTAACATACTTTCTTGTACATCGAAATTGAAACAGCTCTGATACAATATTCCAAATCGTGATTTTTTCCGCCTTCATATCTACTTCTAAATTACCAAGCTCGAACCAGTCTAAAGACTAAAAACTGTAAACTTTATCACCAGCATGTTTTGAACAAATCTAGCTTCAACAAACTTCTACAGACCTTACACGCTGCGATCCAAAGTATACATATTGTATTGCTCCCAACTTTTCAACCAACAAGTTGGTCGAATCTAGGTCAAATACTGGTTACAAATTGCTTGACGTAACCAAATTTATCGGTTGCAGTGCCCACAAAAAGTATGGTTCATGACCTAGAATCATCATACTCATCATTCAGCCGAAAGACGTCCACTGCTGGACACAGGCCTTCCCCAAGCACGGCTACTTCGCCCGATTCTGTGCTTCTCGCATCCAGCGGATTCCTGCGGCCTTCAGCAGGTCATCGGTCCAACTTGTGGGGGTCTTCCAACGCTACGTATTCCTTTACACTTGTCCGAAGAGAACAAACTGTACTTAGCCTTAATGTTCAGCTTGAAAGCTTAATGTAGTTTTGCAGTAATAAGTTGAAAACTTGATTAATTTAGTGCCGAGTGTGAATGGAAGAGCACAGACCTATTTGTTTGAAGAGGAGGGTTGGTAGTGATAGTAGGTTTAGTGATAAGGAGAGGGAACATAGTACGGTATAAATGTTGGACTGAATGGTGATGTGGCTTGTGGCTAAGTAATAACAGCTGCACGGGTCGATCGATCAGGTTAAACGCATCAAGACCATATTTACATACCAAGACCCCCTCCGTGCCCCAAAAAGCACGTTAAGCCGTTAGTCCCGGCTGTCATTCGTAAAACTTTGACAGTCGTTACGGGTCGTCAGAAGCCCGAAAGGCTAACAACTAGTCTTACCAAGGGGTCTCGCATTACCCAGTAACTGGGTTGTGGAGGTCAGATAGGCAGTCGCTCCATGTAAAATACCGGTATTCAGCTGCATCCAGTTAGACTGGAAGCCGACCTCAACATAGTTGAGAAAAGGCTAGGCAAATGATGAATGTTAGACAGAATGTGTGGAATATTCTGGATCATTTTAAGATGGTATTGAACGTAGTTTTAGAAGACACTGTCAACATCAATAGGGACTGTGGTCATCTCTACTATTGTACAGAATCTTTTTTTTTCTAATTTGAACAGACAGCTGTGCTGCTGGGAGTTTATTGCGCCACTTCTTCTTCCCGGCTAAAGGCACTAGGAAGTGGTGAAGGGTCGGCGTTTTGGGGGACTGTCTTATGTAATTTTGACGTTCGAAAAGTGCTGATTCTGAGCCTAGTTTGAATAAGTTTTTTTTGGCTTTTGAATTTGAATTTAATTCTTAGCTGCCACGGCTTATTTTAATTTAATTTCTTATTTGTTTTTATTTTTTTATTACGTCGCTTTTAACGTTCTGCATCGTTCTACATGTATAATTTCAACATGAATGATGTTACCAATATTTTGTATCCATATATTGATTTAAAAGAGTGTCCGTGGAGTTTCTTGCCCGTTCTACTTCATAGGAACCTACTACGCTTTGGAATGGGCAACTAGCTTCATATTTCTGACTGACCGACCCCTTGACAATTCAAAAGTGCCTGTAATTGGTTTATTTGAAATAAAAGCTTTGAATTTGAGTTTGAGTTGAAAAGAAAGGAGCAAGCAAGAGAGAGGAAAAAGGTTTTGGGGAGTCAATGAGTTTTTAATTTGTTTCTTATGCTTTCACGCTTAACCGGCTGAACAGGTTAAGATGAAATTTGGCACACGGGTAGACCATGACCTGGGTTAGGACATCAAAGAAATAAAAGAAAGCAAGAAAGAAAACGTTTATATGGATACAGTTCGTGAAACACAAAAGTATAAATAATCTTTTGACTATAATGTGGAACCTCACGGCTGCGCCAAAAAGTTTCATTTTAGCATTAATGTCAGACAAATACTGTTTAACGCTGGTTTTCAGTTTTAAGGACAAGTAACAAAGGGAGGACAAATAGTTTCACCATACCTAATACTTATTTTTTATACTTAGGAAACTTCTTATCCTCTTAGCACGTTCTCGTGGAATAATTACCGACCCCCAAAAGCTAGTTAATTATAAAAGCGGGATATTATTATTTGCGTGATATTAGTTATTTATGCAACTGTTGTATTATAATTAATAAGAGGTATTAAAACACGAATGTCGGTTTAGAATCACATGAGTTTTTTTTAGGTAGGGCATCTCGTAGTTGACCTCTGAGATCATGACTACTTAACCGGGCTTTCCTGTGGGTGCCTTAAGCTACTACATTTAAAACCTCCAGCCAGGGCTTATTCAACTATGCTAATTAAAACTAAAGTAACCGTCATGAGAAGCTATAAATTTTGTAAACAAGTGTTCAGGAGTTCACAACATTTGGACCAACAAAAAAAATGAATTTGTTTAAGATTTAATAAATTATTAAGTAACAAATATTAATTAACATATATTATTTAAGAATAATTATTCGTCAGATTCAGATGTTTCCATTTCTGTGTCAGAATCAGTGACATGTATCACGAAGCTGTCTACAGTTTTATCAATCATCTCATCGATTTTGGAATAAAAATTATCGTCTTCCTTGATAACATGCTCCACACAACGCTTCCAATTTTCCGAAGTAATCTGCTGCAGTCCCTCTTGTAATCATTGTTTTACCTCGTCAAATTTAAAATTTGTATTTTGTTTACAATCCCTGCGACGGACGCGTTCCGGTACCAAGAAACACAAACGATAGCGCTTTGCGTCGTTAAAATATGATCCGACTAAATTAAATAGGTTATTACTTTCATATAACCCGTCTATATTTCATGTCGATTGAATATGGTCAATTTATTATTATCTCGCAGTATAAAATGTTTACTTAGTAAAAGATGTTTGTTTACATAATTTATAGCTTCTCGTGACGGGTACTTTAGGTGAACGCTCGCTAAGGGCACCCCCTGTGGGGTACGAACCTTAGCTTAGGGCGTCAACCGGAGGGAGTACATCAAGAATGAGACGGGCTGGGACCACATGAGTGTTTTAATATCTAAGTATGTACAGTTGCATACAAGACTATCTACACTCATGATAATTATGAATCCTCTATAAAAGGTTATGAAACCTAGGGTGTTGTATAATATTTTTTTCTCGACTTTTTGGTAATAATTGGTTAAAAATGTCCTTTGCTGCATTCGAAATATCTGGTGGTGTGTTGTCAAAGCTTGTATCACTCATTTTTGTAAACAACAAAGTAATAAAATTTTGCAATACTATTATCGAACAAAAATGGCGGGATACGACGTTAATTCGAATAACCTAAAAGTTTTTTATTTTTTATTACGACGCTGTGGTAGTGAAACGCGCGTGCATGACAATGTTCTTTTTATAAATTTGAGTTGCATAATGAAATTTAGTACAACATTATAACACTCATTTGGATGATATTATGGTTACTGTGCGTTTTTAATGTTAGCAATAAGCTAACTGTTTCAGAAACTTTTATAGCATGGGCGTATATAAAAATTATTAGCTATCAGTATCACTATAAAATATTTATGAATGTAATGATTTATGCGGTGTGTGACTGACTAACTGTTGGCAGTAAGCCAAACAAAATGTTGTAACTCAGGAATTTAACATAATATTTTATATACAAACACTGAAATATGATTTTCCAACAAACCGCAACATGGCAATATCAATATTGTTTATTTATTTATTTTATTTTAAGACATGCAATTGAAGTGGATATATTTAGTAACCTATTCCGCTTAGCTATTTCTAAAGAGTCTTAAAAAGACCCCGAAAGAAATCGACACGTGTTTCACCTCTCAACGAGGCATCCTCAGGATGACGATTGACTTGTCGTGAACTCGAACACGGCGTGTTGCCACACCAAGCACCGAGCGCTGACTGACTTATTTTAAGACGTTTATTTTCTCTACACTCGTTATGTACTTATGCGAGTATTTGACATTACTGCACCAACAAGGAGCTAACTTAGTAAATGAATTCTATATAAAAGATATAAATTATCAAATAACTTCTCCGGAGGGCGTGTCAGACTCTTACTGACTAAAACCCACCCGTGTTCCTTCAGTTGCAATGTTGCCGGGCGCCACGATCTCCCTTTCGGACTTCTTCGCAACCCCGACAGGCGCGGCTAGATGCCTGTGATTTTGACCATAATGACAATATATACTGAACTAATTTATTATAAAATAAATAATAACGGCGTCGTTAGTCTAGTGACCAGTGGTCATAAGCGCTACTGCTGAGTACAAGTTTCTGGGTTCAATTCCCAGGTCGGGTAAATTGTTTTTGGGTTTTCTATCTAGAATTTCTCAGTAGCAGCCCGGAGTCTGTATTTGTGCCCGGTTGATGGCAATAAGCTCGCCCCCTACTACATGGGACTTAAACATAACTGGCGAAATGTGGGTGTACTATAGGTATACCTCTGCCTAACCCTTCGGGGAATACAGGCGTGATGTTATTGTTATTTTAAGTAATATACATACAAGCTGATACTGACCTGCAAATTGCAAAAACGTTAAGAAAATTAGAATTTCGCGGGCTACCCTGATGATTTTGCCTTGAAGGTTTAAGGTTACACTAGTCAGTCATTCTTCCATATAAACGTAGTATGGTGATTACTCGTCTGTTTGAAGGTGTACGTTCAAAGCTACAAATTATGTCAACTTGTCTCGTCATTATGTAGCCCTTTATGGAAGCAGAATTGAAAAAATATAAATTGGTTTTGGAAGTCAAAACTTCCACATTTCAACACAAATTTTAGCTCCTATTTGGGCGTATATAAATAACTTATGTAGTATGAAAATGGTAAAATAGAAACCGTACTAACAGGAAGAGATAAAGATAAAATAATTTTATTTTGAGAAGTAACATCCAGTAGTTTTTCCATAATATCTAAAAAGGTCTGTTCAAAATAAATAAAAACTAGATAAATAAATACTAAACCAATTAAACTAAATAAATAACTTGACTAAATAGCATGCATATTAGCCACGCCACCAACGAGTTCGAGCCATCGACTAGTGCAACCTTAATTTAAATAAATGCTTTGGAGTTTGAGTTGTTACAAGTCATATCACCTGCAAAAATAAACAAAATTTATCTTTTATATGTTCCAAAAAAGGTGTCATAATTTAGCCAAACACGCACCGTTTGACATACTTGACTCAAATATTGAACAAGTATCGCTATCGACGCACCCTAGGAGCAAACATAGGGGTCAGGGACCTAAGATAAAGATTCAATAACCTTCCTCTATCGGTTATGCAAATATGAGGGCAATCGGAACTTACCCACTGCACGTAGGTGGGTATGTAGTGATAAAACTGTCTACTTTGTATCAGTGAGCTGTGATAAGGGACAGACGAACGGTTCCTATTTTTTAGGGTTCCGTAAAAGCAGTGATAGCCTAGTGGTGTGACCGTCGAACTGCCAAGTCATAGTTCTCGAGTTCGAACCCAAGGCACGCACCTCTGACTTTTCGGATTCATGTGCGTATTGTATAATTACCACTGGCTTCAAAAACGGTGAAGGAAATTGGCGTGCCTGAGAGATATTTCTCGACGGCATGTGAAACCAAATCAAAGGCCCTTGGGCGGCTTTAAAACTCTGACACCAGGTTAGTCGCTAACCACATGAAAAGAAGAGAAACCTCCGATGCAAAACAGACGGAACCTCTTGTCCGTCCGTCTGTCCATCTGTCAGCGGGCTGTTTCTCATGAACCGTAATAGGTAGACAGTTTAAATTTTCACAGATTATACATTTCTATTGCCGCTAAACAATAAATAAAAATAAATATAGAAAAAAAAATAAGAGAGGTCCCCACTCACACAAGAAACGTGTTTTTTTTGGTGGTCGATCAAGCCAAAGGTTCCGTAGTTATTTTATATACTACTAGCTTCTGCCTTCGACTTCGTCCGCGTCAATTTTTTTCAATAAAACGTTCTCTGTATGACACTCGGCAATAGCGTAAAACTCGTGTTTGTTTTACATGTTTGGCAAATAAATTGCGAATGCAGATTAGGTACCAGGAGATCAGACAATAATAATACTAGCCCATTATTGTCCCACTGCTGGTTTGAGATTTCAGACTTACTACTCACTTCCTGATATCCTTATAAATTATAGTCCGTGTTACTCAGTGATAAGTAATAAAGCATTCTTTTGTTGAAAGATTTTTTAAAATCGGTGCAGTAGTTTTTGAGTTTAATCTGCCTAGCCTTTTTCCAACTATGTTGGAGTCGGCTTCCAGTCTAACCGGATGCAGCTGAATACCAGTATTTTACATGGAGCGACTACCTATCTGACCTCCACAACCCAGTAACTGAGTAATATGATACCCCTTGGGAAGACTAGTTGTCAGACTTTCAGACTTCTGACGACCCGTAACCACTGTCAAAGATCCACGAATGACAGCCGGGACCAACGGCTTAACGTGCTTTCCCAGGTACGGAGGAAATTAAGTATGTAAAGATAGTCCCGATCCGCAGATTAACCCTGGCAAGCGTAGCTTAACTTGATTACTTAGCCACGAACTCCTCAGTTTTTGAGTTTATTATCAAACAAAAATACAAATCTTTCTCTTTGTAATATTAGTGTAGATAAATCCAAGTTTCGTCACGATGTTTTCCTTCACCGTCATCAGTAATGTCAAAGATAAACTCAGATAGTACACACGACTACACATCAAGCTATACATGTCCAGTATAAGATGACCTCACATTGTACGGAAACCTATACAATGCCAGATCAGCATAAACTGGACATGTAAAGCTTGATGTGTAGCCGTCTGTACATATGAATTGAAAGAGTTACATTGGCACTTACTCAGAGTAGAGCAAGTTCATCAAGGAAAAGAGATCACACAATGACAAATCAAAAGGATATTTTGCTCTTCGAAGACAACATAATAAAAATTCAAAACATTACACATAAAGCCATGAGAACTAGCACACCAAGTACTGACTACAAAGACGGTATTGTACAAGTACATAATATGAACAACAAACCATTAAGATTGTATTAAAACCAGATCACGTAGTAGAGATACTCGTTACGGCGATAAATATCGTTGCTATGAAACACACGTCTTAAAATTATCTAGCCAAGTTATTAGTCTTGATTGGGTAGAATGGCATATTGTATGTGAGACTAATATTAGTAAGTCTATGTTTAAGACTCATACGTGTGTGATAATATTCTCAAAACGATGCTTGAGAGGAAATACTCAAAACTGTCAGAATGGAAAATATGTCATCAAAATTTAATGTCACTGAACATTTTCCATTTTCATATTTTACTCGGAAAGGGTAAGTGTAGATTTTAATAGGATCTCTGTCACCCCACAAAAAAAGTTTAATTGGGAGATTAAAAATTCAAGTACCCATTCCATGGATCCTTACAAAACCATGAGTCACAAGTCACGGTCCAAGTCTCACAGGTTTTTTTATAATATTTGTATTTTCACAACCCTCTTAGTAAATATTTACAGGATGACCTCTTTCGTCGAGCACGCAGTGTACACTCCAGTCTTTTATTGTCTCTTTCGTCCCACGGGTCGAAAGTTAACTAATTTTAAAATCAAAACATTTAAACTGTACATTTAAGTGCTCGCCAGTGTACATTAATTCCCAATTTTGCGTTATTAAAACGGATGATCAAACCTAAGTACACTTGGAGCGAGTTTTAATACAATGATACTTATAACAACCTACTTAGTTAATACAATTAAATAAGTCTTGTAATTTAGTTGTAATACAATTTTACGAAAGAATGGGTCTGTTATTTTGAAACAATTGTAATTGGAACGAAGATTTGGAAGTTTTAATTATATCATTACTTTTGGCAGTATACCTATTTTGTAATGAAATGTTGTTCTTTGAATATTATTGATTCTCTCATATCTGCATGCGTAGCATGACCGCCGTAGAAACGGGTTTTGTCGACGGAAGAATAGACAAAATGACAGATTATGATTGTTAATCTGTCATTTTGTCTATTCTTCTGTAGACAAAACCCGTGAACACACAAAATCGTTGATAAACCATTGTCACAAAAATTGGGAATCAAATGAGCTTACCTGTTAAGTTAAGCCTTGTGTCAACTTTTTTTTAATTATGGTTCAGATTGCAGTGAAGTAAAATTAGCCACTAACTCAGTCATGTTCAAATAATTTTAGCTAGAAGCGATTAATTTTGCGTACCTATTATAGGTTTTATTTCATATACATAATGAAAGTAATTTGTTCAGAATCGTTTCCTGAATCGATTTCGATTTTTTTAAAGTGAAAAGGCGCGTTGGGCATTTTTAAGGTGGGACTGAACAATTAATTTCGCGACAGTGTTACCGACACCAGCTTTAAAAAGACATCAACGCGCGATACATTATTTCCAGCACAATAAAATTCTTGAAATTCTTGAAAGATTTCTTTTTAATGCTCATAAACTGGTGTCGTCACAGTGTCGCGAAATCAATGGTTTAGTTCCATCTCAAAAATGCAATTTCAAAAAATTGTCATCATCCTTATTCTGGGACATGTTGTATGCAATATTAACACAACCAACTATTTTCACTAGGTACCTATTATGTATCCTCCTACCTCATCAACTGTATCACACATAACGATACAAATGTAATCTCGAAAGATAACAATGATAAAGCCCGCATGTTAAAGTTTAATAGGCGAACTGAGCTGTAGCATCCAGTCGATTCCGATCGGATGCCCGGCATTCATTCCCATGACTGATCAGATTAACAGTTCATACTCCACATTCATATTAAACCGTGGAAATACATCTGTAGTTTATTTCTCGTAAGTTTTGTTATTTGAATTACCTTGTTACAACTTCTTTAGGCGCGTTGGGCATTTTTGAGATGGGACTAAACCATTGATTTCGCGACACTGTGACGACACCAGCTTTTGACCATTAAAAAGACATCACCGCATTGATTGCCGTGGTGCGTGGAGTAAAAGACATCAACGCGTTGATTACCGCGGTGCCGATTATTTTTCAAGTTTTCACAGTTATATCCCTAGGGATATAACTATATCATGGCTATAAACATCTTTCTGCGACTTATAAATAAAGTATAGATATAGATATCAGTATTATCAGCCGTAGTCCAGACTATTTTGTTTGTACACTTACTCAAGAGCCCATAATACCTCAGCTCAAATTCACTTTTTATCTCGCTCGCACGATACTGCTTACGGACTGAGTGAGAGCGAGACTGTGTGGGGATATCGCGACTCCAAGACGCCAATAGTTTAAGTAATTTATTTTTACAGCGAAAATAATGGTAATAAAAGAGATAAAAAGACAGTATCTGCTTCAGTTACAATGCAAAGTTTCATGATCAAATTTGAAGTATTTTTTTTAATACCACCGGTTTTCTTATCGTATTGGAGGTTTTTTTTTTACCGAGAAAATTTTATGGAATCATGTTTTCGTCAAACATAAGTATAACATACATATTACTTAACATTAATCCTCAACTTTAACATTAATTTATTTCAAAATTAATGCTGCAGTATTCCAACAATATATTCCAGCAACCAATAATTAACAATAAAGTAGGAATTAAACTACCCTCAAAAAACAAATAAAACATAAATTTATATATTGTTCTAAAAGTTAAATATAATATAATAAATAAAAAGATTAAATTACATTTAAAAAAAAAATACATAAAAATTATTTTCAATATAACGGAGGATCATGGCTAAGCAATTTGAGGTACAAAATTCGAAAGATATGAGATGGATTTAAGGGCTTAAATCCATCTCAAATCTTTCAAATTTTTGATGCCGACATTTTATACGAGTGTCACTGAGACTCTTGAATTATATAATAGATATCTACAAAAACTTTGATTTACGGATGGCCCAGTAGATTTATGCTCTTTGCCTTTCATGAATTGAATATATAATGCGGAGGCATTGCCGCCTTCTAATCCGAAGTTATCTATTAGGGGCTGAAATATGCCGTTTTCATGAAATTTTAAGCGGGTCTGGAGACGCCATTACCTTAACTTGGCCGGACTTGGATTACGAGGGGTCGTAAAAATGTTTTTAGATTTCGTGGAATGTTTTTGGTGGGTACTTTGATATTATTTTCGTTTTTCTGTTTGAGTTTTGAAAAGCGATGGACTTAAAAAGTTTCTTTGATTTTTGTTGTACAAATTCTGTATATCATGTCAGGGAAATTACGTAATAGTTAAAGCAAATTGACTGATGCGGCAATCTGCCTAGCCTTTTCCCTACTATGCTTGGGTCGACTTCCAGTCTTGTCGGATGCAGTTGAATACCACTATTTTACATAAAGCGATTGCCTATCTGACCTCCACAACCCAGTAACTGAGTAACACGATACTCCTTGTAGACTGGTTGTCAGACTTTCGGGCTTCTGACGACCCGTAACGACTGTCAAAGATCAAAGAATGACAGCCGGGAACAACGTTAATATGCTGTCCGAGGCGGAGGAGTCTCGGTATGTTAAGATGGTCACCCATCCACGGACTAACCGCGGCATGCACAGCTTAACCTGATCGATCAACCCTTGCGGCTATTTTTACTTAGCCACAAGCTCCTCTATGAGTTAAGCAAATTGACTACATACTTAAATTAATATAATAAAAAAAGAAAAAAAAATGTTTATTTAAATTACAAAAGGCATTTAGATATCATATTATTGGAGATCACCTTTTAAGCAATGAATTGCTTGTGCTAGGAGACTTCGCGCTTCCACTTATCATTATCTTATGCAATTGAATTGAATGTAGACAATGTAAACATGCAGAAAAATAAAATAAATGGGTAACTTAAAATAATACAAAATAAATTATCCGTGCTAATATTCAAATCAAAACTGTCATTCTTTGACAATTGCGGGAAATGGCTATATTGTGAAGGATAATTTCCACTAAACGGCTCGCATCGCATCGGATCAGAACGGATTTTACAATCATTAAACGATATTAAAATCGTGTACACAGTATTTAACGTCTATATTACCAAGCCGCCCACAGCAGCTTGACCGCGGGCATCTTCCGCGACAACCGATCATGGCCGAAAGTATGTTGCGACGTGCGATCGGCTCCGTTCGCGTGTCGTCGTATCCGATCGGATCCTTTGCAATAGCCAACAATACTACGTCAACTTTAACCATTTAAATAAATTAAAAAGACGTCAATACGGTAGAAATGAAACTATTTAACTAGGCGCAGAAACAGATACGTTCGCAAGCAAAAGTACGGAGCCGATCGTATGCGTCGACATCCTCCCGGACGCGATCGGCTGACGCCGCATCCGTTCGTATCCTTTCCGATCCGATGCGATGCGAGCCGTTTGGTGGAAATCATCCTTTACACGACAAACTGACGTAACGTGTCCAATTTGCTTAACAATTAACTTTCCTGTCTGTACCTAAGTTGAAATGGTTATTTACTCCTGAATTTCTGTCCGTAATCGAATCGAATTTGATTGACATTATTGGTGATGTAATCTGTCTTTTGTTTTTATCGAAACAATGTCAATTTGATTTTCGTCGAACCAAATTCAATGTAATGCAAACTCGAATGGCAATAAGCCAGCTTGTTCATGTTAATTTACATAATTATTACATAACATACCATCACGCCTTGTTTCTTCGAATGGTATGGCAGAGGTGTACCATCGCCGAAAGCCATAACTAACCACCGTAAGGACTATTTTTGCTTATAGCGCTCGGCCGCTATAGAACCGGGGCGGTAACAGATGTAGTCATCGTGTACACGGGATTTTGTTTTCAAAGTGGCTAGTTATGGGCTTACATTTCGTCGGTTAAGTAAATCATATTATTATTTTGAGTATATTACGTGGAAACTTGTCTAGATTTTCATTTCTTTAATTCGGTTTAAAAGTATGAAACTTTCAGTTACCTTTAACCTTTAGACAGTTGGCTATTTAATGAAAGCGGAAAGAAAAGTCGTATACACGGGTATTATATCAACGGATGTAAAGGTAATGCCTTATCTTAAATCTCCGGTGTATAATTAAGACACCGTCAGAAAACGTGCAACAACCTCAGAACAAAATTATTAAAAAGGTAAGGTCTGACTATTTTGTTAATGTCCCTCGGGAATCATCGCATTTCCGAGTACAAACGAATGCTAATTTCCATGTCCATCAATTATTAGATTTATCGTGTATAATAATTTGAATTCAGAACTATGTACTTTATTGTTGTTTTGTTTTGATTTCCCTGAGAACTATATAGAGCTGTAATAGTACATTACTTCAGAGGGAAGAAAGTGACAGTTCCATACCGAGATTATGGGGCGCAAACCATTTGAGGTATGGAACTGTACTTTATCCTGAGGGATGTATAGTGCTTTTTATTACACCTACGAGGAAAATTATGGACATAAATGCATAGAAATGTTTATATTTAGTTAAAAGTACAATTATTAAAAGTGCAGCTATTATAAGATGTTACATTTTGTCCGGGTATCTTGATATTTTGAGACATGTTTACATCTTGAGTTAGTTGAAGGCTTGAAGAAGGCTGCGGTGATGAGCTACGAGGAACCACTAAGATCATAAGGTCATGCATCCACTTCTTCCGTGATTCCGCGCGTTTTATATACAAAAATAATTTCGTTTTTAATTTTCTGTATGCACCAAGGAGGTTGGTAACTGGTAAAAAAAAAACTGTATGTGGCCAGTAACAATTTACTTGAAATTTAATTAGTAGACAGTTAAAGTCTCTTGGCAGTATGACTGCTGACAAATTAAAAAAAAAAGAAAAACCGGGTATGTAATGGAATTTCATACATACTTCCCACCCTTGGGTCGGAAGGATTTTCATACAAACTTCCATACCTTGGGATGAAAGGATTTGAAGGGCGGGATAAAGGCGTTTCTTCCCTCTAATTGGTATAATTAGTATGTATTTTCAGAGCAGGTGTGATAAAAAACTATTTTCGTGCCTGTGACTTTAGCATATTTCCAATCATTTTTCGTGGCCGTGCGATTGCCGCCAGGACTTATAAAGCTACAGAGACAGACAGTACAGTTATGTTTGCGTTCTCTCTCTTTGTAGCGCTTAGAAGTCGTAAAATATTTTTCCCCTGTATTTATTTATATAAGTCGTAAAATATTTCCCCTGTATTTATATACTTATCGCTAACTGGAACTTTTCAATTCCCTGCAGAATTCCACAGCGGCCAAGACATATACGTTAATTTTTAGGTTTACGTACCTCAAAAGCAAAAAACGAAGGGGCTTATTGCGAGGATCTCAAAAATATTTTATTTAAAGATATTTAAGAAAATAGACGAAAATTTATCTTCTTTTTTACCCAAAATGTTGAAAAAATACAGAGAATGGTTCTCACAGATTATAGGAAAACCTATAAGAAGTCTATGGTCTTAAAATAACAAGGTAAATCTCTCAATATTAAGCGTACAAACTTACATTTGCAATTGGAATGTATGGGAGAACATGTTTTTCAACTACAATGTTAAGTTTGTATTTGGGATAAATTCATCATAACTACGGAACCCATCATTGTGCGTGGTACGACCTCGCACTTGGCCGGTTTTTATTTAATCTAAACTTTCCTCCTTAGACAAGAAAAACAGCTTGAAAACCAAACAACTAATTAAAAGATTGCAAGAGGATAAAGAAACAAATGCATCCAATCTATCACAATCTTCAAGTTTCAAGAAACTTCTGCAAAAACGGAACGGAAAAACGGACTCGGTAAGAGCTAAGTATAGTCAAGACAAGGCAAATTGGAGCGGTTTAAGAGATTAAACTGAACCCGGCCGCGATAACGGGTTCAAAACGGACCGAAGACTAAGAAAGAAGGTTTATAAGATCTGAAATGTAATTAAAAAATGGTGTTATAATATATATTAAGTTGTTTATTTTGAAAGAGTTCGTCAGCTAAGGATTTGTAAAGAATCAAGGATGAAAACTTTTTAATTGTTGCAGAATAAATTGTTAATTAGATTGCTGAAATCTGCTCATTCTTAGAAGTTAATTAACACTGAGAGGTCGTAAGAATTTTTCTCTTTGATCGTGGACAAAAGATCGACAGTTATTTTTTACTTGACAATCAAAATCTAGTCCAGTTAGTCTAGACAAAATAAGTACCTAAATAAAATCGAGACACGAGAAAACTGACATGATCATACCGTTTAATATTTCACTCGAGAACGAGTAAAAAAAAACTGTAAAAGCCGTCAGAAAACGAGCGTGAATTCTGAATATATTTTATTAAAATATCCTTCATGCAGACAATATACTACGCCAGTTCACGTTCGCGTTAAAACTACGAACTCATGTCTAACTCCGAGAAAAAGTACGCGATTCCCTACAGAGGAATATTAAAGGGTTTCACATTCCCGATATGGATCCCGAAAAAACCGGATGAAATTCCACAAGATTGAATGATTTATTCCTGACGTTGCCTTATATAGGAGCGTATTTTTATTTGTCGTAAAGGAATTTATGTTTGCTTCTCGATTCTAGGCCCTACCTGCCCATTGCGGACTCAATCTTGATACCCAATAAACCCAATCTTTATATTGTGAGAACGTTACCTTTGCACCGGAGGTGTTTTCAATTTTGTCGTGAAAAATAAGTAGGGCCCGTATGGCGGGGGAATTTAATAAAGGCAGGTAATATCACGTTGAAGAGATCTCAGCGAAATTGAAAATTAAGAACCACTTTACCGATGTTACATTTTTTTTCATCTGGTTGTTTAATTCTCTGTTAATTTCTATCACCCTGGTACTTTTCAAAACAACAAATGATTCAATTTCAAAAACCTGTATTTTTACTATAATTGAGCTAAGTAGTAAGTCGATTTCGTCAATTCCGTACGAGACTTTTCCCCAGCTCGGAGTCTCAAGACCTCTGTGCGACACAAGCCGCCTATTAATAAAATTGTATCCTCTTCCATTTCCTTCCCTTTTGGTCTTTTTCTTTATTTGGTTAAATATTTCTGTACTTTCCATCGTATTTGTGAACATAATTAATTATTATTTTTATTTTGGTAACTAAATCAACTGACGATAACTAAAACGTCCTGTAATCATTAAGTTCTCTGCTAGTGCTGTGCACTTCTGTAAGTGAGGAGTTCACAATACTTAAAACTGTATGTGATTTTTGTATGTGTATGTTTAGTGAGTAAGTCGTTGAGGTGCCAAATAAATAAGTCGCTTAAGCACCTACTTCCAGTCCATTTCTGATTCCCTGGTAGTTTTAATAAATAAACAATTAGGACAGTTAAATTTTAAAACGTATATCGATATCATTTATTTCGACGAAACCTTCATGCTCTTCTCTATGTTTCATCGTTGGTGCGTTTCGAGGAATACTTTTGGTGCGTTTCAAAGTTGGTGCGCTTCGTGGAATAGCCCATTTATTCCTATTGAGTCTACTTTTTTATTCGGAATTAATTTAAATTAAAACTTTGACTTTATCGCCAAAGTTTTCAGCCTGTACATTTGTGTAAGTTTTAAAGTTGGATTCAATATTTAAGTAACAATTTTACTAATTTAGATTCTTTAAAAAATTATTAAATTTAAAAGTTATAAAAATAAAAATTTATGATTTAACTACTAGACCCATTTCAGTAATGGAATTAATTTATTCCATTAGACTTCTTTGCTACAGATTAAAAAACCATTTCAATGATTCACAAAGATGACTAATCTCATTACAGCATTAATTCGACGATTTACCAACTTATAATTTTTATAAAAACTTAGTCGTCTTTTGTTTAATTTCGGTGTTCTCCAGGGTATTATTTTAAACTCAACTTTAACCCGCCCCGATATTAAATCACGAAAATCTAGTCATTGAACCTCATATTCTTAACAAAATCCTCCGAGGGAAAGGCCACGAAGAATATGAACTCCTAGTTTCTAGAGTAATATATCATGAAGCTGGCTTTATTATAACTACACTGAATTAATTTTGTTACGTAATAAACGGGACATTTTAATGTATCTTTTTTACCCCACTAAGGTGAAGCAAAAAGGTTATATTTACTACTACCTACTTATTTCTTCAGACTACTTTTTCAATTCTGAAAATACTTCAATCGTCTTACTAATTTCAAAGAGATAATTTCCTAGAATCCTGAGTTATTGCCAAGAAACTGAAGGAACGCTAACATAATTCCGCTTACCTACTTTAGCTTATTTCAATATTCTTACAGGTTAAGTGAAATCTTTGTAAAGTTATGCTGATTTTATTACAGCTTTAACTGGGATACCGAAGGGGCTTTTTCGCCATGGGGCTTTGCCCACGTAGCCTAGGACTGATGCCCTGAAAAACATAGTAGACAGGGTCGTGGTATGCTATAAAAGAGATGGATAGAAGATCCTTGGAAAATAGAAAAAATATCTTGAAAGAAACGACGGGAAACCTCATTACAGGTTCAGAAAAAAAAAAAAAACTTAAAATGGAATACTAAAGAGAGAAAATACTTATTTATTTATTATTACCACTTTCATTCGTTTTTAGCAGGTTGGGAACCCAATACAACAATGTAGTCACAATTTTCACACTCTCGACACGTCACCCAAAAGAATATCAATTAAAAAACCGGTTTTAATTGCTCTAAACCATTTGATCCGAAAAAACCTTTATGTAAAAACCGTCCCAAAAACCGGTTTGAATGAAAACGGTTTTTCGAACGAACCCGTAAGTAAAGGTTTTCGCGTCAAGTACATAATAACGGTTTGAAAAACCGGTATCCGAGCCTTGCTGTCCACCCTCCAATAGTATTTCTGTACGCATACGAACTCAAATAAATCCTTTTTCATCTCATCAAAAATAATTGACACCTTTGACCGACCGCTCACCGAATTACGTGACACCCCATCGTTCTCCGAACAAGAGTCCTATGACATAATAAAAAAAAATGTACCATAATGACAGTTGTGGTCTCTTATATCAAGTCCGGCACACACTAACAGTACTAACGAGAAACGGAACACCGTGAGATAAACTACACCATGTATTAGGAATAGGAACCACTTTTTGTTCCAACGCTTTCCATTGATCGCTTAATAGCGGCGTCATGTAAAAACATCAGAGTTTAAACGGCAGTGGAACGTGTTTAGGCGATAGTGTATGCTGGTTTTAGTATACAGGTTGCGATTATATGAATTTCTTGGAAGTGACAGTAAAGCAACGGTGTACATATCTGTACTGATATGTATAATCACGTAGAAAGTAGATTAGAAAAATCAGCTCCTGAGATGTTTTGATTTGTACAGTTGGGTTCAAAAGTGTTAGTTATTCGAAGTTACTTTTATACACATCAAACAAAAATGCCAATAATTCGACATGAACGTCTTAAATTGCACATTGGGCCAATTTTCAGATGTGACCGACCTAGATATTTAAAAAAAACGTAAAGTTAGGAACGTGTGTGTTTTATTTAAACATTATTTGAATCCTAGAATATGACATGATGGTACCGTTAAAGCCAAAAGTAATGTACCAAAACTGCAAAAACATAAAACATAACGATCTTTATTACGAGGAACTGAAACTGTTACCACAAAAACCAGTGCTTGAAACTATATCATTCGTGTTTCGTACCAAAAAGAGGCAATTTAAAACAAACATATAAAATGAAATTATTTCAGTTTTACATCCTATCTAGAGCCAAGTGTAGCGGTTCTTATTACCCTTGACTCTCCGTTTTTTATAGTATCGTCACAGTTCACTGAAATAATAAAAAAAACAACTCGCTAGATCCAGGCGTTCATATAGCGCATCGAAATTTAGAAAAAAAAACCGGTTCCGTACAATACTTAACACTATTTTATTTTAGTAAAAAAAGATTACTAATTATTTATAATGTTGTTACAGCACTAATAGAAATATACAATCTGTGAAAATATTATTATAAATAATTCTTGCAAATAAAATTTCATTTCATTTCATTTCGCGTCAACGGCTGCCATCGACGGCTGCAGTTGCCTCTGCCGTTGACGCGTGCCGCTCGTGTTTATGAGCACTAAAGGTTAAAAGGAAATAAGGTCGTATCTAGCTATGTCTAAATGTCTTAACTACTAGCTTCCAACAATATATACAATACCCAGTGTATCAAGTCACTCATAATCAGCTTCAAACTCCAAGCCTAAGAAAAGCAGGTTGAATTTAAAGGTAAGAAATAAAGACCGTATCTACATAAATGTCTTAACTGAGTACTAATTAATTCCACCAACAATACACCCAGTATCAAGTCACAAATAATTATTTAGCTTCGAACTCCAAGCCATTAGCCCGTCTGTCACCGTGGACTCGATCAATTCATTCAACAGTCTGTCTAAACGTATGTGTCAAAACATATCCGAAACTGAATTTGTTTATGCGCTTCACTTATGGCACATACTTTATTTGTTCACCAACGCGCACGAAGATTGATGACGTTTACATTTAGGCCAGGGACTACGTAAATGAATTTATCGTCTATGTGAAGGATATAAAGTTGAATTTACAGTGGAGAATGGTGTTTAAGTGCGACATCAAGTTGCAGTGTTGGCAAATGATGCACTTAACCGTATTGCTACTAGTCAAATTTGTTTTTTTACCCATAACACACGGTTAATTGATTCCGTAGTAAATGGATTGCTCGCTAATGCGAAAAAAATATTGTTAAAACATAGTTAGCGAGTAATGTATGACGTTAATGGATGACTTTTGTGTATGACTGTATTTTTTTCAAGTCAAGCGTCTTTTTTATGGGCTCCAATGTAATTTTGCAGAATTTATGTTAGTATTTAATTGAGTTTTATTTCGAGTTACGACTTTTTTGGTGGTACAAAAATATGACTACAGAACTTTAGTTAAAGTGAGTTAAATTCAACATTTTTCGTTTTGAGTACTTCTTTTCGTAATTAACAAAATTAGTGTCTCTTCACATACTAACTTTTAATACACATTAGGTTCAGTCCTACAATTTAGTATCTAATTAATTTACTTTTATAAACTAGTCATTTTTTAAGTGTTTTTATGCAATTGGATAAATAGGTAGGTACTTTAGGTTTGTCATTACAGACCTTTATTTCGTAGAAAAGTTCTAAGTGAGTAACTGATCTCGGGAAAAAAGTCCACTTCAATCTCAGCTTCTCATTTTCCTGACGGGTTTCGGTGACTTCTTGTTACGTGACCGAAACACGTCAGGAAAATGAGAATCAGAAAAAGAAAAAACCGCAGAACCATTCAGTAATGATTTTAGAAGAATGCATTTATATAGCTGCCTCGTTGGTCCAGTGGCGCTGCAGCTGAGACTCTTGAGGTCTTGGGTTCGATTCCCGGGTCGGGCAGTGTTCTTGAGTTTTACCGTCTGTAAATTCTCAGTAACAGCCCGGAGTCCGGATTTGTGCCCGGTTGATAGCAATAGGCTCGCCTCCTATTACATGGGACTTAAACATAACTGGCGAAATGTGTGTGTACCTACTATAAGAAGGTACACCTCTGCCTAACCCTTCGGGAAATACAGGCGTGATGTTACGATTGTGTTATTGAAATGACACAATTATAATTATATCAAAAGCGATGTCAAAAATGTCAAAGTAAGCAAGGACATTATTTAATTAAACAGAGCACCTTCAGGCCCTTTGTACACGGCGCGGTTTCTCTACGGTACGACGTATAAACCGCGCCGTAGAAAAAACGTGGCTGTCATCAAGCTTCCATAGTGATCCATACAACACTGATGACCGTGCCCACACGAAGCGTATAAACCGCGCCGTAGAAAAAACGTGTCTGTCATCAAGCTTCCATAGTGATCCATACAACACTGATGACCGTGCCCACACGAAGCGTATAAATCGCGCCGTAGAAAAAAAAAAAGAAGAAAATCATGTATTTCGACAAGCTTCCACAGTGATCCATACTGTATGGATCACTATGGACGGTTGTCAGTGTCAACCGGACAACCGTGCCTACCCAGACGAACGGCGAATAAACCGTAGCTTTTCACGGCAAGAAAAACGTGTACGCCCAAAGGGCCTTATGCCGATTGGTCCCCATATAAAATAATCATTCATCATTATTTGTATAATTTACCAAATGCATTTGGGTTTTATTCCACAAGCACGCACGTTAGATATAAATATTCATTTTGAAAATGACTGGGGTGACCCGTCCCCTCGATTTTTATAATGATGACGTGTTCACTTATGTAAATTGAGCAAAAAAAGGTAACTATGTACAACACCTTCGAGTGTGTAATTACAGCCTATGCGACCAAGGATCAAAATATAACCTTTTTACAATAGTTAATCATAGTTTGATTACATTTACTGCTTTTTAATAACAGAAGCCCTCATTTAAAAACCCATAAAATAATTCAAATGTAAAGGTTTCGCTAGCTTACTCTAGTAAAAGTAAAAAAGGCTCTTCGAATGTACGGGACGTCTATAACAACGACCTCCACATGGATTAGTATTATTTCGCAGTCCGAACACGGATTAAACACTACTTTGCCATTAAACCAGAAGTTTTACAACGAGTTTTTCTACTTAGGGAAAAAAGGGGGAAAAAAGGTCATGCGTTCATATCGCAGTATGCCATCCATTTAGCGAGTTGTGGCATAAAGCTGCAGACACACGACACGGCATACGTTCATCAATCACCCGGGGACACTTTTATACGCTCCACACTCTGCTCTGACAATGCGAGAAGGTTTTTATAAGAACCCAAGGCTGTTTTCCAAAACTTTTTAGGGTTCCGTACTCAAAGGGTGCCAGTGGGACCCTATTATTAGTACTAAGGCTCCGCTGTCTGTCCTTCCGTCTATCGTATCTTTTGAAACGTAATAGGTAGACACTTAAAATTTTCACAGAATGTGTACTGTTTTGTATGAAAATATATTTTTTTTAAATGTAGTGTTAAATATTGTACGGTGGTACGGAACCCTTCATGTGTGAGTCCGACTTGGCCGCTTTTTAGGAATCCAAGGTTATAAAACGAAAAAAAAATGTACAGAATGACGTGAGTGAAAACCTGTGTTTTCCTCGTGGGTGGGCAGTGCGCTATTTCTGCATACTATGTTGGTACCGTGTTTATTTTAATAATTTCGTGCCGTTTGCTTTTGTATTTTACATTTTGTAGGGTCACTGTTCTAATAATGGTACTGCAGTCCAGTATTCTTGGTAAGTTAAACTTATCTCTGTGCTCTAGATTACTAATATTCTTGTTCTGAATAAACATAACATCTATATCTATACTTAATATTACAATAGGTAAATTTTGTGAGTTTGTATTGTAAGGGGTAATCTTCGAAACTACTGATCCGATTCCTAAAATTTTAAGATAGTTAATTGATTCAGGCGTGAACTTGCGGAAATCCATTATAAAATGATGATGTGGATATATTTAGTAACCTGTTCCGCTTCGCTGTGTTCGAGTTCGCGACAAGTCAATCGTCATCCTGAGGATGCCTCGTTGAGAGGTGAAACACGTGTCGATTTCTTTCAGGGTCTTTTTAAGACTCTTTAGAAATAACTAAGCGGAACAGGTTACTAAATATATCTACATCATCATTTCCTAAAATTCTATCACAAAAAAAAAAAATATACATAAAGAAGTCTGCTTTACCCGCGGCCAAAGCCACGAGAGAAATGTTAGTCTTATATAACATCAAGGAACTCTTTGAATCGTTCATAATATTTTCCTCGAAACCCAGCTGAATTATTTTTACGTTAAGCAAAATCTATTACCATGAACAGAGAGTAGACCATAACACTTGAGGCAACTAAGCCAAACGATTGTGGCCTCAGCAGGTAAATCCATTACGTCCCACCAAAGTGGTCGACAATGACCCATATTATGGATCACTATGCTTCGACATGGCCACCATATCATTTTATAATACGACCTAAAAGCTTATATTCTGAATATACGGAATATACCACAATCGATGAAGGAAAGAACATACGTTTTTTTACGTAGAAATGGTGTTGTAAGTTGGTACAGTCGTAACTTGGTAAGGTTTTGGCGTAAGTGGGGTTAAGATTGCGCACTAGTGCAACAAAAACAAATTACACTTTTATTGCTTGACATAATTTATTATTAAACATGTATGTTTATAAAAAAAACGAAAACGCATTCTGCCCATCTACGACTCTTGCCAAGTTACGTGCCGGCCGATCTTTTTCACCAACATTTACAAAAATTTCGGGTCCTTAACTTCGGATGACGCAATTTCCGGATTCGCAAGCCCGTTAGTCATGAGCTCCAACATATTTTAATCCCAGCTCTAATTAATGGCTTTATTAGGGTACAACGCTGTATGTTTCACGGAGCTTAATTTTTCACAAACAACGTCATAAATTAGAAAATATTAAAAAGATTATATCAACAAATCCTAGCACCTACAATCGGGACCCCTATCATTGAATTGATCAAAACCCTTATTACAAATGAGATTTGGGACCGGCCCCAACATAATCCATGTCCTAACCCAGCCCTTTTAGCGTAAGGGAAGTAAAATTAAGCCTGTGAAGGGCTTCATAAAGAGAACAATTCTAATGAAAATATTTGTTGTTGAAAGGTCTTGACGAACTTAGTGGATTAAGATTAATTAATTAATCAGAATACTTGGTCGTAGTTGTGAGTCCTAAATAAATACAAGAGGTTTTGACGTGAAGCAAACAACTCAACTTATTGTGGATCTGCAAAGATAGCCCACGAAACTCAAATATTCTTACCTTTTTGTAATTTTCAGTCTATTGAATGATTTTTTCATGACATTTGAGACCAATTCTAACTTAGAGAGTGTATTTATGATCTGCCCAGCCTTTTTCCAACTATGTTGGGGTCGGCTTCCAGTCTAACCGGATGCAGCTGAATACCAGTACTTTACATGGAGTGTCTGCCTAACTAACCTCTACAACCCAATTAGGTACTGGGTAACCAGATACCCCTTGATAAGACTGTTTGTCAGATTTTCGGGCTTCTGACGACCAGTAACAACTGGCAAAGATCTACAAATGACAGCCGGGAGACCAACGGCTTAAGGCTCTTTCAAACAGACGCGACACGCGACGCGACACAAACAACGTGTTCTACGAGTCATAGAGGAGTCTCGGTATATAAAGATGGTCACCCATTAACGGATCAACCCCAGCAAGCGTAGCTTAACCTGATGGAGCGACCCGTGCAGCTGTTATTACTTAGCCACGAGCTCCTCACAGTGTATGAATGATTCTAATACTGTAAATACATGTTTGTTACGATTCGGAACTGACACTTATAATTGTAATTTTGTTAATATTGATATATTTGTAGGCTCAAAATCCAAATTTAAATGTAATGTTATGAAAATTATTATTAACCAATAATGTTATTAGGAATGTAAACTAGTCTATATTCTATTATTTATTTGTTTTTAGTGTTAATTATTACTCTGTTGCCAAGCATTCAATGAGAATCTCAATTTTGCACGATTTAATTTATTATTATTAATGTGATGTAATTATTTATTACCTATCTAGTGGCACTCATTATCATAATTCTTTTGTTAATATGCGGATAATGTAGTGGGCTGCAATATTGTTAATATTTTTTATTATCTGTTCCAACACATATTTTAGCTGTTTATTGTCCCTGAATAAATAAAATAAAATAAAGGACACAAAGACCTGCAAATTGCAAACAT
This sequence comes from Omphaloscelis lunosa, assembly GCA_916610215.1. Classification (NCBI taxonomy): domain Eukaryota; kingdom Metazoa; phylum Arthropoda; class Insecta; order Lepidoptera; family Noctuidae; genus Omphaloscelis; species Omphaloscelis lunosa. Next base: position 11,379,938 of record OU744265.1, on the reverse strand, counting down.
CGTAAGAAAATTTGAATTTTGCATCCACCTTAAATATTTCACAATAACACCCAAGTACTATATCAAACCGGAAAAAGCATAAAACAGCAAGACATGGTAAATTTTTACTGCATTTTTTACTACACTTGTACTTTATACAAGCAAATAATCGTTTCCTACTCGCGAGGCGAAAATAAAACAGTATTTAAGCAAACATTAAAGATACGAACATCGAGCTGTAAATCTTCTTTTATCGGCCAACTATCTTCGCGGGTCTCAGACTTAGGGTTCAGTATAACAACTTGCGGGTAGATAATCCGTTCCTGAAAACCACCTTTCAAAGATACGACAATTTACCTTGTTTATGACGACACAATAGTTTACCGTTTTTAGAAGAGTGGTGGCTTAGTGGTAGGTCGCGACTTCCGAGTTGCAGGTCATAGGTTAGAACCCAGCCAGGTGCTTTACTTAGTGTAAATTATTTCATTACCACTGCTGTCAAAACGGTGAAGAAAAACATCGTGAGGAAACCAGCATGTCTTAAAACCAGAAATTCGAAGACATGGGACATCTACCAACCCGCACTGGGCCCGCGTGGTAGATTACAGCCCACTCCCCCTCAGACAGAAGAGGCCTGTATCTAGGGTTGCCAACCGTACTGTTACAAACAGTAATAAGGCTCTTTCAAACAGACGCGACACGCGACGCGACACAAAGACACCGCTCGTCGCGCGACGGGCGGTGTCTTTGTGTCGCGTCGCGTGTCGCGTCTGTTTGAAAGAGCCTTTATGCTGTTTTTCACTTTAAATTCTGTTTACTGTTCAACAAAAACAAAGTATATGAATATACTGTTTTCACTGATATCCAGAGCTATAGGTACCTAAATAAAAAGGAAGTCGATGGCAAAAAACTAAAATACAAAACCCAACCAAAGATACCGACTTCCGAAATTAAAGTAGGTTACTTTATTTTTCATTTTGTACTTAGTTTTTTTTTTTTAAGTCGGTTGTTTTGTGATTGTTAAAAAGCTATTCCGAGATACTGTTTATTTTTCCGAATTACTTTCATTTTCCAACTTTGACCAAAATATACTTTATTTCTTGTACAAAATGTTGGCAACCATACCTATGTCCCAGCAGTGGAATGGGAACATTATAGACTGATTATGCAAATGATAAATGATTTTATTTCTTTTCTTTGATTGTTAGTAGGTTTGTACAAACGCTTTTACACGTCAAAAATTAATTATGTCTAGATGGTCACAATCTTTTTTTAAGTTCAAACATAATCTTGGTCAAATCATGCGAGGAACGTGTAGATTAGTGTGTAAAATGGTCTTTTGAGGAAAGAACCACACAGATTTGAGTGGACCCTCCTGTATGAATCATGGTTTTATATATTATTTGTTTGTTTGCAGAGATCGTATCGTCAATTGTTTACCTGGTCCTTGTACAATATTGCTTCATCAAGTTAATGTATTTGAGCCGGTCGATATGTTTATTTCCACTTTCTATCAATTGAATTTGAAATAAGCTTGATGACTTTCTATTTTGGTGTAGACGCTTTTCTTAAGGTTGGAACAGCAATTATATTGAAAATACACGTGTTTTGCTACGTTGAAAATAACATCAGGAATAGAAGGTGACAGCAAATGTTTGAGAATTCGTTAGGACTAGTTGATATAGTTACTGCTAGTTACAAAATAACTTTAATTTAATTTAATACCTTTAATTTAATATTTAATTACACTGAAAGCCGAAATAGTTTTAATGCAAAAATGGCTACGTATAATGTCGTAAATTAATTAAAGATTATTTGAGGAATACAATAAAATACTGATACCAGAAAACGTTTTCACAAAGTTATTTTAATTTCAGGGGTACTGGATAAAACTTTGACAACTGTATTTTATACCATGGATCAAATTAATAATGCAGCTTTTCCAAACCAGGTACCAAACTACTCATTACTGTACCATTACTGTGCCATTACTGCACGCTTAGAAACAATAGAAACGGATAGTTTATTGATTCAGGCGTGACCTTGCGGAAATCCATTATAAAATGATGATGTGGATATATTTAGTAACCTGTTCCGCTTCACCGTGTTCGAGTTCGCGACAAGTCAATCGTCATCCTGCGGATGCCTCGTTGAGAGGTGAAACACGTGTCGATTTCTTTCAGGGTCTTTTCAAGACTCTTTATAAATAGCTAAGCGGAACAGGTTACTAAATATATCCGCATCACCATTTTTATTAATAGAAACGGGTTTTGTCGACGGAAGAATAGACAAAATAACAGATAAACAAACACAGTCTGTCATTTTGTCTATTCTTCCGTCGACAAAACCCGTTAATATGGTTGTCATACTACGTGTGCTGGTCGAATACTACATTCTTTCACACTTATCTTCCATTTCTTTTCTATTCTAAATGTTGGAAAAACATCAAGACTGTCTTGCTGATACGCAGTGCATTAAAAAAAAATTGTATATAATTTTACGTACATTATAGGGAACCCAACCCAAATAAAAAGAAGCTCCCATAAAAATTGAGCCATTTTATTTGGGTGTCCTACAAAAAGTAGTTAATCTGCATAACGGGATCTCGTAATGCCGTCCCGGACCTCGGAATGTGAACGTTTGGCATAACAAATATTATGCTAATACACCCATGCTCTTATGGGGTTTTGAAATAAGTATATTAGCTCGATGGATATTTAGTAAGGAAGCTTTTTGTGACGGCGGAGATGTCAAAGTATGCGCATGTACGTGATTGGGTACATAATGATACAGAGTGGGTTTTTATATTTCAGAGGTTCTTATTTTTTTAAATTATCGTTGGTTATTGTACCTTACCTACTATGTGCTGTCTTATAAGAGAATAATTTAATCTATATAAATAAATTAAATTGAACTAAATGTATATGAAAGTATATACGGTACTTTAGGTATAACAAAGAACATTTTTTTTTAAATTTGTCTGTCTGTCTGTTTGTTTGTTCCGGGTTATCTCCGAAACGGCTGAACCGATTTTTACGGGACTTTCACTGGCAGATAGCTGATGTTATAAGGAGTAATTTACTTAAATTTTAGAAATAGAATTAGGGTCAGTACCCAGTAATGATAAAACCACGCCAATATTCCCCAAAGATATAGACAGAGCTGTAGGGTATCTAGGCATAAAAAGAAAGTAAAATTGTTGTTGTTGTTGTACCTATTGTTGTTGTATTGTTGTTTTTGGTTTTTTTTTAGGTAGGAGAGAAATATTAAAAACACTGGCCTAGACTATAAAATCATTTACAAATACATAATTTATCAACATTATCACCCACCAAATATCCAAGGGCAAACTTGATTTAAGGCCACAACAAGGCAGCGCGATGACAGAACGACGAGTAGAACAATTTCTATGAAAACTTTTTAGGAAACAATGTGTAAAGTTCACTCATCCTCTTTAGAAAAGGCAGGATCCTCCGACCAGATGGGTGTCGTGTCTGGCGGGCAACTGCCCAACGATTGATGTCGGGGTAGTTATATATATGTATGGTGTTTATGTATGGTGTTCGGGCGGTAAACTCTAATTGCGCGATACAGGATTAGTGTGACTTCAGGATTTTTGTGTGACGTCAGGTCTTTGATGCGTAGTTCACATGTAGCGATGTAGATGCCACAACTTCATGGAAATAGTTCTACCAGAAACACGTCACATCGTCGCGTCGCGCCTGTCCACGGGAGCCTTTTTCCGCACGCAATACCCTTCATAAAACAATTGAGACTTAATAAACCCCATAACCAAATTAAACGTTTCTATAAAACAATATCGTATTCCCGATGGGGCTAAACAATAATACCATGGGTCGCCATTATTTCGGCGCGCAATGGGCCGAATGTCGTTATACCGCTGCCCGGTCCTATCAATATAAGTAGCGAGATATTTTAGCAAGCACTTAGTGAAAGCGCTCGAGTTCAATTGATTGCTTTACTCGCGACATACGGGTTGGAAGGACAATGAGTGGAGATTAATAGGTAATTTTGGCAGCATGGGTAAATCTTGGACATTATGGCTTATGCTGCAGCCGTATCGGCGTCTATCGTGACGAAGCTTCGCATAGTCTTCTTCTTTTCGTGTGATTAGTGACTAACCTGGTATCAGAGTTTTAAAGCCACCCATGGGCCTCTGACTTGGCTTCACATGCGTCGAGAAATATCTCTCAGGCATGCCGGTTTCCTTACGATGTTTTCCTTCACCGTTCTTGAAGCAGGTGATAATTATACAATACGCAAAACATCAAACAAATAATACGTCGAAAATCAAGAAGAATTAGGTAGGTAAAGAAAGAAAGAAAGAAAAATATTTTATTTGGGACACGCACAGGAAATACAAACAGTAATAAAAAATAAAATAAAAGGGGCAATTTAAACCAACAACAAAAAAAATAATGACCTGTGCGAGGCATATTAAAAAAAAAACCGCAGCGCTTGTATTTTGACAGGGCCCCTTTGGGACTTACATCCCACTAGGGGATTATAAAATAAATAAAACAATCAAAAATAATTTTATAAAACAAATAATAAAAGTAGAAACTATGTATGTATAAACTAAAAGAATCTACTCACGCCAAACGCGATGTACCAACATCACTTGTCCATGGTATAGACTTATTATAGTAACTAGGTACTCAAAATTTAAATTAGGTAAATTAAGTACTCAAGAACACTCCCCTTTAAAACCAATTTAACCAATCTCATCTGATTTACAGCGACACGTAGCAACCGAACCACGCACTGCACACGTCAAAGCAGTATGTCATCCAACTTCCATATTATTGTACCTAGAGGGTAAAAGCGATAATGTACTCAAAACGGCACGTGCGGCTGATTCATTGACCATAGAGCCCATGGGAAACAATTAACCAGCCATATACAAAGAGAACTCAATTAAGTGCAATTTGAGACCATACGATAATGATTTCGAGGCACAATGGAGTCCGAAATACGAGGAACACAATGTTTTATGCAAAGTTGTGGCAATCCCGCGGGAGGCACGAGGCTGGATGTTTTGACGAAATGTGCTGAAAGACCAAAAGTAAAGAATACTTTGTAAGACTCTGATCTTAGCATTTTGTAACTAAAGCAAAATTTCCTTCCTCGCTCTCATTGATCAATAAAGCTGAATCTTTAAATCTGAAATTTGATTTGACAATTTCTATGATTTCTGTACCTACCCCAGCAAGCGTAGCATGACAACCATGGTTTTCTACGGGTTTTATCGACGGAAGAATAGACAAAATGACAGATTGTGATTGTTTATCTGTCATTTTGTCTATTCTTCCGTCGACAAAAGCCGTTTCTATTGTGGTCATGCTAAGCGTGCTAGTGTCTAGTTTTCTGCGATAAACTTGGCGATCTATCTATACTATAATATAAAGCAGTGGTGGGCCAGTGGTAACGGCCCGACTTACGAGTTGTAGGTCGTGATTTCAAATCCAAGCAAGAGCTTAACTTTGTGTAAATAATTTCATCACCACAGCTCTCAAAACGGTGAAGGAAAATATCGCGAGGAAACCGGCATAACCTAGAACCAAATATTACAAACTACCTCCGAAACGGTTGATTTAAGAAAAAACTTGGTTCAACTCGCGCCGTTCACGAGTTTTATGCCCAAGGACTTTCCTATACGTTTTATGACATCGGCTCTTGACAGTTAAGAAAAGGGTGTACAGCAATTTATTTTTATGCTTTTCTGTAAGTATATCGGTTATAAATAACGCAGTCAAATGCTTTTATAAAGATCTGGGGTCCTTTGTTTCTGAAATATCCAACGAATAGTAGTTGTAGTGTTACGGCATTTTTTTTATTTCTATATTTAATCACCTACAGAGGTCGCAAGCAGAACAGCAAATCATGAAGATTTAACTTCCTCCATGTGATTTAAAAGTAATGACTTAAAGGATTTAAAGATCGTAAATTTTAGAGCTTAGTCTGTCTTCATGCACCATTGTGAACTCCAGTCGGCCATTACAACTTCCGTGGAATGATAAAGAGTCATTGCGTGTTGGATTTTCCTAGAAATAGGTCCCTATGTACAGTTATATTCTGTAGACTTGACGGTTGATTAGGGGCATGAGGAACAGGGTGTAAAGTTCACTCATTCCCTATAGAAAAGGGAGGATCCTCCGACCAGACGGGTGTCGTGTCTGGCGGGCAACTGCCCAACGATAGATGTTGGGAAAGTTATATATATATCGCACCCTTAGTAATTAAGGGCACAACTCGAAATATTGAGGATTTGAGTTTTTTTTTTGGTTAGATGGGCTCAATATCAACTGTTCTACCACTTAGCTTTCACAGAAAGAGATAAAAGACAATATTAAAGCTCAATATTTCGTTGTGCCTTTATATTACTAAGGGTGCGATCTTGTGTTCGCGCGGTAAACTCTAATAGCGCGATTTAGGATTTGACTGACGTCAGGATGTTGTATTACGTCAGGTCTTTGATGCGTAGTTCGCATGTGGCGATGTAGCTGCCACCATAGTTGAACATGAGCTCTCCCCAAAGCCTCTCCGACTACCTTCATAGCGTCAAACTAATTTAGTAATTAGTTTTTAACGGTTTTCCGATATTTGAGTATGCAGCCCAAAAGCCATGTATATACATTTAACATTTTTGGCGTTTGTGATAGCAACACAATTCCGGACTTTGCATAAAACATTCCAGTATTTGTACACTTGACATAAAAAATTGGAGAGCTTCTACCAAAATACCGTTCGCTGAAAATTAGAACATACAAAGGTTTAAAACTAAGTGATCCATTCAAGCTCAAACAAAAACTCGATTGATCCTATACCACTCAAATAATTGAAATAAAGCCACTTCAAACAAGAGATCCTAACTACCGTACCAAAACTAAACGGTTTCAGTAAATAATTCATGACGGACAAAAACGGTCTCGAGCGTAATTTCCACTCATACGCCACAACCGTGGTGATAGTAAATTAGAGATTTAATTGATATATTATCTGGGACCCAAAAGGGTAAGTGGAAACACTTGAGCTTGACCACTCGTAATTATTGAAAGAGTAGGTGAAGAGCGAAAAAGGTTTTATTACATATTCATGTAAAAAATGTAACGGGATAAAAATTTCAAAATTTTCCCGTGTTTTGGAAATTAAGGACGAAAATTAAACGATGAAGTCACAAATAGAAAAGATATGATGGGCTTAATTAAACCACAAAACGTTCAAGCTACAATCATACGAATCTTCCAACAAGAGCAGCTAATTTTCCTGATGACATTGAAGAGAACAACACCAACTAATCAAGGCCTAAATCCCCAATCAGACTCGAACCAGGAAGCACTTAAAAGACAAATCAGAGTAAAACTACGAAAACAACACCGCACAACGCACCGCGGGAGTGTTAAACACTGCCGAATTCCGTGATCCCTATTAATCCTTGCGTGCGAGTGCCGGTTTTTGCCAGCCCAGAATTCACGCGATGGCCAGATAAAGACCGTATACATTAAACCTATTTACTGCATCACCAACCGTCACGTTCGGGATGTGAATTTGATTACCTTATATGATAATTAGTCAACAATCCGTTTGGATCAGTTGCTGTGGTTAGTTTTAATGAATAGTAAAATTGGTTTATCATGTGTTTGTGGATCTACAATTACGGTTGATTATGTGTTATGACGACTAGTGTCGTGACAAAAAGTTCTGGCAGTTTCCACTCTTTAGGACGCTGTTTTAATGACCTAAAACCTGTCTGTTTAATTTCGCTCATTAATTTCTTATTCATTCTTACGACACCAGTATATCTGCCGAATTGAACACCAATAATTTTATCGAAAGAGTTTTGGAGGTATAAGGAACAGGGTGTAAAGTTCACTCACCCTCCATAGAAAAGGGAGGATTCTCCGACCGTTTCATGTCTGGTGGGCAACTGCCCGGTGACTGTTTTTTTTTTTTTTTTTTAACTGTGGCAACTTGCAGTTTTGACCACTAATGTCTTGGCTGCTTAACCGGAGTATCCTTTGGGTGCCTTAAGCTACTACACTTAGAGCCGTCAGCCAGGACAAATAAACTATTCTAATTTAAAATTAAGCGAACGCTCGCTAAGGGCACCCCCTCTGGGGTACGAACCTCGGCTTAGGGCGTCGCTGGGGGGAGGAAAGCAATAGGGGACAGGCTTGATCAAAATTTGATTATCATCATGATTATTAGGCGGGGTATTTAAAACTACGTGCTAACTGCAACAACTGCTGGCACCTCGTTTTCGAGTAAGGGTCGGGGAGGAGTATTATTTACTCAGGGGCGCGGTCGCGATCGCAAAGGACCTCGGCGGCGAGGTCGGAATGACGGGACGCGTCCATGTTTGTGCACTGTATTGGAGAAGAATAGGGCCACCTATTCTTCTCCTGGAGGAGTGTAATGGGGTCATCTGGGTCGGTAAGGGCCAGGTGATTGATGTCGGGAGGTCGTATATATACTCGACGCGCGGTAAACTCCGCTTGCGCGAAGCAGGATTTGTCTGACGTCAGGTTTTTGTAGATGCCGCCACAGAGTCCTCTAAACGCTGTTCACAAATCCGAAACCCGAAAATTTTATAGACGACCATTATTTTTCCGACGGGTTTTTTTGCGGTCGGGGACTAGGCAAATAAGGTAACCGAAAATCTGTCATTTTCCACTGCGAAGCCTGTCAAATGGTAGTACATGCAGAAAGCTCCTTGTACCAATAAGCGTCGAAGAATGGTTGTATTTACCTCGAATCAATTTTGATCTCATGACAAAATCTTCCTCCAGCTTTTAATTTGGCGTCTACGTCTTTAAATTATATTATTTGAGGTTGTGGACTAAAATCCAAATACCAATGTAACATTTTCAATTCATATATAGTTTTTGAGTTTATCTTGGACATTATTGACATCGATGAAGGAAAACATCGTGAGGAAACCTGGACTTAAAGTTAATACAAGTGTGAAATCGCCAACCCGTCTTGAGCAAGCGTGGTGATCAATGCTCGTGCCTTTTCTGTGTGAGAAGATGCCTCTGCCCTGCAGTGGGACAATAATAGACTGGTATTAAGTACATCTTTCATATCTAACTATAGACTTATTTTCGTGATTTCTAAAGTATAAACTTATACGTTGTTATTTCCTAATGTATTCTTTTCCTCACACGTTCACCCCATTTTCTCTATTAACAATTCATTGTCCCCTATTGGTAATATTTCACGCCAACCCCACATGAGAACCACATTTGTTTGAAAGTGCAAGATGCATTGGCAATGAGATTAGAATGAGTATTGAGTACTGTTTACTTTATGGCATATTTATTCAAAGGGCAATTTGCACTGAGGGAATCGATCATAATTTACAAAATAATATTGTTTTTCGCTCCCCAAAGTTCTAAAGCAATATTTGTTTCAAGATATAGTCGTTTTGCAGCTGTATTTTTTCTTCCATATTGCATTTTCATTTCTTCAAGTGCCATTTATATTGGGGTCGAAATCGATGAGCCATTTTAAATTTGAATTCATAAGCTTTTTCATCGGTTTGGAGAAATAGGGGAATTCTTTCATATTTATTTTATTATTTCAATTAGTCACTGAATACAATTACCTACGTAGTGCTCAACATTATTTCAACGTAGCATTGTGTCTCTGTCAACTTGAAAATAAATTATGTATGAAATTATGAAAATAAACATTGCGTACGGTATTCGTTTTAATTAACTTGTGTACATTGTATTAAGTCAATGGTCATACAAGAGGGCCTAAAACTTATAAATTGTAGGTACAGCTATTAAACTTTACATTCCTACAAAAACATCCAAGCAGCAACTTTTTACACCCCGCCATTGTTACCTCCGTCGGTGTGACGTCATAAAATGGCGTCCACACAACCGCCGCACGTAATTTTGAACTGATGACATTCGCAATTTAAAATGTCTCTCGCCCTAACAGCGACAGTTTAATGAGCGTTTTAATTGCGGCCCTACCCGTGTCCATTACGAGGATATCAAGCGAACATCTACCTTAATGCTAGGTAATAACGGCTAATATTACGCCACTTAAACCGTGTGGAACTAAAAATCCTGTTTGCTACATCTAAAAGTTTGTGAAGTTACTTCTGGTTTGATGTGAAATGTTTTGTATTTTCGGGCTCCATTCGATTTTAATAGAATGTGACATTTACTTTCGAAACGATTTTTCTTTTGTGTTACAAAAAATAATAATATAACCGAGGTGAAGGACGGTTTTGAGTGTGGAAAAATATTTTCCCGCCATCGCGTGTCACAAGTCAGTTTCACTCAACGCAAGACACCCCAAGCTTAACTTGACAGTTTTAATTAATTATTAATTGCAGGGGCGAGAATTATTAAAGATGTATTCCATTGTCCGTTTCCTTGTCTAGGACACGCATGTTCATACAAAAGGCTGTAAATATAAATGCCTATCCCAACTTAAGATAGGTAAGTGCGTGTTGGTACGAACATAGTGTTGTAATGACGTCATCTGTCATGTTTGACGTGTTGCGTGGGCAAGCCCCCAGCCGCGGCCAGATTAATGATGTCACATATAAACCACGGGACCCCAAAATTCCGTTTTGTTTTTATTGCTCAATATTTTATATTTGTTTTCCGGTAATTTTCCTCATGTATCTTGAGGACATTATTCAATGCTTACAAAAGGCCGGAAAATATGAACTATGTACGTAACAAACCTCAGTATTTACTATTCACGCCAATTTTCTGTAGAAGAAAGTATTGACAGTTGGCAATAGACTGCAGAATGCAAGCGTCTGATTGGTCGATAGCAGTCACGGCACGAAGTTCTAATTTCAATTTTTAGTACCTAGTTGAATTCAGTCATGCTATTGGGTAATATTTGAAGGTATGAACGACTTAGACGTTACAGTTTTGAAATTGAATTTAGAGTTCTGTTTTAAGTCGTTGGTTGTATTGTTTTGGATGTAAATAAATATTATTTTAATAGTTACTTGCATGGATAAAAAGTAAACGTAATAACGTCACCTGTAGTAGACAATAAGCGAAATTACTCACATTCACAATCATTTTATTTCGAATTGCGACACAAAATGGCTCCGAATTTTTTTCGTTCCTGCAAAAAGTTATAAAAAAAATGTCTATACAAACACCAACAAAAAGTTTACAACTGTTTACGAATCCGTAAATCGTCGTTTACACGGTCTAAAATGGCGCGTACCGACTTTATTTTTAATTTCGAAGCCGAATCGACTACTAGTGGCTAGAAGTGGCATTCGAAATACGAATTTGAGAACGCGTTCGGATAGACCAATCTCGGACGACTACGTGGCTCCGCGACTCAAGCTCCCTTAGAAGAACGTTATATGTGAACGTGATTGAAATCGCATAGATTTTTAATATTTTATGACGAAATTGATTCAAAATTTACACGCATTCCGACGTTTTATTGTGACGCTGTGCGCGTTGACACCATTATCGCATTAGGCGATAGGATTTTATGAATACTTACTTATTTTTTTGTATGTGCGAAAATTGTTGTGATGTCGTTAAGTGTCCTCTTCCGAATACTAAGCTTTATATGGTAAATCCACAATTCAACCAACATTACGTCATCACGATATTTAGATTCGAGATTCGATAGTATTAACTGTATTAACTGGTAAGACCTTCCTTCAGACTTTTGTTATTAATTTTTTTATCTAAACCTATTTAGTTGCAGTAGTTAATCAGAATTATTAAAATTTTATGCATTGGCAATAAAAACCAGTGATTTAATACGACCCCGAGACATCTCGATTCCCGTCTAATAATTCAGCCGCAAAGCCAACGGGGTCACATGTAATATTTTTTAGTTTTTATTACAACTACTTGACTAGGTTATTTCCATTTATATTATTTAGGATAGCCCAAAATCTAGATCAACGAATTAAGATTTTATTCAATAGATGGTTGCTATTGCTATTCCCCATCTATACGAATAAATAAAATTGAAGTGTCTGTTTGTAATTCCATAATAACAGCTTTTTACTAAATGCATATGAAAGTATATACCTATGGTATTTAAAACAAAAAAAACTTAATTTTTTTTCTGTTTTTTTCTCTGTTTGTTCCGGCTGATCTCGGAAACGGCTGGACCGATGTAGAAGGGACTTTCACCGGCAGATAGCTGATTTTTAAACGAGTCACTTACTTTTATTTTAGAAAAAGAATTAGGGTCTACGCGGGCGAAACCGAGGGCCGCAGCTAGTTCATTATAATAACGTCGCACCAAAGGAATCATTTTATCATCATGAAATCAAAGGAATCATCTAAATCTGGACCTAAGAACCAGAAACCATTTACAATAGAAAGATTATCATCCAATTTCATCCCCATCGGAAAAAAATCTTATAAAATTCTTAATAGCATACTTCAATTGGGAAACCCTTGTTGACGTGGGGGGGGGGGGGGTGAAAAATACCCCTCCCCTAACTACCCTTCCTTTTACATAAATAACTACAAGATGGCAACTATTTGATTAGCCAGAGGGATGAGGGTTGCGGACCCCTGTGTTCCAGATTAAATGCATTTCCCTAAATGGAATTTATTTTTCGATCAACGTGAAATATTTTATTAAGAATTTCATTAGATACGTAATTTTTCATAACGTCATATTTTATAAGTTTAAAAGCTCATTTACGTGTTGAAGGAGGATTTTATGAGACGGGGTGGGTTATTAAAATCCGTAGGGTTATTTATAGAGAAATTATAAATAGATTTAATGAGCATTGGTTTATGTACAGTGAGTTAATTATCCAGCTTCATATACGGTTTTTACCTTTAATTTAGGTCATGTTTAATAATATATATCTCTGTAATATTTTCTTCTTTTCGTGTGGTTATTGACGAACTTGGTGACAGAGTTTTAAAGCCGCCCATGGGCCTCTGACTTGACTTCACATTCCGTCGAAAAATATCTCTCAGGCACGTCGTTTTCCTTACGATGTTTTCCTTTACCGTTTTTGAAGCAAGTGATAACTATACAATACGCACATGAATCCGAAAAGTCAGAGGTGCGTGCCTTGGGGTAAAACTCGAGAGCTATGACTTAAAAAATGATGATGTGGATATATTTAGTAACCTGTTCCGCTGAGCTATTTCTAAAGAGTCTCTCAACGAGGCATCCTCAGGATGACGATTGACTTGTCGCGAAATCGAACACGGCATATTGCCACACCAAGCACCGAGCGCAGACTGAGCTTTATCACCCGTCCAACCCACTTATATACTGTTCGCTCCACCTCGGCTCGGACCGTTATCAGCGCGATAAGGGGCGAACAATCGCAGTAAAGGTGACCTTGGCATATTTCATTTTATACTGGATTTCCGCAAGGTCACGCCTGAATCAATTAACTACCTATAACTTGGCAATCTGACGGTCGCTATAATGTTATATTTTTACGCGAACCAACTGACATAAACTTCACCTAAGGATGCTGCGAAAAAAGATAATTATGTACATAACGCTTATCTTTTCAGCCAAGCAGTAAGATTCAATGGAACAAGGGTGCCTTGAGGTTCATACCCGATTGAGTTAACGATTATTGTGATCTTTTACACCCGTTCAGAGCCCTTCCTTAAGGAAACACGTAAGTGAAGGAATTACTTACCTTAAGCCCTGTTTACACGATGCTATAAGCATGCCAGTAAGCTCGTTTTCGTGTAAATCGGATGATCTTACTGCAAAGGCTAATGTCTTTCTCAGTTACTCGGTTTTCCTTATAATCGCCTTCCTTTCTATTCTACGACAGATATTTCAAACGGTTGAACTGTACTTAATTAGGAAAGACAGTACCTGGGCGACCGAGCTCTGATCTGGTGAAAGTAGAGAATGCTCATTTAATAGCATAGGCAAGCATATGCTTATTCATACTTATTCCATGCTGCCATGATAGTACTTACTAATTCCATGCTGCCATGTCATTATTCTAAGTAGCCATCTTGTTGTAAACTTTGTGCGACCGTGCTCTGGTCGGGTGAAAATACGGAGAAAACAAATTTTACTAGAAAACCATATTGCAATTTTCATCGAAATCGTTACAGCCGTTTTCCAGAACGTAAGTACAAATAAATAGATATATATATACACAAATATTGTTTCATTTAATAATATAGGATTTATGCATTGGGATAATTTCAGACCTAAAAGAACCCATTCCACGCAATCACTGATTATCAAGGTCGCCTGGAAGAGATCGCAGACAGCGATATATGGCCACCCGTTGAATGTTTTGTAGCGTATTTTTTTAAAATATTTTATGGTGTACAATAAAGTATAAATAAATATACATAAACACAAGCATAACATCACGCCTGTAATCTCCGAAGGGTTAGGCAGAGATGTACCTATAGTACACCCACATTTAGCCAGTTATGTTTAAGTCCCATGTAATAGGGGACGAGCCTATTGCCATCAACCGGGCACAAATCCAGACTCCGGGCTGCTACTTAGAAATTCCAGATGGAAAAACTCAATAACACTTTGCCCGACCCGGGTATCGAACCCAGGACTCAACGGTAGCACTTTGCGACCACTAGACCAACGAGGCAGTCAAGTATAATTAAATAAAAGGAAATTTTAGAATTCAGGCTGTATGAAGGTGGATAGTAAATATAATAAGACCTATGTATACCTAAGATAAGTTTTGGTTCTGTAGTGTAAGCAAAATGTGCTGTGAAATGAGGCAGGTCTACTAGAAACCCATCAAATCTAGCGTTTACACCAAGGTAGACATATATTCTACTTGTTGTGTCTGCTGTTTTTGTTTATCATTTACAACCTAAACAATTTGTTCAAAAAGATGAAAAAAAGTTAACAATACATGTCTAAAAAAACGTCAGTTCGAATATTTTCTTCAAGACTTGTCCAAAACAAGTATCAAAACTTGTTTATCGATGGAAACTCGGCGTTAGACAGCTTAATAGACCCTCAACTTGTCCCACGAATATCAAATCAAGCCTCTATACTCCAGTGTCTACAAACACCTGAAAGCGTCAATTCTGGTTAAGGCTTTCAAAGCTTATAGCGTGCTCTATCTGTATGTAAACAACAGAGTTTACAAGCACAGAAGGTTAACTTACAAATACAGCAAAAACTTCCAACGCGAAAATTGAGGTGAACCGTGAAGTAAGCTTGAAGTGAACTGTCATTCTACCTGACGCTATGGCTAGGGTTCGACAGCAAATTTCGCGCCCTCACGCCCCTAACCGCCGCAGGAGACGACGCCCTGGCCTTCGGGAATCGCAGGCCGATTTCCGGCCACCGTAGGCGCGGGCTTGCGGACGGTGAGCAATGGGTAGCTCGCCGTCCGAAAAGGACCAGGCCCGGGTCGACGGCGCGCCTCAAAGAGATGTCAGCAGAATTGACGGGATCCGTTAGGGCCAATGCCTGCCGGGGGTGCGAAGAAAACCGAAAGGGAGATCGTGGTCCACGGCAACAGGGCAACCGAAGGAACACGGGTGGGTTTTAGTCAGTAAGAGTCTGACACGCCCTCCCGCTCCGCCCAGAGCGGGAGAAGTTATATGACAATTTCCCATCCAAAAAAAAAGGGTTCGACAGCTCACTTCACCTAGGTTTTCACTATAAGATTTTTACATAATAGCCCTAGAGCTCTAGTTATCTAGTTGGCTTCGATTTTCAAGGACTAAAACATCATTGAACATTGAATAGTCACTGGGTTAACATGTTATCTAACGGTTATATGATACATACTTCGGGGATCAGATTCTCTCAGAGATCTTGTCTTAGATAGCTGAAATGATTTCATATGTATAGTCACCGTATGTAACAAGAATATTAAGGGAACACAAAGGAAAGGTTTCAGATGAAATCCAGAGCCTGGCTCAAGCACTCTTGCTTAGCATTTGTCTGAACGAGACAAAAATCCATCTCATTTTACTTATAATATTTTTACAAATATTGTAAAGAGGTAAAAGTTGTGAGTTTGTATGTAGGGATTATTTATCTTCGGGATTACTAATCCGATTCCAAAAATAGACCTGTGTCCAAAAAAAAAAAATTTTTGTCCGTCTTGTAGATTATTAAAAAATATTGAACACGTATTTTTTCTTTTTTGACGTAATCTTAAGATTACGGCGATACAATGAGTTAAAATGTGGCATGACGTCACGCCTTGCTAGAATTTATACGACGTTGTGACGTAGCGAGCCCTCACTCCCCAACTTTAATGCGTGTTATCTAAGTTATTTTTGATTAATATGATAATAAAAAAAATATTAGACACGTATTTTTTGCTTTATTAGAATTGGGTAGTTGCCTAGGTAAAAAAAAAAAAAAAAAACAATTTAGTCCGGTTTTTAGATAATAAAAAAACCGGACTAAATTGTTTTTTTTTTTTTACCTAGGCAACTACCCAATTCTTTAACTAATGGGAAGCAAGAGTATTGTCCAGTGTCATAGGATATAGAAATTTCACGCGAACGAATTCGCGTGCAGGAGCTATTGTTTTATAACTTTTCTTATGCATTCCCAGGATTGAAGTTCGATTAGACTCAACTGGAATACTCCAATTGAGTCTTATCGAACTTCAATCGCTATTCGATATTTGAATTCGAATTCGAAATGTGTTCGATATTTAAAGAATAGATACCTATTGTTTAAATATCGAACACAATTCCAGCTCAACTCTTGACGTAGCAACAATTTCCCAGCCCCTCATCAACCTTTATGAGAAGTGAAGCTTCTGTTCCCCACTTTATCACTCTGTGGTCATCCTACATATATTCTAAGCACCCTCTCTCGATCGGACACAGCAATTAATAGGGACGTTTGGCAAAACATGGCCCTCGGATATTTCATGGGCCAGAACATTGAGCTAACGGCGCAAATCAAGAGCATGACGACATTAAACACCATATGTACGAGGGAGAGCATATAATTTGATCGGACGATAATTTAAAGGGAATGGACAATATTGCGGAATATTATTTATGAGTTTGTGACGATTGTGTATCGGAAATTAAGATTTGAATATTGGGGAAATCAAGGATTTTTGTTGTTTGGCTTCACGAAAATGTTATTCACATCGCTTCGATATTTGAACTGTGTAGAGGTGTGAATCTGCGATGATTAAACAAATACGAGTAAACGGGTTCAGTTTTGAATTGCGTACGGTCACTTGAGTGAGATTCAAAGTTAAGATTCGATGATAGTACAATTGGATTTGATAATGACTCAACCGTAGGTATTGAAAATCCTAATGTTCAGATTGGCATAAAATGTCTAAAAACAGAAGGCTGAAAGGCATCTTAGGAAAACAATGGACCAAGATTAGGCAATTTTACAGATTATGAATCAGCAACTATCGTTTCTACGGATGAAACATCAGAAAAGAATGCCAGGCGATCCAAGAAATCTGTAAAAATCCGGATTTTTTTTCCTATTGGACTTACTTCAAAATTATTTCTTGAAGAAACCACTTTAAATAACTGCAAAACATTGTAAGAAAACAATTACTGTACCTAGTCTACCGCTAAACACAGAAACTAGTAGGTACTCACAATAAGATACTAACTACATTTCTCTATCAAATAATTCACACGAACATACGTAACATTTTCTAACAGCGTGACGAACGAGTCATTATGAAGCATATGTGCGACTCGTAGTCGCAATATGGAACCTACTTTATGGAAAAAATTTAATAACTTAGTTCGTAGGGGAGTTGGTTTGGTTCACGAATTGATTCGAGCAAACTGCGAGAAAAAGATGAAGACTGTTTTAGAAGCTGAGAATAAAATCGTCTTGAACATGTACTACGTTAAAAATGGAACTAAGATTAGAGATTCAGTTATCACGATTGGCAAGTGGTGATCAGAGATCTTTAGTACTATAATTTGACAGGATTCAGGAGGATATCTACTGATATTGTCACACACAGACAGACAGACACACACACACACTCTCGGGCAAGTAGGCCCGCGCCCAGTACCCTTCGTGGGTGCTGGGAGCGAGGACTTATATTGCACTGACAGACACACAACACTCTCCAAAGACACACATAGCACATCTCCTTTTGTTTTGTAAATCAATTTCCCTTCCCCTTAGTACTTTGAGCTTTTACAATGATGTATGTAGTACGTAAGTGCAATTATGTTGTAATTTTAAAGGTATGAGCCTGGAGATCTGTCATAGAATCAAGCTCTCACAAAGGTTTGAATCTGCCTGTAACCTAAATACCATGTACCAAATTTGTACCTTTTTGAGAGAAAAAAATTAGTATTCAATTAAATTAAAAAAATAAATTGTTCCACTTCCTTGCTCAATCCCAAAGTCGTCTTTTATAACCCCCACATGAAGGGAAAAATGGGCTAGAACACTAATCTACATGGTCTTCATATGGCCTGACCAAGATTAGGTCTGGACTTTAAAACAGACTGGGACATCTGAGTTTGTTTCGGCCTTTCGTCTCAGAGTAGTGACAGATAGGAAAAGCCGAACTCATGTAGTTAATTTTTTTAATATGACGTGTGACGTGATTTCGATATCCTATTTACAGAATAAACAATTTAATTTCACTGCTTGCAGGACACGAAAAAGGGTCTTAAAGAAAAACAATTATAAATTATAACAATAACGAAATACTCCAGAGACTACAAAGGAAACAATAAGGAAGAAATTGGAATCCCTCTGTACAAACAAGACATGAACAACAAACGTTGGTCGACAACACCAATGTTTGCCACATTGTGGAATTGGTAACCGCAACACTGATTGCGGAAGGCAGTTCGATCGCCTATACTTAGATTGGTAAAGAAACATAGTGAGAAAATAACAATAAACGAGGAGAATAAGCATGCTATTAATAAGATAACAAATATCACTCGAATGAATAGGCAATTCAAAAAGAAAAATCCATTTACTCAAATGCATCCATTTGAAACGTAACGTAATCATCGATCTAATTCAAAATCAGTCACACCACACTAATCCATATAAAAAATCACAATAAACTCCCAAATTGCTATTAACATAGTAATGGCCAAATCTAATACATTTTCAAACGAAAAAACATGGGCAATACATGGCAAATGTACCCCATCTACCCTAATTTGGGGCGCGAACACACCCTCGGGAGTGTTACAATGAGCCGATATCAAATTGGCAACATTCATACGTACGTAATTGCATTTTATTACAAATATTGTGCCCGCTGGCTAAGGTCCGGGGTATTTCCTTGCTCGACTCAGCAGGAAACTGAGGCAGTGAAATTACCCAATGTTTTAGTTTTTGGAGGGTAGAACACAATGAATTTTGGAATTATAGCCTGTCAAACATCAAACGTATGGAGTTTTGTTTGCATTCTGGGTCCATTGAGGAGATTGGTATGCTGATTATTAGTTTTGTGCGCAGTTAGCTTTTAATTTTGGAGGAGTTTATTTAATCGTACGTAAGCATACCTACAACTGCGGATATTATGTAATAGTATTTGGAAGTACACGACATGTTTGTAATAACGATTTTCTACTTTTATATTTTTGTAAGTACACAAAAGATTGTCTCAAACGGGTGGGCTGGTACGTTTTCACTGCAACTCTTCTGGTAACTTTTCATGTATCAAGTGTATGTATCATTACCACATGGCTTAAATTCTTCAAATGCTCCATTCCCATCGGGACCTTCACACCCACATACCTGAAATAAATAGAATAAGTATCAATATTATATATTTACACAAGTGTTTAAATGTTTTAATGTATCCGCTGCCCTGAAGGTCAACGAACTCGATGGCAAACGAAAAGCAGATCTGGACCAATGATCAAAGCCAATGAGTTCAAATTGAGTTTAAATATGTAGATTTAGTGCCTTGCCTTCAGAATTTATTCATCCTCTTTTATTTCTAGAGCACGAATATTTGGTAGAAAAAGTACCCTTTAATATTTTGTACATCTTTCATACATATTTATGACTCTTATATTATACTGATCCACTTCAGCTTAATAGGGTTATTGACATTAAGTCTGCATTTTATATTTTTATTTCATTCATTTTAACATATTAAATGTCAAATTACTCAAAAAAAAAAAGATATTTGCTTAGGAGTCGTATGGGGTCATTTGGTTGTAAATGACCTCCCCTACATCCCTTTATTGGACTGCCGACATATAACCAATAACCCTGTATAAGAGCCATGGAACATTTATGACTGCTGTCAAGTGTCAAAAACTTAAGGGTAAAAAAAAATGTTGTGTGTACCTATTCTTAATTTAGACTTTTAGACCTACATAGGAACAGTTCATTATAGGCCCTGCTTAGCTTAAAAGCGTTTATTCTAAAAGTTGGTAACGTCGCAAATAGCTGTCAAACATTTATCTGTTTTGATTGATTTGCCAATACTGTATGGAAATATGAAATATCGCTAACTAGTGAACTAGAATATTAATAATGAATTGCAATTATAACACTGAATTTGATGTTGTAACCGTTTTAGGTGTAAAAAAGGCATTTGGAAAGTTTTCAAATACTTTTTTTACATCTAAAACTAAATATTCGGTCTTACGCTATTAATTATTGCATTTCATAATCAATATTTTAGTTCACTAGTAAGCCATATTTCATATTTCCATACAGTAATTTTGCCAAATGAATCAAAACAGCAAAATATTTCACATTTATTCGCGACGTTGCCCATTTTCAGAATACACGCTCTTAAGAGGACCCATCCCGGTCCGTCCACCGTGAACGCGAGCATGGTCGAAAAGCTGTTGTTTTATCCAACGCAAATGAGAACTACTAAAAAGCAAGTGAGAACGCGATAACATTGTACGAAAAATAGTATGCGGAAATTTCATAAAACTTGTTTCAGGAAATACGTGTTTTTGAGTAAGCCTTACAAGTTTGTGAAATAAATGGTTGATATTTAGAATCTCCATTACATGTTCGAGGTTTCTATGAAGATGTTTTCGTTACTTTTATAATTTATGAGAACATTATGAACGGCCAAAGATCAGGTAAAATTTGTGCAAAAAAGCAGGTTTTTGGGCTTAATCTGAATTTGTTTCTCCAAATTTGTATTTTTTGCATTCATAGAAACCTAGATATAATGCACAAGATATCTATTAGTTCAAAAATTTCGAAGAGAGATGTGTTACAACGCCATAATCACGTTTGTAGGAAAAGTATAACGGGTTGGCCGCTCTTATTGTTTTTGCCAATTTGGCAGCATTCAAAAAGCACAGAATTGTCTTTAATTTTTTTTACAATAAAACTTGGCCTTAAAATTGGCCTTTTTCATTGAATACAGAAACTATGACCATACGAGAATTCCAACACTGACATTTCAAAACAAATATTTTTTAATCTTGTTAAAAAAGAACGTATACATTAAATTGACATACATCAGCCTGGAGCAATGTATTCTGAAGGTGAATATTCTATAGAAATAGATACAAATCGAAAATCTGATTTGGGCCACATATACAGAGGGAATATGTATGACTAATAAGCCAGACGGAACTCCTACGGAGTTTGGATACATAACCGGTGTGTAATTGGCTTTAATATTGTAACACCAATTCGTGTACGCTTGCTTCCAAGACGGAGAAGTTCTGGAGATGTTAGGTGACTTTCAGTTAGTGTCTAATTGTCGAAGGTTTGGTATTAAACTAATAATATTGTGGCTGTAATTTCTAGAAAGATAGGCTGTTATATAAAACGAAAAAAATGCAAAAGGCACGACTACGTAGATATGAATTCTGAAGGATTTTCATCTGAAGACGCTCGAATTCTAAGTGAAGAATCACATAAAAAACTTAAGAATAACAGACAGATCATAAAGTAACTCTAAGTCGCTCTTGAAGTTAAGCCGAAAACCGATTAGAAGAACAGGATAACCGAACAACTTTGTGTTTTTAATAACATAAAAGTTTATAATACCAGCATCGTTCGGCACCTCGTTGCCCCACGAGAGATGGCATAGAAATCATTTATAATACATTTATGTAATGACGTTACACTGTTGGTTTTGACAATACCAATGGGCATAAAAAGAAAAAAAAAGAATTATGTATGTTTAAAGATCCATGAGGGCAACAGTAACATGCCAAATGCCAACATCTTAGTTTCAACATTGGATAAAACATTCGCTACCAATAATTGCAAAAAATAATATTACCCAAACATTTGATGAAATTATGTATGAAAATGTATTTGCTTATAAATTTTCTTTTCACGAAGTCTGTAGATATCGCTTCGGAGGCGTTGGAGCGAAGAGTTCCCAAGTTTTTACAAAGTTATCCGATACAACACGCTTCGGAAGAAGATATTGAAATAACTCAGTCATTACTCAATATTGGATCTTAACTTTGAAGATAAAAGATATGCAAATTCATTTATACTAACAGTTGTCATGATTCATGAAGAATACAAATTGGTTGACGAAAATACGGAGATGTGATTATAAGTGTGAATCATGAACTGAGATAGTTACCTATAGAACAGTTATAATGAGGGAGAAGAATTAGACCGAAGACTTGTTGGCATGCCTTGAAAACAATTGAATCTGTCAAAAGCCATGGACCATGGCAAAAGGCTAATTAAGGTCAAGACAAAGCCATCGAAAAAAAAATTAAGTTCATAGTCAATTTTAAGTTTAAAAAAAGCTTGGAGTTACGCCAACGACTTCTAAAGCATAAAATAAACAATACATATTTTTTAACCTGCAACACTATTGCCAAAATAGTATACACTCGTATATCTTGGCCTAGCCTCTTATTGCCTCACTAATTCACCAAGTTGTGTTCTTACCATGGGTTCTAACACATTAATTTTCGGAAACGCTAAGTGCTTATTTTCAGAAAGTTTGTGGATTCTTTTCGAAAGATTTTTATCCATTAACCTAGAATCGAAATGATAAATCAATCAAGCGTTATTTTTCTCGTAGGTAGGTCTATTAGAATTAACACATTTAACCTGGTTTTCTTCTACACCAAAAACACCATATTCGGCAAAAAGACTAGTGATGCTATTGACACCATTCATTTACGGTTATAGAAGCCATTGTTTATTCATATCGAGAACCAATCAAGCAACAGTATACCGACTCATTTTTGCTGAACAAATCGGTCAGTTCTCTCTAGAGGTACCAATTAACGCTTTACGCTGAATATTTCTAAATGTAACGCGCTGTATCGATTGAAGCGACGAAAAGACGTAAATAAATATTTACGTATGTCGATCGACAACTTAAACGTTCCCTTTGAGTTTACTGGAAGGCACATGTTACTTGGTTCGAAATCAAATAGTAGTTAAATCATTTTCTTTACCTTCGGTAGTATTTGTATGTGTTGGTAATGCTACTGTCCCAATAAAAAAAACCTATTTTACGTAGTGTTAAACTAACAGATGTTTTAATACGAGACTCCATTATTTCATATTTTTGTAACCACGTCACCGAAGATTAATTACCATTAACGGACAGTAAGTTATAGGAACCCGGCAATATGCTTTCTTCGATCAATAGTAAGTACTAAAGCTTAATTTTAGCGTGATTCTATTAATTATCACGTCGCTACCGGCGCTAATGACGAGGTTCTAATTATGAAAGCGATTATTTTCGTGCTACAGTTATATTTGAAGCAGAGCAATAATTCTGTTAATGTGGTGGGTTATATTTATTATGTAAACAAGAAATGTAATATTTAAAAAATAAATTGGCAAATAAGATTGTCAGCTCGACTTGCCTATTTACTTAGCTCTTCACTATGTCTCGAATTTAGTCTTCAAAAACTCGAACTAAGTCATTGTTTTGGTTCAAATCTGTTAACAACATACTGAACAGGAAAAATACCGCAACATTTTAGCTTTTTTAATATCTGCTGAATTGCAAGCAGCTTTTCTCAGTCATCTCCAATTCGAGCATTTTTGTCCCCAAGACAGTTCCACGAAGATTTTCGATTTGCTCAAGCAATACAATGTCTTTCAACTAGAGGGTCATTAACAAACACAGCTTTCGAAAAGTTTTTACTACCAAAAAAGCTCGCGATCGAAACAGGATTCCATTTCGATACCCGATGTTCCATTCCGACACAGTGTATTACTTACAGTGGTTCAACGTGAACCTTTTCGTGCGGGGTGTAATGGGGCGCAGCTTATGTATGCGGGACATTAGTAGGTAGATAATGTACTTCTTCATCTCAGCAAATTGATGGCAAAAAGTAATGAAAATTGAAATAAGTTTAATCTAAAATTCAGCTACACGAATTTCGTTGACTGACGCAGTCATGAGATCCGTAAATGGGTGTCAGGGCAATGTAATATACAACGCTACATGACCAAAAGCGGAACTAACGTCGCCATCTTGCTTTGTCAATACAATTGCTGTAACACAATTTCACAAATATTTACCAACAACGCCCCCCTGTCAATATTTTTCAGGAGCCAAAAGATCCTTGTTGCACTCTACTAAGGTATTGAGAAATAAATGTCATGGCAGGAGCTGTCAAATGTACCATCGCGGACACTGGCGGTGAACCATTTTTCAACATTATTACTAAGGGCATAAGGGTAAAAAAGTGGTCGACCGCCAATGTCCGCGGTTGTACATTGGGCGATGAACCACTGTTAGTAGATACTCTGTGGTTCCGATGGCAACGTTTTGTTTCTGTTCTGCACTGATTGCTCACAATCCGTTGTCTAACGGTAACATTGAGACAATAAAACGTCTCCTGTACCACAACTTGATACCTCTCAAAGGGATAT
The DNA here is from genome assembly GCA_916610215.1 of Omphaloscelis lunosa. Lineage (NCBI taxonomy): Eukaryota > Metazoa > Arthropoda > Insecta > Lepidoptera > Noctuidae > Omphaloscelis > Omphaloscelis lunosa. The sequence goes on along the minus strand of OU744265.1, from coordinate 11,355,185 downwards.
TGTTTGGTTCTCGAAATTGAGTCTGCTATGAAATATTATACGATCGATGGTAGCTGTTGTTAGGGACATGATTTACATATTTTCGTAGAATAGAACCTACTTAATAGGCTTCCAAGGTAGATATATTTACTGTATTTAGCCTAGAAAATAGAAATCAATCAATTTTCGTTGTGCAACCAAGAGGATTGCATGATATTGAGAGACAATTTCGTGACCTCCAGCAATATAATTTATTGCAAGCCTGCTAGAAGACAGCATTGACATAAGAAGCTCATTTTAGTTGGCACAGTTGGCAACAAAACCGCGAGCTTAAAAGCTCTTTTTCATTTTCCCAGACAAGCGAAAAAAACGGCCTACCACAAAACGGTTCAATAAGCACACTTATCGTCTCCATTTCTATTCAGAAACCAAAAAAGTAATACATGATTACGCCACACCGACTCAGAATTCAATGAAAAAAAAAACAGCAAAATCTACCTGAGACGACCTTTTTAAATATAGAGTTTGGAATCTAGTAGTCTCAAAAGACAAGGTTCCCAACCTTTATTGCGTTGCAATTTTGAAAATGGAACTGCTTGGGGTCTCTGGGGACTGCCGGGGTCTACCCGACCACTCCCTACTGATTGTTAGAGTCCAGGTTATGACACTGTTAACCCGATTTCTGAAGGTTAGTTCGTTGTACACTATCCTTTAGGCGATAACGAAATTAAAGAAGGTTCGACACGTTTTCGTAATAGGATATTTTAGTGTGACTTGGGAATTTCATATTAAGGTCAGCAATTGGAGTTCATATTTCTTTAACGGCTCATATTGCACGCAAGTATTATTTGGCTGTAGTCCCTCAAGATGCTAATTGAAAAAAGAAAACAAAAACCTTCTAATTTTGAATTTCACTCTATGAATATAAAAATAAAAATGACACCACACGTACAAAGACTGCAGAAATGTAAAATCAGCTTTCCCAAATTCTGGTACAAAACTCCAAAAAACGAGATGAAAATGAGGAAATTGATATAATTTATTCGAATTTGAACATTGTGAATAAGCACTTAAAAGATTAAGGGCTCAGTATAAACATCAAACATTTTCGGAATATTTTTACAAAATTTATTTAGTTGAAGAACCACGTCGAATTATACTTGAAATTATTTACAACAAGTTTTAGTTAACTATTGAATATGGGTAGTGAACTGGCTTCGTTTATCGATGTTATTACGCCCTAGAATATTATACTAGTCTACATGTAACTTACCTTACTTATGTAAACAAAAACAAGATTATCGAAGACTCATATGAGGCTCGAAATACAAGAGAATAATGATAGTCACAGGACGGAGTGTATAAAGGATTCATTCTAGAAGTCTCGAATGACGAAGTCGAAAGTCAGCATACTTTTGAATCCCTCTATGAAAATTTTAGTAACATCAAAGTTATGTTAAAACAATCAAATACATATTCATTGAGCCATTACTCACAGCTGTATAAAAGACGGCAATTTTCACTTCACATGTCGAGGTCGCAATTTCCCCATATTATTTTTACCACCCACGGTCTTGGATCCGATAGTGAAGGAACTATAAACCAGTCTACGAAGACCCTTCGACTCTCTAATGTCGTCATTTAAAACCTTTAACATACGAGGTCACAGAATGAGGACACTCAAGTCATGTCACGACACACCGATAAATATGTCGCATCGGATTCCCATCAAATCTCTCGATCTTATCAGTATGAAGAAGTTTTAAAATATAAGTCATAATTTATCCTATCCTAGCCGAGGCGAACTTGGATTTGATTCACGATCAGACTTACAAAAGAAGACATAGCCAAGCGAGACAGAGATAATGAGAAAATTAGATGTCAGAATGCAGATTCGAATTCAAATAATATAAAGGATGCATACGATAAGTTCCTTTTCCTTTATAGAGAAATAATTCGAGAGAAAACAACGTTGCTTATTGGGTAAGCATTTTTCTCAGCAAAAGATTATGGAAGCAGTTTTAATGAGCACAGAATTTTCTTTGAGACAGTCAAGGGGATGGCAAGTGACTGTTTGTATTCACGGCAATTTTCTCAGTCCAGTCTACGTTGTTTCATTACTGCTATAAGACACTAATTTTCCGTCTTAAACAGACACTGTACACTTTTAAACAACTTTTGCTTCAGGCAAAGTTTCGTCAGAATTGTTGAAAGTTTGGCAGTGGCTGAGTGTCGGGTGTCGGCGTCCAGTCGGGACACTCGACAGTTTTATCTGACACTTCACTTACTGTTCTATCGTAAACGAAGGTAGTAAAGTGTTATACTTTGTGTTACTATTGTTGGTTTGACGACTGTCTGGCGTTTTTGACGAAGGAAGTGTCAAATGGGAATGACCCGAGTACCCGACCCCGGACAAATTAGATAATGTCAAAAAGGCAGTTAGTTTTGCTTTATTTTTATTACATTCATCTTAAATTTAAAAGTATTTACATCACAAGGAATCGTATTTTTCTGAGCGAAATCGACATAAAATAAATGGCTTTTGAAAAGTGTAAGTTAATTATATGCACTATTACAGCAGGAAGTAGAATTAATTCATATTCAACATTCGTTTTATAGGCGAATTAACTTCGCACCCGTGTCCGTATAATTCGAGCAAATTTAAGAGACTACTTGTAAAACAGAGTTGTATGTACTTTAGTACATTTTTATTGCTTGTGACGTCATAAAACGTTAGACCGTAGATAAGGTCGGAGTGAAGTAATTAACATAACTCTCTACACTACTACTAATGAGCATTTCATGCCAGTGGTGGAATTCCTACTCGTAAATGAGGAAGTTTTATTCCGTCCATACTTACTGCTTAACAATCCAACAAATTCTAAGCAGAAATTGACACAGAGGAAAGAATTGAGAAGTAAAATGAAGTTAAATCTAAACATGAAAAAGACAAATACGACCCAATTCTTGTCAAATTAAAAATACTTGACACAGACAAAGCTCCGGCAGTACGTCTTCCTATAAATAAATTAAAGCTTTATTATATGATCCCAAATCATCAATCACGCATAAGTATAAATCCAAGATTAATAAGTAGAACTAGTAAACGTGAGAACATTAGAAAAAGTAAAGAAACTACGTAATTATGTGACGACAAATAAAAAGCTAACGATAAGGACAGCTGATGACATAAGTACGTGTGTTCGGAAGAAATGGAGGGTTAGCACGCATTACAAATGAGAATTTAATAGCCTGATTGAGGTTGATAAGCTTAATTTAAAAAGAGACACAATTATAGAAGATATGAGACTACCAAATGCAGGTGACTCATGAGAAAATGAAAGTTTAAAGGCTATAAAGGATATGAAGAGAAAATAAAAGGAAGCGAAGTTGATAAAAATTTGCTTAACAAAATAAAACTGAATGGTAAGATCGCTATTCGCAATAACAAAGAAAAATAACAACAAGACCCATTACGACAACCTTCAAAAAGTTTTAAGTAAGCAAAGTACAACAACTGTTCCTTAAAAAACAGATTGTGTGTTTTAGAAAACGTCGCAACTGTGGAAGCTATTGAATCTCACTTGAATCTTTAAAGGGTCGAGTCTCGAGAGCTGTCATTATCAAGACCTACCAGTAAAAATCTCTTAGCGACGAGTTTTTCTCAACAATTTATCTACCGTCCCGGTACGACAGCGAAATCCCTTTCTGAACCTTACAAATCCACGCTCTCCCCGGCGGCGGCTTTGTCAAAACACGAACATCTTCGCCAAAACAAATGAACCAATGTATTTCTGTAGGAATGTAACAGACAGCATAAACGTACATTTTTATAGGATACTCCTGTCACATGACAGGAGGGAAGCTTTCATTGATATTTTAATTTGAAAATGCCATTCAATGCCGAACAAATGAAGAAATATCGCCCGTGGGCACATTGACGTATTTCGGAGCAAAAGGAGCTCGCTCGACTGCCGACGATATTCGTAAGGGCCAATCGTCCGCATTGGAGCGATAAAGGAAAAAATAATAACAGAAATACACTCCGCTTTTTCTGGACAGACGAGCAAATTTTCACTGATGAATAGACGTACTTGTAACATAAAAGGCTCATCAATAACCGCGTTGCTCATCAAGTTAATGTAAGTATGGGACACTGGTGGCGTTACTTAAGAAATTAATATTTGGGCGGGTGACATGGAGCCGTGCGAACCCCGAGGACGCCCGTCAATCCTGCTGACAGGGCCGACCGTTTCACTCCAATGAAATATTGCTTTTATACACTTTTTGCCACTGAAATATGTAACAGTTTCCGTAACTCGTGTATTTTGATTGAGCATTTATTTGCATTCTGAATTCCGATTTCGTTGTTAAAGTTGAAACTGCAGCAGAATGTTAAAAAGTTTTCTTTCCGGATATGAATAAATAATGTTTATAGTTAACAATTACAAGAATAATTTCTTTGTACGCTCTCGACAAGTCAGTCATTAGGTCGACGGCGTACATTTAATTTGAATATTCTTGCAATACTTATGTAAATTTTTGCATAATTTGCGAAAGTGCAAAACATTTGTATTTTAAAACACGAAACTTTGGCATAAAGAGTAAGTACTTTCGTCTCAAAGATGATTTATGAAACCGGAAAGCGGAAATTGATTGTAGATTTCCTCGTCTACGGAATAACAACACGAGGTAGGAAAACGGTACCAGTAAATTTTATTCTTCTTTGATCTTTGCAGTTCCAAATTTCAATAATTCATACAAAATTCTCATAAAAAATGCAGTTTCACTTTTCTCGAATTTTCCAATATTCCCGGGCCCGGCAACTTTTCAAATTTTTCTTTCCGTGAGAAATGATTTTTAAAACAACAAAAAAAGACAAATCGGTCTAGCCCACGGATATTTTAAATATTAATAATAATTAACATTCTAACATAATTAATTTAAAAATATATAATTAATTTAAAAACTTATGTAATTAATATTTAAAAAAATATTATAATTAATTTAATCTTAATCTATGGTCTAGCCCTAGCCGTTCTCAAGTGATGCGCTTACCAACGAACAGCATTCCATTTATTATATCAGAAGATGAATTCAATTTATTCGCATGGGAAATTCAAAGGATGCAAACAACAATTCAGTTCGGAGAAAATTAATTATGCGCTGCGTTTTAAATAAATTTTCGATGAATTCTCTTTATTAACGAGTTCAAAGACTGAAGCCCCAAAACTGAGCTTTGCAAAATCTTGAAAACCAAGACAAAAAGGTGACCCAAGAATTCGTAGACAATTGACATATACCAACCCGTACTGGGCCCGCGTGGTGGATTACGGCCTACTTCCTCCCACAGAGAAGAGGCCTGTGTCCCAGCAATGGGAATATTATAAGCTAATTATGCTAAGACAAAAAAAGAAATCTTGTCGCCTAACTCTAAACCCAATATCCTGGGAATTTTATAATCCTATTATATTTCCCGGAAACCATAACAACATTAGTCTACAACCTATAGTCCAGTGGTTTGCCAAACATCCTCCTCCTTCAACGATCGACCATGACGGGAGACGGCCGACATGATTTACGAGAAAAAGGGACTCCGAAAATTGATTGGTTCCTACCGTAAACCGAAATATGTCTGAGAAAATAAAGGACGGTCTACAGTAAGTGACGTAATATCGTAATATTATTTGAACTATTTTATCAACAACCTAGTTGTTGGATGGAGTCGACATAATTTATTTGGTGATAATAATATTATTTTGAAGTGACATTCCTAAGGTGTGCTTTGATGTCTTTGAGCTAAATATACAGTGTGTCCTTGGATAAAGTTCACAAACGAAAATGGGAAAAACTAGACCATTATTCATGGTAATTTTTTTTTTAATTCAGAAAGTCTAAAACAAAGTAAAAAATAACTAAAAACGAATTTATTGCAAAACGCAGACAAATATTTCAAAATTTCTTCAAAGAAACGTGCTTTTTTTTCTTGATGACTGTTTTTAAAGGGTTTCTTTGTATTTGCCATGCAACATCACATTATCAGCCAATATTATTGTTTTTTTTTTTGACGAAATCGACTCAATAAATAAAAAGCTATTATGTTTTCATTACAGCGGAATTTAAAAGCCAGTCAGCAAAAAAAAAAAACTAAAATAATTATTACGCTTTTTTTCTCAATTTTTTTGTCGATGATTAATGGTCTACTTTCACCCATTTTCGTTTGTGCGCTTTATCCAGGGACACACTGTATTTCAACCGCTTTTTCAAATCCTATTGTTTACCACCAAATAAACAATAGAAAAGTACCAAGTACCATGAAAAAATCATATTAGGTATACAATTTTGTATCCCTAAATCTTTACATCCAATTTGAGAAGTGTTAACAGCTATTTTGACCTCTGAGTTTATTTCGCAATTTCTTTTTAGGGTCAGTCAGATAGGAAATGTCGACTCCATCTAGGATTTTTTTTTATATGACGTGTAAAAGTGATCCCGATATCCTATTGACAGAATAAACAATTTCATTTCATTAAGAGTAAAAAATGCTATTTGTTCAAACCAAAAAAAATCTAAACAAAACATTGGCAACCTCACAGGTTTCGTTTTTTTATTAACACCGAAAAAGGCAAACGTTGGGACGTCGGTTTTCCTCGCCTGGACTGAGCCTAAAATAAAATAATCGACGCGAGCAAAATAAATATCTGTGTCGGTATCGAGACGAAACCGAATATATCGAGCGAATAGGTCCTCGCTACTTTTATCAGTTTATCCATATATTTCTTTAACAATTCCTAAATATATCCAAAACAATTCGACCGTAGGACACATGACATTTGCGACTATATTTTCGGTACACACATATACGTTCTCTATTATTATAAACTTGAGCTTATTTCGTACTTATGTTCGCAGTTTCATAAATCTATTATGTTCTATTTTAGTTTCCAAAGCTGTTTACTGGAAGTTTGCGACGAGCTTCGAGTGTCGAAAAAATGTGTAATATTTTTTTTTATAAATTTTTGAAAGCCGATTTTTGCTGTCGTCTATACCAGAGAGATTAGGTGTATACCGTTGGAATATGTACAATCACACTAGTTTAAAAAATGTCTAAAAGATGAACTGATGATGAAGAACTTGACTACCTTATTGGTCATGAGGTCCTGGGTGTGATTCGGGTCGGTCAAAATGTTATTGGGTTTTCCCATCTGTCATTTCTCAGTAGCAGCCCAGTTGATGGCAATAGGCTCTCCCCCTATTACATGGGACTTAAACCTAACTGGCAAAATGTGGATGTACTATAGACCTCTGCCTAACCCCTCGGAAAATACAGTCGTGATGTAATGTTATATTAAAAATAACTTAATGGCCATAATTTAAAATCATGAGAATAGAATGAAGACAAATCACGCATACACAGATGCGATCATAAATAATTTCTCACAATTAATCAGCTGTGTTTATCTACCCACATTACGTGCCATATTTACTATCCCAACAAAAATATTTATGCGTCCATCTAGCACAATAAGACGTGTAGCTGGAACAATAAATGATATCACCTTCATCTAAAATGATGGCGGTGGACACAGAGTAATGAGAACATGGAGACATGAGGAGGCAGATCTGGCGAGAAGCACATCTGCAAAAAACACTGCACTCTGTGTAGACTGGCTAAACTAAGAGAGTCAGGCGAGGACTGCGTGCTTGGAGCCTGAGATTTCTGTGGAAGATGCTCCCCAGCTAGCAGACGGCCCAAAGTAAATTATCTCCAGAAGCTTAGAATGATATAGACTAGGCTCGAATTCGGAAGGCAGATCACAAAATATTCAGGCACGTTTTGGAATATTTTTTCCAAGTCCATTCAGAGTCACCATACAACACGAGATCAGTCTGAAACGCTCCAGAAACATTAAACTAGTAGAAATTCTTCGCCTGAGCTCTCCATTGGTTCTCTACTCTGTGTCGGTGATATACGACTGTGACAGTCGGTAATTGATCGACGATATCTGCGCGCACGCTGATCGTAGATATGACGGTCAGTGAACTGAATATATGCAGTGTGCTTGATCTAGAGAATTTATTTTACTATTTGCTTTGCATGCCCGTATCATCTAAGAATAAAGGACTTTCTTGTACTGTGAGTAAAGGATTATTTTCTAGGAATGCAGACGATAGAAACTGGTAAAAAATATAGATGAACAATAAAATTTAAAACGATGAAAAAAAATCGTTCACAAATTGTTGGATTTCACCAAATTCAATTTCACCAAAATTGCAAAAAATTTATTAAACGTTTTATTTTTAGCAAAAGATCTTTTGTAAAAATGTTAGCCTGTGTAGTTTTAATTACATTATTAGGCTTCCTGTGGCGTAAACTGTTACCATTCCGAAATATCGTGCTTTTTTGTCGTTTCCCAAAAATTCAAACTGTAAAAATTCTGAAACCTTTTAAACAAAAAAAAAAGTTGCTAGTACTTTTTTACTAAACTGCGAGACAATTTAAATGAAACTGTAGCAGAAAAATGGAACTTTACCATCATCTTTTTGTGAACCAATTGGAAAATACCGGACGCTCTGCAGTCCGAAATTTTTTACTAATATTTTTTATGCATTGCTTCGTTAAGATGCTCTAAAACTGAGCGACGTTACAAAAAGAAGGTCCAAGTCTTTTTAGTCGCACGCGGACATTTCGTTTCACTAGCAGAACTTGTTTCAACGAGCTGTCTCATCCCATTTTAAACCTTCAACCCTTTGAGCGATAGCTCAAATTACTATAACTTTTCCTTCAGCAAGATAATGCAATCTACTAATCATATATTTATTTTGTTTTTTTAAATAACTGTATACAAAAGCCTATGACAATTTTAATCTTGTATTATCCAAGATTACGGAGGACGCTTGGCAGTGCAGTTTTTTCTTACGTTAATTTAAAAACACAGTGGACGTTTCGTTACAGAGATCGCGGGCAAAAATGGTAATTTATCTAAATTAGAAAAAAAATACTTGTAGTCAAAGAGATACTTCATAAATTCCCAAATAATAAAAAATCCGTTAATTAAATTCTTGTAACGCGACGCAACACAAAGGTACGTCGCGTCGCGCGACGAGCGGTGTCTTTGTGTCGCGTCGCGTGTCGCGCATGTTTGTAGGAGCCTTAAATCATGATTCGCAGGAATTTCGCTGAAGTTCAACGAAACACACATTTCTACTAGATTTGTCATTTAAATAAGGAAAATATACCTTCTGATAAAACGGAAACTAGCAATTCCCTATACCTGAAAGGTACATATTGAATAAATGCATGGTAAATTTATTGCTCAATTACCTAGATTGAGTATCATTGGGTTTGCTACAGCAACTTAGCTCATTCAAAAACGCAAGTTAATATTGTAATTTCCAAAACTATGTTAGCATATTCAGCTTAAAATGTTTCCAATGTTAGGACACAGGTCTCCTCTCTTTGAGAGGGAAAGGGCTGTCCACCACGCGGGCCCAGTGCGGGTTGGTATATGTCACATGTCTTAAATTTTTTGGTTCTAGGACATTCCCATTTCCTCACGATGTTTTCCTTCACTGTTTAAACTAGGTAGGTTAAAGAAAATGCTTAGGAGATCACATGGGGATGCATCGGAGATTCGCTTTTTTCTTTACTTTTTGCTTCTTTAAGGAATAAAACTTAACCACCGGACAGAGGACTATAAATCTTATTGCTACAAAGAATAAGACACCTGCTGAGCTTGAATCTAAGCCTGGCTAAGCTCAGTAAGCTCTAAACTAGAATACTCAAACTTATCTTTTATTATTTTCGTTTTCTACACTTGTTATCTCTGCTACTTCACTTTGAAGGCCCATTTCACTGTCTTTGGTAGGATCAACCAGATAAATTCTAAAATCGAAGAGAATTTTTAAGAAATGCTCGGCCGGGTAATTTAATCGAGACCTGGGTGGCAGAGACATCGACGCGAAAACTGTCAGCATGAATTCAGTACATTATTCCGAACCAGCGTTGAAATTTTTCGACGGTTATTAAAAAAAAAATCTGCTCTTCCATGCATTTTGACGCGCAGGTATTGAACCTCTCTATGAAACAGCAGATTTAAAAAAAATAACCGACGAAACATTTCAACGCAGTCGGTTTCAGAATCAAGTACTGAATCGATGGTAACAGTTTTCTCGTCGATGTCCCTGCCACCCTGTATAGAGGTGTTGAACCGGCTATGTGTTTGCAAAATGCTCAAAACCTAGTCAAATTAATAAAGCTGAACTTATAAACACTTCTTAAGATATTATTTTTTTAAAAATAGGTCGTATTTCGTGTCTGCCTGTGTGACTGCGTTATTCTTCTAAACTACGCAAAGGATTTTGATGCAATTTACACTATCATTTAGAGAATTTATCCCTAAGGTTTATACAGTAATATTGACTTTATAAAATAAAGAAATTACCATGTTTTATCAAGTCGTAAAACAGTGCAAAGTACCTACCTATAGAAAGAAAAGAAAGAAAGAAATATACATTTATTGGCATTACAGCAAAGACAAAACACCTTATAACTATATAAAACAGAAAACAATGATTGTAAATGCCAAAAGGGCCTCGGCTCAGCATTTTGTCATATGATAACAAAAAGTGTACCACCTGACGCTGATTTTCAGCTGCAACCCACGAGTGCCATACGCCAGAATAATAAACAACTATAGGCCCGCACTAGTATTTAAATAGGTACCAAAAAGTAGTAGAAAATTCCCAGCTCCTACGTAATAACTTAATAATTCTATGGCTGCCCAATGACCTATCAAATTGCAACGCTTCAAACTCAACTGGACGCAGCTTGCACAGACCAACTTAGTGCCTGGAATATAACTAAGTTCGACTTAAGTGGTTGAAATATAAACCTAGAAACCATTGAAACAGCCAGTAATTTCATAGTTGGGGATTTCTTCGAAAGCTCAAAGAACGTTTTAAAACGGAATCTTGAATCCTGGGTTAAAGTGTTTGACTAACTGCTAAAAACGACGACGACGTTTTAGATGGTTTTAGTTAAAGTAGTAGTTTGAAGACTAACCGCTTTAGATTAAAACTAAGAAAGGCGTGTTTAGATAAGAATTACAGTTGTTGCCGACTACGTTCTGCCCGCGACTTCGTTGATATGGAAGTCGTAAGACATCACAATATATTATAATAACAGTCACATTTTACGTTTGCAGTTTTGTTCTCAGCAGTCAAAATATGCAGAGAGTCAGGACAGGTGACGCGGGAGCAAGCGACGTACAGTTGTCCGTGTGAGAAGCAGCTTGTTTTGAGGTCGACACCCGCGACGTTGATAATCAACTCTATCTTTAAAATACTCTAAACTTTGTACATTGTGTTTTCGTTTAGGATAGATGAGTTGTATCAACATTATTGTTAATAAAATTATTTATTTATTATAATCATCGCAAAGCATACGCTAACAGGGAACTGCACGCGCTTAAACTGGAAGGGGTCATTGTGGGGAATTATGTTATACGCGGTATAAACATTGTTTAGGATAGATGAGTTGTATCAAAATTATTGTTAATAAAATTATTTATTTATTATAATCATCGCAAAGCATACGCTAACAGGGAACTGCACGCGCTTAAAATGGAAGGGGTCATTGTGGGGAATTATGTTTTACGCGGTATAAACACTGTTTCGCCAACGCCTGTACATGTTAGAATTTCCGACTCGTAGTTATTGCTGATAACATTGGGAATATCTACATACTGCTTATTATTTTCGAATAACCCATTTGGTTTAGTGGTTAAAAAATCGATTTTCAATTTTACAACCGGACTCACATAAATATGGCAATACGATAAAGAACAAAGGCAAAACACGTGTATTACATCCAAAACTAAATTGTTGTTTACATGAGGCCATACAAGCGTGGTTAGAAAAACAAAACGCTTAGTCACTGCACACTAGCCGATCGAATACTAGCTTCGTCATCTACATGAAGCTAGTGCACAAGCCAGGATCGTTAAATCAGTGATAGGGATGCTACTGGTTAAAAAAATTGAACCCCATCCTATTAAACTGTCATAGCTTGAAACGCTATCTTACTAGCTTGCTAGCTTACTAAACTAGCCTCGTGTATCTCGGGCATAACGTCGAATTTATTATTAAAACCCAACAGCATCCCATTTCATAACGCAGTGATCTGAAGTGTAACAAATTGACTGGATCAAAAAGAAATTTATCACAACGATGCTTCAAATAAGAGCATCGACCGTACCCTAAACAAATTGACGTCCATATTAATTCAATTTATGCCACCAAGCTCCTGCTCTAGCACAAATGATATACTGGCCATACTTTTCTATCCGGACTGCACTTTCTGTTCCTTATAAAGTTAAATATTCAAATAAGAGTAAGCAGGACGACTATAGGGTCGGCTACACGGGTTGATAAGAGACGGCAATTAAAGGGAGCGTTGAATGACCTCGTTCCCGCGCTCGGATTTCTTCGGCTATATTCGTAGCGACTCGGACGTGTAAGGCCCTTATCTTGGGATCGGAGTGCGCGGGCGCAACCCTTGCTTAATTTTTATTAATTCTTTTGAGGTTGGTATAGGAATGCAACGCTATATCGGTGCGTAAGCCGTTATAACTGCTGTTTCTTTGCTCAATTAAGTTAGTGGCGTGATCTTATCCCGCTGTGATGGCTGCCTGAGTTAACTGCTTTGCGGAATGGCTCCGTTCTGATTCTGTTAAGTGGATAGATACTTGGTTCCATATCGTTACATGATCTACTAAGTATGGGTGTTTAAATATGAGTTAGTGATAAAAAGAGAGCTTATTACGTCTGTACTCAGTATTTGTTTTACAGCAAGGAATTAACCCAAATGATAAGAGAAAGAAGTGGAGTGACCTTTACTACGGTAAAGTTTAACGTCTTCTACAGTTCACATTAGGGTCATTATTGCTTGACGCTCTTCAAATCAAGAGCTTTTTGTTCCCCGGATTTGTAGCTTTCATCTTCTTTTTCATAGCAAGGCGAAAGCTTCTCTTCATTTAGTCTCGGTGAAAAACAGTTAACAGAATGTGCAGTGTGGTGTGACAACTACATTTAAGCTTATCAAGATTTGTAAACAAGCCAGCAGTTCTATCACACCCGTGATCACGGAAATGTGGAAATTTAAGATGACTTTTTACACCCATGGTAGCTTTATTTAGATATATTATGGTATTCATAATCACCATGCGCCCAGCCATTTTCCTAACTACATTGTGGTCAGCTCTCTGGCTTGCATTATTAAGGCACAGGTTTTTTTTTTAAATATAATTTATGTACTTTTGTTTTTATGTTTCTACTAGCTGTTGTTTCACCCGCGTGGACCCTAATTCTTTTTCTGAAGTATTAATAGCCTAAGTTACTCCTTATAACATCAGCTATCTCCCGTCAAAATTGGTCCAGCCGTTTCGGAGATTGGCCGGAACAAACAGACAGACAAAAATTAAAAAAAAAAATGTTATAAACTTTCATTATGCATTTAGTAAAAAGCTGTCATTTTGACATTACAAACAGACACTTCAATTATATTTATTTGTATACATATCGTACATTTTTTTTTTCATTTTTTACTTTTTTATTCCTATGTATATGAAATGAAATTCTGTGTCGTTTTATCTTACCAGAGTTACTTAAAGCCTTTACCTTCTATTAAAAAAGTGTCACAAAATATATTTAAAACTATTATGACAAATTTTCGTATTTATTTATGTTTGCTTCCATATCTTTTTTTTAAACATTTATGTCCTAACTACATTGATTTCATAGTTTCAACGTGCACACTTGTATTAACTGAGGTGGCGAGCTTCTAAGACATCAATTTTCAGCATGCAGACGTTAAAATTGTCAAATAATTATTACAAATATAGTATCTCAAAAAGCTATTCCATGATATAAGTACTCAATTAGTAATGTTTTTTTAACCACTGTTACGATATTCATATGCGAACATAAGAATTGCTCTCCTGTAAAATTGGTATAAATGTAATTAGTACGAGTGTGATTATTGATTATTGTGTTTAGATGATTGTGTTTAGTTCATGTTCTTCCAGAAAAAAGATTTATTGGGACTCCTAATAAATACATTTTCTTTCTTTCTTTTAGTTCTATTTTCACTCTACTCGGATGTAAATCACCACCATCAGCAGCTGTCTTCGTTACCACTAAACCGTTGCGGCGACTTCAAACACCTGTCCTGAGACTGGTGTCGATAAAAGCCCATTGACGAACTCCCCTACTACAGTAAGATTAAATATAGAACATTAGAGGTTTACTGAAGTTTCTAAATTAGCTTTTATGCGTTAAGTGATCGTTAGTTAATGATACAAATTAGGTTGTACAAAGAGTTCATTAAAATATTTTTTGATTTCAGAAGGGTACTTAAACATGGCTCTTTCCATAAATATTTCACTATGGATTATTGTATGTGTTAAAGTGAAATATAATGTTCAAAAAGTACATCATGAAAACTAAATCTATTAGCAAGTTTAGCCTAAAGTTTTAGGAATGTGCGAAATCCTTACTAATATTTCAGATGCGAAACTAGAAAGTGAGTTTGTTTGTTTGTTACTCTTTCACGCTTAAACGGCTGAACAGATTTGGCTGAAATTTGGCACATTGGTAGACCATGACCTGGAGATGGACATAGGCTACTTTTCATCCTGGATCGCAGACGAAATCGCCGGCAACAGCTAGTAATAAAATATTTGTTAACGGAAACTAGTTTCCTAATGTAACCAGCATCAGCTTGAGTGAAGACTTTTGTAACTTCAAAGTGATTAAATATCAAAGTATTTTGATACATACCCTGGGAGTTATTACATTTTACTTCATAAGCTTGGATAACCCAAAATCCATCCTCCCATATCAGAATCCCTAAGAGCGCACCTGAAAGTTCGGAAACTTTGCACCCTAATTAAATTCACATAGGTGCCCTCTAAAGTTTCGCATAGCAAAGGGGGATCTAATTAAAAATGTTTCGTGCTCTCAAATGAACAAAGTAATGCTAGAGTTATGTCAGCAGGAATCATTAAACAGATAGTTAAGCACAGAAGGTCGGCTCCATACAAAGAACGAAAACAATCGCACACGCACAGACGCGTATAGTCTGTTCCAAAAGTATTTTATGCATGAGTAAACAAACTCTGATCAAGTTCATTTTTTACGCAATCACTCACTAAAGGGAATCAGTAACACCTTCATCTGTATTTAGAAGGGTTAAACTCTATATCTCACCTTTTTTCCAAGAATTATTGTTAGGTTAAGTAATTCATAATCCATCGACGAAAATTGAGGATATAAAAATAACCTCAATTGACAAATGAAAAACATCTTTAAGCTGATTTAAAATGAAAACCAAAATCTTTTATTTCACATAAACCCACATGAGCAATTATGAAACGTCAAAAGTTAGGTGCACGGTTCCAATTGGTCGTTTCCTATGGAGAAGAGCCGGCAAGAAACTCCACGGTTACTCTTTTAAAAATAATTAGCTTTTACAATATTTTCAATTAACAGGGTATTATTAGGTAGGCCAGTGTAGGTTACAGTTAAGTATCAGAATGTAGGGTTTAAGTATTCAAATATTCAAAGCACTCAACTTGTAAGTGGCACTAGAGCTAGACCATACGTACGGAGATTTTAAACGAAATGCCAGTCACGCAGAGTCGCGCTCACAAGTGCGCTTGTATTTGGTATACGTGTTTATTTGTGCGTGCGTTTTCGCTTGCCGTAAGGAGTCGACTTTCTGTAACTCTCTATTTTGTGGAGTAATGTCAGAATTATGTCAGGTCGTTCGTGTCAATGACCTCATTACTAAGATGAATGAGCTGTTAAAGAGTCGCCCATTAGGCCTGAGTGTCACTGTTTCATGAATTATCTGAGGATAAGAACCAGTCACGATTGTCACGAGTTTTTTCGAGTGGCTAACGAGACGGTATAGAAAGGATAAGTTTCTTGACAAATGTCTAAAATATTTAAGCAAGACTGGGAAAATCTTTTGTTGGAGTCGCACGTACCTACATAAAATAATGTAAAAAAAAAACTATTTGGTAATCACAATTGCATTCTATTTGAGCAAAATATTTTGGAAATAAGAGGCTTTTTGTGACAAGAATATAAATTAAGTTAATTAAAACGTTAAAGGCTCCCAAAGACAGAAGCGACGCGGTTCTAGTAGAACAGTGTCTATGAAAACTTCATGGAAATTGTTCCACCAGAAACCAGTCGCACTGTCGCGTTGCGCTTGTCTGACTACCAGGCATACCTCGTTATTCCTACCTCTAACACCAACACATAGTTACAAGTAATTCATATATCCACGACCTTTCCCGTCAAGGTCAAAAAGATAATGAAAAAGAAAGCCTACGTAGTTATCTTGCAACAAGATTTATGTAAGCAATAGCTTAGCGATCAACGTGCGAACCGCGGGAAGGTCATGGGTTCTAACCCGGCCTCGTTAGACGTAGTCTAGGCTTCAGCGTTTGATTTATAAGCCCGCTTTACTAGACACATCTTTATTTCTTATTATTTTAGGAATTATGTTCTTTAGTTGGTAATAGGCTGTTTGTTCCGAGGGCAAAGACACTGCACATTGAATTCATGGTTTTATCACAGCCTGTCCCACTGCATGAGGGGCCTCTCCTTATACACGGAAGGCACGAATAGGGCTTCCAATCTCGGTAAACCGAAATCCCTCATGATTTCATCGGTCCCGCTCACTGCGCGATTAGAGTGCGGGATCCCGCAGGATTGCAAATTATTACGGGCACATCCTTTAGATACAGTGACGCTGCGCGCGCCGCGGTAAAGGCTCCTACAAACAGGCGCGACACGCGACGCGACACAAAGACACCGCTGGTCGCGCGGTCCGACGAACCTTTGTGTCGCGTCGCGTGTCGCGCCTGTTTGAAAGAGCCTTAATGCATACGGACTGCAGGCGCGAAAATTGTCGGCTCGCGTTGCGCGTGGTCGCCATATTGTTTACTTTGGTTTTTCTAACTTTAAGCATGCTATGTTTTACAACTCATACAACACACAAACACACCATCACCCACACACTCACTCATACACTCTCACTCTTTACTCATTATTAACAACTTTTATCGATAAATTCGGGATCCTGTTATACCGGGATTGGAAGCCCTAAATACGAGCATTGCTCAAGACGGGTTGGCGATTTCAGACTTATATTAACTTTAAATACAGGTTTCCTCACGATGTTTCCCTTCAACGATGTCAGTAAAGTTCAAGATAAACTCAGAAAGTACATATGAATCCAATAGGTCACATTGGTACACACCATAAGAGCCCAGGTCTTAGCCGCTGGGCAATTATTAAATACTGTTTTATCACGTTTGCTGTGTGCAAAATAGTGATGTTACCACAACAATAATACCGCTACGAATTGCGTTCCATTTCACACATTTAGCTGTAGTACTAATGCTATGTTACCACGAACCGCGGCAATGGTGTGCAAACGGGCTGTAAAGCATAATATATATGTGGGAATGAATGCCAGAAGGAATAGAACGCATGGAATGTAAGTGAAGGAGTGAATGAGTGGAGAGAACGAAGGAGTCTAGGAGAACCAATATGGCGGAACGGTGTCAGGACGATAACTAAGAATTACGGTGTCAAATTCGATTATAATAAAGGAATACTTATAATAAACGTTAGAATAAACAGGGATTTTATTGGTACTCGAATCCCAAACACTATTTACATATACAGCATGTTAACTAAAGAAGGGGGTTCCCGCTAACCGGCAATAGAATAGCGTCAATAAATGCAAAAATAATTTAGTTTTATTTTTTTTAATGTATTATTAGAAGACAAGTGCGCGTATATAGGGTTTCTTTTACGAACCAATTTAATATTTTTTGTGAATCTTTCGTTTAAAAAAACAAAACTACAGACAACACGTAATAAGATGTGGATCAATGTTGGTTGCTTCTTGTTGGTATGAGATGACGCCTTAGCTTACTGTAGGACAGTTACAAGCAGGATAGATGGACAATGACTGGATTATGATCCCAAAGAACGGTTTATTGCCATTCGAGGCGCGTCAGACTCTTACTGACTAAAACCCACCCGTGTTCCTTCAATTGCCTGTGTGTTGCCAGGGGCCACGGTATACATTTCGGACCTTCCCGCGACCCTGGCAGGCATCGTCTCTAGCGGAACCCGGCCGTACCATTGAACATTTTCTGACAGAAATCCCTGACTGCCTCGTAGGTTTAGTGGTCGTAGTCAAGCGCTGATGCGAAGCGATTTGTTGAAGCTATTTGTGCCCGGTTGATGGCAATAGAGTCTTTCCCTATTACATGGCACTTAAACATAACTGGTGAAATGTGGATGTGCTACTGGTGATGTTATGTGCAAATCCCTTGCCAATCAAAATCAAAAGTCATTTATTGAAACTAGGCTGAGAATCAGCACTTTTCTAACGTCAAAATTACATAAGACAGTCCCCTAAAACGCTCGCCCTTCACCACTTCCTAGTTGTTTAGCTGGGAAGAAGAAGTGACACAACAAACTCCCCAGCAGCACAGCTGACTGTTCAATTAGAAAAACGTGACTCTATACCTAAGATACTAAAGTAAGTAATACTTAAGACATCGATACTTAATTCCTAGTTTAAGTCTAGGCCTAGTTTCACCCAGTGATGTGTTGAGACTCGCAGGACAAGTACAATTTCAACAGATAAAATTTAAACGACACATTCATTTCCTCGTTTCTCTTTCCTACTCCATCACCAGACCCTGTTCACCATATATCTACATTTGACCTATTCATTGAGACCATTCCAATGAGCCCAAACACGATACCTGTGCTGCAAGTTGGTAAGGAAGTTGGGTATCCTGCAAATTCCAGGTGAAACTACAGAATCGGTTCAAGGTTACTATGTTCATCTAATATCACTGAAGCAACAGAATACCAAATATCAAATCGAGCAGACCTGTGGAAGATACTCACATCCACTCATCAAATAGAAAAGGACTAATAATCTTTAAACGGCTGAACCGATTTTGATAAAACATGTCTAAGAACCATCGCTAGAAAGTACGCTTTCAAATTTAAAAAAAAACGTATTCAAATCGGGTACAGACACACACACATAGTGGTCAAACTTATAACACCCCTGTTTTTGCGACGGTGGTTAAAAATTGAATAAGTCTTAAAAAACCTAGGCTATCGAGGTTAGCAGCCGCTTTTTACCCACCACACCAATGACGAAAAAAAAGCCCGTCTCAAAAACATCTGCGCATCACAATGGACACTTTCTTTTCACTGAAGTGTTGGACGTTTTTATCATTAGCAGGAGCTTCCGTAGTCACTTTGTGTTGACTTGGAAGTGCTTACGTCATGTCCGTTCCGTTTGTGACGAGTCAGTGACATTGGCTTTTAATTTTTTTTATGGTGGTGGCGATAATAAGTTACAGTTTTAAGACTGGTAGATGAAATGTAGATCAAATCGGCTTGAGAGACCGAATTATTTCTCAGCGATGAGCATTTGAAGTTTTTGGGCATCGCGAATGAGGAAGTTATTTATTTCTGGGTGTCGCGTTTTTTGAAACCATAAGTTCGGGTACGGTAGTTTGACAGCAATGAACAGTGCGTTAGCATTTACTGCAAAATCAATTTCACGGCGACAATTTGCTGACCACACAAGAGGAAAGACCAAAGCTGCCCAAGGAACGGTTACAAATATTGCTAAAATGGCCATACTAATTAATGATGATTTTATGATCTATTACAAAAGTATAAGATGAAAATGTAAACAAAAGGATCAAGCTTTGATTTGATTATTTAAATACTTAAAAATTGACGACATCCTATTGATTGTGTGAGAATTTAACCTGAACTGTTTAAATGATAAATGGCTCAAAATCACCAAGGTGGTAAATCCACTTCGGCAGCAAATAAATGCTTAAATTCTGTTTTTTTTTAAACATTTTATCATTAGTAAACACTTAACTGTGTTAATTTTAACTACACATCACACAAAATAATTAAAAAGTCTTATCTATTACATTTTATATGGACAAATAAGTACAAGAAATCATTTGGAGAACGCGTCCTAAGTAGCAATTCTTAAAAGCTAACACCAGAAATAGTCATAAAATAAAACATTTTTAACGGTTATTAATACCCATTCACCTTCAATTGTATCTAATATTAAATTATTGCAAGCATTAATAAAGAAGAAAAACGAATTTAAAAAATGTAAGTCAAAAAATAATGTCCGACAATGTAAGCATCATTTTAGTGAACGCAGAATTGATTGCGCGAAAAAAAAAAATTCGAACGCATCCCTCTTTAGTCTATATGGAACAGCTGTAGAGAGAGTTGTAAACAAAGTGGCTGTGAAGAAAGTAGTTCGCCAAAAGAAATTAAAATAAGTGGTAAGTGTCTTTTAATTCATTATTTACAAAGCGTACATCAATAGGTCGTCAAATGGGGAACGCGTTTTTCAATCAAAATATTGCAATAATAGCTTTTATAGTGTTGTTTATCAAATGTTAACCTCAAATATTTTACAATAAGGAAGCGAGAATTGCTGTCAAATATGGCTGCCGTTTAAAAAATGCGCGGTTATTTGAAAATATCATTTGGTGAACGGTCATTTGGGGAACGTTCTCCGATTTGATGAACCGTTCTCTAAATGATGTTGTTGTTCCCCAAATGACTATTTATTTACTAAGTGGTACTTTCTGTTACTAACTGTCAATTTTGTGTAAAACATAACAACCGACACACTTGACATTTAATATGGAGTCTCACAAAGCTGAAAAAAATAACAACCGTTAGAAAAAGCAAATAAAGAAAAACAGTACAGCTTACTTGCGCCAAAGAGAAAAAGCTAATGACAGAAAAATATTTTTTTTTTAAATAAAAACATGACAGAGGAAGAGAAGGAGATTAAAAGGGCTAAGGCCAAAGAATACTATCATAAAAAAAAGAAAAGAAAGTGAAGAACATAGCTGAGATGACTGAACGAGAAAAGCGAAAGCAAAGAAAAATGTGGAAAGAAGCTTCAAAAAAATACAGAGAAAACAAGAAGGCATTATCTGGCATATTACACAATACACCGCCACATTTCGATGATGATTTAGCTGCATCAGCTTCAGTGAGAAAAACAGTAGGAAGACAAATTGTGCGGAAGGATAGAGCCAAAGCATATCGTAAAATAAAACAACAAGAGAAAACCATTGCTAAAATTAAACGTAAATATGACACTTTAAAGAAAAAATTAAGAAGACAAGTAAAAAGAAAAGAAGTGAAGTCTCAGAACCCTACAACTCCCAACAGCAAAGTTAACGCATTTTTAGAAAACGTTGACGTACCTCCTGAAGTGCGCAAGAATCTTTTATTTAACGAAGTATTGACTGCCCAATTACAAGATAAAGCCAATACTTTGAGAAAAAATTCCAAGGAGAAGGAAGTTTTTCAAAAATGTGTTAGCGGGACTATGATGAGGCAATACAAATTGCTTCATAAGGGTCAAGACAAGGACAACATACATCCTAATTTAATATCCCCTGGAACATTTTTATTAATTAAAGTACCTACACAAAAAAAGTCATCTACAGATATGTTGCCACCTGTCAGACAGGTGTCGATTACGATGACGGAGAAATTTTAGTAACTTTCTTGAGTTCGGTACGTAATAATGCCAAAAAAAAAATTAGAGCCACAAGATGTATCTCACGTTGAATTTGAGTAAATAATTTCTATTCTTTCAATGCCATTACTGAAAAAAGAAAACAATCGAGAGTATTATTACTTTGACACTGATATCGATGTTTTCGAAAAATTCTAATTATTTCGTTTTTTAAGTATATTGTTTCTTTTTTTTATAAGAAGGTATTTCTA
Source organism: Omphaloscelis lunosa (assembly GCA_916610215.1). Lineage (NCBI taxonomy): Eukaryota > Metazoa > Arthropoda > Insecta > Lepidoptera > Noctuidae > Omphaloscelis > Omphaloscelis lunosa. Next base: position 11,333,294 of record OU744265.1, on the reverse strand, counting down.
CCTTAATTAATAATGATTAAGAAAGATTGTTTTTGTTTAAAAGTTTAAATAAGATTTTAGTAAAGAACTATATTTATTTGTTTAGATGGTTTGATCATCTCCAGCAATATCCAAAGTTTAATATGATTGTTAAGAGTTTTACTTGGCTGTGTGTCATCAATAATAAGACTAAAAAAGTGATTTAATTTAGTTAAGATTAAGTTTTTGTTAAGATAAACCTTATAGCAAAGAAATAAATAATAATTACTTCCTAAAATTTGGCTTAAAATTCAATTTAACTGTGAATTTAACCCTAATTGTCTGCATATCGTCATTTGGAGAACACACGCATCATTTGATGAACGCCCTCATCATTTCGGGGAACACCACTAAAATCAAAGAAATGCCATTATAACATAAGGTATTTAGGAATAAAGCCTGATAATATTGGAAACAGGCAGAATCCCTATAGCTACCGTAGATTTATTTATATGCAAGTGAGCGATATTCACTTATTTAGTTAATTTAAGAACATGAAAAAAATCATATAGCTTAATTTACAGCGACATTGTCCTTAAAAACGTTTTAATTCCAAATTTTGTCAAAGTTTTTTAATTTCGTACTATTGGCGACATATCTCCGCTATAGCAAAGGGTAAAAATGAAATATATAATTAATTTTTTTATTTAATTATAAACCTCCGAATAACGTTCCCCGAATGATTAATTTTAGTGATAGCACACTTAAAAATTGAAATTTCAAGAAAAGTATTTAATTCTATACTCTGCCAAGGTAAATGTAGTTTAAACACAAGTTTAGTTATGATTTAGAGTAATTATCAATATATTTAGCTTCTACTCTATGAATCATAAAACAGAATTCAGAATTTTCCACCTTGGTGATTTTGAGCCAAATGATTTTATTTCTGTAAATAAGTTTGTACAAACACTTTTACACGTCAATCATATTTTAAAAACTAGATGAGGTCGGCGTTTCCTATCTGACTACTCTGAGAAGAAAGGCAGAAACAAACTCAGAGGTCACAGTCTCTTTTAAAGTCCAGACATAATCTTGGTCAGATCATGTGAAGACCATGTAGATTGGTGTCTGAAGTGGCCTTTTGAGGAAAGCATCACACAGATTGAGAGGGCCTGTCCAGTCAGTGCACGCATTTGTCAGTTATCGTGCAGCTCAACTCAGAATTTAAGGAGCTCAACGATTCGACGAACAATACCAAAGAAATGACATTTGGGTAGGCTGGTTTGTTTACGCTTTCATTCGATATTTTAAAGAACCAACATTTCTTCTCACTAGCTTACAAATTCTGGTTGATATCGTCAACCTAGACATCTCTAAGACTACTCATAAACTTAACACCAACGATAATAAACATTAATTTAATTTAAGTAATAAATTAACGGAAACGAAAGGTTATTCAGCTCATAAGTTTGAATCGAAGCCGTAAATCTACTAATTCAACGCTCAAATATAACGCCAGTTTAACGCGGTTAACGGCAGTGATACTTAAACTGTAATTAGTTTTATATGTTAGCAGTTAATTTAAACGCTTTCATCGGTAACGTGCTGTTGAAATGTGTAAACTAAGGTTACCTTACGAGTGTGTTACCCAGTTACTGGGCTGTGGAGTTCAGAGAGGCATTCGCTCCATGTAAAATACTAGTGGTACTGCATTCGGGTAGACTGGAAGTTGACCCCAATAAGTTAAATATTTACACGGGTGAATAATCTGAGCTGAGTTTAGCAGAAAATAATAGTAATTATGGTCATTTACCTCTGATTTTGAGGACACCTGTTGTCCTCAAAATCAGAGGTAAATGTTTATTCAGTTATAAAAGATTACTTTGAATAATTTTGAAAAAAGTATGTTAATAATTTTAACGTAAAAAAACCTTTCTGAATTGAAGTATTCACAAGATGAAACAGATAATCGTGATTTATGATGTTCGTGCAACGAAAGCATCGTGTTACTGACGTCCGTTTTGGACGAGGCTCGTGACTACTGATTATGTGTGCTTGCCTTTATTTTTAGGTAAAAATAATAATAATAATACCAGCCTATTATTGTCCCACGTCAGGGCACAGGCATCTTCTCATACAGAGAAGGCACGAGCATTGATCACCACGCTTGCTCAAGACGGGTTGGTGATTGCAGACGTATTATAAATTTGAAAGTTTGTGAGGATGGATGGATGTTTGTTACTCTTTGTGCTAGCTGACATATGGCCAATAATTTATCATTTAAATTATTTTTTGTGCTGCATAATGTATTTGTTTTTTTGCATACTATTTATTGTATAGAATCATTTATTTTCTAACTTGAACAGACAGCTGTGCTGCTGGGGAGTTTGTTGCGCCACTTCTTCTTCCCAGCTAAAGGCACTAGGAAGTGGTGAAGGGTAGGCGTTTTGGGGGACTGTCTTATGTAATTTTGACGTTCGAAAAGTGCTGATTTTCAGCCCAGTTTGAATAAATGAGACTTTTGTTTTTTTTTTTTTAATTTTTCACGCAAAAACTACTGAACGGATTTGGACGAAATTTTACACACAAGTTTTCCTTCACCGATGTCAATAATGGCCAAGATAAACTCAAAACTCAAGACTGTTTTAGGTTAATAAAACACAAAGTAAGTAAAGAATATCTAGACATGCTTTTAGGCTGATCGGGAGAAATATTGAAGAGATATCTACTTTATTCAGGAATTAAGTTATAATTGGTTGGCATATCACAAAAAATATCGGGATAGACCGTCCTTGGACCGTTCCGTACATTATTTAATTCGTGAATACTTTTTGCTTAATGCTTATGCTATCAGAACGCAAATTCTTTTTATCTAGGAGACAAACACCTTCGTCATCTCTTACATTCATTTCCCGAACCAATTTAAGAAAAAAAAAAAAAAACTCTATTTCATCTATCCAGTTCAAATCCGAATCAAAGTTACATCCTCAAAATGTCACAAAGACATGACACTTTCAAGTTCTAATCAGCCCGCTAGTTATCTGAGGCAAAACTTCCGTCAAATCCTGGCTATTTGCCTAACTCTGATATTTGTCTCCTAAAATCACGGAGCAGAGCCCGAAACTGCAAACTAATTCCAAAGTACGGTTGTTCTATAACCCGTGTGTTAGAAACGTTAGCATCTCTAGGTTCTGGAGCAAAATGTTACGTGAAGAACTGGGGATTGGGAAAATAAGCGGGATTTGCGGTGAAAGAATTTTCTGCTTGAATATGCGCAAATCTGGCTTATAAAATCCGACAAGGCTCCTCTATGAACGAGACGAAAACAGAGCAAACATGAAAATGTACTAGAAACTAGATGATGTCACACACCTGTCAAATCTTACCTTTCATATTAGTTCATTTTTTTGCCACATTCGTGGAGTCTTGATGTAGAACTATTAGTAAGTCATTGCAATGTAACTCTTATCTCGATAAAATAAGGTATAAATTAGAATTATTGCCGAGAGCTATATCAAACTCACGGCTATCATTCTAATTTACTTTATTACAAATTATATAAAGAGTTACATTGCAATGAATTACTAATGGTTGTATATCATTCAAATTTGACCGTTAATGGATAGCTGTAGTTTGCCATAAATGTGCTGGAAAGGAACTTTTAAAAACAGATGAGGTCAGATGATAAAAAAATTATCAAACCTGAAGTCTTGCTACGGTATGACGTAGCACAGCCATAAACAGTTCACTAAGCAAATATTGTGTTGAAAAATAAACTAGTGTTGAAAATTAAACCATATCACCTTTCCTTCTGTAGGTACTCTTGGGAACACAAACTAGAAAGTGTATGCATTCACGTAACCACATATAAACCTCGTATTTCATCCGGATCGCAAACGCGGAGTTTTTCTGATTAACAGTGTGAATCCGGCCTAATGAGATTACTCGTTCTATGGCAGTTGTAAGTCAATGCGCACACTAGATATAAAACAGCTTTATCTATCATAGACAGAACAGTTTTTACTGGTGTCAAAACAGCTGCGAACGCATAGTTTTCAATACCGTCGACATTTATATCTCGTCAATTTCAGCTTTCGGGAGTGGTAATGCCGAAAAAAGACAAAATTAAAATCCCAAAATGGCGGTCACCAAAATTTTCGTAAGGTGTCATAGAATCTTATCCACAACTTTCAAGGGACGAATACTTAGTTATTCGATATAATTCGACTATTTCCTAAAATACGGACTATAAAAAAAATATCTTGCACCGCAATTTTTCAGTATATTTTGTCAACTTTGATTAAGAGATTGTTCTGTAGCAAATACGGTCGCCATCTTTGTTTTCACAGAGCGATAGTCTAGCTGTGCTCAGCCTGAGTCTAGCGTCAAGATTAGCGACAGACTGGCGACGGAAACTGTTAGCAACAAGTCTTCATACAACACTGATTATAAAATTAGAACAAAATACTATTATTATTGTATTATTATTTTTATACTGGACTCGGAATGGGAGAGATAAAAAGTAACTTGGCTAAGAGTAATCATTCCATGAACTTGAATCCTGCATTAGTTAGGTTACGTCCTAGGACATGGTGTTTTTTTTTTTCTGTCAATCTATTTATGGGTATTTTCTTTAGCTTTGCCGTCATCTGGTAAAAGTGAACACCTTATTTTTATTAACACTGATATTATTAAGAGAAAAGATTTGTAGTTTTATTTGTAATAAATAATCTCAAAAACGACTGGAGCGATTTAAAAAAACTTTCACCATTAGAATGCTATATTATCACTGAGTAACATTTATAAAGATGTCACACGGGCGCACCCGCTGGAGGAAGCTAGTTTATAATAAACGGCTTAAGAATGTTGTAAGTGGATGGTGGATATTTGCAGTTCTGCACACGTATAACCTCTTTTCCTACTGAGAGATCAGTCAGTGTTCCGTCTTAAACCAGAAACTGAATGTTTATTAGAAAGCATCTTTGTGCAAGGCGCAGCATGATATAAATTTTCTAGGAAAACCGGAGGGGCAATTCCCGTAATTTTTAAGAACGTTCGCAATCTAATCTCATTCGCAATCTGTCAAAAATACAATCAATTTACCAACATTTTTGACAAGTCTGACAGATTGCGACTTGAATGTGAACATTTTTTTATGTAAGTACGAGAATTAGCCTTCTGTTATTCTGACCTAACAGTTCAAAATCTGTCACGTTTTTTTGCAAAGTAATTCTAATTTTCGAAAACTTTAAGTAATGGTAGTTGGACACATTCTCAACTTCAAATTCTCGATTCAGAAACCGGGTGAAGCGACGCGCGCTTTACTTGTGGTTACCAAGTGTACAGTACAAACACGCTGTGAATGTGTGTGTAGGCGCAGGTCTCGGTACAGTCGTCCGAGACAATGGCGAAGCCGGATGTGTGTGTTTTATGTGCGGACGCTAATCGTCTTCACGTACACAGTCACAGCGTGTTTGTACACTTATTTACCACAAGTAAAGCGCACGTCGTTTCATCAATTTCGTTTTTAATCTCATGTTTTAAAAATAACTGGTTACAGTTGACTTTTTGCTTACTCAAAGTAGTAAAAAGGCATAAAATGGCGTGTCCCAATTTAATAAAGAGCGATACCCGCCTTGCGTCTTCTAAGAGAAACTTCAAGATTTCAGAAGGCTTTTGAAACGCTCTGTATAATTTCAGCACTTTTAGTAATACATAACTCTGGTAAAATGTCAGTTCTCATAGGAGTAAGGAAATATTAAAATATGGTTGAAATTGTAACGTGGTAAGTAGTTCTTATTACTCATAATTAACAGGCTTTGTTCAATATAAAAAAAAATAGCCAGCCCTCTGGTCACTTGAGTCCTCCAAACGCTTGGCCATGTCTCGAAAAACTGGGCACTCGGACCCCATGGCCCTAGTCTTTATAAGCCCCAATAAGATTGGAAAAGAAATAAACTAATCGTACCTACATCTTAACACTCAGGCACAACAGGAATGCAATCCCGGGGGAAGAATCCCGGTTCCCGTACAATCCCGGGTTACACGTATAAAGTTAAGGATGTAAAAGTTGGGATTCCGCGCACAAGTTGGTTTGTTTAAAACTATGGCGGACTGTTACAAGTAATAACACATTATGACATCTATTAAAGTTGGTTACGTGATGTAATTTATTTAAATCAGGTTATTTGTGAGTTTTGGTTTTGTTTGTTGCTATGAAATAAATGGAAATAAGTTTTTTAATGGCAATACTTGTTTATAAGAACTTGTATCCATGTACTGTTTATTTTCTGTACCGTTTTTTTATTTAATTCTTTCGAAGTTCAGGCATTTTCCGTTCATTCTTGCTAATTAGTATCGCGCCTAATTAGAAACAAATGACTCACACAAAACAAAAACAAAGAAATATTCAAATTACAGCTTCCATTATTCGAAATTCAAAATAAGCACGCATCATAAGTGAACGCCATTTGTAAAATATGAGTCCATAGACACAACAAACGAAGATAAGTAATGATTTAACGTCACATAGATTAATTGCGGACGCCTCGTATCTCGATCACGGGAATACACTTCGTGATTTTACAATTCCAAGCAGCTTTCGTATGTTCGTTATTTGATTATTTATTTCTCTTTTGTTTCATGCACAAGCATGCTAAAGTAATATGCAGATTGTTAATTTTGTAAGTGAATCTCTCATTCTGTGCCAACCTTCGTATTGAAAAGTGCATGAACCAATCCTGCTCAAGCACTTTGTGAATGACATGTTGAGTACCCCACCTACGTATAACATTGTGATACTGTTTCAACTAGATTAGATTAGTTATTCATTGTTGTAGAATCCTGTTGATTCTGAATTTAAGTTTATTGCAATACCCTGGCTCACCACCACTTTTAAACTTTTACCGCCATTTGTGGTAACTGACAGATGACATTAGTGACAGCAACGACCTCACTACTTGTGTGAATGAGACAGTGTTTACATATCTATTAAATATATACACTGCAAATGTTTTTATTTACTCAATAAATCTTTTTGCCACTATAATCGACATTGTTTACCTATAATAAATTCGAGAGAGCTGGAACTAAAGGCTCTTTCAAACAGGCGCGACACGCGACGCGACACAAAGACACCGCCCGTCGCGCGACGAGCGGTGTCTTTGTGTCGCGTCGCATGTCGCGCCTGTTTGAAAGACCCTTAATTTAGTAAGGTGGTTTTGAACAGTAAAAAGGTTTCCTTAATCGAGTATTGTAACCTTGACCGACCTAAATCTTTACTAGATCAGTGAGATCTGTCGGTCAATCAAGATTAGGGGGAGTTGGGTCTTATTGATCCTACTCGGAATTTAATCGAATAGCTTTATCATGCTTATAAGGTCTACTTTTCTAATTTGCTCTGTTATTTATAATGTGTAAATATATGTGTGTGTGTGTGTGTTGTGTGTCTGTTTGTATGGATGTTGTGTGTGGGTTGTGTGTGTGAGTACACATAAAACTATGTGTATTGTGTTGTTATTTATTATTCACCTGTATTATATGAATATTACAGGTGAATATTTCCTTTAAAATCAGCTCGATTCTCCAATATAAAAGATTAGCTCAATATGGCTTTTTCTACCATACATGGCTCCTTGCCATAATCTCAGTTTTCTCTACGTTCTTCGTCATTACTATTTGGTAAGTACCTTACTTTCCACACAATCCGTCCAAATCACTATACACCACAAATCTCACTCTGACATAACTAAATCTAAAAATAGAACGATCTTAGTTATCAAAGTCCTTAAAAAACAAAAAAAAATCTTCAATATCCGCCATTCAATCGTCGACCATCTTTATTGGCCCACAGAGGCCACAGATAAAACATGGCGTATTTATTTTAAAGCTGAGAAGCACAGACAATAAATATTTTACTTTTGAATTTCGCTCAATAAAACAGCTCTGTGTTGCCAGTGTTTGTGTTTGTTCGTACGGTGGATTTCAATTTGTTATATTTGATTTTCGTTATGATATAGATCGCTTTTTAATGGAATGAGCGATGTCGGGGTACCTGGTACAGAATACTTTTTGTTGGTTTCTTTTTCCTCGTATCGGCCACGATTGCCACGACCTAAAAAATATGCTGAGCGGGGTGATAGCCTGGTTAAAAAAAACAGTACCTAGTGTAGAAACTACAAAACCTAAATAAGCTATGGAGGATACTTAGTAACTATATTAAGTTGACATGGACTAAACCTAACTTCATCATCTTTATTTCAGCCGAAAGACGTCCACTGCTGGACATAGGCCTCCCCCAAGTACCGCCACTTCGACCAGTTCTGTGCTTCCCGCATCCAGCGGATTCTTGCGGCCTTCACCAGGTCATGGGTCCACCTCGTGGCCTACCAACGCTACGTCTTTCGGTAGGCGGTCGCCACTACAGAACCTTTCGGGTCCACTGGCCATCTTCTGCACTACCTAAATAACCTAACTTCATACTACTGGTAATTCTAGTCGAAACAGAGGTGCACCGGATGACCCGATACTATACTGTTACACACTTGTATTATCATCAGAGTACTCTCGTGATATGGCAGTGGACATGATCTGATGATAAGGTCCATGGAGAAAAATTGAAGTAATAAGAAATGATTGTATAACACGATTATATTCAATCAATGAATACCATTAAAAGAAACGTCAGAGTAAACAACACATGATATAATATCACGCTTTAAATTCATGAAATGTTAGGCAGAGGTGTACCAATAGGTAGTACAACCACAATTCACCAGTTATGTTTAAATCCCATGTAATAGGGGACGACCCTATTGCTATCAACCGGGCACAAATCTAGACTCCGGGTTGTTACTGACAAAATTTCAAATGGGCAAACCTAATAACACTTTGCCCGACCCGGAAATTGAACCCAGGACCTCATACCTCATGGACTTCACAGTAAAATTAAAATTAATTACCCTCCGATACTTCCAAGAAGAGTGTGAACTCCAAAATGCTTACCTGAAAAGAACAGAATAATTCGTTAAGTTTTAAATTTAATTTCCAAGATAATATTTACATAATTTAAAAACTAACCGACTTTAAATAATATGTACAAGTATATAAGCATTCGTTAATGAACAACTTACATTAACAGTAAAACAATTAAAGCAGAATGCAACCTGGTTGGAACTGTTAACAGTAAATGGAAACCACAAATATATAATTACAATAAATATTGATAATGGTTTGCACTCACTATACACTAACACACTACTATTTTTATTTTGTGTTGTGTTACTTTTTGTCTGTGCTAAATAAATGTATTTAATAAACAAATCACTGGACCTGACTTGATTTCCGTACATCTTTTCTTTTTTTTTTTTTCGGGTGACCACTGAAAATCAGCGCTGTGCTGTGAGTTCCCCATAGCACTGCATCACGCTGAGTGGAAGCACACAGCCACAGTCATGTCGTGCAGCTGCCGACTAATTTCTGTTTTACGCTCGTGATTTATTATGTACTTTTGTTGTTTTCGTTTACTCTTATCTTTTATGTATGCCCGTGTCTCTGTGATAAATAAACATATTTTTCTTTCTTTCTATTTTCTTTATTTCTTTGACTAACGTAACTAGCTTTTGTAATCGGGTTATATTTATCACTTATTTTTATTTATTTAACAGTTTATGTACACACATGAAAACAGACAAGAAGAAAGGAACAGAAAAATACGTACAAAGGTGATGCTTATTTCTAAAGAAATCACAACATAATCGTATTTTTCAACACATTAGTGTTAGTAAGCTGACTAGTACTAAAGGATGACCTAAAATAAGTAGACTGGAAATAATCATTATCTGCCTAGCCTTTTTCTAATTATGTTGGGGTCGGCTTCAGGACTAACCGGATGCAGCGGGTTACCAGTATTTTACATGGAGCGACTGCCTCTCTGACCTGCAAAACCCAGTTAATGGGTGATACGATACTCCTTGGAAAAGACTGGCTGTCAGACTTTTGGGCTTCTGACGATCCGTCACTGTCAAAGTTCCACAAATCACAGCCGGGACCAATGGATTAACGTGCTTTTCGAGGTGAAGAGGGGTCTTGGTATGTACAGGTCACCCATCCACGGGAAGTGCAGTTTGCAAAAAGCGACAACGCGGTCACACAGACAGAGGCGAAAAACTGGTTTAATTTATAAAATATGTACAGATTATTTTGGCTAAATAATAACAGCCGCACGGGTCGATCCATTAGGTTTAGCTACGCTTGCCTGGGCTGATCCTTGGATGGGTGACCATCTTTAAATACTGAGATTCCTCCATGCCTCGAAAAGCACGTTAAACCGTAAATCGCAGTTGTCATTCGTGGATCTTTGACAGTCGTTACGGGTCATTAGAAGCCCTAAAGTCTGACAGCCAGTCTTACCAAGGGGTATCGTATTACCCAGTTACTGGGTTGTGGAGTTCAGATAGGCAGTCGCTTTATGAAAAATACTGGTATTCAGCTGCATCCGGTTAAACTGGAAGCCAACCCCAACATAGTTGGGAATAGGCTAGGCAGATTGATTTGTATAGATTATAATGGAAACTCGTTAGTAGGACGAAACAAGAATTTCAAGACAACCGCCAGAATCTAAGCAAAAAAAGATACCCCAAGATGCATAAATAAAAAATAAAAATTAAGAACCATTTAAGTATGTCTTGCCTGTAACGTTTGAAGGGCCATCTACAGAGGGAGCACAAATTCAATTTTAATTGAACGATGCCGATTCATTGGATGGAGACAGGAGGGTGAACGATAAAATTAAACGTCAATCTTACTTTATTGGGACCGGATTACGCTGATTTTTACATAACCTACTAATAGCAGGGAGTTTTATTGTGAGACATTAAGGGCTAAAGAGGTTGATGCGTAATTTACAGATAAGTAAAGTAGTTGAATGTTTAATTTGATAGAGATTTTTATTTAAATAAATTTGGTAAACTTTCGACTCCCAAAAATATTTAATTTGTCTAGTGACAGTGAGGTAATCAACTGTATCAGTTACATCCATTTCGACACTTGTATATTGACATCATATTATTTAAAAACGTATGTGTCTGAATTGCTTTCCACAACAAATAAAAAATATCGAATACCTACTGATCCAGATTTTGCGAACGAAATAAACTTATACTCTTAAACTAGAGCAGAACACATCTTCCGTAGATACTAAATCTCCAAATTCTAGTTGTACCACGTTTTGCTACTATAATGTCAGTGTGTTACATAGTATATTCTTGCAAGTAATGCCATAAAGAATCTACATATGACTCGGTTCGCTATTTGCGCCGGTTGCAAGGGAATTTAAACAAGTTGTATACAGGGAACACGCTGTTGATAATAGGGCTGGCAAGCTACCTCTGTCGAGGAAAAATATAGTTCTGTTTACAAGAGAAATTGTAATAAAATATCTGTTAGACTGGTGTTTAGAAAATATTTCTGATATACGTGAGTGTTTCCTTATTTTATTCTAAACTAGAAACCAAGCTTAGTAAAAAATATCAAAATATGGAAACGTATGCGCAATATTTCAAACTTTCATCTAAACTACACACGTGATGATATTACTAAATATCTATCCACCTCTAACATGAAACCGTACCAACAATATTCAAAGTTTTATCTCTAAAATTTCAGGCAGCCCTAACAACAGCATCGTTATTCACAAAAATGACTAATAAACGTTACGTAGTCTTGGCAACACCCCTTATGATCAATACATAGTCATAACAGGCTGAAGTTTCGTGCCTATAACTTATACAGGATGTATCAGAAATGTGTGGTCTTTAAGGGTGTGGACTGTGGTAAAGATCATCAAACTGCCAATGTATCGATGCCAATATTTAAGAAACGCTTAAAATTACATATGTTTAATGAAAATAAAGGGAGAGCGCACCTTAGACCATATCTAGTTGCGCGCGTTGTTTGTATGTTTGCTGTGTTAAACTAGCGATTACCCCACACTTTTAGAATATTTTTATGCATTGTATTTTTTTGCCAAGGCTGTACGTTAATCAATAATGTTTTTTTTTATTTATTTTTTATTTTTTTATTATTTCTCATGTAAGCGAAATTTCTTATGGTAAATAAAGATATATCAAACCCGAAACTGAACAACTTTCAACATTGGACCAACATCTTGTTCGTGAAAAAATTATCTGCTGTCCCCATACATTTGGGTCGAGAAGGTATTGAAATTTCGAATGGGACAGTTGATATTACGATGTTGGTACCATCGAGAAAGTTGTTCAGTTTGATGGTCTGTACCAAATCCTTAAGGCGACGATAACCGAATTTAATGATTGTATACTGAAGATCACGTCTGAATGAGAAGTGCTAATGATTTGGAATTCAAAAAAAAATTAGAGCATTTTTTGTAATAACTCAATTTGTGAATATTATAGATTATGTTTATATTGAGTAGTATAATTCATTTGTAAAGTTATATATAACGCGAATAAAAAAACTGAAAATCACGCAAAAACTAACAAGCGTATTTTTCTGAAACCTTCACCATTTTAAATATAATGTAATTATTTATCTTTTAGTATATACGTGTTTTATAAAAATACCTTTTAATTTATGTATAATGAATTAATAATGCGTCTAATTTGGGACAGCACTCCTTGATGGGCGAATTACTGGCTGGACGTACGACGCGTTGCGTGAGCTCAGTACAGAACAAGCAAGCTAACCACTCAAAGCCACTGGCATATATCGGCGTCTTAAACATGATCACATATTTCTGATACATACTGTATAATGTTATGGGCCACAAAACTGCTGTTTAAACGCTTCTGAAGCCTAAAACTTTTATGTTTTTTCGATACATTTTGTATAACATGTATACAGGGGTTAAAAACGAAGCTTGGGGAATACAAAGCAAATATTTCATGTTAATATAATGTGTATTGTGTTCTCTCTTGACCCTTATCAGGGCTTCCTTCATGAGGGTCATAAACAGGCAAATGAGTACACGTGTTGCTAGTGTAAAATAAAAAAATTTATGTTTAATTTTATTACATGATCCAGCCAAAATTGCTGAACCGATTTGGTATATATTCGGTATAGGTGTGGAATTTTTGCCAGTATTAGATATACGAGTAATCGACCCAGAAGTTTTTCTGGAAAACCAAGACTACCTTAGCAAATGAAGAAGGCGTTCTGAAAATACCCGAGTATATTTTGCAGACAAATTATTCCGCCTTCTGACCTCTAAAAAAATTTACCCACTTTTCCCGTCTAAAACCATAACGACTTCGCATCCTGAAAGTTGAAGGGCCAACGTACGAGAAAGGTGCTCCGAACAAAATTAAATTACAATGATTTACTTTAGCGAAACCTGCCCGGAATTTAAATCTGGAATGTCGGTATACCCTGCCGCCATTTTTGACTTGGTGCAATTTACCTTCTTCCGTTGGCGGCCATGTTAATACGAAAACAGTCGAGTATAACCTAGAATGAATAATTTTGGATAGCTGGTTGAAACGAGACCTAGATTTGATAAATAAATCCTAAATAATTTTTTAGGTTCTTATGAAACTTCTGATGCAAAACTGAGATTACTGATATTTGGGACCATTTTAAAATATGAATGGGTTTGTAATGCAAGTTAAATATGTAGAACTTAATAAAGGTAAGGGTTATCTCAATCTCGTAAGGTACTGTCGGGTGATGAAGGTACAACTTAGTCAGGTGCGAGTACTCCAATCAGCCACAATGTGATTGTGGAGCTGCATCCCAAAGTCCCGTCTCCTGCAGTGGTCATTGTGCAACAACATCTAGCAATTCCTGGCAATTTTTGTGGAAGCTTATATCAAACTAGCTTCCGCCAGGGGCTTCTCCCGCGTGATTTTTTAGTTATAGCCTATGTTACTCAGTGATAATATAGCATTCTACTGGTGGAAGAATTTTTAAAATCGGTCCAGTTGTTTCTGAGTTTATTCATTGCAAACATTTTTTTTTTTCTTTTTTATTATTAGTGTAGATAATTATGAAAATGGAATCATCGATCGATCGTATGAAATTAGCCGGAGAAGAACCGGAGTTACCGACATAGCTTGCAGAGGAAGCAAACTGAAGCGGCAGTGGGCTGGCCTTGTTTGTCGAAGGACCGATGGCCGGTGAAGCAGACGAGTTCTGGAGTGGAGATCTCGTATCGGCAAGCGTAGTGTAGGACGCCCCCCAGCTAGATGGACCAAGGACCTTAAAGAAAGTTGCTGGGACAGACTGGATGCGGAAGGCGGAGAACAGGGTGTTGTGGCGCAGCTTGGGAGAGGCCTGTGTCCAGCAGTGGATTACGATAGGATGAGTTGATTGATGATGACAAAGAAGGTGATGAATGATCGTTTCCTACTTGTAACAGAAGATCCTTTTTCCCTAGAGGAGGACAGACATCTTAAAACGAGTGATTTAAGAAAAGAGCCAGTAATGTTACATGAATCCTCAAAACATATTGTTAATAATTTGTATAATAAAGAAGATCAAACACAATATTAAGAAGAAATTAGAATCCATTTTTTTCTTACAGAGACTTACGAAAGAAACAGTTGTTTTATTTTCCTATAGCCTATAGACTTAAGTAAGTAATTCGTTTGACAAAATGAGCTTACAATAATCTTCCATATTAAAATATTCAGTGAAAGGTGGCAGGTAACTTTAACCTATGACATTTAACCTTTAAGGTAGATCTAACAACAACTAATATCTAGGAAAGTTTGTGAATTAACAACGAATTGGATGAAGATACTTTAATCTTTTCATTTTAATATCATGTTACGTTTGCCGGATGAAGTTTCTCTTTCGGAGCAATTTTGATCTACAGCTGTCTAAATATCCATTGCAAGAAAGAAAGAAAAAAAAGAAAAGAAGGAAAGAAAGAAAAAGAAAGAAGGAAAAGAAAAGAAAGGAAATAAAATTCGACCCAGGCTAAGGCACACAATATTCACACAAAAACAAAAATCTTAAAAAGTATTGTGTACCTCACGGCTGCGCCAATCAGGCCCGGTTCAGCATAAATGCCAGCCAACTAGTACCTGACGCTAGTTTTCAACTGGACCTTATGTTACGAGGACGTCGTATTGGTATCAAGTAAATTAAAAGGGTAGTGTCCTCATCATCAGTCTATTGTAGTCCAAAGCCAGACATAGGCTTCTCCTTTACACACAGAAAGAATACTAGCGCTGAGATTGGGAGCCTTTTGGCCTCGTACAGGACTTTCTGCTTTTATTTTAATTTTACTTTGTTTTTTTATTGTTTTTATTTATTTATGTTTTAATGAGTGTGTTTTAGTCTAATTTGTAATTTCCTGTGCGAGTTTTTTTTCTTTTCTTTCTTTCCTTTCCACAAAGCACGAACCTCGGCTATTAGGCCTAACAATGGACGATCGTATGATCGAGTTGGATGACGTGTATTGCTGAGACCTATGTCATCAATAAACTACACAAATTGGTGATGATGGTGATATTAAATTTTAAGTTGAAACTATACCCACACTGATAATCCCCTTTTTTTTAGCCGTATTCAACTTTATTGTGGTGCCCTGGGAAACAGTATACCTCCTTTTTCTGGATGAAAGGTACCCTATGTCCTTTTCTGTACCCCTGACCGGTTGAGTAGTAAAAACGTGAAAGCGTAACAAACAAACACACTTTTGCATTTATAATATCAGTTAGAACAGTGGAAGCTGGAACCAATATACTAAAAGGTAAGGTAAATTATGAGATTTATTTTCCTAAAAGTATGTCCGGAATGGGAGAGCCTAATGAGCTTTTGCTAATCTAGGAAGAGCACCGGTCTAGATACGGTGGCGGTACTAAATTAGCAGACTTAAAATCTAGAATAAATCAGGATTATTAGGTAGGCAACTAATTACCTATATGTTGCTGCAATTAACTTAAAACAAGTAACTTTTTTGTAGGCTCTAAAGGCTGTAGACTTTAAAGTGTGCTCCATTTGGACTTGAGGCATGGCCTAAATAACAAAAAAAAATTGCCTAGCCTTTTCCCAACTATTTTGGGGTCGGCTTCCAGTCTAATCGGATGCAGCTGAATACCACTATTTTACATGGAGCGACTGCCTATCTGATCTCCACAACCCAGTTACTGGGTAATACGATACCCCTTGGTAGGACTGGTTCAGACTTTCGGGCTTCTGACGACCCGTAAAAACTGTCAAAGATCCACGAATGACAGCCGCGACCAACGGCTTAACGTGCTTTCCGAGGCACGGAGGAGTCTAGGTATGTAACGATGGTTACCACGGACTAACCCCTGCAAGCATAGCTTAATCTGATGGATCGAACTGTGCGGCTGTAATTATTTAGCCACGAGCACCTCGAGCACAGCCGAAATAACATAATCAATTTAAAAAGTTCTAGACACAAAAAACAGCTGTAAATGTGATTTCAGATTTGCCCCTCTAAAATTCTGAGAATCAAGTTAAATTAAATTGGCTAGCAAAACTACGCCTACGCTATGGGTATCGTCAATTTATAAACACGACAAAAAAAAAAAAATTGCCCGTATTGTCTCACATCCCACTGCAGCGCAAAGGCCTCCATTTAATAAAAAAAAGTTTTTTTTTTTTTGTTGGGAGGTCAACGTCCGCTTTTGGTATTGTTACTTACTTGAAGTATGAGTTGAGGAATACTGTTTTCTTATGTTTTGTCGTGGTTAGATATAAACCCATTACGTCACAAAAAAAGCAGATTTTTTACTGATATTTCAAGTGACTACAATAACTGCGGTGAAGCCACGAAAAATATCATCACAATAATTTCCTTTTTTTTATCATGTTTAGATATCAATATCCATCGCGTCTGCGGAGTTTAGCTAGCTAATTCAACCTAAATTACTAATGATTATCCTTTTTTTTTTAATTTATATTTTTATGGGTGTATTTTAGTATATTTTGTGATTTACTGTGCGAGTCTCAATAAATGCTTTTCCTTTCTTTTCTTTGAGAATCACACACAACCAATGTCCTAAAGATCACCAATTTCGTTTATTGGGGGCCTGTTTTTTTTTTAAATAATATGGCTGTTTGGCAGAGAATTACTAGGAACCCAAGATTAAAAATATAATTTAAGAAATAAATCGAAAAGAAACATGTTTTATTAAGTAGTAAACAAAGTATGTAGTGGGGTTGTGGAGGTCAGATAAGCAGTCGCTCCATGTCAAATACATCATTCATCATTATTCATCTGCATCCGGTTAGACTGGAAGCCGACCCCACCATAGTTGGGAAAAGTCTAGGCAGATTGATTGAAACAAAGTTATGTAATGAACAAAATAACAAAGTAAGTAATTCATTATTAACGTCAAAGTTTTTTTTTTTTTACTCTGATCTATTGAAGTTTGGAGTCAAGTTGGTGAGAAAAAAGAAACAATATTTTTAGATTAAGTTTTAGTTATTTTACTGTAATGGATGTCCGATTTGTCATTTGGTGACTCCTGTCCTAAAGAATAAAGTGCATTTCATAGTACATTGAAGAACACATCGCTGCAACTTAATATTTTCCTTAGCCATTTGTAAATAAATTCATACGCAGAACAATCACAATTGTCACTTATTCCATTGAAACCCGATTACGATAACGCAAAAAGACTTGCATTGACAAATAGGAAACAAGTAACCTAATACCATTGGTAATATGTATGAATCACGTTGCATCTTCCATAGAAACTAATGTAATTATCTATATTGAGTATATACAGTTTGTATTGCAGATATCGTGATAAGATATGTTGATTCACTGATAAACGGAAGAGCGGTCATATTTATAAATATATCTTGGTTATCTTATTCTTCTTCTTTTTTTTTTCTTTCTTTTTTATATCTTCGTTAACGAGTTTTGTCGACGAAAGAATAGTCAAAATGACTGATTGTGATTGTTTATCTGTCATTTTGTCGGTCGGTCATGCACTGCTCGGAAGTATCTTGTCTGTGCCAGTAGCTTCAAGAACACATTTTCGCTAAAATTATTTATAATTATTTAATCATTTAAATTATTATTATTTATAATTATTATTTATAATTAACAGAATTCATAAATAAAATATACTGGCGAAAAAAAACAGTCGAGTTCGTCCCGCCAATCTCTTGAGATGGCGGGACGAACTCGAAGATTTCAAACTCGAAAGATTCATGATTGGTCAAAAACAGCAGTAGATAGGGATAGATGAAATGAGGGAATGGGAGGCCTTTGCGCTGCAGTGGGACAGAAACGGCTGATAAAAAATACCCACAAAAGGTAAATGCGATCCGAATCCTACTACCAATTATCTAATTTGCTCGAGTTTTTTTAAACAGCCATTCAATAATAGAATATTTATAAGTATTTAGTACTAACATTCGGCCATCAACCTAATAGCTCATCAATGTACAACTGTCACATTCTTCCAGGATATTCCTTTCCAGGTCTACCATTCTTTCCTTTTGGCTAGAAAAGTTGATAGCAATAAAACCAATTGATAGATTTATTGTACCAGGCAATCATAAAAATAAACAACAGGCCTGAAAAGGTATACGTGCTTCGATAGCCGATGCAAATACGCAAAATTGCATTTCGCAATACGTTGAAAAGGGCGCTCGGTGAAATTCTCGCGAAATAATTGCGAAAACCGGTGTAAATATTTCACGGTAAAGAGTATAAACGAAATATAAATACTGTAGTACCTAATAACTGAAATGATTTGTTCAATGTACGTTAAGTTTTCGTGGAAAACTTCAGTGGTATGTGTGATCGTTTGTTTGCCTGTTTAGCATATAAATTGTTTTCGACGCTATGAATTCTGATACGGATAAATTTTCGCGTCATGTAAGGAATTTTGCTACACCTACAGAAATTTTGAGGCTCAGGGTTTTTTTAATAAGGTGATACCGGTGTTACAAATACCGAGATTCAAACTTCATACCACACTGAGGGATAAATTGTCTACAATATGATAATACTAATAGATTTATGTAAATGTAATAAGTAAATTTTGTAATATCTAGTACCTAAACCCTTCGAACTTTCAATATCTGTTTTTTTTAACATTTAGTAATTATTATAAAACATTAAAATATTTTGCATTTACTTAATTTAAAAAATATTTTACAATACAAGGCTTTTAGTTGAAAACCATATTCATTATAAGTTATACAAAACAGTTTCTTCGGATGTTGATTTTTCTTTCCGTGCATCTCAAAAATCAAATCACGATATTGTTCGGCAGATTTGACACTCTCATTAAATTTAATGAAGAAAATATCTAGAACGCCTTAAAGTGTAGGATAGGCGCAAAATTCAGCGCTCGCCAACTAATTAAAAGTTTGAGAACCACTGCAGTGTGCTAATCGTATCAACTGGATACGATTGCAGTGCCTATAAAGCTGGCCTAATTCTCTATTTCTACCGTATTTTTAGTGTAAAATTATCATCGAAAACATGCCTTAAATATTTTTACGAATTGTTTCTGTGTGATTGTAATATAACACGATAACATAGCATCCTGTTATTGCTTTTTCTTTTCATACTGGAAGCTTGTTTAAGGAATGCAACAGTCATGCGATATCATTTGAACTATAAATATTATATAACCAGAAAGCACAACAGCCGAAAACGAATGTACTCGGAGAGATGGATAAAGATCGTCACTACGCGCTAGCATGACCCAGCACGCGTAGCATGACAACCATAGAAACGGGTTTTGTCGACGGAAGAATAGACAAAATGACAGATTGTGATTGTTTATCTGTCAGTTTGTCTATTCTTCCGTCGACAAAACCCGTTTCTATGGTTGTCATGCTACGCGTGCTGGGCGTCTGAGGGTTCTCACCTGAGGACATCGCCGTCGAGGTAGACCGCGGCGAAGGTATGGTGTGAAGATCTAATCATGTGTGCGGAGCCAACATGGTCAGAAATCGCACATAAGTAAAAGAGAGATTTGGAAGGAAAAGGGACAAAATATAGGCTATTAAAAAAAAGATCATTTTAATTTAATGTAAACCCTTGTGCAACTCGCGCAAGATTCGCATTAAAATTATATACAACACTAACACTGTTAGAGCGGTTACGCACTACGTCCGATCCGAATCCGAATTTAAGTTCCGAATTCAATCCGAATTGGGAATGTTCTAGATTCGGACGGGTAAAGATCGGTAGTGCGCAAACCCTCATACAAATTGTACTAAGGTTACTTCGGACCGACATTTCTAGGATTCGGATCGGACGTAGTGCGAAACCGCTCATAGTGTTGTATATTTTGCTTACAAGACCCATACAAGAACCATGTTTAACTCAAAGTGCGTAATGCATTTCGCCTTAAGGACAGCACACACTACACGAAAACTTTATAGCGATCTACTATGGGAAGAAAACCCCTCAACGATTTAACACCACCTCTATATGATAATACGACCTTTTAGTGAACCCAGTGTGAAAAGGGCCTCTGACGTCAAACAACTCGTGTCCCTTTGCAAACTTTCAATAAATATCGCGTTCCTATGCATACCCCTCACCCCCATAGATTTGTAAACAGACCCTCACTCATTCGGGTTTGCATTTACTTAGGTTGCTTTCTGAATATTTACAACTAAACGGTAAATGTCCGTAAAATCGCCGCCTCTGTAATTAATGAAAACATTTCACAAATTGGATTATGTAAACTATGTGGACGGTTTTAATATTCTGTGAGGAGGGATGCCGCACATTATTCGAGGGTTTAGTCCAGAGGTTCCCAGACTTTTTTTCTCATAGACAACTTTCAAAATTTAGCAGGTACCGGTGGAATCCCTGCAGCTACATTTCTACTATATTCCCAAAACTCGACAAAAATGTGAAGATTAGATCTAACAATGGAAATTTGCGTTGCCAACGGGATCAATCAGGGGTACCGCGTCGAGTCTCCCTTGGACCCCTGACGGTCCACCTGGAACACTTTGAGAATCACTTGTTTAGTCCATGGTTTCATGTAACAGGCGATGGTTTTGGCTAATTATTTATTTGATTTGTTTAAACTGTCATCATCCCTATTAACATTGCGTCAGATAAACGTATAAGTACTAGGTAAGTGGAGGCTCTTCTGGTGTTGCATTTTAATTAACCCAGAAAAGTAAAGGGTAACTGATCCCGTCGGTATCACGTCATGACTAACATGGGAGCATTTCTTTCTTCTGTTGCCATGTCATTTGACACAAGGGAATTTGTAGGAGTCTGCAGTAGTTTTAGTATCAAAAAAATAAACTGAGGAATTGAGTACAGAGTGACCTATTCCACAAAAAGGATTTGAGCAGCCTGCACTAGACTGAAATAGACAGAGAGTAGAATTAATAGCAGGTAGTTACTATGCTGATAGCAGGCTCTCACAGCAAACGCTCAACGAGGTAACTAGTGACTGCTGGAGTAAAAGCGATGCCGATCAAGTGCGGGCCGTATAGGCGACATTCCTTAATAGTGGGTCAACTTGATATACGAGAAACAATTTGTAGGCACACCTACGACCATTTCACTGTCCGATATCCATTACGAACCCATATTCACGTATTTATTACCTTTTATTTGGCCTCGAGTGCAAGTGAACAACCAAATACAAAAGATTATGTACTGTCGACCAATATAAATAACGTACAATATGGAATACAACAATAATAAGTGTAAATTTCCATTCGGAACAATGAACAATGTAAAAGTATGCCAAATATTTTTGCACTTCCCGCTACAAAGCGCCGTAAACGTTTATTGCATTCAAAATGGTCTATAACTGAACAGATTTCTCAGAAACCAGTTGGTACATACTATTGCTGTCGGCTTCGCTTGTAAGCACAGGTACGCACGGACCTAATTTTACCCCGTTTTTTTCACGCACTGGATTTTCAACGGTCTGCTTACCACCAAGAGTTGAAAATCCAACAGTGTTTTTTTTTGACGCACTGATATGCGCTCTGTTGGATTCTCGATGCTCGGCTCAATACTGAGAGTTGAAATGCGAGTGCATGTAAAAAAAACGTCCATAACATTTGGGCTTATAAAGGGTTAAATCCATGTTTTTAGGGTTCCGTACCCAAAGGGTAAAACGGGACCCTAATACAGACTCCGCTGTCCGTCCGTCTGTCTGTCTGTCCATCTGTCACCAGGCTGTATCTCATGAACCGTGATAGTAAGATAGTTGAAATTTTCACAGATGATGTATTTCTGTTGCCGCTATAACAATAAATACTAAAAAACAAAACAAAATAAATATTTAAGGGGACTCACATACGACAAAAAGGATTTTGTTTTTGCTCGTTTTTATAGGTAATGGTACGAAACCCTTCGTGCGCGAGTCCAACTCGCACTTGGGCGGTTTTTTTTATGTTCTTATTCTTTCCGAAAGCTTCTTTTGCACAATGGTACAAGTGTTGGAATGAAAAAGCATGTGTTAAAACTACCTAGGCTACCTTGGTTATACAAGATTCATCTAGGTATATCTATCTATACATATAAACAAATAAAATTGAAGTGTCTGTTTGTAATGTCAAAATAACAGCTTTTTTTCTAAATGCATTACTTACGAAAATATAACGGTACTTATATAAAAAAAAAAAAAAAATTGTCTGTCTGTCTGTTTGTTCCGACTAATCTCCGAAACGGCTGGACCGATTTCGACTGGACTTTCACTGGCAGATAGCTGATGTTATAAGGATTACAACATCACCTATCTGCCAGTGAAAGTACTAGTAAGTAGGGAAACTTAGTCTAATTTTAGAAAAATAATTAGGGTCGGTGCGGGCGTCAGTCAGTCAGTCGTTTCCTATGAAGGAGATCAGTAGTTTGGGCTACCCTAAACTACTGATCTCCTTCAAAATTGATCAAAATTTCTAGTCAAATACAAAAAAAAAATATTTCAGACCAAGGGATCCATATAGTGTTAGTATGTTAGTAAACTCAATAACTTAAAAATACATTATTAATTGGCTATGTCTACATGACTGCCAGCTCAGCCTCCTGATGAATGGTCCATCAACCTTGTCCCTTGTAAAAGGTGACTTTCCAATCGTAAATATCACAGTGAAAGATAACCAATATCTTTTCATATCTTATCAATACATTTTAGCTACAGTATCAAATATTTATAAACGGAAATAAAATTGAAATAAACATCCTCGTTGGTCTACTGGTCGCAAGCGCCACTGCTGAGCATGAGGTCCTGGGTTCGATTCCCAGGTCAGGCAAAGTGTTATTGGGTTCTTCCATCTGGACGTTTGATGGCAATATGCTCTATTCTGCTTACATGGGACTTAAACATAACTGGCGAAATGTGGGTGTACTATAGGTACACCTCTGCCTAACCCTTCGGGGAAAACCGGCGTGATGATATGTCAAAATTGAGTGTTGTAATGTGTCATCCTAATTAAAAATGCAAAAGTGAGTTTTTTATTTGTTACGCTTTCACTCTAAAATGGATGGAAGGATTTGGATGAAATTTGGCACATGGGTAGACCATGACCTGGGTTAGAATATAGAATACTTTTATCCCGATATTACCTCCTAGTTTTTAAAATAACGGCAAAATTTTTCACACTGGAATCAATTAATTATTTAAATGCAAAGCTAACAATGGCACTACAAAAACAATGGTATTAGCTTATAGAAATGATAATTATTATAATGCGGGCGCAGCACGGATGTGCAATTATGATAATTATAAAAAATAACAATACAATATGAAAACAATGACTTTTCTCATAAACGGAAATAATTCTCAGCGACAACGCGTTACTTTTATGAAGTCGGTTAAATAAAACTGGCCTAGATTGTGTATTAATTGGATTTTTTTAGGGTTCCGTAGTAAACAAGGAACCCTTATAGTTTCGCCATGTCCGTCTGTCTGACTGTCCGCGGTCTAGCTCCGAGACTCTTAGTAATAAAAAGATATAATTTGGCATGAGTATACATATTAATTACGCCGACAAAGTGGTAAAATAAAATGACGAAAAAATTTTTTTTTAGGGTAGGTACCCTAAAAAAAATATTTTCCCCTACACGTAAAGTGGGGATGTTTTTTTTTCTATACCGTGGTGTAGGGTATCGTTGGAAAGGTCCTTCAAAAACATTGTGAGTGTATGCAAAACCATTTTTTGATTCAGGTATCCGTTTGCGAAATATTAAGCATTAAAGCGGTATTTTTTGTTAGAGTCAGGTGTCCGGGGGGACACCTGACTCTAACATAAAAATATTAGGTTGGTGCATAAATTCTTGGACACTCAAACACATTTATTAAAAATAATTTTATTTATTATTAAAGAAATATTAATCCACAATATAATGACCGTCATGTTCAACGACATGTAACCATCTCTCTGGCAAAGACATTATGCCGTGTTCCCAAAAAGCAGGAGGCTGGTGGTCCAAAAACTCGGCGATATCGTCTTGGAGTTGTTCATATTTTTCAAACTTCTTCTTTCTTAGACGTAACTTTAGAGCCCGAAATAGACAATAGTCCGACGGCGCAATATCAGGACTGTATGGCGGGTGAGGTACCACTGTCCAGTTCAGCTTTTCCAGAATGTGGCGGACAGACTTCGCAGTATGTGGTCGAGCGTTGTCCTGAAGAAGTGATACAGACAGCCTTTTTGGACGCTTAGTCGCTATTTCTGAGGCTAACTTTTGCAGTTGCTCTCCGTAAATAGTAGCGTTAATAGTCTGCTTCTCGTCCAAAAGTTCCCAATAGAGAATGCCCTGCCAATCCCAGAAAACTGATAACATTATCTTTCGTCCATGACGATCTGGCTTTGGTTCCGTTGGCGCCCTTTCTCCGCATGGAACCCAATAGGCCTGCCGCGTTTTGCTGTTGTAGTGAACCCAAGATTCGTCGACAGTGACAATGGACCTGAGAAAGTCTTGTCTGTGTGGTTGCAGAATAAGACTTTCGCATATGGTCACGCGTGCTGCGCGCTCGCTGTCTGTCAAAGCGTGGGGTATCCACCGACTCATTATTTTGTGGTAGCCCATTGCATGCAGGTGCCGAATTATAGTGGAATGATCGTACCCAAGTTCCTTCTCCAAGTCCCTGGTATTCGCATCCGGATGTCTTTCCAAATGTGAGCGTAGAAGGTCTTCGTCAAAGACAACTGGCCGACCGGAGCGAGGTTTGTCTTCACAACTCGTATCCCCCTTATCGAAAGACTTAAACCAATAACTCACTGTGGAATGAGCAATAGTGCCTTGTCCAAACGCAGTGTTAATTTTCTCGGCCGTTTGCCTTGCACTCGTTCCTAGATTATGCTCGTAAAGCATGATCGCTCGTAGTTGACGCGATTCCATTTTGAACTAAAGTGAACAACTCGGAACGCGCGCGCCCTTTTATACCCCTTGGCGTAAAGCTCCTAGAACATTCTGTAGAATAATAGATTATTCTAGCATATAATCGAATTGAAACCTAGAATTTTTTTTATGAAATCCAAGTGTCCAAGAATTTATGCACCAACCTAATAGCTGCCAGCTAAATGGTTGGTTTTGGATGTGTGAAAAAAATCACGGCAGTAGTAAACTACTGCCGTGAGTTTTTTCAGTTTTCATTTTAATTTCGTTATATAAATATAACGAAATTAAAATAAAAACTATCACAGCTAAGTAAGCTCTACAAGTTAACGAATAATAAACCGACCAATTTATATGTTTTCCCATCAAAACATGTTTTCCCATACATTCCGTATGGGAGAACATGTTTTTCAACTACAAAGTTAATTTTGTTTTTGGTATAAATTCATACAAACTACGGAACCCAACATTGAGCGTGGCCCGACACGCAGTTGGCCGGTTTTTTTTTTATTAGTAAGTAAATAATGTCAACAACTCGGCGGGTGAAGTACAGTCAGCACGAAAATTAAGTGATCCCTTTTACAAACGAAAGAATTTTATAATTGAAAGCTTTTTAATTGGTGAAGGACCAATTACAAAGCTTTCAATTATAAAATTCTTTTGTTCGTATTTATTAACAGTAGCAAGGTGTTATAAAAATGCAGCCATAGCAACCTCTATACTGTCAACGATGACGCCGTGGAAGTGGCACAGTTTTGGGCCTTCAAAATTTATTACAGTGTCGTGCGATCGACATGACGAAAAAAAAGTCGCGAGATTATACAATGGCAATTGGTGGCGATGCCTTTCATATTGAAAGTTCAGCCTCGTTCATTACGTTATTAACGCGATCCTTTAAAGCTGAATTGTGATTGAAAGTGTGTTTCGCAATTAGGGTGCTGGTTGCCAGGTATACCTACAATAAGTTTTTTTTTTTTCTGATTTTTTATTAAGTATAGTAACTTGAATTTCGAAATCGTGCTTCGAAATAACTTTCAACATGAGTTGGGATAGCCTCCAAATAGTGGAAAACCAAAATAAAAAAAGATACATTAACAAAAAAAAATTGCACCGCACTTGCAGGAAAAACAGGCGCTTGCCGCATAACGAAGGTTCGATTCGAATATAAAATGTCATACAAAAAAAACTGAAAAATATACAGTCAATTGGACAAATTAAACATATTGCAGAGAATCTCATGAAAATTATTACAATATTTCGAAACACAGCCGCACCGAAATATTCTGAATATTGAAACGATATGATAATAATGCGACTCTTTTTTATATTGTGAACTGGCAACCCACAATGAACGTTGCAAAGTCGTTATCGAGAAATGTTTTTAATGAATTGTACTGACAAAGTGGTATTAATTTTGCGATGTACAACATCGCACAATGAATACCACGTCACATTGAAGTCGAGAACATTTCAAATTGTTTTAGATTTCCTGCGATGATTAACGAGATCACAAATTCATATAGGCCTAGATAAACCAAGCGTGCCATTTTTTGACTACCTAATATGACGTCACAAGCACTAGGAGACGTTTCCTTTATTTTTTCTCCTCGCATTAGCACAGTTTTTACAATTTATAACAGCGCAATTAACCATTTTCAATTTTTTTACTGACGACCGCCAAGCGTGGCACCGATGCAGATTGGACGAGAAAGCGGCAGCTCACGATTATTGTACCTAAGCTGGGCACGCGAATGGCACGCGAAGTAGTTGTTCTTGCGTTATCTAGGTCCATCTATATCTGTGAACGAGATACAATTACTACACTCGAGAGCAATGAATCCGGGTCACTTAAAGAATGTTAAAAATCTCGGAAACTAAAAATGATAGGTTAATGCAATAAATTGTATTTAATAGACAATGTAATACTCCTTAAATGAAAGTAAAAAAAATATGAGTCACCATACATTTTATTAACACAAAATTACATAAAGAAAAAAACTGCTGATCTCTCCTTAAAACAAAAATAGGAAACATGAAATTTTTGAACTTTATTACGATTTTCTTGAATTTTAATACTTCGTATTGCCTCCTCGTGCTTCCATTACTGCGTTTACGCGGTTTGGCATGCTGTACACCAAGTTCCTTATACGATTTTGGGGAATATTCTCCCATTCCTCTGTGAGAGCAATTTTGAGCTCGCGAAGCGTGATTGGGGGAGGGTTTCGTTGTTTTACGCATCTGCCTAGCTCGTCCCAAGCATGCTCGATCGGGTTGATATCCGGGCTGCGCGCTGGCCACTCCATACTAGTAATGTTCATCTCTTGAAGGTAGTCATTCACAATCCTACCTGTATGAGGTCGGGCATTGTCATGCATAAATATAGCATCCTCACCTAAATTGACCATAAATGGACCAACGTGATCATTGAGGATTTCTTCCACATATCTTACGCTAGTTAAAGAGCCGTTTTCTATGATCACCAGCTCTGTGCGACTTTCAGAAGAAATTCCGGCCCACACAAGTACAGACCCACCACCGTAGGCTACTTTTTCTTCGATGCATGCTTGCTTGAATCTTTCCCCTGGTCTTCGATACACTCTGTGTCTTCCATCGTGCTTGTAGAGCATAAATTTTGATTCGTCGGAGAACATAACTTTTGACCAATCTTCAATACTCCAATTTACGTGGCTCTGGGCATATCTTAGTCTTGAAATACGATGCCCACGCTCCAGTTTAGGGCCGTTTGCAGGTCTAAGGGGTTTTAAGTTAGATTCAGCAAGCCGACGTCTTACTGTCCATGCACTTGGGTTACTTCCTCTGAGGCGTCGAAACTGATTTGTGAGTTCAGTTCCTGTGAGAAAGCGATTTCGAAGCATGGTGTTCACCAAGTATCGGTCTTCTCGTGCTGTGGTACACCTGGTTCTGCCCGTTCCTGGTCTGCGTAGGTTAGAACCAGTTTCTTCGTAACGTCGGAGAACTCTTTGTACTGTTGACAGCGACACACCGACAGTCCTGGCTGTATCGCGCTGACTCCGGCCGGTTTCCAGCATTGTAAGTATTCTGGTGCATTCTTCAGGCGTAAGCGACATAATTTCAGCTTGAATAATGAATATAGAGCACTATCAACATGGTTATGTACCCACATAAATGACAGATTACAAACAAAAGCAAAACCAAATGCTGTAATTTCGTAGTTCCATCTTCGAAAGTGGCCCTTTTTCAAATTTGATTTTTTTATGATATAACTTTACAATAACTAAGAAGTTTTAATACCTTCATTTAAGGAGTATTACATTGTCTATTAAATACAATTTATTGCATTAACCTAGCATTTTTAGTTTCCGAGATTTTTAGGATTCTTTAAGTGACCCGGATTCATTGCTCTCGAGTGTATTTCATACATGGAACAAGGGCAATGCAGTGGGCTATGCTTGGAGTTTCCCTTCGTGATCGAATCAGTAATGAAGAGATCCGTAGGAGAATCAAAGGAACCGACATAGCCCGAAGAATTGCCAAACTTATGTGGCAGTAAGCACGGCACATTGTTCGCAGAACAGATGGCCGATAGGGCTGAAAGGTTCTGAAGTAGCGACCGCTTACCGGGAGTTGGAAGGCCTCGCTTCCAAAAAGGTGGACCGATGATCTTGAGAAGAGACCGTATCTCCTGCAGTGGACGTTCCTTTTAGCTGAAATGGTGGTGATAACGAGATGGGACAATCACGCCGTATGTAATAACATCACTCGCACATCTGGAAAATGCCGAAAAGCTATACACTATTGCCGCAGAAACCTAACACATTTGCCGCAAAACCGCAAAACTAATCAGGACTTTAATAAAATTGATATTTTTTAACTCCGAACGATCGCCACTGATCGCTACTGTAAAACGCTAGTCAAAATTTAAATTTTCGCTCATCGGAAATAGAGGCCTTTGTGGAAGAACCAATTATTTTTTTGCATGGCCGCTTTTCCATTACAGTTGAATTAATTTCTAGGCTGTTTGTTTTCGCTCCAAAGATATTATAGAACCTTTAAACCGTGCGCTTTTTGTGGGCACCGGTCAATTTTCAATTTATTTATTGATAGACTTTTTTCATTGGCATTTTAAAGAGTCTTTCCCAGAAATAACTAGAGCGTATTAGGTAATTATTAACGCATGGATTCAATCGAAAAGAAAGAATAATTTGCAAAAATTACGGAGTTTATTCTCGCATCTGCTTTGGCCAAAGAAATTAAATGAATCCCTGAACTAAGAGCTTAGCACAAAAGTATTAATTGCGCGAATTACACACACCCATATGCACACCTAAAATAACATCACGCCTATAAACCCCCGAAGAGTTAAGCAGAGGTAACACCCACATTTCGCCAGTTATGTTTAAGTCCCAAGTAATAGGGGGCGAGCCTATTACCATCAACCGGGCACAATTCCAGACTCCGAGTTGCTACTGAAAAATTCCTGATAGAAAACCCCAATAACACTTTACCCGACCTGGGAATCGAACCCAGGATCTCATGCTCAGCAGTAGTGTTTGCGACCACTAGACCAAAAGAAATAAAATGAATCACCGAACAAACAGTTAAGCACAAAAGTATTAGTTGCGCGAATTACACACACACAAATGCACACATCAACTATACAATTTGACATAGTTTGTCGTGTACCGAAATAAAAAACGTGGCACCACTTGTGATAAATTAACTACGGGACAATGACACCGTCAAAAATCTGATTTAGTGGGGTGTTACACAATCATGGTTCGTTAAACCGCGGACAAAACCCAACATATTTTAGTGGGGACCCCACCGAATAGCAAACTAGCTAGTTAGGTACCACCCTAATTTTGTACCATTCGTTTAAGGGTTGTCAATTCACCGAAGCCTGAGGTCCCGTGATTCAATTATGAAATACAATTAAAATTCTGTTTGTTTAGAACATATGTTTGAGTAGTAAGGGCGCATAACAAAACTTGCGCTTCTGACCTGATGAAAGGGACGTTTTTAAGTGTTTTTTTGATCATAAATAATACCGGAATGTATAGTTTTCGTACTTTTTTTTTGTTTATTTAAAATAACTATTTGTTTTCTTAAAAATTAACAACAACTTTTGACCTCGATTTCCTTTGCTTTTTCCTTTTAATATTTATTTTTTAATTCAACTACCCCAACAATTACCCAAAACTTTCGTACAACTGGGCACCCTAAGCTGAATGATGAATAAAAATGCAAATCGCTCCGGGCAAACGGAAGAATGATTTTGAATAGCGCGTAAATTGTGAACAGGTGTATAGGAGGGTACTAACCGGTTTCGAAACGATAAAACAAGATGGGAGAAGTAACATCGCAATGAATTTTTATTATAATACTAATGAAGAATAAGCACTTTTAATGGTTTAATTTTTTGTTAAAAAATTGGGGTGCTTTTGTTATTTTTGAGAGGATAAAGTGTGTAGCTTGTTGGATTAGAGGTTTTTTTTTGTGTTTGTATTTTTATGTGTTTAAGGCATCGTGTATAACAGATGTGCTGTATATTTTATCGAAAGGACACAACTGCCGATACTTTGAAAAAAGATTAACTTCAAAAAAAAATAAAGAACCAAAGTTTCACACAAATTTTTGATGCCAACTGTACTATGTCCGAATAATATTTTCCTGCTAGAATTTTCTTTTAGCAATAAGATCGCCTATTGTACTGTTATATTTTATGTGACTGCCTTTATTACGCTTAAAATATGCCTACCTAAGTCCAGGTGGTAACAATATCCGAATAATAATCTAAAGCCCTATTCACACGTCTGGAGAATCTCACGCATCGCTCCGCCGGTATAAAGGCGGGTCATCACAGTGGTTAGTGACGGGGGGATGAACGTAATTCCCTGGCGTTGGTGGTTGGTACAGTTAATTTATTGAGGGGACACATGCAGGTACAGGGTATTAGCCGGCTAGAATAATTATAATACAAGCCTCGATTTTCTGCATTTGTCGTAGCAGCGAATCTTAATCCCGGTGTAGTTTAATAAGGTAATTATTGCCACTTACCGCCGGAAAGCCAAATGTTAAATGTGTCTGTCAAAATGTAAATGTCATCCTAATGACTTGTTGTTCGAAATATAAAACTGAGTTCTCGTTTTAAGTCAGGGTCTCAAGAGACTTTAGTTGGGACATCGAAGATCGGAAGTTCGTTAATGATAGCGATTTATTTGTGGCCCTTCCAAAGTATACAGCGAATGGTTCTTCACACAGAGAATGGTTCAGATATTAATATTAATAGTTCAGTTATTAATACAGAGAATGCTTCTTCACTCATAGATTATAGGAAAACCTTTAAGAAGTCTATGGTCTTAAAATAACATGGTAAATCTCTGAATATTGTGCGTGCAAACTTAGATTTGCATTTGGAATGTATGGGAGAACATGTATTTCAACTACAATGTTAAGTTTGTATTTGAGATAAATTCATCCCAACTACGGAACCCTTTATGCGTAGTCCGACACGCAAACGCGCCGGTTTTTTTAATAATATTTTTTTGCCTCTAATTTCATGAAAATACGGATAGCAAATCCATATAGTCTCAAAGTCAAGACAATAAATTAGTCACAACGCTGTGTCAAGGCCAAGGACAACCAATGAGTCAGTTATAAATCAGTTCTGACTCAACATTCCTTTAGATATATTATAATAGATTGTACGGTTTTATAACAAAGAAATAAAACCGCAAAGATCGTGCCGTGTGCTCCGTGCCTTAGATTAAGGTCACATCTTTCCGTATTAAGAAAGAAAAGAAAGAAAGAAAGAAAATATTTCTTAATATTTCTTTATTTCTCTCTCTTTTTTATATTCGTACATACATGCAGATAGTTAAATCCAGTGGAGCTCGTGGCTAAATAATAACAGCTGCACGCAATCCATCAGGATAAGCTACGCTTGCCGGGGTTGCTCCGTAGATGGGTGACATTTTTACATACCGATACTCCTCCGTGCCTCGGAAAGCCCGTTAAGCTGTTGGTCCCGGCTGTCATTCGTGGATCTTCGACAGTCGTTACGGGTCGTCAGAAGCCGGCAAGTCTGACGACCAGTCTTACCAAGGGGTATCGTATTTCCCAGTTACTGGGTTGTGGAGGTCAGATAGGCAGTCGTTCCATGTAAAATACTGGTATTTAGCTGTATCCCGTTATACTGGAAGCCGACAACAACATAGTTGGAAAAAGGCTAGGCAGATTGATGTAGATAGTAAATCAGGTGGACAGTCGAGTAGAAAGAGAAACTTCTTATACAACGTGTTCCTTTTCATGGGGCTCTAAAGTTATATGCTGTAATGTAAATGTAAGTAAAAATAACACAAAAAGGTCCTAGTATTTAAAAAAAAAACTTAGTCCCTGCTTTATAATTAGTTCAATTATGCAAAGTTTAATGATTTAATTTGAAGTATTTTTTTAATACCAGCGGTTTATTGTTCGGTTTGGAGGTAATAATGTTTTTTTTTTCTACAGAGATAATTTAATGGAACCTCAACTTTAACATATATTTATTTCAACATTAATGCTGCAGTATTTTCGATATAACAGAGGATCATCCTAAGCACTTAGAGGTATTTATTTATAGGCTCTTTTGTAATTTAATAATGTACCCATTGTTGTAGCGCCTACTTATAAATAAATTATGTTATTTCTCATCTTACTGTTCTTGATATTGGTAATAGAATCCTTGAATCCTGACTAATGGACATTAACTAACCGTAGGCAGACATTAATGCTGGGCAGCTACTGAGAATTTTGTGAAAATAAGAACCCAGTGCCCCTGAAATTTTCACCTTAGAATTTTAGGCCACTCGGGAGTAGCTACAAAGGTTAATATCAATTACATTATACCGGGCTGATTTTCCACTAGGTCCAATATAGAGTATAAATATTTAAGTAACTAATTAAATATTTATAAGGCTTGGCGTTTCCTTAAATTATAACACAACACTCCAGAGATTTCATTTCGCAAAACGGAATAATTTACTAAATATCTGCCAGCGTATAAAATACAAATACATAAAATATTTTGTAATGTATAATGGTGACGTACATCCTTTGTGAAAAACGCTTTTATCGAGATAAAAATAACATAACATCACGCTTGTATTCCCTTGAAGGGTTAGGCAGAGGTGAGCACCACACACACCCACGCGTGCACACACACACACACACACACACATACACGCACGCACACACACACACACACACACACACACACACACGCACGCACGCACGCACACACACACGCACGCACACAGACAATTTCGATGCAGGTAAGAAAAGTTTTGTTTTTTTACGATTCGTAAGCAAGTGTAAGAATTTCATAGCGAAAGTTGTTTAGTATGGCGATGATGCTTCTATTTTCCAAATTCAGAAAAAAAAAACTTTTTTACAAGTTAACTGAGCCAGCAAAAACATAAGTCATGTATGCATGCCGCATAATATGACACACAAAGCCAAGTGCCAAGTTTTTCTCAGCTTCACACTTTAACCCTTCTTTACATGATCTTACTAGTTACCAAGTTTGAGCTAATTCTGCGCGACTCGAGCGTGAAGTTTCATGTAATAGACTGCGGCGGGTAGGACGAACGAAACGTTAATTACGCTCATTGAAGCAGAACTTTGCGAAGACATTATTTTCCGCAATTATTTGATTGGAGTTTTGTTAATGATAAGTGTTTGTTGAGGGGCTGAGTTGGGAATTGATTGTTTATTTCGTTCTAAGCGGTGGCGAATGGGATTAAATGTTGAACACCTCCAATTCTTTGAAGTTGACCGAATGTGTTTACACAAGATGCAAGGTGATGTATATTTTTAAAGGAAAGATGCATAAAGGAAAATGTTATGAAATTGCCATAATTTAGGGTCTGGTTTTAATTCACTACTTAACATGAATAATCTTGATAAATTTATAAAATTCGGGACTAACCCAGTTGATGGTATAAAAACATACATTTAATTAAATAAACCTCAACAATAGAATTACCTACTCAAATACATGTAATTTCTCAACACTGCGCGATATCTTCTCAATTCGCCACTTGCAGACAACGTGCTCAATCTTCTTTACCGCCACAACATTACAAGCTAACCAAATGACTCACGGACAGATGTACAATTGTACTATGTTATTATTATTGCTTTATACCAACAGTTGGCAATGTCACGAGCCATAGACCCATGTGACTGATTCATCTTAAATACTTCCGCTGTCATATGGGCCTTTTTTTAAGACAATACACAGGCCGACAAAATTTTTAACCAGAAACCAGACTATATATTTCCGAAGGTTTTCGATGCGCTGAATCCAAATCTGGCCTCAGAATTGCTCTAACACGTCAGGTTTCTGAGATATCCTAACCTAAAAGTGCAAAAAGTACCGTTTTGCCCGATTTTGAGGTTATGTAGACTCACGAATTATTTTTTTCTTAAAAAAAAAATAAAGGTTACCATATTAAAAAAACAAGTATTCCTCTTTCAAATGCCGTTGAGTTTGCTCAAATATTTTTTTTTTTTTCGCTGAGATATCGTGTTTTGAAGTTCTCATCTTTGTAAATTTTCGTATACCTGAAAATCAATTGAGATCATAGACGTGATACAGTTGATTACTCATTTTCTGCAAATGTATAGTCTAGTTTGTAGTTAAGAAGTTTGGTTAAATTTTGTTGGCCTGTCTGATTAATATAGTGAGACGACTGTTGGAATATTAATTATTACAGTGTACAGTGCGCCTCGGAAAGCACGTTCAGCCGTTGGTGCCGGTTGTCATTCTTGAAATGTTGACTGTATACTGAACCTTTAACTGAAAAGAGAAATTATGGACAGTACGGGGAGAATGTTGCTTTTATCAACTTGGCAAACGTATTCTTAACACACATTATGGTATTTGTAGCTATTCTTAAAACAATCCCTCAACACCCGGCACAAACTGATTAACATAACGAAATTTAAGTCCTGTTTGTTTAAGAAATTTAATAATTCCTAAGCTTATTAAGGATGCGTGTGTCAACCTCATTACCCTCTTTATGCGCCACGGTTGACGGCTTGCATAAATAACGCCTTTTCTTTGTAACCCCTGATTACTAGGCTTTGCTAAGATTATGAACAGTTTTCTGAAAGAACGTGGCAATTATATTGTTCAGGGCGAGAAGTGGTGTTGTTTGAGGATTTAAAAATGAAGGGAGACTAATGGGGTTTTGTTTTAGTACTTTACTTACCATTATATTGTAGGAAATTTGTTTTAGCCCACGTTCGTAAGGACATAAAAATGTCGCGGTGGGATTTTATCGCGTATTTGAGTTTCCATTCTCGATATTGAGCCGAGCGTTGAGAATCCAACAAAGTGCAACAACCTAGCGCGTCGAAAAAAACACACTGTAGGATTTTCAACTCTTGGCGGCAAGCAGAGCGTCGAAAATACAATGTGAGAAAAAAAAATCGTTCGTGCCTACCTGAGCTTACATTCTTGCAGGATATGGGTTGATTATTAGCCCGAATGCAATAATTAGATATTGACTTTCATCCACACACACCCACAGCACCCTTTCCCACAGCAGTCCACTGCTGGACATAGGCCTCTCCAAATGCACGCCATTCAGCTCAATTCTTGGCAACACTCATCCAGCTGCTACCAGCCACCCTGCGAAGATCGTTGCTCTACCTAGCCTAAGGGCGTCCTAACCTACGTTTGCCGATTCGCAATGATTAAATTTTAGGTTGGAAATCACAATTAGGTATTAATTGTTTTATTGTTAGGTGGAAATGGAAATATAACCAGATGGATGTCATAAAAGAAACTAAAGTTAGATAATTATAAGAAGTTGCAGTAGAATGCATCGGGGCCGGACAGATGGGTTGGAGTCGTCACGCAGTGGGTAGGTACCAGAAGACGAATCCTAGGAAACGCTGGCGTGATGTCTTAGAGGCGATTATTGAGATTAGCTGGAGAAGTCAACACACAGAAAAGACCAGGCTATGGGAGACGCTTACCCAGCAGTGGTAGAATAAGCTTTAAAAAAAGCAGCTGATGCATTTGTTCTCGTGAAGCGTGGTTTGAAGATATCAGGTAATAAGGATGATGACTGGATTAAAAATTAAAAATAAACTTATTAGTCCGTCAGTCTGATAATTAAAAAAAAATTGACACGTATTTTTTGCTTTATCATATCAATAAAAAAATACTTAGATAAAACGCATTAAAGTTGGGGACTGAGTAAGTATAAAATCTACATACTCGTGACGTCATGGCACATTTTAACTCAATCTATCACCATAATATTGTTTACGTAAAAAAAAGAAAAATACGTATCCAATATTTTTTTTAAATCTACCTGAAGGACATTTTTTTTTTTATCATCAAGAAAAATCAACAATCTGAATCATTTTGGAGGCAACAACGTAAATAACGCAATGAATGTTGTTGAATTGTCAAAATTAAACAGATTATGATTGATCGTGTGTTACGCAGCAGTGGCAGGATTTATACCTGTGTAATGTTTATATTGTGTTCTTGATTTATAGGTAAATATTTTGACCCCAGGTAACTGAAATACCTAGTAAAGTTAGGGTAAACATATTAAATTCAGTACCAGGCCGCATTCAAACAGTGTTAGTTCGTGTACTGCCTGGGGATATTAGAAAAGTTTTAGAACAAAACATTTTTGGTACGTTTTTGTAGACGGAACTGGAAATGTAACATCTGCTTCTTTTCTTTTATTTTTTGTGAAGTTGTATTCGCGGAAATTGAAAGAAAGAAAGAAAACAGAAAAAATATCTTATTGCAAATACAGAAAACCTTGAACCCTAATGTTGACCATGATAATATACGTAGTCACATTAGGCAGTGATTTATTTGATAAAAATTTATTTAAAAAAATTACAGTAATTAGGAGGTGTACTCGATTAGAGCGATACAGACGGAATGACTTACTATTGGTACATATTTTTAAACAACTCAGTGCATAACTTGATAATATTAGGTACAGGTATCACTTAATGATAAAATTCTTAATTTTTATAGTACACAGTGAATTATATAGTCCATGTACAGCGGGCTGCATCAATTGGTTACCCCACTACCAAATTGATGCAGCCCACCGTACAAATGAGAGCTTCAAGGCTCCCACAGATAGTCGCGACGCGACTCTCGTGGAAAAATGTCTAAGAAATCTTCAACGAAATTGTTCTGCCGGTGTCGCGTCGCGGCTTTCTACGGGACCCTTAACTCAAAGTCAAAATTACTTTTCTAGTTTTCCCTCCTTTACTCAATTTGAATTCGCGAAAATATGTAAATAATTATTTGTTATTGTATGTTAGTGAAGAATCAAACGCGTATGCGTAGGCTAATTAAATACAATTATTACCATCACAATATTAGAACCAATTAATTAGGCATATTAAATCGGTTGAACAAAATAGCATAATATTAATTAAATAAAGCATGGTGCACATTGTCGGTGAAGGCGCTCTATCGCACGGTGGCAACCAGTGTGCACATCGCTTTAACCTCGTTAGGGTTGCCCAGATTATTTGGCAGTAATTACTTTTAAATTCGCGTAATTTAAAATGCAAAATTTCGCTCCTTATACATATATGTAATTAATTGATAGGTAATACGGTATTCTCAATTTACATTTATGTAAGGTATTAAAATCTCGTTTCTTTATTTGAATGATGCAAGTAAGAATTTAATTAAAATACTCATTCATTTAAATATAAGTTTATTTAAACAGCATGAGGAAAATATATAAAAAAATGTTATTGATGTAAAGTGAAAGTATAGTTACTAAATGTCTGATGTTAGCATAATTATGTAATACGAATTGTAATAACCGTGTTAATATAAACGAGTACATAATTGGTTACTTTTATGAGTTAATTGGCGAAAATTATGACTAACTGCTGTAACGCTTCAAAGGCAGACTAAAACATTATTATTTTATTTATCTCAGATATCTCGGATAGGAATCTCATAAAGAAAATAACATTTTAATTTATCTTTTGTGTAACTAGCCAAAATTAAAATAAACCAACCATATGAAAACTAAAAATTTGAAGACTAGAGAGTAGAATAATAATTATAAAAGCATGTCAAAAAAGTATGTATCTATTTAGTTATAAACCATCAATTGTCCATTCATTATCACCTCCAAACTCAATAACACCAAATTCTCTCGCAACAACATACGCTCAGGGGCAGCCCTAATCCTCGGTTTACGTTACACTGAGCCTAATTAGCGTGAACAAACGCGCGTTGTTTGTACAGAGTGGCGCGTTAACGCGTCGCGATCATCTGTGAACCGGCCTATTACGGAGCAACGTGTTGAGGACAATGTATGAGGGAACGGAACAAGGTCCCAATACTGATGTAGAAAAAAAAAGCGACCAAGTGCGACAGTACAATTAGAGATGGGTTGTAACAGGTTAAACACGATATCTGCTATCAGTTATCACTGTTACATAAAAATAACAGTAATATTTTTTTAAATCGGTCCAGTAAAATGACGATGTGGATATATTTAGTAACCTTTTCCGCTTAGCTATTTCTAAAGAGACTTGAAAAGACCCTGGAAGAAATCGACACGTGTTTCACCTCTCAACGAGGCATCCAGCGCAGTGTCTGCGCTCGATGCTTGGTGTGGCAACACGCCGTGTTCGAGTTCACGACAAGTTAATCATCATCCTGAGGATGCCTCGTTGAGAGGTGAAACACGTGTCGATTTCTTCCAGGGTCTTTTCAAGACTCTTTAGAAATAGCTAAGCGGAGAAGGTTACTAAATATATCCACATCATCATTTTATTATGGATTTCCGCAAGGTCACGCCTGGCCTGAATCAATTAATTATCGGTCCAGTAGTTTTTATAATATTAGTTTAGATGAACTGAAATGTAATTGATAACATAGTAGTTCTCAATTCGCTTGTATTTGGCATCACGGTTTCATAGAAAATTGATTTAAATTCAAATATGGACCAAAAGTTGCATGAAATGATCTGCCAGTTAAATTACCCGGAGATTACCAGGAGGTAATCTAACAGGTAATAGACTCTGAATGTTGATAAAAATGCCTCATTATCCTCTCTAATGAAGAGTTTTCATAAACGCTTTGAGCTATCAGCGCGGAGAGTGGTAATTAGTTCGGTTTTTTAGAAAATAATTTTGAAAAGGATGACATAATTATGTGTCTCGAAAAGAAAGACAGAAAGTATTAAATGTTAAACTCTGTATAGATAACTAATAGCGTTCAGTAGTAAACAAAGAGTTAATTACAAGTTACGGACGAATAGTTACGGATACTACCTGAATTACTGACTGATAACCCATAAATAATAACATAGTACAAATTCACTATAAATTGACCAAAAGTATTTAAAGCTAATGCTCTATCACCATGCATCCATTTTAGGCATCATAATCGTGACGTCATGTATCACATTATGTAAACATTCACGAAATGATATGGATACGCGTAACGCATAGAAATCGGCTCAATATTCATGTATGAGTCACTCGTGTTCGCTCGTGTAGCCATGCCTAAAATAAGCATTGAAGCTTATAATAATATTATTTGAAAATGTAATAGACATGATTTCGTCTAAACTGGGATAGGAGAAGATTCGGTGGGTGGTTGAGAGTGGGTTATGCAAAATAAATTTATTATTAATTGCACACTGTTGATATAGAAGGTCTTACTACATTACTAAGGTTCTTGTAATAACTGGTAATTTGATTTTGGTTATGAGTTATTTTATCACTAACCACACCTATAAGACTATCAATATTGCCCAGTTGCAAGAGACAACAGAATTGCAATTATTTACTTTTATTGTATTAAAGTAAATCCTTAAGTCAGCATCATCTGCTTAGCCTTTTCCCAACTACGTTGAGATCGGCTTCCAGTCTAACTGAATGCAGCTGAATACCAGTATTTTGCATGGAGCGACTGCCGAACAGAATTCCATAGCCCAGTAACTGAGTAATCGAATATCCCTTGGTAAGATTGGTAGTCAGACTTTCGGGCTTCTGACTACCTGTAACAAATATCAAAGATCTACAACTGGAAGCCGGAACCAACGGCTTAACGTGCTTGACGAGGCACGGAGGGGTCTCAATATGTAAAGATGGTAGCTTCACCTGATCGATCGATCCGTGCGGCTGTTCTAATTTAGCCAGGAGCACTAGAACTAAAATCTTCTAAAGAGAAACAATAAAACAAAACCTTTTCGAAACACGCATCACGTCCATGTTTGAAAAATGCCCACACAGTCTAATATTTAATTTGAATATCCGCCTATTTCGTGTCCTTATATTTTATTCAATCTTTGTTTTTTCTCGAATAAAGTAAATCTTGTAAACATTGCTATAAATCTTCCTTTGAAATAGTTACTTTGCATTATTTTATGCGGGCAAAAGAATTGCTGGAAACTGATCTAGTTTCACAGACTTTTAGAAAGGAAACTTTGAAACAATATTGCCAATTTATTACTGCCCTAATCAAATAAAGTTTGTATTGTATATTTTTTTTAATATTGTTCTGAAATCGTGTAAGTAGGCTAACTAATTGAAAGTTCTTTTCTATTTGTGTTCATTATAACTTTTCCAAAGAAAAAGTTTTGATCTGGGTATATCGAAGTAAGCTTTACAATATTTTTACAGGTTTCCAGGTAAACAATTCGGTACTTAACAAAAACTGTAAAGAACTAAACGCGGCAACATTCGTAAGAAGTACGAAGTAAACAATAAAATTCATAACAGTTTCAAACTTTTAAAACAATGCAGCTAGTAATAGAATAAACGAACAATATATCCTGTTTGGAAACTTGAATTAAATAAAGCTGAAAGAAAGAAAACATCACATCGAACTGGTGGTAAAAAAATGTATCAGTTTGGAAATAAATGCTATCATAGTAGACAGAATGCAAAGCAAACAAAAAAACGATAAAGCTAAAACTTAACGAACTAAAATATGGTGTCGAAAATTTCTCCGCATCGCTGTCGACTGGTAATGGACGAGAGACTGGCGGGATTGTCACGTTGTATCTCAATACTCAATATCTTTATTACTTTACTATAATTTGTACTTAGGTGGTAATTATATAATTTAGATCATGATGGACCCTGTAGGGCACAGCAAAGAGGGTAGGAGAGAGGAAGCACTGTTTTAGGAGATCATTAAGTTGTTTTTGTGGGAACACGTTTTAAATTACATTTATTATCAAAGTCAGGAGATCGCGAAGAAGACACTAAAATTTCGCTTAGCTATTATTTATGTTTTATCTGCAAAAAGTACTTAAATATTTTAGATTATTCTTATATATATCTGTACATGTGTATTATAATTCTGTTTATTCATATAAATAAATTAAGTATGGATTAATACTAACCTCTGGCCAAGGGAAAAGCCCTTGGGTCACGGAAAGTGTCAAATAAACAAATACACAAAATTTACTTATTTAGCAAGTACACCAGCATCCAACAGATGATTTAGTACAAGTATTTGTTGATCTTGAACCAACAATAAACTTCAAACGGTTCGTTAAATACAAAGGAGGATATAACAGATTCAAATTTATTTATGTTTTTATGTTCAGGGAGATTAGACGATGAATATTGAATGAGGCAGGTACTGACATCGACGGAGGGAACAATGGGGAGACTAGCCTATTGAATGTTCTACCTGATGGCGTGTCTATACCAGGTTTAGACGCCTTTTTTCTTATACCGCAAAAAAGGGATCAAATTCGCTGTAGCGTTAGGATGGCCATAAAAAATAGAAACTGCTAGATTGGAATTTTGACTAAGCAATTTTTTTGGGTTTGTTTGTTAATGGGAGCGTTAAAACACCCACAACTATTTTGGGCACTTCCTATTCAAAACCCGACATTGATAATTTTACAAAGACGTTCTTGGTACCAATCCTTTAGCATGTTCGAAAGCTCGATAAATTTCGGAGAAAGACGAAGAAATGCATGGCACTCGACCAACTCTGTACTTTAAAAAAGAGAATTCATTTGTATCTAGAAAATATGAAATATCCCAAGAAAATTCTCAAGAAGTCTAAACATCAATTTCCTATCTAAAATGTATGGCGTAAAGGAAGTTGTAGTGATATTTATGTGGGCAAAACTTTTGCATCTCACGTCTTACGGCAGATAGCAAGTTGCAAGGTTCCAATGAATATATTAAACAGTCACATGTAAGTTGGTAATACTTCCCGACTTAGTATTCATGTTGGAGTGCCTATGGCGGTAACCTGGTTACTTACATACAGAGTACCTTGATTAGGAATACCAGATGCCAGTGCACTCAACAACGAGTCATTTAAGTCCTTCAAAGCGCATCTAAATAGAGAAATAATACAGTTGTTATGGATACCATAATTGGATAGTCTGGAAAAGGCAATCAAGGACAGTTATTGACTTATAATGAGGTGGTTATGGATTCCATATTTGATAGCGGTAGGCTGATGCATAATACATTGACAACAATAGGCAAGTTGAAAATTGAGTCATTGTTTTCCCAATCAAATAGAGGAACATAAGCTCCTTGGTGCAAAATCGTGTTATGGATCTTGCATAAGCGTTCTATACGCTAAGTATCTATCAAAGGTAGGTGTGACAGTAATCCTGCCCAAGTTTCATGGAAGGTGTTATAGGTGCGAAGTGTGTGAGCATCTTAACAGTCAATACATCGAATGCAACGACGGCGGTTATATGTTTAATATTCCGGGAGCGAATTACTCGGCGCCGTAGCTCCTCACGTGTTGAATTACCTTACACGCCTCGCTTGACAGATATATACTGAGTGTAAATATATGTGTGGGTGTAAAGCTGATAGCTTCCTTTGTAAGTTTGTTACGAGCGAACAAGGATCACGATTTAGACGTTCATGGGGTGGGCACGACTCTAAGAGTCACTAGCTCGTGAGACGATCCCGTAAATGTTACAATATATATATATATGACTTACTGGAAATTGCTTACTATCAGAGTTTATTCCTTAGTTTCAAAACGGACTTTAAATGTAGAAGCAATAAAACAGCTTACCAGAAAGACAACCAATTAGTTGCTTCGGGATGAGATGTTATCGTCAACAGTAGTAGATGATGTGCACATACCTGAAAAGAAAACGTAAACATTAGTATTATAGTAGCAACAGAAAACAAATTGTAGTGCTTTGAAAGAAAATAGGGTCAGATTTACCGATGTATTACTGGAACTGTATTTTACTGATGAAACAAGTACAAATCATATCTCTCCATGAACGGAGGCAATTAAAAAAATACACAAGCTGAGAAATTGTGAACGTTTGAACACGTAATGGTTCTATAGATTTGTCAATCCCGTTCATTGTATAGATAGGTTTTAAATTGATAAATAATGTGATTGTAGATTGTGGAATAGTCTCTAATCCAAGAGAGATCAGATCCTATACAGATAATATATGAAATAATACTTAATAAGCAGAGATGAGATCTGTGTCGCAGCATCTATGTATGTGTTAGTAGAAGATGTCAGTGGGAGAGACTTGATTGCATGGGTCTTAGATAACCAAACCAATAAGCTTATAAAGATCAATCTGACACTACATCACACGACATTCGATTAGCTCTTAACACGAGAACAACAACTTTTAATTCAATCACAAACCCATATGGAATCGAGAGAAGATTACCATTAAACTTGTAGCGATCGCATCCGAATGCAAACATGCGTCGTATTGAGTTACTGTGGAATGCATCGAATCGCACCGAGTGAGGACCAATCGAGATATCGAATGGACGCAATCGAGCAATCAGATCGATTCAGTGCGACAAATACCGAAACCGTATCGCGTGGACTAAATATTCAGATAGGAGAACGTGTGTGGATTGAATAACTTTTTTCGGCGTTGGTTGGCTTGGCAATATGTTTTTGTAATGGGATCGTTGTTCTACGAAAATTGATTTTTAGGGACTTCAATATAAATCTAGCTATTCTTGATTTTAATTTGATCATTTGTGAAGTTCTAATGATAGTAATGATAATGAAGGTCCCTCTGGAGTAGAAGGAGCTAAACATTATTATACTGGAATAGAAAATGTATCTCATTAGCTCGAAAAACTCCCCAAAAAATATTGATTGGGTCGAGAAAATGAAATCATACAACTTTTTGATGAAAACCTCACAAACAACAATGTCCAAAACCAAATATATACGAAAATAGAACATAATTAAGCACAGAAACCAATCGCGTGTCAGCTCACTAATTGAGTTTTGAAGATTTTAAGGTTCACGCAAAGCAAATTTATAAAACACGCGAATTTCTACGTTACGTTATCGATGTAAGCAATGGTGAATGGAATATTGTTTTTGAAGAAAAAGGGAATCACTATTTCTCAGGGAAACGACTCCTATTCTTTTTTTTTCCAAGTATTCCGCTTTTGTTATTAATATATTATTAATATTAGGAAAATTATTGCAATTGTTTAGTCTCTGTTTCATGGTCTTAGGCGCTTTAAACACAAATGGAGAGAATATAATAAATATAATATAATAAATTC
The DNA here is from genome assembly GCA_916610215.1 of Omphaloscelis lunosa. Lineage (NCBI taxonomy): Eukaryota > Metazoa > Arthropoda > Insecta > Lepidoptera > Noctuidae > Omphaloscelis > Omphaloscelis lunosa. The sequence goes on along the minus strand of OU744265.1, from coordinate 11,288,464 downwards.
GAAAGCAAACACTGTGGCAGTAACATCATCTACACTTATCTACTTTTATAATATTATAAAGGGAAAAGATTTGTGTTTTTGTTTTAATGAATAAATTCAAAAACTACTGCATCGATTTAAAAAAATCTTTCACCAAGTGAATACTATATTATCACTGAGTAACATAGGCTATAATTTATAAAGATATGACGCGGGCGAAGCTGCTAGCGGAAGCTAGTCGGTAATAAAATGGATATTACCTCTCTCCCATTAGTTACTTGTTGCAAGCCCACCCCTGAGGAAAAGTAAGGATGACCTATTTCAACGCAGTTCAGTAAAATATTCCTATCAAACTTCACTGCAGCACGTTTTTCTTTAGAGTATTTACAGCACCATATATTTCTATTCCAGTTTCGTATTCTATAGATTTTTCTGCAGCCATAACAGTTATATGATTAAACTTTTACGGTCTTGGATCTAGGACGCAGGCTATGGCGGAATATTAAAAGCACGTGAATTCTCTCCAAATTACTTCTTCCTTCAATTTATTTTCAGCAATAACATCTAAAATTTTGAAGTCTGTGGTTTTGTTATACATAATTTGTACACGACTGGTACTGTCTGTAATCAGCCTTTGAGTTCCTTCGAGAAATAATTTGACAAGTTCGACAAAATCACCAAAAACAAAGTTAAATTTTAAAACTACCAAAGTGTCGTTTTCCCGAAAACTTGAAGATGTTTTGGTGCTACCCAAAAACTAGTTTCTAAACCAAGATATGAACAAAACGAGGCAAGACGGCCATTGGTTTATTGGATTGTTTAAGAATGTGTTCGCAACAGCTTTTCAGTTGGAAGAAGTTTGAAATCAAATATATTTCTGTAAACGTCTGGAACGACCGTAAATGATATTTTCTGTGAAGTGCACACAGCTGTGATATGTTTTTAAGTGTGCAGTTCCCGTGTTTGTGTGAAAACATTGTTTGAATTCTCCACTTTATACAAGCTCGGAATGGTTAGTGCTATTTCTGCTGGTAATGGAAATGATAACACTAAAGTACAAATGTAGAATATAAATATATCTGTAGAATAATAATCATTCTAAAATACAAGGTTTTCTGATTGTAATTGAATTTATTGGCTAATAAATTATGGTTCTAAAACACATTAATTTGTACAAAAGCACCATAACTATCAGATGGGCTGTCAATTACATTACTAACTTGTGAAAACGTAAGAAATCTCGAACCGTCTAAAGACCAAAGTATGTCTTTAAAGTGAACGAGCCTATTCCAACCATTGAGACGGTCTGCACGACTTAATGTCCGTCTCAAACCTCTGTAAGACATTCAAGTCGTCTTGTTCTCTAATATCCAGATGTGATTGCCAAACCTTATTCCCGAATAACATTAGTAATGTCAAAATCTCGCCCACAAGCAATATCAAAGGCGTAAGAAAATTGTTATCTACAGTAGGCAATAATCTTAAAACTTTGACGTAAAATTTCGCCGAAATATTTCTTTAGATTCCGTATTCCGGGTGGGTATTAGGGAAATCAAATTGTTTCGTGAGTCGAGTCGGCGTGGAATGACGAACTGAGGAGTTAGTGAACTTGGCAATCTTGGCGAAGTCGGTCAAGATTGATGTTTGGCAACCGCCTCGGGCGATTTCGTGTCCCTATCCGTGAGTGCTTGTACACTGGTGCGGACTAAAAATAAATGGAGTGACTAAAATATATTATTGCTCGTGATTATTATAATGTGGAACAGATGCATTCTAAAATTAGATTCAGTGCACATTCATGCTTCTTATTTACATTAAATTGGCCGAAAATGATTGCCTTATCCATGTAAATTATCATCCACACAGGATATGCTTACACACGCTCGTAACTATAATAATACCAGCCTATTATTGTCCCACTTCTGGGCAAAGGCTTCTCATATAGAGAAGGCACGAGCGTTGATCACCACGCTTGCTCAAGACGGGTTGGCGATTTCACACTTATATTAACTTTAAGTCCAGGTTTCCTCAAGATGTTTTTCCTTCACCGATGTTAGTAATGTGTATACGTAAGGTTAAAAAAGAAAAAGTCAGCAAAAGTTTTTAAACACCAGCACCCTAATTGCGTCACAATCTGAATGATTTTGAATGATATCGCTTATCCATTGCTTCATATTCATATACTCCAAAAATGTGTCTGCTCAACAACGCAATTAATGTTATTGAACTGTCAAAATTAAAGCCATTGCTACTGTAAGTATATTACGCAATTATCCCACAGGATCATGTGTTATGTTTTCGGTTTTGTCATGGCACTTACTACGACTAGTTTCAATTTTCAGTTTTTTCATTACATGTTTTGATGTCTCAAAAGTAGTCTGTATGTGAGGTATGTTTTCATCCTAACTAAAGTATATCATAATGTTAACTAAAATATATATTCTCACTAAAGAAAGTGTCGTACGTCGTTAGCAGTGTACTCGGCTCATTCGGGCCGCAAGGGCACAAACTTTTATAGGATTAACTAAAAGGGTTTCCTCGTTTGCGTAATTATTTCACTGAATATATTGTTTTACTACGTGACTTTTTGTTCAGAGACGGTTACAAATCGTACTTTTAAATTGGTTCGCCTTTTATAACAAACACGTCTTTATCTAGCGAAGTGCCGGGGAGAAAATTGCGAAAGTGGCAAATTCGATTTTTTATCTGAATTTGATAACGTTTGGCGTCAAGCTTTTATCATTTTTTTTAAGTTGAAATGATCAGCAAATATTTTATTTTTATTTTTTTTAATCCCACTACAGGACGCTCCAAAAATAATTTTAGGGAAAAAAAAACCAAGCAACCTAAAATTCCACGGTCATCCTCAAAGTCAAATATTATGTTCAGGGGACTCCTTCAAAACTTCAGGAGTCATCAACCAGCTTTTTTTCCTTCAGACTTTTGCACTTACATTATTTTGAACGCCCAAGATTTTCGGCCGACAAAAAGTCGTACCTAAGTAACTTTATACACCTTTATTCCCAGGCCGCCCCATTTTCCTTTCCTGAGATATCGCGGTCCGAAGTCCAGATAACATTGCCCCGGACCTTTGACCGACACTTTATCGGAGAAAGTCTATCAGACTCTATTTTGCCGGACTTAGGAATTTATTTCTATAACACGATTTATTGGCTATTGGTTTGATGGGAAGGGACAGTCTTTCAATATTTTGCCTTTTTATCGGTGGTATAAAAAAATATACACGGTTATTTTGTAAATATACTGGGATGAAAAATAAAGTGACGTAGGTATTTCTCGAAGCGACCAAAGTAAGCCTTTAAATAGAAATATTTCTACAGTAACAGAAAGGTGTGGTCATATTTAAGAGTGTTGTACTGCTACAGACCATCAACCTGAATAACTTTTTCCATGGGACCAACATCGTAATCGCAAAAAAATAATCAGTCGCACCATACATTTGGGTCGAGATAAGAAGATAGATCTCATACAAAACTTCAATGCCTACCTAGCATTGAAGTTTTGTATGAGATATTTTCTGATACACCCTGTATACAAAATAGCTGTAGTGATATAGGTATCACTGCAGCAGTATTTGACGAATTTTAATTACAGTATTCATTTTGATGTGGTCGCAATTAATTGCAATTAGTGCTTCGAGTGTAATAGTCCGTGTTTAACACATTAGGAAATAAATGCTCATGAACTAAAACGTACTAACTCCGTTTTGGTATTGTTTTCAACGCGATTAATATTAGAATTTTCCGTAACAAAGCTATGGGAATATAAATATGAAAGTATAGTAGTATCCGTTTATTATGACTTCGCCTATATCGACCAACCGATTATTATGACGTAATTACACTACGAAGTTTGGTTTTCATATAAAATTCTTTATAAAAAAGTCGGATATAATGACTTCCCTTACAGTGACATTTCGCTTATTATGACCCATTTTTAATAAATTATGTCCGGTTATAATGACCGACATGATTCTTTACACCTCTGGTAATGTTCGTTGATTCCCGACGACGTATTTATCAATTCCTTTCGATATCATTATAAACGGATTCAACTGTTATTCAAAACTTATTCGTTTATAAATATTGTACCTATATTTAAATAATGAATACGTTATGAATTACTTGTATGAGTCAAGAAAAAAATTCCAATATTTATATTTTTTTTAATGCATTACTTATTTTACAATTTATTATTTTATATACAGCGTTTTTTGGTGGAACGGAACGCAAACTCAAAAAGCGTCGTCTTAGGCAATGCCGGAATTGACGTAAAAAAACCATGTGAATAAAAATAAATTCTATGCAAATTGCTTGAAATTTCACTAAGGTAAGTGCGATTTATGCTTGAATAAAGCACAATTTTTTTTAAATTAATTGTATATGATTTGGGACTAAAAACAGATGTAAACAAAGTAAATGACGTCACATCATGACCGCGACAGAAACGGACCCTTGAAGTCTAGTAGAAAATTGTTGGATTTTTTTTTTAGCAACAATCAGTAGTTAACTTTTAATACTTTTCTTGTGTTTATATTGTATAATCAGGCTAATGTTCCCGCTTCTAGGACACAGCTCGTCTCTGTGAGAGGGAGTGGGCCGTAATCCACCACGCGGGCCCAGTACGGGTTAGTACATATCACATATCTTCGAAGTTTTTGGTTCTCCGGACATGCCGATTTCCTCACGATGTTTTCCTTCACCGGTTTATAAAACTGCTTTTATTGATTTAGTGATAAAAAAATATCACATGCATATTCCCTATTGTCTTTTATGTGAAAACCAACAGAGCATGTTCTAAAACGGTTAAAAAATTCAAATAATCAGGAAAGTTTTGCCTACCCGCCCTATTAAAGGGTTTCCCATGAATTAAGCGTAGTTCTCACTATCGGAACCTCAATGCTATTAGCAATGCTAATTAACGGTCTCGTTTGCAGAGTGGTCTCCACTCAGGCGAAACCCATTGAAGGTTGTCTCCTAATTCAATGGCACCATGAAATCTAACTTGGTGAACGTGATCAAAGAGTCTTTCGTTTTCGTGAAACACAACCCTAAAATGCAAGTGAAAAGATTTTTGTAACAAATTCTACTTGTAACAGTTACCAAGTAGAATTTGTTACCAGGAAGTTCTATTGTAATTTAAGGAGTGCTTAGTCCTCGATCCTATGATCCATTGTGTATACGAGAATATAAATATGCGATATAACAAAAAATCGATATAAATTATTTTTCTTTAAGTACGCTGAACTGGGACACCGTCTAAATATTTGTTTGCTGCACCGGTCGACGTCATTACGTCGGCGCCGGCTGTCGCTGAAAACCAGCGCTGGGGCTCTGTCTTGCAAAGGGTCGTAGCATAATGCTGAGCGATAGCCGATTTGCGTGGATGAGACGCATGCTTTCCCCCAACCTTTTCTCATTTTTGTATTTTAAACTTTTTTTTTGCGTCATGTTTACCGCAAATAAACATTTTTTCTTTCTTTTCTTTTCTTTCTTTTCTTTTATTTCTTTCTTATATAGAATAAGTTTTACGCTGGCAACTATATCCAAATAAAATTACTAGCCTATTGATAAATTACTAGCATATAGACCTGTGTCCCAAAAAATATATTTTTGTCCGAAAGGTAGATTAATAAAAAATATTGGACACGTATTTTTTCTTTTTTGACGTAATCAAAAGATTACGGCGATACATTGAGTTAAAATGTGTCATGACGTCACGCCTTGCTAGATTTTATACCGAGTTGTGACGTAGCGAGCCCCCACTCACCAACTTTAATGCGTGTTTTCTAAATTATTTTTGATTAATATGATAAAGTAAAAATTACGTGTCTAATATTTTTTTATTATTTAAAAGACGGACTAAATAGAATTTCTTTTTTTTACCTAGGTAACTGGAATCCTAGAGGTCAACAAAACAAAAGATGGTCTTGATTATGGCTTGGAAGGGAACCTACTATCGAAGACAAATTAAACACTTAGTATAACTACAATAGAACTTGATTTTAGTAACAAATTCTACTTGTAACAGTTTTCACAAATTCAGTATATCATTTGGGGGTAATAAAAATGCTGTTCATTTATTACGTGATAACGGGCGCTAGTTTCAGCATAATATCTATGAAAATAAAATAAAAGATTATGCGGTCGTAAAAAATATCAACATGAAGTTAGTACTCGCAATAATAATAATACAATGCCACTATATCCGTAATGTTAACATTAATGTACACTGTAGGAACATAAAGTAAATTACATTTAACTTAATAAACAGTGGAACTTTGCTGTCGACATAATTACAATGTTCTCTTGTGTTTGATCAAGACATAGTATAATAAAGTAACAGTATTATTTCTCAGCGGTGACCTTGAAATAATTACTTACGCTGGATAAACCTTCCGCGTCCGATCGTAATAACTGCCGCGCATTCGAGACTGTTGCGTACCTACTGATATACACTGAGATTTCGAAGCGCGTCGTTCCGGCAGTTTCCTATGAAGACATAATACTGTTACTTATTTATACTGTGATCAAGAATAATAAATTACTGTGATTTATCGTAAGCAACCATCTTGAAAATTCCTTGTGATCGATGACTGTAATTACCAACACTCGTTGATAGTTATGGTAGTTTACACTGTAGTAAATAACCTATGTCTAATATGAGCATGAAATATTATATAATTAAATAGAACAATATGCATAGTATCATGTTTTAATTTTCTTCTAATCATAACTAATTTATTTTAATAAACGTAGGTATTTGTATCACCAGGTTATCGTAAGTGTCAAGTTATTAAAAGCTATCTTGTTTGTGTAACGCTTGTAATTTTACTTCGTTGTACTAAGAATTAAAACAGCGTGAGAAAGAAAAATAAAATACCAACAGAAATAATTATTAACTTGAACTCGGCTCCAAACATAAATCTCTCAAAAAATGTCAATAATCCTACAAAATTTATTGCCTATGTCGAATGTTAAGAACATTTGTACGGTCACAGTAACATGTAGGAAAAAGTCGGTACAAAAAAGTGAAACCACAACTAAGTTACAAAAAGACAATAAATAACGTGACTCGAAGACCGCATTACGACATTTGCCCAGATAAGGGAAATACAGTAAAAAAAATGCAGACACTGAAAAAAGTAAAAAAGTCGAATGTATGGAGACTAAAAAGAGCGTTCAGACATAACATAAATTAGAATGAAGTGTTTCATTCAAAGGGCGATAAGCCACCCTTCGGTAAAGTAAGTTAAGTTCGCGCAAAAGTTTCAAGTACCGATGTACGGGATATATCAAACTTATCTGATATAGGTCACCGGCAAACGTTTACAAGGGCCAAAATCACTTGCAGTCTTGTCAAGTTACGACTTAGTTTTTGATAAGGGAAAGCAGCTCTTGTCAAGGAAATACCTTTCTTATGTTAAGACATTTCAGAAGCGTTGGAATGCCTTGAGCTTTTAACCAAGACTTCGGGGAATTTCAACACCAGGATATTACTTGTTTTGCCTCGAGCATTCACATTATTTTGATGAATTTTCACTAAATTAGTATTAGTAAATCTTTTGCAGTTTGCAATATTAATATCAGATTATAAATTAGTAACAGTATTATATTTTCATAGAAAATAGCCGAAAAGACGCGCTTTGAAAGCTCAGTGTGTATCAGAAGATACGCAATAGTATTGAGTGTGCGGCAGTTACCCATGGACGCGGAAGGTTTATCTACCGAGCGGCCGTAGGTAATTATTTCAAGGTCATTGCCAAGACATAATACTGTTACTTATTTATACTGTCTTAATACTCACCAACAAAATATATCAGGAAAGTAATCACTTAGAACAAAACCTAAATTCTGAGAACCCGAAGAACTTCCAAGTAATCTGGATATTAGAAATAAATATTCAAGTACAACTTGTAAGGCTTGTCCACCACACAATAACAGAGCCATGTTGTATCGCATTAACTTACCTTTTGTTTTAAAAAATACCGCCATTGTTCCTTGGTCTTCGCAGAAATGGCGGACGTAAAGTAACCAGGAATTACTACTTCAGAGCAAATGGATTTCTTTCTTATTTGGCTTTTATTTAATGGCACTGCAGTGTTGTCACTGGAATGGCATCTTGGCTCTGAGCTGTGCCCATAAAAAGTGTTAAAAGATTCTTTAATAATGACTCCCTTAGAGCAAGTTTTAATTATGTAATAGGCGTTGGTTATGGCGTCTCAATTTCACATAGAGCTACATAAAGGGGTTATTGTAGTCCTTATTTGCCCGATTAATCAAAATACATTCGCGGAACGAGTATTACGTCACAAGCGTTGTTATCATGGTGTAAAATTTCAAGTATTCACGCGTTTGTGAGGTTGAAGGTAGCAGTAATTGTTCGTAAAACGCTGAGGCAAATTATACCTGGCAAGAAGTATACCCGGTACACACCCGGGAATTATTCCTATACAAATCGCGACGGAGTACAAGGACATAGTGCGGCTGGAAGCAGCTGTAAAGCTATAAAATGTAATTGCTTACGTAGTTGTCCCTGAGTAATGTTTTAATTGCGTTTTCCGTGTTATTTCTCGCTGGTGACACTGAATTAGGATGTGGATTTAGATGTGTTTGAATCGGAGTGTCGTTTGGGTTTTATTTATTTAGGATCAAGTGCCTTGTGAGTGGGAAACTGTTGGTGATAATGAACGTTAACCAAGTACAGATTTATTTTCGAAATTGGTTTTGAACTTGAAAGCTTTGGGCTTTAGAAATCTCATCAACCAATAGCATCGCAGCATCCGATTTTTGCTGAGTCCCTTGTTTTCGTAAATGATAAAAACACAGTAAAAAAAACACCAGCTGGGGTGGTGCGTCTTTTTTTTTTTTCTTCAATGGTAATGAATATCAATGAAAACCTTTGTTCGGTCGTCGTTCGAGTACGTTTTGGACAAGATTTTTTTTTTATGAATGGGTTTTAGGGAAACCAAATTTTGACTGATATTGTACATTATCTGTCAAAATACTTTTAAAAAAAGAGGTGTCGTGGGACATTTGGTTGGAACGAAGTTGCTTTCGCTGTATTTTATGTATTAATACAGAACGATCTAGTATGGTCTCGATTTTCAAATGTCAACATTTTTGTTTTTCTTAATACAGAGCTTAGATTCTTAATACGAGCCATCTATGTTAAAAACTTAAACTAGATGGCTAGTTTAAGTTTTTAACATAGATGGCTCGTTATTAAAAAAAACAAACAAAAACTTTTGAAAGTTGAAACTGATATTTCCGGGCATAACGATTTTACGTTACGTTACATGACGATTTTTGCCAGTACCTACATATTTACTCCTACCGCAAGCCACGTTAAAGAACTTCGTTCCAAAAACAGCTTTTTCAACCATAGGGGATGAAAACAAGAAGTTTATTTCTAGAATTTCAGATACAGCCAACAAATATCCTGTAATCTTTGTCCACGTCATTAAAACCGTACTGGACCAGCGTGTCAAAAACAAATGAAGTGCGCTCGCAACTGCTTCCAGCACTGCGTTATATTAGCTCTGTGCCCGGTAGCGTTTGTTACCAGCACACTACATATTATATGTGGTTAAATAACAGCCCACAACACTCTGGGGGATGAATTTCATTATGCCTTTATGTTTGTAAGCGAGAATTTCTTTGTGAGTTTCGTTTTACTACGATTTTTTATTTCCTTTAAATTTGAGGGAAGGCGTTCGACTTTGGCAGCCATTTTCTTCATGTTCAACATGCGTGAAGATGTGATGATAAGTTGTACATAAATAAAATAACGACTTTTTTCTATATATTTTTAAGGTTCCGTACCCACGGATAAAGATTTAATAAAGGTTAAATTTAAGGTGGTACCCATATAAAAAACGTGTTTTTTTTCGGGCTTATATTTGCTCGATCTTAATCCTTCTTCTTTTACGGAACCCCTCGTGTGCGAGTCCAACTCGCACTTGGCCGCTTTTTCAAGTTTAACAGCTACACGCTTCAATAAGTCGATACCCAAATCACGTAATGGAGATAAATCTATTTCTAATCTTTAATAATCAGGAATATATTTCAGGAATACACGAACTCTCTGAAAACTTTGTAAAGAACGGTGATTTAAACTTTGCCTGTTACGGGTTTTAAGAAAACTTTTGATTGATAGTAAAAGTAGTGTACAAGTACCAACATTTTACGAACAATATTGAGCACACTGGTACGCGGCACTTATGGCAATAAGCTCGCCCCCTATTACATGGGGCTTAGGCGACACTAAGCGACTTTAATGGTTTTATACTGAAGATCACGTCTAAACGAGTAGTGTTAATGATTTGGAAAAAATATATGTTAAATAAGAGCATTTTCTTAATAACTTAATCTGTGAATATTTTAGATTATGTTTAAATAATTTGTAAATTTATTTTTAACGCGGATAAAAAACTGAGAATCACGCAAAAACTATCAAGCGCATTTTTCTGAAACCTTCACCATTTTAAAGATAATTAAATTATTGATCTTTTAGTATACGTGTTTCATTAAATAATAATATAATTTTTGTTTTACGTATAATAAATTAATAATGCGTCTAATTTGGGGCAGAACTCCTTGATGGGCGAGTCCTATTACTGGCTGGACGTACGACGCGTTGCGTGAGCTCAGTACAGAACTCGCAAGCTAACCACTCAAGGTCACTATCATATATCTGCGTCGTTCAGGTACTTCTGCCTAACCCTTCGGGGAATACTGGCGTTATGTTATGTTATGCAAGTTTATATTTGAGGTAAGTGTACATGTATTAGTTAACAATAACCTGAGGATTGTTATGAGTCTTGGATAGAAGATCATAAATTACCTGTAAACATCGGACCGGGACCAGTGTAACGATGAAACGGCACAAAGGTTTGAACCTACCACTGTACAGGATGAGAGCAGTATGTTCATAAATTAATAATTTATTAACAAGGTCTGGGTTTAAGGAATCTTCTTATAAGTTTAATGAAGCAGGCTCCAGAGGTAATTTCCTGTACCCTAATTGCGTAATACAACCCAATCACAATCTGTTTCGATTTGAAACAGATTGCTAATCCATTGCTTCATAAGTTGGAAAAAAAAGATCTGCTCAACAACGTAAATAACGCAATGAATGTTGTTGAACTGTCAAAATGAAACAAATTAAGCATAATTGTTTACGAAAATAAGTTACGCAATTAGGGTACCGATCGACAAGTTTGCTGTTTTTTATGTCTTAGATGTGCAGTTTAGGGTGAGAAAAAAGGATTCCTTAAAGTTTTCCTGCTATTGAGATATTAGTAGGTATAGAGGTCAAACAATCCGCCCAGCCTTTTGCCAACTATGTTGAGATTGGCTTCCAGTCTAACCGGATGCAGCTGAATACCAGCATTTTACATGGAGCGACTGCCTATCTGACCTCCACAACTTAGTTACTAGGTAATAAATACGATACCCTTGGTAAGGCTGGTTCTCAGACTTTTGGGCTTCTGACAACCCGTAACGACTGTCAAAGATCCACGAATGACAGCCGCGACCAACGGCTTAACGTGCTTTCCGATGCGACCGTGCGGCTGTTAGTACTTAGTCACGAGCTCCTCCTAGTAGGTAAGAGGTATTTTTAATTAAAACATAAAAAGTAAAAATCTATGGCTGTCTACAGCTTCTTTCACGTGCATGTTTTCAAAGGTTTCCAAAATTCTGAACAGTTTCGGACTCAACAAGACCACTCTGTACAACGAAGATGGTTCTCCTTTTTATACCCAATCTCTCTTAATTAATACACCATTGCTCCGTCCACTCCCAATGATTTTAGAGGATCAAAAAACCAGCAACATAGCCGTTATGGTCCAGTTAAAAAATGTCTCCCTCGGCTTCGTTAAGCGACTTTTTGCACCCGTTGTAACTTGTACTACTGTTCCTCCACTGTACTAAGACAAAAGGCAAGCTAACTGCAAGTCACTGCAGCAGGAACATTATTCATCCCTACGTGCCCCCATGTCATGTTTCCGTGAGACTACTTACGTGTGACTATTTAAATATAACTATGAGACTTTCTAGTTCTCATGGCTAAGGGGACCGTTCAAGTATTACGTAAGCACTATAGGGGGCGGGTGGGTCTATGCTTTGCTTATTTTTGATGACGTGCGGGGTGGAGTGGTCTAGATGGTGATTACGTTAGCTGTAATAATTTACTTTTTTACACATATGGCGGCCCACACATTGTCTATGCTTGAAAACGAAACGCATATTCGGGGATTCCCACAAATAATAAATACTGTATTAAAAAAAAAACAGAATACTTACATTAAAAGAAAAATGCATATACCAATGTTTACGTAAGCATAGGAGGGGGGGGGGGGGTAAAAGCATTGCTTACTTTTGCTGACAAGGGGGGGGGGGGGGGTAAAATAATTGTAATAAATCGGTTTACATAATACAATATTTTTTTATTTTTTTAAATATTTTTATTTTTATAAAGTACTTTTCAATATTATTAGAATATTTTTTTAAAGTACTTTTCGGTTTATTGTAGGTACAGTTAGGGAAATAGTAGGGTAACAATTAATAGTTGTATGATATGTTTATGACGTAGGCGCTACATCAAAGATGACGGTTGTGATTTGAATATAAGTACGGACAATTTAAGAAACTTTACCTACTGTTAGCCAGTCATTAGCTTGAATAAATATTCTGTTAAAATAGCAGCTTAAAATAATAATTTCCAAAACTATCGCAGTAGAAGTAAAAACCGATCGTGGGTAACTTAACAATAACTTAGAAAGTTCACGAAGCGTTTAGCTACGCTTTTAAAACCTTTTAACTGATAGTATCGACGTAAATAGTTTTAACTTTAAGTATCTACATAGTTGGAATGTCTGTTTATTGCGATAAATCAATAGGTAAGTATGCATTACTTTATATAGTTCTGTAGTTAGGATTGTTTATGGTTTTGGTGTTACCTACTGCTACATAGAATATAATAGAATACTCAAAATACAAAAACATGTGTGTTGTATTGTATGTATGATACAATACAACACACACACACACACACACACACACACACACACACACACACACACACACACACACACATAAATATAGTTTGTAACTCGCTATCACTTTACTTAAAGATCATCATTTTAAATAAAAAATGTGATCTAGTCGCTGGCGCACTCCTGACTTCCATAAAGTATATATATTTTTTTAATTATTTTATTTATGATTTTGATAATTAAAAGTTTTTTGTTTTTCGAGTCGAGTCTAATCAATCATCAATCAATGAGTTTTTTCACTGTAAGGTATATAAAAAAGCCTTTCAAATTGCAATAAAATTTGACACTTAAAAAAAACAATCATCCATCACACCAATTTTTCTTTTAAATACATTATTTTAATTTTTAAACTCTTATTAGAAGAATAAATTCATTATAAAATCGCTCCCTCCCATTGTTAGTTTTTATATATCACTCAAAGGCGGCTAATTAATTTTCAAAAGTGAATTAAAACCTTAATGACGTTGATATAGAGTGTTGCGTGTTTACCTGCAATAAATTTCACTTAAGCCTGTACATTTCTTAACCCACCAAGTGGCTAGAAATCATTTGTAGACTCAGATTTTCTAGCTTTTGTGAAACAAACAATGTTTCTTTTGACACCCTTGATTTCTTATTTTGTTAGTGGAGACGTTAATCAAGATTAGGCGATGAAGGTTATTTATTGCAGACATAAAATAAATGAAGTAATTGAATATTTGGTATCACATTGATATGAATTAATAGAAGCATGTTGTCGACACTAGTATTACAAAGAGAAAAGATTTGTATTTTTGTTTGAAATGAACAAACTCAAAAACTACTGGAGCGATTTAAAAAAAATCTTTTACCAGTAGTATGCTATATTATCACTGAGTAACATAGGCTATAATTTATAAAGAAATCACATGGACGAAGCCGCTGGCGGAAGGTAATAGAATATAACTTACAATGAATATGTGCTCTTACCCTTAAGATGCTCCCTAAATTGTATGTTAAATTGGATTAATATTCTGAAAAATTCACGCAAACTATCAAAATGAAACTTAAGTATGTGATTTATAGGATCTTTTTCTTTCCAAATATAAGACAGTTACGTAATTGGAACATTTTCGCTCGATCCATTTTTATTCGAAAATTATGTCTTTTCTAAAGATTATTTGAAACAAAAACAAGATTACACGGCTTTTTAGTCTAAAATCATTAATGACAGTAAGGAAATATAGTTTATTATCGAAATATAAGATATTTTTCTCTAAAAGAATTATTACTCTAGTTATAAACGAAATAAAAATTGAGACTTACGACATTTAGTTCCGTGCTTGAACACGACCAAAGAACGCACGCGATATTCAACTTTATTACTGATGAGTTAGCATTTAGCACATAGTGGAATGGTGGGATGCATTAGGGCGGAGTTCGCGTGAAAACTGTCTTTGGAGTGCCTGGTCTTAACATTCCGAACACACATTTTAACGCGCACGCATCATACTAATGTGAAACGGTTTCGCGGTCACCAATAGGTTACTGTTAGCTTGCATCAGCCCACAGCTGGGCAAAGACTGCCAAGCTTTTTCGATCCTGGACTAATGTGGGCAACTGAGCGTTTCTTTCTCCAGCTCGTTCCGCCATCTTCAATAGGTTACAATTCCAAAAATCCATAGGTAATAAATCCAAAACTCGCATAACAAGATAACAGAATAAACGACAAAACTTAATCAATTAAAATTTCATTACCAATACAGATTTCCATTTGACAAATATGGCGGCCGTAACTGGCGCCCAACCCTCTAAAGACTCGCCCTTAATAAAATTATGAAACGAATTAAACAACTTTGCTCATCCATCGGTTTACGACACTCATCTAAAAATACCAACTCGATAAGGCTGTCCTTTGCTAATTTGTGAATTAATTACGGTTTGAAATGTTCGCAGGAATCGGCGGGTAGTTTGAGAAATAATTGCTTTTCAGTTGCTCCTTTGGAAGATGGCTGCTATGCTGGCATTGACAGGCGCTGAACTTTATAAAATTTCCTAGAATTTAAGCTGTAGTGGGACTTAATAATAAGCTTGAGTTTTGGTGTCTTTGCTTTGGTTTTGAATTGAATTAATTAAATGGGGAATTACTCTTGCAATAATATTCCAATAGGGATGGTGGCTAAAAAATATTTTTGTTCGTCTTGTAGATAATTAAAAAATATTGGACACATTTTTTTTTTTAGTTTATCAAACGATTACGGCGATACATTGAGTTAGAATGTGCTATGACGTCACGAGTATGTAGATTTTATACTTACTTGTGACGTAGCGAGACCCCAATCACAAACTTTAATGCTTTTTATCTTAATCATTTTTTACTAATACGACGAAGCAAAAAATACGTGTCTAATATTTTTTGTATTATCTGACTGACGGACTAATTAGAATTTCTGTTTTTTTACCCAGGCACCATCCCTAGTCTAATTTTAAGGCAATTATGTAAACTTCACTTCTCACTAAAATTTTCAAAAATACTTTAGTTTTATTCCTCTATCTTTTCTTTTTCGTCGCATACAACAATATTAACTATCTAATCAACTTTTACAGAATAAGATTTTAATTCCCACCCCTTCTAAGATTCGCCAATTTCAACAATTAATCGAAAACGTCTAGCGAAAATTAATTTCTGGAAGGACCATAATTTCTAAAAGTTAATGAACGTTACAAAGAGGTAGTCTAAAGAAATGCGTTTATTAAGTTTATGGTTACAGTCAACCTTAAAACTGAGAATTTAATAGAGGTTTAGGAACCCACCCTCCGTGGTTATATAATGCGGTAATTTTTATGAATCATATTTTAGACCCCCGAAGTAAGTTTGTTCGTAAGAAAATATTTTATAAACCACTTGCAAGGGTTTATGAAGACCGTATTTCTGGTTAGAGTTGTTTGAATTGGGATATCAATTGTGCGTAGTACTCGCAATCGGCGGGAGTGTATGACCAGATGTATGAACGTAAACGAGGCAAAAGGAGTATGTAAGGATCGTAGCAGGTGGCGTTCTGTAGTTTCTGCCTACCCCCATGGGAAGAAGGCGTGAGTTTATGTATGTATGTATGTATGTATCAATTGTACGACAATTTTATTTAACAGCCATTTTTATTTTTTAACCTTCATCCGAATCTTCTGTATTTTTATACTGCCCCGCTATATTTTTTTTCCTGGTTCTCAATAACAGCGTCAATACATATCATCGAGGAAAATGACTGTGCAAA
This sequence comes from Omphaloscelis lunosa, assembly GCA_916610215.1. NCBI lineage: Eukaryota > Metazoa > Arthropoda > Insecta > Lepidoptera > Noctuidae > Omphaloscelis > Omphaloscelis lunosa. The sequence goes on along the minus strand of OU744265.1, from coordinate 11,272,174 downwards.
ATTGTCTTTAATAAGAATCTGAATATATAACTAGCTGCCCCCGTGGTTTCACCCGAATAAATCTCGGTTCCGTAGAAATATCGGGATTAAGAGTAGCTTATGTCTTAACCCAGGTCATGGTCTACCCATGTGCCAAATTTCATCCAAATCCATTCGACCATTTTAGGGTGAAAGCGTAACAATTAAACATACAACAAATCAAATCGTTCTCAGTTATATCGAGCAGACAAACTTACAAACAACATAACTGACTTCGACGGAATCTATGGTGTAATACATTTACCAGACATCGCTCTCCCATTCCCATGAATGCCATAATAAATGCATATAACGACCCATGCTGTAATTTTTATGATACATCTTTCGGGCACCGCGTAAATGGTTCCCATCGGCAGTACATATTTCTCGTAAACCACATATTACGGTTAATGTGACCGTTAGCTAGTAAAACCTAAGTTATGGCGGAAATATGCAGAACCAAGTCATAATTTCAAGCATCCGAAATGGCGGAAGACATCTAAAGATATTGTGTTATTGACTTTTAAGAGGTTCGAGTTTAATATAAAGATTAAACTACATTTTTTTTTTCAAGTTTAATACTCGAAAAAAATAAAATGTAGTTTAATGTAAGCATTAAACTACATTTTATTTTTGACCGTTAAAACAGCATTGCCATACAGCGTGGCAATGCTATTTCAATAGTCAAAAATAAAAAGTACCCAAAAAGCTGGTGAAATCCAGCCTTTTCACCAGCTCTTTGGGCATTTTTTCTGCTGACAGCGATTTTTTTGATGCCCTATGATTCTTTCCCCTCCCTTTTTTACATATCTAGGTACAAATTATTTTAAGATTGTTAGCTTATATATTATCTTTAATTAATTTGGTATTCCGGTTCGTTTTTAGGACTTAAGTACATTTGGCAGAGATTCGGTCCTACAAATTGAAACTCATCCCTTTCAGATGGTAAAGATGATATTAATTACGAGAAATTCTAAACTATATTGGCTAAACCAGGAACTGAAATTTAGAATTCTATTACTTACCTACCTACTATACACGGTACTTATTCGGCTTGCCAAAGACGTAAACAAATACAATGGTAACTTGACTAACATCATTATACCAGTAATGTATTACAGTAAACGCCCATTTGGATGCGGTTAAAAAATATAATAAAAAAAACCGCAAATAAATCGCGATGCTGTACACCGTTATACCAAGCAGAACCCTGAAATAAATCAAATAGCCACTGACAAATATAATAAAAACAGCCGTCGTATTGACATACCACTACGTCAATCTAAAAACCTAATAGCACAGAAGAGGGACGCTGAGTTAGACGTAATAAAATTATTTTCTTTAAAAAAAACGTCCTTGCTTTCTTCAGACACTTTTAGGTGTCCATCTTGTAATCAGTAGGAAAATTCAGTAACCCAAGCAGTAAGCAACATATACCTATAGTAAGTAGGTGAGTTTACAAGACAACACGATCCCTGCTCACGTTATGGTGTTACGGTTCCGTATAGTTATATACCGACAACTCTCAAGGGTAGCAAAATTATATATACTACTATAATTTTGATACTAAATAGGTTCTTATAGGTTTGGTTGAGAGGATGAGTGAAAGGAGACTAACAAAAGGTTGGCAACAGGGTTGGCACAATTAAATCATTTATATTAAAATCAAATAATTTTTTCAATAAAAATCAATGATTTAATCAAATGTGATTGATTAATTTTACTTTTTTTCTCATACATCAACATAAAAACAGATTTAGAAATTAAATATTATGTGTTATGACCAGGTCTTTTACATAAAAAAGATCAACATCATTAACATTATTATAATGCTTGAACAAAAAAAACTAGTTTTCCAGCCTTTTCGGTTCCCAGTCGGTTATAGTCAGGTATAGTAATTGCATGCGAAATTCACAAAACACTGCGCGGGTATTCCCCTTTTTTCTAACAGCCAAGGGCGCATTCCGTTTTAAGGCTCTTTCAAACAGGCGCGACACGCGACGCGACACAAAGACACCGCTCGTCGCGCGACGAGCGGTGTCTTTGTGTCGCGTCGCGTCGGGTTTGAAAGACCCTTTACGCAGAAATATAGTTACAAATATAGAAGAAGAAAAAAAGTTGATTAGATTAAGCCTTTACAAGGCAGATGTTAGTGGAAACGTCGGGAGGGGAAACCCTAGGACATATAGTTACCTTATTGGTGATGTTCAACAGAAAAGTCAGGTGCGTAGGAACTCGCAAGCGGCTTGCGTGTATGACTAGATGTATGGACGTAAATGACGAAAAAGGAGTATGAAGCATATACGAAGTGTACCCAATGTGAAGAAGGTGTGAATGTATATAAATACTTATAATAATGACCATAGAGTATTTAACTAATGGTGCGATATAATATATGCTAGCAAACTTCAAGTAAAGTGAAAAACCCAGAAATACCGCCCATATCGGTACGACAGCCCACTAGAAACTCGCTTCGTCATGCGGTGACTTGATACTAGTTGTTACATGACAAACGGTTCTTCCCCTACCAACTAAAAATACGAAATAAATTCAGTGAAGGGAATTTGATTTAGTCACATGCGTATGAACACTCCATTTACTACATTATGGCGAAGAAATTACTGATCGACTTGACTTGTATGATGGTATGGCGATGTTGAAGGAACTGTTTAGTGAGCACCCTAATTGGGCGCTCACTGCACCCTAATGGCGATGAATAACTTATCCTTTTAACGTTGGCAATAATATTCATTTCCAATGCGTTACTTTTGTTGCTGAGCTAACGAATTTCTGAAACACATGAAACACTGGACAGCACACTTAGCATGACCACAAAATAGAAACGGGTTTTGTCGACGGAAGAATAGACAATATGACAGATTTTGATTGTTTATCTGTCATTTTGTCTATTCCTCCGTCGACAAAACCCGATTCTACTGTGGTCATGCTATGCCTGCAGGACTAACTCGTTAGTCTAGTGGTCACAAGCGTTACTGCTGAGCATGAGGTCCTGGGTTCGATTCCCAAGCCAGCCACAGTGTTATTTAGTTTTTCCATCAGGAATTTCTCAGTAGCAGCCCGGAGTCTAGATTTGTGCCCGGTTGATGGCTATGGGCTAGCCTGCTATTACGCAGGACTTTAACATAACTGGCGAAATGTGGGTGTACAATAGGTAGTATAGGTACACCAGCTCTGCCTAACCCTTCTGGGATTACAGGCGTGATGTTATATGAACAAACTATGGATTTTTTTATATTATAAAAATTTAAAAAAAATTGTCGTTCCGAAAGTGCTACGGAACTGGGATACCTCGCAGACCTTTGATGAGATCCTTTCTAAATTAACGACGAGCGGTGTCTTTGTGTCGCGTCGCGTGTCGCGCCTGTTTGAAAGAGCCTTTACGATACAGGTATCGAAGAATTTTGGTTACTTCTACGACTACGGTTACCGCTATCTGGGTAACCGAGATGAAGAAACATGTTACCCCCTATTTAGGTTACCGTTTTAATACCAGTTACACACAGGCGATGCGCGCCCTTTGACTAATGCCGACGACGTGTAAGATAGAGGTAATTTTTATTTCGGTAACCGGTATTAATAATAGTTGTATTCAATTTGAGGTAACCTTTAAAAATATCGGTAAAAAATATGAATGTTGTAACCGAAAAAATACCCGTATTGTTCATACCGGTTTCGGTCTCTGGATGAATCTAAACCAACAAGCTCTACTGAACAAGTGAGGTGATGAATGCTCGTATTGCACGTGCATTCTCCGAGTTCTCTGTGTGAGACGAGGCCTTTGCCTTGCCTCGGGACAATGTAGACCGGTATTGTGAACAGTCAATATAACTTCCGATTCGATATCGTTCGAGTTCACTTTGTTATTTTTTGTTTGTTCAATACGACTGCTATTAAAAGATCCGGTGTCCGCCCTATTTTAGAACACGGAAGTTTTTGGAGCAGATTCAAGTGGCTTCATTGATCTCTGTCGGTACTTTGAAAAAATAGTATTGCTTGATGAATTGTATTTTAAGTGGCGGGTATGTTTATATGCTGCAATATTTTGTGGGGTGAACTTTATTCCGATGTAAATAAAGCTTTTGATAGGCCATTGACGGCATAAATATAGTTAATTTTTAGTGCCAATGTAGGTTTATTTTTATATTACGTAAAATAATATCAATTCTTCTGTATATGTGTCACTGAATTTCTCCTAAACGACTGGACCGATTTTGATGAAATGTTTTGTGTGTGTGTTTAGTGGGGGTCCCTTGGATGGTTCAGATGCGTTCTGGCAGGACGACTATCGGGTTCGATAGTGACTTAGTGCCAAAAACATGTTTTGCAGAAAATCACACAACTTGGAATAGTTGTAGTTTGTAGTGCCTACACGCACACCACATAAATAAGTGGTACATAACATTGTTGGAATAATACATGCAGCACGATATAAAAGTAATGACGTTGCGTACCATCACATGTCTCGACGATCACGTAAAACGACACAACTCGTGAAAAATAGCAAAACAGCGAGCAGTTATCACTCACACAAAAAACGGTTATTAAAACACACAGCGAAATTAAACATTCATTTTTATTTCAAGCAAATTGCTTACATTCGAAAAATAACACGCGAGATCGAAGAAAACTACAATATCCAAGCATGGACTTAAAAAAATATGTCCACGTTATCGCGTATGACCGTGACACCATGCGGGTTTCCATTATACCACCACATTGTACACGAATTTAAACCACATTTAAATGACAATAGAATCTATTTTTGGTGTTTCGTTTCAGTTTACAATAGCTTAGTGGTGTCCCACTAATGATGATGAAGAGATGTATGTTACAGACAAAAAACGTTATGAAATAGAATAAAAATGAATGCATTACGCGACTACTTTATGCAGCGCTGCCAAAAGATTATTCACACGATTTGCCTGTGCGTGTTCTGTCAATAATTATTTTGACACCGATTTGGTAACAAATGGCGCATTTATTTTAGCAGAACGTTAGGTTCCTAGCCAGTAACTAGGCAAAGAAATATCCTAAGGAAAGCTAAGGTAGAAAAATGTAAGTGATTTTACTCCGTCTAATGTAGGTGTAGGTACCTGTTTTAGTCGCAAATAACATAAAGACTGTTGATGACATCTTTGTATTTCGCTTCGAGCCAAACTGACGAAACAACTTCCTATGAACTAAAACCCACTTATCCGCCACCCAAAAATAAGAATACCTTATCGAAAAACAACCATTTTCATTAACCTTTCAATAAAACAGCCTCAAATTATTGACTCGTGACGTATCTGTCAATGGTCACTAGCCCCAAGCAACCCGTTGCGGGCCACAAAGGTTGTCGAGCGGCCCCCGGTCGTTGACCTCGGCTGACCGACGCCGGCGCAGCATTCGCGTGAACATTAACCATTCTTACAACAAGTAAGAGAGCACATGGCTGATGGTATATGCTTGTAGCGTACGGAATGGTCGTGCTTAGAAGTTTTATTTTTTCTAGTAAAAAATAAAAATAATAGGACCTTTTTGCGACCCCTGTATACTGAGTCTTTTTTTTTTTGAGCTGTAACATCATTATTGTAATTTTTAGGGTTCCGTACCAGAAGGGTACAAAACGGATTACTAAGCCTCCGCTGTCCGTCCGTCTGTCACCGGGCTGTATCTCATGAACTGTAATAGTTAGACTGTGTATTTCTATTGCCGCTATAATAACAAATTATAAAAATAAAATAAAGTTAATAATTAAAGGGGCACAAGAAACGTGACTTTCGGCGTTTTTTGCTCGATCTTAATACGGTACGGCATCCTACGTGTGCAAATCCGACTCGCACTTGGCCGGTTTTTGACAGTACAATATTTTTGGCGCGTGGCTAAAATCGGAACTGACGCCGCCATCTTGTTTACAATTTCTGTGATAATTTCACAAATGTTGACCAATATCGCCTCCCTATCAGTCATTAAGACGCCATAAGATCCTCGAAAAGCTATTTAAATGACCAAAGATTTCATTCAGGCTTTCAGTATACCGAGATAAGATTAGTAAAGGCTCCCCAACGGCGCGACGCAACACCGGTAATTGTTCTACCATGGAGTTTTCTTAGAAATTGTTTAATTAAGGTCACACTCTTTGAATATAAAATAAATATTATCTTACACATTTTATGACAAATCGCTCACCGTACAATTTATTGGCCCACCACATAGTGAAGATAATATATTATTTTACCTTAAAGCATCTTTAAGCGCTATAATATTAATTGCCTTTAATGTGATAAGCTTTAGGCCGCGCGCACTTTGGACACGAATCTGTATCGTACGTAAACGTATGAAGGCTCGCGCGACGAGCGGTGTCTTTGTGTCGCGTCGCGTGTCGCGCCTGTTTGAAAGAGCCTTGAATCGTGGTCGCACGAATTGACTACACTGAATACGTTTTTCTCCGCCAAATAGGCAGTGTTCGGTGATATCGCATTGAACGCACGATAAAGGGTCTTTCAAACAGGCGCGACACGCGACGCGACACAAAGACACCGCCCGTCGCGCGACGGGCGGTGTCTTTGTGTCGCGTCGCGTGTCGCGCCTGTTTGAAAGAGCCTTTAATCTTAACTAGTTCAGATTGTTTTCGGACGTCGGAAATACGTACGAGTAAGTTGCACTCAGTCTGCGCGCTCCCTTAGGGACCGTTCAAGTATTACGTAAGCACTATAGGGGGGCGGAGGGGTCCATGCTTTGCTTATTTTTGATGACATGGGGGGTGGGGGGGTCTAGATGGTGATTACGTCAGCAGTAATTATTTACTTTTTTTACACATATGGCAACCCACACATTGTCTATGCTTGAAAACGAAACGAATATATTTATATAATTATAACTGCTGCTCATGAATCAATAAAAAACAGAATACTTACATTAAAAGAAAAATGCATAACCCAATGTTTACGTAAGCATTGGAGGGGGGGGGGGGGGTAAGAGCTTTGATTACTTTGCTGACGAGGGGAGGGAGGGGGGTAAATAATTGTAATAAATCTGCTTACGTAATACTTGAACGGCCCCTTAGTACTTGGAAGGACGGGATCGTTCGTGCGGGTTCGTATGTGTTCGCGCGAGTAAAATTCGTAGGTACGGAAACTCGTCGAAAGTGCGCACGGCCTTAGAGTCGCCTCGTGCTATTGCGTTGCGCCTGTTTGGAGCGTTAAGACTCTTAATTCTTCAGAAACCAAATTCAATTGTCGAAACTATCACGATATTAGCTTTCTTGTGAAGTCTGTCTTGAGCTCAAGAGGTCGTGAGTTCAAATTTCATTCGTTGAAGTGTTGAGGTATAGGTAAAGTCACTTGAAAATTATTCCGTACTTAGCTTCAGCCCACGACTTAGTCCGCGTGGTAATCAACTATATCGTGAAATATATCCTATGGCACTCGGCAATAGCGAAGCTTTCTATGAGTGTAATTAAGCACATAACAAAATATTTCATTCATTATTTTTATGTCCCTTACGACATTTGAAATTTCCAGTGTTGATATGTCAAGCCAGCATAAAACTGCCAAAAACTCTTATCTGACTACTTCAAAGAAGACTTTACTCTCTTTGCTAATAATATGCAAAGATCTTATCTTGCATTTCATAAATGAAAAAGTCGTTTCTTTAACTTTATAATCGGTTGTCTTACCTCTTGTCTCGCGTTCGTTTAATCTCACTCAATTAAGTAACTTCGGAGCAAAATTATTACTCACATAATTTTAATAATAGACGACACCAAGATAATGTCAATCAATCTGACTTTTCGATGGGATCGGCTTCTAGTCTAACCGAATGCAGCTGAATACCAGTATTTTTTTATGAGCGATTGCCTATCTGATCTCCACAACCCAGTAACTGGGTAACTGTCAAAGATCCACGAATAACAGCAGAGACCAACGGCTTAACGTGCTTTCTGAGGCACGAAGAGTCTCGGTATGTAAAGATGGTCACCCATCTACGGACCGACCCCGGCAAGCGTAGCTTAATCTGATGCATCGACCCGTGCGGCTGTTATGACTTCGCCACGAGCTCCGCCAAAGACGTCTAGACTAATTTAGGTTTACACCACAAAGTTCGCCTGAAGTCGTTTAACAACCTTTGTCACCATGAAAGGACAATAAACGTAAGTACGAATTCTAGGAAATTAAATTACTTGAGATTTGTAGTGACATTTGAACGTCAGAAGAAGTAACGGCATCTTATTTACGGTATTTACTAGGCAGATGAGAGTCAAAGCGCCGGGAGGCGACGTCCTTCGAGGATAATAGTTATGTTCTTCAGAAAGGTCAGGTGCGTAGTACTCAAATCCGGCGTGCTTGTATGACCAGGGGCCGTACGACGACGTGTTAAAGCTATCATTGTTTCAGTGTGAGAGAGAAATGAAGTTCTGCAGCATAAATAGCACTGTCCCATTTTCATAGCGGTACAATAACTATAACACGTTACAGAAACGCCCCAGCACGCGTAGCATGACAAGTATAGAAACGGGTTTTGTCGACGGAAGAATAGACAAAATGACAGATTGTGATTGTTTATCTGTCAATTTGTCTATTCTTCCGTCGATAAAACCCGCTTCTATTGTATTCATGCTAAGCCTGCAGATGTATGAACGTAAATGAGGCAAAAGGAGTATGTATAATCGTAGCAGGTGGCGTTCTGTAGTTTCTGCCTAGCCCCATGGCATTCTGCTCTGGTATCCACACGAACTAGAGAGTAGCTCATTTTGTGGCTTTCAATTGATTTCGATTTGAAAAAAACTAACAAAGAAAATAATTGAAAGTATATTTTTGAATCTAGGTAGTGAATGGTTTGAAAAAGAAGCTAAAAAAGAAAATAACAATATCAGTTTTTGGCTCAAGTCACAATGAAAATATATTTAAGTTGACATTCGTGGTAAAAGTATGAGGATATCAACAAGGTTGTAACGAGGGTGTAAGATGTATGGGAGAAGAATATACAATGAAGAGAAAGAAGGGACAATGGTAGAAGATGATGAGAGTCTGAGGTATGAGGAACAGAGTGTAAAATTCACTCATGCTCTATAGAAAAGGGAGGATCCTTCGACTGGATGGTTGTTGTGTCTGGTGGGCAACTACCCGTCGATTGATGTCGGGATGTTGTATATATATCGATCGCGCGGTAAACCCTGCTTGCACGATGCAGAATTTGTGTGACGTCAAGGTCTTTGATTTGTAGTTTGCATGTGGCGTTGTAGATGGCGCCACAAGCGGCTACCCTAATGCCCCAAAATTAACGTCACTCTTCAGAAATATTCGCATCTTTAAACAAACTCAGTAGGTATATCGTTTAAATCCAAGCTTTTTTGAATTAAATAGAGCAGCAAAATGATTCTGCATTACCTTCGTATGTCAGTGTACGTTGGTTCAACATTCTTAACTCAATCCTCACACGTCAACTTTGTAAGGGTTTCGCAAATCGGATTTGATGCTCCCTCGAGTCGTGATGTTTATAATCGGCCAAATGTGAAATAAAGCTGGTTATTCAACCTTTTAGTTGCAGTAAAATTATATTTTAAGAAAATTTTCACGTAGTAGTTTTAAACGAGTAAACTTTGACGCTTGACCGCTGTTGAACTTTGAACATGGATTACAGTCGATTCTAAAATAAGTTAGAATTTATACTACAGAGTTTAGAATGGTTTTAGGAAGGATCAGACGGACCTTTAGGCAGATCATCATAAAATAGTAACAAATAATTTTTGTCCGTTTATTTGGATGTATGTTCCGGATTAACGCAAAAATGGCTTAACGGATTCAAATGAAATTTGGAACACAGGTAGTTTATAGCCTGGATTAACACATAGGGTACTTTTAATTCTAGTAGTACGTTCCCGAGGGATATTTACCGCCCTATCTTTAATTTCTAACGCCTCGGCAGCGGAGCCAGAATATAAAAGGCAGAATACCGGCTCTAAACTTCACGGATCTAGGCCAATTAAAACAAGTCCAATTATTATTTCTTATTAGTGCAGGTTTGTTGAACCGCATAATTGGTTCAAGGTTTGTGTAATAAACAGTCGACAGTGTTACAAATCTATATCTTTTTAATATATAAAAATCAATGTTTGTTGGTTCGTATTTTATACAAAACTTTGTCAACTTATTGCTTGCACTTGCGCAAAGGCTATTTATTGGCATAGTACACGGGCAACGCGCCGGGTACCAGCATGCGTAGACAACCATAGAAACGGGTTGTCTACGGGTTTTGTCGACGGAAGAATAGACAAAATGACAGATTGTGATTGATAATCTGTGATTTTGTCTATTCTTCCGTCGACAAAACCCGTTTCTATTGTGGTCATGATAACTGTGCAACTAGTACTCAATATAATAAATCTCAAGGTTTGTTTGTTTGAACGCGGTAATCTCTGGAACAACCAGTCGGATCTGAAAAAATCTTTATGCATTTGATAGCCCAATTCTTGAGAGACCAAGGACTCGGTGTCTTTGGTTTTGAAGTTTCAGTTTTTGACACCGATTTTTTATGGAAGTCGTTTTTTTTATTTTTCACTTTTTAAGTTGTGGTACCTACCCACACAAAATCGAATACCACTACCTGCTACCAGTGACAGGAACTTGTCATCATCCACATACTAAGTGGGAAAACATACGTATTAATGAAACTAACTCAAAAACTATCCAAGCGAAATTTCCGAAATTAAAGTTATTTTTCACTTTGTAGTGTTTTTTTTTTTTTGAAGTCGGTAGTTTTTTTTTTGTTGTAAAAAGCTTTTATAGAAATGTGGTTGTTATGTAAGTTTAATCTGTATCTTACGACTTCCACGCGAACGAAGTCGCTGGCAGAAGCTAGTCGCCAAGTATAATACCTGTAAGGTTGCGTGATAATTGGCGCATTATGCGCCGAACTCCCATTCATAAAGTAGAATATGTGGGTTTGTACAAAATACTCGTAATTTGTATTAAAACGTTTGTTGTTAAAATATACGGCTTATTTTGATATTTTGTCGTGACTTTATGTTGTAATCTGAAGGTTGGTTTCGACTAAACGAACTAATGCACATTCTATCTCCATTTTAACAAATTCTTTTACTGTAAACAGAGGTAGAGCGTTCTAAAAGTGAAGAATATCAAGAAAATAATGCTCTTGCTTTTTTTTCACTTTGTTTTTTGTGTTTCACGAACTGTGTCCAATTTTTTTTTTTCTTTTTTTCTTTGTTCTTGTTGTGATTCTATGTTCGTTTGGTATAAACTCCGTAGTTCTTTTTGTGGTACTCCGCGGTCTAAGCCCACCTTGAGAGTATCTGGAATATTGTTAAGCTGGTCTTTTTGGGAAATATAATTCCATACTATTTTTATATTTTATATAAATACATAAACTCAAGCCTTCTTCCCATGGGGGAGACAGAAACTTATAGAACGCCATCTGCTATGATCCTTTTTAAATTTTATTGTTTTATTTAAGCTCAAATTCACTCTTTATCTCGTTCGCACGATACTGCGCCCGGACCGAGTGAGAGCGAGACTGGGCGGCGGGAAGAAGGCTCCAAGGCGCCAATAGTTAAGGTTATTTCTTTTTACGCCGAATGTAATGTTAATTAAAATAAAATAAAACATAGTATATAATCTACAGAAATTTCAGTTATTATGCAAAGTTTCCTCTGAACAAAGAAGTATTTTTTTCAAAACCAGCGGTTTTTGGTATACCTAGAGAAAATTTTAAAATAAAATAAAATAAGCAATTTGCGGTATTAAAGACTCTTATCTTTAATATTACTGCCTCGTTGGTCAGTGGTCGCAAAGCGCTACTGCTGAGTACGAGGTCCTGGGTTCGATTCCCGGGTCGGGCAAGGTGTTATTGGGTTTTCCATCTGGAATTTCTCAGTAGCAGCCCGGAGTCTGGATTTGTGCCCGGTTGAGGGCAATAGGCTCGCCCCCTATTACATGGGACTTAAACATAACTGGCGAAATGTGGGTGTACTATAGGTACACCTCTGCCTAACCCTTCGGGGAATACAGGCGTGATGTTATGTTATGTTATGTTATCTTAAATAATTCACGAACATAAATATCTGCCAGCATTTATAAGAACGAGTGTAAAATGTTTTAGAGCGAAAACGTGAGAGTTAGTAAGAGTAACTAGACTAGTTCTATTTCGTGCACGACAAATTAATGCTTACGTAAAAAAGGCAAACCACTTTTAAGGTTCGTTGCACATCTACATAAATAAGAAGATTCTCAACCGCTTAAAAATGCAGTAGAATGCAGTAAAAGTAAAAAGCTTATTTTCTCTTTTCGCAGTCAGATCAATATGCCTAGCCTTTTCCCAACTATGTCGAGGTCGGCTTCCAGTCTAACCCGATTGCAGCTGAATAGATACCAGTAATTTACTTACATGGAGCGACAGCCTATCTGATCTCCGAGACCAAGTTACTCGGTGGGTAATACGATACCCCATGGTAAGAATGGTTGTCAGACTTTTGGGCTTGTCACTACCCAAAACGACCGTCAAAAATCTACGAATGACAGCCGGGACCAACGGCTTAACGTGTTTTCCGAGGCACAGAGGATTCTCCAAATGTAATGGATGGTCAGTTGGTCACCCATCCAGGAACCGACCGAAGCAAGCGGAGCTTAACCTTTGATCGACCCGTGCGGCGGTTATTACTTAGCCACGAGCCCCTCTCTCTTCACAGTACAGAGATACAATAGTTATTTATAATAAAACTATATTGCAGGTAACGTTAAACGTAATTTCAAACGGCATGCTAGACGTGTAATCAAAGCCTTAAATAGTTAGAAGGTAAAACATTTATAATGACATTTTAAACATTTAGAATTACGTAGGATTGCGAACAACCTCTGTTACCGTTATAGATATTAAGGTCATTTTGGCTCGCACGATGTAATTGTTCCGAGTACCTTTTGTAGGGCATGCTTTGAGATCTTCGTTTGAGAAAGTCAGCTTTACCCGCTGTACCGCCTTTGTGAATGATTAAAATAATAATATAAATAATAATTACATATTAAATAAATACTTACTTAAAAAAAAAGTTAATTATTTGATAATCTGAGCCTGGATTTCTTAACTATATGAAAGATTTTTTTTTTTTTTTTTCACTACAAACATTAACAAAATATGTCACAAGTTAATAGCCTTTTTCATGTATTTGTAAACTTGTTTCTTCGGTTTTTTTCTTAACCTCTTTATATCCTCTCGATTTATTTGTCAAATACAAAGCTGATGGCGGAGCTTACAAGAACTGGTAACAGAATGCCTCCTGATAAGCGTTTTTCTACAAAACGTCGCCGACGCATCGGACACTCGACCACGACATTTCATCTGGGCGAAATAATTCTTGCTAGCTTATTTCTCAAAAGTTTAGAAATCAATAGATTGGCAATTTCAGACTTGTTATCCATTTTTTTTGGATTCCGTACCCAATGGATGCCAAACGGAAACCTATTACTAAGTCTCCACATTTCTGTCTGTCAGCGGGCTGTATCCCATGAACCGTAATAAGTAGACTGTTGAAATTTTCACAAATTGTGTATTTCTATTGCCGCTATACAAAAAAAGTTAATATTAAAGGGGGGTTCTTATTTAAGAAACGAGTTTTTTTCGACTCGCACTTGACCAGTTTTTATTTTTCTTAAAAATAAAGTTTGGCATAATAAAATTCTCATTCTTTGAAACAGGCTTATTATTACTAACACAGATTACTAACTCCCGACATTTTGACATTTCACTACCCAACCAGTCAAGCAATAAAAAGGAACGGTAACAAAGTCAGGGTTACCTCTTCTTGTTTCAGTAAAAAAAAAACAGCGCATAGCTATTTTATTAGCAAGCTTTGAACATAGCCAAAGAATAAGATTGAGAAGCTGAAACTCTCGCTAAAAGCTAAGGTTAGTAGGACATTAACCATCAACGTAAAACCATTAGTAAGTCTTTGCAATGTAAAGAGCCTTAACCCTTATCTCGGTAAGATATAAACAAGAATGATTGCCGTGAGTTTGATCACTTTATTAAGATGAGACAAGAGTTACATTGCAATGACTCACTAAATTAACGGTTTTACGTCATTCAAATGTGACCGTGAATGGGTAACTTAAGTACCTTTTCATACGTCCCGGTTGCCGGGTACCCGGCGGCTAAGTGTATGGGCAAGTACGTTATCTTTCACACGCACCGGCGTAATATAACGTACATGCCCCCATACACTTAGCCGCCGGGTACCCGTCACCGGCTACCTGGCAACCGGGACGTATGAAAAGCCACTAAAAGGCTGTCAGGATACTAAAGATTGTCGCATAACATAACGCGCTCCACGCTCGATCATTAGCAATATTAACAGCCCTGTTTTGGCTTAGGCGAGCCCGGATCATACGGTAAAGGAATTTCTCTTCTATACGAATTTATTATTCTGTGACAAACCACATCCTTAGCTAGGTAGATACCTAGATACCTACGGAGAACGCCGACTAGCCTCGGCAACCGGTTTTCGTCGTGGTCTGCTTTGCACGACGTACTATTGTCTAGTGAAATTACTCGCTGACTCTGTGCCCACTCCTAACATTGTTTGAATAAATTTTATGAAGGTTTCGGATTCTGCGGTGAGGGGAAAATAAGTATTATGGTGTTATGTTCAAGCCAGAGATGGATATTGTACAAATTGTCTATGAGTGGGAAATGTTTGTGGTAGCATTTGGTAATAGGTATGATGATGCGTCATGGGTTTCAAGTGATGAATGTCACATGTGATCTCATGTCCATGAGTACGGTTCTCCTCTTAACAATACAGTTATTGGAAACTAAGTAATACCTACTACTATTACTATGCCTAATAGGTATACTTAGTGTCGCCCACAGCCCAACTCCATCGGATTTGTCCACGTGCAGTCGACGTTAGAGACGTATTGCAATATTCATCGTTGAAGCAGATAAAATCATCTCTATTTTTTTTACTAAGCCTACGCTATCCCACTGATAGGCAAAGGTCCCGCCCACCTCATTACAAAAAGAAAAACAAAAGTTAATATTTGTTGAATAAAATATAATATGAACGAGTTATGATATCCAACTGCTAATATGATTTATCATAGAAAAACAACGCATATCTAAAGAAAAACATCGTATTTCTATTATCACAACCATTGTCCTTATTAATATCCAGTACTATAAAGAATAAAAGCAACCGCAAAAATGAGGTTTTCACTATTAATAATTTTAATACATGAGGGCACATAAACTATTTAATAAAAACCGAGGGCTATAACAATAAAATGGCGCATTATAAACGAGCATACCGTAATATAGAAGCCGACTATAAAATGATTGCACCCACGAACAATATGAGTTATAATGTTTCATTAATTGATTATGGTAACTGTGACGTGTAAATAGATCCCCTGACTCCCCCCTAGGGGGTCGTAATAGGCGAGGGTCCACTCTAGTTAATGGTGCTGGACTTATTGGCATAATCACCACAACACTAGTGGGACCACAGTACTTAAAGAACCCTTTGTCCTTTACAGTGAAACAACGTAAACACCGTTCTCGCCTGAACATGGCTTACCTGTGTGTTCCCATCCAAAATGACAGGCATTTTTAAGATCTATTTGAAAGCTCTGGCAAAGGAGGAGCACACAAAGGTAAGGAAGTTAATTGATTCAGACGTGACCTTGCGGAAATCCATTATAAAATACAACAGACGTGGATATATTTAGTAACCTGTTCCGCTTAGCTATTTCTAAAGGGCCATAAAAAACCCTGAAAGAAATCGACACGTGTTTCACCTCTCAACGAGGTATCCTCAGGATGACGATTGACTTGTCGCGAACCCGAACACGCCGAGTTCGAGTTTCACGCGTGTCGATTTCTTTCAGGGTTTTTATGGCCTTTTAGAAATAGCTAAGCGGAACACACGTCTATTTTTTTAAAGGTAAGGAATCCTTCAATTCTGGACTATGTCACTGGAAAGGGGCATTAAATGAAGAACTATTTACTTAGATGTAACTCAGGATGGATGAGACATGTGGATGATGATGGAGTTAAGAAGGAAGTTAACACTGAGATGAAAGCTGATAAAAATGGATGAAGTAAGTACCAGTTTATTAGGGAATCACACACAAAACGGGATCAAGTTATCCCTATCTGACTTTTATAAGATGATATCGAATATAATGCGATCAAAGAGGAAAAAGTTGAGCAGATAAAAACAAAAATTCCACTACAAATGGATCATCATAACACCGACTCCCATTCACAAAATCACAACTATCGGAATGCAAAGTAGAAAAACTATTTTTCAATTCCCCAACACAAATACGATAACATACAAAATCCACTTATGTCATTTTATTTGTCATTGAATACGTATAACCCGCAACAATAGAATGAGTGACTATTGACTGCACAACTGTACATACATAGTTATGAACTGAGTCTGGTGGAAGTAGCGGGTACAGTTTTGTGTCAAGGTCTCCAAACGACTCTCTAATACATTTACATATTGTAAACATTGAAGCTGGTATTAGAGTAGGTAACTGTTGTAGAAAGGCCGACGATGCGATGCGATTCTGAGAACAATTTGCATGAAGTTTTCGTAGAGGTTGTTCTAATAGAGTCGCATCGCATCGTCATTTGTAGCACAAATTACATAGCCAACTGTGATTGGCCCACGATAGATTTAGATGGCGTGTGATTGGAGAAATGGAGAGGTCTATGTCCAGCAGTGGACTGCTGTGGACTAATTCTGATGATGATGATAGCCTCAAATACTTCAATATTTTCAATCACAAATGCAATGGTCATGGCAATGTGGAAGATCACAACTACCAGCAGCATTATAAAATTGTATGCCATACAAGAGAAGTGGTAGCCCAGTGGTAACGGCCGCGACAACGAGGTCTAGGTCATCGGTTCGAACCCTGACAGTCGCTTTACTTTGGGATCTCATCACAACTGCCCTCAAAACAATGAAGGAAAACATCGTGAGGAAATCGGCATGTCCTAGAACCAAAAATTCGAAGACATATGGCATCTAACAACGGTGGTGGATTACGGCCAACTCCCTCTCACCGAGAGGAGGCCTGTGTCCCAGCAGTGGGAACATTATAGGCTGATTATGTATGTCCAACAGTTAATAGGCTATTGCTGGTGATGATGATAGCGTCAAGTATTTCGATAATTTCCATCTCATATGCAATGGTGATGGCAATGTAAAAGATCACAGCTATCAGCAGCATCATACAATCGTATTGCATACTTAACATTCTGAGTATATTCAACACAAAAGCGAATGTTTACTCCCTACATCATTGTTTTATGTAGCTCTACCGTTTCTCTGCTCTGTTGCTCTACCAAAATTCTCATAAACATTTCACCAACATTAATATTTAATTAACTTAATAAACTCACAGAAAAGCCAAAAACTTGATTAAGTACAATAAATATGCTTTGGAGCCCAGAATTAGTCACAATGTTTAACTTTGAACCAAATTACATACAGCTAAGTTAAATAAAGTAAGCCACTTTTATTTATCTTTGTACTTAGTTTATAACTTACTAGCTTTTTCGTCCGCGGCTTTGCCCACGTGTTAGGCCCAGACACCACCGATACAGATGTGTTTTTTTTAAACAACTAATAGAATTTCGTTACTCACTCATCTCGCCACTCAGCTTCAGTGGATACCGCTGAGCGGAGATGTATCATATTTGTATAGCGCGATCGAAGCGGAGATGTGAACTGTGCCTCGCAAGTTAAGCGAGTCCGGCCCTGGTCCAGGCCATGATACGGAGCAAGAGGGCAAGGGAAGCCGTCACCTCCTTCTGCGAAGCAATCATTCTGGCGAATGAGAAGACGGAACGCGTGTCGGAGAGGCAAATTTCCCCTAGTCGCTGCAGGAGACACCCTGTGCGTCGGGAATCTCAGGCCGATTCCCGGCCAGCGTTGGCACGGGCTTGCGAACGGTGAGCAATGGGTAACTCGTCGTCCGATAAGGACGCCCAGAGTGGGAGAAGTTTTTTGAAAATTACACACCCCAAAAAAAGGGTAGTTAATTGGTAATCAAATTAACAACCAACTTAAATTGTCCGTATATTCAAATCACAACTGTCATCTTTGACAGCTGTATTAGCATATAAGCATAATCAGCCTGTCTCCCGGCATCCCGCTCCCCGGCTCCCGGGAAGTCACATGTTTTCGATTTTTCGTTCTAGGACATGCCGGTTTCCTCGCGATGTTTTCTTTCACCATTTTGAAAGCAGTGGTGATGAAATTATTTACAAGTACCAAGTACCTGGCTGGGTTGGAACCCACGACTTACAAACCGTAATTTGCCGCCGTTACCAGTGGGCCAGCAGTGCTCTCACTCTGCTCTAAGAGGAGTGACAGTTGTATAAAATAGCTGCTATAACATGGCAAATTGCCGGAGTGTCACCTTACTTTACAATTAATATCCCTGATTGTACTTTAGGCATCAAGCAAGGTGTTATAAAGAGGTACGAACGTGTGTCGAAATGATTTCAAAGTAAATGTCAATGATTGAGCTTTAAATATCATTGGGAGGGTTGAACAAAGGGATCCCAGAAGTTCAATGTTGACTACACTACTTACTTAGTGTTAGATATTATGCTAGAATGTTAATAGGGATATCTGGTGCTCCATTCATTAAGAAATGAGTATATAAGAGGAAGACTGAAAGTGGCACCGATTACTGAAAAGTTTTGTGGAAATCGGTTGTCACGGTATGGGCATGTGATGCGGAGGAATGAAGAAAATGTCGTGAGGAAAGTTTTGAGTATGAATGTGGATGGCTATAAGAGTAGGGGAATGCCAAAGAAACGATGGATGGACTGCGTGAAAGATGATATGGCTAGAAAGGAGGTGACTACCGAGATGACGACTGATAGAGGAGTAAGGAAGAAAAAAAAAACATGTTGCGCCGAACACAAATAAATTAGAATAAGAGCAGGAGAATGAAGATGATGTTAAAAACCTCCTTAAATCCCTCCCCCCCCATTCAACCGACTTCTTTTCCTACTCCTTCACTGTGCACGCGGTTCGGTTGTGGAATTCACTTCCGCCTGACATTAGGGACTGTCGTACTGTTGAAGTATTTAAACGAAGAGTGAAAGAACACTATCTTTCCACTTCGTCATAGTTGCATAGTTATCTTAAATAACATTTTAATTATATATATTGTAGTGATATTTATTTTAGAAGTATGTATGTAAGTATATTCTTGTATTGAAAGTAGTTTGTATAAATAGTAAATTGTAATTTTTTTTTTTTCTTCTTTGGTTTATGCTTTTGTTTTATCTTCTACGGTTACACACGTTGTCTACATCTCATTTTTTATAATTTCCTGTCGCAGGTATGCTGGAAGAGATTTCTTTAGAAATAAGCATTGCCTTTGTACGTATTTTTCTGTTCCTTTCTTCTTGTCTGTTTATATGTGTGTGCATAAATGGTTAAATAAATAAATAAATAAGTTATCTGAAATACTACTGACTTACGACTAAACAAACTTGGCCACAGACAGCCGAAAAAAATAGGCGTGACAATAGTAAATTATGTCAATTACCGTGTCAAACTACTTTGTTGCGCAGAAGTGTTTATTTACTGTATGGCCCCAAATATTTACAATAAATTACCAAGTGGTTGAAAAGACTTGACAGCAGTGCTAATTAAGAGTAGACTACGTATTTTTTTTAAAGGATAAAGGCGTACTACACAGTGTAAAGGCTCTTTCAAACAGGCGCGACACGCGACGCGACACAAAGACACCGCTCGTCGCGCGACGAGCGGTGTCTTTGTGTCGCGTCGCGTGTCGCGCCTGTTTGAAAGACCCTTAACTGAGATTATATCAGAAAAAAAAATATTGCTGAAATGTTGCTCCCATAAAGTAATATTCTAATAATTTATATGGCATTATTAAACCATTAATGCCATATTTTAGTTTAATAGTTTTAGTAAGGTTAGGATATTATACTTTTGGTTTAGTTAAAAGGATGAATTAATACATTCTAATAATTATTCTATGTTGACATTTTTTAAATTTAATTTATTATTTTAGACGAAAATGTGATTGACCTATTTGTTTATGTGTCGTCTTAATTTATTGACATTTTAATATTATGAGTAACTATTAGTGTTTGGCATGAAATTGTAACATGTAGATACCTTGACTTTATACTTTTATTTTAATTTTGTTAATGTGACTTAATTATTTACCTAAACAATTTTGTATGCCTTCTGGCGGGACGTAGTATGGACCGATATTTATTTCTAACATCTGTATAATTTTTAATCCTATGTTCACAGAATTAATAAATGGATTTGAATTTGGATTTCCATTTACTTTTTGAATGCTACTTATACTCCATTTGAAATAAGATTACAAATTTAAGCTAACCTTTTTATACAGTCCGTTCAACCGATTTTGACTTCTATTGCGTTGGTGGCATGACAAACAGCAGCTGCAGTAAACAGTAGGTATTGTAACATTTTTTTTGCTTTTAATGCCACCCTTATGCCTACGGTATAAAAGTCAGAATCGGTTGAACGGACTGTAAAAAAGGTTTGTTTCAATGTCTAATCTTATTTCAAATCTAGTATAGTTTTACAACATACGAACAGGCTGAGTCAATAGTTGCATCGTTTTTTATGTCCTAGTGGGAATTTGCCAAGTTTAAGCCTTAGAAACTACCAAAGTCATAAAGAGTGAATACTAATTTTTTTTGGATGCGCAAAGGTATCAGTTGAAATTCAAATTTTCTTACGTATTTTGCTATTTCCCGGGTTGTATCTTGATCAAAATATTATTCGCGACCGTAACAAATATGTATTTAAAGTAGTAATAAAACATAACATCACGCCTGTATTCCCCGAAGGGTTAGGCAGAGGTGTACCTATAGTACACCCACATTTCGCCAGTTATGTTTAAGTCCCATGTAATAGGGGGCGAGCCTATTGCCATCAACCGCGCACAAATCCAGACTCAAGGCAGCTACTGAGAAATTCCAGATGGAAAAACCCAATAACACCTTACCCGACCCGGGAATCGAACCCAGGACCTCATACTCAGCAGTAGCGCTTTGCGACCACTAGACCAACGAGGCAGTCAAAGTAGAAGTCTAAGTTTAAAGTAGTACTATCATAAATACATCTCTCTAAGTTAGAATTGGTCTCAAATGTCATAATTTCAAGAAAAAGATATTCAGTAGAACAATGCTAAATTAGACAGATGTATTCATTATTCGAATGATTATAATTGCGCATCCACCTTAAGGCTCCCGTAAACAGACGTGACGCGACTCTAATAACACAATTTCTAAGAAAATTTCACGGTAGAACAATTACTGGTGTCGTGTCGCGCCTGTCGTGGAGCCTTTAAAGATTTTGAAGCCCTAGGTTGCTAGGTCAAGGACCTTTACCTATTTTATATTTAGGCAAAAGAAAACGCATTATGAAGATTAACGGATTACACCACGGTTGCTTAGCTTCACTCTCCACTAATCTAATCAAAGTTTTAAATTAATCAGCCGATTAGTCACTTTTCTTAATCGAAGAACTTACTTGAGAAACTGAAAATTGAGTAAATTAACGAAACTATTAACACTATACTAAAGTTCCAGATCGTTAAGAAAGTTAACATAACATAACATCACGCCTGTAATACCCGAAGGGTTAGGCAGAGGTGTAACTATTACTAAAACCTACATTTCACCAGTTATGTTTCAGTTTCATGTAATAGGGGGCGAGCCTATTGCCATCAACCGGGCACAAATCCACACACCGGGCTGGTACCGAGTAATTCCTGATAGAAAACCCCAATAACTTTGCCCGACCTGGGAATCAAACCCAAGACCTCATGCTCAGCAATAGCGCTTGCGACCACTAAACCAACGAGGTAGTCAAAGAAGGTTAAGTATCCATTAATGTAATTTAAGCGGCGAGTGCTAGATTAATGAATGCAAGTTCGGTTATTCAACGTTTAACCTTTGATTAGCCTCTGTATTGTACAATCCTCCCGTGATGATGGGTGCATGGAGTGAGTTTATGCAGCTTTGTTACTGACTGTTTGTACTGACTTTAGAGCAGTGATAGCCTACTGGTGTGACCGTCGGACTGCCAAGTCGACGTCACACCAGTCGGCTATCACTCGGCGTCTCGAGTTCGAACCCAAGGCACACCTCTGACTTTTCGGATTCATGTGCGTATTGTACAATTATCACTTTCTTCAAAAACGGTGACGGAAAACATCGTGAGGAAACCGGCATGCCTGAGAGATATTTCTCGACGGCATCTTAAGCCAAGTCAGACGCCCATGGACGGTTTTAAAACTCTGACACCAGGTTAGTCACTAACCACACGAGAAGAAGAAGACTAACGAAGAAAAAGAAAATATCGGGGAATAAAGTTGTGATGTTATATATTATAATATTCAACATTTCAAACGGTACACTTGAAGCCTCTAGCAGACTGGCACGACGCGACACTGGTCATTGTTCTACCGTGAATTTTTCTTAGAAATTGTTTTATTAGAGTCGCGTCACGCCTAGGGTTGCCAGTTGTCCGGCTTTAGCCGAACATGTACGACTTTTTACAATCGTGTCTGGCCAAATATACACAAGTTCAGCCTGTCCGTCCTTTGTTAGGCTTTTGGTCAATCCCGCCCCGACAAAAGATGCCTGATTATTGATTGTTTTATTTCATTACTTTCAATGTAATGAAGAAGGCTAATTATTGATTGTGAAGTTACAAATTACTTTGGTAGACCAAAAGGTGGTTCGAATTACAATTAAGAATAAAGTAAGTTTCAAATGAATAACAGTAATAAATATACAAATAATTTTATATTTTTTCTTTTTGAAACCAGTGTGTCAGGCTTTCAAGGCCAAATGTCCGGTTAAAAATGGATC
This sequence comes from Omphaloscelis lunosa, assembly GCA_916610215.1. Taxonomy (NCBI): domain Eukaryota; kingdom Metazoa; phylum Arthropoda; class Insecta; order Lepidoptera; family Noctuidae; genus Omphaloscelis; species Omphaloscelis lunosa. Next base: position 11,249,215 of record OU744265.1, on the reverse strand, counting down.
AGTGTCCGGCTTTTCTATTTTTGGGCCTGGCAACCCTAGTCGCGCCTGTTTACATGAGACTTAAATCGGCTTCAAATAGCCAATTCTGTCTTGTAATGTACTAGGAACGTAGGAACCCATAGAGGCAGTCGCTGTACCACTTAGGTCCGTTACTCACATGCTCAATTATATCTTCGAATGAATAACTACCATTACTGTTACTGTGAATTTATCGATCGTGTGACTGCGCATAAAACGGGTCTGATGTGATTTCTGTGAGAATTCGTTACTGGTTTATATTTTAATAATAAAATAAAATTATTATTTATAAAATTATTTATTGACGTAAAACAAGATGTACAACAAGTCTTAAAATTCTCTAATATAATGTACCTGATAATTGTTAAAAAACATGATTACATAACATACATAAATAATCCGTTCCCAATGTGCCTGAAATAACATCACTAAATAGTTCACATTCAGATGTAAAAAAACTCGAAAGTAGACAGACCCAATAGAAATTTTGGCGCGTTGGGCATTTTTGAGATGGGCACCAACAATTGAACTCGCGACACCGTTACCGACACCTCATTTTAGTTAACGCGGTTGTGCTCTTTATTTATATTTCGTTACGGATCAATGTTCTATGCAAGTATTTTTACTTTAAAGGTTTTGGAAATATATTTTTTTAATTTTTAGTTCTGTCGGCACTCAAATAATTACCTTCGGAAAACCCAAATAGGTACATAAAAGTATTCTATTTCTAATTGCATATGTACTGTCTTTTAACCAGGGACCGAAAACCTTAATAAATTACAGTACAGGTACAGATGAATTTTGGTTACTTCTACGACTAAGGTTACCGCTATCTGGGTACGTAAGAAGAACAAATATGTTACCGCTATTTGGTTACCGTTTTAATACCGGTTACACACACACAAGCGATGCGCGCCCTTTGACTAATGCTGACGACTCGTATAAGATAGGTGTAATTTTTAATTCGGTAACCGGTTTTAACACTGGTTGTATTCAATTTAAGGTAACTTTAAAAATATAAATGTTGTAACCGAAAAATATCCGTATTGATCATACCGATTTCGGTCCCTGCTTTTAAGTTTTTATGCCGTCCATGGGCCTCTGACTTGACTTCAAATGGCCGTCGAGAAATATCTCTCAGGCCTGCGTTTCCTCACGAAGTTTTCCGTCACCGTTTTTGAAGCAAGTAATTATAGAATACGCATATGAATACGAAAAGTCAGAGGTGCGTGCCTTGGGTTCGAACTCGAGACCTAAGACTTCGCAGTCAGATAGTTATACCACTAGCTAGGACAGTGGCCGGCAAACCACGGCTCTCGAGCCGCATGCGGCTCTTTGGCCTATAGAGTGCAGCTCTGTTTGTACAAATATTGATGAGAGCGAGCGTGGATACGCACGCGGGTCGGCGTTTCCGTCATTATAAGCAAGATATCAAGTTTTATTAAAAATTATAATTATAATTAACATGAACAGGACATCGAAAATTAATAGTTTAATGTACCTTTCAAAATTTTCCAAGGTTAACTTGTTAATAAGTAAGATGCCTTCATCATATTAATATCAAGTCGATAGTATGAAGATGATGATGAAGACTTCCTACTTCTTAGCAAATTAATTTTAGGATGCGTTGTGGAGTGAAAGAAGATGGGAGTTTTAAGGAGTAAGAAAAGTGTATTGAGACAGTTTGGACACGCAGTAAGGATTGGCTCTCATATGAAATCTTAGTAGTTATAGTACTGATATTTGGCTGTTTTGCGAAAAGAGTTTACCGACCACTGCACTAGGCTATCATAACTCACCGTATAACCGTGTACTGTACGATCTATCAGGTGTTAAAACAGTAAACACTGGACTTAAACAGAACTGGCGAAATGTGGGTGTACTAATGTTACACCTCTGCCTAACCCTTCGAGGAATACAGGCGTGATGTTATGTTATGTTCATTTAACAATTCGCATTGACGACGTCCTCCTGACGCCCGATTATGGACTAGTACACCCATATGTGAATTTCAATTACAACGTTTGCATGCGAACATTTCTAGGAATCGGTGAATGACGCCAGAATTTGGCGTCAGTCAAGCGTTTCCAGCTGGGACCTCTCACCGACAAACGTTTGACGAAATTCCAGCCAGACAAGGCAAGTTCGCATGTAAATCTCACAACTATGTAGTTTCGGACTAAATTGATGAACTCGAACTTATTGGAATTTGATCGGATGGAATGACCAAGTTCATGTCTTTATGATAGACCACAAAACATTTCTTAACTGTCCCTGGCGGGGTTCGAAAACCGATTAATTTACTAACCGGTCATTGACCTGTAACAAAAAACGGTTACGGTTTTGGTTTCGGTTACCGGTATTTAAACCGGATAGTGGGAGAAACCATTATTTACAAATTCTGATTATGTTGAGCGAATAACTGGTTAATTTGAGTTTCGACAGTATAAACGAGTTCTACATCTCGCTTACACCTACAATAACAAAGCTCTCGTTCTACGCCAACGAATAAGCAAATTAATGTTACAAACAGTGGCGACGGGCGTGCGTCTGAGTAAAACCGGTATTCAAGTTAGCGCGAGTTTTAAGATTCTCTGTAATAACCGGTAACCAAAATTATTTAGTTTTCCTCGACACCGTTTTTGTAATTAACCTTTTGGTTAATAGCTGAACGATATTATAACGGTTTTATGATCAATATTAACAGGTATTTTAAAACCGGTTACAAGCCCTGGTCCCTGTGTCCCACTTTGAATAGTGCCCGGTTTACGCGACACTAGTTTCTTGACTGTGGCATACTATAATATTGACACAATAGATGACTTGTTTGAAATTTCGTTGTTGCGTCAACTTAGAAAATTAATCGCACCATGTAAATCGGACTTAGGGCTGATTTCACCAATGAAACTGAACTCGATCAGCACATCTAAACTTCGATGAAGAGCTGTCAGTGTCAATATTCCCCAACAATGATGACACTGACCTGACAGCTCACAAACGCGGTTTAGATATATATGTTGATCACGTTTAGTTTCATTGCTGAAATTCGTCCTTAGTAATTTTACTATTCATCTTGTTTGAACTAGGAGAATGTCTACCTAATTTTCACTAAGGACCTTATTGTGTTCATCTACTAACATCATCAAAACAATAACGTCAACTTGGCAAAAACAAACAACAATAAAATTAGGCATTCTATTCACCTATGATCTATATTATCCTCTCAAGCACCTCTCTATAGACAGATTATCTGTATCTATGATAACATCATCCACTGAAAACTCTGAAGGGGTCTTCAAGAACTACTCTAGTCCTTTACAAACTATTTTAATGGCTATAACGAGCAAGCCAAACCGCGTAATCATTACTAGCTGATATCGGACTCCCGGAGACTCTCAGCTTTTTCAACGTTGTCTTTTTCTTCCTTTTCTTATAGTTGGACCAAAACTTCCGACTTTCTGCCCCTAGGGAAACTGAACTGCGAAGTAGGCTACAAAAAATATATATCTGAATTTATTTTCTACGTCAGATATTCTTGTACACTTTTTGCCGATAAATGATTGATACACGAACCTTAGTTGCTTTCTAATTTTGATTGCACTTTCCAATTTGTACTTTCTTCATTAGCAATTCGGAGCTTCTGATGGACTGTGTAGAATGGAGGTGTTAAATATCTGAGATGAAGTACCTGGAACAAAAGAAAACATAGAATTTATTAGACGCGGTCAAAAAAATAATCTACACTAATATAAAAAAGTGGTAGAATTTGTGAGTTTTTATGTATCTTCAATCGTCGAATCTAGTGATCCGATTTCGATTTTTTTTTCACTAATTTGCACACATTATCCCTGAGTGTCAAAGGGTATACACGTGCCAAAATATGAGCAAACTAGCGCTTCGCCTGCGAGTAATGTTTTTTTTTTTTATATTAAAAAATATCAGCTGTGTTGTTGGCAGATGTTGCTGTTGTTGCCTACATTTCGACGAGTTATGCGAACATAAATGTAAGGAACAGCAGATTTATTTTTTCGCGATTTCAGGTTTGATCCCGTGGAAAATATTGTTCATAAGGATGATTAAAGTCACGTGTTTAAGTTTGCGCACTGGTTAAAAAGTTACGACGTATAAAAAAAAAAATTACTCGCGGGCAAAGCCGCGGACGAAGCGCTAGTTTACAAATATTTTGGCACGTGTACTGTACGGTCACGGAGCAAAATGGTCATCTTACGTCGAAATGTCAACAAAAATAACTGGTAAACAAGTTTGACAGTAAATCGGTAAGTAGGTAACCATTAGACTGCCTGTCCACTGAAGCGGAGCGAGGCAGCGGAGCGGAGTAATGTGCCAATAGGAGCGGAGTTCAGATTATATTGGTTAATATTGGCATATTTCTCCGCTCCGCTGCCTCGCTCCGGTGGACAGGCAGCCTAAATTCCTACATTCTAGGTAAAATATAATATGAAGGTAGTCGTAGAAATTCCATTTAGTATCCGATTTATTCGGAAATAAAATTTCTTGGTAGCAGTCTATCAAACGAAAATGACAAGAAGACAATTTCTTTTTTCGTATATTTCGTTTTGTTCTATATTTTAAAGGTCCTATTTCTGAAGAAATTCTCACGTGTCAAATGCCAAATACCCAAAAATAAAGCGCTTTACCGTAGACATATGTCAGAAAAATCTGCTTAGTTCTAAATACAAACTAGATGAAGTGATGTAGGGAGGTAGGTGCTGTTACAGACGAGTGGCACGCGTCAACGGCAGAGGACTGCAACCGTCGACAACATGCCGCATGGCAGCCGTCGACGCGTCGACGAGTTATCGACGCCTCGACGACTGCAGTTTCCTCTGCCATTGACGCCTGCCGCTCGCGTATAATTATGAGCACTAAAGCGCTTCACGTACAGTGCTCGACAATCTAGCTCTACATTGAATTAGTTTTATGTAATTTAATCTAATTTTATGTCTAATTGTATGTGTAATTAATTACTAAGTACCTGGGCGACCGACCTCTGCTCCGGTGAAAATAGAGAATGCTCATTTAATAGTACAGGAAAGTTCATACTTATCCCATGTATTAATAGTACATACTAGTTCCATGCTGCCATGTCATTATTCTCATGTCATTATTCATTATCTTATTCTAAACTTTGGGCGGCCGAGCTCTGCTCGGGTTAAAATACGGGGAAATCGAATTTTCCCAAATATTAGACCTAATTAGATCGAATTTTTGCCCCTATATTGCAACTTTCATCGAAATCGTCAGATCCGTTTTCCAGATCGTGAAAATAATGCTCATTTAATATGTAGTAGTGGATAGATATTGACCGATAACTTGTGGAGTGTGGTGCAAACTGTAAATATAAGTTGGTTTTTTAATAAATAAAGAATAGGTAATTTCTTCAAAACCGAATGCAAATTAAAAAGCAAGCAATCAATACTAAATACAGGTGAAACAAATAAACCAGCTATAATCCAAAGAATTACAAAGCTTAGCTAACAAACAGAAATGTTTTATACAGTGAGCACGGTAATTGAATTAGAACTTAGTGGTGCCCCCAATAACGTTAACGGGATTTCGTTCAGTAACGGATAACTTTTTAATAATTCCAAGCGGCTTGCATTATCCTTTGAGCGAAAAAGGATTTTTTTTTTAAATTTTGTGTTATTCCGGTTTCTTTTCATTCTAAGGTAAACATCAAGGGGAATTCAAAAACTGTTTTAAATAAGGTTCATTCGCATTTCAGTTTAAAAAAAAAACATATTTATTTTGAACAAATGCTGGCGAATAATGTATTATCTGACGTTGGCTTAATATACAATTGGATATGTCGCAGCCAACTAGCTTAATTAGCCTTTCAGTTAACAGCCTAGATTTTTTACTAAACGGCGTCGTTCAACTAGCTGCCTGAATGATATTCGTTATAGGTTGGAACCTATGGAACTGTGACCAACCACGCGCGGGCCGAACTGGTCTCAGTAACTAAGCCAGGGCACGCCGACCAAATGGAGATTACATGAGGTTATGTTAGGTTAGAACTGAGACCAACCACGCGCGAGCCATTTAGTCGCAGTAACTAAGCCAGAGCACCCCGAGCAAAATGGGTTAGTTTAGGTTAGAACTGTGACCATCCGCGCGCGAGCCGAGCGAGCGAGCGAAGCGAGCGGTGTCGCGGCCGGCGAGCGCTACTTCCAAAGGCAACTACTGTTAACTAGTTGTCTGCAAGAGAGATACATTGGTACAAGGATTTGGCGCTCAAATGACGTTAACAGGGTAGCGTTGTTGGTAAACTTAAAGCAATTGTTTTGTGAAATGTCTTGAGAAAACAAGATGGCGTCGCTCGTTCTAATTTAGGCCACGGGCCAAAAGCACCTTGTAGCGCTAAAGAACTGACAGTTCCGTACCATTGATACCTATTAATGACTAATTCCTTGAAAACTGAAAGCAGAGACGATCCCTCCGGTCGGTCCGGTGTCATTTAATTTTGCCACAGGGGAACTTGATAAATCCGCCCAAAACCTACATTATGGCTTTATCGAAGTTCAAAATACTTGCTTGATCAAACATTATTCCCATTTATGTTAGGGACAGCCATTGATATATAAAAACCCAAGATGCACACTCAACGTCTAAAAAACGTCCCCAAAAAATGAGCGCAACATTCTAAATTGTGCGCTCATTTCAAATAGTCTCGCGTCGCTCGCGTCTGGAAGCAGTCGTTAAAAATGCCGAAGTGTTCTGTGAGAAAATGTAAAAATATTACGTCAAGAAGGTTAAAAAAGGATGGGATATCGTATTTTCGGTAAGTAAAAAACTTATTGACTAGTTTTTGTTGTTTTTATGACCGATTATAACAAGCAATGTGTGATTTTGATTTATTTTTTCTAAAAACTTCATTCAACGCTCAAAGTAAAATACGGCTAACTTCAATGGCTGCTTGGTCAGTGTTAGAACAACGCATTACAGTCTCCTTTTTATTTTAGTCGCATTATAAAAATGACCCTGTTCTAATAAGTGGAGTCGATTTTTTTTTTGTTTGTGTTTCTTTTTATTAATAAATTTATGTACTTTTGAACCTTTTTTGTATGTAGTTTTTGAAAAATATATATATTTACGTTACATAACGTGTAGGTCAGGAGGTAGCCAATTTAACATTTTTATAATGTTCGTAAATATTATGATGTATAACGATTCATTTATGGACCAACTTATGAGTTCGCGACATGCGGCATGCTAAGGATAGACTGAAGTGTCGCGTAGTCTGTAGTCTGTAAGTGTCACATTAGAAACTTCATGGAAACTTCTAATTTTTATATTTTAGTTTTCCTCGTGACCCAATACGATGTGGAGAATGGACATCAATCGTCAGCCAACAAAGGCGAGAAGATTTTTTAAAGTCGAATAATTCAAGCGTCGTTTGTTCCGAGCATTTTTGGATGAAGATATGTATGTCACTTTAAAAGGCATAAAACGTCTTCGTAAAACGGCTGTTCTTTATATTTGAATAAACAATTTTAACAGTTATTATTTGTTTTTTGATATACCCATAGGCTACCCAAAAACATATTTATGCAGAAATAAAAGAATTCTGTGTTTAAAACACAATTTTACAAACTCTTAAAATACTAACTAATAACGTAAGATGAAAAAAAAAAAAAGTCATGTTCGACTCCACTCAATACCTTGTCCTACCGACCACGGTCGGTCGTAAAATTTTATTGCTTTAAGTACCTGCGTTGTAATAACAACTTTAAACAATTGGCGTAAGGTTGAACTTGCAATAATATATGGTTGTAGCTTATAGAAAGAGACAGAAATAGAGTTTCGGGACACTTTCGAGCGTTACTTTTATTCGAGACTGTGCATCTTGGGTTTTTATATATATCAATGGGGACAGCAGTAATAGGACGTTCCTGTAACACATATCCCAGAATGTTTAAATTACATTCTCTTTGTAGACTCAAATTATAATAATAGTACCTGTATATAAATTGTGCGAGATCAAAGACTGGTTCAGATTAATTTAATCTTTTTACGGTTCATAACAGATGCGGCTTATGTGTTTTCATGTCTGTAAATATACTTTGACTAGCTTTCTACCCGCGACTGCATCCGCATGAATGTTTTGTTTTAACATCTTCTTTTCGTGTGGTTAGTGACTAACCTGGGGACAGAGTTTTAAAGCCGCCCATGGGCCTCTGACTTAGCTTCAGATACCGTCGAGAATTATCTCTCAGGCATGCCGGTTTCCTCATGATGTTTTCTTTCAACGTTTTTGAAGCAAGTGATAATTATACAATATGCACATGAATCTGAAAAGTCAGAGGTGCGTGCCTTGGGTTCGAACTCGAGAGCTATGACTTGGAAGTCCGACGGTCACACCACTAGGCTATCACTGCTTAACATAAAATATATCTTATAGCTGTGCCTCGTTACTTCGTTTCCTCAAAAATTTGAACTATCAAACGCAAAAATATTTTTTTACACCCGACAATTACCTCGCACATACAACCTTACAAACAAATTTTCCCTCTTTATATTATTACATGGTATAGATAAATATGCGTACATGTATGTATAGATTATTCTTTAAATAACGTACGCTTAAAATTGGCTTAATTGGGCTTTAAAAAAGGAAGAAGTAGTGATGTGTCTCGAGAGTAATGTCACCTCATTTGCGTGGGCGGTCTCATTTATTTACGCGCAGTAATGAACAGAAATTTTACTCAATAAATAATGTTTATACTGTAATGTAACGTGGGTATTCCTTTTATACTTATTTACGATACATGATACCGATTATATAATTAAAATTGATTACGATTCAAAGAAAGCAAAATTATAAATAAGTAGATAGATAGTGTTTACACAGCCACATACGAACTACGCATCATAGACATGACGCCACACAAATCCTGCATCGTGCAATTAGAGTTTACCGAGTGATCGACATATATACAAGATTCCGTCTTCAACCGTCGGGCAGTTGCCCACCAGACATAACACCTGTCTGGTCGGAGGATCCTCCCTTTTCTAAGGTGGATGAGTGAACTTTACTCCCTATTCCTCATACTACCAAAATAGTATTCCAAAAAAGAGGGAGAAAGAGCATGAAATGACGTCATATTATGAGAATATTATTGAAAAGAAGTAAACTTGATTTCTTTCACCGATTTGCACGGTAAATTAAAAAACTAAACTAATTCCTAGTGACTGTACCTACGTGTATGTATAATCGTTTGATCAGCGCAGGCGCCGATGAATAACTCAGGTTCAAAGCGGAGCCAAACGCAATCTTTCATGTGACTCAGTGACCGCAGGAGTTCGTGACTCAATTCTGACCGGACAATGTGATTTGTGACTCAACAAAAAAATATCCCCGTCCTTTTCTAATCAAAAAACGAACAGAAATGCAAGAACGAGACAAAAAAGGTTAGGTAATTCAAGTATTACAAGTACATTGAAAGTCTGTCTGTACAGTAAGTAGGTCGACTTAGATCAAATTGCTACGAGTCTAATTTTAACTGGTAGTCAACATTTTAATGGGCGAGACTCAGAAACGATCGGAACTGTGTATTGGAATGTTTGCTCCGTGATTCATGACCCGAAACCTTTGTACTTATAAACCAAAAACCGTTGAACTTGTGCAATACGGTAGCAGAATTAACCATTTTACTACCGTATTGCACAGGTTCAACTGAACAATTTGTTTTGTTCTATTTAACATTTCCGTGTAACAATGGTCGCAGCACTTTTTACTGTAAATGTAACAGACAACTCGACAGGTATCACGGAATACTGAAGACGAATTTCCAATTTGGACATCCGATTACTACCGTTACAAGTCAAATAAAAGATAAATTACCTAGAAGATTTATTTTGAATGAAACATTAAACGGTAAACCCCCAACCACAAAGTAAACATTCATAAAAGCCCGCAAAAACCAGCAAATTTTAACATGTATTACAGCCCACTTCTAGTAACTTATATGTATGCATCAATCACGAGGCCAACCCCGTTCCAAGAATTCCCTCATTCCAAGCAACAGCCGTAAAAACATGTTGTAGAAAGAAACTGATGAAAATATTACCCACCGCGGTCGGGTATAACATATCATAAAGGAAAAAATATAGCACATGGAAGCGGGTACGCGATAAACATCGCAGCAATATGTCAGAAGGACAGCGAAAATGGTCGTAAACGCCATAATGACATTACTCGTGTATTACGAAAGGACCCTAACCAGATTACCGGACTGTCAGATGACTGACGACGAAGAACAATGTTGTATTCCGGCTCCAGTAGTAGTACCGAAACCACCCAAAAACGGTAAGTGGATGCTTTATAGATTTTCTCTAAGATAAAATACTGTTTCCTCTTTTACCGCAAAAAAGCCGCATTTACGAGGCATTTCCGTAGTCCTTAAAATAAGAATAAAAACACAAAGCGAGCTGAAAACAGGCCCCGTATCAAAAGGCTTAACGCTTTAAACGATTGTCGAGAGCAGAAAAAAATTGGCGTTTGTTCTTGGAGAAAAAGGTAAACATTATTTCAGGAATAAAGGACTTTAGCATAAAACTGGCTTAAAAATTAACATCAAGTGTCACTTAGGTACAAAAAGATATACGTAGACAAGAGAGAAACTAATTGTATAGAGTAACAAAGAGAAAGGTGGGACTATTAAGTTACAACTTATGTAGAACGGCCATGACAGGCCCGTTCGATTGTTATTGTAAATTAATAGAATGTAACAAAACCGCAATTAAACTGTACGGCAGTAATAACAAAAGGGAATCATGACGAGTTTGTTTAATACAGTGGCGAGCTACACAAATAAACACCCTATAAATTAAATATAACACGGTGAATTTGCGATTGCTTCGATGTTTTTTTTTTTTTTTTTGCTACGTCGTTGATATTTTTTTTATTTAACCCTAGCTGTATAATTTGTATTTTTGAGGGATCTAATAACCTCTCTCCATTTCCAGCTACACAGCAACCTCTCTGTCATATTCTATCAAAATCAGTGCAGTCGTTTAGTGGCCAGAAATTACACAATTCACTGAATTGTTTTTTATACAGTCAGTGAGGAAAAGATGTCGCAGAATCTGAGTCGGCTTCAATTTAAAACAGAATTTCCATTTTCCACTCAAATTATCTCCTGCTAATGGCCCACTTTAAATAAAAGGTTTCAATCCGAAAAAATACAAGAGTACAGAGATTTTTTGTTACAAAACCGTACAGCAAAAAGGACGTAAACGTGTCAGTCAAGGTCTTATCTTATAAATAGAGGTACAAATCACAACCTTTAAGGGTCTAACTCTGTTCTTGAACTCGAAACGACAAATATTATGTATTCTAACTTTCACAAACTCCATATTGTTAGAACATTTTGAATGTATGTTTTCAGGTTTCAAAATAAATGTATATTTTGCAAACAAAATGTTCCGGTTTTGTTGAATGTCCAGGCCGTGTCGCATAATACAGAAACTTGAGCTTTATTGTAGTAAAACATTGTTATTTCATAAGTTGTTTATTTGCCATTCATATTTAAGTGTTGTATAATAGCTGTGGTTTTCAAATGGACCACATTCGTTGCAAAAGGTGACTTGATTTTAACTTGTGGATCTAGAGCTATTATGATGTCGTTCTGCAAACTATCCACCTACATCGCTGTTACTCTGTACAATATTTAAACAGAAGTAAAAATCATTTCTGAAGTAGATCTCCATTGTATGCCATAATATCAGCCGGCAGAGGTCCAAGGATGGACAAACGGCTCCTCCATATATATCTCCATCGATCTATTCTGTATCTGAAGCTCTCATTCATTGACTATCAAGCCCAGGACCATTGCCAGGACGTTTGTCCATCTGATGGTAAGTCGTACAAAGCTCTTTTGTCCAGTTACAGAAATAGGACCATGAATAATCTGCACTATTTCGTCTTCTTTTTCTACCTCTCAAAATGAAGCTACTAAAGTATGGAGAAGTATCTAAAAACCCGTTTTAAAAGGTCATAAATTAGTATCTATGCCGGCTGCAGTCAACTACGATAGTTTTAACCTTGGTTCTGAGTATAAATGCAATTATGCATGCCGCTGCATGGAACGGAATGTGTTACGCAAGAGAGAGATAGCTATATTCTGCTATATGCAATAACCACCGCGTAACAGAGTAGTCACAAATAGTACTTCATTTGTTTTTGTAGTTATCTGGTTTTAGTTAAAATTACATCTCGGCAAAAGAGTTGCAATATTTATTTAATCATTGAAAGTTACTTTCCATTTCTAAGGGTTGAGAAACCCTATGAATCTGACTAGCCTTTTCCCACCTTTGTTGAGGTCGGCTTCCAGTCTGATGCAGCTGAATACAAGTATTTTACATGGAGCTACTTCCTATCTGACCTCCACAACCCAGTTACTGCGTAACACGATACCCCTTGTTATGACTGGTTATCAGACTTTTGGGCTTCTGACTACCTGTAATGAGTGTCAAAGATCTACGAACGCCATCGGGGCCAATGGCTTAACGTGCTTTCCGGAGCACGGAGGGGTCACGGTAAACGTAGTTTAGCCTTCGATCGACCCGTGCGACTGTTATCATTTAACCAACCCCATTAATTAGAGCAGCAAGTAAAATGGGCCACAGCCAAACAAATGTCTCATTATCAGTGATAGGAGTAGGTAGTTTGATTTGGGCTCAAAAAAGTGGCACGTATATATTAGTATGGATATGCCTCCGGGATTCCGGGATTTTGAAATTATTAAGATTTTTTTAAGGAATTTCAAATGTTTGTAATGTGTAGAATAAACAATACATCAATATGAATAAGAAATGTTTAACCCTTGTGCTGTTATTGCATTGAATGCAAAAAAGATATAAAAAGATATTTTTATTTATTAATTCAAGAATAGTAACACTTACAAGCATCAGATAATATACTAACAAGAAATAACTACTAAATTAGTCATATTATGTAAGTTTCGAATGGACGCACAATAGTAAGATTCACTTGATTACTTGATAAATAAGAAAAAACAATTTTAAATGTTTATCTATGGCATTCTATACATTTCTAATGTAGTAGTTTAAAAATCCTTACTTTTACAATATTTGATTCAATCCCGTAAGTACCAAAATGGAATCCCGGAAAAAAGGCTAATCCACGTTATGATTTCTATGACTATTCATGATGCTAGGACGTAAAATCAATCTACCTACTCCGATCACTGCTCATTATACAAAGAAAAATAACATCTCATCAATACATTACTTACAGCATCACAATGTAACGTGAACAAGAAACAACAGCTGCTTTAAAAGTTCTAGAAAATTCTTCACAAACAACTTTCATTGTTTCTTATTCCTTACAAAAACAAACTTCTCCCAGCCTTAATATTAGGAGCGTTGTTGAATTAATTGCACAATTACTCATCAGAGACGGTAGGTACTGAAGAGTTGTAGACTTATTACCCCACTTATTATTATGCCAACATCTTCAAGTTTAAGGAAATTAAATTAACACTATTCACGTAAAACATCCAAGAATTAAAGAGGAAAATGTTAATATTTGTCTACGTAGACGACTTACTATCATTGTTTGTGCCCAAGATAACATAGTGGAAACGAATACAGGGCAAAACAGCTCCCTCGAGGAACCAGTACTAGAATAATATAGTGTAACCCCCAATTCAGACTCTGTACACAACAGAAGTTTATAAAGGTTAACGCGTCCCATACGTCGCATACATTAAAAATAATTGGTTCCAACTAGAACACAAACAACCCTTCGGCAAAAAACCCAATTTGTAACGGATCACAAATTGTAAGGAGTTAGGCTTTAATAAATAAAACTTTAGAATATCACAATCGTAACGAAATAAGTGCTTTGTTTCGAACCGGCCTTTCGGTTTGACTTCGACTACGGTTAAGTACGCCACAGCACAATATAAACGGCAATAATAAAAAGTGAGAGCTTTCAACCCCTCGTAAAGATAATAACTGGGGTACGTTTAAGTCACGGAGAATGAAATAAGCCCTCAAGTTTGGGCTTCAAGGCGTTTGTTGAAACACTTTAGTTGTCACTCCACTCACTGATATAGGAGTCAAGACAGTGAACAACGTGGTAACAGACAATGTGAAATGATTACTAAAAGAAGAACAATTTTAACAGCAAAAATTTAAAAAAAAAAACCCAACACAAACATTTCCTAATTTCTCCTTCCTACTCCATCACCAGACCTTGTTCACTGTATAACCTATTCATTGAGACCATTCCAATGAGCCCAAAAAAGATTACTGTGCTGTAAGTTGGTAAGGCAGTTGGGTATCCTGCAGTTCAAAGTTACTATATTCTTCTAATATGATTGAAGTAACAGAATTCCAAATTTCAAATCGATCAGACCTGTGGAAGATACTCACATCCATTCATTAACTAGAAAAGAGCTGATAATGTTCAACCGGCTGAACTGATTGTGATAAAACATGTCTAAGAACCATCGCTAGAAAACCTGCTTTCAAATCGGTTTACCCGTTTAAGAGCTACGGCGCTACACCAACGCAAAAAGAGTTGCGTCGGGAGTTAAAAAATACGACACCCTACTTGGATTCCTATTAGGGTAAAGGTAAAAAAAATCAGAATAAAAAAGATTTAAAATCAAACAATTTGAATAACAAAGAAGACCTTCCAAAGACTCCTACGCTACCTTTTAAAGACAAAGGATTACAAATAATCTCTGATATGACAATGAAACTGTATATAAACGATTCCTAGAAAATAATTATTCCTAGACTAGCCACAGGTGTTACTACAAAGGTGACCTAATCAAGTATTCACGATGAAACCGATACAATAAAGTGGGTTTAGGTCAGTGAAGCTTATTCATCAGAAATCCCACACGTTTTGCGATCTGCTGATGATTCTGTTTATTTTATTGTTATATCGTCATCATGTTTTTTTATGAACGTAATACTGTTTTGTAAATAAATGGTGGTTTTTTTCGCGCTTTACGAGGCGGAGATTTATTCGATTTTATTATGATTGCTTAATTAAATTAGAATTGAAAGGTGAATGTTATAAAGGGGGTCGTCTGTCTTTCCATGTAGCATTAAAACTGTTGAGTTTCCCATATGGAGCAATAATGGAGCTCTATAGAAAAGGAAACAATCAATTTCTTCCTTTCGAAAGTTAAACACGAGCGGACCATTGTTCAAAAAAGTTTTCATCATATATTTCAGTATGTCGCACAAAAATATCACTATTTATATAATACAATAGAAGTGGATTTATTTTGTAACTTGTTCCACTTAGCTATTTATAAAGAGTCTTAATAAAAACCCTGAAACCCTGAACCCTGAACATGGCGTGTTGCCACACCAAGCGCTGAGCGCAGACTCCTCTCTGCGCTTAACGCTTGGTATGGCAACACGTCATGTTCGAGTTCGCGACAAGTCAATCATCATCCTGAGGATGCCTCGTTGATAGGTGAAACACGTGTCGATTTCGTTCAGGGTTTTTTTAAGATTCTTTAGAAATAGCTAAGCGGAACAGGTTACTAAATATATCCACTTCTATTATATTTTGTAATGGATCTCCGCAAGGTCACGCCTGAATCAATTAACTACCACTCTTTATCTCAATAACCCATCCTTTTACACCACGATAAGAAGCCCTAAAAGCTCTCCAAAAGCCATACATAAACTCATCACATAATATGTTAGAAGAAACATAGGAACTCCTATAAACATTTTCAAGTTTGTCACCCTTTGTGAATGTCTGTGTTCCTCAGTCCTCACTCCTCGCACGAGGGGAAGCTTATAAAGACAAATAGTCCGATTTATATCCGAACACATTAAAACTTTTTCGTGCTGTTTATATCTTCCCTGTTACTTGTCCATTTACTGCTGACCTTTGAATTTACGTTTTCGTTCCTATTCTCAGGGGCTGTCAGGTCCAAATGGAAGTTATTCACTAAGAAGATATATAAAAGTTCAAGCTTTGTTTTAAGGGATTAGGGTGTAATGAAACTTGGGCTGAAGAGTGAAAACTCTTGGTACAAATATATAAAAATTGGCCAAGTGCTAGACCAACTCGCACACGATGGGATCCGTACCAACGTACAACGACTTTAGTAAAAAATAATACACGTTTCTAGTATGGATAGATATAGATTTATTTGATTTTTATTGTTTGTTGCTATAGCGGCAATAGAAATCTGTGAAAATTTCAAATATCTACCTATTACGGTTGATGAGATACAGCCCGCTGACAGACAGACGAACGGACGGACAGCGGAGGCTTAGTAGGTAATAGGGTACCCTTCAGGTACGGAACCCTAAAAACATGCATTCAGGTTACAACTATCACGATTCCAAGTTTGTTTTTAAATAATGCACACAGCCACAAAATAACAATGGACTAAAAGCCAGCATAAACTATATAAGTGACGTGATTTCATAACGTATGGTTTCCATGTGAGTATGTAAGTCCTTCAGGAATGCCTTTTAAAAAAAAGTTTGTCACACCCACGCAATTACACCATAAACGTTGGCTGGTAGAAAATTAGCTACTTTTTAAGCACCATATTAAAAGCAATTTACCGACACAATATGCTAAATATTGCGTGCATGACTCTATCGTTTGTAACAATGGTTTACACAATACAAATCTGAATTTCATTCAATAGCCATCAAAAGAATAGAATTATATCCAACCTTTGTACAGTTTCACTTGTAATTATGGCAAACAGTTCAATGAAACATGGCGTGTTTTGGAGGAAGGTTACAAATAAACTTATTTACACGCGTCTCTGGGTGGTAGAAAAAACTAATCTTTGAGCAATTTTTATATACGACAATTTACGACACATCTGAATTTTGGCACGCCCTCATGAATACGGTGAATTTCTACGTCTTAAGTCGTATTCAAAACAAACTACCACTGGCTGGTAATTGGCGAAATGTGGTTTCACTATAGTTACACCTCTGCCTGACCCTTCGAAGAGTATTCCCCGACCTGGTGGCCATATTATATAATTTTGTTATATTACTCAACAATTGTTTTGAGTCATATAATAAATATAATATGACGCAAACCATAGACATATATTAGTCGAATGTTATTCCCCGTGAGTCAAGCAGACTGCTAAATGTAGGCCATAAAGCATATTCACAAAACTTTAACAATTATGAAAATTGTCTTAATACCAATAGTGCGTCCCCTGGTAGCAATTATCACGGCTTTTCACGGCCCTTAACTACGCAGAGGTCTAATTAAGGTAACAGCCAGTGAAATCTCGCGTGCTTAGGAACCGTTTCACGCAAAGGCATTTACGTTCGCGTAACTTGCTAACTGCCGGAGAATGGAGATGGAGCAACAAGTCTTGGAGACTCAAAAAATGTTTACGAAGACTCTTTTGGAGACTACCATAATGATAATCCAAAAATTACATGCCTTAATGTCCCTCGACGAGAAGAAGCAGAAAAGAAATCCAGCTCAAAATAAAACAACAAATTTAATAAAAACTGGTGTATCAAAATGGAGGAAAAGCTCAAACTGTACATGAATAATTAAATAAAGAACTTGAATGGCGAAACACACAAAGTTGAAGAAAAGGCAAACCTCCGAGACAAGGAAGTGTTAACTGCGCATTTATAGGAAGTAGATTTCATTGCCCAGATGGAAGCGTTGTTTCGCTTGGCGAGACATAAACATGAATTTATTATCTACATTGACAGCCCGCAGTCACGCCAGAGGCGCCAAAAAATATGTATGAGGACGGTAAACTCCCCAGTTTCCACTTGAAAGCTCACATTATATACAAAAATAAAATACTCAGTAAAATATTGGGGATATCAATAAGAATGTTACATGCAGTCGCACCAGGAAGGGACGATCGTAATTCTTGCTATCCCGACTTTTCCTGTATTGAATATCTTACATGAACGTATGTATCCGCTCCGAATAAACATTGTGCACACGAAGCTATCCCGGATTTCGAAAACCCGAAATTCACGAGGCAACTGCTCCCATTCGTAATATCAAAGCAAAGTGCGAAGAACATTGGATTCGAGGTGTATGTGCATTTCATCTTCAATGCAATTTCGCTCCCGAATTTCGAATCGGGCAGAAACCGCAACTAAAAATTGTTTATGTGGGTCCTTCTGGATGGGTTATGTTTGAGGTTTACACCGCAATTCCTATCATAAATAACAAGCTAATAGCTTGTAAATGTTCACAGCTTGAATCTCCCATAACTTCCTACAATTAACGATCTTAGGGTTGTTGCCAAATTGAGTACTAGTCTAATGACTTGAACGATGACTGACGTTTACTGTGTTAGGATCAAGTCGTTGAACTCTTGTAGACTTGGCTTTGTCACTGTTTATGATACCATTATCTCTTGTTTCTAGTTATTCTTAATTATAATGTAAATATTTCCTGAAACTCTCAAATTCATCGTCGCCTGAATAAATATTTTAACGAGCGACAAAGTAGGCAAATGAAACAAGCCTACTTTTCAATTCAAGTTAATAAAGTTGTCACGCATTAAATTTAAATCCTGTTAAAGCCTGTTATATCATAAGTAATTTTTGGCAGCTCAATGTATGCTCGAAATTCAGTAAGTAAATGCGTTAAGTGATGTTAAGTAGTCTTAAGCCCCCTGCGAAGTCCCACCAGTTTCTCATTGGCAGCTTAAGCAAAAATGGCTTATGCCATTTTGAACTTTATCCTTGAACGAGCTCTGTCGCTGACATGAGAGCAGTTTTATGAGTGTGCAAAATCTGATAATATGGAAATGTTCCCCGTGTAGGCAAGGATGGCATCACCTTGCCGCGTCAGATTATTTAAAATCCCCTCAATTTCTCCCATAGCCAATTTGTCAGAGAAGCAACATTAATTTCGGCAACGCCCTCCCAGATATTACATCAATTTCTTTTTCGAATCAGGGTCCTGTCATCGTGTACCGCTAATGGTATTGGGAGCACGCGGACTAATTAAGTCGTCGCTGTTAATTTATAGCTTGTTTTCTACCGTTGGAACAGCTATAATCAAAATAAATCGCTTCCCTCTAAGACACGCAAGGGAATACAGCAAATTGGATTGGAAACTAAAGATTCCTTACTTGATAGTAACGTACCTACTTAATTGTAGTCCCGATACTGTTTCAAACAGTACACGGGAAGGCGAGATCTTAAATTGAGAAACATCGGATTCAAACAAGAAAATAATGATCAAATTTTATCGATACCAAATGTTGTTGCAGAAAGTTAGAAAGGTATACCTGTTTATCGATGCCTATCTTGTAGGTGCCGTGCAATACTGCAGGAACATTATAGCAACTATCGATATCGGTTTGAGGGCGGTTCGAGTTAGTGGTGGACTATCGATTTCGTTGCCCGAGGCGATTGAGTTACCTCTAATAAGTGGTCGATAATTCAGGACCGTCTTCCTACCACATTATAACAATGTTAGGCGCACTTTAATTATTCAAGCATGTATAATGCCACGTGAAGAATTATTCTTCATCTGAGCAACAAACTTTAAACAAGATGATGTTGTATTACAAGTGGTGATGTTTCTAAAAACTTTGTTACGACTCGGGACTGTTGTATCCTCCCTTAAAATATATACAAAAGAAAATTTTGCTCTCAAATAACTCGTACTTTTATGCATTAACAAACTCTTTTATGTATTCGCTTCAGAGATTTTGTTGTAAAATTTGTTCTGACTTTTATGAAGGTTTGTTATTAATTTGTTCGGGGACCTACATCAATGTTGACATTTCCTCTCGAAAACATTAATTGTAAATTCAACTGCATGTATTATCTAATTATGTTCAGTGAGAGTAGGAAGGATGAAAACGGCAAATAGGTTGTGACAGGAGTAGATTATTATTGCAAAAAGTACGTTTCTTTTTAATCATCAAGAAATAAGGAAGGAATACTGATAAGGTCCGAAGAGCAAACAGGACCGTTTTTATTAAAAGGACGAAAATTGTAATATCCCTGAAAGCGATTCATCATGATACGACCTCGTACGTGTTGGTCTTATACAGTGGCGAATTAGCTAGAGAAGGTATCTAGGGAGCTATCTAGAGCTGCTAGTGCGAGCCTTGTTGAGACTACATAATGGAAATATCGCATTTACTGCTCTTAAGTTGTCCATCATAGTTGCCGACGTATTAATTGATGGGTTCAAGTACGTTTATCAAGACGTTGCGTGGTAAGGTTTAATCAACGTCAATGAGAAAATATTAATTAAGATTCTCATTATAAAATGTAGTTTCGACTCACGAATAGTGAACAAAGAAAAAGTTTCAGCCTATCATTTCCGTTAAAATTTTTGAAGTGAGATGTCATTCTACCTGATGACACTATTGACATTTCACTTCACCTAAGTATTGACGGTGAGATTTTTACGAAATAGGCCGGTGATGTAAAATGCAGATTAACAATCACTCGACATGCTGTAATTAATACATTGTCCAACAATCAAACGTTCAACAATTTCCGAGTTATCTAGGTGAGAACATATTAAAAATGTATTTCATCCGGTAACAGAAAACCGAGTTACGTGTCCATTCAATGTATTTTTGTTACGTGTCCATTCAATGTATTCAGCGCGTTAAAAATACAGGTTTTTTTTTCTAGTAAAGCAAATAACGCTTTAAAAAAAAAACTGGAATATAATAGTTTGAGCTGGGACATTTTTATTCTGACCTCGTTCTCACACTTGGCATGTTATGTTTGTTTAAAGAATTCAAGGTGTTGTGTACCTAGTTCGTTGACCTTTTTCGGCTATCTGAAAAAATTAAAATACATAGGAAACTGCCTGAAGGTTGGTGACATAGTATGTCGTGAGCTTTAAAAATTAACTCTATTTGTCGCAAGGTGGCCATTAGAGACTAAGCAAGTTAAAAGCATGAAGCAATTCCTTGATCCACTATTCAATAGTGAGCTATCAAGAAGTTTTGGAATGGACTTGATAAATCATTCGAAGGTCAACAAAGTACCTCAAAGGACGCTTCACTCGAGAAACAGATTAGATTTTAATGAACTTAGCAAGGGAAACCAATCCATTACCATCTCCGCGCTCTACTCCTCTTTCACTCCCCGAAAGATATCACATGAAATTGAAACCAGTTAAAAATATGGATGATCTTTTGTCAGACTCCACGTCCTCAAAACTACGCTAGTTTCACAAAATATTGGTTGCACTTTGTTACTACGAATAGTTTCTGCTTTAAGCACCAATTTTCCGGACAATCAATTTGAGACGCGCTTAAGTTTTTCACATTAACTTCGGCCATCAGTTTCTAAGTTCGTCGTTTCTTTTTTTTTTAAACTACCTGCGTTAATTAAAACAAGATGGTTTCTAATTTTCAAGTTGAAGGAACTTTAAGCTTTATTTTTCTTAAGCCTGATTTACAAGTTGAAGCAACAATAAATATGCACAAAATATTGGCTAAAGAAAAAACAAAAATAAATAAAAGACAAACAAAAGACACAAAAACAATGTTTTTTTTTGTCGTAAGTGGATAAAACAGACGATAATACTAACAATGTTCTGAGGTCTCAAAAATATATAGAGTTTAGTAGCACTTCAGCTATTACCCACACGTATTTTAAAATACTGTATTTCATTGCACAACATACAGTACAAAGGATCCATATATTTGATACCAACCAAAAAAATATTCACCAAAAATTCACGCACAAAATTGAACTAGATTTTTCTTCGCACATCGTCTAATAGTAGGCCATAAATAAAAGGAACAACACCTGATATTTTCGACCTGCACGAAAAGCTCGATTCATTCGACACAAAATTGACAGTGCGAAAGTGATATTAATTTCTACCAACCAAACCGGCTCCGTACATTTAATTTGCCTAATTGACAGGGGAAGCAGCACCCTGTTTCACTAGCTTTGTTTGTTAAAGAATTGTGATTTATTTTCAGGGTTTAACGAAGGTACTCGGCAGTAATGAAGGGCAGTTGTAACCCCTTTTTTCAGGTACATGAGGGGTTATGGAGTGCAGCCGTGAAATGCCAGGGGATGCTAACCGCTGTGGTGAACGAAGGCTGTTTTAATTGGGGCTGCGACACTCGGAGAGGGTTGTATTATGTACAGGGAGGTTGTCTTGAATGATGTCAGAATAAAAAATTATATATGGACGATCTCATTGCAAACTTCTTAGTTATGCAATGCCACCAGGGATTTTAGTATAATGCAAGCCGTGTGCCCGATGACATTCCCATCGGCAAAAATGACGAACTTCCATAAGTACAAACTTTCCCTGACCCCTATTAAACCGCTTTAGGGTCGAACATTAGAGGTATGAGGAACAGGGTGTAAAGATCACTCATCCTCAATAGAAAAGGGAGCATCCTCCGACCAGACAAGTGTTCAGTCTGGTGGGCAACTGCCCGACGATTGATATCGGGACGTTGTATATATGCTAGTCGCCCGGTAAACCCTGCTTGCGCGATTTTGCGTCACGTCAGTGTGATACGTAGTTCGCATGTGGAGATGTAGATGCCGCCACAAGGGGATGAATTTTCAAAAATCCTTCCTTAGTGGTCACCTTCGTATAAGGACCTAATGTGGAAAATTTCACGCTTCTAGATCCAGCAGTGTAGGCTGTGCGTTGTCTGTCAATTAATTTAAGTAGATCAGTCTGTTACTGTCCCAAAGCAAGAAAAAGGCCCATTCTGATACTGAGAGCGTTATACACTGACGATTTGCCAGCGTGATTCCAGCGAAGCGATTTGTGAACGGGCTCTAAGCGACGTGTTCTCTGCATTTTCATACACTCGCTTGTCTCGCTCTCATTACGCAAAGCGGCGAACACGTTGCCCATAGATAAGTTGCGTGCTCCCTGCGCACACGCAGCGAATGCGTTAAACAATCGGTTCGCTGGAAACACGCTCGCAAATCACCAGTGTGATATGGCTCTGAGAAGTAGGTAACGAAAATGTGGCTCATCTTACTTGGATATTAGTAAGATGAGCAAGATGTTCGTAAAACAATACTTTTTTTAATTAATACATTAGCGCCGCTGCACTCATTTGTTATTTATAGTCCCTAATCTTTCTCTTGACACAAAACAAGTTGATTATTGCTAGCAATTACGTACCTAAACAACTTAATTTTCATTCTTTCGTTCAAACAAAGAGGTCGTTACTTAATTTATCGTATTTTATTTAACTAAGCTAGTGCATAATCAATCTACGTCGTTAGGACAACTTAATCTGTGTGCAGCTACGAACGACATAGTTTTATACAAGTAACACGTCAATTTGATTAATCCTTGGGATTTTGCTAAGACTTAATGGAAAATTAACTGTTTTTTTTTTCTTTCAGTAATTAAGGTTTATTATATTTTATTGAACTTTTCTATGTCTAGGATCAATACCTATGTAGAGTTTATCGAAGACCTCAGAAACGAGGCATTAAGGCTTGTGCAGATTGGCGCGACGCGACACCGGTAATTGTTCTGCCATGAAGTTTTCTTAGAAATTGTTTTAGGTATTTTCAATCCTGCATAACATACATACCTGCATAAACTCACGCTTTCATCCCATGGAGATAGACAGAAACTACAGAACGCTACCTGCTATACGATCCTTACATACCTCTTTTGCTTCGTTTACGTTCATATATCTGGTCATGCACGCCTGCCGGTTGCGAGTACTACGCACCTGATCTTTCTGCAGAACATCACCAATAAGGTCACTATAAGTCCTTCTAAGGTAGGGTGTCCCCTCCCGGCGTTTTCACTCACATCTGCCTTCACATTTTCCCTCATGATCTCTGTTATATTATTATAGCTACTTAAGTTTTTGAAAATAGTAGTGCCTTTCCCACTATTTATGTGGTCCTCAATAATATAATTGTCATCGTCTGCAGACTTCATCTATTTGCCGATCATTACTGCATTCAGTTTCCTTAATACGGATCACACCCATAATCCATTAATAAACACTGTGAAATACTATTCCAAAATACCAGTTTTCTCGAATTAAATTCAAGTCTGATAGCATTCCATTTTTATATCACCTGACAGGAAATTATATAGGTTTCGCCGTGCCTACGTGAAAGTACGTACTACCAACCTACTCAGGTACAGGGTACGTCTGAGGAGGCACATTTATATGCAAAGCATCACATTTTTTGTGCTCGCATCCTGTCTTGAAGTCGTAAATTATGTTGGAGCTAAGCGATTTATTGTTCGACAATACATGGAACATGTATTTTGTTGTAACTGTTACTGGGGAATCTTCTGTTTGGAATCGTACCTACTGAAGATATCACTGAAGGCAAAATCGGGAGTGAAATATCTGTATTATTATTCGGGTTGAGTTGACTCGGGCCGAGCTGTCACTGACTAAACTTCTTGTGGTCATTCATAGATAAAGTTTGTACCACTTATGTAATATTCAGCCAATGTGACTATCTTCAACTTACTACTTACAGCATGATGCCCATTTCAGAAGGAAAACCACAATGCAACGAAGAACAAGAAGGGTGTTAAAACTATAATTATTGATTAATGTTTAGTATAATGTAATGAATTGTAATAATTGACATCAATATTATTATATAATTTAATTTGATATGAAACATTTGCAGTGAACAGGGTGCGTCATGAAATGTTATGCATGCCTACTAAAACCAGTGTTTTACATGATAGCAAATAATCCATTATCTATGAACGTTGTTTAAAATTAAGAGACATTTAAACGTCAAAAATGTATGGTTAAACAGTCGCTAATCATAACTTATGTATACGCAACGTTTATAAATAAACCCTTCTAAACCCCTTGAGGAGCTCGTAGCTAAGTAATAACAGCCTCACGGGTCGATTCATCCGGTTAAGCTGCGCTTGCCGGGGTTGGTCTGTGGATGGGTGACCATCTTTACATACCGAGACTCCTCCGTGCCTCGGAAAGCACGTTAAACCGTTGGTCCCGGCTGTAATTCGTAGATCTTTGACAGTCGTTCCGGGTCGTCAGAAGCCCGAAACTCTGACAACCAGTCACTCCATGTAAAATACTGGTATTCAGCTGCATCTGGTTAGACTGGATGCCGACCCCAACATAGTTGGGAAAAGGCTAGACAGATTGCTTATAATTAAACCCTTATATTACCCGATACCACCTAAAATACATATATATTTTTATTTTTTTTAGTACATGGCAACCCGCAGTTTTGACCACTAAGGTCTTGGCTGCTTAACCGGACTTTCCCGTGAGTGCCTTAAGCTACTACACTTAGAGCCTTTCATTCCTGCATACTTATAGATTTCAGACCTTCCTACCACCCAAGTACCTACTACGTAAGTAACAAAGTAAACTACGGTCGTATAGCACACCCATACTGACGGGGCCCACGACGCAATGCACCATAAAAACGAAGATAAGGCCGACTCACTTTTATCACCGTAACAGTTGGGTTCCATTGTCTTACGGGTCACGAGTTCACGACGATACGGCAAACGACATCGGAATGGAGAAAATGACGTATGAAGAGTGGAAGTTGTCGGCAGAAGCAAAGCAGTTGCCTCACCTCTGAAAATGGCTGTTAAGCTAGCCTAAGAACCATTTTGACGCAGTTGCTTTGTGAGAGGAAGATGGAGCTACAGGAGGAATATCACTTCGAAACTGGTTTTGAGTTTTGACACTTCTGAGAACGGCCTTTGGTCTTTTTTTGTGTCTTTGTAAAACCTACCAGCTAATGCACATTGTGGAAAGCAATAAATATTGAGTGTCGAGATTTATGTCTAGCAATACGTTGCTATTTGTCTAAGTCTGTTGGATATACCAAGCTGTGGGCAATAATTGAAGACATCATTAATAGAACGAACACTGATTAGTAACAAAATAGATATTAGGTAGATGTAATCATATACTGTACATAAGATGATATCAGATCAATTAGTGTGTCATTGTGTAATCTGTTGCAGTGCAATCTGCCTAGCCTTTTCCCAACTATGTTGGGGTCAGCTTCCAGTCTAACCGATGCAGCTGAATACCATTAAGCGACTGCCTATCTGACCTCTACAACCCAGTAATTGGGTAATACGATACTCAATGGTAAGATTAGTTGTCACTTTCAGGCTTCTGACGACCCGTAACGACTGTAAAAGATCCACGAAAGACAACCGGGACCAACGGCTCAACGTGCTTTCTGAGGCACGGAGGAGTCTCGGTAAGTAAAGATGGTCACCCATTCACGGACCAACCCCGGCAAGCGTAGCTTAACCTTAACGGATCGACCAGTGCGGCTGTTATTACTTAGCCACGAGCTCCTCATAATGTGTTGCAATGCAAGCTACAATTATTGCCATACTTTTTCATTTGTTTGTACAAGGTACAGGCAACGCCTAGTTTGGGGCTCCGTTCAAACAGTGGTGTAATTGTGTAAAACACATAGAATGACAATAGGGTAGTTAGTTACCTAGGTAAAAAAAAAGAAATTCTACTTAGTCCGTCTTTCAGATAATAAAAAAATATTAGACACGTGTTTTTTGCTTTATCATATTAATCAAAAATAACTTAGAAAACACGCATTAAAGTTGGGGAGTGGGGGCTCGCTACGTCACAACGCAGTATAAAATCTAGCAAGGCGTGACGTCATGGCACATTTTAACTCAATGTATCGCCGTAATCTTTTGATTATGTCAAAATAGAAAAAATACGTGTCCAATATTTTTTTGTTATCTAAAAGACGGACTAAAAAAATTTGGACACAGGCCTATTGATCGCAATGGATTTCATTTTGACAGTTCACGTACGTTCATTGCGTTATTTACATTGTTGAGCAGATGAATTGTTTAAACCTATGAAGCAATGAATTATAATATCCTTTAAAACTCTCGGATTGTGATTGCAAATGTGTTACGCAATTAGAGTGTTGGTCTTGTTTTACAATGTAATTAATAATAAATAAATAAATAAATAATGGTGGGTTATTCTGATATTCCGAGGGTCGGTAAAACCCTATATTATTTCACTTCACAACTCAAATAATAAATCTTTGTGGTCTCGTATTATCCTAGAAGGCAGTAACTATTGAAAGGTTTTTACCACATTTTTCTATTGTAATGTGTAATGTTATAATCCCTTATATATAATTTAATAATTTTACTATAGGCTCTTAAAACAAAATGCGTAGGTAAAAATAAACAGTGAATCACTCATTGAATCCAGTTTATAATAAATATAATATTACACATGTCCACCTAATATGTAACAAGTTTATAAATAAAAAATAAATAAAAAAAACCCGACTGCAAATATGTACATTACTGCAAAGAGAAAGAAACGGCCTCTTACTCACTTCAAAAGTTCGGGATTGTTTTATCATTTCTCATTCCAAATTACATTTGAACAAATAACTTGAATATATTTTTGAATCACCTTTAAAACCCCTTTATTTTGATACTCCACTCGATAGGAGTGAAAGATTTGTAATTTTTTAACACATATATTTTGGCGCCAAATATCCGTCATTTCGCCAGTGACACTTGCGCAATAAAGACGAATCTAACGACACTTTATTCATTGAAATCGGTTCAGCCGTTTTGTAGTTACAAGGGAACATACAGACGGACACATACATACAGGTCAAACGCATAATCATCCTGTTTTGGCTTTACTGCAGTTGGGTAAAAAATATAATTTATGGTAAATTACTTATTGTTTAGGAGACAATGAAAACGCGCTTCCGTCATAAGCTAGCCACAGTAAAGTTGTTTACTAGCAGTAAATTTAATCAATAATAGTGACTTATGTGCTGACCCCACTTTTTACTCCTACTTACCGCTAAGACCCTATCCAGATGACGCGTTAACGCGACACGAACTCGCGCGTCATCGCGACATAACATTCTCATGTCTTTCTCAATCATGAATGGAACTCAATCAAACTCAATACTGAATTAAGGGTTTCTTTCTTTACAACATAAATGGGTTTCCCTTTTAACTTTTGCGTAACATACAGACAAGGGAGTTATCAATTTGTACATTGTTTCTGCACGTGTATTGTTCAAACTTCCGGGGCACCGCGCGAGTTTTTCCGCGCGCGATACGCTTCATCTGAACGAGCTCTTAGCCAAATATGGGAGCGTAAAATTGGGCAATATTCTATGGAACGGCGGCTTAAAGCAGTCAACTTTTAAAGATGGCGTTTAATATACCGCGGCGTAATAAATATGACCGAACAGGATATAGGGTGGGTGGAGTTAAAGCGTATGGTATGATACAGAAATATTATGGCTTAGGAGGAAAGGAAAATGGAGCTATTAAATACTACATCATCTTTAAAGCTAAACATACCTGAGAGAATACCAAAACTGAATTATTTAATGTAATCTTGAAAATATAAGTCACTAAAGAAAGTATAAAAGCAAATAGAAAATATAATTAATTACACTACTTACTTAGTTAAAAATCTTTAGTTTACGAAGTAAATTCATATTCAAAGTTACTTACTTAAAAAGTTTTTAAGTACTTAATGTATTTGCAATTGTTTCTAAAATGTTTCGGCATCTGCTCCAAGACAAAACGACAAAAAATTACGAAGATGTGATGAAATATGTTCTTCAGGATAAAGGCTCTTTCAAACAGGCGCGACACGCGACGCGACACAAAGACACCGCTCGTCGCGCGACGAGCGGTGTCTTTGTGTCGCGTCGCATGTCGCGCCTGTTTGAAAGAGCCTTAATGTTATCTTGTAAGAAATTCTTCGCAGTAATATTAGCTTCTTCATAATTTAATCAAAACAGCACAGCCTCTGAGATTAAAAAGTTTTTTTTTTTTTTCTGTAGCCAATAGATAACGGTATAACTTCTGCCAGGTTTTATTACAAAAATACTTATTTCTCGTCATGAGCCTGGCCGCAGTGATAAGGGCATTTCTAAATAAAACTCTCTTCGTAAATCCTCAAATTTTATCCCCTTTTTATTGGAGCAGCCGGTTCAAGAATATTTCTATTCCTTAGGTATTTCTGCGAACCTGCGTCATTGTTGGATTGAGGATGAACGTCGGAGGGTGTTATGTAAATAGCTGAAGTGGGTAGCTTCTTACTTTGTCTGACTTCTGCATAACTTCATTTAATATCAAGGCTCCCACAGACAGGGGCCACGCGAATCTAGTAGGAAAATTTCAATGGAATTTTCATAGAAATTTGTTCTACTAGAGTTGTGTTGCGTCGCGCCGATGCGACTCGCCCGTCTGCGGGGGCCTTTATAAGTTACATTCAATCCTCAATAAAAGGGCAAAATAAACAGAGCTACAGTTCTAAAGGATGGTTTGGGGCGCATGAAAGACATTGACAAGGAGGCGCTGGGAAATTCTATTTGAAATACAAGATGGCGGGCGTTAGTTCCTATTTTGCCCATGCGTCAAAATTTTCTTGAAAGTCATTACGATAAGTGAGTAAGTAAGTAAGGGTACCAAACCATCTTTTTTCTGACATGTGCAAGTAAAGGCTTTCGCAGACAAGCGCGACGTGACTCTAGTTGAACAGTTTATATGAAAAGGAGGAGGGTTGATAAGAGGCATTTTTCGCCCATCAGCCACTTGATGTGATATGAATTTTATTTAATAGTATACATCATGACAAATATAAAAAACAATTATTTTAAAAAAAAATCCTGTAATTTGATGGGATAAGTAAAATAAATATTTATGTATCTATTATGAACATTTATTAATATAAACGTTATTGTCATTCATTTTAGCACCAAAAAACAACTGTTATTTTCTAATAACAGTTGTTTTTTGGTGCTAAAATGAATGCAAAATTAAGATCAAAGAAGGTTATTAACTATTATTATTTCAATATAATAAATATGGGAAATAATAAATAATCAAAAATAATCAGAAAGCTTGAGATACTTTTAGCAATATGTTTTTTAATCTTCCTTCTGACTTTCTTCATTCGAATCGCTACTGGACCACCCTTCAGCGGTAGCATCTTGTAGTGTACTAGCATATTCTTTGGACTTGGTCTTTTTCATTGACAAACGTATATTAGGACTCTTCGTGGTATCGTCGGCCGTACTTCTTGAAGCAAGAACTCTTGTCATTAAGGAAGATGAAGTGAAGTATTTTGATTTTTTGCCCGAGCCACACGATATGCATATGAACTGCATTTAAAACACAACTTAGAACCACTCTGTGGATCACAGTTTTTAGATCTTCGAAGTATTGATATAATTTTTCTATTAGAACAGATACGAAAATCACTATTCGTTTTTCGCCATATTTTACAACAATCACATTGGTTACCAGGCATTATTAATTATTAAGTTTATCAATAAATATTCACAACTATAGCTTCCGAACAAAAATCCTACATCTACGCTACGCAAATACTTTTTGAGCGTGTTAAAACACGTTCCGATCGTGACATAATTGATAGAGTACACTGTTTACGGTTGAAACAAACGACGGTTGAAACAGAGTAATTATCTCTCAATAGTGTGCGATACGGAGAGGAGTACAGGGACGAACAAAAAAGTCAACAAGTCCGAATGATATTCAGAATAGTATTCTGTTCTAGTTCATCGTTTGTTTTAATCGTATCCAGTCTATTCTACTCTCACGCGTAATATATTTTTTCTTTTAGGATAGAAGCGCACAGTGAAACAAAATAAAATAGTACTCACATAAAAGCTTATAAACAGTAGTTTCATTGTGAGTCAAAAATAATTTGTTTCAAAGAACGCTTCTTTAAAAAATATTAATTTAAAGATTGAAAAAACGTCAAAAATATACAAAAAAGACGAAATACTCTCGTTTTGGGAAATACAATAATTGGTATGACTTACTATATTATTTATCACGTAAATCTTATTGAATTAAAAAAAATATATCTTCAACTGTACAAGTGCATTAATAAATAGTTGAAAATCGAAACTTTTTTTTCGAGTTTGTGATGGGCGAAAAAAGCCTCTTATCAACCTTCCTCCTTTCATGGTAATTGTTCTACCAGAATCGCGTCGCATCGTCTCATCGCGCCTGTCAGCCTTAAAAGTTCAATTTGCAGTCAAGACAATTAAGGCAGCTTCATTGTTAATTAAACGTCTAACAATAATTATCGGTTCCTAGAAATAAAACGACTGAGATATCCTTGTAAGATTCAAAATCAATCATAACGTACAATATTCAAGCAATTGCTATTAAAACGAAAAAAAATCTGTAAATACCTGAAAACGACACCCAATATATGAAAACAAAACAAACAATTGAATGAAAAAAACATGCGGCCAAGCCAACCTTTTGAATCCGTAATAGACGATTACTGAATTACGTCCTATGAATAATTGAAATCCGGAATAGAATAACAAAACTTAGCAAGAGGAACGGTTAAAAACATATCTACAGGATAAGCAACAAAAGGGCAGACGATATTTATTCCCAAACGTTCATTGTTTGCTTAACCGGAATAAAGGACAAACAAATAAACGATAAATATAATTAATTAATTATTATCGTAAGAAAATACTTGTTCTGTGGTAGATAATTCTATCCTTTGCAGGGATTTATTGGCTATTTGAGGGAATGTATTAATTGAGATTAAGTATGCCATATATTTTGTTGATAGTCTTTTTTTTTGGGTGGGAAATTATCAAATAACTTCTCCCGCTCTGGGCGGAGCGGAGGGCGTGTCAACTCTTACTGGCTAAAACCCACCCGTGTGCCTTCGGTTGCCCTGTTGCCGGGGTCCTCGATCTCCCTTTCGGTTTTCTTCGCACCCTCGGCAGGCATCGACCCTAACGGACCCCGTCAGTTCTGCTGTCATCTCTTTGAGGCGCGCGTGGAACCGACGCGCCGTGGACCCGAGCCTGGTCCTTATCGGACGGCGAGCTACCCATTGCTCACCGTCCGCAAGCCCGCGCCTACGGTGGCCGGGATTCCCGACGACCAGGGCGTCTCCTCCTGCGGCGGTTAAGGGTGTGAGGGCGCGAAATTTGCCTCTCCCTCACGCGTTCCGCCTCCTCCTTCGCGAGCATTACCGCTTCGCAGGAGGTGACGGCCTCCCATTTCCTCTCGCTCTGTACCATGGCCTGAACCAGATGATGGACCAGTTGATGGTCTAAACTCGCTTCCGTGTACTTTCAGAGTATGCTTTTATTCTTTCAAGGTATATGAATATAACCATATTAATTTTAACTACTTACTACTGGCAAACTATCAGAACTGAAAGAAATCACCATGTGTAATGATGTGGCATTAGGCCCTTTTCAGACAGGCGCGACGCGAAAGAGCGATTGCGACGCGTTTACGGCATCTAAGTCACGAACAATCCCTACACAGTCACGAATCTCACCATCGAGTCGCAGAATCGGGACGCGACATATCACGCGCCAATTCGGGATAGCCTTTGTAAGAACTAGGACGGGCCAGACTATAATAGCCGACTTATACTGTTTTTTACTCTCTCGCTATTGTGGCGAGACACTCTTGTGGAGATAATCCTTTAAGGCTTAGAATAAATAACAGTGGTACGGTACAGCTTGGCTATAGGGAAGCGCTAAGACGACCGCGCAATGCGGATGCGTGTCATCAATACTTCTACGGAGCCGACAAGATAAGGCTACATGCAGAAATGGCATCCTACCTTGTGACTGCTCTTTGTGGCCTCCTATCTGTAGTATGCAAATGCATGCATGTCATAGTAAGTTTTGTATCAATAATTTATTTACTAAGGAAATCATCAGCAGAAATTAACTGTATAGCAAAAGAATAAAGGTTCTCCCACAGACAGGCGCGACGATACTCTGGCGGAACAATTTCTATGAAAACTTCACGGAAATTGTTGTACGGGTATCGCGTCGCGTCGCACCTGTCTGTGGGAGCCTTAAGGCGACAGCTTTAGATAGAAAAGGCCATAAGAAAATCAAGGATCTGAGGCGTACTACGTCAGTTTAAAGGCTCTTTCAAACAGGCGCGACACGCGACGCGACACAAAGACACCGCTCGTCGCGCGACGAGCGGTGTCTTTGTGTCGCGTCGCGTGTCGCTCCTGTTTGAAAGACCCTTGACAGTTCAATAACATTCATTACGTTATTTTTTAGAAACAATGGATTAACAATATCTTTCAAAATCATTCAGATTGAGAGTGTTACGCAATTAGGGTGCAGGGAAGGGAGAGATGGGCATCTGACCGACCGTAGAGGACCGGGTGTTTTGTTGGGGCACAGCTTGGGAGAGGCCTATGTCCAGCAGTGGACTGCAATAGGCCGAGTCGATTGATTGCTGGAAAGATGGACACGAGGTTGCATCATTTAACCAACAGTGAGTTGAGGAAATAGAATAAATGAATAGCAGAATCCACCAACCATTTGTAACCAACAGATTTACTAGAACACACAGAAGGAACTCATAAATGGAAATACTTAACACAAACATTTGAAACAAAATGGAATATTCAGCGAATTTTACAATTGCATTTCATAATCTCCGCTTTTTCGCAAAACAAGTAGTTTTAACATATTCAAAATCCTCTTTGCTTATCATTCTGAACTGTAAACAAAGCGTTGCGCTGTTCTGCGATAACTTTAATTCAACTTTATACATGGTGACATTAATTTTCGGAGAATATTTTTTTTTTCTTGATGCTCTAACATTCTAGATCGGACTTTTATTTTCTGCACAAAATGTTACCTAGTAAGAAAAATTTGTCCACACTGCCACATTTTTTAATGAATTTGATCCACAACTCCACAACACATATTTTCCTATATTCTATTTGAAATAAGATTACACATTTATATAAACCTTTTTTACAGACCGTTCAACCGATTTTGACTTCTATTGCGTTGGTGGCATGACAAATGGCAGCTGCAGTAAATAGGTATTGTAACCACTTTTTTGCTTTTAATGCCATTCTTATGCCTACGGTATAAAAGTCAAAATCGGTTTAACGGACTGTAAAAAAGATTTGTTTAAATGTCTAATCTTATTTCAAATGGAGTATAAACTATTTCATTTGTGCCTACTGGGGCAGCTTGCAGTATCGAATGTCAAAATGGCTATCTTTTCTGAAACTACAAAATGCCGGGTATTAATTATAATTCGCGTGTAAGTTATATGATAACTAAAATAAATTACGCAAGTTATAACTATCTGTTAATAAAAATAAAAAAAAAAAACTGTTAATAATTATTACGAAATAGAGAAAGCGTTTATAATCAGACATCGCTTCTGTTAACAAAAGTTGTAAGTAACAAAATGGGTAAAAAAAACTCAAGTACTCAAGTACTTTGAAAAACGTTTCACTAGTTAACCTCAGGGTTTCAGCCAACAATGAGCTGTTTACGGTATAAAAAGTAATAGGTAAGCACTTAATAGGGGTTTGACAATATAACAAAGTTCTTTAGTAACTTCAAAAGAATTATTTTTGAGTTTTAAATAATTTTTACCATGTAATAGCCGATAATAATGATGAATTGCATTAATGAATACAGGTTTACGTACCAAGATCGATTATAACAGTATTTCAATCAGGCATTGAACATAAACTCAACAAGAAATCAAATCGTAACCACACTTCAAGAGAATGAGGGCAACGCTCCACTTTCCGGCTATAACCGGTTTTAGGCGTTGTCGGGACCAACACGGCTGCTACTTTACCGTTCCGATTACACGTAAACGTGCTTTTTTACAACGACTATTTTGAATATCCTGATACGTTACAAGATGGTTCGATTTTCGAATGTGTCGGGCATGACGCATTCTCCTATGACGACGGCCATTGCTATAAAAATACAATAGGGTTGCCAACTTGCTAACACAGTGCGTTTTAGGATTTTCCATGCGGTAGACACATTGACACAACTTTCGAGGCGGTATGGTGATTGGCACGGTTGTTTAAACTGCACAAGTTAATGCATATATAAATATTTCTAGAAGTATCTCTAGGACAATTAGTCCTGTCGGTTGCTAGCCAGAATACCGTGTAACGTATTTCTGACTGTCACTGAATAAAAACTACCTCCGCTTATTTTGGCTCCGAAACAAATTATTTTCCCGCCAGATTTTAAACGACGTTTTAAATTAATTATGGAACAAGCGGCGGAAACTCAATGACATCGTCTTTCCGATGCCGGAAGGTTTCAATATTTTTTTTCTGTGTAAAACAATGAGGCACAGATAATTTCGGGCTTTATTTATGGCAGTCGGTAAATTGATATTGGAAAAAACATGAAACATTTTTATGCGGAGAATTAACCGAGTTAATTGAGTTGGTAAGTTAGTTAAGTACAGAATAATGGACAGAGCGAGGTACACAATGTACACGGTATTTTGAAGTGATATTTTGTAAATTATAGTATAGACTGGTGTGAAGCAAAACAATGATGACGCTCGATTCTCGAACCTACATACCTACGTAAAGCTAAAAGCCAATAATTAGTCTGTACACGGATATCTATGGTCTGTAAAATAATGATCTTATTCTTAACAGATTTACCAACATTCTGTTTCCGAAGCTTGACACTTTCTGTATAAGAGTTGTCTCTGGCACAAGATTAATATCATGTCTGTCACCACTCACCAGACACGATTACCCTTCAAATAGTCCTGAGAAAATTATTCAATTCAATTACTTTATTAGCTATTTAGAACGCCTTAATAAATAATTCATTAAGTACCAGTTACCACCATGGTTAATATACTTTTTATTTATCTAAATAATGTCAACAAGCGGCCGCAACCAGTAATTAAGACCTAGTCAGACAAGTAATGAATGAGATGACTCAAGTCATTCGTTTCATTAATTGCCACCAGAGGCCGTCTCACTAGTTTTAAAACCTTCTATAACGATAATGGTTGTAGCGAAGTCAAAACTGTACATTGAATATTTTTGAAAAAAGAATTTAATTGCTACGAGGTGTTGGAACGAGTCTGATGCCGAAAATATTTTTTTTTGAATTTTTGTTTGTGTGGATTGGCGTAAAAACGGTTGAACGGATTTATTTAAAAGGCACACAGATATAGGGTACTTTTATCCCGGTCGTACGTTCCCTGCGGGATATTTCCCGAGATTCATCACCACTGCTCTCAAAACGGTGAATCAAAACATCGTGAAGAAACCGGCATGTCCCGGAACAAAAAATTCGAAGACGTGTGACATCCACCATCCCGCATTGGGCCAGCGGGGTGGATTACGGCCCGCTCCCTCTCACAGAAAGTTGAGGCCTGTATCCCAGTAGTGGAAACATCATAGGCTGATTTTATGCTTACGCGGGCGAAGCTATGGTTTCTGTCACGCTGAATCGGAAATTCGGAACTGCCAACCCTGAACTGTGATTTTGCGTGGTGGTTCTTTAGCAGCATTCGTTCTGGTTATAAAGATAGAAGTACTAAGCAAGTTCTCTGATGAGAATATTATTTACTTTTTCTTATGGTTTTACATTATTGTGATACTATGAGAAATTATACGATCACACAATTGTTGAACCATTTATAATACAGGTGGGTTTCGCTTCTGTGGGTTTTTTCACATACTAAACTAACCACGATTGTGTATTTGAGATTTTATACTTAATCAACTTAACAATATAATTGGAAATTGAGTAAAGATTTCAAGGTTTGCGTAATTGTTATGATATTTTAGTATGAGTCATCATAAAAATGAAAAACAACAACGATTGTTCCGTGTATGTATATAAACCTGGTGATAATAAATTAGAAATAACTTTTATAGTACTTAGCAAGAATGACTCACATGACCTCCCATTTATCTTAGAATTTGCTTATTCTTTTTGAGCGCAAATGATAAGAAAACATACATTATTTATGTTCAAAATTTGTGTCAAAAGAGATAATTTCGGAAGCAGCACTTGATACATTTTTATTACATAGCAGCTCAATTTTTTTTATAATTAAAAACTGTTTTTTTTTTTTTTTTGTGAATATTAATCCTTATATTTTGCGCATTTGTGCTCCTTTAATTAAGGCTAATTTTACACAGCGTTCCAATTGCGCAAAGATAGAGGACATAAAATTGAGAATTCTCAAGTCTAGGCTGTAAAACTGGCTAGCTACAATTTATTAACAAACTTTATAGTTTATTTGAAGTGCCCATTGTTTAGATAACTAACGAGTTGTACCCAGCGGCAAAGTTATTATCAAATTATTGCGTAATATCATTGTTATCTATTAAACGCTATCATTATCTTTGAGTGTAAATTATAAATGTGCACCTATAAGTACAATCGTTACGAGGCCAAATATGAAGATAATTAACTACTTATTTACTAAGCCCTATTTCTATATATTAAAACGACAACACTATTAATTCTCTATAGATACGCTTTTGAATTTAGAACTAGTTATAAATATCGTATTTCCCGCCAATTCCGCAAGAGTTCATTGTGCAAAGGATTGCGTTGGCATAAAAAAAGCCAATCAATCACAACGGTAACAAGAGATTTCAACAGATTTACTGAACCCAAGACCTAATCAATGACATCAGTACTAAAACCAACAAAGTAAAATAAAATCCAAACATTTACTTTGTGTACAGTAGCCATAAAAGATTTCAACAAAGATAAAAGCAACGTTAAAATTATTCTCACACTACTCTAATGACCAAGAATTACAAAACACCATTTTGAAAAAGACATATTTAAGTATTTACTAGCCGACCGAAAAAAGAAATGGAATATAATATAACTTTTATTAACATTACAGCGATACGGGTATTATGTGACTAAAATTACAATTGAAAAGGTTTTTCTAGTAGGTACACTACGGCTAAATTACTTGAGATATAAATCACAATTTCTCCTTCTAAAAAGTATAAATTAGGTTTTTTCCCAACAAACGTATTCGACAAATGTAATCTAATAACTAAGAAGTTTCTTTAGTTTGATTTTAAGTACTTTCTTATGCGTAAGTTTGATTCATATAAGTCTGAAAAATGAATAAATAACTTTTTCTCTGTTGTTCTCAAGAGCGTTCAAATATTTCGCTGTTTTGATTAATTTGGCAATATTACTGTATGGAAATAAGAAAAGTGGCTAACTAGCGAACTTAGAATATATTATGAATTGCAATTATAACACTGAATTTGATGTTGTAAAGGTTTTAGGTCAAAAAAGGCATTTGGAGTGTCTCCAAATACTTTTTTTTTACATCTAAAACTAAATATTCGGTGTTACGATATTAATTATTGCATTTCATAATCAATATTTTGGTTCGCTAGTTAGCCACATTTCTGAATTCCATAGAGTAATATTGCCAAATAAATCATAACAGTTTATTATTTGGCAATATTTACATATTTGACAGCTATTTACGACGTTGCCAACTTTTAGCATAAACCCTCTTAATTCGAATACCGTATTGAATTTGGAAACTTGACTAAAACCCTTTATACATATGTGGTGTCAATGGTCCATGTCCCATCACTATTTAAAAGTTTAAATTCAAAATGCCGGTCGTTCGCAGTGCATTGCGTGATCTTCAATGCGTCGTTTGCGTGAGTCTCTGGTTATTACCAATGTACAAATCGTCGCCATCCGCTGGATGTGTTGTCTGGTAAACTGTGGAGACATTCAATCAAATGAACGTAGTTTACCTAAAGTAGTTCGTTTTAAACTGACTCAAAATTATGTCATTTAAAACGCTGACATGCGGGTTAAGTTGCACAACGCACGCACTCTTATTTTTTCCTTTCTTGAAATACTTAATTATATCGAAATAGAACAAATCTCCAGTACCTCAATTTTACAATAATGATTTCTTCATAATGATCTACAAAAAGTAGATAATCAATAGTTAATATTATTTACCTCAAAATACTCAAGGGACAAATTATTAAACACAAGACAAATGAGGTCTATATTTTTTGTCGACAACACGGCAGGTGGCGACCGGCGCGTTCCGATTGGCTGCTTTCAAGAACCCCCACACAACCCCTAACTTTGACGGCGCGAGGCACAACTAATAATGATACACACACTCCGATTGCTTCCACATAAGTACTTTTATGGTAGGTACTACACTAGACATGCACGGCTTGCCTTCCATTCTCAAACTTGGTCATTACAGGTTATGGCAATAAAAAGTAAAAATAATGCACGTCTACACTAAAGTTGGCAGTAATTGACAACTTAGCCTTACTGTCGTGTAGTTTATGCTCAACTTTATTCCCTTTTTCGTGATATTACTCTCACAGTGCAATACTAACATTGCACCTCAAGTTGTGATGGTCTTATTATACACTATAAACTACAACTATCACATTGTTTTGGGAACGGTACACCTCCATTATGCCGGCGACGTGACTCACGGCATATTTCCCAGATTTGCTCGATAAAGTCCGTCGAAAACTTTTACATTACAATTTCCTTCAAACACCATATATTGAAATACAGGGAACATTTGTAGCCAGCCAAGTCCGTAGTCCGTACAAGGGTGAATGCTATACGTACATTAGAGTTAATGTAAGTAACTTTTAAGGTTTCCAGCGCGGCTGGAAGGCAATAAAAGCGGAAAGTTGTGCCGCGGTCGCTCGATACATTCGATTCGGTCTGTGAGTCACCGCGAAATCGAATACAAACTTGCGAAACTCCGGCCCACCTTATACACCATTACTTTTGTGTAGATTTCGACGAATCGCACCCGATTGTTGGTTTATTTCCTGCGATCGTGTTAAGGTGGGTTTACACCGGCGAGGCGAAGCGTGGATGGGATGAGCGAGAATTGAAATTTGAATGGCAAAATCTTTGGTGTAAATGGTCTAGATGCGCGAGGATGCGCGAGGATGTGCGAGGCGAGATCGAAATATTTGTTAGTTCAATATTGAACTTTATTTAAGAAGAGTATTTATTTACTTTGTAAAACGGATATACAAATCTCGCACCGGCCATCGAGGACCCCGCACGGTCTCTCTCCGTCAAGTTCTGACTCGCGGTGTCTCGCGCTGGCATGCGCCGGCTCGCTCCGACCATTACGAGACATCACTGCAAACTATATTCTCGGCTAGCCGGCGGCGCGCGAGACAAGGCTGGCCGGGCGGCGCGTGATAACGCGAGCCGGCGTGGCGCTTCGTAGCGATGGCCGGCGCGTGACATCGCGAGCTGGCACGAGGCAGCGCTGGCCATCGCGAGACGGCACGGTATAGCGATAGACATCTTTCGGTGTAAAAGGGTAAGCGTGATTTCAATTCTCGCTCATCCCTTCCACGCCTCGCCTCGCTGGTGTAAAATCACCTTTTGAGCTTCTTTTTGGCCACACTCTGCTTTGAATGGAAGGTAAAATCTCAGGTCAGCAATGTTATTAGGACCCGCTGAACTAGTCCAATTTGTTTTGGAATTCGCTTTTTGGCCGAGCTCGGACTTCAAAGGGGAATGAATTCGCTTTCATATTTAGGTATTGTTTTATTTCGCCTATTTCGTTATTCTGTTCTTTGTTTTCGAAGCATAAAATTATAATTTCAAATGGAATAACGATTTTTAGTTAAGTAAAGCCATATTAGGGATGTGTATTAGGTCAGGCCACAGATGAATACAGATGGTTCACTCCGCATTTTAGGTATGAAGCTACAACTAAGTACACGGCGGCGGACTCGACTTGTCGAATCCAGTGAGCGTAACGTAGTCAGAAGATCTTAGAGTTACGCGATAGAAAGAGAGGCAACTTCTAGATGAATATAACTGTAGGTAATTAGCGCCGTGTGACCTGAATTGCACTTTATTGTGTCGTAGCCAGAGTCGCTTTTCATTTAAATGATCTTGCGGAGTGAACCATCTGTATTCATCTGTGGTTGGGGCAAAGAGTAAGCTTATAAAATGCCTCTTTACTAAGTAGGTAGTGCCGAGTCCTTCAAAGTTGTTAAGACGGTGTAGTTTGTCGCGCAGTTTAATAGAATTCCTTGCTCAGTCTGCTATGGACTTTCTTTTTAAATGATTGATCAGCAAATAACACTTCCAAGGCTAAGGAATGACTCATTCATTAAACGTGTTCTGTATTTATTAGAGATGGGCCGACTAG
Source organism: Omphaloscelis lunosa (assembly GCA_916610215.1). Taxonomy (NCBI): domain Eukaryota; kingdom Metazoa; phylum Arthropoda; class Insecta; order Lepidoptera; family Noctuidae; genus Omphaloscelis; species Omphaloscelis lunosa. The sequence continues at coordinate 11,208,177 of OU744265.1, read as the reverse complement.
TCGCCGACTATTCGGCATCGTTTGCAGTCGGCGACTAGTCTGCGACTATTCGGCAAAATATGCCGATTATAATCGGCGCATAACAAATGAAATAAAACAAATAATTTGTACTTGTTTTATATTTTCTAAACATTACTTAGAGTAAGTATCTAAAGTTAGTCTTTACAGTATAGGAACTTATTAATCAGTCAGCTCAGCGGCCGCGCGATTACTAAACCGAGTGATGACGAAAATGCCCGAACACCCCTGACAAGTAGGTATTAGAATGATCGGCATTGCCGATTAGTCAGTCGGCCGACTAATCGGCAATTTGAAAACCGATTAGTCGGCTAGTCGGTTAGTCGAAAAATACTATAGTCGGCCCATCACTAATGTTTACTGCGAAGTCGAAGAATAATCTCGTTATCAATGAAACAGTTGCTATTTGTTCTGTTTTACAGTACCTACATTAACACCGAAAAATACTTTTTAGGTTAGTATATCAGTATGTAGTTGATAAAACAACTATCATTTATGAATTTCATTCTTGAATGTAAACGTAAACGTTGGTTTAATAAGTACATACGTTGTAATATCAATGTAATTAAAATGGCTGAACAATCAAAATATAGAATACCCACTGATTATTTTATCGTTGAAATCAAAGATGGCGTCAACTCAACTACCTCTACCTGAGACGTTACACAGTGTGATTATGTACGAAACGAAAAACTAACAATGAAGTTCAAAAATAAAATGGCGTATGGCGCACCCTAAAATAACATGATAATAATACTTTACCTACAATGAACAGCGCTTTAAACTTGGTGTGATAAAATTTAATAACAATAGTATGAGAATGACAGTACTGTTCTGTCGCGGTGGTCCGCGTAAAATATGAGACCACAAGACACCCGCAGTTTTATTAGTTTCGGCTATCATGGCGGAACGTTAAATTCTCTCTACGTTACTGTGAAATAAACTCACAAAAAACGCTGACATAAAACTTTATATGCACACTAAAACAAAAATCTACATTAAGTAATTAAACAACACAATTTTAAAGCAATTATTGCGACCTAAACATCATTCGTGCCTGAGCTTGACAAAGCAATTTCGGGATTAAAGAGAATAATAACATTAATTAATAACAAATCCTCCATTTCTAGATCGACACAGAGCGTATGAAAATTCCAAACTGCCCGTATGAACCGAATAACAAAACGAGATTGTTAATAACAGGGGTGTCACAAGCAGGAAAGCTCGCGACACGACGGGAAACGATGCGGGGTAGCCCTGCGGACGGGCGAGATATTCCACTTTCATAACATGTCACAATTTCATCGCAACACGTGTCAAAGCCGGGCAAGCGTGTTGAAAAACATCCCTATAACACGAGTGGACGAATGTTGCATGTGTTTGCTTATTCCACAGGACTTTAAAAAAAGAGGGTGTGTTTTTTGACCACAGGACAGAAGTGAAAACTTACGATTGGAGACGTAGATATCCGTGACTGGAGAAGATTATAACAGATTCAGCGTCACCGACCCGAGCGTGACGGTTCGGTTTCGTTCACAGTTCAGAAAGAGCGCAAAGTGCGCCTAAAAATGTATTTCACTTCAAAAATAAAAACTAAATACGCGGGCATGGTAGAATAAATTCCTGATTAAGTCTAAAATTTCGGACGTAACAGTTGTGATAAATATAGACGCAAACATTTAATGATTGATATTTTAACGACAGACCACAGTTGGGGAGACGACATTGCTAATGGAGTAGCGAAATGTGAAGACAAATTGCTTGGAATTACTTTGACAGCCTCAGATATTAGACACCCTGTATTTTTTTAACATAAGACATTTATTTTCTTAACTTTGTTTGATGAATTCCTTTATTTAAGACGCAGATATATGACAAGGAACTTGAGTTGTTAGCTTGCGTGTTATGTACTGAGCTCACGCAACGCGTCGGACTTCCAGCCAGTAATAGGGCTCGTCCATCAAGGAGCACTGTCCCAAATTATACGCATTATTAATTTATTATACATAAAACAAAAGGTATTTTTAATAAAACTCGATAACTAAAAGATCAATAATTAAATTATCTTTAAAATGGTGAAGGTTTCATAAAAATACGCTTGATAGATTTTGCGCTATTCTCAATTTTTTATCCGCGTTACACCTAACTTTACAAATTAATTTCACTATGTAATATAAACATAATCCAAAATATACCTATATTAAAATATTAATAAAATGCTCTAATTTAACATATATTTTTTTCCAAATCATTAACAGTACTGGTTTAGACGTCATCGTGAGTATAAAATCATTAAAAGTCGGTTATCGTCGCCTAAAGGCTCTTTCAAACAGGCGCGACACAAAGACACCGCTCGTCGCGCGACGAGCGGTGTCTTTGTGTCGCGTCGCGTGTCGCGCCTGTTTGAAAGACCCTTTAATCTTTCCTCACCACTGCTCTCAAAACGGTGAAGGAAAACATCGTGAAGAAAACGGCATGTCCTGAAGCCAAACATTCGAATACATGTGACATCTATTAACCCGGACTGGGCCCGCGTGGTAGATTACAGCCCACTTCCTTGAAGAGAGAGGGTTTGTGTCTCAGCAGTGGGAGCATTATAGGCTGATTATGTTTTTGCTTATTATGCTAACCTTTCCTCCGTTTTCTGAATGAAGTACATTTTTAAACACGTGCATGTTCGAAAAGGGCAAATGTAAATATATAAAAACGGCAAATCAAAAAATAATATACGTTTTAAAATATTATTATTGGTTCCAAGAAGCCCAAAATTAGCACCACTTGAAGCCACGTGGGCTGTAAAGTTTTTATTTAGATGGAAGATAAGAAAAACACTTGACTCGTCGTAACATCGTTCACGGAACAAAAGTAACCCAAGCGTGAAATGAAACGCAACGTATCTTGTAGCCAAATCAAAAATATTATAAACTAGGTGTTATGGAAGTTAAGATTCTTTGAATGGATAACGCGGTATTTTTACCCTTCTTATATTTCCAGTAGATTTCCCCTCAAAATAGGTCCTAATTTAATCTGACATTGTTGGTGTCTTCCACGTCGATTTAGATCAGATGAAGAACAATATGCAGAAGGACCAAACAGCTTGGTAATTTTTTTACTGATGAGAGGCGCGATCTAGTAGTACTATTTACTGAACTGCCAGAGTTCTAAATCAATACCTTAGTGCTCCATTGCTTTCCACTTTGCTTCCAACCTAATATGAATTTCTAAGTAGCCTCTTAAGACACCCACAGGACAGGAATTCTATTCCCAGTAGGAAAAATAAACCCTAAAATTAGATTTTGTCAAGGGTTTCAAAGATTGGGATGGCCTTTAGGGACTGAACTTGGTAATAAAGTGTCATGGTTTTAGTAATTTTCGACTTTTAAGGTTATATTATGTTATTTAGGATGGTATATTTGAAATTCAATTTTATGAAAAACTAACGACGCTCTCTTAAGATTTGACCGCGCACTTTGTAAAGGCAATTGAGTCGGCAGTTAATGTTAAAACAAGAGACAAATAGTTTTTGGTGAAAACTTCTTTAGGCGCGTTCAGCGATTTTTGGTAGGAGATAAACTAATGCATTCGCGTAGTGCTGGGCTATAGAATATAGATGGCGCTAATACCAGTTTTAAGTTTTTTTTTAATAGTATTGTTTCTTTTTGTGGGGATACAGAGTTACAAAATGATGATGACGATCATGAATATTGTTTATATCATAATTATAAAACAATTTAAAGTTTTATTTTATGTCGGCAGTCCCCATGACTGCTCAAAATTTAAAAAAATCAAATATTCAAAAGTCATTTATTCAAACTACGTAGGCTGACAATCAGCACTTTTCGAACGTCAAAATTACATAAGACAGTCCCCCAAAACGCCACCCTTCACCACTTCCTAGTGCCTTTAGCTGGGAAGAAGTGGCGCAACAAACACCCCAGCAGCACAGCTGTCTGTTCAAGTTAGAAAAAAAAAAATGATTCTATAGTATGCAAAACAATTTACATTATGCAGCACAAAAAATAAATTAATTGGCCATATGTCTATTTTTTTGCGCTGTGTAGCGTACTTACATATTTTATTTGATAGCATTAATTACTTTAGTTTTATTAAGAGACTGGTTAGAATGAAGACCAGACGATCGGTCCTGTAAAAATCTCAACGTGAAAACTGTCATTAGTCAGCTGTCAATAGAGTCAAATCCCAAGCATCAGGTGGAACAGCTCACTTCACGTAAGGTTTTACGGTGAGATTTTAGGTGACTGTTGGTGTCTCAATCAATGACAACATGGCAAAAGACTCATTTGAAAGGGTCCAGGTAAAAATATGAAACAATATCACGAGCAAATAAAATTCTCAATCAAGGAAATAACAACAAAATTAATCAAGAACATAGATATTTCACATTAAAGTAAATGCTACTTATGAAATTCCTTACAAAAAACTCGCAAATGGCATAAGTCGTATATAATAACAGTGAAGGAAGTACAGTTATATAAGAAGCATCGCTTATATCTTCAAGCTAATTGACCTTCTAGTCACGACCCGCCAGTCGGCCACAAAATGACCGCCACTCGAAGGAGACAATCCACTGAGACTTAGAAATACTCGAACTGTTTTTATTAGCCCCCGACGCAAAAAGAGGGATGTTATAAGTTTGACCGCTATGTATGTATATGTCTGTGGCACCGTAGCTCTTAAACAGGTGGTCTTAACTTCCGATTTCAAAGCGTTTTAATTTTTTTTTGAAAGCAGGTTTTCTAGCGATGGTTCTTAGACATGTTTAATGAAAATCGGTTCAGTCTATTTAAGATTATCAGCTCTTTTCTAGTTGATGAATGGATGTGAGTATCTTCCACAGGTCTGATCGATTTGAAATTTGGTATACTGTTACTTCAATGATATTAGAAGAACATAGTTACCTTGAACTGATGCTGCAGCATGACGTGGAATTTGCAGGATACCCAACTCCCTGACCAACTTACAGCACAGGTATCGTGTTTAGGCTCATTGGAAAGGTTTCAAAAACAGGGTCTGGTAATGGAGTAGGAAAGAGAAATGAGGAAATGTTTATCGGGATTTTTTAAATTTTAACTGTTAAAATTGTACTTGTAACTAAATATGCCCTTTTAATGACTTCGCATACTAACATACTATTATCTACTAAAACCTAGCCAGAGAACATTCAATCTGCCTAGCCTTTTCCCAACTATATTGGGGTCGGCTTCCAGTCTAACCGGATGCAGCTGAATACCAGTATTTTACATATAGAGCGCCTGCCTATCTGACCTCCACAAACCAGTTGCTGGGTTACTTAGTAAGACTGGTTATCAGACATTGTAGCATTAAAGCTATGAATTAAAAGAGAAATCACGTAAATCGAACAAGCAGTAAGAGAGTTATAATCGCGCAAACGAACAGTCAGACAGACAGATACAAGAAATTTTATAATGTAGGGAAAGATTAGGTACTTATTATTATTATTAGATACTTAGATAATTATTTTAGAAGCATTGTTCTCATGTAAGAGACTACGTTTTTTTTTTTTTTTTTCAGAATAAATATCTTTAAACCAAGGTGCTATTTTAAGTAGGCACTTTTTTAAGACCGATGACCTGTAAAGAGAGTCAATAGCTGGATTTCCTTGTACAATTTTTTCCACCTAAAAATATTCACCCTGTATTTAGAACTGTCATTATTGTGTTAAGTGTCCTTATAGCCCCAATCCTCGAGTATCTTGACGTAAAGACATTTCAAGGCCAATCATACGAATTTCCTTGAACTCCGAAAGGCCAAGGACTCCTTAACCGTTTCTATAATTAGCGTTATTATGAATGTATAATTTCCTTTGAGTGTAAAAGGTTTACACATAAAAAGTTTTCATTGGAATAAATATCCCAACATTCTTTTCAATTAAATATTACATCGGGATACTGTTATCGTTATTGTTAAACTCATTAAATTCTTTGAATGTTTTATTAGGAATCAGGCAATTAATTATTGTTGAATAATTATGAGGAAAATGGAATTCATTCATAGTTGTTAATATATTATTTACGACTATTAATTGACTTAATTTAATATAAACGCATCGTCAATTTTTATAGAGTCGGATAAAAGGTTTGAAGACAGAAAAACCGGCCAAGTGCGAGTGGGACTCGCACATGAAGGGTTCCGTACGACCGTACAATATTTAGCAAAAACCGCCGAAAAAAACAAGTTTATTGTATGGGACCTTTATTTGGGATTTTTATTATTTGTTATTATAGCGGCAAAAGGAACTCACAATCTGTGAAAATATCAACTGTCTTCCTATTAAGGTTCATGAGATACAGCCCGCTGACAGGCAGACGGACGAACTGACAGCGGAGACTTAGTAATAGGTTTCATTTTGGCACTCTTTGGGTACGGAACCCTAAAAATCCGCTCTTAATCTACTACTAAGTGTATAATTAACCACTTCTCACAAGATTTTCTTATCGATTTCCTTATCATTATTTCCTCAAGCATAATAAAATAAAATACGGTGCTAATAAAACCTCGCAGTAGCTCGTCGCCTATCCTTGAAGCAGATATCAAAAGATGAAGTATTTTATATCAATTTGCGCATTCGTGCAAAGTATATTTAAGTAGCTCCGTTTCCTCCTCGGTCTTAGCTTTTTAATGGTACCATTTATGGGGATGGGGTAAAATATCCGTATAACGGAAGACGGACCAAGAATTCCGATGATTGCAGCGTGCTCTGAATACTACATAAGTAACAGCTATTAACATTAACGGACCTTCCCAAATATCCCCTTCATTGCTGTTAAAATATCCTATATTTTATAAGAGACGATCCCCAGAAATTAAATTGATATTCTTGGAGTTTAAAAGATTTCACGTAAAATTTGATGGTTATTGCCGCCAAAATGCTCTGTCGGCGCGAGCGGACAGTGATTGGCTATTGTGAGTTGGCCACACTGAGCAATCACAGATTCACGGAGGTCTGTGCTAATAGTAGTTGCTTGGCGCAAAAGCCACTTTATTTCATAGCTTGGTTTGAACTTTTGATGGCCCTCGACATCCACTTCTAACAACCAACGCCATTCTTAATCATATCCCGACAACAATCGACATATCCCTACCACCTACCGTCTATACCCATCACTTACATCTCGAACGACAGCTCACCCGATAGTTTACAATTAAGAAACCGATAACGAGTACGTTATTCGCAGTCGGTTCGATATTAAGCCTCTATTGTGAGAGCGAAAAGCAATCGGAAGCCATCGAAACTAGTTTCAACGGAAACCAGCGCGAGATAGACTCGTCACACTAGATAAATTGGTATTTTTCCAGCCAGTACTTTAGTACTTATGCCCGGATTACACGAGGCTAGTTTCAGAAGCTAGGATAGAAAAATAGTGCTAGAAAGCCGGCAAGCTAGTCACACTAGCCTCGTGTATATAACTATCTTCATTTTTAGGCTAGTAAGCTAGTGTGATAAAATAGGATGGGATGGGGTTCTAATTTTGAGCTCACCACCGATTTTATTATCCTGGCTTGTGTACTAGCCTCGTGTGCCGGCGAAGAGTAGAAGAGTACCCAATCGGATCAAGTTACTACCATCGTGTAAACAGCTCTTGCATGTGCCAAGCGAGGATAGTATAACGAGGTTATAGCTTGCTATCCAAGTTTTGAAAAACTAGCCTCGTGTATCGGGCAATAAGGCTCAAGTAACCTTGGAATTTGGTAAACTAGGTAGATAAATGTCTACCTTCTATGAAAACAATGTCCAAGTTCACACTTCTAGTACACTTAAACCTGTTGATTTTCGACCCAATTTTAAGTAAATTTTCGGAAAATTATCACCGAAGTAAGACCACCGAGTCACCTCGAAAATCAATTAAAATCCTGTCACTAAGGGAAGGTAGCGTGGTAGGTCTATTTTTAAATCGAGCGTTATGGCTTTGTGAATGGAACCCTCGGGAAGCATTCCGTCGATGTTCGTTTAATAAGGATCTATTGTTGTATCTCTGCCGATTAATTACAACTGTTTATTGTAAGCTCTTAGGAAGCAGATTGTAATTTTGTACGACTTCATTTAATGTTTGGATGCTAAAATTGGGGTGATGAAATTATGCGTTGGCCTCATTCGAGTCCCAGTGAAACTGGGACTACATAATTCGGAAAGTTCCTCGTACTCTGTCCATTTGGTTGTCATTTTCGATTTTGCATTTAAAATTCAGGATTTTTGCTCGCTAGCTGATTTTAGGTTGGGTAAATAAAATTAGCTATAAAATCAATATCGCCAAATTTGTCTTAACATTTTATATCAACAGCCGGTTTCATTACATTTCCGTGAACTGTTAAACAAATATATACAGTTTTCTTAGCCAATGTAGTGGGTAGATGCTTCGGCAATAATCGGAAGGATTCGGGTCCACGATTGTTGCTTACATTGCCTTCTACGATACCCTTGAGGAACGTATAGCTGTACTCTAATAGGGATCCATTGTGATATCCGCTGGCTTAATTGCGAATGTTCAACTGATATTGAGGATGTTCTGTAGGTCAATAGGATGTTTGTCTAGGGCTAATTACTGGGTAAAATTGGCTTTTAATTCTGCGAAAAGAGCGCAAAAGAATCTGCGTAATTTTTTCCGGGGTCATCTGCCGCCTTAGGGCGAATTTCACCAGAAGAAACTGAACGCGATCAGTAAGTATATCTTAACCGCGTTCAAGAGCTGTCAGTATATTTTTTTTTAAATTATTTATTTATTATATTATTAGGCTCTTTAACAATGAGTAGTACACTATTCACGTCGAAGCGTCTCATTACTTAAAGAAAAGCACAGCATGCACTACACTAAGCGTAAATTATAACACAATTAATTAATTTAAAAAGTGCCTAATACATCCTACTATCCTACTATATATATAATATTATATTTAAATGCGAAATTTTGTCAGGATGGATGAATGTTTGTTACTCTTTCACGCAAAAACTACGATGGAACTACGATTGGATGAAATTTGGCATACGGATTTATAACCTGGATTAACACATTCGATACTTTTCATCCCGATATTCCCAAGGGATCGAGACATACGCGGGTGAAACCGCGGGGCGCAGCTAGTAGTTTAGATAAAAATAATAAATAAATACTAAATTTAAAAATAAATATATTCCTCTACAATGATGACACTGACAGCTATTGAACGCAGTTTAATGTGCTGATTGCGTTCAGTTTCAGGTGAAATTGGCCCTTAGTCTTTAATCGTACCCTAAAAGTAAATAAATAAAAGAAACTAACATCTCGGTAAGTCTTAAAACAAGTTGGATGTTCCTAACAGACTTTCATCGATGTCTACATAAGATAAAACTAAAAGAAGATTTAGCTACTCGATTATGCTTCGAAAAGAAATTAAGACGCTCAGTCGCCATTTCAATAAATACTTAAACGAATCTTTACACCCAATAACGTACCACACTACGCCATTTTCCAGATATTCTGTGAACATGGGGAGAAAATCTACAGGTAGCACTACACTAACGGATAAACATAACACCACTTTTCTCTCAGCACTTTTCTCCGTAGTAAAACTAAACAGGCCACTTCAAGTAATGGAAACTCATTATGATATAATTTCAAGCATTTTTAAAAGCGATAGCTATCTATGCAGCTGTGCAAAGAAACTTAATATTGAAGATTATATCTTGCTTCTAGTTTCTAGACATTGTTGGAATGGATATTCTCGATGGAGATAAGTTCACAATTTATGAATAAAAGTAAAGGAAATTGGTTGTCATTGGCGATGATAGGCGAGAGTGCTGTCTTAGAGAAACAATGCAGTTTTAAATCTATATATATATATAAAAATGAATCCCTATTTCCCTTGGTCACGACATCACGCTAAAACGGCTGAACGGATTTGGATGAAATTTGGGATATGGATAGACCTTGACCCGAAGAAGGACATAGGATACTTTTTATCCCGATATTTTTACGGGATCGAGACTTATGCGGGTGAAACCGCGGGGCGCAGCTAGTTTGTAATATATATAAGTGCATAATATACAAATTAGTGTGGATTTCACCAATGAAACTGAACGCGTTCAGCACTTCCAAACTGCGTTCAGAAGCTGTCAGTGTCTTCCACAACAATTTTGACACTGACAGCTCTTGAACGCGGTCAAAATATGCCGAACGCGTTTAGTTTCAGTGGTGAAATTCGGCCTTTTAAAACTGGTGACACATTGGGCGTTATTACAGCGCGCTAAGCTGCAGTTGTATGCGATTTTGCCAAGCAAAACTGCGACTTAAGGCGCGCGATCTACGCAGAATCAAGTCGTCCGTGCATATAAATCACGCGATGTGAAACTAATCTTAGTACTCTGCAAAGATAAAGGCAGAGTGCACACAAACCAAGCAATAACCTCTGATTTGTGCATCCAAAGCTGCATAGGTATTTGTCGTTCCCAGTTCCAGTAATTCTTTGAACTATCTCAGTTTTCCGAGGCAGGAAGATTAACAGTTAGTGTTTCGCGCAGAAAACAAAAATAGCCTTTGGACATTTCTTGTTACTAGGATTTGTGTTTAGAGCTAGAATTTCAATTACGTTAGAGTTTAACTTTAATTAAGTAAGCGGCGAGTCCTGAGCGGTTTTTGACTTTGTTACTTTTAGTCATTTAGTCGATATATTAGTTTAGAAAAGTTTATTGCTGGAGAAAGATTTAACTTCGTAACAGGCCGGTGAAGTAAAGGAAAGGATTGGAAATATATCTTTTCTTAAATAAACACCTCATTTGGCAAATGTATTGCACTTATTGGTAATGATTATCGGCTTACCGCAGTATGTTGTCAATGTAGTCTCATAGAAGACTTCAGCTTAACTCTTTTTTGATCACCTACCGTACTTAGAGAGCTAATTTAGGCAAATAGTCACAGAAAGTATAAAACAAAAAAATATAAATACCTAAATAAATTAATAGACATTACTAATGTGACTTATTGAAAAAGTCATACATATGTTGTACTTTCCGAGTTGATCTTGGTCATGACATCGGTGAAGGAGAAACATCGTGAGGAAACTTGGAATTATAGCTAACATAAAGGCTCGCTATTAGAGTAGGTAACTGTTGTATAAAGGCTCGTGCAAACTGGCGCGATATCGCGGGGGCTACAGGCAGCGCGACCCTTGTCGCGATATCGCGCTGGTCTGCACGAGCCTTTAGTCAGGAATCGCCAAACCGTCTTAAGGCGAAAGCGCCGACCCTGCCCGCGAAATTCAAAAATTCTTACGTTTTTTGTATTTTTTAGGTCAGTCTCAGATCTCATGTTAATGATTGATTGATTTGCGGTCGTAAAAATAATAAATATATATTTAGAGAATGTTAATAATTAAAATCGTAAATACAATTCTCAGTGATGGTGTATAATGTCATAAATTCACGAAATTGACATTCTTAGCAGCAAATAATTTGATATGTTATTTAGGTAACCATGAGATGTGGAAGAAATGGAGGGAGGCCATCTTTTATGACCGCCAATCAATCAATCATTAACATGAGATCTGAGACTGACCTACAAAATGAAAAAAACATAAGAACATTTGAATTTCGCGGGCATGATCGAAGGTTCCACCTTAAAGCGGCAAGCGTGGTGATCAATGCTCATGCCTTCTCTGTAAAAGGCTCGAAAAAAAGGCTGTGTAAAGGTCGACGCGACACAGTCACCGCTCGTCGCGCGTCGAGCGGTGTCTTTGTGTCGCGTCGCGTGTCGCCCCTGTTTGTAGGAGCCTTGAGAAGAAGCCTTTGCCCAACGGAGGGACAACAATAGACTGGTATTATTATTATTAGTAAATTAAACGATACAGAAGCAATAAAAATATAGGTGTCAGAAATCAAGAACAACTAGCAAGCTAGGAATACAACTATTATTATCGATGCATACGTCACATGAACTATAAACATCTAAGCGAAAAGCATCACTGTTCGATCCACTCAAAGAAACACAGGATTTCCATTAACTACTTACTTAAGACGACAGTGACGACAAATAGGCATGATCGAATTACCTTCTGCCGATGTGTATACTTACCTTTATGCAAGGACCTAAGAATTAGAGATGGGTTGTAACAGGTTAAACACGATTATTTGTTATCACTGTTACTGTTACACAAAAATAACAGATCCAAATATCTGTTATTAAATAACAGCCTGTTATTTTTGTGCGGACGATAAATACGTATTTAAACATCAATTGAATATCTAGTTTATTCCGATCCGTTTTAAGTTTTTTTTTTTTTTTTTTTTCTATATTTGTAACTGGTCAGTAACAGGTAACACGACCTAATTAAGGAGTCACTTTTTCGTAAATGTTTGTTTTTGTAAAACCACCAACTGTATTTTTAGGGATAGCAAATATTAATTGCTTGTCTTTTCAGCGTATTTTAACCGCTTTAGTACGAATGTAAGAAGTAAACACATTTCGATGTAAATAACAGGTGTTTCTCTTTATAGCAAGGGTCATTCATTAATGAGGAAGAGAGAAAAATTGACAACCTTGCAATATTTCTTCTTTTATGTGAGTGTGTATGCACGTAACAGCCGTAGTAAGTCTGCGTGGGGATTGTTATAATGAATTAACAGTAACAATCGCGTTAACAGTCTTTGGGGGACTGTTATTTTAAGTAACAGATAAGTTATATTGTTAGGAATAATTGTTATTTTTTATTTTGAAGTATCTGTTATTTCTACCTGTTACGATAAATACGCCTCACTCCTGCTAAGAATTTCATTTTAAAATCCTTTTTCGTTTGAGAATATTCAAATTCTAGACTTTTCTCTTTAATGTTTGTACTGATTTGATCTTAAATCATTTCGCCATTTCATAATTTTCAAAGTTTTATTTTTGTTAGTTATTCTTTGAGTGCTTGTTGATGTTTATAATTAATGCTAAGTGCATACCTACTTAATGTTTGCGTTTCTTTTAGTAATTGAGCTATTCAATCTAATTAGGTTAAAATAACAAAACTCTATTTCAAAACTTGTATCGTCTCCATTATCAACAAAAACATACTTTCGACAACTTTTACTAGACTTGTTTTAAAAACATCATAACCCTCTTTTCTGCTTCGCCGTAGTCGGGCAATAATAACCGGTAAACGGTTGTGAGTAATAATCCCTCGTTTACTATAAAGACTACATGGATAACAGTACACATAATTACACTAAAATACACACGGAATATTTTTGGAAGTCATCACATCAAACAAAGCTGGAGTCAGGTCGCGTGACGATAATCACGTTACTGAGTGGTGTTATACAAAAGCCGGGTCGAACAAGTCCTGTTATCATATCGTTGATAACACGCCCGCAGTGCGTTTGATATCGACCCGTATTCTGATTGAAATATATGATCTATGCCCCGTGGCGCTGCCTGCTAAGTTCGTATTTCTATACATAATATAATATTAAAGAGGTAAGAGTTTGTCTGTTGAGGTTAATCATCGGAACAACTGATCTAATTTCGAAAATTCTTTCACTAATGGGAAGCTACAAGCTACAATATTGCCAAGCGTCATAGGTTATATTTTATGTTAAAACAAGCATGCGAACGAAGTCACGGGCAAAAGCTAGTATTTCATAATAAGTTATCATTTCTGTAGTTTTAATAATTGAAGTTAACAGTTAATTAAAATATTATTAGAATTTAGCTGTACAATTGGCTATCATGACGCGCGAACGAACAGTTCGAAAGTAAGTGACGACGCGCGTTTTTTATTGGGTCAGCTTGTAGCGAAACTAGCATCATCTGAACTGAGGTTAATAACATGCATTAATTAAATTATTATTACAATATATACTTATTTAATAAATCGGTTCACTTCACACCTACCTACTTAATTATTTTAAAATTTTAAGTAGGTAATTTGTTTTGTTTAGATGAAGTAAAGATGGATGGACTGTGTGAAAGTTGATATGGCTAAGAAGGGGGTGTGCTGCCCAGATGAAGACTTATAAAGAAAAATTGAAGAAAAAGACAGAAATAAATTGGGATAAGGGCAAGAGAATTATGATGTTTAAGTAAAACAATATTTTAAAATCAAAACATCCAATTATTTAGTATCTGCAATGCATTCGAATGCAATTTTCATTGTATTGCAATTGTGTCGATGTCGAGTGACAGAAATAGGTTAATGCGATGCTCGTAGGCAATCAGTCACTAGGTGATAAAATTTCGTATTTATTCGCAGAATAAGGTATTTTATTATATTTACCTGTTCACTCAAAGTGTATTCGGTAGTATTGTAGTAAACAGGTAAATATGATACAAGTAGCTAGTCATAGTAAGTAGGTATAAGCACTTTCGTCAAGTCCCAAGTAACCTGTTAAATGGGACTTGAATCATAATTCGCGAAACAGGGACGGTATTTACTCTGGCTGTATTCAGTTAGAGGTAACCTTAAAAATACCTGTAAAAAATATAAATGTAGTAACCGAAAAAATACCTGTATTGATCATACCGGTTTCGGTCCCTGTGGCGAAATGCGAGTGTAAATACGTACACCTCTATCTAACCCTTCGGGGTAATCAGGCGTGATGTTGTTGGTATGAAGCTAATACTGATGTAATCTCCGAATCCGAATTCAAGTTCCGAGTTCAATCAGAATTGGTAATGTTCTAAATTCGGGGACGGACAGAGTTCGGATCTAGTGCGCAACCCCTCATACAAATAGTACTATGGCTACTTCGGACCGACATTTCTCGGATTCGGATCGGACGGAGTGCGAAACCACTCTTAGTTTGCCATTGTCGAATTACAAAGATGTATGTAATTATAAAACCGTGTTATTAAAGTAGACACAAATTTGAGAATTAGTAATAAGTTACGAATGCAAGAATTACTCATTAAATTACTTAAAACATGCACATTTCGGACAATTGAACAATTTTAAAACCCAACATTCAGTCAGCTTATTTGTTACCTTTCATAAAAAGGTCAGGCGCATATAACTGCATACCATTGCCATTGACTGGTCCGGTTGCACGATGACGTCACTCGATAGGCAGCCGTGTCACAGAAGCCATACAAAGACCACTGAGCTCACAAACGCGACCGTCATCGTAATCTTTGCTCTTCATTGCCGCTTTAGTTCAAAACCTCTTTGTAATAACTCGAAGGAAGTAAGCAATGGATAGTGTATTGTGTAAAATACAGTTTATGTTGTAGAAATTGTCAGTGGTTGAGGTGAGAGCAAGGAGCATAAATTAAGGCTAATGAATGGCTTATTGTGTGAGGGACAGGAAATTATTATTGGTGGGACGCGGACGCTCGTGTTGCTGTGCTTACGAAGTGAATACGATATTTTAATTTTTTAAAGCAACAGCACAGTATAAATAAGCAACAGTATTATGTATTCATAGAAAATGGCCGAAACGAAGTACTTCGAAATCTCAGTGTACATCAGTACGCAAAAGTCTCGAGGGCGCGGCAGTTACGGACGCGGAAGGTTTATCTACGGAGCGGCCGTAGAGAATTATTTCAAGGTCACTGCCGAGACATAATTCTGTTAGTTTACTATATTTAACCATTTATGTACACACAAGACAAAAGGAACAGAAAAACACACCACACACACATACGCGCACACAGACACACACACAAACACACACACCACTATACTATAACTGATGTAAAAAGTAACATCACACCTGCATTAATTAAGTAATAAATCAATAATAATTACAGGTGCAAGACCAGTTTTCCGACTACGGTATTTTAACTCTATTTATGCCATTATTTATCGGGAACGACACTCACAAATATAATGAGGATTCAGATTTTTTAAATGTAATTAATATTGAACCCTAGCGTCATGTCCTGAGTTCCTGACACTAGATTACCAGTTGATCTAACTATTCTGAAAAAACCTCGCCGTGAAAACTTAGATAAAGGGAACTGTCAATAATGTCATAATCATCGTGGAATGACAGCCACTTCACCTAAGTTTTATACGGACAGGTGCCGTGCGACTACTGACTAATTATATTATTTAATAAAGAAAAAAATTAAAGCACATAGTTAAAAGGCTCCCGAAGACAGGATTTCTGTGAAGTTTTCATAAAAATTGTTCTACCAGAGTCGCGTCGCGCCTGTCTGCAGGAGCCTGATACCGTGTGCGTAGTGTAGACATTGCACATTTCAAAGCATGTTTATTGTTCATCGCATTTCTTCGGTTCGCACAAGAATGCCGGAGTCTTAAATCTGTCTTAGTCATCCTACGGGTTTCAATAAAAATATCTACCAGTCAAGAGTGCAGTGCTCTGTCTGGTCAAGCTTTTCGGAAATTTGCTGCCCATATTAGCACATAATAATAATTGGCTCTGTGGGTACTAATCTATACATAAAAATAAATTAAACTGAAGTGTGTCTGTTTGAAGTCTCAATTTTTTTAAAACTTGATTGTCTGTCTGTTTGTTTCAGCTAATCTACGAAACGGCTGGACCGATTTTGACGGGATTTTCACTTGCAGACTTTAATTTTTTTTAAATAATTATGGTCGACGTTGGCGAAGCCGCTCACGGATATCATAACTGTTGGTTCTCTTAAACTTAAATGAATAAATAAAATTTTAATTAATTTAGTAAACGCAAAACACGTCAATGTGAATATCAAGCCGTTTCTTGCTAAGTCTTAGTTCGTTATAGGTACCGGTTTATTAAAGTATACTTCAGATACTTGTACTCGAGTCGTGGGCTTGCAGTCCGCCGGGGCTGCCATTGTTCTCAGTATGGCTTTAGTAACTCCATGCTTAAGCCTGGGACATAATAAGTAGTTGAAACTGGGACCTACTTGGTCATAACCTTGTTTGTTGTGCTTCGAGCTCCGGCGATCTACTTTATGAAGACTGTTGAACGATAAAGTTTAAATCTTCGGTGGTCGCTTTAATTTTTTTCAAAATAAAACCTGTATTTCACTACCTCAACTATCGTACCCCACTCTTGTTGGGTCTTCTAAAACTACATCCTGCTACATCTGATGCAGAACATTTGCACGTTCTAAAATTGAAATAAGTACTATGTAGTCCGGCCGTCTCAAGAGAATGCGTTCTTGACACCTGTCAGTTTCAAACTAACGAATATGTATTTTGCGAATTTGATCCTTATTACTACTAGAATTTTTCCAACTGACAGGTGTCAGGAACGCATTCTCTCGTCGGCCGGACTGTAAGCACTAGAGAGTATCTAATGAATGAACTATCCCACTCAGCCAGTAAATCTTATTTTTCACGTTTTAATATTCAAATTCAATACACCACTTTCCTATTGTTAAAGGGTTAAATCGATGAACAATATTGGAAGAATGGGACCATAAACAATTGGGCCCTTTTGAAATACTTCAATGAAGTTAAGTATCCTCTCTGTTTAGTGCATCTTGAGACTTTTTACGAAACAATAGAACGCAGTCTAATGTATTTTTAAGAAATACAATCCGTCTCAAAAGTCAACACTTAGTTGAATTTATTAATTTTGGAACAATGATAGTTGAGAAATGCTAAGAGGGATGTGTGGTGTTTACGCGAATGATAGAATAAGAAATGAGTATATTTAAGAGGAATTTTATTTTGATAGTAATACCGGTAACTGAAAAGTTGTGGGGAAATAAGTTGACATGGAATTGGCATGTGATGCGGAATAAGGGAAATGTCACATGTCGTCAAAAAAGTTTTGAGTATGAATGTCGATGGCTATAAGAGTAGGGGAAGACCAAAGAAACGATGGATGGACTGTGTGAAAGATGATATGGCTAGAAAGGGGGTGACTACTGTGATGACGATTAATAGACAATGGAAGAAAAAGTCGTTGAGCTGATCACAAATAAATTGCGGGATTTTATCGCGCACTGGATTTTCAACTCTCGGTGTTGAGCCGAGTATTGAGAATCCAACGCGTTGGGACGCCCTCACGTCCCCGAGCGCATTGAAAAACACACTGTTAGATTTTCAACTCTCGGGGCGCTTTGCAGAGCGTTGAAAATCTAGTGCACGAAAAAAATCGCCGCGATTTTATTACGTCCGTGCGAACGTCGGCTTAGAGGATAGTTTAAATGCTTAATTAACCCTAACAAACAAGAAAGGTATCACTAAGGTCATCAACATTACGTCGAATAAACCTAAAGATCATCCGTTAGGTGATTTCATAAGTACAATAATTATAATCGATAGCTGAAATCTTTCTAGCCATTATACATGGCCATCGGGGGACTTTCAAAGTCCGAGGCAATACAAATAACAATAGACTACCTTACAACTGTGTACCTCTATGTATTGGTCACGATCGCCTTTCACTAAAACAAATGACTATCGGCCATTTTAAATAAAGGGTAGTGCAGCCTGGCGCGGCTTGTCGCGCGACGCGACAGTTTTCATAGAATGTTTTATTAGAGTCGCGTCGCGCCTGTTTGCGGGAGTTTTCATGGTTGACCTCTTCTAATTAAATATTAAGCGACCACCTTCTCTTTTGCCTGGTCTTTTTCCAACTAGTTACGTATGTTGGGGAGGGCTTCCAGTGTAACGGGATACAGCTGAATACCAGTATTTTAAATGAAGCGACTGCCTATCAGACCTCCACAACCCAGTACCCACAACTGGGTAATACGATACCCCTTACTTGATCAGGCTGTTTATCAGAGATTAACCTTTCGGGGTTCTTTCTTTCCCACAACGACTGTCAAAGAATCTACCTTGGCGACCCTTGCGGTTGTTAAGGCTCCCGCAAACAGGTGCGACGCGACTCTAATATAACAATTTCTAAGAAAATTTCACGGTAGAACAATTACCGGTGTAGCATCTGTCTGTTTACGGCAGTCGTTATTGTGTAGTCAAGAGCCCCTCAAAATATTAAGCGACCTTTGTCAGAAATTACTGGATAAACAAGAGAATTCGATTAAAATCGGTCCTACAATGTCGAATTTGACAAGTTATTTTCTAAACTACAGTCGAGGAAATCAATTGTAGACCAATTACAGTACCAACCTAAATTGTTCGTAAATATATTCAAATCACAACTGTAATTCTATACATTGACGAACGGTATCAAAACGGTGAATGAAAACATCGTGAGAAAACCGGCATGTCCTAGAACTAAAAATTCGAAGTCATATGACATCTAGCAACCCGCACTGGGCTCACGTGGTAGATTACAGCGCATGAGCGCACTATCTCAAAGAAAGGAGGTTTGTGGCTGATTATTATGTTAGGACATAATAATAGCATAATCTATACTAATAATATTATAAAGAGGTAAAATTTGTTGTTCGTAAGTTTGTATGTGTATGTAATCTCTTGAACTACCAGTCAGATTTGAAAAATTATTTTTACATTGGATAGCCAATTCTTGAGGAAGGCTACAGGCTCGCAGACGAAGTCGCGGGTAGAAAGAAGCTAGTATTTAATAAGTAAAGCGCCTGCCTGGGTTCGACCTAGAAACTCGTAAAGGTACGTCGCGTCGCGCGACGAGCGGTGTCTTTGTGTCGCGTCGCGTGTCGCGCCTGTTTGTAGGAGCCTTAAGTCGGGACCGTTATCGCTGGGCCACCACTGTTCCACTGTGTACAATTAACTAACAAAATTCTTAAATCAACTGTCATTGGACATTGTTTTATTTGAAGACTACGCTATCAATTAAGTATTTAGTGTTATCATTTATCAATTAATTGCTCAACAATAAGTTTTTAATTAATATGACAATCATTTTCTGAGTGAGCGTAACTTCTAATAATTATTTTGTGAAATCGATAAATTTTTGGACAGTCCTTGAATTTTAACTGTGAAAAGTCAAACGTTTAAGGGTCCCGCAGACAGGCGCGACGCGACTCTAAAGTGGAATGATTTCTATAAAAACTGCATGTAAATAATTTTACTGGAATTGCGTTGTCTACGAGCACGCGTAGCATGACCGTAGAAACGGGTTTCATCGACGGAAGAATATACAAAATTGGTGGTCATGCTACGCGTGCAGGTTCTGGAAAGTTAAAAAGTTAGTCATCAGAATACCTACAAAAAATGACGTCACGGATTTTTTATGACATACCTACTACAATTGCACCACATTCTACTGGTTATGATTCATTCGTTACTTTTTAGAGGGTAAATTGATTGTACCGTAGGAAAGTATCAAAACCACCCAAAATGCATCGGGTCGCAGTATTAAGGCTCTTTCAAACAGGCGCGACACGCGACGCGACACAAAGAGACCGCTCGTCGCGCGATGAGCGGTGTCTTTGAGTCGCGTCGCGTGTCGCGCCTGTTTGAAAGACCCTTTATGCTGAGCGATGGCCGTTTAGCGTTGATGCAACGCATATTATATTTCCCCCAACATGCAAATTTTTTTTTCTTAGCTTCATGTTTACTGTAAATAAATTTCTATTATTTTGTTTGTTTTTGGCCTGATTCATTACCTCCGTAGATAAACTGGATGGTAATTATCATTTTATCAGGCAGTTTTTTTTTCTGTTACATTTTTTTTTTTTTTCTGGTACGGTTCCAAGGTAGTGCCTATCCCGTTACCTGGGTTTATTGGTCTACCTACTCTAGAGGTAAAACTATTTAGGAGTAATAAAATGTCTCGTAAACCTTACGCAGGTACCTCTACATACACTCTATGGTACCTCCTAGGTGCCTTATACAGAGTGACTTGTAATTTGACGTATTCCTTCTAGAACTTGATAGTGTGACCCATTTGCAATAATTAAGCACCCCATAAAGCCTAGGCAAAAATTAATGAGATTCGAGAAAAAAGAGATTAGAGATTCGAGGCTTTATGGGGTGCAAATGGGTCAGACTATCACGTCCTAGAAGGACTACGTCAAATTACTAGTCACCCTGAATATTAGCCTTTTCGTCCTCCAGCTTGAAGTCGTGTTAGGACTTTACGAGGGTTTGACAGAAGGGCTGGTTATTATAATTTATGTATTCTCTAATGACTAATACGTTTATATTCACAGACGTAATTAGTGTTACAGTGTAAGAATTGGCTGAAACAAAGTGGTATTTTTGAGAGAAAAATAGGTGTGACCCTTTTTTCTGACTAATAAGAGTAATGGTGCAGTTTCTTGCCCATCCTTCTTCAAATGAAACGACCGTTTGGATTAAATGGGGCGACTAGAATCAATTCTATTTTCTAGTTTTGACGTTCAAAAGTGCCCTATACTATTGAAATACAAATTATTTGACTTTGGCTTTGAATACCAACCGTATTGGTAGGAACGAGGGCCCTAGATCTACTTCTAACAGCTAGGTATCAAGAGAGATTTCTATTTTCTGTCAATGTTCCATTCAAAGTTTGACAGGAACTAGAGATTTCAAATTCAAAGGAAAGTGCAAACGCACGCCATATTGCCACAGAAGTAATTTGTAGGCATCCCATTTAATGGATCTACTTAATTAATGCAAAAAAATATCAACCGTCGATTGAGGTAGGCACGCGCACCAAGTTAAAAACACGTGTTCAAGTAAACCTCAGAATAATAATTAAGTAATATGTATTCGTAAAGGAATATGTGTGGCTAGCAAGCTACCCAATTGTCGTCATCACTATTTGCATAGTTATTATCAAGTAAAGATAACTTGGAAGGTAGGTTAGGTACTTATCTGTGCCTTAGTAAAAATACTTCACATATTATTATTATTTACTAAGTATCTATCGAAATACTTACTGCAGGTAAGAATTTATTGATAGGTGTGGCGCGCCGCTGTTATCGTGAAATTCCGTTATCAAAACGCTCGTCAGAACCAGTCATTTAACTTAGTCATTCGATTTTACTTCGAAACAGGAAACACACACTTCATTCATTTAAATGCACTGCAGATATGTATTGCGAATATTCGGAAAAATACAAAAGTAAGGTTAGGTAAAAATACCATACCCAACGAGAACAGCTTTCGTGAATGTGTCAAGAAAGGAGTACTTATGAACGTTCGTTCATGACGTCATTTTGACATACTCATTTTTAAAATTCAAAAGACGTTCCTAGAAACGAACAAAAGGCAATAGAACAAAGCACCACGACAAACGTAGGGCTGCGTGTGCACAGGTAGGAAAGCAGTTTTTACCTTTTGTGTATTGCGCCGACGCCACCGCTAGCGAATAGAGCAACAGCGCGGCCGCGAGGATGCCCCCCTCACTCCCGCGCAGAAACATGATTCTTGACTTGAGGTAATTCAACTTTTTCGTATCACAACTCCGAGCACGTCACTATAGTAAAAACTTGTCACAATCTCCTACAACGCTCTCACGAAGTCTTATAACACATAACACGTACACTATCACAGATTTCAAACGCACATCCATTTGAAAAATGTTCGTTTATCCGATAAGGTAGGTAACCACTGAGACGTGGGACGAGGCATGCAGGTAAAACGAGTAAGCCTATTAAGTTTCAATGACTTAAAACTACTTATTTGTAACGTTTTACATGGACTGATCACAAATAAACACGTTCGACACGGTAGTTCTGCACAATTTTGAATTTGGAAACTTCACATATTCTCGTAAAACAATTTCGAAGTTCGGAGCGATAACGATGTGTACGCGAGACACGACCACCCGGCGCATCGTTCGCGACTCAACTGGCGTGAAGTGAGTGAACATTCAACAAGTTGCGATCGCGCGCGAGGCAGTCCGCCGGCCGTTGCGCTCGGAGCATGCGCTATCCGCGCCTATGTTCATACCCGACAGGCACAAACAATGTTGACAGTGCCCCCTGCCGTCCGCGCGCCGCGTCACCCGCTTTGCTCGGTCGACGTCGCGCGCCAGCCGGCCGGCAAAACACACCAACTGGTTTATTTTCGCGCAAAAACGAGAAGACAGAATCTCTCCTCAGTCCAAACCTGTTTCAAGTCCACACCTAGTCGATCCAGTATCCAGGTACAGAAATAAAATACCCGTCTATTCGTATAGTTAGGCAGTTTATTATACATCCGTTCTAATAGCAGTCAAGGAAACAATTCTGATATTCAACTAACTTAGTATCTTGATCTTCACAGTTGCTGCTCGTTGGCTGCGCTTGCACATTATCTTGATACTGGAACAATGGATGAATGCTCCAATTATTTAGAGTAGAATTGAATGAAATATATGATAAGTAGGTGTTACGAAAATTCTGGGTAATTAAATCTTCGTCTATCTTAGGGTTGTCCCTTACCACTTATCAACGTACCAAACAGAAAAAATCATAAAAATTGAATATATCTGAATTTTTACCAGCCTATTATTGTCCTACTGCAGGGCACGGCCTCTTCTCATACAGAGAAGGCACGAGTATTGATCACCACGCTTGCTCAAGACGGGTTGGCGATTTCTGACTTATATTAACTAAAAGTCCAGGTTTCCTCACGATGTTGAACGATGTTGTCGTGAACTCAGAAAGTAGGTACATATGAATTGAAAAAGTCACATTGGTGCTTGATTTGAACCCAGAACCTCGTACATGAGAAGTGAGGCCTTAACCACTGTTTATGTGTTAGGCTATTCTATTACTAGTATAAAGGCTCCTACAAACAGGCGCGACACGCGACGCGACACAAAGGTACGTCGCGTCGCGCGACGAGCGGTGTCTTTGTGTCGCATCGCGTATCGCGCCTGTTTGTAGGAGCCTTTACTGTTTATCCCCGTTTTTTTTTGGGTGAGATATTATCAAATAACTTCTCCCGGTCTGAGCGGAGCGGGAGGGCGTGTCAAACTCCTACTGACTAAAACCCACCCGTGTTTCTTCAATTGCCTGTATATTGCCAGGGGCCACGGTATCCCTTTCGGATTTTTCCGCGACCCCGGCAGCCTGTTTATCCCCCTGCGGTAAGAATTTCCATGCGATGAGTAAGGTCGCGAGGGCAATGGCCAACGGGGTTGAACTCGCGACCTCTCGGTAGCGAGTCCATGCACGTTTTAACCATACGGCTATTTGTCGTACGTAATACCGTCAAATTTTTAGGGTTCCATAGCGAAAGGCCAGAAAGGGAACCCTTTTAATTTCGTCATGTCCGTCTGTCCGTCCGTCCGGATGTCACACAGCCATTTTACTCGCAAACTGTTTGCACTATATCGATGAAAATTGGAACGAAGGTGTATTCTGTGCACTGCAAAACCATGGTGTAGTGAAAATACGAAAAAAATAATTAGGGGTGGCACTCCCCATAATGTAGCCGTGCGGATGACAAAAAAATTCAATACTCGGGCGTTTCCTCCCACCTTAGCCTGAACAGGAACCTCCCAAAACAACCGAGTCCGGTGATGACCTGCGTCAGGTGGAAGGTGAGGACGCCGTGGCGCTAGCCACTCCTCAAAGAAGGGACTTATCGCCGCAATTGTGGCGTGCTCAGCGCTGGGTGGCGACAATCGCACTCTCCATGACGCCGATCCCGCCGGAACATTATTTCAGCCTAAAGTTTCAAGTTGTCATAAATGATATAGCAATTACCTACAAGTTGGACAATACAGGCACTTACATCATAATTCTCGCCATAAATATTCCTTTCCACGGGATATCTAGTCCTAGTCCTAAAACCAGACCCACAGTTGCCATCATCCAGGGTGCACGGAGACCAGGCACCCCATTCGCTGATGGAACACCTTGCATAACCTAGGGCCTGCTTTACTTCTCCTAGTACTGGTTCTTCAGGCTCGCTGGAAAAAAAATACATGACAATTGACAGAGAGAGAGATTGGTTTATTCTTTCGGTGTTGATTCCCGCATGGTCTGAATTCTCATCCTCATCACATTCGAGTCATTACGGGTCATCAGAAGCCCGAAATTCTGTCGCTCCATGTAAAATACTATTATTCAGCTGCATCTGGTTGAAGCTTAGACTGGAAAGAAGCCGACTGCAACATAGTTGGGAAAAGGCTAGACAGATGATGAGTTTGAACTGAGACAATTTTCATGATTATAAAATTCTTTAATACATAGGCTACGGTCGCGAATCATAATTATCTTGTATATAAAACATATGTATATGTTGTATTACTGACCTGCAAATGGCAAAAAAGTAAGAAAATTTGAATTTCCTTCGCTACCTTAGCAGATTTCTCTATAATTATGCCCCAGACTAAGCCCTAATTTACTTACTAAAGTACCCTAATTTCGTAATTTATTTTCGTAAATTATTATGACAAATTTGTTTCATTTTGACAGTTCAACGACATTCACTGCGTTATTTACGTTGTTGAGCAGTTTTTTTTTTCCAACTTATGAAGCAATGGATTAGCAATCTGTTTCGAATCAAAACAAATTGTGATTGATTGTGTATTAAGCAATTAGGGAACAGGTACGCACGGGCGATTTTTTCGCACACTGGATTTTCATTGGTCTGCTCAACACCGTGAGTTAAAAATCCAGTGCGCGATAAAATCCCGCCCCGATATTATTACGTCTATGCGAACGTGGGCATAGAATTCTTTATGAGGTGCAGGTGCGTCTCCAGACAAATCTAATGCACAATACAGAAATCCCAGTGTGGGCCTGCGAGATACCCCCTAGTAGAAATAACCCCTTTGTGGGTACGTTTACACACACAAATCCCACAACTGTTTCTTTGAAAGCATAATAGCTGTAAGTTCTACATGATATTGTAGTGCTAGTGAGTGAGATATAAAAATTTTAGAGGTTCCGTACGTCCTGCGTAGAAATGGATTAAATGGAACCCTAAAGCACATTCACGATCTGGGTAACGTAAAACCATTAGTAAGTTGCAATGAAGTACTAATGGTTTTACGCCGATCGTGAATGTCCTACTTTACAGTAAGAGTGCATCAGTATGTACGAGTATCTGATATATTTGCCACAGTCGTTCTATAATCTTCGTGAGGATATTATGCAGATATGAAAAAAGTCCTCAAATAAATGTCGGTCTGATTAAGGTTACCATTTCATTTTGAAAGTCCTGGCATAAAGCCGCACATTTGCAAAGAAGTCTGAGCATTTTACATTTTAATCTTTCTTTTTCAGCAATCATTTTTATTTAAAAAATATATATCTATATTTGTATTTCGGAAAGTCCGTTCATACGGATGGTAACCAACCATGAATGTGATGAGATCTCAATAATAAAAGCCTAATTTACTTACGCTTCTGGTTCTTCCTCTTCTTCTTCGGCCTGTTGTTCTGCCTCTTCTTTGGCTAAAATATAATACGTTATTTAATTTTAAAATGTTAATACTACACTTTTTCTCTAGTTGGGTGAGTCTAGGGTTCAATACAAATCGGTAAGTGGTTTGCAAAATTCCTTTAATCGCCCATAGAAGAAATTTTGTGTGGGTTACAACCCATAGAATATTAGGTGTGTTGAGAGTTACTAAATTAAATAACTAGTTTTAGCCCGCGTAATCCACGTAATCGGCCTCGTGGATGTCGGAAAATATCCCATTGGAACATATTACCGGGATTAAAAATAGCCTTGTGTAGTAAGTAACCAGGTTATAAAACTGTCTTTGTGCCAAATTTCATCCAAATCCGTTCAGCAGTTTCTGCGCTAATCCGGAACAGACATCCAGACAAACACAAACGGACTAATATTTTAAAAACAATATTTTCGGAATCAGATTCCACGATGACGAAAATATCGTTTTTTTTTGTTTTCGTTCACCACTTAGCAATTATTTTTAAAAAAATATGCTATGTACAGTTTTGACTTCGTTACTACATAGTCCGGCCATAAGTTCTGTTATAAATGAAAATGCATTTTTTTTTTATGAAGTAATGTAATTTATTAAAAATTAAAAATACACAAGCGGACCCGACAGACGTTGTCCTGTCCGAACAGCGCCACCTAACGGGTCTAATTGTATTTTCAAACCATTCAGGGATCTACTCAAATATATGTACATACAAAATTTCATCATAATCGGTCCACCCGTTTAGGAGGAGTTAGGTGACAAACACCCATACAGAAGAATTATGTTAAGACATTTATCGAAGTCTCAAAAAAAAAAATGTGTTTCTTAAGAAATCTCTGGAGCAAGCAGTGGCTAAATTTCTAGAAAAGAAATCTTTGAAATATAGTTTAAATTTTGAATAAAATTTGATATCGACTATCGCATTCATCGACATTTATACAGAGCCGCACTCTATAAGCCAAAGAGCCGCATGTGGCTCGCGAGCCGAAGTTTATCAACCACTGAGCTAGGCCGATGGTTACGAGCGGAGAGGAGTAGAAAACTCACCAGCAGCATCCTCACTGCACTCCGCCCCTATCAGTGGGAACACGTCCAGTCTCCTGACTCTCAGCTTGGCGAAGGGCTGCAGATCGTTCAGGTTCATCTGGTAGAACGGTGAGTCTATGTTGAAAGAACCCACTTCTACTCTTTCCACGTTGTCTCTGGGTGTCGAGACTGTTGGTTGTGACTGTAACAAGAAATAGATTTTTACTTCGAATTGATTTAGAAGATAAAAGTTTGCAATAACGAGTGATGACGTTATTGCTTCAATTATAAATATATTATTGTAAGAGATTTAAAAGTGAGACTCACACCCAAGATCTCTGAATTGTCGTACTTTGCCGTTTTCTATTCGAGTTGTTCTTGTGAGTGTTCGAGAATGTTCGAGAGGAGTTTAAATCTTTTACAATTTTTTTATTAAGAAATCCTGTATTTAATTGAGATTGGATTTTTCTAAACTCAAATACCTACTGAGTAGGTATAAATAACAGAAGCAGGTATATTTTGTGTGAAAAATTTAAAAACAGCGGTGGTATTTCTTCTATGGTGGTATTAGTGGTATGGTGGTATCTCTTCTAAAAAACAAAGCTCTTCAACAGTTACCTCATAAGAAATCCCATCCATCGTGCCAGCATCCCAGGGATACAAAGGAATCTCCGCATCGTCAAGCCAGCCATCGTCGATACACAGTTCAAACTTCGAAGTACCAAGGAACCAGTCAGGTGAGGGTCTCATGCCCACTGCTATGGAGAACAGGTGGTGGAATCTGTCGACCCTGAAGAGGGCATGGGATGGCTCTGACATGAATGGGTGGTGACGCCTCTTGCCTCTGATTAGGGTTCTGGTACCTGTTCTTTCGGCCATCTTATATGGAAGGAATATTTTGTGATAAAGAAAAGAAAGAAAGAAAAAATGTTTACATTAAAAATAACCAACTTCAAAAAAAATTACATTACAAAGTAAAAACATTCCAAATTTAAAGCTTTTCACTTTGCAGTGTTTTGTTTGGAAGTCGTTTGTTTTTTTATAAAAGATTTTCGGTCAGTGATTGAGTACGTAATATCTAAATCACTCTTAAATCTCATTAAATATTCAAAGGCTTTCACTACATCAATCAAAATGCATAGAAATTAATTACATGATGAACGAATTAATGATCCGTTAAATATTTTAAATCTTCTAAAACCTTCCAGACTATAATAATAGGATTACTCGGTGATACAGAGGCTCAACCTAAAAGGATTACTTTGTTTCATTTGAAACGACTATTACTAAGCATTAAAATTGTTTTTTTTTTTTTTTCTGGATTGTGGGCGGGGAGGTACACCTCTGCCTAACCCTTTGTGGAGTACAGGCGTGATGTTATGTTATATTAGTTTAGTTTTTTTTTATATTCGCCCTTCGACGCCCAGCTGCTCTTCTGGTGCGGGTGGAGTGAGAGGTATGCTCTCTCTCCCGCTCCGCCGCATCCTTTGCATGCATCACCTCCTCAAAACGTACCTGACTAATAATCTCCCTTTCCATTAAAGTACCGTCGGCGGTTTCGGCCAGCATCTTCAAACCATCACTGGCATTAATTCCTTGCTGCCATAGCGAGTAGTTATAGGAGTGAGAGCAGCCTACCATGTGACTGTACCCATTGTCATCAGGCTTGCTGGGGTAGTGGCGCGGATGGGCCACTCGAGACCATTTGCCGTAAAATATTACCTGTAATAATTATGGCGAAAATTGGCAGAGTCGCCCGCAAAATTAAAATTTTCTAAAGTTTTTTTGCAATTTGCAGGTCATATTCATATTCATTTATTTGCAATCCACAAGGTAAAACAAGATGTTAACAAAAAAAGGCTTAAAGCTAAGAGCCGTTGTATACACTGTTAGGGCACAGCAAAAAGGTCAGTACCAGGTTGAATGTTGATCAAAATATAGTTCGCAACCGTATAGCAAATATGAGTTTTTAGAATTATAATCATACTACATTTCTCTAAGTTCAAACTGCCCTATTGAATGACCATTTCATTAAAATCATGGCATTTGAGGCCAATATTAACTTGGAGAGATTCGCAGGCTACCTTATTGTTGATGCAATAAAGTTGATGGGAAAAGGAGTAGGAGTGAGACATATTTATCGTAACAGGTAGAAATAACAGATATTTAAAAATAACAAATAACAATTGTTCCTAATAATATAACATATCTGTTACTTAAAATAACAGACCCTCAAAGACTGTTACCGCGGCTGTTACTGTTAATTCATTATAACAATCTGACAGAATGGTTTTTTTTTTTAATATGGCAACTCGCAGTTTTGACCACTAAGGTCTTGGCTGCTTAACCGGACTTTCCTGTGGGTGCCTTAAGCTGCTACACTTAGAGTCTCCAGCCAGTAGCAAGTAAACTATTCTAAATTAAAGCTAGGCGAATGCTCGCTAAGGGCACCCCCTGTGGGGTACGGCGTACCTCGGCTTAGGGCGTCGCTGGAGGGAGGACAGCAAGAAGGGACTGGCTGGTTCAAAATTTGGTTAATATCATGATTATTAGGCGGGGTATTTAAAGCTACGTGCTCAGTTGCAACAACTGCTGGCACCTCGTTTTCGAGCAAGGGTCGGGGAGGAGAATGTTACTACTGCTCTTACTTACATACACACTCACACAATGGAAGAAATATTGCAAGGTTAACTATCTCTCTATCTTCGTCGTTAAGGAATGTCCCTTGCTAAATAGAGAAACTCCTATTATTTACTTTGAAATATGTTTACTTCTCACTCTTACTAAAACGATTTAACTACGCTAAAAAGAGAAGCACTTGGGATTTATTATACCTAAAAATACAGTTGGTGGTCTTACAAGAACAAACACTTACGAAAAAGTGACTACTAAATTAGGTCCTGTTACCTGTTACTGACCAGTTACCATTTTAAAACAATCTTAAAGTGAATAAAAATAAAGAAGATATTCAATTGATGTTTAATTACGTATTTATCTTCCGTAGAAAAATAACAGGCTGTTATTAAATAACAGATATTTGGATCTGTTATTTTTGTGTAACAGTAACAGTGATAACAGATATCGTGTTTAAACTGTCACAACCCATCTCTAGGAAAGAGCTTGAAAGTATGAAACAGTTTCACAGGATTGTACGTCAATTCTCATCTATTAATCCTGAGATATTACATTACATAAATGATCTGCAGTTCTTGGATATTGCTCAGTATATTTAGGCAGGCGCCAATTTAGAGACCGATCAATTACTTTTTTGTTTATTAAAGGAAATGTGGCTATCATTAGTGGTTTAACATTCTACAATTATTAGATAAGATCATATAAATTCTAACAAAACCTTTGCGTTTTGCAATGAGTAGGAAAGTATGCACTTCAAAAGGACGTAAATACATACTACTTACAACGAAGTCGCTACAGAGTTAACTAAGTTGTTCTAATGAATAAAATCGCTTGGCTAATATATATACATATATATTTTTATGACTTTGGTCTTTCTTACCTCATACCTTGCTTCGCTGCAGAGATTGCAGTACGGTGA
Organism: Omphaloscelis lunosa; assembly: GCA_916610215.1. Taxonomy (NCBI): domain Eukaryota; kingdom Metazoa; phylum Arthropoda; class Insecta; order Lepidoptera; family Noctuidae; genus Omphaloscelis; species Omphaloscelis lunosa. The sequence goes on along the minus strand of OU744265.1, from coordinate 11,177,425 downwards.
CGCCGGGAAAGGTGGACTATCCAGTGCCTTGTCGGTGTTCTTTTGAAGCACCACGGTCAGGTTGTCTCCTGTATACCATGCCTCGTCGTTCTCCGCAACCATGGCTCTGATTCGAACTGTCTGGTTCTTCGTACTCTGCTTTGGAGATACCCAATGGATCTAGTGGAGTTGGATAAGCAGTTTTGAATTAACTATGTATGAGTAACCATTCTATACTATTAAATGAGCAATATTAATATAATCACGTTCTCGAAAACGGCTCTAACGATTTCGATGAAAGTTGCAATATAGGGGTTTACGGGAGCGAAAAATTGATCTAGCTAGGTCTCATATCTGGGAAAAAAATCGTTTTCTCCGTATTTACATCCGAGTAGAGCTCGGTCGCCCACAGTTTAGAACAAGATGGCTCCGTTAGAATAATTACATGGCAGCATGAAATTAGTAAGTACCTACTATCATGGCAGCTTGGAATTAGTATGTACCATCGAAGAAACGCATATCTATACACCTTAAGGACTATTTCTGCTTGCAGCGCTCGGCTGATATAGTAACGCTTACCTACGAAAAAACAGGGTCGTGTGCACAGGATTTTGTTTTCAAATTGCTTAGATATGCGTTTCTTCGATAGTACTTTACATGTAATTAGTATGAACTATTCTATATTATTAAATGAGCCTTTTCTGTTTTCACCTGAGTAAAGCTCGGTCGACTAGGTACTACTAAATAAATTGATTAAGTATAGCAACCGGGCGTAAATACACAGACAGCCTTTTTCTAAAGCTCGTTGTCATCGTTCTCCTAACATGACTTTTCGTCCATACTAATTCTCTATTTATCGTCATCTCGGTCGTCACTCCCTTCCAAGCTATTATCTTTCACACACTCCATCCATCGTATCTTTGGTCTTTCCCTACCCGTGTAGCCATCCACATTCATACTCAAAACTTTCCTGACGACATTTCCCTCATTCCTCTGCATCACATGCCCGTACCATGACAACCTATTTCTCGTTGTCGGTATATTTCATATTTCCTGTCGAGTACTTTAGTAAAAAGTAGGTACCTCTACACTAGTCTTATCAGAGTTATCTGCATTTTCCACAGAGCTGGAACATCTCTCACTGTATCGGGACTTGTCTTGGTCCAAAGTCTTCAAACTACCCACGTCAATGTTTTTATGACTGAACTCGAAAACGTTATTGTCCACGTCGGGATCTTCAGCAGTAATCATGAACCAACGGAACGGCTTGTCAGGAACCGTTGTGTGGATAGTTACTATGAAAAAATTAAAAAAAATGAGGTGTAGCATATATTTTCGTTGCCGTACTTTGCGCCTGTCCAATTAGCTATGGCAACAGTTTGAGAATGGACGAAAACTGCTCAAAAAAATTGTAAGGTGTTATTTTTTTTTCGCCTGTGCGTTTTGCCCCATTTCGGCTTTATGGTCATACATTTTTATCAGTTCGAGATTTATATAAAATAAGAAGGTTTAAATCTGCTTTAATTTTTACTAGTAAGAACATTTGTGAGATTTGAACCCAATTAGATATCTACTTAAAAAGGATATCAAAATTACTTACAAACATAGGTCTGATCCGGTATGTAACACCATGAATTCTCAGAAGGATTTTGTATATCTAAACGATAAATGCCATTATTTTTAGAAGGTTCCATCACGGTAGCTTGCGGGGGCTTTTGGTCGCATCTTCCTGGCTGTCCTTCTACTAACCAAGCTGATGCGAACAGCACTATAAAATATTGTATGTACCTGAAGATTAAACATAGGTTTAAATGGGATATACGTTTTAACTCATAGGGGTTTATTTATAAATGTGGCTTAAAATTAAGTCATGATTTACGTCTGCTTCACCGTACATTTTTGACGTTTAAATGTTTCATAAGTTTATAATATAAATAAACCCCTAAATATTGCTGGATTAGTTAAGTATTGGTAAAGAATAAGCAACATATTTACTAAAATCTCCCACATAAAATAATTCACGAACTATCTTATTGAAAACGATCTCCAGACATTGTTTACAAAGTCTTATTAACTCCTAATAACATGCGAGTCACTTCAAAGTTATACTCTCTTGCTAAATTAATATAAGTTTCTTCATTATCAAATTCTATCAATAATTTGGGGCATGTTAGAGTAAAACACTCGAGTATACGTACATTCTGATCAAAGAAATTCCTTGTTTCTAGAAGTTGGGACATTAGCGTTCATTACAGCTTCAGAACTTGAAAGTTTCACTGCACCGAACCACTTTTGTTGAAACTGCAGGTCTTGTAAACATAGGTATTTGTTAGAGATAGAACAAATTGGTGCAAATGCAATCGATTAGGTTAGCGTCGTCACTGAAAGCGGTATACTCAAAATAAACCCAAGAAGTGTGTGGTTGGAACCGTGCCAAGTAAGAAATACGGCATATTTCTTTCAGATGCGTTCAGAGTGGTCTGCGGACGTTTGGCTAACTTTGTTGTAACTGGGTTTCGGTCACTGTGTAGACTTTATTGCGGTCTTTGTTGTTAGAAATTTATTCCAGTTTATTGTAGAGCGCTGTCATATGAGTTTTAAAGTTATTTTGCGAAAATCAGAAAGATTGAATACGAGTAAATGAAATGGCAACACTGTTTAAAAGTTTACAGGTAGATTAGTAGGTATAATTAAGTTCATATCAAACAAATGAGGACTTCGACGGCTTCATTTAATTTAACTTTTTAGATCTCATTCAGAATAAGATTTATAATAGCTATAGACTTAAGTTGTTGGTTCGCAATTCATTGCTGTAAGTTTTCCAGCAGGCGTTAAAATTTTAATCAGTGGTTTACCATGCTATATTAAATTAAACTACCCTGGAAAACTTTTCCAATCCTTAAAGCGTTTTATGGGTTTAGTAAACATGATCGAGAAGTTTTAATCAGGTGGACTACCTATATAAATACAGGGCCGCGCCGACCCCCACAGCGCCTGTGTTCGAAACCTATGAAGCGCCTCTTTTTCACGAATCTTTTCGTTTCAACATATTTTTTTAACTTATTTATCTTTCTATGAATAATTGTGTATACTAAATATAAATAAAATCAAAAATAAATGAATATTTCTTTCTCCGCCGTGCCAAACTAAGCAGGGCTTGTATACTATGGTGCTAGACAACTGACGTGCAAAAGTTATGTATAGCTTTTTACATTTGAATTTGATTAATTATGTGTCAACTATTAATATACTTTTTTCTGCAAATAAATACATATTACATATACATAAACACAAAAGTTTTTTTTTTCAAAGCAGCTGCCGGAGGTCATGGGTTCGATTCCCACAATCGAACCCATGACTCCGGCAGCTATCTTCTTTATCTTCTTTAATATATATAAATCTCGTGTCACAATGTTTGTCCTCAATGGACTCCTAAACCACTTAACCGATTATAATAAAATTCGCACACCATGTGCAGTTTGATCCAACTTGAGAGATAGGATAGTTTAAATCTCAAATTATAGTCGCAATTTTAATTTATTGATAATTATTTGTCTGTTATTATTTGACAGTCACAATTATCTGTTAACTCCAAATGATTCTAACAGATGTCGATACCTTTCGACTGGGTTGAGTAAGTAATCAATAGATGGCGCTGCTATGGTAAATCTACGAACGTGTCATATAAGCTACATTTTAACAGCATAATTACCACGTGTTGTTGACGTTATAAAATTAATTAAATTTATTTTGTAGTGAACGAAATACCGTATAATTCAGCTAATTATTTGTCTGTTATTATTTGACAGTCACAATTATCTGTTAATCATAGTATGCTATAAATCCTAACACAAAGTACTAGGCTTGCATGAATTTTTATATCTCGGGAGATGGTAGGTAAGTACGTTGGTTGGTAGGTAGGGTAGGTAGGTAGTTAGGTAGGATAGGTAGGGTAGGGTAGGTAGGGTAGGTAGGGTAGGTAGGGTAAGTAGGGTAGGTAGGATAGGTAGGAAGGGGTAGGTAGGAAGGGGTAGGAAGGTAGGGTAGGTAAGTAGGGTAGGTAAGTAGGGCAGGTAGGTAGGGTAGGTCGGTAGGATAGGTAGGTAGGATAGGTAGGTAGGGTAGGTAGGTAGGGTAGATAGGAGCGTAGGTAGGTAGGTAGGTAGGGTAGGTAGGCAGGGTAGACAGGTGGGGTAGTTAGGTGCGCCGTAGATAAGTTCTTAATGCTACCCGTGCGAAGCCGGGCCGGGCAGCTAGTTACTAGTATAAAATAAAACTGTCACGTCATCTATCCGCCACATCAAAATCGGTGCAGGCATTTCGAAGATTAAGAAAAAGACAGACAGAAATAAAAAAAGAAAATGTTTTTATTTTAATATTACAAACAGTCTAAAGTTATATTTATTTGTATAGAAAATTACATAAAAAGCACATACCACTACGTGAAGCGTTTTTGAATCAGGGTTTACAAAAATATTTACTTAGTTGTATTTTTATCACGTTCTTCTTCTTATTTTCTTTTCCTTATTAAATTCTGGTAACCAGATAATTTCTTTTTTTATCTGATTACTATCACTCATCGTGAAAACACGTTAAAACAACCATTAACACACAAATTTGGCTGTGACCTTTGAAGTTTTCGTTAGCTGATGTTGCTTTAAAGGTTAGGTTATTGTACTTAATGTGTACTCTACGTCTCCTCCCGTCGTCGTCGTTACGGGTAGTCAGAAGCCCGAAAGTCTGACAATCAGTCTTACCAAAGGGTATCGTGTTACCCAATAACTTGGTTGTGGTGGTCAGATAAGCAGTCGCTCCGTGTAAAATACTAGTTAGACTGGAAGCCGACCCAAAGATATGTGGGAAAAGGCTAGGCAAATGATGTTGTACTCTTCGTATAGAAAACTTGTTCAGTTTACAATAGAAAGGAATAGTTTTTGTTGATGAATGTAAGTCTTGACTTGAGGCTTGTTTTATTGTTTTTGTATAGGTAGCAAAAGTTTTATGATAATTTCAGTGTTTCCTAAAGAGCGATCTAGCGATAGGGAGTTTTCAGATTTCACTGAATCCTGATGACGAAGTTACATACTCCAAGGATTTGCAGGTCGTCTCTTGAATACAGAAGTTTAGACAAGATTAACTTAATTTAAATTTTAAGATCGGCTGTCATGGTATGGGCATGTGATGCGGAGGAAGGAGGAAAATGTCGCAAGGTGAGTTTTGAGTATAAATGTAGATGGCTATAAGAGTAGGAGAAGACCAAAGATACAATGGATGGACTGTGTGAAAGATGATATGGCTAGAAAGGAGGGGACTAATGAGGGGACGACTAATAAAGAAGTATTGAAGAAAAAGAAATGTTGGGCCGATCCTAAATAGGATAAGGGCAAGAGAATTTAAGCCTTATATCTAGGTTCGGAAACAATAACTTCCATAAAAAATCACAATGTTACCACATTGCAAACAAATAGTCTTCTGGAAACAGTTGAGCATCGAGTGCCTATTCAATCGGAATCGGATGGTCCAATCCCTTTCAACCAACAACTTGATGTTTAATTAAATATTTCCGACTGCAATATTAATGAAAGCGAATTGAGAAGTAAATAACATTTTACTTAAGTAAACTGAATTGAATCCAACTGTAGCAGCTCATACTTACGTATTAGATCATACGAAATAGAGGAGCACGGACGGCCGTTCGCCACCGCGCGCCCGCGCATACTAAGCTAGCCGAGGTGGAAGGAATGCGAACAGGCCGGCGGTATCATCACGCTCGGACGACGAAGGGAGCGCGGCAGATTCTACCTACATTTCCAAATTGTGTTAGTCTTAAGTTTATCAATGTACCTTATTTTATTTAGATACTAGCTGCCCGGCCCGGCTTCGCACGGGTAGCATTAAGAACTTATCTACGGCGCACCTAACTACCCCACCTGTCTACCCTGCCTACCTACCCTACCTACCTACCTACCTACGCTCCTATCTACCCTACCTACCTACCCTACCTACCTACCCTACCTACCTATCCTACCGACCTACCCTACCTACCTGCCCTACTTACCTACCCTACTTACCTACCCTACCTTCCTACCCCTTCCTACCTACCCCTTCCTACCTATCCTACCTACCCTACTTACCCTACCTACCCTACCTACCCTACCTACCCTACCCTACCTATCCTACCTAACTACCTACCTACCCTACCTACCAACCAACGTACTTACCTACCATCTCCCGAGATATAAAAATTCATGCAAGCCTAGTACTTTGTGTTAGGATTTATAGCATACTATGATTAACAGATAATTGTGACTGTCAAATAATAACAGACAAATAATTAGCTGAATTATACGGTATTTCGTTCACTACAAAATAAATTTAATTAATTTTATAACGTCAACAACACGTGGTAATTATGCTGTTAAAATGTAGCTTATATGACACGTTCGTAGATTTACCATAGCAGCGCCATCTATTGATTACTTACTCAACCCAGTCGAAAGGTATCGACATCTGTTAGAATCATTTGGAGTTAACAGATAATTGTGACTGTCAAATAATAACAGACAAATAATTATCAATAAATTAAAATTGCGACTATAATTTGAGATTTAAACTATCCTATCTCTCAAGTTGGATCAAACTGCACATGGTGTGCGAATTTTATTATAATCGGTTAAGTGGTTTAGGAGTCCATTGAGGACAAACATTGTGACACGAGATTTATATATATTAAAGAATTACTAGTATAAAATAAAACTGTCACGTCATCTATCCGCCACATCAAAATCGGTGCAGGCATTTCGAAGATTAAGAAAAAGACAGACAGAAATAAAAAAAGAAAATGTTTTTATTTTAATATTACAAACAGTCTAAAGTTATATTTATTTGTATAGAAAATTACATAAAAAGCACATACCACTACGTGAAGCGTTTTTGAATCAGGGTTTACAAAAATATTTACTTAGTTGTATTTTTATCACGTTCTTCTTCTTATTTTCTTTTCCTTATTAAATTCTGGTAACCAGATAATTTCTTTTTTTATCTGATTACTATCACTCATCGTGAAAACACGTTAAAACAACCATTAACACACAAATTTGGCTGTGACCTTTGAAGTTTTCGTTAGCTGATGTTGCTTTAAAGGTTAGGTTATTGTACTTAATGTGTACTCTACGTCTCCTCCCGTCGTCGTCGTTACGGGTAGTCAGAAGCCCGAAAGTCTGACAATCAGTCTTACCAAAGGGTATCGTGTTACCCAATAACTTGGTTGTGGTGGTCAGATAAGCAGTCGCTCCGTGTAAAATACTAGTTAGACTGGAAGCCGACCCAAAGATATGTGGGAAAAGGCTAGGCAAATGATGTTGTACTCTTCGTATAGAAAACTTGTTCAGTTTACAATAGAAAGGAATAGTTTTTGTTGATGAATGTAAGTCTTGACTTGAGGCTTGTTTTATTGTTTTTGTATAGGTAGCAAAAGTTTTATGATAATTTCAGTGTTTCCTAAAGAGCGATCTAGCGATAGGGAGTTTTCAGATTTCACTGAATCCTGATGACGAAGTTACATACTCCAAGGATTTGCAGGTCGTCTCTTGAATACAGAAGTTTAGACAAGATTAACTTAATTTAAATTTTAAGATCGGCTGTCATGGTATGGGCATGTGATGCGGAGGAAGGAGGAAAATGTCGCAAGGTGAGTTTTGAGTATAAATGTAGATGGCTATAAGAGTAGGAGAAGACCAAAGATACAATGGATGGACTGTGTGAAAGATGATATGGCTAGAAAGGAGGGGACTAATGAGGGGACGACTAATAAAGAAGTATTGAAGAAAAAGAAATGTTGGGCCGATCCTAAATAGGATAAGGGCAAGAGAATTTAAGCCTTATATCTAGGTTCGGAAACAATAACTTCCATAAAAAATCACAATGTTACCACATTGCAAACAAATAGTCTTCTGGAAACAGTTGAGCATCGAGTGCCTATTCAATCGGAATCGGATGGTCCAATCCCTTTCAACCAACAACTTGATGTTTAATTAAATATTTCCGACTGCAATATTAATGAAAGCGAATTGAGAAGTAAATAACATTTTACTTAAGTAAACTGAATTGAATCCAACTGTAGCAGCTCATACTTACGTATTAGATCATACGAAATAGAGGAGCACGGACGGCCGTTCGCCACCGCGCGCCCGCGCATACTAAGCTAGCCGAGGTGGAAGGAATGCGAACAGGCCGGCGGTATCATCACGCTCGGACGACGAAGGGAGCGCGGCAGATTCTACCTACATTTCCAAATTGTGTTAGTCTTAAGTTTATCAATGTACCTTATTTTATTTAGATACTAGCTGCCCGGCCCGGCTTCGCACGGGTAGCATTAAGAACTTATCTACGGCGCACCTAACTACCCCACCTGTCTACCCTGCCTACCTACCCTACCTACCTACCTACCTACGCTCCTATCTACCCTACCTACCTACCCTACCTACCTATCCTACCTACCTATCCTACCGACCTACCCTACCTACCTGCCCTACTTACCTACCCTACTTACCTACCCTACCTTCCTACCCCTTCCTACCTACCCCTTCCTACCTATCCTACCTACCCTACTTACCCTACCTACCCTACCTACCCTACCTACCCTACCCTACCTATCCTACCTAACTACCTACCTACCCTACCTACCAACCAACGTACTTACCTACCATCTCCCGAGATATAAAAATTCATGCAAGCCTAGTACTTTGTGTTAGGATTTATAGCATACTATGATTAACAGATAATTGTGACTGTCAAATAATAACAGACAAATAATTAGCTGAATTATACGGTATTTCGTTCACTACAAAATAAATTTAATTAATTTTATAACGTCAACAACACGTGGTAATTATGCTGTTAAAATGTAGCTTATATGACACGTTCGTAGATTTACCATAGCAGCGCCATCTATTGATTACTTACTCAACCCAGTCGAAAGGTATCGACATCTGTTAGAATCATTTGGAGTTAACAGATAATTGTGACTGTCAAATAATAACAGACAAATAATTATCAATAAATTAAAATTGCGACTATAATTTGAGATTTAAACTATCCTATCTCTCAAGTTGGATCAAACTGCACATGGTGTGCGAATTTTATTATAATCGGTTAAGTGGTTTAGGAGTCCATTGAGGACAAACATTGTGACACGAGATTTATATATATTAAAGATATGTTAGCGAGTACTGTATATAAGCAGCGTTCCCGAATAAATGACACAGATCGTTATTCGCCTTCTTACTTACAACAAGCTCCCCTAAAGTGGTGACCCCGCGTTCCAAATGGCTACGCCCGTTACAAGAGACAAGACTACGCCTGAAGACGTCGAAGCAATAAGCGTCCAGTCGCGCATACCAAAATTCTGGTGCAACAGACCTAAGCTTTGGTTTGCCCAATTTGAGGTTATTATCCACAACCAGAAGCTCAGCGATGAAAGCAAGTTCGCACTTGTTGTGGCTCAGCTGGAGATCAAGGACATCGACCAAATCAGCGATATCATCTTGTCACCGGCCAACTCCGGCCGATACGACGCTGCAAAAATACGACTTTTGGAGGTTTACGAAGAAAGCGAGGGTATTCAGCTACAAAAACTACTGAATGAAATGGTGCTCGGCGATCAACGACCATCGCAGTTGCTTCGCCGAATGAGAAACCTTGCTGGGAAAAAGATGCCAGATGACACCCTGAAAATGTTGTGGCAAGGACACCTACCTACTTCTACCCGCACAGTGTTGGCAGTGAGTGAAGAATCCAAGCTTGACTCGTTGGCTGCCATGGCAGACAGGATGCAAGAACAGCTGAAAGAGGTGAATGCCGTGTGTTCCTGTCAGTACCGACCTACCACGTCGAAGGCCCCAGCGACAGCAGCGCCAGCCGAAATAGCGGCGACATCCGAGCCTGTAGAACAGAAACTCTACAGCATGATTGAAGCCCTGACCATGGAAGTCGCAGCGCTGAAAACGAATCGATCCCGCAAATTTCAACGACGATCCCATAATTTTAGAAGTCGTTCTACCTCGAAATCTCGGGACAGAAGAAACGCCGTGTGCTATTTTCATAAGAAATTTGGTAAGGCAGCATACCGATGCAGAAGTCCGTGCAGTTTTAAAGATATGTCAAGTGAGAAGCCGGAAAACTAAAGGAGACCCAAGCCGTGGCGGTGGCCGAAGTCGACGATTTATCCAAATACCGCCTATTTTTACACGACAAATCAACCGGAAAAAAATTCCTAATCGACACCGGTGCAAATGTTTCTGTTTTACCCGCCACTGCACGAGATAAACAGCGGACACCGATCAACTACTTGTATGCAGCAAATGGCTCACAAATACCCACATACGGCGAGCGAACCATTGTTCTCAACATCGGAATGCGGCGTGCCTACAGTTGGCAATTTATGGTTGCAACAGTCAGTCGGCCGATAATAGGCGCTGATTTCTTGCACCACCACGCCCTAATGGTGGATCTCCATGGACGACGATTGGTGGATAAAAGAACCAATTTATCGGCACGAGGTTTCCTGTCACCCACAGCTGAAGGAAGCATCCGAACCATCGACGACAAGCTTCCCTACCACGACCTATTGGCCAAGTTCCCAGATATTACGAGACCAAACTTAAAGAAACTGGGAAATAGTGAAGTCGAACACTATATTGAAACCACCGGCCCGCCGATATTTACAAATGCGAGACCACTGCCGCCGCATAAATATAACGCTGCGAAACAAGAATTCCAACTCATGATGGACCAAGGCATTTGTCGACCGTCTAATAGCCCATGGGCTAGTCCATTACACATGGTTTTGAAAAAGGACGGTACCTACAGATCCTGCGGTGATTACCGTAGACTCAATGCAGTAACCACACCCGACCGATACCCGATACCACGACTGCATGACTTTACACATAACCTCCAAGGCAAGAAGATTTTTTCAAAAATTGATCTGCAGAAGGCCTACTACCAAATTAAAAACAGAGAAGAAGATGTGAAGAAGACAGCCGTGATAACACCTTTTGGCTTGTACGAATTCAATAGGATGTGTTTTGGTTTAATGAATGCAGGCCAGACATTCCAACGTCACATTGACAACGTGCTTCGCGGCCTACCTGTTTTTCCATTCGTCGACGACATTCTCGTAGCTTCTGAGAACCAAGAAGAACACAGAAGAGAGCTTCAAGAAGTGTTCAAGCGACTCAACGATAGTGGTTTAAAAATAAACGTCGCTAAGTGTATCTTCGGCCAGTCAAAACTCGATTTCCTGGGATACACAATAAGTCCAGAAGGCATTACACCGACCGAAGAAAAGGTACAAGCAATCCAGTCCTATCCATTGCCAAAAACGATTCAAGATCTACGTCGTTTCGTCGGTATTCTGAACTTTTATCGTTCGAGTATACCCCATGCGGCTGAACATCAAAAAGAATTGAGCGCATACTTTCACAACGCAAAAAAAAATGATAAAACTAACATTCAATGGACCGAAGTGGCAAAAGAAGCATTCAATCAATGTCAACAAGATATTAAGAATTATGCATTATTGTCCTATCCATCACTGAGCGAACCTTTCGCATTGATGACAGACGCCTCAAACACATGTGCTGGTGCCGTTATACAACAAAAGATCAACGGCAGGTGGAGACCACTGGGATTTTTCTCCAAGAAGTTCAGTGACGCACAGCAAAAATACAGCACATACGACCGTGAGTTGCTATCAATCTACATGGCAATACGTCACTTCCGTCGTGTGTTTGAAGGACGAGAGTTAATTGTTTACACGGACCACAAACCGCTGTGTAACGCACTAACTTCAAACAGCAAGTCTGAGACGCCCCGTCGAACAAGATACCTTGAATATATCGGACAGTTCACGTCAAATATTCAACACGTAAGCGGCCACGACAACAAGGTCGCAGATGCACTATCACGGGTTGAAACAATAACATGCCCAACACCAATGGATTACACCGAGTTAGCAAGAAAACAAGATCAAGACGAAGAATTTAAAGTGCTAGCCAACAAAGGAAAGTACATATTTAAGAAGATCGCTATTCCCAACTCAACCGCCAAACCCATTACCTGCGAGATGTCATCAAGCACTGCTCGTCCATATCTGCCACCAGATTTTCGAAAAGTAGCATTCCGAGCGATTCACGACCTTAGTCACCCCGGCATAAGGGCGACAAGGAAACTAGTCACTGCTCGCTACTGGTGGCCCTCCATGAATAGCGACATAAATGAGTGGACTCGAACGTGCGACGCGTGCCAGCTTACTAAGGTGCAACAACACACGAAAACACCTATTGCGAGTTACCAACAAGCAAACAGACTGGAGCATGTGCATATGGATATTGTTGGCCCATTACCTATTTCTGACGGCTTTCGATATTTATTGACCATGATAGACAGGGCTACCAAATGGCCTGAAGCCGTACCATTAGAAGATATAACCGCAGAAAAGGTTGCAAACGCATTCTACGAGGGTTGGATCGCGAGATTTGGTTGCCCAGTAACCATAACCACAGACCAAGGGAGGCAATTTGAGTCAGACCTATTTAAAAATTGATGCAACGCATGGGAATTCACCGCACGCGCACAACTGCCTACCACCCGCAGTGCAACGGCGTGATAGAACGATGGCACCGTTCACTAAAGACGTCACTCACCGCAAGACTCAAATCTACAACATGGACACATGAGCTACCCACAGTGCTGCTGGGACTGCGCGCTTCGATAACAGAAAACGTGGGCACTAGTACTGCTGAACTACTATATGGCCAAACGCTGCGATTACCCGGAGAATTCTATGAAGAATCTACAAAACATCGCGATACGATTTCAAACTTCATGAATAAGTTGAATGGAGCATTAAAAAAGGCCCAGGCGCAACGGAAATCTAACCAATCCCGACCGACATTTATTCACGATGAACTACATAAATGTTCGCATGTGTACCTACGCAATGACGCATCAAGAAAACCTTTGACGCCGACCTACACTGGCCCGTACGAAGTGATCAGTCGTAAGGACAAGTATTATACTATCCAGTTACGCAACAGATGCACCAACATCACTGTTGATAGACTAAAGCCAGCTTTCCGGATGAACACTGAAGCAGAAGTACCAGTCGCAGATACGCATGCATACGTCACAAGAACGGGAAGGACATCGAAGCCCTGCGTACGTTTCACTAGCGGGGGAATGATGTAGCAGCTCATACTTACGTATTAGATCATACGAAATAGAGGAGCACGGACGGCCGTTCGCCACCGCGCGCCCGCGCATACTAAGCTAGCCGAGGTGGAAGGAATGCGAACAGGCCGGCGGTATCATCACGCTCGGACGACGAAGGGAGCGCGGCAGATTCTACCTACATTTCCAAATTGTGTTAGTCTTAAGTTTATCAATGTACCTTATTTTATTTAGATATATGTTAGCGAGTACTGTATATAAGCAGCGTTCCCGAATAAATGACACAGATCGTTATTCGCCTTCTTACTTACAACAAGCTCCCCTAAACAACTATCATTTGAATTATATGAAACCAAATGTTTTCTTCCTTTGAAATTAAGTTTTCTTGAAGTGAAAACTTCTTTAGGTGCGTTGGGCATTTTTGACATGGGACTAAACCATTGATTTCGCGACACCAGCTTTAAAAAGACATCAACGCGCGATAAATTATTTCCTGCACAATAAAATTGTTCAAGTTTCTTCTTCTGTCGGCACTCCAGGAGAGCCACTGTTTTTTTTTTATACTTTTAGAAATCATTTTTTTTAAATAATTATTTGAAGAGAATTCGGTCTTTACTAAAAAAAAAAAAAAAAAGAAAGTATAAATAAATAACTTGCACGGTACAAAATTGTAGATTTAATGAAGACTAAAGATATATAACAAAAACATTATTATATTAGAGGGTTGTGCACCCATATTCGCCAGACATAATAAATCATAATTATAGTTTTATTTACCTACATAAAAATACACATACACTTGTTACTTACACAATATTTATCCACTAAAGACATCTTTTAAACACATGTTATTAAACCAAATTACATATTACGTGACCCAAGACTCAGGATGCCTACCTGCGAGACACCAGCAAACCGCGAGCCCCTGCACCCGTTGCACATAACGGCCGCAACATAGCGGCCACTAGATAACGTCCGCCAAATAACGGCCGCCACATAACGGCCGTCAAATAACGGCCGCTATATAACGGTCAACATTTAACGGCCGCCAAATAACGGCCGTCAAATAACGGCCGCAATATAACGGCCGCCACATAACGGCCGCAATATAGCGGCCGCTAGATTACGGCCGCTAAATAACGTTCGCCAAATAACGGCCGCTATATAACGGCCGCCATTTAACGGCCGCCACATTACGGCCGCCACATAACGACCGCAACATAGCGGCCGCTAGATGACGGCCGCCAAATAACGTCCGCCAAATAGCGGCCGCCACATGACGGCTGTCAAATAACGGCCGCTATATAACGGCCGTCACATAACGGCCGCTATATAACGGTCAACATTTAACGGCCGCCACATAACGGCCGCAACATAGCGGCCGCTAGATGACGGCCGCCAAATAACGTCCGCCATATAACGGCCGCTATATAACGGCCGCCACATAACGGCCGCAACATAGCGGCCGCTAGATGACGGCCGCCAAATAACGTCCGCCAAATAACGGCCGCCACATAACGGCCGTCAAATGACGGCCGCTTTATAACGGCCGCCACACAACGGCCGCCACATAACGGCCGCAACGTAATGGCCGCCATTTAACGGCCGCCATTTAACGGTCACCACATAACGGCCGCCACATAACGGCTGCCACATAACGGCCGCCACATACCGGCCGCAAGATTACAGCCGCCATTTAACGGCCGCCACATAACGGCCGCCACATAACGGCCGCCACATAACGGCCGCAACATAGCTGCCGCCATTAATGACAGTGTCAGTGTTAGAATTGTAACAAGGCTATTTGTTGTATTAAAAAGCGTTTTTAATTTCTTTGAAGTGCTCTCAAGACCTGTAATGTAAGGTTAAAAGGCAGCATTGCATGTGTGTGTGTATGTTGTTTGCAGTAGTAACTCGTTTAGTTTGCAATAAAGAATTTTAACTATGATGAAGATATTTGTTTAGTTTCACACAACATTTTAAAGTAATGCCTCTTAACTATCAATAGGTATTATTGCAAAATGATTAATGTTGTACCAATATTTGAAGTAATTCGATATTGTTTGATTGCAGACTCAGACGTTTTGATTTATTTCTAATAACTTTTACAAGAGCTGTTGCTGTAATATGCCAAGTATTGGTAATCGAGTTTGGAGCAAATATCACACTGCCATTTTTCATCTGTATTTAACCCACCGAACTTATAGCGGCTTATGCAGTCGAATTATGGAATTTAAGCAAGACTAGGTTTGGACGCAGAGCCGCGCCCCCCACAGCGCCTGTGTGCGAAACCTATGAAGCGCTTCTTTTTTTCACGAATCTTTTCCCCGACAATATCGCCCACACTCTCCAAGGCGCAGTCAATCGACTCGCTGCCTGGTTTCGAAAGTGGCGCATAGAAGTCAATCCCGAAAAAAGCCAAGCGGTTCTCTTCTCGAAACCGCGCATAAGGCTTAGACCCCCTCCCCCGATCTCTCACTATGTTCGGTAAGCAGATCCCTTGGGAGAAGCGAGCCAAATACCTAGGTGTTTTCCTCGACCAGCATCTCACTTTCGCTGAGCACATAAAGAAGGTTCGTTCGCGAGCCGCTTTCGCTCTCGGTAGGCTCCATTCCGTCCTAAACGCACGCAGCAAGATGTCACTTAAGTGCAAATTGCGAATCTACACAGCGTGTATTCGTCCCATCATGACTTATACGGGTGCCGTCTTTGCTCATGCAAAACCCCATCATATCCATAGGTTGCAAACGCTCCAAAACCGATTCCTCCGTAGGGCCACAGGCTCCCCCTGGTATGTTAGGAACGAGAGTCTCCATCTCGACCTTAGATTTCCCACAATCCACCAATTTCTAAAACGCCTTGCAAAGCGTTACTTCGATTCCGCGGTCAAACATCGCAACCCTCTGGTTGTCGAGGCCGCCAATTATGTCCCAAGTAGGATTAGCCGTACCCGCCGTCCTAGGCACATTCTCACCGACCCAGATGACCCCATAACCCTCCTCCAGGAGAGCAATAGGGCCACTAGTACTCTACACAAATACAGACGCCTCCCGTCATTCCGACCTCGCCGTCGAGGTCCTTTGCGATCGCGTCCGCGCCCCCGAGTAAATGATACTCCTCCCCGACCCTTGCTCGATAACGAGGTGCCAGCAGTGGTTTCGGCTGTGCACGTAGCTTTAAATTCCCCGATTAATAATAATGATCAAAACCTTGATCCAGCCCGTCCCATCTTTGATGTCCTCCCTCCGGTGACGCCCTAAGCCGAGGCTCGTACCCCACAGGGGGTGCCCTTAGCGAGCGTTCACCTAGCTTTTTAGCTTAGTTTTGTATGCCCCTGGCTGGAGGCTTTGAGTGTAGCAGCTTAAGGCAACCACAGGATTGACCGGATTTTATATTTTTAAATTTTGACCGTAATAAATGTTCTCCAGTTTTATATACTTATTAGAGTATTATTGAAAAATATTTATTAATTTGACATCAATTTAAAATAAAATGTTGAATTTGGTTACCGAGTATGTAAATTATTTCATTTTGGCTCTATCTCTCTCTAAATAAGTCGGCATCATTTTGAAATCCGAATCATTCGTTACGCGTGGTATATCATGTTCAGTCATTGAAAGATCGAATTTTCCTAACAGTTCAATACGTTTTAAAAAAATACCATTGTTACAGTCGTATAATTTTTGGCTTTGGCTTGAAAAGCCATATTTTTTGTACTTAGAAATCGGACCACATATATTATTCTTTTGATTACATCGTATTAGCGCTGCTTTTCAACCTTGAAAAGTTTTAGTAGAATACTATCAATAGTGTTTTTATTTTTAAGAGCGTGACACAAATCTGTCCATTTTTGTAATTATTGAAATGAGCAGAATTTTCCTCATGCCTGCTGCAATACAAAGCTATGTTGCCAATCACTAATTCCCTCGCAGAACTTATTTTTATGTTTTGATTCAAATAGCTTGCAGCAGAAGCAATAAACGGCATTTATGGACTCATTTTCATTTCATTTCATTTCAATTTCATTTCATTTCATTTAAAACTTCTGGTCAGAGTCCAGGGTCATCTTTGGAAAAAGTTAGTATTAGTGACGATAATTGTCTTGGCGGTGACAATGGTGTATCAGGCAGAGGCACGGACGTATCTTCGGCGGCATCATCTAAAATTAAAGACAGACAAACAAAGACATATAAGTACCTATCTACCTGTCTGAATAAACTTATTTATCTTTCTATGAATAATTATGTATAGTAAATATAAATAAAATAAATAAATAAATGAATATTTCTTGATAATCATACTCCGCCGTCTAGTCCCAAACTAAGCAGGGCTTGTATACTATGGTGCTAGACAACTGACGTGCAAAAGTTATGTATAGATTTTTAAATTTGAATTTGATAAATTATGTGTCAACAAACAGAAAAAAGTATATTAATATACTTTTTTCTACAAATAAATACATATTACATATACATAAACACAAAGGGTTTTTTTTTTTCAAAGCACCTTGTGGGAATCGAACCCATGACCTCCGGCAGCTATTACTAGTATAAAATTAAACAGTCAAGTCATCTCTCCGCCACATCAAAATCGGTGCAGGCGTTTCGAAGATTAAGAAAAAGACGGACATAAATTAAAAAAGAAAATGTTTTTATTTTTTATTTTAACATTACAAACAGTCTCGCATTGTATAGGATTTACGTACAATGCGAGGTCAGTTTATACTGGAAATATATAGCTTGATATGTAGCCGTGTGTACATAGAATTCATAATCCTTTAAGTATTACTTAACTCATTTTATGAACCAACGCATCTACCATGAACGATAAGTCCTCTCGAAAACAATACAGTTAGTTGTATACACTTATTTTTCTTAAATATTACAAAAATCAGATTTCATTGCTTCCAACAGTAAATCCGCGTATTCATAGGCAAAATAATCCTTCTCATGAAATCTAAATGCACCGGAGAGCACTCGTATAACTTTGCCGAAGAAAGAACTGGCCATTGAAAACGGAGTGCAATGCCTTTCAAGTGGAAAGTCGGTCTCTTCACTTACACTGTAGTGGACGCGACATCTTTTAATGACTGTGTCGCGTGGAATAATAAATATATTTGTGCTGTGTTCCTTGGATGGCAGAAACCACCTTACCTGCACAAAAAAAAGGGCCTTATTATAGCGGTATATATATAAATAAATATCTTATAAAAATCCTATAAAAGCCTGTGGCAGCATCTACATCGCTACATGCGAACTACGCATCAAAGACCTGACGTCACAAAAAATCCTGACGTCACAACAATACCCTGCATCGCACAAACTGAGTTTACCGTATGATTAGCATATGTAGAACTTCCCCGACATCAACAGTTTGGCAGTTGCCCGTCAGACACGACACCCGTCTAGTCGGAGGATACTCCCTTTTACACCCTGTTCCTCATGCCTCTAGAAACCTATGTGCCAAGTTTCATGGTGAATATTCAAACGGGATTGATAACTAAGTACCAACTTCGATTTTTTTTATATTAGACTAGCCGTCTTCCGTCTGCATGGAAGATAACTAAGACACCACAAACAACAAAACCATAAAACATACATAATGTCACTCGGCAATAGTGTAGCTTTCTGCAAGTGAAAGAATATTTGTTATCGAATCGCGTAAATACGAAGGCGAATGCAGCACAGACAGTAGCTGTTCTGTAATGCAACCGCGTCATACAACAAAAAAAAAAAAATTAAGTGTCTGTTTGTAATGTCAAATTGACAGCTTTTTACTAAATTCATTTGAAAGCGTAACTGTACTTACAACAAAAAACAATTTTTATTTTTTTGTATGTCTGTTTGTTCCGGCTAATCTTCGAAACGGCTGGACCGATATTGACAGGACTTTCACTAGCATATAGCTAATGTTATAGGGAGTAAATAAGTCTAGAAAAATAATCTATGCGGGCGAAGCCGCGGGCAGCAAACTCAATGTGTGTAAGATACTGGTCCTGTTAGCATTTAATCACTAAAAACCATAAGAGAACCAGACAACACTAAAACATCTAAAAGAATACGAAATAAAAGATCCAATTGTCTCAAATTACGCGTAAACTTGGACTGTTAAAATAAAATGCGGAACAAACATCCCGACCATCAATTTCTTTGTTAATTGAACAGTTAGGTGCGATTCCCCGCGACTCCCCCATTTTCTCCCGTTCTCCCGATCTGTTCCTCCTCACTCCTCCGAATAAAAATAGGAAACTATGAACCTTTTATGTGTTTTCTGATATCTTACACAGGTGGTAACGGATTAATATCTCTACGGTGAGAAAATTATTGTTTAAACTTCTTTGTAGATTGTATTTCGTGCCTGTGATGGTTAAATCTCAGACCAAATAAAAAAACAAGACATAGCGCTGTCAACGGTGACGTGAGGTCGGTTTTGTAAACATATGTGCCTTTAGTGAGGTGTAGTTTGATTAAAATACAATAGACGTGGATATATTTATTAACTTTTCCGCTTAGCTATTTCTAAAGAGCCATAATAAACACTGAAAGACATCGACACGTGTTTCACCTGTCAACGAGGCATCCTCAGTATGATGATTGACTTGTCGCGAACTTGAACACGGCGTGTTGCCACACCGACCGCTGAACGCGCGGGTCTGCGTTGAGATATTCGGTGTTACGATATTAATTATTGCATTTCATAATCAATATTTTAGTTCCCTAGTTAGCCAAATTTCTTAATTCCATACAGTAAATATTGCCAAATTAATCAAAACAGGTAAATATTCGACAGCTATTTACGACGTTGCCAATTTTTATGATAAATCCTCTTAAGAGGGCCCTTCCCGGTCCGTCTATTGTCAACGCGAGCATTGTCGAAAAGCTTGTTGTTTACTCCAGCGCAAGTGAGAACAAGCAAGTGTGAACGCAACAACATTGTATGAAAAATAACTTGCTTCAGGAAATACGTATTTTTAATACGCCTTACAAGTTTGTGAAATAAATGTTTGGAATCTTCATTACATGTGCAAGGTTTCTGTAATGATGTCTTTTTTAAACTTTTACAATTTATATTATGAAAATATGAACGGTCAAAATTCAGGTAAAATTAGTGCAAAAAAGCAGATTTTAGGAGGCCTGTACTGAATTAGTTTCTCCAAATTTTTATGTTTTGCTTTCATATAAACCTAGATATAGTGCTAAAATACCTATTAGTATAAAAATTTTGAAGATACATGTGTTACAACGCCATAATCACTTACGAGCTTTTGTATGAAGAGCTTTTGGTTGGCCGCTCTAAACGCTCACGGCGTACTGTCCCCCGCCTCTTGCCTCGTAAGGCGCGAACAGCGGTCTCGGTCAAACTAAAGGTCCACTGGTGATTATGACCATTTGTAGAAACCTCATGTTCCCCTTTATTTAAATACAATTTGCTATTTCCATGCAAGCATAATTTAATGTAACATTTTCCCTATTCTTCTAATAGACTTACAAGTTCATGTTTAATTCTTTATTATGATTTACGAAAAACATAAATAATAATACACAAATAATAACCTTACATTAAAAATCGGCCAAGTGCGAGGGTTTCACGAAGAGTTTCGTACCGTATTAAGATCGAGAAAAAAAACACGTTTCTGGTACTTTACCTTCTTTAATTATTAACTTTTTTTTTGTTTTATTGGCAATATACATTTTTGAAAATTTCAACTGTCTACCTATTACGCTTCATGAGATACAGCCCGCTGACAGACAGACGGACGGATGCACCGACAGCGGAGGCTTAGTAATAGGGTTTTGTTTGTCTCCCTTCGGGTACGGGACCCTTTTTTTTTTTTTTTTGCATGGGAATTTATCAAATAACTTCTCCCGCTCTGGGCGAAGCGGGAGTGCGTGTCAGACTCTTACTGACTTAAACCCACCCGTATTCCTTCAGTTACCTATATTGCCAGGGGCCACAGTAACACTTTCGGACAATAACCGCAACCCCGGCAGATTATGTAAGGCCTGAATTCCTCTTACGCTGATGTCGGTCGCGCGTGCGTATATACATGAAGAACACACACGCCGTCGACCCGGACCTGGTTCTTATCGGACGGTGAGCTATCCATTGCTCACCGTCCGCAAGCCTACGCCTACGGTGGCCGGAAATCGGCTTGCGATTCCCGACGCCCTGGGCGTCTCCTCCTGCGGCGGTCAGGGGCGTGAGGGCGCAAAATTTGCCTCTCCTTCACGCGTTCCGCCTCCTCCTTCGCAAGCATTACCGCTTCGCAGAAGGAGGTGACGGCCTCCCATTTCCTCTCACTCCGTACCATGGCCTGAACCAGGGCCGGCCGCGGGAGATCACCGCCGCCGATCGCCTCCACGAGGACACGGCGATGCTTCGCCCAAGCTGGGTAGACCTCCACCATATGCTCCACCATGTCCTCCGGGCGATCCACACAATGGTGACACCCGGGCGTTTCCTCCCGCCTTGTCCTGTGCAGGAACCTCCCGAGTGACCCTAAAAAGACTAGATTTATATTTTTATTTATAGGTATGTTACTTACACAAAAAATTTCATTATGAATTTGTGATATAAAAATATGGTAGGTAACTGGTTATGGCTCGTGCAGACCAGCGCGATATCGCGGGCGCTACAGACAGCGAGACCCTTGAAGCGCCCGCGATATCGCGCTGGTCTGCACGAGCCCTTAGGGTACTTTCGGGAACATATTAGCTGCCCGTATAATATTATTATACGAAAAAATATTTTTGAAATAAAATACAGACATGTTTAATCTTTCACATGAGTTTTAGAGAGAATTCTACTGAATTCATGTAACTATATAATGTAACGTTTCTTTAAAAAAATGTCCACTATGAAATAGGGACCTACGTACTAACTACTATTTTTGCAATGAAAAAAAAAAAACCTTTTGATCACACACGTGTCGTCTACTTCGGACTATTATCATAAATTAGACTAAGTATAAGTTCAACAATTAAACCGATAAGGATAGGGTACCTCGGATAGTCCTAATAAAATACGAAGCTCAAAATCCACACGATGACTTTTGTATGGAAACTATTTTGTAGTTTGTGAAAACTGTTATTTTACGGCAACGAAACGACGTCAGGTAGATGTGTTCAGGGCTTGGAACCGTTACTAAAAGTACAGGTTCTGTACCGGTACTTAGCGGTTCTTACCATATTGGTACCTGGGTACCGGTTCCAGACGGGTACCGGAACACCAACTCACATTTACCGGTACCAAATTCTGGTACCCGCCGCGTACCACAATTCTCGTATTTGTCCCTTGAAGCCCTTTCTATAATGCCTGTTAACTATCCTTTTTACTTACTAAGTATATCTGTTTTCTCACTCTAACTTACGGAAATAATTGTTTGGCACCAGTTTTGGTACCGGTACAGTACCGAAACCGATTAGAAATACCAATAGTACAGGTACTACGTTTTATACCGGTACCCATTGTACAAATACTACCCTGGTACTGGTATCACACCAAGGTTGAAGGTACCGGTTCCCAAATATACCGATATTTCAAGCAAGGGATGTGTTACAACCGTAACTAAGTATGTACAGACAGCGTCACTATGTGGTGACCCCTCCGTGACCCTCGCGTTTTAAAATATTAGACAGCTATGACTTTGAATTAGTTACGACTATCCTTTTTTTTTGGGTGGGAAATTATCAAATAATTTTCCCGCTCTGGGTGGAGCGGGAGGGCGTGTCAGACTCTTACTGACTAAAACCCACCCGTGTTCCTTCAGTTGCCTATATTGCTAGGGGCCACGGTAACCCTTTCGGACAATAACCCTAACCCCGGCAGGTATCGGATATCCTGAAGAATACTTTTAAAAAGAGCAAATACGTCTTGACATGGATTCGGACCAACGCGTCACCGAACATCGTCATGTTTATTATTATATTAGTAATAACAAACACAGCAATACTGTTTAGCGGCAGAAATAAAAAATTATGGACTCTTCATTCTATCCTAAAAAGATAACATGAAATGATCATCGTTTTATACAATTTAAGAGGGAGTTTTCATGGGTTATTAAACATAAGGACTTCTTAGATGTATGTGTCTTCCCATGGGTGTCGTGGCTACAAAGGGATTTATAGTTATCTGGTTGATGTGTTCTTTAAACCTAACGTCAGATAAGAGGATGATAAAAACCAATATTCCACCTAACCACAGATAGTAGGCGCTATTTGTATGATTTTATGCCCTTAAAAAAAAAATTCACTCCGGGAATGCCGAAAGAAGTGGAAACTTAAACAATTTTACCGTCAGGAAATAATGTATCGCGCGTTGACGTCTTTTTAAAGCTGGTGTCGGTAACAGTGTCGCGTAATCAATGGTTTAGTCCCATCTCAAAAATGCCCAACGCGCCTAAAAACGTTTTCACTTCAAAAAGATATTCTTTGGCACTCGGCAATAGCGTAGTTTTCAGTCAGTGAAAGAATTTCCCGAATCGGATCAGTAGTTCTTTCGTCTTTATAATATCTACATCTATACATGTAATAAAATAGTTACGAAGTCAAACGGTACATTGAAAATTAAAAATTAAATGCTACGAGGTGTGGGAACGAATCTGATGCCGAAAATATAGTTTCTAGAATGTTTGTCCGTTTCTCTGGATATATGTTCCGCATTGGCGCAAAAACGGTTGAACGGATTTTGATGAAATTTGGCTATTTAGATAGGATTAACACATCACATTTTTAATGGTTACGTATTATAATATCTAAGTTTATTCTAACTATTTTCAAGATAACTACGGTCAAAAGACCTATAGTTTAAAATACCTTTTTTTTTTTGGTTGCGAAATCATCAAATAACTTCTCCCTAAAACCCACCCGTGTTCCTTCGGTTGCCCTGTCGCCGGGGGCCATGATCTCCCTTTCGGTTTTCTTCGCAACCCCGATCTATAAAGATCGTTTCACCGAGTTTTGTAATAACTAATGAACGAAATCCATAAAGGAGTATTCATCTACGGTTTATTCAACTACAATTAATTCACCTAAGGTTGATTAAACTAACGGACGATTCACCTATTGTTGATTTATCTGTGGTCAATAATTGTACTTAATTATTTTAGTCAACGTAGTCGACAGATTCGCTCTTATTTCTGCGTGGTTTAAAAAAATAACCACGAAGGGATGGCAGGGTCTAAAGACCCTGTCATCCCCTTCTAACCTAACCTGTCCGATTCGGGGTGCCCCAAGTCCCGAGCTCGCTTCGCTCGCTCTTGAAAATATCTAGGTACAGAGTATCAAATGTCCTAAATATCGTGATAATATTGTATCATATCGTATCGTGTCGTAATATTGTGTCATGTCAATCAATGTTATATTTTTACGATATTAAGGACATTCGATACTCTGTACTTCAATATTTTCAAGGGCGAGCGAAGCGAGCTCGGGACTGGGGCACCCCGACTCGGACAGCTTAGGTTAGAAAAGGATGCGGGGTCTTTATGTAAGTAAAACAGTAGTTGAGTCGACCAATAGGCGTTCAGAACATATGTGAATCAACCGTAGTTGTCTCGAAAATAGTTAGAATAACTTTAGTTACTATATAATACGTAACCCTTTTAATCCCAGTAGTACGTTTTCGTGGAATATTTTCTGACATACACGCTTGCGAAGCCGCGGGCAAAAGATAGTTTATTTAGTATGTAATTGTAAAATTAATCTATAAACAATATACTTAACAGTCAGCTAAAAAACAGTTCTAGCAATTAGCTTAGCCCACTGAAATCAACAGCTCGACATAAGCTGTTCTCAAAGACCGATTTAAAAATAACAAAAAATGAAGTGCACTTAAAGAATCTCAATTCAAATAAACCAAGAAAAACCAGAGAAGTAATATCCAAAACTCACTTTAAAATAAAAGTTTCAACAATCCATTACTCATCTCGCTAAATGTAAGCCAACAACTCGTAGGAAGCGATTTACTAGCCTCTTGAACCGACAACCGTTAGTAACCAATACTATATGTGGCGAATTCGCACGGATTTATACCGGCCTGGACTCTGGAATTATTGCGTGTGTCTGAGGGCATTTGTCGCTTGTCTGCGGAGATGTTTTGTAGCTAAAGATAAACGACGAATGGTTTGTTACATTTCTCGTGTCGCCAAGATCTTGCAAAAGCAGTTCTTGCTGTGAAAATATACGCTAGTTTGGTCGATAGGAGCTGTAGGGTAATTGTGTAACAGACTTACAATGTTCAAAGTCAAAGTCAAATCATTTATTTCAAATAGGCCGGGCATGAATGGCACTTTTGAACGTCAAAATTTACCAAATAGTATATTTGATTCTAGTCGCCCCTTCCAAAAGGTAGTTTTCGTATGGAGAAGAATGAGCAAGAAACTCCACCGTTACACTTTTAAAATGTTTTGCAATAGTTTGTATAAGTTCGTACATTAGTTAAATAATTATAGGTGAAGACGATGCACCTAGAATAAAATTACTATACCACAATAGGTTAAAAGAATTAAAAATGAAGCAACGACAACATCATCATCATCATTGTCATTTCAGCTGAAAGACGTCCACTGCTGGACATAGGCCTCCCCCAAGCTTCTACGTCTACTTCGACCGGTTATGTGCTTCTCGCATACAGCGAATTCCGGCGGCCTTCACAAGGTTATCGGTCCACCTTATGGGAGGCATTCCTGTCTTACAAAGTTAGTGTTTTTCATTTTAACAGTTAACAACATTCATTGCGTGATTTACGCTGTCCAGTAGGTGAGTTTTTCAAATATATGAAGCGATGGGATAGCAATTTCTTTCAACATCAAATGTATGTCGCAGTTGGGATGCTGAATACCCAGGTTGGGCCGGACATATTTCAATATATTTTAGTACAAGTCTGTGTGTACTTTTGTGTCTTCCCAGAGGATCTTTAAATGCACCTAATATCTATATGATTTAAGGTCTCGGTGTTCGGTTTGAAAGCTTGTCGAAGTCTGGGTGATATGGGATTCGCAGTTTGAATCCCAAGACGTGATTTAGTGATCTAATTGAGATTGGCAACTGTTCAGGGTTTTTAATTGAAGACCGGTAAATTCCAAGGCATCAAACGTTTCCATTAGTAGGTACAAACGTGGTTTCCATCAATGCATACACAGACATACATACATAAACTCAGGCCTTTTTCCCATGAGGGTACGCAGAAACTACACAGAACCTCACTTGCTCCGATCCTAATGCCTGAATTCCTCTTACGCTGATGTGGGTCGCGTACGGTTTGTCGCATACGCAAAGTGCGTACGTACGCGCCGCTGACGTCAGCGTCGCAGTATGGTGCTATATAGTCAGCGTAGTAGACAGATTCGCTCCCATTTCTGCGTGGTTTAAAAAGAAATAACCACGAAGGAGATGGCAGGGTCAAAAGACCCTGTCATCCCCTTCTAACCTAACCTGTCCGTGTCGGGGTGCCCCAAGTCCCGAGCTCGAGCGAATGTATACACATTATGTTCTACGCACACATATGTGTTCTTCATGTATATACGCACGCGCGACCGATGTACGCGACCGACATCAGCGTAAGAGGAATTCAGGCCTTACATAATCTGCCGGGGTTGCGGTTATTGTCCGAAAGTGTTACTGTGGCCCCTGGCAATATAGGTAACTGAAGGAATACGGGTGGGTTTAAGTCAGTAAGAGTCTGACACACCCTCCCGCTCTACCCAGAGCGGGAGAAGTTATTTGATAATTTCCGACCAAAAAAAAGGCATTACATACTCCTATTGCTCGTACTGATCGATTCTGTCTATATTATTATTAAACCTTAATTATCAGACGACACAGATCCAAAAAGTGTTAGTAAAGAAAACATATATGCTTATAATAAGTGCTAATGTGTGTTAAAATATCAGTTTTTTGTAAGTCATATAACAAAATATAGACTGCACCAGATAGCTCTCCACTTTATGCACAAATATTTCGTGTGACTCACGACTGAAGAGCAGTCCTTCACAGATTAAAACTGCGTTAGTGTTGGCCAAAAATCAGCTTTTCCTCATGTCAGTTGTCAAAGCTACAAACGTGACTACAAAAACAGGGTGTTCAGCTTTAGTCCTTTGAGATTCTGTGTGGGGAATACACAGAGTGTTCTCGTTAGGAATTCTCAGGAAGAATCGCTAAAATTTTGGCCTCAAAGTGACTAATTGTGAAGGTAGATAAGTGTGTTTGTTTTATTTTTATTTATTGTTAATTAAAACGGTGACACCAATTACATTAATCAACATAGAGATTGAAACAGGTATAGTAAACAAAAATATTTCAAATGCTAAAATATAATAGAGGACAACCTAGCATACTTACTGTCGCAAAACTTCAGTAATGCACGCATAATTCTGCTCCATTCATCAACAAACAGATCACATTCAAGATTGGTGTATGGGGTATGGTGTATTCAGGATGTATGCACCTGCATTGAGACAGTATTATTGCAGCGATTAAATTGACCATATGTCTTCAATTGAAATGCTACAGTTAACAAACTAGAACAGTAAAGACTATTTTTTTACGCCAGGATCATCAGCCGTCGCCTATATTTGGGTCGAGTAAGTATTAATTTGTATGTATTTTTTTCTCGATTACAATGTTGGTCACATGGGGAAAGTTGTTCGGTTTGATGGTTTGTACCACACCCTTAAAGACCACACTTTTCTGATACACTCTGTATGCTGACCTTATTGGTGATGTTCTTCAGAATGGTCAGGCGCGTAGTACTCGCCACCGGCGTGCGTGTATGACCCGATGTATGAACGTTAACGATGCAAAAGGAGTAAGAAAGGATCGTAGGAGGTGGCGTTCTGTAGTTTCTGCTTATACCTATACCCCCATCTTCTTTTCGGGTGATTAGTGACTAACCTGGTGTCAGAGTTTTAAAGCCATCCAATTCCATGGGCCTCTGTTTTGACTTCACCGGCCGTCGAGAAATATCTCTCAGGCATGCCGGTTTCCTCACGATGTTTTCCTTCACCGTTTTTGAAGCAATTGATAATTATATAATACGCAAATGAATCCGAAGGGTCAGAGGTGCGTGCCTTGGGTTCGAACTCGAGACCTATGACTTGGCAGTCCGACGGTCACACCACTAGGCTATCCCCATGGGAAGTAGGTATGTGTTATGTATGTATGTATGTATTCGTTTACAATTTTTCTACAAAATTCAAAATATTTTTATTTAACATAAACCTACATGGGCACTTATGAAACGTCAGAAGCTAGGTGCACGGTTCCAATTGGTCGATTCCTATGGAGAAGAGCCGGAAAGAAACTCCACGGTGACTCTTTTAAAAATAATTGGCCTTTACAATTCTTTCAAATAACACTGTGATTATGTATGGGAGGACAGTGTAGGTCAAGTACCAGGTAATGGTAACATCAGCACATTATGTTATATTTTTTTTCAAGTTCAATGGTTGAACGGTCTAACGGTAGCATTATGTACGCTGATCTTAGAAAAGAAACACTTACGCATAAATTACATAAATCCTAGGGATTGAGCTCGCGGCTAGACAAACGTAAACATGCCTCGATGGTATTATCTATACATTTAATAAAATATAAAGTACACATAATAGAATAGTAAAGAAGGATTTTAATCCCCTTGTCTGTTTGTTTGGATGAAATTTGGCACACAGATAGTTTATAACCTAGATTAACATATAGGCTATTGTACGTTCCCGTGGGATATTTTCCGCTAGCTACGCGGGCGAGGCCGGGGGTAAAAGCTAGTCGCAAAATTAACGATAGTTAGGAACGTTTTGATGTCATTGAACGACAAATCCACCTGATGGTAACTGGTCACCGTCAGCTATGGCGCCACAACATATTTATTTATTAGTTACATGAAACATTTCAGTTTTTAGGGTTCCGTACCTCGAAAGGAAAAACGGAACCCTTATAGGATCACTTTGTTGTCTGTTCGTCTGTCTGTCTGTCAAGACCCTTTTTCTCTGGAATGTGTGGAGGTAACAAGCTCGAATTTATATCAAATACTCAAATCTACTGTCTCTTGGAGATGTGAAAAAATCAAACTTTTAAGCCAACGCAATCAAAAGATACAGCTGGTTATGCCGTAAATTTTCGACACTCGCAAGGGAATCAAAACCTACAGGGTAATTCCCGTGAACTCAGAATCTTGAAATTTGGTACGAAGCAACGTCTTATAGCACAAAGGAAAAATTGCGAAAATCGTACATTTTTGGTTACATCATAAAATAAAAATATTTTTAATAATTTTAAACTTAATTTAATTTTAAACCCCTTTCATTTTGCAATAAAAATACTATAACTATGACTCGATTGTCGTGATGGGTGAGCTTTTACTTATATACCTACAGGTTTGTACGAAAAGCTCGATGCGCGAGTTCGACTCGCACTTGGCCGGTTTTTTTTTTCTCTGAAGACCACGACTTACGATGCCTTCCGTGCTGATTTGTATATAATATTGGGTAAAATTTAATTCATTGGCAATATTTTAACCTCGTATTTCTAACCATGATTCCTCCTTCATTTAGGCCAAAAATATCGAAAAAAAAAATT
Organism: Omphaloscelis lunosa; assembly: GCA_916610215.1. NCBI lineage: Eukaryota > Metazoa > Arthropoda > Insecta > Lepidoptera > Noctuidae > Omphaloscelis > Omphaloscelis lunosa. The sequence goes on along the minus strand of OU744265.1, from coordinate 11,147,642 downwards.
AGTGACTTACATTTTTTTTTAATGCATAAGACAAAAAAAATATATTTCGATTTATTTAAGTATAATTATGTTTTTTTTTTCGATATTGTTGGTCTAAATGAATATGTAATATGGTTAGAATACGTAGTTAAAATATTTCCAATTAATAAAATTTTAATCTGTATATATACATCTGCACTCTTATGTAACTTGTCAGGTAAGGAGAGCTACTCACTTGTTCGGGTTTGCACATTCGGTTCGGTAGTATTTGTCAAACAACAGTACCGACCCGCAGATTACTACACATATTCGGCTCGTGCGGATAAGTAAACTCCTTTCGGGATCTACCCTCACTAAATCATGTTCAGGTCAGTTCGGCATAATTCGAGCGAAGCCGAGCAGCTTATTTACAGAAAAGAGGCCTGAGTGCAGTGGGAACGTTATAGGCTAATTTTGCTTGCTTATGGAAACTTGACAGACGTGATGGATTTCAATATGGACACATAATAAAACGAAATAAAATACGATTTGATGGTTTTTTGGAAGGTTCAACGACCGCTGGTTGAAGTATGAGTTTACAAAATCAGTTTTTATTTTATTTTATCGTGTTTAGATATCGATAGCCATCATATCTGCGGAGTTTCACTAAGTAATTTAATGTGACCCTGTATGTGTATATCTTCATAAATGTACATTCGTTTTGCCGCCCCGCTGTGCCGAATCATGCCGACCCGAACGAGTATTGTACCACGCCTATAAACGAACATGTCAATTCACGACTAGTTTACTGCCACATTAACTCTGCCTCATATACACACAGTAATAACTATAAACCTTTTACTGGTCTCGCTCTTATTAATGAAATTGTTAATTGTCCCTTACTTGCTTAAATTAATTCAATTATTTGTTTATTTTCGTTGGAGATTCAGAAGTAAAAGGAAACCACAGGATTAGTCACAGTTAAAATATGTTCGTCACCTCTACGTGTAGCGTAATCCTGCCGGGGTTGCGAAGAAAACCGAAAGGGAGATCGTGGCCCCCGTCAACAGGGCAATCGAAGGAACACGGGTGGGTTTTAGTCAGTAAGAGTCTGACACGCCCTCCCGCTCCGCCTAGAGCGGGAGAAGTTATTTGATAATTTCCCACCAAAAAAAAGTAATAGTAATAGTAATTTTTGTCTGCTCATTTCACTATAGAATCTGCTTTACCGTCTCAGCATTATAATATTGCGTCGTAATGTCCACTCTCTCAACAATCTTCTTAACATGTACGCTGAATTAAAAATGTGTCACTGATAGACCCAGACAATTACATAAAAAAATAAATATTTATCTCAATAAAATATTTAAATATAATATTACTGTATGGAAATAAGAAATATGGCTAACTGGTGAACTAAAATATTGATTTTGAAATGCAATAATTAATATCATAACGTGAATATTTAGTTTTAAATGTAAAAAAAAGTATTTAGCAACTTTCAATGCTTTTTTTACACCTAAAATGGTTGCAACATCAAATTCAGTGCTATAATTGCAATTCATTATTAATATTCAACTTCACTAGTTAGCCATGTTTAATATTTCCATACTTTCATACAGTAATATTGCTAAATTAATCAAAACAGCGAAGTATTTGACAGCTCTTTGCGACGTTGCCCACTTTCAGTATAAACGCTCTTATCTAATATTATAAAGAGAAAAGATTTGATTTTTTGTATGTTTGTTACGCTTTCACGCTAAAACCGCTGAACGGTTTTGGATGAAATTTGTACATACAATGGCGGCACGCGCGGCATAGGATATATGATACTTTTCATCCCGATATTCCCACGGGATTAAGATTTATGCAGGTGAAACCTTAGGATGCAACTAGTATATCATAAAATTGCCAGGCCATTAAAAAGTTTTTATGTTGATGTCAACTTGACATTGGTCAACGGTGTGTGCTATTATGATCTTTGTTATCCAGTAATTAAATACAGTTTTCTATGCAATAGTCTGCTCAGTGCTATAATTTGACAAGGTATTATGTGTCCTGACTTGGTAGAGGAAAGAATTTGAAAACTGACGAAGATAAAAGACTTGACTATACTATCAATCGATTACACGCACGTCGAAAATTTTTACATATGGCTACATATCAAGCTATACATTTCCAGTATAAGCTGATCTCGCATTGTATAGGGTTTCCGTACAATGCGAGGTCAGCTTAAACTGAAAATGTATAGCTTGATATGTAGCCGTGTGTACAGCTAATAAGTAATACATATGTATTATTTTTTGTCTATAAATAAGGTATGATAACTCGAGTGCCTCGTAGAGGGTGAATGGGAGAATGAATGTTGATTGATTTATCCCAAAATAGCACGAAGCTGTTGAGTTCGGGTAACCACTCGATTCCTGGTTAATGTGCGATGAGTGTTTCGGCTATATTTAGACCAATATGTAATATAACTTTGTTATAACCAAGATAAAAGCAGTGATTACCTAGTGGTGTGACCGTCGGACTACCAAGTCTCGAGTTCGAACCCAAGGCACGCACTTTTCGGATTCTTGTGCGTATTGTATAATTATCACTTGTTTTAGAAACGGTGAAGGAAAACTTCGTGAGGAAACCGGCATGCCTGAGAGATATTTCTCGACGGCATGTGAAGCCAAGTCAGAGGCCCATGGGTGGCTTTATAACTTTGACACCAGGTTAGTCACTAACCACACGAAAAGAAGACCAAGATAATAAAACAATTATGTTTTATATTGAGCAGTTTGGGGACTGACTAAATAAAATTTTTAGGACAATATAATTTAACTGGCGAAATGTGGGTGTACTGCAGGTAGGTACACCTCTGCCTACTTCTTCAGGGGTTACAGGCGTGATGTTATGTTACCATGTGTCAGATGTCCAGATGTCAATTTGTAATTCTATCTTTTTCTTTATTTTGTGCACCTAAAAAAACAATTTTTTGCTCAATCATCATCTGCCTAGCCTTTTCCCAACTATGTTGGGGGGCTCGGCTTCCAGTCTTACCGAAGGGAGCTAAATACCAGTATTTTAAATGGAGCGATTGCCTATCTGACCTCCACAACTCAGTTACTAGGTAACACGATACCCATTGGTAAGACTGGTTACCAGACTTTTGGGCTTCTAACTACCCGTAACGACTGTCAAAGATCTACAAATGACAGCCGGGACCAAGACATACCGTGCTTTCCGAGGAACGGAGGGGTCTTGGTAAGTAAATTCATATTAAAAATATTTTATTTCACATAAACCTACAAGGGCACTTATGAAACGTCAGAAGCTAGGTGCACGGTTCCAATTGGTTGTTTCCTATGGAGAAGAGCCGGCAAGGAACTCCACGGTTACTCTTTTAAAAATTATTGGCTTTTATAATATTTTCAAATAAAAGTGTGAATAGGTATGGGAGGACAGTGCAGGTCTTTAAACCTTTCAACAAGTACCAGGTACTTAACTAAATAGAAAATGGTAAAAAAATCTACAGTTCACTAAGCCTACAGCGTTTTCACATTCACAAAATAGAAAATAATGTACACAAAAGATAAATAAATTAATATAAATAAAAATCTATTTAAATTAAACACAAATTACAGTTGCAAATTGCAGTTGTTACGTTGTACAACTGTAACAAAATGTAAAGAGGGTCACCCATCCACGGACCAACTGCGGCAACCGGAGCGTAACCTGATCGATTGACCCGTGCGGTTGTTATTACTTTGCCGCAAGCTAGTTGAATAAAACGCCATTTGTACACGGCACGATTTCTTTATGGTACGGCATATAAACCGTGCCGTAGATAAACATGTTTGTCAATAAGCTTCCATAGTGATCCATACAACACTGTCGACTGTGCCTTTCGACTGTGACACGGCGAATAAACCATAGTTTTTCACGGTATGAGAAACTTGTGTACAAAGGGCCTAAGAGGCAAAATCAATCAAAAGCAAGCTTCGAATCATCTAACCATGCAATTTCAAAAATGTCAAAATTAGCTAAGTACAGATGGTGTTTTTTTATAAATTAAAAACTTGAATTGAATTTTAATAGCTACTTTTTATTGACAGTTCATTTTATACCTATTTAAATTCAATTAAATTATTTAATGAAATAAAAAATAAAAAAAACCATTTGTAACTAATTTTGTCATTGTCGTAATTGCACGCAAGGTTGTCAATTTAGTGATAAAGTCTAAATTCTAATAAAATCTGCTCCACAAAATTGAAGACCCCTACCCTACCCCACAGTCCGGTGTGACAGCGGCGCGCAGTTTTCCTGTACTGAACACTTCCTTAACGAGAGATATCCGGGCCGTCTTCCTGTGCACTTAACGATGTGCGATCTACACACTTTTCCTCCACTAAGTGCTACAATTATACTTTGTTTTTTTAGTAACAGCACCTTTCTATCGGCGGGGCTAATGAAACTGGGGCAAATTGTGAGTACAATTTCGAATTTTTTTCGCGATTTCTGCACAAAATGATAAAAACCTACCGTAAACAAAAACAATTTTATTCAAAACAGCATATTCTCCCTTTTTTTTTGGGTGGGGAATTATCAAATAACTTCTCCCGCTCTGGGCGGAGCGGGAGGGCGTGTCAGACTCTTACTGACTAAAACCCACCCGTGTTCCTTCGGTTGCTCTGTTGCCGGGGGCCACGATCTCTCTTTCGGTTTTCTTCGCATCCCCGGCAGGCATCGGCCCTAGCGGACGCCGTCAATTCTGCTGACATCTCTTCCTCCTCTTTCTCTTCCTACTCTTTCTTCCTCTTTCTTATCTCTTCTTCTTTCTTATTTCTGCAGCATATTCTCCCTTGTAAAATTATGTCTAATATTAACGTTTAGTTCAAAACCTATATCGGTTTCTAAATATTTATTTTGAAATTAGTTCTAAACCACACATCCACTAGATCACAGAGGCGGTTGTGTGTTTTCTTCTGCTTTTATTTAAATAAAGCAGTCAAATCTCACGCATTTTAATAATTATGGAAAACGTTCAGAAGCACACTTATCCCATGACGTTGTTAGGAAACAGCACATATCCTGATTGGTTTTCACAAAACTACCCTCATCCAAAATAACTTTTCCAGACTCACTGATAACGGCGCAAGCAATTAAATAACAAAAAGCTGTTATTAGGACCTATTTATCATTAACGTAAACGGCATTCATAAAAAAAAATGTGTTTACAAATTATTAAGTTTTTTTAGATTTCTACCTTATTTAGAAAAGTGGATATGTATGGTTTTGATCCTAACCTCCTCATTTAGTTAAAATTAAATAATAAAATCGATCATTATCCTAAAACAAGTATGTAGTCAGGTTTCGACATACCGGATCCACCATACATGAGAACTTCCAAGAGCCTAATCATTGTACTATCAACTTAACAACCCAGCTTCGCTACAGCCAGCTCAAGGCTTCAACATTCAATTTTAGCTATTCTACCACCAGGCTAGGAAATAGTGGCGCCTAAATTAGAGAGAACGTTCATTCTCGCCATATTTGCTTTACTTTCTTATACTTAATTTAAGAGTAGATTGAGGCGTAAAGAATATCACCATCCCATTTCTTTCCGTGGGTGCCGTATAAAGCGACTGAGAAACTCACTAAAGAATCCTTTCCTATGCATTTTAACGCCATTCTGCGATCGCCAACATGCCTACCAAGCGTGGCGATTATGGCCACCCCCCCACCTCCCGAAATTACAAACTCGCAAATGGCAACGGTAGCGGTCAAGGCTATGGTGAGACAAGGGGTGCGAAGAATCCCCGGTAGCACAGAACTGGTCGAAGTGGCGGTGCTTAGGAGAGGCCTATGTCCAGTAGTGGACGGCTTTCGGCTGAAATGATGATGATGAGACTGAGCCGGTGTGATTTGGTTGCACGAAGCTTTAAAATTAATATTAATTTCGATTTATATGTATAAAAAATGCGGACAACGAATTATTTTTATTTTCGAATTTCTCAGTAACATTTGGTACTGGATTTTCACATGCGACTTAATTATGATTAATTAAGTCGCATGTGAAAATCCAGTAACTGGCGAAATGTGGGTGTGCTATTGGTACACCTCTACCTAACCCTTCGGGTTTAACAGGCGAGATATTATGTCGTAAATTATGTTTTTAAGACTTGGCATACAACCATGCTCTTTATCAAAAAAAATTCTTTGGCGAAAAACGGTTGGCTTTTTTCTATTCCGGCGAAATATTCTTTCTTTTTCGAATAAAAGAAATCATGATCGACCCAGATTGGTTCAACGTCATGTCATCTAAACAGACATGCTTCAAAAGCGGTTAGTATGATAACAAATTGGGGGCTTGCGGTTCGAAGGTGTTCAAAGCAATCTCAATTTTAATACAATGCTAGCTACGCCGTAGCGATGTCGTAGCACACGTTCTACGAGAGCATCGAGTGCGTAGTCGCGTAGCAAACTCCGCAATATTATGTTTAGATTTTTACATAAGTTTACATTACATAACATTACGCCTTGTTTTCCCGAAGGGTTAGGCAGAGGTGAACTTATAGTACACCCACCTTTCGCCAGTTAGGTTTTAGTCCCATGTAATGGGGGGCGAGCCCTTTGCCATTAACTGGGCACAAATCCAGACTCCGGGCTTCTATTAAAAAATTTCAGATGGTAAAACTCAATAACAGTTTGCTTTGCTCTGTAGTAGCGTTTAAGGCCACTAGACCAACCGCAGTTACTTCAAAGTTGCAGTTACAGTAAAGTTTACTTTAGTTATTTTTTCCAAAATAACTCAGTTAACAATTCTCCAGTTAAATACAGTTCAAGTAACACCAAAAATAAACAAACCCTCAATCTTTATCGTTAACTGTTACTAAATTAATATAAATATAAATCAAGAATTCGGTATTTATCATTGTAATTTCAGGAGCCAGTAACAAAGGCGAGCAGTCGAATAGTTTGCGAAATAACCTTATTGTTCTAACCAGATTGTGTCAATATTAACTCTCACAAATCCACAATGGAAGCAGAAGGGTTAAATGTTTAATGTCATGTTGTATTCTACTCGAATTAATGTTTTAATAAGAGTTTTAATAAGTTATTACTTTCTAATGTTTATGTTGATATTATGGAGGCTTGTGGCTAAGTAATAACAGCCGCACGGGTTGATCGATCAGGTTTAGCTACGCTTGCCGCTGTCGGTTCGTAGATGGGTGACCACCTTTACATACCCCTTTGTGCACGTTATGCAGTTGGTCCCGGCTGTCAGTCGTAGATCTTTGACAGTCGTTACGGGTCGTCAGAAGCCCGAAAGTTTGACAACCAGTCTTACCAAGGGGTATCGCGTTACCTAGTGACTAGGTTGTGGAGGTCAGTTAGGCAGACAATCCATGTAAAATACTGGTATTCAGCTGCATCCGGTTAGACTGGAAGCCGACCCCAACATATTTCCTATGTAGGCAAATTGCCAATTTGCCTATCAGATTGTGTCGACACTTTAATATTTAAGCTCTTATGTCTTCGAGAGCCTTTTTTTGATCTACTGTGCGAAGCGACTCGACACTGCGACGAACTAAATGCGACAAGTGTGGTGATACATGATCAGCTCAAGTCGATTCTGCGTCGATAAGTGTGGTCGCTCCCTAATTTTTACCCGACTACGGCGAAGCATAGGGAAACATCTAAATGCGACGTTGAGAAGCAAACTGGTCCTTTCCGCTATAGTTTTAATTTTGTGTAGAAAATACATCTAACTCAACAAGACATTCAATTTATTTATGCTGCAAAGAAACCCCATATCCAATAATTTACCAAGCAATACCGCGATCACCAACTAGTTACCCGACGGTCCTCACAGAACATAATAGTAAGCTTAGTTCCTAAGTTTCCTTTTATGACACAACAGAGGGCGCCCGCGGCGGCACGGTAATTAGCCCGGTCTACTGAATGTAGGGTCTTAAACTTAGTCGTTACCCGTTCATCTAGCAGTGACCTTCGGGTTCACAAGTTTCTTAGGCATCGTCGGCCAATAATTTGTGGGACTGTTTTATTGTGCTGTGATTAATTTTTTGTTTATGTTGCATAACTAGGGTAAAAGTTTGATAAGAATGTGAATAGAATGCTGCAAGAGTGCCTTAAATAATAAAACCTTTAAATGCAAAATAAAACTGGCAGCTCCGAAAACATTGAATCAAAGTAGTGTAGTGTCTGCCTACCCCCGTGAAGAGAAGGTGTGAGTTTATGTATTTATAAAAGCGAATCAATGATAGTGAATTAGTTTCGAAAGTAGATGACCAAAAAACCAATTGAGAGATGGATCTTGTAAATCGACTCAGAAATCTTTGAGATATCGGAGAACATTCTAAGAAAAAACTGTTCAATCAAACTAGCTACATATGAAAAATATAACATACAACGTAAGGAATAAAAACCAGTTACAACCAGCGCACGCTCGCACTAATTATGATTTCCAAGAAAAAAACAATATTGGTTGAAGGAGCACCGCTGTTCAACAGTTTACCAGAGGATATAGAAAAAATATGACAATATAAACACATTCAAGCGCAGATTGACGCAATACACCACAACATTTGAAATAACATAAAACAGACTATGCTAATATAATTCTTAACTTTTTTTTTGTGCTAACCTACTTTGTCCCACTGCTGGGCAAAGGTCTCCCCCATACTTTTCCAGTCTTCCTTATGTTGTGCTTTCTTCGGTCAGTCGGTCAGGAACGAGTCCAGATAGTCACGTCAGCGCTTTTTAGGCCTGCCCCGGTGCCGCCCGGCATCAGGCACCCACTGTGTGGCGATCCTGGCCCATCTGTTTTGATGGCTATAGCTGTGATGTGACCCGCCCAGTCCCATTTCAGCCTCTCAGACTTATCACCAACATCGGCGATACCTGTCTTGGAGCGTGTTATGGTGTTACGAATTTTGATTTAAAAAATGCTACGCTCTATTGCTCTTTGGCAAACCTTGAGTTTGTACTTCTGAGTCTCGGTCAAAGACCAAGTCTAAGCGCCATGTCAACGAGCTTGCGCTTTAAAGAGATTGGAAGGTTGCCCTTCATTAGCGCCTTCAAGGACCAGTAGTTCCTCCAGGCATTTTCGACTCGACAGTCGATCTGTTTGTCCTGTCTGTTGTGGAAGGATAACTAATTTTAATAGTACTAATATAAAATCACTTTGTATTTCATTATAAGCGAACTTTTAGTTTTAAGTTCTTATGAGAAATAAAGTTCTTGAAGCCCAAAAAACCACGTCGAATGCACAACCCTAATACACGCAGTGCAATTTGCTACTTAGCCACACGTTTTTATGTAAAATCTTTCCAAAAAAATTGCAACAGCCTCTTACCAATGAATAAAATTGAAGTGTCTGTTTGTCAAAATAACAGCTTTTGCATATGAAAGCATATACGGTACTTATAACAAAAAAAAAAAAAATCTGTCTGTTGTTTGTTTGTACAGGGTAATCTCCGAAATAGCTGGACCAATTTTGACGGGACTTTCACTGGCAGATAGCTGATGTTATAAGGAGTAACTTAATTTACTTTTATTTTAGAAAAATAATTAAAGTCCACGCAGGCGATGCTGCGGGTAGCAGTTAGAGTACCTATAAGAATTATACTTCAACCCAGCTCATACCATGACAAAGGCAACACACTTTCGCTCTCAACGTCACTACACCCCATATAACAACCGCACCCCCACAATGATATGTACTCTTGTTGTTCACATAATGTCAAATCTGTGTGCTCCATGTGATACATCATTCCGCTATCAGTGATAAATCTCGCATAGTTTGTGTACCCATTGTCCTGTCCATCTCTCAGACGTGGCGTACAGTTGGACAAAATACCCTGTAGTTCGTACATACATACTACGGACACTTACGCTAACTAGTAAATTGTGGAATTTAAAGCAAACGCGTGTTGTAGGAACCATTTTCTTTTTACTAAAAAACAAAAATACTACTTTAACATACAGATCACAATGTCATTATATGTGATAACAATAGGGTTTCGGGGCGAAGAAACGGGTTCGTAAAAATGTGTCCTGATGCGCTGCACAGCTGACGGATGACAGACGACTCGTGCCAAAAAAGGTGCGCGTCGTCTGTCTTTCAGACGGGTTCTAGAACTTTCTAGAAGCTGCACTCTTATTCGACGAGCGAATTGAGGCGGGAGCGGTTCAAAATGAGTTCGCATTATACCATTTATAATATACTAGTGATCAGTGTTGGCCATCGGTATCGGCACCGCCTTACGTGTCGTAGATCGTAGGTTCGAACCCAAACAGACGCTTTACTTTGTGTAAATTATTTCATCACCATTGCTCTCAAAACTGTGAAGGAAAACATCTTGAGGAAACCGGCATGTCCTAGAACCAAAAATTCGAAGATATGTGACATCTACCAACCCGCACTGGGCCTGGGTGGATTACGGCCCACTCCCTCTCACCGAGAGGAGGTCTTTGTCCCAGCAGTGGGAACATGATAGGCTGATTATGTATCGGGCGAAGCCGGGGGCAAAAGTTAATGTTAAATATTTGACGAATAAATGCCTAACTACGGCTTTTTCGCTGATTGACAATGAATAGTATCGTTTATCTTCTATTTCACAGTCATACGTTCAATTTCCTTCAGCTTCCTGAGTGAAATTCTCTTCTTGAGCGAAAGTAAAATTACAGGCATGTAGAATTTTATTTTTGTTTGTAAATATACCTACATCTGCAATCTATGCGTTGCAGGGGGCTATGTCTAAGGAAACCACTTCCCATCACATCTGATGCGAAGTGGTTTCCTCTTAAAACAGGACAATAGCCCATCGGCTTTTATCTTTCTGATTTCCAAGAAAAAATATGTACGCTGAAATTGAATAAATGCCGCTTATCAATTTGCTTAGTAGGAAATATTAGTTGGGATGAATTTATCCCAAGAACAAACTTAACTTTGTAGTTGAAAAACATGTTCTTCTATACGGAATGTATGGGAGAACATGTTTTTGCAACCGCAAATGTAAGTTGGTCGATTATTACTCGTTAACTTATAAAGCCTACTATGCTGTGATAGTTTTCCTTTTAATTTCGTTATATATACTACTGCTGTGAATTTTTTCACATACCCATAACCATCCATTTAGCTGGAGGGAGGGGGGGGGGGACGGGGACACTTGACTCTAACAAAAATTGGCACTTTAAATCTTAATATTTCGAAAACGGATCCCTGATGGATTCAGAAAATGGTTTTACTAAACTCACAATATTTTTAAACGACCCTTCCAACGACACCCCATGCTATGGGATAGATGAGAAAAAAAAACATCCTCACTTAACATGTAGGGGAAATACCTTAAAAATGTTTTTTTTTTACCACTTTTTTGTCGTGATTAATATGTATACTCATGCCAAATTACAGCTTTCTAGTACTAAGCGTCTCTGAACTAAGCCGCGGACAGACAGACAGACAGACAGACGGACATGGCGAAACTATAAAGGTCCCTTTTTTACTACGGAACCCTAAAAAGGACCTTTGTGGCTTTAAAAACGGTATTTACAAAATAACAATGGAACGCTACACAAAGGTCATCAAAATTTTTGTTAATACAAGTTTAGGACTCCAAACTTTTGAGCGACCATTTTCTTTTAGCAATTTAGACTTGTCCTGTTTTACTGCCAAACTCCTAAGTTTTTATTAGTAACTGTTTCGTCTTTTATGCTGACGAGTTATGGCGTAATTTTACGTAATGCATGTAGGTTTTATAGTCCGCGTTTATTTTGTATATCTTGGATGAAAATAACCTATCTGATAAACATAACGATATGTCAGTGGTTTAGGCGTAACAGATGGACAAAGTTTCTTTAGCATGTATAATCCTCTACCATTACAACGCAGTCACACAATTTTTTCTATAAAATGATGATAGATTTATTAATATAAGTAGTTATTATGACACAGATATTAGGTATTTATTCACACACACACATGTATGTCACAACAGTTTATTTGATTTTGTGAGCTTTTTTATATTATCCTATCTTTTATTACATTATTTATTCTGATACCTAATTTATTGAAACGGATACACACTTCCCTGTTTATTATTCCAGCGTATGGCACTCGTGGGTTGCAGCTGAAAATCAGCGTCAGGTGGTACACTTTGTGTTGTCATCTGATATTATGCTGAGCTGAGGCCCTTTTGGCATTATTTTTTATTTATTTATAAATCGATTAAAACTATTTTTACACGTACAACCCAATGCAATAGTGAAGCAAATTTAATAGTAACAATTTATATTCTAAAGCTTATTACAAGCAATGTTATCCTTGTGAATTAATTCCGTGTACAAGCAAAAATGTTTAATTTCTCTGCTACATGGTTAAGGGAGCGAATCGCTCGCGTCAGGGGCACCTCATTTACCAGATTAGTGCGGCCACGAGGTACAGCCAGCAGCTGAGGCCGCCGACGCCGCCACAAATATCTGCCGCGCACACTCAAACACACCAACTCTAATATGTTGGCGTTATGTATCTTGTCTCTAATTAATTTAAATAAATATGTGACAAGTGCGAACTCGCGCCTAACTCCCAGCTAATTGTACCCAACCATGCCTTATATAAACAAGGTTGAATACATAAGGGGGTCCTTATGTATCCAACCTTGTTTAAATTAGGCATGGTTGATATGGTGGACAAATATAAAAATCTAACAAATTTGTTTTGTATTCGCTCCAACATGAGACTAAATTAAGTCTCATGTGGGGCCCAGATGACTACGTTGTACTCTAATTGGCTTCTCACCAAAGTGTTGTACAAAGGGATAATCGCCGTAATATTTGTGAAACCACAAACAGTACGCAAAATAAATCCCAAATTTTTGTAGGCCTTTTTATAGCACTTGACTATATGATCACGAAATGCTAGCCCCGCGTTAAGACTAAGTCCTAAGTCCTCTGATAAGACCTCTGTAATCCTGATCATCGGCATTCCATCAATTTTGTAATCATGTACAATGGGACTACGTGCACGCGAGAAAGTGATGGTGACACATTCTTAGGCGTTGAACTGCAGAAGGTTGTCCTTGCTCCAAGTCACTACGCTATCTATGGCCTTCTGTAAGCGTTCACAGTCTTCATCACCCCTCACTGTCATGGATAACTTAAGATAGTCTGCAAATAATAAACAATTCGCATCCTTAACGACTTTGGGAAAATCGTTCACCATAATTATAAATTGCAGAGGCCCAAGGTTACTCCCTTGGCTTACACCAGACCACGTAAAGTACGGCTCTGATTTGTATCCCTCGTACTCTACGTATTGCTGCCTATCCCTCATGTACGTGGCGAAGAAATGAAGTAGGTGCGGAGTGGAACCAACGGCTGTTAAGTTCTTGAACAACACGTCATTATCGACCAGGTCAAATGCTTTTTTGAAATCGAAGTAAGCAGCAGTTATAATAAGTGTTTTCTGTTTTTTATAGTTATAAGGTGTACTTTTCTGCTGTAATGCCAATAAACTCATTTTTTTTGTCTTTTTCTTTCTTTCTATTAAAAACGAGTAATATTTCCATATATATTTATTAGTTTTTTATATAGATCTCTAGCCGATTTCGAGACTCACGTTCTCGAAATCGGCTCTAACGATTTCGATGAAAGTTGCAATATAGGGGTACGTGGGCGAAAAATCGATCTAGATAGGTCTCATATCTGGGAAAATTAGTATTCTTCGTATTTTCACCCGAGCAGAGCTCGGTCGCCCAAAGTATTAGTATGAATTGAGGTTTCGTACACAAATCACTAATTAAATCTTCAGTGCTAAAGAACTAATGGTGCTGTTTATAGCTTAATTATAGAGAGGTTTTGCATAATAGGAAGAAGTATGACTACTATGCCAAATCTGCTGTGTTCCAGGTTTGGTATAGTTGCCGGTAATATTACAAGCAAGTTAGCAATTTCACGAATGAGTAATTTACGAAGAGCTCATCTAAACTAATATAATAAAGAGTAAAGATTTGTATTTTTTTTTTGTAATGATTAAACTCAAAAATGACTGAACTGAATTCAAAAAATCTTTCTTCAGTAGAATGCTATATTATCACTGAGTAGCATAATTTTTAAAGATATCACGCGGGCTAAACCGCGAGCGGTAATTAGTAATGAATATTATGATTGAATTGATGAGTCTCAACCAGTTTATGGACTCTACACGCTATTAACACTTATGAATGTACTTCACATACTAAAGCCACGGATACTCTTGTAGACACTTCGCCTTACTTTGAAAGCCTTTAATTAAAAGTCTAACGCAGCTTGCATGCATGGCAGAACCACAAGACAGATAGGCACAGACGGTCCGCTTCAAAGAACGAGCGAAAATGACAGAACAGACGCGTGCGTATGGTGATCTCAAACTTAGTCAAACGACTGCTAGAAGTTTGCAGAAAAAATATCGAAATATCGTCGATTTTTAAGCGATATTTATTATTTCGATATATCGATATAAAATATCAAATATCGAAAATGCATCAAATTCGATTTATTTCCACTGGCAACATCGTTGTCGCCATTGTCAAAAAACCGCTGGGAATCAGAGCCGTAGAAAAAGTAGACTTTTTTATAATTTGTGACGTGACTTTGCTTCCTTTGCTAGGAAAAAAAAGAAAATATCAACAAATGAGTGGCATACAATAGAAGAAGTTCATAAAGAAAGAAAAGATATATATATTTTTTAATTTTTCCTTTTTCAATGTGATTTTAAGATGGATGCAAGAAGTGCTAAAAATATCGATGTATCGATTTTTTTTCTATATGATATATATCGATAGTTTTTCGCACTTCTTGCATCCCTACTGCCACACGCGGTTCCACTTTTTATGTACGAGTAGACGCTTATGTATGAATGTTTTGTGATTTCTGCACGTCGAAAATAGTCCTCCAGACCGAATTTCGGTCCTGGCGACTAGTCTCAGCGGAGACTAGCCCTTGGCGCGGGAGATATTATAGTACACAAGACAAGTTTGTGCGCAGACACAGGTGCACTCACTCTTCCCTCACTCTCATAGTTCGATGGGACGGCAATCCGATACGACCGGAGAGAGATCAGGCGCTGGGCCAACGGCATAACGTGCTTTCCGAGGCACGGGGATTTCACACCGTCATCTTCCAACTATGGGCTGCTACTAAGAAATTCCTAATGGAAAAACCCAATAACACTGCCCGACCCGGGAATTAAACCCAGGACCCCACGCTCAGTAGTCGCGCTTGAGACCACGAGACCAACGGAGCAGTCTGCACGTCGACATAGGAAATAGCCAACCAATTACAAGTTGCAAATAACTACAACACCAGCCGTCACAGAATTCTGCACCACGCAGTGGAAGTTTACAGCGCGATCTAAACATACAAACTGTAATTGGAGTAACTGAAAATCTCTTAAAAGGGGTCGTTGTACTGAACATTATGAACCGCTCTAGTTATGGGATGCGAAAAAAAAAATCAGCGGCTCCATTACTTTTCTGTTCTGTGAATTTTGTTTTCGCGATTTCATGGTTGGCTCTGGTAAAGGTTGTATATTGTCTATATTTAATTATATTAAGATCAATTACAATGCGTTAGTCTCGCAAAAATGCAAAAATTGCTCTACCGATTGTGATGGAACTTCAGTAAGTTGTGTGCGCGCCGGGAAAAGGTTCCTAGCAAAAAAACAAGGTATTGCAACAAATTAGCTAGTGATTAATAAAATGACCAGTTGATAGGTTTTCAGTTATTTCATATACTTTGTATGTATACAGAAACCCACCAACAAATGTCGGGTATAGTGACCTACCAGACACCAAACACGTCCTGCCGAAGGATCTTTCCTTTTAACAGGGGAACACTCTGTTCCTCGTCCTTCAAACTGGGATCCCAATGTGATCTTCATTTCAAAACTAGTGGCGCTTAATGGGAATAACCAAGAAATTAAAAATTTAGTTATGTTTATAAAAATAATTATTTTTTGTTACTTTTTTTTGGCATAACAGTACTGAAACCCGAAACAATGACAGTTGTGACGAATACGAGTATTTAGGACTGAAATGAAGTAGTATCGGTTATAATGATTCAAATTATGGCTGCGGCCATAACGTAGTTAAGTTTGAACTGTAGTAGATTTTTTTTGAAGTTTAATATAATTTTGAGAACATTTTTGGGGCTTTTTATTACTGTTTTTTGGGTTCCGTAGTAAACAAGGAACCCTTATAGTTTCGCCATGTCTGTCTGTCTGTCTGTCCAAGGTCTAGCTTTGAGACTCTTAGTACTAGAAAGCTGTAATTTGGCATGGGGATATTAATCACGCGGACAAAGTGGGAAAATAAAATAACGTACAGTAGGGATGTTTTACTTTTCTCATCTATTCCATAGTGTGGGGTGTCGTTGGAAAGGTCGTTTAAAAATATTGCGAGTTTGTGAAAACAATTTTTCGATTCAGGAATCCGTTTTCGAAATATTAAGCTTTAAGGTGCAAATTTTTGTAAGAGTCAAGTGTCTGCCTGCCAGCTAAATGGATGGTTTTGAAAATGTGAAAAAATTCACGGTAGTAGTATATATAACGAAATTAAAAGGAAAACTATCTCAGTTAAGTAGGCTTTACAAGGTAACGAGTAATAATCAACCAACTTACATTTGCGGTTGCAAAAACATGTTTTCCCATATATTTCGTATGGAAGAACATGTTTTTCAAGTACAAAGTTAAGTTTGTTTTTGGGATAAATTCATCCCAACTACGGAACCCTACATTGTGCGTGGTCCGACACGCACTTGGCCGGTTTTTTATTAATTTAAGTAAAAAAAATGCATGTATATTCCCTACTAGCTTTTGCCTGCGAGTTCCTCAGCGTGAAATTTATTTGACCCCCGTCCCATCGCGCTGCATGGCATCGCCCGTTCTCGCTATCACTTCGTTTTCGCTATGCGATCTTTCTGATTTTTTTCTTTTTGTTCGGCTCCCAAGGGTTATAGTGTGATGTTAAATTGCCTATAACCTCCCTCAAGAACTAGGCTATCAAATGCAAAAAGGTTTTTTCAAATCCGACAGGTAGTTCCCGAGATTAGTGCGGTCAAACAAACAAAGAAAAAAACAGGCAATTTATTATTAGTAATAGATTGACCGTGCCTTTTGCCTCGTTGTATGAAGTCGACCTTCTGCACCGATCTGTTTGTCACGTAACTGTGGGAACAAACTCACTAGTTCCAGGAAGAGGAAGTAATGTTTGCAGACATCGTTGTTGTGCGCGCTCGATTCTTTCTGTGGCGACAAAAGAACTTGTCTGTGGGGATCTTGTGAATGTATTTGAACGGTTAGTTGATAATTTACATTTAGGCTCCTTTTGGGCTAACTTTGTAGCAGTCGGGTGAAAACATAATCTCCTTTTTTGGGCAGTCTAGTCGTCTAAAAACAAAATAAATTCAAACATTTTCAAGACATCAGGTAAAATTGAATTCAGTATCGTTTAAACTATGATTTCACTGCAACAATGGATATATTTCGGAAGCCTGCGCGAAATAATTGGCTTACATTTTCAACTCGCAAAAAAGTCACTTCGTATCCCTTTCTCGTTTGGTCAGCAAAAAAAAAAGACTCAAATTAAAGTAAAAAACTTCTCTTTTTTTTTTTAAAGCAAGTCCCGCCGGAAAAGGCTTCAACCAAAGAGAGAAAGGGGTCCGCAGTGGCACACAAAAAACAGGTGTCAATTAAGAACAAATTAGCGTCTAAAAACATTAGTGGGAACAGAGTTTTGTTTAATTTAGGACAGTCTATATATTTCGGTTTGTTTTTTTAACGAACTTAATATAAATTCTTCGGTAAGATGATATAGTTCGTCTTTAAATTCAATTCAAATTCAAAAGTCGTTTATTCAAACTAGGCTGAAAATCAGCCCCCCTCCACCACTTCCTAGTGCCTTTAGCTGGGAAGAAGAAGTGGCGCAACAAATTCCCCAGCAGCACATCTATCTGTTCAAGTTAGAAAATAAATGATTCTATATATAATGTACGCAAAAAAAAAAATACATTATGCAGCAATTTTTGTTTGTGAATCCAAACATTATTGCCTTCATTTGTGATTCGTGATTTAGAAGTCTTTATTCTTCTTTTTTTCTAGTCGATGGTAATTTTTAGATCGAGGAGCTTGTGGCTAAGTCATAACAGCCGCACGAGTCAATCGATCCGGTTAAGTTACGTTTGCCGCAGTTGGTCCGTGGACCATCTTTACATACAGAGACCCCTCAGTGCCTTAGAAAGCACGTTAAGCCATTGGTCCCGGCGTCATTCGTAGCTCTTTGACAGTCGCTCCTAGTAGTCAGACGCCCAAAAGTCTGACACCAGTCTTACCAGGGGGTATCGAGTTACCCAGTTACTGGGTTGTGAAGGTCAGATAGGCGGTCGCTCCATGTCAAATACTGGTATTCAGCTGCATCTGGCAAGACTGGAGGCCGACCCCAAAATAGTTGGGAAAAGGCTCGACAGATTGATTGATGCCTTAAGTTGCCGAAAGTTACCTTGAGCTTAGCTACCTTCAAGAAAATGTTGCATAAGTAAGGTTTAAGTTTTGAACCCTTAACTTAATGCTTGAAAACCTCGTCCATAAAATATTAGGTTCACCTTGACTCCAAAACCTATTGTTGTTGATTGTGGCCAATAATAATAAGCACATCTTCTTAGCGTGTCGAAGGCCATCTAAATAGAGTCGGCCAAGAATTTTGCTACGAGTTTGTCACCTTCAGTAGCAACAACCATGAGTACCGTAATATCAAGTTTTTAGTCAACGTTCTAGATGTCCCTGAAAATACTAAATTCTGGTCCGCTCATTACACAAAACTAGCCGAGACCAAGTAAAACACTTCTCAAAAAGTACAAATAGCTAGTTGACTACATTCTCTTTAGATAGTTAATTGATTCAGGCGTGACCTTGCGGAAATCCATTATAAAATACAATTGAAGTGGATATATTTAGTAACCTGTTCCGCTTAGCTATTTCTAAAGAGTCTTAAAAAGACCCTGAAAGAAATCGACACATGTTTCACCTCTCAACGAGGCATCCTCAGGATGACGATTGACTTGTCGTGAACTCGAAACACGGCGTGTTGCCACACGAAGCTCTTTGTCCAACCGTCCTTTGTAAAGTGTGGTTACCTTACAGGATATACGACACTGATTACACCTACAGCCTGTTCAGGCTGGTTCGGTGTTTCAGCTTGTTTCAAGCTTTGTAATCATAGTACAATTAACCACACTGTTCGTCTTCTAACTAAGCGGAAGAAAAACGAGCTCGGATATCACAAAAACGGTTTTTTCGTTCGATTTAAAGGCGATTATTAGAGGGGCTTTGAAAAGACTGAGGTTTAGGATTTTCTTGTTTGTTTTTGTTTCTTTGATTCAGTGGTTTTATTTTAAAGATCATATTCCAGTCTTTTACACAGAAAGCTGTAATTTTTTACTCTCATTTATAATGGTGACTGTTAAATTGTGCTTGTTTTAATGATGGAAAAAACGTTCCGTACCACCGTACAATATTTAGCAAAAAAACCCGTTTCTTGTATGAGCGATTATCCTTTAAATTTTTAAATTGGATAGATCTGAATGACATTTTAATTAAATTTTCAGTATTACCATAATTTTCGGCAGTGATAAGTTCGAGTTTGGTTATGAATGGAATTTATCATCCTCATCAAGGTCAAATATTTTTGGATCCGGTTTTATTAGCACAAAGAGAATTAATTATATTCGTACCTAGCAATAGCGAGAAGGAATTATAATTATTTGATAGAGAGAGGAATTATTATTAGTCGGAAATCATCCCACGGTAACGTGTTACCAGGATAAAAATCCAGGTTATAAACCATCTGTGCGCCAAATTGCGTGCAAATCCGTTCAGCCGTTTTTGCGTGATGAGTAACAAAAATCCAAAAATTAGGATTGCCCCAATAGGGATGTTAGCTTTTAATATTATTACGTCTATTATACACATGCTGAATATGGCCGATGAGATCAAGAGATTCAAAAATTCTTCAAGAGATTTAAATTTATTTATTTTCTTTAGATAAGATCAATAACTTAGAAGTTAATACATGAATTATAGTAATATTTATATTTATAATAAAGCTGATGAGTTTGTTTGTTTGAACGCGCTAATCTTTGAAACTACCAGATGAATAAAAAAATAATTGCATTTGATAGCCCAGTTCTTGATGTACCCTTTAGGATATTTAGCATCACGCTATTACTCTTAGGAGCCGGGTAAAAAGAAAAAAAACAGTGGCACTCCGGAAGTGCCGACAAAAGTGAAAACTTGAAAAAAATCGACACCGCAGTAATCAACGCGTTGATGTCTAATGTCGTTGAAAAAAATACTTCCAAAACATATAAAGTAAAATACTTGCATAGAACATTGATTCGTAACGTAATATAAATAAAGAGCACAATCGCGTTTACAAAAATGATGTGTCGGTAACGGTGTCGAGAGTTCAATTGTTTTTTCCCATCTCAAAAATGTCCAACGCGCCTTAAGAAGTTTTTTCTTTAAAAAGTCAGAATGAACGCCAAGTCAAAACGAAGTAATAGTGGACGCGGGCGATGCGATGCGACGCGGTGGGTCGTTGGCCGAAATTTCACGCGGACAAAGTCGCGGGCCGAACCTAGTACCATAATAATATAGTTAATTGTACTTCAAAACATGACACCGGAACCACTACATTATCGTAATGGGTGACGTCAGAGACAAGATCTTGAGGGCTCTGGAGTACCTTGTGAGTAACATATTGCATAGTCAAATCATGAATGTAACTCTATAGAATCCAAGAGATATTGTCAAGTATACAGATTATCAGCATAGTAACCTATTCAAGGTAATGGCACGTAAAATTTAATCGGAGAGGCAATCGGATGGCGAGTGGTAATCTGCGTCTTCAAGTGATATCCGAATGGACCCCAAATGGACGGGGGCGGAGATATGGGGGATGGGCGCAAAACATTATTTTTTCGACATGGCATTCAAAATTTAAGCTCTAATAAGTGCAAGGAATTTGTGTAATCTGTAAGGAGTTTCAAGAATTATGTACAGCGTATGACATTATTTCAATTATAACAATGTTGGAGGGTAGCAACCGGATGGCATACAATTTTATGTGCCATTGCTTTTACTAAGTTTTTTAAGATCCTCCAGTTCGATATTGAGTATAAGTGCGCAATTACTGTTTTTTTTTTACATGTTTTTGTGTCACGTTGCTTGTGGTCCGTCACCATATTTTTGCACTCTAAATTAGATACGTTTTTTCTCAATAAGAAAGAAAAATCTTGTTTATTCTCATTTTAAAAACTAGACATAAAATACACAAAATAAAGAAAAAGTAGCCAAAAGCCTCGTATTCAATCCAAAAAAGTTTGACATTGTTGTTCATAGCTTAAATTTAACACTGGTTCATTGGTTGATGTCAAAGCCACGGACCAAAAACAATATTGCGGAATTACTGTTGCAACATTGGCAAATGACAACAAAAACATAACAAAAACAAAATGCCGATTGCAAAGTTTTGTAACAAATAACCAGAAAAAATAAGCTGTACGTCGCATCTGTGCAAGAATAAATAAATATATTGAGTTTAATATGAACCTCTAACAAAACAGATTTTCCATGATTTGTCCAACCTAAGTCCGAAGTCAAACAGACTTCGGACTTTGCTATGCTATGCTTTCAGTTCAGCCAAGGCAACCCACGTCCAGGTGGAAGACTTCGAGTAGTATGGAAGCACTATCACGGCACAGCATTCATGCTTGTCACGCATATCAAAACTGTGCTTTAAATTTCGTAAAAGACGCGATAACTCTGTTTTCTTTCAAGAAACATCCTAACTAATATTATAAATGAGAAAGTGAATTTGTTTATTTTTTTAACGTTAAAACGGCTGACCATATTTGGATGAAATTTGGCAGATGGGTAGACCATGACCTGAATTAGGTCAAAGATACTTTTTATCCCGATATTCCCGTGGGAATATCGGGATAAAAATTCCCGAGAGTTATGCAGGTGAAACAGCGGGGCGCAGCTTGTTAAAAATAATTCTCACCGCGGCCCGCGGTCTCAGCTACACAATTATGACCGTTGCAACAAAACAAACGACAATTAAACATGAACAAATGAACAACAGTCACTAACAGGTGAACCTGCCGTGTAAACGAAGCAAATATGGCGGCTGACTTACTCGCCCCTTTGTCCGGGCCGTGTCCGGGCGAGTCAAAGCTAATGTGGACCGGTCCGGTTGGTGCCGATAATTAGGAAGACCGCTCGCAACTTCGTTACTAGTGTCAACTTGTAGTTGGTGCGGCTAACGTTTATGTAGTTACTTGGGTAGTGGAAAAAGGTTTTGAAAGGTTCCATTGATTTCGCGACACTGTGATGACACCGCCTTTTGACCATTAAAAAGACATCAACGTATTGATTGCCGCGGTGCGTGGCGTTAAAAACATCAACGCGTTGATTACCGCGGTGCCGATTTTTTTCAAGTTTTCACTTCTGTCGGTATTCTCGGAGTGCAACTGTTTTTTTTTTTTTGTTATGGTGAAGGTTTTGTGACTATTTGCCAATCCCTTGCCACGAACTGGCTAAAGTTAATATAAAGTATACTAGTTTTCGCCAGCGCCTTTAGACATGACATGATTTAGCCCTAATTTCTATAAAACTGTTCCATTTCTTCGGTCAGTACGTCGATAGGCATGATTTAAGTAGGCGTTTTTTTTTTTTGTTTTTGTAATATTCTGTTTTCATAATTATAACATAACATCACGCCTTGTTTCCCCGAAGGGTTGGGCAGAGGTGTCCCTGTAGCAGGTTCACCCACATTTCGCCAGTTATGTTTTAAGTCCCATTTTCATAATTATGTCAATAATAACATTTGATTGCACGAGTACAACTTTTCACCATTCAGAAACTTTCCATTGAAGTTTTTTTAACAAGTTCCGTCTTCATAATTCTCAAAAAAAGTTGACTTTCTGACAGGCCAAATGACGCGGCCAATCAAATCTGCCCCTTTGTTACAAAATTATTTTCTTTTTATTTCGACGAAAGTAAAATTCGTTTTCTATCAAACTTAATTCAACAATTCCAGAGCTCTCTTATTATTTTTCTACTTTTGTTTTTGATTGGCTTAATCTTATACTTGGTTTCGTTTCTTTTATAGATATTTTTTACAAATTGGTTTTATAAATTATTATGATATGGCAATTTCTGTTAAGTTACGTTTTATTGGAAAATTCAATTGTGTAATTTCTTGAAATGCTTATATATTTCCAAGGTTGATAACCTCTGAAGGTTGGTATTTGTCAAGGAGTCGAGTTTGGTTACTATTGAGTCACAAAAACAATTAATGAAAGGTTTAATAACAGTGTAGGTGTATCAAGAATATGTGGGTTAGGAATAATGGTGTATGTCTTCATATAGATATCATTAAAATTTCGCAATATGTACCTGAATATGCAAACGATGATCATTTATGTATTTAATACTTTAAGCACATAAATGTACAGAGGCGGTCTTAATGCTATTAGGCATTCTCTACCAGTCAACTTGTGGGCGATGCAGAGACAAACAGTGGTGCAATAAAGAAAATAAAAGAGTTAATATTTAATTAAATATAAATGTATACAGAAAGATATACGGAACCCTAAAAATTATAAACTATAAATAAATTATATCAATACTAATATTATAAAGAGGTAAAATTTGTTTGTTTATTGCAGGGGGTAATCTCAGGAACTACTAGTCGAATTCTTTTTTGTACTGGGTACCCCAATTTTTGACGAAGGTTATAGACTCGCGGGCAGAAGCTAGTATATTATGGAAAAAACTGATCCAGGTAGAGAATGACAGCCATATTCCCATTATACCTCACCTGAATACCCTCTGAAAAATCCCCTGGCATATAGTCATTAATTAGTAGGTACAGTAATAATCAATTAAAGCCAATAATCACCATACTTGTCTTGTGAATTGTTGATCGCAGCTTCACATATTATTCATATTTCCATGTTTATTTACTAAGCCATAAGCTATTATGTTGTTTTCAGTAGTTAGTTTACAGTAGCTACAATTTAAACTGAACATTTTTACCGTAGCCGTTGTGAGTTATAACAACAATTAGTTTGGAGCACGGTTCTAAAGTAAACTTGGAAATGTATACTAATTGAACTATAACTTTTCACACCTATATAAATATGTAGATAGTTTTACTATGATAGAAATACCTAATATAGTAGTTTAAAAATAAAAATGTTGATTTTAGAATTTGTAATATTCTCTTAGCACCCAGTAACTGGGTTGCGGAGGTCAGATAGGCAGTCGCTCCAAGTATAATACTGTTATTCAGCCGTTTAGGAGGAGTTAGGTGATAAACACATTTACAGAAGAATTGTATAAATATAGATGTATACAAAATATTGTAAAACATTTTAAAAGAGTAACGGTGGAGTTTCTTGCCCTTTCTTCTCCATACGAAAACCACTTTTTGGAAAGGGCGACCAGAATCATTCCATTTTTTGGAAATTTTGACGTTCGAAAGTGCCTTTCATGTGCCTAATTGAAATAAATTATTTCACTTTGACTTTGCTGCACTCGGTTAGACTGGAAGCCGACCCAAACATGTTGGGAAAAGGCTAGGCAGATAGATTATAATATTCTCTAAGTATAGATAATTTTGATACTCGAAAGATGAATCGGCAATGATTTCCTAATGTCTTTTTTCTGAGATCCTCTGATAAACAATTTTTTAAGTACCTAAGTATTTTTTTTTATATAGTAGCTATTGATTCGACTGAGTGTTCACAAAAGCAATGTGTCAAAATATCGAACAACTAGTACTATCGAAAAAAATAATTCTGGTTTAAGCCGGCCACACACATACGGAATTTCGAATCGGAGAAAATTTCGAACGGAGAACTACTATGTACGTGTGTGATAGATCCTTGATTTTGTAAGGATTTGCTACCTTTGAAATTCTGAATCGATATTTTGAAACGGAATTCCGTTATGTATGTGTCAGGCCTTTTTTTTTTCGGTGGGAAATCATCAAATAACTTCTCCCGCTCTGGGCGGAGCGGGAGGGCGTGTCAGACTCTTACTGACTAAAACCCACCCGTGTTCCTTCGGTTGCCCTGTTGAACCCTGTTGTTGTTGGTTGGCCTAAGAATACTTCCGAAAAAAGGCGTAGGTAAGTATTCTGAAGAACGAATAAGCCCACGTTCACACAGACATAAAAATATCGCGGCGGGGTTTTATCGCGCACTAGATTTTCAACTCTCGATGTTAAGCCAAGCGTTGAGAATCTAACAGAGTGCAACCCAGCGCGTCGAAAAAACACACTGTAGGATTCTCAACTCTTGGCGCTGAGCTGAGCGTTGAAAATCCAATGTGCGAGAGAATATCGCCACGGGAAATAATAGTTTGATGGGCAAAACAACAGTTTAAACAAGTTATATCTCCACAATCACTCTGGGTGAGTCGACGATTTTCCATTGAAAATATTTTTTTGATAGTTATTATTCTTTTCTCTTTGTTAAAAGACAACCCGTGCCGGTCAGCGGTCTTCCCATCGTAAAAATGGCAAAATTCCATACAAACATGCATCCTATAAAATAAGGGAAATTTTTTGAAAATCCTTTCTTAGTGCTCACTTTCGTTAAAGAAGGAACTCTTGTGCAAAATTTCATGCTTGCTAGACCCAGAAGTTTTTTTTAACAGTGCGTTGCCAGTCAGTTTAATACGTCAGTGAATTTAATAATGAATAAATACTGACATTTCCAGCCACAGCTTAAAAAAACCGTGTTAAAACGAACTCAACTATTCTATTATTCTTTCTGACGATTCCGTACAATTAATCTTCCATAAATTTTAATTATCCAGCTGTTTTAAATACACAGAAAATTAGATCAAAGAAGTTGAAACTCGTAATTATTAAAAGAAAGAAAAAAAAGGTCAGAAACTGACTTAATTAAACGTTATATTGGGTCGTGTTGAAAATGAGAAAGTTAGCCATTTTTCGTAGCATCGCCTTCCTCTTTATTAATTAATAGCTAAATATAAAACAAGCTGCAGGTAGGTACTTTGTGTTGGCCCGAGGTGACGTCTTCTGAAAGGCCGGAGTTCGTATTCGATGATTTTATTTTACAGTCGAATTATTTTCTTGAAATAAAAGCAATATTGTTGTTACGTATTTTTAAGCTTTTTGCGTTGGGATGGATGTCGATAGTATTTAAGTTAAATAGCTTTTGTCGAATAAAATTGCCGAAGTAGACGTTTTTATAGAGGCCGTGTTGAGCAGTGGACGTTAATGGGTTTAATTATATATATCATAACAGAAGTGGAGTGAAGTTTTACTGCCGCGTTGGTCTAGTAGTTGCAAGTGCTACTGTTGAGTATGAGGTCTAGGGTTCGATCCCCGGGTTGGGTAAAGTGTTATTGGGTTTTTCCATCTGGAATTTCTCAGTAGCAGCCCGGAGCCTGGATTTGTGCCCGTTTGATGGCAATAAGCTCGGGGAACTTAAACATAACTGGTGAAATGTGGGTGTACTATGGGTATACCTCTGCCTAACCCTTCGGGGATTACAGGCGTGATGTTGTGTTCGAAGTGGAGTGTACGTAGTCACGTAGTTTTTGATGTATTTTAAAGTCTCAATTTATAATATATTGTGTTGGAAGAAGTTAGAATTAATTTTCATACATCAATTAAATTAGGGCGATTGTATGCGTTAAAACTTGCAATTTTAATGTCTTATGAAAACAAGAATATCTGTTCAATACAAACATTTCTACATAATCGCTTTTCGCGTCTGTCTGTGTGAACTTCTACAAACTATGCGATTTTCACCATTATTAAGCATTAAATGACCAATATTTGTGTATATATATATATTTGCAAACACGTTCTCGAAAACGGCTTTAACGATTTCGATGAAATATAGGGGTTTACGGGGGCAAAAAATCGATCTAGCCTAGTCTCATATCTGGGTAAATTCGTTTTCTCCGTATTTTCATCCGAGCAGAGCTTGGTCGCCCAAAGTTTACAACAAGAAGCTACCTTAGAATAATGATATGGCAGCATGGAATTAGCAAGTACCTGCTATCATGGCAGAATGGAATTAGCAAATACCTGTTATCATGGCAGCTTGGAATTACCAAGTGCCTGCTATCATGGTAGCATGGAATTAGCAAGTACCTGCATCATGGCAGAATGGAATTAGCAAGTACCTGCTATCATGGCAGCTTGTAATTAGCAAGTGCCTGCTATCATGTCAGCAATGAATTAGCAAGTACCTACATCATGGCAGAATGGAATTAGGAAGTACCTGTTATCATGGCAGCTTGGAATTACCAAGTGCCTGCTATCATGGTAGCATGGAATTAGCAAGAACCTGCTATCATGGGAGCACAGAATTAGCAAGTACCTACTATCATGGCTGCATGGTATTAGCAAGTACTTGCTATCATGGCTGCATGGTATTATCAAGTACCTGCTATAATGGCAGCATGGAATTAGCAAAAACCTGCTATAATGGCAGCATGGAATTAGTATGAATTTTCCTATACTATTAAATGAGCATTCTCTATTTTCCCCAGAGCAGAGCTCAGTCGCCCAGATACTTATGAAATCTTATATATAATACCTAAATAAATCTCGATGCCTATTGTACGACTTGACAAAGTCGTACAATAGTAATTTATGTTTATTTTATCTGTTAGATAATTTAACTAAACTATGTATTTAAAAATAAATCATGTGTATTATTAAAAAAAAGAATATGAAGTATTCGCTGCCCCGGCCGATAAATAGCCAATAACATGATTTCAATTCCCAAGCTAATCCGAACTTCCTAACTAATATTGTAAATTCGAAAGTGAGGTTGTTTGTTACGCTTTCATGCTAAAACGGCAGAACAGATTTGGATGATATTTGGCACATGGGTAGACCATGGCCTGGGTTAGGACATAGATACTTTTTATCTGGATATTCCAACGGGATCGAGACTCATGCGGGTGAAACCGCGAGGCGCAGCTTGTATTTACATAATTTAAAAGCTAACAGTCTTAAAATAATAATATGTTTAAGTATATTAGCAGTATTAGAAGTCGTAGAATCCGTGCAAACCAGGGACGGTTCATTAGTAATTAAAAAATAAGTAAAATTTGAACCAATTTTTCGACTTAATATTTTTCTTATATCATAATAAGAAAAAATTAAGGCGAAAAATTGGTTCAAATTTAAATTCATTTAATTGCAAATACCTATGGGTAAACAATGTGCAGATGTTTTA
The DNA here is from genome assembly GCA_916610215.1 of Omphaloscelis lunosa. Classification (NCBI taxonomy): domain Eukaryota; kingdom Metazoa; phylum Arthropoda; class Insecta; order Lepidoptera; family Noctuidae; genus Omphaloscelis; species Omphaloscelis lunosa. Next base: position 11,119,340 of record OU744265.1, on the reverse strand, counting down.
CATTCATGTAATAATTATATATAACAGTCTTATGTTACCTTTCGGCATGCAAAGTGCGTAAAAAGAAATCGCAAAATAAAAATAAAACTAAACAGAATAATATTAAGAATGAGATCAGTCAATTTTTATTCTGTTTTATTTTAACTAGTTTGAACTAGTTTAAGACGACGATAACCAACTTTTAATGATTTTATACTGAAGATGACGTCTAAACGAGTCGTGTTGATGATTTTATTTTGTATCCAAAGCAGTTCAAGTATTCAAAATAATGAATGTTTTCATAATTACGACACCAAACATCAGAAATCTAATTCTGGGAACATACAAACCAACAGTATTTATTTAGTTAGTACCAAAATATACATATAACATCGTTTACATTAGGGGCGTCCCTCGGTGCGTATTATTAAGCTTAACGAATACCATGAATATGTAATAAATATTCCACTGAATAATATTATCACATGAAGGAATTACGATACTGTAGTCTTGGGAATTTATTATTACGGTTCTGTATGATTTTTAAACAATTGTATTTTTTATCGTTTACTGCCTTTTTGATCTAGTGGTCGCAAGCGCTATTGTTCAGCATAACGTCTTGGGTTCGATTCCCGGGTCGGACAAAATATTATTGGGTTTTTCCATTTGGAATTTCTCAGTAGCAGCCCGGAGATTTTTTTTACCGATTGTGCTATAGTGGCTTTTTGCCAGCAGGCAGTTTTAAATAAAAAAAAAAAACATAAGTACTGTTAGGCGATTGGCACACTGCACCGCATCACGCAGCGTGGCGTGGGGCAGCAGATTTAACATAGTACCAGTTTGTATAGAAAACACAATCTGTTAGCGCGACGCGTTCCCGCGCGCAGATTATTTGCTATGGCTACAAGCAACGGAAGAACACGCATCCACGCGCTACGCTGCATCATGCAGGGCAGTGTGAGAATCGCCTTACAGTTCGTGCCACTAAAGATGAGACTTAGCACACCACGTGGTTTGACTTGCGCAGTAGACGATTTATAGTCTCTTTAGCGGTATGAGGTCTGCGCCGGAGCGTCGTGGGGCGGTGGAAAGACCGCGGGAGGCGCGGTCAAGTCTCATCTTTCGTGGCACGTATTGTATCACAGATTTGTTTGCAAAGCGTGGTGATAATAGCGATAGGTATAACATTTTAATATTAGTAGCGAGCACTAAACATTTATGCATAAAAAGTAAGTTCAAAAACTAAAACCCGACTACTGAAAAATCACGCTCTAAAAAGTATGAAACAAGAAAAAATATGAATATTTCAGACAGAAGTCAAGACGTGGTCGCATGCCATTATAATTTTGTAGGTGTACAGGTGTTATTTACTTAGACAATATGACATATAATACATATTTGTAATGTGCTCATCAAGCCCTTTCATTTGAAACCCAGCAGGGCACATTTAAAAAAAAAATGTTTAGTTCAAGATTTTATGTCCTCTAGAGGGTGCCATATTGCATTTAAGAGTCCTATTACATTTTTTTACGGAAATTCGTAATTTTTGACGTTGTAATTTTCATTAACATTATGATATTTTAATGATTTAATTACAATAACGATAGTGCCATTCTCTTTCTTATAAGTTGGAGTAACACATTATTTTCAAGTGATTTGCTGAATTGACGCGGAATATATAGTACTTTAATTTTATTTATGGTAATTTTTTCTTATTATATTGAGAAACGAAAACTAATGAAACGTATTCATTGTAGATATAAGTTTTATACCTTATTAGTTTATTTGATAAAATTTTGTTTATTTGGAATATAATGGACGCTGAATCAAGACATTTATTGCTTTTCTTTATGATTTTTTCTGTGAAAACTCAAGAAATTTAAAGAAATTCTAGAACTCCAATAAACAAGTAAAACATTCAACTTATCTTTTAGTAATTTTAGCTTTTATTTGAATTGAATGCAACAAAGTGAATTTAAGCGTCAAAGTTCCATCGCCAACGGATTTTCTTGTAAACTGAGTTCGTAAAATATTTACAGTAAATTACACGAAAAGAAAAATTAAAATGTGTAACTCCAACTTACAAGAAAGAGAATAGCACTATCGTTATTCATAATCAAATAATTAAAATGTATTACTGTTGCTGAAAATTACAACGTCAAAAATCATGAATTTGCGTAAAAAGTGTAATAGGACTCTTAATGTGACGTCACATCATCATGGACGATCAAGACGCTTTCAATGATACCTCATTTGTCAAATTATGATCGGTAGTTTACAAGTTATGAGGTAACAGATTAACATACACACATATATACCGGTCAAAATCATAACCCTCCTTTTTGCTTCGCCGTAGTCGGGTAAAAAAAGATTAAAAACGTAAATAACAATAAAATACATAGGTCAAGCTACTAAGCACTTACAAATGTTATATAAATAAAGGCACATTAGGTACACAACAGTATATTAATGTACCTAGATTAATGTTGCGAGTTCGATTCTTGGAATCCTGAATCAGAAGAAAACAAAACTAGCCCGCGATATCGCGCTGGTCTGCACGACTCTTTATCCGAAAAAATTCATACCTATATAGAATAGGAAGAAAATAGAACAGACATAAGAAAGAATACGTTAAATAAAATAGTGGGGATGCTTTACTGTTAGTCCACCGCACAACGTCATCGGGACGCCAACGGGAAACAAGATTAGTCGAACCTAGCGTGACGTCCCGGTGACGGTGTGCGATGCCTGTCCACGGGAGCGGAGCGAGGCAGCGGAGCGGAGAAATGTGCCAATATTAACCAATAGGAGCGGAGCCCTGAAGCGGAGTTTAGATTCTATTGGTTAATATTGACACATTTCTCCGCTCCGCTGCCTCGCTCCGCTCCAGTGGACAGGCAGCCTAATGTATGTATTACTTCGGCGCCATCATCTCATTCTCGTTAACATCCCGTTTACGTGGTGGTGAACAAACGGCCTATGTCCGGCAGTGGACATCTTTTGGCTGAAATGATGATGACGACATTAAAATATGAAGTTCCTTATGGAGTTTCATGGCCATTCATCTCCATACGAAACTATCTTTTGGAAGGGGGCCTCTAGAATCAATTCTGTTTTCTTGTAAATTTTGACGTACAAAAGTGCCTTTTAATTGAAGTAAATTATTTGACTTTGACATTACTCCTAAAATATACAAGCAAATCACGCCTCTTCCCTATAGAGGTAAGCAGAACCAACAGGGGGCCTACCACCAGCTAATAAGCAGTATTATTTTAATATTACTTCAGTGGGAGAAAGAGATGGAACTATACGTCCTGTAGAGCTTCATCTCTTTCCCACACTGAAGTTATATTAAAATAATACTGCTTTATGAGCTGGTGGTAGGCCTCCAGGACACAATCCTTTCATACTCCTTTTGCTTTTTCTATTGGTCATAAACGTGTGCCGTTTGTAAATACCTACTCCTAGAACACTAGCAGTGAAAGTGGTGGCCCAGTGGTATCGGCCCCGACTTAAAAGTTGTAGGTCGTGAGTTCGAACCCAGGCACTACTTTGTGTATTTAATTTCATCACTACTGCTCTCAAAACGGTGAAGGAAAACATCGTGAGGAAACCGGCATGTCCGAACCAAAAATTACTACCAACTGCACTGGGCTCGCGTGGTGGATTATGGCCCATTCCCTCTCACAGAGAGGAGGCCTGTGTCCCAGCAGTGGGAATGTAAAAGGCTGAATTATGCCTAGAACATAATTTAAAATCATCATCTCAAGGGACTGTTGGTACACTCAAGTACATTCAAAGTACACACGAACAAGGCTCTTATTCTTGAAGGCTTATTGAAAGCACAATGGCTGCGCAACGCAAACAATACGCGTGGTTCCGTATTGTGTTCCTATCCGGGATATAAACGTATACGTCATATACGCCATCTTTTCTGCCCATTGTGTTGTAGATTTATTTGAGTTATGATTTGGGAAGTTAAGTGACTAATGGTTTATTTATGCTTGAAGGTTGTTACTGTAGACCCCAAAAGTTTGTGTGTGCTGATCATGATTCGAGAAAAAATAAACAACCTGTATAGTTGTCTGGGTACAACTGCACTGAACCACCCTGTATAGTCGTAAGTGCTGTACCCAGTATTCTGTTGTTTTTAGATATAGTTGCTGGTAAAGATAACATTGTGCAAAAAGTTTTTGCGTCAAATCAAAGGAAATAACATAATAAGGTTAGAACTGTGACCACATAACACCGCACGAGTCGAGCGAGTGAAGCGAGCGGTGCCGCGGCAGCAGCCGGCGAGAGCCAGGGTCCATTTAGACAAGTTTAACCAACTGCTACCGGCCGCACCTAGTTGTAGTCGGCTAAAACTTGGTATAGCCGCACTTCGGGTTTTAGCCGTAATATATATATCAATCATGACGCAACGTCTCGTATACCTGTTCCATTAAATGAAGCAACATATGTTCGTATATAAGCTAATAAATATTACATTATAATTACAAGACGCGAGTCGCCTAGCTAATCTCAGTAATAGTTTGATTTACCTCATGTATTATGTACCGGCTAACGAGACAGTTAATAGCTCAAATATCTGCTGAACTTCGTCGTCGTATGATTTCGTAATTGATGTATTTGCTAGCTTATTACTATTAATAGTTTGTGAAAGTCATTATTTGGACTTGGTAATGTTAAAAGTTTAGGCTGGAATGATTCTAAGAAGTGGAAATTATATCAATTGCTTCAACCATTGTAATAACCGTTTTGAAACGGCATCGTGTCGTGATATCTTTGATTTAATTTAAAAAATGTATTATTTTAATATCGATTTATAATATCCATTGTGGCACTGTCAAAGTACGAATTATTAATATTATAAGAAACTTCTAAATGTATTTTCATTATAGCAACGGACTGTATTGTTTTACCTTGGCAACACATAGAAATGACGGTTATGATAATAACGTTATTTCTGGGTGGGGCAAAAGTCGTTTTAAATTATAAAATGTAATAGATAGTTAGTCGTCGTTCGATTGTGAAATAGTACAGTGGTGTGGATTAAAAGTATTAGCAAGAAAAAAGTGTTTTCTTTATAATCGTCTAAGACTTTTCCCGAATAGGGACATTAGTAGACAAATAACATTTTCAGTCATGTCGACATGAGCTTTACAAGAAGAGCTCATCATCATAATCAGTCTACAGTTTCCCCACCACACAGGCCTCCTCTCTGGGAGAGGGAGTGGGCCGTAATCCACCACGCAGGTCCAGTGCGGGTTGGTAGAAGTCACATGTTTTCGAATTTTTGGTTTTAGGACATGCATTTCACCGTTTTGGAGCAGTGGTGTTGAAATTATTTACACAAAGTAAAGCCTGGGTTCAGTTTTCAAACCAACGATCTACAACTCGTAAGTTGGGGTCGTTACCACTGGGCCACAACTAAATAGCTCATACTGTGGTGAAAATATTAGCTACCTTGCGAATTTTATGGTGATAACTGCCCATGGTGTACTCGATGCACTAAAGTATCGTCCACCCCTGTAGTCTTTCGTAAAGCACCTTTGTCCCTAAGTTAACTTAGTGTATCCAAAACCTCGATTGGTTGCTTCATATTAGCATGATAACGTAACGTGATATTTTACAAAAATAACTAAAATCCTTTTTCTACACGAACAAAAGCTCATATAAAAACGAGTTTACTATCACACAACTACCCACAAAATTTTAAAATAGCCTAAACTGAAGAGCTTTTCAAATCGCGAGCACGTATGAAGCGTAACCACTGGCCGACAATAAGCCACGTCCAAACTCGGGAGTGCCACAGAACGAAAAATGCACGAAAAAATTCAATTCATATTTCTTGCACAGTTTTTGCGGTTGGTTTGGTTCTAAAAGACCTTAGTTACCTAGTACGTAGTGTATAAAAAAATGCTGAAATAATTGTCAGTAGCGGTCACTTTTGTGAAGGTTGAAATTGTGAGGCATTTATCTGTTATTTTGTTGAATAGCCCAACTACAGACCATTCAACAAAATTAAATGAATGCCTGTAGTATCAGCAGTATTTATTCAAAAAAAAAAAACGCGAAATGAATAATGTAATTAAAGATGTTTCAAAGGGCGTTAAGAGGTTTAACCGTGTCCGTAAAAAAAAAAACTATATACAATGTGGTATAAGAAATTTCTACTTCGCTTCTGTATTTGTCAATTTTCTGGGAAAAGACCATACATACATAAACTCACGCCTTCTTCCCGTGGGGGTAGGCAGAAACTACAGAACGTCACCTGCTACTATCCTTACATTCTCCTTTTGCTTCGTTTACGCTAGTCATACACGCACGCCGGTTGCGAGTACTATGCACCTGGCCTTTCTGAAGAACATCACTAATATGGTCAGTATACAGAGTGTATCAGAAAGGTGTGGTACGAACTGTCAAACTGACCAACTTTCCCCATGTGACCAACATTGTAATTGAGAAAAAATTACATACAATTAAATACTTACTCGACCCAAATATAGGCGATGGCCTTCTAAGGCGTCCCCGACCGGCCTTTCCAAGACCAATTCTAGTTTAAATCAATGCTGCATGCAATGATGCTAATCCCAGGCTGGAACTTAAAAAATCTCACTGAAACCACGATCGCTCGCCGCGCCGCTTGACTTGGCTCATAGTGCTCATTTTGATTGCGGAGCCGGTAATCCATACTCGATCAGTGGATTGCCACCGATAGAAACTATCACGTATTGAAGTGAATTAAGACAGCTGTTTAGAACTCGTTCATCATTTTGTTCAATGTCACCGCCGCAAAATTAGTAAAAAGTCTTCGGATAGATGATGTGTGGTGGTGGTGTGGTATATAAATGAAAGCCTTAAACCAAGTTAAAACTCCCCCCCGACCCTCGCTCGAAAACGAGGTGCCAGCAGTTGTTGCAGCTGAGCACGTAGCTTTAAATACCCCGCATAATAATCAAGATGAAAATCTAAGTTTGATCCAGACAGTCCCTTCTTGCTGTCCTCCCCCAGCAACGCCCTAAGCCGAGGTTCACACCCCACGTGCCCTTAGCGAGTGTTCGCCTAGTTTTAATTTAGAATAGTTTTTGCTCCTGGCTGTGAGTTTAAAAGCATAAGGCAATCACAGGAAAGTCCGGTTAAGCAGCCATGACCTCATAGGTCAACTGCGAGATGCACTTGTTAAAAAAAAAAAACAAGCTAAACCTCTAGCTAGACATCTGAAGCCAAGGTACCAATTAAAAATATTTTAATTTTTTCTAGCTTCGAAGTTTCGTGTGGTACCTTCACCTTTTTACCCGACTACGGCGAAGCAAAAAGGAGGGTTACGATTTTTGTGGTTATGGAAACAAATCTTTCTCTTTGTCTGTGAACTATGCACAAGTGTTTTCATATTTGTACATGCTTTGTATTTATTTGTCCATCGATACTTTCATCTGTTATACTAATATTTAAAAAATGCGTAAGTAATTGTTTGTTACCTTTTCACGCTGAAATTCAGCACACAGTAGACCATGACCTGGGTTAGGACATATTCAAACCCAGGTCACTTGTGTACAAGGAGAGGAGGTGAGGATACTAGGATTTTTGTCCTGGTAGTAACGTTACTACCTGGGATAATTTTCGAATTCCACGGGGGCAAAGCCGCGGCCAAAAGCTAGTATTATTAAATATCCGAGACATCCTGGTCAGTCAGTCCCACCATCAACCTTACGGGTAATATTTTTGCCTCGACATGAGCAATATACATTACAGTATAACTATGTTTTTAATGTCCGTCGGCAAAACTTGTGTTTCGTCAGTCGTCGGATTTCTATCAGTTGCCCTTTGCACTTGATGCAGACCGGACGCTCTCAATCGACTTTGAAGTATATAGAGTTGTTAATACTCTTTTAGTTTAGTGTATTTATTTTAAAAATGGGAGGAAAGGTGCTAAAGTCGCAGGCACGACAGATAGGAAAATAGTTTAACAGCTCTATATAGTTCACACGGAAATCAAATCAAAACAACAATAAAGTACTTAGTTCTGAATTCAAATTATTATACAAGATAAATCTAATAATTGATGGACTTGAAAATTAGCATTCGTTTGTATTCAAAAATGCGATGATTCCCGAGGGACATTAAGAAAATAGATATAATGTATGTCTATTACCAATAGGTACACAAAATTCAAAATCACTCTGACACGTCAATATAATAGCTAATATCTATTTATCGTGAGTTCGAGATAATATATTATAACATCACGCCTATAATCCTCGGAGGGTTGGCAGAGGTGTACCTGTAGTCTTCATCTTCTTTTCGTGTGGTTAGTAAGTAACCTGGTGTCAGAGTTTTAAAGCCGCCCATGGGCCTCTGTCTTGACTTCACACGCAGTCGAGAAATATCTCTCAAGCATGTTTCCTTACAATGTTTTCCTTCACCGTTGCCTTGGGTTCGAATTCGAGACCTATGATTTGGCAGTCCGACGGTCACATCACTAGGCTATCATTACTAATACAAAACCTGTAGAACCTGTGTTTTGTACCTGTAGTACAAAAACTAAATTAAAACCTGAATTACAAAATGTAACCACATTTATTCAACACTACATTCGTATCAAACGATTTCATGAATATTCCTCAATTAAAGAAAGAAAGAAAGAAAATTCGTATCTACGAAGAAATAAAACTAGCTAAGCTCCTTACACCGCTTTACATTAGCCAATTCATCAATGGGGGTCTTATGGGGACTTTTGGGGACCATGAGGGTTAAGCCGCTTAGACTGTAAGGGGAAAACTGTTTGTAACGCTTTAAATAGAACTATGGATTCCTGGAAACATCATTGTGGAATACCATAATCTTGAGGTTCAGAGTCTCGGTAACTCTTGGGTAAGCTATTTAGCAGTTTCAGCGTATTTACTTAATTTTTTAAGATATTGTTTACCTTTACCAAAAGTTTTGTGATGGAGTTGAAAATATGCTATTTACAATAAAAATATTTGAGTTTGTATTTTTTCTACAAAAGTTGAATATCTGATGAGGCAAATCAAGTATAAGATAGTTAATTGATTCAGGCGTGACCTTGCGGAAATCCACTATAAAATACAATAGAAGTGGATATATTTAGTAACCTGTTCCGCTTAGCTATTTCTAAAGAGTCTAAAAAAACCCTGAAAGAAATCGACACGTGTTTCACTTCTCAGCGCTTGGTGTGGCAACACGCCAATCGTCATCCTGAGGATGCCTCGTTGTGAGGTGAAACACGTGTCGATTTATTTCAGGGTTTTTTTTTAAGAATCTTTAAAAATAGCTAAGCGGAACAGGTTACTAAATATATCCACTTCTATTGTATTTCAAATCAAGTATTTCAGATTGAAACCAAAGAGTACAACAACTTCATATACGTTTTCAACCTACACAGAACATGCAAACACATTACTTATACAACATACACAGTTGTTATTACTAACCAGTAATTCCACAGAGGGGAAAACAAGGTGAATTCGCACTATTAGAGGTAGCACATAAATGCCTCACTATCGGCTCTGCCGAACGAGCGTCCCGAACAGCCAACCAGCACGGCAACCTCTTTTGCAATGTAAATACCGATACTACTCCGCGTAAAAAATCGCTCGCGTGGTTTCTAACAACCAAAGCCATAGACTCCTCTCCACACGAACTTTCAACGGTTTTAAACCTCCATATCGTGTATCAGAGACCTTTGTAAACTGGCCAGGAAAGTGTCAATTCTACCTTTTCGTTGTGAATAAAAGATTGTGAAAAGGGACAGAATAGGAGAATAGTTGATAGTTTTTTCGATTGTAGTAATGTTAGTCACTTTGCTGCAACTGTATAAATCTAGTATTTTTCGTTAACTTGCACGTAGGTCGTGAATATAATTACTGGGAAAAGCTTAGAGAATCGTACCGTTTGAAAAGCAGGAAATTTTGAATAACTTATAGTAATTATTGATGTTCCAATGAACCAATGCTGCGTTATTTAATCATGTAGTTATAAAAGAAAATGATGAGGAACTGTTTCCTCTCTTATTAATAAACGGAAACTTTTCTATTGTGAGTAATTCCTACGATAATATTTATCTATTTATTTTTGCTATTTTTAGAAGGCTTTTTTCTTTGTTCTATATGTTAGGGGGTTTGGTTTCCACACTTAGTCCTTAGAGTGGACCATTGTACCAGTTTAAGAAGGCTTGTAGCCTCTTAGGCTTTAAGAAGTATAACAAACTAATTACATTTTAGTATCAATAATATATAACTAGTTCGCTAATTACAAACCTCCACAGACAGTTACAAAATCAATTAAGCAATAGGAAAACAGTTATTTAATCTCAAACAAGTGTAATTATTTTTTTGTTACGATTTACTGTACTTACTGTAATGATATTGCGGGATTTTCTCATTTCTAACGTGTCGATATTATCGTAGACGTCCACGTCCACGTCCATAAAATGTATAGAACTACGTGCACGTTATAACGTTATCGTGGACTGTAATTTAAAAGCGTCTTCATTTATTTCCATACATTTATACTTCCCTGTGTTATAGTGATGCCGTGGACGTCCACGATAATATCGTCACGTCAGAAAAATCGCAGTCTTAAAATGATGATGATTTAAACCACGGATTCATAGCGATTTTACGTCTCAGCACTTCACTGTTTCCAACTTATGTTTGTTAAGAACATGCACTATAGTATCAAATCCCGTTGTTTTCCCGAAGTCTTTTACAAATATTAAAATATTCCAACAAAGTAAAATGAATCAAAATATGTCCAACAGTTTATTCTGAATGTTTACATTACCATATCACAGGAAGGAAGCGGCAAAACATCGAACCTCCCTTTGCGGAGACCATAGACAATATACACTACGTTTTATTTAAATTAGAGGCTAATGATATTATGAAACGTTCTTCGAATTTGTTTATGGACTTTTGATGGCTCTCTGCGAAAGTAAAATGGAGGAAATACTGTGTATTTATCGAATTAAAATACTTGGAAATATCCTTTGAGAACGTGCTCGTTCTTATTACTTTGTTGAGCATAGTTCTGGTCTCGCTTACGTTTTTTTTTCTTTGAATTACTTAACTTACCAATTAATATTAGGACGGTAAAAGAAAGTAAATTTAATTTGCGGCTTGTTTAATGAAGGAACAAAGGGCTTCTGGTTAAAAGTCATTTGGTTTGAGATCTTTGAACATTGCCTTTAAAGAAATTTCGGGATACGGTTTTTAACTTCGTTGACTTTTGTATCATTTTAATTAATTAACACTTTCGACTCCACCCACTTTTCATAAAGCTCATACGCCATGCCGCCATAAATAGTGGAAGTGAACCCTCCGGGAGGGTCACCGATATTACGTTTGCGCTAAAGTTAACCATCGCGGACCGTCAATGACATTAGGTGCAAGGGTCGTTTTCAAAATTTATTTACATTTTTTTGTGTTATCGTGACACAAAAGTAACACAAATGAAGAGTAAGGGCAAAGTCACAATGAAGTGGACGAATCTATTCATTTTTTTTCCTTGTATAGTCCTTCCATTTTTGTGGTTTTTTTGGTTTTAAAAGCACTCGGTAACGTCTTTGTCGTTCAGCGGGCGTTAAAGGCATCTTTGCTTAAACGGAAATGGAATTGTAAAAAAGTATATTCACATTTAAGTGTATACTGTGACAAGCGCTAAGTATCACGTGATACTAAAATAATAACATAATGGTTACACAATTGAACAAAATTAGCGTTTCCCTAGCCTTAAAAAAAAATATTTTTGTAATTTCACCGTCGAGTTACTCGCACAACATGCATATGACTTTGTTATACCATTAACTACACTGACACGCTGCACTGTAAAGTAGTACTTACCGAATTCACGTAATTTGGCACTTTTAACAAAATTTCTTAAAGTCCTTTTTACGAAGCGTTTATTCGAAACCTACAGTTACTAAACAAAATGGCGCAGCCAAAATAAACTGGCACCCTCTCGTTGTAACTATTTTGACACATAGATTTCCCATACTAAATTTGGAATAACTTCCAAATTAACCTAATCAGTAACCTTCCATTATTATAAAATATCAAAGTTACAAAAAGGAATCACACAATGGAATGGAATACGAGACACGTTTTTATGAGCAAATAAACTCAAACTCAAAGCATTTATTTCAAATAAACCAATTACAGGCACTTTTGAATTGTCAAGGGGTCGGTCAGTCAGAAAGATGAAGCTAGTTGCCCATTCCAAAGCGTAGTAGGTACCTATGGAGAAGAACGGGCAAGAAAGTCCACGGACACTCTTTTAAATTACAATATGTTTACAAAATATTGGTTACATCATTCATGTTACAGTTATAAATGTGAGAACGATGCAGAACAATAAAAGCGTCCGTAATAAAAAATAAAACAAATAAAACAATTCAAAAATCAATTTAAAATAAGCCATGGCAGCTAGAAGATGACCAGTCCCTACTGACAGCGCCCGTTCACGAACATGACGCATGGATTAGCACCATTCAGCTCAACCATTTTGAAGGGAGCTAAATGATCCAACACACACGCCACCGTCAGCGAGACATTAGAGTGAGCATGACATATTCACAGCCGCAAGGGCACATTCAAGTCAATGAAAGACGTACCTAGTAAATGGTAGCTTTAAAGTAGGTACATAGTACTCACACATGTTATGAAATTATACAATGCTAAGGGATTGAATTTATACAATGCAAAGATGAGTAGTTTTTAAATCTTCAGCAACTCTAACAGTATTTTCAAATGCTAATCAATTATTTTATGAGCCCTTGTGGAGCAGGACCAGCGTTTAGCCAAGCATTTATATCAGCGATGTAATCCCCCAACTTATAATATGCTTGGATGCATAGTGTGCGTTTTATATAAGATTTAAATATCCTTTCATTCAGTTGAAGTATGTGGGGAGGTATTTTATTGTAACATTTTAAACAGCACCCCATGAAAGATGAGTCCACTTTAGCCAATCTGAAACCTGGTTGAACTAATTGGTCCCTATTTCTAGTGATATAATTGTGTCTTGCACCACTTTTACCAAAAAGATGTCGATTTTTCCTTACGTACATAATGTTTTCATAGATATATTGACAAGGTACCGTCATGATGTTAAAGAGTCGTTAGAGAGTCGCACCTGCGGAGGCCACATATGGCTCTTTTCTGCAGAATAAAAATAGACTCGATGTCTGCAGCCCGACCCCATAGTAAAATACCATACGATATAATACTATGAAAGTAACTGAAATAGACTAGCCTCGCGGTATCTACATCAGTAAGTTGACGTATTTTTCTCACAGCATATGCTGCTGAACTTAGCCGTCCTGAAAGGGATGTTAAATGAGGACGCCCTTGAAACCTTGAGTCGAGCGTGATCCCCAGGAAAACAGTTTTATCGACAAATTCTAGTTTCTCTTGATTCAATACTATCTCACAATTACTACTTTTGACATTTGGTAAAGAAAATCTTATGCATTTAATTTTTTTTACCATTCAATACTAAATTATTAGCAGAGAACCAATTTTGGACTTGCAGCAGGGCGTTATTTACGTCGTCAAGATTGATGCACGTCTATTAATTAAAAAAATTAAGGAAGTATCATCAGCAAATAACACCATTTGTGGTTGGGTTTTTAACAAATGGGGCAGATTGTTAATATATACTAAAAAGAGGAAAGGACCTAATATCGATCCTTGTGGTACACCCATTTTTACTTTTAAAGCAAGTGAATTGACACCATTTATTTGAACTTGCTGCTGTCTACCATTTAAATAAGATTTTACTAAACTAAGCGCAAGTTTTCCAAGTCCGTAATGCTCAAGTTTCGAGACTAAGGTTTCGTGGACGACGCAATCAAATGCCTTTGAGAGGTCACAAAAAATTCCTATGGCGTCTTGGGCCTCTTCCCACGCCGTAAATATGTGCTTTAATAAGGTGTCACCGGCGTCAGTCGTACAACGCCCCTTGGTGAAACCATACTGTTGATCATGTAAGATTTTATTGGTGTTAAAATGATTGAGCATTTGATTAAGCATTACTTTTTCAAAACAACTTGCTGAAAACCGGCAATACGGATACGGGTCTATAATTAATGGTGTCTTTACTGTCTCCGGATTTAAAAAGTGGTATTACCTTACTATATTTCATTAGATCAGGGAAGACTCCTTGATCCACACACAAATTAAATATTAAGGCTAAGTACGGCGCTATAGTCTCAATAATGGAGGTACAAACTTTGATAAACATTCCCCATAGATCTTCGGTTAATTTGATCTTTATTTGCAAAGCTTTTATTACTGTTATGGGGTTTATATGTTTGAATTTAAATTCAATCGGACAGGATGAAACGTTTGCTCTTAATAAATCAATAGAACGCGAGGGCGAGGAATTTAAGGTTTCAGTAGTTATAAGTGGAATACTGGTAAAGAAATTTACGAATTCATGAGCAACTTCTTTGTTAGTGCTTATGAGACCACTGGAAGTTTCTAGTGTGAAATCATTATTATGTCTTTTATTCCTGTTAGTCTCGTCATTTATAATTTTCCAAACAGTCAATCAGTTTATTTTATTATCGGCTGATTTGATCTTGTTGCTAATGTACAAGACTTTAGCTACCTTGCAGGTATTTTTAAAAGTTTTAGAGTAAGTAGCACTAGCAACATATTTATTAAAAGTTTCAGAGTTAATATAAGGCTTAAGGCCATACAGCTCAAACAATTTTTCCCTACTTTTCCTAATACCCTTGGTTGCCCAATCACTGAACAAAAAATTTGGGCAAATAGTTTTATTTTTCTTTTTTAAAGTATTATTGAACTCGGTGCGCACTACCGAAAGAATTCCTCATATAATTCATTTGCATTTTTTATAATATGACCCGGTATACTTAACTTATTAATTAAGTTATTATTAAATCTACTTAGATTGCTGGTTGTTATTTGTCTAGATTGTATCTGAATTCTTTGTAATGGTGTATTGGACTTGAAATAACTGTTTGACCACTATGATCAGAAGGGAGATATTTTACAATGGCTTTATATAAGTAGTCACAGCAACAATAAACATTATCAATACATGTAGCAGTATTTGTAGTTATGCGGGTTGATTCTGAAAACACATTTGATAAATTGAATGATTTAAAGAGACTTAATAATCGACTACTATTTGAACTATTTTCTAAGATATTAATATTGAAGTCACCACAGATAATTAGTGATTTTTTTCCCGATGTAAGTTTTGCTAGAACATCTTCCATTACTGACTCAAATAAGGAGTAGTTTTGATAATTTGGGGGTCTGTAAACGCACACTATAAAATGCTTATCTAGCTCAACACAGGACAATTCGACGATATGTTCAACCGACAGATCTACTATATCTTTACGAGTCTTAAATTTAATGGAATTTTTAACCAAGATTAGTGAACCCCCACGCAGGAGAGATTTTCGGTTAAAACAACTGCCCACACTATAATTTTTATAATTTATTAGCATTTCATATTCTTTCAACCAATTTTCAGTTAAGCAAATAATTTCAAACTTTGTTTTTTCCAAAAATAATTCAATTTCTAATTGTTTTGCAGAAAAACCTTGAATATTTTGATGAAATAATTTCAAGGAATTCTGCTTAGACTCTTTTTTACAATTAACCATTTGAGAGCAAGAAGACACCTTGTTGTTGGTAGGTATAACTATAGTGTTACTTGTATCTTCTTTTGTCTTACTATCTAGTTTAAATTTAAATTAACATCCAGAGTGAGACCCAAGACTCCCATGCTATCACCAGGCAATGAGATCCTTCTACTTGTGGACCCCACACTATGACAAGAATTCTCCATAGTGACACATGGCTCCTCCTTCGTACAATTTTTGTAAACATTTATAGCATTAGTGCTACAGTTATTTAAGGTGGCCACCTGTACATTAGAATTATTACTAATGATTGCGGTGTTAATTATAGTACAAGACTTCGACATACTACTTATGTCTGAGTTTATATAAGCTAATAGCCTCGCTATTTTATGTCTAAACCTAATGGGCAGATACACTGTATTCCTTGTCGATTTCAATTTATCAACAAAATTGTTGGTGTCAAAAAATATAAGTTTCTCACTGTAATGACTTACTAAGAACTGGTTATGCTTATTAAGCATATGTATATAATTGTTTTTTCTCTTTGATAACCTCTGCAAATATGGAAAAGCAGGCAAAATAATTTTATCACAATTTATCTTTAAAATGTCAGTAACACTGTCAGTGATATCTTCTTTTTTGACCTGGGAACTACATATTACCTACAAATACAGTAATGTTGGTATTAGAATCATATTGATTTCTTGTAATTAATGTCATTATTTCTTTGAAGGATATCCCAGGTAAACAATAGTTTAGAGTAGAAAAACTCAAGTTGTTACTAACTAATTTCCCTAAACCTCTTCCTATACTATCTGAAAACATAACCGACTGATGGCAAACTTGACTACTATAGAGGAAATACTACTAGCTACTGACTGTACCACTTGTGTTAATTCTTGCACAATATCAGGTATTTCTTGGTTCAGGATACAGTCTTGAGACAAACTCTCAGTTGGGACGAGTCCTCCGTTGCCTCAGGCTGGACAGCTTCAGGGTTTGAAACCTTCTGACAAATACACTGACACATAACTAACTCATTAGCAGCAAGGATATGTTCTTTAATTTGGTTCTGCGAGCCCACATATTTAATGAAAAGGGAACTTAGTCTGCCCTCAAGTACCTGTATGTCGGACTGTAAGCGCTGTGTATCAATTTCATAGATGTTTTTGCTGTCTTACAATTTGATTTGATAATTGTTTAATTTATTGATCAGATCAACACGTTCCTTTCTCCGTGGAATATTTTTGGAAAAGTGTTTTTGTTGTCTCTTAATTTGATTATATTTTTTAATTATTCTATTCAGTTTTGTATATTTTTTAAATTTTTTATGACTAACTTTATAACTATAATTCTGTTTCATCAAGGAATCTTCAGTAAGGTCGATAGTTATTATGGAATGAGGGTTACAATTAGTATTCAATAATTCATTATATAAGTGATTAGTTTCTTTAACCTGAATACATTCTTTTTCTTTCCCTAACTGGACAATACTAATAAATAAATTATTTACTAAAATTACATTGTTTTATAGTATATTTCTCATAACTTACCCCTTCACCTGACAGAACATTGTTGAGACTGGTAACATAGTGCGTGCATTATTTATTGTTTGCTGAATTTTTGAAATACGTGTGACTGTGGACATAGCAATTTTGTATGGGAAACAAATGACAGGAATCAAATTTAGTTTTTTAAAGCAACAGAACTAATTTCCATAAAAAAAACTATACTTGCCATTTTATTACTAATTAGTCTGAATGTTGATTTATATGTTTACATTTCGAACTGTATTTTATTTTACCAACAAGTTGGTGGACACATAATGTAAATTTGTGTCCACCAAATGTACATACATTTTGAAAACGACCCTTAAAACCGTATTATAAAACACTGTAAAACGAAGTAAAATAGTGTTTTCAGGGGATGTTGTCGCTATACGTAGTTTCCAAATTTTTTGTAATGGTAAAAAAAAAAATTGAAAATAAAAATGCTTGTATTCTAAAACCAACGCATAAACTAATAAATCTTGTTAAAATATACATCAGATGTTATTTTCACGGTTTATAATCGTGTATTCGCTAAGAAAAACCTACATTTAAATAAAATGAGCCCATTGCGAGCGCTCCCGACATCCCATATGCGACTAAGTGAGCCCTCCTGGAGGGCTCCCGGCACTAAGACTCGGATACGGTTAAATTTTCAAACCGTTATTATGTACTTGACGTAAAAATCTTTACATTCGGTTTCGCTAGTAGAAACAGGTTTTTTTTACCGGTTTTGGATAAAGTCTGTGTCTTTACATAAAGGTTTTTTTTGGATTAAATGGTTTAGAGCAATATTAACCGGTTTTTTCTTTAGTTTTTATTCAGCACGGCATCCTCACACGTAGTCACAAGTTGCAACGCGTTTACCGACATTCCGCTCGTCGTACAAACCGGTTAACTTAGGTTAAAATAAAGTTCTTAAAACGTTCCCGTTCTTAAGAAAAGTTCGGATTTAAACTCAAATAAACCGGTTTTCACCGGTATTTATTAAATTTATTAAACGTGTTCCTTCGGTTGCCCTGTTGCCGGGGGCCACGATCTCCCTTTCGGTTTTCTTCGCACCCTCGGCAGGCATCGGCCGTAACGGACCCCGTCAATTCTGGTGAGATCTCTTTGAGGCGCGCGTAGAACACAACGCGCCGTCGACCCGGGCCTGTTCCTTATCGGACGGTGAGCTACCCATTGCTCACCGTTCGCAAGCCTGCGCCTACGGTGGCCGGAAATCAGCTTGCGATTCCCGACGCCCTGGGCGTCTCCTCCTGCGGTTAGGGGCGTGAGGGCGCGAAATTTGACCGATTCCGAGCATTGCCCGGCTATGAACGTGTTAATTTATTTATTTTAAGTTTTCATGCACAACATTACAGAAAATTTAATCCCTGAAGACGCTGTACAGAACAATGTACAAACTAAAAAGTGTCACATATACCAACGTAAGTTGGTTAGGTAACATACAAAAAAACATAATTATATAAACACGAGAAATAACAAAATTAACAAACAAAATAATACTTGTATAATGAACAAACTAAAAACCAAAGAAAAAAATAACAACACACATAACATCACGCCTGTAATCCCCGAAGGGTTAGGCAGAGGTGTACCTATAGTACACCCACATTTCGCCAGTTATGTTTAAGTCCCATGTAATAGGGGGCGAGCCTATTGCCATCAACCGGGCACAAATCCAGACTCCGGGCTGCTACTGAGAAATTCCAGATGGAAAAACGGGAATCGAACCCAGGACCTCAAACTCAGCAGTAGCGCTTGCGACCACTAGACCAACGAGGCAGTCAATTAATACTTATTTGGTCACTGTGGTGCACAGTTTTGTGAAAAAGCTTTGCATTTATTTACATACTTTGTATTTACGGAACTAAATCACGAAATATTTCATAGAGGAATCTACGGAGTCGTCTATAACAGACGCAATACCTTGTACGGCCGGGCGTCATTTGTTTTATCCGAGGCGCCCTATCACCTGCTAGGACCAAGGGACCGTCACCAATGAAAAAATTTTATATAAACTTGAACATATAAAAATAAAACAAATGTAATTCACCGAGCGGGATTCGAACCCGTAACACTCGTTTTTTACCATCCGCGTCTTAACCCGCTGGACCAGACGGAAAGAGGCCGATAAGACGAAATTAACGACCATATTCTGCGCGGAAAGAAAAACGCATGTATACTCGAAAACACGAGTTTCCCCAAACATAAGACAAATCTAGATCGATTGTTTACCCCTGAAAACCCCCATATACCAAATTTTGGCGAAATCGTTAGAGCCGTTTCCGAGATCACATAAATAAACTTATATACATATAAATACTTAATACATATTACACATATACTTAATACACATTTTAATACATATAAATACAAGAATTGCTCGTTTAAAGGTATAAGATTTTACATGAAAATTGCTAGCATAACCTTCGGTAAGTAAGTAAATTTCCAATGAGTCGCATTAAATATCACTGTATCTCTCTCTGTACAACAGATGAAACATCAAACATTTCAGTGTGCAATTTTATGCGAATTCGCCGAATGCGAACATCAATTAGTCCGCACTAAAATCGTACGTTTAATTAAAATGAATGTTGTTTGATGTCGGTCGTTACATAACTACTAACGTAAATGGTCGGTGCGTAAATGGGAGCTACTATTAGTAATTCGATCTGACAGTCTGTGTGACAGCGTCGCTTGCGCATTATGACGTCACTGGGTGATGAGAATGGCGGCTTTGATGTGTAGTTGCTTTTTGTTTTAATAGTTTTTAAATAGGGTTCCGTTTATCTTTTTGAGGTACGTATCACTACGTTGTCCGTCCGTCGCTCTGTCAAGACCCGTTTTCTCAGAAACGCGTGGAGGTATCAAGTTGAAATTAATACGTAGGTCTATGGTTTCTTGAATCTCTAAAAAAATCAAACTTCTAAGTTAACGTAATAAAAAAATACGGCCATTTATGCGATATATTTTGAAACACGCAAATAAATCAAAACCTACAGGGTACTTCCCGTTGACCTATAATCATATAATCATTAAATTTGGCAGGAAGCAAGGCCTTACAGCACAGTAAAGGAAAAAGTCCGAAAATGCTTGATTTGTAAACTAACATTAAAAAAAAATGCGATTACAAACTTACAGTTGGAGAATTGTACTTGATGTCAATGTATGGGAGAACACGTTTTTCAACTAAAATTTTAAGTTTGTTTTTGGGATAAATTCATCCCAACTACGGAACTCTTCATTGTGCGTGGTCCGACACGCACATGGCCGGTTTTTATGTAGTAGGTAATGTGTCTGCCCCGTTAGTCTACTGATCGCAAGCGCTACTACTGAGAATGAGGTCCTAGGTTCGATTCCCGGGTCGGGCTTAGTGTTATTCGATTTTGTCCACCAGGAATTTCTCAGTCCGGAGTCTGTATATGTACCCGGTTGATGGCAATAGGCTCGTCCCCTATTACATGGGACTTAAACATAACTGGCAAAATGTGGGAGTAGATACAATAGGGTTTACCTCAGCTTACCCTTCAGGGATTGCAAGCGTGATGTTATTTTATGTGCAATGAATGTAAAATATTGTATATCAGCATTTTTACGATAACATGTATCCATCCTGTGTATGTTAAGTTAGACAGTCATACACATAGGGAGCGAGAGGAAATGGGAGGCCGTCACCTCCTTCTGCGAAGCGGTAATGCTCGCGAAGGAGGAGCCGGAACGCGTGAGGGAGAGGTAAATTTCGCGCCCTCACGCCCCTAACCCCCGCAGGAGGAGACGCCCAGGGCGTCGGGAATCGCAAGCCGATTTGCGGCCACCGTAGGCGCGGGCTTGCGGACGGTGAGCAATGGGTAGCTCACCGTCCGATAAGGACCAGGCCCGGGTCGACGGCGCGTTGTGTTCCACGCGCGCCTCAAAGAGATGTCAGCAGAATTTGACGGGGTCCGCTTGGGCCGATGCCTGCCGGGGTTGCGAAGAAAACCGAAAGGGAGATCGAAAAAAAGACCGTCATACAGTATGCGACAGATAACCGAACAAAGAAGTAAAAAGAATACAACTATCCACTTAGTAAATTAGACGCTACCGAAGTACCAAATAAAAGAGTCGTAGAACCCACTGAATAAAAGAAAACACGACGTATTAAAGTTAAACCGTACGAAAATCCCAGCAATTTTATACTCCGTTGTGTGTTTGATATCAGTGTAACAACCTAATAACAAAAAGGGGGGGTTAGTAACAAAAGTTTCCCGTAAACATCCTCTCGAAAACATCGTAGTTACAAATAAAGTTTTTTACTCAAACCGGACAACTTATCTGTACCGATTTCTTACTCGTTGTCCTATGTGAGTTGAGAATGCGATAAAGCGTTGCCTGGATATTAATATATTGAAGAAGAATTATTTTATGGAATATTTCATGTCTTATGATCGTCTTTTCGTGTGGTGACTAACCTGGTGTCAGAGTTTTAAAGCTGCCCATGGGCCTCCGACTTGGCTTCACATGCCGTCAAAAATATCTCTCAGGCATGCCGGTTTCTTCACGATGTTTTCCTTCACCGTTTTTGAAGGAAGTGATAATTATACAATACGCACATTAATCCGAAAAGTCAGAGGTGCGTGCCTTGGGTTCGAACTCGAGACCTATGACTTGGCAGTC
This sequence comes from Omphaloscelis lunosa, assembly GCA_916610215.1. Taxonomy (NCBI): domain Eukaryota; kingdom Metazoa; phylum Arthropoda; class Insecta; order Lepidoptera; family Noctuidae; genus Omphaloscelis; species Omphaloscelis lunosa. The sequence continues at coordinate 11,097,506 of OU744265.1, read as the reverse complement.
TGACGCTTCCACCACTAGGTTTTCACTGCTGTCATGTTTTATAAGCCATTACCTTAATTTTAGAGTACCTAAAGGTCCGTTAGGGCCGATGCCTGCCGGGGGTGCGAAGAAAACCGAAAGGGAGATCGTGGCACCCGGCAACAGGGCAACCGACGGAACACGGGTGGGTTTTAGTCAGTAAGAGTCTGACACGCTCTCCCGTTCCGCCCAGAGCGGGAGAAGTTATTTGATAATTTTCCACCCAAAAAAAAGGGTATTAATGCGGGATCTTGGGATAGCGATTTTTTCTTTCTAGTTCATGATTTTTTTTTTTACGTAGGGCATCTCGTAGTTGACCTCTGAGATCATGACTTCTGATGAACCGGACTTTCCTGTGGGTGCCTTAAGCTATTACACTTAAAACCTCCAGTCAGGGGTTATTCAACTATGCTAATTAAAACTAGGTGAACGCTCGCTAAGGGCACCCCCTGTGGGGTACGAACCTTGGCTTAGGGCGTCAACCGGAGGGAGGACATCAAGAATGGGACGGGCTGGTCTAGTTCGTGAAAGATGCACCTAATACCTATAATGTCAATTCAATTGGTTATCTAAGGGTTTACCACCTAAATAACTACTCCAAAACATTTTGTTCTGTTACCGTTGTAATTCCATCAGCTATATCAAAATGTGGTAAACAAGTAGCATGTTTAAAACATAACAAAACTGCTTTACGGACCTGTAAAACTGCGAGGAATCGATTAAAAGAGGCGACAGACGAAATCAAAACCTTTAAAAAAATATTCCTCCTGTTACGTCACTCCATCGCTTGGCATAGCAACACCGCTCACCCAGGACACGGGATTACCGTAGTAAATTGTTCGTATACCCGTTACGTACGCATCAATCTCGGAAACTTTTCCAATATCAACTTAAATTTTGATTGAAAGAGTTCCAGTGTGTTCAGCAGGATCCCATAAGATGTTCAGAGACGAAACTTCGTCAGGAGACAAGAGTTTGGAGGATATCGTGAATATCTTTATTTTCTGCGTGTAGTAGAAACTATGGGTTTTGTTGAAGATTAGGATTAAAGTTGATAATGTCTTGTTTTGGTAAGGAACTCTCCCTCAAAAATAAAAATCACGGTAGTATGTAGCTGACTTAGGGGAAAAGAAAATCCTGAGGATTTGTGGCAGATATTTTAAGGGACAAGAGGATACATATTTTTTCTTTCAAAACAGACTGTAGCTTGTGTAAAGGCAAACAGGTGCGACGCGACTCTAATAAAATAAATTCTTAGAAAACTTCACGGTAAAACAATTACCGGTATCGCTTCGTGCGACAAGTCACGCCTGTCTGCACGAGCCTTTAGACAGTAAACTTAAAACTAATAACAAATGATAGTTGTTATAAAACAGTTAAAAAAGTTCAGTGCTTTCTGAAATAAAGACCTACAAAATTCACTAAGCGATTATTATTTTTTATCAACACCATTTTATAAATAAACTTTTGACCCACATTGTCTATAGTATCCACGATCGGTTTGCATCAATTTATGTATAATTAGTGTATCTAATTTAATTTACCAAATAGTTCACTTGGAAGAACCAGGACGGTGACCTCAAAGACCCTAAACTAATGGAAACCAATATATACCACGGTTCAAAGTTATCGGTTTACATGTATACATGTATAATATAGTTATACACAAGTTTTATATTACACAGGCTGTGTTTTTAAGTACAAAGTTGTATTAGCTGTGCACTTACTAAGCTAATTTTAAACATCTTTATTTTTACATACAGTGTTTCACATTTTTTAATAAATACATTTTATTATTTTAGCTATTGTTATCTTCATGTCAAAAATAAAATAATACACTTTACCGATGGATTGATGATGACAGTATGATTTTGCCTATTCCTCTTGTATATTCCGTCTGTCGTATTTTCTACACCAAGTAGTAAATTAGAAAGAAAGAAAAATAGGTTTATTTGTCACAGAGACACGTGCATACATAAAAGACAAGAGTAAACGAAAACAACAAAAAGTACATAATGAATCACGAGCATAAAACAGAAATTAGTCGGCAGCTGCACGACATGACTATGACAAGAAGGCTTCCACTCAGCATGATGCTGTGCTATGGGGAAGCCACAGCACAGCGCTGATTTTCAGTGGTCACCCGAAAAAAAAAGGTTTACGAAAATCAAGTCAAGTTCAGTGATTTGTTTATTAAATAGGCAGGTAGCAAAATAAAATAAACAGTGCTTAGAATAAAAGACAAATACACAACGAAATATAAGAATAAATATTATTAATTAGAATATTTTACGCGTACACACACAGTATACGACAGACAGCATTTTGTTTTTAAATTGACCTCTACCGCTTTAAAATCACCATCGGCTGCCTAATCTTTTCCCAACTATGTTTGGGTCGACTTCCAGTCTACCCGGATGCAGCTAGATACCACTATTTTCCATGGAGCGACTGCTTTTCTAACCTTCACAACCCAGTTACAGTGTAACACGATACCCCTTAGTCAGAATCTCGGTCTTCTGACGACCCGTAACGACTGTCAAAGATGTTGCAAAACCGGGCTTTCCTGTGGGTGCCTTAAGCTACTTAAAACCTCCAGCCAGGGGTTATTCAACTATGCTAATTAAAACTACTAAATAGGTGAACGCTCGCTAAGGGCACCCCGTGTGGGGGCTTAGGGCGTTAACGGAGGGAGGACATCAAGGATGGAACGGGCTGTTTGATTGATTATTAGGATATTGATTATTAGGTTATTGATATTGATGATTGTTCGAATGGCTTTCCGAAGCACGGATGGTTTATGGTTACCCATCTACGAACCAACTTTGGTAAGCGCAGTGTAATCGAGTGACCCGTGCGGCTGTTTTTACTTTGCTACGAGCCCCTTCTACCGCATTAAAATATTTTTTTCAAATTATAGAAAAGACACACCTTGTATAACGTTCGCTACAACTGATTAGCATAGGTAGTTCGATGAAGGAAATTGTGTAAAGTTCTACTTCGATTACTTGTCTATTAACCAAGTTAATATTGTTATTCGATATTGGTTTTCAATTACATATTGTGAAATTGGAGTCTACGTCTTGTGAAAGGTTTTCTGTTTTCTTAACCAATATTTTTTGGTAATATTTATATTGAAATGTCTTTTTGAGTGGTTTAGATTTTCATTCTTGTAGGTAGCAAAATCAGATAGGCAGGCTCCGTGAGAAACTTTGAAATTTCGCTGCATCCGGTTAAACTGGAAGCTGACCCCAACATAGTTGGGTAAAGGCTAGGCATCTGTCTATGTAGGCAAGATCTTTAACTCTGTTAGAGGAGTTTGCACTATACCAGTGGTCGGCAAACCGCGGCTCGCGAGCCTCCTACATCCTACTTCTTAGCAAGTTCATTTTAGCAAGCGTTGTGGAGGGGAAGAGGATGAGTGAAAGAGGACAGGAAGAGTATTGATGCCGTGGAAGTATTGCTTATTGGTGCGGTATTATACGCACAATACTACCTATACCCGTGCAAATTGACGTCATATAACTTCGATTATTTTTTTGGTGATAGCACACCTAAGATCACGACTGTAATCCTGTAGGGTTAGGCAGAGGTGTACCTCGAGTAAAGCAACTTCTTACGTGTCTATTTCGTCACGATGTTTTCCTTTCAAATTTTTAGACAAAGTGCGCAAACATGAAACAAAATATAATTTCACTCAGCTCGCGATTCCACGTAAATAAAGGTACATATTGGGTATAGTTAGGGGCGTCAATGCCTTTCACATTTTAATTGACTGAAGCCGAGAGCGACGCGACGGTTTTAATGAAATTTATTAAAAGCCAAATATGGCCGCGTATTATGTTGTCATGTTATGATGTTGTTGTAATGATTTTATGTGCTGAGTAGGTATGAAGCAACCTTGTAATTACACTGTCCTCTCATACCTATTAACACTGTAATTTGAAAACATTGTAGAAACCATTTATTTTTGAAAGAGTAACCGTGGAGTTTCTTGCCGGCTCTTCTACATAGGAAGCGACCAATTGGAACCGTGCACCTAGCTTCTGTCGTTTCATAAGTGCCCTTGTAGGTTTATGTGAAATATTTTTTTCTACATTTTTGAAAAAAATATTGAACTTTTGTAGTGAAAGAAAACTTTTTACGGAGCTTGAGCGATTTTTGTTGGTAAACTTATGGATTCGCGTAGTGCTGGGCTATGGAATATAGATGGCGCTAATACCACGATGATGATGATAATGTAATGAATATAGTTTATACCAGGTTTTAGTCTTGGGGACTCCCCCGACTGCCTATTTTAAGTGTAAGGCAGTTTGATCATGATTTTGAGTGGTTTATGAGAGTTGCTGCACTCGCGAAGTCATGACATAACAATAAGTAGAAATTAATGTACATGTATGTGTACATCTGTATTATTTTACTGATTGTATCTAACCACCCGAATTTGGAGCAGATTATTAAAACTAATTGATTAATTATAAAAATTGATGTAGTTATTCAAACAGTTCGAGTATCCCTTAAATTCTCATTACTAAAAAACTTTAGCTAATTATTATTTTTCCGGAACATATAATGTAGGGTATTCGGGCATGTACGCGAAGGCGCGCACCGACTGCTTTAACGCGACGATGCGCAAGCGGTGCGAGTCTCTGGTGCGCAGAGTGCGGGTCAGCGCCAACACCGTACTGGCGATGATCGCCAACAGACCAGATTATCTTTATATCCGGCAATGCTGCAGCAGACATATTGTTACCTTGTGTGTATTTATTTTTAATTTCATTTAATATGATTTATTTGCTTTCATTTCATTTGGTTTTTGTTTTTGTTTCGATTACATTTGATTTTATTTTAATTGATGTTTGATTTTTTTGTTTTTTATTTTATTTTAATTGATCTTATTCGTTACTTTATGTATATGGGTAGAGGCGGCTGCGCCCGTCATATTCTCTATGGATTCAAATAAATGAAGATTACAGTCACACGTTATTCTTTACTACAGATTTGAAAAAAAATGTTTTTATGTTAAATGTTTTTTTTATTATTTATTATTATTAATTTTTGTATTTTTCTTGATTATGTATTTAAATAGTTCGTAGAATGTCATTCACAAAAAAAGAAAAACTTTGTAAGTTATGGGAAACTGCTACGTTACAAGTACTTCACAGTCACAATACATTTAAAGTTGTGTTCTGATCATTTTAGAGCTAAAGACTATAAGAACAAAAGGATTTTTTACAGGTCAAAGAATTAATCTAATATAAAAAACACAATATTTTAGTGCTATTTACGTTTAAAAGCTTATTGTAAAGTAGTTCAATATCACAAAAACAAATATGCATGAAATACTATACTTATATGTATGTTTTTAATCTTTTGGTATCTAAGATGTAAATATTGAAAAAAGCCGAAAACCGTTGCCGCTCGCCTTTTACAGTTTGCTTAAACTACTTCACGGAGTCCTGTTAGTTATTGCAATTTAAACGTTATGGTTAACGTCATAACGGCGACAAGACAGGACCTCGCGAAATAAATTAACTATACCTGCTGTTTATATAGTAGGTACAGTAAGCGTTCAAAAGTGCATAAGCACGTTAAGAATCATATTGCTGTGAACACGCGGTGTAGTCCGTATATCTGTATGTGTAAACAACACGGCACACACACCACAGAGAACGCAGTATTGCGCTTTACACACTGTCGTATCGTCGCGTACTTGCGCCGCACTACCGAAACAAATATATATTTCCGTCGCTTTTGTTAGACAACACGCATCATGCGCTTGACCTTGGCCAGTTTATGGGATTACTAAAATTCGAACCATATTTACGTGTGCAGATAGCAGAACGCGTTAAGCATTGGTCTGAGATGTAAACTGGCTTAGGTTCCAACCTCGTCAAGCACAGTGCAGTTTTTGCAAATATTAATATTTTTGTTTGCAATCTATACTAATATTATAAAGAGGAAACCTTTGTATTTTTGTATTTTTGTATGTTTGTATTGAATAGGCTCAAGAACTACTGGACCGATTTCAAAATTTCTTTTACCATTACTTAGAGGGATTCTTCCGAATCCCTATAGGCTGACATTTATATTTTAGCCATTATCACATATAATGCCTATATGTGATAATGGCTAAAATATAAATGTTTGGTTTATACTATCGCGGACTTTTTTGTAGGCATTATTGAGTTCTACAACTTTTCTATAGAAGTCAACCATACATCTCTAACCATTTAGGCAGCGTTCGCGAGAATCGTTAACGTACGGCAGTTTTTTCGACGCCTTACTCCACAATTTTCACTACCACGAAAAATCCTATCTATTTTCCGGGATAAAATATAGCCTATACGGATTCGGAAGAATCCCTCTAAGTAATGGTAAAAGAAATTTTGAAATCGGTCTAGTAGTTTTCGAGCCTATTCAATACAAACATACAAAAATACAAAGGTTTCCTCTTTATAATATTAGTATAGATATGCGTAAAGTTTGTTCACTGTACTTAGGTACAAACAAACTGACACAAACGCGGACAAACGGACACTTAAATTTTATCTAAATAAAATTCCGTTTCCGTGTCTGTTTGTCCGCTCGCACGCGCGCGTTATAAGCGGCGATGACGGTGACCTTACTATTTTAAGGGTCCTTACCAATAAAGCTACGGTTTCCTAAAAGAGCGGTGGGGCAGGCCGCTGGCCGCCAAATAACGGGCGCCACACAACAGCCGCCAAATAATGGGCGCTTAATAACGGCCGCTACATACCGGGCGCCAAATTACGGCCGCCACATAACGGCGGCCACATAACGGCCGCTACAGTTACCGTAGTTACCGTCACTCTACGGCCGCAAAAACGGGCGAAAATAACGTTGTCATAAAACCGGAAAAGTGCATTCTTAGCACGGAAATATTGTACGGTGACCACACCGCAAGAAAATAAAAGTGCGAGTGCACTTTTCCGGTTTTATGACAATCGTTACTGCGGCCGTTACTTGGCGGCTGTTATGTAGTGGCCATAATTTGACGGCCAATGTGTGGCGGCCGTTATGTGGCGGCCGTAATATGGCGGCCGTTATGTGGCGGCCGTTATGTGGCGGCTGTTATGTGGCGGCCGTTATAGGGCGGCCGTAATATGGCGGCCGTAATATGGTGGCGATTATGTAGCGGCCGCTATGTGGCGGCCGTAATATGACGGCCGTTATGTGGCGGCAGTAATATGGCGGCCGTAATATGGCAGCCGTTATGCACTTTCCGGTTTTATGACAACCGTTACTGCGATTGTTATTTGGCGGCCGTTGTGTGGTGGCCGTTATTTGGCGGCAGTTATGTAGCAGCCGTTTTATGGCAGCCGTTATGTGGCGGCCGTAATATGGCGCCGTAATGTAGCAGCCGTTATGTGGCGGCCGTAATATGGCGGCCGTTATGTGGCGGCCGTAATATGGCGGCCGTAATGTGGCGGCCGTAATGTGGCGGCCGTAATATGGCGGCCGTAAATGGCGGTCGTAATATGGTGGCCGTAATATAGCGGCCGTAAGATGGTGGCCGTAATATAGCGGCCGTAATATGGCGGCCGTAATATAGCGGCCGTAAGATGGCGGCCGTAATATAGCGGCCGTAAGATGGCGGCCGTAATATAGCGGCCGTAATATGGCGGCCGTAATATAGCGGCCGTAAGATGGCGGTCGTAATATGGCGGCCGTAATATGGCGGCCGTTATGTGGCGGCCGTAATATGGCGGCCGTTATGTGGCGGCCGTAATATGGCGGCCGTTATGTGGCGGCCGTAATGTGGTGGCCGTAATATAGCGGCCGTAATATAGCGGCCGTAATATAGCGGCCGTAATATAGCGGCCGTAATATAGCGGCCGTAATATAGCGGCCGTAAGATGTCTGCCGTAATATAGCGGCCGTAAGATGGCGGCCGTAATATAGCGGCCGTAATATGGCGGCCGTAATATGGCGGCCGTAATATGGTGGCCGTAATATAGCGACCGTAAGATGGCGGCCGTAATATAGCGGCCGTAATATAGCGGCCGTTAAACACGACGCTATAAAATCAAAATGGCGCCAGCGGCGGCAAGCGAGGCGCAGGTTTCGCGCGCTTTTGAAATCAAATGGCTGACAAAATGGTTGACGCGGCTCTATTGAGAATGTTATTACAGTGGCGCCGCGTCAGCCATATATGGTAGTCACCATTATTTATTTATTTATTTATTTTACTATTATAATATGTAAAATGTAACGAAAATAGTGTCATGAGACGTTCCTCACATTCCATGAACGTATTTTACAAAAAAAAATATCAGTAAGGTCATTTGTTAGTACGGCATTATATGTGTTATAACCACTTTTCCATAGAATAAAAGTAATTAAAATTATGAGCCTATGTTTATTGATCATATTATCGTCAAATACTAATCCTTATCCAAATAAACTATTTATTGAGCAAGATTGTTTCAATAGCTATAAATAACTTTTTATTTTATTCCAATCGAACAATCCATTCAAAAGATATTACGAATTTAAAATTGTAATTGGTATTAAAATGAATGATGGTGTCGCACGACTCGCACGGCGAAACCGCAGGGGAGGGGGGTGCACATCTATGAAGCAGGTTGCCGCGCGGCTCACTCGCGCGGTCGGCTCTGTACGCAGCGGACGCAGCCAAATCGAGTAAATTTACTGAATTAATGCACTTATTAAAATTGATTTCGGAACTATTTAGATACTCATTATCAAAAGTTCTTTTCAGAAATACTTATAATAATTTCATTCAATATTTCTTAAATATATTCTTAAATAATTCGAATTATTTTCGAAAAACTGGTATTTATTTTCGTCCACCCGTGCGAAGCCGGGGCGGGTCGCTAGTAATATTATATTTTAACTATTGCTGCCTTTTTTATTAATGCTGTTATTGCAATAAAGGGTTTAGAATTAAAAATGCGTGATATGTGATAGCAAAATTAAAAAATTGTATTCGTTATATTTATTTTACTTATAGATAATATATTGCAAACATTTTTTGTCATTACGTCAGCTCAATAAGATGTGAAATAGATGTCAAGAAACTTAGAAGCAATTTATATTATTTTGACATATTTGTATTATGAAATGTTTTTAATTTTAAATTGATTTTTTCACCATAAATATTAGCTAGCTTATTATGAGTTAGCTTTGATCATGGTCGAAGTAATTAAGCAATAAATAAGAATATAAGACTAATCAAAATGTAAAAAAAAAACTACTTACAAAATAGGTGATTTTAAGGTTAAGTATGGGCAGTTTGTTTACATTATTTGTTTTACATTTTATTTGGCTTTAGTAAATATTGGTTGGTATTGAGGTTATAGCTTAAGTATTCATTTTCTTTACGAAAAGAAGATTGAAACTTAACCTCAAATTGTAATCCTAAAATAATAATATTACTAAAATAATCTTAAACATTTTCGGTCTATCTGCGAGAAATACGACAAACAACATAATTGTAACTTGCTTAAAAAATCGTTACCACAAATTCATGCAATAACGAATCTGTTGTTTATTAAGTTGGTACGGTAAATATTTTAAGGTTAAAATATAGCAGTGTCCCACTTGAAGTCTTAATATTATTGTGCGAAACTTAAACGTTCTTGTTTATGCCTTTCTGTCGAAAACGGCTTCCTAGCTGGTCTTCAGTGATGCAAGCCTTCAGAGTGCACAGCGAACGGTTCATAATGACGTGTTTAATAATTCAGCAAAATATCTCGTTGGTATGAAACCATTTGTTTCATATTCCTCCATCATTTGACGTCGCTACTGCTCGATAATAAGCCTCTTCCTCATTCCTCTTAATCTTCACAGTATTTGTCTAGAACAAGGAATAACATTGTATTTATTACACATAATAATTATTTATCATTCACTAATCGAATTAAACCTCATAATGAATTTAAAATTTTAAAGGCATCTTCAGTCTCAACAATACCTCTGTTCTATCAACAATACCTTTGATTAAGATTTATGTTTAGTAAAATATGAAATATTTAAATGATAACACTCACACTTAGTCCGGTCTCATTAGATATTTGTGTAAATTACATTCACTTTTACGCAGCGCAGTAATATTTGATCTCCCTTCAATATTTATATTTGACTGCATTTTGAAAACAATAACCACAACACCGCTAATACCTAAATACTCGTCACCAACAATAACCACGAACCAACAAAGTTTTATTAAGCGAATACGCGTAACGAACTGCGTCTGTCTACCCCACAGAAATCGAAATAATTTACTTAGTTTTCTGTGGTCTACCTGCTAAACCTTAATATTTACGTGAACAAGACGACCGAAACAAAAAACGAATGATTATTGACTAGTCATTATTAAAAAAAATATCAAAAACTATGAATAGTAATTATTAAAAAATAACAAAAACTATGAATGTAATTATTAAAAAATTACAAGCAAACCACAGATGAGATTTGAACCCTCGCTCGGCTCGCCATAATTTCACATACCAAAGCACGTTATCCACTGAGCTAGCACGCCGTATTCTATATTGATAGAAATTATGAACTACTATGAGTTGCAGACAAAGTGAGTGTGTGTGTATCTATAGTATTGTAACATCTTATAGAAGAAGGTCGTAAGTCAAACCGAAGCGTCAGTCTATTGCTTTGTGCGATTGCCTATGGACTTTTGGTCGCTACTGTACATAGGTATTAATTCCTTGCTTGGTCTGCTGTCTCAGCGTTGCGTAAGATTCTCTTTTGAGACGGCACCCGTGAAAAGAGTACCTACCTGGAAAGACTTGGGGAGGCCTTGATCAGCACAAAAAAACTAGCTTAAATTTAGAATTTACACACAGATTTTGACAGCAGATTTGTCCTAGCGATTTTAAAATCTGCGTGTGGATCTTCTGGAATCGCTGGCAAAACACACCTGGTGACAAAACAGCGCACGCCATGTTTAAGATTCCCATCAATTTAGAGAGCAACGAAACGCCTGTTTGTGAGGTGTCACGCAACAGTAACAAGGGACGTGTGCTTAGTGATTGCGCTTCATCGTACGGGATGAATTCATTTTGGCAAATAAAAAAGCAGTAAAAACTGTAAACAAAACCCTGCAAGTCATCCGCAGAAAACATGACATGGTGGATGGTGTCACAGTTCTGACTGACTTGAAAAAGTCCAATCTATGGTCGAGAGTTCATAGACTGCGCTTGACCATCATCATGCGAGTTCGGCTTGGCGGGAATTCAAATGGTCAAGAATTCTCCGATGTTCTTCTAAAAGTTGGTGAAGGCACTCAATCAGAGACCCTTGGTAGAGTAGTTCCCACTTTCGAAGATCTTATTCGTCTGGTGTACGGAGACATCAGTCGAATACCGAACCAAGAGAATTCTGGGGCGTGTTCTCATTTAACGCAGAAATTGATTAAGCTACAAGTTGAAGGGAGCGAAGTGATATACACCTCCATTAATACTGATTTAGAGGAAGATGATGCCACACGTTACCCCGTAGAATTTTTTAATTCGCCAATGGCAAGTGGACTTCCAGTGTACATCATCCAGCTGAAGGTCGGTGTCCCGATTGTGCTCCTTCGGAACATAAATCCGCCGGAGCTATGTAACGGAACCCGGCTGAAAGTCGTGTCTTTGCAGAGAAACGTCATCGAGGCGGAAATTTACGAGACAATGTTTATACCGCGTATACCACAAATTCCCCATAATTACCAGTTTAAGAGCGTGCAGTTTTCGTGAGCGTATACTTTGCGATGATTATCAACAAGCCACAGGGGCCGACACCGAAGGCTGAAGGCTGCGGGTGTCGACCTCAAGACAAGCTGCTTCTCACATGGATAAATTAACTGTACGTCGCTTGCTCCCGAGTCACCATTCCTGACTCTCTGTATTTTTTTTCTGCTGAGAATAAAACTACAAACGTAGTATACAGGGAAGTTTTATAAAAATGTGGCTGGTATTGTAGTATATTGTGGTGTCTTACGACTTCCCCGCGAACGAAGTCGCGTCTGGTTATAAATATATTCTGATTAGCAAAAACATTTTCCATGTATCGCTTCGAGATCGCAGACGGAAACTTGATATCGTAATCAAAAATAACATCATTTTTGTTGTCAGGAAATTGGGAGTGTTCGTAATGGCTAAATTATTCATAACACTGAACTGTATATCACGTGACAGGAGCGTCATTCATTTTACATTACCACCTTTTTAAAGGTGTATATTTTTCTTTTATTTGCTTATGTGTAATTTCTTATAATTTGTGCTAAATATAGGCTGCGGCAACGTCAATTATTATTGTGTTCGAATAAATAAATAAGTATGATAAAACCGGCTTCAATAAAGTGTATGGTATACTAGCGAAATACTTTAAATCACACTCAAGTGACAGTGTCATTCTGAAGCGAATTCATTCTCCCTTTTAATTTTATTGATACAACAATATTACATGGGACTTAAACATGGCACAACTGGCGAAATGTGTTTTTTCTTTGCGTTTACCGGTGTGTTGCTATATATGTTATTAAGTTTAACAAACAATACAATAAAAATCAAATTCAAAATATTTTATTTCACATAAACCTACAAGGGCACTTATGAAACGCAGAAGCAAGGTGCACGGTTCCAAATGGTCGTTTCTTATGGAGAAGAGCCGGCAAGAAACTCCACGGTTACTCTTTTAAAAATAAATGGTTTTTACAATGTTTTCAAATTACAGTGTTAATAGGTATGAGAGGACAGTGTGTGATGTTTAAAGTATTGAATGCCGAAGAATGGTGTTACAACGGAAAAAAAGCTAAGGGAAAGCAAAACCAAATGTATAAAACATGAAGTATAACTAATATTCCAAAACCTAACATTTAACACTTCAAAATCAAATCGCAGTTGCAATCTTCGACCGTGTCAGTAGTTTCTTACCTTTCAATTTGGCGGGGTTTTCATACAGATTCGAGTGATCCTCAAATATAGGGTGCATACAACTTAGATTTCCAATATCAGTGGAGGGCAATATGTCTCAAGACTAGTTCGCTTCTAAGTCGAGTTTTATGAGTTACCGAACAAATATACTTACGTAAAATGGAAAAATATTTAGCGTTTTATATCTGGGGACTTAGCGCCCTCGTTAGGGTGACGTAATGATTTTTTTTGGAAGCCATTTTTTAACAACTTCTGATGGAGGCATCTACTTTATTTTAGATTAAAAATCGTTTTGAATACTTTTGAATTGTGAGTGAATTGTTTTGATAGAAATTTTAAACAATATTTCATTCTTTAGATTTTTTTTAATGCGCATGATTTTTTAACACGGCGTGTTGCTACACTATGCAGCACGCTGTGTTCGAGTTCGCGACAAGTCAATAGTCATCCTGAGGATGCCTCGTTGAGAGGTGAAACACGCGTCGATTTCTTTCAGGGTATTTTTAAGACTCTTTAGAAATAGCTAAGCGGAACAGGTTACTAAACATATCCACATCAATTGCATTTTATAATGGATTTCCGCAAGGTCACGCCTGAATCAATTAACTATTAGATTTTTTGTATATTGTTAAAATGAAAGGGTTCGGTATTAAAAGATGATTTTCACTGTATAATTCTTCTCTACGTGTGTATGTCACTGAACTAATTTTTTTTGTGTGTTCGAGTGGATGGCTTAGATTCACAATTGGACCCAGTAGGTGGCGCTGTGATCGGTTCTAGGAAACAGGGTAACGTCCGTCCGCTAAGCTAGTGTATATATTTATAATTATTACAAATTAATGCACAAGTACAAACAACTGTACAAAGGCGGACTTATTTCCTTGATTTTCTGTTGTTCCTACTTACCCCTCGTAGGAAAAAAAGCATGAACGTAAAAAATCCTACAAAATAGTGATCCATTGAGTACAAGTGACATCGGATAAGCTCTGTGACCGGAAATATGGGGCATCCATCGCAAAAATGACATGTCCTTAATAGTGTTCAGTGATTAATGGCATTCATTCATTATTTATACGGGGTGCATTAAAAATAGCCTCTATGAGAGGCGATACTTGAATGTAATACACACCTTGGGCAACTAGAATCAATTATATTTATCTGTAAATGTTTACGACTAAAAGTACTTTTTTTGTGCTTAATTGAAATAAATGGTTTGACTTTGACTTTGGCAGTTAGCCCTGGTACCATCTGGCTCATTGGCTACTATTTTTTATCAGGGCTTGAGCTATTGTTATATGTACAGGTGTTGGGTTGAACAAGGGTCTTTAACTATTATACTGCCCTGCTAAGCCGAAAGGCGCTATCTCAATCGGAGTAACTTTTGAGAAAATTTGCTTGACAACTTCTTAGTGGTTTTTTGAAATGTTTTAAGTTAGATAGCACTACTTGGCTTATACCATAAGATGTGAAATTGTTTAAGCTATTGAATGGTAAAAAAAACCAAGAGGGCGTATCTTAGAGATAGAGCCTTTCTGCTTAGCGGGGCAAAATAATACTAATTTAATCTTCCTAGCCTTTTCCCAACTATGTGAGGGTCTGCTTCTACCCGGATGCAGCTGAATACCAGTATTTTACATGGAACGACTGCCTTTCTGACCTCCACAACCCAGTAACTGGGTAAAACGATACCGCTTGGTAAGACTGGTTATCACACTTTCCGGCTTCTGACGACCCGTAACGACTATCAAAGATCCACGAATGACAGCCGGGACCAACTGCTTTACGTGCTTTCCGAGGCACGGAGGAGTCTCGGTATGTAAAGATGGCCACACATCCACGGACCAACCCATGCATACCTTAACCTGATGGATCGACCCGTGCGGCTGTTCTTACTTAGCCACGAGCTCCTCCAACAACAAGGGACATAGTAAATATTGTAATTTTTTTCATCAGAGCTACATACACTCCCTTCAAGTATGTCTTTTGTTTAACCTTATAAACTGTACATATGTTTAGTTCATACTTACACATAAATTCAAGCCTTGTTCCCATGGGGGTAGAAATTCAAACAATTCAAAATATTTTTATTTCACATAAACCTACAAGGGCACTTATGAAACGTCAGAAGCTAGGTGCACGGTTCCAATTGGTCGTTTCCTATGGAGAAGAGCCGGCAAGAGACTCCACGGTTACTCTTTTAAAAATAATTGGCTTTTACAATTCTTTCAAATAACAGTGTGACTACGTATGGAAGGACAGTGTAGGTCTTTCAATAAGTACCAGGTACTTAACAAAATAGAAAATGGTCAACAGATCTACAATCTACTAAGCCTACAGTGTTCTCACATTCACAAAATAGAAAAGAATCTATACAAAAGATAAATAAATTAATAAAAATAAAAACTAGATTAATTTTAATTAAACGCAATTACATGATTGCTATTACAACTGTAATAAATCTGAAATTATCATGTCCACAAAAGCCGCCAATAAAGAGATGAAATTAAATCGAAGGTATATAATATCAAATAATAGGACGAATGTAAAAAAATAAAATTAAAAAAACATGGTAATCTGGGAGCAGTTAATAGACTCTTACATAAATCTGCCGTTAATGAGGTACCAGGGAAGCCACATTTTCAGGAACTACAGAACGGCACCTGCTACGAGCATTACATACTTCTTTTGCTTGACATACAAATGTAGAATAGTCATAGTCGCTGTTTGTAAAGAGCAGAGAGAAGAAATCTCATAATCACTCATAATGAATTTAAAATTTTAAAGGCATCTTCAGTCTCAACAATACCTCTGTTCTATCAACAATACCTTTGATTAAGATTTATGTTTAGTAAAATATGAAATATTTAAATGATAACACTCACACTTAGTCCGGTCTCATTAGATATTTGTGTAAATTACATTCACTTTTACGCAGCGCAGTAATATTTGATCTCCCTTCAATATTTATATTTGACTGCATTTTGAAAACAATAACCACAACACCGCTAATACCTAAATACTCGTCACCAACAATAACCACGAACCAACAAAGTTTTATTAAGCGAATACGCGTAACGAACTGCGTCTGTCTACCCCACAGAAATCGAAATAATTTACTTAGTTTTCTGTGGTCTACCTGCTAAACCTTAATATTTACGTGAACAAGACGACCGAAACAAAAAACGAATGATTATTGACTAGTCATTATTAAAAAAAATATCAAAAACTATGAATAGTAATTATTAAAAAATAACAAAAACTATGAATGTAATTATTAAAAAATTACAAGCAAACCACAGATGAGATTTGAACCCTCGCTCGGCTCGCCATAATTTCACATACCAAAGCACGTTATCCACTGAGCTAGCACGCCGTATTCTATATTGATAGAAATTATGAACTACTATGAGTTGCAGACAAAGTGAGTGTGTGTGTATCTATAGTATTGTAACATCTTATAGAAGAAGGTCGTAAGTCAAACCGAAGCGTCAGTCTATTGCTTTGTGCGATTGCCTATGGACTTTTGGTCGCTACTGTACATAGGTATTAATTCCTTGCTTGGTCTGCTGTCTCAGCGTTGCGTAAGATTCTCTTTTGAGACGGCACCCGTGAAAAGAGTACCTACCTGGAAAGACTTGGGGAGGCCTTGATCAGCACAAAAAAACTAGCTTAAATTTAGAATTTACACACAGATTTTGACAGCAGATTTGTCCTAGCGATTTTAAAATCTGCGTGTGGATCTTCTGGAATCGCTGGCAAAACACACCTGGTGACAAAACAGCGCACGCCATGTTTAAGATTCCCATCAATTTAGAGAGCAACGAAACGCCTGTTTGTGAGGTGTCACGCAACAGTAACAAGGGACGTGTGCTTAGTGATTGCGCTTCATCGTACGGGATGAATTCATTTTGGCAAATAAAAAAGCAGTAAAAACTGTAAACAAAACCCTGCAAGTCATCCGCAGAAAACATGACATGGTGGATGGTGTCACAGTTCTGACTGACTTGAAAAAGTCCAATCTATGGTCGAGAGTTCATAGACTGCGCTTGACCATCATCATGCGAGTTCGGCTTGGCGGGAATTCAAATGGTCAAGAATTCTCCGATGTTCTTCTAAAAGTTGGTGAAGGCACTCAATCAGAGACCCTTGGTAGAGTAGTTCCCACTTTCGAAGATCTTATTCGTCTGGTGTACGGAGACATCAGTCGAATACCGAACCAAGAGAATTCTGGGGCGTGTTCTCATTTAACGCAGAAATTGATTAAGCTACAAGTTGAAGGGAGCGAAGTGATATACACCTCCATTAATACTGATTTAGAGGAAGATGATGCCACACGTTACCCCGTAGAATTTTTTAATTCGCCAATGGCAAGTGGACTTCCAGTGTACATCATCCAGCTGAAGGTCGGTGTCCCGATTGTGCTCCTTCGGAACATAAATCCGCCGGAGCTATGTAACGGAACCCGGCTGAAAGTCGTGTCTTTGCAGAGAAACGTCATCGAGGCGGAAATTTACGAGACAATGTTTATACCGCGTATACCACAAATTCCCCATAATTACCAGTTTAAGAGCGTGCAGTTTTCGTGAGCGTATACTTTGCGATGATTATCAACAAGCCACAGGGGCCGACACCGAAGGCTGAAGGCTGCGGGTGTCGACCTCAAGACAAGCTGCTTCTCACATGGATAAATTAACTGTACGTCGCTTGCTCCCGAGTCACCATTCCTGACTCTCTGTATTTTTTTTCTGCTGAGAATAAAACTACAAACGTAGTATACAGGGAAGTTTTATAAAAATGTGGCTGGTATTGTAGTATATTGTGGTGTCTTACGACTTCCCCGCGAACGAAGTCGCGTCTGGTTATAAATATATTCTGATTAGCAAAAACATTTTCCATGTATCGCTTCGAGATCGCAGACGGAAACTTGATATCGTAATCAAAAATAACATCATTTTTGTTGTCAGGAAATTGGGAGTGTTCGTAATGGCTAAATTATTCATAACACTGAACTGTATATCACGTGACAGGAGCGTCATTCATTTTACATTACCACCTTTTTAAAGGTGTATATTTTTCTTTTATTTGCTTATGTGTAATTTCTTATAATTTGTGCTAAATATAGGCTGCGGCAACGTCAATTATTATTGTGTTCGAATAAATAAATAAGTATGATAAAACCGGCTTCAATAAAGTGTATGGTATACTAGCGAAATACTTTAAATCACACTCAAGTGACAGTGTCATTCTGAAGCGAATTCATTCTCCCTTTTAATTTTATTGATACAACAATATTACATGGGACTTAAACATGGCACAACTGGCGAAATGTGTTTTTTCTTTGCGTTTACCGGTGTGTTGCTATATATGTTATTAAGTTTAACAAACAATACAGTAAAAATCAAATTCAAAATATTTTATTTCACATAAACCTACAAGGGCACTTATGAAACGCAGAAGCAAGGTGCACGGTTCCAAATGGTCGTTTCTTATGGAGAAGAGCCGGCAAGAAACTCCACGGTTACTCTTTTAAAAATAAATGGTTTTTACAATGTTTTCAAATTACAGTGTTAATAGGTATGAGAGGACAGTGTGTGATGTTTAAAGTATTGAATGCCGAAGAATGGTGTTACAACGGAAAAAAAGCTAAGGGAAAGCAAAACCAAATGTATAAAACATGAAGTATAACTAATATTCCAAAACCTAACATTTAACACTTCAAAATCAAATCGCAGTTGCAATCTTCGACCGTGTCAGTAGTTTCTTACCTTTCAATTTGGCGGGGTTTTCATACAGATTCGAGTGATCCTCAAATATAGGGTGCATACAACTTAGATTTCCAATATCAGTGGAGGGCAATATGTCTCAAGACTAGTTCGCTTCTAAGTCGAGTTTTATGAGTTACCGAACAAATATACTTACGTAAAATGGAAAAATATTTAGCGTTTTATATCTGGGGACTTAGCGCCCTCGTTAGGGTGACGTAATGATTTTTTTTGGAAGCCATTTTTTAACAACTTCTGATGGAGGCATCTACTTTATTTTAGATTAAAAATCGTTTTGAATACTTTTGAATTGTGAGTGAATTGTTTTGATAGAAATTTTAAACAATATTTCATTCTTTAGATTTTTTTTAATGCGCATGATTTTTTAACACGGCGTGTTGCTACACTATGCAGCACGCTGTGTTCGAGTTCGCGACAAGTCAATAGTCATCCTGAGGATGCCTCGTTGAGAGGTGAAACACGCGTCGATTTCTTTCAGGGTATTTTTAAGACTCTTTAGAAATAGCTAAGCGGAACAGGTTACTAAACATATCCACATCAATTGCATTTTATAATGGATTTCCGCAAGGTCACGCCTGAATCAATTAACTATTAGATTTTTTGTATATTGTTAAAATGAAAGGGTTCGGTATTAAAAGATGATTTTCACTGTATAATTCTTCTCTACGTGTGTATGTCACTGAACTAATTTTTTTTGTGTGTTCGAGTGGATGGCTTAGATTCACAATTGGACCCAGTAGGTGGCGCTGTGATCGGTTCTAGGAAACAGGGTAACGTCCGTCCGCTAAGCTAGTGTATATATTTATAATTATTACAAATTAATGCACAAGTACAAACAACTGTACAAAGGCGGACTTATTTCCTTGATTTTCTGTTGTTCCTACTTACCCCTCGTAGGAAAAAAAGCATGAACGTAAAAAATCCTACAAAATAGTGATCCATTGAGTACAAGTGACATCGGATAAGCTCTGTGACCGGAAATATGGGGCATCCATCGCAAAAATGACATGTCCTTAATAGTGTTCAGTGATTAATGGCATTCATTCATTATTTATACGGGGTGCATTAAAAATAGCCTCTATGAGAGGCGATACTTGAATGTAATACACACCTTGGGCAACTAGAATCAATTATATTTATCTGTAAATGTTTACGACTAAAAGTACTTTTTTTGTGCTTAATTGAAATAAATGGTTTGACTTTGACTTTGGCAGTTAGCCCTGGTACCATCTGGCTCATTGGCTACTATTTTTTATCAGGGCTTGAGCTATTGTTATATGTACAGGTGTTGGGTTGAACAAGGGTCTTTAACTATTATACTGCCCTGCTAAGCCGAAAGGCGCTATCTCAATCGGAGTAACTTTTGAGAAAATTTGCTTGACAACTTCTTAGTGGTTTTTTGAAATGTTTTAAGTTAGATAGCACTACTTGGCTTATACCATAAGATGTGAAATTGTTTAAGCTATTGAATGGTAAAAAAAACCAAGAGGGCGTATCTTAGAGATAGAGCCTTTCTGCTTAGCGGGGCAAAATAATACTAATTTAATCTTCCTAGCCTTTTCCCAACTATGTGAGGGTCTGCTTCTACCCGGATGCAGCTGAATACCAGTATTTTACATGGAACGACTGCCTTTCTGACCTCCACAACCCAGTAACTGGGTAAAACGATACCGCTTGGTAAGACTGGTTATCACACTTTCCGGCTTCTGACGACCCGTAACGACTATCAAAGATCCACGAATGACAGCCGGGACCAACTGCTTTACGTGCTTTCCGAGGCACGGAGGAGTCTCGGTATGTAAAGATGGCCACACATCCACGGACCAACCCATGCATACCTTAACCTGATGGATCGACCCGTGCGGCTGTTCTTACTTAGCCACGAGCTCCTCCAACAACAAGGGACATAGTAAATATTGTAATTTTTTTCATCAGAGCTACATACACTCCCTTCAAGTATGTCTTTTGTTTAACCTTATAAACTGTACATATGTTTAGTTCATACTTACACATAAATTCAAGCCTTGTTCCCATGGGGGTAGAAATTCAAACAATTCAAAATATTTTTATTTCACATAAACCTACAAGGGCACTTATGAAACGTCAGAAGCTAGGTGCACGGTTCCAATTGGTCGTTTCCTATGGAGAAGAGCCGGCAAGAGACTCCACGGTTACTCTTTTAAAAATAATTGGCTTTTACAATTCTTTCAAATAACAGTGTGACTACGTATGGAAGGACAGTGTAGGTCTTTCAATAAGTACCAGGTACTTAACAAAATAGAAAATGGTCAACAGATCTACAATCTACTAAGCCTACAGTGTTCTCACATTCACAAAATAGAAAAGAATCTATACAAAAGATAAATAAATTAATAAAAATAAAAACTAGATTAATTTTAATTAAACGCAATTACATGATTGCTATTACAACTGTAATAAATCTGAAATTATCATGTCCACAAAAGCCGCCAATAAAGAGATGAAATTAAATCGAAGGTATATAATATCAAATAATAGGACGAATGTAAAAAAATAAAATTAAAAAAACATGGTAATCTGGGAGCAGTTAATAGACTCTTACATAAATCTGCCGTTAATGAGGTACCAGGGAAGCCACATTTTCAGGAACTACAGAACGGCACCTGCTACGAGCATTACATACTTCTTTTGCTTGACATACAAATGTAGAATAGTCATAGTCGCTGTTTGTAAAGAGCAGAGAGAAGAAAATTATTCAACTGATATTTACTTGTGCATTTGTAAAATGTATTAATTTGACCGACAGAGACATTATGTTACAATTAATAAGATTATTAATGAATGAAAGTTTATTATTAAAAAGAGAAAGAAAAAAGATTCTTTTTTATTTGGGACAAGCAAAGGAAATACAACATTAAAACTAAGAAAATTTTATAAACAACAATTAAAAACAAAATTGTGTGAACAAAAAAGAAGACCTGTACGAGGCCAAAAGGGCTCCTATCTCAGCATAATGCCATGATATTTGAAAAAACAAATAACGAAACGCTTTTTCTGAAATTGATATACGTATTATTATTAAAATCCATGTTAGTTTAACGAAGGATTATAATAAAGTAAGATACTGAACTATGCAATTTGGATGCACCGTTTGGCGGGTTGCCGGCCCAAGCATTTGGCGCCGGTCCGGGCGGCGTAGTGGTCGCCGGAAGTGTAGCTACGTGTAGCGGTCGCGCGTAGTGGTGCTACGAAATTGCTACGGCGACGCGTAGCGCTACGAATATACTGTCATATTATCAAAACTAAATTAATGGTTCAGTCTGAGTTTACTTATGAATTAAACTGATATAGTCTATTTCCTTTTGAAGGGATGTACTGAGTATATTTTTTGAGTTTTAGAGACCATATTTAAAACACACACACCAAGGGACTATTTTCGGTTGAATTATTGACATCGATGCAATTCAAGACTGTTTCTTATACTATAATTATTACTTTACTCAATAGTGTAATATTAATATATATCAGTTCCATATTTAGAATAACAATTTAGCATGACGTGGCTATTCCTAACCGACGAGGAGGTGCTCAGGTGACTCGTATTTTTTTTTTGACATCCATACCAATCCATTAATTCATTTGTCGATTATTATTATGATTAGATTTTTTATTTGGGTTGTAAGAATTCAATCATGTCGACCGCTATCTTTCATTCATTCATTCAGAATTCTCATTCAAATATGATCAACAAACGCTCATAAGTGTTTATGGCGCTGTAACACAATTTTCTTTAATATTTTTTAAACTAATAGGTATCTTGTGAATTATATCTAGGTTTCTATAAAAGCAAAAAATAAAAAAGGGAGAAAAAAATTCAGTATAAGCCTCCAAAAATTTGCTTTTTTGCACAAATTTAAATTAAACTTTGAACGTTCATAATGTAATCATAAATTGTAAAAGAATAGAACACATCTGTATAGAAACCTCGCATATGTAATGGAAATTCTAAATGATAAACATTTAGTTAATTGATTCAGGCGTGACCTTGCGGAAATGCATTATAAAATACAATAGAAGTGGATATATTTAGTATCCTGTTCCGCTTAGCTATTTCTAAAGAGTCTTAAAAAAACCTTGAAAGAAATCGACATGTGTTTCACTGTCAACGAGGCATCCTCAGGATGACGATTGACTTGTCGCGAACTCGAACACGGCGTGTTGCCACACCAAGCGCTGGGCGCAGACTGAGCCTTATCGCCTGTCAAACCCACTTATATACTGCTGGTTACTAAAAATATCCACTACTATTGTATTTGATAAACATAAGCAAAGCACAAGCACAAGCGCTACTGCTGAGCATGAGGTCCTGGGTTCGATTCCCGGGTCGG
The DNA here is from genome assembly GCA_916610215.1 of Omphaloscelis lunosa. Taxonomy (NCBI): domain Eukaryota; kingdom Metazoa; phylum Arthropoda; class Insecta; order Lepidoptera; family Noctuidae; genus Omphaloscelis; species Omphaloscelis lunosa. The sequence goes on along the minus strand of OU744265.1, from coordinate 11,074,418 downwards.
GCAAAGTGTTATTGGATTTTTCTATCTGAAATTTCTCAGTAGTAGCTCGGAGTCTGGATTTGTGCCCGGTTGATGGCAATAGGCTCGCCCCCTATTACATGGGACTTAAACATAACTGGCGAAATGTGGGTGTGCCTGCTACAGGGACACTTCTGCCCAACCCGTCGGGGAAAAAAGGCGTGATGTTATGTTATGTGTTATTTTACAAACTTGTGAAACGTGGCTTACTCAAAAACATGTATTTCCTGAAACAAGTTATTTTTCGTACAATGTTATCGCGTTCTCACTTGCGCTGGATGAAACAACAAACTTTTCGACCATGCTCACGTTGACGATAGACGGACCGGGAAGGGCCCTCTTAAGGGTCGGCTATAGGCAAATTGTGTTATGGATTTTGGATGAGTTTATATAGAAAACTTAAAGTAGTAGCCACGAAAAAAAAACGTCACTAACTGGTGAAATTTTTTAGTCAGACGTTCTAGAAGTGAAAACTTCTTTAGGCGCGGTGGGCATTTTTGAAATGGGACTAAACCATTGATTTTGCGACACCATGACGACACCTCATTTTTGTAAACGCGATTGTGCTCTTTATTTTTTATTACGTTACGTATCGATGTTCTATGTACGTATTATTACTTTAAAGGTTTTGTAAACGCGATTGTGCTCTTTATTTATATTAAGTTACGGATAAATGTTCTATGCCAGTATTTTTACTTTAAAGTTTACGGAAGTATTTTTTTTGTAAACGCGATTGTGTTCTTTATTTAAATAAAGTTACGGACCAATGTTCTATACAAGTATTTTTCTTCCACCAAGGCGATCTTGTTCAAGTTTTCACTCCCGGAGTGCCAGCACTTTTTTTTTCGTGGCTACTACACTAACTTTTCTATATAAACTCATTCAAAACCCATAATACGATTTGCCTATAGCCAACCCTTAAGTAAATATCTCAAGTTAATCTAAATTAGAGTTTAGTTTAATTATGTTCAACGGAATAAATAAAAAAAAAAGACATCAAAAAATGGTCCAAGGTTGACCTCCTTTTCCCAAGAATATCTCATGTTTCCATAAGAATATTAAGAGGATATTTATACAACTAATCATATACGAAAACTAGTTTACCTAACAAATTATAAGCCAATATCGAACAGTATTGGATAGCAATAAACCTATAATAATAACGGGTAAGTAAACACAAATTACATAATATAAACATATGAAGAGGACCAATAGATTCAATACTGAAGGAGATAAGGACTTGTAGTTACATAACCACATATGTACTGATACATTATGACGGTTACGATATGCCGAAATTGATAAACTAGCTGTTAGGGAAAATTGTGTTTGATTGCGTGGAAGATTAGGTAAGAATAGCCTTTTCAAGGTTTCGTACCCGAGGGATGCCAAACGGAACCCTGTTTCTAAGCCTCCGCTGCCCGTCCGTCTTCTGTCTGTCAGCGGGCTGTATCTCATGAACCGTAACAGGTAGACAGTTGAAATTTTCACTGATTATGTATTTCTATTGCCGCTATAACAACGAACATACAACAATGTGGATTAGATAGTTAGTAAAAAATTACCATAGAGATCAATCATGGTCATTGTATGAACAAGTAACAGGCTGAACGATAAAGTAAACTGCGCGCGCGCCATTTAAAAAACAAAAATCTGTGAAAAATTAAAAAACGCGTGAAATGCATTCCGCCTTCGTTCGTAATTATATTGTTCGTGTGTATTGTTGTGTTCAAATTCGAATATACGTTTTATAGAAAATGAGTATCTCTTCCTCAAGTGCAATATGCGCCACGAAAGATGAGACTTAACCGCGCCTCCCGCGCTCTTTTCACCGGCCCAATGACGCCCCGGCGCAGAAATCATACCGCTAAAGATATCCACTGATCATCTACTGCGCAAGTCAAACCACGTGGTGTGTCAAGTCTCATCTTTAGTGGCACGAACTGTACTATTACTTACTATTATTTTCTCATAGAGGGTGATAAAAAGTAGAGTGTCCACCTAGGGAGCAACGCTCTCGCCCTTAAAATAGTTATTTACTCCCTAGGCAAAAAATCTACTATTGTCACCATTACTGATGATATTCAAGTATATAGTTTCCCAATCCTAAGTATTTAAGCCTCCCAATCCCATAACTCACGTCCCCCTATCAAAATATAATAACACACACACACGTCAGATATAATTGTACATGTACGTTGGCGACCGCACTGACATCTAGCATTTGCATCCCGCAACATTAATCATAGGCGACGTGTGTTGTTGTCGTCGAGTTACACGTAATATCCGCTGCAAAAAGTTGTGTGTAAACGTATTGTATTGTGTTTATTATTAATTTATGTGTATTGGTTTTTTGTTGTGTGTTTATGAGTGTTTGGGAATGTTGTGTTTTGTTATGGATTGTATATGAGAAGTCGAAGTCGAGGATAATGTTGGTAGAAACTTACTCGATTTCATAACATGCGGTAACAAGTTTTTTATTATTAAAGAAAGCCTTGTATTTTTATTGTGGACTAGCTACTGTCTGCATACCTTAGTTCCTTACTCCTTATAACATCAGCTATGTGCTAGTGAAAGTCTCGTCAAAATCGGTTCTTCCGTTTCGGAGATTAGCTTGAACATACATACAGACAAAAAATTATAATACATTATTTTTTGTTATAAGTACCGCTTATACTTTTACATGTATTTAGTTTCAATTTTGTTTGCCTTTTAATTATATTTATATGTAGGCTTTAATACTTTTTTGGCAAAATCAAAAAATAATCTGTGGTAAATAAACTACCATAGATTAACTATTAGTGAATCTAATAACGTAAGTGCCTATCAAAAATAATTGGACATAGATATCAGCACATTCCCCAAAGAGTTACAGAGTTCAAGTCTAACAATATCAATGTAGTCTTTAAAATGAATTAAAAGTGAACAATCACGAGCTACTTAGTTGAAAATAATTTTGTTAAATCTTTAAATAACTTATCTTGAGTGCATTAAACATGTATGGAGCAGCTTAATGAAGTATTCAAGTATAACCTGAAGTCATTAATACGTTACAATAACGCACGGAGCCTGAAGTTTTCAATAAACCACACGTAGTCACTTCAAGTCAGCGGTAACTTCAGGTAAACTGGTTTCTCTTAAGTTATTAGCTTAGCTTGGCTGAAATAATCAACTTGTTATTCATGTTTTCCTGGTAGTTGAATAAGAGTAAACTAATACTAATATGGAAAATATGAAATTCACGCAAGAACAACATTTCGACGTGGAACTTTGCGTAATTAGTTCACAAATAAGGGCACAAACAAAGTCTGAAATCAATCGTTTTTCAATGGAACGTCTTTTCATTGAAAAACGAGAATAAAACCGTAATCAATATCTGTTTAAAATAGGTTGACGTCTTGAAATAGGATTTATAGGCATCGTAAACATGGGTCTTTTCTCGTAACAACTATAATGTCTTCATCAATACCAATTTTAGCAAGACCTATTTTATTCAATTATACCTATTTTAGTTCTATTAATTTCATTTTATATTGAGTTTATGAAAATGGCTTGATAACTTTTTCAATTCATATCTACTTTCTGAGTTTATCTTCGACATTATTAACATCGGTGAAGGAAAAACATCATGAGGAAACCTGTACCCTAATTGCGTAATACAACACAATCTGTTTCGGTTTGAAACAGGTTGCTAATCCATTGCTTCATAAGTTGGAAAAAAAAATCTGCTCAACAACGTAAATAACGCAATGAATGTTGTTGAACTGTCAAAATGAAAAAATTTAGGCATAGTTGTTTACGAAAATAAGTTACGCAATTAGGGTACTGGACTTATAGTTAATATAAGTCTGAAATCATCAATACAACAAAGAGGCCTTTGTCCAGCAGTGGGACAATAATGGGCTGGTATTGTTATTTAATAAAAAATTAAATAATTTATCATAATAAATTAATTTAATCTATCTTCTATCAATACAAATAACGAAAAAAAAATCAACCGACTTTCAAAAAAACCGCTACAAAGCGAAAAATATCTTTAATTTCGGAAGTCGGTGGCAAAAACGAAAATTCAAAACCAAAGACACCGACTTCGCGCGTTATTTTTCGCTTTGTAGTGATTTTTTTGTTTTTTAAAAGTTTTTATTTTTCACTTTTTAGTTGTGGTATCTACCCCACACAAATTCGAATACCACTACCTGCTATGTAAATAACAGTCACAGGAACTTATTTATCATATCATCCACATACTAATTGGGAAAATTTGTATGGGACCACCCATACAAATTTTATTAACTTTGCTTGGATAGTTTTTGAGTTGGCTTCCATAATACGTATTTTTGAGAGCATACTCTTTCAAAAAAAAAATCATAATCGGTCCATAATTGATGGAGAAATCGGTGGATAAACATAAAAAAAAAACAAACATACGCTACGAACATATAACCTTCTCCTTTTTGGAAGTCGGTTAAAAATGATTTTTTTATTTGAAAGAAAGAAAGAAAGAAAAGAAAAATATTTTATTTGGGACACGCACAGGAAATACAAAACATAATAAAAAAGGATAGACATAAGAAAAAAGGAACAAACATTAACAAAAATAAAAAGGAGCATTAGATTAAAAAAAAATATATATATAAAAATAAAAAATAATAATATATAAATATATTTGCAGCATCAGTTCAAGGTTACTATGTTAATCTAATATTATTGAAGTACCGGAACACCAAATTTCGATTCGATCAGACCTGTGGAAGATGCTCACATCCATTCATCAACTAGAAAAGAGCTGATAATTTCAAACGGCTGAACAGATTTTCTTGAATCGTAGCTAAGAACACTCTGGATCAAGTGACCTTTCAAACGAAACAAAAACCTCTAAATCACTTGAGAACGGCTACATCGATTTAGCTCCGAATAAGGACAATGCCGAAAAAAAAAAACTGGCCAAGTGCGTGTCGGACTACGCACAATGAATGATTCCGTTCCAAATGACCTTGAATATAAGTTTATCTAGGCATTATTTGTTAACATATCTGGGTACGAACATGACCGATGTCAGGATATTCGAATACATCTTTTAACTAGCCTCAAAATTCATCGGGGCTCGCAATGCGGTCTCTATGACGTGGGCGCTTAGGTTCACTTTCAAGAAAGCACTGTTGTTGGGTCAGTGTTGAAGCTAATCTGTCTTGAGGTCACCCAAATTAGGTCATCCAGTGACCTTGTTAGACTACAGGATAGAGAGATTACAGGATTATATTAAGTGGATGGAATAACCACATTATATGTATGTTTAATGGAGATGTTTTGTCACAATGGTTTTGCCAACCGACCTTCACGAATCACCACATCTTATAAAACAAAGTCCCCCGCCGCGTCTGTCTGTTTTTCTGAACGCGATAAACTCAAAAACTCCTGAACGGATTTCATACGGTTTTCACCAATGGACGGATTGATTCATTAGGAAGGTTTTGTATTACTCATTAAGGTTTTGTGTAAATTGACTGAAATATGACGATGATTGCTGAAGATGTCGGAAAAAATCATGCCATGTCGTGCGCCGCCTAAACCAATAAAGTTATATGAAGAAAATGTATTACAGAATGTTTCCTCCTGTAGGATATTTTCCGACATCCACGCGGGTGAAGCTATGGGCAAAAGCTAGTGTTTAATAAATTAATGTTAGCTCCGTTGACTGACAAGCGGTTTATCTATCTTTACTAATTTTAATAAAGAGGTAAGTTTGTTTATTTTCTAAGTTTGTATGTAGGGGTAATATCCGGAACTATCAGTCGTCGGTTTTGAAAAAATATTTTTGCATTGTATAGCCAAATTATTAAGAAGCTATGTAACATCATGCTACGACCCTTAGGAGCCGAGAAAAAAGAAAAAAAGTCAGAAAGAAAGCTAAGCAAAAATGAAGTTATAGGTCGGGCGGGCGATGCGATACAACACGGTGTGTCGGCGGACTAAGTCACGGGAAGAAGCTAGTACTTAATATTATAAAGAGGTAAAGTTTGTATGCAAGAGGTAATCTACGAAAATACTCAACCAATTTCGAAAATTCTTTCACTGGTAGATGGAAAGTTACGCTATCGCCGAGTGCCACAGGATATGTTTTATGTCGACGAAATCGCGGACAGAAGCTGGTTTTAATACAAAAGTGCTTCTTTTACAAATAATTATAAGATGGCCGACGTGTACGTCAAAAGAAAAAAAGACACACAGGGTAAAAATTCCGTCATCCTCTATAGAAAAAAATAGAGGACCCTCCGACCAAACGGATGTTATGTCCGGTGGACATTTTTTTTTTTAAATGGCAACTCGCAGTTTTGACCACTAAGGTCTTGGCTGGTTAACCGACTTTTCCTATGGGTGCCTTAAGCTACTACACTTATAGCCGTCAGCCAGGAGCGCGTAAACTATTCTAAATTAAAGCTAAGCGAACGCTCGCTAAGGGCACCCCCTTTGGGGTACGAACCTCGGCTTAGGGCGTCGCTGGGGGGAGGACAGCAAGAGGGGACAGGCTCGATCAAAATTTGGTTATCATCATGATTATTAGGCGGGGTATTTAAAGCTACGTGCTCAGCAGCAACAACTGCTGGCACCTCGTTTTCGAGCAAGGGTCGGGGAGGAGTATCATTAGCTCGGGGACACGGTCGCGATCGCAAAGGACCTCGGCGGCGAGTTCGGAATGACGGGAGGCGTCTGTGTTTGTGCACTGTACTGGTGGCCCTATTCTTCTCCTGGAGGAGTGTAATGGGGTCATCTGGGTCGGAAAGGTCTGGTGGACATTGATGTCGGGACGTTTTATAAATGTTAGTCGCGCGGTAAACTCTGCTTGCGAGATGCAGGATTTTGTGTGACGTCAGTGTGATGCGTAGTCCACATGTGGCGATGTAGATACCGCCACAGACATTGAAGTTTTGTTCTAGTAGCTTGGGATCATCCCAAGGCTCGTGAAGTCTCCTATATTACTTAGCAATGAGTGGTAAATATAGCATTATTTTATTCAAAATCAGTCGTAAGGCATTTTACAGAGACAGCGATCGTTTCATTATTATCTTAGAAATATCCATTAATTTGGTAAACATGGGCCTGTCAATGACCACATATTGTCCGAGTTTTATTTTAATTTAATTTATTTACTGTTACTGTAAGGGTTGGAAGTTCCAAAATTCAAGCTTGACTTAGTTAAAAACTGTTATGTGCTGCTGTACAAGCATCAAACACCTTAATAAATTGTACTACATAGATTCATTTTTTGTTGTACTTTGAGAGTGACATAAATTTATTTATTATTATTTATTAAATGTAATAACAGCCGCACAGGATGATCCATCAGGTAAGCTACGCTTGCCGGGGTTGATCTGTGGTTTTTTTTATTTTATTTATTTTAACATGGCATCTCGCAGTTTTGACCACTAAGGTCTTGGCTGCTCGATCTGTGGATAGGTGACAATCTTTTTATACCGAAACTCCTCCGTGCCTCGGAAAGCACGTTAAGCCGTTGCGGTCCCAACTGTCATTCGTGGATCTTCGACTGTCGTTACGGGTCGTCAGAAGCCCGAAAGTCTGACAACCAATCTTACTAAGGGGTATCGTACATCGGAGAAGCTCGCCATGAAAAGATGGTCACCCATCCACGGAACAATCTAGTCAGCCTAGCTTAACCTGTCGGATCGACCGGTACGGCTGTTATTACTTAGCCACGAGCCCCTTCCTCCTTCTTTCTTTCTTCTTATTTTTTCTCTTGTGCATAAAGTTTTAATAAATAAATAAATAGTGTCAATCGCTAGGTTCCTGTGGAATAACAGCTTACTTCACCTAAGTTTTCATACTGAAAAGATCGGCTGGAATGAAACAAAAGACAGCCACTTTGTATTACTTGCTAAGTTCATTTGATGCCGGTTACAGAGAGTCGGAGATACGTAACATGAAATGTAACACAAATTAACCGTTCTAATTTATGCAATGCAACTTGAAATGCAATATGTACTTGGCGAATTTGCATTAGGTCTTTCTTTTAATAAATAATAATAATGACATTGTACACTAAATAATGGTATCGTAATATACAAAGCTTGTGACTATCTGCTTTGCTTGTTTTTTTTTTTAATCGGCATTCAAACTAGGTGGTAGACCTGTATTTCTGATTACATTTGATCCCCATAAATAAATTGTGAGCATTTAGAAGCCATGTTTAAAGTTGCAAACATTATAAGATTACCATGTAAGAATGTATGTGAAAAATAAAAGTGTGGTGTGAGAGTGTGTGTATGAGTGTATGGGGGTGAGTTTGTGTGTATTTGTGGGTGTGTACATGAGTGTGTGTGTAAGGTCTAGTTATTTCTCAGTGTGCAATAATCCTGCAATAAACCAGTTACATATTGATTACCTACTGATACCGAAAGAAAATGGCGAATTGTATATGTATAGGGTATAGAAGAAAACGACATAATTTTAAGTACATATGTTGCAATAAATATGGATACTGCTTCCCGTTTGTTTTATATATTTTGATTTTACGATGTTACAGAAAAGTAAAAATATCGTTTCATCAAAGACCGCGTGTAAGCGACACACAGGTACAACCAAACAATTTTATACTGTCACCTATAAAAAGAGCATCTTTTGTTACGTTTTAAAACTCAGATAAAAATTCCAGCTAGGAGATGATCGTAAACAATATAAAACTTTTATAAGGGCTTGTAAATTTTTTACGATTCTGTATATTGTTATCATTGGCCCAGTTTTATGTTGCACCTTTATTTCGGATGCTTTCTTCATATTTTACGTTTACGTAAACGACTGCGCGAACTAAGTGAGATAGCGTTCTCTCAAATGTTTACGGTCATCGTAAAACTGTTTAAATGTCCTCTGAATCCATATTCGCGCCGCGGAATAACAAGTGGCGGTTAGACGTTTTTTAAACACAGCGTGTATCAAAAATGTGACGTCATATTTGAAGGTGTGGTACACACCATCAAACTGAACAACTTTTTCATGGGACCAACATCGTTATTGCAAAAAATAATCAGCCGTCCCATACAATCAATCTGCCTAGCCTTTTCCCAAATTCCCTATGTTGGGGTCGGCTTCCAGTCTAACCGGATGCAGCTGAATACCAATATTTTTCATGGAGCGACTGCCTATCTGACCATAACCTAGTAACTGGGTAATACAATACCCCTTGGTAAGACTGATTGTCAGACTTTCAGGGTTCTGATGACCCGTAACGACTGTCAAAGATCCACGAATGACAGCTGGAACCAACGGCTTAACGTGCTTTTCGAGGCACGGACGAATCTCGGAATGTTAAGATGGTCAGCCATCCACAGACCAACCTCGGCAAGCATAGTTTAACCTGATAGATCGAACCGTGTGGCTGTTATTACTTAACCACGAGCTCCTCCAGCCGTCCAATACATTCGGGTCGAATATTTGAAGTTTTGTATGGGACAGTTGACAATATTTTCGTGGTTACGAAATTGGTTAAATACAGGAAGTTGCTCAGTTTGATGGTCTTTACCACATTCTTAAATATGACCTCACATTTCTGATGCATGCTGTATAAAGCAGTAGCACTTTCAACTTTACGTCGAATGGACGTAAGTACGTGCTTATTTAAGGTTTTAACTAGTGCATTAACACTTAGCTTGTGTTACCCGACTTTGTTTTTCTTAGAAGTCAGTGTTTGGGAAGTGCAGGCTTTAAGGTAGTATAGACGCTATCGTTGCAACCTACTTTGCTAAGTTTGTTGTAATAAGATTATGATGAGATATTTCCGAGTACGCTGTATACTGTGTAGATTCTGTATAAGAATTTAATAGGGTAGTGCTTGTTTTAGTGAAAAATGAAGTAGTTGAAGCATAAACGTTTTAGGAGTTATTTCCGTGGGTAATATGTGATATGATGATCGACAGCTTATTTAGACTAAGTACTTTAGGCTTCGTTACGCAATGTGTCGTTCCAACAGAAGCAAATATCAATTTATAATTTCAAATTATTTGTATTTGCTTTTTTTGACACCGACTTACGAAATTAAATTTATTATTCACTTTTTTGTGTTTTTTTTTTTGGAAGACGGTTGCTTTTTTTTTTCAATATGTTTTTATTTTTCTCTTTTTAGATGTAATACCTGCCCCGCACAAATTCGAATACCACTACCTGATGAACTATAACATCATCCACATGGACTAAGAGGGAAAAATACTTATTATTGAAGCTAACTCAAAAACTTCCCAAGCAAAGGTAATAAAATTTATATGAGACCACCTCTGAGGTTCGATTTACCAAACAAAAAAGGAATCATCAAAATCAATTCATAATTGGCGGAGTAATCGCGTCACAACCACACAAAAAAAAAAACTCCTTTTTAAAGTCGGATAAAAAATAGGACGTGTCGATGTGTCGACTATATTAGCCTAAGAGTGGCCCTCTTAGAGAAAGCTTAATCTAGCAGAGTTTTTAAAACTATCATCGTAGTTTTTAGCCTCATTGATGATGTTGATTTTGATCATCCCCTTCTTGGAATAGGCATGCAACCAAATGGCCGCACCGACATCAACCGGTCATTAGTGCATCGTCCGTCAGTATGAGGGTGCAGTTTGCAAGTGTGCTTGACATTTAGGGAATTAGGGTATTGTGTGTCACCTTTACAAATAGCTTAGTGGTGTGACCGTCGGACTGCCAAGTCATCTCATCATTTGATCTCGAGTTCAATGCAAGGCACGCACTTCTGACTTTTCGGATTCATGTGCGTATTGTAAAATTATCACTTGCTTCAAAAACGGTGAAGGATAACTTCGTGAGGAAACTGGCATGCCTGAGAGATATTTCTTGACGGTATGTGAAGCCAAGTCAGAGGCCCATGGGCTGCCTTAAAACTCTGACACCAGGTTAGTCACTAACCAAACGAAAAGAAGAAGACCTTTACAAATTACAATACCTTGCTTATGTATGTAGATTTACGTACATAAAATGTTCGTAATTTTATAAGAAGTTTGGGTACATACGGGGATATAACTAAACTGAACTAAATTTCGTTCCATTATTATAGTATCAAATCAAATCATTTATTTCTTTGCAAACATGGAAAAAATTGTACATAGGTGTTGTCATAAAGTTAGTTCTCCAAGTTCTTCTGCCGTCACATGGGCATACAAATCATAATCTATTAATATCATTTTAATCACATTAGAAATATCATCCCAATCCCATTTTAATTTTTTTACAGATTAATGTCAAATCATTTAAATCACAATAAATATAAAACGATCAATCACTAATATAAATGTCATAATGTTACATCAAATGTCACTGGCTACAATACAAGCATATCAATTTAATTAAGTAAAAATAAGAAAATAAATAAATTATTTTATCAAAATGTCAATAATAACCAATTACATTTTAATTTTATTTATTATTGAAATGAGCATGTCAAGAATAATTAACTAAAAACAAGATGAGTACCAGAAAGTCAAATGTTCGTGTTTGGTCTCCTACACATTCCCTGCCTAAGTAGAATGTGTCAGAGGGCAAACGCACAGACTTAGCTGTCATTTTGTGAACAGATTTTTTTACTGTAGTTGTCATCATTATTATTGTTGTTGCTAGTCATGTTGTGCCATTACGCTTTGGGTGATAAATCAGGTTGAAACCTATAATGTAAACCTAGTGATATACTATGATTGTTACCTGTTGTAGTTGCCTTGTGAATAAATAAATAAATTCGTTTATTTGCGTGTAGGGTGTGTTTTGTGTGAATAGAAAATAGAAATAGAAAACAGTTTATTGTCCAAGTAATACAGTAAGCAGGTTTACAGGTTAACACCACGTTGAGACGACATGAGTAGCTTAAAATATTACCTATAAGCTAGGTTACAATTTATTATTTAACAGTAAGCCCCAAACTAGACAGTCTGTATCTTGGGGCTCGGGGTACGAACACCAGGGTGGAGAATTTACAGGTGTTGTATGGTATATCTGGTGTGTTTGTGATATGAGTGTGGTGTGTGGTGTGGTGTGTGAGTTCGTGTGTATGTGAATATGGGTGTGTTTTGTGTGTGTGTGTGGTTGGCGGATAGTTAACAAGAAGAGGAAGGAGAGATCAGCATTTTATCATGCTAGTGAAGTCATATCCTCAGCAACGACTTCCAAATAAAATATAGCACAATTATACAATTTTCTTTTCATAATTTTTCAGTAGTTCTAAAAATAATATCATGGAGAGTTTCACAAAGCTGTACGAGTTATGTAACTGTGAATCATAAAACCAACTATTGCAAGTTTTCACGAGTTTTCAGGATTCTGCACTCTGTGAAGAATAAGATGTTTAACAGATTCTTGGTTCATTTATTTTAACATGCTTTTAAGAGTGAACTGGTAATAGTTATTTATGATATAAGTGCGGAAATCATCTTACGCACGTGTATCATACAACATTTTACTATGCATTGTGCGAGGAAATAAAAAAACGAGCGAACCTTACAGTGGTCGCATATCATGTGTAACATCTGACATCTTGGCTGACGTACATAAATAATATAAACAATATTCTTCGTCATCATCGTCATCGTCATGACTTTGACTTTGGCTTTGACTTTGGCTTCAGCTTTGGCTTTGGCTTCAGCTTCGGCTTCGGTTTCGGCTTTGGCTTCGACTTCGACTTCGATTCTGACTTTGACTTTGACTTCGTCTTCGACTTCGATTTTGACTTTGACTTTGACTTTGACTTCGAATTTGACTTCGACTTCGATTTAACCATTGAACCATTGTCATCGCTATCACCACTGCCATCGACATCGTCATTATCATCATCTAATTAGTAAAACTTTTAAAAACTAATAAAAACTCTTTGCGTCGGGCTAACGACGGATTTAAAAATGAATAAAAAAAAAAACAGAATAGTAAAAAACAATAGTCAAAAAAAGTGACACATTCCGCCCAGTATGGCTGCTTGGAAAACGCTCGTTTCGAGCACATGCATTGTAAAGTATTTTATAAGTTTAAACTAGGTTTTTCTAAGTTTTTAAGATATTAAGATCTTTCTGTTTGCTGTTCATTATGATTCAATTCAATCGTTCTTTGTTCAATTTTCTCATTCTGTAAAATATTATCGTAGTCCACGGTTTATAATTTGTTGGTTTCAAGAACAACGTATAATATAATATAACATCAGCCGTAATGTAACCATTGATTTTACATCAATGAATGTTACACCATTTTATACCATGATTTATGCGAATAAATTATTGCACGACCCACAATGCGAAGCATTAGAGAGTGCTTTGCGATCGAAAAATGGCAAAAATGTTTGGCCTCCTTTCTGTAACTCTTTTTATTGTTACACTCCTGATAGTACACAGAACCTTCTTAATTTATATACCATTGTATAGACAATTTAATGAAGATTAATTCTGTACTTTTCAAAAATGTATTTTATGCAGCAGAAACGAAAAAAAACATAAAAATAGTTTTAATTTTTTTCCCGTCAATCAGGTGTGAAACCTGAAAACATTGTAGCTTGCGAAAAATCTATTAATTGAGTTTTTTTTTTTTTTTAATACATTCGTTTCCGCCATAGGAGGAAGCCTACTGAAAATGGCTCTTCTGTTCAAACATAACATAACATCGCGCCTGTATCCCCCGAAGGGTTGGGCAGAGGTGTACCTATAGTACATCCACATTTCGCCAGTTATGTTTTAGTCCCATGTAATAGGGGGCGAGCCTATTGCCATCAACCGGGTACAAATCCAGACTCCGGGCTGAGAAAATTTAGAAATTCCAGATGGAAAAACCCAATAACACTTTTCCTGACCCAGGTATCGAACCCAGGACCTCATACTCAGCAGTAGCGCTTTGCAACCTCTGGACCAATGAGGCAGTCTTTTATTCAAAGTAGTTTAATCATATTTAATTAAAACTAGCTAATTTAATTATCTGTATAAATATTTCCAACTTTGACCCTTTTCCGTTGCCGCAACCAACAAAGCAAATCTTTGACAGTACGTAAATATTGCGAGATGAGAAATTTTACCCATATTGATGGGTAAAAAATCAGTTAAAACATACTTCATGAAATGTCATTTAAATATTTTTCTGTTTTTAAATGAGCGTTGGATTTTCCAAATATTTGTTACTATTTACATACATTTTAGGGCGGCTTAAAATCAGTCCGTAATAAAATCCTCTTCATGCGAAATTCATAAAGATTCACAAGTAGTAAATCCAGAAATATCGTTTATTCCTTACATAATAATGTTAAATATGCACCATGTAACCGTGTGTATCCGTTAAGTGCAGCCTTGTAATAATTGAAATACTCTGTGCGGTCCGGGAGGAAATTAAACTGAATTCAATGAGCATTACATCTGCTCTTAATTTAAACAGGTACATTTGTATTTTACAGACACCCAATAGATAAGTAATTTGTAAGTGCTGTTTTCATGAATCATATTATGTTATTACTAGCAGCTGACTGCGGCTTCACCGGCGTGGCCTTTTCTTAAATAAAAATAGCCTAAGTTACTCCATATAACATCAGATATCTGCCAGTGAAAGTCCCGTCAAAATCGGTCTAGCCGTTTTGGAAATTAGCCGGAACAAACAGACAGACAGATAAAAATAAATGTTTTTTTCTTGTTACACATTCATATGCATTTAGTAAAAAGCTGTTATTTTGACATTACAAACAGTCACTTCAATTTTATTTTATATGTATGCATGTAAGTATAGTATAGATTAAATACATGGTATAAAACAAAGTAGCTTTTCAAACCTGTGTGACCACATAGTTATTTTTTTAACTATTCGCTGGATTTTGATGCGGTGTTCACTATCATTTAAAGGATTAATTCCAGAAGGTTTATATGTATAGATCATTTCACGTGTTGTCACGTGTCTCTGTGACAAATAAACCTATTTTTCTTTCTTTTCTTTCTTTCTATCTATGCTATATTAATAATATTATAAAGAGGTGATTTTTTTTTGTAGGTAGGGTTAAATCTCCGGAACAACCAGTCGAATTTGAAAAAAATATTTTTCATTAGATAGCCTAATTCTTGAGGAAGGTTATAGGCTATGTAACATTTCGCTACGACCCTTAGGAGCCGAGCAAAAGGAAAAAAAGTCAGAAAGAAGAATAAGCGGAAACGAAGTAATAGCGCGGGCAAAAGGTAGTTAGCAATATAGTAATGATAATGCCGCGGAAGTGGCGAAATTTAGTTCCAACAAAATATGAACAACTGTCGTGCCAGCGACACTAAGATGAAGAATACAGCACTGAAATCTCGATGTGTTGACATATCGCTATAGTAGATTACACCCGTGCGAAGCGAGGGCGGTTCACACTTATAAACTCGATACTATGAAATGTTCATAGTATAATTTGAAAGAAAGAAAGAAAGAAAAATAGTTGTACTTGTTACAGAAACACGTGTATACAAAGGCAAGAGTAGGTAAGCAGAAAACAAAATAGATATAACTTAGCATATAATATCCAAACATGAGTATAAAACAGAAATATTCGGCAGCTGCACATCATGACTGTGACAAGAAGGCTTCCACTCAGCATGATGCTGTGCTATGGGGGACCCACAGCGCTGATTTTCAGTGGTCACCCGAAAGATACGAACGGAAAGCAAGTCAGGTTCAATCATTTGTAAATGATAAATAGGCAACAAAATAAAATAAATAGTACTTACAATTATATTACAACTATACAACGAATAATAAGAATAAATATTATTAAATAACATTTAAAAAAAAATCCTCAGGTATCACCGTGCGTGCATAAAAAATGTACCTACTTGTGACATATTCTCGCGCACGCGCAGGCGACGCGAAAGTATTTTTTATGGAGCGAGTATTTTTCATGGAGCAACTGCCTGTCTGACCTCTGCAACCTAGTCACTAGGTAACACCATACCCCTTGGTAAGACTGGTTGTCAGACTTTTGAGCTTCTAACTACCCGTAACGACTGTCAAAGATCTATAAATGACTGTGTATCTGGTGAATTACGCAGCTAAGTAGGGCTGCCACTTGTAAATACTTTTTTAAACTAAAACAGCTTATCTAATAAATCCTAGACTGATGTATATTACCAATCGAATTGCCTCCTCTTTCTCGGAGGCTCCGAGTCTTATTCGAAAATTCTCGAAACAAGAATAATCCCGACGCATGGCAACACTAATTACGTAAGTTCACTAATAATAACTAACAGTATCAAGAAACACAAGTTCCTTAAACACACTCCCACCTAATCACTTCATACTAAAGTTTACCTTACACGGAGCTAACACAATCCCCAGGCCAGGGTAATTTCTGGGTAACTTCAGGGTAACTTCTAGGTAATTCCAGGCTAATGTCAGGTATGCCCTAGGAAATAAGTGGAAAAGGTAAATGGTGCGAAAAAACAGTCTGCAAAGTCTTAAAACGAGAGAACGCTACAATTTAATTTTATGTTTGCCGCGGGCCCACATTAAAGAGAAGTTCTTACTTTTATCATTTTATTCAGTTGAGCTGCAATTACACTGTATTGCATAAAAAACTTTATGTTTTTACACTTTATTTTACACTGTCGAGCTAACGGAGTTGTGGAGAGTAACACGTTATTTGTCTAGGTTGATTTTTTTGCATTTTATAGTGTAATTTAGTTATGTACTTTACTCGCATCATGTAAATTGCGTTTTTCTGTTGTTTAGTTGGAATGGATTATAAGTTTTGTTCGCTTTGAAGTTGTGATGTATGGCTGTGCTACTTGAATATACTGTACACACTGCTACACATCAAGCTATATATTCCAGTTAATGCTGATCTCGCATTGTATAAGATTTCCGTACAATGACACCTATACTGGAAATGTATAGCTTGATGTGTAGCCGTGTGTACAACTCGCAGTACAGCTTGTGTTGGAGTTTATGTTATTTTATAATCAATCAAGCTTACAATGCTCACGTGGAGGGTTATTTAAGTTATATTAATGCTCGCAGGTAGTCGTATGTTGTTATTGTGATTATACTTACCTATATTACAGGGTTAAACACCTAAACTTTTAACAAGACAAGTCAATCGTCATCCTGAGGATGCCTCGTTGAGAGGTGAAACACGTGTCGATTCCTTTCAGAGTCTTTTTAAGACTCTTTAGAAATAGCTAAGCGGAACAGGTTACTAAATATATCCACTTCAATTGCATTTTATAATGAATTTCCGCAAGGTCACGCCTGAATCAATTAACTACCTAAACTCTGATATTTAATTTGCTAGTCATTCAAAATGACACCTGCGATTGACTTATTTAAAAAATATCACGATAGATAATTAATATTACATTGACAAGACGACAACAGTGAAGGTCCTCCAGCAGAGAATGATTCAGTGGTCCTTGGTGGGAGTCACTCGGTAACTAGATTATTTTTATGTCGACACTAAATGTCTTTCTAGTCTAGCAGAGTATAACAACTACGAATTTTAGAAAAAAGAAAATAAAGAAAATACATTTATTTAACTCAGACAAAACACAACGTAATTATAAAACAAGTAAAAAAAAGGAAATAAATAAAAAGTAAAAGAAAAGTAAGAAAAAAATTGCGCCACTGCGCTGTGAAAGTATACGGTCATTCTTATAAATAATTTTGCAACTGACACAATTTAACCACCTCATAACTATTTAAAACCTCTTGAAACTTCAAGAAACTTAAAAATAGACATTTATCTGCTCAATTTATTTACCTAAATCTTTGTCATCACCCGACTACGGAAAAGGAAGGGTAATGATTTTTTTAAGCAACCTATAAAGCCTTAATTAGATCCTGGCGATTTCAATCGATCTTCTTTCTCTTTTTTTACAAAGAATCTCTTCGAATTTTTGTGTCATGAACGCTAGCCCTTAAAACAGTGATTTTAGTCGTGCTTGTAATTAACGTAATTGGCATAATTTTACTTGTAAATGTTCGTTTGAATTTATGTATGAATGTGATGTTATTCTGTCATGCTATATTTTGCTTAATGTGTGCGGTAAGTGCGGATGTAAATTAAAATTGCCGGCGTTAAAGTAGATCCGCAGTTTTAGCCCGCAGAATTAAAATTTTCTTACGTTTTTGTCATTTTACCCCAGTGCGGGTTGGTGAATGTCACATATCTTGGATTTTTTATTCTAGGACAATGCCGGTTTCCTCACGATGTTTTCCTTCATCGTTTTGACAGCAGTAGTGATGAACAAATGTATACATAGTAAACCGCCTGCCTGGGTTCGAATCTACGACCTTACAATTTGTAAGTCGCGACCGTTACCACTGGGCCACCACTGCTCTGGGCCACCACTGCTCCGAACCAAACCGAACTGATAATAAGCGTTTATTGTAATTGTCAGAAGTCAGAACTTAGCGTAATCTGCTGGATGTTAATGACAGTACTTGTTCTCTATAACAATAATAATAAATTTTAACATAAGTGCAGCGGAACGGGCTAACTTTTCAGCTATTAGTTCAAGAGTATCGCGACACGGTGTAGACAGTACAGAAGGATTAGTAGAATAATAGAACTTGAATGACAGTTTTGAGAAGTATTACTACTAGAGAAGCCGCGAATACTCGCTAGTATTCGGTATTCGGCATTACTCGACTTTTTTTTGTTCTTCGTCGAATACCGAATAATAGTGTCTATTATTCGACATTCGGTGAATAGTTGTTTCTAAATAAAAATAAACTTTTAATGAACAGAAAACCTATAGACTTAAAAATAATTAAACTATAAACTAGTATTATTATCATTGATGTAAAAAGTTAGCCAAAATCAGTGATTAGAGTATTCGAGTATTCGCCATAGGGAATGGCGATTAATCGGTATTCGACTATTCGGTATAACAACTATTCACGCCATCTCTAATTACTACCAAATGTGCTTATTTCCGCTGCCAAGCATTTTTGTGTCTGTTTTAGTAAAATTAATGGCAAAGGAGAGACATTTTAGCAATAGCAAATGGCACGGCGACAATTTAATGCCCACTCCTAGCACTTGAAAATTTACTCTACTATTTCACTCTCTTTCTTTTTTTACAACTTTTTATTACCTAAAGAAGAACGCAGGGAAGACCTGGATGAGACTCGCATAGACCAGGGAAGCATGGCACAAATGGGAGGAGGTCTATATTCAGCAGAGAGTGGAACAAGGCTGCCAATCATGATGATGATGTTCAATCAATCTGCCTAGCATTTTCCAACACTGTTGGGGTCGGCTTCCAGTCTAACCAGATGCAGCTGAATACGAGCAACTGCCTAACTGACCTACAAAACCTAGTAACTGGGTAATACGATACACTATGGTAAGACTAGTTGTCAGACTTTCGGGATTCTGACGACCCGTAATGACTGTCAAAGATTTACAGCCGGGACCAACGGCTTAACGTGCTTTCCGAGGCACGGAGGAGTCTCGGTATGTTAAGATTATCACCCATCCGCGGAACAACCCTGGCAAGCGTAGCTTAACTTGATGGATGGCTGTTATTACTTAACCACAAGCTCCTCCAATGATCATGATGATTACCAAAAATACTAGGAATATTAATAACGGAAATGTCATTGAAATAGAGGACTGGCTTACTGAAATAAATTTTAATGCTTGTTTTCTCTTTTCAGTTATGTGTTTTTGCAGTCGGGTTTTTTGTTTTTTTTAAATAATTTTCTTTACTTCAAACTTTTTAGTTTTATTTATATATATATGGAATTGATTAATTACTAGTAATGTTGTTTTTTTTTTTCAAACCTACCACTCCTTTTTTGTATTTGCAGATGCAATATACAAATATTATATAGCCTATGTCACTCCTCCAGACCAATCTATCGACACCTCATATGTTAAAATCCATCAAGCCGTTTAGGCTACAGAGCGTACCAAAGAAATATACATACACTCTTTTGCAAAAAAAACGGGCACCTAAGGTTTACGTTCTAAGGTCGATTTGAGTTAATTAAATGAAATTTATTTCTTTGGCGTAGTCTATGTATACTTATAATCGTGTAAATTAATGCGCGTGAAGTGACTTGGGGCAATTAAAAGAAAAAAAACGATGGATTCTTTAAAACCGATGTACATGCCCAAATAATAAGAAGTGGTCGGCAATAAAGACAAGATTTTTTTTTACTTTTTTAAATTAAATAAAGTTACAAATGTAAAAACCTAATAACGAGTGAGACCTCCTCTTGCCAAAATCACAGCTTGAATCCTTCTGGGCATGCTTTCCACGATGTTTTTAATAACGTTTTGAGGAATACGTTCCCACTCTTCTGCAATGACTCTTTTTAGCTCCCTGATGTTTTGTGGAGCAGGTTGCACTGATCTTACCCGTTTCTTTAGAACATCCCAGACATGCTCAATTGGATTGAGGGCAGGACTTCGAGCTGGCCAATCTAAACGACGGATCCCAACTTCTTGCATGTACGCTTCCACGTCGCCAGAACGGTGCGGGCGAGCATTGTCGTCCATAAAAATGGAATCTTCCCCAAGTGCAGTCAATGTGGGTTGTGCATATGGAATTAGGACTTCCATTATGTACACCCATTTAATGTTCCATTTTCTATGAAAACTAACTCCGTACGCTCCGTCGAATTAATTGCTGCCCAAAACATAACGGAGCCTCCGCCATAAGGAGTGAATTCTTCGCAGCACTCGCCGGCGTCGGTCCTCTCCACACAAAGAGATTCTAGCTTCATCAGAAAACAATACTTTATTCCAGTCCTCCAGAGTCCATGAAGCACAGTTCCGAGCACTGAAGTCGAGCAACACGGTGCTCACGGAGTAATTTAGGGCCCCGAGCTGGGCGGTAACTCCTTATATTGGCAGCCAAAAGCCTCCTCCTGACCGCCCACAAGCTAACTTCTACTCCTTTTACTTCTTCAAGGCTCTTTTTCAGATCCACACTTGACGCCTTACGATTCCGCAACGCCTGACACACCAAAAAGCGGTCATCTCTTGGTTCTGTGCATCGTTTTCTCCCCGAACCGGGTCTTCTTTTGACCGAACTGGTCTCTTGATACCGTTGCCAAGTCCTCTGGACAGTTGAACGACTCACATTTAGCCGCTTAGACACGTAAGTTTGCGAACAACCTTCTTCAAGTAGGGCTATAATTTTACCGTTATAATTTTATTTTTATAATTTTATAATTTTATCGCTTTATCACTCATATCAAAAAGTGGTATTTAATGTAAAAAGAAAGATTAAATTGTTTAATTTGCAGAAAATATCCAAAAAGTTTTAAAATATCGTAATCAGTTAAAAATCGTTTCAGCAATTCGCGCCATTAGTAAAGCAATTTTAGAATAATCATTATTTTTCTTTTATTCATTTCAAATTTTAAATTTGGAACGTAAAGAATCATGCCATGATGCTTCAAATTGGGCACGCCACAATTGCGGCGATAAGACCCCTCTTTGAGGAGTGGCTAGAGAAGCGCCACGGCGTCCTCACCTTCCGCCTGACGCAGGTCCTCACCGGACACGGTTATTTCGGGAGGTTCCTGCACAGGATAAGGCGGGAGGAAACGCCCGGAGGACACGGTGGAGCATACGGTGGAGGTCTGCCCAGCTTGGGCAGAGCATCGCCGTGTCCTCGTGGAGGCGATCGGCGGCGGTGATCTCTCGCGTCCGGCCCTGGTTCAGGCCATGGTACGGAGCGAGAGGAAATGGGAGGCCGTCACCTCCTTCTGCGAAACTGTAGTGCTCGCGAAGGAGGAGGCGGAACGCGTGAGGGAGAGGCAAATTTCCCGCTCCCACGCCCCTAACCGCCGCAGGAGGAAATGCCCAGGGCGTCGGGAACCGGCCACCGTAGACGCGGGCTTGCGGGCGGTGAGCAATGGGTGGCTCACCGTCCGATAAGGACCAGGCCCGGGTCGACGGCGCGTTGTGTTCCACGCGCGCCTCAAAGAGATGTCAGCAGATTTGAAGGGGTCCAATAGGGCCGATGCCTGCCGGGGTTGCGAAGAAAACCGAAAGGGAGATCGTGGCCCCCGGCAACAGGGCAACCGAAGGAACACGGGTGGGTTTTAGTAGTAAGAGTCTGACACGCCCTCCCGCTCCGCCCAGAGCGGGAGAAGTTATTTGATGATTTCCAACCCAAAAAAGAAAAAAAAAGGATGCTTCAAATAACATGCCATTACATACATACAAACATACATACATACATACATTCATACATACTCTCGAAAAACATTACCCTCCTTCTGGGGCAGTCGGGTAATAATTAGCAGCAATTGACGGGATAACTTAACCCGGAGTCAAATTATTTGCCAGTACTGAAAGTCGCTAGCAAAGGGAAGACAGCCCTCCAAGGTGCACCGGAGGAAGGTATTTTTAGAAGGTAAAGTGAAGGCTATTTATTGCCCAAATTACTACCACACATGTCATTGCACCTGTATTGTATAATTTAATTGCACTAGATCTTCTGACCCAATTCGTTTCGTGACCAAAAACACGATTGTGCATATTTCAATGATCGGCAATGTTTTGACCCAGTTAGCTCGCATGAGATCAAAGTGTCCTGCCCATGAGAGGATGACAGATGACATAAGGACCCCACTAATGAGGATAGGAGGGTTATCGTGAGGGAACTGAGGCCAAAATAGAGGTGAAGGAGCTTCGAGTGGGTAAGTTCGGTTGTTTCGTTAATTGGAGTTATGATCAACTTACAAAGGGGAAAGTAAAAATGGTAAGTGAAGAATTTTCGTCAGTATTTTGTGTCAATTTTGAAAATATGAATAATTTATCAAGGTTTATGATTAGGTAATCTGCGCTTTAGATAAATAAACCGTAGTTTGTAACCCCGAGTTGATATATAGTTTGCTGTATATTTATCATGTAAATGAGCCCTTCAGACTTCATCACATACTGAATATGTGAAATCCCCTAGCTTTTACAATTAATGATGGGTCAATAATGACATAAACAGCGGTTCTCTTAGCGGACTTAAACGGACACGCACGGCATTGTATGTTGTGTTTTGCTAGACAGAAAGAAATAAATATATTTTATTTGTGACACGCACAGGAAAAATAAACAGTCAATAAAGCATTTAAAACTAACAAAATTAACATTAAAAACAAAAAAAATAAAAAAGACCTGTGCGAAGCCAAAAAGCATAGATAATGCTTTTTGGCTTCGCACAGGTCTTTTATATTTCGTTTTTTATACGTCAAAAAGCATTATCTATGCTTTTTGGCTTCGCATAATTTTTCTCAGCATAATGCTACGATATTTAAAAAAGAAATCCCGCAACGCTGGTATTCTGTTAGGGCCCGGCTAGACAGGCGAATATGATTGCCTAATCTCTTCACACAATCCTTTTTTTAGAAATCCACTCGTTAGCAACAATTGTAGCAGTGGTTTTTAGATTTTAGTAGGTTAGTAACTACAATAGAACTCCAATTTAGACAAGACTTCAATAGAACCCACAAAATTGTGAAATCAGAAAGCTTTACTAAACCGTCCAAACAATCGAGCCTTTCAAACCGAAGTCGTCTGAAGTCGTAAATTGCATCCAAACTTTCACCACATTTCACCCAACTTCCAGTTTGATCCATTTACGTTCGTGAAGTCCAGACTTGGCCTAGTTTTTCTAAATAAACGTACGAGATTGGCCTGAGAATAGAAAGGAATATATTATAATATCGGCTAGTGAAGAAATGTTTTGTACAAAATGCCTGTTAGCATAATACGCCTATAATGTTCCCACTGCTGGGACACAGGCCTCCTCTCTTCGAGAGGGAGTGGGCTGTAATCTGCCACACGGGCCCAGTGCGGGTTGGTAAATCTATCAAGTGGTTAGTTAATTAATTATAATATTAGCCTATTTGTTATCTATGTAACTCAGCAGGGCAAAGCTTTTTCTCTCACTTCAATTCGATTTAAAATATTTTATTTCACATAAACCTACAAACGTACTTATGAAACGTCAGAAGCTAGGTGCACGGGTCCAATTGGTCGTTTCCTATGGAGAAGAGCCGGCAAGAAGCTGCAGCGTATAATTGGCTTTTACAATATTTTCAAATAACAGCGTTAATAGATATGGGAGGACAGTGTAGGTCTTTTAACAAATACCAGGAACTTAACAAAATAGAAAATGGTCAATAAATCTACAATCCACTCACTCTCACCATGTTTGTCACTTGTTGACAATTTCAGACCAGTAAGATCAGGTATCCTGAAGATGTTTGCTTTATTAAGGTTAAGTCTCAATTCACACATACATACATAAACTCACGCCTTCTTCCCATGGGGCAGGCCCAGTCTTAGAGACCCAGGGCCCCTAAGCAACTTCGACTTTTGAAGTCATTCCAAATTCAAAGCCATTTTGGAAATCTAGTAAATAAAATGTACTACAGGAAATTTCAAACTTTTTTTTCCACAAATTTTTATCTGACTTTAAATAAACATCTGAAATAATGCAGTCTGTGCTAATATGTCACTATAGTCAAGCTACCTCGGTCGGGGTAGCTGGGTTTGGTACCCCTAAGCTGGCTCGGCCCCTAGGCCAGTACCTTGTGTGCCTAGGCGTAAATCCGGGGCTGCATGGGGGTAGGCAGAAACTACAGAAAACCACTTGCAACGATCCTCACATACTCCTTTTGCTTCGTTTACGTTCATACACCTGGTCATACACGCACGGCGGTTGCGAGTACTATGCACCTGACCTTTCTGAAGCACATCACCAATAAAGCCACCATTTGTTTCAATTTATCGTATTTTAAAACTTACAAAATCAATCTACGAACACAATAACAGTTAAAAACAAGAACATGAATCTGAATATCAAATCAGCTTAAAATAACACCAACACAGGTGTCAAAATACGACGAAACTGTCAACAAAAAACCCAAATGAAAACAAAGCCGAAAAAGCCCAAATTCGTAACTTTCCGACGCAAAATACGTTAATATTTGTCAACACTAATTCGCATACATTGAAGTCACACCACTCCATCAGGAGTGACAAACTGTTGGCAAAATATTTCCAGTCCCATTATTTCATTTTCGCTGGCTCACACATCAAAGGTACCTGTAATTGCGAAGCGCGGAACCCATATACATAACGAATACCGTTCGTTGATGCTAGAGTAGCGTACGTGATTTTTCACCGAATGCGAAATTCGGCCTTGTGGCTGCCGAATACAGAAATATGCGGAGTTTGTTGCTTTTTTATGTCATCGTGAATATTGAACGTGTTTTTTACCGACTCTAGGAGGTGGAAGTGTTGGTATTTTGCTAGCTTTGTTGTGCCGTTTTGACATGTTCGTGAACTAAGGGTTGTCGCCGATCTACTGTTTGGCTTCACATCAGCTTTAGCTCCAAACAAGCCGTCAGAGTGCACCGCTCGTCCGCTCTCGACCGCTCGTCGTAAGCCCTTTGCCGACAAAGCAATGACTTCGGTCGAGCAATAGATTTCCTTTTGCAAGCGGTTCGTCAAGAGTATGTAAACAGTAGATAAACATTGCACAAATTATTAGCCAAACGCTCAAATGTTATGTAGATCTTAAGTGCGGTATATCTTCAAGTTTAAAAAATTAAGACTGGCTATGTCTTGAATTTTTACTTAATGAATACACTAACCGCTAATACAATCATATGTTTTCTTCATTAGACGAACAATTAACAGCTTCTAAAAATTCGGCAAAACCAAAGCCGAAATGTAATATCCTGGTGTCACTCCACCAAAAGCATTTTAAAATCTCCTCTTTTAACCCGTTCACAAAGCCAATGTGTTTGCACCGTGTACAGTCACAGACAAACTCTTCGTACAATTAGTAACATATTTCAGACCGGCTGCGATGACGTCAAACGTACTCTCGACGACTGTACCGTAAATTTTAGTGCAGGTCAGTTCATATTTTTGAGTGCCATTTGTAATTTTTGTTTGTAATTGTTTTTAGGTCACAGGAATTATTTTTAAAGTGTCAAGTTTATTTTTATTTTCTAGTTCATTTTTTTCATGTTTAAGATAGTATGTGTGCTTGTGGAGTCTGGGTTTGAGCTCGTTTGATGGCAATAGGCTCGCCCCCTTTTACATGTGACCTCAAACATAGCTGGCGAAATGTGTGTGTACTATAGGTGTATCTCTGCCCAATCCATCGGGGAATACAGGCGTGATTTTATGTACATTTGTGTCTAAGATAGACGCGCCTAAAAGTTATTTTCATTACCTCTACTTATAAAACGTAATACAATGTCGCCCATGGGCATGTGACCGGCGGTGTTTTTCTGAATATTCATGAAAAAATTAACTTAAAAAGGGGGATCTATCTTTTTCTTGTTTTTTTTTTTTTTATTGACATTATATATGATTTTATGGACTTACACTTGTATTTTTTAAATAAAAAATATTGTTTTTTAGGAAAAAAAAAAGTCTTCACCTCCGTTTTTTTCATAGTCGACAAATTGTAATAAAAAATTAAAATAACTCACAAGTTTTAAAAATTATTATTTTTAAAACTTGAGAGTTTAAAAACAGAATCCAAATCGAGCCAATAACATCGGAGATAAGGCAAACGTTATTAAAAAAATTAAAAACAAGAAAACATTGAAGATGCTGAAAAAGTTAACTTTCGATAATTTTTCATGAATATTCAGAAAAATACGGGCGGTCACTTACTACTTATACTATACTTTGCAATTTTTTCTTATAAGTAAGTTGACCTTGACGACCCTTGACTCCCAAGAAAAGTGCCTCATAATAGTAACCTTAATATTCACCTTAAGGGCCTATACTACCTCAAATTGCTTAACACGAGCCTCGGTTATATCTAAAATACTGCAGCATTAATTTAACAAAATCTCCAACCCGAACAACAAACCATTGATATTCAAAAAATACTTCAGAAACTTTGCATAAAAACTAAACTACATAACTATAAAGCAGATATTATGTTATTTTTTTAATTACTATTATTTTCGCCGTAAAAAGAAATCACCTAAACTATTGGCTTCTTGGAGCCGCGAGACACTCAGTCTCGCTCTCACTCAGTCCGCGAGTAGTATGATGCGAGCGAGATAAAAGGTAAATTTGAGCTGAGTTACTATGAGCTCTTAACATTATCAATCTAAAACGAAACTATTTAAAAAAAATACACACTTACTCAAAATTTATCAAATTAAAATCTAGGTATTTTGCAGTAAATATATATTGAATTTTTTCTAAATTCTCTCTCAAATTAAGTTATTTTCTAAGTATATAGGGTGGCATTGAATTTAAGATAAAACGCAATATGGAATGTCATCAATATCTAATGATATTGAAGAAAAGGTTATTTCATTTTGCGTAGCAATGTAACCTTTGAGATTTACGAATTCTTTTGTGTTTTAACTTTTAATTAAAACTTTTTATTTGACTGACGTATTTACTGCATTTTTTATATTATTATTTGATGTAAGAATTTAGGGGACAAAAGGTCACAAAAGTTGAATTGATTCAGGCAAATTGAACTGCGCTGTGTATGAACAGCGGATTGAAAAGGTTAGGCACCTTTATATATTTTTTGTTCTTGCATCATCCACGAAATAATGTTCCTACTACGAACTGTGAATATTAAGAATCAAATGAGATTTCAAAAAGGTGACAAGCGCCTGTTACGTGCGAAAGAAATGTATTTGAATATTGTTTTTTCCCTTTGCATGGCGTGGGCGTGGTAATATATTTACTAATTAAAATCTATTTCTGAAATACCGTGAAAAACAAATCTAGTCGTTTGTTTGTCAAGTAATTTAAGCTAAAGCGCTCGTGGCTAAATTATTACAGCCGTGCGGGTCGATCGAAGGTTAAGCTACGCTTGCCGCGATCGGTTCCTGTACCCCTCCATGCTTCAGAAAAAACGTTAAGCCGTAGGTGCTAGTCCAGGCCATGGGACAGAGCGAGAGGGCATGGAAAGCCGTCATCTCCTGCTGTGAAGTAGTAATGCTCGCGAAGGAGGAGACGGAACGCGTGAGGGAGAGGAAAATTTCGTGCCCTCAGGCCTCTAACCACCGCAGGAGACGCCCTAGGTGTCGGGAATTGCAGGCCGATTCCCGGCCATCATAGGTCGATTCCCGGCCATCGCAGGCGCGGGCTTGCGGACGGTAAGTAATGGGTAACTCGCCGTCCAATAAGGACCAGGCCCAGCGCGTTGTGTTCCACGCGCGCCTCAAAGAGATGTCCACTAGGGCCGATGCCTGCCGAGGTCGCGGGAAAGTCCGAAAGGGATACCGTGGCCCCTGGCAATACAGGTAACTGAAGGAACACGGGTGGGTTTTAGTCACTCAGAGTCCGACACGCTCTCCCGCTCCGCCCAGAGCGGGAGAAATTATTTAATAATTTCCCATCCCAAAAAAAGCCGTAGGGCCCGGCTGTCATTCAGTTGTTACGGGTAGTCAGAAGCCCAAAATTCTTACCAAAGGATATCGTGTTACTCAGTAAATGGGTTTTGGAGGTCAGATAAGAAGTCGCTTTATGTAAAATACCGGTTAGACAGAAAGCCGACCCTAACATACTTGGCAAAAGGCTAGACAGATTGACATACCATATTATCACAATCCGCATATTATACTTATTCAAAAAGCTACGTCCGATTTTTATTTCCAGATCAACGTACCGACAAGTTAGTCCTTAAACTCTAAAATAAAACTCTCCAAAGTTGAAGTAAAAAAACTGTTAGTTCAGCAACGTCAGCTGACGCATGCGTCCTGTTAGAAAATTCAGCTTTTTCTTGTAATTTAATTCATCTACAAGTGTCCGAACGAACTGGGGATAAAAAAGCGAACCTCGACTATTTCCCACAAGTAAAGTCCTCGTGGTCTAAGTTAATTAACTTTCCCACTCTTTTAACTGAGAATGAATTTCTTTAAAACGTTTACAGTATTATGCGAGAGGTTTTTTAGTTGTTGAGTGTACGTAAGTACGTGTAGTGCAAGTGTGTTGTGGAAAACTTGTGGATAAGTGTTGCCTTTGAACGGCAGTGTGCGAAATAAATTGGAATAAATAATGCGCGAGCTTTTTTTTTTTTTTCAACCAAAAACCTTTTATAATCTCTTCATTTTTGTGATTTTATACAGGATGGCAGGGACATCGACGCGAAAACTGTTACCATTCAGTAAGTTCGGATTCAGTACTTGATTCTGAACCCCACTACGTTGAATTTTTGTGTCGGTTATTAAAAAGAAACTGTTGTTCCATACATTTTGACCTCGTACGAGTACGTATAGCACTTTTTTATGAATCTGCAGTTTTTTTTTAAAATAACCGACGAAGTATTTCAACTCAGGGCGATTTAGAACCATGTACTGAATCCACGGTAACACTTTTCGAGTCGATGTCCCTGCCACCCTGTATATGTTCGCAGTAATGGAAACGTGTGACTTTGGAACTGGGTATTCCAAATTAATAACCAAATTATTCAATACTTACCCTTTATTTTTTAATGACAAAGTATCCATCTCCTAGCACTCAGTGTTGATTGCATCAAATATTTAGGTAAAATCTAATGTTTATATGTATTGACCAATCATGAACCCGGAAATAATAACACGATATCTTTACTCATTTCAATAAATAACGGTGATCCGAATCAATATCAATATTTATACAATTTGACCCTCAAATCTGAAAAAACAATATTTTATTTTATTTTTAATATTTTTTCCCCTTTTCGAATTTAGCATTAGGATTAAGCTATTAATCTTATAGTTTGTTGTGTAGACTCATTTTTTTTAATGGTTTATTTAAACCAATAATAAGTTCTTTTTGTACCCCATAAATGGCAAAACATTTAGAATACCTGTTATTTTATTTATTTATATATACTTTATTGTACACCACAAAAATTCATAACAAAAAATAAATCAAACACTACAAAATATACAATGGGCTATTTTAAGACCTTGCACATATTATTTGATGTGTACTCCTGTTTTACAATAAATATATTCTATTCTATTCTATATATTCTATTCTATTCTATATATTCTATTCTACTCTATATATTCCATTCTACTCTATATATTCTATTCTATTCTATAGTAATTAGACTAAAATTCACATGAAATGACACGACCGCTGTGATCACTATAGTAATTACTTCCGTGATTAAATTCCATACTCTGTTACTGATGCCTCCTGATTGAAGGCTCGTTTACATGAGAAAAGTTTCAGGCCAGCCTAATGGTGAGAGTTTCTAAGTGAGACTCGCTAGACGATTAATAAATACATAGTAAATTTTACCTCGATAGTCCTAGTTTATCATTTATAACTTTCAATTACAGTTTTATTATAAAGCTTTATGTAAGCGGGCACGCCCTTTATGCTTGGAGGCTTTTAATTAGATATTTCGTTCTGTTTACGATTAGTTTTTATTTCTGCTTGTTCTTATTCTCGATGGTTTTGGTTGGTATATTGGCGTGTGCTAGCTGACATATGGTCAATAAGTTATCATTTAAATCATGTTTTGTGTTGCGTAATGTAAATTATTTTGCATACTATTGAATAGAATCATTTTTTTCTAACTTGAACAGACAGCTGTGCTGCTGGGGAGTTTGTTGCGCCACTTCTTCTTCCCAGCTAAAGGCACTAGGAAGTGGTGAAGAGTGGGCGTTTTGGGGGACTGTCTTATGTATTTTTGACGTTCGAAAACTGCTGTTTCTCAGCCTAGTTTGAATAAATGACTTTTGTTTTTTTTAAAGTGAATACTTCTTTAGGCGCGTTGGTAATTTTTGAGATGGGACTAAACTATTGATTTCGCGACACCATGACGACACCTCATTTTTGTAAACGCGATTGTGCTCTTTATTATTATTAGGTTACGAATCAATGTTCTATGCAAGTATTTTTACTTTAAAGGCTGCGTAAAAACGATTGTGCTCTTTATTTATATTATGTTACGGATCAATATTCTATGCAAGTATTTTTACTTTAAAGGTTTCGCATATTTTTTTTTTTGTAAACGCGATTGTGCTCTTTATTTAGATAAGGTTACGGACCAATGTTCTAAACAAGTATTTTTCTTCCACCAAAGCGATCTTGTTCAAGTTGTCACTTCTATCGGCACTCCCGGAGTGCCACCAATTTTTTTTTTATACTCCACCTAGTAATATTCAAAACTTGCCTACGATTTTGTCATACGTGACTCGAAATACGATTTTTCGTTTCCACAGATGTATGCTTCCTTTGAAAGACATTCTATGTAAAAACCCACCGTATAAATTTAGGTGAAATGACCTTGAAGTCCACCTAATCACTCGATTCCATCGCATAAGGTGAAATTACAGCTTACCTCACCTAAGTTTTCACGGTGTGGCTCGGCGGCAAGCCGAGGCACACTATGACAGGCAGAGTGCAAGAATGTAGATGAGAGCGCTCGGCCTGCCTCGGCTGTGTCTCGGCGTTCCTCGCTCGCTCTCCGTCCCGTGTCGGTTTTTGTGCCCGAGTCAAAGGGTCTCACGGAAGTTGCGAGTGTGTCAAACTCAAACTTATTTATTTCAATGAAAACATTTACAGGCACTTTTGAATTGTCAAAGAGTCGGTTAGCCTGAAATATGAAGCTAGTTGCACATTGCCAAGCGT
Organism: Omphaloscelis lunosa; assembly: GCA_916610215.1. Taxonomy (NCBI): domain Eukaryota; kingdom Metazoa; phylum Arthropoda; class Insecta; order Lepidoptera; family Noctuidae; genus Omphaloscelis; species Omphaloscelis lunosa. The sequence continues at coordinate 11,042,824 of OU744265.1, read as the reverse complement.
AGTAGGTACCAATGGTGAACGGGCAAGAGACTCCACGGACACTCTTTTAAATAAAAAATATGTTACAAAATATTGGTTACATCATTCATGTTGAAATTATACATGTGAGAACAATCTAGAAAGACGTACACGTTCGCTGTACACTTTCGTGTCTCCAATGTTGCTTGCGCCGATTGACAGAGAAGACGTTCAATATCTGCGTCCATCCTCTCGGGGATCATAACTTCAACTGAACTAGGCGAGGGTGTACATGGCCACCCTCGGGCTGAAGCCTATCGCCGAGAATTTTTCGCGAGACCCAGCGAGATTGCTTAGATGCGAGTATACAGCGGCAATTAAAGAATGATCGGCCTGTTTACACCAGACAATTTTTTTATCGACTTACAATAATCGTTTATTCGAAGCGAGCAACTAGCCTCGTGTAAATGAGCTGTTAGTTGATGATTAATAAACAATGAACTCAATCATTACATTAAACACACTACATAATTTGAATTTAGATTATTTATCGAATACGATTTAGTAGCGCATCGCATAAGGTGGATGTGGCACTATTTAGATTTGAAAATTAATTCATCAAATAGGATTATTATAATAGTTTAATCTGCGCATTTGTGTAAGCGTTATCTATATAATACATAATGCTAAAGCTCATAGAGGTCTCTTACTGACATTATATTCAATAAATCTGCCTAGCTCTTTCCCAACTATTGATAAAAGTTGGTATCAAATTAAAGCTATTATTGAGTTAATTCAAAATAATATGTATACAACTAAAAAGCTTGAAATAAAGCAAATTATTTAAAAAAACAAAAAGCCCGACTCTATAGAATTTTGGTATTGCAGACGGGGACACAAATCAATAACCTGAAATATGGTGTAACTTTTGTTTGTCCCGCGTGCGATACCACAATTCTATAGATTATACCTAGCGCTTGTTTTTTTTTTTTCTGATATGTGTTTTTGCAATCGGGTTTTTGCTTTTCTGAAGTGAGGTAGTACCACAGTATCACAAACGATCTCTTTACAATAATATTCTAGTTTTAACGCTTACAAATCAACATATCTATCTATTTCTATCTACCCCTAAGTTGGTAGTACTCGTTGTAACGTGAATACGGCATATGTCCCGAAATATAATAGGTAACACGACGCCAAAATAAGCTCATATTTCGCGAAGTGCCGCGCGTCTAAGTCGTATTTTAGATTTTAACCGTATGTACGTTTTGTATTACATAAATCGAGTCCTCTGTATCATATGGTAGATAAGCAGTGGATGTATAAATAAGGTTAATTTATATATTTATATATACTTTATTGTACACCACAAAAATACATAACAAAAAATAAATCAAACACTACAAAATATACAATGGGCGGCCTTATCGCTTTCCGCGATCTCTTCCAGGCAACCTTGGAATGGACAGTGATTTGCCTGGACATAAAATGGGGCTGTCGTCGGTGCAAATAAGTATACAATAAACTAGAATAAATACACAGATATATACATATCCTAAATATCATGTCCTATCTGTATATCCTATTATCATGTTTTTGTGTATAAATACTAATTATGGTCACCAAGAACCACCATACTAGTTACCAGGTGTAGTCCATTATATAGCTTTCTCATGAGTCATATCTGCCTTCCTTTTTCCTAACTGTGTTGGGGTTGGCTTCCAGTCTAACCAGATGCATGTGGATACCAGTATTTTACATGGAGCGACTGCCTATCTGACCTCCACAACTCAGTAAACCCGGTTTACTGTGTAACACGATACCTCTTGGCAAGACTGGTGGTCAGGCAGGGAGGAGTCTCGGTATGTTATGGATGGTCACCCATCCACAGACTGACCTCGGCAAGTGTTGCTTAACCCTGAAGATCGACCCGTGTGGCTGTTATTATTAAGCCACAAGCCTCTCGAGCTTTTTCATGAGTATCACGTGAAATACATAATTAAGATATAAGTCTCTTCTTTGAGGAGTGGCTAGAGAGGCGTCACGGCGTCCTCACCTTCCATCTGATGCAGGTCCTCATCGGACACGGTTGTTTCGGGAAGTTCCTGTTCCGGATAAGGCGGGAGGAAACGCTCGGGTGTCACCATTATGTCGATTGCCCGGAGAACACGGTGGAAGTCTGCCTGACTTGGGCGGAGCATCGCGGTGTCCTCGTGGAGGCGATCGGTGGCGATGAACTCTCGCGACCGGATCTAATCTATATATATATATATGGTACGGAGCAAGAGGGTATGAGAGGCCGACACCTCCTTCTGCGAAGCAGTAATGCTTGCGAAGGAGTAGACGGAACGCGTTAGGGAGAGGAAAATTTCGTGCCCTCATGCCCCTAACCGCCGCAGGAGACAACCTGGGCATCGGGAGTCGCAGGCTGATTCCCGGCCACCTTAGCCCATATATGCCCAGGGGGTCGATAACGACCCAAAAGTACTTGATTACTTCCGATGAACCCTGACCGCGAACTTATGAATGAATTCTTATTATAGCGCCATCTTTCGACAGTCAAATTAACTATTTTGAAGCACAGCTCAATATCATTTCTACTTTACAATAATTTCAAATGACAAGTGCTAGTGCAAGTTCGTACAAGTTCATTTCTGGAAAAAGTTTGCAACCAAGCGCATAAAAATGTAAGTATTTTGTGATTATTATGTTGTTTAACTAACAAAATTGTATTTATAGCAAACTGAATATGTGTTGTAGAGATATAGATGTAAATATTGCTTATAAAATATATTTTTCTAATTGCAATCAATCGAAACATTTTCGTGGGTCGGTAACGACCCCGTGGGCACATCCCATGCTTTATAATCATATTTTTTCTTTTACAGGTCCCGGCACGTGCTCTCTACAAACGAAATAGCCGAAGCCCTCGAGTCACTTGACTACGAGGAAGGTGTCCAGGGCTTCGATGTGTACATTGATCCGCCTTGTGAGGGTACCATATCGGACGGTGACTCAGGTGAGGAGGACTGTGACAATATAAATCGCTTGAACCGACATCAATTACTTGCTCCAGCTGAGATGGTAGTACTACAAGGCGCAGAAGACCATGATGGTGACACCACCATCGATGAGGTTTTAGTCTGCCCTACTAGTAGTTCTCAAAATTTTGAACCCATTTCTACGGCATCCAGATCCAACACACACAGGTTACGAAATTCTCGTCCTGTCGAACCGTCAACTCCAGGAGTTGAAGAACCGACGATCATTGCTTATCCTGATGATCAATCTTCCTTGAATGGTCGTCTTACCAGGGCCAACAATGATTCTGTGGGCCCTTCTTCAAGACGTGGAAGACAGAGCAACGTCAGGCCACGTAAATGGGTAAAGCGAGATTTGCGTCCTCGACAAGATGTGTGGTCACCTCCGCCTCCACGAGCTGTGCTCACACTTACCAAAGAAAGTGAACCTATAGAGTTCTTCGAATTATTTTTTAACGAAGACGTTGTAAGGTATATTGTTAGGCATACGGTAATGTACGCCGTTGATAAACACAATACTAGTTTTTGTCTTTCAGGGGATGAGATGTGCTGTTTCATAGGAATTTTAATTCTTAGTGGTTACGCGCCTTTACCGAGACGGCGTATGTACTGGGACTCAAACGAAGATACCCACAATGTTTTGGTGACCAATATTATAGCCTATGTTCCTTACTTACCAAATTTAATTACCTAATAGTTCCTATCCTACTTGTCTAAACTAATAATAAAGACTGAATAGCATATACTACTGTTTTATTTTGATTATTCTTTTTCCATACTAGTGTACGACCTTATCTGCCCAAAGGGTCATTTTCGACCCACTGAAAAAAACCAACTTTCAGAACTGAAAACTAAAAACTACTATCACAGTACTTGTCTGTGGTTATCAATAAAGAACATATGTGAAAATTTTAAAAATCGTTGTCATATATAGTTCTGGGCATATATGGGTTAGGCGCGGGCTTGCGGACTGTGAGCAATGGGTAGCTCGCTGTCTGATAAGGATCAGGCCCGGGTCGACGGCGCGTTGTTTTCCACGCGCGCTTCAAAGAGATGTCAGCACAACTGGAGGGGTCCGCTAGGGCCGATGCCTGCCGGGGTTACGGGCTTGTCCGAAAGGGTTACCTTGGCCCCTGGCAACATACAGGCAAATGAAGGAACACGGGTGGGTTTAAGTCAGTAAGAGCCTAACACGCCCTCACGCTCCGCCCAGAGCGGGAGAAGGTATTTGATAATTTCCCACACAAAAAAAACGGTGGGTGTCTGAGGATGGACGGCGCCTCCGATGCATGACCAAGAAGAAGTGGCGAGACGACCTAGATGCGTAGTGCAAGGGTTGGATGGAGGTGGCCCTGGAAAAGGATGCTTGGAAAGATTTGGGGGAGGCCTTTGCTCAGCAGTGTAGGTTAAAATAATTTCATAAGTTGAAGCAACACAAAGAGCCATTTTTTGCTTCAATTTTATTGTTGCAGGCATCATGTAAATGGGGCTTTAAAGTATCTAGTAATGTTATAGGTGTAATATTATGATCAACACGTCCAAATGCGTTAATAATGTCTGCATGCAATGAGTAAACTAAATATAAATATCTAAGTAAATAATATCGCAAGTGATGAGAGTTTTCGACGATTAATAACTCACTGCCTTTAAATTACACTTCACTTCGCAAAACTTACAAAAGAAGACTCGAGAAAACTCAATAAAACTCCTTTGTGGAATACTACTATAAATAACCATCAGAGTAAAATATAAATAAACAAGAGGAACAGACAGTTACTTGAAAAAGCAATGCAAACGACTGCATTTTTCGCATCGGCTGCACTTAGCTCTAGTTCTGCTGAAAACGTAAAGCATCTAGAAATAAAAGATTTGTCCTATTCTTAGTCTTTGAACTGGAGTTTGTTAAAGCATAGCCAGACTCCGTCACCGTTCTGCTACTGCAGTACGACACAACTTAGATGTAGCATCGGCAGAATTCGTAAAACCGATCACCATCCGAACTGAGCGCACCTTCAAAATTACCAATACTTATTACTACTTTAGGTGAAAATGATTTTTATGCAAACCCAATAACTTGTAAAGTCATCTAACTAAATACATTCGAAAAATTGAAATCTGTCTGTTTGTTTTCCTCGAAGGGTTAGGTAGATGTGTACCTACCTACCTAGTACACCCACATTTCGACAGTTATGTTTAAGTTCCATGTAAAAACAATATGTGCTCTATTGATATAATAATAGCAATTTGTGCTCGGTTGATGACAATAGGCTCGCCCCAGCCTATTGTCATCAACCGAGCACAAATCCAGACTGCGGGCTGCTACTGAGAAATTTCTGATGAAAAACCCAATAACACTTTGCCCGACCTAGGAATCGAACCCAGAACCTCGTGCTCAGCAGTAGCGTTTGCTACCACTGGACCAACGAGGTAGAGTAAGTAGGTGATACCGACAAAACAAAAAGTTTTACACTGCGAATTGATGTTGTGTCGGAGACCATGTTAGACCGATTATTTTATGACTAAGAATATTTAGAACTAAGTAGGTATTTATTTTATTTTGTTATTTTTATTTCATTATATGCTGCACCGGTTGACGTCATCACGTCAACGCCGGCTGTCGCTAAAGACCTGCGCTGGGGCTCTGTCTCGCAAAGGGTCGCAGCATTATGCTAAGCTATGGCCGTTTAGCGTGGATGTGACGCATATTTTCCCCCAACTTGTTCTTTCATGTTTGTGTTCTTTCTTTGCGTCATGTTTACCGCAAATAAACGTATTTTCTTTCTTTTCTTTTCATTACTTTTTCGCTCTTGCGTCATTATCTATCATTATCTTAACCACCGCGCTTCTTAATGTCACAATAAACGTCAAAAAAAAAAACTTTAATTTCACTCTTAGATTGCGGACTTGATTTTTATTAGTAAACAAGATTTCACTGTTGCCTCATGCTCAACCTCTTGACCCCAATCAAATAAGTCTTTCACGACGTCTTTTCTCTGCACCGAAAATGGTCAACCGTAACAACTTTGATACTAGGTCGGTCACCGCAAACGGGCTGCGATCGAATACGGCCAACCGAATTACAGTTTACATTAACCTATGACCGAAAATGGTTGCAGATGAGTACGGTCACACCGACCTAATGAAAACTCGCCACTAGCGATACACGTCTGGGCAGAAATAGTCGCATACATAACCTACTATACCAATCAATTTAATGTCGTTCTGATTACAGTCGCACCGATTACAGTCGATCGTCTGAATACCCACTTATCCTTCAAAGTTTTTTCAAACTACCCGCTGGAAGCTTTCAGTGCATACATTAATTGAATTGATCCAGTTATAAATTGTTTTATGTAAAGTTGGTTTATTTCCAACAATTTGACGTGAATATTTATTGAGTGATATTTGCTTTTAGTTTGCATTTTGTTTTTAATTTATTTGGTCGCGGTGTCTACTTTACTGAATTAATTATATTTTAATTGAATTCTGACTGGAATGGTACTTCGTTTATAAATAATTATGTAGGTACTTGTTACCACATATTGTGTGGTGTTATATCGCCTAGCTAAATGGGTCGTTTAAGACCTTAAATAGTTTGGTGTATTACATAAGAAAGACGTAACAGCCATATACGGATTGGATTTTGGTCAGATCAGATGGATTTACGACTAATTTCAATACTCAATACTCAATTCTTTATTGCGTTCCACAATGTAGGCTTAGGTGGTAAAACATTTATCGTAACAATCATGGACCCTGTCGGGCACTGCAAAAGAAAGAAATTTGGAGAGGACCTATCAAGAATCTTAAAATAACAATCGTTGGTATACAAATTGGTGCATTGATGTTGTTAAGTTAGTTCTCCAATTACATTTTAATTATTATTACAAAGTGCACCGTGCATGTCAGGAATAATGAACTAAACACAAGATTCTTATAATTTAACTTATTCTAATAACATGGACATTGAATCAATAAAACATTAATTTTCAAGTTTCAAGGATTTGTCATGTAAATATTCGTTGACGCTGTAGTAACATTTTCTCAATAATAACTTTTTTAACTTATTTGTAAATAAATGGAGTTTTTTTTTCTTTTTTTATTGATTCAGGTAACATATTGTAAATTTTGAAACTGAACGCGATCAACACTTTTTAACCGCGTCCAAGAGTTGTCAGTGTTAATATTCCATTAAACCGAATTTACATTACGAAACTAGTTGCGCAAACCTAGTTGTGCATCGATAGTTTCACGTTGAATAATTATCTATTTACACGTGAAATATGCAACTAGTTTCGTAATGTAAATCCGGCTTAAACGTAATGACACTGACAGCACTTGAACGCGGTGTAGATGTGCTGATCGTTGTTCAGTTTAATAGGTAAAATTCGCCCTTAAAGGTACAACAGACCATGCTTGGTAGCCAAAGGAAGACTATTAAACAAAGTTACCTAATTTAACACAGTAACTCGTGACATGCACAACTTGCAGACTTTTCCCCCTTACTCATGAACATTGCTAAAACTTAAGACGCGCTTAAACGTCAAAAAATGTATGTTATGACCCTAATCATAACTTAACTTTAAGCAACGTTTAAAGTAAGGTTATAAGTAAGGAGGTTTTGTTCTCCGCAGACTCAATCGCAAAACAGTCTCTCATCTGTATTCTCCTTCAAATAAGCGTAGCACTAATGCATGTACGCTGGGCTCTATTAAAATTTTAATACAATTGGGGTACCAAATTGATACAGCACTGTACACAAATCGGGACAACACTACATTCCACGCTCGGCGTGTAAAGTGTTCTATTTCGCTAACATGCTCCGCGTGACACACTCGTGTTGTATTTCGCTAACACGGCCCGTGTGACGTCATGTGATGTCTGCGTAACATTGCACAGGCTGTAATGATTGTGTTGTTATGTTGTATGGGCATACTCGTATAAAAAAACGCTGGGCTAACGTGTTAGACGTGAAGGGCTATCGCACGTGACACCGTATATTTGATACTAATTCGCAAATTTTCCCGATTATGTGATTAATAACAGGATCACTACGGATAAGCACTTATTAACTTATCTGAAGGCCAATTCCCGTAATTCAAAATGTTCAAAATCTAGTCACAATCTGATATCATCTATCGACAATTAATATAAAAAAAATTGTGGAAATTAGAATTATTTTTGACAGATTCGGACAGACTAGAATTCGAACGTTCTTACAAGTTTCAAGAGTTGCCACTCTAGCAGTTAATGCCATACAAATAACTTCCAATTTTTTTCATAAATTTTCATTAGTATAACCTCTTCAAACAAGCTCTTAAACATACCTATTGCTTAACTAGTCTCATCACAGTCAAGCCAATTGAGCAGGACGCATGGCTGCGTCGCAACTACCCCTTAAATCTCAGACAGTTTACTGGGCATATGAGAGCATCTTATGGGTAATAACGATGGGATACTGGGAAATGTCGATTAGTAGTATTAGGGAATCCTGTTTCTATGTGGGTGACACAAGATTATGGATTAACCAAGTGGATAAAGGCAAAAAAAAAAAAAAAAATTCGCATTATCTCTTAAAATGTGTTTTTAATAAAAACGACTAGGATTTCTCTTTCTAGAAAAAAACACATTTTTTTAAATAGATATAAGGCCCGGACTCCACCAAAGCGGAGATGTCCGAAGTGGAAACGAGAAGAGATGTTTTTCAGCTAGGGCGTATCCACCGAAGCTGTGCGGAGATACGTTCTGGCTAGTCTGGGGCGGAGATGTGTGCTGGCTAGAGCAAAGATCTGTGCTGACTAGAACGGAACTGAGCTTAGTGCGGCAAGCGTTGGATGAAAAAAAAATATGAAAATCATGGAGATACAAACCGATGTACAGAAAACATACTGAGAACTGAAGACGGGAGACAAAAATACACAATCTGCAGTCACCAATCTAAAAAGCGCTTCAAAGCATCTCTTCCCGTCTAACAATACATCAAACTACAGCGCTGTAACCTACACCCACCTCAGTTCAACAACATTCCTAATAGAACAACCAGCCCGTATCTCGCGAATTCGCTGCTCGTTCCCGAATTAACATATGCACATAATTTGCGATATTACTGGGTAAGTGGCGGATGGTAATATTGAGCAATAAATAACAACTAACGGGGCTACGTCGGGGTTACCAACACTTGCAGTTAGGGAAGTTCAGTTAAAGATTTGGGTTAACTTTTGTTATTGGTGTCAGTTGGAGATTAGAATGGAGGTAAACTGTGATTAAATTCGGTACATTATTATTTTAATTCACCTTTAAAATGTAATGGTAGGTAACTATAATGTCAAAAATCAGCGCAGTTTTTTTCAAATACGTTGTAGAAGTAGGATGCATCAGGAAAGATGGACTAGATTGGTTACGCAGTTTGAGCCAGAATAAGGGCGTCGTTGCCGAGGGAGCCCTAGAGAGCGCTGGCGTAATGATATAGAAACGTTTATGGGAGAGAGATACACAGAAAAGAGTGGAAAGCTTTGCCCAGCAGTGGAAAAAAAACAGAATGAAAATAAACAGTTGTAGATGCTCGTAGAGCGTAGCAACAAAGTGTACGATTCCAGCGCGTAGCGCGTAGGCGATCAGTCATTTGCTACGACGTAGTCGGCTACGAAAGCTTAGTTTATTTTAATATTCAATATGTTATCAGGCTGGTTAGAAGTGACGGAGCATCACCGTGTCTTTGTGAAGGCGATCGGCGGCGGTGACCTCTCGGATCCGGGCCTGGTCCAGGCCATTGTACGGAGCGAGAGGGCATAGGAGGCCGTTACCTCCATCTGCAAAGCAGTAATGCTCGTGAAGGAGGAGGCGCAATGCGTGAGGGAGAGGCAAAGTTCACGCCCACACGCGCAGGAGACGCCCTGGGCGTCAGGAGTCGCAGGCCCATTCCCGGCCACCGTAGGCGCAGGCTTGCGGACGGTGAGCAATGGGTAGCTCGCCGTCCGATAAGGACCAGGCCCGGGTCGACGGCGCGTTGTGTTCCACGCGCGCCTCAAAGAGATGTCAGCAGAACTGACGGGGTCCAATAAGGCTGCTGCCTGCCGTGGTTGCGGTGATTGTCCGAAAAGCCGTGACCATGGCCCCTTGCAATAAAGGCAAATGAAGGAACACGGGTGGGTTTTAGTCAGTAAAAGTCTGACACGCCATTCCGCTCCGCCCAGAGCGGGAGAAATTATTTGATAATTTCCCACCCAAAAAAAAAAGGCTTGTTAGAGATTCAATGAACGGTAAAAGAAACCTAGAAAATTTGATTTTTAATTGTTATCCTATTATAAAATTCTAATTTACATTTTCCTACAATTTACATTTCAACTCTCAACTCCGCGGGAAAATAGTGTGTTCTGGCAACATTGTCCATGTTTATTGTTGCGAACGTCACGCGCTCGGGGTTGCCCCAAATTAGAACACATTGTGATCTCCCCACTTACACGAATACGGTTCCATTTGTACACATATACATAGTGCTGTTGCGGCACATAATTATTGCATCCTCTTCAGTGTGTTTTCAATTGGAGGAAATAATTTGTGTTTTGTGTGTAGAAGGTATATTGATTTTTATTTTAGAGACTGACATAACTATGAGTGGGTCGTAATTTAAGTTTGTGTGGATATCTAAAATAGTTAATTGATTCAGGCGTGACCTTGCGGAAATCCATTATAAAATGATGATGTGGATTTATTTAGTAACCTGTTCCGGTTAGCTATTTCTAAAGAGTCTTAAAAAGACCCTGAAAGAAATCGACACGTGTTTCACCTCTCAACGAGGCATCCTCAGGATGACGATTGACTTTGTCGCGAACTTGAACACGGCGTGTTGCCACACCAAGCAAACACACAAGCAGTTTGCGCTCGGTGCTTGGTGTGGCAACACGCCGTGTTCAAGTCTTTTTAAGACTCTTTAGAAATAGCTAAGCGGAACAGGTTACTAAATATATCCAAATTATCATTTTTTTTGGATATCTAAGTTAAAAATATAGTTTAGATTTCGTGTTTCAAACTGCTGTAAGTAAATAACTACTTTTTGAAAACGTAGGTGTCATTAAATATAGTTTACTGTGAGTTGACTTAATATAGAATAGCTCATGTATTGTTTGACACAAGTAAGTACAAAATATACGGATGGTCATTGCTGAAACATACCCATACACTGTTTGTTCATCGCACCGTGAACGGGGCAGCAACGAGAATTGAGATTACGCGGCTATAGTAAATGTACCGTCGCTACTTCGGCGTCGTCATTTCGTTCTTGTTGACGTTCCGTTCACGGTGCGGTGCTCAACGGTGTACAGTAATAAGAAAACAAAAATATTAGAATGATATTCACAAACAGAATACTAAGCGATTGCCAACTGACTAGCTTTGCTTGACAACAGTAAATTGTTATAATAAGTTTCTACAGTCCGTATACTCTCAGACAGCATGGCTGTTCTGCAAGCGGTAAACAGTCACATAATTGACTCTGGGCTGATATACAAGTGCCACCAGCGCCTTAACCAGGTGGATAGCCTCAATAATATAACCATTCAATGGATCACAGGACACAGCGGTTCGCGGGGCAACGGCGCAGCCGACGAACTTGCCAGAAGGGGGTCGAGCATGGCACCAGTGGGGTCTGAACCCATTGCGCCACTCCCCTTCGGCTACCTACGCACTAGAGTAAGGAAACGAACCAGGGACCAACATCACAAAGTATGGTTGGACCACGGTGAGTGCAGGCAAACTAAGGAGGCACTCCTTATAGTCGATGGCTGCCTCACGAAATATGTTCTCCGACTAACGCAACATGAAAGATGATGAGACAGCAGCTCATGTGCTATTAAACTGCCCGGTGCTCGCCACATATAGGGCCAAGTACTTCGGTAACCCAGGTACCCTACGTGAGATTGTCAGAGACACCAAGACGTTGCTGGCCTTCTTTGAAGAGCTGGGGTGGATCGAATAACCGATTTTCCCATCCGTACTCAATATACGCGCTTTGACGTGGAGTTGCGGATACCAGCCCGTATCACGTATTACCTATCTACAGTCCGTCTACTACACGTTTTAACGGCAATTTTCCTTTGCAGAACAAGGAGCCTAATAATATGCAAAAAAAAAAAAACAAATATAAGCAAGATCCATGACGCCATATTTTTTTTATCTGTTGTTGTATATAACCCACACATGCACACAACTTGCGAACTCAAGTACTTAAGGTGAAAGCGGCCCGCGAAATTCAAATTTTCTTACGTATTTTTTTGCAATTTGCAGGTCAGTATCATGTTGTATGTTGATTAAGTTGTATTGCTGATTGTAATGATTATAATTGAGTAAAGCCATATTTATTACGGCCGTGAATCATATTTAAATCAACATAAAACCTGATACTGACCTGCAAAATGCAAAAAACTAAAGAAAATTTGAATTTTGCGGTCTACCTTAGCGCATCCCCCTTAAGACGTGCGTCGCCCGTCTGTGAGTACAGTCAGACACAATTTGAACTCAGTCAGTCATTAGTTACTGTTCGCGTCACTCGCGTCATTATATCATTATATTTTGCATGTCAAATGTCTGAATTTGTATTAGGAACTTATTACTGACTATAAGACCAGACAAACCATGTTCTTAAAATATGACACTGACAGTTAAACAATTTGGGTTTTAATTAGAAAATTTTAAAAGCCCCCAACGCAAAAAAGCAAACATTTAAAAAGTCAAAAACGAATCCAAACATCACATATCTGCTGTTATATGTCCCTCGGCAACTCTCGCCTTTCGTTAGTTGTCGGATTTCTATCAGTTGCCCTTTGCACTTGGAGCAGACCGGACGCTCTCAATCGACTTGGAAGTATATAGAGTTTTTAATACTCTTTTAACTTAATGTTATTTATTTAAAAAATGGGTGGAAAGCCGCTAAAGTCGCAGGCACGACAGATAGGAAAATAATTTTACAGCTCTATATAGTTCACACGGAAATCAAAACAAAACAACAATAAAGTACTTCTGAATTCAAATTATTATACACAATAAATCTAATAATTGATGGACATGGAAATTAGCATTCGTTTGTATTTGGAAATCCGATGATACCCGAGGGACATTAAGGAAATAGAAATACTCTACCAATACTCATTTTGTAAATAAATGATTATGATTATATAATTATAATCCTAATCTTAATAAATAAATAGTTTATAAACCGCGTTTAGTTATAGTAAATTCATCATTAAATTCATTGTGTTATACTTAATGAACATTTCATTTAACTACTATAGAACTTATAACACCCCAACAAAAGTTCTAAATGATGTTAAGATATCGACCCATCTCGTCTGTCGAGTTCAGCTAGCCAAAAATAACCCTGTATTGTCACAAAAGAATCTACAAAACAACAACATTTTGTAAGAAAAAACCTTACACGTGTGAAAACATAACAAAAACAGTTTGCAAGTTGCTTCATTATTCTCAGATCCCCCACCATTATCAATTTTAAACTGAAGAGTAGTTCAAACAATCGCTAACGCCGCCCGAACTTAGGCACTTCATACTTCTTGATCAGTTTCAACCCAATTCCAGCCAAGATGGAGGCGTGTTCGTTAAAAAACGATAAATAACTCGGTAAACATTCAAGTTTTAGGGTTCTGTTGTAAGGTAACCTTTATATTTTCATTTTATTGTTTTGTCTGTTTCAGAAATATCTTCGTAAAAGTATAGTCTTTTAAAACTGTATTTTTCAAAAATCTACGTCGGTATTCGGAAAAAAAAACCATTTAGTTACACGTATTTAAAATACTTCTTTGACCGGTTTCTGCAATAGAACGTATAGTTTAGGAGTGGGCTGGCTTGATACAGAATTTTTCTAAATACCAACTATTGCAAAGATTATTCTTTATCATTTCGATGAACTAATCATGAAGCCTACGGACTCAAAACCCGGATCCCAACATCCACCTGACAGGTTTTTACCGAAAAGTTGGGGCTACAAAAAAACCCGGATTAAACTTTTCCAATAGTAATAAAAGTTGGTGAAGAAGGTATATGCCGCGGGTACGCCTATAGACAACAGTTTTGTTTACGTACTTCACGCTAGCGATTTACTCGAGCTTCATATTGTGATGTGAGTATAAACGATCTTGTGTACTTACGAAAGTTTTCCTCGTTTCTGCTAAGTACTTATAACAATATCGCTTTTGTTAAGTATCTTGTGTATTAAGGTCGATATTTTTTTTTTTTTTATATACAAGACGAAGAGAATCACGATATCTACACAATTTTTTGACGATTATGGTTTGGTGCCGCCGTGATGGCCCAGTGGTTAAGGCCGGTTCCCTCATACACGAGGACCAAATCCGGGTAATTACCAATGTGACTTTTTCAATTCATACGTAAAATCGAAGTTTATCTTGCACATTACTGACATCAGTGAACTTGGACTTATTGTTAATGTAATTCTGAAATCGCTAACCCGCCTTGAGCAAGCGTAGTGATCAATGCTAATTGATTAATGGCAATTGACCCGTCAATTCCGAAGCCATTTTGGAAATTTTGCAAATAAAATGCACTAGTACGGAAAATAAAATAAAAATTACCGACATTCTATGTTGTGTACGTCAATCGTCGTCATACATCGACGTTTCTGAACATAGACGTTCTTTTCCTCGTATTCCATAACACTGAAGTAATTTAATTGAACCAGCTTACTTTCTTCAAACAATACCCATTATAGTACTTGTGTAAAAACCTGCACGATTGTTTTTTCTCAAAGCTGGTACAGTGATTGAAAGGTCCTTAGGCTAGCTGGACCCCTAGTCCGGGACCTTGCAGGCCTAGGCGGAAATCCGGGGCTTCTTGTACCTTCTCTGTTTGAGAAGAGACTTTGCCCTGTAGTGGGACAACAATAGGCGTGTATTGTTATGTATTATTATTGTTTGGTGCCCCATCTGTCCAACTTACATATTCAATGAATATGCGTATCAATTAGTTAGGCTTTTTTTATGTTGTTCAAATACTTGACTTTGGTTTTAAGATAGTGTGGCATTAAACATAACGACAAAATGCTATAGCGATTTTTCGTTCTTTTTATCTTGAATTCTTCATTAAAAACCGGCCACGTGCGTGTCGGACTACGCACAATAAAGGGTTCCGTAGTTGGGATGAATTTATCCCAAATACAAACTTAACACTGTAGTTGAAATACATGTTCTCCCATACATTCCGACTGCAAATGTAAGTTAGTACACACAATATTGAGAGATTTACCATGTTATTTTAAGACCATAGACTTCTTATAGGTTTTCATGTAATCTTTGATTAAAGAGCCATAATATGTTTTTTTTTTTTTTCGAAATTTTAGGTCCAGTAGTTTCGGAGATAAGGGGGAATGGAATCAATTTTCATCGATATCTTTAAAAGCATTTATTTAAAAAATATATTTAAGATCCTCTTAACAAGTCCTTTCATTTGATATATCACACGGTACTGTTAGCAAACTTTTTTTTTTTTTTCATTTTCTTGTTTGCCCTGCAAAAGTGACCCCTATATTCAAAATTAATTAATTAACGTTACACGTCCATGTTCGGGTCACAGAAATACATATATGTGCCAATTATCAACTTAATCAGTCCATTAGATTCAGAGCAAATTGGTTGTCACAGACGGACAGACAGACAGCCTGTCCTTTTGAGGTACGACTCCTAAAAACAAGACAGAAAAGAGTCCGATGCCCAATACATACTATAAACAATGGCCACAAAATCCCAGAGCAGATACTATTAATCTAACATGCATGAAGTACCACAGCAGAGCTTATTAAACAGGAACATACGAGACCGCGGTACAAGACGTCTCGATATGCCCAAAAGCAGCATAGAAATATTTAAGGCCAGTCGTCCACGACGCTACTCAAATGTTACAGCACTAGTATTTCAATGTACAAGATACAAACTAGAGTTCATAATACCTCAGTTCATATTCACTCTTTATCTCGCTCGCACAATACTGCTCGCGGACTGAGTGAGAGGGAGACTGAGCGGCGGGGGAAGGCTCCAAGGCACCAATAGTTTAGGTAATTTATTTTTACAGCGAAAATAACGGTAATAAAAAAAAAAACATAGTATCTCTGCTTTACAGTTAGTTTAGTATCATGCAAAGTTTCATGATCTAATTGGAAATATTTATATTAGTATCTAATTTGAATACCTACCAGCGGTTTATTGTTCGGTTTGAAAGTTACTTTGGATTTTTTTTTTTATAAAGATTTTTTTATGGAATCGTGTTTTCGTCAAACACGGTACTTAACATTAATCCTCAAGTTTGCCATATATTTATTTCAAAATTAATGCTGCAGTATTTTCGATATAACGGAGGATTATGCTAACGTACGTGTACGTACTAGTGAAATCTGTACGAAAACACATCCAAAGTGCGCGCGGCCTTATTCTCATCTATATGCCATTGCTATCATTCTGTGTTCTATAATCCATGCCCACCCTATCGATACACAGATCACTCGCTATCTACGCAACGTATAACTATTCGTCAATTATGATTAGTGACGTATAGATGCAAATGATGCCGGCAAATTGCACGAATCGAATTGTGCCGAATTATCATTTGTGTATGTTCGGTCGTAAATCAGCTGTCCATAGACAAAACTGTTTGGCAGTTCATGCTATGTACTGCATGTTTACGATTGACATTGTGAGGTGGACTTTTGGTGAGTAGGTACTCGTAACACTCAATTATGCGGTTCCTATATCTAATTGATTGTTGGTGGTTACAATTACGACTAGTAACTAAAAATGGGCATTCTAATAACCAAGATGCTATTTGGTATCATTTGTCAATAAATACTTTTTTTTTTTTTTGTTCGGAAATTATCAAATAACTTCGCTCCGCCCAGAGCGGGAGGGTGTGTCAGACTCTTACTGACTAAAACCCAACCGTGTTCCTTCAGTTGCCATGTTGCCAGGGCCACGGTAACCCTTTCGGACAATAACAGCAACCCCGGCAGGTATCGGCCCTATCGGAACCCGTCAGTTCTGCTGTAATCTCTTCGAGGCGCGCGTGAAACACATCACGCCGTCGAACTGGGCCTGGTCGTTATAGGACGGCGAACTACCTACCCATTGCTCACCGACCGCAAGCCCACGCCTGCGGTGGCCGGGAATTGGCCTGCGACTCTCGACGCCCAGGGCGTCTCCTGCGGTGATTAGGCGCATGAGAGCGCGAACTTTGCCTCTGCCTCACGCGTTCCGCCTCCTCCTTCGCGATCCTTACTGCTTCACAGAAGGAGGTGACGGCCTCCCATGCCCTCTCGCTCCGGACCATGGCCTAGACCAAGGCCGGACGCGAGAGGTCACCGCCGCCAATAGCCTCTACGAGGACATGGCAATGCTTCGTCCAAACCGGGCAGACCTCCACCGTATGCTCCACCGTGTCCTCGGGGCGATCCACACAATGGTGACACCCGGGCGTTTCCTCCCACCTTATCCTGAACAGGAACCTCCCGAAACAACCGTGTCCGGTGAAGACCTGCATCAGGCGGAAAGTAAGGACGCCGTGACGTCTCTCAAGCCACTCCTCAAAGAGGGGATTTATCGCCGCAATTGTGGCGTTCCCAGTTAATAAGTACCTACCTAATTTGTTATTCATCAAATTCTATACATCCATTATTATTATTATAAAAAATTAAAAAGTACTTAAACAAATGAGTTTTATTTTAATACGTATATAAGTTCAAAATCGAGGTTACCATACTGCTGGAAAGACCAGACAAAATTTCATACAAACTGCGTACTGCCAGCAGGACTCACGGAAGTCTTCCAGTCAGACGCAAACCTGTCCTTCCGAAAGAGCTGCCAGCAGGACAAGTCAGCGGCCGAACTATCATTTATTATGATCCAATTATTGAATTGCCAAAAAAGAAGATTCACTTAAAAAAAAAAAATGATTTAAATCAAGGTTTCCAATGGTTTATCAAGGGCATAGCTTTTGCACCTTTACCAATTTATATGGTGTACATAATTGATAATAGTATTTTATTAATATATTAGGGGTATCGTGTTACCTAGTAACTAGGTTGTGGATGTCAGATAAGCAATCGCTCCATGTAAAATACTGGTATTCAGCTGCATCCGATTAGACTGGAAGCCGACCCCAATATAGTTGGGAAAAGGCTAGACAGATGATGACATAATAGTATTCTATTCTATCCATCAGTGAGAACATTGTTCAGAAAATTTGGAAATAATATTCAAAGTCGATCAAACTTCACTATATTTATTTGTAATGCAGAGCATACCATCACGCTTTCTCCCATCTTTCAAATACTGTAACGCAATAACGTAAAAATCACAACAAAGAATTAAAAGAATCGCATTCCTAATCCAGCAGATCAAGTTTCCAACATTATCAACAAACACGATCTCTTGAGAAATACACAAAACAGATCGCGCTTTTATATTAACCGGCCATCCAATACCCATTGTGTGCGTTAGGGTTGCCAATTTCCACCATTGAAAAGCGTCCATACATGCTACGTATTATATAAAATTGAAGTGTATATTTGTAATGTCAAAATAGCTATGGCTTTTTACTAAATGCTTATGAAAGTATATACGGTACTTTGTACGAAAAACAATTTAAAAAAATTTTGTGACTTTCTGTCTGTCTGTTTGTTCCGGTTAATGTCGGAAACCTCTGAACCGATTTTGACGGGACTTTCACTGGCAGATAGCTGATGTTATAAGGAGAAAACTTAGGCTTTATTTTTGAAAAATAATTAGGATACACGCGGGCGAAGCTGCCGGCATCATCTAGTTCTTTATATATCTCTGATTGACAAAGAAAAAACCGCTCTGACAGAATTATTACTGAAGAAAAAAAACATGACAAAACTTATTGACCTTCTAATGATATACACTTTTTTTAAATACTGAACCTCTTATAATGTTCTGCACTTCGAATGAGCGGGGAAGCAAGCGATGGGCCGGTAAGCGCTCCATCCAAGTTGATCGCAACTACTTGGCTATTTAATATTTTTAGGAGAGATGAACTATCATTATATTATATTACAGTGGTCAATATTATTTTAAGGAGCTCAAAATGGGAATTATTAGAGGTTCGATTAAAAACATGGCTTTTAAAAGTTTCTTTGGGAGTGTTAGAACTGGATATAATACGTAACTATGCGAGTCAAGCCTAGCGATAGGCGGTAGGCCTATGGCGGCATCTACATCGCCACATGCAAACTACGCATCAAAGACCTGACGTCACACAAATCCTGCATCGCGCTATTAGATTTTACCGCTCGAATACCATATATATAACTTCAATAATTGGGCAGTTCCCGGCCAGACACGACACCCGTCTGGACGGAGGGTCCTCCCTTTTCAATAGAGGATGAGTGAACCCTGTTCTTCATACGTCTAAAGGCCAAACGGCAGTGGTAACATAACCAGTTAAGCTTATTCTTTTAAAACTTCGTACCATACTACACTAGACCAGCTCAAGGTCAAAATGTCACGACTAAAGACTCCCGAAGACAGATGCGACGCGGCACCGGTAGAACAATTTCCGTGATATTTTTCTTTTAAGATAATTATGAGTGCGACCAAAATCGCGAAGATCCAACAATCACCCTCTGCAGAATACTGCATTTTCGCTTGACCATGTTAACAATAAACGGTTGCTAAATTCGCCACAATTTTCAAAAGAGTTGATAATCGCGATATGAACAAGCTTTTTATGAAACTACGGCCGTATCCTAACCGTCGATCGTCGCGCGAGTGATGCTCGCTTTCAGTTAGTACGCGGGGTACCTTATATGCAAAAGAACTAAGAAGAGTAGAAAATGTAAATCCTTCCAGGAAGACACAAATATCAGTCGAAAATCCTTGCTATCTCTAAGAATCTGGGTTTATTATCACTAACAACCGAAACACGCACAACATACTAATGAAATAACCTTTAATCTTTGACCCCATATTGTAAGATTGCAACCTTTAAAAACCAAACCATTGTGTGGAGTCATGACCCTTTTTCGAAACCCTGATATTTTAATATATGATCCACTTTTCGTTGTATTGGAAATTAAAAATAAGATATTTTTTCTCAAACATGCTTGGGAATTCGAACATGATTTTGACAACCTTCTTCCTGATAAATCGAAATTGCTGTGCTGGTTAAAAACAAACGAGTAGGCGGCCGGCAATGTTACTATGAAAATCGATAACTGTCGTGTTTAGCAGCCAAATACCACGGAGGTAACATATCAAAAATATTATTTAAATTCCCATCGGGCTTGCAAAAGAGCTGTTTAAAATACAGAAGAAACAAATGAACCATATTGAGGCGTGAAAAATCTTCTTTGTTCGTCATTGATTCTGAAAAGTATACTTATTTTACTTAGTTAAAATTTCCGCGCATTGTTTAAGAAACATATACAAGCCTTGGCCAAAACCAGGCATTGATGCGATCGTCCATCAATGCCGTAATTGCTGGCCGCAACAGTAACGTACTATATGTACATAATATGCTATGTATGCCTATGACATTAAGTCCGTCTGTACATTTCTGTCCTAGAAGTATTAAATAAATGAATATCTTTTAAAACACTGTAATTTAAGCCTACAATTTCTACTTTATCCTTTGGCTTCGTCCACGTATTAACATATACGGTCTACACGCGTACAGGCTTAAATTTCTACGCACCTGACCTTTTCGAAAGACATCACTAATAAGGTTAAATCCGATCACATAATCATTTTAATCCATGGCAACCCTGCACGAGGCTTATCGAATATTTCGTAGGCTTTTCTATATCGTGGACAATAGCTCAGCCAGCCTTATTTCGCTTTCTCTCTCCAGTCCTGCTCACAAAGGGTGTCCATACAATGCTTACGTTCTCAAGTATTTTCGCAGCCCACACTCATGATTGAATAGTAAGATTTAAAAACGTACTTTAGAGGAGGTTAATACGTATGAAGGTTGGAATAAATGGTTTAGAGTTCGTGGCTAAGTAATAACAGCCACACGAGCCGATCCATCAGCTTAAGCTACGCTTGGGTTGATCTATATCTTTAAAAACCGATACACCTACGTGCTTCGCAAAGCACGTTATGCCCTGCCGTCATTCGTAGATCTTTGACAGTCGTTACGGGTCGTCTGAAGCCCGAAAGTCTGACAACCAGTCTTACCAAGGGGTATACAGTTATTGGGTTGTGGAGGTCAGATAGGCAGTCGTTCCATAGAAAATACTGGTATTCAGCTGCATCCGGTTAGACTGGAAGCCGACCCCCACATAGTTGGGAAAAGGCTAGGTAGATTGTTTTTAATTTTTGGTTTGAATTTATTTTAGTTTGCTATAAGTGTGTAGGAATTTTTTTTTTGTTTTGGGAAAATTATGGTTACGAATGTCCTTCTCTCTGCTTTCAATTCGATCATCGAGTCCTCGATCTACCTAAACCAGCTATGACTAATACTCATCGCCAAGTATCTGGGGCATGGGAGTGCCTCCGCCAGGTGGAGTAAAAACAAACAAACAAAAGTACAGTCGTACCATCCTTTTCTCGAATTTAGTCATCTGGTACGAAAACCTCATGTAAACACAAATCCAAATTAATCGCTACTACGGAGAATTTTGACTAATAGAAAAATTCATTAACACCTTGCCTCAACCGGGTTTCCATAATAAACTAGACGAACTCGCACTATCCATCAACCCGCACTGAGCCCGCGTGGTGGATTACGACCCACTCCCTCTCACAGAAAGGAAGCTTGTGTCGAAGCAGTGGGAACGTTATGCTCTGAGATGAACGGGACAGTGTTTTTTTCCAGAGCTGAACCTTATCATAACTTGATATAAATTTCATGTCTAACATACAAACAATTAGACTCGAAATCTTGAATGTAGTTCAACCAGTTGATTCTATGTTCCTCCCTCAACAGATTAGCCAGTTAAGTTAACAAGTTGGCAAGCTATCATTACTTATGCCCTGTAGCCATCTTAGACTTGTGCTTAATTACCGAGCGAGCTTCAAGCGGTCCCCATGCAGATATATGTCTTGGAGATGTTTGTAGTTAGCCGACACACGATTGTTTATATGTAAACAGCGTTCGAGAGTTTCCAACCATGTAAACAAATAAGTGTTTTTGGAAAAACAACTATAATACCCACACATAAAGTTGAGTCTGCGCTACAAATTCAAACATTTTTATGACTATTTGAACAGTATTAGTCGTTCTGAAAACAACTTAATTTACACTACGATAAAGTTCAGTAGGAATAACACCAATATGGAAACGAGGATTTGAATTGACTTTAGTTGTGTTGTTTATACAATAACACAAAACACAAATTTAATAGTCTCAAAACAGTTTCCATAGAAACTGTTTCGAGACTATTAAATTTGTGTTTTCTTTAGCAAGACGTTTTAAAATTTCATGTTTATGTATCATTGTTAATGCTGATGTTAAATAATTTAAAAGCCAAGTATGAACGGTTACTGGGATTAGAGACTCGTCAATTATAATAAGCCTTTTATGACTTTGCCGCAACTTAAAACACTGATGTTAACCTAATCCTAACTAATGCTCGGTTCCTTTAAACAAAACTGAATTGTTTTACCTAAACTGGTTTATATCGCTTATATTGGGAGCATTTTTTATTGCCAAGCTAAGCATAATACATGTAAATATATATTCGTAAACTAATTTTACCTGTGACAAATACTTCCATATAGGAGGATCTACTATGCAAAGCTAAGAGATCTATGCTTCATATTTCGTAAAATATAAGCGTCTTAATTTTAACCAATAACGGTCCGTAAATTATTATAAATCTGCCATTAGTTGATTAGTTCGCAGACTAGCGCCTGTGGCATGCTTGAATAACGTAAGATGGTTTTCCTGGTATCTGTTTATCAGCAAGTCCTCCGTTATGTTATGTTATGTAGATAATACATAACATAACATAACATAAAGCCTTATTCCCCAAAGGGTTGGGCAGAGGTGTACCATTACAGTAAGGAGCAAATATATATTATGAAAATTTCGGCAAAAATATCATTTTCTTCGATTTCATGATTCATGTATTCATACCTGTAGTCAAGATGACGGCAAATATATGTAATCATTTGTGAGGCATGTACAAAAGGCAACACAGATATGTGACATCGAACGAACATCAAAACTATCCGGCGAGACTGCGACGCCAAAATAGCTGCATGTTGCATTGGCTTCAAAAAGATGTGTCACTTTTTAGTGCCAACCACATTTCGCCAGCTATGTTTGGTTTTTCCTTATCTATTACTATCGCTGAGGGCTGGCTCGTTCTTTGGCCAAAGAATTAGCATTGCCATTCAACGTGGCAATGCTGCCAGTCTTCTGGGCACGTTTCCGGATGACAGCGATGCGGACAAATATTTCGACGCCTAAGTGTCGTTCTATTTTTATATATACAGATAGGTAGTTAGTCTTTTAATTTAGTACCGAGTGTAAATAGTTAGTTATGTTAAAAACTGTAAAGTAATATTTAAGATTGCTTTATACCTTAAAAGTTTTGTAACTGTGTTAAATTAAAAAAAAATACTATCGCAGACAGGTAAAACCAACCTTCAATAAAACTAGACAAACGCGTTTCTCTTTTACTTTCAAAAACAATTAATTCCACCAAGGCCGAACAAAAACTAAATTTGGCGTGATCAAAATTCAAAAAGTTTATAATCGCCTCGCTACCCAAAACATAATGGCAAAAATATTTAATTACAATAAAACATAAAGAAAGGGTTCTTAACAATGAATTTTCAAGTAATTATTGATAAATTACCCAAGTTTTCTCGTAATTTACAAACTTAAGCCCAAGCGTTGCGGCCTCGTTGTTTAGAGAAGGACTGCGGTTACTTTTTGTTAACATAATTAGTAACAATGCGGCAACGCTTTGTTGACGTGCTATAAACAGTTTTCATGTCAGAGTTTAGACACAAAGGAACAGAAAAAATGTTTTTTTTTTTAATGTTAATATTAAGGATGCATGGAAAGATTTGGGGGAAGCCTTTGCTCAGTAGTGGGTCAGTGTAGGCAGACATAAAAAAAAAATACATTTTTAAATTCAATAACATTCATCCAATAATTTAGGATAGGCGAAGACAGTAAAAAAACAATTAAAATGTGGTGTTATTTTACAGAGCAAATTCATAAAGAATACGAAATAATATAAAACATTTTTTTAATGTTCTCGATTGTTTCTAAAAAAATTCTTCGTCGATATTTTCATCAATTGTGATTTTGAAAATTCTTTTTTTTTTTTACTCATCGTCTAAATAACACTCCAACGTAATCCACCAGCACCTTTAATTATAAATTATCACACACAAATCACAACAGTTTAAAATTTAACACGTCAACCTGTATAAACAGCGGACCAATGGAGTATTTACATAATTTAGAGACCATAGACTATAAATAAAATATGGCGGATCGCTAACAACTAGATCATGACACCGGATTCACGTCACCGCAAACCGAACACGTTATTACGATTTCCTATTTACTGGTATTAATCGTGGGCGTGATGTGAGTTAGAACGTGGGTGTAGTGGTTCATAGATCTTCTGATAGTTGAAAAAACCTTTATGGTAGACTTGTTTATAAAAACAGCTCAAACGTAAGATGTGGGTGACGCATGTGGGTGATGTCATTTTGTTGTTTAATGTTGAAAATGTAAGTAATGTCTATTTTTATCATTCTACTAGCTTTCCCGGCAGAAGTTGTCATGTCCAAACAATAAGTTCTTAAAAAATCCTATAGAAAACGCACTTTTATTTTTTCAGAATTTTCCAATTTTCCGCGCAACTTTTAATTTTTTTATTTCCATAAGAAACTGATTCGGACTATTACGAACATTTTAAAACAAAAAGTAGGTAACTCAGTCCAGCCGTTCTCAAATGATAAGCTTACCAACGAACAGCATTTCATTTTTATTTATATAGATTTATGAGCATAAATAATACATCTCTGATGAGCATTATAAATTAAGGTAAAATGAAACATACACAGAAGCGTGTTTTCGGTTTTAATCGACATGTTTGATTAATCTGAAACATCATTGATAAATCATTTTTATCCAATAGCTTTTATTTATCCATGTTTTTTCCTTAAAGAACGCGCAGGCATGTTTTAAGATCGAATTATACGTAGTATTGAAAGGCTAACCAATCAATTTCACCAAGTTTCGGTAGTCAATATACGTTCCTGTCACAGTATTCGATCGCTGTCAAATGACGACATATCACAAACGTCACGTCACAGCGTGAACGCGCGTCCTAACGAATAGCGATCATCGCGCGAATACGCGTGATTTAAAACAAGTCTGCTAGGTATTTCTTACTCCCCGATTGCTAATAAACTTTGTTAAACGTACAATGAACTGTTAGAATGGGCAAAAGTAGACAATTTAATTATTTTTAGAATAAAATAGACGAACGAGAAGAAGACTCTTCTTATTTCCGTACCTAATGCCGTGGATGTTAGAAGCAGTAGCAGTAACTTTATTTACCTAAGTGTAGATTATTTGCAAACAGTTAAATGTCAATTGAAACAACGACGTGACGTCCCTGATAGGCGACAACGTGACATGTTCGCGTGGGAGCGTGGGAGCTACTAGCAGTAGTAGCAGTAGCTACTTACAACTTTATTTATTTACGTAAGTGATTGTATACCTCAAACACTAAACTGTCAATTGAAGCAGGTGACGTGACGTGACGTCACAGATAGTTTGGCAAGCGTGACACGCTCGCATGATACGCGCGTGATTTACAACATGTTCGCCTGTTTGATTCACGTCAACCGCTAATTAGCTTCAATACTGAACATAATGCCCTTATTATATACTAACGTGTAAGAGGATTGCATAAATCGATGTTTGTTTAATAAACATTCGGTTTTATTTTCCAGTATGCAGGATATTTTCTAATTTTATCAGTAAAGTATACAATTTAATAATATTGGTTAGATCATTGTTAGTTACTTGTATATACAGCCATCTGTAACTGAAAACTGTCAACAAACAACACGCAAATCAGGCACATGGTGACCTTCAGTAAAAAAAAACCGGACAAAAACTAACGCACCTCTACAAATATCCGAAAAATATACCTTGAGGTTAACATAAAATAATGTCAGTTGAGTGACAGTCTGACAGCTCGATTAGCGGTTTCAATTTGGGCAGGGCACGACGGCATGAAGCAAAGGCGTCCGCGTGCCGGTGACGAGTCGTCGTGTCACGTCGAATCACGGCCGCGCGTATATTTTTACGACCGGCGACGTCTAAATATTTCTCAGGCATTTCACTTTGCATGCCGTACCAAGTGAAATAAAATAATGGTAATGTAGGGTTAACGTAAAGGAGAATATTATTTTTTAATTTTTAAAAGAGTAACGGTGGAGTTTCTTGCCCATTCTTCTCCATACGAAACTACCTTTTGGAAGGGGCGACTAGAATCAATTATATTATTCTGTAAACTTTGACGTTCAAAAGTGCCATACATGGGCCTATTTGAAATAAATGATTTGACTTTGACTTTGAATGCTTGTTTTATGTTTTTTTTTATTTTTATATTTGCCTAGTACAGGATCTTAAATTAATGTTTTACTTTCATAAAGTTGAAATAAAGAGAGAGAACACCTAAGTATTAAACCTTAAACTTACATTAATTCTTTTCACTGTGTACCAAACAGGTTTCCCAAAATATTATGCTAAAATAAAATATCCGTGAGAACCTCATAAAAAAACTCATTACAAAACCGAATACGACTCAGCAAGAACGTTTTATTACAATATAATACTTCATATTGTAACAACGCCTGAACTTCATTCAGCCGCAAAAATATAAAACCTTTACCCTCATTTAAGTATCTAAACAGCGTTTTTAAAAGATAAATAGACACTTTAATCACCAATTAAGGGTATCACAATCAACATTAACACCGGGTCGGGATTTCCTCGATCAAACTAATGCCGACATTACGACACAGCATCCCTCAGGGAGCACACCATTTACACTCTCCGGGGGCAATATTAAAAATAATAAACCGCCTGTCGGCCGTCGATTACCCAATTTTCAGTAAAAGCGAATTTTTCCCTCGCTCGACGTAATGACGCTAACTGAGTGTGCCGAGTAGCCCAAGGCTTTATTGCACCTTTTTAGTTAGAATGATGATAATTTCAGTGTGAAGTGCCTTTTACTGCGCGGTAAGAACTCGTAGTCTCGTTTTGCAGTCGTTACCTTCTGCACTGAACTTTCAGCTGTGTCATATGTGTCAACGTCACTTGGTAATATTTTATTTTATTTATAGTTTTTTTTAATCTTTGGGGCTGCTTTCGTAACAACAAATTAATTTGTTCTACATCTTTGCAGTCTTGCCATTTTTTTTTTCAACTAAATTTGTCTTAGTAAATCATTATGGTGCCTCAAATCAATAAATAAGTCGTAAAATAGTACAATCTACTCATTTTCCGAAACAAATATTCGCAATATTACTAATATTATTACAACAAATCTTGCACACAAAACGGCTGACAGTTAAAAATGCACCGTAATCAGTGCGAAGAGCGACATGCTGTGTGACGTCACGTCACAGCTTACCGAAGGTGACGCCTACCTATTTCCAGTAGGCGGATTACGGTGACGAGCTACGAACCAGTGTAAACATTGTATAAAGTATGGCGATGAAAACAAATTAAAAATATGCAGTTTTAAGTTTACTTAAGTAACCTAATTCTTTTTGGAACGAAGTTCTTTAAGCGGCTTGTAAACTTTCAGAAATCGTCACTCTAGAAAGTGTTAATACCTGCGACTGTCTTCTTCTAATTCAAAGAGAAAGAAAAAGAGAGAAAGAAAACGCCGGCAGAAAAAAAAAAAACAAAAGAAAGTGATGACTGTGTCGTGGGATAAAAATAATTGTACACATCGGCCCGAGTATACTGCATGCAGGAGAGAGAGAAAGTGTGATTTTGGTCCAAGTGTTTTGAATGAAAATCCAAGATGGCGGCTCTGAAAATTTTCAAATTTTTCGTCAAGGGTATCGTTTTCATCCTTTTTTAAGAATGTTAAAACCTATAGTGGAGTCGAAATGTAAATCTAAGATGGCGGCTGTGAAAATTTTCAAATTCTTCAGTATCGTTTTTATAGTTTTCGAGAGTGCGAAAGCTGATTATGAGGTCAAAATGTAAATCCAAGATGGCGGCTGCCTAACCTTTTTTTTTTGTTTTTAATCATTCGTGAGAAAGAACTT
Source organism: Omphaloscelis lunosa (assembly GCA_916610215.1). Classification (NCBI taxonomy): domain Eukaryota; kingdom Metazoa; phylum Arthropoda; class Insecta; order Lepidoptera; family Noctuidae; genus Omphaloscelis; species Omphaloscelis lunosa. The sequence goes on along the minus strand of OU744265.1, from coordinate 11,014,521 downwards.
CGTTCCTGACAGGGGCCACCGACCGCACACGTTTTTTTTTTCTTAGAGCTCATTAATGTTAAGTACCTGGGCGACCGAGCTTGCTCTGGTGAAAATAGAGAATGCTCATTTAATAATATAGGATAGTACCTACTAATTCCATACTGCCATGATAGTAGGTACTTACTAATTCTATGCTGCCGTAATGATTATTCAAATGTCAATAATGTTATGTCATTATTTATTATCTTGTTCAAAACTTTGGGCGACCGAGCTCTGCTCGGATGAAAATACGGAGAATTTTTTTTTCCCAGATATGAGACCTAGCTGGATCGATTTTTCGCCGCCATTAACCCCTATATTACAACTTTCATGGAAATCGTTAGAGCCGATTTCGAGAACATGAGTTGGTACAAATATATTTCGTAAATTGGATGGGAAAATGAAATGCTACGGCATTTTCCTTGACCTATCCAAAGCATTCGATACGGTATCTGTTCCCGCTCTTGTCACGAAGCTAGAGAAAATAGGAGTGCGTGGATCGATCTTGAATATCTTTAGAGACTATTTATCCAATCGTACGCAGTGTGTAAAAATCGAATCTTTAACAAGTGATCATAAAACTATCAATTTGGGTGTCCCACAGGGAAGCATACTTGGGCCCACGGTCTTCCTTCTATACATCAACGATCTGTGTCAAGCTCAGGTTCCTAACTGCGATATATTTACTTATGCTGACGACACGGCATTGATAGTTCACGACGTCGATTGGATTAAGGCAAAACAAAGAGCTGAATGTGCGCTTCGCTCGGTAATGGAATGGCTTTCAGAAAATCTCTTGACACTTAATATCGCAAAAACCAAAAATTATTCGCTTTTCATTACCTAACACTACTAGTCCTCCCCCAGAGTCGGGAATAGTTATAGCTCATACTTGCGCAGACAGTAGTAATGGCTGCAACTGTCCAGCCCTATCTCTGGTTCATGATATAAAATATCTGGGAGTTTTCATAGACTATAGACTAAGCTGGAAACCCCATATTGAAGCCTTATGTACCCGGATCAGGAAGCTGATTTATATGTTCAAGGAACTTAGGCATTCTGCTGAACGAGAATTAATGCTTTTAGTGTACCAGAGTCTTTGTCAGTCCCTTATCTCGTACTGTATCTCAGCCTGGGGTGGAACCTACAAAACACCTTTACTTACCGTAGAACGTTCTCAACGAACTATCCTAAAGCTGATGTATTTTAAACGTAAAGACTTCTCTTCAGCCCAACTGTATTCCGAGGCACAAGTTTTGACAGTTAGGCAGCTCTATATTCTTCGTGCCGTTCTGCGTAGACACTCCATGCTACCTATTACGCCAAGTGTTCTCTTAAGACGTAAGCAATTCCCTGTCAGTGACACTGTCAAATGTCGTACCGCACTCGCTAGTCGACAGTTTCTCGCTACAAGCTCTCGACTTTATAATAAAATAAATAAAACTTTGTCTATCTATATTCGCACAAAATACGAGGTTAAGAATATTCTCACCAAGTGGTTGCAAAAGTTATCATACGACGAAACTGAAAATCTTCTCAAAATTGATATCTAAATACCTAAATGCTGTATACGCTTAAGATTGTTTTCTATCTTTATTAATATCACAGAAGTACTTGCACGTGTATCATATAAATAGTTGTATGTTATTGTTATTTCGGGGAACATTGGCTTCTAAGACACAGGCTTATTGCCTAGTTTAGAAGTCAGACGTTCGACCTAGAACTTTTGTCACTGTTGTACAACTTACCCTTAAGACACTTCTCTGTACTTTCGCTGTATATTTTCGTACAAAATAAATATATTATTATTATTATATATGGAAAAAAATTATACAGACACAAATATTGCTCGTTTATAGGATGTTGACCACTAAAAGGTTTTATAATAGTAAAACACTATGTAGGTATTAAGTATTAAAAGCCAGATCAACATTAATACATGAAAATTCACGAATACAAGTAAAATTTTAATCCTTACAAGAGCTGAACGCCTTAAAAAGGTTTAAAGTGAAATAGTGTATTTGCTAAAATTATTTCAGTGGGATTTTTCTGTTCCAATCATATAAATTCATATATGCAGCACTTGCATATTTTTGACGGAAAAACCAACTGAATGCTAAAAACAAAATCCTTTATCAAATAATAACATGGTATTTTGGAGTCCACATCAACATTTACATATCAAAATCAATACCTAACTAAATAAATGTGGGTGTGGGTACTATAGAGATACCTCTATCTAACCCTTCGGGGAAAACAAGCGTGATGTTAAGTGTTATGTAAACAAAAAAAATCACAAAAAACCTTCAATAACCACTTTAATATATTCATCACAAATAAACACCAATACGAATTTTTAGTGACAATTATTCCGATACTACACAAACACCGCATCACTGACGTCAGTGATGTCACATGACGTGACAGCGCGTCAAGCGTGACATTGCAAGCCACGTCATAGCGGGCTTGCGGATAATGTCCGCCGTGATTACGAAGCGTGCCACGGCACTAGCGTTGTCATCCTAGCACATTATTATTCATGCACCAAACGGTGCTTCGATTAGCTAATTAGAAGTCATCGGGCAAAGTGGTGGGATTTAGATAATGGTGGCAGCTAATTTATGTAGTGTTATGTTGTAAGCTTTAGGTTAATAAATGGTAATGCTTTTGACATGGAATTTTGGATAAGCGTAATCTTTTTTAATTAGTTCTTATTTTGATGAGTATGTCAGGTGGATTTGTTCAAAATGGAGCTTTCATCGCGTAAATGCGACTGCTTTCGAGGTTGTTCGTAATAATTAGTTACCGCTTGACGAGGTTCGTTTACTAAAGTGACACAACTTTCTGTTGGTATTCTGTGGTCAGCAATTCTTTCGATGACTGCACCGTGGGCATAGCGCGAGCGCGAGAAGTAACCTCAGAGTAAATTCGAACCATTTTTTTAAACCGAAAATTCAACTATCCTTAAGAATTTTGGTTTGAAATGTCTCAAGCACAATTAGTATCACCCATAGATATGAAAAAGTCAAGAAATGTTATATGAGAAACGAGGATTCAAAATTCAGTTGCGTTTTCTTTATGATACAAAGAATAAAAGACAAAGCTCTTTTGATTGATCAACAAGTGAATCCGGTTTTATGGCTTAACTGAAACATTTGCATATAAGCTTCAAAGGAAACGCAGGAGTTCTAATTTTTTAGGTCGCAGGCTAAACGTTATCACAGCTGCAATCAACAAAACGTGTCGGCAAAATCCAAAGACCAACTGACAATACCAATAGACAAATGCAATCCCACCCTCCCAACCATGATAGATATGATATTTGAAAACCTCACACATCAAATCCTGTAGGTCACGTTATGAATACTGTATGCGACCGCGCAAAGACTCAAAATTCCGCATCCGTGGTTGTGTATAAGCTTGCGTGGCCTAGATCGAGGCCGACACGTGCGGCGGACTCGCAAGGCCTTTGAGGCCTAACGTGACACTGCAGATGACAGGGCAAAAGATCAGCCGATCTATTCTACAAAAATCTCACCGTGAAAACTTTGGTGAAGTTAGCTTGGAGTGAGTTGTCAATTGTATCGGCTGGACTTCGCGCGGTTTTGAGCGTGTCCGATTTCTAAATTGCGATGTGCAAAGACACAGCGCTGAATCAGCGTGCTTGCAGCGTCTGGAGACGAATAAAATTCGTGGCCGAAAAAGTGCGTTGACCACTTGAACTTGCAACGGACCACCACTCAAAGCTATACGCCATTTGTGTCGTAGTGCATATAAGGAAATAAAATTAATCTGTCATTGAATTGGCAATGGGCCGGCAGCCGCCAAGGCGTCTCCATACTCTGTGTGCATTGACATGTGTCACTATAAGAGCGCATAGCCTTTTTTCATCGACAGTTATGTCAAACGACGTCTAGCAATGTCCAGCAATGAGAATTTGGAATGCAGCCATGCTTGACTGCAATTTTGGTGTAGTTGCATCGATTTGTGTCTTGAGTCACTCAAGACGCAAATTCATTCGAAGCTTATAGTGATGTCAGACCTGTTGCTTATCGCAGCTGTCAAGGGGTAGATTGCTAGTGAAATAAATGTTTATACCACCACAGAAAGATAAATAACTGGGTACTGAAAACTGTTACTAGACAAACTCATTATAAAGTTTGTCGTGGACGTTGGTTAGAGCACTTTGTTGGAAGTGGGTTTTCTGCACATTCCTATGTTATGCCAGTCACTACGATGCACAACGGGAATTATTCTCTTTCCCGACTATTTAAATGCCTGCGTTTACCGTCCAAATTATCAATGCGGAAGCGCGTACGTGTCAGCAACGGGAATGGACTTGAAATTGTGCGGCTGACGTGTGGGCTTTGTATAAGAATAAGCCTCTTATGTTGACACTGGTAATTTGGGAACGCCATGGTGTTTGGCAAAAATAACCTCAATTTTATTTTTAAGAAATCATGGCATAATTGGGAACTCATACAGACCAAGGAATTAAAACTAATGGAAGGAGGTCAGGTCGAAATGCAAATGAAGATAGCATTTTTCAGTAATATAATAAACAAGAAGCACAAATAAGTTTCAAGTATGTTAAAAATTAACAACAGCGTTAACAGCTAATACATACATAGGTAAGAAAGATGGATGGAATGTGTGAGGATTCATATGAAGGGAGTGAATGAGAGCGTGACGGTTGACAGGGGAGAATGGTAAGAGAAAAAGTGGTGCGCCAACCCCACGTTACATGGGACAAGGGCAGGTATGAAAGTTGTGAACAGTGAACAACTTTAGGCGTATGTACTGCAAAACGTATGAAAGGTTGATACTGTGCTAAAAACCCAAATATATTTAACTCTAAAAACATTAAATATTCCCCAAAAATACAACCAACATATTAATCTTCCCGAACTATTCAAAATCCTAAACAATATCGTGCAAAATATAATGTAGCATTCCCATGCAAGCGCTATCGACGGCTTTAATGCACGCTCGACACGATTCCGATGATTTATGCGCGCAGATCGTGCAAATACAGCGTCCCATGAAGATTCACGTGTTGAGTAAATATCAATTTAACGGGTGCCGTGCAATTATGATGGTACACGGGTACGAGAGGGTTGGATCTGATAAGGATTTTGTTGTAGATTTTCGGGAAGATTGTTGTTGGCTGGAAGGTTTTAGTTAGATTCATAGACGACGAGTGTAAAAGTACTGTTCCACAAACGATGGGACACTTATTGTCGTATCCTCCGTGTCCTATCGTCTGCACGTTACAGGAGCTTAATAGACGCTTGTGATGGCGGCAAACCCGTAGCCGAATTCTGGGCCGATTGATTGCCAGAAAGAGTTAATTGAGGGTTTTAATGTATGGGTAACCTTAAACTTATTAAAAAATGATGATGTGGATATATTTAGTAACCTGTTCCACATCGTTTGTTATATCCACATCATCATTTTATAATGGATTTCCGCAAGGTCACGCCTGAATCAATTAACTATCTTAAAGTTATTGTTTATGATCTGTGTTGTCGGTGGTCTTTAACGGGCATGGTCTATCATGGCCGTTCCGAATAAACCGAATTATTAGCTACACGTTGTTTTACTCATATATTTCAGGGATGATACTGATTCTTGTAGCGACTTAATTTGAAAACATATTACGAAGTGAAGAAAAGTATATTCACCGAGAAAGTAAGGTAATACGATCATAATTTCTGAATAATATTACTAAGTATTATCCTGTGTTAGCTGAAGATAAATAGTTGCTGCGAGGCACCATGACGTAACTAAATTAACCTGTAACTTTTAACTCAACCTGAATTTCAGAGAAAATCTCTTGAATTTTTACTGTTTCTACTTAGGCCCTCCACTATTACTTAGAAAGTGTTCACTGGTTTTGAATATTTCTAATATTCCTGTACGGTGGTTGATAAAAAAAAAACACTGTAACCGGTCAAGAGCGAGTCAGGCTCACACAATTTAGGTGCCGAACAAACTACAGTGAGCAATCTATGGAACGGTCGCTGGCCTGCTGTAATTACTGTATTGCACGTAATTAATAAATAATTGCTACATGGAATAACATGTTCTCCCATACATTTCAACTGCAAATGTAAGTCTGTACGCACAATATTGAGAGATTTACCATGTTATTTTAAGACCATTGACTTCTAATAGGTTTTCCTGTAATCTATGAGTAAAGAGCCATACTATGAATTTTTTCCCAAAATTTTGGGTCCAGTAGTTTCGGAGATAAGGGGGGAATCGTCAATTTTCATAGAATTTCTTAAATATCTTTAAAAATATTTATTTCTAAATTATATAAAAAATATGTTTAAGATCCTTGCAACAAGCCCTTTCTGAGATCTTATCTTGATATGTCACACGGTACTGTTAGCAAAACTTTTTTTTTAATTTTCCTGTTTGCCCTGCAAAAGTGACCCCTATATTCAAAATTAATTTATTTACGTTACACGTCCGTGTTTGGGTCACAGAAATACATACCAAAGTTATGTACCAAATTTCAACTTAATCGGTCCATTAGATTCGGAGCAAATTGGCTGCGACAGACGGACAGACAGACACACGAGTGATCCTATAAGGGTTCCGTTTTTCTTTTGAAGTACGGAACCCTAAAAATATCTGCACTATATGATTTTTCTAACTAATGCGTTTTTATTTGATATAGATTAGATGAATAGATTATTACAACATAGGTCAAAAGGCCTTGGTCAGTAAGCACCATTTCCTTTTATTCCGCGTCTTTCACTAACGCAAACGAATATTATTTTCCTGTTAAATATGGATCAATATAATAACTAGATCTAATAACTAGGTGAAAATTGTTGCGGCAACAGGGCAACCGAAGGAACACGGGTGGGTTTTAGTCAGTGAGAGTCTGACACGCCCGCGCCCTCCCGCTCCGCCCAGAGCGGGAGAAGTTATTTGATAATTTCCCACCCAAAAATAAAAGGTGAAAATTGTTTTAGGCATATTTTTCACAGGAAAACTGACTGAAACATTGGAAAGAAGTTTGTCTATTGAAAGCTGAGTGAAAAAGAGGGGCAAATTTTAAAAAAATTACGTCGAATATCTCCGGATCAACTATGGAAAAACGTATTTGATACTTGAATATTTTTATGCAGAATATTTATTTTTGTTTTTACAGATTAATAGGAAAGCATAAAGCAAAAAAATGTGTAGATAAGCTTTTATGATCATAAGGTTGTAAGTCACATCATCATCATCATCATTATTTGAAAAGCGTCCGCTGAAAGACGTCCACCGCTGGACATAGGCCTCCCCCAAGAACCGCCACATCGACTGATTCGCAAGGTCATCGGTCCACCTTGTGGACATTCTGAGCATAAAGTACGCCACCCTGGTCGACACACTCTCGATCTTCACGTGAGCCCAGCTCGCGATTGTTACAATTTCGGCCAATGACAGTAGCCGAATGACACGCGAGAGGTCCAATAGGCAATGAGCATTGACTGACGAACCAATCGTGTGAAGCGCCAGCAGCTCAGCGCCGCACTATGTGGGGATTGAGTCGGTTTCGGATCATAAATCCATAACTTCCATGTTTTTATAGATATACAGTTGATTTTTTTTTTTGTAATCTAGAATAAATATACTTTAAAATAATATACAGTTTATGGATATAAATAAATATTTAATAGTCATAAAAAAATACAAAATATGAAATATTGGAAAATGATCACAAATTTACGACTATCGTTAAATAATGTGACCTAAAGTGTTATAATTAATAAAAAATAAATGTAGACATAATTCCCATCACTTTCAATTAAAACAAGACATAGGTTGCGCGTGGTACAGTTGAATTCACTCATTGCAGGTACACTTTTAGTAACGACAATAACGAACGAACTATTTTATATAATATAATTGATTTGAAACGTGTGCAAAATGTGGTAGAACGAACTAATTATCATTATGTGGTTATGCGGTTTCCGATATGTTTTATTGATAATTTATTTTATATGTGAACTAAACTATGGTAAGAAATATGGTGAAGAAGAAGTATGGTGTTAAAAATGCATAGAGAATTTTGGTGCCCATAGTAAGTCCCTTAGTCGCCTTTTTCGACTTCCATGGGAAAGTCATATTTTTTAAATTTTTGATTAGTTACCCTGATTCTATGTATGGCAAAATGAAACACGAAGGACATGTGTGTTGTTTTATAAAACTTAGAGGATGGTCTGATACCTAAATTTAAATCACAAAATCCGAAAAAAAAAATGAAAACTTTATTAAACCTTAATTAAATTACAAAAATGGTATAACATTAAAATAAAAGTTTTGTTACAAAAAACACAAATTAAGGACATTTTACTAAATATTAATAACGTGTATTTCCATCTCTGGCTCTGATCACCGCCTGCATGCGATCAAGCATGCTCTGGATAATGATCTTAATATTTACTTGGGGAATTTCGTCTCAGCAACCACCAGAACGGTTTTTTGGGATTCATGTCTGGGATTTTTGCTGCCCACTCGTATTTGCCAATTTAGATTCAATAGCGGAAAACCTTGGACTTGTTAAACTGGATTACATAAATAATAACACAAATTGATGTCACGCGATTTCTCATCGCTATAATTATGATTCCACATTTAAAACTGTTATAGCGATGGACCAGGTCTTATAAATATAAATCCTGTTTACTTAGTATCAAAACTAATGCAATAGTTTACCAGTAATTTTCGAAATTATTGTAAACAATTCGCTGGCCCCGGGCAATATAGCGGTAAACGCCGGTTACGCCCTTTTTAATGTTATTTGATTTTTGGCTTCTCGGAGTATCAATCTATCACTCTTATTTTTTTCAATTTTTTAAATTAATATTTCTTTAGAATAAATGACAATAACAACTTTATTGCATGGACAATTCTCTTACGACTAAAAATGTATTATTGCAATACTCTAAGAAACATAACACAAAAAAACGGTGAACTAAATTTCTAAACAAAGGGTAACAGTAATAAATTTAACCGCCTTTTTGGAAATAAACGTATTATATCAATAAACTGTAAACACTTAATACGAAGTAATCACAAGAGATTTTATTCTGTACAAGCTATTACGCCTTTCTTCCCGGAAATGTATTGTAACCCCGGCGCCGTACTATCGTGTTACGCTGAACGCCATCCCTTTCACTCCTACGCATAAATGATTACCGCATGCTTTCTAGCATCATGTTTAGGTAAACAATTGATACAAATAATAACTCAATTCGGAGGGCGGTGTCAGTGCAGTGTGTGACGTCTTGCGCTAATAATGTTCTTTTATTGCGATTAAGTGGTTTTGAATTACGAGTCTATTAAACATAATAATCCTTAGATCTATAAACTGTGTGTTTTTTTAAAATGGCAAGACAATTATTACCAGCAAAATCTCGAGCAAGAAGAATGTTATCCATGGTTGACGGTAAGTGATTAATCAGTAAGATGATTAGGTATGATATTGATTATTATTATTCTTTTAATACCTACCAACATCTACCTATCGTCGTGTTTCTATTAGTTGTTTAAGTTTACTTACCTCTTTTTAAACCGCTAATAAATCTATCATTACCTACTCACCTACCTAATTTGAAAAAAACCTATATTGTATGTATGATAGTATCTATGTAATATATCAAACTAAAATGATGAGTGTAGGTGTGTGTATGTGTATTGTGTGTGTATGTATGTGTGTGTGGGTGTATGTAGTATGTCGTTTCATAGTGTTTTGTGTGTACATAAATAAGTAAATAAATAATATCATTTTGATGGAAAAACGCACATAAGTCGAAATTATAGTATTTCGCTAAGGGTCGAAGTATTAATATTTAAAATTATAGTGTTTATGCTTATTAAATGAATATAAAAAAAAATGTCACTAACTTATGTTGTTTTACGACAGATTCGATATTTTAATAGGTAAGTACCCTTTTGTTTTGTTATAGATGCCATAAATCTTCCCTGTAACGGTGATTATGAAAAAACAAAGGAAGTCCCCATTTCGAAGAGTATGGAAGACGTAAATCGCACTGGAACTCATAGCCCAACTTTACAATGTCTTTCTGCCAATTTCGATTTACAATCACATTTATTGCAGTCCCCTTCTACTATTTCCTACGAGTCTGCTATATTCGATGATGTTGACTTTGTAGCTTCTCCAACTTTAGTATTTGGCACACCACGTCACCGCAAACGCAGATTTAAAGAGAATTGTGACACTCGGTCTATAGAATATTATAATGTGTGTGAATCGACAGACCTTACAACATTAAGTGATACGACGATGCAACAAGCTACATCGGTACTACAAGTAGCAGAAATGTGTGACCAAACTGCACCCCAAGAAGAAAATATACAATACACAACACTGGAAACCGTACGCCAAGATTTCACAATAGACCAAAATGTTTTATACACAACACCGGTCGAAAATGATGATAATTCAAATATTTTGATTTTACAATGTGAAAAAACTGCCGTTGAATCTAATAGTTGCAATAATATTACAAACTTGGATGCAGATTTCTTAGTTGAAAGCCAATCTACATCGATAGAAAATGTTGACATTGAACCTAATGATTGCAATAATTCTATAATTTTAGCTCCAGATTTCTTAGTTGAAAACCAAACTACAACGACAGAAAGTGTTCCATCCGTATCTGATGAACTATCAACCACCAAAGAACTAACTAGAAAAAAACGGCGACACGAAGAAAATTGGGAAAAAGTTAAGAACAAAAAACAAAAAAATTCAGGCCAAGCTTATACTGCTACTAATACGAAAAAAAAGTTTGATTCTAAAACGATGAAGGACGCCTGTAAATGTAATAAGAAATGCGGTGAACAGATTTCTCAAGTCTCTCGGCAGGCTATATTCGACGAATTTTGGAAACTTAGTGATCACGAAGATCAGTGGCACTATATCTTACGACATGTGAATACTAAAGATATTAAAAAAATGCAACTAGTTAGAACAAAAAACAGGACACAAACCATTAGCTATTTTTTTAAGATAAATGGATCAGAATCAATTGAGGTTTGCAAAAAATTTTTTTTGAATACCCTTAGCATTAGCGAAAAAACAGTTTACACAGCAATAGAGAAAGGGAAATCTGAAGAAGTCAAAGATAACAGGGGTCAGCATGAAAATAGACCACGGAAAATGAGTGTTTCAACCGAGCAAAGTGTTATTGCACATATAAAACAATTTCCAGTTAAAGAATCACATTATGTTCGAAGAGATACTAAGAAGTTATACTTAGAAGAAACACTGAACATTTCCAAAATGTACAGGCTGTATTCCGATGAATGGTTTAAGAGTGCAAATTATCCAAATGATGTAAAGATGGCCACAAAACGACAGTACGAAACTGTGTTTAATACAAAATTCAATTATTCTTTTCACAAACCTAAAAAAGATATGTGCGGCCAATGTACATTGTATCGTCAAGCTGATGGTGAAAGAAAAGGCCAACTCCAAGAAGCTTACACAAAGCACATTAGAAACAAGGAATGTGTTCGTGAACTAAAATCTAAAGATAAAACAGAAGTCGATTCTACGACTACTGTCGTCGCTATTTATGATCTTGAAAAAGTCTTGACGATCCCTCAATCAGAAGTAGGAATCTTTCATTACAAGCGAAAGTATCCTATATATAACTTTACAATTTACAACTCATTAAGTGGAAGAGGTTACTGCTATCTTTGGCACTATCAAGTGGCCAAAAGGGGTGCTAATGAAATCGGCAGTTGCGTCCTAAATTTCATTGAAACTGAGAGCCAACGTGGTATCAAGAATTTTATATTTTATTCTGATGGTTGTGCTGGGCAGAATAAAAATAGGATTATCTTTGCTCTGTATCTATATTTGTCCAAAAAGTTTGGAATTAACATAATACATCGGTACTTTGAAACTGGCCATAGCCAGTCTGAAGGAGATTCGATGCATTCTCCAATCGAACGCGCAAAAAAGAACCACACAATTTATACTCCTGATCAAATGTATGGCATTATCATGAATGCTAAGATCAATGGTGAAAAATTTCATCTTAAGGAAATGGAACAACATAATTTCTTAAATTTGAAGGAGATAATGGACAAAAGACACTGGTTGTGGGCAGACCAAACCAATGAAAAAGTTATGTGGTCAAAGATTCACGAAATCAAGATTAATCTAGCTCATCCAGATGTTATTTATTTAAAGTATAACTTTGACGATGAGTATATTTCTTTAAATACTGCATCAAACACTAGATCTTCAAGAGGAAGACCCAAAAAGACGCCAGTGACTGATGTATCAGGAGATGAACTGAGAATTCTGTATAGAGAGCCAATCGCCTTACCAAAACCACTTTACGATGATTTGATGAGTCTCTGCAAAACCGAAGCAATCCCGAAACATTATCATACATTTTATAACAATTTGCATTGTGTTGGGAACTCTGAAGCAGAAATTGATATTGAAAGCGAAGATTCAGATTAAAGCAGCATATTTTTTTTCCTTTTACCATTGGTTTTGACCATTTTATTTTTGTTTCCCTAATAAAACAGTTCCTAAAAATTATGTGATTTTCTTCAAATTAAGGTAGCATAGTATTTTTCTGGTGTTTTTTGTGTTTGTTTCCAAAGTACAATATTTAAAAAAAAAAATTGTGATTTTATTCAAATTAAGGCATAGTATTTTTTCTTTTTTAAGAGTGTTTGTGTGTTTGTTTCCAAAGTTTAATCTTTACTAAAAAAAATGTGATTTTGTTAAGGTAGCATAGTATTTTTATTTTTTAAGAGTTTTTGTGTTTGTTTGCAAAGTTTAGTATTCAATAAAAATTATGTGATTTTAAAGGTTTTTTATACAAAGTTATTATCATTTAAAATTTAACTAAACAAAAATTAGGTAGTAGTAACATTTAAAAAAATGTATAAATTTCATAAAATACTGTCTAAAATAGTAAAAAATAAATAACATTATGAGGTCGGTCTGTTACAATGGTTACATAAAAATATGTTTCATGGATAGGATTCTAAAATAGCGATTAGTGGATGATACAGCTAAGCTTTGGCTATAAAATTTCCCTGAAGAAGGTGGTAATCGGCTGGAACGCTCTAGATCTAAAGCGAAAATTACGTCGTATTATATTCTTACATTCCTGAATCTCAGTGGTCGGTGTGTTTATAAAGTCATTAATGATGTTGCAATTGAAACAGTATCGTCTATAATTTGTATTATACATTTTTCCAATTATTTCATTAAATATTTATACTATTACAATTATTTTTAAAAGGCTAGATTGGTAAAAAAATTAGCTTTCATTTGAAATTTTGAACGTCTATTTTGGATCAGTGTACGCTGCACTATAAACAAATTAGCTTCTTTTATTTCTCCTGTAAAATTAGATTTTTGATATTACCGCTTTATTGCCCGGGCCCAGCGAATTGTACTTTTCGTTAAATGCATCCTCGCGTTCGCTTTTCACTCGGTTGTAATTATTTATCATAATCATACACAACATGGATTTTATTTAAACATACGAAGTTATTTACATGATTTTTAAAACTAAGACTTAATAATAATAATATGCACAAGTATAAAAAAGAGGGGGGGGGGAATAATCATAGGTATAACAACTTTCTCACACTGCTTCTTAAAGTTTTAGGCATTGTTTTACTTGAAATAAAATACGAAAAAATATACACAAACTTGTTTTCTTAAGAGGTTATAAAAACAACAACTGACAACAAGTGACACTTGCAGCAGTGTTGTCAATTTATGAAAATATTAAAAAATCACTCTCAGCTTTCATTAGACAGACTACCTATTCTGTAAAAAACTCACCATGATAAATGAGGTGAGCTCTCAAAAGTGTCAATCCCTAGCATCAGGTGTAAAATAAGCATGAAGTACTTAAAAATGAATTGTCATTTACTTTAAGTACTTAATGCTTATTTTACTTAAGTTTTCAAGACGAGATTTTTACAGAAAATCATACTTCATATTATCCTAAGCATAGCATGTTCTCACTTCTGGGACACAGGCTTCATCTCTGTGAGAGGGATTAGGCCATAACCCACCACGCGGGCCTAGTGCGGGTTGGCAGATGTCACATGTCTTCGAAATTTTGGATCTAGGACATGCCGGTTTCCTCACTATGTTTTCCCACCTATATTATATAATCCTATGTCTCTAAACAAAACAACATACACTGTAAATTCCCGCGGGCGTGGTCGAGTGTCTGTAAAGGCCATAACTCAAAGCTTGCGAGTGACGTCACGGACAAAACCTATGCGAGAACACTATGCCACTACATACAAGTGAACTCGAATATATTGCATGATTTGTGGGCGAGTTGACCCTATATGTCGTGGTACTTCAAGTTAGGCTGTGTTGCCACTCGTGGTACTTGCCTGTGTGACCATACTCTTGCTTTGAGAGTTTGATAGGGCGACGTCAAAATTAGAGAAGCAATAAAATAAAATAAACCTATAGGGTACAGGGTACTTCCCGTTGACCTAGAATCATGAAATTTGGCAAGAAGCAAAGTAAGGTCTCTCAACAAATGTAAAGGAAAAAATCCTAAAATTGTTAATGATTTGTTTTAACTTTTTTTTTGCTATTACAATCTTACATTGTCGTTGGAGAATTGACCGCGATGGCGTATATCGATGTATGGGGGAACATGTTTTTCGACTACAGTTTTAATTATTTTTTTGGGATACATTTATCCCAACTACGGAACCTTCATTGTGCGTGGTCCGGCACGCACTTGGGCGGTTTTTTTAAACCATTCTGCTCCTTTCTTTCCTGTCTCAGAATAGGCCTTTCCCCACACTTTACCTAGCAATGGGTCGATTATCTTCAAAAAATACATTCGATATTCAAACTGTCATGAAACCATGGAATTAGTAAGTACCTACAACGTTCTTTCTTCTACCAACAGTTTTTATTAACTCCACCTTCTCTAAAACTATAATAACTCTAAATCAAAATGCCCTAAACAGTCCAGCATCACAAGTTGACAACACAAGTTTCCTCTATGCTCCGACAACACATAATTATCATTAACCAGCGCATGGCTTAGTTAGCGTTGACACGAGAACCCGCGCGCCCTCTAACCTCATTATTGATGAAACTCAATCCTGCCGCCATGCTGCCACTCCTTCCGTACTTAGTCACCGTAAATTATTGTCAAATAACTATTAAGTAACGGTAAACGTTATCTTGTAGGTAGGGAGGTTTTGTTTATGAAATTGGGGTGACGGTTTTGGTTTTGTAGGTAAATGTAGTTCAGTGGTACAGTAAATAGGCTGTATCAAGGTTATAACTTCATTGGTTTAGATAATTATAATAATAATAATAATAATAATAATATTTATTTGTCGTAAAAACTACACAGATACAGGTTGACACTTAGTTACACGTGGTAATAGTCTGATACAAAATATTGAACAATGACCCCCATGCTAGGAAAACCTGTGTTACAGGGGTCATCCATTCGTCCATTATGGATGTTGTAATAGTAACTTACAATTTAGTAGTGTGCACTTATGTAAAACAAATAATTTAAAAAATATATAAATTATATATAAAAATAAACTAGACTAATACAATCGATTTTGGGGATAAGAAACGGGGAAAGACGGTAAAAGGAGTTTAAATTCATTATGGGTGTGTGTCGTATGAGTGGGTGTAGGTGTGCAAGTGTGAGTGTAGATATGTATGAGTGAGTGTAGGTGTCAATGAGTGGGTGCCTGATTTATTTAAGTTATATTATGGTTTAAGTAATTCTTCTGTGTTGTTATAATTAAGAGTTAGCAGATATTCCTTAGTTTTTTGTTTGAAGTAGAATTTGTTCAAACAATGTATGTTTAATGTGTTGTGGAGTTTATTGTATAGTAATGTGCTTAAATAACGGTTATGCCGTCGTGCAAAGGTGGTCTTCGCATAAACTTGGGGACAAACGGGTTTGGGTCGTCTTCTGAGCGTAGGGCTTTTACATCTATTGGGTGGTGTAATTTTATGTGTATGCGTGATCGCACGAAGTATATACATCTGGCGGACTGTCAATACCTTAAAGTCCGAATAAACTTGCTGCGTGGGATACCTAAAGGGTTTGCTCAACAGGACTTTGATTACTGCACGTTGGGCTCTTTCAGCAGGTATGAGGATTGTTCTGGCTGCACCACCCCACGCAGCGATACAGTAACTTAGGGTTGATTCACATAGGGCAGTGTATACCATTTTTAGGATATTGTTATGGGCAGAAGTTCTTAATTTTTTGAACACATAAATGAGTTTCCTAGTGCGCGCAGATAGAGATTCAATGTGGGTCTTCCAGCTTAGACAGGAATCGAGGTAAAGGCCGAGATACTTAACGGAGGAGGCTCTCGACACTGTCTGGCATGAACAGGGATTATTGCTGTCACGTTCGTCACAAACATGGGCTTTGATTTGTAGTGAGAGGTCAGATGGAAGGGTAGAGGGTCTGGAACCAAAGGTTATAAAGTTGGTTTTGCTGACGTTCAAGGTTAAGCTATTATTGCCCAACCACATCATAACTTGGGTCAAGGACCTTTCAGCGGCCTCCCTAGCCGTTTCCCAGTCGTGTCCGCTGGAGAGTAAGACAGTATCATCGGCATACGCTATAATTTGAGTAGAAGGGAGATTAAGTAGACAGAGTTCATTGACATAGATTTGGAAGAGGAGGGGACTGAGTAAACTTCCTTGTGGCACACCGAAATCTAGTAGTTGTTGACTGCTGATGTACTCACCTATTTTAACGCACTGGGTTCGGTCCGATAGAAAATCCTTAAGCAATTTGAGAGCTGTGCCGCGTATTCCAATTTGTTCTAATTTTCCGAGTAAAATAGGGATAGAGACAGTGTCGAAGGCCTTAGAAAGGTCCAAGAATATGCCGATACATTTGTGTTTACAGTCAATTTTGTTGACAACAGAGTCCAGTAGAGCCAGCACAGCGTCTTCCGTCGATACCCCCTTTCTGAAGCCGTACTGGTTTTCAGCAATGATTTTATACTTGTTCAGAAAGTTGAGGAGATTTTTATGAATTATTCTTTCTAGTATTTTGGAAATTGCTGGAAGTACCGAGATTGGACGATAATTATTAACACAGCCCCTATCACCTGTTTTGAAGATTGGATGAACAATGGCTTTTTTAAGGGTCTTAGGGAAAGTGCCAGTGGATATTGCAAGATTGCAAATGTGCGTTATAGCCGGAACTAGTTTGTGACTGGAAGATTTTATCAGTTTGGGTGGGATATCATCCCAGCCAGAGGCACTGTCTACGCGGAGATTTTTAATGATAGCCTCGACCTGTTCCTCATCAGTCTCCAGTAGGACAATTGAGTTAGGCATAGAGACTGGGCGGGGAGGAGTACATTGGGCGTTACTTAAGTTTTGCGGGATGTTGTTAGCCAAGTTTCTACCGACATCAGCAAAGAAACTATTCACGGTGTTGACTGACACGATTGGGTCATTGTCTATTTTAAGGAGATCTGTCGGTGGTAAAGTATTTTTATTTGTGTCAAGTACATTGCGGATGGCCCCCCACATCTTTTTTGGGTTATTTTTAGCATCAGAATAAGCTTTTTGTTCATACGCGGTTTTAAGTTTTTTGAGGAGATTGTTACAAAAATTCCGATAGCGCAAGTATGTTAGTTTTAAAAACACGTTTTGGGGTTCTTTGTTTGATTTTTTGTGCATGTTATCGCGGTTGCGTATACATTTCAGCAGACCAATCGTTATCCAGGGTTTAATGATTTTAAGTTTACTGGGGATAGTTCTATATATAGTGTTTCTTATTAATATGGGTGTCAGGATTTCATAAAGTTTATCCATGGCAAGATTAGGATCATTTAGATTTGAGACAATTGAGAAATCACAGCTTTCGATATCGCTGATAGCACAAGCTAAGTTTAGGCGCGAAGAAGTGCATCTGTTTGTGTTACGTATTGGGGCTTTAATTTCTAGGTTTAATAAAACCGCGGAGTGGTCAGTTATTGACGTTTCTACCACCAATGTGGTTGCCTTGTGATTTGTTGTGAGCAAAACATGATCCAAACAGTTGTTAAGCCGAGTTGGGATCACATGGGTAGGAAGAAGACCGTGTGAGGCTATAAAATTTAGGTATTGACAGGAGCGGGGGTCATTGTTGTTTGGAACAATGTTTATATTTATATCTCCTATTACCGAGACGGTTTTACAGTGCCTACAGTCTGTTAATAGGTTATCTAAACTGTTCAAGAAATTGTCTATGTTCTTTTGAGATGGTGGTCTATATAATGCTATAATAGTAATATTGTTTTGGTCTGTGCAGACTAGACAGCTAGCATCGGTAAATGACGGCTCAGTAATGCTAAAGCTCAAAGTGTCTTTAATAAAGATCACCACGCCATCATTCTGATTAATAAGGCTTTTGGTTTGAAATGAGGTGTAGCCCTGTATACTTGGGACGGTCGCATTTGTCTTTAGCCAACACTCCGTTAAAATTAGGACATCGCATTTTATTTTAATAGACACGAGTAGACAGTTTAACTCATTGAAGTTCTTGTTTAAGCTTCTAATGTTGAGGTGCAGGATATTTAGTGCTAGAGCGGATCCTAAATAATCAGTGCATTCATCCGGAGAACAAGCGTGTGACGACGAAACGATAATACTGTCCAGCTCATTGTTTATGTCAATGATTGACGCCATTGATTAAAGTGTTGGTAATCCAGAAAGTGGTGCTTGCATACTGCGAAGGGTCCAAGTGCGGTGGTAGTTGGCGCCCGAAACACTGAAGTAAGTAAAACTAACAAGTTCCAAAGATCCGTGTAACAGATCGATTACGCAAAAGCAATAATTGATAGAAGACGGCAGTGAGTGTGAATTTGTGCTAAGCAGAATATGATTGCGCTCTATTTTGGATTTTATGTGCGAGTACGTTGAGGGTGATGTAACGGAAGTGGTGGTAAGTGTCTGGGGTGTGGGTGTGTGGTAAGGAAGGCGTATTTTGGTTTCTATACAAAAAATACTTTTTTTGGTTTGTAGGTAGTATACATGAGTACAAGTTGAATTTAAACTTAGTATTGAATTTAAGGTCTCACAGAGCTTAGTTATTAATAGTATTAAAATTAATCGACTTATGATTATTAGAAAGTTTGAGAGCAATATAATATACCAATCTGCATAGAGCAGTCATTGAATTTCTTGCTGTTCTAAGTCCCGTAGGGTTTGCTCTGATCTAACAAGTATTTGTTTGACTCCAGTGACTTTCCTTAAGAAGATGTTGCCGTTTGAGCTCCAACAGAAGTCGTACTTGTTGAGTTTTGCAAATTCCTTGGCGGTGAAAAATAGTTTCCTAGAACTTGCGGGAAGGTGTTCTGATATAAAAATTGGTCGCCGTTCACCATTCATGCCGATGCTGCGAGTGTTAAGACGGTCATCTCCACTTCGCATTTTATTGAAGTTACGGGCCGCGGTAATTAATTGGTTTTTAGTCTGGACATTAGTAAATTCAGCGATAATCGGCCTAATCGTATCTGGTTTACCCGGTAGGCGGTACACATCGCGCACGTCGGAATTGTTTACCTTTAAGTCAACAATTGAGCCTACTTTGGTGATAATCGAAGTGAGGTCCGACGCTGCTTCGTTCTCCATGGACGGCACGTTGCGGATTTCAATGGTGGAGGGCCGGGATGCACGTTGTAGATCTTGTATTTTATTTTCCATGTTTAATATACTTTTTCTGTATGTTAGGTTTTCTTTTTGGAGTGACTCAACTTGTTTAAACATGTCATCGTACTGCTTACTAATAAAGGAAATGTTTTTTTCTATTTCAGTATTTGATTTTTGAATAGCCAGGTTTTGAAGCTTGAGCTCAACCATGTCGGACGCTAGTTTGTTCAGAGAAGAGCTTTGTTCGCCACACAGCTTAGTAAGGTATGCTTCTTGGTCCGTTTTCCAATTGTTAAGCATTTGATGTATTTCCTTCTTAAAATCCTGCAATTCGGTTCCCGGGGAGCAACACGTCCGAGGACGTTTATAAGAGGGTCGCGTCGTAATATTGAAATCGTCAGACGGGCTGCTAGATATCATTTGGGGAATGTCGGAGTCAGACAAAGCTTGCGTAATGTTGACATTCGAAGTGTTTGGCGGCGAGCGCTGCATGCGGGGCATCGTGAGTGACAAGGCGACGTATTATTTAATAGACCGTAAGTACTCACGGTTATATTATGTTAGGTTAGGCTCGTAGCAGTACGGGTTACTGCGAGGCTCCTTATCAGACAGCTGCGCCTGCGACGATGTGCGGTCTTGGAGAAAGCGAGACAGCAATTATGACCGCTGCACTCGTTCCGCGGAGGTGAAGGTTGTGTGTGCAGGGCAGGGGTCGCGCCGCTAGTTCGGCGGTCAGCGTTGAGGTGACGGACTCCAGTAAATCTCCGTAAATTATACGAGTTTAGGCACTTACTGTTTTAATTAAGGGTTAAAGTAGCGTACTTGTTAAATTATATTTTACGTTTGAGCCAAAAACACGTCTACTCTCGAACACGGTATCGGACGAAAGTAAAGTAAATTAAATAAAGGTTAACAAATTGTAAAATAGTAGATTATACAATTAGTGAAAAAAAAAGAGAGCAGCGAAGGATTCTAGAGTAGAATCCCGAGCATAGCGAGTTTATTCAAGGACCGAGTAATTTTTTTTATTTTTTTTCACTAGTTGTGTACTCTACTTTTTACCATTGACTGCGAGAAAATAAATAGTAGTTTAGTAGTATTTATATTTTTTAAACACATTTTTGGCGACAGCAAAATTATCTATAATTGCTGCTCGTGGCTAAGTAATAACAGCCGGACTGGTCGATCCATCAGGTTAAGCTACGCTTGCCGGGGTTGATCCGTGGATGGATGACCATCTTTATATACAGAAATTCCTCCGTGCCGCGGAAAGCACATTAAGTCGATGGTCCCAGCTGTCATGCGTGGATCTTTGACAGTCGTTACGGGTCGCCAGAAATACGAAAGTCTGACAACCAGTCTCACCAACGGGTATCCTAATACCCAGTTACTGAGTTGTTGAAGTCAGACAGGCAGTCGCGCCATGTGAAATAGCGGTATCCAGCTAAATCCGGTTAGACTGGAAACCGACCCTGTCATAGTTGAAAAAAGGCTAGGCAGATTGATTGAATTGATGCTTTAGAACGAAATGATTCTGAAGTTAGTATCTCAATTTCGTCACTGGAAGAACTCATTTTATTATAATTATGTTAATAGATTTTCCAATCACATAATACAGCTACGTAACAAATAGAAAATAACCTAACTAAAATATGCGGTTTTCTTTTATTTTAATTTAATTTTATAGCTATATAGCTCCATTTAGCCAGCCAGTATGTACTTTCAGCACGTTTTAATAAGTATCGTTTATACATGATTCGTACAATTCGTGCTTGTTCCAAATTCAAAATGTTTTTATTCACTCAGTGAGTAAAAGAGACTTTTATTCACTGTTATCGATGAATAATAATATAATATTTTGTAACGTTTAGAGAACCTGTATTTTTAGGCTCAACGAATTATAACGTTGCTAAATTGAAGAGTAACTGAGAAGAGAAAGAGAAGAGTAACGTAGCATGATAACTGAAGTGACAGGTCGTTTAGTCGGTTACTTGCCAGCTCTCTCGTCACGTGATTAATTTTTGTTTACCTATATTTAACTACCTCAACAAACGGAGTATAGTGTGCCTTTGGCAATTAAAGGGGACAGGGTTCTAGGAGGAGGACTGCCTCGTTGGTTTAGTGGTCGCAAGCGCTACTGCTGAGCATGAGGTCCTGCGTTAGATTCCCAGGTCGGGCAAAGTGTTATTGGGTTCTAAAATTTCTCAGTAGCAGCCTGGAGTCTAGATTTGTGCCCGGTTGATGGCAATAGGCTCGCCCCCTATTACACGGGACTTAAAACATAACTGGCGAAATGTGGGCGAACCTGCTATAGGAACACCTCTGCCCTACCCTCCGGGGATAACAAGGCGTGATGTTATGTTAGGATTCTAGGAAGTACATCTTTCATAAGTGTTAAGATACATGTGCATTAATCGCTCAATGAAGCGTGGTGATTACTGCTTTGCGATAGCTGTGCGACTCATACTAGGCGAGTGCTAGCTCACTGAAGTGATAATCTTGTTGTATGCTAATTTCGGTAGAGTTTTGAATTTTGATTTATAATTATGATATAACAGCACATACACTACGAGCTGTTATATTAAAACTATCTATTTTTCAGCCACACACTGCGCAACTGAATGACAATTAGCTGATGATAACATTTCACAATTCTATCTATTTTTTCGTTCGGTTTTTGTTTTTGTCATTTTGTAGGTATCCCACGTATTTTCGCCTAGGCTACTGGGGTGCATAATGTCACATTATCAGCTTCGTCGAATTACAAGTCACCCTTTACTAGCTAATCAAGTACTGGCAACTTTTATTTTCCGCAGTAAACTCATGAGAATTTAAATTTAGAACGTATTCAATAAAAACAAACCAAAGTGTATTGACATTTAAACAAAATGGTACAATGGTATAAAATGTGTTCTAAATTCAAACATTGTTTTTTTTTTTCTTTTTATGGTAATTGATGATTCTGAGTACACACTCAGAATTCAATTTAATTTAGTATTTTTGTGTGCTCAGAACAGTGATCACTCGAAAAATACTATTATTGATACGGAAAACGAAGGTTCAGGCGTCTACTATACAAACGAGGTTAGGTAAGTTAACAATTTTTAGAAATAGTTCCTTCATCCCAATCTCACTTTCAACCCGTTAAGCACCTACCACACATACTCACGTACACAAACGATTGTAGACGCGTCCAAAGTATTTCTGTGGACGTCGCACAGTCGCACGAGAGTGGAGACCAGACTCGAAACGAATGCAATATCTGCACGTGACTGTACTAGGGACGCGGACTTGTGTCGACGATATGAAATGTAAAACTGAAACTGAGAATAAAAATGTGTGCGACTTTCAAGGGGTTAGAACGAAATAATGTTATTGTGTGAGGAGACAGTGAAGTTTTATGAATGTATGCGGAAAATGTGCTAGTGATGTGAAAAAATAAAATGATGAAGTCACGGTTAGAGCAAAAAAAAAAAGGTGTTTTTTATGCAATGTGTTCGATAAGACTTTCATTGATAAATAAAATAAAAAAAAACAGTTTGTGTGAATTCACTACGACTTTCCGATTTTCGGTATTTTTTGGTGCTCTTCTTTATCGAAAAAATTAAACAAACGTTGTGTTGTGTAGATAGTAACTGAGCTTCATAAATAAAAGCCTGTGTATTGTCTAACAAAACTCCGAAAAATTACGACACCAGAAGATGTTTTCTGCTTGCCACAGAAGTAGGGCAAAGGTAACCATAACGTATGAATCACTTATAGATCGTTGGTTACAGATAGGTACGCAATCAACCAACAAACTTCTAACACTTAACCTTACTGAAAGTGCACTTTGAAAATAAACCAAGCTTTTACAATAATTGATTTTTCATCGCGATCCAACCTTGCTTGAAGCGGGTAAGTTTAAGTCAACAAATCGTCGACTTACCCGGGCGCTTGCAGCAGACACGGATAAATAAAGCGGTGTGCAGCGCTAACTTATTTGTTACATCATCTTGCTATAAATTTTATATATGGCGCTTTATTCAGCTTGCATTTGAATAAAGTTTTAAAGTTTATAGGATATAATAGTATCAATATTTTTATTTTAGAGATGTTTATTGAGAAACAGAGCAGTGATAGCCTAGTGGTGTGACCGTCGGACTGCCAAGTCATAGGTCTCGAGTTCAAACTCAAGACACGCATGTATGACTTTTCGGATCCATGTGTTTTCTTAATTATCACTTGCTTCAAAAACGGTGACGGAAAACATCGTGAGGAAACCGGCATGCCCGAGAGATATTTCTCAACGGTTTGTAAAGCCAAGTTAGAGGCCCATGGGCGGCTTTAGAACTCTGACACCAGGTTAGTCACTAACCACACGAAAATAAGAAGAAGATTTAAAAACAAGCATTTTAAAAGTCACCAAACGAAGTGTGGGACGCTCCCCAGCTAGATGGACCGACGACCTTAATAAGGTGGCTGGGACATACTGGGTGCGGAAGGCGGAGGACAGGGTGTTGTGGCGCAGCCCGGGCCTATCAGCAGTGGACTGCAATAGGCTGAGTTAATTAATTTTGAAAGTTACCAAAAACTTTTTTACACCAAAAAATAAATATTCAATGTTACGATATTAATTATTGCAGTTCGTAATCAATATTTTACTGAAACACAGAGCGATAGATACTTCATAATTTAATTTAGTAATATTGACAAATGAATCAAAACACCAGAATGTATGACAGCTATTTGCGAAACAGCCAACTGTCTAATCATATGCTCTTAAGAGCCCATACTACCTCAGCTCAAATTTTACCTCGCTCGCACCATACTGCTCGCGGACTGAGTGAGAGCGAAACGGCCAGTCCGTTTCGCTCTCACTCTGACTGACTGAGTGAGAGTGAAACGGACTGGGGTGCGGCTCTGAGGTGCCAATAGTCTGGGTATATATATTGCTTTTTACGGCGAAAATAATGATAATTAAAAAAAAATAGCATAGTCGCTGCTTTACAGTTAGTTCAGTTATTATGCAAAGTTTCATGATCTAATTTGAAGTGTTTTTTGAATACCAGCGGCTTATTGTTCGTTTTGGAGGTAACTTTGGATTTTTTTTTCTATCGAGAAAATTTTATGGAATCATGTTTTCGTCTAACATAGTACTTAACATTAATCTTTAACTTTAACATATATTTATTTCAAAATGATTACTGCTGTATTTTCGATGTAACGAAGGATCATGATAGGCCATTTGAAGTAGTATAGGCCCTTAACGATGGGCGCGATCCCGACGAACGTGCCCAGAAGATGCCTGTTCACTCTTGTTTGAAGGCAGACGGGTTATATGTGGAAGGGAACACAGACGCTGGAAGAGAGTTCCACGATTTGGCTGTGCGCTTAATATATGCGGAGGAGAAGCGCTGACTACGACTGGTCGGGATATCAACCTAGTGCGGATGAAATGGAACTTGATTTAATGTCATGTTATTTAATGTAATGTTATGTTATTTAATGTAATGTTATGTTATTTAATGTAATGTTATGTCAATTGATATAGCGGCGACAGTTGTGTGTTGGCACATAGATTTTTTTAAGTCATAAAGATTGAGTCCAGTGACTTGAAACGTTACTCAAAATAACGTTACGCGAAGTTCCGGTAGCGGTAATTTGTACCGTTCCACCAGGATCGCAACAAAATTAATTCCTTGGCTAGAACGATATTAACAAATGGAACGAAGTCTTAAAGTGTTTAATAAATATATCGTTATTAATATATCGTTATAACGAAATTATAACGTTATTCATTTCGATACGCAACATTGCTAAAAAATGGTGAAGATGACACTATCACATAAATATAAAAAGTAGGTAGGTAACTACAACTATTCATTCACAACACTGTCTGTAAAAGATTCGCACTCTCGAACGAACTTAATGTTTGAATACGGCGGTGGCTTACCACCAGCCGGCCGCCGGCTGCCGTAACGGGTGAGTCCGGTGATGGTGGTAGTGGTGGGCGACGACGAAACGGTGATCAGCGGGAAAAGTTCTTAAGAATAACGTTATACAAATGAATCTGTAACGTTATTACAAGCGGATATAAGCATAATGTTACTGATACATATAACGTTACTTAAAACGTTGTTCTACAAACATGATATTCTATAACGTTTTTTTTATTTGTAACGTTATATATATTTTTAGGTTTTAGTATCGATATCGTTACAAACCTTGGAGCGTTATAAGACAACGTTTAGTGTAACGGAACGAAATTAATTTCGTTTTCAAGTTCCTGTCGCACTTAATCAAAAACAAAAGACTTCAGGAAAATTTCCACTGCATCTACAAAAAAAAAAAAACAAATGAATCAAGAACACTATAATACATATTTGCCGTCAATTTACCGTCGAGGTAACGAAGCATACGTTCCCACATTAACATATTAACTCCAGTTGAGTAAAAACCATTACATCCTTGTTCGCGGCTAAACCAGGCACGATTAATATAATTAGTACAACATTATGCGGGCTTATTATCAAAATGGATGCTTAGATTTATAATGCTTATGTATACCTCTTTGTACAATGTTACATGTTACTTTAGAACAATAGGAACAAAGGATCGGTGCATTTTGACCCGCGTGTTGGGGTTTATATAAACGGAACTAATAAAGTGTTTGTCTAATTTGGGCTTTATTTAGTTGGTCGTAAGGGTTTCTGGAACAAAGTTTGGAAATCTACTAATTAAATTAAGTGTAGCAAGATGGCGATTCCAGATTTTTTTTAACCGGGTGTAAAATGGCGCTTAACGAAGCTGAAAGTCAATTATACTCCCCGTCATTGTGATCATTTGTTTGTTCTGGACCATACTTGGGAACCGTCTGGTTACGGAGATATTGACGGTCAAAGATCCGGTGTTTTTTAATCCACGAAATCAAGTTATAAATGTTTAAACTTAACTTTATATACCCTACACCTCGCACTGCCGTAAACAGAACAAACAAAACGCACATTACAACAAAATTACATAAAATACACAAAATAGCCAAAAGCCTGGTATTCAAGCAGTAGAAGTACAGCGATTTTTCACACCAAAAATAAAAGATATTTCCCAAAAATATTTTTTGCTCTATGTTACCTGTACCCTAATTACGTAGCTTATTTTTGTAAACCATTATGACAAATTTGTTTCATTTTGACAGTTCAACGACATTCATTGCGTTATTTACGTTGTTGAGCAGATTTTTTTTTCCAAGTTATAAAGCAATGGATTAGCGATCTGTTTCAAACCGCAACAAATTGTGATTGATCGTGTATTACGCATTTCAATTTTTATCAGGTCAAGCACAAAAATAAAAGTTAATTGTTGTGTTTGTTCTGAACAAAAATATGTAAAATAATTATGTAATAAAACTTTCGAACGAAACTTTTTGATTTTTTAAGAATTCAACCGTCATTATGGTGGTATTTCATATTTCTTCATCCTTTAACGCAAATAAAATTCAATAGCATGTGTAAAGCATAAATTTTTCCGTTTCCCCCCATTTTTTAACAAAAATATAAGCCAAAAGCAATCGTTATCGATCTAACTTTCATTTACAGAAAAAAAAATTGAACAGAAAGGCGGATCTGCACAAAGTTCATTATACAGTAATCCAGGTTGAAATTAAGCCGGGAACAGGCAACGTAATCTAATTTGAGAAACGCTTCAACTGTATGTAGGTACAGAATTAGGCCTGGCGACGCCCGCAACTCGATACAGGCCACTTAGATTTAATTAAACACAATTAATTTAATTCTGTACCTAATCGTATGGGAACGGTTTAATTACTTTTAATTTGAATTTTGTAGCGATTAGGTGAGCTCGTATGGGTACTAGCTTTCGGATTTTTATACACAACTAGCTGTCCGGCCCGGCTTCGCACGCGTAGCATTAAGACTCATTTACGGCGCACCTACTAACCTAACTACCTACCCTACCTACCCTACTTACCATACCTACCCTACCTATCCTACCTACCTACCCTACCTACCTACCCTACCTACCTACCCTACCTACCTACCCTACTTACCCTACCTACCCTACTTACCCTACCTACCCTACCTATCCTACCTACCTACCCTACCTACCTACCCTACCTACCTACCCTACCTACCTACCCTACCTACCTACCCTACCTACCTACCCTACTTACCCTACCTACCCTACCCTACCTACCTACCCTACTTACCCTACCTACCCTACTTACCCTACCTACCCTACCTACCTACCCTACTTACCCTACCTACCCTACCTATCCTACCTACCTACCCTACTTACCCTACCTACCCTACCTATCCTACCTACCTACCCTACCTACCTACCCTACCTACCTACCCTACCTACTTACCCTACCTACCCTACCTACCTACCCTACTTACCCTACCTACCCTACCTATCCTACCTACCTACCCTACCTACCCTACCCTGAATTTTCTTTGCTATAAACCTCACGGAGCCCGAGACCTTTCCAACGAATGCAAAACCGTGGAAATCGGTTCGTGCGTTCTGGAGTTATAGCGTCAGGAAGGAAAACCCGACTTATTTTTATATAGTAGATTCTAATTTTAAAATCTTGGGCTTACATTTATGACAGAATGAATTTTAATAAAAATGGAAAAATTACGGAATGTGTTGTTGTTTTAAATGACGGCACTCACCGCGAGTATTCGCTTCACTAAATTGTTTTGCAAACATTCGTTGCGCGAGATTTGGATACGCGAGGAACATTAATTCTTGAAAGAATAGTCTTTATTTAGCGGCACTTAGTTTTGAGGCCTACTAAGAGTTTTCAAAACAAAAACAATGTTTTCCTGGCCTGTGAGTCGAGTTCAGGACCTAATCCTCAACTGCCAAGGGCTACACGTGAGACCAAAATATCAAATAACCAGTTCATCCTATTTTGTATTCAGAGGTCCCATTACCCGAAAATAAAATCCCATGGAAAAAAAAACTAAAAAGAAAGATGGGGATAACGTCGACAGAACACCGAATCGTGTAACATTAGTGCTCCCAGAGGTGAAATCGGAATTGGAATCAATTTTGCGTAGTCGAATGTTCGTTCGTGAGTAAATAACGAAGCTCCAGGAAAAGAGGCTTTTGTACGATGACTTGATTTGTGTGTTGACTTTAAGAATTTGATGCCAGAATTTTAGTTTTAAAGAAGATATAGTGAAACCGGGATAGTTAAAAGTAAGTTTGAGATTAATCTTGATGACAGAATCAAATTACAGGGACTTATTACATACTTATGACAGAATCAAATTACAGGGACTTATGACTTATGTTTTCACCTTAAGTAAGTGACACTTAAATGAATCCCTAAATAACAGTACACTGTTGGATATTCAACGCTAGGTTCAGCGCTGGGTGTTGAAAATCCAACAATGCACTTTTATTTAGGGATTCATTTTGTCGGTGAAAACTGGCATAACTTGCTTAAAGTTCCACTGCCTCTTTCCTCTTTTGCAAGTGTTATAATCTTATTTTGTAACATATTTTTTTCAACCTTATTGCATAGAAATTATGTTTTAATTTTCCACAAGTAAATAATTTTGTTCTTATTAAATATAGTTTACTTTTCAATCGAAGTAGTAAATGTAATGCAAACGATGTAATTTTTGTTTGAGTGTTAAGGTTTATAATTAATTAATTATCAATTAATATATTATATGCAATCGCGTCCACTTGAGCGATGAGTTATTGTTCCTAATACTTAATCTAGTGCTATTTTTGATCGAAGACTTGAAATAACACAAATTCGCTTTCGCCAAAACAAGTAAGTATTGCAGATATAAAATTCACACGCTGAAAACAGAACTCTCCGGAAACTTTCAAGTTTTTCGAACTGGAAACGTTTACGAATTTTCCGAGCAACGTATATTTTATAAAATGAAAAATCACAGCGTTACGTAAGTACTTGTAAAAATATAGTGTCGTAAATTGCGGAGACTGGCGGGCGGCGCCGGGCGGCGTGGCTAGTTACACGAGCCCGTGAATAGGACTCCGATACATTATAAGCCGAGATTTACTAGCAGTCATAAATAATCGCTCTTTCCCCACTATTTCGTACAAAATCCGTATAATTTATGGTAACAAAGACATCGAACGCCACCTCCTTTCTAACATTTGTTGTGCCGTAGATAGATTATTGTGTAGATTAGCTATCAGCGTAGACCTTAGAACTGGTACTAAGTACTTACACTAGTAATGGTACACACGGCTGGCGATTTCAAAACCTCACGTCTCGTCTACACACAGATTTTGACAGCCAATTTGTCGCTAGCGATGTCAGAATCTGTGTGTGGACGGTTGATTTCGAAATCGCTGCATGCGTGTACCTAGCACAATGTAGTTGGGTAATACTTTCCAAAGAAATCGTAACCGTGACAGCCGTTTTGACTGACCCTAACTGTTAGCCAAAAAGTTTGCATACGCGAAGATAGAGAAATAGAGAATAGTACATTATTGCAAAGGCCGTGAAATAGGCAATTGCAGGTCGAGTATGAGTTTGAAGGCCGAGCCGTAGGCGAGGACTTCACTAATACGAGACAGGCAATTGCCATTTCCACCGAGGCATATATAGTGCTTTTCTCAAAAGAATACAGGGAAATAAAACATACTTTTTATTATGTATGTAAATTACAAATCAAGACGAATTTTCAGCTTTGACGCCAATTTTCTATTTATAATCTGTGCCGACAGGCAAACGCATTTATGGCTATAACGCAAACGCAACACATTGCGTGAACGCAATTTGTACTAAGCAAAGTGACTTACTTTGGTATGCCAAGAATGATAAAAGAGATCCAATTAAAGAGTATTTAATAACCCCAGCACGCCGTTTCATACAACATTGCTGGAACGTTGATGTTCCAAATTCAAAAAATGCTCCTGCAATGGATTTGATTTTCTTTGATCGTAAATTCGATACTTCGCGTGTTCTTTTTTCGAAAATAATGACAATATTTCCATGCATATTTGAGAAAAATATATTTCTGTCTCGTTTCCTTTTATTACTGGATCTAATAAGTGTGTCCTTGTCCTCATTATTGGATATAATATTATTAAGTGACTTGTCTATTGCTACACTCTGTCTACGTGTTGTGCCTGTGCCTACTCGTAGTCTCATAATACAATATTCATTGCGTTGTATCCGATAGTACTGTTTCTTTATTGTTATTGCTTGACAGCCGATAAATTTATTCTTTCAATATTCCCTTTGCTGATAGATAACGTTTTTTTAAGGCTACACGCTGTTATTGTTTGTGTATTGAGAGAGGAAACAAGGAGAAAATCGTTTTGTGTTTGTCTCACTTATCTGGTGTTTTAGAGGATTTTTTGTCATAAAATTGTTTTTTTTTTTTTTTCTGGTAAAATATCTTGTTATAATTGCTGCCTGCTAACCTGCTTTTAAAATGATGAAGGAAATCAGCATGTCCTAGAACCAAATAATTCGAAGACATGTGACATCTACCAACCCGCTCTGGGCCCGTGTGGTAGATTACCGCCCACTCCGTCTCACCGTGGGAGGCCTGTGTCCCAGCAGTGGGAACATTATAGGCTGATTATGATGATGATAACCTACAAGTTATTACATATTAAATTTCGAAAAATCAATACAGCATTTGCTGACGTAATATTTTTCCACCAGCATATATTGCGTTTTACGGGAAACTACAGCTGGCCATTTTCATCGTAACTCACCTATTATAAATTAAGAATTAACCTTACACATTTTATAAACTGTGAAACTTAAATATTTTTCTAAATGATTCCATAGATACCCCTAAGAAATATTAAAATGTGCTTGTAATCAATATTATTCATTACTTACACCTACGTACCTTTCTTTTTGGGTGGGAAATTATCAAATAACTTCTCCCGCTCTGGGCGGAGCAGGAGGGCGTGTTAGACTCTTACTGACTAAAACCCACCTGTGTTCCTTCAGTTGCCATGTTGCCGGGGGCCACGGTATCCCTTTCGGTTTTCTTCGCACCCCCTGCTACAGCTACTTACCTGCCACTCTAATAAATTAATATATACCTAGGTAAAGGTATTTGTATTCTAATGACCGTATATAAAATATAACGTGTTGAGTGCGTAAATAAAAGTAACCCATTATATTATGAAATATTTTAATACTTATAGAAAAATTTGCCGTGCCGAAACGGACCTTGGCAGTCGCCGGCCAATGCCGCGGCACCGCTCGCTTCGCTCGCTCGGCTCGTGCGTTGTGTGATCACAGTTCTAACCTAACTTAACCTACCTTTCAAAGCAAACTTAAACAAAAACATGAACGAACGAACGAAATGATAAGTCGAATGTGAGCGCGCCTATCGCTCTTCACCCGAACGCACAAAGATGTCGGCCGACCGGTAGTTATTTTCACTAAAATTCAGAGTTAAAAGAGTTATTCCAATAGTACAAATTAAGCTGGTTTCTAGAGCTTAAGAAAAAGATTATTTTAGCAGAACATATGTTTTCTAAAACTTAGTATTTTTTTCGGAAGTTCAGTACTTTTTTTGCAATTTAGATTGTTATTTGACGCACTATTATTTTTCGTAGAATTGCAATTTGAATAAGCTCATGTTTGTTTGTTAAATGGGTCGTTCGTTTTCAAAATGTATGTACATTTTTTTGTGTTATTGTGACACAAACGTAACACAAATGAAGAGTAAGAGCAGAGTCACAACGAATTAAAATACTAACTGAGCTAATTACTGTGAATGTTGATTTATATGTTTACATTTCGAACTGTATTTCATTTTAAGTTGATGGTACCACCAAAAATTTTAAAAACGACACAAATACTAAAAATGTTGTCGTTTAATTTTGTATAAATTTTTCGGTAATTCATTTTAACACAGCTTAGTTAGTATTACAGTTAACAACAGATCGTTGGAAGTTAATTTGTTTTTCGGAAGCTTTATTAGGTATTTCCCTTTTTTATACAAAGGTAGTCAAACTGCAATTTGATAAAACATCAACAACAGTTTGTTTTTTTCTGTATAAATCTCGTAATGCATACTCAGAACAAACATGCACAGCTCTAAGATGCTTTTAAATCCTTCTATTGATGATAATGATCTTATCGGAGAACGTCAATGACGGCCATTTTTCAATTTTTTTATCTTCCCTTGTAACATAACGTTCAGGAGGTACATATTGTATTATCATCTGACATTATGCTGAGCTGAGGCCCTTTTGGCATTATAATTAATGTTTTCTGTTTTTATAGTTTTATATATCTTTTGTATAGATTCTTTTCATTTTGTGAATGTGAGAACACTGTTGGCTTAGTCGACTGTAGATTTGTTGACCATTTTCTATTTTCTTAAGAATCCTCCCATTTTAAGTCCTCCCATACCTAGTCATACTGTTATTTGAAAGAATTGTAAAAGCCAATTATTTTTAAAAGAGTAACCGTGGAGTTTCTTGCCGGCTCTTCTCCATAGGAAACGACCAATTGGAACTGTGCACCTAGCTTCTGACGTTTCATAAGTGCCCATGTAGGTCTATGTGAAATAAAAATATTTTGAATTGAACTGAATTGAAAGTATATTTTTGTGTTGTAATGCCAATAAACGCAATTTTCTTTCTTTCTTTTACGGCAATCCCGAGGTTTTCACTGCAGCGCGAAGATATGGAAAGTGGTAGATCGTATATAACATAAGTGAGTATGTGATTACCTACATAGAAGGGTGCGTCGCAACGACTTACCAAAATAAATCACCGGCGTTTGCAGACTTGTACAGATTACACCGGATCAGATTTTTGATTACTAGCGCCATAAACATATAAAAAAGACGTATATGACTAGCACTAACTGGAAGAATCTACTGAAGGCAAAATACTGTAACTTGGCGTAGAAACAAATAAACAATGCTATATTGAATTACGTCCACCGTGTTCCAACAATGTACCATACCTACTATTGTGTTTTCAGTGGTGTATCACATGGCAAAATTTCGCCAGTTATGTAAAAAATCCTATGTTTATGGAAGTCTTCGAAGAAGAGAATTTTCCAATTTAACTAAAAACTCAATAACACTGCCTAAAGCTGCGTCTCCACTGGAGCGGAGCGAGGCAGCGGAGCGGAGAAATATGCCAATATTAACCAATAGGAGCAGAGCTCTGAAGCGGAGTTTAGATTGTATTGGTAAATATTGCCACATTAAGCTATAGGAGCGGAGCTCTGAAGCGGAGTTTAGATTGTATTGGTAAATATTGGCACATTTCGTCGCTCCGCTGCTTAGCTCCGCTCCAGTGGACAGGCACTCTAATCTGAGGATCGAACCGAGGATCCCACACACATTAATACCGTTGCGAGGTTGCGACAACTAGACTATATTTAGAAGCACAATTAAACTCATCTGAAACTCTGGAACTCTACTACTTACCTATCCTGTATCCACATACGTCCCACAGATAACGAGTAGACGTCAAAATCAGAACACAACACAACACAACATGATCTCTGTTTACATGACTCTGGTCTCAAATCCAACACAGATCTGTGATCAAGGCCGTCATGATTTGACAACGTTCCCTTAAGACCATACTACTGGACATATCGGTCAACATACCCTTGTTTAGTAGGTACTGACTATCTACTAGACAAGAGATACCAAAAACCTGGAGGTACAACGATATCCGAGTTATAGAGTAAGGGGGCACAATATGGATGGATGGAAAAGGTCTACGCCGTGTTATGCTGGAACATTTACTAGGAGCGAAACAAAAATGATTGCAAGTACGAAAGGAAATCAAGATTTTTTTTTAAACGAGCTAGCCTTACAGTAGGCGACTATTGTAAGGCTCGCTAGTTTTATTTTTTTATAAGATGTATAACATCTGACATCGCCTTGGTAACAAGTAACATTAAGGCTGCCTGTCCACTGGAGTGGAGCGAGGCAGCTGAGCGGAGAAATGTGCCAATATTAACCAATAGAATCTCAACTCCGCTTCAGAGTTTACATTTCTCCGCTCCGCTGCCTCGCTCCGCTCCAGTGAACAGGCAGTCTAAAGGGGTGGGGCTCGTCAAGGTCGTTTCTGACGGCCAAATCTAGCACCGCGCGCGCTCATTAGTCAAATCAAATAGCGCACGCTTCCCCGACTTCCTGTAATACACTTCCGTCCCTTTTCACGAAACCACTTCCACAGATTTTCCACTCCACAGATTGCAGGAAAGCGAGAGGAAACATGTTACACATAAAAAACAATAAAATATTTACCTTACAGAATTAATAATCCTGCAAACTGGCAGTAACTTCTGCCACAGAACTGTCTTCACATAATGTACTAATATCAATGCAAAAAGAAATAAGGAACCCCGGCAACATGGCAACTGAAGGAACACGGGTGGGTTTTAGTCAGTAAGAGCCTGACACGGCCTCCCGCTCCGCCCAGAGCGGAAGAAGTTATTTGATAATTTCCCACCCAAAAAAAAAAGGTGGAACCTGATGTCTCAGTCCTGGCACCTAGTTATGAGCGTTTATTCTGAAAGTTGACAACGTCGCAAATAGATGTCAAATATTTCACTGTTTTAATTAATTTGGCAATATATGAATTGATAATACAGAATGGAAATATGAAATGCGGCTAACTAGCGAACTAGAGTATTAATAATGAATTGCAATTATAACACTGAATTTGATGTTATAACCGTTTCAGGTGTAAAAAAGGCATTTTGTAAGAATCCAAATACTTTTTTTTACATCTACAACTGAATATCCAGTGTTACGATGGAATAGAATAGAATAGAATATTTATTTGCGTAAAACATGGTATACAGGGGTGTTAAACATGAATTGAGGCACAAGCATGTTTAGCTAGGATAAAACATAGCATGCAAAAATTTTAAAGACAAGCAACAATAATCGTTCAACATGTTTTATCTATAAATTCTTTTAAACTATAAAAACTACACTCAAGTAACCACATATGAAATTTAATTTTAAATAATTTTGTATTTAAAGCTTTGAAATGCCTTGGTATTTTATTATAAATGCACACACACGTTGCCAAGCAGTTACTATTGTATTTAGACAGTCTAGGCAAATCATTTAACACTAGTTTAAATGGATAATAATTGGATAATAATTATTGTATTTCATTATCAATATTTTAGTTCACTAGCTAGTCACATTTCATATTTCCATACAGCAATATTGCCAAATTAATCAAAACAGGTAAATATTTGACAGCTATTTGATTTGCTTTGGTTTTTCAGTACCTTAAACTTCTGAGCCTTCGGTACAGTTTCCCGGTTGTGCCACGATCCGGGCGAACATATTAGCAACCAGTGACAAATTCTGACGTGTATACCAACTGTAAGCGAGCCAGGGGAAATGACGCCGGCGTTCAGTCATCATCAGTGGACGAACAAAACTGAATTATGACATTCCCGATACGTCGGAACAACGTGTTGGCAATGTGGTTGATATGTTTGTACGATTTTTGATAATGGTGATGATTATTGTGTAATTTGGTTGGTTAAAGAAAAAGAAAAGAAAGATAATACCGTTTATTTGCGGTAAACATGACGCAAAGAAAAATAGAACACAAACATAAAAAGAACAAGTTGGTAAAAAATATGTAGCCTGTGAAATCTTTGTCAATTTTATCTAGCACTCTAACTTCTCTCTCAACTCCTAAAAGTAAAATCTTTAGGAGTTGAGAGAGAAGTGAGAGAAAAGTTTAATCAAAAATAATTACGTGTTTAAAAACGTTAAAATCGAGTTGCAATACTCGCAATCTCATTTCAGCCACAATTAATGTAAAAAAACTTGTCAAAAATTAAGGTAAATAAGATACATTTTTGGTAAATTGAAACTAGAATGCGACCGTTGTTAAAAATACGAGAATTGCCGGAGTCTCGAGTAGATTAAAAAATCGATTACGATTTCAACTGTTAGTGAGTTAGATGTAAAGCTGAATAAAAATACAGACAGAATCATCAGCTATTGGAATTTCAACATGTGTTTCTCAAAAGTCACTCAAAGCCCACTAAAAACTGTCAGATTTTACACCACAGCTTTAGAGCTATCAGTTTTAAATTTATGTTTTTTTGTCAGTTTTAATGTCACGAGAAAACATTCAACATCTAGGTAGATGTTTCGATACTTGTCACATGAAACAAATCTCCCAACTCATTTGGTTAAATTTGCGTTCTCACTGACCGAAAGTTGAGTAAGTTGTAAGGCAGATCTCGAGATTTGTTGTTGTCTGCGTTCGCACTGTCTAGACACATAATTATTAGACATGTTTTGTAAAGAGATTTGTCACGTTTTTGTTCGCACTATTGTTTGTTTGTGTCTCGAAACTTGTCAATAGCCTGTGTTAAGTGCAAGTTGTACCTAGTGTTTTCCAAATGAGATGGTAAACAGTTAGTTGATTGATTCAGGCGTGACCTTGCGGAAATCCCTGATAAAATGCAATAGACGTGTATATATATCCACGACTATTGTATTTTTTTTTTTTGTGAGATGGCAAACATCGAAACATAACAGCAAGATTCATACAGAAACATTTTGTTGTTTTCTGTACAATATGTTAAATGATGGCGCCATCGCGTCAACAAGTTGCGTAACAATGCGAACGCGAGTCGATAAATTGACAGAAAACAGGGATTTCAACATGTTTTATGTGAATGTTTCGCCAGTGAAAACGCACAGTTAGTTAATTATTCTAATTAACCAGATATTCTTGTTTCTGAAACAAACATAGATGGATAAAGTTCTATGAAAGCCTCTTTACTAGATCAAAATAACTCACTCTCATATTTTTAGGTATAAAATCATAAATCGATTGTTTTGCTAAAGGCCCGTTTTCTGTAAATAGGCAGTTTGTGTCCTATGTACGAATAAGTAAGCACAGGGGGCGAACCTATTATAAAAATGAAACATGCCAAGTGCGAGTCAGACTCGCACACGAAGCATTAAAAAAAAAAATAAGATCAAACAAAAAATGCCGAAACAAATTTGTTTCCTGTACGGGGACTCCCTTTAATTATTAACTTTATTTAATTTTTATTTTTATAGCGGCAAAAATACACAATCTGTAAAATGTTTAACTGTTTACCTATTACGGTTCATGAGATACAGCCCGCTGACGACAGACAGACGGACAGCTGAGGCTTAGTAATAGGGTTCCGTTTGGCACCCTTCGGGCACGGAACCCTTAAAACCAAACACAGTCTGCTACTAAATAAAATTAATAAAACTAATAAAGTTCCCAATGAAAAAATCCAACAACAGTTTTCCCGACCAGCACCCTAATTGCGTAACACACGATCAATCACAATCTGAATCATTTTGAAGGATATTGCTAATCCATTGCTTGATAAGTTCGAAAAATGTATCTACTCAACAACATAAATAACGCAATGAATGTTGTGGAACTGTCAAAATGAAACAGAATGTGATTGATCGTGTGTGCTGGGGCTCGAACGCAACACCGCACGCTGCCTGAACAAAGTCGCGAATAATAACTAATTCAAATATTACGGATACTCGCTTTCGGTTGTGGTTGCGATAATCCCCAAGCGATATCCCACCGGGTGTGTTTACATGCGCATTGGAGGACGCGCGAATACCTCGCGATCCAACCGTTACAAGTAATGATATTGTGTACAACACAGTGGCAAGGGATTACACCTATACATATGTTAGTGACGCATGCTAAAAGATTTTTTAATGCAATAAACTTGAGTATTTAGCAAAAATACTATACAGAATTATTTTAAATTAGCTAGCTAAACTCCGTAGACGAGATGGATATCGATATCGAAACAAATAGGAGCTATGGTTCCGCAGTATACCCTCGACATAATTCAAGGTGGCGGGAACAGCAACGCGAAAACTGTTACCATGAATTCAGTATATGATTCTGAACTCCCTGCGTTGAAAGTTTTCGTCGGTTATTTAAAAACTAGAATCTGCTGTTCCACACATTTTGACCGCGTAAACCCACAATATTATTATATAGATTTTCAAAAATCACACCTTAGCGCGCACCTTCTTATAAAAGAAATAATTCTTGTGCAAACTGTCATTTAGATTCTAAACCCAGCGGTTTTTTAGGCTTTGCGTTTTCTGTTGGTAAATTTAAGAATTTTATTAAGGTAATCTGCAGATAATCTGCGTCTCTAACTCATAGATATCTTAATATTTCCTAAATGCCAATAAATGTATGGGTAATCAATAACCATTGCAGAAAACAACCCTCTTTTACGATGCGGCATCGCTCGTTTAAAAATACCATTCTTCGATCTCAATAGGCCTAAAAAGTGTGTCATTTTAATTTGCAAGTTAAAACGTTGGCACCGAGCGCTCTAGCCTGCCATGTCCCAAGGGATAGCTCATCCATCTCGGCTCCCATTAGGCAGCGATTGAGGGTTGAGCTGAGCAGATACGGTGTCATTTGTAAAAGGTGATCGACGGAGCTGCGTTTAGAGTTGTTTGAACGAAGATTTTTAGGGGAAAGTAATGTTTTTTAGCTGTTTAGTTGATTGGTTGATTTGATGGTTCCAATTTTACCAAAATTGTTTCGATTGCCTGTTTTTTATGTGTAACTAGATGACCCGGTGAACGTCGCACCACGTAAGACATAATTTGGATTTTTTGATTTATCGGCTGTTGCTTTGGGTTTTTTCTAATTGTCTTTTTCCTAAACCACACCTATTGAAGCGAACAAAATGAAAAGTGAACGGTCGAGCCATTTTCTAGTTTTTATTGATTTTTATATATGACGGAGAGGGTAGGTGTCTCTTTTCGTTATAATCAGCCATATTTTACTGTGGGTACTGTTGGTTATTGCGCAATAGAAAAACCGTTTACAGTTCAGATCATATTATAATTCACTATCAAATTAATCACACTAGCAATTCACACACAGTTTCTAAACGTGTTCTCTGCTTGACCGTCACCGATGAACTCTGCTCAGCTCCGGCCGGTCCGAGCGTTACGTTGTAGATTCTGTCAAGCGCCGCTAGGCGGCGCTGGCGTCCCGATTAGTCAACTCAGTAACGTATTTCTGAAAAATATTATAGTTTGATTGTGTTTTTCTTTTTTTGGAATAAATAAATAAATAGCTTTAAGAGGAAGGAGGTGATAATTTCTTCATGAAGATAAGACAGGCAGTTTAAACAGAAAAACTTTTATTTTTTTATTTTTTAGGTTAGTTTATCGCTTGTTAGTAATTAGGTCACAGCTCGCAGTTTTCAGCTTTTACATCCAATCTACTTTAACTTCAGCCATTTAGCTTATAGAAAAGACAAGTAAAACACACAAATTAAACTTACCCTAAACTAGAAACACATTCAACCCTCCAATAACAACAGCCCTACCGATAACAAACGTAACATTTACAGGCAAGTCATCAATTAATCATAGCAGTAACGCGACCACAGTGGTACAATAAAACTGTACATTTCACGTTTTGTTTACAGCGTGCGGCCTGAGGCCCCTGCCACATGCGGCCCGCGGCCCGAATGCAGCCCACATTACGTCGATACCGTCAGTCGTCATGCGGTACGCTAATGTGGTATACCTTTAATGTTTTTATCATACCTGAATGTATGCAGCGGACGGTTAAAAATGTTATAGTTGCGGTCTCCAAAATGGAAATCATATAATTTTATGCAACCGACCGGTTTAAATGGCCGACACAATTTATTATTAATGTGTTGGTATTTCAGCTGCTTTCTTTTGCTTTCGCTGGTCGCTGACAATTTTTTTATGGGTAGACTTAAATTATAACGGCTGTGTTTATAGTGTACGCTATTAGTGGGGTTTTGTTTGAAGATTGTGTTGACGAAACGGTTTTTAACAATTAAAAGAACATAAAAGTGAGCTAATCAAGTCTGACAAAATATTATTTAGGAAATTGAAGTAATAAATTGATGAGCTAATTAGAAAATAGAAATATCCATCTGGAATTTCTCAGTAGCAGAATTAGAATAGCCAGAATTGTGCCCGGCTGGCAATAAGCTCGCCCCAATTACATAGGACTTAAACATAACTGGCGAAATGTGTGTATAGACCTGCCTAACCCTTTGCCGCGGTTAGTCCGTGGATGGGTGACCACTTTTACATACCAAGACTTTGACGTTGGTCCCGGCTGTCATTTGTAGATCTTTGACAGTCGTTACGGGTAGTTAGGAGCCCAAAAATCTGACAACAACTAGGAACTATACTAGGTAACACGATAACCCCGTGTTGTCAGATTTTTGGGCTTCTAACTACCTACAACCTATTGGTTGCGGAGGTCAGATAGGCAGTCGCTCCATTTAAAATACTGGTATTCGGCTGCATCTGGTTAGACTGGAAGCCAATCCCAACATAGTTGGGAAAAGGTTAGACAGATGATGATAACCTCTGCCTAATTTAAAAAAAAGGATTTATTTAATAAGTATAAATTCACAACATTTGAAAATAGAAGTA
Source organism: Omphaloscelis lunosa (assembly GCA_916610215.1). Taxonomy (NCBI): domain Eukaryota; kingdom Metazoa; phylum Arthropoda; class Insecta; order Lepidoptera; family Noctuidae; genus Omphaloscelis; species Omphaloscelis lunosa. Next base: position 10,973,346 of record OU744265.1, on the reverse strand, counting down.
AGTACTTGGATGCCATGAATCTTTATAACATTGTTATTAATAAATTTGACTGTACTGAGTTAGCCAACATATGCTATTTATTTATTTATATATACTTTATTGTACACCACAAAAATACATAACAAAAAATAAATCAAACACTACAAAATATACAATGGGCGGCCTTATCGCTTTCCGCGATCTCTTCCAGGCAACCTTGGAATGGACAGTGATTTGCCTGGACATAAATTCGGGCTGTCGTCGGTGCAAATAAGTATACAATATACTAGAATAAATACACAGATATATACATATCCTAAATAATAGATACATAAATACATACATACTTACTAAGTATATAAGCAACAAAAATAAATGAAAACTATAGATAATTACAGTTACGTGAACAAGATCACAACGACAAGTAATGTTCCTTTACGACTCTCTTAAATACAGGTAACGATTGCGCGCGTTTTATTTGAACTGGCAATGCATTCCACAAACGAGCGGCTTGGACAGTAAAGGACTTGTCAAGGAAAGTTGCTATGTTGTCCCTAGAACAGTGTACAAGCAAAAGTTGCGCGCTGGCAGACTATTTTCCATGCGTACTTGCACAATCTAACACCGGTTTGCGCTCACCTGTTCACAGAATGATTGATGCCTACAATAGGACTTTTGAACATATTGACATTTTTGTATATCCTCCCAGTAAGTTCAAAGGTCTTATTCACAAGCTCTCTTGATTTATGTGTAAAAATATAGTTAAAGGTAAAGAAAAAACTTACTTAACTATCATATTTTTAGCGGTATGAAGAACAGGGTGTAAAGTTCACTAATCCACCAAAAGGGAGGATTTTCCGACCAGACGGGTGTTGTGTCTGGTGGGCTACTGACCGACGGTTTTTTTTTTTTTTTACGGGCATCTCGCAGTTTTGACCATTAAGGTCTTGGCTGCTTAACCGGACTTTCCTGTGGGTGCCTTAAGCTGCTACACTCAAAGCCTCCAGCCAGGGGCAAAAAACTAAACTAAATTAAAACTAGGCGAACGCTCGCTAAGGGCACTCCCTGTGGGGTACGAGCCTCGGCTTAGGGCGTCGCTGAGGGGAGGACAGCAAGAAGGGACAGGCTGGATCAAAATTGGTTTAAATCATGATTATTATGCGGGGTAGTTTAAAGCTACGTGCTCAGCGGCAACAACTTGCTGGCACCTCGTTTTCGAGCAAGGGTCGGGGAGGAGTATAATTTACTCAGGGACACGGTCGCGGTCGCAAAGGACCTCGGCGGCGAGGTCGGAATGACGGGAGGCGTCTGTTCTTGTATATTGTGCTGGTGGCCCTATTCTGCTCTTGGAGGAGTGTGATGGGATCATCAGGGTCGGAAAGGACATGCCTCGGGCGGCGGATCTGATTAATTCGGGAAGGGACATAGTTGGCTGCTTCGACAACCAAGGGGTTACGATGTCTAGGAGCGGAGTCAAAGTAACGCTTGGACATGCGTTTTAGGAACTGGTGAATCGTAGGGATTCTACAGTCGAGATGGAGGATCTCGTTTCTGACATAGAAGGGAGCTCCCGTGGCTTTACGGAGGAAACGGTTCTGCAAAGCTTGCAGCCTATGGATGGAATGGGACTTGGCGTGGGCGAATACTGCACCCGCATAGGTCATAATGGGTCGGATACATGATGTATAGATGCGCAGTTTGCACTTAAGTGACAATTTGCTGCGTGCATTTAGAACGAAATGGAGTCTACCTAGAGCGAAAGCGGCTCGCGAACGAACAGTCTTTATGTGCTCAGAAAAGGAGAGATGATGATCTAGGATAACACCTAGGTATTTGGCGCGCCTAGCCCAAGGGATTGGTTTGCCGAACATGGTGATAGGTCGGGGGAAAGGGGGGAGTCTAGTTCTCGGTTTAGAATAGCTAACCGCTTGACTTTTGTCGGGATTTACTTCTATTCGCCATTTTCTAAACCAGGCGCCAAGGTTGTTGACAGCCCTTTGGAGGTTTAGCAGCATCGTAGCTGAATTTCCCTTACAGATGATCGCTGTATCGTCTGCGAACAGAGCCAACTGCGTCGATCTGTGTTTGGGGATGTCGCTGGTGAATAGCGTGAAAATGAGGGGGGCTAATACTGAGCCCTGAGGGACTCCTGCCCTTATGGGGCGGGGGGAGGAAAGGGCTCCTTCGATGCGGAAGCGAAAGGTGCGATTCGACAAATAGTCTCGTAAGATGAGCACGAGACGATCCGGCACACCGAGTTTGTAGAGCTTATAAATTAAGCCGTTGTGCCAGACTTTGTCAAACGCCTTTGCTATATCGAAGAATACTACGCTCGTTTGTCGGCCATGGGTGAGAGCACCGCTGATTAGCTCGACAATACGATGGACCTGATGCACGCTAGAGTGCTGAGTTCGAAAGCCGAACTGTTCATTGGGGATGAGGCCCTTGGTCTCTGCATAGTCTCTGAGACGCTTATAAATAAGCCTCTCATAGATCTTGCCTAGAACCTTGAGCAGACTGATGGGCCTATAACTGGATGGCTCGTTTTTGGGTTTTCCGGGTTTAGGGATACCTATGACAGTGGCCTCTTTCCACGTCTGGGGAAAAATGTTGTTGCTTAACGCACCATTGAAGATGGTGGTCAAAAGCATGATTAGATGGGCTGGGAATAGTTGGACCACCCTATTGGTGAGTCCGTCTGAGCCGGGGGCTTTACGATTTTTCAGACCTTTGATAATCTCATGTACCTCATCTGGTTCGATGGGGGGCAGGGGAAAATCAGGGTCTTCAATGGGAGGGATAGAGGCTCTACGTTCGACTTCGGCGTCTACCTCATCGAGGTGAGCTTTGTCTACTGGTAGGGTACTGGGAGAGCATTGGGCTTCAAGACTGTCGGCTAGGCACTCGGCTTTGTCGATGTCATCGAAGGCTAATGTTTTGTCCGGGCGGACTAAGGGGGGCATATGGCCTGAGTGAGGGGATCTAAGTTTTCTCTGGAGTTCCCAGAAGGCAAGGTGGGTAGGCTCAAGGTCGCTCAGCATCTTGTCCCAGCCCGTTTCACGCAGCTCCGCCATACGTGTCCTCACAGTTCTCTGTAAGTAGCGCATGTGGGCTTTGTTAGCGGCGCAAGGAAAGCTGCTGTAGGCACGGACAGCTGCGTTCTTCTCAGTCAGCAGGGCGCGCGCATCGTCCGGGAGTTTCAGGTAACAGGGATCTGTTGCCGGAACCTCCCTTGAGCAATCGCTCAGGACGGTTTGCACGTGCTCCGTGAGTGAGTCGATCGCAGCTGTCGTGTTAGCGACAGAGTCAAACTGGTCCGGAATAGAGTCTAGTAAGGGGGACGTGTTGGATTTCAGCTTTTCGCTTACTTTCTTCCAGTCCGTCACCTTTCTAGTGGGGAGAGGGTGGTTAGGGTCAGAAGGACCTATGCGGGATACAAGATCGAAGATTACTGGGCGATGGTCAGAGGTAAGCTCGTGCACCGTTTCTATTGAGTCAAGTCGTAAGTTAACGTTCTTAAGGAGCGTTATGTCAAGGACGTCAGGGGTGTAATTTAACATATGGGGATAGTAAGTGGGATTCATCGGAGCGATGATGTCGAAGTTAACTGACCGACGGTTGAAGTCGGAATCTTTTATATATGTCGATCACGCGGTAAACTCTAATTGCGCAATGCAGGATTTGTGTGACGTCATGTCTTGGAGTCGTAGTTCGTATGTGGCGATGTAACCGCTACATGTTTATAGTTAAGTATTTTTAGTTTTTAATATTATTATGCATTAATAATATTATTAATATTTATTAATATTATTAATAAATATGAATAATATTATTTATTATTAATATTATTATATGTTACCTTACCTACTAGCGTTTAATTAATTGTATATTATATTCCACAGTTAATCTGTGAACAGCGTTGTGAGCTACAATATTGTTCAAATGTTTTGTGTATTTATTTTTCTATACTGTATATTGTGGCTGTTTGTTGGTCCTTTTGAATAAAAATAATAAATAAAGTAATAATTTTGTGTTGCGCGTCTTTTCTTTTTTCCACTTGTTGTTTGGTACCTACATAATATCAACAAATGTTTTCTTCGAGAAGATGTTGGCGTATTGACTGTGTGCTAGAAGGTAAAAGAACAACACTCAGAAGCGTAGGCAAGAGAACAGAGGCGGCGGCGTAAGGCGTGGGTGACGTGGACCAATGCCTCGAAGCTTTTTATGCATTACATTTAACCCGTGAACGCGTCGAAAAAATGTTACTCGTCCTAAAACGATAAATGATATTGACACGAACCCTAAAAGAGGGTTCCCAGCACTGAACGTGTTAAAGCTTAATATTACGCAAACGGATCCCTGAATAGAAAAATGGTTTGCCTTGGGAATGTACCTCGCCCACCTCAAATTTTGATCTTGCTCCGCCACTGCATGAGAAATCCTACATTTTTCATACATGAGATACAGCATGAGAATACAATACAGGTTCAGTACATGATTCTAGATGCCCCTATGTTGAAATTTTTCATAGGTTATTAAAAAAATAATTGCTGTTCCATACATTTTGACCGCATAGGTAATTGCACTTTTGTAGGAAACGGCTATTTTTTTTATTACCCGCGAAATTTTTCATCGCAGGCGGGTCCAGAATCATGTACTGAATCCATGGTAACTGGTTGTGCGTCGATGTCCCCGCCAACCAGTATAGGTCTGTTTCCGTGGTTGCTTACACAACAACTGTCACCAAGTCGCAAAAACAACAAAAAAAAATGAGCCTAATACATCAACATACACATAAAACGTTTCATCCTTATTTACACAAGTATGCGAATAATTCATAGGGTTGTCCGGCCAACATCTATTTACAAATGTCGATCGTTACAGCCATGGGATGCTATTTTTCAGGGGTGGCACGCAATCGGGCTACTTTATCATGCCCGGATAGCGTTTTCAACGTACGCCATGGCTGCTTACAGGATGACAGGTGAAATTACGAATACTGCAACGAATAGGCGGAGAGATAAGCTCTTGTGATTAAATGTACCGAATAAATCAGGGCTGCCATACCTCACGGAATTTCCTTATTCCCTTTGTGTATATGGTTGATAGTTTCGGATATTTTGTATTCAGTTTTGGTAACTGTACGTGGTTCGTCGGGTTCCTTCAGGCATTCTAATTAGATTTTATAAGTGGGTGTTTCTAACAGTGCGAGCATATAGAAAACAATTAGGCAGAATTAAATATTACGGTTACAATTACCACGTCCTGAGAACAAGACTAAGTAATTCGAAATTAAACCCGCTTGTGGTAACGCACTTAATAAGTTAATATTATACACTTGTGAGCAAAAGTCAGCTGGCTTATTGTGAAACCGTTTAAAAAAAATCACAAACATTATTCTCGCTAATGTAGCCCGCGAAATTCAAAGTTTGCAAAAAAACGTAAGTTCAGTGTCCGGTTGTACCTTGATTAAAATTGATTCGCGACCGCAACAAATATGGCTTTACATAATAATAATCATTAGAATCTGCAATACAATTCCTTATGTTATAATAATCCTAAAATGTCATGATTTCATTAAATAGTCATTCAATAAGATTTTATGAACTTTAGAGAATTGTATTGATGATTTTTCTATCAATAAACATTTGATTCGGCTGCGAATCATAGTTAGATCAACAAACAACCTGATACTGACCTGCAAATTGCAAAAAACGTAAGAAAATTTTAATTTCGCAGGTAACCCTGACGTTTTCGCCTTAAATGTTTGTTTTATGTGAACATGTATAAGTAAGGCTACGATTTAAATGCGAGAGATAGATTTTGAAAGAAAGAAAAACATTTATTTGGACACAGTTCGTGAAACACAAAACACAAATAACAAAGTGAAAATAAAAAATAATGAAAAATAATAATTTTCGCACGCTAGTGTAGACTTAACAGAAAAAATCGTGTAAGAGCTTGTCGGACCACTCACAATGAAGGGTTCCGTATTTGAGATTAATTTATCCCGAGAATAAACCTAACATTGGAGTTGAAAAACATGTTCTCCCATACATTGCAACTGCAAATGTAAGTTTGTACGAGCAATATTGAGAGATTTACCATGTTATTTCAAGACCATAGACTTCTTATAGGTGTTTCTGTAATCTAAATGTATAGAACTATTTTGAATATGTTATTCAAAATTTTTGGCTCATTACTTTTGGTGATAGGGGGATGGTGAGGTTTAATCTACTCTCTTAAATAACTTCAAAACTAAAGAAAAATATTTGAGACGCTCACAGTAAATCCTTTCATTTGATGTCATACGGTACAGTTAACAAAACTTATTTTTTAAAAAACGTAATAGTGCCATATTCAAAATTCATTTATTTACGTTACGTTACACGTACGCGTTTGAGTCACAGAAATTCATGTGTACCAAATTTCAACTTGGTCCATTAGATTTGGAGCAAATTGGATGTGACAGACGAACAGACAGACACACAAGTGATCTTATGAGGGTTCCGTTTTTCATTCAGTAGTACGGAACCCTAAAAACCTCAATTCTATAAAATGCAGGATTTTCCGTGTGACTATCTGACATAGTGACTTCAATATGTAAATTGATGTGAGTGTATCAGTTTGTGTGTCCCGTCAATCTGATGGTTCGACGCCATGACAGTACAGACGCTCGGGAAATACGCTGAGTGCTTCGTATGTACGAGTGGTACGTCACTTGGTGCTGCGTTTAAGTTGAGTGAGACGTTTAAATGATAAATGATTTTATTTCTGTAAGCAGGTTTAGGTTAGGTAGGTTTGTTAAGTTCTGTTCTGTTAGATGTTTTTTCGGTAGGTAGGTTTTAGTAAGCTGTTCAGTAAAGATCTTTATTGAATTGTTGTTCTTGTTGGAAAAAATATTTTAGATCTGTTCTGTTATTTGACGTCATCATCATTAGATCAAACTTTCAACATCTAGTACTGAACAGCCGTATACTTCTGCAATTTTCGTCCGGTACAGTTCAGAATAAGGTGCTTAATCAGTTTGGAAAATTAATTGTTTAAGTCTCTTGAGATAATCTATTATTTATTATTTATTGAAAAACCTGCCTAACCAAACACATACACAGCATTCACCCAAAGACTTTGTCATAATAAAGAATTCGCAAGTATCTAAATTACAGGAAAGCACGACATTATCAATTAGCGCAGTAGAAAAATGAAAAAAAAAGAAAATATATTTTGAAATTTTTAAAAGCATCAAACAATAAAAAAGGAAATAATTTACACGGACACACGGATGGGTTTAATTAGACACGGTTTTAGATGCATACAACAAAAGAGTATCAACCATTTTCTTTCCCAAGATGAACATGGAACGTATCACTTCGCAAGCAAGGCAAAAAAATAATGTCATAACAAAAATAATTCAACCTACTGGCGCCCAAAATGATCGTACTTAAACGCAGCACAGTATAATATGCAGAAATCATTGCGACTACCGGACTACGTCACATGAGAGACAGGCAAATATCGCAGGTACGTCCACGCCAATTATATTCCGATGCTAATGGGGCTGCAATATTGATATACGTAGTCTATCGGTAATGTATTAGACAGTAATACTGTTATATGAAGATTAGACGGATTGGTTGGAAACTTCGGTAATAAACACACCAACATAATTACAAACACGTTACCAACTTATTCCATAAACAGGGTTAACATTGCCCCACACTAGGAATTTCTCCTGTATTGAGGGTGCATTTACAAACATTTAAACTCACATACACAAACAGCCAGACCCGGAACCACTACTTGTAGGTCATACAAATATTTGTTCCGTGCGGGAATCGAACCCATTATGTCGCAACACTTGGAAAAGTTCAGCCCGTCCCATCCTTGATGTCCTCCCTCCTGTTGACGCCCTAAGTCAAGGTTCGTACCCCAAAGGGGGTGCCCTTAGCGAGCGTTCACCTAGTTTTAATTAGCATAGTTGAATAACACCTGGCTGGAGGTTTTAAGTGTAGTAGCTTAAGGCAGCCACAAGAAAGCCCGGTTAAGTAGTCATGATCTTAGAGGTCAACTACGAGATGCCCAACATAAAAAAAAAAATTAAAAAATGCAAGTCTTATGAATGGCAATAGTCAGTTCATTTATTGCAATTCATAAGACGTCCCATTCCACAAATTATGTTTATCCATGAAAACAAAAGGTTACATAACAAATTAAATTTTTGGTCCTTTGAGTCGAAATATTTACAAAGGTGTCTAATCAGCAATGTATTGAATTTTCAACTTTAATTTTCCAGTCTCCGCTGAAATGTCGGAGTTCGTTAAACTTTACAGAAAGCTGTGGACGAACCCTTTTAATATTCACAACGGTTGTAATGACTAAGTTTATAAAAATCTTGTCGTAATACAAGCAGAAAATGTAGAATTTGCAGTGCTTTCTTTAAATTGATTTATAATTTTTAATTCTTATATCTATGAGCAGTGGTGGCCCAGGCCCGTAGGTTCGAAGCCTGACAGGCGCTTTACTTTGGGTAAATTATTTCATCACAACTGCTCTCAAAACGGTGAAGGAAAACATCGTGAGGAAACCGGCATGTCCTAGAACCAAAAATTCGAAGTCATGTGACATCTACCAACACGCACTGGACCCGCGTGGTGGATTACAGCCCACTCCTTCTTACCGAGAGGAGGCCTGTGTCCCAGCAGTGGGAACATTATAGGCTTATTATGCTATATCTAATATGTTATTCAAAATGACTATGGCGAAGGTCAAAACAATTACTTACTTATTTACAACTATGTATTTATTCCTTATTTAAGGAATCTTAAATATTATTTAATTTTATGTATAAGCACTTTAATCAGATACCTGAGAAACAAGTTTATTTCTAGTTCATGTAAATTCCAATATACATATATACCTACATAACATAACATCACGCCTGTATTCTCCGAAGGGTTAGGCAGAGGTGTACCTATAATACACCCACATTTTGCCAGTTATATTTAAGTCCCATGTAATAGGGGGCGAGCCTATTGCCATCAACCGGGTACAAATCCAGACTCAGGGCTGCTACTGAGAAATTCCAGATGGAAAAACCCAATAACACCTTGCCCGACCCGGGAATCGAACCCAGGATCTCATACTCAGCAGTAGCGCTTTGTGACCACAAGACCAACGAGGCAGTCAAACATACTTATATACCTCTTGCTGTAAAATCAATAAATACAATAAAAACAATTTCAATAAAAATAAATCAAACATGACCATACGTTAAAAACCAACATTGCTTTAAAATTTTAACTTTTCTTACGTTGTTATTTCATGCAACAATAAACAATTTTCTTTTTCTCAAACGTGCTTGGAAATTCGAACATTATTTTGCCAACCTTCTTCGAGATAAATCGAAATTGCTGTACTTACTGGCCGAATACATCCAAGCGCCCGGCCGGCAATGTTTGTATGAAAACCCATAGCTGTCGTGTTTAGCGGCCAAATAAATTAAATTTCTATGAAAACTCATAGTTGTCGCGCTATTTAAAAATGGAACGAAGTTTTTACTTCAACACATGGCAACCAAGGAGGTAACATAACAAAGATTTTATTTAAGGCTCGTGCAGACAAGCGCGATATCGCGGGCGCTACAGGCAGCGCGACCCTTGTACCGCCCGCGATATCGCGCTGGTCTGCACGAGCCTTTAAGAGCGTTTATTCTGAAAGTGAGCAACGTCGCAAATAGATGTCAAATTTGATTAATTTGGCAATATTACTGTAGAAATGTGGCTAACTAGAATATTAATAATGAATTGCAATTTGATGTTGTAACCGTTTTAGGTATATTTTTTTTACATATAAAACGAAATATTCGGTGTAACGATATTAATTATTGCATTTCATAATCAATATTTTAGTTCGCTAGTTAGCCATATTTCTTAATTCCATACAGTAATATTGCCAAATTAATCAAAACAGGTAAATAAATGACAGTTATTTGCGACGTTGCCAACTATATTGCCAAATTAATCAAAACAGGTAAATAAATGACAGCTATTTGCGACGTTGCCAACTTTTAGGATAAACCCTGTTAAATTTCGAACTGGCTTAGCAAATAGAGCTGTTTAAAGTAAAGAAGAAAGAAATGAACATATTGGCTCGTGAAAAATTATCGCTGTTCGTCATTGATTCTGGAATTTGTAATTAATTTACGCAGTTTGAATTTCCTCGCATTGAGAAAAGTAATATACAAGCCTTGGACGCAACAATGCATTAATGGACTCACATATATGTGCCTCGGCCCACATTTTTGCAATCGTCCATCAATGCCTCTGTCGCAGGCCGAGACAGTAATGTATGTCTGTGTGTAGTTCTTCTTGTTCTTCAAATATGTAGGTAGCAGTATCGCAGTGGATCAAAATATGGTAGTTATCATTTTGATCTTTCAATGAAACGGACTTACCAATTTCAGTGAACTTAAGCCAGCTTTTACCTTTAACATGTAACAATGAAAATATTTTTTTAAAAGGAAAAAGAACCATAAATATTCCGTCAGGCTGAGGCCAATAGTAAATTTTTCAGAGTCACTTACCTCAGCTTTGCAAGTTTAAGCAAAGATAAATTGATACAGAATCGCCACTCTAACTTGACCTGCTATGCCTCTTAAGTTCCATATAAAACAAGTCCAAAGTTAACAGTAAGGGAGCTCTAGGTAAAATAGATACTTGAGCAGAAAACGCTGATTTAGCGATATTAACAATTTTACCATTCAAGCGTCGAGTTTTGATTATATCGCTTTTTTATGAAGTTTCTGCCCATTTTTATCTGAGCTTAGATATTTATAGTCTTTGTGTTATATTTGTGATGTCATGCTCCTTTTATTTTTGGTCAATACTTAAGGTATTGGTAGGGCTGCCTATAAGAGTAGGGGAAGAGCAGGAGAAATGAAAATGATGACTTAAGGTATTGTTGAAAATGTCTGTAAATAAGTTTATCTACACCCATGCTATAAATCCTCTATAAAAGTTTCTAAAACAGTTAGCTTATTGCCAACATTAAAACAACCAGTGTCATAGTAACCATGAAATCATCCAAACGAGTGTTACAATGTTGTACAAAATTTTATTATGCTACACCTTTGCTTTTTCGATCCCTTCCTTACTCATCAAACCGCCACATTCTCACTACTCAATTCGTGGTATCTTTATGATTTTCAAAAAAAGAACATTGTCATGCACGCGCGTTTCACTACCATAGCGCCGTAATTAAAAAAAAAAAAACTTATAGGTTATTCGAATTCACGTCGTATCCCGCCATTTTTATTCGAAATTAGTATTGCAAAAATGTATGACTTTGTTGTTTACAAAAATGAGTGATACAAGCATCGATAATACATTACTTATACATTGTTTGTATTCCATGAATTTACATAAAGTCTTAAAACATTGTACAACACCCGATAGTTTCAGAACCATTTATAGAGAATTCATATCATAGGTGTAGATAAAGTCTAGTATAGGTATCAAAACACTCAAAACCCACAGTCATTCGTGTTTTAATACCCCTTAATATACAACAGTTGCATAAATAACTATTTTCTTACTAAACTAGAAATGTCGCAGTAAGGTTAACAAAAATAAATTGTTACAAGAATTCATCTCAGATTCGATCAGATTCCACTAAAAGTATTTTTCGTAAACATTGAGTTTCTTCCAAAATAGCTTTTGCTAACATATTTCTTTTTTAGTTAGAGGCACAAAAATAATTGTTCACATTTAATTAGTACTTGGAAAATTATTTATCAGGATTATCTAAAAAGAACTTTTATTTTTGGAAAGATATATATAAAAGTATGTAATTGACCTAAAGGTCCAGTAACCAGGTCATAAAATTCCAAAAAAAAAAACAAAAAAAGTATGTAAGAGGAGGCTCACTAAATTGTTTGTTCATTTGCATTAATATTCTGAAAAAGTTACGCATACAAACAAAATAGAACTTTAGAATATGATTTATTGGATCTTTTTCTTTCCAAATATAAGACAGTTACGTAATCGGAACATTTTCGCTCGATTCATTTTTTATTCGAAAATCATGTTTTTTTTTTAAATTTCTTTGAAGTGCCTGGTCTTAACCAAACGCGCTTTTCAAGATGTGCCTTCTGACGATGCAATTCCCTATGAAATAGTAATCTTGCAAAGACTATTGAATATTTTCTAATCATTTAAAATAACGTATCATAAACACATATCATCACGTCTGTATTCCCCAAACGATTAGGCAGAGATGTATCTATAGTACAACCACATTTCGCCAGTTATGTTTAAGTCCCATGTAATAGGGTGCCCCCCATTTAGATGAACCGACGACCTTAAAAAGGTGATAGGGATAGACTGGATGCGGAAAGCCGAAGACAGAGTGTTTTGGTACAGCTTGGGAGAGGCTTATGTCCAGCAGTGGACTGCAATAGGCTGAGTTTAATATGGGACGAGCACATTGCCATTAACCGGACACAAAAAAAAATGTATATATATTAACGTTACGCCCAGAGTGGCAATGTTTTGTTAGTGACCAAGTATTTACCTGTACTTAATTACGCTCCTACCGCATTATTACCCATATATTAAGATGATTGGCAACACTGAGAGTGAAAAAGTCATGTGTTTAGCAGTATGTCAAGAGATTGACAGCTGTCACCTGTCACTTGACAATATGGAGGGAAAAAGTTAACAACGAGCTCGTGATTTCAACCATTCTTAGCAATAAGAAAAACAATGAGACATTTTGTTTTATAATGGTAATGTTGGAAAATTATGGATTAACAATTGTATTGTAAAACGAATAAAGAGGTTACTCTCAGTATGTTTAGAATATGTTTCTCGCTACTTTTAAAGTGTCACATACGCTCACAAGACTGCGTTACAAGTTTTATCGAAAAGTCAAGGCCAGAATATGACTATACCATATCCCTTTATGTTCCTGCTAAGGTTACAGGTAGGAAAAAGCTCACAAAATGTCAGTAACCTCACGTTAAAGGCTTTAATGTTACATAAGAGCGGTATGTCCTCTGTTTTGGTGTCAGTAATTAAATTAGATCAATTAAATGGCCCACATCAAATAGCTATTTAGGACTGAATTACAGCACATGCTATTCAGATTCAGATTCATTTATTTGCAAAAACATGTATAGAATAATATACATGGTATGATGCTTATTATAGGTGTAACAAGGTATTTTTTGGCTCAACATGTTTGACCATGGCTGATGTACAAATTAGGTCGATCTATATATCTATTAATATTTAAATCTGTAAGTGCTGTTTTGATAGTGGAACTAAGAGGTAAGTAAGTGTACGTTGAACAAACTTAAAACCTTTTTACCAGTCTTTAGCAGTCTATGTATGTTTGTTTGTTTGTATTTACGTGTGTTCCACCGTAGCGCCTAAACTACTGCACCGATTTTAATAAATGAGGTATCAATAGATTTGTAATAATGATCCGGGTGACATAGGCTATATAAATTCTCCCTAAATTTAATATGTTGGACTTTACACGTAAATTTCTGACCTCGAAAAAAAGTAAATTGGGATAATCATGACATGTTTGGTACCAAAAGAAAGGTATTGATAAGCAAATTACAAATATGTTAATATATTATATTGTCTAAATAAATAAATATGTTTAATTGTTAAAAACAAGCAAAAGTGAGACTGCGCTACGTACGTACGGCGCGTCTGTAAAATTAATACCATTAATTAAATTAGTAATATTATACAACAAAAAGCATGAATATGATACCAACGCGCAGTTAATCAAATATTAATAATATCAAGCATTAAAACGGAAAAGTATAAAATACAAAATTAAGTTTAAAAACTGTAGCCCGACTAAGGAAAAATAAAAGTGATCTAAAATGTACGAAACAAGAAGATATCTACATCATACATACATAATATCACGCCTGTATTCTCCGAAGGGTTAGGCAGAGGTGTACCTGTAGTACACCCACATTTCACCAGTTATATTTAAGTCCCATGTAATAGGGGGCGAGCCTATTGCCATCAACCGGGTACAAATCCAGACTCCGGGCTGCTACTGAGAAATTCCAGATGGAAAAACCCAATAACACCTTGCCCGACCCGGGAATCGAACCCAGGACCTCATACCCACCAGTAGCGCTTTGCGACTACTAGACCAACGAGGCAGACAAGAAGATATTTTAGACAGAAATCAAGACATAGGTACAAAAATGATCAAGGTAAAGCCGTCGTCCTGCCGGGGTTGCGAAGAAAACCGAAAGGGAGATCGTGGCCCCCGGCAACAGGGCAACCGAAGGAACACGGGTGGGTTTTAGTCAGTAAGAGTCTGACACGCCCTCCCGCTCCGCCTAGAGCGGGAGAAGTTATTTGATGAAAAAAGAAGGTAAAGCCATGGTCGCATACCATTATAATTTTGTAGTTATTCCTGATATACAGGCTGTATATTTTTCCGTAGTCGGGTTACAGTTTTTAAACTTATTTTTTTATTAGAAAACAAAAGTAGTTGGTCTACACTAATATTATAAAGAGAAAAGATTTTTATTTTGACGTTAAAGATAAAGAATGAAGATTATTTTTTTAATGTATTGACGTGCACGAGGCAAACGGAGTATTATTTTATGGATCGTAGCAGGTGGCATTCTATAGTTTCTGTCTACCCGCCATGGAATAAAGTCGTGAGTTTTTATATGTAGATTTTTAGTTTTGTTTGTAATTAATAAACTGAAAAACAACTGGACAGATTTAAAAAAAATCTTTCACCAGTATATTATCCCTGAGCACAGATAATATACTAGTACAGATACCCAATCCCATACAAAGAAATGATACCTCCCTAAGTCTGGCTATTGAGCTGGCTATTTTCCTTCCTCCATTGTTTCAACAGATGGCAGCATCAGCGACTCACAAATTGCCAGAGACTGTAGTTTTATAACGCCATCTAGAAGTCGACTTAGATACTTATGGCATTCACACATCGCACGGTACGTTCAAGGACAAGTATATTAACAATACAACAAAAATATCTCGAGTTGACGGAATAGTTTCATTTTTGTGAGTGAGCTAGCAATTTTCACGCGGCAGCGAATGCCTCTTTATGTATTTTTTTTGTATTTCAATGCTTAAATCTAGATTTTCATGTCCTCTTTACCAAATCTACTATTGCTAAAACCCTAAAACTGAAATCACGCGTTCTTCATCCGAACTAATTTTGACAGTAAGCCCAAGTTCGCACGGATGTAATACAATTGCGACGACTTTTTCGTGCACTTGATTCTCAACGCTCGGCTTAACACCGAGAGTTGAAAATCCAGTTTGCGATAAAATCCCGCCGCGATTAAATTACATTCGTGCGAAGGACGGCTTAATGTTTTTAAAAATATCAAATAAAACCGGCCAAGTACGTGTTGGACCACGCATAATGAAGGGTTCCGTAGTTAGGATGAATTTATCCCAAGAACAAACTTAACTTCGTAGTTGAAAAACAGGTTCTCCCATACGGAATGTATACGGGAGAACATACGGAAGAACATGTTTTTGCAACCGCTTTAAGTTGGTTGATTTATTACTCGTTAACTTATAGATCTTACTTAGCTGTGATAGTTTTCCTTTTAATTTCGTTATAAATACTCCTCTTGTGATCTTTTTTCACATAAACCAACCATTTAGCTGGCAGGGTGGGGGAGGACACTAGACTCTAATGAAAATCGTCACCATTAGCTACCTATGCACTTTTAAAACGTTTCGTACAAATCCTTTTTAGGGTTCCGTACTCAAAGGGTAAACCGGGACCGTATTACTAAGATTCCACTGTCCGTCTGTCTGTCCGTCTGTCACCAGACTCTATCTCATGAACTGTGATAGTTAGACAGTTTAAATTTTCACAGATGATGTATTTCTGTTGCCGCTATAACAACTAATACTAAAAAACAGAATAAAATAAATATTTATGGGAGCAAAAAAAATCACTTTGTTGTATGGGAGACAACAAAGTGATTTTTTTTGCTCGTTTTTATAGATAATAATGGTACGGAACCCTTAGTGCGTGAGTCCGACTCGCACTTGGCCAGTTTTTTATAGAATTTTTAGAAAGGTATTGGTAAAATGAAAAAAAAATTAAGTCGGTAGGTATTTGCCAAAAACATGTTGAAACTATTCTTTCAATTCCTTTATTTCTATGTAAAGTAGGTATTAGATTATAAAAAATTATGTTGTTTGATTTTCCTACCAAACGCTTATACAGTATGTCATGACAAATTGAGTAAAACGCCATCTATTGCAAAGAGCTCATCAACTCAGAACTTTATCATTCTATGGGTTCGAATTCAAGTAAAAGGTTTCACTTATCGTTTTTGTTGGAAATACGTGATTTACGACTTTAAATGGATAAATCAGCATTAAACAAGGAAGTTTTGATTTTTACTAATCTTACTTCAGCCAAATTCTGCCGTTTACTCGTTTTTAGTGATTGTTAATTTATAATTGTTTCCTATGCTGCCATCTATGATTATTTTTTCAACACTAATTATAATTTGTTCGAGTTGAGACCCCATGCCCTGAGTAACATAGCGTACAATTTATAAAAATGACACGCGGGCGAAGCTAGTAAATAATATATTTAAGGTTGTATTCCCATTATTATTGATGGCTATTGTGAAAGAAAGAAAGAAAGAAATAAAGAAAAACATTTATTTGGACACATTTCGTGAAACACAAAATATTGTCAAACATTGTCATTGTGCGATGCCATACAACAACTAAAAACGAAAAATAAAACGACTTCCAAAAAAGACAACACAAAATGAAGTAAATACTAGTTTTTTTCCCCTTCCACCCCCTGCCTACCTCAAGAAATGTTTCCAATTTATTTGCGACTCCCACACGAAATTTTTAAGGTCATCAGACAACTTAAAGCTTAAAATGCCTATGCATTCCACAACTTTCCTCGACAAGTCCTTTACTGTCCAGGCCACTCGTTTGTGGAATGCATTGCCAGTTCAAATAAAACGCGCGCAATCGTTACCTACCTGTATTTAAGAGACTCGTAAAGGAACATTACTTGTCGTTGTGATCTTGTTCTCGTAACTATAATTATCTATAGTTTTCATTTATTTTTGTTGCTTATATATTTAGTAAGTATGTATGTATTTATGTACCTATTATTTAGGATATGTATATATCTGTGTATCTATTCTAGTATATTGTATACTTATTATTTGCACCAACGACAACCCCATTTTATGTCCAGGCAAATCACTGTCCATTCCAAGGTTGCCTGGAAGAGATCGCGGAAAGCGATAAGGCCGCCCATTGTATATTTTGTAGTGTTTGATTTATTTTTTGTTATGTATTTTTGTGGTGTAAAATAAAGTATATATAAATAAATAAATACTAGAAGTAAGTACAAAACCAACAACTTTAATTTTTTTGTAAAAAGATTATTTTTTTAAACTGATCATCAAAAATGTCGGTCATAAATCTACTTGAATCGATCAGTTAGAATTATGAATAAGAACCTTCTTAGAAATTTAAATAAACCTTGATTTTCAGTGTCATCCATCTTACATAAATAAATAATTACTCTATTCAGTTCCGTTTAGTTCTATTTTAAGCCGATCATTACATTTTTAATTAGTAACATGAGCAACTTCTCTGAGAACATTCTTAATTAAAAATTTACTTCCTGAATATAAAGTCTATGAAACTTTTTACTTGTTTTTATTAAAAGTTTAATTTTCGACGAAGAAAAGTTTACGCTGACCCATTTTTATTATGTCGGGATAATGTACAACGCTTAGTAAAATAATGTTTGAAGAAAGTATTTTGTTTTTAATTCATTTTATTAAAAGTTGTAAAGAACCGCTTCACTTAATTTTGTTTGTAGACAGACGATGAACTTGCTAGGTCACTTATTGAGCCGAATTTCGGTAAGTTCACTCTTTAAAATGTACTATTATTACCCATTGTACTATTATTGTATTATTATTATTTGTTGTTACCCCAGTTGTATAAAAAAATTAATACAACTGGGGTACCCAATTGATGCACCCCACTGTACATATTGAGAATAGCTCATTCTGTGATAAAAATATTCGGCAGTAGCAAGATGGAAAATAGTGAGGCCGGTAAGCCTCACTATTTTCCATCTTTCATATCATCTCTCATACATGCGTTCGGAGTACACCGAACGCATGTGTTTTAATTCACAATCCACCTATCGCACGTCACAAAAAATAGGATATCAAGTCGGAAAATAGTTTTTTTTTTTTTTTTTCTACAAACTGGCAAGACGGGGAAGTAAATTCGTGCGAATCGACCAATAAGCCAATTTTATGCAATATTACATTATTGAGCTACATTTTTAATCTTCTTTTAATTGTAATTGTTTTTTACGTTTTGTTATAAGTACTTACTTTAAGTATATTCGAATTAATAAACCTGTTTTTATTAATAAACAATAGCAGTGTTTTTTGTTTAGATCGTCCCATACTTCTAGAGTTAAAATATATATTTAGTTTTTTTTTTTTTTATGTATCCTTTTAAATTACTACTTGTGATAATCAGATTATAGTCAATTTCGTTCGGGGTAGACAGTCATAACTCAAAGCAAATGCTGAGATAGGAGCCTTTTGGCCTCGTACAGGACTTTCTGTTATTTTTTTATTTTTTATTAATGTTTTAATGAGTGTGTTTTAGTTTAATTTGTGATTTCCTGTGCGAGTCTCAATAAATACTTTTTCTTTCTTTCTTTCAAAAAAATATTAGCAATTTGAACTGCTTATCCAATATTATCTTCACCCGACCATATAAGTGCTAATAAAATTAAAACTACCGCTGATACAGGCACTAAACTTACTAAAAATAAAGAAGGATAATGTATCATTAAATCTGTGTATAAATTAAGACATTAAATCCCTTATTTCAGGAGTTATGAATTTTCAAACTTTC
Organism: Omphaloscelis lunosa; assembly: GCA_916610215.1. Lineage (NCBI taxonomy): Eukaryota > Metazoa > Arthropoda > Insecta > Lepidoptera > Noctuidae > Omphaloscelis > Omphaloscelis lunosa. The sequence goes on along the minus strand of OU744265.1, from coordinate 10,954,396 downwards.
AAAACGCGTTATCTTAAAACAACATTATTGCAGTTAATCCTCTTTTGTTTGTGATGTGCGCTATGTTGACATAAATATTTATGTCATTAAATCTATACATGTTATAATTTAAATAAATTCGCTTTTAGTGTCTGTTCGTGTGTCCGGCCAGTACCCTAATTGCGTAACTTATTTTCGTAAACGATTATGACAAATTTGTTTCATTTTGACAGTTCAACAACCTTCATTGCGTTATTTACGTTGTTGAGCAGATTTTTTTCCCAACTAATGAAGCAATGGATTAGCAATCTGTTACAAATCGTAACAAATTGTGATTGATCGTGCATTATGCATTAAGGTACTGTTCTTCTAAACTACGCAACAAATTTCAATGCAGCTTCGTCTAGTATTTAGAGAAATTATGTAACTTGTATGACTGAAATTATTGGTCCAGGGGTTGCAAGCACTACTACTGAGCATGAGGTCCTGGGTTCGATTCCTGAGTTTGGCAAAGTATTATGAAAGAAAAAGAAAGAAAGAAAGAAAAATTGTTTATTCTGCACAAACTAACCGCACATTCCAAAAAATATTACATAAAATACACTTTCACAAATTAGCCAAAAGCCTCGTAGCCAAGTAGTAGAAGTATGTCAAGATTGTCTATTACTTTAATGTCAGAACCATAGACAGTTTATATAAATTATTATTTATTCATATTATTGGGTTTTTCAATTTGGAACTTCTCAGTAGCAGCCTTGAATCTGGATTTGTACCGGGTTGATGATAATAGGCTCGCCACCTATTACATAGGAGTCCAACATGACTGGCGAACTGTGGATACTATAGATCAAGGGTTGGTATCAGGCGGACCGCGATCCACATCCGGACCGCAAAAGGTCGGAACTTGGACCGCCAAATATTGTTAACTAACTAATCATCTTTGATATATATATTTTTGAACGGAGGCACACCTTGAAAACACTCTTTGCATTAGCTGTACACCGCGTGAAACAAACTATAAAAAACTGGCCTTTTGTGTTTTATACTAATTATCTTGTAGTACATAAATTACTCAAAATAATAAAAATAAAAAACAACTAAAAAGTATAGTGAGTATTCATTTTCTGGACCTCGATAAAGAATTTCATTAGTATTCGGACCCCACTTAAAAGTACTTGCTGACCCCTGCTATAGGCGTACTATCGAAGAAACGCATATCTGTATATTATAAGGACTATTCTTGCTTGCCGCGCTCGACCGAAATAGTAACGCTCACCTATGAAAAAAACAGTCGTCGGAATTTTGTTTTCAAAGTGGTTAGATATGCGTGACCACGATAGTACACTTCTAACCCTTCGGGGGATTCAAGCGTGATATTAGGTTAAAATTATATATAGTAAAGAAATGTCGATATTTTGTCGTAAAACCGTTCGAAGCAGTAATAATAAACTGAGTACCTTTTATTAAACTTGCTCTTAGCACACGTTCTCATGGACGTAAAAATGTCGCGGCGGGATTCTATCGAGCACTGAAGTTTCAACTCTCAGTGTTGAGCAGAGCATTGAGAATCCAACAAAGTGCATCTCAGCACGTCGAAAAAACACTGTTGGATTTTCAACTCTCGGCACTACGCAGAGCGTTGAAAAGTGCGCAAAAAGAAAAAATCGCTCGTACGTACCTGGGCTTATCCTCAACTGCAAAGTCGTTCAAAGTGACAACCATTTTTAAGATCCCAGACTAACCTTGACCTTCCCCTTTCGACTAAAAGAGTCAGACAGTAATACGTCTCGCGACGTATGCTATTAAACCTGCGGTAGAGTTTCAAATTACTTACTAAACCAGGCCTAAGTAGGTACTCAGTTACTCACTGTCGTTATTTTATACATAAGACCTTGATAAGAAAATGGGATGAAAAGTTTTGGCATTGTGCTAAAAGCTATTCAATCTTATTAATCTTGAAAACGTTGTCGTCGCATTCCTAAAAATAAAGATGTCTGAAATCAAGAGGATCCGTTTTAAGTCAGGGATTTTTTTTTAAATCATTAGATAAACAATTTATATATATATATATATATATATATATAATATATAGAAAATATCCCTACATGGGGTATTTTCGGATACCCCTGGGCATGTGTGTTCCGCGATTCTTGATAGTTTTCTAGTTAAATTATATTTAAAAAAATCTTGAAAGCTTTATCGGAAAAATAAAAAATATAACATTTTAGGAGTATTTTCCACTACTTGTCATCAGGTTGAGGATCAGTGCTTCGAAGACAGGATATACTGATTTCGTTCAGGTGGCATCGAGGGTTGGGGCCATGAGGGTGGGCGTAGATCGAACTAAGGGATTTACGCGGGCGCAGAGCTGGATTTTGTATAGATTTTTGGCCAATATTTTGTGGCCATCCTAAAGTTAACTTTTACTACTATATTCCAATTAATTCACCATACGAGTTCGTTACATACCATAATTCAGAAGATAATACTTGGTACTATGGTTTTTATTTAATTGATTTTTTGTCCTCAAACTGGGAATCTCTTGGCCTGCATCTCACCTGATGGTAAGAGATGATCAAGCCGAAGGTGGAAACGAGCTTCATCTGGAATTCTCAACCACAGAGGAACTGGCTATCTCCCCTCTAACTGCCGAAACACAACAATGCCGTTAACATTGTTGTTATGGCGACAGACTTAGATAAGATGGTGGTAGCTAGCCAAGCGGACTTACAACAAGCCCTACTACCAACCAAATCGAGGAGAAAATTTTGCCCCCACTTGGAATCGAACCCGGGACCTCTGGATATGAGATAGGTGGTCTAACCACTAGACCATAGAGGCGGTTATCATAAAACTTCTCTATTTATTTAACATTATGAATACATATGTATTGTAGTTAAGTACTAAAAGCCGCACGGGTCGAACTATCAGGTTAGGCTACGCTTGCCAAGGTTGATCCGTGGATGGGTGACCATCTTTACATACCGAGACTCCTCCGTGCCTCAGAAAGCACGTTAAACCGTTGGTCCCGGCATTCATTCATCAGAAGCCCGAAAGTCTGACAACCAGTCTTACCAACGAGTATCGTATTACCTAGTTACTGAGTTGTGGAGGACAGATAGGCAGTCGCTCCATGTAAAATACTGATATTCAGCTGCTTCCGGTTAGACTGGAAGCCAACCCTAATATAGTTGGGAAAAGGCTAGGCAGATTGATTAAATACATATCTACAGTACCTGGGCGACCGAGCTCTGCTCTGGTGAAAATAGAGAATGCTCATTTAATAGTATAGGAAAGTTCATACTAATCCATGTATAGTACCTACTTTTTCCATACTGCCATGATAGTAGGTACTTACTAATTCCATGCTGCCATGATCAGTATTCTAATGTCATTATTCTCATGTCATTATTCATTATCTTGTTCTAAACTTTGGGCGACCGAGCTCTGCTCGGATGAAAATACGTCTCACAATTTAACGGGCTTGCACATACATTAAAATTATAAAAAAGTAAACTACCTTGCAATATCACTGCGTGGGTCCAGTGGAATTATAATGTCATTGAAATGAGCCCGTTAAATTGTGAGAAATGGAGGCGGTTGACAAAGTTTCGTGCAATTATAATTTTTAGTTTGACAATATTCCTGCGACATATACAAACTAATAGACATTCAAAAATTGCTCATTTAATAGTATGGGAGACATGGCAGCTTACACATACAAATTACAATAAACAGCTCAAGGCTCATGTTGCTGATAAACACATAGGTAATGTATATTAAATAATGCACCTGTTTAATCACAACGCATCCGAGCGAACTACACATAAATAATTTCTAGCGATCATTGCAAATACGCCTGTGGTTCCGCACAACAACAATAATGAATACTGTTGAATATTAATCGGCTGTACGCTCCACAATCGAAATTTTAAATCGATTACACTGTACATTTATTTTAAACCTTCCGGAATAATTATGTTCTACGAATGAATCCGGATAATCGTAAAACCGGGTGTCCACTGAGCTACTTGTAAGGCGCTGAGCAGACGATGGACAATATGTCCGCGGACTATTTGGAATCGTATGATAATCCCATAATTTTCCTACGTGCGTGTTAGATATCAATACGATTCCAAATTGTCCATCGTCGGATCAGCGCCTTAACGTGGGGTAAGGACGCTGGGGGTGCGAAGAAAACCGAAAGGGAGATCGTGGCCCCCGGCAATAGGGCAACCGAAGGAACACGGGTGGGTTTTAGTCAGTAAGAGTCTGACACGCCCTCCCGCTCCGCCCAGAGCGGGAGAAGTTATTTGATAATTTCCCTCCCAAAAAAAAAAACGTGGGGTAAGGTTGCATTAAAAGTACCAGCGCCTAAGTCGTCCTACAGCAATATTTGCTCTCCTGTTCATTAAAACTTACATGTAATGATGCAAAAATATACTATTTAGTCTCATTAGTTAATTGAAACAACTATTTCTGTAAGCTTTTTCTGAAAGGAATATGGCGATAAAGATAACATTTTTTTAAATAGCTCTTTTCGTGGTTTTCAGGCATACATTTAAGCATAACCAAAGCCGTGTACCTATATTGTAATAAATAAAGATTAATTTAAATTATCATAAAACTACTGAGAAGAAACACCAAAAAAAAAACTCAGAGGTCACCGTTTCTTGTCTATAGTCTGTCAAACATGATTCGTAGTGAGTGATTAACAAATCAACTCAAATCGTTTTACCATTTCAACATCTCAAAATCAAAATCGATCATTTATTTAAACTTGGCTGAGAATCAGCACTTTTCTAACGTCAAAATTACATAAGACAGTCCCCTAAAACGCCCACCCTTCACCACTTCGTTAGCTGGGAAGAAGAAGTGGCGCAACAAACTTCCTCTTCTATCCAGCAGATCTGTTACCCAACTACCTACATCATATTTAGGAGAACGCCGCAAGCAACAAGCCAACCGACGTTTTCGTTTAAAGTAGCAACGCAGCACCACGCTGCCCATCAAAATGCTGTGTATCGTTGTTGCACAGTGTACAACTGGTTTTATCCTCCGATATGCTTACCAATGTTTCTCTGTAGACGACACAGATTATGTTGGGGGCTTTGGGCGTTTTAATTTGTGTGACGTCATATTGATATCAGTGTAATAATTAAAGGTATGCTGTACTTGTCTGATTTCACTCCGGTTATTTTTCATTTTTGATCATAGTGTGGGTTGAGTCCTTTCTGCTAATCTATGTCCAATTTAGCCATGTAATTGGAACAAGTTGTTGCTTTATAAGGTTTTCATTATAAATATTTTATCGTGTAAATTGATACGAAACGATATATTGGTATATATGGATAAAGTACAGCACCAGTAAATTGGGTTTAATGATGTCCTAATCGACCAAAGAAGGGTTACATTATGAAGTCGTCAGTTACTAAAAAGAAAATGTATTAAGAAATAACTGAGAATTGGTACCTCAACACTGCATTTTCTCTTAAACGACAAAATAATATACTCAGAATCAGAATTCATTTATTTCTAAGAATGTAGTTTTGCATATTTTAAGTACATGTTTTTTTTTTAATTTCTATGCATTCTATCAAAACATATGGTGTACAAATATTCAAATGTCATTCTTATAACTAAATACGATTAATTTTAATATTTACAATAAGTCCAATATGAATTAATTATTATTATAATTAGGTAATTTAAAATCAATGACAAAATTAAATACGCGTAAAGAAAATCACGACACTCATGTACTTGTGTCGTTATCAATTGATGCTACCGCGCCTACCATAGACGTGGAAATGACTGACACTTGACAGTAGTAGTGACACTGACATTTCAAACATTCAATGGAAGACTACAGTGATAGCGAATATAAGCTTTTCTTAAATAAATGACCTGAAATAAAAGGCTTTAAATGTTCTTTCTTTTGTTTACAGGTAAATAAATCATTAATAGATGATGTGATTCGATGTTGTGGGAACATATTTTAAATAAAACTATTGTTAACGCAATTACGTCTTTGTTTCATTGTTTCCCAAATATTGAAGTGGAAGGAATAAATATCATCTTGGCTTTTTACAATATTCCATAAATTCGCGTAGTATATATTTTCGTCACTTCTCAGTAGTATATATTTTCAACGAAATATATAGTTACCGCTCGAACTAATTACATATATATATATAAACCGCTTAAGTGTACAATTTCAGGTGGCTTAACAGGGCTCCGAGAAAGTTTTAATTTCGCGAGAATACTTGGGAGCCCCTGGCTTTGCGGAATGTTACTGTAATCAGGTTAATTGGACTTTTGATACGCCGCCGTTTTCCTTTGCACGAACCTCCGACGCTGTTAATGATTGCACATGGAACAATGAGGAAGAAATTAGGAAATGTTGCATGAGAGCTAAGACAGGTAAGTGCATTTTTATGTTTTCAGGTCTTGGATAAAAGTTAGTTGGTCGGTGGTACAAAAATATTTGTTTTTCTACTTACGTAAATTGGAATTAATCATTTACTTGCAGGTATCTAGGTTGCTCTTAATCTTGAGGTGGATTAATGACTCTACAGTGCAAGAATCTATACTAAGACACAAAAAGGATGTTCTAAAAGTGTTTGGTCTTTTGCATTATTTCAGTTTACTTAATAAAAAATAAATATAGATCGTTTAAAAAAAAATGATGATGTGGATATATTGAGTAACCTGTTCCGCTTAGCTATTTCTAAAGAGTCTTAAAAAGACCCTGGAAGAAATCGACACGTGTTTCACCTCTCAACAAGGCATTCTCAGGATGACGATTGACTTGTCGCGAACTCGAACACGGCGTCTTTCTACGCTCGGTCTCGAGGTGTCTGCGCTCGGTGCTTGGTGTGGCAACACGCCTAAATATATCCACATCATCATTTTATAATGGATTTCTGCAAGGTCACGCCTGAATCAATTAACTATAGATCGTTTATTTGGTGCACACAAAAGACTTAGCACAACATATAAAAGCATGATTAAATAATAACTAATTACATGAATATTATATGTCTTGACTGGCAAAAACAGGTCACGACTGTAAGTAAAAAAGTTACTGGAACCTTGCGGTCGCTCTATCGGTTGAAAAACCTGCTCCCTTCCATACATAAAGGCAATGCTTGTACTGTCCCTAATCTTTCTCATAATATACTATGGTGATGCGTGATACTATGACTTGAATGCAGATCTCCTCAATAAACTTGACCGTCTTCTAAATATCTGCATCCGATTAGTTTTCAATCTTCTTAATTATGATCATGTATGCACCGATTGCTTTTAAAATGGTTACCCATACGTCAGCCCAGGGAGTTGAGGGCTCTGTCTATGTTATTTTCGATACTCGACAAACCCAATTCTCCTTCTTACCTGACTTCCCATGTTAACTTCCAATGTGACTCAATACCTATGCTCTGCCCATAGTAAAAATCTTCGTTCCACCAACAATCGTCTCCTACGATGTCCTTCTCACCGCTCTGGTTTTATTCAATCTTTTTTCTTTGTCAAGGCGGTATTTCTTTGGAATGCGCTCCCTCTGAACATCAAGGTGGCGGCCAGTCGGTTATTTTTCAAAGTGAAGGCATATGGCACGGCCTGCGATTCCTGACACCCAAGACGTCTCCTGCGGTGACGCGGGTGAGGGGGCGAAATTTGCCTCTTTCTCACGCGTTTCGCCTCCTCTTTCGCGAGCATTACTGCTTCGCAGAAGGAGGTAATGGCTTCCAGGCCCTCTGGCTCCGATGGTACATAGTGCGAGGTGCGTCTCAACACCAAATGAGAGTCCAGCTCAGTATGTGCCAGGCAAATGTACCTGACGCTGGTATTCGCTGTATTATGGGCGTTGTTTCATACTGGTGACAGCCAAAGTCTCGTCTTAGCTATCTGGGACAGTTTCAAAACTTAGGACTATAACTTAGAAAACAGTATCTGACAGTCAAAACATACTAAATTAATTAAATCCAGGCATAATAAGGCAGTCTGTCTGCAATTTTCTTAAGAATTAAAACATCGTTCAATAAAGCTCGTTTCTGAGAGCAGTTTCTTTCGAAGAAGCTGCTTTTTTTTTCACGATGTATAAAATATTTTTATGTTTTTTTTTAGCATCTTACCAACGTTAAAATACCATATTTTTCTTGTCAAAGTACCTCAATAAAACATTTAACTGATAATCTTAAACTAAAAGACATTTATTATATTGAGACATTTTACATTTTTTTTTTACCCTTTGACTTTTTCTTCGCTAAAAATATTAGCTTGGCATAACATTCAAATTTTTAGTCACGAAAAAAATATTTGTGGCAAAACTTCCTTGCCAATAACTCATTATTGTACTCAGTTACAACTAAGATTTGATTAATTCATTTTATAAAATATAAACCAGTAAAGGCTTACTGTTAATGTTGTTGTTTACTATTTAGACTACAACAACTGCAAATCGAATATGCAAAAATATCAATAGAAATCAAATTCCAGTTCATCGAATAAAATATCTGTTACTACAACAAAGGTTATTTATAATGTTTTTTTATTTACTTAAAGTACTTAACCAAAATACTTAGATAACAAAACCGAATCTCGAATTTCAAAATAAAGTCCCGTCGATTCCCGACAATTGCCGAGCGTTACCCGAATCGGCACATCGGAAAACTTTTAATTTTATTGAACCCCCAATATCGGGAGATAACGCCTTAAGGATATGCTATTTGACTTCGGATTACCGGTAATCTCGGCCTGATTCACGCAAATAATCAAAAGATCCCGCGATTGTGTTACAACTTGAATTTGATATGTTTTTCATTTGTGTTTTATTTTCCTGCCTATTTTGTTTTTAATTTCGTCAGAGTGTTACAGTTTTTGTTTACATTATTTGCCGTTAGCTTAAAATGAAACGTACAATGTAATGTATTCTATTTCACCAGAATCTGTACTAGTTTCCCCGTATAACTAATGAAGGTGAGAATTTTGCCAGTTGTGAGCTGTATTCAATCTTAGCCCACAGGCTACCAGGTTACCGAGAATTTTGACTAATAAACAAAACTCACAACCTAGGACATATACATCACAATCAGAATAGACATGAAATGTGCCTCTGTACATGAATGATCGCTTTTAATTACGAAATAAAAGCTAATTACGTTATTTACGTACACGTTACTTAACCATTAACAGCTTACTAAAACCTCGAGCAATATCTACTAAAACTCGAACGGCTTAGTTTCTGAAAACCAGCTATAACCGGACATGTGCGGTGAAAACTGAAACGCATAATCGAAGCACGCGCAATCCTTACCGCACTGCACCGCACCGCACCGGACGGTACCGTATCGCACCCACGGCAAACGGTTTGAATATTTCATAGCTACAAAACGCAAGTCCTAGCGATTTGCGAAGCGGATGGACTGCCCCATAGCTATTTGACACTTTAAAGAAGAGTGGAAGTAGGTTAAAACTGCTCGGAACGTAGGAATTCGAGCACTGCTTCTAAGCAGACTTTTGGCCGTGTCACGTAAGGCCTTTAAGGCATTCATAACCTGGCCACTCGCGTCTAGAAAAAGAACGTACACCATTTCAGTTTATTCCTGTATATACTGAGCATAATGGTAGTAAAAAAAGGTTTTTTTACTACTATTATGCTTAGTATGCCGCGCTGAATAAAAACTAAACAAAAAACCGGTTAATAATGCTCTAAACCGTTTAATCCGAAAATACGTGTATAAAGACTCCTCAAAAACAGGTTTAAAAAAAACCGAAACGAAGGTAAAGGTTTTTGCGTTAAGTACATAATAACTGTTTGAAAATTTAACCGGTATCCGAGCCTTGCTACATTATTCATAACTGTCAGACTTTAAAAATATATATTCTTAAAATAGGACCTCTCTATGACATTCAAAAGGTATAAAGTTTAGTCCAATTCTCCCCAAGTGACTTTTACAATGGACAAAAGAAAACCTAACTTACAATCATTAAGTACTTATGTCCAGTATTTAAAAGAGCGTTTGTTCTGAAAGTTGACAACGTCGCAAATAGATGTCAAATATTTCGCTGTTTAATTTGGCAATATTACTGTATGGAAATAAGAAATGTGGCTAACTAGCGAACTAGAATATTAATAATTAATTGCATTATTATAACACTGAATTTGATGTTCTAACCGTTTTAGGTGTAAAAAAGAAATTTGGAAAGTTTCCAAATATTTTTTTTACATCTAAAACGAAATATTCGTTGTTACGATATTAATTGTTGCATTTCGTAAACAATATTTTAGTTCACTAGTTAGCCAGATTTCTTCCATACAGTAATATTGCCAAATTAATCAAAGCAGATAAATATTTCACAGGTATTTGCGACGTTACCAACTTTTAGGAAAAGCCCTCTTGAAAAAAAAAAAAACAATCTTAACTTTCAGAGTGAAAATTGTTTTGGTTCGCTATGTTCTCTTTTTTACATTTTTCTATACAAACCTAACCTTCTACCTTCCCTTGTACACCAAACTCAGTCAGAATGACACGTGGTCATTCCCATGCACGACAATTCCAGACGCGTGAACAATTATCCTGGAACCCGTGTGCAATTCCCTCCGTAAACATTTAGTTCCATCTTTTGTACCGGCAAATGCATTTCATACACACTTCGGTCACTCATTCACTTATTCGTTCTCACGTTCGTTTATTAAACTTTTTCATGGCAACGTGTTATTGACAAAGGTAATATTTATTCAGCCATAGTACTGGCTAGCGTTTGTTGTAAAATATTGTTTTTGTTCAATAAAAAATGGTGGTGCTGTGTTTGCGATTGATTAGTTACAATACGAACGCCTGTCGGACGATGGTCCATGTGGAAATTGGAAAAATAATAGAACAGATATTGTATGGGCAGTGTTGTTGCGTGATTTTTATTTGTGTTTATTCAATTTTCATTACACGCATGTGAAAATAAATATTTATAAGGGATACCGAATTCACTTTAAACAGTTAAACCGGATTGGTTGTGCAATTTTCGTTTTTTTATATAATCTTGGAATAACCTAATCTTTTAGTGGTCTGGCGTAAAACAGGGCTACGGGCTCAAAGAATTTTATGAAGAAACCTGGTACAAGAAACCATATTTCAAAACCAACAAATATTATCTGCTGTCAACAGAAATATTCTAGTAACAGAATCTTGACCAGCGACGGCGTGATACTTACTTTATTAAATAGTACCGAAATCTGGTTTTTTTTAAACATTAATTATGATGGCCAAGTGTACCAAAAAGACCATTAATAAAAATAAAGCATCATTATAATTCATTCTGCGGCAGTTAGATTTATTCAGCACATTTTTACTTACGTCATGAATCTATACGTATTTATCTCAGGAGCTCAAACGGTGAAGGAAAACATCGTGAGGAAACCGGCATGCCTTAGAGATATTTCTAAACGGCATTTGAAGCAAAGTCAGAGGCCCACGGGCGCCTTTAAAACTCTGACACCAGGTTAGTCACTAACCACACGAAAAAAAGGAGCTGTTCAAAAAACTACTCAGTCGCCTCATAAGTTCGTAGAATTTATTTATTCTCCCCTTTCGGTCGTAGAAAAGCAAATGGTATATTAAAATACGGCAAATAAAATTCTGTTTGATTATGGTGGATCTCTGGGAAAGATTCGTTATGGATGTCTGTAGGAGGTGTTCAACGATGAGAGGTTCCCGAATGGCGGTACAAAACGTTTTGTTGTGTAAAACAGCAGGTATTTTTGGAGAGTTAAGAAAAATAATGGCGAGAGTATTAATGATCAGTCAGGTTAAGTTACGCTTGCCACAGTCGGTTCGTGGATGGGTGACCTTCCATTAAATATTGAGACTCCTCCGTGCCTCGGAAAGCACATTAAGCCGTTGGTGCTGACTGTCATTCGTAGATCAATGACTGTCGTTACGAATAGTCAGAAGCCTAAAAGTCTGACAACCAGTCTTACCAAGGGGTACCGTATTACCTAGTTAGTTTAAAATACTGGTATTCAGCTGCATCCAAAAGCGTAAACTGGAAGCTGTCCCCTAAATAACTGGGAAAAGGCTAGGCAGATTAATTGACTACGAGAAGTACTAGGCCTAGCACAATCGCACTAATGTAAATGTAGGTATTCAATTCGACTGGATTTCTATTATACAATCCATTAATTATGCATTTTATGAATAAAGTCTTGAAACTTAATAAATATAAAGTATTTCCGAAATGGTTAGCGATTCAAAAATCTTTAGAATTAACGTTACGTTTACAGGCTCGTGCAGACCAGCGCGACAAGGGTTGCGCTGCCTGTAGCGCCCGCGATATTGCGCCAGTTTGCCCGAGCCTTACTTTGGGCGTTTGCATGAGCTAGGCCTACTGCAGTAGGTAGGTACTATGTTAATCATACCACTATGGTCACCATTATAATTTTTTAGGTGTACAGGCAAGCGACCACGGCTTTACTTTGACCATTTTTGTACCGTACGGAACCCTAATAATTATAATAGTCAAGAAAGGACGGGAAAGCAGCAATAGCATTTCCTCACATAACAATAAAACCCACAAACGCTTGTTTAATTAATAAACAATGAAAACAAAACAAGTATTAAACCAAAGCAAACAGAGCAGGGGTAAGAAAACCCCAGTTAGTTGACTGTTCACATTATTATTGGTGAGACCGCGCAACTTGGCTTAGCCAACCAACTGAAGTCAAACACGCAATCAAAAGCTCGTGTAGGCTGACCGACTAAACAGTTATATTATGTAATAGGAGTAATACGAGGATAAGAAAATGAATAAAGGAAATTTAAAAGGGAAAGCAAGCCTGGATTTTGATGGTGATTTCAAACTTGTCCAAAGAGTTGAGTCAAAAAGTGGATACAGTACACCAATGTTGCATTCTATAGTAGTGATGGATTAATTAGCATTCGCATTCATTGTTAGCATGTGAATGCTCATTTAGCATTTAGCAAATCAAACGTAGTTGCGAAATTCTGTGAAGTACGTAGTGAATTTATCGCTTCGTATACTTTACTTTAATATATTTAATTATGTGATCAATCTTAATCACATTAAATATGCAAGTGTACTAGCACAAATAAAACGTTATCGGCGAGTGAACTAAACGCACGCTAGGAGACGTCCTAAGACAAACGCGCTTTTTAATTCGCATATTAACAAAATTCACATACTTCATTATTAGCAATTATCGTCATTTTAGCAAATAGCATAGCAATAGCATACTATGACTCAAGAATTTACATGCTAATGAAATTTATGCGAAATCGCATTAATTGACATTACTAATCTATAGTCCCATGTAGTCCATAGCCATTCGTGCGTCTTGTCTTCTGTCGTATTGACACGAATTACTTATAGGTATTAGAATAGCTTATTACGTGTTAAGAGCGTGCATTCTAAAAGTTGGCAACGTCGCAAATAGCTGTCAAATATTTACCTGTTTTATTAATTTGATAATATTGCTGTAGATGTGGAAATGGAAAAATGAAATATTTATTGCTTTATAGTGAGCTAAAATATTAATAGGATATTAATAAAATTGCAATTACATTTAACACGGTATTTGATGTTGTAAGCATTTTAGGTGCAAAAAACCGGCCAAGTGCGTGTCGGACCACGTACAATGTAATAGTTGGGATGAATTTCAAATCAAATCATTAATTTATCCCAAGAACAAACTTAACTTTCATCAAACGAAACAGGGCGATAGTTGGGCTTATTTGCAATAAAAAATAGAGCCCTAACATATCTCCTTAAAAGTTATGACTATTTGAGTGGTTTTTTTAAAGAAAATACCAATTTTTTTAATAATAGGCAATTACCTATTTTGAAACAATAAATGGTGTTTGGTTGCTCTAAAAGTACTTTTATGACAGTGGGTACCATGATTTATGAGTATTGGCACTTTTTTAAATATCTTTTTTAATTCTCACGAAAAATTATTTGTAATTTTTTTTTTAAATTCATGTTTTTTACAGCAAATAACCGCAACTCGCCCTGTTTCGTTTGATCCACGATTTTTTACCCACCATGTATATTATGACCTCCTAGTGCAAACGTCCATGCACGAGACGTCTCCTAAATTGTCAATTAAATCGTCGCGAAAATTGCTAACGATTTTTCAGAATATTCGTATTCAATTTAAATCGTACGAATTTCCTCATTGAAAAGAAGAGAAGATTTTTTACAAAGATAAATTAATTGAACGGTTGGATTATCTTATTTTCTCATAACCATAATCTGGTGCTTACGGCTTAAAATGGCTGTGTTTTGCTAAAATATAAAATTACTATGGTAATCGTTATGTTGTTATGTCAGGTTATTTCTTACCCTGCTGTCATAATTCGAAAATGGCCAATATGAATTCAAAGGGGGCAGCAGCTTTTATAGGGTAGCATACGATTAACTTAGGATCCTCTCAAAATAAGCTGGAGGTATTCATTTTAATAACAAAATTGTGACCGAATCTATAGTCATGGAGCAATATACTGTGTTAGTCGAACATTATTTTGACAACCTTCTTCGAGATAAATCGAAATTGCTGAACTGGTCAACAACAAGCGAGTAGGCCGGCAATGTTACAATGAAAATCCATATCTGTCGTGATTAGCGGCCAAAAAATTACTATGAAACGCATATTCTGTCGTATTATTTAAAAATGGAACTAACTTTTTACTTCAACACATGGCAACCAAGAAGGTACGGTACCTAACCTGTCAAAGATGTTATTTAAATTTGGAACTGGCTTAGCAAATAGCGCTGTTTAAATTATAGAAGAAACAAATGAACATATTGGCGCGTGAAAAGTTTTCGTTGTTCGTCATTGATTCTGGAATTTATAATTAATTTACTTTGTTTGAATTTCCGTGCATTGTTTGCGAAAAGTACTATAAAAGCCTTGGCCGAAACCAGGCATTGATGGACTCACATATATGTGCCTTGGCTTCGCCTCGGCCCACATTTTCACGATCTTCTCAATGCCCTAACTGCTGGTCGCCACCGTAAAGTACTATTCCTTCCTATATTGTTTTATTTATTGCCACACATAAGTCATTTATATATTTTACTTTAACATAAAACGGCAATCTGCCAATTATACAGGGTCGAATGAAATTACCTAGCGAAACTCCGCGGACGTAATGAGTATCGATATCTAAACATGATCTAACAGAAAACAAATTAATATGATGAGTTTTTTTGGGGTCATCCACCGCATTAAGTTTAGTCAGTTGAAATAACAGTTTTTGTTATTTTTTTTTTTTTGTTATGTACTTCTCAGACGTTACGGGTATCGTCGACGTTACATATATCTAAACATGATAGAACAAAATAAAACAGATTTTCTCAATTCGTACTTCAAGAAACAACACTACTAGCGGTCGTTGACCCCAAAAAATAAACATCAAATCTTTTTATTTTTTTATTTTGTCGTGTTTAGATATCGATACGCATCAAGTCTGCTGAGTTTCGCTACTTAATTTAATTTGATATTGTATATACCTGAAATAGTAGACTCATTCTAAAAACAGAACTACACCCTGTAAAAGCGTTTCCTAAGGATTTAAATTCCATTTTTCGCAGCAGTAACAAAGTACTATTGTCGACTTATGAAGTAAATCACAATGGAAGTTGAGCTTGTAGTGGAAATAATATTATCTATTGTATTCGCTCGTCGTTAGCTTAATATTAAGTGCCGCTGACTGTACCTACGCCGTTCCCTTACAATATTATTTCTAAACATAAAAGAATAATGTAAAGGATTATGGCGACTCGGTATTTTTCTAGACAGGGCTTGAATAGACTCACAAATCTTCACTTTTCCGCATATTGTTGACGGATCA
This sequence comes from Omphaloscelis lunosa, assembly GCA_916610215.1. Taxonomy (NCBI): domain Eukaryota; kingdom Metazoa; phylum Arthropoda; class Insecta; order Lepidoptera; family Noctuidae; genus Omphaloscelis; species Omphaloscelis lunosa. The sequence continues at coordinate 10,938,545 of OU744265.1, read as the reverse complement.
CTACAGCATTTTATGACAGAAAATCTTTTGAATTATGTTTTTATTTGACTACGGAAAACACGAAGTACAGCTTGACAAAAAAGAGTAAAGTGAAAATGAGGGCGCCACTATCGCATTTAGGTCACTCCGAATGGAAAATAAGTAAAATAATTTAAACAAATTGTTAAAAATGCTGCTTGTTGGTGACTCAAAACCTACTAGCAGTTGTTGACAAAGTAGTGCCAACATCACAGGCCTCCATTATTTAGTAAAATATTTAAGTAGTTCCAAATGTCACCACGTCAGACTCTTTTATGTCGACCTGTATTTTGGAAATGATTGTTCACATAGAGTTGTCATCTGATCTCATGTCGTAGGTACTCCATGCAAGGTCCCATTAACAAAAAAAAGATTGGCAGTAATGAACCTATTGAAATCAAGAGGCTAATATGGATTGAACACATTTATGAATACCATAAATTAATGTTATACAGAACGACTTTTTCTTCCTTGACGGAACAGTTTTATAGTGACAGATTCTAAACTTTTTACTAGAATCTTTTAAAACACTGTTATGTAGGTATACAACCTCCATCAGATACAACGATGATAGAGATGACGGCTAAGTCAAAAAAAAAATTTAGTCCTTCAGTCAGATAATAAAAAAATATTAGACACGTATTCTTTATCATATTAATAAAAAATGACTTAGATAGAACGCATTTAAGTTAGGGAGTGGGGGTCACTACGTCACAAGTAAGTATAAAATCTATATACTCGTGACGTCATGGCACATTTTAACTCAATGTATCGCCATAATGTTTTGATAAGGTAAAAAAATAAAAAATACATGTCCAATATTTTTTAATAATCTAGCCGACAGTTCACATAGGTACATAAACTCACGCTTTTTTTCACGGGGGTAGTCAGAAACTACAGAACGCTACCTACTACGATCCTAAAATACACCTTTTGCCTCATCATACACGTACGCCGTTTGCAAATACTACGCACTAGACTTTCTGAAGAACATCACCAATAAGTTCAGTAAAGAAACGGGTTTTCGACGGGTTTTGTCGACGGAAGAATAGACAAAATGACAAATTATAATTGTTTATCCGTCATTTTGTCTATTCTTCCGTCGACAAAACCCGTTTTTATGTGGTCATGCTAAGCGTGCAGGGCGTCATCACGACGTTCCCACTCATTTCTGACTTGTAAATACTTAGCGTATGTTAAATAAATTGGAAATAGCCACCATGTAATTGACCCACAATCACTTTTTGTTTTAAAACAAAAGCCCGTAGGTACACGACGGACCCAATTAAAAAAAAACGATTATATTCCGATTTACAAAGAAAAAAACCCATTTGTTCATTAACTTAACCATTCAAAGTCCTCTCTATTAGCTTAAACCTGGGTTCGTTAACCTCGTAAGTGATATGCATCAACCGGGTTCATCTCAATTGTCCTATTCTGACCAGCCGATGGATTGCCGAGCACATCTGCTGTGCCAATCTAGTTTCAATTTGGCCACGGCTGCTCTTATTCACACCAATTTGTATGTAGATTTATATATACAGGATTTTTTTTTTTTGACGATAGGAAAAGCTTTTTTTTCGATAATGTTAGACAATAGATGTTTTTGTACGTTAGGACATTTTTCTGTTTAAATGGTTTCAAAGTCTGTAAACTATCGCCTACCCCGAAACTACATAACTACATAATTTGCAAAATCCTATGTCGATCTAGATTGTCCGTCCAGTAGTAAACAAGTGCGAATTGAACTCGCGTGGTCCTCACCACGCGAGTTCAATTCGCACTTGTTTACTCCGTACGATAAATATGTTAACATTGTAGTTCAAAAACATGTTCGGGAGAACATGTTTTACATTCCAACTACACGGACAATATTGAGAGATACCATGTTATTTTAACAAATCGACTTCTTATAGGTTTTCCTGCAGCTGTTTCAGCTGTCTCAGTATTTTTTTCAACATTTTAGGCTTTGTAGTTTCGGAGATAAGGGTAATGGTCAATTTTCATCAATTTTCTTAAAAATCTTTAAATGCATTCACATTAAAAAAAAATGAGATCCTCACACAAGTCTTTTCATTTGATATGTCACATGGTACAGTTTACAAAACATTTTTTTTTCCTTTTAACCCCCGAAAAGTGATTTAAAAAAAAAAACATTTATTTACGTTACACGTCCGTATTTGGGTCGCAGAAATTCATATGTTTACCAAATTTCTACTGAAATGGTCGAGTAGATTCAGAGCAAATTGGCTAGAAAGGCAAACAGACACACGAGTAATCCTATAAGGTTTCCGTTTTTTCATACGGACGTATGGAACCCAAAAAACGTTCAAAATTTAATCGCAATTTCATCACAGCGACAATCAATATAAAAAAACGAGGCAAAAATGTAACAAAATTAGAGGCGTTTTTGACAGAATGGGACAGATAAGAATGGGAAAGATCTTACCAAAGACATTAAATTAGTGTCTTTTTTACAAAAAAAAAAGGTATAGTTTGTAAAGTACAAATTGTGTAGTTTCCAAAGCCTCAGTTTCACGAATTCAAATAAGCAAAAACGGTTTAAGAAAATGTTCACTTCACAAATCCCCCAAAACACTAAAGATTCCTCGCATTCAACGGAACCTGGAGTGCAAATCCTCAGTTTCTACCCTCAAAAGTTCTTGCACGCGAGGACGTTAGCCGTATGTGGTTCCACAGAACTGGCACCACTCCAGTAATATCCACCATATCTGTAATTTCGCTCATATCACGTTATTACCCAGCCCCGCATGATTACGCAAATTGACTATCGTAAATTTCTTTTATGTAGTCCGACATATTAGTTGCAAAAATGATTGTCACGCGCTGTTAACTTTTATGTGCCAACTAGAACCGTTGCCACTTATATTCCCGATAAACCCGCGGGTAGAGCCATCCGCCCGGTTTTGTCAGGACATGTTTTTTAAAAGAGTAACGTTGGTTTTTTTGCCCATTCTTCTCCATACTAAATTACCTTTTGGAAGGGGCTACTAGAATCAATTCAATTTTATTTAAATTTTGACGTTCAAAAGTGTTTTTATGTGCTCTTAAGAAATAAAGGATTTGAGTTTTACTTTGGCATTTTGATACCCCGTCCGGATTTGGGCCGGCCTTGTCATTTGCCCGGAGTATGCAAAGTAGAGGATTTTTTTTTTAATAGAAATATTTCTATAAAAGTACTGAAAAAGAAAGGAAAAATCTATGAACTTTTTTTGCTAAATTCCTGGCTTTTTGTTAAGACTTTAAATTTCGAACTGGTAACCCTACCCGCGACTCACTACGGTTAGCGAAGCTTTTCCGAGCAAAGTTCACTTCTTACGTCCCTTATATGTTCCATCATAGATAAATTGTATAATTTTTCCATTACCAAATATTCGCCTTCCGATATCTATTTAAATTTCCTTTACAAATTTTCTACACGATAAAAGGAATTGGCATCTGTATCTAAGTAGCTTCGACTTGCAAAATTCCTGCATTTTTTACTGTGGGCTATAGACAGACGCTTTTCTGTTTCAACAATGGCTCTGCAAAGATTAAAATATAGGTACCTATTGAATGTGAATAATACTAGCAGATGAGAAATGAAAATATTTTTCAACGTCGAGACTTGCTTTTCATCCTTATTCCGAGATCTGCTTTACGGTTCATAGACAATGCGAATCAAAGTTATGATCTTGATACTTCAGTCTGTAGAATTAATTTAATCTAATTTGCATCATCTGCCTAGCCTTTTCCCAAATAAAATGGGGTTGGTTACCAGTCTACCCAGCGTTGCCAGACGTCCCGATTTTGGCGGGACGTCCCGATTTTTAAATCAAAAATGTCCCACGCAGGACAGGCTCAGTCCCGCTTTTTTTTCCCTTATTTTTGCTTTTTTTTATTCAGAAGACTAAGAACACTCAACTACCTAACGATGAGTAAATCTGATTTAAAGTATCATATTTTTATTAAAATACATTTTCTATGGCTATTTTTTCTATTTATTGTCACGTAAACGTAACTTAAAACTCAAATAAAAAGACAAATATTTACAAACTTCTGGTTATATATACGTTTTTTACTATGCCCGCTTTCGACGAAAAAATCCCGCTTTTTTCACTCAAAAAGTTTCAGAAGCCCGACTTGGCAAAAAAAAAATCTGTTAACGCTGAGTCTACCAGTATTTTACATGGTGCTACTGCCTATTAAACCCCCACAACCCAGTTACTAGGTATTAAATACGATACCCCTTGGTAAGACTGGTTGTCAGACTTTCGGGCTTCTGACGACGCGTGACAACTATCAATGATCCACGAATGACAGCCGGAAACATCGGCTTAACGTGCTTTCCGAGGCACAGAGGGCTTTCGGTATGTTAAGATGGTCACAATCCACAAATCGGCCGTCGCAAGCGTAGCTTAACCTGATCGATTGACCTGTGCAGCTGTTAATATTATGTCACGAGGTCCTTCCCTAATTCCTCCTAATGTAATTGTATGTAAACTGTAGGGTAGGTATATAGAATTTACGAAGAGATTAATGGAAAGCATTTTCTATCTCTATTTCGATTAAATTATAATAAAATATATTCCGTCGCCTTCTCTTCGTTCATAACACCTAACTCAAAAGGGCAAACATTACATTCAAGGCTAAATGTTCATGCACAAACGTCAGTCACGTCAACGTCAAGTCACCGATTAGTCACGTGACGTTGTTGGACGTTGGCTACACACATCAGTCACGTCACTACCGACGCATCTCAGTTGACGTCACGTCACCGGCAAATCAAAACTTGTACTGCTACGAACGAAACGCGTTGCTATGACTGACTGAATGACTATCTGTTTACACACGTCCCTGAAATTGACGTGACTGATCAGCGACTTGACGTTGACGTGACTGACGTGTGTGCATGAAAAAAAACTCAAAAAAACTCAAAGCATTTATTTCAATTAAACCATTTACAGGCACTTTTGAATTGTCAAAGAGTCGGTCAGTTAGTCAGAAAGTTGAAGCTAATTGCCCATTCCAAAACGTAGATCTCTATGGAGAAGAACGGGCAAGAAACTCCAAGGACACTCTTTTAAATATATGTAGATATTACAAAATCCTGGGTACATCATTCTTGTTGCTTCTATATGTGAGAACAATGTACAAAAAATAATCAAAAGCAATTGAAAATATAAGATTAAAAATAAGCCCTGGCAGATAAGAGATGGCCAGTTTCAACTGACGGCGCCCGTTCACGAACATGACGCGTGGATCCATGTCATGAACCTTTAAACAACACAGTACTTCATCAATCAATATTAATTTCCGCCATTATGTATAAAATGTACGATAATGACCGTATGCTCTCACAAAACATCAGATAAATGCAAAAACAAAGCATTTATCAACCGTGATCCATTTCTAATTGCCCCTTTATAAACGCGGCTATAATCCGGGCTATGTCGGGCTATAAGCCGGGCTAATCAGTTTACTTAATAAACCTTTTTTATCATAAATCGCAGGGAAATGACAGAATAAGTCTGTCGCGTCGCCGACCAGGGCTCGTCAACATTTTGTGAACCATCTGATTTCCCTTGGGAGGTCATGGTTTAGATTTTAATGTTCATTCGTGAAATAAATAGCTTTTTTCACCATAATTTTAAATCTGTAAGCTTAAATATTTGAAAATTATGTATATTCTGTTAAGAGTTAATGAGTTTGTTTGTGTGGGTTCCATGCATATCTATGGGGTTTAAAACCTAGTTATTGATTTGTCATTTGCTTGACTATTATTAAATTTGCCTTTAAAATAAAACGTTTTTTTTTTTCTCAAGGTTTATAAAAAGAACTAGCTGCGCCCCGCGGTTTCGCCCGCATAAGTCTCGATCCCGTAAAAATATCGGGATAAAAAGTATCCTATGTCCTTCTCCGGGTCAAGGTCTATCCATATCCCAAATTTCATCCAAATCCGTTCAGCCGTTTTAGCGTGATGTCGTGACCAAGGGAAATAGGGATTCATTTTTATATATATTTAAAATAAAACGTTTTTTTTTTCTCAAGGTTTATAAAAAGAACTAGCTACGCCCCGCGGTTTCGCCCGCATAAGTCTCGATCCCGTAAAAATATCGGGATAAAAAGTATCCTATGTCCTTTTCCGGGTCAAGGTCTATCCATATCCCAAATTTCATCCAAATCCGTTCAGCCGTTTTAGCGTGATGTCGTGACCAAGGGAAATAGGGATTCATTTTTATATATATAGATGACACCTTCCCGACCATAATTCATTTTTAGTGCAACATTTTATAAAAATCCGTTCTATTTGCATTTTTAGTGGTCGGTGCGGCGCGTTGCAGTGCTTTCCACAGTGACGACAGATACTAAAATAAAATCTTTATAATATTATAAATCAATTAAACAGTCAACGCTCTGGCCTTTAGTGTTTTTAGTACCTGCAGTTATTTTACTTCATTTAGTTTTGCACTAACGGAATACCTTCAGTCTCTGTCACTATACAAGGTCAAAATAAATTAGCTAGCGAAACTACGCAGTCGTGATGGGTATCAATATCTCATGCGGGCGAAGCCGCGGGCAAAACCTAGTATATATAAATAGGAATGTTATTTAGGCAGGTTTAAAAGTGAATTAAATAATTTTTCAATTGCATTTCTTTTTCAGCTAACTATATTTGCAGCCCCTGTCTCCTTTAAGGGTCTTTTAGGGTTCTGTAAAGGTCGGTTTAATCATTAGAAACTAAAGGGAAGAGTCTTTAATACTATCAAATAACGCAATATCTAACTTCATTAAATATACAAAGGTACACTTTTGTTCCTAAGATTAACATCTCTACGATAAAAAATTAGTTGAAGATTATAAGTACACCTATTTGTGTTGAAAATACTCACAGCTTTTTTATATAGAAAGAAAGCATACCTAGAATAAAAACTATTTTCATAAAATTCTAGGCCAATGTATCAAAGTAATAAAGGTCATAAAATTATAAATTGGTCCTTTTCCTACCCACTTATTCCTTGTTATTTCCCACGCACCCCAAATTTTCCCGACTCCATTATATAAAAATAATATTATAGGAATTTTTTTTAACAAGTTATTGTCTTATTACGAATAATTTACGTCATAGTTTCTAAGAAGGGACCAAATGTTTCACGCACCTACGTACAGGGACAAAGGTCAATTCTGGGCTTATATTAGACTCTAAACTACTTTTTTCTATCTCTAAACTTTATGCCACGAGTCACCGCGACGCGACTTGCGGAGCGACGGACGGAAACAGGAGATGGACGCGTGTAGCTTGACGCAAATCGCATCGGTCAAGGCCGTGAACAGGGCCTATACGTTCAGTGCCGGGAGCCTTCCTGGAGGGTTCACCTAGTCGCATATGTCTAAAACCTAAAACCTACTTACTACTACCTACTTTATGTCTTCTAGAGGACACCATATTGCATTCAATGTGACGTCACATAGCCAACGGACGATCAAGACGCTTCCAATGATACCTTCATGTCAAATTATGATCCGCAGTTTAGAAGTTATGAGGTAACAGATGAACATACATACATACCGGTCAAAATCATAACCCTCCTTTTTGCTTCGCCGTAGTCGGGTATAAAGCCGAAATATTCCGTATATAAAACTAAAACGAAGGCATTATATTTCACGTCACAACACGCCGAGTATATAACCTGCTAGTTGGCAATATATAAACCTCTCACGGAAATCTAGTGAAAACACTCGCTACTGCACGCGGTAAAACTTCCACCTAGAGAGAGAATAGTGACGTATGCATACTTCCATATCCAGGACTTTAAAAGAGACATTTCGTCTCAGAGTGGTCAGATAGTCGCCGACCACATCTAGTTAAAAAAATATGATTGACGTGTAAATGTGTTTGTACAAATCTATTTACAGAAATAAAATCATTTTTCTATCTGTTACCTTTTCACGTCTCAAATTGGCTTTGCTGAACGGATTTCGATGATATTTATCACACAGGTAGACTATGACCTGGGCTAGGACATAGGACCTTTTTTATCCCGATAGTATGGTCCTATGAAAGAGAGAAAAAGAAAGAAAATACATTTATTTAGCACAGACAAAAAGGCACACAACACAATCAATAAATAAAAAAGAAAACAAAAAACATAGTGTAGAATAGAAATTTTGACAATTCCGACTTTGTGATAATTTCCGACCTCTATGCGAGCTAAGCCACGGCCACAAGCAAGTACGGTCCCGGTCCGGTCCGGTCGGTACGGTACGGTTTTTTTTTTTAATGGCAACTCGCAGTTTTGACCACTAAGGTCTTGGCTGCTTAACCGGACTTTCCCGTGGGTGGGTGCCTTAAGCTACTACACTTAGAGCCTCCAGCCAGGAGCAAGTAAATTAAAGCTAGGCGAACGCTCGCTAAGGGCACCCCCTGTGTGGTACGAACCTCGGCTTAGGACAGCAAGAGGGGACAGGCTGGATCAAAATTTGGTTAACATCATGATTATTAGGCGGGGTATTTAAAGCTACGTGCTCAGCTGCAACAACTGCTGGCACCTCGTTTTCGAACAAGGGTCGGGGAGGAGTATCATTTACTCGGGGACACGGTCGCGATCGCAAAGGACCTCGGCGGCGAGGTCGGAATGAGGTACGGTACGATAACTCTGTGCCATATTCAAAGCCGCTTACTGTATTTTATGCTGTGCTTATACAGTCATATACATGCAAAATATCTCGACCATCACCTGGGAGAGGCAAATTTCGCGCCCTCACGCCCCTAACCGCCGCAGGAGGAGACGCCCTGAGCGTCGGGAATCGCGAGGCGATTTCCGGCCACCGTAGGCGCGGGCTTGCGGGCGGTGAGCAATGGGTGGCTCACCGTCCGATAAGGACCAGGCCCGGGTCGACGGCGCGTTGTGTTCCACGCGCGCCTCAAAGAGATGTCAGCAGAATTGAAGGGGTCCACTAGGGCCGATGCCTGCCGGGGTTGCGAAGAAAACCGAAAGGGAGATCGTGGCCCCCGGCGACAGGGCAACCGAAGGAACACTGGTGGGTTTTAGTCAGTAAGAGTCTGACACGCCCTCCCGCTCCGCCCAGAGCGGGAGAAGTTATTTGGTGATTTCCCACCCTCAAAAAAACAAAAAAGGAGGTAGCAAATAGACAGCGGGCTTAAGCAGAATGGACACGGCTCGTAATATTACGGAAAGATTCTTTTTCTAAGCTCCTGAGTGCACCTGGGTAATTCAACTAATTTACAAACGTTGCAATGGTCTGTCCATTGCCAATAGCGAGACCATTGCAACGTTCCTTTGTAAATAAGGAGACTTAGGGGCCCCAGTTAATTTTGTGTGCCTATATTAATGCAATACAATGCTTTTGATCAATTTGAGTATGAAGCCTTTGTGAGACAATTAATAGGCTATAAAATATTAAATTACTTATTGGTATTAATACTACCGAAGAGAAAAGATAAACGCTAACAAAGTATTGCCTCTAGCCCAAGAGCTATAAATTTGCTGTGTAATTTATATTCGAATACTTACAGCTTTTTCTGCCTTTGAAGATGGAAATTATTCATTGTTAGGTATTTTTTATTTTATTATCTTTGTGTTCCTTCAATTATGTTATAATCTTTGCCACGTGGCTTGAAGCTATAAAATTAAACCTCTGAAGGAAAATAGCGAGGAATTAATTAAAACGGAAACAATGTAGCTATTCATGTTGTATTTCGGAAAACTATTTTTTATATATTCATAACAGTAACTACCTTTTAATATTTTATACTCAAAATAACTAGTATGGATTTACTTGTGATTACCCCTAAATTGTGGAAAAAGTAGCTTTGAATAAATCGTGTAAAATCCGTATAAAAACAAATGTCATCTTTTGAATGTTTGGGTTGCTTCTAATAATATCCTAACTAATATTATTAATGCGAAAGTGAGTTTGTTTGTTTGTTACGGTTTCACGCTTAAACGGCTGAACGGATTTGTATGAAATTTGCCAGTTGGTTAGACTATAACCTGAAGAAGGACATTGGCTACTCTTCATCATGGATCACAGACGAAGTCGCGGGCTACAGCTAGTTAAATATAAATATTATTATTAGTGACTAAAATATTGATTATGAAATGCAATAATTAATATCATAACACCGAATATTTAGTTTTAGATTTTAAAAAAGTATTTGGAAACTTTCCAAATGCCTTTTTTACACCTAAAACAGTTACATCATCAAATTCAGCGTTTTGACCGCGTAGGTTCCACTTTTCTATGAAACAGCAGATTTTTTTTTAATAACTGACAAAATATTTCAACGCCCCCTACGTTGAAATATTTTGTCGGTTCAGAATCATGTCCTGAATCCATGGTAACAGTTTTCGCGTCGATGTCCCTGCCACCCTGTATGTATATTGCACCACATATCTAGAGTAATAAGATGATACTAACACAACACTAACCAGGCAGCTTCGAAGCCTGAAATGCGATTACTACTTAGCGAGCTTCGCCCCCCGGCGCCGCTCGCCTCCGCACTACACAACAAACTGAATTTGCAATATTTTCTATATGCCGCGCCAAATTCAGGAATCAAATCAAAGTTGCTCAAGATTCCGCCCCTCGAGATACAACCATGTTTGCTAGACCGAAATTTATCTTTTCACAAGCAGAAATTGTGTTTACAATTTTTATGGTGGATTCCTTTAAATTCGTGGAGTCATACGACTCGCGACTGTTTGACTTCGGACCGCCACGCGCCACGGCTCCCTCGGAAATATTGAATTTTATATAAACTTAAGACGAACTTCGTATGTAGTTTCTGGTGCATTCCACTTATGAAATTGCTTTTCATTTGAAAGCCAGCAAAGTATTCGTACATACAAACTTTAAACTATGTTTACTGTTCAGCATACATTCCCATAAAAGTGTAGGAGCGGCGTGCACAAAAACAATGGATTTGCATTACAAAAGCGGGCTCTGTGTGCATCCTAATGAACAGTAATTGTTTAAATCCACAAGAAAGTGGAGAGCGCGGAATACGCAACAACTTACAAACAGTTAATTACATTAAATGTACGCGTAGTTTTTATATCACAGCGAATTATGCTCAGTTGCACAATGCACATTGCACAGTTGCACAAATGCACACACATGTTACGTAACAACACCGCATTACAATGCTACTGGAATTTAAGGGAGATTGAAACTGTAGTAAAAACTGGTAAATAAAGAGAAGCTTTTATTCTTCGCCATTTTCCGGTGTAACGTATAACTATTTAACACGTTTAATGAAGCGTTAAGTAATTTACAGAGCCTGTTTAAGAAAATAGGTCGCCTAATTAACTCAGTGTTCAGATACAAACCTACAAGCTAAGATTTTATTACTGTGGAAATAGTGTTTGTTTCTCATTTTAGCTAGCGAACTAAAAGAGCTACATTGTGGTACTTTTTTTAAGAACCGAAACGTGTATGAGCATTTCATTATGGCTCCAAACAGAATTTTCGGTAAGACAAGAAAAAAAAAAACTGAACTAGAAACTGCCAGACTGCCTCGTTGGTCAAGTGGTCGCAAGCTTTATTTCTGAGCAGGAGGTCTTGGGTTCAATTCCTCGGTCGGGCAAAGTTTTAATGGGTTTTTCCATCTGGATTTGTGCCCTGTTGATAGAAAAAAACATTGGCCCACTCCTGTTAAACATAACTAACGAGTGTGGGTGTACTAGGTACACCTCTGTCTAACTATTTGGGGAATACAAGCGTGATGTTATGTTATAAGAAAAACAACCTTTAAGGTGTTTTTTTATACAATTTCCTTGAAATTTATCACTAAAAGTGCACTTAAAAAAACTGCATTCAATACTATTGATCTGCAGTCCTCAGCCCTAAAAGCGGTTACGCACTACGTCTGATCCGAATCCGAATTCAAGATCCGAATTCAATTCGAATTGGGAATGTTCTAAATTCGAACGGACAAAGATCGGATCTAGTGCACAACCCCTCACACAATTAGTACTATGGTTACGTCGGACCGACATTACTCGTATTCGGATCGGACGCAGTGCGAAACCGCTTTAAGTATATTTCCTTCCCTACAGTCTCCTTCTTTCACAGATTTCAAGTAGCCAGACATTTTGTAGACACTTAAATTTTATTATTTTCCCAAAAGCTGTTCAGGGGCAAGTACACAAGTAACGAGTAAAACTGTGCGGTAGTTGTACAAATTAATTACGAATTGTGCGGGTACTTGCTAGGCACGTGTGCGACACGGCATGAAGATGGATGGTACTTCGGTGTATATTAATTAATAAGACAGTTCAGTTGGTTCGGCTTCCGAAGGCTGTCGTGGACGACAAAGGCCTTCGCTATCAAGGAAACGGACAGAGGTCCCAGCCTTTGAAATTGTAGTATTAAAGGTGCTCCTGTGTTGAAAATATATCTAGAGTATGGTAGGATATTTGGTGCCTTATTATGGTACGATATATAAAAATACTGGAAGTTCCTTTAACTTTTGATATTGCGTTAATAATAAACAATATGAGACGGTAATAATCCGCCTGCTATAGACAGCTCTAAACAAAAAAATGTTCTTCAATAACTACCGATTACATAGAAATACTACTAATTGTTTTCTTAAATTCAGACAAATATAAAACAATGAAACGAAATTGTTAATTTAAATAAAATTGCTAATTCTGTAAATAGGACATCGGAATCACTTTTAATATACCCTGAAAAGAATTGGCGAAACAAATCCCAAACAAGCTACAAAATGTTCAATGAACATTACCAATTAGCAAGCCAACCACACATTATAAATATGCACTTTATTTTAATTCAAGTCGTTACGTAACCTATATGTTAATGGCCTTACACGCAGCGCTGCATTATGCACGAGCATATAATGCATTCATAGACATTGCGCCAAAATCCTTGTTGACGGACAAAAGCGAGTAATTTGTGACGCAGGCGACGCAGGTCTGCTCCGCGGCTCGGTGTAGGATTACCCGTTATTACTCCTGCATACAACATCACAGGACATGTGTGGGCTGCAGGCCTTCCCCCGAATGTGTAATTAGATTTTATTCAGCCTACTGAACCCCTCTAAATTAGCTTTGTGTCATCGAACATCGAGCCACGAACCACGAGTTCCGTTGTCCGACCACTGATTAGTGAAACGGTTGATTTTGTGCGGTGAAAAGCAGCGACAGTTTCATTGAGTGAATGTATTAAATTCGAAACGTATCTAATTTGAATTACTGTCTATTGGTGATTGAAATTGTATTTGCTATTCATATTTTATTATTCTATGTAAATTAGCTCGTTTTAAAACTTTTAGTAAAATGGATAATAATGATTACGACTTTACATGATGGTTTCGGGATTACCAAACAGTTTGTGAACTTAAAAGGAGCGTTTTGTCATGTTATTTATTATACGGTATGATCGTCTTGCGGATCTCAAAACAAGACTCGATTTAGATATTCCTGCCAAATACCCCAAAAACGTTGTTTTTCGCCATCATTACTACCAACGAAGTACAAAACTAACAAAGAAACTCGATTAGAAATTCGCGGAGAGAATTAAAAGTTGTTAACTAGAGCCGCGATGAGTTAGTGTTGGTACATGTGTTGGGGACGGGGCGATTTGGGACGGTAGAGTAAGGACTGGTAATACTGTGCTGAAGAGAGCTTGACTTGAGGCGAGGCGAAACGCGGACAACGCCTAATACCAGATAACAATGATCATTACCTACAATTGATTGACTAGTCCCTTGAATACAATATTCGTGTATTAAAAACGCTTATTGTGTTTTAAGAAGAGGCTTTCACATAAGCATGAGTGACACAGATAACACTCAATAAAGCCTTAAACTCAATGTGCCAAAGCAGATATAAGTAAAGGATGATTTCCACCTAACAGCTCGCATCGCATCGGATCGGAAAGAATACGAACGGTTGCGACGACAGCCGATCACGTTCGGCAGGATGTCGACGCATCCGTACCCGTTGGTGCCCATGGTCGTATCCGTTTCTGCGCCTAGTCAAATAGTTTCATTCCTACTGTGTTGACGTGTTCTAATTCTTGAAAACAGTTAAAGTTGAAGTAGTATTGTTGGCTATTGCATTAGAAGAAGAATAAAATAATCATAAAACTCAGAACAAGAAAAGATCATAAGGATTGATGTTTTATGGCAAAAACCGAAAGCCGAAACGATCCGATCGAATACGACGACAGGCGAACGGAGCCGAACTCGCGTCGCAGCATACTTTCGGCTATGATCGCGTATCGCGGAAGACGTCCACGGTCGGTCAAGCTGCTGCGCGCAGCTTGGTAATAAAGACTTTAAATACTGTGTACACGATTTAATATCGTTTAAAGATTTAAAATTCCGTTCCGATCCGATGCGATGCGAGCCGTTTACCTTTGCCTTTATCGAATTTGGTACACCCACGTTTCTCCAATAACAATATCAACCATTATGCAATAGACAGTGCGAAAATTGCCATTTTCCGAGTAAAATACCAACCAGAACCAACCTAGGCCACTATTACGAACTTAAGTTCTATTTTACTTACTTCAAAAACAAAATAATCGCTCTGGCCGTCAAACATGATCGATCTGTAGGCCGTAACATCCACACACGGTGAGGTGAGGTCAGATGGATCTAAAGGCAGAACTTGACCAGTCTTAATTCTTTTAGCCTTTATGCCTCAGCCATGCCTCGACTTTGCCACGTTCCAGTGAGAACCAGCCTTAACACGGGACTAGTGTTGACTGGCGCTGTGACCCAGGATAAAATTAAACATACCGGGACTATGCAGCCGAATATTAGAGAATGTAGCAGAGGTGGTGACACAATTACATGCTAAACACTCCGTTATTGCGAAAGGTTTTCGCTTCTGAATGGGAGTAATGTTGGAGCTTTAACTCTTAAAATACTGTTACGGTTTGATTTTTTCTTGCAATGTTTTTTTTTTACTGCAGATTTCTAAGTAGTGTGAAGGCAATGCAGTTGAATCGCTAGTCTCAAAGACACACATGTGTTTTTTTTTAAATCTAGATTGCCTGTTTGATTTGGATTTTACCCCATAGGTTAATTATTGGTATCGACTATGCGTTGTCATCAAAGCTTCATTGTTCAACAGCCACATTTGATGTCATTCTCTTCCTATGTGCAGCAAGAGCAGGATCATATATAGATCAAATCAATATTCAGGATCTACCAAAGAAAGCCTATTTATTCAAACTTACAAAAATCTTTAGCATATTTTTTTTATTTTCAACAGACATTATTACCATTCAGTTTGTTGAATTAATGTCGGTAAATCTTGTTCTCACCTCATTACGAATTCAATTTTTAAAAGAAACTTTGACCTCCTCGCAGAGAAAAGAGCTTTTTGCAACTTTTTGTAGCACGTACTCTAAGTTTACAGACAGCTGTTTGTAGTACTTAGTAAGACTAGTTGTTTGTTTGACTCCTGGTGTCAGTATCTTGGGTTCGTATGTCGAAAAATAAAATATATGAGTATTTTGTTACTAGAAACTTGGTATTTCACGATTATGGGTATTATTGGTTGGTATTATGGCTCTGGGTTGCAGCTGAAAATCAGCGTCAGGTGCTGACCTTTTGTTGTCTTCTGAAATTTTGCTGAGCTGAGGCTCTTTTGGCATTAAAAGGATTGTTTTCTGTTATTTATCGTTTTAAGGTGTTTATTTTTGCTGTAATGCCAATAAACGCATTTTTGAAGTGAAAACTTCTTTAGCGGCGTTGTGCACTTTTTTTGTAATGGGTAAAAATGTTAAACTCGCGTCAGGACACGTGACCTGATCGAAAATTCGTAAGACGGTTAAAAAGACATCAACGCGTTGATACCGCGGTGCGTGGAGTAAAAGACATCAACGCGTTGATTACTGCGGTGCCGATTTTTTTTCAAGTTTTCACTTCTGTCGGCACTCCCGGAGTTTTTTCTTTCTATAAACACCACAGAGCAAATTATTATCGTCTTATTCCTCATCTGTCCTTGAGAGTTCGGTTGTCATCACCACGCGTACTGATAATTTTCTTAGGAGCTTAAGTGTATGCAAAATAGCATTTAGTCGTACTTTCCGCCACCCGTAGATAGAGACAGTAACGGATCCAAGGAGGGGGCTAAAGGGCTCAAGCCCCGAATCCCCCCCCCCCCTGAAAGCGTCTGAGTTCTTCCGTGACAAATCTTAAAGTTCTTAATACTAATTAAACCTTTTAGCAAATGTGTCACTAACTATACCTAATTTGCAATTGTTATCGATTGCGCCACTCATTCTGCACTCACGCTGCCCGGTTTGGCCGCCATTTATATTCACCATCTCTGGTAGTCTACAACCTAATGAAGTCATTGAGAAATATGCAAAAACTAATCCGAGGAGGCTTATAAAAATATTATGTGCTTTTTTAGTGTTTACTTTGCTAAAACCTACCCTCAGCGGGGTCAAGCCCCTTCCAAACGAAAATCCTGTATCCACCACTGGACGAAGATATAGTCGAAATCATGTAGATTATTAACCTACACGATGTAAAACCAACGCCAAAACTAATGTTAAATGCTAAAACAACTTCATAAAGTCACAACACAATTATATACAACTGAGCAGTACTAGAAATAAATATGTATTAGGCATTACTTGTAACATAAACTAGAAAGCCCGAGTAATGTTCGTTTGCATACTTACATTAACACTTGGGTTCGCACGCGCCGCATTAGATTACACTACATACTTCAAATGTGGCTTTAATTACTTTGTTGTTGCCTGCATATTATATTTGTTGTTTGTGGCCATTGGGATTTAATCGTGGTGTCTAAAATAAGGTTGAATCATAGCTTTTAACACGAGCACGCGACCTAAACGTACTTAACGTACATAAATCTACCGATTTTTTTAAATTCTATAGCATTTTGTTCTTCAAGCACAATTAGTATTACCCTATCTAAATATTATGTGCGAAACGAGTATTTTCAACTTTAAAATCGTTCCAATTTCCATTTTGTTAAGAGCGTTTATTCTGAAAATTGACAACGTCGCAAATAGATGTCAAATAGTTCGCTCTTTTGATTGATTTGGCAATATATGTATGGAATTAAAAAACGTGGCTAACTAGCGAACTAGAATATTAATAATTAATTGCAATTATAACACTGAATTTGATCTTTAATGTAGAGGTAAATATAGTTACCTTTTGCAATACAGATAGGTAAGCTAATGTTTAAACTTCCTTGCCATGTAAGTATTTTTAAAGTTCCGTAAATCAAAAGGCAAAAAAAAAACGGAACTTTTATAGGATCACTTCGTTGTTCGTCCGTCAGTCTGTCAAGACCCATTTTCTTAGTAACGCATGGAGGTGTCAAATTGAAATTAATATCAAATACGTAGACTTATGTTCCGTTGGAGCACTAAAAAAATCAAGCTTCTAAGTCAAGGTAATAAAAAAATACGGCCTTTTATGTGATATATTTTGATACTCGCAAATAATCCGTTGAACTAATCCGTTGAATTAATCAAAACAGGTAAATATTTAACTGCTATTTGCGACATTGCCAACTTTTAGGATAAACGCTCTTAACTCGTGCCTGTACCTTAAACTAAGGAAAAGCCTATGACAAGCAATTCCAAGAAAAAAATTGAGCTCAAACGCTATATCTTATATTATTTGGTATGATTCCCAGTTTAGACAGGAGTGTTTGGTTGGAAAGTACTCCGTTATGGCCAAGAATTTGTGAAAACTAAACTTGTCTTCTCTTCTTCTAAGTAAGCATGGTCAACTATAGCCTATTTATTTATTCATTCATTCAAAACCAGTGATCTGTATCCATAATCAATCCAGAAATAAACACAATTATTTATAACCCAACAATATTACCATTCAGCTCCCAGTGAATCCGGGATCCGCTTCATAAATCATTTGAATAATTCGGTAATTACAACCACCACGTCCTCACCATTATTCAACCGTGGATTAGTAATTAACTATAACAAATGATCGTATTTGTCGACTCTAAGAACATGCTATACAATTGCAAACTTGTTGTTATGATTATTATATTTCATGTAACATTCATTACTTAAGTCATTGGTCTCGGCTGTCATTCGTAGATCTTTGACAGTCGTTACCGGTAGTCAATAGCCCAAAATTATGACAACCAGTCTTACTAAGGGGGCCTGTAATCCCTGTAAATAGTACACCCAAATTTCGCCAGTTATGTTTATGTCCCATGTAACAGCAGGCGAGCCTATTGCCGTCAACCGGGCACAAATCCAGACTGTGAGCTGCTAAGTATTGATAAATTTCTGGTGGAAAAACCCAATAACACTGTTCCCGACCTGGGAATCGAATCCAAGAACTCATCCATTCATACATAATAATAATTTACAAATCTTTTTAAAAATTCCCTTTTTATCGGGAGAAAAGAAAATCAGGAACAAACCCCACAACAAAATCTTGACAACTTCCAATGTTCTAGAAACTTCATATGTTTTGGATAAACTCCAAACTGTTGTATCGATTCCAATAGTTCGACTTGTCGGTAAGTTTCAACAAACAAGTTAAAATGTGACCGTTACTTTTGTGTCGGTTTTTATTACGATAACCATCAGTTTTATGGGTATTTTCCTTGCCAGGTTTGTAGCCGTGTTTCATTTTTACCTGGTTATAGCAGGTTATTTCATTGATATGTTTTGTAATTCACTACCTGCTTTATCATTATAAAAAAAACCGGCCAGTTGCGTGTCGGGCCACGCACACAGAAGGGTTTCGTAGTTGGGATGAATTTATTTATCCCAAAAACAAACTTAACTTTGTAGTTGAGAAACATGTTCTCCCATACATCGATATACGTTACGGTTAATTCTCCAACTGCAAAAGTAAGTTTGTAATCGCAAAAAAATAATAATTATGTGATTAAACTACAAATTAAAAAGATTCGGACTTTTTCCTTTACTTGTGCTGTGAGTTTGTGTTTTTTATTGCCTTGACTTAGAAGCCTGATTTTTTTTAGTGCTCCAATAGAACATAGGTCTGTGTATTTGATATTAATTTCAACTTGATACCTCCATGCGTTACTAAGAAAATGGGTCTTGACAGACTGACGGACGAACAACGAAGTGATCCTATAAAGGTTCCGTTTTTTTTTTTCCTTTTGAGGTACGGAACCTTAAAAATACCTACATGGCAAGGAAGTTCGAACATTAGCTTACCTATATCTGTATTGCAAGGTACCTATATTTACTTCTACATTCTTTTTCACCTCGACTACGAGCATACTACCAGATCATGCTATTAAAGTATTAGGCCATGAAGGCAATAGAATTCGGTTAATTATGAGAGCGTCCGTGGAGTTTCTTGCCCTTTCTAGGAACCTGCTTCGGAATGGGCAATTATGTTCATCTTTCTGACTGACCGATTTTTTGACATTTCAAAAGAGCCTGTAATTACTATAATAGGCCGGTGTCCAAAAAAAAAATTTTTGTCCATCTTTCAGATAATAAAAAAATATTGGACACGTATTTTTTCTTTTTTGACATAATCAAAAGATTACGGCGAACATTGAGTTAAAATGTGGCATGACGTCACGCCTTGCTAGATTTTATACTGAGTTGTGATGTAGCGAGCCCCACTCCCCAACTTTAATGCGTGTTTTCTAAGTTATTTTTGATTAATATGATAAAGCAAAAAATACGTGTCTAATATTTTTTTATTATCTAAAAGACGGACTAAATAGAATTTCTTTCTTTTTACCTAGGCAACTACCGTATTAAAGTAAATGTTTGAGTTTAATTCAAGATTAAAAATATTTATCGAGTAACGAATATTTAAAACCATCATTTAAATCTAACAATATCACACGTGTCGCTAATATAAATGATTGTTTAATCGATAGTGCGCTTGAAACCATTAGTATAGCTGTAAAATGTTCGTATTATCTTAATTGTGGAATCATTGGCTCGTTTATAAATGGACAAACAATTGGTCATGCGGAACGTGATATGGATGCAATCTTACTGGAGCATTCCGACGGGCTACAACGGTTAAAATACTGTACATTCTAAAGTAGAAGGTCCCATAGTCAGGATAATCTATATCTTTACATATTACTAGCTGTTCGTGCCCGGCGTCGCCCGGGTGTATTTCCGACTTTTCCGGTGGATTTTCCAAAATTTTCTTTCATGTAAACCTTGTCTAGACTATTACGAATACAACAAAAATAAATCAGCCAAATAAATAAAAAGAAAGACAAAAACGTTTATTTGCGGTAAACATGACGCAAAAAAAAAGTTTAAAATACAAAAATGAGAAAAGGTTGGGAGAAGCATGCGTCACATCCACGCAAATCGGCTATCGCTCAGCATTATGCTACGACCCTATGTCTTGAGTGTCTTCTTCCCTATGTCAGAGCCCCAGCGCTGGTTTTCAGTGACAGCCGGCGCTGACGTAATGACGTCGACCGGTGCAGCAAACAAATATTTAGACGGTGGTACACCGTACAGCGTACTTAAAGAAAAATAATTAAATTAAATTAAAATGTGATCGGTCGGTCGAGCCATTCTATAGTGATGATCTTTCATACAAGCGGCAATAAATTTTTATTTATAGAGAGATAGATTTTTTTTGTATGTACTCAAAATTAATTAAACGTTAATTCATGCAAGCCTAGTACTTTTTGTTACTTATGAACTATTTGTGGGCCAAATTTTAAAGGCAAAGTTTTGACACTTTGAGTTACATTTTTTTTTATAAATTATGGCCTATGTTAACTTCCTGATAATTTAGCTTTCTATTGGTGAAAACAAAAAAATCGGTCCAGTAGTTTCGGAGCCTATTCGGTCCAAACAAACAAACAAAAAATCTTTCCTCTTTATAATATTAGTATAGATAAATTAAAGTTGGTTTTTATGTCTATGTGACCGCATTGTTCTTCTTCACAACGCAACGCATTTTATATTATATCGTACACTCGTTGGTCGAACTAATGACACTCTAAGAGCGGTTACGCACTAAGTCCGATCCGAATCCAAAATCAAGATCCGAGTTCAATCCGAAATGGTAATGTTCTAAATTCGGACGGACAGAGTTTGGATCTACTGCGCAACCCCTTATACAAATAGTACTACGGCTACTTCGGACCGACATTTCTCGGATTCGAATCGGTAGTAGTGCGTAACCGCTCTTAAAATACATTAATATTAAACCTTTCTATTTTTTTACTATCGAGATGTTTAATAAAGTATGGAAGAAAATGACATGCTGACCCCAAAAATAAATTGGAATAAGAGCAGGAGAATTTTGATGATATTTTTATAGCATGGTAGCATTCTATGAAATATACGAACCTTGATTACATAACGACAGAAAACAAGCAACATTTAAAATATCTGTTAAAAGTACCTAAAAACTGTAAAGGAGAATTCTCTTCAATTCAATCTTAACAATAGTGGTAAGAAAATTTAATGAAAATTGCCAGCTATGTGACAAATCAAAACGGTAAACATTTTAGATGAAAATTTTCATTTGTGTCACGTATCGTGATATAGCAGGTACGCAGGTGCTTGCAACATGATTTACACAAAAACTCACTTAAATGCAACAAAACAGTGTGTTTACTAATAGATACTTAAAAACAACGAACAAAACTAAACTTTTAACATAATAATGAAAAGTTTAAAAAGTATTATTGTTTCGTTTTATACAATGCAGCTGTCGTCACAATTGCAACATTGTCGACACTAGCCGAATTCCTTCTATACCATTAACCGCCATAACCTGACCTTCTTCACCCACCTTTTCTTCTCTAATTATAGAATTGTTAGGAACATTGTCTTTAAATAAAGAAGGTCTAGCTAAGCTGGTACTGTAACTACACGTGCATGTTTAGCAAATTCGGGCGAGGTCGTAACCCGAATGAAAATTAAATTGACACTGGCGCCAGAAGCACTACTTATCTACTGTTCACTGAGAGAATAATTAATTCTTTGTTCTGTTGCAGTTTAGTTCCACTGAGATAGCTTTTACGGAGTTATATAGGAAGTAAAACGAACGCGATAAACACAAAAATCAGCTTGGACCGGGCTATCACAGAATACGTACAATCGAAGGCTATTTTTAACCGAATTCAAAAAAGGAAGAGGTCGTGTTCGTCTGTATGTATTTAGTATTTCCATCAATTGTGAGGCGATTTGGAAAATTCTTTGTTCATTTGGTAGAGCTTAGTTAGCTTAGCTTGGGTATAAGGTTTGATTTAGCTTCAGTAATACATATTAAATCCACTTTTTGTACGTTGATAATGTTATAAAACTTCCTATCACTGTTGTTTACATAGCAAGTACATAAATTGTTATATAAATTGCTGTGGGGTAAGTACCACAATTAAAAAATAAAAGGTTTTTAAGATGCAGCAAAAAATGTCTAAAGAAAATAGGCAGCATCTTCCGTTGATGTTTAGAGCAGTTGCCATTCAAATCCCTAAAGAAAACATAGTGACACCTATACAGAATCTGTAGCTTAACTATTTAAAATGGAAGCGGAACATATTTCTAAAGTTACTACGTGTAATAAACAACCCAACAGCCGCACGGGTCTATCCATCAGGTTAAGTTGCGCTTGCAGCGGTTCGTCCATGGATTGGTGACCATTTCTACATACCGAGACTTACTCGTACTTACTTCGTGTCTCGAAAAGCACGTTAAGCCGTTGATCCCGGCTGTCATTCGTGGATCTTTGACAGTCGTTACGGGTCGTCAGAAGCCCGAAAGTCTGACAACCAGTCTTACCAAGAGGTATCGTATTATCTAGTTACTCGGTTGTGGAAGTCAGATAGGCAGTCGCTTTATGTAAAATACTGGTGTTCAACTGCATCCGATTAGACTGGAAGCCGACCCCAACATAGTTGGGAAAAGGCTAGGCAGATTGACTACGTGTAATAAACAGGTATTTTTAAAACAGATCTACTTATCTTTTATAATGTATTTAAGACAGATAGACAAATAATTATGTCTAAAGAAACTGCTCAAGAGGTCCTGGGTTCGAATCCCGCATCTAGAAAAGTGATTAAGTGTTTAAATTAAAAGAGTTTTTTCCATCTGGAATTTCTCAGTAGCAGCCCGGAGTCTAGGTCTGTGCCCGGTTGATGGCAATAGACTCACCCCCTATTAAATGGGACTTAAACATAACTGAAGAAATGTATGTATATACTATGGGGTACACCTCTGCCCAATCCTTTAGGTAATATTATGTTGTCTATTGTATTGATAGCTGCTCAATGACCGCCATTCAAAGTACGAGCAGATTTGATTGAAAAACTTCTACAAACGATATCAGAGTTCGTAAACGAACAAGCTGTTTTGTTATTTTCGTTTCGACTTCGTTTATTGGATTTGCTCATACTTGTCGAGTATCTAAATATGAATTGATTGAACTATGTACTGATAATGGTTTTGATTGCGTCCAGTTATGCTCAGATTCGTTTTTATTTTTGTTAAGTTCTTCGTTTGTTTCTCCATATGTTACACAGTTTATTTACCTATATTTCTGTTTTTAAGGATCGCCAGCGGCTCATCCCCTATCTGCTAATAGCAATATCCTACCTACTTACTGTGTCGCTGCATTATTCAGCGTAACATATTTCGGAGTTACGTAGCGGACTCGTGAAGACGGTTACCAACCTAATGTCCATGAAATCGATCAAAGTCAAAGTCAAATCATTTATTTCAAATAGGCCCATGTATGGCACTTTTGAACATCAAAATTTACAAAATAATATAATTGATTCTAGTCGCTCCTTCCAAAAGGTAGTTTTCGTATGGAAAAGAATGGGCAAGAAACTCCACCGTTACTCTTTTAAAATGTTTTACAATAGTTTGTATAAGTACGTACATTACTTAAATAATTATATGTGAAAACGATGCACCTAGAATAAAATGTCTATACCACAATAGGTAAAAAGAACTAAAAATGAAGCAACGATAGATAATTTAATTATGTGATAGATAAATGGTGCTCATATTTACAAACATTGTAAAAGTAGACGATTTTCCTAATATTTTTTTAAATTAATAAGTCAGTGTGTGAGGAAGTAATCACAGAATGTTATATAACACAAAATTATAAATTTTACAATTCAATTAGCAACCTGTTTGATTTTGTCATGACCCTAAATTGTCCTATGGAGCAGGACCAGCATGTTTCCAAGCACTCTTATCTTGGATATAATCCTCTAATTTGTAATATGCTTGTTTAAAAAGTGTACTTTTAATATGAGTTTTAAATTTTCTTTCATTTAATTGCAATATGTCACAAGGTATTTTGTTGTAACATTTAACACAGTACCCCATAAAAGATGTATGTACTTTAGATAATCTGAAAAATGGTTGATCTAGTTTATCTTTATTTCTAGTATTAAAATTATGTCTATCACTTATTTTATTAAAAAGATGTGGATTTTTCCTGACGTACATAATATTTTCATAAATGAACTGGCAAGGTCCCGTCATAATATTAATCCTTTTAAATAGTTTCCTGAGAGATTCGCGGCGACGTAGATTATAAATGGCTCTGACAGCTCTCTTTTGCAAAATAAAGATGGATTCAATGTCAGCAGCCCGACCCCACAATAAAATGCCATACGACATAATGCTGTGGAAGTAGCTAAAATAGTTAAAATATTACTAGTGCATTTGGCGTTTAAGGGCTGATAAAGAGGGATATTCAAATTTTTACTCTTTAACCAAAACGCTAATAGCAAGGTAACCGTTATCAACACTAGCTATTTCAACAATTACCTCGAGGATATCCACCTCGGACAATGAGTAGTAGATAAGTATAGTTGAACTCGAATAGCACTATCATCCTAAGGTTGAATGCCCCGACACGATATAAAACGCCAAGGTGTTTGACTATCTGACAGTTAGATAATTTGCTATGATTTCCAAGAAAGCGGTGGCCGCCATATAACGGCCGCAGTGACGGCTATTATGATGGCAGCGGGGTTTGACATTACGGTGTCAAAAAACACCCTATTTTGGAAAACACACCAACTTATTTTCTTAAATAACATTATGTGGTTGCCACCGCTCTACTAAGAAACCATAGCTTTACGAAAGTTTAAATTGACTGGTCTTCTTCTTTTCCTGTAGTTAGTGACTAACCTGGTGTCATAGTTTTAAAGCCGCCCATGGGCCTCTAACTTGGCTTCACGTGCCATTGAGAAATATCTCTCAGGCATGCCGGTTTTGGAGGCAAAGGTCCTCGCGCACATCTGGGAGTGGCGCGAGGAGGCGAAAAGCCGGGGCTTAACTCCGCTGCCGCGAGAAATCACGGCACAGCGGACAGAGCTCTGGCGGGATCTTATGGCGTCATGGAGAGTGCGATTGTCGCAACCCAGTGCTGGGCACGCCACAATTGCGGCGATAAGTCCCCTCTTTGAGGAGTGGCTAGAGAGGCGCCACGGCGTCCTCACCTTCCGCCTGACGCAGGTCCTCACCGGACATGGCTGTTTCGGGAGGTTCCTGTTCAGGATAAGGCGGGAGGAAACGCCCGGGTGTCACCATTGTGTGGATCGCCCGGAGGACACGGTGGAGCATACGGTGGAGGTCTGCCCGGCTTGGGCGGAGCATCGCCGTGTCCTCGTGGAGGCAATCGGCGGCGGTGATCTCTCGCGTCCGGCCCTGATTAGGGCCACGGTAGGGAGCGAGAGGAAATGGGAGGCCGTCACCTCCTTCTGCGAAGCAGTAATGCTCGCGAAGGAGGAGGCGGAACGCGTGAGGGAGAGGCAAATTTCGCGCCCTCACGCCCCTAACCGCCGCAGGAGGAGACGCCCTGGGCGTCGGGAATCGCAGGCCGATTTCCGGCCACCGTAGGCGCGGGCTTGCGGACGATGAGCAATGGGTAGCTCGCCGTCCGATAAGGACCAGGCCCGGGTCGACGGCGCGTTGTGTTCCACGCG
Organism: Omphaloscelis lunosa; assembly: GCA_916610215.1. Lineage (NCBI taxonomy): Eukaryota > Metazoa > Arthropoda > Insecta > Lepidoptera > Noctuidae > Omphaloscelis > Omphaloscelis lunosa. The sequence continues at coordinate 10,912,569 of OU744265.1, read as the reverse complement.
CGCCTCAAAGAGATGTCAGCAGAATTGACGGGGTCCGTTAGGGCCGATGCCTGCCGGGGTTGCGAAGAAAACCGAAAGGGAGATCGTGGCCCCCGGCAACAGGGCAACCGAAGGAACACGGGTGGGTTTTAGTCAGTAAGAGTCTGACACGCCCTCCCGCTCCACCCAGAGCGGGAGAAGTTATTTGATGATTTTCCACAAAAAAAAAAAAGGCATGCCGGTTAAGTTCGCCGTCCGATAAGGAGTTTGCCGTCTGATACGGATCAGGCCCGGGTCGACGGTGCGTTGTGTTCCACGCGCGCCTCAAAGAGATGTCAGCACAACTGACGGGTTCCGCTAGGGCCGATACCTGCCGGGGTCGCGGGAAATTCCGAAAGAGATACCGTGGCCCCTGGCAACATACAGGCAACTGAAGAAACACGGGTGGATTTTAGTCAGTAAGAGTCTGACACGCTCTTCCGCTCTGCCCAGAGCGGGATAAGTTATTTGATAATTTACGACAAAAAAAAGACATGCCGGTTTCCTCACGATGTTTTCCTTCACCGTTTTTTAAGCAAGTGATAATTATACAATACGCACATTAATCCGAAAAGGCAGTGCGTGCCTTGCGTGCATTAATTTACTGGTAATTATTGTCAAACGTGAAAGAGAGAAAAGAAAAATGAAAAGAAATGGTACTATAGATTGCCGTGAGCTGTTAGGTAGTTCAGGATTAGTTACACACTACAAAATGTTTCGCAAACCTAGTTTGTTGCACGTCCCTCATTCTAAGTCCGCGTACAGGCAGAATTCATTTCTAATCCGTGCGAGCAGAAGTTTTAATAAACTGTCTGGTGAACATGATTTGGACATATTCAACACCAGTGTTTCTCGGCTTAAGCATTTGTTGGTAAAAAGCTTCTTTACGGAAAAGTAATTGTCAGCAAAATCTGATTTTTAGCTTGTATTCATTTCCTAATTTAGGTGTGTTTAATAGTAGTGTTTAATAATAGTAGTATTTTGTGCCGACATCTTTTTTCTCGTTTTTATGTTATGTGTGTATCGGTGGAATCTTTTAAATGGCCTTCAATTTTATATTATTTAAGAACACTGTTTAATTTAGCTGTAACTTTCCCGAATAGAATAAAATAAATAAATAAAGAAAGAAAAAAACATTTATTCGGACACAGTTCGTGAAACACAAAATATAAATAACAACATGAAAAAGTAAAAATAATGTTGAAATAAGTGAAAATCAAGTGAAGTGTGAATGTTTTGAAAATAAGTGGTAAACCAGTTACGTACGATGTCGACTTTACTTACGGACTTTGGAAGATACAGTACCGTCACAGTATAACAACAACATATTATCACGGCTTGTGGTGTCCCGGAAGGGTCGAGCAGAGGTGTACCTATAATTTACCCACATTTCAAGTCCCACGTAACAGGAAGCGAGCCGGGCACAAATCCAGACTGGTACTGAGAAATTCCAGATGGAAAAACCCAATAACACTTTGACCGATCTGGGAATTAAACCCTGGACCTCATGCGCAGCAGTTGTGCTTGCGACCACTAGACGAACGAGGCAGTAGTACTGTATATTAAGCCAGAGATTTAGCATACAAAGGTTGATGGGTCTAATAAGTTTCTAACAAAGGCAGATTCACTTTAAATTTTGTAGTTGCGATGTTAACTGGGTAACTTAAATTAAGCTCGTTGACATCCGAGTGAGCAATCGTAATGTAATTATTCTAGAGCTGCACCTGTTTCCTGCGCACTCAGTGATTATATACATGTGTTAGAAAACTCTGGTAGTGAGCTTGAGACTACAAGTAGCTATGAGAAATGGCCGCATGCGCATGCGCATGCAATTATTTTTAAAAAACCGGCCAAGTCCTAGCGGACTACGCACAATGAAGGGTTAGTAGTTGAGATGAATTTTTCCCAAATACAAACTTAACATTGTAGTTGAAAAACATGTTCTCCCATACATTTCAACTGCAAATGTCAGTTTGAACGCACAATATTGAGAGATTTACTATGTTATTTTAGGACCATAGACTTCTTATAGGTTTTCCTGTAATCTATGAGTAAAGAATCATTCTCTGTAATTTTTTTTTTAATTTTTAGGCCCAGTAATTTCGGAGATTAGTAAATTTTCTGCTTGATGGTAAATTTTCGTCTATTTTCTTAAATATCTTAAAATGTATTTATTTGAATTATAACAAAAATGAAATCCTCGCAACAAGCCCTTTCATTTGATATGTCACACGGTACAGGTTGCTAAACTTATATTTTTTATTTTCTTATTTGTCCCCGAAAAGTGACACCCGTATTCAAAATTAATTTATCAACGTTACACGTCCATATTTGGGTCACAGAAATCCATATGTGTACCAAATTTCAACTTAATCGGTCCATTAGATTCGAAGCAAATTGGCTGTGACAGACGGACAGACAGACAGACACACGAGTGATCCTATAAGGTTTTTTCCTTTTGAGATACGAAACCCTAAAACACCTTTATACAAAAAAAATACAACCGACTTCCAAAGAAAAAAGCATATAATATCATTAACATAGACTAAGTGAAAAAATACGTATTATCGAAGCTAACTCAAAAACGACCCAACCAAAGTTAATAAAATTTATATGGAACCACTTCGCGATCTTCCAAAATTAAAATAAGAATCACGTAAACCAAGCCAGCAATCACGGAGAAATTGATGTAAACTCGCCGAATGCTAACCTCGTCCTTTTTTTAAAGTCGGTTTTAAAACAAGATTTTGCAAATTCAACAAGAGTTGAGAGTTACAAGTTAAACCAGCTAAAATAGATGTTTCCTAAGTTGTTAATATTCACGTTATTGTGTGCTACATGATAACTTTTCCAACACACATAAGTAGGTAAGTGGATTAAAAGTTGCTGCTTGTGAGCTGCCTGTATGTAGCATAATCGCCCGCAAAGCCATTGCTTCTAAAGACGCGCCGCGTTAAAAAATAATATACTTACATAAATGACCACGCCTTCTAACCCAGGGTAAACAGAAATTTAAATTCAAATTCAAAATATTTTATTTCACATAAACCTACAAGGGCACTTATGAAACGTCAGAAGCTAGGTGCACGGTTGCAATTGGTCGCTTCCTATGGAGGAGAGCCGGCAAGAAACTCCACGGTTACTCTTTTAAAAATAGGTATGAGAGGACAGTGTAGGCCTATCAACAAGTACCAGGTACTTAGTAAAATAGAAAATGATCCACAAGTCAGTCTACAGCCTACAACGTTTTCACATTTATAAAATCTAAAAGAAAAGAATCTATATAAAAGATTAACAAAATAATAAAAATAAGGACCTATTTAACCAAATGATATGATTGCCACTACAGCTGTAACAAATTTAATTTGAAACTACAGACCGCTACTTGCCACGGTACATACAATTTCCTTTTGCTTCGTTTACGTTCATAAATCTGTACCCTAATTGCGGAACACACGATCAATCACAATCTGAATCTCTTTGTAGGATATTGCTAATCCATTGCTTCCATTGTTCGAAAATTTTGTCTACGCAACAGCATGAATAATGCAATGAATATTGTTGAACTGTCAAAATGAAACAGATTGTGATTGATCGTGTGTTAAGGTACCATTCCGTAGCTGACCACAGCAGAGAAGTCCGAAATGGAAATCGTGGCCCCCGGCGACATGGCAACTGAAGGAACACAGTTGGGTTTTATTCAGTAAGCGTCTGACACACCCTCCCGCTCCACCCAGAGCGGTAAAAGTTATTTGACAATTTCCCACCCAAAAAAAATAAAATAAAAATGGTAGCACTCCGGGAGTGCCGACAGATGTGAAAACTTGACAAGATCGTCTTGGTGGAAGAAAAATACTTGTATAAAACATTGGTCCGTAACCTTATCTAAATAAAGAGCACAATCGCATTTACAAAAAAAAATACTTCGCAAACCTTTAAAGTAAAAATACTTGCATAGAACATTGATCCGTAATGATATATAAGTAAAGAGCATAATCGCGTTTACAAAACCTTTAAAGTAAAAATACTTGCATAGAACATTGATCCGTAACATAATTTAAATAAAAAACACAAACGCGTTTACAGAAATGAGATGTCGTCATGGTGTTGCAAAATCAATGGTTTAGTCCCATCTCAAAAAAGCCCAACGCGTCTAAAGAAGTTTTCACTACGAAAAAAAGGAGGCAGCTGCTGGCAACGTATCGCCGCGACACGACTGGTTTCTATGATTTTTTATGAAATACCTTCTGTAGCTAGCGACACGTCGCCTTCATAGAAGTACGTAAAAATATATAGAATCTATACATGCATGCCGCCGCCAGGCTCGAGTACTACGCACCTAACCATTCGAATACCTACCTTTCTTTTAAAAGACGTGCCGCGTAAAAAAATAATAATCGTTGCATATTTCAATAACCACAAAAGCGTAACTTAAATAAATGATGAACCATTAACTCCATAATTCTAGGCTTTTTCTTCATAAACTGCTCAATAAAGCGTGTTTGCGGGAAAACCTTAAGAAATGGTAATACGGTGCTAATCTCCCAACGTGATTAAGGGTCATTTGAGCGCGACCCGACTTTACGACTTAGATATAAAAATAAAGCGTTTTATTATTGACTTTTAATAAAGTATTGTTTATTTTTCACAAAACAGTTCACGTAATTGAGGGTTGGTCGGCGGGGGAGCAATTTTTAAATCGCTTGTATGAATTTCTCGCTTGGAAAATACAACTAAAATGTGTTTTCATTCAAATGGCATTCTTTTGATGATTTTACTATGGCTTTAAACTTTTAAATACGCTGTAAATACCTTCATGTTGTAGGTACTTATTTGTAGTTCAAATCAAGGAATGCATAATTATAATTACCTCGAAAAATCCTGCTAGAAAAAAAAAGTGGTGGCACTCCGGGAGTGCCGACAGAAGTGAAAACTTCAACAAGATCGCCTTGGTGGAAGAAAAATACTTGTATAGAACATTGGTCCGTAACATTATCTTAATAAAGAGCACAATCGTGTTTATAAAAAAAAATACTTCCGAAACCTTCAAAGTAAAAATACTTGCATAGAACATTGATCCGTAACGTAATATAAATAAAGAGTACAATCGCGTTAGCAAAAATGAGGCGTCGTCATGGTGTCGCAAAATCAATAGTTTAGTCCCATCTCAAAAATGCCCAACGTGCCTAAAGAAGTTTTTACTTCAAAAATTTGAATCCTCATGATATCTTTTATATTTTTCAGTCAGAGATACAGATTTCTATTTTATAAAATCTATTTTATTGTAAACAGTGTAAAATCTTCTCCCGAAATATTTTCAATCTAAAAGGCACATAGGAACTTAAGCGTGTCTTCTAACTTGGACTAACTTTAAGTTAGATTCGATCCGAGAAGTTTCCCTGAAATATTAGCGAATACACTTCACTTTGTAAGGCGTAAACACACGAAATATGTTATATACAGAACGCTTATATAAACTGCTTGGAAAATGGTTTGACTTACCAAATATGTTTTAAGATCTGGTTTCAGAAAAAAATAAAAACAAAATTTATGGAACGGCTGATGCTGGGCTGCTGGTGCGGCTTTCTGATACATGGTGTGTAGTATAACTAAACTCCCTGACTCGACAGCAGATTTTTCACCAGTTCATAAAACTTTTACCTGCTCGTTTTTAGATTCAATTAAAATAACGTCCTACATTGCAAAGAATCTCATCAGAAATCCCAATGAGGAAAACTGACTACGCCGTAGCCATGGCGTAGCAAACTGCTACGCGGAACTACGCGTCTACGATCTTCATTTGACGTCGACCTACATGGCTACAGTCTTCGACCTACGTGGCTACAATCTTCATTCTTCGACAAAATCATAATCACTGATGATCTAAAATCCGTTCTAGACTAAAACAAAAATTTTAGGCTATTCTATAAAATCGCGTCAATATAAACACGTCCATGTTTTACGTAACATAACTCTTTTATAGCATAGTTTTTGTATTCGCGCGTTATATGACCTGTTTGGCACATATGAAGTTACGACCTTTGGGAAATCTCCGTCATATATTGTTTTGAAATGGCTCATTTTAAAGTTTGCGAGCCCGCGGGGCGGTATTAGTGTCGTGTTACGGAGATGAGATGTGTAGTAAGTTATATGTATTACAACCATGTAGCGAGATGGCTGGTTTTGTTGTTTTACATTGTTGCTTGGATTTGGTGAATATGTTTTTAGTGTCAGTAGGTTAAAACATACAACGCGCATCCTCAAATACTACGGACATTTCTCGAGGCGTGAGGGTGACTCTATTAAGTGCTTTGTCGTGCAGGGTAGAGTGGAGGGTACTAGACCACGCAGACGCTCACCCATGGGATGGACTGACACATTGAAAGGTCATTTTCAAAACTAAAAATAATTAAAAACTATCTTAGATCAACATTGTCGCAGATTGACAAATTTATCGTTAATAAATATGGAACATGAAATAAAAATTGAAGTCAGTGACATTCTTAAACATTTTGCTAATGTAAAAGCAAGAAAACTAACTTTTTTGTAAATATATCTGTTTGTTGTATTTGTGTACGAGTGTTAATTACACTCGTACGTTTTACATTTTTTTTTTTGTAATAACCGCAAAATTGTAGCTTTTTTATTCTTGTAACCCCTTCCTTCCTATAAAATAATTTTTACTCGTGTACCTATTGCTTCCCGACATCATTTAAAATTTCACCATTTGCACCTGAATTTCCGTTCACTGGTGAAAATAGAATTGTAAGACCTGTAAGTCAATGATATTCATGTAAATATTCCATTTTGACTGCGCGCCTAGTAGAGAGCGCCAAGGTATTGATTGCACACCGGCGCTACATGGGCTCGAGCCGCCTCTGAGCCTGCCGACCCTGTACGTCTTGGCGCCTCCGGCATCCGTGGACCAGAGCAGAATAGTGCCGCGTACCGGCGCTCCGCAAGCGGCCCAGGTAGATCGGCGGTTGGACACGGTCGTGCGTAGCTGAGCATCAGATCGGCGAACGGTCCGAAGCTACGCTCTGCAGTGAGAGCTACCCTGGAGCGGACCAACTACCGAAGTTTCCCTGCCAATTTTTTTTAATGATATTTAATTTTAGTTAAGTTTGTTTTTAGCGTTTAAAAAATGTGTATTAGGTTCATCGCGACCATTTCCGACACGCGTTTTTACACAAAAAACAACGCGGAATCGCTACAATAGCTATTGAGGAGACCACCCGCGCTATATCGGGCATCTGTTTTAAATTAAGTGAACCGATGGGCCTAATGCCTTCTCAATTAAATTAGGATCCCACTTCGTTAAGTCATTCCGTTATCTTTTTTTTTTTAACTTTCAAACCTGACGGCTATTATTTTTATATTAACGTGTTCCGTTTTGTTTGTTTCATTTTGTTTTCTTTTTAAAATATACAGTGTTATTTTACTCTAACTGCATCTTTCATTCCATAACCTTACGTCGCCTAGGGTTCGATTCCCGGCCGTCATTTGACATGTGGCAAATCATCTATTTTTGATACAATATGCACAATGACAGGGTATAGAAAAACACTAAGTTTATCCAGTAGACCGTAAAACAATATTAGGTACCTATGATTGATATGAAAGTATTTATTTATGTCAATATAAGTCAGACGATATTACAGATTCTATTACAAAAATATTCAATAAAGCGGTGGCAATTTTTTTTGTTAAATCAAATTAAAGTAGTCCATCAATAAACTGCAGACTAAAAACAAAACACCGCGTAGAGCCAACATAACAGTAATAAAGGAGATGTTTAATCCTGGCGGCCATTACCAATATAATTTCCATTTAATAAAAAATGAAAACGCATAAAATCTTCTACTTTATGAGACGGAGGCTCCACGATAAAGCACTAAGATTCATGTGAAAGGGATGATATTTATGTCCAAAGTTTACTCAGATTATATAAACAACTATTGTATCCCGAGTGAAAAATCGTCGGCCCTTTTATCGTGATTTACAACGTATGGATAATTCCTAATACGTACTTACAAATTTTGTTGAACACAACGTTTGAATAGGACGATATTTCTGGCAGATTTCACTAACACAAGCTGTGTCAAATATTATTGTTGTTTTAACATAAAATCTCACTTTTTGTCCGTTGAGGATAATGTTGTGATGTAATTCGTGATAAAACACTAAGTACTATTGAGATCTTATCCTGCATGGTGTTTTCATGCAACCTCTGCGAGCACTTTATAAGTTGATGGCATAATATGATGAGATAAACGCTACTTCAAATTTAGAGATTATGAAAGGATAGAGATTGCGCTTAAAGAGCTGACAGAAGACGTCATCATGTCAAATGTTAATAGTTGTATGTTAAGGTGTTGTTAGTGTAATCTGACTTCATTTAAATTAATTAACGCGTTAGATAACCACTAAAGGCTTCGCCCAATAGCGTACTTAGCGCGGGTTAGAACGCTAGCCTGACGCCACGCTCTAGCGCCGAATTGTGTTGCACTATGACATACGTTTACCGTCAAACAGAGCGCCAGCGCTAGCAGTTAGCGTGGCGTCAGCCTATAGTGCTGTAACGCGCGCTAAGTACGCGTTCTATTTGGCAAAGTCTTAAGTCTTTCATTTCATTTAACAATTCCGTCACAGTACCTACTTATATTAAACTTTGGGTAAAATATTGAGGGATTTTTTATTAATATTATTCTTAATGAATATATATTTTATCAACTATCACTTTTATCCCAATACATTTTTCCCTGGGCTGCTGACTGACTACTTTAACACGGCATGATTATTCTCATCCCGTAGACCAAAAAAGACCCCTTTCGAAAATACGTCTTAATAACATTTTTTTATGGCACAAAAGGGAGGCCCTATACTCAGCAGTGGGTGGAACAAGGCTACCGATGATAATGATGATGACGACGACGAAGCATACTCAGCCAAAAAAATAAAAAAATAAAATACCTGTCCAGATTTTCCACTTTCAAGTACTTAACAAACTTGAACTAAATTGTCAACTCCTAAATGAAGATACTGTTGCTACTCGAAGATCAAGCAGTTGATCCAATTCGATAAAATCAACAGTTTTCCGGATTGTAGTCAATATCGACTTATTATTAGGGTCGATTTACACAAGCGCAGAGTCGAAGCACAGCGAAGAGTCGAAGCGCAGCGAAGAGTCAATCTAAAAGATAACATAGCAAATTCACCCTTATCTCTACTACGTACAAATATACATATCGCCAATCAACGTTGGTCGCTCGCAGACGAGCGTATTTCGTAGAATGCGCCGAATTCGAGCTTAATTTTCATCTCGATTGAAATATGTGCATCACGTTGTAGAGATACCTAAGGGTGAATAGGCTACCTTTATTATCATGCTTCGACTATGCGCTAGTATGAATCGACCCTTAAGGAGACGACAGTTTTATCTGTTCAAATTGTTACATAGGCAAAGTTCGTGCTCATAAATATACTTACATAGTTTTAAACCGAACTGAATTTATTTCACGTGTTTAAGGTCAACACGGGGCTAGAAATGTGGGGTTAAGGATATTGTTATTAGTTAGTTAATTCTCAGTAGCTGCCAAAAGTTTGGAAACATACCTCATAAATGTCCACAGGCGTTCTAATTCGCAGAATTTCCACAAGCCCTTCGGACAATTCCGGCAGACCCGTACATAAATAAACAAAGTGACCAAGAGATGTATATTAGCGAACATTTACGTAATTACCACTCAACATCTCTCCGCAAAAACGACTTACACAAAACCGTTTCCTTCGTAAAAACTCCATGAACGCCAAAAATGGGCAATTCATTGCCCGACATTATTGAATTATGATTAATAGGCCGGAAGTAACCCGAGGATACATCACGACCGGGGCTGGCGAGCTTCCAACTGTGCGAATAATGCTCGACCGACTGAAATATGCTCCTGAAGACACAATAATGCTAGCTTAATCATGTCCATACGTCTTGTACCCAACGGCTTGGAAATATCACAGTTGCTTTGTGATCTAGTTATGTAAATACTCGTCTCGTGTACACGGTTTGTTGTGCATTTTATGTGACAAGTGACAGCCCTGTTATTTGGACCATTTGCGCGCTGAAGTTACGATGATTAGGTTGTATCACGCTAAATTACGAGCGTTATGCCTCATCGCTGACGCAGTCATGTGTGTTCGCCCTACTCTGAAAAGCTAATAAGTTACTTTCAACTTGCCTAAATAAAACATTTTTTTAAGTTTTCTGCTTACAGCTGCAGTTTATAAAGCATATTTAAATATCAATGTTGATGCACAGAGGAACCGAGTTTGTAACCAATTCTACCATGTTTCCTTTTACCTTATTCTCTATCAACATTGAAACAGCACACAAATAAACAAAGTAACGACTGCACAAGTTCCGCAAAGTAAACAACGATTAATGGCAAATATGTAGATTGAAATACATTCGACTACAAAATAGTTATTCGATATTGTAACAGTACACTGTCGAACATGGCAGCATCTAGTAATTTGGGGAACAATTTAAATGTTTGTCGTCCCTGATTCACAAAAAGCACGACGACGTGATCCGAATACCGACGATCATGGACTCGCAATTTTTTTTTGCAAACCAATCTCTGTTTGCAAAACATGTTGCGAGTCAATGTTAATTGTTAATGGAAACAACGAAGATATTTGATTCAGAATTTCAGACTACATATGATCTCAAGTGATTTAATAAGCAAGATAATTTAAAATTGAAATTAAAAATGTACGTTTCTAAAATGCAAAAGAGGCTCTCGGATATTTATGTCGTCAGCTCATAAATTAATGAATGAAATACAACCCTCACCTACTGTTTTTCCTCAGAAAAAGACGTTTTAAAGATTGCAAATGCGTGCGTGAAATATTATAAAAACAAAGTGTTATATAGGGAGAGATTAGCGTTGTATTAAAAATACGATAAATAATTTCGAACCACTTTTTAAGATGTTCTTGGAGCTGGACAGTTTTTGAAATGAAATGAAATAAAATTGTTTATTCTGTAAATAGGATATCGGAATCACTTTTACATGTAATATTAAAAAAATATTAAAAATAAGCTATCTAGCTTATTTTTTATATTTTTTTAATAATATAATACTTTACAAAGTAATCATGTCATTTTGAATATAATTTTCAACAAGGTCAATGTGTATATAAAACTGGTATATTTTGATGATTTTATATAATAAAATGAGTGGGTAAATATGGAATGATCTGAAAAAAAAGCTTGAAACTAAAATGTCAGTATAATAAATTTATCTCCTGGTTAAGAGAGAGCAAATACATAATTAGAAAATGGCCCATGACAAAAACAAGAAAGATAAGTTATTCTACCCATTTTCTAAATTGGACAGCCCACATACAAACCTAATCAAGGACATTAGAAAACTAGACTAATTACCGAGCTACAAGTCTTGAGACGCAAGTCCCAAGCGGAAAATAAAGCAAGATTGCATTAAAATCTCTAACTTATTTATTACTTGAGGCTGGCTCTTGGCATTACCTGAACAATCGAATTAACAGGCATGCCACACACGTCCAATCTGAGACTCAAAGCGTTAAGCGGGGAACAAACGTGCGACTCGGGTAGTCAAAATCCCGCTACCCTGAATTAAGGCGAAGTTACCAACTACGGGAGCGGTACGCTGGGCGAAATTGAGCGTCGAAATGTACAATTAGAACTGGTACAATTTTAATTTGAACGCGTGTTCAGTTCAATTAAGGAGCTTAGGTATCGAATGGATATTTTAAGACCATTTGAGGTTTCATTTTAAGCAAAAAGACTGCAAATAAAGCTGCTTACATAATAATACGTAGGACTTACCTACGTATTATTATGTAAGCAGCTTTATTTGAATCATAATAATTATCGGAATTTATTTCGTCACACTAATGTACAGCTGTACATGTGCTATTGAGAGGAGCTCGTGGCTAGGTAATAACAGCCGCACGGTTCGATCCATCAGATTAAACTACGCTTGCCGGGGTCGGTCCGTGGATGGGTGACCATCATTCCATACCGAGACCCGTCCGTGCCTCGGAAAGCACGTTAAGCCGTTGGTCCCGGCTGTCATTCGCCGATCTTTGATAGTCATTACGGATCGTCAGAAGCCATAAAGTCTGACAACCAGTCTTACCAAGGGATATCGTATTACCCAGTTACTGGATTGTGGAGGTCAGATAGGCAGTTGCTCCATGTAAAATACTGGTATTCAGCTGCATCCGGTTAGACTGGAAGCCGACCCTAAAATACTTGGAAAAACGCTAGGCAGATTGATTGACATGTGCTATTGTGTTTTGTTGTATTTTACTCATAGTGAGGTCCTAATTAACAGTAAAAAAATATATATCATCTCTGTCGATCTATCGGTCAGTTCACAGTTTTCTCGCTCTTTTGCTCCACTATATTTCTAAAGACATACCTAATAACAAAATAATGTACTGAAAATCCAAGGACATTTAGTGAAAGCTCAGCTTTAAATCAAGATTAACGACTCTGTGTCTCCCGCCATTACTGTGTGTCGAGCCAACTTAGCGAGTGCAGCTGACTCGAGCAGTCGAGCCACACATCATCTAGATTCGATTAAGATCTAATCCACTAAGCGTTATTATGGTATTAGAGACTGAGATTAAACAAGATGGTAGAAGAAAGAAGATTTGCTGTTGGGACTTTATTTTGAAAGTATATAGTTACATACTTATATATGTCACATCTTGTTTCGAAATTAAAGGAAGCCTAGACTCATCAGAATGTCAACATTCGGGAGACGATAACAAAAATATATACATTTTATAATAAGTAAATTTATTATAATTATATAATTTATAAAGAATACCAAATGTGGGGCGAATGCGGTACAAATTAATCCTACATGCTTTTTTCTGAGACCAAATAAAAAACCAAGATATAGTGATGCGAACAGTGACGTGAAGCCGGTTTCGTAAAAATGTGAGCACTTAGTGGGGTGTAGTTTGATTGTAAATGCGTGCGTGTGAGTGTGTATGCTGAGGCTTTTTTATAACCTTATATTGACTTTTCGATTGTATATTTCTAAACAAAACTTTATTTTGTTTTTCAGGTCCTCTTCAAACGAATCGAGCAGTAAACAGGACCACTATCTCCCACACACATCATGCTTGCTTCCTTCTAGAAACTGTTCTAAAAGCGCAAATACTCCTCGTTCTAAAAAATACATAAAAACACTAAGCTTTTATGTTCAAGACGTGACGACGGGATAATTAAATTTCCCCGCAGAGAGAAATAAAAAGTGACTTGATGAAATATGACCAAGAAATCTATTTAACGGCGTCTGCCATTAATCGTAGCTGTTTTCTAATTTACTTGAAATAAGAAAATGCGTGTAACGTTACTTTAATATAAGTTTTATGTAGGTCTTGATTCTTATTTGGCCTCGACATTCGACAAGTCTAATCTATCATGTCAAATGAAAATTGGACTAAAATACGTTTAATAAGCCTCAATAAATCAATCTGCCTAACCTTTTTCAACTATATTGGAGTCGATCCAATCTAACTTGATGCAGCTGAATACTAGTATTTTATATGGGCAACTGCCTATCTGACCTCCACAACCCAGTAATTAGGTAATACGATACCCCATGGTAAAACTGGTTGTCAGACTTTCGGGCTTCTGACGACCCGTAACGACTGTCAAAGATCCTCGAATGACAGCCGGGACTAACGGGTGAACGTGCTTTCCGAGGCACGGAGGAGTCTCAGTATGTAAAGATCGAACGCTCTCAATCGACTTGGAAGTATACAGAGTTGTTAATACTCTTATAAATTAATGTAATTTATTTTAAAAAATGGGAGAAAAGCTGCTAAAGTCGCAGGCACGACAGATAGGAAAATAGTTTTTCAACTCTTGAGTTCACACGGATATCAAAACAAAACAACAATAAAGTACTTAGTTCTGAATTTAAATGATTATACACGATAAATCTAATAATTGATGGACATGAAAATTAGCATTCGTTTGTATGCGGAAATCCGATGATACCTAAGGGACATTAAGGAAATAGAAATAATGTATATTCATACATAAACTCACGCCTTCTTTTCATGGGGTTAGACAGAAACTAAAGACTATGACTCAATCGTATAGAATATCAATAACTTGTTTGAGAAAGTATACCTACTTACAATTTAACACTTTCGACTCCACCCACTTTTCAGAGCTGCAGCACTGAACAGAAAAAATAGAATAGAACTAAAGTAATTGTAAAACTTAAAGTAAGTTGTCGACTTAGCGCAGAAAATAAGCAAGCTGAAGTAGCAATGGGCCAGCCATACCAAAGGCCTTATTCGCCATCCATCTTGCCGTACATACGTCCCGCCAAGGCCATGCACAATGCACGACGAAAAACGACAGTGTAATGTTTCGACGTACGTCAATTATTATTAGCTTGCTGGGTTTGCACGACCCAATTTTTGAATCCAGCGCCCCCACCACAGCGAGAGTCGTGCATCGTGCGTGCTGGATCGTGTATACGCTTACCGTACAGAAGATTCAGCTTGTGTTTCCACTTTTAAGGATTTCTCTCTTTTTAGGGTAAAATTATTAATACTATTCAAACTCAAACTCGAAGCATTTATTTCAAATAAACCAATTACAGGACTTTTGTATTGTCAAGAGGTCGGTCAGTCAGAAAGATGAAGCTAGTTGCCCATTCCAAAGCGTAGTAGGTACCTATGGAGAAGAACGGGCAAGAAACTCTACGGACACTCTTTTAAACTACAATATGGTTACAAAATATTGGTTACATCATTCATGTTAAAATTATAAATGTGAGAACGATGCAGAATGATAAAAGCGTCCGTAATAAAAAATAAAACAATTCAAAAATCAAATTAAAATAAGCCATGGCAGCTAGAAGATGACCAGTCCCTACTGACAGCGCCCGTTTCGACTCAACCATTTAGAAGGGAGCTAAATGATCCAACACACACGCCACCGTCAGCGAGACATTAGATTGAGCATGACATATTTTCAGCCGCAAGGGCACATTCAATGAAAGACGTACCTAGTAAATGGTAGCTTTATAGTAGGTACATAGTACTCACATGTGTTATGGAATTTTACTTCACGGCGATCTGAAATATAATTCGTTAAACAAAGTAGTAATTCTTATGCACAGCGTAGACATCGCGTTCGTTTAGACATAAATTAATTATAAATTTATTTTATTTTTTTAATAGAATTATCGTCCCCGGTGGCAACACACGCAGGAATGTCACTTTTCTTTCGCGCGCGTTTTTTCATCGCACGAAAAAATTTGCTCTCTTAAAATTATTCATTTAAAATAAGTTTACGGAACTTTTTACTAGAATAACAAATGTTAATTATGTTAAGTGATAGAAAGTGCAATAAGTGCATCGTTAGTGAAAACCTGAGACGGACAAGGCGTCCATCAACGATATTAACAGGAAAGCTGATAAATTACCTACATCAGAACTAACTAGAAGCAGCTTTAGTCTTGAGTTCCTGACCCACATTAGATGTACTTAGATCCGGAGGCCTCCCACAATCCTAATGTGCGAGAATGCCTGGCTTTAACTGACCACCTTGTACGTGATACTGACAGTGTTTTACAAGCACTATGGTGGACATTAACACAACACAACTTGTTAAAGCATTACCTATCTCTCCAGTGGACACGAGATGTCTTTAGTAACGTTATCTCCACGTTACTAGCTGGATGAGAAGCTACCAGAGAGGCACGTGATGCCCTTAGCGATGTAACTGTACATAGCTAGCTGGTACGCGCTTGTCAGCATTACCCCTCCAGTAAGCACGAGATGCTCTCAGTAACGCTAATTCCACGTTACCAGCTGAATATGAAACTACCAATGTAGCACGTGATGCACTTAGCGATGTTATTCTACATAGCTAACGCTGGTATGTACTCGTCACCAGGGGTAAGTCACATTTCTATGATCTTGGCTAAGGAATTGTCAAAAGTGGTTCTATATACTTTTAATTTACAAGCATGAAGGTTGCGAGACAGCCTTACTTAACCTTGCACACTGTCTGTGTGTTATAAACTTGCAAAAGCATTATACTTCCTATAGTGAGTGTGGAATTCTGCCTCGCTAACTAGATTGTTATCAACAAGTACAAGGTACTCTCAACAACATTGATTCTATGTTGCTAACTGGCACATATCTGACATGGTGCGCACATGCTTAGCACGAGATGCTTATAGCATGTTATCTCAATACTACGTGATCTAGCTTTCATATCAAGGATTGCCATTTTTAACAAACAAAATATAGCTAATTAAAAGATATCACTGTGTACGAGATACTCAGTGACTTATCTAGCTCTAGGTGGCTTAATTATCCTGCCAAAAACTGATAAATGATATCTATTTTGTAAACTAAAACAATAATGCAAAATTGTGCAATTTTTACAGGCATACATTTAAATACACAAGATACTTTGTAAACATGATTCTGTGATACAATGGCTGACGATAAATGCTACCTCTGGAAACTCTTGATTTCAGATACAAGTGCAATGGGCTAAACCATAATTGGAATAATACAAAGTATTATTCCATGCTCCCATACTTATTCACCCCATTTAGATTCCTCTAAACTGAGGAAACAAGGGATTGAGATATTCCAGAAACAAGCCGTATTGGTTATTACCCCTATCATAGGGAAAGCAGTGACTGACCCTATGCTTATGAAGAACATAAGACAAACACAAATTGTTGATTAACTTGGCTGATGCAGCAAAACCAGCTGGCAATGCCCACTGCCACCAAACTAAAACCAGAACAAAAGTTATATAATCTCTAATTGACATTAACTTTAATTCATCCTATTTGATAAACAAACCGAAACAATCACAAACTTGAGTACACAATGTTTTAGCTACAAACAAAAACAATAAAAACTATTCAATAAATATTAAAACCACAAAGCACAACATTAGTTGATTTACTTACTTTTGTAAATAACAAAATAAAACATCCTTCTACCGGGTTAATAACAGGAATCACACCATTGAAAACCACCACCACAATATCTTATGATGTTTTGGTTTAATCTAATCGGTTGGAATGGACTATGTCTGAAAAATAAATGAACTATTTTTGTCACTGAAAATAAAAATCAATATATATGGTGGACCTCAACAACAACCCGGCTTATATTCCAAAATAACAATTCAAGAAAACCAATACTGGAATAAATGCTGGCAAAGCAGTTATATTCCTCTGATTCTGCTATTGGCTATGGACATAGATAAGAAAATATTTGGTACCTACCAAATTCAATATCTTAACCTCCCAAAGCCATTCTCTGGAAGCTGACCCCAACATAGTTGGGAGAAGGCTGGGTAGATGATGATCCTCTCAATACCGCCAAAGAACTTATTAAATATTGAGATGCATTTACAAACAATACAATAGATAGATCTACAAAGAATTTATCTGAAAAATACATTTGAGTCAGCCCCAAACGAAATAGAAAATTCAGTTTCATTATGAACAAAAAAAAAAAATCGTCAAGACTGTCTAACCCATCCCGAGCAATAAGAATCCCACCATATCATACTGAAGGAAAATAAAAATAAAAATCCCAGTAATAACTACAAGTATGTTACAAACTGACAACTTGTACACTAATCAATTATAGCTTAGCATATCAAAATAGATAGGTATAATATACCATATTACCTTTATGAAATCATATTATGATTTCATCCTATAGGTACAAGGGTATCACTTAGGACTATCTGGAAGATAACATTACCTACCAAATAACCAATAAAGGGTTAATTACATACACATTTACTAATACTTTTCATACTTGAATAGTCTCTTATCTCTGTTTTACCTACTAAATTACCAGTAGTGCCACTTACAGAAAACAAGGTTTTCTTACAATCTAACTTGACTGTTTATTTGGTAAAATATCAAGACTGCGATAAGACATACCAATAAATACCACTATAAGTGTGTTTAAATGTTTGGGCTTGAAAACTAATAATGCTATTTTTTAGGCTTGATTATTAAGTTTTATTTTTTCACTTTAAACAAACCTTGAAACACCAGTACTAAAAAAAAAAAAAAAAAAGTGCTAGTAAACTTAGTCGCATTATTTAACATTACGCCCGGACTTCCCGAAGGGCTGGGCAGAAATGGGTGATCTTATTAACATTACGCCCGGACTTCCCGAAGGGCTGGGCAGAAATGGGTGATCTTATTCAAAGCTTATAAAATCAAAATACCTAATTAAACATTTGATTGCCAACTACTAGTCTACATATTTAACAGTAGATTTAAATGATAATTGCAGCACTAAAGTGAAATTATCAAGGAAACAAAAAAAAAAAGGAGGGGGGGAGAACATTGTGAGGACAACGTAGGTATTGATGGATTGTGAGTAGAACATGAACAAGATAAGGTATAATACAATAAATGTAGGTACTATGAATGAATTATCTACAAATTGCTTTACTCTAAAACTCTCCATCTGCTCACCAAGTGCACATCATAACAAGTTCAATTATACAACTCCCTCACTTAAAAATGCAACTCATTACACAATCCCAATTTTGGACATATTATGAGGTCAAGGAAAAGAGTTTATATCTTTATACTTCTAAAATGAATCTAGTCTCGATTAGCTCTAAACTCGTCAAGTAATTACTGCTAGCAGAATATGTGAAACTTATATGGAAATTAGTATTGTTGAGGAAAAACCCTAAGCATCTGAAATAGACCCTTTCACCTCAAATTTGTTCAAACCTCTCTCCTATCCAGGGCATAATATACTGCCCTTATTAATTGGTGCTTACAAGTTAAAAGCCTATTCCGTATTTGAAATTCAGTTTCCAAAATACCTTTAATAACTAAAGTTATGGAAAACTAGTCCATCCAAAAATGAAATGAAACCATATCATAAAGTATATACTTACCTAAACGGAAATAACATCAACTGATCACAAGAATTTGACCAAAAAATCCTACTAGATTTTTCAAAAAAAAACAAAAAAACACTAAGTTTGTCTGTCAGTACAATTTAGGTACAATACAATTCCACAAATGCTTACCAAAAATACCTCCCTGCTTACAACATTCAGGGGCTAAAAGATCCTGTTACACCCTATGAAAGTTTAACTACTAAGGACTTCACAGCCATGGTGCCTCTTATTCAGATCACTAGATAACTGACATTCTTTAAAATACCCTAATGATAATCTTTACAATTCATCTTCTAGACTCACTGAGCTCGTCACTTACCTTGACAGCAAGATGTAATGTGCAACTCAATACTCACTGAGCACAACATTGAGCACAACAGTATCCCAAATAATTTAACTATTTACAGACAGATCTGAGAATGCTATTCTCAATCATGGAAACTTTTAAAGTAACATCATAACATTACGCCTTGTTTCCCCGAATGGTTGGGCAAGGTGTCCCTGTAGCAGGTTCACCCAGTTTTACACTTTTAAAGTATTCATATCATAATATCCTCCTGGTATATTAATTCAGAACAACTTTATAAAATTTGTATAAACACAAGCTGGGTTAAATGTGGTAGGAAGTGAAAGTGATACTAATAATTCACCTCCCACAGCACAAAACATACAGTAGCTCAACTTAGTGCTGGCATCAATTGAAATAGACACAGTGCCAACCAACATTGTGTTGATGATTATACCTCATTACTGATGAAAAATAGTTAAACACTATTAATTAAGCAACGTTATTAAGAATTTATTTAAAATAGATACGCCAAAAGCATATATATTCTACATTAAATATTAAATGTTAACAGTTATGGACTTATATACATACCAATTACAGATGTACATGACATTCACATAAAACAAAGCAACCTTCTTAAATTACATAAAATTAAAATATTGTATTCAGAAAGAATGATAAAAGTTCCTAATAAATCAGAATATGCCGTAACTTATTAACTAACTAAATTATTGCAGACAACTCTGAACATCTACTTTGTTTAACGAATTATATTTCAGATCGCCGTGAAGTAAAATTGGGAATCAAACGAGCTTACCTGTTAAGCGAAGTCTTGATTCTAATTTTACGAACGGCGATCTGAAATATAATTACCCACCCGCCACTAGCTAATAGCCCCAAAGCTGCAATAATTAGGCTACTTAATTCACTTATTTTTCCAGGAAAACTTAGTGAATGTAAGTATGCGGAACTACTCTGTACAGAAAACAGAGCTTGTTCTCCATCATAAGGATCTCTAAAATTAGTGACATTCCTGCGTGTGTTGCCACCGGGGACGATAATTCTATTAAAAAAATAAAATAAATTTATAATATTTTATGTCTAAACGAACGCGATGTCTACGCTGTGCATAAGAATTACTACTTTGTTTAACGAATTATATTTCAGATCGCCGTTCGTAAAATTAGAATCAAGACTTCGCTTAACAGGTAAGCTCGTTTGATTCCCAATTATACAATGCTAAGGGATTGAATTTATACAATGCAAAGATAAGTAGTTTTTTAAATCTTCAGAAACTCCAACAGTACTTATTTTCAAATGCTAATCAATTAGTTTATGCATGGCTTAGGGCTATTCAATTCTGCTCGGCTATTTTATGAAGAAATAATGAATGTTTTTAAACTGTCAAAATGAAATAGATTGTGACTGACCGTGTTATATAAGTTATAGATAGAGACGATACAGGATACTAATAGTAGTATCCTTTATCTTCTAGAATAGTCTAGGAAGAGTTTTTATGCAAATAAATATATTCATATTATTATTCTTAAAGGTAAAAAAGGGGAGAAGGACCCGTGTCTTTCATTGTTTATGTTGTATGATTTCATCTGGCTCTGACTATCACAATAGGACTTACAGCTTAGCAAAGCCCTAAGAAGAAGAAGTCCAAAGAGTTCGGAAAAAATGAGGGCGCCACTATCATGTTTAGGTCACTTCGAATGGGAATAAGTAAAAGAATTTAAACAAATTGTTAATAATGATGCTTGTAGGTGACTCAAAACGTACTAGCAGTTGTTAGCAAAGTAGTGCCGTCATCATAGGTCTGCATTACTTAAGTAAAATATTTAGTTCCAAATGTCACCACGTCAAACTCTTTTATGTCGACCTATAGGTACTTAAAACTTTTTGTGTGTGCTAATGATAAAAGGTAACTCTTTAGTCTGGAGGCCTACCACCAGCTCATAAACAGTATTATTTTAATATTACTTCAGTGGGAGAAAGAGATGGAGCTATTTGTCCTGTAGAGCTTCATCTCTTTCCCACACTGAAGTAATATTAAAATAATACTGCTTTATGAACTGGTGGTAGGCCCCATGGTCAGTCGAGAACATTTTTAATGTAGTTATTTTTATTTGCCGTATTTTCTTTTGTCACGCTTACCTATAGCTATAACTAGTAACTTCAGCATTCCAATTGCAATAATAGCATGGTATCCTAGTACAGCGGTTCCCAATTTTTTATTGTAGGTACAAAAATTTAGAGTGTTTGATCACATATTTGAATAAAATGGAACTAAAATTAGGCTTAATATCTGACAATTGAACGCAAAGATCTGGATCTGCATCCAGTCTATTTTTGTACTTGTTTCTGGTGTACCTAAGTGTAAGCTGAAAAACCAATCTAGCATGTCGATACAAATTCATCTTTAGTCAAATCCAAAAGTCAAATCAAAATTCAAGTCAAATTAGAATTTTCTGATTAGAATTTTTATTTTAGAAGGGATGAACACTTAATGTCGATCAAATTCTCATAATCTGACACAGTTAACATCGATGGTTTGGTATGATTTGCGAATGGATTCTGTTGTGTTGATTATTTTACTCTCGGACGGAACTCGGAACCCCAGTGTTCCTCGGACAACCTTTAAGGAACCGCTGTTCCAGTACATACGTTGTATCTACGATCTGCACAACCATTCAATATGCTTCCGTGCCGAATCGAACACCAATCAACATTATCGAAGGATTCCTTTAAAAAAATATATATAAACCAAATAAGACGACACTATTCTTCCGTCATCTAGTTGCTGTTGGGAACTAGGCAAATTAGGTAACCGACAATGTGTAATTTTCGACTTGAAAGCCTGTCGAATGGTTGTGAATAACTATGCAGTAAAGATAGTAGTATAGTACAGGAAATAAAAACCAAAAGTACTGGCACTTCGGAGTGCCGACAGAAGTGAAAACTTGAACAAGATCGCCTTGGTGAAAGAAAAATATTTGTATAGAAAATCGGTCCGTAACCTTAACAGAACACAATCGAGTTTACAAAAAAGAAGACTTCCGAAACCATTAAAGTAAAAATACTTGCATAGAACATTGATCCGTAACATGAATATAAATAAAGGTCACAATCGCGTTTACAAAACCTTTAAAGTAATAATACTTGCATAGAACATCGATCCGTAACGTTATATAAATAAAGAGCATTATCGCGTTTACAAAAATGAGGTGTCGTCTTGGTGTCGCAAAATCAATGGTTTAGTCCCAACTCAAAAATGCCCAACGCGCCTAAAGAAGTTTTCTCTTCAAAAATTAAAAAAAAACTTGTTATTTCCATGTCCCTCTCTCTCTCTCTGTCGAATTAGAAGAAGACAGAAGCAAGTATGTCCTAGCATTTAAGACACGATTTCATCGCCCAAACTGTGATAAAATGTGTGACTCAAGCCATGTCACATTAGGACGTGCTCGCCCCGCTGCTGGTGTCACAGTTCCGTCAATGTCACTACTGCTCATAGACATATAAGTATGGACTAGAAATACCTACAAAAAAAAGGTGCATACCTACAACTCAAAATGTCTCATAAAATGGCTGCCAATGCTAGGGTTGTGTCATTCAGGGAACATAGTGTTACTATTTCGAGTATCGATACTAGTACGTAATAGTATTACGAATCTTACTAGATATCACGGTTGAATCATATTAAAAAAATATTAGCTAATAGTCCGTTGTAACAGGTAAAAACGAGTATTGACAATTTATCACTTCCCAAACAATTTTCCGCATAATTATAATTTCATTTATAGAATTATTATTTAGCAAATAAAGTTTTCACAAATATTTATAACGCAAACCTAATGTTTGGCAAGCGAACATTTAAACAAAGCCAAATATTTAGTATCGAGCGAGCATGCAAGTCTTATGCCTGTTTTCACCTTCACTAAGTGACACTTAAATGAATCCGTAATAAAAGTTCACTGTTGGATTTTCAACGGTAGACTCAGCGCTGAGAGTTGAAAATCCAACAGTGCAGTTTTATTTAGGTATTCATTTAAGTGTCACTTAGCTGTCGGTGAAAACGGGCATCAGTGAATTAAATTTTTAACAATTTTATCATAAATGAACATTCGGAATAATACACATCTTTACATATTATTAAACAAAGTCCACCGCCGCGTCTCGCGTCTGTCTGTTTTTCTGTCTGTCTGAACGCGAAAAACTCAAAAAATACTAAACGGATTTTCAATAAATTTTCACTAATGCACGGAGGGATTCATGCGGAAGGTTTAAGGGTATAATTCATTAAGGTTTTGTGTAAATTGGCTGAAATTTGACGATTTTTGTTGAAGATGTCGGATAAAATCATGCGGACTGGGAATTTTATTAGCGTGCGCCGCGGAAATCATAAAAGTTACATAAAATGTGTGTTCTACAGTATTGTACATCTTAAAAACTTCAACAAAAAAATCGTATACACTACATAAAACTCTGTGGAACGGTTTCTCGGTGCTATGAACTAAAGAGTACAGTTTGCTGTAAGCCACGGGCCGGACCTAGCAATATCATTTCAGCGCAGCGAAGGAACTAGTATCAGAAACTATTACGACAACGGTACAACACTAATCCACCATGACATATCATTGTAAACAAACGAATGAAATTATGAAATAATAAAAAGGTCTGTTGGACGGAAATAAACCCATATATTAAAATTTAAGCCGTATTTAATGATCGCCTAGCAATTTTTTCATCGAAAGTTTATCACTTTATCTACTATTGCATGAAAACCGGCTACTAACCTGTGCAAAGACAATTGAGGTTGATTTTCCTTCTTTCTTGCACCACACTTCACAATACAACACACAGGCATGTTGAATTGGTGTTTTTCAACGTATATATGTAGTTTTAAAGGAAAACTCCTCGTAATTTTCTCACAAATCTCAATAAAACAAAAAGTAAACAACCACTTGACAGCAGAACTACCATGAACTTGTCGCATATTATGGCGGATATGGCACTTACCTACAACTGTTACAACGTCTCAATAAAATGTTGCCCTTATGAGGAACAACTGAAATATTGTTGTCTCTTTTATCAAATACGATTACCACATTAGAAAGAGTGAAATAACACGATATTTCACATTCTAGTTCGTGTTTCACCCATATTTGTATAAGCAAATATATGTATAGAATATCGCGGCGCCTCCGTGTTTTTCCTATCTCAATGCTACTGCTCGTAGAGTATTTATATTCTGTGCACTACTGTGTAATGTCAAAACATTGAAATAACCTCAAAAAGTTACTGAAGTCAAGTCTCAAATTATTAAAAAGTTATCAAACCCAATTAATTTATATTACCACCGTTATACATGAGTTTATCCTAACAGTTTCAGAAACTATGTCGCTCAGTTTAAAACCTTTAAGATGTTATCGATCTATTTATGCAATTGGTCGGCATTACTCAGAAGACAAGACGAAATATCAAATTGAAGAAGAGGGACAAAAACCACGGATTGTTCATGGTCAACCGTACCCAGACTGGAGGAAACCCTGGATACAACGAGATGGAGAGTTCAGAAGCAAACTGTCAGTTTTCGTTGAGAAAAATCCAAGCCCAGATATTTTGAGTATGATGTCAAATATACCTAATTTAAATATGAAAGCAATAAAAACCTGGTGGGGTGAAATGAAAATACTTCAAGAAATAGAGAACCAGAGGTATTTGCCAAAAAGAGTTGCTACTCTTGGATCTAATTTAGCAGCAGTGCACTTCTTTACACATCGTGCATGTGCTGTCAGGTAATACTCTGTACTATTTATACATGTATTTGATTTAAAAAACATAAAAATTGCTATAAATAATTACCTACTAATCAATAATATACTTTGTAATTGATTCAGGCGTGACCTTGCAGAAATCCATTATAAAATACAATAGACGTGGATATATTCAATAACCTGTTCCCATGAGCTATTTCTTAAGAGCCATAAAAAACCCTGAAAGAAATCAGATTGATTTCGATTTATTTTTATCAGATTGAAATAGATAAGCAGAACAGGTTAGTAAATATATCCACATATTTTGTAATTGTATATATAACTGACACAAAGGACCATCCAAAATATAATTTGTCTAATCTTTGACAGATTTATTCTACTAGCCAAAATAATAGGGATTTGAAATGTCAAATCCCTATTATTTTGGCTATAATCCAGCTAAGATTTAGGGAAGTCCCCACTTAATAAACAGCCAATGCCAAGTCAAAACAGTGAAGGAAAACATTGTGAGGAAACCGGCATGTCCTAGAACCAAAAATTCGAAGACATGTCACATCTACAAACCTGCACTGGGCCCGCATGGTGGATTATGGCCCACTCTCTCTCACAGAGAGGCCTGTGTCCCAGCAGTGGGAACACTATTTGCTGATTATGCCATAAACAGCCAATTACCAAGAAAACAATTTTTATTTCAGGTTGAAGAATTCACCAACATGGATGTCTGGTGATATAACTACATTGAAGCTTCCTGATCGATATACAGATGGATACTTCGTAGAAGCAGTAGACTGTTCTAACTTCCACCACAACGGTATCCGGTACGAAGGCTTAGAAAACCTAATGAACCTCAATTTTCTGAAGTGGTTATGTTTGAAGAATAATAAATATGTAGATGTTTGGGGCATAGACAGAATAGCTGGACAGAATGGGGACACCCTGGAATACTTAGATATAAGTGGTTGTAACATATGTGTAGGATGTATCTTTGCTCTTGTTAAGATGAAAGCTTTGAAGTTCTTAGTTATAACAGACCCTGGTGAAGATATTAACTTACAGGCTGCTCTCTCCATGCTGGAACAAGAAAAACCTGGCTTATTAATAAATGCAAAATAGTAAACTTAAGATACTAAGTACCTACTTGATACTGGTATAGTGCAATTGTTGTTAGTTAATAAAATAAATTATTTCTTACCAATGTGTTTATTTTTCTAAGACCTTTGTTTTATCGGGAAAGCTGAAATATCGTACAATACGGCCGATATAACTTGGCTGGTCTGAACATAGGCTCTGCGAACTTTTGCGTACGTTCGGTCACTCGCACTCGCCTCATGAGTACTCATAACACCATTTGGTTCCTAAAAAATGTTATTCCACAGGCTTCTGCGCGAAGTTCGGAACTGCCCGGTTATATCGGCCGTATTGTATCTGCAGTAGGAACTGGCTTCTAATATTTGGAGTTCTTTAACTTTGTGAACATAACTTTTTTATTTGAATAAAATTGGAAAGGAGGTATGTTTTAAATTAAAATGAAATACGAAAAATGTTTTCGAGGTTTTTATGTTTTAACATAAGTTCATACAATGATCCAATATGCTTGAACAAACTGTCCACAACACTATGGGTTGGTTCTCTATTACCTGTTCACAGTTGGTTTGTTGTTGATTACAATGTCTAAATTTAAAGTGCCACTTATTGGTCCATTAGTTGGATTCATAAACATTTAAAAAACTTGCTCATTAAAAGTGGTTACTGATTCAGATATTTTTTCTTATGATTGTTTTGTCTCTAATTCAATCTAATATACATTAAATTGAATACTTAAAATCTAAATAAATCATCTAAACAAGATATTTACATTTACCATTTTGACTAAACAATTACACTAATAGCTTATGTAAAAGAAATAAATAACGAATATGAAATGCTTTATTTAAAATGTCCTTTCGAAATAATGGCTAATATTTCTTAAAATATAACATTTAACTTGTTATGCAACATAGTTAATTCAGTCTAATAAAGTAAAACTGCCTATTATCTGTGGTTTATTGACTGACAAAGCCTAGAGAATTACATCAGAAGCACAATTCTGCATTAGTGATTGCAATGAGTACAAATCAAGTTTTGAAAGTCAATAAGGCACTAGAAATATGCAGCTATTAAGATTTTTCATATTTGTTATTACTATAACACACTAAAAGACATTCACTCAAAACTCAACATACCTTCAAAACTAGAATTATTTCAACAAGAGGCAAACTTAAAGATATGGACAGTTTAAAAACAAATTGAAACATTTAGTACAAACCATCGCGATCTTAAACCATGGAGGAAAACTTCTATTTTATATATTTATTAGGTATTGCAACACAGTGTGTAAATAAAATAAATCACCATGTATGCTTTCATACAAATTCCATAAACCTATAATTCGACAAAACTAAATGCAAACTTGCTTTTAAGTTTAGTGTCTATTGATTTAAAAGTCAAAATTATTTGATATCATCGAGCAAGTTACATCGGAATCTATGAAATTTTATGAAAACATATATGTTGTAGTGCGTGTGAAAACATAACATAAATTTTATGAACCTACATTAATTTCGTTAAAATAATCGAATTAAAATCGTTTCGTAACTGAACGCTCGAAGGAAAAATCAACTGTTTTCACTAACTCAGGATGATATTTGCCTGCCACAACAAGATATTATATTGATTAGTAAATATATTTCTGTTATATTCATATACAGTAAAAATGAAAACCAATCTTATTATATGGATGTTATTCTGAGTCAAAGTTATAGTTATTTCACTGATTAAGAAAAGAAGCCTATCGCTTGCCCTTACTTTGAATTAATTACCTTGCTTTCCTGAACGTTAACATAAAGTACAATAGTCACTAAGTACATGTGACACGAAACAGCGTCTAGGTCGAATAACTAATTCAAATTAGGGACGAAAATATATGTGTATATTACTACTAACTGGTAACAACAGTTCTATTAATTATTTATGAGTTAAAATGTATGACAACAATGTCGCTTATGAATTGACTACGCGGGGGGTGGCATACCAAATCCCGCTAGTTTCATATTGGCAGCTTGAACAATACAAGAACAAATCGATAAAATACACAAGTACGTTAGAGGTAATTCAGATGTATGACAAGAGGTACATTTGAATAGAACAAACTGTCGAGTTTTGGTACCAGCCCCGTCTACTTGCCTATCGAGATACAATATTTAACCGTGCGAAAATATCTCTTAAGTTTTATAATTTTAATAAATTCATTTCACTTCCGGACTCCTAAAGCAATTATCTAAATACTATTAACGCCGAAGAGATCATTTAAAAAATACAATTTTGATATACATAACATTTGTATTGGCCGAAATTTCACATGTATAAATTATATATTTATCTTTTTATCTATAATATAATTAGTATTATCTAAATAAAACCTTAATTACTTTGAGAGCCAGGAATACTTAGTGCTAGTATACAATACAACTAATATTTACAATGAGATTATTATATTGTATAAATATTGATTTATCTAGTGTCGTTACTGATTTGAGCTATTTTTGTAAACCATAGCAGTATGTTTTAAAATGGATCGCTAGGTCGACCGCTTACTGACAGAAAGAGTAATATTATTAAAATGTTTACAATTTGTGTCACTCCTCACGATTCATACAAAAACGGCATACATAACGTAACGGTATACAAACACTCGACAACTCGCTTGATAAATCACTGTACAACGTACATTAAAAATAATTAAATAAGTAGATATAAATCTAATAAAATGAAATAATTTGAAACACTTGGAAGACCAACATCACAACATAAACAGAAAACAATACAAAATAATAGAGACATAAACGATTGTGAAAATGTTCGCACCAAAGTTCCTTGCTTCAACCTCACTCGACCTGTTCATACAACTCTCGCATCACTCACTATGTGTTGCAGTAGACATATCATTTATTCAGGTCTCTATATTCGTACGACATTACACTATCTTGGATAGTTTCAATATTCACCATTTATGATAAAAAAAATCACTTAAGTGTCTGTTCTTGTAAATGCATTTATCAATGACATGATAGTTCGGCTCACTGATTGTTACCATTAATCATAATCTCAGTTGCTGAAATTATTCACAATAAATTAGCAATCAATCATTGCAAATTAAAAAGATTGCTATTTTACCAGTTGAATATTATTGATTGACAATGTATTGATAAATAGAGACCCCATTTATCACTAAATTAATTCGCAACTACAAACGAACTTCCATAAGACATTCTTCCACGCAACTCGCTCAATATTTAATTGAGTGAAGGCAACATTTAAATAAACAAGATCTCTCGATAAACACACAAATCTGGAGTAAATATACTATATCAATTGCAAATATATAATTCTCTAAAATATATAATTATACTGTATGTAATAAAGTGATTCTCATATTGCAAAGTTCTATAAAATTATTGGCTCTTTCTATATTGGATGATATATTATTTATGTCAACTTCCGAGTTAAATCAAAGGATAAAATTGAAAGACAATACCGAGAGAATTAAAACAAACTTTTGAGCATTTCGTAAACAAAATAAAGTCTTCTACTTTATTTTGGTATTCTATGTCTAGCAGAAGGGTTAGCTTCGATGTAATCTTCCCATATTAATTAATAAGTGGTTTTGCAACAACACAGATTTCAGCCATACAGCACTCACCAACAAAAGTAATTAAATACAAATATACAAATAAGAATTGAGATCGTGCCCACAGTGACGATGTGCTATAAACGATGAAGTAAATGATCTATTAGTTAAATAACCAATTAAAAGCGAATATAGATATGTTTCTATTAATCTGAGGGTGCTCTAATGTCATTAAGTTGACACTTTCAAACTCTAAAAAACTGTTTCATACAATCTGATATTAAAGGATCCTCAGAAGACAGAAGTCGGATTTTTTTGTGATTTTTTGCTTTTTTTTGTATTACTTGTAATGTAAAACACTATAGATATGAATATCTTATAACCATTTGTCTGCCTTTACTTACATACGGAAGTCGCACTGGACAGCCGGCCACGTAAGCCAGATAGCTGCTACAGCCTGGCTGCCTAATGCGTATATAATATAGAGGAATCAATATTGGTTAAGATCAAAATATACTAAGTATTGGAAAAGGGAACAAACCATTAGTACCACTGTTATTTTTCAGATAAAACTACTTTAAACATACAATTCAAATCAACGAATCAATTAGACCATGCATCGCCAATTCTCACGGACTTAACATTACCAATTAATTTTTATGATTTTTTCAACTTTTATTAATTAAAAAAAGTATTTCTGAATAATAATAAAATACTATAAACGAGTAGCTATACATTAATCTAATCACTGTATTAAATGCTTCTGCATTTATGATCAATTGTCTTGAAACCTTTCGCGGTTCAGCTCCATCATTGAGAACACGCGGATATTTAGCCGTTGTCAGTGTAACTGTTCAGTTAATTTAACCTTTTGGTATGAAAGCTCAAAGAATTTTTAAACACGGTGAAAACTTGTAATTGAGGAACTTGGTCACATTTTCTTGCTGGAAATACCTGACCCTGAATTTGTATGTGAGACATTGTGTAGAGTACCACCCTTTAAGTCTTCGTAACCTCAAATTAGCATAACCCTCCATTATATCGGAAATACTGCAGAATTATATTTAAATGGTAAAGTTGAGGATTAAGGTGAAAGCGCCGACCCTGCCCGCGAAATTCAAATTTTCTTACGTTTTTTGTATTTTTTAGGTCAGTCTCAGATCTCATGTTAATGATTGATTGATTTGCGGTCGTAAAAATAATAAATATATATTTCCAGAATGTTAATAATTAAAATCGTAAATACAATTCTCAGTAATGGTAGCAGCAAATAATTTGATATGTTATTTAGGTAACCGTGAGATGTGGAAGAAATGGAGGGAGGCCATCTTTTATGACCGCCAATCAATCAATCATTAACATGAGATCTGAGACTGACCTACAAAATGAAAAAAACATAAGAAAATTTGAATTTCGCGGGCATGGTCGAAGGTTCCACCTTAAGGTTAAGTACTATGTTTATTCTCAACAGATTTTTTTTTTAATGTTGCTTCCAAACCGAACAATAAACCGTTAGTATTTAAAAAAAATATATATCATGAAACTTTGCATAATAACTGAACTAAATATGAAGCCTATACTTACTGTTTTTTTTTTAAATTACAATTATTTTTACCGTAAAAAGAAATTACCTAAACTATCGGCGGTTTGGAGCCTTCTCCCCGCCGTTCAGTCCGCGAACAGTAGTGTGCAAGCGAGATAAAGAGCTGAGGTATTGTGGACTATGGAGTAATATTGCCCAACGAGCTTTAGAAATCGACACGGACATAACTGACAGAAACAACGCTCTATCGGTGGTTTGCAGCTGAATATCAGCGTCAGGTGGTACACCTTGTGTTGTCATCTGATATTATGCTGAGGTGATTTCATATATGCTTATTTTATAATCAATGTTTTCTGTTGTTATAGTTTCAAGGTGCATTTTTTGCTGTAATGCCAATAAACGCCGGGACTTTTTCTAGAACTCCGTGTGCCTTATTAGCGGTTGCGTACTGAACAATCTTTTCTTGCGGGCAATACCTTCAAATGTTGAGTTGTTGACCCATGTTTCTATAAGACAAGTACAACGCTACAAGGTTCTTTTGGCGCATGGCCAAAATCGGAACAAATGCCGCCATCTTGATTAGTCAATACAATTTCTGTTTGAAAATTCCACAAATGTTTAGGCCGCATTCCGAGTTACGCCTTAATCGTTCACAGCGCTCACATCGATACTTTGCATTCCTATTTAGATATCACGATTATGACAGAGAGCTGTCAACAATTCGGAACGCTCGTGAACGCGCTCACACTGCTCGCTCAACGTCAAAACTTATAACATAACCCCAAAACTTGCACAAGATGGTTGGATTACAGTATTTCTTTGAGTATACACTTCTTTGGTTAGGTGGCGACTGTAGACAGAAGCACAAATTTGAAAATGCCACGTTAGTTTAAAGATAAGATGCAAAACAAAACAGCACAACTGTCATTTTTGACAGCGCTCACGGTGATATTAATTTAGGGCATGGTCGGTGTTATCGCAAGATGGCGCATGTCATGACGTCATCTATGACGATTCACGGGACATCGTTACCGCGATCACACTTATTCGGTACGTTTGTTAGCACGCTCAAATCGATTACAGCGTAACTCGAAACGCAGCCTTACTAACAACGCCCCCCTATCAATGTCATTCTGGCGCTAAAAGATCCTCGTAGTAGTCTATGTGTGTCTGTGTGCTGTCAACGGCTAAACGTCCCGTGGTTCTACTACTACTCCCGCACAATGATGGAGATGGTGTATCCGCATCGCTAACTGGCCGTCGAAGTCGGCTGCAGGGTGGCGGACGCGATTGGAGAATTTACTGAAATAAAAATTATATTTTGTTTTGAAAACAACATGTGAGGCTAATGAAATGAGTTAAGCAAGTTCGAAAGAATAAGGTAAATATTCGAATGAAACTCTAAGTTTAACTTAGCAAAGTAAAGTCACGGTAATATTATAATACAGTACTCCAACTTCATACAAACGGACGAAACGCGAGCTATACCTACGCGCCTCGATCTCGCGGTGCGCTCGGAGCGCAGACAGTCACGGCTGTACCGCAGTCGAACGGACGGTGTGTTATTTTTTTAACGATAACCGCGCGATTTTTTCTCTAAAAATCAGTTAATATGACGAGTAGGAAATATTGTGCTGTTTTTGGTTGTATGAATTCGTCAATAACGCATCCAGACATAAGTTTTTTTAAATTACCTGGAAACTCTGAAAGGTAAGACTATAAAATAATTTTACTTACTAGTAGGTAGGTACATAATGTGTGTCTTTATGGATAAGTATTTCCTTTTATCTCACGAAAAAAAAGGTGTTTGGATTAATAAATAAAGCGAATAGAGTAACGGAAAGTTATTGAGACGAGTGAAGTAGTTAGTTATATGCGGTTCTGAATGAATCATGATACGGTAGGTACCTACCTACTTACGCTTGTGTTAAAACTTCGGTGCATTTGTGTTTTGTTAGTTTGCATAATTCAAAGTAAAGACGTGGTATTTTATTATTAATAATATTTGTTTATTATCTGTGTGTATGAATAATACTAGAAAAAAAAATTTACCGTCTGTGTGTCATTAGATAGTTTTCGAAATTTTCACAGTGTTTCTGCTGCTGCTATAACAACATATACCACTAAAAACTGTTTTTTTTTTCTCGGCATTAACAACAACAGCTAGACTCATATATAATATTTAGATGTTTGAGGGTTGTGATTTTAAAACATTCGTAGTCAGCTGTTCAGCTTTTTAATAATTAATTAATTGGCGACCAACGAATTTTTATATAAAAAGTTTTTTATAAAAAAATATATATTTTATTTATATAAAAAGGATATTTACAATCACAAAACTAAATAGAAACAGAAAGTAGGCAAATGTAATTAAAATGCTGGAGACGGGCATCCCTAACGCATGTTTACGTACCGCGTGGCTATAGGCATTTATTTCTATCATGCGGCCGAGTTACACTACTGTATATAATATTACCGTGGTAAAGTCAAAGCATTATACGTGAATCTTGCTCTAAGAACCGTACAAATGACGACCTTATCGCTCAAAATAATGTATTCCAAATAATTATGGAAATTATAAAGTTTGGTACAGAGATTTTATTCAGAAAAAGGTTTTTTTTTTTTAATTTTTCTTTCCTTAGTTTTTTTTTTTTCATTTTGTAATTGTAATATCTTGGAAAGATTGAGTAGAATTTTTTACACTATAGTAATACTTACTAGTAGGGGTATTCACTTCGGAATGGGGAGTAAGATTCGACTGAGCCATCAGTTTTTGTCGCACTTCGCGAATCTTTAGTTGTAGAGCCATCTTTGTCGGGAAAATATCCATGTGGGTTGCCTGAAAAAAAAAAAAACAAATAACAGGTTAAATCATGTTTTTTTTTTTACTGAATTAATTCGAATTATAAAAGTAAAATGTGAGAATTGATGTTTTTTGAGCTGAAAACCATTTTTCCAAAATTTGTGAATGCAATTTAAAAAAAAAATAAGGATAATCTCCTAAGAGTGTTTTCTTGTAGCTACATTGGTTATTGCTTTTATTGTCCCGCCTCAAAAATTTACCCTGTGTAAGTGTAAATGTTTAATGTACGATGTGTAACTTGTTCGGCTCGCTTCGTTTCTACAAATTGTTTTGAAATATACAAGAGCGGATACGCACCTGGAAGTGCGTGGTGGCCTGCGTGGTGGGGAACATGCCGTGCTCCTGGAACAGCTTGAGCACGAGGTGGCGGCGCTGCTCCAGCACGCGCCGGTGGCCCGCCTCGCCGCGCGCGCCCGCGCCGCCCGCGCCCGAGCACGGCGTGCGCGGCGACATCTCCTCCATGCCGTCCGACGACACTGCGGGGCAGCTCGTTATAGCACTAGGCACTGGCTCACACGGACTCTGACCCACTTTTTGATCAAATCCCAAAAAAGATCAAATATATTCCGTAAAAAACAGTTTGGCAAAATATAATTGTAAGGCACTGAAATTTTTGAGCTCGCTCCGCTCGCTCTTAC
This sequence comes from Omphaloscelis lunosa, assembly GCA_916610215.1. Lineage (NCBI taxonomy): Eukaryota > Metazoa > Arthropoda > Insecta > Lepidoptera > Noctuidae > Omphaloscelis > Omphaloscelis lunosa. Next base: position 10,877,772 of record OU744265.1, on the reverse strand, counting down.
ATTATCTTAATCCTGAAACTTTTTTACATAAATAAGTCTACAAAGTAACTCATCTTTCTGTATAAATATATAGAATGAAGATTGTACAATAGAATATTCTTTATTATGTACACCATAAAAATGACAGACAGATAAAGATTATTTATAAGATCTTTATAGGTAAATGGTGACACTTCACATCGCTATTCGGTATTCGCCTTTTTTTACTGTGTTTTATTCGGCTATATAGTACAAAAGTCCGAATAAGTCAAACACACCGTCGACACATCGTCATGAACAACGAATATGCCGAACATTAAAGAATATTCTTGCTATCGTTTGCTAATCGGAACGCAAAGATGGACGTGTTGACGGCAGCAGCGACTTATTATTACCAAGACATATAAACCGTACATAAAACACCACACTCTACTGAGCAACCCATGTGTGGACAGTAAACAAACTTATTCAGTATATTCGCAATCCTTTGATATGTGACCAAAAATCGACAACCGACGAATACGAATGTTCGTGAATAAAAAATACGCATATAGCGTATTCGTTTATTCGTGGAAAATTGCCAAATATAGGCGAATAGAGTAGCTTCACATCGTCTTATACACGAACACAAATAGCAATGTGAAGTGCCACCATTACAAATCCAAGATGGCGACCAGAGTGCACAATTTTATTATATTTAATTATATTAAAAATTAATCTGCCTAGACTTTTCCCAACTATGTTGGGGTATTCCAATCTAACCGGATGCAGCTGAATACCAGTATTAGATTTCGTTGCTAAAATTAATCGAATATGGTGGCTATGTCGCAAATTATTGGTTACAGATACCATTAATACAGAGGCGCCAAGGCGAGGATAAAAATAGCCAAAAACTTAAAATTAAACTCAAAACTAAAACCACATACCTCTATAAGTATCTAGATTGAAGTCAGGTCCAAAGAAGGTGTTTCCGACGAGTTTGTTGGTCGTCGTGTGCGGGGTGCCGTAAGAATGCGGCGTCGGCATTCCGTTGCCGTTCATGACTTCTTGTTCTAGCTGCGGAGTCACCACTGTGTTTTCTTCCTCTGTGGACAACGACCGAAATGTTAAAGTAAAAGTACTTAAATCAGAACCAACTTTTTGAGTGCTAAGACTGGATGGAGAAGATTCTCTTGCTATCTTTTACTAACAGATAGAGCGAGAAAAGGATAACTATAGAGATTGGACCAGATAGGATAAAAACTCAATAAGGCGCGATAACACGTCACGGTTCGTTTACGGCGCGCTAGCAGCACCGCTGAATAATCGAGCGATGCTTGTATATGAAACGGCAAACCACCGGTCCTATGGTATACGGCGACGGTGCTGTGCCGTTGTGCCGCAGTGCCGTTAAAAAACTTTCAAAGTGATCCATATGTAACACCGACAACCGTGCCTACACACGGCGAATAAACCGTAGTTTTATTTGCCGTGCATTACAACGGGTCTTACAGTCGAAGGAGTCACAATAGGGAACCTTACTGCCAATTTCTCCAGCTAGAGGGCACCGTTGCTCAAGATACCAAAAAGGTTTTATAAAAAGGTTAAAGTTCCTAATGATTTAAAATATATAAATAATAATTTTATTTAATTACATTATAAGATACCGTTACCATCGCATTAGTTAATTAATTCTGTAATGATAGTTATAAGGGATAACATAACATCACGCCTTGTTTCCCCGAAGGGTTGGGCAGTGGTGTCCCTGTAGCAGGTTCACCCACATTTCGCCAGTTATGTTTTTTAAGTCCAATGTAATAGGTGGCGAGCCTATTGCCATCAACCGGGCACAAATCCAGACTCCAGGCTGCTACTGAGAAATTTCAGATAGAAAAATAAAATATTCATAATAATATTATAAATAATATTTTTATTTAATTACATTGTCAGATATCGCATTAGTTAATTAATCCTATAATGTTAGTTTTAAGGGGATAAGTAAATAAATAAATTATGTAAACAAGAAAACATCTAATAACAAAAATTAATATCTATTCTAGTAAGAAATCCGGTGATTTTACAATCTACTGTAATATTATTTTAGTGATAGATATTCTTCATGAATAATCTGTAAGAATGTTTCAGTCAGTGTATCAATGTTGTGCCATTAGGTAGCATTTATGCAGGAAGGACGGCGTTTACGGTCACTTTACGGTCAGCTTGTGTTCTGATCATTTTAGAGCTGAAGACATAAGAATGAAGAATTTTTTACACGTCAGAGTATACACCTAAAGTATTTTCAGTGCTATTCACTTTTAAAAGTATATTGTAGAGTAGTTTAATATCACAAACCAAATATGTTTGATATACATGTATGCATGCATGTTTTTAACCTTTTGATATGATATTAAACTACATTTATATTAATAAGAAAAAATATGATGAAAAAATATTGAAAAAGGCCGGCAAATATTGTCGCGCGCCTTTGCCTGTTTGCTTGGTTTACCTGGTGTCTAAGTGGCGCCATCTGCTGTCTCAGCTTCGCGTAAGATTCTCTATAGTTAAACAATCAACATGCACCAAATTTGGCATAGGAAACTTGGGAAGGGGTAATAATTCTGGGAGTTTACATTAATTGCAAAAAGGTCCAAAATCAATGTTGGCTGCAATGGAATTTGAACTTTGTTATATATGACATTAAGTTTGTTAATTATCTGAGATTCTATATTGAAGTTCAGACGTTGATCTAAAGTAGAGAGACCGTGGCAAACATACCCATTTTGTTATGTTTCTTCCTCATGTACAGCTGCGGACTGCGCGGCACCACCATGGCGCTAGGGCTGCAGGCCTCGGGCTTGAACTGGGGAAGAGTGCTGAACTTCTGCTCGAAGTTCACCGTCTCCAGTACTCTGGACCCAGGACAAGAATAATAAGTTAGAATACGTCGGTAAGATAATTACACATCCCCGCTGCAACAGCACGTCGCCCCTTCCTGTCATTCCGGGCGAACACTATATCTTCGATAGTTAATTGATTCAGGCGTGACCTTGCGGAAATCTATGATAAAATGATGATGTGGATATATTTAGTAACCTGTTCCGCTTAGCTATCTCTAAAGAGTCCTAGAAAGACCCTGAAAGAAATCGACACGTGTTTCACCTCTCAACGAGGCATCCTCAGGATGACGATTGACTTGTCGCGAACTCGAACACGGCGTGTTACCACACCAAGTTTTTTTTTTAGGACTCTTTAGAGATAGCTAAGCGGAACAGGTTACTAAATATATCCACATCATCATTTTTTTTCACTATATCTTCATTGTCGTTTCCTTTTTACCATTTTTCCTTGTCGTTTTCTTGCATCAGTAATAAACTTAAAAGTTATACGGAGCATGTTAAGAGTTCAAAAGTTACAACAAAATGTGGTTATTTTTTTGCGTTTGACGACCGGCCAACGCGCCGAGAACGCGTGTTCGGAGCGCGCTCGTATCGCTGCGTACTGAGCGCACGCCTCAGGAGCCTCTTATAACTTGGGCCTTACTTGTCTCTTCCGTCCTCGTTGCGTTTCTTGAACAGAGCTTTCTTGTGTGAAGGACTGGGCAGGTCGTTGGGTTGTTTGGGCGAGGTCGCGTCGTCCGAACTTAGGCCTCCGTTATTCAACGATGCCTCAGATCGAGGGATGTTGATGCTGCAGCCAATAGAAGTAGCTGGCTCGTTGCTGCCTGTGGAGCCGGTAGATGTTCCTGATGAGAAGATGGTATTAGGATTCTGATTTTTTAATTGAACAAGAATCATACAGTGCTCGAAGGATCTTTTGGCGCTCGAGTTACGTTGACAGGGAAGCGCTGTCGGTAAAAATCAGTGGTAAATATTTGTGAAATGTAATGAAAAAACAAGATGGCATCGTTAGTTCCGATTTTGGCCACACGCCAAAAGATCATTGTTCAGCTATATGTATCAGCCCGTCAGGCATATTACCTGTCTGGATGGTTATTCTTTTTCCCGATATTTCTAATGAGCCAGCTATTAAAAAAAGATATGAATAATAAAAATTGGGTTAAAATAAATTATTAATTGATATATGACGATAAAATAAAAACAGAAGATTTTCTTAATTCATAATTTCGAGTAACTATACTACCAGCGGCCGTTGACCCCGTAGCCAGTTATAGTTACTGGAAATTAAGAGATTAGTTTTTTGTTTTTTCAATCAGCACGTCTACGGAGTTACGCTAGTTAATTTAATTTGACCCTGTATAGTCACAAAAGATACCACTCCAATAGATGGATTTTCTTATCTCATAATTTCAAGTAACTATACTACCAGCGGCCGTTGACCCCGTAGCCAGTTATAGTTACTGGAAATTAAGAGATTAGTTTTTGTTTTATCAATCAGCACGTCTACGGAGTTACGCTAGTTAATTTAATTTGACCCTGTATAGTCACAATAGATACCACTCCAATAGATGTGTGACCTCGTAATGTGTGTTGACCTCGTAATTGCTACATCACCCTAAGGTTGAATATCACTTGTACGCCATAAAATGTCAATGTCTATTGAGACTGACTATTTCATCAATGAAACTGAATGCGATCAGCATATCTAAACTGCGTTCAAGAGCTGCGAGTGTCAATATTCCATAACAATGATGACACTGCCAACTCTTGAACGCAGTTTAGATGTGCTGATCGCGTTCAGTTTCATTGGTAAATTCCGCCCTTAGACGGTTCAACCTTAGTCGAGTTTCAATTTACTGGGAGTGTTTGCAAAAGTTGTAAACCACACAAAGCTTCCACGATCAGTAGGTAAATACAAAATTGCCATGTGATATAGAGCATTACTGTACAAGTTTCGACAGGGAAGTTAAAGGCAAACATGGGGCAAATTTTAAATTATTATGGTGGAATTCATATTCTTTGGAGATAATATTGGCTTACCCCGACTAAGTCTCTTCTGCAGCGGCGCTCTACCGAGCTGTGCCGGCGTCGGTGCTAACGGGAATGGACGGGCCTCTTCCACAGGAGTCTCCCATTGCCTGATATGGAAAAAGCAGCGTAAAGGACAGGAGCATGACAGTCTGTTAGGTAATTTGCGTGTTGAATACATTATACTTATATAATGTATTCAACACGCAAATTACCTAACAGACTGTCATACTCATGTAAAGTGATTTCAATGGCTTTCATTGGCATAGCAGTGATAGCCTAGTGTTCTGACCGTCGGACTGCCAAGTCATAGATCTCGAGTTCGAACCCAAGAATAGAATTATCTTTATTCAAGTATCGTATTACTCACAAATGATTAATAACACTTACAATTAAGGCATGGACCTCTTACAGTTCGGATTCATGTGCGTATTGTATAATTGACGGCACGGTTGGCGCAGTGATTCGATTTCCGCACGGAACAAATATTAGTATGACCTACAAATAGTTGTTCCGGGTCTGGCTGTTTGTGTATGCGAGTTAAAATGTTTGTAAACGCACCCACAATACAGGAGAAATGCCTAGTGTGAGGCAACCTTTTAAAAAAAAAAATCATCTCTGGCTTCAAATACGGTGAAGGAAAACATCGTGAGGAAACTTGCCTGAGAAATAATTCTCAACGGCATATGAAGCCAAGTCAGAGGCATAAAAACTCTAGACACCAGGTTAGTCACTACACGAAAAACAAAATTGTTATTTCAGTCAGCTATGCACAGCAGTGAATTTGACACTGTTATAAATGAACGCTAAAGTTAACGTCGAATTAAAGTAAGTAGAAATACAAGACGGTTAATATAACACAGTACTATATAAACGAATTACATGTGACCACGAACAGGATAAATAAATATCACAGAAATATATAGAAAATACTCACGTGGTAGTTTTAGGCGCAGTATTGTTGTTACTTTGAGATACTATCACAGATTGTCCGCCTTGCACGTTCAGCACGCCTTGGTTATTGTTCTTGGGGGTCTCTACTTCTGTGGACAATACAGCAATAGTAACAACATAACATAACATCACGCCTTGTTTCCCCGAAGGGTTAGGCAGAGGTGTCCCTGTAGAAGGTTCACCCACATTTCACCAGTTATGTTTTAAGTCCCATGTAATAGGGGGCGAGCCTATTACCTTCAACCGGGCACAAATCCACTACAATACAGTAATAGTCATGGACAAATTATAGTATTTCTACTGTTAATTCTTAAAGTTGGCAACGTCGCAATTAGCTGTCAAATATTCACCTGTTTTATATGGACCTTTATAGTGTAAACATCGCTCTATAGTGAACTAAAATATTAATAATGAATTGCAATTATAACACTGTATTTGATGGGATTGTACCCGTTTTAGGTGTAAAAAGAGCATTTGTAAAGTTTCCAAATACTGTTTTTACATCTACGATATTAATTATTGCATTTTATAGTCAATATCTTAGTTCTCTATAGAGCGATATTTCATACTTCCATACAGTAATATAACCAAATTAATCAAAACAGGGAAATATTTCACAGCTATTTGCGACGTTGCCCACTAATGCACGCTCTTAAAATAAGACAAAAATATGAAGTAATGCAAATGTCATAATATTGAGGAAGAATTCAATTCATACACGCTTTTTAACAATCATTTAATGCAGCTGCACCCTATTTATGAATGATAATCACGTGAATATAGATGACAAAATGGTCTACGAAATTCTATTAGGCACGCGTGCAGAGAGTGAGAACAGCATATACGCGGTAAAACCGTATGCCTTGGCTGCCGTCAAACGTCTCATTTTATTTGTCTCATTGCTGCTTTCGAATTTAGTTTAAGGCAAAGAGGTTCAAGGCCTATTTTGAGACTGGGAAGAACGTTACGTTACATTTAAGTTTGCTTGTTGAATGTCGAGGACAATAACTCCGAATTATCTCTAGAAGAGAACTGCGTATTTTTGGTGATATTTATGGTCTGATTATTATGAAGATCATAATTTAAGTTGAAATCCGTCTTATAAACAGCAGTTTACTTTTATATTTGCTGATTAAGTAAATCAGCTTTTAATAGTTCTGCTGTTAGAACTCAGGCCTCCTCTCTATGCGATAGGGATCATAATCTACAATGCAGGCCCAGTCCGAGTTGGTATCAAACAATCAACCCAGCCTAACACAGTCCACTGCTGGACATAGGGCTCTCCCAAGCCTGCTGTCCTCAGCCTTCCCGCATCCAGTCCGTCCCAGCCACCTTTTTAAGGTCGTCGGTCCATTGTCGCTGAGGGTCGTCCCACGCTACGCTTCCCGATACGCGGTCTCCTCTCCAAGACTCGTCCGCTCCACCGGCTATTCGACAAACAACATGGCCATCCCACTGCCACTTCAGCTTGCTTACTTTGCAAGCTATGTCGGTAACTCCGGTTCTCCAGTTCCGAGTTGGTATAAATATATCCTGTGTATCACTGATGTACACTCACCAGTATTGAAGGTCGGCACATACAGTCTCTGCAAGTGAACGCAGTGCATCGACTGCTCCGAGGCGGGACTCAAGGACGCTTGGCTCGGCTTCAGCAGTAGGTTGCCTGACGCATCCAGGGAGAGGGTGAGGGGACCAGGACCTGGTGAAACAACATTATGTTTAGGAACTTTCACTTACTCAACTGTATAAACATTTTGGCCTGCAATAAAGTAAGTACCGTTAAGGTGGATCTGCAAAGGATCCACCTTAATTCAAATCCACCGCGCAATTCAAATCTTACATTTTTTGTATTACAATTTGGCACATGGCCACATGGGGAGACCATGACCTGGGTTCCCACTAACGGAATCATTGGGACGAACGGGGATAAATTTTATATTATTAATTAAATTACACCAGTGGGACGAACGGGAATACACGCTTCAAAACAGCAATGTTATTTAGCGTTTAATAGGCCTATTATACCTCTGGATATTGCGAATTAGCTAGCGAAACTCCGCAGATGTGATTAGTATCGATATGTAATCACGATAAAACAAAAAGATTTTCTATACGAATAATTTCAAGTAACTACAATAGCAGCGACCGTTGAACCCGTAGTCAGCTGTAGTTACTTCAAATTACGAGTTTAGTTTTTTTTATAAATGAATACTCACCAGGCGAATTATCACCAATACTCCTCTTGACGAAGGTGAAACTCTTGAGCACGGGGTTACTGAGAGGCGTCGATGTAAGTGGCGTCGACGTCGACGTCGGGATTGTGTTGGACATGCCGCTTGAAATGACCTACAGAAGAACAGGGATTATAATGTTATGTTAAATAAGTGAAACGTACACTAAAAACTAGCACGTATTTATTCGATAGGACCATTTTTGTTTATTACAAATACTTTTATTTTTCATATTTAAGCTTCTCATATTTCATTTTCTCGTATTTAAAAGTTCATGTATGTTCTACTATGCACGTTCTTTTGAAAAATATCTAATATTACTGAAGATTTCTTAAAATTGATAAAATGTTATAAATAAATAAACATACATTTTTAGGCAAATACTCGACCCTTATATTAACACGATAATTTTGAACTGATCATAATAAATTGTTAGCAGGATTTTTGACTATTGAAAGTATTTTTTTTTTAATAACAGCAGGAACCTGCTGAGTGCCACCTATAAGAATGCGAGTGGAACTGAAGCCTGAAGGTTCCGCCTCTCCCTTGCTCGAGCCAGCCTGCCCCGCTGAGCTTCTAGCTTTAAATTCGTCCCCTAATTAATCTGAATGCGATCCAGCCTGTGCGACGCCCTAAGCCGAGGTCCATACCCCACAGAGGTACCCTTAGCATGGAGTCGCTTAGTATATAAGTTTATGCCCTGGCTGGAGGCCTTAATTTATTGAGGGAAGTCCGGTTAAGCAGCCGACAACCTCCTACGTTGACCTGCAATTATTTTTATGTCTGCAGAAATAAATAAACTATTATTATTATTACCTGAACACCGCACGTAGAAGTGGGCGAGTTCATAATGGACGCTATAGCGTTGTCCAACGCAGCTTGAGTGGACAGGTTGGGCGTGCTAAGAGATATGCCTTGCACGCTGTGAGTAAGGCTCTGTGTACTAGATGCTATGGAAGTCGGATGAGGAGAACTTGGGACCTGATTTGAGAGCATCGGCTTGTTGATCTGAGTGAAGGCTGTCCATTGCCTGTGGTTTTCGCCTGGAAATAATGATAGCAATAAGTACAAACTCCAAGCATTTATTTCAAATAAACCAATTACAGGCACTTTTGAATTGTCAAGGGGTCGGTCAGTCAGAAATATGAAGCTAGTTGCCCATAATGCCCATTCCAAAACGTAGTAGGTTCCTATAGGAGAAGAACGGGCAAGAAACTCTACGGACTTTTAAATCTAAATCAAAACACAAATTACATTGTATTTTAAATATTTTTTTAAGCATTTGGAATGTACAATTTTTTTTTGACCACACAATATTTAATTAACAAAGGAACTTGCGATTGTAACTAAAACGTGCCCTTAACAGTAGCTTGTATAGATTAATTGTATTTCATATTGTGAAAATAAATTGAGGATTCTACACTTATTTTTATTATATTTTTTCAATACCAGCTTGTTAGAGAACCAACACAGCTAGTGTTTAGCTTGTGTGTGTGTGTTTTTTTTTAAATTTATATTATTTTATAAACCTAATGTAAAAACTTACTAGTATCAGCGTGAGTAGATTTGAAGGCGCCGCCAGTCGGCTGGAAACCTTTCGGTCCCCCTGGACTGGACGCAGTAATACCGCCGTGAAGATTGTCCGACGAACCAGCCCTGGAAATGCGAAAAAAAAAAACAACTAAATTCCTTAACTTTATTTACTTTGACGAAGGGCGCATTACAAATTCAAATAGCACAAGCCCCCGTACTAGGATTCCCTGTGTCTTGGAGACTAGACGATTTCGTCTTATAAGATAGTAGGTAGGCAATCTAAACTATAAAGAGGTTACACTGTTTCTTTGTAAGATCTCTGCCAGTACTGATCTAATAGGGATGATGACAATGTTTTGTGTCCGTCATTTAGTTTATAAAAAAATATTAGTCACGTAATTTTTTTTCTTTATTACTTTATCAAAACATTACGGCTATACATTGAGATAAAATGTGCCATGACGTCACGAGTATGTAGATTTTATGCTTACTTGTGACGTAGTGACCCGGGGGGGTCGCTACGTCACAAGTAAGTCCCCAACTTTAATGCGTTTTATCTAAGTCATTTTTTATTAATATAAAGCAAAAAAAAAAATATCTGATTGACGGACTAATTAGAATTTGTTTTTTTTTTTTGACCATCATTGCTATTACAAAAAAAAAATTGTATGTATGTAAATGAATGTGAATAAAATAAACAGATAACTAAACTTACATAGCTTTAATAGGCTTAGGCCTTCTAGTGTGGTCGTGGTGCGACGGCAAGTAATCTCGAGTATCCAATCCTTCAGAATCCGAATCTGTCACCTTTTCTCCGCATTTCAAGTCGATCTCTATGCTTTGTACTGCAGCTGGCGGTTCTTCTAACGTTTGGGATGGCTGTAACATAAATGGCTATATGAGCATTAGATCAATGATAAAAATAAAGTAAGGCCTAAGTCAGGAGGTCATACGAGACCATGAGGAAATTGATAGTGTACGTAACCCAATGACCTATCAGCTAGATAGACAGAAAGAGAAATGTTTATTTGGCACAATACCGTATGCAGCAATATACACGTTTGAACAAAATTAGAATGAACATAAAATAAAAACATAGGATTATAAGTGCCTCACGGCCGCACCAAATAGGTTACATAACACATAACATAACATCACGCCTGTATTCCCCAAAGGGTTGGGCAGAGGTGTACTTATAGTACAGCCACATTTCGCCAGTTATGTTTAAGTCCCATGTAACAGGGGGCGAGTCTATTCCCATCAACCGGGCACAAACCCAGACTCCACGATTCCAGATGGAAAAACCCAATAACACCTTGCCCGACCCGGGAATCGAACCCAGGACCTCATACTCAGCAGTAGCACTTTGCGACCACTAGACCAACGAGGCAGTCCAATAGGTCAAATAGGTTAATTTCGGCAATAATACCAGACGATATACTATGAGATAGCTCATTGAAATTGACCTGTGTCGATATCCTGTTTGTTTGTTTTTGTGTTTCAATTATGCATTCCACTTACTTCTAACCTGTGGATGCTAAGCAAATACTTCACAGTACGCTAAAAGTAAGGCGTCACGTACACGAGGATATTTCTTATAGATAGGTGGTGAGTCTGAGTACACATACCATTTGCTCATCGTCACTAAGGTGTGGTGATCCAATATGGTTGTACGAAGCCACCGGCACCGGCAAGTCCGAGTTGATTGTGAGAGCACCGCTGGTAACCACCTCAGATGGCGTTCGGGGACTCTGTAAACAAACATGGTGCGAAATTAGTTTAAAAGTATACAACATTAATATGCAAGTTACAAAGACATTAGGGCTGATGACAAAAAAAAGTGGTGTCACTCAAGGAGTGCCGACAGAAGTAAAAACTTGAACAAGATCGCCTTGGTGGAAGAAAAATACTTGTATTGAACATTGGTCCGTAACCTTTTTAAATAAAGAGCACAACCGCGTTTACAAAAATGAGGTGTTGTCATGGTGTCGCGAAATCAATGGTTTTAGTCCCATCTCAAAAATGTCCAACGCACCTAAAGAAGTTTTCACTTCAATAAAAAATGTTTTGTCCGTCAGGTAGATTATTAAAAAATATTGGACACATATTTTTTCTTTTTTTACACATTCAAAAGATTACGGCGATACATTGAGTTAAAATGTGTCATGTCGTCACGAGCTTGTGACGTTTTTTTATTATCTGACTGACGGACTAAAAAGAATTTCTTTTTTTTTTATCCAGGCATCATCCTTATTACAAAGTTAGGGCACTTGGCAGGAAAGAAGTTCAACCAATATGCTTTTCGACATCTGGTATTGGGCATAACAGTAAACTATCTACTATGTTTTACACACAACACTACGCCTGTAACCCTCAAAGTCCTAATAGGGTTAGACGGTCAAAATTGCTTGACAAGGACGTGATTTTTTCGTGCTTGTCAAGCAATTTTGACCGTTTAGGACTTTGCGACCGAATTAGGTCGTAAAGCGATCGCTATCTATGTTGACACTGCTGCCCCTAGCTGCTATTATCAGATAATGTTGTTAATGTGGGAGACGGAACAAAACACTTAATGCTGAGTAGTGGGTGTACTAATTACTGAGTAGTGGGTTCTGAGTTGAGCTCCACGATTACGGACAAATGCTTGCACTGACTGGACAAGTCCACTTAAATGTGTGGTTCTTTCCTCAAGAGAATTACAGACATGGCCCTCATAAGGCCTGACCAAGATTATGTCTGAACTTTAAAAAAGACTGCGACCTCCGAGTTTGTTTCAGTCTTTCTTCTCAAAGTAGTCAGATAGGAAATGCCGGACTCATCTAGCTTATTTTTAATATTTTTTAATAAGACGTGTGGTAAAGTGATTCCGATTTCCTATTTACAGAATAAATAATTTCATTTGTTCTTTTCTCGGTATTTTTTTTTTTGACATTACATTAAATTTAAATTTTTTATTTGATTGAATAAGCATAGTTTACGTTACCTGTGGCATAGATCCAGTAGGATCTTTGCTACTCGAAGACTTCCTACGATCTTTGTTACACCACTTCCATTCGGGATGAGCTTTGAAGTGGGCTTCTTTGACCTGAGAATTAAAAAAACAAATGAATATAACGTAAAATTTACAATGCTACGTGAATACGACACTTATATGTGTTGTAGACGTATGTAATGAGTAACTACACAATAAGATCGCAACAATACATAAGTAGGGTATTGGGCGGTAACCAAGCTTGAACATGTGAACATGGTAACGGCAATAAAACGGTCACTTTACATGTATTGTCACGAACAGACATGTGGCTTGCTAGTGTCCAATATAAAGGCACAGAAGCTAAGCTAAGCGTAACATACGCCCGAAAACCGTACGCCGCACGCGCTTTTGAACGCGTTCGTTAAGGGGTAATCGCTTTTATAAGTATGATTTAATTTCTATGGTAAAGTATACTGTCACTATGCGCCAAAATACACAACTATCATCCAAACACAAAGTATAGGCAAATTCCTAACGTAAAAAAAAATAAATATGGAAAAATTTCATACTTAATCTTATATTCAGTAAAAAAAATCTTTGTTCGTACACAACCGTACATCAGTGATAATAATTTGTCGTCGACAGCGCCATGTGTCGGAGAAGTAAGAGTATTCGTAGTGCAACTGTTACCAATTATGGTTTATTGTTTATCAAATCTTTTATTTGTATTATCATCAGCATCAGGAGAGGTGGTGGCCCAATGATAACGGCCGCGACTTACGAGTAGAGTCGTAGGTTCGAACCCTGACAGGCGCTTTACTTTGTGTAAATGATTTCATCACAACTGCTCCCAAAACGGTGAAAGAAAACATTGTGAGGAAACCGGCATGTCCTAGAACCGAAAATTATAAGATATGCGACATATACCAACCCGCACTGGGCCCGCGTGGTAGATTACGACCCGCTGTCTCTCACAAAGAGGAGGCCTGTGTCCCAGCAGTGGGAACATTTTAGGCTGGGTATGCTTTTATGCATCATCATTAGTAGCCTTGCTTGCTGAGTGTAGGGTTCCTCCCTTTTAGGCCAAGCTCACCTGGTCTGAGCTATTCTCATTATATTATCTTATTTGCATAATGCAGATGTTTTTAAAGAGTTACTAACCTCGCTAGCAAGTTCGTTGTACTTCTGTTTCTCCTCCGGCTTGAGTGAGTACCACCACTCGCCGAGTATCTTGCTGACCGTACGGTTGTCCTGGTTCGGGTGCATTTGATGCACGATCTGACGGTGGCGTTTGGAAAATATCATGAACGCGTTCATTGGACGACGGATGCGACGCTCTTTCTGTAAATAGAAGATAAAATTAAGTTTGATATTATAGAGAAAAACATAATATAATGAAATTGTAGGGAGTATGAAACTTTCAGAGGTCAGGCAGGTCTTCCCAACAATTTTCAAAGGCGGGCCCGTGATAGATCAATGATAACCCCCATCAAATAGAAAAAAAGACCAATTATAGTCTTATTAATTTCCATATATATATATCCCTTTGTAAAACGCAAATCTAACAGAATTAAGTAAAAAAATTTATTTTTGGTTGAGTTACAAACTGTTAACCGTGCCATAACATTACACTGTCAACATTTCAGTAAATTGTTTATTGGGCCTCCAATTCATAATAGTAAAAAAAAATTCTAAAGATATCTGTGCTCCTGTGTGTTTTATTTTTATTTTGTGTATCTAAAACATTACCTTTTCCTGTGTAGCAGGCGAGTTTAGCGCAGAAGTGTTCTGCGAAGGCCTCTTATTGGAGTCGTCTCCGCCGACACCCGAGTCTTCGGACTCAAACACCTCGTCATCCTCATCCATGCACATCGGAGGATCTGGAATACATTGTTTGTCTTACAAATTGACAAACATAATACATATGCTTTGAGTTTTAATGTTTTTTGGGACATTGAGAGGTCAAACCCGCTGGTCATGTCAAAACAACTCTTATTTTACAATACAACTAACCCGTTCAATTAAAGCCCTCTCATTCATAAATATTTGATAAAGCTCTTTTAATCTCTCATTTAGTTTAAATAACCTGAATGACAGGTTTCTAGAGCCTTTTGTTAAAATGTCAAGTTTTTCATGAATTAAAAAAATGCACCTGCAAATTGCTACTTAATTCGAATTAAATAAAAATACCAGTACTTCTATTCTGACTTCTACGCCAGATTCCAACAAAAGAGGACTTCAGCAGTTCGTTTACAAAAAACTAAAGTTATAAATACATACCGGTAGCCTCCGTCTTAATCTGATCCTCAGTCTTGATAAGAGGCGCGGGCGTATGCGGCGTGTGCGGCGTGTGCGGCGTGCGCGGCGTGCGCGGCGTGCGCGGCGACGGCGGCGCGGCCGGCACCGCGGGCGCGGCGCCTGCGGGCGGGGGGGACCCGCTCAGGAGTGGCACGAGGGACTGCCAGGGAAATGTGTTGCCTGATACTGAGCAGAAAGTATTCATAGTTTGTACGTTTGTAAAAGAGTTAAAAACAAAACAGATTTAACTTAGGCAGTCTAAAAAGTGTAAAAGAATAAAACACTATTGATAACAAAGTTGAAGTATCAACTCATTTATTTATTTGCCATCATTCAAATTACCAATTACCCTAATCTAAGGCATTATAGAAGAGAACCTTATTGATACAGGCGTCTCTGCATGGTTTGTTCCAAAACTATAAAATATGAAAATGTTAAGAAATGGAACAGAAAACGTACTTGTGTATGTTTAATTTGTTTATTTGAATATTTACCCGGAATTCTAATTTTAAATCACCTTAGAGATGTTTCTCATTTGACAATTGTGGTTTATTTGATATAACTTCACTTTGCGTCGATGATTTTTCAATTACAATTTAACAATGTTATTCGTACAATAATTTTGTTGGAAAAAGTGGTGAGTTTTAAGTTGAAATCTTCTAAACACAGATGAATAAGTCCCTTTAGTGAGTTATTGCGAATAATTTAACGTATATCAACAAGATAGCAGTTAACAAAAAACTTTTTACAAAAAAATCAACTGTCTTCCGAAAAAAACACTACAAAATAAAAAATCACTTTAATTTCGGAAGTCAGTATCTTTGGTTTTGAATTTTCGTTTTCTGCCACCGACTTCCGTGCCTTCTTTTTTTTTAGAAGCCGGTTGATTTTTTTTTTGTAATAAGTTTTTAATTTCCAGTTTTCAGTTTTGGTACCTACCCCACACAAATTCGAATACAAGCTATGTAAATAACAGTGACAGGAATTTATCATATCATACATATACTAAGTGGGAAAAAATACGTATTACTGAACCCAACTCAAAAACTATCCAAACAAAGTTAATAAAATGTATTTGGGACCACCTTGAGCCCCTTTCAAACAAAAAAAGAATTTTCAAAATCGGTCCATAAATTGACGGAGAAATCGGCGGACAAACATTAAAAAAACACGCTACGAACATAGAACCTCCTCCTTTTTGGAAGTCGGTTAAAAATCTTCTCAAAACTATGTGTGACCAAAAAAAGGTGGAGGAGTCTATTTCCATAATTCCAGAACAAGTTTTTCCAGATCTTTATGCAAACGTGATAGTCGTCACGACGCATACGTGGCGTGAAACAGCCAACAAAGTACATACCTAAAAATCAAGGACATTGACATTTACAAAAATCCAATCAGAGATTAAGAGAAATTATTTCTGATTACATTTTCCTGTGTACACATAATAGTAGTTAGTGATAGTACTCACCGATAATCGTGTGTGACGTGGGTGGTGGCAATACTGGCAGTAACTGGTTAGGATGCACTATCACTGCGCTGCTGTTCGCGTTGTTTATCTATAAGCAATGTTTTTATGTTTCAATGCAAAAACAATATCTAAGTAGAGGAAAAACACATCAATAGATTTTATTGCAAATTTCTGTATAAACACTGTCCTAGTCCCAGGCACTACAGAAGAATACAGAAGGTTCGTACGTACGCAGCGGGCTCGTCTTGTCGGACCAATTCAGCGAGGGTAACGTAGTCAGAACATATAAGAGTTACGCGATACAAAGGAAGGCAACTTCTAGGTGAATATAACTGTAGGTAGTTAGCGCTGTGCGACCTGAATTGCACTTTATTGTGTCGTAGGAAGAGTCGCTTTTTATTTAAATGATTTTGCAGAGTGACCCATCTGTTTTCATCTGTGCAGGTACTTAGTTTAAAAAAGGGACTTTGTGTCTTAAGACGTCGATATAATAAATGATGATGTGCATCCCTGATGTTACGTGTTCGCGGCAGCATCAATAGTATTCTCAGTGTGTTCGCAGATCGGTGGGATTCCCGATATTGCGGAGATGGATGCAGCTCCAAGCTGATTTTTTTTTTTTAAATTAATCTGTGTTGTACGGTTGTACCTACTAACACTAGATGTTAAGTAAAATTGTTACTAACCCTATGGACTGCGTCTGAAATAAAAATATTCTATAAATGCGACTTACATGATCTCCGTTATCTAAACTCCGATGTTCCTGTTCATTGTCATTGTTGTTGAGCTGTTGCTGCAAATGATTTATTCGCTGCTCGATCTGAAACGTGCCACAAACTTGAATGAAGCAGTCTGAGCCTGTTACGCTTTCAGAAGAATCCATCCCAATCCTATCAAAAAGGCAATTGTGCACTCATCCATTTCCATTAGCCATTATATTAGCATACTACTATTTAGAATAGCGATGATGACTAAAAAATATTTTTTGTTCATCAGGTAGTTTATTTAAAAAAATTAAAAAAATGACGTTTACAAAAAAAAATATACTTCCGAAACCGTTACAAATACTTGCATAGAACATTGGTCCGTAATGTAATATAAATAAAGAGCACAATCGTGTTTACAAAAATGAGGTGTCGTCATGGTGTCGTGAAATCAATGGTTTAGTCCCGTCTCAAAAATGCCCAACGCGCCTAGAGAATTTTCACTTCAAAAAAATATTTTTTGTCCGTCAGGTAGATTATTAAAAAATATTGGGACACGTATTTTTTCTTTTTTTACATATTCAAAAGATTACGGCGATACATTCGAGTTAAAATGTGTCATGAGGTCACGAGTATGTAGATTTCATACTTACATGTGAAGTAACGACCCATTCCCTAACTTTAATGCGTTTTATCTAAGTCATTTTTATTAATATGATAAAGCAAAAAATACGTGTCATTTTTTATTATTATCTGACTGACGGGCGCCCGATTGTGTATCTAACAGTCACTCAGAAACTGTTGCTTAGGCCTAGGGATTGGGTGATGACTAAACCTAAATCTGGTATGAACAAGGTCGCTTTTCGCGTATATCAGTGTGACCCCTTATATCTTCTAAACTACACTTTGGATATGGATATGGTTGTCACCAGTATTTAGAGCTAAAATTCCGGAAAGTTTAGGTGTATAAGTATGGATACTGTAGATGCAATACAATATTGTTATCCTGTTGCTTATCGGCCAAAAACAAATTACACACGCCACTAAAAAAATAAACAATATTAAATACATATTGATTAATTGGCCGGATAATAATCACGTGCATAATATTAATACCGATTTTAACTTAGATAATGCAAAGTCGAGCCACAGGAGCGGCAAAATAATCAAAGAATACAGAATGCCGAAACCTTTCTAACGAAAGTAATTATAAGATGTACACTGTACTAAGATTGTTGAATGTCGACATGCAATGGGGAGGGACAGGCAAAACTAATTACAGATAACACCACCGCACACATATCAACTCGGAAAGGGATCGTCACCGTATCGCCTCTCGCCTTGCCTTCAAACAGGCGTCAACCTAACGTAAGCACGTAACCAAAACGGATAGCAGCTCCGACACGTCGACCCGGCTACGGCTAGGCGACGCCGCGCTTACAGCTCTAAGCGCGCGTAGTAATAGTGTGCTGCAGGCAGACCGCGCGAGCGATGAGAGGGGCAAGGGTGGACGAAGAGACGTAAGCTCGGGTACGGAGAGACGTAAGCGCGGTGACGATGAGCCGTAAGCGCGGAAACTGCAAGTTGACCAGCACCGCACCGCGGTTCGTGAGCTTGTCCCGAGGCAAGGCGAGGCGAAATGTTACGATTCCGATTGTGTGCGTTGCAGTAGGGACTTTACAAAGAATACTGAATGGCTCGAGTTGATACGTTGACGATCCCTTTTCGAGATTATATATGTACTATACCTTACACTATTTGCGCTGTAGCATGGTGCGGGTGACAGTTGCCCGTATGACGTTGACATTTGTCAGTACCACGTAGGGATGTGAGGTTATGCAATTCATTTTTATCGCTAACGATACTCGCAGCGTGAATCTAGTTCTCTTTAATATTGTTATGAAAATTAGTGTATTATTCAGTTGTGCAGTGTAACTACGTGTGTGCTACGTGTATAAACTTGTCAATATAAATGTTTTATGGCTACATAATTATCTTTGTACTTATATAAAATAATCAAAATCGGGTTTATGTTTTTTTTTTCGTGACAACATTTTTGCTCTATGGTGCATCGGCGCGGCGGCCATGTTGTTTACCCGTGCGATGCTGTGAGTGCGAGTACGAGTGCAAGCGCGTTATATTGTGACTTAATGTGACACGTATTACGATTTCATTGTTTGTTTTCATTTTTGTTAAATTGTTATTTGTTATAAGTTTGTTGAGTTTGTTGTTATTACCATGCCTAAGCATACAAAAAAAACTGTTTTGGGTAGTCAGGCCAGGGAGCTTGTTGTTCGCCTCCGAGACTACTTTGAAAGAGAACAACAAAATAATGGACCGTTGTTACCATTGAATCATATTGTAGAACGAGTAGCCGAAGCTCTTGATATTGGCCGCAATACTGTTTCGCGTATAACACGTGAGAAAATTGGCCAAGATGGGATGTTTGAAAATAAATTATCGACACCCAACAAAAAGCGGACCAAGGTGAAGCCAATCACAGATTTGGATGATTTTGCTAAGGTTGCTATTAGAAATCATATTTATGATTATTATAGAAGAATGGAGCTACCCACATTGCTCAAGCTTCTAAAATCATTAAAAGAAGCTGACTTGTTCAAAGGAGGTATTACTTCGCTACGGCAAGTTATAAAAGATATTGGCTTTGTTTACAAAAAAGTTAACAAAAGAAAGATTATTATGGATAGGACTGACATTGCCCTAGCAAGATGTAGATTTTTAAGGAAGGCCAAAAACATAAGTGATTGGAGCAAAGTTGTCTTTTTGGATGAAACGTGGCTAAACGCCAACCACACAGTGGGTAAAAGTTGGACCGACGATACGGCACAATCGTGTACCAAAGTGCCGGAAGGCAAAGGCGAACGCCTTATTATTTGTCACGCAGGTACAGCAAGTGGATTCGTCCCTGATTGTTTGCTGGCTTTTAAGTCAAAAAAAACTACGGAGTATCATGAGGAGATGAATTACGAAAAATTTAAAGATTGGTTCATAGGTCTATTAAACAATTTAAAAGAGCCTATGACCATAATAATGGACAACGCACCCTACCATTCGGTGCAAGTTAATAAACCCCCAAACCAATCCAACCGCAAAAGCGAGTTGGTGAAGTGGCTGAGTGAAAACGGAGTTACAGCAGATATAAAAATGTTAAAGACGGAGCTTATTGCCTTAGTCCGACGCCATAAGCCACCAACTCCTACCTATGCTCTGGACGAGATGGCAAAAGAAAAAGGCCACCAGGTCCTTCGACTACCACCCTACCATTGCCAGTATAACGCTATTGAGCTGATTTGGGCCCAAATAAAAGGTATGCTTTTAATTTCAATTCCCATTTTGAAGCTTTATAAAAAAATCAGCTTTCCGATCGTAGCATGTACCTAGTTTAAAAACATTACCAGATACTAGATTAGGCTGATTGATGATTATTTGAATACTTTTTTTTATAAGTTCGTTTATTTTTAGGTTACGCCGCAAGAAATAATACTTCGCCGCCATTTACGGCAAATAAGATGTTGGCCCTATTACAAGAGGCCATCAACAATGTTCAACCTGAAGACTGGTCGAAGGTCGTGAATAAAACAAAAAGGGACATTATGTCTGATTGGGATCGTGACATACATATTGACAACATAATTGAGTCATCGTTAATAATATCCGTCACAGATTCAGATGATGAATTGAGTGACAATTCAGATGTTCCTGACTCTGATATGAGTTTAGACGAATAACATGTATTTTTTTTTAGCAACCTTTTAAGCAACCTTACCCTATAAATGTTCTGTTGTATAATTAGACCTTTTAAAAATAAAAATTGACCTACGCACAATATACGTTTTTTATTATAAAAAATATCGACTATCCATCGTAGCAGTACATCCCATCACTAAATACGTCTATGGCGTTACGTTATACGCATAACACTTTGCTTAATTTTTCATTCAATTTGATTTTATTTCTTGATTAGAACATTCTGGTTGGGTTTAATTTAATTTACTACAGTTATTAATTATTTAATATATTACGAATGTGGTACAACTGAAATATTAAGTCATAAATTGTAAATCGCGGCAACTTTCAAGAGTGAAACGAAATGTTACTGAAACTGTCACCCGCACCATGCTACAGCGCAAATAGTGTAAATCTGTTGAATTTTTTAAGGACTACCATTATTTAATAACACGTAAAAAGTCAAAGGTCGAGGTTGTGGGTTCAAATCCGGGCAAGTACCGATGTGACTTTTTCAATTCATATGTACTTTCCGAGTTTATCTTGGACATTACTAACATCGGTGGAGGAAAAACATCGTGAGAAAACCTGGATTTATAGTTAATATAAGTCTGAAATCGCTAACCCGTGTTAAGCAAGCGTGGTGATCAATGCTCGTGCCTTCTCTGTATGAGAAGAGGCCTGTACCCTGCCGTGGGACACTAACAGGCTGGTATTATTTATTATTATTACGTAAAAATCCTATGTCATTTCACAGGTAAACAATTCCAACGACGATGCGACACCTAGCGGGATAAATTGGTAGTGTCTCTCACCATTGACGTCAAGCAATGATATATCATATGGGCCAATTATTTCCACCTGATAAAATTACAGTAGTTATTTCAAACATAAAAACATTTTAGATACTCACTTGAACAGTCTCCGCCGGCTCATTTTTTATGAACACGTACTTCTTTTCCGCGGTATTCTGTGGCACCATAGTGACATAGTATCTCTTCACAGGGTCTTTCATATCCGGTTCCACAACGGACAACAACCGGGCCTGAAGTGGCGCTGGTTTCAGAATCCTCTTATTATTATCTTCCATTACACGAGTCTCGGATAGTTCTGGGGGCCGAGTGTCAATAATATTACGGAGAATATTGTTCTCTCTTTGAGTCTGATGATCCCTCTCATCATCATCATACTCCGAGACTCTTCTATTCAGAAAATTTTCATGATTATTTAGAGGGGGCGACATATCTGTGTCGCGTCGGTAGTTGTCGTGGATTCCGTTTCGGTGAATCGGCTGCGTTCGGTATATCTGTTCTACGTCGATTCCGTTTGATGTTGGAATAGTTCTAGGGACGATAAGGTTGTGTGCTAGTTCGTTCGTATTGCGAATAGTGTTCGCGATGCTTGTTTGCAGACTCTGCGTACTTAAGTTGTTCAAGTTGAGAGAAATACTCGAAGGAAGAGTTAGACTTGAAAGAGTTGTGGTAGTAGCATTTATGCTAGTATGTATAGTATTCTGTAAGTTCAGGCCTGAGGTTTGAACGCCGATCACATTAGATTGGGACACGTTGTTTGTTTGAACGATTGTAGGCCCGTTTCTGTTTTCCACCTGGGAAATGAAGGTCTAATTTTACCATAACTTAATTATACCTTTAAATAACACATGTTTTATAGTAAGTCATTTGTAATACCTGATAATGGTAGTTAGGTCCTGGTGAAACTCTTATGACGCTGGTGGCCACTCCACCGACGGGTGAGTTTACCCTACTAGGTCGGACTAATTCAGGCCTGGAATAAAACTTTCCTGTGTTAATTTAATTATAATTGTCTTGCTTACACTTGGAAGTGGCTTGGTAAAACCGGGAGCGTTCGCCAAACGTCTAGACAGCGTAAGTACAGCGCAAACGCGACCCTAACACCACGTCAATACGATATATTTTGGTGCAACCACTTCAGGCTTATGTCGACGCTTATGACGAGTGTCCTTGGAGTTTCTTACCCGTTCTTGTCCATAGAGATCTACGTTGTGAAATGGGCAAATGGCTTCAACTTCCTGAATGACTCTTTGACAGTTCAAAAGTGCCTGTAAATAGTTTAATTGAAAAAAAATGCTTAGAATTTGAGTTAGTTATCAGTTACTCTTTTATGCAAAGATAGAGAATTGTATAGATTAGCTATCAGCGTAAACATTATGAGATAGCGATAGTCTTTAAGTCATTTCTAATAATAATTTTCAAAGAAATCGTACTGTGACAGCCGTTTTGTTGGGCCCCGGTTTATAGGCAAACAACTGGGGTCAGAGAAAAAGTTTGCATACCTATACGAAGGAAATAGAGAATATATATTTCTGTCTAGTTTATTCTTACTATTGGATCTTATAAGTTTGTCCTTGTCTCATTATTATTATCTAGTGACTTGCCTATTAAAGTGTGCAAGATAAAACATAACGTAACATACAAATGACAGCTGTAAACAATAGCCACAGCCATTTCTTGGTTGATTGTGTTTTGGTTAAATTGTATTTAATTTAGAGGGCTACAATGATCTTTTGGCGCTCGAACGACGTTGACTTGTGGGCGCTGTTGATAAACATTTGTCAAATTGTTTTATAGTTTGACCGAGACCACTGTTCTGTAGCGGGGGTACGTGCGCGGCGAGTCGGGAGGGCAGTGCAGGCCGCTCATTCGTCAACGCTCACACCGTAACGCCACTCATTCGTCAACGCTACCCCTCGCCTCGCCGCACATTCGTAAGGCACAGAACAGCGGCTGCGGTCAAACTATATGTAATGTATTGAAAAAACAAGATAGCGGCGTTGATTCCGATTTTAGCCTCCTGCTAAAAGAAACTTGTATACCTATAGCTTCAAACTTTTCTTGGTTCATCGTCTTCTGTTTTTAACCGACTTCGACAAAAGGAAGGGGTTATATTGTAGTACATACCTGATGAGGTGATGATGGTACAAGGCCGCGGGGTGGTGCGGCTGCGGCTGGGGCGACGAGATCGGCACGAACAGGTTGTTGCGGAGCCCGGGGGACCCGCCGCCGCCCACTGGGGATGCACCAGGGCTGCCTGACCGGGAACTGCCCAGCGATACTGTACGAGAAAACATGTTATGAGATTAAGAATATATCAGTACAAACCGTGTGCCCAATGGGAATTCCCATCGGCAACTTCTCAGTGCCTTAGGGGATCAATTTTCAAAAAACAATGATACAAATAAATTTTACTTGTATACAGAAGTCTAAATACCAACTTCCAAGTTTCTTACTTCAAAAACGACGAATTTCCATCCTACATTTCATTCTCTATTTAACCCCTTTGGGAATAAGTTTCCAAAAAACAAAATCTAAGTATTAATTTCCACTTTTCCACGGTTTTAACTTCAAAATTTACGAAATTCTTAAGAAACTTATATCCCCTATAAGACCCTTTTACGGGATGAATTTAAAAAAAAATCGTTCTCTTGTGTTAATTTTCGTTATAAAAAGTCCCAGTGGTAGCTGTGCGTTGTCTGTCAGTGAGTGAATGATTTTTAATAAGTAAATACTGACATATCCCTTAAAATAAAAGTACTTTGCATTACCTAACCTAACACTAACAATAGTATTTTATAAGAACAAAAAACTTTTTACGAAAAATAATCAACCGACTTCCAAAAAAAACACTACAAAGCAAAAAATAACTTTAATTTCGGAAGTCGATGCCTTTGGTTTTGAATTTTCGTTTTATGCCACCGCCTTCCGAAATTAAAGTTATTTTTTGCTTTGTAGTGTTTTTTTGGAAGTCGGTTGATTTCTTTTCGTAAAAAATTTTTAGTTGTGGTACCTACCCCACACAAATTCGAATACCACTACCTGCTATGTAAATAACAGTGACATAAACTTATCATATCATCCACATACTAAGTGGGGAAAAAATACGTACTATTGAAGCTAACTCAAAAACTATCCAAGCAAAGTTAATAAAATGTATATGGGACCACCTTGAGCCCCTTTCAAACAAAAAACTAATTTTCAAAATCGGTCTATAAATTGACGGAGAAATCGGTGGACATACATTAAAAAAAAAAACATATGCTACCAACATATAACCTCCTCCTTTTTGGAAGTCCAAAAAGTCACAAAAACCAAGCAAGACACACCCATTATATTTTTTCACATGCCTGTCGTACGCACACCAGATATTATAATCATTCGCACCTCGATAAGAGCGAATGGTTACAATAAAACAACAATATCATATCTCTCCTTATAGCCATGACGTCAAACACTTTACTTTCTTACAATCGTGACGTCAATTGAACAGGATGTGCTCGTGGTAATTATGATAATTTAGCTTTACGTTTATAGTAACATCACAATCTACCTGTAATTACACACACACACTATTATTTATTTATTTTAACTTGAACATAAACGGGCTATGTATTATTATTATCACTTGCTTCAAAAACGGTGAAGGAAAACATCGTGAGGAAACCGGCATGCCTGAGAGATATTTCTCGACGGGATGTGAAGCCAAATCAGAGGCCCATGGGCGGCTTTAAAAAACTCTGACACCAGGTTAGTCACTAACCACACGAAAAGAAGAAGAAGAGCGGGCTATCAGACAGTAGTAGACATTCGTTGAAGACATAATCTGGGGGCACGTGAGTGCCGCAGTCAAGTCGAGCAAAACAAACAAACAAAGGCACAGCCGTACCATCTTTTCTCGAAACCATTCAGGATATTTCCGACCCTGTAACTTCGTTGTGGATAAAGCTAGGAGCCTAATTTTCAGTGACCAAGAGGGCTTAGTATAAGTAGGTATATTCCCATAATTATATCGTTACACAACAGGCATACGCTTACCCAAAGCACTCCAGATATACTGACAAGATTGTCTTGCTTTCGTTAATAACACTTACAATGGCAATGCCTTTCATTTTGACATTTCAACTACATTCATTACGTTATTTACGAATATGTTGTTGAGCAGACGAATTTTTCAAATATATGAAGCAATGGACTACAAATTTCTTTCAAAATCCTTAGGATTGTGATTGAAAGTGTACGTAATTGAATGGTGGGTTTATCATTCTATAATGGGAGGTTTTACTTCTACCATACCATACCATACCAGTTGGTGCAACCTTGAAACACAGACCGCATTTTGTTACTTCTTTATTTGAATCCAAGTATGTCATAGTTATGGCGTCACTTTGTTTTTAAAATGTGTTTTATTTTAATATGGGCACCTCGTATGTTCTTTAATATTCATATGCTTAGTTATCATTTAATTGTGCTTTCGTGTGTTGAGCAATTTCTTTTTGAATTAATGATTTATCTATTTCTTTAACATACCCAGCATATTAGCAGCCTCAGTTTCATCAGAATCAAAGCGCCCGGTTACACGATAGTGTGGAGGCGTTGTGTCAGACTCTCGCGAAGTCTCGTCGCCTTCCACGCCAGTACCGCTTGAAGACAGCGATTTACTGCTACTTCTGAAACGGAAATGTTATTTTAAAATGGTGAAATTAAAAATCTATACTAATATTATAAAAAGGTAAAATTTGTTTGTAAGTTTGTATGTAGGGGGTAATCTCCGGAACTACTAGTATACACAAAGATGATTGTAGGACATAAAAAGGTAAATAGCTCTCCTAGATTTCTACTACAGCTTTGTTATCCTACGATTTAATTATTCTTTTTTTTAGAAAGAAAAATAGGTTTATTTGTCACAGAAACACGAGAATACATATAAGACAAGAGTAATCAGAAAACAACAAAAAGTATATAATAAATCACGAACATAAAACAGAAATTAGTCGGCAGCTGCACGACATGACTGTGACAAGAAGCCTTCCACTCAGCATGATGCAGTGCTATGGAGAACCGACAGCACAGCGCTGATTTTCAGTGGTCACCCGAAAAAGAAGTATGGAAATTAAGTCAGGTTCAGTGATTTGTCTATTAAAAGCGTTTGTTCTGAAAGTGGGCAACGTCGCAAATAGATGTCAAATATTTCGCTGTTTTGATTAATTTGGCAATATTACTGTATGAAAATAAGAAATGTGGCTAACTAGCGAACTAGAATATCAATAATTAATTGCAATTATAACACTTGAATTTTATGTTGTAACCGTTTTAGGTGTAAAAAAGGCATTTCGAAAGTTTCCAAATACTTTTTTTACATCTACACTAAATACTCGGTGTTAGCTGTTAATTATTGCATTTCACAATCAATATTTTAGTTCCCTAGTTAGCCACATTTCTTAATTCCATACACTAATATTGCCAAATTAATCAAAACAGGTACATATTTGACAGTTATTTGCGACGTTGCCAACTTTTAGGATAAGCCCTCTTAAATTGGTAGGTAACAAAATAAAATAAACAGTGCTTAGAATAAAAGACAACTATATAACGAATTATAAGAATAAATATTATTAAATTACATACAAATTAATCCGCAGGCATCACCATATGTGCATAAATAATGTAGATACCTAACTAAAACATATTATAACTATACGAGGATATACAAGTGTCTTGTCTCGCTCCCACCCGCTTTTACGCTGGCAATATTCGCTCTTTCCAACAAGTAATACCATTATCTGGTGTCGTGGTGACGTTTTGACGAAGCGGACGGCCGTTCATAGTTATGACAAGAGAGTCGTGTCCAACGTACAATAGATTCGTTCCAAAACATTGCAATAAAAGCAGGATCATAGCCCTTATTTTAAAGCCGTCTCTTTTTGCAAATCACAGCTGATTTTTCTTGTATGTTATAGTCCGACTTAACGATGTATCGAATTATATTCGAGATAACATAACAAATAATATTTAATCAATAATTTACAGAATTCATTCCATTCAGTGTACTTAGGGATAAAACTATAGCCATTCACTGTACACTAATGGTACAGTGAATTATGAAACTTTTGAAACGAATTAATATCCTGTTACATAGCGAATTATCAAAAAGGGACACAAAATCACAAAGTTAAATCATTTATATCAGGAAAACGCAATTATCGTATAGAGTAGGTACTCATTTCCAATATCCAACCATCCCATTATACTAACAAATTGTGTGTGCTTTTGAATTGATATTAAAACTGTGAATTTAAATCTTTAAGGGCAAATTTTTCCATAGTCTTGTATGGATAATCAGTCCCCATTCTATTAAATATTCAACAACGTTATTTGCACCCATTCGTCTTCTTAACTTGGTCTGACAAGACACTTTGTCCAATACATTGACAAACAAACTCATCTGTTTTACAAGAATCAATTTTAGTAAGGACGACTGCATAAATAGAGTCAAAATTCAATTGCGGTTTTGCGTATTGTTTGAGCACGCATTGTTTTAGAAAAATCGGTCAATAAAACATGTTCGAAATCTGAGCCAGAAACCACAATTACAATCAACTTAAACTACACCACAAGAATTATTGCACCACTTGTGAAACAATAATATTTGGAATCCTTTAACAAAAACAAAGGTCGCTCTCGTGTCGAAATAAAAAATATCTGTAATAAATAATATGCCATAGTATTTAATACTGGGTACAGGATTGTTTAACGTAACATAGTTGTGTTACATTTTACGTTTCATTGTATTAATTTGGCCGGTTCATTTCTATTATATATTGATGCAAATATTTCCTCTTGCTTTCCTGCAATCTGTGGAATGGGAAATCTTTGGGAGTGATTTCGTGAAAAGGGACGGAAATGTATTACAAGAAGCCGGGGAAGCGCGCGCCATTTGATTTGACCAATGAGCGCGCGCGATGCTAGAGTTGGTATCAGAAACGCCCTCGACGAGGCCCTGCCCCTTTAATGTTGCTTATTACTGAGATGTCAGATGTTACACATCATATGTAACTACTGTAAGGCTCGTTGGTTTTTTTTTGAATGTTACGTTTCACTAATCTAAAGGTATCGTTGAATAACAAATGCAAAGCATTTTTTTATCTTTACATTTAGTGCATTTACCTCTGTTGCGGAGTATGAGCAGATCCTTGTGCCAGTGGAGTATTTGAAGACCTGGTGACTCCTCGCAGAGACAGGTGTCGGGAACAGAAGCCCCTTCGTTGGCTCTCCTTAGTACACCCATCTTTGGAGCAAAGCCGTCGCCATTGTTTACCGTTGAATTTCTTCCGGATGCCCGTCGGGGTTGAGACCACATCACCTTTCTTGTACTTGTGCGGGGTTGCCGCTTGAGATCTGTTAAATAAAAGATGTCATTGTTGGTGATAAATAAGACAATATCTTATCTATTGGAATTCGGCGAGGCTAACAGGACTTTTTATTATGCAGGTCTACAACCGATAACCAATCAACTCAAAGCCTGAGTGAGATTACAAGCACGATCCAGTTATCTTTTTTAATATTCACATTAGAAAAGATAACTGGATCGTGCGAAGAGGACTATTAAGGTTGATCTAGTCGCGGGCTTGAACTCACTGGTAGGCTTGGTCAAAAAGCACGCTCTTTCACCTGGCATCGTGTCCGACAGAGATTATCAGTGACGAGCAGTAAGGCGCTAGTCTACATGCACATCGTCTAGTTTGCACACACACAAACACCGTTCCGAATTATTTTAGTAAAAATGAGCGCGTAAAAAATTACGAACAGTCTTTTGGAAAATCGAGTTTTATGAAAAAACCACTACATAAATCAATTACAAATAAAGTTTATTGAACTCTTCGATAATTGAGCTTTATTGGTGCCGACTTTATTATGGAGATTTTACACGTCTTTCAAACTTTAAAGTTGCGTAGAAATTAGCAAGAGAAACGAATATTTATGGGCTCATAACTTTTTAATGGCTTTTTATTTTACTATTCTGTTTTCGCACAGACAAAATTAATAATGAAACAAAACGATATAATGTTTAACTTTGGATATACAATGTCAAACAGTGGAGTAAAACCCCGCGAAAGTGTGGAAAAAATATCAACTAGTTCCACGTTAAGGTCCTCTTTAGGGAGGTGAATAATGTCTGTATGAATTTAATTAACTTGTTTAGTGCCCAGTTTACATGAGACTTAAACATAACTGGCGAAATGTGAGTGTACTAGGTCTATGTACAACTCTGCCTAATCCCTCGGGGAAAACAGCTGTGAATTTATGTTATATTTGTGTGTCAAATAAACTTGATCAAAGGGGACTACTCACCTAGGAGTAGGGGGTTGAGATCTGGGTGTGAGACTGCGCTCCAGCAAGCTCGAGGTGCTGCCGCGACTCTGGAGACTGCTGCGCTTGCTGTTGCTGCAATCTGCTGACAATACATGTTGTTATTACATTCGAAGTCCCACAAATTTTATTCAAATCCTTATTTTTACTTAACAAATATCAACTTAACATTAATGTGAAATAAGTTGATTTTAGAATGAATTATAAAAATGAAGTTGTAGACTGAACTCTATTTGTAAATATTAAGTTATTTTTCACACCACTTATTTTAAAACAAACTTTTGTTTACATGTTTGAAAACTAAATTGTGAATGCTGTACATGTATCCAGTTGGTGTCTTCTCAATAAGCTTTCCAGTGTAGGCGTTGACGTCGCGTAGTCGCTATGAAAACGCGTACACTAGCGTCAAATAATCGTGATTGTATCGAATCTACATCGCGTTGACGAGGCGTTAGAATTGCGTTTGCGCAGCGTCTACGTTGCGTATACATCTGATGAACGCCGACACTGGACCAACGTCAAATATGAAGGCCCACTTAAATCATTTGAGGCAGCGTCTTCAATTACTTTTCAGCAAAACTACATACAATAAAAAAAATATGCGGTATTTATGAAACAATAACGAATAATATTTTAACACGGTTCTATACGTATATGTGCAAATTAGATATTTTCAAGTTGCCTGAAGAACTTAATTAATGCACGTCAAATAGTATACAGCGTAATAAAATGGGTCACATTTACGAAGCAGTTTGAAATGCGCACGCGCTTGGTTGTCAAAATAAAAAAAAAGTGTTTCGGAATGTATGTCTCACAATCATTCCTGTGTGACTAATAGACTAGTGCACAATGTGATGTCTAGACCAGCAAAAAAATATAACAAAGAGATTAAAATCTTCATCTATTAGAGAACAATAATGTGATTGAATTTTTAAATCAGATTAATTTAGTCATAAATATCTGTCAACAAGGAAATTATTGTAATTTATTTCACACTCATATAACACTAGTTTGATCTCATCTGAACTACCGAATTCTAAATAATGAGTTGGTGTTTATTGAATTATCAAGTAAGTTTTTCCTTTACACACTATGCTGTGTGAGAGTTATGCAACATTTTTAATGATTTTCACTTATTTCATGCGGTTGCATTCGTTTGAAGAACCGTTCAAAATTAAATAAGTTTATTGACACTGCAGCTAAGGTCTACAAAAAAACTGTTTTTATTACAGAATGTATCTCCCAAATCCGTGTACTCGTCATCTCATGAGTCAGTAAAAAACTTTCACATTTTACAATAATATGTAGTTTATAGTGGGATTACGCGTATTAAAGTTATTGTCGTGAAAAAGGCACGGTCGACTGTCCACAATGGTATGCATTTTACCTACACTTATGTTGGGTGTGGCTAAAAGCATGAAAGTAGAATTATTTCTGTAGAAATGCATTCTTTGCGTAGCATGTCCGGTAATATTGAATGTCAGGTCGTGTAATAGTGTGATAAGACATTGTAGATTGAATATTGTTTAATGACGAGGGTTAGGTAGGCTCCGATCAAGCGGAAGGGTTAAATTCAAAGACTTATTGGATGTGAATGGAAAGAAACAGGTCAGTGTATACCATTCAATAGCGACCTTTTTTTGTGTCTGTGAGGTCCTTCAAAAAACTCAGGTAGGGGTAGTGCTACGACGCGAATGTGCGTGGAGTGCGGTGCCCAAGCTACACCCGGATTAGTGTAGTAACAACATGCCATCGTGATACATTTTGCACTATGCTAATAAATTACATTTAAACTATTCTTTCGATTTCATTAAAAGAGACTCCGGTGACAGGAGCACTTGCGGACTAATATGGGGGCCCTTTAAGAGTTAAAAAAAAAATATATTTATATGTAACTTTTCTTTCTCTCTCATTTAGCACATAAGCGATTGGTAATCATAAAACTGTAAGCTTATTATAAATTTAAATAAATAAATATATTATAACATCGATTTTTTTCGATAATTTTTCAATTACAATTTAATAATGTTATTCAAACAATAACTGTTGGAAAAAGTGCGAGATACAAAGTTGAAACTTAAATACATGTAAATGTGTTACTTATTCCCTTTGGAGAGTGATTGCGTAAGAATTTAACCTGAACAGGGTTTGTTTACACTTTTTTCAGATACTTTTGAAAGAGACCATAGTTTCTCTAGTGAAAACGGATAAAATATTGTATTAAATAAATTCCATAGTTACCCATATGAGACACATCAGCGGGGAACATGATATCCTCTCTACGCAGATCGTCGTCGCTCTCGCCGTAATCGTCGAAGGGCGGTCTCTTGCGCAGGTCGTCCATAGAACCGTTGGAGAGCGCGCCCACTGTTACCACGCCGCCTGCGCCCGCGCCCGGCATGGGAGATGAGGTGTAGAAGTTGTCGCCGCCCATCTAGATGGGATTTTTATGGATCAGAATTTATGTACATCAATAATTAAAATAGTAGGTTATACACTAGGGGGATAAATCAGCGTCCGCGGGACCTATAGATTATTCAAGGTCACCAAGACGATGACACTTTATCCCCCAGGAGAATAATCTACTTTTCACTCCTGCTGTGCGACAGTAAAAAGCAATTCGATATTGTTTTTTTTTTTTTTTTTTGAATAACATTATTTGTCGTTCTAATTTCAAATCAGATTATTTATCATCGGGTTATAATGAAATTCAGTACCATATTATTACCCGTTTAGACCCCAGGGCTATAATGAGACTGACTGACATTAGGTTCAGTTTGTATGACATCTATAATTTGATATTATTGAGCAGGGGGCCGGTTTGGCAGAATATGATAATATTATGAATCACACAAACTGTCACAAACTGACAATTCATAACATTATCTGCGTTCAATTCATATTACGTAATTCATCTGTTTGACAGTTTTGTGATACAATGAAATAAAATGTAAATTATAGAAATAAAAAATAAAAATCTCATTTGATTAATAAAAACTGTAAAGAAAAAAATTCCGGTAAAATTACGGTCTTTATTTTTTCATGCGGCAATATTTACACTAAATATGATTCTGATATGAATTGAATATGATTCAGCTAAAATATGTGTCACCATAGAGGAATTGCTGGGAATTCAGAAAATGAATTGCTTTAGAGGAATTGATTAATGTGGCCGTTTTAGACCCGCAAGTGGTGTGAAAAGATTATTTAGGATTATTTAAGATTATTTGGATCTCAGGGCTGCATCTACGTTGGGTAAAATGAGTACTTTATAAATGGGATAAAATATTTTGTCAATGGCAGAATCCTACTAGGCTTTTTAACAGCCAGAATAAAAACATCAATGTCAGTTTTCCGAAAGCGGTTTTCATGAAAATTATTGTGAAAACAGTTTTGTCCGTCGGATGTTATGGATGGGTTCCATAACAGACTGATACAGAAAAAAACTTTCAGCATTAAGATATTCTCAAAGGCGCCGTCCTATTGTCATCGCTCGCGCGATGATGTGATGCGATTTCATCGTGCGACTAAATTTTAAAAGCAAAATTGCATGATCGTGCAACCGTCAATTAAAACATTCAGTAGATATCAGTATGAACGCATAAACGCGCGAGCGATGACAAAAGGACGGTGCCTAAGTCGTTCAGTAGACTCCTTTGCCCACGAGACGGCTGCAGCAGTTTAATGTCTGCCCGTTTCACTTCATATATCTTTGTATACTAGTTACTGTCTCACCTGAGTCGAACCGTGATGTATGCGCAGCGATGGATGCAGCGAGGACGAGGAGTGCGTGCCCGCATCCTCCAGCTCGTCTGCCCAAGGCGGCTGTAGCAATCTGATGTCTGCCCGCTTCACTTCTACCATTTCTTTGCAGAGATCGCCGTCTGATACCTGGATTAGATAAGTTGTTATGTCCTAAAGAAAATCTTCGACTTCAGTTAACTAACTCCCAAAAACAACCGAAGAATGAGGATGATAGTCGTGTTTTTTTTTTTTTTACATAACGCCATAGTTGTCTATAATGTATCAGTCAGGTGAGCTGAGCATCAGAAGTCAACATGAAGCGACTAGGACCAGACAACCTCTTCAATAAACTGCATAACAGAAACCCCCATATTGCACCGGTACTTATTTTATTTAATTAACGCTACGTATTTCGTTTTAAAACAAATCCTCTAACTTAATGTAAATATTGAAACAGTTTAAAACAGTGATAATAAAACATTTCTGATCGGCTAAAGGTCGATATAATATCGATGATGCGTATTCGATAAAACTGGGGAATTACATGAAGTGCCTACTAAGGTGCGTTTTACACGTATGACTAACATCTTTGTAGTAATTTACTAAGATTTACATAATACAACAAATATTAGTGAACTACATAATAAATAGGTAAATTGCATCATGCTTTCTAGAGAAGTGCACAGTCACGAGCACTAATATGTATACAATAGGCCTGTGTCCATTTTTTTTTCTCGGAAGTTAGATTAATAAAAATATTAGACACGTATTTTTTCTTTTAAAAGATTACGGCGATACATTGAGTTAAAACGTGGCATGACGTCACGCCTTGCTAGATTTTATACCGAGTTGCGACATAGCGAGTCCCCACTCCCCAACTTTAATGCGTGTTTTCTAAGTTATTTTTGATTAATATGATAAAACAAAAAATACGTGTCTAATATTTTTTTATTATCTGAAAGACGGACTAAATAGAATTTCTTTTTTTTTTTACCTAGGCAACTAACGTATTATCAACTTTTTAGAGTTATTTTCTCCTATTGTATTGATATTAATTGTATGTAGTTAGGAATATAGTACAGTAACACCCCGCTTTACGACGCAACTCCGTAAGGCCGCGGACTTGAAGTCAGCGGGCAGCGGGATGGCGGCGGCAGCGGCGCGTTCAAATACAGATTTGTATGTAACTTGCCTCGAAGGCAGCGGCGGCGGCGCCGGGAGCGAGGAGCTCCAAATAAAACTATACGTTGCCGTGCCGCCGCCGCCCCGCTGTCCGCTGACTTCGAGACCGAGGCCTTAGACGCGGTTTCGGTTTTACATGAATTTAAAATTTCGCACTAAAATGCAAGAACGCAAACAAAATGCTACTCAAAAAACATTAGATCAATATTTCTCATGTAATTCTAAGGATTAAATGAGTAAAAACTTTTCTGTGACAATTAATAACCTGATTCTGTTTCATTTTTACAATAAAAGCACTTTCAATTTTATTATTAACGCAATTTCGTCCAGAACGCATCCCTCGCGTAAAACGGGGTATTACTGTATTTTGGAACCCACAGTCCCACACTACATAGGGTTTATATCAAGTTGCAAACGTTATTCCACGAGAAAATCATTTTGAATTTTGCTAAGTGTATGCATATTTTTGCTCGTGACTGTACCGACCAGCCTTCGCTTTGTTATTTGGCTTTTTATAATTTGTTATTATAAATGCGAATGTGAGTTTGTTTGTTACGCTTTTATGGCTAAACGGCTGAATCGATTATGATGATATTTGTTATGTAGATACTTTGAACCCTAGAGAAGGACATAGTCTACTTTTTGTCGATATGGGTCGGGCGGAAGTTACTAACTAGTATTAGTAACTCGGTATTTTTAAATCAGACAAGATTTAAAAATACCGAGTTACTAACATTAGTGTTAGAAGAAAAGAGAAATGGTTGTGCAATACTTATCTGATCTATAATTTAAAAACATTCTATTCACCTAAGCAGTGAACTGCGTCAAATGGCAATTATAACTTTCGAGATATAAAGCATTGACATGATATTAGTCAATTTTTTGTAAACCGCCAGAATCCGATGGAAGGCGTTCATCCGAAACATCCTAGGTATCCGATTGCAGAAAAACAACGAAGGCAAAAAGTAATCTGTGATAGTGTTGTTAGATGCTGATCTAAACTAAGAAGAGTCCACAAAACTAACTTCTTCATGAGATTAAAACCAAGTTGACGACCAGCATCGTCCCTGACATAAATAGATAGAACACAAAACCGTCGCTGTGTTAATTAGTCCACCATCATTGGGGAAGCGCATATTCAGCTGCAAATTATTTACAGGATACTATAAACAGTTAAAATCCTCACCTTAACTCGTATTCTAATAGGAGAATTAAGCACTTCGTAGACGAGCCCTTCAACGAAAACATTTTGCACATTCTCCCGGCTTGGGTCCGTAGTCCTCACTACACACAGCGAGCCCATGTGCAGATGGCTCATTTGGGGACTCGCGTCACTGATTACATCGTTCTTATTCACTCCGAACACGTCACTGTACTCGATCGGGTCACTTTCGATCCCGTCGAGTTCCACCACCACTTTGCATCCCTCAGCTTGACGGATCACCCCCGGTACGTATAGGCCGCGCTGTTTGGCCAACACTCTGTGGTCCCGCCACTCTGATAAGTCAATGTTGGGGTATGAGATGTACGACTTCAGCGGCGGGGACGAGTGCTGAATGATTGGGGAAGGCTGCAGCACAGTTGGTTGGTATTGCGATGGTTGATATTCCACTGGAAGTGGAGCATTCACTGTGTTGTTGTTCGCGCAGCTCATTTCTTCCAGCACGGAGGGGTCGAATTTCCGCTTCTTGGGCAAGTTTCGCACGGGTGCTTGAGTTGGTGTTTGTTGGGCAGCCGGCTGGGCGTTGCCGCTGCTGGCGTTGCCCAGGTTCGTGGGATTAGCCATGGTTATGTTGGGAGTAGGATGCGTCGAAGACTGAGACAGGCTCACTGTGCCCACGCTGCTTATCACTGAAGCAGGTATCTGCAACAAAACCCCATATTAGAATATACAAAATATGTTATAAGAAATTAGCTAATGTTTACCTTATTGACATTGAAATGTATAGCGAAACTTTGTATACGTTAATATAATATTTATTTAAATACCGGTTAAATGGTTCTACATATAAACAGGAAGAGACATCATAGATACACAGAAAATTACAGTGTCGGCAAATGTACTCCACCAGTAGCTATTAGAGTTTAACTACTTATTAAATCATATGCAGAAAAAAATCAGCTCCGTTTTCATGGCTTATTTGAATACTTTAACATACAGGGTGGCATGGACATCGACGCAAAAACTGAACCCAATGGATTCAGTACATGATTCTGAAACCCCCTGCGTTGAAATCTTTCGTCAGTTATAAAAAAAACTGCTATTTCATAGAACAGTGCAATACCTACGCGATCAAAATTTATGGAACAGCAGATTTTTTTTTTTTAAATAAACGACAAAAATTTCAACGCAGGGGGTTCAGAATCATGTACTGAATCCATGGATTCGTTTTCGCGTCGATGTCCCTGCCACCATGTATTACATAACAAAATTTAAGTAATAATTTACTACTATTCAGACATATCTACACTTATTATAACTATAATTATAAAAATACTCATTAAATAAAACAACGCATTGATTGATATATCGCCTTCATTCATATTAAACTCAGGAACGCCATGAAATCAATGGCGAGCGATAACTTTAATGGCATTCGTCATGTGCTGAGTAATTCATAAGATATTCCTCTATGGATATAAGGTAATTTGTATAAAATATCTAATTGGAACTATGAATTGTAGTATTAAATAAATTCTATTAATACGGAACATGGTATGATTTCATTTGTATTTACAACGCTTTACTATAATGTTAGACACAACACAGACAGTTGAAATTATTTTAGTAAGCTTCTTGAAAAAGCAAAGCCAAGCAAAAGCAAACACCATAGACTAAATCTTTTTTTTTAGGTTATTTCAAAGCCAGTTCCACCAAGCCGCTTCTCCCAAAAATTTAAATTCAGTGGATGGGTTTTCAACAGACAGCGATTATCCCAAAAAGTATACAATAAGCACTCGAACCTTTTGTTAAAGGAGTAAAAAGACAGTAGTACTTAATACAAAAGATCCCGGTCAAAAACGCGCTTAAGCATACGTATTAAAACTATGATATTGTACAAGACTTAGATTATTTGATAAGCAAATTGTTACTACTTTAAAATACATAATTATTGCAAAAAAAGACAAAGATGCAATAGGGAGAAACCCGTTATCAATGAAACCGTTTGTGTTTTAGGCCCTGGCCAATAAATATACGGTAAATATGTTCAATTATTTGAATGAGTAACGCCATCCTGCTGAACGCTCGTGAGTTCTCAGAGTAAAAAAAAAATAGATTTCTTGTGACTTTCCAAACGTGGAGATTCTTTATAGTATGTTTGGTGAAACTTACCTGATCATCAATGTCTGCGTAAGAGTTGTGTGAGCGTACGTGCGGGTGACCGGAGGCGGAGGCCTGCGAATGCGGGGCGCCGCCCGCGTGAGCTCGCTGCATCACCGCCTCCCGCTACCACCGGTCACTCATCGCGCCGGTAACGCATGCCTGCCGAAAAAAAACGAAGTTCAGTGCTATTGTACGATATGAGTCGATGATTCACCTATCACGCTGTCTTTAAAGCCGATATCAGACGCTTCACTCGAGTGAAGGTTCATTTTTGTCTCATCCACGTTCGCGTTTCACGTTCCACACGACACCGACAAAATTATATAGGGATGAAAGTTCATCACCTTTAATTTTTCGATCATTCGTTAGGCAAGTGAAAGATGCTGAGTGCCGAAATCCAACATCGTTGGATCGATTCACTTATGAATTCCTTTTACACTTTTGATTAATTGTGTTCAGACGATTCGCTTCCGAGTGAAATATGATTAAAGCCTCGTGCAGACTGGCGCGACGCGCCTCTCACAAAACAATTTCTAAGAAAACTTCACGGTAGAACAATTACCGGTGTCACGTCGCGCCAGTCTGCACGAGGCTTCAAGGGCAAAGATGAATAAAAAGTGGAGCGTCTGATTACGGCTTTACATCCATTCGTTTATTCGTGGAAGCAGCGCGATTGAAAGAACGAGCTATTTCATCAATGTACACTGAAATGTGTGACAATGGTTGTAAATATTTCCTGTTTTACAAATATAAGTAATAAAATGACTCGAACACGGTGTGTTGCCACACCAAGCACTGAGCAGTGCTTGGTGTGGCAACACTCCGTGTTCGAGTTCGCGACAAGTCCATCGTCATCCTGAGGATGCCTCGTTGAGAGGTGAAACACGTGTCGATTTCTTTCAGGGTCTTTTTAAGACTCTTTAGAAATAAGCGGAACAGGTTACTAAATATATCCTCATCATCATTTTATAATGGATTTCCGCAAGGTCACGCCTGAATCAATTAACTAATATAAGTAATGTAATTAAATTTGGTAGTTGTATTTG
The DNA here is from genome assembly GCA_916610215.1 of Omphaloscelis lunosa. Taxonomy (NCBI): domain Eukaryota; kingdom Metazoa; phylum Arthropoda; class Insecta; order Lepidoptera; family Noctuidae; genus Omphaloscelis; species Omphaloscelis lunosa. Next base: position 10,838,501 of record OU744265.1, on the reverse strand, counting down.
TCAATATTATAATGGAGATAGTCGCTGTATCAACAATGTTTCAGCGCTGTACGCACTTTTAATCTTGATATTCTTTTCAGTTTTGAGTGTAACGTTTAGTCTATGCGCTGAGTAAACGCTAAGCGTCTGTTTTTGTCGTGTTTTTATTTCATAAACGACAATGCATATTTTTAACAACTTCAACTCTGCTTTCCATTAAAATTCGTTGTTATTTCCACTTCATACAAGAAGTCTTAATGTTTCCCTAAAGCGTTCCCTAATGTTTTCCTAAAGTATTAGAATTTGAAGTCTGAATATTATCATATCTAGGTGTCATACATGGTTAATCTGTGTAATCTTTCTATCACGTATTGATAATACAAGGAAATCATTCATTCATGTAACAACACCAAAAATTACTTAGCAGTCATAGAGAAATACTGTAATAGAATTATGAAACAGAACTACTAAAAAACTTTTTACAAAAAACAAACACTACGAGGTGAAAAATAACTTTAATTGCGAAAGTCGGTGGTGGTGAATTTTCGTTTTTTGCCACCGACTTCCGAAACTAAAGTTATTTTTCACTTTAAAGTGTTTTTTTTTTGGAAGCCGGTCGATTTTTTTTTTTGTAAAGCCTTTTTATTTTTCACTTTTTAGTTGTGGTACCTACCCAACACAAATTCATATCATCCACATACTAAGTGGGAATAAATACGTTTTATTGAAGCTAACTCAAAAACTATCCAAGCAAAGTTAATAAAATTTATATGGGACCAATTTGAAAGAAAAAAAAAAAAAGATTTTTTTTTTTCAAATCGGCCTACAATATACGGAGAAATCGGCGGACATACATAAAAAAACTAACATACGCTACGAACGTTTAACCTCCTGCTTTTTGGAAGTCGGTTAAAAGATCCAGCACTATGCCATCGTCCAAATAAACTTTGGATAAAACTATAACGTTCGGAGTCTGACCTACATTGCTGCACATTAGGCATTGTATTTATGCATCCGTATCATTACGGTAAGAGGTATTCAATGTGCTGCACGCATTGCGCGTACGCACATCTCGCATCAGATCAAGAAGTGTAGATCAGCAGTGCGTGGAACAATGGCATTGGGGACAAGCTCAGCAAACAAAATGGTTTTGCGATAATAAAAGAAGAACCGCACTAAGAAGACAAAAGTCAGTAGACTTGAGGATAGTTGGAGAAGACCATTGAAACGATGGATGGATTTTCCTGAAAAGGGGAACGGAACACTGATAGCGGCTGATAGAGAACATGCATTTACCTATGAACAAAGACGTGCAGAACCCTTTGTAAATCGGAGAAATAAGGGCAGGAGGATAATGATGCTGATCAGCGCCATATCACGTATGGAACAGCTATTGCTTACGCGACATATGCGTACATGCACCGTGCATGCGCTACCGGAAACACTAATTAACAGCTGGTGTTCTTCGTGCAAGAAAACATCATAAACATATAGCCCCGTGCTTATCACACATGTCTAATAAAGTTTCATTTGCAGCCGGTAATTAGATTGCGTCGATAATATAATTATCGTGCTATAAAGGAGCCTAGGCAAAATTTTAAAAATTGATTATCAGAGGAGGAACGGAAGCCGGTATTTGCTCGTAATAATGCACCCTTTAATTAAATTAAACGCACTCTAATAACAAACAATAGAACCTCACCTGTCGCAAACATGGTCATTAAACACCGGCTGACATTATACACCCTTTAAAAACTACACCATAACGAGGAACATTAGACAGAGTGAGGCATGACGTTAATACCTGTTGTATCAGCTAATGTATGCGGTACACGTCTCTAGTGGTCAGCTCTTCACTGTGCAGTGAACACTAGTGTATCTCGATATCTAGGGTTGTTGCCGTCCTGGTTTCTCAGAACTTGCCCTACTTTTAGAGATATCCGATCATCTGTGCGGATATCAGAAACAGTTCTGGATTCGTTATTCAGTTGCTGTTAATTGAATTCGCTATTAACGTTTCTAATTAAGATTCTACGTATAGTATAATAGACTGTAATGTACTCGTAATGTACACTCATTCTTATTGTATTGACAGTGAAAACAAACAAGTGACCGGTCGTGTATCTACTGCTGTATCTGGCATGGCAACCCTAATGATCAAATCAGTATGACCTTATTGAAGCATGATACGTGAACGTAAAAAGCCCAAGATACGAGTTTATACACTTTATACTCATGACAACAATATTAATATTCCGAGTTAAGCGCTACACGCTTTTGAACGAAAATATACTTTGTCACATTAACAATAGAGAGTGTTACTGTGCGAACGATTTCGACAAACTGAATCACAGTGACTCATAATACCTGCCACTCCGTGTATTTAAGCTAGCCCGAATGAAGTGCCTCTCTCATGATGAGATTACGATTGTAATTTAGTTGCGATTCGACCGGCTCCGTCCTAATTTTGCAAGCATCCCAGCATTTCAGGTGGTTTTATTTTTAATCTAATTCCTAAAGTGGAACCTGTTAAAGCCACGCCCGCCCGACAGTTGGAATTGGACAGCGAAATGGTTTTAAAAGCGAAGCTATAAAAATAGAAAATACAAAGAAAGATAATGGTTCTGCAACGTGGACTTTCGGATTTTATATAATCTCAACTGACCTCAAACAAAGGAAATAAATGGAGCAAGATTTAGTGCTGAATTACACAGTTCCCTGATATTTCGTGAAGTCATGGGTGATGTCGTTACGGTGTGTGATCAACTGATTTATATTTTGACATTATGATTTAAATTTTCGACGTTATGATTTATATTTTTGATTTAAATATTAATATTATGACATAATGCATTTTTGATGAATATTAACCAGTTTATTCATTTGTCATTAAAATTATTCATTCAAAAACTTAATACAAGATTTCATAATTTTATATAATATTCTTATAATGTACCTAGTTTTGATTTGCATGTACACACCGCTACACATCAAGCTATACATTTCCAGTTAATGCTGATCTCGCATTGTATAGCATTTGCGTACAATGCGAGGTCAGCTTAAACTGGAAATGCATATAGCTTGATGTGTAGCCGTGTGTACTTAGCTTATTATTTAGTACTAGCAGGCTGCGCCCCGCGGTTTCACCTGCATAAGTCTCGATCCCGTAAAAATATCGGAATAAAAAGTATCCTATGTCCTTCTCCGGGTCAAGGTCTATCCATATCCCAAATTTCATCCAAATCCGTTCAGCCGTTTTAGCGTGATGTCGTGACCAAGGGAAATAGGGATTCATTTTTATATATATAGATTTGTAGTATGTATGTTGTAGAATGTGTGAAACAGTGTTTAATGAAAGATCTCAATGTACCATATACTGAGAAATAAATAAATACAATTACAAACTGATCGTATGGTCAAGCAAGATCCGGGACACACCCTCCCTGTATGCCCCGTTGAGGTCGTAACATCACAAATGGAAGCAAAGTAAGCTAACAACTTTAGTGGAAAGGAAACCCTTGAAAAGAATGTAGGAAGGAAAGGCCAAGTAATAAAACAAACTAAGATGGAGGCGCGGAAAATCTGACTCTAAACGTTATTTCCATTTTGCAACGTTTCGCTACCATATTATGTACTCCATTTGGAGGCATAATAAACAACAAATAAATAATAGTCTAAACCTGCAAAATACTTGAACAATGGACATCTTTGAACTTTATTATCTGATGGCGAAGTAGTCACAAATATTCAGGCTATAATTTCTAAATAAGACGATATTTTATGTGCAAACAATTGATACTTACAATTAATTTGCTGTATTAGGCACATGAATCATTGATTAAGAAAGAAATTAAAGTTTTATATAATTATTATGTCCAGGCCAAGTTCCAACTAGACGTCAATTAATGATAGTAGAACAAAACCTGTTATATGGCTATCCCAAGCAAAAAATATTGAAAAACCGGTGATGAGTAATGGAATCAAACTATGATAAAATACCTACCGAGCGGCAGTCGGTATTATATTCATTAGGAATGCTTTATTACACGTAGAAGCATCATACAGTGATAATAAAACTACCTATTTATACAGCAGTATTTTTAATTGATGTGAGCAGTTTTTTTTTACTTTTTCCGTCAAATGCATTCGCAGCACTTCGCTATTTAAAGTTAATTTTAAAATAGATACAGCTCGGATCAATAACCCGGGGCTAAGAGGTCTCTCTTTTGTTTAATTTTTATATGCGGAACCGACTGCACGTATCTCAATTCTCATCTACGTCTAACTGAAGGAACATACATTCTGCTCGCGTTAACTGCATTATAATTATAGGCGTATCGTGCAGCTAAATGAACGCAAAACGTGCTGAGCTTCGAAAAGAATAATACGCGTAGAGTGAGAGAAACGATCAGTCACGGAACTAGGTAATACCACGCGGTGTTTAGGAGATTCGGAAAAATGAAGAGTGGTGGTAATAAATACCTCGCGGTTTTTGGAAGAGTCGGAGAAATTATGAGTGGCGGTAATACCTCGCTGTATTTAAAAGAGTCGGAGAAATTTTGAGTGGCGGTAATACCTCGGTCTAGTAAGGTGAGTCTGAGATATGATGAGTGGCGGTATCGCCTTGCTGTATTTTCAGAGTCAAAGAAATTATTAGTAGCGGTAATACCTCGCTTTATTTGAGAGTCGGCGAAATGATGAGCGGCGATAATACCTCGCGATATTTAGGAGTCGGAGAAATTATGAGCGGTGGTAATACCACGCGGCTTTTGGGAGTCGGAGAAATTATGAGTGGCGTTAATACCTCGCTGTATTAGTAGAAATGAGAAGAGTAGGTATCTAACTGATGGAAGTCAACTTCTAAGTATTTCCGTTGCACTACGTTATGGCCTATCTCGGTCAAAGCTTGACTGTAGTTAGATGGTTACCGTCCAAATCGTAACACCGGTCAATTATTTTTTATGAATTGTTAGCCCGCCTTTGGCTTTTAATGACTATTACATAACATGAACCATACTAATATTTTAAATACGAAAGTAACTCTGTCTATTACCTTTTCAAGCGTTAAGGGCTGAACAGATTTGGATAAAAATTGACACACAGATACCCTGGGTTAGGACTTGAACATCTAGGATACTTTTTATTGGGCAGTACGTTCCCGTGAGATAATTTGCGACCTCCACGAAGTATTGAACAGTTACCGTAAGCGATATTACCCTTACTATTTGAAGGCTGTTCGAGGTTGTTTACTATGATTACTCCCACGTAAAAGTATACAAGGGTAAATCGTTGCTTACGGAGTACACAAACTATACTCATATTGTGTGTAGGCGGGTGTAGTAAAGTCAACGAAAACAAGCAAATTAATTAAGGTATTATCAGCCATCGCGTGACCTTTTTTGCGTTATTTATGAGATAAACAAAAAAAATTTTGATAAATGAGAAGCTAAGATCGCATTTCCTGGCTATATGCATTTGTCTTTGTGTTATAAATAAAGGTGGTGTAATATCAATTTATAGGTATCTACATAAGTAAATTAAACTATATTACTGATCCATAGTAGATGACTACTTTGGTAGATAATGCAATGTTACTGGATGTTATACAGATTCAGAATATTAGTTATGTTTCAATACAATATATCTAGACGAGGAAAACATAATAGTGCTTTCAATATTTTGTATTTTTTTTCAAATATCATGTACCTACTATGGCTTAGAATATAAATTTGGTAGGTACCTATTTATGCCTATGTGCCTTCTATTCGTGAGGTAGGTACATCGCCAGCAAAAATAATATTATGCTGACGGTAGAGAAATTTTAAAATAACAATAAATTTCAAAAAATATAGAAGATTTATCAGTCTTTTTGAGACAAAGGAGATTTAAAATCTTTAATTTGAATAAGGTAAACAAAGAAATTCCTACAATGATATTATCTGGTTCCTTTCTAGTCAAAAAAAATAATACTGAGAATATTCTGTAACTGCTACATTAAAACAACAAGAAACCACAAACTAACGGCAAGTAAGATAACACTACAGCTTGATAAGAATAATTAATAAAATTTATCAATGAAACAGTTAAGTATTAGCTCCCACGGCCCATATGGAGGAGAAAAACAGCATAAACATCTTAGTTCTTTGGAACTGTTTGAATGCTATGTAAATTATTTAGAATTACAGTAATTGCAAACTAACAAACACAATACATAATTCTTAAGAAAGTTTGTAATTAGATACCAGTTCTATGTATATACTGCACATCATATTGTAATGAATAGGAAACATAAAAATTACTTAATAATCAATCTTAGCTACATTATCAGTACATATTTTTTCAATGGTCTTCAAATACAATGGGCCTTTGAGTAAGTTATAGTTACCTAAAGTTCGTACGGCCTCATTTTAGCTAACAACCTATTTATACATATCGGACATGTTCAAACATGTTTGAAGGCCCAAGCTGCTGTGGCCTTGGTCAACGGTTTCCAATATATTCCATGTAGGCTGAGGTTACACCCAAGATTATGATTGTGTAAGCAAGTATTTGTATACAAAATATAGCTGCAGTTTGTGACTCACACCACTGCCTAGCAATTATCTGTGTCATTTTAATTCACCTTCCACCTCGGAGAGAAAATTATTAGCCACATCTACATATAACCAGTTTTTTTAACGGGTGTTTTTTCTTTCTTTATTTACCAAAAACAATGTAAAATATTTATGGTTTTTGGTTGTGTTGCTGGCTGGATACTATGTGACATTGTAATTAACTTGATCAGTCTAATATTTGAGCCTAGTTGGTTAGGTAAATTGTATTTTCATGTCGTTATTTTCCCTACCTCTTACTATCAAATTATTACTAAAATGATGTTATAATTCCTATTATGGATATTAATACAACATAACATTTTATTTTATAATTTGTAGCTATTCATTTTATACATAATTTGTAAGTTGAAAACATTCATGATGTAAATATTTACAAAAACCATTGATCATTATACTAGTTAAAAAAATAATAGATTTCATTAGAAAAATAATTAACCATGTAAAAGTGGGAACGAAAATATTATTGTAGAACATTACTACAATAAGTACACAAGTTGTGTTTTAAAAAAGACAGTTCCTAACAATTATACAGAATATAATGATAGTAATGGTAGTAGAAGTAAAACAGCAGTTTAAATAAACATTAATTGAAACCGTTTTTGCATTTAGTATATAAAAATGTAGATGTTCATATTGATAAGTAATGCAATTTTCCTGTATGCGTCAGCCTTTTTATTTACACCCGTGCAGTTATACATTGATAGAAATATTTCATCACAATCTGGTTATATTTTTGATGTTGTATCATGCAGTTTTTATCTCCACAGAGGTGGAAATATTTTCCTTTGTTTTGTTGCTGCCTGTTTAAATAGCAAACTGTTTTATAGTGATAGCAGTTTTTTGTTTGTCAATTTTATTAATTGAACAAAATAGGGACCTACCAAGATGTTTACTTTTTAGCTTCATACACTGATACTGGCATTTAGAGTTGTGAAAAAATAAACACAAAAGTTTCATAAAATCTACTGACCAATCTGTGTGAAGTCACAATAGTGTAGAGTTGTGGCCGAATGATTAGCACCGGTCTCCGTGACCGTGCACGATTATTAAAACATTTGGTGGTGCAAGGCAGCCACTGCACTGCTGGAGTCTAATCAGCTGATAAGGACGATGTAAACGCGTACACTACGTAACTACATAGGCGTTCTGCACACGATCGGCGCATGCTTACAGATTTAACTGAAATCAATTAGCCCTACGAAACGTGCTGTGCCGCGTACCTAGCTCGGCAGTCGCGGCCGCTGCCGGCGCACAGTGGTTCGAAATCGACGCTCCGTGGACATTGAAATCAAAATTTCTTTAGACGAGAAATAAAAATCGGAATGGCTTTATTTCAGTATTATTTATAATATTTGGTAATATGACAGCTATAGACAGCACCATCTCCGAAAAAAAAAATATTTAATATTTTTTTGTATGAAGAAAAACACAAAAGTCGTTTTTTCTCATAACTTAATAAAACTTAAAGCCTGCGGCTTACATGGGGTGTTGTCCTACATGAGGCGATTCCGAAATGCTATAACACGCACACCCATGCGCGCCGCTTCACTCACAGCAGAGTGTTGAATTTCGAGAAATTCAGTTAGAGATTTTTACGTTGATTTATGTGTGATCTTGAAAATATACAAAGTAATTGACTTTAGTTTGCTAATTTGATTAGTTATAATGAGAAATAATGGAATATACAATATAAAAATACTAAAAAAAACACTCAAATTGAGACTTACAATATAAATAGATTTTGCAATCTTTCTTATAATAATTTAATTCGGTGTTAGTAGATACACAGTTTGACTTCTTAATTAACATTTAAAAAAAAAGTACAAAAACTTATAACTAATACAGAAAAATACTAAGAATAAGCAATTGTATAATTGAGAAATATATTATTTCACCACTTCACTCAGAGCAGAGTAATGAACTTCAAGAAATTCAGTGGATTTCTCGAAGGAATTTAATACTATATTATTTGATATCTTTGGGATAGGTGCACATACCAATGGGCAACGATAATTACATAGTAATGATTGTTTGATGTAAGCTGTTCGTAATCTCAAGTTTAGCAGGAAATCACTGCTTAATGCATGCTAATTAACTTACGATGGTAATTTAGTCTCATCTCATTAGTGCATGTTGCAAATATTGTTAACGAGTTAAGATACATTAGTTAAGGGCTATTTTTACGAAGTGTTTAACTAACTACTATTAATTAAGATACGATTAAGAGGGTACTTTTATATAAATAGGGACAACATCGTCAAAATCATTAGTTTTTGTCAGCAACTGTTCGCGCTATAACATTAACTTCTTGCTTACGTACTTACTTATTATCATGGAAGGATTTTATACAAATTTGGACATATTCATATTTGTGAAAACAAAAAGTTGCTTTTCGCAGCCTAGTATTTTGTTAGAAGCACTTCTAACCAAAGCGACAAATTTGTCTGAAGAAGAACAAAAAAAATTAAAACAGTTTTGTCAAGTGTATATGTGTGTTTTGCATAGAAATTGGAAATCGTGTAATCGAACAATGCATACATTTGTCAAGAAGTATGAGACATGGCTAGAAAAAGAGATCAAATGGCCCAACTTCATTAAAGACAGATTTGTACAAAGTGAAGAAATTGGATTGGTATCAATCGACTCTGTTACTGATACTGTTGAACCTTCAACCTCAAGTGCTAGTGGTATAAATGATGGTGCATCCACGTCCAAAGTAACTACATGTACTGTTAGCACTACAACACTAAAAAGGAGCCCAAGAAAACCTTTCTCAGAATTATGCCAAAAACAGAAGAAGAGAAGAATAGAAGAACTTTTAACGCACGACTCTCAGGAACTTGCATATGCTACTGCAGTGAGATGTGGTGAGGAGAATGAGGACGTGAAAGATTTAATAAAATATATTACCGAGCATCCTGAAAAAGCAGCAGAGATCAAGAATTTTTTGAAAGGCAAGACAACTACTAACAAGTATTCAGCAGAGAAAGCGTTCGGTATATTTATTTCTTTGAAATTGTCGAAGTGGCAGTATATAACTTTAAGAGAAACTGCGAAAGAAAGTGGTGTAGATTTGTACCCATCATATTATTCGGTTTTAAATGCCAAGAAGGCATGCTATCCTCCTGAGAGCGATATTGAAGTGACCGAACGAGGAGTTAAAGTAAAACTTCAAGCTATTTTGGACATCACTGTTACTCGACTTGCCAAAACATTAAACTTGGACCATTTGCAAGATCTGCAAATGGGGCTTCGATGGTGCGTCAAATCAAAGCAACTACAAGCAATGCATGAATGCAGATGAAGACGACTCTAGTGTTTTCATGAGCTCTTTTGTACCCTTGCAATTGATGTGTGGTGAGGATTTGGTCTGGGAAAACCCAAAACCTTCTTCTACAATGCTTTGCAGACCAATTTATTTCAAGTTTGTCAGCGAAAATAAGTTGGACATGAAGGAGGAAATGGGTTTGATCGATGCTGAAATTAAAGAATTGAAGCCATCTATCATTGAAAATAATATACAAGTTAAACATTCAATGTTAATGACCATGATAGATGGCAAAATAACGTCTCACCTGTCACAAACCTCGATGCAAACATGTGACATCTGTAAAGCTGTACCAAGTGAAATGAATGATTTGGAGAAGATTCACATGTAAGTTGAATATTGGAAATGTATGTTAATTTTTTTTATTTTTTTCTTATTGAAAAACACTTTTAACCTTTTTATTCATATTTTAGGAAATCTGTATCATCTGATATTTACAAGTACGGTTTGTCGACTTTGCATGCATGGATCAGATCCATGGAATGCCTGCTGCATATCGCTTACCGATTAGATTTTAAAAAATGGCAAGCCAGAGATGAAGCTAGTAAAGCAGCTTTGAAAAGTCGCAAACAGACGATACAGCGAAAATTTCGAGAGGAAATGGGACTCCTGGTGGATATCGTAAAACAAGGTTAGTTGATTTATTTATTTTGTATAATATCAAAGGGTTTTTTAGTTAGTGTAATACTATAAAACTTATCTTATAATGTTCTCATATCAGTATTTTTTATATAAAGGTGCTGGGACCACGAATGATGGCAACACGGCTAGAAAATTTTTCCAGTGTCCTGAGAAGACTGCAAATATCACTGGATTGAGTCAGGAGCTCATCCAAAAATTCGCAACTATTCTCCGTGTTGTATCATCAGGACAGTCTATTAATATTGATTTGTTTGCCAATTATCTCGACGAAACTGCGCAGCTGTATGTGGAACTGTATGGCTGGTATTTCATGCCTTCCAGTATCCACAAACTTCTGCTGCATGGAGCTGAAATAATAAAACATTTCAACATTTTGCCTATAGGAAAGCTATCAGAAGAGGCATCTGAGGCCCGAAACAAAGATTTTAGAAAACTCAGGGAACATCATACGCGGAAATTTTGTCGCAGAGCGACAAACCATGACATCTTTAATGGTTTCATCGTATCCTCAGACCCATATTTGTCAAGCATTCGACCTAAACTGACAAATAAGAGTAGAAATGATTTAACTGAAGAAATGAAGTCTCTTCTTTTAATTGACCCGGATACCATGGATAAGGAAAACATTGAATTTGTTGAGGTGCCAAGTATGATGGATTCTGATTTTGAATTCTTTGATAGCGATGACGAAACTCAGTAGACAAAATTTTAATGTTTGATGTTTTTGTGTAAATTTTATATATTTCTCAATTATACAATTGCTTATTCTTAGTATTTTTCTGTATTAGTTATAAGTTTTTGTACTTTTTTTTTAAATGTTAATTAAGAAGTCAAACTGTGTATCTACTAACACCGAATTAAATTATTATAAGAAAGATTGCAAAATCTATTTATATTGTAAGTCTCAATTTGAGTGTTTTTTTTAGTATTTTTATATTGTATATTCCATTATTTCTCATTATAACTAATCAAATTAGCAAACTAAAGTCAATTACTTTGTATATTTTCAAGATCACACATAAATCAACGTAAAAATCTCTAACTGAATTTCTCGAAATTCAACACTCTGCTGTGAGTGAAGCGGCGCGCATGGGTGTGCGTGTTATAGCATTTCGGAATCGCCTCATGTAGGACAACACCCCATGTAAGCCGCAGGCTTTAAGTTTTATTAAGTTATGAGAAAAAACGACTTTTGTGTTTTTCTTCATACAAAAAAATATTAAATATTTTTTTTTTCGGAGATGGTGCTGTCTATAGCTGTCATATTACCAAATATTATAAATAATACTGAAATAAAGCCATTCCGATTTTTATTTCTCGTCTAAAGAAATTTTGATTTCAATGTCCACGGAGCGTCGATTTCGAACCACTGTGCGGCGCGTGCTCCTCGCTATGACTAATGAGAGCTGCCACCACCACGGCTGCGCCACACGATGCACAAAATCGAATACCATTACTTATTCACTGTTGCATGTTTATTGTCTTGATTGTGCGCCCTACATGCGCAGACATCATATTTAATTTCGTCTCTCGATAGTACTGGATAAGCAATACTCACCGTCGCTTTCCATTGTCCACAACGCGACGCACAGTGTAAACAACCAAACCACATAATAAAACAAAATGGAAGTCCGACTCGCCCGCACCGAGATGAGAAATTTTATGAGCGCTCTCGAGTTGTAAAACGTCGTTACTATCCTATCGTAGTATTTTAGCAGCCCCCCTCCAGTTTATTATCTGCCGTCACCAGATTAGATGGCTCACGATCACAAAGCAATATGTGCAATTGTTCACCGAATACACTTTTAACAATAAGCGAATAGTCAAATGTCGATTTACACTAAAATTAATGTCCACTTGAAAATAATAATCATTGAAGCGTTTGACGTCCCAAGACACAACACCCACATCAAAAAATTCTACATGGCGACTGCCCTGGCCCAGCTTTCAATAATTTCCACTCGAACATATTCCCGTTTCGCTCGTTCACCATTCATTTAATTATTTCTCAATACGAGTAAAAGAGACAGCGATATATAAATATTTCCTATGTATGAATAGAATCGGTGTTGTGAAGTGTCCCTCTCCCCGGTGATGGCCGAGCCGAGTTGAATGGACCCGAGAAGCGTTCAACCATTGGATCGATGACAGTCACGTGACACAAATATGTAGCGCTGTAGCCAGCGCGCCAATATTCAAATAATTCCCTACCAGCGTTGTTTTATTTAATTAACGCTCTTTGGTATTTAACAAAGCCTGTGATATTAATTATGACTAATTACTTTTTATTTAATGCATACGTAGCCAAAACCTGCAGAAAAACGTAATATTTTGTTGTAAACAGTGCATAATAATATTATACTCTACACTTTAGATTAGCCACCTTGCTCTATGTTAGCATTATTCTGACTTCGATGCTGCAATTTTTTGTTGATTAGAGAATTCATTTGTGTATTACCTTGGATCGTTGTATGCTTCCTATCTATTCTCTTAATGGGACCTACCATAAGCAATCCGATGGCAATAGAAGTCATTTTAACCACATGATAACCGTAGTCATCTAACAATATCCTTATGTTCAGAACTTTAGACTAAATGTCGGTATGTATTAATTTACAAGTCCATAACAAGACACGAATATTGAAATAATGATTAATAAAATAATAAACGTTTCGGAGCGCAAAATAATTCTGTATGTAGATTTTTTCACTCCTGCGGTCTAGAAATGAACAGAGACAATGGCTTATGTATAAGGAAATAGGTACTTAAATAGCTCACTGAAGTATCCAAACAGGCCTCAGTAAAGTGTACAACCAGAATTTAGCAAAATAGTGAAATATCGACTTGTGCCACGTAGCATACCTACCTCACCTTTTTGCGAGTGCGGCAGACCTTTGGTAGAGTAGGCAAATGGCCGAAATCCCGTATCACCTGCCCATTGTAGTCTGCTCTATAACGCCACTGATGACTTATTGGGCTCAGAAAGAAGGTACAATGGTCGTATAAGCATTCAGTTTGCATCTTCGGTCAGTAGGTCCTAACTGAGCATGGGCAGCAATACAATGTATTACTCATTATTACACAGGACAGCAAAAGATAAATCGTGTTGCGTTCGGTATTTTTGCGGGAATTTGTAAATTATATAATAACACACAATTAGTGTATCAGATTGCTTAGAGCATTTTGACTCAGTTTTTTGTCGACTGCACGACAACAAAGACAGGGTTATGTTTTTCATGCGTATCGAATTGTCTATGTATCTTTGTATGTGGGATTCTTTATACCCTCGAAGCATCCTAACGGCTGGATTTTACACATCAGTGTCTATCGACTCGTCTGGATCCCATGATGGATAAAGGCTAGGTTTTTTTTTTTATAAAATCAAAATGGCGGATTTTTATTTTATAAAAACAAAACCTAGTGGCAAAAGTAATTAATGTATAGAAAAAAGAACGCATAACTGAAAAGAGAAAACAAGCATTATAAATATAATCTAAGATAGAATTTTGGTATCGCAGGCCAAACAAAAGTTACACCATAGTCCTTATTTCGGGTTATTGGATAAGAGGGAACACATACATACATACTTACTTACAGGCCAAACACATAACCCTCCTTTTTTGGCTTGACCGCAGTTGGGTAAAAGACACGAGTGCAACTCAAAAGTTCCTAATTACATGTCATGTTCTCTTTTCTTACAAGCAGTCTGGTGCAGTCGGTGGCATCAATTTAGATTGAACTACTTACAAAAATTGCCAAACTCTTAGTTGCAATCGGGTTTTATGGTTTTTCTAACCGACTTCCAAAAGGAGGTTATCAATTCGATACGTATGTAGGTATGTAATATTATTGGAACTGCAATATATTCACATAATATGATAATCTATTAGGGCTTCCAAACAAATATACAAAATTTCATAGGTGTAGGTATGTATGTATGTTTGTCTGATACGTCTTAGTCCATATTTTGAAAATTACTGAACCGATTTTTATGAAACTTGCACTGTTCCCTAAGTTGAGGTAATAAAGAAATGGTCCAGATCCACCATTAGACCATTATTTTTCGTGCACTTGATTTTCAACGCTCTATTTAGCGCGAGATTTGAAAATCCCGTGCGCGATAAAATCCCGCCGCGATTTTATTACGTCCATGCGAACGTCGGCTTACTGTGACGGCCTGGCTTATTGATACGAGCTACTACGGGTGTGGTGGAAAACATCGCAAAACCTTGGTCAACCACAACAAAAAAAAGTGAAAATGAAAATACAAAAAAACAACTATTATATGGCATAAAACAAATATTCAGAACCAAAGACCCCGATTTCCGAAATTAAAGTTATTTTTCACTTTTTTGTCAGAAGTCGGTTGTTTTTTGTAACCTTGATACCTTTAATTGGGTATTTTTTTGCCCAGCAGTGGGATAATAGGTAGGTACAGTACAACTATGTTCTTAAGTCCCTCCCACAAAGCTCGTGTTTCGTCAGTCGTCGGATTTCTATCAGTTGCCCTTTGCTTTTGGTGCAGACCGGACACTCTCAATCTCTCAATTGACTTGGAAGTATATAGAGTCACGACAGATAAGAAAATAGTTTTACAGCTCTATTTAGTTCACACAAAAATCAATACAAAACAACAATAAAGTACTTAGTTCTGAATTCAAATTATTATACAAGATAAATCTAATAATTGATGGACATGAAAATTAGCATTCATTTGTATTCGGAAATGCTATAATTCCCGACGGACTTTAAGCAAATAGAAATACTGTACAGGAACAGGGTAGATAGAAGATTCAATTTATATTTGTATGAATTCAAAATTTTAATTTTAACTACTACTGTTTTTTCGACGCGCTGGGAAACACTCTTTTGAATTCTCAACGCTTGAGAGCTGAAAATCCAGTGCGCGATAAAATCCCGCCGCGATATTTTTACGTCCGTGAGAACGTGGAGTCATCTAAATAGACACAAAATCATCGGATACAATCTTTACTTTTATTACAGTATTTCAGGCACCTACCTAAGTAATTATAATAGACAAGTTTGTTGTATATTTCAATATACAACAAACTTGTCTGTCAAAATTGTCAATAGCTGCTGCTCGCGGCTTCGCCCACAGACGTGGTAATTCTTTTTCTAACATAAAAGTAGTTATTCCCTATAGAATGAGCCCGCTCCCGTGAAACAAAATCGATCCAGCCGTTTCGGAGATAGTCGAAATAAACAGACAAAAATTTGAAAAATAGTTTTTTATTATAAGTTACAAAACAGCTGTTATTTTGACATTACACACAGACACATCAAATTTATTTATTTGTAGTAGATGTTTAATAGGCATCCTCGATTCCAATGTTTAAGTAAATATTGTACATAATTATGCAATAATCATCATTTTATAAAATTGTACTTACCTATACCTAGTTTTAAACAAAGTAAAATCATTTCTAGTGATGTATTTCAAATAGGCACATTATGAACGTCAAAATTAACAATAAAATAGAGTTTGTTCTGGTTGCCACTTCCAAAAGGTAGTTTCGTATAGAGAATAATGGGCAAAGAAACTCCATCGTTATATTACTTTCGAACTACTACTACTTTAGTTGCTCACCATACAAGGTAGCTTGGCTATGTGTGCTTGACGTTGACAAGACTTTTTTTAAGTGAAAACTTCTTTAAGCGCGTTGGGCATTTTTGAGATGGGACTAAACCATTGATTTGGCGACACTGTGATGACACCAGCTTTTGACCATTAAAAAGATATCAACGCGTTGATACTGCGGTACGTGGAGTAAAAAACATCAACGCGATGCGTTTTTCAAGTTTTCACTTCTGTCGGTACTCCCGGACTGCCACTGTTTTTTTTTGGCTGGCAAATTATCAAATAACTTCTCCCGCTCTGGGCGGAGCGGGAGAACGTGTCGGACTCATATTGAGTAAAACCCACCCGTGTTAGAGATCGAGAGATCACTACCGCCGATTGCCTCCACGAGAACACGGCGATACTCCGCCCAAGCCGGGCAGACCTCCACCGTGTCCTCCGAGCGATCCACGCAATGGTGACACCCGGGCGTTTCCTCCCGCCTTATCGGGAACAGGAACCACCCGAAATAACCGTGTCCGGTAAGGACCTGCGTCAGGCGGAAGGTGAGGACGCCGTGGCGCCTTTCTAGCCACTCCTCAAAGAAAGGACTTATCGCCGCAATTGTGACGTGCACAGCACTGGGTTACGAGAATCACACTCTCCATGACGCCATGAGATCACACCGGAGCTCTGTCCGCTTGCTGTGATTTCTCGCGGCAGCGGAGTTACGCCCCGGTGTTTCGCCTCCTCCCGCCATTCCCAAATGTGCGCGAGGACTTTTGCCTCCAGATCCCACGGCGATTGACAAGACACCTAGCATTTAATTTATTGGATAGGTAATACACATCCAGATCATACTGGACCATCAATATTTTATTCAACAAGGCGATTTCCTGAGCCTTTAAGGCTGCCTGTCCACTGGAACAGAGAAATGTGCCAATATTAACCAATAGGAGCGGAGCTCTGAAACAGAAATTAGATTCTATTTGTTAATATTGGCACATTTCTCCGCTCTGCTCCAGTGGACAGGCAGCCTAAGACTAGATAAGCTATTCAGTTTAGTTACCTGCCCCAAATAAGTGTAGGAATGGCACCACTGATTCTAATCATAGTTTGATTTTTTTTTTTTAAAGTTCAAATTAGCTTCAATAAGATTCAGTATTCAGTGCGATGCTAATGATAAAAGGCTCTCCCAAGTTGCATGCATTTGTTTTCAATTTCACATAATTATTTAATTCAAATAAAACTAATTAAAAATTCATCAAAACAAACATAAATTACTTTTAGATATCCTTTATTGTGTACGAAAACATATCCTAGTTACTTAAATTAAGTAATGACTATAAAACAAGTCTGTTACAACTCTGAAAGAATAGATAAGTGTGCTGTTTTTAGTGTTTTATTTATTATAAGCAAATTATAATATTTAACCCTACAATACCATTGTCATAAATAAGGTTTCTGTATTTATTACTGCAAAAACGTGAAGATCAATTTACAATAACTTAAAATAATGTCTTAGTAATTAATAAGATTCCTTTTTAACTTACTACCAATTTACTCAAAATCAACTTTTTTTATTAAATGTATGCAATACTTGTTCCTGGTGATGATTATTGATGTTTTGTGGAATTATTATAACATAATGTTATTATATATTGAAGCGTTTGATTAAAGAATTAGATGCCAAGGCCAAACACGGAGACAATGCAGTACATTGTTTTGTTCTCCCAGCGTACAGTGCATGAGCCATCAGTATTATTGTCCCAAAAACAAGAAGATGCCGTGTGTAGGCCTGCCCCATTTTTCTGCATGATCGTGCATGTCACTGAAAATTATAATACATTTGTTAATTAGATAAAATGATATCTACCTAATAACTATGAAGACGGCGCAGCGCGATCTGCATTCTACATGAGCAAGAATTTATGTTACAAACACCGGTGAACATGTAGGTAGGCACAAACTTTCAACTTACCTATATATTTGTAAGGTTTTTGTAGCTTGGTCAATTGGCCCAGACAAGACTCCACAACAGCCGAAGTCCATTGATTAACTTTGTTGTGCTGATAGGCGGTACCTCCGATTGAATTTTCAATAGCTTCCTTGATAATTTTACTTACATCGTCCACTATGAATTGATTCTGAAACACGTCATTTCGGTAAAAAATATGAATCAATATTTACTTGCCAAACTTTATGAACTAGTACTGCTGCTTACTTCTTCAGCTAAATCGTTGCATTCTTTGACCTCCATGATTTAAAATGAAATGCTAATATGAGTTTGATTTGAAGAGTTTTCTGGAATTCGTTTTTTTATAAAAACAACAAAATTTCTGACGCTACACAAAGAACTCCCAAATTGACATTTATTGTCTAAATGTTGGTATTTCTGACAGCATTCTCAGTCTCAATATTGTTTATGGAAGTGGAGTAAAATAACCGGTGCCCACCGAAAACATGTTATGGCAACATTAATATCGTCAGCGTGTCTGGAGAACTAAATGACTGCGATTTTGGTCAAATTGACTTTTCACCACTTTCGTAACACCCAAATCATGCCGCTTATATAAATCGCAATTTTCCCCATACAAGAAAATTTTAGTTATTTAGTTCTCCCCTACGCCAACAATAAAATTAAATGACCTTTTTTTTTGAAGCGAAAAGTTCTTTAGGCACGTTTGGCATTTTTGAAATGGGAGAAAAACAATTGAAGTCGCGACACCGTTACTGACACCTCATTTTTATAAACGCAATTGTGCTCTTTATTTATATTTTGTTACAGATCAATGTTCTATGCAAGTATTTTCTTGTTCAAGTTTTCACTTCTGTCGCGGAATGCCACTGTTTTTTTTGGGTGGGAAATTATCAAATAACTTCTCCCACTCTGAGCGGAGCGGGAGGGTGTGTCAGACTCTTACTGACTAAAACCCACCCGTGTTCCTTCAGTTGCCTGTATTTTGCCAGGGGCCACGATATCCCTTTCGGACAAACCCGCAACGCCCGCAGGTATTGGCCTAGCGGATTCCTTTAATTGTGCTGACATCTCTTTGAGGCGCGCGTGGAACACAACTCGCCGTTGACCCGGGCCTAGTCTGTATCGGAAGGCGAGCTACCCCTTGCTCACCGTCCGCAAGCTCGCGCCTGCGATGGCCGGGAATTGGCCTGTGATTTCGAACGCCTACGTCTCCTTCGGTGGTTAGGCCCGTGAGGGCGCCAAATTTGCCTCTCCCTCACGCGTTCCGCCTCCTCCTTCGCGAGCATTATTGCTTCGTGTGAAGATAAATAAACTTTATATTTCTTTGCAAGTAAAATATTCACACTTCGCAACGATATATGACCTGAGAATCGAATAAAATTCGTGTCGGCAAAGCAAGGTCTGTCAAACTATTTCATTTATTGCAACTGGCAATCGCTGCACAATTGTCACTTTTTATTATCCTTTTTGTGAGGAGAACATGTATATTTTCAGTTTCATAATTTAATATTAATAATGGCTTCATCCGTGCAAAACAACAGAGTATCGTCGCCAGGATATTGTGTGTGTTGTAGAACGTGCAATATGTGGTGTTGGAAAGCTTTTAAATGGCTCCCTGTATTGTTAATAGTGTCCATTATAACTTGGTCTTATTATGCCTACGTTATCCAATTGTGCATTTGTTAGTATTTGAATAAATTGTACATAAATAACAGATTGATTATGCATGCATTTTGCAAAAAAATTCACACTAAATTCCTTTTCAGTTACCATTGAGAGTACGATTCAACAGTGTATCTATTTGGTGTTGTATCATGTTCTTCTGATAATGCTCTGCTGGTCGTACTGGCGTACTGTTTTTGCAGAACTCAAACCAATTCCAGAAAAGGTAAGCTAAGCTTTCTAATTATTGAAATTAGTTTCTTTATGAGGCTCACACTGAATTGTTTAAGTCCACTGAAGCAACCTACTTCTTTATGTATTGCATTTCCTGTGGAAAGTGAGCCAGTAAGGCTCGAGGGACAATAAACAACAACGATATGTGTGCACAAACATTTTTTCTCATTTATACCTTTAAACATAGAAATCATGCAAAATTCATCAGCTGTAGAATTTGAGAATAAAGATATGTAACACATAAACCACTCCAGTTATTGTACACAAAATATAAATAGATGTCTCATGATATTTACTGACTCATTGTACATAGAGAAACAGTATTTTTTTCAGTTGATTTACTTAATGAAGCATTATTATCAGTATGATATCTTTGACCTACTTTCAAAGTCGTACTGTTAACACTGTGGTAACTTCAATATCACCTTATTGCCTTATTAATTATGCTATAATTGATGATATAATTACATTTTGTACATTTCTTCCCGACATTTCGCTTGGAGTATGTTCTATTTTGCTACCTCCCGACAATTTCAGATTAACTTATCAGGCAGATAAGTTGTTACAAAGACTGTTGCATTTAAATGTTGTCACCAATAAATAAAACTTACCAAGGACTATTGTATTACCCAGTAACTGGGTTCTAAAGATCCAATAGGCAGTCGCTCCACGTAAAATACGATATTTAGCTGCATCCAGTTGACTGAAAGCTGACCCCAATATAGTTGAGAAAAGGCTAGGTAGATAATGATCTATTAAAAGTTGTAAAAAAGACCCAAAAAAAGGGGGGGGGGGGTTTCTTCTAAGAGTAATATTGCAACAATAGCTTAAAAACTAGCGGAGTGGTGGATACATTTTATTTATTTATTCAAACTTGTCCACACAATAAGGTACAAAGGCGGACATATTGCATATGGCATTACAATTATGTTGCTTTATTAACTTTCATAAAACTTTTACCATTTTCCAATTCACAGAATAACTTCAAATGTACAAATGCTAACACTGAAAAAAACTGTTGCCATGTTTTCCTCTTAGTGTGGTATTCCATATGAAACGTCTCTATCATAAAAAAATTAACAATAAATAATCAATAAATTGGTAACATTAATTTCTATCATTGATATTAATGAGTTTCCTAGGAATTATACTCTGAATTTCAGTTGAATCATAAAAGTTCTATTCATAATCACATTGAGTTATTACATATTTTATCAAAAAAACCGAGAGCTATAACTGAGAGTCATGAAATTACTTGGTAACACACACATATTAATAAGACTGATTGGTTAAAACAGTTTTCTTACAACCATGTTAATTTTGAAGATTTACTTTAAAATTTTATACAGCATCACTTAAAATCAACGAGTTTCAATGACAATTACTTTTTAGGGTTCCATACCGAAGGGTGCCAAATGGAACCTTATTACTAAGTATCCGCTGTCTGTCAGTCCGTCCGTCCTTCTGTGTGTCATCTTGCTGTATCTCATAAACTGTAATAGGTAGACAGTAGAAATTTTAACATATTCTGTATTTCTATTGCCACTATAACAACAAAAAATAAAAATCAAATGAAGTTAAAAATTAAAGGCGATCTCCATTCAAGAAATATGTATTTTTGGAAAGAAAGTTTAAAAAAAAATTGTGTAGTGTTTAAAAAATATTGTATGGTGGTACGGAACCCTTCGAGTGCTAATCCGACTCGCACTTGGCCGGTTTTCTTTTTTGTTTTTCAAAATTCATTTATTCAAACTAGGCTGAGAATCGGCACTTTTCGAACGTCAAAATTACATAAGAGAGTCCCCCAAAACGCCCACCGTTCACCAGTTCCTAGTGCCAGCCTTTAGCTGGGAAGAAGAAGTGACGCAACAAAATCCCCAGCAGCACAGCTGTCTGTACAAGTTAGAAAAAAAAAATTGTTTGCGTTGTTAAATGCCTGGTTATTTATGTCTGACTCATTTTATTTTAGTATTATGACTAGCAGATGACATTGTAATTTCCTGGTAATAATTTCCTTTTAATAGTCATTGAAATAGTTAACTTACTGGAATGTAATGCTTTTAATTCATTGCCATTTATATTGATTTTATTATGTTTACTCAATGATTTAATCCAATAAATATTTGAATCTTAAACCCCCAGAAAAGCATTTTTTTTCTGTGTTGGAAGGTACAGGCAGCAAAAACTAACTTCTGTTGGGTCAACCTGATTGCCAATAATGCTCGCACTACACTTGGCAACTGGAAATCACACCCAATTTTACGTGCCGTGGCGCTAGCGACCACTAAACCAACAAGATTGTCAGTCAAGGATTGGGTATATTTTTTTAATAATCTTCAAATATTGCTTTTTTTGGTTTCAGTTTAAATTGCCTGAAAATGAATTAGAAAAATTATTGAGCGCGGAATCCGAAGACGCGCAACGGGCGATATTGGATAATTATGCCAAAGAACTCCCAATAGTAACTAGGTAATGACATAATGTTTTTATCCCTCTTTTTAAAAACAGTTGAGCCAAATGTTGAGAGTTTTCTGCCTACCTTACGACTACAAATGTCGACATTGAAGAAGAACTCATTAAAACATGACGGCCAAAAACAATATAACTAGGTTTACTTAAATTGTACTTTTACACTAGGAGTAAAGACTGGAACGAATGAAGTGTCAACAGTAAAAATTGTGTTTAGTCAGTATCATGTCAAGTATGTACTTATGTGTTTTGCCTATGTCAACACTTGGGCTACAGTCATACCCAAAACATTTGACTTTCGTGCAGCGCCAGAAACTTTATATAATACCCTTAGACTATTCTAGTACTAGGCAACAAAACTGGAATTCCTATAATCGCATATCCGCGTGGTTTAAATCCAGTACCCTAATTGCATAATACAACACAATCTGTTTCGATTTGAAACAGATTGCTAATCCATTGCTTCATAAGTTCTGAATCTGTTCAACAACGTAAATAACGCAATGAATGTTGTTGAACTGTCAAAATGACAAAAAATAGACAATATTGTTTACGAAAATAAGTTACGCAATTAGGGTAGAGGTTCACGTTTCTGAACAAGGCAAGAAACTATATGTCTATTATAATTTGGATTTCTTCTCTTTATTATTAGGTATTTCATTCCGTTTTTTTTTTTTTCTCAATTCTAGAGTCTTAGGACTTGTAAGAAACGTCGGGGCTTTTTTATTTCCTATGACTACCAAAAAAGAGATATTAGATGGCTTTGCCGACACCATACCCGTATTGACGAGGTTTGTCCTTAGTTTGTTACTGTGTAGCTAGAATTGAGAAAAAAATACAACGTTTAGTAAACGAAATTACAAAGTTGTACTAATGTTGTGTGTAAAATTTTAAATGTCTTTCCAAGAATTGTAAACAACTAAAATTATGAGCGAATTTACTATTTGAAAGATATATATTTTACCTAAGCATAAGACATTAGTGTCACATAACAGAGGTAAACAGCGGATTCATATTCCTGAAGAAGAACAAATACGTAGTGTTGTGTCATGTACAGAAACAAATTATTTGTAGATTTGATGCATTGATAGATATCCCAAATTCAGCCCTTAAGTAGACATCAAAACTTACGCTAGGACGACTTCCACAATAGGTAAACGACGGACGATTTTAATCCCTTTTAGCGATAAGACCGCTCATTTTGTCACCCCATGTAAAATTTCTACATTTATACAGGGTTATTGGTTATATGTCTGCCTTCCGTTAAGGTGATGTAGGAGAGGTCATTTGCAACCAAATGACCCCTCATGACCCCTATGCCAATGTCAACCATTTTAGAGTAATTTGACATTTTATATTTTAAAATGAATGAAATAAAAAATGTAAAATGACTCGAAAATTGTTGTTAGTTGCATAGGAGTCATTTGGTTTTAAATGACCTCTCCTACATCCCCTTAATAGGTTAGCGACATAATTATTACCAATAATTCTGAGTGATAAGAATGAATAAGAGGGAATAAAAAAGCGAGGTTTACACCATAAGCCCTTAAGGTTCTAAAAGACTAGTTTGTCGCCCTGCAATATTGCCAGTCGAATGGTCACTATTATTCGACTGACAAATTGCCACAAAATCAAAGTAGAGGTTGAAAAATTATACATCGATTAATAATGAAGATGAAGAAGTCAATAAATAAAATAAATTATATTAAAATTAATTCGTTTTACAGGACGATGTCTGGCTCAGTCCGCTACTGCAATCGATGCGTGCTCGTGAAGCCCGATCGCGCGCACCACTGCAGCATTTGTTCTCGCTGCGTGCTCAAAATGGACCACCACTGCCCGTGGGTCAACAACTGCGTCTGTTTCTTCAACTACAAGTTTTTCATGCTCTTCCTCGGCTATGCTCTCTTCTACTGTCTATTCATCATGGCCACGTGTCTGCCTTACTTCATTAAGTTCTGGAAGGTATATTCATATTTTTATTTTATTTCTGTTTTTGGTGTGTTGATTCTTAATGGCCAGCGTTTAATTCTTACAACCCCATTTTGTGATTGGATTTTTTTGCAAGTAACCTTATTTTTTTGAGAACGTAACTTCAATATTAATATCTGCTATAACTGTTAGAATTTAGTTCGTAGATTCAACTGCACTTAATAGGAAAGCAGTGGTATTAAATTAATTGCCGAGATCATCGGCATTATTGAAAATGACCAACAAAATGACAATTAGATGTATTTCCAGATGTATCAGGATTACAAGTTTGCCCACTGCGACCGTTTGATTGAAAAAGGCTCTGTTTCTAAAATGTGCATGGATATGATTAACGTAATTCTTTAATTATTTTCACTTTAATCAAGCCTGTTTACGTTGGCGCGATCATAGGTTAATGTTGCTACATAGATTAGATTTTGTTATTATTATTTTGCTCAGTACAACGTCCATTATTTCATATCTAAGTAATAGTAAATGTTATTATTTCACGTTGCTCGACGATTGACTTGTTATTAAATTTCTAATAGGTACCTATACAAAATATCAATGGGCTAGTGGCACCCCAAAAAATATAGGTGGGCTCTTTGATAAATATTGCCAGGAATTCGATAAAGGAATGCGTGTCAAATGTTATTGAATACAGTTTTCAACATGAAAATATTAAAAATTAACCAGTCTCAGTTATCAATGAGTTCTTAATTAGCTCTAACTAATAACACTTCTTTTCTCTCTAATACATTCCTCATTAAAAGTTAGTTTATGCAATTAAAATAGTAATTTGTGGTTTAAATAACAAACTGGTCTAGCAACGTGCAACATAGAACATTTTTCACATTTCTGCATAATTATATACTGTGATCTTTGTACCAATTATTTAGTTTTGGCCGCAATCTATGCATTTCATCGTAGCTAGGTGAAATCATCCGATTACCTTGACATTTTATCTGATAAAATTGATAAGTGTTTTATCGATAACTATTAGTTCAAATCAAAATTTCGTGTTATAGAATCGGAGACTATTTTTATACCTTAATTATGTATGTTCCACATTGTTTAAATATTTAGTACGTAGCGGTTCGCAGTGGGATGACTTCATATTTATTTTTTAAAGCTATTTATATACATTTAAACGGTGTGGAACATTTCGTGTAGTTTTAAGTATCATGATCGCTTGGCACTTTATATCTTTGCTAATCTAAGAATTTAATGATACGTAGATAGCTAGGCTTCTTTATTTTGTGAGTCATATTGCGATTACGTATTTTAGTCTTCATTTATATTCTTGGCACTTACTTGGTGTTGTCATACTTCTAATAATAATTATACGTAGTATAAAAACCGGTACTTACCGTAATCGCAAAAACGTTATTTAATTATAATATTTTGTAGAATGCATTGTATAGTTTGCACAGGTAAAAAATTAATTGGTTTTATTTAGGATTCTTATTTTACCCATATGACAAAAAAAAATACATTATTTTCTATTTCCGAATATTTTTAATGTAAATACAACTTAACATGGTAATTAGCTTGAATGCACTTCTTTTAAATACACCCTGTGCTTTTTAGTACTCACACAAAGGCTGTAAAAATATTAAGTCGTTGTGGATTAAGTAATAGACGATGCCTCTGACAAAGCCAAGTAATTGTTTCATTCTACTCGGTACACTATTCATAAATATGTATGTGATTAAAAACGGCTAATCATTTCGTCTATTAAAATTTACATCGTCTTACGAAACACCCTGTATAATCTTAGTACGACACAACCGTGATGTCATCAGCGAGTTGCCATGTTATTTCAAAAGGTATTGCCATAGGAGAAAATTATATGTATTTTTTCATCGATGTTACCAATTTAATGATGTGTTGAGTCCGTTTTCAGGGCGACTTCGGAACGGCAGCGAGTGCGGGACGCTATCACATAGTATTTGCGTTTTTTGTAGCGATGATGTTTGCTATATCTCTGGGCTCGCTCTTCGGATATCATTGCTACCTCGTTATCAATAATAGGACAACTTTAGGTAAGTTTTTAAATTTTTATTTTATTTAGAGTTTTTTTTTTTAATTTTTGACATTATTATTTTTATATAAACCCCCTATTGTCTATGGGTTTTGATTAATTAGTTTCAAGGATTTCTGGTAGCTGGCTGCAATTACGATGACCTATTTTTTTTTTTTTTTAATAAGACTAAAGTACTTTTCGTTTCAGATATGCTCGTTTCTTACCGCAGCTTGAGCAGTCCTACAGGACAGATCATTAACAATATGTTTAAGTCCTTGGTCAATGGTAATTGCAGTCACTTCCAATAATAGTTATTTTTGTGTACAAGTTACCATTAGATTGTATTAGATAGATTTGTCATTCGTAGTATATTCGATTGTAGACACCTTGGTTTGAAATGAATTTCACTGCTCACAAGCTTTCAATTTTAGATTCGAAACAGAATCTTTTTAATAGTTGGGAATCATAAATAGAATTATAAATAAATTTGTTTTCAGTATATCCTCATTCTCTGGCCCTTCCCATCCCAAAATATATTTTTTTACCATACTTCTCTGTTAGTCGTAATCTCGGTAGCCACCCTCTTTCCGTCTCTTTCACACAGTCCATCCATCGTTTATTTGGTCTTCCTCTTATAGCCATCCATGTTCATACTTTATGTTCATACATTTTACTCACAACATATTCCTCAGTTTCTTTTAAATATAATAGAAATAAAATTAAATCCTTATATCATTTTCTTCTAAAATTTCAGAGGCGTTTAGAGCACCTATGTTTCGCGGAGGTACCGATAAGAACGGCTTCTCTATAGGCAACTTCAACAACTTCAAGGAGGTCTTCGGCAACAGTCCCAACCTTTGGCTGGTACCAGTCTTCACCAGGTAAAACCTCTTTTTTATATATAAAAAAAAAACAAAACTCATTGGGCCATTGTGATTCTGGCTACACTGACGATACAGGCAACACGGAACTTGTTATACAGCATGTTGGGTAAATAGTCGATACGCACGTAAATAGGTCTAATACGTATATGGATGCTACAAATATATATATATTTGCGTGTTAAGTGTGACCTGTGTGCATGTCCCTTTACATGTCTGATGAAAAAAGAAGTGAATGACCAAATCTAACATTTGTTAGTGTGTGTAGAATATTATTAATAATAACAAAATAACAGTGCACTAGCAACGACGGAACAAATTTCTCTTATACTAACTAGGCATGGAGGTAGGATCTCATTCACTTTATCATGTAAATATGTATGTACACGAATAATAATAATAACAATATTTATGTACAATATCACTATTCATTCGAAGATTCATACATTTCATTATCATTATTTCACTTCTTAATCTGAATACTTCGTCGACAAAATTTTGAAGTAAATTTTTCCAGTATTTGTCTATAGTTTAGTTAGTTAATTGATTCAGGCGTGACCTTCGGTTTGTAAAATGCAATACAAGTGAATATATTTAGTAACCTGCTCCGCTTAGCTATTTCTAAAGAGTCTTAAAAAGACCCTGAAAGAAACCGAAGCGTGTTTCACCTCTCAACGAGGCATCCCCAGGATGACAATTGACTTGTCGCGATCTCGAACACGGCGTGTTGCCACACTAAGCACTGAGCGCAGACTGTACTGCCACACCAAGCAATGAGCGCAGACTGTACTGCCACACCAAACACTGAGCGCAGACTGTACTGCTACACCAAGCACTGAGCGCAGACTGTACTGCTACACCAAGCACTGAGCGCAGACTGTACTGCCATACCAAGCACTGAGCGCCGTGTTCGAATTCGCGACAAGTCAATCGTCATCCTGAGGATGCCTCGTTGAGAGGTGAAACACGTGTCGATTTCTTTCAGGGTCTTTTTAAGACTTCTTAGAAATAGCTACGCGGAACAGGTTACTAAATATATTCACTTCTATTGCATTTTATAGTTTAGTTTATCATAACAAAGTTACTGAAGGAAAATACACTAATATAGATTATTTATATATAATGGATTGTTTGTCTTAGTGTACATTTTTTTTTTACAACTAAACATTTTAATAGCTTGGGTTTTGGAGTTATAAAAATATTCATGTCATTTGAACATGGCCTGCCACATGGCAGGCCACCAAATTATATATAGCATCAATTTTGCGATTTATTCCCTTAAGATTTTATTTTAACGTGGCGTGGGCGAACTTTTGGACCATTTTATAACCCCGTAAATATGTATTTACATTTATTTTAAGTTTTCTATTGCACGTATTCATTTAGTTATATATTTCATTTTTTTTTTCACAATCCCAAATATGAATTTCAATTTTTTTTTAATTCCCCGAAGCACGCTTTATAATATTGAAATAGAAAATGATTTTCAATGATTATTAGTTTTTGCCTCCACCAAGCCAACAACAGCTTCGTTCCCGCCACGCATTTCAAATCCCTCTCAAATGGTGATCATTTTGTCAGCCTCGGAGACGGATGCGAATTCCCCGTCCGTCGGGAGCACCAGCTTCAGACGTTTACCACGCCCCAGGAAACTCATGGGTACGAGTCCATGGGCACCACGCGGTCAAGGTCAGACTCCAACTCCAAGGACGAACACCCTCCAGCCAACCACATACCTTGAGGGTATTATACCTAAACATCTAGCTAATACGAATACAATAACAAGATAACGTACGATATAACTGCCAAATAAAAAGGCCCGTTATTCGCCACTGAACTCACCGTTTCAGTGCAGTAAAACTAACAACGTTTCGCGCTGTTATGGGCCTTTCATACAGCATCATTATCTGTCCTTTTTCTTCTCGAAAAATGGTCAAGAGTTCTTGAAGCTCACCCGGTCGACTTGGGCTCTACTAAAATAATGTATATTGAAACTTATAATAAACTATGTACCCTTAGAATAACGTCTGAGTTACGAATCGATCGATACTTGCCAAATAATATGATCGGCAGCTATTTTTGAATATTTTTTTTATTTGATCTGACTTCTCGTATTTTATTAGTCGAGTCCGAGCTCAGAGACTATTGTCCTTAGTAAGGAGTAAATCATCGGTTATTTAGTCGAGTTGTGCATACGAATTCATATCGATACTAAAAATGATTTAAACTCTTTGATTTGATACGTGATAGGATAATTTTATTCGAATGTTTAATAATACACCAACAGTGCCTTTTTGACATGTATGTGCTCAATTTAGCCTTATACAGATACATTTTATTACTTACAATAAACTTTTACATGCCATAGATGATGATTAGCTAATAATATGCTCAAGTTATGTGGGAAGTTACAGCTGACATGTGTTTAATATTTTAATAATTATGATTCAAATTTAAAGACTACTGTGCAAACGTGCAAATTGCTTTTTAATGCATTTATTTCTGAGCTATTATATACAACACACAAGACTGATAAAGTTAGAAATGTATTTTGTAAGTATGTTTTGTGCACAATAAAAATATTTTGCTTTTTGATTTTGTTTTTTATTTCACGATGCTAAACTTGTTTTGATCACATGACGCTTACGTAGAGAGCTGTAGCGATTAGCAAGCAAACGGATCCGAATAATATGATAGTAGATAATAACTTTCATTGGGAGTGTTTTACTAATTTTCTAATTTAAAACGTCTGTGTGCTGTATATCTAATTATACATGTATCTTCAAATTTTTATTGTCTTTCTCTTTTTCTCTCAGTCTATGTCTTTGCATGCCTTGGGGTGCTGCAGATACGTTTATCGATTCATACATTTCTTTTTGATACTTCTGTTGTTCGCCGAGATTTGGATCGTATTCATCTCAGTTTACACAACAGACACACCTAATCAAAACATAAGTAATAGTTTGATAACTCAAGTGTTAATGACACTTGTCATATTCGTTTTTCATATTCTATTTAAACGAAAGTAAAAGTTTACAAAAATAAAGTAATAAGGTTTGAAACTACTTTCATTCAGGAATATAATAAAACGCATTTTTCTAAAAGTATAGAAATATAAAAGTATACAGGGTCATATTAAATTAGCTAACAGAACTCCGCTGACGTGATGGGTATCAATATTTAAACATGATTCATCGAAAGAGAAATTAATTTTGTTTTTTTTTTTTTTGAGGTCATCATCCTGGTAGTGTAGTCACTTCAAATATTAGTTTAAAATAAGTTTTTTGTGTAAACTTCACAGACGTGATGAGCATCTCAACACGATAAAACAGATTTTATCAACTCGCATTTCAAGTAACAACACTATCAGTGTTCACTGACCCAAAAAAAAATCTTCAAATCATTAATATTTTGTTTTTAGATATTGATACCGATCACGTTTGCGGAGTTTCGCTAGTTAATTTTACATGACCTTGTATAAGAATATTGCTTTTCCTGGTAACAATTGAAACAATCGAAACGTCTGTAGCGCCCACGCTTCATTTTTCAAAATATACTTTATTGTTCAAAATTCTATTCTACTATATCGGTTAATATAGAAAAATAAGAAGGTTTATTAACATTTTAGCTCGGAGATGGGCCGCGAGACTGAGAGATGGAGACTCTGCCCCAGAAAGGGCAGGACCGTCCCGCAAATAGTATAAGGATCTAACATTTTCCATTTCGCTATATTTTATTACAATTACAATATATTTAAATAAATCCGTTCGACTAATTAACGTTGCTTTTCATTCATTGGCGTCATCCAACCTTTTTGATAACGATTCCAAATTTATGTCATTCACTTCTTTTTTTATGTAGGTAGCCCATTATGTAGGTGTTCCTTTGCATGCTAACATATCCGGATGTAGCAGCTTTACCTAGATGCAGATGTGCGCAAAGTGAGAATTAAGTTGCGCTTGTATTTTATATTTAGCACGCTGTAGATGTGTCTTATACAAGATGTTTGTTAAGGCGGTGTCATTAATTAAATAGGTGGATGCATGGGTAATTACTGGTAATTTAAACCGAAGCTAAAATTGATGTTGTACCTACGTCACCTTAAAATGTCCCCTTATGACTCCTGTGCAAATGTCAATCATTTTTTGTGTAATTTGACATTTTATATTTTTATTTCATTCATTTTAAAATATAAAATGTCATTACTCGATAATGGTTGACATTTGCATAGGAGTCCTAAGGGGTCATTAGGTGGTAAATGACCTCTCCTACACCCCCTTAATGGATTGCCGACATATTACCAATAACCCTGTGTATCTAGATTTAATATCATGGATCTTTGGGTAATAGACCCGCTAAACCATCCTTGGGATTCTTTTTTATTGTGTTTGGGCGTCCCACACAAATTGTTCATGTTCTGAGCAAAAGGTCTGGCAGTCAACAAGTTTGTTAGCGGGCTGACTGTACAAGTTGCGCCCAAAGTTCGGTACCTAGTATTTTCATTAATGAACGCTTAATGACATCGCCCTAAAATGTTGCTCTGTATAGTAGCACAGTAGGTAACGTTGTAGTACATACCACATTTTAAGGGCTATCTAGAAATAAATTTGACCAAAGTACGATTTATGAACAAGAAATATTTTTAAGAGGTAAAGAAATATCGTTTGGTCAAATATAATAAATATTGTTATATAAGGTTTAAGGTGCTGCACTACATATTTTTACACATTCCGAGCTTCAGAGTTAATATTCTTGAAAAAAGTAGATAAAACGGCTGTGATACAACTGTAATTAAAAATATTCCATGCAAAGTATACACAATAAATGGCTAAGACGATTTTCCTAAGTGTTTTTGCTTTTCTTTTGTAAGGCCTTTCTTGATTGAAATAAGATTGGAAACAAAGCTAAAAATACTTACTGTCTGGAATTTCTTCTTTCTCTCTTCAGTGGAATTAGTACTAAACTAGTTGCAAGACCATACCATTCAAGATTACTGACTGGTCTTGACAATTCAGTAAAGGCTCTAATGATTTCGACGTAAATTTATGAGCCTTATTACAAATGTGTATCACAGCTAAGCCTCTTTATAAGTACACAAATTAATTACATGCACTATAGATATTGCTTTTTTTACCGATTCAATCACAAATATATGATTGCACACCTACACTTGATGCACTATTAAAACTGTATTTGCTTGATATTAATGCTCTAATTTTAAAATCTGCATCCATTTCTATTGTATCAAAATCACTACCACCAACTGAACAACAATTAACAATATAATGAATACAAATCGACGGTGTAGCTTCGGAGACGGCATCGTGTTTCCAACCCCGAGCCAAGAGGAAGAATCGGAGTCACTTCTCAGCTCCGAGCGATGGGAGCGGTGGGGCGAGCGAGCACGGCCTTTCGACGAGCGAGAGAGTTCATCCTTCGACGAACTATGAGTTTAGGCTGTTGTAGCGGCCGCGTAAGGTGCAGGCTTGTGGTACAGGAATAGTTAAACTAGTGTGCTTTTAGCTGAAGACTTGTGACATTTTACGCAGCGGTTTGTAACCTCGAAGGAATCTCTATAACTAGAATGTAGCCCGGAGAATCTCTACTCTAAGCTTTCCACACAGCCTTATTTTGACGTTGGCGATACGTCAAAATAAAAAATACGTCTTGTGACTGTTCCAGTGTAAGAAATAGATGCGAGCTACACTGAAGGAATAGCAAATACCACCATCCCTTGTATAGGGACAACAAGTGTGTAAACCCCACAGTTATTTTACCTTTGATTATGCATTGTTTCCATAATGTGTTGCTGTCAGAGATGAAATAACTGTGAAAACATTTAAGATATAGTCATGGACAGGGAAATAATTAAGCGTTAGCCTCACAAAGGTGACAACTCTCTAGAAAATTAAGTCAAGCATTTCATGTCATATGCAGCGCAGACCTATTCACTCCTGACCGCCTGTGACGTGTCACGTGGAGCATTCAGAATTCTAGAAAGAGATAACTGCTGGCCGCACATTCCCTTTGTCTCTCTCGTACTTTTCGGTCTGTATTCACTGCACAACTGAATACGGAACGCTCAGTCCATTCTCTATGTCTATGGGTATAATTCAACCATGGTACGTAATTTTACCACGTTGCGTAAAGTGATACAAGTCAATTTTCGGCTTTATGGTCGCGATCAGCTGTAATAGATTTGAGCAATGATAATAAACTGGTAAAGTTTGGAGTTGAGCCGATTTAGAATGAGTATTTTTGTTAGGTTAAGCTTTTCCATTTTAAATATCTCCGGTTTGTATGAGAAGTGTGTTTGTATTTGAATTGTATAATTCTTAATTTATTCTGATTCTCTTTAACTATTTTTGCTAGTTAGTTGCTCAAATGCGTTAGATACTTATTAAATGTTATTTATGGTTATATCAGCTAGCATTCGACAAACCAAATGTATGTTTAGTAAGTACAAAAGCAGCCATAATGGAAATACTGACATTAATAAAGCCAAGTCTGCACTATCGGTCGTTCAAAACATCCCACTAAAAGGTACGAATTATGGGTAAATTGTGTGAAATGGTGCTGAACTATAGAAAGTTATTAAAAGACGGATCAATACATGTAAGCTGCGCCTTACCAAAATGTTTAATAAAGCTGAATAATAATATCATCTAATAACGGTTTAATATAATTATAAAGGGTGTTAGAAATAGACGTCATTGTAATTTTTAAAGCAATGTGCTTTATACTGCCATTAATTTGTTTTATATTATGTCAGAGATGGACAAAAGTATGGTATCAGGTCGACAGATTGTGTTACTAGAAAGATCGCTTTTTTGTCCCCTATCTGACCTATCTATGAATCTCTAACAAATTGCGATTTAGACTTGATCAAATTTTATATTAAAGGCAAGCCGGGTTCAGAGACACAAATCTGAGTTAATATTGATAATGTAAGGTGCTTTCCTTGTAGAGCTAAGACAAGAGACAGATTCTTGGAGGCCTTCTTTTAAAGGATAATTAATTATGATTTTTCAATTTACAAACCTACTATTAATTGTTGTCCATCTCTTAGAATATATGTATTAAATTTAATATTTTACGAAAGATATCTTCCTATTCACTTAAAAACGTCATTAATTCACGTTTTCCATTTTTTATATTCTACGATTTTTGTAAAAGGTAGGAAACATGGACAGATACTTATTTTTTAGCTCTGTAAATAGTGCTTAAAAATGACGAGACTGCTGATGGATTTTACATTCGAGTTTATCGACCATCAAGATAAACATGATACAGGATGCTTCATTAAGACCTGTATATTATTTATATAAGTACTTCAACTAATTAAGACATGACTTAATGTCTATAAAAATATTTTACTTAATAATAAAACACATTAGAAGCTTTTAATTGTATAGAAGAGACATAAAAATTCATTCCCCTTAGAGATTACTCCGATTTCGGTGAAGACAACGGGACTCGCCTACTTACCCTTTCGGTATTAGAGGTGAGTTTTTTTTTTTTAATAAATGACGCGGTCCATTACTTATTTATAATTTCCTATCGATAGGAATTCCAATGACATTTCCATTTTTTAATAATCTGACCAATAATCGGTTGAAAATGTTTAGCAGCATTTCTTCTCCTGAATTAATTTAATAATTATATTATAGATAATTGAAGATTGTATTTACAACAGTATTAGTTGAATTACATTCCTTGATACGAATTAAAACCATATTGATTTAGTTTTAGTGTTATTTTAGTTTGTGCCAGAGAAACACGTTTTGTTTCGAATAGATTTTTGTCATGTCGAGTAGGACAAGACATTGTTTTTCATAGTTATTACGTCGCTGAATTGTTTTCTGAATGTATTCTAGATGAAAAGACGATAGACGCATCAATAATAAATACCATGTATTTGATGTATATGTAAATATTATATCGGGCAATAAGCTGCCGCAGACATAGGCGACCAGTGGCCACTATGAGCCACTCTCGAAATATCTCATATATTTTGTATGAACTCTCCCAAAAAATAATTTCCTCATTTCATTATATGTGACACAAAGAAATGAGATCGCTGTTGATAAAGATACTACTGAATTTGGTTCGTATAAGTTTGGTAAATTGTAAATGGCTTTATCCAAATTTAAGGCATATCATTAACTAGATTAATTTACTTTGAATAATGTTAAACTCATTAATATTCATCACATTAGGAACTTCCCACATTCTTCATCAAATTCCCATACTAGTCATATTTTTTAACGTTTTATAAAATGTTTTTTTTTTTTTTTTTCGTTTTATTCTTGAATCCCAGAGGCATTTATTAAAGAATTATAATTCCTATACTATTTAAGCGAATTGCTATCACAAAATTATTACGTATTTTTTATAAAATAATTAATGTTAGTTGATGCTTATACGGAATGTAAATAAGTAGACAAATTTAAAGGATTAAAGTGTCTACGATGACATGATGTGCAATGATTTTGTAATTTAAGTACAATGGCGATGTATAAAATAAAGAGAAGAAAATATTTATTGTTTTATAATGACGATACCCCTAAATAAAGTGTTCTTGTTTATTTGCTTTAGATATACTGACCACATGAGCGTGGAATTTCGTCATAATAAGCTTTAGATTATAAAAGGTAAGAACATTAGGATGGCAAAGCGACGTACTCGTATATAATAGCAATTGAAACTTGATACGCTTATTGAAATTGCACACAGATGAAATGACAACAGATAAACCGAAAACTGTGATTATAAACTGACATGGTCAATACCACTAAAAACGCTACGATATTTATCATCTTTTTGAATCTGGTGACAAACAGGCTTCCTGGGGGTTGAAACTGAAAGTGTATCATTAGTCAACTCAAGATTTGATTTGATACGAATTTGAACGATTTAGGCAGAGGGTAATTCGTTTTTCTGCTCAACTACCCGCAAAAACTACAGTTTATCCATTAGGATGGCTTTTTTAAGTGCTGAAATAAACAAAATAAAAACATAATAAATATTCCGTTTTAGTGCTAGAGCATGTCCGAGTGTGTTGTGCTTGTGCGTGACTCCAAATAAAACTAAATGTTGATACAAAAAGTGGTTTATTAAAGATTCAATAACAGGTGGGTACTTAATCATAACTGCTAATATGATTGATCACAAAATAATCACGTTATAAACTTTGGCGATAACGATTCGACGCCATAACATTACATGTACTTTCCTAGCGCATCAGAGTATTAAAACAAATAAGATTTTTTCTCAAAACAACTATTCTGATCACACAGGCAACAAGAATACATACAAAACGAAACTTAAACGTAACTTATATAAAAAAACTGGCACATAAAACTGATAAAAAAAGAGACTTAGAGCTACAACGCCCTTTTGGCGCGTGGCCAAAATCGGAACTAAGAGCGCCATCTTGTTTTGTCAATACAATTTCTGTGAACTATTTCACCAATGTTTACCAACAACGCCCCCCTGACAATGTCATTGAGGCGCCAAAAGATCATTGTAGAACTCTAAATACTCAGAGCTGCCAACATTGCCCTAACATCCTTAGGACTATCCTGTTTGATAAGATCCCTAAAGGCGCGCACACACGTGGCTTCTTTCTCCAAATTCTTCGATATCTGGTGTGCT
This sequence comes from Omphaloscelis lunosa, assembly GCA_916610215.1. NCBI lineage: Eukaryota > Metazoa > Arthropoda > Insecta > Lepidoptera > Noctuidae > Omphaloscelis > Omphaloscelis lunosa. Next base: position 10,801,479 of record OU744265.1, on the reverse strand, counting down.
CTGAGGGTTATTTCTTTAGGAATGCCAGCGAGACGGGCTGCGTTAAACCCGTAAGATTTGGGACAGGCACCGGGTGATAGTTTGTAGAGGAATGTTATGGTCTCTTCTGGGATATGGTCTTCACTATCAGGTGTTGATTCGTCTGTTTCTACCATGCAGGCCTGTAAGAATTATTGTAAGAGCATGAGGTTCTGAGTTCGATGATACTTCAGTGTGAGAAAGAGACGTATAGCTCATATCTCTTTCCCACACTGAAGTAGGATAAAATAAAAATGTCATAAAAGTTGGCGGTAGTTATGTTCAGGTGATAAAACAAACTACGAAGAAAAGCTGAAAATAAATGCATATTTCCGTGCAGTGGTGGATTTTCCCTAAGACCAAAGAGGCTCGGGCCTAGGGCGGCCAATCATGAGAGTCAAAATGGCGGGTGTACCATAGCGAATTAAATTATACCAATTACCAAACAAATGTACCTAAAATGTACTATTTAGTACCTAGCTCTAAAAAATTTGTACCTCCTTCAGAACGAAATTATTTCGAAATTAAGGTACACCCGCCATATTGACATCAAGATGGCGGGTGTACTAAAATATTTTATTATTTAACCATTACTCATAAAATGTATTTACACTAAAAAATTGTACCTAAAATGTACCTCAAGTAAATAGAAACACACACATGATCAGTGGGATAGTTCCTGAGAAATAAAACAACCGTGTCTCGGTTTACTTATGTTTATTATTATTATTATTAATTATTGATCTAGGTACATATTTATATATATTTTTGGGATAAATCATGAATGATAACGCGTCAAAGTTATTAGGTACCTCTTTATTTTCGTCCATACATAATGCAATTAGCGATAAGTGAATTCGGAGTTTTGGTAATAAAATTATTAAGATCATCAAAACATTTCCAGTATTACGACGACAATGAGCCCGATAGTGACCAATATTGTGGATGTCTGTAATAACGCCGCCGGACGGTAAAAACTCAATTAATCCAAGAATTTCGTATTTTGTGTTATTTCCAGAGGTATGTCTTTAAGACAAATTACATCTGTTTGATTCAGTTCAAAAGCTATTGTATTACTTAGTTCATATTTTAATGTTCGTATGCCGTTGCAGTCATTACGTCTACATTGTACAATGCGCCTGTTACCATGGATTCAGTACATGATTCTGAACCCCCTGCTTTGAAATTTTGGGTGAAGGAAGGAATTATGAAACAGCATTTCATTCAACGCAGGGGGGTTCAGAATCATGTACTGAATCCATGGTAACAGGCTTCGCGTCGATGTCCCTGACACCCTGTATAAAGGGTGTAACAAGACCTTTAACGATGCCAAAAGGTACTTGTTCTCCCCGTCATTGCGATTATTTTGTTGTTCTAGACTAGACTATACCTAGGAACCTTCTAGTTACGGAGATATTAAGAGTCAAAGTTTAAACTTTTTCACATGTTTTTTTTTTTTATATACATGTTTTTATTAACGTAAGATTTTTACTGTAAACACTTCCATGACCTCCATACTATTCAATCCATCCATCAGCACGATGTTTTGAGTGCGATACATTGAGTCCTACCGCAAAACGTGATTTTTCACCCCCCATTCAAGATTTATCCCAAAAATATTTATAAATATGTACCTAGATCAATAATACATAATAATAATAATAAACATAAGTAAACCGAGACACGGTTGTTTTATTTCTCAGGAACTATCCCACTGATCATGTGTGTGTTTCTATTTACTTGAGGTACATTTTAGGTACAATTTTTTAGTGTAAATACATTTTATGAGTAATGGTTAAATAATAAAATATTTTAGTACACCCGCCATCTTGATGTCAATATGGCGGGTGTACCTTAATTTCGAAATAATTTCGTTCTGAAGGAGGTACAAATTTTTTAGAGCTAGGTACTAAATAGTACATTTTAGGTACATTTGTTTGGTAATTGGTATAATTTAATTCGCTATGGTACACCCGCCATTTTGACTCTCATGGCCAATCTGCGCCTGCGGCTGGGAATATCTCAGATCAGTAAATAATAGAGCTATGACGGCTAAGAGCAATAGCCAAAAAATAATGTAACATTTTCGAGCTCACTTCGGTCGCTCTTGCATACTTGTTTAATTAGATCAGGTTATTAGCTTGTAAGTTGACAAAGTTATTCCTTGTATGAATCTACAAACGAAAATCTAACATATACGAGTGAAGTACAAAACTTATCGAGCTCACTTCGTGGAGCTGAAGATGTATCCCCCCGAAAATAAACCTGCTGGCGCCCATATCATATAGGTATAAATTACTAACTCCTCCTAAACGGCTTAGGGTGGCGGAGACTGCGAGTCCGCCTGTTTCCATGTTAAATATCTTCTATGTGCTATTAATAATCTTAGGTTTTGCCAGAGTCTATTACTCATTTAAAGGCAGGCCATCCATTTAAAATACTGGTCCGGTTAGGCTAGAAGCTGATTTCAATATAGTTGGGAAAAGGCTAGGCAGATGATGTTGAAAAATTGCTCATTTAAAGATGAATAGTCTATTCCCACCTAACTGAATGTTATACCGAAGGCCAACATTAAAAATATTATTCCCTCTGATCTATTAACTAAATTCAAAGTCAGTCCTCACCATATGCCCCAACATAATCCCAGGGTAGGAAGACAGGTGGTGCACCAGCGAATGATAGTGGGTGGAGAATATAACTCTGCAGCCGCGCTTAGCTAGTTCTACGCAGACGCCTGAAGCGATCGCCGTGCCGTCGTATGTTGAAGTGCCGCGACCTAGAACAAAATGGAAAGTAAGTACAAACCCTGTTTAGATTACAATCTTAAGCAATCACTCACTGAATAGTAAAACATTCATCCATATTATGAAGGTTTTCAACTTTATATCACCTCTTTTTTTTCAACAATTATTGTTTACTAGCAGCGCCCCGCAGTTTCATATGTCTCGATCCATTTGGAATATCGGGATAAAAAATATTTTATGTCCTTACCTAGGTCATGATCTACCCATGTGCCAAATTTCATCTAAATCCGTTTAGCCGTTTTAGCGCGAAAGTGTAACAAACAAACAAACTCACTTTCGCATTTAATTAAAATTATGATTAACCTCAATTATTGGCAAATGGAAAACATGTTTACGGTGGTGTAAAAATTAGAATTTTGGATTTAAGTATTTAAATAATCAAATCAAAGCACTTAATTTGTTAGTGGCACTTCAGTTCGTTTTATAATCCCAGAGACTAATTTGACAGGTGCAAATGTCAAGCTCCAAAATGAAAAAACAAATAACAATCACTTGAAATGTCAAATTAGTCTCTGGGATTGAAAAACGACCTCATCCACAGATACGTTTTCTGATCGATTTGTTTACATTTTCATCAGATTCTTTTGAAAGTGACTAGCTGGTGTTTATAATGAGTAATATGGCGATAGAATGCTGCAAACATGCTCCTTTGTATTTTATTGCTAGAAAAACCATATCAACCAGATACTGCTGAGATGAGGAGGTTTTGCTTGTCCAGAATCAGGACATACAGGATAAATCCATTTATTCAAAAAGTTGCCTCAGATTTTTAGCCTTAGCGCCTTAGATTAGTTTATTCAGAGCCAAATTACGTAGGCAGAGACAGCGCAAAACTCTTTAAAAGTTCAGTCAAAAAAGGGATTGGAACGTATTTGGAGGATTTTAGGGTTCCGTACCTCAAAAGGAAAAAAAACGAAGCCCTTATAGAATTACTTCGTTGTCCGTCCGTCAGTCTATCAAGACCCATTTTCTCAGGAACGCGTGGACGTATCAAGTTGAAATCAAATACAAATACGTAGATCTATGGTGCCTTGGAGGTCTAAAATAATTAAGCTTCTAAATCAACGAAATAAAAAAATACGGCCGTTTATGTGACATATTTTGATACAAATAAATCAAAACCAACAGGGTACTTCCCGTTGACCTAGAATCATGAAATTTGGCACGAAGCGAGGTCTCACGGCACAAGTAAAAAGTCCGAAAATCGTTTCGGACTTTTTCAACTACAAAGTTAAGTTTGGTTTTGGGATAAGTTCATCCCAACTACGGAACCCTTCTTTGTGTGTGGTCCGACAAGCACTTGGCCGATTTCTTTTTTTTAAAGGATTCTTTAGGTTCTCACTCAGAACTCACTATCGCGCCAACCGATTTCGATGATTCTTTTTTTATAGTAACTCATGCAATGTGAGGTGAAGTGGAACTGATGATGAAGACCATAAATGGCCACCGGAATTACTCAATAAAAAGTATTTCACGGGTTGCGATTCGATTACTTTAATATGGCTGCAATGCAATTTATGCTCGTCACAATGCATATGGACATGTGGAGCTGATGGTTAAGTACCAGGAGAACTCCTCAACGATTAACATCCCTTTTTTTTTTTTTTTTTGAGGGGAAATCATCAAATAACTTCTCCCGCTCTGGGCGGAGCGGGAGTGTCAGACTCTTACTGACTAAAACCCTGGGCGTCTCCTCCTGCGGCGGTTAGGGGCGTGAGGGCGCGAAATTTGCCTCTCCCTCACGCGTTCCGCCTCCTCCTTCGCGAGCATTACCGCTTCGCAGAAGGAGGTGACGGCCTCCCATTTCCTCTCGCTCCGTACCATGGCCTGAACCAGGGCCGGACGCGAGAGATCACCGCCGCCGATCGCCTCCACGAGGACACGGCGATGCTCCGCCCAAGCTGGGCAGACCTCCACCGTATGCTCCACCGTGTCCTCCGGGCGATCCACACAATGGTTCGATATTGAGGTCTGTTGTGACGCGATTTCGCTCATACTATAGTATACCAGTGCCTATATAGTTTTATCAGCCAGTTTTCTGAGAGACTAGCTGTTGCCCGCAACTTCGTCTGCGCGTATTTTTTATTTTTCTTTATATATAAATTGTTCAGAATGAAAACTAGCCAGTCTCCAGGACCCGGACTATTTATCTGTACGATCGGTTCAGTGGTTAGGCGTGAAAAGGTAACAAACAGTGAGAGCAGCTATATTATTATATACACAGTGATTTTTAATTCACTGTTAACCTTTCAGGGCGTGAACATACTCATGATTTTTTTCTTAGCAACTTTTACTAAGAAACCAATTAAGAAATATAAAAAATAATCTGATGTTTCATACAAAAATGCAATATTTACTATTTTTTTTTTTTTTTTGCTATTACATATTACTCCCACTGTGAAAGTTGTTTATAATCATGAGTACTTTTACCTCCTGAAAGGTTAAAAGTTAATTAAAAATCCCCGTATATCCGAACATTCTCACAAACTCTTCATAGTACACTTACCCAACTCATCCAGCAATACAAGCGAGTGTACAGTAGCATGCGACACTATGGCGGCCGTCTCGTTCATCTCCACTAAGAACGTAGACTGTCCCGAGAATATGTCGTCCGACGCGCCCAGGCGAGTGAAGATACGGTCCACCTGGCTTAGTGAGCAGGCGGCAGCGGGGACGTAGCTGCCCTGAAGATGATAATGATGGGGGATGAAAGTTAGTAACGAAGATAGTTTTTTTTTATTACTACAGGGTCAAATTGAATTAGCTAGCGAAACTCCGCATATCTGAACATGATCAAACAAATAAGATTAATTTGATGAGTTTTTTTTTTGTTTTGGGGTCAATATAGTCAAACTTCACAAACATGATGGGATATCTAAACACGATAAAACAAAAATAAAAGTTATAAAACTACAAAAAAAAGTCATCTAAAAAGATATAAATAAGACATCATAGACAGAAATTAAAAATTCGATGTCACACGTGTTAGATAAATCGAACAGATTTCGTGTGACCCCGGATTTTCAACTTGTCTGTCTGTGATGTCTTGTTTAAGTGACTATATGTCTTCTGGAGGGCGCCGTTTTCCATATGTAATGTGACGTCACATAGCCTATAACCAGCGGACGATCAACACGATACCTCATTTGTCAAATTATGATAAGCAGTTTAGAAGTTATGAGGATATAGATGAACATACGTACATACATACCGGTCAAAATCATAACTGTCTTTTTTGCTGCGCCGTAGTCGGTTGAAAATAAAACAGATTTTCTTAACTCATACTTCAAGTAACAACAATATCAGAGGGCGTTGACCCAAAAAAAACATCATTTTATTTTTTGCGTGATACAGAATCACTATACCAATGAAGTCTGCAGAGTTTTGCTAGCTATTTTAATTTGACCCTGTATATTATAGCTTACCAAATGAGCCAGAACAGTGAGGAGCCCCGCTTGTCTCATGAGCGTGGACTTGCCGCCCATGTTGGGGCCAGTCAGTAGTAACAAGCTGGAGTCTTCAGTGCCCAGTTGAGTGTCATTGGGAATGAAGTCTTCTAAGTTAGGTATGCAGGGATGGCGGCCTTCTACGATGTTTATGTACGGCTGGAAAACAGAAAGAATACTAAGTCAAATAATTTTACGAGTAAAATCATATTATAACCATAAAAAAAAACTTTGAGATAACATAACATCACGCCTGTATTCCCCGAAGGGGTAGGCAGAGGTGTACCTATAGTACAGCCACATTTCGCCAGTTATGTTTAAGTCCCATGTAATAGGGGGCGAACCTATTGCTATCAACCGGTCACAGATCAGACTCCGGGCTGTTACTGAAGAATTCCAGAAGGAAAATCCCGATAACCAACGATACGAGGCAGACAGTTCTGATACCGGTTTTCGGCTGTTCTTATTATTAAAGTTAAGCGCATGTAGCAGCCGCAGCGCATGGCATTTCAATTCATAAATGGTGCGGTGCGGTCCGTCTGTCCGTTCATACAAAATGTGCTAAAATGATCCAGGAGAATTTTTGCAATGTAATGCGGCCTAATTCTTCGTTTGTCTGTAGTGCTATTTAAACATTAACGTTATTTTACGCAGATAAAATGATGTTAAAAAGATGCAAAGGACGACATCGTTTACTAAAGACCTATAATTTTTTTTATTTTACCTTTCGATCCTCGTCATATGTAATTTCAGGCAGGCACACGTCCCCACTCTGTTGCCTTGCGAACTCGGTGAAAGCCAACAATATATCTAATGTAGACAAACATTGTAGCGCGGTCTCCCATTGGTTGTAGTGAGACGAAAAATTTTCGAATATTCGACGACTCAGGTCCTTTAGCACGTTCGTCTTTTGTTCTTCTGCGGCTATCATTCGGGCTAGGAGTTCCTAGAAAAGATTTAAATTAATTTGTTCAAAAACTAAAAATATTTTATTTCACATAAACCTACACGGGCACCTATGAAACAGCAGAAGCTAGGTGCTCGGTTCCAATTGGTTGTTTCCTTTGGAGAACAGCCGGCAAGAAACTCCACGGTTACTCTTTTAAAAATAATTGGCTTTTACAATACTTTTAAATAATAGTGTTAATAGGTATGGGAGGACAGTGTAGGTCTTTCAACAAGTACCAGGTACTTAACTAAATAGAAAATGGTCAACAGATCTACAGTCTACTAAGCCTACAGTGTTCTCACATTCACAAAATAGATAACAATCTATACAAAAGATAAATAAATTAATAAAAACCTATACTTATATTATTATTGTTTATCTTTATAAACATACATAACAACCAATTAAGTTTTTTTTTTATGTGTAACATCTTTCCTCTCGCTTTCCTGCAATCTGTGGGAGAGATTTCGAGGAAAGGGACGGAAGTGTGTAACAGGAAGTCGGGGAAGCGCGCGCGGTGCTAGAGTTGGCCGTCAGAAACGACCTTGACGAGGCCCCGCCCCTTTAATGTTGCTTATTACCAAGGTGAGGTGTCAGATGTTATACATCTTAAGCGACTACTGTAAGGCTCGTTCGTTTTTTTATTTTTTATTATTAAGTATCTTGACATTCAGTTTGTTTGTACGGTGGTCCCCAAACTAGGTTACGTACAGTACCGAGCAAAAGTCCATAGGCAATCGCACAAAGCAATAGACTGACGCTTCGGTTTGACTTACGACCTTCTTCTATAAGATGTTACAATACTATAGATACACACACACTCACTTTGTCTGCAACTCATAGTACTTCATAATTTCAATCAATATAGAATACGGCGTGCTAGCTCAGTGGATAACGTGCTTTGGTATGTGCGATTATGGCGAGCCGAGCGAGGGTTCAAATCCCATATGTGGTTTGCTTGTAATTTTTAATAATTACATTCATAGTTTTTGTTATTTTTTAATAATTATTATTCATAGTTTTTGTTATTTTTTAATAATGACTAGTTCAATAATCATTCGTTTTTTGTTTCGGTCGTCTTGTTCACATAAATATTAAGGTTTAGCAGGTAGACCACAGAAAACTAAGTAAATCATTTCGATTTCTGTGGGGTAGACAGACGCAGTTCGTTACGCGTATTCGCGATTGCTACGGTCTGTTCCCAGCCAATCTCAAAACTTTGTTGGTTCGTGGTTATTGTTGGTGACGAGTATTTAAGTATTAGCGGTGTTGTGATTATTGTTTTCAAAATGCAGTCAAATATAAATATTGAAGGGAGATCAAATATTATTGCGCTGCGTAAAAGTGAATGTAATTTAGACAAATATCTAATGAGACCGGACTAAGTGTGAGTGTTATCATTTAAATATTTCATATTTTACTAAACATAAATCTTAATCAAAGGTATTGTTGATAGAACAGAGGTATTGTTGAGACAGAAGATGCCTTTAAAATTTTAAATTCATTATGAGGTTTAATTCGATTAGTGAATGATAAATAATTATTATGTGTAATAAATACAATGTTATTCTTTGTTCTAGAGAAATACTGTGAGGGTTAAGAGGAATGAGGAAGAGGCTTATTATCGAGCAGTAGCGACGTCAAATGATGGAGGAATATGAAACAAATGGTTTCATACCAACGAGATATTTTGCTGAATTATTAAACACGTCATTATGAATCGTTCGCTGTGCACTCTGAAGACTTGTATCACTGAAGACCAGCTAGGAAGCCGTTTTCGACAGAAAGGCATAAACAAGAACGTTTAAGTTTCGCACGATAATATTAAGACTTCAAGTGGGACACTGCTATATTTTAACCTTAAAATATTTACCGTACCAACTTAATAAACAACAGATTCGTTATTGCATGAATTTGTGGTAACGATTTTTTAAGCAAGTTACAATATGTTGTTTGTCGTATTTCTCGCAGACCGAAAATGTTTAAGATTTTTAGATTAGATTTTAGTAATATTATTATTTTAGGATTACAATTTGAGGTTAAGTTTCAATCTTCTTTTCGTAAAGAAAATGAATACTTAAGCTATAACCTCAATACCAACCAATATTTACTAAAGCCAAATAAAATGTAAAATAAATAATGTAAACAAACTGCCCATACTTTACCTTAAAATCACCTATTTCGTAAGTAGTTTTTTTTTACATTTTGATTACTTCTTACTATTACTTCGACCATGACGCTTTTACAACAAACTTCCCATTGACATTCGAAACTTACCCATTAATAGATTTAAAATCTGTATTAAAACTAAACTTTGTAAAAAAGGGTATTATAAAATTTCAGATTATTTAGAAGATAAAAAAGCATGGGATTGAACTGCTCGCTCTGCTAAGCCTTGTGATAAAACTTAACATTTTAATTATTTTGTAAAATCATGAAAATATACCAGTTTTATATACACATTGACATTGTTGAAAATTATATTCAAAATGACATGATTACTTTGTAAAGTATTATATTATTTTATTTAATTATTGTGAATGTGAGGACTATGTGGATATCATTATTATTTTCATTTTTCAGTTAGTTTTAATTATGGTCTGGCAGTTTGAGTAGTTTATGCGGCCTACCCAAATGTCCTTTCTTTGGTATTGTTCGTCGAGTTGAGCTCCTTAAGTTCTGAGTTGAGCTCCACGATTACTGACAAATGCTTGCACTGACTGGACAGGTTCACTCAAATCTGTGTGGTTCTTTCCTCAAAAGACCATTTCAGACACTAATCTACATGGTCCTCATATGGCCTGACCAAGATTATGTCTGGACTTTAAAAGAGACTGTGACCTCTGAGTTTGTTTCGGCCTTTCTTCTCAGAGTAGTCAGATAGGAAACGCCGAACTCAACTAGCTTATTTTTATTTTTTTTAATATGACGTGTAAAAGTGATTCTGATATCCTATTTACAGAATAAACAATTTCATTTCATTGATCAAAGCTAACTAATAATAAGCTAGCTAATATTTATGGTGAAAAAATCAATTTAAAATTTAAAACATTTCATAATACAAATATGTCAAAATAATATAAATTACTTCTAAGTTTTTTGACATCTTGACAAATAATTGTAGCAATATATATTATCTATAAGTAAAATAAATATAACGAATACAATTTTTTAATTTTGCTATCACATATTACGCATTTTTAATTCTAAACCCTTTATTGCAATAACAGCATTAATAAAAAAGGCAGCAATAGTTAAGATATAATATTATTGCAAACAAAAATATTAATATTTGCAAAAACTGCACTGTGCTTGACGAGGTTGGAACCTAAGCCAGTTTGCATCTCAGACCGTTGCTTAACGCGTTCTGCTATCTGCACACGTAAGTTTGGTTTGAATTTTAGCATTGCCATAAACTGGCCAAGGTCAAGCGCATGATGCGTGTTGTCTAACAAAAGCGACGGAAATATATATTTGTTTCGGTAGTGCGGCGCAAGTACGCGACGATACGACAGTGTGTAAAGCGCAATACTGCGTTCTCTGTGGTGTGTGTGCCGTGTTGTTTACACATACAGATATACGGACTATACCGCGTGTTCACAGCAATATGATTCTTAACGTGCTTATGCACTTTTGAACGCTTACTGTACCTGTATCTTGCGGAGTAGTGATGATATTAAAAATAAATTACATTCATTTGATTTATAAGTTTCTAAGTTACGTATCGTGGTAGCTAAAGGTGAATATTTTTATTTCAAGAAATACTATTACCTATGCAAAGGCAAGGATTACTAGTAGAGCTCCAATAACATAAATAAAAGCATTTTTATAAAAGGTCACGATCTCCCTTTCGGTTTTCTTCGCAACCCCGGCAGGCATCGGTCCTAGTGGACCCCTTCAATTATGCTGACATCTCTTTGAGGCGCGCGTGGAACACAACGCGCCGTCGACCCGGGCCTGGTCCTTATCGGACGGTGCCACCCATTGCTCACTGCCCGCAAGCCCGCGCCTACGGTGGCCGGAAATCGCCCCGCGATTCCCGACGCCCTGGGCGTCTCCTCCTGCGGCGGTTAGGGGCGTGAGGGCGCGAAATTTGCCTCTCCCTCACGCGTTCCGCCTCCTCCTTCGCGAGCTCCTTACTGCCCTGTCTCAGAAATCGGTTGGTAGTGTACATACTTTCGTCTCGCTTGTAGAGAATCTCTTGTATCCCTTCCTTGCTCCTTCCAGGTTGTAGGCTGAGCCAGCTTTAGATGCAGCACCCTGCGCTACTTCGATCTGATATCGCTTCTTATCTGTGCCCACGTATGATAACTGAAATAGGTTTATTTTATAGTTTAGGGTAGTGTTTTTCACATGTACGAAGCATCTCTATATATAAGGCGGTCGTGAGGCCACAGTAAAAGAAAAAAAAAGTCTTTGAAGACTTTGTTTTGTTGCTTTAGGTTATTACAGCAGATTTTATTTTAGGTTGGTTCCCAAACTTGCCTCATCTATTGCCTTGCATTTAAAAACGTAATTACTCTACTGAAGAGTGGTGAAGAGTTTCTCTCTTCGTAGTCATGACCCTCATAAATCCGTCATACGACTTAAAATATACTTAGGATTTATTAAATAGGTGAGCTTTCCCGTGGTTTGGCGATGTGATATGTCTCGTCATATAGCATGAGGCATGGAGGAGTCTCGGTATGTAAAGATGGTCACCCATCCACGGAACAACCCCGGCAAGCGGAACTTAACCTGACGGATCCACCCGTGCGGCTGTAATTACTTAGCCACGAGCTCCTCTTGTACAAACGCAAAGTTTTTTTGTTGCTTCAAATTACAGTATGCCACAGGCAAGACTGTTTTTTTTTTCTTTTACCAAAAAATAAGGCTTAAAAGTTAAAGATTTGGCACTGTTAGACTTACGCGACATTTAAAATACTTTTCTTGTTCACTGAGATACTCCTTCAGTTCTCCCTCGATCTCCTTTATAAGTTGTAGCGTATTGTCATACTCTTGGTCGACTCCCTCGCCGGGGAGAATGCGCCCTTCTTTCTCAGCCTCCTTATGGTTGAAAGCTTCCTAGAATATAAGGTCATGTCAAGAATAGTACATTACTTCAGAGGGAAGAAAGTGACAGTTCCATACCGAGATTATGGCATTTGCGCCACGAGCTTGCGAGGGGCGCAAACCATTTGAGGTATGGAACTGTACTTTATCCTGAGGGATGTATAGTGCTTTTTATTACACCTACGAGGAAAATTATGGACATAAATGCATAGAAATGTTTATATTTAGTTAAAAGTACAATTATTAAAAGTGCAGCTATTATAAGATGTTACATTTTGTCCGGGTATCTTGATATTTTGAGACATGTTTACATCTTGAGTTAGTTGAAGGCTTGAAGAAGCCACTTCTTCCGTGATTCCGCGCGTTTTATATACAAAAATAATTCCGTTTTTAATTTTCTGTATGCACCAAGGAGGTTGGTAACTGGTAAAAAAAAAAACTGTATGTGGCCAGTAACAATTTACTTGAAATTTAATTAGTAGACAGTTAAAGTCTCTTGGCAGTATGACTGCTGACAAATTAAAAAAAAAAGAAAAACCGGATATGTAATGGAATTTCATACATACTTCCCACCCTTGGGTCGGAAGGATTTTCATACAAACTTCCATACCTTGGGATGAAAGGATTTGAAGGGCGGGATAAAGGCGTTTCTTCCCTCTAATTGGTATAATTAGTATGTATTTTCAGAGCAGGTGTGATAAAAATATACTTTTGTGCAATGATATTATAAATTATCAGTAAATCGAGATAGATAGGTTACAATAAGCAACATTCGATTTTCAATGACGGTACACTACACTATTTGCGCTGTAGCATGGTGCGGGTGACAGTTGCCCGTATGACGTTGACATTTGTCAGTACCACGTAGGGATGTGAGGTTATGCAATTCATTTTTATCGCTAACGATACTCGCAGCGTGAATCTAGTTCTCTTTAATATTGTTATGAAAATTAGTGTATTATTCAGTTGTGCAGTGTAACTACGTGTGTGCTACGTGTATAAACTTGTCAATATAAATGTTTTATGGCTACATAATTATCTTTGTACTTATATAAAATAATCAAAATCGGGTTTATGTTTTTTTTTTCGTGACAACATTTTTGCTCTATGGTGCATCGGCGCGGCGGCCATGTTGTTTACCCGTGCGATGCTGTGAGTGCGAGTACGAGTGCAAGCGCGTTATATTGTGACTTAATGTGACACGTATTACGATTTCATTGTTTGTTTTCATTTTTGTTAAATTGTTATTTGTTATAAGTTTGTTGAGTTTGTTGTTATTACCATGCCTAAGCATACAAAAAAAACTGTTTTGGGTAGTCAGGCCAGGGAGCTTGTTGTTCGCCTCCGAGACTACTTTGAAAGAGAACAACAAAATAATGGACCGTTGTTACCATTGAATCATATTGTAGAACGAGTAGCCGAAGCTCTTGATATTGGCCGCAATACTGTTTCGCGTATAACACGTGAGAAAATTGGCCAAGATGGGATGTTTGAAAATAAATTATCGACACCCAACAAAAAGCGGACCAAGGTGAAGCCAATCACAGATTTGGATGATTTTGCTAAGGTTGCTATTAGAAATCATATTTATGATTATTATAGAAGAATGGAGCTACCCACATTGCTCAAGCTTCTAAAATCATTAAAAGAAGCTGACTTGTTCAAAGGAGGTATTACTTCGCTACGGCAAGTTATAAAAGATATTGGCTTTGTTTACAAAAAAGTTAATAAAAGAAAGATTATTATGGATAGGACTGACATTGCCCTAGCAAGATGTAGATTTTTAAGGAAGGCCAAAAACATAAGTGATTGGAGCAAAGTTGTCTTTTTGGATGAAACGTGGCTAAACGCCAACCACACAGTGGGTAAAAGTTGGACCGACGATACGGCACAATCGTGTACCAAAGTGCCGGAAGGCAAAGGCGAACGCCTTATTATTTGTCACGCAGGTACAGCAAGTGGATTCGTCCCTGATTGTTTGCTGGCTTTTAAGTCAAAAAAAACTACGGAGTATCATGAGGAGATGAATTACGAAAAATTTAAAGATTGGTTCATAGGTCTATTAAACAATTTAAAAGAGCCTATGACCATAATAATGGACAACGCACCCTACCATTCGGTGCAAGTTAATAAACCCCCAAACCAATCCAACCGCAAAAGCGAGTTGGTGAAGTGGCTGAGTGAAAACGGAGTTACAGCAGATATAAAAATGTTAAAGACGGAGCTTATTGCCTTAGTCCGACGCCATAAGCCACCAACTCCTACCTATGCTCTGGACGAGATGGCAAAAGAAAAAGGCCACCAGGTCCTTCGACTACCACCCTACCATTGCCAGTATAACGCTATTGAGCTGATTTGGGCCCAAATAAAAGGTATGCTTTTAATTTCAATTCCCATTTTGAAGCTTTATAAAAAAATCAGCTTTCCGATCGTAGCATGTACCTAGTTTAAAAACATTACCAGATACTAGATTAGGCTGATTGATGATTATTTGAATACTTTTTTTTTATAAGTTCGTTTATTTTTAGGTTACGCCGCAAGAAATAATACTTCGCCGCCATTTACGGCAAATAAGATGTTGGCCCTATTACAAGAGGCCATCAACAATGTTCAACCTGAAGACTGGTCGAAGGTCGTGAATAAAACAAAAAGGGACATTATGTCTGATTGGGATCGTGACATACATATTGACAACATAATTGAGTCATCGTTAATAATATCCGTCACAGATTCAGATGATGAATTGAGTGACAATTCAGATGTTCCTGACTCTGATATGAGTTTAGACGAATAACATGTATTTTTTTTTAGCAACCTTTTAAGCAACCTTACCCTATAAATGTTCTGTTGTATAATTAGACCTTTTAAAAATAAAAATTGACCTACGCACAATATACGTTTTTTATTATAAAAAATATCGACTATCCATCGTAGCAGTACATCCCATCACTAAATACGTCTATGACGTTACGTTATACGCATAACACTTTGCTTAATTTTTCATTCAATTTGATTTTATTTCTTGATTAGAACATTCTGGTTGGGTTTAATTTAATTTACTACAGTTATTAATTATTTAATATATTACGAATGTGGTACAACTGAAATATTAAGTCATAAATTGTAAATCGCGGCAACTTTCAAGAGTGAAACGAAATGTTACTGAAACTGTCACCCGCACCATGCTACAGCGCAAATAGTGTAAGGCCCTTTCCTCATTGGTCGGTAAGAGACCGTTCAAGTATTACGTAAGCACTATTGGGGGGCGGGGGTCTATGCTTTGCTTATTTTTGATGTCATGCGGGGTGGGGGGTCTAGATGTTGATTACGTCAGCTGTAATAATTTACTTTTTTACACATATGGCAACCCACACATTGTCTATGCTTGAAAACGAAACGCATATTCGGGGATTCCCACAAATAATAAATACTGTATTTAAAAAAAAGGAATACTTACATTAAAAGAAAAATGCATATACTGCTTACTTTTGCTGACAAGGGGGGGGGGGGGGGGTAAATAATTGTAATAAATCTGCTTACGTAATACTTGAACGGCCCCTAAGCAGCAGTGCGGTATAGTATACTCTGCATACCGAAACGATACCGCACCGCTTTCATTTACCGACCTGACATTATGTTTTCGGCATAATTTGTGCAGTACCTCTTAAATCCTCGTGAGAAAATGTCGCCTTCGAGTGATGAAGATGTTTTGGCGTGTTATATTTATCTCCGTTTACGAAAAAAACGAAAGCACTATTGGCGACATCCATAAATTGTTATAGTAGATTGTTATACGAGGGGCTTAAATAACCCATTCTATCGAGATACGAGTTTTACTTCCGAGCTTTAGCGAGGGAGAAGTAAATATAAATCGAGTTATAATGGGTTTAAAATATTTCAATACAATATTAAATAGTTTATTTCATTTAAAAAATATATAATTTGTTCAATCAGAATTTTTAAGGAAACTTTTATCCCGCGAGCGAAGCCGCGGGGAAAAGTTAGTTTTACATAAGAATAAAGACTTTTTCGCTTTTGTAGGCACGTTGGTTACAGACAAAATTTAAAAATAAATTAATTTTTCCCCTAGAGCAAGATATACTATTTTTCCTCACTCTGGTACGCTACAATGACGGACTTTTTGAGCAAGAGGAGTGATAAAAATATTATACTGGAAATACGTTACCGAGGGGTCTACCCTTTATAGCAGAACTTTTTATGTCATAATATTATTTTGCATAACAGCGCATAGCATAAACTTCATTTCGCAGAAAATCGTTTGGCATACACTCATTTATAATATAATATAATTAATAATTAATTATTTATAATTTTGTAAGTCAGAATCATCTTTAGGCATCAATTTCATATCCATAATAATTAAAAGTAGAACCATCATATTGCAGAAAGTTCACTGTCAGAATCGTTTTTTGGCATAAGGGGATCTGGCGCTCGGCGGCCGCTACCGCGGCACGCTCGCCTTCGCGCGTTAATGGTCACTGTTCTAACCTAACCTAACCCGAATGATGACGTTTCTAAATTATATTAAACGTGTGAAACGAAATTATGCGAAATTAAGCTTTGCCAAAAGTAATTATGCCAAATAAAATTCTGCCATCTTAAAAGTATGCCTTTGTAAATTCGGACATATAAACATTCGGCCAAACAATAATTATATTAAATGATTTTTATGCCATATATATATTCGTTTAAAGAAGATTATGCCAAGTGTGTTATGCCAAATAAATTTCGGAGCATCAAAATTCTGCCAGATAGAGGGAACCCGTTACCGAGTTGTCTAATCGGGACGCCAGCGCCGCTTAGCGGCGTCCGACAATCTGAACATAACGCTCGGACCGGCCGGAGCCGGAGCTAAGCAGAGTTCATCAGTGGCGGTCAAGCAGTGAACACGTTTAGAAACTGTCGCGCGCTCCGTATATTTGTATCGTGTACCTACGTATACAATGTGTGAATTGCATACGTAGGTACTAATTAATTTGATAGTAATTTATAATGAACTGTAAATGGTTTTTCTATTGCGCAATAACCAACACTACCCACGGTAGTTAAAATATGGCCGATAATAACGAAAAAGACACCTACCCCTCTCAGTCATATATTTTCAATTAAAACGTGTGATGTGTTTCTGAACACCGAGCGGGCATTGAATGTTTTTACCGAGACGTGGTAACCCGAAACGCGGTAAACTGAAACGCGGTGAACCGATACGCAGTAAACCGGAACGCGGTGAACCGAAACGCAGTAAACCGGAACGCGGTGAACCGAAACGTGGTAAACCAAAACGCGGTAAACCGAAACGATCTCGCCCCTTTCCCGCGCATACCGAGCCAATCAGGAAACGCTCATTGACATATAGGTGTTCGGTGAGCTTTCGGTACCTACCGGGTGTACCGAGCATACTGATCCCGTAACGCTGACGCAACGACCAATGAGGAAAGGGCCTACGGCTACCACGCACATAAACAACGTAATATTGAAATGTTACACTATACTAGATGATACGGGGAAGTAGGACGGCATGTCTTAATTATCGGGACCGAAAAAGAGACAAACATAATATTATGTGTTGCTTCCGTTGAAACCAGCGCGACACTGAGTTCAGGTTTGCTAACTGGCCAAATTTTAACGTGCAACTTGCAGAGCGCATGTAACCTACCTACCTCTTTTGACTTATGATATCTTCTAGCTTTAATTATAAGTCATCAATGAAGTTATTTTCTAAAATAATATGATTTTGGATTTAGTAAGAAAGGAAAAATTAAGTCCTTTGTCCAGCTTTTTGAGACACAATACAGTTAAAAAAAAACAGTAAATCCCGCTTGATTTTAAAGGAATAGAGATTTAAGTTAATTTTTTATTATACTTTATAATTTTTTATTGTTTTTTTTCAGTATAGCACTCACCTTGAAAAACTTCAACGTATCCCTATAATCCGGGTACTTTCCATCAGGATGGAACTGCATGATCCTCTTCAGCAGCTTAGCATGAGTATCGGAGAACATATCGACCAGTTTCAACGCAGCGGTGAATCCGTTCAATACTGATATAAAGTCTAAAACTTTTCGTTTAGAATATGTTTTCTCTTCATAGAATATGGCGCGCGCGTCGGGGTGCTGTTTTGACCGTTTGAGGTTCCCTAACGCGTGTACTCTGGAAAGAAAATGTTTGTTTTTTGTCACTCTCCACCATTACAGCATAAAAAATCAGGTACGCAAGCAAACGTGTGGTTTTGATAAACAAGCAGTTGCTTGTATCGATATGTTATCGATAAAAGCACTGTACTTGAATTTGCCGACGGTGAGCAATGGGTAGCTCGCCGTCCGATAAGGGCCAGGCCCGGGTCGACGGCGCGTTGTGTTCCACGCGCCCCTCAAAGAGATGTCAGCAGAACTGACGGGATCCGCTAAGGCCGATGTCTGCCGGGGTACCGGGAAAGTCCGAAACGGATACCGTGGCCCCTGGCAACATACAGGCAACCGAAGGAACACGGGTGGGTTTTAGTCAGTAGGAGTCTGACACGCTCTCCTGCTCCGCCCAGAGCGGTAGAAGTTATTTTATAATTGATCAACCAAAAGAAAAAACAGTGGCACTCCGGGACTCCACGCACCGCACTAATCAACGCGTTAATGACTTTTTTATGGTCAAAAGCTGGTGTCATCACGGTGTCGCGAAATCAATGGTTTAGTCCCATCTCAAAAATACCCAACGCGCCTAAAGAAGTTTTCACTTTAAAAAAAAGGATGGTAAGTGCCTCGTTATATTGCTTAAGGTGCAGCAAGCTCTTATACTCGAATGTCCCACAGATAGCATACTTTGTCACCGAGACTGGTAGCAAGTCCAATAAACTTGAGTTCAGGTCAAATATGTTGTATGTATTTGTGTATATTATTATTTCGTCAGGCTTGAGCTTGAAATTATTTGACCGCTTCATAATCATCCTAATCTCGTACGAAAATTTTATATTTTATTTTATAAAACTTTTTATTTTCGTCATGATATTTTATTAAATCCAACAGACCCAGCCCAGAAAAAAAAGTGCACTTAAAGTTTATACTCTAAGTGCACTTTTCCCATTAAGGCTGGGTCTGACAGTCGCATAAGCGAGTGTTATTTGTCCCATCAAAATTAATTAGTGATACTGTAGGACACAATGGACGACAAAACTGTGAACAATCCACTTTGTCCGCCACTGGTGGGACAGATTCGTGGGGCAAAGTGGAATAATCCATAAAACGTTGTTTTTGATTATTTTAGGACTCTATCAAATATTTCATTTTCCAAAAGGGTTCCGTTGCAAAAAAAAAATTGAGAACTGCTGGTTTAGTGTATCTAAGGCCTACTTGCACGTTCATGGGTTATCCTAAATAAGGGGTATCCATTAATTACGTGAGGTGATTTTGGCGATTTTTCGACCCCCCCTTCGTCGAATTTTCCTGATTCAATCAGTGCATACACTCACGCGCATGCGCGTACGTATTCTGTTCACTGATTCAATCAATATTTTCCTAATTAGCCACATTTCTTAATTCCATACAGTAATATTGCCAAATTAATAAAAACAGCCAAATATTTGACAGCTATTTACGACGTTACCAGCTTTTAGGATAAAAAAATACGTGAAATCTGCTGCGGCCCCCTCTCCTCCACGTGAGATTGGGTGAGATAAGGTCTCACGTAATTAATGGACGCCCCCTAACTTGGAGTTACCAGCTAATCCTGGGTTAATCACATAAATCAACTTGCGCCAAAAAGCTGAGATGTAAACCTAGGGTTAAACTTCTAAATATTTAACCCACTGATGTGGGAGGGTTAAGTCTCTGGGTTAGTGTTAGAAATGACAAAATAATTGAGGTTATGAAGTACAACTGATAACTTATTTTGTATTTTATATTGTTCGACATTATAATAAGCGATAATTCGGTAGGTACATGCAAGAAAATCGAAATTTTGTGTTTTTCCATAAATATTAGGCTATGTTGGAAATGGGTAAATATAAAGTTGTAGATATTTTAACTATCAATAATTTTTACGTTTTACTTTTTCCGATAAGAGGTGTGGTGTAGCTTAGCCGGAAATCGTAGAAATCATTATTCACCCCTCAAAGAGACAATTTCCCTACTCTTCCGACCAACCACATACTGGCCAGCATGCCACAGCCCTGAATTCATATCAGGGCACACACATTGCAATCCTATTCTATTTTTCACTTTGGCAATTTGTGCCGATGTCGATTGGACTGCAATGTTACCAACTAAAAAAAAAAATCAGTAAACTAACCCGGTGTTAATTTTTAATAGAGTTAAAAATAATAAGAGTGAAAAAACAAACTAAACGCGAAAGTAGGCCTAAAAATAATACTTACTTAGCCAATAGCCTTTCCAGGTCTGGTAACGTAGTCAAAATGCTCTTCGCATCTTGACACAACTCTTGATTGTCAAACAATTCCTTCACAGCTTCTTGTCGCTCCTTTATTACTGTTAGATTGCAACTCGGTGCGCAAACCCATTGGTATAGTGACCTAAAAGTAAAATATCATGTTGGTTGAGATAATTAGAGCATTTTCGCGAATCCCAAAAGTCTAAGTACAGTAGCAATTAATACGAAAATGAACCTTATTTGAATGAAATTAATTTGTATATTCCTATAAGCGACTGTGATCAAGTGATTCATAAGAATATGAACATTAAATTTTCATTAATAACGTTTATTTTCGTATGGAACGCTACTGTACTTAGCTTCAGGAAAGTCAAAGATCGCTCTATAGATGGTACAATACACCTTCCGAATGACTGAGACAGCATTTGATTTGATTCTGGGTTGAAATAACGCAGCGTTAGATAATTTAATTTTTTTTTTCATAAATAATTAATCTTCCAATAAGCCCAAAAAAATTCTAGAACTAAACTTGTTTCTTATAACTCTGTCAACTTATTTTAAATGGTAAAAACTATTTGAATTATTATACTAACCTTTTCCCCATATGAGTCGAACAGAAATTCAACCTTTCATACAAGCACCCTTCATCTTGCACGATCCTGAGGTTCCTCAACGTGATTGCGTCTAAAACCATGGAGCTGCCGCCTTCCCAGCGATTTTCAACCTTAACCTCAAGCGGTAAGGTCTTGTTTAGCACGTCGGGGGGTGCGTAGGAGGTGAATTGGTTCATTCCTAGCACTTGTATGTCTAAGAGACAGTCTGTTAGACAGGACACTACGCCGCCTAAGGCTTTTATGGCTAGGTAGCAGTTAGCGGCTGGAGTAAGGCCGAGAGCATCGCCTGAAAGATGAAATATTTATTTATGACCCTATACATCCACTCAAAAAATAAAAACGATGCTTAGAGTTAACCAACTAGCTAAAATTTAATTGCTGGAGTCAACAAAAATGATGGGTGTTGTTTTGAAATACCTTGTTTTATACAAATCTGATGTTATATACCATTTTTTTGAAGATTTACAGCTAAACAAAATAAAAATAGTAACTGAGACTTTTTTTTTTAGGTAGGGCATCTCGTAGTTGACCTCTGAGATCATGATTACTTAACCGGGCTTTCCTGTGGGTGCCTTAAGTTACACTTAAAACCTCCAGCCTGGGGTTAAGTAACTGTCACTGTGGTCCAATTACAAGTCTTCACTAATAAATAATAAAAAACGAATAATAAAAATAATATATATTATAATATTACCAATAAAAGAACTAGCATTTTAAATCGAAAGATAAGATCATTTATTTGTCCAAAATTTGAGTACACACATGGCATGCAAGACAAAACGTGACAGTGATATAATTTAATGTAACCATACGCCACAGATGAATACAGATGGGACACTCCGCAAAATCATTTAAACAAAAAGCGACTCTTGCTTCGACGCAATAAAGTGCAGCGACACTGAAACAGGTTTTGTCGACGGAAGAATAGACAAAATGACAGATAAACAATCACAATATGTCATTTTGTCTATTCTTCAGTCGACAAAACCTGTTTCTATGGTTTTCATGCTACGCTTGCAGCACATACCTTCATGTAAGAACGGCTTGATCCCCTCAGGCCAGTCTCCATCAGTATTAGTCCTGTAGTATTTCTCTGCTAGAGTTTTGAGCGTCTTTTCAGGAGACCATATGTTTTGAGCCTCTCTGCGCGCGTTATGGCAATGTGTACTGAGCAGCTTAGAAGTACGGGGCGTTGTTTTACGGTCGTAAATTATCTGGAAAGCAGAGTGGAGGAACATAAACTCTGGTATAAGTCGAGATTTAAAATATAAAAGTTATAAAACTAAAACCAAACTACGACAAAAAAGGCATCTAAATAGGTGTAAACAAGACATAACAGACAGACAAATTAAAAATCAAAACGCTTCCAACGATACCTCATTTGTCAAATTATGATGAGCAGTTTAGAAGTTATGAGGTAACAGATGAACATACATACTGGTAAAAAACATAACCCTCCTTTTTGCCTCGCCGTAGTCGGGTAAAAACTCAGGCTCATACTACAAAGAATTAAGCACTAATCTCGATTCAAAACTAAGAATTGATGTAAATAAAAATAAATGCTTTGAGCATTGTTCTAAAATATGGGCCAAGGCCAACAAATATGAAAATATTTCTGAGAATATTATGGATTAAGACCTTATACCTTATTCTCCTGCGTCTCAGCATACGCTTAGCCTTATGTTAGGAACTGCTTACTGCTAAGTTATGCGGCAGACAAACTTAAAGTGGGATAATATTTACCAAAGCTGGTGGATAATGCGCTAGCGTCGTTAGCAGCCTGGAGGAATGCTTGTCATCTTGAAACTGACCGATGTGGAACAGACCTATTGAGGTGTCCACAAAGCATATGCCGTAAGTGCTGCTACCGTTGCTCTCCTGTGGAAAGTATGTAAGTTCCAGGTAATTTTGATGATAAGGCGAAAAAAATACAACTACACAATTGAATAAAACTGTCATATTGAGTGATCAGAACTCGTTTAATGAAGCATTTAATGAATACACATAGTGAATTTCTGAGATGGATCAGCAAGAGCGAGTTCCTTAACCATTGTGGCATTAAGAAAACGTTGTGAGGAGACAGTCCTTAAATTTTTCAGTATTTGCTAACCGCATTCACAGATTTTGGAAAATTGGTACAGACAGCTAGAAAAACGTGAATCAGAAAGTACCTCTTCAGCGATGGCCATCATGTAAGCGGCAGAAGGGTCAGCTGGGCCATTGTCCTGTAGACCACACACTTGCGCACCCCTCATCGATACCTGACAGATCTCGCGACGGACCACTTTGTCAAACTTGCTGTTCAAGCCGGCTGAAATGTTAAGACTATTAGTTATTGTTATTATCAGGGAATTATCCGTGCGCCCAGTTAAATTTCGAAACTGACGATTTTCCTACAAAGTTTCCATCCCCTATTTAACCCATATAATTATCCTTCCTTATTGCTCATGTTCGTTCTTTATGTGAAGTCTCTAGTTTTATCACATAAAAACATATTTTTATTTGCGAATTATAAAGTTAAGATTGTTCTTGGGATAATTCATCCCAACTACGGAATCCTTCTTTTTACGTGGTCCGTCACCATATCCATTTCCATTGGCAAAGATGACAAAATTTCATACAAACCTTTATTTCTTATTTAACCCCTTTAGGGAATGAATTCTCAAAAGCCCTTCCATAGTGCTCACTTTCGTTATAAAAGGAACTCTTGTGCGATATTTCATGTTTCTAGACACAGCAGTTTAGGCTTTTTTTTTGGGTTGGAAATGATTAAATAACTTCTCCCGCTCTGGGCGGAGCGGGAGGGCTTGTCAGACTCTTACTGACTAAAACCCACCCGTGTTCCATCAGTTACCATGTTGCCGGGGGCCACGATCTCCCTTTCAGAATTCTTCGCCCCCCGGCAGGCATCGGCCCTAGCGGACCACGTCAGTTCTGCTGACATCTCTTTGAGGCGCGCGTGGAACACAACAGCAGTTTAGGCTATGCGTTGTCTGTCTGTGAGAGAATTTTTAGTAGAAATAACTTACTCTTTTTACACCTCTCCTGCATCATATCGGGTGTTTCAGTTTGTTCTACTCTTGCGACCTTGTATCCTTTTGATACAAGAGTGGACGCCATTCTGCCGTACGCGCTCTCAGGGAATCCAGAATGTGCAAATTCGCCCTGAAGATGTTAGGATAATGTCATCAATGTGGGTGCTTCGTTAGTTCAATTAATTATCGTTATTTTTATGACTTTTACAATAGCATAAGTCATTCTGAGTTGAAATTAATTTACACTTGCATAAGGCTGATATTTGTTTAAGTGGCAATAACCAATAACATCCAATTGGAAACAAGAATATACCTTTAGATTGTTGATCCTTACCTTCATATAAGAGAACCCAAGTTCGTTAACCCCCACAGCTGCATCCATATGGTACAGCTCATAGAACTTGCCCACTTTGAAGAACAGCACACAGTCGTAGTGTGATGATTTCATGTCCCACCATTGACGATGTGCCTGGCAGAATAACAAATATTTTAATATCTTTTCTGTCTGGTCTAAACAGTATAATAACCATTATGTTAAGTTACTTAATGTTTTTTCACAAGAAACTAAGGTTTATATTTACTTATAAAATAAAATAGACGTGGATATATTTAGTAACTTTTCTGCTTAGCTATTTCTAAAGAGCCATAAGAACCCTGAAATAAGTCCACACGTGTTTCACCTCTCAACGAGGCATTCTCAGGATGACGATTGACTTGTCGCGAACTCGAACACGGCGTGTTGCCACACCGACCGCTGAACGCAGACTGGACGTGGATACAAAATCCACGTCTATTGTATTTTATAATGGATTTCCGCAAGGTCACGCCTTAATCAATTAACTATTTACTCATAAGTTAGAATGACTCAAACCCTTTTACTGATAAAATATGCATAAACATCACAACCATTCTCACTGAAGGGTAGGCGGAGGGACATTTCATCTGTTTTAAGCTCCATGTACCATCAAGGTAACGCATATCGTGCACACCAACCTTTTTTTCTTAGATACGCGATACTATAGCGGCCGAGCGCTGCAAGCAAAAATTGTCCTCACAGTGTACAGATATGCGTTTCTTACAAACTTTATGGCGGCTCCGAACATGAGAAGAGTCGCTGCATAGTAACAAATTCACGGTACTGCGCAGCGAGTAGCGCACTTCAAAGCCGCCATAAAGTTTGACACTTACTGTAATAAAGACTCTAGATCAGTGCCATGAATTAGACACAAATCCAGCTTCTAATAAAAGAATCAACATAACGTTACCTGACCCTAAGACACCATAGAGAAGCTTTAATTATATAAGTAGTTTAAAGACAAAAAGTTTGTTATATAGCCGACCCTGTAACCCTGCTTCACCACTTTTGACAACTATTTCCAGTAAATTTAAACTTCAATACTGACATATAGGCAAATAGAGTCCGCGCCACCACTGAAGTTCATTTGACGTGGCGCTAGTATCTATGTCATTGCATCACATTAGATTAAAAAAAAAATTAGTTCCACAATTTTCCGCAGGCCTTCTATCGTGGTGCGCACTCTAGACCTTATCGTGAGAGACGTCTAAGGGTGAGAGACGCGGGACGTGACTGCGCGAGTCGATTGTTTTTGACTTTTTGACCTTTCGTATCCGTAATGACAGAAACAATTTCTAAAGCCATTGTCGCTCGCGTAGATCCACGTTCCGATTCCCCTTCTGTCCTAACCTAACCCGCGAAACGTTGAGTGACATCCTAATCTAACCACGGAGGTTAGATTAGGACGTCACTCGACGTTTCGCGCCCAGTTTGAACATCTCCAAACGAGATATTACCATAATCGCCGCGACCGAATTTTGTCCGGAATCGCGCGCGGAATTCACTTCAGAGCTTACAATAATACTTACTGGTGTCTGATTCTTATGGAAATCGGATGGCACAAATAAAGTAGAAGGGTCATATTCAGGATGGTCGGGTCTCCTTTTCTTGGCATCTCTGATCTTGTCAGGCTTCAACCAGTCCAGTTTGCAGTGCACCCAGTTTCCTTCGTCAGCTGCAATAGCCTTCTCTTCAGCTGGTTTTAGTGGTGATGGTGCAGGTCTGAAAAGAATAGAGATTTTAAAAAAGTTAATTGGGTTTCACTGGTAGAAGGTAATGGAGGAGGTCTTTATGTCAGAAAGATAAACTGACCAGGACTGCTGTGGAATAATTGAAGTGAATAATTTCAACCAATATTATAAAGAGACTGCCTCGTTGGTCTAGTGGTCGCAAGCGCTACTGCTGAGCATAAGGTCCTGGGTTCGATTCCCGGGTCGGGCAAAGTGTTATTGATTTTTCTATCTGAAATTTCTCAGTAGCAGCCCGGAGTCTGGATTTGTGCCCGGTTGATAGCAATAGGCTCGCCCCCTATTACATGGGACTCAAAACATAACTGGCGAAATGTGGGTGTGAACCTGCTACAGGGACACCTCTGCCCAACCCTTCGGGGAAACAAGGCGTGATGTTATGTTATGTTATTATAAAGATATAAGATTTTGATTTTTTGTATGTTTGTTTGTTACGCTTTCACATTATAATGGCTGAACAAATTTGGATGAAATTTAGCACATGGGTAGACCATGACCTGAGTTAAGACATAGGTTACTTTTTTATCCCGATATTCCCATGGGATCGAGATTTATGCGGGTAGGGAATGCAATTTTGTGTGTTTATTTTTGCAAATAATCACAATATTTGAATAAATTAGGAAAAAAATACTAGGGGGTTATGAAATAAACATATATTTTTACGAATGTTTTCAATTTTTTTTTATGTATTTAACATTGTTTGACGTATCTATCTATCATTTTTTTAAATAAACTTTTAAGTTGTAAAAATTGACGTATCTAGTCAAATAAGAAATGAAATAAACAACCAGTCTTCTCTTCTAATATCAAACAAAAGTCTTTTAATAATAAAACAGTTATTTTATAACAAAACAACAAGAAGTTAGAAACTAAAATGAAACTCATTAAGTTGACTATTAAACTGAGATATTAGTATCAATTAAGAAAACTATACCTACTCAGAGATCTATTAGAAATTAGAGATGAATTAACAAAATATACTAATCAAATGAAAGGCTTGTTCGGTTCACATAACACGCTATTATTACGAATTATTTTGAAAGTAGCTCCTTCAGAAGCACAAAATGTTCAAGAATCGTCCGCTAAACGGCTCTTATTTTGTTGGCCAGATAACCAGCCGCTGAGAAGGCCCTTTCGGATTCAACGCTAGTTTGAACTACAGATCTCAGGCAGTCATCCGCGAACTGTAAAAGTTCGCCTTTTGACCCGATTTTCGCGCGCAACCTCGCTTCGAATAAGACGTTTTTATGCTCGAATGCAATCTTGTTAAACTCGCGAGATCTCGCCCATTTTTGGCCGAGATCAATCTCGGTAAAAAAGGCCGAGATCTCGCGAGAACGCGATTGCATTCCCTATATGCGGGTGAAACCGCGGGACGAAGTTAGTAAATTATAATTTTATAACCATTTAATGACAATAAAAATATTATATTGTACAGAACAAAGTTATTTGCATTAAAACACGGAAAATATATAGAAATTATCGTGGTCTTTTAGAAAAGCATGGCTTTGGAGGGAAAAGTGGCAGACTTATTACAGATTTTATGACTATTACAGACACCTAGCAATTTCATCATCTTGATATTTCTTGAAGTCTATTCACCATAATAGCGATAAACTGGGGATCAGATATTTCTAGTTTGTTATAAGAATACAAGAGTGGGTCTAGGGTGGGTGATAAACTGGGGATCAGAGATTTCTAGTTTGTTATAAGAATACAAGAGTGGGTCGAGGGTGGGTGAGAGTAAGTCGAGAGTGGGGGAGAGTGGGTCGAGACTGGGTGAGAGTGGGTCGAGAGTGGAGACCCACTGTCGCCAAAACTTTTTTCATCAGTGCTAGAGGAAATCATCAGGAAGATGGAATGGGACAACATGGGAATTAACATTAATGGAACACATTTAAATCACCTAAGATTCGCAGATGACACAGCACTACAATACACAATGACTTATAATAGATAACCCAGAAGGCCTTCAAAACATGCTCCAAGATTTGTCAGGTGAAAGCAAAATGGTGGGCTAAACAATAAACAAAAAAAGACCAAAATTATAACAAACAGATCCCAAATAAACATCACAGTAGGTGAGGAGGAAAAAGAATATGCAAATTCCTATATATACCTGGGCCAACTTATTGCCTTCAACAACCAAATGGGCTCAGAGATAGAGAGACGAATAGCCAATGAGTGGACGAGATATTGGTCTCTCAAAGAAGTGCTCAAAGATAAACAATATAATATTGCAATGAAAAGAAAAAGTTCAACACATGCATAATACCAATATTAACTTATGGGTGCCAGACCTGGGCAAACACACAAAAACAAAACCAAAAACTGTTTACATGTCAAAGAGCCGTGGAGAGGAATATTCTAGGTCACATAAAAAAAGACAGGAAAAGAGCCGTAGATATAAGACACATAACGAAAATTTAAGATGTTTTAGTCAAAACCAATAAAACTGAAATGGAGTTGGGCAGGCCACATGATGAGAGAGAATAGTAATAAATGGACAAAAGATATAACAGAGTGGACGCCTAGATTCCAAACAAAGAGGAAGATAAAGAAAACATTGGTCTGATGACATCAACAAGATTGCAGGTCCAATATGGCACAGAACAATTCAAACAAGAGCAAACTGGAAAGAGCTGGAGGCCTTCGTGTCACAAAGACACGCCAACACCTAATAACTAGATACAAGCTCAACTAATTAGACTTAAATAATTAATTATATTCTAACAAATTCATTATTGTAAGATTATTATTTATTGAAAAATTGTCTTGGCAATAAAAGCTTAATAATAATAAGATTACAAGGGTACCAACCCCTAATGGGTCCTGGTGGGACTGGTGGATTACAGTCAACTAGCTCTCACAGAGAGAAGGGCTGTGTCCCAGCAGTGGGAACAATAAAAGCTGATTATGCTCCACAAGGGTGCTGCAATCCTGACACATCTTCTACAATAAATAAAGCTGTTAAATACATACCCATTACTAGATGATGGTTTGTTTACTTGATTATTTGATTTCTTGGCCTTAGGAGACTCAAACTTGAAACTATCCTGCAATTTCTTCTCCAAAGACGGCTTCTCAATGTCAGATGTATCCATTTTGTTATCTACTGAAAAATTACTTTTATTAATTAAAAAAACAGCTTCGTATTTAAAAAAAACTGAGGTATTTTTTGTTTGTTGTTGTTGTTTTGTTAGTTACAAACAATTTACTTATCCTGCACTGCCACCAACAACACTGGAAGTGAAGAAGTTATGTGCGGACAAAATTTGTAATACTGTTGTGCCAGTGACATGAAGAAGAAGATGTATTAGCAAGTTTTCATTCATAAATCTATACTGAAACTTTGGATGCACTACCCAAAGTTTGTCACCCACCTTTGTTCTCCACATCAGAGTCATCAGAGTCAACAGGGTTGAGTCTGATCCTCTTCCTACGTTTGGAAACAATGGGGACCTCATCCTCACTGTCACTGTTCTGTTTCACTTCAGGAGATGGAGTTGCTTGTCGCTCTCGCTTTTTCTCTGAAGATAAATAAAAATAGTTACCATATCATTACAGTTAATTTTTAAGTTGTGAAAAAGGTGTAGAAAAATATTTAGATATACATTTTAGTGCCTCAAAAATAATTGCTATGCAATTTTCAATGATAAGGTTGCTAATAAATATAGAGAAAGTGATTTTGGAAACATTAATAATCTCAACTGAATAGTTTTTGGAACCACCTATCAATAGTTTAAACTATTGCCTGTGCAGTGTTCAAATCCGCCCTTAAGACGACTCACTAAGGACTTATAAAACATCTCGTGAAGTTAAAAGTTGTTAACTTCTCCTTTCATGTACACTTGTATTTGTTCACTCCTTTCATACAAATAATCATAATCTGAAGTAACTAAGTGATAAAGTTTAAATGAACACAAGTGTATTTTAGTGACAGTGATTAAGCTTTTAAAAAAATATAATGTTTGATAAAGCTAAACTCTTTACTTACTTTCAACTTTAGATTCCTTAGAGCCGTTTTGAACTGGCGAATTCACTTTCGTACATTTATCGACCTCTAGTTCTGATTTTACCTTCTTATTGGCAGGAGGAGTTTTAGAGAAATAATTAAATAAGGTGTTTGAGGCACCTACGCTGTTACGCTTCGACATTTTCGAATTATTTTAAAAATTCATTGAATTAGTCGGACACAGAATAGGTACGTTTTGGCGCAAAATACCAATAAATAGACTGTCAAATATTTATGTCAACGAACTGTCAAAAAATCTTGTCCTGTCAATTATTGTCTATTGCCATTTTCACAATGGCAATCTTAATGTATGTAGTCGATTATAAAGCGAGCCATCCACTGCCAGCTACACTAATTTAGTTGGCTAGTTTATTTTGGCTCGCCAGTTTTGTGCGTCCACCCACATGTACGAAAAACTGGCGAGCTAAACTAAACTAACTTAGTTTAGCTGGGAGTCGGCGGCTCGCGTATGGGTTTTCTAAAATGCATTTACTGAGTACAGGTTTTTTTCAGCTGGATTAGGTCGATGCAGAGATTTATATCATATCTGGTCATAATTATGTGATTACTTCCTCACACACTGACTTATTGATTTAAAAAAATTAGAAAAATCATCTACTTTTAAATGTTTGTAAATATGTGAGCACCATGTATAGATACATGGTGCTCACATATTTACAAACATTTAAAAGTAGACGATTTAATTATGTGATAAAAGTAGACAGATAATTTAATTATGTGATAGATCACATAATTAAATTATCTGTCGTTGCTTCATTTTAAATTCTTTTTACCTATTGTGGTATAGTAATTTTATTCTAGGTGCATCGTCTTCACGTGACAATCCGCGGCTAAAGGTACCTTGTGGTCGATATGGAGTTATGCATACGCTAGTAATCTGCGATTAATACGCTGTAGATATCAAAAAAGATCAACCTCCTACGATGTTTTGTTACGGAGATATAATTTTTTTAAAAATTATATTCGAAATTGTGCAATTTCGAGAAACAGACACTTTAAGTTCAGTCACCTCGAACACTATGTTGCCGTTGTAAGTTACATAGTGGCACATAACAGGGAAATAAATTTCAGATCTTATGCTTTGCGAAAAAGCAATAAAAAAAAATCTATATTTCTTGCAAAATTTACAAAACATTCAATATCTTCGAAACTATAAACGTCCATAAGGTACCTTTAGCCGCGGATTGTCACATATAATTATTTAACTAATGTACTGTTAATGTTTTAATGTGTGTAATGTTTTAAATTGTATTACAAACTATTGTAATACAATTTAAAAGAGTAACGGTGGAGTTTCTTGCCCATTCTTCTCCATACGAAAACTACCTTTTGGAAGGGGCGACTAGAATCGGTTATATTATTTTGTAAATTTTGACGTTCAAAAGTGCCATACATGAGCCTATTTGAAATAAATTATTTGACTTTGACTTTGGTCTCCGATGGATGAGTTTATACAAATGATTTTATTAGCACCTACAACGACACCAACCTGCCACAATTCAATGCAAACCATAAAAATAGTTTTCATAACTATAGCCTAAACCCAATACAGTTGAGTAAAACCTAGGCGAAAGGCCGAAAGACTAAAGTTCTTTATAATAACAACAAATGGCTCAAACAGGATAGAATGATTCTTCGACAACTGTAGAAGTGAACAATGTAAAATAGACATACCTAATATACATATCAGTTCCAAGCGGGGTTTGAACCTGCAACATGCAACCCGAAGCACTCAATAGCCCACTACGCCATCCACCTAATTTGTCAATATTTTCAAAAAGCGGCGAAGTGCGAGTCGGACTCGCATACGAAGAATTCCGTACCACCGTACTACATATTCTAACATAAGTATCTAAGTACATATTTTTTTCTAAATTTCTTGTATGTAAAAAAAACTTTTCTTGTATGTAGATCCTATTTATTGAAGTGAAAACTTCTTTAGGCGCGTTGGCCATTTTTGAGATGGAAAAACAATTGAAGTCACGACACTGTTACCGTTACCGACACCTCATTAAAAGACCTAAAAGTATTTCCTGCACAGTAAAATTAAATTCTTCAAGTTTTCACTTCCGTCGGCACTTCTGAAGTCCCACTGTTTTTTTTTTTTTTCTTTAGGCATTTTTGAGATGGGAAAAAACAATTAAACTCGCAACACTGTTACCGTTACCGTTACCGACAGCTCATTAAAAGTATTTCCTTCATAATAAAATTGTTCAAGTTTTTACTTCTATCGGCACTCCTGAAGTGTCAGTTTATTTTTTTTTTAAATTTATTTTTGTTATAGCGGCCATTGTAGTAACACTTGCAATTTTCACAGGATGTGTACACTGTGTGAAAATTTCAAGTGTTTACCTATTACGGTTCAAGGGATACAGCCCTATGACAAACGGACGCACAGCGTAACCTTAGAAATAGGGTCCCGTCGGCGCCCTCTGGGTATGGAACTCTAAAAATGTGCACTAAGCCCCTTATTAATAAATCCAGAGTAGTTAAAGTCTACTTTTAATTGATATTCGTAGTAACAATTAACTGATTTGCGAACCGCTAGTTTATTCATCCAGTTTGCCATACAAAATTGAGCCTTATTCATGTATAAAAAAGATAACTTTTAGTTAATAGCAATAACTAAATAGTTACAATGCAATACCTACTAATTTTCGAGTAAAATATTGTCGAAGCCATTTCCACTAAACGTCAGATCTATTTACACATTCATGTTCATGGTCATTAGTGCACCTGGATACGGAACCACAATCGTCTAACATTTGTTGTGTACTTCAGAGCTTTGTTCATCTAAATCTGTACGTCCTTCTACACCAACATTTTCGGATACGGAACCCTCCCGTACTAAAATTCCATTTTTTACCCTTGGACAGTTGTTTACAAAAATTGTAGTTGGTTCAGGGTTCCCTGTGTCGTCTGTATTACTGTTTAGAATTCTCAAGTATTCCACATATTTTTTTCGGCGAATTCCGCCAGTTCTTCGTTTAGCTTTCCATATTTCTAAATACAATATCACAATATCGCGATGATGGCCG
Organism: Omphaloscelis lunosa; assembly: GCA_916610215.1. NCBI lineage: Eukaryota > Metazoa > Arthropoda > Insecta > Lepidoptera > Noctuidae > Omphaloscelis > Omphaloscelis lunosa. Next base: position 10,767,987 of record OU744265.1, on the reverse strand, counting down.
CGGCGTTTAACTGTTATGAAATACGTACTGGGTGCTAATGATAGTCTTTCAGGATCTCATATAACAGCATGAGTACATTAATTGCCTATTCTAGTACAAGTACTCAGCCCCAACCAGGATCAAAGGTTGATGTCATGTCATGTCATGAACATGTCAACTAATTTATAGCAGTTTGCTGTAATTTAGCATCATATAAATTCACCCAAAGTGATCATGTGGGCTACATAAGTATTATTATAAGACTGCGTGTAGCAAGCTGATTAACACCGTAAATGTTCAACTATGTTCAGCAAGACACAATATATCATTGTTCATTGAAGTCACAGAATAATTGATTGCATTAAAGCAGTTCACATGTTCATTCTTAAAATGCAAGCATTTTATGGATACGTTTGTGGCCTTCAATTCAGAATAAAGCTACTTTCAGGTCCATAAAAATGCTATTGATTGCTAAATGCTGATTAACACAGATCTGAGCACCTCTTTTAATGCCCGCAACATTACAATGTTATTTCCGTGGTTATTAATATAGCCAATAAACAGGCGTAAGCGTAATTTTCAGCTTTTGCAGTTCGGATGAACTCTAATAAGTCTTCATAAATGGTAAAGTTACCGAAGTGGACCCTATATGATATCCAATAATGCAGTTTTGTGCTACTTGGGAGTAGTTAGGCCAAACTTTACTCCGCGTTTATTGATGGGGTAAAGGTATTACTCCCCTAATTTTCACGAAAATAATAAAAAAAGGAATAGATTAAGGAAATTAAACAACTTCAAAGTATTCAATTATTTTTATATTGTGTTACCGTATTTTTATAGTCTAAGTCATAAAGTAGTATCATTTAAATTCACAAAATAGTTTACACGGACAACAGATCTTATTCTAAAGGGTTTGGTGTAAAAATGGCAGTACATTACCACATTGTACGCTGTAGTTTATAAAATAAACATATTGTGCTAATGTTAAACTGTACCTACAGCTTTTTCATAGATATTATAATAACAGAAAAATAAAATGAATCTAGCAATTATTTCCGTGATATCATATGTGCATCATTCATTACTTTAGCGTAACTTAGGCTGCGGGGTACAAGGTGAAAGTAAGAAAATCATCAGAATGAGGTGCAAGTATGTACCTACCTATAAGGCTGTAGATCGTAAACGCCTCTGTGTCGATATTACTATAGTCACGGTAATATTATTATAATATTACCGTGCTATAGTGATTCTTGCGCTATAACAGATCGTGCACACACATCGTGCTTCTATTATGTACACAGGGCTACATATCAAGTCATATTTTCCAGTATAAGCTGACCTCTCATTGTGCGGAAATCCTATACAATGCGAGATCAGCAGAAAACTGAAAATGTGTAGCTTGATATGTACCCACTTTGTGTGTAGTCACGAGCACTAATATGTATACAATTATCAACTTTTTAGAGTTATTTTCTCCTATTGTATTGATTGTAATTGTATGTTGTTCGGAATATAGTATCTTGGAACCCACAGCCCCACACTACACAGGGCTTATGTCAAGTTGCAGGCGTTATTCCACGAGAAAATCATTTTGAATTTTGCTAAGTGTATACATACTTTTGCTCGTGACTTCACTTTGTACAAGCACCATAGTAAGTACGGTCAAAGTGAAAGGTTTAACAATTTTCAAACACATTCCTTTCCCATAAAGCTAGCATGTTATCAACACGCGCGGAAAAATCACAAGATGCAAGTAAAAGGTGCTTATCATTTTCATTCCTCGACTGACATCCAAAAGCATAAGACAAGCGAGTGAATTAAAAAAAATCGCGTATGTGTAGGTGTATACGTACCTACGTATACAAAGTGCGTGCGTGACACGCTAAAGTGGAATGTTCCTATGAAAAACAAAGCAAAACGAAAATTTAATTCTCAAATAATTTTTTCTTGCAAATTATAAAAAATATATGAAAATTTTATAAATCTCTTGAAGATCAACAATAACATTTTGATCAATTACAGAATGCATAAAACTATGAAACGAAATATATAAAACAAAATTACAACTATGTAGGCATGTCCTAACAAAATAAAATATTAATTACATTTAAGTTAAAAGAAAATAATATGTTATACAAAATTAACCAATTAGTTTAATCATTTATCATACGGATGTGTTTTTATCCTATTCATCTTTTGTATAATAGAAGATAAGAACGTTATTCATACGAAGCTTGTGTCACTAATATTTTTGTAACTATGAGATATACCTAAGTATCTGAAATAATAATGTAAAAGATTATACAGGGAAACGAAGAAAAACAACTAGTTCATATCTTGGGAATGCCTAAATCTATAGCCGCATCGACTTACGTGATCCAATACACGGCCTTGTTATCCGGGTAGGTGACAAAGCAGGAATTAATGTCGTAACCAACAAAATGCAGAGTCAAGTCATCAGAATCAACTCTTCATTAAGACCTCGTATGCACGGTCGATTTTTTATCACGTGTACCTACTGGACTTTCACTGCGCTGCTTAGCGGTGAGAGTTGAATATTGTGCGCTTTTTTGACGCGCTCTGATGGATTCTCAATGACACGATGAAAATCGCTCGTGCAGACGAAGGCTAACTGGGTGCCGGACAAACACTTATAACTACAATAAACATTAAAAAACTAGCCCCAACTACGAGCATCCCCACTCAGTCTTTTACATAATAATTTGTGGTTCTGGCACGGATAGGGCGATGGATTTATGGGGTAGCACTTGCCCTCCGTTCACGTAAAGTTCATCTTTGACGATGACATCTTCGCCGAGTACAGTGCAGTTCTCCATACGGACCCAGCGGCCTACGACAGAGCGCCAGCCGACGATGCAGCCGTCGAGCCAAGCGTGCTGACGGACGCAAGCGCCACGGAGTATGGTGCTGCGTTTGATACATGCACCTAAAATAAATTGAAAAACTGTTGAGTGGCATAATGACTTTTATGACGGCTTGTTTTGTTCATTTCAACAGGCCAAAACTTAAACTGGCCAGAGGGGCAAATCCCTTTTAAGGTAGACGGATTCTTTTGACAGATTGACACCGTAGTCTCGGTGCCAATCTGCCAAAAACTAAATATTACCTAAATTTTTGACAAGTTTTGGCCATTGTTTGTCGCTAAGATGAGATTGCGACTTGAATTAATTTGATTTGCGTTTTTTAGTAGATATCCTAAATGATACACGATCAATCACAATCTGAAACATTTCGAAAGAGATTGCTAATCCGTTGCTTCGTAAGTTGGGAAAAAAATATCTGCTCAACAACGTAAATAACGCAATGAATGTTATTAAACTGTCAAAATGAAACAGAATAGTCTTAATCATTTACGAAAATGTGTTACGCAATTAGATAGCAGGTCTACACAAGCAAACACATAATCCATACTATCCATAGAATTCATACTTCATATTATAAATGCGAAAGTAATTCTGTCTGTCTGTCTGTTACCTTTTCACCTTTAAACGACTGTATGGATTGGGATGAAATTGGGTACAAAGATAGACCATGACCTGGGTTAGGAGGACATAGGGTACTTTTTATCCAGGTAGGTACTCTACGTTCCCATGAGATCATTTCTGTACTCCACGCGGCCGAAGTCATGGGCAAAAGCTAGTTTGAAATAAAATTACATCATCACTCCAATCAAGTGGATGACGTTCAAAGAGTGTTTTTCCCGGTAGCGAAATTGCATTCTTATCTTACCAACGACACGACAACTGAAAATAACAACCGTTCAGGTATCAGTGCCCTACAAAAAGTGTTCCGTAAATATTTCAATAGATATCTCTCAACTTTGGCATTTCCCCGAATTCGTTCAAAACGAATATAATCCTCGTGGTATTTGCAATTTTTTTACGATATGTCCGTAATTCGCACTTCTTCATCATAAAATGTATTTTTTATTTATTACGCCACAGCTGCGTATGCCCCGCCCACTCAGTTATTCAATGGCATGCGTTCACGTGGTCAACATTTATCTACATGATAGTCACTACTATTAATTACTAAAGTTTAATTACTCTCGAACACTCGTACATAAGGCTCAGGCGCAAAACGTCTCTTTCGCAAAATGTCCCCTGGTCGTAAAACGTCTCTTTCGCAGAATGTCTCTTTCGTAAAATGTCTCTTTCGCAGAATGTCTCTTTCGCAGAATGTCTCTTTCGCAAAATGTCGCGCCAGGGACTTAAGAATAAAATTTTGATTTTCAAAACAAAAAATCATTTATTAAAATTATAGTGCAATTATGATGTAAAAATTTTGGTACTTAAATTTACTTAAGAATGTATTCCAAATAAAAAAAAAATATTTTGATACAGTTAAAAATAATATTTTGGTACAATTTAAAGTTCAGTGATGGCAACATTTATAATAATATGTGAGGGTAGTTAGAAAAAAACTTATAAATGTATGTGTCATTCATTAATTGCCGAGCTGTGTTTTGTCTCTTACTTTTTATTGAAAAACAGTAGTGAATTTGAGTTTTAATATGGATCAAGAAATCGAATACATTCGTAATCAAAAAGGACATAGAACACTTATACATTGTGAGTACAGATAGCATAAGAGCAAAACAAATAAAAGTGGAACTACTTTCTGGCGGTGCATAAATAGGCGAGACTGTAATGCGTCACTAACATTAGACAAAACAGGAAAAATTATCATGTTTACTAACAGTATTGATTTTTTTGATCTAAATTTTGAATGTGTGTAAAATGTTTGATACCTATTGATATTGTTTTTATTTTGAATACATACTTAAGTAAATTTAAGTACCAACATTTTTACATCATAATTGCACTATAATTTTAATAAATGATTTTTTGTTTTGAAAATCAAAATTTTATCCTTAAGTCCCTGGCGCGACATTTTGCGAAAGAGACATTCTGCGAAAGAGACATTCTGCGAAAGAGACATTTTACGAAAGAGACATTCTGCGAAAGAGACGTTTTACGACCAGGGGACATTTTGCGAAAGAGACGTTTTGCGCCTGAGCCGTACATAACTGTGTATCGCTCATGGTCAAACATTATAAACATCGTACCGTATTTAGCAAAGCGAGCTCGAAAAATGTACAATTTTGGATTTGTTACACTTTTTTTTAACTATTCACACTACTATTTATATGCGTTCCTTGCGAAGCATGTGTGGTTTGACTATGAATGATAGGCTGAGGAATGGTGTAATAAGACAGCGATATGATTTAAAAGAAGATGTAGTGACAAAAACTGAAAAGGGTGGGCCGAGATGGTTTGGGTATGTTGAGAGTATGAATGAAAGGCGACTAACAAAACGTATTTACAAAGCTGATGTGAAGGGAAAGGCCGGTCGGGGACGCCCTAGAAGGACATATACTGACCTTATTGGTGATGTTCTTCAGAAAGGCCAGGTACGTAGTACTCGCAACCGGCGTGCGTGTATGACCAGATGTATGAACGTAAACGAGGTAAAAGGAGTATGTAAGGATCGTAGCAGGTGGCGTTCTGTAGTTTCTGCCTACCCCCATAGGAAGAAGGCGTGAGTTTATGTATGTATGTATTCATACAGTTAAAGGACTTACTTTGTCGACTTATGCAGAAAAGTTGAACAATCAAGAGAAGCTTCGGATAAGTTTTCCGTTTTCTAGTCCATTCACACAGAAGTAGGAAAACTTATTTTGTCGACTTATGAAGAAAAGCTGAAGCTCATTTTACAATACCTACCTACAATATTATGAAACGCTCGGGTTTTGAAAACTACCCTTATCCCTTTCTAAATCAAGAACATAAAATTTAATAAATCTGTAGTTTATTTATTAGAGCCGCCACGCCCCCCATTGGTCTCTCTACGCCACGGACTGAAAGCGGTTACGGTTAAAAATTAAGATACCTCAAAATTATACCGGTACCGGTTTAAAATAAAGGTTGAGCTATACCGATACCATTGTATATAAAGGTTAGGCTAAACATGATTTTCGCACCGAAAAACGTGCGAGACGGCGAAGCACGGGTGCTTACACAGTCGTGTCCTTCCAATCGGAAATAAAAACCAATACTGAGTAAATGTTATACATTTCCAACCTCAAAATTCCGCTAATGAAAAAAAAAACGGTATTTCGGTAACCCTTATTTAATTAACGGTATGACGTCATACTGAGATTTGAATGAACCTTAATTTTTGGGTAATTCTGTCCCTGCTCTACGCCACCCGAGGGGCGCGCGCCCCACCACCGGTTGGGAATCCCTGCTCTAAAGAGACCGTATGGAGCGACGACGGAGCGTACTTAAGTCTGTATAGTTGTATCATTAAACGAGCTTGCACACCTCTTACTTTTTGTAGATCCTACCAACAATCGGTCAGTTTTTTTTTTTTTGGATGACCTACATTCTGTAGGACGTGTGTTTTGATAGTATCTGATCGCCACTGTTAAAATGAGCCCCTACAAAAAATTGTCCACCGACTGTAAAACGTCTGCGAACGCTCTAAAAGCGAAAAGTAAGTTTACAGGGCAAACAAAGTAATAGGTATGTTTTTTGCGAAACCGAACAACTGTATCTACAATTAGTGTTTACTTTTTCATTAGTTCTGCATCATATCATGCACGTAAACACTAAGAAAATTACTCATCAGTTGGTTTATATTAATAATGATGATGTGTACTTAAATAAGTTTAAAGGCTCTTTCAAACAGGCGCGACACGCGACGCGACACAAAGACACCGCTCGTCGCGCGACGCGACGTACCTTTGTGTCGCGTCGTGTGTCGCGCCTGTTTGAAAGAGCCTTAAGTCGAGCAATCATGTCCTCAAGGGGAACCCTCTTTAATAGCTATAGATAATATTTAATCTTGATAAGTAATTTACTAACTGACATTACAAGATACCGCAGTATGTTATTTATGATATCCTCATAAAATAAGATTTTCTTGTTCCATTTTAGGAAATAACTTTGATTGGCCTATCATAGGCATGTTCTATTTTCGCCAGCGGTAATCGAAAATAATCAATTCATGATTATTTTTATTTATTAACTGCTGCCGAAATGACATAATCTACATTAAGTCACACTTTCCACAAAAAAGGGTCCTAAAATAATCGGAGAAAATAGTATGACTGATTCTCGCCGATTCAGAAATAGCACGCAAATGGATCTTCTAGTGTAACACAATATGGTAGTGTGTGTTATAAATCTTAAATAGAAATGAGCACTAGGCATCACCTAAATTAATGCCTATTATATAATTGCACTGTTGGAAATTGGAATATCAACTGTCGGCGCTGAGCCGAGAGATGAAAATCCAGCAGAGCGCTATGCGCCCGGTATTTGTGAAAAAAGGCACAAGTCTCGGTATTTGTTTGCAAATGAAAGGGGTATATTGTCTAAGCTTGTGCTTACCATCTTCAATAACGACGTCTGGTCCAATAGTTACATTGGGTCCTATTCTGCACCCTTTGCCGATAGTTGCTGTGGGGTCAATCAGCACGTTACCGACCACTCCAACGCCGTCATACAAGTGTTTGGAGTTCTTCTGTCGTAGACTGTTAAGGTATAGACACATTCCTGAAAGCAATACATTCAATTATTTTAAACTGTCGTAAAACTTGTGGGCCAAGGTTTTTACGAGAATAGTGAATGCATCAATTATTTTTTAATTGAACTGAAAGTTTTTTCCTTCTATTCAAGGCAACAATGAATACCTAAATGGAAAAACAAATTATTACCTGTTAAAAAGTCTTTGGGTTGTCCTACATCCATCCAGAAGCCTTGGAGTTCCATGGCAAACAGCTGTCCATCCGTTGCCATGAATGGAAAAACTTCCTTTTCGATAGACATCGGTCGCAATTCTATTCTACTTAAAACCGAAGGATTTAAAATGTACATTCCTGGTAGAGAAAGAAAAAAAAAAGTTTATCATTTGATTTTCTATTGAATCATAAGACAAAAAAAAAAACAAATTGACAGTAACTATTCTTACCAGCATTAATTTTATTTGAGATAAACTCCTGTGGTTTTTCAATAAAACTATCGATCTGACCATCTTCTTTATAAAGAACCACTCCATACTTTGAAGGTTCTTCCACTTTTGTCACTACAATAGTCCCTTCCTGAAACAGCAAATATCCGAATAACAAATCAAATCAGTAGTAATAATATGGAACAAAGTTATATTCATTTTACACACTCATAGGCTTAAAAAGGTTTTAGTTTGATATTAACTCGACATTGGTCAAAGGTCAGCATATGCTATTTTAATCTTTGTTATCAAGCAATTAAATACATTAGTCTAAATAATAGTCTGCTCAGTGCAGGAGCTTCAAAAAGTATTCCTGTTTCCCGACTTGATAAAGGAAATTATTTGAAAACCGAACAAGATCATAAATAAGATATGGAGACAAAAATAGACTAGAAATAAGATATAGACGTGAATGTACAAAGTTTTTCTCCAAACAAAGATGATAAAGAGGCCACCTTATTCTGGTTTGGTACTGTTGACGTGCATGTCAAATGCACACAATGATAATGATATCTTTAAATAATGTAATGGTAACAGTAGTTTAAGGCGAAAGCATCAGGGTAGCTCACAAAATTCAATTTTTATTACGTTTTTTGCAATTTGCAGGTCAGTATCAGGTTGTATGTTGATCTAAATATGATTTGCAGGCGTATCAAATGTATATTGATAGAAAAATCATCAATACAACTCTCTAAGTTCATAAAATCTTATTGAATGACTATTTAATGAAACCGTGACATTTTATATAAGCAGTTAATTGATTCAGGCGTGACCTTGCGGAAATCCATTATAAAATGATGATGTGGATATATTTAGTAACCTTTTCCAGAAGATCTATGAAATATGGATTTCTTCCAGGGTCTTTTCAAGACTCTTTAGAAATAGCTAAGCGGAAAAGGTTACTAAATATATCCACATCATCATTTTATATAAGTAGTTATATTGCTGATTCTAATGATTATAATTCTGTAAAGCCATATTCGTTACGGTTGTGAATCATATTTTAATCATGATGCATCCCCCTTAACGTGATGAACTCAACAATAACAGCACAATTTGACTAAATAATACAATTTATTGCATTTCAAAGGTTAACCCCTGTCACAGTTTTAAGCAGTTTTGTAAGCATATCATATATTGTACTGTATTAATAAACAAGATAGATAAGTACTGATTGCTTCACTTTATCAAGGAGGGAAAATAACTATCATATAAAATGATGCTACAGTATTTACTGTATTATCAATATTGGTATTCTCTATGTCATATTGATTAGATACTTATTACAACTAAGTTTTCTAGCTATTTCAATGTTATTTATCGATCTGTACTTTATCTACTATCTTACTTTGATAATTGAGCAAAATCATTATAAGGAAAAATAGTCTGTATGGGCACAAAAAATGCTGGATGCAGGATCTTTCAATAAGAACGAATAAGGATTTTTTTTTTGCATCTGCCTGAACTTCTTGTGTTTCTTTTTCTACATTTTTGTTGCATTTAAAAATATTACAAGAAATAATTTTAATAAGCCAGCCCACTAGATAGATCCTCCACTCATAATTATTTCATAATTTATATTCATAGATTTAAAATAAAATGCAAAATGCAATTAACTCATACCTTTCCATGGTTTCTGTGGAATTTAGCAAGTTCTTTGAATGGGAAGTCACAAATCACATCAGAGTTTAATACAAAGAAAGGCTCTGGGCTAGCACTAAGGAGCTCACGTGCCAACGCGAGGGGTCCAGCTGTGCCCAGAGGCTCATTTTCATGAGAAAATGTGAGAGATACACCAAGCTTTGAAACCTCTTCTGTCAGCTCTTTTTCCATGTCATCTGCCCGATACGATACTGCCAATATAACCTGCAACATAAAGATCATAAAATACATACCGAGTCTCCTCCCTGCTTTGGAAAGCACGTTAAGCCATTGGTCCCGGCTGTCATTCGTGGATCTTTGATAGTCGTTATGGGTCATCAGAAGCCCGGAAGTCTGACAACCAGTCTTACTAAAGGTATTGTATTACCCAGATATTCGATTATTTGAGAGTTGTGGAGGTAATATAGGCAGTCAGTCCATGTAAAATACTGGTATTCAGCTACACCTGGTTAGACTGGAAGCCAACCCTGACGTAGTTGGGAAAAGGCTAGGCAAATTGATAATGATCATTAAATAAATGTCAAGCACAAAGCATAGTGATAAAATAATAAGGTTGGTTAAGCTTGGAATGTGCAATCTCTTATAAAAACAAAAAAATGATTGTTTGTTATAATTATGTCATATGTCATGTGGAAAAAACAACTAATATTGTAATTTTGGAAAATAAACTATATCAGAAATAGTCAAGTCGTATCAGTTTAACAATAACAATGTGAAATAACAGTATTCCGCTGCACCCGGTTAGACTGGAAGCCGACCCCAAGGTAGTTGGAAAAAAGCTAAGCAGATTGATAAAGATCATAAAATAAATGCCAAGCATAAAACATAGTAATAAAAAAGCCATTGTAGCATTTATTTATTCTTCTAAAAATCAAAGAAATTCAGAAAGATTAATTTTACTTTTAATTACTTAAGGTACAATTCCGGAGGCGACGGCAGATAGCAACAACATTGCAGTTCACAATAAACGCAGGCGACAGTGCCGCTGTAGTTTTGATTCCGAATTGTTACTGCAGTCATGGCCTTCGGAATTGTAACTAGGTAGCGTGGGGTTATTATTTACCTATATCGTTAACTTTACTATATATGAATACAATTTAATGATGAGAATTTACCTGTGTGACTCCTGCTTCAACCAAAGCTTCAATTTGGTGCAGTAAGATAGGTTTATTGGCAAACTCGACGAGAGGCTTTGGTCTGCTTAGAGTCAAAGGTCTTAAACGAGTTCCATATCCTCCCACCAGTATAAGAGCTCTAATTTCTCCCAGTTTCTTATCGGAACCACACATTTTCTTTAATAATTGGTAAAATGATTACTATACAACACAACGCAAGCCGGAACTTTTGTTATCTAAGAAAACTTTCCACCTTATCACCACAAGGAGCACATTAATTTCAAATGTGGCGTACGTTCATTTACTACGACTGACTACTAATAACGATTAAATTTGACTGATTTAGTTTATCTTTTAGCAAAACAAAAAGCTAATTTTGTGCTAAGTTACAATTTACACGTCACAGCTTATACACAACAATTGACAATATATATGAAGCTAACTATTCCACAGAACATATAAACAACTAGGTAGTCTGTGACAATATGATTTTAGTAGGTAGGTGCCCATTGTTACCAATATATATAAAAATAAATCGACTAAATATTTATGATTCTAGTAAAAAGGTATGAGGAACTGTAAACTTCACTCATACTCTCTAAAAAAAGGGAGCATCGTCCGACGAATGATGAATGATGTCGGGGAGTTATAAATATATGTATGTTGATCGCCCAGTAAACGCTGCTTGCGCGATACAGGATTTGTGTGACGGCAGTTCTCTCAGATTCCACCACACTAGATAATGGGGATAAAAACTGCCACTTGCCTTGACTTCTTTTACGCATAAATAATTATTGAGCTCAGTTGCTCAATAATAAGCAGTTTACTGCAAAAATACGGGGACCCATGTATTTGCCAAAGATCTTATAAGAAGAAAACTGTGGGTGAAATATCTCCGAAAAAAATTGGAATCCGATATTTCGTCGAGACGATGTACGCCTCCAGGCTTTAACAAAAAAAAACTTAAGTCAACAAACACAAAATAACCTATAAATTATAAAACGTTCATAATTTATTGACTTTTCCACTAAGTTTTTTTTTTAAAGTACGATAGAAATAACCTGATCAGAGTTGAAAACAACTCGGATATGATCTTCTTGACTGAAAAACCTCAGAGATAGTCAAAGTCAAATCATTTATTTCAAATAGGCCCATGTATGGCACTTTTGAACGTCAAAATTTATAAAATAATATAATTGATTCTAGTCGCCCCTTCCAAAAGGTAGTTTTCGTATGGAGAAGAATGGGCAAGAAACTCCACCGTTACTCTTTTAAAATGTTTTACAATAGTTTGTATAAGTACGTACACTAGTTAAATAATTATATGTGAAGACGATACATCTAGAATAAAATTACTATAGGTACCACAATAGGTAAAAAGAATTAAAAATTAAGCAACGGCAGATAATTTAATTATGTGATAGATACATGGTGCTCACGTATTTACAAAGTAGACGATTTTCCTAATTTTTTAAAAATTTATAAGTCAGTGTGTAAGGAAGTAATCACAGAATGTAAAATCAATGTCATATAACATAAAATTAGAAATTTTACAATTAAATTAGCAACCTGTTTGATTTTGTCTTAATAGCACTTCTAGCACTAATCTAATATGATCATATATAAACACACACATACTTTACTATAATTTACATAATAGCACATCACAAGTGCCTGTATGTAATGAAAACAGACTTCGTTCTCTTGCGAGCATCACCTATAAACTTAAAGGCTTTAGAAGAAGACTTTCTTTTCTTCTTATAACATATTTGGCAAACGCATGGGTCTCTGCATTTTTGTAGTAAACAGCTGCGCAACTGGGCTCGATAATTAATTATGCGTAAAAGAAGTCGCTTGTTTAAAAAAAAAATATGGCTAGCTGCCAAATTATCGGAGATCAGCGCCACCTGAAGTGAGCAAGTGGCAGTTTTTATCCCCATTGTAAAAAATTTAAGAAAATTTTAATTTCGTGGGCTACCTTCGCGGATCCATCAAGTGGCAGAACAGTGGTCACACATACACAGTGATTATATATATTCTGTGGTCAGTTACGTAATAGCCTGGCTGATTGAGATACTACAGCAGCCAGCCCGCTGTCAGTGTCATTGTAAATTATTTAAATTCTGAACTTTTCCCTTTTTCTAAATCTTTATTTTCAGGTAAAAATGGCTCTTTCCATCCGGAATTTATGTCGGTTCAAAGGTTAGAAACACTGTTATCTTTTTATATGTTTTCGTAAATTTGTAGTAAATAAATATCATGCATTGATGAAAGTTCATCACGTCACGGCAATTTTTTGACTGCGTTAACCTACGTTGATAACCTTGCAATTCAGCTGGATTCAGACGAATATATTTCTCTCAAACTAGATCAAATACATGTTAACATGACCAGCAGATTAATTATACAGTGAACCTCCAATTTCGTACTCATTATGCCAAATTTATTGTAACCGAGACCTTCATCGTATTTTTAGATACGATCAATGTCGCTGCTTGTGATAAGTTTCGACGAATTCATATTGTTATATAAACCCTAAATTATACTGAGACAGTTCTTTCCTTAACTAAATGTAATATCTTTTCTCTTTGTGTCATTATTACAATGGATCAATATTTTGACCTTTGGTCAGACATGAACCCATATTATTGTTGTATATTGATAAATTAACTTAGACTAGAGATACTTGTTATTGTTACAATGTGATAAGTAGCTAATCAGTTTATTTTCATTTAATTTTTTTTTAATTGCTAAATATTCTTCAAGCCAGTTAGATCCCTTGGAAGTGACAGTTGTCATCAATTCCTAATTTATTTATTATTAAATGGTGTTAGTGATTTAATCTGCAAAGTTGATAGAAAATTGCAACAGAATTATGCGGAACATTTTTCGCAAAATAATATTTTAAAGGAAAATAAAGACAAGTATGTTCATGAATCTTTCCATTGTTTCATTAATTAGATGCAAAACAGTTTATTGTTAAAGAATTACATACTCTGAGTAAAATCTCACCCCAATCACTCTTGCTCCGCCCTGGTTATGTAAATGATGGGACAAAAATAGTCTGTATTTTGCAAAAATCACTCAAAATATTTGCAGCATGAAATATTAACACCTTGCTATTTCTTCTTCCAGATGTGATTAGGCTAGTCTCTGTCAGATATGCATCTGATACAAGTGGTTATGATTCAACGAATATGAACTTATTACTGACCAAAGACACAAAAGTAATTATTCAGGGATTCACTGGAAAGCAGGGAACATTCCATGCTAAGCAAGCTACGGAGTATGGCACAAATATTGTTGGTGGAGTTTCGCCAAAAAAGGCAGGCACAGAACATCTAGGGAAACCAGTATTTGCGACAGTGAAAGAAGCAATGGCTAAAACTGGAGCTACAGCTTCAGCTATCTATGTACCACCTGCAGGAACTGCTAAAGCAGTGCTTGAGGCCATTGAAGCGGAAATTCCACTTGTTGTCTGCATCACTGAGGGTATCCCACAGCATGTAAGGATTTTTTACTTAAAACTGTTCCCTAATTGCATAATACAACACATTCACAATATGTTTCTATTTGAAACAGATTGCTAATCCATCAATCCACAAGCTGCTCAACAACAAAATAACGCAATAACGGCTCGTACAGACCAGCGCGATATCGCGGGCGCGACACGGGTCGCGCTGTCTGTCGCGCCCGCGATATCGCGCTGGTCTGTACGAGCCTTAAATGTAGTTGAATTGTCAAAATAAATTAGGCATAATCATTTACAAGAATTAGTTACTCAATTAGGGTACTGATCAACTTGATTGGCCTTGTGGTGTATTTTTATTTCTGAATTTCTAACTTCCTGATAAAATAATAAATTTCTATTGATTATCACAGTAAAAAAGCATTTTACTGCTTCTTTTATTTATTTACTCTTGCACAAAATGCAGTACAAAAGGCGAACTTAATGCCTTATGGAATTAATTCAAGCTGCAATCTATGAACTTTATTTTGCATGACCAAGAGATGTGATACTGAATACAAGTTTCACTGACTATAAAAAAAAGTTGCCCCTATGTGAAATTGACTAATTTTATTACACATTGCAGGACATGGTTCGGGTCAAACATGCATTGTTACGTCAGAGTAAGACCCGTCTCTTGGGCCCCAACTGCCCGGGCATCATCTCTCCCACTGCCCAGTGCAAGATTGGAATCATGCCAGCTTCTATCCATAAGCCTGGCTGCATTGGTGTTGTGTCCCGTTCAGGTACCCTGACATATGAGGCTGTCCATCAGACCACTGAGGTAAGTTCTCACCCTGGAGCTTTGTTCAGTTTCATTTTTCTGATTTGACTATGTTTCAATTATTTATATGTTTTTAACCGACTTCAAAAAAGGAGGCGGTTATATGTTCGTCTGTATGTATCGTTTTTTTAAGTAATGTTTATTCATAGATATTTGCGTCAATAGTGGATCGTTTTTGTTTTTTTTTTTATTTAATTTAGTAGAGGAAGCTCGCGCAGTGGTCCCATATCAATTTTATTAACTTTGCTTGGGTAGTTTTTAAGTTAGCTTCGATAATACGTATTTAATCCACTGTGTATCTTGATGATGTTATGGTAGATACGATAATTAAAATATGTAAAACGAAACATTTTTTACAAATAAACAACCAGCTTCAAAAAAACTGGCCAAATGCAAGTCGGAGTAGCACACAAAGAAACATGTTTTAAGGGTTCCAAACCCAAAGGATAAAAGGGGATCCTATTATTAACATTCTGCTGTCCGTCCGTCTGTCTATCTCATGAACCGTTAAAGTTAGACAGTTGAAATTTTCACAGATGGTGTATTTCTGTTGCCACTATAACAATAAATACCAAAAAACAATAAAAGAAATATTTAACGGGGCTCCCATACAACAAACGTGACCCTTCGTGCGCGAGTCCGACTCGCACTTGGCTGGTATTTTTTCGGCGATTTTTGCTAAATATTGTACGGTGGTACGGAATCCTTCGTAAGCGATTCCGATTCGCACTTGGCCGGTATTTTATTTAGTTCAGATTATTGAAAATACTAAATAAAGAATATTTTTCATCTTACTTGCCAGGATTAAAACATATTTTTTTTAAATCAAATGTTATTGTTGTAAGGGGAGGACCCCCTTTAATTTTTAACTTTATTTAATTTTTATTATTTGTTGTTGTAGCGGCAATAGAAATACACATTCTCTGAAAATTTCAACTGTCCACCTATTATGGTTCATGAGATACAGCCAGCTGATAGATAGATGGACGGACAGTGGAGGCTTAATAATAGGGGTCTGTTTGGCACCCTTTGGGTACGGAACTCTGAACAACACTACAAAGTGAAAAATAACTTTAATTTCAAAAGTTTAGTGTCTTTATGTTTTTTTTTTATAAAAAAGATTTTTTATTTTTTCTTTAACATAAAATGGCTATTTGCCAATTTAATTTTACAATTACATTAGTAAAAGAAAATTAGAAAATCATAAAAGAGCCTTTCTTTTTAACATATTTGATTTTCAGGAAACAGTATCAGTCTTTATTTAAACAATAATTGTTTTCTGCCTAAAAATTATGTGAAGACAAAACTACCTGGTTAGGTTTTACCTTAAAAGGATATGAGATCCTAAAAATAACGAAATAAAACGGAAATGTAGCTAGAGATAGTTTTTCAGTCAATTGGGCATTGAATGCGGTGATCTCTCGCGTCCGGCCCTGGTTCAGGCCATGGTACGGAGCGAGAGGAAATGGGAGGCCGTCACCTTCTTCTGCGAAGCGGTAATGCTCGCGTAGAAGGAGGCGGAACGCGTGAGGGAGAGGCAAATTTCTCGCCCTGACGCCCCTAACCGCCGCAGAAGACGCTCTGGGCGTCGGGAATCGCAGGCCGACTTCCGGCCACCGCAGGCGCGGGCTTGCGGACGGTGAGCAATGGGTAGCTAGCCGTCCGATAAGGACCAGGCCCGGGTCGACGGCGCGTTGTGTTCCACGCGCGCCTCAAAGAGATGTCGGCAGAATTGACGGGGTCCATTTGGGCCGATGCCTGCCGGGGGTGCGAAGAAAACCCTAAGAGAGATCGTGGCCCCCGGCAACAGGGCAATCGAAGGAACACGGGTGGGTTTTAGTCAGTAAGAGTCTGACACGCCCTCCCGCTCCGCCCAGAGCGGGAGAAGCTATTTGACAATCCCCACCCAAAAAAAAATTGGTCACTGAATAAGTTCGCAATTAACACACTTGTTCTGCAAATGTGTTAATTTGATAATCTAGTTTATTCTATTAATATCTACATTATGCCAAAACAAAAAAACTCGTCCGATCTGAAAGGGGCACGTTAGCAGTAATTATTTACTTTTTTACACATATGGCAACTCACACATTGTCTATGCTTGAAAACGAAACGAATATATTTCTAGAATTATAACTGCTGCTCAAGAATCAATAAAAAAACAGAATACTTACATTAAAAGAAAAATGCATATACC
The DNA here is from genome assembly GCA_916610215.1 of Omphaloscelis lunosa. Classification (NCBI taxonomy): domain Eukaryota; kingdom Metazoa; phylum Arthropoda; class Insecta; order Lepidoptera; family Noctuidae; genus Omphaloscelis; species Omphaloscelis lunosa. The sequence continues at coordinate 10,750,705 of OU744265.1, read as the reverse complement.
AATGTTTACGTAAGCATGGGAGCGGGGGTAAGAGCTCTGCTTACTTTTGCTGACAAGGGGGAGGGGGGGGTAAATAATTGTAATAAATCTGCTTACGTAATACTTGAACGGCCCCTTATTGAAAATTAAAAAGTTGTTATTTATATTATTTAATACACGTTTTTAGTACCAAAAATACTCCAAATCCATTAAAAATTTGAAAAAATTCAACAGGGGTCATAAGTTATGGCTTGTAGACACGCGCTAAACGAGACGGCCGCCCGCGCTCCATGTAATAAATAACCCGGTAAAGTTCCCCATTGAAAAAAAAAAAAATGTGGCGAAGTTTTTATTTTCTTTGTTCATGAAAATTACCACATACATAGACTCTCAGTACCTAAAAACTACCTCAATGATCGGACAGGGTTTTTTTTTTACATATCTTGTATACCAATAAATTATATTATGTATCTTGTGTACTGTTCATATTTGTACTTATATATTTTACAGGAAGGTCTAGGACAGACGCTGTGTGTTGGTATCGGAGGGGATCCGTTCAACGGAACAAACTTCATTGACTGTTTAGGTCTCTTCTTGAAAGACCCAAACACAAAGGGCATTGTGCTCATCGGAGAAATTGGTGGTGACGCTGAGGAGAAGGCTTCTGAATTTCTTAAACAACATAACAGGGTAAGTGTTGTTGGTTTTTTTTATTTTTATTTTCTTCCATTTATCGCTGTCAATCTCATCATGCATTATATCAATCTTCTAACAATCCATTAATCTTTAAATGCTTAAATTAACTGAATGGTGCATGGCCCTATTAGGATTACTAACAATACAATTTTTTCATACCATATTTTACTTAAGGTCTCCACACACTCTCCCGTCCCATAACGTAGCAGTCACAGTCACTAAAGTTGCCGTCTGAGTACATAAGCGCCGTTGAACCGCGTATGAATTGCGGTGGTGCGTACGATACCCGTTCTGACGTCCGCAGTAAGCGGACTACGTGCGTGAGCCGCGGTTATGCCTTGCTTGGAACGAGATAGTGGATGGAAACCTTTTTAACTGATTGTTTTTTGTGATTGTTACATTTCTTTTTCTTTTCTTCGATACAGGGTAAAAAAGGGGTAAGATATTATGGTACCTACTTGGATAACAAATTGTATTGTATTAACAGTAGATAGATAGGTTGAGTATTCTTAATTGTCCGTCAATAGTGCAAACAAATAATTATGCAGTAAAATAGGTGGTCTCATCACTTATCATAGCGCAGATATTTTTATTACTCACGTAGAATCTACTTGAAGTATTATTTGCATCATTTTTATCATATCACGATCGTCGTGACGTGAAGTTACATCATATATTATCTAAAATTGACGTAAGTATTAACATATATCAATGAATATTCGATTAAGATCCTTACCATGATTGCGTTCAAAAGTAGTAACTCTCATACAGTGGGTCAATAATGACTGATATCCATAGTTAATTGATTCGTTCTCATTTGAAGCAACTCACGAATAAACACGGCATTGTACATTAGTTTATCACTCATTGTTACAGTTACTAGCTAATAATAGTTATTCAATAATTTAAAGCAATAAAACTCCCATGAGTTAATTTAACTGTGGAGGGAAATTTTACAAAGAAGTATTTATTGCATCCACTTCTCTGATAAGGATTACTGTGAGTACCTACTTACTTAATCCTCTAAAATGGTTTGATTCAGGATATGAACCAGTACACAGTATTGTTATTGCTTCGAAAAGCGGACATTCCCTTTTTATTAACTTATCCGATAGAACAGGTTATTTTATAAGTAAGAGTGTGTCAATTTTACACCAAACACGAGTAAAAATTTTTAATTTTAACTTTTCTAAATTAATTAATTACAAACAAAATACGTATTATTTTACTCTTTTCTTTATTATGTGTCATATAACTACATTAAAGATATTTGATAAAAAAAATAGAAAAGAGTACTAACTAGTACAGATGTAAAGAAATATGGTTTTTTGTGTTTTTAGATTTTGATTTTTCATGGTTGAATAGTTGCTTAGTTGGATTCAATATTTATTGTAAATCATATTTAGACACCAACCAATCACAAAAAAAAATATACATTAAAATCTCGAGGTATCTAGGAGTTATTCACTGCTAAAGTATTTTCTGATAATATGATTTTAGGGGCATCCCCACACAAAAAAAAAAAAATGTGTGTAGGTTTACATTTTATGTTGGATTTTATTTTATCATAGACTAATACTTACTTATCTACGTATACATATTTACAATTTTACACTCACTCTTATAAATTTTATAAATAATATTCTTACATCTCTTTATTATTTTTACATTGAAGTAAACCTACAACTAAAGTTAATTATTTATACTAATATTTTTTATGCTTTATTGCATGTCAAGCCGAGTTCGGAGATAAACAGGGTAAAGCACACCTTACACGAACCATTTCGAACAACTTTCGACCACCTAATTCTATTAGACCTACGAAGTTCATTAAAGCAAAACTCTCAACAGTTGCAAACAAATAATTGACTTTGAAAACATGCCAAGTTGCATAATCAGTAGCAATGAACCTAATAAACTATCCTTTACCTCCATAGAACTTGGCTCCCATTTAGATCTCCATTTTTTTTATTGTGTACTTTGTACCGAACTTGGTCCCTCTTTTACATGTATGTTTTTGGTGAGACTTAGAGTTCATTTTGCACTTATTATCGCACAGCCTAAACCACTTAGTCGACAAACTTAAATTTTAAAGTACCTACTTTAATTATCATTTTCTGTAGGTAAAAATTGGCTTAAATATCACGATTATTGTTGAAGAAGTCGGAAAAAATCACGCCAACTGTGCGCCGCGTAAACCGCAAAAGAGACATAAAATTTACGTTCTACAATATCTTAAAAAGTTCAAAAAAAAAGTCCGCGATGACATATGTCTATCTAAAGATGACCCACAGTAACCATTATTATCTTTCAGAATTTGATAAAAATTTCATTATTATTTCCGAAGCTATTTTGACCGGTATTATATTAGTCCTTATCCAATAAAATATGTTATTTAAATTGGGCTTTTAATTTATATTAAAATATGTCTTGACATCATATAATATAAATGAATAGTTTAAAAGATATCACATATTCAAAATAACGCGTAACTACATAATTATGGTTGAAAGCAACGCGGGCACAGTGGTATTAGTCAATGACTTTTCCTCAGCTATTAGGTGTGTAATCCCGGTAGTACGTTCCCGAGGGATATTTTCAGACATCCACGCGGGCGAAGCCGCGGGCAAAAGCTAGTTATTTATTAAAGAATATTAAAATAGTTGGATTTATCATTTAAAATGTGAAAATAAATTATATTGTAACTAATTTCAGATAACCATGTTATTATGTCGTTTATTTATTTTTAAACATACTATTTTACATTTTCAAATATTTCTTAAAAAAAAAACATTGTAAAAATATAAAAATAGTAGCACACCGGTGGGAGGCTGAATCAGAATGGACCCCAAGGAACCTAGACTGGTCAAGAGCCCACAATATAGTGACAGAAGAGCGAGTAAAGTGGGCTATCAATACCTTTCAGCCATACAAGTCGGCTGGACTGGATGGCATCTTCCCAGCCCTGCTGCAGTGGGGGGTAGATTATTTGACACCATGGCTGGTGGTGATCTATCGAGCCTGCATAGCACTTAGATACACACCTCTCGCATGGCGCGAGGTGAAAGTCATTTTCATACCCAAGCCTGGAAAAACCGATTACACACAACCCAAAGCTTACAGACCTATAAGCCTTACATCTTTTTTACTGAAAACCCTCGAGAGACTGTGACCGGCACATCCGAGATGGACCTCTCCGGGTAATACCACTTCACAAACAACAGCATGCGTACTCCGCAGGCAAATCAACTGAATCAGCGCTGCACAGCGTGGTTGGTAAAATTGAATGCGCAGTGGACCACAAATGCTCAGCACTGGCCGCCTTCATTGACATCGAGGGCGCCTTTGACAAAACCATGTTCAAAAGCATAAATATGGCCCTTGACCAACACGGCATAGACTCGACCCTGAGTGGCTGGATCACCAACATGCTCAAATTGAGAGCTGTATAAGTGACAGTAAACGACACTACGAGGGCCATTGTTGCGAAGGGCTGCCCACAAGGGGGCGTCCTCTCACCGCTGCTCTGGAACCTAGTAGTAGACAGCCTCATCCAAACACTCAATGACAAAGGATATTTCACCGTAGGCTACGCCGATGACATAACCATTATAATAAACGGGACCCACGAAAACACGCTATGCAATCTCATGCGTCAAGCCCTGAAAATAGTAGAGGAATGGTGCAACAGGCACCAACTCTCAGTGAACCCTACAAAAACCGAACTGATTCTCTTCACAAAAAAGAGGAAACTGATGACACTACAGTTACCACGACTCTTTGGAACAACCCTTAGCCTCTCAACTGAAACCAAATACCTGGGCATCTTTTTGAACAAACAAATGAACTGGGCAAAACACACGAACTATATCACTACGAAAGCCAGCATATCCCTGTGGCAGTGTAAACGACTGCTCGGGAAGAATTGGGGGATTAGCCCCAAGGTCACCCATTGGTTATATACTACAGTCATTCGACCGCTTATCACATACGGCTCACTGGTCTGGTGGCCCAGGACAGACCTGAGCACAGCCCAAAAAGATCTCGAAAAACTGCAGCGATTCGCTTGTGTCGCATTTACTAGCAGTATGAGAACTACACCCACTGCCGCCTTACAGGCAATGCTTGGACTGCCGCCTCTGCACCTCATTGTGCGGGAGGAGGCGGCCCTGGCCGCCTTTAGACTACATTTATCAGGAACTCTAAGCAAAGACTCCAGAATTAAGCACACACGCATAAAGGAAGATGCAATCAAGCGTCGGCCAATGATGGCATCACCCTGCGACAAAGCACCGAAATCACACCACTTTCAAAGGCACTACAACATAATTCTTACAGAAGAACAGTGTGACTACTCATGCCCGAAAGAGCTGAGGGTTTACACTGATGGATCGAAGACCGACTCTGGTACCGGAGTCGGAGTCTTCTCGCACGATCTCAACATAAAGATATCCAGACCACTAGGAATGTTCAACACCGTCTACCAGGCGGAATGTGTCGGCATCATACAAGCGGTCCACGCCATAGAGGCCAGGAGAGTTACGGACACTCACATACGCATACTCTCCGACAGCGCCTCAGTTCTCCAATCACTGAAGAAAAAATATATTACCTCGAAGTTGACACTAGAATGTCACAATGCACTAGAACAGGTAACGGTGTCTAGTCGCAACACGGTGACACTGCAATGGATAAAGGGACACAGCGGATCGCTAGGTAATGACGCAGCTGACGAACTCGCTAGAAGAGGATCTAGCACGGCAGTCTGTGGACCCGAACCTATCGTACCAATCCGTTTCAACCAAATACGCAAGTGGCTACAAGAGTTCACCCTCACACAAGCGGAGTACTGTTGGACCTCGACACCAGGCTGCAGGCAGTCCAAGGTAGCTATGCCATCCCTGGATAGCAGGTTAACCAGGATTCTTTTACGCCTGGACAGGAACGACCTGCGCCTGGTGACGGGGACCATCACAGAACACTGCTCGCTAAACAAACACTTTCACACCATAGGCATAACGGACAGTCCTCTGTGCAGGGCGTGCATGGAGGCCGAGGAAACCGTTGCGCACGTGCTCTTTGAATGCACAGGCGTCACCCAGATTAGAAAAGAAACCCTCGGGGCACCCAGATCTTTCACAGATGTTCTGAACAGACCAGGAGCTTTGATTAACTTCTGGAGGGAGGTGGGCTGGTTGGAATAACCCCCCCAAACGGCCGCCATGGCCCACGTACAATGGTCCACCTGACGGACTAAGTGCGGAAACCAAACCCCATAACATAGAACATAGAACACCGGTATCGGAAACAGGGTCTTATTATTGTTTTCTTTTAGTAAAAAAAAAAAACGATTTGTGCCAAACCAAGCGCCAAAATTTCAGAATGCTGTAAATTCTAAATACCTTAAGATTTGGATATGCTATTTTAAATCGGTACTTCTTAGTGCCAAAGCAACAGCTTGTCTCAATATTGAATCCAAATGCCATGAAATAAGCCCATAATTTTTCGAAAATATGTCAAATTCGATGTAACTCACTACAGGTTACGATAAAAATTGAGCGTTTGCAATCAAAGATATAACAAATATGGATTGGATCTAAAGTTATTGCGTTAAGAAAATTGAAAAAAATTATATCTCCAGATTGGGACAAAATTGCCACACGGGTATTTTACTCTTACTTTTAAAATAACCTGTTCTATCGGATAAGTTACTAAAAAGGGGATGTCCGTTTTTCGAGGCAATAACAATACTCTGCAGTGTTATCTAGCTGTACAACGACTTAACTTGCGAATTAACAATAGCCATGTCCACAAGTGGACACATAAATGTATGTATGTGCTACGACAAATAGATAGTTCTGGATATCAATCCAAAAAAAGATGGAATCAAGTCATCAGTCTTTTTTTTACATGCTCTAACACAGAACTAGGGCTGGGTTTAGAAACGTGCCGCCTTCCTAGAAAGAATGTGAGGTTATTAGGGAGTTCTAGAGGGTCTCCTAAATAAACCCTGGACAACTCGAAGTGGGGCTCCGTCGACTACGCGTTACTTCTTAAATTTCATATTAAACTGTAAATATATAAATATATAAGACTAGTTTCTGCCCGCGATTTCGTTCGCGTGGAAATCGATAAAATACAACTCATGTTACTCGCTGTTAATGTAGCTTTCTACAGGTGAAATAATTTTTGAAATCTACAAAAAATCATATATTTTCTCTTTATAATATAAATCTTTAAAAAAAGACTATCTCCGGTGGGGATTTTACTAACCCTCCGCCCTCCCAACCCCCTACGAGGCGGCACGTTTCTAAACTTTAACCCAGAACTCCCCCACTACTGGAGCTGACGCTCAGAAAAACGGTTTTTGTTATGATTTTTAACCGGTTTGAAATTACTTGTTCAAACTTACGCCACCGCCACCGCCCCGTACCAATACGTAATAATCATCAAGGTCGGAGTCGACGACGCAATGATTGTCCTTTCATGAAACTAAAAGGAGTTGTATAATAACACTTTTTTTTAAATTCCAGGGTCAGAAGGCGAAGCCAGTGGTAGCTTTCATCGCGGGTCTCACAGCTCCTCCCGGCAGGCGGATGGGTCACGCCGGTGCCATCATCTCAGGCGGCAAAGGAGGTGCCATGGACAAAATAAAGGCCCTAGAAAGTGCCAACGTAATCGTCAGCCGCTCCCCAGCCAAAATGGGTTACGAACTCAAAAAAGAAATGAAGAGATTAGATCTTATTTAAACAATGCTGTATTTGATGTAATATGCATCTGTGCATAATATTTACATATGCTATTGTATAGTCCTATGAAAAACTTGCTATTATTTATTTGCGCTGTTGTTTTGATCAACAGTATTTGTATTCAGTTTTACTTGAGAAGGAAGGAAGTCTATATCGTGACACTCAATCTTGACTAATATACCTACCTATTCAAATTTAAATTACTGTTGTAATTCTAATCTAAATTAAGTATATCTGTTTCTCTGGTGGTTTACACACGAATCGTTAGCGAAGCACTCCTAGTATATTTAACTCATATTTAAGTGGTAGGTACGTTTAATTCGAAGAAAATCGACTCAGCGGTAGAGAATTATAAAAAATATTAAAGGACATTATTTTTTCCGTACGTACCCAAAAATTAAAGTCTAGAATTGGCCAGAAAAAAAAATCTTATGGGAAATATTATTAACATTTTGTTTTTTTTTTTATAATACATCGAAAGTCTACAATTAACCTCCCGTCTGTCTGTCTGCTATGGAACAGGCTATGCTTGGAATCTCTCTGAGGGATAGAGTCCGTTATGAAGTGATCCGGCAGAGAAAAAGTTGTTGATATAGCTCACAGAATAAGCAAGCTGAAGTGGCAATGGGCCGACCATATTAACTGTAGAATTCTTAAGTGGAGACTGCGAATCAGCAACTGAATGAGATTTGCCGAGTATCGAGCTGAATGGCGTGCATTTGGAGAAGCCCATGTCCCGCAGTGCACTGCTGTAGGCCGATGATGGCACATTTTGTATGACATCTGTGAAAAACACTCGATAGAGAGAACAATTGTGTCGAATAGACGTCCTAGTTCAAAATTGCAATGGTTATGTAGCTCGAAACATTTAACTCCAAATATGATTTTTAGTATTTTCAAATTTAAATAGTAGTGCAAGGGTTAATTGTATAGGTATTCTCGTAGTAATAGTTAAAAAACGATGAGGGTGTTATTTTTCTTAACATTTAAGATTTAACATTTAACATTTCATTTTTTTTTTTAACCTTTTAATTTGTTTCTGGCCGACACTTAAATTTTTGGGTACAAAATATTCGGAACCTGAATGATGTCCTTTAATATTATTTATTAAATATAATTATATTAAGAATTTCTGATCGTTTCGCTTGGCAATGTTGTGTCAATAAATATTGTGAACTCGAAATATATGCATACTATCCGACTAATTATTTACTTTTTATTCAAATTCTTAAGGAAATGTTGCATAGGTACCTATCCTAAGGTGTAAATAAGATGATGTGGTATAGGTAGATAGACGGCACGACGCGGCTTGTGCACGGCAAAGCAAGGCTCGGAACCGGTTTAAAAATTACCGGTTTATTTGGGTTTTACTCTGAACTTTTCTTAAGAACGTGAACATTTTAAGAACTTTCTTTTAACCTAAATTAACCGGTTTATACGACGAGCGGCATGTCGGTAAACGCGTTGCAACTTGTGACTACTTGTGAGAATAAAAAATAAACAAAAAACCGGTTAATATTGCTCTAAACCGTTTAAATCGAAAAAACTTATATGTAGACACCTCCAAAACCGGTTAAAAATCGGTTTCTACGAACGAAACCGAATGTAAAGGTTTTTGCGTCAAGTACATAATAACGGTTTGAAAATTTAACCGGTATCCGAGCCTTGTGGCAAAGCATTAACATTTTGTATGGGCCCAGCATGCCGAAGCTTTCCGCGACATACCGCAGCTTCCCGCGGTATACTCAAGAAATGTGAGTGCTATCGAAATAAGATTCAAAACCATTTCCGCGATGTCGTGCCGACCTTAATCCGGCTTCCATCATGCACCACACTGGATCAATCTGAACGTTCATACCATCGATCAACCACGTCATGCTCCCTAGCAACCCCATCACCTGTTTTTGTATTTACAAGTTTATAATAACTTTTTTTTTTTTTTTTTTTTTCTCACCACAATATACATGTTATTTTACATCGGTCAGATTCGACAATGACATATAATTTAGTTGAGTATATATTGTGGGAGACTGGTGCCTAAGTTAGGCTCGTGGCCTGTGTTTCAGGACACCAATTTATAATACGGTCTTACCCAATATGTACTCAATTTGTACATACTTAAAAATTAAAAACCGGCCATGTGCGAGTCGGACTCGCAAACAAAAGGTTCCGTGCCACCGTACAATATTTAGCAAATAAATGAAAATACTAAATATTATAAAGAATATTTAAAAATCGCAAAGATAAATTTGTATTTCATAATGAGACTGAATTACAAAGTTATTTTTTGCAGTTTTAGTATATTTAAATAAAATACCACATGAATCAACGTTTTTAGTATTTGTTGACTATATACAGTTTATGGTAGGTATATGATGTTTCAAATTCCTAAATTGTTTAGTTGTTGAGTTAGATCTTGTACAAAAATGGTCTAAAAGCTAACTGACAACTTTTACAGCCCCCTATTTCTTCATTTTTAAAGATTAAAGAAAAGTCTACTCAATGAGCTCTAGACAATGATAGGTACCCCACATGCCAGGGTTTGAATATTTTTTTCAAAATCAATGTTTATTGTATGGAGACCCCTCTTTAATTTTTTACTTTATAATTTTTATTATTTGTTATTATTATAGCGGCAATAGAAATATATGTATAATATGTGAAATTTTTAACTGTCTACCTATTACGGTTCATGAGATACAGCTCGCTAACAGACAGACGAACAGCGGAGGCTTGGTAATAGGGTTTTGTTTGGCACCCTCGGGTACGGAATCCTAAAAAGTACTTTGAAAGTTTAAGAATACTTATCTCAATTTTATTACTTTTTATGTAAAATTATTTATGTTAATAAAAAATAAAAATATTAATAACGAGGAAAAATTTCATAGTTGAAATTAACTTAAATTATGGCAAAACTAAAAATATAATATCCTAATCTAACTAAAACTATTATTAAACTAAAATATGGCGATTTACATTTTATTACGATGTAGAGCATCTCTCCAGCAAACCCTATTAAAATATGACGAATAATAACAAAGAAGTGTTTGAAAATAATTGTACTGTTGTTTTTACTATTAAATATGCAAGCTGTGGCTAGATAAATTAAGTTTAAATTTCTTTGGCATTTGATATAAGCGCCTGAGCAAAAAATACTAGCAGTCTATAATTTGTTTTGTACACATTAAATTGTTGAGATAAGATTGAATAAGTAATTGTCTAACAATTTTGTTTGTCTTTTTGTTCTGGCTAATCTCCGAAATGGCTGAACCAATTTTGACGGGACTTTCACTGGCAGATAGTCGATGTTATAATGAGATGACTTAGAAAAAGAATTAGTGTCCACGCGGGCGAAGCCGCTGGCAGCAGCTAATGGAAAATAAAATAAATGTGATTAATTTTATGTTTTCTATTTACAGCTAGGTAAAGGTACCCCTTTCCTATACATTTACATGTGTTGCCAGATATTTACGTGTCACATTAAATTTTGGACGTTATAAATTTTCTATTATTACATTTAACTATGTAGGTAATGTATTCCCATTAGGATGAACAATCATGACACAAAAGATTGAGGGAAACATGACTATGGCCGTGATTTAAATTCTACTTGAACACAAACAAACGAAAGTAAATTCTACCTTAAATGTATTATAGCAAATTTTAAATCCCTATTCTATTGGGCTGTCGAAGTGGGTACAGCCGTACACAGGTGTGCACCATTTTAATTAACCTATTTAACGATTCTCGTAAAGTGCGCTCGTAAAAAAATACGCTCGCGTCTGTCTTCAAGGTTCGAGTGCGCAATGTATCTATGCGCAAACTTAACTACGCAAGTTTATTGGTTTTGCTGCTGTATGGATTGTAATACTGTGCCGTTACGGTGCTGATTAGTGATAGTGTTCAGTATGGAGACGATGGAGCCAGCTGCCTTTACGTGAATACCGATTTATGTCCCGGTCATTTTTGTTTTTATTGTGAGTTCAGTGAGTTGAACTGTTCACAAATCCGAAACCCGAAAATTTTGACAAGACAGCTTGTCGAACGGGTGTGAATATAAGTACCTATGCTGCTCTTGAGTCTTGACCTCGATCTAGTCTGATGGAAAGCTATAAATGAGGCTGGTGAAGAGCTGTCTTTCATTAACTACTTATAACTTCTAGAAAGTTTGTGCCCAGTGGCACAGATTAAGATAATATACAGGGTGGCAGGGAGATCTACGCGAAAACTGTTACCATGGATTCGGTACATGATTATGAACCCCTCTGCGTTCCAATTTTTCGGGTTATTAAAAACAATCTGCTGTTTCGTACATTTTGACCGCGTAGGTATTGTACTTTTGTATGAAACAGCAGATTTAAAAAAAAAATAAGATAGTTAATTGATTAACCATAAAAAATCAGGTGTTTACAAGTTACATTGCGATGATTGTAATGGTATTTATATAGGTCAAACCGGTCGTAATTTTCAGACAAGATATAAGGAACATATTGCAGCGTTCCGGAACAGTAATCCAGAAAAATCCCATTTTGCTCAACACTTAATAGACACAGGTCATTCGTTAAATAATAATAACACTTTCGAAATTTTACACACATGTGATAAAGGTTTCAGAATGTCAGTACTAGAGAGCTTAGAAATAGTAAAAAATAATACAGGAAACGTTACACTGTTGAACGAATTAAATACGAGTATGCCAAGGTCACCTTTACTGCGATTGTTCGCCCCTTATCGCGCTGATCACGTTCCGAGCCGAGGTGGGGTTAAGCTCAGTCTGCGCTCGGTGCTTGGTGTGGCAACACGCCGTGTACGAGTTCACGACAAGTTAATCGTCATCCTGAGGATGCCTCGTTGAGAGGTGAAACACGTGTCGATTTCTTCCAGGGTCTTTTCAAGACTCTTTAGAAATAGCTAAGCGGAAAAGGTTACTAAATATATCCACATCATCATTTCATTTAAAAAAAATAAGATAAACAACCGCAAGGAAAACTAAACTGTGGCCATTTGGGTATCATCGGCAACAAGTCACCGGTCTATGTTGTTGAACACTTGTCAGGAAAGGAACTACTAAGTAAAATCATATAATTTATTGTTAGTATTACTATTAGAAGCACCTATCTATTCTAAAATTCAACAATTTAAGGATCTATTACTAAAACTGTAGAGATTTAAGAACTAAAACCAACACTTTTTACTGTAACCACGGTTGTAAAGACTATGACATTCTAATATTAACCGAAACTTGGCTAAATACCTAGTGTAGTAGGTATCTCAGCGGTGAGATAATTTTTGGAAACAACTAGCTCTCATCCCAATAAAGACGGAGGGGGAGTTTTGATAACCGTTTCAAAAAAAATCTACTCGAAACGTATTGACTAGTGGCAAAATTTATGTGAGGATCTATGGGTTACTATCGATATATCTACTACGCGTCTACCTTCCTCCACCAGTATGTATATCAACAATTGATAATTTCATCGAACACTGTAATAAAGTGTTTGAAACAACTAGCATCCCAACCTGTATAGTTGGGGACTTTAACTTGGGCAAAATAAACTGGACTCCGAGGGCAATTAACAGTTCACTTCCCAACACATGTTTAAGCAAGCTTACACAGCACAATCTTATTAAAAACTGTTCTGCGCGTGTTTTGGACCTAGTCTCATTTACATTTGCCTACTTGCACAGTGAGTGAATCCACTGTTTCTTTGACTACTGTTGACAAACTCCATCCACAGCTTGATCTTACTCTTTCAATATTAAAAGAAAATAGTCTGCCATAAAATCAACATAACACGAGGAAAAACTTCCACAAAGCTGATTATGGAAAAATTAAATCCTAATTAAACGAACAAGACTGGGATCAACTATTTGAAAGTCAAAATGATGTAGACGGCAAGGTAATAAAGAAAGAAAAATAGATTTATTTGTGACAGAGACACGTGCATACATAAAAGACAAGAGTAAACGAAAACAACAAAAAGTACATAATAAATCACGAGCATAAAACAGATATTAGTCGGCAGCTGCACGACATGACTGACAAGAAGGCTTCCACTCAACGTATTGCAAAGCTATGGGGAACCCACAGCACAGCGCTGATATTCATCGGTCACCCGAAAAAAAAAAAAAAGATGTACGGAAATCAAGTCAGGTTCAGGTAAATGTATTTATTCTATGACCTATGACATCTTGAACAGGCCATAAATAAAGTTGTTCCAAACTGAAAGCCACTATCCAGTCGTTACACGCCATGGTTTGATAAATCTATAATAAAAACTCTCAAAGAAAAAATAAGCTAAGATTGCGCTTCAAGATATACAAAAATCCTCGAGATGAAATAGAACTAAAATTAATTGCAAAACGTCAAAATTTAGCTAAAAGTTTATATAGCCTTTAAATGAATAACTAAGCGTATTATCTATTTGAATAACCTAGAATCAGAAATCAAAGATAATCCCAAACTATTCTGGACTCACGTTAAGGCTAAGTGCGGAGGATCTAGTCAACTATCCACTGACAATGACTGACGAACAGACTACAACGTCTAACGACTCGACTGTTTGTGACCTTTTTGGTAATTATTTCTCATCGGTTTACTCCCCTGAAAATAACAGAGAATTTAAGAATGACTCAAGCTATCTTAATTCACTGGAAACTTATAGCCAGTACGTAACAACCCCAGACTTGGACATGGATTCCTTACTCAGAAAACTGCAATCTTTAAACATTAGAAAGAAAAGGAGCAGGACCTGACGGAATCCCACCGCTATTTATTTCTACTTGTGCGCCGGTAGTGGTCTCTCCGCTACTAAAAATATTTAAGATGTCATCAGCCACCGGAGTGGAAAAAAGCCAAAATCGTTCCGGTACACAAGTCTGACAAAAAAGAGACTATCTCAAACTATTGGCCCATTGCGATCCTCTCCACTCTGGCCAAGGTATTCGAGATGACATTATTAACCCTTACCATGGATACCCCGTCTTGGTACAGATTAGCGATCAACGAGACGAGATGTTGAGGTACGCCCATCTCTTGTAATATGGTCCACAGGCAATCCCATCTGACGAGTTCAAACGACTTCGCGTAATCGATGAAGCACATTAGTATTGGCGTGTTGAACTCTCGGCTTCTCTCAATTATTTGCCTCACATTCACAATCTGTTCTTTTGTGCTTCGAACTTTCACGAAACTGAAAGTACGATTGTAGTCGTCCGTTGATTACGTAAAGCATTATCTTGCTAGCATGAGATATAAGTGCGACTGTCCGGTAGTTCCCGTACGTTCTTGTGGAGCCTTTCTTGTGCAGAGAAATTGGTAGGGACTCTTTCCAGTCAGTACACCATCTATGTGCCTGTTTTCCAGACTTGATTACATAGGTCAAGTATTATCTTCACCCCTGGATCCCTTAGGTACTTAAGCTCTTCAGCAAAAATGTTGTCTCTACCGCCTGATTTGTTTGATTTGAGTTTATCTAGAGCACCTCGGATTTCAGATTCGAGTAAGTGGGGTTCCATGCATTGCTTGTCTACAATCGAGGTCCTTGGACCTCGTGCTGCAGAGTCGGCGTACAGGCTTTCACAGTATCTCCAACTTTCTGTTACTTGATATATCTCGGCCAACAGTGTTCCCTCTTCATTTTCTAAGGCCCGTGTTCTCGGCTAGAATTCTCTTGATCTTCAGAAAGAGATCCCTTGTCTGGAATTTGTGCGCATGCCTTTCTATGTCCTGACAAACCGAATTCAGGAAGTCCTTATTGTCCCTGCGGCACAGACGATGAACCTTTGCAGAAATTTCCCGGTAGTCTTCAAGCGCAGAATCAACATTGCCTTTTTGAGCAGTTCCTTTCGTTACCTGATGGCCTTCCATGTTTCTTCCGTTATCCATATCTTTCTCGGAGCATCAACAGCCTTGCTCTGGCTCTCTTTGCGTGATAAAAGAATAAAAGTTTTCACTCTGGTCCAGTTGACGTCGGTGTCGTCATGACAGTTAATGGTAAAGTTAGTTGGTCTTAAAACACTCACTAAAGGCCTTTTGTTTTCTCGGTTCAGGTCTTCTTTGTGTCGGTTGAACTAATCACTGGCATCTTTTCAGTTTGCGACACATCTCTATCACTAAGAGTCTGTTGTCGCTCCCACAATCCGCTCCAGAATACGTTTTAGTGGAGCTTATGCACGATCTCCATCTCTTGTCAACAGCGATGTAGTCTATTTGATTACGTGCGGGGTGTTTTTAAATAAGGTGTTCATAATGTTTAGGGAGTTTTCCGCGCAGAAATGCACCCATTTCCCGCCCCAAGTCCATACTTGCCGACTACATCCTTTAGGTGGCCATCTCTTGACGTGTGCCCTACCTTGGCATTAAGGTCTCCCAGGAAACCTGTGATGATATCCTTTCCCCAGACTTTTTAGAGCATCGTCGACTTGGTTGTAGAATGCCTCAGCATCCGATTTTGTTGAAGTGGACGTTGGGCGTATACCACTTAGGGATTGCAATCCGGAAAACCGGGTCCGATAATCCGGCGGATCCGGCGTCATTAAACATTTACCGGATCCAGTACCAATATACCGGATCCGGTGATAGCAATTTTTGTCAAAATAATCGCGCTGTTGCATGAGTTGGTACATTAATGCGTCTTGCGTGTGCGTGCGAGTCGTTCGACGCTGAGCCGCCCTGCCCCTCCACGCGGCGCCGCCAAGTCGGACCACGTAAATACGTGCTCAGTATTATTTATTTCACTCCTCGCTCGGGTCACAATTCTCAAATGTGTGTTTTGTTTGTCGCTGCATGATTATTTGCTGACTACAAAGTCAGTGTAGAAGCTGAAAGGACCTTTTTGGCCGCAGGCTATATTTTTAGCTCTATTAGAAGTCGATTGGCATGTGGCACAATTAATTCTAAAGTTATTTTTTGTTACTGTTGTACTTTAAATAATTATTTATCGTAAGTTGATTAAACCAAAGAGTTATACAGGGTCACTTGTAATTTGATGTATTCCTCCCAGGACGTGAAAGTGTGACCCATTTGCAACAATTAAGCACCTCATAAAACTTAGGCGAAAATACATGGGATTCGAGAAAATTGAACTTTTTGAAAATTTCCCAGCTTTCGTCACTCAATATCACTTTTCACTAAACTTTCAAATTGAATGACCTTCATGACTATTCCATTGGATACCTAATACTTTAACAAACATTTCGATGTAACCTTGTTTCTAAAACATCAAACACTCTAAAGTTACAGGAAGAACATTATTAACTATTCTAAAATTATCCTCGTACCTGAACTTTAACACCAGTTATCTCAAAATTAAATACAAATACAATAAAACAGTAAATAGTGTATAGAACTTTGGTCCGTAACCTTATCTAAATAAAGAGCATAATCGCATTTACAAAAAAAAAATTGATCGGTAACATCATATAAATAAAGAGCACAAACGCGTTTACAAAAATGAGGTGTCGTCATGGTGTCGCGAAATCAATGGTTTAGTCCCATCTCAAAAATGCCTAACGCACCTAAAGAAGTTTTCACTTCAAAAAAATAATTGATTCTAGTCGCCCCTTCCAAAAGGTAGTTTTCGTATGGAAGCACTTTTCGGTTTTCGGTACGAAAATTAATCGGATACAAAATAACGCACTGTAGCCTGTAGCTTATTTGGCGGTCTTATTCCCCTCCCACGTCCCGCAGATTTTACTATATGCCAACTGGATTCCGAAAGATGGGAACTGCTATTATTCGACGTTGACCGCTGGATTTGATCAAGTCATGCAGACCAGCACCTCCGTGAATACTGGGACACGACGTAGTCGACATCTCCACGTCACCACCACGCTTGTCACTGATGGGAGGAAGCCGGCTGCCTGACCATTAAAGTGATCAGAAAATAATGGAGGTACTCTGTACTAGCGCGTGGAGCAATAAGAGTGGACTGTATGAAATAGGCAATGGTTTAACGCCGTAGTTACTTATTTACAATTATAAAATGTTCCGGACAAACAGTTATTATGAGGAGAATCGTCCGTCGCGCCGGGCCTTAGCTAGCCGATGATGCGCCGATCACGCTGCCTGCGCGTGCAGCCCGTGTGCAGTGTTGTGTTGGGTTCGATTCCCAACACTCTGTGATAGAGATCAATGGCTAATCGTTCATCGATCTGTGATAGCCAATTATATTATGGTCTGAGGCCAATTTCATATTCATTCATGACATTATTTCGAGGAGATCGACATCGACTGGACTACTTCGATCTACAGTCCCCCTTTAGTTATTATTGCAATCGTTGCACCTTTGTTTTATCTTATAGGTATTCTGTGGGTATGGTAGTAGTAGAATTAGTAATAAAATACATACTGATCACATAAACGTTGTAATAAGAGATGGCAAAATAGACATACTAACGATATAAGTATCTAATATCGTTAACATCACATAGTTGTAAAACAGCAGGCATACATAAATACCACAATAAATACGAAACCTTTGCTAGACTTAGCTTTTAAAAGGAAGTATCTAGTACAAACTACTACAATTAAATAGACCGTGAATTTTACATTTCACTTTCTATCACAGCATGAAGGTCAAACTTAATTCTAGTTTTAAATATTTTTTTTGTTAAACAATTAAGTTCTACTTTTCTTAAATTAATTATCCCATGTCTTGCACTTAGTACAAAGACAATAAAATGCACACATATTATGGAAAGAGTCTGTAAGAGTTAGAATGAAAACTTAGTAAATATTTTAGATGTTTACCAATTAACTGAAACTGCTTGGTGCATCCAGAGAGCTTACATTAATATTAATTGTTGAACTGAGACCTATAAACTATATCTATTGTTATCACTACAAGATATCAACGCAACTCTACCAATAGGTACGTACATTAAAAAAATAGCACACCTATTTAATAAATGATTAAGCAGATGTGCCTATTTTTTAATATAAAATAATAATACTGACTGATAAATAGGCCGTATACCTGTTTACACAATCTCCGTTTTGCTAGAAACAATACAGCTCATCTATTATGATACTTCAACAAGGACACACACTTAGCTATATAATAATCATATTAGTTAAGTATCTATTTATCTCAGAATCAAATAATAAATAAATAGAATCATAGAACTACAGTTTGAGGATATTTTCAAATTCAGTGCTACACCGCGCATTTATCAGAAGCTGTTTGTTTCAGTTAGGTAACGCTATCTAAACTCCAATCAGGATAACATAAGAAAAGTCACAATGAAATAACACAGGTGTTGAAATGGCATTTTATTGATCACATTTATAATGAAAATGTGAAAAAGGTTTTTTATTTGTCATGAAAAAGTAATTACTAATCTTATTTTACGATCAAAATAGCGTTAGATAGAATGTTAACAACTTAACATTATTATTCCAATGTTATCCTGAATGGAATACTAGTACATACATAAATATGGAATTACCACCGATCTCTCCTCCCACGACCACCTTGTCCCCCACCGCCATAGCCTCGGCCGCCGCCGCCGCGACCACGACCCTGGCCCTGGCCCTCACCCCTCTCCTTGTCTCTACGTAACTTCATGCCTTCGAACCTCGAAGCCATTTGCTCAAGTTCATCTGGCACTTCCTGATTTGCTTCCTCAAGGATTTTGATAAGCTCCCTAGCATTTCCCCAATCACTCCTTGATATAAATGTCAAGGATATGCCAGTTTTTCCAGCACGACCCGTCCTACCCACCCGGTGTACATACTCTTCAATATGCCGTGGGAAATCTAAGTTGATAACATGGGTGAGGTCTTTTATGTCAATACCTCGTGATGCCACATCAGTAGCAACCAATATATTGACAGTTCCGTCCACCATTTCGCTTAAAGCAGCCTCACGATCAGTCTGATCTCGATCTCCATGCAAAGATTGACACTCTATGCCTTTAAGACATAATTCTGTTGTAATGTGTGTTGCAGTGGCTTTTTTGCCACAGAAAATGATTGCTTTGTCAGCTGGATCCATAGAATTTAGAAATTCAAACAATGCTTCCTCCTTTTCAGATTCTTCAACAAACATTATTTTCTGTGTGACAGTGTGCACTGCAGCAAGATCTAAAGATCCAACATTTACTTGTATCGGGTCCTTCATGTAAGATTCAGCAAGGCGACGTACACCTGGCGGCCAAGTAGCTGAAGTCATGACTGTTTGTCGATCAGGCCTTACATCAAACAATGACTTCCTGATCTGTGGTTCAAATCCCATATCTAACATCCTGTCAGCTTCATCCAAGACAATGTAAGAGAAATTAATGACATTTAAGTGACGAGCCATTACCAAATCATTGAGTCTGCCTGGAGTTGCTATTACAATATCTACACCTTTAGCAACTACTTTAATCTGTTCCTTACGATCTCCTCCACCGTAAACACAAACTGATTTGATACCTTTGTACTGGTACTTAGACACTTCTTTGTCTATCTGTAGTGCAAGCTCCCTCGTGGGGGCCATGATAAGAACTGTTGGACCCTCTCTTTCTTCCCGTGGAATTGTCTGGCCTTCGATGTGTATGAGAGCTGGCAGGAGAAAGGCCAAAGTTTTTCCAGTACCGGTCTGGGCTATGCCAATCAAATCGTCACCTCTCAATAAAATGGGCCAAGCTTGGCTTTGAATTGGGGATGGTGTTTTAAAGTCTTGCTTGTATATTTCCTCTAAAATTTCCGGATAATGTTGGAATGCTTGTTCAAAAGTCAATACTGGATTTGGTATCGGGCGCAAGCCAGGTTTATCATCAAATGTACGTTTAACCTGTATGTCAAAGTTGGCAAGTCTCCAACGTTTTACCTCGTCTATTGGCATGGCTGCTACCTCTGGATCTTCTTTATAAAAATCTTTGATAATTGGTGGCAATTTTTCATATCTACTGTTTTGAGCTTCAGTGTGATAAGCATTGAGCTTTTCCCAATCAATGACTTGAACGCCATCCTCAGAAGTCTTAAAAAATTCAGAAGACTGACCACTACTGTCACTTGCATTGTGCTCTTTTTCCTGAGGTCTGAAATCTTCAATCAAAGTGTTTATCATTTCTTCTGCTTTTGAGATGGCAGCATCTGTGCCTGTCAGGGTGACGTCGGCTTCATTACCGCTAGAATCACCGATTTTAATCTTAGCCTCAGATTCGTATTGCAGATCTTTTATTTTAGCTCCTCCTTTGCCTATTATACGCCCAACTTTATGGGAAGGAACGTAAATAACTTTCTTATTACCAGAATCCCGCTGTTGGAAGTCGCGTCGGCTACCAGCGCCGCCACTGGCGCCGCCCCCGCCGTCGCGGTCGAAGTTGCGGCGGTAATCGCCTCCGCTATTGTTACCACGTTCCCTCCAATTAGTATCGTTGTAGGAGCTTGATCCTCTGCCTCTGAACGTTCTTCCACGATATTGCCGAGTTTGGGGCGCGGGAGCTGATGGTGCCGATGCCGGTATAACACCCGCCGGCTCATTCCAATCGTCTTCCCATTCAGCCATTTTAAGTATATATTTATTTATCACGACTTGTAGATATTTTCATTCAATGAAATAATACTCGTAAACAAGCGAATGTTAGTAGAAGAAGCCTTTTCAAAACAACGATCGCGTTGTTCCTCAAATCGACAACGTGATTGATTGGATTGTCAAAAATGTACAATCTTGACAATTTTTATTTTTTTAACATGTGCTTTTCTATTCAATTATGAAAAGATATTTAGAACTTGTAGATATTTTTGGTAAAATCCGAAATTCAAGTTGAACTTTAGGCAGAATTAATAAATTTAATAAAAAAAATATTGATTTCTTGATTGATGAAAAAAACGTGGTTTTAGTCTTTTTTTTGTTGCTAATGTGGAGCCTCAAGTGAAATGGAACGCTTTTTAGTGATGGAGCGAAGTAAAAAACGCAGTTAAAAATAACTGAATAACTATGCCAAATCCAGTTTCATGTTTCCAACAATTTTTAAGCTAGACTAGTGGTCATTGAAGGTTTATTAAAAAAAGGGGTTTCTGTACGGGAATAGCAGTAGGCATGTACATGAATACACATGGGCGCCGGGAGGGGGCTGTAAGGGGGTGCAACTGCACTTTCTCCTGGCTTCAAAATAAAATATAGTTGTAATATAATTCAGAACTAAAGAAATATTTGAAAACATCTAACACAATAATAGAGAACTTAACCTATTCGAGGCGAGATCCTAAAATTTTCGAGCTCGCTTCGCTCGCTCTTGCATTTTGAAATCTCTGAATTCTAAAGCTGCTGTGTCAACAAAGTACCGAACTCCTATTTTCGGCCCTAGGCGGAGTGCTAACATTATCGAGCTTACTTCGCTCGCTATTGCATCCTACTCTATCTTAATTCTTAAGCTTCTTTATAAAAGTCGACATAGTTAGATAGTCCTCTTTCTGTATGAATATGAATGGACAAAATAAAACCTATCTCATTCGAGGCGAGATAGAAAAACCGGTAATTTTTTAGCTTTTCTGCTTAAGTCGACAATCTTGTTGTTACTCTTTGTATGAATGGACAATGATAACCTAGCATATCTGAGATAAACCACAAATATGATCGAGCTCACTTTGTGGAGTTGAAGATGCATCCTCTGAAGATAAACCTGCCGGCGCCCATGTGAATACAATACACACATTCACGATTTTCTCAAAATCTAAAACAAACTCTAAACTATCAAGGGAAACATCGTGAGAAACCACCAAAGTAGAAGTTAGTAAGTGGTTAGTTGGTAACATCAAACAATGAGCACTGGATAGATTACGGTCGACTCCCTCTCACAGAGTCCAGAGAAGAGAGGAGGCCACTGGCCCAGCATGCAGTAATATTATAGCTCTAGTGCGCACTGCGTTGCGGTGACTTGCGATGCGGTTTTTTCACCCCAATTAATAAAATCCTGCTTTGTTTTCGTATGCGTTTTTTTCCCGCAGTGCGCGCGATTTCACTGTGTTTCATACTGCACAGATTTTGCAGCAGAAAAACGCATGGCAGGGCGCGCTAGGCCTTAGGTCGATTTATTATTCTATGCGTTGGAAATACGAAATGCTAGTACAAAAGAAGATAAGTACTTAGGTACTCTTACAAAAGATAGCGAAACAAATAATATCGCCGGAGAATACTATCTTCATATTTCTGCTACGAAGTAACGTTACTGTGTTTCACTATAGAACGTTGTGGGTGCTGCTGTGCGTTGGCAATGCATTCGTGAGTGTCCGTGTGTATGGGCGGAGATGACCACCTATTATTAAGTGAAGCATCGTGATAGTTGCTATTCAACGTTGAAATCCATGGACGAACAAGAAGATGGCACATAATTATTACAAGTATAACTATCATTGGCAATTTGCCAATGATGATAGTCATAATAATATCGATCATTGCCGGACATATTTTAATGATTTAATCCTAATTTTGTTGACGTTTGAATAATGTAGAAGCTTATTTGATAAAAACTACGCTTCTTCTTTTTATTACAAATAAAGAATATCAAGAAAAAATAATGAAAACATAAGAACTGTTTTAAGCGGTATTTTGCATTAAAACTGTTATATTATCAGAAAAACAGTTATACTACGCCAACGGACGGACAGCCCTAGTTATTTATCATCTGTATATTTTGTGCGTGCGTGCGGGTCGACGGCAGCCAAACGAACGAACGGGGAATGCGAATTCACCGAAATAATTCCAATTTTATAGTTTAAATTTGAATTTAAAATAAATACGGTATAAATTACGTCTACAAAAAATGCGCGTAGCTTTTATGATCATTGTTTATTAGTATTGCCCCTAGCCTGACATACCGTAAACAGGCAAAATGAGTAACTGGGCTAGAAGGATGCATCGACGAGCTGCTACATTGAGCAATGTGGTTACGTCTTGCGGGCATCCCAACTCTTTGCCATATCCGAGGAGATTAGAAAAAGTGAAGTTTGGTGTACCGCTACATGAAGTTTGCAAGGATGATATCCCTGGACCCTTGCTTGTTAGTATTTTTGTGACTTGAGTTCTTGACAACGCCCCTGAGATTTTAGTTAGTTTTGTTGATTACTATGAATATGACCGGATGTTTTAGAGCTGCATTGATAAGGACAGCTTTTTCTGGTAGTCTACAAACCTTAACTTACTGCCATAGTGCGGCTGTTTCTTAAATTTCTCGTTGGGGCTTTTAAGTATTACATGTTCGAAACTGCATAAAATTTCAAGAACGCTGAAGTGTTTAGTGTGTGTCGTGAATTTGTTTCGGAGATAAAGCTGTGGTGATGTGCAGGTGCTGATACTGAAGCTGAACAAAGAAGCGCCGCTACGGCGCGACGTATTCCGCGCGCCCGGTCACCAAGGCGCCATGAAGAAACTCATACACTTTCTGCAAACCGGCCGTCTGGTCAATGTAGACAATTACTCAGTATATACTATTGCTAGTGTGCTCAAAAAATTCCTCAGGTAAGACTTAACAATAACTTATTCATATTATTTAAAACTTTTACTTATGACATTGTTATTTTAAAGAAATATCGACCATGTCTCTTATATTACTTATCAATGTTATCAAAACTTACCTGTCAGAATTTTCAGGATACCTGTTTTATATGCAAAAAGTTAATTGTTGCATTTTTATCAAAGTAAACATTAAACACTAGTTTTCTATAATCTGATAAGATTTAAAGTAAATATTTTTGTTTGCACTATCAGAAGTGATGATAATGTTTGTTATCTACTTGGTTCTGTGCAGGTTGATTGATAGATATCTACAAGATACACATTTCCTGAATATTATTATTATTTAAACAAATAAATAAAATTGAAGTATCTGTTTGTAATGTAAAAAAATACCAGCTTTTTACTAAATGTATATATGGTACTAATTATAAAAAAAGCAATAAAAAAAAAGAATATGCAGTCTGTTTGTTCCGGCTAATCACCAAAACGGCTGGATCTATTTAGATGGGACTTTTACTGGCAGATAGCTGATGTTATAAAGAGTAAATTAGGCTAAATGATTATAGAAAAAGCAGCTAATTGTCTAATAAAGAGCCATTAACAAAATTCATGTGATCCCAATGATGTAGCCATTATGCAGGTTCAAAGGCTCAGTTTCTAACAATTTGCCTATGATAGTAGATATTATTAAGAAAAGCCATATTGCAGTTGTTATAGCTGAAATTGCCAAGATGGCATCACCATCACCTATAATATTATTTTGTAGTCAAGTATAATTACTAAGCCCAGCCAAGAATTTTACAGAGATCTAACGTTATGATACTTTTGACTGCATACTGCAATACAGAAGTAATTCAGATTCCTATTTCATGTTTTATTTTTGTTTTAGGAAAATCCCAGGTGGAGTGTTTGGCCGAGACGGTGAGATGCATCTGTTCACTGCTGTAGAACTACCAGAGGAGCAGCAAGTTGATGAAATACGCAGGTGAGTTGCTTCACTGATCACTCAGTGTTTACTTTTAAGTTTTTTTTTTCTAATTGTGTGTGAAGACTAAACTTTAATTTATAAGTTATGGCCCAAAAGGTAGGCCAAAATTTGGTGAAAAAGTTAAGGGGCCGTGCATGAAATCGACTGATTTTGATCAACTTTTTTCATTGGTTGTGAGAAAGGGAAACAGAATTGACACAAAATTATTTGTGAATTGCAAAGTCGATTCTTTGTCTTGTACATAGCGGAAAGGGATTTTTCAAATAAATTAAGGATTCGTGGAAAATCGCTAAAATTCGCAAAAAGTTTTCCACAAATTGACGCGAGACTGATGTTTTATCGTTTCGTTAGAAGAAACTACTTTTGATTTTGAAAATTAATAAATATCATCAACATCATTATATGGTCTACTTGTATATAGCGGAACCACTTTTTTCAACTTCCATACAAAATATAGCAGAATTTTTTTTTTGAAATAACTAATTTTTTTTTAAACCTGTCAGTAATGTATTTTTTCCTATTATTCAGCAAACCATGTCAAGAAATTTAATAATCACACAATTAGTCTCCAGCTATCCTTGAAATAAAATCATTTGTTATTATACTATATTTTCATTAAGTAAATCAAAGGCGAAATAAACCATAGTTTCGAGAGCGCAAAAGTGATGCAACTATTAAAGAAAGAAGAAAGAAAAGAAAGAAAAATATTTTATTTGGAACACGTACAGGATATACCAACAGTAGTAATAACTAAATAGGAGTATCTAAACTAACCAAAATTTTCGAATGACGGAAAGGAAAAAAAAATACCTGTGCGAGGCCAAAAAGGCACCTATCTCAGCATAGGCTGCGATATTTAAAAAATAAATACTGCAGCGCTGGTGGCATTAACAGGTGCTGTGACTGACACGAATGTTTAGCACCACGAAAACTGTACTTTTATACTTACACAGACTTGAATGTTTCAATTATTTCAAGCTTTCTTACAATTAGATAAGTTATTGACGAAAAAGGCTTTTTTTCGTGTACGGAGCCTTAAGGTATAGTTAATACCTTTTAACCAATAATTTACCGTGTATATGTTTAAACATGATGTAAATAAAAATGATAGACCAGGCAAACTTTGGTATAATTTTCAAATGTTCAGCAAGCAATAATAATAAATGATAATACTCTGTGTAATTGTTCCAATTTGATAGAAAAAGTAAGATATAAATGTAAATTTTGTGCTCTTTTTAAATTAATTGATACATTTAATTACTAGTTAACAAACAGGTATGTAATTGTTTAATCAGTCAACTTAGCAAGTGTATGTGGCAGAGGTGCTGCGATAATGTCTACTTCAAACAAAACTATTTACATATATTTGCAACCGCATTATATTTTGATGAGTCGCTATACAAAGAAAATGTGTGGTTACAGTATGTTAATGTTGGGTTACCAACCTGTCGTCTCCTTCCTTGCCTGTTGTCTGGAGCTCGATTGTTTTAGCCAATACCCTTCTGCAAGCTGTTATAATTATTTTAAAAGTTTACGAACCAAGAAAACACACAGCTGTTGGCTGATCACCTCTGAGCGAGTTTGCTCTTATTTCGCATATCACCCACACTGCCATAAAGAGACAGTAGTATATTCTAATCCTTATTAACGGAAATATGCTTTTCGTTCCCATTTGGCGCTTTATTTAATTGTTGAGTGGTCCCCAGACTAAGTTTTCCCAAAAAGACGATTCAGCTCTAATTAGAGTTACCATTTAGAAATTTGAAAAGTCTTGACAAAAAGCCGGACATTTCAATAAAAGTCCGGACATTTTTGTCACAAAATCCACTTATTGTTTGATCTTAAAGAAGATTTATTATATGCTTTTAGATGAATGGGAAGTTAATAAATATTAAAGACTTATTTGGTGTTACAGATATAAGTTTTACTCGTTACGTTTTACTCGTATTCTATCTAAGCCAAAAAATCCGGACAAATTAAAGAGCTGGACAAAAGTCTAGAAGTCCGGACAAATCCGGACGGATGGTAACCCTAGCTCTAATGGATAGACACGAATAAGCCTACCCTATGCCATTTCAGTTGACCTGTTCTTTAAGCCAAGTGCCTTGCGTTTATCGAGGAATTATTCCTAAAAACTACGACTCTAGTTCTCCTTTCTGATTGCTCTGAAGAATGCCAGATTCATGCCATTTTCCAGCCCATATTCATCCAAAGAAACGATGGATGGACTGTGTGAAAGATGACATGGTTAGAAAGGGGGTGACGACCGAGATGAATAATAGATAGGTATGGAAGAAAATAGTGGTGGCACTCGGGAGTACCGACAGAAATGAAAACTTGAACAAGATCGTCTTGGTGGAAGATAAATACTTGTATAGAACATTGGTCCGTAACGTAATATAAATAAAGAGCACAATGGCGTTTACAAAAATGAGGTGTCGTCATGGTGTCGCGAAATCAATGGTTTAGTCCCATCTCAAAAATGCCCAACGCGTCTAAAGAAGTTTTCACTTCAAAAAGACATTTCGACGGTGGAAATTTCAAATGTAATGGACAGAGAATACAATATCCCTTACGACATTTGAAATGTCCACCGTCGATGTTGTGCCGAACAAATATAAATTGGGATAAGGGCAGAAGAATGATGATAGGTAATGATGAAAGTAATATTCAATCAAGCTGTGTCTATTGGTCGGTATTCTGTATAACAAGGCTAGCAGAACTCAGAAGAGTTACGTCTGAAAATTTTGTTGTCTATCTGGGGCGAAGGGCTCAAGATCCAGTTGAATGTAGGGCAAAGTAACAAACCGCTTTATGAAAATTTGATACATGAAAACCTTCGTCCCTACTTAGGCGATTGTATTTTAATCGGCAACTACTCACACAGTGCAGTTTTATTTTCGATGACAAACTGAAATGGAGCTATAGAGTTACGATCTCCGATCCTCAGCATTGAGACCGAGTAGAATACCTTGCGACTATAGTCTTTAGGGTACCTAATTAATAACTGCATTGTTCATACAAATGAAGACCGTCATAGAAGCGTCAGTTTCCCGTGCAGGTGTGCATAGGAGCAAGTATTTATATACTTTGTTAGCTCATCGCATGAGTGTAATGTTCGTAAGTAACCCGTTTTCCTCTGTTGACTTTTATGTAAATGCGTAGGATGATAAGCACCTCATATTCATTGTTGTTGCATTTTAACGAAATGGAAACGTGGTTTCCAAGAATACGTATTTCCAATTTTTTTTTTGTATCATGCACTTCGACATTTGAAGCCCCCATTTCGACGTCATTTTAGAAATTTTGTAAATAAAATGCACTAGTAGTAGGTACAGGAAATAATCTTTTTTTTTCTTATCATATTTTTCAATGCTATTATTAATTTCAAATAATAAAAATAAACGAAATTACGAAGCTAATTTTAAGACTAGGCACTCTTTATATTTGAAAAGAAAAAGATCCAATAAATCATATACTAATTAATGTTCCATTTTGATTGTATGCGTGACTTTTTCTCAGAATATTAATGCAAATTAACGTACAATCTAGGGAGCCTCCTCTTAACTCAACTCAACGGCACTATACAAGTACCTAAGTGTAAGTACGCAATTTTGGTGGAATTAACGTTGACGATCTTTGCAAGGATGCCAACAATATAGATTGGTCTGCTCTGTTTGCCTCTACATCAGTCGATGAGCAAGTTAATATTTTTGCGGCTAAACTTATCGAGCTTTACGATCATCACGCATCTGTTCGAGCTGTTAAGGTTAGACATTTGCCGGCGCCGTGGCTCACAAATGAGATTAAAACGCTTATGCAGAAAAAAGTGACGGCAAAGTCTAAATTTAAGCGTAGGGCTAATGACGCTAATAGGGAAAGATACCTCTCCATACGTAATCACTGTAATAAGGTGTGTAGGAATGCTAATCGTCACCACATTCATACTTCTGTCCAAAATGGGGACACATCCAAAGTTTGGAAATTTCTTAGATCATTGGGGGTCGGTAAAACACGACAAGACACAATTCCAAAAGACATAGACATTGATGCAATGAATACTCATTTTACTGCCTCGTCCAATTATAATAGGACAATCAAATTAAAGGTACTAACACTGAATTATCTTTCTTCACTTCCGACTCCCAGTTATTCTCCATTTGTTTTTAGTCAGTTCTCTGCATGTGATGTTAAGAAGAGCATACTATCGATTACTTCCAATGCAGTAGGAAGTGACTGTATCAGCCGTAATATGTTAGTACCTGTGCTGGATTTTATCCTTCCTGTCATTTGTCACATTCTCAATTTTTCTGCATCTAGTGGTGTCTTTCCATGCTCATGGAAAGATGCTCAAATAATTCCTTTACCTAAAAAGTCTAATCCCTTATCTTTTTCTGAATACCGTCCAATTTCCGTCCTACCATTCCTATCCAAAGTCCTTGAACGGTTAATTCACAACCAAATTAGCACTTTCCTCTCTAAAAATAATCTCCTCAACCCCTTCCAGTCTGGCTTCCGTCCTGGTCATAGCACCACAACAGCGCTTCTGAACATTACGGATGATATAAGGTCAGCCATGGAAAACGGTAATCTAACGGTCTTAGCTTTGCTAGATTTCAGTAATGCTTTTAATACCGTTGATTTTGATGTTTTGCTTGGCATTTTATGCTCTCTTAACATATCTCCATCAGTAATTGACTGGTTTCGTACTTACCTGTTCGGCCGCCGGCAACGTATTTGCATTGGAGAGACCTTCTCTTCCTGGAGTAATACTTCTGCCGGTGTACCTCAGGGTGGTGTTCTATCTCCTTTACTTTTCGCAGTTTTTATTAACTCAATCTCCGACGAACTAATTTCTTTCTACCATCTTTATGCAGATGATTTACAAATTTACTCGCAAGCTCCTCTTGGAAATCTATCCGAGGCTATCTTAACGATTAATCGTGATCTGGCCCGTATATGCGACTGGAGTAAGAGATATGGACTTATGGTCAATCCCATAAAGACGCAGGTTGTGGTGGTAGGCAGTTCTAGGACGGTCTCAAGGATCGACTGGACGACTCTTCCCCAAGTTTCTTTTGACAATTCAGTTGTTCCCTTCAGTGAGAAAGTTAAAAACTTGGGGATCTTCATCGATAAAAACTTTTCTTGGACTACCCAGCTACAGGAAGTTAGCCGTAAACTATTTGCATCCGCTGCATCTTTGATTACGTAATTTTCTACCGACTGCCACCAAGATTGCGCTTGCACAATCGCTACTTCTACCCATCCTTGACTATGCCCATGCCAGCTATCTTGATCTTACCCAAGACCAACTCGATAAACTTGAGCGGCTTCAAAACGTTTGTATAAGGTTCATATTCGGTTTGCGCAAATATGACCATGTTTCCGAATTTCGCGTGAAGCTCAAGTGGTTACCAATTCGCCTTCGCCGGAATGTTCACATTCTTTCGCTTTTGTATAACGTGCTTTTTTCCCCTTCCACCCCTCTCTATCTCAAGAAACGTTTCCAGTTTCTTTGCGACTCCCACACGAAATTTTTAAGGTCATCAGATAACTTAAAGCTTAAAATGCCTATGCATTCCACAACTTTCCTCGACAAGTCCTTTACTGTCCAGGCCGCTCGTTTGTGGAATGCATTGCCAGTTCAAATTAAACGCGCGCAATCGTTACCTGTATTTAAGAGACTCGTGAAGGAACATTACTTGTCGTTGTGATCTTGTTCTCGTAACTGTAATTATCTTTAGTTTTCATTTATTTTTGTTGCTTATATATTTTGTAAGTATGTATGTATTTATGTATCTATTATTTAGGATATGTATATATCCGTGTATTTATTCTAGTTTAATTGTATACTTATTTGCACCGACGACAGCCCCATTTTATGTCCAGGCAAATCACTGTCCATTCCAAGGTTGCCTGGAAGAGATCGCGGAAAGCGATAAGGCCGCCCATTGTATATTTTGTAGTGTTTGATTATTTTTTGTTATGTATTTTTGTGGTGTACAATAAAGTATATATAAATAAATAAGTGAAATAAATAAATGAAGTATTTTCTATTGAAAAAAAAAAAAACCTTTCATTGTATAATTGTGTTTCTGCCTGCCATCAGGCAAGCAAGCTGGTCGGGGTAGCTGGGTCGGTGGGCCCCGTAGGCTGGGTGGGACCCTAGGCCAGTGCTTTGTGTGCCTAGGCGTAAATCCGGGGCTGGTATTATGTCCTTTAGGATAATGTGACTTTATCATTACTAATTGACCCGACAGACGCGTAGACGTTGTCCTGGACAATTTCAATAACTTATAGTTTTATATATAAAACCCAGAGAAAAAAGGACGTTCATTAGTGCCCGAATTTGAAAATTTTAAAAATGTTCTTTCCTTAAAAACCTCATTCGGACTATTACAAACATTTTAAAACAAAAAATAGTCAAGTCGGCCTAGCCGTTCTCAAATGATGCGTCTAACAACGAACAGCATTTCATTTTTAACCGACTTAAAAAAAGGAGGAGGTTATATCTATGCATTTTTTTATTTATATAGATTACATTGCGTCGCATAGGAATTCGGATAAATCATATTGCATACATTTCTATTATGAATATTGTGATACTTAGTTTCCCTTTATGTTTGGTTTGTTTTTATGTTTATTCTGGTAGCAAATAGAACTAGAATAAACATTATATTAGAATTAGTAGACACACGGTAGTGTGTCAAGCCAAGTTCTGCCAAAACAGTCGTTATGTTTATTCTAAACTGCTTAGCTATCGGCTACAGATTGTTACGTAAATAGAGAAACTACAATATATATGTAAAAGTAGAACTTTACCTACTGTAGAGAGCTATATCACGTTCGCGTTCATAAGATTAGATGTTCTCCCCAAGGAGCATCCTCCTTCTCGGGCACAATAATAGCCTGCCTTGCAAAATTACATTACAAGCCCCTGCCTTGTCGAGGCGTGATTGGATAGTAATTAAACTCCCCGGAAATTAAATTCAGTAAGACTTGCTTTGCTGTCCACGGAGGCGTTGCTTCATAGAAAGAAAGATGAAAATGTAGCACAAATAAGAAGCACATGATAGACGCGTATTCGTCATATACAATGGTACGCTTGTTATACGCCTGCTTAAAAAAATATGATGTGGATATATTTAGTAACCTGTTCCGCTCAGCTATTTCTAAAGAGTCTTAAAAAAAACCCTGAAAGAAATCGACACGTGTTTCACCCCTCAACGAGGCATCCTCAGGATGACGATTGACTTGTCGCGAACTCGAACATGGCGTGTTGCCACACCAAGCACTGAGCGCAGACTGACTGTTCA
Organism: Omphaloscelis lunosa; assembly: GCA_916610215.1. NCBI lineage: Eukaryota > Metazoa > Arthropoda > Insecta > Lepidoptera > Noctuidae > Omphaloscelis > Omphaloscelis lunosa. The sequence continues at coordinate 10,718,526 of OU744265.1, read as the reverse complement.
GTCGGATTTCCCCAAGTTCACGCCTGAATCAATTAACTATCTATGACATGGCAGTTTCATTCTGCATTTGTTTTTAAGCGTATGTGGGATGTTGACGTGTGTTCCCAACTTTTTATTGTAAAAATCGTAATGATCTTTCTAGGGGACTTCTCAGACCAAATAAAAACAAAGACATAGCGTTGCACCAGTGAAGCCGGTTTTGTGAACATGTGTGCACTTAGCGAGGTGTAGTTTTATTGTAGTTCTATTGTAAATGGTTGTAAATGTGTGCGTGTGAGCGTGTATGCACAGATCGGAGGTGTAGTTTTGGCATGCTTCACTGTATTGTTTCCAGCGCTTATGTCTTGGTTTTTTTTGTCTAAGGCGGCAAGATGTTCTTTGATAGTCTCGGTCAGGGTAAGGGGGTAACACCGAACTCTTATCGTCTAAGACCACGGTGGCCATTCTTTAAGGGACCTCGGGATCTCCAAGGAAAACACCGCTGCATAAGATTACCCTTAGTTTCAAATAACAAGCTCATCAATATTTTAAAATGTTGCGTAAGTAATATTTACTTTGTCATAATTTTATTTACCGTTTGTTCCGCCATGGTATAGGACTTTCACAATACATCGGTATTATGGATATGAACAATGGTTGTTTATAGAACACCCGACCTGAATTTTGATGCGCACACGCATAGTAACGGTGTGCTTCGGTTGCCATGGGCATGGCGGTAAACAAATAAATTATGTTTTTAGTATTATGAGCCTGTAAATACTAGACTAAATACATGCTCAAATATTTAAACGTTTTATATTGCTGGGCTGTAAATATTTATTATGCGGAGAAAACTGCGCCAAAAGCTGCTATGTGATATGAGAAGACGGGAACATACATCATTTACAAAATTATGACATGCTTACTACCTTTCATCATCAGTTTGCTAAACACATATCCCTTCCTTTCGGCTTTGCCGTATTCGGATAAAAATCATTTTTTTAAAGTCTCCTATAAAAAAGGAAATGGCGGCCCAGTGGTAATGGCCCCGACGTACTAGTTGTAGGTCGAAGGTTTGAACCCAGGGAGGCGCTTTACTTTGTGTAAATAATTTCAGCACCACTGCTTTCAAAACGGTGAAGGAAAACATGGTGAGGAAATCGGCATGTCCTAGAAACAAAAAATTCGAAGACGTCTATCAACCCGCACTGGGCCTGCGTAGTAGATTATATCCCACTCCCTCTCTAAGAGAGGAGGCCAGTGTCCCAGCAATGAGAAAATTATAATGATGGCGCTACATGCAGCTAAGACGTTCTATAAAATGCTGGCTGTTTTCTCGATCGCCCAACTAAACTTGAAAAACGGTTATTTCGTTGTATTTAATCCAACTTTAAAGAAGAGTTAGTCGTAACTGGTCGTAACCGAGACAAATGTAATTGGACATGTCATGGCCCAAAACGAGGATTGCTCTAATTTTAAGTTTTTGTTGAATCATTTTAGATGGCAAATGGATAAGCTTTATTGTCATGGGTAGACGACAAACCATGACATAGATTTGGAGTCTCTAAAAAAAAAGGAGGGTTATGGTTTGACCGGTCAGTATAGTCATCTGTTCCGTCATAACTTCTAAACTGCTCATCATAATTTGACAAATAAGGTATCATTGGAAGCGCGTTGATCGTATGTGACATCACATTAAATTGAATATGGCGCCCTCTAGAGTACATAAAGTCATGAAAAAAAAATTAAAAAAAAATGGTGCCATGTTATTAAACTAAACAGTATAAAAATTCGTATATGAAGTAACTGCAGGTCTATACACTCGATAAACTTTAAAACGTGTTGCCCTAAAAAGTTAAAAAGGTAGGTGTGTCTGACATATTGAGCGTGAACTCTGGGTTCAATATGGACGCGTCGTGTTTGAACTGTTTGAAGCCAGTCGACCATTAAGTTACCGTGTACCCCGTTAGGGAATATGCGCGTGATAGATTTTGGCCATAGATATAAATACATAAAACCTCTATGATGTGGACTCAGATGAATTAGTGTTCAGTGACAGTTCCACGTTCAAATTTGATATTGCCAGTTTTAATAGTTAGCAACTGTTTTATAATAATAATACCTAATTATGTACAGTTGCATACAAGACTTTATCTACACCGATGATCAAAAATTTAAAAACATCCCACGAAATTCAGTACAACTGCACGTATGAGTGTCGCCTGCAGCAGCACATTCCCGCGCATGCGTGCAGCGGGTGCTGCTATCCCCCGCTTAAACGTTCCATTACAAAAGTTGATGGAAACAAGGAGTTGGATACATGACAGTGTTCTTTTTTTGAAATTCGAGTTCCATAATGAAATATAGTACAACATTATAACACTCATTTGGATGATATTATGGTTACCGTGACACTGGCTGTTTTAATGTTGGCAATAAGCTAACTGTTTCAGAAACTTTTAAAGAGGTTTTGTAGCATGGATGCAGATAAAGTAGGTAATGTACCTTAACTTCATTGACCGTGAACCTCCGATTTCTAAGCCATGGTCAGCATTTAGCTGTTGAACTTTCTTTTTTTTAAACATTGTCTTGTAGAAGACGATTCAGTCAACTGAACGTTTCGATATGGCAGACTATAATTACCCGACTGCGACGAAGCCAAAAAGAAGGGTTATGTTTTAAACCCAGTTTTACACTAACCACTGCAACTTTTAACGCATCAAACGAAACTCAGTCATTTATATCAAGACGGGGCCCAATTCATTGTATAATCGGAACAGCATTGAGCGTATTAGCGTAATCCTTGGTTATTCGAGCGATAAGTCGACGCCTCAATCATACGTTAAACAATGCCGTCGTTCAACTCATTGATATCAATCTTGAGCCAACCGAGTTATTCGTGCGGTTTTACCGTGAGTTACTCACTGAGGGTTAATAACCTCTCGTTTCTAATTTTCCTCTTATAATTGGGTCATTTCGATAACACCACTGACCCACCAGCAAGTAACCGCAATATCGGGAAAATCATAAATAAATTGGATTTCGAATTTAATGGAGTTGACAGTTTATTTTCCTTAATTTTATTAAGATGTTTGTTCACAGCTTGTTTGTTTTTATAAAAAGTCAAAGAAATTAATCATTTTTATGGAAACAATGTTTGTTTTTTTTTTCAAATCACGTAATAAAATATTTCTTTATCGCGTGGGGTACTGCAATATAATAGCTATATGTTTTAGATCACTATCATTCTTGCGAACATGCGATTCTTTTCTCTCAATCGACTCGCAGAACTCAACGGTATTATAAAATACTATATTTTTTGCCTGTTTTCGCTTTCATTCATCGTCATTTTTTTTGTTTATACGTTTCGTGCACGGGTTGCGTGCTAGTAGCAGTTAAAAATGTTAAAATTGAGAGCTCAGGTCAAATTAGGTCGATCTCATGCTTGAATGGCGATTTAAGGACCGTTGACCAGACGTTGTGTTGATTTATTAGGAAGGCCTATACCAGCTGGATCAGCAGGTCGTCAGCCTTTTTAGCTAATTATAAAGTTTAGAATATTTGGAGAAACTTGGTTACGCCACTCCTTCACGGCATAAATATTAGGAGTCGTTTTTGGGGTTTTCTTACTTAGTTATGATCTTCAAAGAGCTGATTCTCAAGATTTCTCAATCAAACAGAATAAATGATAAATAATTGTAAAACATTAACATTGATCAAATTATTATGACTAAGAACTAATTCAGATTAGTACTGGAAGGCTACACTTAGCCTCAACTTAAACTATTCAGCATCGACTGTTCCATTTTTTACGCTGTGACAGTCGTTTGGTCTCCGCGTCATTGGGTACGGAGCTTAATTTAGCCGCTTCATTGATTTACTGGATCCAATGCTGCAGTCTGACCGAGTGGAAATCTGATGCAGTTTATGTATACAAATGTTATATAGCATGAAGCAATAGTCCTGAGGCTGGTGCAGGTGCATTATACATATTATGCTATGTCATGTACTTTCATACACCGCTGTTTTTAGTAAGTAGCTTGAAAAACTTCCAAGTTGTTTGCTCAGCTAAAATAAATAGAATAAATACAGGGTGGCAGCGACATCGATGCGAAAACTGTTACCATGGATTCAGTACATGACCCTGCAATGAAATTTTTCGTCGGTTATTAAAAAAATATCATCTGTTCCATACATTTCGACAGCGTAGGAATTGCAGTTTTCTATGAAACCTCGATTTTGACGTTTCGATGTCCCTGCCACCCTGAACATAACATCACGAAAAACATAATATCACGCCTGTAAACCCCGAAGGGTTGTACAGAGGTATAATAAACCCACATTTCGCCTTCCCATGTAATCGGGGGCAAGCCTATTGCCATCAACCAGGCACAAATCCAAACTCCGGGCTACTACTGACAAATTCCTGATGAAAAAACCCAATGGAATCGAAACCAGGACCTCAGGAAAACGAAAAAAAATTGAATAATCATAGTTGTAAATGCATGATTTGTCCACAGACTGCTCCTGTCCCTGCCGGTATGCACGCAGAGGTTGCTGGTGCTGCTCTTCGGCACGTTTCGGGTCATGGCCTCCAACGCTGATAAAGCAGGTGGGCTATTACACCTTTTTTGAACCAAAAAGTATTGATATTAAACTTATTTCCTGCAGTCTAGGGAGCTGCTGTTTGGTTTCGTAGAACTCGATTTGATATGTAGAAAACAAGTTAAGTAGGCACTGTTAGACCTCTTGAAAGATTTTATTGGAACTTCTCTTCGCTCATTTCCTGTAGCTTATCTTGAAACTGGGCATAATCCAATTGTTTTGGAACATGATACCTACATGATTCAAGTTATATCTTTTGAATTTAACTTTTGCACGCAATTACTTATTCCAAACTCTTCTTGTTACATGATATTAATCCCTCCGGCCTCCGTCACTCAAACTTGCTGTCGACACAATCAGATTACTTCATAGACTTTGTTAGGAATTTCACAAAATATTTACAATGAGGCCACTCGCGAAATAATCTAATTAAGATTAACGCAATGACTAACTGCAAATAAAGCAAAACTGAAATGTGGTTACCAAATATTTGACTTGAGTAACTTGAAAATTTTTTCATGATTGTAATGCTGAATTTTTCACATGCCGGAGATTTGATAATGTTCAGAATGCTCTGATATGGTTGATTATGATGTTATGTACATGACAATGCATAGCCGGCATTTGGCAGTGGCCTGACGAAAGTAATTTAGTGGTAATTATGCCAATTACACGCGAGCCTGCGCGGGCACGCGTGATGCAACGGCTTTACATTCATTGTGCGATTATTTAATGTTCGTCAGAACGTCTCGCCGGATTATTTGTTGGCCTAGTTCGTGATGACGTCTTCGGTTTAGTAGCTTTGGTCGTAACCTTTTTGATCTATTATATTTATATTAATTATTTGGGTCGCGCTGTGCTGTCCTACTTTCTGCGAAAAGTCGCGATTTCACAGGAAATGTCACTGTTTCCATCGGACGGAAAATATACCGACTACCTTTCTTATTTTTCTAGGCCTGTAAGACTGCTAAGGTACTCTGAAGAAATGTGACACGATACTATTCTAGATCTTCTCATGACATTGTGTGTGCTTTGCATATTAAAAGGCTGATGCCACAACAATGATTTACTCCCATATTCTTCTATCTTATAAACACACATGGTGTGACAATGGCATGACAATCGTTGCGCGACACGTCTCCTTGTAATACCTACACACTTTTCCGTCACAATGTCAGCATCGCCGACAAAAGCATCGTGTGCGATTGTCAGGCGCATATACGGTTCACTTGGGCTCTATATCGAGCCTTATTTAATGCGACGTGCGTCTGTTCGAGCGTCATTGTCGTCGAAGGTACACTCATATGTAAAATATTATGTTAATTACTGCTGTGTTTAAAGATATGGACACCAGTGGTTGCATGCTCCAATTGTGACAGGAACTTCTCATTAAAGACTTCTCGCTTGACTTCAGTTTAAACGCCAGCTGTTGAATAACCTTTTGGCTTTTAACTTGGTTTTTTGTAGACGTAATCAAATTCAGCTCCTTTCAGAGCTGCGATTAACCGGTTTTTGTCTTGTATTTCTTTTTGCTTCACACGTAAATTAGTGCAAGGAGATTGAATTGATGCCATCCAGTTATGAATTATGTTACATATGTGTGACGATTACGATGTAAACTTTTTGTTCTGTTTTTTGATACTAAGAAAATTTCCTACACCATTGCGTTCAATCCGTTCATACGCCATTGCGTGTATGTGTCCAATACCACTTATGCATTCTCTTAAGACTTCTGTTTCAATAAAACATCGCTAATTTGGTGTCTGTAGTTCTAATTACTGTAATTTGCCGCTTAAATAGTTTTTTTTGTATCTGTTAATTAGATAAAACATCAAGTTGAACGATTTCACTGTTTAAACGAAGAAGGGAAAAAAGTTGATTTGTTTTCCGTGAATTTCTTGTGCTGTGTGATTTATATTACTTGGCAAAAAGCGTCTTGTTCGTCTGCTGATTAAATTATTTTAAAAGATATTTGCTACCGAGCGAGGTCATCAGTACTTATGGTGGAGCATCACCGTTTCATTAGTTACCAAATAAACTGTTTCAAATAAATGTTGCATTGTTTCTAGGTACAGGTATGACATCTGAAGCCCTGGGCGTGTCTGTGGCCCCATCATTTTTCCACTCTTGCGTGTCCGATGGCAAAACAGCCACAATGGAGGACGTTCAGAGATTCAAGGTTGGTTCAATCATTATCTGACATGAATGTCATATGTCACACAATACAGAAAAAGGTTTTATATGATTTAATGGGCCGTGGGTTGTAGAATGTACATGAAAATGTTAAATATGTAATGATATTATTGATTGGCTATAGTTTGTTCGACGTTGCCATGGCGTCCCATGAACTACACTGTTTCTGTAACATCCTTTCGTCTAGTGAGTCATAGGTGACTTACTACTTTTATGAATCCACTTTATGATGAAATGATAAGTCTTTAACTATTTAAAATCTCGTCAAACTATGACTAAGTTTTATCAGATTTATCAAGTACTTCCTAGACATGAACTGTAAAAAACATTTCTTAGAACTACGACAGCTGCTTCTAATTCAGGTAGTTACTAAGGGGTTGATGATATGGTTAGTTAGATTCGACATGATCACTAAACTACGGTTAAATGTGTGTATGAGGGGAGTGAATGCGCTTTGTAAAGTGATACATGTATGTGTCGCACTACGTGATAGCTGCACCATTATCGACGATTAAACATATCGAGTTTCGGTGTAATCACCTGATGTGGACATGTGTTTTATGTATACGTTTGTTTTGTGACCGGTCGCTCATCACACGATTTTATTGAGTACTTAGTTACAATATAAGTACATAGGCGGTGTTTTATCTTTCATATTTATTGTCATAGAGAGGTGGAATAGGAATTGGTGGAGATAGGTATATATTGAGCATTGAGTATTGAGTACTCCGTGAATTTAGTTTTATTTATCATCATCGGCGGCCTTGTTCTACTCACTGTTAAGTATAGGAGTCCTCCCATTTGTGCCATGCTTCCCTGGTGTGTGCGAATCTAGTTTAGCTAAACGGCATTTTGATTAAAATACTTTGTACTCAATCGCTTAGTGATTTCGGGGTTGCCCGAATTTCGAACTCAGATGAAGATTCAAAGCTGAAGACCGCAATCTTTAAATGGTTTAACACTTTTTGGTGTGTAACATCTTTTCTCTCGCTATCCTGCAATAAGTGGGACTGATTTTGTGAAAAGCGACGGAAGTGTGTAACAGGAAGCCGGGGCAGGCTTGACCAATGAGCGCGCGCGGTGCTAGAGTTGGCCGTCAGAAACGACCTTGACGAGGTAATAAGCAAAATTAAAGTGTTACATATCATATGCGACTACTGTAAGGTTTGCTCGTTTTTTTTTTGATACAATTATTTACTAAAGGTGATTAATTAATATAACTTATAACTACGTAGTACCCTTTGCATCTATTGTGTTAAAGTAATCAAAACTGTTGAATGGTATCTGTATGAAAGTGACTCATATTGAAAGTCATTGAAAAAGAAATCAATCTAAGTCAACGGTAACTATAAAGGCGAACTCCAAGAAGACCAACAATATAATCTTGATATCGTAATTCATAGTCAATAAACAGTTTTTTATCAGCAATGTCGAGTGGGACTATAATAGTGTTTTCTTATCTGATACTAGAGTTAAATTTAAATTATCTTTTGCTTGCTGGTAAGAGCATTATAATGCGTTTGAATTGTATTTTTTTTTCACTTTCTTCTCCAAATCAGAAATTTCTTAAACCGGGTTCCGTGCCGGGGGACAGCTGCCCTCCCTTGCCCCCCTGGGTACGCCCATGCAAGACTGTCTGTCCAGGGTGCGCCAGACGTACATTTAAGTACCTATAGCTTGGAGGCTATTTCATTGCACAACCTCCTTTATCACTAATCTTTATAGTTACGACTGCACTTTTCTTGAAGGTGTCGTCATTTCTTAGTAACTGGAGCGCAGTTTGATCGATTGAAACAACTGAAATTGGTCTTCAATATTTTTGGTTGCTTCGAACATGAGAACGCGTGAACTCTTGGTGGTTGCGTTTTCTCGGTGGATCTTTGCATACCTAGAGTAACCTACACTCTAGTAAATATTCGAACAGTTGGAATAAGTCCGAGTCGAACTTCCATCACATCTGGTTAGGCTGAAAGCACGCGAGGGAAAAGAAAAAGCTATTGGAATGTGTGTGAACGTTTCTGTCTCTAAGCCCCATGGCTGTGTCGGAGTATTCTACGGTTTTTATGCCACATTGCAAAGTTTGATGGCTGCCGATTGCAGAGTGACGTCATGTTCATTAATTAAACTTTTTCGTATCGGAGATTTTCTTATTGTCTTTGATATGGTTTGCGGTTTTAATTATTCTCATTGGTATTCTTGTGTTTAACGGTTTAATAGGATTTAAAATTAATGTGGGGTTTGAAATCTAGCTTACACACATAACATCACGCCTGGAATCCCCGAAGGGTTAAGCAGAGGTGTACCTGTAGTACATCCACATTTTTTGAGTTCTGTGTATTAGGGGGCGACCCTATTGCCATCAACCAGGCAAAAATCAAATCTACAAATCTAGTTAATTGATCAGAGATTTGATTTTTCCGTCAGTACTTATACATATAGATTCGGCTTCCGACTAGCCAAAATATGGCAAATATTGTAAGAGTATCTATGTCGATAATTTGTCCACATTAGTTGATTGCACCAACCAGGTGTAAAAAAATATCTAAGAGCGTTACTGTAAATAGCTTATAACTGTGTTCACTAAAACTGTATTTAAACATGCGTCCAAAGGCTGAAGTGAGCGTGAGTATAACATTATACAACCGATCCGTTTTACTTTCCACCACGTTACTTATGTAGCTCATCGTACTACGCTTTCGTTGCCGGCTTCAATAATTTATGTTTTACGCATTTTCCATACTTATTACATGCTTGCTGTTGCCGATGTTATGCGCTTTGCATAGTTTTTATTAGTACTTTTGTTATGCATATAAGATTTCAGTCCAGCGGTCCAGGAAATGCGTTCTTGACACCTGTCATTTTCATACGAACGAGTATGTTTTTTTGCGAATTTGATCCTTATTACTACTAGAAATTGTTCAACTGACTGGTTTCAAGAACGCATTCTCTCAACGGCCGGACTGTACATCCATCTGGCCGTAAATATACCACAAATCGAGTTTCAGAAAAAGTTTAATGTACAATCTTTTGGCGCCCAAATGACGTTGACCACTGTCAGTAATCATTTTTGCAACAACTTTGTCAAATGTCTTGAAAAAAAAAAGATGACGGCGGTAATTCCAATTTTGGCCACACGCCAAAAGTATTTGTTGTTTGTTGTTGTTGAACAACTTAATACGTGATAAAGATGTCCACGCTCTTCTATGACGATTTTTTTCTAAAAATCTATGTGGTCATTATGTTCGGCCGCATACTAGAACATAATTATTTGTTTTTCTACACCGAATTAAAATATTTTACTGCATATAATTCGCGGCAAAATCTTTGAACCGGTTGCGAAATATTCACCTAGTGTGGGATCCTTGTTTTGGACTACTAAACAGTATAAACTGGTGAAGGGCGGGCGTTTTGGGGGAATGTCTTATGTACTTTTGACTGCTGCTTCTCAGCCTAATTCGAATAAATGATTTCTGATTAAAACCATCACAATATAACGCCATCCTCATGTACTGCTAATAAACTTTCATAGAATAGATATTTCTTCATAGAATGCTTGTGTGTGTGCTCCTTATCACCTATTTATTTTTTTGACCCTACACTGATAAGCTTGATTCACGGATTCTTGGGGTTACTCACATCCTGCATGCGGTTGTAAACCTGTCAACCAAAATGTTGTACTACTAACTGAAATAAATCATGCTTTATTATCTAGTTAAATGTGTGAGTCATGGATGATAATCTATCACCTGATTTAGCATCTATTGCATTTTAAATTTTGCAATTATTTATATGGAATGACTCAAATATTATTAGTAAGTTGAACGGAGACAACGTTTATGTAATATTTCTACTTAAATAGAATTATGCTTGTATTTGTTATCATCAAAGGCCAGGTAAAGACCGGTTTTCAGTAAATTATCTGCATGGATTTAATGTATCATATCATTAATAAATTAATTTATTCTTAGAAGAGAATGCAACATTCTTGATGTTCAACGTCACAGATCATTCTTCTGACCGCTTATTTCCTTTCGAATTTGATCCACAATGCATGTTTCTCACAGTTCCATCTGCACTGAAGTAAACAGGAAACAACAGTCAACCGGAATTCTCATACTGTTGCATTAAAAACTATTCACTCCAAACTCGATGCATTGAAGCATTAATTAGTCTTTGACATCGGTGTTGTGAGGAGCTTCGAACAATATGATTATAATAATTATACCTATACTTATAATGTTTTGAAATAACATTATGATTTAGAAGAGTGTCCATGGAGTTTGTTTGCCCATTATTTTCCACTACGCTTTCTTCATTAATCATCATTATAAAAATCCATCTGAACTAGTCTTGAGCCAGTTACTCCACAATTATAATATCATTAATTTCCCACCAGGTGGCGACCCGCATCATGCGTCAACTGATCGAGCAGTTCAGCGCTGGTGACTTGTTTGGGCGAGACAACTACGAGTACTATGCGCGCGTGACGGGCCGCATCCTGCGCGTCAAGGACGAGTGGATATGTTCCTTCAGAGACCCGCCCCCGCCGCGGCATCATCGTGATCAGGAGGCTTATGCTAGTATGTATCAGAGCAGCAGACAATATTAGTATTAACATACAGCATTTCAACTAAAATCACATGGGACGAGTCGACTAACACAAAAATGTTTACAAGAAATCTAAGGAGATCGAGATCTAGTCTGGTATGTCGATGTTTATAGGCGGCGGTAATCTAATCAGTTATCATCACGTTGGCCGCATGCTCATTTACCTAAGTATATAGGGTCTAAAAAGTCCCTTCACAAACAAAGCCGTGAACTACGCATTTAGAAGTTACATCGTACATAATTAAGTGCTGGGAAACGACTTTTATTTTGGTTGGAAAAATCCCTGTTTACGGTAGCGTGCAACGTTGTGCATGCAAAACATTGTGCTTATGGAGGCATACAACGTAACAGCGGTCTTAAGTGCTATAAGTTAACTATAAATACCTCCGTATAACGTTATTACACTTAAAACTTATGTTTACCCGACTACGCCGGAGAAAAAAGGAGGGTTATGATTTTGACCGGTATGTATGTGGGTATGTATGTTCATTTGTTCCCCAATAACTACCTAATTTGATAAATGAGGTATCGTTCGAAGCATCTTGATCGTTCACTCGTTATAGGATATGTGACGTCACAATGATTATGGCGCCCTCTAGAGAACATAAAGTCATAAACTATAAAAAAAAAACGTTTTCTAATATTATCATACCCACACAAGGCCACTCTAAATCGTCCTTACTCGTTCAATGAACGTTTTAAACTGTTGTTATCAAGTAACGGTCCGGTCGGTCCGGTCGTGTCGGATTGCTGGTCCTTATCGGACGCCGAGCTACCCATTGCTCACCGTCTATATGTCCGCGCCTACGGTGGCCGGGAATCGGCCTGTGATTCTCGACGCCTAGGGCGTCTCCTGAGGCGGTTCGGGGCGTGAGGGCGCGAAATTTGCCTCTCCCTCACGCGTTCCGCTTCCTCCTTCGCGAGCATTACTGCTTTGCAGAAGGAAGTGACGGCCTCCCATGCCCTCTTGCTCTGTACCATGGCCTGGACCCGAGAGATCACCGCAGGTTTATACTACCTTACAGCGATACTCAATATAAGATAATATTTACAAGAGCGAATAATAACATTCGTCCGAACCTATAGTTATTATTATAATTATACATCCGTTTCAATCATCGTCACAGTAATTAAACAAAGACTGAACAAAATTTAACTTCCCAGATTTGACTCAAAATTAAGAAAACCTCTCAGATAATAATATCAAATTGTATTTACATAAACATACATGAGAAAATTAAACGTAAATTGTTATTAAACACGGAAACTTAGCTTCGTGTTATGGGAGGCTGCAGTCACAACACACATTGTTCCAACAATTTATTCAGTGTGCTCTCCGTATCGAGGACGCGTCATTAGAATGATTTAAGACGGAGATATGATTTAGATGCTTGAGGATTAATTATAAATGAGACGATTTGATAATTTGTCGCGTTATTTATCCGTTTCTTGTGTAACAGTGCAGGTGTAGCACGAATTTATGTAATTATATCTTCTTTAAAGCTACATAATAAACTATTTTATCAAATTAAGATATTTAGGGTTTTTGAAGACTTGTATGAAGACTCGGGCTGTCAGTATAATAATTAAAATATAATTAAGATTGTTATCATGATTTGAATATGCGTTAGAGAACAGCATTATAGACGATTCATTTTATTATTTTTGTTCACAGGACAATTATCTTTGGAGGCAGAAAAAACATGGCTGCAGTGCGAATGTGATCGTTGGGGCAACAAATTCAATTTAGAAGGTAAATATCTAACATTATTTTAATCAAACTAGCTTTTTCATAGGAATTATTTCTCATAAACAGAACATTTTTCGCAGGTCATCCGAAAGAAAGTCGTTTAAGTTTTTAAAAATACATAGAAAAGTTACCAAATTCATAGCAAATAATATTATAATTTTTGGTGAGTTTTGAACGACAATTTGTAAATGAGTTGAATAACATCCACAGTTAATTTTCATACTTCATATACGATTTGTTTTAAACATGGGTTTTGGTAGCACAGAGTTTGTAGATTGGGGTTTTGTAGCCACCAGACTATAAATGCCAAGACTTGTGACATTCGCTGTCATTAAATATAAGAGCAGGATGGCTCGTGCCATCTCTCTTCCTCATTTGACAACGGTTGTCACAAACGTTGGCGTTATCGTAATAGTAGATCCGTGTATGAGTTTGATTTCATCTTTGAGTGTGTAATAGTTAGTACCTGGGGTTACTAACTGGGACTGGATCATCTAAACTATTTTCTACAATAACTCACCGAACTTGTACCCCATCTCATGGAATCCGTATTATTTAATCCGTACTATTTAATTTTGATATAAAATAGAATGAATTTTCAAACATTTTCGTATCTAGAATGCGGGATTTCAATCTTTGAGATGAATAATCTGCTTGTCTTTCTTACACTTGATGCTCTGGTAGATGGCTTTCCCTCAATTATATGTTACTAGCTTTTACCCGTGGCTTCGCCCGCGTGGATGTCGCAAAATATCTCACGGGAACGTACTACCGGGATTACATGCCTAATAGCCGAGGAATAGGCTATTGACTGCTGCGCCCGCGTTACCGTCAACCGTAATTATTTTGTTACGGGTAATTTTGAATTTGTGATAGATTTTAAACTAGGTATTTATTTAAATGATATGATTTCATTTTGAGGCATATTTTAATCTAAATTAAATGCCCAATTTAAATAATATTTCATCAAGATAAGGATTATTATAATACCGGTCAAAATAGCTTCGGAAATAACAATGAAATTTTTTATCTAATTCTGAAAGATAATAATGGTTACTGTGGGTCATCCTTAGAAGATAGACAAATGCCATCGCGGACTTTTTTGTTGAACTTTTTATGATGAACAATACTGTAGAACATAATTTTATGTAACTTACGATTTCCGCGGCGCACGCTAATAAAGCTCCCAGTCGGCATGATATTTTTCTGACATCTTCAATAATAATCGTCACATTTCAGCCAATTTACACAAAACCTTTAATGAATTATACACTAAAACCTTCCGCATGAATCACTCCGTCCATTGTTGAAAACCGTTTGAAAATCTGTTCGGTAGTTTTTGAGTTTCTCGCGTTCAGACAGACAGGCAGACGTGGCGGGGGACTTTGTTTTATAATGTGTAAGGATGCTTCTTCTAAAATTATGAAATAGATTATCTTTGAAAAAATACTCCATTGTGCATTTAAAATTCTGAAGCTTTAAAAGACGGCTTTAAATCGTGGGAATTTAAAAAAAAAATAATAGATGTTGTAATGGTTCTTCTGTAATTAAATAATTTAAGTATTTAAACTAATCTGGTATTATAATGAAAGTAAGAGAGATCTTATTGAATTCAAGACTATCCCTTTGGCGTTAGATTTGTTAACCTTATTATAAAGATATTACAGAAAATCAATTTTCAGCGTTGTCTTCCTATAATCATGTCGCAGATGGATTGTCGAATCCACTGTTTTACATAACCGCTAGCTGTTTTACAAAACAGCTCCGTTTTATTAGTTTAGCTAGATTGCCATTGCGTTACGTTTAACATAACTACTACCCACGTTTACACGTAATGCAGAACGGGTTATCTGCACTCACAATAAGCCACACCAAACGGTGTGGCTTCTAATGCCGAATCGGTCGCAGTAACTAAGCTAGGGCACCCTGACCGATTGGTTAAGGTTAGGTTAGAATTGCGACCTACCGCGCTACTTCCAAGTTGGTCCCAGTGACTTTGCTATTTAATATTTTTAGGACTGACTAAAACACTAATTTTAAAATAAAGTTTTCAGAGTTTTACGAATAAAACTCTGAAAACTTTATTTTAAAATTAGTGTTTTAGTCAGACCAAGCGCAGTCTGCGCTCGGTGCGGCAACACGCCGTGTTCGAGTTCGCGACAAGTCAATCGTCATCCTGAGGATGCCTCGTTGAGAGGTGAAACACGTGTCGATTTCTTCCAGGGTCTTTTTAAGACTCTTTAGAAATAGCTAAGCGGAACAGGTTACTAAATATATCCACATCATTGTATAATGGATTTCCGCAAGGTCACGCCTGAAATTAATTAACTATTACGTATTTTTACATTCTTAAACAAAACGATTAATTGAAAATGGGTCAAAACAATCAGCATTTTCTGATTAAAGCACCTGCGAGGAAGCGATTAGCTATCAAATATTTTCCCGGTCAATAAACGTACGGAAAGTCCCTATTGATATACTGTATTTACTTTTATTGACACGGCACATCTATGGGCCAGAAATTATTCGATGGCTAGTCGCTTCCTCGTCGGTGGCGGCGGTGGGACAGGTCAACAGGTGCCTAATAACTAATCTCCAAAATCGACCGTCCTTCAATCCTTGTGTAACCATTCTTAGCAGTAGATTGTATAGAGTTCAGTGGATTGTCTCGCAGGGCTGTCGAAGTCGGAGGAGTGTCAGTCGATGCCTGCGCTGGCGGGCGGCGGCGGGGCGGGCGCAGCGGGAGGCGTACTCGGCATTATTCCCGAGCATAGTCTGCTCGACTCCTGCACACGGCTGTCCATATCGCTCGAAGAGAGCGTTTTTAAAGTACGTATAGCTTTCGTAAGAAAAGTTTGCGCTTCGGAAATCATCGTCCATCTTCGAAAATATGAAGGCGTGATTATGTGGTTTAATATAGAGCTGTGACATACAACCATAGAAGTACTTTTGTATTACTATGTTCACAAAAATATAGATTAACAACTCTTTGCAGTTCGAAAAACTTTTCAAATGAGTGACAGATGACGATCTGAGACCAGAGTAGGTAACCGACAAAGAGAAAACTCGGGTTACCCTGTGGTGTGACGTTCGTGATAATTTGGAAACACGTAGATTACCGAAGCGCATACCTTTTCTCTTTTACCTGTATATTTATGTTTAAAGGATACGCATTACATTCAACGACGATATCAAAGTCCTTATAGAAAAAAAAGTCAACAAAAAGTCCCATGAAAATCTTTGCACGCTGACAAAGCCATAGTGAAATTGCAAAATCAATATTAAACTGTTACCTCTGGTTCTAATATCGACTCCGCCACTTCAGCTGCACTTTCAGCAATCTGAATTAGATTAGGTAGATCAGATGCTAGATAATTTACAGGCTAATATTAATCTTGCGAATAATAAATTCTAAGAGTCTGGTGAAGAAATTATGTCTTTATTCTTCCTATCCTATTCTGTCAGAACCTATTCTAAATGCGAAAGTTTGTAAGGATGGATGGATGTTTGTTACTCTTTCACGCAAAAACTACTGAACGGACTTGGATGAAATTTGCCACACCGATAGTTTATAACCTGGATTAATATATAGGATATCCCAATATTCCCACGGGATTGAGACGTATGCGGGTGAAACCGCGGGGCATTGCTAGTCTTATATAATTTAATTCACGCAGCTTCGCCCAGTGGAGGTCGGAAATTATCCCACGGGAACTTACTACCGGGATACAAAAGTATCCATGTCCTAACCTAGATCATGGTCTATCCATGTGCCAAATTTCATCTCATAATCCGTTCAGCCGTTTTAGCGTGAAAGCGTAACAAACAAACAAACTCACTTTCACATCTACAATATTAGATGTCGTTACGACAAGTCAGTACAGATACGACAGTCGTCCAACGTTAAAATATCGGTCTATACAAGGGAAACCGTCTCGTGTAATGGATAAGATAAAAAGGTTCCTACCATTTGTTTTCTTAATCTTGATAATTGAACTTCATAAAAGTAAATCGATAACTATAGCAGTACCTATCACAAATAATAAGGTCAGGTATATTCGCGACACGATAATGCAAGCAATAACCAGTCTGACACCAGCCAGGTATCTGAAAACATCGTTTTTGTGTAATGTTACTGAAAATGGAAGATTCCAGAAAAGTGTGTATTAAAGCCATACATAATTGAAATAACGTATTTAGAATCACAGGATAGGTCGAACAGTGTGTAAACCATAAAATAATTTATTTAACATTTATAAAATATAAAAAATTTTAATGACCTCGTATTTGATAAAGTTACTATGGTGGTGAGGTTACCAGTTTAGTACAAAATTGTAGTTCTTTTTCAAACTACACACCTCTAATATATATATTTACAACACAAAACGCGTATATTCCCCGTAGGGTTAGGTAGTGGTACACCTAATAGTACACCCACACTATGCCAATTACGTTAAAACATATTTATTTATATTAAAACCTCATTCGAAATATTCCAGGTATCAGTGAGCTCGTCATCTCAATCATCGCGCAGCAACTCAAGTCCCCACATGACTTTAGAAGAGTTAAGAGCTATCAACAAATACGCGGAGAGCACAAAGAGCCTCTCTTACCTACCCCAGGTATGTTATCAACCGCTATATTATTATCACGTCTCATTTACTTACCTACTTCGTTCATTTGCAATAACTTTGACTATGTTATTAAAATGATTCTTGTCTCTCTCTATCTTTGTTAACTGTTGTTTCAGAAATCATTTTTGAAAAGAAATAATTGAATAATCTAAAAAACATTCAAAAACTTGCTTGTTTGAAACTGTGGCAGAATCATTCACGAAGTGTTACAAAAATCCAGCTAAACTATGATGAATAAAAATGATTTCTGAAATGGTTCTAACAGTCCATATAAGTATGTGTTAAATTCTAATGAAAAGTAAAATTATATAAGCCCCCTATTCAAATGACACAACAAACTTGGTGTTGCCAACACAAAAATTCACAAAACACCTAACCTGCTCATAAAGTGGTCACATCGTATATGGACGTCATTGAACCTTTTAAACTAAATAACTTGTATAAAGAGTATTGTTTCAATTCTAGCGCTCACTGAGGAACATGTTTTATAAGACTAAGTGATGGTGACGAGAATTTTCTCAGTATCCACCTGTAGATTCTAAGTCTGTTTCCCCTGTTCTGTCTATGAAGTAACGTGGACCGCTCGCCAAATATAACAAGAAAATTATTCTAAATTGTAGTACAAATTATCGTAGGATTGATGTAACAAATATAATCTGTAGCTAAATGTTGAAATAGGTGTTATTCGGGCCCCAATTGGCATACGAGACTAAAAGCGATCTAAAAACAATCGCAACTCGCCAGTGGTCCACGTTTTATTCTTACATGCATGAGTGATGTCTGTATCCCTGATAACTTAGGACAACTTGTGGCTGATCTGTTAGTTCTTAGATTTCCTCTTACATAATTAATATAATTTACTGGTATTACACCGTGTGACATACAAGAGAATGTTTGACACAATGTGCTTACTCAAGAGCTCGGTGTGGCGACGCGCACACAAACACAGATGCTTTTAGCAGCACTCGATGGTGCAGTGTGAGCACCTCAAAACGAACACCTTAGGTTTATAATTGTGTGATATTTGTTTCTTATTCTTACTATAATTACTGTAGTTTTTTGTAACAATGTATAAAAACATAACTGAATATTTCTTTCATTGAAATGTAACAAAAATGTAACAGTTTTTTCGGTTATGGTAAACCTCTGTGGTAATGCCCCGTAGGCAAGCTAATATACGATTCATTTTTATTGACTAATGGTAGCAGTATAGTTACTAATAAAATATTAACACTAGCTCCATGTTTATCGTCATTAACCCCAGTTAGTAACATCTTCTGAAGTAGGGTGGGTACTTGATTAATTAATTGTTACTGGTCGAAATTAATCTGTTGTACTAAATTAGCTCGCGAATATATACACCAGCCTCTTGTCGCGACCCCCGCTTCCAGAAAATTATCGTTGTTTAATAGTCTGTCCTTAATAAAGTTACCAGACTAAATTGACTCGAATCTCCATATTATGATTTTATCAAGCATCAGGTCGCGAGATTATATTAATGCAGTAGATATGATGCTCATTTACCGTCTTATTAAGAACATTGCTTAAAGTTAAGAAATGTTTAAGCGTCAAAAATGGATGGTTAAACAGATGCTAATCATAACTTAACTTTAAGCAACGTTTATGAATAAGGAATTAGTATCGCGAACCAATATGTACCACTCGGTCCATGAGTACTAAGGCTCGAAATTCCATGATTACTGGATAGTTAATGTATTATCAAACCTTGTAGGCCATATTGTCATATTAGTAATTAAAGCGTGCGAAATCGAGTCAGTTTGGGCAGAGCTCAAAAAGTCCAAAACTACTGCGAAGTCTTTCGTGTTCCGTATGCCGTTCTTGTATGGGCAAGGCCTTTTAATAAACAATCGATATGAGCTACAAAGTCTGTTCTAAAAGTATCTGATGAAAGTGTAAACAAATCCTATTCAGTTTAAATTCTTACGCAATCAGTTACTAAAAGGAATGATAGTAACACATTCATCTGGATTTAGAAAGTTTGAATTTCATATCATTAAAATATTAACCTCAATTGTGAAATGAAAACATCTTTAATGTGATTTTTAAAGTAGAATTTCGGATTTAAATAATCAAATCAAAGCTCATAATTTGTAAGTGGCACAAATTGGTATCCACAGGTACGGTTTTTGACCCATTTGTTTACATTATCATCAGATACTTCTGGAACAGATCATAGTTATACACACAAACGGTGTGCGAAAGACGTTTGATTTAGCAGATGACCTAAAAGAGGTACATTACCATACCGTCCCGGGTGTCGAGAGGAAACAGTAACACAGTGAGTAGGGGGTAGGGAGAGAGGGGGAGTGCGGGGTCGCGCGGCGAGGGCGGTGTCTCGCGACGTGACGTGGTGGTGCGGTGCGTAGGTGCACGAGCGGCAGCGCGCACGCATGCGTACGCGGTCCGAGTGGTTCCTGCAGCCGGCCGCGTCGCTGGACGCGGCGCGCGCGCGCGCGGGTACGCAGTCCGCGCCGCCGGGCCCCCCCGGCCCCGCCGGCCCCGCGGGCCCCGCGCCGCCCGCGCGCCGGCCGCACGCGTGCGCGGCGGAGGCTCGCAACGAGAGCACCGCTCTCTACGTGCTTGTCGCCTGCCTAGAATTTTTGTTTTGACCTCGCGCACCGGTACTGTGAAACTGTGTTCGTTCGCTTCGGTGCGGAGAGGACTAACTAAATCGCGGAGGCTTTGCTCGCTCCCATTGCGACGCTAGATATCTTCTACATTTTTCTGATCGAGTCTATAACTAGTCTTAGTAAAAGACCCATGGCAAAAGACTGGGGCGTTTATGGGAAAACTAGTCATTAACATTAGTCAAACCATTTTGGCACGTTCGGAACCCATGACGAAGTCACTTCGTAAGTCGCTAAGTTAACAGAAAAGCTAGCAAAATGTATGAGATTGATGTAAAAAATTATGTGACTTCGTCTAGGGGGCTGGTCAGCAGAAGCAAAGCCTCCGGAGCTTGTACTCACAGGGCGATACCAACGCTTTGTGCGGGCTTACGCTTTGGGCGCATCGCATGTGTCGTCGCACAGATAGTCTATATGTCGCACGTCACGTTTGCAAAGCATGATCTGCTCTTATGTGTTCCATGTTCTTTTTATTGTTTCTTCTTACCAGATATCATACAACTCTTTAATTATTTCCCGTTTTATATATTCACCTAAAATGTTAAACCTAGATTGTAGATATTGCTTTTATTGTAAATAGTTTTGTATTCAATTTTAGTCTCTATGAATAATAATACTTTTTTTGTATCCTATATAAAACTTCTATATTGTAAATAGTTCTTGCTATTCGTAATGGAGAATTTTGATGTTTAAAACAGTAGCAGTAACAATAAAAGACGATACGGTATGGTTTACGCAGCTTTGCCAGCACATAGTACATCAAGAATGTCATAAAAAGCATGTGTTGGTACTGCGGAAATATTGTTCGTCGAGCATGTTCGATGTTGTGACGTCACATGCTTGAACATCAGTCACGAACCATTAAATGATGCCTCATTGCCTCCACCTCTGAGAACAATGCCAGATTGTTACATGTTCATTGTAAACCAATGCTCTTATACCATGCATTGAATGCAGTACTGTGTTATATGTTGTAATATGGCAAGAAAATTATATCCACTTGTCAACGCTTTTTATTCAACGAGAGAGCAACGTCTATTTTACAAATGGAAATTATTTTTATTTTATTTAATATTGGGAAATAAAGTGGTTTGAGTGTATTAGTATTTGATTATGAAGATTAATTTACCAAAGTTACAAGATGATTGGAAATTAGTCTTTGCTTTCTAAACAATGTTTTCAAATTTCGACAATTTATAAGAAATTAAATGCATACTATTATTTACTTTAGAAAAATAATACAATTTTAGACTAAGGAAGATTTGAAAACATGAAACCATTTTATTAATTTTGCTATTGCTACTAGAAATAATATTGCAGACGTACACGCGTGTTTTTTAAATTATTCGTACCGTAAAACGGATTTTTTGGAGAACTAAGATGCTAAATTAAATTACATATAAATGATAAAGAAAAAAAAGAAAAATGGCACTTTTGTATGAAATTCAATGAACTATCAAAAGCTGTTATTATGTAGCGTCGTGGTTCATATAAAGCTTAAATTTTCAGTAATTGTCTCCTTAACAATATTTTAAAATAAAATAAGCTTTTTATTTATTAAGCTTACTAAGCGAACAACATAATTTTCAAAAACTTCTTTGACAAAACTTAACACGCATGTCCGTCCGCGCTACCAGGAGCCCATAAGATCACAGAGTAACAACTGACCCCACCGTAGGTAACGAGCGGCGCAGCTCGCGGCGTCGGTCCCGGCGCTCGCGCGTGTGCTGCGGCGGCCCCGCGTGCCGCGCACTCACACACTCCGACACTGAAATCCCGCTCGCTCTCCAGCCTCGTAAAGTGACCGCCTGACTGAGGCACGCGCACTCGGCCGAAGATCCTATCAAGGCGTCGAGGTAACCAAAATCTGTCGACTACAGCACCCGGCTGTAACTTGTCAGGGAATTTGATTGATAAGCAATTTGTCCGTAAATTCAAATCAAAACTGACATTCTTTTTCGCTCGTATGAAATGGCTGTAAAATGGTTTATTGATGTAGTATGTCAATATGCTTAACAATCAAGTTTCCTGACTGTGCCATCGCGGACACTGGCGGTGAACTACTTTTCAACCTTATTACTAAGGGCATAAGGGTGAAGTAGTGTGAGATCGAGTTTTAGAAAACGTTCGGCTTTGTAGAGCGTCCCCGTTATCTCTATTAGTCTTGTCTGTTTCAAAACCTTGATGTGTCATAAGGCCCGGGTACTGTACCCTTATCGGACACAGAGTAGCAAATGAAGTGATGATATGCTGGCGAAATGCTAGCTTTATGTCGACAGACGCTGCTTATTTTAATAAATAATAAATCATGCGCGGATTGTCAACAGATATTACGTTTATTTCCCCTCTTGTCCTACGCATATTAGGTGGGCGTAATTCAAGGGGGGTTTCATTCCGTTTCATTGCTACTCTGTCTACCAGGACAATTCTCCGAAAACGCTTAAAAACATTACTGTTCTTCCGAAGTTGTGTAATCATGAAAATGTGTCACTGCTATTCAAGGATGATACAAAAATACTGACGCGAATCGGGAACTGTAAGGAGTTGTTATAAAATGCTTAAGACCTTAGATAGGAGAGTTGCGTTCTCCGTCAGTATTATGTGAGGCTCGCCACCTCTAGCTAGGTTAGATCGGCGCGCGACCGTACCTCGGCGTGAAACTTTTTTCTAATAATTCGTGGAGTCATGTGGGTGTTGTGCTGGTTTACTAAATATATGTGATAGAGGGTAGTTTGAGCGATTACGAAGTTTGTACATTTTTATAGCTCATGTTGTACGCCTTAGGCCATATTTTCATTTTTAGTCTCAAGAACGATATTCATATAAATCACATCGTTTTTCGATTATTATATTCCATTCGAATTAAATGTCAACCCAAAATTATTATGCTCTCTATTTTATATAAAATATTATTGACGTTGCGTGACCATTGATTAGTACACAAAATATTAATAAAATTCAGTGTGTGAAATGTTCACAATCTAGATTGTTACAAACTACGTTCGTGCTAGAGCACCACACATTTTCTTTAAATATTTCCACAAGTATTTGTACTAGACGTGATTGGGATATGAAAATAAACAATCTTTTCTGTGCCATGTAAAATGTACCTACATACAATGTATTTTACTACATCGCTATTCAAAATTAGAAGGAAAAGCTTATCATTTGGGGACAAGAGAGTGTTGCCAATGTCAAATTAATATGACTAAACATTCCTGTATATAAACGATATAATTAGTCTAATTCTTATTTAACTCAAATAATTATTTTCCCCCACTTCGTTAAAGTTTAATATGTCATGAAACTAATGATAATAAACTGCATTATTTTACTTTCACTTTGCATTTCTTTCTACTTCAGTAACACTTAATTTTTGCTGTTATCATTTTGTTCACACATAGGTAGTAAATTCTGAAAATCCCAAGTCATGCCAAAATTTATCGCTTACTATTGGCTCTTTAGATATTGAATGCAGGTGTCCGCCAAATTTCAGCCACACAGAGAAGACTGAGCTATGTTTAGATAAGTTTATCTTACCTAACGAACAAATATGATTGAAAACTATGCGTAGATAGTTATCAATGCAGTCATATTCACATAATGCAATTATAATGTTGTCTATTATTGAATAGTACAAACTTACATTATACAGTTGTCGAATTTTTGAATAATGGTTGTTTTATAACTTTCTGTAAATATCTACAATTGGATCTTAATAAATTACTATAGGTGCTAGTTATTCAGAAAAGTCTTATGAGAAAATTCATTTAGTTATACCTAACGTTGACATTTAAATATAAATATTATATTATTTCCTTGCATCGTTTATTTACACATAAAATATAAGTAAGTATGAAAATATAATGTTATAAGTTTATAAGACTCGCAATGGATCAAATGTTTTTGTTAAAAATTAATGTAAATACTTTAGTTATTATTGTAGTAGCATGTGTTATGCACATAATTCGCACATTATTTTTATAAAATGTACCTTTTATTTGTAAGAGTGTATTTTAAGACTGTTTTAGGTTAAATTGTTTCAATGCAGGTCAAAAGCAGTTTTCGTTATGTTATATAATTGATAATTGTACACAAGTGTCCGGGTGTTAGTGCCTGTTTGCTATTGTAGAGGTTTGTGTATCGAAGGCAGCTCAAAGTAATTTTATATTCGTTGGTTTATTACGTATTAATAAGTATTAGCACTCGGCTAGTGGTTATATCGCTGCTACCCCACGGCTATGTTATGGCCATATTAAGAAGTACTTTTTGTTATATTCTTTTTTTTTATTATCTAAAATTTTAATACCTCGGTGAGGTATTTGTTGTCAACTATAGTAGCATGGCATGGTTGGCGACGAGTCCCATGCTGTATACGAACATGTTACTGGTAAAGATAGGTAAATGTGAAAGATAGGGCTGTGGTGATCACTGTGTGTAGTGATCCCGAAAATTGCCAAATAGTTAAAGGAACCTTAATATAAATTGATACCTGGCTTGCATTTTTGGATTTGCACGTCCAAGTTCCTGTGTTCATTGATTAGCGTTAGGAGAATAAACGAATGTTGTAGTTTAATGTGTAGATTTTGAGATCGAAAGACTTGTTGTTGTTGTCGTCACAATGATCTGAACGGCGCCGTCAAACGAGCGATCCGTGCTCTTGTGATAGCAATAGCAACAAACCAAAAATTTTGTAAATTGTAAACGTTAGCTTATATTTTTCGTCTTTATTCAAGTGCGTCCTATTTTTTAATAAATTAACATTTTTTAAAGTACCTATAACATTATTAACTAAATACTAGTAACATTTTTGTAAAATAATATTAGTTGCTCTAAAGTTTAGATACTTAGTATATTATTTTTGACTTTATAAGACTGTTTATATGTTATAATTATAATTTATTTCTAACCCTCGAATACATTTATCTTATCATTCCACCGACTTAAACATAAAACGACACCAGTTGCATTTGAGTATTATTTTCTGTCATTAAATATTGTAACAGATCTCGGAGCTTTAACAAAATTATCAACAGTGTTACTAGCGAGTTATACATTGATAGTGAATTAATATTAATTTTATTAGGAAAATATAACAAGTCCGAACGAGTGCAATGATAGCCTATGTTTGTAGGGTACACTTGCATATTATGTTCGTCATGTGTAATATAGGAATTAATTGCAATTTAATTCCTTTAGTATTTATTGTATTACGGTATTTGCTTATGTAAATTCAGTTTGTATTTTTCACTTTATATTTGCACATTTTTTCTACACAAATTATAAAGAATTACACGAGAATAAAAAGTATAACAAATTAGTATTGCGTTTTAATTATTTAACCTATTGGAAAAAAAAAACATTTTTGTTAATAAAAACTGTATATCGTAAAATTGAGCTGCGTACATATCACAATAGAATAACCATCAGCATACTAATTACTGGATAATATTATTTCATAACCTTTCATACAATGGCAACACTTTTTACGCATATTTACAAAGTATCCTTAACTTTTTGGCCTTTTACATAAACTTGAACAATATTCCTGTCATCTCCGACGAATATGAATTTCTGTAGTAATTCTACAGCATATTCTTCAGTAGTACTTGGTAGAGCTCCTTCGTACTTGTCTATCTGGCCCCCTTTTGAGTAAACGTCGACCAGCAAAGCGTCGAAATCTTTGCCGACATCGAAGTTGCCAATTTTGTGGTCCAGGTTCAATGCTGTGGAATAAAAATGATGAAGTTAGTTAAAAGATTTCGCGGGTGAAACGTAGAATATGGTTTTCTAAATAGTAGTTGATCAAAGAGCAGATATTAACTGCTTTCTGCGTCTGCAGGAGTTTTTTCCACTCTATGGAAGGTCACGATACATGTTTCATGACTTGTGTCAGGCAAGGCCTTTGCTAATCTTGAATAGGTTTTTATAATTGCGAATCGCCTGATGGAAAGCGATGGACGAGTCTATGATGGAACGAGCGTGCCCAGAAGATGCCTGTCCACACTAGCTTTGAATGCTGACGACGAGTTACACACAGGCATGCATTCGTTAGCATGCTTTTAACGTTTTGGCACATCAACTACTAAAGCGATTTTAATAACACTTGGTCACAGAGATAAAACACGAGACCGACAAAGATACAGAACATATTTTTTCAGGTTCACAAAGTTGTTTCTAGGAAACTGCTGGCAACTAGTTTAAATAAATATAGGAATAATGATTGAGCTTACCTTTAGCACCTCCTAGCGTGGCGAGGTAGAAAGCCTCTTTCCAGTCCAAAGCATATTTGGGGCTGCCCTGCATCTCTAAACACATGGATACGTCCATAGTTCTGCGAATAGCATCTAGTATTGATGCGTTGTCGCCACCGGAAACATCTGCAAGAAAATAACATTCAAGAGGTGAATATTCTGAGTAGAGCAATTTGGCCATTTTAAATAAGTATAGCTTTTCAAGTAGTTTGTGTGTAATAATAATAAATTAAAATTCCAAATCGTTTTGTTTAGTGCATGATTCTGGATGGAAGATTAGAGGAAAGCCTAAGAAACGATGGATGGATTATAATTTATAATAGAGAAATAGAAATGAATTGAATAATAAGAAGACTGTTGATAGGGATATATGGAAGAAGTCGACATTCTGTGATCACGAATAAATTGGTATAAATTAGTAGTTTTTCTTTTGATCATTTACGTACTTTAGTAAAACTTATTACTATATAATATAAAATACTATGTTATTTACCTGTCCCCAAACCAACAGTAATGTTAGCATTGATGATCTTCCTGACAGGACACAAGCCTGACTTCAGTCGCGTGTTGGAAGCTGGACAGTGTGCTATTGACACTCCTCTGCTTGGCAACAAGGTCAGCTCCTCATCTGTCAAGTGTACTGCATGGGCCAATATGCACTGGAAAAGAAGCCAACTTGAGAGAGAACAGTTGAGAGTGGGTGAGTATTAAATTTTATTAAGGTTAGGCTGGAAATAGTTTTACGCTGACATCAGTCGTGTACCGTCGGTCACACGTACCAAGACGCTGACGATAAATGAACGTGTATAGTGTAGCACTAACGGTCAGTGAGCGCGAGTTCATATAAATCTGTACGCGACCGACATCAGCGTAACACAATTCCCAGCCTTAATATTATTGAGCGGTCGGTATGTGGGCTAGATTCTTTATGTAGACGTGATTAGTGTTGTAATGAAGTTGTATTCAAAGATACTGATAGGTTGGGTCATGCCCTACGACGTAGCGAGCTGCTTATAACGGCAGCGGCCTTCGAGCGGCGAGCGTGGGCGCAAATTACTATAGTTTCACTGAGACCGCCTTAAGTGGGACAGGGGGGCAGTGCATTGCTCATTGGCCAACGATTAAGGCGCGCGGCGTTTCGCCCGCCCGCCTCTCATTCGTCAACGCTGCCCCCCGTTTCGCCGCGCATTCCTAAGGCGTTAACAGCGGTCTCGGTCAAACTATAGCTTGACTATGAATGCGTGCAAACAGCGACAGCAGCAAGACCAGCCCAGCAATACACTAGCTTGCCTCCAAGCCCTGCTACTGTTGCTGCCATAAGCCTTAATGATCGCCCATATTGCACTATTTTCTTAACAAAGTTCATTTACAGCTTACCTTGTTATTTAAAATACCGCTTTCATCATAAACATGTCCATAGGTCTTGCATTTAGGATTAGTATCTAGTACATACTCTATTTCAGAGAGGTTTTCTGATATATGACTCTGCAAATAAAAGTAATAACATTCTTTAAAAAAATTGTAGTAGAGTACATTGAAGAAAGACTGCCTCGTTGGTCTAGTGGTTGCAAGTGCTACTGCTGAGCATGAGGTACTGGGTTTGATTCCCAAGTCGGGCAAAGTGTTATTGGGTTTTCAATTAGGAATTTCTCAGTAGCAGCAGGCACTTGATGATGGCAATAGGCTCGCCTCCTATTACATGGGACTTAAACATAACTGGCTGGAGGTTATGTTACTTTGTAGTAAACATTTAAATAAATAATCTGAAGTGTCTACCTGTATCCTGCAGTCATACTTCTTAGCTATATTTGACAGCCCATTCATTAGTTCTGTATCACAACTGACTGCAAATCTTGGAGTCACTACAGGTTCCACTAGCTCATTCTGTAATATAAAATATATTTTTATATGGCAATTATGTTAGCTATACTTTAACCATTACCATTACATGCTTATTGTAATTTAAATGAGTTTTTAGATGAGAGAATTTACCATGTTTTACTCATTTATATTTTTAATTATCTATATTATCATGACATTTATGAATAATTAGACATGGAGTGACATTATACCTTATTAATATTTGCATGCCATTGTTTAAGACAAATCTTATGATCTGTTTTTATCTCTACTTTACATGCTCTCTTGCATGCTGAGAAATTGTGCTGTTTGTATTGTACTCATATTTGAGTAAATAAATGATTATCTTATCATGGTAGTCTCTGAGATAATAGGGCAGGAGGACTGAATCTCCTTATTCTACAGAATTTGTGGTAGACTTTGTGGAAGAGTGATCTTCAGATCTTTCTGGAGAGGCAAAAACTTTAATGTAATAATGAGTAGAAACAATTAGTAGTAATAGTAATTGACGAATTAGGGCTAAATAGAAAGATGCAGGCACAAACCTGATAAGAAAGAACATGTTTGACAAATGTTTCGACTTCTGCCAACTCTTTCTTGGTATCATTATAATACTCTGCATCATTTTCTTTATTCATGCTCACTTTGCCTATTAGTGCCCTCTGGTGGTGCTTGATGGCACTTTTTACTAGTTCCAATGTGCCTTCAACATGCAAAGATCCAAAATAACAGGCGGTTGTGGTTCCATTTTTGAGTAGTCTTTGCTGAAAAAGTAGAACAGGACTGTTATGATTCTGAGCAAAAAGAAACAGCTAAATAGTGATGTAAGTGGTTTATACATTTACACAGTGTGTCTGTATTTCATAAACATTTTAATGACCTTGCAGGTAAACCAACTTCTTAAGAGATCCTGGTCAAATAACTTGTTTTATTTTTCATTTATGTGGTGGATAGTGTTTCTCTACACAGTGTTCCGTGTTTACACTATGAAACAGATCACTTTATCTATATATTGATCATTAGCTATTTATTAGGTACTATAAGGCAGCCTTAAAAAATGTAATAAATTATATGTGACACCAAAGGAAGTGTGTAAACATCATTACAGCAATTGTGTAGCAAAAATTGTAGCCGATATAATTCTTCTATTTAGTTACTCACCACAACCTGGTCGTAGACCCTAGCAGCAAACACTGTGTCACTGTATTTCTTCTCCAAAGGGAATGTGTACTTTGCTAGCCATTCTAATAGGGGTCTATCTAAACCTAGACCAATATTAGGGAACTGAGGTGCGTGTGTGTGGCAGTCCACAAATCCAGGAATGATAAACTGGTCCCGGCTTAATTTGACTATTTTATAGTTTGAAAACTCTCCAGTCTTTTCAAGTTTATCAAATTCTTCTGTTGAACCTTTTTTCGTGATCTGTAAAAAAAAGTAAGTTCTCCAGTACTAATCAAATCCTGGTAGGTACTTTTATGTGAATTAACTCAAGTTTATCTTTGTGATTATTCTTTATAGGAATAACGATACCCCATTTGTCGAATTATGATCAGTAGTTTAGAAGTTACAGATGAACATGCATACATACGTATATACCGGTCAAAATCATAACCCTCCTTTTTGTTTCGGCGTAGACGGGTAAAAATACATATAGTTAAGTATAAATATTTAAGTTGATTGTTACCTTGCCATTCTGAACAGCGACATAACCGGAGTTTATAACAAGATTGTTCAAAGAACTCGAACTAGCAATTACTCCAACGAATAATATATTTTTATCCGTCATTTTTATATCACTTGCTGAGGCTAATGACCAAATAATGATAAGAACAGTATTAAATTACGTAATTAAACACAAGTTCTTTATATAAAGTTTTAGAACTTATTGATAACAACACGCTCGTTATCAATTATTAATTTATCACCGATGACAACAATGTTACTTTTTTATGGTTTCCGAACGTTTGAATACTCGTCTTTTAGGCTTTATTTTTGGGGAGATTTATATTTCTATCTTTATGCAAAGAAACGAAGTCTTTTGTTTTTATAAAAGTATTATGCTTATTTATTGTAAAAAAAAAACCATGGGATTGAATTAAAGCACACAGAAAAACAGTAGGTACCTAACAGTAGGCAAGGTATGTACATGGATATCTTTCAAACTACACAACGTTGATTGATGTTATCGTAAACTTATGTAAAGACAGAAATACGGAATAGTTAATTTTATCGCCTCGTGGTAGTTATTCTGTACATAATCTGGTGCCAGGAGGCGCGCGCGTGTTCTTCTCCCTCACGCCAATGGGGGAACTGTCCTATGCGTGCGTTTTGTATCCAGAGCACGGAGTTGCAGCTGGTGGCTCGAGCCATGGCTTCTTCGAGCCGGTTGTTCATCTTCTTTGCTTCTTCTAAAGCCTGTAGGACATAATTAAAATTAAATGGCGAATAATCTTTGTGGAAGACTGTGGCTGACGACGTCTACGAAAATTGAATCTCGTTTTTGCGGTTCTCAAGGGAAACTTGCAATATTCCTAGCGGTTAATGGGAGTACGTTAGGAAGTACGAACGTAGAGAGCAGTTGCAACTATCTATCTACTTATCTAACTTTGAAATCACGTACTTGATTGAAGAAACCATTGGAAACTGCAAGTCGTCCAGACAACATGGAAGAGTTGGCTTTTAGTAGACACCAGCGGGGATGTAAGGTGCGCAACAAACGGGCGTCGTTTTCCAATCGCGCTAGTTCCCTGTCCGCTATCGAACGGAGCTCCATCAAATCCACCACCTAATTGAGATTGTTTGCTTAATTCATCAGTAATAAATACATAGCGAAGCAATATTCATTTACCTTGCGTAAATCGTCCACTTTTCTTGCTAAACTCTCGAGCATCCCCTCTGCAAGTCTCATTGCACTCAAAAGAGTGCTCATCGAACCATCATCTTCATGTGATACCCAACTTAGCGCTTCAGACTCAAAACGTTTTGCCCTCCTTTCCGAATCTGCCCTGAGCCAATAGGTCCAAAGCCCTACTACCAGCCGGCGCCGACTAGGCCCTGCAGATTGACCCCTACTTATTGCATATTCGGCGAACCGACTTATATCTTGAGGCGATTCAAGTTGAAATCCTGCGTCCAGTATCATGTCTATGCACAGCGCATGATACCACGTCTCACAATCATATGACATATGGTCTTGGCCTGTACGCAAGGCGAATTGCAAGATGTCGACAGCTTCTGCTATGCGTCGACGGGTTAGTAGAATGTAAAATAAGTCTGGTATTAGCTCCAAAGATACGTCTTCAGCTAACAGGAAACGACTAACAGCTAAGGCACGGAAGCCGGAGCGTATAGTTGATGCCAGTTGCCCTCTGGCCATCCGAGCTCGAAAGGATGCCATAAATAGTTTTCCAACAGCAAAAAGTTCATCAGCCTGAATTGGGTTTGGAAGTTTTTTCAAAGAGTGAGCTGCCATTTGTTCTATTTCTGCTGTGGCTTCCGGCATACCACGATCCAATTCTACTTGCAAAGCATTGCAATAAGTGTCGCAGATATCCACTACCGAACATTCCACAGTCTGAACTATATTCAAGGCACGGAGTGCTGTCATCCTCGATACTCTTTCATCACCAAGCATTGAATATAATAAGGTTGCTATGTTCAAACAAAACACTGAGTCCGCTTTCAATATTGTTTTATGTAAACGATGCTTTTGTCTTTCGAATTTAAATACTTTTGCTATATTTTTGAACTTGAAATATTCAGGTACTTTGTGTATATTGATATGATATATTTCTGCTGCTTGCTCGGTTTCTGCTTTAGCCGCAGCTAGTCTTCCCAATACCAGGCATGTGGCAGCTCTTACTGAATGTATTTTGCCTAAAAATCGCTTTTTTTCAAATGGATCTAGATCGGGAATCATTTCACACATGTCTTCGGCTTCTTCGAGCTTTGGAAATATATTTTCAACGTTATTGCTTAGTACACACAAATTACAGTACTTGATCAGGAATTCAATGGCTTTTGATTTCAATTCTGCATGTTTTGCATGGTAGACGACTTGGTCACAAATAGTTATATTTAATTCTGTACAAGTACATCTAGCAAAGTTGGTTGCGGAAACACCTTTTTCTATTTTGACACTAAAAGTATGTTTATCATTTCTCAATTCTTCTATGTCTTCTTGACTGTCAATGATGCCGAGGTTCTGCCAATCACTAGGATCATCAGCTTCAGCAACCTCACGAAACATGTCAAATATCTTGTTATTTTCAAATTCTTCCGAGCTGTTCTTTTGAAGTTCAGAAAAGTTAGTCATGGTTACTTTTTTAACTGATCTTTGGCTGCTTGGACCAGCCTGATCAACGCTGCCTCTTGTTTTCAAAATTGGCGCTACTTGTGAATTTCTGTTATGATATTGGGTACTGTCTATTGAGATATTAGGTGGCATTATTTCACTAGATGCTTTTGTTGGCTTAACTATTTCTTTAGAGAGAGTTGCAGTTTCTGCTTCTGATTTTGATTTATGTAAATTAGCAGAACTTGGTACCTTTGATGAAGATTCCCTTTGTAAGGTTACTATGGAGTCATCTGAGCTTTCATCTTTAGCCATCGTTGTGTCCTCTGAATTATTTGAGTAGCTATTTCTCATGGGTGCTACATCGCCTAAACTTATCATTGATTGAACGACCATAACTGTGCCACCGCAGTTAGCACATTTTTGTTTATTATTTTCTAAGTAATTAACAATCCGCGTGTGAAATTCTTTTTTCTGATTCATTGGTAACAGTTCGTAACATGTCTTTCTTGAGTTTTTACTTCTAAATCTCATTAGTTTGCAATATGCGTACTTTGGTAGATTTTCGAAGCTTTCCGGATCATGTTCGAAACAACATTCACAAGCAAGATTTGGGTTTTGGGATGAACTGTTCGATAGTATAGTTAATGTAGAAGTGCCTCTGCGACCAAATTTATTCAGACAGTCGGCGTTTGCACAAGAGAGAATACGTAAAGCAAATAATCTTTTAACAGCTTTCGCCGTAACCAAACTATTGTTTTCATACATTATATTTTCTAAGAGATCCCTTGGTATTACATCGCCGATCACTGATGCAATTTTCAGTAGCAGTTGTTGATACGGCGTCAATGAGTCAATTTGCATCATAATTAGTGCATCTAAGTTATGGACATTTATATTGGTGTTTAGCTCTTCTTTTTCAATTACTATACATATGCTTATATCTCCTGTGGAATCATTTTGTATTAGATTATCAAGGGTGCTTTGATTTTGACCATCTAATGCTTGCGGGTGTAGCAGAGCTGGATCTGGAAACTGTAATTCCTCTTCTTTCCAGTCGTCTATTTCAACATCATGTATCCTTTTTATTTCAAGTGCACCGGTAGAAAATAAATGAGTAATGAAGCTCTCAACGAGGCCTGGCATGCCTTTACATTTATTTCGCAAGGCGACACATAGGTCCCTCGAGACTCCATCTACGTCTAATATTTGACAAGCCAAAGCAGGAATCCACTCTGAATCCAATGGCCCTAAACACATTTTTCTGATGTTAATATTTATGAATACACTGTAGAGCCAATTGTGAACAGCGCTAAATTTACCACGTGTGACGGATAGCACGAAAAATATGTTCAATGAGCTAAACATCATTGAAATGAACTCCCAAGAAAATGAATCTAAATTTTGTAAATCATCTAAAAATATGACAGTAGTATCAGTAAATGATTTAATTAGTTTCTCATATATTGCCTTAGCTTTCTCTTTTCGCTTGGTTTCATCTAAAGAATGAATTCCTTCATGATAAGCAAATCGTACTTTAAGTATACTGTTTAAATAACATAAGTCGTCAGAGTAGGCGCTTAATAATTGTATAATTTTTTCTTCTTTGGCAAAACTTTCAACGGGTTCCTTAAGCTCAAGTATTTGATTCATTATTTGGCTTAAAGCTAAATATGCAGTTGCAGAATGTATCGAAGTCAAGTTTAGGTAACATACACGAGAACCATTTTTCCTTGCGTGGCGAGCCATCCATTCTAACATTCTACTCTTTCCAATTCGTGATTCACCTACCATTAAAAGAGCATCGAAATCTCTATAACTTGCGTTGCTATCTTCTAGCCAGCTTTCAAAATAGTCTATTTCATCACTGCGGTTGAGGAGTGGCGGAATCATTGGTATATCATATAATTCCTTAACTCTTATATCTTCCGTGTATTCATATATTTTTCCTGGTTTTATAATGCCTTTTAATTCGATTGCTGGTTGTAATGTAAATCCGTTTTTAGACATTTTACTTTTTACAAAAGTAGTTTCATCGCATGTGATTTTATTTCGGAATCCACACATGAGCCTTGCGGCTTTGTTAACAATGGCACCAATGACAGTAAATTCTCTTCGTAGAGGATGGCCTACCACTCCACAGTAAACTTGACCGGTTGTTATACCAATGGATACTTCTAAGACTCCATCGAGAGCAGCTAAGGATTTTTTAATACTATACGCACATTTTAGTGCAGCTTGAGCTTCAGACTCGTGTTTGAAGCCCCGCAATCCGAATACGACTAGAATCATGACATCCTTATCAAAAAGAATTATCTTGTTAACACACCCCATCGATTTATATACTATTCCACATGTGATTTGATAAGAATTATTGACGATTGTTATTAATTGCGTAAATGAACAGTCTCTTGGCTTGAGGGTTACAAATAAAATTGAAACTTGTCTCATTTCAGTCAGGTATTCCAGTGGTTGGTGAGCATCAACCTGTGTTAATACGGGTCTTATCATAAATTTTCTAATTTCGCATCCTTTATTTTTTTCCTCAGCGATTAAAATAGCTTTACGTAGGCTCAAAGCTTCGGTTTTCCTTAAAGCATCGGTTACATTTAAACCTTTAGGTGCGTCTAATATAAAATCAGGAAGGCTCTCTATTGCACTAAATGGCTTTTTACTTGGTCTGACTAAATTTCCAATACCCGCAAATGGTTTCGTCACATTGTTTTCATGCGGATCATACAGAATAGATTTTATTGTAACAAATCCGTTTTCGTTTATAATATGATCGTAATTTCTAGAGTAACAATGCCCCCACGCTGTCGGAGTTAGTTTTACTTCCCCTGAAGCACAAAGGCTTTCAGCAGCTTTGGCTTCTATTACAGGCAAGCCAAAAATTATATAACTCATATCTATTCCAGTACCGATAGGTGCAAATATGAGATTGCCTGCAGATATCGCTAGTTTCACTTTTAAGTTAACTTTAACATCAGTTTCATAGACTGCGTAAGAATGTTGTATAATTAGAGCGCAAGCTATTACTGTGTGGATGGTATGACACAGAAATGAACGTTTGTCAGTTTTCCAAAGTGCTAGGAAAGCGTCGCCAGCGAACTTAATAATGTCACCACCGTGGCCGTAGATGAGCTCTATGAGTGAACCGAGGTATGTGTTTAGAGTTACTGTCAGTCTATAGGTGCCACCTTTGCCAGTGTTATTGTATCGTTCAGATAAAGCTGTATAGCCTGAAACATCCGCCATGAGGAGAACACCAACGAAACGTTTTGAATTGGATGTATCAAACCTGAAAAATTGGAATGTTTTATATCACCTCTCACAATCTGCATGCTTCATTCTTTTATGGTCTTTGCATCAAATAAGATGTTCGTGTAGTAACGAACGTTATTAAATAATTTTATTTCAGTAACAGAACAACATTAAATCAAAGAAAACATATTTTGTCAATTACGCTTGGAACCTTACTTGTCCAGCAGTAGTACTTCATCGGGGACTAAAGTTGATAGTATAAGTGTCTGTTTCTTGGTCAGTTGTATCTCAATATCTTGGTCTATCTTGTCTGCATCGCTCTTCCTCTCAAACAGCTCCTCCACCCAGTTCTTTACCTCTTTGTAACGTGGTTCATATTCATCTAGTTCTTCGTCAAATAGTTCGTGACCTCGACGGGACATTCTCCGGCTGTAATTTCGCCATTTTTCGGTGCCAACCATAACGCTTGTGGAGGTTCTCCTGGGCTTTTGCTTGTTTTTGAGGAAATTCATGTTTGTGGATGGTTGGGTGCGGTATGTACGTGAATTTTGAAGTCGGTGTCCGGATGATTTGGCACAGTCACTTATCACTTAACCTAGTGTCATCAGCAGTCTAGTAGGCTACGTTCGTGGTATTTTAGTTGTCTCTAAGGAAACCTTAAACCTAAATAATAAATTGTTCCAACATAACACCCGGGATCTTTGTTTTGACTGTTTGACAATTGATTAGTGTCATTGTGTCTTCAGATTTTATGATTTATTTTAAGGTGATTTTTGGTTTCCTTTGACATATGTCGTGGTAAACTTTTTGTTACGTAACTTTTTTTGGACAAATGGCTTATGTACTTGTTACGTACCTTTCGACAACTTTGGTGAAAGGTTAAACATTTTGTACTTATTGCTGGCCCATTGTTTACAATTAATCCCGTCCATTTAAAACCTGCCTAGAATGTTAACTAACTTATTCATTGTCTTTATTCCTCGACCAATATGGAGGCAATATTTTAATTACCGTTATTTATAATTTAAATGCCATTGTCCTGTTAACTTCATTTCTCTGGTCCACAGACAGCGTAAACATTTTATTGAGATCTTAATTAGGTATAATAAACAATGTGTAAACATCTGACCTTTGCAATGGTTTGTTATGTGAGCTGCACTGTAACTTGTACCACAGCCGGCTCAGTCCGCCATTCTCTACTGCTTTGCGCACACGCATTCTGTGACGGCTCGACGAAGTAACGATGGAGCCGAACGGGACCTGTTTCTTGGATAAAGTGCTTAATTTAGTTAAAGAAGACAGGGCTGACAATGTGCCGCTCATACGATTTAAACACCCGAAGGAATTGGAGGTATTTGTGAACAACTTTTGTTTTTAATGAGGATATCCAAATATTAAGTTAAAACGTTGCTCTACAGTTAAATTATGAATACCTACATATAATTTACTAGCTGAGCAGACAGACGTTGTTATGTCCTTTCAATCATTCACACAAAAATCCCATTGAAAATCGGACGTTCAGATTTCCCGAATTTGAAAATGTTCCGGCAATTTTAAAAATAGATAATAATATAATTTTCAAATTTTCCACCCGTTCTCAAGTGATGCGCTTACCAACGAACAGCATTTCATTTTTATTTAATACATATATTAAAACCATTTGAAATAGGTATTATATTCTAGCAATAACACTAGGTAGTCACCATACACAAATCAACCCCCGTGGCTATGTAGCGTCGATCGTCGAGGTCGTGGTTATTGATGTCTGGGAAATATGAGCTCTTGTTTGCACACTGAATTCTTCAGGTGATACCTTCACATTATCGCATATCACCACAGTGCGGAAAGCCTCGTGCAGATTGGCGTGACGCGACACCGAAATATCGCGGCGGGATGTTATCGCGCACTGGATTTTCAACTCTCGGTGTTAAGCCGAGCGTTGAGAATCAAACAGAGTACATTACAGCGCGTCGAAAAAACACACTGTTGGATTTTCAACTCTCGGCGCTAAGCAGAGCGTTGAAAATCCAGTGAAGTTTTCTTAGAAACTGTTTTGTTAGAGTTGCGTCGTGCTGTCGCAGCGCGCAAGTCTGCACGAGGCTTAAGCTGGGATCATATACTACCACCTACCTTCTTAATTCTTATTTATTGGTGTTTAGTCTAATACCAAGGTATAAATTGATGGAATGGCCCTGATTAGTTGCCTTGCCTGAGGTACTTTTATGTCAGATTACTTGCCATTAGCCATTTGAAGCGTACAATAGGCCTCGCCTCAGTGGTATCACTTTGACCTTGAACTATAGGGGATGAGTTCTTGACCCATGGCTAATTTTGCTGCTTGAGCTGCTATACAGCTTATAATGATTATTTCGGTGGTTTCAAGATGCAGTGATATAAAAAACACTGCACTTAATGACTGCACCGGTGACACAAAAACAGTCGAGATGTGTCGTGGGAAAGAAATCCGGTTCGAACGAATTTCTTTTCACTTTTGCACACTTGGCGAAAACGGGCTACGTCACGACACGTAACAAAAGTGTCGTGACGGTCAAACTGTTACACTTTTTTTGGTCTAGCTCGCCAAGTGTGCAAAGTAAAACGTGCGATAAACAACTTCTCTCCAACATAAATCAAGTAGGTTTTGTAATTACGGTTAACAGAATAAATAGAAAGAATAATGTACAAACACGTTTAAAACTAACAATAATAGAAATACGGCAGTAATTTTCCACGTACTTAAAATCTATTAACGATGTTACCTAGGACGCACGTTTGTAGGTAGTGCTTGTGAACTTGTCGAATTATGCTTATTTTATTTACACAGCATACTGGTAAGGTCAGTTTTCCCATTATTAATGAAGTCGCAGGTTGCGTTTCCACTTAGGCGGAGCTGGGCGGAGAGGAGTTTAGCGGTGCAAGAATTACCCAATCACAATGCTTGAAATCGCCGCTCCGTTTCAGTGGAAACAGTGTAAGCGGAGTGGAGCGGAGTTGAGTGGACTTCAAATTATGAGCACGCGATCCCGAGCGGGATAGAACGAAGACGAGCGAAGCGGTGTTGAGCGGAGTGCAGCGGGGCGGTCAATGTTACTTCATTTCCTTCGTTATCTTCGTCTTCTAGTAAAGGAAGATATAAAAGATATATAGATATAAATTCTTTGGGAATATCGGGATAAAAAGTATCCTATGTCCTTCTCCGGGTCATGGTTTACTCATTTGCCAAATTTCATCCAAATCCGTTCAGCCGTTTTAGCGTGATGCCGTGACCAAGGGGAATAGGGATTCATTTTTATATATATAGATAATCAAACATTCTGTAGCTGTCTTTTGGTACTGTATGGTGCTTCTTCATAGCAGTAAAGGCTGGCAATTATAATTATTTATTATTGCCACCCTTTACAATGCCAGCTTTATTATAATAGGTAACCGCAATAGATATAAATAATCAAATCAAATCACAAGTCATTTG
Source organism: Omphaloscelis lunosa (assembly GCA_916610215.1). Taxonomy (NCBI): domain Eukaryota; kingdom Metazoa; phylum Arthropoda; class Insecta; order Lepidoptera; family Noctuidae; genus Omphaloscelis; species Omphaloscelis lunosa. Next base: position 10,678,968 of record OU744265.1, on the reverse strand, counting down.
TTCAAACTAGGCTGAGATCAGCACTTTTCGAACGTCAAAATTTCATACTTAAGACAGTCCCCCAAAACGCACACCACTTCCTAGTGCTTTAGCTGAGAAGGAGAAGTGGCGCAGCAAACAAACCAGCAGCACAGCTGTCTGTTCTGTAATACTACAAGACTTTAAATTCAGCAATAAGTTCCATCCTGTCTGAAAAACTGCAGCCGGAATTTTAACATTAATTTCATATTCCAACGACCTTGTTTGTGAAATCGCTAGGTATTGGCGATAAGCCTACCGTTTGCATTTTCCTTTGTTTAATCATTTGGAATTTCTATTGTGCTAACTGTCGTGTTACAATCTCTGCCTAATCTTTTCCCAACTAAATATTAGCCTATCTGACCTCTACAACTCAGTTACTGGGTAACACGATAACCCTTGGTAGGACTGGTTGTCAGACTTTCGGGCTTCTGACGATCTGTAATGACAGTCAAAGATCGAAGTATGACAGCCGGGACCAACAGCTTTTAACATGCTTTCTGCTCCTTCGATTCATCCTTTTCCTTATACTGATCCTATATCCGTCCTATCCTAAATTCCGATCTAATATAATTAATAATTTTGTTTCCCCAACTTTGTCTTTTCGAATAAAAAAAATAAAAAATAAAAAAAATACAAGACATTGGCTAATGCACAAACCGTGCGAAGCCATAATAAAAAAATAAAAAAAAATAAAAACTTGCTTTCTGAGGCACGGAGGGGTCTCGATTAGCGTTGGTAACTTTTTAGAAATAAAGTATTTATGGTCAAAGTGGGAAAATAAACAGTATTTCGGAAAAATTAACAACATCTTGGAAAAAAAATCTTTAAAAAATTCTGAAAATAGGTAACTTTAATTTCGGATATCGGTGTCTTTGGTTTTGTATTTTCGTTTTCTGCCACTGACTTTCTTTTTATTTTGGTAACATATAGCTCTGGATATCAGTGAAAACAGTATATTCATATACTTTATTTTTGTTGAACAGTAAACAGTATTTTAGAGTGAAAAACTGTATAATACTGTTTTTAACAGTATGGTTGGCAACCCTAGTCTCGTGTCGTGTTACAATAAAGTATAAATTTCAAGTCTTCCTTTTCACTGACTTGGATAACCGAGTCTTTTCGTTTTTAAATAACCGACGAAAAATTTCAAGGCAGGGGCGTTCAGAATCATGTACTGAATCCATGGTAACAGTATTCGCGTCGATGTCACTGCCATCCTGTTTATAGGTGTAGATTCAACTCAGATGCGGAAAGCAAAAACGTGTTGCAAAATCATTTGAACATTGCAATATCTGCGTGCATATTACCTATTTCCTAAGTTGCGAACCCTTCACTTATCAAATGAGGTTTCAGTTATTTCACAATCTCTAATTCGGTTTGCTACTTCTGTGGTTGACAGATACCATGAACTTTATTATGCCAAGCTCTATATTATCTTATGGTATAAGGTACCTTCCTACAGCTCAGTGTATTCTTTGATTAAGTAACACGATGCGATCAATTCTGGATGAATCTCTACATTAAGAGGAGGCTCCCTAAATTGTATGTTAATTTGCATTAATATTTTGAAAAAGTTACGCATACAATTAAAATGGAACTTTAGTATATGATTTATTGGATCTTTTTCTTTCCATATATAAGACAGTTACGTAATTTACGATCGAGTCATTTTTAAATCGAAAATCATGTCTTTTTTAAAGATTATTTTAAACAAATACAATATTACTCGGCTTTTATGTCTAAAATAATTATGGCCAGTTAGAAACTATTGTTTATTGTTCAGATATTAGATATTTTTTCTCTAGATCAATTATTACTTTAGTTATAAACGAAATAAGAATTGAGGTACGGTTCAGGTTGCCGGACCAGCTTGCAATCAAGTTGCCTACTCATACGTTTCTGGACCTATTTTGGGGTTTTCACTCTACTTCGGCATCAATTTGCTTCAGAAGACTTGGTAGGCCTTGATAAAAACAGTTACTCGTTTGTGAAAATAGGCCTGTGTCCAAATTTTTTTTTGTCCGTAAGTTAGATTAATAAAAATATTGGATACGTATTTTTTCTTTTTTGACGGAATCAAAAGATTACGGCAATACATTGAGTTAAAATGTGGCATGACGTCACGCCTTGCTGGATTTTATACTGAGTTGTGACTAACAAAACACGTTTTGTAAGTTATTTTTGATTAATATGATAAAACAAAAAATACGTGTTTAATATTTTTTTATTATCTGAAAAACGAACTAAATATAATTCCTTTTTTTGCCAAGGCAACTACCGTATTGAGATTCAAACCAACGAAAACTTAATAAGAATTTCTCTTAACGTTCCAGGCAATCTTGGACCTCGACGTGACAAAAGGTGTTAGTGACAAAGACCTGGAGAAATGTGTGCGAGAGGTATTTAAGTATAGCGTGAAGACTCATAAGGCAACCTTTAAGAACCAGCTGTTCTGTGCCACCGACCCCTATGGGATGGCTGGAGCGTGGATCACGGAGGCTTGTAACACCAGTCAGTAGGTATAATCTGTTAATTTGGTCCCGGTATTGTCCCTTGTAAAGATCGTTGGATGTGAGAAGCACAGGGCTGGTTGATGAGGCGAAGCTTGGGAGAGGCCTATGTCCGGTAGTAGATGGTTTTCGGCTGAAATGATGACGGTAATGGAAACTTTAGCTAAACAAGCAGGAACTTTATAAAGATTTCATTGGAACCAATCTGCCGATTAAAAACCCCTGGGATACTTTTTTTGAGCTGAGTAAGTAGGTAAAGTCGAAAAAGGCATTTAGCAGTTAATTTTAAACACGTTTAATTTACAACTATGCTTGGAAACGCAGTTAAAGTTTAGTGATTGCAATATCTTTAGCACATGGAATGCAGTTACGAATTTTACTGAGTAATTTTGCTAAGTATGTAAAGTTTCATAATCTAACACCGTTTAAATATTAGTGAACAAGCAAAACTTGTCAGGGTTTGTCATTAAATAGTCATAAAATGTGGTACTTTCGTTAAACACGACCTGTAGTTAGTTTGCGCTTTCTAAATTTAACTAGTACCTTTCCTTTAAATAGTACCTACTCTAATAAAGACTTAGCTCTTGAAATGTCATAAAATAATGGAAACAAGTCCAGATTCTTCACAGATAAAACAGTTTTTAAGAGACTAGCTCTTCTTCCGCGGCTTTGTCCGCGTGTAAAGCGGTATTTTTTCCCAACTGCAGCGAAGCCAAAAAAGGAGGGTTATGTGTTTGACCTGTATGTATGTATGTAATTTTTTAAAATTTTATTTTATTAATTTGGGACAAATAACAGTTATAACTGTTATTTAACAGTTATAACTGTTATTTGTCATTACAGCATTTACAAAAAGTAGTTATATTACTGTCGAAAAACGTATAACCCACACTATTGTCCATGAAGTGACATCAGCGTATGAAAACGAACGCATGTTAAATGATGTATGTATGTGTCTGTCTCTATGTTCCCTCGTAACTACAAAACGGCTGAACTGATTTCGATGAATGATATGTCCTTAGATTCGTCTTTATTGCGCAAGTGTCACTGGGTATACGAAAATAAAAAAAAAATGGTGGCACTCCGGGAGTGCCGACAGAAGTGAAAACTTGAACAAGATCGCCGGTGGAAGAAAAATGCTTGTATAGAACATTGGTCCGTAACCTTAGCTAAATTAAGAGCACAACAGCGTTTACAAAAAAAAAAAAACCGAAACCTTTAAAGTAAAAGTACTTGCATAGAACATTGATCCGTAACGTAATATAAATAAAGAGCACCATCGCGTTTACAAAAATGAAGTTTTTACTTCAAAAAACAAAATCACGGATTTTTGGCACCAAAATGCATGTTTAAAAAATTAAAAAAAAAATCCAATCCTATCGAGTGTGGTATCAAAATAAAGGGGTTTAAAAGGTGATTCCAAAAATATACAGAAGTAATTTGTTTAAATGTAATTTGGAATGAGAAATGATAAAACAATCCCGAACTTTTGAAGTAAGAGGCCGTTTTTTACACTTTTTTTTGTTATGTATTTTTGCAGTCGGGTTTTTTAGCTTTTTAATTAAATATATACTTGTTAATATAGTTTACGACACTCAGGGATAATGTAGCTTCCCGTTAGTGAGACAATTTTCGGTAGCGCATCAGTACCTACTTCCAAAGATTAGTCCCCATATTATACAAACTCACAAAATGTTACCTCTTTATGAGATTATGGGATGAACGAAGTCACGTGGCAGTCCTCGATTCGTCGTGAAGTGGAAGCCAAGGGCCAACATCTGACGATTAAAAAAAATGTTTTTCACCAATAATTCAACCGACTTCCAAACTACAAAGTGAAAAATCATTTTAATTTCGGAAGTCGGTGTCTTTGGATCAGTATTTAAGTTGCTTGCCATCGACTTACGAAATTAAAGTTATTTTTCATTTTGTAGTTTGGAAGTCGGTTGAATTTTTGGTGAAAATATTTTTCATTTTTCAAATCGGTTCAGCCGTCTTCGAGTAATCGGAGAACAAATATAAAAAAAAAATCCGATGAACTGAAAACCCCCTCCTTTTTTTTTGAAGTCGGTTAAAAAGTTTTTGAAGCCTGTTAGGTTATAGAACAGGGACTGTAAAACATATCTGAATATCCTAGCCAGCTAAAAATAGGACAGAGGAGGACCGATATATTTACCCTTAACGTGTCCCGTAATCACATATTGCTGCTTCGCGAAGAGTGAAAATGTTCATGCTGTAAAAGTCATGGACAGAGTTGATTCGTGCAAGGCTCGGATACCGGTTAAATTTTCAAACCGTTATTATGTACTTGAAGCAAAACCCTTTACATTCGGTTTCGTTCATAGAAACCGGTTTACATAACCAGTTTTGGAGGAGTCTTTACATAAAGGTTTTTTCGGATACGGTTTAGAGCAATATTGACAGGTTTTTTTTTTAGTTTTTATTCAGCGCGACATCCTCACTAGTAGGCACAAGTTGCAACACCTTTATCGACATGCCGATCGTCGTATAAACCGTTTAATTGAAGTTAAAATAAAGTTCTTAAAACGTTCACGTCTTTGAGAAAAGTTTGGAGTAAAACCCGAATAAACCGGTTTTAACCTGTATTTTTTAAACCGGTTCCGAGCCTTGGATTTGTGTATTTTTTATATATATATCCATAAATTCACGCCTTCTTTCCAAGCAGTTCCTAAAGAACGGCACCTGCTACAATCCCTACATACTCCTTTTGCTTCATATATGTATTTTTTATTGCCATGAAAAGCCCACTTATTTCTATTTCAGATATACCTTCGAAGTGGGTCCAGTATTCACTCTCATAGAACTTAAACTTCAGAGCCACATACTCAAACTGTTCGGCTTACCCGATGGAGACGGTATCTTTAGCCCTGGAGGCAGTATCTCCATAATGTATGGCCTGGTCGCTGCAAGGTTTAAGAAGTTTCCGGACATCAAGACCAAAGGGATGAGGAATCTACCCGAGATGGTTATTTTTACTTCTGAAGATGTAAGTTTATGATCCTGTTTTTAACCGACTTCCGAAAAGGAGGAGGTTATATATTCGTAGCGTGTTTTTTTTTAATGTATTTCCGCCGATTTATCCGTCAATTGCGGACCGATTTTGAAAATTATTTTTTGTTTGAAAGGGTATGCTCTCGAGGTAGTCCCATATAAATTTTATTAACTTTGCTTGAATAGTTTTTGAGTTAGCTTCAATAATATGTATTTTTTTCCCACTTAGTATGTGGATAATATGATAAGTTTCAGTCACTGGTAGCAGGTAGTGGTATTCGAATTTGTGTGGGGTAGGTACCACAACTAAAAAGTGATAAAAACTTTTTACAAATAAAACAACCGACTTCCAAAAAAAACACTACGAAGTGAAAAATAACTTAAATTTCGGAAGTCAGTGGCAAAAAACGAAAATTCAAAACCAAAGACACTGACTTCCGAAATTAAACCTATTTTTCACGTTTTAGTGTTTTTTTTGGAAGTCGGTTGTTTTAATTTTTGGAAAAAGTTTTTTTAATATCATAATCGGTTGTAACGTTGCAGTAGATTTCTTCTACATGTAAGCAAATATCCTTATTGGAATTTCTTTATTTGCACAAGTAACGATTCATTATTTGTTGTGTATAGGGTGCAAAAGTATTAAATAAATAATCTAATAAATTAAACTCGCTGGTCGTGTCTGTCTGTATGACCGCGTTGATTTTCGAAACTGCGCAACGGATTTTCATGCGGATTTCACCGTCATTTACAGAATTATTTATTCCCGAAGATACATGTGCATAATTCATTAATATGAAACTTAGATATAAAAAGTAATTAAGGTTGCTAGTAATAAATGTACCTATATCTAATTAATAGGTGCATAATAAAACTTTCATAACAATTTTATGACTCGTCTCACCATGCCTTGAGCTACAATTTACCTTCCAGTTTCTCATAGTTTTAATAAAACATTTTCAGAGTCATTACTCCATAAAGAAAGCTGCCCATTGGCTAGGTTTTGGTACAGAGAGTATCAGGATCATACAAACCAATGCCAAAGGACAAATGGCAGTGGATAAGCTAGACGAAGCTATACAGAAAGAGAGGGATCTTGGGAGATGTCCTATATTCGTGAACGGCATGGCCGGCACGACGGTTTTAGGAGCCATAGATGACCTGGATACAGTTGCTGATGTGTGCAAGAAACATGGTGTTTGGATGCATGTTGATGTGAGTTTTCTTTGGATTACCTATACCATAATGTTACTTGCGACTGGAGAAATGCTTAAAAACAAAATATCAATCTGCCTGGCCTTTTCCCACCTATGTTGGGGTCGGCTTCCAGTCCAACCGGATGCAGATGAATACCAGTATTTTACTTGAAGCGACTGCCTATCTGACCTCCACGACCCAGTAACTGGGTAACACGATACCCCTTGGTAAAACTGGTTGTTAGACTTTTAGACTTCTGCGACTGTCAAAGATCTACGAATGATAGCTCGTGAAATGTTTAAAAAAACATTTGAATAAATCTGTGGCGGCTAGGCATGAAGTAGCGCCTGCTGCTTTCAGACTAGATAAAAAACCAAAACAGAGCGCTACGAACAATGCAGTGAAGCATACCAAAACTACACCTCCGCTCTGTGCATACACGCTCACACGCACACATTTACAATCTGAGTACAGGTCGTGCCATTAAAGATGAGACTTGACCGCGCCTCCCGCCGCTCTTTCCTCCGCCCCGATGACGCCCCAGCGGGGACCTCATACCGCTAAAGAGACCCATAAATCGTCTACTGCGCAAGTCAAACCACGTGGTGCGTCAAGTCTCATCTTTAATGGCACGACCTGTACACACATGTTTACGAAATCGGCCTCACGTCACTGTTGATAGCTCTGTGTGGTCTGAGCTGCTGCTATTCGAGTCGATTAAGTTCCTACCCAATAGGCATAAGGACAAAAAAATTGTGTTAATTGTCGTCCGAATTGTTAGTAAAAAGTTAATTTATAATGTTCCAGGCTTGCTGGGGAGGCAGTTTAATGCTATCACCTAAATATAAACCCAAACTAAAAGGAATAGAAAGGTCGGTATACCAGTTTACGTCTTTTGGAAAATACTATTTTCTAATTGTCTGTATAATAGATCAATCAATCTTAGTACACCTCGTGAAAAACTATAAGAATTTCAACTTTTTCCTATTTAAAAGCGATCTTCGCGCGAATTAGCGATCGGTCGCGTGCATATGTCACCTTTTGTTCGGAAAATCGGAAAGCGCCCTCTTTTGGCACGACCAGGCGTTCAGGTTCACCAAAAAATAAAAAATCGTTCGATCGTCTATTCGGCCGACGATCGTTTTTAAATAGGACGCGGGAGTTATATTTTTGAAAAGAAAAAGAAAGAAAGAAAAAGCTTTTATTTGGACACAGTTCGTCAAACACAAAACATAAATTCCCCTCAACATTAACATAACATAGATTAACATATACTAAAATATTGTTTCTAATACCTTAACTTATTGACTTTAAAATCCGCTTTTGATTTTATAAAAATAAAACTATTGCATGACCTAGATGAATCGATGGAAAATTCATTTATTAAAATCCATCCAGCCCTTAGTATTCTTCCAGGGTATAAAGAAATCTACAAACAATAATACATACAAACGCGTGAAAGACATAACATACAGTATAAATAAGTACAATACCTATTCTATCTTCATAGAAAACGGCCGAAACGACGCGCTTCGAAATTTCGGTGTATGCAAAAGTATTGAGTGCGCAACAACACGGTTGCGGCTTATCTACCAAACGGCCGCAGGTAATTATTTCAAGGTCACTGCCGAGACATAATACTGCTACTTATTTATTCTGTGACATAACCCTGTCTTTCTTGTCGCGATGTCGGGTTAAAAGTAATAATCCAATTAGTCATAGAACTGAGGAGAATTTATTAAAATTTTCTAATAAAAAATTAAATACTTCCAGAGCAAATTCAATAGCGTGGAACCCGCACAAGATGGCGGGCGCTCCGTTGCAGTGTTCCGTATTCATGGTGCGAGACAAGGGATTGCTACACGAAGCGAACTCGGCAGCTGCGCAGTACTTGTTCCAGCAGGACAAGTTCTACGACGTGTCGTATGATACGGGGGATAAGAGTGTGCAATGTGGGAGGAAGGTAAGAACCAAAGAAATATATAGCCCATACTGATCTACTCCCTGGCAAAGGCTTCCGTCCTCTATTCAGCCTAATCCCAACTTATAATAATATTATGAATGCGAAAGTGAATTTGTTTGTTGGTTGTTTGTTGCGCTTTCACGCTAAAACGGCTGAACAGGTTTGGGCAAAATTTGGTACATGGGTAGACCATGACTTGAAATAGGATATAAGATAATTTTTTCCCGATATTCCCACGGGAGCGAGACTTGTGTGGGTGAAGCCGTGGGGCGTAGCTAGTCCACAATAAATTATTTGTTAACAAACACAGTCATGTGTGAAAAAATACAAAGAATATAATATATATTATGTCTAACATTAGGCCAATCTTCGAAGGGTCAGGCAGAGGTATATCTATAGTACACACGGCTACATATCAAGCTATACGTTTCCAGTTTATGTTGATCTCGCATTGTATAGGATTTCTGTATTATGCGAGGTCAGCTTATACTGGACATGTATAGCTTGATGTGTAGCCGTGTGTACACCCACATTCCGCCAGATATGTTTAAGTTTAATGTAATAGGGGCCGAGTTTATTTGTTGCCATAAACCATTCTTTGTTAATTTTTGCAACTTCCTCAGGCAGGATTCAAAGTCGTTCCACTATCTCCTTCGTGGTATACCGTGGCCCTGTCCCGATGTTTCCTTCTCTATTTAACTACCAATGTTCCAATGTTTTTTTCCGACTATGAACACAGTTTGTTATATTTTTTGCGAGAAGCACATCGAATCATATTCTCTCAATTGGCCACCAGACCTACACGACCTTACCATAAAACTAAATTTATATTTTCTAGAGTTGTTATATTACATGGATCCGATGATTTTCTTGACTCTTGTCTCTTAGATTTTTTCATTATCAATTTCTGATGCTAAATGTATCCATTAATGTTTAATTATCTTAGTATAACGGTAACTTAATATGATACTTGGTATTCTCAGATCGATGCCTTCAAATTATGGATGATGTGGAAAGCACGGGGTGACCTCGGTCTCAGTCAGCTCGCAGACCAAACGATGGCGACGGCTCAGTTCTGCTTGGAGGCCGTAGCAAAGAGGCCAGGGTTCAAGCTGGTGTCTGATGAGCTGCAGTGTCCTAATGTGTGCTTCTGGTATATACCGAGCTTCATGAGGGGACAGGAAATGGATGAAAAGTGGTGGGAGATCATGCATAAGGTGATATGATTATAATTGGTTTATACTCAGTTTTTTAATTGAGAAATTGAAGTTGAGAACTTGTCACACTCTACTTTCAATGTAGCCGCGAAATTCAACATTTCTTATGTTTTTTTGCAAAGAAATGTTGAATTTGGCGGGCTTATTATGTGCAGTATTTTTATTTTCTTAATGTCCCTCGGGTATCATCGGTTTTCCGAATACAAACGAACGAACGCAAATCTCCATGTCCATCAATTATTAAATTTATCGTGTATAATAATTTGAATTCAGAACTAAGTACTTTATTGTTGTTTTGTTTCGATTTCCGTGTGAACTATATATACGTAGAGTTGTAAAACTATTTTCCTATCTGTAGTGCCTGTGACTTTAGCGGTTTTCCTCCACTTATTAAAAATAAATTACATTAAGTTAAAAGAGTATTAACAACTCTATGTACTTACAAGTCGATTGAAAGCGTCCGGTCTGCACCCCGTTAGGGTATATATGTTCTGTGGTCTGCACCAAGTGCAAAGGGCAACTGATAGAAATCCGACAACTGACGAAACACGAAGTTTGCCGAGAAACATTAAGAACATAGAAATACAGTAATGTTATATTGACTGCCTCGTTGGTCTAGTGGTCGCAACCGCTATTGCCGAGCATGAGGTCCTGGGTTCTATTCCTAGGTCGGGCACTTACTTGAAACTTAAACATAACTGGCGAAATTTGGGTGTACTATAGGTACACCTCTGCCCAACCCTTCGGGTAAACAAGGCGTGATGTTATGTTTATGTCAATTTCAAATCAGAAACTGTTCTAGTAAAGTTATATGTAGGTACACACGGCTACACATCAAGCTGTACATTCCAGTATAAGCTGATCTCGCATTGTATAGGATTTCCGTACAATGCGAGGTCAGCTTATACTGGACATGTATAGCGTGTGTACCTACATATAACTTTACTAGAACAGTTTCTTTTCTCCGAGATATGATAATTATGACTTTCATGATTTTTTTTCATGATTTGATTTGTTTATGGTTTAAGATCATTCTTGTGATGCAATGTTAATACAGGGACTTATAGCACAAAACTTTTAAGTACCTATAATAGAAAACCAAAGAAACAAGGTTCTATAGGTTTAGAATACTGAGATGACGTCTGATCGAGTTGATAGAAGAAAAACATAGGTACAGGACGACATAAAAGAGTCTGACGTGGTGAAATTTGGAACTAAATATTTTACCCTATGATAATGGCACTACTTTGCCGACAAGTGCTAGTAGGTTTTGAGTCATCCACAAGCAGCCTTTTTATTAACAATTTGTTTAAATTCTTTCCCTTATTTCCTATTTAAAGTGACCTGAGTGCGATGATGGCGGCTTCATTTTTTCTTAACTCTTTTTTGCTAAGCTATACTGCGCTATCCTAAAATAAATAGGGATAAGGGCAGAAGAATGAAGACACTAATATACCTTTTCTGTTTTCTAGATAACTCCAAAAATAAAGGAGCTGCTAGTCCTAAGCTCTCAACTGATGGTAGCGTACTCGCCCGTCCGTCATTATAAGAACTTCTTCCGTTTTGCGTTCACCTTCCACCCAGCTGTGAATGAAGACCAGGTGCTTGGAATGCTGCAATCTATTGAGCAGTGCGGGGAGACTGTTACGTTGTCCATGTTATCGTAGATTAAGATATTTATAAACTATAAATAACTATTAAACTAATATAATATTGCAAAATCTATTGTATTTTCGGACATGAGGGTTTTCTGAAATGACGTCCATTAGATGGCAGCACTAAAACGTCAGGTCTGGGCACTTGTCAAAAGTGTCAAAGCGCCTATATTTTCTTTAATCGTGACTGAATGATGAACGAATGAATGAAACGAATGATGAACGTCATTATATATTTTATATTCATTGTCGAAATGGAAGACCTCTTGTCAAAGTGGCGCCAACTGGTGGCGTGAATTTTCATGAAAACCCTCATTGCAACGTTATAATGGTGAAGGATTTTTTGTTGTTTTTTTTTGCTTGGGATGAGAAGATGTGAAATTAAAATCTTAACCAATTAAGTTCTTTAATGAGAAGCCTTTTGTGATCAACAAAAATCCTTATTGCGTTTAAAAGTCACCGTAGTTTACCAACATTGTATTTTTTTTATATTTCAATGGATTCTTTTACCCAAGTCTTCGTATTTGCTGCAATAACCCAGTTTAACGCTGTATTGTCACCACGCGGATCACCATTATGTCCCCAAAGCAGCCTGTTTCCGTTAGAGTCCACCTTTGAATCCATTTTTAGTCCTTGATGATATTGGTAATTGATAAAGTGGAAGATTAACGTTTCATCTTTCATCAATGGCTCCACATAATATTGATGGTTGATTTCGTTGTCAATTGTTGAGGCCCAGCCTTTTCTGTCTCCTAAACTGTCTGTGTTTGAATCCAATTTTAAATACATGTCGCAGTCCATGTTCTTTACTTTAAATACGACATTATCATTGTCCCATATTGGCATGAACGTCCAGCTTACTTGCTTACTTGTTTTATCAGAGCTATCTCCCAAAACAAGTCTTTCATTATTAGAATCAGCGTTCGCATCTAGTTTTAATGCCTGTTGATATTTCTTGTTGACTATTGTCACAATATCTCCTTTAAAAATAAGCTGAAATGCATCTGGGAAACTCTTGCTGATTATTTCATTACCTTCGCTGTTCCACAGCTTATAAGCATAAGCCATGATGTTACTCGAACTTGCGCCTAAAAGTTTCGTTACCACTTCAGTTATAGCTTCAGAACCAGTTTCAGTGTCCATGTTTTTGGTCAGATCCACCGCAATGTCATAAGTACCTTCAGTGACGTAATTGTAAAGCTGGTCTTTAAGCGCTGTCAGATTCAGGAAGGTTAGATCACTATCAAACAACGATAAGCCTTGAAGTTGAGTGGGTAAGGTGTACCTCGGACAGAGGAACACATCCTTCTTCTTCAGTTCTGTGGTAAGATTTCTAATATCAGCTGAACTGGTTTCAAATCCATAGGCGACAACTTTGCCTAAGTCTGGGTTGAGCATACGTGCAATATCTTTAGCACAGCTGGAATTGATGGGCGCTCCCATAACAGTAACGACGTTGACTGAATTGTTCTTGATGTATCCGCTGGTGTCGCAGTTAGTGTAATTAACGACCGGTATCCTGTTTGGGATCTTCCTGTCTCTGTCAGGACCATTGCTCACGAGTTGGTAGGTATGGTTGACGTTGTAACAGTCAGAGAACCCGCTGATCCCATGTTGGGTGACTATCCTACCCTCCCCCCAGTAGTCAACATGTTCAATCAAATTGTTGAGGGAGGGAGGAAGCTTGATTAGGTAGTATTCTCCTAGGAATGGACACTCGGAGTAAGGATACGCTTTGTCTTTGTTGGTGAAGTAGTTTGGTCTTCGAGCAAGCTTCCAACCGGCTACGGAATGCATTTTCTGAGTTTTCAATTATTGCTTACCTAGAAATAAAAAAAATATTCTAACATAAATCCTAACTAAATATTAAAAATGCGAATGTGAGTATGTTTTGTTTTTTTTTTTTACGCTTTCACGCTAATATAGATGAACGGATTTGGATAAAATTTGGCACATGGGTAGACCATGATTTGGGTACAGTTTCTTCCTGAAGGAAAAGTATTTTATTTGGGACACGCACAGGAAATACAAATATAAATTGGGATATGGGTAAAAGATTGATGATGGTGTTGCCCCACACCAAGAATTTTTCTTGTACACAAATCTCAAGCAGAACTGAACTGGTAGAACTGTCTTTTAGATACTACAAATATTTGATTCGTGCTAGAATTGAAGCAGAGACCCGTAGAATAGAATCAGATCGCCTTGAACGCGGTGTTAATAGTAAAAAAATGTCAGTAAAAAAAGGTGAACTTACCAACTTGAATTTGAAGCAATCAATTGCAGTCTTGCATTGCTGTGAACCTTTTTATAGGAATCAATTAGGTCATCTAACTTATCGGTTCTGTGGTTGTTGGTAGCCATACGTACCCGTAGGTACCGCAAATAATCTTTTTAGGGGACAATTTTGCAAGTTGTGCTGGGTAGGTACCGCAAAACGATAAAAAAGGTTTACCTATATATATTGACGCATGATACATAATGTTAACAAAGAACACGTCTTAAAGGTAGCATTTTTAGCTGGTCTTTATTAGATACTAGATGCGTCCCGCGGTTTCACCCGTATAAATCCGTTGGGAATATCAGGATAAAAGGTATCCTATGTCCTCCAGGTCATGGTCTACCCATGTTCAAAATTTCATCTAAATCCGTTCAACCGTTTTATGGTGAAAGCGTTACAAAAAAACTTACTTTCTTATTTTTAATATTAGTTTCGATAATTAGGATTTAAATAAAATTTATTTCATTTACCTATATCAGAAAATTAACTAAAAAGCAGGAGATAGGTAGGTAGTGGTACACGCGGCTACACATCAAGCTATACATTTCCAGTATAAGCTGACCTCGCATTGTACGGAAATCCTATATAATGCGAGATCAGCATAAAATGGAAATGTATTGCTTGATGTGTAGCCGTGTGTACTACACCTACACAATATCATTACAGCACCATTTCTTCTCCGTTGAAATGAAAGGCACACAACTCATTATGACCATTCCTATTACCTCTCATACGTACACTAATAGTTCCTATGACTTAGGTAAACCATTGTGGTGGTTTTTACCTAATTCAGTTCGTCATAACAAGCTAATTGTCAATACTGTCAGTGAACAATGTTTGTTTGTTGAACTAATATTCTTTCGTTTCTATTACTTAGTTAGCTATCGGAATGCACCTGAAAATTATTGACGTATTAGGAGAATAATGGCTTGCGCACACTGACGGACGGCAGGGGAGAACATCGAGGAAGTTTCCTCTTTCCGCCAGGGCACACTGACAAGAAAAATCCTCTGCAATATCGCGAGCGTCCGCCAGCTTACGGGAGCATCCGAGAGTATGCCGCTGCATCCGCCGAGTATCCATCGCTCGCCGGGATTTGGTTATTCCACTAGCGATAGCGACTACGCAGCGTTGCGGCGCGGCCTGGCAGACTCCAGCGCATATACCTTATTTCGATGGGATAACTATTAAATTCAATTGATAAATGTAAAATCCTCTGCCGTCCCGTCCGTCACTCTGCGCAGGCCATAACAGCCGTAACCTTAAAATGTGTTGTTATGTAGATCCACCGATTGGGTACGCACGACGACATCGCGGCCAGCCAAGTTAAAATGGCGGTATCAGCTTGACTCCTACCGAAAGGACTGATTAGCACCAGCAAAAGACAGAATTGTGTGGAAAAAGGAGAGGAAAGCCTTTGCCCTGTAGTGAGACAATACAAGCTAGTTGGACATCGACGCGAAAACTTTTACCTTGGGTTCAGTACATGATTCTGTTATTTAAAAAAAAATCTGTTGTTTCATAAAAAAGTGCAATACCTGCGCGGTCAAAATGTATGGAACAGCAGATTTAAAAAAAATTACCGACGAAGAATTTCAACGCAGGGGGGGTTCAGTATCATTTACTGAATCCATGGTAACAGTATTCGCGTCGATGTCCCTGAAACCCTGTTTACTAGGTGATTGGAAACCCCATTGAAGGCGTCTTGATGAGTTTTGATTAATCGGCTGTTTCGTGCGAAAAGGTTCTAATTAAACACTAAATCCACTTAAGTCATCTAAAATATAGATGAACAATTTTATTACTCAAAATATTTATATAAAATTGTCCCCTAGCTTAGAAACGCGCATTCTGTGCGATCCACCCGAGGTATTTGTCGACGCTTGTGTAGAGGCCGGGATGGTCGGGTTCTCCACAGCGCAGGCCCCAGGACACCACGCCAATGGCAGTCCAGCGGCCACTCGGCATCTGGTACATCAGAGGACCACCGCTGTCACCCTGCGAAGAAAAAAACGCATTTCTGTTATCAAATGATTTGGCAATCAGTCTAACAGAATATTAGATGGAATGCCTATGAGTACATTTAAATCTAACATTTTGATGACGAGATGCCAAACTGGAGAGAAAGTTCCAATGCCTCATGTGACTGTTATTTAACCGGCGGGTCACAGGCCTTCGAAAGGAGTGGGCTGTAATCTACCACGCCACGCCAATGTCTTCGAATATCTGGTTCTAGATGCCGGTTTACTCACGATGTTCTCCTTCACCATTTTGAGAGCAGTGGTGATGAAAATATTTACTCAAAGTAAAGCGCCTGGGTCTGGGCCACCACAGCTTTACACAGCATCCTTTATAGTTTCTCATTTAGGTTTTACCAAAGTCGTAATTAAAGTTGTACATAGCTCACAGAATGAGGAAGCCAAAATGGCAAATAGACTGGTCACAATAGCCGTGGAACCGATGACCGTTGGGGTAGACGTGTTCTTGAGGCACCTTTATTAGGCACCTATGTACCAAATGGTACAACATTAAATAATTAAAAGCTTTACCTGGCAAGCATCCTTCCCGCCCTCCCTTCCGCCAGCACAAAGGGTCTCGTCGAAGATGCTGTCAGTGAACGAAGCGATGCACATGTCGTGGTCCCACACCGGGACCGTTACCTCCATCAGAACATTGCTATGAGGACCACCGTACCATTGTGTGCCCCAACCTGGAGGGAAGGTCACAAGATTCATCAATTGTCGCTTGCGAATACCGTGATTGGTGATTGCCATCAGTAGTTAGTATATTTGGTCGTTAATCATCAACAAAATGATGGGTCTGAAAGTAAACTTTAAAAGAATCACGTAACTACGAATTAAGAGTAGTGAAACAGTCGCTGCTTATGCGTGAACCACATATATAATATCTGTGGCGTGAACCATGCGGCTTTTCAATCAAAAGGATTCTACGGGAAACTACGATTGCATTTACGGCCGCATGTGCGATAATTTGCATCAATCTAGTATATTGACATAACATAAGGTACCTACTAGACGTCGGTGTATTACTTTAGAAATTCTGTCGCAAAAACAGAAAGTGTTAAGAGCCATTTACCATTCGTTATTGTGGTGGTTTCTCCTTTTTCGTGGATAGTGTGATATTAGATAGGTACTTATGAGATCCGCAGCATAACAATAATTTTACTGCGACTACGCGACGGGCTCGACTTGTCGGGCCAATTCAGTGGGCGTAACGTAGTCAGAAGATACGTGATAGAAAGAGAGGCAACTTCTAGGTGAATATAACTGTAGGTAATTAGTGCTGTGCGACCAGCATGGGTAGAAACGGGTTTTCTCGACGGAAGAATAGACAAAATGACAGATTGTGATTGTTTATCTGTTATTTTCTCTATTCTTCCTTTGATAAAACTCGTTTCTATTGTGGTCATGCTAAGCGTGTTGGGGCTGCAGTCTCGACATAGACGGCGGTCGCTATATTACTGAATTCGGTTGCAAAGTCCTAATGGCGTCTCCAGCAGGTCAAAATTATTGCACGAAAAAATCACGTGACCTCCACCGTATGCTCCACCGTGTCCTCCGGGCGATCCACACAATGATGACACCCGGGCGTTTCCTCCCGCCTTATCCTGTGCAGGAACCTCCCGAAACAGCCGTGTCCGGTGAGGACCTGCGTCAGGTGGAAGGTGAGGACGCCGTAGCGCCTCTCTAGCCACTCCTCAAAGAGGGGTCTTACCGCCGCAATTGTGGCGTGCCCAGCGCTGGGCTGCGAAAATCGCACTCTCCAAGACGCCATGAGATCCCGCCGGAAAGACTGCAGCCCTTGAATTGCACTTTATTGTGACGAGCAAGGGTCACAATTTTTTTAATCATTTTTCGGAGTGAATCTTCTGTACTTGTCGTATTCTGTGGTAAAACAGTAAAAACTTACCAATAACAATAGCCGGTTCGTCAGTGAGCTGCAAGTTGGGGGGTGGGAGACAGATAGGCCACACGTAAGTATTGAAGACGGCCGGTCGGTCCAGCTTCAAGATGGCGATGTCGTTCTTATAGTTGGCGATCTCAAAAGATTCGTGTTGACGGATCTCTGTGACCCTGAAGTTGTAGGTCCGGGATTCGTTGTCGCGTTTGAAATCGTACTCTCCAAGACGGACGAACAGCTCTTCTGCTTTCCATCTGAAAATAAACTTATTTCCATGAACAGTTTCCTAGAAGTGCGACGGTGGCTGGTCACTGGAACGTTATTTATGAAAATAAGTTGGTGTATCCTTAGAGCGTTTTTTGAAACCGTAAAGCCCGTTGCATTGGGTTAAGTTCAACGTTAACGTTGCCATCATTTTCATGTCAGCTGTCACTGCGGCCGTTGTGTCCGCTAGGAGTAAAGCTACGGTTTCCTCATAAATAAAACTCTTGGTTCCCTAGAAGACCGCCGCCACTAAGGCTCTAGACAGACGGACTGCATTTCAGCAGACTGCGTAGTCGATTGGCTGTTTCGATGCAGTTATGTCAACTCACAAGCATTCAAACTGCTTTGCAGCTGGCGTGCAGCTCAAGCGCAGTCCGTCTGTTTAGACCTTTACGGCCGCAGTCACTGCTGTCATGAAAACGATGGTTGTGGCAAAGATTTAAATATAAAGAACATATTTGTATGTTACTAAATTATGGAAGTACCTACCTATTAGGTATTAATGTAAAATTAATTTGCATGCCCTAAACAAGCAAAATATGGACTGTAAACAACCAGCCTATAGTTAATTGATTCAGGCGTGACCTTGCGGAAATCCATTATAAAATACAATAGAAGTGGATATATTTAGTAACCTGTTCCGCTTAGCTATTTCTGTCGCAGTCGCGCTCAGCGCTTGGTGTGGCAACACGCCGTGTTCGAGTTTGCGACAAGTCAATCGTCATCCTGAGGATGCCTCGTTGAGAGGTGAAACACGTGTTGATTTCAGGGTTTTTTTTTAAGACTCTTTAGAAATAGTTAAGCGGAACAGGTTACTAAATATATCCACTTCTATTGTATTTTAACTAGCCTATACCTATTTTCTGCAAATAACTGATTGACCCAAATTAATATTTCTCGCACTTTAAGAAATCGCACAAAATAAGAAATAAGTTCTTATTTTGTGCGATTCTTAAAGTGCGAGAAATATTAATTTGGGTAAGAATAAACAAATCAAACCTTCTAGTGCAATGAGCAGCAGTCATGACATGTCTATCAGTGATGAGCACTCCGCCACAGTACTGCTCGAAGCCCTCCGGAGTAATGGAGGCCATCCATGGCCATTCACGAGGGTTGGCCTGTCGGGCACCGAACACGCGACTTTGTTGGCGAGTGCTTAGACCACAACCTATAAAGAAATTGATACTCAAGGGAGATGCTCTAAAGTCAATCTGCCTAGCCTTTTCCCAACTATGTTGGGGTCGGCTTCCAGTCTAACCGGATGCAGTTGAATACCAGTATTTTACATGGAGCGACTGCCTATCTGAACTCCACAACCCAGTAACTAGGTATTACGATACCCCTTGGTAAGACTGGTTGTCAGACTTTCAAGCTTCTGACGACCAGTAACGACTGTCAAGGATCCATGAATGACAGCCGGGACCAACGGGTTTAGCATTCTTTCCGAAGCACGGAGGAGTCGAATGTAGAAATAGTCACCTATCCACGGACCAACCCCGGCAAGCGTCGCTTAACCTGATGGATCGACTTGCGCGGCTGTTAGTACTTAGCTACGAGCTCCTTTGAAAGTGCGCTAAGGTAGTTAGCACGCGAACAAATGTTCTTACGTTTATTGCAATTTGAAGCAGGTCAGAATTATACAGTTGTACTTTTGTTAATCAAATATCTTTCGTTACCGTAACAAGTAGGTAGATATGTATTTACATAATTATAATCAATAATATCATCAATACAACTCTCTAAGTTCAAATTACCCTATATACACACAACATCACGCCTGTAATCCCTGAAGGGTTAGACAGAGGTGTACCTATAGTACACCCACATTTCGCCAGTTATGTTTAAGTCCCATGTAATAGGGGGCGAGCATATTGCCATTAACCGGGCTCAAATCCAGACTCCGGGCTGCTACTGAGAAATTCCAAAAATACCCTATACCCTACCCTACCCTATATATACAGCATGTAACAAAAACCTTGTCCGATCCGTGAGGGTGTTGTGAGGAATCATACTGAGACTCTATTTATGTGGTAATTCTTTGGAAAAAAGAAAAAATTCGCCCCGTTTTTTTTCAAGTGGTCATTTTACCGGGTGGTAACATTCCCCAAATTAGACGCATTATTAATTTATTATACATAAAACAAAAAGTATTTTAATAAAAAAATTATACTAGAAGATCAATAATTAAATTATCTTTAAAATGGTGAAGGTTTCAGAAAAATACGCTTGATAGATTTTCCGTGAT
Organism: Omphaloscelis lunosa; assembly: GCA_916610215.1. Lineage (NCBI taxonomy): Eukaryota > Metazoa > Arthropoda > Insecta > Lepidoptera > Noctuidae > Omphaloscelis > Omphaloscelis lunosa. The sequence goes on along the minus strand of OU744265.1, from coordinate 10,658,685 downwards.
TCTCAGTTTTTTATCCGCGTTAGATATAACTTTACAAATTAATTTCATTATGTAATATAAACATAATCTAAACTATTCCTATATTAAATGATTAAGAAAAATGCTCTTATTTAACATATATTTTAACCAAGTGTACTATGGGTAGGTACACCTCTGTCCAACCCTTCGGGGAAACAAGGCGTGATGTTATGTTATGAACACTAATTTATGATTATTGCTGCAGAATTACTACTGAAGATAATTTATGGAACATGAGCATCGTGTCAGGATAAGGTGATGTTTAATAATAATACAACCTCTAGACTCCGCCCTGGAAACCTTCACGACAGCTTCATTCTGTTCCTCCCTCGGTGCAGTTGCTGGCAAGTCTCCTGCCAATCCTTCTGCGCCGCTCAGCGTTGCTTTGTCAGGGCAACAAGCTCCCACAGTACTGAAGGATAATAGTTATTTAATTATTTATTTATATATTGGTTCACCAACAACTGTTTACACTGGTAATATGCTTAGGGTAACAAAAAAGGTAAAAAATGTGACAAATTAGTGTAACAATCTCTTATAGGTGAACTCCGCATGCATACAAAATTTGGTTGTACAAGGAAAACAACAAGAGAAAACAATAAGAATTTAACTTAGAACTAAAGCTTAAACTACGTAACTAAAGTTAAATGTCAGTTATATGTTTTAAGTTGTATGAAGACATAGGTCAAATGAAAACTTAAACTATTGTGGAGAAAAAAAAAAAAAAACATGTTTCGTTATATGCCAGAAAGTACAAAATAAATGAATAGAATGAATAAATTGAATAGTTTTAAATATTTAGCAATTGGACTTCCCAGAGGCCCAAAGTACATACAGATAGTAATTAATTATGATCAATGCACAGTCAAGTCTTTTATATCTTCGTCAGTTTTCAAATTCATTCCTTTATCAAGTTAGGACATATTATAGATTTTGAAGCTATGGCACTCAGAAGAATATTGCATATTAGAAAGCTGTATTTATTTATTTGATAACAAATGTCAAAATGCCTTTGACCAATGACCTAGATCTACAACCTGACCATCAAATGAAATATAATATATATATTAGATTTAATTGTCAGAATCTGTCAGTGTGACATTTTTAATCCGGTCTGCTATCTGAAGAAGATATCTGAATGTCTTTCCGGTATTGACATTACGATGCATTATGTAATGCCGAGTCGGTAAAGCAGATTCTATCGTGCAATGAGCAGACAACAGTAATATAGCCCCTAAGATGACGAACATATTTTGTATATGACTGTACATAACTCACTTTTGTTGAATAATGCAGACATAGTCCATGAACTTGATGAAGTCAGATCGGAACTCCTCCTGGATGCAGTGGTGGAGGGGCCGGCAGTGACCAGGCTTGCCGTTCGGCAGGACACAGCCTTGATAAGCTACATTAACCTGAAAAAACAACTTGATTTTAGAAAAGTTACAGTTAGTACTCACTTGTAATTTCAATAGTGCGACGTCAACAACGGTTAACAATTAGTTGATTTTATTATGCGTTGTTCAAAGAAAAAAAAACAAAATATATTTTATTTCACACGGGTTCTTATGAAACGTCAGAAGCTAGGTGCACGGTTCCAATTGGTCGTTTCCTATGGAGAAGAGCCTGCAAGAAACACCACGGTTACTCTTTTAAAAATAAATGACTTTTAAAATGATTTCAAATTACAGTGTTAATATAGGTATGGGAGGACAGTGTAGTCCTGTCAACAAGTACCAGATACTTAAAAATAAAGAAAATGGTCTAAATATCTATACAGTCTATTAAGCCTACAACGTTCTCACATTCACAAAATATAAAAGAATCTATTAAAGATCAAGAAAAAAATTAAAATCTATTTAAACGAAAAGACATTATTGCCATTACAACAGTTACAAGACTGTTATCTTGAGATTTTAACTTAACTACGTCTTCAAGAACTATTACCTATATTTATTGCATTTAGTGTTCACACTGAAGGACAAAGACTTGGCTTTCGTTTTTACACTGCTTTGATCTTGAGCTAATAGGTAGGTACGGAACCATCCTGTTTATAGGCGTCAAGGTTTGTTTCGTCATTTTCACCTGTGTTTACCGTTATGTTAATTTGTCTAGAAGTATACAGGGTGGCAGCGGACAACGACGCGAAAACTGTTACTATGGATTCAGTACATGATTCTGAACATTCAGTACATGATAATAGACGAAAAATTTCAAGGCAGGGGGCCTTGAAATTTTTCGTCGATTATTATAAATAAAATACAATAGAAGTGGATATATTTAGTAACCTGTTCCGCTTAGCTATTTATAAAGAGTCTTAAAAAAAACCCTGAAAGAAATCGACACATGTTTCACCTTTCAACGAGGCATCCTCAGGATGATGATTGACTTGTCGCGAACTCGAACACGGCGTGTTCCACACCAAGCGCTGAGCGCAGACTGCGTTCTTTCAGGGTTTTTTTAAGACTCTTTAGAAATAGCTAAGGGGAACAGGTTACTAAATATATCCTCTTCTATTGTATTTTATAATGGATTTCCGCAAGGTCACGCCTGAATCTATTAACTATTTTAAATAAAATCTGTTGTTCCATATATTTTGACCTCGTAAGCATTGCACTTTTCTATGAAACAGCTGATAAAAAAAAAATAACCTACGAATAATTTCAACGCAGGGGGGTTCAGAATGCCGGGGTCGCGGGAAAGTCAGAAAGGGATACCGTGGCCCCTGGCAACATGGCAACTGAAGGGCACGGTAAGAGTCTGACACAGAGAGCGGAAAAACGAAGTGGGTTCAGAATTATGTACTGAATCCATGATAACAGTTTTCGCATCGACGTCCCTGCCACCCTGTAAAGAGTAAGGGAAGACCAAAGAAACTGTGGATAAACTGTGTGAAATATGATATGGCTAGAAAGGGGGTGATAAGTGTGATAACCGAGATGACGATAAAAGAGAAGTATGGAATAAAGAGACATGTTGCGTCGACCACAAATAAATTGGGATTAGGGAAGAGAATCATGATGATGATAATGATCAACACATCAAAAACACAGTTTACAATGCATGTGCTCGAAAAGAGCGTAACGAAAAGTTTTACAAATTAGATGATGATGATGACGACGGCGTCAGTGGTGATGACGATGGCGATGGCAATGGCGATGGCGATGTCAATGGTCAAATTCAAAGTCAAAGTCAAAATCAACGTCAAAGTCAAACTCAAAGTCAACGTCAACGTCATAGTCAAAGTCAAAGAAAGTCAAGTTAGACAATCTTGACATATTTCTACTACTTGACTACGAGGCTTTTGGCTAATTTGGGAAAATACATTTTATGTAATATTTTGTGGCATGTGCGTTTAGTTTGTGCAGCATAAACAATTTTTCTTTCTTTCCTCTTTTCTAAGACAAAGCCAAAGCCAAAGTCAAAGCCAAAGTCATGACGATGGCGATGATGATGACGAAGAATATTGTTTATATTATTTATGTACGTCAGCCAAGATGTCAGATGTTACACATCATATGCGACTACAAGGCTCGCTCGTTTTTTGCGTTCCGTACCTAAAGGGTAAAGGCTTGTGCAGACCAGCGCAATATCGCGGGCGCTACAAGGGTCGCGCTGCCTGTAGCGCCCGCGATATCGCGCCAGTTTGCACGAGCCTTAAAACGGGACCCTATTACTAAGACTCCGCTGTCCCTCCGTCTGTCTGTCCGTCTATCACCAGGCCGTATCTCATGAACCGTGATAGTTAGACAGTTGAAATTTTCACAGATGATGTATTTCTGTTGCCGCTATAATAACAAACTCTAAAAAACAGAATAAAATAAATATTTAAGAGGGCTCCAATACAACAAACGTGATTTTTGTCCCACTTTATAGATAATGGTACGGAAACCTTCGTGCGTGAGTCCGACTCGTACTTGGCCGGTTTATTTTTATTTCCTCGCATAATGCATAGTAAAACGTTGTATGATATACGTGCATAAGATGATTTCCGACTTATGTCGACTTATAAACTCGCTCGCTTCGCTCGCTCGTGAATAAAAATGTCACTCGAAGGAAATCATCTACTTTACGCACTAATAGCATAAATAACTATTAGTACCTACCTAATGTTCCTCAACCTATGGGAAAAGAGTTTCCACAGCATACAAACATTCACACAAAACATTATCATGCCCCTAATTTCGTATCATTAAAGGTCTTGTGTCAGCATGTAATGATAAGATCGTGACACAGTCATTGTTACTACGAGTACGTACCTTTGTACTCAAATATTATTCATTGTAGTGAGAGGTTTGCTTTATTAAGCCCAATGCTTTAGAATGTACAAGCTTTGTAGGTTCGGTGTGTAATCTACTAAGATTTGTGTTAATATTGATTATGACGAATGTTCATTACTGCTGAAGATCTCCCGCCTGGGCATGAGTTGCCTTCGGTAACCTGGAAGTCTTTAAACTCCAGACCTAGGTTGGCTGAAGCAAGGAAAACGTGTTTAAGTAGAGATTCATGAACGACTCCGTCTTGGAGTGTAAATGTGGTGCTATTCCATAAACAATGGGACACTTAATATAATGTCCTGTGTGTCCTGTCAGCTGCACTTTATAAGAACTGAGGGACGCTTGATGGCGCTAACACGTGGCCGAATTCTGGGTCGAGTGCATTTAGATTGCCATTGACAAGCTGATAAAAAGAAGAATGCTGTATACTTCAAAATTCGTAATTTATACCTTCAAAATTCGTAATTTTGACTGGGTAATTATAAACAAGATAATGTAACGAATTTTATAGAACAGTCCAAATCAATTCTTAATGATTTAGCAGTGTGACGAAATGAGGCTGCAAGATCCTTATTTTATCTTGCATCAACACTGATGCAAACCGAAAACTGCTGTTTAACTTACAGTTTGGGTAGTTAAATACGGTAACCAGCACTCTAATTGCGTAACATAGTTTCAATCATAATCCGAGGGTTTTGAAGGATATTGCTAATTCATAGCTTTATAGGTTTGTAAAGTCCATCTGCTCAACAACGAAAATAACGCAATGAACGTGGGTAAATTGTCAAAATGAAACCCATTGCGAGCAATAAATTGCCACTAGTCAGTAACGGTTCGATCAGTTTCTGTATGAGTTAGACAGTGGGTTTTCGCGTTCACTAACATTTTAATTCTTGCATCAGAAAACACTCCTTTAATAAAGAAGACACCTATGATTCTAGTAGTTACGCAAAAATCAACAAACAAAATGTCACGTGAACAATAACAGGCATCAATTTCTTATCGATTTACCTTACTGTCTGTCTTGTATGCTAATTCCCTTGCTCACATAGGTTAGTCGCGGAAATAATGCCTAATTGCTCATGTTTTACAAGCGTAATGATGTTGTTGATCCCGCATCGGTTGCTAAACATGCTCGGTGCGGCGCCAGTGCAATGAAGTTGGTGCGAGGTAATAGCTTATTGAATACGACATTATCTAACTGCATTTTGAAGGCTGTGTGGTGGGCGTGAAGTTGTAGGTGGTTTATGGTTTTATTTGAAGAGGAGTTTTGTGATATTTATGTTATGGGTATGACGAATGAGACGTTTAACATTGGGTCACAGATAAATACAGATGGTTCACTCCACAGCTATTTACATTAAAAGCGACTCTTGACACGACACAATAAAGTGCATTCAGGTCGCTCAGAGCTAATATTACCTACAGTTAAGTATATTCACCTAGAAGTTGCCTCTCTTTTTATCGCGTAACTCTTATATCTTCTGATTACGTAAAGCTCACTGAATTGGCCCGACAAGATGAGCCGCGTACTTGTAGCTGTGCTGTACTATTCTGTGATTGGGTGGAGAGAGATGGAGAGTGGGCTCTGTTAAGGTCTGAAAAATTGGGGAAACTACTTAGTTTCCCCAATTTTTCAAACGCGCCGTCGACCCGGGCCTGGTCCTTACCGGACGGCGAGCTACCCAATCTAAAATTGCTAAAATTTCAACACCCCCTGCGTTGAAATCTTTCGTCACACATATACATTTTGATCACGTAGGTATTGCACTTTTCTATGAAACAGCTGAATTTATTTTTGATACCTTAAGGTATTAAAAATAAATTCAGCTGTTTGTGCAAAATTTCTAATCACGTGCTGAATTCACGGTTATAGTTTGCGCGACGATGGGGATGCCACCCTGTAAAAATCCACCACCAAAGCAGAATGTTGATAAGCGATTACTGTTTGTCAATGATTAGGTATGGCATAACATGATCTTCCCACTCTTTTAGTTGGTTTTGATTTTATTTTGTAATCTGTATCTTTTTGTAACTGTAGATTATAATATTAATTTATTACCTATTCCTAGTTCGATGCGTTTAAGGGAGATTGGCCGGAAAAGGCAACACAAGGAAGAGTGGACCTTTGCCCAGCAGTGGGACAATACAGGTTAAATAAAAACCTACTTAGTTGTTTTCTTATTTTTGCATTTTTTCGATGAAAGCAATGCGCTCGTGACTTTACTTAGCAATTAATGAGCAATTATTATGTTAAATGATGATGTGGATATATTTAGTAACCTGTTCCGCTTAGCTATTTCTAAACAGTCTTAAAAAGACCCCGAAAGAAATCTCCGAAGAATCCGATTTCTTTCGGGGTCTTTTGAAGACTCTTTAGAAATATCATTTTACTAGCTGTCCGGCCCGGCTTCGCACGGGTAGCATTAAGACTCATTTACGGCGCACCTACCCTACCTACCCTACCTACCCTACCTACCCTACCTACCCTACTTACCCTACCTATCCTACCTACCTACCGTACCTACCTACCCTACTTACCCTACCTACCCTACCCTACTTACCCTACCTATCCTACCTACCTACCCTACCTACCTACCCTACTTACCCTACCTACCCTACCTATCCTACCTACCTACCCTACCTACCTACCCTACCTACCTACCCTACTTACCCTACCTACCCTACCTATCCTACCTACCTACCCTACCTACCTACCCTACTTACCCTACCTACCCTACCCTGAATTTTCTTTGCTATAAACCTCACGGAGCCCGAGACCTTTCCAACGAATGCAAAACCGTGGAAACCGGTTCGTGCGTTCTGGAGTTATAGCGTCAGGAAGGAAAACCCGACTTATTTTTATATAGTAGATAATGGATTTCCACAAGGTCACGCCTGAATCAATTAACAATTATTATGTAATCTATGGTAAGTACTTATACATTATTTAGAGACCAAAATATCCTTAGAAAGAAACAATAGAGCTTCAGAGCCCCTATTTATAAAATAATCTTTTGTTACAAAAGTTTATATAAAAAATAGTAGGTATTAATAATTGTATTATTATGATACGTATTATTTTTTTATATTTGAATGCTATTGTGCATGTAAGCGCAACGTACAAAAACAATCACTGGAATTCTAACCTATGGCGGTCACATAAAGGCCCCCGCAGACAGGCGCGACGCTTCACCGCGATGGTAGCGGCGGCGACGCGACTCTAGTAGAACAATTTCTATGAAGTTTTTCTACTAGAGTCGCGTCGGTCGCGTCTGTCTGCGGGAGATATAACACGACATCGTTTCAAGTAGGTAGGTAATTGAAATATTATGTTGTTTATTTTAAATCGTTTTGTTCAATACGATTGCTGAACAATTTGATAAACTACACTACATGTGTGAGATCCTAAAGTCTCCCGCAGACAGGCCCAACGACGCGACGCCAGTTTCCATGAAATTTTCATAGAAATTGTTTCACCGGAGTCTTGTCCAACACCGCTCGTCGCGCGACGAGCGCTGTCTTTGTGTCGCGTCGCGTATCGCGCCTGTTTGAAAGAGCCTTTACTCGAACCTGAGTCAAAACGATTATTCCAGGAATTGAGACCATATCGTTGTTGTAGTTCACGCCTAATGTACTCTACCTATAGTCATTATCAAACGTGGGGCTTCCCCGAGACACTTTTTGTAACAACATAGTCGTTATATTATTATTTGCAACGTTAACAAACAATCTTCTGTCACAGTTTGCAGCGTGGTAGTAGTAAGTACCTAGTTAGTTACCAAGTTAGTTCAGAACTCGCAGTAAGTTTCATGAATCTGAGAGAATAGCTGCAACGCCACCATCACACAAGCTGGTTAGTAAAGGATATTTCAATAGTTTGTCACCTACCTGATTGTCGTTTATTGCAATGAAACGTTTCGTTCTGCCAGCGCCGATATGCATACCGCCCTCGGCGATAACCTCTTGCCATGATGGGTCGAGTAAATGGGCTGTAAAGATTGAAATAAATAAATAAAAACATTTTTATCATAATGTATTCGATTAAAACACGAATCCTTTTCGTAACACTATATCTCAACTAGCACATTCGATCTGCTTAGCCTTTCACACATAACAACCATTATGGCTCATTAGAGCTCTCAATTGGATGCATGTAAGGGAAAAAGGAATAGAAAACAGAAAATAAATCATAATGTAAATAATGGTAAACCTTTAAAAAAATAGGATACACTGCCAAGCACAGAAGAAGAAGAAGCATAGAAGCATAAAATTTAAATCCTACACAAGGCAGTTGAAATAATTGAAGATCTAAAAACGAGAAATGAATCAAATGAATAAAACCTAACAAGATTATGTCCAGGCACAAAAAATATACACAAAATAACACTAATACAAATACTCACAGTGATAATTATCTCCAAAGGCACTTAAAACAGTCCCTAATAAAAACAGAAGAAGCAACATGCTCACTGATCAATCCACGGAGGACTCAACGTGATTGTGGAATATCAACCATTTTGGACGGGTGGCCGGATACCACAGCGATAACTGACAGTAATCCACAGGATGCCACCGAGCTGATAGCGAATATTTTGCAGCAAAATGACGGAAAAATAGATATAACCCGCATATTCGGAACAGTTCAAGGACCATGGATTTATAATGTTCTAATACTCTTTCCTGCTTTTTTATAGTCTGTCTCTCTCTTACTTCTAGAAGCGGTGATTCTGATGGTATGCATGCATATTAACAAATCTGAATGGTGAGAAGAATGTTATCATACCTTACCTACGTCAATTTCGACACTGTCCACGCTATATCTAACGCCTATTCTAATTAAGTGTAGTGAAAATTATCGTTGAACGTGTTACAGAATTAAGAAAGATTGTGATTGATAAAGATATACGACATGCATTGACATGCAACGCCAATTAGGGTCAATGTTATTCAAAACCTAATACATATTAACATTAACATTTAACACTCCCTAAACGGGTATATCTACGAGAATATTTATCGATCTATCGACCAAACTAAATGTACAAGTACTTAATTGAAGACAGCAATTTTGTAACTGTTATCCATAACGATGTCATAAAATAGTAGTTAAACTAAAATATATGCAATTTCTGGTCCGTGGGTGATCATTAAAAGCTGCAAACTTGCTAAAGGTACATCAATGGCGAAACAAACATTCCTTGCGGCGATTGTTTGTTCCGAGGTGTATGCAAATGATCAAAATATTCGTCAACGCCCATTATAATGTTATGATAATAACTATACTGAATTAAAGTTATACTAAGGCACCTCTTACTTAGTCAAACTGGTTGTTATAATGTCCGCAGCTTGTAGGTATAACGAAGGTATGTAGTTATCTACTTGTAGCTTCGATCAACAATAATTGTTGATCGAAGACTTGTAGGTTGGTTGGTTGTACTTTACTGTTGACCGTTAACCAAAATCGTTTTATTGGACTGATCGTTAAGAACAAACATTATCACATTATAAGAGATCACCTGGTTTAAGACGATATCCTTTTGAGCGTCTGTAATTCTGCATATTAGCAGCTCAGACCAAATAAAAAAACCAAGAGATGGCTTATAAAGGCTTTATCTCGCCTATCCGAGTTCGGATGCTCCAATTTTCTCAGCTCACTTTTGCATTCTCTTAGTAACATTTCAATATCAGCTAAAGTGTAAAGTAAAAAGCACGCGTGTTTAATACACTGCATTATGAACCTAAAAGCGGTTCCATAAGAGTCACTTTTCGAGCAAGTGTGTTGAAAATTATATTATGATCCCACTTTATTTTACTAGATCATAGATGCATGAACGTAGGCAAAAAGAGCATGTCTATGAGGTAGGTGATTTGTCCTTTCATAACGTTGTTTGTTAGAGCGAGCGGAGCAAGGTCGAAAATTTTAGCACCCTGCAACGGATACGTAAGATTTTCTTTTCACTATTCATAGCATAGAGAAATAGCAACAACTTGGGAGACTTATGTAGAAAATATTCAGAATGAATAGAACCAAGGCTGCACCTTTTAAAATATTACTTAACCTTTATATTGCACTCGGGGAGTGAATAATTTCATATGGAGTTACTAGCTATGGCAGAACATTTAAAACTTACCTCGACAAAATATACAACCTACAACTTCGTTTATTAAAAATAATAATACCACATAAAATAAAAAAAATAAAACACTTTATGCTGGTGATGACGTAACAGGTTTCTTTAAATATTGTAAAATCTTGCCAATACACACTAAAATAAGAAAGAGGTTATTGATAGCAGTAACAGTAAACAATAACAGTACACCAACAAAGAACTGCAAATTAAATTCCATCATAGCATAGCAACAAGAATGGCAGCCCAGTCCAAACTCGTAGTACCGAGATACAAAAACTATTAAGGGAAACGAACGAACGCTTATCTAATACCTAGTCTAATTAATGATGTTGCAACAAAAATTCAATCGGAAATAACAAATTAATAATTATAAAAATAAATACAAAACATTATTTGATTCTGTTTGAAAATGCATCATTCTGTTTAAATTTCATTCAATTAGTCAGTAGCATCGCCGGACTGCGTGACCCGCGCCATCGTTGTTTTTGTGCTTTCTTATTTATTATTACAATCTTCGTTACAATGTTTTATAAAGTATGTTTTAATCATTTTCGTTAGTAGGCATTAAGATTGCTTAATAGTAAATTACTTCAGAGGGAAGAAAGTGACAGTTCCATACCGAGATTATGGCATTTGCGCCACGAGCTTGCGAGGGGCGCAAACCATTTGAGGTATGGAACTGTACTTTATCCTGAGGGATGTATAGTGCTTTTCATTACACCTACGAGGAAAATTATGGACATAAATGCATAGAAATGTTTATATTTAGTTAAAAGTACAATGCCACTTCTTCCGTGATTCCGCGCGTTTTATATACAAAAATAATTTCGTTTTTAATTTTCTGTATGCACCAAGGAGGTTGGTAACTGGTAAAAAAAATAAACTGTATGTGGCCAGTAACAATTTACTTGAAATTTAATTAGTAGACAGTTAAAGTCTCTTGGCAGTATGACTGCTGACAAATTAAAAAAAAAAAAAGAAAAACCGGGTATGTAATGGAATTTCATACATACTTCCCACCCTTGGGTCGGAAGGATTTTCATACAAACTTCCATACCTTGGGATGAAAGGATTTGAAGGGCGGGATAAAGGCGTTTCTTCCCTCTAATTGGTATAATTAGTATGTATTTTCAGAGCAGGTGTGATGAAAAAGTGTTTTAACATCCGGACAAACCTATTGAGGTTTTTGTGATGTTTCTGTTTATATTTTGTTTTGTTCCTTAATTAATAAACAATAAAAAAAAGCGAGCAAAGCTAGCTCGAAAATGTTAGCAACATGCAAAAAAATGGCTTTTGATCACACAAAGAGAATTAGAAGGTACTTTGTCGACTTACGTAGATTTATTTTAGAACGGAGAGCAGGAAAAGCGAGCGAAGCGAGTTCGAAAAATTTTCAAGTGTTTTTAATTGTGGTGCACTTTCATCTTAAATTAAATTATTTTATTTTAAACCTTTTGAGGCCCTATGCCGATGCCTTGTTGGAAAGACCTCCCGGCCCGGACACTGAGTGGGCCCCCAAAACACCGCGGGCCGTGTGGTGCCCCGCACCACTTAGCTGTTACGCCACTGCTTTTGATAAACCTATTCAAAAGCTCACACATTCCCTTCCTGTTTAGAAATAACTTCCATGTATTATGTATGTCCTACTGCCGATATTAAAAACGGGCTAATTATGCAGATCATCTACTTACGATTCAAACTATAACGCGAATAGTCACACGTGAGTAGTGAGTGACATAATTAAATACTTGTATAATGTGTGGGACAATGTTTAATGTCTAGACGCAAGTCCGCAGCCTAGCTTTACGACCTGGTAATTGCTATGTTACAGTTAATTGCAGTTGTTGTGGGCACAGTCGCAATCAATAGTTGTTTGCGTTTTGATTATTATTAACATTTAGACACCATAAACATCTCTTGCATCACCCGAGCAAAAGTGATAATGTGTTACGAATCAATCAAGGAAAAATTAAGGATAAAATTAATTACTTTTAGTTGAATTTGGACTCCCAAAAAGATACAATTACCTCTTACCATGGCGATAGGTAGAAACGAGAAACCAAGGAACCCTCAAAATCAAATTCAAAAGTCATTTATTCAAACTTGGCTGAGAATCAGCATTTTTTATCGTCAAAATAACATGAGACAGTCCCCCAAAACGCCCGCCCTCCGCCACTTCCTAGTGCTTTAGCTACCTGTTACGATCCTTACATAGGTACTTCTTTTGCTTCGTTTGCACAGCAAAGTTGGCAAAGGTGCAATTCTCAAGAAAATATAAAATATATGCTAAGTTAGCATTAAAGATGCTAACTTAGCATATATTTTATATTTTCTGCATTCTATATTTTACTTTAGGAGTTGGAAGAAAAGTACCTATGCTTTTCTTCGTCTTCCGTACCCAAGGGTGGCAACGGAACCCTATTGTTAAGGCTCCGGTGTCCGTCCGTCCGTCCGTCTGTCACAAGGCTGTATCTTACGAACCGTAACAGGCAGAAACTTGATAATAACAAATATTTAAAAAAAGTTAAAAATTAAAGGGGTCCTCATACAAAAAACGTGTTTTTTCTTTGTATGTGTGTCTGGCGTTTAATATTGTACGAGGGAACGGAACCCATCGTGTGCGAGTCTGACCCGCACTTGGCGCTTTTTTAAAACCAAGATTATCGAAGTATCGCTAGTCAGTATCGCTCTCCACTGACTAGATACAGAGCTTTCCCAAAGGAACAGCTTAAAGTCCAAGCATTTTCTCAAGATTCGATGACTACAATGCTCGTCCATTTACATTATTATAGTTACAACTTACAAGAAATGCAAACAACATTACCTATACTTACTATGTAGTCTATAAACTTCTTATCATTGGACGCGGGTAGTATGAGTCAGTCAAAGAAATGGGTTATAATATTATAGCAATGCTCCGTCACTGTCACTAGATAGACTGATGTGATCTTTAAACCCAACAGTTAGTAATATCGTAAGGCCGCGCGCACTTTGGATGCGTTTTCGTACGAATTTCACTCATGCGTACACGTACGAACACGCGACCTTCCAAGTACAAACGGAGCGCGCAGACTGGGTGCGTCTCTTAGTCGTACATATACGATAGTTCCGTCGTCCAAAAACAATCCAAACTTGTTGGGATTTGTTCTATTTGACGGAGAAAAACGTATCCAGTGTGCGCACTCAATTCGTACGACCATGGTCGTACATACGCACGAGTGAGATTCGTACGAAAACGCATCCAAAGGGCGCGCGGCCTCATACCTTACGTTCTGTTTCGTCTACGGAATGAGCACGAAGCTACAATCTATGATCGTCGGATTCGTCGGATCGTCGTACGGATTCTGCATCGTTGCAACAGCAATCAAAGATTTAGAGCCGTAAAATCGAATTAGATATTCCAAAGACTGTTTCTTTTATTCTAACTAATGTCTGTATCACTTCACCGGTCCTTGTGCATCCGTGTTGCTCCCGCCACTCATGATCTTACTCCATAATTTAACTTACATCATCAACTGATGTTTCTCTAGCTAATTAATGACATAACACTGACTGTGGTTACCACGCTGTGATAAACGGGGGAGGAAAACATGATATAAACTTAGGTACATGCTAATAATACTTGAGTACCATCTTTTGAGCTTCCTGTCACGAACGACCGGCACAAAAACTTAATCGGGATGGTAGAGCTAACGAAAAAAACAGTTTTATATGCTACGGGTGTTCTTAGGTGGCTACTCCAACAGAAAACTAAATATTTATTGTTTTAGCGATAAAAAATAAACTTCTTAGTTAAGAGCGTTCATTCTAAAAGTTGGCAACGTCGCAAATAGCGGTCAAATATTTAAATGTTTTGATTAATTTGGCAATATTACTGTATGGAAATAGATATGAAATATCACTAACTAGTGAACTAGATTAAAAATTAAATGCAATTATAACACTGAATTTCATGTTGTAACCGTTTTAGGCATAAAAAAAGCATTTGGAAAGTTTCCAAATACTTTAATACTTTATTTACTTCTAAAACTAAATATTCGGTATTATGATATTAATGATTGCCTTTCATAATAGCCATATTTCATATTTCTATATAGTAAGATTGCCAAATTAATCAACACAGCGAAATAATTGACATCTATTTGTGACGTTGCCCACTTTCAGATATTTCGATTTCATCTGGGTTCGTTGTTGAATGTTTAGTGTTTATTACTTCCTTGCTACTTCACTTTAAATTAATAGCTCGTTAAATTACTCATTAGTTTTCCTATCGGCAATTATAAGTTGTTAATGATTAAACGAACTAGAGAGGTAATAAATAACATTTTTGCACTCATTCGGAATAAAATTGACATAAAATTGTCGTCGTATTATGGCCGATTCCTATTATTACGGACCGTTACTGGTTAAAATTAAGACTCTTGTATCTTTACCAATAATGAAGCAAATACCTCGTAACTTTGCTTAGTCAATTGCCGTATTTTGAGATACGGCAATTGACTATAGCAATGAAATGAATCCGAATAATGAATGAATGAGATAGGGCAATGAGAGGCCTGCCGTACGCAATATTTTCCGAAATCAAAAGTGGATTGCCGTATAATACGGCAATTGCCGTATCAATAACAACGCTGCTCCCAAGGAAGATCTACTCACCCTACGGCGAGGTCATTAGAAGACAGCCGCCATGCAACCATCGATGCGACGTTCTGTTAGCTAGAGTGATTATCACCAGCCAGTGTCACGCTTATCCGACCTTTTCGGTGGTTCCAGTAACTCCGTAACAAAACGAGGCGGCGCCACTTGCTGCGCCTTCATGTACTTATATTATTGCAAAATGTATTTGGAGGAGCTTGATAGGCATAAATATAAATTAAGTCATAATAGATTACGCTACGTTTACTGCATGGCTAATAATATAGTTTCTCAAGTCTACATTACATACTTTCAAATACCTTCCTATGTATTTGCGGCTAGGGAACCTGTCGCATTTACGCCAGTATTTTTTCTTCTTTCCTTCAATCTGTTCTTCTCCCTTCCAGCTATCTTCTTTTCGGGCATCAGCTGTCATACTGTAGTTCCATAGCTTAATTTGTCACATACATTAAGCACTAAAATACTGAAATTACCCCACAAAACCTCAGACATTCGCAAGTTATTTCCCCGTCTGAATACCAATCACTCCATGCCCACTTCAAACGGGTCCATACAGAAATTTATCATTTACGAACGACTAGTTCAGTATATAAGAGATATTACCAAATCATTTCATTACAATTGATGAATGAATCGGGTTTCGACTCAATATTATCGTCGCTGGCATCAATTTAGTTTGTAACGTAATAGGAACTGCCTACGCGTTCCCTTCACCAGTTTTAACTTATCAAGCGATACTCCTCAACAGGTTACTAGACTACAGTCAGGCGTTGCGACATTTCAGTAGGGTTTAGACTTTAGCACTTAATCACTAAACCCAGGTTTTCACTGGTGATTTTTACGCGTCGATCATTTAAGGCGCTCTGGATTTTCAACTCCTTTGTGATTTACGTTTTAACAGCGTGCAACCCATGCAGTGCATCAAAAAAACACACAGTTGGATTTTCAACTGTCAATGCTAAGCAGTGCGATGAAAATTCAGTATGCGATAAAAAATCAGCCGTGAATACGAGGGCTAAATGTCGCAAGTATAATTTTCGTATGGTAAATTTTAGAAAGAGTAGTGTCCAAGTATAAATTTTCCTCTGCAGGTCAACTCAAAAAACTCAAAAAAGTATTTATTTAAATTGTACCTTTTAAAGTGAGCGGTGATGGCCTAGTGGTAACGGGATAACGGCTGCGGCTTACGAGTTATATATAGGTGTGTAAATTATTTCATCACCATAGCTCTCAAAACGGTGAAGGAAAACATTATGAGTAAACCGGCATGTCCTAAAACCAAAAATTTGAAGACATGTGACATCTACCAACCCGCGCTGGGCCCGTGTGGTAGATTACGGCCCACTCCCTCTCACCGAGAAGAGGCCTGAGTCCCAGCAGTGGAAACATTATGGACTGATTATGTTATATATATTCACGTTTTACAGGCACTTTTGAATTGTCAAGAAGCCGGTCAGTTAGTCAGAACGTTGAAACGAGTTGCCCATTCCAAAACGGCTTCGTCCAAACTCATCCCTAGTTCTAACTCAGCCGCTTTTTTATATGCCTATCAGTTGCAAGGGTACAGTTTGTCGGAAAAGTGCTACTATGTAGAAAATAAATACTCGTCTAAATAGTAAATACTGATCATGTATTTATTTTACTATGGCAGTCTTGATCATTTATATATATATATATTTAAATTGCGTGCAAATAAGTAGTTATTACCTACCTATCTATTGTTAATTTTATACCGCGTATTATGACTGAATAAAAATAAATAAAAATCATACTAGTACTTTTCTTAGCATCAGTAGTTTTGCGCCATCTAGCTATACATATAGTTAGATATATACGAACTGAGCGAGTTCGGACTGGGGATGAGTATGGACGAAGCCTCCAAAAAGTAGATCTCTATGGAGAAGATTGGGCAAGAAACTTCAAGGACTACACGGAGTAAATTCATGAACCTCTTTATTAAAATGAAAGGCAAGTTATTTTGCAAATAAATAGGAATAAACCCTCATCGTTCACGACCTTTTGGAGATCTGCAAAAAAATATTTATTAATAATTCTACTTATTTACGATTTACAGGTGTTTCAGGGATTTCATGTCCTATTTATTTTTTAAACTGTCTGGCACTGATGATTAAACGTAGTTTACAGCTTTATAGACCATTATGATTTTAGAGATAGATAAAATACTGAAACTTACAACGTGTAACAAGTCAGGATTGTTTGTTTATTCTGCAATAAATTCACGATTAATTTCCAAATACATCATTGGTTTACAGCATCAGGGACATTCAGGACAAAGGATCCTCGTTAGCATTTGCATATAACTTACGACCATTCCATTATAATTGATGTTAAAATAAATTTAATTTTAGAATAGGACAAAATTAAAAAGTTTTAGACCTGTCATACCGTTAATGCGCTATGGAGATTTTAAATAGTTGATAAATCAAATAATTATAATGGTTGGTGTTTCAAAACTGCGTGTTAGGAGCGTGGCAGCGTGGCATACAAAACACGGTTTGCCTTATTATTAGTCTCGTTAGCAGAGCCATAATTATCACTTATCGTCTTCCAAGTAATCCGTGTGGAAAGACACTTTTAGGGTTCCTTAAGGAATTATGTTGATCGATTGATTATATATATATATTCTTTGATTGGCAACATTTTATTGTATATGACAACCCAGCTCTTATAGAACTGTCATTTTTGGCGGTTACTTTTTTCCCGCGCTAACAGTGAGTGACTAATTCGGGAGGCTCTTTTAGAACAAATAGACTACTAATACGACGTACCTACTTAATTAAAAGGAAAATGTTGTTGATGATCTGTACGATGATGACTGATATTGGATAATTTGTCGCAAAATGGAGAGCAGTTTTTGTTGTAGCGTTGACTCGGTTAAGTTTCTAGTGAGTGTTGTGCTTGTCCGCGTAGCAGGATCTTCCTGAACACTTAATGACAATGAGTTCAATGCCCTAACCCTGGTGATTAATAAAAATAGCCACCTCCCGCAATAGTATGCATTTTAGCAGCAAAAGAAAACGGCCCATTTGCACATTCCTATGTAAATCTTATTTTTTTAATTAATGGCTGTAATCTATCAGCCTACTTCTACTTTCCCGTTGGATACAATCTAGACCGGAACATAGGAATTTTAGGTATTTGACCGACACAGTTTTTCGCGCAACCAAAAATAACGCGATGTCTGCCTCCTCCCATTAAATATTTCACACGCTTTATTAGCGTATATGCAGATATTCAATTAATGTAAAATTATTTGCAATATATTTGCATATTTTGCAAATATTGTGTTAAATAACGTTCCATTATGACCTGTGCTTAAAATAGTTAAAATTCTTTAGTTTGTATCGGAATTGAATACATACTTAAAATAATGGTCATATTGTTATTCATTTATTTAAAAAAAAATACAGTCTGTTATTTAAAGGGAATTCCTTGTGACTTGCAGGCAGTCTTTTATGTTTTTCAAATTATGGTAGACTCTGATACGGTCTTCTGATCTGTGAGTTGCTTAACCCTTTGAAAACTGCAAGTGGGACAATAACATCGTATTCAAAACTCTAATACGGAACCTCCAAAGGATCAGTGGTTTACAATTGACCGCCGGTTCTCGTTATCTCTCTCACATTAAATACGTGTGACAAAGACGGTAACATTCATTTAGCGCGTATACGCAGCTCTGTCCTACTTTCGCTCATTTTGACGAATACGTGAAAATGATGTATTACACGATGCTTGACGCGGAACCGCTTATTACCCGGCGTTTAACGCAAGGTCAAAGATACCTCTTTTTATCAGTAGACCCTTAGTTTTGACGGACAACCAACAGACAGATGAACGATTGATGTTACGAGTAGATAGACGTAACCTTTTTATATTTTATTTATTTATTTGTACGCAATTATAAGTTATTACTTTGAGTCATTAGGTTTATTGTTAAGTAAAAGTTTTATATGCAAGCTATTAAAGCAGTGTTATTTTCAAGTGCCCAGATTGAGTTTGATTATTTCGATACAAATGACTTATTATTTTTTAAGTTAACAAATATTCACTCGTTCATATCAATGAAAAAATTGTTAAATCAAATTATTTTAACATGTTATGTTTTAATAATTTATAGTAAAAAATATTAGGTTGTTGTATTTTTAATCTGTTTTTTTTTTTATGAGGAATGTCTTCTTGATTGGCCATAAACTATACTTAGCGTCATCAAACGAGTCCTTTTTAAGATTTTTTCAATAAAATCAGCCGACTTTAGATGTGAAATAGTCATAAATCAATATTTAAATATTTTATTTACAATAACTATTTGCGGTTTGAACGGTATATTTTCAAATGCTCAGCTCAAAAGAGATTAAAGCTAAATGTTTGATCTAAATCAACTTCTCAGGCAAGAACTTATCAAATAATATACAGGGTGGTCGACTGATGTCAATAATATATTTCACTTTTCAGTACATAATTATGTACTTGTACTTAAAGGACAGAATTGCCAAAATAAAATTCAGCATTAATTAAAACTAAGATCGTCGCCCTGCCACAACAATCACAGGATTTTGTTTTCTCAAACCTTAAAAATAAAAGTCATCTAAATTCTCGCTCTCAAAAAACAATGCAGCAATTTTCAGCCGGTTCCGAACAAAAACTAAAAGCGATCAGGTTGAATTTGTTCAATGGTTCATTAGTCCTGTTGATTCATTAACAAGGCGGACGTCTCTCTAAGCTATTAGTCTGCTCAGCACGTACGAAATTGCTAAACCGAGGTTTAATAGTAAAAAGTGTTGCATAACCACATGCCCAGGCGCAGGTACGCGGTAGCTTCGCTATCATACTTTTGCGGTCATTGGTTGGAGGTACCTACAGGCGTATAAGAACTACTTAGTGGTTCATTGGTTCTAACTTCTAAGACACAATATTTTGGAACAGGAAATCCTCATCATGCTCTCAGCAATGCCAATAAATGGTAAAGTGCGAGCGTTTTGGGGGACTGTCTAGTGTAATTTTGACGTTTGAAAAGTGCTGACTCTCAGCCTAGTTTGAATAAATAATTTTTAATTTTAAATAAAATATTTAATTAAGCTTTTACAAATTGGAGTTCCAGGTTCAGAATTGATGTACAAAAAACAGGATTTGAAAGCTTGCAATCAATGTGAAATGTGAATACAGATCTAATCGAATCAAGTTGAAAGTTGCAAATTGACATGTAATAGTCCAACCACAGGTAAATTATTGATTCCATAACCACTCGTTTTAAGCTGCCGCAGACAGTCGTGACGCGACACCGGTAGAACAATTTCCGTGAAGATTTCAAATTTCGAAAAATATAAACAATGTAAATAGAAAGGCAAATTAATTAATGTAACCATAGATGATCTTGTATTTATGATTTATCGTGGGAACATTAATTCATAAGCCAGTTTGTCTCCGATTAAAATCATCGATAACATCCTTTTCACATGAAGGTAGATAATTTGCATTATCAAGCGTTGTTTCGGTTGATTAAACTTTAATGTGGTACTTCCTGCCTCGTTAAACTAAATTGAATACTAACTGACCACTTCAACTTGGCACCTGGCGAATTATTGAACGAAATTGCAGCGTTCTAAATTTAACTCATTTTTGACATTTATCATAAACAAACAGAGGCATTGGAGTGTCAAGATATGCTGGCCATATACTGCTTTCTTTATTTTTAGCACATAGATAACGGGCTTTTTCTCCAGTAAATTAATAAACGTATGTGGATCAATTGAAAGCGTAATTATAGACTATACCAAGGTTTTTACTGTAATTAATAGTTGCCATTACGTTCTGTTTACAATAGATATTTTTATTGGTTTTTAAACGGAAGTAGAATTTAAAACATGTTTTGAAAGTGATTGTTTGACTAACGAACTCTAGCTGCTTATTTTCGAATATAAATTAATTCACTGGTATTAGTGGCTATCGACAGACTTGCCAGGGTATAATAACCATCCTAAAGAAGACAGTTAAATGTTTAATCAAATTCCATTACCATCTGTAAAAACTTCCAGCGCTCGTTCGCGGCGTAAATCGTCAAATGTCAAATAGTTCTCGTTTCAGAGTTGTCAGCAATTAGAGGAGTGTTTTTGCTGGGCCGTTGTACAGTTAGTGTGTCCAGGTCGTATTCCTTAGAAGGAGACTGGTCCCGTCCCGGCGGAATGCGTCAATATTGTGCCGCGTTCCGCCGCCTGCACAGCGCTGGACCCCGCGGCCCGCGGTCAACTTAGCGGCACTACCTCCCATTCATGCGAACAAAATGTTTACCTTGGCATTTTTTTTGTTGTGCAGTGAACCTGTTAGGTTATTAAGAGATGTTTGTGAGTGATTGGTGGTATAGGAGTTATGACTGCAAAAAGTTTTCGAGCTGCTATGTCTAGATTTGTTTTGAGAATGTTGTGACAATGTTTCTCGAACTAAGTAGTAATGATTAGCATTCTATGTGACAGTCATGATTTTGGTTCAGTATCTTACCCGTGATAATAATTTACAGTAACTGAATGTTCTTTATTTATAGTTTAAACTTTTTCTGCAAAAAGTTTGCAACATAAATCAAAGTCCGTCAAGGATAATGAGCAGATAGAGTGGTATTTTCTCCCCTTTATAAAACTAAAATGCCCATAACTGTCCACAAAAAAGGGACACTTCCTGATCTAAACGAGCGACTTGTCTCCATGTAAGCGGTAATGATGTGCAACGTAAGTCATTGAGAGCGTCGTCACGTATGAATGATAGGTGCGCTTGCGCCGCGGACGGGGCCCATTACGGACCGAGAAACCGCCATTACAGCAATTGTATCCACTTGTACACCGGGGGCCAGGGGGGACGGCATTTCTCTCATTTGAAAGTATTCTATATATCTACGTTATATAAGTAATGTAAATAATAAAAATTCTTGTTTAGCTTAAGTTTTTTGCAAGGAAATAGTTTTAAACATCTGGATTTTCAACTGATGTAAATTATGCTGTAAGTTTGTAATTTTAAAAGTATGCATTTGTTTTCTTGTTGCATTATTATTTTGTTATTTTCTAAAGAAATATAAAGTAACGACCCAAAACAAATCTATAATTAAACGACGTTGGTAAACTAATATATATATATTTCAATATTTTTTTTAAGCATGTTACGTCATCGCATACCTATCCTATACCCAAAACGCTTTAGCGTGGCAATATCAGTCATTCACCTTTCCCTAATATCTCTCCGTAGGACCCCAAACAATAAATAAACTTTGGTTTTTCGTTATTGTAACATGTTGAAGATCACGATTAAGATACTGATTCAGGAAGTTAACGGACTTTATTTCAATTTTTTTAATAAAGATAGCTAGAAAATGTAAGTGGGTCAATGACCGCTATTGCCACGCTAAAGCGATTCAGATATAGTCGTTAATGTTTCTGTTTATCTGCTATGTATCTATAGGAAAGTTTGTCTTTGCGAATTATTGTGTGTAGATTATGTAATTAATTATAATTAAATGCCATTCATTATATAGTAGTAACAGTAAGTCCAAGATTAGAAAGTAATAGAAACTAGATACGAATTGCAATCACATATCAATCTATTGGTCGTGTTCCCATATTGACAAGTTGAAGTGCCAATAATCTCCACACACGTTGAATTGCTAGAAACTCGTCCCAGTTTCCACCATGCATAAACACAAGTTTCCATTTAATTTTCTTTAGATTTTACGCTTATTACTTATTGGCTCTGTTCGTGTTGTATTAATTAAATAATTTATATAGTTAAGAAATTATCGGCGTTATTTATTTTATGGTTACTGCCTAATCATTGGCTGTCAAGTACGAGGTCTTGATTATTACAATCACCAATCATATCTTTTGAATCGCTATTGGGTTAACTGCAAAGACATCCTCAGTAGCAGTAGGAGTGGTTCACAGGTAAAATCACATATCTGTTCCGTCTGTTCCTGTTCCACGTAAATAACAGGTCCAAGAACCTGTTACAAAATAACAGCCTGTTATTTCATAGTATGTGGGAACAGATTATTGTGTGTTCTCTGTTACCACAGATATAAAGTATAAACTTTTAACCTGTTTACTGTAACAACTGTTCTTAGGTGGTACATGTATTTACACGGTTTATAATATGAATCATCACCTTTTTGTACAAGTGTTTAATAATTATTATGTCATCAATACTTACACAAAAATTAAAAATAAACAACAACAAATAAAATTAAATATGTTATAAAATGCGGTTGAATAATCATTTCGTAAAGATGTGTGTGTATCCGATCGCAGTAACAGGCTAACAGGATAGGACAATAAAACCTACGTTATACTTCTCTTTCTACCTAAGGTGTTTTAAACCTATGCGCGAAAAGGAAGGAGCTTGTGAAGGCTGTAACAGGGTGTCACCTTATTTTAACTAAGGTAACTGTCTTATATAAGGATAAATGGAGAAAAGCTTGTGACTGTCATTTATGGGATTTTGTTATCTCGTGGAACAGAAGCTGTTATTTCAGTTTGTTTGTCCTATGACAACTGTAACACTGACTGACTGTAACCTGTGTTACAGTTTGTTATTTTATGATACCTATTCTATACATATAGCTGTTACGATAAATACGCCTCACTCCTAAGTAACAGTCTGATGTAAGGCAAAGGGCTCGCCTTAATTAACCTTATCCAGCTGCGTATTTATAATATCTACGTTTCTTCATGCCAACTCTTGTCCGGGGTTGTTGGCCCATCTGTTGGGCTAAAGAAGCATATTACGCAGCTAGTATTTCCAAACTGCCCAAAAGCTTCTTTAGCACAACACCCGTGCAATGTATGCGTGAAGAAGCATCTGTAAACATACTACACTGCTCTATTACAAGTCACTGAAAACTCTCTCAAACATCTTTCTCAATATCTAGGTGTACAACCCTACGCTTCTGCTGCTGTCAATCTGTTATGCTACTGGAAAAGGTTTTACATTCATGAATGAATCATTCATTTTCAACACTGTCCACATTTGATGAAAAAATAAAACAAGAGCCATAAAGTCTGATAAAGGACAATAAGTAAAAAGAAAACTTAATGGCATCCAATAAATATTGTGACCAAAAATGGCCAGCGCCTATTTTAGATTCAAATAAAGAGGTTGCAATTCCAAATAAAGGAATTTCCATCTGGAAAAATTACGGTGATGAATTTTGCACTCACTGTTCGTATTAAATAGTAGTTTAAAAGAACCTTGAATGAAATTAAATGTAGTTAAAGCTCTGAATACTTAATTAGTGTTTTTCGAGACAAACAATGAATCATACTAATTAATTCAGAACAGGAAGTTCCTACTGATAACCTTTCACAATAAGTCAAGTTGAGCTGGTAGGTAGACATGAAATGAGGAATTGTAAGATCATTTTGTAATTGTAGTTTGCGATTTTAATACCATGTCATTCGCGTTTACGCAGAAATAATTAATCAGAGATTACGCAGAATATTTAATTGAGCCTTGGGTAGATAATTTTCGGTGTGCTGTGTGGTCTTCATTCAGCCAAAATTGTTTTGTTGATATAGGTAATGAAAGTTTAATTTCCACGTCAAAACTGAAAAACGTAGAATTCCTTCGAAGCCAAGTGACTGAAACTTGGCTAGATGTAAACAATGGAGAGTCAAGTATAGATTTTGATTTTTAAAGTATGTTACCCGCGACTTCGACTGCGATCAAGGATGAAAAGTAGCCTATGTTCTTCTCCAAGTCATGTCTACCCATGTGCCAAATTTCATCTAAATCCGTTCAGCCGTTTTAGCGTGGAAGCGTAACAAACTAACAAACAAATTCACTTTCGCATTTTTATATATTTTGTAAGGATATCCGTTCCACTATATCTTATCTCACCTCCATAACCCAGTTACTGGGTAACACGATACCCCTTGGTAAGACTGGTTGACAGACTTGGTCTTCTGACTACCCGTTACGACTGTCAGATTTACGAATGATACCGGGACCAACGGATCAACGTGCTTTCCGAGGCACGGAGGGGTTTCGATATATGGTCACCCATCTACGGACCGACCGCGGCTAGCGTAGCTTAACTTTCGATCGACCCGTGCGGCTGTTATTATTTAGCCACGAGCCCTTTTTTTTCCTTTTTAATATGTTAAAAAATTTATAGTGTTAAAGGATAAATTCTAACAAAAAGGTATAGGTTTCCTGCACAGTATCATTGTCTCAAAAAGGAGAATAGAATTTTAAGAGATTTATTTATTTAATGCAACAAAATACTTCCACTGTAAAGACCAAAACAGAGTCAAATGCTTTCAAGACATTGGTAAGGCACCATAGATATAAAAATATTAAACTTGTAGATTTTATATGAAACCATTTTAGCAATAGGACATAATAAACAGGTCATACATAAACAAATATGCAGGACCCTAGAAATTTGCGCTTGGGCACGCTTGGTTGATGTTTGATTGTTTCCAAATCCTCTTTACTCAACGCACAGATTATAAATAAGAGCCTAATAAATTCTAATCACATGGCAGACGAATCCATATTATTAATGTATTTGGATGCATTCTCACGTACGGCGTAATATTCCAACTGCGTTTTGTTTCCAAACGGAAATTTTCCTTTAAAATAATTTCAATTGGGCACTGATATTTAGTATGTTAAAGTATTAAAACGTACGGATAGTTTGGTAAACTAAACAGTTGTATTTTACGAGACAACTGACAAGTATTCCTTTGTTGAAGTTTACTTAGTCAATAATAATATTTATCTACCAACTCATGTATAACTTTGTATGACTGCCATGAGATGGCCATGAGTTTCATTTGTTGGGAGACCATAGTATGATTAAACTGTATTTTACTTAATCAGTCTATATAATGTTCCCATTGCTGGGATAGGCTTGCTCTCTGTGAGAGGGGGCGGGCCGTAATCCTCCACTTGGGCTCAGCGCGAGTTAGTCTTCACGTCTTCGAATTTTTTATTGTAAGACACGCCAATTTCCTCACCGTTTTGAGAGCACCTGTCTAGGTCCTACGACCTACAAAATTGTAAGTCGCGGCCGTTACCACTGCTCTCTGTATTTTACAACAATACAAATGCAATCATTTATATTACAGACAAATCTTGTAAATAAGTCAGCCATGCTCCATTCACAAAATCCTCAGCAATCAACTTTCCATAATCGAATACATTTAATTTGTTCTAAGCCGAGAGAAGCGCCATTAAACTTATTAAATGCAAACATATTAACTACAAATTATGAGTCTAATATCCTATTACCATCCATATAGAGATTAGAATTACGAAAGTTAACCAGTAACACGAATACTTAATCATTTGTACTTAATTCTAGACAAATTGAATGTGGTGAAACTGTAGTCGTAAACTATAAAATGGCGTATTAGACGAACAAACGGGCGCCGGCGCCCGCGCTGTTAGTAATCCTAAGATTTGTGATCTACCTACCTCGACAGATGAAATAGAATTATGTGTTCTATGACACTATACCAGATTAGGAACGGTCAAATTACCTTTTGCTGCGAATTCGTTGAAAGAGGTGGTGTTAGCTCGATTCTAAAATGGTTTTATTTCGGTATTTTTTGCCTATTAGGCTTGACAAGGCCTTCTAGGCACTGCTGCACATTATCATTTACATAACACTACTGTATCCGTTTGGTGCTATAATTACAAACCGTGGGTTTCCAGCTTTTTTGTCGTCGTTTATGCAAAAAGAGAACTCTGTATTTGAATCAAATAAATTAAATAGGTTAGTTCTAGTAAGTTAACAATCTCCGTTCTTATATTGGGTTTATTTTGGTGTTGATCCGGGAGTGATTTGTTTTCATAGAAATTAACTTGGCCGATTTATAACTTCTTTAGAGTAAAAATTTCAGCTGTCAAATAAGGGAACGTAACTGTTTTCTTTTTGACATATATTTTGGGGTTATATCGAGATCGTTCTTTAAAATTAAAAGCAGTCTTTATCCAAAACATGTCCCTGCAAAGCTCAAAAATGCAGTGAATTAAAATTTCAACAGGTTGCAGTCAACCATTTTGCCCTAATAACCCAAATATCTGTCGGCACCAACTACAATGGAACTTGACAAAGATCCTCGACTGCTTAATGTATCGTTTAAGTGCACACTACCGATAAAGGGGAAACGATTAGTAAATATCTTTAGAGTCACAAGTCCCGCTCACTTCCTACGCATAGTAGACGGTAGTAAAGTGTTGTAAGACTTGTGCCATAGTAAGAGAACTGAAAAGGTTCAATGATATGGCATTATGCGTATGCGTAGGTACTGTGTGTTTATATAAGAACAACACACTAATGAAATGAATGCGGAAAAATGAGGAAAATGCCGTGAGGAAGAGACCATACGGAATTACCATAAGGCCTTGGAAGTTAGGTCGGCTTTTCATGTGGGATGCAACATGTGTCGCCACCTTTGCGCCATCCCATCTTCCTAGCACAGCGGGCTATGCTGGGGCGCCTGTTACAAGTGCGGAAAATCTCAAACCCCGCAATCTTATCTTACTGGAATTTGTATGTTCGAGCCGTTTTGGGTTGAAGCCCTAGGCCATGGGGTCGAGACATCGTCAAACGGTTGGTCGACTCTTTACGTGACCTGAGGGCTGGCCTATTTTTTGTCAAATAATCAGCATTGCCCTACAATGATGCCAGCCTTTCGAGTATCTACTTCTCCTGCTGACAGCGATGCGGACGAATTGTTGATGCTTTAGGATTCTTTCCCCTTCCTTTTTATAAACGTACTTGTACATTATTATTATTTTAAGACTTAGATTATGTAAATATTCTCTTGAAAATTAAAATCCGTATAGTTGGTACCAACAGAATGGTCATCACCGCCAACTGAATACTGCGATCAGCAGTACGTATATAGTACTGCTCCTGTTATAGTGTGGCATTATACTTTGGAAATAAAAATTAACAAAGAATTGTAGATTATGCTATCAGTACAGTTTTATAACCACTTCCGTACCTACTACCTACATACTCTGCGATAAAAAAGTCCGCTGATATATTTTACGTCATACATGCTTGACGATGTGATTTATGTCTTTTTGTGACCGTAAAATGGATCGAAGAGCCTTTTAGGCATGTTGACTTCGATTCAGGTTAATGTTTTTTCGAGGATTCCGTTTAGCTAGTAAAAGGACACGAGTGTTTTATGACTAAAGTGGCAGATTAGATACGAGATGTTTAGAGTTTATGTAGAAACTGTGATTTCAAGTTGAAAGCTCTCGTAATGATAACAATTCGGAGCATGTTAAGTGCTTTTCCAAAATGTAGGTCTCCCCTCTCAACTATATTGGCTCCTGGTGCCGTAGACCGTGAGGATGACAATCACAATGACAATAAATGTCATATGTTTTCATGAGTTGTTCAAAATGTTCATATCCAATTATTGCCTAAGTAATTAATTACCAAATGATTGGGAACGAATGTATATCTGCGTTGGAACGTTGGATCGTTCATGAAAAGTTTTAAGAGAAGGATGTGTCCTGCCAACCAGCCTTGTACCATATCCTACGAATAAATTTCTTAGTCTTTGATCATGGTATTGTGACTTTAATCATTTCAATACTCAGACCCTTGCTAAGCTACGCTTACCGCAGTTGGTCCGTCGAATGGTGACCATCTTTACATATAAAGACCTCGTGCCTCGGAAAGCACGTTAAGCCGTTGATCCCGCTGTCATTCGTGGATCTTTGACAGTCGTTACGGGTCGTCAGAAGCCCGAAAGGGTCAAAGGGGTATCGTATAGCCCAGTAACTGGGTTGTGGAGATCAGATAGGCAGTCGCTCCATATAAAATACTGGTATTCAGCAGCATCCGGTTAAACTGGAAACCGACCCCAACATAGTTGGGAAAAAGCTGGGCAGATGATGATGATCCTTGCTCTATAATAATAATACCAGCTGTTTCTGTCTGCTGGCTAAAGGTCCTTCTCATAAAGAGAAGGCACGAGCATTGATCACCACGTTTCTGAGCAAGCGGAAAGACGGGTTTGTAAGCTTGTAAGTAGGGGGTAATCTCCGGAACTACCACTCCGATTTGAAAAAATATTTTTGCATTATATAGCCCAATTCTTGAGGAAGGTTATAGAGTCGTGGACAAAGTCGCGGGCAGAAGCTAGTATTAAATATTAGTCCAGGTTTCCTCACGATGTTTCCCTTCATCGATGTTGGTAATGTTCAAGATAAACTCAGGAAGTGCTTGCTCTATTTTGTACAACTAGCGAAACAAACTAGATACGAATAACAAAAGGATTGTATAGATTTTTCTTTTTTATATTCCACAAAAACTATAGAACGGATACAGCAACCTTCGCGGTCAGCGTCATGGTCAAACATATTATATCTCGCTTCCCTACAGTCGTGAGTAACAAGGAACGATTATTGTGAACGTAATTATTTTAGCTTCGAAACATCATCACTATGATAACATTATTAATTGCATCATTTTTATGAAATAAGCATTTCGTCACGCGGCATCCAATACCGCGAATGTGAAATTTTTGACGAAAATCAGATTTTTGTTTTATTTCATTCTACACGTTCAAATACGTGATCCTGCATTTAATATTAACTGTCGGCAAAAATGTCACATTCGCGGTATTGGATGCCGAGCGACGATTTGCAAGAGTACCTACCATATTTAATTTTATTTAACCATTTATGTACACTTAAATAAACAGACAAGAAGTAAGGAACTGAAAAATACGTACAAAGGTGATGCTTATTTCTAAATAAATCTCTTCCAGCATACCTGCGATAGGATAGAGAATAAAAAGAGATGTAGACACCGCGTGTAAGAGCAGAAGATAAAATAAAATACATTAATCAAAAAGAACAATGCACTTATTAAATAAAACATATAATAAATATATAAATACACACATACGTCTAAAATTAATATCACTAAAATAATTAATAACTGTGAGTTAACTTTTAAAGTACTACTACTTTGAACTTTTACTACTAAGTACACGGAAACTTTCGTTTTAAATATCATCGATGGTAATATGGGGCTAGATATTATTCTTAGTTTCAAAATTTCACACGGAGTAATAAATAATAGTGGACTCATTGCAGTAGCTTAGCTAGACGACGAAGAAGTGTTCAACAGAGACGTAGAACAAAAGCTGCATGATGAAGTTTCATCTTGGACTGCCATCATCTGTTAAACAGAAGTTGTATCCGACTTG
This sequence comes from Omphaloscelis lunosa, assembly GCA_916610215.1. NCBI lineage: Eukaryota > Metazoa > Arthropoda > Insecta > Lepidoptera > Noctuidae > Omphaloscelis > Omphaloscelis lunosa. Next base: position 10,628,358 of record OU744265.1, on the reverse strand, counting down.
TGAGTTGTTCGTTCACATAATGAGCTTCTAAAAAACTGACCACAAAGGTACCTTAATGCTTCGAAGTTATAGAATTTCGTTTCCAAAAGGAATGGTGTGAGGCTAACCTCTATACCTAATTAGTTACGAAGCAAACAACAATTACTTAATAACCCATACACGTGTTACTTACTCGTAGTTCTGCGAAACCTGTAAAATGTTTAAAATAAACATGTTTCCGACGATGTTAACAGTAGACAAATACACGGTCAAACTAGACTTGAATAAATTATGAATATTCAAACGACATCAACTGGGGACAATATTTGACTAACTTAGTAGAAACTAGAAAGTTAGTTTGGTGCTAAGTTACGTTAAGTAGACCATCATTAACTGCACACAACTCAACTCACCTTAAAGCATTTATTTCAATAAAACCATTTAGGAACAGAAAGGTTCTGGAGAGGCGACTGTGTACCGGAAGACGTAGCGTTGGAAGGCCTTCTACAAGGTGGACCGATGACCTCGTGAAGACCGTAGGAATCCGCTGGATGCGAGAAGCACAGAACCGATCAGAGAGGCGATGCTTGGGGGAGGTCTATGTCTAGCAGTGGATGTCTTTCAGCTGAAATTATGATGATGAGATGATGATGATTTAGGTACAGACCCTTTTGAATTGCCAAAAGAGTCGGTCAGTCAAATGAAGCTAGTTGCCCATTCCAAAGTGTATTAGGTTCCTATGGAAACAGTAATTGCCCTTTCGAAAGACCAGCACCCCAGCTAGCTATGGCGATGAACCGGAACTTAAGGGCGCTTGGAAGACCAATTCCTGTATTAAAAAAAACGTTCAAAATCTCGGCGACAATAAATGTCAAAAACTTGTCGAAAATGTAGGGAAATTAGAGGTACTTTTGACATTGATAGGTACTGAGTATAAGAATGCGGCCGTTCTTACGAAATAGGAAAATTGTCCCTCAGGTTGTGGCGCAAGCGCAATTTGAGAAAAAAACCCATGGAGTGCGATATGCTGATTTGATTCATTATCCACGAACCATAATGTAATTTTTCCTGACCTACATACTACATAAACCTACTGCGGCAAAAAATATCAAATCGTGCTTAAACTATCAACATAAAAAGTTTTGAACGACAAACGTCTTCATTCATGGAAGTTGACTCAGATTTTATTCTAGAGCTTTTCAACCCATGTCTGTGAAACACAGAAATCTATAGAGGTTGTACCTGATGATGTCACCCAAGGTCAAAATGGAACCAGAGGGAATAGCATATAAGTTTATTTATTTTGTAGCAGCTTTGAGTCTGGATTTGTGCGCCGTTAATGGCAATAGGCTCGCCCCTTAAAACAAAACATAGCTGGCGAAATATGGATGTACGTTCTACACCGCTGCCTAACCCTTCGGCGAATTACTGGCGAGATGTTATAATGTTAAAAAAACTACACAAAGGCTGACTTCGTTTTTTTTTTTCTTTTTTTGTGTAGGGCATTTCGTAGTTGACCTCTGAGGTCATGACTACTTAATCGGGCTTTCCTGTGGGTGCCTTAAGCTACTACACTTAAAGCCTGGTGAACGCTCGCTAAGGGCACCCCCTGTGGGGTACGAACATTGGCTTAGGCTTCAACCGGCGGGAGGACATCAAGTATGGGACGGGCTGGATCAAAGTTTTGATCATGATTATTAGTTGGGGAATTTAAAGCTACGTGCTCAGCTGGCTGACTTCGTGTCTTAGGCTGTTTCGACATTCTTCATTTCATTTCTGAAATTCTTCTTTAGTAGGACACCTGCACCAATTGTACATTATTTCTCCATCTGCATTTAGTTTTACAACAAACTTGCACGAAGAGAAGGGGGCTCTTATTTTTAGCCAGACATAAGGCAAAACACGCTATCAATTATGTTATCCGTTATGGCAAAACTCATTTAAAACAATCATTGCAACGCTTTAGCTCGGAGTTATCCGCGCGCCTGCGCCTTGACCTAATAGCACCTCGCACGACCTGCACCGCCAGAGTTGTATTACATACCGAGTAATATTATATTACAAACACCGGCTTGTAAAGGACTGTTTAATATTATTTGTATTATCAAGTTTATGAGGTTGGGTGGAAGGCGGTGTCGATATGCTAAGTATGGTCAGACACTGTAAGGAATAACGCAGCGGTGCAGGAACGGCTTAGGATTTGTTTTATGTTTTCTATCTTGCTTTTAGGGATTTTGATAGGATAAATGGATGTAGAAAATCCACCTAAAGCACCTCGCACGACCTGCAGCGCCTGAGTTGTATTACAGGAATATTACAAACACTGCTTTGTAAAGGACTGTTTAATATTATTTGTATTCTCAGGTTTGAGTTTGAGTAGTAAGCAGTATCGATGAGTAAAAGGATGCCTTTGTCAGACACAAGGGATAACGCAGCAAGAACAGCTTTATAGTTGTTTCTCCATGAGCGTATTGCTGAGTTTATTGCGGTCTGCTTAATATTTTGCATCGTGCTTGTTAGGGTTTTTGAAAGGCTATGCCGAATGATTCTGAACCCCGTTGCGTTGAAATTTTTCGTCGGTTATTTATGTACTGTATCCATGGTAACAGCTTTCGCGTCGATGTCCCTGCCATCCTGTATATGTAGGTATGTAGGTAGACTGCGGAAAATACCCTCGGTAGGGCAGTAATTTTTAAGCCCCCTTTAGCCAATCTCATTATAGAGATCAATAGTAATTAAGCCAAATTAAACGATAATTCATTTTGCTGGGGTCAAGTCAACCAACACTGTGTAATCGGCACACGACCGCCAGCGTAGAGCATGAATTATTATAATAACGGAGTGTTTAATAGAATTATAATTATTTAAGTTAACCTATGATAATCTTTAATGCTCTTTTTAACCCCCGAAACAGAGGGGTGTTATAAATCTAACGTGTGTATCTATGTATCTGTCTGTGGCATCGAAGCTCCCAACCTCCCATCCTTGGGAGCTCATTGAAGCTCCCAAGGATGGACCGAATTAGATTTTTTTGTTTGAAAGGTGACTTGATCAAGAGTGTTTTTAACTATGAGTCAGCCTAAGAAAATCTCTTCAGCCGTTTTTATACGTAGCTTGTGGCAGACGTCAAACAGACCGATCGAACGTCATAGCTGTGAGTTATCCACGAGCACTTCTGAATCTTTAATACGAGCCTGTTACGGTCCCATTGCCGGGCAAAAACCTCTTCTCATACAGAAGCATTGATCACCACGCTTGTTCAAGACGGGTTGGCAATTTCAGACTTATAATAATATTAACAAAAAAATTACAAGTCTAGCTAATCTTGAAGATTAGTCTTTGAAAGTACATGAATTGAAAAATCACATTGGTATGTGATCTGGTGGGTTTGAAAAAGGTAGTTTTGAATTAATTCGTATATAGTTAAGTATGGCATGTTGGCCCAGCGGTTTTAAGGCCTCGCATTTCATGCCCGCCCGCTCCCTTACTTTATTTGAACCCACAACCTAGTCCATGAGATGCGAGGCCTTTTACCACTGGGTCTCCCAATCTGGATCCTCTATACCATTTGATTCTGTAACCAGAATAAAATCATTGTCTCATACATCATTGTTGTCATCTACAGTTTTTCTAAGTCTCTTGAAAGTCTTGGCAATTTGTTTCCAAGTTTACTCACCTTGTGGGTAGGGAGGGGGTACTGAAAGTATCGAGCGATTCGTTACCTAGATGTTTACGGCATTATCACGCTTTTAACCAAATATTGCCCCAGCACGGACAGACTAACTGGTTGTGCTTTTACTTTGATCTCACAAAGTTACAACTAGTTGCACCTCCATCGTAGCTTGGAAACTCTGCCATGTTGGTACTGAAGCGGAACATTGTAAGCAGTTAAGGATCAGGAGATATTTTCCATATAAGACCGTAATGATTACCGTGAAAGGTCCAGTTTGATCTTAGGCGTTGATATTGGTAAAAGCTCGCCAGTACACAGTAGCCCACAGACGCCCTCAATCCATCAATCAACAAGAATTTTTATAACAATATTTTACAGTTCCGTTTATTATAATTTTATTGTCACGGAAACATTTTTAATCAATTTCTAACAACAGAATATTCGTAACACTAGTGATTTATAAGTCCATAAAGATGTTAGCACTACCACGTAACAAAGCGGATGAACGTAGTTAAAACACCTACGAGTAATAAAACCCAAGCCTCGGGCTCACAGAAGCAAAGTGAAACTAAGACCTTCCAGCATAACCTGAACCCTAACCGCAGAATTTACCGGCTTACTTACTCTAAGATTTCCTATAGCTCGTTTATTCTCCAGGTCAAGCTAAACTGGTTGTCCACGTAGAAAGTTGTGAGCTTACCATATCAAGCTAGCTGTTCCAATGCCAGTTCCATATTAAATATCATATTTAATAATCATTTTATGGGGGATAAGCAAACTTGATTATTATCATCGTGTTGATAAACTACTCTGCGATAGCCATTATCTGAGACTTCTGTAAAAACTTGCCCAAGTTTAATTTAAATTAAGAATCGGAGGTCATCCGATGCGTGCATCAAAAGCTCAGCATAATTTTAATGTGATTGTGATGACGACGTTCGTTTGTAATTTTGCCGAGAAATTTTGGTTTTAATTGGGTTATTATGAGGGGTTAATGATGAGGCATGAGCTAAAGGTATGTTATTCAAGTTATGTAGTTACGAAACGTACCTAAATTGTATTTTGCCCAGAACTCATTACCTACGCATGGTGGTGAGTCTCCATTAATTTAATTATGACGTCGACTCTAACCGGCCGCGCTAGATTCCTTATTAGACACTAATTATATGGGCACACAGTGCATTTCCGTACCATTTTCTTGTAACCTACTTTGTTTGCAACTGTTCCTAACTTTAATCGCGTCTTCTGTCGTGAAGTCCGGAAGCATTATCATTTATCAACCCGTAAACTTGTACTCAATCTCTACGGCTAAGCTTTTAAAAAGGATTACTGATTGCAGTTGCCTGCTGCATTAACAGATGGTAAGAAGTCCCTGCTCTATTTGACATAATTGCCTCTAATGCCACCCTTGACTGAAGAGATCTGGTATTTATCGCCTGTCGGATTCCATACGGACAGACAGCAGTGGTGGCCCAGTGGTTACGGCCGTGACTTACGAGTAGTATGTAGGTAGATCGTAGGTTCAAACCTAGACAGACGCTTTATTTTGTGTAAATTATTTCATCACCACTGCTCTCAAAACCGTGAAGGAAAACATCGTGAGGAAACCGGCATGTCCTGGAACAAAAAATCGAAGTCATGTGACATCTACCAACCCGCACTAGGCCCGCGTGGTGGATTACGGCCCACTCCCTCTGACCGAGAGGAGGCCTGTGTCCCAGCAGTGGGAACATTATTGGCTGATTATGTGGATGCCATACGAAGTAAGTTCTTTTTTATATTGGCTCCATTCGTTCCAATTTCTGAAACTAAATAAATGTCAGTCATTCTGCCCGCTTGTAATTCAAAAAGCCTAGAACTAATTTTATTCGGTACTAAAATTGCATCCATCGGCATCAATAAGACAGCCATGAAAATCGATTTCAACGTTATACTATAAAGAGCAGGTCACACCTCTAAAATGGTGGACGAAATAATATGGTTTTAATATTTACTTTAAGGTTAATGGGGTTTAATCACGCTATGTCGATAAGTAGCTGGGCAGTGAACCTGCAGGCGAAGGCAGGTTGCTAATCTAGTGTATAATCAACTAATAGTGTTCGTTATTGTTGATGGTTACATTTTCTATAGCAAATCAACTTTTAAAGGGTCCTGCAAACAGGCGCGACGTGACACTGATGGAACAATTTCCGAGAAGTTTTCATAGAAATTGTTCCACCAGAGTCGCGTCGCGCCTGTCTGCGAGAGCCTTAAATCTTGACTAAAGGTTCTTGCTGTCAGGCGCAGCGCCACGACGAGACGACGACGACGCTCCGGTGCGACGCGATTCTGGTAAAACAATTTCCATGCTTATCATAGAAATGTTCTACTAGAGTCGGGTCGCGCCTGTCTGTGGGAGTCTTGATTCTTTGTTTGAATTTGTTTGTGCGGGTTTCAATAACTGCAGTAGGTACCTATTAGTCTGTTGAAATTCATTACTGAACAATACTTTCTTATCGATGGCTAGTCAAAACATTAGTCGGGAATGCAGAGCCGTTACACTTTTTCAACCTTGCTGCCACACATCCACTGACACAAAATTGTGGATGCATTGATGATCTAGATAAGTGCATGATGATACATTTCTACTTTTATATCTGTAATTCATATGGTGTACATAATAAAGAGTATTATATTATTTATTATTTAAAGAGTATTTTTTTTACTTTGTTTACTAATGCTTTATTCATCAAATTTACAACGATTTACAGACGTCAATGAATTTACTTTTAAAAAATAGTAAAATCATTATTTTTAAAATTAATAAATATAAAAATCTTTAATTGAAGTTTGTTCGGGGACAGATACAATCGAGACTTAAAATAATGTTTGAATATGTCAGACCTAATATATTTTATCAAAACGTACGCAAATTATTGATTAAGTGTATGGATTCCAGATTGTAATATCGAAATCCTCTAAGCTGTTATTTGGCAGAAAATTGCAATCAAGGGCAAAAAAATCGAAGCGAATGAAAAAAATTTGAATAATTTTTAATATTTTTACTACTTATTTATTAATTTTTTTGTATATGGGTATTTTTCCTGAAATAAAACACTATTTGTTTTATTTTTTTTATGTATGTAAAAACTTTACGTAGATAATATGTATAAAACATATACTAAAATTACCAAAAATATAATAAAAAAAACCGCCTTTCAATTCTCAACAACACGAATATACCGTATAGCGTGACTATGAAATATTTTCCTACTATTATGTCATTAAAGGTTACAATTTGTATGAAATTCTTTAGTTGCGGAATGCTGTTTACGACTAGACCATTTCGTACGTCGATATTTAAATGCAGATGTCATGGACATCTATGCATAAGTATTATAAAATAAGTCACTTTTCGTGTCTGTCTGTTTGACCGCGTTAAGGCTCTTTCAAACAGGGGCGACACGCGACGCGACACAAAGAACCGCTCGTCGCGCGACGAGCGGTGTCTTTGTGTCGCGTCGCGTGTCGCGCCTGTTGGAAAGAGCCTTTATTCTTTTAAATTACGCAACGAATTTTGATGCAGTTTTATTCCATTATTTAGAGAATTTATTCCGGAATGTTTATGTGTATAATACATTAGTAATAAACTTACAGATAATGAAGAAATATCGATTTTTTTGTCAAGTCGGGAACACCGTCCGAAGTAGGTAGGTATATATACGTAATCACGAGTCACTGGATTTGTTTGTGGATAACAAGAAAAAATCAAGACAATCAATTCAATAACAAGAAATGTAAGAAACGGAAAGTTGAATTGTAAATTATTCTAGTCTAAATAGTTACCTACTCGCTGGAAATCTTTCGACTAGTTTTTTTTTGCATCAAAATGTTATTGCATCTATCTTCCGCCATTGAAAGTTTTTATTGAAACTTTTCGCTTGGCGACAAAAAATGTGCATAGAGAAAGTTTGCTATAATTTGTGTTTTACAAAGGTTTTGTTATACCATACGCAGTTTATGATTGGAGGTTGCCAAACCATTAAATACGTTGGTGAAAAAGTATAGGTATTCTTGATACAACTTTAGTTTCAAAAAATCTTAGGTAAAAGGCTGAACAGACAAGCGCGACGCGACATTGGTAGAACAATTTTCGTGAAGTTTTAAAAGAAATTGTTCCTCCAGAGTCGCGTCACGCCGTTGTAGTCGCGTCGCGTCTGTCTGCGGGAGCCTAAATGCTACTTTGACCGAGATTTTTAGATCTTTACAAGAGCCAAAGCTACAAGGATAAAGTGAGATCTTCGTCAATAAGTTTTCTTCCAGCCTCCCACGACGTGGTATATAAAATGCTGCTTTTCAACATACACCAATCTTGCGGGTGGTTCCTACCGATATATTTGCAACCTACCGGTTGTCGAGATAAGCGCAAGAGCCCGCGGTGTTTGCATCTGCGTCAGCGCAAGATAAATGTGCCGTAACGTGACTGTAGGTGAGATCATTGTTTATGTTGTATTATGATGTTTGCAGTTCCTGGTAACGGAGATATGCCAATATGCACATAGATAAAGTAAGTAGAACAATTAAGGCGATGATAACCGACTTTTAATGATTTTATACTGAAGATGACGTCAAACGAATAGTGTTAATGATTTGGAAAAATATATATGTTAAATAGAGCATTTTCTTAATATTTTAATATAGGCATATTTTGGATTATGTTTTTATTACATAGTGAAATTAATTTGTAAAGTTATATGTAACGCGGATTAAAATCACGCAAAATCTATCAAGCGTATTTTTCTGAAACCTTCACCATTATAAAGATAATTTAATTATTGATCTCTTAGTATACGCGTTTTATTATTATAGGTACCTTTTGTTTTATGTAGTAAATTAATACTGCGTCTAATTTGGGACAGCGCTCCTTGATGGGCGATTTCTATTACCTGCTGGACGTACGATGCATTGCGTGAGCTCAGTACAGAACACGCAAGCTAACCACTCAAGGACACTGTCATATATCTGGGTCTTAAAAAGGGATATTAAGCTGACATTGATAACGGATAAATTTCATACCTAGGTATACGTTTGGTTAGCCGGCCACGACTTAATGTGAATAGTGAAAAGGCTACGTTCTTTCTCCGAGTATTGATGCTTGCATTTTAAATTCCCGTTACCTAAAAGCCCAACAAGCTTTATTATTATTAGATACAAAAGTTAATCATCTCTAACATATTTTTTTAAACAGCTTCTTAAAACTTTAATTTGTGGCGTAGTTCTAAGAACTGCCAAAATCCACTTGAGTATTTTAACCTTTTCGGAGAGCGCTTAGATAACCAGTATCGTTCAAAAATTTGAAGAAACAATAATTCTTCTATTTTAAAATCACCGTGGGTAAAAAGCTATAAAATCGATATCGCATAGATGTGAAAGAAACCAATAGAATTATTTGTATGTTTCGCAACTTCCTCAAAATTTTTGGGTGACATTTTATGGCTCCGTGGGTGTAAGTTCTTTTATTCCAAATTCGAATTTAGACAGTTCCAGGTAGGTTAATATTAGAATCGGTTCCCACCTCGCTGTATCAAGGTCACCCATTGTATTTTTTTTTATTGTGTTGCTTGACTTGCGCTGTGTGCCATTTTATTTTCTGGAGCAAAGCCACATGTTACTTTGTAACATTGAGCTTTGAAAGGTACCGAACAAAAGTGTAATAAATAAGTGTTTAAACGGTTACTTTAACTACAGAGTTTATGTTCGAAATCTAGCGTGTTTCTGCTTCTTTGGGACCTTGTGAAGTTTTTGCTAAAAGAGCTTAAAAAAATTGAAGAAGGCTTTATGCTACCGAGATGCCGATGATGGATGATCGAGGCATTAATATACAACTTTGAAGAAACAATGATTATGCCCAGCAGCGGAATGCTACATGCTAATTAACAAAATTGATTGTTTGATCAATTCAAAAGTAGCATTTTTCTACGTTAACCTTACAGCGACAATTCAACCCTGCAACAACAAACTAGAAAGTAAATCGCAAAGACATTTCACTTAAAGTTTAAAAATGAATAAAAGAAACAATTTAGTGTAATAATGACATAAACAGTGACAAAATTAAGGTTATAAAGTCCGTGTATGTAACAATCGGGGCAACGTGCCATGCGCCATGGCTCGTAAAATAGTATAAAATATTATGTCAACATGGCGCCGGTTTACGTAGGTCGAGAATTTTTATTTTATCGGACCACACCGGCTTGGTCCTTGGTCGTATAAAAGTTGCCTTTGTTAGTAAAATGGCACACATTCGGTTGCGATAGTATGTATTTCAGTAAGGCTTTGTGGTGAGGCGAGTTTATAAATAATTACGAGCATGTGTTACTGTGTAGATTGCGAAGATGTAAGTAGGAGTTACAATAAAGCTGCAAAAGCTGTAGCTATGGATCGTTGATATTTTAGGTCATTCTGGTCATCTCTCGCGTCCGGTCCTGGTTCAGGCCATGGTACGGAGCGAGAGGAAGTGGGAGGCCGTCACCTCCTTCTGCGAAGCAGTAATGCTCGCGAAGGAGGAGGCGGAACGCGTGAGGGAGAGGCAAATTTCGCGCCCTCACGCCCCTAACCCCCGCAGGAGGAGACGCCCAGGGCGTCGGGAATCGCGGGGCGATTTCCGGCCACCGTAGGCGCGGGCTTGCGGGCGGTGAGCAATGGGTGGCTCACCGTCCGATAAGGACCAGGCCCGGGTCGACGGCGCGTTGTGTTCCACGCGCGCCTCAAAGAGATGTCAGCAGAATTGAAGGGGTCCACTAGGGCCGATGCCTGCCGGGGCTGCGAAGAAAACCGAAAGGGAGATCGTGGCCCCCGGCAACAGGGCAACCGAAGGAACAAGGGGTGGGTTTTAGTCGGTAAGAGTCTGACACGCCCTCCCGCTCCACCCAGAGCGGGAGAAGTTATTTGATGATATCCCACCCTCAAAAAAAAAAAAAAGGTCATTCTGGACTTCAGAATAAAGCAGCCTCGTGCGGACTGGCGCGATGCGACAGCGCGACGCGACTCTAACGGAACAATTTCTAAGTAAACTTCACGTTAGGTTGCGTCGCGTCAGTCTGCAGGAGGCTTAACGCTACAGATATCGACTATTATGTTTCCTACTGTTTATTGAATCTGATTCTCTTTAGATAAGTATAGGAACCTACTTTGTAGCCTTTTCCTCGTATCATGTTCCATATACAAGCTATACTGAGGCTACTTAAGAGTGTGATTCCGTCACGGAGTTTTAGAGGTATGAGGAACAGGGTGTAAAGTACACTTATCCTCTATAGAAAAGGGAGGATCCTCCGACCAGACGGGTGTTGTGTCTGGCAGGCAACTGCCCGACGGTTGATGTCGGATAAATCGTATATAAATATGTCGTTCGCGCGGAAAACTCTAATAGGCTTGTTTCATAAAAAAATTTTTTTAGTCCGGAAGGTACATTAATAAAAAATATAGGACACGTATTTTTCATATTTTGACGTAATCAAAAGATTACGGCGATACATTGAGTTAAAATGTGGCATGACGTCACTGCTTGCTAGATTTTATACTGATTTGTGACGTTGCGAGCCCCCACTCCCCAACTTTAATGCGTGTTTTCTAAGTTATTTTTTATTAATATGATTAAGGAAAAAATACGTGTCTAATATTTTTTTAATATCTGAAAGACGGACTAAATAGAATTTCTTTTTTTACCTAGGCAACTACCGTATTGTGCGATGCAGGATTTGTGTGACGTCAGGATTTGTATGACGTCAGGTCTTTGATGCGTAGTTCGTTTGTGGCGGTGTAACCGCTACAGAGTCATTATCTCCTTGACGATCTTGCTTTATTTACCTCAACCTGTGTCTTCGTGGACTGCTTCGAGAAGTTTAAGAAATGTATGAGGAGGAGGAATGCTTTTCTTATAGATACGTTGGGTCTGGACATACGTACCATCGAAAAAATGTATATCTTTACACCGTAAGGTCTATTTCTGCTTGCAGCGCTCGGCCGATATAGTAACGCTTACTTACGAAAAGAAAGGGTCGTGTGCACGGGATTTTGTTTTCAAACTGCTTCTTGAATAGTACCTACAGGGTGGATCACGAAACGAGGTCCAAAGCAAAATTTTAGAAGCCTCTCTCCAGGGGCTTACCAAACCACTCCTAAGTATGTTCAGCGATTATTTATTGTTGTGCCCCCCGCACATAAGAAAGTCCCTAAACAAAAAAAACGGGCCCCCAATATTCAAAATTCATTTATTTACGTTACACATCCGTGTTTAGGTCACAGAAATACATATGTGTACCAAGTTTCAACTTAATCGGTCCATTAGATTCGGAGAAAATTGGCTGTAACAGACACAGTCAGACACACGAGTGATCCTTTAAGTTTTCTTTTTGAAGTACGGAACCCTAAAAACAGCAGCTTCCTATGTGACAAGGATATTGATTAGTCCTGTATTGTAGCTTTATCATTTTTTATACTCACAGCTGTTAATTTCAAGCATTATTCTTTGCAACGCCACACTCGAGGAAGCTATTTCATTCCGCATAATAAATAGCTTGTGACGTAGTCATTTTTGCAAAGGCCTATGAATATTAATGACTAATTACTGCAATCAAAGTAATAAAATTGGCATAAACAGAAAATCCTTTGTCTGAAATCTTTTGTGTGACGTTTTCACAAAAGGAAAGCTGTTGATTTCCATTTAATACCAAACTTTCTACAATTTCTAATTAAAAGTAATAAATAATATATAATGCAAAATTGGGTAGGTGGGGCTAAATAGTTTTATTAGTTACCAAGGATTTTACCACTCTGCAGTTTAAGTACATGTAAGTCAATCAATCTACCTAGCTAATTATGCTGGGGTCGGCTTCCAGTCTAATACCAGCTGAATACCAGTATGTTACTTACATGGACCGATTTCTACCACCCAGTTACTGGGTAACACGATACTCCTTGGTAAGACTGATTGTCAGACTTTTGGGCTTCTGTTTCACTACCCGTAACTACTCTCGAAGATCTATACAGGGTGGCAGGGACGTCGACGCGAAAACTGGTACCATGGATTCAGTACATGACTCTGAACGCCTCTGCGTTGAAAATTTTCGTCGGTTATTTAAAAAAAAATCAGCTGTTCCACACATTTTGACCGCGAAGGTATTGCACTTTTCCATGAAACAGCAGATGTTGTCTCAACAACAGACGAAAAATTTCAACGCTGCTGGTTTCAGAATCATGTACTGAATTCATGATAACAGTTTTCGCTTCGATGTCCCTGCCACCCTGTATATATTTTGTAGATTTTGATGTTCAAAAGTGCTAAAACGGGCCTATTTGAAATAAATGATTTGACTTTGACTATACGAATGACAGCCGGGACCAAGGGCTTTACGTGGTCTAAGTACCAAACCAATATCTGTCCATAGCTCCATCGTGGACAATAATGCCAAGGAGTACACTCGTACCAAAATATGTTGGACTATGATGATGACGTAAGGCTATTTTTTTATCCTTGATATAAAAGAACCAGGTTCTTAATAATTAATTACAATCTAGCAACACTAATAAGCAATTTTTATCTAACTAATTTTTTTACTTAACAATTATTTTAAAAATTAGAATAGTGTTCATTTCCAGTATAAGCATTGTACGAAAATCAACAATCAAAATTAACAATGCGAGATCAGCATAAACTGGAAATGTATTGCTTGATGTGTAGCCGTGTGTACTTTACACAAGTTCGTCCCACTTTCGTCTGATATTATAATATAGACACTTTGTACATGTGTTATGTGTATTTTCATGTGTTGTATATGTAAGGCCATTGATGACCATTAAGATGACCGGTGGTACCTATTAGAGATGTTACGGAGGTTGCTTTACCGGAACTGGAGTCGGAGTCGCAAGTTTTAAGTTTGATTGGTATTGGTAGAAAAAATATTTTCATAATATAACACTTATTTTGGCTCCTTATTGAAATTAACTTATGACTACACCGCTCTTAACTTAATTTAACAAATTAACATGCCCGTCTGACATACACGACAATAAATTGAGACTTCCAGAAATTACCCGACAGCGACGACAAGTTAAAAGTTGTTTGTGTGTGCATCGCTGCGTTTCGATCTTCGGTATAACTCCTTTCAAAAATATTGGAGACGAAGTCGGAGTAGGAGTTGTAATATTGCTCGGAAGTTCCGATCTTTCGGAGTCAGAATCGAAGCTCCGTAACGTCTCTGGTACCTACTAGCCTAAAAGAAAGCTGTAAGAATAACGTTAATTCACCTACACACAGGACAGGGATCACTTGATTTTTTGGTAAGTCCAGAAAAAAGGGAAGAACATGAAAGAAGAATTATTAATATTGCCGTGCTTTCCTTTAATTAAGATACATGTGAGATCTATAATTACAACAAAGATCGTGGGTTTAGATTGCGTACGTATTATTTACCTAGTTGTTAAGCGTGTAATATAACTAAATTGAGCAACAAAACCAGGTGGAAATATCACATCTGAAGCTTCGTTGGTGGTACAGCGATTATGTCCGACACTAATGCTCTAACTTGAAATAGCTGAGACTGGCCTTTAAAAAACAATAATAATGAAAATAAGACAAGATTTCATATACGCACTTTTTTTTCTCAAGTGCATATTGTCGCGGAGCCCATGTTCGAGCAAGCTGCCCACGCGCATCGAATTCCGTTATAATATGTAGTTCGTACTATCACTTAGGAATTTCGACACCTTGATACCTTCCGATGGCATGGCGTGATCTGAAACAATTAATGTGTGTTATAAATGATTTATTAAATACATTAGATATTATGTTTTAAAAGGTTATTTGTGTTATGATTTATGAAAAATGGCCTTTGCTTGAGGCTTTATTTTGAAGTGATATTTACGTGGGATAGTTAAAATAATAATAGATCCATCGCTGACACATCAGCCATAATATTTCCGCGCTGAGTTCGACTTACCAACCGTAAATGGAACACGATATGGCGCTCTAAGACACAAATCGCAGACGTCATCCTAAAAGCAGCCATCCTCAAATGGGACTAGGCCGGACATGTTTGCCGCATGGCGGATGCATTGTGGCCTAAGACTACTACAGCATTGGTTTCTGAAAACGTCCAACGGCATCGCGGAAGACCCAGGTGCAGATGGCGGGACGAACTTAACGCTTATAGGAGGCGAAATAGAAAATTGAGGTAGGAGTGAGGCGTATTTATCGTAACAGGTAGAAATAATAGATATTTAAAAATAACAAATAACAATTGTTGCTAATAATATAAATATCTGTTACTTGAAATGACAGACCCTCAAAGACTTACCGCGGCTGTTACTGTTAAGTTATTATAACAATCTGACACAGACTGTTACTACGACTGTTACTTACATACATACTTACACAAAGGAAGAAATATTGCAAGGTTAACAATTTCTCTTTTTTCCTCATTAAGGAATGACCCTTGCTAAAATAGAGAAACAGCTATTATTTACTTCGAAATATGTTTACTTCTCACTCTAACTAAAGCGGTTAAACTACGCTAAAAAGAGAAGCACTTAGTATTTATTATCCGTAAAAATACAGTTGGTGGTCTTACAAGAACAAGCACTTACGAAATATTGACTTCTAAATTAGGTCGTGTTACCTGTTACTGACCAGTTACCATTTTAAAACGAATAGAAATAAAGAAGATATTCAATTGATATTTAAATACATATTTATCGTCCGTACAAAAATAACAGGCGGTTATTTAATAACAGATATTTGGATCTGTTATTTTTTTGTAACAGTAACAGTGATAACAGATATCGTGTTTAACCTGTTACAACCCATCTCTAAATGGAGGCCTTTGCCCTGCACTGGAACAATACAGGCTGATTATTAATGAACGACTGTATAAATCTCTTTGCATTCCTGCAAAAGCTCTTAAGCTTCAGGTAATAACAAAATCCGTTAAATTCAAAGCCACAAAGACGGTCTTACCTCTACTAATTCTCAAATATTGTTCTATTTAAAATACGTAATACGCATAACCAGTTAAGCTAGTTAACTCTGCTTCGTAAACCTCATTTTAGACATAAACAAACAAACTAAAAATGTAAATGAGATGACTATTAAATCACAGGCAAGGTTGGAGCTAAAGTATATAAGTACCTACTAGCTGTTGTCTACAACTTCGTCTGCGTGTATTTTATATTATTATTCTTCTCCAGGCCCCGGGCTAACGATCTGTCAAATTTCATAACGATCGATTCTGTGGTTTAGACGTAAAATGGCGACAGACAGACAGACAATAGTTACTTTCGCATCTTAACTATATTAATATTATAAATGGAAAAGTGAGTTTGTATGTTTGTTATACGCTTTCACGGTAAACCGACTAAATGGATTTGAATGAAATTTGGCATATGGGTAGACCATGGCCTGATGAAGGACATAGGCTATTTTGCATTCTGGATCGCAGACGAAGTCACGGGCACCAGCTAGTTTATAATATTGAATGGATGGCATCACCGATTGATATCACATCATATCTTATCTCTTTAAGAGGAACCTTGGTTTAGTAATTTGTAAGTATATCGAAGTATTTGGGGCCTGTGACGGCCTGTGATAACGTTTTCGACTGATAAGAGAGGAGGCTACGGCCTTGTTGCACTTACACTTTTGGAGCCAAGCTGTCTTGTTCGGTATCGATATACTGTTAGGTAGGTATTGATAACATGATATGGTCGGTACTAATGAGTCTCGTGGAAGTGATAATATAATTAAAAAGGTGGGCGTAGGTGTAAAAACCGGCCACGTACGTATCGGACTACGCACAATGAAGGGTTACGTATTTGGGATGAATTTGTCCCAAATACAAACTTAACACTGTAGTTGAAATACATGTGGAGAACAAATTAAATAACCAAATTTCAACTTAATCGGTCCATTAAATTCGGAGCAAATTGGCTGTGACAGACGGACAGACAGACAGACACACAAATGATCCTATCAGGGTTCCGTTTTATCCTTTTGCGGTACGGAACCCTAGGCGTGTTTTCAAGGTATTTATCTAAAATATAGTGAAGATTGTTGACAAAGATGGACAAAATCTCTTCTAAGCCCACGGGTGTTTTACATAAGATAGCTATTGTGTAATTTTAACACCAAAACTAATGAGTGATGACATAAAATAGCATGTCGATACAAATGCCTTTTGCCTAAAACTGTGCTAAAATGAGGTGTTTTTCAACGAGACCGAGATCTTGTGAATAATGATAGAGGCGGATAATTATCGAAATAACGCTTGCGTTATTAGCCGACGTTCGCACGGACGTAATAAAATCGCGGCGTTTTTTTTTTGTGCACTTTATTTTCAACACTCTGCTTAGTTAGCGCCGAGAGTTGAAAATTCAACATTCTGTTTTTTCAACGCGCTGGGACGAGAGTGCGTCTCAGCGCGTTGGATTCTCAACGCTCGGCTTAACATCCAGAGTTGAAAATCCAGTGTGCGATATAATCCCGCTGCGATTTTATTACGTCCGTGCCGAACGTTGGCTTATCGACCGATAAAAACGTGTCTGAGGGGGAGAGGTTTAAGGAGACCTCCAACCAAAATAAAAAATGCGAAAGGAAATAACTTTGACGGATAAGTTTATTCTTAAAATGGTGTAAAAGTTACCAGTTTATGCTGATCTCGCATTGTATAGGATTTCCGTACAATGTGAGGTCAGCTTATACTGGACTTGTATAGCTTGATGTGTAGCCGTGTGTACCAGTTCCTATACCAACCCGTGTCATTCATCAGGAGTTTACGACACTGCATCTTAGGGGTGTGAGATACAACCGATGACAACGAAAAAAGGTCAGGACCTTTGACTTGTCAACTGTAAAAGTAACGTAATAAAACCGGCCAAGTGCGAGTCGGACTCGCACACGAAGGGTTCCGTACTCTGTACAATATGTAGCAAAACAACGCCGAAAAAAATACGTTTCTTGTGTCACCCCCTTTAATTTTTAACTTTATTATATTTTTATTGTTTGATGTTATAGCGGTAACAGAAATACAAAAATCTGTGAAAATTTCAACTGTCTACCTATTACGGTTCATGAGATATAACCCGCTGACAGACAGACGGACAACGGAGGTTTAGTGATAGCGTTACATTTGGCACCCTTCGGGTATGGAACCCTGAAAACAGCAGTCAAAATTCCCCGAAGGTTGACAATAGTGTGTATATGTACCATCGCGGAAACCTATAACTAACCACTTTGAAAACAAAATCCCGTGTACACGATGACCACATGTGTTACCGCCCCGGTTCTATAGCAGCCGAGCGCTGCAAGCAAGAATAGTCCTTCTTAGTCCTTACGGCGATTAGTTACTTTTTTTTAAGAAAAATTATGGCTTAAAATAACATCACGCCTGTAATTCTCTGAAGGGTTAGGCAGAGGCATGTCTGTCTTCCTTAGAACACCCACATTTCGCCAGTTATTTTGAAGTCCCATGTAACAGGCGAGCCTATTGCCATCAACGTGGCACAAATCCAGACTCCGGGCCGCTATTGAGAAATTCCTGAAAGGTAAACCCAATAAAAAATTGCCCGATCCGGGAATCGAACCTCATGCTCAGCAGTAGCGCTTGCGAATACTAGACCAACGAGGCAGTTTTCTCAGTTTCAATGAATTAGTATGATATAAAATAACATGTCAAGGCAAAATAAAGCGCTCCAGGCAGTCTGAGAATATTCATATTATATTTTCAACATTATACACATATGGAAGCACATAAATAATAGTGTTATCGTTTTGCACACACATACACACATGGTGCAAGATGTGCAAGTCGGCAAACGAATGCGATCGCCTACGCAAAACAATGTTTATCATCTCGATACTCAGCAACTTTATCTAATCTTAATACAGACAATAACAAAAGGATTTAATTTTTTAAGATACTATGGTGACTAAGATCTTTATTGCTTAGTTTTTTTTTACACATGTCTTGCTAGGCTGTACAAGGTCAAATTAAAATAACTAGCGATACTCGGAAGACGTGATGGTTATCGAAATGTACTATGTAACACGATAAAAATAAAACAAAAAAAAATCGGCACCGCGGTAATCAACGCGTTGATGTCTTTTTAATGGTCAAAAGCTGGTGTCGTCACAGTGTCGCGAAATCAATGGTTTAGTCCCATCTCAAAAATGCCCAACGCGCCTAAAGAAGTTTTCACTTCAAAAATCGGCACCGCGGTAATCAACGCGTTGATGTCTTTTAGTCCACGGTGTCGGTAAATTGCGTTACAGTGTCACGAAATGAATGGTTTAGTCCCATCTCAAAAATGCCCAACACACCTAAAGAAGTTTTCACTTTTTAAAAAATGAGCGAGCCTTAAGTGCCTGCTACATGGTTGCCAACCGCGTTCCCGACAGAGGTGACGTTGGTTGGCGACAGGCAGAGCTGTTTGAAATTTGGTCGTAAACCACCATCTACACGGTTGTAAACCACCAAGGTCATCTCTGTTGGGACACGGTTGGCGACCGTGTAGCAGGCACTTTACAGTTGTCACTTATAATGTGTAACATCTGACATCATTGGTCAAATCAAAGAGCGCGCGCTTCCCCAGCTCCCTGTTGCACACTTCCGTCCCTTTTCACGAAATCACTCCAACATATTGCAGAACAGCGAGAGGAAACATTTGCAGGAAAGCGAGAGGAAAGATGTTACACATAAAAAAAAAATACAATATAATTTATCCTGTTTTTGAGATCCTGCACGCGTAGCATGACCACCGTAGAAACGGGTTTTGTCGACGGAAGAATAGACAAAATGACAGATTGTAATTGTTTATCTGTCATTTTGTCTATTCTTCCGTCGACAAAACCTGTTTCTACGGTGGTCACGCTACGCGTGCTGAAAGAGGCTGGAGACAGCCAAATTAGAATTTCTATTCATGGCTACGCATCAGTTGGACGTTTTAGGGCAGACAGACCAATGTCCAGCATTGGACATTCGATGTGGAAGGCACTGCTGCCTGTTATAACAAGAAGAGACAAAAAATAAATATTTATATTTATATGAATAAAGTTTAATTTAAACGTCAGACATAATAATTGACGACATCTCATTTGACTTAACGATTATGTTAACAATATTTATTTTTTTAAATGTTCACAAATATATTCTTAAAAGGTTACTACGACCTACGTATGTAGAAAATAATATTATATTAACATATCAAATATGGACCTTATACTTGAGCCCAATGTAATGTCAATTTACATATTTACGGTATAATAATATGGTCCCTAAATAATTTTTTAAGTGACCCTATATAACTGGCGAGTACTGGCCACCCACATAAAGAATACTTGAGGATATGTTGAAATAATTATTTACATAGAATTTTTATGTAAGTAACAATAAATAGGTTTACTTAGGTACAGGGGCGTAGCTACCGCCGTATCAGCCGTATCAAAGATACGGCGCCCTTAAGCTACAGGGGCCCCCCGAACGTGGGTAAGCAAAATATCGTACAAAATTGTCCAAAACCTCAAATTCTTGAAATGAAATTGTTTAAGGCTCTTTCAAACAGGCGCGACACGCGACGCGACACAAAGATACCGCTCGTCGCGCGACGAGCGGTGTCTTTGTGTCGCGCCTGTTTGAAAGAGCCTTTATTCTGTAAAAAGTATATCGGAATCACTTTTCCACGCCATATTAAAAAAAAAAGAACTAAAATAAATAAACAAAGCATTAAGCGCCCGCTTCTGTGCTTGAAGTATTATATTATATAAATACATTTATTTTGAGCTTCAGTCGGGTAAAAAGGGCCCCCAACAAATTTTGATACAGGACCTCTTTAGGACTCTTTTTTGGGTGGGAAATTATCAAATAACTTCTCCCGCTCAACGTCTCAGACTCTTACTGACTAAAACCCACACGTGTTCCTTCAGTTGCCATGTTGCCGGGGGCCACGATCTCCCTTTCGGACTTCTTCGCACCCCCGGCAGGCATTGGCCTTAGCGGACCCCGTCAGTTCTGCTGACATCTCTTTGAGGCGCGCGTGGAACACAACGCGCCGTCGACCTGGGCCTGGTCCTTACCGGACGGCGAGCTACCCATTGCTTACCGTCCGCAAGCCCGCGCCGATGGTGGCCGGAAATTGGCCTGCGATTCCCGACGCCCAGGGCGTCTCCTCCTGTGGCGGTTAGGGGCGTGAGGGCGCGAACTTTGCCTCTACCTCACGCGTTCCGCCTCCTCCTTCGCGAGCATTACTGCTTTGCAGAAGGAGGTGACGGCGTCCCATTTCCTCTCGCTCCGTACCATGGCCTGAACCAGGGCCGGAACTGCTTAGGTACCTAAGACTTTAAATAAATAAATATACATAACATTACGCCGGTATTCCCCGAAGGTTTAGGCAGAGGTTCACCTACACCCAGTTATGTTTAAGTCCCATGTAATAGGGGGCAAGCCTATTGCCATCAACCGGGCCCAAATCCATACTCCGGGCTGCTACTGAGCAATTCCTGGTGGAAAAACTCCACAACACTTTGCCCGACTCGGGAATCGAACCCAGGACGACGTAGTAAAAAAAGAAAGAAAAACCCGGCCAAGTGCGTGTCGGACTACGCACAATGAAGGGTTCCGTAGTTGGGATGAATTTATCCCAAAAACAAACTTAACATTGTAGTTGAAATACATGTACTGTTCTCCCATACATTCCACCTGCAAATGTAAGTTTGCACGCACAATATTGAGAGATTTACCATGTTTTTTTTTAAGACCATAGACTTCTTATAGGTTTTCCTGTAATCTATGAGTGAAGAACCATTCTATGTATTTTTTTCAAAATTTTTGGCCCAGTAGTTTCGGAGATAAGGGGGGAATGGTCAATTTTCGTCTACTTTCTTAAATATCTTTCAAAATATTTATTTTAACAATATAAAACAAAATAATTAAAATCTTTCATTTGATATGTCACACGGTACATTTTTTTTAATTTTCTTGGTTGTCTGCCAAAAGTAACCCCCATAATTATTCAAAATTAGTTTTTTTTTCGTTATATGTCCGTGTTTGGGTCATAGAAATTGAAATTTGGTACACATATACCAAATTTCAACTTAATCGGTGCATTGGGTTCGGAGCAAACTGGCTGTGACAGACGGGCAGACAGACACACGAGTGATCCTATAAGGGTTCCTTTTTTTTTTGCTTTTGCGGTACGGAACCTTAAAAATTCAAAAATATTGGAGGAAATCAACAAGTGGTTCTGAGTAAAAAACGTAAATATAGTGGGTAACTCGGAGCTTTGAACCAAAGCTTATTTCCCAGAACTTTTATGATAAATGTCTTGTTCTCGTACATATAATAAATATTCATGAACATACGATTACAATAATATATTTCCTACAACTCCTCTTGTCTACCTACTTATAAACTAGCACAATTTATACCTATTACTTACTAAGAACAGACATGTTGAGGTTAAAGCTCAGTAAAATATAATTATTTTTATTTTTCATTAAATATGGTAAGTAATAGATCATAAGTTCCACATATTTTGCTTGGTAGGTACTTCAGCAGGCAAAAAAATATCTTAAAACAAAACTATAAACAGAAACAGTATTATAAAAATACCTTAAGGGGGAAGCGCTAAGGTAGCCCGCGAAATTCAAATTTTCTTACGTTTTTTGCAATTTGCTGGTCAGTATTAAGTTGTACATCGATCAAAACATGATTCGCGGCCGTAACAAATATGTATTTACAGAATTATAATCATTAAAGTCATCAACACAACTCTCCAAGACCACGTAAGTCCAAAGAATGATGATTTCATGAAACAGTTATTCTTTGGACTTACGTGGTCTTAGAGAGTTGGGTTGATGACTTTAATGATTATAATTCTGTAAATACATATTTGTTACGGCCGCGAATCGTATATTAATCAACGTACAACTTAATACTGACCAGCAAATTGCAAAAAACCTAAAAGAAATTGAATTTCGCGGGCTACCCTGGCGCTTTCGCCTTAAAATTAAACTACATAATTATATTCCTAGTTAGATCACGAGTATTCGTTTTTTAAATACGGGTACCTATTATAAGTTAATTATTTTGAACTTTGCCTAAACTCTACGAACTCAATTAATATAATTTCATGTCTTAAGTTTCGGACAAATATTGAAGTAAAGCTCAGTGGAATTAGGAATAATATACGTTTAAGGTTGTATCTGCTACCTGCTAAGTTTCAAGTAAGCGTAGCTTGGAGCAAGCGGCTGCGGTCGGTGGCCCGTGCGCGCAAGGACGTTGCTGCGCGGGCGGAGGCAAATGTTCGACAACGTCTTGGCCAATCAGCGGACAGGATTCAAAGTGTGAGTGTACTGCTTCCTACGCTGGGTGTTTTAGTGCTGCCCGGAAATGGCGATTTGCCCATTTTATGGCAAAACCCCAATGTGGGTGAGTCGGTTTTTGATATGAAAATGAGTAATTATAATTGAAAGAAATTTTAATGTTCTAAAAATCCTAGGGTAATTAAATTATCTTTTTTTTTTTGGGTAATTTGATTTGTTTAAAACAATAAATTATTCGTACAGTTTTGATACGAAGGATTAGTGTAATCTGGCTCAAGAACAAAATTGGCTAACAGGAGCCAATTTGCATGACTGGCATGACTAGCATTCTGAATAGTGTAATATTTATTTTAAACCCATTTTTTTATTTTGCTGTTTAGGTGACATGATAAAATTCAAAAAAATAAAAAAAATATTTACCAGTCCGTTTAAAGATTTTCTATTAGATATTATTTTAAGTTAATAAAAAAACATTGATAAAGTCATAAAATTAAACAAAGAATAAACTTTTGATTCTAATGAGTACCTAGGTATTGTTTACTAAAACTACTATTTAAAAAAAACATAAAATAATAGGTAATTTTCCATTATCATACTGGCAATACTTACCTGAGACAGAGCGCGCGCACGCGTGCGTTGCATATTGTTTGTATCTCCATTCACTCACACTGTGACGCGGCGCTGAACGTGGAAGTTGTGTGCGGTGTTGTAAACTTTTGTTTTTTTCTTTCGTATACAGACGACCACTTGCTTCAATGCCCACCGTTTACCTGCTAGTGTTTAATCCTTGTTAATGACTGTGATCTTATTCGTTTCTCTCTAAAGTTGCGTTAGAACTAAAAGAAAACTTGTTAGTTACTGCGTCTAGTGAAATCTCTGTCGACTGAGGTCCAGATGTTAGAGCAAACGGCAATAACCTCGTTTTGTGTCAACAAATAATAATAAACAGTGATCGGGACAAGTTACACTGTGCGTTCGGAACAAAAAGTGATGAATTAAACAGTGTTCTAAACTGGAAAGCCTGGGCGAGAATGGGTTTCGTTCGCTTGTATTGGAACGTGAATATTGTTACGACCTCACCTACATAACATAAAAGGTAAGAAAAAAGTTTTACTTTTTGTTTCGTAATTTACAACTTTATTTTTTCGGTCGTCGAGTCAGTTTTGGTGATGCCGTGATGCGCTTTTTTATTTATGCTTGTACAATTACATTGCGAAGAAAGTTGGGCGAGTTTAAAAAGTTTTTTTTTTTTAAGAACGCGCTTTGCTTTGTGCAAAGGCGGTGTTGGTTGGGGTTGCGAAATTCGCGGTATTTTGCCTACGTGCAAGAAGTTTCGTTTATGGTGTTAAGCCTACGCAAAATTAGACGCTGTTTTGCGATTACCAGACCTGTAGTTGATAATAGTTGTCACACAGCTAGCTGTGTGTGTATCTTGTGTAAATAAGCTGCAGGTGAAATATTTTACTGTATTGGTGCACCTGTATTTAAAGTAACCTGACTACCTACCTACTTAATTAAATTATTAAACCTACCATTTAGCTCTGCTATGCAATTATTCAATTTACTCCGTAATATTCGATATTATTTACCTACCCATAAAATTATTAATTTTCATACAAGAGGACACAAGGTTATTATATGGCTGATCGTGTGTAATTACAAACCTATCATTAGTCAAACTACCTACTTACTTGAAATTATGATAGTGCGGTTTCCCATCTAAGTACCTAGATAGGTACCTACCTGGAATGCTGTACGGAATATTAAGGTTCCACTAGTAGTCTCCGACAGTTATCTGTGAGTAGACGGCTCGAACTCATTGGTGGCGGGCGTGACTAATATGCTTTTAGTAAAATTATTTTGTATATATTTATAATTTTTTACGAACGAGCGCGTAAAATTTCATGAACAGACCTTTGGGCGTATAGATGTTATGGAATAACTACTGGATATATCTACTCAAAATAAAGTTATTTGAACTTTTTAATAAATTATCTATCCCTGTACGGTTTCTATTTTGCCATTTGCATACTACATAAGTTATTTATTTACAGTGTACAGATATGCGTTTCTTCGATAGTACCTTATAGTAGTGACACCCACATGTCGCCAATTATGTACTTAATTCCCATGTAAGTACCAAATAGCCTAAATGCAGACACTGAAAACTTCCTAAAACTCAATAGCACTGCCCGATTCGGAGAGCTAATCCAGGACCACGCGCTCGGCATTTGCGCTTGCGGCGACTGAACCAAGGGGCAATTTTATTTAATCCAATGAAAAAAAAAAATTGTGGCACTCCGGGAGTGCTGACAGAAGTGAAAACTTGAAAAAAAAATCGACACCGCGGTAATCAACGCGTTGATGTCTTTTACTCCACGCATCGCGGTAATCAACGCGTTGATGTCTTTTTAATGGTCAAAGGCTTGTGTCATCACGGTGTCGCGAAATCAATGGTTTAGCCCCGTCTCAAAAATGCCCAACGCGCTTAAAGGTTTCACTTTAAAAAAAAAACCTAGTATATTTATGAGCACACAAGTTGCCTCCTTCTGGCCTTTCCAAAACTTTAAAAGAAAAAAATCTTGCATAGAATATTGATCCGTAACTTCATATGAATAAAGAGCACAATAGCGTTTACAAAAAAGAGGTGTCGGTAACGGTGTCGCGAGTTCAATTGTTTTTTCCCATCTCAAAAAGCCCAACGCGCCTAAAAGCTCGTGACAGCGCGATATCGCGGGTGCGACAAGGGTCGCGCTGCCTGTCGCGCCCGCGATATCGCGCTGGTCTGCACGAGCCTTAAAGAAGTTTTCACTTCAAAAATAGCGTTTGGTTATCCTGCTAGATACAAATGAGCTAGCCTACCTAACCTACCTATACCCGATAATGGCTAGTGCATAATAATTTAAAAAAAAAACAGATTTACAACTACTTACCTCACTTCTTTCGAAAGATTCGTAGCCACACCTACCAAGGAAGTTAGGTACCAACTTGATCAATATAATTTACCGTTTTAATCATAAATTCTGCGTAAAAGATTACCTCAGGCAATATTTTAGCGACCTGTCAAGTTCTGGGTCAATAGGCGACTTCGAAACTTGATGAGCAAAAACTTATTTATGGGATCCGTTTCCTGCTTAAAGTTATTCCGTGGAGACAGGTCTAAGTAGTTATTCGAGAAGTATCTAACTTCCTACTTAACGAAAAACTTGTAAACTGTCCCTCAAGAGCAGAGGCTTTTTAGAGCTTTCCAAGTAAGGTACAGAAACAAGTACAGTTTTAACATTTAAAATGTAAAAACCCCCGACACAAACATTTCTTCATTTCTCTCTCCTACTCCATCACCAGACCCTGTTCACTATCTATCTATAACCTATTAATTGACACCATTCCAATGAGCTCAAACATGCTGTAAGTTGGTAAGGGTAAGGGAGTTGGGTATCCTGTAAATTCCAGGTGATGCTGCAGCATCAGTTCAACGTTACTTGGTTCTTCTAATATCATTGAAGTAACAGAATATCAAATTTCAAATCGATCAGACCTGTGGAAGATACTCACATCCATTCATCAACTACAAAAGACATGATAATCTTCAAACGGCTGAACCGATTTTGATAAAACATGTCTAAGAAACATAGTTAGAAAACCTGCTTTCAAATAATTAAAAAAAAACCGCATCCAAATCGGTTCACCCGTTTAAGAGCTACGGTGCCACAGACAGACACACAAACAGCGGTCGAACTTATAACATCCCTCTTTTTGCGTCGGGGGTGTTATAAATAAACTAGTATTTGGGCGTTGCGCGAGCTGCAAGCAGTTCGCGGGGTCGTGTTTTTGAGGAGTATTTCCTACCCTTGTTCCTCGGGGTTCAAAAATATGACACCCTTTGGTAGAATTGGTTTAAGCGACATATATAAAGTGTCTCCACTTTGGAGAATGACATCGATATCATGACAAGTCAGATTCCGATGTCTGCAAACTGACAATACTGACGCGCAAGCGGACATTGCCACGCATTGAGCGTTATTACCCTTATAATTGCTACTCCCTTGGTGTGTAGTTCCTAAAACATTAACAAAAATACAAGGTCAAGTGCAAGGTAGATATAATGTTACAAGAGGGAGAATATTTTGTAATGACAAAAATCATCTACACCACCCTTTGTAAGGCAAAGCGTCTTTTTTGTCCCCATTGATTGGATTAATGGGTTACAGACAGCTCGCTGACAGAGACGACAGTAAGCAAAGAACAACATATTTATTTTTATTTACTGGGGAACCTGCTTCCAATTTTTAACTTATTTTTATTATGTATAGCGGCAACCGAAATCCACATTCTTGATCATGAGCTGCAGCCCGCTAACAGACAGATGGACAGACGGACGAACAGCAGTCTTAGTACATAACAAGATTCTGTAGTTTTTACCCTTCAGGTACAGCACCCTAACAATTAATAATGTTTGTATGTTTTACCTCTAAACTGTCTTAAACAATTGATCAGGTTGTGAAGAAACTGGTAGGATTTTAGAACGCGAGGGTTTCTGGCACAAAACAAAATTTATCTATACTAATATTATAAAGAGGAAACCTTTGTATTTTTGTATTTTTGTATGTTTGTATTGAATAGGCTCAAAAACTACTGGACCGATTTCAAATTTCTTTTACCATTACTCTGTGCCATTACTTAGAGTGATTCTTCCGAATCCGTATAGGCTATATTTTATATGTACGTTAACGATTCTCGCGAACGCTGCCTAAATGGTTAGAGATTTATATTTTAGCCATTATCACATATAATGCCTATATGTGATAATGGCTAAAATATAAATGTTTGGTTTATACTATCGCGGACTTTTTTGTAGGCATTATTGAGTTCTACAACTTTTCTATAGAAGTCAACCATACATCTCTAACCATTTAGGCAGCGTTCGCGAGAATCGTTAACGTACGGCAGTTTTTTCGACGCCTTACTCCACAATTTTCACTACCACGAAAAATCTTATCTATTTTCCGGGATAAAATATAGCCTATACGGATTCGGAAGAATCCCTCTAAGTAATGGTAAAAGAAATGTTGAAATCGGTCCAGTAGTTTTCGAGCCTATTCAATACAAACATACAAAAATACAAAAATACAAAGGTTTCCTCTTTATAATATTAGTATAGATATAGATATGCGTAAAGTTTGTTCACTGTACTTAGGTACAAACAAACTGACACAAACGCGGACAAACGGACACTTAAATTTTATCTAAATAAAATTCCGTTTCCGTGTCTGTTTGTCCGCTCGCACGCGCGCGTTATAAGCGGCGATGACGGTGACCTTACTATTTTAAGGGTCCTTACCAATAAAGCTACGGTTTCCTAAAAGAGTGGTGGGGCAGGCCGCTGGCCGCCAAATAACGTCCGCCAAATAACGGGCACCAAATAACGGCTGCCACGCAACAGCCGCCAAATAATGGGCGCTTAATAACGGCCGCTACATACCGGGCGCCAAATTACGGCCGCCACATAACGGCGGCCACATAACGGCCGCTACAATTACCGCAGTTACCGTCACTCTACGGCCGCAAAAACGGGCGCAAATAACGTTGTCATAAAACCGGAAAAGTGCATTCTTTGCACGGAAATATTGTACGGTGACCACACCGCAAGAAAATAAAAGTGCGAGTGCACTTTTCCGGTTTTATGACAATCGTTACTGCGGCCGTTACTTGGCGGCTGTTATGTAGTGGCCATAATTTGACGGCCAATGTGTGGCGGCCGTTATGTAGCGGCCGTTATGTGGCGGCCGTAATATGGCGGCCGTTATGTGGCGGCTGTTATGTAGCGGCCGTTATTTGGCGGCAGTTATCTAGCAGCCGTTTTATGGCAGCCGTTATGTGGTGGCCGTAATATGGCGGCCGTAATATGGCGCCGTAATGTAGCAGCCGTTATGTGGCGGCCGTAATATGGCGGCCGTTATGTGGCGGCCGTAATATAGCGGCCGTTATGTGGCGGCCGTTATATGGCGGCCGTTATGTGGCGGCCGTAATGTGGCGGCCGTAATATGGCGGCCGTAATATGGCGGCCGTAATATGGTGGCCGTAATATAGCGGCCGTAAGATGGTGGCCGTAATATGGCGGCCCTTATGTGGCGGCCGTAATATGGCGGCCGTAATGTAGCAGCCGTTATGCACTTTTCCGGTTTTATGATAACCGTTACTGCGGCCGTTACTTGGCGGCTCTTATGTGGCGGCAGTAATATGGCGGCCGTAATATGGCAGCCGTAATGTAGCAGCCGTTATGCACTTTCCGGTTTTATGACAACCGCTACTGCGACTGTTATTTGGCGGCCGTTGTGTGGTGGCCGTTATGTGGCGGCCGTTATGTAGCAGCCGTTTTATGGCGGCCGTTATGTGGTGGCCGTAATATGGCGGCCGTAATATGGCGCCGTAATGTAGCAGCCGTTATGTGGCGGTCGTAATATGGCGGCCGTTATGTGGCGGCCGTAATATGGCGGCCGTTATGTGGCGGCCGTAATATGGCGGCCGTAATATGGCGGCCGTAATATGGCGGCCGTAATATGGCGGCCGTAATATGGCGGCCGTAAGATGGCGGCCGTAATATAGCGGCCGTAAGATGGCGGCCGTAATATAGCGGCCGTAAGATGGCGGCCGTAATATGGCGGCCGTAATATGGCGGCCGTAATATAGCGGCCGTAAGATGGCGGCCGTAATATAGCGGCCGTAATATAGCGGCCGTAATATAGCGGCCGTAATATAGCGGCCGTAAGATGGCGGCCGTAATATGGCGGCCGTTATGTGGCGGCCGTAATGTGGCGGCCGTAATATGGCGGCCGTAATATAGCGGCCGTAAGATGGCGGCCGTAATATAGCGGCCGTAAGGTGGCGGCCGTAATATAGCGGCCGTAATATAGCGGCCGTAAGATGGCGGCCGTAATATGGCGGCCGTTATGTGGCGGCCGTAATGTGGCGGCCGTAATGTGGCGGCCGTAATATGGCGGCCGTAATATGGCGGCCGTAATATAGCGGCCGTAAGATGGCGGCCTTAATATAGCGGCCGTAAGATGGCGGCCGTAATATAGCGGCCGTAAGATGGCGGCCGTAATATGGCGGCCGTAATATGGCGGTCGTAATATAGCGGCCGTAATATAGCGGCCGTAAGATGGCGGCCGTAATATGGCGGCCGTTATGTGGCGGCCGTAATATAGCGGCCGTAAGATGGCGGCCGTTATGTGGCGGCCGTTATATGGCGGCCGTTATGTGGCGGCCGTAATGTGGCGGCCGTAATATGGCGGCCGTAATATGGTGGCCGTAATATAGCGGCCGTAATATGGCGGCCGTAATATGGCGGCCGTTATGTGGCGTTCGTTATATGGCGGCCGTTATGTGGCGGCCGTAAGATGGCGGCCGTTACACACGACGCTATAAAATTAAAATGGCGCCCGCGGCGGCAAGCGAGGCGCAGGTTTCGCGCGCTTTTGAAATCAAATGGTTGACGCGGCCCTATTGAGAATGTTATTACAGTGGCGCCGCGTCAGCCATATATGGTAGCCACCATTATTTATTTATTTATTTTACTATTATAATATGTAAAATGTAACGAAATTAGTGTCATGAGACGTTCCTCCCATTCCATGAACGTATTTTACAAAAAAAAAATAATCAGTTAGGTCATTTGTTAGTACGGCATTATATGTGTTATAACCACTTTTCCATAGAATAAAAGTAATTAAAATTATTAGCCTATGTTTATTGATCATATTATCGTCAAATACTAATCCTTATCCAAATAAACTATTTATTGAGCAAGATTGTTTCAATAGCTATAAATTACTTTTTATTTTATTCCAATCGAACAATCCATTCAAAAGATATTACGAATTTAAAATTGTAATTGGTATTAAAATGAATGATGGTGTCGCACGACTCGCACGGCGAAACCGCAGGGGAGGGGGGGTGCACATCTATGAAGCAGGTTGCCCCGCGCGAGTGCTCTCTACGCAGCGGACGCGGCCAAATCGAGTAAATTTACTGAATTAATGCACTTATTAAAATTGATTTCGGAACTATTTAGATACTCATTATCAAAAGTTCTTTTCAAAAATACTTATAATAATTTCATTCAATATTTCTTAAATATATTCTTAAATAATTCGAATTATTTTCGAAAACTGGTATTTATTTTCGGCCACCCGTGCGAAGCGGGTGCGTCTCTAGTAATATATAAAAAAAAAAAATTATCTATTTCCCACTCATTTTTTGTGCAGTACATTTAGGAGCAGAACAAAGGAAAAAACCAAAAACATTATGTATGCATTAAATATTCGAAAAATATCTATTTCACATTGTAGCACAGGATGACATTGAACTGACTGCAAAATGAGCTCAAAAGTCTGCATGGCTAATAATATGGTGTCTCTTATAAGCATTATTTATAATGATCAGTACCTAATTATGTCAATTTTCTAAATTATTTAAAAACAAAACAACAAAAAAAATACCCTAAGTATATTAGCTGGCTGATGATGAAACTGCTTTTTAAGTACCTATAACTTATTAATTGATATGTACTTACCTACTTAAATTAATCAAACATTAATTTGTGATAGCATAGAATTATTTGATGAAGGAGCTATGAGATCATATATTTATACTTGAATATTATTTCAGCAGTCTCGACATTAGTAGGTAATGACGCTGTCGCAAACTTGCGATCGTAATAATACCTAATAACGAAAAAATTCTGTTGCAATAACGACGCTCGTGAGAAACGCAAGTCTCTACATCCAAGTTAGCGAGCCAAGATGTAAAATAACTTGACATATCGGTACCAATGATAATAAAAGTAAATCGGTACGGCAGCGAAAAACGAAAATAAAATCTCCTTGATTATGGGGAAAAATAGAAAACATGGTTCAATAAAAATAGACTATAATAATAGCCTTATTTTGAAGGCACTATTTTACATGAAAACTCGTACTTAAGTAAGGCTACAAACGTGTAAAAAAAATAAAAAATATTAAATATTTAAGGAAATTAAAATTTGCCTCCTTGCAACATTGGTTTAGTGTCAAACTTGTCAAGTCATTGGTTTTGACGTTTCGTTTATTTTGTTTCTGTTCTATTAACAATGGACCTGTATAAAAATGTACTCTGTGCAATGGACAATGGTATTTTCTCAAGCATTCAGCACTAAAACTTGTTGTCCATGGGCAAGTAAGGCTAAACGCTGCAACACAAACGTCCATGGTCCAAAGCTCCCGAGACGCCAAGCCTGCTTATAAGGTTACGTTATTCACTTAACAGAACTATTCAGAAACTCACAAGAAATAAGACATTCTGAATATTCCACAGCTGTGCCTCCGCGACGCGGAACAGTTGATAACTCTTCAGTACTTGCTCGTTTCATGTTGGAAATTGATTATTTTGATAATAATTATCAATCAATATCAACTTGCAACTTGCAACAAGAAACCTCGATTCACGAGTTCACGACAGAAGCA
Source organism: Omphaloscelis lunosa (assembly GCA_916610215.1). Lineage (NCBI taxonomy): Eukaryota > Metazoa > Arthropoda > Insecta > Lepidoptera > Noctuidae > Omphaloscelis > Omphaloscelis lunosa. The sequence goes on along the minus strand of OU744265.1, from coordinate 10,595,858 downwards.
GGACGCTTAATTTTGGCGCTCTTTTCAAGTTTTTTTTTAAATTCAATGTCAAGTTCAAAATTCAAATTGATGGACTCTATGGTCGATTGTTTTATTGTTGGAAATATGTTAATCGACTCTTTTTTTAAATAGGTCATATTGAAATGATTAATAATTTCTCGAGTATCTCAAAAAAAATATTACCATATTTCTTTGAGACCTAGAAAACAGGAAAACTTTATTTTAAAAGTTCGTTAATTATCCATAGTTTAATTTTTAACCGGCGAAAATTTCCCCGGCTTAAACGTACCCCAAGCGAAAACTTATACCAGCGGACGACCGTAAACGGAGCAGATTCAATTTTAGTCAGATTAATTTTTCACCTCGCGGTGTGCTTAAACGGGGTGTTTGACGTTTAGGCAGTCAATTTTAAACTGAACAATTGACTTAAACGCACCCCAAACAAAAACGCTGTCCGCCATGTTAGTATTCCTCCCCCCTTCGCTCCACTCGGTCTCGCAGGTTCGCTCCACTCAGGACCTACCTACCACCGGAAAGCTATCGTGACCTTATCCCTACGCTACGCTAGGCTACGCTACGCTTCGCTTTACCGCTACCTAGTTTCCGAGATACGATGGGGGGAGGGGTGAAGGGGGGGAGAGGGGGGAGTTTTGAAAAAAACTAATTTTGACCTACTCTGGGCCCACGGACATGAATCTGAAAAAGAAAATGTTCCAAGTCTTAACTTCCGAGATCCGCCTAAAGGGGGGAGAAGGGGGAGAGAATGGGGGAATTTTGAAAAATGGTTTTTACTTTTCCGAGCCTCCTATATACGAATCCGTAAAACAACAATACACGGGACACTTAGTTTCCGAGATACGATATGGAGGGGGGAGAGTGGGGTGGAAAAGGGGAGGTTTGGGATTTTTCCCATACTCGTGAGAGTTACTTCTATACGAATCTGTAAAAATATACCCACCTCCCCCTTCACCATCTGGGAGAACAATTATGTCAGTCAGTGAGTGAGTGAGTGAGTGGTAATCGAGCTTTATATAGTATAATTATATAGTATAATAAACAGATCAACAAGGGTCTTATCAAAAGCTCTAACTGGACATTGCAACCAACTGATGAAGACCTTGAAAAAATACGCTACCGCCAAAATCCTTAGGTTGTCTCACGAAAAATACAAGACCACACGAGGCTCACCAGTCACCACTATGCTGCCAGTCTGACCTGTAATGAAAACTATATAAGTACCAAGAGCTTTAGGGTATGACAATAATGAAAAAAAAAAAAAAACATCGGCAGTCCGGGAGTGCCGACAGACGTGAAAACTTGAAAAAAAATCGGTACCGCGTACCGGTAATCAACGCGTTGATTGATGTCTTTTACTCCACGCACCGCGGCAATCAACGCGTTGACGTCTTTTACTCAACGCACCGCGGTAATCAACGCGTTAATGTCTTTTTAAAGGTCAAAAGCTAGTGTCATCACGGTGTTGCAAAATCAATGGTTTAGTCCCATCTCAAAAATGTCCAACGCGCCTACAGAAGTTTTCACTTCAAAAAAACCTAGTTTATTTATGAGCATACAAGTTGTCTCCTGGCTTTCCTGAATTCCATACTTGTCGAAAGACACAAATCTTGACAGTGAAAGCTGAAAGTTGCAGCCATATCTTTTGAAACCCACGAGAATTGAAAGATATTCGTAATCTGGCCCACACGGGTTTAACCGCCTTCGCTACCTACCTCCAGCAAAACCGATGCCACATTGCATCGTAATTTGTAAGAAAATCAACACATACACTTAAACTTACGCATTTTCCCCAAGAGGGGTAGGCAGAAACCACAGAACGCCACCTGCTACGATCCTTAAATACTTGTGGCCAATCCTTGTGGCAATCTACGTCGCCACATGCGAACTACGCATCAAATACCTGACGTCACACAAAATCCTGACGTCACATAAATCTTGCATCGCGCAATTAGAGTTTACCGCGCGAACACCTTATATATATAACTTCATCGAGTTCAACCGTCAATTTGACCCGACACCCGTCTGGTCGGAGCTCATGCCCCTAAATACTCCTTTTTTCTTCGTTGTAAGAAAATCTAGTTATACTATAGAATAGTGTAATTATAGTCTAAAAAAGCCTTGCCGAGATTTACTACAGATTCTGTAGCATGAATCTAAGACATGCTGAAAGTGATCATGTAGCATAGTCGGCCAATAACGACAGGCCTCTCAGTGAGAGGGAGCTGCCCGTAATCCACCACGCGGGCCCAGTGCGTTTTGGTAGATGTCACATGTCATTGAATTTTTGGTTCCAGGAAATGCTCCGGTTTCCTCACGATGTTTTCCTAAAACGGTTATACTGGGTTGATATATCACAATTTAGGCTATATAAAAAAAAGCAAAAGAAGTCTTGAATCTCTCCTTGACATGTTTAACTACATACGGAGCACGCGAACGAAGTGTGCCCGAAAACGTAACGAGCGAACCATTAATTTAAGGAGATGGCACCAATAAATGCAAATTGTCTGCTCAATGACGCTGATTCATTACCACGGTGTTGTAATACAATGTGGGCCAAACATATTGATACCAAGCTTTGATTGTAATCAATTAACTCCAACGGAGCCATTGTCTGACTGCGTGTAGGAAGGAAATCATCAAACCGTTAGTTTTAAAAAGTAATGTGGGTATTTAAAGATGTGTCTGTAGTTTTGTTATTGGTGGGCATGTCAGAGGCCAGTAAGACGCGCTGATAAGAGATTAGAATTCAGGGATAATGTCGGGTGGTCGTCGGTTAAGTACCTAAGTTTCACTCACTCGCTAGTTACTAAATCCTGTACTAGGGTTCTTGGACTCGGGCAAAGTGTTAATAGGATTTTACTTTTAGTAATTCTTAGTACTTAGGAGTCCGGAATCTATGTAGATTCAGTTGTGGCAAAAAGTTCGACCATATGGCAACATAACTGCCTAAATGTACCAGACTACTCCTCCGAGGAATACAGGCGTAATGATTCGAAAGATTTTACGCTCTAAGGATCGAATCGAACACAAAAACAATCGCTTAGCATCTCAATAATCCTAGCTTTATCCCAAGTTTCACCCAACGTTATTGTTGGGTCCACAACCAGTCTAACCAGTTGTGATTGTATTTTAAGTATCAGATGAAACAAGAGGGCAGTCCTCTGCTCCTCCGTTAGGTTTGTAATCAATGATATCTGATATTATCCAACCTTTTTATTGTGAACCTTTTTTGGGCTTGTGACCCAAAATAACAACCACGGACAGTAGCCCCATCTCGAATGTAACAGATTTTAAAACATTTTTTATTTTACAATGGGTTCATTCATTCTAAGTGCAGTGGTGGCCCCGAAAAGATTTTTATCACCACTGCTCTCAAAACGGTGAAGGAAAACATCGTGAGGTAACCGGCATGTCCTAGAAGCAATAATTCGAAGACATGTGACACCCTACTAACCCGCATTGGGCCCGCGTGGTAGATTATAGCCCACTCCCTCTCGAAGAGAGGAGGCCTGTGTCCCAGCATTGGGAATCTTATAGGCTGATTACGCATTAATTCTTTAGGCTTTCTAAAGAATAAATGGGCCCATATTTTAGGTATACCATACATTTCGCCAGTATTTTTAAAGGGCTTGCTACACGGCTGCCAACCGCGTCCCGACAGAGGCGACCTTGGTGGTTTACAACCATGTAGATGGTAGTTTACGACCAAATTTCAAACAGCTCTGCCTGTCGCCAACAAAGGTCACCTCTGTCGGCGACGCGGTTGGCAGCCGTGTAGCAAGCACTTCAAGCTCATGTGATAGGGTAGTCCCCTATTGTGATAAGCCGTTGGTCCTGCGCCTGATCTCCCTCCGGTGGTGTCGGATTGCCGTCCCATCGGACTATAAGAGTGAGGGTAGAGTGAGTGCACCTGTGTCTGCGGCTGCGCAAACACTGTCTTGTGTGCACCATAATATCTCTCGCGTAGATGACTAGTCTCTTTTAAGATTGGCCGCCATGGCCGAAATTCGGTCTGGGGGAGACTATATTACCGGGCACAAATCCTGAATCCGAACGTTTGCAAACTAAAAAATGATGATGTTGATATATTTAGTAAACTGAATACTAAATACCCCTACCCGAGCCGTACCGTACCTGAGGTTACTAAATATATCCACATCATCATTTTATAATGGATTTCCGCAAGGTCACGCCTGAATCAATTAACTAGTTATCGTACTAGTATGTAACATGTGAAAATATGCGTGAATGTGATGACTAGGAGAACGTAGTATTAGTAACTATGATAGTAAAAGCTAACCTACCTTTGTTTGGTTTGTCACCGTTAGGTAATTACGAGGCATAATCACGCCTGGTTTGTGCATACTTCGGTGGGAACTCTCTAAACACGTGTACATTGTTAGAGCGTGACTCGGTATTGTGTGATTTACTATTTTGTATGGAAAGGCATCACTCTGGTGTTTTTATTGTGGCCAACAGAAACGGATTCCATGGAAATGTTAGAAAAAAAAAAAAAAACTAATGTATTTTGAATTATCAGCTTGAACTGTCCCACTTCTGGGCAGAGGCCTCCCCCATTCCTCTATTTCTTTCGCTTCTTCTCGCCAATTCTTGAGAACGCCTTCCAAGATGTCATCAAGGTCATAAATCTACTAGCTACTTTATTGGTCACTAGCTTCTGCTCGCGACTTCATCAGCGTGACTTATTTTAACATAAAATAAAAATATATCCTATGAAATTCAGAAATTTTCGGAATTGGATCAGTAGTTCCGGAGATTAATCTCTATAAACAAACTCACAAATTTTACCTCTATATAATATTAACCTGCTAGAATACTTTCGTTGCTAACCCTAGAAATGAAATAGGTAAGAAAATAAATTATGATTGCTTAGATGAAAATGATAGAAGCATCATCCACCTGTTTGTTGTATTAACGCTGATAAGATCATAGTGCGAAAACCAGGTTTGTTTATGGGCCGTAGCGGTCAGAATGTCAGATGCCACTAGCACTGCGTAAAATCAGACATTCCATAATATTATCAGATGACGGAACTGGCAGGAATAATATTTTTTTAATGATAAAGCAACCAGTCGGTTCAGAACTTTAGACAATGCTGATCTTCATAGTAGGTTTTGCAAATACTATTTGAAAATACTGTTTACATAAACATCAAGTTTAATAGATGCACTAATTATCCTTCGACAGTTAATTGCATAGCTAGTCTATTGCGATGTCTATGCTCGACTCGAAACTAAAAAACGACTAAATTTCGCATTAAAACAGTTTATTGAGATTGTACCTACTTAGATAATTACTCATGTTGCTACCGCTTGAAACATAAGACATTCCAGACAAGCTTAGTTCTTAGAATAAAAAACCGGCCAAGTGCTAGTTGAACTCGCACACGAAGGGTTTCGGATCGAGCAATAAACGCCGAAAAAAACCCGTTTTTTGTATCCCACCCCCTTCAATTTTTAACGTTGTTTAATTTTTATTATTTGTTGTTATAGCGGCAATAAAAATACACAATTTGTGAAAATTTCAACTGTCTATCTATTATGGTTCATGAGATACAGCCCGGGGATAGACAGACGGACGGACGGACAGCGGAGGCTTAGGTTGTAATCCGGTTTAGGGTTCCGAGTGGCACTCTTCGGGTACGGAATCCTAATAACTTCTAAGCAGGCAAAAGAAAGCACAATCCTTCTTAATTCAACCGCAGTTATTCACAATTTGGTGGCACCGATTATGCCATTGCCAACCTAATTATTTTCTCAGTGGTCTCTTAGTGTCCTCAGGCCAGGCCTCAAGATGGCCCATGTGGACAAGTAAGACCAATTATTGACCATCGATAACTCAATTTATCTTATTTTCTCGATTATGCCATTGCCAAACTTATTTTTCTCTGTGGTCTCTCAATGTCCTCAGGCCAGGCCTCAAGATCTCCCATGTGGACAAAGTAAGGCTAATTTTTGACCATCGATAACACAATTTATATTATTTTCTCAAACAAAAGAGATTGTTTTATGAATGAAGAACAAAAAGACAATTACAATAATGTTAAAATAAAAGTTAAACGCGAGTCTTTTGGCTTTTCTGTAATAACTTACAAAGTAATTTATTTGAAATTCAATTACAGAGGCCTCAAAAAGGTCCGTTTTAAAATCGTGCCGTAACTAATTTCCGCCAACAAACACCAGTTAAGGCCGTATAAGTGTGTTCCTTTGCCTTACATAATTATATTTTTTTATTGCCTGTGCGTGGTGCGCGTGATTTCAACTCTGAAGTACCTACTGATATGGTGGGTAGTGATGCGACGTGCTTTTATTTTTAGTCGAGTACTTAATTAAAACGTCAAGCTGGACTAAAATGCCTGTTCAGATTATACCAGACGAGTTATACAGGTTGGGAACAAAGGAATGTACTGGCTGTGTATTGAACTCAAGCTATTAGGTAGTTCTTATAGGACGTGTAGACACGTCTTGTTGATTTTAGGATAATCGAAAACACACAGTGAAGCCAAACATTATTTTTCTTACTACTGTAAACATTCCTAATGACTTAGAAAATACCTCCTTTATTATTATAAGCTGCTAAGCAGTTATTCTAAACAGGAAAGAATTTATTTCATTTCCAACCCACTGAGTTAGCGGCGGCGTTCTAAATGCAAGAACCAATAAATCCTGCTTATGTCAACTCGCGGCTAAGCCTTCGCCACATCACTAGCGAGCGAGTTCAACGGTTGCGCGTACCTATTCAGAGAAACAGTAGCTTTCTTGTTTGCGCTGGCAACACAACACAACCCTTCTGAGGAGCTATTGTTCCCTCGAACACACTCTATAACACTTATGTGCTTATGTTTCAAGTTATGCTCATGTATTTGATACGGCGGCGGCGACTGCTAACATGCCGACCAGCACGTAGCACATACTCTAAAGATTTCCGTTTATCTATTGTATGAACACTTTAAACAACATCGATATTAAAACTGTAGGTAATCGATGATACGTGCACTTCATAAAAAATGTGTAGGAGTTGAGATAATTTGTGAAATCTGAAATATGTTTTACGCAATTGGAGATAAGATTCTGCAAACTGCGGTGTAATAATAATGAAAATTGTATGGCATATGTACACAAAAACATTACATTACGCCTGTATTCCAGAAGGGTTAGGCAGAGGATTACCTAAAGTACGTCTACATTTCATCGGTTATGTTTAAGTCCCATGTAATCCCAATAGGGGGCGAGTCTATTGCCATCAAGCGGGCACAAAGCCATGCTCCGGACTGTTGCTGAGAAATTCCAGATGGTAAACCCCAATAAAACTTTACCCGACCCGGCAATCGAAACCAGGACCTTATGCTCAGCAGTAGCACTTGCTACCACTAGACCAACGAGGCATAAATACATAGAAATGCGAAACGACCCATTAATAAGAATATGCCTGTAGTTAGGGCAATAGATACAGGATGTAGTTGATCATAAACAGTCTCATGTTTGTTATTTTATTTCTAGAAGGCCTCACGGTGGACTAATTTAAAACGATTAGCGCGTGGAGTTTTATAGCAGTTTTAAAATATTTCTAGAAAAATAATAAAACTCATTTAGTTAAAAGTTTTAATTGCAAGTTTTTAAGAAGATGTTCTTTTATTACAGTAACTCATTATTATATTAAATTATATTGGTCCAAAAAATAATTTGATTGACCAAAATTTATTTATAATTTCACATTGTTTGGATTTTTATTTCTTATGTAGGGAACTTAAAATGTTTTTTTTTTTTTTTTGTAATAAGTATTTGCTTCAGAATCTTTGCAGTTAGATAAAAAATATTATTAGTTAGGTGGATCAGTGATTTAAGATATTTTATGCTTCTAAATTGACGCTCGAAGTGAAATTAACAAAATCTCTGTAGACAACAATATTTTCTAAAATTATTAGTAATGAACATGTTTTTAAAATAATGTTTGATTCCTATTAACTGGGTCGAAAAGTAATGTTTGTTTTTGAGCCAAACAGCGTAGCACAGACACATACATGATACATAATATTACTACATACCTACTTAGTGCGAGAATATTTGTTCAATTTCACTATAAAACAAGATTCCTAGGAAATTAAGAACAATACCTCTGCTTGTTAGTGACATGACGAATTTAGGTAATTCCCTTTGACTGTTGATTCTCGCATTTTTTGGAAGGCGCATATTTTTTGATTTAGGCAATAGGCAATAAAATATATCCATTACAATTTATTGAGACCCCTCCGTGCCTCAGAAAGCACGTTCATAGATCTTTAACAGACTTTAATAGTCAGAAGCTCAAAAGTCTGGCAACGAGTCTTACCATGGGGTTTCGTGGTACCCAGTAACTGGGTCGCGACGGTCAGATAGCGGTCGTTCCACGTAAAATACTGGTATGGTATTCAGCAGCTGCATCTGGACTGGAAGACGACCCCAACATAGTTGGGAAAAAACTAGATGGATTGATTGAACTCAGTAGGCAATATAAAAATAATTTAGATCACCCTGTTTCAGTTTTTTTTTTTTTTTATTCAACCGATTTCAACCGTTATCATAAATTTTCTCCACAGTAGGTACGAGTGTTATCTAAATAAGTAACGTAGGTACCACGTTACTTATTTAGATATCACTCGTTGCCTTATCTGTTAAGAAGTTACGCCTACAATACAAATAAACTTTACACTTGACGTCGGTATCGATATCAATCTAGGTCGATTTCGGTACACAAAATTATATCGATAATAATCCTAAACGTTTTAAAATTGATTAATATTTACTCGGTCAACAAGTTGTTAAACTTAGATAAATGAAGTTTATAAAAAAACAGGTGCTTCATGTTAAAATAAAAAGTTGAATTACCCTCATTTGGCGTTGCCGTAGTCGGTTACGAAGAAATCAAATATATTAAATACTTTTTGGAATTATTTTATAAAAATAAGGTTTCGTCTGGAATTGGTCTAATCTATGAATATTTGCATATAAAAAATTAGTAAAGTAAAAACTTTAAATTGAATATTTTTGTAAAAAAAAGTAATCGTTAAGAGGCGTGGAACGCGTCTGATCTGATGCCGAGAATATAATTTTCAGGGTTTAGATATTTTATCCGTTTAATATGTTTATCTGGATGTATGTTTCGGTTAAGCGCAAAAACGGCTGAACTGATTTGGATGAAATTTGGCACACAGATAAATAGTTTATAACCTGGAATAACACATAGGGTAGGTACTTTTAATTCTGATAGTACGATCCCGTGGGATTTTTTTTCAACATCCAAGTGACTAAAGCCGCGGGCAATTGCTATTTGCTCCAAAATTTGGTATTTGGGTTTTGGAGTAGCTTCCTATCTGTGACCACTTAATTTTTTACTGCATACGTTTACTTACGGAGTATACAGACCGGTAAATTTTTGTTACCAACAAGGCAGGCAGTCTTGAAGTAGGCTTTGAGGTTTCCGCAGACGTCAGAAATCCTAGTAGTACTAGAAAGTGCGTATTTAGATATTAATAGTACAACTTGTTTATTACTACTCGCCCAGTTCAAATATGGCGGTATCCAGTATATTATTGCGGTGGCTTTGTTATTTCATTGTTTGTAGGGGTATAAACATGAAGCACTGTTGATTAGATAGTACAAAGAGGACTTGTATTGTACACGGAATTTGATGAATGTTGTAATTGTATGGATGGTTTTGTATTGATAAAATAATTAATATTTATAGTGCATCATTTTTGTCATAGATTGCGAAGACATTATGGTATTGTAGGATATGACGAATTTTGCAGAAGTTAATTCAAATTCAATTCAAAATATTTTTATTTCACATAAACCTACATGGGCACTTATGAAATGTCAGAAGCTAGGTGCACAGTTCCAATTGGTCGTTTCCTTTGGAGAAGAGCCTGCAAGAAACTCCACGGTTACTCTTTTGACACTACGATTCAAGATCCTTTTTTTTTTAAATTGTTTTGTAATTTTAATTTTTATTTCAATATTTTTTAATTTAATTCGATTTTAACTTCCTATTGTCATATAGAGCAGTGGTGGCCCAGTGGTAACGGCCTCCACTTACGAGTTGTAGATCGTTCGAACCCAGGTAGGCGCTTTACTTTGTGTAAATAATTTCATCATCATTGTTCTCAAAACTGTGAAGGAAAACATCGTGAGGAAACTGGCATGTCCTAGAACAAAAAATGCGAAGACGTGACATCCACCAACCCGCACTGGGCCCGCGTGGTAGATTACAGCCCACTCCCTCTCGAAGAGAGGATGCCTGTGTCCCAGTATTGGGAAAATTATAGGCTGATTATGCTGTCATCTAATACTCTGCCTACGTCACCTTCACCCCAATTAAACACACTTTCTATCACATTCTGGTGGAAATTCCTAATCCATTGCTTCATATGTTTGAATAGTTTGTTTGCTCGACAGCGTAAATAATGCAATGAATGTTGTTGAATTGTCAAAATGGAATGCATTGCCATTGATTGCGTATGCAGTTACCCCGCTGGTCTCCGTCTCTTTGAAAAAGTTGGTCATCACCTTATTCTTCTATTTATTTTTGGTTCTATTCTATTACATCTTTCCATTTCGTAGTGTCATTTTCATTTTTAATCTCTGTGAAATTTTGACACTAGCAGCATCTATTGAGGTAACAGATAGGCGCAGATTTTTTAACCAAGGTATCCAAGGTGACCAAAAGATCTAGACTTAACCCTTTAGAAATGCATAGGGAATATTCTTACCCCGACCACCATATTGTACAGGCCAAAAATAAAACAAAATGTGCTCCAAGTAGGTATTCTATTGTTTTACAAAGGCTATTTAAAGACTTGTGAATCACTGACTAAATAAGCAAAAAAAAAAACGATTTCTTTGATTTTTTGTTTTCTGCTAATAATAGTTATAACCGACTATTTGGCATTGTTGTCCGATTGCTAAATCGTTATTGACTGTTAAAGTGTTAAGGCTCCCGCAGACAGGCGCGCCGCGGCAGCGCGACGCATCTCTAGTAGGACAATTTCTATGAAAACTTCATGGATATTGTTCTTCCAGAATCGTGACGCACTAGTCTAGATAGACTATCGCGTTTATGTATTTAAACTACTGTATTTATTTTGCGACAGTAAGATATCGAATCGCCATATAGTCAAATATTTGCGCATACGCCGCCAATATTTGTAAAAAACCCCTCCCATTGGCCGAATTAAAAATACGGAAGCTGATATCAAAATAAACGCGTATCTTAAGATATGAAATAAATGAGCACTCAATATTTAGGTCGAAGCTGTTGAACCTCCTTGAGATACGACTCTTTAAACATTATGTTATCTACAGAGAGTAGTTTGATGTTTAAAAAGTTATAGTAGATTGTCTGTGGCGCTAATAAATCAATTAAGTAATTGCGCACACGCGTCGTTTGGACTGATGAGTTCATGTGTCGTTCTGGCTTTAACAATGCCATCAGTGTTGAGATTACTGGTATTTTAATTAAAGACCAAGTTTTTATTACATACATAAACTCACTCGTTCTTTCCATGGGGGGTAGGCAGAAACTACAGAACGCCACCGAGGCAGATGTGTGTAAACGCCGGGAGGGAACGCCCTAGCAGGACATACAGTGACCTATTGGTGATGTGCTTCAGGAAGGTCAGGTGCGTCTGCGTCGCAAGTTGCAACCAATGTATGAACGTAAAGGAAGCAAAAGGAGTATGTAAGAATCGTAGCAAGTCTCTATTATTCCTCTTAAAATTCATGAAATAATCGAAGAGGACGACAACGATGGTTTGTTTGACTCACGTCATGAATCAAAAACGAAAAAAAGAAAAGAATCGTTTTGGCAGCTTTGCTTTCTAAACTTAGTTTTTTCTTTGTCTATGCAAAAACTGCGAAATACTGAATGATTCTGATGGTGTTGCACTTCATCTCATTACGTTACCGCTTCTTATTTTATTGTCTACTTTTACTTTAATGTCTAGAACGTTTCTATTACATACTTTCTATAAATCTATGTCTTCAGGCTTGTTTTCGCTCGGAATGCTTTCTTTAGAAATTCCATGCGAAACAAATATTGCATTATGGAGTATGGCAAGTCGGGTGTAACAAAAAATGCCAATTGAATTGAAAATTTTGTATAGAATGTTGACGGTATAATAGGTAGATAGTTTGTTGAAACGGCGCGTGCGCAGTTTATATTTTGTCTATTATACACTGCTTTATCCGCTAATTCCCTGAAATTACAGAGTATCAAGTGCCTTGAACTAAAAAAACCAAAATCTATTAACATTTGGCAGCAGTATGCGGTTAAACATTGTCTAGTTATTTCATAGCAAGCAGATCAATTTACTAATGCTGCGTCATGCTTCTTCAATCACATTTTGCTATTACTAAAACTATTTTAAATAAAATGTTATGGATCATAACTGGTCAAGAGTATTCTAGAGTTATTTCCCGACAAACATTGCAGAATAATTACAAGTAATAAAACAGCACTTGGGCTGAACATAAAATGGTAGTTACGCATATCAATGATTTATAGATAAGTTCTGATAGGTAACAGGTGGGTTCGCTTTTTGTTGAAGTAAAAAAAGCTGCTTAAGTGAATTTAAATGGGATCAAGTTGAATCCTGGACAAGTTGTTATGATTACTTAAGCAGGTGTTTATTATCAGATTCAGACAGATTAGATTTAAGTAAGTATACACTTCTTGATAAAAATGATATTACTTTTAATCACTCTGGAAAGCACGTTTCAAAAAGTAACAAAAATGACAATGAGAAAGCGGGCTACGTGGAGTTAATAGATGCCACAGAAGAGCCGGTTATTGTGGAGGATAAATTAGTTAGAGAAGCACAGAACACAAGAATAGGATACTTAGGTATTAAGGAAGTAACATGAATGTCTATTCAAACCAGTCTGACTACAGAGAACACAGATCCTCTCGCACTCACACAACAAATGAAACAACATTTATTGAAAACAAATAACCATCAAGTTGCTTTAAGATGCTCAGGTCCTTACAAAGACCACTTATAAAATATACTACTTTTCAGCACTTTTACAAAAGACTCCAAAAAGTAACAATAAAGACGCGAAAGCAGGACTAACAAGATTTTAAAGAAGAGCCGGTTTTTATGAAGGATAAAGTAGTTAGAGAAGCACAGAACACAAGAATAGGATATGACGAAGAGGTAATATGGAAATCACATTCATTACCAGTCTGACTACAGAGAACACAGATTCTCTCGAACTCACACAAACAAATGAACATTTATAGAAAACAAATAACCATCAAGGTCCATACAACGACTACTAAGCATATCCTACTCATATAGCATCTACGTATGATGCTAACAATAATAATAATTCTAAACAAAACAATACTGAAGTAAGTAACTTAGTTATAGTAAAAGGATAGATCGTTATATCCTTAATTATATGCATAGTAGTGCCCTGTGTTGAACTATGAATGTTTATACAAATAAAGACTGCGGCGATCGATTCATCCATTAGTGTCCATGACCATAGATGAGGTAATATAAAAACATTTGAAGTGATATATAACATATGAAGTGCGATTTCAATTGACATTTCTTTTGTTTAAACAGTGTTAGTGGTATCTTTCGTTAATAACTTACCGATTATAGGTATCACAATTATTATAATAGTCGGGTTGGAGTTTTGCCTAAACCACAATTGTTATTACGCTTAGGTTAAAATCATTGCAACTGACGCCAGTTGCATGCAATGGTTTTTTCCAGACAAAACGCTCGAGGTTTCTAATACAATCGAGTTTTTATTAATAAACGCGGAGTAAACTTATCAATCAATCTGCCTAGCCTTTTCCCATTTAGCTTATCAACTAAAACCCATCATGTGCATAAGCCTAATGGAGCCAATGACACCATATCTCCAGTGTTCACCCAGCCTTATTATGCCTAAGTGGGACGTTGAGCTTCATGAACTAAAACTAGATAGAGGACTGACAGACAGATAGACAAATGGACGTGAATTGACAGCGAGAATCGATAATGTGTTTGAAGACTACATAGTACTTGAAACCAGTTTAGAGCTTCTAACTTTAACATAACGGATTGGCATCGCCGTACAGGCAATTAAGCAAATTGATTTTAATGCGATTCCAATAGTTTTGAATAATTACGGGACAAGATATAAAATACTCTTGGAATTATTTGATGAATTTCATCTATGTTAGTAGTTGGCATATATGGCATCCTTTTCGTAAGTGGTATTCAAGTTGATTGCAAATATTTGCATGATATATGGATTTCGGATGTCGAGACTATTTAACGTTTGGCTACGACATCGTTATCTATTTACTAATTAATGGTAGACCGTTCTGTTCTAGTGCCGTTAACTTAGTAGAAAACGGAGTTCTACAAAATAAAAATAAACACAACATAACCATCGTACAGCAGTTTAGTTGTTTGACCGAAGTAAAAAAAACTGTGAGTTCGAAACAAAACAGGCACTTTGTGTATTTAATTTCATTGTCACTGCTCTCAAAACGGTGAAGGAAAACATCGTGGGGAACCCGGCATGTCCTAGAACCAAAAAATTCGAAGACGTGACATCCACCAACCCGCACTTGGCCCGCGTTGTTATAACCCACTCCCTCTCATAGGGAGGACGCCTGTGTCCCAGCAGTGGGAATACGATAGACTGATTGTGTATCATGATTTTATCACCTCGAAATGTGTCTTCCTGATCTTCTGCTGAAATTGCTGAGTTCAATGAAGTAATCTCTTCAGATATGGGTGACATTCTTGCTCCAGGCTGGACTACAAAGCGAAAAAGTCTCTTAACTTAATCTTCCTTGTTTCAGGTTTAACAACATCTTCAACAATGACGTGGACAGTGTACAAAGTAGCTGCGCTAATATTGCTGAGTGCACTCAGCAAGGGAGAACTCCCGGAAGATGACTTCAGGATAATAAATAGACAAGGTAATTTTTAACTGGCTTCAAAAAGGAGCAGGTTCTCAATTCGCCTGTATGTTTTTTTTTCTTTTATCTTTGTTACGCGATTACTCCTCCAATTATAAATTGATTTTGATTATTCTTTTTTTTGTTTGGTAGGTCATACTTCAGAGGTGGTCCCATAAAATTTTATTAACTTTGCTTGTGTAGTTTTTGAGTTAGCTTCAATAATGATATGATAAGTTCCTGTCACTGTTATTTACATAGCAGTAAGTGGTATTCGAATTTTATGTGAAGTAGGTACCACAACTAAAAGGTAGAAAAATTCGGGAAGTCGGTGATAAAAAACGAAAATTTTAAACCAAAGTCATCGACTTCCGAAATTAAAGTTATTTTTCAGTTTGTAGTGTTTTTTTTGGAAGTGGTTGTTTTTTTTTTGTAAAAAGTTTTTTGTAATACATTACTAAGCACGTTTACGTCTACTGCTGATCGTGTTCGTGCTAATGAAAACTACACTAGTGGTCAAGGAGACATTGCTGAAATCCTACATGGCAGATCCAAGAGCAGGAAAAGCATAAGCAGGGGCATAGAAGTGGTCGAAATCAAGGCTACCAAATGTAGTTTCAATACTCAATCATTTATTGCATTCCAACTTTTTTAACATAAACTTTTCAGTAATAAGCCAAAGAATTTATTATTTTACTTACCTGATTGTAAACATAACATTTAATCATGATCTTGTAAACCCCGTTACCCCAGATGATACTAATCAAATTATCACACCGTTTACATTAAAAGCTATTTACACCCACATCAAATATTTGGATCAAACCATCCATATGGTCCAATATTTACCAAAATTCAAATATGTTTATTGTGCCTTACCGTGAATTTGTTTGTACAGCCAAGTGTGAAAATAATCAACGCATGGTAATCGTTTAATCGCTACTATAAACATTCAAGGCGATGACAGATACACGACAATTACGAGGACCCAATCACCCAAGATATCTTGACCTGCGGTGATATATGGAACTAAGTCTCTAAATGTACTGAATTTGACACATCGTTGTCGTTTTCATTAGGAATCAGCGCCACCCCGTGGTCTCAATATATACTGGTCGTGGTGTACAATGTGTTGTTGCATATGTAATTGGATTTACAAGTCAAATAGCTAGCCTAAATGTAAAGTAGAAAGCTAATTACTTCTCCTAACTGTAGCTTTAAGCTCAGCGTAAAGCCCCATGTAATTTAAAACGCTGTTTTGCATTTGACCGAAGATTATAGTATTATTTGGCATTTGATTAAGGGAAATATTTCACTGATCCTCTAAAAACCTATTGACCTTCTAATGATGAACAATTTTTTAAATTATTGAATTCCTAATAACTTTTTAAGCTTCTAATGATATACCTACACTTTTAAAATAATAGAGCCTCTTTATAAATTTCTGGTCTTTTTCAGAGTTGATCGCAGTAATTAATACCCCGATTTAACTGGTTAGGTTAGAACTGTGGCCAACCATGCGCGACCTGCAATGGTCGCAGCAACTAAGCCAGGGCACCCCGACCAAATGGGTTAGGTTTGAAGAACTGTGACCAACCGCGCTACATCCAACTTACTTTTTGTTAATTGGCCATCTAGTATTATTTAGGACCCCAAAATAGGAATTATTAGAGGTTGACAAAAAGAAGTGCATTCACTATTCAGGGTGGGTAAAAATCGTGGATCAAACACAGATCGTGGAGAAACAGGGCGATAATTGGGTTTATTTGCAGTAAAAAATATGGATTTAAAATATAAATATTTTACAATTAATTTTTCGTGAGACTTAAAAATATATTTTAAAAAGTGCCAGCACTCATAAATCATGGCACCGACTGTCATAAAAGGACTTAATTTTGTAGTGATACGTATTTATATCCTAGAATCAACTAAACACCATTTATTGTTTTAAAATAGGTAATTGCCTATTATTCAACATTTTGGTATTTTCTTTAAAAATACTCAAATAGTCATAACTATTAAGGAGATCAAGTTAGGTCTCTACCACAAACAATTTTTTTAATGCAAATATCCCCAACTATCGCCCTGTTTCATTTGATCCACGATTTTTTACCCTTCCTGTATAATATTTTTAGGAAAGTAAAATATATAAATATATAACGAACGACGTTGAATTACGTTATTCTAATACTAATCTTGTCGAAATTTCCGTCACTGCAGTTTTAACACAAACCTACTCTTTATTCAAATTTTACTGGCCTCGACTACTCTAGGCGCCGAATTTAGATTGTGTCCACAGAATTTGCGTGGGTCGCTATTACATAAGGTCAGAATTATAATCATCTGATTTGTTATTCAAACACGCCGTCTAATCAATCAGTATTCCATGTACGTAAGCTATGAAAAGAAACCTGCCGTACAAGCTGTGATAGTTATCTTTTTAATTTATGCTGAACGGGAGTTTGTCAACAGCTTTCCGGTCCTAGGACCATCGAGCGACCGGCGAGTTACTGGTTTAGAAAAAAACAGTGGCACTCCGGGAGTGTCGACAGAAGTTAAACTATTAAAAAAATCGGTACCGCGTACCGGTACCGTAACCGGTAATCAACGCGTTGATGTCTTTTACTCCTCGCACCGCGGCAATCAACGCGTTGATGTCTTTTTAATGCTCAAAAGCTGGTGTCGTCACAGTGTCGCGAAATCAATGGTTTAGTCCCATCTCAAAAATGCTCAACGCGTCTAAAGAAGTTTTCCTTGTATTCCTAGTTACTATAGTATCCTAGCAGAAATATATAAATGGAATATTCAGAAAGAATTAGAGAATTCAAAAATCGGGATGTATAGGTACAGGGTGCCCATAAATTGTTTCTTTTCTTATGACTTACATAGAAAAGACAAATATTTTTATGCAAAAAATATTAACGTTTATCAAAGGCCTATTTTTTTAAATTGAGTTTATTTTTCTCTTTTCTTTATCGTCGTTTTATTTTTTTCCAGATCTCCTGACAACAGACCATAGCGACGTATTCGAGGATAGCAGCACAGGATCGTTTTCGCAACTGCTGTTCGATGTGGCACGAGACCAGGTTATCGTGGGCGCAAGGTGACTGCCTAAATCTATTAATGTGTACTGCAATCCAACCTGTTCGGAAATACTTGATTTAGTTGGCCAAGTCGTTGGAAAATTGGAATGTTGTTGGTTTATTTATTTTTTGGCTGGGAATTTGTTCTTAGGTTTTGATAGAACGTTCAATATAATTTGTAGAAGAAACTTATTTTATTTTATGTCAGCACGAGATAATATATGACTGAGAGTTAGGACAGTTGGAATTATTAACATATCACACATATTCAACCTCTAATATTCTCACCGTTGAAAGTCTAGCCTCCTCTCTGTCACAGGAATAGGCCTAAAACCACCAAATAGGCCCAGCAGCACAGATGCATACAGATGGTTTACTCCGCAAACTCATTTAAATAAAAAGCGACTCTTGCTACGACACAATAAAGTGCAAATAAGGTCGCCCAGTGCTAATTACCTACAGTTATATTCACCTAGTTAGTAGTTGCCTCTTTGTCTATCGCATAACTCTTATATCTTCTGACTATGTTACGCTCACTGAATTGGCCCGACAAGACGGGCCCGCCGCGTACTTGTAGCTTCATTCATACCTGAAATGCGCAGTGAACTATCATCTGTATTCATCTCTGCCAGTAGTTATTGGTTGGTGGTGGTATTCTTTGAGTGTTTACTGTCCAAAGTCTGAAGAACCTTTCCTGAATTTGCCCATAGATCAAAAGTACTAGAATCTAAAAAAAAAAGAATTTCCAAAATTAGTCCACAATGGATGAAAATATCGATGAACATTAAAAAAATAAAGTCGAACATAGAATCTCCTCCTTTTTTAAAGTTGGGTAAAAAGCCTATAAATGTTGTGAGCTTGACTAGAGTTATGCCCGTTTTCGTCTTCATTAAGTGACACTTAAATTAATCCCTAAATAAAAGTGCATTGTTGGATTTTCAATTCACAGTGCTGAATATTTTTTTTTGGGTGGGAAATTATCAAGGATTATTTAACCTCGAATGATTATCAGACTTACTGACTAAACCCCACCCGTGTTCCTTCAGTTGCCATGTTGCCGGGGGCCACGATCTCCCTTTCGGACTTCTTCGCAACACCCGGCAGCCATCGGCCCTAGCGGACCCCGTCAGTCAGTGCTGAACCTAGCGTTGAAAATCCTACAGTGCACTTTTATTTAGGGATTCAGTTAAGTGTCACTTAGTGCAGGTGAAAACGGGTGTAAACACCTAAAGTGATAAAACTTTCTTGAAATTTCTCATAATATTCTAGTTTCCAATAATTGATGCTGGTTTAATAAACACTTTATGGCTTTTTATAATGTACATTTAATAATCCCTCGTGGTGTAAATTTTATAGAACGTTGATGATGTTTATAACTCCATGATAGGTCGAATTCAAATCGTCATAAAACCATAAAACTACCATAGATTAATTGACAAGTTAGAACAGCTACCATTAATATGTACAGCTACCTTTTTAGCATACATAATACCACGCCTGTAATTTATGAAGGGTTAGACAGAGATGTACCTAGGGTTGCCAGCTTTATATATAAAATATAATATGTTGGACGCCATTGCCTGTAGAAATATGGTAGATGGCGAAAAAATATAGTAGGTATGTTTCAAAAACATTTTTATTCTTTAAATGCATATTTTTTGCTACTATAAACCTTTTTACACTCTAAATTCGGTTGCCAAATACCGTTGAGAGCGTTTACGCCATCCGTGCGCTGTTTAGCTCAAAAACAGTACTTTTTGATCCAGTTAATATCCGTCAAACGTTATTTTTGTCTAAATACTTAGTTAGGATTTTTTTAAGATTAATAGAGTATTTGTGAGATCTATCAAGATAACTGAACGGAGTTTTTGTTCATTTCACTTCGAGCGTCAATTTAGAAGCTTAAAATATCTTAAATCACTGATCAACCTAACAAACAATATTTTTTATCTAACTACAAAGATTTTTAAGAAAATACTTAGTTAAAATTTTTTTATTCATTTTAGGTTCCCTACATGAGAAATAAAAATCCAAGCAATGCAAAATTATAAAGAAATTTTGATGATTTAAATGATTGCTTTGACCAATGTATGTTCCTTAATTTAATATAATAATGGGTTACTATAATAGAATCTTTTTTAAAACTTGAAATTTAAAAAAAATTATAAAATGAGTTTGATTATTTTTCTAGAAATATTTTAAAACTACTATAAAACTCCACGCGCAAACCATATTGCGAATAATTGCGATTATCTTGCCATTTTGTATTGAAATAAAAATATAGTAGTTTCGCCTACTATATTTTTTCTTTGGAAATATAGTATTTTGGCCTCTAAAATAGGATACTATATTATATACTTAGTAGGGTTGGCAACCCTAGGTGTACCTATAGTAACACCAACATTTCGCCAGTTATGTTTAAATTCCATATAATGGGGGAAGCCTATCCGCCATCAATCGGGCACAAATCCAGACTCCTGGCTGCTACTGAGAAACTCCTGATTCCTTATTAGCAGTCAGTAAAAAAGTAAGTAAGTGAAACTATGCTATTGGCATTGAAATGGATTTTCATCTTTTTGGGTATGTTATGTAGGTTACCTAAATAGAGCTAATTAAAAATAAAATAGAAAAAATAACAGTTATTTTATTCACCAATGTTTAAAAAAGAATTGACATAATATTCAAATGTTGCCATAACATACGGTCTATAATCGAAACTCAAAGCATTTATTTCAATTACACCATTTACAGGCACTTTTCAAGGAATCCGTCAGTCAGAAATATGAAGCTAGTTGCGAACTCCTTCAAAACTACTTTAAAAAAAAAATACATACATATTAACATCACGCTTTGTTTCCCCGAGGGGTTAGGCAGAGGACTGCCTGTAGTACTCCACATTTCGCCAGTTAATAATAAAAGTTGGACTTTTTAACATCGTTTTTACAAAAAAAAAAAAAAAATGTTTTATAAAAATATTTAAAAATGTAAACAATAATATATCAAGTTGAAAATGAAATAAAGAATGCTAATAATAGTTAGTAATAGTAGTTCAGTATTAATAATAAACAATAATGATAATTCAATAATATGTAAGTATACCTACATACTTGAACGTCTTTAAAACAGTTACAATTATTGAATTGTAATGGAAATATATGCACTTTTCAAGTATTACGAGTATGGTGGGTTAATTAACTGTGGGGGCGTTATAATCTTAAATCGATTGATAAAGTTATCTCAGTAGAGTTATAGAACGTCCATGAATAATGTAGTATTATATTATACAGTGAGCTTACTTTATGTTTCAGTTATAGAACTTATAGACCTGTTATATGACTATAATTTTAAAGGACTGCATAATACAGCGAACTGAGTTTCTGAATGCTTGGTAAAAGCTTTTTAATGTTATTAGAATGAGTTATTTACAAGTCCAACGAAATTCCTAGGGGCGTACCATCAGCTCAAAAAAATTTGAACCTGAAAATGAAATCATGTTTGTTCACATTTGCCAGGGGGCCTACCATCAGCTCATAAAGCAGTATTATTTTAATATTACTTCAGCGTGGGAAAGAGATGAAGCTCTACAGGTCGTACAGCTCCATCTCTTTCTCCTAGAGATAATGAACCTGACAACAAACTTCAAATTACAAAACCACACGTATAAATCATTAAAAAAAATCCTTATCGTACTTTAACAGCATTTTAATGCGATAGCAGTGCTTACTCTAATAACTTGTTCAAACATACAGTCATTCACCTGCTCAAATTATGATATAAGATAGTGTTATCACCTCGACTTGCTTGTTAGCCTGCCGGACTGCTGACACTCGATTTAATTAACAATTACCGTTTATTTTTAATTAGCGTTCCGTACGCAAAGGGTGCCAACGCAACCCTAATCCTAAGGCTACGCTGGCCGTTTGTCTGTTACACACAGGGTTGTTTCTTTTGAATAGTAATAGATAGACACTTGGAATTTTCAGAGTGTATACTACTATGGCTGCTAAAACAGCAAAAAATAAAAACAAAAACGTAAAAAATTTAATAACATACAAGAAACGTATTTTTTCGGCGTTTTTTCTCATGTTGCTATAGCACCTCTCTTGCATACAAAAAAAAAAAATGCATGTATCCGGTGCGGCTCGCAAATCCTTCCATATTCCGAGGGCACGTCTTCCTTACCATTACCGCGCCGCCCGGTCTACTCTTGATATGCAATGGCCTCTGTAACCCCATGAAGCATGAGACTCGATATCTGCGACGCTGAGGTCGGTGCATTTTATTTATACATTAAAAAATGTAGTGGTAAATATTGTATGGTGGTACGGAATACTTCGTGTGCGAGTCCGACTCGCACTTGGCCGGCTTTGGCTTTATAAGTGTGGTATTTTTTTTATCGTGAGAGCTTTTCAATAGCCAACGCAGTAAGCAATGAATACACGTTTTTAAAAGGTTCGCAAATTACTTAATAAATTATTGGGAACTGGTTAATTTGAAACACATTTTAATGCTTTTGTTGATCTTTTAAAAGTTTACTTTATAAGATGCTCTGAGTATGAAAATTGTGGCAGAATACTCGAAAGTGACTCAATTTCAGTATCTCCGATAAAATTCTCATGCTGTTTCGATCTTAAAAGTCCTTTAGGAACACAAATACTATTAGGAATGTTATGAAGTTACGGTTATGTGTTGCCATTGGTCCGGCTGTCATTCGTAGATCTTTGACAGGCTTTACGGGTAGTCAGAAGCCCAAAATTCTGACAAGTCTTACCAAGGAATGTCGTGTTACCTAACAACAGGGTTGTAGAGGTCAGATAGGCAGTCGCTCCATATAAAATACTGGTATTCATCTGCATCCGGTTAGACTGGAAGCCGACCCTAAGAAAGTTGTTAAAAGGCTAGGCATATTGATTGATTGATAAAGTCAGAAGTAAAGTTAGTAAGGATTTTGGATTGTATTCGGTTCATATCACCAAAAAATTGCGGTGGTTATCAGCATTACAGTATGTTCCCTTGTAAGTAAATAGATCCAAGTGAGTTCAAGGCGTCTGTATTTAACTGCCATTATATCCAATTAAGTAAATACCTAGATATAGATGTATTGGGTCAGTACGTGTCAGTTTTATGTAATGAAACGTGGTAAACAGTCATTAGGTGTCATTAGTACAACCTATATCATTAACTTCGAACTGGATCGATATTGACCAATAAACTTGTAATATTATTGCGATATTTACATTGAACATTAACCTCTGAACACCAATTAGCGGAATAAATAATTAGGTATGCCATCAAATGAGAAATATAGTTTTATGTGCTTACTCAGAATTGGGTGGGTTGACGATAAACAGGAGGCATACTAATAAGCCAACTGTTGGCAATAAGTCTTTATTCATTTACTATGAGATTTTTGGATGTATGAACCCAAATAGGTGATAGGGAGATTGATAAATGTGACAGTGCAGTAAGTCAGTCTAGCGGTGACTTGCAACTGGACTCGTGTGTACTAGTTTCAACCCAGTTCAGTGCTGACTTGGCGCCCTCAAGTCAGTTCAGTTGACTAATCTTTAGAGCTAGAAAGAAGGTTATTTTGGCACGTCGCCAGAAATGGATTCCGCCCATTCAATCTAAGGGTGATAAATCAATAACGAGGTCGGCTATAACTAGCACGGTACCACGAATCAAGATAACTAACTAGTCAGTCATTTATAGGTACTAATTCATTATTAACTCATCTCAAAACTTTGTAAAGAAAGTTAATCGTTTTCATATCTTAAACCAGTAAAATCAGGGCAGAATTTCTCTAGAACTAATCGTCCTGTTCTGGGCTCTCACAATCCTCATCTAAGCCAATTTCAGGTTCTACCGTACCTAATTCCTTAACCGTAAATCCGGCCACGTTATTTCAAATCAAGGCCGCCAAGAGATTCATTGATTCTGCTCAACTCAGGTACAGTTACTATCTACAGCTCGATCTTAAAATTGCAATAGCATAAGTAGTTATTTTACATTGCAAAGTTATCGTGGACATGGAACTGGTTTTCCATATAGGGAAGGGAGATTCTAGGTCTTCTTTAAGATTCTTGATCTGAAAACACTTAGTTATCGTCTTAGGTGTACTGGTTTTCCGATTTCTCAGTGCAAGAAAAGTAGCTTAATTATCTGTAAAAAAAAGTGTCAAAAAGTTTAATCCAAACTTATCAAGAGGTGGTAAAACAAGCAACACTCATCGTGTTAAATGGCAATATTTGCTGTTATCGAATATAATTAGTTTTACTGTAAACGGCGTGGTATAGTCAGACGTCTGCTTACCATTCCAAGTAACAAAGTCTTGATGGTTATGCAGCATCGCTCGAATGAGCACAGACTAAGACTTGAGTTAAAAAAAAAAAACAGTGGCATTCCGGGAGTGCAGACAGAAGAGAAAACTTGAAAAAAAAAAATCGGCACCACGGTAATCAACGCGTTGATGTCTCTTACTCCACGCACCGCGGCAATCAACGCGTGGATGTCTTTTTAATGGTCAAAAGCTGATGTCGTCACAGTGTCGCGAAATCAATGGTTTAGTCCCATCTCAAAAATGCCCAACGCGCCTAAAGAAGTTTTCACTTAAAAAAAAAAAAAAACACTTCTCTTACAAACACGCTTAAAATACACAGGTACCGCAGAAATTATTTACCATATCGTGAATTCGTGACGTAATACTCCTAATTACTAACTGTAACACGTGTGAAACGAAAGTGGAGAACTCGAGAATTTCCTCAATATTAAGACGAATGTTAGCCAAGTGTTATTACGATTGTGTATTAACACATACAGTTATAATCTATGGATTCGGTTCAGTGCTAGGGTTTCCACAATCGGAAAGAACAGGAATAAAGTGTTCTTGTCTTGTAAATTTTTGAAAAAGTCGGGTCTTTCAGTTATATTCGGTTTTATTAGACAGATAAATCGTGTAAATAATAGAATACCGACCTATTAATGTCCCAATGCAGGGTCAAGGCCCTTTCTCACACAGAGAAAACGGGCTGGGCAGAGGGCATGGGTTTGGTGGTGATTTCAGATTGTATTTACTATTAGCTGCGCCCCGCGGTTTTACCCGCATAGGTCTCGATCCCGTAGGAATATCGGGATAAAAAGTATCCTATATCCAAACCCAGGTCATGGTCTATCCATGTGGCAAGTTTCATCTAAATCCGTTAAGCCGTTTTATCGTGAAAGCGTAACAAACAAATAAACAAACTCACTTACACGCATTTATAATATTAATTAAGATAAGTCCAGGTTTACTCCGATGTTTTTCCTTCATTTCTCAGTAATATCTAAGATAAACTCAGAAAGTACATATTATGTCATAGTCTACCCATGTGCCAAATTTCATCAAAATCCCTTAAGCCGTTTTATCGTGAAAGCGTAACAAATAAACAAACTCACTAACGCATTTATAATATTAATTAGGATAAGTCCAGGTTTACTCCGATTATTTTCCTTTATTTGTCAGTAATGTCCAAGATAAACTCAGAAAGTACATATTAATTGAAAAACTCATATCGATACTTGCCCGAATTTTAACTCACAACCGAGTGCATGACAGGCGAAAGTGAATAATCGCAATATAAGCATTAGAGATTTAGATAGAGAAGCAAAAAAAGGCTTGTGGCAGCTTATATTACTTCTTCTTCGGTATCGATGGTACGTCTTGTCAAATATCTTAGAGCCAGTAGTGGTGGCTTAGACAGTATTTTCGGATTGGCTAAGCCAAAAGGTTGGAGAACGCAACTGAAGATTTTTGTAGAAACTTAGAAACAAACCACTTAGTAAAAGTTAAAAGAAGAAGCAAAGCGAAGAAGAGAAGAGTTAGAAGCAGTGATAGCCTAGTGGTGTGACTGTCAGATTGCGAAATCTGAGTTGGAATCGCAACCTCTGACTTTTCATATGCGTTTTGTTATCACTTGCTTCAAAAACGGTGCAGGAAAACATCGTGAGGAAACTGGCATGCCTGAGAGATATTTCTCGACGGCATGTTAAGCCAAGGCATAGCCCCATGGGCGGCTTTAAAACTCTGACACCAGGTTAGTCACTCACCACACGAAAAGAAGAAGGGAGAGTAAAAGTTAAAGCCCAAATTCTGAACAATTCTCGCTATAGCAACAGTAAAGGTATAGCCCTATCTGTGGTACAAACGAAGCGGCACAGATCAAACGCCAGGAAGTGCCAGTGTTTGCCACATAGTGTCAATATGTGTACCATGAACATTTGGCTCAGCTATAAAACCATTTTGTTTGTTCATGTGCTTTTCAAACACACATCGAGGCACGCGTCTATCGCAGTACCGAAATGTGTGAAGTTTAATGTATAAACATTCGTTTATGGTGGATTTATTAGCTTTCATCGTTCTAATTTGACAGTTAATATGGTCTAATATTTATAATGTCATAATGTTGTCTTTCTGTATCATAATATCAGGCATTTGGAAAAAAAATTGCTGGATATATTTTAATCCTGTGTTAGCCAAATCTTCGTAGCCATTTTAAACGATTTGCCAGTCAGCAAATTCTTTAAAGCAGCTCAGCTTTCTGCCGAGTGCTTTGGACAATACTCCAGTTTTATTATTTTATAAATTCCCTAACTTATTAATTAGCTCATTACCTACTATTTACTTCAGCTTATGAATTCTCAATGTTCGATACAGTTCTAATTATTTTACTGATTGTCTCATTACGAAATCCTACTCCATTCAATATGTAGAAAATACACGTGACCACACTCGACATATCAATAATTCCGATACCGTTCTATCGGTAACGATATCGATTACATCGGCTTAACGGCATAGCATTGATACTCGATCCTGCGGCAATCGAATAGTATACGATTACTTACACATGTTCCGATTTATTCTTACTACTGCTTGTGTAACTAAATTTCCTAGATATTTAATATTTGATCTAGGTGATTAGATTACGAGGTCGTGTGCGAAAACAGTGTTGAATGCAAGCGAAATTGCATTTTTCACGTACTTATAATTTGACGCCGCGCAGTCTACGTTCGCCTCTAGATAAAAATGTTCAATGTCGTTAGCGATAACATTAATGTGGAAATGTTGGATGGATTTGTATACTTTATTGCCCTCTAAGTCATTCAAGGATACAATGTGCTCAATTGGTGTTTGCTATCATATCTGTGTGTCATTATTATTATGCTGTATTAAGATGATACCTATATACCTACATATTTGCATTGTAAACATGATAGTTTACACTTGAACATTGTGGTTAATCTCTCTTGTGTGAAAATGGGGAATTGGTTGGTTGCCAACTATATAGTATTTTCGAAGCCATTGCCTGAAAAAAATAGTAGACAGCCAAAAAAAGTATATATGTACTTCGTAATAAACCTACCTCATAATAAAAATATATAAATGCATATTTTTTGCTACTTTGGTTTTTTTTTTTGCCTTTATTGAAAATTAATTATTAATATTTTTTTATAAATGTCTCTTAACTACATGATAATTATCACGCTCTAAATTAGGGTTACAAAAACCATTCAGATGGCGGTTTGTATTGAAATGAAAATACGCGTTTCGTCTAAAATTTTATTTTTTTAATATTGCATTTAGGCCTCTAATATACCAGGATACTATTTTATATATATGGTAGGGTTGGCAACCCTAATCATAGCGTAAGCATTAGGAATCTGCTGCATCAATAATGTTCCAACTGCTGGGACGCAGGCCTCAATCAATCTTTCCAAATGATTTGGAAAGATCGGTGATTTCGGGTTGATTACTTAATAAGTAAGTACCTACTCAGTTTTCCAAAAAAAAAAAAACCATTTGTTCGAATATATTTTATAACTAAGATGACATAATAATATAGTTTTGGTGAAGAGGACTGATACGCAATTCATTTAACAACTAGTTTGAATTTCTGCCCCTCATACAAAACTTCAGTTTAATCTTTTTTAACCGACTTCATTACAATGATGATCATCATTCTCTTGCCCTTAGGCTGGTTTCACAGTGGTCCGGGAGACCCGTATGGGCCGCCCGTACACGGGAGAACCGTACGAGTAGCGCCCGCAGTGCTCTGAAACGAGGGAGTTACTACGATACGGTTGCTAGCGTTGTAACTTGTAAGGGCTTTACCCGGAACGGGTCGCGTACGGACCAATCCGCGTCGCTGTGAAATCATGTTTTAGCGCCTCACGTGTGTCTCCGTTCCAGGAGCCCGTACGGGCGGCCTGCACGGGTCTGCCGGACAGCTGTGAAACCAGCCTTATCCTAATTTATTTTCTATTTGTCGTCATCTCAGAAGTCATTAAAAATTACCTGATAAATATTATTTTCTTTTTTCCCCAGGGATGCCCTCTACAGACTATCTCTACGAGGTCTAGGCGTGTTAGAACGCGCTGATTGGCTGGCTCCGTTCAACAAGACAAAGCTATGCCAAATGAAGGGACAGACAGAACCTGACTGCCGGAATTATATCAAAGTGCTGCTGCTACATGGTCATAAGCTGTTCGCTTGTGGGACTCACGCGTTCAGCCCTGTTTGTAGCTGGCGAGAGGTATGTGTGCATTCAACTGGGTCTCACTAAGATTTCTTCTGTACAGTGAAAAAAATTATTGGGTAATACCAGTCTATTACTGGAGGAGCTTGTGACTAAGTAATAACAGCCACACGGATCAATGCATCAGGTTAAGCTACGCTTGCCGCTGTTTATCCGTGGATAGATGACCATCTTGACATACCGAGACTCCTTTGTGCGTTAAGCCGTGGGTCCCGGCTGTCATTCGTGAACATTTGACAGTCTTTACGGATCCTCAGAAGCCCGAAAGTCTGACAACCAGTTTTACTAAGGGTATCGTATTACTCAGTCACTGGGTTGCGGAGGTCAGATAGGCAGTCGCTTCATGTAAAATACTGGTATTCAGCTGCATCTGGTTAGACTAGAAGCCGACCCCAACATAGTTGGGAAAAGACTAGGCAGATTGAATACCAGGCTACTTCTCATATGGAGAAGGTATGAGCATTGAACATCACGCTTGCATGTAAAAATCATAGCATTGTTGAAAAGTAGTTGCAAGTAAACTGTCTTTTATACCAAGTAGCTTCTTCCAACTGTACACATAGTGCATTCAAATAGTCAAGTCTTAAAAAGTTCTGTGATTGACTACCGGACAGGCTATGCATAGCCTAAAGCCACAGCCACTGAAGATACTTCGGATGAAGAGATAAATGTGCACTAAGGCCATTTGTCCACCGCGCCATGAACGGGACGTCGACAAGAACGAGATGACGACGCCGAAGTAACGACAGTACATTTACTATGGCCACGTAATCTCGTTTCTCGTTGACGCCCTGTTCACAGTGCGTTGGATAAACAGTGTAAGAAAAGGTTTTAAAAACGAAATCCACTAGTGTATCTCGGCGAACTTCGGTGTTTGGACGCAAAAAGTCGAGGGAATAAGATAATCTTACATGAACAACTTCCGTTCAACAAATATTGTTCCGAATGAGAATCAAACTAGTAACCGGTATCGCAGTAGGTCTTTAAGACACTGCGCTTATATCTTATTTGTTATTTTAAGGCGTGCTGCCGTTAAGTGTGTATGTAAAGAATATTTGAATATTGAAATCGAATTTGTATGTAGGTACACATTAGATGTTTATCTAACACTTTCGGTGTTCAAGCCAGTTTGTCTAGTTCTGGAACTACTAGACGATCTTAAAATAATCCAAGGAATATTGCAATTTCATTTTACCGATGCCGTTTACGAATGGCTATATGTACAAGTTTGATTTTAGCGAAACGAAAACCAAACTCCATTTAATATGTGAGTTTCGTAAAAGAGAACTATGAAAAATAAAAGTTCTAAAACTCCGGAGTCACACGTTTTAGATTAATCAAACAGATTTGGTGTGACTCCTGATTTTTAATTTGTCAGTCTGTGATGTCTTGTTTATACCTATTTAGTTTAGTTTAGACTTTATAGTCGTAGTTGGATTTTAGTTTTTTTACTTTTATTTTTATTTATTTTGGGGTTAGAATATACAGGGCTTCCCACGGATATGCCACATGGAGGGAAAGTACCTTGAATATTGTAGATGGAACATTTTATTGAAAGAAGACATTATTTGAATTTAAACACAATTTAAACTGCATTCATAGATATTTAAATAATTACATGGTTGAACCGGGAATCGCACCCGTTACACGAGAAAAATAATCACCCTGTAGCTTTATCATACCGATCATAAGGATTATTTTTTGCTAAATAACATATTGTCACAAATAAAAGGAAGACCATGAATTTTAACATTTGATGTGAAAATTTGTTCAGAAAAATGAAAAGCTGTATTTCTACGACCTGTATATATTTTTGAAATGTGCTAATCCCTTCATTGATAAGCATTTAATGTGCCTTCAAATGGGCTATAAACAGCGGACAATCAAGATGCTTATGATGAGTGGTTTATGAGGGAACAGATGAACATACATACCTACCGGTCAAAATAATAACCCTCCTTTTTGCTTCGCCGTAGTCGGGTAAAAACCCAAGCTTAGCAGTCGTTAACCAGCTCATATTGATTATCATTATCCTGCCCTTATTCCAATTTATTTGAGGTCAGATTAACATCTTTTTTCTCACATCATATCTCTAATAGACGTCATCTCATGGTTTTTGCAATCATCTTGGCAGACATACTTCCATAAATCACAAAGTGGACATTCATTGTAACCTTTTTTCTCCACCAGATCGAGTCAATAAGAACAGTAACAGAATGGGTGACTGGAGTAGCCAACTGCCCATACAACCCTCATTCCAACGTGACTGCGATACTTGCCACCAACGGGGAGTACTATGCTGGAACCCCTACCGACTTCGCCAGTTCCGATACAGCTATATGCAGGTAAATTAATCCCCTATTCTATTTAAACTTGGTGTAAGTAAGATACCGAAGTTAGCTAGGTGGTAATATTTGTAATAGCATAAGCATAATCAGCCTGTAATGTTCCCACTGCTGGGACACAGGCCTCTCTGTGAGAGGAAGTGTGCTTTAATTCACCACGCGGGCCCAGTGTGGGTTGGTTCTAGAACATGCGGGTTTCCTCATTATGTTTTCCTTCACCGTTTTGAGAGCAGTGATGATGACTTAATTTATATAAAGTGCCTGGGCTGAACCTACGACCAACAACTCGTAAGTCGGGACCGTTTCGATTGGGCCGCCACTGCACTCGATGATCACCCATGCATTAGCATTAGAACTTCTTGTAAAAGAGTTGGTTTGTTATAGAAAATTCAGTCCAACTTCCTATTTCTGCCGACAAGGTCAGCAGAATTGCTGTGTACAAATTTAAACTGCTTTGTCTTCATATGCAGAAACTTTTTGCTTTCTAAATATGGCAACGCGTCAGGCTTATCGTTTTGTATGTTCTTAATAATCTGTAGAAGTCACTAGCCATCAATAAGTTGAGCTGGTGATCATGATTCATCAGAGCATTTGACAACATTCCGGAACCCAAGTCTAACCCTATTGCATCAGTAAAATGAACTTATAATCGATGCAGAAACAATCACAGTCGGTTGCCATATGAATTTTATAGTGGTCTAGTGTGCCAAGTCGTAAACACAATTCTACTATAAGAGGTTAGTAATGTCACAAGCGTAATGACTAGGTGGCATCGCAGCACCGTTCTAATTTGATATCGATATACGGGTCAGTAAATTATTAGTTGATATCGATTGTCGTCCTTGTCTATCAGTGTGGTGTCGAGTCATTTTTATTATCTGTTTTCGCGTTGATTAGATTAACTCCACCTTTAATGTTGTTATTAGATTTTTATTAAATATGAGAGTTATACGGAATTCGGTAGGTAATGGCAATTAAAAGTAGGTTGATTACCTAACTAATTTTCATCCTGTTTTATTTGCCTTTAGGTATGTTAGAAGAAAGAAAGAAAAATAGGTTTATTTGTCACAGAGACACGTGCATACATAAAAGACAAGAGTAAACGAAAACAACAAAAAGTACATAATAAATCACGAGCATAAAACAGAAATTAGTCGGCAGCTGCAAGACATGACTGTGACAAGAAGGCTTCCACTCAGCATGATGCAGTGCCATGGGGTACCCACAGCACAGCGCGGATTTTCAGTGGTTACAGTGGTGTTACGTCCGATGAACAAGGCAATGCAAAAATTAGAAGTTCATTTATAACCACTAGGTATTGCTCAGGATCTGACAATGATTAATAACAGAAAACTAAGCCATCACGCTTAATTTATCTAAGGGTGAGAGCGGTAGTAAACATAGGACGTTTCATTGTTTTCAAAACTCAAACTTAAAGCATTGATTTCAATTAAACCATTAACAGGCAGTTTTGCATTGTGAAAATGAAGCTAGTTTTTTAGTTTCTAGACTGTGCCAGAAAATAGCTTCATTTAAATAATTGCCGTCTCTTAAAAATATCGACTTTGTTCTCAGGAGCCAAGGCGCCGCCAACCACGACTCAGGCATGCTCCGCACAACCCAGTACGACCTGAACTGGCTGAACGAGCCCCAGTTCGTGGGCAGCTTCGAAGACGACCGCTTTGTCTACTTCGTGTTTAGGGAGGTGGCTGTGGAGTTCATGAATTGTGGGAAGGTAAGCCTACAGATACTTATCATAAGATGGCCAATTCCCGTATTTTTAATAACGTTCGCATTCAAATCTTAGTCTAAATCTGTCAAAAATATCTCCTAATTTACATTTTTTTAGTAGTTTTTCACAATGATTGTTTCTACCACAATTGACTTTCTGGTGTTAGTACGAGTACCTCTGGTACACCCATATTGCACCTCCCATAATAGAGGGCAAGCTATCAACTGGGCACAAATCCTGACTCCAGGAAAGGGGCATAACACGAGTAACTTTCGCCTTGTCCAGACTTGTCCAATGACCTCTAAGTCAAAGTCAAATCATTTATTTCAAATAGGCCCACGTATGGCACTTTTGAACGTCAAAATGTACAAAATAATAGAATTGATTCTAGTCGCCCCTTCCAAAAGGTAGTTTTCGTATGGAGAAGAATGGGCAAGAAACTCCACCGTTACTCTTTTAAAATGTTTTACAATAGTTTGTATAAGTGCGTACATTAGTTACATAAAGACGCAGATAAGTATAATAAGGAAGACGGAGATATATGCCATTGACCTGGAGTTAGCTTGCGTGTTCTGTACTGACCTCATGCAACGTGTCGTAAGTCCACCCAGTAATAGGACTCGCCCATCAAGGACCGCTGTCCCAAATTAGATGCATTAGTAATTTATTATACATAAAACACTAGGTATTTTCATAAAACACGTATACTAAAAGATCAATAATTAAATTATCTTTAAAATGGTGGAGGTTTCAGAAAAATACGCTTGATAGATTTTGCGTCATTCTCAGTTTTTTTATCCGCAAATTAATTTCACAATGTAATGTAATCTAAAATATTCCTATATTAAGTTATTAACCCTTCGGGTGTAAAAGGCATGATGTTATGTTATTTAACGTTGTATCAAAGACAATTGCTAAACATTAGTCCCTGTTTCAAAAGACACGCAACTGAGTGATTGACTACATTGGGGACCGTTTCCTCTTCCGAAACCAGTAATTTATTGACCAAACCCTGTTTCCATATTTATATTTCCCGTTACGACAGTCCAAAGTACCATACCTTAGATAGTACGTTAATGTGACCCTTATACATATTAGGGACCCTCCAGTGTTAACAAGAAAAGTGTCCCATCTAATGATAGTGTCATTTATCTTGCAACGGAAAAGGTTATGACCCTCGTTATGTCGTCACTGCCAATTTGCCAATTGTCTTCGTAATTCTTTGATCTATTACTGTTATTCTTTTAGAGAGTGAATATTTATATATACGTTGTCATATTTCACGTAAGGGTGTTTTACATAAATAATCGTGATTTTGTTGAATTATTTTGTATGAAAAATTAAAACGAAAAATAATATTGAAAAATAATTCATATGCCAGTTGATTCTTTGACATGGTCTCTTAAAGATATGGGACCCTAAAGATATGGGATATTAAATAATAATAATAATAATTTCATTTATTTCAGGTAAATAACACCCATTGCCAAACATAAATTGATAGAAATTTTACAAATAAAATAAAACAAAATAATGTGAAATAAAATAAAATAATGTCAAATAAAATAAAATAAAATAAATTCAGTTAAAATCAAATTACATCAAATCAAATTAAATTAAATTACTTACATCAAATTAATTCAAATTAAATTCATCAAATTAATATTAAAAGAACAAGTTGTATAATCCGCTTTGTTAAAAAATTTCATCAATATATTAAAGTGTTGTGAAAATTCTTTTCACCGCGACGGGTTGGTTTTTCAGATAATTTTCAGGTATTAGCAAGCTAACAACATAATCTTTTCATTCAGATAATCTACTCCCGAATCGCCCGCGTGTGCAAGAATGACCCTGGCGGATACCTGGTCATGAAGGATAGCTGGAGTACGTTCCTCAAGGCTCGGCTGAAGTGTTCGGTGCCAGGAGACGTGCCGTTCCACTACGATGAGGTGCAGAGTATGGAGTATCTGCCACAGGAGAAGATACTCGTTGCTACGTTCACTACACCCGCGTAAGTAAACTGTGTTCTTAGTTCTTATGGGCTCTGAACATGAAAATAGTTTGCTAATCAGTTTAGATGAAGTTCCAGTCACTGTCCTTGTGGGCAACAGTTCATGAAACACAAAATACAAATAAAGAAAGTGAAATGTTTTAAGAGCGTTAATTTTAAAAGTGAGCAACGTAGCCAATATTTTGCTGTTTTGATTAATTTGGCAATATTACTGTATGGAAATAAGAAATGTGGCTAACTAGTTCACAAGAATATTAATAATTAATTGCAATTATAACATTGAATTTGATGTTATAACAATTTTAGGTGTAAAAAAAGGCATTTGGAAAGTTTCTTGCATTTCATAATGAATATTTTAGTTCCCTAGTTAGCCACATTTCTTAATTCCATACAGTAATATTGCTAAATTAATCAAAACAGATAAATATTTCACAGCTATTTCCAACGCTGTCAACTTTTAGGATAAGCCTCTTAACAAGAACAGTGTGTGCCTCACGGTTGCGCTAAAAAGGTTCATTTCAACATTAATGCTAGACAGATGCTGTCTGACGCTGATTTTCTAATAAATGAATACATTTGAAGACAGTTCAGTACAGACTGGCCTCGTGTCCGGAGCCCATTACTTACTGGCTGAAGATATAATTAGGTGATTTTTAATTTTTCTACTCTTATATCGGATTCCGAATTTTAATTTATTTGATTCTGGGCACATGTGCTTCAGTACGCGTAGCATGCCATAGAAACGGGTTTTCTACGGGTTTTATCGACGGAAGAATAGACAAAATAACAGATTGTGATTGTTTATCTGACATTTTTTCTATTCTTCCGTCGACAAAACCCGTTTCTATTGTGCTCATGTTATGTTTCCTTGGGGTGAAATCACTCATCTCTATGATAAAATTGTAGTATCTTATCATGGGAAAATGGGGCCAGGCTTTGTAATTATCACTGTTTTTATCATCAACCAGTCCAGTGGTTCACGGCGATCGTTTGAATATTGCGTCTGTTTCGTGTATAGTACAAGTTAATACAATTATACCTAGAATTAGAATGAGTTAGTCTGCGCTCAGTACTTGGTGTGGCAACACGCCGTGTTCGAGTTCGCGACAAGTCAATCGTCATCCTGAGGATGCCTCGTTGAGAGGTGAAACACATGTCGATTTCTTTCAGAGTCTTAAGACTCTTTAGAAATAGCTAAGCGGAACAGGTTACTAAATATATCCACATCTATTGCATTTTTTAATACAAGTGTTCTATTTTTACATCATGTTTTCAATACACACAAAATATGCCTTTGCCGTACAATGCACCTAATTTCTGACGTCTCATGAGCTCATGTAGGTTTATGTGAATTAACATTTTAGTTTTTAATTTGAATCCGCTTTTATTTTATTGTAAGTTTTTTCCACAGGAACAGCATAGTCGGAAGTGCAGTATGCATCTACAGCATGTCGGATATCCATGCGGCTTTCGAGGGTCCCTACAAAGTGCAGGACAGGCCTACGTCGTCGTGGGAACCACGATCACCTTCTAAGCAGGCTAGGGACCATTTCAAATGTGTTCCGGATTCCAGGTTAGTTATATCTAGGATTTAATTCATAATGTTTCTTCAAATCGATTATTTTATGAGAAGGATAGATACATATGCTACTGTCATGTGCCGCGACAGTTTCTTAGAAGATACCAGATATCATAATAGCATTTATAAAAAATGGCACTCCGTGAGTGCTGACAGAAGTGAAAACTTAAACAAGAAAATACTTGCATAGAACATTGATCCGTAACGTAATATAAATAAAGAGCACAATCGCGTTTACAAAAATGGTGTCGGTAACGGTGTCGCGAGTTCAATTGTTTTTTCCCATCTCAAAAATGCCCAACGCGCCTAAAGTTTTTAAATCCACCTAGCTTACTTCAATTTTAACTATCCCACAGAATTCATGAAGCAATAGAATACCACCGGTACCACCTAATGTATGAATCAGTACAACCAGTCTCTGGCGAGCCTGTCTTCAAAGTGACGTCAGAGCGGTTCACCCACGTCACCGTTGATGTCACAAACG
Organism: Omphaloscelis lunosa; assembly: GCA_916610215.1. Taxonomy (NCBI): domain Eukaryota; kingdom Metazoa; phylum Arthropoda; class Insecta; order Lepidoptera; family Noctuidae; genus Omphaloscelis; species Omphaloscelis lunosa. Next base: position 10,559,065 of record OU744265.1, on the reverse strand, counting down.
CTAAAAACGTCGAGAAGCAACTCGTTTTATACGTGGCAACACAGGCTGGCAATGTGCTGAAGTTGGCAGTACTGCCGAAGTTGGATGGCGCGTGTTTGGTCGAGAGGTGGAAACTTAACGGGAAGAATAACAGCTTTGAGGTTCTGACCATGCAGTTTGTTAAGGATACTGTGAGTATTTTCTTGTGAATATGTTTCCTAGTTAATTGATTCAGGCGTGACCTTGCGGAAATCCATTATAAAATACAATAGAAGTGGATATATTTAGTAACCTGTTCCGCTTAGCTATTTCTAAAGATTCTTAAAAAAACCCTGAAAGAAATGAACAAGTGTTTCACCTCTTAACGAGGCATCCTCAGGATGACGATTGACGTTCGAGTTCGCGAGTCTGCGCTCATCGCTCGCTATGGCAACACGCCGTGTTCGAGGTCAATTCTTGACTTGAGATTTAAGTTTATATCTCTGGCAGATTTTGTTCAAATCCATTTATCCGTTTATAGTGAAGTAAGTGACACACATGATACCCACAAACATACTCACTACCATATTTGTAGTGTTTTAATGGGTATGACTGTATGAGTACCTTTGATACGTTATTTACCGAAAATTACCATATTTTTTTGTAAAATACCCTAAATTACGTAAAAATTTTTTTTTTACCGTATCATACCAGGGTAATTTTATCGTTTTACATCCCTATTCACTGCTGCCTCTCCCATAGATAGCGTTCCAAATAATACATCTATGGCCTCTTCTAAGTCACAATAGGGTATTTGACTTTTTTATTTTTCGACACCTGGAATAAAATAAAGCCGCAGTAAAAACAATGGCGAAGTCTATGCTAGACAGAGACAGCACAGGAATGCTATAGTAACTTCGCGTCATTAAGTACATACAATGATCGTTTTGCTTGACAAGGAAAGAAAAATACTTTCAAAAAAAAAATATTTCGAGCGTACAAGCCTACGTAGATACGGGCGCTTTTTTAACGCAAGGTTTCTAGACGCGAACTAGATTTTCAACGTTCAGCTTAATGGCGTGAGTTAAAAATTCAACTGTGCACTTTTTCAACGCGCTAAGGATGGATATTAGATTCTCAACGTTCGGTTCGACACCAAGAGTTGAAAATCCAGTGCGCTACAAAAAACCGCGCTTTAAAAAAACCGCCCAAGCGTACGTAAGCTAACTTCTCCATTTTCCACCGATTTTATTTCTTACAAATCGTCTTTTTTAGTAATATGTAAAATTAGTACAGCCTATTTTCTTAATCTCCCTCGGGTATCATCGGATTTCCGAATACAAACGAATGCTAATTGCCATGCCCATCAATTATTCGATTTATCGTGTATAATAATTTGAATTCAGAACTAAGTACTTTATTTTTGTTTTGTTATGATTTCCGTGTGAACTATATAGAGCTGTAAAACTATTTTCCTATCTGTCGTGCCTGCGACTTAAGCGGCTTTCCTCCCATTTTTTTAAATAAATTACATGAATTTAAAAGAGTATTAACAACTCTATATACTTCCAAGTCGATTGAGAGTGTCCGTTCTGCACCAAGTGCAAAGGGCACCTGATAGAAATCCGACTTTATCAAAGGCCTGTTGGCCTGTGTGGGAAACATCTAAGAGCCTTTTTCTTTTTCGCCGGTTTCTCAAATTTTTTTAATCAACCGATGAAACACGGGGTATGCCGAGGGACATTAAGAACATAGTTTGTCTGTAAATATTCATGTATATTTTTATAGTAGTTAAAAACCCTGTTCTCCTTCTAGATGTCAGTCTACATAGGCGGGGAACTCGGAGTCTTCCGCATCACCGGCGCCCGTTGTTCCCGGTACACGAGCCGGTCCGGCTGCGTGCTCGCCGGGGACCCGCACTGTGGGTGGGACGATGCGCGGGAGCAGTGCGTGTCGGCTGCCGGACGGCTGGGAGATCCGGCGTTTAAACAGTCTACGGGTGCTTGTGCTGCTGTTGATGCTCCGGGTAAGATTTAGTTGATAAAAGAAAGTAATTATTGTTTGAAGGGACGTTTCCGAACGTATAAATCTGGCAAACAAATAGTCAGCGTATTGTCTCGCGGGCATAGCATCATTTGTCTTCCGTTAAAGAACTCGATAACAGTCACATAATAATATAAAAGAATACGGACCAACATACCTTCGCCGAAAGCCCACAACATCCAGATGCTCTTAAAATCAACATTACCTTCGCGACAATCGTCCGATTTGCCGTTTCGTACGTAAAACGATATGCTTCGAGAATCAATTTTAAGCAATGTAGATAAATCGTCGATTACAAACTCTAGCAGAGCGTCCTTAGAAAATTAGTGTTGTGCCACGTTTTTAGTGATGTGGTTAGTTACTTACTAATTGTGATTTTTTAACATCACTCGGCTAATTACAGTTGAGACCTCACACAACGCTACATGACCAATCGATATATTTCGAGAGGTGGTTTTTAAAGAACCGATTTTTTTTCCATCACTAAACAAAGTATTTTTATCGATGTCAAATGGGACTTCTTAGATTCTCGCGAGTTTAATTACATGCGCCTGTAATAACCGACCAATAACAGGATTATCAACTAAGTTCCCAGTTCAAATAGTCTCCAGGCGATAGACTTCATCTCTTCATTTATTTAGGCATTGAAAATTCAAGCGCTTACACTACCGCGGTGCTCACGTTTCTTGCGTTAATTAAATTAATAGCAACTTCAATTAACCGTCTATTGTTGCAGTGGACGGCGGCTGGTCATCCTGGTCGGAATGGGAGCCTTGCATGCAGGACGGTACATCAGTGTCTGTGTACGACGACAACAAGCCCGACATGTGCATGTGCCGCACGCGGCGCTGTGACAACCCTCGACCGGCTTACGGCGGACAAGCTTGTGAAGGTACGTACTACACAAAGTCCTACAAAACCCATTAGCCCCTCTGTTAACCCATGACAGTTGGATCATTTAGCTCCCTTCAAAATGGTTGAGCTGAATGGTGCTAATCCATGCGTCATGTTCGTGAACGGGGGCCGTCAGTTGGGACTGGTCATCTCTTAGTTGCCATAGCTTATTTTAATTTTTGAATTGTTCTTTGTCTTTTTATTACGGACGCTTCTAACGTGCACGCCTATCTACATTGTTGTGTATAATTTCAACATGAATGTAGTAACCATTATTTTGTAACAATTTTTTATTTACAAGAGTGTCCGTGGAGTTTCTTGCCCGTTCTTCTCCATAGGTACCAATTACTACGTTTTGGAATGGGCAACTAGCTTCATATTTCCCACTGACCGATTCCTTGACAGTTCAAAAGTGCCTGTAAATGGTTTAATTGAAATAAATGCTTTGAGTTGAGTTGACAGATGTTACTTTCGTTTTTTGTGTGTCTAAACAATCTGTATTGGTCCATATGTCGTGGACAGATCTTAAAATTAATCATTTCATGAAATGAACATCGACCGCTGGTCTTATCATGATGTGGCCTGGCCATATCATTGAATACTCAACGTTTCACAATGTGAACAGTTAAACGCACGACTACTTCATGATGTGGCCAAACATTAGTGATCATGTCGTAAAAGTCGTAAACGTCGATTATCCACCGGTAGAGGCGTTGATGTCGCTTTGTTATTGCCGTGCATCATGGCGGCGGCATACAACAAATCAAAAACTCGATGGACTTTTATTGGGTTTCCAAATATGACATTGGAAACTAATCAACTTGGAAGTAATAGTGCTCGCCGGCCGCTGCCGCGGCGTGAAATGCAACATAGCATATATTTGTTTTGGAAAATTAAAAATTTACGCCGCTTATGTGGCACCCTGACCAAATGGGTTAGGTTAGGTTAGAACTGTGACCAACCGCGCGCGAGCCGAGCGAGCGCTACTTCCAAGTTGGTCGCAGTTACTTGGCTATTTTTACTCCACCCTATATTATTGATATGGCTAAACGTCGACTATCACTAAACGTTGACGTTTAAACGATATGGTCAATATTAGCTGGTCATTTCATGAAATGGTTAATTCTAAGATCTGGCCACGACACATACATGGATTGGTTTTTATTTGCACCTAGAGGTAATAATACCCTTACATCAAGTTCGCCATCTACATCGCCATGTGCGAACTACGCATCATTCTGACGCAAAATACGCCACAAAATAAATAGACTATAGTCTGCGCGCGACTGCTAGTCACCGCCCTCGGTTCGGACCGGTGAGACGCACGATGGCGCCATTGACTAAATTGTCAGACTGAGTTGGCGGCCGACGTCTACCTCCCCTGTCTCACCGCTCGCGGTGACTAGCAGTCGCGCGTGGACTATAACTCATAGTGGACTGTCTGTCTAAAGTGTACGATGCTGCTCAAAAAGTTTCAAAGATATTCTTAGTTTCATCAGATCAAGTAAATCTGTTGTTAAAATGTCACGTTAACTTTCGTGATTTGTTAGTGTATTATGTAGTTGTGAGTTTGGAAAATAGGTAACTTCTTATGAATCTAGGAATGAACTAGATTTTAAAACTACTTCATAAACTAACTTTTAATACGTCTTCCCCCAGGCGCCAGCATCTCAGTAGCGAACTGCACAGTGCACGGCGGCTGGTCGGGCTGGTCGGGCTGGTCCAAATGTTCGGCATCGTGCGGCATCGCCATCAAGTCGCGGCGACGGACCTGCACCGCGCCTGAGCCCAAGTTCGGCGGGAGAGTCTGTGTGGGACTTGATATTGATGATGTTTATTGTAATCTGCCGCCTTGTCCAGGTTAGTATTCGATTATGAGAGAAAGAAAGACAAAAAATATGTTTATTTGGCACATGTAAAAAAAAACAAGAAAAAAAACAGTGGCACTCCGGGAGTGCCGACAGAAGTGAAAACTTGAAAAAAAATCGGCACCACGGTAATCAACGCGTTGATGTCTTTTTAACCGTCTTACGAATTTTCGATCAGGTCACGTGTCCTGACGCGAGTTTAATATTTTTTACCCATTACAAAAAAAAGTGCACAACGCCGCTAAAGAAGTTTTCACTTCAAAATTACGGTACTTAAATCTTTAAAAAATATTGTACGTCATATAGTACATGGTTTATACGATGGCAAAGACTAGACTAGTGACTCGTGATTTCCGACCCAGTCAGTAGACGAGATCGGCAGTAAGTTAGGAGAGGGAGCTATTGGGCCCGAAAATAGACGGGTAGGTTAGTAAACTACACTGGGTTGAAACTAGTGTATACACGAGCCCAGTTGCAAGTCAGCGCTGGATAGACTTACTGTACTGTCACATTACTGGGCTCATGTAAACCTGCTTTTATGCACAATGCTAAGCACATAAGGACTAAATTTATTCTGTAAGACAATATTTTTAGTCCTGAAAATTGGTCCCAATATTGTTAGCACAATGCCAGTAGCAATACTTTGTATTACCATTTTATTTTATTTCGTATTGACATGAGAGATTTTTGGCTCCTGAAATACAGGTATTCTAACCTAGCTCTGGAGCCAGGGTCTCACATTTTTCTGTAACCTGTTTTTATGCCAATAAAGAAATATTATTTAAAAAAAAAGATACAAAATACGCATATATCAAAAATATTATTAATATAGGAGTATCTTTGAACTGATACTGAAACGACGGAATTTAACTCACCACAGCGTTTTTATTAGCTTTATTATATACCTCTATAGTGTGCTAAAATATTGATTATGAATTGCATATTCTTATAGTCCTTTTTAAATGGTAACTTCATTCGGACTCCATAATTATCCAAGATAAGAGTGCTTGGAAATATGCTGGTCCTGCTCCATAAGACAATTTAGAATCAAGAAAAAATCAAACAGGTTGCTAATTTAATTGTAAAATTTATTATTTTTTGTTATATGACATTGATTTTACATTCTGTGATTACTTCTCCACACACTGAATTATTAACTATAAAATTTTAGGAAAATCTAATGTTACAATGTTTGTAAATATGTGAACACCATGTATCTAGCACATTAAATTATCTATTGTTGCTTCATTTTAAATTCTTTTTACCTATTGTGGTATAGTAATTTTATTCTAGGTGCATCGTCTTCACATATAATTATTTATCTAATGTACGTACCTATACAAACTATTGTAAAACATTTTAAAAGAGGAGTGGAGGTGGAGTTTCTTGCCCATTCTTCTCCATACGAAAACTACCTTTTGGAAGGGGCGACTAGAATCAATGCTATTATTTTGTAAATTATGACATTCAAAAATGCCATACATGGGCCTATTTAAAATTAATTATTTGACTTTTACATATCTTTTATAACCTCTATTTGTAACTCATACATTCTTTCTTCCTCAGATCCAAGTCTCGCAGCAATAGACGGCGGCTGGTCAGACTGGGGTCCCTGGTCCCCTTGCACGGGCAGCGGCGGTCCTGGCTGCGGCCCCTCGGGAGGCTGGAAGGACAGGCGAAGGGACTGCAACAACCCCCTCCCTAAGAACGGAGGGGCCGAGTGTGAGGGACTCAGCACAGAGCGGCAACCGTGCGACATGGCGCCCTGTGAAGTTAGGAAGGCGACAGCATGGACGCCTTGGGTGCAGATACCTGGTAAGTAATAAGAGATTTAAATAATTAGAAATCGTGAATGTTGGTTGTCATAATATTGGTCCGAAACTTGACCATTGTTATGGTGACAAACACAATGGGCCAGCCGTAGTAAAAGGGTAGTATTGAAGGCAATGACACGTAACATTTTAACGGAGAGGCAATCGGATGGTGAGTGTTAATCTGTGTCTTGAAGAGATACCGAACCCAAATGGACGGGGGAGATGGTGGCAAAACATCTTTGAAGTGAAAACTTCTTTAGGCGCGTTGGGCATTTTTGAGATGGGACTAAACCATTGATTTCGCGACACCATGACGACACCTCATTTTTGTAAACGCGAGTGTGCTCTTTATTTATATTACGTTACGGATCAATGTTCTATGCAAGTATTTTTACTTTAAAGGTTTTGTAAACACGATTGTGCTCTTTATTTATATTACATTACGGATCAATGTTCTATGCAAGTATTTTTACTTTAAAGGTTTCGGAAATATTTTGTTTTGTAAACGCGATTATGTTTTTTATTTAGCTAAGGTTACGGACCAATGTTCTATACAAGTATTTTTCTTCCACCAAGGCGATCTTGTTCAAGTTTTCTGTCGGCACTCCCGGAATGCCACCACTTTTTTTTGACATGTTGCTCAAAATTTAAGCTCAAATAAGTGCATGGAATTTGTGTGTATCAATGCCACCTGGTTTTCATAAAATTCAGTATCATTTTCGGTGATAAATCATCGGTAAGGAGTTACAAGAATTATATACATTATTTTAATTATAACGATGTTGGGGGGTGGCAACCGGATGGCATTGATACGCACAAATTCCATGCATTTTATTTGAGCTTAAATTTTGAATGCCATGTCAAAAAAAAAATTGTTTTGCCCCCATCCCCCATATCTCCGCCCTCGTTCATTTGGGGTCCATTCAGACGGTACCGGGGGTGGTTCGGTATCACTTCAAGACCCAGATTACCATTCGCTATACGGTTGCCTCTCCGATTAAATTTTACGTGACATTGCTTTAACTATAAGGTATTAAAGCTAACTACAGCCATTGAATTCTGTAAGAATCTCACTGTGTACTAGGTGAAGTGAGTTGTCATTCCACGTTAACAGCTCACTTTTGATTGTTAAAGAATAGATCGGTTGTTTACTATCTTAGTAATTGGCAATACAATTAACAGAACTCTCTTTTTACAGGCAATGGATCAGACGGAAGCTATACAGAAAAAAGATTTAAATTCCAATGCAGAGCTCCATCACCAGAACAACTAAAAGTAAGTCACAATTTTTCATGATGAACTAATAATTGATGATAAACATTTTTTGAGAGAGACAGATCTGTTTTCAAATCCGTTCTTGAATATTTCATCGTCTGTACATATATTGTTAAGTCGCATTTCGTGTTTATCTGTGTGACCGCGCTGATCTTCTAAACTGCGCAACGAATTTTGATGCTGTTTTCACCAAAATGTAGAGAATTTATTGATGAAAGTTTATGTTTATTTAATAAAGAAGACTCGATGTTTCGTTGAGTCGCCAAAACCGCGTGAAGCAGGGACGGGTTACTAGGAGTATGTTATCGTATTTTATATTATCCTACTAATATTATAAATGTCAAAGTTTGTGAGGATGGATGGATGTTTGTTACTCTTTCACGCAAACACTATTGAATGGATTTGGATGAAATTTGGCACACAGATAGTTTATAACGTGGATTAACAAATAGGATATTTTTTATCCCGATATTCCCACAGGGTTGAGACTTATGCGGGTGAAATCGCGGGGCGCAGCTAGTAAACACTAAATCGATTTACAACACTTATTTCTTTCTCCAGCTATCATTAGTCCGCGAAGACGAACGTTACTGCACCTCTCGGGGCCGCTGCACCACGGAGCGTTCCACAGAAGACGAGGCTGGCTGGGAGGCCTGGGGGCCCTGGGGGCCCTGCACGGCGCCCTGCGGCGGGGGGCAGCAAAAGAGGCGCCGGCGCTGTGCGCGACACACGTGCCGGGGGCCCGCCGACATGCTGCGGGCTTGTAACACGCAGGCTTGTACTGGTGAGTGTGTTGTCGATGAGGTTTTGAAGATCTTTAAAACCTTAACAATTCAAAATGTGAATGGTTTCATTGAAAAAGTTTTTGTTTTAAGTCATGTTTTAGTACCCGCGTTACACCAATTGATTGTGCTTCGTGCAGGTGAATGGTCGTGCTGGAGCGAGTGGAGCGAGTGCAGCGGCGTGTGCGCGGGCGCGGCGGGCGGCGCGGGCGCGGCGGGCCACCGCACGCGCACGCGCCTGTGCCTGTCGCCCGACGGCTGCGCAGACGCGGGCGCCGCGCTCGAGCGCCGCGTCTGTGTCAACAACTGCGCAGGTGTGGATCCCTTTGTTTGAGAATATACTATAACTTGAGTTCTCTGACAAAAAATGAATAACTTATCAAATACTATAAGTTCGCGCGCGACTGCTAGTCAACCCCCTGAGGTATGTGAGCGGTGAGACGGGGGAGGGCGCCATTGATAGAATTGGCAGACTGAGTTAGCAGCCGAAGTCTACCTCCCCCGTCTGTGTCATACCTCAGGCGGTGACTAGCAGTCGCGCGCGGACTATACTTAGTCGCAAATTTTGAATCATAAAAAGCAGAATGATCTTCAAGGAAATGTTTCAGTCTGGTATTGTTGCCCACAAAAAGTTCACAATAAAGGGTCGGTTGTAAATTAAAAAAAAGTGGTGGCACTCCGGGAGTGCCGACAGAAGTAAAAACTTGAACAAGATCGCCTTGGTAGAAAAAAAATACTTGCATAGAACATTCATCCGTAACATAATATAAATAAAGAGCACAATCGCGTTTACAAAAATGAGGTGTCGTCATGGTGTCGCGAAATCAATGGTATAGTCCCATCTCAAAAATGCCCAACGCGCCTAAAGAACTTTTCACTTTAAAAATTCACAACAATGTTTAGGCTCTCAAAGTCCCGGATGCATTTGAATACCAGAAAGGTAGTACTGTAGTAAATAGCAGTAATTAAGCGAGCCGTCCACCACTAGCTAAATTAAGTCAGTTTAGCTCTTTTCATACAAGTGGGTGGACAAACATGTATGAAAAACTGGCGAACTAAATTAACCTTAAACTAACTTAGTTTAGCTGACGGTAGATAGCTCGCTTTATAGTCCCAAAAATGAAATGAAATGAAATTGTTTATTCCGTAAATAGGATATCGGAATCACTTTTACACGTCATATTAAAAATAAGCCAGATGAGTTCGGCGTTTCCTATCTGACTACTTTGAGAAGAAAGGCCGAAACAAACTCAGAGGTCACAGTCTCTTTTAACGTCCAGACATAATCTTGGTCAGGCCATATGAGGACCATTTAGATTAGTGTCTGAAATGGTCTTTTGAGGAAAGAACCACACAGATTTGAGTGGACCTGTCCAGTCAGCATTTGTCAGTAATCGTGGAGCTCAACTCAGAACTTAAGGAGCTCAACTCGACGAACGATACCAAAGAAAGGACATTTGGATAGGCCGCATAAACTACTCAAAACTGCCAGACCATAATTAAAACTAACTGAGAAATAAAAATAATAATAATACCCACATAGTCCTCACAATCACAATAATTAAAATAATATAATACTTTACAAAGTAATCATGTCATTTTGAATATAATTTTCAACAATGTCAATGTGTATATAAAACTGGTATATTTTGATGATTATAAATAAATAAAATATATTTTAACTCTTATTCTTTATTTCTAGACTCAGAAGCAGGTTGGGGCGAATGGGGAGAATGGGGCGACTGTACAAGCGGCGAGCGAATGCGGAAGCGCGCGTGTCTGGCGGGAGCGTGCGTGGGAGCGCAGCTGCAGGTCGCGCGGTGTGCTGACGATGACCAGGATATTGATAATGGTGAGTGTTTTAGCCCCTTACACCGTTTGTCCACCCACCACTGTCACCGGGACGGCAACGAGAAACGAGATTATTTGAACTTCTACCTTTAGTGAGAGGCTTACAACATCAAGCCATTTATGAATTATGAACTTTGAAGTAAAGTTTTTAGTATAAAATTGAAAAAATTGTACCACTAATCACTAAATATGCGTTTAGCACTAAACGTATTTCAAACATAATTCTGTCTCTGTCATCTTCAAACGATTGATAGAAATTGAACGATGATTTAAATTCGTTTAGCGTTGAATGCATATTAAACCTTGTGTTTCACAACATTTAAATTAACTGATTAAATATTTAATCAGTTCTATAATTAAAGTGTCCTTGGGAAATTTGACATAAATCAACTGTCTAAATCCCTAACAAGAGTGGTTGCAATGTTGGTGAACACAGGCCATAATGATGTGTGTAAGCGGGCGTTAGAATCTGTTTTACAGTTACGGTTTTTGTAATCAGAACTTCGAATAAAGTTCGTTCAAAATTCAAAAATGGCTCGAGCGACTGTTTAAACCTGGGTCTAAAGATAAACCTTGTTTTGTAATAAGGCCGTTAAGGCTTATAATGTATAGGTTAAACGCATAACCTGTGTTAAGATTAGAACACTAAGTTTATCAAATCAATCAACATGTTATCAACGACATGTTGTAGCTACCATGATACCCGCTGATAAATCAGTTGTCAATTGTCATGTGATAATGTTGATTGAAGCTGTGATAAGACTAATTGGTGTTATTTTGCGTAACCAATCACAGCAGCTTACTTAACGGTAGATGTACCAGCAGAGTAGGGGTCGGTTCTAATAAACAAAAACGAATCGTTTTGCTTTCCAATGGTAACCTTTTTATTGGCAATTTGGGCATATAAATAGATTCGTAATCTAGTACTTCCTTAAGGGAGGGTTTACTATGCAAAGCTATGACCAAATGCGTCACCGCATAGTGATTTGTTCATTGCCAAGACCGTCGCCAGCCGATGGCCCAGGAGGGGGGGGGGGAAAGGTAATATATGGAGGATGGAAAAAGTATGATTTGTAGGTACAGTCAAAAGTCAAGAGCACATGAAGCTTTACACTTGTAGCGCGAGTCTTATTCCCTCTAGGCGCAAAATTGACGCTGGTGGTGGACATTTGATTTATGATAAGTCAGTTTCATCTCTGTAGTTCCGGTAACTTGTAGAGCCTACTTAGCTGTGATAGTTTTCCTTTTGGTTTTGGTATGTAAACTACTGCCGTGAATTTTTTTCACACATCCAAAACCTTTAGCTTGCAGGGGGGACACTTGACTGTACCAATTATTGCACTTTAAAGCTTAATATTTCGCAAACGGATCCCTGAATCCAAAAATAATGTTTTCACACACTTATAATGTTTTTGAAGGACCTTTCCAACGATACCCCACACAATGGGATAGATTTTGTTTTTTTTTTTTTCCACAATTTTCACTTTGTCGGCGTTTATAATATGTATACCCATGACAAATTACAGCTTTCTAGTACTTAGAGTCTCGGAGCTAGACCGCGGACAGACAGACAGACGGATATGGCGAAACTTTAAGGGTTCCTTGTTTACTAACCCTAAAAACCAAATAAAAGTCGTCTAAATAAACAAAATTTATTGTATGGATAAGTATGCATAATACATACAATACAATAAATGCCTTGTATTTACTTAAAATTTTGATGTCTAGGGCAGCTGCCCCTTTGCCCCCTTTGGTTATTGGCCTTTGATTAACAATTAATTTGCCTCTGCCTGACTGTACATATATAGATAATTGTCAGTAAACCTGTTAGAAAATCAGTGATGTACATTATTATATTTTTATCGCCGCCGTACAATTATAAAACATGATCCCAATTTCCAACAGAACTATACGCGATGCCAGCTTACAGCCAGAATGTAGAGATGGCGTCATTTGTCACTATGTCCAACAACGAGACGCTCAGCTTGGGCAGTATCATAGGCTGTGTGGTCGGTGCCTTCGTCATGGGTGAGTTTGATTAATATACTACGTAGTTCGTCGAGTTGAAACTAGATGGCGCTAGTTGGCGTGTTATGAAGGTCGGTATTGTATTTTCTTTATAAGTATTTTATTTATAAATTTTTTCAACTTTTAAGTTATTACGTAATTGGATTATATAATTAGTTACATGTATAATGTATTTTTATGGTAGTTTTACAAAAAAATTGTGAGTTATAGTAAAAAATCCTAGATCGCGCAAGTAAAGTTTTCTTCGCAGTTAGTACACTCGCATAATTTCGTGCGGTTCACTCGTGTCTATTGAAAGGAGAGACGGTTAGCACTCCCCTTGACAAGGATGGAACACAAAAATGGTTAAGGCACATCTTGACCACATTTTTTTTAACTTCAATGTTTCTTTGTCCTAGATGGCAAAGACATTTAAATATACTTTAGATGCTATATAAGTTTTAAAGATACCTACTTAGAACGGAGTTACTTAGAGGCGAGTTTTTTTTTAAATTGACAATTTAGATTTCAATCATCGTTCGCCTTTAGGAAAGTTATTTATTACGCTGGGATGAGATTCGTAAATTATGCAGTAGTCGCCGTGAAAACAGTTTTACAGATTTTTTTAAATTTTAGAAACAAATTATAACTTATTTAACAATATACATCTAACACTAAAATAAATAAATTATAGGAATAACTCATTGGGCATCAAAAAATTCACACGGCCCAAGTGAACCCTCAACCCCAAACGGCTCAAAAACAAGCTACCAACAAGGTTGTTATATTTGCGCCATTTCACTGATTATTTGAATTAATTTTAATAACAATTATTTTATCGTCAGGTTGCCTAGTATGCCTGGCTGGAGTCATAGTCTGCCAGAGACGTGGAACCCGCATGCCGTGGAACAAACAGAACAGAGTGCCGTCCAGTCCTCACTACATTACAGCTAAGCAGAACAGCTACGTCACTGTACCATTGAAGGAAGTTGTAAGTACCTACTTGCAGTGGCGGATTTGCAGTCTTGGTCGCTCTAGGCCCCAGGCCATGTAGTCAGTATCAGCCGTCCCTTTCTGAGCACCCTATATAGACTACATAATAAATTTACTTTATTGCCAACTTTTATCGAAATCGGTTCAGTTTGTTTTTTTTTTTTTTTTTTTAACACAACGTTGCCCCACACTAGGAATTTTTCCTGTATTGTGGGTGCGTTTACAAACATTTAAACTCACATACACAAACGGCCAGACCCGGAGCAACTACTTGTAGGTCATACAAATATTTGTTCCGTGCGGGAATCGAACCCGCGACACGCAGCGCAGCAGTCAATCGCTTAACCACTGCGCCAACCGTGCCGTCACCACCGTGTCGTTAACCATAATAAGCTGCTGGTTTATAATATTTTCCGAGGTTTTAGGGTTAAATGGTTTTTAGTTATTATTCTTATAAGATGTGGTGCAGTGCGGCCCGCCATTACGTGCGCAAACGTTTAGAATATATAGGTACTTTGAATTCTTTCTTGTTATCATCAGTGAATTTTTTGTCACGATTGGCCGTCTCTAATATCTGGCCGCCCTAGGCCCGGGATCACCGGGCCTTAGGGCAAATTTGCCACTGCCTACTTGTCTGTTATAACTGTTTGTGATGAATCTGAGGTTTCCAGTACCTTCAGTAAACAATTATTTTTTTGACTGCTTATGGTAGCCCTCTGCATCTTTTTCTATCACGTCCACACAAGCTAAACAGAATGGCTCAGCCTATGCAGAACACTATAACAAAGGGAGCTGACTGCCCAACTTGCTCCGGACATACATCTTTCTTCTATAACACACACACAGAAAATCTTCATCACAAAAAATACAATTAAAGTGGATATATTTAGTAACCTGTTCCGCTTAGCTATTTCTAAAGAGTCTTTAAAAGACCCTGAAAGAAATCGACTCGTGTTTCACCTCTCAAACGAGGCATCCTCAGGATGACGATTGACTTGTCGCGAACTCGAACACGGCGTGTTGCACACCAAGCACCGAGTGCAGACTGAGCTTTACCGTCCGCTCGGTCGCCTCAATCAATTAACTAACTCTTCATCACCCCAATGCTAGGGTACCGTTGACTTAATACTCAACTAACAACAATAATTTCTCCACAGCCCCGCAAAGCGAAACGCCAGCCCTCCTTCACAGGCATAGGCGGGACCAGCGGAATCCTCTTATCAAAAAGCAATAACATAGTTAACGCCAACAACCACAACACTCAAGCCACGACCCCGAAACTGTACCCGAAGGCGATCGCGAACGAATATGACTCGCTCGGCACGTTACGAAGACACTCCAACCAGCCGAATAATAAGAACAACTTGGATATTGAAGAAGATAAATTTTACTGAAGATGGAAAAGGTATGTTTGGTACCGATTTTGGAAGGTTGGATCGAAATAGAAATGCATTATTTGCAACTTATGCTAATGTCAACTTTAACACATAGATGTTGGGTTGATTTTAGAATGACGTCAAGACAAGACATTTTTGGTTGCAAAGAAAAATTTAACTTTTTGTCATGGAATTAAGGTTTAAAATCCAAAAGCTGGCCGTTATGTGGCTAATGTGTTAGTGCGAGTGTTTAAAGCCTGTGATAGTAAAAGTTGGATACTGTTTAAAGTTTGGACTGAAAAAACTTTCAAGACAAACCGTAGTTATTCTACTGTTCGTATTTGCCACAGTCTACATTGAATTCTGTGTCACAGTATAAATAATACTTATTACCGTATTTTATCCGCCAGATCGATTTATTTTTTTAATTGAAATCGTGTGTATGAGGCCTGAATAGATAGACACAGAAATAACTATAAATTCATAACTAAATTCGTTGTACGCTGTGTGGCCTTACCTTAACCAGTGACATAGTAAATACTTACATAGATTGTACATTTAGAATATTTTGCCTTTACGAGTTCCTTGCAGTTTGTATGGAATCTCTAAAAATCTGAGTTTCAATTTGGAGATATTCCTGAACTGTCAAGCGTGTTTTATATCCCTCCAAATTATTGTGTAATTATTTTTAATATGTTTGAATGATTTTTTTATTGAGCTTGTCTATTTGTGATTTCGGTTATAATAATTAAGATAAAATACTATAATGGCTATTGTAATAACTATTTGTCAGAATGTTGCCAGAATTATTTGAATGAATTTCAATTCCACATTATATTCCATTTTATGTTATAATTATTTCTACGTTAGATATTTTTATATATATTTTTTTAATCTATTAATTTTCTATTTTAAACACGAAAAGAATGTGGATATACCTAAAGCTTTATAGGTAGGTAGTTAGGTACTAAATATTCACTGAAAGTTATAAATTTTGTGAGCTAGTAACTTTTATAGCGTGTGTTGCCAGACTCACAATTTTATGGTCGACAGAGTTAAGTTCAATCGTTGTCGTGTTATAAAAATAAAAAACGATATTGGATCAGATAAGTATCCAATGAAAATTGTGTTTGTATTTTTTCTTTAAAAGTTTCATCAATTTATATTTTCAGGGCATCTGAAAGCCTGATCATATCTGTGGTTAAATCCTATGTAAGCTGTTCTGATTGAGTGTCGTAAATATTATCAACCAATCAAGTCGCTTGACAAGGGATTGGATGACAGATTAAGGGCTTTAGCACACCTCTGCCGCGAAATCATAGCAGTGAAATCGCAGTAGTTCAATTCAACTGACTCGCGTCACGTTCCACTACTAGAATCGGATGCGAGTAGCGGAATATGACGCGAGTCAGTTAAACTACTGCGGTTTCACTGCTATGATTTCGCGGCAGAGGTGTCCTACCCGCCTAAATTAATAGGATTTTTAAAATTGTGGGCGAGTTTAAATATTAGTTTTTTTATAAGTATAGTGATTAAACTATAAGCCGTAGGTAACGAATCCAGTGCCATTTTACTAAAAACATGTTAAAATAACCTATTCCCAGTGTATTTTATTAAGTAGTTTTTTAATATTAAAAGGAGTTAGTACGACAAAGCAAAGTATGTGCCATGTAAATAAGTAGTAATTAATTTTTATTATATAAGTGTAAATAAAAACGTAGTTATTAAAATTAAGAGATATATTTTATATTAAGCAGTACAAATTGCGGTGCCTTCACATACAATAAAAATATATATATAATTAAAAAAATATATACAGATTACATATTTACATTATACTGAAATAGATGGCTATTTACATATGATTATTATATTTTATGTAGAGAAATATTACTTGTTGAATAAATTTCGACATTTTGAACGGCTCATGTTGAGTCACATTATAGAAAAGTGTGGGTTATTCTTATTTGTATGTGAATTTTATACTTTTTTATTTTAATTTGTAAGTGACTACGCGTTGAGGGTCGTTTACGCCTAGTGATAGCAAAAGAACGATGTTACTGGTGACTTTAATCAGTTGTAAACAAGGCGTATGTTTTTTTAACAACTTAATAGAAGTAAATCGTTTAAGTATTTCGTTGTCAAAAAACTTACAGGCTTTTGTTACAGATGCAAATTCAATAGATATGTTGTATGAGTATGAGACGTAATTTTTTTTATTATAAATAAATATACAAGCAAACTTAGAAAAAGGGAATCACTTTTATCCATTTCAAATAAAAAACCGTTTTATTTTCCGTAAAAAAAAAAATGTTTACCACGCCTGTTTGTCTCAATAGGTTTCCGTGCTAAATTCGTAAGTAGGTAAACTGTCAAACTATTACGTCGAAACGCTTCTGCGTCTATACGACGCACTTGAGACATCGCTTCACATAACATTAGCTATAAGTGTGGCATGATTGATGGATTCTGAAGGTCAAAGAAGACTGATGGAACTGTTATATTTTATGACGTAGTATCAGGGGTGGCAAACCTATTGGAAACTCCGTCTTAAAAAAACAATGGTTGGCAAAGCCGCGCTACCGGTATCAAAAAAATATTTTCTAATGTATGGTTGTTGACATAAAACATATACAGAATTTAACTATTCAACGCACTATAGATCTCTATTTTTTTTTAAAACAATTATGATAAAGAGGTGATAAAGTGTGGGTTATTCTTATTTGTATGTGAATTTTATACTTTTGTATTTTAATTTGTAAGTGACTACGCGTTGAGGGTCGTTTACGCCTAGTGATAGCAAAAGAACGATGTTACTGGTGGCTTTAATCAGTTGTAAACAAGGCTTCAGAAATATTTCAAATGTATGTTTTTTTAACAACTTAATAGAAGTAAATCGTTTAAGTATTTCGTTGTCAAAAAAACTTACAGGCTTTTGTTACAGATGCAAATTCAATAGATATGTTGTATGAGTATGAGACGTAATTTTTTTTATTATAATTAAATATACAAGTAAACTTAAAAAAAGTGAATCACTTTTATCCATTTCAAATAAAAAACCGTTTTATTTTCGGTAAAAAAAAAAAAAAAATGTTTACCACGCCTGTTTGTCTCAATAGGTTTCCGTGCTAAATTCGTAAGTAGGTAAACTGTCAAACTATTACGTCGGAACGCTTCTGCGTCTATACGACGCACTTGAGACATCGCTTCACATAACATTAGCTATAAGTGTGGCATGATTGATGGATTCTGAAGGTCAAACAAGACTGATGGAACTGTTATATTTTATGACGTAGTATCAGGGGTGGCAAACCTATTGGAAACGGCGTCTTAATAAAACAATGGTTGGCAAAGCCGCGCTACCGGTATCAAAAACATCTTTTCTAATGGATGATTGATGACACAAAAAATATTCAAAATTTAACTATTCTACGCACTAGATCTCTATTTTTTTAAATCAATTATTATAAAGAGGTAAAATTTGTTTGTTTGTAAGTTTGTATGTAGGGGGTAATCTCCGTAACTACCAGTTGGATTTGAATTTTTTTTTAGCATTGTTTTGGAGCTAGTTAAACATAATTCTAGTGTTACATTTTGTTGGTATTTCCGGGCTTAGACAGTTTTGTTGCGTGTGCCATCCATAGCATGAATGCCAAAGGTTTGCCATCCCCTGATGTAGGTAGTGAATTGTTTGGATGGAGACAGTAGAAGACCTTGTTTATGGATTCATAAAACAAAACTGTCATTAACGGACTCGAGCTCTCGACTAAGGGGTTGGTTTATATCATAACATAAAACCTGTATAGACCGAAGGGTTAGACAGAGGTGTACCTATAGTACACCCACATTTCGCCAGTTACGTTTAAGTCCCATGTAAGGGCGGTAGGGGGCGAGCCTATTGTCATCAACCGGGCACAAATCCAAACTCCGGGCTGTTACTGAGTTGGGCTTATTTATAAAATTAACGAGACTTTTAATTAAACGTCGAAAATGTATGGTTAAACAGTTGCTAATCATTACTTAACTTTAAGCAACGTTTATAAATAAGGGGGGCTAAGTGAAAGGGGCGTACAGAATACCTACAGCTTCGACTCTCTCACAAATTAAACTTCATTCAATAAAATAACCTATAACGTTGTAAGTACCAAATTATCGTTCTTAACGCTCCAAATTGTGTCCTGAATTGGTGCTATTTCTCCATCAGTGCTATAGAATGTGGGTATAATAAAATGAGTTTCACTTAGGCCTGCCTCTAAACGATGTAATTCTCGCCCGGACCGTTCACACTTATTGAATTGATATTGAAAGTGTTCCTTAGTTAAGGAATGGAGCTCATGAAGATATAAATATTTCTAGATAGACAGTCAAAGCTGTGAACTCGTCGAAAAAAATAGCGCCCAACTGTTAGCCGCGAAATGCACGCACACTAGAAAAGCACAATGACGTGGTGCGAGTGTCAGACGTAGCTGTCATGCATAACAGCATAAAAAAGGTGGCTTGTTTATTTTAGTTCATTTTCAGCGCGACACTGGTGCCGATTCCCTTGTTCACAAACTGAACTAAAGTTCAATGCATATTTTTCTTTCTATTTCATTAAAAAAAGGACAGAAGATAAATTTTAGTTAAGTAAATTGACGTAATTTTAGTAGGCAAGTTTTGAATCACTTCTAAACTTATATGGAGTAGTGACAGGCGCTGATTAATTTGACAGGACTAAACTAAAATGTATCCTCTGTCCTCTTAATGAAATAAAAAGAAAAAGATGCACTTAACTTAAATTTAGTTTAGTTTAGTTTGTGAACAAGGGAATCGGTACCAATATCTACACATAGAAATTATCAAAAGGAGCACAGTGTATCTAGACCTACTGACTATTATTTTTTCGTACAGCTGGACCATGTCTCCCAGCTAGGTGAGAAGAAAAAAAAACCTCAAAAACAAAACATAGGGACATGGCAGTCGTAGATATAATATTATATCATTAAAATAATATTGGGACTAGTATCATTAACCAGGGAGAATAAAGAGGAATTCGTTAGTATGGAATCAACGCCAACGATCATATGACCGCGTTTCCTCTTAAGACTTATGAGTACCTATCAGCCGTAGGTAGTAAGGATAATCAGCCTATAATGTTCCCACTGCTGGGACACAGGCCTCCTCTCTGTGAGAGGGAGTTGTCCGTAATCCACCACGCGGGCCCAGTGGTGGTTTTGGTTCTAGGACATGCCGGTTTCCTCACGATCTTTGAGAGCAGTGGTCATGTAATAATTTACACAAAGTAAAGCGGCTGTCAGGGTTCGAACCTACCTTAAATATAGCACCACGTTTCTAGGAATATCTTCAAATTATGGCAGCGAACACAATTTCGAAATGTAGTTTATCACAAAGACAATTTTGTCGATTTTCGATTATGAAATATTTCCATTTATTTACATGAGACGTTGGCCGAATACAAATATTTTTGAATAGCAGCACTATTTATCATAATTTATCTACAAATGTATTCATATCGACTATTGATTTTACTTTGAAGAGCGTTGACTTTTCTTAACAGCTAGAAGGTTAGAAATATCTTTGATTCTAGAGAAGTAAGCAATTAGTATTTCAATCCTGCTTTATTTGTAACTAATGATGAGTATACATTAAAATTCAGCCAGAGAACGAGAACTTGGGAACGTCGTAGAATTTCAATGTCTGTTCTTTGAACAAATTTTCAAGCTGAGTCAATAATTGCCGACTTGTCTAGATAAATTCAACGTCTTGTTACTTACTACATTTATTCATTGGAAATTGAACGTAAGAAAAATCGCGAGAAAATACAGTGGGAAAATGTGCACCCGTACCTAACAACCTTATATGTCCTTGATAGGTTATTCCTGATAGGGTATTTCCTGATATTTAGATCGTTATTAGTGAAATGAAAAGAAAAAGTATTTAATGGGACTCTCACGGGCAGATTTCTCAAACTAAATAATATGACACAAACAGAAAAATGAAAGTTAAAAACATAAGTGTAGGTACACAAAAAAGAAATACCGTACGAGGTCAAAATGACACCCTATTTCAGAATGTCATTGTTATAACATTATTTCAATTTCTCATACAATCATATCATATTATTTTAAGAGGCTTTTTTATCTCAACAACTCACCGATTCATGTCTAAATCTTAGAGATTATTATTCTTGTGATTTGTAACTTGATGCCTTAGTTATTTCTATTCCTAAATGTTTAACTGTGTAAAATGTTTATATAAGACGCTGTACATTGTTATTAAGCTAATTACTTAAAATAACAATAAAGACTGTCGGATATTGAAAAATTGTTTTATTTAATATATTAATATTTTTTATAAGTATCCCTCGTAAATTGACCAAAACCACCACGGAATTGGCAAACGGATTTGTGAATGCAGTATTTTTTCATTAGCGTGGGTCTGATACCCATTATTTTTACACGCCTAATCTCTGGATTTTTTCCCGTAAATTCTGCCTCCGTGGAATTCAAATGTTAATAAAGGTTGGTAGGTATGTTTTTAAAATTTGTATATAGTCTAGGTATATTTTAAGAAGGAACCCAGTATACAATGTGGGGATGGCAATACGATAATAATTTAAACGTAACGACCGCGACTTTGCCAATTTGACCACGAAAATTAAATCAAATATTATTTGATTTATATATTATATAATTATATGCAATACCAACGGGGTGTCGTATTACCCAGTAACTGGGTTGTGGAGATCAGATAAGCAGTCGCTCCATGTAAAATACTGGTATTCAGCTGCATCCGGTTAGACTGGAAGCCGATCCCAACATAGTTGGGAAAAGGCTAGGCTGATGAAATAAAGATAATAATTATCTAATAGTTTACTTGTCACTATAACCACAGATGATATAATACCTATAACTAATCAAAGATCGGCAAAACTCATAGTTGGCCCATCACGGTAAATTAGTTCGTTTGAATTTTTTTTTATTTATTCACCGACTTCCATAAAGGAGGAGGTTCTATGTTCGACTTTATGTATTTTTTATTTATGTTCATCGATATTTTTGTCAATTATAGACCGATTTTGATTTTTTTTATTTCATTTGGTAGAGGAAGTTTGCGCGTAATTTTTATTAACTTTATTTGGGCAGTTCTTGAGTTAACTTCAATAATACTTATTTATCCCACTTAGTCTATGTGTCTGTCATTTACAAAGCAGGCACGAATTTGTGTAGCGTAGGGACCACAAATAAAAAGTGAAAAATAAAAACTTATACAAAAAAAAAAACAAAAAAAAAAAACAACGGGTTTCCAAATAAGTGAAAAATTGCTTCGATTTCGGAAGTCGGTGGCGAAAAAAAAATTCAAACAATTCAAAGGCCGATTTTTTTTAAATTAAGATTTGTTTGATACTTTCTAAATACTCCTATGCTCTAGTATTGCCAGTAATAAAACAAATAAAAAATAAAAAAGCCTTATGTTTCTTACTAAAAAATACAAAAAGAAACTTATTTTTAATTATCTTCTATGAGTATTTATGTTTAAACCTAGGTATACCTTATATTTATAGATATATATATTTTACGAGTGTTTATGTAAGAACCCCTCGTTCTCGAAGGTGAAGGCCTCCTCTAGAGATTTCCTCGTATCCTTATTCTTCGCTGTCTCCATCCACTGTTTGCCAGCCGCTTGTATAATATCGTCAGTCCACCGGGCAGCTGGTCTACCTGTCTTTTTGGTGCCTGATGGGCCCTTCCAGGTTGTTATCCTGGCAGTCCATGTAGATTAGTGTCTGAAATGGTCTTTTGAGGAAAGAACGACACAGATTTGAGTGGACCTGTCCAGTCAGTGCAAGCATTTGTTAGTAATCGTGAAGCTCAACTCAGAACTGAAGGAGCTCAACTCGAAGAACTATACCAAAGAAGGTTGGGTCAAACTCAAACTCAAAGCATTTATTTCGAATAAACCAATTACAGGCACTTTTGAATTGTCAGGGGTCGGTCAGACAGAAAGATGTTACAGAAACTTGCCTTAGCCAATAGTGAATGGGCCGTTTATCGACGTTTCCTGAAAGGGGTGAGAGGGGCTTTTAAGTGCAAAGTTGCATCACCATGTGTGCTAAGTGATGATGTCAACAACAAATATTTTTGTCTCATAAAACCACTGCATCCAACATATTTTCACACAGGTAAAACTTGGTGAAAAATAGATATTTGTTTTCTAATATAATTCAGATCCCCAGCTGCCTACATTCCAGACACGGCGCACAGTGTAAGATTTTGCAAATCTGACCGGACAAAATTAAATGTTGAAAATAAAACAATTGTTTTGTCTGTAAATACATAATAATTGTATTTTTTGTTCATTTATTAAAACCCATTACAAATAAATGTATAGGTAGTTCGGTTTTATACCGTAGACTCACTAATACGTCACGCAACTAATACTTCTTTAGTAATACCACTAATGATTTATTGACTTACAAAAAATGCTATCATGACGTATATAGGTGTATAAAAGTTTTCGCACTCTAAGGAATACAACTACATAAAAGATTTTGTAAAATAATCATCCTAACTCCACAGTTCCTACTGAGATTTAATTTTGATTATGGTAACGTAAAATATATATAAAAGTATTCTACAAACCTGAAGACATTTGCTCCATAACAAAAACAAGTAATATAAGCACGTATTTTCACAACACAACCTTAACAATGAAGTGGTAGGTGACAAGCAGATTCACTCTGTGAGAAACACGTCGTAACCTGTGTTTGAGGTAAAGATAATAAAACACGTGTACGCCCTATTGTTCCTATACTTGGATAGTCGCATCGATAAGCTAATTAGCTTTCATTACGAAGGAGTTTTACGTCCAACTTCCATTCTTGTTTTATAGGTATTTTGTACCGCTAGAAAAAATCTTACACTGTGCGGCGTTTGGGTCATTAGTTACACAGATCCTATGCACTACATCATATTGGTAAATAGGATTTGTCGCAGCGAGAAAAGATCTAGTGACCTACTGGCTCGAGCTCGTGTACAGTCAATGAAATAGTTAAGTAAACGGATGAAATTGTCTTCACATAGTTCTCACTACGGTTAAGGTTAACGTTATTGGGTGCTTTATATTTTTTTACTGAAAATACATTTATTATTATTATTTTTTTGTCTTTGACACATCTCGGGACCCTGGGGTCCCGGACCTTTGGAAAGCGTACGAGGGGCTGAAGCCAACTCGCAGAGGCCCGTTATACTTTTATACTTTTTGAATGAAATGAGGCACCAACCGACGATTATCCCTGTTCGCGCTATGCAAGTGCACCCAAGGACAACCCCCGGTTGGTGCAAGACTATTGTAGGATATGGAAACAAAGATATTGGATTATGGGTTTGGGTGGCTAAGTGAACTGGTTATCTAGAGCTATGGAAAGACTATGGCCTCTGCCTGACCAATATTTTATATAAAATACACAGGTAAAATGGCAGGGGGTGACTTGCACACTCAATAATGGGCCCCCGAAAACGGTCGCTAGCACAAAGTGTCGAAGCGACAAGGGGGCAACATGTCCTGAGGTGCTTATGAGGAGTGGAGAGGTATTCTACGGCTATCAGGACAATCCCGGAAGTACGGCCAAATCCCTACCAGCATCTTATTGGAATACTTCCTTCCTCCGAGCACGTTTGCTCTTGCGAATCTCCACTCAAGCCAGCCAATTAAGGCAAGAATGAGGTGGGAGCTCCGTTCCTCGTCAGTGTTCACTCCAGCCGGCCAATAAAGGCAAGCCAAAGATAGAGGAACAAGACTTCTCCCGGGAGAAAGGGTCCGTGGGGTCGCTACTGCCCAACAGCTCGCCACATGCTGCTTTGCGGGTTTTTGTATCTCTCTTGGTCTGGCTCCTCATCCCAGACCCGTTCCGGCAAAGTAAACTCTACCGGCACAGACCTAGAGTTCGAAGCGCGCAAGCCCCACCACGACGTCAACGTAGAGATACGGCGGTGGGGTCATTATTATTATTATTTCATTTATTGCGGATCACACATAAAAGGTACATACAATCCATAAAGTATTAGTAACAAAGACGTAGAAACTATGTTAGTAAAACTTACAAACTAACCTAGCAACAACTTTTAGCTACGTGGCTCAAAACATGTTGGCACGTGCCTCCGCATCCAATATCTAATAAAGGGGTTGTCCACCTTGTCGACCAATGTTTTTAGGATACTGTTGCTGTTGGAGCTTCCGCGCAACCTACCCATTATTGACGCTTTCTCATTAATTAAGGCGTGAAAATTGTCAATACGGGCTTCCACGAACATCTGCGAAGCGCTGCAGAAGCGCGGAAGCCCCATCAACATCCTAAACCCATTATTATATTGAACGCGTTGGACGTTGTAGGCCCACTGTGTATACTTCATCTACAAGCTGCACGTGTAGAAGCTTTGGCAATTGGCCTTAAAAAATACACTTTCACATCCCTACTACAACGTCCAACCCTGCGGGCTAACATATTGCACCAAACCACCAACGCTCTACGCTCCCTGTCCAAATCTGCATCATCAGATAAGTCCTCTATGACTAAATGTCCTAGGTACTTAACCTGAGCAACACGCTGCAAAGGTGTTCCGCTTATAGTAACAGGAGGAACGTTACCTAACGTTACGTTGTATGTAAGCCCATTTATTTATTTATTTATTATTATTAATTACAACGCTTATACACCAGTAATAGTAATTAATTCATTTCATAACTATTATATAAATACAATTTCTTCTGATAGGTAGGTACAGTGTTAATATAAAATAAAAAAGAGAAAACAAATATCGTTAGGTTATAAATTATTAGGAAATTATTCATATACAATGTCTTTCACAAAATCTCGAGCACAATAATATATGATTTGGTTGAATCTGTCGGTCTCAACACGTCACAATCGGGTAGGTCAAAAATAAGGGCATTGATTCGTTGCTCATGCGACGCCGCATAAGACTCACATACCACAAGCAGTTTCTGGACTGCTCTGATTGATGAGCTTAGCAGCACTATATCGTCTGCATAACTCAGATTATTAAACATTACACTATCTAATTTAACAGCCGACATTTATGCTAGTGACGTCCGCCTTGTCTTCTAGATATACATATATGTGAGGAGGGGCAAATTCTGCACTGTTAGGTTTGAATGGTTCAAAGACCGACTTTGCGAATCTAATTGAATTTGTGTGAAAACAAAATCATTTTCTGTAACAATTCTATATTTTATTTAAGGTTATATTAGTTCATTGATTCAAGCGCGACCCTACGGAAATCCATTATAAAATGATGATGTGGATATATTTAGTAACCTGTTCCGCTTAGCTATTTCTAAAGAGTCTTAAAAAGACCCTGGAAGAAATCGACACGTGTTTCACCTCTCAACGAGGCATCCTCAGTATGACGATTGACTTGTCGCGAACTCGAACACGGCGTGTTGCCACATGTTGCCATATTGTTGGTAAGGTTATATTGCATATAATTTTTGCAATTCGATAAAAAATAATTGCTCATCTCCGATAAGAAAGGGTGGCACAGGGGTGTCTTCTTCTTCCCCTCCAAAATCAGGTAGATGACATATTTTGAGGTTTTTTTATACGATTTTTGAAATTCTCTGCTGTACATTTTTACCGCCTCTGTGGTCTAGCGGTTAGACCACCTGTTTCAGACCTAGAGGTCCCGGGTTTGATTCCCAGTGGGGGCTAAATTTTCTGCTTGGTTAGGTCTAGGGCTTGTTCTAAGTCCGCCTGGCTAGCTACCATCATCTTATCTAAGTCTGTCGCCATAAAAACAATGTTAACAGCATTGTTGTGTTTCGGCAGTTAGAGGTCAGATACCCAGGTCCTCTTTGAGGATACCGGGTGAAGCTGGTTTCCATCTTCGGCTTGATCTTCACTTGCCATCAGGTGAGATGCAGGCCAAGAGCTTCCCAGTAGAGGAAAAAAAAGGTAAAAAAAAACACGGTCCATCTCCGGCAAGGAATGGCACAGGGAGAGGAGGCCTTCCCGCTCCCCTACCAAAATCAGACAGATGGTATCAAAAGATTTACCTTCATTTCTTGTCTGCGCACCAATCTCTTTTAACATGTGTACATTTCACAGACAACGCGGATTAGGTACCCACCTACGTCTTTCATTGGAATACGAAGCGACATGCGCGTTCATTAGTCCGTTATGCAACGTGACACGGTATTAGGCGCGAGACGTGACGGTTATGTAAATTACATACCAATGTTGTTTGTTTTGCTCCAGCTTGTAAATACAGGTGAGTGGTTGAAAAGGTAGGTAGGTACGCTTAGATTACAGTTTGTTTTTATATTGTTCTTTCTTTTCGGGGTGACGATTAGTGACGATTCTAAGTGCGTTTGTCTACTACAGCCGTCACTGGGACGTCACTGAGAACGAGATGACGGCGCCGAAGGAGCGATAAGTACGGTGGGCTGCATCAATTGGGTACCCAATTGATGCAGCCGATTGTACATACATTTACTATGGTCGCAAATCCGTCACCCGTCCGCCGTCATCCTGGCCGCCAAAGTTTCGGGTAATAATGTTCGGCGCGAACTCTAGAACTCGGCCCGAGATTGTGACGGGCCGATGTGCCGACAATACAAAACACGTTTGATCTTGTCCACAAAATCATATACTAGCACCTCTTAACGGTTCTAAAATAAAAATGTTAACACCTTATATGTATACTTACTTAACCGCTGAGTTCGGTTGCGATGGACCTACGATCGCTGTCACTGGGACGTCACGCTCGGTTGGAATAATCTCGTTTCTCGGTGACGTCCCGGTGACGGCAGCGGTGGACAAACGCCCTAATTATCCAGAGGACGTATCTACCTACCAAAATGTACTCATGAAAATTTTCCACTCTCTCTATTCATCACGCCCAGCGTTTATTTTGGTAGGTACCTACTTTTGTACTTATTTCATTTATGGCCCTTTTGATCCCAAAACCTTATGACATTTCCTTCATCAACAGACTATCAGATCTCTATAATCCACAGTAGTTAAGGAATTGTCGAATAAGCAAAAATAACAGAAAACTAAGACTTGCTATTGTAATCGTAATATCAATTTCCTCTCCCGACCATTCTGTCGTCTTATTCTCGACTCAATGTTGATTATGGTCCAATAATATCGGAGTTTTCTCAGACGATTGCGATAAGAGATTACGAAGAAACACAATTATCTTGTTCTACGATACTTCTATTGTTATGAGTCCAGATATCCGTAGATCGGGGCGCTGATTTGATAGTTTGTGTGATTTTGATCGTGGCTCAGATTTATGTACAGGTCTTGTTGTTAGGAGCGTAATAATTAGAAAATAGCACCATAAACTAATTTTTTTTTTTAGCAACATATCTATTCATTTAGGTATTTAATTTATTTTTCAAAATAAGAAAAACTTTGCAAGGAGTTTAAGCGTAGGGTACATATTATGTAATTTTAAAACAAATATTTTGGGTGTAAATCATATATGTATATACAGGAAAAAAAAAATAACCAGTGCGCAAACTTAAACACGTGAAACAACTTTTACTATGGGAACAAACATGAAATCGCGAAAAAATATCAGCTGTTCCCTACATTTATGTTCGTATAACTCGTCAAAATGTAGGGAACAGCAGATTTTTTTTTTCGTCCCATAGTAAATGTTGTTCATAATGATGAGTAATCGCGTGTTTGAGTTGGCGCACTGTCGCATGTTTGACTTCTTAAAGGTTTTCTTGTAATCTATAAAGTATAGAACAATTTTCTGTTTTTTCAAAATTTTAGGCTCAGTAGTTTCGGCGAAAGGGGGAATGGTGAATTTTCATCTATTTTCTTAAATAGCTTTAAAACAATTTACTTAATAAAATTATTTAAAAAAAAAATGAACCCTCATAGTAAGCATTTTGATATGTCACACGGTATAGTTTGCAAAACATTTTTTTTTTCTTATTTGTATCCATCAATGTCTGTTTTTGGGTCACAGAAATTCGTACCTATGTGTACCAAACAACTTAATTGGTCTATTAGATTCTAACCAAATTGGCTGAGACGGACGGACAGACAGATAGACAGACACACGAATCATCCTATAAAGGTACCTTTTTTCATTTGGACGTACGAAACCCTAAAAATATGAAAAGAAAAACAAGTTTTTCGTGAATTTTAAATTTTACCTAAACCCAGTCTTTGAACTACCCGCTAAGGTCGTTGAAACTCATAAAGAGATTGAATGCAGACAAAGTCGTGTTATAATAGTTAGTTAGCAATATCATAACTTAATAAGGGTCGGAATGCGCGTCACGTAGTCAGTATGTACTCCGGGATCGCAGTCTGAAGTCTGAATACCATTTAATAAGCTTATTGGTGTGTAAATATGTACTGTAAGGATGAAATATAGTGGTAATAGAATTTTCATTGGCTATGGTGAAGATTTTATATATGAAATTACTTTAAGAGCGTTTATTCTGAAAGTGTGCAACGTCGCAAATAGATGTCAAATATTTCGCTATTTTGATTAATTTGGCAATATTACTGTATGGAAATAAGAAATGTGGCTATCTAGCGTCCTAGAATGTTAATAATGAATTGCAAGAATAACACTGAATTTGATGTTGTAACCGTTTTAGGTGTAAAAAAAGGCATTTGGAAAGTTTTCAAATACTTTTTTTACATCTAAAACTGAATATTCGGTGTTACGATATTAATTATTGCATTTCATAATCAATATTTTAGTTCCTTAGTTAGCCACTTTTCTTGATTCCATACAGTAATATTGCTAAATTAATAAAAACAGTTAAATATTTGACAGCTATTTATGACGTTGCCAACTTTTAGGATAAACTCTCTTCGTAACGGTCTTATTGCCTGTCTGGTTTACGAATAGGTAAGGTACGTATACCTACTAAACTACGAAATAATTTTAACACCAGTCAAAGACCAAATAAAAAACTAAGACATAGCGCTGTCAACATGACGTGAAGCTGGTTTCGTAAATATGTGTGCACTTGGTGAGGTCTATTAGATTCGGAGCAAATTGGCTGTGACAGACGGACAGACAGATAGACACACGAGTGATCCTATAACCATGAGTACGGAACCCTAAAAACGAAGGGAACGAAATCATTAGATAGGTACAGTCGGTCTCAAAAAGGTGTACATACCGTAACCTACCTATACATTCACAAGAATTCATTTGATTCTCTGCCTACAATGTGTAGCTGCAATGCACCCAAATGTGTAATATGTGTGTGTATGTTTTGTGGTTACACAGTGATATTCATAGTCATAATCATAATCATTTATTTGCAATAAGTATTGGTACAATGTTGGTCTTATAGTCAGTAATAAGTTCCTAATACAAATTCAGACATTTGACATGCAAAACATTACAATGTATTTAATGCTATATTTATGTTCAATGACATGCTTTACATGTTTATATTATTAATTAATTTTACATTACATTCATCATTAATATTATCGTTACATTAATTTAAAATGGAATATTAATATTATTTATAAATTCATTTATGGAATAAAATCATTTTTCCAGTAGCCATAATTTTAACTTTAAAAAAATAAATTATTAGGTAACTCTTTAAAGTTCTTTGGTATTTTGTTAAAGATAAGTCCGCACATATGGTAACAGTTCTTTTTTTACAGAGAAGTCCTTGGAGCCCCAGGCAGAACTATTCTATCTGGATCTCTTACTTTTCGAGGGCAACGGTCTTGAGTCTTTTCAAACAGGTCAAACTGCCGTCGAACAGTTTTTATGGAACAAAGATTGTAGATTAATAGTACATTATTGCAAAGGCCGTGAAATAGGCAATTGCAGGTCGAGTATGGCTAATACGAGACAGGCAATTGCCATTTCCGCCGAGGCATATATAGTGCTTTTCTCAAAATAATGCCGGGAAATAAAAGTAAGTAAAAAAAATGCAATTGAAGTGGATATATTTAGTAACCTGTTCCGCTTAGCTATGTCTAAAGAGTCTTAAAAGACCCTGAAAGAAATCGACACGTATTTCACCTCTCAACGAGGCATCCTCAGGATGACGATTGACTTGTCGTGAACTCGATTTCTTTCAGGGTCTTTTTAAGACTCTTTTGAAGTAGGTAAGCGGAACAGATTTCTAAATATATCCACTTTAATTGCATTTTATAATGGATTTCCGCAAGGTCACGCCTGAATCAATTAACTATCTAAAAGTAAGTAGTTAAATTTCCATAATTTTTTCAAGTTAATGCCGTTTTTAACTTGAAATGTACATTTCAGCATAGAATAAATTGCCCATAATGTAGATGGCTTTTAGTTTTAGCAATCTCATTAAAATATGCCAAAAATACTGTTTCGGAGAAAATGTTGACTTTTTTCTTGTTTTTCCAAATCATATTTTTTTTAAAATAAGTACTTTCATGTATTTTTCTTTTGACTTCGCTGGAAGCAGGTTTTCCGTTGCCAATTTGGCTTCTGATCTTAAATCTGGTGGAGTACAATCAATCTCCATTCTCTCTCTGAACCGTTGGAACTCATTTTAATTATTACATTTATATTTATTATGTATATAAATAAAAAATCAAGACGAATTTTCAGCTTTTGCCGCCAATTTTCTATTTATCATCTGTGCCGAAAGGCAAACGCATTTATGGCTATACAGCCACGTGAACGCAATTTGTACTAAGCAAAAAAACTTACTTTGGTATGCTAAGAATGATAAAAGAGATCCAATCAAAGAGTATTTAATAACCCCAGCACGCCGTTTCATACAACATTGCTGGAGCGTTGTAATGTTCCAAATTAAAAAAACGCTCCTGCAATGGATTTGATTTTCTTTGACCGTAAATTCGATACTTCGCGTGTTCTTTTTTCGAAAATAATGTCAATATTTCAATGCATGTTTGAGAAAATGAATTCTTGTCGATGTATATTCGATGTACAGTCTATTTGAAGCTGACTAGATACACCTTTATGTATCCAGTTAGACAAGATGGCACTTATAAGAATATTCTTAATATAAATGTAGATTAATCTCGAATACCACAAACAACGAAATAGCTAAAAGTCGCCGTTCCGACTAGACAAAAAGTTTGAAAGTAATGAATATAAAACAAGAACACCAAGTTTATTATGTTTAAGGTGTTTTGGTATATTATATAAAATTTACCTACCGCTGGCTTTATTTTTAGCAAGTTGAACAACAATTTAATTTTGACTGTTTGACGGTTAATTTTGATAGGATTTTAAAATGACCGAAATAGTTAACTAACAAGGATTAATTAAGTGTTTTGGTTTAATAAATTAAATTACCTAAGACTATAGACAGTGTCATTCACGAAGACCCAGTCCACTCCGCTCCGAACTAAAGTAATTACAGTACAGTAATTGCGGAGTGAGGTGCGTCTCCGTGGATTGCACTAAAGCCCACATTCGCACGGACGTAAAAATATCGTTGCGGGATTTTTAGTGCGCATAGGATTTGCAACTCTTGATGTTGAGCTGAGCGTTGAGAATTCAACAGAGTGCAATCCACCGCGTCGAAAAAACACACAGTAGGATCTTCAACGCATCAATTAACATATGTCGATATCCAAAGACATTCGACTGGCTGTTCACAATAGTGTGCTGGTGCCTACGCTTGAAAGTAAATGTTGGGTGTGGCTAAAGAGGAATGAATGTAGAATAAATTTTGTGGAAAAGCGTTCCTTGCGAAGACTATGTGGTGTAACTATGAATGATAGGCTGAAGAATGATGTGTTAAGGCAACGTTTAAAAAAATATGTAGTGATGAAAATTGGAAAGATTATGCTTGGATGGTTTGGTTATGTTGAGAGGATGAATGAAATGCGACAAACAAAAGGTATTTACAAGGCAGATGTGAGTGAAAACGCCGGGACGACGCCCTCGAAGGATATGTGGTGACCTTATTGGTAATGTTCTTTAGAAAGGTCAGGTGCGTAGTACTCGCAACCGGCGTGCGTGTATGACCAGTACCCTAATTGCGTTACTTATTTTCGTAAACGATTATGACTAATTTGTTTCATTTTGACAGTTCAACAACATTCATTGCGTTATTTACGTTGTTCATCAGATTTTTTTTCAACTTATGAAGCAATGGATTAGCAATCTGTCCCAAATCGAAACAGATTGTGCTTGATCGTGTATTACGCAATTAGGGTATAGATGTATGAACGTAAACGAAGTAAAAGGAGAATGTAAGGATCGTAGCAGGTGGCGTTCTGTACTTTCCAGTGCCGCCGTTTAGCAATACCGGCGCCCCAAGCGAGATTTCTGTGGCGCCCCCTCCTACTACTCCTTTGGAGAGTAGAGCGGCGAATTTTAGCTATTGTTCTCGTTTGAGGAATAGGAAAATACAGGATGCTCAAAAATTTCAGCACCCCGCCGCTGAAAACTTAAGATTTCTTTTCTGCAGAAAAGTTTGAGCATTCGGACTTCAGAGAACGCAAGGTGCAAGAGAGAGTTTAAATTTTTTTGCACCCCACTGCGTCTTTTCTTTGGCCCATTCATATAAAAATAGTACCTAAACTTTGTCGACTTGTACAGAAAAGTTAGAGAAAAACTTTGCTGTCCTGCAGTTGGGTAAAAAAAGAGTTAAATAACAGAAAAGATAGAGAAAAACGTCGGTGGTTCGCGTTGGGCGCCCCTTCATGTGGGGTGCCTTAGGCGGGTGCCCATGCACGCCATACCCTAACGCCGGTACTGAGTGAGGGTATATAAAGGGGCGCCCGCGGCGGCCCTTCATATCCGGCGCCCTGGCCGGTCGCCCAACCGCGCCCTTTATCCTAACGCTGCTACTGGTAGTTTCTGCCCGACCCCATGGGAAGAAGGCGTGAGTTTATGTATGTATGTATGTAAATGGGAAAAAACACATTGGGTGTAAGGACAACAGACTGTCAAATCGTGTTGTCATTCATTCTTAGATCGGGCCCCAAACTAATCCGCACGTAACTTCGGCCGAATCTTCGGATTTCGTGTTTAGGGAGTAGACCTGCAGGAAGAAACATGATAGCTTGTAGATTTTTTGTGTTCGAAAATATTTTATGCTATCAACGCACTTCTATGATTTGACGGTGATGATCTATTTTTTTCCTATAAACAAAAACATGACATTTTGCAATACGTCAAATTTCAATTAAAAAACCGGCCAAGCGCGTGGGCTACGCACAATTAAGGGTTCCGTAGTTGGGATCAATTTATCCCAAGAACAAACTTTAACATTGTAGTTGAAAAACATGTTCTCTCATACATTCCCACTGCAAATGTAAGTTGGCCGATTATTACTCGTTAACTTGTAAAGCATACTTAGTTGTGACAGTTTTCCTTTTAACTTCATTATATATTATATACTACTGCCGTGATTTTTTTTACATGTCCAAAAACAACCATTTAGCTGGCAGGGGGCACAGCACCATGCATGGAGAGGGGCCAGTTCCCACTTCGTTGGAAGACGGGGAAACTGGTCCTCATCAGGAAGCCGGGGCGCCCGGCGGACTCTCCGTCCGCTTATCGGCCCATCGTGCTGCTCGACGAGGTGGGCAAGCTCTTTGAAAGAGTCATTGCAGACCGCCTCGTCGAGCGGCTGGTGCGGGTGGGGCCGGACCTGGCGGAGAGCCAGTTTGGCTTCCGCAAGGGGCGCTCTACGGTGGACGCCATCATGCGCGTGCGGGCCCTCACGACGGGGGATGCTGTGGCCCGGGGTGGGGTCGTCTTGGCGGTGTCTCTAGACATCGCCAATGCCTTCAACACCCTGCCCTGGAGTTGCATCAGGGAGGCACTCCGGTATCACCGGATGCCGACCTACCTCTGTCGTGTGGTCGAGGCCTATTTGACGGACAGGGCCGTCATCTACCCCGGTCACCAAGGAGAGTGGAACCGGCGAGAGATGTCGTGCGGTGTCCCACAGGGATCGGTCCTGGGGCCGCATCTGTGGGACATCGGATACGACTGGGTGCTGCGCGCCGACCTCCCTAGCGGCGTCAGCGTCGTCTGCTACGCTGACGACACGTTGGTCCTGGCACAGGGGGGGTCGTACCAGGCGGCGGCCGAACTAGCGACACGCGGGGTTGCGACAATCGTCGACAGGATCCGGCAGCTGGGACTCGAGGTGGCCCTGCACAAGTCCGAGGCCATGGGTTTTCATGGACCTCGGAATGCGCCACCGTCAGGTTCCCAGGTAATGGCGGGAGGGGTTCACATCGGCGTCGAGTCGACGATGAAGTATCTGGGACTTGTCCTCGACAGCCGGTGGAACTTCGTCGAACACTTCCGACGTTTGGCTCCCAGACTGGAGCGGGCCGGGGCTGCGTTGAAGCGGCTCCTGCCCAATCTAGGGGATCTAAACGCCTCCTGCCGGAGGCTCTACGCGGGGGTCGTGCGGTCCATGGCCCTTTACGGGGCACCGGTGTGGGCGCGTTCACTAAGGCTGCGGCCAGCCCGCCGGTTGAACGCGTCCCAGAGGGTCATGGCCATCCGGCTGGCCCGAGGATACCGCACGGTCTCCTGCGAGGCGGCGAGCCTCCTTGCCGGATTACCGCCGTGGGATCTGGAGGCAAAGGTCCTCGCGCACATTTGGGAGTGGCGCGAGGAGGCGAGGCGCCGGGGCTTAGCTCCGCTGCCGCGAGAAATCGCGGCTCAGCGGACAGAGCTCCGGCGGGATCTCATGGCGTCATGGAGAGTGCGATTGTCGCAACCCAGCGCTGGGCACGCCACAATTGCGGCGATAAGACCCCTCTTTGAGGAGTGGCTTGAGAGGCGCCACGGCGTCCTCACCTTCCGCCTGACGCAGGTCCTCACCGGACACGGCTGTTTCGGGAGGTTCCTGCACAGGATAAGGCGGGAGGAAACGCCCGGGTGTCACCATTGTGTGGATCGCCCGGAGGACACGGTGGAGCATACGGTGGAGGTCTGCCCAGCTTGGGCGGAGCATCGCCGTGTCCTCGTGGAGGCGATCGGCGGCGGTGATCTCTCGCGTCCGGCCCTGGTTCAGGCTATGGTACGGAGCGAGAGGAAATGGGAGGCCGTCACCTCCTTCTGCGAAGCGGTAATGCTCGCGAAGGAGGAGGCGGAACGCGTGAGGGAGAGGCAAATTTCGCGCCCTCACGCCCCTAACCGCCGCAGGAGGAGACGCCCAGGGCGTCGGGAATCGCGGGGCGATTTCCGGCCACCGTAGGCGCGGGCTTGCGGGCGGTGAGCAATGGGTGGCTCACCGTCCGATAAGGACCAGGCCCGGGTCGACGGCGCGTTGTGTTCCACGCGCGCCTCAAAGAGATGTCAGCATAATTGAAGGGGTCCACTAGGACCGATGCCTGCCGGGGTTGCGAAGAAAACCGAAAGGGAGATCGTGGCCCCCGGCGACAGGGCAACCGAAGGAACACGGGTGGGTTTTAGTCAGTAAGAGTCTGACACGCCCTCCCGCTCCGCCCAGAGCGGGAGAAGTTATTTGATGATTTCCCACCCTCAAAAAAAAAAAAAAAAAGGGGGCACAGCACTCTAACAAAAATTAGCACTTTGAAGCTTAATATTTCGCAAATGGATTCGTTAGTCAAAAAATTGTTTTCACACACCCACACGACACCCCATAACATAAGAAATCATCCCCACTTTACGAGTAGGAAGGGGGGGGGGGAGAGGTATCCTAAAAACAAATATTTATCATGATTTTATTTTACCACTTTGTCGGCCGGCGTGTTTAATGTATCGGTACTCAGCTGCGGATAGACAAACAGACGGTCAGACGGAAATAGCGAAACTATATCGGTTCCTTGTTGACTACAAAACCCTAATAACTAGAAAAAAATTGAGTTTTGTAGGCCAGTTAGAAAAATTAACTAACAGATTTTAATAAATAGTGAGCAATTTACTGCATTTTGAGAAGCTATTCTGCTCATCATGCCAAAGATCTTCATGAGATCTTCAACAATTTCTTTTGGAACCAATATATGTATTTTTACTACCTTTCAAATAAAAAAAGAACCATCGAAATCGGATCTCATAAGGCGAAGATATCCAGTAGCCCCTCTTTTTGCATTTTGGAGGAAGTATTGGAGGGGAATCAAAAATCCCCGACGACCAAAACTTACAAAAAATTCGTCAAACCTGTACACCAAATTTCATCCAGATCGGTTGTAAAATCGACCTGTAGAGGAGCAAATTTAGCCAAACTTGATCCAGAGACGCTTCGCTCGCTCGGTCAATAAAATAATTGTCTACTTCTATTAATTTAAAATCATTTCTTTTTGCAGTCTTTTTCCCCAAAAACTTCTACAACAAACTTTTAAAACTTTCTCTAACTACCCTTCTTTGAGTGAACTTTATGACCATCATCTTAAATATAAAATATAGTACTTTATACAATACAAAAGCACTAATACATAAAGATATGTTAACAATGATAAATAATTCAATTTCGAAATATTGGAACCAGGAGACATGAACCGTGGGTGAAACAAGATGGCCGCCGCTGTGACGTAACACGTACTCTATGGCATCGACGGCGCGGACCGGCACGGGCGCAGGCACGTCGAAAATCACTGTGCGCAGGTGATGCATGTTAATGCGGTAGCTGAAAACAAGTAATCACTATTAGCACAGGTGACATAATGGTTTTTGGCAGAATTTTGATTTGAAATGCGTGATGAATGCTCCAGGCAAGGAATAGAATTTATATTCACCGAAGGCCTTACGATAAAATGACGGAAAACGCTCTATTGTCTAATCCCGTGTCCTAATACAAAGTAATCGTAGCACGAATACGCGATCATCGCGTTCATTTGTCACTCATTAGTTTGGAAGCAGAAGCAGAATATTAACACTTAGCTATTATTTGAAATACTAAAAGAAAAAAAAAGAAAAAAATAATGAATAATTTTTAATCAATTTAGATGAGGTGTATAAGTATAGCTTCATCATCATCATTTCAGCTGAAAGACTGCAGTACAGCCCATGTGTCGATCAAATCGAAAACTTTCTCGTAGTCAACTAGCATAGAGGCAGGTATACTCTTCGGTCTCCTGTATAACTTGCCGCAGCATATGTTCGTGGTCTACGGTGCTAAAGCCTTTACGGAATTAAGTTTTTTCGGGAGGCTGGAAGTCGTCAAACATGTACGCAAGACGGTCCGTGATGACTCTTGAAAAGAGCTTGTAGACATGGCTTAGAAGTATGATGGGCCTATAGTTCCTAAGCAGGGCATTGTCGCCCTTTTTAAAGAAGAGTACCAACACATGTCTGTTGCATGCCTGTAGTCCTCGAGTATAACGGAATTGAACAACTTCTGGAGGGCTTTAATAACACATTTTCCGGCCTTTAGGAGTTCGGCCGTCATTCCGTCATCACCCGGCGCCTTGTTGTTTTTAAGCTGCTTTAGAGCTTAATCCCGTACAAGCTGCCGTTCAGTATATCTTTGGTATAATTTCGGGTGAATCTAGCTCTTGGGTAGTTTGCCAGATTCGGGTCGGCGGTCAAGGCCGAGACACAGAGGACAGAGACGTGTGAATGACGACCTTTTCACTATGTAAAGAAAAAAAAAACTCAGAGCAAGTGTGGTGCTCTGGTTTTTTTTTTAGGTTTTGAAGGTCCGTGGCATACTTACTGATCGCCTTTTTGTTTTTTTCAAAATGGCGGCCACGCTTGAAATCTATATAATTATAAATAATGATAGTTGACTTCAATGCAAACAGAAAATATAATTTGACCAAACCCCGTAAAGTGTGACGTTTCCGAGATATTAACGTTCAAAGTTGATAAGGCGACATCCGTATTTTTTTAAGTTGCTTACATGATGTTGCATAGATGTTTGAAATAGTATACCTCTAGTAATGTAATGTTAGTTAATGTACGATTTTAATAACTGTGCGCTTGGAGCTGTCAAAATCGTAGGTTGTTTAGTATTGAATTCACCCGCACGATTACCTCTACAGTGCACCCCCGACGCCTCTTATTACTCATTTCGTCTACCCAACTCATTTCGTCTCCACAGATAGGACATTATTATTCGATAAGTTGTTATTTAAACCACATATACTGCAATTTTTTGACGTTGACAGGCGCACAGTTATAAAAATCAGGTTATAGTATAGTAATATGGATTTATATAGGTTTCATGCGTGGGCGCCATTTAGAAAAAAAAAAGTAATGACAAATTAGCGAACGGCAGGAATAGGCCCATATAAAAATCTTTAATCCCTGTCCCCTTTAAAATCCCTTCAGCTTTTTCATAAATACTCATTTCAAAATAGATGCAACTACGTAATCACCTTTCGTTCCTCATAGTATGTACAATAATATTCTTGAACTCGTCATCGTCAACCTCATCCAAGTCAATTGTACTGCCGATTTTGTGGCGCAACAGTTGCTCAGCGTTACGCCACTGGTCGGCTGCTACTGGCAGTCCCAGAACCGGTACTGCTGCAGCTATTGCTTCGTCCATAGACTGTTGTCCACACTGGCTTATAAAGAGACGGACGTTTGGATGTTCTGCAATGGAAAATAGGGGTTTGAGTGAGTTACTTTACGAAATTATGGATGATAAATAAGAAGGAAGACAAAGACAACTAACTAACAACTCGAAGAAAACAAAATCAAAATTAAGCTCTGCTTAAACTAAGGTAAATTCTGCGCGGGAT
This sequence comes from Omphaloscelis lunosa, assembly GCA_916610215.1. Classification (NCBI taxonomy): domain Eukaryota; kingdom Metazoa; phylum Arthropoda; class Insecta; order Lepidoptera; family Noctuidae; genus Omphaloscelis; species Omphaloscelis lunosa. The sequence goes on along the minus strand of OU744265.1, from coordinate 10,519,537 downwards.
ACTTACGGGACGCCACTACGACAAGAAGTCACGCGAAGTCACGCTATTTGCGCCAGTTGAACACCTCCCAAAGTTCACACAATCGGCACGAGCGAATTTCGTCCCGCATCCCGCGCGGGATTCGCTTCAGTTTAGCCAGAGTTTAAGAGCGAACTGGTCGAATGTATATCAAAGAACAAAAGACTATTGATAGTCCTTATCAAAATAATAGCAATATTGCACGCGATAATAGCAATCAAATTGATGGAAAGACTTAGTGTAGGGTATGGTCAATATTTATTGATTCACTTAACACAATTCCAATTAGATGTTATAATGTAGCATAGCATAACAAAAATGAAAGTCAAAAACGTTCAAATGTAGGTTCTTATTACTTTCAATAACCAGGGTAAATCCTACACGTGTGCTGCTTTATTTCCTAGTATGGTTCAGTGCAATAAGCTTGTCGGCTTTCAGTATCAAATTAACTTGCGAACTTTCCCGCAGGTACGTCACGATGCATTAGAGAAGTAACTTTGCAAAGTTATTAGAGCTGTTTGATGTGAACTCTGTAAAGTTTATGCCAAGTAAAGCCCCTGTGAGTGTGCAAGACTAACATGAATGTAGTTTTTCAGTGGAACTTGTAGCTTGTAGTTGATTTGACTAGGAAGTTTCGTTACTCGTGAATAAATAAGTATCTCGTGAAGATAACAGAGGGACACTTCCCTTACTAAAAAAACAGTGGCACTCCGGGAGTGCCGACAGAAGTAAAAACTGGAAAAATAATCAACGCGTTGATGTTTTTTTAATGGTTAAAAGCTGGTGCCATCACGGTGTCCCGGAATCAATGATTTATTCCCATCTCAAAAATGCCCAACGCGCCTAAAGAAGGTTTCACTAAAAAAAAAAAATCGCATTCTAATCTCGGTCTATTTTCCTATTTTTTTTTTACAAGTTTTTGACATTGAGTGTCGCTAAGTCAATTGCGACTAGATTTTAAACGCAAAATTTTACGAATAGCAACGTCGAGGAGGCGAGGCATTTTACAATGTATTTGTACAAAAACCTGGCATCCTGGTGTGGCGATGTTTCAGGCGATGCAAGCTTAAAGCTCTGGCCACACTGAGGCCATTTCCAACAAGTCCATGCTGGACGCGACTGCCAGTTTCGATTATTTTTATGAATCAAAAGTCGCACGACTACTAGCGTCAGTTTGAACACCTCCATACAAGTTAGTTGACACAATCGAAGCCAGCAAATTTCATCTCGCATTCCGTTCGGGATCCGCATCAGTTTGGCCAGAGCTAAAAGCGAGCCGTCCACCGCGAGCTAATAAACTAAGATCGTTTGCAGTAAGTTTAGTATAAGTATGAAAAACCGGCGAGCTAAACTAACTGCAAACTAACTTAGTTTAGCTGGTGGTGGACGGCTCGCGTTCCAATGGGGAAAATACCCCAAGATTGGAGAAAACCAGCGAGAAATACAGCATACGTACTCAACAATTCGGCTTGAGGGAACCACTTCCCGATCTTCACATTATATGGCAAGTCGTTGACATCATCATCCCACTTCCAGAGCACGTTGAAAGACAGCTTGCCAAACGCACTGATGAGCTTGCGTTGTGTGGCCTCAGGTATCATCCAGGGATGTATGTTGGTGCCCAGGCTGACGTAGATCACGCCATAGGGGGATGAATCTAGGTACTCTTGTAGTTCCTGGAACATTGAAGTTACTTGAAGTAAATTATGAAACTAGCACTGGTAGTTGGCGTTATAACAAAAACTGGCATAAAGTCGTCAGTGAGCAAGGTCGTATTATTTCAAATACGACTTCTGGATGGTTATGAAGTTAAGGTTCTTCTCATAGAAACTGTTCAATTTCTGTGGCTCATTTCGCTGAATATAATTTTGACTACGAAAAGAACTGTGTAATTTAAAAAGTTTCACAATATACAGGGTGGCAGGGACATCGACGCAACTTGTATAACAAGATTGCTGTGTTAATTAACTTGTGACTTACCTCAGTCATCTCCGCCTTTTGCTCTCTATCCTGCAAGTGCGTTGCTCCTAAATGCACCACATTTCTCGGCACAGGACGCGTTCCTTCCCAAACTGGATGAATATTTAGTAGCAACATCTCAATCTTTTCCACCTGCTCTTTTAAAGAAGGAACGTCACCAAACCGACTCTTGGCCAATGCACTTTCCTCTTTCTCAAGTGCTTTGTACATAGAGTTCATTTTCCAATAGTCGTACAATGCTACTATTTTCTGCCAGATGTTTAGATTCCAAACTTTGTGTTGCAAACTTGTTGGATATAGCAAAGGGTGTGTTGGACCACCCAGATTTATGTAGTCATTAAAAACTGGGCCAAAAGAACTGATGGAAACTACAGGAGCATCCGTGATGTAGGTCCAGAAGAGTGTAGGTCGAATCCAGGCTTCTAACAACAGAAGATCGAAGGTTTCATTGTTTTTGATAAAGCTTTTGACTTCAGGAACTTCGAATTGTTTTTCAACAATTTTGGTAGCAAGTTGTAGAACATGTTTTAAGTCCCCATTGCAAATTTTTTCCTTTCCTGAAATGTCTTTAATATACCTCTCTTGCCAAACTTCATTTGTTACTTCAGAAACATCAATTTCCATTAAATTGTCTGGTGATTCTCCTCTAGGGTACTCTGGTAGAGGAGTAATAAGTACAACTTCGTGGTCTCGATGAATCAGTTCGTGTATTACCGATCTATGGGCTCTCTGGTGGCTTATCAGCGGCGTTGGGAAGACTGCCAGTATTCTTGCTGTTTCGGTTAGAACAAAAAATGAAAAATTTATTAGGAGACACAGTTTCATCGTTGTTAATTTTAATTTGCAAAGAAAAACGCTGCGTTTTGGATTTAGTTTCCTCACGAATTTTATCACTTATAACAATTTTCAAATGAAATTAATAGTTTATTGTAACAACACCTTCGATCTAAGCAGTGACTAATGGAAGAAAGAAACATTATGTTAATAAAAATTACATGTTCGTTATTGATACAAGTGATTGAGTGCATAATATTTGCACAGATGCCTCCTTCATGTCATTAAGCCCTCTCTGTAGGTGAAAAGTTATTAGCCTCAGAATATGAATAGATGGTTCGTAATTAATTAATTAATTCCAATTTATTTGGGGAGTGCTTCTCTCTATTCTGTCATCATCATGCCGTCATCTCAGTAGTCACCTCCTTTCCATATAATTCTTTACACAGTTTCCATTCAAGTCAGGGTAATAAGGAAATAGCCTAGTAAAACTACGGTTTCATCAGGATCCCCAAATGCAGCCCCGAATCTAGTTTTTTTTTGAGGCGGGGCAAATACTGCCTTTCTGCTGCCCCCCGCCATTCTTTTATGGGGATGCGTGAAGTTAGCCCGTAATATTTAAAATTTTCTCAAAATTATTTTTTTCTCACAATTAAAGTTTTATCAGCAACATATTAACATATTATTACATTTTTTTTCGATCGATAATGCGCCAATGCAAAAGGAGCTCCAAAACTGTTGTAAAAAAGAAAAAAAAAAATGATTATATGTGCTGCGCGTCTCATTTATTGCAAAGTTGCGGTGTGCTGGATTGTGCACTTGTTTGAATTTTTCGGCCCCTGAAATTGGCGCCCGGGGCACGTGCCCCGGTTTGCCCCACCCTTTTTTTTTTGGGTGGGAAATCATCAAATAACTTCTCCCGCTCTGGGCGGAGCGGGAGGGCGTGTCAGACTCTTACTGACTAAAACCCACCCGTGTTCCTTCGGTTGCCCTGTTGCCGGGGGCCACGATCTCCCTTTCGGTTTTCTTCGCAACCCCGGCAGGCATCGGCCCTAGCGGACCCCGTCAATTCTGCTGACATCTCTTTGAGGCGCGCGTGGAACACAACGCGCCGTCGACCCGGGCCTGGTCCTTATCGGACGGTGAGCTACCCATTGCTCACAGTACGCAAGCCCGCGCCTACGGTGGCCGGAAATCGGCTTGCGACTCCCGACGCCCTGGGCGTCTCCTCCTGCGGCGGTTAGGGGCGTGAGGGCGCGAAATTTGCCTCTCCCTCACGCGTTCCGCCTCCTCCTTCGCGAGCATTACCGCTTCGCAGAAGGAGGTGACGGCCTCCCATTTCCTCTCGCTCCGTACCATGGCCTGAACCAGGGCCGGACGCGAGAGATCACCGCCGCCGATCGCCTCCACGAGGACACGGCGATGCTCCGCCCAAGCTGGGCAGACCTCCACCGTATGCTCTACCGTGTCCTCCGGGCGATCCACACAGGTTTGCCCCACCCTGGATCCGGGACTGCCCAAACGTCAAATAAATTTACTGGCTACTTATCTGTGAACCGGTAAATTAATTTGAGGTTCACCACCAGTATTTTCTACCAGCTACACAACCGGAAGAAAATGCTGATACAGGTTTAGAGGACAGTCCAATACTAAAGATTATATTGACCTATAAGTATATTTTATTTGTTCAAAAATGTACAATAATTTAATTATTATGGTGATACACTATATGACACTTGTAATATCTATATTATTGTTGCCATATCTTTGGCCGATAAAAAAAAGCAGATCCATATACCTGCTTACATCTGTGGCCATAAATAAAACCAACAAACCATTTTCTACGCCTGAAAGGGTCTGAAAGAGTGAATTATTTAATTATACTCATTAAGAATGTGTAACACGACTCTTCAGTAATTATTTTTCGAGAAACGTGTGTATTTGGCGCATGCTTGGCGATAATGAAATAGAAAAGTTTGTTTGATGTTTACTCGGGGTTGCTCTTACAGAAATTATATTACCAGCCATAACTTTAACTTAGTTTAGTTGTTCTTTCCAATAAGGAAATGTTTTACTGGTACAAAAAGAAGGCGCAATAAAAAGTTAATTGTTTTGATTTTCGTTTTGGGAAAGAAAGTATGACTGCTTGCTATATGTCCATTAAGTGGTAGAAATAAAATGAAGGAATTCGTTTTCGTTGACTAACGACGTTTTATCATTACTCTTTTACACATTGGCGAATGCGGCCATGTGTTAAAAGCTGGTATAAAGACAAAAATTATCTGCACTCTAGACAAAGTGTTATCGGGTTTTTCCATCTGGAATTGCTCAGTAGCAGCCCGGAGTTTAGATTTGTGCCCGGTTCAGGGCAATAGGCTCGCCCCCATTACATGGGACTTAAGAGCGTGCATTCTGAAAGTTACTTTATGAAAATAAGAAATGTGTATAACTAGTTCCCTAGAATATTAATAATGAATTGCAATTATAACATTGAATTTAATGTTGTAACAATTTTAGGTGTAAAAAAGGCATTTGGAAAGTATCCAAATACTTTTTTACATCTAAAACTAAATATTCGGTATGACGATATTAATTATTGCATTTCATAATCAATATTTTAGTTACCTAGTTAGCCATATTTCTTAATTCCATACTGTAATATTGCAAAATTAATCAGAACAGGTAAAGTTTTCACGGCGAGATTCTTACAGAATAAATACATCAGCTGATGCTAGGAATCACTAGGGATTGACAGCTCTCTTAACCAAAGTTTTAATTTTTACAGAATAAGCTGTCTGGATCGAGGCTAGTTCAACACACAGAAAAGAAGAAGAAAATAATTATATTTCATCACAACATTTGACAAATAAAAGTTTAAAAATATTCTAAATATTTTATTTCACAAAACCTACATGGGCACTTATGAAACGTCAGAAGCTAGGGGCACGATTCCAATTGGTCGTTTTCTTTGGAGAAGAGCCGGCAGGAAACTCCACGATTACTCTTTTAAAAATAATTGGCTATACAATACTTTCAAATAACAGTGTTACTAGGCATGGGAGGACGGTGAAAATGAAACAAAAATAGAAAATGGTCAACAGATCTACAGTCCATTAAGCCTACAGCGTACTCACATTCACAAAATAGAAAAGAATCTATACGAAAGATAAATAAATTAATAAAAATATAAACCTATTTTAATTAAACGCAATTACATGATTGCTACAGCAAACGTAATAAATCTGAATAATTATCATGTCCACAAAAGCCACTATTAAGGGTTGAAATTAAATCGTAGTTCATTACTGTAGGACATGTCACAATATGGCGTGGTTAAAGATGGCTGATAGTAGAACAAAGTAGTCAGACATTAGCTTTTATGAAAATCTGTATAAAAACAGCAGACGCTCATAAATTGCGTGTAAATTTACGTAAATCCAATTAAGTGAAGATAACATAATCAGATGACCATGGTGTTGCCTTAATTCTGAATGGCTAGACCTGGGGTGAATGACACAGTTCTTTGAGCAGAAAATAATAATACAAATACTGCTTTTATTTGGTACACCGACAGCATAATAAAGAAAAATAAAGATAGTGTTAGGAAAGATACCCTAATGGGGATACCATTAGTCTTTACAGACAAAAGAAAAATCCTGTTTGTAGCACAGCAAATACATAGATCTACTTCGTGATTCTATTTTCTTGCCAAGTCAAATGTGAACATGGTAATGTCCTAAAAACCTATGTCATGTGATTTATAGTAGTACAGCGAACCTCCAGTGGTAACAATCTGACATTGACAGCGCCTTCATGTCAAAGCAGTAAGGACGATTTTCGTATCACAAGTGTTACATTTGCAGTTGACTGTACATTAACCTCTTTCTTTTTGATTTATGTATTCATGACATGTCTGGGAACTCGCCTCGCTTGAGCCTCCCTGACATTTAAATTATGTGATTCTGAAAACTGTTCTCAACCTCTGTTTCACGAATCGGTGATATGTCAGATAGTTCATTCCAAACTTTAGATATGCAACTATAAGTACGCGGCGCGCACGACTTGTTGGGCCAATTCAGTGAGCGTATAACGTAGTCAGAGGATCTAAAAGTTACGCGATAGAAAGAGAGACAACTTCTAGGTGAATATAACTGAAGGTAATTAGCACTGTGCGACCTGAATTGCACTTTATTCTGTCGTAGCAAAAGTCGCTTTTTATTTAAATGATTTTGCAGAGTGAACCATCTGTATTAATCTATGATATCGGCAAGTTTCACACAACAGCGTTCTGTCATTTTATGTTCGTTTGAATTTATCGGGTTCGCTTCATATCAGTTTGGCCATATGCCAGTGTCATTTGGCAGTGAACTAATTGATGTTAAACTGTAATATCTACTTACCTATTTTTCATCGGGAAATATATTATTGATCCTCTAAAAATTTATTGACCTACTAATGATGAATACTTTTTTAAATTAATGAACCTCTAAAAACTTTTTGGGCTGCTACTGATGTACACACTTGTGAATAAATGAGCCTCTTTTTAAATTTCTGGCTTTTTTTCACAGTTGGTTAAAGTAACTAAGCTAAGGATTCCCCCAATCGAGCGAGCGGGTTAGGTTAGAACTGCGACCAATGACGCGCGATCCGAATTGTTCGCAGTCACTGAGCTGGGGCACCCCGACCAAATAGGTTAGGTTAGAACTGTGACTAACCGCGCTATATCCAAGTTGGTTGCAGTTATTGGCTATTAATTTAGTATTTTTAGGACACCTAAAATAGGAATTGGAATAGTTTCATAAAAAGAGGCGCAATCATTTTATTAGAGTGATCAATTTTAGGATAAATTGACTGGAATTATTTGACGTTCAATTATAATAAAATAAATATGCCATTATCATCATCTATAGCAGCCCATTGCTGGTCATACGACTGTCAGTTCTTCTTCCATCGTCCATTTGCTCTTCAATAGTAATTCTCATGGTGACGTGAAGTAATAAACAAATGAACTTCGGTAAAATGGAAAGCCTTTTTAAAACGTGGATAGTAATTGCTCCTCTTTGAATGGATTCGTTTAACTGAAACTAATTTCAAATATCTACGTGATAAAACGCAGCGGAGCGGGTTTAGAGGTACGATGAAAAGATTATTTTTAACCGACTTCCAAGAATTTTATATGTTCGTGGCGTATGTATGTGTCTTTTTTTATTTATTTTTTATTTTATGTATGTCCACCGATTTCTCCGTCAATTGTGGACCGATGTTGAAAATTCTTTTTTTTGTTTGAAAGGGTATGCTTTTGAAGTGGTTCCATATAAATTTTATTAACTTTGCTTGGATAGTTTGGCAGTTAGCTTAAATAATACGTATTTTTTCCCACTTCATATGTGGATGATATGTTAGTTTCCTGTCACTGATAATTACATAGCAGGTATTCGAATTTATGTGGGGTAGGTACCACAAGTAAAAGAGAAAAAAAAATACAAAAAGAGACAACTGACTTCCAATAATGAAAAATAACTCGATTTCGGAAGTCGATGGCAAAAAACGAAAATTCAAAACCACAGATACCGACTTCCGAAATTAAAGTAATTTTTCACTTTGAAGTGTTTTTTTTTTTGGAAGTAGGTCGTTTTTTTTTAAACTACGTGTTGTTTGTATGTTTGTATGTTTTGTAGAGTCTATAAATAAATATTTTTGACAGCTAGTTGCGATATTTCGATTGAATTTGTGTTCTTATTCTGTCTTTGTTCTGTTTTAATTTATTTTAGGCATCCTTCGAGTCGCCGTCTAACATTATACCAACCAGTATCAGACATGCGCGGTAAAATTTAAGATTGTGGTACCAACAAACTGAGCATCTTTCTGCATGGGACCAACATCGTCATCGCGAGATAATTACTAATCGTCTCTCTACTCGACCCAAATTAATGAGACGGCTGATTATAAATTTATGTTGGTCCAATAGAGAAAGTTGTTCAGTTTGATTTATTTATTTTAAATAGATAAATATATTAAACTGAACTTGATGATCTGCACCACACCCTCTAAGTCGGAACATCACACCCTTTCGGATACACACTGTAGGTATTTACTTCATGATACCAATCTTCGCTGCACAAAGAAAGAAAGAAAAGAAAGAAAGAAAGAAAAGAAAGAATATAGAGAAAGAAATGGAAAGAAAATAAATACAATTATTTAGCACAGACCAGTAAGCACACAATATAACGTCTTAACCAAAGCGACCATTGCACAGTGCAATGTTAAATCTTGTAATGTTACTCAAAAAATAACACCACGCCTATATTCCCCGAAGGGTTAGGCAGAGCTGCAGCTTAGTACACCCACATTTCACTGGTTATTTTTAAGTATCATTACCTAATAGGGGGCGACCCTATTTCTATCAACCGGACACAAATTTGGACACCGGGCTGTTACTGAGGAATGCCTGATGCATTACAACTTTGCCCGAGCTGGGAATCGAACCCATGCTCAGCTTATAGACCAACTATCACTAGACCAACGAGCAGCCAGTTTTCTTATGTTCTGATGTTAATATGATGTTTGTTTTACTCTAGTAAACTTAAGGAATCTTGAGGAATCTTTATTTATTTAACCATTTATGTACACACATATAAACAGACAAGAAGAAAGGAACAGAAAAATACGTACAAAGGCAATGCTTATTTCTAAAGAAATCTCTTCCAGCATACCTGCGACAGGAAATTATATAAAATGAGATGTAGACAACGTGTGTAACCGTAGAAGATAAAACAAAAAACATTAATTAAAGAAGAAAAAAATACATTTTACTATTTACACAAACTATTTACAATATAAGAATAAACTTACATACATACTTCTAAAATAAATATCACTACAATATATATAATTATAATGTGATTTAAAATAACTATGCAACTGAGAGTTCTTTCACTCTTCGTTTAAATGCTTCAACAGTATGACAGTCCCTAATGTCAGGCGGATGGTATTATTCCAGTCAAGAGAATCTCCAGGGAGGCTGGTCAACGCACATTCGCATTCATAACACACAATAGATTAAACCTGTTATAATTCATCATATTTGTCTTAATGCTGGGTACAATAACTAAGGATTTAGCTGGATTTATAACCTTTTTCTTTATGATTTCGCTGGTCTTGCTATAAACCAATTATTCTTTTTTATTAAGTTACTAGCTTTCGCTCTAGGTTTTCCCCGCGTGGAGATCGGAAATTATCTCACAGAAAACTATCTGGTGCCAAATTTTATCCAAATCCTATTAGTAGCATAATACTTATGATTGAAATACTATCATGAATTCCACGCCAGTAAAGCTCCCAATCGACGTAATGTTTCCGAAATCTTCAACATTCATCGTCATATTTCGGCTAATTTATACAAAACCATAATACATTATGTCTACACTTAAACCTTCCTCATGAATCACTCCGTCTATTAGTGAAAACGGTATAAAAAATCCGTTCAGTATTTTCTGAGTTTATCGCGTTGACACAGACAGACAGGCGCGGCGGGGGGACTTTCTTTTATAATATGTAGTGACTACGTAGAAAAGAAGGCGACGCCATATCTATTTGGCATGAAATACATTTACACGTTACACACTAAATATTACAATATAAAGGGGTCTTATTGCATTATTCTTAGGGTAGCCGCACTTAAGATGTGGTTATAATATTCTTAATATTGGTACCTAATACCTTAATGTCGTTAATGACACGTTCATAATAAAATCAATAACAGTACTAGAAAATCTAGTTAATTTAATGACATATGGAGCTTATAGGTAGGTACAATAGTGATAGTTAAATAAAAGGCGGTAGTATAATGGGCGTTAAAATAATGGATCGTGTTCGGAACACAATAAATACTGCGTTCAAAAACTAATATAGCTGACGTGGCTCTAAAGCCTGCTCAACTTAAATGGTCAAATTAACTGGGCAGGACATGCCTGTTGCATGCCGGACAAACTGTGGGCATAAATAGCGCAGAATTGGTGCCTTGAAACAGTAAGGGATCTTGTGCACTATAGACGGCCACGACCAGATAACCTATAGAAACCGATATGAACTGCGCACTTGGTCGCAATGGCGAGTTAGCCGCAGACCGGGCCATAGACCACAAACTTCAACTGGCCGAAAATGTGGCCGTCTAGTGTGTGAGATCTGTAAGACGAGGTCTCGGCAGACCAGGATAGGTCCCGTCCAAACTGGAAGGAGGACTCGCGGGCTCGCGAAAGATGGAAGGACTGGAGGGAGGCCTTTACTCAGGAGTGGGAAAGTGCAGGCTAGAAAAAATTCAGTAAAAGGCGTATCAGTATCCCAAGTAAAAGCGTGCGTTGCAAAAAGTCAAAAAGTTTTATTCGCGTATTTATAAGTTTCAGAATTTGCACCTATTTGATACTTTTACGAAATGTTTACGGCTTCCTACTTGAAATGCTAAAATTCAATCTTTCCTCTTAACCTTACTAAGCAAAACGTGCCCTACAATAAAAAACTCTTAAAACCACAGCTCTTTTCTAGATCTAATTAGTTTAGTGACAGCCCTACATAACACGTGCTCCAGTCATTCGCTACGTCTAGACCGATTTGTAGTCAGCTCTTAACATTTTATTGTAATAATAATGCTCAAACTTTCAATCGTCTCACAATACCTACCTACGTCCTTGTTGCATTGTCAGTAAAAGCACAGAATAAAGAAGTAGCAGTATTATTTATACCTTGAAATAAATTACCTACGGCGGCCGCTCTGTAGATAAACCTGCGTCCGAGCGTAACTGCCGCGCACCCGATACTTTTGCGTACTGATATAAACTGAGATTTCAAAGCGCGTCGTTTCAGCTGTTTTCTATGAAGATAGAATACTGTACTTATTTATACTATGGTAAAGACTAGAACGCGTAGTAGAATCCTGTTGTTTCCCCATTTAAGAGATTATAATAATTACACTGGCTCAACATCACATTAAGCCTCTCGTGCAGACACCGCTTCGCTTTCCCACCATTCGTGCTGACATTCAGCTGACATAAGTGACAGCACTACAGAGGGGCAATTTCCATAATTTTTAAGAACGTTCGCATTCTAATCGCATTCGCAATCTGTCAAAAATACAATCAATTTACCAAATTTTTTGACAAGTTTGACAAATTGCGCAAAACTTGAATGTGAACGTTTTTTAAGTACGAGAATTGGCCTTCTGATGTGCATGAGATACTGTTTATTACATACACTACAGCTATCCTAATTATAACAAATATCTAGCTATCCTAATTATAAATGAAATGATGAGACAGTTTAGCTTTTTACCCGACCGTTCCAGAAGGAGGGTAATATTTTTCGAGAGTATGTATCTATTTCTTAGGCACGCTCTGCAGCCTAAACGGCTTGATATATTTTAACATATTATGAGGTGTCGTTAGGTTCGTTTTAATTGTGGGAGTGACATAATCTATATAATATTTATATATTGCATCTGCAAATACAAAAAGGGAACGAAAGTTTAAGAAAAAAATTACAACAATATTGGTATCAAATAAAAACTAGTACTTACCCATACTTAGTTAACAACTCGTTCTTTAATTAATAAAACAAAGCAAATTATGTAGAAAAAACAAATAGGCGACTACAAAAAACACACTGAAAAGCGTTATCTAGATATATATAAAACTCGTGTCAAAATGTTAGTTGCCATACTCGTCCGAAACGGCTTGATCGATTTTTATGAAATTTTATATGTATATTCGGTAGGTCTGTGAATTGGTCGTAATCTATTTTTCATACCCCTAAGTGATCCACCCCAAACATTTATTTTAAATTTAAGGCTAGGCTTGTATGAATTTTGATGATATCTTGGTAGATAGGTAGGTAGGGTAGGTACGTAGGTAGGGTAGGTACGTAGGTAGGGTAGGTACGTAGGTAGGGTAGGTAGGGTACGTAGGGTAGGTAGGGTACGTAGGGTAGGTGTAGGGTAGGTAGGGTTGGTAGGGTAGGTAGGGTAGGTAGGGTGGGTAGAGTAGGTAGGGTAGGTAGGGAAGGAATTTTGTATTAATTTTAAAATCCTAAACATGCACATTCATTGACTGTTAGGCGGAATGAAGTTCGCCGGGTCAGCTAGTAATCTATAGAATTTTGTTTTTTCAACGATATCACAGGCGGGGAAAACAAAAGTTATACCATATTTCAGGTTATTGGTTTGTCCCCGCCTGCAATACCTTACAAAAAACAAAATTATATAGATTAAAATGCTTGTTTTTCTCTTTTCAGTTATGTAATTTAACGATTTGCTGCAGATTGTCACCGCCCCTACTGTCGCTGCGTTTGTAGGCTATCGATTTTGAGGTCATAACAGCCACACACGATATACGGATTAAGGTCAGATCAGACGAATCTGAACTTAAGAACTAACCATGTACGACAGCCTTAATACCCGGTAATAGCTGTAAAACTGCAGAGCGAGAAGTGAACCTTTTAAGGAGACTGTTTCTGGAAAATTCCATTTCGTTTCAAGAAAATAAGCTCATTACAGTAATGGGAAACGGCTATTGAATAGCTTTTGAACGAATGGCTATTGAACGAAATGGCTTGTTGTTATTTGATCATTTATTTACTATTGAAAGATGGAAAAGTAAGAAAGGAAAATTGCATTTTTAGGAGAATTGAACAGAAAATAATTTGTTATGTTTTTCAGCAGTTTTTTTTAGTTTAATCATTTTCATCACGTTCATCATTTTCATCATTTTAATCACGTTGCTAAATTAAATTATAACAAGTGCATATTTCATATACTTAGATCAAAATGTGGACTGTATTACTGAACTTCGAAGTTTAAAATACCGATGAACTGTTTCATAATGTTTAAAATTTACGATTTACGTCAGTCAGAATGTACGCTATGACGAATTACTTAATTAAGAATGTTCATAATCGCGATATACGGAACTTCGTAATTGATAAAAAATCAGAATTTAGTAATTCGTCACAGCAATTTTTTTTTTCTTTTTTCTGATCTTGCCTACCTTGTACGACCCTTGCTTTCACACTGGACACCGAAGATCGCTCACACGATTGACTTGGAATTGTTATTTTGGATTTTACCACCGGTTTGTGGATTAGATATTGTTGAAACTATGGATCGCTGTGTATTGTGGCATAGCAACTAGTCACTGCAATAAACTAATATATGTTTCAATCTATAAAATCACACCATTTTCATCTCATTACATTCAGGCCCAAGAGTGTATGTAATCGTTTCCGTCTCCTTTAAACTTTAAGTTCATTAGTACAGTAAAAAATGTGACACCTTAATAAAAAGCTTTTTAAAACCCTGCACCCTACGGAAATCCTGCTGAAAATTGTTGTTTTCACTTTAGTCTGATTTAACAAAAAATTTAATAAAATAAAGAAATTAACAAAATACATTTCTTTCAGGTCCTAGACCCATATTAAGTACAAAAATTTAAAAAAATACATACATAAATTAGAGAAAAAAAAACTACTTACACTACACTTTACTAAATAGTAAATTAAATACTTGAATCTGAAAACTCAAGCCCCCATTTGGGAATTGACATCAGAATTGGTGTCATAAAAGTAATTCAATAACTGCAAGGTTTATTCCTATTATTTCAATTCTGCGAGCCAGTTGCAGAATTTTATTTGAGAACTATTAAACAGAGGGTATATTCTTTTTACTAGATAAGAACCACTTTTATTGTAAGAAGCATAGTCCACTGCATATGAATCGAATAAGCTGTAATGCATTAAGGGTAAAGCCACTTCATCAAATTGGGATATTAATGTTGCTGCTATGCTCGTGTAGATTAATAATATAGTAGATAGTAAAGAGATAATTTTGTAAGTGGACATATGTGTTATAATAATACTAGGCTTCGATGAAAAAAATAAATAATAGATGATTATGTCATGAAAAGGCAGCAAGAAGAAAACTGACATAATCTTGGATAAAAACTTCATTTAGTATTTTCACCTACATCATACTCGTTTATACGGGAAAGAATTTTCGTCCGGAGATCAACAATATCTACTTACAAAATACATAATCGGTAATAAAGGATTTTTTTTTCCTCTGGAGATCAGAAATATAAGGCTCCTTACAAACAGGCGCGACACGCGACGCGACACAAAGGTACGTCGCGTCGTGCGACAAGCGGTGTCTTTGTGTCGCGCCGCGTGTCGCGCCTGTTTGAAAGAGCCTTTACACATAACATACATAAACATTATAAAATAAACGTCACGGCAGTGCACGGAATTACACGTTTTGAAAATCGAATCTCCGTGGCGGTAGGCAACTATTTTCCAACTTGTCCTTTATTTTTGTGTTAGTTGACGTGAACGTTAAGCTTCAAGCTCTGCTTTTAGCATTAAAAAGGTTTTTATTTCCACATAAAACGTCTTGGACGTTACAATAAGGTTTTATATTTCAAATAATGTTTATCGTATTCATGAATACAATGTATTACGTCTATGATACTTGCTAGAATAAAGGCTCCGGCAAATTGCCGCTACTTGTCGCGTGATGTGATTTTGCAATATATATCCGTAGAACAATTTCTATGAAAATGCGAATATTTATTTTTTTAAATCAACAGACAGCTGTGCTACTGGGGAGTTTGTTGCGCCACTTCTTCTTCCCAGCTAAAGCTCTAGGAAGTGGTGAAGGGTGGGCGTTTTGGGGGGACTGTCTTATGTAATTTTGACGTTCGAAAAGTTTGAATAAATGACATTCGAATTTTGAATTTTTGAATTTCAACGAAAAAATACTTAACAAAATTATAGTCAGTACAATCAGACTACAGAAACAGTCAGCTTACAATTTTGCTAAGTCATTTTTTGTTAAAATCAATTTTGTTAAACAACCCGTTTTTAAAACAAAACACAACATAACATCACGCCTGTGTTCCCCGAAGGGTTAGGCAGAGGTATACCTATAGTACACCCACATTTCGCCAGTGATGTTTAAGTCCCATGTAATAGGGGGCGAGTCTATTGCCATCAACCGGGCACAAATCCAGACTCCGGGCTGCTACTGAGAAATTGTAGATGTAAAAACCTAATAACACTTTGCCCGCCCGGGAATCCAACTCAGGACCTCAGGCTCAGCGGTAGCGCTTGCAACCACTAGACCAACAAGGCAAACAAAAAAAAAAATGGTACAAATCTTGAAGATTCTACTGACCTCAAATAATACCAACATACCTAGGGTATAGGTTTACCAATTCATGGCAGTATTAAACCCTTCTAACTACGCCTGTGACAGATTAGCGAACGCTTCGACAGGCCTTGATAGACAGGCCGATAGCCTGTCACTCAGAGACAGCCACGGAATTACTCCTGCACTGGCCGCAAAATTTTGATTCGAAACTTCAAACCTTAGACGCTCATTTAAATTAGAACATTTTCTCTGCAACTATTATATAACTCAATTCTAAAGTCAATTTCCAATGCTCTATCGTTCATCACTAATGCAGAAATCCACGAGTAATTAAAAGTAAACACAGTAACGTAGAATATACTGATGGTAGAAAATACATACAAGGACAGACTTAAAAACCAAATTAGTTGGCCGTAGACCTGCTCCAACCAAATATTACCAAGCGCCTCAAAAGGCACCACATCTTCGAGCTGAATAAATAATTACCATTTAGGTGCTGTGCTCACTGGAGCTCTGCACAACCACGCCATGAAGCAAACAGCACATTTGCTTATTGCAGAAAGGCTGATTGCAGATACAAAAAGAAGAAAACCGGGAGTGCCGACAGAAGTGAAAATTTTAACAAGATCGCCTTGGTGGAAGAAAAATACTTGCATAGAACATTGATTCGTAACGTAATATAAATAAAGAGCATAATTGTGTTTACAAAACCTTTAAAGTAAAAATACTTGCATAAAACATTGATCCGTAGCTTTATATAAATAAAGAACACAATCGCGTTTACAAAACCTTTAAACTAGCAAGTTATTAGTTTTATTATATCTTTTCAAAATAGCGTCCATTTACATCAATACATCGCTGCATCCTATGGAACCACTGAGAAAAGCACTTTACCCACTCGTCCTTAGGTGTCTCTTCGATGGCATTTTGAAACTCTTCTTCTTCCTCGGCGTCCATAAAACTTTTTCGATCGAAGTTTTTCTTTTATTTTCGGAAATAAATAAAAATCGCAAGGTGCGAGGTTGGGGCTCAGGCGGGTGACCCAGTAATTCCACGTCGGACGTCGCCAAGTATTAGACTGTTTGCTTGGCGGTGTGCGACGAGGCCTTGTCGTGGTGTAAGAGGATCCTATTGCGAGGTCGTTTCTCCCGAACTTTTTCCAAGACAAGTGGCAAACAATTGTTAGTGTACCACTCTGCAGTAACCGTTTTTCGATCCTCTAAAACAATTGTTGCGTAATGACCTGTCCTTCCGAAGAACGAGGCCACCATCTTTTTTCCCACGCTTCAACCTCTCTTCACTTTAGTTGGCAACTCCTCGGAAGGAAACACCCAGACAGCAGACTGTCTCTTAGTTTCAGGATCATAACAATAAATCCAGCTTTCGTTACTCGTAAGTACTGATAAGTATGTCGAACACAGCATTTGAGTCACCTCCGTTAGATCTTTGAACTATTTCAAGACACCAATCAACACCACGGAGTTTTTGGGCCTCTGTCAAATTATGAGGTATCCACCGAGCATAAAACCTCCTGACCGCTAAATGATCACGGAGGATTTTGTGCAGTTGACTCATACCGATGCCTAAGCTTGTCCGAATCTGCTGATAAGTCACTCTTTTGTCAGTCCCTATCATACGCCGCACAACACTGATGTTATCTTCAGTCGTCGCCGTAGAAGGCCGTCCCTCACGCAGATCATCAGTGAGATTAGTGCGACCACGTTTAAACTCATTAAACCAGTTGTAAACAGTGGCACGAGATGGGGCTTCATTGTGAAAGGCCAATCGAAGTCTATCATAACTTTCTTGTTGACTTAAATGACATCGAAAGTCTTAAAAAATTATTGTACGAAAATTTTCATGTTGACGTGACACAGACAATTTTCAATTTACCGCCAAATCGTAACAAAAGGCAAAAGAATAAAATACATACACAATAATATTGGCAAAGAATTCCATTTTCAAAATTTGAACTGTTTTTTTTTATTATATCGCTTACAAGCGGCCAGTTCTAAAAACTTTCAGTGTCGCCATTGTACGCTTCTATTTTCAAATGCGAGAATATTTTTGACTATTTTATATCCTTGTGTTAATCCATTATTCAAAGCGAGTTACTCGTCTTGTAAATGGGATCGGCCACATGGGGTACAAATACCGACTAAAATATACTTGTAGCTAAACTCGTGTAAGCAATCCTGTAAATCTGCTAGGAAGAGAATTTCATGCACTCTAGAGAGAGGAATTAGTGTCTTGGAATCTGCAACCAACTTAAGCTGGCTGTGGGAGGAAGGAAAAGATGCTGAAACCATTTGGGAATGAATATCCGATGCGGTGGAAGATATTTTCGAAAATTTTGTAGAAGTGGTACTATTCGATAAGAAAATAAAAGTTAAGAAATCTTCGTAGGGAAATTGGAATTTAATTGATGTAAAAGTATTGAAGTGAGTTTTAAAGTTGTAGCGTTATTTGAAAATATTCAGTCATCTGTAAATGTTACGGAATTTGCATGAAGAATGAATATTTTTGAATGTGAAATGCAATATTTATGCGGTGTTTTGAATGACCACAGAAGAATATAAAGAGATTTAAGAAAGAGAGTTAAGAAATTTAAATTAAGAATCATAACTGGTGAGATGCAGGCATGTCAAAGTCAAAGTCAAATAATTTATTTCAATTAGGCACATAAAAGGCACTTTTGAACGTCAAAATTTACAAAAATAGAATTGATTCTAGTCGCCCGTTCCAAAAGGTAGTTTTCTTATGGAGAAGAATGGGCAAGAAACTCCACCGCTAGTCTTTTAAAATGTTTTACAATATTTGTATACATTAATTATATAATTATATGTAAAGACGATTAGAATAAGATTACTATACCTCAATATGTAAAAATATACCTACTGAGAGCCAGTAGGGATTTATTTCCCCTTTCACATGATTTTACTGGGTTAAAGCTGGGTGCAAAGCCTTGAGGATGTGATAGTTGGCACCATTTGGAGCAATTCTAGCATGTTTTTATGAAGTTTTGCACGATTGAGGCTATTTATTTAATTTTTTAATGCTATGAACTACACAGTTTTTTCAAATTTGAACAGTATTTAACAACATGCGTTAGACAAAAAAATTACATAGGTACCAATTTTACCTGGGGCAATATTGGCAAATAACAGTCAGAAATAGGGTGCAAAAAATAAAAACGTTCCTACTTCATCTAAAACGTGTATTGCACAACACGCTCTAACTGTAGGCTGCGGCAAGGGCCGACAGAGAGGCTGTTTGAATTCCCGGTGGCCCGTACAAGTCTGTTAAAGTTTGCACCAGTGGGGCAGGCAATAAAGATACTCAACAGCGTCTCTCTGCAAGTGGATATCTTTACATGTTCATTGGCGGAATTCCAGGGGGTGACACTTAACATATTGTGCCACACAGTGGACATTGTGACTACATTGCTGTGTTGGGCTGAACCTGTTAAAACAAATGTAAGTGTGACATCACGCCTTGTTTCCCCGAAGGGTTGGACAGAGGTGTCCCTGTAACAGGTTCACCCACATTTCGCCAGTTATGTTTTAAGTCCCATGTAATAGGCAGCGAGCCTATTGCCATCAACCGGGCACAAATCCAGACTCCAGGCTGCTACTGAGAAATTTCAGATAGACAAACCCAATAACACTTTGCCCGACCTGGGAATCGAACCCAGGACCTCATGCTCAGCAGTAGCGCTTGCGACCACTAGACCAACGAGGCAGATGCAAGATGCGAGGCGAGATGTAAGTGTGAATAGTAAATAAATAACTTTATCCCCTTAAGGCTTTGTATCCAGCTTCCAAACAGTATAACTTTCCGATAAGTTACAAAACAAAGTGACATAAACGCTGTCCCTCTAACCATTCCCATGTAATAGCGAATTTAATCTAGTTTTATTTTCCTAGTTTTCATGGCGTATAAAACCAACTGGGCACAGTTTACGATCTTGCGCCGCGTTGAAATTGATGGTCGTTGGGGTAGAACCGATGCACTTGTGTACACATAACATCTATGTGTTAAGTTATAAATAGGTCTTATTTACTGGTATATATAGAGTATTTTTAACTACATACACATAATATCACGCCATATCTATTCACTGAATGAGAAGCCAATAAAGAATAGGCGAGAAGTATAAGCATAATTGTTGTAAACCTACTGTTGGGGAATTTTAGGTGACTCTTCAAGGAAACTCAAAATATTCTTATATTTAGTCAAACATGTATTGCCTCGATGACGGACAAAAATGAAAGCGAAAATTGACAAGAAAGTACAAATAGTCCTTACATCTTATTACAAGCTAATTGGCACGCAACGTTGATTTGCTCATTCTAAACGAGCAGGCGTAGGCTTGAACACCTACATTTCACCAATAAGATTCGTGTTTTAGGTCCCTAGTAAGAAGTGTCTGGCCACGCTAAATCTGCAATGGAATAAATGGGCAACACCAAAAAGTTTTGTATATGGTATAATTTTACATCTGTCAGTTATGTCAGTTTCGGGGTTTTAGTAGATCTAATGATTTTGATATTTTGCCTTTTGATTTTTGCCTAATAGAAAAAATCGAACCTAATGCTCTACCT
This sequence comes from Omphaloscelis lunosa, assembly GCA_916610215.1. Lineage (NCBI taxonomy): Eukaryota > Metazoa > Arthropoda > Insecta > Lepidoptera > Noctuidae > Omphaloscelis > Omphaloscelis lunosa. Next base: position 10,498,972 of record OU744265.1, on the reverse strand, counting down.
CCATACGATGACAAAACTGTATCAAATCCACACTGCATCGTGCTTAAGTGACTATTATTTACCAGGAATAAATCAGAATATGAACAATATAACCTATCAAAAACAAAATGACAAACAAAGTATCAAATTCTTTTTTCGTAGGACAGATGTTGTTGCCGTCTATAGATTTTCAAAATCCACCGTTTTTTACTTATGCAGACTTAGCGTGACCAGTCTCTATCTATAACAGGGGCGAGTCTACCATACACAAAAGATTAACAAACCACAGGCTCAGACATCGCTCATGAGACAAGTCACGCTAGACCACTAGACGGTGGCAGTCAGATTACTGAAATTAGTCATTAGTCATTTATTCATAAACAAGTAACTTATATAAAAAATACACAATGAGAGTAATTGTACATTTGACGTTCATAAATTACATCAACAATTTAAAAATAATACATTTATATTTTTATTTCTTCAATAGTATTTCGACACGGTAAATTAAACAATGTCGCCAACAACTTAAAGTTTAAAATAATAACAATAAAATAATTAATTAGAGACAAATTAGCAAATTGTCAATAAAAAAAAAGTTAGATCAATAAATCAGAATTAACAAAATCCAACAAAATTTAACGACATGCTAATTCAAAAAAAATACAATTCAATAAAATTACAGTTCTTCTACAGCATATAGACACTTATTCAATAGGTATTTTAATTTTGTTTTATTTTGAAAGCGCAAAAAAGGATTGTAATCCTTGTTGTCCGTTGAAAATAGTGACACGGGTTTTTTTGAACTCGTAGACATGAGCCTAAGAGTTGGCTCATCTTGAATAACCTTATTCTTGTTGGCATGAGCCAAACAAGAGATAATAATCTACTTAATAGATATCATCTGCCTAGCCTTTTCCTAACTATGTTGGGGTCGGCTTCCAGTCTAACTAGATGCAGTTGAATACCAGTATTTTACATGGAGCAACTGCCTATCTGATCTCCACAATCTATTTAATAGGTAATACGATACTCCTTCGGTAAGACTGGTTGTCAGACTAATATAATCTAATAATAATATACTTAATAAAAAATAATTAAAAATAATTCACTGACAGACAACTCACACAGAAGCATGAAATTTTGCACAAGACTTCCTTTTATAATAAAAGAGAAAGGATTTTTTTAAAATCACCCCCTAAAGGGGTTAAATAGGGGATGAAAGTCTGTAAGGAAGTTCGTCATTTTTGAAGTTAGAAACGTGGAAGTTGGTACAGACTTCTGTTTATAAGTAAAAGTTAGTTGTAACATCGTTTTTGGGAACTCATCCCCTAAGGTTCCGGAAAAGTTGCCGATGGGAAAACCCTTCAGGCACACGGCTTGTTACGAATAAATTCTAATAAGGCCATAACAGCCAAGGCGCCATTTTTATCATCCCAGGATTACTGGCTGACGATAGATCAAGGAAACGTGAGCGGATTGCAAATGCCCACGTGTTCTTTATTCAAAACGTGGTGATAAACACGCTTTTGTTTGAAACCCGTGAGAAGGAAAAAGTTAACGTTTTTTTTTTAAATGAAAAATGTTTCAATCTGAATTGTGCACGTGCTAGGCCCAAGTTATAACAAGCACCCGAGGTGCGCGTCTTGTACACCTATTGTTACGTTGTCACTTACGTTTTGGGCGCTCAGTAAAATGTTATCAATCTGTGTTGTCGCGCGCTCTTGCATGGCAGCGCTTGATGTTATTCGTTATAAAGGAATACATAACATTTTATTGAGCGCCCAAAACGCAGCGCACAAGACGCGCGCCTCGGGCGTCTGTTATAACTGGGGCCCTATAGATTTAAAAGGTTTAAGTTTTTATAAATTCTTTTAATTTTGATACTAGTTCTGCGACGAGTTTTAAAGAAGAAGAAAGAAAGAAAGAAGAAAAAGAAAGAAAATAAATTTATTTGACCCAGGTTACGGCACACAAATCAAAAACAAAAAACACAGAAAGCTCTAAACAGTATTGTGTGCCTCACGGCTGCGACAAATAGGCCCAGTTCAGCATAAATGCCAGACAACTAGTGCCTGACGTTTGTTTTCAACTGAACCTTATGTTATGAGTACGTCTTACGGATGTAAATCAGTTTTATAGTGTGTGTATATATTTAAATAAAAAAAAAATAGATAAAAGTAGCAATTAATAATAAAATCAACATGGTACAATTAAGTTTAAAAAATAATTAAAGATGTATACAGAGGTGTTTAACAAAATAATTAAAATGGTATAGTTGCACAATAAACAAAGGACTGTCCGTCAGTAAATAATAGATAACTTTATCATAATACAATTTATATCAATGAAAAATTAAGGTTGATCATGTCTAGCTTCCGTTGCGCATCCATGAGATACTGCACTAGGCATCTTCTAAAAGTGTCGATCGCTTCTATTGCTCGAAGAGGTGGTGGCAGATTATTCCACACTTTAGAAGCAGCATAACGGAAACTACCTCTAAAAGCTGCTGTACTATGAGACTGAGTCGAGAGTTGCTGCGAGCACTGCCTTCTCCCACATTCTCTTCTACTAACACTTATAACACACTTTTCATTTATCACTTAACACTTATCATTATTAAAAAAATGCCAGTGACTGTGGTTCATACTGTGGTAAGCCCCTGTTGTGTAAGTATCTGCAGCATGTTCCAAAATTCAAAATTCAAACGTCATTTATTCAAACTAGGCTGAGAATCAGCACTTTTCGAACGTCAAAATTACACAAGACGGTCCCCATAAACGCCCACCTTTCACGACTTCTTAGTGCTTTAACTGGGAAGAAGTGGCGTAATAAACTCTCCAGCAGCACAGCTGTCTGTTCAGTTAGAAAAAAATGACTTTATGCGATTGTATGAAAAATTATTTATATTACTCAACACAAAACATAATTTAAATTATTCGTCATATGTCAGCTAGTACACGCCAATATACCAACCAAAAACATCGAGAACTAAACTCAAGCAGAAAAAAAAAAATGAAACGTAAACAAAACTAAATATCTAAATAAAAACCTCTTGGCCATGGGGTCTCAACTCGAACAAATTATAATTAGTGTTGAAAAAATAATCATAGATGGCAGCATAGGAAACAATTATAAATTAACAATCACTAAAAACGAATAAACGGCAGAAGTTGGCTGAAGTAAGATTAGTAAAAATCAAAACTTCCTTGTTTAATGCTGATTTATCCATTTAAACTCGTAAATCACGTATTTCCAACAAAAACGATAAGTGAAACCTTTTACTTGAATTCGAACCCATAGAATGATAAAGTTCTGAGTTGATGAGCTCTTTGCAATAGATGGCGTTTTACTCAATTTGTCATGACATACTGTATAAGCGTTTGGTAGGAAAATCAAACAACATATTTTTTTATAATCTAATACCTACTTTACATAGAAATAAAGGAATTGAAAGAAAAGTTTCAACATGTTTTTGGCAAATACCTACCGACTTAATTTTTTTTTCATTTTACCAATACCTTCCTAAAAATTCTATAAAAAACTGGCCAAGTGCGAGTCGGACTCACGCACTAAGGGTTCCGTACCATTATTATCTATAAAAACGAGCAAAAAAAAAATCACTTTGTTGTATGGGAGCTCCCATAAATATTTATTTTATTCTGTTTTTTAGTATTTGTTGTTATAGCGGCAACAGAAATACATCATCTGTGAAAATTTAAACTGTCTAACTATCACAGTTCATGAGATAGAGTCTGGTGACAGACGGACAGACAGACGGACAGTGGAATCTTAGTAATACGGTCCCGGTTTACCCTTTGAGTACGGAACCCTAAAAAGGATTTGTACGAAACGTTTTAAAAGTGCATAGGTAGCTAATGGTGACGATTTACATTAGAGTCTAGTGTCCTCCCCCACCCTGCCAGCTAAATGGTTGGTTTATGTGAAAAAAGATCACAAGAGGAGTATTAATAACGAAATTAAAAGGAAAACTATCACAGCTAAGTAAGATCTATAAGTTAACGAGTAATAAATCAACCAACTTAAAGCGGTTGCAAAAACATGTTCTTCCGTATGTTCTCCCGTATACATTCCGTATGGGAGAACATGTTTTTCAACTACAAAGTTAAGTTTGTTCTTGGGATAAATTCATCCTAACTACGGAACCCTTCATTATGCGTGGTCCAACACGTACTTGGCCGGTTTTATTTGATATTTTTAAAAACATTAGGCCGTCCTTCGCACGAATGTAAATTAATCGCGGCGGGATTTTATCGCGCACTGGATTTTCAACTCTCGGTGTTAAGCCGAGCGTTGAGAATCCAACGCGCTGGGACGTACTCTCGTCCCAGCGCGTTGAAAAAACACTCTTGAATTTTCAACTCTCGACGCTAAGCAGAGCGTTGAAAATCAAGTGCACGAAAAAGTCGTCGCAATTGTATTACATCCGTGCGAACTTGGGCTTACTGTCAAAATTAGTTCGGATGAAGAACGCGTGATTTCAGTTTTAGGGTTTTAGCAATAGTAGATTTGGTAACGAGGAGATGAAAATCTAGATTTAAGCATTGATATACAAAAAAATAAATAAAGAGGCATTCGCTGCCGCGTGAAAATTGCTAGCTCACTCACAAAAATGAAACTATTCCGTCAACTCGAGATATTTTTGTTGTATTGTTAATATACTTGTCCTTGAACGTACCGTGCGATGTGCGATGTAAAGAATCTATCTTAATGCCATAAGTATCTAAGTCGACTTCTAGATGGCGTTATAAAACTACAGTCTCTGGCAATTTGTGAGTCGCTGATGCTGCCATCTGTTGAAACAATGGAGGAAGGAAAATAGCCAGCTCAATAGCCAGACTTAGGGAGGTATCATTTCTTTGTATGGGATTGGGTATCTGTACTAGTATATTATCTGTGTCTTGGCTTAAAGGCCGTGCCCGCTTACATTTAGCTATATAAACGGACGTTTTAAATGATAAACTAGGACCATCGAGGTCAAATAAATACACAGTTAATTACTAGTAACAATAACAAAACCATGATCAGCAAGACGACCAGGCACCCGTATCAGTTTATCTTCATAATCGTAATGAAAGTGGGTTTCTATCGATACTGCCACGGATACGAACTCACATCCACTTTCAATCGACTTCTTTGAAGTTTCACCACCATGCAGTTTTCATACTTTGCCATAAATAGTCAATCAGAAATGTTTCATTATTGAATCACTCGAAAGAAGAAGAAACTCTTTCGACTGATAAGCCTCCCCGAAGTATCGTCACAACGACTGATCCTAAGTTTTTACGATTCCCACTTACTAGAAATTGGAATACGTTAACATATCCATCTCTCAGTTCACAGAACCTAAACTAGAGATCGCGCCGTCACTCAAGTCCAATAGGTGCGGCGCTCTAGTGTCTATGTCATTCAATCAAAGTGCATTTAAAAAAAAAAAAACAATTTTCCGCCGGACTTCAGTGGTGGCGCGAACTCTAAGGCGGGTTGCAGCTTTACACGTGTCAAAAATGATTTAAAATAGTATCGGTTTTACAGAATGCATTACAGCGCAAGCCCACGTAGTCCAATTAATATCAATATGTAACGAATAACCATACTTACACGTGCTATGTAGAAGCTTGCAGACACGTGCCTAATATCTTTTAACGAGCGACACGAGGACCGATTTGCTATTGAAGGCACATGCTGGATTATGCTGCATTATTAATATTGTGTGGCTCTATAGAATTTAACTAGAAAAAATTGAGTAGGTAATATTAGGGAGTCTTGAATAAAAATATATGTAGCTTTATCGTGATTGCAAGCTTTTTTTTTTGGGTGGGAAATTATTAAATAACTCCCCGCGCTCTGAGCGGCGCGGTAGTGCGTGATAGACTTTTACTGACTAAAACCCACCCGTGTTCCTTCAGTTGTCGTGTTGTCGGGGGCCACGATATCCCAGGGGTCTGGTTTTTGAGTGGTGGACTTTTCTATTAATTCCTCGTTGGTCTAGTGGTCGCAAGCGCTACTGCTGAGCATGAGGTCCTGGGTTCGATTCCCGGGTCGGGATTTTGGGTTCAAGAAATACCAGATGAAACACATCTGGAATTTCTCAGTAGCAGCCCGAAGTCTGGATTTGTGCCCGGTTGAAGCCAATAGGCTCGCCCTCTATTACATGGGACTTAAACATACCTGGCGAAATGTGGGTGTACTGAAGGTACACCTCTACCGAACCCTTCGGGGAAAACTGACATGTTTATGTAATTCAAACAGTTTGTTTAAAGTTTATTGTGTCACGTAACTCCTTCACACATCTTTATATTTTGAGCAATAGCGGGAAATATATAAATAATTCAAAACGTTTTCATTATTAAAATATACATTTTATAGGAGGCAAGAAACAAATAACTACTAAAAAATAAAATAAAAATGCATTACTTATTTTACAATACTCATTATTTTATGTTGCGATTTTCTGGTGGAACGGAACTCAAACTCGAAAAACGTCGACTTCTAAAATGTCAGAAATAACGTCACAAGCCATGTCAATAAACATCTATTCATAACAAACTGCTTGAATTCAGTAATTAATTGCGATTTTTGCTTAAATAAAGCACAAAGAGATTTAAACAAAGCAGTATTGTAAATAATAAACTTACCAATGGCCGCGATTTGTTTTGAACAGTAAGCAGTACTTGAATTGACTTTTAATACTTTTCTTGGGTTTTTGTTCATGACTTTTATTAACCAAGCAAAAAAAAAACATTCGTATTTCCTTTTAAATTTAGGTACTTTTTGTTTTTCCATAATTTGGAAACAATAAAACTATCGCAATAACTATCCCGTTATATTAGGTGCAAATATAGTACATTACTGTCACGGCTAGCAATTCACCGAGGCCACAGATAATATACTAGTACAGATACCCAATCCCATACAAAGAAATGATACCTCCCTAAGTCTGGCTATTGAGCTGGCTATTTTCCTTCCTCCATTGTTTCAACAGATGGCAGCATCAGCGACTCACAAATTGCCAGAGACTGTAGTTTTATAACGCCATCTAGAAGTCGACTTAGATACTTATGGCATTAAGATAGATTCTTTACATCGCACATCGCACGGTACGTTCAAGGACAAGTATATTAACAATACAACAAAAATATCTCGAGTTGACGGAATAGTTTCATTTTTGTGAGTGAGCTAGCAATTTTCACGCGGCAGCGAATGCCTCTTTATTTATTTTTTTGTATATCAATGCTTAAATCTAGATTTTCATCTCCTCGTTACCAAATCTACTATTGCTAAAACCCTAAAACTGAAATCACGCGTTCTTCATCCGAACTAATTTTGACAGTAAGCCCAAGTTCGCACGGATGTAATACAATTGCGACGACTTTTTCGTGCACTTGATTTTCAACGCTCTGCTTAGCGTCGAGAGTTGAAAATTCAAGAGTGTTTTTTCAACGCGCTGGGACGAGAGTACGTCCCAGCGCGTTGGATTCTCAACGCTCGGCTTAACACCGAGAGTTGAAAATCCAGTGCGCGATAAAATCCCGCCGCGATTAATTTACATTCGTGCGAAGGACGGCCTAATGTTTTTAAAAATATCAAATAAAACCGGCCAAGTACGTGTTGGACCACGCATAATGAAGGGTTCCGTAGTTAGGATGAATTTATCCCAAGAACAAACTTAACTTTGTAGTTGAAAAACATGTTCTCCCATATGGAATGTATACGGGAGAACATACGGAAGAACATGTTTTTGCAACCGCTTTAAGTTGGTTGATTTATTACTCGTTAACTTATAGATCTTACTTAGCTGTGATAGTTTTCCTTTTAATTTCGTTATTAATACTCCTCTTGTGATCTTTTTTCACATAAACCAACCATTTAGCTGGCAGGGTGGGGGAGGACACTAGACTCTAATGTAAATCGTCACCATTAGCTACCTATGCACTTTTAAAACGTTTCGTACAAATCCTTTTTAGGGTTCCGTACTCAAAGGGTAAACCGGGACCGTATTACTAAGATTCCACTGTCCGTCTGTCTGTCCGTCTGTCACCAGACTCTATCTCATGAACTGTGATAGTTAGACAGTTTAAATTTTCACAGATGATGTATTTCTGTTGCCGCTATAACAACAAATACTAAAAAACAGAATAAAATAAATATTTATGGGAGCTCCCATACAACAAAGTGATTTTTTTTTTGCTCGTTTTTATAGATAATAATGGTACGGAACCCTTAGTGCGTGAGTCCGACTCGCACTTGGCCAGTTTTTTATAGAATTTTTAGGAAGGTATTGGTAAAATGAAAAAAAAATTAAGTCGGTAGGTATTTGCCAAAAACATGTTGAAACTTTTCTTTCAATTCCTTTATTTCTATGTAAAGTAGGTATTAGATTATAAAAAAATATGTTGTTTGATTTTCCTACCAAACGCTTATACAGTATGTCATGACAAATTGAGTAAAACGCCATCTATTGCAAAGAGCTCATCAACTCAGAACTTTATCATTCTATGGGTTCGAATTCAAGTAAAAGGTTTCACTTATCGTTTTTGTTGGAAATACGTGATTTACGAGTTTAAATGGATAAATCAGCATTAAACAAGGAAGTTTTGATTTTTACTAATCTTACTTCAGCCAACTTCTGCCGTTTATTCGTTTTTAGTGATTGTTAATTTATAATTGTTTCCTATGCTGCCATCTATGATTATTTTTTCAACACTAATTATAATTTGTTCGAGTTGAGACCCCATGCCGAGGCACACATACGTGAGCCCATCAATGCCTGGTTGCGGCCAAGGCTTGTATAGTACCTACTTTTCTCAAATAATGCGCGGAAATTCAAACTAAGTAAATTAATTATAAATTCCAGAATCAATGACGCCCATAGAAAATTTTAACGCGCCAATATGTTAATTTTTTTTTCTTCTTTACTTTTAACATCTCTATTTGCTAAGCCAGTTCGAAAATTAAATAAAATTTTGATAAGTTACCTCCTTCGTTGCTATGTGTTGAAGTAAAAAGTTAGTTCCATTTTTAAATAACACGACAACTATGAGTTTTCATAGTAATTTATTTGGCCGCTAAACACGACAGATATGAATTTTCATAATAACATTGCCGGCCGGGCGCTCGCTTGTTTTTTACCAGCACAGTAATTTCGATTTATCTCGAATAAGGTTGTCAAAATACTGTTTGAATTTCCAAGCATGTTTGAGAAAAAGCTATTTTCTTTCTGTCGGTGACTGAAATAATGGGGGAAAAGAAGACGTAGGTATTTTTTTTTTATATTGCATGTTCATTTTACATCTCCACTCCAGTCTAACCAGCCAGAACTTTTAAATCAAACGTCCTAGTAAGGCCGCGTCCTATTTAAAAGTGATCGTTGCTCGAATACGCGATCGGTTGCGTGCATTAAGTCATTTTTTGTCCGGAAAATTGGACAGGGCCCTCTGTCGGCATGACCATGCGTTCACAGAACAAAAAAATCTAACGATCGTGTTCTGTCGACGATCGCTTTTAAATAAGACGCCGGGTAATACTAACGTCCCTTATTCCTACCTCTTTCGAAAAAGATGCCAATTTTTGCTATAATAAATTGTTATTGAGCTCTGACCGATCTGTTTACTAAGACGCATAAGTTCGTTGCCCTATTTAGATACATAGGAATGAACTATAATTAAGCTGGACCTAAGGGATTAGGGAAAGAGACCATCGTATGACGCAGGGGACAGAGTTCATTAACATTGTAATGCCTTTACTGATATAAATTGTAGTGTGTATTTCTATTTTGTTTTATTTACTTAATAAGGCAACAAATCCCAATATACTAATCACAAATACATACAATTGATTTAATTCATTACATCAATAAAACAAAATAATTACATTACAATTCACATTCATTCATTAATTCATTACATCACTTCATGCTATTCGTATTTACTAAATAATATATTTATCTTTTGATAGAATGGTCGAAATCTGTAGATGGCCTGCAATCTGGGGTCGATAAATAAAATTTTAAAAACATATAAACTAATATTATAAAGAGAAAAGATGTGATTTTTTGTATCTATGTTTGTAATGGATAAACTCAAAAAATACTTTACCAATTAAAAAAATTCTTTCAATTGTAGAAAGCTACATTATCAGCGAGTAACATGGGATGTATTTAATCGACTTCCACACGAACTAAGTCGCGGGCAAAAGCTAGTTTTATTTGATATACGCTGATGCTTACGGTTTCACTACCTTAATTGGAAATACTGCTCGCAATAGCTTATACATTGTTGTGTTTGAGCTTATTGCAAATTTTTGTTGAAATCAGATCAGTAATTGAAGCAATGAAATGCAATTGTTTATTCTGTAAATAGGATATCAGAATCACTTTTACACGCCATATTAAAAAAAAATATTAAAAATAAGCTAGTTGAGTTCGGCGTTTCTTATCTGACTACTTTGAGAAGAAAAGCTGAAACAAACTCAGAGGTCACAGTCTCTTTTAACGTCCAGACATAATCTTGGTCAGGCCATATGAGGACCATTTAGATTAGTGTCTGAAATGGTCTTTTGAGGAAAGAACCACACAGATTTGAGTGGACCTGTCCAGTCAGTGCAAGCATTTGTCAGTAATCGTGGAGCTCAACTCGACGAACAATACCAAAGAGAGGACATTTGGGTAGGCCGCATAAACTACTCAAACTGCCAGACCGTCATTAAAACTAGCTGAGAAATAAGAAGAAGGAACAAACAAACTCACCACACTTTTGTACTAAGGTGAAGCACGGATTCAAAGCAGTACCTAGGTACATTATATTTTTGCCGCCCATTGTACAAAAAGAGATTTCAATATAATTATATTTTAATGATGGTTATTTTATTCTGTGACAAAGCTGTGCTTAGAGGGACAAAAGTTGGCCCTAAGGGTATGTACTCTGGATGATATCTGAATGCAAACAATGAAACCGGTTACGACGGTATAAAATGTTATAAGGGGAAAAGTTAGTTTATTCTTTTTGAAGGAAAGTTATACAACCGTGCGTGCCGTTAATGGACACACTCTTATGCAACATAACTGTCGTTTAGTAGTTATAAGCGTTAATGCCGAGTGATCCTAGATAAGAGCCCCGGGTCGTGGAAAGCGTCATCGAGAATTTCAATGACGTAGTTTTCAGCATTAGCCCGTCGTCTGGATTTAAACCAGGTCTGTTATAATAAACTTGCCTCCTAATTTATAGGACTTATAATACAACTTGAATAGTCTGTAAACTAAACACATCTGCCTAATCCTTTAGGGAATACAAGCGTGATAATATGCTATACAATGAGTCTCCAAACGGTACCAAGTGTGTTCTCTCCTAACACCGGCTTTGCGGCGCACCGCACGGAGACAGGGTATAATAAAGTTGTTCAAATAATTGACCACAAGAACCGTTGGACTGAGAAGATCCGGGAAATCCGGGCTTTGAGAAGTCTGTGATGCGAATGAACTGCTTAGGAACTTGTGTTTATGTATTTGTTCATAACCCTAGAGTTTCTTGTCCGTTCTTTTCCGTAGGAATATCGGTTCTGGCACAGGCAACTAATTTTCGTATTACTTTTCTGACAAACCGATAGATGAAAACGAAGAATGCTTTGTTTTTGTATTTTTTTAAATTAGACAATATTTACTTACTCAAGATAGTTAATTGATTCAGGCGTGACCTTGCGGAAATCCATTATAAAATAATATAGAAGTGGATATATATTTAGTAACCTGTTCCGCTTAGCTATTTCTAAAGAGTATTAAAAAAAACCCTGAAAGAAATCGATACGTGTTTCACCTCTAAGCGAGGCATCCTCAGGATGACGATTGACTGGTCGCGAACTCGAACACGGCGTGTTGCCACACCGAGCGCTGCACAGTCAGACAGTCAGTCAGTCAGTCAGCGGTCAGCGCTAGGTGTGGCAGCACGCCTTGTTCGAGTTCGCAACAAGTCAATCGTCATCGTGAGAATGCCTCGTTGAGAGGTGAATCACGTGTCCATTTCTTTCAGGATTTTTTGAAGACTCTTAGAAATAGCTAACCGGAACAGGTTACTAAATTTATTCACTTCTATTGTGTTTTATTTACTGACATTTTTTTTACTAAAATTGGTAGTTACCGGGAAAGCTCGCCACTGCCCAGAATTTGGAAGAATAAGCGGCCATATTGCCGCCATAACCCTAAATTTCAAGCAAAAAAAAACTAAGCAAGAAAAGGCCTCCTGAGGAATTACGGTCAAATACATATGTTTTGCGTCCGCCGTACGTCTTAGAACAAATGAAAATATATCCAACAGTCGTTTTTGTCCGGCAAACAATCCATTTGTTACCTCTGACTCGAATACACAAAGTTATGGATCAAGAAGTAAGGCTTCTTGTTTGTACGTTGGTTTTTAGACACTGTTTTGCGAAACGATTTGGATGCTAGCCAGTTCAGAATTGCGATCAGGGAGCTAGAGTGCATGAAAAATAAATGATCTAGGAGTATTAATGAAGATTAAATATTGGTAATACTCTCAGTAGTTTTGTGCAATTAGGAAATTGGTTTTGTAAAGAAAATTTTATATTTTCGTTAGATGGTATAAAAAATTATCATTCTTGTTAGTAGTCGTACCAATTGGTAAAACAACAGCAGGGTAGGTATTCGTATTTACTTTATACTTCAAGAAAAATATATGCATTTTATTCTGTTCAGCGAGCACGTTTTGTCGATGTAACACTAACATTAGCATGTTAGTCTGTCACAGCATAATTTATTTACTTCTTTTGCAAGAACTCCCAAGGAACTGTAGAATAGTTTATAGTGCGAATGAAGAATTGTTTAATTTTTTAGTATTTTCACTATCACATAAAACATTATTCTTCTTGTTATATTAACAAGTCGAACTGAATTGGCCCTGTAGGTGTCGTTTAGATTTTAGATATTTCGAAGGTCTGATAAGATTTTGGTCTCAATCTCCTGGACTATAAGGATAAAACAGTAAAACAACTTCGTTCTATTCAGATAACAGGCCTAATAACACTTTGTGGTTATTAAAACTTTTCTTTTATGGCTTTTCGGTTGGAAGCCACTGTGTCCTGTTCAATGTGTAAACTTCACTTTTGATTGAATAAGTTAGGAAATAATAGAAGGTAATTTATAACTTGTTTAACTTTGGTCATAGATATGTTATGGGAGAATAACATGATTCGTTTTGTTGACAAAAACTGTTATTAAAATGTCGGTAGTAGATTCTTTTTCTTCTTTCTTAATATTGATTCCATTTTCTAAATTTTATGACAAAAAAAAATCGGTTGCCTCTTGGATTTTTTCGTTAACGCGTGAGGGTCTAAAACGGCCGCTTTGGCAGAATCATAATATGATAATACAATATTATGAATCACACAAACTGAAAATTCATAATATTATCTGCGTTCAATTCATATTACGCAATTCATCTGTTTGACAGTTTTGTAGTATAATGAAATAATATTTAAAACGTAGAAATAAAGAATAAAAATCTCATTTGATTAATAAAAACTGTAAAGAAAAATTATCCGGTAAAATTACAGTCTTCATTTTTTCATGCGGCAATATTTACACCAAATATGATTCTGATATGAATTTAATTGAATATGATTCAGCTAAAATATGTGTCACCACAGAGGAATTGCTGTGAATTCAGAAAATGAATTGCTTTTAGAGGAATTGCTAATGTGGCGAAAAAAAGTGAACCGCCGCTGATCTTTATGAGTTCAACAACCGGACGGTGAAATAATGAGTTTGCAAACAGGAAAGTTCATAAATTAAAATTGTTTTGCGTCAGTGTTTTGTCTTTTTCAGAGCGGCGGTTCACTTTTTTCGCCCTGACTTTTCTTGAAATTTTGTCAGATTTATTTGACGAAGTTTTTCGGTAATAATAAATCGTATATTTTTTAAATCTTCTTTATGTCTTTGTCATTTTAATTTTGCACGCGTGATATCACGCTCATCATCATCATCGTCATTTCAGCCGAAAGACGTCCACTGCTGGACATAGGCCTGCCCCAAGCGCCGCCACTTCGACCGGTTTAATATTTATTTATAATAAACCGGTCGGTTCTGAGCTTCTCGCATTCAGCAAACTCCTGCGGCCTTCACAAGGTCATCGGTTCACTTTGTGGGAGGCCTTCCAAACTACGTCTTTCCGTACGCGGCCGCCACTCCAGATTCTTTCGGTCCCATCGGCCATCTGTTCTGCGAGCAATGTGCACTGTCCACTGCCACTTAAGTTTGACTTAATTCGGGCTATGTTGGTTACCTTGCCAATTCTCTCAGAAACTCCCAGCATAGCCCTCTCCATTGCCCTTTGGGTGACTTTTGGATATCTCTCTCCTTTAATTGTAGTTTTTTTTAGCTTCATTCGTCGTATAGTAAGTGGATACCTATATAAGTAATATTGATACGAAAAAATATAATTAAGTTCTATATTGTTGTTGAAGTGACATTGTTTCCTGACAACAAAGAGCGGCACTTCAAATATAAAATTCCTACAAAAATAGATAGGATAGAAAAATAAATAAATAATTTAATTAGACTCGTAGTTCGGTACCTGAGTAAACAACTCTAGTTCTTACATATAAACGCTTTTCTATTTATTTATCTGGTCTTTTAATTAAGTTTTCCTGTAGCTGATCGAAATCTGGTACACTCAACTTGTGTATGGGGAAATAATAAAAAGACCAAAGGTCAATTAACAGACCAATCAATTACTCTGCCTAGCCTTTTACCAACTATTTGTGGTCAGCTTCCAGCGGGACCGGATGCAGCTGAATATCAAGTATTTTAGAGACCTAAACTATTATTTATCTGTCGAGCCCTTTTCGTTAAATGATTAAGATGATGAAATGATTCGCTTGTCTTGTGGTCACAGTTGCCACTACTAAGCTGGATGGTAGTACTACTGGAGGTCTTGAGCTCGATTCTCAGGCCGTGTAAAGTGATATCGGGTGATCGGGTTTTTTCGTCGGTTCGATTCATCAGGTTAAGCTACGCTTGCCGGGGTTGGTCCGTGGATCTATACATATTGACACTCCTCCGTGCGTCGGAAAGCACGTTAAAAGCCGTTGGTCCCGGCTGTCAATCGTGGATCTTTGACAATCGTTAGGGGTCGTCAGACGGTCATAAGTCCCCTCTTTGAGGAATAGTTGGAGAGGTGCCACGGCGTCATCGGCTTTCGCCTGACGCAGGTCCTCACTGGAGACGGTTGTTTTGGGAGGTTCCTGTTCAGGATAAGGTGGGAGAAAACGCCCGGATGTCACCATTGTGTGGATCGCCCGGAGGACACGGTGGAGTATAAGGTGCAGGTCTGCCCGGCTTGGGCGAAGCATCGCCGTGTCCTCGTGGAGGCGATCGGCATCGGTGATCTTTTGCGTCCGGCCCTGGTTCAGGCCATGGTACGAGAAACAGGAGGCGAAACGCGTGAGGGAGAGGCAAACTTTGCGCCCACGCGCCCCTAACCGCCGCAGGAGGAGACGCCCTGGCGCACCGTAGGCGCAGACTTGCCGTCCGATAAGGACCAGGCCCAGGTCACCGGCGCGTTGTGTTCCACGCGTGGCTCAAAGAGATGTCAGCAGAATTGACGGGGTCCGCTGGGGCCGATGCCTGCCGGGGTTGCTAAGAAGTCCGAAAGGGAGATCGTGGCTCCCGGCAACATGGCAACTGAAGGAACACGGGTGGGTTTTAGTCAGTAAGAGTCTGACACGCCCTCCCGCTCCGCCCAGAGCGGGAGAAGTCATTAGATAATTTCCCACCCAAAAAATAAGGGTCGTTAGAAGCCCGAAAGTCTGAGGATCAGTCTTACCAAAGGGTGTCGTATTATCCAGTTACTGGGTTGTGGAGGTCAGATAGGCAGTCGCTCCATGTAAACTACAGATATCTAGCTGCATCCAGTTAGACTGGAAGCTGACCCCAACATAGTTGGGAAAAGGCTAGGCAAATTGAAATATAGACAGAAAATTCTTTAGTATACATATACCTACTTACTTAAACCAAATCGAGCCAAATCTGAATAGTTGCCCGATTTGTGGGCTTTCAAAAGCCCACACCGAGTCACAAAAGCAGGAAGGTAGGTTTTTATAAGTAAAAAACAGGTAGACCCAGATACACAGTCATATATTAACAAAAATAGACAAGTTAGTGATGCAAAACAATAGGGAATAGAAAAGTTATATAACATTTAAAAATATCTTCTAAAAAATTTTTTTACCAAATATCAATCGACTTCCAAACTACAAAGTGAAAAATAACTTTAATTTCGGAACTCGGTGGCAAAAAACTTAAATACTGATCCAAAGACATTGACTTCCGATTTTTCGCTTTTTAGTGGGTTGTAATTTTTGGTTGGTTTGTAATTCATTAGTTCCACTTTACCAAATGGTGCTTTTCTAGAGCAAATGCACGAGTTACCTATAAAAAATACCCAAATCGCTATAGGTGCGCCTATAATATTTGAAGAGTTCCCTCAATTTCTCCAAGATCCCATCATTAGATCGTGACCAAATGACAATGGGACCAACTTGGAAGTCCATTCAAACAAAAAAAAAAAAAAAAATTAAATCGGTTCAGCCGTCTTCGAGTAATCGGGTAAAATACTTTTTTTTTATCTGACGAACTGAGAACCTCCTCCTTTTTTTTTAATTCTAATAAAAATAGACCAGTATTTTGATGATGCTAAAACGTAGGTTTCAACACGATATTAACAATAAGATCTCCCCTTGTTTGAAATTTTAATATAACGAAATGTGGGTATTTCTAACACTTCGTGATTTTCGGGGAATGTGAATGTTATTATTTTGATTTAGAAAAAGCTAATATAAAACAAATAATGCTCAACCCTTAAGATATTAATGTAAGTATCGGTTTTGTTATAACTATCATTAGTACCACTTACTTTCATAACCAGTTTATGTTTAATATCACTAAATCAAATTAACGCCCCTTTATTTCGTTTGACAGAAAACAATTTTATTATTCTGGTAACAGAATCAGCTCGGATCCGGAAATCCCTTAACTGTTCTCTTTTACAGTCAAATTAACGGCAAATAAAGTTGTTTATTTTGTTCACAAAGGCTTTGTTTACTTTAAGGAGTGAAAATTGAATGTAATTTTCGAAGGTGTTAAAAGTGTTATAATGAAGTTTATTGAGCTTACTGTTTTAGTTATTTCATATTTTTATTTTTTTTACTTTTCTGTTTGTTCTGAAGTCTCTTTTGAACAGTCTTCATAAAGTTCGACTTATCAAACACACACATGATTTGGTGATTGCAGTAATAACCTTCTTGCAATAATCCCCAAAGTTCCCTTTTAAGTTGTTTAAAGAAAAGCCGAACTTCTTTTCCCAAACCTACAATAACCGTATCAAATATGTAATAGGCATACCATCATCATCATTTCTGCCGAAAGAACCCCACTGCGGGACATAGGCCGCCTCCAAGCACCGCCATTTCGATATACATATCGTAGATAACAAACTATAAATAATAATATGAACCAACCTACTCAATCTTCATTATATCTGACCCTGAAGTTCGGTACAAGTAGCTCATTTAACCAAGTACCGCTAACATATTGATGGCACACTTCAAGTCTTGCTCACGAACGAGCGGAACGATCATGAATATATAAAGACGAATACTGCTAAATAAATTGAGGGCAAGCTTCGAATAGTTGGGGATTCATGTTACGATGTAGCAATGGATTACGTAAGGTATACGATTATCTGTGTAACCTTCAAGCAGCACTAAAGTTCATTTTTGTCTTTCACTCGAAGTGAAACGTCTCAAAACAAAATTAACAAAAAGTATAAAATTCATTCATTAGTGAACTGATTCAACATTTTTGGATTTTGACACTCCAACACTCGTCTAAGGAATTATTAAAAAATGAAATAAACAGAAATGAAAAGAGCAAATGAACATTCATTCCTATGTAATTTTGTCGGTTTCATGTGAACGTGGAATGAAATAAATATTACTTGATTGAAGCGTTTAATATTAGCATTACGGCATTGTAATTGACACGGAGTGAGCCAGAATCACTAAATGCGGCAGGAAGCTGGATATTTCATTATGCTTGTCGAAAAGACTAACGGCCAACAGATTGACTCAAAATACCTCACTCAGTTAGCCATTAGATTGCCAGTGTAGATTGATGAGTTTGATGATGATCTTGACACTGGCAAGGCCAAAGATTGGCGGTTCCATCTATCTGCTTTTTTACCAAGATGACAATGATCACTGATCGAAAGCTATTTGGTCCAGCAATCGACCTCCAAAATCAAAATACTTCAGAGGCTCTAGCAAAAATGCGCTACCTTAACGTAACGTGCTAGGCCCACATGAGGTGAAGGTCACAATGAAAATCCTTTTTTTTCCCAAATCCATTGAAGATGCTCCATTTCAGGAACATACCTACTACTCCTTAACCAAGGAAACAATCTTTATGTTTCAGATTCAAAACAACCAAGCCTTAACCTAGTTTAAACTCGCATTTGTTGGAACACAACTGGTGCAGACAACCTACCTTGTGCACTGTGTCACAGATGCTAATGTACCGAACGTGCTAGGGAACTATATCAGATATCATTTTACCTACGAATGCTGTGCTAACCTATTTCGTTTTTAGAGTGGAGTTTGGTTAATAAATACATAGTTATTTTATATAATTATTATGCAGAACAATGATTAATAAACCATAGTCTTACCTAATTTGCCTGGTTACGTTTAACTTATCTCATCTTCTAAAATTATGTTCAGAATTTGTTTTTTTAAATAATTTTCTTTGATTTTAATTCATTGCCTCTTAAATAATTGTTCCTCTCATTGTTATAATTGTTTTTTTTTTAATATTTTATTTGTGCTTTGTTTGATATTGTAAATATATTTTTTATACGAATGTATTATAGTTAACTCTTAAATGATATTAATTTGACGATAATAAGCCTTGTCATAATATTTGCAATATCTATGTATATTCCTGAACATACCTTCAGAACTTGAAGGAATGCTCCAACATCTGTCCATAGCATCTCTTGAGGTTGGACTTTCAATGAACAGATTGAAGACACAGGTCATGACCAACAGCACGAAACGTAAGGTCAAGGTAGACTGGCTGTAAAGCTGTCGATGAGCCAGATAGTGTCTTTTAAGAATAGGTAAGACAAGGAAATTGGAAGACGAGTCCAAAATGCTTGGAAGACTTACTGGGCCCTTAAAGAACACATGAAAGGTGTCTTGCTATATCACTAAAACGAAAACTCATCGACATGTAACATAAATAAATTACATTGTCGTCAAACTCATTTTTGCATTGAAGAAAGAGATAAATCTCCTGCCTTAAAACACCTATCTATCCTCCCATATCTAGTCACACTGTTATTTGAAAGAATTGTAAAAGCCAATTATTTTTAAAAGAGTAACCGTGAAGTTTCTTGCCGGCTCTTCTCCATAGGAAACGACCAATTGGAACCGAGCACCTAACTTCTGACGTTTCATAAGTGCCCATGTAGGTTTATGTGAGATAAAAATATTTTTAATTAAATTTTGAAATGAATTGAATTGCCCCTTCAAAAATAAAATAAACGTTTCCCACCCACTGAAAGGGCACCGTATGTAAGAGTATATTAATGATTGTGTGGAAGTGTGACCCATATCGGATAGTACCTACGCAAGCCATTAGGATGATTAATTGAAAATGCGAGCAGAAACCTTTCAGGGTGGTCAATCAGGACGGATATTGAAACTGGGGTTCAATCAAGAGAAAAATATCGTATTCAAATATTCATTCAGCTTGCGGCCAATGCTATTCAGTAAAGTTCATTCGAACCTCATTCAATATATAGCTTATAATGTGAACGAAAATTCATTTGTTTTTCAAAATAAAAGCGGATCCACATCTCGACACCGTTCGAAATTCGAAGTAAAAATTAGAGATAAGTACGGTCAAGGAGCGCAATTTTTGAACAAATTCCGTTGGCACATGGCGGTCGCATATCACCTTTTGAACTGTCATTTTTATTCAAAATGCTGATAATGCTGACAATTTGAGGCGGAAAAATAATAAGGTGCACGCAGAAAAGAACCTTAAGATGCTTAATATAATTTATTCCTACAGGCTGACTTGACCATAAAGTTTATTCGTATATTTTTTTAATTATTTGATAGCAATTTGCGAAAAAAAAAACGATATTGCATTATTTCTTCACGTTTGCTTAAAAATCAATTAAATTATTTCCGGACTCCGAACGTCCGCAGCACATTAACACAGACCTCATTTAAGACCCACATCGATTCGAGTTTATAATTTTTTATTGTAACTGTCATGGCCGCCGATCTCCGTACGTGAATATTGTACCTGGCTGTCACACCGACAATGTGTGATGTGATTTATTACTTTATTTTGTCACAATTTCGTCTGTTTACACAAAAAAGGATATTAATGTAGCTATCTGTCATGTCACTGGTATCAGAATAATAGTATGTTTGAGCAGATGAAGAGTGTGGCATTATTGATGGTTCGGTAAACAATAATGTTTTATTTATTTATTTGGTTAATACAGGGTGGCAGGGACATCGACGCGAAAACTGTTACCATGAATTCAGTACATGATTCTGAATGCCCCCATTTTTGGGTGGGAAATTATCACATAACTTCTCCCGCTCTGTGCGGAGCGAGAGACTAAAACCCACCCGTGTTCCTTCGGTTGCCCTGTTGCCGGGGACCACGATCTCCCTTTCGGTTTTCTTCGCAACCCCGGCAGGCATCGGCCCTAACGGATCCCGTGAATTCTTCGGAATTTTTCGTCTGTTATTAACAAAAAAAAAAAAATTGCTGTTTCATAGAAAAGTGCAATACCTACGCGGTCAAAATGTATGGAACAGCAGGTTAAAAAAAAAACCGACAAAAAATTTCAACGCATGGGCGTTGAAATTTTTCAAAATCATGTACTGAATCCATGGTAACAGTTTTCGCGTTGATGTCCCTGCCACCCTGTATATTGGTACACCGAGATACAAAACCATCCTAAACCAAAAATATTAATGTGAAAGTGTGTTTGAATGTTTGTTACTCAATTATGCAAAAACGGCTGAACGGTAGTACGTTCTCGTGGGATAATTTCCGACGTTAACGCGGGCGAAGCCGAGGGCAAAGGTCAGTATTTTATAAAACAAAGATTAAATAAGAATGATCGTATGTACGCCTACACGAATACATAACGTTCACCGTATCTTACATAGACAACATCATTACCGTCTATTCAATGAACCTGACTTGATTTCCGTACATCTTATCTTTTTTTTTTTTCGGGTGACCACTGAAGATCAGCGCTGTGGGTTCCACATAGCACTGCATCATGCTGAGTGGAAGCCTTCTTGTCAGTCATGTCGTGCAGCTGCCGACTAATTTCTGTTTTATGCTCGTGATTTATTATGTACTTTTTGTTGTTTTCGTTTACTCTTGTCTTTTATGTATGCACGTGTCCCTGTGACAAATAAAACTATTTTTCTTTCTTTCTTTTTTCATCTTCTTTTCTATGTAAGAAAAAATATAAAATAACCCAAAAAAAATAGCGTAGTGACGTCCATTATACAATGCGTTACAAAAATAATGGAAGATAAGACACACCAAACTCATCTAGTTTTTAAAAATAATTTAATATTTTTTTTAGTGTTCTTTGTACCAATTTACAGAAATAAATATCATTTACTAACATGTATATGCTCATAAAAAAGCATAGAGAAAAGCCACTACACACCGTTTCCATAAAAAGAATATGGGCCGTAAGCAAGGGTCTAAAATATAATCCCGGACAAAACTCTCTCAATGAAGCATAAAAGAACGTTGAAAATTATGTTTTTATTATCTAACCCACGTAAAATACTGGTGAAGAGTATTTTACGAAAAAATACGTATTTTTTTATACTTGACTGAATGTTTTCAATCTTTCGAAATAGGCGTCATATTTCGACGAAGTTATTTATTTATATTGAATTTATTTCATATTCGTCCCAATACAATCTATTGCAATATTGTAAGACTAAAATTGAATTTTGTTAAGAGTAGCAAATTTTATAAGATTTATTGCTGACAAATAAGATTTTAGATGCAGTAAGTTGAAAAAAAAAAACCGGCCAAGTGCGAGTCGGACTCGCGCTCGATGGGTTCCGTACCATTATCTATAAAAACAGTAAAAAAATCACGTTTGTTGTATGGGAGCCCCCTTACATATTTATTTTATTCTATTTATTTGTTAATGTAGCGGCAACAGAAATACATCATATGTGAAAATTTAAATTGTCTAACTATCACGGTTGATGAGTTACAGCCTGGTGACAGACGGACAGACAGACAGTTTTACCCTTTAGGTGTGGAACTCTAAAAACAGTAAGTTTACAAAATTCGCCAATATAACTTCACCTAAGATTGGAATTCATAAAATCATAGTCTAAACTCCCACTTAAATCATTCTTATAGTACTTCAAATACATTTTAGGATCAATCTACTTCATAAAATTCATTAATTTGTTCACCAACTGACAGACAACACACAGCCTTGTGAAATTTTGCACAAAAGTTCCTTTTAAAAATAAGGAAGGATTTTTGAAAGTTTGTGAGATTTCTCATCTACACAAGGTTTGCAAAATAATAAAGTCTACAAACTCTAAAAACTTCTAAAAAAATTGTTTTCCATACAAAATCAAAGTTCTTCTGCACTCCTCAATAAAATACATCTTAGTACCAATATTAGTATAAACCATGAGAGGGACAAACATAGTACACCCCTAAGGCTTAGGCGCGATGTCTCATCGATCACGCAGTGGAATACCGCCGAAGTCGATGTAGCCCGTGCGATAAGCGTAGCAAAGGACCACAGTCGCGCATCGCCCGTAGACCGCTACGCTCGTAGCGCCGTAGCACTGCTACGAACGTGACGTACGTACTACTGACAACTGTGTTGTGAATGTGGAAGTGAATTTTTTGTGACTTTGTAACAACTTATCACGTAAGTTTTAGTTTTTTTGTACTTAGTTTTAAGAATGAAGTTTGTTGTTTTATTTTTGTTTGCCGTCGGGAGTATATTTAAAAAAAAATAAAATATTAATACGTAACTTTAAAAAAAAATGGTTTCTTGTTTTACGGTTTTAGTGTAAATAAATCAGGCTCGGTTTTTTAAAGAAAACATTTTGTTTCATGTAACAATATTATATTAAACTACTTTTCAAGAATTTTTACTACCATTGCTACAAAATGTCTTAAATTAAATTTAAAAAACTTTTTCCACGAACGTCTACTATCAAAACAAGTTACTTTATTTTCGTATTTCCCATCTTCAAAAAGGGTAAAGGTAAGGGTGTCATCGAGTGAACTTTTCAGGAGGCTGCAAGTGGGTCAATGATCTCACATAAGGCTGTAGTACGTAACGCGTCTCTCAACGCGATTCAAATTTCAACAGGTTTTTCTATATATAATTGGGGTCTAAAGAGAATTTGAGGTAGCGTATCTTTTATATTCAATTATTTTTGCTCTTTAGATGTTGGATTTTACTTGAGAAAAAATACGGAATCTGCGTATTTTGAAAGAGGAGATGGCTAGGTGCTGCCCCGGAATATTTGTTTTGCAATACTTTTTTTAAAATTATTTTTTAACAGAACAGACCTGTCTATTGTTGAACAGAATAAATAAGTAATCATAAGTACGATAGAAAAAATAATAATAAAAAGAAAACAACGAAACACAAAAATAACAAACAACAAAAATAATTTTTAATAGAGTAACCGTAGAGTTTCTTGCCAGCTTTTCTTCATAGGAAACGACCAATTGGAACCGTGCACCTAGCTTCTGACGTTTCATAAGTGCCCATGTAGGTTTATGTGAAATAAAAATATTTTGAATTGAATTGAACGTTTTGTTTTAATATTTTATACAAGAACTGAAAGTGAAACCCCAACCAATATTTAACATTAGTTCGGGGTTCTATGCAATATAAAAATTTCCTGCCAACTCACTTTTTTTTTCATGCTAGTTGATTCAGAAAATCTGAATTCACGCTTGCAAAACAGTTATTATATAGGCACACGATGTAATTTATAATTTATAGATAATATTACCACGATATTATGTATTTAGTTAATTGATTCAGGCTTGACCTTGCGGAAATCCATTATAAAATGATGATGTGGATATATTTAGTAACCTTTTCCGCTTAGCTATTTCTAAAGTCTTGAAAAGACCCTGGAAGAAATCGACACGTGTTTCACCTCTCAACGAGGCATCCTCAGGATGACGATTAACTTGTCGTGAACTCGAACACGGCGTGTTGCCACATCAAGCCCGAGCGCAGACTGCGAGAGTGAGTCTGCGCTCGGTGCTTGGTGTGGCAACACGCCGTGTTAATCGTCATCCTGAGGATGCCTCGTTGAGAGGTGAAACACGTGTCGATTTCTTCCAGGGTCTTTTCAAGACTCTTTAGAAATAGCTAAGCGGAAAAGGTTACTAAATATATCCACATCATTTCACAATATATTTAATTATTTATTTGGCACCTCAACGACTTACTCACTTAAACATACACATAAAAAAATGACATACAGTTTTGGGTATTGTGAACTCGTCACTTACAGAAGTGCACAGCACTAGCAGAGAACTTAATGATTATAGGACTTTTTAATTATCGTTAGTTGATTTAGTTACAAAATAAAAAATAAAAAATAATTATGCTCACAAAAACGATGAAAAGTACAGAAATATTTAACTAAATAACATAAAAGAAGTCCTAAAAAGATGGAAATGGAAGTGGATACAATTTTTTTAATAGACGGCTTGAGTCGCACAGAGGTCTTGAGACTCCGAGCTGGTTAAAAGTCTCGAACGGAATTGACGAAAAGGGTTAGAGAAGATGTCGATGCTATTGGTTCGTGTAGCGATTTTATTATAATTTCCCATTTATATGAAGATAAGCAGCTAGTATATACAATACATATAATCATGTAGTTGTCCGGGTTAATACTAGCAACATCATTATTAATCCGTACTATAATATTTTAGATGCGAAAGTAACTTTGTCTGTTACATTTTCACGCCAACAATGAACCGATCGTTGTAAAAATTGACTGGAACTTGGAGAAGTACATAGGGTACTTTCATCCTGGATATTTGTATACAAAAATAGTGAAATACAAACGAGAACTTTTATTTTTCTTTTGAAATTGTAAACGTTTGTAGAATAGAAGATAAGTTTAGAAACATGGTTGATATAAACACATAACATAACATCACGCCTTGTTTCCCCGAAGGGTTGGGCAGAGGTGTCCCTGTAGCAGGTTCACTCACATTTCGCCAGTTATGTTTTAAGTCCCATGTAATAGGGGGCGAGCCTATTGCCATCAACCGGGCACAAATCCAGACTCCAGGCTGCTAGTGAGAAATTTTAGATAGAAAAACCCAATACCACTTTGCCCGACCTGGGAAATAAAATGTGCAATAAAAGAAGAATTCTCTCTGTAAAGTATTTATCTATGATTGGATGGATAACGCAGATAAAACAGTGGTGGCCCAGTAACGAACGCGATTTACAAGTTGTAGGTCGTGGGTTCGAACCCAGTCAATCGCTTTACTTTGTGTAAATTATTTCATCACCACTGCTCTCAAAACGGTGAAGGAAAACATCGTGAGGAAACTGGTGTTTTAGAATCAAAAATTCGAAGACATTTGTGACATCTACCAACCCGCACTGGGCCCGCGTGGTGGATAACGGCCCACTGCCTCTTACTAAGAGTAGGCCTGTGTCCCAGCTGTGAGTTGTCTAAGTTGGATGGATAACTAATTCAAAAATAAACTGATGCTACCAACCTAAATTTTTATGAACATTTATAATCATTTTGGTAGAAAAATAGATGCATTTTTGGTAAGCGTTTAAATTGCATCCAAAATAATACTCCCTGGAGTTTTATCTTCTATTTTCCGCACCAATACCTTCTTGTGGTTATCAGCTAAGAAGAGCATTATTCTGCAAACGTGGATGGGCTAAAGCGTGATGCTTATTTCTAAAGAAATCTCTTCCAGCATATCTGCGATAGGAAAGTACATAAATAGCGATGTAGACAACGTGTGTAAGAGTAGATGAGAAAATAAAATCTATACAAATAATAAAATAAGTTAAAACTGTACATTAAATATTTTAGAAAAAAAGTAATTTCTACAAGGTCAGGGATCGATTGTAACGTCGAAAATATTTTTTTTAGAATTTTTGTCTGTATGTATGCAGCATGACGCAAATTCTACCGGACAGATACTGTTAAAATTTTGCATAGATATTCCCTGTGTGTCTGGTCAAGTTATAGGGTATAAATTATTACACTATTTGTTATGGGGGATGAGCAATATTACATTATGTCGTATTTGTATGTTCTAGCATGATGCAAATTCTACCGGATTGATTCTGTTAAAATTTTGCATAGATATTCCCTATAAGTCTGGTCAAACTGTAGGGTATAAACTATCACGCTATTTACTATGAGGGACAAGCAATATTATATTATGTTCGTATTTTTTGAGAAAATAAAAAAAAAAAACGCGCCAAAAGATTAGGATATTGTAGGTGGTTATCGATTTAACTTTTTAAATGATTATCATCACGCTATACTTTTATGGAACTAAGCAGTCAATCATGAAATATATAGAAACGGCTATTTTAGGTAACTTTCAACGAAGCAATTAACTCAGCGGTTGGACGATTGTAATGAGATTTTTAAAACTTATTTTTGATTATGTATAAAATATATATACATATAATAAAATAACTTCGCTACGAAGTTAAAACTGCACATTGAATATTTTTGAAAAAAGTTATTGCTACGAGGTCTGGGATCGATTCTTATGCCGAAAATATAGTTTTTAGAATGTTTGTCTGTTCCAACTGTAGGGTATTTTATCGTTAATAATTTGATTCCTTATTATTTTAATTTAATTTAGGGGTTTTATTTTGTATACAGTAATAATTGCTGGTTGGTCTTCCAATTTAGACTATCACGACTATTTGCTATGGGGATGTGCAATATTAAATTATGTTCGTATTTTTCTCCGCAAATTGTAAAAGGTTAGGATATTGTAGATAGTTACCGATTTAACTTTTTAAATTATTATCATCACGCTATACCTTTATGGAACTAAGCAGTTAATCATGATTATATAGGAACGGCTATTTTAGCCAACTTTTAACAAAGCTAATAACTAAGCGGTTGAACGAATGATTTGCAATCCTGGGGTAGTAAGTTCGATTCCCATTGTTTTTTTTTGTGACTCTTTTTTACATTTTGTAATAAAAATATTTTTGTTTTTTTTTTTATTATGTATATTATTTAGCTCATAGAATGTATTAATTCACTAAAAAAGGAAAATTTCGTAAGCTGTGGGAAACTGCTACGTTACAAGTACTTTACAGTCACAAAACATTCAAGGTTGTGTTCTGATCATTTTAGAGCTAAAGATTATAAGAATAAAAGGATTTTTTACAGATTTTGACAGCAGATTTGTCTTAGCGATTTTAAAATCTGTGTGTGGATCTTCTGGAATCGCTGCCACACTGCTTCCTGGTGATAAAACAGCGCACGCCATGTTTAAAATTCCCATCGATTTAGAGAGCAACGAAACGCCTGTTTATGGCGTGTCACGCAACAGTAACAAGGGACGTGTGCTTAGGGATTGCGCTTCATCGTATGGGATGAATGTGTTATGGCAAATAGGAAAGCAGTGAAAGCTGTAAACAGAACCCTGCAGGACATCCGCAGGAACCAAGACATGATGGGTGGTGTCACAGTTCTGACTGACAAAGTAAATACCTCGTTGAAAAGGTTGACTCTCTGGTTGAGAGTTCATAGACTGCGCTTGACCATCATCATGCGAGCTCGGCTTGGCGGGAATTCAAATGCTCAAGAATTCTCCGATGTTCTTCTAAAAGTTGGTGAAGACTCTTGGTAGAGAAGATCCCACATCAGTCAAATTACGTACCAAGAGAATTCTTGGGCGTGTTTCTATTTTAACTCCGAAAATGATCCGGCTGCAGCGATCAACCACAGTATTCTCTCACAAATTGAAGGGAGTGAAGTGATTTACACCTCCATTAATACTGATGTGGAGGAAGATGATGCCACACATTACCCTGTAGAATTTCTCAATTTGAAAATAGCAAGTGGACTTCCAGCTGGTGGTCGGTGTCCGGATTATGCTCCTTCGGAACTTAACCGCCGAAGCTGCGTAACGGAACCCGGCTCAAAGTCATGTCTTTGCAGAGAAACGTCATCGAGGCGGAAATTATAACAGGTTGTGACGATGGCACGACAGTGTTTATAGCGCGTATACCACTAATTCCCCAAAATTACCAGTTTAAGCGCGTGGAGTTCTCTGGGAGCGTATACTTTCCGATCAACAAATCAAGGGGCCTACACCGAAGGCTGAAACCTGCGGGTGTCTACTTCAGGACAAGCTGCTTCTCACACGGACAACCGTACGTCGCTTGCTCCCGAGTCACCATTCCTGACTCTCTGTATATTTTGGCTGCTGAGAACTACAAACGTAGTATACAGGGAAGTTTTATAAAAATGTGGCTGTTATTGTAGTATATTGTGGTGTCTTACGACTTCCACGCAAATGAAGTCGCGGGCAGAAGCTAGTTCTTAAATAAAAATCAATTAATTTATCTAAATATAAACATACAAAATGAGAATATACTTACATACTTCTAAAATAAATATCACTACAATATATAATAAGTAACATATTAAAAAGCAGCTTCCTGCCTTTTTTTTTTGGGTGGGAAATTATCAAATAACTTCTCCCGCTCTGGGTGAAGCGGGTCAGACTCTTACTGACTAAAACCCACCCGTGTTCCTTCAGTTGCCATGTTGCCGGGGGCCACGATCTCCCTTTCGGACTTCTTCTGCTTGACTAATGGGTAGCTTAATTAGTCACCAGCTTCCTGCCTGGCAGTAGTACAACATTTTGCGATGCCCATTCTTTAACCATAATTATGACAAAAATCCGTCACACAAGCAAAGTGATGGACATTTGAGACTTTTAAATGTCAGAAGCTGTCATTTATCCAAGTCCCGTATGCACTACCAAACGGGATAAAATTATTTCAAGGTGAAAGAAGACTGCCTATTCTTCCCAAGCACAAAATATTTGCGCGCTTCCTTTTCAACCCAACACAGAATACGTATTTCTCCATAAAAGGATTTTGAAATGAGCTCTGTAGGGACGCTGATCTAGAGTTTACGATAACAATTACCAAGATAGGGTTATTAGAATTTATTTTATCGTTATTTTACACAGGAGACCAGTATGTAAGTGAAAAATGGTAATCTGTGGGCGTACCAGAAAACCTTGTTATTGTTTTATTATACCTCAACGGACTAGGTAGGTAAAGTTAGGAAAATTAATTCTTATGCAAACTGATTACCATCTCAAATTGTTCGTAGTATTCAATCTTCAACTGGCATTCTTTGAGAGTTGTATGAAAATGGCTGTAACACGGCAAATTGACGTAGTGTGTCAATTTGATAAACAATTAAATTTCCGGACTAAAACTAAATGCAACTTGTTTTCGGGAAAAAATGCTCAAAGTATGAACATTTTCGGTTATTTACACTGTTTTGGCCGATTTGGTTATCTAGTTTAACTGGGTAAGGTTAGTCTGTCGTGTTCCGGGAATCTCGGAATACAATAACTAATGTTTTTTCTACAAAATATACTTTTTTTGGCTCTTCATACTGCTTCACTATTTAGGAATAATTTTGCAATACAATATTTATTCCTTACTAATACTACCACAGTATATCAATAAAAAAAATGTGTATTAGTAGAAGGGGTCAGTGTCAGATCGGTCCGAGTCAACTCAACCCGAATAATAATACCAGATTCTCATCTGGTATTATTGGGTTGAGTACACGTTACATAGTAGGTAAAACAAGAAATGACCAATCACAAGACTCTTACTTCATTTCCTGGTAACCTTCAACATTTCAAAGAGCTTAATAATTATTAGTTCTCACATTTGGTAAGCGTGTCACGTGCAATTAGTAATAAAAGTCGGGGTTGCGTGATAGGTCTGAAGTACACATAATAATATAGTACGCAATACTTGGAGGGTCTTTACAAGGCCATCTTGATAACTTTTCTTTGGAAACTTGTGTATGAGTAAAAGTTGTGAAAGGTTATGTTAATTTTAGGCTTAGTAAGTACTGCAAACTGTGCGTTGTGTGTCAGAATTCTTTGTAAGTGGAAGAGATTAGTCACACTTTAGCTACTGATTTTGTGAATTGCTAATGGTTGATAACCTTGAGACGTTTATCAGCTCAATGGTAGTTAAATTTTTTTGAACATTTTTATGGAAACATTCATTATAAAATAATTTTAGTTTGGCAAATTATCATTGCATTTATTAATCTTAATGTCACCCTAAATCTGTCTATCAAGTAGCCAATATTGTCCTATTTGACAGTAGAGCAAGGGCCTTCCCTAAATAATAAAATAAGTATTTTATCTTTGATACCTTTTATCTTTAATATCTTTTATCTTTGAAACTAGTACCTAAGTAGGATTAAACGCGCGACCGCTCTCGTTCATTCAATGTCCCCACGAAACATTTAATGAACACGTTCAAGCAAAAGTTTTTCATTCATTTGTTCAGTCTTTGTTACGTTCAGTTGAACCGGGCTCGTTATAAACTCGTTAGCACACATTTGATTCGTTTCAGATTAATTGTTAGTTTTGGTTTAGCTGGGAACTACATGACGTTAATTTATAGTGGGCGACTAGAATTAATTCTATTTTTTGTAACCTTTGACGTTCAAAAGTGCCTTTTATGTGCCTAATTAAAATAAATTATTTGACTTTGACTTTGAGTTTCACAGTAACTTTAAGTGGAATTTTATTTCTGTCATGTAAGTAATCTGCCTAGCTTTTTCCTAGCTATGTTAGGGTCGGCTTCCAGTTTAAACGGATGCAGCTGAATACCGTATTTATAACCCAGTAACTGGGTAATACGATACCCCTCGGTAAGTCTGGTTGTCAGACTTTCGGGCTTCTGACGACCCGTAACGACTGCAAAGATCCATGAATGTTAGCAGGGACCAACGGCTTATCGTGCTTTCCGAGGCACGGAGGAGTCTCGGTATGTTAAGATGGTCACCTATCCACAGCTCAATCCCGGCAAGCTTAACCTGATGGATCGAACCGTGCGGCTGTTATTACTTAGCTACGAGCTTCTAATGAATGTCTAACATGTGTAGTATAAAATTCTATTTATTTATTATTCATCAAAGACTGATCTAGTTCGGAATCATTTACTTCCGATGCCTACTAGATAAAAATCATCCAGGATATTATGTACGCATTAAGCATATCGGAGCAAAACTATTATCATTGAACCAACTATCAATATTATATTATTTTCCTAGAACTCATCCTCTGACTTTTTTTTGGGTAAATGTACTATTAAACTTTGTTTAACATATCTCAGGACCGTGAGGTCCTTTGGAAGGCGTACGAGGGGCCGAAGCCAACTCGCAGAGGCCCCTTAGACATTTTTAAGTGTTGAGGCACCAACCGACGATTATCCCCGTATGCAAGTGCACCCAAGGACAATCCCCGGTTGGTGTAGGACTATTGCAGAATAGGAAACAAAACATATAGGGCTATGGATTTGGGTGGTTATAATGGATTAGTTACCCGGAACTATGGATGTACTATGTCCCCTGCCTGATCAATGTTATGTAATACACGGATAAAATGTTCTATTAAACTTATTATTAAAACTGAATATTTCTGAAATTTTCAGCTAAATGTTCTATTAAACTTATTATTAAAACTGAATATTTATGAAATTTTCAGCGCGATATATGATTGTTATCATTTTATATAGCACTTAAACATTCGAGAATTAATCCCTAAAATCATAAAGTGAATTTGTTTTTCTAATTTGTGGTAGGGCTGGTGGCTGACATTTGACCTTTTTGATTTTCAGTTTGGGGATTTGCCCGATAAATGGAAATAGGCTTAGTTTAAACTTTGCCTTTGAATTTGTGTTCGTATTTAATTTTAGAGTCGATTTATACCAATGGCATATAGCCTGGGACTTGTCACGTCTCGAGTACACTGCCAAAGAAGATGGATGGATTCTGCGAGGATTGATATGAAAGAGAAGGGTGAATGATAGCGTGACGGTTGGCAGGGGAGAATGAAAGAAGAAAATGTGGTGCGTCGACGACAAGTAATATTTGACTCGGGCAGGAAGAACAAGAGTGAACCCATTAGTAGGGTTTGTATGTCAGTATGCACCATCGTCCACAGTATCATAGCCTTCCAGCAAGTGAGCTCTTAGACCATTTAAAGTTAGCTTAAGGACAAACGCGAGCAAAACGTTTATAAACCGTAAAACCGTATAAACCGTATGAGCAAATATTTTATTGTGTTATATATTATAATATATACAATGGGTAATATATAATATATACAATAAACAATCTGTGAACATTTCAACTGTCTACCTGTTACGGTTCATGAGATACAGCTCGCTGACAGACAGACAGACGGACGGACAGCGGAGGCTTAGTAATAGGGTTCTGTTTGGCACCCTTCGGGTATGGAACCCGAAAAATACTTGGCGAGGCTATACTTACTTATTTAGCTTTTTAGTTTATTATGTTTGAATTTTATTTCCGCACAGGAAAGCAATATCAACTTTAAAAGTTTTCATGTAAACAAATAGCAAATATTGCTATTCAAGAATACAGTAATAAAACTAGATTAGAACTACATTAAAAACTCAAACAGGGTTGCAGACACCAACAGTTTTTTAACTTGAATTCTAACTAGTATATTTATATAGGTTTTATCGCGTTTAAAGTTAAAACCAGTTGGATTAGTTTTACGTCCCCGCTCAGGCTAAACTTTCGCCATACTAGTTTCTCTTACAAAGTAAAATGTCATGAGCAAAGTTTTGAGTATTGATGTGGATGGCTGTAAGAGTAGGGGAATACTAACCCAACGATGAATGGACTGTGTGATAGATGATATGGCTAGAAAGGTGGTGACTACCGTGAAGAAAATGGTATGTTGTGCCGACCCAATAAACCATAAGAGTCTTTGAGTAAAGTAATCTTAGTATATTGCGATCGAAACAGAAATTAAGAGATCCACAGGAGAACTAAGGTAACCGACATTACCTTAAACTTAAGTGGCAATGGGCAGGGCGGAACCAATGGCCGATGGGGCCGAACGGTTCTCGAGTGGCGACCACGTACCAGAAGACGAGAAGACGTAGGAAAGCCTCCCACAAGGCGGACCAATGAAGAAGAAGCACAGAACCGGTCAAAGTGGCGGTGCTTGGGGAGGCCTAAATCCAGTAGTGAACGTCTTTCGGCTGAAATGATGACGATGTTGATTATATTGTCGAGACATATACCAAATTTTGAAGCGTCGTGTTACTGGTTCAAACCCTTGCAACGGGTTTTTTAATGTCAACATACGTAAAGTACACGATTAACTTTTGAGAAGGCAAAAAACAGCGTGAGTACTCGTATTTATGATCCATTTAGGCCTTAAATTTTCAAGTTTTTTTATAGAAGAGGACTTTCCCTCGTATTACAGGCTGATTACATTATACTCTTGAAAACTTATTACATTAAGAGTTTTGCGGGTTCAGCATAAATACTTTAGCCCTTGTCAGTCATGCGACAAATTCCCGGAGAGGTATTCTCAAGGCGTCCCAAGGTCCACATTCCTTAAATAAATTTTACTTCAGGGTCAGGTATTCTATTGATTTTAGGTCGACCAATATTTTGTTAGAAATTGATGGATGGATGGGATAGAAGTGCTTATTAAGTTGTTTTGATAACAATCACCAGAAGAAATCTTCCATGTGATAATTACATACTTATATTATAGCATAAAACCGTTCTCTGTCTCCTGGGGTGATTATGGCAATTAATCTAATTACTATTTGTTTATTTTTACTATATTTTAAAAAATTTACTTACTAGGGCACCAAATTTCAATAAACAAATCACAAAATTCATAAAAAATTACTATCATAAAAATAAAATACAATAATGTTCATTAAATCATTAAATAAAATACAATAACATTAATTACTTTGCCAAACTTCTTGGCAGTATATGGTTAGGTATAAATGAGACCAAAGATGTAGTATAGTCTGGTTATAATTATCCAAAGGTGCATCTTATATACTAACGACTACGTGCTGATCACAGATAGTAGAAACATTTAATAGATATTGAACGTGCGATAAAGAACATAAGATTGCGATGTAGATTGTAGATACAGCACAAAGATATTGTACTGTAACAATTACCTATTACAATCATCAAAATAAAAATGCAGTATTTCTATTTTCTTAATGTCCCTTGGCAAACTTCGTGTTTCGTCAGTCGTCGGATTTCTATCAGTTGCCCTTTGCACTTGGTGCAGACCGGACGCTCTGAATCGACTTGGAAGTATATAGAGTTGTTCATACTTTTTTAACATAATGTTATTTTATTAAAAATGGGAGGAAAGCTGCTAAAGTTGCAGACACAACAGATAGGAAAATAGTTTTACAGCTCTATATAGTTCACACGGAAATCGAAACAAAACAACAATAAAGTACTAGTTCTGAATTCAAATTATTATACACGATAAATCTAATAATTGATGGACATGGAAATTTGCATTCGTTTGTATTCGGAAATGCGATGATTCCCGAGGGACATTAAGAAAATAAAAATACTGTACATTAAAACTCAAGTCATTTAAATTAAGTAATAAGAGGACCATTTAGCGGGCTTGGTTTCAGATCGTTCACTATATCTTGTCCCTAACTGTCATGTTGGAACCATTGCTTGTCAAGCTTAGTTTCTATAGTATTATATAATAATAATAATAATAATAATTTTACTCACCAAAATAAGAACACGTATTACAAAATGAAAAATGACAATATACACTAAGTAATGACTTAAAGTAATACATAAAGTTTGGGACTATCTGCATCCGAACTAGGTGGTAAACCTGTATCTCGCATTGCATTTGATCCCCGTACATAAATTTTGATCATTTGATAACCATGTTTAAGGTTGTACACATTTAATAAGCTTGCCATGTATCTAGAAACTTGGAAAGTATGCACAATCACAATGTAAGAGAAAAATATAAATGTGGTGTGAAGCTGTTTCTTTGTCTGTGTTCATGTGATTTAGTATGTGTGTGTGTGTGTGTGTGTGTGTGTGTGTGTGTGTGTGTGTGTGTGTGTGAGATGTGGATGGGATGATTGTTCAATATGAGTGGGTAAGTAAGGACCAAGAAAAATGAAGAATCTCTCAATAAATGATGTTTTGGGTACATATGTACGTTTGCATACTGCATATTTCCTACGTTTGCGTAAAGTGTTTGGATCATATATGAGATCACCGTGTTGCTTCATGATTATACTTAAAATAAAAAGTTGACGAACAGTCGGCACTTTACATGATTGGTATAGCTGCGTTGTAGGATACAGAATAGGTCGAAATGTGATAGTTTTTAAAATAGCTCGTTGAGCTATTTCAACTTTTTTCAAGATGGTTTTCGCAGCGCCTCCCCAAGATGAGATGCAATACATAATTATCGACTGGCAAAGCGCAAAATAAACTTGCTTGAGTAGTTTAGCGTCGGCGGCATGTCTGAGATTTTTAAAAACATAGATTAGTTTCCGTACGCGTGCATTTAACTGTTTAATGTGTTCTTTGAAACTAAGGTTGCTATCAATTATTATACCCAAGTACCTGATGTTATTGGCGCGCTCTAGAGATTTGCATGAGCATCCAACGCCAGATAGGCATTCATGGGATATGACGTGACCATTGTTAATAACTTCACCGAGGCAGCGAGGACTAAACGTCAAGTATTTAGTTTTTTCGACATTTAAGGTTAAAATATTGGCCCTGAGCCAATGTTTCACCACATTAAATCCTGACTGGGCAGCGTTGAATACCTCATCCCAAGTATCGGCGGAGAAAAGGAGGGCAGTGTCGTCTGCATATGAGATCAATTCGCCTAGGGGTAGATGGAGGTTAGTGAGGTCGTTAATGTAAACGAGAAATAGAGCTGGTCCCAAAATACTACCCTGTGGCACCCCATAGTCAACTGTGTGGTCACTACTCGTATGTTGACCTACTCGAACACACTGTTTTCGCCCAGTGAGATAGCTTTTAAAAAGATTCAGTTGCGTGCCTCTGATCCCTAGAACATCTAGTTTGTTTATTAATATTGGAATAGAAATAGTGTCGAATGCTTTGCTTAAGTCGAGGAAGATTGACAGGCATTTCCTACCTTTATCTAGGTTGGTTGCAATATAGTTAGTTAAGATATGCACTGCTCCTTCTGTAGATCTACCCATCCGAAAGCCAAACTGTTTATCTGAAAGCAAGTTGTTCTTTTCCAGGTAGTTCACAAGTCTTAGATTGATAGCTTTTTCTAGGATCTTTGAGAATGCAGGTAGGATCGATATTGGTCTAAAGTTAGACAGTACATTTGAGTCTCCACCTTTGTGTATAGGACGCACAACAGATTTTTTCAAATGTTTCGGAAAGATGCCGCTCTCCAGGCAGACATTAAAGATGTATGTTAGGGGAGAAACTAGAGCGTCTTTGTTGTTTTTTAATAATCTGTTTGAGATTTTGTCCCAGCCTACTGCAGAATCTGTTTTAGTCCTAAGATAAGACGTTCTATTTCGTCCTCGGTGATGTTGCTCATTACAAAAGAGTTAAGCTGGGAAGATCCGGGAGTAGTAATAGGGATATTATCAAGAGACCCAGACATCAGATTGTGTTGCGTTTGAATACAGGCATTTGCCAAATTTTTACCTACACTTGCAAAATAATTATTGATGTCATTGACCGATAGTTCAGGAGTAGAGCATAGATTAAGAAGTTCGTCTGGGTTTTTGGGTTCTTTTGTTGTGTTGGTGATGGCTTTTATAGTTTTCCAAAGAGTTTTGGGATCGTCTCTAACTTCTGCAATAAGGGCTCTGTCGTATTCCCGTCTTACTTTTTTCAGAATAGCGTTGTCGTAATTTCTATATCGGACATACGTTATTTTCAAAGTCTCATTATCTGGGGACATGTTT
Organism: Omphaloscelis lunosa; assembly: GCA_916610215.1. Taxonomy (NCBI): domain Eukaryota; kingdom Metazoa; phylum Arthropoda; class Insecta; order Lepidoptera; family Noctuidae; genus Omphaloscelis; species Omphaloscelis lunosa. The sequence continues at coordinate 10,461,782 of OU744265.1, read as the reverse complement.
GACTTTTGGTGTAACATGTCTCTATTTTTCATGCAGCGGATTAATCCTTGAGAGTTCAAAATGGCGGCTGACAGGATAGTGCTACTAATCGCGTCACGGGACAAGTTATAATGAACGCACTGTAGTTATTAGCTTCGATGCTCGCACGGGGCATTTTTTTTCCTACAGATAGTATCTAGTTCTGAATTTTTATGCACTTGAAATTCGTATGTCAGTTACAGATGGGTGAATCGTAATATGCAATATAACACACATGAGCCGTCCAAATTTATACAACGCAACATGAAAAATGTAACATGACAACAGGGCGAATTCGTTTCAATGTATGTTACATTTCATGTTTCGTTTCACCAAACTGTACTCGAGGACGAGTTCTGCGATTGAATAATTTAGTGCCATGTGAATTAGTTTTCCGTACAATCTACGGAAACTTGCAATTTAGTAGGTACCATCCGTCAACAACCAGCCCCATAACACAGTATTAATAAGGACAGTTCAGGAACTACGTAGTCCATGCCCCCCTGACCCTTCCCGATAAGACCATAGCTTTCGAGGACGTTGAAAAGGCTGAATGCCTGGCCCACAGCCTCGAGGCTCAATGCTAACCCAGTTCACTGCCAGTAGACCAAGCTCACCTCCTAAAGGTCGACGCTGGAGTCGAACGTAGAGCCTCTCTGCCTCCCGTTGATGACCCTGATTGTCCTCACCTCCCGTCGCTCCAGACGAAGTGCATGACATTATCAAAGGTCTTAAAGCTCGTAAAGCTCCCGGTTCAGATGGCCTCACCAATAGGGTGATCCAACTATTCCCTGCCCGCCTAATAATGCTTTTGACTACCATCTTCAATGGTGCCTTAAGCAACAACTTCTTACCCCAGTCGTGGAAAGAAGCTGCAGTCATCGGTATCCCAAAGTCCGGTAAACCCAGTACTGAGCCTTCTAGCTACCGTCCCATCAGTTTGCTCAAGGTTCTCGGAAAAATCTATGAGAGGTTTATTTGTAAGCGTTTGTAAGCGTTAGAGACTTCGCTGAGACCAAGGGCCTCATCCCCAACGAACAGTTCGGCTTTCGAACTGAGCACTCTAGCGTGCATCAGGCCCACCGCATCATTGAGTTCATAAGAGTTGGTTTCTAACGCGGCTCTCTGACGAGTGCAGTATTCTTTGGCCCTTAGCGAGCGTTCACTTAGCTTTTTAGCTTAGTTTGTATGCCCCTGGCTGGAGGCTTTGAGTATAGCAGCTTAAGGCAACCACAGGATTGACCTAGTCATGACTTTATAGGTCACCTATGAGGTGCCCTACAGAAAAAAAAAACTACGTAGTAAACGTTCGAAACGGCACACTCACACAGACGCACTCATTGATGAGACCCCAAAGCGATTGTCGCGGTGCTGTCAGTTGCGAGTGCCGTGACGAGACGAAAGATCACCGCGATCTTATAAAAAATGGACCGTAGGTAATTATTTCAACAAATAGGTTTAGTTTCCATACTGTCTATATTTAAACTGTATCAAGAAACAGCTGTAGCCAGTCTAAGAACTAAATATAGATACGCTATCACATCGCGCTTTCAAACTTAACAACTGAAGGAGTTTGCGACAGCCCTACGAGGATAAGCGCGGCTTAAGATTAGTTCACCGTCTCAAGCTTAGCGTTTTAGACGGCGAAGAACTTAAGAGACCCCGACGGTTTGTACACGGTTTAGGGGCGTTCATCAAGATACTTAAGTTTAAATAGGAGAATTGCGGCTGGCAAGTTTTTTTTTGGAATTTCTGGCATTAACATGAAATATAGGTACATAATGCAAAATAAAGGGGTGTGTGGCTAAATAATAACAGCCGCACGGGTCAACCAAAAGTTAACGCGTTCAGTGCTGGGAGCCCTCGCGGAGGGCTCATTTTAAATGTAGGTTTTTAGCGAATTCGGCATTTTAAACTGTGAAAATAAGATCAGTTGTATATTTTAACAAGAATTCAAACCTAATGCGGGTGACACTCCTTGAGGGTTAACTTAAGCGCAAATGTAATGCCGGTGACTTGAACTTACAATGTGTATCGCCATACACATCTGCGGCAAGGCGTGGCAATGAGCTCTCTGAAAAATGGGTGGAGTCGAAAGTGATAAGGATTAAGGCTCCGCTTGCCGCGGTCGGTTCGTGGATGGGTGCCCGTCTATTTCATATCGAGACCCCTCCGTGCCCGGGGAAGCACGGTAAGCCGTTAGTCCTGGCTGTCATTTGTAGATCTTTGGCAATCGTTACGGGTAGTCAGAAGCCCAAAAGTCTGGCAACCAGTCTTACCATGGAGTACCGTGTTACCCAGTAACTGGGTTGTGGACGTCACACAGGCAGTCGCTGCCTGTAAAATGCTGTTATTAAGCTGCATTCGGTTAGACTGTAAGCTGACCCCAATATAGTTGGGAAAAGGCTAGGCAGATTGATTGTATAGTGCAGAATTGAACCCATGCAGAAAATTACTGTTAGTTTCTGAAAGCAACAGAAAGAAACATAGGTATTTGAAAATTAGATTTGACAATACATATATAGACTCACGTCTTCTTCCTATGGGGGCCGGCAGAAACAATAGAACGCCAACTATAGATCCTGGTACGCTCCTTACACAGTCCTTTTGCTTCGTTTACATTCATATGCGAGTACTCCGCACCTGTCCTTTCTTAAGTACATCACCAATTAGGTCACTATGTCCTCCTTGATTTGACAATAGTTAAAATAAAATCGGCATTGTGACGATGAGTTGGTACAGACGGCTACACATCAAGCTATACATTTGCAGTTTATGCTGATCTCGCATTGTATAGGATTTCCGTACAATGCGAGGTCAGCTTATAGTGGACATGTATAGCTTGATGTGTAGCCGTGTGTACTTAAACACTGCTAATTAAGAAGGTATAATCTAGTCGGATTATTTCTAAACACCTGTAAATTATGATTCAACATTGTTCCAACGTCTTTTATTAGTGCATTTAGCCAAAAAACAATATTCCGCTTCCTGCATGGGTCGTGGACTCATGGTTCACAATCGACACGATGTGAACCGTCTTCCCGTCGAATTTTCGAAGCGACGAAAAAAAGAGGGGGTATGCATTCGGCGTTTCGGAAGCCGGTTGCAAAAAAGAAATAAAACTAAACAACTACTAGGGTTCCATTTGCCTTTTGTAGTGTTTTCATTGAAGTTTATTGTTTTTTTTTTTTTGTAAAAAGTTTTCTTCATTCTTTTCTGCCAGCATTTTGCTTGTATGAGCTTCAGTATTTTATGTCAAATTATTCCACGCGTTCCGTTTTATGCCTTCCCTATTACCATATAAAAAGTTGTTTGGCCAATTCCCATAACACTTTTTTGTGTATGTGACAAACAGTTGCATTGCATTACCATAATTTTATAACTGAAGTTGAAAATTTCCCTGAACACTGAGGACAATATGAAATAAGCAAATAGATCTAGTTTAAATTTAGATGATATTATTAGTCTGACAACATTATATTACTTTAGTCTTCATTATTTATATTTCTAACTCTGCCTTGTCCTGCAAGATTTCTTAGATATATTAGGAAAATAAGAGGACTTGTCAGGGTTTGTCCGTGGATGGGTGACCATCTTTTTATACCGAAACTCCTCCGTGCCTCGGAAAGCATATTAAGCCGTTGACGTCTTGGCTGTCATTCGTGGATGTTTGACAATCGTTACGGGTCGTCAGAAGCCTGAAAGTCTGACATCCAGTCTTACCAAGGGGTATCATATTACCCAGTTACTGGGTTGTGGAGGTCAGATAGGCAGTCGATCCATGTAAAATAAGCTGCATTCGGTTAGACTGGAAGCTGACCCCAACATAGTTGGGAAAAGGCTAGGCAGATTTCGTATGAAAATAGAAATGGATTTTAAACGACATGTTTTTAATATAACTGTTCTGTAAAGTTCACTCGAATCTCACCCAAGTGACCGCACACAACTCGAAAGCTAACTTACTTGTTTTTGGATTCATCGCGGTCAAACACATTTCGAAATTCGAATCGCGGCACGACTTCGATACCGTTCGAATTTCGAAGTGATCTTTTTGTTTTGGTTTCCTAGGATAGCGGTTCCATTATAATAAAACAGCCGTCATGAAAATCCTATATTTGATATTAAGACGCAGACATATGCCAGTAATCTTGAGTGGTTAGCTTGTGTGTTCTGTACTGAGCTCACGCAACACGTCATACGTCGAGCCAGTAATAAGACTCGCCCATCAAGGAGCGCTGTCCCAAATTAGACGCTCTATTAATTTATTATACATAAAAAGAGTATTAAAAAAACACGTATACTAAAAGATCAATAATTATATTATGTTTAAAATGGTCATGGTTTCAGAAAAATTATAAGCTTGATAGATTTGCGTGATTCTCAGTTTTTTATCAGTGTTAGACAACTTTACAAAATACAATAGACCTTGTTATATTTAGTAACCTGTTCGCTTAACTCGCCGTGCTTGGGTTCGCGACAAGTCAATCGTCATCCTGAGGATGCCTCGTTGAGAGGTGAAACACGTGTCGATTTCTTACAGGTTTTTTTATGGCTCTTTAGAAATAACTAGCCGGAACAAGTTACTAAATATTATGTTGTATTTTATAATGTATTACCGCAAGGTCACGCCTGAATCAATTAACTATCTTGTAACTTTACAAATTAATTTCCCTATGTAATATTAACATAATCTAAAATATTCCTATAAGTATTAAGTTATTAAGAAAATGCTCTTATTTTCGGAGTACACCTTCTTTCTCAAATATTAGTACTCTAATCAAAAGAACCGGGTGAGGTGGGTGGGTACTCTGGCGGACGAGTATAGGCTAGGATGCGGAGGCAGACAGGGGGGGATAAGCTCGCCTCTGCTATTTAACCTTTATATCAACCGGCTCATCGAGCGGTACGCATTTCGGCTGTCACATAGACGGAACGTGTGTCTTCTCAGTTCCTCGATGGGTGGGTTGAAGAAGTTGTTGTCGACATGTGAGGTCTTTGCAAAGGAGCATGGCTTAATTTAAAACTCGAAGAAGAGTAAACTTCTTGTATTTTAAACACTTAAGCAGCAGCCGCGCAGTGTTCTGCCCATAAATCTCAACGGCGGCGGCGTAGTAAAATTTTGGACAGTTTTAAGTACCTTGGCCACATTGTCACGAGCGACCTAAGAAATGACGTAGATGGAGCGCAGGGCATCGTCTGTGAGGAGCAATATGCTTGCCCGCAGGTTTGCTTGTTGTATTACAGACGTCAAAGTAACCCTTTTTAAGGCGTTCTGTCAATCCTTTTACACGAGTGGCCTTTGGGTGTCACACAAGCGCCGAGCCTATAACGTCCTGCGTGTTCAATTTAATAATGCTTTTAGGATGTTGTTGGGACTGCCATGGCGTTGTAGCGCCACAGGAATGTTCGCGGAGGCTCGCACAGATGGTTTCCATGCGAAAGAAAGCGGCCTCCTTATTACAGCGCCTGCATGGTAGTGACAACAGCATTCTAAAAATGATCGCTGCCAGACCGGACTGTCATTTTCAGGGACACTGGGTGGGGACAGTCATAGGTCTGCGTAAATAAATAATTTGTTAAAAAAAAAAAAAAAAACAATACTAACCTAATTATTTAAGCACCATTGTTACTAAATCCAAAATACTAAAAAAAATATGGACCTTAGTCTGAAAAAAGTTTTATTTAATTTATCATATATTTTCTAAATCATTAACACTTACTAGTTTAGACGTGATCTTCAGTATAAAATCATTAAAAGTCGGTACAAAACGCTCTGTACTTGAACAGCCGTTATTGTGTGACCGTTCACCGCTTTCTAAGGAAACTAAAGCTTCACATAAATGGGTACGTATGTATACAGGAAGATTTTTTTATCGATAAGCCGTGACCTCATCGATCTCAAGTAGATATTTACAGCTCCTCTTTAGATTAATTTTTCCTGCGAAGATTCCGCCGCCCACGCCCTCATGGCTGATAAATGGTTAGCTTTCCGTTTCGCATTATTTCTTAGAGCTGTTTCCTATATCCACGGGAACTTGTAAAAGTTTCTTCAGTACTCACGCAAACAACAGTAGGATTATCGAGTTATTTTTTAAAGGTCATCTCTAAGAGTTTAGTTTCTTTTTTGCGCCACACTGATTTGTAAAATGAAGAGTTACTACACTAAGCAGATGGATTCCTTGTTTAGTTTTAATAATAATAAAGTAGCGTATTAGTTACATCCTATATATACTATTAAATGAGTAATATTTGTATATATGTATTTTTATTATATATATTTTTTATAATCACATTCTCGAAATGGCTCTAACGATTTCGATGTAAGTTGCAATATAGGGGTTTGCGGGGGCAAAAAATCGATCTAGCTAGGTCTCATATCTGGGAAAATTCGTTTTGTCTATTTTCACCCGAGCAGAGCTCGGTCAACCAGGTATTTTGTATAAATGCTGCTGATAGCGAGAAAACTTCCGGAGCCCATAGACAAATCCGTACTGCTCTGACCCCTTATAAATTGGGATAAGGGCTGGAGGATAATGATGATTTCTTTCTTCAAACATCTAACCAAAGTAATTCAAGCAAATAACATAAACCATAAAGTCACTGAACCACCCCTAAAGACAAATAAACCGATAAATATTACGTAACGGCACTTTAGTTCGACCTACCCTCTTTCAATAAAGAATCGCTTCATAAGCAGTCCATGTAATAGCAAATTGAATTTTCACACTTCACTTGAGATCAAAGTTTGGCATATTCCAGGGTAATTGACCTCCGTACTACGACATACGATCATCAGACGTCTCGGGTTCTCCCCTGGCGGTCGGCCAAAACCCTAGTGAACCCGAATAGACCCGATTGTAATGACCTAAAGCATTTTCTTCTTAGTTTCCCTGACAGGGTAACACTTTGTTGTCCGTTCGTTCACACTGGCTTGGGGATGTGTTTTGTTTTGTTTTTTTTTTTGCCGGTAAGAGCGGTTTTATTCGGCTGCTGTTAACACTTTGTCCCTGTAGCAGGTTCACCCACATTTCGCCAGTTATGTTTTTAAGTCCCATGTAATAGGGGGCGAGCCTATTGCCATCAACCGGGCACAAATCCAGACTCCAGGCTGCTACTGAGAAATTTCAGATAGTAAAACCCAATAACACTTTGCCCGACCAGGGAATCGAACCCAGGACCTCATGCTCAGCAGTAGCGCTTGCGACCACTAGACCAACGAGGCAGGATAACATTTATTTGCCAACAATTCCTGAAACACAAAATATTATCAAATATTAGTCGCTATTCTTATTTTTTTCTTCTTGTTCTCACACACTATTGTATATATACTACTATAATTTATACTTTTTGATTTCTCGTTTCGCAGGTCTGCTGGAGGAATTTTCTTGTGAAATAAGCAGTACCTTTGTACTCCAAATTATAATTATTTCGTATCTCTGTGGATTTTACTGTGTGTACATAAATTAATAAAAAGTATGAACACACTGTGTGCCTTACTTTTATAGTGCCTTTTTTGTAAGTTACTTGCTAAAACTAAAGCAAATTATTGAGACTAAAATCTTGTCGAATGCGTATATTTTATATTTCCGTCTATTTAGAATTTGACAGATCTTTTTATGATCTCGCTGTCCGGCATCATGTTGCATTTGCATTAACTATGTGTATTATGAGCTAGTATATATCTAGGTTATTGGCTTCGTAAAAGGAGTCTGAACGCTTCTTTCCATGTCTATGAACTAATAAAAATCTACTTTAGCCGGCCAATGGCCAACACGTTCGATGAAGATGAGGATATTGACTTAGCATACAGCTTTATTTTAGTAAACAGCCTTCGTTTTATTTTTTAGGAGGAGCTTTCAGAACTTGTATACTAACAAGAAATGAAAATAAAAATATTTGTTTTGTTTCACATAAACCTACATGAGCACTTATGAAACGTCAGAAGCTAGAGGCACGGATCCAATTGGTCGCTTCCTATGGAGAAGAGCCGGCAAGAAAGTCCACGGTTACTCTTTTAAAAATAATTGGCTTTTATAATATTTTCAAATAACAGTGTTAATAGGTATAGAATGGTATACCTATCTCTTTGATATTTGGCGTGTAGTTTAGGCTACGAAAAAGGTCGTGACACTTTCAACAATGATATACATAAAACGAACTTATCTTAGGTTCGAGAAAATTGGATGTCATTCGATATACCTTTAATATAGAGAAAAGCCGTGTCTGAAAGAGTCTCTCTCCTACTCGAAAAACACGTTGAAAATTAATATTGTCAATGAAATAGAGGATCAAAGATGGCTCCTAATTTTTATAACACATCAGTAATTGATTTTTATTTGAGTCCTGGTCCACTATTTTCAGGTACTGTATCTCTCTCTCTCTCTCTCTATAGGCACAAATTGTTGAATGTATTGTTAGATAGTTGTCGTTTGGACCTAAGATGGAGAGTATTATTAATACCAACAACTATTTGTTCTTTACAGGGTTTAAACTAATTGGAAGAGTATTTTTATAAGCCTATCGAAAAACAAAAGTCGATAACTCTGCCTAGCCTTTTCCCAACTATGTTAGGCTCGGCTTCCATTCTAAACGGATGCAGCTGCATCAGCTGATCATCTGATATTCAGCTGAATATCAGTATTTTATATGGGAGCGACTGCTTATCTGACCTCCACAACTCAGTAACTGGGTAAAATGATACCCCTTGATAAGACTGGTTGACTTTCGGTCTTCTGACGACCGGTAACGACTGACAAAGAGGCACGGACAAAAGTAACATAAACATAACATCATGCCTTGTTTCCCCGAAGGGTTGGGCAGAGGTGTCCCTGTAGAAGGTTCACCCACATTTTGCCAGTTATGTTCTTTAAGTCCCATGTAATAGGGGGCGAGCCTATTGCCATCAACCGGGCACAAATCCAGACTCAGGGCTGCTACTGAGAAATTTCAGATAGAAAAACCGACAAAAGTGTAACTTTAATTTCATTTCATTAGCATAAAATCTCCAACATTTTCTACCTACATTACATAAAGCAACAAGATATAACTATAAACCCTTGATTGCTCCAGTAACGTTCAGTAATCGTTCGTGTATTAATCAATTAGAGGCTTCTACGAGACGTCGCTCGTAAAGTTACAGCGACTTTTATAGGTACGCTCCGTTCGCACCCAGATAGAACTTTATCTCCTATCTTTTTTATGTTCTTTTATATATATATAGACGTTTTTTAGATTATTTGAGGGTGATTATGTGAATAGGGATGACGCCTGGGTAAAAAACATAAATTCTATTTCGTTCGTCAGTAAGATAATAAAAAAAAAAATTAGACACGTAGTTAATTGATTCAGGCGTGATCTTGCGGAAATCCATTATAAAATGCAATAGAAGTGAATATATTTAGTCAACTGTTCCGCATAGCTATTTCTAGAGTCTTAAAAAAAACCCAAACAGACACACTTATATAAGGGGTTGGACGGGCGATAACGATCAGTCTGCGCTCAGTGCTTGGTGTGGCAACATGCCATGTTTGAGTTCGCGACAAGTCAATCGGCATCCTCATGCGGCATTTACGTGTCGATTTCTTTCAGTTTTTTTTTAAGACTCTTTAGAAATAACTAAGCGGAACAGGTTACTAAATATATCCACTTCTATTGCATTTTATGTTAGACATGTATTTTTTGCTTTGTCATATGAATAAAAAGTGACTTAGATAATGCTCTTTAAAGTTCATAGGCGTGACATCATGCTACATTTTAACTCAATCGCTGTTATCTTTTGATTACATAAAAAAATAAAAAATACGTGTCTAATTTTTTTTAATAATCTTAGTGATGCATAAACAATATTTTTTACAGTTTGAATTTTTGATCTATACACATGTCATTATTAATTAAAGTTGCTTCTATCTTGTTGCTTCATATTTAAGTCTTCTTGTATGACCGCGTTATTCTTCTAAACTATTATTTAGAGTGCGGCAGATTTTTTAAAAATAACCGTCGAAAAATTTCTACGCAGGGGCGTTCAGAATCATGTACTAAATCCATGGTAACAATTTTCGCGTCGATGTCCCTGCCACCCTGTATAACACCTACATTTCGACATTTACAAGTTTATCAAAATGTCAAGCTTCGTTTCAGGTTGCTTAAATATCACAGCTTCGTGTCTCTTTGAAGCAGAAAAATATGCTTTACGGCAGGTAACCTATCAATCTTCAACCAAATAAAGTTTAAAGCTATACCTATTTACAGGAGAGAGGTTAAATTTTTAGGTTCTAAAGGTAAAGGGAATGCCTGGAAAGTAGGTCATGTAAGTTGATTTAATATGCTCTAAATATTAATAAACGTTACTGTTACCAAACTATGCTATGTAAGAGGCGCTTGTGGCTAAGTAATAATAGCAGCAGGTAAAGCTACCATCACCGTGGTTGGTCCGTAGATGGGTGACCATCTTTACATACTGAGACCCCTCCGTGCCTCGGAAAGCACGTTAAGCCGTTGGTCCCGGCTGTCATTTGTGGTTCTTTGACAGTCGTTACGGGTAGTCAGAAGCCCGAAAGTCTGACAACCAGTCTTACCAAGGGGTATCATTTTACCCAGTTACTGAGTTGTGGAGGTCAGATAAGCAGTCGCTCCCATATAAAATACTCATATTCAGCTGAATATCAGATGATCAGCTGATGCAGCTGCATCCATTTAGAATGGAAGCCGAGCCTAACATAGTTGGGAAAAGGCTAGGCAGAATTATCGATTTTTGTTTGACCAATATTTTGGGTAATAACCCAGTAAATGGGTTGTGGAGGTCAAATAGGCAGTCACTCCATGTTAAATACTGGTATTCAGCTGCATCCGGTTAGAGTGGAAGCCGACCCCAACATAGCTGGGAAAAGGCTAGGTAGATGATGATCATGGAGCAAACTGTGTTTTGTCGTAGAATTTAGAGATTATAATTAATTTATTAATGGAGAGATAGCGATCAAATAGATTATTTACATTCTTTTGACTGGATCTATGCAGTCAACCCTTAGGTTGAATTTATTAATTTTATATTCGGGACATGTTTTAGTTAGCATAGAATACCGAATACCGACTTTATAAGATATTTCTCCCCGGTGATGACATGTATTTCGGATGATATTCATCGCGAAGAAGAATAGTTTAAAATGTGGATAAATTCTCATGTTTGTTTACTGTTCACACACTGTGAACATCGTGAGGAAACCGGCATGTCCTAGAACCAAATATTTTTGTGACATCCACCAACCTGTACTGGGCCCGCGTGGTGGATTACGGCCCAATTCCTCTCACAGAGAGGAGGCCTGTGTCCCAGCAGTGGGAACATTAATGGCTGATTATGCTCACTGTTCGAAGTTCGATGGTCTAACAGTAATATGATCAAATATGTGCCTTATATCTACCTTTTCTGTATAATAGGCTCAACAAGTTACCAAGCTTCTATAGTGTAAGTTACAAAACATTTTGTAAATTGTTAGCAGAACATTTAGCGATACTCAATTACACAGACACAGAAAATCTTCTAGAAATTTTCTCATGACGATAATTTATCCCTCGTAAGTATTTACTTTTTATATTTACATAGGTTTAGTTTTAGATATAAATGTACCAATATGCTTTTTCTCATAGTTATTCATAAATTGCTTTATATTAATTTAGTTCTAAATTTTATTGTTCCAATTTAATTCCAATGCAAAGTGATGGCCTGAAACACAGGTTTGAATTAACCTAGATCGGGCGGGTCGCTACCTAATATTGTAATTCCGAAACATCATTACTTACTTGCACTTGTAATTAATATATTTTAGTTTTAGTTTATTTTTAGGCATTATAATTGTTTGGGAAATCTTACTGTTGCCTAAATGTACACTTTTTGTAAACGTTTTTATTCAATAAATATTATTATATTATTATTACTATTATACTGAACATTAACTAAATAATAGCTGCTTTATTGAGGGGTTTTCATGGAAAATCAAGCCACTAGTTAGCGCAATTTCATTCGAATGATGCAATTCAATTACTTTAACTTGTTCCCTTTCCATCATGTTGGCACCATTGCTTGTCAAGCTTAGTTTCAATACTAATAGAGTTTAAAATGGCGGCTGATAGAACAGTACTACCAATCGCGTCACGGGTTTAAATCATAATGAACGCACTGTAAAGAAAATATAGGCGCTTTGACACTTTTGACGGGTGCCCCGACCTGACATCTCAGTGCTGCCACCCTAGTGAACGTCATTTCAGAAAACCCTAATTGAAAATGACACAGGATATCATCTTACAATACGCAATTAGGGTACAGAACCCTAATTGCGTAACTTATTTTCGTAGACGATTATGACAAATTTGTTTCATTTTGACAGTTCAACAACAACAGTTCCAACTGATTGAAACAATGATTAGCCATCAATTTCAAATCGAAACAAATTGTGATTGATAGTGTATTACGCAATTAGGGTACAGAATATCATAATAACTTGCCAAAACAAAAGGGTATCATCTTCATGATTGATACTCACAAAAGTTATCAAAAAATATATCTTTTATATACCTAGTATATAAACTGAGGGCAAAGTAGATTTTTCCATAACCCTTGCGTTGGAGGGGACATAATAAGTTATACCGGACGAAATATGACACGGCGCTGGGTAAAAGTGATTTGTTCAACATGTTGTTGCGGTTTATTCTTTGTCTTGATAAATCACCGGTCGTGTGCTATTTCATCTCATATTTTTCTTTATTATGGTCCACAATTTAGATTTTTGTGGCGAGAAAATATAAATCTTCGTAGTAAAATTTATTATTTTTAGCACGAAAAATCCACGCGTTAAGAGCGTTCAATCTCTTAGTTGGCAACGTCGCAAATAGCTGTCAAACCTGTTTTGATAAATTTGGCAATATTACTGTATGGAAATAGGAATTATAATATTAATGAATTGCAATTATAACACTGAATTTAATTATAGGTGTAAAAAAGGCATTCTCAAACTAAATAATTGGTGTTACGATATTAATTATTGCTTTTCATTATCAATGTTTTAGTTCACTAGTTAGGCATATTTAATATTTCCATACTAATATTATAATATTATTAATATTATAATTATATATTTATTGGGTTTTTCTATCTGAAATTTCTCAGTAGCAGACCGGAGTCTGGATTTGTGCCCGGTTGATGGCAATAGGCTCGCCCCCTATTACATGGGACTTAAAACATAACTGGCGAAATGTGGGTGAACCTGCTACAGGGACACCTCTGCCCAACCCTTCGGGGAAACAAGGCGTGATGTTATGTTTGTTTATTATAATATTATTAATTATTATTATTATAATATTATTATTAATTATTTCCGTTTATTCATTTAAAATCTTAAAATTTACATTTTTAAATATTTCTTAAAAGAAAAGTATAAAAAAAACATTTAAAAATATAAAAAATAGAGTTCCGCCGGTGTCGGGAGCAGGGTCCAAGCTACCGGTGGTTAGGGCTGCAGAGACAGGAACCTCCTCACAATGCGGGCCGTATCGAGGAGTACTGCTTTCTGAATCAGGCGTTTGATCCAACCGCCTAACGAGAGCCTCGAGAGATGGTGATCGAGGCTTTTGGCCATTAGGCCATTAGCCGTTACGACAATCGGCACAATGATAGCTGAGCTCACATTCCACATGCCAACAACCTCGTGTGCTAAGTCGAGATATTTTATTTGTTTCTCTTTCTCAGCTTTCACGAGGTTCTCGTCATGTGGAATGGTAACATCGACTATCATTGCGTGGCGCGCTAATCGGTCTATCACCACTATATCAGGTTTATTGGCAACAATAGTCCTGTCAGTAATGATAGACCGATCCCAGTACAACGTGGCATGGTCATTTTCGAGAACTGGGTCGGGCACATACTTGTAATACGGTACCTCAGAGTCTACAAGTTTATATTTCAAAGCAAGTTGCTGGTGAATAATCCTGGCCACTTGGTTATGTCTGTGCAAGTACTCGCCGTTAGCTAGACGCGAACAACCAGAGATAATATGTCTGATGGACTCACCCGGACGATGGCATGCCCGACACACGTCAACCGTACCGTCCTTCATAATATGTCTCCGGTAGTTATTCGTCAAGATAACTTCGTCCATAATTGCACAGATGAAACCTTCGGTTTCCCCGAAAAGGTCACCGAAACGTAGCCAGGATACGGACGCTAAGAAATCTACACTGGGCTCGTGAAGAGCCCGATAGAAGCGCCCGTGAAGCGCCTTGCTTTGCCATATCTCCTTGCGGTCATCTGTAGTAAGTACTACAGGTTTGCGCCAGTTCTCTTTAGCCATGGAGAGCGGGGTGAGCCCGTTGTCCACTGCGACCACATCTCGGTGCATACCCACATCGGCTTTAAAAAAATATTCCCTGAGGCTGCACACCTCGCGGTTGTGGAGGGTCTTTGCATTTAAAAACCCTCGACCTCCGCATTTCCGCGGGATGTACAGTCTCATCACTGATGAACGTGGGTGATGCATCCGGTTTGCGGTCAGGAGTGTACGTACCCTCCTGTCCAGGGCGTCAAGTTCGGTCTGAGTCCATTTGAGTATACCGAAAGAGTACATCAAGACCGGCATGACCCAACCGTTGAAGGCGCGCACCTTGTTTCCGCCTGAAAGAAAACTAATTAATACCTTCTTCAGGCGACCAAAGAAGCGCTCCTTCAACGATTGCTTCATGTCAGCAACGTTGATGCCTAACGATTCCGACATACCCAAATACCTATAGTTTTCGGCTGAGGAGAGGGATCTAAGGTGTATGGAGTCCGAGAGTTGGATTCCCTCGGATTCCATAATCTCCCCTCGCTTTACATGCATGACTGCACATTTGTCCACACCAAATTCCATCCTGATGGCGCCACTGAATGTTTCAGTTACCTTCAGTAGCTCCATCAGTCGCAACTTGTTGGGGGCAAAGAGTTTCAAGTCATCCATGTAGAGGAGGTGAGATATGACCTGACCACCTCTCCTCAGCCTATAGCCCAGACCTGAATCCTCTAGCAGTGTGCTTAGAGGATTCAGAGCTAAGCAAAACCAAAGTGGACTTAAACTGTCGCCCTGGAATATTCCCCGTTTAATCCATACAGGCTCGTCATTCCCCTGGGTCCGTCGACATCCTGGGTAGCGAAGGACCGTCCTCCATTGCCCCATACACGACATCAGGAAGGTGCGCAGAGTTGTATCTACTTTATACAACTCCAGCACCCTCATGAGCCATGTATGTGGCACCGAGTCATAGGCCTTCTTATAGTCTATCCAGCATGTCGACAGATCCTTGCGGGATCGACGAACCTGTTGGCTTATGGCCATGTCGATGAGGAGAAGCTCCTTAGTACCGCGGGATCCGTTCCTACATCCATTTTGAGAGACTGACATAATTGAATTACTATCAATGTGCGTGTTAATTTTCGTTCTCAAAATGGATGTAAGAAGTTTATAGACCGTCGACAAACATGTGATCGGTCTATAATTCTTGGGTTCCGCGGGATTACCTGACTTATGGAGCAGGTGGGTAACGCCTGTTGTTAGAAACTGAGGTAGCGACCCAGACTCTAGGGATGACTGGAATTGGGATGCCAGGCAAGTGTGCGAACTACTCAGCCATTTTAACCAAAAGTTATGCAGTCCGTCCGGTCCCGGTGATTTCCAGTTCGGTAACGGACGGACTGCTCTGGCTACGTCTAATGGCGTGATAAATACAGCATCCATTTCTGGTATAGTTTCACACACTCGCTCGACATCCTGCATCCAGCCAGCCTCAGTATGACAGACGGGCACCGACCAGATGCTGCGCCAGAATGCACTCGTGGCGGCATCATCCGGGCGGCACACGTCTGTCACATTTTGTTCAGGTCGCTCCCAAGCTCTATATACCCACCTCTCATCGCTCTGGAACATGCGATTCTGCGTGTATCGGTCAACCCGCCGCTTATACCGCCGAATACGGCTCGCCCATGCACAAACTTTCTGCTTCAGGAAGTCGATGCGCTCTGTGACACGGGACATGTAGTCTTGTGGGCTGATTTCAGTCCCCGAGAATGCCCGCCTTACAAAGCGCATCACTCTTGGTCGTGTATTTCCCTCCCTGAAGCAAAAATTAACAAACATATTGACACCAACTCCATCATGTCTGCCTCTCAAAATGGATGTAGGAACGGGTCCCGCGGTACTAAGGAGCTACTCCTCATTGATATGGCCATTAGCCAACAGGTTCGCCGTTCCCGAAAGGATCTGTCGACATGCTGGATAGATTATAAGAAGGCCTATGACTCGGTGCCACATACATGGCTCATGAGGGTGCTGGAGTTGTATAAAGTACATACAACTCTGCGTACTTTCCTGATGTCGTGTATGGGGCAATGGAGGACGGTCCTTCGCTATCCAGGATGTCGAAATATCCAGAGGAATAGCGAGCCGATAAGGATCGAGCGAGGCATATTTCAAGGCGACAGTTTGAGTCCGCTCTGGTTCTGCTTAGCTCTGAATCCTCTAAGCACACTGCTGGAGGATTCAGGTCTTGGCTATCGGTTGAGGAGAGGTGGTCAGGTTATATCTCACCTCCTCTACATGGACGACCTAAAACTCTTTGCCCCCAACAATTTGCAACTGATGGAGCTACTGAAAGTAACTGAAACTTTCAGTAGCGCCATCAGGATGGAATTTGGTGTGGACAAATGTGCGGTCATGCATGTAAAGCGAGGAGAGATTATGGAATCCGTGGGAACCCAACTCTCGGATTCCATAAACCTTAGAGCCCTCTCCGCATCCGAAACCTATAAGTATTTGGGTATGTCGGAAGCGTTGGGCATCAATGTTACAGACATGAAGTAATCGTTGAAGGAGCGCTTCTTTGGCCGCCTGAAAAAAGTATTAAATAGTCTTCTATCAGGCGGAAACAAGGTGCGCGCCTTCAACGGTTGGGTTATGCCGGTTTTGATGTACTCTTTCGGCATACTCAAATGGACTCAGACCGAACTCGACGCCTTGGATAGGAGGGTCCGTACGTTGCTGACTGCATATCGAATGCATCACCCACGGTCATCAGTAATGAGACTGTATATCCCGCGAAAGTGTGGAGGTCGAGGCTTTTTAAACGCTAAGACCCTCCACAATCGCGAGATATGCAGTCTCAGGGAATATTTCCTTGGAGTCGACATGGGGATGCATCGAGATGTGGTCGTGGTGGACAAGGGCCTTACCCCGCTCTCCTTGGCTAAAGAGAACTGGCGCAAGCCTGTAGTGCTTGACACTAAAGATCGCATGGAGATATGGCAGAGTAAGGAGCTTCACGGACGCTACTTCCAGGCCCTGCATGGGCCCGATGTAGATTTACCAGCGTCCGTAACCTGGCTGCGTTTTGGTGACCTCTTTGGGGAAACCGAAGGTTTTATCTGTGCAATTATGGACGAAATTATGATGACGAACAATTACCGGAGATTCATTGTGAAGGACGGCACGGTTGACATCTGTCGGGCATGCCACCGTCCGGGAGAATCAATCCGACATATTATCTCCGGGTGTTCTCGTCTTGCTAATGAAGAGTACTTGCATAGACACAACCTTGTAGCCAGGATTATCCACCAGCAACTTGCTCTGAAATACAGCCTTGTGGAATCGGAAGTGCCGTACTACAGGTATGTGCCCGACCCAGTTCTCGAAAATGGAAATATCACATTGTACTGGGATCGATCCATCATCACTGACAGAACTATTGCTGCCAATAAGCCTGATATAGTTGTGGTGGATCGAGGAGAGCGGCGCACAATGATTATTGACATAACGGTCCCGCATGACGAGAACCTCGTGAAAGCTGAGAAAGATAAACAAATCAAGTATCTTGACTTGGCTCGCGAGGTTGTCGACATGTGGGATGTAGATTCAGCAATCATTGTGCCGATAGTCGTGACAGCCAATGGCTTAATCGCCAAGAGCCTCGACCAACACCTAAAGAGGCTCTCGTTGGGCAGCTGGATCAAGGGCTTGATCCAGAGAGCGGTACTCCTGGACACGGCTCGCATTGACAGAAGGTTCCTCTCCCTGGAGCCCTGACCGCCGGTAGCTTGGACCCTGTTCCCGATACCGGTGGGCTACTATTTTTTATATTTTTAAATGTTTTTATATTTTATATGTTTTAATATTTAAAAATATAAATCATATGTATTTAATTGAAATAAAGGACATAATAATAACATAGTAATATTGCCAAATTAATGAAAACAGCGAAATATTTGACACCTATTTGCGACGTTGCCCACTTTCAAAATGCCCGCTCTTAAGTTAGCAATAAAAGATGAATTCTGAATCTTCATTCTTTCATTCTGAATTTGCTGCGGCGTAGCTCGTAGACGAGGCAATGATGTCATCGCTATGCTTGTAGCTACGCTGTCGTAGCCGCAGACTCGTTCCGACATAAATTTTTAGAACCTTGTTGAATATCGTACGTGTTCTTTCTCTGCAAAAATAAAGTTAATTCAAATTATGAGTCTCTTAAAGTTTTGTAGATTACGAAATAAATAGATGAAGAAACCTTTCTGTACTTATACCTGAAGGTATAAACGTTGACTTGCATTTTCTTAAACGTAATATTTTCTAAATCCCTCACGAAAATCAGACGGGATGTTCATAACACATAAACCCTTATCATTTTACATAACCCTGCCGTGACTAGACAAAAGCTCTTTCATATTATAACCCTGTAACGGCTGTACCCCAACCCGTACGCAATCAGGCGGGGGTCATTACGACCTTAGCTGTTAAGTGTTTATGGCCCGTCAGTTTTTACAGCGGTTATGGTTTATTGGCACAAACTTAAGGCTAGTGCCACTATTCGTTTCATTATATTATTTTATTGTTACAACGATGGTATAAGGAGTAAATTAAACTGGTAGGTATATTTTTTTACGATGAACTGGTTTATTTTCTGAAGCAAGTGGAGTGTTACTGTTAGGTAACACTCCACTTGCTATGATAACTGATATTTATTTCTGTGAGTATACAAACAGTTTTACACGTCAATAATATTTTTAAAACTAGATGTGGTCGGTATATTTGTATATAAGAGTCCGCGGTGCAGATAATAACACAATTAATTAATTAAGACAAGTAATACTTAGTTAAGATAACAGTAAATGTAAATGATTAAAAGCTAAATTTATTACAATAAATTACAGTGATTAAATTAAATTAGATTAGATTTAATAATGATGATGATGAGATTACTTTTTATTGAACACCATTGAAATTACAATTTGATTAGAAAAAACAAACACAACATCACGCCTGTAATCCCTGAAGGGTTAGGCAGAGGTGTACCTATATATATCACACCCACATTTCGCCAGTTATATTTAAGTCCCATGTAATACGGGGCGAGCCTATTGCCATCGACCGAGCACAAACCCAGACCCCGGGCTGCTACTAGAAAAAAGTTGCTGTTAGAAAAAAGATATGTAGAAAAGAAAGTCTAGACTTGGTTCAGTCTTAGTCCTGACTAACCAATATATTAGGTCAATTCATTCAAACTTGACTACTGATAAATATTTTTGTTCTGGCCTTAGATTGGCACAGGATCGCTTTTTGGGAGCTGTTACCAGCTGGCAAAACGGTGACTGCAGACTACTACAGTGACTTCCTAAATAAGAATATAGGCTCCTGGTTTTCTGGAAAGAATTTTAAAAGATTAATGATCCTGCACGATAATGCCAGGCCACATAAATCGCATAAAATCAAGGAGTTTTTCCTTAGTAGAGGGATTGCGGAGTGGGCCCACCCCCCCTACTCGCCCGATCTTTCGCCTTGCGATTACGGTTGCTTCGCTATTTTAAAGAGCGCTCTTCGTGGTAACACATTCCAGCGCTGGGAGGAGCTAGAAGAATGTTTGGCCAACGAAATCGAGCAAGGTAATATCACAGGCAGGTATAGAGCAGTACAGAAGCTTAAGGAGCGCTGGACCCTAGCAGTAGAAAAAGAAGGAGAATACTTGCAGAATTAGTGTTTATTAAGTTTCTGTTCTTATTCATGTCAATAAAATAATTAAAAACATGTGGGCAAGTTTAAATGAATTGACCTAATACTTATTGACAATAATATATGAGCTATTAATTTACTGTAAATATATAAAGGTACTAGCAGAGCCCCGCGGTTTCACCCCCATAAGTCGTGATCCCTCTGGAATATCGGGATAAAAAGTATCCTATATGTTAATCTAAGTTATAAACTATTTGTGTGCCAAATTTAATCCAAATCTGTTCAGCAGATTTCGCGTAAAAGATTATATTATTATATAATTTTATTTATTTATCTATATTCACATATGGTAAGTATAACTAATAAACTAAGCCCCACAAAACCGTAGTAGTGGTGTGACTTCAGCCCGTCCCATCCTTAATGTCCTCCCTCCGGTTGACGCCCTAAGCCGAGGTTCGTACCCCACAGGGGGTGCCCCTGTGGGGTACGAACCTCGGCTTAGGGCCTTAGCGAGCGTTCACCTAGTCTTAATAAGCATAGTTGAATAACCCCTGGCTAGAGGTTTTAAGTGTAGTAGCTTAAGGTACCCACAGGAAACCCCGGTTAAGTAGCCATGATCTCAGAGGTTAAAACTACGAGATGCCCGACCTAAAAAAAAAAAAGTGGTTTCACTGTGGGGTCGGTGGATCTCTATACACTCAATAAACTTTGTACTTAAAACTAATTATTATCTATAGGTAGCATAACCCTTGACATATTTCTAAATAATATTTTTTAATTTATTTTTAAAACTACTTTTGTTTCATTATTTTATCGGTGAAGGAAAAACATCGTGAGGAAACCTGGACTGATAGTCTGATAGTCTATAGAAATAACCCGAGTTGAGCATGCGTGGTAATCAATGCTCGTGCCAAGTTAACGACCAATTTTAAGACATTCATTGGCAATGTTTTAATCAATAGATTTATTTCCCTAGTATCGAATTCATCGTCCTTAATTTGATTTGAGGTTAGAATTACTGCGTTTTCAATTAATTCCTTCTTTTCTTCTAATATAACAACTAAATTAAATAACGTTTTAAATTCTAAATATGGAATTTGCAAAAATTTACCCTAATGAGGTTACGTTTTCATAATTTTGTTAATTCAAAGGGATTTTGTTTCAATTATAATTTGTACTACTAATTACGTACGTCGTTAAAAACCAACGGTGTCACATGTCGCTCAAAATAAGGGATGAAATATGAACATTAACATTTTATGAAAGTCGAAATTCAAAATAATGTTCATATTTTGTTGTCGGGGATAGAAATAAGTCAAATTATGGTTTGATATCCTTTCTGAGATATTAAGCCTCGTGCAGACTGGCGCGACGCGACTCTAATACAACAATTTCTAAGAAAACTTCACGGTAGAAAAATACCGGTGTCGCGTCGCGCCAGTCTGCACGAAGCTTTATGAACTCCGTACTCATACGTGTACATTTTTTTGTCCTTTTCGGCCTGTAGGTACCGAAATAATAATAATGCTAATTTATAATTTCCTGTACGAGTGTTAAATAAATACTTTTTTATCACACCTGCTCTGAAAATACATACTAATTATACCAATTAGAGGGAAGAAACGCCTTTATCCCGCCCTTCAAATCCTTTCATCCCAAGGTATGGAAGTTTGTATGAAAATCCTTCCGACCCAAGGGTGGGAAGTATGTATGAAATTCCATTACATACCCAGTTTTTCTTTTTTTTTAATTTGTCAGCAGTCATACTGCCAAGAGACTTTAACTGTCTACTAATTAAATTTCAAGTAAATTGTTACTGGCCACATACAGTTTTTTTTTACCAGTTACCAACCTCCTTGGTGCATACAGAAAATTAAAAACGAAATTATTTTTGTATATAAAACGCGCGGAATCACGGAAGAAGTGGCTTCTTCAAGCCTTCAACTAACTCAAGATGTAAACATGTCTCAAAATATCAAGATACCCGGACAAAATGTAACATCTTATAATAGCTGCACTTTTAATAATTGTACTTTTAACTAAATATAAACATTTCTATGCATTTATGTCCATAATTTTCCTCGTAGGTGTAATAAAAAGCACTATACATCCCTCAGGATAAAGTACAGTTCCATACCTCAAATGGTTTGCGCCCCTCGCAAGCTCGTGGCGCAAATGCCATAATCTCGGTATGGAACTGTCACTTTCTTCCCTCTGAAGTAATGTACTATTGCCTTCATTCGTCATTTCTACGAGGGAAATGATCAACATTTTCGATGTTTGATCGAAATGGGTTCTTAATTAAAGTGAATGTTATTTCATCCCTCTGCCCGTCGCTAGGGGCACGTGAAAATTGATATTATTTATCATTTTCTAGAAATAGCATTACGAAGTATCTGAAGATCAAAATAAGTTACTGGAAAAAAGAAATATTTTTCATTCATGTGACGACTTCAAGTAAGTTCTTACAAAGCAATGCGTGGGTAACAGGACTTAACTTAGCTCAACCTATGCTGTGCTGACATAAAATGTTTAAAAAAGTGCACGGTATTAATTTTGTTTATTTTTATAAAGTATTTTATGATCGAAGTTCTTTAACGCGGCTTGTAAACTTTCAGAAATCGTCACGCTAAAAAGTGTTAATACTTACGACTGTCTTCTTCTAATTCAAAGAGAAAGAGAGAGAGAGAGAGAGAGAGAGAGAACGCTGGCAGAAAAAACAAGAAATGAATAAAGTGATTACAGTGTCGTGAGATAAAATTGTACGTATCGGGCTGAGTACACTGCATGTCGAGAGAGAGAAAGTGTGAATTTGGTCAAAATGAAAATCCGAGATGGCGGCTCCGAAAATGCAAAATTTTATCATGGGTATCTTTTTATGGTTTTCGAGGGTGTTAAAGTTAATAATGGGGACGAAATGTAAATCTAAGACGGCGGCTGCGAAAATTTTCAAATATTTCGTCATGGGTGTAGTTTTCATAGTTTCCGAGGGTGCTAAAGTTGATAGTAAGGTCGAAATGTAAATCCAAGATGGTGGCTGCAAAAATTTTCAAATAATTTGTCATGTGTCGTTTTCATAGTTTTCGAGGGTGCTAAAGCCGATATGAGATCTCAAACTCAAAGAAACCAATTATTTCAAATAAACCAATTACAGGCACTTTTGAATTGTCAAGGGCTCGATGAAGCTAGTTACCAGTTCCAAAGCGTATTCTATGGAGAAGAACGGGCAATAAACTCCACGGATACTCTTTTAAATAAAAAAATGGTGTCAAAATATTGGTTACATCATTCATGTTAAAGTTATAAATGTGAGAACGATGCAGAACGTTAAAAGCGTCCGTAATAAAAAATAAAACAAATAAAACAATTCAAAAATCAAATTAAAATAAGCCATGGCAGTTCAGAGATGACCAGTTCCTACTGACAGCGCCCGTTCACGAACATGACGCATGGATTAGCACCACTCAGCTCAACCCATTTTGACGGGAGCTAAATGATCCAACACACACGCCACCGTCAGCGAGACATTAGAGTGAGCATGACATACTCTCAGCCGCAAGGGCACATTCAAGTCAATGAAAGATGTACCTAGTAAATGGTAGCTTTATAGTAGGTACATAGTACTCACACGTGTAAAGGCTTGTGCAGACCAGCGCGATATCGCGGGCACTACAAGGGTCAGACTGCCTGTAGCGCCCGCGATATTGCGTCAGTTTGCACAAGCCTTTATGCAATTATACAATACTTAGGTATTGAATTTATACAATGCAAAGATAAGTAGTTTTTTAAATCTTCAACAACTCCAATAGTATTTTCAAATGCTAATCAATTAGTTTATGCGCCCTTATGGAGCAGGACCAGCGTTTAGCCAAGCATTTATATCAGCGATGTAATCCCCCAACTTATAATATGCTACTCAAATTGTACCTATATTACTCTTAATCAAAATGTAAATCCAAGATGGCGGCTGCAACAAAATTTTGTTTTCGTTTTAAATCATACGTGACAAATAACATCGTTCCTGACGGGGGTCCCCCGACCGCACACTTTTTTAAAATTATTTATTTAATATTTTATGCACATTAATGTACAAATAGCCATTTTCTACCAGTCAACCTTTTTAAAAGTATTTTGTTTTGTTTGTACACGAAATATTATCCAAACCAAAGCCTGTAACACGTTTGGTAAGCCAACACAAAAAAGCCAAAAAGCCACAAAACACGAATATAAATTGCCATATTTCAAAGTCAAAGCTTGGCAATTTCAACAAAGCCATGCACTTCACCAGAATTGGCTAGCTGCATGTTAATCACGTTGAATTACCATGGAAAGCCATTGTAAGTGACTTTGCGGCGACCGACCGACGCTTAAATGGCGACAGCGCTGCATAAATTTGTGTAAAATACGCGCCTGGATGTGGTATGGTCAGCAACAAAGTCGGTTTATGCGTACGAGTTGCAGATAGTACTCTTAAAAAGTAGTAATATAGATACGCTAGTATACAAGCATGGAGGTGTTAATAGCTGTTTATTGGAGTAGTGTTTGGTTCACCAAGATACAGACTGTGCTTTATAAATTCATGCCATGTTACTTGTAAAAAGAAAGAAAGAAAAAGAAAAGAAAATACTTTTATTTGCGTTAAACATGACGCAAAGAAAGAACAAAACACAATAATAACAATTCGGGGGAAAATATGCGTTACATCCACGCAAAACGGCCATTGCGTAATGCTGCAACCCTATGCAAGACAGCCTTAGCGCTGGTTTTCAGCGACAGTTAGAAACAAGAACAGAGCATATAACAAGAATGGGGCATATAGTAAGAATTATATGTAAGTTAAATAAATGAATTTGAATCACTAAAGAAACCCTTGACAAAACCGCTAAAACATTTTTCTTTTATTGGTAATAGAAAAACAAACTTGAGGAAGGATCCAAAATCACAAAACAGTACAATTTGAGTTCGACCAAAATAGGTGAATAACTTTTCTAAGAAATACAAAAATACCATGCAGAAACTAAGAAAATAGGTTAAAATTAAAAGGAAGTGTAATTTTAAACACAATAGTTTGTCTGGAGAAAATGAAAAGGTTTCTTTTTCCTTTGTTGCACCAGCACGCATGCTTTTCTAACCGGAAAACTGCAATACATGCTAGTTTTTTCCTGGAGTTCTTTTACAAGGAGCTCTTACTACCAGTGCCGGTTTTAGCATTACAGGCGCCATGGGCGAGATTTCTGTGACGCTCTCCATTTTTGGGTAGTAGAGTGTAGTGGAGACGGGCAAACAATTTTAGCACCTAATGTTTGCATCCCGTTTCGGTTAGGTCAAACTTTTGAGCATTCATACAAAAACAGGAGTCACTTTGTCGACGCATGCAAGAAAATCGAAAATTTAAGTACGTACTCGACTTTGAAAGGTTAGGTTTTCCTTTGACCGCTCATGCAGAATAAGGAATAACTTTGTAGACTTATGTAGACAAGTTTGAGAATTTAGAGAATGTAGGATGCAGAAGGGAGTGAAGTGAGTTCAAAATTTATTAGCATGTCACCTCGGCGATGTTAGGTTTTCTAACTCAACAAACTGCCTTTTACTTATTGAACCTATTTTTTCCTTGTTAGGTATTGGATTTGAAAGTAACTACTCTGCAGGCAACAGAGGTGAAGGGTAGCCTCTTCACGGTACCTTCGGCACTCCTTCACCCTTGGCGTCTTGGGCGGTTACCCAACCGCGCCCTACCCTAACCGGGTACTGCTTACTACAACAAGTTAAACTTTTCACTCACACGAACAACTTAGAACTTTGACAACGTAGCAATAAAGCTTCTTACCAAGTATAAAAGTCCGCTTAAAAGCTTAGTAAAAGTTGAACATCAAAAAGAAAACTACAAAGTCGCTAAAATGGCGCTCTGCAATTTGAAAATGTTGATCGACGCGCCTTTTGAAGCCTTTGTCTTTTGCAGAATTTGTGATTCTAAACACGTGATTAACAATTTATAGCTGCATTGGCTTAAAATATCCGAATTTCGTGAACGGTATGCGTTGGCAGTTTTATTTTCTGGCAGTTATAAGGCTGAAGGAGGATAAACAGGGATTTGCCTTGCAGTGGAGCTGATAATTTTAAGTCTGGTCTTGTTTTTAAAGACTCGTGCAGACCAGCGCGATATCGCGGGCGCTACAAGGGTCGCGCTGCCTGTAGCTCCCGCGATATCGCGCCAGTTTACACGAGCCTTAACAGCTTTTATTACAGAACGAAAAGAAATACTTCTGTAAATATTATCTGTGGGCATAGCACGAACGCATGACGTAAACAATAAGTAAATTCGAACAATTTTTTAATTCAAAATACTCATCATAGTCAGAAAGAAAGAAAGAAAAAGTATTTATTGGGGCTCGCACAGGAAATCACAAATTAAACTAAAACACACTCATTAAAACATTAATAAAAAAATAAAAAAATAACAGTAAGTCCTGTACGAGGCCAAAAGGATCCTATCTCAGCATATGCTGCGAAATTAAAAAAAAAAAAAAACAGCCAGCCTATAATGATCCCACTGCTGGGATACAGGCCTCCTCTCTTCCAGAGGGAATGGGCTATAATCTATCATACGGGTCCAGTGCTGGTTGGTAGATGTCACATGTCTTCGAATTATTGGTTATTTGCAATAAGTATTGGTACAGTGTTGGTCTTACAGTCAGTTAGTTTAGTTCAGTTAAGTTCGTAATACAAAGTCAGACATTTGACATGCAAAACATTACAATATATATAATATTTATGTCCAATGGCATGCTTTAAATGTTTCTATTATTAATTAATTTTACAATACATTCATTATTAATATTATCGTTACATTAATTTAAAAGAGATTATTAACATTATTTAAAAATTCATCTATACTAATATTATAAAGAGAAAAGATTTTTTTGATTGTTTGTTTATACCGAATAGGCTCCGAAATAACTGAACCGATTTTAACCATTTTTTAAGTCAGAAAATCAGAAAGTAACATGGGCTATAATTTATTTTCAGAAAACAATAGAGATCCTTAAGAAAATTGCCATAATGTAACCCAAAGTAGCAAAATTTTGCCTGTAAAATTCATTATTTGGTATGCGCTGCGAAAACTATTGATGATACATACAAATTTTGTCCTACATAATTAAAGTGCTCATTATTACCTACAAAAAAGTCAGCGACGGAATATATCTAACTATCATAGTTAAGTCACAAAAGCAGCTTTTGTGTTCTAAAATTTAATTAGATCGCTGGTAGAAACAAAAGTTGGTTACATTTGTATCGTCGTATTAATTCTTATTCAAATAAATGGTTTTATCATCAAGGGTATTTATGTAGCAGTAAAGTACTTTTTAATTCATTCGAATCGAACATTAAATTTCGAATTTATCACGGGTATAAAAATGCAGTGGGCGTTGCAGAGGTGCGGGAGAATCCCCGGAAAGATATTAAGAAATTTAAACCCTCCAAGCTGTGTTATGGTACAATGCTTTAATCAAAGAACTTCGAGACAATGTTATTGTAACCACCATCACCACTGGGCCCGCAACCGGACAGCTCGCATACATTCCGCGTATCCCAATGAAACTGACGGATTTGCCAATAATATTTATGAGACTTCAGTTCCCGGTTCATTATTATCATCTACTTAGCCTTTTCCCAACTATGTTGGGGTCAGATTCCAGTCTAACCGGATGCAGCTGAATACCAGTAATTTGCATGAAGTGATTGCCTATCTGACCTCCACAACTCAGTAACTGGGTAATACGATACCCCTTGGTAAGACTGGCTGTCAGACTTTCGGGTTTCTGACGACCAGTAACGACTGACAAATATCCACAAATGACAGCCGGGACCTACGGCTTAATGTGCTTTCCGAGGCACGAGGGGTCTTGGTATGTAAAGATGGTTACCCATCCACAGACCAACCGCGGCAAGCGTAGCTTAACCTTATCGATCGACCCGTGCTGCTGTTTTTATTTAGCCACAAGCTCCTTTGCGTAACTTATTTTCGTAAACGATTATGACTAATTTGTTTCATTTTGGCAGTTCAACAACATTCATTGCGTTATTTACGTTATTGAGCAGATTTTTTTTTCTAGCTTATGAAGCAGTCTGTTTCAGATCGAAACAGATTGGAATTGATCGTGTATTACGCAAGTAGGGTATTGTCTCGCGTGGGATCTCCAGAAATCAATTTATTTTGCTTCAAACGAATATCACATCAAATATAGTTTACAGAGAAGCCTCGCAATGATTATATATAGGTATTTTATATTTCATTCTTATTTTCTTTCTTTTTTACCCGACTGCGGAAAGGTTATATTTTATTTTCCATTTTTGTTTCCTCCGTCCAATATGTTTAAGGATATGAAAAGTGAAAGATTTTATTACTGTGTCTCCATTAATAAAATCCTTCTCTAATTGTGAAAGTTTGTTAGTAAGCATGTACATAATATTTTTATTACTTCTTCACGCAAAAACTAATGCACCTATTGCGATGAAACTTGATAGGTACATAGCTGTTATCTATAGCTGTTACTTTTTATCCCGATATTCCCACGGAATCGAAACGCGGATAAAACCGCGGGGCGTAGCTAGTTTATAAAATAAAATCGGTTTTCCAGTAGCCATAATTTTAACTTTATAAAAAATAAATTATTAGGTAACTTTTTAAAGTTCTTTGGTATGTTGTTATAGATAAGTCCACACATATGATAACAGCTCTTTTTTTTACTGAGAAGTCCTTGGAGCCCTAGGCAGAACTATTCTATCTAGATCTCTTACTTTTCGAGGGCAAAGGCCTTGAGCCTTTTCAAACAGATCAAAGTGCCGTCGGACAAATTTTGCACATTCTAAAATATACATACTGGGTATTGTCAGGACTTTTAATTTTAGAACAATGGTTTACAAGATTCCCTTGGTGGAATTCCCCTGGATGCCCCTGTTGAGTTACTTTATAGTATAAGGCCGTATTGTAGAGTCGATGCAACGCAGCCGTGATACGCAGTCGACATCGTACTCTGCGACGAGGTCTTTCGCAGTGTGTAATTTGTTGCATACTTTTTCTACGTGTGGTTTCCAGGAGATGTGGCCGTCCAATGCAACTCCCAGAAAAGTATTTTCCGCTGCCTCTTTTAGAGGTTGTCCATTACAATTAATGTTGAGTTTCTCTCGCTTACGACCACATGTCCTAAATTGAACAATTTTTGTTTACTAATATTTAAATGCAAATTATTAAATCTTAACCAAGAAATTATTGATTCAAATGTATTTTTAATGTCAATTCTGTAATTATTTCCGTCAGTTTTAATTAGTGATATGTCAAATGATTAGGTGTGTGTTCAGGAATATCGTTAATATACAATAAGAATAAAGGTGGTCCCAAAACGCTCCCTTGTGGTACACCCGAGTTGTTGAATTTTGAACGAAACCTAATTCCCTCCAGTTCATTATTTTAAGTTATATTTGAAATCTCACTACATTGCTTTCTACCCAGTAGGTAGGTTTCAAGCCAAAACTAAGGCCCGGACCTCGAATGCCTTATCGTTCTAACTTCGAAACAGACTATCTATGAGACACAAAGTCAAAAGCTTTTGAAATATCGAAGAAGATAACAGATACCCGGTTACCTATATCTACTTCATCAATTATATTTTTTACAACATTGAAGCATGCAAGAGTGGTCGATTTCCTTTTTTGAAACCTAAATATATTGTTCTTTCTTAAGAATCTGATGTTTCCCAATAAATTCTAACAGACGGTGTTGCATAGCTTTTTCAAAACTTTAGAAATTATTGGTAAGAGACTAATAGGTCTGTAAGTATCTGCTTTTGAGCTATCGCCTTTTTTATAAAGATGCTTAACAATCCCAAACTTTAACAAGTCTGGGAAGCAGTTTTCTGGGAAAGACAAATTTATTATAGTTTATATTATTTCCAGTGAGCAAGCCTTCAAAATTTTTGTCGAAATGTTATCATACCTGACCGCTTCTGTGTTGCTTAGGGAAAGTATTATAAATTTTTGTATGTCATTGTAACCGTATGGCCGAAGGAACAGACTATCGCACGTGTTAGTTGTGCACATATCTCTTATATTAACGTTCTGTTGATTTGTTAAGTCTATCCAGTAGTTATTAAAGGAGTCCGCTATTTTTTTGGGTTGTTTATCATTGTAGTATTTATCTAAAAATTAGTTATCAATGATAATTTATTCGTTCTGGTTTTTGCTTTATAAGTGTCCAAGCCGCTTTACTTAATTTTTTTGAAGAATTTAGTATGATATCATTTGATGTGTTAATAAAATTAGTGATACAACATCTCGTCGTATCTCTTATATTAACGTTCTGTTGATTTGTTAAGTCTATCCAGTAGTTATTAAAGGAGTCCGCTATTTTTTTGGGTTGTTTATCATTGTAGTATTTATCTAAAAATTAGTTATCAATGATAATTTATTCGTTCTGGTTTTTGCTTTATAAGTGTCCAAGCCGCTTTACTTAAATTTTTTGAAGACTTTAGTATGATATCATTTGATGTGTTAATAAAACTAGTGATACAACATCTTAGTAATTTACTGTATTTTTTATATACCATCTTGTTGCGGTCTGACTTGTTCTTGTAATATATAAAACGCAATGAGCGATTACGTTTACTACTAATTTCGTAGGCCTTTAATTATCCAGTTGATTTTTTTACATTTGTTATTTTAATTCTAACTTTAGGGAAACATAACTTATAAAAGAATAGAAACAATTCCTGAAATGATTCATAAGCCAAATTAATGTTCAGTTGGCTATAAACTTCTACGCAGGAAAGTTTAGACAAAGATTCCTCCATTCAGTTTCCTCACGATGTTTTCCTTCATCGTTGTGAGAGCAGTGGTGATGAAATTATTTACACAAAGTAAAGCGCCTACCTGGGTTTGAACTCAAGATCTACAATTCGCAAACTGGGGCCGTAAGAATTGTGCCACCACTGCTCATACTGGAAATACTCCTTTCACACATTTAATACTTGAGACTTGAATCATATGTAATGATTGTGATTGTCGCAGAAATACTATAGGAAAGTTGTATTCGATAAAAAAATAGTTCGAATTTACATCACGTTTACGTCGGCCGTTCGTGCTCCAGTCTGCGAGCACTTTACTCGTTAACAGTTTTACTGTAAACCATATTGATTTACAGCCTAAATGTAAAACTCATCACTAGCGATAGCGAACAGCAGTTACGTTTGAATTACATCTGCTGAATTTGTCACTGGAGGGTTGATTGGCTTTGCGCTCTAGAGGTAATGGTTCCCATTTCCATGCTAATTTGCCAATCGAGCCAGAGATTATGTATCAATTTGGCGATGCTTTTAGGGCTTGTAAAATTTACGCGTGAAGTATCTACGTGTAGTTATAATTTTTATGGAAAAATGAACCAGGAATTATGTGAAATCGGGTATATAGCATATGGCATCGGGTCGAAAATAACAATGATTTACAACAAGCCTAAGAATACGGTGTGGTTATTTGATTAGTATTTAATTAATGGAACTTATTAAATAATTCCTTGCTATTTATGTCCCAAAACATTTATTATAATTACATATTCATGCTGGATTCATACTGTACTTTTGTCAAAAAGATGACATAAATAAAACATTTGATTTACCTCATTTTGCTGTGCAACTAGACTAACTAGAGGACAAACTCGCTAAAGATTTTCAAATTATACAGTCGACAAAAACTTTCTATTCATTAGAATTAAAAACGCGTGAAACGTGTCAAACGCTTTTTTTGAACACATTAGGCAATGCTATTAACCTCTTATAAGTACAATAAAGTGCTAAAGTAACTTTTCCAAAGTCATTTTTTCATTCGTGGTTCAAATAAACCGGGAATTATTTCCGGGCTAAAGAAGTTTTATAAAAAAAAAGAAAACGATGAGATATATAGCTCAAGAAATATAGGGCGATGTGTTATCGGTTACGACATAGAACATAAAAGATGTGTTCACGACATATTGTCCCTTTTGTGCGGTGTGAGGTATCTTTGTGAAAAAAGTCTGTGGATTAAGTCGCGCGGAAGGTTCCTCTGATAAGTTTTGTTAGTAGTTGAAATTGGAAGGACACCTTCAAACGTGTAGATAATGCCACTGTTGCGTAGCAAGCTATTGAGTCTGTACGCTACCAATCACAAACTAGTACGTAAAGTTACGTTTTCCAAGAATGAAGAAGAAACTAAGAGCATGGATGATGTTCCTAGAGTAACGTCATTCGCCGGTAAATTGTGAACACTATGGCGGCCACCGCTTTCCTAAGAAACGTTGGTCACGTCGTGTCGGACCACCATTGAAAAACTAGAATGCTGTGAAATCTGTGTCTACTCATTGGCAAATTGAGTTTGTAATACGTTAGTTTTGAGTACGATGGGCCGTACCATTTTTGTTTTGAATCTTTATTTATTTTAGGGCTTTTTGTGCACATACGCAACGATGTCAATCCCATTGTACTTTTACAAATAACAAACTTTTAAACTAAATTATCTAATCTTAGTCACATAAAACTTATCTAAAAAGTACATAATACTTTTGCTGCTTCAGACGTAGGCTTAGATAAAATACCATGGAACATTCTAAAATCCAAGTATTTTATAGTGCGCGTGTCCGACTCGCATTTAGCTGTTTTTGGTAGTAGACAGATAAGCTTACGATCAAAAGTGGATTGTATGTTGTTATGCTCTAAATACTGAGCGACCGAGCTCTACTCTGGTGAAAATAGAGAATGCTCATTTAATATTATAGGATATTTCATACTAATTCCATGCTGCCATAATAGTAGGTACTTACTAATTCCATGCTACCATGTCATTATTCTCATGTCATTATTCTCACGTCATCATTCTCTTGTCATTATCCTCATGTCATTATTCATTATCGTGTTCTAAACTTTGGCCGACCGAGCTCTACTCAGGTGAAAATATGGAGAAAACAATTTTTCCCAGATATAAGACCTAGCTAGATAGATTTTTCGCCTCGTAGGGGTTTACCCTATAATATAACTTTAATTGAAATTGTTAGAGCCGTTTTTGAGAACGTGATTGTAAATATATATATACAAATATTGCTCGTTTAATAGTATAGGATAGGATAGGATATCGTATAACTTACTTACATCATACTTCAGTACTTTAGCGTTTTTTTCATGAATCCTAAAATGCCGCCAATCTCTGAAGGCACTGGCCTTTAAATCATAACTAGCCTAAAGAAGATACCTTCTTGAAGCCTTCTATTTACTCCGGATAAAACGGCGGATAGTCGTGACATCAGACGAGGGTTCAATACTCGCGGATTAGGTACACACTACACAGTTTAGTCGGACCAGACCTATTGCAGTGACGTCACTGTCTGTTATAGACAAAAGGTTATTAATTGAATTAATTTGTTCAAATATTTTAGTTA
The DNA here is from genome assembly GCA_916610215.1 of Omphaloscelis lunosa. Classification (NCBI taxonomy): domain Eukaryota; kingdom Metazoa; phylum Arthropoda; class Insecta; order Lepidoptera; family Noctuidae; genus Omphaloscelis; species Omphaloscelis lunosa. Next base: position 10,428,299 of record OU744265.1, on the reverse strand, counting down.
ATATTTTAGGCATATGAACAGGAATATCAGCCCCTGCTTTGATATCCAGAAAAGAAATGAAATGTTTTCTTCCTTGAAAATGAATACAAGATGTCTGCAATTTTGGCTTAGATAAATGGATACTGGGGCTACAGTTGCGTGTTTGATTACTAGTCAGGAGAAATATGACCCACCAGCTGTAGTTATTCCGTGAGGAAGTTTAAACCTAGCAATTTTTTGTGAACGTGTAAAGTTGTTCACGATATCGTGGTTCAGCAAAAACTTTGAAGAGTTAGTAAAAATATCATTCAGCGAGCAGAGTACAAGCACAGTATAATAAAGTAACAGTAATATATCTCGGCAGTGACCTTGAAATAATTACCTACGGCCGCTCGGTAGATAAATCTTCCGTCCGTGCGTAACTACTGCGCACTCGATACTGCTGCGTACTGATATACACGAGATTTGAAGTGCGTCGTTTGTTACATATTTATAGCACTATACTTATGTATGCTGTGATATCAGCAAGTATGTCGTGATGGACTAGTGGTTAAGGCCTCACCTCTCATGCACGAGGTGGTGGGTTCAAATCCGGGCAAATACCAATGTGACTTTTTCAATTCATAATTATTTACTTTCTGGGTATATCTTGGATATTACTAACATCATCAGTAAAGGAAAAACATCGTGAGGAAACCTGGACTTATCTATCTATATATATAAAAATGAATCCCTATTTCCCTTGGTCACGGCATCACGCTAAAACAGCTGAACGGATTTGGATGAAATTTGGCGTATGGGTAAACCATGATCCGGAGAAGGACATAGGATACTTTTTATCCCGATATTCTTAAAGGATCGAGACTAATGCGGGTGAAACCGCGGGGCGCAGCTAGTACAATATAATAAAGCAATAGAATCCGGTGTCTGTCTGTCGACGTTTGTTTGTTCGCGCACATCTCCGGAAATACTGAACGGATTTTCATGTAGTTTTCACAGATAGATTAATTTGGATTATAATTTATAGGCCGTGTTTCATTAAAATCGGATGTTGCAAAGAAGTTATCGTCATACAAGACGGTATTCTGTTCACGACACGTGCTCCATTTCTGAGAGTAACCTATTAAAAAGTACTAGGCTCGCATGAATTCAAGATAGTATTACAATCATTAGTGTTATCCCACAATAGGATTCGAATAAAAATTGGCGTAAAAATAGTTTATAACCAACAAAAAGTATTAGGCTTGCATGAATTCACGTTTAGGTTATTTTGAAAATGCTACCTATATTTAAATAAAACTAGACAAGGTTTGCATTAAAGAAAATTCTGAACAGCTAGTAGTTAATATAAGTCTGAAATGCCAACCTGTCTTGAGCAAGCGTGGTGATCAATGCTCGTGCCTTCTCTGTATGAGAAGAGGCCTTGCCCTGCTGTGGGACAGTAATAGGCTTGTATTTTATTATGAGCAAGGAGTTAATCCAATTATTTTAGTGCGTTACATTTACATTTATTTGCGGTTTTGTCATTTGATCAGCTGTTTTTCACAGGCTGAATTGCTGACGTAGATTGACCGGATCGGTCAATTAGTGAATTAGTTTTCAAATTGTGCCGTGAATGCCAACTCGTTAGCTAATTGTAACAGAGTGAGATTAGCGGTTTGCGGTACAAATGAGTCACTAAATTAAATTCGAATGATACTTTTGATACTAGTGCAAATGAAATAATAATCATTTAATATTATCTTTAATAGCACTGTAATTTGAAAATATTATAAAAGCCAATTATTTTTAAAAGAGAGACTGTGGAGTTTTTACCGGCTCTCATAGGAAACGACCAATTGGAACCGTGCACCTAGCTTCTGACGTTTCATAAGTGTCCATGTAGGTTATGTACATACGTAAATGTAGTGTAAATAAAATATTTTGAATTTCAATTTATTGTGACTTCGTTTTAAAATCGTGTTATGATGATTAACTTAAAAATAAATGAGTTCACTTTGTTATTTCTGGGAGGATTTTGGAGGTCGAACTAAACTTTACAGGAGTCCGCTAGGATTTACCGGATAAGCTTTTTAAGATATTACCTACGCGTAAAACCGAGACAAAACAATTACGTTTATGACAAGCTAACATCACATTTTTCAAAACTGAATATCCTGTTCGGACACTTTGCTGTCGAACAGATTGTTCGAAGAGGAAATTCGAGTCCATAGAGAATTTTCCACAAATAGTTCTACTTACATTGCAATCTGCAGGGAATTAATTGTTCGCGTTGATCTAAGTTTGCCATCGTTCTCCAATTTCCTTAACCGAAGAATTTTCGTTGGTGCTTGTTTTGGCACACATGTGGCTTTGAGAGGTCGCGTATAAATTGGACGAAGAAAAAATAGCACTACAAGTATTGAATTGCAGCAGTGTTCATTATATCATGTTCTGGAGGACATCTTCTTGAGGTTTTGGTCGGAAAGAAATCCTGTGGAGGTATGAGGAACAGGGTGTAAAGTTCCATTCATCTTCTATAGACAATGGAGGATCCTCCAACCAGATGAGTGTTGTGTCTGGTGCCAACTGCTCGACGATTGATGTCAGGACGTTGTGTATATACATTATATGTGATGCGTAGTTCGCATGTGGCGCTGTAGATGCCGCCACAATCCTATAAACTACATTTTTAATTAAACTTAACTAATAATACTTTAATCTCTTCTTTCTACTTCTCCTAGTGAAACTGGTCATATCATATACTTACCTTGAAATTGTAGAAGAGACTGAGTAATCTTCTATCTTGGGAAAAGACTTCTCTTGTGGTGTTTAGTGGACTGTAGATATGTTGATCATTTTCTATTTTGATAAGTACCTGAAACTTGCTGAAAGACCTACACTGTCCTCCCATACCTATTAACACTGTTATTTGAAAATATTGTAAAAACCAATTATTTTTAAAAGAGTAACCGTGGAGTTTCTTGCCAGCTCTTCTCCATAGGAAACGACCAATTGGAACCATGCACCTAGCTTCTGACGTTTCATAAGTGTCCATGTAGGTTTTTTTTTTTTGTTAGTCTATATTCTGTCCCACTTCTGGGCAAAGACCTACCCACAAAAGCCCCATGTAGGTTTATGTGAAATAAAATATTTTGAATTGAATTGAATCTTCTTCACTGCAATTACTTTCAGTTTCTAAGAAAAGGTTGTATTGCGTCTACCAGAACCCAGTCTAGAGTATGTATAGCCATATGCCGTGGGCATACATGCCCAACTTAATCCTATTTAAACGTGGGGGTGTTTTGGGCCGTCGGTCGGTTTCATGGCTAATATTTTGTTTGTTATTTTAACACGTAATTCGCTTATGTAAAGTTTTACCTGACCCTCAGCCTCAATCAATGCAAAAATGATGGTTTTCAGATTTTAGCGAATCAAAACCTGGAAAAGAGATACTTACAAGTAAACATCATTATCTGCCTGGGCTTTTCTCAAATATGCTGAGATCAGCTTCCAGTCTAACTGGATGCAGCTGAATACCAGTATTTTATATGGAGCGAATGCCTATTTGACCTGCATAACTCTAAAACTCCATAACTAAAAAATGCATTTGCGGCGTCCGGCGACATTGGACTGTATGGACGCACCTAAACGCATCAGATTTCCTCCTATTCTGAAGTCAACAAAAAATACTTTTCATGCTTTACTTTTTCCCTTTGTCTGTCTCATTTTCCGTCGCCCTTTTGTGTCGTATAAGTTTTCCTTCATCAAATGCTCACGGACTTAGCACCTAGTAGAATGTTCCGACATTAAACGGGTCGGTCCGGGAGGACCCCCCAAGGGGTCGCGATTTCCGACGACTTGGGCTTTATAATAGCGCGAGACGTTAAGATCCATTTCAAGTGCTTGGTGGAATAAAGTGCACGCTGTTGGGAATCCTTTGTTTGTTCTCTCCACTTAAGTCTTTATTGAATCAAAATGTGATAAAGATTTTTTAATTCAATTTAGCTGATTCTCTTTATTTAGTTTTGATTTTTATCTTTACATATAAATCTTATAATATAATCTAACACTAAATTAAATGACTGGATAACTAACTATACAAATTAATACAAAGACAAAGAACACGGCGTCGAAGTACTAATCTGCATCGCTGTCATCCGGAAACGTGTCCAAAAGACTGGCAACATTGCCACGTTGAATGGCAATGCTAATTCTTTGGCCAAAAACGAGCCAGCCCTCTGCGTGACATGTTGACCGGTCGGCGAGAAATTTTTTGACCCGAGCGTGTCGACCCAAAAGGGCTCAAAACTGTCGTTACCCATAAGCTTAAAATTCTAAAATCAAAACAAGAATTAGCACTTTATGAACCTCGAAAATTCATGTAAATTACGTCTTACGTTTCATGAATTTTTGTCAGCACGTCGGGTAAGATAGATGTAAAACGAGAGCTTAGGATAAAAAATAAAAAATACAACTTATTTATCTTTTTTTCTAAAAGTCGCAGAAAAAAATGTAATGGAAAAATACTCCAATATTTACCCCTGAAGGGTAATTCGATGAAGCTATTGTTTCAAAAAAAAAAAACCCGTTTAAAAGTCTTCGTTTTGGAATGGAGAACATAATTATATTTATACCGTGAAAGAAAACATCGTGAGGAAACGGGCATGCCTGAGAAGTATTTCTCGACGGCATGTGAAGCTAAGTCAGATGCCATTGGACGGCTTTAAAACTCTGACACCAGGTTATTCAATAACCACACGAAAAGAAGAGATTATATTTAACGACCAACGCCAATTTATACTTCAAGGATATACTTCAAAAGCACTGTCTTTAATGATACAGCTCCATCCATTAATTACAATTTAATAAGGGTTTTAGGTATTCAGATACTCTTGCTAGTATTAAGATATTAGCATAGTCTTTAAATAATCTTGTACGGAGTAAAATTCTAATGATGAGAAGAATAATTACTGTGTAATGATAGTCGTTGAAGTGGATTTTATTTAAAAGTAAGTATTTTGCTGGATCTTTCATGGTCAGTTTTTAATTCAGTTTTCTGTAGTAGCATTTTCTAAATGACGATTTACCCTCATGATATTCATTGTCTTTATTATTCTCATTTATTACGGACCCTTTAAGAAATGTTTGTTAAAAACTGAGTTTACCGGACGGCCTAGAAAAAGTGGCATTCTTTCAGCTATAAACGATTACGGAAAAGTAAAAAATTATGAAGATTGACGAAACGCTACAGAAAAGATTATGTCAATCCTGTTGAAAATCTATTGAAAGTTTCCTGAAATAACGTTCACTAGGTGGCAGCACTGAGACATCAGGTCCTCCTGTCAAAAGCGTCAAAGCGCCTATATTTTCTTTAGTCGTGACTGAGTGATGAACGAATGAATGAAACGAATAATGAACATCATACATTTTTGTTGAAATGCAAGACCTCTTGTCAAAATGGCGCCAAAGCGTGGCATGAATTTTTATAAAAACTGTCATTGTATAGGGATCACTCATTAGATTCATTGGGTGTATATTTAAAAAAAAAAAATCGAGGTTCGGTTTGTAGACGATTAACAACCAACATTAAAATAATTAATATTTTAAAAATAACAAAGTAATTAATTAATAATATTAATGTGAAAAATGCTTTTTTTACTTTGAACTATCTGTCTGTTCGATCTTTGTATAAAATCGTTCTTAACTGTATTATTCATTCTTTTTTATTTTAATATTAATAATTTTTAGTTATAAATGTTGTCGAAAAAGGTCGGCGGTGCGGATCCGAACCGTGGTCCGCAATTTGGTGACTCCTGGTCAAGCCCCCCTAGGACTGTTAAAATTTCGAATTAAATTGTTAAAAAGAGTGCTAGAAACTTAATTAAAGTTGCGTTCGTTCAATTGTGAAAGTGATAAATTTAAATTAGAAAAGTTTGCTTTGAAAAACTTTGATTAATTGAAAAACTTCTGATAAACGAATTGTAACAAGTACCAGTACAGCTTAGGTATTGTACTTACTTATTTAGGGTACCGTACCCGAAGGGCGCCAAACGGATCCCTATTACTAAGCCTCAGCTGTCCGCCCGTCTATCTGTCAGTGAGCTGTATCTCATGAACCGTAATAGGTAGACAGTTGTTTTCACAGATTGTGTATTTTTATTGCCGCTACTACATCAATAATAAAAATTAAATAAAGTTAATACTTAAAAGTCCAAGAAACGTGTTTTTTTCGGCGTTTTTTCGGAAACCTTCGCGTGCGTGTCCGACTCGCACTTGGCCGGTTTTAAAATCCTAACTTATCTTAAACTAATATTATAAATGCAAAAATGAGTTTCTTTGTTTGTTACGCTTTCACGCTAAACTTACTTATTTTATTAGAAAAACTTCTGTTATCACAAAATTTTCGTCAAAGATATTTCTTTCATACATACATTAAAGACGTAGTTGTGCTCTTAACCAAACGAGTGTCACAGAAAATGCCTGTTTAATATGCGCAGTGGGTAAATATGGGCCTTCATAATTATGAATATTTGTGTGAAAGCTTTTGAAAGATGTAAACAAAATAGCGCTGTATTATATATGTAGATAAGATTATATGCCTCACGCCCAGCCCGTCCCATCTTTGATGTCCTCCCTCCGGTGACGCCCTAAGCCGAGGCTCGTACCCCACAGGGGGTGCCCTTTGCGAGTGTTCACCTAGCTTTTTAGCTTAGTTTGTATGTCCCTGGCTGGTGGAGGCTTTGAGTTTAGCAGCTCAAGGCAACCACAGGATTGACCGGTTAAATAGTCATGACCACAGAGGTCAGCTATGAGATGCCCTACAGAAAAAAAAAAATGCCTCACGACTTATTTTGAACTAATAGTTGGCCCCGTGGTTTCATTATAAATTCACAACTTAATACAAGATTTTATAATTTTGTATAATATTCATAGTTCTGATTTGCATGTACTTCTCTTATTATTTAATACTTCTACACCAGCAGTACCATGTACTGAAGTACTGATAAATAAATAAATACAATACAATATAATCCCCATTGAGGTTCCCAAAAAAGTGTATTTTTGTGGCATAAAATGTACCTATCCTATGTTACTCGGGAATAGTGTAGCTTTCGATCAGAGAAAGAATTTTTGTAATCTACTATCTAATTGCGTAAACATTTTCTGTAAACGATTAAGACTAATCCAATTAATTTTGACAGTTTGACAACATTCAGTAGTGAACTGCGGGCGTTTTGTGGGACTGTCTTATGTGAAGACGTTCGAAAAGTGCTGATTTTCAGCCTAGTTTGAATAAATGACTTTTGAATTTTTAATTCATTGCTTTATTTACATACGTTGTTGAGTTGATTTTTTTTCTAACTTATGAAACTATGGATTAAAAATCTTTTTCAAAATGATTCAGATTGTGATTGATCGTGTTAGGATGCTGGTAATTCCAGACCAATTACAAACCACTTTATAATATTAAGAAGTATATACCAGCTTTAGTAGCTTTTACCCGTGACTGTGCTCGGGAATCTAATTATTCGTGCAGTCGAGATAAAAAGCGTAATAAGTCAAGCGTCTGTCTATCTGTGCGCTGTTTCAATCCATTACAATTTCACGCCGATTAGCTAAGCAGTGGAGGCGTGAAAGTGGGACAAACAAACAAATGACTCTCGTTTGTTAGTTAGAATTTATTATTTACATATATACAAAATATCACGCCTTCAGTCCCTTAAAGGCTAGGCAGAGGTTGTACCTATAGTAAATCTAAATCCGCATACGGTCGTAGCATAATGCTGAGCGATAGCCGATTTGTGTGGATGTGACGCATGCTTCCCCCAACCTTTTCTCATTTTTGTATTTTAAACTTTTTTTGCGTCATGTTTACTGCAAATAAACGTTTTTTCTTTCTTTCTTTCTTTCACATTTCGCCAGTTATGTTTAAGTCCCATGTAGGGGCGAACCTATTGCCATGGGCACAAATCTAGACTGCGGGCTGCTACTGAGAAATTCCAGATGTAAAACTCAATTACACTTTGCCCGACCCGGGAATCGTACTCAGGACCTCGTGCTCAACAGTAGCGCTTGCCGTCACTAGGCCAACGAGACAGTACTTAATACAAATTTTATGGTAAAACGACTTTGACGCCGATACAGTTATTTAATTGATTAGGAAAGGTTTATTTTGCCAATGCGTTTATCGATCCCTAAAAACCGGCCAAGTGCGTGTCGGACCAAGCACAATGAAGAGTTCTGTAGTTGGGATGAATTTATCCCAAGAACAACTTTAACATTGTCGTTAAAAAACGTGTTCTCCCATACATTCCGACTGCAAATATAAGTTTGTACACACGATATTGAGGGATTTATCACGTAATTTTGAGGCCATAGACTTCTTATAGGTTTTCCTGTAATTTATGAGTAAAGAACCATTCTCTGATTTTTTTTAGAATTTTAGGCTGAGTAGTTTCGGAGATAAGGGGGCAATGGTATATTTTCTTCAATTTTCTTAAATATCTTTAAAAGTATTTATTTTATAATTATAAAAAAATAATAATTAAGATCTTCGCAACAAGTTCTTTTATGTGATATGTCACACGGTACAGTTAGCAAAACTTTTTTTTCTTTTAATATGCCCCCAAAAGTGACCGCCATATTCAAAATTCATTTATTTACGTTAGACGGCCGTGTTTGGGTCAAAGAAATACATATGTGTACCGCAACTTAATCGGTCCATTAGATTCGGAGCAAATTGGCTGTGACAGACGGAGAGACAGACAGAGACACGAGTGATCCTATAAGGGTTCCGTTTTTCCTTTTCAGGTACGGAACCCTAAAAAGGATAATATGTTAGGTTAGGTATGTATAACAAATACCTAAGCGTATGATGTAAAAGGGTAAAGGGTAATTAGGTCTTAACAAAAACATGCTGTTGAATAATTTAATCTGAAGTGGAATTTGTTTTGCTGTTACGTGCAAAGGTACAATTCCGTAATTCCGCCGACCGCAGGCGGCAGCAGCCGGCGACGTGTCACCTTGATACGACTGGTTTCTATTAATTTCTTCGACTAAGTTCGGCCGCCTATGCTGTTAAAAAAATTAGACATATAACTGACGTAGATACAGCCAGAATTGTTTATTTTAGTTATTTTCATAGTCTTATGTCATATGGGAATCTTCTGTGGGGAACCTGTGCGGACATTAATACTATCTTTGTTCTATAGACAAGGGGTGTTCCAGCCATTTACAACCTAGGTCCAGGAGATTCCCTTAGAGAAAAATTTAAAGAAATAAATATTCTGACTGTAACCTCATATATTTTTGAAAACCTGTTGTATGTCCACAAAAATATATCAAATTTTAAGAAAATGTCCAATATTCATAGTTTAAATACCAGGAATAAACACAACCTTGCTGTACATCGCACACGTCTCCACAAAGTAGGCAACTCGTTTATGGATCAATGTATACGCTTTTACAACAAACTTCCCATTGAGATTCGAAACTTACCCATTAAACGATTTAAAATCTGTATTAAAACCAAACTTTACTTTTTAAAAAAGCTTGGGATTGAGCTGCTCGCTCTGCTAAGCCTTGTGATAAAACCATAAAACTTGACATTTTAATTATTACGTTAAATCATCAAAACATACCAGTTTTATATACACATTGACATTGTTGAAAATTATATTCAAAATGATATGATTACTTTGTAAAGTATTATATTATTTTAATTATTGTAAATGTGGGGACTATGTGGATATTATTATTATTTTTATTTTTCTGCTAGTTTTAATGATGGTCTGGCAGTTTGAGTAGTTTGTGCGGCCTACCCAAATGTCCATTCTTTGGTATTGTTCGTTGAGTTGAGCTGCTTAAGTTCTGAGTTGAGCTCCATGATTACTGACAAATACTTGCACTGACTGGACAGGTACACTCAAATCTGTGTGGTTCTTTCCTCAAAATACCATTTCAGACACTAATTTACATGGTTCTCATATGGCCTGACCAAGATTATGTCTGGACTTTAAAAGAAACTGCGACCTCTGAGTTTGTTTCGGCCTTTCTTATCAGAGTAGTCAGATAGGAAACGCCGAACTCATATAGCTTATTTTTCTTTTTTTTTTTTAATATGGCGTGTAAAAGTGATTACGATATCCTATTTACAGAATAAACAATTTCATTTCATTTTACGGAATTGTACCTTTATCGTTGCGGAATTATTTTGTGTGTTTTGGTAACACAAATATTTTAATTAGTTCTTTATCTAAAATACTAAATAAGCTTACAGTATAATGTTACTTACATAATATATTTAGAAAGAAAGAAAGAAAAGAAAGAAAAACATTTATTTGGACACAGTTCGTGTAACACAAAACACAAATAACAAAGTGTGGATAATGAAATAATAATGTAATGTAATTTCTCCATAGATGAAAAATAGCTTGAAGTGTTACATTTTTTAAATTTTCAGGCTTCACAATCCGCTATCGTATTTCGATATACCTATGGTTATTTTACTTTTCGAGAAAAGTAGAGTTCACTATCAAGTGTTCTGGCATTACCCGTACAACCTCATATACAAAAACTTTTTATCGCGCAAGTTTCTGAGTGACTTGGTACGCAAAGAAATGTCATCCATCCAAGATAAGAACTTGTCAAACGCAGTTTTTGTAGATCAATCGAAAACCATTCTAGCTATGTCGAGTACAAGTTGTTGTTTGTGACTTTGTTCACCAACGATCTTTGTATTTTGTTAGTAAACTTTTTCATGTCTGCTTATGAACTTGAAATCCCTCTTGATCGCCGCGGGTAGGTGCTCCAAAAAATGTATCTTAAATCTCCCAATAAGCAAAATTATCTTCTTGTATGAAGTCCAACGACTGGACCAAAAGCTATCTTGCCGAAAGACTACTTTTTGTAAAAACAACCAGAACTTGTCAATATGAACAAAACAACTTTAGGTCGAAAAATGGATCCACTTCATTACCTAGTGTATATCAACGACCTGCCGGAGGCGATTAGCAAAGCTTGCATACTGTTCGCTGTTGACACGATATGAAGACGCCAATATTATGCCAGCTGCCTTGAGTGGTTAGCTTGCGTGTTTAGCCAGCAATAGTACTCGCCCATTAAGGAGCTCTATCCCAAATGAGACGTATTATTATTTAATTATACATATATCAAAAGGTATTTTAATAAAACACGTATACCAAAATATAAATAATTTAATTATCTTTAAAATGATGATGGGTTCAGAAAATACGCTTGATAGTTTTGCGTGATTCTCAGTTTTTTATCCGCGTTAGACATAACTTTACAAATTAATTTCAATATGTAATATATAGATAATCTAAAATATTCACAAACTAAGTTATTAAGAAAATGTTCTTATTTAACATATGTATATTTTTTCCAAATCATTAACACTACTCGTTTAGACGTGATCTTCAGTATAAAATCATTAAAAGTCGCTTAGCCTTAGGGCTTAGCGTTGTTGCCTTAATTATTAAAAGTGACAATAACAATAATTTGAAAAACGACATTTTCAAAGCTTTAGTTAGAGAATGCTCTGCTTGTGCTATCCCCACATTTTGGCACTCTAATTATCGCGGGTTCCAACCCGCGATAAGAAAAACCTCGTTAATCTCTTCAGTTATATATAGTTAGCTACATATTAAAAAGGCATAACGTTTTATAATTACATGCTATACAATCTCATTTAGTATTTTCACTTTTTATGTTGTTCTTTGTATTTTATGTTTCACGAACAATGTCCAAATTCACGATATTCTTTCTTTCTTTTTATATCAAGAAATATCGCAACGGTATAAGGTCAAATGGAAGGAAATTACATTGTCTACTGTGTCGATAAATTTTTTAATGAAACTCAATGGCTTGCCTCGTTAAGAGACAATATGGGGCCGGAGATGTAATTGCATCGTCGAAGAGAACGGGAGGAATATTAATGTAGCACTTAAGAGGATTCATGGAAATTTTTCAGTGTTGTTTACAATGGCTGGACGTTCTCTGGTTTCTTTTGCAACAGTTTTGTTTAGCTAATTATACACTTATCATGTAATATTCGATGATCGTTGAAAAGGCTTGAGTATCTAACAATTTTTGAAGGGTCATCAAAATAAAGGTGCGTAGTATTCGCATCTGGCGTTCGTGTATGATCAGATGTATGAACGTAAACGAAGCAAAAAGAGTATGTAAGGAGCGCAGCAGGTGGCGTTCTATAGTTTCTGCCTACCCCCTACCCCCGAGGTAGGCATGAGTTTATGTATGTATCAAAAAAATACCCTTTTACCCGATGCAAGATTTTTGCCTGTATTGTCTAAACATTGTTTAGACAATTGTTAGTTTCTCGTCTTAGCATATTGATGGCAATTTTTATAGAGCCAGCCCAGAATTTGACTACGAGTTTGGCACCGTCAGTAAGGTCCATCAGCTTCTGTATCGTGCAGGCAACAAGACATGCTGGACACGATATTAAAAGTGCTCATCGTTTGTGGACAGCAACACATTCACACTCCAGGGCAGAGTCATCTGCAAGAGGAGACGCCCTGGGCGTCGGGAATCGCGAACAGATTTCCGGCCACCGTAGGCGCGAGCTTGCGGACGCTGAGCAATGGGTAGCTCGCCGTCCGATAAGGACCAGGCTCGGGTAGACGGCGCGTTGTGTTCCACGAGCGCCTCAAAGAGATGTCAGCAGAATTGATGGGAACGCCAGGGCCGATGCCTGCCGGTGTTGCGAAGAAAGCCGAAACCCGGAACACGGTTGGGTTTTAGTCAGTAAGAGTCTGACACACCCTCTCACTCTGCCCAGAGCGGGAGAAGTTATTTAATAATTTCCCACCCAAAAAAAGGGCGGAGTTATCTGTACATCTTCAATTGATCAGGATCCGGAATCTATTTAAAGACTTATAGGTAAGCCAAGACAACTGAGTCCAGGTGGGAGACTTTCAGCAAGTGGAAAGAATGGGTTGGGTAGGGAATTACTGTCCCGTCACAGAAATGAAATGAAATGAAATGAAATTGTTTATTCTGTAAATAGGATATCAGAATCACTTTTACACGTCATATTAAAAAAAATAAAAATAAGCTAGTTGAGTTCGGCGTTTCCTATCTGACTACTCTGAGAAGAAAGGCCGAAACAAACTCAGAGGTCACAGTCTCTTTTAAAGTCCAGACATAATCTTGGTCAGGCCATATGAGGACCATGTAGATGAAGAGATGAGACAGCTTTAGCCTTTCCTCAGACCATTCACCAGTTTACTGTTTAGACGGTGCAACTTTTATTGTTGCTTCAGCATATATGGTAAGCCACAAGCAATTAAAATCGTAACGTGTGCATCAGGTTTAAGGCGACGATAACCGGCTTTTAATGATTTTAGTATGAAGATCACGTCTAAACGAGTAGTGTTAATGGTTAGGGCAAAATATATGTACCTATGTTAGATAAGAGCATTTTCTTAATATAGGAATATTTTAGATTATGTTTATATTACATAGTGAAATTAATTTGTAAAATTAAGTCTAACGTGGATAAAAAACTGAGAATCACGCAAAATCTATCAAGCGTATTTTTTCTGAATCCTTCGCCATTTTAAAGATAATTTAGTTATTGATCTTTTAGTATGCGTGTTTTATGAAAATACCTTTTGTTTTATGTAAAGTAAATTAATAATGCGTCTAATTTGGGACAGCGCTCCTTAATGGGCGAGTACTATTGCTGGCTAGACACGCAATGCCAGCTGCTTTGAGTGGTTACACTCAAGGCAGCTGGCATAATATTGGAGTCCTATTACTGGCTGGACGTACTACGCGTTATCTGAGCTCAGTATAGGACATGCAAGCTAACTACTCAAGTTTACTGGCACATATCTGCGTCTTAATTCAAGTAGGACAACGTAACAGTATACAGGGTGTAAAAATACTTGTCCTGAAGCCATCGTCTACGCATTCATTCATCAAATTATGTAATTTGTGCAAAAGTAATGAGTGTTTTCATGAAAATTCACGCCACCAGTTGGCGCCACTTTGACAGGAGGCTTCCATTTTGACAATGAATATAAAATATATGATGACGTTCATCATTCAGTTACGACTAAAGAAAATATACGCGCTTTGACACTTTTGACAGGTGCCCAGACCCGACGTCTCAGTGCTGCCACACCTAATGAACGTCATTTTAAAAACCCTCATTGCTGGGAAATTATTTTTCTTTTTGGGGTGAAAATTTGTACGTAATGTAACCCACACAAAACATTTTGCTTATGGATGCATACAACAGTGCAGGGATAGTCGGCGTATTTAAAATTAAGTTATAACATATAAAACTTGTTTTCGTAAAAAAAAAACTTTTAAAAAGTTTGAACCTTCATTATCTCCGTAACCAAAAGGTTCCCAAGAACGGTCCAGTACAAAATGATTTGTAAAAATTTATTTATAAAAACTTCATGCACAAGTAAAAAAAAATACTGTACAAAGGCAGACTTAATGCCTGAGACATTTTCTACCAGTCAACCTTAGGGTGATGCAGAGACAAAACATGGCAGATGCAACATAAGTGATAGATAACTTGAAAATTAATACATACTAATACATAGATACATACATGCATATGAATGTATGTACGGTACTTATACCAAAAAAAAAACGTTATTTATTTTGTCTGTTTATTTCGGCTAATCTCCGAAACGGCTGGACCCATTTTGGTGAGACTTTCACTGGCAGATAGCTGATGTTATAAGGAGTAACTTGGCTACTTTTATATTAGAAAAAGAAAAAGTATAAAGGTCTACGCGGGCGAAGCCGCGAGCAGCAGCTAATCAAGGATATAAAGCTGTTTATAGTATGATAAAATCAACCTCTGTCATCGCCAAAGAATCGAAGTTTTTTACAATATAACGTAGTACGAAGCTCTAGATATTATTCAGGTAGGTCACTTATCATCCGTCGGGGCCTCAGGGAGCTCATCCCTCGAGCTCGTTCGTCCAATATTGTGACGTCACAGCTCTATAATAAATTGCTTTCACCCTTCTGTATTATCATTTCCTTTTAACGGACATTGAAATTTAATTTTAGTTTTATTACATGCTGGAAAAATCGAGAAGTTTTACAAAGTTTAAAGTTTAGAGGATGGGGAATAAATGTGTTCCCAAAGAAATAGTTTCAAATATTTGAATCGAGAATTTAAAACTAAGTTTGTTCAAAGTAAAGTCAAAGTCAAATCATTTATTTCAAATAGGCCCATGTATGGCACTTTTGAACGTCAAAATTTACAAAAATAATATAATTGATTCTAGTCGCCCCTTCCAAAAGGTAGTTTTCGTATTGAGAAGAATGGGCAAGAAACTCCACCGTTACTCTTTTAAAATGTTTTACAATAGTTTGTTTAAGTACGTACATTAGTTAAATAATTATGTGTGAAAACAATGCACCTAGAATAAAATTACTATACCACAATGGCCCGTAAGCCCGTTGCCCGTAAATATATTATATGTGCGGTCAAAATAAGGGGCTTGCCCAGTAGTGGGCTATTACGAGTTACAAAAAATTAATGAAAACTAGAAAATCTAAATAAAACTATACAGTAGCATAAGAATAGTTAATTCAGAATTAATTTAACTTGCAACATTGAGAGTTCCAATTTTAAAATAGCAACGTTTGATTTTAAATGCGCTGGCTCGCCGCCTGCATTAATTTCTTTCGTTTTAATCTGTGCAATAACAATTAAACAGGAGTCACGCACCATAGATTTTAATTCAATAACATTTAATTGGTTAAAATATTTATGAGTATATACTATTGCGTCTTTGATATTGAACCTTTAGTGCGTTTATATAATTTCTAAAGTGACGATATTATAGTGGACGTCCACGATTACGTTATTACGTGCACGCATTTCCATAGATTTTACGAACGTGGACGTCCACGATAATGTCGTGACGTTAAAAATCATAAAAGCACAATGATAGTTACTACAAAGGTCATTGAAGTTTTCATGAAAATTCATGCCACTAGTTGGCGCCACTTTCACACGAGGTTTTCCATTTCAACAATGAATATAAGGCAAGTTAAACTTCAATAAATCTGCCTAGCCTTTTCCCAAGTATTAGCTGAATATCAGTATTTTACATGGAGCGACTGCCTATCTGACCTCTACAACCTGTCCCTGTGTTACTGGGTAACACTATCGTGTTGGTAAGACTACACTATTTGCGCTGTAGCATGGTGCGGGTGACAGTTTCAGTAACATTTCGTTTCACTCTTGAAAGTTGCCGCGATTTACAATTTATGACTTAATATTTCAGTTGTACCACATTCGTAATTTATTAAATAATTAATAACTGTAGTAAATTAAATTAAACCCAACCAGAATGTTCTAATCAAGAAATAAAATCAAATTGAATGAAAAATTAAGCAAAGTGTTATGCGTATAACGTAACGCCATAGACGTATTTAGTGATGGGATGTACTGCTACGATGGATAGTCGATATTTTTTATAATAAAAAACGTATATTGTGCGTAGGTCTATTTTTATTTTTAAAAGGTCTAATTATACAACAGAACATTTATAGGGTAAGGTTGCTTAAAAGGTTGCTAAAAAAAAATACATGTTATTCGTCTAAACTCATATCAGAGTCAGGAACATCTGAATTGTCACTCAATTCATCATCTGAATCTGTGACGGATATTATTAACGATGACTCAATTATGTTGTCAATATGTATGTCACGATCCCAATCAGACATAATGTCCCTTTTTGTTTTATTCACGACCTTCGACCAGTCTTCAGGTTGAACATTGTTGATGGCCTCTTGTAATAGGGCCAACATCTTATTTGCCGTAAATGGCGGCGAAGTATTATTTCTTGCGGCGTAACCTAAAAATAAACGAACTTATAAAAAAAAGTATTCAAATAATCATCAATCAGCCTAATCTAGTATCTGGTAATGTTTTTAAACTAGGTACATGCTACGATCGGAAAGCTGATTTTATAAAGCTTCAAAATGGGAATTGAAATTAATAGCATACCTTTTATTTGGGCCCAAATCAGCTCAATAGCGTTATACTGGCAATGGTAGGGTGGTAGTCGAAGGACCTGGTGGCCTTTTTCTTTTGCCATCTCGTCCAGAGCATAGGTAGGAGTTGGTGGCTTATGGCGTCGGACTAAGGCAATAAGCTCCGTCTTTAACATTTTTATATCTGCTGTAACTCCGTTTTCACTCAGCCACTTCACCAACTCGCTTTTGCGGTTGGATTGGTTTGGGGGTTTATTAACTTGCACCGAATGGTAGGGTGCGTTGTCCATTATTATGGTCATAGGCTCTTTTAAATTGTTTAATAGACCTATGAACCAATCTTTAAATTTTTCGTAATTCATCTCCTCATGATACTCCGTAGTTTTTTTTGACTTAAAAGCCAGCAAACAATCAGGGACGAATCCACTTGCTGTACCTGCGTGACAAATAATAAGGCGTTCGCCTTTGCCTTCCGGCACTTTGGTACACGATTGTGCCGTATCGTCGGTCCAACTTTTACCCACTGTGTGGTTGGCGTTTAGCCACGTTTCATCCAAAAAGACAACTTTGCTCCAATCACTTATGTTTTTGGCCTTCCTTAAAAATCTACATCTTGCTAGGGCAATGTCAGTCCTATCCATAATAATCTTTCTTTTGTTAACTTTTTTGTAAACAAAGCCAATATCTTTTATAACTTGCCGTAGCGAAGTAATACCTCCTTTGAACAAGTCAGCTTCTTTTAATGATTTTAGAAGCTTGAGCAATGTGGGTAGCTCCATTCTTCTATAATAATCATAAATATGATTTCTAATAGCAACCTTAGCAAAATCATCCAAATCTGTGATTGGCTTCACCTTGGTCCGCTTTTTGTTGGGTGTCGATAATTTATTTTCAAACATCCCATCTTGGCCAATTTTCTCACGTGTTATACGCGAAACAGTATTGCGGCCAATATCAAGAGCTTCGGCTACTCGTTCTACAATATGATTCAATGGTAACAACGGTCCATTATTTTGTTGTTCTCTTTCAAAGTAGTATCGGAGGCGAACAACAAGCTCCCTGGCCTGACTACCCAAAACAGTTTTTTTTGTATGCTTAGGCATGGTAATAACAACAAACTCAACAAACTTATAACAAATAACAATTTAACAAAAATGAAAACAAACAATGAAATCGTAATACGTGTCACATTAAGTCACAATATAACGCGCTTGCACTCGTACTCGCACTCACAGCATCGCACGGGTAAACAACATGGCCGCCGCGCCGATGCACCATAGAGCAAAAATGTTGTCACGAAAAAAAAAACATAAACCCGATTTTGATTATTTTATATAAGTACAAAGATAATTATGTAGCCATAAAACATTTATATTGACAAGTTTATACACGTAGCACACACGTAGTTACACTGCACAACTGAATAATACACTAATTTTCATAACAATATTAAAGAGAACTAGATTCACGCTGCGAGTATCGTTAGCGATAAAAATGAATTGCATAACCTCACATCCCTACGTGGTACTGACAAATGTCAACGTCATACGGGCAACTGTCACCCGCACCATGCTACAGCGCAAATAGTGTAGTTGTCAGTCTTGGGTTTCTGACCACCCGTAAAGACTATCAAAGATAAATCAACAATCTGTCAACTATCAAAGAATGACAGCCGCGACCAACGTGGCTTAGCATTTTCGACTCTACCCACTTTTCATAAAACTCATACGCCGTGCCGCCATACACCATATTGGAAGTGGAACCCTCCGGGAGGGTTCCCGGTATTATGTTTGCGCTAAAGTATACCATCGCAGACCGTCAACGGCATTAGGTTTAAAGCTGTTAGGTTATTAGGTGTACACTATAAAACGAAGTAAAATGGTGTTTTCAGGAGGTCAAATTAAAAGCTTGGAAACTACACAAAGCGACAACTTTATGTAGTATCCAAGCTTTTAAATTTTTTGTGAATATTTGGAAACGTAAAAAAAAAAATTGCTTAGATTTTAAAACTTACGCTTGTATGAATAAATCTTGTTAAAATATACATCAGATTTTATTTTCATGGTTTATAATGCTGTATTCGCTAAGAAAAACCTACGTATAAATTGAGCCCTCCGCAAGTGTTCCCGGTATCCTATAAAGCAACTAGGTGAACCCTCCAGGAGGGCTCCCGCTACTGAACGTGTTAACGTGCTTTCTGAGGTAAGGCGGAGTCTAAAAAGAAGAAAGAAAAATTGTTATTCTGCTCAAAAAAACTAGAATAAAAAAGACACGATGTAATGGATGGTCACCCATCCACTAAACGACAGCGGCAAGCGTAGCTTAACCTTTGATCGAGCCGTGCGGATGTTATAATTTAGCCACAAGCAAGTGAAACCTATTATCGGTCAAAACTTTTATAATAATAATAATTGCTTCAACACTTAAAAATATCTAAGGGGCCTCTGCGAGTTGGCTTCGGCCCCACGTACGCCTCCCAAAGGTCCGGGACCCCATGGTCCCGAGATATGTCAAAGACATTTAAAAATAATAATTGCTTTATTTTTAGGCTACCACACTGTATTGAGTAGGTGTAAAATACATTGTTTTACCTATGAACGGTACCCAAGACTTTTCGGTCGGTTGCGGTAACACCGGCAGAAAGCCTTCAAGTCCGAAACCAAAAAGCAAAAGGATTACTAACAAACTCCCTTCAGGCATTTCTATTTATCACAAACTCAGATTCAAAGGCAGATTAATCTTCCATTAACTAATAATAATTTATTTAAACGAAACCATTGTTTAAATATGGACAGACAGACATTACAAAGGTGTTCAAACGGTTAATGTTGCAAAGGGCAAGATATTCTATTGAAGTTAGTCAGCACAAAGGAACGAGGAATAATATCGGACTTGTCATAAGTAAGTTCCCTTGGGATATAATAATACTACATTATTCTGGGTGCCATCTTGGATTAAATCTGTACCTATTTTACTTGAGGATGTAACTTTGAAAGGAATTTTAGGTAGGTAGGCTACCTAATTGGAATTCTCTTTAGGTAACTTGTCAAATTGTTTTACTATGAAATGTGTGATGCGAGGAAGATACTTAGCAAGCTTTAAGGGTACACTAGTCGGTCATTCTTCCATACAAACGTTGTATGGTGAGTACTCGTCTGTTTTACGGTGTACGTTCAAAATTAAAAATTATATCAATTTGCCTTGTCATTATCTAGCCCTTTTTGGAAGCAGAATAGGGAAAAAAGTATAAGTTTGGAAGTTATGAGCGTCGAAACTTCCATATTTCAACACTAATTTGAACTCATTTTTGGCCGAAAATAAATAACTTATGTGTATAAAAAACGGTTTTTACAAAATAAAAACATTACAAGGATAGATTATTTATTGAAAAATTGAAATACTTTTATTTTGAGTAGATACATCTAGTAGGCTTTCCATAATATACATAATACGCTCAAAAGTCTGTTCATGAAATTTTATAAATCATCGTTTACTAAATAAATATATAAAAAAAAACAAGATAAATAAATACAAAATAAATAAAACTAAATATTTAAATAACTTCACTAAATATCATACATATTAGCTACACCATCAACGAGTTCGAGCCGTCGAATAGTGGCACCTTAAGATAGATTGATAATCTGAAATGTATTTATTTTCAGATGAGATTCCATAAAAAATACATTAATAAAAAATACATACAATTCCATAAAAGAGACCATTAAATGTAAGGTCCCGTAGTAGTTGGTACCTTACAAATGTGTATCTCTTTCGCAAACATGTTTTGTAAACCAGCTGAACAAGACGGTAGCTTTGCATTTGGGGAAGTTAATTTAAACATGGACAAACGCGTTTAAAATACTTAAAATTTTATTTTATTTTTCCAACGTCATCTTTGAATTTTTGACGGATTTCCACACAATAACTGTAGAAAAAGATATCTGACGTTGAAAGAATCAGCTTTACATACACATATAAATAAACGCTATTCATCCCATTGGGGTAGGTAGAAATTATAGAACGCCACCTGCTACGATCCTTGCATACTCCTTTTACTTCGCTTTCATTCATACTTCTGGTCATACACGCACGCCGGTTGCCAGTACTACGCACCTTATCTTTCTGAAGAACATCATCAATAAGGTCACTTTGTCCTTCCAGGACTTCTCCTATCTACGTTTACCCTCACATCTGCCTTGTAAATATCCCTTTAGCTATACATTTCTTTAGTTCTGGTAGTTTCTGCAAAGCGGCAATTTGTATGCAGATTGCAGAAAAGTTAAAATTGAAAGTTAATTAATTAGATTTGAATTTAAAGTAGTAACAGGAACACGATAAAAATGGTTGCTGCAATAGTTCCATTGGTATGGATCATAGAAATTTATATCTACAGTAGATGCTGCACACTTTTGCATGAAGAAGTTAGATTTATACTTGTGTAAATAGTATTGAGTATGTGTGTAGTAATTTTTTAAACATGCATTCCCGTTAATAACTGGATATCTATCATGATTTTTTAGTTAAATATATACTTCCATACTATAATTATAAATGTATTATAAATACTACTGGTATTATAAATTTGAAAGTAATTCCGGTACCTTATCATACCTTGACGGCTAAACGGATCTCGATAAAATTAAGTACACAGGTAGACCCAGACGTAGCTCACCGTCCGATAACGACCAGGCCCGGGTCGACGGCGCGTTGTGTTCCACGCGCGCCTCAAAGAGATGTCAGCAGAATTGACGGGGTCCGTTAGGGCCGATGCCTGCCGGGGGTGCGAAGAAAACCGAAAGGGAGATCGTGGCCCCCGGCAACAGGGCAACCGAAGGAACAAGGGTGGGTTTTAGTCAGTAAGAGTCTGACACGTCCTCTCGCTTCGCCCAGAGCGGGAGAAGTTATTTGATAATTTCCCAGCCAAAAAAAAGGTAGAACTAGACCTGTACCCTAATTGCGTAATACACGATCAATCAGAAAGTGAATCATTTTGAAACAGATTGCTAATCCATTGCTTCATAAGTTGGAAATAAAAAAACTTCTCAACAACGTAAATAACGTAATTAATGCTGTTGAACTGTCAAAATGAAACAGATTAGTCTTAATTGTTTACGAAAACGTATTTCGTAATTAGGGTACTGGGTTATGACAGGATAATTTTTATCCCGGTAGTTTTTTTCGTCGGATAATTTCTTACCTACACGCGGGCGAAGCCGAGGGAAAAAGCTAGCATTTCCCATAAAATAAGGCTTCCGATCTTTTCTCCTTATTATCATTAAGGTGAAAAACGTCCACTGCTAGACACAGGTCTCCTCCAAATACCTGATCTTTCGATTTTCTGAAACGCGTTTTGCAGCTTCGAAGCGCAATAATTATGCCATTGGGAAATTGTATTTTTAACCGGTAAAATTGCTTTGCAAATAACATAACATCACGCCTTGTTTCCCCGAAGGGTTGGGCAGAGGTGTCCCTGTAGCAGGCACACCCACATTTCGCCAGTTATGTTTAAGTCCCATGTAATAGGGGGCGAGCCTATTGCCATCAACCGGGCACAAATCCAGACTCCGAGCTGCTACTGAGAAATTTCAGATAGAAAAACCCAATAACATTTTGCTCGACCCGGGAATCGAACCCAGAACCTCATACTTAGCAGTAGCGCTTGCGACCACTAGACCAACGAGGCAGCCCTAAATTATGTAATTTTTAAATAATGTAGGTCAGTTCATACAAGTTTTAATTGAAAACGACAAATTATTAAACCGAATTATGTTCTGACACAGAATTAAAATGACAAAGTAAACAGTACGTTCTGTAAATACAATAAAGCTGCGAGATTTAAATATTTAAGATTTAATTCGTCCCCGAGGCCGTTCTCTTTGTGGTCACTACGTTATTATTAATTGTTGTTCACTTTTAATTATGAATTTAATTTGTTTTTGTTCTGATTCAGAAGTGTGGATTTAATAAAGAATGTGTAAATAGCAGATGTTCGTGATATTAAAATAATGTCATAAATGTGGTTTGTGATCTTATTTCTATTCTATATCCATATCCATTTTGTTCCCTAGTTCTCATAAGTATCATCTACTTATGAGAACTAGGGAACTAAATGGATAATCTGATAGTGTCACAATATTTATTTTTATTTTTGACAGCTTTCTGGTCACAAAAAAAAAGACTAACGGTACTTTTCCAGCTCTAATAAAAAGAAAAAAAGAAATTGAAAATTCTAAAATGAAGGTAAAAAGTAAAAAAAACATCAAAGCAATAAGTGTTGGGGCCTTTCACAAATAAATTTCTCTTAGAAGAAAAGTGTGTGCGAATGAATAATTTATATTTTGCCGACACAACACGTCGCTGTGTAAGGGTCATTTAGACCTATAAGTAGAACAGGTTGGGTTATTTTCGGTGGAGGTAAATGTAGTTACCTAATCCTGTGGCTCTGTCGTTGGCTTTTTGCTCGTAAAGGATGTTTTTGTGATGTTTGTTTTCTGAATAGTTGAAATAAACAAAATTGTAAGTCAACTCTAGAAGTCATCTTTACGGCTCCCGCAGACAGGCGTGACGTGACAGCGCGACGCGACTTTGGTGGAATAATTTCAAAGAAAACTAAAAATAATATATTCCTTAATTCTCGCTATTGCATCTACCACTGTTTGTCTCTGCGTTACTCAAAGGTTGACTGGTTGAAAATGCCTTTGGCATTAAGTCCGCCTCTGTACCAGCCTTTAGGAGCAGTGGTGGCCCAGTGGAAATGATCGTGACTTACGAGCTTGTAGGTCGTAGTTTTGAACCTAGGCAGGCACTCTACTTTGCTTCATCACCACTGCTTTCAAAACGGTGAAGGAAACATCAAGAAACCGGCATGTCCTAAAACCAAAAGATCGAAGACATGTGACATCCACCAAGGCGCACTGGGCCCTCGTGGTGGATCATGTCCAGATTCCTCTCACAGAGAGGAAGCCTGTGTCTCAGCAGAGGGTACGTTATAATCTACTTATGTAAGCAACAGTTTTGCACAGTATGTTTTTCCTTATCGTATTTCAGAAAATAAATCTATATCGGTCTTTTCATATCTTTTATATCAAAATACCTACTCTTCAGGGATCAGCCAGGACAATAGGATAATAGTGGTTAAATTGCTGTGAAAATGTTTCCTTAGGGACATTTGGTATTCAATGAAAAAAAGGGTCGTTGGATTATAATCATCGTTATCATTTCAGCTGAAAGTCGTTCACTGCTGGACATAGGCCTCCCCCAAGCACCGCCACTTCGACCGGTTCTGTCCTTCCCGCATCCAGCGTTAGATATTTTTTCTAAGTATTGAGAAACGTTAAGTTATGTAGCAACTTTATGACTTGTATTATCGAAACTCAAATAATTACCATTTTGCTATCTAAAAAAAATAAAATATTATTGAACACTCTAATATAATGAATGCGCTTCTTTTTGTGAACCTCAAATAATTTCTATGTTTTTTTTCCTATTTTTGGTTCTAAAAATATTAAATAGCAAAGTACCTGTAACCAACTTGGATGTAGCTTGCGCCTGGCCACAGTTCTAACCTAACCTAACCCATTTGGTTAGGGTGCTCCAGCTTGGTTACCGCGACCAATTTAGGTCACGCGTGGTTGGTCACAGTTTTAACCTAGCCTAACCAGTTTGATCGGGATGTCCTAGCTTAGTTACTGTGACCAACTACAAGAAAAGGCCAGAAATTCAAAAAGAGGCTCTGTTATTTTAAAAAGTGTGCATAATTAGAAGCCCAAAAAGTTTTTAGAGGTTCATTAATTTTAAAAAGTGTTCATTATTAAACGGTCAATGAGTTTTTAGAACATCTAGTTTTATTTGGCATTTCATAAGAGCGTTGCGACAAGAGAAAAATGGCAACAATAACTCGAAAATATACGGACATTAAAACCCAGTTTCGTATTTCGTCGCCTGCCAAGATAAACAAGGCACTGTTATGGAAGTCCAAGACTTTTCAGCAAAATTAGCATTGCAAGAGTACAGGAAGTAGGGGAGCAAAAGGATTGTTGTGACTTTACTTGAAGCCGCGCCAAGAATTTAAATGAGGTGGCTTTTGACTTTATATTACTTTGTGGTGTTCGTCAAGATAAACAAGCTGGGGGGGAGACTATTGAGGAAGTATTTCAGACTAGCTTTTATCCGCTCTGAGGTCGGAAATTATCTCACAGCAACGTAATATCGGGATAAAAAGTATCCCATGCGCTAACCCAGGTCATGGTCTACCCATGTGCCAGGACATTCACAGAGTGTTTGTACACTTGGTTAGCACAAGTAAAGTGCGCGTCTCTTCATAAAATAAAAATACTGTATTAGATTTGTAAGCACCCAGGCATCGGACGTTTCGTAAGACCAGTAGGTATACATACATTAAAACATTCGGTGTTGCAGGTAGAAGTGTGGCAAACTTAACTAAACGTGGTTTAGTTAAACGTCTGAAGAAACGTA
Organism: Omphaloscelis lunosa; assembly: GCA_916610215.1. Classification (NCBI taxonomy): domain Eukaryota; kingdom Metazoa; phylum Arthropoda; class Insecta; order Lepidoptera; family Noctuidae; genus Omphaloscelis; species Omphaloscelis lunosa. The sequence goes on along the minus strand of OU744265.1, from coordinate 10,402,838 downwards.
GCTTGTTCGCTTACAGGGAAATTCATTATAGTTTCTTCTACTTCATGTAGGTACCTAAGACATAATTTATTTATCAGCCTAGACAATATAATGAGTAGCTATCGGTACATGAATCTCTTAGGAATCTCTACCATAGGTCCGGTAGTGGCTATTTAGCACAATCAGCCCAAAATGTTTCCACTACTGAAACACAGGCATCCTCTCTGTGTAGCGTTGCCATCTCAAAAAAACAGAAAACCGGGCTTACCCGCTAAAAAAGCCGGACTTTGGGTCCCACGGCCGGACGGACGCCAAAAAAAAGGATTTTTGACTAAAAGTTCAAATAAAACACATATTTTTTTATAAGAAAGTTTTAATCGGTATTATCATTTTCATTTGCATATTTTTCTTTGGTAGAAACGTGCTTTAAAAGCTCAACCTCCTTGATAATTTTGTCATAAAACATTTTTGCAAGTTAAATTGTTTTAAATTAAATTCCACAATTAACATTTTTGCAATAGTTTCCGATTTTAATTTCTTTGTTTTGTTCATTGCTGGCCCATAAACAGAAAAAAAGCCTAACAAAAGCCGGACGGGCCGGACGCAATCAAATTGGCCCGGACAAGAGGTCAAAATGCCTAACGCTGTCCGACTTTATCCGGACGGATCGCAACTCTATCTCTGTGAGCGGGAGTGGGCCGTATTCCACCACGCGGGCTCAGTGAGGGTTGGTAGATGGCACATATCTTTTTGAATTTTTGGTTCTAGGACATGCATTAGTTTACGGATTCATAAATTGTCATACGTCAAACAAAAGTGTAATTAGTTAATTGATTCAGGCGTGACCTTGCGGAAATCCATTATAAAATGATGATGTGGATATATTTGTAACACTGAGCGCAGACTTCAGTGCTTGGTGTGGCAACGCGCCCTGTTTGAGTTCGCAACAAGTCAATCGTCATCCTGAGGATGCCTCGTTGAGATTTGAAACACGGGACGATTTCTTTCAGGGTCTTTTTAAGACTCTTTAGAAATAGCTAAGCGGAACAGGTTACTAAATATATCCACATCATCATTTTTTAAAAGTGTAATTGTTGTTTAGGTTCACATAATGATAAGTTAATAAACTTGCGAAATATCAGATTTCCTGACTCATGTTATCTATCTTTCACAACATCTGTCAAATATAATTGGATAATTTATTTTTGGAAAGGGACCGAGCGGTAGCTCTGGGTCAGCTAAAATTAAATTATTAAAATGATGTAACCTGAAGGTAAAAGAGCTAATTGAAAATTGTTACGTAAGGGAGAGTAGAAAGCGTTATACTTAATTTTTTTAAAGTATAATATATAGGTGGTAAAGGTCTACCCATTCTTACAAGTTTTATATTTCTGAAAGTTTCGGCATTATTTTTCACTGATGACGGTATTTAGTCTCATACAACAAAGAACAATTATTGTAATTGTTCAGTCATACTTAAATAAATAAAACATAATATAACATAATAACACGCCTTCTTTCCAGCAGGTACACCTACATTTCGCCAGGTATGTTTAAGTCCCATGTAATAGGGGGCGAGTCTATTGCCATCAACCGGGCACAAATCCAGACTCCGGGCTGCTACTGAGAAAATTGGGATGTAAAAACCCAATAACACTTTGCTCGACCCGGGAATCAAACCCAGGACCTCATGCTCAGCAGTAGCGCTTGTGACCACTAGACCAATAATAGGTTAATTAAAATTCCATTGAAAATTTGTCACAGAAAACCTAACAAAATTTTGTCTAACCTAGGAATAGACCACGGGTTGTCACACTCTGTAGCCTCATTCGCATCCAGTAAACCAATGAGCCGGTCGCTGTTAAAAATATCTACCGACTAATTTAGAATTATCCAGAAAAAAAAAAAAACAGATAATCAAAGATATAACATATTCAAGTATCAAGATTTCTTTAGGGCACACGACATATACTTTGCTTGAAGATAAGTAAATAATATAAAATACAGTCTTCAAAGGAACTTCCGTAACATTTTTTTTTCCCAAATGATTTATTGAAGTGAGAATGAAATATTGGTTTTCCCAGATTTACTTTGAAGGGTGGTCGTACAAGTACATCTACTGTTTACATTATTCCAACTACAGGACATTTTGATGTAATATTTTTGCCGTAAGATTCTTTTCTAAATCCCAAATAAATATGGCAGGCAGGCAGGTTACGTAAAGAATGTCCCTCGGGTATCATCGGATTTCCGAATACAAACGAATGCTAATTTCCATGTCCATCAATTATTAGAATTATCGTGTATAATAATTTGAATTTAGAACTAAGTACTTTATTGTTGTTTTTTTTTGATTTCCGTGTGAACTATATAGAGCTGTAAAATTATTTTCCTATCTGTCGTACCTGCGACTTTAGCGGCTTTCCTCCCATTTTTTAAATAAATTACATTAAGTTAAAGGAGTATTAACAACTCTTTATACTTCCAAGTTGATTGAGAGCGTCCGGTCTGCACCAAGTGCAAAGGGAAACTGATCGAAATCCGACGAATGACGAAACACGAGGTTTGCCGAGGGACATTAAGAACATATTTGTACTATACTTAGGTAAGTTACGTAACAGAAAAGGCCATTTCACATAATAATTTCATTTTATATTTACGTGTAGGTAAAACTACTACAGGAGCTCGTGGCCAGGCTCGGATACCGGTTTTTTAAGAGCAATATTAACCGGTTTTTTATTTAGTTTTTATTCAGCGTGGCATCCTCACAAGTAGTCACAAGTTGCAACGTGTTTTCCGAAATTCCGCTCGTCGTATAAACCGGTTAATTTAGGTTAAAATAAATTTCTCAAAACGTTTACATTCTTAAAAAAAGTTCGGTGTAAAACTCAAATAAACCGATTCTCACCGGTATTTTTTAAACCGGTTCCGAGCCTTGTCCGTAACAATGGCAAAGGCGGAGGTGTATGTGTGTGCGTGTGTGTGATATGTGCTGACGTTACTCGTCACAGCGTGTTGCTACGTGAGATAAAAATACTGTAAGCCCACGTTCGCACAGACTTAAAAATATCGCGGCGGGGTTTTGCGCACACCGGATTTTCAACGCTCTGCTTAGCACCGAGAGTTGAAAATCCAACAGTATGCTTTTTCGACGCGCTGGGATGCATTCTGTTGAATTCTCAACGCTCGGCTTAACACCGAGAGTTGAAAATCCAGTGTGCGATAAAATCTCGCCGCGATATTTTTACGTCCGTGCGAACGTGGGCAAACAGGTAGAGAAAGGATACTACACACAGCGGTGTGACAAGCCAAGTGCGAAAATTATCTTTTAATTAAAAACATTTGTCATCCCTTACTCATTCATCCCTTCTCGCGAAGGTACATTGTGAGTGTGTAAAAGGAAAAGAGTACAGTAGGTCACTTATGTTATTGTCATCTGTACTTCCAGTTTCTTCGTATATTGAGAGGGGTTACTTGGAGAGTGTGCTTTTACAGTAATGGATAAAACCATGGTGGGGCAGAGACACAGATATACTAGCACCTACGTGGTAAGACATTGCTGTAAAAAATGTGACCCCATATTCAAATTTTATTCATTTACGTAACATGTTCGTGTTTGGGCCACAGAACTTGATGTGTGCCAAATGTCAACTTAATCGGTCCATTATATTCGGAGCAAATTGGCTGTGACAGACGGACAGACAGATAGACAGACTATAAGGGTTCCGTTTTTCATTCGGACATGCGGAACCCTAAAAATAGAATAATAGGTCAACAAACACACTATACAAAAGTCAGTGTAAAGGTACCACTCCGCAGCCGACCGCAGGCGGCAACTGTAGGCAACGTGTCGCTGCGACACGACTGGTTTCTATGAATTTCTATGAAATACCTTCCGAAGCTAGCGACACGTCGCCTTCATAAGAATGAATGGAATCCAGTCGTGTCATGGCAACACGTCGCCTGCAGTTGCCGGCCGCAGTTACCGCCTGCGGTCGGCTACGGGATTGTACCTTTGGCTAAAGCAAAAGACCTTCAGTAAAACAAAAGCAATAAAACTTCCTCCTAAAAGAAAATTATAGGCACACAATTGCTTCCTCCCATTATATTCCACTTAGAAGTTAATTCAAGACCATTAACCCTGAACCGATAAACTAAACGAACCTTAATTCAACTATATTTACCCATTAAAGGCCTAATTTATGAAGAACTTTGGTAAACAATGTAGTAACACTGATTTTCTTTAACTTAATCTTTATTACTTTTAGCGTGGTTGTTTGTTTTTCGTGTCAAGGTGAGGACACATAAGAACAATGGGTTGTAACAGAACATTAAGCCGCTCCTCTCTTATGTGTCACCCTTAAACCGAACAAGACGCACAATGTTCTTTTTTCAAACTAAGAACTAATTTGTTAAGTGTGAGTGTGTGATTGCGTCGATTTTTAAATCGTGGAACTTAAAATGACGATTTGCTTAAATCGTGGGTGGCACATAAATTGGCTTGTTTTTGTTGTCTTGTGCTAAATATTCATTCAGTGTATGATAGATGGTATTTATAGACTAGAAATGAGAAAAGAGAAAAATTTGCTACAACTTGGTTTTTACAAACTACGAGGTTTTTGTAACATTTCACAGAAAAATAGCACGAGGGCGACATTTTACTTTATAGTTTATGAGTGAAAGCAAAACAGACAGGAATTCAAAACAAAAAAAACTTCCTTCTTAATATGAGTTAGTTAAGCCATTCTTCTCATTTCCCAAATGATGATAGCATTCGCAAGAACATTAAGGTACATAGAAATACTCTATACTCCATTGTAAACAAATAACATTAAAAAATAACGGTTATATCCTTTTCGTTATTATTTCAATATATACGTATTAAACGCTCCGTGGTTTCCATTCACATTTAAAAAATAACTCTAAAATGCAGTAATTTTAACAATATAACACAAGTTTGTCGAATGCTATAATAAATAGAGTACAGTGTGTCCTCACCTTTAAGTGTTTAAGGTAAATTAATTAGTAGGTGGTTTATAAGTTTTATCGTTGTTTGGCATTTCTTGTGTGAAGGTTAAGGTTTGTTTTGTTTTGTTTTGTTATGTGACCTTGGATTTAGAATTTAGGTACTTTTGTAAGTAAATAAAACTACAAGGAAATTACTTCCTTGATTGATAGACTTTTGAACTTTCCTTTCATTATTAGACCTCGGTGTTGTAGATTCATAAAAGAAACGCTCGTTTGCCTGTCAAATGAAAATTATATCAAGAGCGTTTATTCAAAAACTTGGCAACGTCGCAAATAGCTGCCAAATATTTACTTACCTGTTTTGATTAATTTGGCAATATTATTGTATGGAAATATGAATTTCAACTAGGGGTAGGCACCTAATATTGATAATGAATTTCAATTACAACACTGAATTAGATGTTGTAACCGTTTTAGGTGTAAAAAAGGCATTTGGAAAGTTTCAAAATGCTTTTTTTACATCTAGAACTAAATATTCGGTGTTGCGATATTAATTATAGTTAGCCATATTTCATATTTCCATACAGTAATATTGCCAAATGAATCCAAACAGCGAAATATTTGACATCTATTTGCGACGTTGCCAACTTTAAGAATACATGCTCTTAACGATGTTCCTAACATAGGAATAGAAATTGCCTACTACATAAGCGATTCTAAGTATAATTTATTCTCAATGACATAATGAAAGCGTTATGTTGCAAAACCACTTGAGGATGACTTTAAGTTGTAATTACTCCTTAGAGGACCTTATATAACTTGTCTAAGTTTTACCCTAAGCGCTTTTACTTTTGTACTTGAGGACACTAACAACTTTAAATTCTAATTCGATGAATTTTCACGTGTAAAAGGGGAGCCTTTACACGTGAAAATTCATCTCAATTCAATTCATGTAAATAGGCGCGACCCGACGACGTGACGCGACACCGATAGAACAATTTCCGAGAAGTTTTCATAGAAATTGTTCCACCAGAGTCACGTCGCGCCTATCTGCGAGAGCCTTAAGGTGCAATAGTTATCAACGTACTTTTTTAAAATGATGTTGATAACAGCATAATTTGATCTTCACTCCGCTAGGTGCAGCTACATGATATACTCGATACAAAATATGTGGAGATGGACAGGTGATATGATCCGGGAACCTTAAGAAAAATGGAGCATATTATTTCTGGTACACACGGTTAGACATCAAGCTATACATTTCCAGTTTAAGTTGATCTTACTTTGTATAGGATTTCCGTACAATGCGAGGTCCGCTTATGCTGGACATGTATAGCTAGATGTGTAGCCGTGTGTACCCGAGAGATGGCAAGCGCAACAGAGGACATCAACAAACGTGATGGGTTACGATATTAATTACTTATTGCAATTCATATTCATTATAATACTACACAGTACTATTTCACAGTTTAATTCAGTAATATTGAAAAATAAAATTTATCAAACGTGTAGTAATAGGGCTTTAAAGGTGTCTGGCTCCAGAGTTGTATAACTGTTTCAAATTAATTTATTTGCTAGAATATAAGTTTACGATGTATGATCGCCACTATAATGGCCTCTTTACATTCTGCCATTACTGTATTGTGCAAATATTTAATTTTATCCTACACAATGCTAATTAAATAAAAAATATGGTAACAAAAAATTTGTCGCTTAGTTAGTAGTTACTAGTCGCTAAGATCAATTCAATTTTTAACAAGAACTTTACGAATCACCCCGAGTGACGTTGTATTTGAGAAGCAATTTGAATTCTAATATGATTGTCGACGGAAGTGAGTGGAGATTGGCTGAGTTTGTAGGAATGTCAGTAATCGCCCTTGGCTGAGTTAGTAGGGATGTCAGTAACTGCTGAGTGTTCCGTTAATTTTGTCAGTGCCCCACAGTTTGACCCAGTTTCGAAAAAGTGAGTTTAAATGTTCGATGTTTAGAATATTTTTTGTGACGTCATTTTCTTTTGATTTATTGAAAAATATAGAAGTTCGGTGGGTCATGGTTTTGGTTAAATCTTTGAAAGTTTTAATTCGGGTTTTAAGTTTACGGAATTTTTTGATAGCAATACCAATGGTATTTTTAATAAACGCAATCTACCTACTTTTTAAAAACTGAGAAAATATAGTAAAAAATAAAATGTAAGTGACTGTTGTGTAGCTATCAGGGTAATGTAAATCTCTGAATTTTATAATTTATAATTCTGCTGGCTAGATATTTATTAATTTAATGAAGCCAAAATTGCCTCTGTTAATGGCATTATTCGCAATAAAAGGATGAGGGATGATAGCAATTTTTCCTCATACTTAATATTCCGCTCGTAACTCATATTTTCTCATTTATACGATACATTATGGACGTAGAATGACTAATAACCTCATAATATTACAGCCATATTGGATTATAATACAAGAAAAATCTTTTTGTTTTTGTTAGGTTAACTGTTAAGTGTCCCGCGGTGGGCGCCAGTAACAAAAGTTGTTTGTAAATCGTATTTTAATATTATTGTATTATTGGTTGTTATATGTATTTTTACAATGATTATTCTTTAACATAAAAAGTACATATATTTTAATAAAATTATGGAATGTAAAGCTTAAGAGCCCATAGTACCTTAGCTCAAATTCAACATTTTCTCGCTTGCACCATACTACTCGCGAACTATGTGAGAGCGAGACTAAGTGGGGAGCTCGCGGCTTCAAGATGCCAATAGTTTAGTTAATTTCTTTTTACGGCGAAAATAAACGTTATTTAATAAAAAAAAAGAAAACATATTATCTGCTTTATGGACCTTAGTCTGAAATAAAGTTTTATTTAATTTAATTTTAATTTTATAGTTATTATGCAAAGTTTCAAATATAATTAAAAGTATTTTTTGAATACCAGTGGTTTTTTGTTCGATTTGGAGGTAACTTTTTTTTGGAATCCTGTTTTCGTCAAACTATGTATATAGCATATATTTATTTCAAAATTAACGGAGGAACGTACTAAGCAATTTGAGCTAGTATAAGCCCTTAAGACGTTCGTCACCTCCCTTAAAGTGTGTTATTGATGCTCAAACTACTGATTTTCATACCGTGTTTGTTTACCAGATAACATATATTAGGAAAAACAACCTTAAACTCAAAGCAATTAAATCGCGACTAGCGCGACGCGACGGCGCGACGCGACAACGGTTATTGTTATACTTTGAAGTTTTCTTTGAAATTGTATTGTCGCGCCGCCGTCGCGTCGCACTAGTTTGCACGAGGCTTTAGATATATGGTAGATTTAGGTAACTGGGTATTCAAAGTAAATCATTGCTATATACAACAAAAGGCACTTGGTTCATTATTCTTGTTTCATTTTAAGTGAGAACAATATAAATGATATCTTTCTTAACTTAACTAGGAAGTGGTAACATAATTCTTGTATTTATACTTTTAAATTAATCATCTGAAAAGCACCCTAATTGCGTAAAACATGATCAATCACAATCTGAATGATTTCGAAGAACATTGCTAATCCATTGTTTCATTTATGTTTAAAAAATCCAGCTCAACAACGTAAATAACGCAATTAATGTTGTTGCACTGTCAAAATGAAACCCATTGCTACTGTTACTGAGTTACGTAATTACTCCGTTAAGGTGAGAATAGATGGTAAGATTTTATCCCGTGGGCGTCGTAAGACGCTGTCTAATAAGTATAAAGTAGATATGGTTAGAGACAGCAGATTAGTAAATTAATGGATGCGTTGGAAACCGTAGCGTAGGGACCACATAAGGTAAAGAAAATGTATAATTATTATGATGACATTTTAACACCTCAACAAGATGTGGACGATTTCGTGGGATGTTTACGTCAAGAGAAATAAGAGAATTTGAGGGGCTTACTTTCGCGAAATGTGTCGAGTTAATGTTACTAATCAGCAGTGTTGGCCCAGTGATATCGGCCCCTTAAAAGTTGTTGGTCGTGAGTTCGAACCCAGGCAGGCACTTTACTTTGTGTATTTAATTTTTCTCTCTCGCTCTCAAAACAGTGAAGGAAAACATCGTGGGCAAACGGGCATGTCTTAGAACCAAAAATACGCAAACCCGTACTGGGCCTGCGTGGTGGAATACGGCCAACTCCCTCTCACAGAGAGGACTGTCCCAGCAATGGGAACATTATAGGCTGATTATGCTATGTTAATCATTTTTGAATAAGACGTAAAAGATGTGTTAGTAAAAATATTTTGACTTTTGCACATGCAAAGCTTTTTACAAATACCACTGCTCGCTTAATAGGTCGAATTTTAGTATAGGCATCAATACATTACCGAAAAAAACTAAACCCGAAAACATCTAACCACAAATAAAGGATTTTCTTCTAAATCCTCAAATACCCTTCATACACACGATTCGAACGGTGCGTTGGAAATAGAGTTTGAGTCATATGAAAGCCTTTTGAAAGGCTACGGTATGATTGTAGTGGCCGTTCAAATAGCCAATAGTTGGGATTGCATTGAACTGTCGTGGCCTGAGCCAACGAGCTCTCGACAGCCTGCAATGAATTTGAAATAGCATTTGAAGTTAGGTATTCTGTACACGAAAAATGCTGCGGGGTACGTCTTACTTTTAGATTAGTAAATAAGTTCTGTGGGATTTTAAGTTATTATGATGTAAGAACAATTTATATCCAACTAGCTACGCCCCGCGGTTTTACCCGCATACTTCTCAATTCCGTGGCTTTATATTGGGATATAAAGTATAGAGGCATGAGGAACAGGGCGAACAGGGGTGCCACACACTTGTCGAGTGGCATGAGAAGTAGCGAGGAAAGTAGGCAGAGACGTAGTGTGGTAATGTTACTCGTTATGCCGCGCATCATGCTCCTCGTCATTCCCACTGCTCCCTCTTTTGTCGGTTTTTGGGCGCGAGTCAAAGGACGTAGTGCGAAGCGTCGCAATTAATTACGCGAGTGGAGCAGAGTGTGGGCAGAGAGTGCAACATCGCGACAGCGTGAGGAGCAGAGCGATGATTAAGAGGGCTTATCCTAAAAGTTGGCAACGTAGCAAATAGCTGTCAAATACTTACCTGTTTTGATTCATTTGGCAATATTACTGCTTGAAAAATAATATCGTAATATAATATATATTATTAAATGCACCAATTAATATCGTAACACCGAATATTTACTTTTAAAACGGTTACAACATCAAATTCAGTGTTATATTTGCAATTCATGATTAATATACTAGTTCGCGAGTCAGTCACATTTCTTATTTTCATACAGTAAAATTGCTTTATTAATCAAAACAGCGAAATATTTGACATCTATTTGCGACGTTGCCCACTTTCAGATTAAATGCTCTTAAGTTGGTAGTCACTTTGCATAACAATTAATTTCTTTGAATTTACACTTAATATGTATCTTCTTATTAATAATATCAGTTGTTTTTAATGAAAGCCTTTTGAAAGGCCTTAAGCCTTTTGGAATTGCATCGCGGGGACGACGGCAATCTGAGCTGTTTTATTACCTACGAGCTCTCGACAGCCCGCAATGAATTTGAAGTAGTATTTAATTTTGATATTGTGCACCGGAAAAGTTCTGTGGATAGGTTCGTCTTACGTCGAGTTCAGTTTAGTAAACAATTTCTGTTTGATATTAGTAATTGTTTTTGTGATTTTAAGCTATAGGAGCAATTTGTATTCAATACACTTACTATTTATCTTCTTGAGGTCGAAAATTATCTCACAGGAACGTATTAACATGATAAAAAGTATAATATGTCCCTACCCAGGTCACAGTCTACCTGAGTGACAAATTTTATCGAAATCCATTCAGCCGTTAGGGAGTGAAACGATACCTACCAGACAGAACGACTTTCACATTTATGATATTCTCATTATCTCTACTTTCAAGCTGCGAAATTCTATTCTTATAACTTCTAAAAGATTATTGTAAGTATATTTTCGGAACTTAACCGCAAACCTTTTAATCATCCACCATCATTGTCATAATCTGCCTGGTCTTTTTACATGGGGTCAGCTTCCAGTCTAACCGGATGCAGCTGCTACCAGTATTTTATATGGAGCGACTGCCTATCTGACCTCTACAACCCAGTTACTGGGTAACACGATACCCCTTGATAAGACTGTTTGTCAAAGTTTCGGGCTTCTGACTACACATTTACGTAAATAAACATTGTATTTTACATTTCAAAATCAGATTGAAATATAAAGCGTATATATATCACAATTTTCCAAGAATTCTCAGCATTCAGGCAAGCAAACGGAATGCTTCTGGCTTTTCGACGTAGTGCCGGAATTAGGAACCCAACCCCGCCGGAATTAGGTAACGATGTCGATGTAGTTATGTGCTGAATTTTTATATCCGCATAAACCTAGATACGGCATACATTTGTCGAATAAATTGCTTTGCTTATTTCTTGGTTAATAAATTAACTGTGAGAGTATGGTTTTTGAATCACAACCAGCTATTTGCATAGTAGCAACAACTTAAGACGCCGATATATGCCAGTGACCTTGAGTGGTTAGCTTGCGTGTCCTGTGCTGAGCTCACGCAACGCGTCGTACGTCCACCTAGTAATAGGACTTGCCCATCAAGGAGTCTCAAATTAGAAGCGTTATTAATTTATTACACATAAATCAAAAAGTATTTTAATAAAATACGTAGACTAAAAGATTAATAATTAAATTCTCTTTAAAATGGTGAAGATTAAAAAAAATACGCTTGACAGTTTTTGCGTGATTCTCCGTTTTTTATCCGCGTTAGATATAACTTAACGAGTTAATTACACTATGTTATATAAATATAATCTAAAATAGTAACAGATTAAGTTATTAGAAAAATGCTGTTATTTAACATATATTTTTTCTAAATCATTAACACTACTCGTTTTGACGTGATCTTCAGTATAAAATCATTAAAAGTCAATTAGTGTCGCCTTAAGAAATTGATTAACCTAAGTGTATACAGGGGTAGGGACATCAACCTGTTACCATGGATTCAGCACATAATTCTGGACCCCTTGCGTTGAAATATTTCATCAGTTATTTTAAAAAAAAATCTGCTGTTTCCAACAAAAGAGCAATATAACAACGCGGTCAAAATGTATGGAAAAAGCTAAATTCATTAGTAAACACCGCGTCCAATATGGTTTCGTGTCAACAGACAATAAAATTAGGTATGTCTACGAAATTCGCGCGGTCATAAATTTCAGCCGTGAAACAATTTTACCTTTTTCATGAAATAACCCTGAAATTGGCATAAGAAGTATATTTTTATGGAAATAGTAATGGCATTGACAAGAGTTTAAGGGTTTATGGCCTAATAATGTTTATGTAGTCTAATCGATGGCAATTAACATGATATGTTACGAAGGTTAGACAACTGTGGGGTTTTTAGGTATTAATTTAAATAAGTATAAATTGATTACTATGATGTAGCTTATTTGAATTGTTTTGTGGTCTTTCGAAATAATTTAAAAAAAAATAGGTAATGCTCTGCGGTTTACCTTAGAAACAAATTTCAAAATGTAATTACTAAGTATTCGACATTTCACGCACAAGAGCGCTAAAATATTTGAAACCAAAAGATACTAAAAATAAATACTTTAAAATAAGTTCATATTAATATTTCACGTCGAAATATGAGACAGAAGACGCATAAAAATTATTTTGAAACAATTTCTATAGGGGAGTATCAACGAAAAGTATGATAAATCACGCTTATACCGTTTATTTGAACAGTTTCCCTTTTGTTTCGTAAAGGTCAACACACCCCGGCCTTCACAAGTTGCAATAATTAATTTAAATCGCTTCGGATGCTCTTTATAACGACTTTCGAAACTTTAGGAAATGTTTGTATTTATATTTTGAACATATATTTCTTTGTTTTGACAATTTTCTTTATTTTTTCAGGTGTTACTTTCTTAACACTTTGAGGGACACTAAACGCCCATAGCCGTTAAGTGGGCTGTACACTCGCCCGCGGATCGGGGCCAAAGTTCGCAGTCGCAATTCTTGCGTGTACTCTGCGCGAAAAATATGCCCTATATACTAGCAACGTTCGCAGTAACGTTCTCCCGCCTTTGATAGAAATGGATGTCGAAGTTGCTGCTGCCGTGACTCTGCGACTATGTGCCGCACGCTACTGCGAAAACAGTGTAAATGTAGATGCGTCGCGACGTTCGCGTTCGCGCGGTGCGAACCAAGCGCGAATCCTTTGTCGCGGGTCAAAATACCGACATCAACCGTGGAACATCGCGAAGCGTGAACGCGAAGACGTGAAACCATTTACACTCGCGTTTTACGGCATTCGCGGGCTTTCGCGCCGCGAGTGTACAGCGCGCTTTATAACATTAAAACTTCTATTGTGTTTCGTTCAGTGTCCTTGAATGCGTTAATTAGGCTATAAAACTTTGCAGATTATAATAGAATACTCCTCATTATGTACACCATGTGAATTAGAGAAATAAGTTTAGAAATTTTACACAACGGGCGGTCTTTTCGGTTGGACTTCTGAATATCTACAGTTAAGTATTGTAGCTAGTGCTAATGTTTTAGCAACAGTACTGGAAGAAATGCCTGCTTTCCCAGAAAGAGAATCTTCTATTCTGGCTGTTTTGAGGAAGAAAAAACCTGGCCGCATACCAGATGATATAAGAAAATCAAAGACGCGTCGAGGCGTCCAACTATAGTCGTCGACACGTCCAACTGTAGCTGTCGACGCGTCCAACTGTAGCCGTCGATGCCGCGGCGGCTGCATGCCGTCAATAACGTGCCACCCGCGTATATGACCACCCCGATATGGGCAAAGCTTTTCATAACCGTTGTTTGAATTGTAAAAAATATGTCATAAAAAACTGGTGCAGGTACACCGATGATGGATTAATTTTCATTAAAAAAACAACTAACCTGTACTTATTAATTTATCTTTAATCACCACGGTAAATAACCAAGGGCAATAATTAAAAGCAGAGACACATACACAAAGAAAAAAACATATAAAATTATAAAATTGAGGTAAAAATTGTAAAAAAATTAACAATACTTTCATGAATCCCGCTCACAGTAGGTTACCTATGTACTTTTGACATACCAATAAAATCTTCGTCCATTCATCTGCAAACAGATCGTTTGTTTTGTAAAAATGTTTTTTACACACCAATTCGTATTTCGTATACCACACCACTACTTCCTGTGTAAACAATAGTGACAGAAAGTATTAAAACATTTTTAAAATACACAAAATGGATTAAATACGTATTTTCGAAGCTAACTTAAAAACTACCCAAGTAAAATTTATCGGTACCACTGCGCAAGCTTTTGTTACCAAATGATAAAATAACTTTCAAAATCGGTCTACAATAGACCAAAATATCGATGAACATACATAAAAAAAAAAAAAAAAAACAGTGGCACTCCGGAAGTGCCGACAGAAGTGAAAACTTGAAAAAAAAATCGGCACCGCGGTAATCAACTCATTGATGTCTTTTTAACGGTCAAAAGCTGGTGTCATCACGGTGTCGCAAAATCAATGGTTAGTCCCATCTCAAAAATGTCCAACGCTTCTAAAGAAATTTTCACTTCAAAATAATACATATAGAGGAACATATAACCTCCTCCATTTTTGAAGTCGGTTAAACATAAACTTAATTTTGCTTCACTTACAAAGTAGGTTCCGTGTCTGATCGTACCTCATCTGTTAACTTAAGTCTAAAGTTATAACAGCTTTAAAGTGCACTTAGTCTAAGTAAAATAGTTTTCCGTGCAACTTTGAAAGTCCGCAAAGGACAGCGCAGATAAAGGAAAATACTTGTACCTTGGCTAAGTAACATGTGGTACATGGTTCATTTTAACATTAATGTACAGTAGAACACGCTATTTGGGGTACATAATCATCTAACGCCCATCTAGCCTAGCCTTTTCTTAACTATGTTGGGGTCGGCTTCCTGTCTAACCAGATGCAGTATAATACCAGTATTTTACATGGAGCGACTGCCTATCTGACCTCCACATCCCAGTTACTGGGTAACACGATACCCCTTACTGACTGGTTGTCAGACTTTCGGGCTTCTGACGACCCGTAACAACTGTCAAAGATTTACAAATGGCAGCTGGGGCCAACGGCTTAACGTACTTTCCGAGGCACGGAGGGGTCTTGGTATAATTGACGGGGTCCGTTAGGGCCGATGCCTGCCGGGGGTGCGAAGAAAACCGAAAGGGAAATCGTGGCCCCCGGCAACAGGGCAACCGAAGGAACACGGGTGGGTTTTAGTCAGTAAGAGTCTGACACGCCCTCCCGCTCCGCCCAGAGCGGGAGAAGTTATTTGATAATTTCCCACCCAAAAAAAAGGCGTCTTGGTATTTAAAGACGGTCACCCATCCACGGACCAACCGCGGCAATATATTTTAACCTGATCGATCGACTCGTGCCGCTGTTATTACTTAGCCAAAAGCCCGAAGCTATTTGGTGTACAGTCAAGATATTTAGCTTTTTATTAAAACAATTCAATTTTCAATTTTATTTTTAACTAGCTTTTGCCCGCGTGGATGTTGGAAAATATACCTCGGGAATGTACTACCGGGCAGTACCGGGATTACATACCTAATAGTCCAGGAAAAGGTTACTGACTCCTACCGCTGCGCTCCAACAATATTTCTTTTTGTCACGCGTAATTTTGAATCTGTGATATCTTTTAAACCATTCATTTAAATTATATGATGTCACGGCATATTTGAATCTCAATTAAATGCCCCATTTAAATAACATGTTTTTTGGATAAGGATTAAAATGATACCGATCAATATAGCTTCGGAAATAACAATGGATTTTTTATCAAATTCTGAAAAATAGGAATGGTTACTGTTGTGAATTTTTGTTGAACTTTTTAAGATCTTCAATCTTGTAGAACATAAATTTGATGTATCTGTAACAGTTTACGCGGCGTACGCGCAGTCGGCATGATTTTTTCCGACATCTTCGGCAATAATCGTCAGAATCACTCCGTCCATTGGTGAAACCGTTTGAAAATCCGTTCCGGAGTTTTTGAGTTTATCGCATTCAGACAGACAGACAGACGTGGCGGGGGACTTTGTTTTATAACTTTTACTGCCATATTTATTACTTTGATCCTATTGGTTTGGCAGTTTTCCGTATCCAGCCATGTTTTACAATGAAAATGCAAATTGCATTTGCAGATCACATCTGTAATGGGTTTGAACAAATACAAGTAAGGTTTTGTCTCTGCAGGTTCGGATAACACGAATAAATGTTAGATAAGGCAAACGAAATGCAGTTAGTATGAAATCACATTGAATTTAGGGTGTTGAAAATACATATTTAATAATTGAGAGATAAGATCACTTCCCCTATGGAATGTCGGAGAGATAAATAAAGGCAGTGCTGACAGTTGCAATTTCGAGCGTTCGTAAGTTATAGCTGACTTAGTGCTCATACATGTCACTCGTGTATATGAGCACTTAGGGCGAATTTCACTAATGTAACTTAACACGATAGCACACCTAAACCGGTTCCATAAGCTGTCAGTGTCAATATTAACAACAATGCAGATATTGACAGCGGCTTAGATGTGCTTATTGTGATCAGTTTCTTTGGTGAAATTCGCCCTTGTTCATGTTAGCCATGAATTTGATATTTGGCAGTTTGGCCTGAATACTTAGCCGAAGCTTGTCCAAAGTTTGCACAGTACCTACAAACCGCCTTGACGTTTGGAGACGACGAAAATGTTCAAATTAGGAGGCCATTTTATGATCTTGTAAGTCGATATCTTTTCATTTAGATCCATTTCATTAGATAAGCACCTTTATTACTCACAAGCAGCTACCCTGCTTTTTGCTGTATTTAGTGAGACCAAGCTTTCAAAGTTAAGGATATCGCTCATTATAGCAGTACTGCTCCGATACGGCAAATAACTTGTTATTCAAGTTAGGATTTTAAATCAAACGGTTTAAAGTCTATTTTACGATGGCTATACAGAATAGTGGGCGGCTCGTGGGCAGAGAGCGGCCCGCAAGCCGTCGCACGTCGCGCCGACAGCACACTTCAAGCGAGGAGCCCGCTTCCTGGCGAAGAAACGCCTGCAGGCGGTATGCATGCCGGCGCCTTGCCATCTGCACGGTGATGCCTCGCCGGCCGCGCGGTGACGCCAACGACGACTGTCACCTCACCGGTGGCGTGTCAGCAGCGAGCGGTCGGACGGCGCGTTGGCGACTAGCGGGCGCCTTGCTTATGTCGCGTTGGCGACTAGCTATCGCCTTACTTACGACGCGTTGGCGACTATATTTTTCGAGGCGGTGCGGGGGCGTTACTGTGCTGGAGCGGTGCTGTTATAATGGGCGATGTCCTTTAGCATCAATAAGTTATGTCAACCGTAATATGCAGTCTTTACGGGAATATAATCTATGCAAAATATAATCCAGACTTAATATGACACGGAATACGGCACGGCGCATCGATTGCGGACCAGAATGGTTTAATTAAACCACAAAGATTGTACGGTCGGGACCAAAAACGAGCAATGTTTGAACTTGTTTATTGATTTGAGGGTCGGAGTTAAGTTGAATGGAATTTGGAAATTGAAAATGTTGATTTAAAGTTATTTTAGATTGTGTAATTTAAGGTTTTTTCTACAAGCTTGAGTTACGAGACAAAGTATTGGCGAGATTATTCGATAACTTGTTTTTGGTTTAGCAGTTCGAGTTCGAAAGTTTTTATATTCCAATCGTTATCGGGAAAATTTAGGAGGCCCAGAAGAAATATCACTTTCTGCTGTTCTAGTACCGTCGCAAAAACAGTTTAAGAAATCTTGCAGCTTCTACCCTTACACAGATTTCTACCCACCCTCTTCTTAGATTCTAATTTCATTTCCATTTGTATTCACCTGGAAGAAACCTTATTACGTTGTAAAATATTGTGTTCCAGCAGTTCCAACGTTTTAACGTAAATTGGATATTCAATATTGTAGTGGAACACTTTTTTCCGATAAAAGGGTGCAAGAAAGGATGTTTATTTTCACGAGAACCAACAACAGCTTTTATGTAAACTATAATAAATAATAACATAAATAAAGAGTTAAAATTAGTTTGTTTGTAAGTTTGTATGTAGGGAGTAATATCTGGAACTATCAGTTGGTTTGAAAATTATTTTTTGCATTGGATAGCTCAAGACTTGAGGAAGGCTACGCGGTTATAATATTAAGTCGCCATTTAAAAAAAAAAATCAGCAGTTCCATATATTTTGACCGCGTAGGTATTGCACTTTTCTATGAAACAGTTGTTTTTTTTTTTTTAAATAACCGATGAATCATGTACTGAACTATGGTAACCGTTTTCGCGTCGATGTCCCTGCCACCCTGTATATGTAAAAAAATTAAAGTAGTAGAATAAAGGCTCTTTTTTATTTTATTTATTTTAATAATAATGAAAAGGTCTATCTGGACATCCTGCGGTAGTGTAGGGGGTTAAGGGTTCCTAAATGCTAAAACCCTCCACAACCGCGAGATTTACAGCCTCAGGGAATATTTCCTTCAAACTAACGAGGGTATGCACCGAGATGTGGTCGCAGTGGACAAGGGCCTCACCTCGCTCTCCTTGGCAAAAGAGAACTGGCGCAAACCTGCAGTACTTGATACTAACGATCGTAAGGAAATATGGCAGGGCAAAGAATTACACGGACGCTTTTTCCGGGACCTCCACGGGCCTGATGTAGACTTTTTGGCTGCGTTTTGGCGACCTCTTCGGGGAAACCGAAAGTTTTGTCTGTGCGATTATAGATGAAGTTATCATGACGAATAATTATCGGAAATACATTGTCAAGGATGCCAGTGAATCAATCTGACATATTGTTTCCGGTTTCTCTCGTCTTGCTAACGGCGAGTACTTGCATAGACACAATCTAGTAGCTAGGATTATCCACCAGCAACTTGCCTTGCAGTACAACCTTGTAGAGTCCGAAGTACCATCATACTACAGGTATGTGCCCGACCCAGTTCTCGAGAATGGTCACACCACATTGTACTGGGATCAATCTATCATCACTGACAGGACTATTGTAGCCAATAAACCTGATATTGTGGTGATAGATCGACGAGAGCGCCGCGCCATGATTGTCGATATCGCTGTCCTTCATGACGAAAATCTCGTGAAAGCTGAGAAAGATTAAAAAATCAAGTATCTTGACTTAATGTTTTTTTTAAATGAATTTTTATAAAAATATTTTAAAATGTAAACAGTATGTACCGAAAAGAAATAAATGAAAAAAAAAATGAAAAGGTCTATTATTATTTTAAAGATTATTCAAGGGGATGGTGGAAAACTTAATATAATATGAAAAGTTGTGTGGAAATCTCCGGTCATGGCCTGGGCAATGAGGAAAATGTCGCGAGGAAAGTTTTGAGTATGAATGTGGATGGCTATAAAAGTAGAGGAAGATCAAAGAAACTATGGATGGACTGTGTGAAAGATGATATGGCTAGAGGGGGGATGGCGAAGAAGTATGGAAGAAAAGGGTAAGATAATGCAGACTTAATTATAAATAAAAATACAGAAGTTGATAACGATTAAAAAATAAACAAATGAAATCACTGTTCCGTAGTTACCCACACTAAAAATGCAATTTTTTTTATTAACTATAGGTTGTTAAAAAAAAGATAAATATATGATGACTACTGTATAACTAGATATGACTACTGCACATCATATAATTATGTGGCATTAACAGTGAAGTACTTTAAAGCGACTGCTCCAATTTTTATCTTCCCTTATAAAGCTCTGATCAAACTGAGGCGGAACCCGCCTGGGATGCGGGACGAAATTCGCTTGCGGTGATGAGTAAAACTAACTTGTATATTAATGTCTTTAAACCTATCTGACGCATACTCATGCACAGTTACGTCCTGCGTTCCGCGCGGGATTCGCCTCAGTTTGATAAATTTTGATTTAATTTTATTTGGTTTTAACAGTTTTTTTCAAGTGAAAACTTCTTTAGGCGCGTTGGGCATCTTTGAGATGGGTCTAAACCATTGATTTCGCGACACTGTGATGACACCAGCTTTTGACCATTAAAAAGACATCAACGCGTTGATTATCGCGGTGCCGATTTTTTTTCAAGTTTTCACTTCTGTCGGCACTCCCGGAGTGGCACTGTTTTTTTTACTTTATTTGTTTTTTTTAATGATTTCTATTAATTTATGTTTGACAATGGGTGTTATTTACCTGAAATAAATGAATTTATTATTATTATAAATAATACTTATTTCTGTAAATTAGTTCAAATAACTCTTCTACACGTCAAAAATAAATTATATTTTAAAACAAGATGAGTTCAGTGATTTCTATCTGACAACTCTGAGAAGAAACACCGAAATAAACTCGGAGGACACAGTCTCTTTTAAAGCCCAAAACAATTTGAACAACCCTTGTCAAGAACTCGGCTGCAGCGAAAATATCAAATTATAACGTTTCGTCTCAACGCTAGCTTGGACGTAAAGGAACTTGGTTACATCACTTAACTATATTTTGTATAGTTTTATTATTTTAGCTTTAATACAATGTGTGTTTTTATTTAACAGCGTATTGTGGAAGCGAATTATGAGTTTTTAGGTATTGAAACCTAGGTAATTGATTATTTAACAAGGGGATAATGTAGTCTCTTTTTTCACGGGCGCTATATTGAATCTGCTAGAATCCTGAGTGCAGCGAGGGATTCGAGCTCACCCGTGACGAAGATACTGAGAAGAATACGGAACTATCGCCGGCCATCTTGTTTTTATGTCAATACTTAGTGACAGTGTCAATTTCACAAATGTTTATCAACAACGGGGATGTTGTTAAATGTCAATGTCATTCAGGTCCCAAAAGATCCTTGAAGCACTTAATTGAATTGTTTATTGAAATGTGAATTTAATTGTTTTATTAAAATGAAAAGAATGACTTTTCACCGTCACTTTTAAATTTTCCAATACAAGAGACAGTTTCAACGACCAGTTCCCTGGCATTATTTCAAAGATTTAATGGAAGTTCAATCGGATTTCATTCAGAAAGAATGGACTCGTCTATTTTCAGCTGGGAACTTTTCAGCCAAGCTTCGGTATCGATACCTCACAAAAGCTTTTGTAACAAAGAGGATATTTCTGCAGCAAACTATTACTGTTATAGTTAGGTTACGCTTTGTTTGTTTACTGTTTAGGGTTCCGTACGTCCGATTGAAAAAACGGAACCCTTATAGGATCACTCATGTGTCTGTCTATCCGTCTATCACAGCCATATTTATCAGAATACAATAGACCGATTAAGTAGAAATTTGGTATTCATATGAATTTCTGTGATGTAAACACGGACGTGAAAAAACTAAAGAAGAATAAGAAACATTTAAAATAAAAGTTTTGCAAACTATGCCGCGTGAGAGTGACATATCAAATGAAAGGGCTTACTGTGAGGATTCCAAGTATATTTTTATCACATCCATTCAAAATAGAGCTAGTTTATTCTTTCCGCTCCTTCAATCCGCTTTGTATTCAAAGAAACACTCTCGCTTTAAAATTGTTGAAATAGAAGATTATTTGTCCCTAGATAAATAATCTTCTATTTTATTATAATTTTTAAATAAATAGTTAGCTATTTAAGAAAATAAATGAAAATTTACCATTCCCCCCTCCACCCTTTATCTCCGAAACTGCTGAGCCCACTCCGAAAATACAAATAATTACAGAAATCTCTCTTTATTTTTGCTATAATGTTTAAATTACAAGAATCGTGATAAAATACAAATAACTTTGTTTTTATAAATACACACAACACATTTTTTAACCAATACCTGTACAAGTTTTATTTTCAATATTGTTCCCAAACCATACTAACATACACATTTAACAAGGTATTACTTAAATATTTTAGTTCAAAACATCATAAGTACGTTTACTTCTTCTCAAACTCAAAACATGTCTCAGAAAGTTTATTTTTCTAACATAAGCCAAACACAGTACAACACTGTTTTCTTATATTTATGTATGTTAGTTTCTGTTTCTCTTGCATTTCGTTTGTTGAGACAGGAACAAAAGACAAACGTGTGCTTGTCCTCCTCGCTTCAAAACATCTACAGATTTCCATTTCATTCTACAAATAGGGTTTGTTTGTACGCTATTTATTTTTCAACGTAAATTCGTTTTAAAAACATTTGTGAATGTTTTCTTGAGGATTCAAACTTGGAGATAGTGAAGTTATACCAAAACACACAACAGTGTTTTTTGAGTGCCATAATCAGCCTATAATGTTCCCACTGCTGGGACGCAGGTCTCCTCTCTGCGAAAGGGAGTGGGCTATAATCCACCACGCGGGCCCAGTGCATGCGGGTTGGTAGATGTCAAAAGTCTCAGAATTTTTGGTTCGAGGACATGTCGGTTACCTCACGATGGTTTGCATCACAGTTTTATAACCTCGGCTGACTATTATTACCTTACTGGGAGCTACTTTTCAAACCTAATTAATGAGTAATACCTACCTACTAATATTCTAATGTTAGAACCCAAGTAAGCAAGGGCGATTTTTTTGCGCACGCTGGATTTTCAACTCTCGATATTTAGCCGAGCATTAAGAATCCAACAAAGTGCATTAAAAAATACTGTTGAATTTTCAACTCTCGACGCTAGGCAGTGCGTTGAAAATCCAGTGCGCGAAAATAAATCGCTGCGATAAAAATCATTCATGCGAACCTGGGCTTTAGTATAAATATATGTTTATCTACACAGTACCTCCCTAAATATAGGTATAATATACAGATGTCTGTATTAATGAGACACCCCACAAATATCCACTTTAGTGTCGTACAGCTCATAATGTATTAAATTATTTAAGGTTACCGTAATTAGGAGGAAACCTCGAAATAATCCGTAAAAACGCAAAATTTTCTGGATTTTTTCTAGGCTTCCTCCTAATTACTGTAAACCTTGAAGGTAACCTTAAATCTTACCTCGGTAAGTACTTAAATACACTTGTATTTTTAAATACACTTGAATACAAGTGTATTTAAGTACTTCATCTTTACGAGAATCAGAGCCAAGTTAAATCTATGTTAGTAAACTAAATGCATCACGAAAGTTGATCGATTTTTCCCCGGAAAATATTTGAATTCGTAATATTCAATCACAGAATTTATCCCTCGATTCCATTTTAAAACGCTTTCTCAAATTCTCGTATATATCGCGAGCGATCTCGTGCGCAAAAATGCAAAAGAAATAAATTATAGAGGTACTTTGCACTCAGGCTTACCTACTGTGGACATAGAGATCAATATTGCACAGCCGGTGAGACCGACTGCCTCCAGGCATCGTTACCAATCTGAATTACCAATAGATTTAAAAATAAGAAAGTCCAATTTAAATAAATATTATTTTGTGGCTGGAATATTTGCTTTACGAACAGGAACCATTGAAAGTAAACGCCGGTTTTGTAAAGTTGGCGACGTTGCAGATAGCTGTCAAATGATAATGGCTATCACTGCTCTGCAGCAGTGGTGACCCAGTGGTAACGGCCGCGACTTACGAGTTAAGGTCGTAGGTTCGATCCCAAATAGGCGCTATATTTTGTATAAATTATTTCATCACCACTGCTCTCAAAACGGTGAAGGAAAACATCGTGAAGAAACCGGCATGTCCTACCGCCAAAAATTCTAAATATGTGACATCTATCAACCCGCACTGGGCCCGCGTGGTGGATTACGGCCCGCTCGCTTTCACACAGAGGAGGCCTGTGTCCCAGCAGTGGGAACATTATAGGCTGATTATAAAATACTAAAATATTGATTATGAATTGCAATTATATTCTGAAAGTTTATAAGTTATGGATCTTGGTTATAGAGATTTTGTTTAGACTCCATTTTTTGCTTCATCACATCCAGAAACTGTTGCAAAAGTAAGAATTAGAAAAAAAAAAACAGACGTTAAGGGAAGCAACTCAGTCTATCAACGTTTTTTTTTAATCCTTTATTAAAAATAACCCGTTTCTTAATATTAATTATAATCTATAAGACTAATAAGCAATTTTAACCAATTTTTTACGTAATAATAATTTTCAAAAATTTGAATAGTGTTGATTGTACTTTATAGAAGTCCGTTCCACTTTCTTAGAGTCTGATATTATAATATAAACACTTTACAGCACACACACGCATTGTTTTTTGTATTTTTTTAACGTCATTGGCTCAGCTTAAATGGATTTTCAGGCTACTCACGATTTTTCCAAACCCCTTCTACCAAAGCGGGTCTCACTGAACTCATAGACTGATTTAAGCCGTGCATAGACTCATAGAGGAGGCTCTCCACTGAAGTGTCACTCCACAAACATGGCCTACTTCGCACCGGCTCCGGTTACCGCCTTTGTGCCGTGACGTCACTGATAGGCCGCCATGTCGCATATGGGAAGTGTAAAAATAATAATGCATTTGTGGTATAATAGTTTCCTTGATGTGATACTGTTACTTTTGTTTGTTGGCTATGTGGCCTTGGTTCTTGCGTTACCTCATTCCAGTTCATGTCCTGTTTTCGCATTTTATCCTGGTATGAACATTCAAACCCGGAGTAACAATATTAAAGTTTATTCCGTCGGGACTAGAATTTGAAACCTGCAACAAAAACCCTCTTGCAAAAATGGTAACAAAACCGTCCACATTCCTATTTAACTAACCTAAAGTGTGCTCCAACAAGGGAAAGGTCTTCAAATCCCCCAGCATACTCTTATTCCCCAATCCACGAAATGAGAGGCAATTACCCGCAAATAACGCGAAAAATAAGGTAAATTTAACCTGCGCTGGGTGGTAGGTACTCTAAAACCTTATTATTATGCCCTAGGGAGTGATTACAGTCTCCAATTCTATCGTATTTATGTGTCGCCTTTCGTAAAATATAATAGGAACCAGCAATTTATTACTTGTGGCTATAAGCAAAATTAATTACCGTTATTAAGTCCTGAGTTAAGCGGAACTCTCGCCACGATACAGTGTAAGGAATATGTGAACATTAATTTACCTGGAGGAAAAAAAATAATTAAGGAACTGAGGTTTATTTCTGCAGGGGTATTGTAAGAGTGTACCTTTTGGTAGAAAATAATTACGTTATGCAGTTGAGTTCGTTACGTAAAGTATTACGTACTCTGTGTGTATGTGTGTGTGTCTACTGCCAAACAGCATTTTTGTATTGCGTACTAGCTTTTGCCGGCGGCTTCACAACCGTGGATGTCAGATATTATCCCATGGGAACGTGCTACCGGGATAAAAAGTAGCTCAGACATAGGCTACTTTTATCCAGGCGTTATTTGGCACATGGGTAGACCATGGTCTACCCATGTGCCAAATTTCATCATTATACTTTCAGCTGTTTTAGCGTGAAAGCGTAACAAAGAAACTCACATTTATAATAGTCACTTGAGATAGTCTATAAATCTGAAATACCTAGACAAGTTCTCAAATATTATACAAAAATACTTGACTCCAAAATTTTTAGGATTCTATTAGGTTTATAAGATATTCTTGTCTAGTAATGAATCAAAGGTTGAATTATTAGATTTTTCTATAAAGGTAAAATTGATTTAATTTAGGTATTTTTGCGTTTAAGCATTTAAGTTCTTTCTCCTATATATCTAGCAGAAAATATAACTATGTACCTATATACTTTGGAAGGTTTATCTGTAATAACAATATTATGTAGTTGCTTTTTTTAACAGGCTTCATAAAAGAGTAAAGTATTTCACATGTGGATACAACTGGAATGCACAGCCAGAATCAGATTAAGCATAAACGTGTCGACATTGGCTCTGCACTCGGCCCGGCTCACGCGCAGCCCAGTTAAAATTACGATGTAGTTGCATCTCACACGTATAGAAGACAAAGAATTTATATAATAGTGTGTGTTAAGAAATTGTATTATATAAGCTGTAACATATTGTTAATAAATCAGATTTTAATTTTATATTCTTGTCTCATTACCCCTCACTGTGTCCAAGACACCTTTAGCCATCTCTGATCAGTCTCGTGAGTCTGCGGAACTGGCAGTGAGTGTACCCTCCCCGAACCTGGAAATCCTGTCTACCATCCCTCTGTAACCTTAGGTCGCAGAGTACAGACATCCTGAACTTATTTATATGTTTATCTATCGTACTAGGTTTATGATAGGTTAGGGCTGTAGGGCTTAGAGTCGTAGGGACTGTTAGGCTTGTAGGTCATAGCAACTTCCTTAACTTATCATGTATTTTCATGTATTGTTAAGGGTGGATGTACAGACGTCAATTGGCTCAAATGATTATGAGTCACACATTGTGCCCGCTTTCTTAGGACTCTGAACGATACAATACCTACTTATATATTTTCTTTGTCAACAGAACAATGTCCCTGGTTCCGCCAGGGGGAGCGGACTCCCCCAGTCCACGGCGGGCAGTCAGCCCACTGCTAGAGATGCGCCGCCCACACTGCACGCTAGCCTGCGACTACTGCGCGGCTGTACTTGAGGACAAGTTCAAACGTAAGTGAATAATAAATAATAATAATAGCACTAGCTTCCACACTAGGATTCCCTGTGACGTGGAGACTAGTCTCTTTCGTCTTACAACTCTTATACATGGTAGGTAGGTGGGCACTTAAAAGTAACATCGGTCGGTATGATTTGTAAAGTGACAATAATCGAATGTCATTCCAATATCATAACTTAAGAATGGAAATAGAACACTGTTTAGTAGTGGTTATTCACCAAAAAAGCAGTGTCTTATGACATAGGTGCTATTTTTATTTTCGTCCAGGACGAAGACACGTATGTTTCCGAAGAAAATATTCTGCTTTTCACACCTTCTGCAAGACAATAAAAAGCAAATTCGATTTTTGAATATCGTCGTTTTGTTAAAAGTTTTCATATTGTAAACTTTTAGTAGCGGTTCCCAATTCAAATCACATAATTGACCCACGGGTTTTAATTAAATTCAGTACAATATTATTGCCCAGCTAGACTCAGGGTTATGATAATACTTCAGGTAAGGTTTGCATGACATAATATTTGATACTATCAGCAGGCATTTAATAGCTGGCTGAAAATAGAGAATGCTCATTTATTAGTATAGGAAATTTCATACTAATGTATAGTACCTACTTATTCCATGCTGCCATGATAGTAGGTACTTACTAATTCCATGCTGCCATATCATTATTCTCATGTCATTAATTATTTAACTTGTTCGACTTGTTCTGAACTTTGGGCGACTGAGCTCTGCTCGGGTGAAAATACGGAGAAAATTAATTTTCCCGTATACGAGACCAATTTTTCGATAGCTAGATAGTTAGATCGATTTTTCGCCCCCGTAAACCCCTATATTGTAACTTTCATTGAAATTGTTAGAGCCGATTTCGAGAGCGTGAATACAAATATATATACAAATATTGCTCGTTTAAAAGTATAGGATGTAGTACACACCCTCGTAACAGGATCATACAAAAATACATTTTCCATATTTTCCCGCATGGGAAAAATATGCGTGAAA
Source organism: Omphaloscelis lunosa (assembly GCA_916610215.1). NCBI lineage: Eukaryota > Metazoa > Arthropoda > Insecta > Lepidoptera > Noctuidae > Omphaloscelis > Omphaloscelis lunosa. The sequence continues at coordinate 10,375,321 of OU744265.1, read as the reverse complement.
CATATTTTTTCCATAAATGCTTCCGTAAAATACTCTATAGGGACTTTCAGGCTTACCGTTCGACTGCAATGCTTCAGAATCACTATGAATACTTTGCCAAACTTCTTGGCAGTATATGGTTAGGTATAAATGAGACCAAAGATGTAGTATAGTCTGGTTATAATTATCCAAAGGTGCATCTTATATACTAACGACTACGTGCTGATCACAGATAGTAGAAACATTTAATAGATATTGAACGTGCGATAAAGAACATAAGATTGCGATGTAGATTGTAGATACAGCACAAAGATATTGTACTGTAACAGTACACCCCCCTTTAAAAGAAAAAAAAAAAAAAAAAAAAAAAAAAAAAAAAAAAAAAAAAAAAACAAATACGATACAAGCTGATAGGAATTGCGCCGTCCAATAAAAATAAACGGATTTGCTAGTTATTGCCAAATCGAATTGCGTAGCATTTTTTTTTGGGCTCGTGTTTATTTAAAAAAAATTATAGCCTCTGGGTGGTTTAAAATTATTGATGAATCTTTTTTTCTGACAAAATCGAATCTATCAATTATGTGGCACCTGCCATGTTTTGTCTCTGTATCACCCTAAGGTTGATTGGTAGAAAATGCCTCAGGCATTTAGTCCGCCTTTGTACAGTATTTTTTTACTTGTGCATAAAGTTTAAATAAATAAATAATAAATAATACCGTACAGCGAATGTCGTCAATAGATTTGAAATATAAGTTTAACTGTCACTAAATCAAATCAGTTTATTGAAAACATGTTCTACAGAGGTTGGAATAAGATTATAAGTTTCAAACATGCACCCTTTATGGACACTGCAAAATAAAATAAAATATTTTTTATTAGCCTATATTGTGTCCCACTGCTGGGCAAAGGCCTTCCCTTTCTCCTTCCAAATATCTCTGTTTTGTGCTATTTTGAGCCATGTTGGCCCCGCAAATATGATTCGAACGACACACCCCTTCGCTGCGGTGTACCTCGACGACGATGAAAAATATAATAATAAATTACATTGAAATACAATAACGAGACACAATAGAATTTTTATTGTTATTGACTTCTAAAGGCCAATTGGCTGTTGAGTGGAGCATATACATAGTATCTACATAAATAATAATAATGATCACAAATACCAAGGTATTAATGTAAACAAGCACAAAAAAAACACAGATGATTGGAAATGGGATTTATAAAATAACATCACGCCTGTATTCCCCGACGTGTTAGGCAGAGATGTACCTTCCTATAGTACCCTCACATTTCGCCAGTTATATTTAAGTCCCACGTAATAGGGGGCGAGCCTATTGCCATCAATCGGCCACAAATCCAGAATAAGGGCTGCTACTGAAAAATTCCAGATGGAAAAACTCAAAAACACTTTGCCCGACCCGGGAATCGAACCTAGGACCTCATGTTCAGCAGTAGCGAGAGTCATACAAATGTGTATAAAACACTGAGTGCTGTTAAACTGCACATGTTTTCTGCTACCGAGCAACTGTAGCATGTAATACGTTGTTGTGGACGTTAGAAAAATGTACATAATAAATGGCCTATTCTTGCGCACTGAATTTGTAAAGGGAAACGTTTTAGAAAGCTAGAAAGAAGTATTTGAAAAATGGCAACTATCTTACACAAGTGAAGACATATCGTTATAAGTCATTGCTCATTTGGAGGTTACTTATACTTACTACTTCAGTTTTTGATGTGGAACATCTTTCCTCTTGCTTTTCTGCAATCAAAATTGAAATCTGAAAACATCTAAATAATCAAATCTGTGGGAGTGATTTCGTGAAAAGGGATGGAAGTGTGTCACAGGAAGCCGGGAAAGCGTGCGCTATTTGATTTGACCAATGAGTGCACGCGGTGCTAGAGTTGGCCGTCAGAAACGACTTTGACGAGATCCCGCACTTTTAATGTTGTTTATTACCAAGGTGAGATGTCAGATGTTACACATCATATGTGACTACTGTAAGGCGTTTTTTATTTATTTACTGAGTAGTTAGTTGCGCCAGCTTTTCCCAGCTAAAACATTACGAAGTAGTGAACATTTTGTGTCTATCTTATGTAACTTTTGACGTTCAAAAAGTACTAATTCTGAATCTAATTCGAATAAATATTTCCTTCATCCACCAGGTAGTGCAGACATGCGTAACCGAGGCACGTCCCCGCTGTCAGCGTCACCTCGACAGTCCCTCACCGGGGAACCGCCCTGGACCCTCCCGGACGACGACCGACCCGACTTCTCAGCACTTAAGGAAAATATACAAAGGATCAACAAGTAAGTCTATATTATAAGCCTGTTTTGTCCCACTGCAGGGAAAAGGCCACCCTTTTTTTTGTATGTGATCTTGCAGGTCAACCTAGGAGGCTGTTTAACCGGACTTTCCTGTGGCTGCCTCAATAAATTAAGGCCTCCAGCCAGGGCATAAAACTTAGAAACTAAGCAACTACGCGCTAAGGGCACCCTATGTGGGGTACGGTCCTCGGCTTAGGGCGTCGCTGGTGGAGGACAGCAAGGGACAGGCGGGATCGGATTAAAAAAGGGCCGCCCTTCCCTTTTTTCACTTTTACCGGTTTACTGCGATTGCGGGAAAATTCTTTAAGACCAGGCACTCCAAAGACAATTTCCACGCAAAGTCCGCCCCAATGATGGGGTGCATTGGGGCGGAGTTTGCGTGGAATATGATACTCCACTATGTGCTAAACGCCAACACATCAGTAATAAGGTTGAATATCGCGTGCGCTCTCAAGTTCTCTTCAAGCACGGAACTAAATGTCCTAAGTCTCAATTCTTATTTCGTTTGTAACTAAAGTAATAATTGATCTAGAGAAAACATATCTTATATTTGGATAATAAACTATATTTCCTTACTGTCAATAATTATTTCTCACATATTTTATTTCTTATTATTACACTAGAATTAAATTATTTACCAACACTAATGAGTCTTGTAACTTGAATCAGGTAATCCTAATCCTAACTAATTTATCCTAATCCTAACTTCTAATGCTTTCACTCTAAAACGGTATTTTAAATTCCGATATTCCTACGGGATCGAGACTTATGCGAGTAAAACCGTGGGGCGCATCTAGTAAATAATATAAACCAGTAATCTAGTTACATCCACGATAATAAGCTTGCAACTTAATACGGTTAAGATAACTAAACTAAAAGCCATCTGTTACGCCAGCAGCTGTAGGTACATTATTTTTACGCCAACATTGTAGTGTTGTTTTATAAGCAAATCCTAGCATTTCCTTGTAGAACTACGGCGCACATAGTTAATTGATTCAAGCATGACCTTGCGGAAATCCATTATAAAATACAATAGACGTGGATATATTTAGTAACACGACACGTGTTTCACCTCTCAACGAGGCATCCTCAGGATGACGATTGACTTATCGCGAACTCGAACACGGCGTGTTACTACACCGACCGCTGAACGCAGACTGATCAATCAGCTGGCTGTGGGCTCTTTAGAAATAGCTAAGCGGAAAATTTACTAAATATGTCCACGTCTATTGTACTTTACGATAACATCAACAGATAATATTATCTATTCGACATGTTTTTACTGAAATCTGAACGCATTGCATCAGCGACAGGCGTCAGCGTAAGAGAATTACTACTTAAATAGGATTTCTCATTCATACTAATATTATAAAATGCGAAAGTTACTATTTCAGTCTATCCGTCTTTTATATTTATAACATTTCAACAGCTGAACGGATTTTAATGAAATACACACGACACGGTACACACAGATAGACTGTAACCTGGGTTAGAAACATGGGATAGTGATTATCCTGGTGTACGTTCCCGTGGTATAATTTCCGACCTTCACGGGGCAGAAGCTGCGGGCAAAAGCTAATTTAAAAATAATTTAATTTCTAAATCTGCCACAATCAAGGATAATAACGTAATAAACGCAATAGAAACTAAAGTTTAATCAATACGTGCCAACGTTGTAACCCGGCTTATTATTTATTGGTCGAGGCTAGCTTGCGCGGCTGATTGAGTTTGCCGCTTGGTTGGTGATTGGATGCACTTGTGTCAAGTTGTGTCGTCTGAAACGACAGTCTCACTGCGCGTAATATTTCAGAATATAATAGAGTAGATTATTGGTTATTGTTGTTGCAGCTGGTTAAAGAAGAAAAAAAAATCTCTACAGCATACCTCTAGGGTGTACAATAAATAATAAGAAAATAAATAAAATGGATATTCTAACATGGATGAGATAGACAGAAAACTAAACTGTTCAAGAACCATTCTATGACATATCGGAAAAGGTAAAAATATTACGAATACAAAGAAATATATGGTACACAGAAACGTAAAAAAAAATGTATATATAAATATGTAAAAACCATGTATCTATTACATAAATAAATTATCTGTCGTTCCTTCATTTTTAATTATTTTATGTAATTTTATTCTACATAGGTGCATCGTCTTCACATATAATTATTTAACTAGTGTACGTACTTATACAAACTATTGTAAAATGATGATGTGTATATATTTAGTAACCTGTTCCGCTTAGCTATTTCTAAAGAGTCTAAAAAAGACCCTGGAAGTAATCGACACGTGTTTCACCCATCAACGAGGCATCCTCAGGATGACGCCACACCAAGCACCAAGCGCAGCCTGCGCTCGGTGTTTGGTGTGGCAACACGCCGTGTTCGAGTTCGCGACAAGTCAATCGTTATCCTGAGGATACCTCGTTGAGAGGTGAAACTCGTGTCGATTTCTTCCAGGGTCTTTTTAAGACTCTTTAGAAATAGCTAAGCGAAACAGGTTACTAAATATATCCACATCATCATTTTATAATGGATTTCCGCAAGGTCACACCTGAATCAATTAACTATCTTAAACTATTGTAAAACATTTTAAAAGAGATTAAAAGACATTTTTTTAATGGAGTTTCTTCCCCATTTTTCTCCATACGAAAACTACCTTTTGGAAGGGGCGATTAGAATCAATTATATTATTTTGTAAATTTTGACGTTCAAAAGTGCCATACATGGGCCTATTTGAAAAAAATGATTTGATTTTGACTTTGACTTTGTAATTTTAAAAAAGTACATGAAAGTCTATATAAAGATTCCTGGGAATTTTCAAAATATTCATTAATTGAGTAAAAGTCTATCTGTAAAAGTAAGATACGCAGCTGTTTTTTTAATTAAAATACTGTCAATTGTTTTCCTTAATTTTTGGCTGGTACTTTCATAGTAATTGAAGCTAGGGGTGATCTTTGCTTGTCACCCTAGGCTTTGGTGTTAATATTGAGGTTTATAAAAGGTAAATTTATCTGAACAGCATTCTAGGCATGTTGATAGTGCTTCAAAATTTTTAATACGATTGAGATTTTTTAACACGATGTCGATTCAGACACTGCACTCCCAAATTACACAGCAGGCTACAAAAAAATGAGAAAGACACCACTATAAGAGTACACACACACTTATAGTGGGTTGTGGTTGGTTGGTGTATTGTGCCTGTGTACACTGGCATTACATATAATGCCAGTGTTGATCACACTGCCATGGATGTATTGCCAGATCTGAATGTTGTCTTTCCTGAGATGTACTTTACTTGTAATTTTTCTAGATACAGCCTAAATACCTGGAGCTGTATCAATCAAATTCAAGGGAGTAAGACACGTAGGTATTAATTGGGCACGTACGCTTGAAAACTTTAATAATACTGAGAACCATTTCATAATTATACGGGGCGAAAGGCAACGGCAAGGAAATTGGCTAGTACGAGTTTTTAATGTGATAAAATCCAATAGTGATCAACATTTTCGTCAAGTGATCATATCTACATATTCAAATTATTTTACAATAGGTGATGTTACCGCAAGGAAGATGGTTTCACGTGAAGTTCCGATGACTGACATTAATTTTGTTTTTATATTAGGGACTGTGAAACCTCAACCCGTCTGGATATGTTGCTGACTCAAGTAGAACAGTATGCCAACAACCTGGAGGCGCTGGTGGAGGAGAGGACCTCAGACTACCTGGAGGAGAAGAGGAAGTGCGAGGAACTTCTGTACCAGCTTCTGCCGAAGTAAGTTTTAATTATTTTGTCCGTTTGAAGGGAAGTAAGAGATCGTTCGAAAACTATTCAGTGTTCAGATGTTTAAACGAAAAAAAAAAAAACAATAGATCTAAATATAATCACGAGCACAAAACAGAAATACAAGTAGGCATCCACTCAGCATAATGCTGTACTAAGGGACCCACAGCACAGCGCTGATTTTCTACTAGGGAGGGAAAGCATAACGGTGGTGTTAAGAATTTAGTACAACTATTGATGATTATATTCATTAGCCAATAAGAATGCTTAGTGGACGTAACATTAATTTTATAGAATCCTCTCAAAAGAAAAGTAAAGGACTCGACTTTCTTTTCTCTTAACTTTATCGTAACATTTAAAGCCATAAAACATTTAAGAGTTCTTGTTTATTACTCAAATTGGCATAAACCTAGCATTTTTATAATATTTTACCTTTTTATTGTCACAGATTAATACAGATGGTTCTCTTCGGAAAATCATTTAAATCAAAAACTGGCCAAGTGCGTGTCGGACTACGCACAATGAATGGTTTCGTAGTTGGTATGAATTTATCCCAAATACAAACTTAACATTGTAGTTGAAATACATGTTCTCCCATTCATTCCAACTGCAAATGTAACTTCGTACGCACAATATTGAGAGATTTACCATGTTATTTTAAGACCATAGACTTCTTATAGGTTTTCCTGTAATCTATGAGTAAAGAGCCATATACTATGTATTTTTTTTTAAATTTTAGGTCCAATAGTTTCGGAGATAAGGGGGAATGGTCATTTTTTACCAAATTTCTTAAATATCTTTAAAAGTCTTTATTTTAAAATTATATAAAAACTGTTGAAGACCCTCGCAACAAGCCCTTTCATTTGATATGTCACACGGTACTGCTACTACACGGTACATTTACGTTACACATTCGTATTTGGGTCATAGAAATACATGTGTGTACCAAAATTTCAACTTAATCGGTCCATTAGATTCGAAGTAAATTGGCTGTGACAGACGGACAGACGGACACACACACGAGTGATCCTATAAGGGTTCCGTTTTTCCTTTTGAGGTACGGAACCCTAAAAAGCGACTCTTGTTACGACACAACAAAGACTCCCACGTTGCTTCGCGCCTGTTTGCGGAGCTTTAAGGTGCAATTCAGGTCGCACAGCGCTAATCACCTACAGTTATATTCACCTAGAAGTTGTCTCTCTTTCTATCGCGTAACTCTTAGATCTTCTGACTCTGTTACGCTCACTGAATTGGCCGAACAAGTCAAGCCCGCCGCGTACGTGACATACCTAAAATACATACTTTAACATCACACACCACATACCTACATTACACATTCACACACCACAGACACTACACACCATATTCATACACTGTACCACTAACACTCTTTTAAATAACTCCACGTTGGGAAATGTTTCTCGTGTTTATAATTTTCTCTTTTATTTTATTTTTTACTTTAATTTTTGTACTTGTGTTTTTGATTAATTCTTATTGCATAAAACTCGACTCATAATTTTTGGGAGAAGTCACTGGCTCCTGTAACACAGGTACTATACCTAGCGCAGGAGTCAGGGCCTCACTTCTTTTGTTGAAAAATATTTGTGCCAATAAAGAATTATTATTATTCCTATTATTACATACCTAAAATACTAAGTGAACCATCTGTTTTAATCTGTGGTATTGTGTTACGGACTTATAGATAAACGCATTTTTACGTATGGATGGGTACCTAAGTACATCTTAAGAGAGGTTTAGCTCTCCACTACTCGGCTTAGACAGGCAAACCTAATTCACAAAGGGATTAAACACAGAGGTTACTAACGCCTTCCTTAATTACGCATCCTTCCAGGTCAATCGCTTGACTGGGAATAATTTAGAACCAACCGGTATTAATTCTTCGACGTAGTGATTGTGACGTAGTTATTGTGAGATTAATGGGTCAGTAATTATGAGATGCTCTTCGGTGGCTATATCCAATAACCACCAAAGAGCATCTCATGATCACATAATTAGTGAGTTAGGTATATGTAGAGGGCCTTTGATATAATCTGCGTGCAATTTATTTGCCAAACATGTAAACAAACACTCTTTTCAGGAAAAATGACTGTAATGCCTACACATAAGGTTCAGTTTACTCTACAACTTCATATTTTTATGACTTTCTAACAGTACTGGTCAGTCTAAAAGCAACTTTATTTTCACTAGTTTAAAGTTGGATGTTTGTTTAAGTGGAAATAACATCAATTGGAAACAAGATTATAAATAGACTTAGTCATAAATGTGTTACTACTAAGTTAGAAGATCTTGCAATGATACGGAATTCTAAGGGTCCTGACACCCACTTACTTAGTAAGTTTTGAAATCTGCTAGATTTTTATGTTAATTTCATAGCCTTGTTTCATGCATAAATAAGTAACAATTTGTAAAGTATGGAAAGAAAGAAAGAAAGAAAAAAATTGTTTAGGCTAAGAGGCACACAACATATTCTACAAAATAAAAATAAAATAAAAAGGAGAGGTTTCGTGGGACACTTGGTTGGAAGTAAGTTTCTTTCGTTGTAAACTAAACAAATTGTAAACAAGCATATGCTTGTAAATACACAAACACATACTATAGCAAAAGTGTCGTGACGGTCAAATGTAACACTTTTTTGGTTCTCATTCGCCAAGTGAGCAGAGTAACGTACGATAAGCACCTTCGTCCCAAGAAGTGTATTCAGTTGGAAGAAATTAGCAGGAATGTGTGCCTCACGGCTGCGCCAAATAGGCCCAGCCAACATATAAGCCTATGCAATAGGTATATATATAGCCTTGATGATAATCTAAGTAAATGAGTTCATCTAAATAATTAACAGTCTTAAATATCGATTCTCGTCCTCTATAAAAGAAGAGGCGTTTGTCTTGAAGTGGGATTAACCAATGGGAACGATGCCTAGGAAAAAAAAAAACTATTTAGTCCGTCAGTCCGATAATAAAAACATATTAGACACGTATTTTTTGATTTATCATATTAAAAAAAAAAACATATACATAAAACGCATTAAAGTTGGGGCTCGTTACGGCCTAAGTATGAAATCTGCATACAAGTGACGTCATGCCACATTTTAACTCAATGTATCGCCGTAATCTTTCGATTACATAAAAAAAAGAAAATATACGTGTCCCATATTTTTTAATAATCTACCTGAAGGCCAAAAAAAATATCATCATTAATCCCTGTTAATTCTATCTACCAATATTTGACAAACCAGCTCTAACTACCAACATTCTCTCCTAAACCAGATCTCTATCATCCCAATTTCCTCCACAGGTCCGTGGCCTCCCAGTTGATAATGGGCCAGCCTGTCATGGCGGAGACTTACGACCAGGTGACGATCTACTTCAGCGACATTATCGGATTCACACAGCTGTCTGCTGAGTCCACGCCGCTGGAGGTCGTTGACCTGCTCAATGATCTGTATACCAGCTTTGACTCGGTTATTGAGAATTTCGATGTTTATAAGGTGAGTTCATTAGTTTGTTAAGCTTAGAATTATTAATATGTCCGTTCACTTGCACCCTTGGCGATCTGAACAACGCCTCTGACGTCACAATAAATGTGGCTACCTACTGAGCCCAAACAGTATTAGTAACATAGATGTACCGTCAAAATGAAAAGAAGATTCATGGATATGTTGTGAATTGGTTTTGGTAAATGAGATTATTATGAATAATGTATTGGTTCATTGTTACAAAATATATCTTTTCTCAAATATGCTTCGAAATTTGAACATTATTTTGACAACCTTCTTCGAGATAAATCGAAATTGCTGTACTGGTCAAAAACAAGCGAGTAAGAGAAAAAAAAACTCATATCTGTCGCGTTATTTAAAAATGGAACAAACTTTTTGCTTCAACACATGGCAACCAAGGAAATTACCTTATCAAAGATTTTATTTAAATTTCGATTTAGTTTGCAAATAGAGCTGTTTAAAGTAAAGAAGAAACAAATGAACATATTGTAGCGTGAAAAATTATCGCTGTTCGTCATTGATTCTGGGATTTATAATTATTGTACTGTTTGAATTTCCGCGCATTATTTGAGAAAAGTACTGTACAAGCCTTGGCCGTAATCAGGCATTGATGAACTCACGTATGTGTAGTCACATAAGCACATTTTCAATATCGTCCATCAATGGCCGTGACAGTAATGTACTATAATGATAATTATAATGCATGCTTACATCTTTCTTTTTCGTGTGGTAAGTGATTAACATGATGTCAGAGTTTTAAAGCCGCCCACGGGCCTCTAACTTGGCTTCACATGTCGTCGAAAAATATCTCTCAGGCATACCGTTTTTGAAGCAAGTGATAATTATACAATACGCACATGAATCCGAAAATTCAGAGGTGCGTGCCTTGGGATCGAACTCGAGATTATGACTTGGTAGTCTGACAGTCGTGTGACAGAAAGCATACATAGCAGTGATATAGCCTAGTGACACCACTCGGCTATCACTGCTAGATTAATTAAAATGGTGATTTGAACAATGGTTCTGAACGAACAACAAAATAATCTTCATGTTCATTCTATCACCTTCACGTACTTTATTTTTCTCTATCAAAGAAGTAGAACACAGTGATGAATCGCGCGATATGAGCAGCCATCGTTCATCGTAGTTTGCTTTATTAGATGTAGCGCGTTCAGAATATAATATCTATGATGCTAAGGAAAATCTTCTAGGTTAAATTAATCAACTTAAGTTAAAGAAGATGATATTTTTGTGATGGTCTTTGTAAAACTTAAAAAAAATCTGTGTGGGAATTTAAGAATAACAAAATTATTTATGAGAATCACCGTTTTTATTTCTTGTTATATTATATTATAATCATTCGGTGTTTTTATTAGTCAAGAGAGAATCATAATGCTTACATAATTTTGGTTAAATTAATGATAAATGAAATATATTTCTGTAAAGTTTTAACAAACAGTTTACACGTCAAAATAATTCGAATACTCTGAGAAGAAACACCGAAACAAACTCAGAGATGACAGTCTCATAATTGGACGTAGATGAGCAGAAAGGAACCCCACTATGGTAAAAAATGAAAGAAGTCCTAATCCAACCTTTAAGACCTCTTTTATTTTTTCCGCGCATTATTTGAGAAAAGTACCATCATATGGACCATCAATATGGACTCACGTATGTGCGCCTCGGCTTCGCCCCCGGCATCTTGGTCAGATCATACATAACAATAGACTATCTCAGACACTAATCTGCATAGTTCTCATTATGCAGATGGCTTATTGGTGAATCGACAATTTGAATTTTATGCCTTAAACTTAGTGTACTTTTTCGTTAAAACCTTCCTGCATAAAATTAAAAATGAACCCATTGTCTTATACGTATTTCTGGAGTTATCAATTCACGAAGTTTATTTATTTGTGATAAATAAACTTCGTGCGAATCGTCTCAAGAAAAAAATAATATTATTTAAAAATGTCGATTCGCCCATTTCGGGCGATTAATTCGTGCGAATCAACCAATAATCTATGCAGATTAGCGTCTGAGATGACCTTTTGTTTATGATTAATGTAGGTCTTTAAGATTGTTGTCACGTGGTATCATCCAGATAATTGAAACAATATTGGCACTGACACTTTTTCAGTGATCTGCCGACAGTTATAAACTTTAAAATTTAATTTAAAATAATCTGTTAATTTTGAAATAGTAGCGTCCCATTAATAAACAAAACACAATAATCTAGGTCCAATACGCTGATCTCCTCCAGCGACGCCCTAAGCCGAGTTCCATACCCCACAGGGGGTGCCCTTAGCGTGTAGTCGCATAGGAGGAGGCCTGAGGCCTTATTTATCATCATTCATTTTTCATTATTTTATCATTATCATTATTTATTCTTTTTTTTCATTTTTATTCATCTACAGGATAGCCCGATTAAGTATCCGACAACCTATTAGCTTTACCTGCGAGTTGTCTATGAAAAAAATAAAAAACAAAATTAAAACCTAAAATGCCATCACATTTTCACAGCTACTCAAGAGGCAATCAGTAGAACATTCTAACACTAAGCAATAAAGGACTGATTAATCAATAAATTATTAACTAGTGACCTATATAATTCCGTATTGGACCATCATAGAATATTAATTAGATTCTGCCGGTCGGCCTTTGTAACTAATTTACACTGATGACATTTTAGACACCCTTTGGCATTTTAACCTAGCGGCAGACTAGCGGTTCCTTTGTTTGTGAAGTGAATTGAATTTAGTTATTCGTATTTTGTAATGTTTTGCTTCTTGTTTAGGGTTTCTGTGCCGTGTGTCAAAGACACCATACTAGTCTAAGTAACATTTCTGACTGTCTGCATTACTAGCTGCCTGTATTTCAGGGCTTTTCCTAGCTCTATTTTAGAAACAGTTTCGTCAAATACATGCCTGGGAGACCTGGAGTTCTAAAATACAGGCCTAAGCTTATTTTAGACTTCAGATCTCCCACAAATTATAAAATTTTGTTAAAATATCTGTCAACTTATTATGCATATAAATGCAATTTGTGGAGATAAATAAACGAAATTTTTATTTTTATTATTTTTTATGCACAGACAATGTTTTGTTTCTATCAATAACGACGCCACAGACAGACAATGGCGTCGCAGGCAATGGTCCAGGGGGAGGCAAGTTGATACACTTATGGAGGATGGGAAAATTATTCAAAAAAACAGTCAAATGAAAAGAGCACATGAAGATTTTGTAGTGCGAGTTTTATAACCTCTACGGCGCACAATGGGGCTAAAATCAGACAAATCCGTTTCAACTCGGTAGTCCAGATAGGAACTGAGAAAAATAATAATTTCCATATTCAATGTATGAATTGGAAACGTCGTTTTTTCCCAAAACTATTCAGAGCTGTAGAGCTGAAACATATTAGGTATTATGACTGGGCCTACCACCAGCAAATAGATACAAATATTACGTCCCCAGACCCTGGATTAGACCCCGTTTAGGAGATATGGAGCTTTAAATAACAAATAAAAGTCGTCCAAATTAACAAAATGCCTTGTATTTACTAAAAATAATAATCTCTAGGGGGGGTGCAGCTGCCTCCTTTGCCCCCCCCCCTTGGTTTCCCCAAGCTTGTCATGTCTTTATACGTCGGGGTTAATAAGATAATTCTGGCAAAAAGGCAAATTGTATTTTATTTAATAAAAGTTCTACAGTAATTGACTTCATCAATAGTCTCTCATTCATTTAAATTGAACTTTATGAATGAGCAATACCGATTAAAATCAATGCAGGTGAAGCTTTTATTTTATTCAAATCCAATTAGTGACGTCCAATTGTTGAGTAATGCTACGATATTCATTTCAGCCCACGGTCCAGTAATCCTAGACTTCAATAAAAATAAAATGGATTTATTAAAAAACTAGCTTTTGCCCGCAATATTATGCTTGTATTTCTTGACGGGATACGCACTGACGGCCAATTCTCGTACTTAAAAAACGTTCACATTCAAGTCGCCATCTGTCAAACTTGTCAAAAATGTTGGTAAATAGATTGTATTTTTGACAGATTGCGAATGACATGCGAATGTGAACGTTCTTAAAAATTACGGGGATTGCCCCTCAGCACCATCATTCCGCCTCAAATGTTATAAATACAAAGACAAGGGGGTGGCCAGTTAATTAATTTAGGCGTGACCTTGCAGAAATTCATTATAAATTACAATAGACGTACATATATTTAGTAACCTATTCCGCTTAACTATTCCTAAAAGGTCATAAAAAAATCTATATGAAATCGATGACTCTTTAGGAATAGTTAAGCGGAATAATTTACTAAATATAATACGTCTATTGTATTTTTCAAGGGGTGGCCTATTGCCATTAATTACATTTTATCGAATTTCCTAGTTAAAGAATCCAGAAATATTTTGGCTGACTTAAGAGTTGAACCCAGGACACTTACGATTAGGAGTTAGGCTTGAGACTACTATACCAAGGACGCAATCAATATTTAAAGGGAAATGTTTTATTGATTCCCCTGAAAATTTATCGGTCTTCTAATGGTGGTCGCATTTTTAAATAACGGAGCCTCATTTAAACGTTGTGGTCTATTAAAAGTTGGCCTCAGTAACTAACCTAGGCCACCCCGAATTCCGCACATGCCATATTTTAATCACTTATTTTTTTCGTAGGTGGAAACTATAGGCGACGCATACATGGTGGTGTCAGGTCTCCCAATGCGCAATGGCAACAGGCACGCAGCTGAGATCGCACGAATGTCTCTTGCGTTGCTAAACGCTGTGCGCGTCAAGACTGTGCCTCATCGGCCCGGGGAGAGACTACTACTCAGGATCGGTATGCATTCAGGTAAGAAATTATGGTTATTTATTGACTGATTTACGGGAGTAAAGAGATATAATGATCACAATCATATAACATAGGTAACTAAAGCAAACCATCCTAGTCTGGCCACGCTAAAAATGGTGCAATTTGAAAATCTATAGATGGCAACACCGTCTGTACTACGAAAAAAGAATTTGATACTTTGTTCGTCTTTTTGTTTTTGATAGGTTATTTTGTTTATATTCTGATTCTATTCTGGTAAAGAAAAGTCACTGTAGCTCGGTGCAGTGTGGATTTGATACAGTTTTGTCGTCGTTTGGAGGTAGAGCATAGGTACGACATAATTTATTATGCAAAAATCAAAATCATTAGATCTATTTACAGGTTAACTTTTCGATATCTTGTAAATATTGTCGTTTTTGGCTAAGGACGACATCGTCCTGTTCGTTCATATCTTGAAATTTACTTAACATATTATACCACTTTTTTTCTACTTTGTTTTGTGAAAACAACTTACAGCGTAAGCAATCTGTCAACTCAAGTATCACCAAAATGACTGATGTAAAAGTATACCACCTATAAAACTTTTTGGGGTTGCTCGTTTATTCCATTGCAGTGTTAGAGTGGCCATACTCTATTTGCGGTATTTCTTATTACTACTGTAAGCGTCAGTAGTCAAACATATTCTTATAAGGGAGATTGAAATCTGAACTAAAATCCCTTTAGTTTCTGGCCGTCAATCAAATCACCTCATAAAGAGAATAAATCTTAGTAAAAAAGGCTTATGGCCTGAATCACACAATCTACAAAACTTTTATGTTAGGACTGGCTGCGCACCGTGGTTTCACTCATATAAGTCTCGATCCTATGAGAATATCGGGATAAAAGTATCATATGGTTCTAACCCAACTCATGGTTTAATCCATGTGCCAAATTTCATCCAAATGTGTTCAGCCGTTTTAGCATGAAAGCGTAACAAACATATAAAAAATCTGATAAATAATGACGCCTCGTTGGTCTAGTGGTCGCAAACCGCTACTGCTGAGTATGAGGTCCTGGGTTCGAATCCCGGGTCGGGCAAGGTGTTATTGGGTTTTTCCATCTGGAATTTCTCAGTAGCAGCCCAGAGTCTGGATTTGTGCCCGGTTGATGGCAATAGGCTCGCCCCCTATTACATGGGACTTAAACATAACTGGCGAAATGTGGGTGTACTATAGGTACACCTCTGCCTAACCCTTCGGGAATTACAGGCGTGATGTTATGTTATGTAAGTCAGACGCCTTGTTACTAATTTTCTCGAAAGAATTTAAATCTCTTTCTTTGAATAAGCCAGTCTACGACTGTGTTCAGGTTAGACTCGCGATGGCATACAATCCGCTCGTCTCGCCGCCGCTGTTTGTTTGAAAGACAAATACCAACATTTAGAATAACTAATATGAGGGATTCAATTGTTGAAACCAACATACGTTGGCAAACTGATGCCAATACGCGCCCACACGACCAAACACGGTGGCTGATCGCTGGGCTTCTAATAAATTTAATGGAACAGCCGCCAAATATGACATATAATGTTGATACATTATCAACCCACACAGTAAATAAATATAATATCCTGAATATTGCTAGAAATGGTTTAAAACTTGACTTGCTGAATATAACCTACGTACCCAGGAAGTGAATGTTGAGTGTGGCAAAAGAAGCATGAAAGTAGAATAAATGCATTCCTTGCGAAGCATGTGTGCTGTGACTATGAATGATAGGCTGAGGAATGATGTGATAATACAGCGGTGTAATTAAAAAGGCGATGTAGAGACAAAAATTGAAAAGGGTATGCTGAGATGATTTGGGCATGTTGAGAGGATGAATGAAAGGCGACTAACAAAATGTATTTACAAAGCAGATGTGAGTGTAAACGCCCGGAAGGGACATACACGGGGGGGGGGTAGTAGGATATACAGTGACCTTTTTGGTGATGTTCTTCAGAAAGGTCAGATACGTAGTAGTCGCGGTCGGTGCGTGTATGACCAGATGTATGAACGTAAACGAAGCAAAAGGAATATGTGAGGATTGTAGCAGGTGGCGTTCTGTAGTCTTTGCCAACCCCCATGGGAAGAAGTTGTTAATTTATGTATGTATGTGTGATGTATATAATAACCTGACAAATGAAACGCGAAATAGAAAGACGCATAACCAGCACATGGAATAGGTACTGGTCACTCAAAAAAGTAATGAAAAGTGCCCAATATCATACGGTTGTCAAACATGGGCATTGACTCAAAAAACTCTACAGAAAATTAATTCTTGCAAAGAGGCATGGAACGCAACCTGTTGAATTTCAACATAAAAGACAAAAAGAGAGCTAAAAATCTGAAGAAAATCACCAAGCTAAAGGATGCAAAAATACTGAAATTGAGATGGGCTGGTCACATGCTCCACGATAGGAACAATAAGTGGTCTAAAGCTGTGACAAAATGGCAAATGGGAAATGACAATGGAAATGTCAGATGGGTCGAAAAAAAGTAGAGGAAGACAACTTAATCGCTAGGACGACGACATAGTGGAGACAGCTGGTGCCCTACGGGCCAGAGACACACGAGACTGACTAATGGAGGAGCCTGGAGAAGGCTATGCGTCAAAGGAGGCGCTGATTAACGAAGACACCGAAGTGCAATAGTTATGTTTGCTTAATGTATTTTATATTGTAATTAGTTTTAGTTACCAGTAAATAAAGGCTTATTATTAATATAATCATATAATAACCTGAACAGAACTTCAACTCTTGGTTACCTATATCTGATTCTCAGAGAAAATATTGATCCCCTGTTTTTGTTACGCGGTTTTCAACTAAATCCTTTAAAACCTTTGAAAAGTTTTCAGACGCCAGAGGATTAACTTAAAATGACAACTTTTTGAGAGTGAAACACACCCACACAAAATATTTTTAAGCATTCATAAGCATTTTAAACGTTTCTAAGTAAATACTTTTTTAGAATATTTAAAAAAAAATCATTTAAGTATTTTTATTGAAAAGAAAAGATTGTGCTGTTTAAAACGAAAGTTTTCATCAATGTGTCTTTTGTTAAGTAGAATTTCTATAGAACTTAGTCTAAAATTGTTGAATATTCTCTTCGAATTTGTTGTTATTATGGTCTCAAGTTTTGTCTCAGAGAAGTTTTGTGCTTGAAATAATCTCAGTATAAGTGTGTTTGTGTGAAAAGTTCTCGAATATACGAAAACTTTACTTAATCTGCATTCTGTAGGGTTTCTTAATGATGTGTGTGAATACTGGTATCACTTAAATAAATACTTTTGCACGTTCCTTACGTAACAAAATTTTGTAAGTTTTGACTATGGAAATCGAGTTAAATAATAGAGTGGAATAGAGAAGAATAGAGTGATACGAATAGAGTGCAAAAACACGGGTAGAATCCTATGTTTTCCCACTGCGTGGCAAAGGCTTGTTTGTCTTTTGTGTTTCCGGTAAAAATCGATTAAAGTAATTTTTTAAAATTATAAATGTATGTATACGTAGGCTTGTTATGACGTAGCTGCTGCGATGACGTCATCGCTACGCTGCTCCACGCTCGCACTATAGTAACCGGAAAATCTTGAGCTATATTTTTTTATTAAACACTGAAATAATAATTGTTCTAGCTAGGTTTTAGAGAAATGGTTTTACCATTCCTTTCACCCGTCTTTATCTGTTTCTTCTTGAAACTATATTTTACCTTAGACGTTGACTTTGAAATCACAAATACATATTTCTGATATTTATCCGCTTTTTTTAAAAGTACACGCTAAATAAAGATAACACGTAATGAATACTTTAGCTTCACATAATGTTACTGAAACGTTGCTATTATTAAGTTGATGTGTTTTCCTAGAGAGCGTTTTTTAACACCGTAAAGTCAAACCGCGGCACAGTGGAACGAATGTATGGAAGCGGTTGGACGTAGACATGTCCGAAAAATAAGAGTAAAATTATGACAAACTAATGATGCCATCTTATTCGATTACTTAATGCCTTCATAAATTGTGGTGATGAATTTCTTCATAACTCCCATATTTCGGGAGTAATTTGAGAAAATGTGAAATTTTACTATGAAAATGAGTGTATTGAGCTCTCTCCCTCCTGATTCCGGGCTTGTTTCAAGTAGCGGTCTCTAATATCGTAATGCTATTACTAAGAGCTATATTTAATACTAAGACACATAGTGCGCCAAATGTGCACTTTCTGGGATAAAAGGAAATGAAAATTTAAAAAAAAAAACGTTTTTTCCCCATTTGTATTTACTTTAAACCGCAGACAGACTTATTAAGAGGTCTATAAATATATTATATATATACAGAAATATATATTAACAAAAATATTCACAAGAACTGATGAGAGTATGACTTTTAAGTAAGTTGATAATAAATTACCTAGTTTCATTAAAAGTACAATAAATAATTAAGACGTAAGCTCTAATTTACTAAGTTACACATTTTAAAACAATAACATCATTTAATTATCTTCGTCATCATCATCATCATCAATTAATTCAAATTCAGAATCGATGTCCGCTAAATCATTTATGTTAACAAATTCGATATCACTTTTCTCAGAATCCGTAAGCTCATAAAATTCCTTAAAAGAAGATTTTTTTACAAACTTATTTCCTTTTGGACGGATACTTGTAACAAGTGGATCAGAAGACAGTAAAAGATTGTGCATAATATCTTCATTGCATGAGATACTGCTATGCTTTCGAGAATGCCCCTCTCTATATTTTCTAAAATCTTTATTTCTAGCCTCAGATGCCTCTTCGGATAGAAAACCAATGGGCACAATTGACATGTTCTGAACTATGTCTGGCCCATGCATTAAAATTTTATGAAGTGAAGAAGGCATATAATACCATGGGTATAACTCCACGTAAAGCTTAGCAGTATCAAAGCAGAACTCTCGGAATTTAGTTACGTTGATCTTCTCTCCTGATGAAATACACTGCAAGATCACACAGATTTTTCTTAAAAGCATAGCATCTATTCCGGTCAGTTCAGCAGATTTAGTGTAGTTTTCAAAAAATCTCCTTGCCGAGTTGCCATTGTTGGTGGATCCACTGCCTTGTTTCACAACATCGAGAAGTAAGCCCGTTTCTCTTCTTACAGCCTCTTGAACTCTTTTCTTCCTGTCATCAACTTGCCTTTTTGCTATATCACCCCTTACTTGCCATGATTTTATGTCTAATTTGTAGGAAATGTGTAATAAGCATTCCATTGAGCGAATCCAAGCGTGAAGGGTGCTTAAGCTATATTTATACATGTCCTCGTTTGCGTGTTTATCTTTGATTAACTCTAAATTATTCATTTCTTTAGGACAAGCCTTGCATATGTCACACACTGAAGCTGCTGTATTGGATATAATGGAATGAATTTTACCATCAATCATTGTCAACAGCAGTTGGTGTTTGACACTAATTCCATCAGTGATGGTGGATGGAGTTAAGGCTTCAATCTCTGCTTCGATTTCAGCCATCTCTCTCTGCACATTTTCTTTGGTTTCCTTTATAAACTTAAACAATATTGGCCGGCAAAATGAAGTGGAAGATGGTCGCTCGTTTTCCCAAATTGTTACACCTTTTGAGACGAGCCGCAGTGGTACAAGACTAATCATAAAATTACTAGCAAGATCGATTTGCTCATCTTCACTCGTCCTTTGATGATAAATGCTTTGGCTAGATGATCCGTCAAAACCCCATTTGCTGGTCAATACGAGCTGTTGATTGGGATCAACAGGGGTTTCTAACGACCTAATAAGTCTTCTTGAGGTTAAATCCATCAAGGCTTGTAATTTGATTTTTGCAGAGCTCTCTGTAACTGTGAGATCTTCTTTGGCCGGATAGCACTTAATTTTTTCTTTAACCAACATGTAGTAACTCGGGTATTGAAGAGCTCCTTCTTGAGTGTTGAAATCCCGAAGAGTGTTATAGCGCCATTTCGATAAGTTCATCGATACATAAAGAGCCAATGCCTTCAAAGGGGATATTTCCCGTACCTGAATTGATTTACCTTCAATGAAGGCTTTGATTTTTGAGGCCTCTTCTGGATTCTCCGTCAAGTATTTCATAACATAAGCTGTATCGCTTTGTCCTGCCTTTTGAAGCGCCCTTTCGGCCGAAAACATAATTTCAGCGCTGCTACTGCTGCAT
Organism: Omphaloscelis lunosa; assembly: GCA_916610215.1. Taxonomy (NCBI): domain Eukaryota; kingdom Metazoa; phylum Arthropoda; class Insecta; order Lepidoptera; family Noctuidae; genus Omphaloscelis; species Omphaloscelis lunosa. Next base: position 10,354,685 of record OU744265.1, on the reverse strand, counting down.
GAAAGACTATCTTCAGTGGTGCGTCTTCTTTTTTGCCGGTTACTAAGGTCCTCAAAAGATTTACGAGGACTAGGATGTGTACAAGTTGAAGCATCAGATTTAGCAGGAGAAATTATGGGCTCGATGACGTCACTTATATTTTCTGTAGAAGGTTCCATATTTTCATTCTGTAATTCCGGCCATTGAATTGCAGCCTGTAGCCAAATCTCATGTTTCTTCCGAAACTTATCTGTGCTTCTTCCAGACTGTGTCCATTTTGCATAAATGCGGTAGCAAAATCGACGACACCAGTCTTTTAAACTTGTTTCAGCACTTTCACATAACTGAACACAACTGTTATCTTTTAAAACACTGAACAAATAGTTAAAGTCGCGTAAATCTTTATGTGCGCGTGCGCATAAAGCAACGTGAATATCAAGATTTGTATTAAAATTTGGAAAATACATTGCGAGATTAGCTTGGATACAACGAGGTGTAAATCAACACTGATTTTAAAGTTACTAATAGTGACCTATTTATATAAAATCCAGGTATCCCAGGTATCCTTTGTTAAATATTGCAAGGTAATTAGTTATTGTGATAATTAGTAAATGATGCATGCTAAATTAGTGTATTAAGAGCCATTTAGTAATTAAATAATAGCAATGTTCTTATCAGTAATCATTAGTGCATCAGTTTTATATGTAAACCTTAAGTCCCTAATTATATATCCTAATTAGCTTATATCTTCTCTAATTGGCTGATCAGAAATGTTATTGTAATAAGGTAAACCTTTAGAAAAACGGTTTTAATCAACAAAATAAACAAAAAATTAAAAAATTGTGTTATAAAATAAACATCACTCTTTATCCCAGAAAGTGCACATTTGGCGCACTATGTGTCTTAGTATTAAATATAGCTCTTAGTATTAGCATTATGATATTAGAGACCGCTACTTGAAACAAGCCCGGAATCAGGAGGGAGAGAGCTCGATACACTCATTTTCATAGTAAAATTTCACATTTTCTCAAATTACTCCCGAAATATGGGAGTTATGAAGAAATTCATCACCACAAGTTATGAAGGCATTAAGTAATCGAATAAGATGGCATCATTAGTTTGGCATAATTTTACTCTTTTTTTTCGGACATGTCTACGTCCAACCGCTCCCATACATTCGTTCCACTGTGCGCGGTGACATAATTTTCATGACAGCCGTCATTGTGGCTATTATGTGGCAACCACCGCTCTTCTAGGTCCTAGAATCTAGGAAACCGTAGCTTTAGTACTTGGGTGTAATGCTTGCTTCGTGCAGTCGTTACGCTTTGCATAAAGGTCGTAATATTGCAATAGGGATGATGACTAAAAATATTTTTTTTTTATCTGTCAGGTAGATTATTAAAAAATATTGGACACGTATTTTTTCTTTTTTAGAATATTGAGTTAAAACGTGCCGTGACGTCACGAGTACGTAGATCTTTAATGTGTTTTATCTAAATATTTTTATGATTATATGAAAAAGCAAAAAAATAAGTGTCTAATATTTTTTTTTTATATCTGACTGACGGACTAAATATATTTTTTTTTACCCAGGCATCGTCCCAATTATTGAACTTTATAGTTTGTACTTAACCAGTCTTCTTAGAAAAGGCATCTCCGTAATTTTTTTTTCTGCCTATAAACATCGTAGATACGATGTAAGCTTACTTCATTTAAAAAAAAAAGTGCGAAATAAAGTGGCCGTTCTGTAGCAAATAGGGATAAAACTTATCTAGCTCGTCCGCTTTTCAATTTCTTGAACTTTTCCTCTGTTCAAATACAAAGAATGTGATTTTATCATGTTTGTTACAAAAAGTTCGATCTTTTGCAGTTATGATAAATGTATTGAGATAATCTGTGGAGATAATACACGAAAGAACTTATTCCTGTTATCTTTTATTAATTGATGTTCAATGTATATGTTATTGGCATACCTACCTATTTTAAATAAATAAATAAATAACTAATGGCAATAAAAACTAAGCGCATACGTTTCTAATCCATAAATGTTATTACACTGTAGATGAATTTCTTAATCACAATAATATTAATATAATTTGACTAAGTAATGAATGTGTTTATTTTTTTTGTATTTTGTGTGATTTTTGTATTGAATTTAATTTTAATTAATATAAAATAAGCACTGTGAATTTGTAAATACTTAAATTTATAATTATTCTGAATTTATTTTATATTATTGTACCTACTGTATCTATAAATTTGTACGCCACTGGCAAAACATAGAGAGTCAACTGAATGTTTACTGAAGACCAAATGTATATTTATAAAAATATATTCATATTAAATAAATATTTATTCATTCAACGTAAAATCTTGGCAAAAGATAAAGTACTTATTGTGAAGTATAATAATTGGTATTTATATCAGCATTGTCTATTCCAATAACATGAATATTTGATAGCAATTTACCCCAATGTGTATCCATTATTTAAGACTCAGCTTGGAAACTGTTTGCCAAAGAATGACAGAGCTTAGAAGCTGTAAAGACTACCAAATTATTTTAGAAACATTTTCTTTTCAGTTTTTATTCTGCCTTTTGTAAATATTTTGTTGTAGGAGAATAACAATGGGGCTTATAAACTTAGTGGTCACAGGTGCAAACCACTCTTTTCAACTTATTAAAAACTGGGAGCTTGTTTAAAAATAATTTAATCGGTAAATTATGTTGTGTTGTTTTTGTTACACGAAATTATACCGTAGTGGAGAGTTCGTTTTATTTTTGAGCTCCCAGACGTCAGGTTGCATTAGTAAATTGAGTTGAATGTTTTAATATAAGTAGTCTGATAAAACATCTACCTTACATTACTTAATTATTAATGTAAAAACAAAACACCTACCACCGAGGCATCGGACCTACCTTCGATCCATCCATCATCTTTCTGGGTACGTATTTCATTGACTTGAATGTGCCCTGGCGGCTGAGAGTTTGTCATGCTCACTCAAATGTTTCGCTGGTGGTGGCGTGTATGTTGGATCATTAAGTTCCGTTCAAAATGGTTGAGCTGTATGGTGCTCATTTATGCGTCATGTTCGTGAACGGGAGCTGTCAGTAGGGACTGGTCATTTTTAGCTGCCTCGGCTTATTTTTTTTTGTTTTAATATTTTTATTACAGATATTTTTAACGTGCACGTCTTTCTACATTGTTCTCACATGTATAATTTCAACTTGAATTATGTAACCAATTTTCGGTAACAATATTTTGATTTATAAGCGTGTCCATGGAGTTTCTTGCCCGTTCTTCTCCATAGGAACCTACTACGATTTAGAATGGACAACTAGCTTTATTTTTCTGACTGACCGACCTTTTGACAATTCAAAAGCACCTATAATTGGTTTATTTGAAATAAATGCTTTGAGTTTTGAGTTTTTTACAGTTTTCGAGTTTTTTTTTTTATCATAAAGACCATATAGAATGGACGATAAATAAAAAACATACCTGTGTTGTATTTTTATTCCATATGAGGAACTAGAAATATATGTCATTATTTACCCCATTTGCAAAAGGCTGTAAAATTAGAAATTCAGTTTCTCTCCGAAAAACTATCTAACTGCGTGTATGTTTTCTTATCAATATCATTAATGCAGCTGAGTAAGATGAAAAAAGTCCGCGTTTTCAGAGGATTTATCTCACTATTCTACAATTATTTTTTGTTTCTCCTAGGACCCTGTGTGGCAGGTGTGGTAGGCCTCAAAATGCCGCGATACTGCCTCTTCGGAGACACTGTGAACACCGCCTCGAGAATGGAATCCCATGGAGAGGCGCTGAAGATTCACGTCAGCCCGAAGACCAAGGAGGTTCTGGACCTATACGACTGCTTCGAATTGGAGTGCAGAGGAGAAATTACTATGAAGGTGAGTGTTTTTTATGGCCAGTATCTATTTTGCTCAAATAACGTTCAGCTAATATGATTGGGGAGGCAGCTCCACCATATCAGTTTCTCGTTGAAACATAGAGTTTCGGTAAGAATAAAACCCGAAAATCAGAATAGAATAGAATATTGTCTATTAATTGTTTCTGCAAACAAATAAAAAAGGTTAAAATACCTCAGATCTTTTTTTTTAAATATAAATAACTAGGTTTTATATCTATCTTTTTATTATTACTTTAGTAGTTATACCTGTCACTACATTTGTATTCTTGTACGCAAGAAATGAGTTTGAGTTTGTTATTTTATATCCGTCCTCTTTCTTTTTCTTTCATGTCAAAGACTAGTATAATGAACAAAGAGCTTTGTCTTGTTCCACCTAATATTACGTCATGAATTTTCATCTAAAGCCTTCGAGCTATAACGGGAATTCACTAGAAGATGGATGGTAACATTGTAATCTAATAATAAACAAGAATCTTTTGACTACCTACATAAATCTTTAGGGATAACTTTGTATACATAATTTGCTACTGTTTTTTTTTTTCACTAGATTTTCTAAACTTATAATAGTAATACAAAGTTTGCTACTAAAACAACGGAGACTAACAAATTATTTTAGATATGTTACATATTGTAACAGCGAATAAATTTTCACGCCTCCACCTTAAGAGCTAGGCCAAATATTTTTTGATATACGGATTGCTCATGACATAAAGATATGATATAAGGAATATGAATTAAAAATCTAAAATTTCACGGGTTAACGCTAGTTGATAACATTTAAATAGTGAAACAACAATTTTGGTTCACAGGGAAAGGGCAAAATGACGACGTATTGGCTGATCGGAGAAAAGAAGCCAGAAAACCAAGAGTGCTACTATACTCAAATCAACCATGTGCAGGCCACTTTGGTGAACAACCCAAGCATTACATTCCAGGGCCCCGACAGCCCTGCATCACATTCTCTGACACAAAGTCATAGTCCCGAACAAAATGCACCAGATACCAAAGAAAACCACAGGCCACTGGAAATACAAAGCGAGAGAGATCGCATTAAACATGAGATAGCGACATTCGTGGCAAAAGATTTGATAAACAACATAGACATCGCTGTTAGAGAGTTTCGGAAATCGCAAAGCGCACATTTTGTCTCAACAACCAACAAGCCATTGTGCAATGGGAACGAAAAAGGCCTGATAACACCTACTTATGATAAGGAGCTAGTCATCAGCAAAGGTAAGGTACGTGACGTAGTTAATAGATTCAACAGTTGTGGCATCGCCAACGATGGAGCGAACAAATGCACGAAAATGAAAATAAAAAATGAAGACTGAAATGAGAAGGAAGGATTTAACGCTTATTGTTTTTCCCTGCCCGGTCTACACAGATTTTAATACTTTAGAAGTGTTTATAGGGATACCAATTTAATAAAAAAGTTATTAGTGTATTTTGTGCCAAGCACATAGATAATTTATTTTATAGTCTAGTCATTACTGTTTTAAGAGATTATTATATTAATAATAATAGTACATTATTAATAAATAGTATATTCCTAAGAAATTGCATGTGTTAAAGGTAGTGGGTGACCAAATACCCTCCGAATTCTAGATAAGTATTAATATGTAGATGATTTTAAATGTATCAAATAGATATTATACGTGTAATAGTTTTAAGACGAAAATCGCACAAGCGATTTCAAGAAAGATGTAGTGAGAATATTATGTGTGAATACTAAAGAGTAACTATTGTATTATACACTTGGACCCTGTAGTGTTTTTACTGACCTTTTATACTTCCGTATCTTTTTAGTCCATTGTATACTCGTCGTGAAGTAAGAGACATTTGTATAATACATCACTTTCTTGCAACTTTTTTGATGGTGTCACTTCATCATTCCTTTAGTCAGGCTATGATATTACGCTTATACTTGCTATGTATACACCATTTCCTAATTTTACACACATTTATAGGTCTAAGTGGTTGTTAGATATTCTCCTAATTTTAGATCGTTCGTTGCGTCTTTTATGCTGTAAGCATTTTTAGATGATTTCAATGTTTTCATAGAATTTGTTATCGTGATAGCTTTACGAGATATATTTAAAAGTACTTTGCATACAATACAGGCAAGGAATGTTTCATTATGTAGGGTTGATTTCAGAATATTTAATAGTTTGGAACAATTGATATGGCATGTTATTATATTCGATAATTGGCTGTGTTATGCTGCATTTATTGCTGCATCCACGATATTATCTCAAATCGAATTTCCACAAACGTGATTTATTTTATTGGTACGTGGGTTGCAAGCAGACTAGTCCCTCGGCGCGCCGCATGTAATTTAAAATATGCTGGCTTTTATCTGTGATTTAAAACAACGGAATAGGTTCCTTTTTAATTGCAATGTGATAGAGATATTTTTATTTTACTGTTGGTTGCATTACATTTTTTGCCACAATATACAACGTGTTTTTTTTTTATATCCCATAACTCTAGGGTATTAATGAGATCATGTCAAAGAATCAACTGGCATTTATGTTTTTTGAAATGAAAACTTCTTTAGGTACGTTGGGCTTTTTGAGATGGGACTAAACCATTGATTACGCGACACCGTGATGACACCACCTTTTGACCATTAAAAAGACATCAATGCGTTGATTACTGCGGTGCCGATTTTTTTTCAAGTTTTCACTTCTGTCGGCACTCCCGGAGTGCCACTGTTTTTTTTTGCATTTTTCATACAAAATGATTCGATAAATTCACGATTATATATGCAAAGCACCCATAACTGAAATTAAAAAAATACAACGTCACATTGTCTTAGCTTTAAATTGATGAATGATTTGTTTAAATTAAAATGATTTACTTGTTATCCATGAAACTTAGATACACACATCGATAGTCTAGTGTTATGTTATGTTCGAACCTATGTATTTTTGAAACACTTATTCTAGAGTTATGGGGCATCAAAAGGAACAACTTGCATAATAACGTATAGTTATTTTTAACCCACTGTAAATTATTGGTAAATACGAACTTAAAATTGCCCGTATTGTATTTTAAGGTAATATTTTTTTTGTTATTATAAAATACATATTATTATTACAATAATATATCTAGTATAATTCAAAGATCTCTAGTCAAGTCAGTTTTGAACTTTTGATTGTGATAACTATATTAATATTATTATTCGAGTACAACTTTATTACCGGAGCTGTGAGTTTAAACTTTATCTTATTTTAATTATTTATCTATTAGAAATTTCTTTGTCTGTTAAGCACGATATATTGCGTCATTGTTTGAATCAGAATAAATAAACAAATATATAATAATGTATTGTTTTATTTCAGTATGTTTTTCTTCACGATATTTGGCTACACAGACACTGCTCTCTTCATTTTTATTTGTAATTTTAATTATGTACAATAACGAGTACCTATTCTATCTGGTGAGATAGAATAGGTACTCTTTCAAGCAAGCAGAATAGGATGGCTAAGATGGAAGGTTATGAATAATTTAGCTCTGGGAACACTAAAAAGAGCGATGACGTAGGATCAGTTATTAGATACTAAAACTTTTTTCACTATCAACTTCTTGTTTTTCAAACTTTACCTTTGAAGATCCAGACGCTGTATTTATTTAGATTTCCCTCCAAGGTTAATTAAAATGTCAGCTGAAATTTAGGACTTAGAATGTGCATGAATAAAGATCAAAATAAATAGATTATCTTCCTTGCTTTCAAATTCGCATTATAGTCCCTTGGGAATAAAAAAAATTATTTTACGCTGACGTTAGTAGATTGATGAGACCGTCTACGAGTCTTATCGATTACAAATAAAGTGGACGTGTCTAAAAGAGATGGATGTTGGACTTGTTTGCAGTAGATAGGTAGGTAGGTAATCCAAGAAGTCTAGACATGATCCAACTAGATACGTTTATCGAGATTAAGAGCGAGCATTCTGAAAGTGGGCAACGTCGCAATTAGTTGTCAAATATTTCGCCGTTTTGATTAATTTGGCAATATTACTGTATGGAAATATGAATTATCGCTCAATATTTATGTTCGATAGTGAAGTAAAATAGTGATTATGAAAATAATAATTTACGCTTATTTTATATAATATATAATAATAACATCAATTGGAAACTAGGATTTGAACAGACTATATGTATAATAAAGTCATAAACTGTTAACAGACCGAACTTGTCAGAGAAGATAAAAATACCTACCTAGGTATATTTAAAACCTATGCTCGTCCAGGGCGATAAAACTACATTAAATGGTCATTACTTCTTAAACTGCAGGGAAGGAGTCATTCCCTGTTTAAGTGCGGTGTGCATCTAATAGCTTGTCGGTACTTATTACGCGCGATAAACTTCTGAGCGCGAGCGATTCAATCGCGGGGAGATCGGGTTTATGTTTTATTTTATGGGAAGCCATGTTGGGATTAGGTTATTGTTCTTACTATACAGCATGTATGAGAAAGGTGTGGTCATATTTAAGTGTGGTACAGACCATTAAACTGAACAACTTTTTCTATGGGACCAAAAGCCTAAATCTGTGATCGTAATCGTGAAAAATAGATTAGCTGTCCCATACATTTAGGTCGAGTGGGTATTGGACTTTTTAATCGACTTCCAAAAAGGAGGAGGTTCTATGTTCGTAGTGTATTGTTGTTTTTTTTATGTATGTCCACCGAGTACTCCGTCAATTGTCGACCGATTTTGATTTTTTTGTAAGTGGTCTCATATAAATTGTATTAAATTTGCTTGGATAGTTTTTGAGTTAGCTTCAATAATACGTATTTTTTCCCCACTTAGTATGTGGATGATATGTTAAGTTGCTGTCACTGTTATTTATATACATCAGGTAGTGGTATTCGAATTTGTGTGGGGTAGGTACCACAACTAAAAAGTGATTTTTTTTTAAAGAAAAAAGAAAAACAAACCGCTTCAAAAAAAAAAAAATCACTTAAAGTGAAAAATAACTTTAATTTCGGAAGTCAAAACCAAAGACACCGACTTTTTTCGCAGCTGTTATTATTTAGACACGAAGTTCTCCCAGTGGCGGATTCAGGATTGTAGTTTGGGGGGCTTGACCCCGCTGAGGGTAGGTTTTACCAAAGTAAACATTAAAAAAGCACACATTATTTTAATTTGCTTAACACATAACAATTCGAATTACTTTTACGCAAATTCCTCAATGACTTCGTTAGGTTGTAGACTACCAGAGATATCTCGGTGGTGAATATACGTGGAGGCCATACCGGGCAGCGTGAGTGGCAGAAAAATATATAACACAAAATTGAAAAGTTTGAACCATAGATAAAAAAATAGAGTAGTACCATTCATTTTGTAGAGTTGTAGTTGAATATTCGTTTTTTATAAGTGTACGGAGTAACGGTTTTTTGTTCCAGTGTTGCCGCCTAGGTATCCGGAGCTGTATGCCCGAACAGATAGTTTGACAGATCACCGTATGTACGCGTCTGTGTGCGTGCGCATATTTTCGTTCGTTGTATGGAACCGGTCTTCTGTCTCTATTTATTTTGTGGCTACTAGCCTGATTAATAGCATCGCCGAGATATTGGACTTTGAAAAATTATACGTATGTGTCCAAACTGCGAGAATATACCCGTCTTCTGTGATCGATGACGGGCTTGGTATTGCTTTGGCATTACGTACAGATGTGTTATTTTTTAAGTCACCATTTATTTTTGGCTGTCCTGTTGTTCTATCGCAAGCGCTACTGGTGAGCATGAGGTCCTGGGTTCGATTCCCAGATCGCGCAAAGTGTTATTGGAAATTTTTCCATTAGGAAATTGTTAGTAGCAGCCCGGAGTCTGTATTGGTGTCTGGTTGGTGGCAATAGGCTCGCCCCCTATTATATGGGACTTAATCATAACTGGCGAAATGAGGGTGTACTATAGGTACCTATATCTCTGTCTAACCCTGTGATAATTGTACAATACGCACATGAATCCGAAAAATCAGAGGTGTGCGCCTTGGGTTCGAACTCGAGACCTATGACTTGGCCGTCGACGGTCACACATAATTTAGTACTATCACTATTTATTGAAATGGATGAATATTATATACAAAACTAGCTTTTGCCTACGGCTTCGCCCGCGTGGATGTCGACAAATATCCTACGGGAACGTACTACCTGGATTACATACCTAATAGCCGAGGAAAGGTCATTAACTAACCGCTGCGCCCGCGTTGCTGTCAGCCATGATGATGTAGTTACGCGTAATTTTGAATCTGTGATATCTTTTAAACTATTATTTTAAATGATATGGTATCACGGCATATTTTAATGGGTGGAAACCGTTTGAACATTCATACGGTAGATTTTGACTTTAGTTTTCCGCGTCCAGACAGACGTCTGTCTGTCTGAACGCGGAAAACTCAAAATCCACCGTCTACGGGTGGAAACCGTTTGAAAATCCGTACGGTAGATTTTGAGTTAATCGCGTAAAAAAGGCTTATCCATGTTATGATTTCTATGACTATTCATGTAAAATCAATTTACTTACTACGATCACTGGTCATAACTTATGATCCCTGTTGAAAATTTGCATTTTTTTAATGAAATTGGGATAATGTTGGTACTAAAAACGTGAACTTTAAATAGCAATAACTTTTTTATTTTCAATAATATAAAGTATTTTTATTACTTTTTGGTAATGTTCTTGCAGTACCCTATGTGCCTTTTTCGGATCGGAAAAAGTTTTTTTACACATTGTATAATACATTAAGAGTCCGTGCATAAAATTCACTCAACAGAGTTTAGGCATTTCATTGCGATGCTATGTTTGTGTGCACCGTTCACGCACACACGCCTAAAGATCGGGTATTGTTTGTGTATAATCGTATATAACAATCAACACAGAAATGCTACAATTTGGTGTTAGATGCATTTTGGTATTTTTAGGCTATTAATAATATTGAGGTAAGCGTTCTACATAAATACGAGTAGTGGTGCCGATTCTCTTGTACACCGAACTAAACTACCTAAACTATCATATCATATAAAATTCCTTACTTTAGGCTATGAGAATTTTAAAGCTATTCTTAAAAAAAAAAAAAAAGTCAAAATTTAAAAGTAATTCTGACACAACTAAAATTGAATTTGACAATCGCAGCTCCACGTGGTAGTTATTTGCTCTATCCCGTGAATTATTTTTAGAGCAGCCTCGATGTATTTTGTAAAGAATTTTTCACTTTTCGTATTGAAAATATGAAAAATTATTACCCACATGTTGAGTTTTAGGGGTTTATGGATCTTCTAAAGGCTGTCGAAATTTTCATTATGTTTGCGATGGAACATACCATTTTCGAGACATAAGCAAAATAAAAGAAAAAAAGATACAGTACCTACTGTTTTGGCACCTGAAGTCGAGGTGTTGGTGCGAATTTTAGTTCATCATGACAACTAATTTTATTCCACACCTTTTTAATTGATATTACAAGTAGTCAGATTTAGTCATACAATCAAGTTTTACTTTATGGCCCACCTTTAAGAAGGGTCCATAAGTTTTACTTTATGGCCCACCTTTAAAAAGGGTCCATAAGTTTAAGTATCTAGGTCGTATCACCGTATGTGGGTCGTATGTGTTAAAAGTCGTCATTGTCGGCGTTTGCCATGACGACACTTAACGGGAGCGGAGAATATTGTCGGTTAGAGCGAACATGCTGACTCGTAGGTTTGCACGTTGCTCACTTCCTGTTAAGATAACACTCTCGAGCCTACTGTACATCTTTTTACACGAGCTGCCTGTGGGCTAGATATACGCAAAGATCGTACAACGCTCTCCGCGTTCAGTATAATAATTTAGGATGCTGGTGGGGCCGCCCTGCTTCTGTAGTGCATCGGGGATGTTCGCGGATTCGCATGTAGATTGTTTCTACACAACCATGTGCAAAAGGTGCTATTCCATGGTGCGTAGAGTGTGGAACAGCTCCAATAGTATCCTAAGCATGATTTCAAGTCGCCTAGATTGTTATCGTGGGTCGCTGTTGTACCATCTCACATGGGTTGTCACAGCGGTGATTCACTACTATTTTTGTTAGTTTTTTACTAATATAGTTGTAAGTGTTATTAATCATTTGTGAGTCATACGATACTTGAATAAAGATAATTCTATTCTATTTTATTCTACTCTTAGTGCTGTTAAACTAAAATATAATTAAGTTGTGTCACGTAAGTCTATTTCAGAATGGGAAATCGTCGTTTGACAGGAATAAACTAAATTTTGGTGATTTTTAGTCTAGTTTAGAGGCATTTGTGACAAGAGAATTGGCATTGGATTTGGCAGTATCCATAAATAATAAAACAATAACAATATCATTTATTTCAGGCGACACGGGCCTATAGAAAAATATTTTAACCTTTAGATACTTATTTTAATATAAACAAGATTTAAAAAACTTGTGGTGATTTATGGATCTGGGACACTTGCGTGAAAGCCATTTCCGAGAAGGACACTTGCGCGAAAAAGTTGCGGAAAAGAGATTTTTTCTAAGTATTAATTTCAAAAGGCCCAACTCTTTGAAATTAATGCCGTGATGTTATAAAGAAATGTGAAAATTTTCACAACCGCCATCTTGGATTTACATTTTGACATCAAGATTGACTTTAGCACCCTCGAAAACGACTTCCATGACGGAAAATTTTAAAATTTTCGCAGCAGCCATCTTGGATATTTATTTTGATTTAAAGTAGTCTTTAGTACGTTAAAATAAAAAATAAATAAAATAAAATTACTTTATTTCATACCTTGATCCATGTGATGTTAGTAATACACACTAGTTATTAGCTATGTTAGTAACACACAAAAACAACATTTAATTCATATATCTGCTGCACTCACCAGACGCACCGGGTATATGTACATGTACACGTACCCAATGCGCCATAATGGTGCAGCACGGCTTATCACTGATGACCTTCAGAATGTCATTGGTGCTCCCAAGCACTCTGCGCATCATAGAAGCAGTCTTATTACGTAAAATAGCACTGAAACCGTCAGTACGTGCTTTCGCGAACATTCTTGACGCGCTACAGTAACGTGGGAGCCCCAACAACATCCTGAAAGTATTATTATACTGAACTCTGAGGGCGTTGTATGCCCTCTGCGTATATCGAACCCACAGAGTGCACGTGTACAATGATTGACAGAAAGCCTTGAAAAGAGTGATTTTTACTTCCGGTGTACAGTGCGTGCCACTAAAGATGAGACTTGACACCCCACGTGGTTTGACTTGCGCAGTAGACGATTTATGGGTCTCTTTAGCGGTATGAAGTCTGCGCCGGGGCGTCATCGGGGCGGCGGAAGGAGCGGCGGGAGGCGCGATCAAGTCTCATCTTTCGTGGCGCGTATTGTACAACGTGCGAACCTGCGGGCCAACATATTGCATCGGACAACCAACGCCCTCCGTTCTCTTTCCGTATCAGCGTCATATTTTAAGTTAAAGAACTTTTTTCCAAAAAACACTTCACTTACTGCTACTACAGCATATAGGCGCCATGTCAGTGACGCGACCCCATAAGTTTTTTCCCTACCAAATATCACTCAACACGCTTAAAGAAGTATTCACTTAAAAAAAAAAACTATGAAACTTACACCTAGCCTACTAGCAGACCCGGTAGGTAGACCAGGTAGCGCCACCCGGGTCCCACTATAGCTAAGAACCATCCAAGGGATACAAAAAGAGTTAAAAAAAAAACCATCTAAATCAATCAAACCGTTTAAGATAAGGAAAAAAAAAAAAATTAATATAAGAAGAATTACGAACACACGCACACCGGTATTTTATTTATTGCCGGGCATGTAAAATTTAAATGTTCTTCAAAAACAAGCAAAGTACTTAAAATATAATGCGGATCAAAATGTGGTAGTTGGCGTACAATTTTTGGAATATGTTTAAATAGAACACGTGCGTGCTGCGACGCCAACTGATACTCACGCTGGGAAGGCCCGGTCGCTACCGACGGGACTTTTTTTATGGAATCTTACAGGTCAACCTAGGAGGTTGTCGGCTGCTTAACCGGACTTTCCTGTGGCTGCCTCAATAAATTGAGGGCTCCAGCCATGGCATAAAACGTAGTAACTAAGCGACTACACGCTTAGGGCACGGCCGGACGGCCTGTAGGGTACGGACTTCGGCTTAGAGCGTCGCTGGTGGAAGACAGCAAGGGACAAGCTGGATCGGATTAATCTGACGGGATGTTGTTTATTTATAAAATAAAATTTAGATTCTGTTTAATGGTTAATTTAAGATTAATAAGTAATTTTTAAAATTTCTTAAAAGTGAATACTTCTGTCTTGAAGTTTTTAGAAAATTTCGTTATTTCAACATTTTTTTTCTGCTATTTTTTGTATGGAAGTTGAAAAAAGTGGTTTAGCCATGTACAAGTAGACCATGTAATGATGTTGATAATATTTTTTTGTTTTCAAAATTAAAAGCAGTTTCTTCTTTTTTCGGAAAACTTGTTGCGAATATTAGTTATTTTCAATGAATATTTAATTTATTTGAAAAATCCCTTTCAGCCATGTACAAGACAAGGAACTCGACTTTCAAATGGCAAATAATTTTGTTTAATTTCTGTTTTTCTTTCTCACAATTGATGATCAAAATTGGTCAAGATCAGATTTCGTGCACAGCTTGCGTGGAAATTGGCTTTAGTGTGCCTTGTGGTTCTTGTCTTAACTTTGAAAAGGCATAGAACTTGAGTGCACGAAATTAATGAAAAAAGGACATAGACCTATGAAATTATTGCTTCAATATGTCAACTAGTTTAATCGTTTTCGTCTCGTGGTTCACCCCGGGTTTTTGCTACCGACCTGACGAGGGATGGCGAAGCTTCTTTCATGTCATAAGCCCACCCAGTACTTGCAAAATAATTTAATAGTGCCGTAGTCAGGTTGTAGGGTATTCCGAGTTCGGCTGCCTTGTAGTCCCAAGGGAAGGTGTGGTGGTAGTTGTGCCATCCCTCACCTATTGCTACTATGGAAACCCCCCAATTTTCAACTGGCATTATATTCCTGAAATGAAAAGTCAGTAATTAGGTACGGGTTAGTGGCACTCTGGAAACCGATCTCATCATCTTGTACGTTTTTATCTACTACCGAAATCTGTAATTTACAAAAGTTTTGATCTGGCACAATGTGGTATAAGGGTGAGTTTTCATTGAAGCGGAGACGAGCAGCGCTGAGTGGAGACTTGCAGGAATCGACCAATCACAATGGTTAAAATCCTCATTGCGTCTGTCGTCTTGTCTGTGATTGGACGAATCCTACACGTCTCCGCTCAGCTCCGCTCGTCTCCGGTCCAGTAGAAACACACCCTAGAACTGGCTTAACCACCGTGTGCCCCACAGAAATATTTGTGGTGCGGCTATACACTCCTCGTGTACCGTTACACACGGGGTGTGCGACAGGTAACTACATGAACAGTGTGATTAAATTAATGAAAAGTACATGCGTATAAGGAAGGAATCATACTTGTCATAAGGTTTGTTGCCCCACAAATGCGCGAAGCTGTTGACCGACCAGGTACAGTTGAGGGTCAGCGTGTATCGTACTACAGCCTGTAACATAATGGACACTTCCCAGCATTCGTTCCAGCACAGAGCAGGGATTATTGATGGCACAATCCAGCAGCATGTTATCTTGAATAACAGAAAATACCTGAAATAGTTAAAGAATGGATTGTTTTGTTATTAATAATAAAACATTATCTTTGGGTAGACGCCTGATGACGATGAGATGGTTATAATCTACTTGTTCTTGATTTCAAAATTACATGCTTTTTTATATTATTTTATTTTTATTTATCCACAACGGGGAAGCTTTTGGGCTGCATCTCATCTGATAGTAAGTGATGATCAGGCCGAAGGTGGAAGTGAGCTTCACCCGGAATCCTCAACCACAGAGGAACTGGCTATCTTACCTCTAACCGTCAAAACACAACAATGCTGATAACATTGTTGTTATAGCGACAGAATTAGATAAGATGGTGGTAGCTAGCCAGGCGGACTTAGAACAAGTCCTACCACCAACCCAACCGAGCAGTAATTGTTGTCCTCACTGGGAATCGAATGCGGGACTACTAGCTGAGTCTGAGACAGATGGTCTATCCACTAGACCACAGAGGCGGTTAATTTACTAGCTTTTTCCCATGGCTTCCGCCGCGTGGATGTCGGGTACGTACTACAAGGATTAAAACTACCCTATGTGTTAATGCAGGTAAACGATGTATTAATTCCGTAGTACATTGTTTTCATATATAAACTCGATTGGTTATGCGGCGCACGCCAGTAAAGCTCCCAGTCAGCATGACTTTTTCCGACATTTTCAACAATAATTGTGATATTTCAAGTAATTTACACAAAACCTTTAATGAATTATACACCTAAACGTTTCTCATGAATCAGTTCGTGTACTGGTGAGTTTTTTAGATTTTTCAGTTTATCGCGCTCAGACAGACTCACATATGTCATATGTCGCCACGAAAGCGTCTATCTGTAATGATTATAACATAATCTTATGCGAAACTATTTATTATAATTGTTATTCACCATAAAGTCGACGATCCCCTTTATGATAAAACTGTTACAACCAATTGCCAACCATTATCGATTCTCTGAGATCATATGCCATCAATTGCCCAGTTTGTGAAATCGAACTCAGTATATTTCTGGAACAGAAACTGTAAAACTAATTTCGATGTTGGAGCTAAAACTTAAAAGAGAACATTTTTTTAATGATTTTTGGGTTTTAAGGCATATTAACAAGTGGTCATTTGACATAGTAAATTTGTTTATGGTAAAATGCGACCTCAAGTGACGAAAATGGCGCGAATTGCAAATATTATGATCAATAACTGAATGTAATAATTTAATACGAGAACTAAATAAATTTCAATAATAGAAAACAAACTATAAAGTAGGTAATAAGATTATTTTACACTGCAATTTAAGAAAGAATACCTGTTGTTTGATTAAATTCCTTGAATCACAAGAAGTGTTGACAAAACAGTAATAGTGAAGTGGTAAAAAGTAATGAAGCTTCTAATTTAATAAAATTCTGAATAACCTTAGATAAGCATTTTAGCATTGTTTGTAAGTTTTATTGACCAAACTAGTTAATTAGATTTTGTATTGGAATACGGGGTAAGTCCGCCCACTTGGGAGAAAAAGGGTTTTACATACAATATGGCGTGTGTACTTGCATCCGATTCTAGTAGCGGAACTTTGACGCGAGACAGTTGAATTCAACTGTTGCGGTTTCACTGCTATGGTTTCATGGCGGAGGTGTACTACCCGCCTAAATGATGGTGAAAACCGCAACAAGAACAACGAATTTAATTTTTAATATTGATTTTATAAAGTTTAACATTTTTAAGCAACGAAATCGCTACATCATCGATACTTACGCGAATACTTGAATTTCTGTACGCCATTTTTTCTACGATCTTAGACCATTTTATCTACGGTTTAGCTAAGGCTTAGAAAACAATTTTCTATACGACAAACGCTTCGTAAATCTGTAGAATCTTATTTTTTTTGTTGTATTTTATCTTGGAGCATTTAATTGTGTTAGGAATTTACTGTAGTGAAGGAACATAGAAAAACAAGAGGCTTAGCTACTAAGTACCTACTACTTACATAGAATTGTTTACATTCGATATTTTCGCTCCGGATTTTTTTTACGGAAGTTGATAAAATCTAGTGGGTAACAAACAGTTTCTATATTAAATCATGTACCTATGTATAGTTTGCATGTAAATAGGTAAGTTACTTAGTTACAACAAAACTTGAAGTAACATAAACTGAGGAAGGAACTTCCTTATTTGCTCAGCATGAAGGCAGTTGGTACATCTCTGCCTAACCCTGCGGGGAATACAGGCGTGATGTTAATCATTTGAATTTCGAATTAAGAACAGACAGTATTGGACTACCTGGTATGGAACTGAATAAGGGGATCATTGACGATATCCCTCATGTCCACCTTGTTGCCCTGTTTCAGCACGTCAGGGTGCTTCTTCATCATCAGCCATCCAACATGAGCGAAGAAGAATCCGCGGTTGGCGTCGTGCGGGTCCGCTGACGTTTCAGAGTACTTGTGGTGCACGCGATGGTCCCGAACCCAGTCGTATATAGTGTTCTGTTCACAAAGATACGTAATAAATTAACCAGGCCAGAATAGCAGAAGTATTTTTACCGTTTTTACTCCTCATTGTGATTGTTCATAATCGAATCAAAACAAATGAATATGACAAACGTATTCTTTTTTTGCAAAATATCTTTTTGTGTCATCAAACGTACTAAGCGCGCTAAAGTAATTTTGGACTTGTGGCGTCATCTACATCGCCGCATGCGAACTACGCATCAAAGACCTGACGCCACACAAAATCCTGCATCACACAAACAGAGTTTACCGCGCGATTAACATACACACATCAAAAGTGTCTAGGGATCAACATATATTTTTGCAATAACTTTTCTCCTGATTGATATTAATTAAAATTTTCTTTAAGGATTCATCAAATAAAGTGTTTTCGTTTGTCACAGTAACGATAAACCAAGTCACCTTTGCATTAATAAAGAAATTTGCCATTTTCCTAATAAAGGGATTTTTGACATTTGAACCACTAACATTAAAGTTCGAAAAAAAGACTGAAATAACAGTTTTCTTTAAAATTTTATTGGGTAACTTAAACAATTAATAATCCGTGTTTCTACCGCGAACACTAACAACACAAGAACATCGGTTTGGCATACTCAAAATGAGTTCATCCAAATCACGCTGTGGAATGGCCGCCCATGTTCGTTGCAACAACAAAAAAAGGTCTTCTTGCGACTGGATACCCTCCATATTCGGCAGAGCTCTTCTCTGTAGCATATCCCATGCATGCTCAATCGGGTTCAAGTCTGGCGACTGAGCAGGCCAGAGCAGGACATTGATGTTAGCTGCGGCGAGAGTCTGTCTTACAACTCTTGCGGTGTGCGGTCGTGCATTATCATGCATTAACTGAAATAAGGGACCGATTTGCACTTGTAGAGGAACGATGACGTCAGATACAATCGTCTCAGCATAAATTTGAGCGTTGAGGTTGCCTCTGATCCAAATCAACTCAGTTCTTCCGCCGATCCAAATACCCGCCCATACCATGATGGTTCCACCACTATAAGGATGGACTTCCTGGCAGGATTTTAATCGCTGTTGGCGTCCAGGGGTTCTCCAGTGTCGTATACGTCTTGTATCCGGTCTCATACCAAAACGAGACTCATCAGAAAAGCACACGAAACGCCATTGTTCTTCTGCCCAATTTCTGTGTTCAAGAGCCCATTGATATCGAATCCTACGATTGTGCATTGCTATAGGTGGTACCCGTAGCGGTCTTCGGGAATGAAGGTTCACTTCATGCAAGCGGTTTCTGACTGTTTGGTCGCTAATTAAGTTCCCTGAAGAGTGATGAAGCCTCACGGCTAACATCATGGCGGTTATTGTTGGAGCTCTTCGAGTTAAGATTTGAATGTATCGGTCTTGTCTCCGTGTGGTGCAGCGATACCGTCCTCCATGGCGCTCAGCCACGGTACCAGTGCTTCGGTAACGTGTCCAAAGTCGACTGATAACACTCTGACTTGTATTCAGAGCTAAAGCCACAGTACGTTGCCGGGAACCAGCTTCTATCATTCCCACGGCTCTGAGCATTTCTTCCCTGCTTAAATGACGTCGCCGCTCCATAATAACGTTGGTTTTAATCAGTAGTAGGGAAACAGTAGCACTAATAATGTCTTCAATGCGCTGTATGTTTTTATAGGGAAAATATTGACAGCTGATTTTCATCTTTTACTCGAATTTGATTAACAGTTCCTGTTTCAAATTATGAAATGCACCAAAAAGGATCCATATAAATTTATATAATCATAAATTTATTACAAAGCCACATCTCAATCTCAAGAAATCCGCATAAAAATGCTTGATCCCTAGACACTTTTGATGTGTGTATATATACAACGTGTAACGTTAAATGCGCAAAAACTCAGACACCCCAACTGATTTTTAATTCAATTGACCTATTTCAGGGAGAAAAAAAAACATAAAAAAAAAATTATGGTTTTGTGTGCTGTTTTAGTTCGTAAGATTCGTATTTACATTGAAATAAAAGCTATTTATATCTTGCGTATGAGAAAATTTAAATTGGTCGACCACAATTTGTGTTTGTTTACCTATTTTGGCGGGTTTGCCGATGTGATGGCTTGATCAATTAATAAGTAGACACGGCAACGTTTTTAATAAAGATTTTTTGAAAAAAGTGACCTATATTAAAAAGTGGTTCAATTGATTCTGTTCGTTATTCTGATCAAACTATTTTCAGGTTTTGCGCATTTAACGTTACACGTTGTATATATAACTTCCCGACATCAATCGTCGGGCAGTTTCCCGCCAGATACGAAACGCGCCAGATAGAAAAGGGTGGATCGTCCGACCACCCGGTCGGACGATCCACCCTTTTCTATAGAGGATGAGTGAACTTTACACCCTGTTCCTCATACCTCTTTATACAAAATAAATAAAATTCATGACTTTCACTCAATTGTAGAAATTGTTATTTCAGACTCAAATGTTAACACGTGGCAAGAGTGGGTACCTAGTTGCCGATATGGTAAAACTACCCATTGAACCCACCCTGCAATTTGCCTCTAACACAGAGAGATGGCTTCAAAAGAGTGCAATAAAGATTAACAGTGCAAGATAAAGGGATACTACCTGACCTGCCACCGAATAACATATGAGCAGAATCCATTGTAGCGGCAGTTTAGCTTTGTAGGAGTGGTGACACCAGTACCGATGTACTCCTCCTGTTATCCCAAAGCCAGCAACCAGCATGACAAATGCTTCTGAAACATAAAAATGTAGAAATATTTATCAAGTGGATAACACACTAGCCTTTTCCCAACTATGTTAGTGTCAGTTTCCAGTAACCTACTAGAACAACAGAATCCCAATTTCTCAATTTTAAGACAGGTTACCAGGCTTGCAGTTGACACTTTCACTTTTAAGTACGTTGCATACATGTAAAGAGTAGGTATATTCTATTTCATTGTCTTTAATATATGTACCTTATCGTCTTGAGGTATTAAGGTATCTCTATACTATATAACCTGAAGATGAGAAGTTCAGAGTAGGTACCCAGTGACGAGGGTTGGCAGGAGAACTATCCAACTGGCTTCGAGAAGCATAATTAATTGATTCAGGCGTGACCCTGCGGAAATTCATTATAAAATGATGATGTGGATATATTTAGTAACCTATTCCGCTTAGCTATTTCTAAAGAGTCTTAAAAAGACCCTGAAAGAAATCGACACGTGTTTCACCTCTCAACGAAGCATCCTCAGGATGACGATTGACTTGTTGGGAACTCGAACACGGCGTGTTGCCACATCAAGCACTGAGCGCAGACTGAGCCTTATCGTTTTTTTTTTTTTTAAATGGCGTCTTGCAGGTCAACCTAGGAGGTTGTCGGCTGCTTAACCGGACTTTCCTGTGGCTGCCTCAATAAATTAAGGCCTCCAGCCAGGGCATAAAACTTGAGCCTTATCGCCCGTCCAACCTACTTATATACTGCTCGCCCCACCTCGGCTCGGACACGTTACTATATATCCACATCATCATTTTTTTTTTTTCGAGAAGCATTCTCGCCTCAGGCACTGTATATTTCCGACCTTCTCGCTGAACCATGATGGGCAAAAGAGATATCAATAACACTTAGAAATCATGTGGGATAACGTTATAAGAATGGGTGGCAGTGATTGCAGTGTCCTCCTGTTAATACTATAGAGGTATGAGGAACAGGGTGTAAAGTTCACTCATCCTCTATAGAAAAGTGAGAATCCTCCGACCAGACGGGTGTCGTGTCTGGTGGGCAACTGCCCGACCATTGATGTCGGGAAGTTATATATATGTTGATCGCGCGGAAAGAAAGTCAAAGTCAAAAACGTTTATTGCGAACTAATTGTACAATGTTGGTGTTATTTTATGTTGGTACCTACTTATGCAAGCATTGCAATTATTATCATTCGCCTGCCCTTATCATCCTAAATTAGCATGCATTAAACATTATTACTACTGAATTCTCTTTGCTTTTTAATAGTACGATTAAGTAGAAAAATTATCGTTATGTCAAGATTCAATGTCAATAATATACATTATGTTAATTAACGAAAGGCGTTCCCGTTTACCCGCAACAGTATAGCATCCATACATGCTAAAAAAATATTACCATTCAAAAACAAATTTTTTTTATATTTTTTTTTATAATAAAATATTCACAAAAAATATTAAATTGATACGTAAAAGAAACACTCTGTACACGCGCATTTGTATTTCAATGTGGAAGTATGGCAATGTCGCAACAAACTTATGAATGACGACTCGCGTGTGCGGCGATCTATTGATGCGCCTAGCCCCGCCCCCGCCCCCCAATATCCAGCTTATTTTATTCGGAACTAATAATAATAGCGACGTTGCCGGTTTGGGCAGCGCAAATACGCTAGGTACTTTACCGCGCTACTATTTTGATTTTAAACAGGACGTTTCAAATTTATTTTCATTTATTAATTTTTTTTCATTCGGTTTTTTTATACCTATTTTTCTATGCTGATATTTTTATTTCAATGTATTAATGATATAGATTAAAGTGTTTAAGGGAACGCCCTCTGTTATTTAACTTACTGTATATGTTTATTGTCATGTGGCGATGTAGATGCCACCACAATACCAACAAATTGTCGTCGGTAATTAGTCTGCTGAGCAAGGTGAGCAACGTACATAGGTACGTTAGATAATTATGCCAATTTCCTCTTTGACCATTTAACTGTAGAACTATGGAAGGCTCATGTTTAACAGTGAAGGTACACATTGGTGTGATAATTGTAGAAATAAGATACCACTGTACTGATTGACCTGCATAGGCATTAATTTTACTTACCGAATACGTTAGTCTGCCATTTTAAATGTTTATTAGAGTAATAGTGGTAAAGCCATATGACGGCTATAACATGGAACATCGTAATGATCACGGCATTGAACCATTTGATTGGAGTTAGGAATCCCATGCTTTTCTCCCATCTTCGTATCGGTGCAAGGAACTTTGGGTCATTACGACTTAGCATCTGGTCGTAAGGACTGATCTGGTCCAGTTTACCATCGGGTCTGGTCTCGCTGGTATCCTTCGCTGGATGATGGAGCTTGTACTGTATGTAGTCGGCTGTGTTAGGTGGTTGCTCCAATTCAGTCTCCGTAAAAGTTATTGGAGCCATTGTAGCTTACTGAAAAAAAAAGCAAATCTTCTCAGATTCAGAACGGGCGACAGTGATAGGTGATTTGTAGGAGGCAGATTCGAAATTGTGCTTTTAAATAGCGTGAAAGAAAGAAAGAAAGAAAGAAAAAGTATTTATTGGGACTCGCACAGGACATTACAAATTAAACTGGAACACACTCATTAAAACATTATAAAAAATTAAAAAAACAAATTAAAAAGAAAAATAAAATAAAATAAAAAATAACAGAAAGTCCTGTACGAGGCCAAAAGGCTCCTATCTGAGCATATGTTGCGACATTTAAAAAAAAATGTCGCAGCGCTGGTATTCTGATAGGGCCCGCAGTGATGTCACGGATAGATAGATACAGAAATAAATATTAAATAAAATATAAAATAGATGTAAATAAATATTAAATAAAATATATGTGTGAAATACTTTAAAAATTAAATAGAATTAGTCCGCGTGTCTGCACCCGACGTAACATCAGTTACTTGTCTATGCCTTTAGTGTCTGTGGTACTCTAGGCATCGTTGTGACAAGTAAAGAGACGCAGACGCCGACACCGGCAAAAAATTGTTTTAAAAACATTACGGCTGTATAATGCTTCGTCCTTTGTGAATGTTACAATAGCAGTGTTTATTATTATTATAATGAAAAGTGTATCTTAGTAACCAGTTAACGGCATTTGGATAAGGAGATATACAGATTAACTAATGTTGTGAGTGATTGAGTGGGTTATGAATTTCAAAATTCACCTACGACAAACAATGACAAAGAATAGTAAAAGAAAATGCGAAACAACTGCTGTCTCAATGAACCAAAGAGCATAATCGCTGCCAAACGCACGCCACCATCGACAGACGCGTGCATACCAACGGTAAGATTAATGTGTGGTATCTTTTTGAAGCTGAAGTAAGTAATGTTTAAATTTTACTCTGAAAGTACCAACTGTCTTTATAGCACGAAAAGGAGGTGGCAGGTCGTTCCAGCAACGAGAGGCAGCGAATTTGAAACTACCACGGAAAGCAGCAGTTCTGTGCGATGACGCCAACATGAGGTATGAAGATGCTCTGGTTTTAATCTTGTTAACATCGCGCGACCAAGACAGTTTCTTGTATAAATAGTCTGATTTCTTTGTGAGAATTGTGCCAAAGAGTAGGGTAGCCAGGTGAAGCTTTCTGCGTGCTGACATTCTCATCAAATTACCCTTATTTAAAAAGGGAGTGATGTGGGATCGTGGTGGGACATTGTAGCAGAATCTTGCACAAGCATTCTGCACCCGCTGGATAAGCTTTTCGCTTCTACCGAGGATGCACGCCCCATACACAGTGTCAGCATAGTTCAGCTTGGATAGAACAAGTGACTCACACAGCATGACACGCATATCCACACTTATGTAGGGACGGACACGATACAAGAGCTTGAGTCGGTAGAAGCAGTTGCGCACAGCCTCCAAAATGTGAGTTTCGAAATGCAGCTGCCCGTCAAATACTACCCCAAGATTACGAGCCTCCAGAACCCTTTCCACACCACAACCATCAATCCTGAGGTCCAGGTTGCAGGCAAGCATTTTGTTCAGGAAATCCCTAGATCCCATCACAATATACTTAGACTTACTAGGGTTCAGAACCAAGGAATTTCTTCTGGACCAAGCAGAGATCCTATCTAAATCCTCATTTATTCTCCGAGATCAACATACAACCTGATACTGACCTGCAAATTGCAAAAATCGTAAGAAAAAATTAATTTCACGGACTACCCTGACACTTTCGCTTTAAATATTTTCTGAACACCAACAACCTCGAACTGTGCGGTGGAAATTTCATTCACAAAGTCAGAACTAATTATCCCAGTCGGCGACAGCATTGGGGATATCAATATAATGAATTCGGGAATGTTTACGAAATGCAGAACATGAAAACGGAATACGACAGAAACTACTACCGCACTTCGGAAATATTTTAAAATCTAACGAGAAATAACAAGTACAAAAGGGATGGTAGTGTCCTACCCCTGTTCCAGACAGGAGTCACGAATTAGAACAATTCAAGTTTATTTAATATGCTGAATGTCAGTTGATTTTCTTTGAGTCTCCAGTTCAGGAAGTGGAGCCTGGTTCAACGTTTATAGCCATTAGAGAGAATAAGTGTGATGCGTTAATTCTACGCCATATGCAAATTTTTTAGGTAACTATTGTTTTTTATTATCGCAGTATAGATGGTATAAATAACGGTGATTCTGCTTTTGAATATGACAAAAAGTTAAGAAATTTCTCAATTTTACTGAAAAATGTATCATGGAACGGCCTAATTTAACGCCTCATCTGAAAAAAAAAACATGCTATACAGGAGGTTTAGCCTGTTGGAGATCCAAGGCTAATCCGTCCATAGACTCTAGAGAGAGTGGGGCGACGCGCTTGATTGAATCGAGTTCTTTCTATCTAGGTGTTCTCTCTCAATCCATTATATCACTGAAATGCAGGTAATTGGGATCGTGTCCAGTCAATATCAGGAATTGAGGGTCCTAATCCAGTGGCATCTCACAACTTTTTGGATGAGAAGTTGGTGGCAGGAAGATGCAACTGTACTGGGCATGGAGGACCATCGCTGGACGACAGTGGCCCATCTGCTGATTCGATCGTGGATGACATTCTCCATTTTTTGACCGTGCGATTGAACACAATGTACATTTGTTATAACTTTAATTTAGAAAAGTGACTTCCGAACATAAACTACCTTATTTTGATTTACTCATGTGTTTTTACTTTTATTAAGATACTAGCTTCTGCCCGCGGCTTCGTTCGCGTGGAAGTCGTAAGACACCAGAATGTGCGTACTAAAATAACAACCACATTTTTTATATAACTTCCCCAAATACTACATTTGTAGCTTTGGTCTCAGCAGCCAAAATATACAGAGAATCAGAACTATAGACGCGGGAGCAAGCGACGTACAGTTATCCGTATGAGAAGCAATTCGTCCTGAGGTTGACACCCGCAGCCTTCGGTAGCAATTACAGTAATAGACAATCTTGACATATTTCTACTGCTTGGCTACGAGGCTTTTGGCTAATTTGTGTAAGTACATTTAAGTAATATTTTTTGGCATGTGCGTTTAGTTTGTGCAGAATAAACAATTTTTCTTTTCTTTTCTTTCTTTTCAATTTCCTATTGCTTGCGAAGATTTTAGATTTTAATCGCGTAAACATTTATTTGCATAGTACAGTAGTATTGTAGGTACAGTAAATAAGATGTAACAGTTAAAATACGGGTGATCCTTGTACAATTTACCATATTAGGCATGCAGCATTATTATAAAATAAGTAAATTAATATAAAATTAAATGCAATGATGACATAGTTAAATTATTTTTGAGGTATTACAGTTGAACAATAGTCGGCATGATACATTCGTATAATACAACATTAATGTCATAATTTGGTACAGTCGCGGACTGAAAATGCTTACCACCCTAGGCCGTTTTCTCATTGGTCGGTACGGTATTGTTTCGATATAATACCGAAATGATACCGCACTGCTTTTGTTTCCTCATTGGTCAGTAAGCAGCATGGCGGTATAGTACTATGTTCTGTACCGAAACGGTACCCGCACTGCTTTCATTGGTTTATAATTTTGCATACACACATCTATGTCACAAGGTCGATGATGGATTTGATTAGGTATAGAGTATAGAGTTTTTTTGTTTACGCGTAGTCTAGGATATATAAAGAAAAACGTTTTTGTAAAAAAACGGCTTAATATTATTAACCGGCATAATTATACGGAAAATTTTGTCCGCATTTGCATGCATCGCTTGGTTAACCAAGCGAAGTCGAACTTATTACTAAAAACGCAAAAATAGGAAAAAATAATCAAAAAATCTTTATTTATTTTAATATTTATGTACACACAGTAAAATACATACAGATACGAAATAATTATAATTTTGAGTACAAAGGTACTGTTCATTTCTTAAGAAATTTCTTCCCTGGGCAAAAGTGTGTGAGAACAAGAAGATAAAAATATGAATATGTGAAGTCTTAAACTAAAATAGTAAAATATACCTACACCCATAACGCAAAAAATGTATATATATGATCATTATTTACTATATATAAATACTCACAGTTGAGAGGAGAGGTATCAGTATGATCATGCCGTGGGATTTAGTCGGATTAATTTGCAAATCAAATGAATTAGCCCAAACGCTGATCAGGTCATGGCCAAATCATTCATAGCAGCAACTGTAGAATCCGAGTCAGCTGCAGTAAAATATCGGTAGAGCTGCAAGTCATTTGCGTAAAGATGAAAACTAGAGGATATTATTCTGGTAACAAAGCTGATGAAAATTTAAAAAAGAAGAGGAGAGAGAGAGAAAGAAAAGAAAAGAAAAGAAAGAATGCCATTGCTTTTTTTTATGTACGTTCCCCGATTACTAGAAGACGCTGGACTGATTTGAAAAATTATTGTTTTGTGTGAAAGGAAATACTTTCAAGATAGTCCTATTGTCATTGGGTCACGATCTGATGATGGGATCTTGGAGAAATCGAGGGAACTGTTCAAATATTATAGGCACAACTATAGCGATTTGGGTATTTTTAATAGTAACTCGTGTATTTGCTGTAGGAAAGCACCATTTGGTGAAGTGGCACTGATGATGAAGGACACAGATGGCCACCAGAACTATTCATCATTTTAATGAGTAGTTCTGGTGGCCATCTGTGTGCGGGAGAAGTTATTTGATGATTTCCCACCCAAAAATAAAAAGGTAGACCAAGACCCAGGTTAAGACATAAAATACTTTTTATCCCGATATTCCCACGGGATCGACACTTATGCGGGTGAAACTGCGGGGTGCAGATAGATATAAATATATGGTTTACTAACCTCGTCTAGTAACTTATAGTCTACAAAGCTGGTTCTTATTCTTGTCTGCAGGTCGGATGGAACACTTCCGAACTAAGGTCTGCTTAATCAAGAGACGAAAGTAACATTTGTAACGTATCCTAGAGTTGGACACCAACTAGATGAGATTTGCGAAAACTTTGCGTAATATTAATGAAATGCTAGTTAGACCGCGTCGGCTCTGCTGTCAAGCGTGTGACGAGTGTTTGAAGTGGATTCTGTAGAATTGTGTAAATTTAAAGATTGAGTAAAAAACAAATCAAAAGTAAATCCCAGTGTTTTTCTAGTAAATATTTGACCGAGTGAGCGTAGCGACCGAAGCATCTCTGGACAAGTCTGGCAAAATTTGTTTTCGTGTGTCAGTTTGTACGTACTCTTCTACAGGTCGTATTTTACAACTGATCTGGACGAAATTTGGTGTACAGGCTTAACGAATTTTTTGTAATTTTTAGTCGTCGGTTTTGATTGGAGGGGTACTTCCTCCAAAATGGAGAAAAAAGGAGAAGGGAGAAGGGTAGGGAAGGGGATACCTCCGCCGTATGAGATCTGATATCGATGGGTCTTTCTTAATTTGAAAGGTAGTAACTCTATGTTGGTCTCAAAATTGGTGAAGATTTGATGAGGATCTTCGGCATAATGAGCAGAACAGCCTAACCTAACCTAACCTATTAGTTAATTTTTATAGCTGGTCTACGAATTTTTACTCATAATTTTTCTGGTTTTTAGGGTTTTATAGTCAATAAGGAACCGATACAGTTTTGTCATGTCCGTCTGACTGTCTATCTGTTTATCCGCGGCTTAGCTCAGAGAAACTTAGTACTAGAAAGCTGTAATTTGGCATGGGTACCTATACATTAAACACGCCGGCCGACAAAGTGGTAAAATAAAATCATGATAAATATTTGTTTTTAGGGTACCTCCCCTTCCTACACGTAAAGTGGGGATGATTTCCTATGATAAGGGGCGTGTGGATGTGTGAAAACTATTTTTTGAATCAGAAATCCGTTTGCGAAGTATTAAGCTCTAAAGTGCTAATTTTCGTTAGAGTCAAGTGTTGTCCCCCCTGCCAGCTAAATGGTTGTTTTTGGATATGTGTAAAAAATCACGGCAGTAGTATATAATATTGTAAGAGATTGCAGGTGCAGGGTGGATATTGGTGGCCGTAAATAAATAACACACTTTCTTGAGTACACAATATAATCACAATATAAGACACTTTTAATCAGATACAACACGAAAATAGCTTACGCACTAGAAAAGACTAACCATATAATATTAGGATAGTTAATTGATTCAGGCATGACCTTGCGATCTATTGTAAAATACAATAGATGTGAATATATTTAGTAACATTTCCGCTTAGCTATTTATAAAGAGCCATAAAAAACCGAACGAGGACTGAAACTGCAGTCTGCGTTCGGTGGTCGTTGTGGCAACACGCAGTATTCGAGTTCGCGACAAGTCAATCGTCATCCTGAGGATGCCTCGTTGAGAGGTGAAACACGTGTCGATTTCTTTCAGGGTTTTTTATAGCGCTTAAGAAATAGCTAAGCGGAAAAGTTACTAAATATATCCATGTAATTTTTTTTTTGTATGATATATCAGGAATTGAAAACTACACACTAACTTTACTATAAAACTTATCCTAACTATCTAGACTTAAACTATAATACGTGAGGCGGAGCGCGGTACCGAGCAACGAGTTTTCTAGGCGACAGAACAGACGCGATGTTGCTCGATTGGAGACTGAACTAAGACTCAACTGATTTACAGGAGAAAACTATACTGAAAACTCTTATTGTTTTTTTTTTCTGTAGGGCATCTCATAGCTGACCTCTGAGATCATGACTATTTAACCGGTCAATCCTTGGGTTGCTTTAAGCTGCTAAATTCAAAGCCTCCAACCAGAGGCATAAAAACTAAGCTAAAAAGCTAGGGGAATGCTCGCTAAGGGCACTCCCTGTGGGGTACGAGCCTCAGCTTAGGGCGTCACCGGAGGAGGACATCAAAGATGGGACGGGCTGGACTTTCACTGTATTTTTTTTTTCTGTAGGGCATCTCATAGCTGACCTCTGAGATCATGACTATCTAACCGGTCAATCCTGTGGTTGGCTTAAGCTGCTACACTCAAAGCCTCCAGCCAGGGGGTCTTATTGTATTTTTTTTTTCTGTATGGTGTCTCATAGCTGACAGCTCAGTCAAACCGTTATTTTGCAATATTTTTAAAACTTCGTCTAACAACCTAATATTTTCATCCATCGACCCTGTAGCTACCAATAGATCATCCATATAACAAATAACTTTATCAAAGCGTAGTTTACCCAAGACGGTGCATTGCATAAACCGAATAGCATCCTTCTGAATTCAAAATGGCCATCAGGCGTAATAAATGCAGTTATAGCAATACAATTTTCATTAACGTTAATCTGATAGTAGCCACTTTTTAAATCAATAGATGTGTAACATTTACATCCTCTTAGTTTTTCTATTAGGTCTTCTACAATGGGCATTGGGTATTTCTCTTTGACAGTAAATTTAATTAATGATCTATAATCAATGCACATACGTTTTTCGCCCGAAGGTTTATCAGCCAATAGAATCGGACTGGCATAAGCGGAATAACTTTCGCGAATTATTCCATTTTTTAATAAGTCATCAATAATTTCCCTAGTTGCTTTTTTGGGTTCAGACATACAGTAGGGTCTATGGTAAACAGGTTTATTAGTTATTAGTTCAATGTCTAACTCAACACAAGAAGTTTGCCCTACCGATTTTAAATCTTTTGAAACAACCCGAGGGTATTTAGAAAATATTTAATTTAACACAAATGTGTTCAACGGAATCACGGTTAAACATGGACGACTCTATTAAAGCAACGTGGTAATTGCTTATGGGACAAAAAGAAAGGTTACATCCAATACGTGCATACATAATTATTTTATCCTCCGTAAAATTCCTACCAATTAAAATAGGACAGCCAGCTAATTCATCACAAATATATAGGACTACATTAAGCTCAGCATTATCAACCATAATGTTAACCTGTGCCCCATGTGTAACCTCAGAGCAAGAATCTGTTTTAAATCCTGTTAATAAAACAGGTTCATATAATAGGAAAATTGCCAGGTTTAACTCGCGTGCCAAAGAAGACGTTATTAGAGAACAACCACTGTCCATATTAATAAAAGCCTGTCGTTTACATCCATTTATTACAATTGCCTTATAAAATTTATGCTTAGGTGTAGGTTCAAGAATTAATTTGACTTCGCTATCGTTTTCAGGTTTCATTTTAGGTTTAAACCTACATGCAAGCTCTAAATTACCAAATCTATTACACACATTACATTTGACATTATCCTTCTGATTGCAGCTGGTCTTTTTGTGACCAGGTTCACCACAACGGAAGCTTGTTATATTTGTACCAGCACTGACAATAGACCTATGCTTTGGTACCCCATTAGAGTTGGAAGAACTGTCTGTCTTTTTATCAACATTACTATAGAATAAGCGAGTTGAGTTTTTACCTTGTAAATTGTTATGCTTCTGAATGGACTTATGTTCCGGGTTAACATGAATTTTCCTGTGTAAAAATGAGGCTAACTCATCACAGTATTTAAAAGTACCAGCATCAGCTGCAGTGATCATATTTTTATCACCAATTAATCCTACATTACTGAAACAATATCCTGAAAAGAAAAAAAAAAAAAAGAACAATCAACACTCTGCGCCTGGCATCGGTGGCGGACGGTCGTGTTGTGTTGCGCTTGCTGTGTACAGAGTTCCCGATATTCCGGCTCAAGCGTTCCTTGGTGATCGTCTCCGTAGTCGTCCGACTACTATCATTATTATTAATTGGTGTCTTTTTCAAGACACAATTAATAGCGTATTTCTTTGGAAATCAGACAAAAACGTTCGTCGAGGCAAATTTGACCCCTTCGTGGTCCTCGGTGGATACCTTACGGTGCCAATGAAACCGAGGGGGTGTTCACCCAATCCCACCCGCCGATCCCCTTCAGGGTTAGGCAGTCAATTGGACGGGTCCCAGTGTTCGGTGTTGGGGGGTCTCCTAGTCGGCATTGACGACAGTTTTGCCTCAACGTCGACACACCTAGCGTGGTCGGGTATATTGATACCCTTTACACTAGACTGGATAGGACCCCGTTGCACATTAAGATAGGCAACGACACCCGACAGGGAGGGATTACATATCCCCGGCATACCCACCGGGGAGCTAGGATAATTTAGGAAATATTAAAATCTCTCTCCCCCTTCAGTATGAAGGACCCGGTAAAGTGCCTCCAGCTCTTTATCGAGTTCTTCCAGGGCGTACTCGAGGAAGAGCCCGCCCTGAAGACTAACTATGGAGCTCGGTTCGCCAAGCTCCAGGCTGAGTCTCAAAGTCCTTCTGACAATAGCATCGCTAACTTTAGCGATGCTCTTGATTCCCTTCCGGCGACAGAGCCATCTAGACCTCCTAGTCCGTCAGGTTATTCGTAGTCCGTGGAGAATACGTAAGAATTGTCGAAAAGTACCAAGCTCTACGCCCCTCTAATATAAACACTAACAGATTTTTTGTAGCTTTTAATAATGGCAAGTGCACCAGGCAAGTCATTGGCAAAAATAAGATTAGCAACATGCCGAGAGAAATTGGAAACACCTGAAATTGACAAATACCTACCGAGCTCTTCATAGGCCATTGTTTCAAGAGAACACCGGCTAATCTGTTGGTGGATTTAGGAGCAGACAAGACCCTACTGAAAAAGTACTGAACCGATACCCAAGTTACAAAAAGAAACTTCAAGCTGGTCTATTGACTTAAATAAATCTAGTATATAAAATGTTACATCTATATTTTCCAGCACGTGACGTTCAAAGTCAAAGTCAAAGTCAAATCATTTATTTCAAATAGGCCCATGTATGGCACTTTTGAACGTCAAAATTTACAGACTAATATAATTGATTCTAGTCGCCCCTTCCAAAAGGTAGTTTTCGTATGGAGAAGAATGGGCAAGAAACTCCACCGTTACTTTTTTAAAATGTTTTACAATAGTTTGTATAAGTACGTACATTAGTTAAATAATTATATGTGAAGACGATGCACCTAGAATAAAATTACTATACCACAATAGGTAAAAAGAATTAAAAATCAAGCAACGACAGATAATTTAATTATGTGATAGATACATGGTGCTCACATATTTACAAATATTGTAAAAGTAGACGATTTTCCTAATGTTTTTAAAATTAATAAGTCAGTGTGTGAGGAAGTAATCACAGAATTTAAAATCAATGTCATATAACACAAAATTATAAATTTTACAATTTACGTTCCTTTGAGCATACAAACATTGTTTGGTGACGCATCTTTGCGAACAAAAGGTAACTTTAATTAATTGGACAATGTGAATAAGGTGACTTTAATAATAAACGTAGAACTCCTCATTAAAATAATTGCTAATTATCATATCTGTAAAATTAGTAAAAAGTAAAAAACAAACTTCAAAAATAAATATTCAGTACCTAACGATAAAATCACGTCAAAATAGAGTCTTCTGTAAATGTTTCAGGTATTTTTTATTCGATGATTACGTCAATGTGGTACCTACTTATTATTTTTTAGGGTTCCGTACCCGAAGGGTGTCAAATGGAACCCTATTACTAAGCCTCCGCTATCCATCCGTCCACGTCCGTTCGTCCGTCTGTTTGTCAGTGGGCTGTATCTCATGAACCGTAATAGGTAGACAATTGAAGTTTTTCCAGATTGTGTCTATCTATTCCCGCGTTAACAAAAAAAAAAAAACGTAAAATTAAAGGGGGTTCCCATACAATGAACTTTTGGGGTGGCGCAGTGTTATGCTCTAGTGAGTCGGATGTGGTACAGCGCCAGATTGAGGCTGACTGCTGGCGTCCACCAGGAGAGTGTTGAAGGGCTCTGCTTGTAGTCCGGCCGAAAGGTTGCTGATGGGGCTCAGGGTGATGACCAGGTATGCGCGTCCGCTGCATGCTGGTGGTCAGGATACCCATTGAAGCCGTGGGTGCTGGCTAGCTGTGTGACTAATCCTTCGAAAACTTGAGGAACTGATGGATTACGTCACGCTGAAATAGCTGAAGGCTGCGCGAATGTCCATGTTCGGGGTCATCAGAATGAAGGCATGAGGAACAGGGTGTAAAGTTCACTCATCCACCATAAAAAGGGAGGATTCTCCGACCAGCCGGGTGTCGTGTCTGGTGGGCAACTGCTCAACGATTTTTTTTTGTTCTTGATTGGCGTCTCGTAGTTGACCTCTGAAGTCGTGACTACTTATATTTAACTAGGCTATCCTGTGGTTGCCTTAAGCCACTAGCTGAAAGTCTACAGCCAGGGCATAATTCTAATTATAAACTAGGCGATTGTCCGCTAAGGGCACCCCTTGTTATGTACGAACCTCGACTTAGGGCGTCACTGGAGGAAGGACAGCAAGATGAGACAGGCTGGATCATAGGTCCGACAATTGATGTCGGGATGTTGTATATATACTCGTCGCGCGGCAAACGCTGCTTGCGCGATGCAGGATGTTGTGTGACGTCAATGTGATGCGTAGTTCGCATGTGGTGTTGTAAATACCGCGTCGGCAAATACAACGCCTGTCATAATGATACTGTAGCGGCAATGTCAATACTAATTTATCTTTGCGATTTTTTAAATTTTACTTGGGTGAGACACGTGCGAACTTTAAGTTCCCGAACTTACTTGGCTCACCGTCGGTGACACACGTGAAGCTTGCTCACACTGTATCACGATGTTGCCGAATTTTCTGAACCAAACTAAACAAACATTACACAAATGTCGAAACAAAATGGCGGCTCGCGACTCGCGGCGATGACAGATGTACGAAACTACGAACCAAGGTGGGCTACGAGAAAAATTTCAAACATGTTGGAACGCCGACGAACTTACTCAGCGGTTTTAAAGTACGAGTACTTAGTATGTCACACGGGCGAGAAAGGTCGCCGAGTACGCGTGCTTGCTCGCACGTCCATCATCTTTTTTAGATGAAAATTTTCTTCGTTTAGCTTTTAATTTATTTGCTAAATATTAATTTTAATCTTATAATATATATAAATTATAATCTTATATCTTTTTTATTTTTTAATTGTGCTTTGTTTTTTTACACGCTTCTAAAGTGCACGTTTTTCTACATTGTTCTCACATGTATAATTTCAACAGGAATGATGTAATCAATTTCTTGTAACAATTGTTTATATTTAAAGAAGTGTCTGTTGAGTTTCTTGCCCGTTCTTCTCCATAGGTACCTACTACGCTTTAGAATGAGCAACTAGCTTCATTTTTCTGACCAACCGACTCTTTGACAATTCAAAAGTGCCTGTAAATGGTTTGATTTAAATAAATGCTTCGAGTTTGTTTAAAAAAAAAAACCGCGCAAAATCTTGTTAGAATATGAAGTTTGTCAATAAATCATAAATAAATAATTACATCACCGTGTGCAAGTATATTATAGTTATTCTCTCGAAAATTCAAAATTCAAAAGTTATTTATTCAAACTAGGCTGAGAATCAGCACTTTTCGAACATCGCAATTACATAAGACAATCCCCCAAAACGCCCACCCTTCACCACTTCCTACTGCTTTAACTGGGAAGAAGAAGTGGCGCAACAAACTCCCCAGCGGCACAGCTGTCTGTTCACTTAGAAAAATAAATAAAATTATAATATAATAGTATGAAAAATAATTTACATTACGCAACACAAAACATAATTTAAATTAAAAATTATTAGCCATATGTCAGCTAGCATACGCCAATAAACTCAAGCAGAAATAAAAAATAAAAACTAAATGTAAACAGAACTTTAAGCCTCCAGGCATAAAGGTGTGCCCGCGTACATATAGCTATATAAAGCTGTAACTGGAAGTTATAAATGATAAACTAGGGTCCTAGTTTCTAGATTAAATAAATAAACAGTTAATTACTAGTAACAATAACAAAACAATGACTAGAAAGACGATCAGTCACCACAAGCAGCATCCGTTCACGAGCATAACGCAAAGATCAGCCATTACCCCCCTCGCCATATTTGAGGGAAGGAGGCAACCCGACTCCCGACGCTACCGCAAGCAGTGACATCTAAGAGAGCATGATGAACTTGCTGCCAGTTGGTCAGACAAAATATGATATGATCAATTGTCGAGGTCGCTAGCTAACCACATATTGCAATATAACTCATAAAAAACATTATAATGAGTTGATTATGTCAACAATAAATAAAATTAAAATAAGTTGACTCATAAAGTCAAATAAAATGAACAATTATATAAACTCGTATAACCTGTCAGTAGGTAAGCTAATTCTGGAGAAAGAACATAAACTTTGTCTTGAGTTAATCACAGTGACTAACTATTCTTATCATGTAAGTAGTCGAATCGTCGTTAATAGAATAGTATGCCTTTGAACAAAGGTTGGATTTTACTTTAGTTTTAAACGCATGAAAAGGCAAATTTAGCAAAGAAGAGGGTAGCTTATTATAAAAGGTTAGACCAAGCCGAACAAATGAGTTATGAACTTTATGAAGCCGGTGAAAGAGAGCTCGTAGTATGTCCTTATTTCTAGTGTTAACATTGTGAATATCACTGTTTTTAGTGTATAAGTGTATATTTTGCCTAATATAAAGATGTTAGCGAAGTTGAACTGTGATGCCACCGTGTAAATACCAATATCTTTAAAAAAATCTCTTAGAGAAATTCTGGCACCTAGCTGATAAATTACTCGAATAGCTCGTTTTTTAAAAACAAATATATTTATGTGGCTTTGCCTCACAGCAGAATACCATAGGACATAACGCAATGAAAATAACTAAAATAGACTATATGTATCAACGTCAGTGTATTGTCTTACTTTCCTGACAGTGTAGGCGGCCGAACTGAGCCTTCCCACTGAAGTCTGGCATCTACTGTTATGCCCAGAAAATCTGTCGAGTCTACTGTTTCAAGCCTCTCTTTATCTAAGACGATGTTGGGTCCTAGATTGTTTACATTCGGTAAGGCGAACTTTATACATTTCGTTTTCTTGGCATTGAGAACTAAATTATTTGTTGTAAACCAATCCACCATTGTCTATTCTTGTATAAGTAAGTCATTAATATACACTAAGAATAAGAATGGACCCAGTATTGAGCCTTGAGGTACACCTAACTGAACTGGTATCCTGGAAGATTTCACACCATTAAAATCTACACATTGGAACCTATTATGTAAAGCTTCGTTCGGACATCGTAATGACGTAGTTTACGCAAAAGCGTGTCATGGTGCACGCAATCAAAGGCTTTGGAGAGATCACAGAAAACTCCAACATCATTTTGCGAGTTCTCCCATGCGTTAAATATGTGTTTCAGTAGAGCAACACTCGCATCTGTGGTCGAACGACCTTTTGTAAAACCATATTTTATGTTCATCATGAAGGAATTTGTTCAAATTAAAATGTCTTAGCAACTGCTTGAGTATTAACTTTTCAAAGATTTTGCTAAATGTAGGTAAGATAGAAATAGGCCTGAAATTGCCAACGTCATTTTTATTACCTGATTTAAATATTGGTATGACTTTACTATTCTTCATGAGGTCAGGAAAAGTTCCTAAATCAACACATTTATTAAAAGTAACAGCTAAGTATGGAGCTACTATATCTATTATATTACTTACCAACTATGTCGGAGTCGGCTTCCAGTCTAACCGGACGCAACTGAAAACTAGTATTTTACATGGAGTTACTGCCTTCCTGACCTCCCCAATCCAGTTACAGGGTAACACGATAGCCTTTTGTAAGACTGGTTGTCAGATTTTGGGTTTCTGACTCAACGTAACGACTAATCCCCCAGAGTAAATAGCGTGATTTTAATATAGCCTATTAATTGAAGAGTCCTTAAAGGAATATTTGAAAAAATAAATAACATAGAGACAAACAGATAAACAGGTAATAATTCTAAAAACTATATTTTCGACATCAGTATCGTTCCAACACACATAACATAACATCACGCCTGTATTCCCCGAAGGGTTAGGCAGAGTTGTACTCCTACATTTCGCCAGTTATGTTTGAGTCCCATGTAATAGGGGGGGACCCTATTGCCATCAACTGGGCACAAATCCAGACTCCGGGGACTGACGCGGTCCGCTAGAGTCTATGCCAACCGGGGGTGCGAAGAAAACCGAAAGGGAGATCGTGGCCCCCGGCAACAGCAACCGAAGGAACACGGGTGGGTTTTAGTCAGTAAGAGTCTGACACGCCCTCCCGCTCCGCCCAGAGCGGGAGAAGTTATTTGATAATTTCCCACCCA
The DNA here is from genome assembly GCA_916610215.1 of Omphaloscelis lunosa. Taxonomy (NCBI): domain Eukaryota; kingdom Metazoa; phylum Arthropoda; class Insecta; order Lepidoptera; family Noctuidae; genus Omphaloscelis; species Omphaloscelis lunosa. Next base: position 10,316,214 of record OU744265.1, on the reverse strand, counting down.
AAAAAAAGACTCCGGGCAAAACAATTTGCTCGACCCAATTTTCAGTGTAGTGGTTTGACATCGCAACGATATTAAAATAAAGATATTGCCTCTAAATTACTGACAACCCTCCGTATAACTTACAAACAAACCTTAGTATAATACAAACGTTCTACAGCCGTATCCTCTATATTTATTGGTGTTATCAATGCTATCCGACGATATTCCTTTGATCTGCGAAGTCACTAACAACCTCTCCCTATATTTTACGATAGTTGAATGACTGTCGAATTTTGTCTAAGAGATATTTTGACGATCCCGCAAAGGTAACTAACTAGAGTACGCGACATCTAGGGAGATATATTTATAATGAGAATTGAGGGTTTATACAGTATGCTAAATAACGGAGGGCGTTCTCTTATACTCGTTAATTTATATCATTAATAGATTCAAATTAAAATGTCAGCATAGAACGACAAGTATAAAAAAACTGAATTCAAATTTATTACATGATAATAAATGCGAAACGTCCTGTTTAAAATAGCGCAGAATAGTACTAACTGTAGTTCTATTTTCTTAATGTCCCTCGGCAAACTTCGTGTTTCGTCAGTTGTCGGATTTCTATCAGTTGCCCTTGCACTTGGTGCAGACTGGACGCTCTCAATTGACTTGGAAGTATACATAGTTGTTAATACTCTTTTAACTTAATGTAATTTATTTAAAAATGGGATAAAGCTGCTAAAGTCACAGGCACGACAGATAAGAAAATAGTTTTACAGCTCTATATAGTTCACACAGAAATCAAAATAAAACAACAATAAAGCAGTTAGTTCTGAATTCAAATTATTAAACACGATAAATCTAATAATTGATGGATATGGAAATTAGCATTCGTTTGTATTCGGAAATCCGATGATATCCGAGGAAGACAATAAAAATACTGTACCTAGCGTATTGGGTCGCATTGCCAAAACCTTCCGTACTTCCACGTTGAAACATTAGTGCGTGTGTAGTGCAGTTTCTGTTACGTATCAATTTATTATTATTTTTGTGTATTATCTATCTACCTATGTTCTAATAGATCTTCTCCAGTCTGTACGAAAACATTACTGACGTCAATAAAGTTCCTAGTAATTATTGGGTCTTATGACAGGACTCAAGTTTTTTAAGCAATGCCATGTAAAACTTTGAACAAAAAAGAACTTGAACAAGGAATAATTGCTGAAGTTCGTAACTCAGGAGTTGGGACCGAATTGTTTCCTTAGTTAGTAGCAGTACGAAGTAAAAGGAGAACTACAACAGTACAACTTCTTTTTTGTTTTGGTACCTTGCAATTAAATACGGAACCCTCAGGCCGCGTCCTATTTAAAAGCGATCGTCGCACGAATACGCGATTGGGCGCGGGCACAAACATTTGGAAAACTGGAAAGCGTCCTCTGTCAGCGCGACCACGCGTTCTGGTCCACTGAACAAAAAGTTCGAATGTTCGTGTATTCGCGCTCTTTTATGAATAAGGGCTCGGCTAAAACGTTTCTTACGGTTCTTTGAACAACATTTTGTTTGGAACGAAAACGAAATTAGAACGTTTATTCCGCAAAACAAAAACCGGTTTATGCCGCAGGACGCAGCCGTAAACGGGGCGTGCACCGACAATCATGAACTAGTTTAGTTAAATTGTACCTTATCTTAATTTCTTTACATTATTGATCCTATCTGCCTGACGTAAGGGTTGTATTGCGAGTTTCCTATCGATCAATCAAAAACAGAAAAAAAAAACGTTTTATTAACCGAAAACGATTTAAATTTTGTTCTTCTTCAAAAATGTTTTCGTTCCGTTCGAACGTAACCGAAACAAATCATTTCTTAGGTTTTTAAGACGAAACTATTTCGAAAAATATCCGTTATCCCTGGTTGCGCAAGCAATTAAGTTGCGTTTATACGTGAAAATTCATACAAACCATCGCGACGATGGCTTTTGGTTAGGACGCGGGGTTCAACTTCATAGGATTATATAGGTACATGGTGAATCTCGGTCTTTCTCTGATCAAAATCAATGACTAAAATCCAGATTTGCAATTCTTACTAACTTCCAATTACAGCTTTATTTAGCTCTATAAGCGGGCACGTCCTTTATGCCTGGATACTTTTATTTAGATATTTAGTTCTGTTTACGATTTTTTTTATTTTTTATATCTACTTGAGTATAGTTCTCGATGTTTTTGGTTGGTATATTGGCGTGTACTAGCTGACATATGGCCAATAATTTATCATTTAATTTATGTTTTGTGTTGCGTAATGTAAATTATTTTGCATACTATATTGTATAGAATCATTTTTTTCTAACTTGACCAGACAGCTGTGCTGCTGGAGAGTTTGTTGCGCCACTTCTTCTTCCCAGCTAAAGGCACTAGGAAGTGGTGAAGGGTGGGCGTTTTGGGGAACCGTCTTATGTAATTTTGACGTTTGAAAAGTGCTGATTCTCAGCCTAGTTTGAATAAATGACTTTTGAATTTTGAACTTTTTACATAGTCCGGCTTGATCCTCGACCTCTTTTTTAAATGTGGATCGCATACAAGTATATTTCCTCGAGAATTTCCTAGTAAGTATTTTGTTTATTCGCGTTGTGATACATGCGGTGCCGCGTGCCATGAGCGGGTATCATGAATCACGTGTGCACTTAACAACTAATTGTTTTTATTGGGTTCTAAAAACGGTATCAAAGTATGATCTCAATTATTCCCATATTCAAATTCCCACATCCAGAGCTTTCAGGAAAGTAATACGTTCTCAATTAAGTACATTTTCAAATTTCATACTCTAAGTTTCTAGCTATGGTGTACATCTTCTACCTACCTCCTCCAAGCATTTGCTAATGCAGTATGCGAGCTCAAACTTTGTCGTGTGAAACTATTCGAAGCATCGGGTGCATACAACTGCACCTCGTAATTCCAAACTGTTATGTAATACTGTACCTACTTCCTCAAAGTGCTTCAAGGCTATTTCGAAATCCAAATAATTTGGTTCTAAAAATTACAGGAAGTACCTACTTTAAAATTTCAGGATGCACGTAGTGTTGTATTTTTTGTGAGGTATTGAAATATAGTATTCTATGGTTTATTAATTTCGAAATCATGGAAAAGTATGTCCTCACTTAAATACATATGTGTACGTACTGTCATAGATATCAACTTTTAGGTATAATTCTAAATAGGTATATTAATATTTTCTCTTAACTACATCAACGTCAAAAACAATTTAAAAACTTTCAATCTTTTAGTCCGCTATATTTTCTAATTTGTCTCTTCAAGCCTATTATTTTAATACTCCACATGAGAAATAAACAAAAAAAAAGTTTTTTTACACAGACACAGACAAACATACATACATAACAACCAAAAACATTACCCTCCTTTTGGGTTCCGGCGAACACTGACCTTGTTTTGTTCGCACTTGTTTTCCACTCACTGAATAATTCCTCCATTTCTTCGAAAAAAAAAAAAAACAAAAGAAACGATGAAAGCACGATTATCAAAATGGCAACGTTCGCTCAAGGATTTAATTCATCTGGATGAGTCAGGGATCAATGAAATTGGATCCGTGACGGAAAGCCGAACGAGTACGAAGGAGTATTTAATTGATTTTGTTCCAGTTTATTACACATTCAAACGGAATTTTAGTGATTACGCAAATTTATTTGGGAACATACACGCTTCTTTGTATTTTACTACCCTTTTGATCATTTCTTACTTATTGATGATATTAATAGAATGGTAGCAAGTCGCTTTGATCTTATAAGAAGCGATGTTTTTGAGGTTTTTTTTTTTCATACCGCGGACATATATAACTGAAAGGGAATATTTTATCTGTGACAAAGCAATCTGAATAAAGTACATAAGGTTTAATTATTGGCAGAAAACGTTTTTTGTTAAATCTTTTTTTGAATATTTAGTCAGTGATTGATAAATCTTCAAATAGACTTTGTAAAACAACATAATACCTAGTTGGAACGAAATTTTTGGTTATTGAGTTGTAAAATATGGAATAATCTTTATGGATTTCTGGTCCTAGTTTATCTATCAGTATATTGTAAAAAGATCTGTGAAAATAAAATGTTTAGCTAATTCACAACGTGTATCTATGTATCACGGATAATTATCTATTTTAGTGTGCCTCTGGGTATATTAACTTGGTGGATGTAACATTTTACCTTATTCTTATATATACAAAATTCTCACAGTGTTAGTTTCCACTCTCCTCCGAAACGGCTTGACCGATTTTTATGAAATTTTATATGTATATTCGGTAGGTCTGTGAATCGGTCGTAATCTATTTTTCATACCCCTAAGTAGGCTAGGTAGGTAGGGTAGGTAGGGTAGGTGGGGTAGGTAGGGTAGGTAGGTTAGGTAGGGTAGGTAGGGTAGGTAGGGTAGGTAGGGTAGGTAGGGTAGGTAGGGTAGGTAGGGTAGGTAGGGTAGGTAGGGTAGGTAGGGTAGGTAGGGTAGGTAGGGTAGGTAGGGTAGGTAGGGTAGGTAGGGTAGGTAGGGTAGGTAGGGTAGGTAGGGTAGGTAGGGTAGGTAGGGTAGGTAGGGTAGGTAGGGTAGGTAGGGTAGGTAGGGTAGGTAGGGTAGGTAGGGTAGGTAGGGTAGGTAGGGTAGGTAGGGTAGGTAGGGTAGGTAGGGTAGGTAGGGTAGGTAGGGTAGGTAGGGAAGGTAGGGTAGGTAGGGTAGGTAGGGTAGGTAGGGTAGGTAGGGTAGGTAGGGTAGGTAGGGTAGGTAGGGTAGACCTCACATGCACATTCATTGACTGTTAGGCGGAACGAAGTTCGCTGGGTCAGCTAGTAATTAATATTTTTTTGCCATCCTTCTTTTGTTTTAACACACACAACATCATCAAAAGCTGGAATCATAATTGGACACGAAACTGGGAAACTTCCAAAACACAAATTGCTATCCAAATTTGGCGATAACAATGCTATTCATATAATTGTCGAGGACGAAGAGGTGTTGATGTCACGACCATTAACGGAGGAATATCAGAGAGAGGGGATAGGGTTGAAATGCTTTTGTTGACACCAGAAGTATCAATTAACGTAAGGGACATTTTGGTGAAAATGAGTTATATATATCATTGGATTCAGAATTTCCCGCTATATCGATTGGCATCATTAAAATTTCTCTATCGTTAAACAAAATTCCCTTACAGTACAAATTGTCGGATTGCGTAAAACGATTTATGACAAAAAAAAAATGAAATTTGAATTTTATTTGTTTAAAAGATCGTTGTTAAAATACCGAGTACTTACATTAATTCGATTCTCATATCAATACCAGAAGTATCAATTAAAATAATGGACAAACCCCGGTTTTCAGGAGAACCAAAAAACGTTTTCTTTTTTAAATTGCTTATAACTTTTTACTGTCTGCTCCAATTTTAATTGTGTCTAGAGCAAAGTTTCTTAAAATTTCCTCTCTTTTCATGCTATAAACGAAAGATTTTGAAATGCCCAGTGGTTTCAAAAATAGCATGTCCCTTACATTAAGGTTTTACAGCTTAGCTATCACAGATCTAGCTGCAATTTAGGTAAACAAAAATAAAACAATTGTTAATAAAAAAGAAAACGACTTTTATGTCTGCGCAATTATTATTATAAATTCAACACACTTGACAGTCTGTTAAACTTTGTGTTATGTTTAAAAGTTCTAATGAGTAACAGTGTTCAAATTAACAGTCTTACGAACCTTGTAGTTATTGATGTAAAAATAATTATGTTAAATTGACTCCATGATCTCTTTTAATTAACAGTCTTACAAACTCTGAAAAACTCTAAAAATTTCCTCTAGACACAATCAAAATTGGAGCAGACAGTAAAGTTATCTTAGACAGACTTAAAAAAAAAACTTTTTTTGGCTCTTCTGAAAAACTGTGGTTTGTCCCTTACATGAATTGATACTTCTGGTGTCGTTGTGATAATTATATTCTGTAAAAATCTCTCCTTGAAAACTTACGTGAAGTGAACTTAAAGTGAGCTATTGTGTGTGTTTAAAGAGGTATGAGGAACAGGTTGTAAAGTTTACTCATCCCCTAGTCTCATTTTCTAATATCAGGTGATCTATCAGCTCACTTCTCCTAAGATGATACGGTGAGATTTCAATTTTATCAATAGTGTCAATTTAGAGCATCAGATAGACTTACAGCTCTCTCAAAGTCAAAGTCAAAGTCAAATCATTTATTTCAAATAGGCCCATGTATGGCACTTTTGAACGTCAAAATTTACAGACTAATATAATTGATTCTAGTCGCCCCTTCCAAAAGGTAGTTTTCGTATGGAGAAGGATGGGTAAGAAACTCCACCGTTACTCTTTTAAAATGTTTTACAATAGTTTGTATTAGTACGTACATTAGTTAAATAATTATATGTGAAGACGATGCACCTAGAATAAAATTACTAAACTACAATAGGTAAAAAGAATTAAAAATGAAACAACGACAGACAATTTAATTATGTGATAGATACATGGTGCTCACATATTTGCAAACATTGTAAAAGTAGACGATTTTCCTATTTTTTAAAATAATAATAAGTCAGTGTGTGAGGAAATAATCACAGAATGTAAAATCGATGTCATATAACACAAAATTATCAATTTTACAATTAAATTAGCAACCTGTTCGATTTTGTCTTGATTCTAAATTGTCCTATGGAGCAGGACCAGCATGTTTCCAAGCACTCTTATCTTGAATATAATCCTCTAATTTGGAATATGCTTGTTTAGAAAGTGTACTTTTAATATGAGTTTTTTTTTTTTTTTCATTTAATTGCAATATGTCACAAGGTATTTTGTTGTAACATTTAACACAGTAAGTACCCCATAAAAGACGTATGTACTTTAGATCATCTGTAAAATGGTTGATCTAGTTTATCTTTATATCTAGTATTAAAATTGTGTCTATCACTTATTTTACTAAAAAGATGTGGATTTTTCCTTACATACATAATATTTTCATAGATGAATTCGCAAGGTACCGTCATAATATTAATCCTTTTAAATAGTTCCCCGAGATATTCGCGGCGACGTAGATTATATATGGCTCTGGCAGCTCTCTTTTGCAAAATAAAGATGGATTCTATGTCAGCAGCCCGATCCCACAGTTAAAATGCTATACGACATAATGCTGTGGAAGTAGTTAAAATAGACCAAACGCGCGGTTTCTACATCTGTTAACTGTCTTATCTTTCTAACAACATAAGCGGCCGAGCTAAGCCGCCCCGTAAGAGATGTGTTATATGAGGTCCCCATTGTAATTTCTCGTCTAGTGTGATTCCTAGGAAATTCGTTTGATTAATAAATTCCAGTTTTTCTCCATTCAATATGATGTCACATTCGCTACTTCTAACATTAGGTAATTTCGACGGCACGTTGTGTTCCACGCGCGCCTCAAAGAGATGTCAGCAGAATCGATGGGGTCCGCCAGGGCCTATGCCTGCCGGGGTTGCGAAGAAAACCGAAAGGTAGATCGTGGCCCCCGGCAACAGGGCAACCGAAGGAAAACGGGTGGGTTTTAGTCAGCAAGAGTCTGACACGCCCTCCCGTTCCTCCAAAGCGGGAGAAGTTATTTGATGTTGACTTTGAAGTAATTAGGGTAAATCATTAATAACCTAAAAAGAGGAATGGACCCAATATCGAACCTTGAGGAACGCCCATTGCCATTTCAGACCCTAATGAGTTTACGCCGTTTACCTGAACTTTAACCTTTCTTCTATCTTTCTATGATCTAAGTAAATCAAGAGCTGTATTTCTAATTCCATAATAGTTTGTTTGTGTAAGTAATCACAATTACAAAAAATATTATGTATACAAGTGGCAGAAGAAGCTGTCACTCGGGTTGGTTCAATAAAAACATTTGACATATCAAATCGAAAGACTTAATAATCTGACAGTATTCGAATTATTTTCTAATAAGTATACATCTTCCATTACAGAATCGAACACGGATAGATTCTGGTAACTTGGAGGTCTTCTTTAAGTCAAACTCAAAGTCAAATAATTTATTTCAAATAGGCACGTAAAAAAAACTTTTGAACGTCAAAATACGTATAAGTGATTGTAGTCGCCCCTTCCAAGAGGTAGTTTCATATGGAGAAGAATGGGCAAGAAACTCCACTGTTACTCTTTTTAAAATGTTTTACAATATTTTGTTTACATTAATTTTATTATAAACCGGCTTTTGCCCGCAGCTTTGCCGGCGTGGATGTCGATAACCCACGGGAAAGTACTACCCATACCGAGATTACATACCTCATAGCCGAGGAACATGTCATTGACTTCTAGCGCTGCGCCCGCGTTGCCGTAAAATTATTTTGTTACGCGTAATTTGTAATCTCTGATATCTTTTAAACAATTCATTTAAATGAAATGATGTCAAGGCATATTTTAATCTAAATTGAATGTTAAATTTAAGTAACATAGTTTATTGGATAAGGATTAATATAATACCGGTCAAAATAGCTTTGAAAATAACAGAGAAATTTTAATCAAATTCTGAAAGATAAAAATGGGTCATCCTTAGAAGTTAGACATGCTATTGCGGACTCTTAGTTAAACTTTTTAGGATGAACAATATTGTAGAATATAAATTTTATGTAACTTTTACGATTTCCGCGGTGCACGTCAATAAAGCTCCCAGTCGGCATGATTTTTTCTGACATCTTCAACAATAATCGTCAAATTTCAGCCAATTTACACAAAAACTTAATTAATTATACAATAAAACCTTCGGCATGAATCATTCCGTTCATTGGTGAAAACCGTTTAAAAATCCGTTCGGTAGTTTTTGATTTTATCGCGTTCAGACAGACAGACGCGGCAGGGAACTTTGTTTTATAATATGTAAGGATATAAAAGCATATGTGAAGACGACTCAAGCTCACTTCACTTTATTTTTCACGGTCAGATTTCAATTTTGTCAATAGTGTCAATCTAGAGCAGGGGAACCTTTTAACATACGCGCCCCCCTAACTTTCTTTTAAAATCACTACGCCCTCTGACTTTGTTTGTCGACGTAATAGAAAAGCATAAGATTATAAAGCGAGCGAAAGTGAGGTCGAAAATGTTTGCACTCCATTGGATAGTATAGATTTTTTTTTGATCATTCAATCAGAAATAGAAGTTAGTTTGTCGAGATTTGCATTAAAACTCAAGAATTATGAGAATGCATAACGTAAGAGCGAGCAAAGCGAGCTCGAAAAATGTACAATTTTGGATTCGTTTAATTTTTCTTTTAACCTTTCATACAGAAAAAGGAGTTACTTTTTCGACTTATGCAGAAAAGTAGAAGATTCAAGAGAATGTAGAATGGAAGAGCGAGCAAAGTGAGCTATAAAATTGTAGCACGCCGCCTCGGATAGGTTCGGTTTTCTTTAGTTTATTCATACAAAAGTAGGAAAAATTATTTTGTCGACTTATGCACAAAAGCTGAAGCTCATTTTATAGTACCTACAACATTATGAAACGTTCGAGTTTTGAAAGCTAAGGTTAGCTTTCAAAACTCGAACGTTTTCTAAATCAAGAACATAAAATTTAATAAATGTAGGGTGAATTTATTATAACCGCCGCGCCAACCCCATTGGTCGCCCCACCGTTTGGGAATCCCTAATCTAGAGCATCAGGTGGACTGACAGCTCACTTTAAGCTCGCTTCATCTTATCTCCACTGTGAGTTTTTACTTTTTTTTTGCGTGGGAAATTATCAAATAACTTCTCCCGCTCTGAGTGGAGCTGGACGGCGTGTCAGACTCTTACTGACTAAAACCCGCCCGTGTTCCTTCGGTTGCCATGTTGCCAGCCACGGTATCCCTTTCGGACTTTCCCGCGAATCTGGTACCTAATGTGCGTTTTAGATTAAACGGCTGTGCAATGCAACCGGATTTGAAATGAAAGCATTTTGATCGTCACCCTGATTTAATCTCATTTAAAACGTTGCCCAAAACAAAGATTGTTTTACTTTTGAGGCGATAAAAGACGCATTTCTCAACTACATGTACACTTACTGTACTAAGTGATAGATATTCTTATACTTTCGTTATTTGCACGTTAGCAGTGATAGCCTAGCGGTGTGACCGTCAGACTTCTAAGTCATTGGTCTCGAATTCGAGCCGAAGGCACGCACCTCTGACTTTTCGGATTCATGTGCGTATTGTATAATTATCACTTGCTTCAAAAACGGTGAAGGAAAACATCGTGAGGAATCCGGCATGCCTGAGAGATATTTCTCCACGGCATCTGAAGCCATACGTCACAGGCCCGTAGAAAAATACCTTAACCTAAACATACGTATTTTAATATAGACAAAACTTGAAAACTTGCGTTAATAAATAACTTAAAACTATTTTAATAGCACTTCACTTCACTAGCTCGTCCTTGTGCGATAGTACTTGTCCGTGGAAGCGACGAACACCAAGTCCTGCGGCTAAAAGTCCTCAAAACCCTCAAGTCTTTAAAACTCTGACACCAGGTTAGTTACACGAAAAGAAGTTGCAAGTCCTTGTCCCTGTCTCATGTTACTTGTGGTTGACGCAACGCGTTTTCTTCTTCGATTCTCCCCTGTCAACCGTCACGCCATCATTCACTCCCATTTCTTTCATATCATTCCTCACACAATCCATCCATCGTTTCTTTGACCTTCTTCTCCCTCTCCATCTATTAACATTTATATTCATCACTTTTTTGTCACATGCGTTTCCTCCCTCTTCATCACATACCACGAAACGATTTCCTTTCAACTTTTCTGTCACTGGCGCCACTTCCAACTTCATTCGAGATTTAAAAACTAACACACTCTATTATTCCAGTTTTCCTTTCAAATCTCGATCAGTAAAGGTAAGCAATAGAAATTCTTTGTCCAGCACAATAAATAGTAATTGGCAACCCTGGTATTGTTAGGGAAGTGGCCATTAAGGAGCGGTTCCACGGTAATAGGGATGCCTCTACGCTTTGGAATGGCTTGGACAATCAAATAATATGCATAGAATGTTCGACCGTTTTAGTTATATTAGACGTGATGAATATATAATAGATATGATAATATTCCCATTACGTTCTTTTATTTAAGTTATAAAAGGTTTGACTGCCTCGTTCGTCGCAAGCGGTACTGCTGAGCATGAGGTCCTGGGTTCAATTCCCAGGTCGGGCGAAGTGTTATTGGGTTTTCCATTCGGAATTTTTCAGTAGCAGCCCAGAGTTTAGATTTGTGCCCGGTTGATGGCAATAGCTTCGCCCCCTGTTACATGGGACTTAAAGTTACTGGCAAAATGTGGGTGTACTATATACACCTCTGCTGAATCCTTCGGAGATTACTGGCGTGATGTTAAGTTTAAGTTACATATGAAAAATGGTCTCAAATCATCCTTAATTGTGTTTACGGTTCATTGTTGCTTGGGATTACCACATAGAAAAATAATTGGGGTTACAATTTCATTGTACTAATGGGCATTTTATCCTTATTTTACATAATATGTGTATTTTTAGCCATTGGGGAATATATATATAAGGGGAATATAGCCAATGGGGAGGAGCTTATGGCTAAATAATAACAGCCGCAAGGGTCGATCCATCAGGTTAAACTACACTTGCCGGGGATGGTCCATGGATGGGTGACCATCTTTACATACCGAGACTCCTCCATGCCTCCATTATAGAAAAGGTAGGTACTTACTTTTTTTTGAACTTCAAGGGGGCCTTAATACAATTACAGGATGTTTTGTTTGTTTTAGTTTCTTGAACTTAATTGCGGCAATAGTTTTCCATCCTGTATATGAGGCACATAATGACGTAGTTCGACACACTTGGCTGAACCCATTATTGTATTAACTAAAGTAAACATGTTTGAAGACAATAGCGTCATTACAAGGTAGGTTCAAAGAGATATAATCAATTCCTGGAAAAGTCTCTATTTTTATAAGTATGACGTGCAAAAGTATGTACCTAAATTAATAATATTAATGATTCAGAATTATTATTATAGCCATTTATTTCCGACAGAATCCATATAAGTGTTAGTAATAATTTACAAGAACATTATGTTACTTAAATTTTTGACGTCAGCGCATATTAATATTGTAAGTTTCGAAAGAAAATGATACTTACCTATCTTTAGTATAGTGGGATACGCACACGAAGGGTTCCATACCACCTTACAATATTTAGTAGAAGAACTAAAAAAAAACACGTTTCTTGTATGAGAATCCCATTTATTTTGAAGTTTACACTTTAGGCGCGTTGGGCATTTTTGAGATGGGACTAAACCGTTGATTTCGCGACACCATGACGACACCTCATTTTTAAAAGCGATACATTGTGCTCTTTATTTATATTACGTTACTTTAAAGGTTTCGGAAGTATTTTTTTTTTATAAACGCGATTCTGCTCTTTATTTAGATAAGGGTACGGCCACCAAGGCAATATTTTTCATGTTTTCACTTCTGTCGGCACTCCCGAAGTGCTACCACTTTTTTTTAACATGTTATGTTATAGCGGCAATAGAAATACACTATCCGTGAAAACTTCAACTGTCTACTTATAACGGTTCATGGGATATAGCCCGCTGACGGACAGACGGACGGACGGACAGCGGGGGCGTAGTAATAGAGTTCCGTTTGGCATCTTTCGGGTACGGAACCCAAAAAAAGCTCCATTTTAGTCGAAAATAAAAATCGTAAAGTAAGATTTATATGTTCTAGACCGGCACGTAATGCTTGTCTAGAAAAGCCGTGTCGAGACGTAAACTTCATTGTGTACTTTTATGTCTTATTTTATTATTCGTCTGATTGTGACGATCAGGTGCAAAATTGAGAGTGACGCACAAGGCGGTCTTAAATTGAATAAAAAAGATTTAATTGAAATCATAATCCTCTTTTGGCCTTTCCGTAGTTGGGCATCGGTTTTAAAGCCTATAATAATCCGCGGAACAACATACCTAACGCTCATAAAGGGAACTTGTTTATCAAAATATGACGAGTAGTTTAGGAGTTATGAGGGAACAGATGAACATACATAGCCCTTTAAAATCATAACCCTCATTTGGCTACTCCGTAGTCGGGTGAAAATTCGGTGGAAACAAGCCAACAAGAGTTAAGATCTTAAAATCAATTACTATTCAGGTGTAACTTGGAAAGTTATAGGTACATAGAATAATACCTAATATGCTTTATTTTACACCAAAAGTTAACACATTGTAACGTAGAGTGCTTCTGGGCTAAGAAAGTGGTATGAAGGAATCTTCCACACGTAAATGACACCAACATCTATGTAGGAAGTCTGCCTAGCCTTTTCCCAACTATTTTGGGGTTGGCTTTCAGTCTAACCGGATGCAGCTGATTACCAGTATTTTACATGGAGCAATTGTCAGTCTGACCTCCACAAACCAGGTACTGGGTAGCATGATACCCTTTGGAAACTTTTGGGCTTCTGACTACCCGTAACGGCTGTCAATAGTCTACGAATTACAGCCGGGACCAACATTAACTTAACTAATTAACTTAAAAAAATTAATTAAGCTTAACATGCTTTTCGAGCTGTTCGATATGTGATGGATGGTCACCCACCCTCGAAATGACCGCGGCACACGTAGCTTAGAACTTCGATCGTCCCGTGCGGCTGGTATCATTTAGCCATGAACTCCTAAAATAAAAACTAAAAAAAAAAAAAAATACAAACCATAACATTTTCTGTGTATTGTATTTATTTTTACTTTCATTTACTGGAACAACTTTTGTGAACACATTTCGCTGCTTACATCCCGCGAGACAAAGTTACATAATGGAATGGAACACTTCACTTATTTTATGTTCCCTAGAATCTTACAAGTTTTCCAACTATCGATGATATCTATTTATAATACTTTGAGGGATAAAAAAGTTTTTTTTTTTGTGATAATTATCCAGTTAAAACTTGAGTCATGAGCTGGTTAGGTGACGGAATAAAAAATATAATTATGAATTTTGCTTGAATTAAAGCTTCCGTTTTACAATAAAAGATTTTGGTAATGTAGAAAGTGGGAATCAATCCAGCTTTCACAATCATTCGACAGGTTGTCGAATCAAAATTGAGACATTTTCAATTAGAAATTTCCCTTGTAACTGACAGTAAATATCTGTTGGAAGAATGGTCGTCGTCCATTTGATTGAAACTGATAAAACTTTCGGGTTTTGGATTTGTGAAAAGCCTTTAGAGAACTTTAACATTGATTGGTGTTCAATTCGGCACGGAAGCGTATATTTGATAGATAGATAAATCGTTTATTCAATAATAACTAAATACATGAATATTAGGAAATAGCTGCAAGGAAATATACAGACAAAATACAATTAAGAAAACAAGACATTGTGATGACACTATTAGCTATGACGTATCGAGCGGATAACAGGGTTTATTTTTAATATTATATTTTTAAATGCTTTTGATTATTTTTTATACTTTGTTCTCACATATAGCAACAAGAATAATGTACTCAGAATTTTGTAATATCTATATTTAAAAGAGTGTCCTTGGAGTTTCATGCCCGTTCTTCTCCATAGAGATCTACGTTTTGGAATGGGCAAATAGCTTCAACCCTTAAATATATTGCGAACTATAGTTTTGTGTCATTTAGAATTATTTTTTCTATTTTGTAAATTACTCACATTTGGAGCCGTTTATTATGTTATTAAGATGTATGTTGACTTGAAAGAGCATGGCAGTTAAGAGTATGTCATACTCACTTAAATGTCTCGCTGATGGTGGCGAGTGTGTTGGATCATTCGGTTCCCTACTAAATGGTTGAGCTGGATGGTACACCCGTCATGTTCGTGAACGGGCGCCGTCAATTGAGACTGGTCATCTCTTATCTGCCAGGGTTTATTTTTAATATCATATTTTTAAATGCTTTTGATTATTTTTTATACTTTGTTCTCACATATAGAAGCAACAAGAATAATGTACTCAGAATTTTGTAATATCTATATTTAAAAGAGTGTCCTTGGAGTTTCTTGCCCGTTCTTCTCCATAGAGATCTACGTTTTGGAATGGGCAAATAGCTTCAACTTTCTGACTAACTGATCGACTCTTTGACAACTCAAAAGTGCCTGTAAATGGTTTAATTGAAATAAACGCTTTGAGTTTGAGTACGTCGAAAGCGTTATGTCCAGCATAGCAATTTATAAGAATTGGTATGCTGGACATAACGCTTTGCAGCCAGACACAAGCATTAAACTTAATGCTTTTCTTAATAATATGTGACAGGCAATAAACAAACTATAACAGGTTTGCTACAATACGTGGGCAGTCTGGAAAATTCTCTAGACGGTTGGTAGTTTTCAATCGTGGTTTCAAATGATTTATAGTTTCGCTTCTACATGCTGAACTCTGTACTGAAAATAAAACGTTGTTTTTTTTGGGTTTAATATTCAAACAACGTCATTTCAAGACATTTTTTGGAATTGTTTCTTACAGTCTTCGCCTTTAAAAAAAAAGCGAAGACTACGTCTATGTGTCAAACAATTAACTCAGTCTATCACAGTCCACTGCTGGAAATGCATAATTTAATTTGAGCCTCAACATATAGTTTCTTTCTGTCTTTTCTTACCAATACTAGGATTATGAATAGTACTAGAAAAGTACAAAGGGTCACAGATTTTTATAATAAGATTTGCTCTTACGTACTTAAGTCGCGCGAAAGTGTCTATAGGTATCTAATGAAAAGAGTGAGCTCAAACATCCCGCATGCAACGATAATATGACAGTATGACTGAGCGAGACAATACTAGGTATTCAAATGTCATGGTTATGAAAGAAAGAAAGATTTTTTTTTTACACAATTAAAAAAATAAAAATAAATGTGTAAACAAAAAAGAAGACCTGTGCGAGGCCAAAAAGGCTCCTATCTCAGCATAATGCTACAATATTTGAAAAAACAAATACTGCAGCGTTGGTATTCTGATAGGGCCCGCTGTGATAATACGGACAACACCTATGGACACAAAATAAAATCCCAATAGAGGAGTAAAAAATAAATAAAATAAACAATAAAATATAATAATACATACAAAAGTCAGTGAAAACCGTATTTCTTACGATAATAAGATCAACCCACACTCCACGTTCCAACATCGCTTGTCCATGCTAGTACTACATAATCTCTGTCCATGCTACAAACTATTGTCTATGACAAACGAAGGGATGCGGACGCGAGCGCTGGCGATAGTAATCGATGTCAATGTCAAAACACTTGTAAAGAAAATTCATAGTATATAGTTATGAAATGATAATATGGTTATGAAAACAGAGACGTGACCATCTTTTGACACGGTTGCGCGAATCTAATGGCTCATTTTCATTAGTCTAGTCCAGTACTTTTCAACCTTTTTCATGACGCGACCCAATTAGTACGAAAAAAAAATCTCGACGCCCTACCCTCCACTGTTTATAATCTGTATTTTATTATAATACAAATATCAAATATATAAACATTTTTATTATTTTTTATAATTACATATCGGCTAATTACATAATTAAGCACCTATAACAGATATATTACATCGTCAAACCTCGGAAAAGCGATACGATGGATTTGGAGGGACAGCGTATCCCACTCGCCTCCTAATTGAATCCTAAGTATATTTTAAGTAAATTTTATGTCGTATAATTGATGGATTTATGAGGGTCATGGCTACGAGGAGTTTCCCAGATGAGGCAAGTTTGGGAACCGACCTAAAAGAAAATCTGCTGGAATTATCTAAAGCAACAAAACTGACTTTAATAAAATCTTTCACTGAGGCTTCGCGACCCCCCAGGGGGACCCGAACTACATGTTGAAAAACACTGGTCTAGTCGATAATTCGGTCCGTACACCATGTGGGGAATTCCCCTTGCGGCCGTAGCAACCGACGAATTTCATTAGTAAAAAGCGTGAGGCTCACACCCAAGCTCGACCAGGCCCGGGTCGACGGCGCGTTGTGTTCTACGCGCGCCTCAAAGAGATGTCAGCAGAATTGACGGGGTCTGCTAGGGCCGATGCCTGCCGGGGTTGCGAAGAAAACCGAAAGGGAGATCGTGGCCCCCGGCAACAGGGCAACCGAAGGAACACGGGTGGGTTTTAGTCAGTAAGAGTCTGACACGCCCTCCCGCTCCGCCCAGTGCGGGAGAAGTTATTTGATGATTTCCCACCCAAAAAAAAAAGGCATGCGTTACAGAAATCTCCCGAACCCCGCATACGAGCCCTATCGACCAATGAAAATGAGTCTTTTCGATTTAAATCTGTGTAAGGGATACATAAAAGAACACACTTTATGATGCTTTCAAATTTAACCCACATTTTCTCAAGAAAAAGAGACGATGGGCAGTTAATAATTTCGTACGACGTGCAATATGGCTACTGTCATAATTTAAAAGGGTTCAAATCATGTAGCCGCTGCCTTATCAACCCCGCCGCGCTGCCTTTGCGATTACGTCAACCCTATCGCGTCCAATTACGTTTAGTAGGTACTAGAAAATATAATGCATTTATAAACAGTTTACATGGTTTTCAGAGGACACTAAAATATTTAGCAGAAGTTGCTGATAAGACAATTTTCAGCAAATATTATTTGGGAGAACTAGAGTTTTTGATGGGTTGTGTGCCTCTTTTTTCCGAGGTTCAAATCTAGGCAAGTACTAACGTGATTTATTTCAATACATAAGTACCTTTTGAGTTTATCTTGGACATTACTAACATCGGTGAAGGAAAAACATCGTGAGGAAACAAGTACCCTAATTGCGTAACTTATTTTCGTAAACGATTTTGACTTTGTTTCATTTTGACAGTTCAACAACATTCATTGCGTTATTTACGTTGTTGAACTGATTTTTTTCTTAACTTATGAAGCAATGGATTATGAATCAGTTTCAAACCGAAACAATTTGTAACTGATCGTATATTATGCAATTAGGGTACTAATTACAAAATAATTACGAAAGATTTATTTTATTTGTAATATTATTATATGAGGTCCTAGGTTCGATTCCCGGGTCGGGCAAGGTGTTATTGGGTTTTTCCATCTGGAATTTCTCAGTAGCAGCCCGGAGTCTGGATTTGTGCCCGGTTGATGGCAATAGGCTCGCCCCCTATTACATGGGACTTAAACATAACTGGCGAAATGTGGGTGTACTATAGGTACACCTCTGCCTAACCCTTCGGGGAATACAGGCGTGATGTTATGTGTGATGTTTATTATTATATAATTAATATTTAATTATATTAATTTAATTAATATTTTGATATTTTATAACATTTTACAATTTGACAATTTTGTATTTGACATTTAATTTTTTTATACTACACTGACATTTTTTTTTGTAACAATTTTAATTATAATTCTTTAGTGAGTTGTTGAATATTTAAATTTAATAAATCACAATTTTGTTTTGGGTTTTTATCTATTATTTATTTAAAGTACTTTATAATTTAAATGTATGAGTGGAAAACACAGAACTATGGACTAGAATTATATCTGAAATAAATGAATAAATTTAAATAAAATTATAGTTATTTTAAGTCTGGAATCGCCAACCCGCCGTGAGCAAGCGTGGTGATTAATGCTCGTGTTTTCTCTGTATGAGAAGAGTTCTTTGTCCTACAATGACACAGCATTAGATATAAGGCTGGTATTATTATGTAATAATTGCAACAAACGGTTTTATCACAGAATACGATCCTTACGAGCGGTCCGGGAGACCCGTGCGGACCGCCCGTACGGGCTTCCGAAACAGAGACGCACGTGAGACGCTAGAACATCGTTTCGCAGCGACGCGAATTGGTCCGTACGCGACCCGCTCCGGGTACAGCCCGTACAACGCTAGCAGACGTATCGTACTAACTCCCTCATTTTAGAGCACTGCGGGCGCTACCCGTACGGTTCTCCCGTTTACGGGCGGCCCGTCTCCCGGACAGCTGTGAAACCAATCTTACGGACAACCTTTGGATTCAATTAAGTAAGAATATAAGCCACTGTATATCAGGATTTTGACGTGTATTATAGTTTCATCATTCTACGAATTATCTGTCCTCCGGTGACCTACAAAAACGTTTTTACAATATATAGGCCCAAATATTTTAAGACGGTCTCCGAGGTTAACTTTTTATTTAGAAGTCATATCTTTTATAACCCTCGTATAGACTGGGAAAGGTGCTTTGCGGATTTTTTTCACTTTCATACTTAAGTAGCCAAAAATCGTTTTACTAGAAATGAAACCTTTTATAATCCGTGCTCGAAAATTTTATAATTTATAAATAAATTAATAAATCATTTTATAATTCGTAATAGTTCTTTGGGTTCCGTACCGAAGTGACACCCTTTGGGTGGAACGGAACGGAACCCTATTACTATTTTTAAGGTTCCGCTGACCGTCTGTCTGTCAGCAGGCTGTATCTCAAGAAAATGTGGACAGTTGAAATTTTCACTGATTATGTATTTCTATTGCCGCTACAAACAATAAATATGAAATAATAAATTTAAAAATTAAAGGGGCTCCCCTACAAGAAACGTGTTTTTTTCAGAGTTTTTTGCTAAATATTGTACGGTGTTACGGAACTCTTCGTGTTCGAGTCCAACTCGCACTTGTTATAATAAATCAAGTGGGTATGGTAAAATAGTTCGATTTTACACGAATGTCACCAGTTACGAATACAAAATATTGAATTGTGAGTTTGTGGGAGATGAGAAGAGAAAAAATTAACATTATGTGCCATGACGAAAATGGAAAAGTCCCTTAACAGCTCAACTGTTTTAAATTAAATTTAGATCAAATTTGCCTTTTGAAGTCGATAACATTAAAAAATCCATTGTGTCTCGTAAGTGACAGTTAAGCTCTGTGAAATACACTATGATCAGTTTCTAAGTTTAAACTATATTTTAAAACCTACTTAAAATTCTGGAATTATAGCTTGTCCAGTTTGATATAACGCGCCCCACTACCGCATTTTACGTGCACGGCGGCGCCGCGGCTAATACTTAATAACCGACCTTAAAAACCTAATTTAATTACCGAAGGTCTTGAAGACGATCAAGATATTGAGAGGGAGCGCAGAGCTTTAGCGGTCAGAGGTAACTAGCTGGCCCGCAGATTCTCCCGCTGCTCTGCAGGTTACGATAACGTTATTCAAGGCGTATTGTCAAAGCTTTTTTATACGGAAAAGTGTGGGTCAGCCACACCAAAAGATCGCTGGATGTCCTGCGCGTTTAGTATAATAACATCTTCAGGATGATGTTGGGGCTGCCTCGCTTCTGTAGTGCATCGGGGATGTTTGTTCAGTATCGCACTGATGGCTTTCATGCCATTATCCGCAAGAAGATTGCATCCCTGATTTAAAGAATGCGTGGCAGCTGCAACGGTATTCTGAAGACTGTAGCAGATAGGGTCTCTTTTCCGTTATGGAGATCCTTTATTAAGAGGGTTATTTGAATTGAATTGTATTTAGAAGGTAAATTTTAATTTAAATGTTTAATTTTTGTGAAATATACATACCGCATTTTACGTATTATCATTTATTATTGTTGTTTAATACGGAAAATGCGGTATGGGGCGCGTCATTTTAGACTGTACAAGCTATACTAAAGCCTTGTAATACTTAAAGCAGATAATTAATCTGCCTTGCTTTTCCCAACTATGTTGGGATCGATGTTACAGAATTTTACATGGACCGACTGTCTATCTGACCTCCAGAACTCAGATATTGGGTAACGCGATACCCCCCGGTAAAACTGGTTTTCAGACTTCAGGGCTTCTGAGTATCCGTAATGACTGTCAAAGATCTACGAATGACTGCGGGGACCAATTGCTTAACATGCTTTTCGAGGCGCTCCGTGTCTTGATATGTAATGGATAGCTTAAGGCTACACGACACTAAGCGACTTTAATGATTTTATACTGAAGATCACGTCTAAATGAGTACCTAGTGTTAATGATTTGTAAAAAAAAATATGTTAAATTAGAGCATTTTCTTCATAACTTAATCTGTGATTATTTTAGATTTTGTTTAGGTATATTACATAATGTAATTGATTTGTAAAATTATGTCTAACGCGGATAAAAAACTGAGAATCACGCAAAAACAATCAAGCGTATTTTTCTGAAACCTTCACCATTTTAAAGATAATTTAATTATGTATCTTTTAGTATGTTTTATTAGAATACCTTTTGTTTTACTTATAAAAAAATAATAAAATGTGTCTAATTTGACACAGAGCTCCTTGATGGGTGAGTCCTATTACTGGCTGGATGCACGACGCGCTGCGTGAGCTCAGTACAGAACACACAAGCTTACTAATCAAGGTCGCTGGGATACTTATATCGACGTCTAAATCTTCGATCGATACAAATCACCGGGCACAAACCACGTCACAGAAATCAAATAAATTACAAAAGTGACTACCGATATCACATGTTCGAATTTCGGCCAATTCCAAAAGAGTGACAGTTGCAGATAGAATCAGGTTCTACTCCTAGATATGCCAAAGAGCTATGAGCTTCCAGTTTGTGTCCGGTATTTGGGACCGTGTCCGAAAATTGGAGCAGATACGATTGTTGATTGATAGTGCAACCATGCGAGAGCTATATTCTGGCAAATTGAATTTGATGACTAGGTTTGTAGAACATCGAGATTTTAATTACGATGAAGGTTTGACTGACGGACTTTGCAGCGTTTTGGGCTGCAATATTGTATATAGATTTTGTTATTTCTTGTTTTTGTATTTTGTTTTTGTGTTTGTATTTCTTGTTTCTATGTTTTATAATGTATATCAACCTGCCTAGCCTTTTCCAACTATGTTGGGGTCGGCTTCCAGTTTCACCGAATGCAGCTGAGTACCAGTAGGTATTTTACATGGAGCCACTGTCTGTCTGATCTCCACAACTCGGTAACTGGGTAATACGATACCTCTTGGTAAGACTGGTTGTCAGACTTTCGGGCTTCTGACGACCCTTATTGACTATTAAAGATCCACGAATGATAGCCGGGACCAACAACTTAACGTGCTTTCAGAGGCACGGAGGGGTCTCGGTATGTAAAGATGATCACCTATCTACAGACCAACCCCGGTAAGTGTAGCTTAACCTTATAGATCGACCCATGCGGCTGTTATTACTTAGCGACGAGCTCCTCCTATGTTTTATAATGAATGTAAATGATAAATGGTAATGAATGAAAACTACTTTTAAAAGTCCAGTTCTCAATATTGATCACAACGCCCTTTCTGTAAACTGGGTCAACCGATTATATCCACTTTTTTAGCCAATATCATGATATCTTCAGGTTTGAGATTGATCCAAATTACAACAAAAAAAAAATCGAGGTCATTTTATATTTAAGAGGATTATTTTTAGGGTACCGTACCCAAAGGGTGCGGGGACGTACGGGACCTTATTAATAAGGCTCCGCTCTCTGTCAGTATGTTACAGAACTGTACTTTTTTAACCGTATTATGTAGACACTTGAAATTTTTACAGACTGTGTACTACTATGGCCGCTATAACAACAAAACATTTTTTTTCTTATTTGTTGTTAAAAATTAAAGGGGGTGTAAACTACAAGAAACGTAAAATGCAATTGAAGTGGATATATTTAGTAACTTGTTCCGCTTAACTATTTTTAAAGAGTCTTAAAAAGACACGATTGACTTGTCGTGAACTCGAACAGGCCGTGTTTGAGTTCACGACAAGTCAATCGTCATCCTGAGGATGCCTCGTTGAGAGGTGAAATACATGTCGATTTCTTTCAGGGTCTTTTTAAGACTCTTTAGAAATAGCTAAGTGGAACAAGTTACTAAATTTATCCACTTCAATTGCATTTTATAATGGATTTCCGCAAGGTCACGCCTGAATCAATTAACAACAAGAAACGTGTTAAAGAAATATGTAGTGTTATATATTGTACGGTGGTACGGAACCCTTCGTATGTGTGTCCGACTCGCACTTGGCTGCTTTTGTTTATCTCATTAGCTGATTAAACGATTGAAATATTATATTTTTTGTTATCAAAACTTTTAGTTACAGAACAAACAACGAGTTAGTCCAAGTTCGCAGGGGCGATTTTTCCCGCGATGTTTTTTTGTCGCACAATGAATTTTCATCGCTCTGCTTGGCGCCAAGAGTTGAAAATCCAACAGTGTGTTTTTTCGATGCGCTAGAATGTACTCTGTTGGATTCTAAACGTTCGGCTCAACACCGAGAGTTGAAAATTCAATGCGCGATAAAATCCCGCCGCTAAGGTGCAGAGAAAAAAAAAGAAATGTAATTCCGGTATCTTACCAAAACTATGTTTGTTCGACAATTACTGTCGTGTAGTCCTGACCTTTCATCTTATAATATACATTCATTATAATAATGATTACAAAATATATACCTACACATTATCATAGTCATTATTCAAAAGATTTTTCAAGTATTTTTCCATAGCATAAGTATAATCAGCTTATAATGTTCCCACTGCTAGGACACAGGCCTCACTGGTAGCTCACCGTCCGATAAGGACCAGGCCCGGGTCGACGGTGCGTTGTGTTCCACGCGCGCCTCAAAGAGATGTCAGCAGAATTGACGGGGTCCGCTAGGGCTGATGCCTGCCGGGGTTGCGAAGAAATCCGAGAGGGAGATCGTGGCCCCCGGCAACAGGGCAACCGTAGGAACACGGGTGGGTTTTAGTCAGTAAGAGTCTGACACGCCCTCCGGCTCCGCCCAGAGCGGGAGAAGTCATTTGATGATATCAAATAACTTCTCCACCCAAAAAAAAAAAAGGTGTATGCATAGACGGAGATCCCAGCCTTTACGTCATCAGTATTTATAACGTGAATTTATTATGATTTGGTCAGAATGTATTTTCGAACAACGGGTTTTATCACATTTCATATTCTGAAAATAGCGTCATGAATGTAATCACAGTAAACATAACATCACCCCTGTAATACCCGAAGCCCCGAAGGTTTAGGTCGCGTTCCGACATAAGTACCTACTATGCGTTTTATGCGTGTGTAATCCCAAAGGTTATTGCAATTTTGGCCTCGTTGGTCTAGACCAAAATTGCAATAACTTGCTTGCAAGCGCTACTGCTGAGTATGAGGTCCTTTTTTTTGGGTGGGAAATTATCAAATAACTTCTCCCGCTCTGGGCGGAGCGGAAGGGCCTGTCAGACTCTTACTGACTAAAACCCACTCGTGTTCCTTCGGTTGCCCTGTTGCCGGGGGCCACGATCTCCATTTCAGTTTTCTTCGCAACCCCAGCAGGCATCGGCCCTAACGGACCCCGTCAATTCTGCTGACATGTTTTTGAGGCGCGCGTGGAACACAACGCGCCGTCGACCCGGGCCTGGTCCTTATCGGACGATGGGCTACCCATTGCACACCGTTCGCAAGCCCGCGCCTACGGTGGCCGTAAATCGGCTTGCGATTGAGTATGAGGTCCTGGGTTCGATTCCCGGGTCGGGCAGTGTTATTGGGTTTTTCCTTCTAGAAATTCTCAGTAGCAGCCCGGAGTGTGGATTTGCGCCCGGTTGATGGCAATAGGCTCGCCCCCTATTACATGGGACTTAAACATAACTGGCAAAATATGGGTGTACTATAGGTTTACCTCTGCCTAACCCTTCGGGGATTACAGGCGTGATGTTATGTAATATGCTTATATAAAATTTCGATGTTTTATCAAATCGCAAAAACCATATGGAGCAGAGGTGGGCCACAAAAAATCATCAAATTTATTTATTTTATGTTTTACATGATATGACGACCTATCACGTCTGCGGAGTTATGCTAGTCAATTTAATTCGACCCAGTAGATAGTGCTTTGTATCCAATGAAAAATGCTCTTTAACAAAAGTGCAACACACCTAGTCTGTGTTCGCAATAAACAGGAGTTATAGGAAAAACAACTGTAATGCCTACACATAAGGTTTAGTTTGCGCTAAGACTCTCTATTTGTTTAAGACTTTTTCAACAGTACTAGCCTGTCTTAAATCAACTTTATTTACACTTGCATTAATTTGATGTTTGTTTAAGAGGAAATAACATCAATTGGAAACAAGGTACACACCTTATGGTTATTATTAACTGAATGTGAATCTGTAATGAAGTGTAATGTTCTATATTTATATGCGAGCTGTATACACTTAGATACCTACAAAAGTTTTCAGTAAGAACTAAAACCGTTTCTAACTACCTCCCAACCAACCCGGGAACTAGTAAAAGTTGTATCAACTCGATACTCGCAAACTGTATCAATAGGTTACGAACCGCATCTAGGTTACCCTCCAGTGACGTCACGGATGACATTTAACTTGTGTGACGTCATGCTGGGGCTCGATCATATAAAACGTTGAACTCCGAACAGCGCGCTTTTATATCATGTGCTATTTTGAGCGGTAGCGCTGGTGACTTAATAACAGCCGCACAGGTCGATCGAAGGTTAAGCTACGCTTGTCGAGGTCGGTCCATGGATGGGTTATCATTCAAATTAGGCAAGTTGATTCTCAGTGCCTGCTAGCATCATGAGTGAGGTATCTTTCTACACTAAATGAAGCGTTAAAGATAAAAAATAATTACTTATCATAACATAACATCACGCATAAATTCCCCAAAGGGTTAGTCAGAGGTGTACCTATAGTAAGACCCACATTTTACCAGTTTTCGGGGACGAGCCTCACAAATCCAGATTCCAGGGAAATTCCAGATGGAAAAACCCAATGAATGACATTTTGCCCGACCCCGGGAATCTAACCAGACGAGGATTATTTTTTAAAAGGCAATAAAAAAAAAAAATATTTTGAAAAAACACTTTTTCCACTCGAGAAACCTTCAAAGGTACACAAAATAATCCCTCCGTTAATCTCGAATAATTGTTTCTAAGCCCCAGTATCCATAAACCCAATTAAATAAAATCATAATCCACCGACGTAACTCCGACCATCGATTTATTTTCAACGAAAATAACGGATACAAAAACGGGTTCTGAATAAATTTGAAAGCCTTTTCATAATTTAAGGACCCATATTACATAACGGTTCCCAAATAAAAATTCAAATGTAAGCCTTTGATTTATTATTTTAAATTTAGTCTACTCTGAGTGCTTTTATTTTGGAAAGAAAAAGGGTTTCAGTAGCGGAAAAATATTGGTAAAGAATAATATATCTACTGAAGCGTTGATGTTTCCTAGCCTAATGTAACATGATGTTTCAAAGTTTTAAACAAATACATTTTATTTACCATCAACTAGCTGACATAAGAGACGTCGTCCTGTCAAAATTTCAATACGGTATCAAATTCATATAAATATCCCATAGCAATTAGCACTGTCAGTTTTTCCCGATTTTTTTCATTTTCCGGGCAATTTTTTCAATTTTTCTTTAAAAAAAATAAAAAATAGCCAAATCTGTCCAGCCGTTCTCGACGACGAAACGAACAGCATTTCATTTATTTGCACAGATTTACACAAAAAAAGTAAAAAAAAAAAAATACACTAACCGTTACAAAATTAAATAACTCCGTCTGATGAGCCATATTCGTGGCTAAACGTAGTAAAACAATACCCACCTAGTTTGGAGCAGGCCTTTTATTTCTATATGGCAGACCTAATCGTTTTAAGAAATTAGCTAATTGATCTCCGAGGTCGGACACTATTTTGCCACTCTAATCAAATAACTATGTAGTTTAATATTAGTTATTGTTGTAATTTTATTGGGGGCATCCACGCATGTATGCATTAGTACTTATTAGAAAAACTGGCAGGTGACCGCATTTCCACGACAAAGCGCGTATTTTGCGTACATACATCCACGAATTTAAAAGACTAATTTCTCATTCAGAATTTAATCATTTGTAATTAATAGAAATCCACGAATGTACAATGATTATTATAAATGATTAAATTCTGATTGAGAACTTAGTCTTTTAGAAACAAATTAAAATCTCTATTGAATTAATCTGAGTTTGAAGTGCCCATTAATTAACGTTTTCGTTTTAAACAAAAAGAAAAATGGCAAAAATCTGTTGAAAGAATTAAGACAGAAATCACTTTACATTTTTACGTTACTTTTTCATTTAAATTATACCAATTCATCAAGCTTTCGCAGATTGGAAGAAGGCTCTTAATTACTTTGACGAATTTATTTAAGTAGCAAGTCGAATAATGATCACAGAATATATTGTTTTACGAGTTTTCTTTATTTGTTCATTAGCATCAGATTAGAACGCACGATGAGATTTAACGTGATTTTTTCGGAACGCAAATTGTCCGAAACTAAAAGAAAAATATCTTGAAAAATACATCGGCAATACCAAATAATATATTAATAACTTACTTACCCAAGTATCTGTATTCCGCAAAACACCGAACTTTGCCCCTAAAACCTGGATGACGGTAGACGAAAAAAAAAACGGTGCCGTCGGTTGAACCACAGAGTAGACAGGTACAGAAGACCGACTTCATATAACGAGCTGAAACAGGCACACGCACGCATAGACGCGAACTGAAGCCGATATCAGACGTTTACATTTTCGATCATTTTTTAAATTTTATTCGACACGAGTGAAACTCGAAGAAATACAAAATGAATCAAAAGTGAAAAATAAATTAATTAGTGAATCGATTCAACGATGTTGGATTTTGGCACCCCGCATATTTACCTCGCCTACCGAATAATCGAAAAATTTAATGGAAAGAGCAGATGAACGATCATTGCTATAAAGTTCGGTTGGTGTCGAGTGAACGTGGAATTAAAGAAAAATGGACCTTCACCCAAGTAAACCATTCACTCGAGTGAAGCGTCTGATATCGGTTTTACGGCGATCTCGAACGAATGCCAGTTGCGAGTGCGCTTGCACTCGCTGCACTTGAAGTGTGTTGGTGTGCGTTTCCGCTAATTGCATAGAGCCGACTTACTGTACACTGTCTATTCTGTGGTTCGACGGCTTTATCGCGGCACAACTTTTTCCGTCTACCGTAGCAGTAGTCAAACATTCTTGATACTTTTTACCAAGCACCGCAAAGAAATTACTTTGTTTACATGTTTCGAGGTAACAAAATAAGATTTTGCTCTGAATTTTCGTAATAAAGAGTGGAGCTAGCGGGAGAATAATGGCTCTTTTCTTCAGCGCATGAACGATATGTAATATCTCAGAAGCTATGACCAGCGATATTACAGTAATTTGTGATAATTACTGTTTCGTGATTGGTCGTTTTGTGATCGATAGTGGTGTAATGGGTTAAAGATGAATATCGATGATATTCGATGATATTTCGGAAATCGAAATCAGGGTTATGCTGGTATAAAATTGTAACAGTAGATTTGTAACCTGAAATTGTTATTGTTGTTGTGAACTAAGATTTAGAATACTTAATGGTAGGTACCTGCGGGAACCTTACTTTAATTACAGAATTATTAAAGCAAGTATCGTATTCGCAGTTAATTTTATAAGAAACTAGCTGTTGCCCGCGACTTGTTACTGCGTGTATTTTGCCCCTTATCGATTTTTTAAACAAATAACAAAAAAAAAACTATCCTTGCTCTAAAATAACGAATTTATTCCGAATATAATTATTTAACCTCAAAATAGATACTAATCCCCAAATGAATCTAAGGCTTCTGCCTCGAATCTTGCGGGCAGCGGGGCGGCAGGATCTAATACGTAAAATCAAATGGACCGGCCCTCGAAAACAGCGGCACGGCAGCGGCGCGGGGGCAGGCAACGAGCGGTGCACTCTAGTCAAGTGGTGACCGCCCGCGCGTCTGCATTGCAGTGCTGTGCAATTTAATTTTGTGACGTGTCGAAATGTCCTCGGACGTTCCTCGTTGTTTTACTTACCCTAGCGTTAAGTATAGTTTTGCTGCTGGAGATTATACCTCTATATCGTTTTGGATTAATTCCAGATTCTAAATCGCCCTTGATAGCTTCAAGAATATAGTCAAAAGTTTCTACACTTATTCTGGTGTAATAGTAAAAAATAGTTTGTCTGAATTAGGTTTCTTAGGACATTGTCTCTGTTCTTTTCTTTTCCTTACCTTTATTGTAGGGATTCACTTCTTCTTTTACCCACAATAAATCGAGCGTTAGGAATAAATTGGAATCAAAAAGATGTTGTTGCCGTTGTTCAGATATTTCACAATACTACGCCGCCATAGTGCCGCGCGATCTGCCCGCTGGTTTCGAGAACGGGTCTGTGTTGCCTGCCTCGCTCCCGCGCCGCCGCCGCCGCCGCCGCCCCGCTGCCCGCAAAATTCGAGACAGAAACCTTAAAGTCGCTACCCCAATATCATAATCTAAAACTGTCTAATAAAATTATATATTTACAATATTTCATGGATAAGGAAAATAATAAAAAACGAGATATTTTGTCATTAATTTATATTTCTTTGTCAACATCAAATTCAATACTCTACACTATACCACCACATCCACTCACCATACATCACATCTATTCCCCACATAATATCACTTATTTATTTAATATTCGAATATTTACAGTAGATCTCCAACCAATATGCCAATCTATCTTTTTACCGACACAACCACTAAGCACGTCTTATCGTCCCGAGCGCCCGACTCCGAAGGCCATTGTTCTACCATTCTGACATATCGAATCTTTCGGTGTTGCCAGTACAATATCCAACAATTATGTATATTAATAAATTAAAACCTAACACAAATATCCAGGTTAAAAAGTAGCCTATCCTATATGGTGTCATTAAATGGTAATAGACAGAGAGACGGACAGAATTTTGTATATACAATATATGGGGATATATATGGTGGATATAATACATGGAGTCTTCGAAATTCTTAGTTTTACACCAAGAATTTCGAAGCTATGCATAGGTAAGAGTCCGGAGTCCCCAACTGCTCTTAAACGGCTAGAAATCCCAGGTTTACTTAACTGTGAAATGAATGCAATTTACATTCAGTTTGAAGGTAGCCCTTAGGTTTGAATAAAGGTTTGAACACGTCTCCAGTGTAATCTTGACTTAGATCCAATATATTTTCTTCTTTACCTAATACTTCGCTATTAGGTTCTTGTTTATTTTGCTCCACAACCTTGGTTTGTTTTCACACGTCGGTTTTAACACACATACAGTGGCTATATTACCCTCATTTTGGAAGTATTTCTTGTGAAGGTACTAAGCTTATATAATATTGTGTACTTGCTCGTATTTTTTCTTTTACTTGAAATTATATGTTTTAATGAGCTACCGAGTTTTTTTTTTTTAAATATGTCTTCAATCACATTTCCTAAAACACCTATACAGTGTTTTTTTTTTTACTGGAACAGTAGAGGAAGAAATAGAATAGAATTTCCATACAAGTAGGAAAAAATAATTTTATAAAATTTTACCTACTTCTGCTGTCCAGATTATTTTCTTCCGGTACAATAAAATGATCTTTATATGAAACAGAGTCGAAGCGCATACAAGAAATTGGTAAATTTTAGTCACTTTTATGGACAAGTCGAGCTTGAATAAAAAACAAAGCCAATGCCTTGCCTTTTTTGTGGCTATTGTTTCCTAAGACAGTTTCCTCTTATCTCATATGGATACGGATTTCTATTGCTTTAGAACATAAATTACAGCACGGCCTTTTTTTTTGGGTGGGAAATTATCAAATAACTGCTCCCGCTCTGGGCGGAGCGGGAGGGCGTGTCAGACTCTTACTGACTAAAATCCACCCATGTTTCTTCAGTTGCCATGTTGCCAGGGGCCACGGTATCCCTTTCGGAGTTTCCCGCGACCCCGGCAGGCATCGGCCCTAGCGGACCCCGTCAGTTCTGCTGACATCACTTTGAGGCGCGCGTGGAACACAACGCGCCGCCCGTCGACCCGGGCCTGGTCCTTATCGGAAGGCGAGCTACCCATTGCTCACCGTCCGCAATTACAGCACGTACCAAAAGAACAATGTCACCAAGTTTTACACAAAAACGTAAACAAATAAGTACCTACTTACGTCCTTCCTACAAACATAAAACTACTCCTTTTTACTCTGTAACACGAAACGGATTTAACCCTACAGTACTAAATGAAAAAGGAAAGAAAGAAAGAAAGAAAATACATTTATTTAGCACAGACTAAGAGACACACAATACACCAGATAGTTGGGTAATTATAGTCGTACATCAGGAAAAAAAATAAGATAAAAATAAAAAGTGCAAAGTCCGATGTAAGAAATTAGCAGGAGTGTGCCTCACGGCTGCGCCAAAAAGGCCCAGTTCAGCAAAAATGCCAGACAACTGGTGCCTGACGCTGGTTTTCAACTGGACCTGGTGTGTGAGGTGACGAATGTAAATCAGTTTTATACTGCATCGTGATGTGTGTAATGTGTATGCATAATTGTATAAATAAATTAAAATAAATTAGTGTCACATAAAAACAGTAACGAGTAGGTACCTATGTATAAAAAGCGTGATATTGAGTAACATTGCAAAACTAAACAAAAAATAAATAAATACTGATAAATAGATAAGTGACATGACCGCATGATTAGACCTTCTTATGCAAATAAAGAAATTCTCCGAAATGAGTCAGAACAGAAACCTGCTTTAATTTAAACGATGCCTGACTTGCCATGCTCCGACACATTGTTATAATAATTTATTAATCCGTGCACTGTAATGTCATCGCACAATACGCTGCAAGCAGCCGAGCGCGGCGGACTATTTTCGGACAGTTTGCATCTTGTGTGTGCTTTGAACTTGTCTTAGCTGTTGTTTGCATTTGGATTAACCAAATACGAAGGATATGACGTCTTTAAATAAGTCAGCTAAAACACTATTTGCGAAAGTGGAAAAGAAATTAAAAAACAAACAAACGAAACATAAAAGGATGAAAGGTAAGCGCGCTAGTCGATAATAGAAATATTTGATGTACTTAATTAACAAATAATGAATTCTGGCATAATATGAGATACGAAAACTACCCACTTTTAATTTTCCGTCTCCCTTTCACAGCCTCATGGATGTCAAATCACAAACAGCACAGAGGTTCGCCCACTGCCGGTTGTTGGTGAAGGATGGGTAAAAAAGGCGCCATCCCCACATTGTACGTCTCATTCATGTGCAAATAGGCCAGGCAACATTTGGTACGTTGACAAGCGAACATGATTCAGCGATGCATAAGTGGGAAGGTATAACAGAAGGTATAACATTTGTTACTTGAATGACCTGGATGGATTGGTGAGGAAGCCATCCTGACGCCGCTCCACCGTTTGTTAAAGTCGTCGCGTGCAAGTGGGCCAGGCATTTCGGGTAAGTACTTGCGCCTGCGTTGCTAGAAGGCACATTATGTGAATAAATATATATATATAGGCGGTTATTTTAGTGTGCTATTTTTCATACCACAGGTCTCACAACATGCGACATGACGTTGCGGCGGCGCGGCGCGCGGCCCTTTTGTACATTATATAATTGAGAAATTCAGTGCGACCATATCCAACTTCCGTTGCGATTCTATTAGATACTGCCGTAAACGTGTTCTAAAAGTGTCGATTGTGCTGATTATTCTTATCGGTGGTGGCAGGTTATTCCACACTTTGGAAGCCGCATAGCGAAAGCTACCCCTGAATGCCGCTGTGTTGTGAGTCTGAGAAGAGAGTTGTTGCGAACATTGCCGTCTTCCACATTCGCGTCTGTTAGTTAACCAACTAAGTTTGTCGTATAGATAGTCGGGTTTTTTATATTTAACCACACCGAACAGGAGGCACGCTAGGTGTAGCTTCCGTCTGGACTTCATTTTTAATGACAAATGTTTATTCAGAAAAGGTGTTACGTGACTTCGCCTAGGAATAGTATAACAAAATCGCGCGCAAGCGTTCTGTACTCTCTGAATGAGACGGTCTGTACGGGCTAATAGGCGCGGGCCATACACTGTATCGGCGTAGTTTAGCCTAGATAGTACTAAGGCTTCCACCAGCTGTTCCCGTAGTGACTCAGATAAATAACACCTCATCCCATATAACACCTTCAGGCGGTAAAAGCAGTTCCTTACTGAGTCTGCTACGTGCTTTTCAAACCGAAGGTCTTTGTCCATCACAAGACCCAGGTTACGCGCCTCATTAACTCGCTCGATTGGTTCGCCCATCAGTTCCACGTCAAAAGTCGAAGGCAGTCGGGCCTGCTGCTGTCTGGTGCCAAATACCATATATTTAGTTTTAGAAGGGTTCAGGGACAGGCAGTTTTCCTCAGACCAAACGGCGATTCGCTGAAGATCTTCATTAAGATCCTTAATGGCTCTGTCATACTCGTCTGGTCTGAAGGACATGCAAGCGAGATGAAAAACGGATCTAAATTACTTCTCCCGGTGGAATTCAAATAAACGAGAGATGCTGCGGTCTGAATGTGGTTAGATTTTGCTACAACATCCAGGGAACCACAGACCGATGTGCTTTAAACTTAAAGCTTTAAACCTGAAACGTGCGCAATGTGAATCGTCCTCCAGGGAAAGATATTTTGTGCAGGATAACTTGTTTTCTTTGAAACGACAGCTAACAGCTGTGAAGCAAAGTTTTACCTGTGCATTTTGTAAATTTAAAACACGACAATTTTGGAAGCAATACAAATTACAATGTAAACGTTCGTCATGAAGCAGTTTTTAGCACAAACATAAGATTGAACGAAAAAACATGTCCAATAATAATAAAAAATAGGACAGACATTCTGTTATGTTCTCCCATACATTCCAACTGCAAATGTAAGTTTGTAAGCACAATATTGTTTTTTTTTTTTCAAAATTTTAGGTTCAGTAGTTTAGGACACAGAACATATACTTTATATGTTCTGTGGGTTAGGAGATAAGGGGGGGAATGGTCAATTTTCACCTGTTTTCTTCAATTTCTTTAAATTAATTTACCTATTTTAAAATTATGAAAAAAAAAATCTGATCCTTGCAATAAGTAATTTGATATTTCACACGGTATACTTTGCACAAAGTTTTTTTTTTAATTTTCTGGTATGCTCCCCAAAAGTGACCCCCATATTCAAAATTCATTTATTTACGTTATACGTCCGTGTTTGGGTCACAGAAATACATACGTGTACCAAAGTTCAACTTAATCGGTTCATTAGATTCGGAGCAAATTGGCTGTGACAAACAGAGAGACAGACAAACATACGAGTGATCCTATAAGGGTTCCGTTTTTCCTTTTGAGGTACGGAAACCTAAAAATTAACTTAAATTAGTATTAAACTAAGTTTCTAACTTTACTTGACACTTACAAACCTATGCCTTTTTTTTAAGTGGGAAATTATCAAATAACTTCTCCCGCTCTGGACGGAGCGGGAGGGCGTCAGGCTCTTACTGACTAAAACCCACCCGTGTTCCTTCGGTTGCCCTGTTGCCGGGGTGAGCTACCCATTGCTACCTATGCTTACAAATACAAACATACGACTCTCAGCATAACGAAATCAACACTCGCATTCAATACTTAAACATATTTATTTTGTGATTGAATAAATAAAATGTTTGACTCCATCTCAGCTGCTCCATACAAATTCTTGAGTCTGTCAGCTACAGAAACTCTATTATATCCATGTTTATACGTTTACATAGGATGAAAAATGTATATGTTGACAAATAGATTTTCGCGAAAATCTTGCGCGACCACAATGGAAGCGTATTACACACTCATTCTCATATTATGTGTAAACACTTACGTTTAGTTTGAAGTACGTTTCAGTTACGTAAATATGTATTTCAACATGTATGGAATTTTCATACATAAAAGTTCGCTGCGGCCCGCCTGTGTGCGTGCGTTGATTCGAGACCAAACTCAGCGGGAGACTAGCCTTCGGCGCAGGAGATATTATAATGCACAAGTGTGTGTGCAGACACAGGGGCAATCTCAAACAATAAAAAACATAATAGATCGATGGCAATGATTTTGTTTGCCCATCCGAACACATCAAATATGCAATGCTTCGCGCGTTATAAAGTAGACATAGGGCGAACGCAGCCCGATGTTATAAATATTTAGTGATAACCTTCATCTAAGCCGGATGGATGGCAAAAATCCAGCCAAGTGCGTATTGGACTACGCACAATGAAGGTTTCCGTAGTTGGGATGAATTTACCCCAAAATAAACTTTACATTGTAGTTAAAAACATGTTCACCCATACATCATACGTCACGGTCAATTCTTCAACTGCAAATGTAAGTTTGTATGCGTAAAAAAAAATTGTAAAAAAACTACAAATTAACTATTTTCGGAACTTTTCCTTTACATGTACTGTGAGACCTTGCTTCGTGCCAAATTTCATGATTCTAGGTCAACGGGAAGTACTCTATAGGTTTTGATTTACTTGCGAGTTTCAAAATATGTCGCATAAATGGCCATATATTTTTATTGCGTTGACTTTGAAGCTTGATTTTTTTAGAGCTCCAAGGGACTATAGACCTACATATTTGATATTAATTTTAACTTGATAACTCCTCGCGTCCCAGACAAAAAGGGTCTTGACAAACTAACGGACGAACAACGAAATGGTCCTATAAGGATTCCATTTTTTCCTTTTGAAGTACGGAACCCTAAAAATGAAAAAAGAAAGCTACAGAGTGGTTACCAAGAGAAAGGATAAGAAGAAAAGGCGGCGGGATATATTTTATGAAACAGTAGGAGTAACTTGGATGCAATATATAACTTTATTTTAAGATATTTTTTTGCATGCTGAAAGTAGCAAGAAATATATTGAACTTTTTACATTTATATTTAAGACTATACGTATCATATTTTATGCAAAATAAAGATAAAATAGCGAGACAAAAAACTTTGAAGAGACTTCGGGGAGGCGTACGCCAAAGGGGAGAGGAAACTTCTACCAGTAACAGAAAATAATTAAATTGAAAAATTGTATTAAATTTTTGGTAGTAGAAATAAATGCTTTTTTATTGAATAACCTTCAGAGTGTTCAATCCATCTCATCAGAAAAACAACAACTCGGAGCCAAAAAACACAAAAATAAAAAAGGTGCAGGGAAACAGAAGAGCTGGAACAGAAGAACTTTACTAAATATTTCATCTTGTAATTACGGAGCTCGTGGCTAAGTAATAACAGCCGCATGCGTCGATCCACCATGTTAAGCTACGCTTGCCGGGGTTGGTCCGTGGATGGGTAACCATCTTTTCATATCGAGACTCCTCCGTGTCTCGGAAAGCACGTTAAACCGTTGGTTCCGGCTGTCATTCGTGGATCTTTGACAGTCGTTACGGGTCATCAGAAGCCCGACAGTCTGACAACCAGTTTTACCAAGGAGTATCGTATTACCCAGTTACTGGTTTGTGGAGGTCAGACTGGCAGTTGCTCCATGTAAAATAGTAATCAGCTGCATCCGGTTAGACTGAAAGCCAATCCCAACATAGTTGGGAAAAGGCGCGGCAGATTTATTTTCATTTTGTAATTACGGTGAACTAATGAAATGCACCTTCCTCCTGCATTCACGTTCTGTCTTACTGCTGAGCGTGAAGTCCTTTCGAGGTCGATTCCCGGGGTTTTTCCGTCTGGAATTTTTCAGTAGCAGCCCGAAGTCTGGATTTGTGCCCGGTTCATGGCAATAGGCTCGCCCTTTATTACACGGGACTCAAACATAACTGGCGAAATGTGTGTGTTCTATAGGTACACCTCTGCCTAACCCTTCGGGGATTACAGGCGTTATGTTATGTAATTAAATACAAGCACACACTGTTTTAAATACATTATTCAGACGTAAGCCAAGCTACCATGTAATTGTTACTATTAATTTATTAATAAGATATTATTGCAATGCAAATTAAACACGATAATTTTCATTTTTTAATTATTTAAATAAGAAAAACTACGGCTTAACGCATAAGCATAATCATAATCAGCCTAATAATTTTCCCACTGCTGGGACACAGGCCTCCTCTCAGTGAGAGGGAGTGGGCCGTAAACCACCACGCGGGCCCAGTGCATGTTGGTAGATGTCACATCATGTCTTTGAATTTTTGGTTCTAGGACATGCCGGTTTCCTCATAATGTTTTCCTTCACCGCTGCTTTACTTTC
Organism: Omphaloscelis lunosa; assembly: GCA_916610215.1. NCBI lineage: Eukaryota > Metazoa > Arthropoda > Insecta > Lepidoptera > Noctuidae > Omphaloscelis > Omphaloscelis lunosa. The sequence goes on along the minus strand of OU744265.1, from coordinate 10,279,189 downwards.
TGTAGATTATTTCATCACCACTGCTCTCAAAACGGTGCAGGAAAACGTCTTACAGATTGGTAATTTTATTTATTATTTATTTATTTATTACATACATTCACTACCATTACAGTCTCCCATTTCGGTAGTGTGTATACGTAGTTAATTATCAATTAATGAAATAATACAATATAAGATTTACAAATTAAAAACATAATACATTTAACGTTACCCTTGCGATCTTTTCTAGATCTTTTCTGTCGGCAACCAAATTTAGTGTGCGCATTGTTCGCGGCAGAGGGACATTGTCCAACAGTTTAGTTTGACCGCGAGGCTCAGCGAACAAGTTGGGCCGTCAAGTTAAACCCTTGACTGTGGTTATTATTGCTAATTCGATTTCTGCTGCCCAACTTTTTACAAACTTTTCTTAATCCTCATTTACGACAGCAAACACATCATATAACAAACATCACGCCTATATTTTTTGTATTGGTTGGCAGGTTGCATGGTGCACACTGCACCCACATTTTCTCAATGAACAGACAAAAGAAAAACAGCAAATCTGTGTTATCTCTCCCGTTTACAGGGATGAAGGAGAAAATCTGACGAGCAAACAAATACCTTCTGTCTCAGTTCTGATGTTATAATTTAAACAGCATCGTGCACTGCAGCAGTTCAGCTCCGTGGATACATTCAAGAACTTAATACTTTTGCTAAATACTTAATTTAATTGGATCGACCATTAAGTTTTCGTTTAAACCAACAGTGAGTGCTGATACGAGCGGTACGCGTCAAACGGCAGAGGCAACTGCAGACGTCGACATCCAACGACGGTAGCTGTCGACACTCATCGGCACTCATCAATACTCGTCGGCGGCTGCTGGCAACGAGTTTCAACGGTTGCAGTTTCCTCTGCCGTTGACGCTTGCCGCTCGTGTGTCAATTTCAATCTGCCTAGCCTTTTCCCAAATATATTCAGTTGTCTTCCAAGATGCAGCTGAATACCAGTTTATTACATGTAGCAACTGCCTATCTGACCTCCACAACCTAGTAACTGGGTAATACGATAGCCCTTGGTAAGACTGGTTGTCAGCCTTCCGAGCTTCTGACGATCCGTAATGATTGTCAAAAATCCACGAATGACAGCCGGTACCAACAGCTTAACGTTTTTTTTCCGAGGCATGGATGATTCTTGGTATGTAAAGACGCGCTCCTCTGCGGCGCTTGCCGCTGATGTTTATGAGCACTTAATGAAAGCCCGCTTTGCCAAAAAACCTTTACAGACATACTGTTATGTTTTCATGCTGTTAAAGTAACTTCCGTCTACCGTATTCATCAGTCTTTGGTATACATAGCCTTTTATTTTTTTATGTAGATGCTACTACTTATGCCTATAGTTATGTGTTTTCAAATGCGTGGCCAAAATCAGTAGCAATGTGTCTGAAATTACAGTCGGTAGCCATTACTTACCAAATCATTTGCATAAGTACATAATTTACGTTCACAAAATGCGTAGTGTTATGAATTCACATTATTTTGTATAGAAATAAGGGAAAATACTCCTATTTCAATAATTTCATATAATTTATTTGCCTACTCGTGTAAAAGTAACTGTTTTCTATTATGTACCAACTTAAACTCCTTGAATACAAAATAGGATTCATTGGCTGAAACTTATTGCAGACAGTCAGATAGATAATATTCTCCTTTTTATTTTTTCCTTGAAGTATCTGATAAATTAGTTTGCAGTTTAATACCTGGACTTTTTAAAAGTTTGATAATAAATCATGATTATTAGTGTTGAAGGCGAACCTTCATGTATAATAAAGGTATATTTTTCACAATAAATTAGATACACAAAAGTTTGCTAGTTTGTTTGTTATGCCTATGTCCAGGGTCAAATTAAAATAGCTAGCAAAACTCCGCAGACGTGATCGATATCAAATAAAAACAAAAATATAAAATAATAATGATTTGACGTTGATTTTTGAGGTCAACGACAGTGGTCGTTACAGGACAAGGGTAGTGTTGTAGTGTGAGTTGAGAAAATCTGTTTTCTTTTGTTTTATCATGTTTAAATATCGGTAACCATCACGTCCGGGCAGTTTCACTAGTTAATTTTGTTTGATCCTGTATATTAGCTACCTACAGTAGTGCCTGATACACGGGTCTGAAAAAACCTGAAAGCCTAGGTTTATTATCTTTTGAGAAAGGTAAAATTGATTGAGATTGTTTTGAAGATCGTTTTTTGTACCGAATTAGGGTCTTAGTCAAACTATAAGGGAGGAACCCTTATAGTTTCGCCATGTTTCCTGTCTGTTTGTCTATCTGTGCTCATTTTTTTTTTGTAGTTCCACCCCTACACGTAAAGTGGGGATGTTTTTTTTTTCTCGTCTATCCCATGACGTGGGTGTCGTTGGAAAGGTCGTTTAAAAATATTGTGAGTGTGTGAAAACTATTTTTTGGATTCAAGGATCCGTTTGCGAAATATTAAGCTTTTAAAAGTGATTTTTTTTCGAGAGTTAAGTATCCCACCCCATCTGCCAGCTAAATAGTTATTTTTGAATATGTGAAAAAATTAACGGTAGTAGTATATATTACGAAGTTAAAAGGAAAACTATCACAGCTAAGTAGGCTCTACAACTTACGAGTAATAATCGACCAACTTACATTTGCAGTTGGAATGTATCGGAGAACATGTTTTGCAACTACAATGTTAAGTCTTTTGTTAGTATTAGGTTTCAATTTATTATACTGGCAACACCAACAGATTCGATGTGTCAAAAGTGGTGCTGCAACGGCCTTCTGGGTCGGGCGCTGTGGTCGGGCGCTCGTGACGGTACGACGTGCAAGTGGCTGTGTCGGTTAAAAATAAATAATGGTTGGAGAGCTATTGAAAACCATATTGTAACCAATTAGTTTTATTGTAAATATTCGAATATTAAATAAATAAGTGATATTATGTGGGTAATAGGAGATGTGATGATATGGTGTAGAATATTGAATTTGATGTTGGCAAAGAAATATAAATGAATGACAAAATATCTTGGTGTTTCATATTATTTTCTGAATCCCTGAAATATTTAATATGTAGTTTTATTAGACAGTTTTAGATTATGATACGATGTAACGATTAGATTCATTTGGGGATCAGTATCTAGTTTGAGGTTAAATAATTATATTCGGAATTAAATTAGTTATTTTGGAGCACGGATCGTTTTTATTATATTAGGATAAATTCTTCCTAACTACGGAACCCTTTTTATACCTAGTAATTAAGAGTTTTTTACACAATAATAAATACAACATTGAACATTGGTTGTTATCGACATCTGGTGATTGGCCTTCGTCTCTTTTTTGGAAATGATTAACGAACTACGTACCTACATAAAAACTGGCCAAGTGCATGTCGGACCACGCACAATGAAGGGTTCCGTAGTTGGGACGAATTTATCACAAAAATAAACTTAACATTGTAGTTGAAAAATATGTTCTCCCATACATCGAAATACGTCACGGTCAATTCTACAATTGCAAACGTCAGTTTGTAATCGCAAAAAAATAATTTTGTATGAGAAATCTACAAATTAACGATTTTTTCTTTAATGGTGCTTTAAGATCTTGCTTCTTGCCTAATTTTATGATTCTAGGTCAATGGGAAGTACCCAAAATAAAAATTAAATCAAAACTAAAATTAACAATTTTCGGACTTTTTCCTTTACATGTGCTGTGAGATTTTGCTTACTGCCAAATTTCGTGATTCTAGGTCAATGGGAAGTACCCTATAGGTTTTGATTTATTTGCGAGTATCAAAATATGTCGCATAAATAGCTATATTTTTTATAGCGTTAACTTAGAAACTTGATTTTTTTAGAACTCCAAGGGACCCTAAACTCACGTATTTGGTATTAATTTATACTTGATACCTTCACGCATTCTTGACAAAAAGGGTCTGACGGATGGACAACGAAGTAATCCTATAAGGGTTCCGATTTTTCCTTTTGAGGTACGGAACCCTAAAAATGGGAAATATTTAACTGAACCTCTATAAATGTACTAAAACTTCTAATGATAGACACATTTCTAAAATGAATGAACCTCTAAAAACTTAATGATGCAACTGTGGCCAACCGCGCGCGAGCCTATCGAGCTCTACATCCAAGTTGGTCGCAGTTATTTGGCCATTTAGTATTTTCAGCACACCCCAAAATAGGAATTATGTGAGGTTCACAAAAAAGGCGAAATAGTTATATTAGAGAGCTAAATAAAATTTTAGGAGCGCAAAATAGAAATGATTAAAGGATTCATTAAATAGAAAAAGATGAAAAATAGGTTTATTTGTCACAGGGACACGTGCATACATAAAAGACAACAGTAAACGAAAACAACAAAAAGTACATAATAAATCACGAGCATAAAACAGAAATTAGTCGGCAGCTGCACGACATGACTGTGACAAGAAGGCTTCCACTCAGCATGATGCAGTGATATGGGGAACCCACAGCATAGCGCTGATTTTCAGTGGTCATCCAAAAAAAAAAAGATGTATAAGATGAATAGAGTAGAGTCATCTCAACATCTCTCTCCCTTAAATTTGTATATATATATATATATATATAATAAATATATGTATATTACATTAAATATGTATGTGTATTACAAGTTATAACCTATTTATGTACTGTTGTTCCTACCTGTATTTTTCTAATGATATATTTTTAATAATTTTTTCTTTGTTCCTCTTAAACAGCGCACCTGCCATCCAATCTCTTCACTACCCTTGGTTGACTGGTAGAGAATGCCTAAGGCATTAAGTCCACCTATGTACCGTTTGAGTGTGAAAAGTTTAAATAAATAAATGTACGGAAATCAAGTCAGGTCCAGTGACTTGCTTATTAAATAGGCAGGTAACAAAATAAAATAAAATAAACAGTGCTTAGAATAAAAGACAAATACACAACGAGATATAAAAATAAATATTATTAAATATCATAAAAATTTATCTGCAGGCATCAAATACATATAAACAAACATAAACTCACGCCTTCTTCCTATGGGGGTTGGCAGAAACTACAGAAGGCCATCTACTACGATCCTTACATACCCATAAAAAGCTCAGATAAGAACAACCTAGACATAGATCACAATATGGCACATCAGAACCACGTAAAACCAACGCTAGTTACGTCCTCTAGCCAGTGAGACTTGTTAATATTTATCTACCCTCACGTACCCAGCAATGTCTTTGTTAAATGAGCTTCACGACAGACCATCTTTCTTACACCTCTCACCACACCCTTACACCGATCAAATAAGGTGCAAAGTTGCTTATGTGATAGGTATACGTTGTTGGTAAAGCTCTTGAATGCATCCACGGAGCTGTTCAGTGTACTGATGCTGTATAAATTATAACGTAAGACCTGAGACGGAAGGTATTTGGGTGCTTGTTAGATTTTCTACTTATTTTCTTCCATGTAAACGGAAAGATATCACGGTTATGTTGTTTTTTTTTTTGTCTTTTCATTGTGAAACAAGCCCGATGGTATTTCGCATAGGCAAAAATGACGACCTTCCACACAAACTTTCATCCCCCATTTAACCCCTTTAGGGGAAGAATAAGGAAACATTGTCCAAAATTTAAAAAATACAAAAATTACAAAATTCTATACAAACTTTCATCCTCTATTTAACGGCTGCAAGGAATCATATTTTTTTTTAAATTCCTTTCTTAGTGCTAAGGGTGTGCGTTGTCTGTCAGTGAATTAATTAATTATTTAAAAAAAAATGTTGTGTACATTCTGATGCACTATACATTTTATCTCTGCCAATTCCGGGAAATACAGCCATGATGTTAGATATAGGATGACGTGTTTGCTGTCGAAAATGTAGACTAAGAAAAGATAAAAAAAAATGGGCAGCATAAATCGCAATATATAAATTTGCAATAATAACCACATACGGGGGTTTAGTAAAAAAATCTGAAAGCCGTCGTTGGTCTAGCGGTTGCAAGCATTACCACTGAGCATGAGGTCCTGGGTTCGATTCCCGGATCGAGCAAAGTGTTATCGGGTTTTTCCAACTGGAATTTCTCAGATCAGCCCGGAGTCTGGATTTGTTCCCGGTTGATGGCAATAGGGTCGCCCCCTATTACATGGGACTCTAACATAACTAAACAAAGAAAGAAAAGGTATTTATTGAGACTCGCACAGGAAATCACAAACTAAACTAAAACACACTCATTAAAACAAACTGATGAAAAACTGGCGAAATGTGGGTGTACTATAGGTGCACCTCTGCCTAATATGCCTTCGGGGAATACTGGCGTCATGTTATGAAAGCCATCGTTTTTCTTATTTAAATAAATAAAAGATGAAAATTACCGTGTAATATTAATGCTTTTGCAATGATATCGGTAATAATAAATTAGTACAGTAACAAGTAAATGCTCGCTTTGATCACGTCATAATGTATTCAAAACGGTGTATGCTTGCATTTAATTAGTTTGTGGCGACATCTATATCGCCACATGCGAACTACGCATCAAAGACCTTTTTTTTTTGGATGGGAAATCATCAAATAACTTCTCCCGCTCTGGGCGGAGCGGGAGGGCGTGTCAGACTCTTACTGACTAAAACCCACCCGTGTTCCTTCGGTTGCCCTGTCGCCGGGGGCCACGATCTCCCTTTCGGTTTTCTTCGCAACCCCGGCAGGCATCGGTCCTAGTGGACCCCTTCAATTACGCTGACATCTCTTTGAGGCGCGCGTGGAATACAACGCGCCGTCGACCCGGGCCTGGTCCTTATCGGACGGTGAGCCACCCATTGCTCACCGCCCGCAAGCCCGCGCCTACGATGGCCGGAAATCGCCTCGCGATTCCCGACGCCCTGGGCGTCTCCTCCTGCGGCGGTTAGGGGCATGAGGGCGCGAGATTTGCCTCTCCCTCACGCGTTCCGCCTCCGCGCATCAAAGACCTGACGTCACACCACAATCCTGCATCACGCAATTATAGTTTACCGCGCGAACACCATAATATAACTTCCACGACATCAATCCTTCGGCAGTTGCCCGCCAGACACGACACTCGTCTGGTCGGAGGATCCTCCCTTTTCTATAGAGGATGACTGAACTTTACACTCTGTTACTCATACCCTCGAAAACCGTATTATCACCGTAATTACAAAATGAATTAATTATAACGTTATAATGATCACTCCACTTGCAAGAAACTCTTATGTTTCTCTGTATCTTTTTATTTTCATATCTTTTGTCTGTGTCTGACAACCAGTCTTACTAAGAGATATCGTATTACCCAGTATGTGTATGGCGGTCAGATAAGCAGTCGCTCCATTAAAATACTGGTATTCAGCTGCATCCGGTTAGATTGGAAGTCGACCCCAACATGGTTGGGAAAAGGCTAGACAAATTATGACGTTTGTCTTCTTTTATAACGCGATGATTATGAAGTGAACTCTTTGAAGGTTATAACATTATCAAAATCAGGCTGCGTTCATCTTATGACTACTTTCCTGGGCGCGAAGCTTTGCATACTTCCAGTTTTCGGTATCTTAAACGAAATCGTTGCCATACTTAAGTCGATCTATCACGTTTTTTAAGTGAAAACTTCTTTAGACGCGTCGGGCATTTTTGAGATGGGATTTCACGACACCATGACGACAGCTCATTTTTGTAAACGCGATTGTGCTCTTTATTAATATGACGTTACGGATCAATGTTCTATGCAAGTATTTTACTTTAAAGGTTTCGGAAGTATATTTTTTGTAAACGCGATTGTGCTCTTTATTTAGATAAGGTTACGGACCAATGTTCTATACAAGTATTTTTCTTTCACTAAGGCGATCTTGTTCAAGTTTTCACTTCTGTCGGCACTCCCGAAGTGCCGCCACTTTTTTTTTTGTTTTTGTATGAGTTGGAGTTCCTCATGGATACCCAGAATGCCTCACTGATGAGCCAGTCTGGGCAGTGCCGGACTCTTTCTGGCTAAAAAACACTCCTGCCTTTCCAGTGACCTCTGATGTAATGAAAGACTTTTGTATTACGATTTTGTTCTAATTGTATTATGTTATAATATTTTTTAATCTTGTTTACATACACTGCAGTGACTTGCACGTCACCTACAGTCGTCGACCATTAATGTTGTGTTAATGTAAGTGTTGTATGTAAGGTGGTTTTTATGTTGTATTTTATTATAATGTTAATGTATTGTTTGATTAAGGTATGTATGATTAATTAATTTTGTATATTGTGTATGAGTTATTGTAACTCGAAATAATAAATGAATAACAATAACGTTTATAATATTAGGTAAGAGCGGGATTTGGATTTGACACAGCGCATCGCAGTGCGCTCTGTCTCGCTTAGGGTTGCAGCATTATTCTGAGCGATGGCCGTTTTGCGTGGATGTGACGCATTATTGTAATTTTTTGTGTTTGTGTTCTGTCTTTGCGTCATGCATAAATAAACATATTTTCTTTCTTTCTTTCTTTTTGTATCTTTTGTAAGATGTAATAAGTTTCCCAACTAATGCGATGTCAGCTGTAATAAAAGTAAGGTAACAATATCTGTCAACAATGCCTCGGACATATAGAATGAGTCGGACGACGACATCCTATTTGGGTTTCTGATGAAAATTAGATTAGGTACGAAAAGGTAAGTAGGCAGGCGAATGAAATGGTTTTCCCTCAGATTTTGTACCCAGTTAGACAACCCTATTTTACAGCGTGCCGCTACAATGACGACATTAATTTAACACACGGGTAGTTAGAGGCCAATAATCATAAAAATATAATAAGAAAAAAATATTTGTTAATAGAAAAAAATAATTTATCAAACGCTCGCTGATACAGGGCTCTCCCTTTCCTTCAATTCGCTTTCTCTTTCGTTATTCGTTTTATTTTCATTGATGCGATATTATGATCCTGACCCCAGTAAATGACCTCTGCGCTACAGTTCTTAAGTACAGGTTGCTCCAAGATGCTATTTTAGAAAATTGTAAATAAATCAATAAAAAATAACGTTTAATGAATTTAAAATATCTTCATATATAGAAAACTCTAATCTGTATACGTGAGTTAAATTAATGTCACTATTAAAGCGCCACGCGCCGTTTAAGTTATGTGTTTTCAATTTTTTTATACTCGCAAAGTTCTACCGATTCAAGCCCACCGAAAAATCCTCCCACTCCACTATCGTTATTTTTTTCAATATAGGCGAGATTTTTGTATTGAAATACGATGCGCTGCGGTCTGATATAGCTGTAATGTGCAAAAATATAGAGAGAGGGTCTGTGATGTCCAATGGAAAACTAATTCCGGAGCTACGTTAAAAAATGCTGATCCACTTTGTCTGTTACCTACTTAAAATGAAACACAGTTACAAGGATAAAAAAAAAAGGATTCAACAAAATGTACAATAATTGTATTCCGTGCTAAGCCCACATTATCTTTATCAAAAATTATGTTGCTATAGTCCTGAACATTATGAATGTTCTGAAAATATAAAAATACTTATACGCGCTTCATGTTGATGAAAATGATAATATTGTGTAATGAATTATAATAATGGTAAAATGGTATCTATATCATTGTCGGTTGAATGGCTGTTCATTGACAGACAATAGAAAATTAGGTTTATCATCAATAATTATTATATATTTATTTTATTTCTATATCCTATCTAGATCTCATTGTATGTATGCTGCACCGGTCGACGTCATAATGTCGCTGGGGGTCTGTCTCGCATAGGGTCGCAGCATTATACTGAGCGATGGCCGTTTTGCGTGGAGATGACACATATTTTCCCACAACCTTTTTTTTTTGTTTTGTGTTCTTTTTTTGCGTCATTTTTACCGCAAATAAACGTATTTTCTTTGCTTTTTTTTCTTTTATTCTACAGGGATTAGTACGATGACAATGGGAGTCGCACACTCATGAAGAAAGGACACCAAACTGCAGGGACCTTTCATTTAGTGTGTATGATTCAAGTAAACGATATGGCTATAATTTGTTAAAGTTATTGTTTTTATCGCCCTTTTTATTGATTGTATCTTTCATCTTTCATCACTTCATCCATCCCTTACAACGAGGGTATTCGAAAACTTTTATGACGAATGACACTTGATAAGACCCCCTTTTTTTTTGTTTTTTTTTTTTTGTGGGTGGGAAGTCATCAAATAACTTCTCCCGCTCTGGGCGGAGCGGGAGGGCGTGTCAGACTCTTACTGACTAAAACCCACCCGTGTTCCTTCGGCTGCCCTGTTGCCGGGGGCCACGATCTCCCTTTCGGTTTTCTTCGCAACCCCGGCAGGCATCGGCCCTAGTGGACCCCTTCAAATCTGCTGACATCTCTTTGAGGCGCGCGTGGAACACAACGCGCCGTCGACCCGGGCCTGGTCCTTATCGGACGGTGAGCCACCCATTGCTCACCGCCCGCAAGCCCGCGCCTGCGGTGGCCGGAAATCGCCTCGCGATTCCCGACGCCCTGGGCGTCTCCTCCTGCGGCGATTAGGGGCGTGAGGGCGCGAAATTTGCCTCTCCCTCACGCGTTCCGCCTCCTCCTTCGCGAGCATTACCGCTTCGCAGAAGGAGGTGACGGCCTCCCATTTCCTCTCGCTCCGTACCATGGCCTGAACCAGGGCCGGACGCGAGAGATCACCGCCGCCGATCGCCTCCACGAGGACACGGCGATGCTCCGCCCAAGCTGGGCAGACCTCAACCGTATGCTCCACCGTGTCCTCCGGGCGATCCACACAATGGTGACACCCGGGCGTTTCCTCCCGCCTTATCCTGTGCAGGAACCTCCCGAAACAGCCGTGTCCGGTGAGGACCTGCGTCAGGCGGAAGGTGAGGACGCCGTGGCGCCTCTCTAGCCACTCCTCAAAGAGGGGTCTTATCGCCGCAATTGTGGCGTGCCCAGCGCTGGGTTGCGACAATCGCACTCTCCATGACGCCATGAGATCCCGCCGGAGCTCTGTCCGCTGTGTCGCGATTTCTCGTGGCAGCGGAGCTAAGCCCCGGCGTTTCGCCTCCTCGCGCCACTCCCAAATGTGCGCGAGGGCCTTTGCCTCCAGATCCCATGGCAAGACCCCCTACTCCTAGGTTACTCCAAGACTCAGCATACTTAGTTTTTGTTACAATTTTTTTTTTCTTTCGCGCCCGTTGAAATAACAATTTATGATGTACGATGTTTTACGAAGGTTGTTTTTGAACTTAAAATATTATTGTGGATCTAATTATCATTTTATTTTTAGATGTTAAATTGATTATTAGTTAGGCAAATATTTAAATCGTTAGATTTGCCTTACCGCGTCGAAAGATGGTCGCGTTTCTGTTTCGTTTTGACATCACAAAACACACACACAATATCGCAGTCGTCATGGAAACGCCAAACTACGGAATGTGTGAGCTTACTCTTCTCAGAGTGGATACTTTTATGTGATATAAGTACGGTGAGGGTAGATCTAACGATTTCAATAATTGAAGTTAGGTCAAAAGAATTTTTAAATCCAAATAAGTCAGCAGTTTTATCAAATAGACATGCCATTCGTTAAACGCGTGTCAAACGCATTGCTGACGTGACGATCACGTTTAATTTAACCCTCTTCTAGACTTAGGGGATTATAAGGATTGATTAAATGGCTGTGCCTATACTGCCTATCTGTCATACTCATTAATTGAACTACATACGTGACTAGCTGACTCGACATACTCCCCTAAGAGGTTGACTAGACATAGGCGTACCCGTTATAAAATGAATTCCCATCGTATAATAGACTCAATAGGGGGAGCAATGTGGCTCAGTGGCAACGGCCCCGATTTACAAGTTGAAGGTCATGGGTTCAAACCGGCAGGCAGGCGCTTAACTTTGTGTAAATAATTTCATCACCACTGCTATTAAAACAGTGAAGGAAAATATCGTGAGGAAACCGGCAAGTCCTAGAACCAAAAATTCGGAGACATGTAACATCTACCAATCCGCAGATGGTCTGGGTCTATCTCAGACCCAGAGGTCCCAGGTTCGATTCCCAGCGAATCAAAATTTTGCAAGCCCTACCACCAGGTTGGGCTTGTTCTAAGTTTGCTTGACTCACTACCACCATCTTATCTATCATACATAAAAAAATACATGCAGACGAACACAGAACCTTCTCCCTTTTAAAGTCGGTTAAAAAGGAATCGACCACAAGCTTCAACCTACATTTTAACAACAAAAACTAAACTTAGAACTACATTAATTTCAAAAATCTAATTGCTTTAAAAACATTGAAGGAAAACATCTTGAGGAATCCAGCATGCCTGAGAAATATTTCTCGACGGCATGTGAAGCCAATTCAGAGCCCCATGGGCGGTTTTAAAACTCTGACACCAAGTTAGTCACTAACCACACGGAAACAAGAAGATTGCAAAAATATCTGCAAAAATAAGAAAGTATACAACAGTCTACACACAATAATACCCTTTCTTTAAATTTTCATATTGTACTCATAGCATTTTCAGGTTGACAAAGCCCACTTCAGCCTTAATCCGTTGAACCGTCGTAATCCGATTTTTGCTATGCCCGGCAGGATATGAATTTAATATTACAAGCACAATGAAATTATGTAAGGGCTTATTTATAGATTATTTTGTATTCCTTCAGGATTTTCTTTTGAAAGGTTTGTTGTCTTATTTACTTGAGTTAAGGCGAGAATAAACGTCTTTTAATGATTTTATACTGAAGATCATGTTTAAACTAGTAGTGTTAATGATTTGAAAAAAATAATTGTTTAATTGAAGATTTTTTTTAATAACTTGATCTGTGAATATTTTAGATTGTGTTTATATTACACAGTGTAATTAATTTTTCTAACGCGGACAAAAACTGAGAATCATGCAAAAACTATCAAGCGTATTTTTTAAACCTTCACCATTTTAAAGATAAATTAATTATGTATCTTTTAATGTACGTGTTTTATTAAAATACCTTTTGATTTATGTATAATAAATTAATAATGCGTCTAATTTGGGACAGTGCTCCTTGATGGGCGAGTCCTATTACTGGCTCGACGTACGACGCGTTGCGTGAGCTCAGCACAGAACACACAAGCTAACCACTCAAGGTCACTGGCTTTTAGTCGCGCCTTAAGGCTCTTAAATGTATTTTTAAACTCTGTTGTAAAATAAGGGTGAGACTGGCTGCCTGAGAGATCTGCCTGCCTGTCTGCTGCTGGCTGCCTGGCTGCTCGACGGCATGTGAAGTGAAATGAAGTGAATAAATATCTCACGACGCAGACACGAGATTTTATGAGACTTTTGAGGCAACGTTTAGAACGCCAAAATGAAAGTGTATACGAGTTTCCAGCTCATTCCGAGGTTTAGACTTTTTTTACGCTAATTTGACTGGCCTGAATGACGGGGAATACAAGTCAGTGACTCTCTTTACACCCGTTATACCTTCAACTAAACATTACGAACACTATCGTTCAACATTTACTTTGCTCGTTTACAATCATACAAAACTGACAAACATAATCTTAAATCATGCAAAACTGACAAACATAATCTTAAACATAATCAAACATAATCTTAATAATCATAATCTTAAGTGGGTTACGAGCGCATATGGGTTGACCCATATGCGCTCGTAACCCACTTAGTTCACTATTGGGACCGAGGAGTAAGCGGATCCTGACTCAGGAACAATTTGCAGATTCGCCTGGGAATTCAGCGGCATTAATATTTTGCGAAGAAAGTTTAATTTTCCGTTAGGAAAAGAAGAAAAGTATTGAAAATGCTGGTTGCTTTAGTTTTATAAAAAGAACTTTGGCTCACACAGGTGACTTTGATGTATTGTGGGTGTGATAGCAATCGCAAATCTCATAAACCTATACAAATAACTATCACTAGCCTTGCAAGTATTAAAAAGAGGAAAAAGGGATTGACACACACAAAAATATTACATGAATATGCAGACAATATTGATATTACCACACCACACAATTCAGGCTCGAATTCTCCAATTCTTTTTACGCATGTGTCACGACTGGGAACCGATTCCATAGAACGTCTTATAGTGCAGCAAAAGGTCGAAGGAACAAGAGCACGCGGCAGATCACCCATGCGATGGACCGACCAGATTAAATCCGCAGTGGGTGGCCCATTACACGAACGCACTCAATGTTATAAGGATCTCATTGGTGATGTTCTTCAAAAAGGGTGCGTTTAGATAGTAATTAATATTAAGTAAGTGTCCAGTAGTGGACATTTGGAAGTTTTACAATAATTAAAACCTCAGTTTCTTCACAAACAGCTTTAATCTTGATTTTTCTTGAAGATTACAATATAATTGTGTTTTATAACAAAGAAATCCACGCAGCCGTGTACTCAACATCAAATAAAAAAAAGGAAAAAAAAAATAAAGTGCGGGTGTGAGTAAAAATCACGAACAACATAGAAAATCTAATGGCGCCACTCGCTTGTGCAACTTGATGCTATTGAAAAGGCGTCAGGCGTAGAGGTGGCGCAGACATCTTCCCCCCCGTTGAAAGACTCCTTTCAACTCTTTCAGTCGTCATTCAGTGAAGCGGTAGGCAAGGGGCAGATCCGAGAGAGAGGCCTCCTGAAGCAGCCTCTGGTAGTTTCTACGTCTGCGACTCGGGTGACGCCGTCGGTCCCAGGGAACAGGCGGCTGACTCGTCCCATTCGCCAGCTGAGTGGTGGGACGTTATCTTCCTGGAGAAGAACTAAATCTCCAACTTGCAAGGATGCTGAATTCGTACGCCATTTGGAGCGCTGCTGTAGCTCTGCTACATATTCTCTTTGCCAGCGCTGCCAAAAATGTTGGTAAATTTGTTGAAGCTTCATGTAGCGTTGAAGGTTGTTCTGGTTCTCGTGCTCTAGCGATGGACCAGGCAATGCATTTAGGGCACGCCCTATCAGAAAATGGCCGGGAGTCAGAAAATGGTAATCGTTAGGGGAAGGGGAGAGTGGGCACAAAGGTCGACTATTAAGCACAGCTTCCACCTGTGTGAAGAGAGTACCTATCTCCTCAAACGTTAAATGATTGTCCCCCATAACGCGCTTTATATGGTATTTCGCGGACTTAACGCCGGCTTCCCAGATGCCGCCGAAATGTGGAGCATACGCGGGAGAGAACACAAACTTTATGCCTTCATTGGTAGCAAAATCAGCTACAGGTTCATGATGAGTTTTGAGAAAATTGCCTATCTCTTTAGCTGCAGCAACAAAGTTGCGGCCATTGTCGCAAAATATCTCCGCTGGCTTGCCCCTGCGCGATATGAACCTGCGTAACGTCATGATGAACGCGTCTTTAGACAAATCACTGACAGCTTCCAGGTGCACACATTTATACCGGAAACAAACAAACAAACATAAATAGGTTTTCGTTAATCGTGCACCTCGACCCTTTCTATTTAGCGTGAGGAACGGACCAGCGAAGTCAACACCAACGGTACGAAATGGAAAATCAGGTGTGATGCGCTGTGCAGGTAAGTTTCCCATTATGGGATTTAATGTTTTTCCTTGTATACGTCTACACATGACACAGGCATGTACTGTGCGGCGGGCCAAGTGCCTACCGTTTATAGGCCACACCGTCTCTCTTACACATGCCAGCAATAGCTGAGGCCCAGCATGCATGTTATATAAGTGTTGAAAATTGAAATACAATTTGGTAAGTGGATGAGAGGCGTGCAAAAGTATGGGATGTTTTTTAGTATAGCTGTAATTTGATAATTCTATTCTACCACCGACTCTCATCACTTTGTCATCATCCAAAAAGGGTGAAAGCGACAAGAGTGTTGACTTGCTACTTAAAGGTTTATTTTTTAACAAAATGTTGTACTCTAGAGCAAATGAAGTTTGCTGAGCAATTTTGCATAGACGAATAAAAGATGATTCTAATTCACTAACTGTTACTTTACCAAATAATTTATCTTTGGGACATTTATGTCTTAGATTATGTATAAATCTATTAACATACGCAAACATGCGTCTCAATTTTAAGAATGAAGAAAATTTATCTATTTTTAGAATTTCTGTTACAGGTTCCTGAACGAGAGTGGAAGTGGATTTAATCTCAGGTAAGTCTGATTCATTTATTAATTTATCCAAATAGGGCCAATCGGATTCAGGCTGTTTTAGATAGCTTGGACCTGACCACCACAAATCAAGGTTGATGATTTGATCTGGGCTGACGCCCCTTGAGACCAGGTCAGCCGGATTCTGATCAGTTGGCACATAGTGCCACGACGAACCATCGGTAAGTTCATTTATTTCGGCTACCCTATTAGCTACAAACGTTTTTAACTTTGCAGAACTACCGCTCAACCAACTGAGGACCACGCTAGAATCGCACCAGTAAATGATGCGATTGACCTCATATCGCAGAGAACTAAAAACTGCCTTGCACAATTTTGCAGCTAATAGGGCAGCGCAAAGCTCCAGACGCGGTATAGTCGTCGGCTTCAACGGCGCCACCTTAGACTTAGCACACAGTAAGTTTACCTTCACATCACCAGCTAAGTTGTGTGACCGCAGGTACACACATGCACCGTAAGCGACTTGGGAAGCATCACTGAAGGTATGTATTTCTATATAACTAGGAGCCTCGCATAGCGTTAAACGTGGGATCTGTAAACCTGATAAAAAATGTAAATTGTTAATGAACTTGTTCCAGGATTTCAGAACGTCGGAACCAACTGGCTCATCCCAATCTCTTTTATTGAGCCATAAGGACTGTAGTAACATTTTAGGTATAATCACACATGGACTGAGAATTCCAAGGGGATCAAAAATCTTGAATGATGCAGACAGTATTGATCGCTTGGTAACTACATCATTGTTATTGGGAACCTCAATTGATATATGAAGAGTATCAGTTTTGGGGTTCCAATCTAATCCTAAAGTATTTGTAGATTCACTTAAACTAACCTTGGCATTTTGATCAATGACTGATGATGACAAAATGCTGGGTAAATTCGATCTGAATTTACGCAGTTTAAATCCACCAGATCCAAGGATGTCCGACACCTTGCGTTGAATATATAATAGCTCGGACTCATTGTTGGATCCGGTGACCAAATCATCGACATAATGGTCGTGTTTAATAATATTGGCTATTAGTTCGTCATTGCAATCCTCTGCTAATACTGACAAACACTTTGTGCTTAAATATGTAGCACTTGCGAGACCATAAGTTACGGTGTTTAGACGTAAAATTTTGATAGGATTCGACTCGTCACTTCTCCAAAGTATCAGTTGTAAATTACGATCTCTTTCATCTAATGAGACCATCCTAAAGAATTTTTCAATATCAGCTATCAATATATATTTATGCTGACGAGCCCGAATCAAAATAGAAAAAATTGAGTTTTGAACATTGGGACCAACCATCTGTAGGTCGTTCAAAGAGAAACCTGAGGAAGTTCGTGCCGATCCATCAAAGACAACACGAGTCTTTGTCGTTTCACTGTTTTGTTTAAATACTGCATGATGGCAAAGGTAATAGGATGGAACGGGATTAATAGTCGGACATTCCTCTAAATGGCCTAGCTCAGAATATTCTTGAATAAAATTGGAATATTGTAACTTTAATTCCGGATTCTTACGGAAACGTTTTTCTAAACACAACAATCGTTTCTTAGCCATTGCGTAAGAATTCCCTAAACAATCTGGAGTATCAATTAGGGGCAGCCTGACACAAAATCTACCCGATTCCAAACGGTAAGTATTACGATAAAAATGTTCTTCACATGCCTGCTCAATTTTGCTAAAATATTGCTTATCTGGAACCTGCTCCAGTTCCCAAAACTTTGTCAATTGAGAATTAATATTGGAATTATTGCATTCGCCACTGTCACTGATTGAAACATGACACGGAATATTGTTAGGTGACGAACGATTCCTTACACATGGAGGAATAGGGCCGGCAATTAGCCACCCTAGCTTTGAGCTACGTAGCTTGGGCATGTTGTGACCTAATGCTAGCTGATCACATCCTAATAGGTCCCAAAATAGGTCCGCACCTATCAAGACGTCTATAGCCGAAGGCTGATTAAAATTAGGGTCAGCTAACTGTATATTTGTTGGAATCTTTAAATGACTAATATCTATAGGATACTTAGGAATAGCACCTGTTAATTGGTTTAATACATAAAACGACTGTACGACACTGAAGTCATTGTTAATTGAATTTACTCGGGCAATGCAACTCTTGTTCACATGTTCTGCTAAGTTGTTGCCTATACCTATAACATTTATGGTATTTATAGCACATACCTGTAATGATAGCTTGGTCATGAGTGACTGGCTAATGAATGAGGACTGACTTCCACAGTCTAATAAAGCACGCACTCGAAATACTTTGTTTGTTTGAGGATTAATAACATTAACCATAGCTGTTGACATAATTATGTTATTTTCTATGAAATTATTGTTAATCGAATTATTGACAGATATCTCAGTTGACCCGCGATCTGTGTTAGCATTATTGCTGCTGACTGTACTAGTACTGTTGGAATTAGGTAAATGCAAGAGTGAGTTGTGCCTACGCTTGCACTCACGACAGGGACCCATTTTGCAATCACGTGCACGATGCCCTGTTCGTAAACAATTGGAGCATAAGTGCAACTTAAATGCTTCATCTCGTCGTTCTTGAACACTCTTCCCTAAGAAAGTAGGGCAGTCGTATATCCAGTGGTCACCTTTGCAGACAACGCACTGCCTAGCGACAGAGCCTGTGTTCTGAACTGCAGATGAAAAGGATTTAGTAATACGAGAATTATTATTGTTATTTTGACGTGATTGTATTATCCTAGGTACATCAGACTTGTTTTGATACATAGTTTCTAACACATCAGCGCGATCAGTTAGGAACTTATTGAAATCCTTTAGAGTGGGGACATCGGACAACCTATTACGATGTTCTTCCCACTTCATGGCAGTACGATTATCTAATTTTGGTATAAGAATTTTAATAATTATCATGTCAAGCAGTTCCTCCTGTTTAGCTAAGCTTGACAATGCTCGCAAATTTTTAGTTACGTGGTCAACTAGAAACCTCAGTGATTTGTCTGATTCACGTTTGTGTTGTTGCTGTGTTGATTCAAAATATAACAATGAATTGAGGTGTTGATTTATAAGTTGGCGCTTGTTATCGTAACGATCGCACAAGAGCTGCCACGCAGTTTCATAGTTGTTTTCACAAATCTCTAAATTAGAAATAATTCGCGCAGCTTCATTTTCGAGATACGATACTAAATAATGGAATTTATGAATAGGCTTGATTCGCTCGTTGTTGTGAATGAGCGACAAATAGGTATCTCGGAACTCAAGCCAGCGGAAATAGGCGCCATCGAACCTTGCGATTTGTATTTGTGGTAATTTAAAATCAACATGATGACACTGAGATGACTGACCGTGATGACATTGTGATGAATCGTGCAAATCAGATTCCTGAGAACCAATCTTATACTTATCAAGTTGCTCTTCAGCAATTGCAAGATGTGAAGTAAAGATCTGCTCAATTTCATCCCGTTCGTCGATCTCAGAGGCCATATCATCGCAATTAATGACCTCAATCTGATCCTGTAGTTCATCGAATTTGCTAGACATAGCTCGTATTTTTTCAATATTAATTTTTAACTCTTTAACTTGACCCTTTGATAATTTTGAAGAGCATACTATATCTAAATATTTTTTAAATTTCGTTAAACGACCTTTTACCGAGCTACGTTTAGCAAACAAATCCTTCAATTGTTTTGCATTACTGTCTTTATCTTCGCTTAAAGACATCTTGTTAATTAATAGTTAATTGTAGCATCAACAAACGATAAACTGGCACTGAGAATTTTCGAAAAATAGTTATAGTTGATTGAGTAGGTAATCTGTACAGTAGTGCCAAATGAAGGAACAAAGTTATGTGTTTGGAATCTTATCTGGTACTCCTTCGGCGGCACCTGGGCCCGAACGCAGCCACACGGCAGCAGCGCGGAGGCGGCGTGGCGCGGTGCTGGCGCCGACGTAACCCGAACGCGGCTAGCGGTAACCGGCAGCGTCAGGACGGCGACGATGTTTCTGGAATAGTCGGCCGAAAATATTTTAAATAATGTGAACTAGAATAATGGAACGTATTATTGGGAGGGCGACTAAGTTTGGGCTTCAGATTACCTATAGTATAACGAAAATATTGAGAATGTAATTACTGATTTACAATTTTACAAATGACGTAGGTAGTTGTCATTGAACAATCGATTTTAATTTTACTATTTTTGGATATATACTGGTTATTTACTTGAGATAAACTTTGAAGTAGTTAGATACCTTGTTGAATTAATGAAATACACAAGAGGAATGTAGGTACCAACAGCGACCTTTTGATAGGAAAATAGGTTTAAGTAATATGGGTAGGGTTTTGTAGGAATGGCACTTATCTGATAGGCGAGACGGCTGCTTCTGGCTGCACTGATCCTCGCTGGTAGCTGTGGTACTAATAGGTACACGAGCTGCTTGCGCAGATGTTGACGGAATCCTCGAGCTGGCGTGGCAGGCTGACGGTGAACCTCGACGTCGTCGGCGTCGTAGAAGCTAAGGCTGGGCGCGGCGCGTTCTGCTCACCGACCTGGCTGGCTTAGTTGTCTTCTATTATAGCGTTCTTGCGTCTGTAGTCCTCCACGATGAATCTTTTGTGAACTTCCTTTTCATAAAGATTCTTTGTCTTCGTACTCGATTCCAGTTTGCAGAAATGTCCTGTCACGGTCGCCACTTATATGTCCAGTAGTGGACATTTGGAAGTTTTACAATAATTAAAACCTCAGTTTCTTCACAAACAGCTTTAATCTTGATTTTTCTTGAAGATTACAATATAATTGTGTTTTATAACAAAGAAATCCACGCAGCCGTGTACTCAACATCAAATAAAAAAAAGGAAAAAAAAAATAAAGTGCGGGTGTGAGTAAAAATCACGAACAACATAGAAAATCTAATGGCGCCACTCGCTTGTGCAACTTGATGCTATTGAAAAGGCGTCAGGCGTAGAGGTGGCGCAGACAGTAAGTAATTGTTAGAACAACGAGGCAGTCAACGGTAGTAATTATTAGACCAACGAGGCAGTCAACGCTAATAACTATAAGACCAACGAGGCAGTCAATGCCAGAAACTGTTAGACCAACGAGCCAGTCAGCGCTTATAACTATAAGACCAACGAGGCAGTCAATGCCAGTAACTATTAGACCAATGAGACAGTCACCAACGTGGCAGTCAATGCTAATGACTATTAGACCACAGCAGTCAACGCTAATAACTACTAGACCAACGAGGCAGTCAACGTTAGTAACAATTAGACAAACGAGGCAGTCAACGCTTATAACTATAAGACCAACGAGGCACTCAATGCCAGAAACTGTTAGATCAATGAGGAAGTCAACGTTAGTAACGATTAGACCGACGAGGCAGTCAACGCTAATAACTATAAGACCAACGAGGCAGTCAATGCCAGAAACTGTTAGACCAATGAGGCAGTCAACGTTGGTAACTAATAGACCAACGAGGCAGTCAACGTTGGTAACTATAAGACCAACGAGGCAGCCAACCTTGGTTACTATTAGACCGCCGAGGCAGTCAACGTTTGTAACTATAAGACCAACGAGCCAGTCAATGACAGTAACTTACTAACGTTGACTGCCTCGTTTGTCTAATAGTTCCCAACGTTGACCGTCTCGTTGGTCTAATAGTTATAAGCGTTGACTGCCAGAAACTGTTAGACCAACGAGGCAGTCAACGTTAGTAACTAATAGCTGCCTTGTTGGTCTAATAGTTATAAGCGTTGATTGCCTCGTCGGTCTAATAGTTACTAACGGTGACTGCCTCGTTGGTCTATTAGTTACAAACGTCGACTGCCTCATTGGTCTAATAGTAACCAACATTGGCGGCCTCGTTGGTCATATAGTTATCAGCTTTGACTGCCTCGTCGGTCCAATAGATACTAACGTTGACTGCCTCGTTGGTCAAACAGTTTCTGGCATTAACTGCCTCGTCGGTCTTATAGTTACTAACTGTAAGTTAGAGAGTTAAGTAAGTTATTAACTATTAGAACAACGAGGCAGTCAACTTAAGTTACTATAAGACCAACGAGGCAGTTAATGCCAGAAACTGTTAGACCAACGAGGCAGTCAACGTTGGTATCTAATAGACCGACGAGGCAGTCACCAACGAGGCAGTCAATGCTAGTTACTATTAGACCGACGAGCCAGTCAATACTTATAACGACTAGACCAACGAGGAGTCAGCGTTCATAACTATTAGGCCAACGGAGCAGTCACCGTTAGTAACTATTAGACCGACGAGGCAGTCAACGCTTATAACTATAAGACAAACGAGGCAGTCAATGCCAGTAACTGTTAGACCAACGAGGCAGTCACCAACGAGGCAGTCAATGATAGTTACTATTAGACCGAAGAGGCATTCAACGCTTTTAACGACTAGACCAACGAGGCAGTCAACGTTATTAACTATTAGACTGACGAGGCAGTCAACGCCTATAACTATAAGACCAACGAGGCAGTCAACGTTAGCAACTATTAGACCGACGAGGCAGTCAACGCTTATAACTACAATACCAAAGAGGCTGTCAATGCCAGCAACTATTAGACCAACGAGGCAGTCACCAACGAGGCAGTCAATGCTGGTTACTATTAGACCAACGAGGCAGTCAACGCTAATAACTACTAGACCAACGAGGCAGTCAACGTTGGTAACTATTAGTCCGACGAGGCAGTCTACGCTAATAACTATAAGACCAACGATGCAGTCAATGCCAGTAACTTTCAGACCAACGAGACAGTCACCAACGAGGCAGTCACCAACGAGGCAGTCAATGATATTTACTATTTGACCGACGAGGCAGTCAACGCTTTTAACGACTAGACCAACGAGGCAGTCAATGTTACTAACTATTAGACCGACGAGGCAGTCAACGCCTGTAACTATAAGACCAACGAGGCAGTCAACGTTAGTAACTATTTGGACAACGAGGCAGTCATCGTTAGCAACTATTAGACCGACGAGGCAGTCAACGCTTATAACTACAATACCAAAGAGGCTGTCAATGCCAGCAACTATTAGACCAACGAGGCAGTCAGCAACGAGGCCAAAGAGGTAGTCAACGTTAGTAACTATTTGGTCAACGAGGCAGTCAGCGCTAATAACTATAAGTCCGACGAGGCAGTCAGTGCCAGTTACTATTAGACCAACGAAGCAGTCAATACTAGTTACTATTAGACCAACAAGGCAGTCAACGCTAATAACTATAAGACCAACGAGGCAGTCAACGTTAGTAACTATTAGACCGACGAGGCAGTCAACGCTTGTAACTTTAAGACCAACGAGGCAGTCAACATTAGTAACTATTAGGCCAACGAGGCAGTCAACGTTAGTAACTATAAGAGCAATGAGGCAGTCAATGCCAGTAACTATTAGACCAACGAGGCAGTCACCAACGAGGCAGTCAATGCTAGTTACTATTAGACCGCCGAGGCAGTCAACGCTAATAATAACTAGACCAACGAGGCAGTCAACATTGGTAACTATTAGACCAACGAGGCAGTCAACGCTTATAACTATAAGACCAACGAGGCAGTCAACGTTAGCAACTATAAGACCGACGAGGCAGTCAACGCTTATAACTTAAAGACCAACGAGGTAGTCAATACCTGAAACTGTTATACCAACAAGGCCGCCAACGTTGGTAACTATTTGACCAACGAGGCAGTCAACGTTTGTAACTAATAGACCAATGAGGCAGTCAACATTAGTAACTATTCGGTCAACGAGGCAGTCAGCGCTAATAACTGTAAGACCGACGAGGCAGTCAATGCCAGTTACTATTAGACCAACGAGGAAGTCACAAACGAGGCAGTCAATGCTAGTTACTATTAGACCGATGAGGCAGTCAACGCTTATAACGACTAGACCAACGAGGCAGTCATCGTTCGTAACTATTAGGCCAACGAGGCAGTCAACGTTAGTGACTTTTAGACCGACGAGGCAGTCAACGTTTATAACTATAATACCAACGAGGCAGTCACCAACGAGGCAGTCACCAACGAGGCAGTCACCAACGAGGCAGTCAATGCTAGTTACAATTAGACCGACGAGGCAGTCAACGCTAATAACTACTAGACCAACGAGGCAGTCAACGTTGGTAACTATTAGTCCGACGAGGCAGTCTACGCTAATAACTATAAGACCAACGATGCAGTCAATGCCAGTAACTTTCAGACCAACGAGGCAGTCACCAACGAGGCAGTCACCAACGAGGCAGTCAATGATATTTACTATTTGACCGACGAGGCAGTCAACGCTTTTAACGACTAGACCAACGAGGCAGTCAACGTTACTAACTATTAGACCGACGAGGCAGTCAACGCCTGTAACTATAAGACCAACGAGGCAGTCAACGTTAGTAACTATTTGGACAACGAGGCAGTCATCGTTAGCAACTATTAGACCGACGAGGCAGTCAACGCTTATAACTACAATACCAAAGAGGCTGTCAATGCCAGCAACTATTAGACCAACGAGGCAGTCAGCAACGAGGCAGTCAATGCTGGTTACTATTAGACCAACGGGGCAGTCAACGCTTATAACTATAAGACCGACGAGGCAGTCAGTGCCAGTTACTATTAGACCAACAAGGCAGCTACCAACGAGGCAGTCAATGCTAGTTACTTTTAGACCGACAAGGCAGTCAACGCTCATAACTATAAGACCGACGAGGCAGTCAGTGCCAGTTACTATTAGACCAACAAGGCAGTCAATACTAGTTACTATTAGACCGACAAGGCAGTCAACGCTTATAACGACTAGACCAACGAGGCAGTCATCAACTAGGCCAAAGAGGTAGTCAACGTTAGTAACTATTTGGTCAACGAGGCAGTCAGCGCTAATAACTATAAGTCCGACGAGGCAGTCAGTGCCAGTTACTATTAGACCAACGAAGCAGTCAATACTAGTTACTATTAGACCAACAAGGCAGTCAACGCTTATAACGACTAGACCAACGAGGCAGTCAACTTTAGTAACTATTAGTCCGACGAGGCAGTCAACGCTAATAACTTTAAGACCAACGATGCAGTCAATGCCAGTAACTTTCAGACTAACGAGGCAGTCACTAACGAGGCAGTCAATGATAGTTACTATTAGACCGAAGAGGCATTCAACGCTTTTAACGACTAGACCAACGAGGCAGTCAACGTTATTAACTATTAGACTGACGAGGCAGTCAACGCCTATAACTATAAGACCAACGAGGCAGTCAACGTTAGCAACTATTAGAGCGACGAGGCAGTCAACGCTTATAACTACAATACCAAAGAGGCTGTCAATGCCCGCAACTATTAGACCAACGAGGCAGTCACCAACGAGGCAGTCAATGCTGGTTACTATTAGACCAACGAGGCAGTCAACGCTAATAACTATAAGACCGACGAGGCAGTCAGTGCCAGTTACTATTAGACCAACAAGGCAGTTACCAACGAGGCAGTCAATACTAGTTACTATTAGACCGACAAGGCAGTCAACGCTCATAACTATAAGACCGACGAGGCAGTCAATGCCAGTTACTATTAGACCAACAAGGCAGTCAATACTACATAGTTACTATTAGAACAAGGCAAGGCAATGCAAGGTAAGGCAGTCAACGCTTATAACGACTAGACCAACGAGGCAGTCATCAACTAGGCCAAAGAGGTAGGCAACGTTAGTAACTATTAGGTCAACGAGGCAGTCAGCGCTAATAACTATAAGACTGACGAGGCAGTCAGTGCCACCTTTTATAAGACCAACGAGGCAGTCACCAACGAGGCAGTCAATGCCAGTTACTATAAGTCCGACGAGGCAGTTACCAACGAGGCAGTTAATGCTAGTTACTATTAGACCGACAAGGCAGTCAACGTTACTAACTATTAGACCAACGAGGCAGTCAACGCTTATAACTATAAGACCAACGAGGCAGTCAACGTTAGTAACTATTAGGTCAACGAGGCAGTCAGCGCTAATAACTGTTAGACCAACGAGGCAGTCAACGTTAGTAACTATTAGACCGACGAGGCAGTCAACGCTAATAACTACTAGACCAACGAGGCAGTCAACGTTAATAACTATTAGACCGACGAGGCAGTCAACGCTTATAACTATAAGACCAACGAGGCAGTCAACGTTAGTAACTATTAGGCCAACGAGGCAGTCAACAATAGCAACTATTAGACCGACGAGGCACTCAAAGCTTATAACTACAATACCAACGAGGCAGTCACCATCGAGGCAGTCAATGCCAGAATCGAGACCAACGAGGCAGTCAACGATAGTAATTACTAGACCAACGAGGCAGTCAACGTTAGTAACTAATAGAGCAACGAGGAAGTCAATGTAAGTAACTATTAGACCGACGAGGCAGTCAACGCTTATAACTACTAGACTAACGAGGCAGTCAACGTTAGTAACTATTAGACCGACGAGGCAGTCAACGCTTATAACTATAAGATCAACGAGGCAGTCACCAACGAGGCAGTCAATGCTAGTTACTATTAGACCGACAAGGTAGTCAACGTTAGTAACTATTAGACCGACGAGGCAGATTCGATAAAGTGTAACATACAAGAACTAAAATTAAACACGGGTAATTCTTCACACAATTTAATAATTTTAACATAAAACGTTAGAAGTATAAACAAAAATTTTGATGACTTGCAACTCACCCTATCGCAATTACAATACGAAATAGATATTCTGATCCTCGCAGAATGTTGGCTAAACCCTAAAAAAAACATACCACAATTAGTGAACTTCACATCTTTTCAAACAAAACACCATATTAACTAAAGTGACGGTAGTTGTTTACATCACAAATAAATTGTCAGTAAAATTTAAAGAACTAAACCTTGTAAATGCCACTGGACTCGAGTTAAATATATCAAATTACACTTTACTGGGTATCTACCGCTCCCCATCATTTCTACACGCTGGCAACTTCATTACATCCCTTAACAATCATCTTGAAAATATGGCTCCTAGTAAAAACGTTCTAATCTTAGGGGATATTAATATTGACCTAATTATTTCCCCTACTGAAACAAATATTGAAAGAAATAATAGACTAACCTACTTAAATATGCTACAAAACATGGACTTTTACCATCTCACAACCTTCCTACGGGGAGGGATGGGTGCCTAGATCACGTCTTCCTGAGTCTTGATAAACAAAAAAACACAGCTTTCACAGCGGTTTTAAATACAACCGTAACAGACCACTGCCTGATTTTGCTATCTCTTGAGACTAAATATTGCCATAATATTCCTAATAAGCACAAAACAATAGTCATCTACGAAAATGCTTATAATAGTCTAATAAATATTGATACCTCTTTTTTTAACATCTTCAAAGACCCTGATACTTACGCCTTTGCGCTTATACACATGGTCAAGACAGCTATACTTTCGAATTCTAAAACTGTAACTATCACGAATAACAAAAGATCTATTAAACCCTGGATTACAGCAGGTGCCCTACGGTGTATTAGACTAAGGAATTCAATGTATCTTAAACTTAAATCGAACCCGCATAATCAGATTCTAGTGATAACATATAGACGATATCGGACCTTTTGTGGAAACCTTATAAAGAAACTAAAAAATAAATATAACAGAGATAAAATCAAAGCATCTGCAAAAAACCCTCGGGCATTGTGGTCAACCATAAATGACATCACAAATTATAAACCACCCAGGAGCTCCAATGGCTACCTACTTAAGATAAAATCATGCCCCCAAGACTCAGTCAACTATGTTAATAATTATTTTATTAACATAGGACAAACTCTAGCGCAAAACATCCTAAATAGTTACGTACCCCAAACATTTTATAACACAGACCGCCCTAATTTGTCCTCTTTTGTTCTCCTAGACACCACGCAGGAGGATGTTGAAAGTATCCTGATGTCCCTAGACTCTGGGAGTGCACCAGGTTGGGATGGAATTCCTACCCTTTTTTAAAAAAAGGCCAAGGTGATCTTAGTCCCGCTGATCTGTGACCTGGCCAACCTTTGTTTTAACACTGGTATCTTTCCCTACCTTCTTAAGCGGTCCGTTGTTACCCCGGTGTATAAGAGTGGAGATAGAGACGACGTTAACAACTATCGGCCAATTTCTGTGTTGACTTCCATTTCTAAAATCATTGAGAAGCTCTTGAACTCTAGAATAGTTAGCTACCTGACTAAGTATAAGATCCTATCTTCCTCTCAGTATGGTTTTAGGAGGGGAATGTCGACCCAGGATGCTACTGAGGAGCTTGCAACGGTAATAACTAAGGAAGTGGATACGGGAAACAAATGCCTAGTGGCCTTTCTTGACCTCAAGAAAGCCTTTGATACCGTCTCTATTTCTAAGCTTATACACAGGCTGGAGAACTTAGGATTTCGAGGTTCTGCTCTCTCCCTTCTCAGCAGTTACCTTCGAAATAGAAAACAGGGGGTAAAAATTGAAAACCAAGTTAGTGACGAAGAGAACGTGATGTATGGCGTCCCGCAGGGCAGTGTCCTCGGATCGACGCTCTTTTTGGTTTGTATTAATGAGCTTTGCAGCCTTATTATCGAAGGTGCGAGGATACTGTCCTACGCGGATGATACCGCTATTATCTTCTCCGCCAAGACATGGGACAAAGTTAGGCTTGAGGCTGAGAGGGGATTAGCTAGAGTTAGTAATTGGCTAAATGAAAATCTACTTACGCTTAATACCCAAAAAACAAACTACGTCTGCTTCACTAAATACACAAACTCTCAGCCGGCGCCTGAATTTAATATTAGAATACATTCTTGTCCTACCCCAACCCAATCTACCTGTAGTTGCCCTATTATTCAGAAGGTAAATTCCATCAAGTACCAAGGTATTGTAGTAGACCAAAGATTAAGTTGGTACCCGCACCTCGAACTAACTATAGGGAGGGTAAGAAAACTCATATGGGTTTTTAAATCTCTGAGACATGTTATGAGTATAGAATTACAGAATAAAATTTATATCGCACTGGCCCAGTCTGTAATTATTTATTGTGTCTCGGTATGAGGTGGAGCAGCTAAGACGTATTTTTTAGATCTAGAGAGGGCACAAAGATCCTTGATTAAAGTCATGTACAGTAAGCCCTACAGGTTTCCTACTGAATCACTATACTCAAGCTCTAAGCTGCTCTCCGTCAGGAAACTCTACATCCTATACCTTGTACTCAGATACCATAAAATTCTACCCTTTAGCCATGCCAAACTTAAAAAAGACGCTGTGATATAGTAGCCCCTACATACTCAGCACGTTCAATTTTTGCTAGTCGCCAAAATGTAGCTCAAGCCCCACGCGTTTACAATAAAGTAAATCGCATACTTAACATTGACCCTATGCAGCTGTACGAGTGTAAGAAGATATTGAAGGAATGGATCTTCACACTTAATTATGATGCAGTGGAAGACATTTTGGTTACACAGGGTTGAACGTCATCCATACACACACACTCACACACACACACCATCTCAATCACTCAAACACACTCTCATACACACTAACTTACATACACACACCCACACACCCACTCAAGCACACACATACACACAAAATATACTTTCATACGCACATAAACACACATTTACACCTCTCTGCCATAAGCACGATTTAATTCATTTTCATTTCTGTTTTTGTTTTTTTTCTTATTGGTTTGTTTTTATTAGTTTTTAATTTTATTGGTTTTATAAAAAAAAATGTATAACTTATACCTAATTAGCACAACGTAACAATTGAACCAATCAAGGAAGAGCGAGGTTTATCCCATCACAAGTATCTTCAGATTACTTTCTGGGAAGCCCCGGCAACTAAATTTTTAGCTATTAGACCGACGAGGCAGTCAACGCTTATAACTATAAGACCAACGAGGCAGTCAACGTTCGTTACTATTTGGCCAATGAGGCAGTCAGACTTATAACTATTAGACCGACGAGGCAGTCAACGCTTATAACTATAAGACCAACGAGGCAGTCAACGTTAGCAACTATTAGACTGAGGAGGCAGTCAACGCTTATTATAACTAGACCAACGAGGCAGTCAACGTTCGTTACTATTTGGCCAACGAGGCAGTCAACGCTTATAACTATTAGACCGACGAGGCAGTCAACGCTTATAACTATAAGACCAACGAGGCAGTCAACGTTAGCAACTATTAGACCGACGAGGCAGTCAATGTTAATAACTTCTAGACCAACGAGGCAGTCAACTTGGTAACTATTAGACTAACGAGGCAGTCAACGCTTATAACTTAAAGGCAGTCAATGCCAGTAACTATTAGACCAACGAGGCAGTCACCAACGAGGCAGTCAATGCTAGTTACTTTTAGACCAACGAGGCAGTCAACGCTTATAATAACTTGACCAACGAGGCAGTCAACGTTCGTTACTATTTGGCCAATGAGGCAGTCAGACTTATAACTATTAGACCGACGAGGCAGTCAACGCTTATAACTATAAGACCAACGAGGCAGTCAACGTTAGCAACTATTAGACTGAGGAGGCAGTCAACGCTTATTATAACTAGACCAACGAGGCAGTCAACGTTCGTTACTATTTGGCCAACGAGGCAGTCAACGCTTATAACTATTAGACCGACGAGGCAGTCAACGCTTATAACTATAAGACCAACGAGGCAGTCAACGTTAGCAACTATTAGACCGACGAGGCAGTCAATGTTAATAACTTCTAGACCATCGAGGCAGTCAACTTGGTAACTATTAGACTAACGAGGCAGTCAACGCTTATAACTTAAAGACCAACGAGGTAGTCAATACCTGAAACTGTTATACCAACAAGGCCGCCAACGTTGGTAACTATTCGACCAACGAGGCAGTCAACGCTTATAATAACTAGACCAACGAGGCAGTCAACGTTCGTTACTATTTGGCCAACGAGGCAGTCAACGCTTTTAACTTTTAGACCGACGAGGCAGTCAACGCTTATAACTATTCGACCAACGAGGCAGTCAACGTTTGTAACTAATAGACCAATGAGGCAGTCAACGTTAGTAACTATAAGACCGACGAGGCAATCAACGCTTATAACTATAAGACCGACGAGGCAGTCAGTGCCAGAAACTGTTAGACCAACGAGGCAGTCAGTGCCAGAAATTGTAAAACCAACGAGGCAGTCAACGATACTAATTATAAGACCAACGAGGCAGTCAACGCTAATAACTATAAGACCAACGAGGCAGTCAACGTTAGTAACTATTAGACCGTCGAGGCAGTCAACGCTTGTAACTAAAAGACCAACGAGGCAGTCAACGTTAGTAACTATTAGGCCAACGAGGCAGTCAACGTTAGTAACTATAAGACCAATGAGGCAGTCAATGCCAGTAACTATTAGACCAACGAGGCAGTCACCAACGAGGCAGTCAATGCAAGTTACTATTAGACCGACGAGGCAGTCAACGCTTATAATAACTAGACCAACGAGGCAGTCAACTTTCGTTACTATTTGGCCAACGAGGCAGTCAACGCTTATAACTATTAGACCGACGAGGCAGTCAACGCTTATAACTATAAGACCAACGAGGCAGTCAACGTTAGCAACTATTAGACCGACGAGGCAGTCAACGCTTATAATAACTAGACCAACGAGGCAGTCAACGTTCCTTACTATTAGGCCAACGAGGCAGTCAACGATAATAACTATAAGACCAACGAGGCAGTCAACGTTAGTAACTATTAGACCGACGAGACAGTCAACGCTTGTAACTATAAGACCAACGAGGCAGTCAACGTTAGTCACTTTTAGGCCAACGAGGCAGTCAACGTTAGTAACTATAAGACCAATGAGGCAGTCAATGCCAGTAACTATTAGACCAACGAGGCAGTCACCAACGAGGCAGTCAATGCTAGTTACTATTAGACCGACGAGGCAGTCAACGCTTATAATAACTAGACCAACGAGGCAGTCAACGTTCGTTACTATTTGGCCAACGAGGCAGTCAACGCTAATTACTATAAGACCAACGAGGCAGTCAAAGTTAGTAACTATTAGACCGACGAGGCAGTCAACGCTTGTAACTAAAAGACCAACGAGGCGGTCAACGTTAGTAACTATTAGGCCAACGAGGCAGTCAACGTTAGTAACTATTAGACCAATAGGGCAGTCAATGCCAGTAACTATTATACCAACGAGGCAGTCACCAACGAGGCAGTCAATAGTAGTTACTATTAGACCGACGAGGCAGTCAACGCTTATAATAACTAGACCATTGAGGCAGTCAACGTTCGTTACTATTTGGCCAACGAGGCAGTCAACGCTTATAATAACTAGACCAACGAGGCAGTCAACGTTCGTTACTATTTGGCCAACGAGGCAGTCAACGTTAGCAACTATTAGACCGACGAGGCAGTCAACGCTTATAATAACTAGACCAACGAGGCAGTCAACGTTCGTTACTATTAGGCCAACGAGGCAGTCAACGTCAGTAACTATTAGACCGACGAGGCAGTCAATACTAGTTACTTTTAGACCAACGAGGCAGTCAACGCTTATAACTTAAAGACCAGCGAGGTAGTCAATACCTGAAACTGTTATACCAACAAGGCCGCCAACGTTGGTAACTATTAGACCAACGAGGCATTGACTGCCTCGATGGTGACTGCCTCGTTGGTATAATAGTTGCTGGCATTAACTGCCTCGTTGGTATTGTAGTTATAAGCGTTGAGTGCCTCATCGGTCTAATAGTTGCTATTGTTGACTGCCTCGTTGGCCTAATAGTTACTAACGTTGACTGCCTCGTTGGTCTTATAGTTATAAGCGTTGACTGCCTCGTCGGTCTAATAGTTACTAACGTTGACTGCCTCGTTGGTCTTACAGTTATTAGCGCTGACTGCCTCGTTGACCTAATAGTAACTAACGTTGACTGCCTCGTTGGTCTTATAGTTATAAGCGTTGACTGCCTCGTTGGTCTAATAGTTAGTAACGTTGACTGCCTTGTCGGTCTAATAGTAACTAGCATTAACTGCCTCGTTGGTAACTGCCTCGTCGGACTAATAGAAACTGGCATTGACTGCCTCGTTGGTGACTGACTCGTTGGTCTTATAAAAGGTGGCACTGACTGCCTCGTCGGTCTTATAGTTATAAACGTTGACTGCCTCGTTGGTCTAATATTTAGTATCGTTGACTGCCTCGTTGGTTTAACAGTTTCTGGCATTGACTGCCTCGTTGGTCTAATAGTAACTAGTATTGACTGCCTCGTCGGTCTAATAGTTACTAACGTTGACTGCCTCGTTGGCCTAATAGTAACGAACGTTGACTGCCTCGTTGGTCTTATAGTTATAAGCGTTGACTGCCTTGTCGGTCTAATAGTTATAAGCGTTGACTGCCTCGTTGGTCTAATAGTTACTGGCATTGACTGCCTCGTTGGTCTAACAGTTGCTGGCATTGACTGCCTCGTTGGTATTGTAGTTATAAGCGTTGACTGCCTCGTCGGTCTAATAGTTACTAACGTTGACTGCCTCGTTGGCCTAATAGTAACGAACGTTGACTGCCTCGTTGGTCTTATAGTTATAAGCGTTGACTGACTTGTCGGTCTAATAGTTATAAACGTTGACTGCCTCGTTGGCCAAATAGTAACGAACGTTGACTGCCTCATCGGTCTAATAGTAACTAGCATTGACTGCCTCGTTGGCGACTGCCTCGTTGGTCTAATAGTTTCTGGCATTGACTGCCTCATTGGTCTTATAGTTACTAACGTTGACTGCCTCGTTGGTCTTATAGTTACAATCGTTGACTGCCTCGTCGGTATGTAACTATTATACTGGTCTAGTTATTATAAGCATTGACTGCCTCGTCGGTCTAATAGTAACTAGCATTGACTGCCTCGTTGGTGACTGCCTCGTTGGCCAAATAGTGACGAACGTTGACTGCCTCGTTGGTCTAACAGTTGCTGGCATTGACTGCCTCGTTGGTATTGTAGTTATAAGCGTTGACTGCCTCGTCGGTCTAACAGTTGCTATTGTTGACTGCCTCGTTGGCCTTATAGTTACTAACGTTGACTGCCTCGTTGGCCTAATAGTAACGAACGTTGACTGCCTCGTTGGTCTAGTTTTTATTAGCGTTGACTGCCTCGTCGGACTGATAGTTACTAACGTTGACTGCCTCGTTGGCCTAATAGTAACGAACGTTGACTGCCTCGTTGGTCTAGTTATTATAAGCGTTGACTGCCTCGTCGGTCTAATAGTTACTAACGTTGACTGCCTCGTTGGCCAAATAGTAACGAACGTTGACTGCCTCGTTTGTCTAGTAGTAATAAGTATTGACTGCCTCGTCGGTCTAATAATTACTGACGATTGTAACTAAAAGACCAACGAGGCAGTCAAGTTAGTAACTATAAGGTCAACGAGGCAGTCAACAATAGCAACTGTTAGACCGACGAGGCAGTCAACGCTTATAACTACAATACCGACGAGGCAGTCAATGCCAGCAACTGTTAGAACAACGAGGCAGTCAATGCTTATAATAACTAGACCAACGAGGCAGTCAACGTTCGTTACTATTTGGCCAACGAGGCAGTCAACGTTAGCAACTATTAGACCGACGAGGCAGTCAACGCTTATAATAACTAGACCAACGAGCCAGTCAACGTTCGTTACTATTAGGCCAACGAGGCAGTCAACGTCAGTAACTATTAGACTGACGAGGCAGTCAATACTAGTTACTATTAGACCAACGAGGCAGTCAATGCCAGAAACTGTTTAACCAACGAGGCAGTCAACGATACTAATGATTAGACCAACGTGGCAGTCAACGCTTATAACTATAAGACCAACGAGGCAGTCAACGTTAGTAACTATCAGACCGACGAGGCAGTCAACGCTTGTAACTATAAGACCAACGAGGCAGTCAACGTTAGTAACTATTAGGCCAACGAGGCAGTCAATACTAGTTACTATTAGACCAACGAGGCAGTCAATGCCAGAAACTGTTAAACCAACGAGGCAGTCAACGATACTAATTATTAGACCAACGAGGCAGTCAACGCTAATAACTATAAGACCAACGAGGCAGTCAACGATAGTAACTATAAGGCCGACGAGGCAGTCAACGCTTGTTACTATTAGACCGACGAGGCAGTCAACGCTTATAACTATAAGACCACCGAGGCAGTCAACGTTAGCAACTATTAGACCAATGAGGCAGTCAATGCCAGTAACTATTAGACCAACGAGGCAGTCACCAACGAGGCAGTCAGTGCTAGTTACTATTAGACCGACGAGGCAGTCAACGCTTATAATAACTAGACCAACGAGGCAGTCAACGTTCGTCACTATTTGGCCAACGAGGCAGTCAACGTTAGCAACTATTAGACCGACGAGGCAGTCAACGCTTATAATAACTAGACCAACGAGCCAGTCAACGTTCGTTACTATTAGGCCAACGAGGCAGTCAACGTCAGTAACTATTAGACCAACGAGGCAGTCAATGCCAGAAACTGTTAAACCAACGAGGCAGTCAACGATACTAATTATTAGACTTAACGCTTATAACTATAAGACCAACGAGGCAGTCAACGTTAGCAACTATTAGACCAATGAGGCAGTCAATGCCAGTAACTATTAGACCAACGAGGCAGTCACCAACGAGGCAGTCAGTGCTAGTTACTTTTAGACTGACGAGGCAGTCAACGCTTATAATAACTAGACCAACGAGCCAGTCAACGTTCGTTACTATTAGGCCAACGAGGCAGTCAACGTCAGTAACTATTAGACCGACGAGGCAGTCAATACTAGTTACTATTAGACCAACGAGGCAGTCAATGCCAGAAACTGTTTTACCAACGAGGCAGTCAACGATACTAATGATTAGACCAACGTGGCAGTCAACGCTAATAACTATAAGACCAACGAGGCAGTCAACGTAAGTAACTATCAGACCGACGAGGCAGTCAACGCTTGTAACTATAAGACCAACGAGGCAGTCAACGTTAGTAACTATTAGGCAAACGAGGCAGTCAATACTAGTTACTATTAGACCAACGAGGCAGTCAACGTTAGTAACTATCAGACCGACGAGGCAGTCAACGCTTGTAACTATAAGACCAACGAGGCAGTCAACGTTAGTAACTATTAGGCCAACGAGGCAGTCAATGCTAGTTACTATTAGACCGACGAGGCAGTCAACGCTAATAATAACTAGACCAACGAGGCAGTCAACGTTCGTTTCTATTTGGCCAACGAGGCAGTCAACGCTTATAACTATTAGACCGACGAGGCAGTCAACGCTTATAATAACTAGACCAACGAGCCAGTCAACGTTCGTTACTATTAGGCCAACGAGGCAGTCAACGTCAGTAACTATTAGACCAACGAGGCAGTCAATGCCAGAAACTGTTAAACCAACGAGGCAGTCAACGATACTAATTATTAGACCAACGAGGCAGTCAACGCTAATAACTATAAGACCAACGAGGCAGTCAACGATAGCAACTATTAGACCGACGAGGCAGTCAACGCTAATAATAACTAGACCAACGAGGCAGTCAACGTTCGTTACTATTAGGCCAACGAGGCAGTCAACTTTAGTAACTATTAGACCGACGAGGCAGTCAATACTAGTTACTATTAGACCAAAGAGGCAGTCAATGCCAGAAACTGTTAAACCAACGAGGCAGTCAACGATACTAATTATTAGACCAACGAGGCAGTCAACGCTAATAACTATAAGACCAACGAGGCAGTCAACGATAGCAACTATAAGGCCGACGAGGCAGTCAACGCTTGTAACTATAAGACCAACGAGGCAGTCAACGTTAGTAACTATTAGGCCAACGAGGCAGTCAATACTAGTTACTATAAGACCAACGAGGCAGTCAACGTTAGTAACTATAAGGCCGACGAGGCAGTCAACGCTTGTTACTATTAGACCGACGAGGCAGTCAACGCTTATAACTATAAGACCAACGAGGCAGTCAACGTTAGCAACTATTAGACCAATGAGGCAGTCAATGCCAGTAACTATTAGACCAACGAGGCAGTCACCAACGAGGCAGTCAGTGCTAGTTACTATTAGACCGACGAGGCAGTCAACGCTTATAATAACTAGACCAACGAGCCAGTCAACGTTCGTTACTATAAGGCCAACGAGGCAGTCAACGTCAGTAACTATTAGACCGACGAGGCAGTCAATACTAGTTACTATTAGACCAACGAGGCAGTCAATGCCAGAAACTGTTTAACCAACGAGGCAGTCAACGATACTAATGATTAGACCAACGTGGCAGTCAACGCTAATAACTATAAGACCAACGAGGCAGTCAACGTTAGTAACTATCAGACCGACGAGGCAGTCAACGCTTGTAACTATAAGACCAACGAGGCAGTCAACGTTAGTAACTATTAGGCCAACGAGGCAGTCAATACTAGTTACTATTAGACCAACGAGGCAGTCAACGTTAGTAACTATCAGACCGACGAGGCAGTCAACGCTTGTAACTATAAGACCAACGAGGCAGTCAACGTTAGTAACTATTAGGCCAACGAGGCAGTCAATGCTAGTTACTATTAGACCAACGTGGCAGTCAACGCTAATAACTATAAGACCAACGAGGCAGTCAACGTTAGTAACTATCAGACCGACGAGGCAGTCAACGCTTGTAACTATAAGACCAACGAGGCAGTCAACGTTAGTAACTATTAGGCCAACGAGGCAGTCAATACTAGTTACTATAAGACCAACGAGGCAGTCAACGTTAGTAACTATCAGACCGACGAGGCAGTCAACGCTTGTAACTATAAGACCAACGAGGCAGTCAACGTTAGTAACTATTAGGCCAACGAGGCAGTCAATACTAGTTACTATTAGACCAACGAGGCAGTCAACGTTAGTAACTATCAGACCGACGAGGCAGTCAACGCTTGTAACTATAAGACCAACGAGGCAGTCAACGTTAGTAACTATTAGGCCAACGAGGCAGTCAATGCTAGTTACTATTAGACCGACGAGGCAGTCAACGCTTATAATAACTAGACCAACGAGGCAGTCAACGTTCGTTACTATTTGGCCGACGAGGCAGTCAACGTTAGCAACTATTAGACTGACGAGGCAGTCAATGCTTATAATAACTAGACCAACGAGGCAGTCAACGTTCGTTACTATTAGGCCAACGAGGCAGTCAACGTTAGTAACTATCAGTCCGACGAGGCAGTCAACGCTTGTAACTATAAGACCAACGAGGCAGTCAACGTTAGTAACTATTAGGCCAACGAGGCAGTCAACGTTAGTAACTATAAGACCAATGAGGCAGTCAATGCCAGTAACTATTATACCAACGAGGCAGTCACCAACGAGGCAGTCAATGCTAGTTACTATTAGACCGACGAGGCAGTCAATGCTTATAATAACTAGACCAACGAGGCAGTCAACGTTCGTTACTATTTGGCCAACGAGGCAGTCAACGCTTATAACTATTAGACCGACGAGGCAGTCAACGCTTATAACAACTAGACCAACGAGGCAGTCAACGTTCGTTACTATTTGGCCAACGAGGCAGTCAACGTTAGCAACTATTAGACCGACGAGGCAGTCAACGCTTATAATAACTAGACCAACGAGGCAGTCAACGTTCCTTACTATTAGGCCAACGAGGCAGTCAACGCTAATAACTATAAGACCAACGAGGCAGTCAACGTTAGTAACTATTAGACCGACGAGGCAGTCAACGTTTATAACTTTAAGACCAACGAGGCAGTCAATGCCAGTAACTTTTAGACAATGAGGCAGTCACCAACGAGGCATTCAATGCTAGTTACTATTAGACTGACGAGGAAGTCAACGCTAATAACGACTAGACCAACGAGGCAGTCAACGTTCGTAACTATTAGGCCAACGAGGCAGTCAACGTTAGTAACTATAAGGCCAACGAGGCAGTCAACAATAGCAACTATTAGACCGACGAGGCAGTCAACGCTTATAACTACAATACCAACGAAGCAGTCAATGCCAGCAACTATTAGACCAACGAGGCAGTCAATGCCAGTACCTATTAGACCAACGAGGCAGTCAATACTAGTTACTATTAGACCGACGAGGCAGTCAACGCTAATAATAACTAGACCAACGAGGCAGTCAACGTTCGTTACTATTAGGCCAACGAGGCAGTCACCGTTAGTAACTATTAGACCGACGAGGCAGTCAATACTAGTTACTATTAGACCAACGAGGCAGTCAATGCCAGAAACTGTTAAACCAACGAGGCAGTCAACGATACTAATTATTAGACCGACGAGGCAGTCAACGCTTGTAACTATAAGACCAACGAGGCAGTCAACGTTAGTAACCATTAGGCCAACGAGGCAGTCAACGTTAGTATCTATAAGACCAATGAGGCAGTCAATGCCAGTAACTATTAGTCCATCGAGGCAGTTACCAACGAGGCAGTCAATGCTAGTTACTATCAGACCGACGAGGCGATCAACGCTTATAACTATTAGACACTATAAGACCGACAAGGCAGTCATCGTTTATAACTTTTAGACTGACGAGGCAGTTAACGCCAGTTTCTATAAAATCGACGAGGCAGTCAACATTAATAACTACTAGATCGACGAGGTAGTCAACGTTAATAACTACTAGAACGACTAGGCAGTCCACGTTAATTACTTCTCTTATTTTGTTCGCATTCAACGCATACAGATGTGCTCATCAATGCATAATTTCGCTTAAATAAATTAATATTTTGGACAATAAGATGACATAACAATGTCAACCTACTTTCCATAGTGGTAAGAAACAAAAAAAAAATGGGGACAACGTTTCCTGTACCGTTTTTCTGTTAATTGCAAATGCTCTCCCTCTTGAAATTTGTTTTTTTTTTTAATGATTTAGCATGGTAACACTCATAGCCAAGTTCCCAATTTATAAATATTCAAGGATAACGTCTTTGTATTTGTTTTAAAGAAAAAATATCACAAAACATGACCCTTGGTTTCGGCTTTCGCGTAATCGGGTCAAAATTGCTTACAAATAACATTGGTAGACCAATGGTAGCGTAGTATTGTGGTAAAATACGAAACTGACAAAATTAAACGTTGTAAGAATATTTTCATACTTGATGGAAAATATCTGAAAGTTTTCCCTAAATCGTATTACTGCGAGCGTATTTGAAACACGCTTTTACGGTATTATGCTGAAAGCAAATCTTTGTTACCGATCTTATGAGCATCGTATAAAATAGTGTTGGCCTTAAAAAGTCAAGATAATTTTTGTTCAAGCCGAAACCAGAATTCGACTTTATTTTTCCATCGGCTGGAAATACATTACCCAAATATTTTTTATAGAAAATCAAAATTTGTTTAACATTTAAGATTCCAATATAAGTATTTAACAATATAATATAAGAATTTGCATTACCATTCAACGTGGAAATGCTGAGTCTTCTAGGTAAGTTTCTGGATGACAGCGATTCGGACGAGTACTTCGCCTTAGTGTCCTTCTGTTTTTGATTTATTTATTTGTATACTTAGTCATTTAATAGTGTTTAAGATCTGTCGTCTGATCTATGGTTATTATATAAAATAATATGTATACCAAGTATTTAAACGATTCCATAAACCTTTGAAACATCAGGTTCCTCTGACTTCTTCATCAGGAGCCTGTAGTAATCAACCTATTCGATAAATCGATACTCGCTTGCATGTGGCCCAGTTTCCACGTATCATGTCGAGAATGGGCTCTTCCATATCGGCATGAATTCAAACGGCCGGACAACTTTGGGCCGAAACCGAAATTAAGGCCGAGAGTAATTGGATTCTCGGTGCTACCCACACTAGTTTGTGCGAAGTAATCAAATGGACCGCAGGCAATAAATGCAGGAAACCTTTTAACAGTATCCCTTATTGTTACCAACATTATAGCTAAGCATTTGAAGAGTTTCATTAACTTTGCGCTTAACCACAGATGAAAACAGTTGGTTCACTCTGCATTTTAGGTATGAAGCTACAAGTAGGTACGCGGTGGACTCGACTTGTCGAATTCAGTGGGCATAACGCAGTCAGAAGATATAAAAGTTACACAATAGAAAGAAAGGCAACTTCAAGTGAATATAACTGTAGGTAATTAGCGGTGTGCGACCTGAATTGCACTTTATTGTATCGTAGCAAGAGTCACTTTTTATTTAAATGATTTTGCGAAGTGAACCATCTGTACATAGATCTATGGTTTAAGGCGACGATAACCAACTTTTAATGATTTCATACTGAAGATCACGTCTAAATGAAGAGTGTTAATAATTTGAAAAATAATATGTTAAATTAGAGCATTTTAAGATAGTAATTCGATTCAGGCGTAACCTTGCGGAAATTCATTATAAAATACAATAGACGTGGATATATTTAGTAACTTTTCCGCTTAGCTATTTCTAAAGAGCCATAAAAAACCCTGAAAGAAATCAGATTTCTTTATAATATTTTAGAGCATTTTTTTAATAACTTTATAATAGAAATATTTTAGATAATATTTATAGAGAAATTAATTCGTAAAGTTATGTCTAATGCTAATAAAAAACTGAGACTCACGCAAAATCTATCAAGCGTATTTTTCTGAATCCTTCACCATTTTAAAAATAATTTAATTATTGATGTTTTATTATAAATTAATAATGCGTCTAATTTGGGACAGCGCTCCTTGATGGGCCAGTCCTATTACTGGCTGGACGTGCGACGCGTTGCGTGAGCTCAGTACAGAACATGCAAGTTAACCACTCAAGGTCACTGTCATATATCTGCATCTTAGCAAAATTTATATAGGTAGTCCCATATAAATTCTCTCTGAACTATGACCTACCAAACAAAAAAGAATTATCTAAATCAATTCATAATTAGCGGAGTAATCGCGTAATACACATAAAAAAAAACATTAATTCGAATTGAGAATCTGCTCCTTTTTGAAGTCGGTTAAAAAAAGTCGTTTCCCAGCTGCAATTAATTTGCAGAAAGTTACTTAATTTGATGTTCAGAATGCGTAGATAACGGCTTTTTGAAGGGTCTTTTTACTACACTCTGTTTATGGTAAGTAGTGATGTACTTACTCTCTTTTTATGGCATTTTAAAACGTTCAGATGTTTGTGACTTAAAAATGCATTAAAAAACCCAAAAAAATCAAATCCTTGTTAATTTGTAAATGAAATAACATACCAACTTCGTCACACTGAATATTATTAAAGTAAAAACAAAAAGTAATCAAGTTTAATATCAACTTTGACACTCCTCGGTAACAGTAAAAAATATTTTATTATTGTCGCAAACATAAAGCTCAAGTAACGTGAAAATAAACAAGTGTACCTACTATCGCTTTATCGGATCAAAGAAAAAGTCCCAAAACGATGTTAGGCCAATCACAAAACACGATTTTGTAAAGGAATGATGGACTCGAAACCGTTTTACTAGCCGTACGATAGTAGATACGCATTCAATATGAAAGAAAAAACTAGATTTTTTCAAACCGCCTTTATATTTTGTCCTTTAAAGTTAGTAACAACGGGCTGATGATTCAATTCCAAAATTAAAAGTAATCAGGTTAAGCAACGCTTGCCGCTGTCGGTCCGTGGATGGGTGGACTATCTTAACATACCGAGATCTCTCCGTGCCTCGGAAAGCACGTCAAGCCGGTCCTGGCTGTCATTCTTAGATTATTAGGACTGTTTATTATGGGTACTGTACACCGTGCTATACCTACCTATAGTTATAAAGTGGCAATTATTTAGCACACAGCAAACCATTCTAGGTTAAAAGAAACGATTATTTGATGCCTCGTTTCAATTTATCTTTTGTGAAAACTTGGTCAACATTTTCGATTTTCGGTCGGAATATCTGCAATATTTCCTGAGAAAAAAGGTTATGGAATATTTCATAAAGCGTTCCTCACATCGCCTTAATCCGATCCCACTTTGTGGGATTCGTTAAGAATATGAATTAAATTAATATTTTGTTCCGAACCAATCCCAATACGAAATGATCCCCGCTGTGAAACGATAGATGAAAATGAAAATTAAGAATAAAGTAAATGAGAATAAAATATAATAAAATAAAAAATTACTTATACAACATTCTCAAAGTGAGGCCACACGATGCGTTGCCGATGCCTAGCGACGCCTAATGGACCTCGGGATCATGTTTTTGTACTGGGATCGGTTCGGAACAAAATATTAATTTCATCCCCATTCCTAACGAATTCCACAAAGTGGCATTCGATCGGAATAAAATGTTGATTTTATCCATATTCCTAACATATCCCAGAAAGTCGGATCGGATTGTGGGACCCGATCGGAATAAGCCCTCACATGACGTCGCGTTGTCGATCTTTGCACGTCATTTTATCGATAGTTTTCAAAAGCAGGCTTTTGTTAAATGCAGAGATAACTTAACCTTAGTCGGTGACTAATTTTTTTTGTCTTTTATTCAATCGTCTCATCTTCTTCCTGCCCTTGTCCCATGTTACGTGGGGTCGGCGCACCACGTTTTTTTTATTCCATTCTCTCCTGTCAACCGTCACGCTATCATTCACTTCCTTTTCTTTCATATCATTCATCACACAATCCATCCATCTTTTCTTAGGCTTTCCTCTCCCTCTCCATCCATCACAACTTATATTCTTCACTCTTTTAGTCTCATGCATTTTCTCCCTCCTCAA
The DNA here is from genome assembly GCA_916610215.1 of Omphaloscelis lunosa. Classification (NCBI taxonomy): domain Eukaryota; kingdom Metazoa; phylum Arthropoda; class Insecta; order Lepidoptera; family Noctuidae; genus Omphaloscelis; species Omphaloscelis lunosa. Next base: position 10,235,463 of record OU744265.1, on the reverse strand, counting down.
TACGTGCCCATCCTAACCCAAACGATTTCCTTTCAACTTTTCTGTCACTGGCACCACTTTCTAAACTTCCTCTTATATACTAATTTCTTACCTTATCCATTCTCGTTACTCTACCACACATCCTTCTCAACGTTCCTTTAATAAATGGCCTCTGGGGCCCAAAAATCCTTTGAAGATTTGAAACAATTCATAGCCGCTTAAAGACAAAAAATATACCTTACATTTTAGATTATACTCGACAAACAAAGCCTACATAGTAAAAATACTGAATAAGAATTTAATTAAACATTTTTACTTTGTGAAAACAAATATTGTTCCGAAAAAAATATTTTGCAAAATAAAAAAGGGCCTAATCTTGCCTAAGGCCATACGTTGTTTGTTGTATTTTCTTAGTAAACACAGGTAATTGGGATCTTTATTTGAATAAAAGTATCATTAGGCTTTTGTCACAGTATAAGAAAGTTACAGTATTATGTCTCGACAGTGACCTTGAAATAATTACCTACGGCTGCTCGGTACCACACGGTGCTTCGTAACAATACACGTAAAAATATCGCGGCGGGTTTTTTTCGCACATTGGTTTTTCAACGCTCTGCTAGCACCGAGAGTTGAAAATCCAACAGTGTGTTTTTTCGACGCGGTAGGATGCACCCTGTTGAATTTTCAACGCTTGGCTTAACACCCAGTGTTGAAACTCCAGTGCGCGATTAAATCTCGCCGCGATATTTTTACATTGATATGAACGAGGGCTTTTATTTCCTTACGCGTCCGTGCGTAACGGCCGCGCACTCAAGATTGTTGCGTACTAATATACACTGAGATTTCGAAGCGCGTCGTTCTGACCGTTTTCTATGGAGACGTATTATACTGTTACTTATTTATACTATTTTTATGTACCTTGTTTCTTTTGTAATTATTATGGTAATGGAAAAGAAATGCTGTTTTTGTGTGTTTTAAATTTATGAAATGTTAACCTTTCCTCTTTGCTAACAACATCTTAGTCCAAATTCCCAAGTTTTTATTTAATGTGAAAGTAAAGTTATAATTTGTTTGTTGTTCAGTTCAGAATAGTTTTAGACAGTCATGAGCTTTGTATTTCTTTGTTATAATGACAGTTCATTTTCAACATTTCAATCTCGACTCACTGAGCTAAATAACTTGACTTGTTATAATTAGCCAAATATTGTGGCTTTAATAATCTGTAAATAATATAAGTCGGGTAAGGGGTATCGTGTTACCCAGTAACTGAGTTATGGGGGTAAAATACTGGTTTTCAGCTGCATCCGGTTAGACTGGCAGTTGACACCAAAATAGTTAGGAAAATGCTTGATAGGTTATGATGATAATGACGTAGAGAATAACACAATAGGTCATGGATAAATAAATGAATATTTTTTACTTGCTCGCAAAACAGATGGCCGATGGGGTCGAAAGGTTCTGGAGTGGCGACTGCGTTCCGGAAGATGTAGCGTTGGAAGGCCTCCCACAAGAAGGACCGATGACCTTGTGAAGACCGCATTAATCCGCTGGATGCAGAAAGCACAGAACTGGTCAAAGTGTCGGTGCTTGAGGGAGGCCTATATCCAGCAGTGGACGTCTTTCGGCTGAAATGATGATGACGATAATGATATCAAGTACGTTTAATAAACAAGATACCGATTTAGTTTCATCCAGAGATCAGCATGCCAGGAACTCGCAGAAGAATAAAACACTCCTAAATCTTGAAGACGTACTCCACGCAAAAAATTTCTTCGAATTACTAAGACAAAACACATAAAAACAGGACCAGTTTATAAAGAAATGTATGCGTAGGTACAGACTCTTCCAAAACTTTCACCATTCGTCATGAGTAAATCGGAAATTTCGGTTCAGCGGCGGAAATATTAGACATTCCTTCGTGACGACCCGACGACAGACGCTGCTTGTTCCTCTAGGTAGGTACATCTTGTAAAAATAAAACGTCGTACTTCGTGAGGTTAACGCGTCTGTCTCGAGACATCTGTTGATATTTTTGAGTATACTTATATTATGTTTCACAGCTCTCTGTGGGAACTATGTAAACTTCAAGAAAGTCTCGTTTGTTCCAGTATACCAAAAGTTTTTGAACGTAAAATCATGTACCTATGTATATCTCATCATTGGTCATCATGATCATCTTTATTGTCCTTAGTTGTTGCTGTTTACGTGATAACTACATTAATATAAATAGGTAAATGCTTACAAGCATACTATTATTAGTCTTTTTTATTTCATCCAAAAGTTTTCCTGTATTTCTTTTATCACTGTTCTTAGGCTTACATACTTTAAATCCATTACTGGCTCGTTCTTTGGCCAAATAATTACTTTCAGTCTTCTGGGCACGTTTCTGGATGACAGCGATGCGGACGAGTAGCTAGAGGCCTTTTTTTTGCTGTGAAATGATCAAATAGCTTCTCCCGCTCTGGGCGGAGCGGGAGGGCGGGTCAGACTCTTACTGACTAAAACCCACCCGTGTTCCTTCGGTTGCCCTATTGCCGAGGGCCACGATCTCCCTTTCGGTTTTCTTCGGACCCCCGGCAGGCATTGGCTCTAACGGACCCCGTCAATTCTGCTGACATCTATTTGAGGCGCGCGTCGAACACAACGTGTCATCGTCCCGGGCCTGGTCCTTATCGGACGGCGAGCTACCCATTGCTCACCGTCCGCAAACCCGCGCCTATGGTGGCCGGAAATCGGCCTGCGATTCCCGACGCCTAGGCCGTTTCCTCCCGCGGTGGTTAGGGGCGTGAGGGCGCGAAATGTGCCTCTCCCTCACGCGTTCCGCCTCCTCCTTCGCGAGCATTATCGCTTCGCAGAAGAAGGTGACGGTCTCCCATTTCCTCCCGCTCCGTACCATGGCCTGAACCAGGGCCGGACGCGAGACGCCTAAGTGTCTTTTTGTTTTATTTTTATATTTAGTTGGTCAATTTAGTACCTAGTGTAAATAGTGAGTTGTGTTTTTATATTGTAAAATAAATAAATCATTGTCTTTTACGACATCTGGAAATGGTGTTTATAGGTATGGAACTGCCCCAGTCACATAGACTGCATCCCTAATTAATGAGAACATCGCTAACAAAACAAAGAACAAAAACAAAAATCAACCTGCCTAGCCTTTTCCCAACTATGTTTGGATCGGCTTCCAGTCTAACCGGATGCAGCTGAATACCAGTATTTTACATGGAGCGATTGTCTATCTGACCTCCACAACCCAGTAACTGGGTAATACGATACCTACCCCTTGGTAAGACTGGTTGTCAGACTTTCGGGCTTCTGATGACCCACAACGACGGTCAAAGATCCACGAATGACAGCCGGGACCAACGGCTTAACGTGGTTTCCGAGAGACGGACGAGTCTTGGTATGTAAAGATGGTCACCCATTCACGGACCAACCCCGGCAAGCGTAGCTTAACCTGATGGATCGACTCGTGCGGCTATTATTACCTACTTAGAAAAACTAGAGATTCTCGAAACAGAATCTACCCGGAAATTAAATTTCCTGCATCGAGGATCATTACCACATCTATATTCTAATCATCTCTATCATTATAGTTGCCATGTTTGATTTTGTTCATAAGTTAGCTTGTTATAATGTGCTCTAGAGACGCTAGTTGTCGTGTCTCCCGTACCGGCATTATAATTTATATTTAATAGGGCTTTCGCAAACACAGATCGTAAGTATTCTAACTACGGGGTTTTATCATTTAATGTTTAGATAATGGTAACTTGTACGTTGCCTACGTTATTGGTAATGACCTTTTCAAGAAACTTTATTAATAATCGCAAATTATTTCTTGTAATTCAGCTTTGCTTTGCTCTATAAAATAGTACCTGTGCGACTGAGCTCTGCTCTTGTGAAAATAGATATTTTCTATTTAGTTCATACTAATTCCATGTATAGTACATAATAATTCCATGCTGCCATGTCATTATTCTAAGGTTCTTTTTGTTTTAATCTTTAGGCGACCGAGTTCTGCTCGGGCAAAATTAGAGAAAACTATTATCCCAGATATGACAACTAACTAGATCGATTTTTCGCCGTAAAAACGCAACTTTCATCAAAATCGTTAGAGCCGTTTTCGAGAACGTAATTACAAATATATATGTGCATATACAAATATTTCTCATTTAAAAAGGATATTCAACACAAAAACTTCTGAGAAAAGATTTGGGAACAAGAGTGTAGACGTTTCAAAAAATAAAAGATGATTTATTCAAACAAAAATATCTCCATGGCTTGACAATCTCAAATCGCAGATGATTTGAATATTCTATTCCAAAGAATAACGTTATTCTTATCACTTTCGATCGTCACGAACCCAAATAACATGTTCAGTAGCTGTGAAATTGAAATATGTTGTATAAAATCAGAATTTCATTTTTATCCTCGATGCTTAGAACCTTGAAACCAGAGTGCATTTACATTGAAAACAACACAGTTTAGGACACAACCACAAAATTCTCAAGCAAAGAAATTTTGTATAATAAGTAATATTCCGAAAATTCCCAAGGTTTATTAGTCTGGGTATGCATGAGACTTTACTCGAATTTTAATTGGAAATTAGTGTGTACGTGAGCGTTTACCATCTATTCAGATGAAACAAGCTCAGAACAAAACACTTAGGAAACAAGTTTTGATTTTTACCAAAAGCACTTAAGAGTTCTTTAACAAGAATATGAGATAATGGAATATTATTTAAAACCGAGAGTCTCTCCACAAGTGCGACAAAATCCATTTGGAATTAAACAAAAGTGATATTCATTGAGTGAATGAATTGCGTTAATTGCATAAAGTTTTAAACCACATTTCATAAAAAATAAAATATTAACGCTACCCTCCCTTTTTTATTACAAACAGCTACCTTCGTGCAAAACACAGGAATTAATTTCGATCAAACATAGAAGCAACCCAGAATTATAACCGAAGAAACAAAGACAAGTTAATTACACCGACACCAAAATTAAAAATAATGAAAAATAGCCCCAACTACAGAATCGCAACAATTTATAATAAATTCTACCGAATTACATAAAGATGACGAAAATACAATTCATTCTATAGCACGCTAAGATTACTTTTAGTAGGGAAATATTATTACACAGTAAACAAATTTATGACGGATAAAACTTTATAGATGTAGGTACTTCATAACTTTTTCTTTTTTGTTAGATCCGGCCTCATCAAAGACATAAATATTGTATACTAGCTTTTGCCCGCGGCTTCGCCCGCGTGGATTTTGGAAAATATCCCACGGGAACGTACTACCGATACTGGGATTACATACCTAAAAGCCGAGGAAAAGGGCATTGACTCCTACCGCTGCGCTCGCGGTACGGTAAACCATAATTATTTTGTCACGCGTAATTTTGAATCTGTGATATCTTTTAAACTATTCATATAAATGAAATGAAGTCAGGCATATTTTAATCTAAATTAAATGCTCAATTTAAGTAACATAGTTTATTGGATAAGGATTAATATAATAACGGTGGAAATAGCTTCGCAAAATAAAAATGAAGTTTTTATCAAATTCTGAAAGATAAAATGCTTATTGTGGGTCATCCTTAGAAGATAGACATATACCATCGCGTACTTTTTTGTTAAACTTTTTAAGATGAACAATACTGTAGAACATACATTTTATATAACTTTTACCATTGCCGCGGCGCACGCCGATCAAGTTCCCCAGTCGGCCTAACTTTTTCCGACATGTAAGGATTCCAGTGACATTAAATGTAATATATTTTATTTTGTATTGTATTGTAAAATGACATACCTTATTTCAATTCATTATTAACGTTTACGTAATTAACCTATTCCTTATTATTATTTTTATTGTACATTACTAATGCAATCTGACTAAATATGACTATGTGTGTTATTGTGTTTGATTGTTTATTATTTATTACTGTTACTATTAATTGGAGATCATATCGACGTCAAGGCATGTATTTTTATTTTATTTTTGTTTCTGAAATGTATTTAATTATATTTTCATAAGTTTTGACTCAATTTATGGTAACTTAATGTTCACAAACTCAACAGCAATCCAACATTGTAGTCTGCAATGCCCTGACAGGGTTCATGTACAAAAACCGACGGCAAAATATTGTAAAATGTGTGATGTGCATGAGAGCAAATAAATAAATAAATAAAATTTGATAAAATATTGTATAGAGAGTAAATGAAATGACATATCAAATGAAGATACATGACTAATTATTTGAAGCGAGATTTTTTATTAAACTTATCACAGATTTAAAAGACTGTAAGTTGAAAAGCTCTAGAGCTAAGTTAATAAGTCTACGGTTTTACAAAGTTCTTTTGCAAACAAAACATGTTGTGGTAAATATAAGACAGATAATATCTTCTTGCAAATAGATGCAAACCTGTAGTTGCGGTTTACATGATAGCACTTTCCTACTTATCGTAGAGTGCCCATGTTGCTCAAATCAGTCGCAAAGTGCACTTCACGTTCTATCCCTTGAAATGCCTCCAGAGCTTTTTGTCCTTGAACACCAAAATCTCCCTTACTCAAACTCTCATTCAGCCCATCATAGATTACGCCGATGCCTGTTATTTGGATGACACCGAGAAGCTTTTAAATAAACTTGAGCGTTTGCAAAATATCTGTTTTCGTCTTCTTTTTAACCTTAAAAAGTATGATCACGTTTCTAACTTTTGCAAGATACTCAATTGGCTCGCTATTCGACTTCGAAGGAACTCTCGGATATTGTGTCTGCTATTTAACCTCCTTCACAATCCTAAAATTACATCCTATCTGCGGGAGCCCTTTCCCTACGCCCTTCCTTCTGATATGCCTTGCAGGTCGCATATTATAAACCTCCTTAAGTCCTCTCCCCACTCCAATGACTTCTACTCCTACTCCTTCACTGTGCACGCGATGCTGTTGTGGGATTCACTTTCGCCCGATATTAGGGCTGCCAAACTGTTGCAGTATTTAAAAGAAGAGTGAAAGAACACTATCTGTCCACTTCGTCATAGTTGCATAGGTATTTATTTCGTTTTTATATATATTTTACATTATAACTAATAATATCTTAGTGATATTTATTTTAGAATGTAAGTATATTCTCAATTTTTTTTATTATGTTGTTTTATTTTTATTTTATGTATTTTACTTTCTCTCTACTCTTACACCCGTTGTCTACATCTCTTTTTATCCTCTGTCCTATTGTAGGTATGCTGGAAGAGATTTCTTTAGAAATAAGCATCACCTTTGTACGTATTTTTCTGTTTTTTTTTTGTCTTGTCTGTTTATACATGTGTGTACATAAATTGTTAAATAAGTAAAAAATAGACAGCGTAATTAATTCCAAAGCTAGCAGACTGCAGGAACATTTACAATGGTGGATGGTGGCACACGAAGTTATGTTTGTATGTAGAGAACTAATAATACGAAAAAAATAAAACAAAATTTAAACGAATATCACTATAATTTTATTTTACAATACTACAGCTAACCTATTTACAGCATTATCATTGTTTCTAAGGCGCGTCATCTCCTCTAAGGGGCAGATATTGATGGCGTCTGGTAGCTACGATAGGTCGGCGTTTCGGATGCATCGTCACTGATTCCACTGAGGACCTAGACTGGGCCTCTTGGAGGTTTATCGAGCTAACTGGCACAGGGGTGACGGCGTACCCAGCTGCGACCAAGGCTGCAAACTCCTCAGGAGTATACGCCTTGTTATTCTTGGGAGGAGGAAGCTGCGCTCTTTGCTCGTCCAAACTCTGACCGTGTTGCTCAAGGTTCACTTGTTCAACGCTGGATTGCTGTTCTCTGTACACTTGCTGAGGTCTCGCTTGTTTCCTCGGAGTTAAGTTTTTGCTCACATAAATAGATGACTGCGGTGCTTTCGCCGATTCTGACACTCTGGATTGCTCGGATTTGATCTGGGCAGGCATTTCATACCTTGGCCTTTGCTCATTGGTTCTGTAAACAGGACGGAGATAGTACTGCTGTTCGCCAATGATGTGTGCAGACTGTTGAGGTAAACCTTCGGAAATTGGCTCATAGATTTTGACAGCGCGCATTTTCTCGTGGTCAGGGAAACGTTTCAAGTAAGCGACTGGTCTTTCAACACTCTGGCTAGGAAGGCGCTGTTCTTGTGGCCTAATGACTTGTCTAGGAGCTTCGTAGATTCTGTACTGTTTAGGTGATGCTTCAGGTTGCTGGTATTGGGGTACGATTCTGTAGTTGAGCTGAGCTCTGGGCTGCTGTTGTTGTTGTAGTTGCTGTTGCTGTAGTTGCTGAAATTGCTGTTGCTGTTGCTGTAGTTGCTGTTGCTGTAGTGGTTGGAGCTTGGGTGCCGGGACGACTTTCAAACCCTGAGATTCGGGGCGTTCGTAAAGAATTTGTTGGGATGCTGCTTGAGTTTGAGGGACATGCACGTAACGCAAGGCTTGAGCGACTCTCTGTTGCTGTTGTGGTTGACGGTATAAAGGCGACTGTTGAACTGCCTGTTGCTGCTGCACGTTCGTGGTCTCGATCAGGTATTGTTGAGGAGCTGCAGGAGTCGGTTGAGGTTGAGATATTTGGGCTTTGTTCCTCAGTTTCGATTTCTTGCTTGGCTTTGTAATGTATCTGTCGACCTGAAATTGAAATAATAATTAATGTAACAAAGATATAAAATATTCCTAGGAATGTTGATAAAATCGACTTTGGAGAGTATTTTACTAACCTGCTGATATTGAGGTGCAACGTTTTGTACATTAGAGGCTTGAACTTGCTGCAAGTGCTGTACTTGCTGGGGTTGAGAGTACAACTGCTGTTGAGGTTCCTCAGCTGCCCTTGATGGAGGCTGTCCGAGCAAGGCTAGGAGATCCTGGTTAAAGGCATCATTGGCGTTAGATCCTGTATCACTGACGGACAAAGCAGCGCCTACAGAAGCTTCTCCACCATTCGAAGTGTAGTCGGGACGAGCAATGACAGCATGAGACGATGGTTGATAAGACACCTGAAATGAAGTAAATGTCAAGTTAAATATAGCATCAACGCCATTTTCAAGTTTATTTCTTATTCCCCAGATGTATTGCGTTGGCACTTAACTTGGATACAAAAATATCTCAGTTGACAGCTGTCTGATTGTATTCGAACCAATTACCGTCAGATATTTTACGTCGTGTTTCGAAATATTTACTTTATTTTTTTATGAAACGTTGATTATACAGAGGGTGTTTATTGAGCTTTCTATGTAGATATAGGGTGATATAAATATATATACATACATAAATTCGCATTTATAATATTAATTATTAGGATTTTTAATTAACAACAGTAATTATTGGAATAACAAAATGTAGTAGTGTTTAAAATGAAAGTCTCGTTTTCAAGCCAAATAAATGCACTTTTTTACAACTAAGCTCAAGACTGCTAGGCTTAAATGGGATTGGGCGGTTCACATCAGCCGCATGCACGATGACCGCTGGGCAAAAGTGTCCACTCAATGTGTGCCTGAAGACGGAAGAAGACCGAAGCCGGCCCAGAAAGAGGTGGCGAGATGACCTGAACGCGAATTGTGAGGGCTAGTTTGTGGTGGCAGGGGTAAAGAGTTCCTAGAAGGAGTTGGGTGTGGCCTATGCCTAGCAGTGAATCAGAAGTGAAAAATATATCTCTAAACTGAAAATGTCTAACACTAGCTGCATTTCCGTCAGACTTTTTTTTAAATTACCTGACGAGCTGCCTGTGGTTCTAAGTAGTATATCTGCTGGAGGTTCTGTTTCTGCTCTTGCTGGGGTCGGTACAGTTGCTGGAGAAGTTGGTTACTGGACAGAGGCGCCTGTTTCCTCTCTGGCTGCAACTCCAGCAGTTCTTGGGTGTTCAGAGAGAACACTTGTCCAGGACGGTACTGTTCGTTGTTGGAGCGACTGGAATTAGGAAAATGGTGATGATAGAAACAAAAAAGAGTCTATTAAAATTAAATAAAAGGTGTTTGTACTCAAATATTGCTAATAAATTTACAAAGACCTTCCAAAGCATTATACATTGAAATATTTTCTGTCCTCAAAGGAATAATTCAATGTTGTAATTTTTATGATTTTCTAAAGGTGGCCACTGAAATCTTCTTTTTGAATTTGCAAAAAAAAATGTAAGATATGTATAATCCTTGATCGAAAATTCAAAGTTATCATACTATAAGAATAGGTATTGAAATAAACGTCTTAGATTTTTTGAAGTGAAAACTTCTTTAGCGGCGTTGTGCACTTTTTTTGTAATGGGTAAAAAATGTTAAACTCGCGTCAGGACACGTGACCTGATCGAAAATTCGTAAGACGGTTAAAAAGACATCAACGCGTTGATTACCGTGGAGCCGATTTTTTTTCAAGTTTTCACTTCTGTCGGCACTCCCGGAGTGCCACTGTTTTTTTATTGCTTGCCTTATCTGTATGCTATTTAAATTATAACCTTTGCAGTAGCAAACTTTTCGGCACCAAAAATATATCACATTTTATTTGTGCTGATTCAGAGACAATTTAAAAAAAAATCATACCTACATCTGAGCAATTCAAAAAGGAACGGAGCTCGACAATAAGCCATATACAAATCACAATTTTTCAGGCTACTGTATAGATGTAGATATAAAAATTACTCTAATACATAAACTATGATTAATGGTCTTGACTGTAAAACAAATTATTCTTTATTGTCTCAAAACATATTATATTACATAAATGTAAACAATGCATTTTATTGCCTAAGATTTATTTATTTTATTAACTTTTACTGTCATGATTTATTTTTTAAATAAAAGAAAAATGGATATACCTTTTTGTAAAATATTTGTTATTCATAGAACACTATTCCTACTTAAACCGTAGCTTAACGTTACGAGGGTTTATCATAAAAATTGACAACGTCGTAAATAGCTGTCAAATACACTCGAGAGCAATGAATCCGGGTCACTTAAATAATCCTAAAAATCTCGGAAACTAAAAATGCTAGGTTAATGCAATAAATTGTATTTAATAGACAATGTAATACTCCTTAAATGAAGGTATTAAAACTTCTTAGTTATTGTAAAGTTATATCATAAAAAAATCAAATTTGAAAAAGGGCCACTTTCGAAGATGGAACTACGAAATTACAGCATTTGGTTTTGCTTTTGTTTGTAATCTGTCATTTATGTGGGTACTTAAACCATGTTGATAGTGCTCTATATTCATTATTCAAGCTGAAATTATGTCGCTTACGCCTGAAGAATGCACCAGAATACTTACAATGCTGGAAACCGGCCGGAGTCAGCGCGATACAGCCAGGACTGTCGGTGTGTCGCTGTCAACAGTACAAAGAGTTCTCCGACGTTACGAAGAAACTGGTTCTAACGTACGCAGACCAGGAACGGGCAGAACCAGGTGTACCACAGCACGAGAAGACCGATACTTGGTGAACACCATGCTTCGAAATCGCTTTCTCACAGGAACTGAACTCACAAATCAGTTTCGACGCCTCGGAGGAAGTAACCCAAGTGCATGGACAGTAAGACGTCGGCTTGCTGAATCTAACTTAAAACCCCTTAGACCTGCAAACGGCCCTAAACTGGAGCGTGGGCATCGTATTTCAAGACTAAGATATGCCCAGAGCCACGTAAATTGGAGTATTGAAGATTGGTCAAAAGTTATGTTCTCCGACGAATCAAAATTTATGCTCTACAAGCACGATGGAAGACACAGAGTGTATCGAAGACCAGGGGAAAGATTCAAGCAAGCATGCATCGAAGAAAAAGTAGCCTACGGTGGTGGGTCTGTACTTGTGTGGGCCAGAATTTCTTCTGAAAGTCGCACAGAGCTGGTGATCATAGAAAACGGCTCTTTAACTAGCGTAAGATATGTGGAAGAAATCCTCAATGATCACGTTGGTCCATTTATGGTCAATTTAGGTGAGGATGCTATATTTATGCATGACAATGCCCGACCTCATACAGGTAGGATTGTGAATACCTTACTACTACCTTCAAGAGATGAACATTACTAGTATGGAGTGGCCAGCGCGCAGCCCGGATATCAACCCGATCGAGCATGCTTGGGACGAGCTAGGCAGATGCGTAAAACAACGAAACCCTCCCCCAATCACGCTTCGTGAGCTCAAAATTGCTCTCACAGAGGAATGGGAGAATATTCCCCAAAATCGTATAAGGAACTTGGTGTACAGCATGCCAAACCGCGTAAACGCAGTAATGGAAGCACGAGGAGGCAATACGAAGTATTAAAATTCAAGAAAATCGTAATAAAGTTCAAAAATTTCATGTTTCCTATTTTTGTTTTAAGGAGAGATCAGCAGTTTTTTTCTTTATGTAATTTTGTGTTAATAAACTGTATGGTGACTCATATTTTTTTTACTTTCATTTAAGGAGTATTACATTGTCTATTAAATACAATTTATTGCATTAACCTAGCATTTTTAGTTTCCGAGATTTTTAGGATTCTTTAAGTGACCCGGATTCATTGCTCTCGAGTGTATTTACCTGTTTTTATTAATTTGGCAATATTATAGTATGGAATTAAGAAATGTGGATATCTAAGGAACTAAAATATTGATTATCTAATGCAATAATTAATATCGTAACACAGAATATTTAGTTTCAGATGTAAAAAAGTATTTGGAAATTTTCCTAATGACTTTTTACACCTAAAACGGTTACAACATTAAATTCAATGTTGTAATTGCAATTCGTTATTAATATTCTAGTTCGCTAATTAGCCACATTTCATATTAATATACAGTAATATTGCCAAATTAATCAAAACAACGAAATATTTGACATTTATTTGCGACGTTGCCAACTTTCAGAATAAACGCTCTTAAAACATTTTACTTTCTTTATTTGTATTTTGTATTTCATGAACTGTTACCCATAAGGCCAATGACTGGACCTTCAACTAAACTAACTGGCAAACTATTATCATGTTCAAAGCCCATAAGAACTCAGAACACAGTTAACTTACGCGGGTGTAGTTGTCTACTTAACCATCCATTTTTTGACGTTTAAACGTCTTTTAATTTGACATTCGCAACATTTATTCTATAAACATTTGTAATTCTAAAATGCGGTTAGGCGCTTATCTACATAGTCTAACACAGTAAACTAATATTCTATGTTCCAAATGAAATGATATTTTACAAACTGTTATCTAGTTTATTAATAAATGAATCCTAAGTAACAGATATTTCCGGCAGCTAAATGCGAAATTGGAGTCAAGGGTATAATCGAGTTTGGTCGGATTATTCAAAACTTTCTGAATTGGATTAATTTGAAAATTGATATCAATTTGTTTACCTGAGTGGCTTGTCATCATCTTGTGGCTCCTGGACAGGGGCCACTTGTTCCTGAAAAAATTAAAATAATATTTTAAAAGTTAAGATAAGTTCGGTCTTAAATTAGATTGCGATTTTGGGTAAATTTTTTGCATACTATTGTATAGACTCAAGTTTCTTTAACCGAACAGACAACTGTTCTGCTGCAGCGTTTGTTGCGCCACTTCTTCTTCCCAGCACTAGGAAGTGGTGAAGGGTGGGCGTTTTGGGTGACTGTCTTATATAATTTTGACGTTCGAAAAGTATTGATTCTCAGCCTAGTTTGAATGAATTAATATACATATATTATATATTTTTTTAATAGTTTAGTATAGTAATATTTGGCTATAAGCGGTTGGGCTGACCATATCGTCAAAGTCGCAGGAAACACATCCACAAGGGGCGCATAGAATCGTAGATGGTAGAAAAAAAGGAAACCTAGCACTGGGTTAATACGGGCTAAAATAATAATGATGATAAAGGAAATGTTTCAAATCACCATAAGTAAATGAACTGGCGATTGATCTGTACGATAGCGTAGCAAAACCAACCATCTTTTCCGCAATAACCGGGCACACAATGGAACCAAGCGGAAGAACATACACCAACCGTTCCCACATAACGTTAGAAAAAGTGTATCAAGCAATCAGCTGCCCCCAACGAATTAGCGATATGACAACAATGCATGTCATAACACACGGTATCCTACAATTATGTAGGTATTACATTATATACAAGTGAAAGTCGAGGAAAACGAGACAATACGTCGCAATTATCAGCCATTTTCGAAACTGTAGGCGGAGCGGTCGCAAGCGTCGATCACTCGGTTGCACAGTATATGTTGATCAATCGTCCTGTGTACGAATTGGTCCGGGTATCGAGGCTGTTCGTTGCGCTAGTTAAGTCCCAATCAATCAATTAAGTTCAGGCTTGGTAGTTTTGCGGTAAAATTACGAAATGGCAGGTTTTGCGTCAAACGACCGGTTACCGGTTACTTGGATCTTATTGATCGTTGTTAGTTAAAACTAACACTGTCTTATCTTTGCTTCGAAACGTAACTGACATCCAATATAAAGCATCATAAATGATAGTAAATAAATAAATTATTGATTAAGTACCTACCACCCTAGTAGTAGTATTTAGTACCTCTGCGCCCCACGGTTTCACCCGCGTAAGTCTCGATTCCGTAAGAATATCAAGATAAAAAATATTTCATGTCCTAACCGAAGTCATGGCCTACCCACGTACCAAATTTCATCCAAATCCGTTCAGCCGTTTTAGCGTGAAAGCATAACAAACAAACAAACTCACTTTCGCATTTATAATATTTATTTTTATTTATTTATTTGTATATCATTTATTGTACACTAGAAAATATATAGCAAAAAATAAATTTCATAATACAAAACATACAAATGAAATATGGATATTAATGAGGATGTACAGAAGTGAAGTTTAATTAACCCATTTCGTTTAAACGTTAGTGATTTTACTCTTCATTCAGCAGAATGAATGAATGAATAAATATTTATTTGTTAAACACAGGTATATTTGGTCTTCAGTAAAAATTCAGTTGACTCTCTATGTTTTGCCAGTGGCGTACAAATTTATAGCTACAGTAGGTACAATAATATTAAAAATAAATTCAGAATAAATTAAGTATTTACAAATTCAAAGTGCTTATTTTATATTAATTAAAATTAAATTCAATAAAAAAAAAAAACAAAATAAAACAAAATTAAACACATTCATTACTTAGTCAAATTATAATAATATTATTGTCATTAAGAAATTCATCTACAGTGTATATGGATTATAAACATAATTTCTTCTTGAAGCTCGTAATCTTCAGTTTCTTCAAGGAGTCAGGTGACTTGTTATATATTCTGGGTGCTATTCCCAGTAAGCTTTTGCGCATCAAAGCTGTCTTACATTTCCTGGCACATAAAACGTTTTGATATTGAGCACGTATAGGACCTCTACGTATTTGTGACAGTTTTGTAAATAGCATTGCATTCTTTTTGACAGATGTTGCAACTTCTAGAATATACAATGATGGAAAAGTTAATATTTTCAAAGATTTAAACATTGCAACACAGAAGTAAACACACTTATTTTAAAAGTCATCGAATTGTAATCAATGGCCGTAACAAACGTGATCATAAATTTCTCTTGATTAAAATAATAACCAAAATTAATTCATTTGTCACTAATCTTATATTTGCATACAAACCACAATGTGTAGAAACGGAACGGAGAAAGTGTAATAGATTTCGATTTAGTGGGTGTATTATCTGTTGCCAATGTATTTGAATGATCGAAGCGAAATGCAATGACTCATCTGTTAAGTCTCAAATATTAATAAGAAGAATGACTGGTAAATATTGTGACTATTACACGTATTTTTATTTGTCATCAAACTTGAACTTCCCACTGACTGTTGTAACTATCTTGCAGTTTTGACCACTAAGGTCTTGGCTGCTTAACCGAGCTTTGCTGTGGGTGCCTTTAGTTGCTACACTTAAAGCTTCCAGCCAGGGGCAAAAACTATTCTAAATTAAAATTAAGCGAACGCTCGGGCTCGAGGAGTGTTATGGGATTATCTGGGTTCGAAAGGGAGAGACCTTCCTATCGACACAGCTCGTCCTCCTCATCTCTATCAATCGTCACTCAGTTATCACCCCATTCATAGCGTTATTATTTCTACTTTCTCTATTCTTGCTCACTACATGGATAATTATTAAAGCTTTGAAAAGCCCTTTTCTTAAAGCAACTCTACTTGCTACTAAACATACCCTTAAAATGAAATATGTTACTTTTTCCGGACCTACCCAATTTCATACTTAGATTAGACCTCTCGAGATCAGTTAATTAATTGTTCTTTTAACTACGGGATTCGATGTGATTACGCAACCGCTTAAAAATAAACTGCATATCTCAAAAATTTCGGCCAGTTTCAAACAACAATTCACGCAATATTTGCTTAATTCCACGTTTGATACATGAGCGTGATAAAATGGTTTCGTTTCAATCTATTTCTGTGCTGACAGTTACAAAATAACGGGCATTCCTCGACCAACGTGTGATTAGAGTCCACTTGCAATCCGTACTTATAGCTGAGCGGCTATTATTTCGCCCCCTACCGTGATGCAAACGGCTATTAAAAACGTATTAGAAGTGGATGAGTGTGACAAACGTGAAGGTTGGCTACATAAGATATTTTGTTATAACATTGTTTTATTTGTTTTGGAAAGTAGTTATTTATATCTCTGTTCTTTATTTGTAACTAGGTTATTAATATGTCATTGGTAATGGCGTTTGTAACCTGCATTACTTTTGCACGGCTTGTTAGTTTTAATAGTCAAGCTCAAATCACATTGCAATGCTAAAATCAATATGGAATATGGCACCGACACAACACACACCATTACCATTACACACACGCACGCACACACATACACACACACATACACACACACACACACACACACATACACACACACACAAATACACAAACACAAATAATCCAAATGTCAAATAGATTGTAAAATCAAAAAGCGCGCGCTTCCCCGGCTTCTTTTTACACACTTCTGCCCCTTTTCACGAACTCACTCCCACAGATTACAGGAAAGTGAGAGGAAAGATGTTACATTTCAAAAATCAAAAACGACCTGCTTCTAATATAATAGGTCTTTCAGTACGGTAGTTCAGCACCTAAACAATGCCCCAAATGAAAACAGACCCCTAAAAAGTGATGGTCACTGTTTGGTGTGCTAGCGCCGGTTTTATTCATCACATCTTCTTACCAAACGGGATGAGCATTACTGTAGATGTGTACTATAGAGAACTGAACATAATGATGGAGAAGCTCGCACATCTCCAACCAGCTTTGGTCAATCGTTCGGCTCCGCTGCTCCTGCATGACAACGCGCGACTTCATACTGCACAGCAGACGGTCTCCAAGTTACAAGAGCTGGGGTTGGAAGTTCTCCGTCATCTACCGTACTCACCAGACCTTGCCCCTACAGACTTCTACTTTTTCCAGAATTTGGATAACTTCTTGGCGGGGAAAAAATTCAATAACCGAGAGGCAGTTCAAAATGCCTTTAAAGAATTTGTTGCCTCCCGTCCAGCAGACTTTTTCAAAAGGGCATCAATAAGCTACTACTGCGTTGGCAAAAATGCATTGATTGCATGGGTACTGTGATTAATAGAAATAAAGAATATAGAGAAACAAGGGCGTTAACTTATTTCATGAAAAATGGCAATTTCTTAGGTAAGGACCTAATATATCGTAACTTAATACTTCTATAAGAAAATATAGAAATATAAAAACGCGACGTGCGTATAAAGAAGTATCATAAAAGCCCTTTTCTTTTGTCCCCTATTCATCCAATAAGGAGCTTAGTTTATACATTGTATTCTGAAATATACACACGCATTCTATTTGGAACGGTTCAATAAGAATTCGATTCAAATTGTTCGGGATCCATTCGTTTGGTCCGTATAAACCGATCAGCGGGGCAAGTGCGTAACACACATAAAATGACAATTGTTCGCTTAAGTATCTAATAGCTACTATATAGAATGACATTTTTCTAACTGAACAGACAGCTGTGCTGCTGGGGAGTTTGTTCCGCCACTTCTTCTTCCCAGCTAAAGCACTAGGAAAAGGTGAAGTGCGGGCGTTTTTGGGGGACTGTCTTATGTAGGACTTCTTAATGTTCGAAGTATTCGTCTGTTGTTGAGCAGACGAATACTTCGAACATTAAAAAGCAATGGATTAACAATATCAAGCGAATTGAGTGAGTCAATATAAAGTGTTTTAAGCAGTAAGGGAGCTGGTTTTTTCACTCGACGAGAAATGAATTCGTGAACTTTTCAGTGCAAATCGACTTGTCAAGAAATCATTTCAGAGACGAATAAAAAAATGTGTTTGTTATTATAAAAAACACAACGTATTTTCGAAAATATTTTTAATTAAAAGATTGGATGCCAATTAAGAAAAAATATCTTGTAGATATGCACTCCGCCACGCTTTTTGCTTTTGTAAAGACGAGCGAAATTTAAAAAATAATATAATTTTTTTGTTCTTCGTTCAAAGGTCGGGCAACATTGAAAACCGTTCCACGTGTTTCGGCGATATTTTAGTTTAACTGCTTTCTATCTAATTATTCTGTGTTTATTTTAAGATAGTTTAAAATATTAGTGCTAAATTAGGGACCAGATAACGTTGAAAGGTCATTCGGGTACAATACAGTTGAAGGCAACATAGGTACCCAGTAGCCGTTTCTTGGTTTAGAAAGAAAGAGAGAAAAAAACGTTTAAAATACAAAAATGAGAAAAGGTTGTGGGAAGCATGCGTCACATGCACGCAAATCAGCTATCGCTCAGCATTATGCTACGACCCTATGCAAGACAGAGCCCCAGCGCTAGTTTTCAGCGACAGCCGGCGCCGACGTAATGACGTCGACCGGTGCAGCAAACAAATATTTAAACGCTGTACCAGTACAGCGTACTTAAAGAAAAATAATTTATTACAATTAAAATGTCATTCAATATATTAAATAGATGTAAAAAAAACATAAAAAATAAATAGACATACTTTATTCTAAGTTTAATTATCTTGATAGTACAACGGCCATGTTACTAAAGACAATCTGACTGATAAATGACAATGGTTAAAGCAAAATAGTCCAGGCAAAGACCTGATGATAGGAATCACGGTAGAAAATGTTAAGAAAGACAATGAGAAAAGATGCAGTAAAGTTGTAGTGGCAACCATGTCATTTTGTTTAAAAAGGTTAAAAAGTTTAATTTTTAAGAGTCTTTTAGTTATGTGAGTACGTTGTAGGATTAACAGACTATAGATTTGTAGTCTATTTCCTATTTTATAAAGTACCTGGTACTTGTTGATACGCCTATACTATCCTCTCATACCTATTAACACTGTTATTTGAAACAATGTAAAAGCCATTAATTTTTAAAAGAGTTACCATGGAGTTTCTTGCCGGCTGTTCTCCATCGGAGAGAACCAATGGGACCTAGCATGTAGGTTTATGTGAAATAAAATATTTTGGCTTTGATTTTGATTTTGGAGCCTTCTCAGTCTATAGTGGAACAAATCAAGCTATCGCCCTAAGAAATGTTCTAAAGTGAGACTAGAACTCATAGTAATGCTCGACTAATCACGCCATTAGGGATATCGTCTAATCAACGCCGCTACCTAATCAGATCAGTGCCGAGGCCAATGGAGTGCACACTGGAGTGCTACTTAAGTTATAAGCGATTGGTTCTCAAATTGTCAATGTGGTGACGTCACTAGATACTGACTGACCAGAGGGCCTAGACAAGTCGCAATAGACTTTCAACAGATTTGACATAAGCTTTTCGGTAACTTATGTCATTTTTTACTTTTTTATCATCAACATCGCTGATAGACTGTCACTTCTACCTCAGACACGACAACTAAATTGACAGACAGCAAAAGAGGTAGCAGCTTGCCGAAAAAACTACTAACACAATAACAAATGACAATAATAGTAAATTATTTTTGCCTATGGACCTCACTGTTTTTCCAACTGTACATTTATTTGAATCTAGAACCACCAATGTGACGAGATTTGTGTATTTTTCGCTGGCGTTTCAAGGGGATTTCAATTAGGTTTAATCTAAGAGCAATAAAAGAGACTAGTTACTAGATTGGTTCTATTAGATTACTCGCATCTGTAATAAGTAACGACCTGTTCATAGCTATGCTCCTTACCAATTATACATCCTAGCCAAGGTGTAGGAAATTGATAAGCAGCTCCTTGAACGTATTTATTTGAATGAAAACTAAAGCAAATTATAATTATGTGTGATATTGAGTGGTAAAATTGAAGACAGTTTTATAAGAATTACAGGTCGTGGGATTTTCCATGAGCAAATATGCAAAATTTCATCAAATTAATAGAACAACTCAGCAACAACTAACCACGAACAACCAACAGCAAACAACCAACACAACAACAACAAATAACAACAACAAACAACCAACTTGCCACATTTATATAACCGAATAAAATTAATTGGTTTTGAATCGCGATTAAAATACTAAATAGGTGTTTTGACAAAGTTTTTTGCAGGCCAATAATGTGCCAACCTGTCGGTTGAAGCCTTGTTGTCAGGTATAAGTATGTATCTGTCTTCATCTAGTGAGCATTAACATTTTTGTATTACGATTTAATTAACTTTTGGGGCCAAACTGTCTTATTTAATAGCCTTATCTTCGTATTAAAACCTCAATGTACCCAGTAATTTATTAGTACAAGTTACATCTTTGTCGAGGTCGATTTACCTCTCGTATGTGGTAGGCGCTGCTCTATATAGTGGATAAGTAATTAAGTTGAGTACCTAATATTATATACCGCAAATTATACTTCAATCGTCAGTATTTTAATTAAGTTTTATATACTGTATTACGTCTTTTAGGTCTCTAATGTAGTTTTGAGCAAGTTATTCATATTGCCTATTAGTAGACAATAGCAGTGCAAAGGCAATATCTATTTGAAATGTGTGTAATCATGAAAATTTGTGTATTCTATTTTGATAAATCATAATTATAACAAGCTCACTCTAAAATTTATATTATATAATACATGTACAAGTATACAAAAAGGGGTAGAGAGAGAACCATGAAAATGATTTTGCAGAAGCTGTATTGTTTTGTTGGATAAATTTTTTGTCATTTAATAATACACACACATAACATCACGCATGTAATCCCCGAAGGGTTAGACAGAGGTGTACCTATAGTACACCCACATTTCGCCAGTTATGTTTAAGTCCCATGTAATAGGGGGCGAGCCTATTGCTATCAACCGGGCATAAATCCAGATTCCGGGCCGTTACTGACAAATTCCAGATGGAAAACCCAATAACACTTTTCCCGACCCGGGGATCCAATCCGGGACCTAGTACTCAGCAGTAGCGCTTGCGACCACTGGACCAACGAGGCAGTCATTTAATAATAATAATAAAATAATAAAAACTTTATTGTTCAAGTAAGCAGTACAAATTCAAATAGCACTAGCCTCCACACTTGGATTCCCTGTGTCATGGAGACTAGTCTCTTTCGTCTTACAACTCTAATACATAATAGGGTGAAGTGACAATAATCAAATGTTATTCCAGTACAATAAATTCAACTTAACATATTGTAATAAAGTTATAAGCATTAAATTTAAACGTGTGTGATGTATCGTATACGTATGGGGTGTGGGTGTGTGATGAATGAGTGAGTTAAGGTGATTTGGACCAAACGAAGATAAGAGAAGGTCAGATAAGGTAAGTTTATAAGCTATCGCAGCCAATTTCTATAGGTATAAGGATAGTCAATCAATATTAGGCTTTCTAATCTAACTAGCCTGTATTGTCCCACTACAGGGCAAAGGCCTCCCTCTCCCTTTTCCACACAATTCTGTCTATTGCTAGTGTCGGCCAGTCCTTTCGGTAGGAGTCAAGCTCATCCCGCCATCTTCGTCTCGGCCTGCCGCGATGTCGTCGTGCGCATAGTGGGACCCAATCGGTGGATCTTTTATCCCATTTGTCGTCTGACATGCGGCAGACATGTCCAGCCCAGCTCCACTTAAGCGTAGCGGCTTTCTGGGTAACGTCCGTGACTTTGGATACTAAACTTTAATTTATTGAATAATTTTATGACTAAGCATAAATAAGATAAATGTTTAGGTCATGCTGTTCTTATAGTTTTATACCCACTGCATTTAAGTTAAAGAATTAGGCGCAGTATTTTAAGTCAGAATTTAAATTTTTGCTTTTTATTATGCCATTTGTTATTTGCCAGACAGTTTAAACGTTAAATCTTAAGTTTTTCTACGATGAAAGCTAAGCTTTGACAGCTGCGACAAACGATGTTTATCTTGAAATATCAAGTGCAGACTTTTTAAATTGAGTGTAGGCAGATAGGCGTATTGTTATGTTTACCCAGGACAAGGTTCTACTTAACTAAAAATAATAAATAGTTATCCTGTAATAGTAGATGTAACTAAATATATAAACTTTAAAAAATAAAGCCACTAAACAAAGATTAAATTTAAAAATTCTGATTATATTTGATTATAACTGAAGATAAAAATGAACCCTAATAGAAACAGTTAAAAAAGCTAAGATGAAGAAAAGAAAAAAAAAGAAAAAGTATTTATTGAGACTCGCACAGGAAATCACAAATTAAACTAAAACACACTCATTAAAACATTCGTGAAAAATTAAAAACTAATGAAAAATAACAGAAAGTCCTGTACGAGGCCAAGACGCTCATATCTCAGCATATGCAGCGACATTTAAAAAAAAATAATGTCGCAGCGCTGGTATTCTGATAGGGCCCGCAGTGATGTCACGGATAGATAGATACAGAAATGAATATTAAATAAAATAAAGTAAAAAATAGATGTGTGTGAAATAGACTTTAAAAAAATTAAATATAAGTAGTCCGCGTGTCTGCACCCGACGTAACATCAGTTACTTGTCCTTTAGTGTCCGTGGTACTCTAGGCATCTCGGCATCAAGATGATAAATAAAGCTATAACATATTACTACAATCAATATGAATGTATTGGTAGAATTTACCATTTTAAACAAACATTTTCGTTCGCAAATAGCTAGCTATTTACTTGGCCCTTAGGTCAACTAGGTAAGTAATCATGATATCCCAAGCCGATAGGTTATCTGTAATTTGTCTCTTGTTTTGCATAATTAAACATTTAAGGTTAACAAATATTTTGTGTTTATTTTATGCGATAAAGTCGAATTTATGGCTATATTACTATGTGCAAATTGAATAGATGACCTCCGAGAATTCCTGTGTGTAAGAGGCAAATAAACAGGTATTTTCATAAACGCTATTAAACCTTCATGCAGTTTGGCAGACGATGAGCACCCTACTATATATACGTAGTTAGGATATCGTAGAATTCTGTTAATGTCAACCCTTGATTAAAACAAATTGAATATAAAATCTCAGGAAAACACATCAGCCGGCGGGGGACAAGACGTAGTACCTGTATTGATAACGTTTCCACTACTGATGCGCAGGCCCCCTTACACCGTCCATCTTATAGTATATTAAATATAACATAACATCACGCCTTGTTTCCCTGAAGGGTTGGGCAGAGGTTTCCCTGTAGCAGGTTCACCCACATTTCGCCGGTTATGTTTTAAGTCCCATGTAATAGGAGGCGAGCCTATTACCATCAACCGGGCACAAATTCAGACTCCAGGCTGCTACTGAGAAATTTCAGATAGAAAAACCCAATAACACTTTGCCCGGCCTGGGAATCGAACCCAGGACCTCATGCTCAGCAGTAGCGCTTGCGACCACTAGACCAACGAGGCAGTCAAAATAAAAATAAATATATATATATTCATCCCACAAGTAGTCGTATAAAACAATTGTCTACTAAATTTTAATAATTTAACCGTAAACTAAGAACGAGCTATAGCCATTTTCTACCGATATGCCGTAAACATTTTCGTCTCGTCCCGACTTCGGACGAACACAGTAACAATCCATCGATAACGTGTTCTGTACACTAGTCTAACAGTTTAAAGGACTGGTCGCTCGTGACCAAATGTAGGGCATTGAAGTGAAAGGGCAGCTTAGGATATGATCTGGTGAAGTTGAATCATTTTGTTGGAGAAATAATACTATTTATTGGTATGATGGGATCTTTTGCCATGCCGTATCTTTTCCTTCGTCACGAACTAAGATTATTGATTTTTTCACGAATTTCTACTCTATACCACTGATTTCGTTTGCCTCTGGTTCTGAGATAACCTGGCTCAGAACCATAGGTCCCCGGGTTCAGTTCCCAGCGGAGGTAAAATTTTCTGCTCGGATTGGTTGGTGGTAGGGCTTGTTCTAACCCCGCCTGGTTAGCTACCACCATCTTGTCTAAGTCTGTCGTCATAGCAACAATGTTAACAGCATTGTTGTGTTTCGGCAGTTAAAGGTAAGATATCCAGTTCATCTGTGGTTGAGGTTCTGGGTGAAGCTCACTTCCACGTTAGCCTGATCATCACTTACCATCAGTTGAGATGAAGGCCAAGAGCATCCCTGTTGTAATACAAAAAAAAAAAACTTTTTTTATTTCATTTTTCCGTACCTGTTGATATCTACAGCAGCGTATGTACCACTTACTGTAACCTACATCAACGGCGATGACAACTTTGCTCTAATATAGAAATTTATGGTAACTACACACTGTGATCACAATAGAGGTTTAAGCATCAATATGACATAAATAACCTACAATATCACCTACAAGTAACATTACGAACTCTTACAACATTATCGAGATGAGAAACAGCAAATACGTGTTTTTATTCACATTTGCATGATATCACCATGAGAAGATCAAAGCGATATCTGCGTGTACACATCTTTACACCTATTAGGACTTATCGCGCTACCACACAATGGCATAAAATGGAATTCGACGTGCAATAACAGATTAGTAAGACTTTCATATGCGTATGATTGACAAAACAAGAAATGAACGCTGAAATAGGTCAGGTAAACACAACTTTGTTTGGAAATTCTTATGAAAGAGAAAACAAAACCCTAAAGGTCTAAAGGATAAGTGCCTATTAGTTGTTATTGCATGTCTTTCTAAGATTAATAGCAACTCCGTGAAGGGAGTGCCGCAAGGTCATTAGTTCGGCCCATGCGTTTACAAAAACCCTTTATAGTTGTTTAGTTGTATGTATAGAGTTTACATTTATTGCTGGGATCATGTCTGTCTGTCCTCCTACGGTTTCCCACGATCCACGTTGAATAATTCAAGTGCCAGACATTCACTGAAAGGCTGCTTATAATCTAGGTATATGAATTTGATAGTACCCACACTACCCACCTACTTTTTATTCGAATGTGAAGGTCAGGCTTTCTCGTTCATTTTTAGGAACTGCCTGCTATACCCTGTTATGATAATAATATGAAAATTACTGGACTAATTTAAAATTAGATAACCAAAAACATTTAATTTTTATTTGCGAATTGTAACTATGACTTCTAGTAGGTAGACTATGACATAACAGCTGCTGCATATAATTTTAGTAACATGAAGAAAAAAGAAGTGCCTATATCTATATCTACCATGTACAGGTACATCGTTGCAAATGCGCGAAAGCTCGAGCGGTATGCAAGTATTATAATGACCGCCGTTACACTTAAAATGACATAATTACACGTATTTCGTTGTCGCTTATATTTGGTGTTGCGTTTCCCACTAATCCATCACTACCGGTCGATATGTACATAATTGACACGAAATACCGTTACCGGTTACGATATGAAACGCGGAATAGGAAATAATATTTTTTCGTAATTTTTCTAGTCTCCTAATGTTCTACTAATTCAGCAATAGAATACGAAACTGGAAATGGCTAATGTCGGAACGGTAAGTGTTAGTCATTCATCATACTTAAAATTTCTAAACAAACCCACTTGTCAAGTTTCGGTAGCATGTTGGTACGCGTTTTGAGGCAGCGAATTTTGTTACATGAGTGAATCTCATGTGTAACGACTTGACAGTGTGATTATTTTGTGTTTTGTAAGCTCAATTTATAGCGAACGCTGACATGATTAATCTGAAACACTTCTTTATCTAAATTTCAACACAGCAGACTTGCTTACGAATCAATATGAATCTCGTATCGCGGTACATTTTTATTTTTCTTTAGTATGAGTGATATTTTTGTCTTATGGCACTTTACAACTTGATGCGGGTATTGGTTGGCAATACGCGGCCTACCTGATAATAAGTGGTCACCGGCCACTTATGGATACCTATGTAATACAAGCATTATAGGTTCCTTGTCATTCCAGATACAAAGCTGGTCATGTACCTCTTTTAATACAGTTTCCAACAACAGTTAATAAAATAATCTTACCTGTTTGCGAGCTATCCTGTATCCTAGGTGTGTGTATTCGCCTTGCGTCTGTCTCTTGTCCTTGTTCATCGCAGGCTCTGCCGCGTTTTCTGTCTCCTTCACGTCCGCCGCGTATGCGCATAGCGCGAATGCTGAAACAATAAGAGAGGTCAAATTAGTTTTTTGGTCAAGAAAAAAAATATTGTCAAAGGTTAAGGAAAGGAGCGGTTAACCGAGACAGTGTCGCTTCTATAACAAAAAGGCTTATCGATCACGATGCTACACAAAAGTAATGACAGGTAACGTTGCAAACTAAAATTATCAGTGAATAACCAGAGTGTCACAGTACGTATTTTAATGGCGGTGCATATACGACGTCACTTTCCAACTCATTATTAACTAAGTATACTCCATTTATCATAACATTAGAAAAATACGTTATTTCGATATAAAAGTATAATAATCTCCGTTATTTCACGATAAATGCAAAGCAAGGTAATCAATTTATCATTTACATTATAAAAATAACTCGAAGTCGTTATTTTTCTAATGCTATAATAAATGGTGTATAGTTTGGGATTACTAAGTATTTTTGTCTCTATTATCTCTTTTATTAATTTTATTTAAAGCATTGAAATTCCTTGATGGTTTCTCAACAGCATTACTCACTTAGTTGCAATAATTTCATCAACAACTACTTCTACAAGAGAAACAGCTTTAAACATATTATCTATTCGATTATTGCTAATCATCTTTCCATCTTAAATAACCTTTTGCAATATCCCATAAAATGACTAGATGCTCCATTTGTAATCTTCAAAATGGCACCGACTGAGCAGTAAAATAGTGATAAAATTTCTATATCCCAGTACTTATTATGTCATTGGTATCGATCGAGCTTTAGTGCTACACCGCTAAAAGCGAAGTTACGAAATAACGCAGTTTCTGTAAATGTCACCTGGTATTGAGGCTCAATAATATCTGCTATATTGACATTAAATTTTATGGTAGTTTCTGCAAGTATCTTGAGTGGTTCTGCATTAATATTGTTTTAATCTTCTCTTGGATAATAATTATTATAATAGTCATGTAGTTTGAAAATCGATTGTGATGGGTTAAGCCTCGTACAGACTGGCGCGACACGACACCGGCCATTGTTCTAACGTGAAGTTTTGTTAGAAATTGTTTTGTTAGAGTCGCGTCGGGCTGTCGCATTGCGCCAGTCCGCACCAGGCTTTATTTCGCTGTTTTATGTACGTACTACATATAAATCTTTAAAACTGGGTGCGAGAAGCACAGAACCGGTCGAATTGGTACTGCTTGTAGGGGAGGCCTATGTCCAGCAGTTGACGTCTTTCGGCTGAAATTATTATGATGATGAAATCTTTAAAACGAAAGTATCTAATGAAAGATCTCACGTTCGTTTCTCAGGCTGTGCAAAATTTTAGCAGTTCGAAATGTTTCTATCTTAGTTCTTGGGAAGTAAACACTAACTGTTCTATAAAACAAGGCAGCACAAGGTCGAGTGCTAATTGGCGTAGTCGTTTGACATAAAAAAACCTGCCAAGTGCGTCTGACACGCACTTGGCAGGTTTTTTATAAATTATTAGGTTATTTACAAATTAACTATTTTCGGACAAAAAGTCCGAAAATAGTTAATTTGTAAATTTACCTTTACATGTGCTGTGAGACCTTGCTTCCTGCCAAATTTCGTGATTCTAGGTCAATGGGAAGTACCCTGTAGGTTTTGATTTATTTGCAAGTATCAAAATATGTCGCATAAATGGCCGTATTTTTTATTACGTTGACTTAGAAGCTTGATTTTTTTAGAGCTCCAAGGGACTATAGACCTACGAATTTAATATTAATTTGAATTTGATATCCTTTTTTTGGGTGGGAAATTATGAAATAACTTTTCCCGCTCTGAGCGGAGCGGGAGGGCGTGTCAGACTCTTACTGACTAAAACCCACCCATGTTGCCATTTTGCCGGGGGCCACAATCTCCCTTTCAGACTTCTTCGCGACCCCGGCAGTAATTTGATACGTTGACGCGTTCTTTAAAAAAAGGTCTTGACTGACTGATGGACGGACAACGAAGTGATCCTATAATGGTTCCGTTTTATTTTCCTTTTAAGTTACGGAACCTTAAAAAATCCCTAAAATGCTTCACATACCTTTTTTCCCACGGGTCAACTTTCCAGTGTGAAATCAAAAAGTTTAACTGAAAACTTAGCCTTGGACCAACAAATAACTTCAAACCAAGGTATCTCAACCCAGATCTCACAGCAATCTCAAGGTCAGTAATTCATATCGCATTCCGTAGAAATGATAGCAATTGTGCTAAGCAAGTATTATTTTAACCAAACTGGATCCAGTCCCTTCATTTTATCTCCTAGTTTATCTTATATAAGTAATGTTAACGTAAACCGTAACCTAACGCAAACTGTAATGTAACGTAAACCCTTGACCCAAAACCATGAGATTGGCACATTTCTTTGCGTTAACGATTTCCGATGAGTTCTGTGAAGATAGAGATGTTTTTTAAATGGAGTCCCTAGGGTATGGCGTTTTGGTTTTGTCAGTGAGTTTTAAATTAAATGCATTTTTATTGTTATGTATTTTTTGCCGTTTTCGCTATAACTATTTCTCAAATATTGGGTTATTAATTGGGTTACGGAAATAAATACATAAAGATCTTTCTGTGTCTCCTTGGTAGTCAACACCGCTAATATCCTTCCTGGCTTTTGATTTCCTGGATTTTTTTAGAATAACATGAACCTAGATCGTCCCAAGGCCGTTTGTCCATCACACCGTGAACGGGTCGTCAACGAGATCGACATGATGACGCCGAAGTAGCAACAGGTCATTTACTATGGCCGTGTAATCTCGTTTCTCTTGACGTCCCGTTCAGGGTGTAGTGGACAAACAGTGTGGGTATGACAATTTTTTGGTTATTTTTTGTAGTTACAAATTACAGTCATTTACAAATTTTACATAGGATGACACAATGGGCGGTCTAATCGCTAAAAAGTTATTCTCATTCTAGTCCAACCATAGGACACGAATCTATTACCAAGCAAGACCAAGTCACTCACGACAAAGGATCTATTATCAAGGTTACAAGTGATAGCATTTGCCTTCTAAATATTCCATAGTAATCATGCTCCGTTATGAAAAGCTGTTTATCCACCGCACCGTGATCGGGACGTCAACGAGAACCGAGATTACGCGGCCATAATAAATATACTGTCGCTACTTCGGCGTCATTATCTCGTTTTCGTTGACGTCCCGTTCACGGTGGACAAAAAGCCTTAGAATACCGAAATGTATCTGTCACGATTTTAAGGATATTTGAAGCATTTGTAGACAATCGATTTAAAATGGTTTTTACTGTCAATGTTATCTTCATTAGAAGGCAAAATTATAGTCTAGCTGCACCTAATATCTAAACAGCTGTCATATTTGTGCTAGATCTAGGAGATAATAAGAATAAATATATCGTCAACAGTTTTATGAATGTGGCTATTATCTATAGGTACTAATATAATAAAGCTGAAGAGTTTGTTTGAACGCACTAATCTCGAAAACTACCAGTCGGATTTGAAAAAATCTTTTTTACATTTGATAGCCCAATTCTTGGAAAAGGTTATAGGCTATTTGACATTACGCAACGAACTGTGAAAACCGATCAAAAATAATAATAAAAAAAAGTCTGAAAAAAAAACGTTTAGCGAAAACGAATCAATAGCGCGGGCGGCTACCTGACTAGAACCGAGCATTATTTTAGTATCTATATTGTAGTGTCTTATGAATTCCACTCAAATGAAGTCGCGAGCATAAGCTAGTAAACTATAAGTAGCCTTACTAATTTCCTTAATATAAATTGTCACGAATCTAGTCGTCGTAGGCACAGCTGTCGCAAAATAGTTCCTGATTCGAATTCTAGGTCAGCCATATTTGATCAATTAACTCTCTGGAGTATCTATTGTTGGATTGAACCATAACAGTATACGAGGATTTATGCCGCGTTGGTTATTATTTAAATTATTGTGAATATGAGCACTATGTGGATATGTTTTCTATGTTTTTTTTTTCTTTCTCAGTTAGTTTTAATGATGGTCTGGCAGTTTGAGTACTTTATGCGGCCTACCCAAATGTCCTTTCTTTAGTATTGTTCATCAAGTCTTTGAGCTTCTTAAGTTCTGAGTTGAGCTATACGATTACTGACAAATAACTACACTGACTGGTCTGGTCCACTCAAATCTGTGTGGTTCTTTCCTCAAAAGACCATTTCAGACACTAATCTACATGGTCCTCATATGGCCTGACCAAAATTATGTCTGGACTTTAAAAGAGACTGCGACCTCTGAGTTTGTTTCGGCATTTCTTCTCAGAGTAGTCAGATAGGCGCTAACCTCATCTAGCTTATTTTTAATATTTTTTAATATGACGTGTAAAATGGATTCCGATATTTTACTTACAAAATAAACAATTTCATTTCATTACTAGACCAACGTCCAGTAGTTTATGCTGATCTCGCATTGTAAAAGATTTCCGTACAATGCAAGGTCAGCTTATACTGGAAATGTATAGCTTGATGTGTAGCCGTGTGTACTGTCTCCACTTCTGTCGTTTTCTCAATGTAATCATCAAACACATTTCATCACATTATGCACAAAAAATGGAAACACACGTAAACACAACAGTGGTCATCAAGGTCTATAATAAATCTATTGCAATATTTCTACATGCGGAACCCATTGACATGGATTCGCTTCCGCGTTGCTGATGACACTACACACTGTGTCAAATGTTAATCTATGCATAGTAATCAATGGTTTCATATTCAATGAAGTAGGTAGTTAATATATCCATCATCAAGGCTCTTTCAAACAGACGCGACACGCGACGCGACACAAAGACACCGCTCGTCGCGCGACGAGCGGTGTCTTTGTGTCGCGTCGCGTGTCGTGCCTGTTTGAAAGAGCCTTCATGCGATTTTAAAATGCGGAGACGCTAGCAGTGATAATTTCGAATTTAATTTGTTCGATTTTTGGGATATGGTCGAGTAAATGGGCTGTAGCGTTCTCTTGGCTGTTTTTTACATTAAACCAAGATTACATAAGTACCGGATTGCTCAGGAAGTCTTGGGTGATTTCCTTATTTAAGGGTTTATTGAGAGGAAGGCAGGTAGGTACGATCGTCACTTAGATCGAAACATCAACCGAAAACATCACTTTGATATTTGTTTTACTACTAAATGTAGATAAATATTATTCAATTCGGTATAATTTTAGTATCGCGATCAAAAACTGAACTATACCTATTATGCCTACTTGACTGACTACATTCACATGACCTTACAAATCAAATCGCAAATCAATTCCCAGAATAAATACAAAGGATCTTCCTATCCATATTTGAAAACAGAACCTTTCCAGAAAAAAAAAATGGCGGTTGTCTGGCGTCATTAAGTAGCGTTGCTCGTCGTGAGATCACGTCAGAGGTTCCCAACTTCGGGCCGTGACGCAAATAGTTAAGTTCGGGATGTCGTAAACAATCGTATAAGGATCATATCTGTACATTCGTAAAATCATGAGCAATGAGACTGGGATCGTCACGAAAAATTATGTGTGTCCATGATGAAGCTATGATTGATTAAAAGATATGATTTAAAGATTTTTGTGATCAACCTGGATTTATTCCTTGCTAGTGTATTTCTGTGTGAAAACAGTGTAAGCTTTTGTGCAACAACCATTGCTATTTTTAGCAACTTTCAACTTCCATAGCAAACTATACAGTCTGCCTTGTAAGACAATTCAATAAAATTCACAATTAAATAAAACTCTCGATTGAGTAAAAAATACTATGGGAAATGTGACAAATGATTTGGTCAGTCCATCCATTGTCAGTAAAAGGGTCTCTAATGGCTAAAGTTCACAATAAGTCCATCGTAACCACACTCGAAAGTTCTTTGAAGGTTAATAATACTTCTTCAATAGAACTCGTATGGGGGTCTACTGGGCTATTGTGTACGGGAACCGCTATATCATTTGTTAAGGGGTACCTATAATTTATAAGCAGATGTATTATAGCTAATCTTGCTCTTAATCTTTCTCTGTGATCTCCGTTCCCATGTGTGTGATCCCTGTTCAAAAACTCACTTAGTTTTTTTTTTTTTTTCAAAATCTTAATACTTAGATAATAATAATAAATTAATACTTAATAATTTCGATTAAATGAGATGATTTGTTTTTATTTTCATATAAAACAATACCTACAATTTCAGTAATAAACAACAGTGTGGTATATCTGCCTTAAAAGCTTAATCATAAAGAAATTAATCGGAATTTAGCGCTACTTTCATCAAACCAGGTATTAATTAGTGAAAAAATCCATTTCATTTGCACATCAACCGCAAATAACAATTTGTTATAAACTTCGATTTAATTTACGAACATAAAATCCACATAGTAATTTATGAAAGTGAACAATTTAACTCATTAAACGATTAGTAAAACGCTTTCTCAATTTGAAGTTCAAGATCAGAATTATTCAAGAAGTTCAAAATTATGAAAATTGCAAAGTCATTCATCTATTACTTGTTATGTTTATATGTATATATCGGGGTCATTAGTCCCGGTCTTGTGGAAGGCGTACGAAGGGCCGAAGGCAACTCGCAGAGGCCCCTCAGACAATTTTAAATGGAATAACACTAACCGGCGATTATCCCTCTGTACTATGCAAGTGCACCCAAGGATAACCCCCGGTTGATGCAGGACTATTGCAGAACATGAAAACAAAACATTTAGCAATGGGTTTGGATAGCTATAGTGGATTTGCCACCTACAAAGTTATTCCATAGTTCACTATGGAATAACTTTGTCCCTTGCCTGACCAATAGATTATAAACCTAGCTTTTTTATTATTCATTCTATTTTCACTGAATGAATACTCATTTATCTTGGCAGAACGTTCACTTCCCTACTTATTAAATAATGGGACACAAAGGTTTTCTTTTTAATATTTTTTTTAAGAAAAAAAAAAAGTGTGCAACGGTCTCCTGAACAAATTGCAATAACTATTAGCGCTTTATAAAAGTATATTTGAATTTACATCTCATTTTCGTGGAATCAGCATAGAGCTGCGACATTTCAGGGAAAAGAAAACCGTAACATTTTTACGAATGCGATGCGACCACCCCGTCTGATATTTTTGGTTCGTATGTACAACCGTGTCCTTCTTGCTCGCAAGTTTTAATCAACCGTTTAGTTTTTCAGGTCAACGCTTTTTTGTTTCTTACGTGTTATAGACAACTTTCATATAAAGTTGTTAATGATAAAGTTGGCCATTTTATTGCGACTCTTTTATAATTATTTTATTCTTTAAACACACAGTAAAATACTTAGAGAAACGACTTGTAACATATTTATTATAAGGTTTTAATTACTTCCTCGACTGCCTCGTTGGTCTAGTGGTCGCGAGCACTACTGCTGAACATGAGATCCTGTGTTCGTTTCCCGGGTCGGGCAGTCATATTGGGTTTTCCCATTTGGAATTCCTCAGTAGCAGTCCGGAGTCTGGATTAATGCCCGGGTGATGGCAATCGGCTCGCCCCCAATTACATAAGACTTAAACATACTTAACTGACGAAATGTGGCTGTACTAGAGATACATCTCTGTCTAACCATTCGGGGAAACAAGGTGATGTTATGTTGTTGTTGTTGTTGTTGTAATTAAGGTTATTAGCACAGGTAAATGATTTACACTTTTAGTCCATTCACGCGTGTATTAATCAAAACTCTCTGTAGGTATAGGACTCTCTTTTACGTTGTCTTAACGTAAAAATAAAAGATGTCACAAGTCATGGCTTCGGTATACCATTTTTTTTTTAAATATAAATTTGTAAAATTTGTGGGTTTGTATGTCGTGGGGAAAATCTTCGGAACTGCTGATCCGTTTCCTAATTCTTTCACTAATGGGAAGCTACAATATTGCCGAGTGTTATAAGATACATTTTATATTAAAACAATAAATTTCACGCGGACGAAATCGTGGGCAGAAGCTAGTATCAAACATTTAAAAAGTAACTCACTAATATCTTATGACACGACGTGTTATGTCTTTAATCATTTAACACAAGTATCGTAACCGTCAACTAAAAGATATATAGCATAAGTTTACTATAAAACTAATTTACTAATAGCAAACGGTTACAACAGTTACAACTTACATTAAAAGCACATTACAAAATATATTAATTTATTTCCCCTTTGTTCGGTCTCAAGCTTTTAATATACGAGTTATGTATTAATAAAGTATTATAATTTTCTGTTACGGAAATTCTACTAATTATCTTAGAATATTATATTATGCGTGTTGGAAGACGTAAGACAAGTAACCGAGATAAATCTCGGTTGTGGCAACAAGAAATTTAATTAACATTGTAAAATAGATGTGTAATTATTAATCTTTTAAGTAATAAAGACTTATTATATCTTGCTGTGCTGTAATTTTCGTTTTACGATGTTTTGATATAACTTGATGTCTAACCTTATCACGTGTTTAATCTTTTAAGTATTTTATTAATATTATAAATTATATTTAATATCATGCCATGTAAAAGAAATAATCAATTTTGAAATAAAGTTCCATATTGCAAATTAAACTCTGCACACTTGGCGACTGAGAGCTAGACCGATAAAAGTGTAACATTTTGACCGTCACGACACTTTTGATTTTCCATTTAGTTAGTCTCAAAAATCGTTAAAGTTTTTTATTTAATACAACGGTGAAAGGAACTTCGTTCTAATTTAGTACAAAGTCTATGTCGTCATGTTTTCACGTTTAGGTCAGTACTTAAAGTTTTGCACCCCTGGCTATATAAGAAACACAAAAGCAACACTAAATTATATTCTTTATTCAAAAACCATAACACGGAAATGATTGCAATCATACTAACACAATATTGATACCGGCCAGCATCGATACCGGCCACAATTAAGTAAAAAAATACATTCGGCAGTTCAAACGAAGAATACCGCTTCAAAAATTTTTGATTAAGATTTTCCATTGAACTGAAAATTACTCGTTCATTAGCAAAAAAATCGCATGAGTAAAGTCTATGTCCGTCATTTTGAATATGGAATTATTTGAATTTGAAACCATCGACAACCTGCGGTCCTTTCTAATTTAGATTAACTGTGACAAGAATACACGAGTATGACTAAACAACAAGTATGTACCTACCTATAGCAATATTATTGAGAAACTTCACGCCTAGGTATATCCTGCTCTAAGCTCTCAACTTGTTACCGGGTGTTTGAGGTACCTATTAAACCCATTAAACCACACGGTACCTATCGAACTCTTACAACGTATTTTTTTACTGGTCAATAGTGTCAAACTGAAACTCAAAGCTTGTATTTCAATAAAACCAATTACAGGCACTTTTAAATTGTCAAGAAGACGTTTAGTTTGAAAGATGAAACTACTTAGTAGTGTTATTTTGCCAATTAAGTATTCCCAATCATGAGTCAGCAACCTAAGTTTCCCGAATGGTAAGATTTATTTAGTTTTTCAATGGACCTTAAATTCCTCACGCCTTGAATATTCCACAACAACATTCTGTGATCTTCGCAGCACAAAAAGTTCAACTCTTTTTTAAGATAAAAACTTTTTACAAAAATAAAAACAACTGACTTCCAAAAAACCCTACAAAGTGAAAAATAACTTTAATTTCGGAAGTCAGTGTCTTTGGTTTTGAATTTTCGTTTTTTGCCACCGACTTCCGAAATTAAAGTTATTTTTCACTTTGTTATGTTTTTTTGGAAGGGATTTTTTTTTGTATAAAAAAATATGTTTCAGTTTTTAGTTGTGGTAGACCTACCCCACGCAAATTCGAATACCACTACCTGCTATGTAAATAACAGTGACAGGAACTTATTATAACATCATCAAAATAGACTAAGTGGGAAAAATACGTATTACTGAAGCTAGCTCAAAAATTACCCAAGCAAAGTTAATAAAACTAAATGGGATTACCGCGCAAGCCTCCTCTACCAATTGAAAAAAGAATTTTCATAATCAGTCCACAATTGACGAAAATATCAATAAGCATACATTAAAAAAAAGACATAAAGTCCAACATAGAACCTCCTCCTTTTTGGAAGTCGCTTAAAAAGTAGTCAAAGGATGACCGAACGTGGAAAACCCAAGGGCAGGTTTCATCCTAATCTCACATTCTAAAACTATTAAGGTATACGTTTACAGGCATAACTATGCAAATAAATGTGCGTACCTACCGGAGGTGAGGCAATACTCAAATGTCCAGTTGCTTGGTTATGAAGGAAGTAAAACAGGCTAGGTACCGACAGTTGTGTGACTAAATATTATAGAGCCTAGACCTGTTTCTGTACCTAGGAATACAGAAGTTATCTACCTATGTTATTAAGCTGAACTATCTACATAATTATGTATTTGCTTACTTGAAGTTTTAAGAGGTAAAAACGCAAGGGTAAACGAAGTACTATTAACATTTAATTCAGGTTGTTCTAATATGTTTTACTTAGGTATTAAGATTCTTCCTTAATTATATTTTTATTAACGAGGAACAGTAGATTTGGTTGATTTATTATTATTACACTGAGTCATTCACTCTCAGAAAACAACGATGTTTAGTCATGCGTTTCAGCAAAACGAGAGCTTTTTTAAGTAACAAAATTAATAAGAGTTCGTGAGAAGACATTTCTTCGATGGTCTGACCCTTTAAGACGTTATTCAAGTGAATGTCTTATACAGAAAACCCTAGAACTGCACGGAAAATTTA
The DNA here is from genome assembly GCA_916610215.1 of Omphaloscelis lunosa. Classification (NCBI taxonomy): domain Eukaryota; kingdom Metazoa; phylum Arthropoda; class Insecta; order Lepidoptera; family Noctuidae; genus Omphaloscelis; species Omphaloscelis lunosa. Next base: position 10,198,369 of record OU744265.1, on the reverse strand, counting down.
AAATACCTACCTACTATGCGCCAAACATGCGCACGACGTCATTCATATGTTTTGGTACAACCCCATTATGTCCATAAATATCCCTGTCTATGGTAGGTTCTAAGTCCATAAATGGAGCGTCCACGATTATGCTTAGGCCAAAAGACAGTGTGCCGAAGGTCAAAGGTTCGGATGGCCACTGTCTTCTCGCGTCGAAGGCCACTCACTCTCACTTGCAAGTACCGTGCGCAAAAAAAATATAAACTCGTTTATGGTACTTTTGTTAATAGTCTTAAGCTTAATCCGGTAAAACTGGTTTTTCTAATCGTGTGAATGGGTTAGATAATTCTTTTTTTTCAATGGTATACCTGATCTGAGTAATTTGTTTCTCGGGTAAAAATATGAATGCATTGTTTAAAAGCCTAGTCATCAAGCGGTGGTGAGCGGAACGTTCTGTATTCATTATTTTAAGTTAACCTAACCCTAGAATAATGACAAGTCCATAATGATCTTTATGAGTTCATTTATTTATTTATTGTAATTTTTTTATTGAGTTTAAAAAAAAGAAAAAAAACCACCTATATAGGTGAACATTGGGGAATCCAAAATAAGTCGAAGAAGTTAACAAGAATACCTAGTACTACAAAATGAAATATAAAATCACTATTCACTACACTGTTTGAACTTTAAAAAAGAGCACAATTATTTTTCATAGCGGCTATCGGTAGGTAAGTATTAAAAAAAGATATGTAAAAAAACAATATCGCGAAATAAATTCTGATTGGTTTTTCAAACGCTCCAATAAGCTCCAATTTGTTGGAGATTAGTCGCAGAAACTTTTCACTTATCTGGCAAGCTTAACTTTAATCTCAGTTTAACATAAAGCAAACATAAATACTGTAGAATTTCTAGATATAACAATAAAACCGTGATAACACCGTGTGAATTCAAATAAAGTAAAAAATAATTACCGTTTTCATTTTATTTTTCGAGCCGCGAATAATGGCGTTATTTTTTGCTGACGGTACCGGGCTCGGCCTAGTTCCCACAGATGTTTATAATGTCAAACGTAAAACGCATAATAATGAATGTTTAGCCAACTGCGTCGTTTTTGTGGGAGTATGCAACAATGACCTTCATCATGCATGCTACCGTTATGATACCATTATCATTTTTTAGATGTTGTGGACAATTTCGCAGGTTTTTTTAATCTGCAATCAGGACAAAACTCGTGCAAATTTAAAACGTGGTGATGGTAATATAGGTAAATTAATGGGTCCTGAATTTTTATATTTAGTGCTGAATTAAGAGATATTTTTTTCTTAATTAAAGAAGGGCCAAATCGTCGTTCGGCATCCAATACCGCGAATGTGACATTTTTGACGAAAATCAGATTTTTGTTTTATTTTATTCGTCTTTGAACGTGTATGCATTAAAAAATGCCTGCATTAGAAAAATAGCCGATAGTTAACCAGTCATATTGTTTTAATTTAGTATAAAATATATTATTTTCAAATAATAGTATAAATATGTAGCACATTCTGTAAACGTTTTTGTCTCCTGTAAAATTTGATGAATGTAGCATTCGCGGTATTGGATGCCGAGTGAAGAAATGTAAGAAGCGAAGCGACCTTTATAAGTGCTACAAAAAGCACTTCAGCAATTAAAATACAGTAGGTACCTAGGTGACCGAGCTCTGCTCTGGTGAAAATAGAGAATTCTCATTTAATAGTACCTACAAATTCCATGCTACCGTGATAGTAGGTACTTACTAATTCCATGCTGCCATGTCATTAATCTTGTTCTAAACTTTGGGCGACCGAGCTCTGTTCGGGTGAAAATACGGAGAAAACGAATTTTCCCAGATATGAGACCTAGCTAGATCGATTTTTCGTCCCCGTAGACCATATTGCTACTTCCATCGAAATCGTTAGAGTCGTTTTCAAGAATGTGAGTACAAATATATATATATATTGCTCGTTTAATAGTATAGGATAGGATAGGATGAAACAGACAACATGACAAACAATGGCATTGTGTCTAGATGGATATTTCGCAAAAAAATATCTACTGTTACTAAAAAGGCCGTGAATAATCGATGAATGCATATACGCCGAGTCATCAATATCCACTGCCTCGTTGGTCTAGTGATCGCAAGCGCTACTGCTGACTATGAGGACCTGGGTTCGATTACCGGGTCGGGCAAAGTCTTATTGGGTTTTTCTTTCTAGAATTTCACAGTAGCAGCCATGAGTCTGGATTTGTGCCCGGACTCAAGTTACTACATTAGCAATGATCGTTGACCACGTATTCAACTGTACCTAGTAAGTATGTAACATGAAATTATGAGTTCAGAAAATCCTTTTTTTATTTATATAATTATCAACATTATGTATTGGTATTTGATATTTATTTATTAAGGTGCACCCTCACTGCAAGCATTATAGCCTCTAATGTAATAATTCAGATTTGAGCATTACATCAGTAAGGGGAGAGAACCTGTAATGATACAATTCGAGCATTACATTAGTGTAGGAGGAGAACAGAGCATTACAGTTCGCAACCTGTAATGATACAATTCGAGCATCACATCAGTGAGGGAAGAGAACTAAGCATTATAGTTCGCAACCTGCAATGATACAATTCGAGCAATACATCAGTGAAGGAGGAGAACCGAGCATTATAGTCCGCAACCTGTAATGATACAATTCGAGCATTACATCAGTGAGGGAGGAGAACCAAGCATTACAGTTCGCAACCTGTAATGATACAATTCGAGCATCACAGTTCGCAATAATGCTCCAAATTGAATCTAGATTACAAGCAAATGCTTGTCAGTCAGGGAGGCACTATTGTAACGTAATACTCAAAATCGAATCTGAAGTGTTACTTTACAAGTGAATGCTCCCGGCGAGGGAGCACCTTTAGACATACCCATCAGAACTGTGAAGATTTGCTAACAATATGATCTTAATAATATTGCCTGAAACACCACACTTTACCAACAAGGGCTCGTAGGTAAAAAAAGACGCACAGATCGATCAGTCTTATTTAAACGTTCATACATAACTTCGTTAAGTTCCCTGGCATAATCAGATGGAAGAAATTAAATAAAGTAGGTACTTTACCGAAGCGTATCGCTTTTCCGTCCTTCAATTCAATTATGAAAGACTAGGGGCTGCTCGCGACTTCGCTCTTGAATATTTAAAACCATTCTTCATTATTTTGTTCGTAAAAGTGATTATGTTTTAATAGAATGAATTGCGAAGAAGGATGAGGAGCTCGTGGCTAAGTAATAATAGCCGCACGGGTCGATACATCAGGTTAAGCTACGCTTGCCGGGGTTGGTGCATCTTTACATACCGAGACTCCTCCATGCCTCGGAAAGCACGTTAAGCCATTGGTCCCAGCTGTCATTCGTGGATCTTTAACAGTCGTTACGGGTCGTCAGAAGTCAGAAAATCTAACAACCAGTCTTACCAAGAAATATTACCCAGTTACTGAATTGTGGAGGTCAGATAGGCAGTCGCTCCAAGTAAAATACTGGTAATTGACTGCATCCGGTTAGACTGGAAACTGACCCTAACATAATTGGGAAAAGGCTAGCGGATTGATTGAATTGCGAAGAAGATAGTAAAGTACCAAGAATTCAGTCGACGTCGTTGTCGTGCGATCGACATAGGTAAAATATACATCTATACGAATACATAGTATACCTAGATATGTAATAATTAAATAACAGTAACCGGACTATCTGTACGGCAAGTTGAGTTGGATAATGAGTAGACGAGAATGTGGGAGAAGGTAATGCTTGCAGCAACTGTCGACCCAGTCGATTTATTCCGTTCTAATACCAACAACTAATCCCACTGGTATTTCTTTCAACTCATATTTATTTTCTATTCCGAACGGATACCCTTGTTTAAATAATTAAATTTAATGTGCGAACGAATACTAACATCTTGAATTTGGTACAGTCAGCTCTGGTAGAAATATTAGAACGGAATAAATCACCCAGTCACATAGTACAGCCGCTTTTAGTGGTAGCTTCCGCTATGCAGCTTCCAATAACCTACAACAGCCTATTCGATCAATTAACACGAGCGACGTATTTAAAAGAATCCTACGGCAGTACCTCATAGATGCACAACGGAAGCTAGACATTATTAATTTAATTGTTTCATTGATATGAATTAGGATATAGTTATCTATTATTTATTGACGACGGTTCATTGTTTCTTGTGCAACCATAGATATCATTACATTTCTTTTCTTAAACACCACTATATAATTATCTATAATTTAATTATTAAAATTTATAATTTTAATTTTTGGATTGTTTTATTTTTTGTTACGGACGCTTTTAACGTTCTGCATCGTTCTCGCATGTATGATGTACGCAATATTTTGTAACCATATTTTGATTTAAAAGAGTGTCCGTGGAGTTTTTTGCCCGTTCTTCTCTATAGGTACCTACTACGCTTTAGAATGGTCAACTAGCTTTCTGACTGACCGACCCCTTGACAATTCAAAAGTTCCTGTACTTGGTATATTTAAAATAAATGCTTTGATTTTGAGTTATAATTATTTTTAAACAAATATCTAATCGAGTTTATTATTATTTTCTACGCATATCTATAAAGCTATTTAAATATTTACACACACTATAAAACTGATTTACATCCGTAAGATGTCCTCGTAACTTAAGGTGCAGTTCACAACCAGAGTCAGGCACTAGTTAACTGGCATTTATGCTGTGCTGGGCCTATTTGGTGCAGCCGTTAGGCGCACAATACTATTTTAAGTTTTTTTTTTCTGTTTTTTGTTTTTGTCTGATTATTGTGTACCTTAACCAGGGTCAAATATTTTTTTCTGCTATATTTTGTATGGAAGTTGAAAATAGTGGTTCAGCCACATGTAAGTAGACCATATAATGATGATGAGGATATTTTTTAATTTACAAAATCAAATGTAGTTAGTTTTTTTGTAACAAAATGATCAAACGTCAGTTTTCGGAAAACTTGTTGCGAATAATAGTGATTGTTCAAGAATACTTAATTTATTTGAAAAACCCTTTCAGCCAAACGGAAGAAAAGAACTCAACTTTTCAAATCACAAATAATTTTGTTTAAATTCTTGTCTTCCTTTCTCACAACCAATGAACAAAATTGATCAAAATCAGTCTATTTCGAGCACGGCACCTTAAAACAGTCTCTTTTCGTGTCTCTCTGTGTTACTGCTTAGTTCTTCTAAGCTACAAAATGAATGTTTATTTGTTTTTCACCATCAATTATACAATTTATTCCGGAAGGCTTATGTGTAAAACATTCACATTAAACTTAAATAAAAGAATGAAATCTCGATGTTTTATCAAGTCATAAAAAACAAGTTGCAAGTATAATAATTATACAGGCAAAACAAGAACATATGAATACTCTGCGTTCTTAGAACTTAGCTGTTTCGACCTATTTTGTTATATCACAACAAGAATACAACGAAAAATCTCGAATGCAATGAGAATTGGCCCTTCAACTAATCATGAACCTTAATTAGCAGACAGTTTGCACGTTCCTAATGCGCTGCGCTACTAAAATACTAATTGGAAATAAGTGGTGTGGTAGCGAACTTAATTTAGACAGAGAGCAGAAACTAAACTGCACAGAAACTTAATTGGATTGCAAAATGTTGGTTGCCCCCGAGTCACATTTGGGACGTTCATTACAAAAATAATTTTTAAAACAACAAAAAAAAAATATTAACAGGGTTCAGATTTTAAAATAGATTGCTAAAACAAAATAAAAAGTAACAATAGTTTATACCCACATCGCGTGTCAGATGGTACGTGTAGCCGACTTTTATTTGATTGTTTTCCATCGCAATTAACAAACTCGATTTTATACACTATGAAAAGTCCACAAACGAATTGTGTATCTCTGCAAAAAGGCTATCCGAGACTCGTGAAAATTACGATCGATAGTGAACTTATAACTAGTCAACGTACCATAAAAAAATCCTCAATGAGACATAAAATATAAAATTTAGTTTTACTTTCGCATATTAGTCAATCGGATTGAATAAATTTATTTGATAAGTAGGAATTAGCAAAAAACGATGCGTGTAGTAGAAGCTGGACGGATCGCGTCGCCCGCGCCGGTGCGCGGCTGAAAGTCGAAAGTGATTGCGTGCGCGCAGGCAGAGGAACGCACAACATAGTAAAAGTAAACTTCCTAATCGCGCGCATCGTATCACAATGGACAATTATTCGCATTACGACCACTCACGCGACCGGCTTCGAGATTTAGAACACTGTGTCAGTATTTCGGAAGGTCAACTTTAATACGTCAACATTTTTTGGCATTTTAATGATGAGTCGCGGTCGGTGTGAAATTTTTACTCTCGCTTGACTTAGATCGTTATTGTCAATGAGTCATGGTAACATTAAGGAGACGGTAATTAGAATGCTTGACCGACATTTGCGCAAACGACATCAAATGGTCAATTTTTGTGAAATCAGTACAATTTTGATTTTATCGCAAACTTTCGTTGATGACTGGTATTTAGAAAGACAAACTTGTGAACTAAAACCATTAAACGATTTATCTTTCTCAAAGAAAGATCTTAAATTATAAAGGTAAAGATAAAATGGAATCAACGGCTGTATTAATATTAATCGGCGACGTATCTAAATTATTTATCAATGAGAGATATAAGTAATCGACTATTATAACTTTACTGACTCAACAAGGACCTAAACTGCTGGCATTTCAAGTAAAAACCAGTAAGAGTGATTCTGCTTTCACTAAAGATGTTCCATACTTCACGGTAACGTCTTCCTACCCGATTCTCACAGTTAACTGGTATAATTATTTACCATACAAATTATATGAAAATGTTTTGCTTAAAAAACTGGAGACTGTGTCATTTATTAGCTATACACAATTTAAAAAAAAAGTGATAGTTAGTAAATGGAATAATTTTAGTATTTCTCATTTAGATTACTTTATTTGCTAAACTAAAAATGTTCCCGAAAAGTCAATCTAACCCCACGACCTTCGTAACCTCGTTTTTCGTCTAAAAACAAAAGACAGACGAATCTTCTTCTAAATTGCCTTGTTTTTAACCGAAGAACTTTGTCCAATAGTTCTGTTACACGATCATTTTAGCTGTTCATCGTCTCCGAGGGTTCTATAACATAAATCACTGTCAACTCATCGATGGAACCTCGGGAGAACGGAGTTCATTCACCTTTGACCTAATACTTTGAACTTAAGTTAATGTAGCTTTACACTTTTTAGATTGGGGTCAAGAAAATCCATCACACAGGAAATTGAGGAAGCTAATCAGTTGGTAGATGAAGTTAATTTTAACGGTAGTTTTTAATTGACCCGTCCTTTAATTTTTATATTTATGTATGGTGATGTAGGTATCTAAAAGTCACTTGTCCAGTGGGGTCAGTAAAGTCAAATCCTGTATGGGCTGAACTTAATCTAACTACCTTAAGTACCTAAATAAAAATGGATATTTGTATACCTATGGTGGATTTTTGAGAAGGGGCAGTAAGGACAGGTACCTGAACCGTTGTCGCTACAAGAAAACGGTTTTAGGAGACTGTCCTTAACTTTTTGAGACATTTTGATGTGCGTTCACAGATTTTGAAAAAAAAAAGCAATACAATCAGCAAGAAAATTTTCTCAAAATCTTTTTGTTATTCCGATAGATCCTGTTTCTTATAAGGAACAGAAAATAAGAAAATTCAGAAATCGCTTCGCATTACTTCTGGTTCCTTCATCTTTTCCTTATTGCTCCATGAAAGTTATTGACCATTCAGGTTTGCCGTCTGCCTGTTGACCTCGGCTACCCTTAGAGAAACGAGACACAGACAGACACTGTGTTATTACATTATAATATTATCGGCCTACGTGTTAATGAAGATTCTGCATTATGTTGTAATAGATAATTTATTGTTGTCTTTTGTCACTATTTACTTAGAAGAGTTGTTCAAAGATTAAACTATTATACGTTCGTTCAAGTTGTAACATTTAACGTATTTGTTTTCTAACTAGTGGGTAGTGTTCTATCGATATGAGTACGAGAAATACGACGTTGTGAAAATTTGGCTTAACGAAGTTAGCAGCAAGGCTGACCATAGCCAGTGCCGGATGTCTTTTATACATATAATCAATCTTGGATTTTTTATGCTACATCCGTTCGTATAGAGGTGCAACTAGATTGCGATCGATCTATGAAGTCCACCTTTTAGATCAATGCAGTGGTAGTGTGGTGTATGGCAGAATTAAGTACGTTTGTCGATCGACCATCTATATCTATATTAATAATAAATCTGAAGAGGTTGTTTGTTTGTTTGATCGCACTAATCTCTGGAATTACCTGTCAGATTTGAAATTTCTTCTTGCATTTGATAGATTTTAATATGACGTGTAAAAGTGATTCCGATATCCTATTTACAGAATAAACAATTTATTTCTTTTCATTGTCCAATTCTTAAAGAAGGTTATAGGCTATTTACCATCACATTACGACCCCTAGGATCCAAGCGAAACGAGTGAAACCATGGGGCACACCTAGTAAATTATATTTTAAGACGATCAATATCGACTCAAATCGACTATTCGTCGATCGACCCCAAACGAGTTGCGCTTTTATAAGTTCAATTTTAAAACTTAACTTCTTCATGTTTACGGGGTCTTCTATCTTTCTCATGGTAAAGACCACATCGTCCAGTTTGACTTTTCTAAACCAGATTCACCATGAAGTGAAATTTAAATCCTCGATCCTACAACAAAGATTGTAGACTAACAATGGCACAGTGTGGGGTCACAAGAAACACGTTAGGATCGTGACTAAGCTGGTGGTTACGGCACTCGAGGAGTTGCTGTTAGTACTGTTACTGATACTCGACAATGGGATTGCTCAACTTTAAATTGATGGTGTATTTGTATGTATAATGGAGGATTGAGGTGGAAACTGGAAGGTATAATCTACTTACATTTAGGTAAAACACATGTTTACGAAATACGAAAATACTTACTTGAATAGATTTCATAATGGTACTCTAATTATTAATTATACATCATAAAGTGAGGTACTTATGTAAATTAAAAAAAAAACTAAATTTTCCGGTATGAGAACTATCTCAAGAAAAAGCATACCTGTTGCGTGACGAATACCATGAATTTATGTAGTAAAAATACATTATATAATATAAGTAGGAGCTATAAGGCAGATATTAGTCAATTGCTAAGTACAGCTGATCCAATTTATAACATATAGAATAGAAATGAATCATATTCCAGATACAGAGATGGTTATTGAAAACCGTTAAAATATAATAGTCCTCCAGACCAAAATTCGGCCATGGCGATCAATCTCAGCGGAGACCAGCCTTCGGCGCGGGAGATATTATAGTTCACAAAAATATGTGTGCGCAGACACAGGCACACACTCTCTTCCCTCACTCTCATAGCCCGATGGGATTGCAATCGGACACGACTGGAGAGAGAGCAGGTTGAAAGGTTTGACAATGGTTTAAGGTTGGTTTGACAGCTGTCCGGGAGACTCGCACGGGCTGCTCACACACGGGAGACTCGTTCGGATAGCGCCCGCAGTGCTGTGAAACGAAGGAGTTAGTACGATAAGGGTGCAAGCGTTGTACGGGCTCTACAATGAGCGAGTCGCGACTCGCGTACAGACCAATCCGCGTCGGCGTCGCTGTAAAACAATGTTCTAGCGCCTCACGTGTGTCTCCGTTCCGGGAGCCTGTACGGACGGCTCGCACGAGTCTCCCGGACAGCTGTGAAACCAGCCTTAATGTCACAATATTGCACAGAAAACTATAACTCCAAGTTCCCATGAGAATCCACCAGGTTAAGCTTTTATTCGATTTATATTAAGAACAAAAGTTGTAAAATTTGTTGTGTATTTCGCGCTCGGCGGTTTCAATTACAGAGTATTAATAGATTAAATTTTATTTCTCGGTTAATAATATATCTTGTAGAAAGAGCTGCGTTTAATAATTCCGATGAATTATTAAACTGAAAATTATTAAATTATTAAATTCTCATCACTGAGAACATTTCATTAGAAACTTCGAGACCTTGAAAATCGTCATTTTCGATCAATAATTTAAAAGATTATTTGCACAGATAGGTTCAATGTCTATTTAGTACATTTTGCGCTGTTTAATTTCAAACACCGTGATAGAACCATGTTTTAAAACTAAATTACCCAGCCGAAACTAAACCTTCTTTATCACCCTACAAAAAGTTGCAATTATAAATTTATGTCAAATTGTCAGAAAGTTTATACAAATCGATGAAAACGAAATAGGTCCTCATCACAACACATCTTTAACTTATCTCGACACATGCTCCATTTACTTGGCTTCGGTCCGTAAATATTTCAATACCTGCCTTAAGATCTAAGAAGAAAAAAACTGTCTAAAAATAACAATGCTTATTCAGTGCATACAGTAATTAATAACCGTCGTTAAGGGCTTCATTTAATTTACTAATTCAGTATAACGAGCCTCTGCGAGTTGGCTTCGGCCCCACGTAAGGCACCGAAGGCCCGGGACCCCGTGCTCCCGAGATATACGAAAAGCTTAAATGATAATACCATTAATTTCAGGAGACACGCAGGCCCATAGATAATTTACATAAACAGATGCATATGTTTTAAGTTCCTTTTTTCATCGTTCCCTTAATTCTGAGTATCGTGACCACATACGACGCGTCTCCAAGCTATGCAGTCTTCTGCAGTGTGGACCGCTTCGTAAATGCTGCTTCCAACAGCCTTCTTGATCGCGTCTGACTAATAACATAAGCTTTTCTTGTTTTAAGTAACAAGAATACAATGAGAGGCTGTGCTTGCCAAAACTTTTCAGCTCTTTAGATGTGGCCCTTTCCTCCAGTAAAAGGCTTAGATTTAAAAGAATAGGTAAATAAGTAGGTAAGTATTTGGTTCTGTTAGGAGTCTGCTGTACTAAAAATATTTCCAATACCTTTACCAATAATTATTTCCTTTCAAAAACTTAATAGCACCTATTGAATTTTTGAATGCAAAAATTATCGTGAAAGGTATTGAACATAGTATTTTTCACAACAATAAAGGTGAGCACGAAAAACATGAGCTGCATGGCTTCAATATTTTATCCTACAACAATACTGTTTGCGGTCAACGGTTACACAAGATTATACGAGGTTGCAATTACAAGGAACGAAAGACCGAATGAATGAACATAAACATGAATGAACCACATAACTTCATGGGACAATGTACTCGCTTACCACAACGTTTCCTTTGAGGAAATGTTGTAATAAATTATGAATTTCCTCCACTATTATAAACTTATGTATCTAAACCTCATTTTAAATTATACGTTACCAGTTTACTCGTTGGTCTAGTAGTCGCAAGCGCAACACGTAGGATCTTAGGTTTGATTTCCAAGTTACGCAAAGAATTATTGGGTTTTTTCATTAGGGATTTCTCAATAGCAGGCCGCACTCTAATTGCGTAACAGAAGCTTGTGGCTAAGTAATAACAGCCGCACGGGTCGATCCATCAGGTAAAGCTACGCTTGCCGGGATTTTCCGTAGGTGGGTGGCCATCTTTACATACCGAGACTCCTCCGTGCCTCGAAAAGCAAGTTAAACCGTTGTTTCCGGCTGTCAGGCTAGTGAGAACCCGTAACGACTATCAAAGAGCCAGAAATAACAGCCAAAACCAACAGCTTAACGTGCTTTCCAAGGCACGGAGGAGTCTCGTTATGTAAAGAAGGTCACCCATCCACGGACAACACCGGCAAGCGTAGCTTAACCTGATGGATCGACTCGTGCGGCTGTCATAACTTAGCCATGAGCTCCTCGATGTTCTATTATAACCATCTTAATTCTTTCAACATAAACGTATTAAGTTTTTGTAACGACGCATCTTACGAGAAGTGATTACTTAAAATTAACGCAACGTCATTGCCCAGAAATTGCTCGTTTTAATTTTATTTCACATATATGACTTAGGCATCATTATTATCTGCTTGTAATGTACTTTAAACAGGTGCTTTCCCAACACTGCAATTATGTTAGATAAAAGCTGATATTGCAATTGATAATCACACCTATTGACAAATTAATCTTTTGCCGAGTACAGATTGGTGAAACGTATCATTTATTAATTATTTATTTAAATCACAATTATATACAGTGTGAATCTTAATAATGTACACATATCGAAATGAGAGAATCTATGCTTAATTTTATTGATGGAAAAAATATTTAAAAAATATGAATAAAAAATAAAAAATGTTTTGAAAAAAAAAATTGTTCAGTTTGGCTTCTTATTGAGAAATTTTACGATTATTGAAAAAAAAACTGAAAAAACATACAGATTTTTGCTAAAAAAAAACATGTTCATTTTCAATTGAGGGTAGTTTTTTTCATTATGGAGTTCGTTACATCGCGATAGACCATTTAATTTAAAAGTAACACTGTTTTGTCATATTATTTTTTAATGCCATAAAAAATATTAAAAAAATATTTAAATTTTTTAAATATTTTTTTCCATCGATAAAATTAAGCATAGATGCCTTCATTTATATATGTGCATATTATAAATATGCATACTGCATAATACCTTTACAGACTCATCCAAAGCGAAGTTATACGTCACAAAGTCTACACACACACACACACACAGAAAATGGCCCACACACACATACACACGTTTAAACAAATTCGCCTAGTAGTTGTGTTACATTTCATGAAACACGGGGACATGGGAGATTGGCCATAGCTCCCGACTAAAGAAAAATATGGGTTATAAGGCCGATGACACGAGCGCTCCGGTAATGAATTGGACCGAACCCTTTTCAACCGAGAGTGACGTAAAAGGTTACCAAGGAATTACATGTCAAGAAAATTAGCATCAGTGAGCACAGAGATCATCAACCCGTCTGCCAGGCATAGCGATTATGACAAAAATGGTATACTTAATCCCATAATAATAGGTATTCTTCTCTTCTTTTTTCGTGTGGTTAGTGACTAACCTGGTGTCAGAGTTTTAAAGCCGCCCATAAGCCTCTGATTTGACTTCACATGCCGTCGAGAAATATCTCTCTCAGGTATGCCGGTTTCCTCACGATGTAGTTTTTACCTTTTCACTCCTAAACCACTGAATGGATCGGATAGATAGGTGCTTAGTAGCAGTAGTAAGTCCTTTCCCAAGTCCCAAGCCTACTACTACTTTTCATCCTAGCTATTTGTTTAAAGAAACAGTGGCACTCCGGGAGTGCCGACAGAAGTGAAAACTTGAAAAAAATTAGCACCGCGGTAATCAACGCGTTGATGTCTTTTACTCCACAGTGTTGGTAAATTGCGTTATAGTGTCGCGAAATCAATGGGTTAGACCCATCTGAAAAATGCCCAACGCAACTAAAGCAGTTTTCACTTCAAAAATGATGAAATACAAAGTACTCGCAGATGAAGTCGCGGCAATCATTTAATAATCCATAATTATACACATAACATCACGCCTGTAATCCCCGAAGGGTTAGGCAGAGGTGTGTGCATGGTACACCCGCATTTCGCCAATTAAGTCCCCTGTAAAAGGTGGCGAGCCATCAACCGGTCACAAATCTAGACCCCGGGCTGCTGAGAAATCCCTGACGGAAAAATCTGATAACATCTTAATTACGTCCGTTCATAAATGAGCGGCAATTAGTTTGTCATTTCAGTTCGCTGTCTGCCAGTTACCAATAAGTTGTCATGAAGACAAAACACAATCGTGCAACAAAAAAGTGCCTTGTAACACACTTCAAGATACTACACACGACGACACGCGTCTCAATCGATACGAAACCAAAATTCTCGAGTGAAAAGATAACAATAAATCAATGACAAATCACGACGGGAAGTGCTCGTAAACGTTGGAAATGGACGAAGATCTTAGCACACGCTACATTCCTCCATCGTTAATTAATAATGTTTAATTAATGTAAGCGGCTCATCTGATCATGATCTGTATTGGACATAATGGATTCGGCGAACGCATATTATCGCGCGAAACAACGTTTACCGATAGTTGATTGATAAGATACTTTCTTTGTGATTTTGAGGATGTTCATGAATTAAAAAGACATGATAGTTAGGGTTCCGCAACCAAAGGGTGCCAACGGGACCTTATTACTAAGGCTCCGCTGTTCGTCCGTCCGTGTGTCACAGAGTCCGTGTGTCGCAACTTTTGAACCGTAATAGGTAGACACTTAAAATTTTCACAGAGATAGTTGCTTTATTAACAAATAAAATAAAGTTAAAATAAGATACGCTGAAAACATCCCGTTTGTGTATGAGGGGGTCCCCATACAATAAACGTGTTTTTATCGGCGTTTTTGCCTTGTGGCTTTTTTAGAGTTCTATACCCGAAGGGTGCCAAACGGAACCTTAGTACTAAGCCTGCGCCGTCTGTCAGCGGGCTGTATCTCATAAACCGTACTAGGTAGAAAATTGAAATTTTCACAGACTGTATTTCTAAACGATATGATACGGAACTGCAAGTGTTGTTTCTTTCATGATACACATATCGAGTTCATTTTCCGAGACAACTTGGGCCAATGAAATGACATAAAAATATGAACCAATTAGCTGTCACTCGTCTGTCAAATTTGGCGGGATAATTGTATGGTCCATGGAATTAGTATGTCCTTTACCTAAAGTACAACATAGATGGACTTTTATGAATATACCAGGACTTTGCGAATATCTGAAACTTGCCGCATCATTTTTGTGACTCACTGAAAGTGCTAGATCATTTATTATTACCACGTTTTGACCTAGACAGCTTTAGAACTCAGAAGGAAGATTTACAACAATCATATTTCACTATTACATTTTAAAAAACTACGAGCACGTCGTAAAAACAACATTAAGTACCTATACAATATCTTAGTACATAATTTTATGCCAAACGTTTTGCAGACCGTGTTTACAAAAAGAGCACAACACAGTCTTTTTCATAAGTCACAAGTATTCACGAACTTTTCCGAGTACTCACGAACTATTCCGAGTATTCACGAACTTTTCCGATGTTGCACGATCTAAGAGTTAAATTATTTAGCGTTTGAAACTATTTCGACCACCCACGCGGTCTGCACGGACAATAGGGTTGGCAAACAGACCTATGTGACCCAGTTTTTGGGCTCGGGTTAAGCTGTAATTTGGGGAGTAAGCCGTGATGATATTAGGGTTGAAGCCTCAATTCTGTCTGGCTTTAAAGCCTACATTCACAGCTTGTCTTTACATCGATTCGGTTAACGAGATAAGTAGAATTTCCGGAGACAACACAACAGGAATATAAGCTTTCTAGAAATGCTTGAAAATAAATCCAATGGATAGGTTTCGCTCGTCATATTAATAGTTTTAGTATAATTTATAATAGGTAACCCTACAAAGAACTAGCCAGACGATCATCAAAATTCATAAGAACGGCGAGTGTGCAACTGGTGCGATTACAGATTTGACTAATGGTTGATATGCGCCTGAGAATTTATACGAGAAATAAAAAAATAAAAAAATAAATGGAAGTACCTATTTATTTTAAGTTAGCCTTCACTCTCCCACTTTTGAGCAAAGGCCTCTCCCAAATCCTTCCAGGCATAGTTTTCCAGAGCCAACTCGATCCATTCCTTGCGGTACGTCTAGGTCGTCCACCTATTCCTGGGCCTTCCACCCTCAGGCATCCACCGTGTGGACACTGCTGTCTAGCGGTCACTATGCATGCGATAGATATGACCCACCCAATCCCATTTTAGCTTTGCAGCCTTTTTTCCAGCCTACGTGTTAGATTCACCGTTTTAGAGCGTAGCGTGGTGTTCCGTATTCTGTCAGTTTGTTTTACGCTCAGTTTGCTGCGCATCATTCCTCTTTGGCGAACCCCAAGGCGGAAATTTTACCTACATATATGAGAGGAAAAATCTTCCGGAAATTTGAAAAACATTTTCTGATTAGTTTCGGATCATTTTTATTCAGTCAGAATATTTAATACATTTATTTTCCCTTCCTTCAACGAAATAAAGTGCCATGTTCACCAAAATAAGTTTAATATAATAGTTTTAGAAGGTCTTTGTTATTAGAATTCCTTTCAAATGTTAGACAAAATTTCATTAATATTGAAATAACTAGGCCACCCAATATATATTTTTCCACTTGATATTTAAGTTTAGCAAATTACTATGTTCACATTATAATATTATCATTTAGATTACTTATGTACAAGGTCATATTATCATAAATAGATGTAGATGTATATTAGAGTCCAATATTATAAGATTTAAAAAAGAGTGGTGCAATAAATTGACCCCATTTCCCGTCCATTACATTTTAGAGTATTGAGCAAAAAAAAAACTCAAATAAAAAAATCATAATCCAATTTAAGAGTTCATGTTTTTAAGTGAGCATCCAGGCTACTATTCATCTTTCGCATTAGGTTGCATGCTCTCTTATCTCGGCCTATGTTCACAGCTTAGAATGAAAATTCTTAATGCGATAGACGACCTAATTTGTTTATTTGTGGTTCATATATCTATAATGATGTCTTGTTTTAATTATATTGCATGTATTACTACTTTTGTACGCCCTAGAGGCAAAACATACGCTCTCAATGTATTACCAAATAAGAACTTATAATGTACCTATGTTTTACAATAAATAAATGAATCTGAATCTGAATCTGAACTGACTTAATCTAGACTGCCATCGACACTACAAGCTTTCTATTTGAAATAACTGAAAATCTGAAATTAATATGATTAACTTTCACTATGGGATCATCCATAAAATCGCGAAAAAAAGTCAGTGACCCTTTTCTTGTTTCCTATTATTTCAATCACAGAAAGAAAATATAAAGGAAGAAGGTATACGGAAATAATATAAATAAAATATAATTTATAAATAAAATAATTTAAAATAATATAAATAAAATATACAGTAGATACAAGTATATAAAAATGGATGGATAGGGCATTATTCTCCTGCCCCTAACCCAATTTATTCTAGCCATATCATCTTTCACACAGTCCACATACCACATACCGATAGGGATATCACCCTTTCCACATACCACATAATTATTTTGTATCCAACTGGGGAACGATATTTGCCATTGGGATAATGCTTCCTAAAAGTAACAGATCAATCATTTTGCCTAGCCTTTTCCCAACTATGTTGGGGTCGGCTTCCAGTCTAACCGGATGCAGCTGAATACCAGTATTTTACATGGAGCGACGACCTATCTAACCTCCACAACCTAATAACTGGGTAATACTATACCCCTTGGTAAGACTGGTTGTCAGACTTTCAGCTGCTGACTGGGTCGTCATAAGCTGAAAGTCTGACATATTTTCTGCTGCTCAATGACGTAAATAACGCGATGAATATTGTTGAACTGTCAAAATGAAACGAATTGTGATTGATCGTGTGTTACGCAATTAGGGTGAAGTTCAGGTGGATGGACGACCTACAGAAGATCATGGGGATGACCTGGTTGAGACTAGCATAGACGAGGAAAGCCTTTTTTGTAGGTACTAGCACGATTGCAAACTCACGAGATAAAAGTTGCAAAACAAAATTGTGCTCTTTGAGATATTGTTACTAATTATTTTCTAAGCGAGCTCTCTTGTTCCTAAAATATATTCCAACTAAAATACTAACGAAGACCATAAAATAATTAGAGAAGTGCTATACAAAATTCACAGCTTTAATTACACCTTGAAAACTAAATTCCCTAGAAACATGTTACGTCACACAAGGTAGCGTTAATTTTAATGTGTTCAATTCTTGAGACTAACCCGACAACGACGTTGACAAACTTAATAGAACCAGCAAACGAAGTCTATATTATTTCATCAGGATTTTAGGATCCGTTTTTAGCCGTTAGTCCCGACTGTCAAAGATTCACGAATGACAGCCGGGACCAACGGCTTGACAGGCTTTCCGAGGCACGGAGGAGTATCGGTATGTAAAAATCGTCACTATCAACCTAAAGTAACAGATGCGTACCAAAATAATTCGTAATGAACTATATAATTTTGATTACCACAAGGCGTCGTTACATAAGTAGACTTTCCAAATGAATTGGCGTGACAGCTAATAAACTACTAAAGTACGTAACTAGGGCCTTAAAAGGGAAAACAAAAAACACCATTATTTGTGTAGGTATGCTATTATTAGTGACCTCACGTATAATGAAAGGTTTCAGTGAAAGTGTCACCGGACGTAGAAATTGTATCATAGTAATGTTTATATAACAAAAATGTTGGTAATTTACTATAGAACAGTTAATAAGTAATAATATAACATCACTGCCTCGTTCGGTTCCCAGGTCTGGCAAAGTGTTACCGGGTTTTTCTATCGGGAATTTCTCAGTAGTAGCCCGGAGTCTGGATTTGCGCCCGGTTGATGGCAATAGGCTCGCCCCCTATTACATGGGACTTTAAACATAACTGGCGAAATGTGGGTTTACTATAGGTACACCACTGCCTAACCCTTCGGGGAAAACAGGCGTGATGTTATGTTATGTTATAATTTACCCTTTTCTTTAAATCAGTAGTTAGTTTAAATATTTTCAATCTACTTGTTCGGGGCTACTTTTGCAAGTAGGTAGATAGTACCTATGACCAAGGCTCGGATACCGGTTAAATTTTCAAACCGTTATTATGTACTTGAAGCAAAAACCTTTACATTCGGTTTCGTTCGTAGAACCCGGTTTTTTTAAACTGGTTTTGGAGGAGTCTTTATATAAAAGTTTTTTTGGATTAAACGGTTTAGAGCAATATTAACCGGTTTTGTTGTTTAGTTTTTTTTTCAGCGCGGTATCCTTAAAAGTATTCACAAGTTGCAACGCGTTTACCGACATGCCACTCGTCGTAGAAACCGGTTAATTTAGGTTAAAATAAAGTTCTTAAAACGTTCACTTTCTCAAGAAAAGTTTGGAGTTAAATCTAAATAAACCGGTATTTTTAAACCGGTTCCGAGCCTTGCCTTCGACATTTTGTTGCAAAACAGTTTATAAGGTCATTATTGCAAGAAAAGAAATTGAATAGTTCAAAGACATATTTGTTGGAAGTTTGCCTAAAACCGTTTAATGAATGAATCTGAATTTTAGGTAATCTTTCTTATCTGAAAACTGATAAAATTGATTGCGTCTTAGGAATTTGTTGACAGTTAATTATCTTTCTTTTAGGAAGTCGGTTTGAAAAAAGAAAACAAAAGCTTCTAAAGCTGGATAGCAAATTAGATAATTCATAATCCTAAAATTCCTGTACATTGTAAATTACGAAAAAAAAAAACTTTTTTATATTCAAACGCCAAAATACAGTTCACAACTACCAGGATACCATGTCCAACCAGAAGTTTGAAACAACACCAATTACGATGCATACACGTCACAACCAAACATTCGCGTTCCATTTCTCTTTTCAAACGACGGTGTATATAACGGTGCGTGAAGAAATAACGCAATGTCTTGTCGCTTTGCAAATAGAGAGATGTACAACATTGTTACGTGGTATTGGGTTCCGTAGTTTACCACAAAACGCTCGTTTAGTAGAAAGCTTGTTACATTCTCACATCTTTACCCGGGAAATGGTTCTGTCTAATGAAAAAAAAAGAAATGGTCTGTTATTTTGTTTGCAATGGGGTAAACAAATGAAGTACTAAAATGTTCCCACTGCTAGGACACAAACCTCCTCTCGGTGAGAGGGAGTGGGCCGTAATCGTAATAGGGTCCAGTGCGGGTTGGAAGATCTCACATTTCTTCCAATTTTAGGTTCTAGGCATGCCAGTTCCCTCACCGTTTTGAGAGCAGTGGGCATAAAATTATTTACACAAAGAAGCGCTTGTCTGGGTTCGGCCGATACCACTGGGCCACCACTGCTCTCGGGTTTTATTGATGCTCATATAATTTGAAATTGTTTATTATGATTCATATACGAACGAGTCACATTACGTCACCTATGTCTAGATTTTAAAAATGTCGCTTTAGACTAGAATATGTGTAATATTTTGGCGTTTGAGCATATACGGTGAAACCATATACCTACTACAACTAAGCATTTTTACGTAAATTTATTAATTAATATCAATTGAGCAATTAGCACATGATTAGCGGTCACCGCGTGTGCTCCCTCGCTCCTTTATATCTCTTGGTCCCTTAACTCACTTATCTATTGTTTTTATTCATTATCCTCATCATCAACACCACATAGCAGTCCACTGCTGGACATAGGCCTCTCCAATTGCACGCCATTCAACTCGATTCTCGGCAACTCTCATCCAGCTGCTACCAGCCACCCTGCGAAGATCGTCGCTCCTAGCCTGAGGGCGTCCTACTTTACGCTTGCCGATTCGCGGTCCCCACTCAAGAACACGTGTACCCCAACGGTCATCGGTTTTACGGCTGATATGGCCGGCTCACTGCCACTTCAGCTTGCTTATATTTAAAAAAAAAAAAATATTTTGTATCTACCCGTGACATCACTAAGGACCCTATCAGAACACCAGCGCTGCTACACTTATTTTTAATGTCGCAGCATCATGCTGAGCTATGAACCTTTTGGCCTCGTACAGGTCTTCCTGCTTTCATTTTATTTTATTTTTTAGTTATGTTTAGTTAGTTGTTATAAATAAGATATTAATATGTTTAATTTTTCTTTCTTCTCTTCTTCTTAAATACATTTATTTACCTTAAACGCAGCAGTATCTTTGACTATCTTCTAATCTTCTACAAGTTAAGTCAATAGAAGCAGAAAGAACATAACTAAAAGTTTAATTCTAAAAGTAAAACATAACTTTAATTTCGGAAGTGTCTTTGGTTTTGAATTTTCTATTTTTGCCACTGACTTCCGAAATTAAAGTTATTTTTCAACTGCTAACTCAAAAACTCGAGAGCTTACACTTTCAAACAATAAAAGAATTTTCAAAATCGCTCCACAATTGACGGAGAAATCGCTGGACATGCATAAACAAACATACGCTACGAACATATAACCTCCTCCTTTTTGGAAGTCGGCTAAAAACAAAACTAACTCAATAGGTAACTACGTAAGCCGAGTAAGTTTAACTAACTAATGCTCCTCTCAATCTTCCTGATTTAATAATACAGACTTCGTTTGCTGGTTCTATTAAGTTTGTCAACGTCGTTGTCGGGTTAGTCCAAAGAATTGAACACATTATAATTAACGCTACCTTGTGTGACGTAACATGTTTCTAGGGAATTTCGTTTTCAAGGTGGATAATTAAAGCTATGAATTTTGTATAGCACTTCTCTAATTATTTTCTGGTCTTCGTTAGTATTTTTGTTGGAATATATTTTAGGAACGAGAGAGTACGCTTTGAAAATAATTAGTAGCTCTCATAGAGCAGAATATTGTTTTGCAAGTTTTATCTCATGAGTTTGCAATCGTGCTAGTACCTACCGAAAAGGCAACAGTTATTAAAACCCTGTTATGCCATGCTTTCCTGGTCTATGCTAGTCTCAACCAGATTATCCCCACGATCTTCTGTAGGTCGACCATCCACCTTACTTCACCATAATTGCGTAACACACGATCCATCACAATCCGTTTCATTTCGATAGCTCAACAATATTCATCGCGTTATTTACGTTTTTGAGCTGACATATTTTTCAAACATTTGAAGCAATGGATTAGCAATATCCTTTAAAATAATTCAGATTGTGATTGATCGTGTGTTACGCAATTAGGTTGCTGGTTATCGGTCTACCAACGCGTGTGTTTCGCAATTAGGTTGCTGGTTATTGTTCGACCAATGCTCGTTTCTCGGCAACCATTCCGTTGGGCATGTGTGAGTTCTATGTACCTACTGTAAAGCTACCATTTAATGGGTTGACTTGAATGTGCCCTGGCGGCTGAGAGAGACTCCAATGTCTCGCTTACGGAAGGGAGCTAAATGTTTGCAACAGCTGAATGGGTCTAATCCATGCGTCAAGTTCGTGAACGGGGACCGTCAGTAGGGACTGGTCATCTCTTAGCTGTCACATCTCATTTGAATTTAATTTAATTTGTGAATTGTTTATTTTTATTTTTTATTACGGACGCTTTTAACGTTCTGAATCCTTCCCGAATCTATCTATCTTCAACATGAATGATGAAACCAATATTTTGTAACAATATTTTGATTTAAAAGTGTCCGTGGAGTTTCTTGCCCGATCTTCTCCATAAGATCCTACTACGCTTTGGAATGGGCAACTAGCTTCATCTTTCTGACTGACCGACCCCTTGACAATTCAAAAGTTCCTGTAATTGGTTTATTAGAAATAAATGCATGCTCCACAACAAAAAGGCTGCCAATAATGACGATGATGATAATTTATACCCTCTCAATAAAGCACAAGTACCTATGTGTAGTCAAACGTAGGTATATTATCCTCTAACTTACTCTTTATAGAAAAATAAACGCGATGTTACCAAAATATCAGTGAAGTAGGTCACACAAAAAAAAGGGAAGCTAGCAAGGCGGGTGTGTCTAATTGATTGGCTCTCATTGAAGCTCCAACAATGGATTCCCTTGATTAATTCTCCTATAAATTGAACCGGGTTCCCTCTGTTTGTTTCTAAGAATTTATAGGGGCCTTACAACAGACGGCGCAGGTGCGTGCTTCGCCTTAAATTACTATCTGCTATGCTAAGACAAAAGATTGATGATCTGTGTACTTCTTAAAGCCTTGTTTACATATACTTGTTTGCAAAATAAAACACGATGCTAAAATATGTTGCACACCAACATATTTTAGCATCGTGTTTTATTTTTCTGAGAACACATAGAAAAAAATACTCCTTATAAAGTAGGAATATATAAATATATATATATATATATATATAAATTAACTGCTGCCCGCGGCTTACCCGCGTGGACCCTAATTATTTTTTTTTACGATAAAACTAGTAGTTATTCCTTACTACATCAGCTATCTGCCAGTGAAAGTCTCGTCAAAATTGGTCCAGCCGTTTCGTAGATTAGCCCGAAAAAACAAACAGATGGACAGACTAAAACTTAAAAAAAAAAAATGGTATAAGTAATAGCCAGTAAGTAATCCAGCATGTCCCTTGCTATCCTCCGCCGACGACGCCCTAAGCCGAGGTCTGTACCCCACAGGGGGCACCCCCTAGCGTGTAGTCACTTAGTTTCTAAGTTTTATGCCCTGGCTAGCGGCCTTAATTTATTGAGGCAGCCACAGGAAAGTCCGATTAAGCAGCCGACAACCTCCTAGGTTGACCTGCAAGACGCCATTAAAAAAATAATCATATGCTTTTAGTTAAAAGCTGTTATTTTGACATGACAAACAGACACTTCAATTTTTTTTTTATGTATATGACTGCCTCGTTGGTCTAGTGGTCGTAAGCGCTACTGCTGAGCATGAGGTCCTGGGTTCGATTCCCGGGTCAGGCAAAGTGCTATTGGGTTTTTCTACCTGAAATTTCTCAGTAGCAGCCCGGAGTCTGGATTTGTGCCCGGTTGATGGCAATAGGCTCGCCCCCTATTACATGCGACTTAAGACATAACTGGTGAAATGTGGGTGAACCTGCTACAGGGACACCTCTGCCCAACCCTTCGGGGAAACAAGGCGTGATGTTATGTTATTATGTATATGTATGTATGTGTTTAGATATAATTGTAGTATTGCAGTAGGAAAGGTTGATGCTCCTAAACTTAGACCATTTAACCTCAAAAATTAGCAAATGTTTGTCATGATTGACATGAATACAATGTTTTGTTTCCATATTCTGCAGGGGCCAACAACCTATGGTTTACCGAATTATGATAACAATGCAAACGTCATTCTAGTTCATTTGCTTTCAAATAAATCATGTTTAATAGAAAAAAGATCCCAACATAAAAATAATGAGTTTATTGATAGAGACTCATTAGGAAACCAATTAGTCCAAAACCAGGTAAAGAATATTTTTACGCGAATATGGAAATTATGCACAGTGAATGACCCTCGTCTTAGAATAAGCAACGGTTTTTTTAATTATTTGTCTTATTACAATATATTTAAAATTCTGAAGTAGAAAATTAATTTAAGCACACACTTTAAAACCTTTCAAAGTATCGTATTTAAATGTTATGCAAATTTTCATCTGAAAAACTTTTGAAGGTATTTTTTAAATGAGATAGAATTCTGTAAGACAGACAGCTGAAACTAATTTAAATAAGGTACTTATAAAACGCCTAGAAAACGCTGGCGTGATGAGCCAGAATCGTTCTTGCCAAATTGGTCGGAGAGAGCAAAACATTAAGAGATCTGGAAAAATATGGGGGAGAACTTTGGCCAGCAGTTGGAGAACAAATCAATCTGCCCGCCTTTTCCCAACTATGTTGGGGTCGGCTTCCAGTCTAACAACAGATTCATCTGAATACCAGTATTTTACATGAAGCGACTACCATCTAACCTCCACAACTCAGTTACTGAGTAACACGATGCCCCTTGGTAAGACTGGTTGTCAGACTTTTGGGCTTCTGACTATCCGTAAAAACTGTCAATGATCTACGAATGACAGCCGAGACCAACGGCTTAATGTACTTTCCGAGGCACGGAAGGGTCTCGACATGTAATAGTCACCCCTCCACGAACCGCGACAAGCGTAGCTAAGCTTTCGATCGACCCGTACAGCTGTTATCAAAGCCACGAGCTGTGGGACAACATTGGTTAAGAAAAATAGTGAGGTAAAGGTAATTGTACTGTTACATTCTAGGGCAAAAATTCTTACTTACATAAAGACGGCAAGTTCGTAACACAATTTTTAATTGTATAATTGTAATTAAAGACGATGTGTGTACCGCGTACATTATCGTATTTTATGTACTGGAAAATCATGGTAAATAGGAGTTAGGTAATTTTTTATAACAGTCTGTTATGTATGAATTAATAAACGGACTTCCTCTATTAAATAATGGGAAAATTTTGTGAAAATCGGAAATAAAAGTGAAGTTATTTCGGTCGGTAATATGTATGACATGTACATTATGTGCTAGCGACGTGATTATATGTTCGATTCTTGGCTTGGAATATATATCTTTCAAAAGTATGCTCTAACTGACTCAAGGAAACACGGAGTGAAAAACTCTTAATAACTCTGTGTCTCAATTTATCAGATTTTTACTTTCTAATTCAAATGCAAATTCAAAAGTCATTTATTCAAATTAGGCTGAGAATTAGCACTTTTCGAACGCCAAAATCACATAAGACAGTCCCCCAAAAACGCCCACCCTTCACCACTTCCTGGTGCTTTAGCTGGGAAGAAGAAGTGGCGCAACAAACTCCCCAGTAGCACAGCTGTCTGTTCAGTTAGAGAAACTTGAGTAGCAGTAACATACAGTAACAGAGTACTTGAGTAACATACAGTAGTAGGTACCTATACAAAATAATATAAATTACGTAACACAAGACATTAAATTAAATTATTTGCTATATGTCAGCTAGCACACGTCAATATACCACAAAAAACATCCAAATCTATACAAATGCGAAAATAAAAATAAAAAAAACAGAACTTAGTACCCGAATGAAAGCCTCCAGGCATAGAGGGCGTTCCCGTTTATATATAGCTACTCGACGTCCCTAATGACTAACTAGGACCATCGAAGTAAAACATAAATATTTTTTTGTAATCAATCTTCTGAATAAAGCCTGATCGATTTTTTTACCGAATTGAAACTTCAGATATTAAATTCACTTTGTTTAAAACTGGGTCACTAAAATGGATCGCTTAATTAGTTTCACTAGTCTAAAGGAAAACTCTCTCTCAACAAATGAAAAGCAATTAATACCAATTAAAATTAAGTAAATGTTTTTTTAAAACCTTCCAACTACGTCCCTCTAATTTTAACTAAACAATCTCCCTCCCATATTTTCCTAAGAACATTGAATAAAAACCCCGGAATAAAATAACAAAAATTCCTAGCCGGTCACCCATCCAATTAGCAGTCACATTGCTTAACAGCAGACAAACGTGCGGATATACTTTGACCTGCTCTTTGTTTTAACAATAATGTGAATACACCACGAGGTCAGGTTATAAATACTCGATTGTATTTACTATCCCACATTCATTAAAACTACCAAGGTCGATGAATGCTCTAGATACTTAGTTTCTCTTAAACTTATGTAAACAATTAATGTGAAGACAAGGTCTTGAGCACCACGATTGGCATTTAGAAATCATTGTTATGTACGTTGATTGATTTGACGTCCGATCGACAAAGTAATTGTTTCTTTTTTTTTTTCAACAATGAGCTGTTGCTAATCTGTGCAATCAAAAATATTACCTTTGGAATTGAAACAACGATTCTAGTCTGACCTTTGACAAGATAATAAAGGACTTGTAAAACAATTTAGCTACAGTAATGTTTGATGCGGATATAACGTGGTAATTTATGATTAATTTAAGTAATAATTCCGTCTGTTTACATTATATTCTCACGCCGCAGAGTATCCGTGACGCGAATACGGAATGTCGCGAAAACGAACACGGAGGTATGTACAATAAATAAATGTGAAAATATTGTTTACAGGTTGTTTTGTTGTTTTTTCGTTAATTTAGGAACAAAGAATTTATATTAGTTATTGTTTTGGATTTCCACAATATATTAAAAGCAGGTATAGTTATCATGTAGCCAATTTAACTTCAAATCCAATGCAATCATGTTTTAGTGAATGTTTTACTTTGCAACAAATGAATAACTATTCAACCAGAATTTAAACAAAATTTTAATAATAAACTTAGAAAATTATGAAATAAGAAAAACAAAGGCCTTAGTTTTAAATTCTGCGAACATGACAACATAACGGTCACAGCGAAAAAAAAATGCTCAATCAATAATTTTCTAAAACGTAGAAGAGTAAAGTAAAGGTATTTGCATAGATTGTAGATACATGAAATATGATGTAGCTACCGTGATAGTGGTAGAGAAGTAAGGAAAAATATAAGAAACTAATTAGCTTATGAAACTAAGACGCAATCTCGAACTGAAGAGCTACCAGACCACAAGAACACTACATATAAGATAAAACTGAGAGGTCTTAACTAGACGATCTCGGCATTCTGCCAAGACGATATTATTATGAAAATTACTAACATATGAGTTCTTAAGTGTCAGGAGGATTCGATACTTTTTACTTGACTACAGAAAACCTGAAAACGCAAACGGTGCAAAATATTTTCTACCGTAGTTATGTAGATTCCTTAACTTTACTATTTTATTAAATAATTATAGTTTGACCATTGTGGTGAACGTCAACGAACGAGTATGTAAGGATCGTAGCAGGTGGCGTTCTGTTGTTTCTGCCTACCCCCATGGGAAGAAGGCGTGAGTTTATTTATATATATAGTTATGTAATTAGTTTAATCAGAACAAATTCTTCAATAAAAACTACATTTGCGTGACTATGAAAAAATAAGCATCACTTGTTTATGACAAAAAAATGTTGTCGATCTATAAAATTCATTTTTCAAAATGACTTGAAATTCGACTGCTAGTGCAAACATAATTTTATCTGTGAACAAAGATTCTAGCGAGATTAATTAATTAATTCTGTGTATCTTTCGAATACATTCACTAAATTCTTCCGCAGACATTATAATTGAATCTATTACACTATAATTAAATTCAAGTATGTATTAACAAGATATGTACATACATACGAATAATTTAAATGTTTTTTTTTTCATAAAAAAGTGTAAGTAGCTACTATTTATTTACTTAAGAAGAATTGCTGCTAGTAACCACTATGTAATACACATCTAATGCATGTAGTTATACAAGAAATACGTAATATAGCTTAGACGATATTTATGTGCATTTCATATCATCTATTTTTTTAAATTTGGTTTTGGCACGTCATACTACGTGGCAATTTTGCCAGCCTGCTGACAGCGATGTGGACGAGTTTTTTGATGCCCTATGATTCTTTCCCTTCCCTTTTTTATATACATATGTACCTACATATTATTATTTTAAGACCGCAAGGTTTTAAATTATGTAAATTATATCTTAGAAATTAAAAATATTTTGATATTTTTCATAGACCCTAATTATTATTTTTCCTTATTCAGTATGTCGTATACCTATGTCCTCTTTATAAAAAAAAAAAAATGCAAACAAATAAATGAAAAGCTTCGACCAAAAATTAAATTTAAACATAGACAAAATAATTAACTGCGAATGTTTTTCAATCTCGCTGTTTGAACAAACGATACCTGTGTAGGTGGGTACTGTTTACGCGTGCAAATAAGCGTCGCGCGTACATCTCACTCTGTTTATCACATTACTCTGTAAAAAATACAGAGTAATGAACTACGGTTCGTTGTACGATACGATACCTAATTTGGGGATTTTGTCTATACGAAAGTGTCTGGTTTTTTGCGTTTGCTAACCATTATAACTTTTGCAAAATAAAGAAGAAAACTCTACATTTTTACAACAGTTCAATGACGGCTAATAATGTCGTTTAAGTCGTACCTAATACCGGGTCTATATACATATATTTAAATTATAAAACCAACTGAAACTTTTCAATAACACTTAAGACATGATTGCTTAATTTTAAAATGCCCTCCTATACCTTGCTTTTATTCAAACATAGTTACAATTCAATTAAATATTTTTGTTTTCCAAAAAGTACTAATCCCCATTCTAACTACAACAGATATACACTACTTGTTAATTTCTAATGTTAATATTAACGTCGTGTGCGCAACAGAAGCTGTCACCACACACTATTGACTGAGGATCTGATATCATTAAAACCTACCATTCGTACCGTAGTGTAATCGAAACGAGTATCTAATTCAATTGCACATTCGGTTAACCTGACATGTATTGCACAGTGCATGGATTTGAATTTACTATGATTTTACATCGAGTCCTTTTAATTTTCAGAAAGAAAAACCGATTTCGTTTTTGTCTACTTTTGAGCTAGAAAGCTGTTTTGAGGCGAATAAGGAACAAAATGTGGGGCGAAACAGGAATATCAAATGTGGGGCGAACTCTGTGAGGCGACTGCGGAACAAATCGTTTTCAAACAACCTGACAAATTTAGAGTCTATGGATCACGTTATTTCAGTGAATTCATTTCACTCAGTAACTATCGAAGGTTTTGGTCTTAAATCAAAAATCATCTTTATCAAGCAAATAAAAAAAAACCTTCAATTCTTCAGACACAATACAAAACATTTTTGAAATAGGTCACTGGAGTTTTCAAACGAATCTTTCAGTAAATTTTATCAAAGGAATATAAAATACAGTAATAGTTTCAGTTTATTTTCAGCGCTGTGACAAAGCGCTGTCCGTATTTGTAAAGCGCTTTTGTCCGACAGTCTATGGAATAATTCTTTAAATAACGAATTGTTTGGACTGAAGCCCGGTTTTGTAAAGAAAGGGGAAAAAAGGTTATTCCTAAAGGAGTTTTGGGTTTAATTTGAACAAAGAGTTTGTCATAAAGATAATTAAAATTTGTCCGATTTTTTTACCAATGATCATTGTGATATATTATTTATCACAGATTATCGCGCATACTGCGGAAACCAAACACCATCTATAGGTACTAATCCATACTAGATATTATGAATACGATAGTAACTCTGTCTGTCTGACGGTCTGCCTGTAGGTCTGTCTGAACGGATTTGGATGTTTGGCACACGGATAGACCATGATCTGGTTTAGGACATGGATACTTTTTATTTAATTCCCGTGGGCTAATTTCCGACCTCCAAGCGTGCGAAGCGAGGCACTATACGGACTGTATCAAAGATGAATAAAATTAATACGAAACCAGAGTTGAAAATTTATCTCTATTTCAATACAATTTATCTTCATAACCAATAACCATAACGGTACCAGGTTAAACTAACACAGTGAAATCTAATAAAATAACCCACAGGATATTCAATAAAACTATGCTCCTAACTTGATATCTGGTAAATCTTATAATACTCCATTAATTAAAAGTGAAATGGTACCGCACGGTTCTTTAAGTTTCCTACCATTTATGAAATGTAGTAGATAAGGTGTAGTTTTCCGTAGCGACGGCTATATCTTGATATTTAATGGGTATAGGAAATTACGTAGGTACTTAGGTACTTGGCTAGTCTAGTCTAGACGGCTGTGGGCGTACTGGCTTAAGGCGATGTACGCCTTAGCTGCAGTACCGTAGCTAAATTTAAAGGGGGCCGGTATGAAAAAAATTGGGGGACCTTTTTACCCGATTGATTGATGGCATTTTTGAGATGGGAATAACCATTGATTACGCGACACCGTAATGACACCACCTTTTGAGCATCAACGCGTTGATTACCGCGGTGCCAATTTTTTTTTTCAAGTGTTCACTTCTGTTGGTGCACCTGGAGTGCCTCTGTTTTTTTTTTTTTTAATGAATTCCATCAATGCTTAGTTATTTTGTAGGTAGGTATAGAGTTGCGTTGAAACGTCATCTCTTAAATCGAAAGCGTCAGGGTAACCCGCGAAATTAAAATTTTCGACATTTTTGTTACGTTCGCGAATCATATTTTAATTAACATATATACACTAACATGCAAATTGCAAAAATCGTAAGAAAATATGAATCTTACGAGCTACCTTAGCGCATCCCCCTTAAGTATAACTTTTCAAATATTTATTTACTTAAGTGTATGTTGACGAAGCTCTTCCATTTCCCTATGCGGATTCATCCGGTTCACTCTGATTGTAAATATTTTAGTTGCAGAGCATTGCCAAACTATTTCTAAGTATACGTTGAAACTTGGAAGGTATACTCGTTACAAGTCGCGAGCGCGCGTCATGTGCCTTCATGTCATTGATATAAGAAGGCCAATTCTCTTACGTGAAAAAACTTTGTCAATGTCAATAACTTGTCAAAAAGGTAGGAAAATAAGAGATTTTTTGTGACAGATTTAGACTGAGATTAGAATGCGAACGTTTTTAAAAATAGAGGAATGAGGGTTTTCTGACGTTCACTAGGTGGCAGCACTGAGATATTAGGTCCGAGCACCTGTCAAAGCGCTTATTCTTTTTTTTTTTGACGTGACTATTTGATGAACGAATGATGAACTTCATCATATATTTTATATCCATTGTCCGCATAGGTATAATGCCTGGGAAAAAAAAAATCTACTTAGTCCGTCAGTCAACTAAACGCATTAAAGTTGGGGAGTGGGGGCTCGCTACGTCACAAGTAAGTATAAATCTACATACAAGTGACGTCATGTCAAATTTCAAGTCAATGTACCACCGCCATAATATTTTGATAACATAAAAAAGAAAAATTACCTATCCAATATTTTTTAATAATCTACATGACGGACAAAACAAAAATTTCCATCATCCCTATTGAAGACCTCTTCAAAATGTCTTCTGTCAAAATGGCGCCAATTGGTGGCGTGAATTTTCATGGAAACCCTCATTGCCTCCACGGTTAAAATTGTAAATATTAACGCGCGCTCGTGAATTGGAATATGAAGAAAGAAAGAAGAATACGTGTTGTAGATGTAAGTAACGATGATGATCGAGTGCTTTACAACAACAACACATATATAAATACATACACAACATTCGAAAAATACACAAAATAACACTTCCAACGAAGTCAAATGTTGATTTAAATTTTATTTCAAACACAAAACGTAAACTAGTTAAACAAACGAAGTGGAAAAACAAAGGGGTCATGAAAATGTGAATTGCAATTGTTGTTTGCAATTTTATTTAGTTGTATTGCTGTCCTTTTAAATCTGAATTGATAAACATTCATTTTACTACCTTTGTGGCATGGCCCAGCTGTCAAAAGCGTTTATTCTAAAAGTTGACAACGTCGCAAATAGCTGTCAAATGTTTACCTGTTTTGATTAATTTGGCAATATTACTGTATGGAAATATGAAATGTGGCTAACTAGTGAACTAGAATTTTAATAATGACTTGCAATAATTATAACACTGACTTTGTTGTTGTAACCGTTTTAGAAGTAAAAAAGGCATTTAGAAGGCTTCCAAATACTTTTTTTTATAGCTAAATCTTCGATATTACGATATTAATTATTGCATTTCATAATAGATATTTTAGTTAACTAGTTACCCACAATACTTATTTCCACAAAGTAATATTGTCAAATTAATCAAAACAGCAATTTGCGACTTTGCCATCTTTAAGAATGAACGCTCTTAAGACCTCGCCTCTCATGCATGAGGTTCTTGTAGCAGAGATTTCTCTCAATTCCCTTTTACTATTTATTATTTCCATCTTCTTCGGAAATGAAAGTGATAAGTAAGTACTTTTACCGCTTATCATTCGAGCAATTTACAACAACGTCTAGGGTTAAATAAAGCTTATACTGCAAATAAATTGCAGGTGATGGGCAACCGACCTGATCTTTATGACGGTATAAAGCTGTACAGTATCGCTATAAATGAGTTTAGAAGTTATGTAAATAAACTTAATAAGTTTTAAAAACAAAAGACCTTCTTCATTTATCGATAGGTACGTAAATTAATAAATATAAGTATCAGTATCACTTCTGATTTAATTTTGCTTAACAACCTACTTTTTTTAACTGTGTTAATAATCTAAGCACTAATTATAAGCATAAAGAACATAATAATAATATGTTATGATTAGTAACAAAAGCGTTATTAAAATAGATGACGATAAACAAAAGAATAACAATAAACAAACAAAAAAAAACAAGCAAACAATAAAAATAATCGTATTAAAAAACGACATTTATTTCTAACAATAAGGTATTTATGTTTATTAAAGGTTATTATTGTCCACCAATCTGGAATCTACAGACTATAATTTTGAGTAAAATGTACAAAATTTTTTTTCATTATTCTCAAAACCACTGTAATATTTCAAGATCGTGATTTATTAAAATTGTTCTAAAAACAAATTTAATAATTCATAAATTTTAATTAATGTTTTCATTTTTTTATTGTTTTTTTTAAAAGATAAATACTGAAAAAAAAAATATATCCGGATTTTTTGCAAATGTCAGGCTTTTAATCAGGACTTTTCAAATTCTTTGAAATAGTAACCCTAGGTACAAAACCCTTAGACTCGCGACTTTTCCTATCTAACGCCCTCTGGAAAAAAAAGGTTGAAACAAACAACCTCCGGGGTCTCTCTTTTTTAGTAAACTTCCTATTATTCTTTAGATCCTATTATTATACCATTTTATTATAGTTGAAGAGAATAGGAGCTAGAGGCCGAGTGCAGCAAAGCCATACAATATTTCTCAGCTTTTCTCCTAAGACGTTAACTGTAATGGTGTCACACTTGACCTTGTGGCCTCGACCTTAGGCTACTCGAGAACCGTTCAAGTACTTAATCTTTTATTACAGTTGTTAGTGGCAAATATTCAATCTCTCATAAACTTTTGATTAAATCTGAATTTAGTGTAGCTTTTGTCATAATTGGTGACACAACCTACTTCAAAATATTATATTAACTTGTTTATGACTATATGCTTTTGGTACCGATCTACTTCTCGAAAATCTATAAAGTAGGTAAACTATTTAAAATAAAGGAAAATACACCTAGTTGCATGAGCTCAATTTCGGTGAGATTTAAAGAGAAAAATGTCAACAAAAAAAGTGGTGGCACTCCGGGAGTGCCAACCGAAGTGAAAACTTGAGGAAGATCAAATACTTGCATAGAACAGTAATCCGTAACCTTTTCTAAATAAAGAGCACAATCGCGTTTACAAAAATGAGGTGTCGTCATGGTATCGCGAAATCAACGGCTTAGTCCCATCTCAAAAATGCCCAACGCACCTAAAGAAGTTTTCACTTCAAACGTTGTTGTTGCTTGTGTCGAAGACAAATCCCACCATTATCGTCCCGCCATACCTATATTTTGTAACCTAACTGCCAGTAACCGATACCGCTCGATCCTTCAAAGGACCGTTACAAATGCCCATCGCATCCACATCATTATTAAACTATACTCATTTCACCATCGACCATTAACTGCCACCGTGACATATAGCTATGGCCGGATGGCCCAACATAGCCCAACATAATTTACTTCTCCGTATTCGCAACACGTTTGATACGGAAAGTGCAGAGTTGTGTTTGTGAATCTGAACCGTCAAGCGAGCCGGATTCGAGAACTTTGACCCTTCTAAAATTCTGAAAGTAGGATTTTATGAACATGACGTTGAATATAGTGCTGAAGCATAGAGTGGTAGCTGTGTTTTTCTGTTTTGGTTTGAAGATACCTTTAAACTGTGCTTGAGATGAATGTTCAAAAGAAATGGTTTTGTTAATTAATTTGCTGTGATTGCAGACACAGTAGGTATTGTATTAGGCACTCATTTAAAGCAGCAGCTGTTTATCGTAGTTTTGGTAAATTAAAAATTTCAAAATGCATTTTTATTAACAAGTTCGGCAGTTAAAACTGAACAGTAGACTAAATAAAAATGAGTCATAACCTCATAAATATTTCAATGGGTAATTAAATAAATAATTAAGCAGTAAAATTACTGAACGGGCAGTTGCGTGTGGACACATAGTCATTAAGAAATAGTAATAGTAGAAGTAAACTTGGAAGTACCGCTCGCCGGTCGCTACCGTGGCACCGCTCAATTCGCTCGCTCAGCTCGCGCGTGGTGAGTCACAGTTCTAACCTAACCTAACCCATTTGATCGGGGTGCCCTAGCTTAGTACTGCAACCAATTTAGCTCGCGCATAGTTGGTACACTTCCAACCTAACCTATGAACTGCCGAACTATATTTATCGAACCGCGAATTCCAACATTTTTACTGTCCATTATTACACTACTTGAGTATTTTTTGTACTGACATTTTCTTTTATTACTGTCCATGTTTTACTGTCACACAAATTTAACAACAGCCAAAAAAAAAAAATGTAATAATTATTATTCATTGTGTTATAGTGGTCTTGTTAATCAAACTTTGTATTTAATCTAATCCAATCACTAATCACAATAACAAAAGCATTAAGTAATTCATAACATATTGCTTCGATAGTTTTATTTCTGTGGGTTCGAGAAACGAAGTATAAGTTGGCATGACCAGTTGAAAACTTCGTGTTATAGAACGAACGAATTGCTTAAGTATTGTAAAATTATCGTTCGAAGGCGGATTAAGTTTTCCTCTTGATTGGGAGTTCTTTTAAAGAACTTTGAGAAATAATACCGTACCTAATAAAAGGTCATTCGGTTGACCCTTCAGTAAGTCTACTACCAACCTTCTTAATCAAGAAGGTTAATGTCAATCGACCTTATTTTAAAATGAGCTACCTAAAATACTTGAAAGTGATCGTATTGGTAACTTGGTTCTCATTGGTCATTAAGTTTTAAATCATGACGTTTTCCTCTGTCATCTAAGTTATTTACAAGTATAACTATTTCCTTAATGTCTCTCGGCAAACTTCCTCTTTCGTCAGTCGTCGGTTTTCTATCAGTTGCCCTTTGCACTTGGTGCAGACCGGACCCTCTCAATCGATTTGGAGTATATAGAGTTGTTAATGCTCTTTTAACTTAATGTAATTTATTTAAAAAATGGGAGAAAAGCTGGTACAGTCGCAGGCACGAAAATAGTTTTACAGCTCTATATAGTTTACACGGAAATCAAAACAAAACAAACAATAAAGAACTTAGTTCTGAATTCAAATGATTAAACATTCGATAAATCTAATAATTGCTGGATATGGAAATTAGTATTCATGTGTATTCGAAAATACGATGATTCCAGAAGGACATTAAGAAAATAGTCAAAAAAGTTTTTATTTGAAAAACAACGTAACATCACGCCTATAATCCCGAAGGGTTAAGCAGAGGTGTCCGTATAGTACACCCACATTTTGTGTTATGGGGTGTTGTTTTGGGGTGAGCCTTTTGCCATCAACCGGGCACAAATCCAGACTCCGGGCTGCTACTGAGAAATTCCGTAAGGAAAAACCCAATAACACTTTGCCCGACCCGGGAATCGATCCCAGGACCTAAGGGCTCAGCAGTAACGCTTGTGACCACTAAACCAACGAGGCAGTTCGAAAAACAACTCAATACTTATCACAGAACGTAGATGCAAAAACGGTTGTAGATTTGCAGATAATGGCTAATTCTCCTTACAAAATGTCGTGAAGGACAGCATGAGAACTGTTTCTAGATCAGTATCAAGTAATTGTTATATTAACGGTTCAAATTGTTCCCACCGATAGCTAACGGAAACAGCGCAATACTTGAAACCTTCGAACTATGTTAAGATCTGATAATATCTTTGCTAAAATCGCACCTTAAATTACTAGTTTAAATTGAACATGTTGATAAATTTGACAATTCAAATAAAGGTAATTTAATACCTTAACAGAAAAGAATTGATTGCTTGTGCACAATTTGGTGGACACTTATTCAGTATTCCTATAGGTACACAGACTTTTATGGGTCCTCTATTTCTCAAGACGTTCCTAAGGACACCACATAATATGAACAACAAAACATACGAACGAAGCAAGTTAATTTAAAGCTTGTAAAAACAAACTCTTCTCAAAGCTTTATTATATTAGTAAACAGTCAATATAAATAAAGATGAGGCAGGAATCATATTACTCAACAAAACTGTGTATTTATTTGTTTTCATTCCCTAAATCCAAGGCAACGGGATTTATATGAACGCTCCATCTCAAATGACAGCGGAACCGGAGAAATGGATCCATTTTAAAGAAGCTCATTTATTTCCCGTTTGTTTTAGTAATGGAGGAAATATTATGTGGATTTTTCATTTTCTTTGTGATTGTAGGAAAGTACAGATGTAAGATTTTATTTTTCAGCTGTGCCCGCGGCTTCATTGAACGTAACTGTGTGTTTTTTTTGGGATTATGCTTAAAGGGCCTGCTACACGCCTGCCAACCGCGTCCCCGACAGAGGTGACCTTGGTTGGCGACAGACAGAGCTATTTGAAATTTGGTCGTAAACCACTAACTACACGGTTGTAAACCACCAAGGTCACCTCTGTTGGGACGCGGTTGGCGATCGTTTAGCAGGCACTTAAAAGTCAATGAAAACGTGAAGTCATGGGATAATCGCAAGAAAACACGATTGAACTTAAGCCTTGCGCAGACTGGCGCGACGCGACACCTGAATAATTGTCTACCGTGAAGTTTCTTTTGTTAGAAATTGTTTTGTAAGATGCGCGTTGCGCCTGTCTGCACGAGGCTTTATGGTTTTTTTTTTTTATTTTTTTTTTATTCAATACTATCCTTATCATCATTTCGAAAACGAAATGTTTCGGTTAAACTTTAAATAAGCTATGTTTCGGTGAAGATGCTAAACCTACAATCTATTAAATGGGTAATGAATTTTGGTTCAAGCCGCTCACTTGAGACAAACTTTGTTCTTACCTTTGTAGTAGCTCAGTCACTTAGCCATCTTACCTACTTAAATCACCTGAATTATTTAAGCAAGTATCCTAAAACGTTCATGAAAAGCTAAGTACAGTATTTCTGTTTTCTTAATGTCCCTCGACAAACTTCGTGTTTCGTCAGTCGTCGGATTTCTATCAGTTGCTCTTTGCACTTGGTGTAGACCGGACGTTCTCAATCTACTTGGAAGTATATAGAGTTGTTAATACTCTTTTAACTTAATGTATTTTATTTAAATGGGAGGAAAGCTGCTAAAGTCGCAGGCACTATAGATAGGAAAATAGTTTTACAGCTCTATAGTTCATACAGAAATCAAAACAAAATAACAATAAACTGCTTAGTTCTGAATTTAAATTATTATACACGATAAACCTAATAATTGATGGACATGGAAATTAGCACTAAAAAGTATTTGGAAATGCGATGATTCCCGAGGGACATTAAGACAATAGAAATACTGTGCTACATTTTGAACCGACTTTGAAAAGGAGGAGGTTCTCAATTCGACTGTATGTTTTTTTCGTTTGTTTTTTTTTAAATCTTTGTTACGCAATTACTCCGCCAATAAACTTTGATGATTCTTTTTTGTTTGGTAGGTCATACTTCAGAGGTAGTCCCATATAAATTTCATTAACTTTGCTTGTGTAGTTTTTGAGTTAGCTTCAATAATACGTATTTTTTCCCACTTAGTATGTGGATGATATTATAAGTTCCTGTCACTGTTATTTACATAGCAGGTAATGGTAGTCGAATTCGTATGGCGTAGGTACCACAACTGACACACAAAAAAAAAACTTTAAATTCGGAAGTCGGTGGCAAAAACTAAAAATCAAAGACAAAACCAAAGACACCCAACTTCCGAAATTAAAGTTATTTTTACTTTGTAGTGTTTTTTTTTTTGGAAGTCTGTTGTTTTTTTAGATATTACTTCTACTTTGAAACAAAATTAAA
This sequence comes from Omphaloscelis lunosa, assembly GCA_916610215.1. Lineage (NCBI taxonomy): Eukaryota > Metazoa > Arthropoda > Insecta > Lepidoptera > Noctuidae > Omphaloscelis > Omphaloscelis lunosa. The sequence goes on along the minus strand of OU744265.1, from coordinate 10,159,981 downwards.
ATAATGCATAATCTACCATCACGCCTGTAATCCCCGAAGGGTTAGGCAGGGGTTTACTGCACCCTCATTTCGCCAGTTATGTTTAAGTCCCATGTAATAGGGGGCGAGCCTTTGCCATTAACCGGGCACAAATCCAGACTCCGGGCTGCTACTGAGACATTCCTAATGGAAAAACCCAATAACACTTTGCCCGACCGTGAAAATAAAGGTATAGACAAATACAAAATGAAAGTACAGAGACGTCTTTTAACGAGGTAGCGTCGTAATTCCCCATAAACAGTGCTATTACCAACAACAAAACCAATAAATTCTAATTTAACACCTTATTAAGGGTAATTGCCATACATGAAGTGTCAAACAATAATATTAAAATAGTTATTACGAGTGTAATGACGCTAATAATATCATTATTGTCAACAGCGGCGGTACGTTAGAAAATTCGCGCGGGAAAAACGGCGGCCATTGCCTACCGATAGAAAAAGTTTGCGAGGCCTACGTACGATGCATTGTTCGGCCTATTCTAAGAAATTCTTACAATGTAAGTAGGAAAAGGTTTTGTTAGGATCTGGCGATGTTTAATTATAAGTTTTAACTGTGTTGTTAGCATTGTTTTTTGTAGGTACGTAAATACTATTGAATTTTTGAACTTAATTGACACCTTTGAAATAATTAGCGATTCACTGTAAGTTTATCACGTTTCGTTTATCATGTTTTGATGTTTTTTATCAGGCACGTTCGGCAGAACGTTTGCGCATTGTTTCATTTTCTTAAACCTCCTAAAAAGTAATTAATAGTCGTAAACATGCTGCCTTTTGGCCTTCAATATTTCATAACAAAATAAAAAGCCTCCTAAAATTAAATTACTGTGAGAATAACATACAAGGCACTTATTTTATCCTTATTCTTAACCTACTGTCTTTAATTTCCACCTTGACAAATAGTCATTGACCTCTTATACCATAAACAAAAAAAAACTTTTTCATTGTTGCCATTATAAAAAAAAAATGCTAAAATTTCCGCGTTTATGGTTAGTTTCCCACGTTGTTAATTGTTTAACACTTGGCTTATAAGTTATAATAATTGGAGCAACTGTTGCTAAAGATGTACATATCGCGATCTAGCAACTTCTTAGCAACAAACTTGTCCAATTATGTTGCATACTAGGACGGTTACGCTCAAATGCAGTCACGAAGTACAATCTAAACAATGAATGCTATTGAGGAAACTTTAAGATATTTAAGGTTGAATAATGATAATTAAGTTTAAAGTTACATTAATTATTCTCAGCAGCTCTGTGCCAATTTTTTGTCGTATAAATCTAGAGTGACTCTTCGATGTGGTTAAGAAGAATGTTGAGTTGATGGTTTTTAGAAAAGACTACACTTCGAAGTGCCTACGTCATTATAAAGTCGGCAATAGCTTAGTTGTTTTTTTTTTTACAAATTATTATAACCCCAAATGCAAGCCTAAAAACAAAATATTTTACAACCCAATGTCAAAAGTCCAATTATTTCAGTTCTCAAATAAATTCCCAAGCTAAACCAAACAATAGTAAGATAAAGACGCAACTTAAAATCAATACTGACAACTGACCCGCATTACAGACCATTATCGACATTACAATAACCACAGCACAAGACAAACAGCAATACAATTACACGATGCACTGTGGAAACTGTTTCACAATACAAAATTTCTGATCCCATCTCCACAGATAATTTCTACTTATTGCGAAATTTTAATTGCGAAAATAATGAGTGTGTTGGTAATGTGTAAAACAGTTTCAATTTCGTTTCATGTGTTTTTTTTTTTGTTTTTTTTACTTTTACTCTGTATTTTTGAATCTTAAAGTATTATTTCTAAACTTACACACTCGTAATACTGGTATCGTAATTATGTTAACGTTAATCTCACAGTCCATAAAACTTTTAGATTCGAGGAAAAGGTTTTCAATAACTTATTAATTTATCATAATTTTCACAACAACGATAACACACGAGTCTGGTTACAGTAATCATATTCATATTTAAGCAAAAAACTTATAATTAATTATAGTAATTAAATTAAATACAATACGATACAGTGATGGGCAAATTCTAAGTGTGGTTTTCATACGTTTCATGTTGTTACCACCGGCTTAACACCTCTTTTAGGAATGTAACCGTGACGATATTATGTAAAAAATAATAAAATTACATGAAATCATGACAGATGAGTAGCTAATTTATTCGGAGGCTCTTAACGCTCTAATTAACTATACATCAATCTTACTACGTGATGCCTTTTGAAAAGTACCGAAACATTCGCGGAGGTACACAAATCTCACCTTTTTGTTATTTTTAGTAACATGGGTAAGATGATAAAAAATACTGAATTTAAGACAGAAAGTAATATTTGTTTTATCTAATTCAAACATACCTAAACTTAAACGACTTATAAAGTCCCTGAAGTTCAGATGCTTATTCAGAAATATTTTCAGAAGAACTATTTTTACATAACTATCATCTTCAATAAATTTAAAACTAGCAACGAACACTGACAATGACCATAAACCCGGGTGTAATTTTTTTTTATAATCACGTCTTAAAAATCCCACCTTTCTTATTCATTTTCTGACGTAAACAACGTGTTTTTTTTTTAGTGTGGATTTACAACATTGTCGTCAATTTGTCATCCTATATTTACAACAAGCGACCCAGTTAGCAGAATTCCCCAAAAAAAAAAAAACTAAACATTAATTAAACACACGCAAAGATTCGCATGTCGGCTCGCGTTCCATCGCTCGCGTTTTTCACTATCAAAGAAATCATAATTACTTTGTCGCTTATTCTAACTACGCGTGTTTTAATCTGTTAAAAATTACCTTCACATTTCCTTATGAAGACAATTGAATGTATTGTCCAAACGCCATTTACCAGCAAGGGTGGCAAAAGAACAATGACTTCGTACCACAAATTTTCTCCAAACTTCGTGATTTGCGGTATCACAAGTACAAGGTAGAATTTCAATTTCACTCGTGAATTTGTCGATACCTCATTATTAAACAAATTTTTGCGGTAACGTCTCTACCGCAAAAAATACGTGTTGGTAACAAATTGACGGAAAATTGTCGTGCGTATTTTGTTTTCTTACCGCGCCGGCTAATAACCATCAAGAATTTTCATGCTTTGTTTAATGTGTAAATCAGGAAGGTATTGGCACTTGCGTGTTATCATTTTTCGAATAGGCGATCTCAAATTTCGGAAAAAATAACGTGTTTTTTTATTTGTTTCCTAAAAAAAAAATTCAAAACAAATAATAAAATAGGGACTTACCGAGAAATACGTAAATCTTCATTGTAGGATTTATTCAGCTTGCTACACTGACACAAGTTTAAAAGTAACAGACTTAGTTCGAAGTTCGAATATGTTTAAACAGCGGCGTTCGACGTGGTCCGTCACCGAGCCGCGTGTGTTAGATGCGCGAGCGCAGCCGCTGTGGACGGTAGCGCCTTCACTTTCTACGTGGTGGGGCTCAGGAGCACCGGGAAACCAAGGGTTTGTTGACATTACTGCAAACGCACGAACGCGTAATCGAACGAATTCATTAGTGATGTTGCACAATGTCCAAAATTATTTACGATCTTACTCCACATTTATTCGATGTTGGTTCTTGACCTCCGTTTTCTTCTTTTTTTATCAATCAATCAACTCGAATCGATATAATTATGCCTCTCCCAAGCGTCACCAAAACACCTGGTCTGCCGCACAGTGGATCGAAAAAAGGCTCTCGAAGACATAGGAGTTTAAATTTTGACATACTTCATATAGGATCTAAATAAATAGTTACATCACTTTGTGCAAAGATATTATGGTTATCCTCTCCGATCCGGAGATATAAGCATTAGCACCATATTTTTTTTTTTGCAAAAAATTAATGTCTCCAATTTGCCTACCGGACTGTATCCTATGATATATTTATGCATAATATTGGCTATTAGAAGCTATTTCAAGCAAAAAACCGACACTTTGAAATTTAAACTCCTGTGTCTTTGAGAGCCTTTTTTCGATCTACAGCGCGCCGGTCCTTTGTTTATGCCACTTACTAAAATGTTCGCTCCGTACACACGGTTAGATACCAGGAGGAACATCATCAAGACTGCAATATTCGGAAGAGCTTCTCAAATAATACTTCTACACTCGATGTTGATCACAGATCTTACTGAAGAACTGTGCTCCAAAGACAATGTAAGGTAATTGATACTTGAAACAGACTAACTTTTGGATGTCACCGAATATGCTAGTTAATTCATTGGTCAAAGGTCGCCAGCTGTATATTTCTTTAAATGACTTCTAAAATTAGAAATAACAAACGTAAATAATATTCTCGCTGTTCAAAAGGCAAATACAGTTAGGGAAAACAATTGTTTATCAAATTAAAATACTTCTTCAATTTTCCCTGTAGCCATTTCATAATTTTCAAACATTATCAAACTTGTCAATTTTGTCAAGATTGACAACAATGACAAAATTGACAACATTGGCAATATTTACAACATTGGCAAAAATCATAACATTGTCAAAGAATTAAAGTGATTCTTTGACAATATTGACAAATTAAGTTGCTAGTAATAAAGCTAAAGAATTAATTTCCCTGACTTTACATACTTAGGTATAAATTTAATTATGTGTTTAAGTATCTGCTTATTCTATATGCAGTCAGATGGAGGCTCCCGCTACAAAGATCGCTAGTCTGATATTACCCAGACATGCTATGTACCCTCGATACATTAATTCTACTTGTTTTCTCTAAATTGTGTTTACTTTCTGCAAAGATAAGGTATTTTGCTGTGTTGTCATGATATTTCTTTTTCGTAAAAAGCTCATTTCCTTTAACAATATTCTATTTAAAAAAATACAGTGTCATAATGTACACATAATGAGAGAATCTGTGCTTAATTTTATAGATGGAAAATATTTTTTAAAAATCTAAATATTTTTATGAAATTATTAGTATTGCGGTTTATCACAGGTAGGAAACGGGATACGGGGGCGGGCACTTTCCGAAAAATTGGTTGGTAATTTACCAAGAGTGGTTACTCTTGGTAAATGCAATGCAACCAATTTTTCCTACTCGTCCTACCAACTCTAACTATTGCAATGGCCAACGTCTTTTTGATTATTCAAAAAAATCTTCTCCTGGATTCTCCTTCTTCTTTTTAATTCTTCTAACCATTTAGAAAATTCTGATCTAATGCTTTTTATGCTTTAGTTTGTTTAGTTTCCTAAGAAACCGGACAACGGTCACACGATATTGGCTGTTCAAAAATAGAGCATTCTTTGCCACCGTAATTTCGAATACTGCCGCTATATTATGACGGTCGTCATATTATAGCGGCTGTCATGAAAATCTGTCATTTTCTGTCAGCTTAAACCTATCCAGTCAAATCTTTTAGCTGATATATTTTTAATGTTTAAGTTTTTGTAAACTAAAAGGAATCCGATTATTTTGAAACATCTAAGTAAAGAGAACAACAGTGAACATAGAATTGTTGTATAACAGTTATATACCAATGATTGATGGGAGAAGAAACGATGGATGGACTTTGTGAAAGATGCTATGGCTAGAAAGGGGGTGAATACCGAGATGGCCACTAATACTGAAAAAACACATGATGCGACTAAAAATAAATTTGTATGGGCAGGAGAATGATGATTATATTCCAATAATTATTCAACTAACCTACCTACCCTACCTACCCTACCTACCCTACCTACCCTACCTACCTTACCTACCCTACCTACCAACCTACATACCTTCATATCTACCGAGATATCATCTAAATTCATGCAAACCTAGCCTAAACAAAAAAAAAGTTTGGAAGTAGACCTTATCACTTAGGGGCATGGAAAATAGATTACGACCGATTCTCAGACCTACCGAATATACATATAACATTTCATAAAAATCGATCAAGCCGTTTCGGAGGATTATGGCAACTAACATTGTGACACGAGAATTTTATATTTTTATATATAATTCTAAAGAAAAGATAGAAGAAGATAGATAAGCCGGCTTAAGGATCAAATAGAAGTCTCAGGAAAAGTAGAAATAAATTAGTATGTTTAAATTCCAATTGTGATAGTTTCACTCATTAAATGTACCAGGAACACATACGATTACATCGGTGTGTCCGCTGATTTGTAATACTCGATTACATCTCTATTCTTTGATTCAACTTACGTGAAGTCACGGAACTTGGAAAGTCTATTATTTTTACTGCAAATAGTGCAGAACATTTATTTTCTAGTACCTAATTAAAATGGCAGCAAGTTAAGTACTCGTTTATTATAGAAAATAAAAATATATAAACTGGATAAACTTCTTATTAAAGAACAGAACAGATTATTAAAATAACAACAAACTAAAATATGGCGTCGAAAAACTCTTCCGCATCTCTGTCGACTGGTAATGTATCCAAGAGACTGGCGGAATTACCACGTTGTATGGCAATGCTTAGCCTCTGGCCAAGGTAGGTAAAAGCCAGCCCTTACGTCACGGCATGTGTCAACCAGCCGTTTGAAGATTTCTTGATTATTAAATCTAAATTAATGTTATCAAAACTGCAGGGAATAACACCCTAATCAATCTGCCTACCCTTTTCCCAACTATGTTGGGGTTGGCTTCAGTCTTACTGGATGCAACTGAATATCAGTATTTTACAGGGAGCAACTGCCGACCTGACCTCCACAACCCAGTAACTGGGTAATACGATACCCCTCGGTAAGACTGGCTGTCAGTCTTTCGGGTTTCTGGTTCTGACAATCCGTAGCGAGTGTCGAAGATCCACGAATGACAGCCGGGACCATCAGCTTAACATGATTTCCGAAGCACGGGGGAGTTTTGGTTTGTAAAGTTGACACCTATCCACGGACCAACTCAAGCAAGCTTAGCTTAACCTGATGGATCGACCCGTGCGACTGTTAGTACTTAGCCACGAGCCCCTAGGAATAATAACTAAGTATACTTAATTGGCGGGAGTTTCAATGCTGATGGCAAGATGATTATGGATCCTCATTTACTACGTTTTGATTCGATCATCATCACCGAATCTAATTCAGCTAGAAATCTGACTTAGCTACTGTTGTTTTGGTTGATTGACTATCTGTTTAAATACTAAATTATATAACAAAATTGTCTCCAATATGAGGTATTAAAATATAATTATTATCCACTAGCTGCGCCCCGCGGTTTCACCCGCATAAATCTCGATCCCGTGGGAATGTCGGTAAAAAAAGTATCGTAGTCCTAAGGATCCGTTTGGCACCCTTCGGGTACGGAACCCTAAAAAACCAGGACGCAATCACGTCATTTAACATTTTGAGTCGCGACTTTCATATTATATTAACATGACTACCAAATGCGTTTTTGCACACGGAGACATCATAGTACGTTTTTGGGATCGATATAGTTGCAAAAGAACTTTATTTTGGATAACTATCACCGATAAGCGAAATCCATAACTTTCCGGCAGCCTCGTTGGTCTAGTGGTCGTAAGCGCATGCATGCAGCGTGAGATCTTAGGTTCGATTTGGTCGGGCAAAGTGTTTTTGGGTTTTTCCATCTGGAATTTCTGGAGTAGCAGCCCGGAGTCTGGAATTGTGCCCGGTTGATGGCAATAGGCTCGCCCCCTATTACATGGGACTTAAACATAACTGGCGAAATGTGGTACTTACTGTAGGGTTAAAAAAAAAAGAAGAAGAAAGAAAATATGTTTATTTGCGGTAAACATGACGCAAAGAAAGAAAAAAACACAAAAATAAAAATTTGGGGGAAAATATGCGTCAGATCCACGCAAAACACTCAGCATAATGCTGCGACCCTATGCGAGACCGAGCCATAGCGCTGGTTTTCAGCGACAGCCGGCGTTGACGTGATGACGTCAATCAATGCAGGATATACTGAAATAATAAAATAAGAAATTAATAAAAATTATTATAATATTAATTAAACAATTGGTGGGTGTTTTTTGATGCTCAAAAAGTACCTTTTCTCGCCCTAATTTAAATCAAAGTTTTTATTTTTTTTATTTATATGATACGATAATTTCTGCAAGAACATTCAGAGAGATTTCAGAACAGATTATCGAAACAGTACCACGTCTGCACCAGACGTTATGCTAAATGTCATCTCCATGACAACGACAACGCCTGGATCCTGTGACAGGCAATTAGAAGGTTGTATTGTATTTGCTAATTAGCCAGCCTTCAGGCTGTTTGCGTATATTGGATTACCTTTACTTATTATGTTCGAGGCTTTCATCTGATTAAAGAGGAGCTATTCGGCTTGCGGCTAAAAGAAACGTAAATAGATGACATGTTTTTGTAGTCGGTCTGAGTCTGGTATGGGTCTTTGTGATCATGAATATAAAAGATAAAAAAAACGAGCGAACTTTACAGTAGGTGTATATGATGTGTAACATTTGATATCTCACCTTGGTAATAAGCAACATTAAAGGGGTGGGGTCTCCTCAATGTCGTTTCTGACGGCCACATCGCGCACACTCATTGGTCAAATCAACTAGCGCGCTTTCGGCTTCCTGTTACACACTTCCGTCGCATTTCATGAAATCACTCCCACAAATGAGATCATTTTTTTTTTGTTTTTGATATTGATTTTGACTGCAGGAAAGCGAGAGGAAAGACATTACACATAAAAAAAACGTTTACAGACTTTTTTTTTAATAACATAACATCACGCCTTGTTTCCTCGAAGGGTTGGGCAGAGGTGTCCCTGTAGCAGGTTCACCCACATTTCGCCAGTTATGTTTAAGTCCCATGTAATAGGGGGCGAGCCTATTGCATCAACCGGGCACAAATCCAGACTCCGAGCTGCTACTGAGAAATTTCAGATAGAAAAACCCAATAACACTTTGCCCAACCCGGGAATCGACCCCAAGACCTCATGCTTAGCAGTACCGCTTGCGACCACTAGACCAACGAAGCAGTTTTTTTTTTAATCTGGCTTATTATTATTTTTAAACACATACAAACACATAACATAACATCACGCCTGTATTCCCCGACACCCGGCAGAGGTGCACCCATAGTACAACCACATTTTCTCCAGTTATGTTTGATTATTACTTTCATACTATATTTTTTACCAACATTGGCCTAATGAATTAATAACGACGCACACTTAGATACATGTTTTATACTCGTATTACTAATGTATATGAAAAACGGTTGAAAAACTATATGTCTAACTATATCTCCTATTAACGTCAATTCAAAATTTACTGGTCTGTACAACAGCCCATATTTATGATTTACATAATTTAAACCCCTGTAGAATCCTGTTGATTCCGAAATTAAGACGCAGATATATGCCAGTGACCTTGAGTGGTTAGCTTGCAACGCGTCGTACGTCCAGCCAGTGAGTGATAGGACTCGCCCATCAAGGAGCGCTGTCCCAAATTAGACGCATTATTAATTTATTATACATAGACCAGAAGGTATTTAAGTAAAACACGTATACTAAAAGATCAATAATTAAACTTTAAAATGGTGAACGTTTCGGAAAAATACGCTTAATAGATTTTGCGTGATTCTCAGTTTTTATCCGTCTCAGACATAACTTTACAAATTAATTTCACTATGTAATATAAACATAATCTAATATTCCTTTATTAAGTTATTAAGAAAATGTTCTAATTTAACAAAAAAAAAAAAAAACATTTAGACGTGATCTTCAGTATAAAATCATTAAAAGTCGGTTATCGTCGCCTTAAGTTGAATACATCACCACACAGCCTCTTGTGCAAGCATGCTTCAATTTCAACCGTTTCCCGCTATTTGTGGCAAACTAACAGTTGACATTAGTGACAGCGCCCTCACTGCTGACGTGCATGAGATAGTGTTACCATACATAGATACAATACAGTACCTATAATATAATCAACAACTAACACCGCATAGAATTCTCTAACAGAACGCCTCTATTCAAATGTAAAACTTTATTAATCAGACGAGTACCGCACTGTCTTGTAAACAGACGTTTTCATTATGTAAATACTTTAGCTATGTGCCTACTGTGAAAAGAATACGTAGAATTTAATCTAACTTTGACGTTATCTTTAAAAGATCACTCTATTTTATGAAATCTTTCATTGTAGACTTTGGTCCGAGTCATAACAAGCGCCCGAGGCGGGCGTCTTGTAACGTACAAGACGCCCGCCTCGGGCGCTTGTGTTGCGTTTTGAGAGCGCTCAATAAAATTGTATGAATTTCTATGTAACGAATTATAACAAGCGGTGCCGTCATACACTGCGCTACGTCGCGCGCTGTCGTCGTAAATAATGCATTTTGAGGCATTTTGTGCAGAGAATGGCCAGGTGAGAAATTAGTGCCTTACTTGGTCATCTTCTGTGCAAAATGTTTCAATCTCATACTCCATAATAATATCCAATAACTTTTTTTGGGTGGGAAATTATCAAATAACTTCTCCTGCTCTGGGCGGAGTGGGAAGGCGTGTCAGACTCTTACTGACTAAAACCCACCCGTGTTCCTTCAGTTACCATGTTGTCCTCGCCTGCAACACCTTACAAAAAACAAAGTTCAGTGCTTGTTCTTCTCTTTTCAGTTATTTGTGAATCGGGTTGTTTTTTTTTAAATATTTTGTATTTTTACTATTTTTCCTTGTCGTTTTTTCTGCATCAGTAACAAACTTAAAAGAAACACATACTGAGCATATTGAGGGTTCAAAATTACAAGTAAATGTGGAAATCTTGTTCATTTGACGAGCGTTCAATGCGCGCCCGAAACGCAGCGTACTGTGCGCGCGCCTCGGGCGCTTGTTATAACTAGTCCCTTAGATTCATTGTTAATCGTGGCCGTGGTACGACAACGACTCTAATGACATTATCTTTGTCATCAGAAGACATCCGCCATGTAACCATCGATGCGATGCTCTGCAAGAGTGACTGTCAGCAGCCAGTGTCTGTCTTATCCAACCTCTTCGGTGATTCCAGTAACTTAGTAACAAAACTAGACCGCTAATTACCTTAATTTTTAAGTCAAATGATGGTCAGGGAGGCGGTTCCCGTATTTTTTACAATCTGTCTAAAAACCTGCATTTTAATCTCGTTTTTGACATTGTGCATATATCACTGAGTGATGATTACGACTTGTATTTATTACCTATTTGATTGTTTTTACACAGAGTATGTTTTTAAGTACGAGAATAGGGCTTCAGATTTCAGGCTGTGACTAAAAACGAAATATAAATAAGACTCAGTCCCATTATTGTGGGAGAAAAAAAAAAAACAGTTGCACTCCGGGAGTGCCGACAGAAGTGAAAACTTGAAAAAAAATCGGCGCCGTGGTAATCAAAGCGTTGATGTCTTTTACTCCACTCCTTCAAAGGCTGGTGTCGTCACAGTGTCGGGAAATCAATGGTTTAGTCCCATCTCAGAAATGCCCAACGCGCCTAAAGAAGTTTTCACTTAAAAAAAATGTTGTTGGTAATTGTTTATGCAAATTATGTATGTAATGCACAAACGCAACACCTAATAAAATGATGTACAAATGCACTGATGGTGCCAGAAATAAAAGGCGTCGATCCCAAGTATCGCGTAATATCACTTGCATGCACTGAATATTTATCGAAGCAATTAGCAAATTAAAACACAATACTTAGGTAATCATGATATAGAGGTACCTACAATAAATACGGTACCTTTCAATAAATATTATCATAGTATTCAATGTCAAACATCGGCCCCATTAAGAGCGAGGGAGGGCCCCGGACTTTTACGCCATCATGAGGTCAAAGGCCGCATCTTTTTGGCAAAGTTTGAGACTTTTTTTTTTTTTTTCTGTTGGGCATCTCGTAGCTGACCTCTCAGGTCATGACTACTTAACCGGTCAATCCTGTGGTTGCCTTAAGCTGCTACACTCAAAGCCTCCAGCCAGGGGCATACAAAACTAAGCTAAAAAGCTAGGTGAACGCTCGCTAAGGGCACCCCCTGTGGGGTACGAGCCTCGGCTTAGGGCGTCACCGGAGGGAGGACATCAAAGATGGGACGGGCTGGATCAAGATTTTGATCATTATTATTAATCGGGGAATTTAAAGCTACGTGCACAGCCGAAACCACTGCTGGCACCTCGTTATCGAGCAAGGGTCGGGGAGGAGTATCATTTACTCGGGGGCGCGGACGCGATCGCAAAGGACCTCGACGGCGAGGTCGGAATGACGGGAGGCGTCTGTATTTGTGTAGAGTACTAGTGGCCCTATTGCTCTCCTGGAGGAGGGTTATGGGGTCATCTGGGTCGGTGAGAATGTGCCTAGGACGGCGGGTACGGCTAATCCTACTTGGGACATAACTGGCGGCCTCGACAACCAGAGGGTTGCGATGTTTGACCGTGGAATCGAAGTAACGCTTTGCAAGGCGTTTTAGAAATTGGTGGATCGTGGGAATTCTAAGGTCGAGATGGAGACTCTCGTTCCTAACATACCAGGGGGAGCCTGTGGCCCTACGGAGGAATCGGTTTTGGAGCGTTTGCAACCTATGGATATGGTGGGGTTTTGCATGAGCAAAGACGGCACCCGCATAAGTCATGATGGGACGAATACACGCTGTGTAGATTCGCAATTTGCACTTAAGTGACATCTTGCTGCGTGCGTTTAGGACGGAATGGAGCCTACCGAGAGCGAAAGCGGCTCGCGAACGAACCTTCTTTATGTGCTCAGCGAAAGTGAGATGGTGGTCGAGGAAAACACCTAGGTATTTGGCTCGCTTCTCCCAAGGGATCTGCTTACCGAACATAGTGAGAGGTCGGGGGAGGGGGTCTCTAAGCCTTGTGCGCGGTTTCGAAAAGAGAACCGCTTGGCTTTTTTCGGGGTTGACTTCTATGCGCCACTTTTGAAACCAGGCAGCGAGTCGATTGACTGCGCCTTGGAGAGTGTGGGCGATATTGTCGGGGTATCTAGACGTAAAGTAGATGGCCGTATCGTCTGCGAACAGAGCGAAATGCGCCCTTCTACCTGGGTTTGGAATATCGCTAGTGAATAGCGTGAACATGAGGGGAGCTAGCACGGAGCCATGAGGGACTCCTGCACGAATGGGGCGGGGAGAGGAAAGTGCTCCTTCAATGCGATAGCGGAATACGCGGTTCGATAGATAGTCCCGTAAGATGAGTACGAGACGATCCGGCACGCCGAGTTGATACAGCTTGTATAATAAGCCGTTGTGCCAGACTTTATCGAATGCTTTCGCAATGTCGAAGAAAACTGCACCCGTCAAAGAGCCGCGTTGGAAACCATCGCTTATGAACTCAATAATGCGGTGGGCCTGATGCACGCTAGAGTGCTCAGTTCGAAAGCCGAACTGTTCGTTGGGGATGAGGCCCTTGGTCTCGGCGAAGTCTCTGAGACGCTTGTAAATAAGCCTCTCATAGATTTTTCCGAGAACCTTGAGCAAACTGATGGGACGGTAGCTAGAGGGCTCGGTACTGGGTTTACCGGGCTTTCTGATACCTATGACGGTGGCTTCTTTCCACGACTGGGGAAAGAAGTTGTTGCTTAAGGCACCATTGAAGATGGTAGTCAAAAGCATTATCAGGTGGGCAGGGAATAATTGGATCACCCTATTGGTGAGTCCATCTGAACCGAGAGCTTTACGAGCTTTACGACCTTTGATAATGTCATGCACTTCGTCTGGAGCGACGGGAGGCAGTGGACAATCAGGGTCGTCGACGGGAGGGAGAGAGGCTCTACGTTCGACTTCAGAGTCGACCTTTAAGAGGTGAGCTTGGTCTACTGGCAGGGAGCTGGGTGAGCATTGGGCCTCGAGGGTGTCGGCCAGGCATTCTGCCTTTTCAACGTCCTCGAAGGCTATGGTCTTATCGGGACGGGTCAGGGGGGGCATGGAGGAAGTTTGAGGGGATTTGAGTTTCCTCTGAAGTTCCCAAAATGCCTGATGGTTGGGCTCTAGTTCGCCGAGCATCTTGTCCCAGCCCGCGTCACGCAGCTCCTGTATGCGTGTCTTTCAGATCTCTGTAAATAGCGCATATGGGCTTTGTTTGTGGGGCAGGGGAAGCTGCTGTAGGCACGGACGGCCGCGTTCTTCTCAGTCAGTAATGCACGCACATCGTCCGGCAAGCTCCAGTGACGGTCGTCCGTCGCTGGAACCTCCCTTGAACATTCGTTCAGGACGGTTTGTACGTGATTAGTGAGTGAATCGATCGCGGACGTCGTGTCTGCGATAGAGTTGAATTGGTCGGGAATAGAGTCTAACTGAGGGGACGTGTTGGATTTCAGCTGGGTGCTTACTTTCTTCCAGTCCGTGATCCTCTTAGTGATAGGGGGAGCGTTGGGGTCGCGGAGACCTATGCGGGGGTCTAATCTCATGACTACCGGACGGTGATCAGAGTCGAGCTCATTTACAGTTTCTATTGAGTCTAGTCTTAGGTTGACGTTCTTAAGGAGCGTCACATCTAAGATATCAGGGGCGTGATTTACGTTAACCGGAAAGTGAGTGGGAGTCATCGGAGCGATGACGTCAAAGGTCAGGGAGTGGGAGAGGTCGAACAAGTGTCGGCCTCTTGTGGTGGTTACCGAACTATTCCAGGAGGGATGTTTGGCATTGAAGTCGCCCGCTAAAATGAGCGAGTTACTCATAGTGAGTAGAATCGAGAGGTCGTCAGAGAGCAGTTGGAAATTCTCCGAAGTATTAGCGGGGGGGAGATAGACCGACACGAGAGTGATCGGCTCGTGGCCTGATATGCCTAGGCGGCAGGCCGAAACTTCTAATCGTGAGAGGGGAGGAGGGTCAATTGGGATGCAGTGAAGCTGCTTTTTGTAGTAAATCAGGGTACCTCCTCTATGGCATCGTGACCTATCGTTGCGAACTATCCGGTAGTTAGCTATTGATGGGTTACGATTGCAAGGTTTTAGAAAAGTCTCTTGGACTAAGAGAACATCTATTTGATGATCGCGGAGGAACGCCGCTATCTCTTCGCGTTGATTTTTAATGCCGTTTGCATTGAAGTAGCCTATTATTAGGGATCGCGGTTTGAACCTAGCTAAGACCGTATTATCCATAATGGGGTTTAGTAGCGAGGGAGGTTAGGGCCTGCGTAATATCGGGATACGCATTGTAGATGGCCTGGATCTGGAGGAGATTACCATGAGCCGCAAGGATTTCGTTGGCCATTGTCTTTGCGCGAGGGGAGACGAAGGCCAAGAAGGTTGAGGTGATGACGTTGAACGAGTCAACGGAGGCGTTGGGGCTAGCCACGGGAGTGGTTTGAGAGGGGCGCGTAGCTTTAGGAGCGGGCGTGGGTTTCGCGGGGGGCGCGGCGGGCGCCGGGGGCGCAGAGGGCGCAGGGGTCGCAGAGGGCGCAGGGGGCGCGGGTGGCGCGGCGGCGCGAATTCGGGGATCCATAAGGCGGGGGAGGGGAGCGGGGGGAGGGGGAGGGAAATTTACAAATTGAGAGGGCACCATGGCAGGGAAGGACTGCTGGTGGTGGAGGTAACTCCACGGACTAGGCCTCTGAGGGCTTAGTCGTTGGGGCAAATGGGATGAGGGAATCCTATAAGAGGAGGGAGCTTCCCTTTGCTGGCGGGCGTCGAAACGCTTGGCCAGTTTGGGAGAAGAGGCCTTAGGGGCTTTGGGGCAACCGCGGTAGTTGGCCGGGTGGCCTTGTTTGCCGCATAGAACGCAGCTGGGGAGGTCGGTACAAAGGGAACGATCCTTTGGACGAGGGCAAACGGAAGTGCCGTGCTCACCTAGGCACTTGACGCATCTAGGTGTAGCATGGCAGTTCCTTTGCGAGTGACCATAAAGCTGGCAGCGGTGGCATTGACCGACAATGCCACTCTTATGGGGTTTCTCAATTTCGAACCCTGTGAGATTGCACAGGGAACGAATTTGGAATATCGGGAAAGTTTGAGACGCTCATTAACAGCATTTTGAGGGTTGTCTCGTGCAACCTAGCAAGTCCCATATTTGTGAACTGGATTTCTGTTCACCTAAACGAGAATAAATACAAAATAACGAAAGAATATGTTATGTTTTTTGAAGACTATGGGTACTTATACATACCTCCATGTTTTAATTTTTTTTTTTTTTTTTTATTTATTTAACCATTTATGCACACACAAATAAACAGACAAGAAGAAAGGAACAGAAAAATACGTACGTAAATACGTACGTTTATTGTTTTTAGCGTTTATAAAATTTTTGTATGTTTTGTATTTTGCCTGAAATAAAACACATTTTAACCGACTTCCAAAAAGGAGGAGGTTATATGTTCGTAGTGAATTTTTTTTTTTAAATGTAAATCCGCCGATTTCTCCGTCAAAAACCGCTGTCTTTGATTTTGAATTTTTGTTTTTTACCACCGACTTCCGAAATTAAAGTTGTTTTTCACTTTGTAATGTTTTGTTTTGGAAGTCGGTTGTTTTTTTTTTTGTAATATGTTTTTTTATTTTTTATTACCGCTTGACATACAAAGGAAAATATCAAAGGGACACGTGTATAATCACCATATTAAAAGATTGATTGATTGGTTGATGGCAATAGGCTCGCCCCCTGATACATGAGACTTAAACATAACCGGCGAAATGTGAGTGTACTGTAGGTACTGTAGGTTCACTTGCTTCAAAAACGGTGAAGGAAAAACATCGTGAGGAAACCGGCATGTCTGAGAAATATTTCTCGACGGCATGTGAAGCCAATTCAGAGGCACATGGGCGGCTTTAAAACTCTGACACCAGGTTAGTCACTAACCACACGAAAAGAGGAAGACGGTAGGTACACTCTGCCTAACCCTTCGGAGCACACGGGCGTGATCTTATTTATGTTATGTGTTAACAGACGAATTTATGATAACAGTTTGATGGTATTCCGGCGGGAATAAAATGCTATTCATCCTTTGAACATAATTTATTAATTTTTTCTGGATGTAGATAAACCACACCACCGGCTGACAGAGTTGCACCCATAACTAAACCGACGTAGCACGGACGTAATAAAATCGCGGTGATTTTTTTTTCGTGCATTGAATTTTCAACGCTCTGCTTGGCACCGAGAGTTAAAAATCCAACATTGTGTTCTTTCAACGCTCTGGGCCTAGAGTGCGTTGCAGCGCGTTGGATTCTTAACGCTCGGCTTAACACTAAGAGTTGAAAATCCAGTACGCGATAAAATCCCGCCGCGATTTTATTACGTCCTTATGAATGTTGGCTAATTGTCATAACGCATTTAGTAACTAACCAAACAAATAAGTCACACTTGAATGGCTTTGGTAATTTAATTGATTATCACTTTAAAGACAAAATCAGCAAGAATCATTTTTGTCTTCACGATTTGTCGATTACCGCCGTCTATTGCTACTATACCAGTCAGTCATAAAACGGTTAGAACACGATTAATTTGCATGAAACATGGTCGATTTTCTTTTAACGTTGTCTTAAGTGTAAATTCCAAGCATTTTACATAGTACGGATTCGTCAATCTTAATAGACTGCTATGCCATAATTAGATAGATAGATTGGTAGTATTCTTGCTTTTATGTCATTAAATAGGCCAGATAATTCTGGCCTATCTAATGACGTAAAAGCAACATAAAACACACACACGAACTTTGAACTTATTGTAGTATAGTAATTTAATTTTAAAAAAATAATTACTAAATTAACCCCTTAAATTAAATAAAAATTTATTTCAGACTAAGGTCCATAATTTTGTTAGTATTTTGGTGTTAGTAACAATGCTGCTTAAATAAGTAACTATACTAACCGTATTGTTAGTTTATTTACGTAAAAAATAATTATTTATTTATGTAGACCTGTGACTGTCCCCACCCAGTGTCCCTGAAAAGGACAGTCCGGTCTGGCAGCGATCATTTTTAGAATGCTGTTGTCACTACCATGCAGGCACTGTGTTAACGCATTCAGGGACATATTGATCGACACATATTGTGTGTCGATCAATATGTCCCTGAATGCGTACTGAGCGAGTATTATTGTTGTAACGCCTCTGAGCGTTTAGTGTCCCTCAAACACAGATAAGTATAGTTAGACCCTCAAAGTATACATTGTCATCACATGTAATTATAATTAATGTACACAAAATAGTGTAAACTCTAAAAAAAGTATTTTTTGGACAAGGGAACACAAAGGGAAAAGAGTGGAAAGCTGTGGGGGAAACCTTTGCCCAGCAATGAAGTTGAAAAAAACACTATGGAGTCTTCTTCTCACAGAGATGAGGTCTGTGTCCCAACAGTGGGAACATTATAGGCTGATTATGAGGCTTATGCAATTAAAAGTTAGATATAGTTATGGTACATAGACTTTTAGAATTTAAGTTCAACTTTGTACAGCTTCGTCACTTCGTCACGTTACAGTTTCTTTGTAGAGCTCGATGCGTCACACACTAATCCGCCTGGGATACTGTACTTCTAAATCAAAACAATTGCCAACCGATTGGACCCCGGACTTCCGGTGGACACCGTAGGCGCTTGATGATTCAATTGTAATCGTTGTAGTTATTAAACTTTCTCTAAAATAAATTAATATGCTACGGTAAAAAAATGAGTCGTGCCACACTGATGGACGGATATGCCGAAACTGACTGCCCGAAGTAAATAGCTGCCTGAAGTAATATCTACAATCATTGAGGCTTTTTTCCCTAGATTAATTTCTGTTTATCAAAAACCATTTTTATATGGCATCAGCGGCAGCGCGACGATAATTTTGTGATTTTCGTCGTATTCCGGTGTAAAATTAAATTATATTTGTTGCCAAATATCCGTATCACCTGAAACAATACATTTTGTTTGAGTTTGGCTCCAATTTAAATTAAACTGAAATTGGATTTCAAATAAGGTTGTGATGTGTGTCTGACACAATTATTTCGATTACAAAATGCATGTCTATTTCGGTTTCTCCAAAATGGTATTTCCATTTTTTATTAAACATATATTGTGGTTTATTTTATTGTAAAAAATAGGTAAAATGATTCTAAAGAGAACCAAAGTATAAGGAACTTAACCCATAAAACCCGTATATGTATCCCGACGAATAACGAAATAATTAAAAAAAAAAGTTAATATTTGGAAAGGTACTATAAGCAAGGGAAACCTTTGCACAAGTAAAAACTATTGTCCGTGCGCGACTGCTAGTCACCGCTTGAGGTATATGAACGGTGAGACGGGGGAGGGCGCCATTGCCAAAATTGGCAGACTGAGTGAGTTTGCCCTTTATCTACCTCCCCCGTCTCACCGCTCAAATACCAGTGACTAGCAGTTGCGCGCGGATTATAACATAAAATTAAAATATAAGATCATTTTGTGTGCCTCACAGCCGCGCCTAACAGGCTAGCCAAAGGCAAGAAGAGGCAATGAGTCATCCAGATTAACCGATATCCAGGTTAACCGAACCGTAAAACCGATGACCGTTGGGGTAGACATATTCTTGAGCAATAATCGGGCACAGGCTAGGCGAAGAGACAATTTTCGCTGGGTGACTAGCAGCAGCTGGATGAGCGTAAACTAGGGTCAATTCAAAGGCGTGCGATTGGAGAAGGCTATGTTCTATGTTATAGGGTTTAGTTTCCGCACTTAGTCCCTCAGGTAGACCATTGTGCGTGGGCCATGGCAGCCGATGGTAATTAATTCAACCAGCCCACCTCCCTACAAAAGTTAATTAAATCTCCTGGTTTGTTCAAAACATCTGTGAAAGATTTGGGTGACCCGAGGGTTTGTGTTCTAATCTGGGTGACGCCTGTGCATTTAAAGAGCACGTGCGCCACGGTTTCATCAGCCTCCATGTACGCCCTGCACAGAGGACAGTCCGGTATGCCTATTGTGTGGAAGTGTTTTTTTTAGCGAGCAGTGTCCCGTGGTTGTCCCCGTCACCAGGCTGTTCCTGTCCAGGCATAATAAACACCTGGTTAGCCAGCTATCGAAAGATGGTATAGCTTCGTTGGACTGCCTGTGGCCCAGTGTCGAGGTCCTTCAGTTCTCCACTTGTGTGTGGGTGAACTCCTGTAGCCACCTGTGTATTTGGTTGAAGGGGATTGGTACGATAGGCTCGGGTCCACAGACTGCCGTGCTGGATTATCTTCTAGCAAGTTCATCAGCTGCGTCGTTACCTAGTGATCCGCTGTGTCCTTTTATCCATTTCAGTGTCACCGTACCGCGGCTAGATTGAAGGCTATATTCAGTATTGGACTGCCATAGTCTAATGACGATGATGATGCATGAGAATTACTTCTGAAACGAACTTCTGATGCTTAATAACGACATTGCATTCACAATAACTGCTCTTTTAAACCAATAAGCAATTAAGAAATATAATAATTAATCGAACGCATCCGTTCACAGTCACTATCCATTTATTTTAATGATGACAGAGAGTATGAATTAGATACACTGCATCATTCATTTGCAATGACCTAGGTAGTTGATAGGTATCGTTGCAACAATCTACTTGCAAATAACTGCTTCTATTTACCATAATTTGACTGCTATAAATTAGTCCGGTCATCATAATGTATAAAAGTTACAAAATCTAAAAGATGCTGCTACCTAGATGTTACAAATTTTATGATAGCTTACTAATAGTGAACTACTTATTTCAGCAATTATTTATGCAAATCTTTGACTTACCACTCGCTTAGCAAACACGAATACACTGATTCTGCCCATCCTCATGTGATCATGTCCAAAGCGTCTAATAGCATTGCTTTTTATGACACTGTGAAATTACCCGAGTAGCAATCTATGTACTATTACAGAGTGGCAGAGAAATTGACGCGCAAGATGTAACCATGAATTCAGCACATGATTCTAGAAATTCCCCAATGCGTAACAAATTTTTCGTCCGTTGTAAAAAAAAATATCTGCTATTTCATAAAAAGTGTCAACCTACGCGATCAAAATGTATGGCACAGCATTTTTCTTTTAAATAACTGGCGGGAAAACGAAGGGCGGTTTAGAATCATGTACTGAATCCATGGTAACAGGCTACGCGTCGATGTCCCTGCCACCCAGTATAAGCAATGATGTTTTGGCACATGACCATAATCGGAAATAACACCATAGAACATCTTGTTTTTTCATAAATGATTACCAACAATGCCATTCAAGCCCCGAAAGAGACTTGCAGCACTTTAGCTAGGTACGTTTCTTATATTTAAAAAAACTCACAAAACACTTCAAAACAAAAAGGTTTTTACATCCATAATTCTCACTACATAACAATCAAAACATTTTTCACAGCCTTCAATTAAACTACAGTTCATTAAATAATAGTTAAGACGCCAATTAACCTCTAATCGTTACTACAAAGGATAATAAACTAACCAAAGTTTAATCTAGATTTTATAATAATATGTAGTTTATATATACCGTGAGAATATGTCTTTATTACAGTTTCGAAGCATGGAGGCGATTGCTAATCTATCACTAGTCTTCGACGTTGCCCCAATATATCATATTACAGTCAATAGAAAGAACAGTAGTGCAACTGCGAAGAAATTGTCCATTTGTCGCGACCCAGTCTTAACAAGGGGTATCGTGTTATCCAGTAACTGGTTTGTGAAAGAAAGAGAGGCAAACGCTCCATGTAAAATACTGGTTTTCAACTACGTCCGGTTAGAGTGGAAGCCGGCCTGAACATAATTGGGAAAGGTAGATAGATGATGATGAGATGGAACAGTATATAGTAAAACTGCGAAGAAACTCTCAATTTATAGCGTGCACAATGCACGAGGCTTACACTTTTGGCTCATCTATTTTCTAAAAAGCTACAGCTATTCTAAAACGATATCAATAGTGATACCGTTTTCATGGACAATTGTTCCAAATAGCCGGATAACCTCATGAATATTGTGACAATACTGACTTAGCAGTAGACTTACTGAATAGAATAAATGTAATTGGCCAGTAAAGTTCTCCGAAATCTGCTGTCATATGTGCCCTTATAGTTTCATTGATGTCTTTTTCTCTATGATTCATTAGAAAGTATACAAGAATGCACTTCTTCATAACCTGTATTCAAACCTCATCAAATCTACAGAAGGTACTATCAGAATTGCGAAGGTAATGAAAAACAAAACCTGCTTAAACAAAAGCCCTTTAAAGCTTCTTCAATATTCTTCATGTTTACAAAAGCTATTAGGCTACCTAAACATTACAACTGGCAACTGTTTTCAAAGCGTTTCGTTTTTCTAAAACGACTTTCAACAACATGGACAGAAGTTTTTCAGCAGCTTACGTCAGTCACCTTTTTTAACTTTTCGCTCATCGTCTAGACGACCAGAGAACCTAGCCATCTAATCAAGTAGGTAATTATCTCAAGAAAACAGCCCAGTAACGCTACTGCCACTAACATATACTGTGGGCACACTATACGTAATTATACTTCTCCAACAAATGCACACTTCACACATTAAGTAAGAGTGATAAACTTACTTAATTAAACTTGTTACTTGATGTGGCGCAAAACTAATAAAGCTAAGCCAGTTTGGTTCTAAGTTTACTGCAGTTGCTAGTATTGCATGGTAGCGAATGTAATTTAGATTTTGGGAGAACTTTTCCAGAAAAAAAATGAAAACGCGCTCCTAATATGATCTGACACAAAAAGCTAATTAAATTTCCTTATTATTCCTCTCTCTATACTTAATTAGGGTCCTTTAATCTTTTCCTGATAACAAGCGTAATGTTATACCTATTTTTTTGTCGTTAAATTAACAAGTTATTCTGAACTTTATCACACTGAAAACACAGTCAGTATTATCACCACAAGTCTTTAAAATGCAATTTCCATGTGGCCCTCTCTTTCTTCACTCATATTTTTTGCCATGTGGAAATTCTCATGGATGTTTTCCCCCTGAGGCACACGAAGGGGTCTTTCAAACTCTTGTTGACTTAATCCACCTGGTGTTCTTCAACTACCTCTGGCAATGCTTAACCCAAAACTTGACTGGCAGAAAATATCTGAAGTAGGAATTAAGTTAGATTCCCGTACCTACATAATATTATGAGCTTTAGGATAAATTAATAAGATCCTGAATAGAATTCTTTTCTTGATATTGTTATAAAGCCTGCTCCCCACATTCTCTGCAAAACTACACGAGACTTGCAGAATACAAGGGTGTAGAGGGATTTTCGTCTATATTCTTGTTGTTCTTTCTTCTCGTTCTTCTCGGCAAATGTTCTCGTCGAGACGTCCCGCCGAGAATGTGGAGCAGACTTAAGGCAATAGGCAATCTTAAGTGGTCAAAGTAAGACCTTGGTATGAGAAAGGCCCATACTCTGTAAACACAGCATTCCGGTTGCAAGTCTTGCAATTTCGATGTATTTAATACTGTAAGATGTAGATCGTTTTTGAAAGTTCATCCTTGGTGTTCAAATTCAGTTCAAAAGTTTAACTTTTAGATTTAGACAATCTCCCCTGGGAATTTAATTTTGGAAAGACGAAACTCGTCTAAATTTTAAAAATTAGATTCAATATATTCAATTTGCCACCTTTTCCACCTCATGTGTTGTACATTACAGGTTTAAAACCAAATGCAACCACACCTACATGCTTTAGCACCAGGCCGTTATAGTCTGATACCTCCTATTTAATTTCTATAGTTATGGAAGATGCTGTTTAATATTCTCATTAAGTCGCATCTTGCACGAAGTAACCAAGTGCGGTTGTCCACCGCCGCCGTCACCGAGCGTCACCGAGAACGAGATGACAGCGACAAAGTAGCGATACATATATTTACTATGGTCGCGTGTCCACTGCAAGTCCGTCATCCCGGCCGCCAAAGTTTCGAGTAGTTCGGCGTGATTGTGACGGGTTGATGTACTGACAATACAAAACAAGTTTGATCTTGACCACACACTGCCGTCACACGGGCGCCGTTCGTCCAGCTTTGGTTTTATCTATCATTAGCGCCTGCGTGCACGTCGAAAATTATCCCACGGGAACGTACTACCGGGATAAAATGTCCTATTCCAGGTTATGGTCTACCCGTGCGCCAAATTTCATCCAAATCCATTAAGCCGTTTTAGCGTGAAAGCGTAACAAACAAACTCACTTTCGCATTTATAATATTAGTTAGGATAACATCAGTATGTTATCCTAACTAATATTATAAATGCGAAAGTGAGTTTGTAAAGTTTGAGAAACGAGATTATTCGAACCGAACCTGACGTCCCCGTGACGGTGATCGTTTGTTCATCGCGACAGAACTTGGTGGTTCAGTAACCACCAAGTTCTGTCGCGATGAACAAACGATCACCGACAGAACTTGGTGGTTACTGAACCACCAAGTTCTGTCCCCGTGACGGTGATCGTTTGTTCATCGCGACAGAACTTGGTGGTTACTGAACCACCAAGTTCTGTCGCGATGAACAAACGATCACCGTCACGGGGACGTCAGGTTCGGTTCGAATAATCTCGTTTCTCAAACTTTACAAACTCACTTTCGCATTTATAATATTAGTTAGGATAACATACTGATGTTATCCTAACTAATATTATAAATGCGAAAGTGAGTTTGTTTGTTACGCTTTCACGCTAAAACGGCTTAATGGATTTGGATGAAATTTGGCGCACGGGTAGACCATAACCTGGAATAGGACATTTTATCCCGGTAGTACGTTCCCGTGGGATAATTTTCGACGTGCACGCAGGCGCTAATGATAGATAAAACCAAAGCTGGACGAACGGCGCCCGTGTGACGGCAGTGTGTGGTCAAGATCAAACTTGTTTTGTATTGTCAGTACATCAACCCGTCACAATCACGCCGAACTACTCGAAACTTTGGCGGCCGGGATGACGGACTTGCAGTGGACACGCGACCATAGTAAATATATGTATCGCTACTTTGTCGCTGTCATCTCGTTCTCGGTGACGCTCGGTGACGGCGGCGGTGGACAACCGCACTTGGTTACTTCGTGCAAGATGCGACTTAATGAGAATATTAAACAGCATCTTCCATAACTATAGAAATTAAATAGGAGGTATCAGACTATAACGGCCTGGTGCTAAAGCATGTAGGTGTGGTTGCATTTGGTTTTAAACCTGTAATGTACAACACATGAGGTGGAAAAGGTGGCAAATTGAATATATTGAATCTAATTTTTAAAATTTAGACGAGTTTCGTCTTTCCAAAATTAAATTCCCAGGGGAGATTGTCTAAATCTAAAAGTTAAACTTTTGAACTGAATTTGAACACCAAGGATGAACTTTCAAAAACGATCTACATCTTACAGTATTAAATACATCGAAATTGCAAGACTTGCAACCGGAATGCTGTGTTTACAGAGTATGGGCCTTTCTCATACCAAGGTCTTACTTTGACCACTTAAGATTGCCTATTGCCTTAAGTCTGCTCCACATTCTCGGCGGGACGTCTCGACGAGAACATTTGCCGAGAAGAACGAGAAGAAAGAACAACAAGAATATAGACGAAAATCCCTCTACACCCTTGTATTCTGCAAGTCTCGTGTAGTTTTGCAGAGAATGTGGGGAGCAGGCTTTATAACAATATCAAGAAAAGAATTCTATTCAGGATCTTATTAATTTATCCTAAAGCTCATAATATTATGTAGGTACGGGAATCTAACTTAATTCCTACTTCAGATATTTTCTGCCAGTCAAGTTTTGGGTTAAGCATTGCCAGAGGTAGTTGAAGAACACCAGGTGGATTAAGTCAACAAGAGTTTGAAAGACCCCTTCGTGTGCCTCAGGGGGAAAACATCCATGAGAATTTCCACATGGCAAAAAATATGAGTGAAGAAAG
This sequence comes from Omphaloscelis lunosa, assembly GCA_916610215.1. Taxonomy (NCBI): domain Eukaryota; kingdom Metazoa; phylum Arthropoda; class Insecta; order Lepidoptera; family Noctuidae; genus Omphaloscelis; species Omphaloscelis lunosa. Next base: position 10,134,189 of record OU744265.1, on the reverse strand, counting down.
AGAGGGCCACATGGAAATTGCATTTTAAAGACTTGTGGTGATAATACTGACTGTGTTTTCAGTGTGATAAAGTTCAGAATAACTTGTTAATTTAACGACAAAAAAATAGGTATAACATTACGCTTGTTATCAGGAAAAGATTAAAGGACCCTAATTAAGTATAGAGAGAGGAATAATAAGGAAATTTAATTAGCTTTTTGTGTCAGATCATATTAGGAGCGCGTTTTCATTTTTTTTCTGGAAAAGTTCTCCCAAAATCTAAATTACATTCGCTACCATGCAATACTAGCAACTGCAGTAAACTTAGAACCAAACTGGCTTAGCTTTATTAGTTTTGCGCCACATCAAGTAACAAGTTTAATTAAGTAAGTTTATCACTCTTACTTAATGTGTGAAGTGTGCATTTGTTGGAGAAGTATAATTACGTATAGTGTGCCCACAGTATATGTTAGTGGCAGTAGCGTTACTGGGCTGTTTTCTTGAGATAATTCGTCCATCATTAGATATAAATGCGAAAGTGAGTTTGTAAAGTTTGAGAAACGAGATTATTCGAACCGAACCTGACGTCCCCGTGACGGTGATCGTTTGTTCATCGCGACAGAACTTGGTGGTTCAGTAACCACCAAGTTCTGTCGCGATGAACAAACGATCACCGTCACGGGGACAGAACTTGGTGGTTCAGTAACCACCAAGTTCTGTCGCGATGAACAAACGATCACCGTCACGGGGACGTCAGGTTCGGTTCGAATAATCTCGTTTCTTGATGACGTCCCACTGACGGCTGCAGTGGACAAACGCCCTAGGATCTATTAATAGCATAGACTTCACAATATTCTCGTTAAGTCCATAACTATGTGTGTCTAGATCTAAGTTACTCAATCTAGATATTAATTAAACCAGCAGCAAATTTGCACAATGCATTTCTGTCAAACGTTGTAAGGTTTCATCAAAATAATTATAGTTTGCCGACTAACTACGAATGTGGCCTAGTTTTTAACTTGCCGCGTCCGTCTGAAAACGTATAGTTAGTAATTTTCAAAAATGGCTGGCTATTGTTCTATAAGAAACTTTTGTGGCGCGTGTAATTTTGTTATGGCGCAAAATTTTCATTTAGCGCCATAACAAAATTGTTTTCTTTTAGTTGTTTGACTCTTCTTTTGTGTGGATAGAATGTAGGTATATAATTTTTTTTATATACAACTCTGTCGAGCAGATTAAGAAGTCACTTGTAAAGTGCCGAAAAATCTAAAAATATCTCCTAATTCACACAAGTTAGCTACATGAAGTAAAAAAATCTTGAAAAAAGTTTTATACGTGTTTTTTATGTGCTATTAAATACATTTGAAAGTTGCTTTTTACTTCAAGAAGTTATCTTGCGTGGTTCGGAAAAGATTTCATAATTAAACTAAAATAAATAAGATGGCTATAGATTATACATAAAGTGGCTTTGATTATTATACTCTATCATATTATTATTCCATAACTTAAAATAAGAAATATATTATTTCTTTTGAGAATTTTAAATTCAAAATCATATATTTTAGTGTAAGATGCACAATAGTTTTTGATACTATTATATATAGTTTAATTATATAAAATATAATAAAGGTAAAATAATTACTTAATTTATCCTATCAGAATAATCCTTTAATCGAGATCTTTTGATTCATAGAGTGGCTTTTTTATATTGCTCGTCACTGTATTATGTACTGTTCACTGCAAGTACTGTTAGTGGGACTGCAAGTATCTAATTAATGGTATTTTGCAAAAGATCACGCTTGTATTCCCCGAAAGGTTAGGCAGAGATGTCAAATATATTTTAATAAAATACTAAATGTAATTGTGAAGAAATGCAATTGACCTATTTTAAAATTTGAAAATATATATATATATATATTTTATAAGATTCAATAAAAAAAGCAATAAATCCTTCAAGTAATTTAAAAAAAATACAATTCAAATTTTGATAGATCATTTAAACTTTTGTAGACAAATAAAACTTAGGTCATTATTAAGTTTAAGTTAAGTTTTAGTGCATAGCAATTTATATTGTTAACCAAGTTCATTTACGTTTTGCTACACAATTAAAATATTTATAAGACTTGAAAAGTTATTCTCAATAAAATTGGAAACTTAGATCACAAAACACTGCGTTTAATTTATAGCTTTAACTATAAAGAAAATCGAAAATAGAAAAAACAGTGCGTATGTGTGAACCAGCACCCTAATTGTGTGAAACACGATCAATCATAATCTGTTTAATTTTGACAGTTCAAAAACATTCATTGCGCTACTTACGTCGTTGAGCAAACATTTTTTTTTATTGTATATGGCCACGCTCCACACCAGCCCACAGCTAAGCTACGCACGTGTATTTAGCTTTGCTTTTTATATTTTAGCAGGTTCGTCCACTGACCCCTGACCGCTACGCACAAATTCGTCGCTGGTTAACAAATGAATCGCGCAGCGAACATGGCAATCCTTTCCCAACACATCCTACATAGCAGTAGATGGTCGACTGTATTGTCCAACCGATTTTCTTGCCGTGAAGAATTACGGTTTATTACGTACACCGTGTGTTATATGGATCACAATGTAAGCTTGTTGCCGGACACGTCTTTTCTAAGGCGCGGTTTACATGCCGTACCATAAAGAAACCCGTACCGTGTACAAAGGGCCTAATTCAATTAAAATATTCAATCGTAAATATCTTCAGGTACATAAATAATCTTCAAACCTACGTCAGCAATGTTTCATACACTAATAAATATCTATAACACAATTTCTTAAGGATTCATTTCAAAATCGATGTAGTTATGAAACACTTGTAACATCTCTAATTTATTGATGTTGTTCCTATCCGCGATTTAAGTTGCTAGTGTTGTTACCAAATCGTGATGTCGGTTTAGTCTATAATTTAGTCAATTTTTGTATTTATTGACACTCCTCCGCAACCTATGTTTAGCATTTATTGACACATGCACCTCTTCGTCTGTTGACGTTGGTTGGTTAAGCTAGGCGTTGTTGAAAAAGATTTCCTATTAGATTTATTTATTTATTTATTTATATATACTTTATTGTACACCACAAAAATACATAACTAAAAATAAATCAAACACTACAAAATATACAATGGGCGGCCTTATCGCTTTCCGCGATCTCTTCCAGGCAACCTTAGAATGGACAGTGATTTGCCTGGACATAAAATGGGGCTGTCGTTGGTGCAAATAATAAGTATACAATATACTAGAATAAATACACAGATATATACATAACCTAAATAATAGATACATAAATACATACATACTTACTAAATATATAAGCAACAAAAATAAATGAAAACTATAGATAATTACAGTTACGAGAACAAGATCACAACGACAAGTAATGTTCCTTCACGAGTCTCTTAAAAACAGGTAACGATTGCGCGCGTTTCATTTGAATTGGCAATGCATTCCACAAACGAGCGGCCTGGACAGTAAAGGACTTGTCGAGGAAAGTTGTGGAATGCATAGGCATTTTAAGGTTTAAGTTATCTGATGACCTTAAAAATTTCGTGTGGGAGTCGCGAAGAAACTGGAAACGTTTCTTGAGATAGAGAGGGGTGGAAGGGGAAAAAAGCACATTATACAAAAGGGAAAGAATATGAACATTCCGGCGAAGGCGAATTGGTAACCACTTGAGCTTCACACGAAATTCGGAAACATGGTCATATTTGCGCAAACCGAATATGAACCTTATACAAACATTTTGAAGCCGCTCAAGTTTATCGAGTTGGTCTTGGGTAAGATCAAGATAGCTGGCATCAGCATAGTCAAGGATGGGTAGAAGTAGCGATTGTGCAAGCGCAATCTTGGTGGCAGTCGGTAGAAAATTACGTAATCTCTTCAAAGATGCAGCGGATGCAAATAGTTTACGGCTAACTTCCTGTAGCTGGGTAGTCCAAGAAAAGTTTTTATCGACATCTTATTAAAATTGGAAATGCATACAAAAAAAAGAATAAGCTGAATGTCGTGTTGGCTTCACCCCTCTTACACAAAGTTTTGGGTAAGGGCAAGTACCAATGTGACTTTTTCTATTCATATTATATACTTTCTAAGTTTATATTGGACATGACAACCGACCGATGATCCCACCGGCAATCTGACATCGGTAATGGAATAACATCGTGAGGAAACCTGGTCTGAAATCGCTAACTCGTGTTGAGCAAGCGTGGTGATCAATGCTCATGCCTTCTCTGTATGAGAAGAGGGCTTTGCCCAGCAGTGGTACAATGATAGACTATTAGTATTTTTAGTAGATATGTCATTTATTTCATTTAAAGAATTATTAATTACATTTTTAAATATTAGAATAAAAAAATAGTAGCCCACCCACCGGTATCGAGAACAGGGTCCAAGCTACCGATGGTTAGAGCTCCAAAGAGAGGAAAGAACCTCCTAAAATACGAGCCGTGTCCAGAAGTACCGCTTTCTGAATCAAGCCCTTGATCCAGCTGCTCAACGAGAGCCTCCTAAGGTTTTGCTCGAGCTTCTAGGCTATTTATTAGGCCGCGACTATTGGCACAATGATCGCTGAGTCCACATCCCACACGTCAACAACCTCGCGAGCCAAGTCAAGATACCTACTTGATTTGTAAATATATTATTATTAATATACTTATGATTATATCCTTAGAAAAATCGCTAATTAAACGCTAAAAAAATTTGGTTATAAAATTCCACGAAACAACGAAAGATGTACCCAATACAATTTTAACAAATCGTCGATACTTTTCCGCGGAAAATTGGCAATACTATAGAACGCCTCGAGGGCAGATCTAATTTGACGGCCTATCAGCTGTGAATTGGTTTATTTGATTTACTGTACGGATGGGATTCCATAGAAAGGACCCCTTTTCCCCAAAAATATATCGCGTCCTACTTTTTAAATCGTGGTTACCAAAAATAAATTGGTAGCATGTGAAAGGGGAAATATAACGAGAAATAAATACTTTTTAGGAAAAATAAAATGTATTCTGCAACATGATATGTTTATATTTCTATGATATGCTTCTATTTCTGTGTGTTTAACATAATCTGCGAAAAGTTGGCAGAAGTATACCCTATAGTCATCATTCGCCGAGCGTTTTCCGAACTATGTTGGGGCCGGCTTCCAGTTTAACCGTATGCAGCTAAATACCAGTATTTTATAAAGAGCGACTCCCTATCTGACCTACCGTCACCTGTAATTATAGTACACTCACATTTCAACAGTTATATTTAAGTATTATGTCAATTGGGGCGAGCCGTTAACATTTTGACTGACCTGGGAATCGAACCCAGGACCTCATGCTCAACAGTAGCGCTTGCGACCACTAGACCAACGAGGCAGTCCAGCAAATATAATTATTACCAATCAATACCAATACCAACCAATACCTACCAATACCATATGGATTTCCTTATATATTGGTACCAATACCTTATAGATACTAATTGCAGAACGAGAGGCAAATAAGCTGCACAAAATAAAAACGATGGATAGATGGTTTCCATGCCATCATGCGAAAGAAAGCGGCTTCCTTACTACAGCGCCTGCATGGAAGTGACAACAGCATTCTAAAAATGATCGCTGCCAGACCGGACTGTCCCTTTCAGAGACACTGGGTGGGGACAGTCATAGGTCTGCGCAAAAAAATAATTAGTAAAAAAAAATAACAATACTAACCTACGTATTTAAGCACCATTGTTACTAACACCATTATACTAACAAAATTATGGACCTTAGTCTGAAGTAAAGTTTTACTTAATTTATTTTTTATTTTTAAAAACAATTTTTACACATTCCTGGAATTGTACTAGGTACCCATTAATAGCTCCAAAGTCAATAATAAAAACGAAATTATTAGCATTTCATTGATTTTTGTATAATTTAATTTGAATATCACTATTTAGTTACTAGTTATATCACTATGTTAATAAGGTGTCATATCCACTTTCTTAGGCCTTTACGATCAAAATATAATTTAATGTTCAGATGTCAAGGTGGTAGCATAAAATTAACTTAATTTTACCTCATTTATGGCATAGGTAAGTAGGTCACGCATTTCTCTATAACTATACTTAATAGGCAGTTTGTGGCATCAGGAACTTTATTTCCATTGCGTCACATAAGTGTCTAAATACTAACTGACTGCATAACTAACTTTGTTTCTCAAAAAAAAGTTTAATATATCTTTTTTTTCTTTATTTCACCAAAACCCCTTAACAATATCCTTATGACTAAAACATAAAAAGGCTTAATACAAAGGTATCAATATTCAAATATTCTGACTCCTAAACTAGGTGTAGATTTCTGTGACTTAAGAGTCAGCGATTCTCCGTAGCAAGACAGTCATAATATACAATTTGAGAAATATGGCATTAAACTCTCTATCTTTCTGTCTAGGTAGACGTGTATATTATGGCTTTCTTGCTACGAATTAAATACAGCTTCGTAGGCGCAGATAAAGTTAAGACTATTGACTGAGCTTGAAACTTCACTTGAGACAAAACTGTCATTTACTTTAAATTATCTTTGGAGTAGTTCGGCCTCTCACCGTGTGACGGCAAATTTGAACTGCATGCCAGGTGCAAAATTGCAGCAATTTTACAAACTAAAGAAGTAATGTAGGTATGAACTTGTGTTTAAGAAATACCATTTTTTTTTTCACTCTTGCGTTCGATTGCAGAAGGCGTGCAGTTCTAAAGCAGTCGGTTACCGTTGGCAATTTTTTTGCCAGTGCATCCAAACTCGGATTTCAAACTTGCAGTGCAGTTATATGCAGTCCGTCTGTATTGCAAAATATAGATTCCCTGATAATACCAACGTTAGTTTAGGTAATAACTGATGAACGAAAAGAATCCTTAATATAATAATGGTTCAATTTATATTAGTTTTAACTTATCTCCTTAACTTTAGTAAACGTGAATGTAAAAAACAATTATGATGTTTTACTAACGCCCTCTAGCAGAGTTTTAAGTAACAAATGGGTATTGAATGTGATACAAAAAAGCGCCACCTTGCGGATGAATCGAAAACTAATTTTTAGAGCAATGCGATGCTACAAGCTAAGACAACTTTCTCCTCAAGTCAAACGCATTCAATTTCGCCACACTGTCGCGAGATGGCACTGGAGTCGAATCCCAACAGCAAAAAGTTTATTTTACAGACTTTTTTTTTTTCAGTTAACCTATTTATCCCCCTGCTGGGCAAAGATCTTCCCCATGTTTTTCCTATTTTTCTTATGCTGTGCCTTCTGCGTCCAATACGTTAGGAACGAGTGCAAATCGTCACACCATCGTTCCTTAGGCATGCCTCGGTGGGGCCTGCCTTCAGACCCCCAATGTGTAACGATCCTGGCCTATCTGTCTGGATGCATCCTATAACTGTGACCATAGCTGGGCATTAACTCGTTAATCCATTAATCGTTAATTAACGAAGTTAACATTTTGATTAACGGATTAACTTTTAAGTTAACTTTTAAAAATGTTAACGGACATGTTAACTTCCGTTAATATGCAGAAGTCCGTTAATCGTTAATCCTATGCCTACTATTTACCGCACGGCACCGCTGCGCGGCGCGAAAACAGGTTCAGACTAGTATGATGTTGATATGGCTGGAAACGCATAACAGCAGCAGAGTGGATGCAGTAAAAAAGTGCATGGAAAAAAGGGTAGAAGATGCCTTACAACAAGAAGCAGCGGAAAATTCAAAGGACAGAGATAGTTTAAGTGGCGGAGGGAGCAATGCGAGTAACAACGATGATGACGAGGAAGACTTTTTCAATTCTGTCACGCAGTCTATAGAAAAACCAAAGAGCTCCAACTCTTTAAAGAGTAAAGCGCAAAGTCTCGTTAAAATGTGCCTGGACATGAAATCAAAAGACTCGTTCAACGATGCTGCATTCCTCGGGGAACAGATATTCATAAATCTATTCATTAAATACAATACTGCTATACCCTCAAGTGCTGCAGTTGAACGTCTGTTTTCCACGGGGTAAAGACATTTTAACACCAAAACGAGCTTCGCTTTCAGACGAGAACTTCAACATGTTAATGTTCATGAAGGGGAATATGCACCTTATGCCCGACGATTAAATTACACATTTGAATTATACAAGTATTTTGTTTGGTTCCTAAACTGTTAACTTCCAGAACCTAAACCAACAGGTTTTATAAGTTCACTAACGCGCAACGATATAAAAATGCAATTTTACACATATTAACGGATTAACGATTAACGTTAACTTGCGTTAACTCTTCCGAAATGTAACGCTTTAACGTTTAACGAAGCTAACTTTTTTGTAGCGGAATAACGATTAACGAAGTTAACTATTTGATTAACGGTGCCCAGCTGTGACTGTGACCCGCCGTCCTGTTTAGCCTCGTAGACATATCGCCACTTACAGAGTTGTATCCGAATATTCTGTTTAATAGTTAGGTACTTTTGTAACGTTGCTATGTACTGAGAATTTTCTAATGGGAAATGGGACCAATAACAGTTGCTCATAATCTCAAATCGGAATGTAAGTTGTAACCCAGGATCCCATGTTCCGTAGACCACTTCAAAGAAAGAAAGAAATCATTTATTTGCTGATAATGTAGGTATACATATAAGTTGGAATATTTATTAAGTGTCCCGATACATTTTACCTTACGGCATGCAAAATATTAGGTTTGAATTAAATATTAATATAGATACAGCTATTACGATCATTATTAGCCATAGTCGAATTTAATTGGTTGACGACACAGTAATATAGGTAAACAGCCATTGAAATTAATTGTTTTTTAAATTGGTAATCCATGTCAATTTGCCGTATCATAACCGTCTTATGCAACTATCAAAGAATAAAAGTTGTGATTTTTGTTTACAAGGTCAATTTAAAATAGTTAGCGAAACTATCTCAACACGATAAAACCGATTGTATCAACTCACACTTCAAGTAACAACACTACCAGCGAAGAATGACCCCAAATAAAAATAATTAATTTATAGCTAATTATATAGCTAATTTATTTTGACCCTGTATCGATAATTAGTACAATTTGATTGCAGGTAGCTACTAATTACTGTAATTTGTCTCTTATTATAATTCCTGTCTATAAATCCTAATATTGCGACGTAAACTCTTCTCATAAAGTTATACTTGTGGTATGCTACCGTAAAAATAATAAAACGTAACCGCATGATTAACGCAATGTCCAGCCGGATGGACGGCCATGTTGGATCTGCGGAAATGGACCGCTCTTTCCGGTACATTTGCAAATTTTATACCCAGCTACAATGTGCTCGGTGCTCCCCTTCGATACTTCAGAGTACCTGCCTACTTGGAAACAATTGACCTTGTTTCTTGTCAAAAGGGACTGGACAAATTCAATTGTGGAATTTAAATTTTGTTTGGGGGTTGTGCTGCTGTTTTAGATTTAGCATACAGTTCTAGATTTAGAATACAGTTTTAGATTTAAAGTACAGTTCTAGATTTAGAATACACTTCTAGATTTAGAATACAGTTCTAGATTTAAAATACAGTTCTGAACTATTTGTGAAACTCTCATGGGTAGGTTAGTTATACTTAGGAAACACTTAACTTCTGTTTTTTTTTTTTTTGCTTCATAAGTACGCGAGGGTGTCTGGAAAAATATCTGAGTCCTTGATTCCTACCAGAATCTAAACATCTATTTGAATTACATACTCTAACCATTTCACAGTTCTTTGAATTGTAGTGATGTGGTTAGTAAAAAGTGTAGAAACGGTTTGATCCTAGAATTTGCATCTAATGCGGTTGGAACATTTTTTTAATAGTTTTTACCTGAACCTATTTCTACATAGTTGGCTGCTTTTACCTTTAAAAGCAATTTCCTAAAAGACTACAAATTAAAAGGCGGTTTTCTTTGAACCCCAACAAGTTATTCAGCTAATGAAAATTTGTAGTTTCGGCTAAACCTTCTTGGGTCTAAAAGAACTGTTGAACTATAAAAGATGGCCGCAAATCAAGGGCTAAGGGGTCAATAGAGACTCATAGCTTGACCTTTCTTTGAGAAAAGGCGTACTTAACCCTTAAGAAATCTGATATTATTCAAAATGAATCACATTACGCTGAAGGAAAACTTCTGAGAGTCGTAAAAAGGTTTTATTTATGATAGATAAATAATGGACAATAAGTTTTATTTATTATTTATTTTGACTAGTCCTACTTTCTTACAAAAATATTGTAGTTACTTAGACTAGGTACTTACTTACTTACAGTAGCTTCCTTATTCTTTAAGAGAATATAAGTTATTCAAGTTAATAATGATTTAAATCAGCACAGGTAGGTACGGTCAATAACGAAAGTCGACTAACATCGGTGTTTTTAATGATATTATTGACCAGAGATAAAATGTTAGGAAAAATGAGTGTGTGCTTCTACGATAGAAGTTGTGGCGCCATCTACATGGCCACATGCGAACTACGCATGACACAGACGTCTTGCAAAATCCTGCATCGCACAAGCAAGATTTACCGCACGACGAGTATATCAGTATATAGTATATGGCCCGACATCAATCGTAGGTTTAATCCAATCCAGCCTGTCCCTTGCTGTCCTCCACCAGCGACGCCCTAAGCCGAGGTCCGTACCCCACAGAGGTGCCCTTAGCGTATAGTCGCTTAATTTCTAATTTTTATGCCCTGTCTGGAGGCCTTAATTTATTGAGGCAGCCACAGGAAAGCCCGGTTAAGTAGCCGACAACCTCCTAGGTTGACCTGCAAGACGCCATTTTTTTTTTGTCCAATCGTCTGGCATCGCTCACCAGACACAACAGCCGTTTGGGCGGAGGATCCTTCCTTTTCTATAGAGGTGAGTGAACTTTACACCCTGTTCTTCATACCTTTATAAAGTGAAAACTTACGACTTCAGCCGAGTATACCCGATTCAGCGATTCAGTTCAATATGCGGAAAGGTGCGCCTAAAGAAGATTTCACTTCAAAAATTAGTACAGATCTTTGTTTAATTACTACATGAAATGCTGGAAAGTAACATATCTACTAACAGTTTTGGGTCTATTTGTAAAAGTGAGTGTTAATCTACTTCTGTTGCTGAACATGCTGACCGTACAGATAATTATAGATAATTTTCGCAGGAAAAAAATATTTACACTTTATTAACACACAAATAAAATCTTTCAATAAAAATATAAAGTAAAGCATTAAGAATCCCGCAGACAGGCGCGACGTGACTCAAGTAGAACAATTTCTATGAAATCTTCATAGATATTATTCTACCTTAACAGAGATATCAAAAACAATTACAGAGATAGAAGAATTCATTGCACATTATCCTGTGGCAACTAAATGGAAGAATTCACGGTTTTGAAGTTTTATAATTAATCTATTTAATTAAACTAAGTAACATGAACTTTATTGTTACAATATTTAACAAGTATTATAGTAAGTAATGTTATGTGTGTATTTTTGATATAAAATCTACAATACAGGGTGGCAGGGACATCGACGCACAACATGTTGTCGCCAGTAATTTAAAAAAAATAAACAATGGCACCCCGGGTGTTGAGACAAAAGTGAAAACTTGAAAAAAATATCTGCACCGCGGTAATCGATGCGTTGATGTCTTTTTAATGGGCCAAAGGTGGTGTCATCACGGTGTCTCGAAATCAATGGTTTAGTTCCATCTCAAAAATGCCTAACGCGCCTAAAGAAGTTTTCACTTCAAAAAAATACTACTCTTTCCTACAAAAGTGCAATTAACAAAAAAGACCTTCGCGGTCAAAATGTATGGATTTATTTTTTTATAACGATTTAAACATTTCACCGCTGGGGATCATGAACTGAACCTATGGTGATAGGTTGCGCGTCGATGTTTGGCACCCTGTATAACTGTCACGCAGATGACTGTATTAATTAATGTGAATGAATTTGTAAAAAAACTTTTTATAAAAAAAACCTACCCCACACAAATTCGAATACCACTTACTGCTATTTAATTATCAGTGACAGGAAATTATCATATCATCCACATACGAAGTGGGAAGAAATACGTATTATTGAAGCTAACTCAAAATACCCTTTCAAACAAAAAAATAATTTTCAAAATCGGTCACCAATTGAAGGAAAATCGGTGGACATACATAAAATAAAAAATAAAAACATACATACGATACGAACATATAACCTCCTCCTTTTTGGAAGTCGGTCAACAAAAAAAAAATCGTGGGGACCTACATAAAATTGTTAGCCTCTTTGTACATTACTCGTTATTGTAGCTCCACACTTTTACATTACATACACTAATTAGAACTGGATTTATTAATAATTAAGTAGATAATCTAGGATTCTAGACAAAATGAGTACAATTATAAGTGGCTATAGTCAGGGAGATTTTATGTGAAGCAAATTGACACATCCAACCTTAATTGTCGTTATATTCAAATCACAACTGTCATTCTTTGACAATTGTATTAAATCACTATAACACGGTAAATTGATGTAAGGAGTCAATTTGCTTACCAAAAAAGTTCCCTGACTATATCTAAGTACTTATTTAGGTATAGTCCGCGCGCGACTGCTAGTCACCGCCCTCGATATGTGAGCGGTGAGACGGGAAAGGGCGCCATTAACTAAATTGTCAGAGTTAGCGGCCGACGGCTACCTCCCCTGTCTCACCGCTCACATACAGAGAGCAGTGACTAGCAGTCGCGCGCGGACTATACAATAAGAATTATTAGCGTCATACTTATTGTAGTTATGAAAAGTAAAATATAATATACAAAATATCATGAAAAAAGTAATGAAGTGAACAAAAACTATATTTCCTAGGTATTTAGTATACATACTACATCACGAAATAGGTAACTTTTAATGCGCGCGTTTAACTTAACGTTAGTGTTAAAGTTAACTACTTAACTTAAGTATAAAAAACAATAACAAATTAATGTTATATGTAACTTAATTATCATCACGATATATTGATGTGGTATTATTTTATTTTATTATAATAATTAGTTGTTCTCTAAGTGTTTTTACAACGTATTAAATCTTAATTAAAATTATTAAAAGGTAATTTTTACACATTTATATTTATGTGAACACATATAAGTGGATATCTACGTAAAACATTTGTTTATAAACTTTTAATTATGATAACATTATAATAACAAAATATAGGAAAAAAAAAATAACCAGTGCGCAAACTTAAACACGTGACTTTACTCATCATTTTGTGTGTTTTTATTTTTTATTTTTTTAGAATGCAATTTTGACATATTATTGTTACTCTTGAAATACCAAAAAATATTGAATAATTTTATTTGTTATTATCCTTTTTGGCTTTGTTTATATTATATAAAACTATAAATGGTGCATGTTGTGTTAGGCTGTAATTATTGCACTTCTAAACGTACTATTAAGAAATTTATTTTAAATGTAAACAATTGTTGGCTAACCTTAATAAATAAATAAAAAAAATCATTATGAACAACTTTCACTATGACTTTACTCATCACTATGAACAACTTTTAATGTGACTTTACTCATCACTATGAACAACTTTTACTGTGACTTTACTCATCACTATGAACAACTTTTACTGTGGGACTTTTTTTTTCGCGATTTCACGTTTGGTGCAATAGTAAAAGTTGTTCATAATGATGAGTAAAGTCACGTGTTTAGGTTTTGGCACTGGTTAAAATTTTTCCCTGTATAACAATCGAATGTGAGAATCACTCGTTTCTCTTAAAACTACTAAGAATTTTTACTTGAAAGTATAATTACACATTTGCCCGACATAGGGAATCGAACCCACTGAAAGTACTTACTTTAATACGTAATTAAATTAAATTGGCTAACTATTATTAGAGTGTTATCAAATAGAGCTCCAGTTAATAAAAGATTTGTGGTCTTATATTATTATTTATAAAAAGGTATTTTACGATAATTCTTAGCAAAATAACCTTTTATTCGTAGTTTAAAAATGCCTAGAATTGTATAATTTAAAATGGAAAACTATTTCTTTTGATTCAATAATAAAGAAGGGTGATTTCATTTTAGATACTTTATACAAAAACTTCTTCACTATGTATATATAGACTTAAATATAAAGTTAAAAGGATTTCCGTTTAAAAATATGGACGAACAATTTTCTAAATTTTTATCAGATTTTTTTTTATCAGTGGAGCTCTAACAATAACTCTATTACGCTACCCCATACTGCAGACTGTCGCAACTCCTACGCTTGCCAAGCTGGTGACACAGTTGTGGTGAACCCACAATGTCGCCCATGAACACGCTCAGTAGGTAGAACTCTTTGGCTTGGTCCGGGGACCGCTTGTACTGGCTGGAAAGAAGAAAAATATGTGAGAATATATGGCAAGGCATTTAATACACCTCATCTTCATATAGACGAGTGATAGTAACTGCTGGAAATAGGCTTGGCAAAAAGTATCCTATAGTATTAAACGAACAATATTTATATTTACATATATATTTGCAATCACGTTCTCGAAAACGGCTCTAACGATTTCGATGAAAAAAAAAACATTTATTTCTCTTCCACAAAGCCGCCTTAAAAATATAAATTTACAAATTATTTTGAAAATTGCAATATAGGGGTTTGGGGGGACGAAAAATCGGTATAGCTAGGTCTCATATCTGAGAAAATTCGTTTTCACCGTATTTTCACCCGAGCAGCGCTCGATCGTCCAAAGCAAAGAACACGATATTCCACATGACAATAATGACATGGCAGCATGGAATTTATATGTACTATACATGGGATTAGTATGAACTATCCTATACTATTAAATGAGCATTCTCTATTTTCACTAGAGCAGAGCTCGGTCGCCCAGGTACTTATTATAAACCAGGTTAATTTCAAAACGTCGAGGGACAACTGAGAATATTTCCTTATAAATTAACCCACATTTCCCAGGAACCTATGATTGTCAGTAACGCTTACAACCACTAGAGAAACTTGTCAGTCAACTATTTAATTAATTATCCTAATATTCAGGCTATGCTACTCATATCCATCCCGTCTCAATTTCGTTTCTAGGTACTTAGTACCTAATCAGAATTCCCAATGTAACTTCTTGTTCTGTAATGGGTTTTCTTGCCGGCTCTTCTCCATAGAAAACGACCAATAGGGATAATGCCTCGGTCAAAAAAAAAGAAATTCTATTTAGTCCGTCAGTCAGATAATAATAAAAATATTAGACGCGTATTTTTTGCTTTACCATATTAATACAAAATGATAAAACGCATTAAAGTTGGGGAGTGTTGGTCACTACGTCACAAGTAAGTATAAAATCTACATGCTTGTGACGTCTTGGCACATTTTAACTCAATGTATCACCGTAATCTTTTGACTACGTAAAAAAAGAAAATACGTGTCCAATATTTTTTAATAATCTACAAGACGGACATAAAAAATATTTTTAGTCATAATCCCTATTGGAACCGTGCACCTAGCTTCTGACATTTCATAAGTGCCCATATGTGAAATAACATATTTTGAATTTTGAACACATACTGCCTCATTGGTGGTGTAGTGGTCGTAAAGCGCTACTGCTGAGTATGAAGTCCTGGGTTCGATTCCCGTGTCGGGCAGTGTTATTGAGTTTTCCATCTGGAATTTCTCAGTAGCAGCGCGGAGTCTGGATTTGTGCCCGGTTGATGGCAATGGGCTCGATCCTTATTACGTGGGACTTAAACATGACTGGCGACATGTGGGTGTACTATAGGTACACCTCTGCCTAACCCTTCGGGGAATACAGGCGTGATGTTATGTATGTATGTATGTATGCTTGAAGTAAATAATGCTATTACGTTAAACACCATTTTTTTGTATGAACTGAAAACAAGGAAAATCTTCCTTTGAAAATGAAAACCACATTCAAACTAGACGTCGTTATAAACAAACACTGACATACATTTGCAATTCGTCGCTACTTCGCCAGTTAAAACCGTTGCAAGCACCAACTAAGTGATTAACTTCATACAGAACTACGAGCTTATTTTTAAAATAAAGGTAATATACACAAAAGCATTTTGTCGAGCATTTCAACGTAATGTAACGTTCTTGCAACTGGTACAACAAAAGCAAAAGCTCAATTTAAAAAAGCATTTTCTTGTAATGTAACGTTCCTGCGAACGCTCGACGTTACATTATGTAACATTTCTTTCTTCCTTGCGTTCATTGTAACGACCTGCCCTCGGCCCATGCACCTCACTCCGCGTCGCCCGCGCTCGTGCTTTTGCTCGATAAAATGTTACACCAATGCGCTCGTTGGTTTTTAAAATCAGGTTGTAACAAAACATGGAGTGTCGTGTTCAAAGTGCAGTTCGAAAAAAAAAAAAAAATGCTCGATGTTCTGTTCCAAGTAAATGCTCTAGTCTATTCTCACCTTATCACTACCACAGGGTTTCCCCTGAAAACCGTACCAAGGTTTCAGCTGAAAACTCAGCGTTTTTATTTTGCAACTGGTAGAAAAGATTGCTATGTCAGCAATAGGTAATATTAGATTCTACGTTCGTAGAACCTAAAATTCTGCGTTCAAAGTCAATATAATTCTGAAAGTTTTCTTTGACTCGCAATCGACTTTTTATCGAAAGTAGAACAAAATACTACTATCCAGTTTTCTTTTCTATTCCTAAGGTTCTAATTTGTCAAAGGATACTTTATTAAAATCATCCTTGGCAAATTACTACACCAAATAGTCATAGACAAGTTCTGAGTGCAGTGGTGGCGCAGGGTAATTGCTCCGTAGGGCAGAGTGGGCACGCCACGATTGCGGCGAAAAGTCCCCTCCTCTTTGAGGAGTGGCTAGAGAGGCGCCATGGCGTCCTCACCTTCCGCCTGACGCAGATCCTCACCGGACACGGTTGATTCGGGAGGTTCCTGTTCCGGATAAGGCGGGAGGAAACGCCCGGGTGTCACCATTGTGTGGATCGCCCGGAGGACACGATGGAGCATACGGTGGAGGTCTGCTGGCTTGGACGGAGCATCGCCGTGTCCTCGTGGAGGCGATTGGCGGCGGTGATCTCTCGCGTCCCGCCCTGGTTCAGGCCATGGTACGGAGCAAGAGGGCATGGGAGGTCGTCACCTCCTTCTGCGAAGCAGTAATGCTCACGAAGGAGGAGGCCGAACGCGTGAATGAGAGGCAAATTTCGCGCCCTCATGCCCCTAAGCACCGCAGGAGGAGAAGCCCTGGGCGTCGGGAATCGCGAGCCGATTTCCGGCCACCGTAGACGCGGGTTTGCGGACGGTGAGCAATGGGTAGCTCGCCGTCCGATAATGACGAGGCTCGGGTCGACGGCGCGTTATGTTCCACGCGCGCCTCAAAGAGATGTCAGCAGAATCGACGGGGTCCGCTAGGGCCGATGCCTGCCGGGGTTGCAAAGAAAACCGAAAGGGAGATCGTGGCCCCCGGCAACAGGATAACTGAAGGAAGACGGGTGGGTTTTTAGTCATTAAGAATCTGACACACCCTCTCGCTCCGTCCAGAGTGGGAGAAGTTATTTGATAATTACCCATCCAAAAAAAGGCTAATTTATGCTAAAACCTAAAACCCAATTCGTGTTTAAATGACGTACAATACGCGCCACGAAAGATGAGACTTGACCGCGCCTCCCGCCGCTCCTTCCGCCGCCCCGATGACGCCCCGGCGCGGACTTCATACCGCTAAAGAAACCCATAAATCGTCTACTGCGCAAGTCAAACCACGTGGTGTGTCAAGTCTCATCTTTAGTGGCACGCACTGTACTCATCCTTGAAATCACTCTGGATTCAATTTCCGTTAAGTTTCTTCTTTTAAGAATATGATCATTAAACACACTTAACATAACAACACAGCTGTTTTTCCCCGAAGGGTAAGGCAGGGGTACAATTACTCTGCCGGGGTTGCGAAGAAAACCGGAAGGGAGATCGTGGCCCCCGGCAACAGGGCAGCCGAAGGAACACGGGTGGGTTTTAATCAGTAAGAGTCTGACACGCCCTCCCGCTCCGCCCAGAGCGGGAGAAGTTATTTGATGATTTCCCACCCCCAAAAAAAAAAAAAAAAGGGTTACAATTACTATAGTACACCCAAATTTCGCCAGTTATGTTTAAGTCACATGTACCTAATAGAGGGCGACCCTATCATCAGTAAAGTAGGTACCTTCATGCTATAGATAGTAAAACCACCATCGAAACGTTACCCAAGAGTGTCCTAAGAAACGGTTATGATGACCAATCAAGAAGGACACTTGGTCAGTAAAATATGCACCTGTAGACTAATATTATAAACATTGAATTTTTATTACGAAGACTTATAAGATGTTCGTTTTTAATGTGATCGCTTTCACATCTCAAGTTCACCAAACAAACAAATATAAACTGCAAGTTATCTCAATAAATAACAGCTATTAGATCTCGAATGATGGGATAATACGGAACTGCATCTCAGTAACAATCTCCGTAAACCACCATCAGACAATTGCTGTACGACAGTAAAAAACATACAGTATAATTTTAGACTCAAGATGAAAAGTCTAAGTGTGATATTTCAATGTAATCTAAGATGCAGGGAGATATTGTGAAGTGATGTTTTATTGAACTCTATTTCCAGGTATTAAGGTGTGTTTTTGTTTGAAGGATTGGAGCAGTGAAAGTGTTTTGCGGTGTTGCATAATAGCGGCTCACCTCGGACGTCGAACGTAAAGTACGCTAGTCTTCCATACAGAAAGATAATCTACTACTCTGCTTGGCCTTCGCTTAGTTTTTTGTGAAGAAAATGAATAAATGATGAGGAGTACTGACACTTGAAAGGCTTAAGATGGCTATAATCCTATACTATTAAACGAGCAATATTTGTTTGTATATAGATTTGTACTCACGTTCTCGAAATCGGCTCTAACGATTTCGATGAAAGTTGCAATATTGCGGTTTACGGGGGCGAAAAATCGATCTAGCTAGGTCTCATATCTGGGAAAATTAGTTTTCTCCGTAATTTCACCCGAGCAGAGCTAAGTCGCCCAAAGTTTAGAACAATATAATGAATAAGGACATGAACATAATGACATTGGAATAGTAATCATGGCAGCACGGAATAAGTAGATACTATACATCAATTTGTATACTATTAAATGAGCATTCTCTATTTTCACCAGAGCAGAGCTCGGTCGCCCAGGTACTGATAATAAAATAGAGATGCATAGTTTTTTTTTTTTAAGTAGGTACTATGTAATATTTTAATAACAGTAAGTGACTTAGCAAGCCTTTAATAACATATTGTTATTTAATATTGCCAATAGACTTTTACAAAATAGGTACAGATCACCATGACCTAGTACTTAGTCATAGTAATGATAAACGAAGCCTTAAAACCTTCAATGGTTGGATAATGAATTAACACTAATTAATCATTATAATGATATCACTTAACTGAGTAGAAAATGATTTCTTGTTAAAATTAGTCAACTTATGATAGGCATATTCTCGTCATAAAAAATATTGACCATAATACTGCAGTTTTGTAAATAATTTTATTGCGCAGTAATGTATTATTTACTTATTCATGTATGCTTATCAAGGGGTATCGTGTTGCCCAGTAAGATGTGGAGGTCAGATAGGAAGTCGCTCCATGTAAAATACTAGTATTCAGCTGAATCCGGTTAGACTGGAAGCCGACCCCTACATAGTTGGGAAAAGGCTACGCGGATGATGATTTATGCTTGCCCTACTAAAGTAAGTAAATAATATTCATATTTATTTTTAATAAATTAAATAAACACAACAACTATTTCAAAACAAAGCACATTCAATATATACAAGCAAGAAAAAAAAAAACAAATGAATATTAAACAGCAAGAAAGTCCCCAGCAAAAAATTTCGCAACATCCCACAATCCTCATGGCTGGGTGACTACGCGAGCGGCGATGACCCGCGCGGTTGCGTACGACTATTACATCGATGTCCCACTTGCGACCAGCGGACACACTTAGCTGCATTCTTATACGAAATACTACCGACCACTGACCCGATTCTTCACAATTGGACGTGGCATTGAAAACATTTGAATCAACCGTTATGAAATATTCATAGAAACTGCGCGACCGATGGAGCGATGGACCGACGTGTCAAGGTCGTTTCGAACGAAAGGGGAGGTTAAAGGGCCTGAATTTTACAGTAGGGCTGTAAACATGCTGTCTTTATTGTATACGGGTTCGGTATGAGTTTCTACTCGATGTAATTTAATTTTACACTAAAAAAGTCGTAGGTACTAACAGATCGCTAAGGGCAATCGGAAATTCGCAAAGTCGCCACTCTGGGGATACAGACTGGTAATCTCATTTAGTTCAACTTCTACCTTGGAATCCGAGGCTTTTCTAAAAGAATTGCCATAATCCCACGTTTTTAGAATGCTTCTCATCATTATTTCATTTCAGCCAAAAGACGTCCACCGCTGGACATAGGCCTTCCCCAAGCACTGCCATTTCGACCGGTTCCGAGCTTCTTGCATCTAGCGGACGCCTGCGGCCTTCACAAGGCATCGGTCCATCTTGTGGGGGACCTTCCAACGCTACGTCTTCCGATACGCGGTCGCCACTCCAGAACCTTTCGGCCCCATCGGTCATCTGAATGCTTCTGCCGATCACCCTCACATTAGACAACGGGACATAGAGATAGGGTAAACTTTGTAGGTAATTCTGAGCACAATTTTTTATTTGGATTATCCCACTGTTAGTGTTCATGAAAATAATAAGTATCTAGGTACTAAAAAGTGTTCTGCAATAGGTTATGCATAATTTGAAACTCGGTTTAATAACTAAATAGAAAAAGAACGCCCTAAGAACATTAAAAATGGACAATATCAACTTGGAACATGGAACCCAACTCTTTTTGCAAAACTTTTTTAACGTAAAAAGTGCGCAGCAGTTTTATAAGTTCTACAAAGTACTTTACAAGTATTAACTTATAATTTTCGAGGGGACATTGTTCACTTTTCCATCGGCCGAAGCCGTTAAGAAAAAAATACTGCTAACATGAAAATTTCAATCTGCGTCTACCTTTTGTATCAGAATAATGTATTTTCTATTTCGTTTGGTACCCCTATTTTCACTATTATTTTCACTATTTATTACTAGTACCTGGGCAACCGAGCTCTGCTCAGATGAAGATAGAGAAAATTAATTTTCCCAGTTACCCCTACGTATATTGCAACTTTCATCGAAATTGGTATAGCCGTTTTCGAGAACGTGATTACAAATAAACAAAGCTAATTTAATAGTATAGGATTTATTTTCACTATTTACCAGTCATTTGTTTTTTTTTTCATATATCAAAGAAACAAGGTGATTAACGTTTTCAAATTGGGACTAAGAGAAACATTTAAATGCTGGAACTGGAAAGTATGCAAAACTCTATAGTAGAACGTAGGTCCTAACTAAACTCCTAGCTACCCACTGTCCTTCTGCTAATACGGTATTTAGTTTTTTTACCTGAAAACATCAGGCCAGTCTAGCTGCGGGCGAGGCTGCGCTTGCGCTCTCGTCGCATAATGCGCACAGACGCGCTCGAAAATGCATGCGCGTGCGCCGAACTCTCCGACGATGTACTTCTCCACTTCAGTGACATCGAAGGACTCTAGACTCTCTGCCAGGTTTAGCTCACGACGGTTGCGGGAGCGGTAGGTTGCTGGAACAGGTAAATTGTAAAGTTAGATATAATTATACACAGGAGAAAACGTACAAAAGAGACCTAATAGGTGAAATTTTCTACAAAGGACACATTCAGACCTTGATGATCATAATTATCCTGCATGTCCTAAGCTAGAACAAAAAATTCGAAGACGTGACAGCTACCAACCCGCATTGGGACCGCGTGGTGGATAACGGGCCTCGGCGGTTTTGCCTTCTGCATACGAAAGTATAGAATTCTAGCAGCGCCCCGCGTTTTCACCCTCATAAGTCTCGATCCCATGGGAATATCGGGATAAAATGGGTATCCTATGTGATAATCCAGGTTATAAACGACCTGTGTGCCAAATTTCAAGGCTATCAAAATAACACTCGATAGCAAAAGTTAGCTTCCAAAACTGTCGAAACTCACGAACACATCGAATAACTTAAGACGATATAACGTCATCCATCGATGGAGCTCGATGGCGTCACAGTTGCGAGATTGATAGGTCATCATTAGGACAGCAGACACGTTTGACATTACATCATGGTGAATGTACGTATATCGTCTACGTGGACGGTGTCACGCAGACCTCACACAGGAGGAGTTAGTTATTCGCAAACGATAGAAAATCGTTCAAAACAATTTTAACTCAAACAGCATTGTCCTTCGAATCTAAGCAAATTGGACTTATGCCAAATGCACTACAATAGCTTTACAGCGATAGAAAATGGACTTCCATTAACCATAATTATTAAAATTTCGGTTTCATTACTTGTATACTGTACAGAATAACTGAATTACTCTATTATCATGAATCTCAAATCAAATCAAAATCTAAAGCGACTGAAATTCGAAGGAGAATATTATGTAGAAATACATTTCGCTCAATCATTGTCAGGAAATTTGAATCAAAAGATGAGAAATGATAAACGATGAAATCGGAATTAAATTGTTGCATACACACTATGTGATGAAGTACAAATTAAATGCCAATTTGTTAGCTAAATTAATTATTCAAAATACTATCCTGTATTATAAATGTGAAAGTTTGTATATTTTAATGTTTGTTACTCAACCACGTGAAAACAGCTGAACGGATTTTGACGAAATTTGGCACAAGTTATAACCTGGATTAACACATAGGTTTCTCTTTAACCCAGTAAATAAAATGACATGACGCAGACGAAGTCGTGAGCAGAAGCTAGTAAAATAATAAAATTATAGATCGCAATAATTCCACAGATTTCAAGAACAAATGAATCCTTTGGGAAATAAGTTTCCATTTTATTTTCATAAGAAACTGGAGGCGAGGGGTTTCAATGCCTGATGTTATCATTTGCAATCAGGACCTGATAAAGATCTGTAAGAGTCTTTTCGTGATAAAATAGGGAAAGCGGAAAAGGGCAAAAAAGCCAAATTAACAAAAGAAGTACGAATTACGACTGTAGTTAATTATTTTTATTCTGGGTACAAATTAGGTCAATGAAGGATTAATTTAAATCGTAGGTTTGATTGGAAGTGGTTGTAACTTCCAATCAATCAAATCTCCGACATTGACTAACGTACTTTTTATAGTTTTTTTTTTTTTTTTTACTCAAAATATTAACTTTGTTCTAAAATTCCTTTTTAATGAGTAACCAAAATATACTATGACACATACACACACGTCACAGACACATGCCGAAAAGTTATTTAATCATCAAGTTCAAACTATCAGATGCAGGTTTTCCGAACTATTTTTTTATCATCTAACGACCATTAGCCAGTTAATTATCACAGTCTTCGTCCTAATTACTTGTGCACTTTATATCTGCCACCATCCGTATAGTTCAGGGCAAAACTTTTTCTTTTCTACGGTATTTCCAAAAGAAGACACAAAAAAAAGCCATATAGTTCCTAAATTTCCTATTACTTGGATTTCATTAGTGAAAAACTCCTTGGTTACCAAACTTGGTCTCAGAACTTCGAAGAAAAAAGTTTCACTGCACAGCATTTTTTGGTGAATGCTACGGGATAATCGAATGATATAATGATACAGACGAAATTGCTGTGTTTTGAATTTACAAATAAAATTACATAACAGCGAGAAACGAAATATGTCACCATGGGTTTGTTAAAATAAACTTGATATATGGATCAGTAATTTACCTAGTACACTAAAAATTTATAATATTTAAAAAGGTATTTTTTGTTAGTTTGTAGAGGGTAATATTTGGAACGCTGATCCGATTCCAAAAATTATTTAACTAATGGGAAGCTAAGGCTGCGCGCACTTTGGATGCGTGATCGTACGAATTTCACTCGTGCGTACACGTACGAACACGCACGAACGATCCCGACCTTACAAGTACAAAGGGAGCGCACAGACTAGGTGCGACTTAGTCGAACGTATACGTACAGGTCGTGCCATTAAAGTTGAGACTTGACCGCGCCTCCCGCCGCTCTTTCCCCCGCCCCGATGACGCCCCAGCGGGGACCTCATACCGCTAAAGAGACCCATAAATCGTCTACTGCGCAAGTCAAACCACGTGGTGCGTCAAGTCTCATCTTTAATGGCACGACTTGTACGTATAGTTCCGACGTCCGAAAACAATCCGAACTTGTTGGGATTTTTCGTACGTTCAATGCGATATCACTGGAACACAACGTATTTGACGGAGAAAAACGTATCCAGTGTGCGCAATCAATTCTTACGACCATGGTCGTCCGTGAACGTACAAGTGAAAATCGTACGAAAACGCATCCAAAGTGTGCGCGGCCTAAAGTATTGCCAAGTGTCATCTATAGAATAATAATAGTTTAGGTTAAACAAGCTAGTATTAAGTAAATACACTGGTATATTTACTTCGTGATACCACGTCATGTTGCTGCCAAAAACAGTTGCCACTCCGGTTTTTCTAGACCCACATTAGACTTCACGTAACATGGCCAAGTCGTTCACGATGTGATCGGTAATACAAACAGTAGATGAGTACTAGGACTGGTTTAGTTCCAGGTGGTTATTAATATGACAGACTAACAAACGACGGTGATTTACCGCCAAACATTATGCAGTTAGATGCGGCTAACGCACGTATTAAGTAATCGATGTACAATAGAAAAAGGAGGTTGATTTGCAGGAAATTACTGTCAATAAATGAACTTTTAAAGGGTCCCCGAAACGTTGCAATTGTAGTAATATTGTCAATCGCTTCAATTGCATTCTGTAGACGGTCATTTTGCGCACCAAACCCGTCAACATTGACAATTGTAATTGATCGTTTTGGGAACCCTTTAGAGTACTAAAAAGTCCCCGAAATGCGTTGAAAGATAGCTGGCAACCTGCATACTTATGTGTTTAGTTGACTGTACGTGTACACTTCATAAATACCCATCTTTATTGATTCTGTGAAACATGTGTAACTGTTTTTCACAAAAAAAGGTCCACAGGAAAACAAATCTTTTAGTCTAAGCAGATATAGCAATTTGGCTTTCAAGTAAATCTCACGATTTTTCGTTTGACGTGAGCTCGAAAATGGAGAATTCAAAAAGTCAAATGGAGAACTATAGTCAATGGGAAAAACAAAACCAAAATAAAGTACGTAATCAATTGAATAGAAAACTGGAAAAGTCAGTGGCGTTTCTGTGAGGATGATTTTTATGTTTGTAACTTTTAATTTCAGTCCTTATGTCGAGTCCACTTCTCTGGCCAAGATTAATTTCTTTGTAAGCCAACAATGGTTGCAGAGTCGAGCCAAGACGACACTTCAAAAAGCTTTTTCTATAGTAATATAATATCTATGTACCTACATCACTAACCCTATATTATCGTCCCTTTGTGCCCTTTCATATTGTAGGTAACCCATATTCCTTCATACTATCCTCTTGTTAAAGAAAAATAAGAAACATTATTCAGCTTCATTTTTAGGGTTTCGTACCCGAAAAGTGCCATATGGAAATCTATTACTAAGCCTTCGCTGTCCGTCTGTCTGTCAGTAGGCTATATCTTATGAACCGTAATACGTAGCCAATTGAAATTTTTACAAATTGTGTATATCCATTGCCGCTATAATAACAAATAATAGTAAAAAAAAAACTAAGGTATGTAAGGAACTTGTTTTTTTTCGGCGTTTTTTCTAAATATGTTGGTATAGAACCCTTCGTGTGCGACCCTGACTTGCACTTGGTTTGGTTTTGGACTGGAAAGTGAGGTGTTAAAAATATTAGTAATAGCATCCAACGTGGCTGCATAGTTGCTGAAGAGCATTTATCACGGTGCAACTTGCACCAGTGAGGTGCTATATATTCTGCCTCTTGTCACAACGCCTGTTACGAGTGAAAAATTATGTTTCATGTAACACTTTTCATATATTTTTATTTAGTAAAAACTTTAATATCGAGAACTGTGTAAGAAATTAAACATTTTGGAAAATCATTGTTTTTATTCGTTGGAGACATGACAACGCGATTTTAACTGCTACGAGTCAACGTTTGAAAGGCTCTCTTTTGAAATTGCGATATTGTTACCAAATTAATTGTTTTAATTAACATTCAAGGTTCAATGATTTTAATGAAATTAAATTACAACGCCGCGCGCCGTGTTAAACTAGTGTGTACTCGTAACTTTATCGCAGGCGAATATATTAATGGTTCAATTATGTATGCGTTTATTTAAAAATGTATAAAACTAAAATATTGTATAAAATCGTACCCTCCATTACCACTTACCTGGACTCAGTGAATAAGAAAACCTCTTGAAGAAATTCGTAAGTTTCACACTGGCTATTATAAAGGGAAAACCTACCAACTGCACTGGTAATTCAAAATTACTTTCTTGACTAAGCACATCATCACAAAAATTTACAAAAAACAGTGCTAAAAATAATATAAACTTTAGTCTACTGCACTTCATTTTCAAAAACAAAACACGATCGTTGTAACAAGAATAAAAACGCAACTACAGTTCGCGCCTAAACGCAACCACAGATGAAAATAGAATTGTTTCAAAATTCAAATATCGAGTGTCCGTTTCTTCACGCGCGGTGACCGCGGTCTATGGATATACTCAACTAGCCAGTACTACGGTTAAGATTGCACTGCAAAAGCTCTGAGTACGTGAGAAGGAACGCAAGCACGTTCTCTTTGGTTTACTTTATGTAATGATTTAGTAGGTCAATCAATCTTTACTCTCGTTACACTTATCGCTTCAATATGATAAATACCGAATCTTTGTTTATATTTTTTTACAATTATTGTAGTATGACTTGATTTGAAATTATTTAATGTGATTAAGTAATTAGTATGTCTGCCAATTCTTTGGAAATAATTGTAAGATTTAAGTAAAGACGCTTATAATTTTATTAATTGACTCGATCGGAATAACTAACAACCTAAAAAAGTTTAATCACGCCCGTCCCTACTAATTTCGGAAGTTGGTGTCTTTGGTTTTAAATTTTCGTTTTTTTTTTTTCCGAAATTAAAGTTATTTTTCTCTTTGTAGTGTTTTTTGGAAATCAGTTGTTTTTTTTTAAGTTTTTATTTTTCACTTTTTAGTTGTGGTACCTACTCCACACAAATTCGAATAGCACTACTTGCTATGTAAACAACAGTCACAAGAACTTACTTATCGGCGGCCACATAAAATATACAACAAGATCGCCTTGGTGGAAGAAAAATACTTTAATAGAACATTGATCCGTAAAGTAATATAAATAAAAGCACAATCGCGTTAACAAAATGAGGTGTCGGTAACGGTGTCGCGAGTTTAATTGTTTTTTTCCATCTCAAAAATGCCCAACGCGCCTGAAGAAGTTTTCACTTCAAAAATGGTATGTGGATATAGTAATTGATTACCTATAATAAGTAAATAAGTTTTTACGTAATGGGGATATACAATACCAGACTCCACAGCACTAAAATAAGAAAGGTCCAGACCACCTCAGATCAAAGTTCATACAAATTAAGACAGACATATCACTTCGTCTTCCCAGTCAAAACACTAGGGAGTGGTGCAGGGTGAGCGTTTAGGGAGTTGTCTTATGATACTTACGATTTTAAAAAATATCTAATCTTATCTCACCCTAATTTGGATAATCAAGTTTTGCACAGCACAAGTCATAAGATCGTTAAACCTTGCACAGAAAATCAATGAACTAATTGAACATTTTAAATTCGTAAAATATGTGTCATAAAAATAGTTACCTGGATTTAAAGCATAAGAAAGCTTCTTCAAAAAATTTGTTAGTCGAACAGCTACAATAATAATTGGGAATCCCACTAACTGTACTGGCAGTTCAAACGAGGCTTCTTGAGTTGACCCTTCCATCAGGCATTGAAACAACAGCAAAGACAAAAGAGTCCAGATATAACACACTTTTAAAACTTGCATTTTTGTCTATGCCACGAATTCAAACTTCGAACGGATTAAAACTGTCTTGCCGCAATCAATTTCACACACTGCAATTCGATGAAGGTAACAAATGATTAAATCAATGAACACGATTTTGTTCTAGTGCGTGTATTGTATAACACTACGACCTTTGTGGATTACTGCCTATAACTGACCGTGTCCAACAGCCGGCCACCTAGTGGGTGTACTATTTCGTAACAAAATTAACAATTCAAGCATTTTACTAATCATTCAAACTCGTTACTGCACCTGTCATTAGAACATAGTGTTCTAATGATATTAGAACATAGTGTTCTAATGACATCAGCACATAGTGTTCTAATGACAGGTGCACTAACGAGTTTGGGCTATTTCGCAAAACGAATGCAACTTGGAATTCAAAATCGGAAATATTGGAAACCAATGTACTGGCTTGTAGAATATTAAAATGCTGGCACAGATTTAAACTTAGAATTCTGCTATAAATAAGGCAAAAGCTAGAGTTATTCATATTAAAACGGTGAGTAATATTTGAATACGAAATGTATCATTTGCCGAGGCTACGAGTATATTTTACGTTGGTTGCCAATCCTTGATGCAATCTCATGAGTTACCTAAAACTGCCTTGGATTTTTAACAATCATTATGCTTGCGCAATACGTTTTGCGACATTTTGAATGCTACGAAACCGTGTGTTTATAAATAAATCAAGAGAAAATGGGGAAACAGCTAAGATAAGTTGATCGTTCACTAAGTATAACACGTACTATAACACGATAGTTAAGAAAAAAAAAGAAAAAGTACCTAGCGATTATTAATTATCACTGTCACTGTCCTGTAGGTAATCTGTGAACAGCGTTGTGGACTGCAATAATGACTGTAATTTTTTATGTATTTCTCGTTCCTACGTTTTATATTTGTAGCTATTTGTTGTTCCTTCTGAATAAAAATAAAATAACTTTTGAAATAGACATTTTTATGTCTCGTTATGCGAGAAGTGATCAGAGGTGGCCTAATGGCAGCGGCCACGAGTTACGAGTTTGTAGGTCGTGACGAACCCAGTTCTCTTCGTGTATTTATATCATCACCACTGCTCTCAAAACGGTGAAAGAATCCATCATGAGAAAACCGGCATGTACTAGAACCAAAAAATTTAAAGACATGTGACATCCACCAACCCACATAGGGATCGATGTGCGATTGACGTGGTGGATTATGGCCCACTCCCTCTCACAGAGAGGAGGCCTGTGTCCCAGCAGTGGGAACATTATATGCAGATTATATATAAGAGAAACCTAACACAGGACTTAATTACAATATTTTGTGTGCATTTTAGACTGTGCTAAATAAATGTTTTTTTTTTTTTAAATATTTTATTTAATAGTACTAGTTTATGTTTCATGAATCTACAGTGCTAATGTAGCTAAAGGTTTAATTCAGACTGGCCACCTACAAAAAGCAATGCATCAAATGCAGTGTTAGACCATTCACGACACATTCGAATTTCAAATCACTTTTTTTTTTGCAGTTACTGACACAGATAACGTAATGCATCTAGTTCACAAGAGCAAAGATCGAAAGTGATCGTGCGCGTTTACGATCAACGATTCGTCATAGATAGACTTTACCGCGCGGTTATCTCACTAGAACTGCTGTTCGGCAAGATAGGCCTACACTCATCCCTTCCTACCTCCCTTCATACCTAAACTAATAGCTTTTAACATTATGCAATGGAACGTACTTGAAGGAATGAAGGTTGATAAAATTGCGCGATTACGTCTAAACACGAGTTTAGACTAAAATACTTTAGTAGGTATATTTCTACAGTTAAGAAGTAATGAGTTTTAAACGGTACTGTAACTACTGTTTTATTTAGCGAGACTTGGCGTATTTTTATTCTTAGTACCAGTATTCTTTAGAACCTTTATCGGCAGTGGCTGTAGTAGCGTATCACGTTGTATTAAAAGTGACAGTTATAACCTTGTTCTGTAAATAAAAGATAAAAACTACATCCATACAAAATGAACACCTATCAAATCGACCCTGCCTTTTGGAACAAACAGTTTGATCATTCCAATCAGGACAAAGAGAAACCTCCATCGATATAGGTAGTAACACCAAGGCACCCCAATACACCTGCGTAGTTTTTCCCGAACCTATCGTACCCATCCTCTTCAAGCAACTGCGCAGCGTGGCTACAAGAGTTCGCCGACACACAAGCGGAGAACTGGTGGACCTTGACACCGGGCTGCAGGCAGTCCAGGGAAGCTATGCCATTCTTGGATAGCAAGCTAACCAGGCATTTTTTACGCCTGGACAGGAACAGCCTGCGCCTGATGACGGGGACCATCACGAGACGCTGCTCGCTAAATAAGCACTTCTACACAATAGGCATAACGGACAGTCCTATGTACAGGGCATGCATGAAGTCTGAGGAAACCGTTGCGCATGTGCTCTTAGAATGCACAGGCGTCACCCAGATTAGAAAAGAAACCCTCAAGTCACCCAGATCTTTTACAGATGTTCTGAACAGGCCAGGAGACTTACTCAACTTCTGGAGGAAGGTGCGCTGATTGGAGTAACTACCGAAGGCTGCCATAGCCTACGCACAATGGTCCGCCTGAAGGACTAAGCCGACGTTCGCACGGCCGTAATAAAGTCGCGGCGGGATTTTATCGCGCACTGGATTTTCACCTCTGCCCAACCCTTATGTTATGTTTAAGGTAATGTCAAAGAATCAACTGGCATATGAATTATTTTTCAATTAATTGTTTTTTTTTTTTCGTTTTCATTTTTCATACAAAAGAATTTGACAATATCACGATTATTTATGTAAACACCTTTACGTGAAATATGACAACGTCGCATTTTCTTAGCTTTAAATATGAATGATTGGTTTGAATAAAAATAATTTACTCGTACTTATCAATGAAACTTATGTTAATTATGATTGATGTTATATTCGAAACTATGAAGTATTTTTGAGGACTTTTAGTACCTACCTATTATTTTTATTTATTAAATATAGCCTTAGAGTAATGTGACTTCAAAAGGAACACATTGTATATTTATCCGTTCTCACTTTAGCGACGACTACGAAAAGAAACGAAGGCGCTAGGTAAGAATAACAAAATAATCCCTAAAAAAGAGAGAGAAAGGGATTGATGATTGATAGACCACAAGGAAAAAAGGAAGTATGTTAAATACCTTTTTTTTTCCTACACAATGTGTTATATCAATTTTTTTAACAACCTATGAAAATTTTCTGAGGTGGGGGTCTAGAATCATGAGCTGACTTTATAGTAACAATCTGCGTGTCAATGCGCCTTACGTCATGATATACTTACTTGTACTGTAGCCACCACGACGTAAAAAGACCAAGGCGCAAGGTAAGACCAAAAGATAAACCCTGTAATAGAGTGGGAGAGATTCTGATAGAACTAAAAAGTCCGAATATGAGTGCTTGCATAACATATTTTAAAACATTCGTCTGCCCCATTTCAAAACCTAGTAAGGGATACTTTTTACACAAATCGTTTTATTTCATAATCTTGCCAATCTAATAAGTCCCCACCAAATACAAAAACCCCAGCGTTTAAAACTGACTTATAAGCAGATATTTTTAAACATCGAAACCTAGTAAGTGTCCCATTGACTGCCCTGTGATCACTTTAAAACCTAGTAAGTTACTTTAACCATTTCAAAACCTGGACTTTTCAAAGGCCCTATTTACGTTTTTGAGCTCTCCTGTAAAATTTCGTTTTAAGTCCTTACTAGGTTCTGAAATGGGGCAGCCGCATTGTATTCAGTTACTAGTAAAATATTGAAAACAATTCCTTGTAAATACCAGCTACTGCATACAAAGTCACTTTTACTATCGTTGGCACTTCGAATCAATGGACGAACATGAAATAAGCTATCAAAACATTACAGACACATGGCACCTTTCTACTTTGTCTCTGGATGCTATGACGTAAGGTAAGAGTCAAAGGTCAACCAGAGACCTGAACTTACGAATTTTGACGTAAGGTGGACATGACCTACGGGGTATTGCAGAAATAATTGACGTTGCCGCTTGACATCAGGTGAATCTTTTGTTTTTCATCACTGTAGCAAATGATAGGACTTCGAGTAAGTGGTCTTCGTAACAACATCATGTTTAAGTACATCATTAACTTTAGGCTCTGTGGGAAACATTGCAGCATTTCCAAATTGCTGTTTATTACCTACAGCTGCTTTTAGGAAGATTCATTTCATTCATTTCGATAGAATCCCTCAAAAATAATCAAAATCATCTCAGTTCCATAAAAAGAAGAATGCGATTAGCTAACAGACCCACTGTTAGCTGATCGCATTCTTTTTGCGTTTAAAAATAAATGCTGATTAATTTCTTATTAAGTTTTTATTCTTATTCTTATCTTATTATTCTAAATCGTCCGTGATTTAGAATAATAAGATAAGAATAAAAATGGTTTGCATAATCTTGCTAATCTTATAAGTCCCCACCAAATACAAAAACAGACAGCGTTGAAGACTGATTTATAAGCAGATATTTTTAAACATCGAAACCTAGTAAGTGCCCCATTGACTGACCCGTGATCACTTTAAAACCTGGTAAGTTACTTTAACCATTTCAAAACCTGGACTTTTCAAAGGCCCTATTTACGTTTTTGAGCTCTCCTGTAAAATTTCGTTTTAAGTCCTTACTAGGTTCTGAAATGGGGCAGCCGCATTGTATTCAGTTACTAGTAAAATATTGAAAACAATTCCTTGTAAATACCAGCTACTGCATACAAAGTCACTTTTACTACCGTTGGCACTTCGAATCAATGGACGAACATGAAATAAGCGATCAAAACATTACATGGCATCTTTTAACTTTGTCTCTGTAAGGTAAAAGTCAAAGGTCAACCAGTCAATTTCAATTTCATCACTGTAGCAAATTCATCACTGTAGCAAATAATAGGAATCCAAGTAAATGGTCTTCCGTACCTTTCCTAAACGAGCGATAGAAATGATGGGCAGCACCCTGTTTACATATGTCATTTACCTTAGGCACTGTCTACTAGACTACTAACTAAAGTTCATTTCCACATGGCCGTTAATTACCTACAGCTGCTTTTAAAAAGACTCATTTCGATAGAATCCCTCCAAAATAATCAAAATCATCACCAAAGCATAAGCAAAAAAAAACTGTTTTCATGTATCTTTGTTCGTGTCTTCCTTTCATCAAGTGTGTGACACTTTATTCCCAACATGAAGAAAAATTGTTGGGTGTGGCTGGAACACTATAAAGCCTCGTGCAGACTGGCCCAACGCGACGGCGCGACGCTACTCTAACAAAAAAAATTCTAAGAAAACTTTACGGTAGATTACCTCTGTCTCGTCTCTTCAGTCCGCACGAGGCTAACTCTCGACTCATCTAACTATCACCTTACTTAACATACAACTTCGTGGTTTTAGCAAATAGTGCCGTGTTACGTTATAAGGATGATGATGCTGTTTCCTATTTGCCAGTCATGCATGACCATCGGAACACTATATAATAATCAGAATACTTAGCAGAAGTTGGTAAAATAATTCTTACACTTGCGTGAAGCCCAGCCTCGTTGGTTTATTCAGCGCACGCGCGACTGCTAAGCATGAGGCCTGGAGTCAATTCCCAAATCGGGAAAAGAGTTATTGAGAATTTTTCCATTTAGAATTCCTCTGCATCAGCCCGAAGTCTGGATTTGTATATCTGTTTGATGGCAATAGGGTTGCCCCCTATTACATGGAACAAATTACTGTCAAAACGTGGGTGCACTATAAATACCTCTGCCCAATCCTTCGGGGAGTACCGGCGTAATATTTCGTTGAGTGAAGCATAAACATTCTGCCATTTTAAATAGAAATGAGAGCTTCCAAATTAAGTAGACTAATAAATGTGTAAATGCGATACTCCCAAGTATAAAGTGAATCTTAATCACCGTTTAACTGAATGCCTTTAAATTAATATCCAAGTTAAATACGTAAGGTACGTATCGCGAAGTCGCGATTAAATTATATGATCACCTTTGAAATTAAAGCTGTCTGCAAGGAGATAAAATAATCATAAAAGAGATTAGTATAGCAATATCTCTAGACTATATAATCCTATTATGCCTTGTTCTTTACCGTATAAAAATACTAGGTAGTGTCACAGATAAATACAGATGATTAACTCCGCATTTTAGGAATGAAGCTACAAATACGCGGCGGGCTCGACTTGTTTGGCCAATGGGGAATAAAACTGCCACTTGCTCACTTCAGATGGCGCTGATCTCCAGCGTCTGATAATTTGACAGCTAGCCATACGGGAGATTTATGGCATGGCATTCATAGGAGAAAGTGGTTTATAGGTGATGATCCCAAGACGACTAAGTCTGTTTTCATTACATACAGGCACTTGTGATGTGATATTATGTAAATTATAGTAAAGTATGTGTGTGTTTAGATTATCATATTAGATCAGTGGTAAAGTGCTATCTCTGAGGTTTTTCAGTCAGGAAGATGATGCCCGACTTGGTTTTCAACTCTGATTAGGTTACTTCCATCGTACACCTACTGTCTTTTAACAAAAAAACGAACTTAAAGACAACAAACACAAAATAATCTATAAATTATAAAACGTTCATAATTTATTGACTTTTCCACTAAAGCTGCTTTTTTACCAGTGGTAGACGCTTCCCCTGTCCTTAGCTCGTCTTTTAGTAGTGCTCCACTCCAAGTCTCATACATATTTATCTAGTTTTCGTATAATTTATGATCGACACAAAAGTAAATAAACACAACAATTGCGGTTTAAAGACATACAACTGTGCTGCCACCTGTTATGAGCTTTCAGTTTTTAACATCATTCAGTGAGTGTAACGTAGTCAGAAGATCTAAGAGTTACGCAATAGAAAGAGAGGCAACTTCTAGGTGAATATAACTGTAAGTAATTAGCGCTGTGCAACCTGAATTGCACTTTATTGTGTCGCTGCAAGAGTCGCTTTTTATTTAAATGATGTTGCGAAGTGAACCATCTGTATTCATCTGTGATAGTGTAAAATGTTTTAAGAGGTTCTTCATCGTCATATCAATAATTCCTTATATACGTTTTAAATCGACAGCGTTATCATTGGTCTCAAAAAAGTCTTCCATAGTGCAGGTGTTATTGCACAGTGAGCACAGCAAGGAGTGAGGCGTTGTTGTGATGTGGCTCTACAATAGCACTCTGGCTCATCTTAATTCATGAATACGAACAAGTTTTGCTAAGCATCAGCATTTGCCTCAAAGTCGCAGTACTTAAAGAAAGAAAGAAAAAGGAAAAGGAAAATGAATATTATATTCAGATATAAGCGATATCGCTGTCGCGCGATAGCGATTCTGGTCCAAAGTGACTAACCAGAATGCGGACCAGTATCGCTTCATCGCTACATCTGAATGAATAGGCCTTATACATCCAGCTCCAGCCCACATTGGCAAAATTTTTGTGTTCTGTACCCAAAGATGACCAACGGGGACTTAACCTCATAATAACAGTTTTTTTTTTTTTTTGTTGTGTTTTTAGACTGTCTCGTTGGTCCAGTGGTCGCAAGTGATATTGTTGAATACGAGGTCTTAGGTTCGATTCCTGACGGTGGAGCATACGGTGGTGGTCTGCCCGGCTTGGGCGGAGCATCGCCGTGTCCTCGTGGAGGCGATCGGCGGCGGTGATCTCTCGCGTCCGGCCCTGATTAGGGCCACGGTAGGGAGCGAGAGGAAATGGGAGGCCGTCACCTCCTTCTGCGAAGCAGTAATGCTCGCGAAGGAGGAGGCGGAACGCGTGAGGGAGAGGCAAATTTCGCGCCCTCACGCCCCTAACCGCCGCAGGAGGAGACGCCCAGGGCGTCGGGAATCGCAGGCCGATTTCCGGCCACCGTAGGCGCGGGCTTGCGGACGGTGAGCAATGGGTAGCTCGCCGTCCGATAAGGACCGGGCCCGGGTCGGCGGCGCGTTGTGTTCCACGCGCGCCTCAAAGAGATGTCAGCAGAATTGACGAGGTCCTTTAAGGCCGATGCCTGCCGGGGGTGCGAAGAAAACCGAAAGGGAGATCGTGGCCCTCAGCAACAGGGCAACCGAAGGAACACGGGTGGGTTTTAGTCAGTAAGAGTCTGACACGCCCTCCCGCTCCGCCCAGAGCGGGAGAAGTTATTTGACGATTTCCCACCCAAA
Source organism: Omphaloscelis lunosa (assembly GCA_916610215.1). Taxonomy (NCBI): domain Eukaryota; kingdom Metazoa; phylum Arthropoda; class Insecta; order Lepidoptera; family Noctuidae; genus Omphaloscelis; species Omphaloscelis lunosa. Next base: position 10,097,922 of record OU744265.1, on the reverse strand, counting down.
AAAAAAAAAAGGTTCTATTCCTGGATCGGACAAAATGTTATTGGGTTTTTCTATCTGGAATTTCTCATTATCTGCCCGGAGTCTGGATTTGTGCCCGGTTGATGGCAATAGTCTTGCCCCTATTACATGGGACTTAAAACTGGCGAAATGTGGGTGTACATAAGTACACCTCTGCCTAACCTTTCTGGGAATACAGGCGTGATGTTATGTTATGTAAAAATTATAAGTTGTAATTTAAATTACATTAAAGTAAAGCAAAAAGCACGCGTGTTTAATACACTGCATTATGAACCTAAAAGCGGTTCAATACGAGCCACTTTACGAGCAAATGTGTTGAAAAATACATTAATTTAGCAAAGACTAAAAGGCACACAATATAATATACTGCAGATAAAAAAAAATATTTAAAAAAAAATTAAGTGTAAAGTGCGATGTTACAAATTAGCAGGAAAGTGTGCCTCACGGCTGAACCAGAAAGGCCCAGTTCAGCAAAACGGCAAAACAACTACAAAGTGCCTGACGCTGGTTTTCAAAAAATACCTGAACACTATTTATTAACCTTAAGGTAACAACAATATATTTTCGTCTTCAAGTGTAGTTATGATTGCACAGCTTCTCAAGTCACAAAGGGCGTTAAGTACACCATTAGGCCGCCCCACTAAGAGCCTTGTTACTCCGGGATTATAGCTCTGTCTCCTATGAAATAAAAACAACGTTTGTGTCTCGTATACTTTACAGTTTACTGGGACACGGGTAATTATCATAGGGAAATATGAACAAATGAAAAGGGTCTTTAATGTAACGGACTTATATATAACGACGGTCTATTTTCAGAAAAGGGTAGGAAGAATTACAGACATATTTCACTAGTTATAAGGTTGCGCGGTAATAGGAGGCGAGCCTGTTTCTTATTGCCGCTAACTGGACACAAATCCATCCCTTGTCTGCGACTGAGTCCAGCAACACTATGTCCGACTGTAGGATCGAACAGTTGACGACTCTTAACAATCACACTTACGGGTAATAGCCCAGTGGTCGGCAAACCGCGGCTCGCGAGTCGTATGCGGCTCTTTGGCATATATAGTGCGGCTCTGTACAAATTTCAATGGGTGCGGTTCGGTCATTAAGCAAGATATTAAGTTTTATTTAAAATTCAAACTATATTTCAAAGATTTATTTCCCAAGTATATTGACCATTAATTACAAGGACATCGAAAATTTATCATTTACTGTACAGAAAAGGTTAACTTGTTAATAAGTAAGATGCCTTCATCATATTATAATAAAAAAAGCTGATATGATCATGATGATGTCATGATCATCCTCCTTCTTGTCATTTGGTTTAAATAAGTCCTTATTTTTATTATTTTATTTATCTTTTATCGTTGTAGGCAGTAGACTTGTGGACCATTTTCTATTTTATTAAGTACCTGCACGCGTAGCATGACCAACGTAGAAACGAGTTGTATCGACAGAAGAATAGACAAAAATGACGTTCCGTGTAGACAGGACGGCAGTAAAGTAGAAAGTACTCAACTGCACTTTTTACGCAATTCACTCTTTTCATAATTCGACTCAAAATTTTTTGTTTTGTCATAGGATTTTTTTTTTGTTTGTTTGATTCTCAATTTTTATTGATATTAAGAGTGTCGAAGTATCGTATTTTGGAAGAAAACAATATTACAGTAATATTGAATTTAACCATTTCCTTGGTAATGGTGCCGATTCTCTTGTACACCGAACTAAACTATCACTAAAACCCCTTACTTTTGGCTATGAAAATCTTAAAACTATTCTGCAACAAAAAATCCCTAAATTTAAATATAATTTTGACACAACTTAAATCGTATTTGACAATCGCGAGTCCACGTGGTACTTGTTTGTCCTACCCCGTCATTTATTTTGGAGCCGGAGTCGCGCAGGCTCGACGTATTTTATATGGAATTTTTCACTTTTTGTATGGAAAATAAGAAAAATTATTACCTACATGTTCAGTCTTAAGGGTTTGAGAGTTTTATACAGGGGGTCGAAATTTTCATTATTTTTGCGATTGGACACACCATTTTCGAGATATAAGCAAAAGAAAAAAAAGATACAGTACTATTTTTGCACATGAATTCGAGGTGTTGGTGTGAATTTTAGTTATGATAATTATTACTTATCACAGTTTTGCGTTCAAAACGCTCTCATTTACAGGAGAGCGTTTCATGATTTTGTAGATAACCGTATATACTTTGTGACCGTCGAGTAAAAAGTTTTCTACCGTCTTTAGCATGGCGATTACAAAATCAACTTGTCTTCCATACCTTAGTGATTTTGACAGTTTGGGATAGAAAACTTTCTTCTGAAATAGTCTACATGTAAAAGGACCTAGACAAAGATCGTTAGAAGCGGAAGACAAAATGACAGATTGTAGAAAGATTTCTACGGTGCGATGTCAAAAATGGAGAAACGAAATGTCAATTTGTATAGAAAGAGCTATGTCTCTTCTTCGTAGAAATAGAAAGCGTCATGCTATGCGTGCTGGTACTTGTTGATAAGCCTACACTATCCTCTCATACCTATTAACACTGTAACTTGAGAACATTGTAGAAACCATTTGTTTTTAAAAGAGTAACCGTGGTGTTTCTTGCCGGCTCTTCTCCATAGGAAACGACCAATTGGAACCGTGCACCTCGCTTTTGACGTTTCATAAGTGCCCTTGTAGGTTTATGTGAAATAAAATAATTTGAATTTGAATTTTACCAAGTTAATTTTAGGAAGTGTTGTGGAGTAAAAGAGGCTGGGAGTTTTAAGGATTAATCTGTATAAAAGTGTATTGATACAATTTGGATACACAGAAGACTCTCATATAGCGGTCGTTTTCAAAATGTATTTTATTTTACTTGTTGGTAAAATAAAATAAAATACAGTTCGAAATGTAAACATATAAATCAACATTCAGACTAATTAGTAATAAAATTGCAAGTATATATATATTTTTTAAATATGAAAATTGGTTCTATTGCTTTAAAAACACTAAATTTAATTCCTGTCATAATTTGTTTCCCGTACAAAATGGCTATTTCAAAAATGCAACAAATAATAAATAATCACGCACTATTTAACCGGATTCAACAATGTTTTGTCAGGAGAAGGGGTAAGTTATTATAATACTACGTATAAAACAATTTCATTTTAATAAACCATTTACTTATTTGCTCATAAACACGTGTCTCATATTTCATTCCATTGTGTGATTCCTTTTTGTAACTTTGATATTTTATAATATTAGAAGTAAATTCCAAATTTAGTATGGGAAGCTATCGTCAAAATAATTACAACAAGAGGGTGCTAGTTTCTTTCGGCCATTTTGTTTAGTAACTGTGGGTTTCGATTCGTGCGCGTCGTAAAAGAAAGAAGTTGTGTTAAAAGTGGCAAATTACGTAAATTCGGTAAGTACTATATATACTTTACAGTGCAGCATGTCAGCGTAGTTAATTATATAATATAGTCATATGCATGTTTCATGAGTAACTCGACGGTGAAATTGCAAAAATATATTTTTTGAAGGCTAGGGAAACGTTAATTTTGTTCAGTTGTGTGACCATTGTGTTACTGTTTTTGTGTCACGTAACACTTAGGGCTTGTCACGGTATATTTACTTAAATGTGAATAGTAAATCCATTTCCGCTTTAACGACAAAGACGTTACCGAGAGCCTTTAAAATCAAAACATTCACAAAAATGGAAGTACAAGAAAATTGATTAGATTCGTCGACTTCGTTGTGACTCTACCCTTATTCTTCAATTGTGTTACTTTTTTGTCACGGTAACACAAAAATAACACAAAAAAATATTTGACTACTCAGAGAAGAAAGATCGAAACAAACTCAGAGGTCACAGTCTCTTTTTTAAAGTTCAGACATAATCTTGGTCAAGCCATATGAGGACCATGCAAATTTATGTATGATATAGTCTTTTGAGGAAAGAACCACACAGATTTGAGTGGACCTGCCCGGTCAGTGCACGCATTAGTCAATAATAGTAAGCTCAACAGCTCAACGACTCGAAGAACAATACCAAAGAAAGGACATTTGGGTAGGCCACATAAAATACTCAAACTGCCAGATTATCATTAAAACTAATTGAGAAAAAGAACAAAAAAATTGACCCACATAATCCTCACATTTACAATAATTATAATTATTCTCTGACGGGTTACATAGAGGTGTACCTACCTATAGTACACCCACAATTTCGGCAGTTATGTTTAATCCCATGTAATAGGGGGCGAGCCTATTCCCATCAACCGGGCACAAAATCTAGATTCCGAGCTGTTACTGATAAATTACTTACATTATGTTTTTCGTTTCAATGCGAGGAGTCTTTAAAATTTAATTTTGCGAAAATTGGGCGAAGCAGTCTTTTATTTCAAACCCGCTACACTACTTATTTTACGATTCACAGAGTTGCAGTTATCTAATCACTAAATGCTGTTTGACGTTGCTATTGCACATACTGTTTCTTTCCGAGTCTTTAATTTTTATAAAGACGTAGTTTATATCTGTAGATCTGTAATAACTTTAAGGTTTTCAACGATTCTGGACCTGTACAAGTAAACACAAAATATAAATCCAATTACAAATCATCGCTTAAGAAGGTGTTCATTCAAAGCAATATCGATACTATAAAAAAAATTGGCACTCCGGGAGTGCCGACAAAAGTGAAAACTTGAACAATTTTACTGTATAGGAAATAATGTATCGTACGTTGGTGTCTTTTTAAAGCTGCTGTCGGTAACAGTGTCGCGAAATCAACGGTTTAGTCCCATCTCAAAAATGCCCAACGTGCCTAAAGAACTTTTCACTTCAATAATAATTATAATAACCCCACCGCCGTATCTCTACGTTGACGTCGTGGTGGGGCTTGCACGCTCCGAACTCTAGGCCTGGGCCAGTAGAGTTTACTTTGCCGGAACGGGTCTGGGATGAGGAGTCAGACCAAGAGAGATACAAAAACCCGCAGGGCAGCTTGTGGCGAGCTGTTGGGCAGTAGCGACCCCACGGACCCTATCTCCCGGACGAAGTCTTTTTATTCACCTCTGGCTTGCCTTTATTGGCTGGCTGGAGCACTGACGAGGAACGGAGCTCCTATCTCATTCTTGCCTTAATTGGTCGTCTTGAGTGGAGATTCGCATTAGCGAACGTGCTCGGAGGAAGGAAGTATTCCAGTAAGTGCTCGTAGAGTCCTTGACCATCTTCTGAGCTCTGGGATTGTTCTGAAAGCCGTGGAATACCTCTCCACTCCTCAAGCACCTCAGGACATGTTGCCCCCTAGTCGCTACGTCACTATGTGCGAGCGGCAGTTTTCGGGGGCCCATTATTGAGTGTACAAGTCACCCTCTGCCATCTTATCCGTGTATATTATATATCATTGGTCAGGCAGGGGTCATAGTCCTAACATAGTTCTTGATAACCAATCCACTATAGCCAGCCAAACCCATAGTCCAATGTTTCGTTCCCATGTACTGCAATAGTCCTACACCAACCAAGGATTGTCCTTTTGTGCACTTGCATAGTGCGTACGGGGATAATCGTCGGTTGGTGCCTCATTTGATTTAAAGTTGTCTCTGTGAGTTGGCTTCGGCCACGCGTACGCCTTTAGAAAGACTGGGATACATACTCCCGAGATTTACAAATGTAAAAATTATAACTATAAGCCGATTGGAGTGAACAATGACGAGGAACAGTGCCCCCACCTCCTTTTTACCTTTATTGGCTGGCTAGAGTGGAGATTTGCAAGAGCAAACGTGCTCGGAGGAAGGAAGTATTCCAGTAAGATGCTGGTAGGGATCTTGACCGTACTTCCGGGATTGTCTTGATAGCCGTGAAATACCTCTTCACTCCTCGTAAGCACCTCATGACATATTGCCCACTTTCGCTACGACACTATGTGCAAGTGACCGTTTTCGGGGGCCCACTGTGGAGTGTGCAAGTCACCCTCTGCCATTTATCTGTGTATTTTAATTGGTCAGGCAGGGGCCATAGGCTTTCCATAGTCCTAGATAACCAGTTCACTTTAGCAAACCCAAAACCCAATATCTTAGATTCCATATCCTGCAATGTCCTTATTTTTTTTTTTGTTCCGGCGTAGAAAATCCTCATGGATGTCCTTCGCCCTGGGGCGGGCGAAGGGGTCTGTCAGACTCCTACTGGCTAAAAACCACCCCGGTGTTCCCTTCACACACTTGCACCGGGGATCATGAGATCTAGTGCGCCTTAAATGATTCCCGACTGGTGCCGGCCCGCTTTTGCAGGCCCCTTCATGCCCGCGGGGGGAGTGAGGTGTGAGACTCGCCCCGCGACGTCAAAAAGGGGCGCGCATGGAACACTACGTGCCGCCACCTCGGGTCCTGCTGGATGAGGGGCGGCGGACGTCCTCGAGTCCGCCGTCCTTCCGGACCTATTTACGGGGGCTGGAAGAGGGTATTGTCCGCCCTTCGCCGACGCCCGGTCCGCCTGCTACGGATCAGGAGAGTGGTCTCAATCTCCCTCTCCCTTTGCGTAGCCTCTTTCTGCGAAACTACGGTTTCACAGAAGGAGATCACCGCATCCAACGACTCTGCACTCCCGACCATCGAACTAGCGACAGCCGGCAGCGACAGGTCGGCTCCGACTTCAGATACGAGGGCACGGCGTGGCTTCTCCCATCCGGTACATTCTGCCAGTGTATGTTGCGCCGTGTCCTCTCATGCTGCAGTAGTCTTACACCAACCGGTGGTTGTCCCTGGATGCACTTGGATAGTGAGAACAGGGATAATATAACTTATGACCCCTGTTAAAACCCCACATTAGTTAAAAATTTGCTCATTTTTAACTAATTTGGGGTACCTAATTTTCGTACAAAAAATGTGATTTTTAATAAACAATAACTTTTTAAATTTGTTTTATATTTTTTATTACATTTAGATAATGTTATTGCAGTACCTTTTTTTTGGGTGGGAAATTATAAAATAACTTCTGCCGCTCTGGGCGGACCGTTGTCAGACTCTTACTGACTATAAAACTCACCCGTGTTCCTTCGATTGCCCTGTTGCCGGGGGCCACACGATCTCCCTTTCGCTTTTCCTCGCAACCCCGGGTTATTTCAGTACCTTTGAGCCACTTTTGGATCGAACAGGGTTTTCTTTTTACATATTGTATTTAATTTTTTTTATGAATGTTTATTAGTCATTGGTTACATGAAGTGGGCTGCTTTTGTAAGACAACTAAAATGTCACGGTGTATCCATACATATTATGGCGGAACTTTATTGGCGTGCGCCGCGGAAATGGTAAAAGTTACATAAAATTTATGTTCTACAGTATTGTTTATCTTAAAAATTTCAGCAAACAAGTCCGTAATGGCATATGTCTATCTTCTAAGGATGACCCACAATAACCATTTTTATCTTTCAGAATTTGATAAAAATTTCATTGTTATTTCCGAACCTATTTTGACCGGTATTATATTAAACCTTATCCAATAAACTATTAAATTGAGCATTTAATTTAGATTAAAATATGCCTTGACATCATTTCATTTAAATTAACAGTTTGAAAGGTATCACAGATTCAAAATTACGCGTGACAAAACAATTATGGTTGACCGTAACGCGGGCGCAGCGGTAAGAGTCAATGACCTTTTCCTCGGCTATTAAGTATGTAATCCCGGTATCGGTAGTACGTTCCCTAGAGATATTTTCCGACATCCACGCGGGCGAAGCCGCAGGCAAAATCTAGTTATACTATACATTTGTAAGGCGTAATCTCTTGCACTACCAGTCAAATTTGAAATTGTTTTTGCATTGAATAGCCCAATTCTTGAAAAAGGTTACCTATAGGCTCGCGGACAAAGTTGCGGGCAGAAGCTAGTTTTTAATAATTATTTATATTACGAATACATAACTAAACCAGCCATTTATGTGATAATAATTATTTACACTTAGTACTAAATTAAATTACTAACTAACTAAGTAATTGTAGTCAGTAGTTTCGATGTCATAAATTGCCTAGTATAAAACTCATTCGAATAAATCCTCGACTTATATTGTACATATAATATAATTCCAGAGTAGTTATAATAAGGATCTTTTTTTTTTGGGTGGGAAATTATCAAATAATTTCTCCCGCTCTGGGCGGAGCAGGAGGGCGTGTCAGACTCTTACTGACTAAAACCCACCCGTGTTCCTTCGGTTGCCCTGTTGCCGGGGGCCACGATCTCCCTTTCGGTTTTCTTCGCACCCCCGGCAGCCATCGTCCCTAACGGACCCGTCCATTCTGCTGACATCTCTTTGAAGCTATAATAAGGATCTAAGACTTCCTACAAGGGTAAGACTATAAAAAAAAATTTCCTTGGTATATCCTTTTCCCAACTATGTTCGGGTCGGCTTCCAGTCTAACCGGATGCAGCTGAAAACCAGTATTTTACATGGAGCGACTGCCTGTCTGGCCTCCCCAATCCAGTAACTGGGTAATACGATATCCCTTGGTAAGACCCGTAACGACTGTCAAAGATCCACGGATGACAGCCGGGACCAACGGCTAACGTGCTTTCCGAGACACGGAGGAGTCTCGGTATTTAAATATGGTTACCTATCCATCAGGTTAAGCTACGCTTGCCGGGGTTGGATTGACCCGTGCGGCTGTTATTATTTAGCCACCGAGCTCCTCGAGGGTTAGGCGATAACATAACTCATTAAACAAGACTTACTAATTTACGAGTACTCTAGCTATCCATGAAAGCAATGTACGTGAGTACCTATAATAGAAGAATTACCCTGAACCAGTGTGGATTTATACCCGGTTGATGGCAATAGGGTCGCCCCATGTTACATGGTACTTAAACATAACTGGCGAAATGTGCATGAAAAATGGTACCTTGAACGATAAGTATTAATTAAAACAGGCATTAGAATAAGGTGAGCCGATTCACATTAAATTTACGTACATTACCTGAAAATATAAATTAAAAAAGAAACAATTACAATAATTTTAAAAGTAGAAATAAACTTTTATTTACTAAAATAAAAGAAAGAAAGAAAAATATATTAATTTGTCACAGAAACATGTGCATACAAAGACAAGAGTAGGTAAGCAGAAAATAAAATAGGTATAACTTAGTAAATAATATGCAAACATGAGTATAAAACAGAAATAGTCGACAGCTGTACGTCATGACTGTGACAAGAAGGCTTCCACTCAGCATGATGCTGTGCTATGGGGGACCCACAGCACAGCGCCGATTTTCAGTGGTCACCCGAAAAAGACGAACGGAAATAAAGTCAGGTTCAGTAATTTGTAAATAATAAAAAGGTAACAAAATAAAATAAACAGTAGTTAGAATTATAAAACAACTATATAACACACAAAGCTTCTTTCTCCTCTTAAAATATGTGACACAAAGTGAAATTAGTTTCGTAGAAAACAAAACCCTCTGTTCGGCTTATTTCCACTACATTTACATAGTGCAGCCTTATACCCATAACAATTCGTTACAGGATACACGCGCGGGATTTCTTGCGGTATATTTTGTTTCTACTTCCCGACACGAGGGAATAATGCCCGAGATAAGGTTAAGCAATAAATAATTTAAAATCTTACCTCAGTTTATTCTTTTAATGAAAATGTTTCCTGCCCCTGCATAAGCACATTGCAGGAAATAAAGAAAAAAACATGGCACCCGTGGCTTCTTTTTATGAAAATTTAAATAAGTTGACATTTGGGTCGGGTCTGGACTAAACTGTACAAAAATTATTTTTCGCTTTTTATTAATTTACGTTCTTTATTTTCAAATTATAGATTATTATATATCATTATCTATAACTCGTCCTTTGCCGCCATGTTGGCACCATTGCTTTTCAAGCTTAGTTTCAATGTTAATAGAGTTCAAAATGGCGACTGACAGAACAGTGCTACCAATCACGGGACAAGTACGTAACGCACTGTAGGTTGTAGGTCTGATTTTTTGTAGGTTGTCAGATAACTTATAAGAGAAGAATAAATGTGACTTCAAAGGTCTAGATAGACAGTCAAAGCCGTGAACTCGTCGAAGAAAAATAGCGTCTAATTGTTAGCCGCTAAATGCAAGAAAAGCACAATGACGTGGCGCGAGTGTAAGACGTAGCTGTCATGCACACCAGCATAACAATGTTGGCTTGTTTGTTTTAGTTCGTTCTTTATCAATGTATGACTGATCCATACAAAAGCTGTCAAACCGAAATATTTATTCCTCAGATAAAAATAATCTGACTATCAAAAAATCAGCCCATAATCGAGTAAAAGGAACGTATAATTTATTACTGCTAACTGCTCTAACTTAATTTGTTTTCTCGGAAAGAAAATGAGAAAAAATGCCACTGGTTTATGACTTTCTTCCATTTATATACTAAATTGCTGTTATCAATCTCAATTTTCTTACCAAGACTATGTGTAACGATCATTTGTTTTGTACGTGAACTCCTTCCTAACTACCTTTTTTTTGGGTGGGAAATTATCAAATAACTTCAGACTAACGTCAGACTCGTACTGACTAAAACCCACCCGTGTTCCTTCAGCTGCCTGTATGTTGCCAGGGGCCACAGTAACCCTTTCGGACAAACCCGCAACCCCTCTTCCTAACTACCTGTATTTGTTTTATGATGTTGAAATAAATGAGCATTAAAATAGTAAACCTAATTAACGTAATAATTGTTTGCTTATGTCCTTTTCCAAGTCATGTTCTACCCATATGCCAAATTTCATCAAAATCCGTTCAGCTGTTTTAGCGTGAAAGCTTAATAAACAAACTCACTTTCGCTTTTATAATATATTATAGTAAGGATATTACTTTCTTATTTCGAAAGCCGTAAAACGCTTTCTGTGGTCATTTTATGAAAGCGTTGGCAAAGATTGTGACAGTTAAGCTACTCCTGATTTATGCTCAGAGCATTTAAATTAATTTAAGTCTTCCTTCTGTGAATTAGGCAGTGTTTTGCATATTAATTAACGTCTGCAGAGCTGTAATTGCCGTTAGTTAGCTCCTCGGTGAAGCTTTTTAATTAAAACGTAACTAATATTTAAACTTGACAAATTGTTTGTTTTATAACCATCAGTAAAAACGAAAGTCAACTGCTGGAGGATTATATTCATCTTCCATGTAGGAATCTGTCCATAAATAATCACACTGGGTAATCTGCACCAAAATTGCGTAAAACTATTGCAATTGGAATAGCTTCCCTTCCGACAATTTAGTCATATCCATTGCGTTATTTTAATTTTCGATAAGAAACATTTTCCAAAGAAAACCTTCAATGGATATTGTTAAGCTGTCAAAACAAAAGCTCTTACGCAATTAGGGCTATTAGGATACTGGTAGACGAGCGCAAAGATAACCCTTTCATGCCATAACGTACGCGTTATGTTAACAATACAACTCCAAAGAAATGAAAGTCTAACTCACCTTTAGCTAATGATATCTCGACGACCAACAGCACAAGAAACATAATAACAGAACACTTATTTCCTGCCATTATGTAATATTTATTACACGTATATTTTTTTTAAATAAACCGGTAACTATCTCACACCGACACTGGCAATGTTGCGACGGTTTCGACTCGAATGGCAGTTTTTACGCAAATCATTTCAAGAAACAAAACTTAAAAGGCATAAAATGATGTTGAAAATGTAGCCTTCATGTGGGCAATCAAGCATTCAATTGTATGGACATGTCATTGCCCGTAATGCCCATTCACTAAGTTTAAAGTAGGGCATAAAGGGTATCTAGGATTAGGGCTAATCGATGTCATAGTTGGGGTTTAATTAATTGCGAAGCTAATTAGCAAAGTCTGTTACTAAACAGAATGTTAACGAATCTAATTGAAGAGTTTTTCCAAAATCTGATGTAAATAAATAGATCAGAAAACGTATCTGTGGATGGCCAACTTGTAATGCCATTTACAAATTGAGAAAGCACTCAATCTGTAAATGGATTTCATTATGTTTTTCATTTGACATTTTTGAGGGTAATTTTAGAACTTCAATCTTCGTCGATGATTTTTCAATTACTTACAATTTAATAATGTTATTCAAATATTAATTGTTGAAAATAGTAGAGATAAATAATATCTTAACTTGATACCTAAATAAATATGAATATTTATTACCGATTAGTGAATAGCCTGAACAGGGTTTGTTTACACTTTTTAGGGTTCCGTACCCGAAGAGTGCCAACGGGATCCTAAGGGCTTGCTACAAGGCTGCCAACCGCGTCCCCGACAGAGGTAACCTTGGTTGGCGACAGGCAGAGCTGTTTGAAATTTGGTTGGAAACTACCGACTACACGGTTGTAAACCACCGAGGTCACCCTTAAGGCTCCGCTGTCCGTCCGTCTATCATCGGGCTGTATCTGTTGTACTACTATGGCAGCTGTAACTATAAATAATAAATAAAGTTAAAAAAAGCTACGGGTTTTTTTTCCATTTTTGTTCGATAATAATATGTAGTATTAAATATTGGACGGGGATACAAAACCTTCGTGTGCAAATCCGACACGCACTTGGCCGCTTTTTCAAATACTTTTGGAACAGATGTTCAAATGTGGGATGTCGATTCTCGCTGGGCATTGGAACCGACGCCGGGACGGTTACGAGAAAATAGAAAGTAGGTACCTGGACTCGGTGCGCATTGTTACGAGTTCCTCTCTGGAGCCCTGACCAGCGGCACTTGGACTCCTACTATGCCAATAGTAGTATGGTGAAAGGAGACGGAAACGATTACATACACTCTTGGGCCTGGATGTAACGAGATGAAAATGGTGTGAATTTATAGATTCAAACATAATATTACTTTATTGCAGTGACTAATTTGCTATCCCACAATTCATACAACAATATCCAATCCTAGACCGGCGGTAAAATCCAAAATAACAATTCCAAATCAATCGTGTGAGCGATCTTCGGTGTCCAGTGTGAAAACAAGGGTCGTACAAGGTAGGCAGGGTCAGAATCCATAAAAAACATAGCAGTGGTCGTTGAAAATGAAAAATAATCGGGAAAGCACACAAAATGCATCGGAAAACACGAAACAAGTAATACCTAGCTGTCTAGTAGGGGTGGGCGTTGCGACGACGAACCGTTTACAAAGACTATTTTGTGTTTTGTGATGATGAAACCGTTATACCTCCTGGGTTTAAATTCAAACAGTCTTCATAGTACAAACCAGTCTTCGAATAACTTGGTGCAATTTTTTTATTTTACATCTAAGAAAATACAGTCAGGTACAATGATTTAACTATCTATCACACTCGTAAAACAGTCCTTCCAACAAAAAGTGAACTCTTTGTCAATGAAATACAAACAATAATGTCAATAATGTATTACCAGTTGTCAATGCTGTCGTTCGTGATGCGAAAAAACCATTCATACATTCCAAATCGTTGATAGTTATAAGAAACTGCGCTCGACGAAACACAATTCTATTCCATGTTGGATAAGTTTCGTTCTTTAACCGTTTTCTGCAACCGTTTTCGTCATCGGAAAAAAGGTTTCGTCCCTCAAAAATTCGACAACGACCCATCACTAATGTCTAGTGTCAATGTCAGTCAGCTTATGCCAGTACGGAACATGCACTGCCAGTGACATAGACAAAAATATAAGACTGATTTTAATCGATTTGAAATTAATAATCATTATTTTGGTTTTTCAGTAATTAATTATATTTTATTTAAATTAAATGCACTATATTCTATAAATGTATATAGTGCATTTAATTACTTTGAGTTAATTATATTACCTAGTGCTACCTTTTTTTTTTTTTTTGAGGGTGGGAAATCATCAAATAACTTCTCCCGCTCTGGGCGGAGCGGGAGGGCGTGTCAGACTCTTACTGACTAAAACCCACCCGTGTTCCTTCGGTTGCCCTGTCACCGGGGGCCACGATCTCCCTTTCGGTTTTCTTCGCAACCCCGGCAGGCATCGGTCCTAGAGGACCCCTTCAATTATGCTGACATCTCTTTGAGGCGCGCGTGGAACACAACGCGCCGTCGACCCGGGCCTGGTCCTTATCGGACGGTGAGCCACCCATTGCTCACCGCCCGCAAGCCCGGCCGCGCCTACGGTGGCCGGAAATCGCCTCGCGATTCCCGACGCCCTGGGCGTCTCCTCCTGCGGACCTAGTGCTACCTAGTGGATAGGTTTTCTTTTTGTAGTTGTGTAATCGATTACTTTAATCGATAATCTCATGAAAACTATCTTGATCATATATCTTCGCTTCCAAATGGAGAATTGAGCTGATTTTTGTTATTCAAGGATAAAAAAATATCATAATTTTTTAGATCATATCTCAACTTATTACATTTGAGCCCACCGTTCTCCACCTCCTATTTGATTTTATTATAATTTCCTTAATTGGATGTCTGGAAATTATTGAATTAAATAATACAATATCCGTAAAAAAAATCTTCAATTTATCTAAAAGACGTCCTCGAGACTACCGTATTCGTTTAGTGGTCGTAAGGGCTACTGCTAAGCATGAGGTCTAGGGTTCAATTCCCAGGTTGGGCAAAGTGTTATTGAGTTTTTCCTTCAGGAATTTCAGCAGCAGCCCAGAGTCTGGATTTGTGGTAAGTTGATGGCAATAAGCTCGCCCCCTATTACATGGCACTTAAATATAACTGCCGAAATGTGGGTAGGTCTACCAGTAGTACAAGTACACCTCCAACTCTGCTTAACCCTTCGGGGTATACAGGCTTGATATCATGTTATCTTATGTTGTTATCTAACAACCTAAACCGTAAAACAAAAGTCTAGGTATACCTAACAGTTTTAATGTTTTCATTTAATTAGGTGTTAGCCCGCGGCGTACGTCTGTATGTCTACTCCGTTACGAAAAATATGTATTTATTTATTTTAAGACTAATGCCGAAGGCATTATTTACTAGTGATGAAGAGATTATTAGATGCCATGTGCTCTGATAAAGAGGAACAAGGAAAAAATTAAAATTATTAATAACTAGCTGCGCCCCGCGGTTTCACCCACATAAGTCTCGAGTCCGTGAGAATATCGGGATAAAAAGTATCCTATGTCCTTCTTCAGGTCATGGTCTACCTATATGCCAAATTTCATCCAAATCCGTTCAGCCGTTTTAGCGTGATGCCGTGACCAAGGGAAATAGGGATTCATTTTTATATATATAGATATATCATAACTAGCTTCTGCCTGCGACTTCGTCCGCGAGCCTATAATTTTTCTTAAGAATTGAGCTATCCAATGTTAAAATATTTTTCCAAATCCGACTGGTAGTTCCGGAAATTACCCCCTACATACAAACTTATATATAAATTTTATCTTTTTCTAATATATAATAATATAATATTATTATTAGTATAGATGATCAGGGTTCGAACCCACCACCTACAACTCGTAAGTCGCGGTCATTACCACTGTTTATAAGTAGGTATCTACCTGATTGTTTTAATAGAAAGAAATGATATCATTTTCTGTTTACTCTCCTATCGTTAGTATTCTAGATTCTTCTATATTCATAAAACGTTCACCCCTTTTTTAGTGGATGAATATTGGAAAATAATTTATTTTTAGATACACGTCTTCTGTATACAAAGAAGCTACTGTTTTGGGTTTAATCATTTCAGTACGTAGTTTCGACTCTAGGGTTAAGTTAAGAAAAGAAAAATAAAAAACATCCATTTTCGGAAAGAAACTTGCATGAGAGGCAAATCTATTTTCAACCATTAAAATTCAAAATTCAAAAGTCATTCATGCAAACTTGCCTGAGAATCAGAACTTCTCGAACGTCAAAAATTACATAAGACAATCCCCCAAAAACGCCCGCTCTTCACCACTTCCTTGTGCTTTAGCTAGGAAGAAAAAGTGGCGCAACAAACTCCCCAGCAGCATAGCTATCTATTCAGTTAGAAAAACTGGATTCTATACAATATACCAACAACATTATTCAAGAAACAATGGTTCCCAACACCCTTATTATCAAACTGACGGCCACTTATAGCGAGTTAACTAGAGTTCACGTTCTTGCACTTAGCACAACCGTTGCCCTTCAAAATACAACGACATTCGGACAGGTATGCTGTTTTCGACACTTGTATCTTAATTGACATTTGTTGAGCCTTTCGACTCCAGTCTTTGACCTTACATAACATCACGTCTATTTTGCCGAAGGGTTAGACAGAGGTGTATCCAGTTATGTTTAAATGTTATGTAATAGGGAACAAGCCTATTGCCATCAACCACACTCAAATCCACGACTCCGGGCTGCTACTGAGAAATTTCTAAAAGAAAAATCCAACAACACTGCCCGACTCGGGAAACGAACTTAGGACCTCATCCTCAGCAGAAGCGCTTGCGATTACTAGACCAACGACATTTGTATCTTAATTGACATTCGTTTGGCCTTTCGACACCGACTCTAGTCTTCGACACTCGACGATTTCGTCTCCATCAGAATTCTAAAAGAAATAAGTATTGTGTAAAATAGGACTCTATTCTGAAATCCTTTGTCTGTACCAGTTACGTGACCGTACATTTTCCCTCGTCTTGCCAAAATTATCTGAAAAAGAAATTAGCTTATAACAATAAAACCACCCATTGTACATTGTTCCAAAGTTCGGTCGTGGTATTAATTTTATCTGATCCGCTGTTCTTTAATGTTGTATAATTATAACTTTTTCCTATTTATCATAACAATAGAAAACATGGACGCAAACTGTATATTACGCGTGCCATGTATTACATAAATAGAAAAACAATAATATTCATAACAATAGAGTACCTAAATTTCTGCAAAAGTACCTATAACTCCATTTGAAATAATATTACACATTTAAATAAACCTTTTTTACAGTCCGTTCAACCGATTTTGACTTCTATTGCGTTGGCGGCATGACAATTGATAGCTGCAGTAAACAGTTGGTATTGTAACCACGTTTTTGCTTTTAATGCCATCCTTATACCTACGGTAAAGAAGTCAGAATCGGTCGAACGGAATGTAAAAAAGGTATGTTATTATTATTTCAAATGGAGTATAAGTACAAGTAAAGGCTCGTGCAGACCAGCGCGACATCCCGGTCGCTACAAGCAGCGCGACCCTTGTAGCGCCCGCAATATCGCGCTGGTCTGCACGAGTCTTCAAACTCGCGTGTTCATAATGCCATTAAATATAATATCACTTTCACATACAAGGAAATGATACATGAAATATATTTGTGATCTACAATATTTCCTTAATCAATCTCAGCTATAATCGGAGTCCATTACATAAGGCTGTATAAAATGCAATCAGCTATAAATTATGTTGAAACTTCACTAAGTTTCGGCATAATAACCCTTGTTATCTAACGACAGTAGGTACAGTCAGTGACCTGAATATCCTGACCTTCTTCTTTGTAAGAGGGGTCAGCTAATTTTTTTTTTTTTATGTAGGGCGTCTCGTAGTTGACCTCTGAGATCATGACTACTTAACCGGGCTTTCCTATGGGTGCCTTAAGCTACTACACTTAAAACCTCCAGCCAGGGGTTATTCAACTATGCCAATTAAAACTAGGTGAACGCTCGCTAATGGCACCCTCTATGGGGTACGAACCTTGGCTTAGGGCTTCAACCGGAGGGAAGGTCAGGTAATGCAAAGCACTGACAGTATATGGACCACTGTCCATGTACTGTCCTTTGATAACAAGGGTTACAGGAGTAGTAAACCTTTCCAATAGATGGCTTTATGGATAGCTTTTCAGTGTACTACATAAGAGGAAGAAACGGTTTGATCCACTGGAGATCCTTGCCTTCCCCTCATCATTCAGCCGAAAGTCGTCCACTGCCAGACATGAGCCTTCCCCAAATATTGCAACACCAACCGGTCGTCCACTGCCAGTCATGGGCCTCCCCGAAGTATTGCAAAACCGACCGGTCGTCCACTGCCAGACATGGGCCTCCCCCAAGTATTGCAAAACTCTTCGCTCCTGCGCATCCCTACACGGTCACTGGTGTAGCTTGTGAGAAGCCTACCCACAGAAAGTACTGATAATAGAGACGAAAAGTGCTTCTGTAGTCCAGCCATTTTTGTTTCTGGTAGGTTAAAATAAAATAACTTTCAAACAAAAATAATAAAATATCTTACGAGTAGAAAGTCTTTATGAACTTTGGATATACCTATCTACCAGTTTTAAATTGGAAAAGTTATATAAAAATCCTCAATAAAAAGAATGTAAATGTTTGGGAGGTTTAGACTCATGTTTAAGGCTCCGTGCACGAAGAAAAGCCTTTTTCGTCAGTAACTTATCTAAGAGTAAGAAAGCTTTTTAATTGAAACATTAAGTCTGTGTAAGTATAACAAGTACAGTTTTCGTCATGCTAAACCATTCGTGTCAGTCACAGCACCTGTTAATAGTTGCATCACTTTTACGCTCTCGAAAATATGGTTTATTTCGACTTTGATTTACTTAATGAAGATATAGTATGAACATAAAATAAAATTTTGATTTTATTCAAGAATAGCTGATGACTAATGTGTGATTTTTAAATTTATTGATATGGTTTGCTAAATAATAGGAAAAAATACATTACTGACAGGGTTTAAAAAAAACGGTTATTACAACTTTTTTTTTTTCTGCTATAGTATGGAAGTTGAAAAAAGTGGTTCCCCTATGTATAAGTAGACCATAATAATAATTATGTTAATGATATTTATTAATTTTCAAAATTAAAGGGAGTTTCTTTTAACGAAACGATCAAACGTCAGTCCCGAGTCAAATTTTGGAAAACCTGTTGCGAATTTCAGTGATTTTCAACGAATCGTTAATTTATTTGAAAAATCACTTTCCGATGTGTACAAGACAAAAAATTCGACTTTTCAAATCACAAAAAATTTTGTTCAAATTCTGTTTCCCTTTCTCACAACTAATGAACAAAATTAATCAAAAGCAGCCGATTTCGTGCACGGCCCCTTAAATAATACAAAGAGAATACAAAATAAATCTACGGATTATTTTTTACGTCTTTAAATACAAATGAGTAAGGAAGATTCCTTGATTTTCTTTCTTGCATAGGTACCTAAAAGAGCAGTGGTGACCCAGTGATAACGGCCGCGACTTACGAGTTGTAGGTCGTAGGTTCGAACCCAGAGAGGTGCTTTACTTTGTGTAAATTATTCCATCACCACTGATCTCAAAACGGTGAAGGAAAACATCGTGGGAAAACCGGCGCGTCCTAGAACCAAAAATTCGGAGACATGTGATATCTACCAACCCCCACCGGGCCTGCGTGGTGGATTACGGCTCACTCCCTCTCACCGCGAGGAGGCCTGTGCCCCAGCAGTGGGAAAATTTTAGGGTGATTATTATTATTATGGCTAAACCTAAACATTAATGCGCAAACTTTGCAATGAATAAAATATGATAATTACTACTTAAAGGAACTCACATAAGCTACTTTTAAAAAACACAAAATAACATTAACATGGTCCATTTTTCTTTTCGCAAAACGAATAAAACATCCATATTTGATCTTAATTTAATTGCACTGACTGTAAGCGGAATCTTACTATCATTTCATCATCGTTCACAATATTTTTACCTATAGGAAACTCATAATATTTTTGTCACCAACAAAAGTAACTTTCCGGAGAAAACTTTGAGGATTCCGGGTGAAACTCGCTTCCACCCTCAGCCTGATCATCACTTACCATCAGGTGAGATGCAGGCTAAGAGCAGATCCCTGACGCCGATAAGAAAAAAAAAACAGTGGCACTCCGGGAGTACCAACAGAAGTGAAAACTTGAAAAAAAATCGGCACCGCGGCAATCAACGCGTTGATGTCTTTTTAACCGTCTTACGAATTTTCGATCAGGTCACGTGTCCTGACGCGAGTTTAACATTTTTTACCCATTACAAAAAAAGTGCACAACGCCGCTAAAGAAGTTTTCACTTCAAAAAAACGAAACTATCTTTTACCAATACTAATCTAGCTCCGTGATATTGCACCTTGTGTACCGATTGCGTGGATTACGTCGCCACACTATTGTGATTACGTGTAATTACGTATCTACCAATACGTAATTACACTTAGTGCATAAAAATTGGGTCACATGTCGCACTCGACGACCACCGGTTTTTTGACACTCCAGTGCTTATTGGATAACACACGATTGTCAGGTAGAGTTATGTAAACAATACATAATAATATTATTAATAACTTTATTGTGACTTTTATAGCATATTACTTAAGGCGACGATAGCCGCCTTTTAATGTTTTTATACTGAAGATCACGTCTAAACGAGTAGTGTTAATGATTTGGAAAAAATATATGTTAAATTAGAGCATTTTCTTAATAACTTCGTAGAGGAATATTTTCGATTTTGTTTATATTACATAATGAAATTAATTTGTAAAGTTATGTATAACGCGGATAAAAAACTGAGAATCACGCAAAATTTATCAAACGTATTTTTCTGAAACCTTCACTATTTTAAAAATAATTTAATTATTGATCTTTTAGTATACGTGTTTTATTAAAATACTTTTTGTTTTATTTCTAATAAATTAATAATGCAATTAATTTTGGACAGCGCTCGTTGATGGGCGAGTCCTATTACTGGCTGGTCGTACGACGCGTTGCGTGAGCTCAGTACAGAACACGCAAGCTAACCACTCAAGGTCACTGGCATATATCTGCGTCTTAATTTTTTTTTAAATAATGAAGGAAGCAAAATTTTCAAATTCGGAGCTGGGAACGTAGGGTCTAGTGCTCACCATGCGTTACTGCTGAGCATGAGGTCTTAGCTTCGATGCCTAGGTTGGGCAAAGTGTTATTGGGGTTTTCCATTAAGAATTTCTCAGTAGTAGTTCGGAGTCTGGATTTGTGCCCGGTTGATGGCTCCTCCTATTACATGGGACTAAAACATAACTGGCTAGATGTGGGTTTACTATAGGTACACCTCTGCCGAACCCTATGGGGATTACAGGCGTGATGTTATGTTTAGTATACCTACTTAATTCATATGTAAGCGACTTTTGGAATGCGAAATGAGAAATAATTTTCCGACCTTGACTTAATACTAAATCGGATCAGATTTTGTGTCTGTATTTAGACTTTTCATTTACTTTATAATATAAATCTACATACTAAATTACGGCCCTTTTAATACTGCGGCAAAATAATAAACTCATTGAATTAAAAACAGTCATTACATGAACAATTAGTCTCATTATACACAATTATCGGCCCAGTCCTTGAAACTATCGCGTGATACCCACCCAGCTGAAACTAACGCATATAACCTTACCATATAATTATACACTAGTGAAACCAAGACTTAAATGTGTCAGTGAAACTCTGTTTAAAATGAGTTCAAAACTTACCAACTACGGGTAGTACCTCCCTACAAACTACGGGTAGTACTTCCCTACAAACTACGGGTAGTAGGAGACAACAATTAGTAATGGGGACGGTACTGTTCGCTACATCAACATGTTCGGAAAGTTCTAAAATCTAGATTGTTTAACAAACGAAAGTAAATAGGAATGGACTAACTGTGTCTGCTAGTAGAATGGAACGTTTTGAAAATGTTTGGTTAAAGAAGTTTTCACTGCATTTGGTATATTTTGAGATCGCAGCATTTGTTTGATTTTATTATTATTAAATTTGTACGTACGTACGTACGATCAAAATATGATTCGCGACTGTAACAAATATGTATTTATATATATAATAATTAATACATCTCTCTAAAGTAAATTTGTTCCATAAGAACAAATCTCTTAAGGAACTAATTTAACAACACTAAGTTGCTCCTTAAGGCAAAATTGCAGCATGAAAGATAAAATAAATGTTCTAAAGACTTCGATATGCAATACATGTCCACCTATCCTAAAAGCTGCCCCTGCAATCATATCCCTACCTATCTACCTAGTGCCAAACTTATCAAGCAAAATGAACTAAGCCATGAATAACAAAATTCATAGCAACATGATAGAACACAGCTGTGTTCTTACTTTTAAACTAGGCGCTCTTGCAAAACGAACACGACGTAATATAACAAATTCTTAGAAATAATCCTTCTACAATATATAAGGATCAGAAGTCCTATTCTCGTATGGAAAAAATTTTCAAATTCAAGCCGCAATCTAATCTCAGCGAAAATCAATCTTTCTTCTCAATCACTCTCTCACTGCTGAGAATCGTGACTCCATTTCAAATTGTCAACGGTCTTTCTCCATCTGTTTCCTTCACTGGTCTGGTGGAGTGCGGTGCACAATCAATATCAAAAACTGGTCAAAACTGTTGGAAAATGAGACTCAGATTTCAATGTAAACGTTCTTCAAAATACAGGAATTGCCTCTCAGACTAAAGTTTGGACTACGACTACGATATGTCTGAAAGCATTTGATTTTCAAGGACTACAATGATTTAACTTATTATAGTAATTTTCCAAAAACTTCAACAAATCTTAGGTATACTTGGACTTTTAATCGTATTCAGTAACGTGACAGCTCGAAGAAAAATTATGTTCGGGTGTAGTGATTGTTTAAGTTATGTTATAATTTTTTTAATGAGAATAATGTTTTAAAGTTTATGAATGAGAATAGTGTTTTAAAGTTTATAAATAAGGGTAGTGTTTTAACGTATATAAATAATAGTAGTCTTATAAAGTTTATAAATGAGAATAGTGTTTTAATGTTTATAAATAATATTAGTGTTTTAAAGTTTATACATAAGAGTAGTGCTTTAAAGTTTATGTAATTAAATTAAATTAAAACTATGCACGTGTGTTTTTGTCAGTAACTGGTATCTCTCCAACTGTCAAGTGACAGAATACGATTTAAAGTCCAAGTTTATATACCTAACCTACTTATTTGCCGAAAATCGCTTAGGAATTGCTAACAAAAGCTGATTTTTCCCTACATGAATACATAACATATGCTTAGTAACTGGTGGCTCAATAATTCATGTCGGCGGCCGAAAGTCATTAGCAAAACATAATGGTGGTGTTACATAGGCGTGTGTGGCGCGCATTCCTAATCACCACGCAATGTATAGTGCTCATGAATATTCAGCATCCATCAGTGATTGGCTTGAGGTTCGTCTTCGAGGAATGGGATTTGGAGAACTATGTTTACAAGGTCAAGTTAAATTAGCGAGCGGTACTTCGTAGAATCGATGAGTATCTAATGACTATAAAACAAAAAACTTTTTACAACAAAAAAAGCACAACCGACTTTTCTTCTTCAATTAGTAGTGTTTTTTTGGGAGTCGGTTGTTCTTTTTTTGTTGTAAAAAGTTTTCATTTTTCACTTTTTAGTTGTGGTACCTTCCACACTCAAATTCGAATACCACTATCTGCTATGTAAATAACAGTGACAGGAACTTATCATATCACCACATAGGTAGGTACTAAGTGGGAAAAAATACGTATTATTGAAGGTAACTCAAAAAATACCCAAGCAAAGCTAATAATATTTGGACCATTCATAATTGGAAAAAAAACATACTGTCGAATTGAGATCCTCCTCCTTTTGGAAGTCGATTAAACATAAATAGGTTTTCTAAACTCATAATTTAAAGTATCTAGTTATTAGATATATGTCTAAAGTTTTGTCAGCTAATTTAATTTGACCCTGTATTATGTTATGCCTGTCTCGTTGATCTAGTGGTCGCAGACGTGACTGCAGAGAGAAGAATCCTGGGTTCCATCCCCGGTCGGGTAGTGTTATATGACATGACATGAATGACATGATTACTTTGTAAAGTATTATATTATTTAAATTAATTATTGTGTATCCACATAGTCCTCACAGACTATGTGGATATCATTATTATTTTCATTTTTCAATTAGTTTTAATTATGGTCTGGCAGTTTTGAGTAGTTTATGCGGCCTACCCAAATGTCCTTTCTTTGGTATTGTTCGTCGAGTTGAGCTCCTTAAGTTCTGAGTTGAGCTCCACGATTACTGACAAATGCTTGCACTGACTGGACAGGTCCACTCAAATCTGTGTGGTTCTGTCCTCAAATGACTATTTCAGACACTAATCTACATGGTCCTCATATGGCCTAACCAAGATTATGTCTGGACTTTAAAAGAGACTGTGACCTCTGAGTTTGTTTCGGCCTTTCTTCTCAGAGTAGTCAGATAGGAAACGCCGAACTCAACTAGCTTATTTTTATTTTTTATTTTTTCTATGACGTGTAAAAGTGATTCCGATATCCTATTTACAGAATAAACAATTTCATTTCATTTATAGTTTTTCTATTTTGGATTTTCCCGTAGCAGCTCGAATTCTGGATTTGAGCCCGGTAAATGGCTCTGGATTTGGGCCCGGTAAATGGCTCAAACTAAAAAACTATGACATCACCCCCTATTACCTACATAGCACCTATAACATAATAGGGATGATGCCTTTTTTTTTTTGTGTTGGAAATCATCAAATAACTTTTCCCGCTCTGGGCGGAGCGGGAGGGTGTGTCAGACTCTTACTGACTAAAACCCACCCGTGTTCCTTCGGTTGCCCTGTTGCCGGGGGCCACGATCTCCCTTTCGGTTTTCTTCGCAACCCCGGCAGGCATCGGCCCTAGCGGACCCCGTCAATTCTGCTGACATCTCTTTGAGGCGCGCGTGGAACACAACGCGCCGTCGACCCGGGCCTGGTCCTTATCGGACGGTGAGCTACCCATTGCTCACAGTCCGCAAGCCCGCGCCTACGGTGGCCGGAAATCGGCTTGCGACTCCCGACGCCCTGGGCGTCTCCTGCGGCGGTTAGGGGCGTGAGGGCGCGAGATTTGCCTCTCAATAGGGATGATGCCTGGGTCCAAAAAAATAAAATTCTATTTAGTCCGTCAGTCAGATAATAAAAAAATATTGGACACGTATTTTTTTCTTCATCATACTAATAAAAATGACTTAGATAAAACGCATTAAAGTTGGGGAGTGTTGGTCACTACGTCACAAGTAAGCATAAAATCTACATACTCGTGACGTCATGGCACATTTTAACTCAATGTATCGCTGTAATATTTTGATAACGTAAAAAAAAGAAAAAATATGTCCAATACTTTTAGTAATCTACAAGACGGACAATTTTTTTTTTAGTAATCCGTATTGCCGAAATAAATTTTAGTTTTAAGTGAATGATCATTATTCTTCTCATGACTTTACCTCTAAACAGCTGACTCATACTCATTACACTTTACACAAATGAGTGCCATGACGTCATTAGTAAGATCGCAGGTGTAGTCTTCGTAATTTCACGTCTTTGAGTACAATCAGGACATAATCCCACAGTATCTTACGACACACATGTGCCTAACACATAAGGACAAAGGCTCATCAGCGCGACGTGGTAGCGGAACGCAAAAAAGTATTGTAGATAAAGGTGGGTATAGATCAAACGATTATGGAACCAGAACAAGAGTGAAAGAGCATTTTTTTTTTAATATTTAAGTATGGATAGACCAACGAAAGAATGCTCTACCGACTTTAAGATGCAGATATATGACAGTGACCCTGAGTTATTAGCTTGCGTGTTCTGTACCGAGCTCACGCAACGCGTCGTACGTCCAGCCAGTTATAGCACTCGCCCATCAAAGACCGCTGTCCCAAATTAAACGCATTATTAATTTATTATACATAAAACAAAAAGTATTTAAATAAAACTCGTATACTAAAAGATCAATACTTAAATTATCTTTAAAATGATGAAGGTTTCAAAAAAATAAACTTGATAGATTTTACGCGATTCTCAGTTTTGTATCCGTGTTAGACCAAACTTAACAAATTAATTTTATTATGTAATATAAAAATATTCCTATATTAAAATAATTAAAAAACGCTTTAATTTAACATATATATTTTTCCAAACACTAATCGTTTAGACGTCATTTTATTTTATAAAATCATTAAAAGTCAGTTATCGTCGCCTTAAGGCGAAAGCATCAAAGTAGCCCGCGAAATTCAAATTTTCTTACGTTTTTTGCAAGTTACAGGTCAGTACCAGGTTGTATATTGATGTAAATATGAGTCGTATCAAATATTTAGTATAATCATAACAATCATCGGTACGAGTTTCAGAGAAAAACGTATGACATTAGATATGATACTTAATCGATTTAGGGGCATTGTATCTGATTTAAAGGGCAATTTCCGTATATTTAATGTCATTCGCATTCCAATCTACCATAAATACTTCTAAGATTGTCGCGGATATGATATTGCGACTAGAGTTTGAACTTCTTTAGGGTTACTTTTTAGCCTCCGCTGTCCGTCTGTCTGTCAGCGGCCTATATCTCATGAACCGTAATAGGTAGACAGTTGAAATTTTCACAGATTGTGTATTGCTATTGCCGCTATAACAACAAATAAATAAATAAATAAAATACACTAACATAAAGTTGATGTTTGTTTTAAGTGGAAATAACATCAATTGGAAATAAGGTTGTACATTCTAATTACTACACGAAAATTACTGCACGTAAGTCAATACCACCGTATATGCGAGAAGTTATTTCAGCTGCTTGAAGTAAGAGTTAATATAATTAAGAAACATAAACAAGGTAATAAATACATTGTTTTAACGTAGACTGCTTGTAAACTGATAAAGTAAAATTAATACTAGCAAAAATTCTAGCAGTGAAATCTAATGAATGCCCAAGGTATGCTATAAAATGTGTTGATTATCATTTTTATGGTAAAAACGTGTAATGGTGTATGTAAGTTATTAGTGTGACAATTTTAATGAAGTCTAGAAACGTAGGAAAAATATGGAAAAGACCAGCCAAGTGCGAGTCAGACGCGCACACGAAGAGTGCCGTACCACTGTACAATATTTAACAAAAAACGCAGAAAAAAAATCACATTTATTCTGGGGTTTTTTTTTTCCTTTAATTTTTAACTTCATTAAATTTTTATTATTGGTTGTAATAGCGGTAATAGAAATACACAATCTGTGAAAACTTCAACTGTCTACCTATTACGGTTCATGAGATATAGGCCGCTGACAAACAGACGGACAGCGGAGGCTAAAAAGTAACCCTAAAGAAGTTCAAACTCTAGTCGCAATATCATATCCGCGACAATCTTAGAAGTATTTATGGTAGATTGGAATGCGAATGACATTAAATATACGGAAATTGCCCTTTAAATCAGATACAATGCCCCTAAATCGATTAAGTATCATATCCATGAGATATACAGCCAGAGCCGTCGCTAAGGAAGGGCCTTGTGGGGCATGCCCTACCTTAAAACACCAATGCCCTACCTTAAAAAAAAAAAAACTATTCTGAATATCAACTAATAATAAGCAAAGTACTGTGAAGCTAAGTTATGACTTCTAAACAATTCCGAATTAACCACGGCATCTTACAATCACAGTAAAATAATTCTTTATTCTGAATCTTATTCGAATTCAGTTGTTTTAAGGAAAGACTTATATATTTATTTAGGTATGTTTGGACATGATTGGCAAAATAATAATTTATGTCACAATAAATTTATTTTTATGTATGTCACCCTCGACAATTAAATATCAGTCAAGAAAACAAAAAATCAATTGACCAGAACAGATCAACAATTTTACTTCCGCCCTACCTGCAACAACAGCTGCCCTGCCTTAAATTCAAGTCTAGCTACGGCCCTGTATACAGCCAGCTGAGAGTGCTGACAGACAGACGGACGGACAGCGGAGGCTTAGTAATAGGGTTTCGTTTGACACCCTTCGGGTAGGAAACCCTAAAAAACAGTTTGCAATTTAAGTCACTGTAATTCTGTTCACAATTACTGGATTAAGTTCATGGAAATAGCGCACTTTTCTCCAAAAAATGTTGAACATTTAAATTAATGTTTACTTATAAATTGTTACAGCTGTAGTGGCAATCAAGTCATTTGTATTTTGTTTATCTTTATTTGAAGATTCTTCTCTTTTAGATTTTGTGAATGTGAGAACGTCGTAGGCTGTAGATTTGTACTGTAGATTTGTAGATGATTTTCTATTTTTCTAAGTACCCGGTACTTTTTATTAATACTATAATTTGAAAACATTGTAAATCCTTTTATTTTTAAAAGAGTAACCGTGTAATTTCTTGCCGGTTCTTCCCCATAGGAAACAACCAATTGGAACCGTGCTAGTTTCTGACTTTACGTATGTGCCCATGTAGGATTATGGTTTTTTTTTAAAAGTGAAATCTATGTTTTTGATATTTTTGAGATGGGCAAAAAACAATTGAAATCGCGACACCGTTACCGACACCTCATTTTTGTAAACGCGATTGTGCTCTTTATTTATATTACGTTACGGATCAATGTTCTATGCAAGTATTTTCTTGTTCAAGTTTTCACTTCTGTCGGCACTCCCGGAGTGCCACTGTTTTTTTTTTTTAATTTTAAAATACAATAGCCTATGTTGATTTAAGATAGAATAAGTATTGTTAATTTTTTATAATTGATAATAAATATTACTTAAATGCTGCTGCCCGCGGCTTCGCCCGCGCGGACCCTAATATGTTACTCCTTATAACATCAGCCAGTGAAAGTCCGGTCAAGTTCGGTCCAGTCATTTCCGAGATTAGCCGGGACAAACAGACAGACAGTTATTTTTGTTTTTTGTTATATGTACCGTATATACATAATTTCATGTTTATTTAGTAAAAAGCTGTTGTTTTGACATTACAAACACACACTTTTATTTATTTTTCTATATGTATATGTAGATATAGCCCATAACTGGGGCTTGTTTTCCCTATTTGAAGTTCATCGTCTTTTGTGTGCACTAATTTTTTTTTATCTATCTATCATACAAAAATTGTAATGACGGTTAATTTTTGTTTACAAAAATCTCATGTTTTGAAATTTATTCGTATATATGCAAAGATATAGCCCATAATTGGGGCTTGTTTTCCCTATTTTAGGTTCATAGTCTTTTGTGTGCACTGAATTTTTGTTTTATATATCTCTCATAGAAATATTGTAATGACGATTTATTTTTCCTTACAAGAAACCTTATGTTTTCAAAAAATCTGTCCTGTCACCTTGCGTACGGGTACTTCTTTCCAGTTACTGCACAGTTCTAACGATGTATTTCTGTTCAGAATACATCCAATTGCCAGCCTGTTTCTGGGTAGGTGTGTTAACCTTAATTACCAGAGTAATGAGATTCGGCTGAAATATCAGTGTTTTACGTCTTATATCATATCTGCCTAGCCTTTTCCGAACTATGTTGGGGTTGACTTTCAGTCTAACCGTATGCAGTTGGATAGCAGTATTTTACATAGAGCGATTGCCTATCTGACCTCCATAACCCAGTTACTGGGTAACACGATACTCCCTAGTAAGACTGGTTGTCAGAATTTCAGGCTGACTACTCGTAACGAATGTCAAAGATGCAAGAATGACAGCCAGTACCAACGGCTTAACGTGCTTTCCAAGGCACGGAGGGGTCTCGGTATGTAAATATGGTCACCCATCCACAGACCAACCGCGACAAGCGTTGCTTAACCTGATCGATCGACCCGTGCGGTTGTTATTATTTAACCACGAACCCTTCTTTTTAATATAGTTTCCTACACGGGAACGTATTACCGGCATTAAAAGTACCCTATGTGTTAATCCAGGTTATAAACTGTGTGCCAAATTTTATCCAAATCCGTTCAGCCGTTTTTGCGTGATTGAGTAATAAACATACAAACACACAAACATTCAAACTTCCTCATTTATAATATTATTATTATAGTAGGTTCCCTCGACGGTAGACTGCCTCGTTGGTCTAGTATGAGGTCCTGGGTTCAATTTTAGTTAGTTAATTTTTTCAGTAGCAGTCCGGAGTCTGGATTTGTGCCCGGTTGATGGCAATAGGCTCGCGCTCTATCACATGGGACTTAAAACTTAACTGGCGAAATTTGAGTGAACCTGCTACAGGGACACCTCTACCCAACCCTTCGGGGAAACACGGCGTGATGTTATGTATTATATAGTAGGATAGAAATAAAGAAACAGTGACTAAATTTTTTTTCATCAATTAGTTATCCTATTTCATGGCTAGAAAAAATACTCATAGCATTGTTCATAACTAATGTAATGTTTTAAAACAAAATATTATTCTCAGAGTAGTTACAATTTTTTTTTGTTCTAAAGCATAAAATATTTTTTAGAACATAAAATATTTGTTAGAGTATTAGTTAGTGAATTTACTGTAGATTAAAGAATATTTGTATGTAAACAAATGTTAACATACAAATGTTCTTGTGTAACAAAATGTTATTGTCAGAGTGGTTACAATATTTTTTTTCTACCACATAAAATAATTTTTAGAACATAAAATATTTGTTAGAGTATTAGTGAATTTATTGTAGATTAAAGAACATTTGTATGTGAACATTTGTTTTTGTTTTGTAACATTTGTATAATGCGTGATAATAATGTACTATTAATAGAATCTGCATAATAATTGTGATATTTAAACATGAATAATTTCAAAGGTTTCTCGCAGGCAGAATACAATGACTGATTAGAATTAAGGCTGTATGATCTTCCCTTGTAAACCATGTATTTTCTAGCAAATAAACAATTTGAATTTGAACTACATTCTCTTTGCCAGGGGAGAATTCAAGATTTACAAACATTTATCATACCCGGTAAAATTAACAACCACACGAGAAATCATGATGTGTCACGTTCATGTATCAGTTTCTTTCCCGTAACTTGTTGAATCCAGTTGAAATGTAAGGAAATATCAACATAGACACTTTCTCGGCGACCTGTTGCAAACGTTGTTACTGCAGCCACAACACCAACCAGACCATCATCTGTCTTCAATGCTCCTCCAGAATCCCCACTGTTGACATATGCTAAAGACTGGGAGCACAGCATGCTACTACCCTGTGGATGCTCGCATTGCGTCACCACAACAGTGCCTTCTAAAGGTATTCCCGAACCGAACTCCGATTCTCCGTAACCAGCAACAGTCCCTTGTTGCCCGTACGCACAAAGCTGCGACAGAGCAATGGGCTGCGTGTACGCCCCAAATTTAATCGGTTTTGCAGTCCTCACGAGCGCCAAATCATTTTCAATGTGAATGAAATCAGGATGTTTTACATATTCTCTTGCGAATCCTATCACCCGGTTTCTTGAACGAAATAGTTGCATTATCTTGATTTCTTCTGTATTATTAGGGACACAGTGTGCTGCGGTGATTATCCATTCCTTGTCTATAATTGATCCACTGCACAAATAGCTGTCGGTGGAGTCGTGTAAAGATATTTTTAACATTACTAAATAGTTGTGCACATCTGGTCGAAAACCGTCGCCATTCGACACAAGTAATTCAATCTTAGATTCTGTAGTACTATGAATTAATAACATTGAGAAACACAAATACGTTAATGATGACATCGTCATTTTCTAGTAAGAAGCTGTACCGATAATAATATCAACAAACTACTGTATAAATATTACTATGTTTGGCAGAAGTCCGTTCATTTTATAGTTAGTACCAAAAGTAAATTTCGAATTTAAAGAATGCAGCAATAAAAAGATATCTGCATTAAATAAATATTATTACTTACACGAGTAAGTTTTGGCATAGTTTAAAGCAGGGCTCGGATACCGGTTAAATTTTCAAACTGTAATGTACTTGAAGCAAAAACCTTTACAGTCGGTTTCGCTCGTAGAAACAGGTTTCTTTTTCCGGTTTCGGAGGAGACATTACAAAAAGGTTTTTTTCGGATTAAACGGTTTAGAGCAATACTAACCGGTGTTTTGTTTAGTTTTTATTCAGCGCAGCATCCTCACAAGTAGTCACAAGTTGCAACGCGTTTACCGACATGCCGCTCGTCGTATAAACCGGTTAATTTAGGTTAAGATAAAGTTCTTAAACGTTCACGTTCTTAAGAAAAGTTCGGAGTAAAACCCAAATAAACCGATTTTCACCGGTATTTTCAAAACCGGTTCCGAGCCTTGGTTTAAAGGCTGCTGCAAACAGGCGCGACGGGATTCAACTAAAATAATTTCTAAGAAAACTTCATGGAATTGTGTTACCAGAATCGCATAGCACCGTCACATCCCGCCTGTCTGCGGGATACCTGATAAACTATTTTATTTCATGGTACGGCATTTACCATCATCGGAACCGAACATAGTAGGTATTTATGTAAGTGAATATGTACAAGTTGAATTATTTTTCTTAGCGTACTGATTGCAATCTAAATTGTGTCAATCCAGAAAATAACCACTACAGTTCGCCATAGAGAGAATGCGTCCCTGACACCTACCTCAGACCAAATAAAAATCTAATACAGCGCTGCAAACAATAAAGTGAAGTATGCCAAAACTACACCTCCGCTCTGTACGTACGAGCTCACAGGCACACATTTACAATCATTTACAATGACACTACAATAAAATTACACCTCACTAAGTGCACACATGCTTATGAAACCGGTGTCACGTCACTGTTGACAATGCTGTCTTGATTTTTAATTTGGTATGAGACACCTACATGTCAGTTTCTTATTAACGAGTATATGTTTTGCGAATTGGATCAATATTACTACTAAAAATTGTCCAACTGACAGGTGTCGGGAACGCAATCTTTTGACGACCGGACTGTAGAATAGCTTATAAAAATATGTTTATCTATCTCCAAAAATTATATTCACATACATAATAAGTTGACAGATATTTTGACAAAATTGTATAATTTGTGGGAGATCTGAAACTAAGCCAAGGCCTGTATTTTAGAACTCCAGGTCACTCATTGTAACACATAGTAAAGAACTATCACGTGGAACAATTAGCGAATGGTTGGTGGTGTGTCGAGTGTATGTTTGTTAGAGTTTGTGTGTGTGTGCCTGTGTGTATGTCTACATTTTTATATATATAATATTTCATAAAATATAATAAATTATAGTGATAATTAGAGTGAGTGTAATTTGTGTGTGTAATTAGTGTGTGTTTTGAGTGGTAATTAGAGTGTTATTGGGTTTTTCTATTTGAAATTTCTCAGTAGCAGCCTGGAGTCTGGATTTGTGCCCGGTTGATGGCAATAAGCTCGCCCCCTATTACATGGGACTTAAAACATAACTGGCGAAATGTGGGTGAACCTGCTACAAGGACACCTTTGCCCAACCCTTCGGGGAAACAAGGCGTGATGTTATGTTTATGTAATAAATTATGTACATGTGCATAGAAAATTAAATATAAATATTACATTCGAAGTAAATAGAAAAGAATAAAAAATATACGTTGTAACGTTTTAGCGTAGCTTTGATTTAATAACCATTTGTTTATTTTGTTATAACATTCTATTTTACGCCAATTAGCTATATTGATTATTTTATTTATTTTATGATAAATTAACTATACTCTCTTTGCGCATCATACAATCAGCGGTTGATTAGCCATAAGAATAATCAGTAGCCTTTATATCTCCGTGCTCCATAGATGTTCATTTAACGTGCTGGTATAGAACACGCACAGTGTAAAGGTCAAGGTTTACAGGCCCAAACTTGGTGTATCTTAATCAGCGTCTAATGTTCCCACTGCTGGGAATCAGATGTCCTCTCAGTGAGTGGAACTATACTTTTTTGATCCTTGTGAAGAAAACAGAAACAAAAGGAAGTCAAACATGCTGCCGACCGGTTTCGGTGAAGAAGAGGGCACCTAATCTTAACGCATACATACAGTTAATTTAACGGAGATTAACATTAACAATAGCGATACACGAAGCAGAGGCCACTCTACTGTCGGAACTGACAATACAATACGGCGAGGATACAGTCCGGCCCCTCGCTAAGGCCGGTCTTAGCGACAACATCGGACTCCCCGACAGTATGCCTCCAACAACACCTTATAAGCTAACAGACAGGAAAACTTTAATATCGTGATGCAGGCCTCGCAATCCCATTGGTCTATCCGCATTCGCTATTTGAATTTCGTGCCGTTCCAGTCAATGCGCTGCAGCAAAAAATGGAGGCCACGGAAGTAACTAAATAGCGGTAACAGTCATTATCTTGGCTTGGCGGAGCGAAGTTTATTTTGTAATGTAGCATGAAGGCTGAGTCGTTAAGTGTGTTGTGAATTTAATTTTTGTATTTGAAATGATAATTCTTCAATTCAATACAGCTGCGTTGGTACGCAAGGTATGACAAATGTTAACCATTCTGGAGAGCCTAAATATGTGCAAGTTTCAAGCAAAAGAAAGTACCAGGTATTGATTTCAATTTGTCTACCGGGGTTGCGAAGAAAACCGAAAGGGAGATCGTGGCCCTCGGCACCAGGGTAACCGAAAGAACACGGGTGGGTTTTAGTCAGTAAGAGTCTGACACGCCCTCCCGCTCCGCTCAGAGCCGGAGAAGTTATTTGATGATTTCCCACCCAAAAAAAAAAAAAAAACTTTAAAATAACGTATTGATTTCAATTTACGGATACCATTATAACCCACAGCCACTCTTACTTCACCCACTGTTAGGCATAATCATCTCTTGGCTTGTCCACGCGCTCTTGTACCATTCTCACACGGTATTACTCGCGCAGACAACAATGTCATTAAGTTACGGATTTACTCAAGATTCATTTGAACTGAAGAATCCTGTTATAATAGGTAGGTACCATATTATAATAAGTAAAGAATACTCTTCGGGTGAACCTGTTTCTTAGTCCAAATAGATATTTATATGATGCATGTTAAAGTATCGTCGGTCACAGTAGGCTGGCACCGTTGTGTCGGTTGCGGTTTTGTTTTGCATACTTTGTGGCAAACTTGACAAACAGTGGGGTAACATGTTTCTCTGCGCCCCGTTAATTACAAGAACCTTTTTGTTTAGAACATTTTTTCACCGATATTCGCACTTGTGTGTCTCTTCACTGTTTCTCTCGGACCCAATACTAGTGAAGGAACAAAAAACCATATTATACACCAATATACATGGTGAAATTAAATTCATGGGCAACCTCTTAAGGGGTCATTGTACTCATCATTATGAACAACTTTCACTATAGGAGCAATCCTGAAATCAATAAAAAAAAATCTGCTGTTCTCTACAATTATTTTAGCATAGCTTCGCCAAAATGTAGAAAACAGCAGTTTTTTTTTTTTGCGATTTCATGATTTGTCCCATAGTGAAAGTTGTTCATAATGATGAGTTCAATGACCCCTTACGAGAATGCCCATGAATTCAATTTCACCCTGTTAAATAGCCACTAACTTACCATGAAATATTTCCGAAACCACGCAAGATAGCTTCTTGAATTGAAAGCAACATTCAAGTGTATTTAATAGTGCATAAAAAACACCAGGTGTTTTTTGGTCCTATAAAACAGTTTTCAAGATTTTGCGAAAAGGCTAGTCAGGTGATTCTGACTTATTCAATCTCCAGTTTGGTTGGCAGATTGCGCTTCGCAGTTTTTTTGATAGAGTTCATTATCCACTTGATAATTTACCCTAATTCTCTCTCGTATATTTTAATCGACTAACGGGTGAGGAGACGGTGGATTTATGTTTACTTAACTTGTGTGGTTTAGGAGATATTTACATTTTTGTGGCACTTTGCAAGTGACTTTTTTATATTTCTCGTCGGTGTATTTGAATTTATAGTTGAGTAAACATAAATCCACCGTCTCGTCACCCGTTAGTCGATTAAAAGAAACGAGAAAGAATTAGGGTAAATTATCAAGTGGATAATGTACAACGTAATCGGTAAGACTGATTGTCAGACTTTCTGGCTTCTGTAGACTATATCGACTGTCAAAGATCCACGAATGACAGCCGGGACCAACGGCTTAACGTGCTTTCCGAGGCACGGAGGAGTCTCGGTTTGTAAAGATGGTAACCCACCTACGGACCGGCCTCGGCAAGTTTAGCTTAACCTGATCGATTGCTCCGTGAGGCTGTTATTTTGTAGTCACATGCCCATAGAACAAGTCAGAGTAAAAGAAAAATAAGTCAATTTAACAGTACACGGCCTAAATCTTCTTTCAATTACCTGGGCCACTTGGTTTCCGAAGACCTAAAACACAGTCTGGACATTGAGCGTGAGCGCAGGGCGCTGGCTGTGCGCTACAATATGTTGGCTCGCAGATTTGCAAAGTGCATGACTGAAGTAAAGGCTACACTATTTACAGCGTACGGTCAGTGGTTTTATGAAGTCTATGCAGTCTGTGGGTCAACTACACGCAGAGGGCATACAGCGCCCTGCGCGTACAATACAACAATGCTTTCAGGGTGTTGATGGGGTTGCCGCGCTACTGCAGTGCTTCTGGCATGTTCGTAGAGGCGAGAATCGATGGCTTTCACGCCATCATGTGCAAGCGTTGCGCTTCCATTATGCGCAAGGTACGCGCCAGCCCCAACAGCATCCTGAAAACTACAGCTGATAGGTGGGACAGCCCCATACTGGGATATTGGATACGCCTACATGCCACTGTGGCGCATTAATGTATAGTTTGTGTTGTTTTTTGGTAGACAGTTTCTAAGTCGTGTGTATACTAACCAAATGCACTATATTTATGGGTCTGAAATAAAAGATTTTTCTCTCGTCTGTTTCTCTGATGTTCTCGACTTCGTCTGCGATCCAGAATTAAAAGTACTTTTCCAGCTCATGGTCTACCCATGTGCCAAATTTCATCCAAATCCGTTCGGCCGTTTTCGCGTGAAAGCGTAACAAACGAACAAAAAAACTCACTTTCGCATTTATAATATTAATTAGGATATAGTAAGAAGTTGAAAACTATTAGGATCATGAATTTACCAAGATGGGTTCTGTATGAGGCAACATGAAATAGATAGCTTTCTGATTGAAGTGAACCTTTCAGTAGAGTAAAGATAAACGAAACCTTTTTGCGGTCCTGAGATACTGCTTGATAGCATACGAAATATATTAGTTTTACTTCCTATCTTATATGTGGTTACATTATCTTTTGGGTTTACATACGCTGAGGTTCTTTACCTAATTGCTTTGTTTTTTTTTTTATGTGAAACATTTATAGCAGCGGGTCAGACCGACTGTTGGCGTGGTACAAAAGTTGCCATATTGTTTTCCTGTCGTAAACTATCCTTTTATGCATATTACCTATACATATTAATTTCGATGTTTCACATCTGCCGGGCGTCCCGCAATGGCTCATTTTTAGGGTTCCGTAGTAAACAAGGAACCCTTATAATTTCGCCATGTCCGTCTGTCTGTCTGTTCGCGGTCTAGCTCCGAGACTCTTAGTACTACAAAGCTGTAATTTGGCAGGAGTATACATATTAATCACGCCGACAAAGTAGTAGAAAAAATAACAAAAAAAAAATTTTTGGGTGCCTACACGTAAAATTAAAAAACCATTTTTACATTCAGGGATCCCTTTGCGAAATATTAAGCTTTAAAGTGCATATTTTTCGTAGAGTCAAGTGCCCCCCCCTGCAAGCTAAATGGTTAGTTTTGGATATGTGAAAAAAATCACGGCAAAAAAGAAAAAAAAATTTATATAACGAAATTAAAAGGAAAACTATCACAGCTAAGTAGGCTCTACAAGTTAACGAGTAATAATCGACCAACTTATATTTGCAGTTGCAAAAGCATATTTTCCCATACATTCCGTATGGGAGAACATGATTTTCAACTACAAAGTTAAGTTTGTTTTTGGGATAAATTCATCCCAACTACGGAACCCTTCATTGTGGGTGGTCCGACACGCACTTGGTCGGTTTTTTTTTATTAAGTATAATAATATTCAGCATTACATATTACTAGGTACAATGCTTATACATTGCTATGGGAGCCCATACTTCAATTTAGTCATGTCCTTTTTTTAAGCGCGTTGAGTGATTTTTGTAGGGGAATATCTTAAGGGCTCGCGTCACCGACATGCTAATGTTTACAGTATTTCTGTAGCTATAATGGTGGCCTCCGTTTTTTCTTCTGTCAGCAGTCCCCATGACTGCCTTCTTTTTTGTTTGATGTCCCTAAAACATGCTAGAGAAAGGTAAACCTAAAAACCTAGGGAAAATGAAATGAAATCTTTTATTGCCAGATATAAAAATCACAATTTTCAATAAATACACACATTGATAACGTAATATTTAGAGAAAATTAGCCGAGCGATGTATTTCAGTGCGGGCGGTGACTGACCGGCTTCTCAGCAGCGGCTGGCAGCAGGGCGCGCGACCCGCAGCCCGCGGCGAAAAGTTAATACCTACATTAGTTTTGAAGGGTTTCTCAAAAACTTACGTATTAAGTACCTCCTAATTATATAATAAAATGAGTAATATTTTTCTACGATGCCAATGCTATCGTATTAATATTAGACATGGCATACACTATGCGACTTGAAACTGCGACAGCTCGGCGACTAGAAGCAACGACGGGTTGAAAATTTTCCCATATACCTATATTTTTTTTAAAGCTCCGGACACTTGGCGTCGAGTTGCAGAATCGCAACGACAGAATAGGATAGTCGCACGCTCGCGCTACTTACTAGATGCATGGTACACGCGCACATCCCACGACATTCACATGCGACAGGTCAGCGTCAGCCCTGCTGTGGGGGCTGAGCAAAGTGCATGTCTGTACGACAACGACACCTCTGCGTCTTGGAACTAGACGCAGCGACAAGACGTACAGTTTGCGCTGTCACTGAGAGTGTTACAAACACCTACCTAGGTGCTTAACCTTACTGAATTCTTCGTCACTATTAACTTTTAACGTAATTACAACTATTAACGTCTTCAAGTTTTTATTGTGGCTATAAAAGTAACACATGGAGTGGCCGACAGATAAGGAGACTGTAATAAAATTTAGCCAATTATTCAATCAATTAAAATAAAAACATTTACTTTTATCACTATCACTATATGTTATAAAACAACGTCCCCCTGCCGGCGCCGCGTCTGTCTGTCTGAACGCGATAAACTCAAAAACTACCGAACGGATTTTTATAATATTTTCACCATTGGAAGAAGTGATTCATGAGGTAGATTTATTATTTGTTGTTCTTTCGGCAATAGAAATACACAATCTGTGAAACAACTGTCAATAGTTTAACTGTCTACCTATTACGGTTCATGAGATATAGCCCGCTGACAGACAGACGGACAGCGGAGGCTTAGTAATAGTATTCTATTGGGCACCCTTCAGGTACATATATGCTTATACAGGCATTTATGTTCTGTTACCCGTGCAAAGCCGGGACGCATTGCTTGTTTTAGTATAGAAGTGTAAAACATTTATGGACCATTTCTAATTTATTTATTTAGAATCTCCAACAATAGATATACTATTTGACACATAAATAAAAGGCATTAAGCCTAAGGGGTATTAAGTAGGTCTTTTTTTTTCGTGTGGTTAGTGACTAACCTGGTGTCAGAGAGCCCATGCACATGCCTTCGA
Source organism: Omphaloscelis lunosa (assembly GCA_916610215.1). NCBI lineage: Eukaryota > Metazoa > Arthropoda > Insecta > Lepidoptera > Noctuidae > Omphaloscelis > Omphaloscelis lunosa. The sequence continues at coordinate 10,058,548 of OU744265.1, read as the reverse complement.
GAAATATATCTCTCAGCCATGTCGGTTTCCTCTCGATGTTTTCCTTCACAGTTTTTAAAGCAAGTGATAATAATACAATACGCACATGAATCCGAAAAGTTAGAGGTGCGTGCCTTGGGTTCGAACTTGAGACCTATGACTTGGCAGTCCGACGGTCACACCACTAGGCTATCAATTAAGTCCTCGCGCACATTTGGGAGTGGCGCGAGGAGGCGAAACGTCGGGGCTTAACTCCGCTGCCACGAGAAATCGCGGCACAGCGGACAGAGCTCCGGCGGGATCTCATGGCGTCATGGAGAGTGTGATTGTCGCAACCCAGCGCTGGGCACGCCACAATTGCGGCGATAAGTCCCCTCTTTGAGGAGTGGCTAGAGAGGCGCCACGGCGTCCTCACCTTCCGCCTGACGCAGGTCCTCACCGGACACGGCTGTTTCGGGAGGTTCCTGCACAGGATAAGGCGGGATGAAACGCCCGGGTGTCACCATTGTGTGGATCGCCCGGAGGACACGGTGGAGCATACGGTGGAGGTCTGCCCAGCTTGGGCTGAGCATCGCCGTGTCCTCGTGGAGGCGATCGGCGGCGGTGATCTCTCGCGTCCGGCCCTGGTTCAGGCCATGGTACGGAGCGAGAGGAAATGGGAGGCCGTCACCTCCTTCTGCGAAGCGGTAATGCTCGCGAAGGAGGAGGCGGAACGCGTGAGGGAGAGGCAAATTTCGCGCCCTCACGCCCCTAACCGCCGCAGGAGGAGACGCCCAGGGCGTCGGGAATCGCAGGGCGATTTCCGGCCACCGTAGGCGCGGGCTTGCGGACGGTGAGCAATGGGTGGCTCACCGTCCGATAAGGACCAGGCCCGGGTCGACGGCGCGTTGTGTTCCACGCGCGCCTCAAAGAGAAGTCAGCAGACTTGAAGGGGTCCACTAGGGCCGATGCCTGCCAGGGTTGCGAAGAAAACCGAAAGGGAGATCGTGGCCCCCGGCAACAAGGCAACCGAAGGAACACGGGTGGGTTTTAGTCAGTAAGAGTCTGACACGCCCTCCCACTCCGCCCAGAGCGGGAGAAGTTAATTGAAGAATTCCCACACAAAAAAAAAAAAAAAAAAAAAAAGGCTATCAATTAAGTAGGTGTCCCCTTCACTTATAGGAGACCACAGCATGCACAATATAATCAAAATATATTTTAAGTTAGTCATACATCTATAGGTTACGCATTTACCTTTGAATCCCAAGCCAAGAACGGCATAAAATAATATAAATCTTATAAAATTTCATTCCTGTGACGAAAAATACGAGGCATCACAACAGCTGATAGAATAATGTAAGTTTCAAACAAAAGCTGAGTCAACCTTTTCTTCTTACCGAGTTATTATTCTTACCCCACCATCAAATGGAAATCCACCTTTTAAATCTGTTTTCTTTCGTAACATTTTCGGTGGATACATTTTTTTTTATATTTTAAGGTATTAAAAATACAGTTACATTTTGATGTGACTATTTTTCTTTTATTGGATGTTTAGGCTGTCTCGCTACTGGAGCGAGCGAGGCAGCGGAGCGGAGAATTGTGCCAATATTAACCAATGGAATCTAAACTCCGGTTCAGAACTCCGCTCCTATTGGTTAATATTGGCACATTTCTCCGCTCCAGTGGACAGGCAGCCTTATACCTGCTGTTTGTATACATTTTTGACGGGACATAGGACACAATGGTGGATCAGTGGTAACGGTCCCCACTTACGAGTTATAAGGTCGTGGGTTCAAACCGAGACAGGCAGTTTACTTTGTGTAAATAATTTCATCACCACTACTCTCAAAACGGTGAAGGAAAACATCGTGAGGAAACCGGCATGTCCTAGAACCAAAGTTTGAAGACATGTGACATCTACCAACCCGCACTGGGCCCGCGTGGTGGGTTACGGCCCACTCTCTCTCAACGAGAGGAGGCCTGTGTCCCAGCAGCTGGTAAATGATGCTTGGTGATTATACTTTAGGGCACACGATAACGGCTAACAATCATTTTTTGATTAGCCCCAACAAAAGGTCAATTTTCAAATTAGCCCAGTCAATAACAACGTCAAATTTGGCAAACAGGCTTGTAACTACGATTTCTTTAATATGTTGTTAGGTCCCCTGAGAGTAGTTTATGCCCAAGTTTGCAACCCTGAAGACCTTGCGCTACTCCTATGGTGATCAAAAAACTGCGAAATTCTGGCACTTGTTTCAGTTTTTTCGAAAGATGTACTTTAAGGACGCGTTTCTAGGTATCTTTAGGAAAATACTCAGATACCACTTGAGATTTGTTGTGTAAATGACGAAGTCCACAATAGCCATCTTTAATACCTTCAGTGCCGGGAGCCCTCCTGGAAGGTTCACTTAGTCGCATATATTGTGATGCCGGGAGCAGGTGCGGATGCGGGTCGAGCAGGTGGTGTGAAAATACAAGCAAAGGTGAGACTGTGCTACATACGGCGCGGCTGTAAAATTAATACATATTATACAACTAGCTGCCCGGCCCGGCTTCGCACGGGTAGCATTAAGAACTTATTTACGGCGCACCTAACTACCTACCCTACCTACCCTACCTACCCTACCTACCCTACCTACCCTACCTACCCTACCTACCCTACCTACCCTACCTACCCTACCTACCCTACCTACCCTACCTACCCTACCTACCCTACCTACCCTACCTACCCTACCTACCCTACCTACCCTACCTACCCTACCTACCCTACCTACCCTACCTACCCTACCTACCCTACTTACCCTACCTACCCTACCTATCCTACCTACCTACCCTACCTACCCTACCTACCTACCCTACCTACCCTACCTACCCTACCTACCCTACCTACCCTACCTACCCTACCTACTTACCCTACCTACCCTACCTATCCTACCTACCTACCCTACCTAAAACCTCACGGAGCCCGAGACCTTTCCAACGAATGCAAAACCGTGGAAATCGGTTCGTGCGTTCTGGAGTTATAGCGTCAGGAAGGAAAACCCGACTTATTTTTATATTATACAATAAAACTCAAACAAAAATAAAATATGCTGCTCTGCAAAAACTTTATCACGATGATGTTACCCCAAAAATTTTTAAATAAAAAGTAAGTTCAAAAACTAAAACCCGACTGCTGAAAAATCACACTCTAAAAAGTATGAAACAAGAAAATATTTCAGACAGAAATCAAGACATAGGTACAAAAATGGTTAAGGTAAAGCTGTGGTCGCATTTGTGATTTCTCAGTAGTCGAGTTTTAGTTTTTGAACTTATTTTTTTTAAATACAATGTAGGTTTTTCGTAGCGAATATAGCATTATAAATCGTGAAAATATCATTAGTATATGCGTTGGTTTTCAAATCCAAGTATTTTTTTAAATGAAAACTTCTTTAGGCCCGTTGGGCATTTTTGAGATGGAACTAAACCACTGATTTCGCGACACCACGGCCACACCTCATTTTAGTAAACACGATTGTGCTCTTTATTCATATTAAGTTACGGATCAGTGTTCTATGCAAGTATTTTTACTCTAAAGGTTTCGTAAGTATATATATTTATTTTTTTTGTAAACTCGATTGTGCTCTTTATTTAGATAAGGTTACGGACCAATGTTCTAAACAAGTATTTTTCTTCCACCAAGGCGATCTTGTTCAAGTTTTCATTTCTGTCGGCACTCCCGGAGAGCCACCCCTTTTTTCTATTACAAATATTCACAAAAAAATTAAAAGGTTGAAAACTACGTATAGCAACAAGACCCCCTGAAAACGTTGTATTACTTCGTTTCACAGTTAACACGGTTTTAAAAACCTAATGCCGTTGACAGTCCGCGACGCGACGGTTAATTTTAGTGCAAACGTAATGCCGGTAACCCTCCCAGAGGTTCATTTCCAATATATATGGCAGCATGTCGTATGAGCTCTAAGAAAAGTGGGTGCAGTCGAAAGTTTTAAATGACTTTACCGTTTGAAACTTGTGTCGTGAAACCTGTAAGCTTTACTTAGTTCTTTTTTTTGTCAATCACAAAAATAGACATACATAATCTCACACTTTTCTCCCTTGGGGGTAGACAGAAACTTCAGAATGCCACTTGCTACGATCCTTCCATCCTCCTTCAACCAGCCACCAATCTGACGTGACCAACGTGACGTGACGTCAATCACGTAAAGGCTCCCCCCGCAGACAGGCACGAAACGACACGACAGTGCGACGCGATTCTGCAATTTATTTCCGCAAAACAATTTCTATGAAAACAGAGTCGCAATACGACATATCGTGCGACAATTCGCGCCTGTTTGCGATTTTAATCTTGCTTTATAAGATCTAAAGAGTCATTTATGACCTAATATGATGAAAACTAAGCTACCTAAAATGAAGAAGATACAATGGATAGTCGACGATACTGCTCCATCATTCACCATTATCAACTCGAGCCATTACAGACACTCTGGTAGAACAATTTCTATGAAAACTTCACGGATTTTTTCCTACCGGTGTCCCGTCGCGCATATCTGCGGCTGCCTTAAGTCATATAAAAAAACAGCTTCTTAAATTTTCACGTTGTTCGTTCGGACAAGGATAAGCAATAAAGTAACTAGTTAACATTACTGTATTAATATATCAGAGGTTATCGCAACGATATATCGTCACTGATAATGCCCGGTTGACGCTGTTGAAGTGGGGTAAGTTAGAACCCTCATAAAGTTCATGAGCTACGGCAAGGGTTGGGGTCAACGAGGAAACCTATACTAAGTGCGTCATATGATCTTATCGCTTACAGGTTAAGGTAGCTGCCGTTTGTACCCCATTTAGGATAATAATATATAGTATTACCTATCAGCTTTTGCCCGCGGCTTCGCCTTCGTAGAGGTCGGAATCTGGTATCTGAGGAGACATTCCATAGGGCAATTCAATTTCAGCAAAAAAGAGTTTATTTAAAACTAGCTTCTGCCTGCGACTTCGTTCACGCGGAACTCGTAAGACACCACATTATACTAAAATAACAGCCACATTTTTATAAAACTTCCCAGTAAACGACTTACTTTTGTAGTTTTGTTCTCAGCAGCCAAAATATACAGAGTTAGGACTGATGATACGGGAGCAAGCGACGTTCAGTTGTCCGTGTGAGAAGCAGCTTGGCCTGTGGTCGACACCCGCAGCCTTCAATGTCTGCCCCTGTGACTTGTTGATAATCATCGCAAAGCATACGCTCACAGGAAACTGCACGCGCTTAAACTGGAAGGGATTATAGTGGGGAATTAGTGGTATACGCGGTATAAACACTGTCTTCTTTAAAATATCACCCGTGATGGAGGATATACGGAGCCAAAAGTTTTATACGGACAAAGCCACGGGTAACAGCAATAAATAGTTTATTTACGTAACTAAAGCACTTAAGTATTAACTTAGTAAATGAACTGTTTCCACGCAAACTGTCGATTTCTTCGGCAATTGAGTTCTTTTGTGTTACCTATTCAAATAAGGAAAATTGTAAGGCAAGAGGTAGCATGATTCCAAATAGGGCAATTATACCTAAATGATTAGCCGTAATTAAGAAATGCTTTAACAATTACTTAAAATGTACTTTTTTCCGGGCAAAAAGCTCTAAAACCCGGAGGGATTTTGTAAAAAGTGTAACAAATCAAACTGCCTACGGAGTCGGCTAGGCATTATCATTGTAGAATTTGAACTTGTTCATTAAAAGACTCCCAGGCTGACAGGCACGAAACGACACGACAGTGCGACGCGATTCTGCAATTTATTTCCGCAAAACAATTTCTATGAAAACAGAGTGGCAATGCGGCATATCGTGCGACAAGTCGCGCCTGTTTGCGATTTTAATCTTGCTTTATAAGATCTAAAGAGGTCATTTATGGTCATTAATGACTTAATATGATGAAAACTAAGCTACCAAAAATGAAGAAGACACTCACAATGGATGGTCGACAATACTGCTTACTTACTTACTACAGACAGTTCGGCAATAATATCTGATTTCATGATTCATTCATTTATACCCGTTCTCTTTAAAGTTACATAACATTTTTAATCACAAGGTATCACATTTTTCTAAACTGAACTGAGTAGGCAGATATTTACAACGCAAGACATGTCCGATATTAAGGTTAAGCGTATGCTGAGACGCAAGTGACGTAGCACAGCACGGTGTAGAGAGACGCAGGGCAGGACAGACACATGTCTGCGTCGCAACTGCCTGCGCCGCAACATACGCAGCTCTCAGTATGTTCATGTATTACAAAATCTGCTCCGCTCTGCGCTGTGTGGACCTGCATCACCTGCGTCTCAGCATAAGCTTAGCCTTATGCATTCTGAGAGGTGCCATATTCATTTTGAATCCGATGTGGTATCCTATATTTTGACGTTGCGTGTGTGGTCACAATAGTTTTGGTGTTTCTTCCATGTCACATATTTATGCCGCTGCTCCACAGATGATCACATGTATTTGCTGCCTGCTTGAGAACTGATATTAATGAAGGAATCCTGACGTCATCAGCAGACATTTCTGCGAGCAACTTCGCATTATGACGAAACGTTGCAACAACGATTCTACACAAACTCATTAGATTATATGAAGTTTTCACGAGGAAGGAGCTACTTACCCTGTGTATGAATAAATAAAAAACAGCAAATTCGTTGTTTCACAAGTTTTTCAAAGATTCATCTATTTCTAATGAGACTTGAGACTGCTAAAAGATTATTTTATTTTATCCTGTTAAGTACCACAACGACGCCCGCAACGACAAAGCACTTTATTTATTTATTTAACAGTTTATGTACACACATATAAACAGGTAAGAAGAAAAGAACAGAAAAATACGTACAAAGGTGATGCTTATTTCTAATGAAATCTCTTCCAGCAAACCTGCGATAGGAAAGTGTTTAAAGAGATGTAGACAACGGGTGTAAGAGTAGAAGAGAAAACGGAATACCTAAAATAAAAAGCTTAACTATTCACTAATTTAAATTTACACATACAATATGAGAGTAACATAACATCACGCCTGTATTTCCCGAAGGGTTAGGCAGAGGTGTGCCTATAGTACACCCACATTTTGCCAGTTATGTTTAAGTCCCATGTAATAGGGGGCGAGCCTATTGCCATCAACCGGGCACAAATCTAGACTCCGGGCTGCTACTGAGAAATTCCAGATGGAAAAACCCAATAACGCAATACAATATGAGAATATGCTTACTTAATACATATTTCTAAACGCACTTCCCACTTCTTCTTCTCTTTCCCTTTTATGGGAACACTGTATAGCTGTAATAAACTATCCAGGGGAAATGCAGCCATTTTCACTAAGGCTCACACACACATTCATAAACTCACGCCTTCATTCGATGGGGGAAGGCAGAACTACAGAATGCCACCTGCTACGATGCTTACATACTCTTTTTGCTTCATTTACGTTCATACATCTGTGTGTAATCGTTACACAATTTCCCCGTAGCGAGGCAATTGTGTAATACACATAAAATGACAATTGATCACAATGGGTTTCATTTTGACAGATAAGCCACGTTCATTCATTGGGTTATTTACGTCGTTAAGTTTCGAATTTTCAAACCTTTGAAGCAATGGATTAGCAATATCCTTCAAAACTTGAAGAAAGAAATATTGTGATAGAAAGTGTGTTACGCAAAGGGTAGGTCTAAAGTAAGACCAACAGTGGCGGATTTGCATTTGAACCCCACAATTGCGTAACACACTTTCTATCACATGCCGAGAGTTACCCTAATTAGGGTGCTGTTCATACATGCATTGCAAACATATTTCTGTCGCGATGTGTTGTTATCGCACAGGGAAGCATTCTCACTCATGATCTTGACATAATCCTATAAACTCTTATCTCTTTTGAAGCCCTACGAAATAAATTGAAACGCACGATTTACCAACCCTGGCTGAACGATGTAGAAAAAACGTGCAAAAATAAAATAAGCTCGTTCGTTGTAAGACATGGCGCAGCCAGACTATGCGACATTCGACTGCGATAGACGCAACGACAGGCTGCAGCAGAAACTATTCATTTATATTCGCATATCAATCCTCTGCATATCTACGTAGAGTCGCAACGATAGGATAGGGGGACTCGTATATTCTCGCTACTTATCGCAGTTTCTAGACGGTGTGGTGCACGCACACACCTGACGACAGTCGTATGCAATAGGTCAGCGTTAGTCTTCGTATGATAAAGACTAAGGCAAGAGCAACTTAAGACTCCATATTCACTCACAAGATGAACATCACGACCGTCTCTCTCAAATAATCAAGGAAAATGATCGCTTCTTGCACGACGTCTGTCGTAACAACTAGTCGTAAACACAAACGACAGCACTTCGTCTTGTTGCAGCGACAAGACGCACAGTTTGCGCTGGCACTAAGTTAACTGTTTGTTAGGCATATATGCTTAAAGCGGGCTGTTCACAATGCGACACCGATCTGAATTAATCATGAGGCGTATGAGACAATTTCACCTGAACCAGATGAAGTGGCACACTGCCGTCAGATGAATGGCTTCTGCAAACCACTGCGACGCCTGTGTACGAAACATGAGGCTATTTACATACTAATGTCGCGATTTTTATAAAAATGGGTTCTGTTATGAAGGTCGTTAGTGTACAACATTATAGTGGAACCGTAATGCTTGAAGGAATAAAGTATTTTATGTCATAAATAAATAATGTTTGTAAACTGCGAGCATTTTTTTTAGTTTGGGATATGAAGCGGCATCGTCGCACTTTTCACTTTTAAGTAGGTACTTGCCGAGGCGATTTTTGAATCGAAAATATCAACTATCTTAAAGAAATTTGGTTTAACTACCCATAGATATGGAGATAAAGTCTTAATGATAGGTAAATATTATGTTAGAAATGAGTATTTCCAATTTTAAAATCGTTCGTGCTAGGCCCACTGAATCTTGTCGAGTATCTCTAATCAAGTAATCAGGATTCAAGAATACCCTATTAAAATCATTTTCATTATAAAAACCATGGTCACCTATATTTAGTAGTCCTCCACACAAACTAAGACAACAATGGTACCGATTCCATTGTTCACAAACTAAACTAAATTTAAGTTCAGTGCATCTTTTTCTTTGTATTTCATTAAGAAGAGGACAGAAGATAAATTTTAGTTTAGTTCTGTCAAATTAATCAGCGCCTGTCACTAGTCTATACAAGTTTAGACGTGATTAAAAACTTGCCTACTAAAATTACGTCAATTTACGTCAAGCGCTGATTAATTTGATAGGTCTAAACTAAAATTTACCTTCTGTCCTTTTCTTAATGAAATAGAAAGAAAAAGATGCATTGAACTTAAATTTAGTTTAGTTTGTGAACAAAGGAATCGACACCACTGCCTATGTTTCACAAATAAATTATTCTTATTCTCACAACTACTATTATCGTAATGTCACACTGACAAACTGTTTTGCAGTTTGGCAAATCCAGGCCGTCCCATCCTTGATGTCCTCCCTCCGGTTGACGCCTTGAGCCGAGATTCATACCCCACAGGGGGTGCCCTTAGCGAGCGTTCACCTAGTTTTAATTAGCATAGTTGAATAACCCCTGGCTGGAGGTTTTAAGAGTAGTAGCTTAAGGCACCCACAGGAAAGCCCGGTTAAGTAGTCATGATTTATTTTTTGGTAGGGCATCTCGTAGTTGACTTCTGAGATGCCCTACCAAAAAAAAAAAAAGTTTGGCAGATACTGATTACCTACTGATAATGTGTATTTTTTTTTTTTTGAAACAATAAACAAATAAATAAACATTTAAATAAACATTTATTTCTCTTCCACAAAGGCGCCTTAAAAATATAAAGATTACAATGTCTGATAAATCCTTTGTGGGAGACTGGTATCTGCACTAGGAAAACCTGTCACACAGATTACCAGGCCCCCCCCCAAAAACAGTGTTTGATCATTAAATCATAAAGATAATATTTACAACTTATTTTACCTATATAGAGAGAAACAAGAAAAAAAAAAAATAATAAAAGAACAAAAGATACAAAATTAAAAGTTATTATTGAAAAGTGTTGGTATCTGTGAAGTATGTTGTAGTGTAGATCGTGTGGTGTGGTGTAGTGTGGTACAGTGTGTTGCAGTGTGATGTAGTGTAGTGAGATGTGGTGCGGTGTGGTGCGGTGTGATGTAGTGTGGTGTATAGGCCAGGCTGAAAAACACATTTATCTTAAAACAATAAGGAGCCTTTCAGTGCTTTCGTAATCAAGGTTCAGGAAATAAGTGGTGAGAACTTGCTTGCACTTTGCTTTAGTAAGAGGGTATATTTTTAAAGTTGAGTTTATTTTATTGTATAAATAGCTGCCAAGGAAACAAAAGTTGCGGTGCGAGAGACTACTTTTACACAGTTCAGTAGAACATACATTTGTTTTAATGCGCTTATGAGCGTTTAAGGATGAGTTGTAGTACAAGGTTGAATGTTTACGCAAGATTGTTTGAACGATAAACAGTTGCCGAACAGTAAGAACCTTGCATTTAACGTAGAGTTCAGAGGTAGAGTGAAAAAACGGTAAAGCATGGGCCACCTTTAGCACTGCTCTTTGTGCTCGCTCGATTTTAATCATAAATGACTTAGGGGCCCCACCCCAGACAGAAATGCAATAGTTTAGTATAGATTGACAAAGTGAAAAGTATACTGTCTTAAGAACTTTTGCATCTGCAACACGTCGTAGGCTTTTAAAAATGAAGATGAGCTTCCTAATCCTCTTGGACAACAGATCGATGTGGGAATTAAAGTTCAAGTTTTTGTCTATAGTCACACCGAGGTACTTGATAGAGTCCACTTTTTCGAGTTTTGGGCATGAGCACGAGCAGGAAGAGCTGTTTTTACATGAGTGGGCCGTGATATTTAATAAGGGGTGTTGAGTGAAGTGAGTGTTTGTTAATGTAAATGTTATGTATTTAGTCTTGCCTGTATTAAGAGAGAGTAAGTTGTTGTTTAGCCAGGTCATAACTAGCGAGAAACCCTTCTGAGCAAAGTCGTACACTTCCTCCCAAGTATCTCCATAGAAAAGAAGAGCCGTGTCATCCGCGAATGTAATAATCTTGCCATTAATAAGGTTTAACTGGCAGAGGTCATTGATGAATATTAAAAAGAGGGTAGGCCCTAAAATACTTCCCTGAGGAATACCGATATTGACTTCACAGTCATCACTCAACCATTCATCTACTACAACACGTTGAACTCTGCCATTCAGGTAACTTTTGAACAATTTTAATTGTTCGCCACGAATTCCGAGGTGTTCAAGCTTCTTCAGTAGAAGTGGCGCAGAGACGGTGTCAAAAGCCTTCGCTAAGTCGAGGAAAATCGTAAGGACCTTTTTCCTCTCATCCAACCTAGAAACTATGGTATCAGTAAGTTGATGTACGGCATCGCTTGTTGATCTGCCTTTACGAAAACCATATTGATTATGAGATAAGAGTTTGTTTGTTTCTAGATAGTTGGTTAATTGCTTATTAATAACTTTCTCAAGAATTTTAGATAGTGTAGGCAAAATGGATATTGGACGATAGTTATTGACACAGTCCCTGCTACCAGACTTGTGAATTGGGTGAACTAGGGATTTCTTGAGATCCGAGGGAAATTCACCAGTGGAAAGGCAGATGTTGCAGATAAACGCGATAGGGTCAGATAATAAGTTACAGTATCTTTTAATTAATTCACTGGGAACGTCGTCACACTTCACGGCATTAGTGGATTTAAGAGATGCTATGATGATTTTGATCTCATCCCCATCAGTGGGCAGAAGGACAAAAGAGAGGAGACAAGGCGGTAGAGAAGAAATCTGGTATGAGGCAGGGTAAGACACTGTGATAGATCCCGCCAAAGACCTACCGATGCTTACAAAGAATTGATTAATCTCATTGACAGAGTCTTTGGGCTGATTTGGATCAATTAGATCCATGGGTGGATTTTTCTGTTTGGTAGTGTAGGTGATTTTTTTGATGGTGTCCCATAATTTTTTAGTGTTACCCTGACATTTAGAGAGTTCAGCCTTATCATACTCTTGTTTAACTTTTTTTAGAATGTCATTACAAAAATTACGATAACGTGTATAGGTTATTTTTGCAACTTCGTCATTTGGATGCTTGTTAGACTTGAGATGAAGATTGTCTCGATTGCGCATGCATCGTAGCAGTCCAGGAGTAATCCACGGCTTAATCAGTCGCTTACGTCTTGGAACAGTGATCTTTTTAGTACAAGCAATCAGTAAAGTGGTTAGGGTCTTAAGGAAGAAAGATACAGCTTCACTAGCCCCATCTAAAGAGTAAATACTGTCGAAATCAATAGTTTTCATTTTTTCGTCGAGGGATGGATAATGAATACGTCTTATTGTTTTTGAAAGATGGTGTGAGGAGCTCATATGGGAAAGGCTTATAATGACGCTATAGTGGTCGGTTAGTGTCGTACGAGCAACAAAACATTTCACCGAAAGTTTTGCCTTGACAATTACGTGGTCAAGGCATGTTTGAGAATGGGTAGGGATATAGTTAATTGATTCAGGCGTGACCTTGCGGAAATCCATAATGAAATGATGATGTGGATATATTTAGTAACCTTTTCCGCTTAGAAATCTTCCAGGGTCTTTTCAAGACTCTTTAGAAATAGCTAAGCGGAAAAGGTTACTAAATATATCCACATCATCATTTCGGGTAGGGATATAGTACGCTGGCAACATACCGTGAGAGGCTAATAGATTAAGGTAAATTTCCGCTCTTGCATCGGAAGAAGAAGGCGCTATGTCTATGTTAATATCGCCAGTAAGAAAAATATTATTGTATGACGATAATGTTAGTAAAATATTGTTTAGTGATTCAAGAAATTTTGACACATTTCTTTCCCCCGGGGGGCGATAAATACAGAGAACCACAGTTTGTGAATTGATAATGATAATCAGACAATTGCCATCTATGAGCGATGGTTTTAATATCTTATAGGTAAGGGTAGATTTATAATAAACAATAACGCCCTCGTTTTGTGTCCTGTTAGCATGTGTATTTGCGAACTGGTAACCACTTATGAGTGGAATAAACGGTGTCCGAGATAACCAACATTCCGTTAGAATGATCACATCCCAGTCAATTCCTGATTGTTTGATAAGGGTTTGCAATCCTGAAAAATTTCGGTTAACACTTCTTATATTTTGTACAATAATGTTCAAAGGGGAATTTTCGGTATAAATTAAACTGTAGCAGTCATCAATAGCACAAGTCCTGGAGTCAGCAACCGTTAACTCATCCAATTCATTATTTATTGATAATTGGGAATTATGATCGAATTTTCCGTAAATGCATAAGTGTTACTTTTATAAAGCTCTGTTGTAAATAAAAGGTTTTAATGGGTGCAGTAGCTAAGTGGGTATACAAGCCGTGAGAGAATGCGTTAACATGAGCCTTGGATGTAGTATTGTGTGTTCTAAAAGATAGATGACTTAGAGTGTAGAGTTTGATGATCTGTTTAGTGGAGTTTGTGTAAATACAGACAAAAATCAATGAAAAGTTAACATGCATATAAGTTGTAAAAATGAACATAAAAAGTAAAAAATCTATTAAAAAAGTTATAACTAAAAAAGGTAACAAACATGTTTTAGCAAATTTAATAATTGCGGCGGATAGTCAGTGTTGCCCTCTAAGATTAGTGAGATCTAATTCGCTATCAACTCGAATTTGTTTTTGTCCTTCGGCTTTACGTAGGAATATCCGCCCGTGAGCCACCCAGCAAAAGGTGTATTGGTGTTCTTTGGCAAATTGTCTGCACAAATAAGAAAGCTTCTTCGCGTTTGCAGTTAGAGTTTCCGCTACGTATATCGGTGTCTGCGGCCCTTTTATTTGCAGGTGGGTAGTGTTTAGTTTGCTGTCCTTATTGACCTGATTGAACTTTTTTACAGCAGCTAACATATTTTCTTTCATTAGTTTACTAGTAAACTCAACGATTATAGGTTTATAACCGTCTGTTTTGGTGTTCACTCGGAAAATATCACGGATACCTGTTGTTTCAATGTCTACACTGACGGCTTTTCCCACGTTTTTAATTACGTTGATCAGATCTTTTGTGGTCTCCTTCGTATCGTTTATTGGGATGTTCCGTATCTCAATAGTTGAACCTTTTAAACTTCGCTCCATAGATTCTAATTTATTTTCGAGTGATTGTATGTATTTTTGGTTATTGCGCCGTTCACTCTCTAATTTTGCTACATTCGCAATTATTTCATCGAACTTTTCTGAGTTAAATTCAACGGATTTACGGAGTTCACGATATTCCTGACGGATCTCGTTCACGCTAGTTAGTACTTGGTCGATCTTATTATTTTGAGAATCAGACCAAGTTTTCAATGTACCGATAATCTCTGTTTTGAAGGCCTGCCACTCCTCCTTATATTCTTGGTCATGTTTCCGTTTAGGTACTCGCGTACTTACATTTTTTGAGAAGTCACTAAGACTTATTTCATCAAGACCGCAAGTGGGTATATTCGGTTCAGAGCCGCCGCGGTATGGGGACATCAGAGCTTCCGAGGAGGTCGCTACTTGTGGAGGAGTACGTTGAAGTGACATATTTATTCAGTTTCACTCGCGCGCCGCAAACTTGGACGAGTACTCCTGGTACTAGATGACAGCTACGCTCCTAGTGTGTGCGCACCGGTACGGTAGGTGACCGTCGAGTCGCGTGCGCGCAAGTAGTGCTGGTGATTAGCGACGAGGGGTGTGGTTTTGACCTTATTGGCGAGTTAGTTAATTACTCACGCAGTTGTTGCATAGAGATAGCTCATATAGGTGATGCTCGTCGCACACTGGTTACTCCTGGCTTCGTACTGTTTATGCGCGCCTGGTACTTGCACAATTTTTTTTGGTGTATGATTTTATTTATTTAAATTAAATTTTGACAATATAGTTAACTTAAAACACGTCTGTACCGTACAGGGATCCGGGAGGAAGGCAAACAAATTAATGAGATGAAAGTCAGTGCCTTTGTTTGAAACACAAGCAACTTGTAACTCTACGGTGTATTATCAACATTTAACCATCACATTTAATTGCTTTTTACTTTAAAAACGGCGTTACATATTGACTGGCTTCTTTGCGTACCATACATTCGGCTCGAGTAGGTATTGAAGCTTTGTACGGGATAACAGGTAATATTTTCTCGATTACGCTGTTGGTCCCGTGGAAAAAGTAATTACCTTACCTTAAATTTGACCACACCTTTCCGATACACACCGTAATATCTCGAGGAAGCAATTTAAAATTCGATCTCTTAACATCAAAGTTTCTGATACAGAGATCAATATCTCTCTCAAGTCCAATACGTTAGAGCGACAAAAATTTGATAGATATTCATAGCTGCAACGGAACGGTCACATTCACAACGTGTCCTATTAAAACTTTTCCGATTTAGAACTATTTTCTCGTGCATTTGTTTCATGCTCAACAAAATTGGACGTAACATCTTTGAATAGTTTTAGGAATAGCACTTTAGTATTCGTTTTTTCTGTTGTGGATTGAATACCGACCTACCCGTTGTGGTTTTCAGTAACCTACAGGAAAGGAAGATCGTGGCACCCGGCAACAGGGCAACCGAAGGAACGCGGGTGGGTTTTAGTCAGTAAGAGTGACACGCCCTCCCGCTCCGCCCAGAGCGGGAGAAGTTTTTTGATAATTTCCCACCCAAAAAAAAAGGACCGCCAGACGTCACTTTTTTGCTGATGAACAAAATGTATAAGATTGTGTAGTGTTTGTATGTACTATGCTCGTATGCCTACCTGGTAGCTTGGCCAGACGGCCATTTTCTAGATATCAAGTAATCAAGGTACGTAAAAACGCTACTCACCTCACTTAAATTCTGACAGCTGATTTTACGTATATGTTACAATATCGTTAAAAATCTATCATCAATACCACCAGACACTTCCCGTCGGCAGTATTACCTTACAGACGCTTTAAAACTCTAAAAATAATGACATAATCTTAACAGTTTGAAGCTTTACTTTTATATATGTTAGCCAGAAAACTATTTTAAAACGTTTTACAAACATACTTATTATTCAAGTCAAAACTTCTTTAGGCGCGTTGGGCATTTCTGAGATGGGAAAAAACAATTGAACTCGCGACACCGTTACCAACACCTCATTTTTGTAAACGCGATTGTGCTCTTTATTTATATTACGTTACGGATCAATGTTCTATGCAAGTATTTTCTTGTTTAAGTTTTCACTTCTGTGGATTGCCACTGTTTTTTATGTCAACAGCTTTTTCTCATTTCAAACCTTACTGATTCTTTTATTTCGCCTAGATGTGAAACAGAAATGGTTGAAGTTCGGGTTCGTACCATCCCCTGAATTCTCTGAAAGGGCACATTCCAGCGAAAAGCCCAATTAGTAATCTACCCTACTCTTATCGACATACTAGCAACATTAATCTATAACGTTAATCCATATAATACAATCCTTTACATTGCCGCAACATAATAGTAGTATGTTCTCCGGAGATTGCGAGCAATATATGCAGGTCTAGCATGTTACCCAATTTCCCCAGTCTACGCTAACAATATGCTCAAGATTATAAGCTACGCTGTTGTTCTTTCATTCTAGGATGTACGTGAAGAGATATTAGGGGATCACCATGTCTGCCGGTCCGCGGCAGTACTGACAAATTGGGTACCTACTGAGAAATACTGTCCTGTGTTATTTTAGTTTTCTCACATACTCATGGTTGGTTATTAATATATTTATTCGTGTTTGATAGGTTTTCAATTATTAACTTCGAAACTGATTTTCAGTTGGACAAAAGCTCGGAGTATCAATATGATTTGAAAAATATTGATAAGTACCTACCTATTTATATTCTCACGCGAGACTACAGCGGGAGTTATCTACAAGTAATAATATTATTAATTAATTAATTAACTTTAACTAATATTATAAAGAGAAAAGATTTGATTTTTTGAATATTTGTTTGTTACGCTTTCACTCTAAAATGGCTGAACGGATTTGGATGAAATTTGGCACCTGGGTAGACCATGACCTGGGTTAAGACATAGGATATTCCCACGGGATCGAGAGTTATGCGGGTTAAACCGCGGGATGCAGCTAGTAATAATATTGTAAAGAAAAAGATTAGTAAGTATTGTTTTTTTCTAATATGTAAACTCAAAAACTACTGGACAGATTTTGAAAATTCTTTCACTAGTAGAATGCTATATTATCCCAGAGTAACATAGGCTAATTTATAAAGATATCACGCCGGCGAACCCGGTGGCAGAAGCTACACATAACATAACATCACGCCTGTATTCCCCGAAGGGTTAGGCAGAGGTGTACCTATAGTACACCCACATTTCGCCAGTTATGTTTAAGTCCCATGTAATAGGGGGCGAGCCTATTGCCATCAACCGGGCACAAATCCAGACTCCGGACTGCTACTGAGAAATTCCAGATGGGAAAACCCAATATCATCTTGCCCGACCCGGGAATCGAACCCAGGACCTCATACTCAGCAGTAGCGCTTTGCGACCACTAGACCAACGAGGCAGTCAAGGCGCGCGTGGAACGCAACGCGCCGTCGACCCGGGCCTGTTTCTTATCGGACGGCGAGCTAACCATTGCTCACCGTCCGCAAGCCCGCGCCTACGGCGGCCGAGAATCGACCTGCGACTCCCGACGCCCAGGGCATCTCCTGCAGCAGTTAGGGGCGTGAGGGCGTGAAATTTGCCTTTCCCTCACGCGTTCTGCTTTCTCCTTCGCGAGCATTACTGCTTCGTAGAAGTAGAAGCAGGTGACGGCCTCCCATGCCCTCTCGCTCTGTACCATGGCCTGAACCAGGGCTGGACGCGAGAGATCACCGCCGCCGACCGCCTCCACGACGACTAGGCGATGCTCCGCCCAAGCCGGGCAAACCCCCACCGTATGCTCTACCGTGTCCTCCGGGCGATCACACAATGGTAACACCCGGGCGTTTCCTCCCGCTCTAATCCTGAAACTCCCGAAACAACCGTGTCCGGTGAGGACCTGCGTCAGGCGGAAGGTGAGGACGCCATGGCGCCTCTATAGCCTACGCTTACTTACTAGCAAAAAAGGTTATCGATAAACTCTATTCTATTCATCGTTATTAGGTCACAGTGCGACAGGGCACTGAAAGATTTATCCATTTATATCTGCAGAGGCTCTATCATTTTCTACATATTTCAGTCAGACGTTGACTTTGGTATATACGAGTGGTTACAAAAAACTGCGGCGGGAAAACCGCGTGCTGTCATGTTGGAACGCTGAAATGGTTGAGTTTTTCTCAGCGGGGTTTTAAGCCATTATAATTTAAATGTTGTGAAGATATATATGCCTCTTAATTTAATGAAAATTGTTGAGTATTATCCGTAAAAAAACATCATTAGAAATAACTTATGACAGAATATATGAGTTTTGTACATTTTGAGACATATTTTAGGTCCTTAGCTGCCTACCAAGCTTAGCTAAACTGAGGTAAGCTTGGTAGCTTAGCAGAGCTTAACTGTCTATCATCTTAACAAGTAAGGTTCTATGTTGTAGCCGAAATATCTACTACATTATCATCTGAAACATGAAATAAATGCCAACAGAAAATCGACTTATTTGCTTACATAAACCCAGAGAAAAAAATTAATCGAATATTATAATTCGATTAGATAATTTCCTTTGTTTCCGATCTAATTTGAATTGACAAAAGGGCCTAAAAATAAAATAAAAAAATCATTGATTCGCAGATAAATTACTATGCCCGCAGCAGAAACTTGGAACTCCTAATATATGCAAATTGAAAGATCAAAAGACTAACATCGAAACAATCCAATTCTCTTCGACATCGATTTCCACTGTAGTCTAATGCTAAGCACACACGCAGTGACTTTATTCGCCGGGGACTGGCTGGCGATTTCAAAACATTACTACCACACACAGATTTTGACAGGCGATATGTCGCTAGCGATGTCAAAATCTGTGTGTGGACGTGAGATTTTGAAATGCCGCCGGTGACCAAAGTCGGTGCGTGTGTACCCAGCATTAAACATCTACACTAAAAAGCAATGTATTGTTACCAAAATGAGAAGACAGACAGACACACGAGTGATCCTATATGGGTTCCGTTTTTTATATGTAACAGTGTAACATCTTTCCGCTCGGTTTCCTGCAGTTTAAATGTAAATCTAAGTCTAAAAAAATCTAAATAATTTAATCGGAGGAATGATTTCGTGAAAAGGGACGGAAGTGTGTAACAGGAAGCCGGGGAAGTGCGCGCTATTTGATTTGACCAATGAGCGCGCATGGTAATGGAGTTGGTCAGAAACGACCTTGACGCCCCGCCCCTTTAATGTTGCTTATTACCAAGGTGAGATGTCATATTTTACACATCATATGCGACTACTGTTAAGCCCGCACGTTTTTTTATTCGGACGTACGGAACCCTAAAAACACAGTTATTAATACAGCCTTAACATCTACACGTCGCAA
The DNA here is from genome assembly GCA_916610215.1 of Omphaloscelis lunosa. Taxonomy (NCBI): domain Eukaryota; kingdom Metazoa; phylum Arthropoda; class Insecta; order Lepidoptera; family Noctuidae; genus Omphaloscelis; species Omphaloscelis lunosa. The sequence continues at coordinate 10,039,038 of OU744265.1, read as the reverse complement.
ACGGGAGGAGAAATAAGAAATTGCTATTATGAACTGAAGATTCAATTTAGTATCGCGCTTTTCCTGTTTTATACATCAAGCAAAGCTTAGCGACATGAATGTAAGAAGCTTTTGGAGAAATTGTATAACTTTGACATCTCCCTTGTGTGTTGAGCAGAGATATAGTGTGACAGAGTGGTTTCTAGAAATATATCAAGGCCGTTTTCGTCGGAGGTATAAGCAAAAGAGTGATTGTTGTGATCCACATTGCTTTTTGTATCTTGGGGATATTTTCTTGTATAGCCCGGTGACCCCTGCGACTGATGAGAGCTTAGGATTTTCTGAAAACGTATTTTCCGTTCTAGCCATTATGATAAGTATAGTATTAGATATATGTATATGTAAGTATATAGAAAGTATATCGGGCTGTTGTTGTAAAGTCTATTTTTTTTATTCTGTGTATTTCTTCAATACATTTTTGAACACGTAAAGCAAAATGTTTATCAGCGTTACTACAATATTTAAACTATACCCTAACCGCTTTAGCGTGGCATTAGCGGTCATTGCCCTTTCCCTAATATCTCTCCGTAGGAACCCGAACAATAGACTATGTATGGTTTATCGTTATTGGAACATTTTGAAGATCGCGATAGATTATTCGTTATTTAAATTTTTGAAATAATTAATGCTAGAAAATGTAAGTGGGTCAATGACCGCTATTGCCACGCTAAAGCGATTGGTGAATACACAATATTATTAAGAATATGTTTACATACATATTATATTATTGGCCTTAAACCAAGTTAAATAGCCTTTACCCAAAAGACGGTCTTAAATTACCCCAGAAGTTCATACATTAACAATACAACAATATACATACTCGACTTACTTCCACGCTTCAGGGCATCAAGTTGCCAACTTTACTCGTTCAACTAAGCTTATATAGAAAGGTAAACACAGACAAGCTTTTCTCCACTCCCAGAATGAAATTCTGTGAAAAAATTAATAGAATTTCACATGATGCGGGTCCCGCAGCCCGACCCAGAAGCATATTCATTGAGGGCTAAATGCCGGTAGATATCACCCCCCAGTTAATTACCATTTTAATTAAATACACTCGCCAAATGAATTTTTCAGTGAACTTTTTACTTTTATTTTTAAACGTTTTCGTCTCCGTTTATAGTTTGCTTTTCATTTCCAGTTATCATTCCGGGAAAATTAATTGTTGGAAATAAAATTTTCGTGCTGAGTCTGTTAGCCGGACTGAATTTGTTGAAGCTTTGGGACTCTTCCTAGAAATGTAATTATGTACCTTGCCTTGATGAAAAGAACTTTAAAGTCATGTCTAGATATTATTGAGAACTAAGCACCTACTAAGCTTCTAGAAAGAAGTATTCAAAATGGTGAACAGCACTTAAACCCATTCAGAAACAGTTTATATCGAAAAATCCTGTGCGTAAGTTGATATTAATTCTATTAAGCACTCATTTAAGAACTGTGAACGGTGAATTCGATTTTGACACTTTCAAAACGATAAACCAAACAGCTGAAAGAAATATAACCCCCGCACGTGCTTATTACCTATTATTGCACTACTTTCATACGACTTAAGGTTTAACCCTTACACTAATAACCGCAAAGCCGCTAACAGGCATTACGGCATGAAACATTTCAGGCTTTCAGTTGCGTGCCGGCCGCGACCGAGGGAGGTCGCATACACGACGCGACTTTTCCTACCCTCTCTAGAATCGACGAAAAAGTCTTCGTAACTTTATGGTGTTCTATATTTGAATTTAAAAAAAAAACTTTTAAATTAACGTGATGACGTTTATAAACAAATGAGTGATGTTAAATTGACAGTGACGTGAACTGGATTGTTCTTCGCCCCGCAGTTTATAGGATACTATTTAAAGTTAAGGTAAGTCAGTTTTGTTAACCCATGTCAACCCGTCTATGTTGGTGTCGGCATGGTTAAACGGCTTTATTCAAACAGGAAGGTCGAAAACTCCTTGACAGGTGTTGGAAAAATTTTTATGCTGAAAGTTTGGTTATGATAATGTCAACGCTGAGGATATCGAGGTTGGAAGGATAATTTAAATGCTGTTGAAACTGTATGGAATATAAAGTTAATTATTAAGTTAGTATCTCTTAAATTTTAGAACGGCGGTATTTTTAATAATAGATTAAAAATGTGTTAATTTGGAAATATCATTATGGACAAAATTCTTTATTGTCCCAGAAGGTGTGTTGTATGCAGTAAGTGATTCAGTAAAATAATAATTCATTAATAATACGATATTATTTTTCAAAGTAATTTGTTATTAATAAAGAAGCTATACGCAACTTTGTTTTTAGTCAAAATCCATTATTTTAGATGTAAAATATTCGTTGCTTTCGAAGTAAAATTAAGGTCATAATCATACCATAGTCCTAATGTAGTATGCCCACGCAATAATTATTCCTTAAACCAACGTGATATTTGAATAACTATAACGGCGCAGGATAGCCTTTACCAGAAGCGATCGCCGTATTAATGGTTCAGAAGCTTCAATATCATCAAGATTGTGCCAGAATTTAGCAGTTCGTCGTCGTCGTGGTACGACAGCGACTCCCGTGACATCATCTCTGTCATCAGAAGACAGCCGCCACGCAACTATCGATGCGACGCTCTGCTAGAATGACTTTCACCAGCCAGTGACACTGGCTCTTATCCGAACTCTCCGGTAATTCCTAGTAACTTTGTCACAAAACTAGAAGGCACCACTGGCACAGACTGCGCCGTCAATTACCTACCTACCTAATTAAACAATAATATAAACACAAATAGTGCCATCCACAAAGATGCGCCCCACTCCGCAATAACTGTACTGTAAGCATAGCATGACAACCATAGAAACGGGTTTTCTACGGGTTTTGTCGACGGAAGAATAGACAACATAACAGATTGTGATTGTTTATCTGTAATTTTGTCTATTCTTCTGTCGACAAAATTCGTTTCTATTGTGGTCATGCTATGCGTGCTGTAAGCTGTACTTTAGTGCGGAGCGGAGCACTATCCACAAAGACGCGCCCCACTCCGCCCCGCTCCGTACTTAAAGTACAGTAATCGTGAAGTGGGGCGCGTCTTCGTTGATGGCACTATCTGTCTGTAGATTTCTCTGTTTTGTTTTGCACAAGACGTGAAACAAAGCAGAGAGAAATCTAATATTGTTTTCACAACTATCGGTTACTATCTATTCTCTTGAAGAAACTTCCTTCTTCAAATCTTCGATCCATTGAACTGGAATACTTCTGCGATCTGGAGATCTACTGCGTATCTTATGCTGAGATAGGAGCCTTTCTGGCCTCGCACATGTCTTTTTTTAAATTGTTTTCATGATTTTGTTAGTTTTAATGTTTATATTTCTTGTGCGCGTCCCAAAAATTTTTTTACTGACTGCTTTTAGAAGATTTCCTTGTTTTTTGGAAGGAAATATTATATGGATATTTGAAGCAATATTAACATAACTCCTATTGATTTACCATTGTTTTTCGTTCACGTGACACGCAACTTCAAAGTAATAAAATACCAAAAGTTATAGCATTGTCTGGTCTTCTGAAGGTCACAAGCTCAATAAAAACTTGACGAATAGATTATAAGCTTTATGACAATCTGCTAACGAACTTAAACTTCTTTCCGTTGCATTCCGTGTCTGTATGTGTGACCGCTTAGATCTTCTAACTATACAATGGATTTTGTTTTTTACCATCATTCAAATTATTATTTTACTTAACTATACCACATAAATATCAAAGTGTCAAATGACTGTCTTAACTATCAAACACGACTGCTGGTCCTGGGTTAGTTACCCAGCACACGTAGCATGACAACCATAGAAACGGGTTTTCTACGAGTTTTGTCGACGGAAGAATAGACAAAATGACAGATTGTGATTTTTATCTGTCATTTTGCCTATTCTTCCGTCGACAAAACCCGTTTCTGTCGTGGTCATGCTAAGCTGGCAGGTCGGTCAAAGGGTTGGAAGGGATTTCCATTTTAAAAAAAATCAGTAGCAACCTGGAGTCTGGATTTTCGTCCGCTTAATGGCACTAAGCTCACCTGCTTACTTGCAATTTGTGAGAACTGAAACGCTCGTTTTTAATTATCTGTGACTTTATTGATAGCCTAAATATAATACTATCTATAGCTGGGTTTGTGTCTAGACTGGGTTAGCGTGCTGTTGGTTAATTAATTAAAACTTTATTGCTTATTAATTACCAACTTCTATTAACATAAAACATAATTAATTATGCGTAAAACCTGAACTACTAAAAATAAAAACTGACACCTATACTGCCTGAAGGCAGTCCAGGGGTTGGGTTTAGAAACGTGCCGCCTCGCTAGAAAGAATGTGAGGTTATTTGGGGGTTCTACAGGGTTTCTTGAACCTTCTATAACACATTTTTTTCGGAGACGCCTATTTAAAAAAAATAGGTTTTTTAGGTAAGTTTAAAAAAATCTACTTTTATGCGGATGTAACATCAAGCCTAGCGAGCTTGTAAGTCCCTCGCTCTTGCATCATAAGTTCTTATTGCCTTTTTACTACATCGAGATGTGTCGGGACTTCGGACACCCCGATTCAGACAGGTTAGGTTTGGACGCGATGGCGGGGTCTAGTCTCTACGCCCCTCTGTCGACTACACTTTACTTCAAATAAATATTATTTAACATAGACCTTGAAAATGTGATCTTGTGGGTGTTACCCCTTTCCTCTCTCCTCCCTTCCAACTCCCTCTACATTTAATTTATCAACCTTTTTATTAGATTTATGTCATATTAAAAAATCGTTAAAAAAAAGAAGTATTACCAGCCTCTCCTCTCCTCCCCTATCGAGGCGGCACGTTTCTTATTTTGGTTGACTAAGTATAAGCCTTTCACAAATCTCGGCAAAATTGTACCTATAATGTCAACCCTCTTACACCAACGAAGCTATTGTCATCAAACACTCTAATATTTAGCTAACCATTGAAAGCCGTCGATGAAAGCCATTAGGCCGAATAACAACACTATTGTTCTACGTAGGACATGGCAGCACTAAACACGGTTTCAGCTTAGTTAGCCAACTTCTGGGAACTTGGAGTTAACTTCTATTGTTGATGTTTGTTGTTTATGATAGGTAGGTACCAACGTTAATCAAAGAATACATTAAACCTGAATAATGTTGTCACTTGTGATAGATCAGTGGCGTGCCTAAGGGTAAAAATTAGAGCAAGCCGCCAGATTATTTACGATAAAAAAAAACCTGCCTAGTGGATTGACTTATCCAGCCAGAAAGGGAGAAGTTATTTGATAATGTCCCTCATAAAAAAAAAAAAAAAACTGGCACTCTAGGAATGCCAACAGAAGTGAAAACTGGAAAAAAAATCGGCGCCGCGGTAATCAACGCGTTGATGTCTTTTACTCCACGCACCGCGGTATCAACGCGTTGATGTCTTTTTAATGGTCAAAAGTAGGTGTCGTCACAGTGTCGCGAAATCAGTAGTTTAGTCCCATCTCAAAAATGCCCAACGCGCCTAAAGAAGTTTTCACTTCAAAAAAACAAATCCTATACAACAGTAGACAGACTGTTTGGATTCAAGTATGTTTTTTTTTTGTGATTCGCTAATATGTGATCATAGCAAAAGTTGTATAGTATGACAGGTAAAATCACCCCCTTTACGGATGCAGGTGACTAAATCGTGAAAGCTACAGTTTTCGTTGCGATGATTCTAGCCCGTGTGTTCAAATATTTTGCCGCTTTAAGGTCTCCCACACAAAACTGCGAATTCGCATCGCATTGCAAAAATCTGCAAGCTCGGCCTAAGCCGTGCGCACTGCGAGCTCGCAGATTTTTGCAATGCGATGCAAATTCGCAGTTTTGTGTGGGAGCCCTAAAACAAAAATCTCAAATGTTCCATACAAAATTGCATTAATTACCTACGTTTACGATCAAAACAGCTGATTGGATAGTTGTCAACTACAAAATCTACATATAAAACTATAAAAAACTATTAAAGTGTTCGATGACGTTGTTCTTCTTATCTTTGCGTCGTAAACGCCTTTGATCCTGAATTTTGAGCGTTTATAAGCACTAAGCTCATTTGCTTAAAAACTAATCACTAATTTATCTCGTCTGCTCGACGTCCGTATGTCACTGCAGGGATCCAGCAGAATATCAGCGTCAGATATATTTGCCTGACACATGCTGAGCTGGACTCCCATTTGGTGCAACCTTGAGACACACACCGCACCTTGTATATTATTTATTTCGAAGTTTGTCATAATGTCACTCCATTTCTATACTTACGTATGTTTTTCTTTTTTGTATATTGGCATCTTCTTTTATATATATTCATGTATTTTGTTATTGTGCTTGTGTGTCTTTTGGGCGCACTGAATAAATTCAAAAGTCATTTATTCAAACTAGGCTGAGAATCACCACTTTTCGAACGTCAAAATAACATAAGACAGTCTCCTAAAACGCCCACCCTTCACCACTTCCTAGTGCCTTTAGCTGCGAAGAAGGAGTGGCGCGTGATTCAAGTTAGAAAAAAAATGATTCTGTATAGAATCATTTTTGCAAAAATCATTTTTTCAAAGCGTAATGTTAATTATTTTGCATAATATTGTATAATAGTATGCAAAATAATTAACATTACGCAACACAAAACATAATTTAAATAATAAATTACTGCGGCCATATGTCAGCTTGCACACGCCAATATACCAACCAAAAACATCGAGAACTATACTCAAGAAGAAATAAAAAAATATAAAATAAACGTAAACAGATAATAAATGTTTTATCTTTCTAATCTGCCATTGGAAAACTGAGTACCTATCCACAATAGAATACTAGCTTTTACAGCTTCGCCCACGTGGAAGTCGGAAGTTTTCCCACGGGAGCTTACCTACTACCGGCATAAAAAGTATCCCAAGTTCTAAACCAGTACCCTAACTGCGTAACTTATTTTCGTAAACAATTATGCTTTGTTTCATTTTGACAGTTCAATAACATTGCGTTATTTACGTTGTTGAGCAGATTTTTTTTTTCCAACTTATGAAGCAATGGATTAGCAATCTATTTCAAACCGAAACAGATTGTGTTGTATTACGCAATTAGGATACTGGTTATGGTCTATCCGTGTGTAAAATATCAACCAAATCCGTTTAGCCATTTTAAGGCAAAGGTAAAACACAAACCGACAAACAGAGTCACTGTCGCATTTAGAGCAATATTTTTAAGTATATGACTCGACCGGGAATCCTTCCTGTGCCGTTCCACGTACCAGTCTCCGGTGTAATTCTTCGTTGATGGTAGATATAGGTAGTTGGTTTTCATTCACACAGTTAACTCAAACTCAAAGCATTTATTTCAATTGGAACATTTACAGGCACTTTTGAATTATCACTTATCACGGAGTCATTCAGTTTGAGTTGTTGTTAGCTTCAGCTAATCGCCCATTCCAAAACGAAGTAGGTCTCTGATGGAGAAGAACGGGCAAGAAACTCCATGGACACTCTTTTAAATAAAAACATTATATTACAGAGGTTGCTTGTTTGACCATTACAATTTAATCCTTTCTAACACAACTTTTCTGTTTATTTTTGTTACCCACACACGCCATGATGTGCGCGCCCCTTTTTCAAAAGTGGGTGGACTTACCGAGTATTCCAATACAAAATCTTATTACTTAGTTTGGTCAATAAAACTCACAAACAATGCTCAAATCCTTACCAGTTAATTCTTTTAAAATTAAACAATGCTAATATTCACAAATACAAAAATTATTACATTCAGTTATTGATCAAAAATTATTCTTACATAATATTCGCAAGCTGCGCCATTTTTGTCACATGAGGTAACGCTTTATCATAAAAAAAATAATAATAAGTGAAATGACCACTTGTTAATAGGACTAAAAACCCAAAAATCATTAAATAAATGTTCCCTTTTAGTTTTAACTCCAACATCGAAATTAGTTTAATAATCACTCTTCCAGTAATATAGGTACTGCGAGATTTTTCGTTTCCTGGGCAATAGATGGCGTTTGATCTCAAAGGAATCAATATCGTTCACAGATACATGCAAATAGTTGTAATAGTATGCAACAGTAACCTATAGAGGGCAGGATCAACGACTTTATTGTGAATAACAATTATAATAAATAGTTACACATAAGATTATGTTATAATCTTTACAGGTTAACGCTGTCGCGGCGACATGTATATATATTTGTAATCACGTTCTCGAAAACGGCTGTAACTATTTCAATTAAAATTGCAATATAGGGGTTTACGGGGGTGAAAAATCGACCTAGCTAGGTCTCATATCTGGGAAAGTTTGTTTTTAGGGTTCCGTACTCAAGGGTAAAACGGAACCCTGTTACTTAGACTCCGCTATCCGTCCGTCTGTCTGTCCGTCTGTCACCAGGCTGCATCTCATGAACCGTGATACTTAGACAGTCGAAATCACTGATGATGTATTTCTGTTGCCGCTATAACAACAAATACTTAAAAACAAAATAAAATAAATATTTAAGGGGGGCTCCCATACAACAAACGTGATTATTTGCCGTTTTTATAGATTACAGAACCCTTCGTGCGCGAGTCTGACTCGCACTTAGCCGGTTTTTCTATTTTCACAACCTCGAGAATATGATACAACGTTGGTATACCTGGACGATATGTTTATCTATTTTCACGCGAGCAGAGCTCATTCGACCAGGTACTATATAATGTTATGTAGGTAGTATGGATTACACCGGGTTGTTCTTTGACGAGATAACTTATAAATCTTATGATACATTAAACTAATGTGATGGGTAAGTACCTACCTACGTACATACATATTTTAGTAGTCATTTCAGCGTAAGATTTTGTCGCATGAGAAGTCGCGTGATATACAAGCAATTAGTAAAGTAGACCGCTTTAGATTAGTTTACAAATAAAAAGCTTTACCTTTAGTAAAATAAAATCAGAATATCTTGTTTATTGCTTCGATTATATCATAAATTTACCCTTATTTTATGATTGACGTCACTTTTAAATCAATCAATCTGTCTAGCCTTTTCCCAACTATGTTGGAGTTGGCTTCCAGTTTAATCGGATGCAGCTGAATAACAATAATTTAAATGTTGCGACTGCTTTCTGATCTCCATAATCCAGTAATTGGTTAATACGATACCCCTTAGTAAGACCGGTTGTCAGACTTTCGGGCTTCTGACGACCCGTAACAACTATCAAAGATCCAGAATGACAGCCGGGTCCAACGGCTTAATATGCTTTCCGAGGTACGGAGGAGTCTCGGTATGTAAAGATGGTCACCCTTCCAAGCCCAACCTTGGCAAGCGTAGCTTAACTTATGGATCGACCCGTGCGACTGTTATTACACTAAGCCACGAGCTCCTCAAATCTTTGATTACATCATAAATGTACCCTTATTTTATGAAGGATAATCTATCACTTTATCGGTTCAAATATCAACTGCTTTACAATGAGGAGTGGTGAACTGAAAAGGTTCAAAGGTTTCATTTTCAAACTAGCTTTTCCCGCAGTTTTGCCCTCGTGGGGGTCGGAAATTATCCCACGGGATCGTACTACCGGGATAAAAAGTCTATTCTATTCTAAGTCCTAACCCTGGTCATGGTCTATCCGTGTGCCAAATTTCATCTAAATCCGTTCAGCTGTTTAGACGTAATGGTAATAGGCAGACAGACAGAGTCATACTTTATCATTTGTGTGTGTGTGTGTGTGTGTGTGTGTGTGTGTGTGTGTGTGTGTGTGTGTGTGTTTGTGTGTGTGAGTAAGTGTGTGTGTGTGTAAGTATAGTAAATGTGTAATAAGTATACAAGTAAATTTTCTTTCATGCAAACCTTGTCTAGACAATTCTGCCGTCATAAGGAGAAAAGACGTATCTGACATTTTTTTTTTCGAAATAGAGTTATATACATATTCGGAATCGTCTTTTTTTGCTGATTCCGAATATGTATATAACTCTATTTCTAAAAAAATGTCAGATACGTCTTTTCTCCTTATGACGGCAGAATTACGAATACAACAAAAAAATAAATCAGTCAAATCGGTCGAGCCATTCTCTAGTGATGATGATCATACATGCGGCAATCAATTTTTATTTATAGAGAATATACCATTTTTTTTTTATATACTCAAAATAAACTAAGCGTGAATTCCTACAAGCCTAGTACTTTTTGTTAGTTCTGTCACAGATAATATAATACTAGGTTCTGGACTATTTGTGCGCCAAATTACATCTAAATCTTATTAGTGGGATAATACTAATGCTTGGAATACTATCTAGAATTCATGCAAGCCTAGTACTTTTTGTTAGGTTACTCTCAGAAATTGTGCACAACGTGTCGTGAAATGGATACCGTCCGTCTTCACGATTACCTTTTTTTTGCAATATCCGATTTTAATTAAACACAGCTCCAAATTAATCTCTGTCTTCCTGTAAAAACTACATGAAAATCCATTCAGTAGTTCCCGAGATGTGCGCGAACAAACAAACAGAGAAACTGACACCGGAATCTACTGTTTTAATAAATGTATAAGTATTAATGAAGGATAAACCAAACTCATGAAAAATCTGTTCCAATTTGACATTTCTTATACCATCAAATCACACATAAGTGCTCTGTTATGTACACACGGCTACACATCAAGCTATGAATTTCCAGTTTATGCTGATCTCGCATTGCATAGGATTTCCGTACAATGCGCGATCAGCATAAACTGGAAATGTATAGCTTGATGTGTAGCCGTGTGTACCTATACTACCGAAAAGAACCCTAACCGATTAGTGGTAGCAGCAATCTTTTAAGATTCCTCAGGGACAAGAGTTAATTTTACAAAGCCTGTGGGTAACTCTAAAACCCATTTAATACAATATCATAATACCTTAGTCGTATCCACAATGGGTATGAGTATAATAGCTACATAGAACCACAGTAAAATAAAGTAACAGTATTATTTCTCGGCAGTGACCTTGAAATATACCTACGACCACTCGGTAGATACACCTTCCGCTTCCGTGCGTAACTGCCTTGCACTCGAGAATGTTGCGTACTGACTGAGAATTTGAAGCGCGTTCTTTCGACCGTTTTCTATGACGAGATAATACTGTTACTTATTTATACTGTGACAATGGGTACGGGTATAAAAGCTACATAGAACCCTGAAATTAATAGTCTTAATGGTTGAAATGGTCATCAATTTAATGTCCAACCCCCATTGTCCACAGAGGCGTCAAAGCCGCACTAAAATCAAAATTAACAGTAGAAACCAATTAATTGGTTTCGGGCAAATTGAATTCATTGGTAGCATTGAATTAGACAATCAGTTCGTGACAGCGGCCGCTGGTGTTAAAGTTAGAATTAGGGTTCGATCGCAGGTTAAAATTAATTCGTCGACGAAGTTAAATGTTACATGTCTCATCTAAATTACTGACTTTAGGTTAAACATGATTTATAAAGGACTAGTATTTTCCCGTGGCTTTGCGCGCGTGCATATCGGAAATTATCCAACGGGAGCGTATACCGGGATTAAAAGTATCGTATGTGTCAATGCAGGTTATAAACTATTTGTATGCTAAATTTTATACAAACTATCTTATTTATCATTTTAATTAAGAAGGATACAAATGTTTGACTGTTTTATATTCCTGAAAATAAAAGCATAAAGTCTTACAGCCATATTAATTTTATTCGTATGAAAGTTACTACAATTTCAGACCTTTTGTGTTATTTATGAATGGGTACTGAAATTAAAACGCCTAATTTTAAGGACCTTTAAAGCCGAGCGTCTGAAGGTCTTAATTTCAGCGAAATATTACTGAAATTGAAGCCGAAGCTACTTCAAGACACTGGCTTTAGGCTGTCAATTTTAATTACGGCAACTTGACCTAAATTTGCATCATTGGTCTGGTGGTCGCAAGCGCGACTGAGCGATCTTGGATTCGATTTCCGAGTCGGGCAAAGTGTTATTAAGTTTCCATGTGGAAATTTTCAGTCTGGAATTTGGATTTATGCCTGGTCAATGGCAATTGCCTAGCCTCCGTAACTGCTGAAAACTAGATGCACTAATAGAATGTAATACTCTTATCTTGCTAACAGTTTTATTCGTCACAACTGTATACAATTTCACAATCAAACGACGACTGGCTCTGAACTATTATTTTTTTATGACTTCTTGCAGTTCAACCTAGGAGGTTGTCAGCTGCTTAACCGGACTTTCCTGTGGCTGCCTCAAAATAAAGCCCTCCAGCCAGGGCATAAAATATAAAAACTAAGCCACTATACACGCTAAGGACTCCCCTGTGGGGTACGGACCTCGACTTAGGGCGTCGCTGGTGGAGGACAGTAAGGGACAGGCTGGATCGGATTAAGAGCTCTGCACTACATTTTACCATTTAACATGACTCTTACCCCATCCAGTGTTGAAACTATTTGGTTTACCTTTTTTTTAATAGAAACACCCTGGCCACTTGTTAAAGTAATTTCAGGTACCTAGGTACTTATTTTGAATTAAAAAAAAATATATTGTTGTTGTCATTCTGTGTGTCAATCGAAATGTGCTCCATAATATAAGCGTTGTAACATAAAATCGTATTTTATTCCAAAAGGTTATGGGCAATTAATCGATTTTAAAAAAGTGGACGCTCTACATATATTCCTATTCAAAAATGGCAAGTGGCGATTCTTCCCTGGTAAGCCCAATACAATCCACAATGACATTCTCAAAACTACGTGGAAAAGAAAATTTTCACACCTGGTCGTTCGCAATGGAATGCTACCTAGTAGATCAGGATCTTTGGGACATAGTGTCAAAACCGGCAGATCTTACAACAGCAGCAAATGCTAGAAAAGATGCCAGAGCGAGGTCTAAAATATGTTTAGCATGCCACGAAAATGTTTATCCTGTGATTCAAAATGTACAGACGGCATGCGATACTTGGAACAATTTAAAAAAGGCCTATGCAGATTGTGGTCTTGTCAGAAGACTATCTCTAATGAAAAAGCTACTAGCTGTGAAATATGAAGGAAATATGGAAAAGTACGTGAACTTAATGTTGACTACTCAGCAGGAACTGCGCGGCATGAACGCTGCCATAGAAGATGAGTTTTTAGCCATCATTCTACTAGCAAATCTTCCTGAAAGCTACAAACCACTTGTTATGACCCTGGAGCACTCTAACACGAAGATAACATCTGAAGCTGTAGTCTCAGCACTTCTTAAGGAAGATAGCCGACCATCACCGACTACAAGTCTTACTGTACCTTTTTTTTTTTTTTTTTTTTTTTTTTTTTTTTTTTTTTTTTTTTTTTCCGGGGTGGAAAATCCTCATGGATGTCCTTCGCCCTGAGGCGGGCGAAGGGGTCTGTCAGACTCCTACTGACTAAAAACCACCCCGGTGTTCCCTTCCCACACTTGGACCGGGGATCATGGGATCTAGTGCGCCTTCCATGATCCCCGACTGGTGTCGGCCCGCTTTTGCGGACCACTTCATGCCCGCGAGTGGAGTGAGGTGTTACACTCCCCCCGCGACGTCAAATAGGGGCGCGCGTGGAACACTACGCGCCGCCACCTCGGGTGCTGCTGGATGGGGGGTGACGGACGTCCCCGAGTCCGCCATCCCTCCGGATCCGTTTACGGGGGCTGGAAGAGGGCATTGTCTGCCCTCCGCCGACGCCCAGTCCGCCTGCTACGGATCAGGAGAGTGGTCTCGATCTCCCTCTCCCTTTCCGCAGCCTCCTTCTGTGAAACTACAGTTTCACAGAAGGAGATCACTGCATCCCACGACTCGGCACTCCCGACCATCGAACGAGCGACAGCCGGCAGCGCCAGGTCGGCTCCGACTTCAGATACGAGAGCACGGCGCGGCTCCTCCCATGCGGCACACTCTGCCAGTGTATGCTGCGCCGTGTCCTCCCGACAGTGGGTGCAGTGATGGCACCGAGCGTCCGGCTCCCTGTTTATGCGACACAGGTAGTTCCCGAAGCAACCATGCCCCGAGAGCACCTGCGTCGCCCGAAACGACAGGGAACCGTGCTTCCTCCCGAGCCATTCGTCGAGCACTGGTCGGATCGCGTTGACGGTAGCGAGGCCGGCGGTAGGGCGCAGAAGCCTGTCCCGCCATTCCGTCACCAGGACCTCGCGGAGCTGAGACCGACGAAGCTCGATCTCACGCTGCATCGGTCCACCTCCTCGCGTTCGCGCCTCCTCGCGCCACCGGTGCAGTGAAGCGAGGGCCCTCGCTTCTAGGTCCCAGGGCGGGGATCCGGCCAATGCACAAGCCGCCTCATAGGAGATCGTGCGATACCCCCTGATAGCTCTGACGGCCATCGCCCTCTGAAGTCTTACTGTACCTGATGCAGCATTACAATGCACCGTGACTAAGAAAAAGTCTTTTCATTCGAAGAAATGTACATACTGCAAGAGATTTGGACACTATAAAAATGAATGTAAAATCTTAAAGAAGAAGCAAGAAACTCCTAGTATTAATACTACTAATTACACTTCACACATTACACTTTCATCTTGTTTTAATGTGTCTCATTCCTCTTCCTCAGATTCTTGGTACATAGACTCCGGTGCTACTTCTCATATGTGTAACAGAAAGGAATACTTTCGTGAAATAACCCCTGTAATTAAGCCTGTCACTGTGGCCAACAATGACCAAATTCTATGTGAAGGTGAAGGTACAGTTGTCATTAATAATATAAATACAATTAAAGATGTTCTTTATGTTCCCCAACTAGCTGCAAACTTATTATCAGTTAGTAACTTAGTTAAAAAAGGCTTTATTGTTTTATTTTCCCTAAAAGGTGCCACTATTCTTCAAAAAGAAGGATGTAAAGTCTCAGGTTCTATTATTGCAACCGCCTCAAACTTCAATGGCATGTATAAACTTAATGTTCCTGATTCGCAAGCTCTTTTAACTACTTCCACAGAGTCTGCATTATTATGGCATAGACGCCTTGGTCACCTTAATACTAAAGCCATGAGTATTTTAAAAAATAAGTTTGTGGGCATTAACTATAATGACACACTGAACAAAATCTGTGTGCCTTGTCTACAAGGCAAACTAGCAAAGAAACCGTTCAATAATTCTTCAAGCAGGTCAAAAAATGTTCTAGAAATAGTGCATTCTGATGTTTGTGGACCCATGAGTACTCAATCTTGGGGCAAAGCTCTCTATGTACTCACATTCACTGACGATTTTTCTCGCAAAACTTTTGGATATTTTCTAAAACACAAAAGTGAAGTGTTCTCTAAGTTTGTAGAATTCAAAAGTATGGTAGAAAATCAAACGGGTCACAAAATAAAAAAGTTTAGGTCCGATTGCGGCTCTGAATATATTAATCGCAATATGACTACCTTTTTGAAAGAGAACGGAATTTTGCATCAAACTTCTGTTCCCTATAATCCACAACAAAACGGTATTTCTGAGCGAGTCAATAGAACTATTATTGAAAAAGCTAGGTCCATGCTTCAAGATGCTAACTTATCAAAAGCATACTGGGCAGAAGCAGTAAATACTGCAATTTATCTCAAAAATCATTCACCTACTCAAGCGTTAAATAATAAAATTCCAGAAGAGATTTGGACTGGAAAGAAAATTAATCTTTCACATTTACGTGTCTTTGGCTGTGAAGCACATGCACTTATACCCGTAGAAAAACGTACAAAACTAGAGTCAAAAACTCGAAAGTACATATTTGTTGGGTATTCCAGTCAAAGTAAAGGCTTTCGTTTAATTGATCCCCAAAATCCTCGAGTGGTTTTGACCGCGAGAGATGTTGTCTTCATTGAGGATAAGCCTTCTACTAGCGACACTCAAGATGTGTCTCAGTCACAGACAAGTGACATAATTCAAGTACAAGATACTGAAACAGGTTTAGACATGGAAATACCTAAAGTTTCACAAACTGAAACAACTGAAGTTCCAAATACGGAAATACAAGAAATCTCAGAAATAGAAACACCTGAAGTGTTTTTTGACTCCGAAAGTGAGACTATTGTGAAACATCCCCATGTTAATGTTGAAAGCAAAAGGAGATATTCCCTTAGAGACCGACGTCCACCAATAAGATATCCCGACAATGACACCCTAGCAAACTTGACTTCTACGAACTTTGAACCTGAAACGTTTAAAGAAGCCATGGAAGATGTTCATAAAGACAACTGGCTTAAGTCAATGGAAGTCGAATACGATTCACTAATTAAGCACGGTACCTGGATTTTGGTGGACAGACCAAGTGACCGTAAAATTGTGAAATGTAAATGGGTATATAAAATAAAAAGGGATACATCGGGAAATATAATAAAATATAAAGCCAGATTGGTAGCCAAAGGGTTCACCCAGATTTACGGGGTGGACTATCATGAAACTTTCTCACCTGTAACTAGACTATCAACTGTCAGATTGCTAATAGCTTACGCTGTTCAGCATAACTTAGAAGTCGATCACTTAGATGTTGAAACTGCCTTCCTTTATGGGACCTTAGACGAAGAAATTTATATGACTCAGCCAGAAGGATTTATAAAAGAGGACAGCAAAAACAAAGTATGTCTTTTAAAGAGAGCTTTGTATGGATTAAAACAATCCCCTAGACAGTGGCATAAAAAAGTTTGCGAAGCAATGGCAAAGTTTGGTTTAATGAAATCACAAAATGATAATTGTGTATATTATCATAAAAACCAAAATAAGCTTCTTATCGTCGCCATATTTGTGGACGATTTTTTCATATTTTCTAATGATAAGGAAATGAAACAAAAGTTTAAAAGCGCTATTAGCAAAGAATTCTGTGTCAAAGACTTAGGTTCCTTAAAAGACTGTCTTGGTATGAGAGTTTTGTATACTAAAAACGGCATTACTCTTGACCAAACCAAATACATAGATAAGCTTATTTCTAAATTTGGAATGAGTGATGCCATATCAGTTTCCACACCCATGGAACCTGGTCAAAAACTCACTTACAGAGACATTAATGACGATCAGCCAGATTTACCTTACCAGCAGCTCATTGGATCACTAATGTATGTTTCCATTGGCACTAGACCCGACATCTCACATGCAGTGTCATTTTTAAGTCAATTCAACACACATTACGGGGAGGTGCACTGGAGAGCTGCCAAGCGGGTACTGAGGTATCTTAAGGGTACCAAGGACCTGAAACTTCACTATCATAAAGTCATGCCAGACTATCCCATCGGTTATGTAGATGCAGACCATGGAAGTAATATCATCGATCGTCGTTCATTCACAGGTTTCTTTTTCATTATGAGTGGAGCACCAATTAGTTGGGAGTCACGCAAACAAAAAACAGTCGCACTCTCAACTACAGAAGCTGAGTATATGGCTCTTAGTGAAGCGTGCAAAGAAGCCATATACCTCAAGGAGTTTTTTAAAGAAATATTTTCTTTGGATCGCCCAATCAAAATTTATACAGATAATCAAAGTTCATTAAAATTATCTCATAACGACACCTTTCACGCACGCACCAAACACATCGATATAAGGCACCATTTTATTCGCGATTCACTTAATCAACAAAACCTTGTCTTAAATTACATTAACACACGTAATATGCCAGCCGATGTCCTTACTAAACCTTTAACAAAACTTCGACATTTCATGTGTCTTAAAGGTTTAGGTATAACCGAGGCCATAAGCTAGCTTGCTTTTGTTTTTGTATTCATTGTTTTGTTAAGTGTTCGTGATTATTGTTTATAGTGTTTGTTATTAATTTATTAGGGTGTATATATTTTTTGTATATCTGTATGTACAGGATGTTTCCATTACGGGGAGGTGTTGAAACTATTTGGTTTACCTTTTTTTTAATAGAAACACCCTGGCCACTTGTTAAAGTAATTTCAGGTACCTAGGTACTTATTTTGAATTAAAAAAAAAAATATTGTTGTTGTCATTCTGTGTGTCAATCGAAATGTGCTCCATAATATAAGCGTTGTAACATAAAATCGTATTTTATTCCAAAATCCAGAAATAACGATAATATCGTATCTGTTATTTTTAAGTGTTGCCAAAGTAAAATAATACATTCAGTTGCCATAACGAAAATACATTAAAAAGTTTGTCACAATATTAATAACTTGACCTTGACCGTGATTTCGTCCGTGAGCCTATAACCTTCCTCGAGAATTGGGCTATCCAATGCAAAAATAATTTTTCAAATCCGACTAGTTGTTCCGGAGATTACCCCCTACATACAAACTAACAAACAAACAAATTTTACCTCTTTATAATATTAGTATAGAAGATTTGTACTTTGACAGTGTTGCCACAATGGATATTATAACACATTTCTTAAAAATAAATCAAAGAAATCACGACACTATGTTCCTACCTTTTCGGAAACTACAGACTTGATATTATGTAATGTTAAAAATACAGATATACAGACTATATCAGAAACGTGTGGTCATGTTCAAAAGTATGGTACAATGCATCAAACTGAACAATATTCTCCACGGGACAACATCGTAATCGCAATAAAACATATCACCTGTCCCTTACATTTTGGCTAAGTCAGCTGATTGTTAGGTTAGCTGGTTTTTTTTGATCCCACGGAGAAAGTAGTTTAATTTGATGGCCTGTACCATAGCCTTAAAGATTTCGACTCCACCCATTTTTCATAGAACTCATACGCCGTGCCGCCGTACATATTGCAAGCTGAGTCAAGGAGGGGTCACCGGCATTACGTTTGCGCTAAAGTTAAACCACGAGGAGTGTCGCCGGCATTAGGTTTAAATTCTTGTTAAAGGTCGTGCAGACCAGCGCGATATCGCGGGCGCGACAGGCAGCGCAACCCTGTACGAGCCTTCAAAATATATAACTGATTTTATTTTCACAGTTTATAATGCCGAATTTGCCAAGAAAAACCTACATTTAAAAAAACCCTCCGCGAGGGCTCCCGGCATCAAATATGCAACTTGAGTGAACCCTCCAGGAGGGCTCCTGGCACTGAAGGTGTTAATATGACCACAAATTTCTGATAGACGCTGTATAAATAGCTATATTAGCCAGCAATCAATTGATTTGTCGTACACACACATAAAGGCTCTGGTAGCCGCTCATTAACTTGGTGCGGACTTTACATTTGTGGAAGCCACTTGCAGCCCCTACAAAGTGGTTTGAATAGCTCTAAAGCTGCAGGGTTGATTCAAACTCAAACTCAAACTCAAAGCATTTATTTCAATTAAACCATTTACAGGCATTTTTGAATTGTCAAAGAGTCGGTCAGTTAGTCAGAAAGTTGAAGCTAATTGCCCATTCCAAAACGTAGATCTCTATGGAGAAGAACGGGCAAGAAACTCCAAGGACACTCTTTTAAACATTGATATTACAAAATCCTGGGTACATCATTCTTGTTGCTTCTATATGTGAGAACAATGTACAAAAAATAATCAAAAGCAATTGAAAATATAAGATTAAAAATAAGCCCTGGCAGATAAGAGATGACCAGTTTCAACTGACGGCGCCCGTTCACGAACATGACGCGTGGATCAGCACCATCCAGCTCAACCATTTTGTAGGGAACCGAATGATCCAACACACTCGCCACCATCAGCGAGACATTTAAGTGAGCATGACATATTCTCAACTGCCATGCTATTTCAAGTCAACATACATCTTAATAAGTTAATAAACGGCTCCATGGTCTCACATTTACAAAAATAAAAATGCTTCTAAATTATACAAAACTATAGTTTGCAATGTATCTAAAAAAATAAAAGAATTTAACCACCAAAAAGAAAGAAAATCATTACTTAATTGGAGCATTCAACAATTAAGTTGGTAAAACAAAAATGAACATTAAGTTCCTAATGTCAAAATATATTTTTTTTAAAAAGGGGAAGCAACTCTTCCAAATATTAAAATTTTAACTAGTGAGCCCAAGCGGCTGTGGAGCAGGACCAGCATTAAGCCAAGCATTTTTATCTACGATATAATCATCTAACTTATAATATGCTTGTCTACATAGTGTGCGTTTAATGCATGTTTTAAATTTCTTCTCATTTAGTTGAAGAATATCGAGTGGTATTTTATTATAACATTTTACACAGTACCCCATAAAAGAAGTGTGTACTTTAGACAATCTAAAACGTGGTTGATCTAATTTGTTCCTATTTCTAGTGTTAAAATTATGCCTGTCACTTATCTTACTAAAAAGATGGAGATTTTTTCGAACATACATAATGTTCTCATATATATACTGACAATGTACCGTCATGATGTTGATTTTCTTAAACATTTCCCTTAGAGACTCGCGTCTGCGGAGGTTGTAGATGGCTCTGACGGCCCTCTTTTGCAGAATAAAGATAGAATTAATATCTGCAGCCCGTCCCCACAGCAAAATACCGTAAGACATGATGCTATGAAAGTAACTAAAATAGACCAGTCTCGCAGAATCTACGTCTGTTAGTTGGCGGATTTTCCAAACAGCGTAAGCGGCTGAACTTAGCCGCCCTGCAAGTGATGTTAAGTGAGGACCCCACTGTAGTTTAGAGTCAAGCTATATATAGTCAAGATTGACATGAAATCAATGACTGTTTTAAAATATTTGAGCTTTGGTACTATTTAGAACAACGAACCTATGATCCACAGATCATAAACTCATTAGAAAGCTCCTCTGACTTTTCGGATTCATATGCGTATTGTATAATTATCACTTGCTTAAAAAACAGCGAAGGAAATCTTCGTGAGGAAACCAATGCCTGAGATATATATCTCGACGGCATGTGAAGCCAAGTTAGAGGCCCATGGGCGGCTTTAAAACTCTGACACCAGGTTAGTCACTAACCACACGAAAAAGAGAGCAGTACCATAGCACTGAAAAGTGGTTCTCGCAAAGGCTCATGAGAAGGCTGAAAGTCACCCAATGGACAATGGAAACGGCTAATGTTTGGAGTTTTTCTACGTGATCGAATCAGAAATGTAAAGATCCGTAAGAAAAACAAGATAGCCTGAAGAATTGCCAAACTTAAGTGGCAGCGGGCAGAGCACACTGCTCGCAGAACAGATGGCCGATGGGGCCGAAAGGTTCTGGAGTGGCGACCGCGTACCGAAAACCGTAACGTTGGAAGGCCTCCCAGAATGTGGACCGATGACCTTGTGAAGGCCGCAGGAATCCGCTGGATGTGAGGAGCACAAAACCGGTCGAAGTGGCGATATTGGGGGGCGGCCTTTTTGGATATGTGGACATCTTTCGTCTGAAATGATGATTATGACTGTTTAGGATGTGAAGAGCATTAACAATTACATTCCAAATATACCTACGTTAAAAATTGCTTTAACAAATGCCTACTTATCTGACTTGGAAAGTAAGTAAAGAAAGAATGTATCACCTAATCCTTGCGCAAATTATAAATCGTCTGACACAGGAGCTAATCGCAGTACTTCAACATGAAGCCGCTGAATAATATCTATTCATAGTTTGCTTTAAAAAAGAACCCAGGTTACCCACTTATAGCAAGTCAAAGTCCATTAAAATTTTTTTTATCACACCTGCTCTGAAAATACATACTAATTATACCAATTAGAGGGAAGAAACGCCTTTATCCCGCCCTTCAAATCCTTTCATCCCAAGGTATGGAAGTTTGTATGAAAATCCTTCCGACCCAGGGGTGGGAAGTATGTATGAAATTCCATTACATACCCGGTTTTTCTTTTTTTTTTAATTTGTCAGCAGTCATACTGCCAAGAGACTTTAACTGTCTACTAATTAAATTTCAAGTAAATTTTTACTGGCCACATACAGTTTTTTTTTTACCAGTTACCAACCTCCTTGGTGCATACAGAAAATTAAAAACGAAATTATTTTTGTATATAAAACGCGCGGAATCACGGAAGAAGTGGCTTCTTCAAGCCTTCAACTAACTCAAGATGTAAACATGTCTCAAAGTATCAAGATACCCGGACAAAATGTAACATCTTATAATAGCTGCACTTTTAATAATTGTACTTTTAACTAAATATAAACATTTCTATGCATTTATGTCCATAATTTTCCTCGTAGGTGTAATAAAAAGCACTATACATCCCTCAGGATAAAGTACAGTTCCATACCTCAAATGGTTTGGCCACGAGCTTCTCGGTATGGAACTGTCACTTTCTTCCCTCTGAAGTAATGTACTATTAAATTTTGCAATAATAGAAGAGAAATCTCATTAAAATAGAATATTAAATTCTTATTGACTGAACCCGACCCATTATATTGGCGTGTGCTACCTGACATAATTACGGCAAATAATTTAATTTTATGTTTTGTGTTTTGTACTGTTAATTAAGTTTTTCTAACTGAACAGACAGCTGTACTGCTGGGGAGTTGGTTGCGCCACGTCTTCCCAGCTAAAGCACTAGGAAGTGGTGAAGGGTGGGCGTTTTGGGGGACTGTCTTATGTAAATTTGACGTTCGAAAAGTGTTGATTATCAGCCTAGTTTGAATAATAGTGACTATTGATTACTGTTGTTATATGTAATTCAAGTTCTATCATGTAGACAGGTGAAGGTAGGTAAGGTCTTAATAATTAAGCAAAAGTGGTGTATCACCTGTTGGTATCCCACGCTACTGTAATAAGCACAGTAATAAGTGTAACATGACATAACTATACCGGTGCTATGCCACCTTACCGTTGAAAAAAAACCTACGACAACTGGCGTCATTTAATTCTACAATGTATTTTTTTAAACTATAGTGTATCTCTATCTAAGCTTTTATTTGGCCAAAATATCGCTCTCATCCAATCAGTCAATCTGCCCAACCTTTTTCTCAATTATAGTGGGGTCGGCTTCCAGTCTAACTGAATACCAGTTAGATAGAGCGACAGCCAGTAAACCTCCCAGTCGGCATGATTTTTTCCGACATCTTCGACAATAACCGTCATATTACAGCCAATTTATACAAAACCTTAATGAATTATACACTAAAACATGCCGCAGAAATCACTCCGTCCATTGGTGAAAATCGTTTGAAAATCAGTTCGGTAGTTTTTGAGTTTATCGCGTTAACAGACAGATACGGCGGGGACTTTGTTTTATAATATGTAAGGATAATATTAGACAATGATGACAATGAAGTATGACTTCCATATTCCAAACTATAAAACAGCACACAGCAATCAATAGCTATAATAGCTGCTTTACTGTCAAAGTAATGTCGCTAAGTGGTAGTTAGCACGGCAGTCTGTGGACTCAAACCTATCGTACCAATCCCTTTCAACCAAATACGCAGGTGGCTGCAGGAGTTCACCCACACACAAGCGGAGTACTGGTGGACCTCGATACCGGGCTGCAGACAGTCCACGGAGACTATGCCATCCCTGAATAGCACGCTAACCAGACGTTCATGTCTGGATAGGAACGGCCTGCGCCTGGTGACGGGGACCATCACGGGACACTGCTCGCTAAACAAACACTTCCACACGATAGGCATAACGGACAGCCCTCTGTGCAGGGCGTGTATGGAGGCTGAGGAAACCGTCGCGCACGTGCTCTTTGAATGCACAGGCGTCACTCAGATTAGAACAGAAACCCTCGGATCACCCAGATCTTTCATTGATGTTCTGAACAGTCCAGGAGTTTAGATTAACTTCTGGAGGGAGGTGGGCTGGTTAGAATAACAACCAAACGGCCGCCATGGCCCACGCACAGTAGTCCACCTGACGGACTAAGTGCGGAAACCAAACCCCATAACATATAACATAGATAGTGGTGGTTAAAGCATAATAATGTGTTATAAATGACGGGTAAGGTAAACGTACCAATACTCGTCGGGTTTTGAAATTCACTGACTTTAAACAACTGCTGTGTGAAAAGTGTTTTATTTAGAATGAAACTTTTTGCATAACTAAATAGGAAATTTATCCATTATTCTAAGTAATTAATAAGCAAATGTAAAAAAGGGCGATTTGTACTAATAGTCGTCAGATTTTTACTATTACTCATCAAAAAGTCCCAGTAGTCGTCAATGTCTGTCGCTAACCGGATTGAGATTGTCTTTGATATTAGTGGCAAGTCTAAGAAACAAAAGGTGACTAGAAGACCAAATCCCAAGATGAATAATTAGAACCTAATTTGGATTTGTGTTTTTTCTGAAATCATCTCCGCTCATTGGTATCCATTGAAGCTGAGTGGAGACGAGATGTATGAATAACGAAATTGTTTTGCTTTTTTAAAAAAACATTTCCTCTCATCTCGTCTCCGCTTTAGTGGAGTCCGGGCCTAACTGTCATATCTACAAAAAGCAAAAACACAAATGAATGAATGTTATTCTTCCATTCCCAAAACTAATTAACTTTGACACGCTTTTTTTGTTGACACAATAAAGCTATCTCTATTTTAATTAAGTGCGTGTATCACGCTTATGTACGCGCTTATGTACTCAGAGATAAGGGGTCCCTTCCGTTGCTACACATTATTACAAGGACGGTGTAATAAATAACACTATCACTCCCGTTTTTAGGTATCCCTTTTTATATCATAATATATAAAGCACCTCAAGCTTTTTGAGCCAATAAAGGTATACAAGCGTGACACAGTGTTTAAAGTAACTTGCAAAAAAGTATATGCAAGCAGCTTGCACGCCATTGTGTCATAACTGTACAGCTTCTAATTTGTGATAACATGCGGTATGTCACAACAGGGGATCGTGACTAAATGATAACTGCAGAGATCGATGGAAGATTAACCTACGCTGGAAGTGAGCGGTTCGTGGATGGGTCCATTACATATCTAGACCCCTCCGTGCCTCAGAAAGCACGTTATGCTGTTGGTCCTTGCTGTCATTCGTAGATCTTTGACAGTCGTTACGGGTAGTCAGAAGCCCAAAAGTCTGATAACCAGTCTTACCAAGGGGTATCGTGTTCCCCAGTAACTGGACTGTAGAGATCAGATAGGCAATCGCTCTATGTAAATTTCAGCATTCGGTTAAACTGGAAGCCGATCACAACATAGTTGGGAAAAAGCTAGGCAGATTGATAAGGTATGTCACAATGGCATGCCAGCTACTTGCATACTTTTGTGCACGTAACTGGCATGTGCCTCTAGCTTTAGACATTGTGTCTCGCTGTGTCAAAAAAGTTGCAACTTGAGAAAAATTATGTTAAAGTTGCAACTTGAAAGATGTCCGACTCTCCGACCGATCAGTTCAGGCGATCTTTATAAAATAACATGACTGTAAACAGAAAATTATCAGCTGCCCCAGACATTGCAAAGCATTACCTACCTACTTAAAACTTAGTTATACTTTTAACTTCATACTTTACTGTATATTTACAGAATGATGCTAGGAGTAGAGGTAACTAGAACTCTTCTTTCATAATCGTAGGCTACCTACACAAATATCACAGCAAATACTTATATAGCTCATATCGAAATACATAGTTATGCACGACTGAAATGATATCAATATCGCAAGCGAAATACCAGGTTACTAGAATTTCATCTCCTGCGCCTAAAATTAAGCGGCACGCACGTTAGGAAACCAGTCAATCTGAACTTTGATTTTCTGTCATTTGACAGTTTATGGCTGAATTCCAAAAGCAAATAATCTAACTTTTCTTTTGCAAAAAACCATAGAATCAACCTCATGTTCAAAACGTTTAAACGTTCGGAGTCAAAAATGCTTGTTGTGATAATTTTCTTTTGTTTTTTTTTCTTGGTTTGAATTTCGTTCCTATTTCAAAAAGTAAATCACACGCGACACGAGGAAATAGAGCAATGCGAGCCATGGCAACAAAAAAAAAACTAAAACTTTTTGGTGTATGTAGTTAACAATGAAGTAGTTTTATTCGGAAACAGATTTTTATTTGTATAAAATACAGGTTGTTATCAATGTGTGAGTCTGGTATCGATCGGTGTCGTGCCACTCGGTCACTAGCCCTACTGCCAACATATCGATTTTAACCACAAGCATTTAGACATCTACCATTGTTACCAACGTCTGAATATTTAGCCGATAGCGTGGTATGCATATTTCCTGAATAGTTTATAGGTATTTCTAATTTGAAGAACGGAATTTAATTGTAAATATAGTACCTTGTTAATAGCTTTCATTACAATACTTAATTGTTTTTTAATGGCATGACTTACCTTTGACCTAAAATAAGCCTAGAATTAAGATTCTTAGATTAACTGCTTTAGTTTTAAATGGCCATATCATAGAAATTACGTTACCTTATTTTTTTTTGTGTGACGTAATCCTATAAGAGTGTAGGTAACACTAAATTCTAAAAAAAAATGAAATCATAAAGGAAAAAAACCGGCCAAGTGCGTGTCGGACCGCGCACAATGAAGGGTTCAATAGTTAGGATAAATTTATCACAAAAACAAACTTAACATTGTAGTTGAAAAACATGTTGTCCTCCATTATATACGTCACACACGGTTAATCCTCCAACTGCAAATGTACGTTTTTAATCGCAAAAAAAAAAAAAAAATGTATGTGATTAAACTGCAAATTAACGATTTTCGGACTTTTTCCTTTACATGCTGTGAGACCTTGTTTCTTGCCCAATTTCATGATTCTAGGTCAACGGGATACCCGATACGGTTTTGATTTATTTTGCAAGTATCAAACTTTGTCGCATAAATGGCTGTATTTTTTTAGAGCTTCAAGGGACCGTAGACCTACTTATTTGATATTAATTTGAACTTGATACTTCCACGCGTTCCTGAGAATGTCTTGACAGTCTGTCCATCTGTCTGTCATTCAGTCTTGACGGTCTGAAAGACAGACAGATGGACAGACAGACGGACAACAAAGTGATCCTATAGGGGTTCCGTTTTTTCCTTTGAAATACGGAACCCCAAAAATATCAAAAGCTCCCGCGACGATAATTAAAATTGGAACGTTCAATAGGTTTATATTTTTTTTTTTAAATTGCCATTCTTATATAAGGAATCTCCCCTAAAAATAGTTCGTGACGTAACTTGCCATGTATTTAAATATAACCTGCGTGAAGGGAACTCGAAACTAATGGCTGTCGCGGAGTCACCACAACACGCTATTCATCATTTAGGAAGGTCTGCAACAAAAGAAGCCTTGATTTATTTAGCGGGATTAGTAGGAAATATCAACACTGGCAACACTTATTAATCAAACGGACGTGACGTTTGCTTTGCTAAATGATAGTTTGCTATTTCTTGAGAACGTCGACTGCAATGTGGCGTTGGAAATAACTGCATCGATTATAAAATGATGATGTAGATATATTTAGTAACCTAGTCAGTGTCAGTCTGCGCTCAGTGCTGGGTGTGGCAACTCACCGTGTTCGAGTTCGCGACAAGTCAATCGTCATCCTGAGGATGCCTCGTTGAGAGGTGAAACACGTGTCTATTTCTTTCAGGGTCTGTTAACTCTTTAGAAATAGCTAAGCGGAACAGGTTACTAAATATATCCACATCATCATTTTATAATGGATTTCCGCAAGTTTACGCCTGAATCAATTAACTATCTGCAACGATTATGTCTACATTTACTAAAAATGAAACTATTCTATGGTCAGGAATATTCGAGATTGAGTGACTACGAGAAGGACCTACCTACACAGATTAAAGGTACCGAAGACATAATTGTAACTTTTTTTCGAACATGGAAAGTGAACACCTTCCAATTTAATTACTAGCGGTAATGGGTACTACTAATTTTAAAGATGACTCACAGTATTATCCGAGTCTTGAAGCAGGAACTGATTATCTCTAATAGACGTGCTTAATTTTGTTACTTTAATTCACTGAATCCAGTGAAAAAAAAAAATGGTTAAAGAAATTGCCACACAATTCAAGTGTAAAACATTCACGTAATTCATTCCGTAGACCTTCAAATAAATATAACAAAAACTTTTTAACTACATAGTTCCTGTTATATGTTGGAACATAAAACCTCACAATCTCTTATTCAACTGAATTTATTGCGCACATTTATTAGTTTGTCAAAACTACAGTACAATAACTACCTACGTCACACGAGAATATCTTCACAACTGTGTTAGCATATACATTTTTAGGATTCCGTACCACAAAAAGAAAAAACGGAACCAAGAATAATCAACACAATAAAAAAATACGGCCGTTTATGCGACAAATTTTGATACCTACTCGCAAATAAATCAAACCCTATAGGGTACTTCTCGATGACCTAGTATCATGAAATTTGGCAAGAAGCAAGGCCTATAAAAAAAGTCCGAAAACCATTAATTTGTAGTTTTATCACATAGAAAATATTTATTGCGATTACAAACTTACATTTGCAGTTGCAGAATATTGACCCTTCATTGTGCGTGTCCGACGCGCAAATGGCCGGTTTTTAACTGCAGTCTAACTTAATAAAATATTTTACTATATTTCTTTAATCCCTTAAGAGCGCAGATAAGATAAAAACAGTGGGTAGTAAAATGTTACAAAGAGTGTGAAAGATCTCCCTTTATGAAGAACAATATTTTATGGCGGCCATCAATGAGACCCAATCGGAATATTTAACAGACCTAATGCTCGTTTCGAACGAAGATATCATGAAAATGTTCAATTTAATGGACAATAAAACGATGATATTTGGTGTCGTTATTATTTTTAAACGTTTCATAAAAATGCTGAAGAACTCTCATAATAATTTATGGTCAATGACAATATTCCTCATACTTAATAGTAACAAAGTTTATAGTCTATGGTTTAAAAAAAGTTGTTTTAAAGGTATCTAGAACTATTGTAAACCCATTTTCGAATTTAGAACGCAAAAACAACGAATCGCAATGGCACCACATTCCAAATATAAATAAAGTATTTAAACCTTGCTTTGTTTATTCATAAAATAATGTAAAACAATTTTCGTGTAAACGTTAGTTTGTTAATCTGTAGCAAACTCGGATATACACGACTAATGGCCGCTATGGAAACAGGGCAGCGGAAATACAGAGAAAAACTATTGTGAAATATGATTTAATAACAGATTTTGTTCTTGTACCAACAATCTGCTATAATTCTTACTGAATTTATGCGACAAATCATAACAGCCGCGTTTTTATTACGGTACAGTTATCCTTTGTTTTTATTTCTATGTTTAAGTAACTGTGTGGTATAATTATAATAAAAGATAACGTACAAGTATCGCCACTAATTTATTGTACCCCAATCCATTTGTTATGTTTGGCCAACATCACCCCAACATAAATAAACAATAATGATTGAATAACATTTACATCGAGAATTGAAAAAAAAAATACAGTTGCAAATAAATCAAATTCTGCAGCATAACATGTTCTATTACAAATACTGTGAACAAAACTGAAAACATTTGGTGAATGTAAATTTTTATATGAAATTAATTTAACTTTAAAATAAAGCACTTTTACAATTAGTTATGTTTCATTGTAGGTGATAATAAATTTTAAAAAATTGTTTCATTTTTAAATAGGTACGTAGACCAATCTATAAAAAAATTAAACAATTTAAAGTTTATTTTTAAATAGGTACGTGGTCTACGCGTTTGAGATAGCTAAACTGGTAAAGGTATACAGTATACGAACTCAAATTAATTCGAACGGTGTTTCGTAGTTACAGGCACATCATTCCCCTGCTGAGCAAAGGCCTCTCCCAATGACTTCGCGCTCTTTTGATCCAGGACTAATGAGGGTTTTCTGAAATGACGTTTACTAGGTGACAGCACTGAGACGTCAGGACCGGACAGCTGTCAAAACTGTCAAAACGCCTATATTTTCTTTAGTTGCCACTGAATGATGAACGAACGAATGAAACGAATGATTATATTAAATTAAAATCTTTTATTTCGAACCTTATAGCCTTATAGTCGTGTGTGTATAGCCAAATAGACATTTGGCTATACACACACGACTTAGAAACTAGTGTTAGTACTTACATCTACTAGAAAAAGAATACAAACTATTAATTACTGCGCTGCAGTGGCATGTAGGCGTATCCAATGTCCCAGTATGGGGCTGTCCCACCTATCAGCTATAGTTTTCAGGAAGCTGGAATGTCATCATATATTTTATATTCATTGTCGAAATGGAAGACCTCTTGTCAAAGTAGCGCCAACTGGTGGCGTGAATTTTCATGAAAACCCTCATTAGGACCTCTGGTTGTTGGTTTTGTCAAGCTCGTCCCGCCGTGCTTAGTGGCATAAATATTAATCTGCTTCTGAACCTACTAATAGTCCGGTCAATTTAGACCAAAATATGAGAGTGAAGTTACATAAAGTCCCAACAAGCTGAATTTCAGTGAAATTGTTCAAAATATAATTATAAACAATGTCTAGAAGTTCCCCATCATTCCCCTGTAAGGAAAAAAATTTATTCAAGGTCAAAGGTCAAAAAAATGAGTTTTTCACGATTTTCAGCAAAACGGTAAGTTTTATCATAAAAGTACCTCAGACAAAAATTGTAGATCATAAAATTATCTATAAAAAATGTATCAATACTTTTTTTCTTACGAGCCACCGTTTCTGAGATATAACGATTCAAAAAGTTATAAAAGTTGTTATCGTCATAATATCCATGAGTACGCCACGTATATACATCTAGAGTTGTTATATTTTATAAAATATATATATATTATATATATTAAATGTTTAAATATTTTTCTATCGGTCATTGTAACTTATACTTACAATATAAAATATACATAAGTTTTAACTATAAGAATATCAGGTAAAATGAAACCCAGTCCCTTAATCTTTAAGCCAGTGTAACGTCGAGACATCTGTCTCTTGTTAAGTAAAGAGATAATAAGTAGATATTTTATCTGAAAGTATAGCAATTTTAACATAATAAAGCTTTCAAAAAAATAATCAACATTAAAATTCAACCTTCATTGCTCCATCAGTTGATACACTTAACTTCGACCAAAGCACAGTACAATAAAGTTACAGTATTACGTCTCGGCAGTGCCCTTGAAATAATTACCTACAGCCCGGTCGGTAGATAAATCTTCCGCGTCCGTGCGTTACTGCCGCGCACTCGAGACTGTTGCGTACTCGTATACACTGAGATTTTTTTCGAGGCGCGTCGTTTCGGCCGTTTTCTATGAAGACTTAATACTGTTACTTATTTATACTGTGACCAAAGTAAGTAATTAAAACTATATGCACGTCGAAAATGCACCACCAACAGCCATTGTGTACACCAACCACCATTAGCCTTCGTGTGCAGGAGCCATTACAACTTAATGACGTCACGGTCCACTTTATAGGCCACGTGTTTATTTTATCGAGGCAGTTTCAGGTAGGTATGGAGTTTTCAGTGGGTTTTGTTTATTTGAACGAGTTTGTTTTTTTTGTCCTTTTAATTGTTATTTTTTACTAGCTGTGCCCGCGGCCGTGTATTCTATTGGCTTTATAATTGTTTTTCAATATTTAAGTATGAAATGAAATCCAATGAACATTTTTTTTTTCTGTATTTTTTA
Source organism: Omphaloscelis lunosa (assembly GCA_916610215.1). Classification (NCBI taxonomy): domain Eukaryota; kingdom Metazoa; phylum Arthropoda; class Insecta; order Lepidoptera; family Noctuidae; genus Omphaloscelis; species Omphaloscelis lunosa. The sequence continues at coordinate 10,007,581 of OU744265.1, read as the reverse complement.
GTAATTTTAAAAGTTTTCTCGAGTTTTGGATATCTAAGTAATATTTTCATATTATTACAATTAATTTCACATATGTGTGTGTGTGTGTGTGTATGTATGCAACGTGTGTCGAAACTTTTGTGCCATTCCATCTTCGGCTCGGCGTGCTGTGCTGGCGCTGCTGCTGCGGCTGCGGAAAACCTCAAGTGATGAAACTATAAATGATAAATGATTTCATTTTTGTAAGTTGGTTTACAGATTAAGAGGACCTGTCCAGTCAGTGCATTTGCATTTCATTTGTATAACTTATCGGTGATTATATTTTCGAGCTGTTTGGGGTTAAAACCCTCAGGACGTAATTATTCAATATAATTATTGTTTGGCCAAATGTTTATATGTTCGAATTTACAATGGCATACTTTTAATATGGCAGAATTTTATTTGGCATAATTACCTTTGGCAAAGTTAAAATTTCGCATAATTTCGTTTAGCATAACGTTTATTTAGAGGGACGATTATTTGATACAATTTCACTTGGCATACTATGAAGATAGCAGAATTTCATTTGGAATAATTTTATTAGGCATATTGCTATTTCTATAAAGTAGCATTTTTAACCTTAAATTTAAATTTAAATATTGTCTTAAAAGTTAATATGTTGTGCTACAGAAGTTAGTGACGCAAACGAATCGCTGTAAAACCGACTCCACGTAGTCTTGTCTGCCCTACCCCTAGAGTGTAATTTAAGCCCGCGTACACACGGAGGGGCGCGACGACCCGCGAGTTGAGGAGCTGGTGATTTTAACGCTTACGACGCAACTGAGGCTGGCCAGCCTCAGCCGCGGCGGCGAGCGTTTAAACCATCTGCGACGATAAGCTCACGTGAGACCGCCCCGGTGCCCCGCAGCAACGGAGCCGTGACAGAAACCATACCAGCTGACATGTTGCATGCTCGCTTGCGTGCATGGTGTATGCTTATTGGCATGTTTGCATTCTGCATGCTTGCTGCATGCATGTGTTAGATGAGTCTTTCAATTATTATGGATATGAAATGTATGCCAATGATTCTAACTATTAACTGCTTTCTGAGATATGATAGTTCTGCCCTTTGATAACTATCGATATGAAATGTATGCCAAAAGACTACAGATAGACTAGACACAGATTCTGACTGTGAACTAAAGGCTTGTGCAGACCAGCGCGATATCGCGGGCGATACAAAGGTCGCGCTGCCTGTAGCGCTCGCGATATCGCGCCAGTTTTCACGAGCCTTAAGTTTCTGCGATTGATGGTTCTAGTTTTTAAATATTATGAATATGAAATTCATGCCTAAAGATGATTCTGACTTACAAAATTATGAATTTCGAATGTATGATAAATGAGTGATTGCCAAACGATTTTCTGTGAAATTAAGTTTATGCTATACGCTGTTATGCAAAATAATATTATGACATAAAAAGTTCTGATATAATGGGTAAACCCGTTTGTAAGCACACCAGCAGGTACGCTTTTGTTAGCAACTTACTAAATACCTTTTAAAATATAGTAATTATGATATGATGTGGGATTATCGAAAGTAAATCTGGTGGTTATAAGACGTGCTTATAATTTTAATAACAGTAGATTACACGGCGTTCAGTTATCTTTATGAGGGGGCTTTGATCACCCCTATAAAAATGAACTATAGCTGAACAGCCTCATAGATTATTATTTTGGAGCACACAGATCAAACCAGACCAGTACCCTAATTGCGTAATACACGATCAATCACAATCTGAATTGTTTCGAAACAGATTGCTAATCTATTTCTTCATAAGTTGTAAAAAGAATCTGCTCAACAACGTAAATAACGCAATGTATGTTGTTGAACGGTCAAAATGAAACAGATTAGAATCGTTTACGAAAATGTGTTACGTAATTAGGGTACAGATGTATGAACGTAAATGAAGTAAAAGGAGTATGTAAGGATCGTAGCAGGTGGCGTTCTGTAGTTTCTGCCTACCTACATTGGAAGAACGCGTGAATTATGTTACGTTTGTGTAGCACACAGATTGATAGTAAATCTCAAAAAAAATATAAACTTGAAAGCTTTTGAAGATGTTTGAGTGTCTGTTGCTCTAACGCGCATGTGAACTTGACGCAGATAGACAATACAGATAGACGGAACAAGCGGTACCCGCCACATAACGGCCGCAGTGACAGCTGTTATGAAAATGAAGGCAGCGGGGTTTGATTGTCACGGTGTCAACAAAAAGCTGCCTAGGAAACGCACCAACTTACTTTGATAATAACGTTTCGGTGATCTCATTCGCCGGTAAATTGCGGACACTATGTGACGGCCACCGCTATTCTAGGGAACCGTAGCTAAAGACGCAGATATATGCCCATGACCTTAAGTGGTTAGCTTGCGTGTTCTGTACTGGCTCACGCAACGCGTCGTACGTCCAGCCAGTAATAGGACTCGCCCATCAAGGAGCGATTTCCCAAATTTGACGCATTATTAATTTTTTATACATAAAACAAAAGGTATTTTAATAAAACACGTAGACTAAAATACCAATAATTAAATTATCTTTAAAATGGTGAAGGTTTCAGAAAAATACGCTTATCAGATTTTACGCGATTCTCAGTTTTTTTATCCGCGTTAGACATAACTTTACAAATTAATTTCACTATGTAATATAAACATAATGAAAAATATTCGTGTATTAAGTTTTAAAAAAGTGCTTTGATTTAACATATCTTTTTTTCTAAATCATTATCGTCGCCTCCACACGCCGCCAGTTCAACTCAGTTGTTTACACATTGCAACTATCATATTACAAGTAAACACCTTGAATCTTTTTTTCCAAAGACCTACTTGCAACGTGTCCTTCTTCAGGCGTCCGATTGCTACAATCTACAATACTTAATAGGGTTTACTAAAAGATAATATGTGAAAGAAAAGGTTTATCACAAGAATAAACGTAATTAGTAGAAAGTTCTATGAAGAGAAACACTTATATTTTGCAATTTTATCGCCTTCTTAATCTGCCAAGTGCTTTCCTACCTAGATCATAGATAAGACGGGCTAATATCCGCAACTCCACGTCATAGCGCGTATTTTGCGTACGGGTGGGAAAATCGGTTATTCCCTCCACTCCAGCTCCTCAAACAAGGCTAGCAACGCCTTAGTGTCACTGACAATCTCACGTAGGGTATTTTGCAAGCTGACAGCATGAGCTGCTGTCTCATCGTCCTCCATGCAGGCTCTGCACAGCGGACTATCTGTGACTCCTATGACAAAGAGGTGTTTATTAAATGACCCATGACCGGTTATAGCTGCTGTAACTGTACGCAGCTGCTGTTTCGTAAGTCGGAGAACCTGTTTCGTGAGGCAGCCATCAATTATAGGGAGTGCCTCCTTGGCCTGCCTGCACTCACCGTGGTCCAACCATAGTTTTTGATGTTGGTCCCTGGTTCATTTCCTTACCAGAGTGCGTAGGTAACCGAAGCGGAGTGGCGCGATGGGTTCAGGCCCCACCTATGTTGGAGTCGGCTACTATTCTAACCGGATACAGCTGAATACCAGTATTTTACATGAAGCGACTGCGTATATGATCTCTTTAACCCAGTTACTGAGTTACACGACTGGTTGTCAGAGTTTTGGGCTTCTGACTACCCGTAACGACTGTCAAAGATCTACGAATCACAGCCGAGGCACATTTTATCGCCTCTAAGCTAGCATATTTATGAAAACTTAGTTTCAAGTGCCGTAAAAGTAATTATGGCTCGACTTACCCCGTGAGGGTCATAAACGTGGTGTAGCAAGGTCAAAATGTGATATATCTTTTACTTAAACATTTCCCCGTAACAGCATTAAGAAAGAAAATGAGGATGAAAATTCAATAATAATTTGTAATAACGTCGCGTCGTATAATCATAACTAGTTATCTGTTAAATGATTGCAGTGCTGTTAAAAAGAAGTAACTAAACAAAATAATATTACCCTGTACCTTAAAAGTTTACTGAGTTGAGAGTTGAGCCGTATGAGCGTGACCTTATCAAAATTAAATTAAGACCACTACTTTTATGAAAGCTACCGTGAAAATTTCATGATTTTATTGACTTAAATCATAATAGTTAATTGATTCAGGCGTGACCTTGCGGAAATCCATTATAAAATACAATAGAGGTGGATATATTTAGTAACCTTTTTCGGTTAGCTATTTCTAAAGAGCCATATAAAACCCTGAAAGAAATCGACACGTGTTTCACCTCTTAACGAGGCATCCTCAGGATGACGATTGACTTATCGCGAACTCGAACACGGCGTGTTACCACACCGAGCGCTGAACGCAGAGTCTGCGTTCAGCGCTCGGTATGGATGCGGTGAGGATGCCTCGTTGAGAGGTGAAACACGTATCGATTTCTTTCACGGTTGTTACTTAATATATCCACGTCTATTGTATATTTTAAATCATAATACTAAGCGAAGCAGCAGCCTCTTTTTACCCGACTGCGGCGAAGTCAAAAAAGGAGGGCTATGTGTTTGACCTGTATGTATAGTATGATGTTTGTATGTATATCTATATATGTTTGTTTTATATGTTTGTATTATTATGTTCCCTCGTAACTACTAAACGGCCAAACCGATTTTGATAAATGCTATGTCGTTAAATTTGTCTTTATTGCACGATTGTCATTGGGTATATTAAAATGATATGATCGGATCGGTTCCCTGTGATCGGTTCCCTACAAAATGGTTGAGCTGGATGGTGCTGATCCACGCGTTATGTTCGTGAACGGGCGCCGTCAGTTGAAACTGGTCATCTCTTATCTGCCAGGGCTTATTTTTAATCTTATATTTTCAATTGCTTTTGATTATTTTTTGTACATTGTTCTCACATATAGAAGCAACAAGAATGATGTACCTAGGATTTTGTAATATCTATATTTAAAAGAGTGTCCTTGGAGTTTCTTGCCCGTTCTTCTCCATAGAGATCTACGTTTTGGAATGGGCAATTAGCTTCAACTTTCTGACTAACTGACCGACTCTTTGACAATTCAAAAGTGCCTGTAAATGGTTTAATTGAAATAAATGCTTTGAGTTTTGAGTTTTT